>FR997842.1:12915910-18898410 GCA_905475405.1 Schrankia costaestrigalis | reverse complement strand
TAACCTAACCTAACCTAACCTAACCTAACCTAACCTAACCTAACCTAACCTAACCTAACCTAACCTAACCTAACCTAACCTAACCTAACCTAACCTAACCTAACCTAACCTAACCTAACCTAACCTAACCTAACCTAACCTAACCTAACCTAACCTAACCTAACCTAACCTAACCTAACCTAACCTAACCTAACCTAACCTAACCTAACCTAACCTAACCTAACCTAACCTAACCTAACCTAACCTAACCTAACCTAACCTAACCTAACCTAACCTAACCTAACCTAACCTAACCTAACCTAACCTAACCTAACCTAACCTAACCTAACCTAACCTAACCTAACCTAACCTAACCTAACCTAACCTAACCTAACCTAACCTAACCTAACCTAACCTAACCTAACCTAACCTAACCTAACCTAACCTAACCTAACCTAACCTAACCTAACCTAACCTAACCTAACCTAACCTAACCTAACCTAACCTAACCTAACCTAACCTAACCTAACCTAACCTAACCTAACCTAACCTAACCTAACCTAACCTAACCTAACCTAACCTAACCTAACCTAACCTAACCTAACCTAACCTAACCTAACCTAACCTAACCTAACCTAACCTAACCTAACCTAACCTAACCTAACCTAACCTAACCTAACCTAACCTAACCTAACCTAACCTAACCTAACCTAACCTAACCTAACCTAATCTAACCTAACCTAACCTAACCTAACCTAACCTAACCTAACCTAACCTAACCTAACCTAACCTAACCTAACCTAACCTAACCTAACCTAACCTAACCTAACCTAACCTAACCTAACCTAACCTAACCTAACCTAACCTAACCTAACCTAACCTAACCTAACCTAACCTAACCTAACCTAACCTAACCTAACCTAACCTAACCTAACCTAACCTAACCTAACCTAACCTAACCTAACCTAACCTAACCTAACCTAACCTAACCTAACCTAACCTAACCTAACCTAACCTAACCTAACCTAACCTAACCTAACCTAACCTAACCTAACCTAACCTAACCTAACCTAACCTAACCTAACCTAACCTAACCTAACCTAACCTAACCTAACCTAACCTAACCTAACTAACCTAACCTAACCTAACCTAACCTAACCTAACCTAACCTAACCTAACCTAACCTAACCTAACCTAACCTAACCTAACCTAACCTAACCTAACCTAACCTAACCTAACCTAACCTAACCTAACCTAACCTAACCTAACCTAACCTAACCTAACCTAACCTAACCTAACCTAACCTAACCTAACCTAACCTAACCTAACCTAACCTAACCTAACCTAACCTAACCTAACCTAACCTAACCTAACCTAACCTAACCTAACCTAACCTAACCTAACCTAACCTAACCTAACCTAACCTAACCTAACCTAACCTAACCTAACCTAACCTAACCTAACCTAACCTAACCTAACCTAACCTAACCTAACCTAACCTAACCTAACCTAACCTAACCTAACCTAACCTAACCTAACCTAACCTAACCTAACCTAACCTAACCTAACCTAACCTAACCTAACCTAACCTAACCTAACCTAACCTATCCTAACCTAACCTAACCTAACCTAACCTAACCTAACCTAACCTAACCTAACCTAACCTAACCTAACCTAACCTAACCTAACCTAACCTAACCTAACCTAACCTAACCTAACCTAACCTAACCTAACCTAACCTAACCTAACCTAACCTAACCTAACCTAACCTAACCTAACCTAACCTAACCTAACCTAACCTAACCTAACCTAACCTAACCTAACCTAACCTAACCTAACCTAACCTAACCTAACCTAACCTAACCTAACCTAACCTAACCTAACCTAACCTAACCTAACCTAACCTAACCTAACCTAACCTAACCTAACCTAACCTAACCTAACCTAACCTAACCTAACCTAACCTAACCTAACCTAACCTAACCTAACCTAACCTAACCTAACCTAACCTAACCTAACCTAACCTAACCTAACCTAACCTAACCTAACCTAACCTAACCTAACCTAACCTAACCTAACCTAACCTAACCTAACCTAACCTAACCTAACCTAACCTAACCTAACCTAACCTAACCTAACCTAACCTAACCTAACCTAACCTAACCTAACCTAACCTAACCTAACCTAACCTAACCTAACCTAACCTAACCTAACCTAACCTAACCTAACCTAACCTAACCTAACCTAACCTAACCTAACCTAACCTAACCTAACCTAACCTAACCTAACCTAACCTAACCTAACCTAACCTAACCTAACCTAACCTAACCTAACCTAACCTAACCTAACCTAACCTAACCTAACCTAACCTAACCTAACCTAACCTAACCTAACCTAACCTAACCTAACCTAACCTAACCTAACCTAACCTAACCTAACCTAACCTAACCTAACCTAACCTCACCTAACCTAACCTAACCTAACCTAACCTAACCTAACCTAACCTAACCTAACCTAACCTAACCTAACCTAACCTAACCTAACCTAACCTAACCTAACCTAACCTAACCTAACCTAACCTAACCTAACCTAACCTAACCTAACCTAACCTAACCTAACCTAACCTAACCTAACCTAACCTAACCTAACCTAACCTAACCTAACCTAACCTAACCTAACCTAACCTAACCTAACCTAACCTAACCTAACCTAACCTAACCTAACCTAACCTAACCTAACCTAACCTAACCTAACCTAACCTAACCTAACCTAACCTAACCTAACCTAACCTAACCTAACCTAACCTAACCTAACCTAACCTAACCTAACCTAACCTAACCTAACCTAACCTAACCTAACCTAACCTAACCTAACCTAACCTAACCTAACCTAACCTAACCTAACCTAACCTAACCTAACCTAACCTAACCTAACCTAACCTAACCTAACCTAACCTAACCTAACCTAACCTAACCTAACCTAACCTAACCTAACCTAACCTAACCTAACCTAACCTAACCTAACCTAACCTAACCTAACCTAACCTAACCTAACCTAACCTAACCTAACCTAACCTAACCTAACCTAACCTAACCTAACCTAACCTAACCTAACCTAACCTAACCTAACCTAACCTAACCTAACCTAACCTAACCTAACCTAACCTAACCTAACCTAACCTAACCTAACCTAACCTAACCTAACCTAACCTAACCTAACCTAACCTAACCTAACCTAACCTAACCTAACCTAACCTAACCTAACCTAACCTAACCTAACCTAACCTAACCTAACCTAACCTAACCTAACCTAACCTAACCTAACCTAACCTAACCTAACCTAACCTAACCTAACCTAACCTAACCTAACCTAACCTAACCTAACCTAACCTAACCTAACCTAACCTCACCTAACCTAACCTAACCTAACCTAACCTAACCTAACCTAACCTAACCTAACCTAACCTAACCTAACCTAACCTAACCTAACCTAACCTAACCTAACCTAACCTAACCTAACCTAACCTAACCTAACCTAACCTAACCTAACCTAACCTAACCTAACCTAACCTAACCTAACCTAACCTAACCTAACCTAACCTAACCTAACCTAACCTAACCTAACCTAACCTAACCTAACCTAACCTAACCTAACCTAACCTAACCTAACCTAACCTAACCTAACCTAACCTAACCTAACCTAACCTAACCTAACCTAACCTAACCTAACCTAACCTAACCTAACCTAACCTAACCTAACCTAACCTAACCTAACCTAACCTAACCTAACCTAACCTAACCTAACCTAACCTAACCTAACCTAACCTAACCTAACCTAACCTAACCTAACCTAACCTAACCTAACCTAACCTAACCTAACCTAACCTAACCTAACCTAACCTAACCTAACCTAACCTAATCTAACCTAACCTAACCTAACCTAACCTAACCTAACCTAACCTAACCTAACCTAACCTAACCTAACCTAACCTAACCTAACCTAACCTAACCTAACCTAACCTAACCTAACCTAACCTAACCTAACCTAACCTAACCTAACCTAACCTAACCTAACCTAACCTAACCTAACCTAACCTAACCTAACCTAACCTAACCTAACCTAACCTAACCTAACCTAACCTAACCTAACCTAACCTAACCTAACCTAACCTAACCTAACCTAACCTAACCTAACCTAACCTAACCTAACCTAACCTAACCTAACCTAACCTAACCTAACCTAACCTAACCTAACCTAACCTAACCTAACCTAACCTAACCTAACCTAACCTAACCTAACCTAACCTAACCTAACCTAACCTAACCTAACCTAACCTAACCTAACCTAACCTAACCTAACCTAACCTAACCTAACCTAACCTAACCTAACCTAACCTAACCTAACCTAACCTAACCTAACCTAACCTAACCTAACCTAACCTAACCTAACCTAACCTAACCTAACCTAACCTAACCTAACCTAACCTAACCTAACCTAACCTAACCTAACCTAACCTAACCTAACCTAACCTAACCTAACCTAACCTAACCTAACCTAACCTAACCTAACCTAACCTAACCTAACCTAACCTAACCTAACCTAACCTAACCTAACCTAACCTAACCTAACCTAACCTAACCTAACCTAACCTAACCTAACCTAACCTAACCTAACCTAACCTAACCTAACCTAACCTAACCTAACCTAACCTAACCTAACCTAACCTAACCTAACCTAACCTAACCTAACCTAACCTAACCTAACCTAACCTAACCTAACCTAACCTAACCTAACCTAACCTAACCTAACCTAACCTAACCTAACCTAACCTAACCTAACCTAACCTAACCTAACCTAACCTAACCTAACCTAACCTAACCTAACCTAACCTAACCTAACCTAACCTAACCTAACCTAACCTAACCTAACCTAACCTAACCTAACCTAACCTAACCTAACCTAACCTAACCTAACCTAACCTAACCTAACCTAACCTAACCTAACCTAACCTAACCTAACCTAACCTAACCTAACCTAACCTAACCTAACCTAACCTAACCTAACCTAACCTAACCTAACCTAACCTAACCTAACCTAACCTAACCTAACCTAACCTAACCTAACCTAACCTAACCTAACCTAACCTAACCTAACCTAACCTAACCTAACCTAACCTAACCTAACCTAACCTAACCTAACCTAACCTAACCTAACCTAACCTAACCTAACCTAACCTAACCTAACCTAACCTAACCTAACCTAACCTAACCTAACCTAACCTAACCTAACCTAACCTAACCTAACCTAACCTAACCTAACCTAACCTAACCTAACCTAACCTAACCTAACCTAACCTAACCTAACCTAACCTAACCTAACCTAACCTAACCTAACCTAACCTAACCTAACCTAACCTAACCTAACCTAACCTAACCTAACCTAACCTAACCTAACCTAACCTAACCTAACCTAACCTAACCTAACCTAACCTAACCTAACCTAACCTAACCTAACCTAACCTAACCTAACCTAACCTAACCTAACCTAACCTAACCTAACCTAACCTAACCTAACCTAACCTAACCTAACCTAACCTAACCTAACCTAACCTAACCTAACCTAACCTAACCTAACCTAACCTAACCTAACCTAACCTAACCTAACCTAACCTAACCTAACCTAACCTAACCTAACCTAACCTAACCTAACCTAACCTAACCTAACCTAACCTAACCTAACCTAACCTAACCTAACCTAACCTAACCTAACCTAACCTAACCTAACCTAACCTAACCTAACCTAACCTAACCTAACCTAACCTAACCTAACCTAACCTAACCTAACCTAACCTAACCTAACCTAACCTAACCTAACCTAACCTAACCTAACCTAACCTAACCTAACCTAACCTAACCTAACCTAACCTAACCTAACCTAACCTAACCTAACCTAACCTAACCTAACCTAACCTAACCTAACCTAACCTAACCTAACCTAACCTAACCTAACCTAACCTAACCTAACCTAACCTAACCTAACCTAACCTAACCTAACCTAACCTAACCTAACCTAACCTAACCTAACCTAACCTAACCTAACCTAACCTAACCTAACCTAACCTAACCTAACCTAACCTAACCTAACCTAACCTAACCTAACCTAACCTAACCTAACCTAACCTAACCTAACCTAACCTAACCTAACCTAACCTAACCTAACCTAACCTAACCTAACCTAACCTAACCTAACCTAACCTAACCTAACCTAACCTAACCTAACCTAACCTAACCTAACCTAACCTAACCTAACCTAACCTAACCTAACCTAACCTAACCTAACCTAACCTAACCTAACCTAACCTAACCTAACCTAACCTAACCTAACCTAACCTAACCTAACCTAACCTAACCTAACCTAACCTAACCTAACCTAACCTAACCTAACCTAACCTAACCTAACCTAACCTAACCTAACCTAACCTAACCTAACCTAACCTAACCTAACCTAACCTAACCTAACCTAACCTAACCTAACCTAACCTAACCTAACCTAACCTAACCTAACCTAACCTAACCTAACCTAACCTAACCTAACCTAACCTAACCTAACCTAACCTAACCTAACCTAACCTAACCTAACCTAACCTAACCTAACCTAACCTAACCTAACCTAACCTAACCTAACCTAACCTAACCTAACCTAACCTAACCTAACCTAACCTAACCTAACCTAACCTAACCTAACCTAACCTAACCTAACCTAACCTAACCTAACCTAACCTAACCTAACCTAACCTAACCTAACCTAACCTAACCTAACCTAACCTAACCTAACCTAACCTAACCTAACCTAACCTAACCTAACCTAACCTAACCTAACCTAACCTAACCTAACCTAACCTAACCTAACCTAACCTAACCTAACCTAACCTAACCTAACCTAACCTAACCTAACCTAACCTAACCTAACCTAACCTAACCTAACCTAACCTAACCTAACCTAACCTAACCTAACCTAACCTAACCTAACCTAACCTAACCTAACCTAACCTAACCTAACCTAACCTAACCTAACCTAACCTAACCTAACCTAACCTAACCTAACCTAACCTAACCTAACCTAACCTAACCTAACCTAACCTAACCTAACCTAACCTAACCTAACCTAACCTAACCTAACCTAACCTAACCTAACCTAACCTAACCTAACCTAACCTAACCTAACCTAACCTAACCTAACCTAACCTAACCTAACCTAACCTAACCTAACCTAACCTAACCTAACCTAACCTAACCTAACCTAACCTAACCTAACCTAACCTAACCTAACCTAACCTAACCTAACCTAACCTAACCTAACCTAACCTAACCTAACCTAACCTAACCTAACCTAACCTAACCTAACCTAACCTAACCTAACCTAACCTAACCTAACCTAACCTAACCTAACCTAACCTAACCTAACCTAACCTAACCTAACCTAACCTAACCTAACCTAACCTAACCTAACCTAACCTAACCTAACCTAACCTAACCTAACCTAACCTAACCTAACCTAACCTAACCTAACCTAACCTAACCTAACCTAACCTAACCTAACCTAACCTAACCTAACCTAACCTAACCTAACCTAACCTAACCTAACCTAACCTAACCTAACCTAACCTAACCTAACCTAACCTAACCTAACCTAACCTAACCTAACCTAACCTAACCTAACCTAACCTAACCTAACCTAACCTAACCTAACCTAACCTAACCTAACCTAACCTAACCTAACCTAACCTAACCTAACCTAACCTAACCTAACCTAACCTAACCTAACCTAACCTAACCTAACCTAACCTAACCTAACCTAACCTAACCTAACCTAACCTAACCTAACCTAACCTAACCTAACCTAACCTAACCTAACCTAACCTAACCTAACCTAACCTAACCTAACCTAACCTAACCTAACCTAACCTAACCTAACCTAACCTAACCTAACCTAACCTAACCTAACCTAACCTAACCTAACCTAACCTAACCTAACCTAACCTAACCTAACCTAACCTAACCTAACCTAACCTAACCTAACCTAACCTAACCTAACCTAACCTAACCTAACCTAACCTAACCTAACCTAACCTAACCTAACCTAACCTAACCTAACCTAACCTAACCTAACCTAACCTAACCTAACCTAACCTAACCTAACCTAACCTAACCTAACCTAACCTAACCTAACCTAACCTAACCTAACCTAACCTAACCTAACCTAACCTAACCTAACCTAACCTAACCTAACCTAACCTAACCTAACCTAACCTAACCTAACCTAACCTAACCTAACCTAACCTAACCTAACCTAACCTAACCTAACCTAACCTAACCTAACCTAACCTAACCTAACCTAACCTAACCTAACCTAACCTAACCTAACCTAACCTAACCTAACCTAACCTAACCTAACCTAACCTAACCTAACCTAACCTAACCTAACCTAACCTAACCTAACCTAACCTAACCTAACCTAACCTAACCTAACCTAACCTAACCTAACCTAACCTAACCTAACCTAACCTAACCTAACCTAACCTAACCTAACCTAACCTAACCTAACCTAACCTAACCTAACCTAACCTAACCTAACCTAACCTAACCTAACCTAACCTAACCTAACCTAACCTAACCTAACCTAACCTAACCTAACCTAACCTAACCTAACCTAACCTAACCTAACCTAACCTAACCTAACCTAACCTAACCTAACCTAACCTAACCTAACCTAACCTAACCTAACCTAACCTAACCTAACCTAACCTAACCTAACCTAACCGACAGAGGACGTAAGAGGTGAACTCGTTTGTGGCACGCTGGAAGAACTGGAAGCGCAGATCCTTAACGTCGGGAACACTCCGACGTTTGATACTATAAGAGGAGGAAAACGGTACAGCAGCCACGTGGACATAACGGCCTGTTCGGCCGACATGCTGACCCTGGTGAACAACTGGAGAGTGGAGGAAGGCTTCACGAGTTCGGACCACAATGGTATTCTTTTCGATATACACTTACATAAATCAAAAGGTACACACATACAAAGAACAACGCGTTTATATAACACACATAAAGCAAATTGGGACCAGTTTCATGAGAAACTGGCCCAACTTATGCAGGATCACCAACTCACCACAGAAAAGATGGCAGACATAGACAGTACACAACAACTGGAGCTTGCAGTTGACAAATACACGGAGGCCATCACACAGACATGCAAACACACTATTCCAATTAAGAAACACACACAAACACTTACCTTACCATGGTGGTCCAGAAAACTGGAAAAGATGAGGAAGCAGGTGAAAACCAGGAAGCGCAGGATCAGGAACGCAGCGCCGGTCCGAAGAGAGATGGTGGTGAAGCTGTACCTGGAAAGTAAAGTAACATATGAGCTGGAGGTCAAAGCGGCTCAAACGCGGAGTTGGAAGGAGTTCTGCGCTAAACAGGATAGGGAAGGGGTCTGGGAGGGTATTTATAGGGTCATTGGTAGGACAGCAAGTAGGGAGGAGGACCTACCGCTGCAACGGGGCGGCATAACGTTGGATGGTCTGGCATCGGTGGGGTATCTGGCGGAGACGTTTTATCCGGAGGATTGCGAGGAAGAGGATAACGAAGAGCACCGTCAAATCAGAACGCGAGCTGAAAAAGTAAACGAGCTGGGCCAAGATGAACACCTTGACCCACCGTTTACATCAGGTGAGCTAAACATCGCTGTAAACTCTTTTAACCCCAAAAAGGCACCAGGGGCAGACGGGTTCACCGCAGATATCTGCAGAAAGGCAGTGGAGGGCAACCCAACATTCTTCTTAGAATTCTGAGAAAGCCTGGCAAGAAATCGTATACCGAACCCAAGTCCTACAGACCGATTGGGCTACTGCCGGTCTTGGGGAAGGTATACGAAAAGATGCTGGTTGCTCGTCTCAAGTTTTATCTGTTACCTAGGATGAGTACTCGCCAGTACGGATTCATGCCCCAGAGGAGCACCGAAGACGCCCTTTATAACCTAATGAGCCACATCCGCGGCATGTTGAGCCGAAAAAGGATCGTTACGCTAATCTCGTTGGATATAGAGGGCGCCTTCGACAGCGCATGGTGGCCAGCCATAAGAGTCCGACTGGCTGAGGAAAAGTGTCCGATCAACTTGAGGCGAGTAATCGACAGCTACCTCAGTGACAGGACAGTTAGCATCAGATACGCTGGGGAGGTGGCCAAACGGCATACCAACAAGGGTTGCGTACAGGGCTCGATTGGAGGGCCCATCTTGTGGAACCTGCTTCTGGACCCACTTCTTCAGCAGTTGACCGCGCGCGACGTCTACTGCCAGGCCTTCGCCGACGACGTGGTCTTGGTCTTTGACGGGGAGACGGCATTAGATATTGAATGCAGGGCTAACGTGACCCTCGAACATGTGAGGGCGTGGGGCGTTAGTAACAAATTAAAGTTTGCACCATTAAAGACCTGTGCAATGGTAATAACGAGAAAACTCAAATTTGACGTCCCACGCCTTCACATGGGCGGGGTCAACATCATGATGTCACGAGAAATAAAGTTGCTAGGTCTCACCATTGACTCGGGTCTCACTTTTAACACCCACATTGCCACTGCTTGTAAGAAGGCGCTGCAGATTTACAAGCAGCTTTCACGCACGGCCCGAGTCAGCTGGGGCCTAAACCCCGAAATCATTAGGCTCATTTACAACGCCGCAGTAGAGCCCGTGTTGCTGTACGCCGCCAGCGCCTGGGCGCCGGCCGCGAACAAACTGGGCATACGGAAGCAGCTAGCAACGGTGCAGCGCGGATTTGCCCAAAAGCTGTGCAAAGCCTATCGGACGGTCTCCCTGAACTCGGCGCTGGTGCTGGCTGGAATATTACCCTTTGATCTCCGTATTCAGGAAGTGGCCTCGCTTTACGAATCCAAAAAGGGACTATCCCAGTCAGTACTGGGAGACAGGGAGATCGAACGAATGACACCGGCTCTTGAGACACCACATCCTGCTGAACACGTGGAGCTGGAGTTCGGATTTCTGACGAACGAACAGCAGTAGGGTATTATTGGGCATTCTGTACCACTTTCGTCCAGTCGCTCCGCGAAACAAGTTTCGCTCTCGCTCAGGACTCGTGGTCCAAAATGCCCAATAATATAAATTTAATATAACCAGCGACGTGTGGCTTCGAAACTTCAATAAATAACTAACGCCTAATATATTCACGTGAGCAATAACAATGACGACATTATAGCTAAGACATCAACAACTGGCACTTTAAAAATTACCAACAACCAGTATTTTTAATTTTAGTGTGTTTGTGTCATTATAGACAGAATTAATAAAAATATATTGTGAGGAGGATAATAGGATGGTAAAATTTGTTCCAGTACTTAAAAGAAGTTGAGTAGATTTAAGATCGATTAGTATTTATAAAGATTAACAATCTTTAAACTTGATCATTATTAATTAAGCTGTAATATGTATATAACATGAAATTTGTCAAACAACCACAATCTTTGCAATTAAATATAATTTGCAATGATTCTTGTAAGACTGAATCACGTCATGGAAAATTATTACCTAATACCATACGATGCATTATTTGCGGACCATCAAACTGTGGCAAAACAAACTTGTTAATTGGTCTACTTCTACATGAAAATGGATTAAACTTTCAAAACATCTACATATATTCAAAAACTTTACTTCAACCAAAATATGTGTTTTTAGAAAAGGTTTTACAGCAAGTACCATGTATATCATTACAAAAATTTCAAGGAAATGAAGAAGTGTTAAAAGTTGAGGATGCGAAACCAAACTCTATAATTATTTTTGATGACGTGGCGTGTGAGAATCAAAATAATATGCGTGATTACTTTGCTATGGGTAGACACAAATACATCGATTGTTTTTACCTAAATCAAACATACAGTAAAATCCCAAAACAATTAGTAAGAGATAATGCTAACCTGATAGTACTTTTTAAACAAGATGACATTAATTTAAGACATGTTTATGATGAACATGTTAATACCGATATGACTTGGTTTGAATTCCGTGAAATGTGTTCCAGGATATGGAGTGAACCCTTCAACTATGTTGTAATTAATAAAGATTGTTCTAAAAATAATGGATGCTATAGAACTAAATTTGATACCTTTGTAATCTTTGATTAAAATTTCGAATATTTAAGGTTGTCATCTTTGTATTATTATTATTCTGTATACGACTTTCAACCGATAACAAGCATGGAAAAATCATTAAAAAGACAAATTGTTGATGCTGCAGAAGCTGTAAAGAGAAAAGTACGGAACATGCGAGATATTGAGATTAGCAATAAACAAGCATTGGAATCAGTTTTCAAGCCTGTAACAGAATCTCTCAACCTGCTTTCCAACGCTAATAATCAAATCGAAGGTCCATTGAATAAACAAACTATGCAGAATGAAAATCCAAAAAGTAAAGATGACAGTGATGAATCTGACAATGACAGTGAAAGTTCTTTTCAATCATTGGTTGATGATGTTAATATTAAAGAGCACGACACTTCATCCTGGTCGTTATCTTCAGAAGCCCTACGAGACATCCCGTTTGGCGTTCGAGTAGATCAAGGGAAATTTATGTTAGGGTCTGCTAATATAACAGTTGGTGATGAATTTATTGTAGTATCTGGTTGTAAATATCGTAATACACCTGGTTTGAAACAATTGTTATTAAAAAAGAATGTAGATTTAAGCGTAGTTACAGAGAGTGACATGCAAAATTATAAATCGATGTTGCTTGATACAAATGCACATCGTAGAGATTTCGAACCAAATAAACCAATAAAAAGTAATAAGGGAATGAAATATTTACAAGTTATTAAACCGCTTTTCTCACTACAAAGTACAATTCCTGGTAAGCAATCTAAAGGTAAAGGAATGTCAATGAAAAAAATGTGGAGACAAAATGTGGATTACATTTATTGGGATGATCCAAACGAATTGGTTGATAGATTAAAGTTGTTAATAGCATCTCGAGATGCTGGCAATACAGGATTAGATAATGAAATTATCTCTATTATTGAGGAATTACGTGAAAATAAAATTATTAATAAATAAAAGTTGTTTGTATAGAATGTTCATTTTATTTCCAACCTTACAGTACAACACACTTAACATGAATGTAGACAAATTCGGTCATTATATTCATAAACGAATGCGTTTATCTGAGTTATTCGAGATTAATAATAACGCTTTGTATAAATCTGAAAACGGTGATTTTGATTTGAAAGCATCACGGCTAAGAGGAATTAGACTGCCTGAGGAAGCTGATGATGTGGTAAATAAGGAATACGTAGATAAAATTAAATCAGAAATATTACAAGAAGTTAATAAATCGCTACACGTTCAAAGTATTTTAAATACAAAGTTTACAAATACTTTGCTTCATTTAGAAGACAAATTTTATACAAAAACCACTGTGGACAAGTTAATTCAATCAATAAAATCATAATGACAAAGCAACAAATTGTTAATGAAATACACAAAGCAGCACGAAAAAACTTTCTTCGACGACCTGTAATATTGAAAGGAATCGATGATTTATGGCAAGCTGATCTGATAGATATGCAGACTTTGAGAAAAAGTAATAAAGGATATAATTATATTTTATTAGTGATTGATTGCTTTTCTAAATACGCTTGGGCTGAACCATTGAAATCTAAAAACATGACCGATGTTACACATGCTTTTGAAGAAATATTACGTAGTAGCCCTCGCAGACCAATCAACTTACAAACTGATTCTGGGAAAGAGTTTTATAATACAACTTTCAAAAACCTTATGAAGAGGTTTAATATTAACCACTACTCTACTTTTTCTACTAAGAAAGCTTCAATTGTAGAGAGATTAATAAAAACGATAAAAAATAAACTATACAAATGTTTTAGTTTAAATGGAAACTATAATTGGTTAGGATCGATATTGACAAATATATTGAAGACATATAACAATACAAATCATCGTACTATTCAATGCAGACCTTCCAATGTGAATAAATTAAATGAGTTATTAATAAAAAATAAAATTAGTAAATCACATAAACATTTATCTATTCGGTCTAAACCTAAATTTAAAGTTGGTGATAATGTACGCATTAGTAAATACAAACATATCTTTGAAAAGGGCTATACTCCAAATTGGTCTACTGAGCTGTTTATTATAAAAAAGATCAATAAAACCATACCAACAACATATTACATAGAAGATCAGCGAAAACAACCAATATTAGGTACGTTTTACGAACAAGAACTCCAAAAATCTCATCATCCTGGTGTGTATTTGATTGAAAAAGTATTGAAAAGAAAAGGAACGAAATTATTCGTGAAATGGCTGGGATTAAGCAATGATGACAACAGTTGGATTGATAAAACTGCAATAACAGATTGAAATACAAATTATATAACCACATTCATTACATATTTATTATTTACTTTGCTTTAAGCAATGCAAGGAGGTGGACTGCTTAACACTATTATTGATAATCTACCGTTTGAACTTCACCTGCCTGGTTACAACTATTGCGGACCAGGAACAAAACTCAAAAAAAGGTTACTCCGAGGTGATCGAGGTGTAAATAAGCTAGACGAAGCTTGTATGCAACACGATATTGCATACGATAACCATAAAGACTTACCCAATAGACATAAAGCTGACTTACAACTACTAGATATGGCTAAAAAAAGACTTAAATCTAAAGACGCAAGAAAAGGAGAAAAACTTAGTTCCTGGTTAGTGAGCAAAGTTATGAAAGCTAAATTAAAATCTGGTGGTGGCGTTAAGGCGTTTAATAGTTTTATATCAAAAATTAAATCTGTGGTTAAGAAATTGAAACCCAAAAACAGTAAAACATTAATAAACACTGCATACTCAGTTGCAAAGAAACTATTTCCATGCACTCCAAATATTCGAATACCACGAGTTATACCAATACCCAAAACTGGGGGAATTCTACCTTTAATTCCAATTTTTGCTGGTTTATCAGCTTTAGGCTCTTTAGCTGGTGGCGCAGCAGGTATAGCCAAAACGGTGAACGAATATAAAGCAGCCCAGAAGAATTTACAAGAAACAGAGCGACATAACAGATCTATGGAGACATTAGCCCTAGGCAAGGGTCTATACATAAAACAACATAAAAATGGCAAAGGATTATATATAAAATCTCCAAAAAACTGAATTGGAAGCTACCTAATCGACCTTTAACTAATTTGGATATTGAAAAACATGCACGAGACATCCCTCACTTTCGAGGAGTCTACATGAAGGATCAGTTACCAATTTCACCAAAACGGATTGAGTGTGGTATAGTGAACTTGGATGATGCAAAAAACGAAGGAACACATTGGGTAGCTTATGTTAAAGTAAATAATTACTGTGAATATTTTGACAGCTTTGGTGATTTAAAACCCCCCAGGGAATTAATAAAGTATTTTAAAAATTATAATGTTTTTTATAACTATACAAGATATCAGAAATTTAATACTGTAAATTGTGGACACTTATGTTTAAAATATTTACGGAATTATTGGAATAAAAACTTATAAATGTAATGCGTTTTTTTTATTTGAATCATTTTCAAGATGTCGCTCACTTTGTCGATAACTGGAAACTCGTCAGAATTATCTGTGTACTATACTAACACACTACAATTATCTGGACAGTATGAGTGTGCTTTGTTGCATTTCTCAACATTTAACTCTATTCCAAACATTGACAAAAGCAATAATAAGTTATATTATGGCTCCGATGAAGTTATTGAAATACCGGAAGGCACTTACGAATTACAAGACATTGGCGATTATTTAAAATCTGAAGTAAAGGATGCTTTATTTAAATTACAGTGCAATAACAACACATTAAAAACTTGTATATACTGCACAAAAAATGTAAATTTTAATAAGGAAGACTCTATTCACAGTTTATTAGGGTTTAAGAAGCAGATCTTGGAAGCAAATAAATGGCATGAGTCAGAGTATCCTGTCAACATTCTATCTACAACCGTGATCAGGATTGAATGTGATATTGTTAGTGGCTCGTACATAAATGGAGAACCCAGTCACATTGTGCACGAATTCGCGCTCAACGTCCCACCCGGATACAGAATTATTGAAATCCCAACAAACGTGATATATTTTCCAATAAATCAAAACAATATTAGCTCCATACATATAAGACTATTAAATATAAATAACCACTTAATAAATTTACGTGGTGAAGAAGTGCAACTGTATTTACATCTAAGAAGCAAAAATGATTAACTACAATAAATATACACAGACAGAAAAAGGAAATATCAGTTCTACTCGAGCTTTCAACACGATACGAGCTTACTCTAAAACGAAAATTAAATTAACTAAAGACAATAAAGCATTCCTTAAAGCGATTGGACTGCTAAAATGAATATCTTAGATGTTTTATCTGCTCCAACTTATGACAACACCGTTGAAGGTATTGAGTTTCACTCTTACAAGCCGTACATAACAACTTTCAACAGAAACGATGAAATCCGCATCCCTATCAACCAACAAGACCTGTATATATTACCATCAGCAAGCACCTTGTATTTGGAAGGATCAGTTATCGTTAGCAAAAGTACATCGAAGGATCCTGTTAATACTGTTCATTTTACGAACAATGGGTTACTTTACTTGTTCCAAGATATAAGATATGAATTAAATGGAGTGGAAATTGATAAAATAAAAAATGCTGGTGTTACTACTACCATGAAATCTTTAATATCAATGAATGAAAGTGAGTCAAAGATATCCAATGCATGGGGATGGAATGTTGAGGGTATAAAGAATATTAACGGAGGTAGATTTTCTGCTTCTATACCACTTTGCAATATCCTAGGTTTTGCAGAAGACTTCAAAAAAGTCGTGATTAATAGTAGACACGAACTGATATTGTTACGAAGCAATACCAACCTGAACGCTGTAAAACTTAACACAGGAGAAATCATAGAAGATGTTGTTATAAACAAAATTGTATGGCGCGTACCGCACGTCAAAGTATCAGATAAAGAAAAAATAAATTTGCTAAAAGTGTTAGAAAAAGACAGACCGCTCCAGATGATTTTCAGAAATTGGGATCTATATGAATATCCAGCTTTACCAAAAACTACAAAACATACTTGGTCTATCAAAACTTCGTCACAAATTGAAAAGCCTAGATATGTAATCATTGGTCTACAAACAGACAGGAAAAACAATGCAAGTTCTGACATGTCTCAGTTCGATCATTGTCATATTCGTGATATTAGAGTGTACCTAAATTCAACCTACTTTCCATATGAAAATCTAAACATAAGTTTTGCTAATAATAAAGTTGCTTTATTATATGAACAATACACTAGATTTCAACAGTCGTATTACGGATGTCGGTCGCAACCGTTATTAAGTGAGAAACAATTTAAAGACTTGGCACCGCTTTTCATTATCGACTGTTCCAGGCAAGCAGATAATCTAAAGACAGGTCCTGTTGTGGACGTGAGAGTGGAAATTGAAAGCGATTCGGATATACCAGATCAAACTGCAGCATATTGTCTCATTCTGAACGATTGTATAATTGAATATAAACCACTGAGTAACACAGTGAAGAAAATATCATGAATCCAGATACGATTATAGTAGATGTTCAAGGATTTAAAGACCTATATAATAATTTCATTATTAAGGAATTAGCTTTGGTCACTCATGATTATACTCAAACATTTTTAATTAAACCTCCATACTTGTTTAATCAGCTAACAAGCGATGAAAAGAAGCAAACTAAATGGATAGAAAAAAACAGAGGTATCTATTGGAATGAAGGATTCATCGACTACAGAGAATTCCATCGCATAATCGTACCGTATTTGGAAAATAAATCTATTATTGTAAAAGGTTTGGAGAAAGTGAAGTGGGTTATGCAACTGTGTGAGAATTGTAATGTGATGACACTAGATGATGAACAGTGTCCTAATTTATCATTATTGCATAAAAAATACTGTTATGGAACTACTAAATTAAATTGTGTTAAACATTTGAAGCATTGTGCGCTTAAAAATGTGTTATGTCTAAAAATGTATTTGAATTGGTGATAAAATGTGTCTGTCGATCAAATGTTATTTATAAAATTAGGAAAATATTATCATGAGGTGTTTTTTGAAAATAAAATATCATAGTACAACTTATACAAAATGTATTTTAATTTGAAAACCCTAAATAGTTTAAAAAGTATTAGTCATCGATTGAGGAATAAATGAAATCACTTAACTGTACAGCATATTTTGCTTATGTTGAGTCTGTGTTACGATATGGGTTACTTTTATGGGGAAATGGTACAGATATAAATAAAGTATTTTTAGCCCAAAAACGGTGTATACGAGCAATTTCTAGGTAGTAGCGCTCAGTGAAGATGAGTGACTAAACTTTCTATTTTGCATAAAAAATACTGTGATAGTAATTTCAATTGTATTAAGCACAAAGCATGTGAATTTCAAAAAATGTTATGTACTTATATAAAAATATATGTTATTTTTTGGAGTAGGTAATAAATAAAAAGCTTTATAACTTACAAAATATTTTATTGTTTTATTTTTAAACCTAAAAATACATCAATTTAATATTAGTTACAAACCTTAAAAATAAACAGAAAAAAGGAACATCTAGTTTAATATTAGAAATCAGTATCAATTAATGATTTTGATATTTTCTTAACTAATAATTCTGTCTCGTCCATGACACTATCCATAGCGTCCTTAACTATATATTGTGCACTTAAAACAACGTTCTCACTGTCACTGTCAACATCGCTTGTTTGAACATCACTATTACACAGATCTATGACTGAAATCTTTATTAACTTTATCCCTTTTCTCTGCAGTCGACTCATTACGAATGATTTTGTGGGAATTTGTTTTTTTGGTGTTTCTCTGCATCGTTGCGTAGGTTTCTTTTTCTTTATACTTTGTTTGCTATTTACAACAGGATCTGATTCATTTCGAAGCATCTCATAGTATTCTTGGAGGGGGTCCTGAGCGTATTGGCTCAACACGATCTCGGAGTCAGAAACCTAGAACAATTTAAAAAAATAAATTAACAATCAGGCTCATCAGAATCATACAAATAATAAAATGTTTTTTTAATAATAAGATACTTACAGTCGACATAATGAAGACGTAGACTTGATGTACGTACAAGTTCTCGAGCTAAAGACTTATTGGTAAATGATGAATAAATTAAATATCAAAAACAACATATTTAAGTTACGAAATAATTATACAAGTTTGGTCACGTTGAACACAAAAATGTTAGCTAAGCATTTGTTGTTAAGGCTGAGAACACTTATATTTGCACCGCGGCTACACCTGTGTTATAATTAAACATGACTAGTTTCATGATTTTATAGGTTTCCTTGATAAATTGACTTAAACTTACAAAATAATTCTTGTGAAATTATGACGTTCACACAAACATACAAACAAACTCAGCAACCACAAAATATTACTATAGATTAAAAAAATAGAGGAAAGTGGGACAAAAGTAGGGTTCATTAGTTGAAAATAATTATGGGTGTAATAATTTCAAAATAAACATAGTTTTTACATGTCATCATTACTAAAATAAGTAATTGAAATGAAATTGATAAGCAAAACATTAATTTATGTCAAGTACGGAACCTTACTCATAAATTGTGAAGCACTAATTTTGTGAAATAATTGCAATAACAAAATAAATTCTAAAAACCAACACATAAATCTCCAGCTACTTGGAAATTAAATTTAATATCTACTCATGTTACATTTGTGCATGTTTGTTAATAAAATGTGAAATTGATACCTACTATACTTACGCAACATTATGCACACTTGATTTATATTGATATGATATTATTATGCTTTAATTTAATAATGTTTTTTTAATAAATATATTCATGTAATTATTATATGATTAAAAGCAGGTAACAACAGGATAAAACATAAATAAAACAAATATGAATAAAACAAATACGATTTATTTAGAATTGATCATATTATTATTTTATTTTCAACAAAATCTCTTTATAAAATAAACTTTACAATATTGTACAGGGTATTTCTTAAAACTATATTTTCTATTATTATTTTAACGAATAACAAAATTTTAGCTCCTCTTAGTTATCTTGTTTTCAACTATAAATCAGTATTGTTATCTTCCCCTTTAAAACTTATCTACTTCTTACGAGCCTGAAAAATTAATTAATATTTTATTTAACAGCTTGGATAGACTTGTAAAATATGTATTTTACATAATAGCTGCAAACTGCAGTCCAAACTAAAATATTTCAATGTTATTTTAACGTTACCTTAGTTATTATCCACAACGAATCTGTCTCCGACTTTTACTGTCTTTATAAGATTTTATATTTTTAATACGTAGATTAATCGATATAGGTAGTAAGTACGCTTTCTTCAAAAGTGTCTAAGTATTCAAAACAGCACCATTGTTTATTTACTTGGAAGGTATCAGTATTCTGAAAATAAAAAATGTTATCAAATAAATATATAAATCTTTAAAATAAATATAATAAACCATAAAAATATATAAGTAATATTAAAATATTTACCTTGTGACATTGAAAGCAGTTTTATCCAATTAGTTTTATAATTTATTTAATTGAATAATTAACACAATAATTATAAATTATTTTATATTAATATAGTATAAGTTTTTAATAAAAGTAGGTATTGCTTTTTTGTCTATATGGCGGCACGCTACTGATTAACATAATACCTTGTATGTAACAAGATATTTTTGTTTTTCCGTTTATAAAATTTACGAAAACAAAAGTTTCACGTTGCAATTGCGTCATTTCAACACTTTTAATGTAAGCAATTTTAAGCAGGGCTAACAAACATCATGCTTCCTAATATTATTTTATTCCATGATAATATTACATAATGAACAATGCTAAATCGAATTATATTATCATATTGTTATATCCTATCACAAAAACTGATATTAAATACTTAAGTTAAGTAATGTATTGTGGGGAATAAGATGTTTATGGTAACTTTATTTTTATGAAATGGTCACTAATTTACAATAATGTAATTTGTAACAGTTATTAAAAAGAAAAAAAAACATACTAACATTTTAACCCTAACCTTAATCGTCATGATAGATATTTGATATGATCGGTTTTTTTTGTAATATTTTAATTTAAATGTACTTTATAATAATTATTATTATTGTAGTTATTTTAACCAAATTTAATAAAACAACATTTTAGTTAAATATCATGCCCACATGTTGGGTAGCCCTGAACCGTTTTGCAGCGGTGAAATTGCGTCATTTCAACACTTTTAATGTAAGCAATTTTAAGCAGGGCTAACAAACATCATGCTTCCTAATATTATTTTATTCCATGATAATATTACATAATGAACAATGCTAAATCGAATTATATTATCATATTGTTATATCCTATCATAAAAACTGATATTAAATACTTAAGTTAAGTAATGTATTGTGGGGAATAAGATGTTTATGGTAACTTTATTTTTATGAAATGGTCACTAATTTACAATAATGTAATTTGTAACAGTTATTAAAAAGAAAAAAAACCTACTAACATTTTTAACCCTAACCTTAATCGTCATGATAGATATTTGATATGATCGGTTTTTTTTGTAATATTTTAATTTAAATGTACTTTATAATAATTATTATTATTGTAGTTATTTTAACCAAATTTAATAAAACAACATTTTAGTTAAATATCACGCCCACATGTTGGGTAGCCCTGAACCGTTTTGCAGCGGTGACAATTACAGTCGATTACGAAACTTTAACTACGTCTTCACTTTTCAAACAAGTATAATACTTACAACTAAAAAAGTCAATAATCTGTCTATTTTCTTTGTTGATTATATCAATTTTAAATTATGATACTTTATTACCAATTGTGAGTTATAAGCTTCAACGAACTCGTTAATATTATTTATCATCCAGTGAAGTCACACTGAAAGTAGTGCAAGAATAACTCAGTCTCTCCAATATTGAAGTAAGGGACCCTCACCATATATAATGTAAGTGTTTATATTTAAATTTAATTATTTTAGATTTTTTTTCTATTAATATTATTTAATTATGATTTCCACAGTTTAGTTTATTTGTGCGTGCTCTATGCACAAAGCTTTATGCAGTTAATTAATTATGATTTTTATTTTTTCATGTTTATAATAGTTACTTATTCTTTAATTTAACTATTATCTTTTGTTACTCTAAGAATGGTGACAGCAATTTGTTTATTTTATCCGAGCAATTTAGATACAAGCAATCCATGAGATTGATCATAATTTCCACACTTACTTTGTTTCTGAGTGCCCCCCAAATACAATTGATTAACCATTAAATTAATGTTTTTTTATTTTTTGCAGGTCAGAGTTTGAATGTGATCAATACTTCGATAAAAGCGATGAAAATAATGTCGTACCAAACCGTAAACACTCCAATATTTCGATCAAACGCAGAACTACTTCAAAGAAAAAATCACCAGTCTGTACCAGGTAATTATATTATGTTACTTATCTATAATACGCAGTTTATGTAACAGTGTACATACGTCTAACTAACAGGTTTTCAGTTTTAAGCATAATAATGTGTTCATTATTATGCTTAAAACTGAAAACCTGTCTCTTAATTTACTCTACCAAACTTTACTAGTGCAGTGGGTTCTAAACCGATATAGACAGCCATTATGTTTCATTACTGAATTAATAATTAATTAATTTTATTTATGTATTTATCTAAGGTACACTATTTACAAACTAACAATAGATTTAAAAATAATCATTAATTCGATGTGATATCCCTTTATAAAACAATTGTAGTGTTGTTGCAACAATTGTATTTGACCTATCTTCAAATGCAAATGTTGTATTATACCTACATAAAGAGGTAAGGATGAACTAAAACTAAGTATTATTTGTTTCAGAAAAATAGCCAAGTCTATGGATATATTTAGCATCAGTCATGGTCAAGCAGAGAAAAGTATGAATTCACCGCCCGAACTGTTATCGTTCTTCGCGAACAAGATGGCAAATGGCAACGAGCGTCGCACGACCAACACCAAAGGCGATTTCTACATCGATCTTAAAGTTTATCACGCGGCTGACGCTCGTGAAACCGAATCTCAAGAGCTCTGGAAGAAGGCATTGGTGAGAATAAAATTCCATACAGACGATGACTCAACCCAGTGGCGCAAACTTCAAGCTTTCGTGTCATCCGCTGATGCGCTATTCGATAAGCCACCTACATTTAGTATGTATTAAGTAATTGTGTTATTAATAAAGACTTGTCTAGTTTATTGTGTTTTTCATGCAAATGTTAGCCACCCAACAGAAATGTTGGTTGCATTGTTAGCCACCCGACAGAAATGTTGGTTGCATTGTTAGTCACACAACAGAAATGTTGTTTGCAATGATAAAGTCGATTGATAACTGTATTGATCGCATCTCACACCTAAATGTTAGCCACCCGACAGAAATGTTGGTTGCATTGTTAGTCACACAACAGAAATGTTGTTTGCAATAATAAAACCGATTGATAACTGTATTGATCGCATCTCACATCCAAATGTTAGCCACCCGACAGAAATGTTGGTTGCATTGTTAGTCACACAACAGAAATGTTGTTTGCAATGATAAAGTCGATTGATAACTGTATTGATCGCATCTCACATCCAAATGTTAGCCACCCGACAGAAATGTTGGTTGCATTGTTAGTCACACAACAGAAACGTTGTATGCAATGATAAAGTCGATTGATTACTCTATTAATCGCATCTCACACCTAAATGTTAGCCACCCGACAGAAATGTTGGTTGCATTGTTAGTCACACAACAGAAATGTTGTTTGCAATAATAAAACCGATTGATAACTGTATTGATCGCATCTCACACCCGACAGAAATGTTGGTTGTAATTGTAAGTCACACAACAGAAATGTTGTTTGCAATTGATAAAGTCGATCGATAACTGCATTGATCGCATCTCACATACAAATGTTAGCCACCCGACAGAAATGTTGGTTGCAATTAATAACGAAAAGTTATAATGATGATCATGAATAGATACAGCTTGCTGTTCGAACTTGCAAAAAACGTAAGGTTGCATTGCATAACGATGTAATCGCTGGTTATATCGAATTTATATTATTGGGCATTCTGGGTCACGAGTCCTGAGCGAGAGCGAAACTTGTTTCGCGGAGCGACTGGACGAAAGTGGTACAGAATGCCCAATAATACCCTACTAACAGCAGTACGAGGGGACCGACACTTTTGATGTGCGACTTTACACGGATGGGAGCAAGATTGAGGGAAAGGTTGGGGCGGCTGTATCCGTTTGGAATGGGGGTGCCGAAACAGGTTCCCTCAAACTTGCTCTTGCCTCGTACTGCACGGTGTACCAGGCCGAACTCCTAGCTCTACAGAGGGCCGTTAGTCTGGCTTACAAAAGTAGACAAACCAGTTTTGGAATTTTCAGCGACTCCATGGCGGCTCTTCAATCTGTCGCGTCTCGTTCCACTCATCCCCTGGCAGTTGACACAAGAGACACCATCCGCCGCTGCGTACTCCAAAACAAGAGTGTCTCCTTGTTTTGGATTAAAGCACATGCCGGGTTTGAAGGGAACGAGAGAGCCGACGAGCTCGCCAAGGAGGCCGCGCTGAGGTTGAAACGTAAGCCAGACTACGATCTTTGCCCTGTCTCATTCGCCAGGCGTACCATTCGTATGGCGACGCTTGAGGAATGGGACAGGCGCTATAGGACTGGCGAAACTGCTTCCGTCACTAAGATCTTTTTCCCCAGTGTGACGGCGGCTTACAGCATCACGAAACATATCGAACACACCAGCATCACCACACAGATTTTCACGGGCCACGGCGGATTCTCCTCATACTTGAATAGGTTCAAGCGTAGGGAGGATCCGTCGTGTTTGTGCGGCCCCGGTGTAGAAGAAAGTATAATGCACGTTTTATTAGAGTGTCCTATCCACTTAGCGGATAGGCACAATATTGAACTAGAACTCGGTGTAAAGATCTGTGCCGAAGATATGCCTCTATTAGTTAAGAAACATAGAATAAGATTTTTAGAGTATTGTACAAAAGTTGCACAAGTAGTTATAAATAGAAATAAGGATTAAGAAACTATGTTAAATATATATTTTGTAAATATATACCTGTTAGCATAAGTTAATTTAGTAATAAAAGTGTCTAGATATAAGGTACAACAAAAATTAGAGTTAAGAAAAATGTAAAAACAAAAGGTTTAAAGGTCTATGTCTTTTATTAAAATAAAGAATACCCTGAAAAGTACAATTATGATACACCCACTAAATAAATATAAAGAAAATAGATTAGTTAGACGGGAATCCCACCCGTGAAAGTGAGAAAGGAGATGAAAATGAGAAAGAAACAGTATGCAGAATGAATGATTGAGTACAAGCGAGAACTGGAATGAAAGTTGTTTAGTATTAAAATTAAAATTAGATTAAAAAATGGCTCTGATACTGTCAGAGGGCCCCTAGGAAAAAAAAAAAAAAAAAAAAAAAAAAAAAAAAAAAAAAAAAAAAAAAAAAAAAAAAAAACCTAACCTAACCTAACCTAACCTAACCTAACCTAACCTAACCTAACCTAACCTAACCTAACCTAACCTAACCTAACCTAACCAACCTAACCTAACCTAACCTAACCTAACCTAACCTAACCTAACCTAACCTAACCTAACCTAACCTAACCTAACCGATATTTTTTCTTTTACTTCTACTTCCTACTTTTCTTTATGACGTGAGATATGACGAAGGCTGAGGACATCCCCTTGCCGGGGAAGGCAGAAGATGTGAGTGACTACGACTCGTTTAGACTTTTTATCACTAAGATTGTCCCTATGCTGAAAGACTGCTGCAAGACTCAGAGTGTAACTCGTCAAAGCAAGGACTTTATAAAAAGAGCAGCCGACGAAATCTTAAAAGCTACGGAGACGCTTGAATCCAGGATAAATGTACCCCAAAGTGCCCAGACCTTCTATGATGCAAGTGACAGCCCTGCCACCACGAGTGAGCTCAAAGAAGAGCTACTTTCATGCATGCGTGGCGAGTTTGAAAAACTAAAAAAGGAACTAACACCAAATATGACAGTGCCTAAAATGTCTAGATCCTATGCTGAATTACTTAAAACCCCTGCGCCTAAGTCAGTCACCCCGCCTCGTGTATTGCCCTCCATTATTATTAAGAACGCCGAGACAAACGAAGATCAGTTGAACGTATATGATGAATGGAAAAAGCATGTGTCTTTTAGAAATACAACTTTTGCTCCAACTAAAGTACGAACGTTGGCAAAAAACGTCGTACGAGTAGATTTTGAGAAAAAAGAACACTGCGAGGAGACTTTGAAGAAAGTTAACAGCATTCCAGGGATACATGCTGAGGATGCCCGCTTGCGCCGCCCGTTGGTAATTGTTAAGGGCATTAGCAAGGAAATCCAAAGAGATGAGCTCCTACCAATAATATCGCAACAGAACTGTTTACCAATAGAAGACCTACGCCTGTGCTTTTTGCTTAAGAACCGGAACGAGCGACTGTTTAACGCAGTTCTCGAGGTCCTTCCCTCCGCTAGGAGAAAGTTAATAGAAGCAGAGCGCATAAATGTGGAGCATCAACGAGTACATGTTGCAGACTTTTCTCGATTCGTTCAGTGCTTTAAATGTCTGCAGTTTGGCCACACCAATAACAAGTGCACTGCTGAATTTTACCCATGCGCCCATTGCGCATCTGAAAACCATTCAATTAAAGATTGTCCTGATAAAACTAACCCAGACAAAATGAAGTGCTTCAACTGTGTAGGCTACAATAATAAGACCCGTAACAGCGTTAATACACATCACTCTGCTTTAAATTCTACTCAATGTTCCCGTATAATAAATATTAAGAAATCCCTAGACGAAACAGTCGACTATGGTTATTAGTAACCTTAATTTTATTCAATGCAATTTACAACGCTGTTATGTTTCTCAAAGTGAATTTTTTACCTTTTTCAAGGCCAACAATTACGACATAGCATTGGTCACAGAGCCTTATACGGGAAGATCTGACAGCATGCCAAGCCAGCCCGGACTTAATGTCTTTCAGTTCAATAACACAGGAACCGTTAAGGCATGTATTGTCATTAAAACATCTGTAGGACACGCTCTTGGGATGACCCAAATATCCACCTCAAATCTGGCTGTAGTGAAACTGTCATTGGGAGCCCGGAGTTTATACGTTGCTTCAGTTTACATTGAGCCAAACAGTGATTCCAATAATACAGTAGTAGCTATCGATAAATTTTTAAGCGAAAGCTGTGGAGCATACAGGGTTGTAGGGGGGGATGTAAATGGTAAGCATCCGGAGTGGGGCGAAAAAACATCAGATACACGAGGAAATACAATCGTAGACTTAACAGCAGCACACTCATTGTATATATTAAATAAAGGCACGGTGCCAACTTTCGAAGCCACTCGACATGGAAAATATTGCTCGTCTATAATAGACATCACTGCCGTTTCCGATAACTTGCTGTCTCAGGTTAAATGCTGGTCAGTCAACTTGCAAGCCTGCCCTAGCTCTGATCACAACGCCATTGAGTTTAGTATCACGCACAAAGAAAAGGTCTCAAAGCCAAAGTCTACAACAACATTTAAGTATAATACATACAGAGCTAATTGGGATGAATTTAAAATTAAGCTAAGAGAACAATTTGAACGTAGTGGCCTTGATAGTATGACGCCTGAGACATTGGGTACGGCTGGTATCGATACAGTTGTTGAACAGATAACAAGAGACATTCAAACAGTATGTGACAATTCTTTTCCGTTTAAAAAACAGCATAAACAGCTCAACCCTTGGTGGAGTGATGATCTGGAATCTCTGAAAAAGGAGTGTATAAGAGCTCATCATCGCATACACGACCTCAAGGTGTCCGGTAGACCTATAACGGAGGCACTGAAATCCTATAAAGAGCTAAAATTAAGTTACTCCACAGCACTGTCTAAGGCTTCGACGGATCATTTTCGCGAGTTCTGCTCCACTCAAGGAAAGGAGAATGTATGGTCCTTAACAAATCGTCTCCTTAAAGATTGCCCTAAACATAGACCACCAGTAACACTTAAAGTAGGGACAGCGTTTACAAACAGTGGTTTATCAACTGCCGAAGCACTCCTAAATCATTTTTACCCGGATGATAGAGCTGATTTTACGTTGAAGCAACACGAACTTAGAAACAATTATGAAGTAGAGTACCTTCAATCTTCAAACGATCTATCCTACTCTCAGGCGGAGATTCGTGACTGTCTCAAATCCATGAACTCAAGCAAGGCACCTGGCATCGATCACCTGACGGCAGACATTTGTCAACATGCATTTGATGAGATCCCTGACCTATTCTCGTCACTCCTAAACCGTTGTCTTGAAATAGGGTACTTTCCAATAGCATGGAAAAAGGCCACGGTCAAAATACTACCAAAACCTAATAAAGAAGACCCAAACGACCTCTCTTCATTTAGACCCATAGGTTTGATTACAGTTTTTGGCAAGCTTTTAGAAAAGCTCCTCACCAGAAGAATAACTTATCATCTAGAGCACACAGAAAGATACAGCAAAAGGCAGTTCGGGTTTAAAGAACAGGTGTCTACTGTGGATGCAATCCAGTCAGCTGTAAATCGCATAACAGAAGCCAAAACTAAGGGAAACCAGGTGATTGCAGTGTCACTGGATATCAAAGCTGCGTTTGATAACGCCTGGTGGCCGCTACTTTTACATAGACTCCGAATAACTGAGTGCCCAGGTAATTTATACCAACTAGCTAGAAGTTACCTACAAGACAGAATAGCTATTCTAAATTATGGCGACTCAACTGCCACCAAAACAACCACAAAAGGGTGCGTACAAGGCTCTGTATGTGGACCCATGTTCTGGAACGTTATCCTTGATGATTTGCTCGAAATTACTTTGCCCAATGGATCCAGCATGCAGGCATTTGCTGACGATGTATTGTTGATAGTCGAAGGGAAAACCGCCTCAGAAGTTTCAGACAAAACAAACGCAGCCCTCCAGGCTATTCTTGAGTGGGGGACTGAGGCAAAACTGTGTTTTGGGCCAGAAAAGACACAAGCTATCGGATTTTCATCGCAAGTAGACAGCATACATATAGAATTAAATAAATCACCAATTAAATTTAGTAAAGAAATTAAACTTCTGGGAGTCATTATAGATAGTCGATTGAGCTTTATCAACCATGCTCGCTATGTTGTCGCCAAGGCAACGAAAGTGTTTAAAAAGCTTACCTTATTCGTTAAACCTACATGGGGAGTCCACCCCGAAAATATAGAAACAATATATAGAAACGTCATCCAACCCATGTTCACGTACGCTGCTGGAGTGTGGGGCACAGCCGTCAGATATTATTGTGTTCGTAGAGCACTTAGAGCCTTTCAGAGGCAATTTGCTATTCGCGCTATTAGGGGTTTTCGAACCGTCTCAGCTGTTGCTTCAATCGCACTTGCTCAATTCGTCCCACTACATTTGGCAGTTGAAGAAGCAATGAAAATTTATATCGTAAGAACTACCGGACAGTGCTCAGAACTTCCAGATGACATAATACTAAGGCGCAATATACCTGTTAGAAATAAGCTTCACCCCGCAGACAGAGTGTCTATATCATATTCCGAGGCAAAAACTCAAGAAGAACTTAATACCATTCTCATGGGCATACCCGTCGTTATATACACAGATGGTAGCAAGCTGGACACTGGGGAAGTTGGTTCAGCCGCGATTATACAACTTTCTAATGGTGAAATCGTGAAAAAGAAAGTCAAGCTTGGACGAACTACCTCGGTTTTCATATCAGAGCTCACAGCAATTGAAACTGGCCTTGATTGGCTGTATAAAAATGGTTCAACACTCGATGCCGCTGTAGTAACAGATTCACTGTCATCATTAAAAGCTTTACAGGACAGAAACAACCCAGAACCAACTGTAGCTTCTATCCATTCACAGCTCCAAAAATTTATGACGGTTCGAGGAGTAAATATTAAATTTGCATGGGTTAAAGCACACGCCGGTATAGCTGGCAACGAACTTGCAGATATTGCTGCTAAGGAAGCGGCCTTCCAAAAGACAGCTACCACTTGCAATGAGTTCCCAATCTCTTACGCAAAACACATACTACGCCAGCAAACCCGGCAAAAATGGCAAGAAGAATACATAGAAGAAGCCAAAAACTCATTAATATACACATGGTTCAAGACAATTGAAGACATAGAAGAATTTAAGAAAAACATAAAAACATCTTTTCAGCTCACGCAAATAATCACTGGCCACGGATATCACAAAAGCTATCTTAACAGATTCAAAATAGTCGACGACGCATATTGCCCATGTGATAATACTACAGTGCAGGACATTGAGCACTTACTCAAATCATGTCCAATTTTCTGTGCTCCTCGAATGGATCATGAAATAAATTGTAACAACCTGGCCATAAGCCCTTATAACCTAATCGAAATATCTATAAGAAATAAAACAAGTACAACGTTTTTAAACCTAATAAATAATATAGTAAACCGCCTTAAAAATATAAATAATACCTAAAACACGAAAACTAATAATAATTATCCTAAGTAAAATACTCAACTAAAATACTGTTAGTGTCAACCTGTATCCAATCGCAGGATGATGCTAACAGCCCTAAAGTGCTTAATAATAAAAATTTCTTGCTAATTAAAAGTTTAAAACATTAAAAAAAAAAAAAAAAAAAAAAAAAAAAAAAAAAAAAAAAAAAAAAAAAAAAAAAAAAAAAAAAAACCTAACCTAACCTAACCTAACCTAACCTAACCTAACCTAACCCAGTCGCGCTCAGAACGCCTTCCGAGACGCCACGTTTTTACTTTGCTCCGTCGTTTAAAAATCAAAAAACTGGTATTTTTTGACCGCACCGCCTTGTGCGATATACCAAAAGTTGCGCGCTAACGCGATCTACATGTTGGTGAAAAGTTTTTGAAAATCGAGTGAAGGAGAAAAAAGTTATTAACAAAAAGGTGAAAATAACCTAAAAGTGAAAGTGTTTTTGACAAATTGTGACGAAACAAGATCAGTAAGGTGTTGTTTTTCAATTGTGGAAAGACGCGGAACATCGAGCTGCAGCATCTGAAACAAGTTCCAGATTTTTTGGCCTCATAACAAAAAAGTTATAGGCCAAAAAAACAAAACCCACGTGTAACGTGGCCATTGAACCAGAGCTGCTGGAGAGGAGCTGAGCATTGATCCAGGTAGAGGAAGACGAGGGCAGCCGGGAGGCACCATTAGAAAAATTTTAAGTTAAGTAGTTTTTAAGATATTCTAGTTTAAAAGTAGTCATAATTTCAAAATTTAATAACTCTTAAATAAGATCTGTAACATATTAATTTTATTAGCCTATATTGTAGACATTAGTAAACTGTACATACATACCAATTTTCAGATTTTTAAGACTTAAGCGCGCGAAAATATAAATTTTTCAAATTTATTTTATAAAAAACTTAAAAAAAACGCCTGTATCTCGGAAACCGCTGGAGATACGCAAATTTTAAGGGCAGTTTGAATATACCATGTATATGGTATATTCAACAAACTAACGCTAGAGCCACACATCAACATCCCATTCATGAAAAATTTTTTGAAAAAATTTTTTCAAAAAATTTTTTATGCCTGAAAGTGGCGTATCTCCGAAACGGTGAGAGATAGGCGATTTCTGACAGCACCTTGGATATCCCACGGTAGTGGGATATACAAGTATATTTCCCGAGTGCTATATATTATTTTCATGACTGAAAAAATTTTCAGGATTTTTTCAAAAAATCCCTTATTTTTGTTATTTTGTTTATATTAAGTGATTTAGAAGCCTCTTCAGGCCTAGTTAGATACTTCTTAGTAATTTCAGGACTGAAAAATTTTCAGGATTTTTTCAAAAAATATCTTTTATTATTATTGTTTATATTAAGTGATCCAGAAGCCTCTTTAGGCCTTTTAGACATTTTATATTATTTTCAGGACTGTAAAAAATTTTTCAGGGTTTTTTCGAAAAACCATATTTTGTCATTTTATTGTTATATATTGATCCAGAAGCCTTTTTAGGCCTCTGTTACTGTGTTAGATATTAAGACTATAGAGCAGAGCTCTTTAAATTTGATTACAAAAATATTAAAGTATTTAATATTGCTTTACACTTTGTGACTTTTACCACGTGAATACTCACCTCGGCAATTTACACCGAGAGCATAAGCTATCTTGACGCTCTCCAGTAGCTACCTCTAGACATTGGTTACTTGACTGACTACTGACGACCGACGACTGACGACTGACGCTTGACGACCTGACGACTCGACGACCCTTCACCTGTAACAGAAAATAAAAAGTTAGAAAATGCTAGCAAGGACACCAGCCAAAATGAAGGACACCGCTAAGACACCTGAAAAGAAGCCGCTCAATGTACGAAAGAGCATAGATAAATGGGAGGCAACGAGGGCTGGCCCCGAAATCGTTGCCACAAATATGACTGAAACATCAACAGCACGCGCCGGCTCAGAACCCTCTGGGACCCGAGAAACCACCGCGCCCATAGAGGTACCCATTTTGTCTACGCCACCGAACAAGACGTATTTGAGCAGGACCTCGGAAGCAATGGCATGCCTGCTCAAGGGCAAAACAAACCTAAACGCGTCACGCAATATGAATAGGAATCTGAAAGACGCAGTTATTGAGGCCCTGAACAGGCTAGTGCAGCTGGTGAAAGAAGGAGAAAGGGAGACAAAGATCAAACAAAAGAGCGAACCAAACAAGAAAGAAGAAGTGATAGAAAGTGGGATAGACCCCGAAAGGGAGAGAGACTTTTTCAGGAAACTAGAAGAACATACAAGAAAAATAGAAGAGAACACCGAGAGAATGAAAGAGCTAAAGGAGGAGCTGGCAAAACACCAGGAAAAGGAAATACGCAGCTATGCGAGTGTCGCGGCGGAACCAGCAAGGGTGTGTCCCCAAGTGGGGCCGACGCTGCACTCGGTAGTGGTAACAGCCGTAAACCCGGAAGAGACCGGAGACCAGGTCCTGCAGCGACTGCGAACAGCAGTCAACGCCAAACAAGGAGGCCTGGAGGTGGAAAGAGTGAGAAAGGCGAAGGACGGAAAGGTCATAATAGGATGTAGGACAGTGGAGGATAGAAATAAGATAAGAGAGAGAATTAAAAAGGACGGGAAAGAACTTAGGGTTGAAGACATAACAAATAAGGACCCACTGGTTATCCTGATGGACGTGATGAAGTATAACTCTGACGAGGACATCATCACGTCCCTCAGGAACCAGAACAAGGATGTCTTAGGGCAGGAAAAAGTACAGATAGCCTACAAAAAGAGGGCGAGAAATCCTCTTACCCACCACGTGGTAATGAGAGTGGCACCAACGGTCTGGGGAAGAATGATGGCAGCAGGAAGCTTACATATTGACCTTCAGCGCGTTCGAGTGGCTGATCAATCCCCCCTGGTGCAGTGTTCGCTCTGCCTCGGATACGGACACGGAAGAAGGTACTGCACGGAGTCCGTAGAAAAATGCAGCCACTGCGGCGGACCCCACAAGAAGGACCGTTGTGAAGATTTCCTCACAGCAGCCCCACCGTCCTGCTGCAATTGTAGAAAATCTGGGCTGGAAAACGGAGAGCACAATGCATTCGACAGAGTATGTCCGATAAGAAGAAAATGGGAGGCCATAGCAAGGGCTTCTATAGCCTATTGTTAAGGGCACCTCCAGACAACAAGGCACTTACCTCGTAGGGCAGATCAACCTCAGGCGGATGGCGCTTGCTACCGACGAGCTAATGATAGAGGCAAAGAAACGCAAAATGGCCTTCGCACTGTTGCAGGAGCCATATGTCGGGGCAACAAAACGCATGAAGACCTACGGGGGGGCCAGAATCTACCAATCCCAAAACCAAGCTGAAGGGCCAGTCAAGGCTGCGATAGCAGTCTTTGACAGCGACCTCGACATCCAGCAATTCCCTGACCTTACTACCAACAACATCGTGGTAGTCAAAATTAGAACAAAGGATTGGGAGATTCTGGCCGTCTCGTACTACTTCGAACCAGACCCGACGCCTATCGAATCGTACCTAGACCATCTTAGGAAAATTGAACGCGACTTCGACTCACCCAGACTAATCATCGGAGGGGACTCAAACGCTAAGAGTCCCTGGTGGGGTAGTCGCACAGTAGATAGCAGGGGAGAAGAGATGGTCGGAGCTCTAGAAGAAATGGGGTTGCAGGTACTCAATGAAGGTGACTTACCCACTTTTGAAGTAGTGAGAAGGGGTAAGCTGTGCACGAGTCATGTTGACGTGACAGCATGCAAGATGGAGATCCTCGACATGGTAGAGGACTGGAGAGTGGAGGACACCATGGTGAGTTCAGACCACAACGCCATTACATTCAAAATTAAACTTAAAAAATCAAAAGGAATTAACATTAAAAGCACAACGAGAAAATATAATACAAAAAAAGCCAATTGGAACCAGTTTCTTGAGAAACTGGAACAATTAACCAGGCAAGAAAAATTAGAAATAGATACAATAACGGACATAAAATGTAAAATAGAACTAGAAAATACAATAAATAAATACATAAAAGTAATCACAAATACATGCACAGAAACACTACCGAAAAAGAAAGAAATAGACAAACTGAACTTACCTTGGTGGACCGAAGAACTCGAAACCCTAAAGAAGAAAGTACTCACCATGAAGAGGAGAATCCGATGTGCTGCACCTAGGAGAAGAGACAGAGTCGTCACGGAGTACCTGCAAGAAAAAGAGAACTACGAGGTAAGGGCTAAAAAAGAGGCAATCCAAAGCTGGAAACAGTTTTGCGAAAAACAGGACAAGGAGGGGCTGTGGGAGGGAATATACCGTGTGTTAAAAAACACTACGAAGCGACAGGAAGACGTCCCACTGAATCAAAATGGTACTGCTCTGGACCCGGTGGCCTCCGCAAAACATCTGGCCCAGGTCTTCTATCCAGAAGACGAAAGGGATGAAGACAGAGAGGAACACAGCATAACCAGAACACTAGCTGAAACGGTAAACGAAGTGGTGCATGATGAAAAACATGACCCACCGTTTACCAGAATCGAACTCAGCACCGCTGTAAATGGGTTCAATCCTAAAAAGGCACCGGGATCCGACGGACACACAGCTGATATATGCAAAATAGCGATTGACAGCAACCCGGAGCTGTACCTGGCACTGGCAAACAAATGTCTGGAACTAGGACATTTCCCGAAGGCCTGGAAGGAAGCAACTGTCATAATTCTGAGAAAGCCTGGAAAGGAAAATTATACAACGGCAAAATCCTACAGACCGATAGGGCTCTTGCCAGTGCTGGGTAAAGTCCTGGAAAAGATGGTGGCAACGAGGCTGAAATGGCACCTGGTACCAAGACTAAGCCCCCGCCAGTACGGTTTCATGCCCCAAAGGAGCACGGAAGACGCCCTCTATGCCTTGATACACCACATACGCGAAAAAATAAAACAAAAGAAAATAGTGGTCTTGGTGTCTCTTGACATAGAGGGCGCCTTCGACAGTGCATGGTGGCCCGCAATAAGGGTCAGACTAGCGGAAATGGAATGCCCCGTTAACATAAGACGTCTGATGGACTCCTACCTGGAAGAGAGAAGAGTAAAGCTGAGGTACGCAGGACATGAAACATCCAGGGGAACAGAAAAGGGTTGCATACAGGGATCTATAAGTGGACCAATCCTGTGGAATGCACTCTTGGACCCACTCCTGCAAGACATCACACGAATGGGGATACACTGCCAGGCTTTCGCTGATGACGTCGCCTTGGTATTTAGTGGGGACTCCGCGATGGAGATTGAAAGACACGCAAATGCCGCTCTCGAGCGTGTGCGGACGTGGGGTGTTCGCAATAAACTAAAATTCGCCCCGCACAAAACGTGCGCGATGTTACTCACCAACAAAATGAAGTACGACACCCCACGTCTAACCATGGGCGGGATCGACATCTGCGTGTCTAAAGAGATGAAAATCCTGGGGCTCGTGATAGATGACAAATTGACGTTCAACAGCCACGTTGCAGAGACATGCAAGAAGGCATTGAACGTCTACAAGCATCTGTCGCGAGCCGCCAGAATCAGTTGGGGACTCCATCCGGAGATCATCAAGACGATGTACACGGCCTGCGTGGAGCCAGTGGTTCTATACGCAGCCAGTGTATGGGCTCCGGCAGCACAGAAGTTAGGGGTGCAAAGGAAACTGAACGTGGTTCAGAGGAGCTTTGCTCAGCGCCTGTGCAAGTCCTATAGGACCGTTTCCCTGAACGCCTCGCTTGCGATATCTGGGTTGATCCCGCTTGATCTCCGAATACAAGAGGCAGCCGCCCTGTATGAGATCAAGAAAGGGTTCACCCAGCCAGCGGGCCTGGCGGACAGGGAAATCGAAAAAATGACCGCGTACGTCGACACCCCGCACCCGGCGGACTGGAAGGAGCTCCCTTTCCACAGCCTGGAAACCGCTGAGCAGGTGAACCAACATAATACTCAAGAAATTCGATTCTTCACAGATGGAAGCAAAATCGACGGGGGAGTAGGTGCGGCGCTATCCATATGGAATAGCGTCGCTGAAACTGGAACCCGCAAACTTAAACTGGCACGACACTGCTCAGTGTACCAGGCGGAGTTACTCGCTATTGTGGAGGCCACGAGATGCATACTGGGGAGATCTGACAGTAGCTACGGGATATACAGCGATTCCAGATCGTCGTTAGAGACAATCAGGAATCATTCCACTGTACACCCCGTAGCTACTGAGATAAGGCAAAATCTCGTTAAATGTATGGCCCAACACAAGAAGGTTGAACTTTTTTGGATTAGGGCACACGCCGGACTGATCGGAAATGAAAGGGCAGACGAGCTGGCGAAGGACGCAGCCACTAAACTTAAAACAAAGCCACTATACGAAGATGTCCCGATCTCACTCATCAAAAAGATGCTTCGCAGAGACTCAATAACCGAGTGGGACAGAAGATACATAACAGGTACTACAGCAGGAGTGACGAAGGTCTTCTTCCCGAATATCTTAGACTCATACAAAATCATAAAATGTATAAAGGTGGAAGGTGTAATGACTCAAATACTAACGGGGCATGGTGGATTCTCAGAGTACCTGCACAGGTTCAAGTGCAAAGAGAATCCATCATGCATCTGTGACACAGAGACTGACGAGTCAATATTGCACCTGATACTGGAGTGCCCAGTCTACGTAAACAAAAGATTTGACTTGACCCAACAGATAAACATGACACTGACAAAAGATAACATAAGACTAATAATGACAGACAGAGAGAAACGAGACATTTTCCTTGACTTCTGCCTAGAGGTGGCAAGGAAATCCATAGCACGCAATAAGTAGGATATATAATAATTGCTATCAATATATTATTAGAATATATATACGCATAGCAATACTGAAAATTGAAACGAAAAATGGCAAAGTCACAAAAATGTACAATTAAATAGTAAATATTTAGATAAGTTAATGTAGAAAACTAAACATGTGTAAACTTTTAGTTATAAGTCAATGTAATGATCATGTCAAACAAATAGTATGTAATAAGATAATGTAACCTAGAACATTATAAAAGTAGAGGTAAGAAAATTGTTGTAATAAATAGTAAGGCTGTAAGAAATAGAGAGTAAGAAAAAATAATGTTATAGTTAAGCTAGATTGTAAACAATGTAAAATTGCAATATCAAAAATGTTATAACTGTATGATAAAGAAAATAAATAAAACACCTGTTCTCCCGTCCTTGAAAGAATGAAAGATGATGAATGAAAGAAAGACAAAGTATGCAGAATGAAAGATAAACAAGATTGAAAGATAAGATAGAAAAAGTCTCCGACCTTAAGTCGGAGGAAATCAGAAACTTAGTCAGCTCGCAGACTATCCCATAGCGGGTAGAGGTAGGCCTACTAGGAATAAAAAAAAAAAAAAAAAAAAAAAAAAAAAAAAAAAACCTAACCTAACCTAACCTAACCTAACCTAACCTTTTTTTTTTTTTTTTTTTTGCGTGGGAAACCTTTTATAGGCCGTCTACCCGCCTTTGGCCCAGGCGGGCAGGTGTGTCGGAGTCCCGAAAGATGGAAACTCGGTTTACCGACTAAAACCCACGGTGTTCCTCTATCACCCAAAATGCCGAGACGGCGAGAAGACTGGCATTACTCGAGCCGTCCCGGCGGGTGCTGGTCCGCAAAATGAGCGGACCCCGAAACTGGACAGGGCAGGACCGTGCCCTTCCACTATAGAGAGGCGTACGTGGAACACTACGCCGTCCTCTCTGGCCTGCTACTCAACGGCGACAAACTGGCCATAGTTTGCCGCCCGCAGGCCCCTCACGGTGGCTGGAGGTCGTCTCGCGGCGCCCTCCTTTGACGCCCAGATCTGCGGGTTGAGAGGGAGGATGAACGATGACACTCCCTCTCCCTTTCCGCCGCTTCCTTGACGGACAGAACCGTCTCCGCGAATGAAGCGGCGGCTTCCCAAGCACTCTCGCTTCGGACGATCGAACTGATCAATACCGACAGCGAGAGGCTACCCACCCTGACAGCGCCGGCTAAATCACGGCGCGGCTCGTGCCACAATGTGGGATCCCGAAGGTGGACGGTTCCGAGGCCCGTGAAAGAAAACGGCCTCGGACTTGTGAAGCGCCACCTCGAGACCCAAACGCCGGATCCTAGCTACGACTTGCGCGACTCCAGCAGTCGCCAATATTTGTGCCTGCCGGTGCGTCTTACCCCTCGCGGTGACCAGTGTGTCGTCAGCGTAACAAACAACGCTGACACCCGCGAGGAGCGCACCGCGCAGCGCCCAATCATATCCAATGTTCCACAGGAGCGGACCCAGAACCGACCCCTGTGGAACTCCACAACCGATGTCTCGCCGACATAATCCCTCCCGACCCGGGTAGGTAATAACACGATCTTCTAGATAAGCCCCGACAATGCGGCGGAGGTAGGGCGGCACACCATGGTAAACTAGTGCCGCCCGAATACAACTCCAAGGCAAGGTGTTGAAAGCGTTGGCAATGTCTAACGAGACAGCCAACAACACCTCGCCCCGGGACACAGCGTCCTCCGCCAGGCTCCTCACATGCTTGATGGCGTGCACGGTGGAGCGCCCCTGGCGAAAACCAAATTGACAATCCGCCAGGTCCGGCCCAACTAACGAAAGGTGACGGACGAGGCGGTCTGCAAGCACACGCTCGAACAGCTTGCCCACCTCGTCCAACAACACAATGGGCCGGTAGGCAGACGGTGAGTCTGCCGGGCGCCCCTCCTTCTTGAGAAGGACCATACGCCCATGTTTCCATGGCTCTGGAAATCGGCCCCTCTCAAGGCACGCCGATAGGAGCCCTAATAGTCGGGGCGCGAGCTCCCGTAGGGCCAGGACCCACGCTCGGCCTGGAATGCCATCGGGTCCCGGCGCGGTGTTCTTTCTCTGAAGGCGTAACACCGCAGCCCGCAACTCTACCCGGGTCACCTCGGGCACGTCGTCGTCTTCCTCTTCGTCCGCGCTGGCAGCCACTGTGGGCGGAACCATGTGCGGAGGAGTGTGCTCCGTCCTCGAAGGGAACAGAGTACCAACAACTCCCTCCAGCACCTCTGGCCTGAGACTCTGCGTGAGCGGGGGCGCCCACGTGCGCAGTTTTCCCCGCACTAACAAGTAGGGACGCCCCCACGGATCTTGATCCAGAGTCTCAATCAAACGCTCGCGGGAACCTAACCTAACCTAACCTAACCTAACCTAACCTAACCTAACCTAACCTAACCTAACCTAACCTAACCTAACCTAACCTAACCTAACCTAACCTAACCTAACCTAACCTAACCTAACCTAACCTAACCAACCTAACCCAACCACCCAACCCAACTTCCCATGGTGCAAAGCGGACTTTCGCAAAACCCTAGGTACAGTTTTGTATTTTATACGGATTGCACTCATTTGTTTGGCTTTAACGCCATTTTTTACCAAAATTTTAACTCATTTTTCGAAATTTCAAAATTGCTATATTCAAAATTTTAAATCTCGTTTATTTAGCTCATTTCTTATCAATCTTTTCGGCAATTTCATATTTAGGGAGGGTTTTGTAAGTGTCCGTTTGCCTGTGGGCACTATACTTCTAGGTGAGGTGTTTTTGGGCGCCCAGAGCAATTTTTGCTACTTTGTACATACTCTGACGGAATGATTACATCATCCATAAAAAACAAATTTTTATGAATTTTGCCCGAGTCCTCTTTTGTGTCTCGGGTCGTAAGCTTCTGCCTAGGCATTACTTGTAGAGGGGTAAATTACCCCCCCTTTGACACCATTTTTTGACCCAAAGATTCCATCAGGAACCCAAAAATTTTTTGGTTTTTATTTTGTTTAGTGACCATTTTTAGACTTAAATTTTTACTAGGTTAGGTTTTTAGCTTTAAGTGACAAAATATTATTTGGCATTAAACACCAATTTTAAAAATTATTGACTGACGTAGTTAATTTATACAATTAAATTAAGATTTTATTTAACAATTTTTTTTTTTTTTTTTTTAAAGATTTATTTGATGTATTAATTATTTTAAATTGTTTTATTTAGCTATTTATATATTTTAGATTACGTTTACTTTAGTTTTAAGACTAGTCTTACTCGGCCATTTACACCGATAAGGCAAGAGACTGATTTTACGAATTTTATACAATATTTATTGACAAATTTTGACGGCAAACAATAATTAGTAAGGTATTGATTTTGAAGTTAGGTTAAGGCAAAACATTTAACTCATTTTTGACTGTACTTAGTTGTAATTAAAATGTATCGAACTCCCTCTAAGCAGACGGGTGAAAATGCTGACAATGCTATTGACCTTAAAAATTCAGGCTCAAAAACAATAAAAGACAAACAAAAACAACAAAGGCTTCGAGTGTGAGACGTAGTATAGACGAGTGGGAGTCTGGTAGAAATGACAGTCTGTCACTATCCCCTGATATGGCTCAGTTGACTCAGAACGCCTCGCAGGCTAAACAAAAGAGTACTTCAACACAAGCGAGCCAGAAAGTAGCGCTAGACGCTAAGAAAGTACCACTCCAGGATAAATATGCAAACAGGTTGACAGAAGCCAAAGCCTGCCTAACAAGAGCCAAACAGCACTTAAGCAACTCAAGGAACCTCAAGTATGAGATAAAAACCGAAGTCACTAAGGCTGTGGACCGGCTATATAATCTCGTGAAGGAATCCGAAAAAGAACTAAGGGAAATACAAGGAAAGACGGATAGTGACTTAGTCTCATCATTGCCGAGGAAGGAGATGGAAACTGAAAATAAAGATAGAGAAAGGAACATGCAACAAAAAATAGGAGAGGAAACGGATGTAGAAGCTAGTATCAATAGGGGGGAGAGAAACAAAGATATTATAAGAATGTTAGAAGAACACGGAAGAACCTTAAATGAGAACAGTGAAAAGTTAGACAAACTCCAGGAAACTCTTAACATCCAGAATAGAAAAAGAGATAGCACAACATATGCGAGTGTTGTAGCAGGTCATACGCAGTCAGTCGCGCAGGAGAGAACCACCTTACACTCTGTGGTGATAACATCAAATAACGAAACAGAAACAGGAGAAGAAGTATTGCAAAGAGTGAGAAAAGCTGTAAATGCAAAAGAGGAAGGCATAACCGTAGAAAGAGTTAGAAAAGCTAAAGATAGAAAGATAATAGTAGGATGTCGAACAAAGGAAGAGAGGAATAGAGTAAGGGAGAAAATTTTGCAGGCAGGAGTGCACCAAGACCCTGGCACAAACTTGCAGGTTAAAGAAATTAAAAATAAAGACCCCTTAGTTAAACTGATGGATGTTTTGACTTGCAATAGTGATGAGGATATTGTGGCAGCACTTACAAAACAAAATGCTTATATGTTTCAAAATTTAGATGAAGAAGATTGTAGGTTGACTGTAAAGTATAGGCGCAGAGCGAGGAACCCACATACTGGCCACGTAGTGTTACAGGTATCACCCCAGATATGGCAACGATTGACTCGAGCAGGAAAAGTACACATCGACTTACAACGGATACGTGTAGAAGATCAGACCCCTCTGGTTCAGTGCTCCTTGTGTTTGGGTTACGGTCACAGCCGCCGGTTCTGCAAGGAGACTGTTGAGAAGTGTAGCCATTGTGGTGGGACACATATGTGGATGGATTGCCCAGAAAAACTAGCAGGCGCAGTGGCAACATGTTGTAACTGCGTTCGTGACAAACTGCTCAAAACGGATCATATAGCATTTGACAGAGAATGCCCTGTGAGACGTAAATGGGATGCCTTGGCTCGCGCCACGACAGCGTATTGCTAAGGGCCCATACAGTGCAAATACAGATAATAACGTTGGCAGCGGCTACGAAATACTTCAGGCAAACCTACAAAGAAAAAAGTTAGCGACATATGAGCTTATGATAGAAGGGACAAAAAGAAGAGCAGCAGTTGCACTCGTTCAGGAACCTTATATAGGAGGATCAAACGAGATGAGAAGCCATAAAGGAGTAAGAGTATACCAGAATAGCGGAAATGTGGAGGGCAAAGTAAAGGCAGCGATAATAGTGTTTGATGAAAGCCTAGATGTAGAACAAGAGCAAAGTCTCACCACTGATAACATCGTGGTGGTGAGACTCCTAACTAGCGCCTGGCGGGTAGTGTTGGTATCGTATTATTTTGAGCCAGATACGCCAATTGGCCCATATTTGAACCATTTAAAAAGAATTTCGTGTAAATTCAACACTGAGAAAATATTAATAGGAGGAGACTCAAATGCCAAGAACACCTGGTGGGGTGGAATAAAGATAGACCAAAGAGGTGAAGAGATGATAAGCACTCTGGATGAAATAGACCTCCAGGTTCTAAATAACGGAAATACCCCAACATTTGATACCATCAGAGGAGGAGAAAGATACCATAGTTTTGTGGATGTAACGGCTTGTTCTACGAACTTACTTAATTGGGTAGAAGACTGGAGAGTTGAAGAAGGCTTGACAAGCTCGGACCATAATGGAATAGCTTTATCACTGAGATTACAGAAGTCGAAAGGAATTCATATGACAAGGACAACAAGAAATTTTAATACCAAGAAAGCAGACTGGAACCAATTTCATATAGAATTAAATGAACTATGGAAAGAGCAAGACATTACATTAAATGAAGTAGATAGAATAGGAACTGTTTTAGAAATGGACATAATTCTGAATAAATTTATTAAAACTATTACTAAGGCATGCAATACTACAATCCCTAAAAAGAAAAACAGAGAAATACTTACCGTACCTTGGTGGTCTGAAGCGTTGGCGGCCTTGAAGAAGGAAGTGAGAACACGAAGAAACAGGATCAGATGCGCAGCCCCAGCCCGGAAGAAGAAAATTGTGGAAGAGTACCTGGAAAAGAAAGAAATGTATGAGAATGAGATAAAGAAAGCACAGATTAAAAGTTGGCAGGAATTTTGTGGAAAACAAAGTAAGGAAGGACTATGGCAAGGAATTTACAGAGTAATAGGAAAAACAATGAAGAGGGAAGAGGATATACTGCTGGAGCATAAAGGATTGATGCAGGATGTGGAAGGATCAGCTCGGATCTTAGCGGAGACCTTTTATCCTGAGGATAGTGAAGTGGGAGAAAATGTCACACAATGGGAAACAAGAAGAAAAGCAAATTTAGTTAACGAGGATGAAACTGAAGATCGAGATCCACCTTTTACATTGGTAGAGTTACAGAGGGCAGTGAACACCTTTAACCCTAAGAAAGCTCCAGGAGCAGATGGCTTTACTTCTGACATTTGCCAAAAAGTAATTCAAAGCGACCCTAACTTGTTTCTGGGCATTTTAAACAAATGCTTAGCGTTGTATTATTTCCCCAAGATATGGAAGGAGGCCACAGTAGTGGCACTTAGGAAGCCTGGGAAGGTCACTTATACGTCTCCGAAATCTTATAGACCTATAGGCCTGCTTCCGGTATTGGGGAAGATCTACGAAAAGATGTTGGTCGCTCGTATAAAGTTTTACATATTGCCTAGGATGAGTACTCGCCAGTACGGATTTATGCCCCAGAAGAGCACTGAGGACTCCCTCTATGTTCTAATGCAATTCATCCGGACCAAACTAAAAGAAAAGCAAATTGTGACGGTGGTATCGCTGGACATAGAGGGAGCCTTTGACAGCGCTTGGTGGCCAGCTATAAAAGTCCGTCTGGCTGAGGAAAAGTGTCCACCAAATGTCAGAAGAGTTATGGACAGCTATCTTTGCGATAGGAAGGTAAGAGTCAGGTACGCCGGACGAGAGTATGAAAAGTTCACAAACAAAGGCTGTGTTCAAGGTTCGATAGCCGGACCTATACTCTGGAACCTGCTCTTGGATCCACTATTGAAGACCTTGGAGAGAGGGGGGCACTATTGCCAGGCATTTGCGGACGATGTTGTCATGGTTTTTAGTGGGACAACAGCCTTAGAGGTGGAGGCTCAGGCCGGCATTGCTCTCGAACATGTTCGGGAATGGGGAGTCGCCAATAAGTTGAGCTTTGCTCCGCAAAAAACTTTCGCAATGGTGATTACAAGAAAATTAAATTACGACACACCTCGTTTGAGCATGGGAGGTAAGCCAATTGCGATTACCAACGAAATTAAAATACTGGGCCTCATTATAGACAACCGACTGACGTTCAAGTCACATATTAACATGGTATGTCAAAAGGCGATAAACATCAGTAAGCAGCTCACTAGGGCCGCAAAAGTGAGCTGGGGTCTCCATCCCGAAATACACACATCAAAAAAGTCTAAGCAACATGCATGATATTACAAATTTACCATTTATATTAATTTATTTTACCATTTATTTTAATTATAACGTTGTATTTTATTTTTAAAATAATATTTTTAGGGTTCTATGATGTAAAAATAACAGCTGTTTTCTTTATAAGTTCTTTTAATAACAGAAATTAACAATATTAGAATATACAGGTACATAAGAAACTAAACTTTTTTTTTACAAATTGAAATTTCTTAAGAAAATGAATTTATTGTGAAAGAATAGGACAATTTAATACAAAGTATGGCCTCCTCTGCTATTCAGAACTTGTCGGCAACGATTATTCATTGAATTAATGAGACTGTTTATGTCATCTTGCGGTATTCGCTCCCAATGGAATTGTAGCAAATCCTTCAGCTGTTGGGTTGTTGTCACTCCGTCCAAGTCCTTCAAAACACGTCTCTGGAGCATGTCCGATGCGTGCTCGATGGGGTTGAGGTCTGGCGATTGTGCAGGCCAGGGCAATACCTGGATGTTCTCCGTTGCCAAGTATTCACTGGTTCGCCGAGCTGTATGTGAACGCGCATTGTCATGCATTAACGTAAAATCGGAGCCAAAGGTTTGTGCAAATGGATGGACATAAGGTCTGAGAATATCCTCAACGTAATTTTCAGCGTTCATGTTTCCATTTACAAAAACGAGCTCAGTTCGCCTGTTCTTCATAATACCCGCCCATACCATAACTGTTGAGCCGCTGTATGGATGAACTTCCTGAACGCACCTGAGTCTTTCAGTATTTCCGGGTCGACGGTACACTCGCACCCTTCTTGTATCAGGCCTAAACCCGAATCGCGACTCATCGGAAAACATAATTTTATCCCATTGTTCCTGGGTCCATGTTATGCGTTCTCTACACCATTCATTTCGACGAGCGCGATTCCCGTGACGTATCGGTGGGCACCTGATAGGGCGTCGAGCTCGTAGGCCGTACTCATGCAGTCGATTTCGCACAGTTTGGGGACTTACATCAACACCACTTGAATTTTGTAGCCTCAAACTTATCTCTCGAGCGGTTAACATCGGCTGGCGTCTTGCAGTCAGTTGTATGTACCGGTCTTGCCGAGTGGTTGTACTCCTTTTACGGCCTGGATGCTGTTCAGCGGGTTCCCCTGTATTATTGTAGCGCTGCCAAAGACGACAAATAACACTTCTATGAATACCAAAATGTCGAGATACCTGAGATTGATTACTTCCCGCTTGCAACATCCCTACAGCTCTTTGCATTTCATCTGCCGTCAAATGACGTCGCTCCATGACGTAAAGAATATCTAACAATTCAATTTTGTCGCCAACTGTATTTAAATGGTTGGTAAAATTATAAAATCAAGACTAAAACGTAGCAATTAACATGCACTCAAATTCAAACAAATTCGCAGTCATTTGAATTTTATGAAAAAAAACAAAACATAATCGAAATTTTTTTACCTATACACTTGAAGTTTACTTACCTATACACTTTGAGTGAGTAAATACTTGGAAATTAATTAATATAAATGGTAAATTTGTAATATCATGCATGTTGCTTAGACTTTTTTGATGTGTGTAGTACGCACCATCTACACTGCAACTGTTGAACCTATTTTACTGTATGCAGCCAGTGCCTGGGGATCGGCTGCAGCGGGGCTGGGAGTTCGGAAGCGATTAAACAATGTACAGCGCAGTTTTGCACAAAAAATGTGTAGAGGTTACCGCACTGTCTCCCTGAACTCGGCATTGGTTTTGCCTGGGGTGCTTCCTCTAGACATTCGCATCCGCGAAGTGGCCTTGTTATATGAGGTCAAGAAGGGGGCGCCCTGGCATGAATTGAGGGGCAGGGAGGTAGAGCGAATGGCTTCATTTGTGCAAAACCCACACCCAGCGGAACATATGGTTTTGGAGTTCAACTGCCTACAGACTCAAGAACAAATAGACGCAGAAGGTGATCAAACTGCACGTATATTTACTGACGGCAGTAAGATTGAAGGCAGGGTTGGTGCTGCATTATCCTGGTGGAGTAATGAGGTAGAAACGAAAACCTTCAAGCTTAGCATGCCGTCATACTGCACAGTCTACCAGGCGGAACTCTTGGCCATATGGAAAGCTACCGGCGAAGTACTTAAAAACAAAGCGGTCACTTTCGGAATCTATAGTGACTCTGTGGCTGCTCTTCAGACAATTATAAACCCTGATTGCCTTCACCCCCTTGCTGTAGAAACAAGAAAAAATTTAAAAAGAATCTTGGCTCAAAACAAAATTGTGTCTTTGAATTGGGTCAAGGCTCACGCAGGGTTAATAGGCAATGAGAGAGCCGATCAATTAGCAAAAGAGGCGGCTCTAGGCTCAAAAAAGAAACCGGATTACGATCTGTGTCCGATTTCATTCGTGAAGCGAAAAATTAGATCTGCTTCGCTTGACGAATGGAATCAGAGAGGTACGAAAACGGTGAGACCGCCTCTATAACAAAGTTATTTTTCCCATCGGCGGCAGCGGCGTACAAAGTCGTTCGCAATTTTGAGGCAACCAAGTTCACAACTCAAATTTTGACGGGGCACGGTGGGTTCTCCGAATACCTTAGCCGGTTCAGGTGTAAGGAGAGTCCATCGTGTGTATGTGACCCAGAGATGTTGGAGACGGTTCCTCATATTTTAATCGAGTGTCCGCTTTACATGAGTGAAAGACATGAAATTGAGATTCGGCTTGGGTGCGAAGTAACAATAGAAACTCTACCATCGATAATGACGAGTAAAAGCAGAACAATATTTATGAACTATTGTACAAATATTGCAGCTAAGGTTAATGAAAGGAATAAGAGTAGGTAAATTATGATGCCACTATAATGTGCGAGTTAAAGTGTACATCATAAATTTGGTAAAGAAGTCAAAAATAGGATGGCTGTAATATTTGTACAATGGCCTATGGATGATAGAAATAGAAAATAGAAATGTAAAAATTTAGACAAGTTCATGCAATTATAATAATTGCACTGTTAAAACCTAACAACCAGGAGCAAAATAGATAATAAGCGAAAAAGGTCTCCAAATTATTGTACATTGGAGGATCCGTGTTCTATATATATAAAAAAAAAAAAAAAAAAAAAAAAAAAAAAAAAAAAAAAAAAAAACCTAACCTTTGACTTATTATCATTAATTTCAAGAAAATTTCAACTTTTTAACAATTTGCAAAAATTTTATTTTAAAAATTTTAAAACTTCATTATTTCGTTCATTTTTCTTCAAATTTTTTGGCAATTTAATATTTAGGGAGGGATTTGCAGGTGTTCTTTTGCCAGTGGGCACTATACTATTATCTGGGGCGATTTCGAGAACCCAGCGCGATTTTTGTGACTTTGACGATACTCTGACTCTGAGAATACATCATCCATATAAAACAAAATTTTATGAATTTTGCCCGAGTCCTCCTTTGTGTCTCGGGACTTAAGCCACTGATTAGGGCCATTTGGGAAGCCATTGCCATATATATATGCCATATATATATGCCATATATATATACATAGCCATTTTGGGAATCGTCTAATATTTTATATTTTTCACAAAATTTATATATACGGTCAAACATAGCCTTTTCAAAAATTTTTGAAGCTGTGGGCAGTAGAGCTATTGGGCGATAATTGTTTACGTCTGTTTTTTTATTTTTCTTATGTATTGGTTTGATTAAAGCTTTTTTTAATAGGTCTGGGAATGAACCTTTCTCAAATGATTGATTAATGAGTAGGTAAAACGGTATAGTAAGTTCGTCGGCACAATGTCGTATAAGGGTTGGTGGCAGCTCATCTATTCCATGACTTTTCTTATTTTTTAAGGTTTTTATTATTTTATTTACTTCACATGGAGTTACGGGGCTGAGGAACATTGAATTTTCCGTTGGGTTAAGTACAGAAGCTCCACAAGGTTGTTTCCCATTTGGTTTTATATTTTGTTTACCAATAGATGCAAAAAAAATCATTGAAGTAATTAGCAATTTGTTTTGGTTTACTTTGTTTAATTGTATGAGTTTATTTGTATGAGTTATAAAGTAATCGTTCAGACATAACCGCGCGGTTAATCAAGCCGCGCGGTTACCGCAACCTAGCCGCCAGAAAATAGAATCGCGTTGCTCCCGCGCGTTTCTATTACTATGGAGTCTTTAATTCGCGTTCAGTTGCGTTGCGGATACCGCGCGGTGAGCACGTCACCGCTCGTGAGTTCGCCATGGATCGTTTCGACACTGAACTATTTATTGATGAGATGCACCCGCCTTTTTCTTTTCTTTTTTTTTTTAAGGAGCAACCACAGTAAACACACTTCTTCGTCGACCTCCATTTTGAAACTGAAGCTAACCCGCACGAAATCGCATACTAACCGCGCGTGTCTGAATAGCATCACAATTTTGCGGTTTTAAACCGCGCGATGCGTAAACGCACGATTCCCGCATATCTGAACGCAGGCTTAGATAGCTCCGATAAAGAAATATTTTTGTTAGCAAGATTATTCGAAGCAGAACATAACAAACGAAAGCGCAAGCGCAAACAAATACAGGCAAATAAAAAAATAAAAATAAAATTGTGGTGGTTAGGTTTGTAGCGGTTAGATTTGTAGTGGTTAGGTTTGTAGTGGTTAGGTTTGCAGTGGTTATGTTTGTAGTGGTAAGGTTTGTAGTGGTTAGGTTTGTAATGGTTAGGTTTGTAGTGGTTAGGTTTGTAGTGGTAAGGTTTGTAGGTTAGGTTAGGTTAGGTTAGGTTCTCCCTGGGGGTCCCCCCACAGAGTTGACTTCCGCGTAGTGACCCCTGGAAACGCCGTGTCTGACCACCGTAACGGAGTGGCAGACCGGTGGCTAACGAACTCTGTGCGTCGCAGTGACACGAGGGATTGCGATCTGTCTGTCTGCGTCACCATGGACGAAAGGCCGCGGGACGCCTCCGGGCGTTTCGTCGCAAAACGCCCTTTTCAGGGCGACCTAAAAGGCCCTTCTCAGGGCCACCCAAACAGCCCTTTTCAGGGCTCACTCGAGGATGTCTCGGGGACAGAGGCGAGCGGTGCTCTCTCTGCTGCGAGCTCTCTTCGAGGGGTGGATGCGCCCTCGGACACCGACGATCCCATCATGGAGGAGTCGGTGACCGGGAGCGCCCGCAGCCAGAAGCGGGCTTTTATGAGGCAGGAGTCGGAGGGGTCCTCGGACTCCAAGGCCCTGCCCGTGAAAAAAAAGGCAAAGGCCAAGAAGCCTTCGGCTGCAAAGGAGGCTGCCACGGACGTTCCCCAGTCCAAGGAGGCGCAGCTTCTTTTCAGGAGGGAGAAGCGGCTCCAGGATCTGGAGGAGACGGTGGCCGAAAAAGAGCGGTCGACGTCCGACTCTCGACCTGGGTCTGCCTGACACCGTAAACTACGGTGGCCGTTCCGTGGCGGAACTGGAGCGGTTGGCACGGGAAGACCGGGACCGTAAACTACGGTGGCCGTTCCGTGGCGGAACTGGAGCGGTTGGCACGGGAAGACCGGGAGGAAATTGCGGTGGTTACCGCAAAGTCCTCCAATATGAAGGCCACCTTAAAGAAGGCATTGAAATGCCGTGCGGCCAGCCTCCACGCCATTGTCCTGGAGTTGCTGCAGCGCACGGCAACGGATGAAACGCGCCTTCTGCAAACCAAGGTGGACTGCTTACAGGCGGAGATTGGTCAGCTCCAGGAGAAGCTGGTGGGCGCCACTGCCCGGTCCTCACGGACCCCTGTGGCAGGAGACCCCCCCTCCAACCTTGAGGACGTAATCCGCAAGGTGGTTATGGAGGAGAGGGCTTTCACGCGGGCCTGCATTGCAGGGATCGAGGACCGGCTTTTGCCGGAGAGGCTTCTTCGGCCACCCCTGGCGGCGAATCGAGGGCAGGATGCCCGGAAACCCACTCAGAGCCCGGCTGTGAGTGGGCAGTCTGGGCCACCAAAGCCCCCGAAAAAGGGCCGGGGCAAGAAGGCGCCGGTGTCTCAGCCGGTTCCTGCCACAGGCTCGGTTGCGGGATCGGCTGTTGACCAAGCGGCCCCTCAGGTGGGTTTGGAGGTGAGGGTGGAGGACGCCTTACTGCCCTCCACCACACCGGCTAACCCACCGTGGACTAAGGTGGGGAAGAGGGGGAGGAGGAAGGCGGGTAACAAGGTGGAGAAGCCGCCTGCGGCCGCCGTCACTGCCCTACCATCCACCGCTGGTGGTACTGGAGGGGGGGGCGGGGCGGTGGTGGCGGCCGTTAAACAGCCGTCGCGCAGTGGGAGGAAACTCATTCCTCCCAAATCCGCGGCGGTCACGGTGACCATCGCGCCGGAGGCCGCGGAGCGGGGCGAGACGTACGAGTCCGTATTGAAGCGGGCTCGTACGCGCGTCGACCCTGCTGCGCTGGGGGTTGGGATGGTTACGTGCCGCCGGACCCTTGCTGGGGCTCGAATCTTTGAGTTCCCGGGGGCCAACGGCGGCACTAACGCGGATCTCTTTGCAGCAAAGCTGAAAGAGGTCATCGCGGACGTCGCGAAGGTCGCTAGACCAGTGAAGGCGGCAACCTTGGAGGTGACCGAGCTTGACGACTCGGTCACCAAAGAGGAGGTGGTGGCGGCCATCGCGACAGTGGGAGGCTGTCCTGTAGCGGCGGTGCAAGGCCGGGCTATCAGACCCGGCCGCGGGGGACTGGGGACTATCCGTCTGGAGTGCCCAGTCACTGCGGCGAAGGCCGTCATACAAAAAGGGCGGTTGCCTGTAGGCTTTAGCTCGGCTGTGGTCCGGGCACTTGAAGACCAGCCTCTGCGCTGCTTCAGGTGCTTCGGCATTGGCCACACCCGTGCCACGTGTCCGTCCGCAGTGGACCGGACGGACGCGTGCTATAAATGCGGGGAGCAGGGGCACAAATCGGCCTCCTGCCAGGCCACCATGCCGCATTGTGCTGCGTGTGCCGCCGGTGGTCGCCCTGCCGACCACATAATGACGGGGAGGCACTGTAGGCCTCCCACCGAGAGGGGCCAGCCGCAAGTGCTGAGCCGCCAGGCTGCTGCCGCTGCTGCCGCCGCTACTCCGGTGGCGGCGTCCGCCGAGTGTAATTGCCGATAATGTATTATTTTTAACATTTTTGAAGTTTTTAAGTCTAATTTAAAACTTTTTTTTGCATAAATGACTAATATACAGTCTACTGATTGCTTGGTTCAAATCTTTAATGTCGACTAAAATACACGGTGTATATACGGTTTTGAAACCATACGGCTATGTTTCCCCTAACATGGAGATCAGGGACAGTGTTTGCTTGTTTCAGTTTTGTTTCTTATTAGATTTAGTTGTTTAAAATTTTTGTTTATTTACTGTAATTTTATTTCTATTTATTTTTCTTTGCTATATTTCTGTAATCTCATTTTCTATATACTTTTACTGTCTTTTATTCTTATGATTATCTGTTATGTGCTGATGCTACTTATTTTATATTATTATAATATACAATAGTACATCGCCATCCTTCTTGCCTTCACACCTGTTATTGGGTACGGTTTTTCTCACTAAACTTTCTCCAATCCTTCTTTTAAACTATCCTGACTTTCCACACATAACAGATTTCATATCGCACATATCTCTTGCAAAAAGTCTATACAAAAATTTAATTTGTTGTCCTATTTTGCACAATGTACAGTCCTTACTGGCGCCACCATTCCTGTCGAAATTCATACTGTCCTTGATCTCCATCCATAGCTTATCCCAATCATAATGTTGTTGACGCGGTCTTTCTGTCATTTTATCTCTTTCTACTGTGTACTTTTCTTTCTGGTTGAGCTCTTTAACAGTGATCTTCGAGTGGTTTGCAGCATCTCCCTCAGCAGTACGCTATGTTTGTTCTAGCGAGGGCATCCCATTTCTGTCTTATCGGGCACTCTGCACTAAAAGCATTATGGCCCGTCTTCGCCAACTTTGCTGCTAGACAGTTACAGCAGGTTGGATGTTCGCCTGCTTGCCATTTTAAGCAACTGCTTTTAACGTGTTCGCCACCGCAGTGACTACACACGGGCACTTTTTGGGTACAGAATCTACCACCGTGCCCAAAGCCAAGGCACACAGAACATTGAGTAAGGGGAGATTGGTCGTCCACCCTAACCCTCTGCAGGTCCACACTCACAACTCCCTCCTCCGTGAGCCTCAGCCATAGACACGGCGGGACACTCATGACTATGTGTACCACATGTGGGTTTCTCGTTTTCCTGCGGTACTTGACCTCGATGTTTTGGTCTTGTGTTGCAATGCCTCTGAATATTTTTTCATTTTGTTTCTTTAGGGCCATGACTATTTCTTCGTCGTTGTTATACGCCATTACGTCCCTTAAAATAACCAACGGGTTCTTATTTTTTATGTTCTCAATATTCAATTCGTTACTATAGGCCGACCGTTTATCTCAGACCCCGCCTGCGGTAATAGGGGTGCGCGGGGGGCGAGGACAAAGGAGAGAGCTATCTCTTGATTTTTTGGCAAAACGGCGCCATCTAGAATACTGTGACCCGAACTACATCACATCACAAGACAGCTCTAATTTTTAGCTAGCTTATTTTTATGAAATAAAAAGAAGAAAATATTGAAATTATACCCTAAACCAATCGAAATACCTGGAGAGGTTTTTTATTTTTCTGGTCAGACTTTAAATTGTGTAATAATTTAGATTGCATATTTTCTCTAAGAAAGTACGAGTTTAAATGGCAAGATGACGCCACCATCTTTGAAATTTGTAAATTGTATAGAAGACGGACTAGCTTACTGCACTAGTGTCATACTGACATACTGACTAGGTGTCCGTTATGGTAGTGTGTAAAAATAAAAAAAGCTCTTATTATTGTTCTTATTATCTGTAAATATTTTCTAAGATTGATTTTTACAAATTAATATGTTTAAATCATACCTGTTTTAATGTATATGTTACGGTAAATGTGATTAATTGAAAATTATTAATAATTACCGGTTATTATTAATAATAACCACATGTTTTAATAATGTGATTAATCTATCGAAATTTATTACTTTTAGTAGTAATTATTAATAATTCTCGACACATATTGGTAAAAGTGATAAAATAAATAAAAACCTAACGTTTTTTGACCAGCAGATATTATTTTTTTCATAAATTAAGAATGTGGCGCTCGCATTTCACTGTACCTAGTGTAGCAAACCAATGGGGCGCAAAACACTTGACCGATTTTGAAGTTTTCGATCAAAAGATCATTTGGTTAGGTTATGTTAGAACTGTCACAACCAACGCGCGAAGGCAAGCGAGCGGGCCGCGGTAGCGGACGCCGAGCGCCACATTCTTAATTTGTGAAAAAAAATATATCTGCTGATTAAAAAACGTTGTAATTTTATTTATTTTATTACTTTTACCAATATGTTTCGTAAATTATTAATAATTACTACTAAAAGTAATAAATTTCGATCAATTAATCACATTTACCAAAACATGTGGTTATTATTAATAATAACCAGTAATTATTAATAATTTTCAATTAATCACATTTACCATAACATATATATGAGTCATATAATTTCAAAACCCTAGTGATTTTTCTTAAATGTCGACAATTCATGAAAAACGTCTTATACTTACTAACAACGTTAATTCTGTACGATTTTTAACATTATATTATTATTGTAATCTAGCAATCCCAACAAACATCTTTCTTTAATAAAAACAATTTGAAAAACGAGGTTATTTGCAAAAATAGATTCGTTTTAGGGGACTTCGAAGTTAACTTTAGGTTTTAGTGAAATTTGAAAGTAACCGATACCGTTTTAGAGGGTTTTGAAGCAATCACTATTTTGAACTAGGAAGGTGTTATGCAATAAAATTGTAAATAAGACACAAAATAAAAAAGGCAATTATTTTTAAAATTATTTTATTTCAAAAGAAATGGTTTTTAATTTTTATGTAATAATGAAATAATAATTATGTAATATTATTGTTATTTTTGGAGTCGGTGTCAGCCAACGAAATACGATAATACCTAAGCAAATGGAATGGCGGCCACGAATTACAAATTATATTATTATATGACTTCGACATAATGACATAAAGTTGTAGATTGTTTATGGATTGGTTTAAAAATTAAACAAATATTAAATAACTATTTTTATCATATTTAAATAAATATATTTTAAAATACCTGTGTCACGTTCAAACGTTTTAATATACCTATTTAGTAACTGATTAAAGCTTTCCATAACTTTAGGCGTTTATATAGGTTTAACCAGCACCGTCAATTGAAAAAAATCGTAATTCGCAAATAGGATCAATAATGCAAAATGTTGTCTACAAAGTCATTAGAAAAGGCAATAAAGTTCTGTATAACACATTCTGATCACTTTAAATGGTTTTTAATTTTAAGTAATTGTCTTTGATTCGTAGTACTTTCTCATCTTAGTCTTTAGTCTGTGTACAACACGACGCCATATTTTTAAATTTTAAGTCAGGAATATAAAATAGAATATAATTATAGTGGCTGACACCGACTCCAAAAATAACAATAATATTACATCATTTGTAATAATTTGATTATATTTTAAAGAATCTACAAATAAATATATTTGTAGACTCTTCAAGAAATATCCTTAACAATACTTTTTACAATAATTAAAAGAACCTATTCTTTACATTATAATTAAGTAAAAAGAATGTCTGATTTAATGTTGCAAAACCAAAATACAACTAATTATTTTTTAATTTTTAGTGCAATTTTTGTCTTTGAAGTCGGTTTTTTTTTGTAAAAACTTATTTTATTTGGCATAGCAACCAACTTGATATAGCTCTTGTGTACGCTACCATAACGGACACCGCTACCCCGCCCCCTCGTCCCTTTCATACCGCAGGCGGGGACTGAGATAAACGGTCGGCCTATAGCCTGATCTATTTTGTCCCTTATTTTATCCCGCTCTTCTTCTGTCCTACAACCCATAATGATCTTCCTGTCTTTTGCTTTTCTCACTCTCTCTATAGAAATTCCCCCTTCTTTGGCGTTAACTGCTTTCCTTATTTTTTCAAGAATTTCCTCTCCCGTTTCCATTTCGTTTTTCGATGTAATGGCTATCGAGTGCAGTGTTTTCCTTTCTTGCGTGGGTTTTATCGGTCCCGCTGTTATTTTGGCATATGATAATTTGTCCCGACTTTCTCTCTCACTATCCAAAGTATTTTGTATCATCTCCAGTCTGTCCCTGTTTTCTTTAAGTATTTTTCCGTGTTCATGCAGTGTTTCCATCAGCCGTTCCTCCTTTCCTACTTTATTAGTCTCCTCCTCCTGCACGCTTTTTATTTCTAGTTTTAACTCTTTCTCCCCTCTTCCTTTTTCGGCCTCGCTTTCTTTAACGAGCTGATACAACCTTTCCAGCTCCTTCTTCAGTTCTACTTTTATATCACTCCTTAGGTTTCTTGAGCTTTCCAGCTGTGATTTAGCTCGTACGAGGCAAGCCCTTGCTTCAGCTGTTCGAGATTTTCCCTTGACTGCATCATTTTGGGGAGCTTTTTGAACAAATATTTGTTTTCTTACGTCAGGTGCTGTTGGAGTAATCTTTTCAGGGGTAACTAGTTTCCCCTGAGCATTTGGCTTTCCTGACTCCCACTCACCGATACTTCGACGTACACCAGTAGCCACTTCAGGCTTTGGTTCGTCGACAGCTGCGGCCTTACTAGGCGGTGTCACGGTTTTAGCAGGAGTTCTAAACCCAAACATCTTAATGTCAAGAAAGACGCGTCAAGTTGTATTTTAATGATTAATAAATAAAATAAATAAAAATAATTAAATAATTAAATGTAGGTTAAAATTGTATATAGTGTAAATTATTTGTAAAATTATTTGTAAAATAGTAATAAAATAGTAATAGTATGAGACGAGCAGGTGTACAGAGCCTGTCTCGTTTGTCAAAATTGATTTTATTATGAATAAAGCTGTATAAAACCTAATTATATTTGTCAATAAATTAAAATAAAAGCCAGGTCTAGATTGCCTGCTGATTCTTTAGTCAGATAAAAGTGTCACTTAACAAATATAAATTATTTACAGTCAATGTTTTGCCTCACCGGTGTATAAAGCCGAGTGAGACTGGTCCTTAAGCTAAACTTAAAGTAAAAACCAAACCTTAAAACTATTAAAAAAGCAGGTTCAATATGCAGCAAAGCAATAATAACTGAATATAAAGTTAAAATTTATATTAATTTTATACAATAAATGTCAATAGTAAAGTCAAGTTAAAAATAAAAAATAAATAATTAAATAAATAAATTGTAAAATTTTAATGAATTTATACGATTAACTATGTCAAATTTAATGTTTTATCTTATTGGTTCATTCAATACACAACACACAACTTTACACAATACAACAACTGTAGGTATATTATTTTTCTTTGTAATTTAAATATTCATTAACGCAGTAAAAAGTATTATATAGTAGCCACTCACTAAGCACTGGGACAAACTTACTAAATCATATTACACCTTTGTGTTTGATCCTTGGCCCTTTGAAAAAGTTCAGGGTGTTGCTTTACATATTTAGCTGCTTCTAGTATGTACAGACAAGGCAGAGGTAAAATCTTAAGGCTTTTAAATAAAGGGCGACAGGGTGCATCCGGAGGAACATTACATATGGATCTAATACAGATCTTTTGACTAACAAATACTTTGTGAATGTATACTCCATTTTATTTTATTTATTTTATTTTATTTTATTTATTCAGGAAACAAACAGTCATGTAAACATATTAATTATTAAACATAATATACATCATAGACTTGAAGTTCCATAAATATATATAAGTACGACAATTTAGCAAAGTTACATACACAATCACAAAACACTTAAATAGACATTAGCTAATTTGTTGCAAGAGTAAGCAATAAGTTACAAATTTTATTTTTATACATAGGCAAACTGTTGCAAAACATATCAATATGATTAAAACGATTGTTGTAATCATTAACACTACGTCTGAAAAAATTATTACCAGTGTGTAAACAGTTTTATATAACGGAACTGAAAACAGTTTTTGGGAACGAGAACCAGTCCTAGATACTCTAAAGTCTATCTTATCTAAAATTTGAGGGGCATCAACAAAGTTATTTACTATTTTGAATAGATACATTTGATCTAGCATTGTTCTACGACTGTCAAGAGTTGTTAGTGAGTGTCGTGTAAGTGAGTGTTCATATGATACATGTTCAAAATTACCACGGAAGTCTAATGATCTAATAAATTTCTTTTGAACTCTTTCAATACGGGCAATATGACATGCATAGCATGGGCTCCAAATGATACAACCGAAATCTAAAAGTGAACGAACAAAGCTGAAGTATAAGGTTTTTAAAGATTGATTTTCCCCAAATCAATAGACCATATCTGAGGACTGACTCCACATATGCAAAGTAGGCCGTGCATGCCGTGGTATTACTGGCCACTTTTGTTAATTTATATAGTGCATAAGAAAATCCGTTTATTTTGTTACTTACTGTTTCTATTTGTTCCTTCCAATTTAATTTACTATTTATTAACAGTCCAAGTCCTAGCCGTGTAGCGACGGCTGGAGAATACAATGTGTCGCTACCCCCTACGTCCTATGGGTGTCGTAAAAGTCGACAAATGGAGATAATTTATAAGCAGCCAACACCACTGCCAGAGAAGGAAAACTCGAAAGCAAACCCTGTACCAACCCGTCTTGCCAGCGTGGTCCAGTAAGGCAAGCGCCTCCTAAATGATAGCACGCCCAAATAAACGGCCCCCAGTTCCCGGCAGTCCTGCTGTCCGTTGCTACGGTAGCGGCCGCGGTAACAGTGGGACGGGGGGTGCGAAGAATCTCCGGGCTACGGCAAACGGCTACCATAATAAACTGACCCTGGCAACCTATAACGGACGCTCTCTGCGGCTGGACCAACATCTCACCGAACTCGAGGTAGAACTAGGACGTATAAACTTGCACATTTTGGGGTTATCTGAAGTCCGAAGACAGGGGGAGGACACGATATCCCTCGAGTCAGGTCACCTATTCTACTTTCGGGAAGGTGATCGGCCCTCTCAAGGCGGTGTTGGTTTCCTGGTCAACAAAGTCCTGACCGGCAACGTTGTGGAAGTCAGCAGTGTGTCGACACGGGTTGCGTACCTCATAATTAAAGTCACCGACAGGTACGGGTCCCCGAAGGTGGTACAAGTGTACGCACCGACCTCGACATACAGCGATGACATAGCCGAAGCCATGTACGAAGACATTGCTAAGGCACTACATGGCACCACCAAGGCTCACTACAATGTTGTTATGGGGGACTTCAATGCCAAAGTGGGAGTATAAAGATACGGCGAAACGAAAATCGGATCCTACGGTGTGGGGCGCCGAAACCACAGGGGGCAGATGCTGGTCAACTTCCTGGAGTCGCAGGGGCTCTTCTTGATGAACTCCTTCTTCAAGAAAAAGCCACATAGGAAGTGGACATGGCAAAGCCCCGATACTGTGACGAGGAACGAGATAGACTTCATCATGACCGATAGGAAATACATATTTAGAGATGTCTCTGTGATTAACAGGTTCAATACTGGGAGTGATCACCGACTTGTTCGAGGCACTCTAAATAATTATGAATTTCAGAGCCGAGAGGCGTCGCATGGTGAAGTCAACTCTCAGACCTACCGCGCCCCAAATAGCTCTGGGATTCGACAAGTTCCAACTAGAGCTTCAAAATCGTTTCGACCTGTTGGAAACCGATGGCAACGTTGACCAGAAAACCGACGCAGTGGTCAAAACGCTTAAAGATGTGTCTCGAAGGGTTTTCCCCGGAAAAGGCAAAGTCAGGCAGCCTAAGCTCTCCCCCGAGACTCTCGAACTTATGAGGCAAAGACGCGAGATGTCACCCGCGTGGTCCTCTTCGTCGGATGGGAGAAACCTTAACCGGAAGATCCGGAAGCTGGTGCGACGTGACCTCCGATGTTCTAACACCCGCGCCGTTGTGGCTGCGCTCGGAGCCGGTGGCATTCACTCGAAGCCAGGTGGATACACTACAAAGGCAGTACCAGTATGTATTCGGTGTTAACGTGTGCTTTTCGGAACATAGATTAGCGCTAGTTCAGACACGGCGGGAACCACGCGATTTCAGAATCGCATGGAAATCGCGCGGGTCTTATTCAATACTCAATACTCAATACGTTTATTGCACCATAATGTAGTTACAGTTCTTACATAATATACACAGTATAAAAAGCATCATTATGGACCCTGTCGGGCACAGCATACGCAGGAGAGAGGAAGACTATTATTTTAAATTACTTATAATTATTCTATATTAGCAAAATAGAATATTAAATAAAATTTATAATATAATTTTATTTTACACATACCAATTTAATGTCTAACTTTTAATAATGTTTTAATTCTAATATTTATAGTGGAATATTTTAAAACTGTAATTAAAATTATCTAATATTATATTTATACCTATGCTAATTTTATCCTATATTTTTATCAGTTAAATATTCATCTATAGTGTAGTAAGCTTTTTTATATAATATGTGTTTTAGTTTGTTTATAAATGTTATATAATTAGTTTCATCTTTTAGTGTTTCTGGTAGTTTATTGTATATTTTAACAGACATTGTCAACGTACCCGCAGAGTGCATGGCTAGTCTAGAAGTTGGTAAATTTAGTCTATTATTATGACGTAGGGAATATTTAGTCTGGATATCTGCTCTCTTATCATAGAGTTCCGGATATTTACGAACAAATTTACATAACTCTAAGATGTAGATACACGGTAAGGTAAGTATTTTGAGGTTTTGAAAATGGGGCTTGCAACTTTCTGTCTGTTCTATATATACCAATATACGTATTAGTTTTTTTTGTAGTATAAATAAGGCCGGTGCGTCCGTACTATTACCCCAAAGGATAATGCCGTAGCTGAGCCACGAGTAGGCGTATGCGTAATACGTAGTTAAAGCAGTCTGTATGTCAGTAGATTTTTTTACCTCACTCAGAGCGTAAGAAAATGAAGAAATTTTAGATTTTAATTGTTTAATATGGGGTTTCCAATTTACGTGGGTGTCTATGGTTAGTCCAAGCAGAGTAAAATGAGTTACAACTTCTAATTTGATATTATTAAAACTAAAATTTATATCTAGTGGCTGTTTTTGATGTGGGTGAAAGCTCATCAATTTAGTTTTTGAAAAATTTATTTCTAGATTGTGGTCATCCATCCAGTTTGATATTTTCGTGAGAATGGACTCTAAATTTGGAATGACATTAGATATATTTTGGCAGGGCGCAAGTATTGAAATATCATCGGCAAACAAAATACAGGACTCTTCTATGGTTTTAGGTAGGTCGTTTATGTAAATAAGAAATAAGAGACATCCCATTACACTACCCTGGGGGATGGAAGCATTTGTTGTTTTTATGTTTGATTGAATAAGTTCTATTGTGTTATTCTGCTTGTTGAAAAATTCTATCTCTACTAACTGTTCTCTATCTTTTAGGTAAGATGCAAGCCACTCGTGAGCTTTACCACGAATCCCTATACCGTGAAGCTTATTTAATAGAATCTTAAACTGGACCCTATCATATGCCTTAGTCATATCTAATAATATTCCTAAAGCATAGTGTTTGTCATTTAATATATTTAAAGTTTCTTGGACAAATTTATATACATATGTGGATTGGGTTAGTTGTATCTGTGTAACTTTTCAGTGTGGGTAAGTGGTCGTTTGTTTTTGCTAGCATTGAGTTATGTAACGCTAAACCTGTTAAGTGCGTTTTCTAGACAAATAGTTTATAATTAGGTATATAAACAATAGTAAAGGCGACAACCTATAAAATGTTAAGTATAAAACTGTGTTATCATATAAGTGACATATTTTGTCTTAATGATAATAAAGATATTAAACCTTAAACCTTAATATCTATATTTTTGTCCTTATATTGAATTAACCTAAATTAAATTATGTAACTTATAATATTTGCATGCTGTTCATCAGTTAAATAGGAATGTGCTATACCTACTTATGTAAAACCTATAAAATGTACCCTATTTACAGCGAATAAACAATTTATATTTGTATTTGTATTTGTTGGATTATATACATTAATTTCATTACTATACAGTCCACTATAAGTAAATACAATCACAGTTCTCATAGTCGCCTACCATATTTAATATAATGTGTTTATGTAAAAACACTAGCAAATTAAAACTGATCCAGTACTTGGTACAGTATTACTTGTTTCCTTCATCTCCACCAAAACTATAGACCTTATTACACTAGACATAATGGTCATAATCGATCCGCATAGAATTGCTACCTAAGCGCGCTGAATAGGCAACCCTTTCCGAAAAACAAAAGACGGCCGCATTCCATTGCCAATTATTATATGTAGCTATTGATATAGTGGATTTTTACGTGTAAACAAACTCATTAGTGATTTATAATATTTTATAACATCATTTATTGTGAATAGAAAACGATTTAAATCACATATTATTGAAGATAATATCACGCTGTTCATTACATTGGTGCTCGGCAGAATTACAAGTGAAGATTCATATTGAAAATGGCTACAACACCTGAACAAGTTCTTGGTTTATTAGAAGATACGGCTGAATTATTAAAAAAGACTCAAATAAATTTACGAAAATGTCCCAAGCAGCGATTAACAAGAGGATACATACAGTCGCGGATACAATGCATTGAAGAACACTATAAAGCATTTAGTAGTGCCCATCAGGAGTTAGCACGAATTACGCCACGTGACAAACGCAACTTAATATCGTATTTTGCAAATAAAGAATTTTTTATTTACGAAGATCTTTACACGTGTATGCTGGGTGATTTACGCGACATGCTGTCCAAGACCACGCATCAGGTGCCAAGCAGTGAACATAGGGTCGAAGATAACGAAAATTCTCGAGTGAAATTGCCAAGAATAACTATTCCGACATTCGCCGGTGCATATGATGAGTTACCCACGTTCAAGGACTTGTATGTTTCGTTGGTGCATGATAATAAATCGCTGAGTCAAGTGCAAAAATTACACTATTTGAAGACAAGTGTTTCTGGAGAACCGGCTGCGTTACTTAAACACATTCAAGTAACCGAGAGCAATTATTTACACGCCTGGGAAACATTAAGAAATCGTTATGGAAATAAAATAAATAAAATAAAATAAAATAATTTATTCAAAAAACATTATTACATTTGTATATATAATGCCGACGTAGTTTGTACATAATAATTATACGTCTAATTACTTACTTATATCTATTACAAAAATATAACTTATTTAATAATTATATTACTAAGTCAGCACAAATTGCTTGAATGTATTCATTTGAATCAGCAACCTACCTAACCTAGGTTTATACCTGTGTTTCAGGCTAACGGATTACTTATTACATAAAAACATTTAGTAAAAAAATTATATGTTAATCAAAGAAATATAATAAAACATCAATATAATAACACTAAAACTATTTAAGAACTACCATTAAACTCTCCGTATCATTATAATTAAGGTTCCCTAGATGTTTAGTTAAAGTTACGCTACAATTTTTATGACTTAGACTATGAAGGTGCAAAGTTTTATTTAATTTATTGTATATAAAAGGGCCTAGAAATATATAAAATCTATTTACAAATGCATGGTTTGTTTGTGTCTTTATACAAACCATGTACTTCCTCCTCTTTTCCAGTACAGTTTTGACAGAAATTTCACTATGTTGTCTCAGTAGAATGTTCAGAACAAATAACTGCCGTACGGTTAGTACCTTGCAGTCTTCGTATAGCTGTTGTGTTGGATACATAATAGGTCGAAATGTGGCCACTTTAAGAATGGCTCTTTGGGCTCGTTCTAGAGGCAGCAAGATTGATTTAGCAGCGCCACCCCAGGAAGATATACAGTATCTTATCACAGATTGACATAGTGCTAAATATACTTGTTTTATTAAATGGTAATCAGCAATGTTTCGTAAGTTCATAAAAATGTATATTAGTTTTCGGACTCTAGAACATAATAAATCGATGTGTTTGCGGAAGTTTAAGTTTGAGTCTAGTGTGATACCTAAATATTTTATTTGTTTCGTGTTTTGTAAAGTAGGGCAAGTGCATGTTTTGTTAGTAAGCATTTTACAATTATGTGCGTAAATATTGAGGTTAGTAGAGTTTATGTTAGTGTTATTTTTAATTTTAAATGTAACATATTTGGTTTTTTCCGTATTTAAGGAAAGAATGTTTTGTTGAAGCCATCCAGTGACAAGATTAAGACCCTTTTGAGCATATTCATAAAGATAATTACACGATTCTGCTGTGAAGAGAAGCACTGTGTCGTCGGCATAAGTTATAATGATACCATTTTGAAGTTTTAGGTTACAAAGGTCATTAATGTAGATTAAAAACAATGTTGGGCCCAATATACTGCCTTGTGGTACAGAATAGCTACCAATTTCTACTTCAGAACTCAAGTATTGTCCTATTTTTACGCGCTGTTTGCGATCAGAGAGATAGTCTGCAAAAAGTTGTAGTTGTATACCCCTGATCCCTAGGTTTTCTAGCTTGTTCAATAGTCGGGTACAAGAAACAGAATCAAATGCCCTGGCAAGGTCGAGGAATACACCCAGCGTGTGTTTGCCCTCATCCAGGTTCCTGACAACGTAATCTGTTAGCTTGTTAACGGCCTGTTCGGTTGATTTGTTGGACCTAAACCCGAACTGTGTATCTGATAGTAATTTATTATCCTCGAGGTATTTTACTAGTCGAATGTTTATTAGTTTTTCTAAGATTTTTGATAGTCCTGTTAGTACTGAGATGGGGCGATAGTTAAATAAGCATTTTTTGTCGCCAGACTTGTAAACGGGCGTTACGATAGCTTTTTTAAGAGATTTTGGAAAAACACCTTGAGATAAGCACAATTGAAAAATGTGAGTTAATGGAGGAGCGAGTATATGTTTAAATTGTTTAAGCACTCTGTTTGATATGTTATCCCACCCAATGGCACAAGTATCCTTTAACCCTGATATTAACCTTAAGACTTCGTCAACGTCGGTGTCTAATAAAACAAAAGAGTTGAGTTTAGAAACAGAAGAATGTGAGACTAGATTATTCTGAGACATTCCCTTGGTATTTAAAATTTTTTCAGCTAGGTCTTTACCAATATTTGCAAAATACTTATTCGCTCTATTTAAGACTTCCGATGGATTAGTTTCCATAGCAATTAATTCAAGAGGGACGTTTTTGGTTTTGTTTGTAATAGTGTTAGATTTTATAAATCTCCAAACAAGTTTAGGGTTTTTTCCTGCCTGTAGTAATTGAGCCTTGTCGTACTGTATTTTAATTTTTCTTAAAAGAGTGTTGCAAAAATTTCTGTACCTTTTATAGGTTATAGAAAAAGTTGCATTTTCAGGAGCTAATTTAGACTGCAAGTGGAGTTTGTCTCGTTGTCTTATACAACGAACAAGGCCTGGTGTTATCCAAGGCTTTATAGGTTTATACTTGTTCGTAGTTTTAACACTGCGCGTATTATGCAATATTGCGGTTTGTAACAAACAAATAAAACTGTTTAAAGAAATATTTGCGTCGTGGGATTGAAAAATAGGGTCAAAATTTATGTTTAAAATAGCATATTCTAAATTATCCATATTAATTTTCGAGCGGTGTTCTTCGTACTTTGTTTTAATTAGTTTTAATGGTAAAGTTAGTAAAATAGCATGGTGATCTGTTAAAGTTGAGTTAGTGACTAACACTGTGCTGGCGAATCGTGATTTAATGATAAAATGATCTAAGCATGACCCGCTTTGATGAGTAGGATGATAGTGAGCCGGCAGCAGTCCATAAAATGAGCAAATATTTAAGTAATTATGTGCGTGAGAATCTGTTTTTCCCTCAGCAATATTAATGTTTATGTCACCTGTTAATATAATATTCTTGTAAGATGCGAGATTTTTCAAAAGAGTTGAGAGCGATTGTAAAAAAATATCAATGTTTTGAGAAGGTGGTCTATAAATAGCTAAGACAGCAGTATCAGTATCTATTGTAACTAAAAGACAATTACTGTTTAGTAAAGTCGGTTCTTTTACATTTACATTTAAATTTTCCTTAATGTAAAGGACTATGCCATCATTTTGATTTATCTTAGTTTGGGTTTTGTGTGAAATGTAGCCCTTCAGAGATGGTAAATTGACTATCTGGTTAGAAAGCCAACATTCTGTTAATACAATTATATCGCATGATAAACCCATTCGATGTAAAAGTACGTCTAGTCCATTTATATTACGATTTATGCTCCGTATATTTTGTGTTAATACTGTAAGGCTATTTTCACTAGATGGCAAATATTGTTTACATTCTTCAACATTGCAAATTTTTGTTTCAGACATTGTAAAATTATCCAAGTCGGAAATTAATTGACTTGACATTATTTTGCTATTTTAATTAAAATACTAAAATATAAAAATAAAATAAAGTTGTTAACTTACAGTTACCGGTTAGAGCTAAATAAAGTAATTATACGTAAAGCGCTCTTAGGCGCCGTCATAATCTATAGAATTTATGTATTTTTCCTCTGCAAATTTACGGGCCGGGCAGCTCACATCACCAGTTTCATGATCACATTTCTTTTTGAACTGCTTACAAGTTGCACAGTTTGGTGCAGAGGTCTGGTTCTTACAGTCCTTGTGTTCATGTCCAGCGTCTCCACAGTGACTACAGGTCGGTTTGGTTTCACGGCAAAATTTCCCTACGTGTCCATATTGTTGACAGTTAAAGCACCTTGTTACCAAAGTAAAATCTCTAACAGGGCAGGAGGTCCAATTAATAAACAAACGTTCTTGATTAATAATAATTTTCCGAATGTTTGCAGGAACTTCCAAGATATAATTACACGTCGTAAGATCTTTTTTCCCCGATTTGTGGCTTAATTTTATGCTTGCTAAAAAGGAGTCTCGTGTAGTGTTTGGAAGTTTATCTGCTAAATTTTGCTCGTAAATGCATTCAAACACATATTTTTCCGATAAAGCTACAGGTACGCCAATTATTGCGATTTTAGGACGGCGCTTTAAGGGTTCTTCAACGGTAAAACCTGACGACAATAGTTTCTCTGAACTCCTTAACTTTTCTATGTCGCTTTTTCCTTCTGTGCTAATAATAACACCTCCGTTGGCTACTTTTCTTAGTCCTCGTACATGAAGCTTCAACTCCTCAGGTGAGATAATGCTTTGAACAAGCGTCTTTGTATCGTCGCTTGTTTTGCTCTTATCGGTCGGGTAGATGGCCACAGAATTGGTTTTAGTAGGGCGAATAAAGTCGCTGGGTCCCTTTTTAACCATGTCGGCGAAAGATGTTGATACAGATGGTTTTAACTTCTCTTTAACAACTTCCTGAAATTGTTTTAGGGATTTTTCCACATTTTGCTGGGTTTGGAGGTGCTGTATTGTGGTATGCGCTTGTATGGTTTTTTGTTTCAGTGCTTGGTAAACAACGGCCATTTGCGACGAAGCTGATGTTACCTTACGGCATAGATTGGAGACACGAAGTTTTTGCTCGCTGTTCATTTTCCCTTCGCTAACGATCGTGCATACACCGTTCAAACAGTCCTCAATAATACTCATCCATCTCTGGATTTCAGATGTGGGCAGTACTTCTTCGGGCAATTCCTTTGGTATAACTGCAGCAGGCATATCCTCAGCAGGAGGCTCGGCTGACTGCATAGGTGTTGGCGTAGAAGGAGGACTTCTTTGCATCAATTGGCTACGTCCAAAAGGGCTCGACCCTGAGTTAAACATTTTTGTCAATCACACAATTTTAGTTCATGATTCACACAAGTCTTTATACTGTTGAGTCATTCGTGACACAGATTTATTTTAACTTATATAGCAAAAATATATTATTAATTAACATAATAATCTACTAAACATTTATACAACTAATAACACGACCGCACTTTACGACTGCTCAAAGAGATTCTATCTTTGAGAAATAAACGACTAATTGTAAATTCACTTCTAAAGAGATTGTTTGCTCTAAGAAAAACAAATACTCAATCACCTAGTCAACTGAAAACACTGTTAGACACAACATGTGAAGTTCTTAACAATCTACAAAATTTGGATATATCTACAAGCACTTGGGATCCAGTAATTATATTTCTGGTCGTGCAGAAGTTGGACCCAGAGTCGCACAAGGACTGGGAGGAGTACGCTTATAAGGGCAGCTCCGAAGAGTTACCATCGTGGCAAGATATGAAGACATTTTTAGAAGGCAAATTTCGAACTTTGGAATTAGTCGCACCAAACTCGACACCAAGCGCCCGTGAAAAGTTGAAGGAACGTGTTTACCACGTGGCAAGCTCATCTGGCTTGCCACGTGGTAAACACGTTCCTTCAACTTTCTAAAAATGTCTTCTAGCACTTGTATATTATGTCAAGAAAATCACACTATGAGTCACTGTAAGGCGTTCACAACATTGAACCCTGCCGAAAGGAACGAGTATGCGAAGAAAAACAAGCTCTGTTTTAATTGTTTGGCATCGGGACACGCTGTTTACAAATGTCGTGTTCCGTTTACGTGTCGAATATGCAACAGGCGCCATCATACTCTTCTTCATCAAAATAAGAAAATGGATACGTCGGGATTTTCTGGAACTACACAACCCGCGGTATCAACACAAGCAGGTGAAGAAGAAAAGATGCAAGTTAACACAATGATTGCGTCATACTACAATGCCAAACAAGACATGGGTCTATTAGCAACTGCGATGGTTATTGTACAAAGTCAACAAGGTCACAACATTATTCTAAAAGCACTAATTGACCCTGGATCACAAGCAAATTATATTAGTGAGAAGGCTGCTCAAATTCTCAAGCTAAGCAGGCGGTTTACAAACAAGACCGTCACTGGTATGGAAGCCATGCAAATTGTTGTCAAGCAAGAAGTACATGTAGACATTTCATCACGATGGGATCCAAGCTTTACTTTACCTATAAAAGCCTACGTGATGTCCAAGCGCTTGGCAATACAAATTCCTGAAGATACATGGTCTTCTGGCAAATGGCCACATCTTAATGACCTTGAACTAGCAGATCCTGAATATTATACAACAAGCAACATTGATCTTCTACTTGATGTGAAGGGATATGCACAGATATTGCAAGAAGGTTTAATTCGAGGTCCACCGAGGTCACCAACAGCTCAAAGAACCAGCCTCGGTTGGATCGTTTTTGGAGAAATAAGCATCAAAACACATTCAAAACAAAAATGTTTCATGTCAATCAATCAACAAGCAGATGTTAAAGAATTATTAAAAACGATGTGGGAAATAGATATAAATACCAAGAGAAAACTACAGATGAACAATTATGCGAAGAAATATTTGAGAAAACACACACACGAAACAAAGAAGGCAGATACATCGTAAAATTACCATTTAAAACCAATAAACCAAAATCACCTGAAGGGAATACAAGAGAAATAGCACTACATAGATTTTTACAATTAGAGAGAAGACTAGAGAAAGATGAAAAATTGAAACAAGAATATACCAAGGTAATTGAAATGAAATGAAATGAAATGCATTTATTTGTCTAAATGTGGATACAATTGGTCTTATAGTATAAAATATAAATAGTCCAGCACATTTGCCATTGAGATGGCATACAAATGTCTAATGAAGTTATAATAATATCTAATAGTATAAGTAATTAAAATTGACTTGGAATTGTCAGCTTAATAATTTTAGTTACATATTAAATTAAAAGAGGAGGAAAAAATATATCAAAATAATAATTTACAAAATGTCAACATAATATTAGAAGTATATTCATGCGCATTACTAGCATAATAAAATTGTAATTTAAAACTTATAACTAAGGTATTCTTGTACAGAATAGAAACATTCCTGTGCCAACACCTTATATAATTCTTTCTTAAATTTGTTCAATAACATGTTTTTAAATATTTGTGGAAGGTGATTATATAGTTTAACAGACATTACATAGCTATTTCTTTTACATATTTCAGTACGAATGGTCGGAAGGACCAGTTTGTCAGGAAAACGTGTACTATATTCACAGACTGTTTCATGACGCGTATACAGTACTGAATTACATTTCACAAATACACACACCTCATAGATGTACAAACAAGGCAGAGTCAACAAATTTAGTTCTTGAAATAGAGGTTTGCAACTTTCCCAGGGCGCCACATTACAGATAGCTCGCACACACTGTTTTTGCGCTATGAACAATGAGTTTAATTTTACCGAATTGCCCCACAACACAATTCCGTACCTAAGATTTGATACCACAAAGGCATGGTAGGCATTCAGAGCTATTTGCTTACTAGTGATCTTACTAAGCTTCTTGTATGTTAATATTGCTATTACTTAAGTCTCTTTTAGATTTAAAAGTAAATGAAGGGAGCGTATTCTTTTTTTCCAATGGTATAGTAATTAATTGGCCAGTATTATGATCGGAGAGAAACAAGGGCAAAACTCTACAACGAGCATCAGGAATGTTGCTTAATATTTGATCTAGACAAGCCTTCAATCTAGTAGGTTCATTTATATGTGCGGAGTAATTATAGTTGTCGACTATTCTAAGGAATTCGGATAATGATTCGCAGGGCTTAAACAAATCTATGTTAAAGTCACCCGTTATAATTATACGTTTATTAGTTTTGTGTTTTAAGTGATGCATTAATATTTCTAATTTTTTAAGAAAAACAGCGGCGTTGGAATTAGGTATTCTGTAAATACAGACAACTATACTATTATAGGCTGGAATTTCAATACCACATGACTCAAATGATAGTTCTGTACTTAATTTAGACAAGAAGTTCAACTCCTTGCATTCTATATAGTTCCTACAAAAGATACCGACGCCTCCGCGCTTTTGATTACATCTTGAGTATGAGTTCGCTAGTTTAAATCCCTTTAAAGTAATGTTTAATTCGTGACCTCTTTTTAAGAACGTTTCACTACAACAAAGTATGTCAACACATATACCATCTCGCTGCAAATTAGCCAAAGTTAGATCTAATATTTCTTTTTTACTCAGAATTCCCGCAATATTTTGGTGAAGAACTACTAATGATTCGCACTTGTGACTAACGAAAAAGCTGGGGACTACGATTTTCATTGTTACCAGTGTCTATTGCTTTCAGTGTGGACGAAATATTTGACTTAATATTAAAGTACTTTAGAAGAGATTGTTGACAAAGCCTTTTTTTAGAATTTGGTGATATCACTTTTACAGGTAAAGTATTATGTTTCTTGGTAAAATAAAAAGGTATTGTACCTTTTTTAATGAGGTTAGCGCTAGGTAAACACTGCGTACTAAGAGCGTGCACGGTGTTATTGCAATGCGGTGGTATAATTTTATTCTGTGCCTGTATATTCTTAAACTGCCTTTTGTTATATGTCAGATACGTGTTATCATAGTCATATTGGTCTATAGCTTGATTAATAAGTCTGCAAATGTCATGCTGCCTATACCTTAAATTATAGATTTGTTTACAAGTAGATATATCAACATAAATACAGTTTTTGAAATTATAACAGGTCGATTTTATCATATTATTTAGCATTGTTTCGTTTAAATGTTTGTTGTCACATATACTCAGTAAATATACAGTATGATTACGAAGATGTTTCAGTACATGATATAATTCCAGCTGCGTTTTTAATGGATTCTGATCATGCTCGCCGACAGACAGTATGATTTTATCGCTCGCTGTAAAGTCATGTGCATGGCAAGATCTTAGAATATCTTCAGATTCGGCTCCTGGTTTAAGGAATGAGGTTATTTGATATTTCTTATGGCCTCTGTTTCTTGATTGAAGCAAGTTTGATGCCAAGTTTACGCACTGCTGTCCGCCGAAGACTAAAATTTTATCAGTCAATGTTTTATTCAATTTTTGAGGTTTATGATCACAATTTTCCTTTGCACCATTCGTCTGGGGGGGGCGTAACAATCTGGTTTGTTATCCGCTTCTTATTAGTTAACTTATACGTCCCTGCCGGCGTTGAAATAATGTTTATTTTTCTTGAAGATTTAGGAGTTTTATTAGATAAATCAGTACAGGTACGTTTTTGTAATTTGGGGCTAGAACAGATAGCTTTCAAAGTCAATATTTGTTGATTTTTTAATGTTATGTCATGTTTTAATTGCATATTTTCTAATAGTAAATTATCTATTTCATTATGAGCGGATAAGAGTTCACCTTTCAATTCATTTAACTCTTGTTGCAATGCCTCGGTTAGTTGAACATCGGGGCCTGTTGACAAGTCGAGACTTCTGTATTCATTAACACTTGAGTCCAATGATACATTTTCGTCTGTAAGTAAATCGCACGATTTAACCCTGAATAGATTTCTAGGTCTCAGAGTTACGTTTTTTCTGTCAAACATAGTTGTTACTGAATGTACAACAAATTTATAATCACAAAAAGAGATATCGTAAGCAACCAAGATTTGAACGTGCAATCACACAGTTCGTCTTTGGAAAGTATGGTCGCACGCCACTTGACTACAGATCCTACTATCAGCCAAGTCAAATTTAGCGATCTTATTTAAGTTAAGTGCAAAAGTTCTTGTTTTTACAACAGATGTCGCTATTTGCAATATTAATTGGTGAATTGATATTATTTTTTAGTCCGATAACACTGACACCAAGTTTTGAAGTAAGTTTATACAGCTTCGGTTAGATGGCGTTGGCGTTGTTGTACCTAAACGTCACATAAGTTTAAAATTTGTAAGAAAAAAAACGATTTTCACTCGTATCAATTTTGAAATAATCCACTTATTTAACACCACAGTCCAAAAATGAGTAGAATTTTGATTGTTTATTCCTTGTAAGCCAAGGTTTAAATGTTCACTGCACTGTTATTACATAAATCACTGAGTTTTTATAGTTTTGCTTCGTTAATGTTTACGTATTTGAGGATTAAAATTTTTTGTAATTAATTGTTTATAAAGTAATGATAACACTGTCACAGCTAAGTTATGAGCCGGTTTTCACTTTATGTATATTATATTGTTAAAACACTGGGTCTACTATTTTTAAAAATTATTTAATTAGGAGCAAATGAAGACTACAAAAACATGAAACATATAGAAACAGTACCACAAGACCAGATAAATGAAAAGAAAGCGGTATATTTGCCCCACCACGCTGTAGTGAGAAACGATAAAGAGACCACAAAAACCCGCGTTGTATTTGATGCCTCATGCAAAGGTTACAACGGAGTCTCACTCAACGACGAACTGCTCACTGGACCTGTACTTCAAGATGACCTACGTAGCTTAATAATGAGATGGCGTACACATGCCATATGTTTCGTTTCCGACATCCAGAAAATGTACAGAATGATTTTAATAGCCGAAGAAGACGTCGACTACCAAAGAATCTTGTGGCGCAATGATCCAACAGAAGACATACAAGATCTAAGGCTCCTGACCGTCACTTTCGGAACAGCTGCAGCTCCATACCTAGCTGTCAAAACCCTCATGCAGCTTGCTGCTGATGAAGGCCATAAGTACCCCAAGGCGGCAAGAGTACTAAGAGAAGACCTGTATGTTGACGACGCCATGTCAGGGACTGACACTTTAGAAGAAGCTATTGAAATTTCCAAAGAGTTGAAGGCATTATTACAGAAGGGAGGTTTTGAGTTGAAGAAGTGGTCTTCAAACAATCTAGAATTTATGCAAACCATCCCAGCAGATGAGAGGTCATCAAGCGCCCATTTAGATTTCGACATGGATGGTACTATAAAAGCTTTGGGTGTTCAATGGAATCTAAATAATGACAGACTCGAATACAATTTCAAACTATCTCCAATTAATACTATGAAGACTATTACAAAAAGAAACATTTTGTCAGACATCCAGAAGTTATATGATAGCCCCATGTATTGTCCACTCAAAGATGTTCCTTCAGAAACTCTGGCAAGTTGACCTTGGCTGGGACGAAGATATTGATGTTGATTTGAAAGAAGAGTGGTCTATCATGCGAGCAGATTTAGAAAACATTAATGGTATTTATGTTGAACGTTGGCTGGGCACGCAAAGTACGAAACCACATTGTATACAACTTCATGGTTTTAGCGATGCGTCAATGAGAGCATATGCAGCTGTTGTATACTGTCGTGTCCATGATCCAGAAAATGACAACAGCACCGTGAAGACATCATTAATTGCAGCCAGAACACGAGTCGCTCCATTGAAAACTGTGTCCTTGCCAAGACTTGAGTTATGTGGAGCTCTCCTACTGTCGAGACTACTAAAGCAGGTCGCTAATGCTATGAGGATACCGATGTCTCATATATTTGCATGGACGGATTCTACAATAGTTATTGCATGGATAAATGGAGATCCTAGCAGGTGGAAGACGTTCGTCGCCAACCGAACTGTAGAGATCACAAGCAATGTTCCTAAAGACCAGTGGTATCATGTACCATCTCATGAGAATCCAGCAGACGTTGCTTCGAGAGGCGAATTAGCATCTGTCTTAAAGAATAACCAACTATGGTGGAAGGGGCCAGAGTGGCTATCTGAATCGGACATTACACACACAAGGCCAGATATCATTGTTACGGAGTTAGAACAGAAGAAAGCTACAGAAACATTAACATTACATGTACACGACGTATATAGAAGTCTTTCTACACAATTTGAAGAATTTGACACATTGATGCAAGTAGTAAGAAGTATAACATTATGCAGAAGATTTTTAAATCAAAAGAAGTTAAAAGAAAACATAGATGGAAACTTTACAACCGAAGAGTTAAACAAATCATTACAAATATGCATAAGAAAAGTACAAGATGAAGAGTTTTATGAGGAAATAGAATCTTTGAGAAGCGGTAATCATGTCAAAAGAACCAGTTGTCTGAAAAGCCTTAATCCATATTTAGACGATGAACAGATACTCAGGGTGGGCGGACGCCTGAAACATTCAAATCTACCAGAAGAATGCAAACATCCTATCATATTGGGCAACAAAAACAACCTCGTTCGATTGATAATAGCTGATGCCCATTCAAAGACCTTGCACGGTGGCTCCCAGGCGATGATGTGTTACCTTCGATCGAAGTATTGGATAATACGCGCCAAACCAATGGTGAAGAAATATGCTCGTCAATGTCTTGTGTGTGCCAAACTTAATGCTAAAGCCAAGTCACAGATAATGGGTAATCTGCCTGAGGCGCGAGTGACACCTTCACGGCCTTTTCTACATTCTGGAGTCGGCTTTGCAGGACCACTGCAAATCCTAAAATACAGAGGAAGAGGAGCCAAGACACAGAAGGCGTACATTTGTATACCTATTTATATGCATGGCCACCAAGGCCATACATTTAGAACTGGTTGGTGATTTAACATCTGAAGCGTTTATGGCCGCCTTCAAAAGGTTCTGTGCTCGAAGAGGAAGATGTGCACATTTATGGAGTGACCAAGGTCGCAATTTTATTGGCGCTAACAATTTTCAACTAACATAGCCGACAGTCTGGCATCCGATGGCACACAGTGGCATTTCATACCGCCGTACAGCCCAAACTTCGGTGGCCTCTGGGAGGCCGGAGTACGATCTGTAAAGTACCACCTCAAGCGTATACTGAACAACACGTTAACTTTTGAAGAAATGGCGACGGTACTATGCGAAGTCGAAGCATGTCTTAATTCAAGACCGCTGTGTCCGCGAGATCTAGAGGATGAACGCGTCGAGCCACTAACACCTTGACATTTCCTCATCGGAGAGCCACCTATTACAATACCTGAACCTTCACACAAAGATGTAAAGATGCACAGCCTGTCACGCTGGCAGTTCACTCGCAAGTTAGTCAACGATTTCTGGTTCAGATGGCAGGAAGAATATTTACATAGACTGCAACAACGCACAAAATGGGTCAAATAAGAGAAAGATTTTGAAGTGGGTGAGATTGTACTGATCAAACAAGATAATTTGCCTCCAGGCAAATGGTTACTCGGTCGAATAGTCGAGAAGCATCCAGGACCCGATGGGTTTACCCGAGTATATAGCATTAAGACAGGTGATATAGTCTTTATCAGACAGGAAAGGTACGGTGACATTTGATCTTTTCCATGTTACTTAGTTTGCTTTTGTAGAATTTAAAAATAAAAGCTATCAATTTATGAATCCGAACTGATAAAAAATTAAAAATATTATTTAGACGTTTATATATAATTAAATTATATGAAATATTTGTTTTATATTCCATCTTCAACCCTTATGTAAAATATAAACATATAAATTTTAAAATCGTATGCGCGACTCGGAACGAATGTCAATAGAGATTGACACAATAAAATTTATAAAATCGAATGGTTTTTTAAAAAAATTATTAAATCGATTATTTTTTTTTTATAATCATAGAAATTAATATAATAATTTCAGTTGTCTTATAACTCAATATTAGTTTTTACGAGGATAGGCTGCAAGTTTTTTTTTTGGCGGGATTCGTACGTCATAGCGGTAAAATCTTGATGATGTCATTATTAAAAGAGGCCTGTGACCTGTGACCACGTAACTGCCGATGATTGGAAAAAACAAAAATCTAATACTTCATGACTGTGAGAGGAAGAGACATCAAATTAGACAATTCAGTAGATTTTCACTTATTATGTCAAGTAAGTGACGAATTAAGTAATTCATCAAGCTGTTCATCAGATGAATCACGCATTGATTCGGCATAATTAATAAATATTTAAAAAAAGATTACTTTCTTATTTTGTACCCATAATCGATTTATTCTTGTTTGTAAATTATATCGGTTAGATATAGAATCGGTATTTTTAAAAACGATATGAGTGTTACTACATCTCTAGTTGTAGTGTGAGCTGGTCACATACATCATCCGATAACAAGGAATAGATTACGGTTGTACTATAACTATCATAAGATACTAGGATAAGACATTAAGATAGTAATATAGCTATAAGACACGTAGATATTAAGTATATAAATGGTGGTAAGATGTAATTAAAGAGCATTCAACATGTCATCATAGTATCATTTACTACCCCACTTCTACAACATCTGACGAGTTCCGGTGCCCACTCCACATGGCGACCCTGCCGTAAGAAGTCTAGAAAAGCAGAATGAGATTCGGAACAGGTTATGGATACGCGGAAAACTAAAATAGAGGTACAAATATTAAATTTATTTTAAAATGGGTGGTTCTACTTCGAAGGAGGAAGTAATCATAGCTCAGACAGCTTCTGGTGGATCCAACAACGCAACAGCAACACAACAACAACTGTCAGCCATAAGTACAGTCGTTTGGTTCATGGCAGCGTGTTTTTTGGTTATTATTGTGAGCGCAGTGGGTTATCTCTACCGAAGGTGCCACATGAACTGGATACAAGGAGAAATAAATAAGAGGGATGTCCAGCGAGTGATGCAGGCATAACAAGAAGGAAGGAAACGTGAGTGAAAATCAGTGTTATTTTATGTTTGTGTACGGAATGTGTTTAAAGACTATAAGTTTATCATAATCGGTTATTATTAAATTATGGAAGTAGAATTAACTACAATTTTTGTACAATTAAAAAATTTAAGAGAAAATATTGTTAAACTAGGACCCAGTAGAAGGGTAGGAAGTAATTTTGAAGGAAAAATTAACGAAATACAAACTTTATACGATAAATTTAAAACAATTATTTCGGGAAGTTGCAAATTTTCAACAGAAATTGTAGAATTAATTAATAAAATAGAGAAACTTTATTTAGAGACTATAAAATTCGAAAATAAGATTACACCGTCAGAAATGGGTACCGAGAGTTTTTCTCTGAGGACGGCCGTGGGGCTATTGCCTAAAGTAACGGGAGAAGAACATGTCACTCAAGACCTTATAGACTCTATTGAGTTATACAGTTCAATGATTAAAGAGGAAGAAAAAAAATTATTAATAAAATTTGTATTAAAAACACGGTTAAACCAAGGGGCTAAAATACGGTTATCAGGAGAGTACGATTCGGTTGAACAATTAGTAAATGACATGAAAAAACATCTATTGACAATAAAATCAGACGTAGCTATTCAAAATAAATTCTCTAGGGCTACTCAAAGTAATAAATCGATAACAGAATTCGGGATAGAAATAGAAAAGTATATGATAGACTTAACCATTGCGCAGGCAGGAAACAATAAGGAAGCATACAAAGTGTTACGGCCATTAAACGAAAAATACGCAGTAAAAAGATTCGCTGACGGGCTTCGAAATCAACGTATAAGCACTATCATTTCAGCACAGAATATAACAACATTAAAAGATGCAATTAGGATAGCAGAAGACGAAAGTTGTAATTCCTTAGAACAGGTATTAACTTTTCAACGACAGTTCAGGACAAATGGATTCTACAGGAATAATAGAGGTAGTGGAAATAATAATAATTTCCAACAAAATTATCGCGCAAAACAAAACACAGCTGATAGGTACGTGTTTAATAATACAAAGAGATGGCATGGTAATGGAATTCGCGGACGTAGCGGTTATCGTGAACAACCGAGTCAGCAAGGTCGGCGAGCTGTAGCATGTTTAGAAGTAGAACATACGTCAGGCGATAATGAACTTGACACATTGGAACAACAAATAGAGCCGAGTCAGTTTTTCGTGAATAAAGATAAACATATATTAACGTATAATAGTATAAACTGGGTTTATTTTTTTCTTAATGGCCTACACTCGGAATGGCTAATTGATACGGGTGCGTCAATATCAGCCATAAAAAATGAAATTTTAGAATGTTACCCGGGATGTTACAATATTATTAAGGATAAGGTAGTAGTTAACGGTGTAGGTGGTAAAATACAAGCGATAGGTTACGTGTACTTAAATTTAAATTTCGAACAGTGTTCGTTTATGCATAAGTTTTATGTATTTAATGAATTACCATGTAAATCGGTCGGCATAATAGGTCAAGATTTTTTACAAAAATATAAAGGCGTTATAGATTTCTCAGAAAATAAACTAACTCTTAAGGAATACCGAGGGCAAGTTATTTCGATGCCACTTATATATATATTATGATTATGTATTAAGTATTCCGCCGCGTTGCGAGGTAATTAAATATTTTCCAGTTAGCATAACCGAAGATTGTGTGGTATCAAAACAAGAGTTACAGGAAGGGGTTTTTTTGGCCAGCGTAATAGCTAAACCGAAAAATGGAATGATACCTATTAGGATATTGAATACAAAAGACGAGGAAATTGAATGTATTTTAAAAAATATAGATATTCAACCCTTAAGGAATTATAGCTATTGTTATTTTCCGGAGTCAAGTAAGAGTGTTGAACGTATTAAGGAAATATTTTCAATTTTAAAATTAGACTATTTAAACAATGAGGAACGATTAATGATTGAACAGATCTGTGCGAAATATCCAGATATATTTCATTTACCGGGAGATAAGTTGACTGTAACTAATATAATGAGCAATCTATAAAATTAAAAGACAATGTATCACCGGGATATAAAAAACAGTACAGGATACCAATTGCTCAAAAGAAAGAGGTCGATAGGCAAGTACAAGAAATGTTAAAAAATGCAATTATTGAAGAGACGGTTAGTGAGTGGTCTAGTCCTGTGTTAATTGTCCCTAAAAAAGCAGACCGGGACGGGGATAAAAAATGGCGGCTTGTAATAGATTATAGGCAATTAAACGAAAAAATTCAAGACGATAAGTTTCCTTTACCAAATATTAATGAAATTTTAGATTCATTATCAGGAGCTATGTATTTTAGTCACTGTGATTTGTCGCAATCATATTATCAATGTCAATTAGACGAAAAAAGTAAACAGTATACAGCATTTACGACAGACAAAGGACAATATCAAATGAACAGATTACCAATGGGTTTAAAAATTAGTCCGAGTTCATTTAGTAGAATGATGACTGTGGCGATGTCCGGATTAAATTATAATAAATGTTTAATATACCAGGACGATTTGGTTATCTTTGGGCAAAATTTAGAAATACATAACCGAAATTTAATGTCAATTTTTACACGATTAAGAAAAACTAATCTTAAACTAAATCCATCTAAATGCGAGTTTTTAAGGAAGCAAATACTTTATTTAGGACACGTTATATCAAATGACGGTATCTCTCCAGATCCGGGAAAAATTGAAGTAGTAAGAAATTACCCACGTCCCGCTAATAGTGATGAAATAAAACGGTTTATAGCTTTTGCGAATTATTACAGAAAATTCATCCCTAAGTTCGCTAAAATAGTTGCACCAATGAATAAAATGTGTAAGAAAAATGCTGTATTTAATTGGTCAGAAGAATGCGAGGAAGCATTTTTAATACTTAAGGAGGCATTAATATCACCACCAATTTTAGATTTTCCCGATTTTTCCGAAAAAAACACGTTTGTACTGCAAACAGACAGTTCAGGTTTTGCGATAGGAAGTGTCTTGAGTAATGGAAACGGCAAACCCATCGCGTACGCGAGTAGAATTTTAGGGAAAAGCGAGTTAAATTATCCTATTATAGAAAAAGAATTATTGGCTATAGTTTGGTCAATTAAACATTTTAGGACATATCTATATGGTAGGAAATTTATCGTAAAAACAGATCATAAGCCATTAATATATTTATTTAATATGACCGACCCATCAAGTCGGTTAATGAAGTTTCGTCTGTATTTAGAGGAATACGATTTTGAGGTCGAATATGTGAAAGGGAAGGACAATGTGCTAGCGGACGCATTATCTAGAATAAAAATCTCCATTAAAGATTTAAAAGATATGGGAAATAATAGTATATCAGTAATGACGAGAATGCAGAATAGGCGGTTGCAGGAATTGGGTAAAGAACAGGATATTCGGAAGGATAATATAATAGATTCTAGGATAGGGCATCCCAGAATAGTAGAAGTACTGAAGAAACAAGGGAATGATGTGGAATTACGCAGAATAAATGCAAATAAATGGGGAAAATTGATACGTGACAAAAATTGTAAAATAATTATGTCTAAGTCACGAAATAAATTGATGTACGTGCCAGAACACTTAAGTGTTTATATTAACTATGAATCTTTATCAGCTTCTTCCCTAGACGAGTTGCTGAAAGACATAGTAAAGTTTTGTTTTGAACAAAACTTGGAACATATTATTATGTTAAAAAATAATGATAACGAGTATTTGATAAAAGGAATGGCACGGTACTTAAAGGAAAACAATAGTTCATTACAAAAGAACTTTAAAGTATGTATAGTGAAAGATGTACGTAGGATAGAGGACAGGGAAGAAAAGAAGGTAGTCATGAACGATTTTCATATATTACCAACTAGTGGTCATGCAGGGATACGAAGGATGATTAATAATATAAAGAAATCTTTTTACTGGCCAGGTATCGAAAAAGATGTAGTAGAATACGTCCAAAAATGTGATAAGTGTCAGAAACAAAAATTTCAGAAAAATATTAGGGAACCAATGCTGCCGTCAATAGCATAGTTACAGTAAGTCGGGTTTTTGTCAAAATTGAGTTAGGTATACAGCCGTGATCACGATAATGAGATCTACAACTGTATCTAACTCATTTATTTGTATCGTGTTTTGATCTAAAGTTAACAATTAGAAATTTGCAGTAAGTCGACCAATTTTTTTACATCACAAAGCATGATTACAGTCTGTACACTTACGGCAAAAGTTTCATTTAGAGTCTCACTGCATAAGAGCAGTATGACATATATACTGCTAATATGTTTGGTTATTAACAGTTTAAAAATAGAATATAGGCCAATCATAAAAACTTTAAGAAGATATACTGTTTTGATCTTAAGCATCTTCCCAATATTTACTAAGTGTGTATCTAGTCTTACAAACAGTATGCAGCGATACTGCATGTATGCTTAGTAATTGATCCCTTAGCGTTGGTTCCTTAATACTTACCACAAGGACAGTATGATACTATATTGAATTTATGTTAAATAACGTAATCAAATCTAACGTAATGGTTACTTATTATACAGAGAGTATGTAGCCATCCTGTGTTCATGTTTAGACAGCAGGATGTAGCGATAGCGGACAGATGCACAAATCACGTGAACAGTAAATTAGCTATACTGTACTCATACTAAGCAGAACATACGTGTAATATGATATAACTACTAATTATAAGTAGTGTTTGTCTAGGTCTTGTATGTCTACATAGCTGCGATATTATACCACGTCATGAATATACTGCAGTAAAGCTGCTTCACTGTGAACGTAATATGTTATTGTAACTAAAAGTCGTACAATTTCTCTTTTATTACAAGCAATAAAGAATAATAAATTATATAATAATCTGTTCCCCGAATACCTACATAATTTAATATTACATACACTACTACGAGGGCGCGGGGAAGGTGCGGGGTTTTGAGAAAAAGGTGGTTAAAGTTTTAGATCTAAATTTTTACACAAATCTTTTGTTTGCTATCGGATCACAATGGTCACAAACTCCAAATACAATTTGTGCTACATGTAATAATTATGTTATACATCGCCAAAGCTATACAGACAGCAGGCTTACAAATTAGATAAGAAAAACGTAAAAGAACATACACTTCTCATCAAAAAAATCGAAACCGTCTACAAGTTTGTGTTTTGTATGGATTATGAGAAAAATGTCTCTTATTAATGCATCCATGCGATGTTCACCCGCAAAAACCGCCAAGTGGTGGCATTGCTGAATTCTGGACTTAGTCAGCGTGTAACAAGAAAGATTGCATCTAAGCCAGTCATCTTTTCATAGAATCTACAAACGCTATCAAGAGATTTGTTTGTGCCACGTGCCCTTAGTGATCTGGCAGAAAACAGGTGATTTCTGACCGAAAAGATCGATTTATAGTAACAACTTCCTTACAAAATCTACGCATGAATGTCTTTCAACCGCAGCAGCAGTTTCATGATGAACCTATGGTAGCTATAAGTGACTCTATAATTATAAGAAGGTTGAAGGAACATAAACTGTTACCATACAAGCCAGCAAATATGGAGAAATTATCTGCAGATCATCGAAAAGCGTGTCTTAACTTTTCACGCAATTACCTAAAATGGTCATACATCTAGTGGAACAAATTTCTCCTTTCTAATGAGTGTTAAATTATACTGTATGGTAAGGATGGAAGGACTAAGTTCTACAGAAGAGATGGAGAAAACTTTGCACCATGCTGGATTAAAAGAAAAGGTCATCCATGGTGGTGGTTCGTGGACTATTTGGGGAAAAATTAGCGGCAACGACAAGACAGAGTTTGTCTTTGTTTTTGGGTCATGTCTGCCCTTATTTAACAGTCATAGGGACATTAAACAGTGTCTTGAAGCTCAACTATGCACATTTTACTGACCGCGGTTTTACATTTACGCACAAGGATGCTAGGGCAAACACAGCGAGCGTCGTATGAGATTATGATACCGTAGTAGATATCTCTATTATTGATTAGCCAGCAAGAAGCCCGGACATGAATCCGATTTACCATCTATGCAATAAGTAAAAAAGACGAATTAGTGCAAGAGATCATGCTTTAAAAACACTTAGCCAGCTGTAAAATATAATCCAAGAGGAATAGAACAGAACGCCACTATATTTTATCGTGACTCTCATTCGATCGATGAAGAACCGTACAGAAGCAGTAATGAGACCTTGGGGAGGGACATATGAGTCATTAAATAAACGCTTCCTAGCTTTTTTTTCATGTATGTGCGTAATTTTATCAATTTCCGTCAAACTACGTACAGGGTAAAACGACTCGTTAAACAAAACACAAAATCTACGAAAATTAAATTTGAATTTAGAACGTTAACATTATTATTTGAAAACCTCATTAAATTCCCTATTAAATGACATATAACACGTATTCCTAAATATACACATTTTTGTCATAATCCATACAAAACACAAACTTGCAGACCGTTTCGATTTTTTTTATGAGAAGTGTATAATCTTCAAAAGGTTTACCACCTTTTGCTACCTCGCATGGACAGCTACAAAGCAGCAATATTCTGTCCTCGAATTATTGCGTTACGTTATGAAACGTTTGCTTCTTTATGTAAATCTAATAAAGAAAATAATCCTTACGCTGTCTTGCTCGCATCTTCTCGCATGAAGCGATTTCAGGCCTAAATGTTTATGGCATTGTTTCAACATTCAGAGCTTTTTTTATACACCATCGGAATAAAAGTCACTTGGTGATTTGGCCAGATAATTGTTCGTCACAAAACAAGACCTAGACACTGTTTTCGTTTGTCAATATTGTAAACAGTGATTTAAGCTCAAGTTTCAAGTTGTACTTGGAGAGTATAATATGCTACATTCTTTATTTTAAATACAATGTTAAAACCATTAACTAGTTGTTTTATTATCACTGCAACCTAATAATATATAAATTTTTTAAATCATTATAAGTTTGTATGGTTACTTAGCTTAAATACAGTAAAACACACACTTACTGTATTTAAGCTAAGTAACTCTACAAACTTATAATGAGGCAAAGGTTTGTACTGTACTTATGCTAAGTGTTCCCTATCAAAGAGCCTTTAGGAAATACTTAGCTAAACAACAATAATGTGTTTATTTTTTCTTACAGTTACTCAGTTTAAGTTTTTTAATAAGTTATAGATAGGTGCTGAAGTCTTCTATCATTTAAGGTATCAACCATCGTGATCCGATTTCAAACAAAGGATTTATTTAGAAAATTCAACCCAAAACTTTAACCGCGTTTTTCTCAAAACTATATAAAGCGTACTTACTGCAACTATGCTATTGACGGCAGAATGACAATTACGACGACTGCGTCAACAGCTTTTGAGAAAATTTACTTGGATATAGTAGGACCATTCGATAAGGATACGAATGGAAATATATATATTTTAACATTACAGTGTGAGTTAACAAAATTTGTGGAAGCTTATCCTTTAAAAAACAAATCAACCAATGAGGTAGCAAAAGCGTTAGGGGAAAATTTCATTTTGAGATATGGGATACCGCAAAACATTGCTACAGATAGGGGAAGTGAGTTTATTTCCAAAGTCATGGTAGAATTATTCAAAATTTTAGGCATAAATAAAATATTAGCAACGTCGTATCATCATGAAAGTATTGGTTCGCTAGAAAATGCTCATAAAACTTTGGGTGCGTATTTAAGAATTCAGACAAATAACAACTCGTCATCATGGAGTTCTTGGATCCCTTATTGGTGTTTTTCATACAACACAACAGTAAATACTGTAACTAAATATACTCCATATGAGTTAGTGTTCGGAAAATTATGCAACTTACCAAGTAATTTAAATAATGGGAGTGTTGAACCTATATATAATTTCGATGATTATCCTTTAGAGTTTCGTTTACAGAAAGCTCAAGCGGATGCTAGAGAAAACTTGATAACTAGTAAATTGGCCAGGAAAATTGTTTATGATAAAAATAGTAACCCTGTAACATATAAGGAAGGTGATTTAATATTGTTGAAAAATGAGAATGCAAGTAAGTTAGATAATGTGTACAATGGACCATTTTATGTAATAAAAGATGAGTCACCAAATGTAAAAATAAAGTATAAAAATAAAATAGAAACTGTACATAAAAATAGAACCAAATTGTATTATGATAGTTAAAATTAATTATAATAGTTATAATCAAAACAATAAAATTAACTTAGATTTAATTTTATTTTTTTTTCTCTGGAAGGGTGATGTAGTGTGAGCTGGTCACATACATCATCCGATAACAAGGAATAGATTACGGTTGTACTATAACTATCATAAGATACTAGGATAAGACATTAAGATAGTAATATAGCTATAAGACACGTAGATATTAAGTATATAAATGGTGGTAAGATGTAATTAAAGAGCATTCAACATGTCATCATAGTATCATTTACTACCCCACTTCTACAACATCTGACGAGTTCCGGTGCCCACTCCACATAGTAATGACAAATACTAAACGTCACCGTACCCATAAGATCTGATAAAAGTGTAATCAAGCGATCTATTTCTAAGCTTTGTTCGTTACCTATAAACAAAAGTGACACCGATTGAGTTTATATAGTGATTTAATTGCAATTTGTGTTCTAATATGTTAAGTTTGTTTGTTGATAATGCATGCATAAAAGGACTAGTGTAGTCCTTTGGTGGGCGGCATGTTGGATTATATACCTTAATTTCATTACTATACAGTCCACTATAAGTAAATACAATCACAGTTCTCATAGTCGCCTACCATATTTAATATGTAAAAACAGTAGCAAATTAAAACTGATCCAGTACAGACGTATTACTTGTTTCCTTCATCTCCACCAAAACTATAGACCTTATTACACTAGACAGTATTACTGTGTTAAATACTATAGGGGATAAGCAGAAACCCTGGAACATGCCCATGTTGTAGTTAAGGGGCTTTGTGTGTTCTTGTGTATAAGTTTGCTATAGTAATTAGCTATAATTTCTGAAACTACTGGCGGAAAATTATATTATTGCAGTGCAAATAACATAAGCTCGTGCTGTACTGAGGCGAACGCGTTTTTTAAATCTATTTATCAAACTGGTATTTGCCTTTCATTTGCTCTAGCCTAAAAGATTAGACTCTCTGCTAATGAAGAATTTGTTCCAGACATCCAGATATTCCATCCCTTCTGGTGGCTTGGTCTGAAATTGTTCGAGGTTGAATAAGATAGAGAGATGAGATTAAACAAAGGTATAAAAGATATTAAAAGTATATTTCAGAACACGATCTAATTTTAAGATAAAATGGGATGAATATGAATCGCGCACGGTACGACGTCGAAATACATACTAATTAACATATTATAATTATGATACTATAATGACTCGTCACAAGCTCGGTGTCGCAATAGTGCTGACACCGCAAGTCCTACTTTATAGTACGGTGATTGACCCGTACATGCTCCCGGGGGAGGAAAAAAAACAGGGTTAGTAAAATTCGTTAAAAATGAGATTGATGGGTAATATGATTAATCTAACAAGATGAGCACAATATTATTCTTAAATAGTAAATGGGATTTATAGGTTAGTACCGAAATGAATAACATTTTAAGATATACTTAAGTATAGGTAAAACTTATAGTAAATATAGTCTACACAGATTCACTACAGTTTAAATCTGGTAAGGAAAACACGCGAAAAATAGGCGACGAAGCCTTATCACTCTTGTGAATATAATCACTTGACTTGGTTATATTAGGATTACACTCACTAACACGATCACTTTTTCTAGCTAAAGATTGCCTTTTTTCCCTAAACTCACTACACTGATTCACAACACTACGCGATGCTGTCTTAAGGGATGGTATGTTCGACTGAGGGAGGTCCGTCATTGCCACTTCCACTCCTGTCGTCGCAGGGCTATGACGTGATCTCGTCCTTCGCCATCTCTTCCATAGGTAAATAGCTACTATTATAAGAATTACAAATACCATGATGTAAATTGTGACATAGTGATGCACATTGTGGTATGAAATTTTATTATTTAAGGGTTCGCTCTTTTTCATTATCTCGATGTTTTCTTTTATTTCTTGTAATTGACGAAAGTTCTGGTTATCATCGGGATCATTCTCATAGGGAGTTTCAGGAAATGAAATATTTACAATGTGATTAATAGGAGATATTTCCGGAGCAGTTATTTTAAATGAAGTTCTAATTTTACTAGTCATTTCTTTGTACGAATATACAAGAAAATCGTTTGTTTTTACTACACAATCTTCCCCAACGCGCAAAAGTCCACTGCCCTCTAACTTTACAGCGGTAACTTCACTTTCACATAAAAGCTTTACGTTGCATTCATTACAACAAAAGTAATAATATTTGTTTTCGGCGGTCAACCTTTTCCAGATATCCTTACAAGATGTTCCATAAGTTTTGCATATATTTGTGTCCGGGATGGTTTCGCACAAGTTATGGTCATGTTTTAATGCGTAAATTGGCGATTTTACATGACACAGAATCGTCAATGAGTCCTTTCGTATACATTCCTGTATCTCGGTCATTGTTATACGTAAGTAAGAGTCCTTTTTAATATTAAGTGCTATAAACTGAGACACTGGGTTGACGCTAATCATCTTTCCTTTGATTACTCGTGGGATTGGTATCAGATTGAATATCTCATAAAGGTCTCTTTCCATTAATGGGATCCGAATTTCTATAATTAAATATTTAGTAGAATATTTAGCCTTTACATTTAACAAGCTAAACAGGTCTGTAAGATGAAAATTGTCGACAGGTATGGCCAAATCGTTCGGTATTTGAGCTGATATTAAGTTTAATTCGGTCCTCAACTGTCTTGGTGAAATTAAATGAAAATCTAATTTTCCATTATATATATCGGTCACAGTATCCAAGATATAATCTTGTATTCTACGTAGATTATTTATGAGATTATTGGCTGTTAAAGCAGAGGTCAAAAAATCGGTTATATATGAAATATTATGTACTTGCTGATAGAGGTTTTGATACGACTCCTTTAAATTATTTAGTTTTTGATTTACTAGCTTGTGATGTTTGTTTATGGTATTTTCCATCCTTTTTATGATATTATATTCGGCTTCAACGACTGATGTTTGGTTCTTCCATAGATTGAATAAATGACTCTCATTATCTCTTAAAATATCAATATCTTGTTCATACTTTTCGGCAAATCGTTGATCTAGTACTCCGAATAAGCTGTTTGCCAGATATCCCACTCCGTCTATTAAGCCGCGACGCTCCCGGTGTCGATTTATGTCTCCGGTTACTAATGAGTCATTCATTGTAATTATATTATTATAATGATTTATTTCTTCGAACTCGTGCCCGAGTTGTAACATGATGCCGTCGCACGGTGTGTGGTCTTGTATTGCGGCACATATGTTACTAAGATATTTTATGTATTTATTAAGTGCAGAAATGCCTTCTATGTACGGGTATGTGTCATAATAAACTATTAAGCGCCAGTCGTCTCTAATAAGATGCATGTTTGAGATTTTATCAAAATATATACTATTATTTTTTAATGGAGTTGAACTGAATGTAGCATGAGATGAGCTTATAATTGATAAGAAGAACAAGGTTAGAGATAAAACCACTGCAGACAAAGGCATCTTTTTAGCCATGATTGGTTTTTTCTGCACCTTCTTGTGTTCGTAAGATTCTTCTTTGTTAATAGGTAATAATGCTAGCTTAACTACAGGTCGTTTTACAAAACCGTTCTTGGTTTTAAGAGTGACGACGCGCACTTGACCGTCACTTCCTGGGTGACGTTCTACTACACGACCTAAGGCCCACTTTCCTGGTGGCAGGTTTTCGTCCCTTATGATGACAATGTCGTTAAGGTTAAGATTAGGTTGAAGATGTTTCCATTTTGCTCTAGTACATAACTGAGAAAGATATTCATTTTTCCACTTTGCCCAAATGTCTTGGTAAATTTTTTGTGTTAAATACCAACGAGTTCTAAGATCATGTTCAGTCTCATAGATTGTAAGATTAGGTCCGCTGGCCAAGAAGTGAGATGGAGTTAAAAAGTCAATATCATCAGGATCTTCAGTCAATGGGCACAGCGGTCTTGAATTTAGGCAAGCTTCGAGCTGAGATAAAAGAGTGTTATATTCTTCATAGGTTAATCTTTGCTCACCAACAACTCGCTTTAGATGATGCTTTAGGCTCTTTACTGCGGCTTCCCACAATCCTCCAGCAGAGGGCCATGAAGGGGCATTAAAATGCCACTGGATGTTCATTTCCGTAAGCGTTGCGGTAAGTTCGGAACTTTCTAAGATGTTACAGATTTCTAATAACTCTTGTTTAAGAATGGTATTAGCTCCTATGAAGTTAGTTCCCTGGTCACTGTATATATGTCCAGGTACGCCTCGTCTCGCTGCCATTCGACGCAGAGCTGCGATAAAGGCAGATGCTGTGAGATCTGATACAATTTCGAGATGTACTGCTTTGGTAGCCATACATACGAAGACAGCGACATATCCCTTTGTAGTTCTAATGCCGCGTCCTTTATTTGCTTTGACCATTACATGCCCGGTGTAATCCACCCCGGTGTGATAGAAAGGTCGACTTGGAGATAAACGAGATGAGGGTAAATCACCCATGATTTGATGTTGCATTATAGGGTTATTTTTTCTACAAATAACGCACATTCGTAGTCTTTTCTTAGTTACTCGATTCCCACCAAGAATCCAGTATTTTTGCCTTATGAATCCCATTGTCATTTTTGCTCCACCATGGAATACTAAGTTATGGGATTCGTCTATAATAAGGTCCGCTAGTTTTGACTTATTAGGGATGATAATCGGATGTTTCGTTTCAGGGCTTAAACTCGAATGTTTGAGCCGACCTCCAACACGAAGGACTCCATCGGCGTCTAAGATAGGGTTGAGATTTAAAATACGACTATTTCTCTTTATAGGCTCACTATTTCTAATATTAGCTATTTCTATTGAAAAGTATTCTTCCTGTACACATTTAATTAAAATATTCCTGGCTCGTTTAAGATCCTCTAAGCTAAGATAACGTTTACATTTCTTCTTGTAAACGACTATTTGTATAAATTTACTAATATAAGCTATAATTCTAATTACTTTTCTATACGTACTATATTTTTCTAATAATGCATTTAGCATTCCATTAGTAGATAGAGATAAAACCGTGTTAACAAGCTTCGGTTTCTTGATATCTTCCTCCATACAATAAACAAAGGTTTCTTTATTTTCTTCGTGTTTAAAATGAGCCAGCCAGCTAGGACCTTGCCACCAGAGGTTATAGTTAGCTAATTGAGCTGCTGTCAAACTGCGGGTGGCACAATCCGCAGGGTTTTCCTTTGTGTTGACGTATCTCCAGTTTTCCTTCGGGATTATTGCACATATCGATCTCACACGGTTGGCCACAAAGGGTTTCCATTTTTCCGGTTCCCCGTGTAACCATCCCAGCACTGCCATTGAGTCAGTCCAACCATAAGTGCGTATGAAAAAATTGGAGAAAGATAAAATTATTTTCTTCATGAGCTTTGACAGTAACAGGGCTCCACAAAGCTCTAGGCGGGGTATAGTCTGCTTTTTATTCAAGGGTGCCACTTTAGATTTTCCTGCTACCAATAAAGTAGTAGTGGAACCTTCTCGCTGTATCCTACAAAACACAACGCAAGCATAAGCTTTTATACTTGAATCACAAAAACCATGTAATTCTATGGTGTCGTTTTCTCTTGTTTGTAACCAACGCGGTATTTTAATTTGCGAGATATATGGTATGTCATTTCGTATCTTATTCCACTCTGAAGCAATATGTAATGGTACGGGTTCATCCCAGGTTAATCCAGTTGTCCAAGTTTCTTGAAATAATAGTTTTAGTTTAGTTATGACCGGGGTCAGCCAGCCTAAGGGATCAAATATTTTAGAAATTTCTGATAAAAATTGTCTTCTTGTTGGAATATCAATTGAAATAAATTGTATTGGTTCAAAGAAAAATTTATCTTCCCTGGGGTCCCATCGCAAGCCTAGGGTTTTTGAGGTCTCCGACATTTTGAAATTAAAATCGTCTTTTAAATACTCGTTAGATTCACAAAGTTCAGGTAAGTTAGATCGCCATTTTCTTAAGTTAAACCCACCAGACTTAAGTAGCTTAATCATATCTATTTTTAGTTGTATAGCCGAATCCTTCCTGTGAGCCCCATGAACAAGATCATCCATAAAAAATGAGTTTTCTAAGATCGATGGCGCTGTACTATTAACAAAGTTTGACTTTTCATCCACAGCTAATTGCTTTAGAGTCATCATAGCCAGGAAAGGTGCCGACTTTGTACCATATGTTACCGTTGTTAGTTTATATTCCTGTAAGGGTTGTGATTGCTGTGATCTCCAGATTATTCTATGATAATTTTGATCTAAGGGATGAATTTTAATGAAACGGAACATTTTCTCTATATCTGCAGTAAACGCGTACTTAAATTTTCTCCATTTAAGAATAAGGGTTTGGAGGTCCTGTTGTAGATTTGGTCCCCTGCACATGAGATCATTCAGACTATAGCCACTTGAGGTTTTAGCAGAAGCATTAAATACAACTCGCAATTTAGTAGTAGATGAATCTATTTTATGAACACCATGATGTGACAAATAGCAACCCGATCCGTCGGTAGAATTACTAACGGGTATCATATGTCCGAGATCTATGTACTCAGACATAAACAACTTATAGTCACGTGCCAAGTCCGGCCGCTTAATTAATTGTTTTTCTATTTGGAAATATTGTGCAATGGACTTTGTTCTCGAATCTCCTAGTTTCTCTTGATAGTTTTCTTTAAAAGGTATTCTAACAACGTAAGAACCATCCTTGTCTCTAGTCGTTGTCGATTGAAAATAATTAATACAATTTTGATCTTCCTCAGACAACGATGAAGTTTCTTGAATATCTTCGGTTTCCCAAAATTGCTGTATATCTTCAATATTAGATAGTATAACATTACATTGGATGGGGTTGCAGTTACCGCTTAAAATCCAACCCAATTGCGTTTGCTGGGCTACGGGTAACGATTGTTCTGATCTACAAACACCATCCATAAGAATAATTGAAAATATATCCGCCCCAAACAATATATCAATAGGCCTACTTTTGTAAAACTCGGGATCGGCTAGGGTGATTTGGTTTAGAGTAGACCAGTTAGGCTTAGATAAGGTGAAAGTAGGTAAATTATTTACAAGTTTATTCATTATAAGTACGTCTGTATAAAAGGTAAAGTCGTTTATTAATGACGCACATTGTAACGTGATCATGCCTTTACAATTGTTTCCTTTATTTCCTACTCCCGTGATATAGCTATTACATTTTCTTCTCGGTAATTTTAATAACTGGGCAGCGCTTTCGCTTATGATAGATGTTTGTGAACCTTGATCTAACAGAGCTCTAAGCTTTTGGTAAGATCCATCAGCGGCCTGTACCTTAATAATAGCGGTAGCAAGCAATATTTGTGAATGGTCGTTGTTTAATGATGTGAGGTTACTTTGTTGATAAGAAGGTTGCGTAACTATGGCCATGTTAGTATCCGATCGAGACGCATCCGGTGTTGAGCTCTTTGACGTAAAACAATCATGTAATAGAGTATTATGATCTTTATTACATTCCTTGCATCTTAATGTAGAAAAACATTTTCGACCTTCATGGTAATGTAAACAGTTAACACAAAGGTTCAAATTCGCTATTGCATTTCTGCGTGCATAAGGTTGCATTTTCATTAACTTCGGGCATACATATATACGATGATCGCTTGCGTTGCACACGGCGCATAATTTTTGTTTTTCATTAAATTTGCTGTTAAGATTTCTTGATTGCGAAATGACCTGGTTTGATGAATACACGCGCTTAGGATTCTGATAATTATGTTGAAATTTAGGATGATAATTATTGATATTTTTCGCTTGGTAATTTCTTGAAGATGATGGTAATTGATTGTAGGATTGAAAGGATTTTTGCACTAAATTATCTTGTTTCTTTCTCGACGTCTCAAGTGTCATAAACTTAGTTTCTAAAAATTGTAGAAAATCATCTAACACAGGTAACTCCCTCGGAGATTTTAAGGATTGCTGATAATCGTCATACGTGTCGGCATCTAGTTTCTGGGATAATATGCAAACAAGAAAGGGGTCCCATGTAGAAACATCAATTCCCAGGTTTTTTATGGCATTCACGCTTTCGTAAGTTGTGTCGTGAATACGTTTTACGTGATTTAATGATTGTTGTTGAATGACAGGTAAATTCAAAAGATTGTTGAGATGAGATGAGAAGATCAGTCGTTTGTTGTCGTAACGATGGTTCAGGATATTCCAACAAACCAGATAATTATCCGTACTTATTTGTAGGTGCTGTATCAGCTTTTCGGGTTCTCCTTTGAGCTTGCTCTTAAGAAATTGCATCTTTTGTGCATTAGAAAGAGATGGATTGTTATGAACTGCCTCAGTAAAAAGGTCCTTAAATGAAATCCATTTATTATAATTTCCGTCAAATGTAGCTATTTCCATTTTTGGTGTAGACTTCTCAATGTGAGCCACAGACCACATCTTTTTATTAATGTCCTTCTTAATTTGATTGTAATGCAGTTCATACTGAGTAAATTGTTCTTCGTACTCGCTGTTAGAGCCACTTAACTCATTGTCTAGCTCCCAATGAAGTGAATCAATGGCATCCCAACGAGATTTTAGAGTTTTAAGTATGTCTTCGAACTCCCATTTCTCCGAGATAGTTTTTAAATCGATATATTTAGTAGTTCTTAAGAAAGCTTTAAAGTTGGTTGCTTGTTTCTTTAATAATTCGTCGGTTTTGTTCGGAGAAGAAATTTCCTTGTGAGATGTAGGTTGAGAAATAGAAGTAGAAGGCTGAAGTTTTGATGTTGGTTGAAAGGTAGGAGGTTTCAATGCTGGACTTTGCGGTCTTTCGGAGGGAGATTTATAGTTTTGAATGGTAGTTTTAATGTTATTATATTTAAGTTTGAGTTGATCGTATTGATTAGTACTGAAATATACATGAGAATGATCGCCAAATGATAATAAATTCATATGGTTATTGTGAAACTCCGTGAAGTATTGCTCCAGAGTTTCTAGCCGACGGCGTAAGTAATCCGGAGTTTTCCGCTCCACTCCATCCTTTTTAAAGTTGGAGTATAATTTGTCAACCGCTTCAATGATTTGTTGCTGAGTAGATAAGATATCTTCCATTTGCGTCATTGTAAAGATAATATAGAAAAAAAAACCTTACTTGTGAAAGCTTCTTTGAAGATGATCGGCACAAACCTGGTTGGCTACTCGACCGGGTTTTATCGAGGAGCAGTTTCGATGAGATGTAGGTCTTTTCTTGTGGCACTCTTTATGATTTTTAGGAGAACCGAGGTCAATATAATTCAATAGGATGAGATTGAGATAGGTACCGAGGTCATATGCTCAAAGAGATGAGATGTACATTAGGATTACGAGGGTATAATGTTCACACACTGTCTTCCAAGTTCTGGTTATATTGTCTAGGGAAACACGTACACAGCACTATGTCTTTAGCACACGCGTAACAGTCCCGCCTATCCGGCTCGAAGGACCAATGTTCGAGGTTGAATAAGATAGAGAGATGAGATTAAACAAAGGTATAAAAGATATTAAAAGTATATTTCAGAACACGATCTAATTTTAAGATAAAATGGGATGAATATGAATCGCGCACGGTACGACGTCGAAATACATACTAATTAACATATTATAATTATGATACTATAATGACTCGTCACAAGCTCGGTGTCGCAATAGTGCTGACACCGCAAGTCCTACTTTATAGTACGGTGATTGACCCGTACAGAAATAGTTGTTAGTTACCATGTAAGTTATCTGGCACTTTTATCTGTTAAATTGAAAGTAATATTTTTGCTATTGTGTTGGTAAATGCTATCGGTTTAGTGTCTTTTGGAATGCTTATCTTTCTTTGGAATGAGAATAAAATTAGCTTTTCCGAAGGCTGCCGGTATATCCTTACTTGACCAGATCTTACTGTATATTCTTAAAGGATGTTTATGTACTGATGGGCACTTTTTACAGATAATGTAAGGTATGCCAACAGGGCCCGGGGCTGACTTGTTTGTTTTTATTTTGATTTAGTGTATTATTTCTTCTAAGGTAGGCGGGCTATTATTGAAATAGAAACTATTTGATTTGTAGTATACAAATGAACGATTTGAGTAAGATGTGGTAAGTAAACGTCATACTGCTGAGACGTAACCTTGATTGTATCAGACATAGTTATATCTTGGAAAATAATACCATCTAGTTTTGTTTCCTTTAAAAGTTAGTTGTGTTGTGCGATGGCTACATGTTCTAATGAAACACACATGAGACACATTTTATTTTTTTATTACAACAATTTTTAATTATCGCTTTACAACCTTTACAAACATAATCACATAATCTCCATGTAATCATTCACAATACGTACAAATAACACGCGTCAACATTATTTACATAAATACAATATTTACAGGCGATCGTTCCGTCGTACAACAATAAATATGAGCTTGGCGGGTGTCGTCAGTCTCCACACTCACTCACACACACTCACTCACACACGCACGGTCACACGAGCACGGTGAGGCGCTCGGGCGGCGCGGGCGGCGGCAGCGCGCGCTTTGTGAGCTCCTTGTCGCGCGGCGGCGTGTCGTTGCGCGCGTCCGCGTTCTGCGCCTTGTACAGTGTGTGCGCGCGCGGCAGCTCCTCCACCCTGCGCGCGGGAGGCTCCTCGCGCAGCGGGTTCGCGTAGCGGCGCAGGTTCTCTTCGTTCTGCAGGTTGTTTGACTTCTCCTCGTCGTGGCGGCGTTCGCGCTCGGCAGCGGCACGCCGGCGACGACGCAACAGAAATGCAGCGGCCGCGCCCGCCGCCGCCACCGCCAGCAGCGCGAGGCCGGCCAGCGCGAGCGGCAAGGTGTGCTGCGCGGGGGCGGGCTCGCGCGGCAGACGCAGGCGCAGCGCGGCGCCGAGCAGCGCGTGCTGGGCCAGGCGGCGCCGCGACACGAGGTCGCCGAGCGCGCGCACCGCCGCCGCCAGCGCCGCGCCGCGCTCGCTGCCCTCGGTGCCCACCTCCTCGCCGATCCACTGCAATCATTGTTTATCATAAGTGAGGACTCTCTAGACTTTTTGGGAGATCAAATTTAATAAGAAACTGTACTTCCGTTAATGTGACTCACTTTCAAAATTGAACGACGTCAAAAAGAAGTAGATCTTGAAACAAAATTTATATCAATCCTGGCGTTCATAGTAAGCCAAGTACGACATCCATAGTGGACTTCCTAATCGTCGGACGTTCAGTTAAACACACAGGACTGAAGTATTGACGAAACTAAGAGAAAAAGTTACCAGGGCAAGATCAAGAGCGTCGTCGTCATCCGGAGCTAGGTCGCAGAGCAACGCCAGCGGCGGAGTGGGTCCCGAGGAGCCGGAGACAGCGCCCGCGCCGGCGGCCAGCGCGGCGGCCAGCGCGCGGCGCAGCGCCTGGCACGCGCGCTCCACGTGCGCTCCCCGCGCGAGGCGCTCCCGGGCGAGCTGCAGCTGCGCGCGCGCACAGCCGGGGGGCGGGGCCGCGCGCGCGCCGGGCCAGCACGCGGGCGGCGCGGGGAGCGCGGGGGGCTCCACGCGCCGCCCCGACACGCGCCGGCACTCGCCCACGCCGCCGCACGGCGCGCGCAGGCACAGCGCCGGCGCTGCAGGCACGCACACCTACATCGCACACAAACATTTCTTTATAAACACTAAATATTCACTTCAACTACTTATACCTTTATAATAACTGCCCCTACAATTCTTAGCAGACAACTTTATACTTTTTTCAGTCTGTTGAGTAGTTTCTTAAAGTCATGCTGCAACTCATGAGCCACCACGTATCGGCCCCAGTACCCAGCAGTTTATAAAAGTGAGTGTTGTATGTGTTATTGATGAAGGTAGGTTACCTCGTCGGTGCGGCAGGGCGGCGCGGCGGGCGCGTGGCAGTCGGGCAGGCCGCACCACAGGCGCGTGCAGGTGGGCGCGCCCGCCTCGCACCAGCACGCGTTGCAGCCCCACCACCACGTGCCGTTGTCCGCGCCGCACGAGCGCGCCGCCTCCGCGCTCGGCGCGCCCGAGCTCCAGCCGCTAGACTCTGACCCGAGACCCGCCAGTGCTGTGCAACACATATCATATGTTTTAGTTTACGCAATAACCCAACGACAGTGAAAATATAGTAGCTTTCATGTTAATAGAAGAAATTATAATGTGATTATTGAATATGAATACTAACTCTCTAGACAGTGCCTGGCGGCGGGGTGCGGGTGCGCGGGGCAGACGCAGCGCGCGCTGGGTGCGCAGACGGCGGGCGCGGGGCAGGCGGGGGAGCAGGCGCGCGCCTCGCACGTGTCCCCCGCCCAGCCCGGCGCGCACGCGCAGCTCCACCAGCCCGCGCCGCCCGAGCAGCGCGCGCCGTTGCGGCACGGCGACGACGCGCAGCCGTCCCCCGGCACCTCGCAGCGCGCGCCCGACCAGCCCCCGGCGCACAGGCACTGCGCGCCCGTGCCGTCGCGCACGCACGTGCCGCCGTTAGCGCACGTGCCCTCCGGACACCGGTCGAGGTCCTCCGACCGCTCTGAACACGTTTTGCCTGTTGATCAGCGTAAGAGTAACGTTTTATTTCGGTAAATATCAATTATATAAATATCGAAAATACAGATGTTGTCATGTGAGCCCGTACCGGTCCATCCCTCGCGGCAGACGCAAGCGAAGTCGCCGGCCGGGCCGTGCAGACACGTGCCGTTGTTGCGGCAGGGCTGCGTCGCGCAAGCGTCGTGGTCGCAAAACGTGCCGCTGTAGGGTGCCTCGCACACGCACCGTGGCGCGCCCGCCGCGTGCACGCAGCGTCCGTGCACGCACGCGCCGGCCCCGCATAGCTCGCTCTCTGTTAGTATGATGGTGGTACACATTAAATCGTGATCGTTTTACAATAATCTTAGACTAAATATCGTCGCCGACAGTATAGCAACACTGCTTTACTGTGGTATAAAGAGTACTGCGCTGTAGTCAGCAGAGTATAGTGACGTATGTGATAGTGTATACTAACGCTCCCTGGCGGCGCTGGTGGTGCAGTTCTTGCCGGTCCAGCCGGGCGCGCAGTGGCAGTAGTAGTCGCTCTGCGCCGTGTAGCACGCGGCACCGTTGCCGCACGGCGCGCCTGCGCAGTGGTCGCGGTCGTCCTGCACACACACACCATCATCATTACTTTGTGCTGTTTTATTTCTTATAATTATTTATTTAATACACAAAACATATTCCATTCAAAGGGATACAATCGACTTAGAACTAAACATTTTTATTTAGATTGTAACGTAAAACTATGTGCATGCTGCGAAATCACAATTAAAATTTATACTGAAAGCTCAAAAAGATGAAAAAGATACGCGAAAGTACAATACACAAGGTGATGTATGTCAACTCTGGTACTCCAGAACATAACATACAGAAGACACAGGTTCAGACCATGCAAGGAAATGGAACAACAAGTCTACCGTCAGTGCACAATACGATACCGTAACGTTAGAAGAAGAAATTGAAGAAGGCTGTGATTAATTAAGTATGTGATTGCTCTTTGCCATTTCGTTAATTGATGCTTCGTTCAAAAGAACGAACCAGGATGGCTCCTGGTTCGTTCCTTTGAAAGAAGCGAGATTAATTTCGTTCGAATTACAGGTGCAAAATTTGATGTTAAGGCTTATGTAGGAGAGTAATTCGGGAGAGTCTACAAAAGAGTCAGTAATTTTAAAGAGACAAACTAAATCAAAACATAGGGTTTGGTTTACTTCAAATTAAAGGTGTCTATCACGACCATTTAAGCTTGACCTCTCGGGTTTTACGCGATAGCGTAAGATTCTAAAAATTATTTTGTGAATAATTCTATTTAATCGACGTGCACGCTATAGTTCGGCGACAATATAGGGCCACCATAGTCAGCTCTACTTCGCACGATGGTGAAGTATAAGTAAACACAAACCTAAGGTCAATCTTAAAACGAAACTCAAAAGAATGTTTACTTTGGCTGCAATATGACCATAGTAGGCACAGAATGAAAGCTGGTCATCAAACAAGGTACGTTACAAAAGACCTGGGGTATAATTTTATTGTGTTTGTTAGAAAAGGATATGACAAATCATTTCTCTGTATTTAAACACGTAGTTAGATTTACACCACTTAGATACGGTATCAATATCGCGTTGTAAAGGTAAACAGTCAGTTGAGGTAGAAATTAATGTAAAGATTTTTGTCGCCTACATATTATTAAAGACAGTGACAGGACAATTTCTGAATAAGATCATTAATAAAGACCACGAAAAATAATGGCCCTAAATGAGAACCCTGAGGAACTCCAGAAGTCACTTCTAATAATGTAGAAAAAAATCCTTTCAATGTTACCAACTGAATCCATCTGTATAAGCTACCGTGGATACCGTATGATACTAACTTATGACAGAGCAGATGATGATTGAATTTGTCAAACGCCTTGGAGAAATCCGTATAATATAATATTTACTTATTATTCCCATTTTAACACACTTTTTGTAATTACATTTCTACATCAATATGTATATAGCAGAGAACAGGGACAAGAGGAGCCGGTGAACTATTAAGCAAAACCTGTAAGTGTAACTTGCATGCAAATGTAATCACAGCAAACCATGCACTTTACATGTAACAACATAAAGATGTAGTGAATGTGATTGTGCGGTACTCACCACGCAGTATCGTCCGTGACAGGAGGTCAGCTAAAAGTAAGCAGAAGTGGAGTTAGTCCAAGTTAGTGCGAGCGCGCGACGCCACCTGGGGTTAGGGGACAGTTAGGTGTTGCACGAGTACTAGCGCTGGACAGGTACTCGCCAAGATAAGGTTAATAATTATAGAATGAAAGACATAGATGAAACAGAGTGATACGCTGAGCGAGGAGAGAAGGAGGCGGGGCTCACCTCGCAGTTGGTCCCCGAGAAGCCGACGGGGCAGATGCAGCGGTAGTCGTTGAGCAGGTCGACGCACTCGCCGCCGTGGCGGCAGGGGCGCGGCGCGCAGTCGTCCACGTCGAGCGCGCACGTGCGCCCCGCGTAGCCCGGCGCGCACGCGCAGTGGAAGTCGTCCACGAGGTCGATGCAGGTGGCGCCGTGCAGGCACTGGTCGCGGCAGTCGTCCACGTTCAGCTCGCAGTCGCGCCCCGTCCAGCCCGCGAGGCAGGCGCACGCGTACGAGCCGCGCGTGTTGTTGCACGCCGCCGCGTTCACGCAAGGGCCCAGTGCGCCCTCGTCGCCCGCGCCCGCGCGCTCGCTCGGCTCCTCACATTCGTTCACATCTGGGGACAACACAGTTACAGAGATGTTTACAATTTTTATTTTATAATGAAATGGTAATATTACTGTATTAAGTCTAGTCGAACCTGTATATCTGGGATGAAAGCAAAGGATAGTAGTCATGAAACGACAATACCGTCATCATTTTACTGCTTGAGTGACCAAAATGGTTCTTCACACAACTTTAAAGAAGCGACGTGAAAAGAAAGGTTTTTAGAAGATTGTTTCCTAATTTAAAGTTATGGCAAAAAAAGGATTTTCTAAACTTTCTATCTAAGTATCGTGGGACGATATCCATCAGTCTGTCCGGCTAAGATATGGAAGGTCGACAAGTGTCGTTATGTTGTGGAGAAGCATGTGCGTGAGCGCGAAAGGGACATGCTGATGGTCATGTAGTGCACGCTTTAGTCGGATAACAGAGCAGCAGTACCTTCGTCGCAGACGGGTCCGGTCCAGCCGCGCGCGCAGTCGCAGAGGAAGCCGTCGAGGCGGTCGCGGCACGTGGCGCCGTTGTGGCAGGGCGCGCTGAGGCAGTCGTCCAGGTCCGTGTCGCAGCGCGCGCCGCCCCAGCCCGCGTCGCACGCGCACGCGTAGCCCGGCGCGCTGGCGCTGAGCGAGCACACGCCGTGCGCGCAGGGCGCCGGCGCGCACGGGTTGTCCACGCGCTCGCACTCCGCGCCCGAGAACCCCTCCGCGCACCGGCACAGGTACTGGTCCGGCGCCGTGTTCTCGCACGTGCCCCCGTGCTGGCAGGGCTCGTGCGTGCCGCAGTAGTTGAGGTCCTGGTCGCACAGGATGCCGCCCCAGTTGGTGTCGCAGGTGCAGTCCCAGGAGGAGCCGTTGCAGTAGCCGTGCTTGCAGCCGGGGTACGGCTGGCACTGGGAGCACAGCTCGCCGCGCCACCCTGGCCGGCAGCTGACCACACACGATACAACGTTGTTAATTACATTATATGTACTAAGTGAACTGTATACATCTATGTATATGTGTGGGTGTGTGTACTCACTCGCAATCTCCGGGACGATCACATCGGCCGTGCGTAGGATGGCAACCCTCCTTGCAGACGGCTGTAATGACAAAATAAAACAATTGTTAATTATAGGTATGTACTTGTAAGTTGAATGTAATCTATTTGAACTTCTATTCTTACTCAGTTCATATAGATCTCTTAAAAAGGATACAAAATTTTGTAAAGAAATTGGCATATTTTCCGTGTGGTGACGGAGTAAGAATACAATATGTCACCACCCCATCTCATCCCATGGGTGTCGTAAAAACCGACTACGGGACTATATCCGTGAATATTATCTTTACGTAATAAAAAGAAGGAAAACTTGAAATTAAACCCTATACCAATCCGTCTGGACAGCGTGGTATTAGTAGGCCAAGTACCCCTCCGTCATGGGAGGAAGCCCGTCCCTGCAGTGGGACATTAATGAGCTGTTATGATGATTAGCATATCGGACTAATCATTTATTTGTCGACAATAAGATAACCTCTCAAAAATTTAACATAATTCCCTTACAGTATGGCGCATTCATAAATGCGCAGATATAAGCAAGATTGAATCACTTATCAATTTGCGTTATTATTCTACTGATGTGTTGTAAAACTTTTATGTATTTAAAAAGTGTATATGATTTATTTTTATAATCTTTAAGAGGTGATCTCGTCTAGCCTTATAAGTGTCTAAAAACCTACACGGTACAATGTTACTTTAAGTAAGTATTTATTTGAAAATGAATGAAATGATTTAGACGAAGTATTTTTATACAAGGTTGAATCACATTATTGATTCCTCTGCTTTGCTTGAATAATCAATAATAATGTACATACCTAGAATCTCCTCACGATCTAAAACTACTTCAAGTAAGTAGATGTTCATCTACAAATTAATTATGTGTGTTGTATGTATGTATGTAATGGAACTATTGGTCTGTTTGTTAATATTATTTGTAAAATTATTTGTAAATGACTGATTTTTATTTATTTAGGAAAACCCTAAATAAATAAAAAAAAAATAAAAAAACTTGTGCTAAGTAACAGTAATAATAATATAGTATTAACAAGTGGTAGGGTACTAACGTTTCTCGCAGTTGTCGCCCTGCCAGCCGGGCAGGCACTGCTTGTCCCCCTCGGGGGTGCAGCGGTAGTGGCCGAACTTGTCGTCGCGCGGGCGGCAGAACGTGGTGCAGGTGGTGTTGTAGTAGTTGGGCTGGCACAGCACGCGCACGCGGTACGCCACGGCCGCGCCCGCGCCCGCGTGCTGCAGCGCGTGCCACGCCGCGCTCGGCTCCACGATGCCCGACCACCACGCCTCCTCGATCAGTCCGCTCTCTGCGCACACACACATACTACATCAGCACACCTGCTACTACTACACACGACGCAGTACCTGCTGGCTACACACTACACACTTACCGGGCTCCGCGTACTCGTACTCGTCGTAAGCTTGCAGGATCAGCGTGAACGATCTCTGAAACAAACATACAACTGTAGGTTATCAAACAAATTCATGGTACAGTAGCTGCTACACTCCTAGGGTAGATTACGTTTCAACTATTAGAACCAACTATTCAACTAATGCAAACACTAATACAAATAATTTTGTTCTCACCGTCCAACGAAAGGAGAAAGGTAAGGCAAGTGTATAGAGCGGCTCGGCAAGAGTGAAGGAGTCGGTGCCGAGGACGGGCGAGGCGGCGCGCCCGAAGGAGCAGGCCCCGGGCGCCGCGGCCGACTGGTACTCCTTGAGGCAGAGCGTAAAGCGCGTGCGGCAGGGCTCCGCGCAGGGCCCCGGGGGCGCCGCCCCGCCGCAGCACGCGCCGCTCGACAGCGTGGCGTGCAGGTTGGAGAACTCCAGGATCTGCAGCTCGAACACGCCCGCCCCCGCCGCGCACTGCAACAATAATAACTTTAGTACAATGTTAACATTGTTGCACTCTACCATACCTACCTATCAATCTATGTCTGTTTATGTGGTGTGTGTGTGTGTGTGTGGTGTGTGATGTAAGTGTATGTTATAAATATTATATTTTTAATAGCAAAAATGTAGTATCGTCAATGTAAGATTTAATTTATTTTGATTAAGGCACGTTGCGCTCGTTCTTAATGTATAAACTTAAATGTATCTGCGCCTGGGGTTGCACTGGGATACACTAAGTCAGTACCCATTGAGCGAGAGTACGTATTTCATTCTAAATGTTACTTCGTGAACCCTCTTTTTGCTTAGATTAGTTAGATCTACATGTCTTAGAGCAGCTTGCGTAACGTATCTTAATTTGATGTAAGTAGAAGTAAACACATTTTAAAGGCTGAAACAACATTAACGTCATGCACAATCAAACTTCAATTTTTAACTACGTTTAGCGAGCTGTCATAGTTAAATGATTAAAATCGGGTGCCGCTAAACGCATTTAGGGACTGTCACTGAAAATTCAAAATATAGATTGTCAAAACTGTAGAAATATTCGTTTTACGCAAGTTGTACGTCCGTTCTTCGCATAATTTTAAGCACATCTCGGTTTTACCATGAAATGGAACGCAAAAACGCTTCCTTCTATGGTCTCGCTAAATGATTAACTGAATCGACAATGAAACAACCTCGTGCAAGAGAAACTTAAATGTATTTAAGATAAACATGTTTAAGGGGTTAAACATATTTAACTAATTTCATTTAGCACCTATTTAAATCTCATGTTACGCAAGCCGTAGTGTGTGTTAAATATACAAATTAGTTTTCTAATTCTTTCGTTAATGATTTAAGTAACTTTTATTTGGTAACATGACACACGAGTGCACTTTGATGGTAAAGTCGTCAGTAGGTTGTCATCGCTTAGTGATACCAAAGCAATGATAGTTTGTTTTAGTTAGATTTAATATAAGTAAGTAGCCACTAAGCCAATTAGCAATTGTAGCCAAGCCACATTCAGTGTAGCATCTGACGTCAGACCAGCTATCTCAGTAGAAGACAACAGCTGTGTCATCAGCGTAAGATAAAATATATCCCTTGTCAATGTTTAGCTTGTAGATGTCGTTTAGATATGCCAAGAACAGCGTTGGGACTAAAACAGTTCGCTAATCTACTCTAACCCTTTGGGTTCTACCTCAGTCTGTAAAACATATATTAATTAGGTGGATAATGACGGGTACGACTTCAGTACTAACTAACTCAAGGAGTTTAGTAGTGATGGTATTGTCTCACTCCGAGGCACTAGTTGATTTTAAATTCATTAAAATGTTTAGAATTTGTATTGCATCAGTGTCCAGAAGGTCAAAGCAGTTTTGATACAGAGACTGATGTAGTCTCACAACTCCAGTACATTATATACACCACTATATTATTACAAGAAACATTACATTACACTCTCCGTGTACTATTTATCTCAGTGTGCGACACGTGATTGATCACATATCACACAAACATGACACTTGTACCTACACTTTGTTACTACCTACTAACTTTCACTTAAAATACAAAGCTTACAAACTAGACACCACATTCAGCAATAAAGATTACTTTTTACTTTTACTCAAATAAAATAACTTACAAAAACGTATAATGAAGTAGTTTTTCATTTGTATAATAACATAAATATCTGCAGTATGTAGGTAGGTATATCTGTTTTGTGTGTGCTTTAGTAGGTACGATGAGTGACTATTATTATGTGCAGCACTATTTTAGTCGTGCACTAAATAGGTAAAAGATGTCGTTGTTCGCAATAATCGTTACTACCCCAACCCTCAGAATAAAGCTATCAATATAAACAGTTTGTGGCAACCTATAATTAAGGCAGCACCAATACTTGTATACCACCGTCGCGTCGATGTGAACTTTAGCTTTTAAGGTGTATGTACTTGTTGGTTGTCCAAATAAATAAAATAAAATAAAATAGTTGCGATAGATAATCGCGTTTATATCTATTAATTGTTTTCGTAACGAATAGTATACTGACACAGTGAACATGTCAGATGAAAATAAGAAAAACCGTAAACTTGAGCACCGTACTTATTGTGATTAAATTACTAACTAAAGAGAGTACACGCCGTCTGAAATCAAACAACCGATGTTCAATGTGTTTGGTGCTTTGTGTGTTCTTCCTATTTTGTATTTTTTAGTCTCAGCTAGATAACTTTTCTTTCTATGTTAGGTAGATAGCTTTTCAGCCGGCCCTTGTATCCTATTAGATTCTAGTGCTGTGTTTTGTAATACAAATAAGATGCTAGTACCTATACAGTAATACATATTTACCACTTTGTTGAATTAGATTTAAATATTAATAAAGACTTAATAAAATGTTGTAAAACTTTTTTATGACCTGTACAAACTTCTATTTTATTAGGTTTTATTTTCGGGGAAAATTACAACAGAGACTAATGCTACTAACCCCAATAGGATTGTCAAGTATACGACTGTATTGGAGATTCTAGTAGGATCTACGAATTCTGATATTTAGATGGTGAACACGAATATAACCCTTACCGACTCGTAGTCACACCAAGCTTGTCACACCAGTGTGACAAACAGTAATCTTTTTCTTGTTTGTCACACTACTGATTTTGACACACCATTTAATGTGTTCATATCTAAACTAGTGATGTCCAAGTTACAGTACTAAGTTTTTTATATTGAAATCATCAAAGTATGTAGGTAAGGACGAGACGGTAAACCACGTTACCAATAAGTACAAAAATATTCCTGCAAATGTATTCTCTGTTTACAATGAGGTCGTCGGGTCATACAAAGCAAGTGTTAACAAGCTTTTAGAGCAGAGTGATAATGTATTTTTGTCATGTTGTTAACAACTAGCTGACCCGTGCACACTTCGTTGAACGGCGAAAAAAACGCGTCCGTTTTTAAACATATTTCATTACTGTTCCACTCCTATTAGTCATCATAGCGTGATTATAGCCTAAAATGGACTATTCAACACAGAAATATTTTTTAAAATCGGTTCAGTAGATCCAGAGATTACCCCCTAGATACCTCTACATAATCTGATGTAAAAAACTTGATATATACTTAATATGGATGCATTTTATGTATCTTATTAATATTTGCATGTCACAATCTGACAAAATGTATATGGCTCCAAATCTTATATCCATCCTATGTACCTACCTACATTTTATGTGAATAAACTTATTTATTTGTTTATTTTATTTTACAACGTCACAAACACACAAACTTTACCTCTTTATAATATAAAGTATAGATATGTTATACATATAGGTGATGAGTTCTACACTCCTACTTATAATCAGATGCAGTAAACTGACAGTTACAGCTTCATGGCGTCACTCAATTGTATAAATAATATAAATTCCTTGAGGAGAAACCAAAATATTATGTTAAGCATATTTAACTGTAGCATTGTACTTGGAATGACTTTACAAACAAGAGATGAAGTCAATCCTGATTATTACTTAGAGCTAATTCCTTATATTATGTATACTTAGTCAACAATAAAACCGATGATAAATATTTAAAATTGCCTCAATTTCAGAATTACTTTCCGTATCTGTGACATTTATATTAAATCTGTTTGTTACTTTATCAAGTAAAGGACCAATCACACTTAATTTTTGATCTTCTTAAATAATTATCATGAGACACTCAATTTCTAAATAAGCAAGACACAAAACAAACAAACAACCACCAAAGAGAGACTTTGGTTTTATATATTTATAACTCCGAATCAAACTGGATAGAGAATCAAGTTTGATTCGGAGTTATAAAAATAATTAAATGTAAAAGAATTAACAGGAGACAACCTTCAAAATATACCTAATTGTATGTTCATTAATCTAAATCTATACTTATAATAAAACTGTAGAGAGATCAATTCTGTACATTGAATATATGTTAAAAATTAATATTGGAGGATGAATGGTGATCGATACTAATGCCAAAAATGCAATCAATAAATTTTTTGTCTGTCTGTCTGTCTGTATGTGCACGCATGGGTCAAAAACTACTGAAGGCATTTTAACCAAACTTAGTACAATTGTAGTCCATACTCCCGGGCAGGTTATAGGCTGTATAACATAACGCTAAGACACATAGGAGCTGAGCAGTGACGAAAAATTTTAAGCAAGTCGGTTGAAAAAAAGCGCGTTCGAGCTCTTATCATCGCATACGTTGATCATACGCCAAAAATATGTATTACAAAAATAATGGTCTTCAAAAGATGAACAAAAAAGTCCTAAATAGTATATATCTATCTTTTATATATTAGCCACAATAACCTGTTTAATCGTTAGGGTTTTCTTCAAAGTGTATTAAATACATAAATATATTGTAATTTGCATAGACATATCTTTTTCAAACTCCCATATTTCAAAAGTACAGTTTAATACCTTATTCATAATTTTTTTTTATAGAAATCGGTTTACAAACACACAAGATATAGATGAAAGAAAATTTCCAAATGTCGCCGCGCCTGTATGAGTACGGCTGTACGGTTGATTTTTGTTTAACGTCCGAAACGGCCAACCGGTGCATCTATATAATTTCATTTACATTGACTCTTAATGCGAACGGATGTGGTTCTTATTGACTCTTCTCGGGATAAGCGCGCTTTAGATATTAAAATACATAGATACGTAGTTTTTAGGTACTAAGTTTAAAGTAGGTATCTATCTATACTATAATAAAACAATCGGAATCGGATAAGTAATACTCGAGATATCGCTAGATCTCTTTATTAGAACAGTCCAATACAAATCAGGGGTCATGAAAAATGGATTTGGTTCAATGTTGAATGAATTTAAATTTCGTTTCTTTTGTTCACGAGATGGAGTTACCAGTAGTAATCATAAAATAAATGAGTTTTTAAATAATATATAACTATTTTATTATTAAGTGCTATTAATAAGTTATTCCTTTTAAATGTTACTAAAATTAACAATAAATCGTATGTGTAATATCAATTATAAGTCTTTACACTAGCCTTAAAAAATATCAATTTAACGGACACAAAGAACATCCAGACTAAGAACAATAGTTTGTGTATCACAATTGTCCTCCATGGGAATCGAACCCGCGACCTCATGCATGCCAGCCATGTAATGCGACCGCCACGCCACCGAGGCAGGTAATTCTGCCGCACCATAACGTGGCGTGCAAATGTATTCATTCACAATTAATTAGCGATTATCCGTGTGGTGACGGAGCAAGAATACAATATGTCACCTCCCCATCTCATCCCATGGGTGGCGTAAAACCGACTAAGGGACTATCGGTGAATATTATCTTTACGAAATAAAAATGAAGGAAAACTTGAAATTAAACCCTATACCAATCCGACTGGCCAACGTGGTATTAGTAGGCCAAGTATCCCTCCGTCACGGGAGGAGGCGCGTCCTTGCAGTGGGACATTAATGGGCTGTTATGATGAAAAAAGCAATGTCATTTATTTTAACTTACAAATTTGACAACAGATGGCATTGTGCCTGTGACGTCATTTTCAGTATCGCGGTATTAAGATTTTACTTGAAAGAATGACGTTCGCTCATGTCTTTCAGTATAAGTTTAGACACAGTCTTCATAGATCTGACTTTGTAAAGATCTGTTTTTGAAAAGGTTTTGGTTCGTTCGTTAATTTTACAATTCGTGTGTAGGTATATCTGTTTGTTATAAGCTTTAAAAAACGATTTTTCAGTATTAAATCAAATTGCGAAGTAAGTAACATCCGCCACGCGAACGAAGTCGCGGGCACAGCAGCTAGTCCGAAATAAAAGTGAGAGTCGGTACCTACTCGTACGTTAGTGAACGCCACGCTAGTCACCCAGTGGCGCGGGCAGCAGTAGTGGTGTAGTGTAGGTATGTACTCAGTACCTACTCGTCACGTCTTGTCCTCACTTAAACTACTCACATAAGGGTGCCTGGTAGACAGTGCCTTAACGCATTAAGTGCACCTTTGTGCTTTTGTACCCAAATAATAAACATATAAATAATGCCTTATGACATTTACTGGTTTATTCAATTATTTATGTAGTTGCTACGTCAATGGAGACGTAAGGGACTATTATATAATTGTAGGATAAGTGTTAATATGTAATAGTATGAGATAATAGTAGTAGCATGTGTACATAGTATGTAGTATGTACGCCCACACTCGCTCAGTGCACCGTGCGCCTGCGGTGTGTAGCTCCACGTGTAGAGTAAACAAAGCTGCACGTGCGGGGCGGGGCGGGGGGCGGTGCGGGGAGGCGCTTTGTTTACACCACGCGCACTCACCGGCGCGCCGAGGTGGGCGGGGCGAGCGCTCACCGCGACACGCCCGCCCCGCGCTCACGTGCCACGCCCACCCTGCCAGCGCGCGTCACAGTACCGAGAGCTCGTAGTAGGTACTGAACGTTTATTATGTTAGTAGTAACTAGGGATTGCAATCCAGCGGCGTTTTCAATCCAGCGGAATATTTGCTGGATTAACCTGAATCCAGCTGGATCCAGCGCGGATCCAGCAAAACGTGGAACGAAAATAAAAAGACGACATTTTTAAGACTTTTTTAATTAATTTGTACTTCTTACTATAATCTTTGAAATCTTCCACTCATTTTGTGATATCTTATATTAATTTGCTTTGGTTTTTTAATAATTTGAGATCAAAATAATCAACATAAAATTAAATAACAAACTTATAACCTTATATTCATATAACATTTAAGATAATGTTTCTAAGTAAGCACTATCTTATTAATTACGCTTATGTTAACGGCTAATCAGTAGCAATCAGTCTCACAAATTCTTTTAAAATTAACTTAATTAACATTATTTTAAAAAAGGACCGTAACATTAACACTAATTTCAATAGTATTTTTGTATCAAACAAAAAAAGCTTTGAAATAATCTTCTCTCCGCTCGTTAATCCTTAATAATTAAGCAGTTTAAAGTCTGACGATAAGAGACTACTTCTTTTTTTTAATTCTCTGAAAGTAGACCTTAGAAAACAATCTCCCAACCTTCGCACAGAACTGCATATGTAGCCGGCTGGTGAAAATGCCCTTTCCTCTACACTGGTCGGTTTTAAGGTCATTAAATACTCATAAACCTTTGATAAATGTTCGCCTCGCACTCCTTCGCTCTCATAAACGCTCATTTATTTTTTCAGGATCTTTTCGTAATCTAATTGACCACTTGGCTTTTGTTTATTAAAGTTCTCCTTCTCTCTTTTAAGTTATATCTCAAGCTCTAGCTCTAAAGTCATTGTAACGGGTTCTGCGTCATCATCTACACGATCTTTCTTTTCCTTCTTCGAGAAAGTAAGAGACATGAATCAAATCAACATAAATACTAAAATTCAAAAAATAAATATTTTACTTTATTTACCATTCAGTCTCTCAACAATTAACACGCACTTCATATGTACTTTAGTGACACAAAGACACTTTCTATCGAGACGAGAGCAGTTATTCAACTCATCAACTGTCTTTAATTTATAAAATAAACAAACATAAGCAGTACAGTTGGTAAGGGGGAATAAATTGATACGTTTGCGGATCCGCATCGCTGGATCAAGATGTATGCTGGATCCAGCATGTTTAAAAAGGCGCTAGATCCAGCTGGATTGCTGTATGCTGGATCCAGCAATTGCAATCCCTAGTAGTAACATAATGTCAATATAATAATTAGACATCAGTTATTATAACATAGTTTAGCGCAGACAGCTGAGCTGATGTACTAGTTAGCTGATGTATTAGTAGGGCTCACCTGGAGCCACGGGTGAGCGTCACACCGACCTTAACACTGTTGCTGTAACATGTAACATGACGTCGTCTTGGGTTGAGCTGGTCACGTCATCACATATTAGGTAGGTATATAATGTATTCATCCTAACAATTAAATGTTGCCGCTCTGCACAAAATTTTCCTCTTTGGAAACAAGGCAACTTATCTAACAGATAGCACAGTGGGCTGACTAATGTTAAGACGATGATGGCAGACGATCAGGCGACCCTGATGCCTGGTGGACATAGCGGTAGTACCTGGCGCTCAGTAACGCCAGGACAGTAACGTAGTATGTGTCGTAGTGCTGTGCTGTACTCTAGTTACCTCAACACATAACGTTAGCGCCGATTACACTACCCTACATGTAGTGCACTACTTGTAGGACACTACAGGGTGTAGGGCGGTCGGGACTCGCCAATCTCCGATATGTAGTGTCCTAACAGCCTGCATGTGATTACACTAGACAACATGTAGTGCCCTACAAGATGTAGGGCCCTACTATACTTAGTTAATATAATACAATGAATACGTGCTTTACAATTTTAATATTCTTTTATATAGGACTTACTACTTCTTTTCTTTATAGTCTTTTACACGCCAGTTACTGACTGAGCAGTACGGCAATCCAAACAGTAACCGGTGCCATGTACGAGTAGGTACCTTACTATAAAAACTACCAACGAAAATTGTTTTGAACGAGATCTAGTATGTAGTTTTTTTTTATAATCGTAAATCGTAAACCGCTTATTACCGCGTAATCTTTCGTACAAATAACAAAATGCCTTTAATTTTATAAATCAATGGTACGGAACCCTTTGTGCGTGAGTCCGACAAGCACTTGGCCGGTTTTTTTATTTAATTAACTCTACACGTTTGTTATCTGAATCGATAAATCTCCCAATAGACTTCAGACACCCAACCCTGGACTACAACTGTCAAATTTCATCTTAGAGAGGTTAGAGTAAAATGAAGTCTGTGTTTTAATTAGTACTTATATTATTGTTAATACATTTTGACATGAAGCCATCGCATTGTGATATTACTTGCACATAAAGGATATGTAGTTATCTAATATGTTTGAGTTACTTATGAACTACTCTACTCAGCAGTATACAGGGTACATCGTGGTATCGAATACGTAGAATGCTCCTTCCCTGTATGAAATGAACAATTGACAGTCTGACTAAACTGAGCAGAAACTCTTTATATTTGAGTGAGAGTTACGAACCTTCTATTTAAATATTACGGTTACAATTTCATAAAAAGTTCATGATAGGCGTACAAACTAATAGAGCAGGTTTTGAAAACACAGAAAGACAATCAGACAAAGACATTACGAAATCTTTCATAAACCAAGATGAGAATGAAAGCTACAGAGTGCACGCAATGAACCTAGGAATGCAAAATGAATGGGTTACTCTACTCTAAGTGATTACTGTATACCTTTAGCCTTGAAGTGGCGCGCTTTGCTTTACGACTGGTCACCAGCATTACTAAAACTCTACCTCAACGCCTTTCAATTGACTCTCCTTGATCAAAGCAATCTTGAAAGATGGGGAAAAGCCACGGACAAAAAATGCACTGAATGTGGCAAAGAAATGGTACGGCTACACATTTATTGGTAGGCTGCAATGTGCTTCTGGATAGGGATAGGGGTCATTACTCGCAACGTCACCACAAAGTACTAGGGATTATACGCGAGGCAGTGAGTCTGTCGATCGATAGAGCTAAAAAAGGACTGGCTACAAATGAAAGACAAAACATCCAATTTGTTAAGAAAGGCAGCACTAAAAAGACCCTTTTTAAGCCTTTTTCAGTTCTGAGTTCGAAAAACGATTGGACACTACTAGTTGACACGTATGGAACACACTATAAAATACTGGAGAATATCTGTGTGTCGCCGTAAAGACCAGACATTTTCCTCTACTCACATTTGAAAAAGCGGGTAGTACTTATTCAGCTCACGGTACCGTGGGAAACTAACATCCCGAAAGACCACGCCATTAAGACAAACAAATACTTTGACTTGACAGATGAGATAACTAGAAAGGTTTCTCTATATGCCGTGGAAATAGGTGCGAGGGGTACTCCAGCTAAATCCCTCTACAGCTTATTAAAAGAACTAGGACTGCCGACAACTTCAGTAACCTATCTACTATTACGAATGTCCAAAACGGCTTGTTAGGTTGCTACCAAATTTGTGTAGGTAGACGGAACATAGCAGACAGTAAAGAGGACCGCTAACGCGTTGTAAGGGGGCCTCCTTAAACCTAAATCTAGGTCGTAAGTCCTAGACGCTGTTATGCAAGTGTTCCGTCCTCTATCACGGCACCCGCACGGAAAATCCATGGAATGCTAAGATTAGGTCTTATTATTGCAACATATTTCTGCAAAATTAAATTGTTACATGAAATAAGTGACAGAAAAATATGATAATTTATGAGTTCACGAGAATAATACTCGTAGTGCAGTGTTTGTTCTCTACCAACAGATCAACAACATTAGTGATATTGTAGGTTCAACAGGTTACAATACAGTAAAAACTTGTAAAGTTTAAGAAGCACCTCGTTACCTTTTATTACAAAGTATAGTTTGACAATAGTTCAGTGAACTGTAAGTAGATTCGTACAATATTATTAATCAGCCCTCGGTCCTCAGACACCACAGTATACACTTGGCGATATCATTATTATAACTAGTTCAGTTTAATAATGTTTAATAACTTCTGATCAAGTTTATTTAATGAAAATGTTATGTATGTAAAATAAATGAATATCCAGAAGTTACAATAATATGATGACATCAAAAGTTTTGTTTTATCTTGTGACTTTTATCGATTACGATCTTTTATTCAACAATAAACATTACAAATTTTGTCAAAATAGACATCGCATACATAAGTTATATTCATGTACTTTTTCAAAGCGGCTTGATTTCGCTTCTGGTCAAGAAAATAATCGGAATTGTTACCTATGTTTAAAAAATTCAATTCAAAAAGTACATACGTATTTGCTAAGTAACAAAAGCACATTTTTTTAGTACAATTAGCCATTGTTAGAAGCTATCAAGTCTTGATACTAAAAGACACATTTCCAATGCTCTCTGCACAAACCTCTTATTAGTTTGAAGCTACGGAAACATGTTCTTTATTTTTAACCTAACCCAACTTGCCTGAACATAGATTATTTCTGCAACGATCTGCATGTTCTACACTTTTCTTGTTAGCTATCTACAGTTTTGTTTTGTCTTTTTTAAACAGTTACTTTGGCGATTGAATATCTTTGATGTCTTTATTGAATTTGGGCTCATTTACAAACTATTATTTTTTGTTAATTATAATCGAATTCTGTAAGAATAACTGTTCAAATTCTGGGCTGGTTATGTTTAAGGAAAAAAAAAAGTACTGTATATACGACTCGAGAGAAGAAGACTGTTCTAATTACTTCACATTGTTTAAATTTCTATACTGCTTTTTGACTCTATAACGCAGGGTTAAAGGTATTCTTAAAAATTGTTTAACATTGAAAAAAATCACTCCTCAAACTGTTTGTAGAGCACCACTACGAGTGTCCTGAGGTTTTCTTAGTTTGTTCAACGATTATTATATTTATGTTGATATTTGAGATTGACTCGATTTGTGTTAATTTGTTTTGATTATATAATCCATTTCAAAAAGCTAATATAAGAGTTATCATACCATTTTTTTATAAAGTAAAGCAGAAGAAGAGAAATAAGATGAATGAATATAATAATGCGTAGCACTAACACGATAGATGCGGAACAAATACAGTATGTGTTCAGTAGAAGCAGCTGTGTAGTCAACATGTATGAACACGAGTACTTACTACTTAACAACTAACTACTCATAACAATATAGTGAGGCTGCTCTCGGCGACCACTACCTTCATGGTCTCATCTATGCGCTACTGTTACTTTATGTTAACTAATTATTCTCTTAAATATAATATATAATGAGAGGGGATGATGTTACGTAATGATGTGCAGTCTCATACATAGTGCTCATCAGCTACTTGCATCACTGATATATAACAGGATTTGAAGAATAAAACTGCTGTTTTACAGTAATTGGTAATTTGAACAATTACATTATATCAAGTTTAACTGTTTTTTACATATTATTATTACCTATGAGCTTTTTGTTTTAAACATTTAATTTTAAGAGTTTAAAAGTGTAGACAACAACGATGGCTACTTCTAAATACTGACTTGGATTTTGGACGGTTCTTTGATACGAGTTAGAAACTACAGAAAGAACTACGGATGTAAATGCTACGTTTGGAGTGTTTTTAGATGACATCGTATGGAATTGTGAAAATCGAACCTTGTCGAACACTAATATTATGTTAAGACAGGTAAAAAACGCTGGATTGAAGAATGTGGTGGAATTGGACTCAATAGATCAAGCGGCTTAACTTTAGGTACAAACAATATTGACTCATTTATAATAAAGCAATGGGTTAAAAAACATGAGTAACTCATGATTTAACTGATCTACATTAAGTAGAGTGCGCTAAGACTTACGTGTCCTTTAAATCAGTTCATAAAAATGAATTAAAGAACAAAATGTGACATATTTGGTAACTGTTAACTGAAAGCATTACACTGACTGAACCGAGAACAAACTTCACATCATTGCTCTACAATAACACTTATTATTAATCAGTAGTAATGACAACTGTACGATAGACTGTTGACGGTTTTGTTTACTGTCACTTACATATAAGTAAGATCAAACGACCATAGTATGTGTACTGGGCCTACAGTTACAGAGCATACATCCATCGACCATCCTCTGACGACCGTCTCATCCCTTGCTCCAACGGATACCAAACAATTATACGTTGTGTGGTCAATTAACGCATCCCAGGAGGAATGCTTCACAAAACGATTTCACAGTTTGTTGAACCTTGATCGGAAAGGTTCTCTTACGTAGAAGTAAACAATGTATCGATGATGAGGTAAATATGTATTATATTGATTGAATAATTTTGGTACATTGTTCTAAACTGCTACTGCTTCTACATACGTAGAGTTTAGGTTTGGTGCAAGGATAGAATGTTAGAGTAGTTCTTATGTCGGGTACTAAGTATAAGTTGGAGCGTGTGTGTGATGTGTGTGTTGTGGAGTGCGGGCGCTGCGTCAGAGTTGTCTCACGCGCAGTACGTGAGGTGCGTGGCGATGTGTGATCAGTATGTGCGGCACGCGTGTGGCGTGGTGCGGTGTGATGGAACAACACGTACTGTGGCGAGGGCGAGCAGCAGCGCCAGAGGGCGCGCTGGCGCGGGGCGCACTCCTCGCATGTGGTCAGCGCGGCGGGGCGCGGCGCGGGGTGCGCGGCCGCCGCATGCCGCCACGTGTGGCTCCACGTGGCACTCACTCACTCTCACTGCTCACTCTGCACTGCGCCGAGTACGGCTCGCGCTACTCCGCTCTACTACTGAGTACTACCGGGTGTGCACCGTGCGTCGTGTCGTGCGCTCGCCTCGGGCCGCGCGAGAGGACTGCCGGCGGCGGCGCGTCTCCCTCCCCTGCACCACCCCGCCCCCGGCCCGCGCCTCACTCAGCCCCACCGCGCCGGAGCTTTTAATCCGGTGCAGCACTGATTTACTTTTATTGCAACGTACATCGCATGCCGGTCCCCTCCCCCCCCCACCCTGCAGCCCGCGCGCGAGGCAACATGCGCCTGCGCCTTGCCTCACGGAGCTCTCTACACTTGACCGTGTGTTGGTGGCTCGTTGTATAATTACCAAATCATTATTTACGAGAGCCTATTATTATTGATGTTTAAGATTTAAGCTCCCGTATTCTATTGTTATAATTATCAGTTATACAGAGGTAGGTAACATCTATCTTTTATATCTTTTGTCAATATGCAAGACATTTAAAAACCTCTCTCACTTACACCACAGCTCCTAGATCTGGTTAAGTTGCTCAATTCCAAGATTATTTAGAATTTTAGCTCTTTTTATAATGTAGAGCTTTCATCTACTTGTAGAATAAATGACGCACATAGTCGTCTCTACACAGTTGTTATCTATATACATATAATAATGTTACAAATGTAGTAGTTACCAGGTAAGTGCTGCTATTATTTAGTTAAGTTATTATTAAGTCACATTTCTTATGCCACATTTAGAAAATACACTGATACAGTTGTTAGAGTTTATTTAGATGCTAGTATCGTTATATACTTTTTTGCCTTATTGATTTTAAGATTTAAGATATGCCACCATTCTTTCATTGTCCTTCTTCATACATTCCTTACGCGCCTTTTCTTTTCTTATTAGTTCACCGTTTTATAGATCTTTCGACTTTTCTTTTCCCCGCCATTGGTCATTCGATCGAGTTGCTTCAGTAGACCACCTTCTATCAGAGTGACGTGAGATGTGAGGGGTCGTGGTCGTGTTCACGTATTTTTGTATAAAGTGTAAGTACGAACAGCTTCGTTATTTGACATCAATGTAAGGAGAGCGATGTTCTGCCTAGTTCACTTGTTGCGTGCGTCTCAGTACAGTGGTGGTGATGGCGGCACAATAGCGTCGCGTAACGAACTCTATTGTCGCACAATCAAACTGATTCCTTGAACTGTGTGTCGTCATCTGACGTCACGTGGCAACGTGAACACAATACATAGAGGCGGACTAGTAGCTACGTATATGTAAGTGTTCATAGAGACAGCTAGGTACAGTACGTGCGCTAGTAGTGAGTGCGGCGCAAGGGAGAGGAGGAAGCACTCTCAGGCTGGTACATGACAGATAAATGGGCGGAAACTGCGAGATTTTATCCCGCGACTTGCGAACGAGCCGCATCCGTCCTCACTCGATAGCGCATCGACAGAGAATCTAATCGAACATGTGTATGTATGTGTGTGTGTATGTTGGTGACGTGATGTAGCAGGTGGTGTGGAGTGTGATGTGGTGGACACGTGACCTTGTGGGGCGTGTGTCAAGCTCGGGCGGCGCTCCCACGCTCATCACGACTCGGTCAGGGAGCGCGACTGACACCAACATACACACATACAGACCTACTACCATACATATCTTGATATTGTTACAGTTTAGCTAGTATGTATTAGTTTGCTGCTAATTTCATGTAATTCGATATTTACATATTTCAAAGTACACGAAGACAAAGGTTCTCGCTGTGGTTAAATAAATACATTGTTACCATTTAGATTAGTGCAACGACTGTTCTACATACAGTTTAGCAACTTATGTCATAACGTCAGAGGTTCATGGAAATAGGTCTTTTATGTTACATTTGACAGCAGCCGTAGCGTAATAGTAAAGCAGTATGTAGAGACTATATGCACACGCACGTACTGAATATGAATTAATTATTGCTTTTGCTCATGTAACATACAATATAACATATAGAGCATATAAGTATATTGTTCTTATTTTGTAAGAAACATTGAACATTGTACTTGCATCATTACTTACTTAAGAACAAAACAAACTTTGAGCTCAATGAGTAGTGTAGAGAGGGATGCAGCAGCAGACAGCAGGCGCGGCGTGAGAACAGCCCGGGGGGGGGCACGCGCCGCGCCCGCCTGGTGGTGTGTGGAGCACCAGGCGCAGGCAGCCTCGCCGCCGGCAACGCTACTACTTGCTCATTCATCTGATCTGCTCTCGTGTTGCGTATCATTTACGAGTTACTACAATATTATGTAATACAACTACTATTAATTCGGTCAGTACTACGTGTAAATAACACTTGAGATCAACAGGTATAGCGTATGCATAGTGTTAGGCTATACCACTCTACTGCTTTCAATAATGCCCTGACACTTAATAGCAGTGAACAGTTGGCGAGTGATAACGTCTGTGTGTGTGTGTGTGTAATGATGGATGATAAAGAGCATCGCACGCTCTGTTATATCATTACATGTGATGTTAGACAAATTGTAGCGAGCGCCTGCGCGGGGCGGGCACGGAACCGGTCGTGCGCCTGCACTCTGTGCGCCTGCACTCTGTGCGCCTGCACTCGCACATCTACGTCACTAGTCATTAGTATAGTATTAGTTAACAAGTGATATTGTTACTATAACTACACGATGGACATATGTATGTAGTGTGACGTACAACTAATATGTTTGTTGTCCACTGTTAAATGAAACGTTTGTGTTGTGTGTATGGTATATAGGTAGTGGTGGCGCGGGGTGCTCGCGACCGGTTTAATAAGTCGCTGCAGGCTCTCTGGCGAGCTCGCGGCGGTGCGGGGGTGAAGGTTGGGGTGAGGTGAGGCGGGGCACAATCTCAGCTGAGTCCTGCGTATTTATAACTAACAGGTTGTGTCAAATCTGGTCTCATCCACCTGTGCACCTGCCGCATGACGCCCTGTATGTCTCTGTACTTACCTACCTACCTACCTACGTACTCGCTGACATGTCGCTCACGTAACAAGGATAACTTGTGTATTAAAATAAATAATAATAATACATTTACCTGTTCAGCCCCTAGACGTCAACAAAACAACGAGCAGCATGTTGACTAAAGCTTTAAGAAAGAGAATAACACTTTAAATGAAAATTATTAAAACAAAATTGTGCGTATCTGTGACATGTAGAGCCGATCCGAGTGTGGCACCGACACAACAAACTTACTTATTTATTTATTCATTAAATATCTGAGTATCAGTCTATATTGAGTACACAGTGGAGTTTAGGTAATTAGTTAGATTGTACGCTTCATTAGGTTCACCATCGTTGATACACAATCTGTATCGTCGTATACCACTAGAGATGTTAACTGTGAACTGTTCAACATTACACTACGTGTATTGTGACAAATAGTTACATTAAACCTTCCCAGAGACTGTACGTGAGTGAGATAATAGCCTTTTTGCATAGGACTCTTAAAGTTATGATGTGAAGCAAGCAAGCGACTGAGTCATACACCTGTGTACCTCGAGACAAGTGTAGACCATTACGAATTAAAATTAATTATAATTATTAATTATATAAATACAAGTAATTATTAAATAATAATCTATTGTGGTTGTTTGGTTAATGAGTATTTTTCGTATTAGTGAGCATTAGAGTATGTGGAGTGAGAGTGGGATGGTGGTTAAGAGCAATGTGTTTATAAAGCGCAGAAGGTAGTGGTGAGAAACAGCCGCGTCTCACTAGAACAACGCGTGTATCACCTCGCAGGACGGGGCACCTGGCCGCGCGCCCGGACGCTACACTAATATGCTCCGTTTGTTCAGCACTTAGACTACGCATCATGTAGGGGTGACACCTTCTGTCACTGTTCGTAAAGTTTCATTTGTTTTTTTTTTATATAATAAACATGGCAATATGACTATATCGAACCTGATGGAAAGCGCGAGTACAGTCCACAAAAGCCATAAGAAGAAGCCAATATGTTTTTTTAATAACTGCATACAAATGTATACACGACACGACATATTAACTCACAAGTAATTTGTGACACCACTGTCAACAACACAATTTTTCACAATTTTTGGGAAATCTCCTAAATAGCTAGACCTATCCTAATGAGTCTCTCACAAATAAATTGGTGATTTATGTAATGTAAAATGGGTAAGTGCTTTAGTTTTCAAAAAATATTCAGGGGAACCCTAATTATTTAAAAAAAACACCAATGAAAATTGTAATGATACTTGCAGTTAGTTAATGTCATAAGGATTTTACCAAAGTAGATCACTTCTTGGTATAATGTACAGTGTGTAGAGCGACGTGGCAGCCCTAATGCGTGCACCGTGTTAGTGTCCGCTCTTGTCCGCGCCGGTCACCAAATATTATTGAATGATCATGTGCAATCTGCGCTCGCCCGCCACTCGTGACGTCATACACACTGTTATAATGCGCATGCGCATACTGCACTTTGTCATAGTCATATTATGTTATACGATAGTGGACAAAATTACTTGTGTGATTTATTTTTTTATGTGTTAAAATATATACATAATATTCTTATAAATTATTGTAAACAACAATTTTATAATTAATAAGTTAAATTGCAGGTAATTTTATAAATTAACCTATCTCAGCCATGAGTGGTCTACTGCTGGATCTAAAATACTATTAAAACATAATTCGTGTTTGTATAGTTGTATGTTAAATGATCGTCATATCTATGTGTCGTAGGTCGTAGGTAGGGGGCGCCAGATGTCACAGCGCACTGCCACTACTGCACTGGTCGTAGAGACAACAAGTGACATAATGTATCAGTTCACAAACAGATGCGGCAACAATTCGCGACTGATTACCGCGAGACCCCTCGTCTCTGACTCGTAGTAGACGAGTACAACACTACTCGCGCCCCACTACTCGCTACATGTTATTGTTATCTATTGTTACTCTCACTACCCTATAGGCAGAGCATGTGCTTTTAATGTTCATGCAACTGTCTAGTTATTATCATTTTATAAATCAACAATTGAACAAGTAGGTTCAAGTGTGATATATTTTTTGGTATTTACAATAATGTATAAAGTAGAGTATTAGAAGCAGTTGAGCGTGTAATAGCGCAGTCGTCGCAGGAATGTGTGCAGATAGAGATCGCGGCTGAGCACAGATGCACCGCGCCGCAGTGCGCAGGTAGCGCTCTCTGCCTGCCTCGCGAGGGACGCGGCGCGGTGTAGCACTGCTGCGGGACAGACACAAACATTTTAATTAAGGCGTCGCCGGGGGTGAGACGTGTCGCTAGGGGTGAGGGAGAGGGGGGTAGGACTCAGGTCGCACATATCTTAGTCACTAAATTCGGAGCAAACAAACATGATAGAGCTTAGTCTTGCAGTTTTTGTTAATTTAACCGCGAGCACTAACCACACTCGTCACTATAGTTAAACGTTACTGTGACGTGCCACCATGTTCTAGACACGTGATCTTGTTATATATTGACTCACTTGTACTTACTGTCTATCTAGCTTGTATTAATATTGTATGTCCAGTTTCACTTGTCCTGTAGTATAAGAGTGATTAGTGTGCCAGTTTATTTGTATCAATAATGACATTTTGATTTAAAGGAAGGCAAATATTAATAAAACAAATAATACAGGACCGTTTGTCAGGTTATTACCGTGAGAGGTGTATAGTACATGTGGCTCACAGCTGTGCAGGTGATGTATACAAGGAACGCTCTCCTCTCTGTAATTAGGTTCACGCACGCAAATCTGTTGTTCTCTCGCGCGCACACGCACACACGCGCACGCACGCATGCGCAGTACATATCGGTGTAATTACGTGCACGCAGTTATTTGTTTCAGTTAATAGGATTTACACCGAGCCGCACCAGCACGACGCCCGCCCGGGACCTTGCTCTGTGCGCAGAGGGTCCCTCACCTACACACTCCTCCTAGTAGGTGTATTTATTAAATATAAATATTTAACTTTATTTCATATACGGTAGAAAAATATTTTTTGTAATACTTGTTGATATATTTAAAAGTTAAATAACGAAGACTTATAAACCCTATATAAGGCTCAAATTGTCTATTTTCTATTGCATCCATGAAAACATGCTTAATGTGGTGGGTGTTCCATTGAGTTAATTAAATTACATAAACATGTAACTGTTTAAAAAATCTAAAGCTAACAAAGTATTATTTTGTTCAGCTTATGCTTGTCTACTTGTTCGTAATGATTCTACAATATGGGAATACACTCCAGCAAACATGACAAAGGGCTAAAGTAACTTCACGCTTATCAAATATTTATCTCAAACGTTATCGTATAAAATCTGCCCGTCCTGTATGATACATACATCAGGCTCCTTAGTACCTCTAGAGGAAGCCTCTAGCAGGAATGCGGCGTTACCCAATAGACAGAAATAAGCAGCGATAACAAACTTGTAGTTGGTCAAAATAATACATTTGCTGAAGCGGGCGCGCGCTCAGTTTATATGTAACGTATGTATAGATAATTTGAGTAGTGATTAGTGAGGTAGTGATTAGGCATTAGTGCGCACGCGTCAGTATCAGTGGCGCGGTGTGGCAGGCGCGCGGATGTCGATAGCGGGTTCCGGCCCCGCACGCGCCGCACTCTGACATCATTACACAATTAACTAGTTCACTAACACTACACTAGTACTAGCTCATGTGCCATCAGTTATCAATTAGTTAGTTAGTTAACATTATTAGTATTGCTTTCGTTAGACTTCAAACTCTACAAGTAAACTAATATTTTCACCACGAATTTGTGTATTCAAGAAAGAGACCACTCAGTATTGTCGTGAATAAGTCTCATGTTCTAGTTTGTTTAGTTAGTCGATAAGAGTATCAATGTTATATAGTTGAGCTGTCTTCCAAACGAAGACGTTAGCTTGATCATACTCTTCCGTACGAATGTGGAATAGCTTTGAACAGAGTTACATTCGTTGTGCGAGAGGTGGAGGCTCAACAACTCTTTATCAATCTACATATATCACTCCCGGAGCAACTCCGGACTCGCAAAAGTTTGTATAACTGTTGTACAAACTTTTGCGAGTCGCGTCGAAGCTCGACGTAATCTGTCTGTATCTGTGTGCTGTTGACAAAATACGATTACAAAAAAGTTTCTAATAATTATAATTTATTTAACATTGTTTTACTGAGCTAAATGTTCATGTTTATTGCACAAACTGTCAAACGTAATTATACCTTCCGGTCAGAGAGCATCTTTCAACAAAAACAATGAGTGTTTGATTTTTTTCAATAAAGATCTTATAACATAAACTTATTATCACGAATAAGTATAGGTAATTTACAATATCATCATCGCTGGTTTCCGTACATATGTTAGAGATTATTTAAATAAGTATAACGTCATTTGAAAAACGATTTATTTTTGAGGCTCTGTCATTCAAAGGCTATTATTTATTAACTAACATTCTATCAGCGAGAACTAATCGCCTGAGTATGAGCTGCACAGAGTTACATGATCAGGACAAAGCTGTATATAACAATATATTATATGTCAGAAAGGACCTGAAACCTGAGAGCATGTTGTATACCTACATAGTATTGCCACCCACTGCGCTAGTTTACATGTTTAATAATTAAATACAAAGTTGTATCAATTCGCATATAAGTGATGAGTGAGTGTGTCGCGGTAGTGATGCGCTCCCGGCTGCACTCGCGCGCAGGATGCTCCCCGGGCGAGGCGGGCGGGGGGGTGCGGGGCGCGGGGTGAGGTCGCCGACCCCGCCGCGGTGCAGGTGCCTGCGCGCCCCGCACCCCCGCGCTCACATAGCACCTGACTGGTTCTGCCGCACGCAACACATCTCTGCACAGTGCATATATCACAACACTCTGCCCGCCCTGCACCATGCATACACCATGCTCGTGTGACCCTGACATACTCAGTGTATGTCAATAGCATTAGAGCAGACATGAACTAACAATGACGTATAGTATTACAATTACATAACAAAACCGAAGTTCAAACATACGAATAATATTTTGTTTTATATGTATTATTATGACAGATCTGGATACGACATCGAAGTTGCTTGTGATCTTGATTCGAGTTACAATATAACACATTTTAAACATACATTCATAAGCTCTATCCCTCCATCGATTACCCAATGGTCGTCTGCTGCTGGACATAGGCCTACTCCAAATATCTGCACCTTCCGCGATCCTGTGCCTCCCTCATCCACCGGTGTCCCATCGTGTTAACTAACTCGTCGGTCCACCGTGTCTTCCAGTACGCGGTCACTATTCGAGAACTGTTCTGCCCCACCGCCCGACTGTCAGTTAATAAGTTAAATCAAAGTAATAATGAAAACTCGTTGTTGTAAGACAAGCTCGTACAGTCGGAGGTATTGTGTGGAGCACATTGGCTGCAGGTTCACGGGTACAGTCGCGCACGCAGGCTGTGTGGGAGCGTAATTAAATGTTTTTTGTTACATAATTCGATAAATTAAAGGGAATGTTGTGCGATGACTCGGTACAAACGTATCGTTGTAAATGCTTCACGTCAATTTGTGAGCGCATTATGTTGGTACGTCGCGCCGCCCGGGCGGGGGCGGAGGCGGTGGTCACGGTGGCACAACGTGGCGTGTAATCACCTTGATTAGTCCGCGGTGGGGTCTGTGTCTGTGTGGGTCACCGCCGCGGCGTCGATGAACACAAACGCTCTACTATGACTAGCTGTACACCCAGGCCGAGGCTAAGGATGACTACTCGTTTACTTTATTCCTGGACTGTTTTCGCGCTCTCCATCAGGTTCGATTTAGTTACATTTGCGTATCTTATTCAAACAATTAATACATTCATTTACTTAATGAAATCAGCGATATCGTATAGATGTGTATTATTGTCAAGTAGTCCAGTACGCATTGCGCTCCTAGTGTACAGAGAGGTATAACACAATTCTCATTAAGATAAGTTATAATAATAAATGTATCTCAGCGGGCGGCCATCACAGCGCATTCCCCGAGAGACCTCGACACGAATAGAAGCCTCCGAGTGTGCACGTGACCCCGGGCTAGCCGAGCGGTAAGTGGGGGGGGACTTGATCGAGTAAAGGACTCGTGATCTGCATAAAACCGTCGCTACTTTGAAACGGCTGCCACTCACCCCAACCAACTAGTGGTTGAGGTGTCCGGGTATATTCCCCTCTAGATTCTTTCAAATTCGTAGACCTAGGCATGCTCTCCAAGAGACGGTAGATAGGATCACGATCGCTCAACGTAGAGCTCACACGGCTCGCGAAGCCACAACAACACGTCCGCGGTTCCGTCTTCGCCGTCGAGGCCGGAATACGCCCCGCGTTCGCTTCTAGAGGGCGTGCCTTCCACACGTCCTGTTAGTCAGTGAAGGTCCAGGCCGAGTTTCGTACCCCACAGGGGTGCCCCTGAGGGACGTCACTTAAATGTCTTGAGGGCCATCCGCCCCACCACAGCCCGTGAAAGTAGTAAATGTCCCAGGAGACAAACTACTCGTCCTCAACAAAAAAAAAACGATAAGTATTATCACTATGTAAAACATCTTGATGCTTATAACGAAAATAAAAATGTCACCATTAGTGACGTCATCGCGTCATGATCTTACAATCGACAGATTATGATCACAAGATAACTTAGTATAATGTTAATTGCGCGGTATATATCGCTACAGTGTGCGGTGGTGAGTGCGCAGGTGGTGACCACTCGGTGACAGCTCGTGATAACATCTCCTGCGCCGCCCCCCGCACTACAATGTTAATGAACGCTTCCGCCTCGTGGCCGCGCCGGATGTACAGCCTCCATTAGCGCACCGCACCGCGAGATAACAGCGACCAGATAGTGTCCCGGCGCTGCTGATAGCGCTCTGCATAGCAATATGATACGCACGGAGACAGCACAATGTCTCCTCTATGAGAGCACCAACACGTGCCTGCAGTCATGATGAGCTTGTTAGGTAATATAGAACACTGTTAAAATCAAAGTGAGGTTCACTTTGAGTCTTATTATGTTCAGCATGTTTCTGCCGCACTTCTATAACGTTAAGCTTGTATATATTATATGCAGTAGTAGGATAATTTTAAGTTTGTTAAATTATTAATTAGCAATAAGTACTAGTACTTAGGTAGGATCATAAAGGCACACGTCAATGTTATTGTTTATATTGATGCGCACAAAGCGTGTGATCAGGAATGTATAATAATATCTAGTTGTGTGACGACTCGTCCGTGAAGCGCAATGAACGACTCGACGCAAATCGAGCGCATAATCGCGACACCGACACGTAATTAATACTACGCGTAAAAAACGTAAACACGCGTGTGCGCATGCGCCCCACACACATTGTACGTATGGTGATGGCGCGCGACGCAAGTTTTTGTAATGATTTACATAATGATCATGTTCACGACTCACATCACTCAGTTATTAAGTTATCGACAAGTACAGGCGACACCTGCTCGCATTCATTCACTTTGTCGAGATCACTGTGTATTGGCTTTTATTGTTATCAAAATAAGCGACACGAGGATGCTGTGTACTTAGCGGTAAGCAATCCGTATAGTTTTAAAGATGAGATATCTTAAAACGTTACAGATTGAAACACTGCACACTCTTGTGTTGTAAATAGTACAATTATAATCATCATCATCATAACAGCTGATTAATGTCCCATTGCAGGGACCTACCTTCTCCCGTCACGGAGGGACACTTGGCCTACTAATACCACGCTGGCCAGACGGCTTGGTATAGGGTTTAATTTCAAGTTTTCCATCTTTTATTTCGTAATAATAATATTCATGGTTACTTCCTTAGTCGGTTTTTACGACACCCATTTGATGATATGGGGTAATGACATATTGTATTCTTACTCCGTCACCACACGGAGGACAACTATATAATAACCAAAGCTAACAATTAAAAGAGGTTTTTGTCGTGAGAGTACTTTAATGATAATGTTTTGTAATGTACGAATATCATTATAACTTGACTTATTTTAATTTATTAATGAGTGTCGTGTAGTCACAGTGAATGAATTGTGATAACAGTAAAATTACAAAAGCATCTCTCTTGTAAATTGTGTTGAATAATAACATTCAGTTAACGCAACATACATACATTATTAGTTATAGGATGAATAATACTTATGTATTAGAATGAGATGTTATACTACTGAGTGTGCGTAGAGAGGTACTAATGAGGCTCTGTGTGGAGCTGTGACGTCACCACTGACTCTTCCACGAGTTCATTAGTGAATATGTTCTCACGAGCGCTAACCAACTCCTTTATTACAAGCTCGCCGGACATTCTGTTTTAGGTATTTTAATGAGCCGGTTACCTCTGTCTGTTCCCCTACACCACCCCCCGCACCCCGCCTGCCTCGCTCCCCCCTCGCACAGTCGTGCAGATTTATGTTCGATCGCGTATGTCGGACATAAAGGCGCCTCAACTCTGCCGCATGTATACACGCTGATATAGAACTTTATATATTACAGACATTTATAAACTTATGTGTCAGCTACAAGCAGTATCCTCACACAAGAAGCTGTAGAACAAACTTGGTGAATGGTATAAACTCGCAGCACACGTTACCAGCTTGTCTCTCACTGTGCGTGACGTACTAGTCAACAGAGTGAGTACTACACGCGGACTATTTCAGTGCGTGACACTTGCCACAGATACTTGCTTATGCTCTGATGGGTACACATGTCTTTGTAGTGACGTTGTAGATCATACAAAATCATAGGTACTTGAAAATTATTAATTTCGTAAATAAATTAATTTTATAATATTTAAGGATCATTAGTAACAATAACTGTTTAAACCTTTTTAATGTCAGATAATAAGAACACAATATGTCACCACGCCATCTCATCCCATGGGTGTTGTAAAAACCAACTAAGGGGCTATCCGTGAATATTATATTTAGGAAACAAAAAGAAGGAAATTTGAAATTAAACCCTCTACCAATCCGTCTGGCCAGCATTGTATTAGTAGGTCAAGTATCCCTCCGTCTCATGAGGAGGTCCGTCCCTGCAGTGGGACGTTAATGGGCTGTTATGAACAAGATAACGACATTACTAAAGCTTACACTAATTTATGACTCACATGTGAGATGATGCAAAAAGGTATCGTCAGGACGTCACATTATCATGACGTAGTATGTGTGTGTGTGTGTGTGTGTGATGTATCAGGAGGCTGATAACATCACGCGTGATAACATATAGTCACACAGAGTGAACGCACATAACTTAGTAGTAGGTTCTCACGCTCACAGGGACGTCTCATGTTTTCATTAAGTTAAACTTATTCGGTGAGCAATCTGTTCTGATCGTAAAGCTGAGCGCGGCTGAGTAAGCTGAGCCTCCGCGCGCTCGTAAACCTGCGCCACACACACACAAACACATACATACATACACTACTTACATACAAAAGACTTCAACGAGCTCGCGCTCGTATTGTCCTCCGCGTTATGAACATTAGCGCGAATGTTTCATAAATAGTAATGAGCGTAGATACAAGTACTGCTTTGACAAATCAATAATTTATTTACTTATGCTTTAAGATAAATTGTATCTTTATCTATAGCAAACATTTATATAATAATATGTATAGGATTAAACTAAGGTCTTCTTAGTGACAGTTTTAAACAAATGAATACACCATTCAGTAAAGCTTGTGCAGTATTGAAGTAGTTTCAAGTTAGATGTAAGTATGATCACTGGATCTCACACATGGACTTTGCATTGTCTCTGTCACTCACTACAGTTAATATTGAATCGAGCTCATTCAGTTATTATTAATTATATAACAGATATATAAATCAATCGTATCACATGAGAGAGAGATAAGATCGCTCGCCTCGACTACATTAGATCGTTCGGCTCTCTTTGTGCGTCAAATTATTTTTTAACAAAATACATTAGTATGTTAAGAGTAGGTACATGGAAACAATTATATAAACGTTCTCTACATTACATTGTGAAGGCTACACTTTCATATTTCACGCCACAGATGGTAGAGTTTCACTATTCACCCATTTTTTAGCATTTTTCACTACCTAATTGAAGTTTTTTTTTTTTTTTTTTTACATATTACGATGTAACTGAGTGGTTACTTCATAACAATATTACAATCTAGCCTTGTGGCTAATAAGTAATTTAAATATAACTTAATTTGCTAAAAGTACTTTAAAGTAAAGAATGTGTCCATTGGCACTTTTCTTAATGTCTTTAGTTATAATTATTGAAAGTCACTTTGTTCTTGTGTTCTTTAAGAATAGCACTGGCTGCACTATGTTACACTAATTTCACTAAACTAACTCAAAAGGCTTAGTCCTTTTCAGCCTCCTTAGTATGTCCGTGGTGTCAAGGAGCTGGATAGCCTCGACATTCACATGTTGTAGAAGTCTTTGTTCATGTGCTTCGGCGTATTTTTTTATAACTATGGTTACGAGATCCACACCTAAGTCCCGGTGGATGTCTTCGTTTCTAATATACCAGGGAGCGTTTATTATACTCCGAAGTACTTTGTTCTGGAATCTTTGAATGATATCAACATTGGTGCGTTTTGTACAGCCCCAAAGCTGTATACCATACGCCCATACTGGCATAAGTACTTGTTTGTACAGAAGTACTTTGTTGTATACTGATAATGCTGAATGTCTGCCGATTAGCCAGTACATATTCTTGTAGCGATGATCTAACTCCTGGCGTTTCTTCTTGACGTGAGCCTTCCAGCGAAGCTTTGCGTCTAGCGTCATACCCAGGTATTTCGCAGTGTTTTCATATGATATTATACGACCGTTAATGTACACCGGTGTATAATTTGGTCTTTGGTTTGTGAAGTCTATATGAATCGATTTGGACTCATTTAGTTTAATTCGCCATTTTTTTGTCCAATCAGAGATAGAATTGACAGCAGTTTGTACTTCTTCTACTGCTTTTTTGTGAGTGACACCTGTAGCCATGATGTCTGTGTCATCTGCGAAGGTTGCAATAATGCTGTTTCCGATATCTGGGATATCACAAGTGTACAATAGGTATAAGACAGGGCCAAGAACACTTCCCTGTGGAACTCCAGCTTTTATTCGTTTGACATCAGAGTAAGCGTTTTCTTGTCTCACTCTAAATGTCCTTTCTGTCAAATAGGATTTTAAAATATCAGCGAATTGCTTTGGAAGCATTTTCCTTAACTTATATATAAGACCTTTATGCCAAACCTTGTCAAATGCTTGTGCTACATCTAGAAAAACTGTAGAACAAACTTTCTTTTCTTCTAGGGATTTTTCTATAACGTTGGTAATTCTATGTACTTGCTCTATTGCGGAGTGTTTTTCTCTGAAGCCGAATTGGTAGTTAGGAATCAGTTTTCTATCTTCTATTATAGGCTTTAAACGTCTTAGAAGTAACTTTTCAAATAATTTTGAAATAATTGGCAACAGTGATATTGGCCTGTATGATGAAACTTCTAGAGGAGATTTTCCTGGTTTGGGGATCATTATGACTTCAGCAACTTTCCAGATACTAGGCACATGTTTTAGCCGAAAAGTGGCATTGATGAGGGTTGTGAGTTCAATTATGGCTTTACGTGGTAGGTTTTGAAGTAGTTCACCAGTGATAAGGTCGTATCCAGGTGATTTCTTTTTGGTCAAGTCATTGATCATATTTTTGACTTCTTTTGGGGTGACTTGTTTTATTTTTAAGTCATCCTGGCAAGTGTCAGTAAATGCTATGTTCTCAGAACTTTCCACGTCGTTTGTTTCAAAAGTTCGTTCTAAATGTTCTGCAAATATAGTAGCTTTCTGGTCGTTACTCCTATCCCATGTGCCATCAATTTTTTTAATCGGTGAGGCATGAACAATAGGCTTTTTCAATCTTTTGGTGACTTTCCATAATGAGTATTCTGTTTTCTCACTAGGTGATAATTGGCTAAGGTAGTCTTTTGTAACACCATCGTGATAGTTTTGTATTGCCTTGCTTAGTGTTTTTGTAAGTCTGTTTAGTAAAGTTTTATCAGGCGGATATCTATTTTGTTGCCATTTTTGTCTCTGAACTCTCTTCGTGGCTATGAGATTTCTTATTTCTAATGGATATCTGTGGCTCGCAACTTTTCTTTTTGAGACTGGTGTATTTTCCCAAGATGTCTGTCACAAAATTTGACACTTCTTCATCTAACTGCTGTTTAGTTTTGAGTGGTACTCGAAGGTCAATAGTGTTGTCTAGATCAAATTTGAAGCTCTCCCAATCCGTGTTTTTATTTACTAAGATTGGGTTATTTTCTTCCCGAATTACTGTTTCACTTAAAGTTAATATAATGGGAGAATGATCAGAATTCATATCAAATCCCTCCTGAATATCAAGGAATGTGGCTGACAGATTCTTGTATATAAAAAGGCGATCAGATCGGGTATTCTCTTGTCATCAGTAGGCCAGTAAGTTGGTTTTCCTGTTGAAATAGCATTAGAGTTGATTTCTCTGATAGCACTAAGCAATTCCCTCCCTTTAGTGTTGGTTAAACGGGATCCCCAGTACGTGTTTTTTGCATTGAAGTCACCTCCTAATATAAATGTGTTGCCAAGACTTTGCAATAGGTTTCTGTACTGCTCTATTTTTAGAGCATACTTTGGCGGGCAGTATATAGCTGCTATTGTAATGTGATGAAGTTTGGTTTTGATTCTAACGGCTACAGATTGTATGAATTTTTCTTCATATTTGTATTCTAGATAATGTAAGATATTTTCTTTAATTATTATAAGGCTGCTTCCCCCTCTTGCATTGTTGTCAGGGTGCAGTGCATGATATATTTTATACCCGTTAAAGTGAATATACGATTCTCTTGTAAAGTGAGACTCCGATATGAGGCACACATCAATTTCTTCTGTTGCAAGTACTACCTGTAGCTCATTTCGATGGTTTAGGAGGCCATTTGCATTCCACGCCATAATTTTTAGTGTGTGCTTCATTTTTGTACTGTATAATGTAGTTGTGTAGTACTACTTTCTAGGTTTTTTAACCTTTAGGTTTTTATTGGAGTCTCCTGACTTGGATGGTTGTGGACCATTTACGGGTGGATGTGGCTGATCTGCTTTCATAACTTGTGCATAAGACACATTTGGTTGAGTAAAACGTATTGTGTGATTTTTCTTAGCAATAGGGGCCTGGGTGGCGGGTGCCGAACCCTTCTTTTTTATTGATTTATTTTTCAACTGTTGCTGTTCTTTAGCTACCATACACCCTCTGTAGTTAGTAGGATGGGGCTCACCGCAGTGAACACATTTGGGTTTGGTTTCTATTGTCTTATTGCAGTCTTTAGTCAAGTGTTTACCAGTGCACTTCACGCATCTTGGTTCCTTAGAGCAGTATTTCTGTGTATGGCCATATGCCTGACATCTCTTACACTGTGGTATTAGTTTAGATGTTTTTAAAGGTTCTATATCTACTTTACAGCCTAGTATGGCCTTAATCCTATAGATATTTTCTATATCTTCGTCTTTTTCAAAAGATAGTGTGAACATATTTAGAGGTTCTTTGGTCCTCCAACTATATTTATTTACGGCTTCTTGGATTTTGAAGCCTTTAGCTTGTAGTTCTTCCACGATTCTGTTTGGTAAACATGATGAGTGTAGATTTTTTGCTATTACCCTAATTGGTCTATCTTGTTTGTTCTCGTATGAATGCCACAAACATTTTTTTTCTAACAATAACTTGGCAATCGCCCTGTAAGAGTCTTCGTCCTTGGCGTTTACTTTGACGGTGTTTCCGTTCATCATTTTCACCATGAAGGAGTCCTTATTTGAACAAGTCAGAAGAAGATCATAAAATTGCTGATAGTTTTTGATTTCCTCCACTACGACTGGAGGTGGTGGGGGTATTTTTTTAATTTTTGGTTTCTCGACCTTTGTACCCTGAGGTTCAATGACGCCTTCTTGCGATTTTGGAGATAGAGAAGTATTTAACTTCCTTTTTTTTCTACTTTTCTGACGTACCCACTCTGTTTCTCTGGCAAGATCCTCTTCGTCAGTTTGATATTCAACTGTTTTCGGAGGCCCATTGTTCGTAGAATGTTCCTTCTCTAGTGTTACATTTTTTTGTTCCTGAATGGCTTTTAGCTGTTGTTGTAATGCCTCTATTTGAGTACTGAGGTCTTTAACTAACTGCTGCAGTTCAAGGCGCTCATTCTCTTCCTCTTTGTATCGTTTGTACAACTGATGTTCGAGTTCAGTTTTGAGGACTACTTTAGCTGGAGAACACATGATTGATAACAAGTTATAATTATAAAACTATAACTTACCGCAAATTCGCACAATTATGCATGATTTACTTACGACTGTAAGTAGGTCATCGCGACTCGCGACGGCCGGGAGGTCAAGACACTCAACACGCGCCGACGGCGGCGGCGTAGGCTGCTGCGCCAGCACTTTTACACGAGCGCGGACTTGTGCAAGAGCGTGCGTGACGCGACCGTTCTCACTAGAAGTCTATTGACAACTGAATGAAGTATTAAAATTGAAGTATTAAAAAAAAATCAAAACAAGCTACTTAAATAAAAGTTTATCTAAACAAATTAAAAGTTATTGCTCTGATTTTAGAGTTAGTATTTTATTAGAAAATAAGTAATTATTGGAAGGTAATGTAGACAGTACTAGTCAGATTACATTGAATACTGCATCGATATTTGCTTTATAGTATTATGTTAGACAGAACAAAAAGATGATATTGTCACGTCATTTTGTCTGCTTGTATAAGAATCAGGACGTTTACTTTGCGGTACCTACCGGTAGACATTTTTATATGTAAACTTATAAACACTTATTTTAATTGTCTATATTATACACAGGTATGTATGTAATATAGACAGGCGCGTGTAACAGACGAGCGAGGGTGATGGTGTCCGGTGCGCACGCGCACAGTAACGCACAGATTATGTAAACTGCGCGCGCGACGATATACTACGAGCTGGTAATGACCTGCACCTCATATGGTGTCGAGTAACGTCACATACAGAGTCTCAAGTAGCGCTCGTTTGACCTCTCCTCAGTATAATGATCACTGAGTGTTGTGACGTCACACGTGAGGTTATCACCTCACCGAGCCATCGCATAGTATATCGTAGTTAAGTATTAGTACCTTCAGTTAGCTCCAGTTAGCTAATACAATTATTATGATTGTTTTAAATAACTTCACATTATGTATTTTGCATTGTTATATATTGTGAAATCCTGGTAGAAGGTGCTCGTAAAATGTGTAGGTTGTGCAGTGTCCCACTGAGCACAGTGGTTGCGTCAAGTGACGTCACGTGCTGCACGTTAACATACAGACGAGCAAGTAACGTTACGCTAGAGGAGAGGGCGACGCACAGCGTAACATTAAGTTTGTCTACTTCATATTGAGATGTTACTTACAGATACAATACGCACAAACATTCATACACATACACTAGTATAATAGTGTAGAGATATTCGCGGGATATCTGCGCGGTTATCTCCGTGTGTTCCGCCGGGAGTGCGGCTAATGAGTGCACCTCACCCTCCCCGCGCCCTCCACCACAGTCCTCACCCCCCCGCGCGACGTACCCTCCTCACTTATTAGTTTTTATTGGAGGACCACCTGTTGCGCGGCGCGGGCTCATGTGTGTGTGTGTGTGTGTATGTACGTGAGACACACATACACAGGATGATCGATATCCATTCAGGCTCAGATTGGAAGTAATTAAACGCTTGAACAAACTTATATGTGTTACTGATATGTTTCGTTTGAGACTTTGTCTTTAACGAAAAATAAATGTTAATTGTAATAAATAGTTGTTTTAATTTAAGTTTTATGTATTGATTAAATAGTTATATTCTTACCGTAAGTGACTCAGATATGAGAGCTCAGTCGTACTAAGAGAGATAACTTCTGGTGGTGCTGTTAACGATGAACCACTAGTTGTTACAGATTGCATTATTAACAATGTTAGAGGCTGTCCTCCACGGATGCTGCACTTCATCAACTCTACCGCAGCTCAGATCAGGTAACTCTGAGGTACAACTTTCGATGTTTTGTTTAATTAGACCATTTTAAGGTTTTTAACAATACGATGTTTTTATTTTAAAACTTTGGTTACGTAAAATGTTTTTGTTGCTCATACATGGTGAACTTGATGAGGCGATGACCTTGACTACCAGCAGTTGAGCTAAGCAGTAGTATGACTTATATCTTAACGTGACTTTACATCAACATCTTTACTTATTGAAGTATTGTGCACAGTGTATATAAATACAGGTACAAATACTTGTATATAATATGTGTATGCACAAATATAATATTCCCACGCCAGTATATTTGTGAACATTAGCATAACGTCATATAACTTAGTGTGGCTACTGGCAGACACGTTGTACATAGCGATATGACTGCCTCTTACTCACAACATGACTCAGCACTGTTTACACTAAACTCTATACTACAGCTCTACATCACGGTGCTAATACAGGAGTGGAATTAGTTTGACATTTCTGTCTCTAGCAGTTACTTAGGTGAACAACTCTTAGTTTACTGCATAGTCGGCTTATACGACAACAGAATGAGGTTTTAACATGTTATAACAACAAACGTTTGAAAAATATCGCAGACAAGTTTGGTGCGCCGCTTCTCATCTCCTAGCACCTTGCAAGCAGTGCTAACGTTTAGTAAACTATAACTTTTTATTAGGAAACTTAGGTTGAGCAGAATAAAATTGACGTCAATGATTTATACTATACTATGTTAAGATATATTATCATAAAAGTAAATGAATTTATTTAAATGAAACCTAAACTATGAGATACAGACAAATTATATTGATCGATGTATAAGGACTTATCGTCCACTAGGCGTTTAGCTCGGGGTTTCTAGAACTTTTAAAAAACTTTTAACGCTTCGCTTAACTTGATTTGCGTCATCAACTTAGGCTCTCAACAGATTATACGGGACATATTGGCTTGAGACATAGATTGTGTTACATGGTTGTTATGTAGTATAACTGTAACTAGGGGGTAGTGAGTACTAACTGAGCTACATGCACGTAATACGCAAGGTAAATAATCAGGATTATTTCATAATGTGATAGATGGTGTAGTGTAGTTAGTGATAGGTTAGGAACTATTAATACATGACACTATAATAGGTTGAGGCTGCAGGCGAGTGACGCTCGCACGCGAACATGATCATAGTTACTAACATAATGTAACACGTAGTCAGACGACGCGAGCATCGTCCACGAACTGTCACACATCATACTGTTACTATATTATTACATGTACTTGTATGTACGAGCAACAGTACAGCGCGTCTCACGCACTCTACTAAGTACTGCGCTACGAGCGACTGTTACAGTTTACTCTAATGGTAGACGATGTACTGATATAAGTATTGTCAAACCGAGTATGACCCACTGCAGCGACGAGTGTCTTCCAGCTTTCACGCTAGCGAGATAAGTAATTATAAAGCTTTGTTTAATATTTTATTTTATAAAGGCAATAATTATGTGCCAACTTATTACAGGTGATGAGAAGTGCTGGTCACCACAGCGACGACTACAAAACAACTGCGCGGTTTAAACACTGCTATTTGCTATATAAAGCAGCACAATTTTTTTGATAATACCAGTACGATATTGGCTGACCTAATTCAGAGTATTTACTTATGTGTTGTGCTCTACTCGTGTCTAATAATTTAAATAAAGACATAAATTTAAAAGAATATAGGGTCTAAAGACTGCGCAGAAATAAAACGGCAATTTCATAGGTAAAGAGCTATTATATGACCACGTAAGCTCATAACAATATCTAAAGGTAGGGACAGATAACTCTATTATTTTATACTAATTTATTTTCTATTTTCCATAATACTCGGGTCTATTGGAGACCCGGTTCTTTGGAAGGCATACATCGGGCCGAAGCCAAGACGAAGAGGCCCTTTAAGAGATATTTAATCTGGTAATGGATTATTATTAAATTCTCTATGGGCAATCTTTAACAAATAGTACATATATGCTACACGTACTATATTATATAGTTACAGTTTATCAGCATACACGCACGCGCCGGACATGGACTACCCGAAATACAGTTTACTATCAGTTACTAATTACAACACACTTGATTATATATTATATTGTAATAATTTTCCTCGTTCATAACATTACGTGGCAGCAACACAAAGTGGGCGTCGCGTCGCCGTCGTTTAGTTCTACATTCACAATTAGATTTCTTATTTTATCGATCATCGTTTGATTAAAGAAGTTTGAGAGCGATGATTGATTGCATTCTATCTCCTAACTAATTACTATAATGAAATGATTAATATAAAGATCAGTCCTCACGTGTTACTAAATCGTTCAGAGTAAGGGTCGTAGTACATTATATCAGAACGCAAAGGGATCGCGGCACCGTATCAGTTCGAGCCGTTCAGTATTATTTGTATGAAACACCTTTCTGTAACGCACACTAACGGAATCGTAACGTAATCGCATCGCCTCGGGCAAGCACACGAATCGCGGGGCAGTGCGCAGTCGCTTTGCTGTCGGCTTTCCGTAGCCTCGATAACAGCTACAGTACGCTAGCTTACGTATCTTCGTCTACTCTTTGCCCGCGTGGTCAGCGTTGCCGCACATGCTGTACGATTCACTAACGTTTATTGATACATTTATCGTTCAAATTCAAGATGATTGAACTGACACCGTCTAGACGTCAACTAGCGGTCGGCAAGGCGTAAACACGGCGTTGCCTAGCACTTTGTAGCCGAGTCAAAACTTACAATACGATTAACCAACTAAGCCTCTATCGCCCATAGACTAGAAAGAGGAGCAGCGACACATTACCAGGAATATTGAGTACCAACATTATATCATAGTACAGGAATGGTTCTGAACTAAAGTTATGTAGCTACTCGTACCTATGTATGTCAAACTGTACTGATGCAGACTCTTATATTCGTCGTGATGGTACGTTTGTGCAGTATCTACACCTTGTAAGATGTATTACTTAGTTTAATCTAATTAATGACGAGTATGAGATACAAGTATGTGGCGCGTACAGGAAGTAGGAGAGGCTTTGTTCTGAGCGCGCGGTGAGAGAGGAAGCAACGCCTACAGATAAATACTTACTCAATCTACAAAAAAACCGACATAATAAATCTTATTGCGAATTGCGCTTGATTTCTCCGCAGTGGAATGATATAATTACATGATTGCGGCTGAACCACCGCGTGCACCGGCCACAAGGCAGGGAAGGTGGGGGGGAGGTGCACATTCCCCTACGATTCTTTTTGTACACAAGTTACAATGACGGGTATGTAATTATTATAAGATATGTAACGCTGAACGGTCGCGCGGATACCTACATAACATTATTGTCTTAGCATTAGACGTCGCATTAACTTGGAAACTACATGTTTATTGCATTTCAATAAAATGTAATCAAAAACACAAGCTAATTAATATAAAGAAACTAGTTTATACTCAACAAGACCGCCAGACTCAGAATAACTACGTAGTGACCATGCGTGCGAATCTGTCTGTAAGTTTGTCTTTATTTATTATACTTAATCTGTTTCGTCAACCTAGTAAATTTATTTTGAATCTGTGTGTACGTATTTACAATAAACTGATTAAAATGTAACCTCCCTAATGTAGAGTGGTGCGGCCTCTAGTGTTGGAGACAAGTGAGACTCAGTAACATCACAGTGAGCAGACAGTCTGTGTAAGAGTATCGGCACCGGTGCCCGACAACGCAGCGCAGAGGTCACTCACATCTCGTTAATTAGCGCTGCTCTTTATGACGAGTGTTACACTATCTAACGAGTGTTATGATAACTGCCGCCGCTGTCAACCACTTATCTATATATTAATATCTCAGATTGTCCGCCAACAAATTTGAAAGTCCTGTTCGGGCTCACACAAAGATAATCTCTAAATTATGATCGGGCGCGCGGGCGCATCTATCTTTAATTAACATCTTTATGTTGTGCCAAGGGGGACGTGCCCCTCTCCTCTCCTTGTGTATGCGAGGTGAGGAGGGGAGGGGAGGGACTGATCGATAGCTCCTCGCCCACCGCGGCAATACTCTTAATTGACACTATCGATTACACACAAGTATTTCTACAAACTGGATTCACAAATGTTATAGCGACGAGCTTTTGTTCTTAACAACAATATTGTTGTAGCTTTATTTTTTTTATTTTTTTGGTTTCGCTGGGGTAAAATGCCTACGCATTCCCTCTCGTCGGGAGACGGGAGGGGTATGTGGGGCTCCCAGGGGTGACCCCCCAGTGCACCCACTAAAAGTCCCCAGCGGCACTCCTTCATCGCCTTACTTGGAGGGGGCATGGGGAACCGGCTCCCTTCTCTTCTTGAGAACGGCCGTGAGTGCTCCAGCTGTTCTCACCCACATGGTGGTAGTGAGTCGTGCAATGGGATGAAAGGTGCCCCCGCACCTGTCACCCCTGCTCACCACCGGGATGGAGGAGGTTGCGATATGTCCGCCTTCTCCTGCCCTCTCGCCTCCTCCGATGTGGCGGCGCGAGGGGGTCTTCTTCCCGCGCGCGCTCGGTCGCCTCCTTCTGCGACATTACAAGTTGTACAATATTGTTCTACCTACACTAACATTATGCAATTATTATGTTAACACATTACTTATTACCTTTGTCATACGCGTCTTACTAGTATTAATTCATAGTACAGATTACACAATTATACATAATTAATAAACAATAGTGGTGAGGCGTGGTTGTGCAGTACTAAGTAAGGTTATTTTTTTAATTCAACTAAGTAGTCACGGTGACGTGACACAGTAAATTACGTTCTTGTATGAATTAATTTTTGTTCCACAATAGTCACACAAATAAATAAACGACGAATAGATACAATTTAATAAAGATAAAACCCACAAATTTCAGGCAAGACGGATTGTTATCACACCATCATTCCTGACCCTTGCAGTCCGTGGTCCATGCTTACAAAGAGCTCATCTACTGTGAACATTTGGTCGGGAGGTAATTAAGCGCAGACATAATTAGCAGCTGCACAGAGCGATGAGTAGACATGTTCATTACTTAAAGTCAGTATTAATTAGTGATTGTATGATCCCACAAGTATGTCACGTGCTCATAGACAATGTACAGTCAAGAGCAATAATATGTATACGTTGTTAAATTTTCTAAACTATCTGCACGTTTATCTAGACATTAGAATACCAAAATTATTTCGAAATTTAGAAGAGGTTCCGTACAGTTTTGAACTAATCTTCGAATATTCAATTTTGGATTGGCAGAACTTTAGTTAACTGTTTTACAAAATGTGAAAATGTGTACATATTATTGCTCGTGACTGTACACAACGTGGGGTTGTGTCCGACGTTGTGTGCGCGTTACTAATTGTTAACTAATAATATAAGAGATGAGTCTGTGCAGGACAACGTGAACTATCACCCGCGCTGTACACACAGATACGCGAGCGACGCGACGCGACGCATCAACTATAGCTTGCAACAGCAGCTTTAGCTATAAAATACAAAATGATAAACTCCTAACTTCTGATATAAATATTTGAGCGAGTACATTACTTAGTTGTGTTTTTACTTATGTCTTCATCTCTTTTGAATAGTGAAAAGTCAATCAAATCTTTGCTGTGTTTTATTTGTCTTTAAAGAGTATTGACATATTTTGTACTTAAATCTCTAATATCTTAATATGAAGTAAGACCAAAATAATTAAAAGTGATCTGTGGTTTATTTCTTAAATCATTTATTATCATTATGACAACTTCTGTGGCGTAGTGATTACATAACATGACTGCTACGCAGAGGTCTCGGGTTCCATTCCCGCTCAATGCATATATTTGTTTGCAAAAATAATAAGAACTGATATCCGTTGTTCTGTTACCCATAACACAAGCAGGTAAGCCTAGCTTACTTTGGGAATAGATGGCGCTGTGTAGAGATGTCCGTGATTATTTCTTTAATCTTAAACCAACCAAGTTTTAATACATTTCAAATATTAATGTGGATTGGAATAAAGTGTAAGCTAAAAACAGAAACGTTATTCACAAATGTAGGTTCAAAATAAAAGTCGGCATTGAACTCAAACTTAATGAACAGAAAGGAGTTAAATGACAGTAAAGTTACAAGACACCCCCACGCTACGTGTAGTGTGGCACTGCCCTTAATGAGTACAGATGCGCCGCAGTGACCCCTCCCTCCGCAACATTAATACTATTAATTGTGTTAATCCCTCGTCCCCTGTCCGCGACCAACCGACCGCGCTGTCACTGCGGCTCCAGACCTAATTGTTTGTGCTGTCACGTGCGAGTTCCCACAACATTGCGACCTAATTGTTTATAATTGTTACAAGTTACAACAATTATAATAATACTTACATAACTTTTTATAATATTACTCATACACTCTACATTTTGTAGTACATGAAAAGAGAGAAAGAAGGGGGAAAAAATTTAAAAAAATCAGTTATATTCATTTTAAAATATACCTTTTAAACCTAACTTTTGGAATAGGCAAATCAACCTCCTGAAAATGTATAATAGTGTTGTATTGTACCTAATAATAATAATAGCACCTCTAGTATTTAGTGTGTAGACTATGTGTGTACGAGTATATGATGTGTGTGTGACCTACCGCAGTTGAGTGACAGTCACAGCTCGTCACAATAAAACAGTTATAAAGCTGCGCACGTGGCGCTGTGTCGACACATTATTAACTGTTGTGTATTGTTTACTTCGCTTTATTACACGTCGACAAGATCCCACAACAGATACGTGCGGATGAGAGCGCATGTCACTTTATAACACCTATATATTACACGATATAACTTATGGCACCAATTATTTAACAACCATTCCTTCAATCGCCTGATAATTATCATGACGTACGAGAAATGACCATCGTGATGGAGTGTGATCATCACAGCATTTCTGTGATAACAGAGTGATAGACTGATAACCAAGTATATCTAATAAGGGTACCCTAAAGTAATATCTCGTCGTTAATTAAAGTGACACAAGAAACAAGAAATATTGTGCAAATATCTTGACGTCCAGTCTAGTCCAACGATCATTATTGTGTACTTAGTGGTTAGGGCATTTAATATTGTTATTGCTTTCAATAAGCTGCCAGATTATTCACATGTTTATAAAGCTCTTGCTTAAATACATATTCATCAGATATAATGACAGGGTCTCAAGGCAGAACAGTGTAAGTAACTGAACAATACGAGACGTGTCTGCCAAGACTAATGCTAAGATGCTACTGGTACTGATATTGATTTAATTAAAACTTCATAACCAAACATGATAAATAAGGTAAGTAAGATATTTATTTTAACATTTTTATTTCTTCTAGTACACAGTAATATAATGTGGGATGTAAACTGTTCGTCGGTGTATCTTGACTCGTACAGAGGGGTCGTACAAGGCGTGTGTGACCGTGTGTCAGCGCGCGTGTCGCCGCTGATTGAAACATACGGGGAGACGCGCACACGTGGACAAGTACGCACCGACCTCGTCACATACGACGCTATCTACACGCTGATAGCATTGTCTACAGCGATCGATCTGAGATGTTGCTCCATACCATCTCCTCTTACAGACAACTTGTTTTTGAGAGTTTCATATAAGCATACCTTGAGATTTTTATTAGATTCATAATTTTTTATTTCATTTGTAATCTTTTAATGCCGAACGGGTAATGAATAGTGTTTGTTGTTAATAATAAGATCTTATTCTAACATCCACATTCTTAGCGAATTATTTTTTTTTTAATTCAAAGGGAGATGAGCAAATGACCCGCTTGATGGTAAGCGGTAGCCGCCGGCAATGTTAGAGCTAACCCAAGCCGCTGTGTGCCCTACACACAAGTTGTTAAGTTACTTAGACTTAGCCAATTTCACTGACATTGCATTATTTCATTAGGTTACCTTCTTACCTATCTTCTAGGTACCTATTGTATTTTCACTTTACATAATACATATAACAAACCTAAAACTAAGTGTAGGGACTAAATGTAAAGTTGCTTTATTTGTAAAGTCCCTGAAATGTTTCACAATGCCGCAGAATGTATTACAACTAGAACTTGACAGCCGCTATTGACCTCATGTTGCCTCTCTTTACCGTCACTAAGTAACGCTGTTTATAGTCTGATTATAAACAACTTTAACTTTCTCTAAGATTTGCATTTATTATTATGTAAGAAGTTTTTATTAGCTAATTACAAAACAGAGCCGTGGGCAATAGAGAGACACAATAATGGTCTGGTGATAGAGTTAGTGGTCTGTGTAGATGTGAGATAGCAAGCAATTATGTTGTCTCTGGTCCCGCGGGGTTATCGTCACTTATCGCGTCGCCGGTGGCCGCCCTCCGCCCGCCGTCTTGCCTCCTCGTCGATAATTGCCCATTGATTCGGCATTGTGCCTCGCGCCCTTTCCGCATTCCCCCTGCCTCCTCCACACAGTAGCCGCCCGGGACAGACTCACTCTGTTGTAAATAAAAAGCTCAACGATCATTTTATAAGCAAACGAATTCAGATCTGTAACCGTGTTTGAGGTAATCATGTAGCTACGGCGGTAGGTATTATTCGTGGACGGATGTTTATGTCAAATGTATTTATTGTTGTGAGTAAGTAGAAACGTTTAATTAGGGTGGTGAACGTGCCTGGTCTCAGACTCCATGATGGTGGTGGTGTCATGTTTCAGGCGCATTGTGTGAAGCGGCGCGTGGTGCAGCGGCCAATGGTCGGTGTCGCGTCGTGCTATTGGTCGCCATTGTGCGCTCACCGATTGTAATCGATTTCGCGGTCAATTTGTTCCGCGATCACGCGATTGTGACTATCTGTGCTATTAGGATGTCGCCTCGCTACTTCATTGAGTCGAGAGAAAAAGCTCTGCGCCATTACAAAATAAAACATTTTAACTTGAAGATGAGAAAAAGTATTAGGTAGAGTAATAGAAGAATTTAGGTTGCTTAGAGCTAGGAATAAATGTGTAATAAACAAATATATCCATGATAAGCAGCAGCATCCGTACAGTTTATAACAATAAGCCTGGACGAGGGCGACGCAGTAGGAGCGCTCGCCTCACACAAACAAATCAACGTCACTCGGCGCTATCTCAACATAAATCACTGCTTTTTATACAAAACGAATTAAAACAACTTCAACAGTTTCAAATCTCATTATAAACGAACGGTGAAAGTTTAACAAAATGATGTAGGTATACTTATCTTTTACTTAAAATAATTTATTAATCCCCTCGCGGGTCAGGGGCGCCGTGTGAATCGCGCTGATCGTAGCCACGTGACCGGTGCACGCGTGTCAATCGATATTGAACCTTACATAGCGTGTAATACAGACGTAGGTGTGTGTACTGGCGGGTTCTGTGTTTGTTTAAGCGGCAAATCGTGTTGGTAGAGACAGAGGGGGCTCGTTACGTTTTTGTATCGCACAATAATAGGAGTTTAATTAAAAGCGCTCACAGACAAGTGCGCGCGCGCGCATTGTCCGTGCTAGATGATTTAATTATTTGTGGCTTGATGCGCAGGGAGGTGGGGGGAGGAAGAGGGGGGGGGAGGTTAATGAGTAATAGCACGGTGAGCAGAGCGCTGAGAGGAGCACAATACCTGATTGATTATGTTGCCATTGACACCTGACAGAGTCAAACTGTGACGCACCATACATACATACAAACATACAGTGTAGGCGTATGTTACAATAGAGCTCGGTACGCGCTTCATTAACACTTCTGAACTTTATGTCTTATATCTGTGATTAACTGTCCGATACATCTATACATAAACAGTTAACATATTTTAGGATTGAGGTCCATTTTTTGTTTCAGATCAATTGTCAATCAAACTAGTCTGTCGTTATCTGCTCTGTCACGATGTTGTTAAAGTAAAGTGACTGAAATTAATCTCATTAAAAAAGTGGACTAACTAATATGTAAATTAGCTCAAAATGGAAGACTTAAGATAAATAGTATTAACGTATTCACTAATTAAATGCCAAGATTGTACGTACAAATTAATGTACTTCATAAAAAAGTTAATTGAAAATAAATTAATTCGTGATCTCTTGACAAATTCGTCAGTTTAAATACTACCATTATTTTAAGAGAGTATTGCAACTTTTTATTTTAAGTTAACTAGACATTTTTTTTAATGTTTAACCATTTAAAAAAACATGTACGACTGCCACATCATATTCTTTAGCAGTTTGATGTTAGGTAAATGAATTACTTTGTTGCGGATCCCAACATGTTAAACTTTGTCCCCTGGAGTCAACGAATGTTAAGTTGTGTCCTCTCTGCGAGGTCACGGTGTCATAATCCTAGATGAATTAAATAAGTTTAACTAATTAACTCTGTTTAAGTGATTTCCTAAGTAAAGATACTTATGATTACAAATTCTTTCTTTCTTTTTCTTTTCAAAAAGACAACTCCCGCACTAGGGATCATGTCCTGTGTCGTGGGGACCTTTTACAAACATCAATTAACGGACACAAAGAACACCCAAACCAGGACAATAATTTGTGGATCTCACAAATTATTGTCCTGCGTGGGGATCGAACCCACAACCTCCGCTTGCGCTACCGTCGCGCCACCGAGGCTTGTCAAAATGAATGTACAACACCGATCTTATGAGTTTAAAAAAGATAAGTAGAGTGGTTAGTTATGTGACCGTGTAGTGATCATTAACACAGAGGTCCTCGGAGTCGCTTCAGAGATCATTATCATATCGGCCTCTAATATTGCTAAATTCGGACCCCCCACGGAGTGACGTTAACTGACCACTGACACGTCTTGGCGTTACAAATAAATGTAATTTAATATTAACTGTAATACTCAAATAGCAACATAATTCAATGTACACTCCTAAAATTCATAGCGTGATAGTATATAGCCTATGATACTCCTCGATAAATGGACTATTCAACACATAATTATTGTTTTAAATCAGTTCAGGTGATTCTGAGATTACCCCCTACAACGTCAACGTCAAAAACACGCAAACATACAAACAAACTTTACCTCTCTATAATATTAGTATAGATTAACACTATAACTGCAAAATGTTTTATATCATAGTTAATGACGAACGAACAAGCTGAGACTCGAACAACTATTGTAATGGTAATACAATAAATACCAAGTGGATTGTAAAGCTCAGTACTCACATACGGTTTTACTCGATCGAGCAAACATGTTGAGTAAAACCCGCGGCTAGGTCTTTTGTCCACACATTCAGCATTCACCTATCGAGTGAAGCTCGCTAGAGTAGGTGCGAATAAAATTACTTTTTTTATAAATCCATCGAGCCGGCTCGATGCGAGCCTTCGAGTTGTTGTTTTGTGTCCACACCTTAAGTTTTACTCTGTTTGGAGTAAAACTATCTAGTAATATCGTATGTGAGTACTGAGCTTAATGTATGGTTATGGGACGTACCTTGGGACGCTTTTACCTTGGGACATTGATTTTATCTCAAAAACTAGCAACATTGAAGACATTCAATTCTATCATATGGATAGTATTTTTTTTCATCGCTTGGCAAAACTAGTTAGTTATGTGATCATTCCGGCGTCGAGCGAGTTGTGAGGACATCTTTAAGTTTTTTGGAGCTAAAAGTAAGTTTTTTACAGTTTTTTGACGTGTATTAAGTTTGTAATTAGAGCAGATAATTGACAAAAATATAAAGCTATAATGTCAATTGCTACTTTCTTTCTACAACATGATTAATAGTGGAACAAGTTCCTAGCCTAAAATTCAAGATAAAACTATTTTATTAAATTAGTGCTATGTTTGTACCCTGGGACATGATTTTGTTTGTACCTTGGGACGCGTTCCAAGGAACAATCAATGTTTGTAACTATAGGCAATGATTAATAGTCCTTATAACTCTTCTTAATAGGGCTACGGAGTTCAAGAGAGCTGCAGTTAGTCCTGAACGCCTGAGACTAGCAGTAAATAAAGTAAAAGAAGGAGGAAACATAAGAAAAATATCAAAGAGTTTGGGTTGAAGAATTATTTAACATAGTTAAAGCCGCAAAATAGATTTATATAGTTGATATTTAGTTTAAATGTTCCTACTTGATACCTCAGATTAGATTGTTAAGTAAAACATTTTTTGAGCTGATTACAAGACTGCTCTTGACTTAATATGTCTTTTTTTATTTTGTTTCAAGGTACACAATGTTGTGTCCCAAGATACAAACATGTAACGTACCTTAGGACAAAATGGTCACTTTTAGAAAAGTATATATTGAAAACATCTAGCAACACTTATGCTTCACTTTATAAAACTCAGTTGTTGCAGATTGTATGCCTTAAAAAATAAAGTTTTTGCCACTTAAGTACCTTAATTATTGACAGAGATATAAAAGTTCAAAATGGTATTAGTCAAAAATGTCCGTAGGTATGTTACATGACCCTACTGAGTAATGTGTTGTGACGTACGAGTACATCATATACATTTAATTAATTCATATTATATTATGTCGTATTATTGTAACGTATCAGTAGATATTGTACTGTTTACTTGTGAATATGTATGTGTTGTCTCATGCTGGGTATCTATGTGACGTTCTACGCAGTCCTGGCGCGAAGGAAGAGAGATGCGGGAGCGGGAAGTTTTGCCAGAACACTCACAGTAACAGCACCGGGTGCAGGATGAGAGCGGACAACGCCCTCTTCCGACCACCCGGCACCCGGTCCAGGGACGGCGGACAGCGAAGACCTCGGTCACACTCTACTCTGAGGAGACGGCGGCGCGTAGTAGTCGCGCGCCTCGCCACACTCGGAGGCTGTCGGAAGGATCATGACCATTGACGAGACGGTCCACAGGGGGGTTTTAGTTAGTATGAGTCTGACAGCCAGACTACTATGAGGATTTCACCACATTAATAAAAGTAATCCGAACACTTAGTTGAGCCACGTGAGACACCAACCCAGCGCTAAAATGTTTGTACCGAGTATTGGCGACTTAGATAAGCTAATTGTTAAGAAGATACTTTGTAAAGACACAGTATTATGGTAAGTAACATGTAACGTTACTTAGGTAAATAGCAGTTACAGTTGCGGATCTGTAGCATGAGGACGTATAGATATACAAACATCGCATAGTGTATGTGAGTGCGCAGGCCGGGGTCATCGGTCGGCGCGTCTCATTAGCCGGAACACTCGCGTGCAATCGCGCCGACTGATTGGACCTGAATTAGGCCCAGTGCTGCACTTGCTACACGTCACGGACCAACTTGTTCGGCCACCAAGCAGGCGATATTGTATAAGAGCTAATCTAAATAATAATCTTACTGTTTAGGTTTACATACAATGATACTTGTGACAAAAGCTACTTACAACTGCAGTGATGTTACACAAACTTTCAATAAATACTTATTATAGTAATTTATATAATATTATACAACTTAGCGAAATATTGAGCTTATAATTATTTAATGTAAAGTAGTGTTCTTTAAATATTTCTTTTCTTTTTATTATCTAAAATATAAATAAGTCCTTTACAGAGTCGAAGATCGGTAGCACGAGTAATGATAGGTAATATAAAATATATAGAGCAAGTAGTGTGAGGCGAGCTCCTAGTTGTGTACGTTTGTGCGCAGAGAGAGGCGACACGTAAACACGCGCAAGCGCACTGAATACGTAACGAGGCTGCACTAACGAGCGCACATACAACCTGCGGACACATGCTAACACCTTGTAATGAGCCTTCTTTATATATTGGGATACCAATATCACTATTTATAAAAACAACCCCCTATAGAATAATATAATACAACAACTCATACATAAAACAGTCTAGTAGCCCCACGAATGCAATTTACTGTAAATGAAAATGAGCATTTCTGATAGTTTTGCGTCAGGTTGAGTGAGTGACCTGGATGCAGTGCGGCTTGAGATCTCACATGTAAATGTCAGCAGTTACACATCGTACAGTTACTCTAACCTCCTTCCTAGCTTGTATACAGATTCTATCACTTATCTGTTCAATTATCCTACAACGTACTATTACGAATTAGTAACTAGTTAATAATTAGAAGACATTGTAAAGCACCAAATCTTAACTTTTAGGATCAGTTATTCAGTATTTGTATTATTTACTCTTACGTATTTATGCTAAAATATTGATGTGGGAGCATGCGCTTGCGCATTAACATACAATTAACATCGGTGTGGCTGAATTAGGAGAAACTTTGTAATCGTTTAGTGGTCTCGTATTAAACGATTACAAACAGAAACCATTTGGGTTGCGTGTAACAATGCGGCTCAATTATATTCCATATTAAGACAGAATGTTCTAACATAGTGAGAAGGTGTTTAAGTAGTACAAATACAGACAGAGGTATATATTAGTTGTAATGTTGTCGGTACATATGGGGCGCTAGGTAGGTACCTCGTAGAACGCGCAGGGTGAGGTGGTGTCCGGTCACGGGGCGCGCTAATGAGGTGGCGCATGTCACCAGAGCGCCGCGCGTGACGTCACACGCTAATTGTCACGACCTGCAGTACACACACGCCTCGCCCAGCCTGACACGCCATCACCGTGTAATTGTACTTACTTAGTGCAATCAGATTAAATAACTATAAACATAGCTTAACTAACACTTAAAGTTTTATAAAGCTAGAGACGGTTTCCTCGCATCATAGCCGCAAATGTTGTTTAGTTATCAGATTTCACAATAAACATAATTCATTTAAGATACATATCTACTAATTGTCCTATTTAACCACTTGATATTTTCTTTTACTACCTACTCATATACTTGTCAATACAATGTTTATGAGAAGTTTGAATCCTACATAATATTCATTAATCTTGTACACCGTAGCAAAAGATATAATTATTATGTACCTATGTATATTATAATAATACTGTTCTTATGTATGTATGTGTGTGTGTGAGAGCTATATAACAATGACTGTGCAGTATGTAACACTAAGTTAATACACGTTTGTATCAATCACGTGTAATGTGTTACACACAACATACAATTAATATTTTATAACGTTTGATTGATACTTCCTTTATTTATTAATCGATGCAGATACATTAAGTATCTAACAGCGGAGCGTTGTGTGACTGCTTTATTTTAAATAATTGTTTATAGCAGTTAAGTACTACACAAGTACAAATTAATATATGAGTAATGAAATGATGCAACAGACTGATTGGCAATAGAGGACTTTAATACACCTCAGAATGTAAACTGTACAACGTTGTCGTTTTCACACCAGGTAGACTGACAATCACGTAAAATGGTACAGAGTTGAGTAGACGAGAAGGTACTTCGGTAAGCGGTTGCCATTCCTAAACCTTTCCTGAACAACTATTGTATGTGCACAGCGTGCTCTACCTCTTGATGCTTAATTAGTTATGTACAACTCTAATTGCGTCTAGGACACTTGCAATAGACGTCTCACTGCAGTAGATACCTAGGCCTTGTTTACTGATCGCTACACTTGAAGACGAACATTAAGTTTCGCCGCTATTCGAACAAGTTTGCGCTATCAGCAGGGATCAAGGACCGTTATGTTTAGTGTAGTTTGGTAAGATATTTGTAACCAAGATCTGCTCATTAGCTAATCTAAAGCACCTCCGGCTTGCTATTCATTTGGGAGGCTAAAAGCTTCTAGTTCTATGGTACAACATTATACCTACTATGCCAGAAGCAAGTCAATTTCATACTATCTTCTATAATATGAACAAAACTTCGTTTATTGGCCTATAGAGTTCGTTCCTATTTGTCTAGTTGCCGTGACCGTTAAACTGCAGCAAACATTACACACTGTTAGTGAGTGACGTAGGCCGCGGTGTTTATGTTATAATTAGGTTCAAGACGGACAAGAGTCACGACACTCGTCTCTACAACTAAACCAACACGAACTGTTTGTCGAGAGAAAGTAGAACTCATCAGTTTTATTACTCACTGCCTACCTTGTTTTAATTTAGAATCATAAAACTGTTTGTTACACGGACGTCCCCCCCCCCCTCGCCACCCTCCCCCTCAAGTACCTACTCTTACTGTTTTAAGCTTATTTATTGTAGATTTACTCTCTTTATATTTATTTGTTAAGATGGCACGTGATGTCGCAAAACTAAGAATCAGAATCAGAATCAGAATCAGAATTTTATTTGTCAAACATTGGTAGGTACAAAAGATCTTAAAATTTATAAATAGTTCTCAATGTTTTGTCGCTAGGACATACAAATTACAAAATAATTCAAAACAATCAAAATCATTATAAAGAAAATTAAATAATCATTTAAACAATCAATAAATTAAATAATGTCTACTACGTTTATAACTAAACCATATACAGTTCATTATTCAATAATTATTAAAAAATAGAGATTCAATAGAAAAAAAAAACAACATAAAAAATCTTACAACAAAACAATTTTTTTCTTAATTTATTTACTTAAACAATAATAATTGAATAATTTAAAAACCCAAGAAAGAATAATATAAATAAATAATAATAATAATGTCTTCTTAAAACTAAATTACATATCTACAATTTAAAAAAAAAAAATATTTATATTGAAACTATTTAAATTAATTTGTCTTTCAGAAACTCATCTAACGAATAATAACATTTATCTATTAGCAACATTTGAAGATAATTTTTGAATTTATTAAATGGCATTTCCTTAATGTTAATTGGAATTTTGTTATATATCTTTGGTGCTATACCAAAAATACTTTTCTTCATAAGAGCCGTTTTACACTCCACATTACATAGTTGCTCGACATATTGTGCACGCATCGGTCCCTTTTTTATGTCTGAAAATTTTTTAAATACTTTGGGTTGGACTTTACAAATAGAGCGACCTCCAGAATATATAGGCCCGTCAGTGTGATAATTTTTAAGTCTTTAAAATACGGTACGCAGCTATCTGTTGTTTTCAAGCTACACATAGATCTTATGCATCTTTTTTGGGCTAGAAAAACGCGACCTCTTTCAGTTGATTGCCCCCAGAAAATTATACCATATCTCAGAACGGAAGCTACCAGTCCATGGTACGCTGTTAGAAGCGACTCCCGGTCCACTCTCTTTGATAACTGTAATAGAGCATACGCCGATTTGTTTATTTTTTTGCATAGCTCGTCTATATGGGGTTTCCAGGTAAGTTTATTATCTATAGTTATGCCCAGAAATTTAGCCTTGTCAGTATCATCTATTTTATGTCCGTTAAAATTAATGTTGATATTGGGAGTATTGCATTTTTGATGAAAGTGCATTACTTTTGTCTTTTGCAGATTAATATTAAGATTATTAATGTCAAGCCATTTTATAATTTTGTTTAAAGAATTATTTATTTCATGTTGATACTCGTTGAGGTTACTTGGATTTAAACATTTTAAAACTAACTCTGTCAGACACACAGAACATCTAGTATGAAAAACAAAGGGCTTATTTAATAAGATAGAAAGATTAAAAATTGCATGGTTTATAGCTATATAACACTAGAGACCGTATAAACATAAAAACTCAACATTAGTGTAAAAGTTTTGTTATTAATTCAAATGATGAGCAATATCTCCTTGTTACTCGTTACATGACGTGACGCATAAGTGCGTTCGTCAATCCATTTCAATATAATATCTTTTTATTCTTTTCTACACAATAATACAGTTGATTTTGTACAAAAAACATGCTATAACGTATACAAAATAGTATTAACTAATAAAGTTGTTGTAAACCACAAAAAAAACAATACGTTGATCATCAACTACAAGAAAATCAATAAGATATAGGAACTAGTTAAAATAAAATATTTGTCAATATTATATCCGCCACATTGAACACGAGGCGTAAATGTCTTCTGTTGGCGGTTACAGGTTGTTGTGTGTTATCAACACACTAGTTATATTTTCATAATACATATCTAAAATATAGAAAATGTACAAAAAATATATAAAAGCAAAACACCTCTAATAGTCCAACATACTGCTGTCCTGTTTACAACTTTTTTCGCCAACAAACTGTATTTACAGTTTGGCGATTCTGTTTTCTTTGTACAAACATTGTATATTTATTTGGAAATAAACGAATTAAAAAAAAAAACGTTAAAATAGCTTAATGTCGCTGAAATGATTAGGTTAACTAATTCCTTAGCCAAGTGGTCTTTTCTAGAGCACTGTACTCGTATAAAGTTATCATTTTATATTGTATTGAACATAAATGTTTTTAACGTTCTCACGTATTTGTTTGTTCACTTGCTACGGAAATAAAATAAATTATAATAAACTTAGGAGATAACTAAAAATATAGAAATGTCTCTTCTGTAAATCCTAACACGCGGAGTACGAAAGGACGACACGGAGTATAATACGAGCAGTTGTATTTTGAGTTAACTTCTGTACCTTGAAATATAATAAAATACGCAGTTTTTTATTGTGTAAGGAATGCGTTCTGGTTCACACAGAAACAGAGCGTACGCTTCATATAAATGTTTTAATGTAGGAGTGAACGGTCATGCTATCAATAAATAAAGGCAGGCAGCGCAGAGAGCAGGTTCATACCAAACATTTAGTGAACCTCTCCGGTCCAGGAACAGGTATCTAGTTTAATTAGCTCGGCGTATCTGCGCACCGACCGCGCGCCGCCGTCACGCACACACTCACACACGCACACACACTCACACACACACACACATACACGCGCGGCGAGGAGTAATGAAACTATAGGTTCAGTGGAAACGTTAATGGGAAACACAAAACCATTATTACTTTCTTACACGTAGGTATGTATGAGTTATGTTGATGCCAGCCAACATCACCGACTTCTACAAACATTCAAGTAAGTTGCGAGTGTAAAGGATAATAATTGTATGTTACACTTCATGTGTCATGCAGCGATGACACATAACTTACTTGATCTTTAGAAAAACACATGTCATTTAACACATTAAATTATCTTCTTTTTAGACTATAATTTAATTACATAATATTTGTTATGACCCTATTAATTTTCTCAATAGATATAGGTTTAATTTTAAATGTCAATAACCATAAGGTAAAGGTGTACTTCTTGTAATGCTCTAAGATCAACATTTTTCAACATGCAATCTACTACTTATCTAGATTGTATGTTGCAAATATATGAGTAAGTATTAATATGTTAAAAATATAACATAAGTTCTCGTAAAAGATATTTTGTAACCTTACAACATCAAGAGAAGTTTTTTTAAAGAGACTACACGCGACCAAGTGCGGATGATTCGTCACCTAAAAAATTAAAAAGAACAACATTTCATCCCAGGATGAAATCTTTCATGGATAAGATGTTACCTAATTCCACTTGACACAGGTTGTCGCGGAAACTTTTGAATCAATAAATAATGATTGTTCACGATAATCTCCTTTCCAAAAAGCACCGGTGCAGTGTACATACTCGTATAAATACTTTCTTCATAAATGCTTTCTTCATTAGTTAGGTAATGTAAACTCACATTAGACAAACATGTTTTAAATTATCAATTATCTAATTAGAAAATATCAATACGAATGTTTGAGATAATAAATAAGTAGTAACTGTGTAGCGTGAGTAGAGGTCGCCCCCCCCCCCCCCCCCTGCAGGCTGTGTTACCGTGACGTGGGCACATAACTCTGTGTGCGTGCCACTTGGACGCGATACATTTGCACTGCGACACAGATACGTATTGATGTATTATCTCGCGCAGTGGTCGAGGTTGCGGGGTCGGCAGAGTGCCAGCCGAGCTCTAGCCCACATCCATCACGAGGCAGCATCATTTATAACGCGAGGTCACACAGGCGCGCGGTCCTGCGCCCGCGGTATGTGGAGCGTCTACCTGCACCAGCGCAATAAAAACAAATATGTATTCCTATCCTTTGTTAATTTATTGTAACATATTCTCGCTACCTAACAAATTCCTAATTAATAAAATATACAGCCTCCCTCAAGATGTTATCTAAACGAACCGATTTTGTTTGGTTCGCAATTTGGAATAAATGTTTATGTGTGTGTGTGTGTGATACTTAACTAATACACAATTAATAAAATATTTGTGTTGGTCCTGGTGATCGTATCTAGTGAACATGTCACCTGCACACTTATTATTATTAAATGTTCACGCTGAGACGAGAATCCTTTATCAAACAAATACACCGACATAAATAACAACAATTTATATTCAGTTGTCATTAGATCGTTATTAGATTAAATATGGTCGAGTTCATCAGATAAGATTTTACTAAAATGTTTTGAGTTTGCATTACTTTGAATCAAAAATGTTTAACCTAGAGCTCACGAATTCCTAACTTTTATTTTATTGAAGAATTAGTATTTTTGTTCTTATTAACATTTGTGTCTACATAATATAAAATCATAAATAAATAAACAAGACACTCAGAAATATTTTAATTAGGTATATATTCAGATAGTATCATGAGATAGCATCGTTTTTGCAGCGGTCAGGATACACTAATTAATTGACCGATTTATTTTATCTGTACGAGAATTAAATAGTATTTAGTAGTAACACACAATGACATGTGACTTACATTATTTGGTCACATGTTCACCTCGTGATACTGTCACTGTATCTTAGTTCTGTCATTATGTGAGAGAGTAATACCGCTGCATATCTATACATAACAGTATATTCAAAGATGAAATATGTAATAGTTTAGATGTTGGTATGTAACAATGCACTTAGTGTGAACAACATAGATTCTCATACAAGATGTAGATAACTCGCGCACCCTGAGTGTGTGCTCGCCTCGACCATTACCATCTGCGGCATGAGTGGCAGCCCAGTTGTGTACTACAAACAAGCCGCACCTACACACAAGCATACAAAAAAGACAGAGAACCTTTTAAGATGTAGATCGCGATGTGATGCCCCGCATTAGTACAAACGTAACGATAACGTAGAACATTGTGTACCTACACGAGTCACTCAGTGTGTACACGGCACTAAATATTGTGACACATAATATATGTCACTGTACTAATAACTGTAGATAATTCATATATAATACAGGATTCTTGAAAACCCTAAAGTTTTATATTATACAAAAAAATCATAAAATGATCTCAGTTGTTATAGGAGAGAGCTAAGAATTGTCTCGTAGGCTGGTCTCGTGGTAGGAGCTGCGATGCTACAGCTAGAAACTAACTCATCAACATTATGATATATCTCTATTCGACTCTGTGACTAAACACAAATAGACACCAAAATGTTTCAATCAATCAGCTAGCCTATCGCAGTCCACTGGTGGACATAGGTCTCTCCCAACACGCGCCACACAACTGATGTAGATTATGAATTCTTAAAATGTTTGCACTCTGAGACAGTCTGATATAGAGCTGTTACTAAAGTTTTACACTAAGTAGTATACAAGCTTAGGTACAGTACATCGTACTGTGACATCGGCTGCCTGTGCTCGGTGAGCAACATGTAATTTCGTTTGTGACCGTGTGGCAGATTGGGGCGGGCAGAATTTAAAAAAAAAGTTTGACCAGAGTCATTAAACTTGGTGCCCCACTAAACATTTTATAAATAATTCACAAAATGACTGTCATAGAGCTTGCAACAAGCTGAGTGACTTGTTTGTGTATAATAGTATCAAAGCTTAGAGATTTGCAACAATAACACTTAGTGAGTATATCTGCATAGAGAGCGGCGCGGGGGTATGTACTGCGGTATCGACTACCTGGCGCATAATTACTTGTGTACTTATATACGACTGTTACATTGTTAGCGATACTGGAACACTTGCACAACACACTACCTACTACTATGTACATACACATAGTTATGAAGTATGTAAGCTTACGCGAGCAAATTGCTTCTTGTTTCATCACTAACAATAAAATCAATAACGTTTCAACATCTGTAACTTAGGTAACAAGTATACATACATACATACAGTCTGTAGTATAGTATAGGTAGGTATATAATAAATACAATTAAAAGTATCTCAACATGCGCGCTCTAGAACAACCGTTACACAATATAATACGATTATAATAACTACAATTATTTATTATTGTTGTTGTAGAGTCGTGCCGCTTAATTAAATATTACTTATTAATGAAATGTTACGTAATTAAATATCGGTCAACTTTCACACAATGTACATATTAATATCAAAATGTAATCTAGTTTAAACATTGTTTTTGCCCTAATGAAGCAGAGAAAACTAAAGCAAAATGTCCTATGCAAAGGTCAAAATACAACTTACATCAACATACCTATAGGAATAAAAAAATAAACTTTTTTTTTGTCATGGAGAAAATGCTTTAGGCATACACATCCTCACCTGGGGGTGCTGGTAAGGTGGTTATGTCAGACTCCCATAGACCGGTCTACTGACTAAAACCTCCACGGTAACCATCTTCGGGGTATAACTAGTAGCGCTATTAATTTCCGAAAAGGTCATAGCCTTGCCATTAAAACAGCTCTCTAACATACTATATATATATTATATCATTAACTCTACTGTAGAAGGAAAGCTAGGTAGACAGCTGTATAATAAATCCTAGTCAGCGTGGCGTCTCTATGCCAAGCTTCCCTGTCCGTCTCTGGTGGAAGCTCGTCCATGTAACGACATCTATGTGAAGCCATGATGGACAAACAGATCATGTGGACTAGTAGACAGTAGTGGTACAGCACTGTTTCACTCAGACATACTGGGCACCAGTGAGGTGTTGAAGGCTGGCGAGGTGGTGGCGGCGTGTCCTACTGCACAGCTCGCAGCTATCAACTTGTTCACGATAATGAACGTCACTCGTAAACTTGTTTAATATCGACATAAAACTGTTTACAATCGCACTCAGCTATTACCGGTGAAGGAATAATTTACCGTTCTTCATATTAACGAACTGCAAAAAGATAAAATTCTCAGTCGACTTGTTTATTTCTTTATGTTGGTTACCTCTCATTATCTCCCTCGTTTTGGAAAAATATTTCTTTTATTTCTGCTTCCAGTTAGTTTTAGCTCAAATTAATAACTTAAAAATACTACTTTTCAAAGTCATAATCGTAGATACACATATTTGATTCTGAGTCCGTGTATACCCGCCCCAGTCACGGTTGAAAGGTCTACACTAGAAATTGTCGCATTTTAGTATACGACTTTGGACAATAAGTCTAGGTGGGTAAGCAAATACTCAAGTAATCAAGGTCACTCGTCGAATCTAATTTAGTTAAACAGCTTTTAGCAAGCTATACAACGTATGATATCGTCTCCTCTTCATTACTGCAGTCTCTGGTCTTTAAGCCACGTGTGTTGCTAGTGGTGATTTATTAGGTTAGATAGAAGTTCGCTGACTATGGGAATTCTCAGATGATGTTGGCAACTCCGTCAGAACAGTCACCCAGAAGGTAAAAGAGAAATTTATTAAAAAAAAAAGAATTGTGAAGAATCTTCTTCAGAAGGCGCGAGAACTAACAGAAGAAACTGGAGTGTATACATAGCGTAGGTTTAGTATGCAGAACTCTACAGAGGGTAAGTGATCTTGGAGAAGCTTTTACAAGATATCTTATCGCAATGCGACTCTACTTCACATGAAGCATAGGTAGATATATCTGACACTAAACGAATAGATCGAATCGGACGTTTAAAAAGTGTATTATATTTAAATGTTGTATGTGATCAGAGCCTCGTGATCGAGTGATTAATGATCGACACAATGTGTAATGTCTCGGACACACTGAGCTGTGATGACGTCACGCGGCTATTAGTTGCGCGTGCGCATACATCATGCTCGAGCGTGACGCTGCGATGTAGTGATTGTGTGATAACACGCACTGTTATTGATTTGTATTGAGCAATCATAACGCTTTACAAGAAGACCGTTACGAGTTGTTTTATTAAAACATTTACACAGCTTCATGCATAATACTTGCACCAATAAGATGTGCTTATTAGTAATCAAGTTCATCTTCCGAGAGGAAGAACGTCCACATGTTTAATGTAGTGAGGTTGAATGAACGGCCTTATTGAGGTGGCATAAAGTCGATAGATGAGGCAAGGACAAGACAATTCTAGGGGGAAATACTTGGAGGAAGTCTCTGTTCATCATACACATCGCAAACTAGTTGCAAACTGACCACAGCTAGTACTACTAGATAACTAAGGAACATATGTACTATAATCAATTATATTTACTTAGTTTAGCATAGAGTTGTGTCGTTCATAATAAAGTATCGTTATAACGTGATGGTAGAGTAGGTTCTAATCAAGTGAACAATACACATTACATTGTAGCAGGAGCGGCGGCGCCCGCGGCCTGAGCCCCACGTCTAATTGTTATTATGTGGAGAGAGCACACCGGTGCCTGTACCCTGCAGCTGAGAACTATTACTGTTCTATTAACTTTATATTAATGAGATGTGCGCGGAAGTTACAACCCATTACTTGTTCACGCTTAAGGATTCATTTGTAAGGAACTTCCAATATTTTAGTCTCTCGTGTTAAATTCCTGATTTTCTTTTTGTGTGTCCGCTATTTTGTGTAGAAGTTGGTCGTTGATGACCTATACTATTTTCTTGGATTGCAGAAATCAAAAGCCAGCAGGAGATCCTGGAACAAATAAATGGTAGTGACGTGCCTCAAGGGCACTTGTAGGTTACGAATAGCGGCCTGCACCGGTCTGGCTAACAGAAGGTGTAAACGCACTCTAGAAGCGAATGCCGTCGACGGCGAGGATGGAAACGTGGATGACTTGATGGGGTTTTGCAACTCGGGGGTTTATTCCATTCATTTCTTCAAGAACAAGTTTAGGGAGACAAACTGTCAAATTTCTAATTGGGTGGGGTCCCTCTTTTATAACTATTACTATTCTCTAAATCTAGAACCAATTGCAAAGAACGATAAAGCAGTTTAGAGTTGCCCAACTTAGGCATGGGAAGGTGATAGAGGCTTAAGTAGCTGTTTAGTCTTCGGAAAGGGTTGCGGCTCTTGTACAGTTACCGCTTCTAGTCACAGTGTTGACAGTTACCGCTGAAGCTGTCTTAGGCTAGCTTTACACTCTCAATTTTTCTTCGAACCTTTTCCAATGCGTAGGAATATCTGAGTCAGTGTCGTGGACACCTAATCATTAAGCAGATATAAATGTTCAAGGACACATAAAAGCCTCTATAGTTTCACGGGCTTCAAGAAATTAAGCAAAATAAAGTTTATTTATAAATCAAACTAAAGTTAACTTATAAAAATTAAATTGAAATTATTTGCAATTTACTAGGTTTTTGCTTGACGTTTCGGGACAAGTAACACTGGCTGCGGTCTCAAGCTGAACGATAGTATAAAAGTAATAAAGTCTGTTTGTTTTTGTTTCTCTTCGTTACCTGCTCATTATGATTGTTGAGCTTTCATTGATTGTACTTAGAGTGACTCTCTGTCGGCAACACTTAATAAATAGTTTAGTTTGTTTGTTTGTGAGAGCGATTACACGCGGCGGCCTTTAATTAGTGGCGCACCATCGATCATTAGTGAGTGTGCCTGCGCCTGCGCCGCTCACGTGACGTCACTCACACAAGACGCGCACTCACTGTCCTACTGCACATCACATGTGAGCCTTCAACGTGCAACGTAATTATACTCACTTCCAAAACAATTATTTGTGACCATTTTAATTGGATTCTATTCAATTTATTTGTATAAAGAATGAGTTTTTTTTTATATTTAGATGAGAAATCAATATCCAAAACACAAAATTATTACTGCACGTCAGATGCTACCAATATTATTAACATTTTCAGAGGATTCTTAGAATTTGCGTCTTGTTGCCTACAGTCATTGAATAATGTGTAGTAGCATGGATTATAAATACCTAAGTCAGATACAAAACGAATAAACTAGAATTATTCGGTATAATATAACCTTTCATTATTACCTCTATTCTCATAATTTAGTTTCTAACAGACATAGATAGAGCGCCTTCACAAGCGCAGCAAAACGCTTTTTCACTTGTACAGAACGCAAGAGACTCACACAACAGCTATAGGCTATACATTGACAACAAGGAACTTTTCGTTTGATCAATTTGGTAAATCATAATATTCATTTAAGTACAGATCTATTTGTACCTATATATATTTTTTTGTGAAAGAAAAGGAAAAACGTAAACGTAAAGTGTACACACTTCCGTGTCTTGAACTGCGGCCGAACTGTTAATATATTAACTTCACAATTAAACACGGTATTCTAAACTGATTTGACATTGTAATAAGAACGTTTATAGACCTTATGATAATTAACAAAACCATGTAATAGTGTATTTAATTACCTAATGCCCTCTATTGAGCTAAACTTGAATTAATCATCAACACAAGGGTAAATGGAAGAGGTACTGTTATGATTTATGTTATAACTTGTAGACACTTTTTTCATCGTTAATTATAACAACAACAAAAATAAACGTCGTTCGCATTAAACAAGACATTGCTTGGTTTTATGATATAATTAAATTATATAAAAGTAATACTAACAACAGATAATATCTGAGGTTTGGTTACATTTGTTCACCGTGTGTCTGTGTAATGAGCTTTTAAAAATATTTAATGTTCTTAGTTAGAAACTTATTTACTAAAGCGACGTTCATGACCGACGTGCGTCGCCCAAACATATCAGGTAACAAATAAACTCATCCACAACTACAGTCATCATTTTGTTACTTTTTATAATAATATGTTATTTGTATAGTTTTAGGCACAACAGACTCTTTCTGCAGTAATAATGAAGATGACATAAAAGCCAGGTGTGAGGTTTGATTCTATAAGTAGTATTGAATAAGGCACTCTATCTGTTCATACAATATACCTTTTGTGGCTGCGCTACTTTCTTCACAGGTTCTATTATGTTTGTGTGTGTGTGGGCGTGACTGTGTGCAGTGGTGGTGACAGGCGACACGCGTGAGTAGTGAGGCGACATCACTCAGCGCGACAATGACGCGCGACAAATTACCACCGACACACAGCCAGAGAGACACTTTATTGTATACTTATTATAACAAGTGAATCATTTATTTATTTCGTTAGAAGAGAATATAAAGAGTTTCACAGGAATAATTAATAATTTCATTAATATAATGAATGTTGTGTGACAAGTCTTTATTCAATAAAGGGAAGTTTTATTATTGATCGCCTTACTATCTTACATATTTATGTGACACCAGTTTCATTTGTCTATCCAGTAATAAAATGAACTAGAATAAAGTGTTAAGGTTAAATATTGAATTAGTTATATAAATAAACTTAAAGATGTACTTACAACGATGTGTGGTTCATTTGATGTAGTATTGATAATAATAAATAAACGTAACATGACAGTATATCCACATACAGAACTAATGAGTATTATACTGTAGGTATGTAGTAAGAGTGTCGCAAGTGCGTCCGGCACAGATGTTGTTTTACTACAGGATCGTGAAAGAGTATCCAGCACCTACCTACCTAACAGTCACGAACTACGAGTAAACGTACTGGAATATTTATTTTATTACAGTACTTTAATGTATAATTATTTAATATGTTTAATTATACCTATATTATTGGCTTATGTCGACCGCGTACCGGGAGACGCAAGGTGGCCAGGTGAACCGACGATCTGGTGAAGTTTTTGGAGCGATCGAGAGACACAGACAGGACATAGAAATGTGGCGATGATTGAAGGAGGCCTCTGCTCAGCAGTGGACAGGTGAATTATATCTCCAGCCTTTCTAACATCATACAAAGCTCTTATAATTTGTTGGTCAAGTTGTTGTTATGCCTGTTTTTTATCAGTTTTTAATTTCTCAATAATTGAAAGTAGAGATTTTGCCTTCTTAATTACAACAAACAATTTGACATGGTTCAATAAACCACTTTATCACCGCACCCATATGATGGCAGCTCATTCATTTATTAGACTATGTTCTGAGGAGTTTGAAAGGAGTCCTGTCGAGTTACAAACGTTCATAGTAAGCTTTTATGCTGTAGTTGGTATGGCGTTGTGGTCAAAGCAGAGAAACGCAGAGAATGAGGAAAATAAGTAAAGGTTTCATGATAGTAAAGGTAAAGTAAACAAGTACAACGTGAGACCTGTAGTACTGTGCAGCTCAGAACACTGCGGCCCACTTAGTCCAATAAACAACTAAACTGAAGCTTCTATAGCTTTCTTCTGTCTTTTATTTAAAAGACCGGCAATACTAGAGTAATGTACCTGATGGTAAGCGTGAATACACTCTTACTACAAATAAAGGCAATCTGCTGAAATTGTGAAGGAAGTTTGCAAAACAAAACGTACAGTTCACACGACTCGTGTAATCTGTTTACTGATAAGTGTGAGATTATTACTATCGTGGTGTGATAGTGAGTGCGATTAAGGGTCCATATATATTAATATATATGTGCGCATGCGCTGTAACGGCTAGTACAATTGTTGTAAAGCGTAAGGTCTAATAGTTAATATCTTGCATTTTACATAAAACAGGCTCTATTTGAATACAATGTCAACATTATTGCGCGTGAATAATGCACAAGTGCGCCGTGCGTGTGTGTGTGCGTGTGTGTCGATAGTCAGCTGTTATCTCGCGCATGCGCATAATATCTGTGCGCGCACCGCGCCGAGGCGCACGGTTTACATAACGATATCTGATCATTGGGCAGTTTTTACTTAAGAAGCTGCCTGCACTGAGCTTAATAGACGAATACATTGAATTTATTACGTTCTAAGCTTTCTCGTATAATAGTACTGATTAGCATAGCACCTATCTGCTCACTTAACATTAGGTACATGTTGCAGCTCCAAGCTCGCGTAGGTACTTCTAAGTATATTTGAAGTAGAAAGTACCTTTGTTAATATTGTAAGAATCTAATCTCGATATCTCTAACAGCATGTTGCCAAGTTTGTTCTTGTTACTCAAACTATAAAATTCACGCTATAAGGTCGAACCGTTAGAAAAGGGGATTTAGCCCACTGAAACTAAGCAAAGCAGATAAGTTGGTACTCAGCTTTGCACTTATATAATGATAGCAATTGCTGAATCTTCCTAAAAAGACTTTAAGGTCATCGGCGGCATAAGAAGCGGTGGAAAAATTTGTACTTGGTTACGACATATTACATCTCCAATCTCCTCTTTATTTTAATACAATTGGCACGTTAGCGAACAATGTATTTATTAAGTAGAATTATATTTATGAAGCAAGTGATCATAAGGCTTTGCGTGTTTCTGTCTAAAGTTAAATAAAATCAGTAAATATCATACATAGTTATAGTTATATACAGTTACTCTGTATTCTGCACAATTTGCACAAAACATCACATTTAATGTTTAAATCATGGTTAATATTTTTTCACATCAAACATCACGAGTATTAAAGTTATAAGTAGTTAAATACTTGTTATACGTATTGAATAAAAACTTATAAATTCCTTCGTATCTAAGTGGAGTACCAAGTTATGATTGCTCGAAGAACTGGAAATATAAAAATGTATCAAGGAAACCATTTCATAACTGGATTGCGACAAAAACAGTCGAACATCGCATCAACCAAGCGCGGCGCGGCTAGCCTCACTCCCGCGGCTCTGCTCGCCTGCTATGTCGCGCCAACACTCGCGCACACTGCTCCACTGCATAATGCAATGCGTTATTTGTATCACATTACCGATATCCGGGAAACTACTCATACTTTAATCATGTGCAGACAAATACATACTTGTTAGAATAAATGAGCAAGAGAACAGGGACCTGATGCTCAGTCATCACTGTCTCTACAAGGACTGACCACTGAGCAGAGTGACCACATGTTTTAGTAAACATGCGCCGCTCTTACACACTAATATTCGCGCTTTTTCGAAGTCCCCCCCTTTTTTAGTACAAGACATTACGTACATAAATAAATTGGAACTAAAGTCTCAGTAAGTTGTTGAACAATTTAATAAGCATTGCCACAGAATTATTAAAGTCGCTCTCAGTGAATGATAAGAAAGAAGCCCTCAAAGAAGTAGCTGTATTTAGAATGCTTTATATTATAGAGTACACTTATCATTTTGTTTGGATTTTGCTCATGGATGTTTAGAACAATAATCATTTCCGTTGCTTTGAACAAAGTAGCCTCTGCTTTTTATTTAACTTTACTAAACGAATAAAAGGATAAACTTATTTAAAGTTGTTACGTCGCCGGCGCGGGCGCAGTATCGCGGGCTGGCGTGACGACCTCGATGCCGTTACGAATAATTGGCAGGAAATTGCAACGTTCAGGAACGAGAGGAAGCCTGCGAGGGCGTCTTTGTTCGAGAATTGAACCTTTTTATGGATTATCGTTAGATAATAAAAAAACTGTAGAGAGACTAAGAGAAATTAAGAGCAATAACAATTCTAGTAATGACAGTGTGATAGTTAAACACACAAAATCTTTTCCTTTATTACCCTTTAAAGGATCCTGCAGACAAGGGTCTTTAGTGCGCCAGTATTAAATAATAATTAAATATAATGAGAAAGAATAAACTAAAGTAGGTGACAGCATCCCACAGAGTACCTCAACTCTTGTGTGGTGCCACCTGATGATACTCATGACACACAATACGTGCAGGGGCTTCTGGTCGCGAGCTACCGATGTATATTGTATACTAGCTTGTGCTCTGTACTCTACGTTAACAAAAATACTCTACATAAAGTTGATAAGTTAAGAGTGTTCAGAGAGATGTCCGTGACCCCGGCAGTAATACTGTATACATTATATAATGTATTCGTTATTCCCACTGGATGTGAATAGTTACCGTGACGTCTACTCCTGGTACTTACTACATGTATGACATTGTTTATTATGTACCGAAGAGTGGCCCGAGTACAGGCGACTGTTATACTTGCATGTAGTGCGGTGGTGCAAGTGACGCCTGTACCGAGTGTATACATGTGGCGCGGCGCGGCGGGGTGCGTGCGCGCACATACATCACACGCTTTAATTGAATAACGGAATATTAATTCGCTGTGGTCGTCTCTGCAGTGACACGCTCAGCGCTGGCAGTACGTACCACTGCTGTTTATGTCGCCCTATTCATACCTCGCACAATAGGACACTTAAACGAATATCAATAGTTTATGCGTGGCGATAGTTGCGCGGTAATTGAATACTTGTCGCGTTGAATGGCGGCTCGTAAAGACGGCGCAGATTCGGTTGTTATTCATGAGATGCGGTGCTAACGATCTGTCCTCGTGCGGCCATGTTGTCGCCACTCACTTGTGCATGCACACCTGTGCAGATAACGAGAGGCTACGTCAAGTTGGCACGATCGGAGGAAACAATACTAAGTTCTAATCAAAACTGTTGGAGGATTCATTGAGATATACTATCCATGTCAGGTCCCGCATGTTAAAATATTTTTCTTTATTTTCAAACGAGTCTAAAGTGAGCACGCAGACCTCAGCCATTACTCGACTAATTAAAAAAACATTTTTTGAAAGTGTGCATGAAACTGTACTGTACTGAACTATGTAGTGTGCTTAAACAAATATGCGTATTGTATACACTCTCTAAGAATAACTTTTAAATTACAAAATATTATTGCATCTTTAGTTCATTTCATTTTTCTTCAATTGATTTTGTCATCTTGCATACACTTGTATTGTATTTATGTTATAAAAATATCAAAATGTCAATGTTAATAAGTTTAGTTTTACTTTATGTTGTCAGAGCTTGACACTTGAACTCATCTTAATCTCTTAAATATTTTATTATAACTATATTTAATATAAACACGTAATGTGTTGTGTGTGGATGAACAAACAGACAGACAAGTGCGTTGTTTATACAAGGCGTACACAAACAGTAGTGGGTGAAGGCTCCCCGGTGAGGACTTGGAGACGTTTCTATCTGACGCGGAGCGACTCATTAGCGCGACAACAGAGAACTCTCCGAAGTGACGCGACGCACAGCACAGACCTCAGCTCGTTAGGGATGACACAGTTTGTGTGGCACTGATCATATTTTTGTATATTATTCAGATAATTTATTCATAATTTTATTCAGAACACTGACAATACTATACATTCGTGGTACTTAAAGATACATACAATTATATAAAATAAGGCTGTCATTATAACAACAGTGTTCACAATGTAGAGTTAGATTGCAAAATTAAATATTATTTTCCAAGTGTAATGAATCACGTCTAAAGTTTATTATTGATTGAACACAAACGCTGTGAACAACCTACAGGTTGATGAATTTGCATTTATATCGAAACATTAACAAAACTAGTGACAGAACAGCTAGGCATTTATAATATTAAGTAATAACTCAATATTTAGATAATAAAGCAGCAAGGTGTCAGCCCTGCGCAGGTGTGAGACAGCCACTCGACACAGAGTCTGCGCCACGCAACCACACAAACATCAAGTTATCTCTAACGGTTACAGGCAGAGGCCCACTTGAAAACACACAAACATGTAAACACTCGACTGTCACGAGGGTACCTCAGTGCGGTACAGTGAGGTAGAGTGAGGTTGTCGCAATGTGTTTACTATAAACATCAGTTTAGTTGGTCGAGATAAGCTGTCGATAAGACGTCAGATATAAATCACCGCTGCCTACTGCTCTACGCACAACACTTGACGCTTATGACTGAACACAATCAATATTTATTATAAACAAACTGCTTACTAACTATAACACAATATTATGAATACTTGATTATTATGTCTTAGGTTTTATTCTCAGTAATAGTCGTAGGTATCTATTTGTATAGTATATCTATGTGCAATCTTACGCGCAACAAAGAGCTGTGAACCTTACTAACGTCGCACCCCCCACAGGAATATTTTTCGTATGATTTTGGATTCTGAATTGAATGTTTTTTTTATGTCCGTAATATATTTTAAAGCCTCTGTAATATTGGGTCTGGTTCCTGGCGTTTGTAAATAGATCCCGAAGTCCCGTGTTATAGTACAAACTACACGACACGTAAATACTAATAGAAAGTAAAACATAATGTACGTAAATAGGCTAATGTCATAGAGCTGCAGATTTATTACACATATTATAACAATTTCCACTCGTTCAGGGTCTCGAGGTTGCATCTAAAATGAAGCTTCGAGAGATATTTGTGCGCTCATCACCGAGATACGGCCAATCAAGTAGTTTTACCGTTAATGTGCAATAAACAGACGGACGGTTTCATTGGGTATGTTAGTATAATGTCTAAGATATCTGCGGTGAATTTGTTACAGAATATAACGTTCAGTAATGTTAGATAGCGCGGGTACAGCCTGGCGGACATGACGGCCGCTCTCACTGCTACGAGTAGATACTACTGAACACAGGACATTGCACGCTCATATCTAATATTATAATCTAAATCATATTTGATAATGTTCTCTAGCTGGTATCTCTTTATTGTGAGCTTATACTTACTACGATTACCAGCGCGAAGTCGATGTGATGAACTGAATTAAAATAGTTTCTACAATTATGATCATCAAATTAATCATCATGGTATTCAAACTTTCAAGCAGGAACATCACGGTGATGTTAGTTACACCCTAAGGATTGTATATCCTCTTATGTTCCAAAGGGGTTAGTAAAAGTCGACTGCAGGGGAAAAGAACATTGAAGGGATGCAAGGTCACGATGGAAATCATGTAGGTATTCATATTATATATATTAATACAAATATATTTAATGTGGTATTAAATTAGTATTTATAACAAAATAATATATGATGCGGGGATGTATTGGCAGTAATTATCTCAGTTTAAGAGCAGTCGGCCATTAGCAATAAACTACGAGTCGTGAGCGGCGCACACTAACTCACAAACTTACTGTGCGCAACTAATAACGTGGCGGATACATGCACTGATTTATATATTATGTACTTTTAAATATATAATACATTTTAAACATACAATATGTAGCTCTACAATATAATGTTTCGTTACTATTTACTTTACAAGAGCACAACCTTCAACTTATATCTATACTCTATGCAAAGCTGTTGCGGACTGCTACATAAATTAGTATTTCTAATTATTTTCTTAATCTGTGTGGGATAGAACAAAGGCGTACACGGACTTAGTGTTCCTGAAAATTAAAATGTATGAGAAGATGCAATTGAGATGTTGTATCACGATCACAAGAATAAAGTGAAACATAAAATTAAACGTAATCAATGATATAACATTCAATATACTTGTAATCAGATTTCTCATAAAAATTGTTTTCTTAAGATTAGTTTAAATTACATGAAATTATTAAGTGCCTAACCACTTAATATTGAATAATAAAAAATGTGCGCAGATTACTCTACAGAAGGAACTTTCTGTGTATTGAGACTAATGTTGTCCACACTTATAATAAATGTTACAGAGTCTGGTGCTATCCGTGATGTATAGATAATTAGTATGATCTAGCGCCGGGTCCCACAACACGTATACGTAGATGTGTACTCGTACAGCCGGGCAGTGAGCGTCTCTATTAACTAACTCAATTAGCCGCTGACGGAACTGACAGACAGATTTATTCCTTCTATATAGGTAGTTGTAGCGTAGTGGATGCAAATAGGCTCGATACTGTACAGATTAAATGATGCATTCAGATAGTTAGTGCCGCGGTACTGTTACTACCTATGTTATTGTATTTATTAAATGTATCACGTTATGTACCTACCTATGTTCACTTGTACGTTAGACTCTATCAATCAACTAGCCTATCGCAGTCCACTGCTGGACATAGGCCTCTCCCAACACGCGCCACAGAATACGGTTCTGCGCCTTCCGTATCCAGTCCGACCCAGACACTTTTTTTGAGGTCGTGAACTTATTCAGAAACCTTACTCTTAGGTCCCGGTAAAATATAGTCCTCAGTCCAGGTAACAATTAGTTCTAATTGGTACCTGTTTTATTTCCTCTTCATTTTATTCATCTTTAGCGTCAACAATTCACTTAGTATTCCGGCTGTCTTGCTGAAAAAATTTTACTTATCTGACTAACTTACATGAAAATGAAGTTCAGTGAATTAATATTCTTTACACTCATCGCAACTCGTAAGTGTATCATAAACACCGTAGGGTGATGTAAACTGAGAAAATTATACCAAACTTAAAGAAATAGTAAAATCTTTGCCACAATAAAAATAATGTGATCGAGCGAAATATCCAAATATTAAAGTTATGTTTGTAAAACAAGAGCTCTGTATACAAGTGCCCCACTGAGTAGGATATATATTATAATAACATATAATAATAATAAGAACGGTGGCGGTATATTATAAAAGTGAAAGTAATATTAATTGGGCGGTAATTGTGAGCGGGAGCGCTCGTACCTACTAGTGATGTGCGCACGTCGACACTTACTATACCAGACTTATATACTAAAAATATTTACGACAAAGTAATAACACTTGTCTGTTACCTTAAATATCTATCCTAAATGTCAATGAAAATCATTGTCGCATCTATGTGTAAATGCTGGTCAATCCTTAATTGGCAAATGTATCAGATTCAATACTTTTCTGTGGCTGTAATATGTGATTTATGTATAGATTTGCTATGGACTAACCTTACTTATATAAATAAATAAATGAAAAATAAACCTAGAAAGAGAAAACTTCGCATTTACATATCGACATAAAATTAAGTATCGAAAATATTAAAATAATAAAATCACAACAAAGTATCGGTTTATAGTAGTAGTCTATGCGATCATAAAATAATTGAATTAAATGTTTTTATGTCGGATGTTTGAATGCCTATACTAGTGCTTGTAATAAAATTATTGGTGAAATATACCTAAAATATAAACTCAGCTAAAAAACGGCAAGCCACACGACATCCAAATTAAGCTAATCCTAAGTTATCAAACTGAGCCGAATAAGTATAACAACAACATAAACGACGCTACTTACTGTTATCAGTCCCATCTGTATTAATTATCCTTATACAAAGATTTAGCTTAGAAACCTACAAAAAAATACTTATATCGTATTAGTATGGAACGGTAAGCCGACACACAAAATAAAAACAATATAAATGTGATACAAAGTCCATACATCAGATAAACATAATGTATCTCGACATTATATTATTCATATCCGCTTCACTTGGCTATCTACATCGACTTGTCGCAACAGCTCTGTTAATGTGTCCATTACACACAGACACACACACAGACAGACTCGTACATATTGTGCAAATGTCAAAGCTACTGCCATAAAAGCTAATCTGTATACATTTTAATTAAATATATAAAGTTCATCACGATATATTGAATATAATAATAAAATAGATCGATAAAGCGATACAACGTTTAGATAAGTATTAAATAAGCTCGGTGGAGACTTGAACAGAACGTTGTTAGTACGTAACGGGACTGAAATAATAAGGTTACATTAGTATATTGTAGTATCCTCGGAGGTGTAAGTGTGCACATCCCTATGCACAGTGGTCGGTCACGCTACGTGCCGGCGCCGCGCAGACCCGCCTCTAATAACATAATGGCGGGCTATCCACTCAAGCTCAGAACACAACGCACCTATTACTTACACCGCTCACATATTTGTTGTGTGTAATCAGAACTGGAGCCGTGACTTGAACCCGCACCCCCTACCTACACGAACTACACATCCCGACCAGTAGCACAGATCTCTAACTAACTATTTGTGAACTCGGTCATTACTGGTGGCTGACATGTTTACCAAGCTTTGATTGTGATGACGATTTCAATAAATGATTTTTGATATAGATATTTCAGGTGGTCCCGATGTAATTTTATTTGTATAATATGTTAACTTAACATGAAGCTATGAATTGACAACCGTTGGGACAGAAAAGTTCTCGAGTAGCGAAGACACAGGATTGACAGACAAAAGGCAGCCTCTGTTTTTATAAGCTTTAAGTTTGTAATGAATTTTTTGCAAAAAATACAAATACTTATATACAAACATAAGGTGTATAAAACCATACCCTTACGTTCTCTGTATAAAAACCCAAACAGCAGTAATACATTAATAGTGATATACTGCAGGTTTACTTGAAGACACGTGCATACGTATTAGTCGGCTATGGTGAGAGAAGTTCTTTGGTTTCTCGTTTATAACAAAGCTTGTCACGGCTGAAGCACACGCCATTTAATTCGACACAATCTACATAATTATTTGTATAATGAGTTTATTCAGTATGACAGTCAACTTGACTAATTCTAACAAACTAATGCTTATAATGTTATTTGTGCGTCTCGCATGAAGAGCTGATTAAGTAAATACTTAATGTATGTGTGTGTGATGTATAATGCAGAGTTGAGTGTGACGGCGGAGTTAGTTAAGAGCGTCGTGTTAATACCTGGTATTAACATTTATATTTGTGTTGTGGTCGCGAGGGCGCATTCCGACCCGCCACACCGCCACACCGCCGCGCCTGACCTCCAATAACAGCCGAAATAATCTCATTATCGTGTATCAATTTCGATCAGCAAGCAATAACACTATATTATTGACAAGAACAGTTAGTTCGCGCCACTTCGGCCGCGCTCGGCCATCCTCGTGCATAATCGTCGTTAATAGCGATCACCTGGGAACATAAATCAGAACTCTCCATGAGGTGGAGGTAGATGGGTGCGAGGGCGCTCCTTGCCCACGGGCCACTACAATTTATCGATAGGTGTTAATGACTTTGGGAGATTACACCGGTAATTGTCGGAATTTGAATTTGTTACATTTATATATGAGATATTCAAATTATGATTAGGAGAGAGGAGCGCTCATAATATATTATTATAGTTACTACGATCCTATGTAGTTAGTTGTATTATAACCTACATTGATAAATTAATTGTACAGTACTGTGTAGTAGACAATACAATATACTAAACTACAATAATAGGGTAGTTAAATGTTGGTAGATGGTAGAGAGTTGCGCATGCGCACGACATTCTTACCTCCGGGCGGCTCATCGAGTTAATGTCAATAACTATAATACAAACGTCTTAACTATAACCCCCTCGGGGCATACATCCGTAGACACGATACGGTAGACAAGCGGTGCGTCTGTGATATGTAGTTGTAGTTATAAGTATAACTACACACTGTATAGTTTGCCATGGCAACGTAAATACCAAAATAAAATTTCGATTGATATTAGATATAAGTACCATACTGAGAATTTAAAATAAATGCCAAGACAGGTAATAAACTAGAGCAAAATATAATTTAACGCGTAACTAAGTATTCGTATAGACAAGTACTCAATACACAGTACTCACAGTGTCAACACTACTCACACTCTCAACACAATCTTATCATTAAGTATGTACTTAATAATATGACTTTAGTTAGTTTATACAAGCCTAAGGAAACAGCAAAGTTTGGTGTTTTCTGCTCGATTGAGTTAGAATAAAGAGAACCAATGTGACATCGCTTAAGATTACCTGATCGAAACGCACAGCACAAGCAAATAAAGCTTACGTCCTGAAATGTAACGTCACGGACGATCTGATGATGATTGTGGTGGCGTGTACTTAGACTCTAAGTCTTAGCACAACCTTACAAGAGCACACAAATACCAGTAGCTCATCTTTCTGATCATCAGTGGAGAGGGTGGTTCTTACAATAGAACACAAGGACTTATAAAAACGATCTGTTTTCTTAAAGATAGTTTCGTTTCTAGAGTAAAGAAAGTATTAAACTTAGAACATTAAACACACTCACTGACTTACTGCGCTCTCAATAATATACAAAAGCCTTTTACTTGGGATCGTCCACAATGTGAGATATAAATATAATATTGATGTTCTACGTAATACTGCCTTCATACGAGTTATTAATATATGCTGTGGAGTGCATAGCTCGTCGTCACTTGGTTTCCTGCAAGTGTATCGAACATGTCGATACAAATAACTGAACAACTGTTAAATGTAACGCATTCTGTGCTCGTGGGAGCACTACGTGTGAACCGTTCTGTAGCACGTCACGTGACGTCACGTCGTGCTGGCGACACTTAACGGTCGCGTGGCGAGGGTTAACAGGCTGCTACCCACCGGTTCCCTCATTCATTAAACGTATGACACTCTATTAACACACAGTATACACACATATGTGTATATTTATATGAAAAACGTAGTAATTATAATAAACGGTGAACCCTGATCCCACAATATTGTATATTTAAATATGTATTTAATTAGTATTTATACTAAGTCGTAACTAATATTAGTTAGGAATGGTATTTAGTGAATGTTGGCATTTGTTTACAATAAACTAAATAAGTTTGTTTAAGTTCGTCATGGTGTAGTGTACAAATAAATAATGCGCATTAATAAACATAGAGACGGCAGCGGCGAGGAGCTGTCACCAATGTAAGCTCTATTTATGTTGTTATTATATGTAATGGTGGGAGTGGGACAGACGCTACCATCTCTATGACTGGGTGAAATGGTCTCAATATTATGTCATATTGGATAACTTAATCTTTACTCAAATGTACTCTAAATAGTAGTTTTATTATATGGCTGTCTGATCTTATAAGTCATGGTTAAGATATCTTCTTCTATACGATGCAATATAATAACTCAGGCGCGTACCTATATACTCGATGCCTGACTGAGTCAGCACTCACGTGATGTAAGGGTTTATTATAAATCGTCTCATTAGTGACCAAGTTATATGAAGAGTATTGTTTATTTGTCTGTTTCCCGCGAGGTGACTGTCAGTTGTTAGTTATTTATAAATTATATTGTGCGGTGACGATGACGATGAGTGCTGGAGGGCTAGCTGCGCATGCGCGCGCACAGAGCGGCGCCGCGCGGCATCATTAGCGCGCATGACTTGCGCACGCGCGTGTACCCACCCGTGTGAACCTACATAACGCGCCACTCAATTGGATGAATAATCCGATTAAGTTTTTGTCACTCTCCGTGAGTGAGGACAGAGCCGCGTCACGGCGCACCACTAGTGATGGAGGATTACGTTCCGTGACGTCATCATCACACGTATCACATACTACACACATTATATCGGCTTTATCTGACGCACTGTGGAGCAGGATGCGAGACATACATGGCGGCGATCAAATTAATCTTGATTAATAATATTAAATCTGTTTTATCCGATTATTTATTAGTTATTTATATCCGCGTCCGTCTGTGTGTCACAGCACGTTACAACCCAGCCTCGCATACATCAGCACAGGCTGTTGTAGATACTGTACTTATAAGATAAATCACGCAGCGAGAGTTCTCAGGGGTTTAATATCATAATTACGGGTTTTGCTCAAGATGGTGGCATGATATTAGTTTGCACGTCCTTTCTGTAATTGGAACCTCTCAAACATAATCTATAAAATATTATAGTAGTTGTGGCAAAGTACCATCACTTTCGAAGAGAGTTCTGATAAGAATGTGGTCAAAGTCAAAGTCAAAGTCAAAATAGCTTTATTCACTTAGGTTACAAAGTAACACATGCAAATCGTTATACATGTAGTAGAATAGTATAGAGAAAAATGTCTGCCAAACTACTACCACTTTCGCAGACGACTATAGTAGAGCTCTGAGAAGAATGTGGCCAAGAAACTCAGGCCACTCTTTTCAAAATAATAATTTGACTTTGTTACAATTACCAACAGCAGCGTGAAGAATGATGTGTGCAAGCAAATCTTACATGCATAGCAATTTAAAGTTTAATTGATAAAAAAAATTTCATTGTTAATAAATTGATTTAAAAAAGCTTTAATTGCATGGCACGTTCATCAGTCATCTCGTCACTGCGATATCCGACAGAAATTAACACACAAGCATTTGTGTCGTCAAGTTGATTTTGTTAATCTTTAAGTAGTTGAGAATGGAATAGAATACCATTTAGATAATATAATTAAATACATTTACAAATGCAAGTGAAGTATTTCTATCGTTACAATAACAAATAAAACTGTAAAAGAAAGTAATAAGGTAGTAACATAACATCCGCACAACTACCTAGGTTAAGCCACAATCTACACCATGGAACAAGCAACATAAAATCACGATAATTGAAATCTAAGCCCATGAGTTTTTGTCATTAATATAATCGTTTATTGTATAATAGCCTTTCGATAATAGCTGATTTTTTACAAATGCTTTAAAGTTTAGTAAAGGTAGATCCATTACATGCTTAGGCAGTTTATTGAATAAACGTATACCGAGTCCCGCAAAAGTGTTATGTACCTTATGTAGGCGATGTTGTGGACCTATCAACTTATGCCTATTCCTCGTACCAATGCTATGAATGTCGCCATTTCTATCATACTGTTCAATATTTTGCTTAATATATATTATATTAGCATATATATATTGTGAAGCAACTGTTAAAATACCTATTTCCTTAAAACGATCTCTCAATGAAACATTCGATTCAAGATTGTAAATAGCTCGAACTGCACGCTTCTGAAGAATAAAAATAGATTCGATGTCTGCAGCCCTACCCCACAAAAGAACACCATAGGACATTAAGCTGTGAAAGTAACTAAAGTATACCAATCTTGCTGTCTCTATATTCGTTAGCTGCCTCACTTTTTTAACTGCATAAGCAGCTGAACTTAGTTTTCCTGCTAGAGCTAATATATGAGCACCCCATTGCAGCTTACTATCCAACGTTATTCCTAAAAATACAGTAGTGTCTACAAAACGAAGGACCTCACCGTTTAAAATCAGATTATTACTAAGGCTTTTAACATTGGGCATAGAGAATTTTAAGCATTTTGTTTTGGCAGCATTTAAAAGCAAATTGTTAGCAGTAAACCAGTTCAGGACTTGTGCGAGAGATTCGTTAACTTCATCTAAATTAGTTTGCTTACGGTTTACTTTGAAAACGAGTGAAGTATCATCTGCAAATAAAACAATGTCGCACAAACCCTGAGCAAGAAACGGCAAGTCATTGACATAAACTAAAAATAGAAACGGACCTAGAATGGATCCTTGAGGCACGCCCATACTTGGCGGAAGACCAGAGGACCTACTACCATTTACTTCGACATACTGAACCCTATTGCTTAAATACGAAGATAATAAATCAAGAGAAGCATCCCTAATTCCATAATGTCTAAGCTTGCACAGAAGTGTCCCATGATCAACGCAGTCAAAAGCTTTAGAAAGATCACAGAAGACGCCTATTGCATCCATAGAATTTTCCCAAGCATCATAGATATATGATGCTTGGGAAAATTCTCTTTTTGGTCAAGAAAGTACTGGTCGCTCTTTTTAAAAATAATAATTTGTCTTTGCTACAATTTAAAAAATAGACTTTACTTACCCCATAATAATACATTTCAAAACTGCTAGACACAAACAATTAAACCTAGCTGCCGTGGCTGTAGATGTTCACAACTGTTTGCAGAGAACTATTAATTTGGACTAGGTGACATTATTTTGTAAGCCGATGTGCGCCAGTTTGTTGCGCCTGTTTAATATCTAGAATTATCTTAGGAAATACTAAAAAAATATAAAATTAAATACTACTGAAATATAGACTAGACACTGCGTCTGCTTTAATTATTAGGTAATGTATGAATTAATTGTGATTGAAGAAAATTATGAAAGCAAAACTTATTGAGCTGTTAAAATAAGTTATCTGGTGGTAAGTTACCATAGCATCCTGCAAAACTATACAGAGAAGAATTCGGGTAATATACGCCCAATTGTCAATACGTCTGCTTGTCATTATGTCCAACTGTTACATTGAAGAAGAAAAATTTGATAAAACACCCTGAAGTCAATTTGTTGAATCTATGTAATGCTTACTAGTTTACGTTCACAGAGCTTTCATGCGCGCGCCGTTACTAATACATATGTTGACAACATACAGTTATTATGTTGTGTTAAAATAACATAGTAATGTTACATCGCGGTACGTGAGCTAGTACCGAGCCAGGCTTACATACATGTTACAATTCTCTCTACATTACACACTGCTCTCACAAATATCGCACCGTGCGCTCTGTGGCACTGTGCGCTGTGGGAACGCGCCTGCAACCTGCGCTAGAACCGACACAATTATGCGCTCACTATCTCCATCTTGCATCTGTTTATCAATAAATATATTAAAGCTATAGTCGTAATGGTAGCGAGTTGCGGACACCACTTACACAATGTGATAAATTCCTGAAATCTGAAGTCTTTATCAACAATATCTACTGTTGTGATTACACAAAACTGTTCTTATAACTCACTTGCTGATACACTTCCCCTTTCTTACAACATCCTATAAGCATGGTATAAAGGTGCACTAAGTAAGACTCTGACGAAAACACGAGAGAACTTCATATTCCCTTCCTCCTCACCATCAATTAGACAACAATCTTGTTTAGCATTAGACGCATACAAGTCATTTTGGCGATACCACACTAGTTTATACTGTTGTTACTACTACAATAAGTCTCTCAAGAACTTATCCTCGTAACACAACACGTTTAAAACCATTTATTTTATTATTTGCTCTTTGTAAATTTTCGTCAAGTAAACGTGTAAAGTTCAAGAAGTAACAGATATAGTGTTACAAGATGTTTATCAGTAACACTAGCATGATATCATCAGCATGACATAATAATATAATATATTTAGTTGTCCGACTTTATTTAGTGAACCGTTTAATTAGTACGTGAGACAGTCGACACACTCACTATGTCTCAGTTTGTGAGTACTTACAAGTACTTCGTTAATTATTTGATGAGCTCGACGCGATCTTATTGTTAATAGAAACTGATGAACACTAGTTCCGAATTCTTAACAAGTGACACGATATGTTCACACTAATTCTGTTTTAATCCATCTTCTATTGTGTTTAATTTTATATAAGTACCTATATCAGTAGAGGGACGTCCATTGTCGGAGTTAGGTTGTATGCTATGCCCCTACGTTGTATAAACGGGTAGTCCTGAGCTCTATGTTGTTCAGATTCATACGGTACGTTTTTTTATAGGACACAATAAAAAAAACAGGTATTTTTTATTTATTTTTACCTTTCTGTGCAGGGACACATTGAGCTCTATCTAATTAGAACAGAGCATATTATAATCGCTGTAGCTTGTGTTTGTGGCCGTGTCCTCACAGGTGCTACACTTGCATAACGAGCGAGAACGCACCGACTGCAGCTAGCTGTATACATTACTGCATTCACCACGCTCACACACACACACACACACACACACATCACGCTGACCTACATACATACAAACATACACATACTGAGAAACACAAACAGATGAAATAATTTCCGTAACAATATCTAATTGCTTAAATTAGAAATGTTCTTACTAGTAACGACTACTACTACTAAAGATACTGTTGATCTATCAATACGTGTTTCTTCTTCAACCCAGCCTCTAATCACTAGGATTAAACCAACCTTTAATCACTAGGATTAAAGGTGAATGAAGGTTCAGGGATGATGGAATAAAATAGATCAAATAACACATCAAAGCATTATAAGGGCCGAATAAGAGTATTTATGTATCCTTTTAGCATTGTGAGTTAGTTTTATAGTAGCATTATAAACGTTTATATGGCTACTGTAATGCTTATTTGGGCACAAATTATTCAGCTTTAGGCCCTATTTGGGTCCACAGTAGCTGGTTAATAGCGTTACTGGCGCATTATATTAGCATTATTGTGGTCAAGAAAGATGTCAATCGCATTAAAGAAACATCATTTTGGTCAATAATATTGCCAATCGCGTTAAGAAAGAATTATAATGGTCATTAAGATAGCCTATTGCATTACAGAAGCATTATAATAGCAATGTTATTGATAGTGTAGGTGCCAACGGCATTCCAAAAGCATTAGACTAACATTTAAATGTTCTAAAATATTTATTGGAGCACTTTAAGTGTTCACAGTTAGAACTAAAGTAAACTAAACACTGCAAATTATTACAATAAAAAAAAGGATAAGTAAGACAGTCAAAATAAAACAGTGAGTGACGCCATATTATTGTTTGCATCAAAACAAATTCATCGGATAAGTTTTTCACTCTTTTGTTATTTCTTGCCTTCAAATATTACTGCGCAGTGTAGTTTACTGTACTTGTTTATATAGGTTTCATTGAAAATTTTCACGCGCCTTCGATATTTTTTAAATGTTTTATAAAAATATAATGTGTGTAAAACCAAAACAAATGTGTATTCCTAGTACAGAACAAGTTTTGAATGAATACAATAATAGTATTGCTTGAGCTGTATTAAATTAAGTTATATAATTATTTTAAATGACAATTCATTTTATAAATAGGTCCGAAAAAAAATATTTTTTCGTTATAAAATATTTACAAAATGGTGATCAGCCTTAAGCAGCCCGGTGAGCCCAAGTAATGCCGCCAGCATTACAACTACTTACGTGTGATTGTTTAAAGAGCTATAAGCTACACAACAGCACTCAGTTCATCCTTTAAAATGCAAGCATTATATTGATTCACATTTATGCTATTCAGCAGCATTAAGCTTTTACTTACCCCTTACAAGTGCTTTTACACAGCAAAAGGCACAAAAAACAGCTTAAAGCTGGATAGCGGATTTACATGGCATTATAGTGGTTCACGTTTGTGCTGTAAAACAGCTTCAAACACTTATTAACTCCTTTAAAATGTCGTTATGGAACCAAATGCACTAAAAACTACAACTGCATTGTGGTTTACTGCACTAAAACTAAAGGCTTAACAAAAGCATTCTGATTTAGCATTATCCAACTGTTATACCGCGTAAAGCATTACAATGATTTTCAAATGCCAGTGTTCAGCTTCAAGACGCTCGGTGAACTTATATAAGTGTTTGTACGGGTTTTAAGCTCTATATAAGTTCACTAGTTGTTTGTTAAAATGCTTTCTGTGTTACTTGGGGGATCGAATGCATAAACTGCCATAGACATAGTTCTGAGATTACTCGGGATCTATTGTCACGGGTTCAGCATTAGATGCTTTCTACACTTTAGTTTTGACATTTATTTATAAATAATAGAACAATAGTAGATTAACGATTCGAGTATAATGTAGTTGATATTATGGTGTCAAAGAATGTAATAGTATACAGTTCGTTAGTAAAGTCAACTTGGCATAAGTGAGGAACATGAGACATTATTCACGAGTCGTAGTCAGCTCGCGCACGCAGGCGCACTGCGCAGCTCTGTGAGAGCCTCGCGCCGGAAGATATAAATACTGGTAGTGCGCACGTCTCGCGAGCCAACTGACTCTGACGAGCGCGCTCTAGCCGCCTGATGTCTCATGTCTACTGCATACTTACTACACATAGCACTCGCCTGCCTCAACCACACCACACTTACCTATTCACTGTTTATTATTATCCAGTTAAATGTATCTCATTATGAGAACCATTGCTGAGGGGAAACTACACTGTGTACTATACGTTACACGTACGTTTAATATTTATTTTAATATCCTATTAAGTAGCTCTTCTATTAACTTGTTCTATTAGCTTTATTTAATGTTCTATGATAACTTTCATTTGAAGCGTTGTGTAAATTCCAACCCGATTCTAATTTGATAGAGATTTATTACAAAATAATCTATAAAGATCCTGTTTCAATATGCTACCTATAACATAAAACGATGAATTAATAAATAAGAGCCCAAGATGGGTAACTGTAGCATCATCCCGTCAATATAAAAGGTATATTTATAGTGAGGTGACCGCTAACCACTGAACACGGACCATCAACTTAATATAATACTTACACAATTACATAATCACTAACCCACAGCTTAGGATTGTGTTTAACCTTGGTTTTGTACTAGGTACTTCATTTTACTAAATACATATAAGCTTTTAAACATTTTCATTTCTCAGATATATAGAGAAGATTAAGGATTTGAAAGTTATACTTAATAAGTTTGAGATTTAGATGAATAAGTATTAAAATAAAGCGAAGCTATAAAATTAGTTCCTTAGTCTTAAAATAAAATAGATGAACACCGTAGATCAACAGAGAGGTACCTGTTCCCGAGACACCTCGCGCGAAGACGGCTGGTAAATGTTTGCAAGCGTAAATAGGTAACGACCGTATGATACATGTTATCCTATCCTATTTTTTGTTGAATTCATACTTTGATCATTTCCTTAAAGTTATATAATAAAATGTATTTAGCTCGGAAACATAAAAAGCAATGAGTTCTCTAAACGCTGTGCTTGAAGCAGTTGACCACAAGCCCTTAAGTACAGTTGTACCGAACATGGCTCCCCACATTATGTGGTCACAACATGATGACCACATCGACCACTACTCGTTATAAGAGAAGGTATGTTTGTGATTTTATAGTTTTAAATAAAGGCTCTATAATTGTGGGAGAGTGGTCGATGTAATGACTTATAAACTATATCGCGTTGTGGTGTTGTAAGTAAGCCACAGCAGTCTGAAGTAACATGGCATTTCCTTGAGAAAGTTCAGATTATACATTTTTTGCAGAATGAGATCGTTAAACCGGCGACTGTTCAAATTATGATTACTACTGAATTTCTTTCATTAGGTACTTATTGATAAGTGCTCGCTTACTTCAACTGAAGACTCCATGAGCGAGGACAGACAACTGTAGTTCATAAGCTTTACTGTTACTAATTTGTAAGAGTAATTTACATGAATAGTGCAATGTGTAATCATTGTAACTGCCGTTTAAACTCTCACTCAAGTAAGGTTTCTTCCAATGATAGAGATAATAATTATCACATTCAAACTTCAAACTTCAAACTTCAAAATACTTTATTTCATAAAATTTATTACAAATTGTTTGAAATCGTCGTTTACTTAAAATTGAAGCTACATTTAAAATTATAGATTGACACAAACAAACGCTACAGCACTAAGAAAAGCCGCGTTGTATTGTCAAATGTAAATTAAAGGAGAAAAATAAACCAATCTACTACTCGAATCTACTTGTCTGTCTGTGTTGATCTATAAATTCCAGTTTCCAAATGGTAGAGCCAATGAGAAGAAACCTGGCAAAGAAACTCATGGCAACTCTTTTAAAATTCAGTTGTGTTTACAATTTTTTTTTTTTTTACATTAATCATATACCCTATCAAAATATTTGACAGTACCAGACAGGATAATACACCATTTATACATCATAAAAAAATAATAATCAAAGAAAAGAAAAGTAGAAGACAAGCATGAGAACAAGGAAGACAGAAAAAAAAAGATAGAAAGGATACAATAATACAATTAGAACTTAGAGATAAAACAAAACAGTAGCACACATATATAAAAAAAGTGCATAAACTTGCATTATTTAAAACAGCCTATGGAACAGAAGCAGTTAATCCCAAGCCTTTTTGTCTTTCGTGTAGTCTAGGATAGTATAATATCCCTTTAGGATAAGTTTTTGTTTGACTACATTCTTAAATTTATTAAAACTTAGATCTTGAATATCTTTCGGAATTTTATTATAAAATCGCACACATTGACCCTGAAATGAACTATGTATTTTTTGGAGCCTAGAATACGGATGAATAAGTCTATCTTTATTTCTAGTATTTATACTATGGACATCACTTCTTTTGACAAATTGGTCTTTATTTTTATGAACATAAATTATGTTTTCATAAATGTATTGACTTGCTACAGTTAATATATTGATTTCTTTAAATTTTTCTTGAAGTGATTGTCTCCTACCTAAATTATAAATTGCACGAATAGCTCTCTTCTGCAGCACAAAGATAGAATGAATATCGGCAGCATGTCCCCATAGTAAAATACCGTATGACATTATGCTGTGAAAATAACTAAAATATACTAATCTGGCAGTTTCTATGTCTGTCAGTTCTCGAATTTTCCTAACGGCATAAGCTGCAGAACTTAGTCTCTTTACCAATGTCATAATATGTGGGCCCCACTGAAGCTTAGAGTCTAGTGTTATACCAAGAAATTTTGTAGTGTCTACAAGGTCTACCTGATCCTCCTTAACTCTTATCGTGGTTTTTCCTTCCCTTACATTCGGGGTTATAAATCTAACACATTTGGTTTTGCGGCTATTAAGGAGCAAGTTATTAAAGTCAAACCAACGAACAACTTTAGAGATAGCCAAGTTCACTTCGTCAGTGCTAGTCTGTTGTCGTTTCACTTTAAATAAAAGCGAAGTGTCATCGGCAAACAAAACTATCTCATGTTGATCTTTAACTAGATGTGGTAAATCATTTATATAGATGAGAAACAAAAGGGGTCCAAGTATGGAACCTTGCGGAACGCCCATTTTTACGACAGATCCTGGAGATAATTTTCCATTAATATTAACTCTTTGTATTCTATTATTTAAGTAAGACGTGAAAAGATCTAATCCAAGTTTACCTAAGCCATAGTGATGTAGTTTCCGTAAAAGTGTATCATGATCGACACAGTCAAAAGCCTTGGACAAGTCACAGAAAATACCTAAAGCATCGTAAGACTTCTCCCAGGCATCATATATAATGTTTTACAAGCTCCACACCAGCATCGGTTGTGGAGCGACCCCTTGTAAAACCAAATTGTTTAATATGTAAAATTTTGTATCTACTTAAATATGTTTGCAGTTGGTCTGCAATAAGTTTTTCAAAAATTTTACTGAAAGTTGGCAGTACTGAAATCGGTCTAAAATTAGTTGGGTCTGATGTACAGCCAGATTTATACAAAGGAACAATTTTGCTGGATTTCATTAAATCAGGAAACACACCACTATCTATCGAATGATTAAATATAAGAGCTAAATGCGTTGCAACTGAGTAAATAATATGTTTAGTAACAACTACAGAATTATCCCACAAATCTGATGTCTTTTTGACATTAATGGTATTAAAAGCTTTAATTATATCAAAAGGAGTAACATGTTCAAATTCAAAATCATTGTTGAAAATCGGTACATTATCCTTTAAAATTAATTCTGCGTTTATAGGTGAAGAGTTCAAAGATTGAGTAGTAGTAATTGGAATATCAGTGAAAAATTGTTCAAAGGCAGTGGCGACTTCTACATCTGATGTGATTGTTGAGTTATTGATGTTTAAGTTGTACTCAATGTTGCGGTTGACTACTTTGCCTGTCTCACTATTGATAATATTCCATATGGTCTTAATCTTATCATTACTGTTTTTAATTCTTGAACTCAGAAAACGTGATTTAGCTACCTTACAAAGCTTCCTAAATAATTTAGAATAATTTTTAACATAACTCTGAAATGTATCACTAAAATTATAGTTCCTTTCTTCATATAGTTCATAAAGCCGTATTCTACTCTTATGTAATCCTACTGTTGCCCATTCACTGAAAGTGGCGTTGCCTTTAATCAATATTGTTTTTGGTATAAAAACTGATTTAAACACATTACAATAAGTAGTAAAAAAATTATCAAATAAAGTGTTTACACTATCATCCGCACTGATAATTGGTATGGAACTAAATGCTAACTCAATTTTGTTTTTAAAACATTTAATTCTATGGGCAGTTTTAGGTATAACAACAATGTTCTTAGATACATTTTGTTCCCTTCTATTTAAAAATGTAATCTGCTGACCAGTGTGGTCTGACTGAAGCTTATTAATTAATAATTTATCAGTAATTACAAAATTAATAAATACATTATCTATACATCTTGCTGTTGTTTCAGTTATACGAGTGGGCTCCAAAAATACATTTTTCAGATTAAAAGATTGAAAAAGAGCTAAGTATTTAGATACCCTTTCTGGGGTTTCATTCCCTGTTACAAGTAAATCAATATTAAAATCACCACAAACCATTACATATTTTTTAGACTTGGTTACCTTATCTAAGACATCCTCCATAACTCTCTCAAAGCAATCATACATACCCGAAGGGGGTCTGTACACACTTAATACAATAAAATGCTTCAACTCTACACAGGCTATCTCAACAGAACGTTCAACCGAGAGATTAACAATATCAAGTCGTTCCTTATATTTAAATTTTTTGTTAAGGATTATCAATGAACCACCTCGTATTGCATGCTCTCTGTTGAATGAACTGCCTATCTGGTGATTATCAAAATTAAACATGTATTGGTCACTTCTTAACCAATGCTCAGTAATACAAAGGATGTCAATGTTGTTACTATTAATAAATAACTCGACTTCTAGAGTTTTACCCAATATGCCTTGAATGTTTTGATGTACTAGATTTAATTGATTGACATTCTTAGTATTACCCAGAAGTGAGCAAGAGGTATACTCTTTTGTCTTACTGTTTAGTTTAAACAGTTTGACTGAGTTTGAGCTAAGTGCTTGGCTTTTGTAAACTTATAATCTAGAGATTGCTCTATAGGAGCAGTCAACTTAAAATCTAGGGTGGGCTCCATAGGAGCTACTAACTTACAAGCTAGGGTTTGCTCTATAGGAGCAGTCAATTTAAAATCTAGGGGTCGCTCTATAGGAGCAGTCAATTTAAAATCTAGGGGTTGCTCTATAGGAGCAAGCATTAAAGCTTACAGCCTACACACTACCTTTACATATTGCAGAAGGATTTTGTGTTAAATTGGTAATCTTTACCACACATATCGTCGTCGTCCTCGGTTTAGCACGCAATTGAGACCTGACGACTTCTGTCACCACAATCATCATGAAATGTAAAGAGTATTGTAATATTAAGCTGAAAGCATATTTTTAAATGTTATAATCTACATACTCGTGGCTGAAATCGTATCTATGTACAAACGTGTAGTGCAACAATAGCAACACGGTCGCTATGTACTCCTACTTGTATATATAGGTACGAGTACACTCGCAGAGAGCAGAAGATATAAATTGTGGTGTGCAACACAAACACAACAGCTCGCACCAGTTTACAAGTAAATCCATCTGTCGGACATCTCCACACAACTCTCTCAGGGCGCTCTATTTCAGCGCCTGCACTCTAGCGCGCTCCTCACTGCGCATGCGCAACAACAACACACACGTAAATCAGAGCCGCGTGAAGCACCCATGAAATACCATAACTTAAACACATATCTGCAACGCGCAAAAATGAAACTTATCTGAGCGTCTTTAATGTTGAAATTACATCGAGGTCTCAAGTAATAAAATGCATCATTGACAATAGTAATGAAAGGCGTAATACGATCAAACGCGGTGGAGTATCGTTGAATGCGGGGCAGTGATGTATGCGCGGCTCGCCGGGTGATGGGTGCGCGCAACTGATTTAGTGGTGGCGAGGCGCGCACGAAGCTGAGCGGTAATGCGAGTTAGTGTCGCTTTACAAGGAAGTTGGCGCGAACATATCGTTACGTGTAATGTTTATACAAAGTGTTCAGCTCACAAAGTATCGCTCGCCCGAGCATTAAGTATACCACGAGCATGCTGCGCTCGCACGACGCCATTACGTTTCGCTCGTCCGTCACTCACTTTACTGCGCATGCGTCGGGACATGACACATTATAACTTAACACTTTTAAACATTTATTATAATTATTATTTTATTGGAAACCTTGCAGGGCTACCACCACCACTATAAGCTATTATGTACTTAGTTATTTCAATAATTGAAATGTAGAAAACTGCTTTAATGTTTATGTTAGCACCAAGAACTGGAACTGATATAGGTACTCAATGATGTGAAAAGAAGAAAGACAATAGAAAAAATTGGTACGCGAGGCGGGACTCGAACAAAAATGCACACAAAGATTTGCATTGAGCGGTAATTTTACCCGATACCTCTGTCTACCAGCCATGTAATACAACAACTACGCCACAGAGGTCGTCGTCGTCAAAGTTGATTGATTTGAATTTTATTGTTTTCATAGACATAGGTAGTTACATCTCTTCTACTAATGGGATCACTGAAAAGCGATATTTAAATAAAAACTATATATAATATATACATATGTTTTTAGTTTTTTTTTTCAGTTCTGTTTTATTTGTTTTGGGTCTTTACTTAGTTCACCTAATTATAATTGTAAATAATATAATGACTCTTCCTCTCCTCAACTATATCATATATATTTGATGCTGTGCCCGACAGGGTTCATAATTGATTACTTACTACCTTTATTTTAACATATAAAAAGCCATAAAAATTTTGAGTTTGAGTCTACATCTGTCTCATATGTTTTTACGATCTATCAATTCATGTAAGTGTACAATATAATAACGCGTAAAATTAGATAGTAAGTAACCGTAGTGATGCTGCACCGACACGGGCGCTGGACCTCTCACCTCGTTCATTACTAATACTCAATAATACGCACATTGTATAATAATAAACAACAGCTAAATATTGTTGCAAACTGCGTGTTCATGTAGTATTGTATGCGCGGGCGCAGCTCGGACATAAACACTTAGCTGTGAGGTTCTCGGAAGCGGACAGAGCCGGGCGGCGCGGTGCGGTGCGGCGCGGCGCGGTAACCGCAGCGCTCATAACAGTTGATGAGAGTCGCGCTGCTGCTGCGGTCTGCACACTGTGCGCTACACACGCGGACACTTTGTGGTTAACTACTCCGAGCCGAGACCTGAACAGTCGCCGGCGGCATACATCTCACAAAGCGAACCACTTACAATGAACATGTTCATAATATTAAGTCTCGTGGTACTTTTACATTTCCTCCCCTCAGCTCCCCTCAGCTCCTAAGACATAACATATTTACGTAAAAGTAGCCCATGAGATCATTGATATACTTAGTAAGGGAGACGCTCAACAGAAGAAGACATATCATGCCGCGCAATGACTATGAACAAGATGACTCTCATACTCGTATGTTGTACGTTTTCGATAGTTGTATTCGGCAGAAGGAATCAGTGTTCCCATTTAATGTGACAATTCCCCTTGTATGTGTAATGACAGCAGTTTTTTTCTTAGCCGAGTTCAATAATTGAAATAATATGAATTTATATCAGTTAAATATCCGTACATTAATAAAACTTCAAACAACTCTATAAAATAATTTAAAACAACGATTATAAAATCGTAATTTGATGATTAAATATGATGACTTTTTAGATAAGAATAATACCTAACTAGGTACTTATGTCTGAATACAAATGATTTCTACTTCCTTCACTAATGTCAGGTGGTAGTGAGGCAAGTCACCGCTGAACTCGTTTGTATCGACACCGAGATGTAGCGATACTCGCCAGATCAGTACGCAACCTCCATGACTTAATCTCAGCTTAATGTCACTATTGTTAATTATAAAAATAATATATAATCTCTATTATATTACACACATACATAACGTTATAGTTGGTCGTGCAGCTAACATATACATTACTGCGGCAGATAAACTAGATACCTTATCATATTATTATATTTTATTAGCAATATATAAAGCCGCGTCGTTAATTAAAGTTATCCGGATACGTGTCCATACATCTGATAGCTTGTATTATTATTGACAAATAGATTTACCGCGAGAGCGTGGCGTCTACTAATATTAATTTACATTGGAAGCTACTTTGTAAACAAAATTTAACTAATAAATAAAGTAATTTATAAAGAATATCAGAGATGTTAAGATGGCGCGAGGTATGCTCGTTTTCCAATTATTGAACAGCGATTATCGAAAATATACGGCGCGTGACCCGAGCGCGAGGCAGGGCAAGCGTTCCTACTCGTATAGTACAGTATAGTACAGGGCATAGTACTTACAGTGCATCACTCTCGTGTCACGAACACCTCTCTATAACTGATGTTAAGTTACGACTAACTGATGTTCCTATAAAGACGATCCTATTGTTCTGGTGAACATACTGATAGTTAGTGTACTCACTAGTTTGGTGAAAAAAAGTGAAACTTTTAAAATAAGTAAGTACAGGAAAAATCTCTTTGTCATTCAGATTTTATATTGGAATTAACTGAAACATTGTTTATGTGTATAATAATTCTCTCAGGACGTCGTCGGCACAATTGCACCTCGTCGTATCAACATCCTGGGGCCCAATTCCGCTAATAACATTTAAGCTACATAACGTTGACAATCAATTTTGATGCTGTTACGATTGGAACAAATTTTGTATTCTGCTAAAACTTGTTTGTGGTCGAATGTGAATCGTAATTGAGTCGAAGATCAAAGTTAAATCTGTGTTGCCTTGTATAATCTACCAACTTATTAGAGTTGCCCTTTAAAACCTAATAATAACCTGAATAAGAAAATCATGGCTGTATTACGTAATTGCCTATGCAAACTCAACTAAAAAAATCTGTCATTCATATGAATGACAGATTAGTTATTAGTTACTACACTAATAAGAATTATTATAAATAATGCATTATGAAGAAGAATTTATTAGTGTTTTGGTTTTTATCACTTCACATTAAGTCAGCACTTCGGACTCTGGCAGAATTGTCGACATCGGCATAGTTTGCCATATAAAAGAAAGAAGAAGAAGAAAAATAATGTAATAAGTATTATTGTTACTTTTGGAGTCGGTGTCAGCCACGAGTTATATACAATTTCGACTTATTTTAACAAATATTATGTCGTCGTGGAAATTTTGGAGTTACTAGGTAATATACAACTTCCTCTGTAATTGTCATGTAATAATATAGATAATGGTCTCTTATATCTCAGTTTTTAAACACACTTTTTAGTAGATACAACTGGGACTGCCAAAATAATATTTCTGTTTTAAGTGTAATAATTAATTGTAATCTTATTTTCAGGTGATTTTGGTTATCCCCAGCGTTGATATCTAATGATACAGTTAACATTGCTTCAGAAGAGATTGCTGAAGGGTACTATTATAATTAAAGTACTATTGGTGTGCATACTCAAATACTTTGGTACACTGGGTGCTACATTGAAGTACCTTTACCATTCAGACACAGCGGGAAAGTTCATTATTGCATGTTGCTCTTCAATATTTGAAATTGTGCAGGCTTTACCTCTCCAACATTAGGTGAAGATAAGAATAGTCTTTGCTGGAATAGGGTGTAAGGCTTAACAGTGAAATAAGTAGATGTACTTACTAAGATTATTAAGTTTAAGTTAACAAAATGTTCAATATTTTAAATTAATTTGATAATGGGTGAATTTTATGTTAGATACTTAATTTAATGTAAATAGCAGATACTGATATTGTTTAATTACTTACATGATTTTGATAAAATTATTAGGTACATTTATTAAAAAATTAAACAAGGCATTTGAAAAGGTAGCGGATACTTTATTTTTATTTTGTACACTTATTTGCTATATTTTGTTATAAGATACTTAATTAGAAATATAGAATAAACAATAAACCTATTGAATTTTCACTATAATTATATAAATCAATATCCTATACTCCTAACATTAATTAATGCTGTGAGGGTATATAATAAGTTACCGGACGATTTTAAGAATTTGCCTTTAACAATATTTAAAATAAAGTTAACAAAATGGTTAAAGGCAAAATGCTTTTATAGTGTTGATGAATATAATATGTCAGATTGCGGAGAATGAGATTGTAGGTTATGGATCGTTTTGGTAATGGTGATGTCGAAAATCATAATATTTTAATAAGTAATTGATTTATGTATTAATTTTACTACTGTAACCTTTAAATTATAAGACTTACTAATGTACTTATTCTTGTTTATTACTATTATATTATATTGTGGAGTTATTTGTATTCTTGATCTGACATTAATTTAATTTTACTCAATTTTATCTGTTTAACTGACATAAACTTAGACATAATCATGCATGAATATCTTATTTGTTGCTGTTGTTTACTCTTTTTATCACTCAAATAATAAATAGCATTGTGCATGTTAAAATGTAATATTTGCACACCATATGTAATGGTAGGATGTAAAGGCACCATTATACTGTAAGATCATACTCTGTAAACCTACATTCTGGCAAATAAATGATTATTGATTGATTAACTATAACACAATATCACTATTTCAAAAACTAAAAATGATTAATACATATAATAAAAACCTTATAAAACAGATATTATTTTTTATTGCCTCTGCCAGGGCAGTTCTTCACCAAAAGCCAAGCTAGCTTGTACACCCTGACTATTTCATTACTGCCATGATGGGATTTGGTAATTGTGGCTCTTCATAAACTTTTCATTAATGCTTGCAAATTGATAGCATCTGCAGTATTAATATGGATTCTTTTCATCATTGTCTGGCAGCTATAAATAATTAAATGAAAATATTTCACTAGGATAAGCATTATATCCTTCTGCAACCACTCAAGGATGTCTTATGTGCTGAAAGAAATAAATACAAGTTGATTTACTAAATGACTAAAATGAAAGCATGATAATACTTAAATATGTTACTTTACAAAAAATGTTTTTTTTATTTATTTATTTGATGATGATCACCCATACATGGAATGTTTAGTGGATGACAACAACTTTAACTATAAAAACCTTGCCTCTACCTTACCTTGTTTCATTTATTTGCAAATTACAAAGCAGTTTCCCCGATGCTGTTTAATTTAAATTTTTCATTCTTTATCGGCTTTATCCTTAGCACTGGGTATTCTCAGATAGTCTTACGCTGGGCTGGATGTTCTGAAGGATGGAGAACACATTCAATGGGGCTGAAATAATTACATCAATTAGTATAATTCTATTAGGTACAACTCTTAAAAAAATACATAACTAATATTATAAACTATTGATATTATTATGTTATAATAAACTAATATACTTACTCCACATTAAATAAAAGTATATAAAGTAAAAGTAGTGTCGTTTTAATCATTGTCACTAGATTGTAAAGCCGTAACATTAGATAAATAGCTCTTGTTGTTCAATCGAAGGTCAAACGAACGTCAATGCAAAATCCACAATTGAAACAAACGTCAAACAAACGTCAAATAAGATTAGAATACCGAATAAGTTCACAATCGACTTGCAATTGCAATCGATTTTAAAGCAGAATAGGAAATTATCCAAATACGATTCAATCGAAGCGTAATCGTTCTTGTAATAATTGCAGAATAGCAACTATGTCAAAAACTGACAATGAGACGCAATTTCGATTCTATTGAGTCATTTGTAAATAGCGGAATTGGGCCCCTGGAGAACCTACGACCTCACGATCCATTCACATAATTTGAGCCGTCTCAGTTTGTTCATCAAACGTTATATATGAATATCAATACGTGTTATAAGTGTACAGGTCGGTACTGTGGCGCGGACAAGTGGTACACAATACAGCCACATTTCAAACCTGATTACATTACGTGGATAACATTTTTTATGATAACATGATGTTAGTGAGACAATCAGTTGCGAGGGAGCAGGCAGTAACTTGTGAACTTGATTGTGTTGTTAACACGACTGTTCAATGAAGAGGAGGAGGTGAGGAGCGTACTGGGGGGGAGGGGGGTGGGAGTACACTTAAGTGTTGTAACTGTAACGCTCCTTTACCTGCTAACAATATGAGTTGTGTTGTGACCATGTAAGAGTTTATACGTGAGACTGCTTTTAGACGGAATGAATAGAAAGTCATTTTTTACAAACTTTCAAAGAAGAATCTTCAAGCTTCGACAGAACTAGGTACTGGAAAATTGACAATGGGACACAAAACTTGACCTAAAGCCTATAAAAAACTTTCTGGATAGCGTGGTAATAGAATGCCAGTATTTTCTATAAAAGAAAATCATCTAAAAAAGGTTGTACCTAAGCTTTAGAGCACAAAGTCAAGCCTCTGACTTTCTTAATGCCTGTTAATTAGTACCTGTGGAAGGATAAGAAAAATACCTGGACGCACTATCCGTCCTTACTTCTTGACTCGCGGTCACAGTACATGCGCAATATGTGATAATGATATGGCTCTTTGTTGATCGGTATAATGTTAACGACACTGAATTTGTGTGTCAGTAAGCGTCCGCCATTCATACATTTTATTATAACATGTTACTGTTCGCGTTATTATAACACTTATACAAAACGTTATGGGCTTATAGCGGCCACTTGTCACATCCACTACATATTCCTGCTATAAAGGCTTAACAGAAACTTGAGTGATATAATTGTACATTTTCAGTTTAAAGTAAACCATACATCGATTCTTCTTGGTTTACATTAAATAAAATGAAGTTAACAATAAAGTGTGTAAAACTATTTAAAAAAGAATACTTACCATAAGATCGTGAAAAATATCCTCAGACAGACTGAAGTACTTGAATGAAAACAAATGTTAAGCACTTATACTGTGACAACATTGCATCATTATTATTGTACATTGTGCTAAAATATACAAAACTTGTGTATAGGTATGTACGATAAATGAACATGTCATTTTCTAAGCAACTCTTTTTAAACCGAACACAAATTTAGCAGAACTATTGAACAATACACGCGAGCACAGTTTGTCGGTTCAGTTGGGACAGAGCGTCTATTGGCCTCTAATGAGACCGTTTAAGGCCATCTCGATAGGCCTCGCCCGCTCGGGTACAGTTTCAGAAGCTCGCCTCCTGCTTATCTGGCGAGGTATCTGAACGCGCCCTATTATGTAGCCGAGGTGCCTCCACACAACTAACAATGACGCCTAACAGTTGTTGTGTCAACTGAGATTTATTTAGTTTACAATAAATATGACAAAACGGTGTATAAACTATAAGAGATAACTCTGTATCCAACAGACTGAGGCAAATCGATCAATAACTGAATATGGAAGTAGTCGTAGTCGACTTAGATCTATATCTTGATGTATGGGAACATGGGAGCGAGCCGGGAGGACGGACGATTGTTTCAGCACAGTACAAGTCGGAATCAATTACGTTAGACGGGGGTCACAAGCCGACGGACGACGGAGACGCACGATCTTTGCCGAAGATATCCTCGCGATTTATTTATAATGTATCGTGATGGATGTACCGGCGAGCACAGCACTGTGCGAGATGTTCTCTCACAAGCTGACTACATCGTGTTCTCATATCCTCCATCTTGTTGTGAATTGATATTAACTTATTGTTATCTCCTGCTGTTCAGAACATACAGGATACAACTGACATATCTATGTTCTATCACTACTTGTTATCGTTAGTCTTTTAGCTTTTAGTTAGCACGCGAACTAATACACATTGTTATCATACACCATTTCTCCCGAAGGTTGTTCAAGTATCGCATTATACAACTGCGACTAAATCTAAAACTTTTGTAACAAGCAAGTACCTAACATATGCATTGTCTTGCGAGAGACGGAAACCTTTAATTAAAAACAATTAATATCCATAAAAGTTCCTTATCGAACGTGTACTTGACTGGATTGGATACAGCATTACAGTTACTAAAATAATATCAAGAGCAAGAGAAAATATTGTACTTTACTTAGTTAAAAATGTTGTATAATATAAGTTTACTAAAACAAGTACACAGGTTAGAGATGTTCATATTCTTTATCATTAAGAATTATTCAAATCATTTGTATTTATAAAAATTATCTAATATTTTATAGTATTTTTATCAATGATGTTATATATTATTGATTATTATGACTTTTGTTTTACCAGTAGGTACTTATACAATATAAATATACATAAATAAGATACCTACTATTTCCTATGAAATCTCTATATGTAATAATTTGTTGAGTAAGTAATAAAATAGTAATAAGTATAATAACGAGTGATTCTCCTCGCTAGTGAGGTATGCCATGAAGGTACGAGTCTACAATAAGAGCAAGACGTGCGCACAATTACACGCGGGCGCGGAGCCAGCGCCGATCGGTCACAGTTCAAGTGCTCGCTACTTTTATTAGCAGTGGAAGCTCACAGCAGCTTTGTGTCTGTGTGCCGAGGTCAACAGCTCCACTGTGGACTCTCTGTGTGTGACCTTCGTTGTGTCGCTGTCTGTGCGGTAGCCTGCCTTCACACACGATTATTTGAGTGCTTTGTTTGTAAATACTTGCTATTTTAGACCATCGAATATCGGTACATTTTAGATGAAGTACTTTTATGTCATTCACAGAAAATTACATTCTTTTTTTTTTCATCTGTTCATAGATATAAAAAATAGACATACCCTTACCTAAACAAATCGTAGGAAATCTAAACGTCACCAAATGTTTTTATATAATATACCCTTTGCTGCTATCTGTTAACTTGTATACAAAGCGGGTTTTAATAATAATCCAAATGTAAATTATTGTCAACTGGCTTTATTTTCGCAAAAATGTATGTTGTATCGGTTAAGTATATTCTGAGGTGAACAGAGTCTTTGTATCAACTAAGACTTTACTAGCTAAGCAACAGCGGTTATCTCTGAATATGTGGTAAAAATGTATTCATTGTTGAAGCGTCGCCAGGAGACATCACATGAGTAGTGTTAAGACAACACATGGTCGTATGTAACGTGATAGTGTAACGACGCGTCACAATACAACAGACAATGTAATGACGCACTTAACTAACACTTTATATACAACACATATTACATTACTTAGTTTATGTCTATGTTTACAGCTCTCTTATAATATTGGGACATAGAGTCACTAGTGACATGTGATATTAACTAATACTTTAAAGTTTATTTTATACTACAACTAGCAAACCCGGCGAACTCCGTTTCGCCACCAGTTGTTTTCCCGTTCCAGTCCGCCTCCATTTTCCCGCTTTTCTTTTGAATTATTTCCTAAATTTTCTGTGCTATAAGCCTCACGGAGCCCGAGACCTTTTCAATGAATGCAATACCGTGGAAATCAGTTCGTGCGTTCTGGAGTTATAGCGTCAGGAAGGAAAACCCGACTTATTTTTATATAGTAGATTAATAGGAATATTACAAGATTGTCCATTACTTCTTACAAACCATCAGAGTTTTGTTTTTCTGTGACATGTGTATTATATCATACAATTTGTATGTATGTAATAATTGTATATTATAAATACACCTTTACCTATTCGTATTATTACTTTATAACGTAATCACTTTTTATAAAAGTATCCAAGCAATAAAGCGAAGGCATTAAATTTTCTTATTATTATGAATAGTATAAAACAATTTTATAACTCTGTTTAGTAACCATTTAACAACAAGTTAACTGTACGACGCGACACTACAACAACTAGCGGATTAGTATTATTATCAGCACTAACACAACCTTTTAACGTCCGCCACATCTGCTATTAAACAACTAACAGTTACTAATAAGTAAAAAAATTCCAGATAAAGCTGTATAGGTTAAGTTTTCCCTCCTGTTTGAGATAACCACAGAGATAAGATATATGAGCAGTTATCAGACATATTTGCAATACTCATTCATACGTCAAAAGTATTTTCCTATTTTCAAAGAAACATTAAAATTAAATATTCATAATAATAAGACTACCGGTAACTTAATTATTCGATTCATTAAATATTATTATTTTATATTTCATTGAATAATAAACGAACATAACATTTTTATGAGTACTTTTAAAAATGCTAATATCTAAGCAGTAAACTATAGTTCAGATAGTAAAACACAATTAGGAATCTACTTAATTTTATGAACAATAAAATGTTTATAGACGTTGCTTTTTGTTTTAAAATTGTTCTTAAAGTTTCATAAATATTCATAATTATTGAGTTAATTTTATGAGAAAGTAGCATCGAGTGACGCTAGCTAACGACTTGCCATCGAGTACATAAGTACCTATATTTACTACACATGCGTCTAAATAATGAACTTGTACTGAAGCCCGATTTACACATCGACAAGTACAGTGGCGAGTTAACAGTAAGTTGTTGATTAAGTTGATTTAAATAGATCTCCATCCTATTTTTTGGCAAGTTAAGTTGGCGAGACGCGAGAGAAGGGGCTACTTCGTACTTAACTCGCCAAAAAATAGGATGGAGATCTATTTAAATCAACTTAATCAACAACTTACTACTTAACTCGCCACTGTACTTGTCGATGTGTAAATCGGGCATGAGTGCTGCAAATGTAAGCGTCACTTGACAACCACTGTTATTCATCTTACTTTTATGGTAACTACACGTAGTTATAGCAAAAGTTTTGTGCGCTTCATGTATGTATAATATTATATTTAAACTTAATAAGTACAAGGAAATATCCTATTTCAAACATTTCAAACTTATCATTTATACTTTATTTAAAGTAAAGCACTCTTGTGACTAAACACACAATAAACAAGTTCTAAGTTCACATAACTATGTAAACAATAAAGTTCGGACTAAACTAAACATTACTCCGCAGCGTGGAGCAAGCTGCTTACATTAACATTCTAGTTAAGTTTTAGTTCATGTACACATTCAATATATACCGATACACCTAAATAAATGTTATTTCAAATTAAATCAATAAAACTCGGAGAACTGACGGTGATAAATTACTATTGACGCTCGCTTTACCGCTGAATGTGTGTTTGTGTGCGCGTGCGACCACGTATGCCTCTGTGTGTAAAATATAGTCAATTTTTATGTCAGACCAAGAGGCGAGCTCTACCGAACATTGCCGAGCATACCCGAGCGAGGATCAGCAATAAACCGCACAAATATAAAATGTTATGGCGTTTTAAATTGAAAGCCGGTTACGGACTGACTCACGAACAAATATCCACCGATACAAATATACTCGCTGACAATCTTATGATTGTTATGACAAAATACAAATCAGCTACTAACAGAATAATGATTTTATAATTAAAGGAGCTCTTTGTACCGCAGTGGACGTTCTTTGGCTGATATGAGATGATGCAAAATGGAATTTAAGAGACAGGAGATTATAAGCATAATGAATTTCCGGCTGTAAAGAAAGGCCTCAAAAGAGGAGTACCGTGACCATCTTATACGAGTTGTTAGCTGATTGCAACTTACAAACCATGGCACGCGGCCATTCATAGATGTGGTAGTAAGGGTAACTAAAAGGCCACTTGCTTCTCTGACAACTTTAAGCAAAACACTATTTATGTAGCGAGTGACAGATTATGTGTCACGCTTTTTCTCCGGAAGTTACCATATAATATGTATAAGTAAGAAGCTGTATCACACAGCGATGTTATCAGGTGTGTTTAGACTAATACGAGTGTGTGTTACGTCCGCGTGGTGTCGCCACCGTCGCGCTCTGATCACACCACAGATTATACTCTATCTCAGCTCATTTATCTACGTGTGAGTGACAAGCTTTATACTTGATACAGTTTATGTCCCACAGATTATATCACTCCTCACTAGTTTTATATTAAAACATTAAATGTGTTATACTTAGATCAAGTTTGATATTAAACTTTCTTATCGGATCGAAACTTGAAGACACGAACAAAAGATGAACTACTGAATGTAACAACTTAAGTATAAATTGTAACACACATAATAGGTATTGTCCATAATCATTATGATCCTATTCGGCAACACACATGCCCTGCTAGATGTACAGGTATTTGAAGCATGCCTATCATTCAAATATTTCTACTTGACGTGGTTCTGTTCCTCTTTTGGTTTACCTCCGTCCGCGTCACGACGACGTCCTCCTGCGGATTGTATTATTATTTCTATGTCAATCAATACGATAACAGTTGCGTGAAATACAAGTTCTTTGTTAAGGTACAGCGACGGGTGTCGAGGATGTCTCCTGGTTCCTTCGCGTTTTCATCAGTCGCGTTACGTCGACTGTTTGATACATTATAGTATAAACATTAATGTAACAGTTACTACATGAGAACACAAACATACATACATATCATGTATGTATGTTTGTGTATGTAGTTAGGTAGCGTCGCGTAGAGCTATTAGCCACGGTGCTCGTTCGGTAATTATCTATCGTTTTTATCTAAACGACTAAGACTTCGCAGTAAGAGGATTATATCTCACTTATAAATGCATTCGACTTTGTCCAGGTCTAATAGTTAAATTAAATTGTAATACGTAATCGGTTTTATCAATCCTTTAACCAAATAAAAACACTAACTACTTCATAATACGCTCATTCCCCCTACCTACTCATTGGAACTGTGGGTAAAGTGAAATACAAATAAAAGTACAATAACTTTAGTGTCACACTTTTAATATTACACAAATTATTATTTTAACAGACTGGCCATATTTAATAGTCTCCATAAGTTTATATAAATGACAAATAAAAACATGAAATTAAATGCAATAAAATATTGGCGATCATGGAACCGGCCTTAAATAATGTGTAAATAAATATGAAATGTTTATTGTTTGACATTTGTAACAGTGTGACTCGACAAACGACTTACTTGTTACTTAATTGAATAGAATGGTGATAGTGACAGTACGAAGACAAACAAACATAATATCAGATGCATTACACTTGTATTATATATGCGCTAGAGCTCAGCGGCGCGGCGGTGAGACACAAAGCGACTTAGGGCCAGATTCAGAGACCGCACTTTGTCTTTACTTTAGCAAAGTCTAGTTATTATCTCTGAATTTGAACAACATTAAAGTAATTTTTCGCATGAAAAAGTTTACTTTCATTATTTATTACTACAAAGTAAACTTTTCATGCGAAAAGATTACTTTAATGTTGTTCAAATTCAGAGATAATAACTAGACTTTGCTAAAGTAAAGTCAAAGTGCGGTCTCTGAATCTGGCCCTTAGTGGAGAGCGAGCGAGTATTAATAATAGTAAACGTATGAGTTAGAGCGAGCGTTAGAGATCATGTGTTATGTAATTAGTTTATGTCGTGAGCAAGTTACACTTTACGCAAGTACATACAAGTACATATCGCACCTCTAGAATTACAATGACGCAAGTGCAAAATCCTTTAAAATTTACTTTTTAATGCACAAACATTTTAAAATAAATAAACTATCGAATGCAACATCGACTTTTGTGAAATTACCAAAAATTCTACTAGATGGCAGTAGTGTTTATTTGATTTTGAGCGACTTTTGAAGAAAACAACGACTGATTGGTCAGTTGCTCGCGGGTGGCGGGACGAGTGAGGGGCTTCATACTCGTACAACGACGCTAAGGTAATTAGGCCATTTTTTTTTGTTTATCTAAGAACAATATTGACTCAACTGTAACATGCGCCGGTTTTTGAAATTTTTCTCTAAACATTTATCAAAACAACGACGTTTGTTACAGTTACTTACGTCGTTGTTCTTTTTGGTTGTACTGTAATTGGTATGTAATGGATACAATTTATTTTGTAATAATTTAATATTTTATAATGTTTAAAAAGACTGTTGATTGTTGACTGATTCAAAGCTTGTGATAAATGATTACATAACTTTTCCAAGATCTGTCTTTTATTTAGATACTTTGATAGCTAGTATTACTGAAACATGTTTTGTGACTAAATGTTAATAAATTATTGCCGTGTCTTTGCCTTTTCAAATACATTTTTCAAATTTTGGTTAAAACAGAGTTTTTTAGCATTTTACGAGGTTAAATAAAATCAGTAATATTTTTTTATTTAACTAATATTACACCTTTACGTCATTGTTCCTCTCAATTACAGGATTTTATAAATTATTTTAATATAACAACGACGTAACTGTAGGTCTTTAGAATTTTGGAAAATTATACCAGAAAAACATCATAGTTCTGAGACTAAAAATTTAATTAGTTTAAAAGTTAATATAATCAAGAATTAGTGTACATCACAATTAAACAAATATTGTTGTTAGAAAAAAACTTACTAAGGAATTACCGTATGCGCGGTTTCAAATGCGTTTTTCTAGAGTTTATACTTTATGCACTTACGTCATTGTAATTCTAGAGGTGCGATATTATTAATTGTATTCATGAACACTTAACGTTGCGTTCGTGTCACATGTCCACGTTAACGCGCTTTTGCCTCCTCTCGATGTTGATGAAGTATGTTTTGGCTTACTGTATCTTACTCACTAGGCAGATTCGTTGTATATAGCTCAGATATTTCCTTTTGAAGCGGTAAGTCGATGCATGAAGGAAGGATAAGACTACGCGATTTGAAAGCACCTCATCTGAAACTGATCACAATATGTTTCGTTGAAATGTACCACTACTATAGACATTCAATAATTATCTGCACTTTAACATACTTAGAGCTTTGTTCATGTAGAGTCGCACACCTTCATCAGGCTGTACTTTGTGTCTAACAATACGCACAACATGGCTGCTCTACAGCCTAACATCGACAGCCTTTGTTAGAACATAATCAGATAACAACACAAACTGTAATCATTCAGCAACAAGCCGACAAGATGGCTGCCAAATGTCAGAAAGCAACACTGATTGTTGTAATACATTTAAAAGAAACTAATAACAATAGTGTGCAGTGGAGCAGTGTTCATGAGACAGTCACAGTGAGGCTATTTAGAGAGGTTCAAACAAAGAGTAGGTTGTGTCTGCGAGGCTGTGCCGGCGCGGCGCGGGCGACTGCTGATCACAATTATAGATAGCGGTGGTTACACCGACCGGACCCTGCGACGTACAGTCGAGCACACAAGTTATACTACTAGTTGTAGTTCAACTATCGATCGAGGACATCGTGAAGCGCCACGCAAGCCTTACTGTGTAACATGGGTAAGCTAAATAGTTTAGGTATTACATGAGTGAACAATATGTATATTGTAAGTTGATGAATAAATAGGCTTACTTACTTATGTTACAAGTAAAATTAGTACATAACATGTGAACGACTCTACTAGACTGCTTAGATACAAGAGTGTATACATATAGTTAGGTAACGATAATTAAAAAGTATTACAAAAACATAATTCAATTCAAACAGTTACTTTAAAAAATATGTCAAGCTTAGCCTTATATAATATCAGTTGTCGTATTTTTTTTTTTGCTTAAATCTGAATCATATTAAAATCATTTCTGTCTTGTAGCTTCTAACTTTTAAAAAGGCTAGTTTGTGTACATAAAGCCTAGTAGACGTAGATACCTCTACGGTAGAGGTCTAGCTAGGAAGCTACTTGATAGTTCAGAAACTCTTTACTTTCATGTTCATTGATTTCATGAATTGTGCTTTAGATTAATAATTATTTTCTTTTTATTATATTTCTAAATGTGTTTATTTTTATATTTATATTTAAAAATGTAACGAATTGAGAACTTATGTAAATAAAGAGAATTCAATGGAAAACTAAATTAAGTAACGATGTGTAACATTGATATAGAAGGCTATCACTTGTTTGTTCGCTAGTACTCGTCCTCTCGCTCGCTGCCTCCTGACCTCCACTATTTGGCAGCGCTGCCTCTCCGCGCACACACAGACACATACCAATACCACTAGGTATATCTTCTTTTTTCTTATGTATTTACGTAAAATAGATCTATCTAGTCGTTATTACCTACTCGTCAGGGCTCATCACAACGCTGCAGAATATATTGAACATTTTAAGATTGAGCAACAAACACGACCTAAGTAATACAGACTAGAACAAGGTACATTCTTTGCAGGACAGCTGCTATGACACTTGTGCGGAGAGGCATCGCACTTCTGGAACTACTTTGCACCACACTTCATCCATTCAGTTGTTGAACTGTCTTCCGTACTTTACCCAACAACAAGTACTTAGCCAAAGTAAAACAATAGCGACGAAGGTCGTGCCATGACTACTCCACACCTGGACTCTATGATCACTTACCTTCATCTTGGATATACCTTATATACCTTCATGTTTCCGTGTTTTAAATAAATATAACTGCTGCAATCACAAACAGTAAACTGCTACGGCAAGTATTTATTTATATATAAAAGAGTTCAACGCGCGCCAATGTACGAGTAGCACGTTGATCACTAGTGAAACTATATTAAATTATAATTATTGTTAAACATAATAAATTAGATACATTTGTATGTTGATTAATATACATGTTAAGACTGCAATGACGTTGAGAATAATGGTTGTATTAAGGAAATTATATTACAAGTTACTACAAGATCTATTGAAAAAATGTGACAACAATTTTAAATTTCTAGAAAACAGTTCCTCGTCACGAGATAGTCTCAGCGTACAGCCACCACTCTGTACAACATAAAGTACGTAAAGAATCCTTTTTAAATAAAAAAACCTCAAAACTGATGACGTCATGATCTAATAAAAGGCAAGTAAAATCAAATTATACATATAATAAGGTGAACAATAGTTTATAATCAAATGAAGGCTCTGGCGCGTCATCGTGGACGCTTCCTCGAACTAAACTAATTTCACAATAATTACCGGCGGAGCCTCCATTATACAATAAATAGTAGAAAGAGATGCGGTAATGTGTTGCGCATGCGTGTCGGCGCTGCGGTAGGCTGCTAACGTGGCGTTTAATGAAATAGAGCCTCGAGACGCCGCGGTCACGTCGCGTCACGGTCGCGTCACGGCCCCGCCTCGTCGCATTACACGCCGCGTTGTAGCTGGCAACACGAACAGAAGCCTTCCACGAAGTGTCGCGGCGGAGTGACCGGCGCTAATGTGTTGCTCTACAACACACGGCGCGGGAACCGAACCGGCGCACTTTGTAACCTCACACGTCCTAGTGTGGGGGACTCCACACAGAACACAAACTAGAGCGGAGTTATGGTCTAACATGATGTGTTAATACTAACTTCACGCTTGTTACAACTACAACATATTTTATTGTTTATGTTTATGCTCCAGTGGTATGACATCACGCACCCTGCTTCTAGTTGTTAAGTGTTATAGTTTTAAAACTTGTGACTTGTTCAACAGTTGAACCAAACCTAATTGGTACAAATATGGATCAAATCAGTTTTGGTCTGTAACACATCTAACATTTACTAAAATATATCGTGCTGCCAATAATTGTCAGCTATTTGTCAGCTCGATACTTTTATCGCTTTATGAAGCTGATTTTTGTAGCTATTTTACAGAAACGTTTAGCCAACAAAACCAGCACATCTCTACGCAAGAGTCAGCCATCTTCCCTGCTACATAGTAGAGTTAAGCTAACGACACATATAAAACTAATCAGACTAATTCAAACTTAAAGCTCTGTGCGAGGCGACCGTAAATATAATAAACTTTCCGATGATTACAGCTGATATCAAGATATATCAATTAAGTGCGTCCCACGCGTGAACAACCCGTCATTATATTATATATCGATAACTGAAATATAACCCGCCGCCATACTTCGTTATTATACAAAGTGTTGTTCAATTAATTTAGTTAAACATTTAATTGGTAGTGGAAGGTAAAGTGTGACAGAGATCAAACGATCAGTTGTATCGATCAACGTGACGGTGGTGACCACTGAGAGTACCTAAGTACATCACTCAGCATCTGGTAGGTATGATATAATCTATAATTGATTGTACGTACGTAATGTACCTGCTACTAGAAATAAAAAGAAGAAAGTTTCTAAAACGAGTCAGAATTAAGGTTTCAAACATTCACACAATGAACTTAATGTAAAACCAGATTGATAAATGATTGGCGGATCGCATTATAATTAATTGTATTTGTGTTGCAAGTAATCAACCTAGGTTCACATTCCTGTCATTGTGAGTGCCGAGTCTTGATGTTCTTTATGAGCTTTTATTAAAACAAATTTATAAATGTATTAAAACATTAGTACGTGGCACAATTCTTGATACATTTGTTAGAAATGAAGCGTTGTGTTACAAGGCTTCACAGAGTGGTGACTCACCAGCTCACCACGTTATCCTGATGAGCACCACGCCCACCATTGTTCATAACAGATAATTACACAACTAGTACACACGGTGCAATATTACAATGTAATTGAATCGCAATACACTTTGAGGAGCACATCTATTACTCAATCTGTGAGAAGAACGACCTGTGAACTAAATGAGCTAATAATACGTTATTGTCGATTATTAATTCAACAACTATCTCTATTGGGATAATATAAGACTTAAACAATTATTAACTTTATTGACTTTGGCAATAATCAATTCAGTAAGTCAAGTGTAAAGCCTAGTAACTACGAGTATACTTACTGTGTTTTCATTTTGTTGCTTCCTAATTATTTTTTGCCAATGAGCAAATTATTTAAAGTATTAATTAAATTATTTAAAGTATTATTTTAAGTAAAAGAGTTTTGAGATATAAGTAATCTTTACTTTTTTGAAATATAAAATATTGGCAATTTGAGCTGATTATACAATGCATTTATTGTTCTAATACCTATTACTGTAGCTTTAATAATACAAACAAGACTATTGATAACAGTGGTTAACCAGTTTTATGCGTCTCCTGAATAATTTTGTAAACATTTTGTTCTTATGTTTTGATTTTGAACAGACGATTTGTCAAAATGATATTTAGGATAGGATTTGGCGTAATACGAACGCAACGTGTTACCTGTTTTAAATATCTGAGTTATTTACGAACATACTTATAAACCAAAATTCAATTAAGGCTTTATCTATAGCGAGTATTGAACCCAGGACCACGTGTTGTGCATTAAATGTAACTGTTGCATTAAAACTAACATTTATGCATCGATCACTTTACCTTTAATATTTACGATTATGTACATTTATATATAAATATATATGTCGCATGTATAGTTATTGTCACAGTAAAGTTTATATCACCCTGTCACATTAATATTTTAATTTGGTAGGTCGTTTCGCGAGATCGTTCACGGAATAGTTTATGTTACCTCCAGAGCCGTTCAATGCCTTAGCCTATTACGACAGCTTTACGACATTACCTACTAAATGATCTGCTATTCATAACTTAAGTGTAATGTAATATAAGCTGTAAATTATTTTATTTATGAACATGCACATACCAGACATACATACACACTACGATCTCGTGATGGAGTTTTCTATTAAGATAAGGTCGTGCTGTAGAAATGTACATAATAAAGATTTACTTAATTATTTCGTGCGGATTAACATGACGATGAGATTCAGGTTAAGGAGAGATTCCAGTCCTTGGAGAAATTATCCTAGCTGTAGTCTCACCAGCATTCCCAAGTATTACTCTGCCTGCAACAACTATAAGTCGTTTGTCCTAACTTGGTCAACAAATGTATGATTACGACATGCCCGTCCGGCGTCCACTATCTGTGAAGTCTGGATGAGTTACGGGTATTAACGCATTTAACTTCGTGAATTTAATTATTCCAGTGTTAGTATTTTTTAATAAATTATATCAAGTCCTCGTGGATAATATAATCAGAATTTAAATTAATATCAAGTAAATGGCGTAGCTGTATATACTGTGGGATGCCCATGTTCAGCAGCACAGTAAGCGCCAGTCGACAGATGAAAATATGAAATAATTTTATTAGTTATTATGGTGACATAAATTGTTGACAACTACTAGTTAAGTGTATATATAGCCACTAAATATTGTGCGTATTGATATATTGATAAAATATCAATCTGTTGCATCTTATTACATGAAGTAAATAAGTTGTTATTTTGGAGCTTTGGCGGCGGATTAATCTAATATGTAGATGTGGGTGGTAGCCACCCCGTCTCATCCTGCAGATGTCAAAAAAGTTGGCAAAGAAAAACCCAACCCTTGATATTTGCAATGCCTGACTATCTATACCTTCATTAAGGTACAGCCCCTGACGCACTCTACTTGTGCATTTATATTTCATACAAATACACAGAGACTATTTACTGAATTGAGAGTTAAGCTCACAGCGATCTGCGACAGCGATCACAGATCTCGCCTTTGACCCTCACCTCTTATTGAGTAAATGACCAGATCTCACGTCCTTAGTATGGAGACGACATAGTTAATACATTATGTCGTTAGTTATTATATGCACAGATATAATGCGTTGTTGGTATGTGTGTTTTATATATAGAGACTGCGGGTGCAGGTTACAAGTAGTGTTACACCTGCACAGTGCACCGCTCATTAACAGATAGTGACACCTACTCGCGCGACCTCCGGAACTTAACCAACTAAATATATTCTATTTATTAACTCAGATTGTTATCAGACAACGTGGAACTGTGTTGATGCTCGAAGAATATTTATTGTATTATTATGATTATACACTGTTTTATACATCTTCTCTTATTTACAAGTAAGAAGTGTGGCCATATTTACGTATGTTGAAACATTTTGTACATTGATAAACTTTATGTAATATTTTCCTTATTTCTTTTTCAGAAGTATTTTCTTAAAAGCTTTTACATTACCGTCCGCAGGATCAACAGTTCTCAAGAATGTATGTTTCTATAAACACATAATATTTGATACTTAAGATGTGCATCTTACTTGTATGTATATACAAGATAATGTAACTACCTAGTACGAGTATAGGTACGCGTAGTGTAGATGTACAACAAAACTTTGTTGTTATTGTATTCACACAGTTTGTAATAGTGTTAACGTAGAATAATTATGTACAGTAGACATTTAAATACGATAATAAAATGTATTAAGTGAATAATATAAACGGTTCGTATAAATGTATCAGACGGTTGTAGTTGGTATGTATTTATACCGGCGCAAGTTTAATACAATGTTAAATGTTAAATCAAACCGGTACATATTGATTAAATGAGCAGTTGTTACGTAAAAATGTACTGTTACTGTATTTTGGCACCGAACACAAAGATTTATGTGTTCTCGAGTTAGATCTCGATGTTACTCGACCACTCGACGAATAAATAATTACCTACCGTTACTATCGATAACTTGTTTCTAATCAAATAACATCGACACTGTTATAAACAGCTGATCTTAATTGTATCGATTTTAATTATATTTTGAGTCTTTTAAATTATTTACACACATTTATCAGCAACTGTAAAATTGGAAGCTTTTATGAATAAAACCACAAATTCAGTAAATGTGTTTAAAACTAACGTGCTTCACACTTTAGATCTTCGTTTAGTCTCGAGACTGAAATGAACAGATTACCCCGGTAAACAAGGACAACTTAGGTACTTTATGTCACTCTCTCTAGTAGTATTTCAGACAGCAATGTTGTTTGTATCGCTGTTTAGTTACGCCACGAGTACGTGTTTTAGTTTATGTAGTAAACTGTAGTACGGACATTTTCACAATCGATTTGTGTTCGCGCGCAAATCGCAACCATTTGCATGATGTCGGCCGACTCTATGATGGATGAGTGGACGTGTGCCCTGCGGCGACGTGGCGGCGACGACTTGCCGGCGGGTGACGCGCCCTGCACTAGCGTGTGAACAGATATCTAGAACACGCAAATTATACCACTTTTGGCAGAACAATTTGTTTAAATCATAATCTCGAGTTTAGTCGAGTAAACGTTTTATTAGACACATTGCGTTACCAAATAGTTTGCCAAGTGACTTTGTACAACACAGTCTGGTTACATTGATATCAATAGAGTTCAATAAAATAGGTATTAATAAGACAAATATTATTTTTTCTCACTACAGACTAAGTTGAATAACGTTATCCTGATAGGTTTGATTATCATTATCATGATAGAAGCTCGTCAACACTGTTTAATTCTACACAAACTTTAATTTTTTATCTTAAACATCATTCAAATGATTACATGTTAATAAATTACAATACATATCCTAAATATCTCATCATCATCACATCCAACATCCACAATGTTGTTAGTGAGGGCTCTGCCTTGTATGAAGCTGCTATTTCAAGTGAATGTTGATACAATGTGCATTGTGGTCAGTTTCTGAACGAAGCAATGTGACTTATCTGTAGAAGAATTTAATTAAAATAACAATGAGCGCGTTATACATAACAAAACAACATATATTAATGAACACGGTGGCGGTGTTTAAGAATTATTAATCAATTCCCAGCGCTTATAGCTTACATTCCTATTTTATAGCTGAATAAAATGTACGTCATAGAGACGATAATGTGTTATCGATAATCGATTTCCAGTTAATATGCTATTAATTCAAATAGTACTGATGGTGAGATTAGTTCGTGCGGTGAAGCTCGCCCGGGGAGAACTAACACGGCTCCTGCTCACCCCGCGCGAGGCGAGGCGTGAGGTTGCCCCGGGACATACGTACAAACAAATTACATGCAGACCAATAATAAATAATGGAGTAAAGTGCGAGCAGTACTTACGTGTTGAGTGTGTACGATGTTATCTGCGCATGCGCGGTGGCAGCCCCCGGGGCTGGGGGCAGCTGCGCGCAGGCGCACGACCAGCCCGTGCCGAGCGGTGCGTGGTGCCCGCGGGCAACCCTGTAATAGCCCCCGCACCACTGCACCTGAACACAACAACCATTGCGCTTTACATTAAGCGCTGCGTACAATATAATAGCGGTGCCTCTTCAACTACAGCGTACATGTACGACGACATACTTAGAATCAATTTGTATCGCAGTACTTTGGCGAGTGAAAATATAGGGTTTTATTAAACGCATTAGCGGGTAATGAACGATGTCCCGCGGGCGGCGACACATTATGAAGACATTCCTCACGGTAATGAGATAATAAAATGGTTCGCACTTCGTTCTTACTGGCCGACAATCATGTCACACATACACGTGCAGGTGAGCAGGCAGGCAGGGTCGTGGCCCACCCACACGTGCGAGTAGTGGGACCGTGAGAAGTATGCGCGCTATTACACTTTATTTTATTTTATGACATTACGCTTGCGTTTAATGAGCTGGGAGCCATTTTAAATTAGAAACGAATTACGTGTCAGCTGAAATCGTTAAATAAAGAATTAACATGATATGATCTATGAGAGCGATTGATGTGATGAGCGCAGCGAACTTACACACACACACACAAGCTTACTAGATATATCTACTAATTAATGAATCTAAGATTGGTATAGAATTTTAAATTTTCTTTCTTTTGTAGCGTAGAGATTTCAGGTTCACAAAATACTCCGACATTTATTCACCCAGATATAATATTGTCTATCATCATAACAGCCCATTAATGTCCCACTGCAGGGACGGGCCTCCTCCCATGACGGAGAGATACTTGGCCTACTAATATATATTTATATTGTCTATACAAATATTTTTTTTAAATATTAAAAAGAGGTAAAGTTTATGTGTGTGTGACGTTGTAGGGGGTAATCTCTGGATCTAATGAACCGATTTGAAACATTCTTTCTGTGTTGAATAGTCTATATATCGGGAAGTGTCATAGGCTATGACTAATAGGAGTGGAGCAGTAATGAAATAAGTATGTTTAAAAAAGGGACGCGTTTTTTTAACCGCCCAACGAGGTGGTCAAGCGTCAGCTAGTATCTAATAATTCACAATAGTCCTATGATCTAATGTTTGGAGGAGGCCTATGTCCGGCAGTGGACGCCCATAGACTGGTATGATCTAATGTGTTGAAACATTCGAAGATAGAAACTGTTGTTGCTTTTTGTGTTTAATTCTTCCTAAGTTTGTTTTTATAATTTCTGTACAAAGTATAAAGAAGGATACAATTAACTTTCCCACAACAAAGTACCCATAAAACTAGTGTCATATAATAAGTATAGCAATAGTTAATCTAGTGATCGTGTCCGAGAGCTCCGTGTTATATCAGCAGCGAGTGGTGACTAGTCGCCATAACGCGAACCCGTAGCAGTAATCATAGCGCGGTACTACACAGGCACGCCCACGTAACTAGCAGCAGAGCGGCGGCGGCGCGGCGCGGCGCGGGGCTGTAGCGATGCGACCTCATACACAAACTAGATTAGATAATGATTGAATTTAACTACATTTTTATAGTTCTCAGTGCGACCGAGTTTAATTATATTCATATAATTATTTATTGTGGAGTAATGCCGTCGTTGTTGAGCACCCACGCCCGTACGTACGAGTATATACAGTATAGAGCTTACATTTATTGCGTTGTAAAATTAAAATAAAAACATCATATAATTCGTCTAAACATTACAATTTGTATTCAATGCCGTATTATTATGTAATATACATTATTGTATTATTACGTTTGCAACAGTCCAAATGTTTTAAACAAAGTTTGACATTAAAATTAATGACTGTCTTTTCTCTTTATCATAGCACTCTCGACAATAGTGTATTTTTATACTAAATACTTTTACTAAATAATACAAATCCTCCTATAAAAATACTAAATAAATACGAAAGTTTGTGAGAATGGATGGACGTTTGTTACTCTTTCACGCAAAAACTACTGAATGGATTTTGGTGAGCTCACAGCTTGCAGGTTAATTATGAGAGCTGCGGTGGAACCGACCTAGTCAAACCTTATGCTGAAATTGAGTGACTAAGTCCTGGTAACCAGATCATTGCAGACAGTTGATATAATGCAGGGAATAAACTGTAACTGCTTTCATCAGCGCTTTAGTTTGAGTCTTTATTTGATGTTAGAGTTTCTGTATTACTATTTTGTAGAGTTTTTAAGATAAATTGTTTTCAAGTACTGTTGATCATATAATTTAATGCTTTTTTGTATAAAATGACCATTACTCTGTTCCTTTGTAACCGCCAGCTATAGATATTATTTTAAGCTAATTAAGTAAACATTTTAAATTATGATAATCATGGCAATACCGTATTTCACAGCTGCGCCCTCCACACAATAACATATCAACAAACACCACCAGTGTCACTCTGTTACATAACCCAGTAACTAATGTTCCACACTGTGATCTGGCCGCCTCACGTCACCACTGTAATGTCTCCGCATAGAGCCTCCGCACAGAGCCTGCGACGCCCACAGACAACTCATTTGTCAATACATTAATAAGCGTTAGTTTATTGAAATGGTTGACAGTTACCCGTGCATACAGTTCACATCTCCATTGTGAGGCTCTGTACCGGGATTACCTACATTATACAGCTATTATTTGTTACTCTTTTGTATGAATTATGAGTGAATGTTCTAGTGAATAGAGATCTCATACAGACCGTTAGAATAAGTTCGAGGATTAGTCAGACAAATCTTACACAGGATGGGCTTTATTTATAGAATTTTTATTTGTGTAAAGTATAGAAACATTTTGTGAGGGAGATATGCCTCGTCCAGGTCCAGTAATGGAAGTGTATAAGCTGATGATAATACTACACAGATACAACAGCTGCTATCTAGTTGCAACATGCGCAATATTACATTTCTCACTAAGACCACACTATAGGGAATTTCGTAACAATAATGTCTCTAGCTAGACCATAAACAAAGCATTATAAGTGGTCGCTCTGTAATTTGCACAAATCATTGTCCGGCGCATGTACTGCGCATGCGCGGCCCACATGCGCTTGCGACATACTAACCAATACATAATAACTTATCAAGCGAAGCGATGCTGGGAATTGTGAATATTTAATGGGTTTTTGAAAAAGAAAAGAGTTAAGCTATAAAGTTTAGCTTTCCTTTTGTTTATCGAAATAAATCTAAGACACGATTTAAAGCCCGAGACAGGAAGGTTCCATCCCTGTTCGAGCATAAGGTGTTGTCTATTGTTTTCGATTTATTTCAGAAACACTAGCTGCGTGACCACATGCCTGTTTATCTAACTATCATAGATAAACAACCACGTGGTATGGCGGTCACGGCTTACAGTAGCGAGTTAAGTAGGTACGTAGTAAGTTGTTGATTAAGTTGATTTGAATAGATCTCCATCCTATTTTTTGGCGAGTTAAGTACGAAGTACCCCCCCTCTCTCGCGTCGCGCCAACTTAACTCGCCAAAAAATAGGATGGAGATCTATTTAAATCAACTTAATCAACAACTTACTACTAACTCGCTACTGTACTTGTCCATGTGTAAATCGGGCTTTAGCTCTCTACACGTCATCGTTACCACTCATAATGGCATAATGTTATACATGTTGGTTCATATACTTATGTATCATAGCGAATATTGCGCGTACATGGGTAAGTGTTAAGTCCCAATTTTGCCATATAAATACTAAACACGATCATCAAATTCGTGTTATCTTACATTAGTTAGCCAACTACTTAACTAATTGATAATTACTATTAACATTATCTTACAAACATAATAACTGTACACACCCATGACAATCAAGTTTTCACACTTGACCGTGCCGCCTCCCCGCCGCCAGCGCCACCTCGCGTCATTTATTAAATCTTTATAATTATGTACAAAATTACACGTGGCCGCCTCTAATTCGACCACTGAGCCTTAATACAACCTTTTTGCTTCATAACCGCAGCTATAAAGAGCATGACTGTCAAATGAGTCGTACCTAAAATTAATTTATTCCTCAATAGTGGACAAAAAGTGGACAAAGGTGTCGGCGGAGGTATAATTGCCGGTAATCTCGGAAGCTGTTACGTGTGTAGGCGAGAAGGGGGGAGGGAAGGGGAGGTCAGAGGCGATTAATTTGGTGCGTTATTACTGCGCATGACTTGACGCTAACGTACTAAAATATACTCGTAGTGCTGTGCCTCGTGGGTTTTAGTAATGTTCTATGTGGAATTAATTCTTTTGTTGCTTATTTGATTACACTTTTAGTCAGTCAGGATTCTGCAAAAGACATGTGATTTTTTAAATACGCAGGTATTTAAAAAATCACTAAGTACTCTAACCACTTGGCCAGCGTGATAAAGTTGTTGGAAAATGTGTGATGTACTACAAATACTACGAATATTGGTTATTGGTGTACCAATAACCTCTGTAAAGCTAGAAACATGTAAACATCAACGTATAAATGTATAGTTTTAGCTAAATCAACTTAGACGTGAGGCTGTGAGACAGGTTGCGAGGTTCACTCACCGCGCTCCACATACATATCATTACTATGTACCCACTATTACTTTACTACTAATCTTAACCTGCAGGTTTATATATGTATCACATGCACTGCAGAAACATAACAAAGACATGAAAATAATTTAAAGTAAGTCTAAAATAAGCTCTTATTAATTGTGTGAGCCGTAGAAGATAGCTTGGAAAATAGATGCATTACAGGTGCACAAAAATATAGAAGAATAAATCCTTCATACGATACATAGTTTATCTCTTTAGAACAACTAGTTCGATGTGTAAAATAAATAAAGAATAAAATATAGAAAAACAGTAAAATACTTAGTAGAGCTTTTTGCTCTAAGCTTAGGAAACATAATAGGGTATATTAGTTTCCAATGCCAAAACCGATTTAATCATTTCTTCGTGACTACTAGACTGTTGTCGCATAGTTCTAAGAATAAAAACCAAACAGTAATTACGTGAAACATGTCGGTACCTAAATATTACTCTGACAGGACATTCAAAATATATATATTTCATTTCTCCCACACTAGTTTCGTAAAGCTTTCATAAATAATGCTGATGCGGATTAAACTCTACAGGATGTTCAAGTCTGTTTAATAATTGAATATTTACTAAACTAATTAAATTTACATTATGTGAAAGTGAACATACAGGAAATAAACACTCCTTACACAATAAAGTAGTGCTAGTGACAGGAGCTAATGTAAAGAATTAACATCTATCCAGTCGGAGGCTGTACCTCCGAGTAACCTCCACGGTCGCCTCACTACCGCCTCACTACCGCCTCACTGCCGCGCCAGGCCGAGCCGCCTCTAACATCATCTTATTTAACGCTTCATCCCAATTTGGTTTTACTGCACACCAATATACTAATACACTAAAGACAGACAATAATATCACTTATGTCTTCCGTATTAAGGACTATACAAAGTGCAGTATATTTTGGTGAGTAATGTTCCGGGCAATGGACTGGTGTATAATTGTTGTTAATTGGTTAATTCTCGGTAGCACACAGCGCGGGATGTCATCGACACGCGTGACGTCATCGTGTAAATACGCCTGAGAACTTCGCTGTTATGATCGCACGTAATTAAACATGTACTTAGTTTGGCAATGACTCGCTAGTTAACCTTTATATCATTATTAACACAACACTCGTTTATGTTACATTATCTTCAGGTTTTTCTTGGGAATATCTTTTGACTAAGAAGCCCGGCAACAGTACATTAGTTTTTAGTGGCTGTATGGTTTACGAGGTAACTCTTAAGTAATCTGTGGTACGGTTCAGAAATAAAGGCAACGTATCAGTTCCCTATAATTTTATTCTTTATTCGTTATGTATTATGTATTAAGATTAAGATATTTTTCCTGAAACCATTAGGCCCCTCCAGTAAAGTGTATATGCAGTTAGATAACAACTGTGATAAGTAAGACTTACTAACGTATAGGTATAAACTAAGTAGCATCGTGTATAATAAAGTTCATTAGGCAGCGTAACGCATGTAGGGCGCGGGTGATGCATCAGCCTGTTGAGTGAGATACATGCGCATGTGCTCGTAGATCAGCTGGTCTTGCCGCAGAGCCTCGTATGTCTCCTGTGCATGTCACCACGGTGGAGCTTGTAATGAAGACATCAATAACATGCGCCTGCTGTATGTCACGTCGATAAGTACGCAAACGTTAAACTAAATAGTTGTCTAAATATATTTAAATACATACAAACATAAAGCCTGGGTAGCACCTGCAAGTAAACATATTTTTAAACTCTTTGTGATGACGGTGACAAACAACACAGTACTAAGTTGTACCACTTGTTACCACTCCATTTTCTCTTGGTATCGAAAATCATAACTTCAGAAAAGGAAGAAATGAAAATTGAAATGACAATTGTTAATCAAACTTGACACAAAACCCTATACCAATTAGCGTGGCTGCAGAAGTTTCCCTCCGCTACTGTTTTTATTATATGTTAATATTAGGGGTTACTAAGAAAACAGAAAAAGTATAACAATGAGAAGGAAACCGAGCTTCAGTTACTCGTATGAAAAGGGAACTCTACTAATATCTACTGTAAGAATATTGTAATTGATTTTAATTCTAAAATAAAATATGCATGTATTAGTGGTAAAAATGAAGTAATTACGAACAGATAATGATTACAAGTTTATCAATAAGCCCACGGTCATGGATTAGCGCCGGAGGTTCAAAGGAAATAATAAATAATGTGTTACGTCACAACACTAGACGGAATACAGCCTAACGAAGTCATTGATTGCATACTTACTTAAGTTAAATTAGTTTACTATTTACATATTTAATGTTTTGACTAATTGTGATTACCACTCATTAACATTTCAATTCTCAATGTCGAGATCATTTTATTTATTACTCGTTATGAATACCGGTGTTTACCTTTCTATTTAAATATTTATAATTTATTTTGTATAGATATAACTAGATACTCATGATCTTCAAGCAGAATGACATGACATGTGCAGGAAGTTTTACCAAATTTCAATGTCTTTGTTGACAAGATACTAAGAATCGTCTGTGACTAAGATTTCTAGTGGGCAGGCCAGTAATGACGACTCATTTCCATTATTAATTCAGCTGTAACTGGACGAACATTCAGCGAAGGAAGCTAACAAAAGCTTTCTCACTCCTGAGACGTCAGATGTATTGATTTTTTGTGAATATCTAAAAACCTTCCCTTTTGTCTCTTAAGTTACGATACTACACCTGACACCATATATTCTTACTCCTTTACTACGTCTCCCCACAACTTTACATACATTATATTTGTACTTAATTTGTTTTATTCTTAACCACAAGAATAATGCATTTTTACATATTATTTCTCCATCTTTACTTTTTGTTTATTGAAATGTGAGCACTAAAATCCCTATGTTTATAGTTTATTAAATATTTATTTACATTTAAACTATTTGAATCAATATAAAATTACATATTATTTATTAATTTCCTACTGTAAACAAGAAGCTTTGGTAAATAACAATTTATAATATAATATGTGTTTACGTATACAGAAGACAGTAGAGTTGATACGTGGCTTCACATTAGAGTGGTCAAGAAGTCGCCACGTATGTAAATACTCATTAGTTGGTTCATGTTACACACACAGGCACAACTCTGCCGTTAATCTTAGTTGATAAGCCAGCAGTTTACATAATAGTAATTGATTAGATATAGCGCCTGCCGGGTCCCGAGTCAGAGGTCGGGGGATCATACAGTATAATGTCTGCCTCACCAAATTGTGTGTACTTACGAATATTTATATATTCTAATTAAAGTAGATTGTAATGGCGCGTTTAGCAATCTAAAGGGTTTTTACTATTATAAAATACAGTAAAGTACAATATTGAGGTAGATTTTATAAAAGTTATATCTATAAATTAAGTCGGGTTTCGTTTTCACCTAGGTATTATGAATTAATCGCAAAATAGGAAGCTTTATCGAGCTGTTTATAATGTTAAGAACATCATGATGTAATGAGACCAATCAAAAAATCAACTACATAGGTACCTTGAACGATAGCTCCACGACTTTGACAACTGGTACACAACAACTAGGTACAAATTAAATTCTATCACCTCGTGCTGCAAATTGTGCGCGCGCGCATACGTTAGAGCGCAGCGTGATACGTTTTTGTGAGAGAGCGTGCGCGTGTGATGTTTGACGAATAAACGCCATATTAGTAGGAGCAGCACGACACTTCACACGATGTAAAAAGACGAAGTTAATTAAGTTAAGCTGCACAGTTATTATGTTTTTACTTCACATTTACCCTGCAAGTGCTGACAGTTGACGACACCTAGTTAGTAATATACATTGTACAAGCTTGGTAAAACTCTTTATGTTCAAGCATTTGTATGTGACTGAATGAAATGTTCATACATGGCATGTGAAATAATACTACAAACCTAGGGAATGTAGGTTATTAATTAACATACAATTGTGCATACTATTGTGACATACTTAGTTCGATTGTATACAAAGACCTTTGACGTTACGTTACACAATATTAAGATTAATAAATATATCAAAGTTTATATATCAAATAGCAAAGAGGTTTGATTCACATCAGCATGTTTTTAAAATGGTGGCAATACTATATCGTTTGAGATATTTATGATAAAGAGAACTTTTTTCATAGTAACATGAAACAGAAAATACATCTAAAAAGATACAAACAGAAATCAACGTTTTAACTTTATACAACATATTCGTACTTAGTCGCTAGACGAACAAGTCACTCGCCTAATGGCAAGCTTCATACGAAGTTGAATAATAATTATGTTACTAATCCTGTGAACCTTTCCCAAAACGTAGCTTATTATTTTCATTTTCTTTTATTTTATACGTTTTCATTCATATTTTCCTTATTTTTTACACAACTAATAAACATCCAAACAGGGGACATAGAATAATTATGTAGTGGTCGAAGTCACACACACACGTGTGCCCCACGAGTTCAACAGCCATTTCAAGCCTCTAAGCTGTACCTCTAACTAGCGAAGTGATGGTATAAGTATATATTTTTATTGCTAGGTAATCAATAAGCTTCACTACATATATAACTAGTGCGCAAGTGGTGCAGTGCTTGTGGTGTTGCGCATCTCAGCCGGTGGTGGTCCCGAGTGATGGATGCGCGTGCGCGTAATTGACAGCGACGTGCGCGTTCATACATCAATCAGCTGTGCGCATACCCACCACTGCACCACTACCACTACACGACCTCATTAACTTAATTAGCAACATGTTGGAGCTGCACCCACCTACCAACCTACCACGTGAGATCAGAAAAACTCAGAGCCTTCTGCGAGATCTTTAGATCATCTGCGTTGGATGATTATTATTCAAATTAACGATTACACAGCACTCAAGATAGAGTGCATGCAAAGCAAAAGAAACGATTTGATATGAATTGAAAAAAAACTATGTGAGACAGAAATAAATTTTATACTAGTGTTAACATTATTTTTTAATAAACACATGCATGTTGCATACATCACGTAAATGTTAATTAGTTGCTTGCATGTAGTTAGGTACTTACTTAAATTAATTGATAACACCTTTGCGTAACAGATAGATACATTGACCGTTTTGTGCAGATTTTTTTAGGAAGAATAAAGTTTATGAAAAACAAATCACTGATTCACCTCATACTTCAGAGTAAGACTTTGATCCAGAATTAAATATTTATATTAATTTATCTACAACACACAAAAAAAATTATAATAGTTTCTATCATATTTTTTTTTTTCCTGCACTATAATATGTTGGCCAATTTCAATGAGTTACGACGTTAGATAAATATAGCAAAATATCAAGAAATAATCCTTCGCAGTCGATAGTGCACTTAACCCTAAAACCTATCATAGTGGAATAACGATCAGTAGTTAACCTGTCACCCGCCGGTGCACGTACTCGTAGGGACTGCGCTCACGGTGTAATATCAATACGAAGGTTTACTGAGGTAGGTGCAGGGCAAGTATAAATCTGTTTGGTACTTGTGCGATGCTGTGTGTGCGCTGCGGGGAGCCACACTCACCACGCCACCGCTGCCTGGGTTACCTAATACAGGAAGACTAGCAGCTAATACAGGACAATTCGTAAGGAACACTACTTATTGGCAAGTCGTTAAAGTTTCATTAAACTTTTCATTTTGCATGAAAACATCAAGTTTGCTACAATTGTCAATATGTTTATAATACATACATTATGTTTAGGTACGTACCTAGACTTCACCACTATGTATGGCAGCATAATGGTACAAATCATTGCACTGAGATTGCCACACATGTGCCGAGGGTAAGGTTAATGAATTCCTACGAACATAACCGCTACCACTCGTAGTTATGTATAACACATAAATATCACACAATATGGTAGAGTTAACGTTACCTGTCTGTAATATATAAGAGAGAGATTATGCCTCGTGCGCCTAATTGAATATTATAATAACATGTTGTAATTTAGTGCGCATGTTATATGAAAGGTTACGCGCGTATGTAAATACGTACATAATGTTAAATAAGTAATCTTCTTAAGTTATAAAGTTCACGAGCATGTTTGGTTATTGCACCACACAATATTACTAATATACACAATTTTCTTTAAGAAATATATTAATTATATTTTTAATGATGGCATTGAGGTATTCAAATAACTACTACGTATAATTATTATTATTACTGTAAAAATGTATAAGAAATGAATGGACTGATGATATGGCTAGGAAAGGAGTGAATGTTGAGATGACTGGAAACAGAGATGAAAGGAAAACATACTTGTTGTGTAACACAATAACAATGAACACTTATTAGACTTCACATAACACCACTCACAATTACAAACAAAACACAAATACAATTTAAACTTCAATGTTTATATGTCGCGTAACACGACTCGCTAACGTAAACAAATGACTGACAGATTCAAAAATAAATCTGTCATAGCTTTTGTTCCATAGATTAAATGATTTTTATATGAGAGGAAGAGAAATATCATGCATAGACGATTTGTAATGCGTAAGGACTAGAACAAATAAGAAATATTTTCTAAATGGCAAGAAAGTAATACGATGTTTTGACCTTGTCAAAACGCCGTTTTCCTGCGCTTGGCCAGATGAACGTTTTTTTTTTGGCGCGGTTTTCAGGCGCCTTGCCAGACAAGTGGATAATAAGTATTCCTTAACTTTTCCTAAACTAAATAAGTCTCGTGAAAAACTTAGAGAAAAACGTGTACCACATAGATCTTTATGTGGTTACAAATGTATATCGTTCTCAGCTTTAATATTATTTGTAAAAGGTAAATTACTTTTTATGCGTAAGAAAATGCTAGATATTGTACAAATAATCACTAAACAACCAAAAAACATCATTGTGGAATTAACTTCTGGCTCGCGTATTTCCTCCATCGTATGATATTGGGTCCTTCAAACGCAGTGTGAAGAAGCATTTGGCCAAACCGGCAAGATGATGACGACGGATTAAAGTTATTTTTAGACTTCTATCCGTTGGCTTCATTTGTGGACTGTACTCGCGCTTTCCATTAGGTTCGATATAGTTATATTGCCGTGTTTTGTATAAAAAAAATCGTTAAAACTGTTAAAAGGCTTCTTAATTAATCAGCAATGTTCATTGTGGACAATGTGGAAACTTGAAAAGGTATGTAAGATTGTTACCAAAATCATAGCACACCTCATTAGAACTGAAGGCTGGCCGTTATCTTGTCCCCATCTTAATTTAATGTATTTTGATCTAAGCGTACTACTATTCTTAACGCCATGACATTTACATTTTCAATCACAGCACTGTGTGTTTTACTAATGTGCAACAAGTAAATAAATAAACGCTTAACGTTCATATACGAGTATACTTGTACTCGTCGTTGTCAGTGTGGTGACGGAGTAAGAATACAATGTCCATCTCATCCTATGGGTGTCGTAAAAACCGACTAAGGGACTATTCGTAAATATTATCTTTACGAAGTAAAAAGAAGGAAAACTTGAAATTAATATTATGATTATACCTACCCTATACCAATCCATCTGGCCAGCGTGGTCTTACTCAATACTCAATATTTATACTCAATACTCAATTATTTAGACATGTGAAAAGTTCAGTAAACACAGAATGTGCCTTAATCACTTCTAGGATTGGCTAAGTAAAGACTAAAAACTTAACGTTAACTTCTAGGTTTGACTAAAAGTTAACTAGTCGTTTGCTAAACTCTGTAGTACTTGCCCCTCATTATAGCACACCTTAACTACATTACTTATTATATTATACTTTGTCACCTCATATAGTAAAAGTATGTAAATATATGAGGAGATAATGTGCGGCGCTTGATTTACGCGCGATCAGCGTATAACTATCCCATTAGTTATAATGATATTGAGTATTGGTAGCCAATACTATGTAACGGTACGTCAATATTAACATTATGTTATAATGTTAGAATAAATATTGTATATTGTGTGATTAGTGTGATGCCCTGTGACATCACAATCACATAAAGCGCGCCACTAGTTAAACACTAATATTAAGGTGTAACGGTATTATATTATAAGTGGCCGCCAGATGTGGTGGGCGTCACTAAGCACAGCTCACTGATTACCTCCTCCATAATGCTCGATTATAACTACCTGTGTGATGTGTGAATAGTTTAACATAGAGAGTTTATCGTAGATTTGTTCAATAACATAATCTCTGAACATATCACTGCCTCATCGTTAACAATAAATAAAGGTTTAAGCAAAATTAAATGTTAGGGAATTTTAACTAGATTCTTAGAGCCTTCTTACCGTTACGTTAACATATATAATTGGGTAATACTTTAAAATCTGATAAAATGAATAAAACTTCTAAACTTAGACTTCAAAGTCATAAGTATTTAAAAGTTATCTTTCTCCTTTTCTCCTCAATGTTGTCTATGTTATGATAGTTGCCTTTGTACTAAAATTACAATACAACGCCCAATTTCAGCTTTTAACGTAGAAACAAGTTACATCTACTTCGGTTAGAGAGAAAACAGGACGGTTGTAAAAGCAAATTATCATTTTACGATTGTTACAAATGATGATAATAAAGTTATAACCAGCTTGTACTTATCGTACAATCAGATACAATTATTACTTGCTACTAACTATCATTATACAGATTGCATCATATGGAAAGGAGGAAACGAAAGGACTAGGTTCTTATACAAATTGATTATTCATTTTATTCCAATTGCCATTTATATAAATTCAATAGAAGAAAAGTCTCCCAATATCTCTAATTAATTGAGTTTTAGAAAACTAAGTGTTCGTCCATCATTGGACTAAGTCCATCTGGTAACAACCCAGAGACAAAGAGCAAAAATTAAAATAAAGCCTCCCCTTGGAAGAGGTGACTTCATATTGTCACTATGTGCATTTGCCTTTACAGAATAGACTAATGAGCTCGGGATCTAATAGGTACATGAAGAATGTTTACGAGCCTATGTATAAATAATGCATAATATTCATGTACTAACGACATTCCTTGTTTTATTATCGTAGCGAATGAATTACAATAGTGAACAATATGCCATAACTGTGTGGAAATAATTTTTATCTATTAATGTTTTTACATTAAAATTTTATACAAATATATTTATTTTTTTAGAATATATTTCAATTTACTCATCATTTAAAATACCAGCCCCGATTACTTTAATAAATTTTACCAATATTAAAGCTTGAAAAATTGATACTGAAAATGTTTTCGACATGTTGACATTATTCCTAATCATTTTAAATGTTTAAATAAATATAAAGTATTATTTTAAAAGAAACTAACAGTAACTTATTTTACTAAGATCTTCCTTTCAATACAGTACCATGCAGGTGAATGTGTGTAACCGCTTCTTTATACATAATATGAGTTACTATTATATTTACCGCCTAATTTACCGACCAGTTAATTAATTAACCAGTTGGTTGACTAAATGGTAACTAATATGAATAACTAAACTAATATGTAATGTGAAAAATATTATTCATTTCTTTTCATAAATATAATTATCTCTATACACTGTTGGTTCATGACATATTACTATTCATATAACACAAGAGTGTTGTTACTCGGTTAGCTCGTATATCACACGTGCATTGTAGATCCGTGGCGCAGGCGCAGTTCACACAACTCATTTGAATCTGAATGAGGTGTGAACTGCACTAATAAATCTGTTCGTTATTATATTACAATACGCTCACCATCATACTGAACGTTTAGGTATGTTCATGTTTTATTAAAGATTTGTGCTTTTCCAACATAATACTTTAATAAGCAAACAGGTTGATTATTAGTTAAAAATCTAAATAGAAAAGTCAAAAGGATTTTATACCATTTCTAGATTTTTAACGTTTTGAAAAATATTGTTGACTGCATCCTGTTTCTATATTGGAAATTCGTCGACTTGAGTACTCATTGAGTGTGTTCTTACACTGTTTAGTGTTCTCAGCTGAAACTACAATGACATTATCCGGAAGTTCAGCACACTTAAACCAATTTACTATTGACGAAATTATGCAGTAAGAAAACATAGAATCTCTCCACATAACATAGTCTTTACAGAGCATGGTCACAGTACCGGCACGTAGAGGTACGTTAGCACCTGCGCAGGCGCAATATTACCATGATAAGAGCGCAGATTTATACCTCACCTTAGCTATTGTGTGCGTCGTGGACACAGCGCCACGCCACGCCACGCCATTGTAAGCTAGGTAAACACATACCTAGCTCTGTGAGGTGTTTAGATGTAATTTATATCTTATTTAGTCGGCGTTAGTTATACTTAGTGAATACATTATGTTGTGAAAGGCAAACTACTTAGTTGTGGAATATGAATCAAGATTATAGCAATAACTGCGTGCGGAAAATCTTTCGTAGACGACGTTTTCATTAATTTTCTTTATGCTTATGTTAATATTGATCTTGTTAACTTTAACATACCTATACATCCGTTTCTTCTATACATACAAATGAATAAAAAGCACAGGTAACATAAATATATCAGCACCTAACACATCCTAAAAACAGTAACACGTTGTCTCTCATCCTCTTAACAATAGTTCGCATCTGAACTTGTCCTTCCCTGGAGACCACTTACCCGGTGAACATGAACACCATTACGTTATCGTAACGAATACGTCACACTCAACAGTTACATTATACAACACTGTGGACGTCGCGCAACACATACAAGTAGGTGCTTGTATCTACGACATCTCACGCATGTTGCAGCTACACCGCCGCGACAATCTGATGACAGTAAATAACATTAGAGAGGCTGTATCGCTACCTGGTCCACGGAGCCTGTATCTACATGAGATCTCTGATGCCATAGAAGTATTGCTCTCACACTCTATCTATATAGTATAGCGTAAAGTGTAAACATGGGAAATATCTGTCAGTGTTTGGTATAACATTATTGTCTTCCTCGTGGCTGACTATACGATCCTTAATTCAAAGTTGATGCAAACTTTATTGTATGTAGGGATACAGTTGTATCTAACCCGATGGAGTGACTGATGGCAGTCATTAAATACCTTATTGTAAGAATGTCATTTACACTTATTAGCTATAATTACATAGCTTTTGTGTTGTGAAGGAACGACATGTCCAGTGTGTCTCGAAAAGAAAGGAAAACTATGAAATATGTTTGTGTCTGACTAAAGCCTGTATCTCCTGAGTATTCGCCTCAGACGCCTAGAAAATGTCGAAAAGTGTTAATTCTTATCTAGAGCATATAATGTTGTTTAGACGAGACATGAATGTCGACTTGTTGCTTGTCATAACGCGGGTAATACATAACAGGTAGCGGTGCGGCGGCGGCGCGCGGAGTGTCAGCTACCGCGTTCTGTTGCTGTAGACACGCCTCGCTACAACCAGCTCAAGCTTGACCAATCTGAACACAACTACTCACATCAGATTTATTATGTGACAACTACTAGTTACCTGGACGCTTTTGAACTATTTGTTCTAATACTTGTAATTTTATTTAAAGTGTGTTTATGCGCTATTTAATATCTGACCGGACAATTTAAAAACGACTTTTGTAAGAATTCTCCTTAAAAAATAATACCGTGAAAGAAAGAAAAGATAAGGGATACCCTACACCAATACGTCACATCCTAATGTACACTACCTCACAGTAGTGGCAGAATACAGGACTAGGCACCTGGACCATCAGACTTCACTCCCAGCAGTCTTCGATAACACGAGGAGATTGCCAAGGTTTCTCGAGGAGGTAGGGTGGCACATGATCCCTCTGACGCAAGATAGGCTTCGAGTTGTGGAAACCAGGCCGTTTATGCATTATATAAAATACGTCTGACCAAAATAGTGTAAGCAGTCTAAATGTCTCATCCTTGTTAAAGTATCACCTTGTTGACTTTTGTTATCTTGTATGATAATAATGCATGTACTTATATACTTTAATGAACGGATATAACTACAATTTAAATCGAGTGTAAATGATAGTTAGAGTGAAGTGTTAGTTCACGCGTCTGACATACAATGGTCACTGGTCGCATGTTGTCACACTCAGTTACCAGTGTACGCGGCGACAACCCATCTACAATACTGTCTAACGTTCTGTAAGGCTCTGTGCACATTGTAGACAACTAAGTCGCAATACTTAGTAATAATCAAGCCTTTATTACTTAGTTGACAATTTTGGTAGCTAACCTTGATCCTAGAGATGTTTGAGTATGATATGCTAAGCAAACTGAATACTTTTAAAATTTACTTAGTGACTTAAAAAAATGTCGGTAATATACTTACTCTTAATATAATGATTAGCTGCAATTGATGAATATATCATACGATCACTCCCCTCCTGGCGAAAAGGGATCAACCTAATGCTGAATAATTTGTAGCATCAGCAGTAATAAAACTTTTCTTGTATGGGCTTTTAACTTAAACTAATATATGTAATAATACGTTACAGTTACATTTCGAATACAAAAAATTGATAGAATTTCGTAGAGCTTGGTATATTTTGAATATTATGTTTTCAATAACAACAAAAAACTAATTTTTAAACAAAATTCATTACATCAAATATTACAGATAAAAGAACCTTATGAGTCCACCCTAAAGCTTACTAAGTACCAGGAGAAAATAGTTTAGTTCTAATTAATACGCTATCAAAAAGAAAGTTCTTAGCCAAAAAGAAAATAGTTATGCTCGGTCTCCATGCATACTATTAACAAATTTATATTTAAAAACAAAATTTAATACAAAATATAAATAGTATTGAAACTCAAAACCATGCAGTTGAATTTTGTTTTAAGTACCTACTATATGTTTCGTGTATTCATTACTCTATCAAACTATATTCGGTTATAATTAGACCAGGATTGTTAAAGTTTTCGTTCGTGCAAACACTCCATTAGTCTCCTTTTACGACACCCTTAGCTAAAGATGGTTATCTGTACCTACAGTTTATTACTTTTTAGTTATCATTGTAGACGTCGCGTCGCTCGGTCGTAGGCTCGCCTCTACCATAGACAAAAGCTGCGTCTTTTTAACATCTAGATCTTTGCAAATCCTTAAACAGTTACAATAAAGCGAACAATTGATAGCGAGACAAGTGATTGCGTAGGCGACCGTTACCGGGATTTATTGCGATCGATAGTAGCAACTAACTGTCCCAAATAGGGGCGACTAGTCGCGACCGCAAGACGGATGGTCGACTCGTTAATGTGCCCCTTTACAGCGGCGCGTGAAATGTTACCATACCTAAAATAATACGATTTGTGTGGGAAACTGCTACCGAACTATTTCTGTGTTTCTATAAAATCGACTTGATTTCTTCATCTAACGGTTTTATAGTGCAGTAAGAAATTATAATCGAATGGGAGATATCGATTACTGTATCGTTATAAACCAACACCTGTGGCGTTATGACTCTCAATACAACTGCAAATATAAACATTAAAATAGTCAGTTTCTATTTGATTTGCAGCCTGAGCGTGATATAAAGTTAATAGTTATAATATGTAGTTGTAAAACTGTTCGAGCTCGGAGCTTGTGAACATCTGCGCGAGATGTTTGTACACTAACGTTGTTTGGTTCTTATCTTTCTAATATAATTTTATTTGACCGTACATCATATAAACTGATGTCCCACTTACTGTCTTTTGTGTATTTTTTAGTATTTTTATAATCATTTTTGATATTATAATAGTTTTATGTAGAGCAACAATATCGTAAGCTTAAAAGTAATCTTAATTACTTAATATATACATATTACCGTAAGTCATGTTTTCATGATTTTTATAGGTATCTATATATTAAATTCAGTTCAACAATATCCATATTAGGTAGGTAAATGAAATACTTTCTTTAATACTATTTAATTAATGTAATAGTAGAGACAGTGGACAGAGGACGTTAACGTGAAACTAGAGCGGTACTGCTCGCCGTAGTGGGTGAAGCTCACGCGCGCCGCCGGCAGCTACGTGTACAGTCACGAGCAATAATATGTACACCTTTTCACATTTTGTAAAACAGTTATCTAAAGTTCTGCCAAACCAAAATTGAATATTCGAAGATTAGCTCAAAGCTGTACGGAACCTCTTCTAAATTACGAAATAATTTTCGTATTCTAATGTCTAGGTAAACGTGCAGATAGTTTAGAAAATTTGACAATGTGTACATATTATTGCTCGTGACTGTACCTGCTCGTACGTGTGATTGATTTACACACCACCACCAGGTTGTTACCGCTTAAACACCAATAATATATTATTATACGTAACGTACTTCTACTAATGCTGGAATATGCATCACGGAATGTGAGAGATATGAGGCGAAGGGAAGAATCGTATTATGACTAAGTATTTCATACGGACTAATTTAAATTTACTTTGGCATATTAATAAGAGATCTTGCAAAAATTATTAGCTTTTTTTATTTTACATCTAGACTTTAAATAAGTAGCCTAACGCAGAAGATTTCACTGCGTATAATAATTCGTTATCAGGTGCTTAAATTCACGAAGTCTCTAGAAAGACTCTACAAGATAAATTGTTTAATTCGACTTTATTAATCTACTCAGTCACTTCGCAGTATTGCAGTTGGTCATAAAATAGTAACGACCACTTGAGGTAATTGTGTATAGTCAGGAAGGTAAGTAGTAGTCTAGTTTGTACAAATCGGATACTATAAGTCTCACGTAGTAAGGAAATCAATAATTCGTAATCATGAATTGATATTATGTTAATAATAATTATGCTGATTTTAATTATTTGATATTATGTAACTTATCATTATCATTGAACGAAATTATATCTGTTTATAATACAAAAGAGTGTATTCAGAATCTTGTTTATTATGAACTCATACATAAATTATTATATGACAATTATGAATAGCGTTTATTGCTTTCTAAATTGTCAAATAAATCATAATATAAGATTGATCGAGTCTCGCTTGCGTAGTGTAGAGTAGGTATGGTGTGCGCGGTAACTTACCATTATATATCTAATTAAAGTAATAAAAGGTAGTTGTGAGCGAAGAGAAGAGAACGATATTATAATCGTGTATCAGATCCAATATCGAGCAGTAAACGTATAAACGTTTTGCAAGCTTCTGAGAAGTCACGATTAACTACTTAATAATTGTGTTAGAGCTCGCCACAAACAGTTTTTGTGTTCCACAATCCGACTAATAACTGGTTCAGTTCACTCAATACTTTCTACTCTATTAAACCTCTACATAATGCTATAAATTATACATACCTACCTATACGTACCTATAGATATACCTCTTGATTTATGACCGCTTCACCCGGACCAACTGCTCTTGATACATTTTATTAACTAAATGTATTATTTTTCAAATAACGCAACAAAGAAACAAAGCTTTGGCGGATAATAAACTTTGTACGTAACGCCTCAGATACCTCCGAGCTAAGTTTTAATACCATGACTATGTACCTATACAAACATCTACACCTAAATACATACCTAAAACGCCTGTAAAGTCTATGTACTTATTGTAGGATGTAAGAAGTAACATGGGAGAGAAAGAGGACTAGAAAGGTAAAAAAGTTGCTTGAAAAATGAGCTTTCAAAATTTTTATTTAAAAGCGAAATAAAAAATATCATTGATAAATGTCAGAAAATACATAAAAATAAAGTAAGCTATTATTTAAATACGCCGCAAAAGATATTCATCTTTTATGTATTTATTACCTACTTGTGTATTATACACATTCACATGAACCCACCTCGACAAACCTTTTTTGGCTTGCAATGCATATACCAGACAAGATAATTGTAATTTCATAATCAATCCAAATCTAGACATCTAAACTATAAAGTCAGGGTCTCACAATATACTGTAGGCAATAAATATATAAATACAGCTCACGTGAAGTTTAATGATAGTTACAACACTGTGACGGATGTTTGTCGACTATGCAATGATCCAGATAAAATATATGAATAATTATTAATTAAGTATGTACTATAATATGTTAATATACAACACTAAGAGACATACACTTATATATCTTTATAAACATTAATGGTTATTACAAAATGAAAGGTTAATTAATATTAATTTGATTACTGCGTGATAGAGATGACTACCTCACCTCGCTCAACACTTACAACATCGTATGTTTGTGTAAATCGCCTAAAGTCAAATCAATCAAGGAGTTACTATTAATTACAATTTAATAACCCGAAGCATTTAAATAGTAATAAATACTGTAATATATTGCAAATGAATACATTTTGTACATCCTTGAGATATCTCACAGTACGTACTCACACACAGTATGTGCCAGTAATTATGATTGGCCTTTCTACCTTCACTTCTATTAAACTCAAACTACTTAAATGTTTAAAACGAGGTAATGGATTTTGGTAAAACATAAATCATCTGTTTAACAATGTTATTCATTTACTTTATTATTTTCTGAGCTTTTTCCAACTGTGTATAATATTAACCCTTAATATTTCTTTTACATGGATGAATCATAAATTTTAAATTTATTGAGTAGTTAAGTAATATCAATTTCAATGAGAACCATAGAACCTACTTTTCTATTTTTATGTAAACCTTTAATTTTTTAATCTTTTTGACTTCTTATAGGTAAAGGAGGAATTTAGTCAATAACTACTTCACTCTTGCAATAAATGCAACCTACTATAGTTATAATTGTACCTTTTTAACTTGTGAGGTTATTTATATAAAATATACGGAAATATCCATCTGTCAACAAGCTACCATATGGAGGTAAACCATAAATACAAGGAGTTGTTGGAGGTTCGACACTCCTTCATTACCTCCGCCAATTATATCTGTAGCTCCTTCGCAATGAAACTGTAACTCAACCTACAGCAAGTGCACACTAATTATAGTTAATAACAGACAACAGACAGTACAACGCACACAACAATGTTGTTCACTAAATGTCAGAAATCAAATGTAATGCTGGACTGTCTGTACCTCACGCGATTATTTCCCTGTAGTCACTTTAAATTTATAAAAGATACATTATCATACTGTACTAACCAACTATTAATAATTTAAAGGTCTGTGTGAAGTAGAGAAAAATACGATATGAAGTATGTATTATGGTCTCGTAAATTATCAATAAAATTAGCGGCATGTAACACTTTACAAACAAAATGTACTTAATTTAGTTGTAGCAATTTTATAATGGTACATGTCCACTTACACCCTTGCTATTCTTACAAACTGAAACAAAACATTTTAGATAGATAGATAATACTTTATTGCACACCAACTTACATAAATACAGATAATACCCTGATAATATAGATTGTAACATTTTAGGTCCTTAATAACAAAAAAAGCTTTAACGTTTGAATCCGGTCTGCTCGCACTAGTTACCACCCTTTTAATCTACTATATAAAAATAAGTCGGGTTTTCCTTCCTGACGCTATAACTCCAGACCGCACGAACCGATTTCCTCGGTTTTGCATTCGTTGGAAAGGTCATGGGCTCCGTGAGGTTTATAGCAAAGAAAATTCAGGAAAATTTCAGAAAAGCGGAAAAATAATGCCCGTGCGAAGCCGGGACAGGCCGCTAGTTTACTATATTTATAACTTTGAATTCTTTCTATAAGTATTTATTAAAAAAAAAATTAAGAATATTGATTTAACAGAATTAGAATTCAGATTCATTATAATGTAGATTAACTTTCAGCGTGTACCACGTAACTTGTCATCGAATAATAAAATAAAGTTGGTGGTTGCCAAATGCTTAACCGCAGAGGCATAGTATTTGTCTAACAGTTGACATGGTGAAGTATATCGCGCCGTTACGAGTACATGTATACAGAACTAACGTCCATGATGACGGCTGCGTGCTCTTACATAGATATACACTAATAACATCAAACATCATTATACACGGTGTGTATTTGCACTTATTTTTAAAAGTATTTCGCTCATAATACTAGAGAGCTATGGGTAAATAGCTTCGAAAATATATGTTTGTGCGTACATCGTTAGGCTAACATAGGCAAGTACCGCTAACTCCGCAAAATTTAATGCCCTAACTCGCCAAGATACCTAGCGGTAGTTTAAGGAAATAACTTATTTTTGTTTCTTTAAAATAGTTTATTACGTCTTTTTTTACATGTGCAGGTCCTTTCAGAAATAATAAGAATAAGCTTGAGATTATCTAAACTATGAGCGAACTTTTTCTAATTTAAATAGTACCGTTTCCTCCACGGCTATCAGTACCGTGGCTCACGGAGATCGCTCCGTGTTGGTACTTCATCTGTATTCTGTCCACGCAGCCTGCAGCTTATCTGGATGTCTCTTGTCTCCACTCATTTGTGCTCTCTACCGTGCTCGTGACATTAAACGCTCATAGACAAATAAATATGGTTCAGTAATTACACACAGTCATCACTAGACGAGCTACTTTTAGTAACTGACTGATTACTCATTATTTGTAAGTGTGATATAACGTCACCAACATTTTTTTTAAACTAGGTACCTTAATGTAATAAAATTTCAATAAATAATTCTTACATAGTATACAAATCTGTACATTTGAGCTAAATTTGATAAAGGCATGGCTGAACTTGTATTAAAACTAATTACAGCTCAATATGCATCACTACAGAAATATAAGGATTTAATCATTAAATATATCAAGTAATTAGTTTTACCTAACCAGCAGTGAGTTCTATAGTGTAATCACCAGGCAGCAGATATGTATTGTGACTTTTATGACACTATTACGGGCGATTACAAGCGATTGCTTGTATTCAAATAGTTGCCCGTCTGCTCATAGTGAACCGTAAGAACCTCACGAAACTTGTGAAAGGCGTAATCTCATTAAATGTATCTGTGTGTGCGCATGCGCATGCCTTGAATACTTGTCACACTGTTTATGTACTATGTCCGGCGTCGTTCAACAAAGGAGAGGCGTCGTAAATTACAGATTACTATCAATTGTAATTAAGCACTCAATATTTACATGTAGCAACACTATACCTAGCACGTGTAGCGTCCACTATGGATATTGATTAAAAAGTAAAGCTCGAGTGAGTAATGATAACGGCGCGGTTAAGTATTAGCTACTGCTCGGAACTATTAATCTACGTAATTAAGCCATGACTCAGCGGAGAGTCACTTGTACGAACAAGTGTGTTTAGTGTCTCAATTGAAGGCAGCTGATAGAACCGCGAAGGTCAGGGTATTATCTATACTTTGATAGCTAAGGGTAAAATTAATTTAGAATGTAGGTCCAAGGTGGTGTTGGTGAGCATTGCTGATCTTGACAACACTCTGATGTGAAACTCTGCTCAGTACCATTTTGTTAGAACGTTTATCAATAATCGTAGCTAGGATTGACATTACACAAAACAATGGTTGAGACTTAAGCAGATACTTTATAAGAAGTTTATATTTATGTCTTCTATTATACCTATGTGGAATTTCATCATTTTTAATCCTAACGCGAGACTTTTGACATTAAAATTCCACAAATCTTGTTTTACCTAATTTAGTTATTAGAACAATTTTTTATCTAAAACTTTAAGTTTTGCTAATATAAATGACGATGATGTAATAACTAATAAATTAATTAGCTAAATCAATAACTTATAAATGGGCATTTATTAATATCTACTATATGATACAGAAACTGAAGATGGTCAGATTAATTTATTGGTTTTTTTTTTAATTAAACAACTGTCTGACTAGTCAAGGAGTGGTCATCTACGTTAGGGTGGCGTCTTAACACGTTTTAACCAAATAGAAGTTGGATTTACCCCTCACTGAGAGTTTGAGATCACTGGTATTGAGGTGTTCAATACCCGCCGGAGGACTCTACAATCATCCTTTCCATGGTTAACCTGAAATCCCCTCTATATGACAGCTGAAAAAACTCTGAGTGATTTTAGTCGTACAATTTTGTCTTTTATGCCTCTATAAGTAGATACCTTAATAATAAAACTTTACCCAATACCAAAAGACCAAAGTCATGTTAATTACAACACAAATGTCGCAGTATCAACATAATCACATGTACAAGTTTCATTTAAATCACAATAACCCAACATACGCCATATTTATATGTATAATGGATTGTCATGAATGTCGTACGCCGATGTTTAGCGCTAAGTACAGGTTGTGCCGCACAAGTGCTGTTTATAACGTTAAGGTGAATGGAGATAATGATAGTGGTGACCATACTCTAATTGTTCCACATTGGTACACACATTATATTTACGAGATAACTGCTATGTACGAAATTGGCAATATGTTTATAATACGAAGAAGTCAATAATGATAATTTAGTTAATGTGATATTTTTCATTTTCGTGTTGTGACGCAGTATGAGTACAAAGTGGCACCAATTTGTCTTATCCCAAGAGTGTTTTAACAAACAAACAAACAACAAACAAACAAAATACTTTATTTATGTACAATCTCCAAAAACACATACAATTTAATTAAGTAACACATAAATACACTGCAATTAATTTACTAAGCATCTGTTCTGGAGAAGTGTACACAAAAAGGAACCTTCTCAGCATATTGTCTGACTTTCGTCAGACACTGATTTTCAGAAGGCCCATTTTTTGTGCACTGATGTTTAAAAAATTGAGCAATAAGTTTTTAACAATAAGCTTTTTTTGTAAATTTATTTCCTCCACCTATATAATTAAACTAACAACTATAATAAACTAACAATACTAAACAACAATAAAACTAACTTTACCTTAACCTTAAACCTAATATTACACATAACACTACTTAAAAGCCATGTAGCCCAGCAAGACATTACAATTTTTAACACTGGCCACATTGGCATCCAACTACTGTCAGTCACTCTGATGACATATATACAAGAAACATACAAAGGCAGACACAGATACGTAAACATAATGTACAATATCAAAATACAAACGTTTGCACTTAGTGCAACAATGAGTTTAATAAAACATGTATTTATCTGTTATTACACCATCAATAAACATTACAACATAAAAATCGTCTAAGGAAGAGTTAGGAGATATATCATTATTACTACGAAAGAAAAGAAGGTAAACTTGTTAAAAATGTATACTAACGCAAGGAGCGAGCTAAAATAAATGAAACATTACAAAAAAATTATATGAATGTTACTCTCTTTATTGATCGCTGTATTGCAGTGCAGACAAAGATACTTAATATTAATGTAATAATTTCATAAAGTGTTTGTTTATCTCTGATACGTTCACTCTGATGCATGTATGTGACGATGTTCCCCATGGCTGGCTATCAGTAGAGTCGCCGTGGATCATGTTGTACCTGCCTCGTGCGCGGAACACAACTCGAGTACTGCGCGGAGACATGTTGCCTGAACCAGTAGACACATACTGAATGTTTACTTTACCAATAATAAATTAAAAACAGTTCTTCGTTGTTTGTTACTCTTAGCTTGTATTATATAAGAATATCTTTAAAGTGACATAATAATTTAACAATATTAAGTAATTTCATCTTCACTAACTGAAAAGTAAAAAAAAAGATGTCTTCGTTAGATAATAACACATTTTTTTTATAACAAATAATATAAGTTCAATAGTGGTTTTTGGACAATATATTGTTTATAGCAAGACCTCTTAAACTCTTAACTAATTTAAAGACATAATGCATTGTACAAAAAACTATAAGCTAATTTCGTAATGAAAAATTTACGATCAAGTTTTTTATGTATAGGGGAACCTGGGGACACTTGATCCTTAAGGGAGACTAGGTACACGAGATTTTCAGAACTTGTATGGGTAATATTAAATTTTATAATGGCAATATCGGTTGTCTATGGTACCCGCTAACTTTCTAAGGTTGGTACACCTGTCAAATTTGACGCGTTTGTAAATGGCGGATGACCGAGTGTTTGTTGTTGCAAAGAGAAAATTTCCGTAAGTTTACATTTTGATTAAACATTAATGTAAATTTACCTTTAGGTGTGTATGAATTTAATTCGAGGCGTTATCTATATAAGTAGCGATTTGTAGCGTAGAAAAGTGGTAATCTAACAGACGTTTGAAAATATTCTTGTTTATACCCTCAAACTGTTCAGGGTACACTTGGTCCACTTAGCTAAGGGAGACTTGGTCCGGGAGAATCAAATGTCCCTTAACTACTTTTATTTTTTAATTAATTTCAGCTTACCGATATGCCCAGAGTACCTATACAAAACAAGAGAAGGTGCCAGAAAAAGAGTACCAATCGATGAAGAGATTATTTTGCTAGAACACCTAAATGAAGCTTAAACGTAACTTGAAATTTTGTTGTGGTGTCCTGGGTTCAATTCAATAAGATATTGTTTCAAGTCTTTATCTTAATTACGTTTAAATTTTATTCAGGGTGTGATTGCGAGACATTTGGGTTATTTTATTATTGAAGATATAATTTTGTTTTGAGTTTGTTTTTGTTTTTTTTAATACGAAACGGAAGTTTCACATTTAGCAATTGATTTATGTATGGAGACTGTGTGATATGTCTATGTTATGTGATTCTAAAAACAATATAAAAAAGATTATCATATTCTAAAAACAATTTTTATTTATTTCCTTAGTAAATAAAACATGATACTATCATGTGAACCTAGATATGGGTAACTTGAACCCCAGGACCAAGTCTCCCGTATATAGGGGACACTTGATACCATTCTCTATTTTTACTTTTAGTTAAATAACTATGAAATTTAGGCACTTATATCTTTGGGTCTTACATCAATTATAGGCAAATGAATTTCACGTATTTCGGTACCAATATCTTTTAAAATGGATAGTCACTAAGGAAATTAGGGATGAAAAACAAAAGGGGGGATCAAGTGTCCCCAGGTTCCCGTAATATGTATGTATTTACAGAAAAAACTTATTTAAGTTTATCCGTTGTCTAGTAACCATAAATGTACAAGCTTTGCTTAGTTTGGGACTAGATGGCGTTGTTTGAATGTGTGAGGAATATTTATTTATTTAAGTCAATGTGTATTAATAACAATTTTTACTAGTTCAATATAATGTACTAATAATAAATAATATGCATGCGGTCATAGAGTCATACAAAATACCTACAGACCGGGTGAGGCCCGAGTGAATGGGGCATAAAAGCGTTAGTAAGAAGATAAAGTAATAATATCATTTAGAATATCTAGTTATAATTAATACACAAATAGCGAATACATAATAATATAAAACAAACCTGTCGTCCACCCCCCTGCAGCGTAACTAATAGCGTGATATCGCTTACTTAACTAACTTAAATACACGACTAATATATTACTACGTATTACAAGTTTTGGCATTAAGTGTGTAACAAGTATCAAGAATGTATATTACTAAAATATATAGAATACTAATGTCCGTCACGTCGTCATCGATACTAAATACTATAACCTCATTAAGATATAGCCTCGCGACAGACTCCCGCCGCGCTACCGACTTGTTTACTTACTCACAAAGTATCCAATATCATATTGACATCTAATATGAGTAACTCCAGCTACCTTCTCACCAAATACCTAATCATGTGTGTAACACTGAATCATAAAAATATCTTTCTAAAATACCATAAATGCAGGCTACGTAATTCTTCAGTACTTTTGATTTTATTAACAGTACTTAGTTATAAATAATTGACAAAATCTGCCCGAAATTTTACTCAAAAAATTAACACCCCTACCACTCCAGTAACACCTCCTGAATGTCTCACTGCAAAAACGTGCCTTCTGTAGTATTGAGGTAATCTTAATAAATTATTATTGATACCACGACCAATGTCAATGGATTGATACATGGTTTATTTAATCTTTCGTACATTTTACAATAATGTTATGATTTCTCAATCGTCGTTAGTCGACTTTGACGACACCCACAACAAAGAGTGGTGACATTTTATATATTTACTCAGTTCATCATCACTCAGATTATTTACATAAAGCTCCTAACATTTATCTACATCGGTAGTTATCATGGCATTTCACGCAAACACGGACAAGCCGTATCTCAGCGCAGAGCGCGTGCACCGATCAGACATCGAACTCGTAACCCCATCATTCAGGTACCTCACGACTTCCGCGCCACGCTCCACCACTATCTACAGATTACGATAATATATTTCACTGTTATTTAAAACGCGAAACAGATACACAGTAAGTAAATTGCAATAGTTCAACTACTTCAAAATGTAGGTATCCTAATCGTAGTAAGAAAAATAAAATAATATCCTGACAAAAAATGACAAACGATTCAGTTATCCTCTTGTACTTATACCTAATTATCTGAAAAGTGTACTCTTGCCATCTTTGTTGTTTTAATATGATAACAACAAATAGGTACCATTTGACAACTCTCAGACATAACTGGAAGAAAAAGGAAGTTAAGGAAACTTTTCCTAACATTACAGTGAACATTGAATTCATAAATGTTAAAAGATTGTCGCCATTATCATCTTTATATCAGCCACAGGACACCAGCGCTGGATATATTAAAACATAATAATACTCGTAATAGAACATTCTTGTTACGGTCCTGTTTATCCTTCGTCTACACCTCTCACTCCAATCTCCACTGCTTGTGAGAAGCCTGCTCATCAAACTGCCCTTGATTAAGCCCCAACAGCCGTCAATTCCATTTTGTACTGCTTCTTTATTAGGATAATTTTAGGTACTTTTTTCTCCAACCCATAATCTTATTTATGGTTCTATCCCTTACACAATTCGAAATAGTACTCTCTCCACCAACGTCTGTAAGAATTCTAATCTTACAATAACCAATTACCCACCTAATAAGTAATGTGACATTACAATTACATGAAAATAATAAGAGAACAGAACGAGCATAAATACCACTTCGTGCAATTCCACAACTAGTGTAATTGAAAACGTTAAAATATAAATAATAATTTACAACTCATTTTAATCTATGAATATTATATACAGCGTGCTCTAGTCTCAGTAAACAGCAAGATATAGGTATTAACTAGCTTGAGTTAATTAATAAACCTTATACACTGGTTTAGTTTATTCACGTTATTAAGGTGCGTTACAGTGCTTGTCAGTGTGGCACGTCGTAAATCTGTGGTGGTGCATGAGCTAGGTAGAGCGGGGTTGCGTGCTCGGCGCGAACAAGATGCAGTCCGCAGATATCTGATCACTACAACTAGTCACCGCGGACACCTTCCGCGTACTGGAATGCAACAGATCTATACGCGATGAGAATACGTGAGAATTTATACCTAATACCTGCAAATGTGATTGTGGATGATGATGGAACTTTTATGCAACTAGCATCTTTAAATGCTAGTAGTTTAAAATGTATGATGAAATATATAATAATGAGAAGGTATCTTAAGCCATCTTTTGCTAGATAGAGCAAATAAACTATATTTTGAGTAATGCATTAATAAATAATTCCAGTACATGATCCAAGTTTACTACCATTCTTCTGAACTACGTAATTAAAGTCGATTTGAAACTGTATAATGTTTTCTCCTGTTAACAAACTGATTAATTTTACAATAAAAATTCTTACAAAACGAATAAAATGTTAAATGATGTCGATACTAACACAATATCGGTGTGAAGTGTGTAGATACTTGTTGGTACACAAGACAGAACGCATACTCCTGTACCAACAGGCTGTACGTCATGAGAGGTGATAACGATCTGAGATGGTAAGATAGCTACCGGTTATATCTCACCACATTGTTTATCGTCGACAGGAGGTGTGAATTGCTAAATTATAGTTCAGACAATAAACTTTAACTTATTGAGGGCCTCTTGTATTATCATGTTCTATTGTTAAACCAACTAAGTTTGAAAAGTAGTATTGTTAAAAACTTCTAGCTAACATTACAGATATTGTATCCATTGAATGTTGCAGTGCGGGCATTCTATAGTGACGAACCTATACAATAAGATTTGTAATGGGTTTGTGTTTTTACAAAATAGCATAAGTTTTCATCACACCTTGAATTCCCATGGAATAGTCTGACAGTCGCAAATGTTCAGTCAAATAACACCCGCACGGAGTAAGTATCAATGGAATACTGAAGAAAGTTGGTTCAGTTATCTTAAAGTAGACATCGGCTTTGTAAAAATTTTATGGTAAAAAAAACCCTGCAAAACACTACTGACTACTACGGTTGTTGAAGACTCATTCCATCTGTGGAGAAACTCTCTGCCGTGGAATGTACATAGGATGAGGAATACCTAATGACTCGGTTAAAAATAATTATTATACCTATAATGTAAGGTACACAGACGCACCACACACGTCACCTAACTAACGTCAAAGTAAAATAAACTCGCGATCAATTATCCTCTCCCAAAAATAACAGAGTCTTCATCTTCTCGTCTACAAACACGTGGAGTGTTGTTGTAGGCAGTGACGTCACGAGTTGCACCGGACACTACCATCACCGGGATGACGCAGGACTAACATCAGGTTGTACAAACTTTTATGTTCTAGGGCTGCTAACTAATGTTGTTGTTGTCAGTATCTCTCCTACTATATTAGACTGGTCACTTTACACAATGAAGTGTTCACTAGCTTTAGAGTTGATCCAAATTATCTTATAGAACATTCTCTCTCTGTTCGTCACAGCTCAGCATAACTGATAGTCTAGATTCTTCTCTTCTTTGAATAATTAATTAAAAAGCTTGTATTTCTTTTTGGGTTTCTTATAACTATGTAGAGACATACTCACTTATTTACCATGAATACATACGTTTTAATACTTACAATAACAGTAAAACCCTGTTACTCTTGAGAATAATAAAACTTCTTTTGAGTCTTATCTACTGTTCTTAAATCTATACTATTATATAAAGCTGAAGAGTTTGTTTGTTTGTTTGAACGCGCTAATCTCAGGAACTACTTCTTCGAATTGAATTTAGTTTTGGATAGACCATTGATCAAGGAAGGCTATAGGCTATATAACATCAAGCTAGGACAAAAAAAAAATTCCAAATTTAGGGGGCCTAAGGGCCTACTCAGAAGGCTCATGGCCACTCAGAGGGCAATGGAGAGACCTATGTTGTAGCCTGACCTATGGACCTACTCAGAAGGCTCATGGTGTCTCAGAGGGCAATGCAGAGGGCAATGTTGTAGCTTTACCTATGGGCCTACTCAGAAGGCCCATAGTCACTCAGAGGGCAATGGAGAGACCTATGTTGTAGCCTGACCTATGGACCTACTCAGAAGGCTCATAGTCACTCAGAGGGCAATGGAGAGAGCTATGTTGTAGCCTGACCTATGGGCCTACTCAGAAGGCTCATGGTCATTCAGGGGCATTGGAGAGAGCTATATTGGGAGTTTTCCTGGGTGATCGAATCGAGAAGATTCGCAAAAGAACCAAAGTAACCGACATAACCGGTTAAAGTAGCGACAAGCAGGGCACATAGCGCGGAGAACCGACAGTTCTTTTTTATTTCATTACAAATTTAATCGCGGACAAAGTCGCGTTTTACAGCTAGTCTAAAATAATATTAAAAAGTTTAAATGAGTTATTAAATATTAAATTAAAAGTGAGCCTGCTCACTGGACATGAATCACAGTGTGACATCCCTGGTGATGTTGTGACAAGTGAGTAGTGTCGCGTGGGCGAGCACACACCGCGCTGTTTGCTCCAGCATACCAGTACAAACATTATGCGGGCCCTATTCTATCCATCCACTGTACACTGTGCACTTTATTGATCACATCTACGAAGGTACGCTCAGCTCTTACATCACCTCCATTGTCTACACATAAACATTGTAGATATAAAGTTACAAATAACCACATACTTAGCATACAATTACTTGGACATAAAAGAATATTTGTGCTAACGTGCGACTGTTCTCACCGTGTCTCTTGTGTATTTTATGTATTTAATGTATTTTTGATGTTGGTGAGAAAACGTTTAAGTGCCATTTACCTAATGTTTTATTAACTAAACGCAAGTACCAACACATTGTACTCTACAATTGTCTATTGCAACGCAAACGTACGTAACATTGTTTACATGTTTACATTTACTCTTAAGACGTGTTTTAAGTTTTTTCTCTTAGGACTGCCAGTCCTTATAAAAGTTTATTAGTATTTTGCCTAAATACATACATACACTAAGTTAATAGTTAAATTCAATCTACTTTAAACTGTCATATCATATCTCTAACGGACTATATCAAACAGCTATCGTCCAAAGATACAAAACCTCGGTTCAATAAACTATGATTTCATAATATAACGTTTGACCAAAAACCAATAAACATCTAAAGACAAGAGATATAATTACCCCCGGCCCACGACTCATAGATCACAATAATCTAACAATCGACTCTGAAGCTAAAACAAATATAAATAATAAGTATACAAGGTCTATCAATTAGCTCCAACATTCCACAATTACAGAGCATCGGCCATCTCACAAATAATGAAAGTACTGCCATACAACATACAGTTGTGACATCGTCGACAAATTATAAGAATGTGGTGTCCACACGCCGCGAGTGATTTGTTGTATTACATATTAGTTTTAATGGTGCTCTTAAAACAATATTATACAACTAATAGACAAGTTGTATTACGAGAGAAGTGGACATTGAAATACTCACCGAGTTGATAGTGTTGTAGAACCACTTGATCTTATACTCTTGTCTTATTATTTTTTTTATTTAAACAAGAGCATTTAAAAAATGGCGATGACTACGTACTGGCTTAATTGTTTAGATAGCACACACAGGACGTATAGAGTAGCAGAAATGTTTTGTAAAACGAATTTGTGATAATGTTGTGTAATTCTGTCGTCCCTAGAAGGGCAGCAGGAGTTTCGAGTAGCACTGCTTACACTGTTATTGCCCTTACCTTCAATTATTATGCGGATATTGTGCAAAACACAGGGAGACAATATGGCTCTGAAAATTAACTTGACATAATTGCGGCACACGTAAACAAGTCAGTCATTACATTTTTGGGTCAGATATGTTTGTACTGAAATTACTTGCGCGTTAATTACGTATTAACTACCCTTGATTCTATGTTATACTGCATTACCTTAACTACAGATTTAAATGAAAATATACGTTCAAACATTACCAGAGCTTTAGGTATATTATTAATAAGAAACATATTTAGTGGCATGCGCGCCGGCGCATCGCGTGCTCGGCTAAATGCGCGCGTTTACCGGAGGACAAGTTGATTATAGCGCATGCGTGTTATTATACGAACTGTTGTAATCGATCTGCTGCTGAACCTTCCACCAAATTATAACAACCGTTACTTGAACGTCCGTCACGGATGATCTCATCATTTAACTTTCCTATTGTACAAGTATTTAGGACATTACAATGATTATCAAAGAGTATTGCCCACAGTGACATCTTGAAATGTTATGCTCGTCAAAAGTTCTACACGACATAGGAGCCTTACCAAAATATTTTTCTTAATAAACAGTTCTCAATTTAGACATTGTTCGCATCTTTTTGTTGAATACATTTTTGTCAGTCAATATTTAAAATAAAATGTTAGTAACGTTTGCCGTCGGCTAACGCTTTGCGAATAGGAGCTACATCTAAGAACGATTTTGTAAAAACTATGATAGAGGAAGGTATACGCTGCGCTGTACCAAAAGATGTAAAAACATTTGATGATAAGCAGTAGGGACCTCTTGAAGAATGTGAACATTTATGTACTCACTATCTTATGTGTCTTATCAATATATCGAAACAATATAAAAAGTATTAGAGGTAGATGTAAAGTATGTAAAGAGGTTGTATACCTCAGAATGTGACAATTATATATATTCGGTTAACAGTATTATAACATAGTGCGATGCACCTGTGCTCCCCCGACACGACTATCCGTTACGTCGCCCGACTATCCGACAGATAACTAATTGTCTTCGAATACTAACGATTTATTGTGCCGAGGCCTAAGAAGCGTGTATCTACTGTGCGCTGCCCCTTATCTTGTCACTGATAATTGGAAGCCATACTTTCTACAATACAACATTATACAATTATACACAGATAAATAATTATGGACACAGAAACATTTAAGAATTATGGCGATGGTGAATGGCGGGAAGAAACATGGCGTGTAGATAGTGTTGTAAGGGAGATGATAATATCGGTAGATCATTGTTAGCTATCCTATTATATACAGCTTTGAAAGAGTTTTTTTATGAAGCTTCATTAATGTCAGCCGTACCTAGGTGTGATGTTTGATTGCATTCTGCCACTTTAAAAATAGAGCCACCAGGCAGTTCTACGATTATTTAACTAAAGTATTGGTTCCTTTTTGGTCTTTTCCAAAAAACCAAAGTTATTATAAAGAAATGAAAAAAATATTGCTACAAAAAGTTTTGCACTTTCCTGATCTTGTGTCGCTGCGATAACATAATTTGTTACTACTTATTAATTTGTTATCGTAATGTCGAATCGTTCGAATTGCCTTCACAACGGAAGCTGTTACTGTGAAGGCTGCTCTATTTAACCTACTTCCCCCTTACTCGTTACCCTAACCCTTAAACATGATCTCAATCTTAATAATTTTCTCCCATACATGAATACAACCTGCAGTACAGTCTACTAGGAAGCGCAATTAATAACCTCGCCCTGACCAATTAAATGATGGTATCAGATAGGCTGGGTTAATGAAATGCCCCCAGCCTCCACGCTCCACGCTCCACGCCGGCCCCGGGACCAGGCGGCTACAGTGCGGGGTACAGTTACACTCGCGCTTATAATTGCTTCTATCATATTTGTTGAGTTATGTGCTATTGTGTTAGCTAACCTGTTGATGGAAGGATTACAGAGAATATTGATTCCATGCTAAACGAAGTACATCGACATAGTTCAACAGCGTCGAACAAAACGAACGTTATTTCAATTTGTAGATAATAATTTATGATTACTTTGAAGCTATCACGAGTACCTACCTAGCTATGCTTTATATATTTATATGCTCTACAATTTTCTACATTTTGTTTGCTTAACATTTCGGCACAGGTTACACTGAAGTTTTTGAACATACTAGTTAAAATATAGGATATAAGTATTCAATTAAACTATACGATAAATTCAGCTCTGATATAAAGAAAGCACAGGTTCAACTGGAACATGCAAGCACTAGCACACAGTCTAGTGATGTAGCAGGAACATTATTGTTAAACACCGAGCCAGTAGCCACCTGAGCGAATAGTGAGCCAGGCTATAATATTCCAATTAGTTTTGAACAGATGTAAAGAGGAAAATAAACAAGACTTGCATATTTTTTTCTGCAATAACTATAATAAGAGCCAGTATACAGAACAGTAAACTCTAAAATATGAAGATACAATTTTGCTATTTAGTGCCAAATCTTTCATAATCTCCTGAATATTTCAAATATCAATTTATAAGCCTCACCACACCGACCGTCGGCAATCTCTTTTGCTTCTCCAGCCTCCCTGTTACCCGAAGAAATACAGAGTATGGTTTTATTTAATGTTACATGTTTCTTATTAATTCAATATTGACACTAGCACAAGCATTCCTCTACACAATTAACACAAACGATAATGTGTTAAATGCAAAGTGACTTATAAGTAACACGCGTGTATTTAAATAATCATCAAGTAGATAGTGCCACGTTCACAGTGCAGCCACAAATCGATCGTTATCTGACCCACAAGTATGTGTCGCGACACCTGGACACGTAAAGGTTAAACTAGCTCATAAGTATCCCCCCGACCATAAACCTCGTACTTTGTGTTAATGTTGTGGAGCTTGTGCCACACCTACTCTTATCTACTAATTAACATACACCTCGCTGTAACACGGAGGAGGTATGCTGTCTAAGTGGTCCATCTGCTCATAAGCTTTACATTATTAGTCGGAGAAGGCTTCGACGTCATTTGAAACACTAAGTTAGTAGTCACAAAAAATTATTTCTCACTCTTCCTCAATTTAAGAGCAGCAAAACAGAGTAAGTTAATTTAAAATTGTGCAAGTTTTATCATAATTTGACATTACATAAGGATCTTTTATAAGAGTTTCACGTCATTTATGTCCCTACTCAACAAAATGGTGCTACGTATTGAACAGATGCTATCTCGTCTATTTTATTATACCAAATTATCCCACACAATCATGTACTATCGTTACAAAGTGCCATTAAAGCATATTTTGTTCCTTTTATAACTTTCTAAGAATATACGAGTATAAATCAAACAATATTAAACTATAATCCAGTATTTTGACAGGTGGTTTGGAGCTGACAGTACAGTGACATTCGCCTAGAACGATTACAGAAAACCTCATTACTTCAACAAAATAAAAAACTTTGAGCATCATTTAGATATGTGTATTGGATACACAAGAGAGAGGTATGCAGTTATATGGCAGTTGTATTAATTGGCGTACGTATCACGGCTGTCACGAGGGACCCGGCAGAGGTCGAGGCCAGCTAATATACGGCGCTACGCTACTCGTTATGCGTATATTTATACCGAGCCATCTATACGACAAGCACAGATGGAGATATAAAACTAATGTCGCCTCTAGTTAGAGACAGATATCGCTGTAGTAAGTTTATTTAATGGATTACGACCTACGACTTTATGTTATAATATTTAATATTTGGAGGCCTACTTGTGTTGTTATTACACATATAATCATAATGCATTACTTATAGTTACATGAAACATTCCAACCGTTCAAATATTATGTACCTAGTTTACGAGTATATTAGAAACTTTACGAAATACCAAAATATATAATCAGTATTCTATAATGTGCTTTTAGTACAATGAATCATAAATGAGTAAATAGAAACATTATTTTTTCTTTTCTAAAGAGACAACTACATTAAAACAGGCACAAATGGCACCCAGGCTTAATACAGCTGTTAGTGCACAAATAAAGGTCTAGTATGTGTTGCAAACTTATGCACTTATACGAGACCGCTTTGCGACCAAGCCAGCCTAAATATTAATATTTAGCATAAGAACAAGATTAATGTAAATGATTAATGAAATAGGTAAATCGTTGTCTGATGTCTAGCTTTGCAAACTAAGCCAGGCTCAAGAAGGATGCTGGGGCGTGGTTTTTTACATCCTGTATATATTTTATCTTCTAATTGCTTTATCAAACGTGCCAGGTAGTTGCAAAAAAATAGTTTTATAATTACATCCATAATCTAACAATTCTCTGTGTGGTAACGGAGTTCTCCGTGTGGTGACGGAGTAAGAATACAATATGTCACCACCCTATCTCATCCCATGGGCGTCGTAAAAACCGACTAAGGGACTATCCGTGAATATTATCTTTACGAAGTAAAATGAAGGAAAACTTGAAATTAAACCCTAAACCAATCCCTCTGGCCAGCGTGGTATTAGTAGGCCAAGTATCCCTCCGTTACGGGAGGAGGCCCGTCCATGCAGTGGGACATTAATGGGCTGTTATGGTGATAATCTGACAATATTAGTAATTATATTCTCTAATGAATTAGAGCAGAATGTACAGATGCTTGTTCTGCTATAACTTATTGATCATTACAACAGAGTGTCTACGTCCAGCCAGCGGGAACGACACGAGCGTGTTGCGCCGCGCGAGCCACGGGGCCACGACTCGATACAGAATTAATAGGCCAATCTTGTGTACGCGGAGTAAATGACGCACATCACATAAATATAGTTGCGCCAGAGTTCATACACCGCCCATCTTTAGATAATGGTATCGTCTAATTTAAATAAAACATGTGGTGATGTGCGCACGCGCAGCGGGCACGGACCGAGGTGACACGACGAGAGGCCCGCGTTATGGACGCCGTTAATCATCAGATAAATATTTGTTCAGAATGAGACCAAGCTACAGGTTATGTATGGTAACGCGACTGGTAGGTATTCAGCGTAGTCATATTTATTACTTAGGAACTTTAAAATTGTGACTACAGTTAGTTATAAACATCAACTACAATTAATATCAAACGTAATAAATAGAATAACATTAAATCAAGACCTGCATTTATTGCACAAGCGTGGAGCTTAGTAACAGGCCACCAAGTCCCTGGTCCCAGGTGATAGGTGTGCAAGAGATTGACTAGGTCGGAGCACCGGACGCTGAATCCACCTCAAAGAAAGATAGTGCTACAATGAAACTGTGCTCTGGTGCAAGGTTAAGATCACAAGTGAAATAACTAAACTATGTAACATGACAGCTTCTCTTCCAGGTAAGGCTGATAGTTAGGCTATTATCCCCAGCGACCTGTTTTATCTCATCGTTTATATTGACAAAAGCATATTTTGAAACCGTAGAACAATAAATGAAGCATTTGAAAACATTATGTACTTTTGAGCTCCTTTAAATTAATCAAATAATTCCTATGAAATCTACCGAATCTTTGTATAAATCTTTCCACATTTGTTACATAATTGGCAAACCGGTATTGATGAGAAGACATTTAATTAACAATACAGATGATATAAACAATTTAATTTATTATTTTCGCTTATCTCATCGACATTATAACACTCAGTGTGCATAAAATGGAGATTACGAAGGATTTTGTTTCTAAAATGTATTATAATTTATACAATACGTTATGAATGTGAAGGCTTTAACGGCTTAATGGAAATATTTTCATTAAAAAATCCACAAGATTTATTCAAGATGACTCACAGAGTACAGGTGTATACAATAACTATATTTGCAATTCTTTTTTAAATTAAGAATGAGTGTGATAGAGAGAGAGGGGACAATGTATGTACAAATGTTTACTTCATGTTTTACACAAGCATTTCTTAGACTGATCAATCATCGTTTCACATTTCAAAAAAGGTTAAGTTATCTGTTTAAAAGAAGCATTCGCATCCGCAGTTTGCATCAAAATATTGAAATTATTACAAAAGGCACTAATATTTAAATATTTATTTCAGAGTTGCGACATAATCAGAAATCCCACAAGATTTGTCTTTCATCATCAGCCGATCAGCTAGGTCTATCGATGGCTATGTCCAGCAGGCCGTCCACTGTAGGACATAGCCATCGATATACCTAACTATTTCTTTACTTCACAAATAAATATTTCTGAGTCTGATTCGGAATAACTAGACGATATTAAAGTTAACCTAACTAAAGTCGTTATAAATACAATCGTTATTATTTATTACGCGTAACACTTTTCCGCTTACCTGTACACAACACACAAATATCGTTGCTCATTAATTAGAGTTCAGTATCGTGTGCCAATAACGTCGCTTTATACACACATTTACTTTTTATCCGAGACCATATTTATAAAGTTGATTACCCGTAGATATGGCTGGTGAGCCTGGGGTCCAAATATTCGGATTATGCAGATCACTCCAATGGCCCCTGACCTCTGAGAGACCATTATATTTTATCTCGTTAACTCTTCACTCGAGTTTAGCTGTCGTTTATTATACTTATGTTTATAACTGAGCAGATGTATATGCGTGATGCTTTGTGGTGTGCTTACTAACAACTATTTTTTTGTTATTATGTTACTTTTTACTATAGAGTTAAATTTTACGCAATAATAATGTCTTCATAATATTCTTATATCTCATGATCTACGTTTAAACTTTAATGGTTTTGAATTAATGTAACTTGTGATATCCCCGTCGATGACAACCTAAATTTTCACAAATTTCCACCTTAACTTTGACATGACGAAAAAAAAACTTTCACATGATGAACAATATTATTTAAAATTAAAACTGTAGCTTAAACGCAAATCAGTTTAAGCCACACTGAACTTGCCGGAAAAGGCGAATAAAGAACGCGAACGAAGACAACGGATAGCAATCTCAAAATGACTTTGATTTATTCAAAATGAGTCGCCATCACTTTGTGGTCTCGCCAAATGATTTTACAAGAAAGACCCATTGTCATAGGAACCTTTATGTGCGGTCGAGTACTCCTGTTAAGGAAATGGAAAAGTTGGGAAGATCATAATCTTCTGAGTTCTCTTCGCGGTATAGGCAATAGAGCACGCAAAGAGGGATTTTCCGTTATAGCTGTAGCAATACCAGTTCCCAGCTAACATCAAACATCACATAGCTTGGGAACAATACCTGGAACTGTGAAGTCGCATCCCGGAGTTAAAGCCGATAGTTTTGAAAATGACTTTATGAAGAGCCGCAGGTTATGATACTATCTGTGTTTATGTCAGATAACATATTAACTTTCGAAACAAATATTATTAGAAAGAATTAGTGGAGCAGACAAAGGTCAGGTGGCTGACATTCAGTTGTGACTGGCGAGTGTCCGCCTGACAAAACGATATGAGTTGCGCACTTGCGATGTGCTCTGTCATTTGTGTTCCAGTGGAAACATACGTCGTGATGTACCGAGCGCGTCTGCTAGCTCCACACGATAGTTTTAGATAGATACGGAACAATGGTTGCCTTTGCCTCTATCTGTGAAGTTATTTTGCCTGTGTAAGATATATAAACTAAAACTATTATCCGGTGCACTGACAGAACTACAAAAAAGAATTACTACTAACATGTAAACTAATGTTAATTTAATTCTAGTGTTTTATTTTATTAAAAATATCAGTATAAGTAATTTTAAAAAAGTTGATGTGACAAAAACATAAAATCAATGACGCGATGATTAATTGTAAAATTATATTTTATATATTAATAAAAATAAATAGTATATTAGTATCTATTAGTAGTAGTTTCACCGTAGATTAACTAATAGACAGGACAATAAAATATTTGCTACTCTGTCGTTTGACGAAAGAAAACTAGCTAACGATTAACTTGTTATCTGTGAATTGAACATACATAAACAGTGGTGAAAAACGATTTTTACATAAAAATAACTTGGGTAGCAGATAGGTACTCCATTATTTAACAAAAACAGCCTAAACAAGGTTGATCTATTGTAGGCACGTTGTTCATTTAAAAAGGGTAAGCAAGTACAGCTGAGTAGAGATATATGCGTGCCAAGTAACGTCTTCTGAATTACATGATGCATCAATTTTACTTGAATTTTTCTTATTAGTAGTTGTTTGTTGCACTAAATAAACTAACTTACATTTTATTAATTTTGACAAAATATATTGACGTTTAATTTTGGCAAAACATGAATTGATTGGCGAGTCCCGACCGCCCTACATCATGTAGTCTCCTACAAGATGTAGGGCCCTACATGTAGGGTAGTTGTAATCGGCGTTTAAATGTGATTTGGTGCTCCCACTTTTATGTACCTACAGAACGATTCTTTCTATTTTAAGATATGAAAAATGTGTATTGATCATTTGATGTATTGATCATCCTTAGTTTTATATGGTATACAATGGTTGCAGCACTTAATTACAGTTACAATGTTGTAAAATTATAGAGACGTCTAAAAAATGCAACTATAGAGTTTGTTACGCCGCTTCTTCACTACTAGCACCTTGGAAGCGGTGGTCAAGTTTGAAAAACTTTTATTATGTAAACGTAGATTAAGTAAATTTAAAGTGACTTTAATAAGTTATTATTTTGTAACATAACATTGAGAAATAAGTGAACTGAACTGAACTCCATCGACAGAATCCAGTCACAGAACGAAGCTTTCACATGATGACTGGTACTTACATTCAGGATAATATTGATATTGTACAACTTGTTTCGTACTGACGAGTTCGGATTAAGTGTAACTTACAGTACCTACACAGCTTCACATATATAAATTTAACAAAAAAGTACCCAACAACATAACGTATGTTTCTATATCGTCTAAACATTATTGTTGTTGCATATTACGCAAAAGAATTCCAATAATTCGCTTCATGCCTTATCTTGTGGTATAATCTCGAGTCAGTACCGCGGCCATGTTTGTCTTGCACAAGCACAGACAATGGTACTTACACAGCACTAGAAAGTGTTGCCTTATCTGCGTTGTCAATATCTTCTCTAAATGGTGCATGCACTAGAAAGTGTTCTTTGTCTAGTTGAGAGGTAATATTTCGCGTGCTGTTGTGACGAGTGAGGGAGAGTTACATACATTATCATCATAACATCCCATGAATGTTCCACTGCCGATAGTGTCACCAAGGGCCTGTAGACAGCTTGCTGGCGGGTCACGTCGTAGTCGACATATTTTTCTTCTTTTCTGGCATTAATTTTGTTTCCAAGTGTTAATATTGTATTTTACGACATGAGCTGGGGTGGTGACACACATCCTCCTTAGTCTGCCACATAACGGTGACAATGATCGCATTGAAATACTCTATACTGTGAGTTATATATGTGCCTGTTCATCCTTATCCACTATCCATATTTAAGTAAGGAGGAAGGGAAATGCTAAGCCACGATACATGTGACGAGATCCTCAAACAAACAATTGTGTTTCAAGTATTGCTTCTCTCAGCGTCACTATATCAACAGGTAGTAGTAAAATAAAATAGAACAACAAACCATAACCCAACATCCTTGTATTACCATTACTCAAGTACTACTTTACAACATAATGTATAAGCTTACTCACTATACATACATATTATTATATGTATATAGGTACGTGTAGGTAGTCAGGCAGTAAGCGCACGGTGGTCGCCACAGCTGCTACTAAACAACCTTCTTTATTGTAATTAAATATTCCACGTTTCTTTCATTATGTCTGATAACTGAGAGATAAAGGGATCACGCTTCCCAGATTAGTGTATAACCAGAGATTTATACGCGTCCCATGACTACCATCATTAAGAGATAAAAGCTTACCTACCAATTTAAGTAAATTATACATTTTATTAAAATTTAAATAATTGATTATTAATTTATTTAGAGAAACAAGGGTAGGACAACAGATCAAATACTTTCGTAGGAAACATCGATTTAAGAACCTGCGTCACGCTTATGTGTTAACACATTATGAACATGAACATTATAAATAACTAACTTTTATACAGTCTAGGGTTACTTTCTTGAGCGTAATTAGCTTTTTTGGAGTAGTACTTCAACCAGATCTGTTTATTTAATGTATATTTTAATTATGTATATGTGTCTATCTTCCTATATAAGGCACACTTCCTCCGACAGTCATAATTACTAAAGCTACTTCGTTAGTGGGATTAGACTACAATATTCACATTAATAATATTGTAACTAAGATAATATTATTATAAGTAGCACAAAATATTTTCGTCTGAGCTACAGATACATATCGACATATTAACATAATGAACTTATCTATTTTTATTATAAAGAGATTAAAAGTAATATATTGTGATTAGTCGAACGTTTTTAGTTAAACTATCATTTATCTCAACAGGTTATAGTAATGAGGTGCAAATATATAAACTAAAACTATTAGTTTAAGTCTCGTTAAGACATTTACTAGTTAATCATTCCGATATAAAGATTACAATATTTTATAGCTGTTTATAAATATTGTAATACTTATGACATTAAAATATTTTAACGTGTTGATGACATTTTCAATATAATTTGATATCATATTATTTAATTAACATTTGACCTCCAATTAAAGTTTTTGCTTATATTATAAAATGTTCACAACAGGTTGTAATTAAAGAGTACAAGTAACTAACGTTTACGATTCTTGTTGAAGTTTGTATTTGTGTTACAGTGAAGTATAATATTTATTTGTTGGAAATCGCAGCCAAATTGTTTAAATGAAACGTTGACAGGTAACGGAGTTATTTAACTGAATGATCTTTATCGTACAAATACATAATATTTAATCCACGAAATATTTATTTTAGTGAGTTGTATATTCAAAAATATGATTTAGTAATTTGTCTTTAATTAAAGAAAATCAATCTTGATAAAGGACATAAATATTTCATTATTTTACAATCAGTAAATAATATACAAAAATGAGCTTAAAAATACGCACCACGTTCGATAAGAGATATCGAACTAACTGCATAATACATACCAGTAGGTAAACATATCTTGATAACCAATATTCAAGTAAGTTTGTGTAAACAATAAGGCACACATCTCACTCGGCTCACCTCGCTCTCAACTAAAACCCACAACATCACAATTCCCATGCAAATAGCGAGAATAAACATAAACAAAACATGATTATTTATGCTCGACTGATTACACAGAGTGATCAGCCACAGCCTCATTATAAACGGTACAGTTCCGTAGAACTATTAAGATTGCGAGCGCATCTTAACCACATAACATACCTATACATATATAACATATACTGGTGCAGCAACTGTTAGCATACATATAGAGATTTAACTTTTAGTAAGTGGGTTCATTATGTTTTTGTTTACGAGGAAATAGTTTAATGAAATATAACTTATTTACACTGTTAATTGACCAGGTCTCAATTATTTGTGTTCTTAAACCAATTTATAACGTTTCACTAGTGGAGGGCAAGTGAACCGTTTTCTTATAGAAGAGTCATTGAGCTCATAATATATTGACATCGTCTGAAGGGCTTGCAATAGGGTTTTCTTACAAATCTTCTAATGGTTCCTGCGATAACAGCATTTCACAATACCGCGGTAAAGAGGCGGCTTCAGATAATTTTGCGATTACATTCGGAAAAGAAGAGGCTTAATATAACTTGTATAACATGATGAAGTTAAACTCTCGAGCTATTTTAACATTGCTGATTTTGAAATTAAAACCAAATTAAGTAAACCATATTCTAAAGTTGTACATATTAGAGTTAGAATACCGTCGGCACCTGTCATTAAGTAAGTAAGTAGGTAGTAACTGTGGAGTCGCACTTAAACTTAACACAATATTTATTACAAGTAATAACCCACGACTCTGTCCGCATAATAGCTGTTAATTTAGAACAGTACGTTTAGCGGCTCAGCACTATCGTTACCTATATCTAATAGTGAACTTTCACGCGTCTGTCCTTACGTACTACCTACCTATATGTAGGTGTATATCATAGTACCTACCTGTTACTTATCTACCGTCTATCTACTTTAAGATTATCATTTAAATTGTTTCCTACCATTATATTATCGGTTGCTCGTAGTTTAACTACTTTAATCTACTTCACTTACAATATACAACAACCAGACGATAAAGCCAATATCTTACTACTTAGCTATTAATAAAATAAAAGTTTATAGGAATGGACATGGACGAATGCTTATTTGTCACTCTTAAAACGGCTGGACAATATTGTCTCAATAACATAGCTTATGCTTCAGAGTAAAGTGTTAAGAAGTTTATCATAATGTTGTAAGTACTGAGATGATTACAGAGAGACTCTTTGACACTAACACAGTTATACACATTATTTCTTTTTTATTCACATTTCATCATTAATTTAATACCTGATTTGATGAATGACGTAAAAACTGACGAAGATGTCGAGGATAGAGCGAAGTGGAGGAGAAGGATAGCTGTCCCTACCACCATGTGGGATACAGGCTGCAAGGGGGAGAGGGAGACCAATCACGTAAAAACACTAACATTTCCTTGTTGATATCGCAACACACAGATAGTTTTGCGGGAAGCTTGTACTTAATCGTCAAAACTGATACATTCATTTTATTAGAGTGATTTATTTAGCGAATAAAATAGCCACAAGTATTGCGAGCGGGTTTGGTGATAACCACCATGGCCACACAGAAGTATCTATCAATTTTACCATGGATTTACAAGGTAAATGGTAAACATACAGGATAAAGAAGAACTATTGTACAAAATATTTATTCTTAGAAACAGTAACAGTAAAACGAATAGCCAATATAAATCTAATATAAAAACGAAATAATAAATACAGAAAATGTGATACATCTTACTGAAACAAGAATTGACTAAAGCAATAAATAAAAAGTAAGCTTTTATATTTTTAAGCTTTTAATTTTTAAGTTAGGTATATGTTGCGTACGTTTGAACACCATGTTATACAAGTACAATACAAAATTTATCTCATATGAACAACATAAAACTCATAATAAACTAAATTGAAATATATATTTCACTCAAACGCTTAAAATAAATCAAATTTATTTATTCGATTGCGTTTAAATTCGTGTCATATTAAGTTGTTGGTGACTACGACGTTTATATAGTAAAGGTAAGGTTAAAGATAGACTTAAAAAGAAACAGCGTGTAATTAATAAATAAATAGTTTAAAAAAAGGAAAGTGTGAACAATTAAAATACAGTGAACAAGTACTAACTAACAAGGATAGCTATAAGTTCTGACTTTACTGATGGCAGAGTTAGACCATGGAGTTGTGATATGTATAAGATTAGTTATAAGTTAGCAGTACCACAGTTAGTACTGCTAGTCTGTTACAATTTGTTCTACACGTGCGTCGCTCGGTCAGTATGTCAGAGATGACCAGAGCTTATTATACTATGAAACTGACCCATCAAAACAACATGTTTCCAAAGACAGTTTACCTAAATAAAATATTATTTATTTCCAAACTAAAAGATTACAACTAATTACAGATGAATGAATTAAACAAATTCGTGTTCACAGAATATATCGTCATGTAATATCGATAAAGCGTCTCCCACACGCGGCGTGTGTCCGCGCAGGCTCACAGTAAGTCACAGAACTAACAACGATGTGATGACCCACAACGCACGACATAAAGCACGCGGCGCCGCCCGGGTGGGCTCTCCACTGCGGATACCTAAACGTTCACAAACTACCACTAACACACTACCAAACATAATATACAACACACTATTTACACCATAACGTATTAGTATCGGATCTCGGAAGTATCGATTATCGTAATCGTATCGATATCTCGATACAACATCGAGAACGTTGCCACATCGACGTTGGGGTTCTCTATTAGTTAAGATGAAGTGTGTCTTGTGAATTTATTTGTTATTTTGTGTAACGGTACAGTTTACGTCGTAACTAGACAATTAATGAGGCAGGCTCATTTTACGCATGCGTGTTTTAAAGTAGGCCATTGTACTAAACACTCTGCAATAACCCTCTTAATACTTCTACTTTCTCAATTTCCAAATTAATGATAATAGTTAATCTGTAAGTATTTTGTCGTCGGCAAAATTAGATTTCCTATTTCAAAGAGCTTGTGCTGCGCAAACATACTTATAATACGAACGCGTAACTATTGGTGCAAGTCTGATGACGGCATACTGACAGCGTCAAGTGATAAATTATTTAATGTACTGAGGAGGAAAGCAATCAATAAACCAATGATCATACTCCTCAACTTCACATGGCAATGACCATACCATGGTTTATAGGATATAATGTCAAATAGTTGAGTGCGAATCTGAATGCGTAGTACAAAGGGGGGGGAAAGGGAAGCTTGCAAAAGAAGTAAAATTAAACCCCAATACTATCTCTGGCCAAGACTTTTGTGGAACAAATTTCTCTGCAAGACGTCCGGCACCTATAAGTAACATTTAGTATTTAAATAGTTTAAACAATAACCAATATATTGATTAAACAACTGTGATATTCATTTGTTTTTAGAACAGTGAACAGTAGAAAATTACTTAGTCTGCAGACACTGACACCACCACACTGACTAGTAATGTAGGTTTGTGTATGGTGGCAATGTATCGACTAATCCGTAGAACAAAGTTCGATTTGCAGATAGCTAGTTTTATTAGAAGCTAGAGAAGTTGTTGACTTATGTTATTCTAGAACTATGATACCTACATTTTGATTTATTATTGACATACCATGTAAAAAAATCAAAATGTTAGGTCTCATAGTTCTAGAATCTAGCTTCTAATGACGACCTCGGTGGCGCGCCGGTAAAGCCAGCGGCTGCCGCGCATGAGGTTGTGGGTTCGATCCCCACGCAGGACAATAATTTGTGAGATCCACAAATTATTGTCCTGAGTCTGGGTGTTATATGTGTCCGTTAATTGATGTTTGTAAAAGTCCCCGCGACACAGGGCATGATCCCTAGTGCGGAAGTTGTCTTTTAAAAAAAAACAAAAAAAAAAAAAAACAAAAAAAAAAAAAACTAGCTATTTGCAGATCGAACTTTGTTCTACGGATGAGTCGATATATTCTGGATCCTTCACCACACGGGTAAACTCGATTATAACAATTGAAATAGGTATATTTCAAGAGTAATTACGCGGCGCGGCGCTCGGATACGCGGGATAGTGCGTCAGCTGTTCCCGAGTTTTTATTTCATAACTTTGTAAATTTGAACTGTTAAGTTATAAAAATGTGTAAATATTACGTTTAGAGTGTCAATACATAAAAAAACAATGTAGTACAGTGATAAATTAGTGACTTTTTATCAAAATAAACAAATTAACGTAAATTTATTCGCGCGGTTTTGTGGGTGACGCGACGCCGTGCATCGCGCTCTTTCACTCAATAGGGAATTAATAACTCTGTCTCTGTCGCCCTGTGTTTGATTGAATTCTTGGAAATTCAAAATGGATTGTTTAATTTGTTGTAAAGAAATTGATGTTAGTGAACTGTTGAAATGTAGTGGATGCAAAACTAACTACCACTACAGATGTATGAATATTACCCCGAGTGTGTTCAAGGAACGTCAGGTACAGCTAAAACGTTCATTTACTTGTGATGACTGTCTAAACATTACACAGCGAGTTAAAGTTACTGATGATACACCTGTGCGTGGCGCTACCACCAAAGACGTCATTGATAATAAGTGTTACCAATCTTTCGACGAAACTTGTACAAGCGGGAATCTGGGGTCAATGACCATGACTTCAGAAGATATGTTGGCCAAAATTAACAGCATAATAGTTGAAAAATTAAATGCGTTCCAAGTTAAAATAATAGAAGAAATGAGATCTACAGTGACTGTATTAGTAACAGAGAATAATATACTTAAACAACAATTGCGGGAAACTAATGAAAAATGTGTATCTTATGAAAAAGAAATCACTAAATTGAAAACGGAAAAACAGAAAACTCCTTTGTTTTCAGTAAAAACCATTCCTGACCCCTGCCCCGCCAACCAAAAGCAAGAAGAGTTAGCGGCTGAAGCATCGCAGTCCACGCTTACTCAGGCCGCAAGTCCAGGGCGCGTAGCAACAAGTAGCGTATCACCGCACGCGTCGTTGCAGCCCGCGGTTAACTACGCGGCAGCGGTGGCTAAGAGATCAGCGATTACGCTTGTAGCTAAAGAAAATAATAATGAATGGACCGAAGTTAAATATAACAAGGAAAAAAACCCAATAATAAAAGGAGGTAATTCTGCTATAGTATCATTGAAAACTATAGAACGGAAGAGATTTTTACATATTTGGAGATTAAGTAAGGATACAACTGAAGATAATTTAAAGGAATTTATTAAAGGAGTGTTGAAAAATGAAGCGGATATTTCTATTATAAAGTTAAAGCCTAAGAATAATCGTGACTATGCATCATTCAGGATTGGACTATCGGAAAGCAATTTTGAGAAGCTGTATGACCCAGAAATATGGCCAATGAATGTCGAAATCTCGGAATGGATTTGGTTTCGTCGCCCAGCCGAATCAAATCATACGCAAAAGTAGTAGTATATTTAATATACTATACCAGAATGTGCGAGGACTTCGTACGAAAACTTCTCAATTTATGTGTCTATTGGAATCTTCTGGTTGTGATTTGTTTGCAATTACTGAAACAGGACTAAATACATCTATAAAAAATGCAGAATTTATAGCCCCAGGATATCACATACTGCGATGCGATCGAGTCGATGGTAGAAAACAAGGAGGCGTGCTTTTAGTGGCCACACCACGGTTCGAGTTGCGACGGTTAACGATTCCAGGTGACGTAAATATTGACAATTTAAAGTTTGAATTATTATGTGCCTCTGTGTATAAGCGAAATAGGTTCTTACTTACATGTTGTGTACTGTACATTCCTCCACAGACTGATGAAAATGAGTACATGCTATTATTTAATATTATAGAGAAAATTTGTGTCAAATATAGAAATAAAGTATTAGTGATAGGAGATTTTAATTTATTTTCTTGTAATAATAATGTTGTAAATTATTTTGAATATGTTATGTCCTTCTGTGAATTCGTTCAGTGTAATGAGGTACCGAATTGTAACGGTAGACAATTGGATCTCGTATTGGGTGCGCGTGGCGCGGGCGTGACGGTGAGCGCTGCGGACGAAGCGCTGCAGCCGGTGGATGCGTACCATCCACCGCTTCACGTGTGCTTGGAACTAGGCGCGAAATATACACCTCCGCCGCCATCGCCCATACCTCCCGCGACACTTTCTAATACCAATTACTTTGAACCTTATACGCAACAACTTTATGAAACTATAGCCCGGGATAAATGGAATTTTAATAAAGCCGATTTTGTTAGCTTATACCAATCATTAGGTGAAATAGACTGGAGTGAATTATATAGTTTAAGTGACCCGGACGACATTTTAAATTTATTTTATGTTAGAATTTATGAGTTATTTAATAAATATGTGCCTCTTAAAAATAATAAACAGTGCAATAATCGGTATATATATCCAGTGTGGTATACTAGTGCAATAATTAGAGATAACGTAAACGCACCTATCAACGACCCCTTAAAATCCGCACTCATTACCGCTCCATTCAGAAAACTATAATTTTAACGCAAAATATTAAAGCTACATAAGTTGTTGCTATAGAAAATATGTAGATATATTTGTATTGCTAATGTTAATGTCTTATTTGTGTGCGTAACTCAACAATTTAATGAATAATTGCCCAGTTCGTCCGTAGACGCCGGTGATAGTGCATTTTCCATAGTGTGGCGTTCCCGTTGACGTAAGTACTTTTATTTTGTCTTAGCAGTTTAATATATCATCGAGCATTATAAAGTAACTTCTAGTTACTTTGATGCATTCTTAATACTTTCAGGAACAATATAAAGATTAATTTTAATGTAATACTATTTTATTTTGCTTTAAATTCAATATTTAAAAAGAGGCGGTGATAGGATCAAAAATCAATATTTCATTCCTATTAACGACCCAAGTCGCTAATAAGTATATTACGTATTTTTTGTTTGTCATGATTTTTGTTAAAATCTATCAACTAATAGGTAGGAGACTATACTAACTCAGTTGCTTAGTATATTAACTTGTAATTGAGCTATTAACGCCGTATATTTAAGTGCAGTAGTATCCGTAAAAATAGCTTTGTTCTTATGTAAATATTATGATTATTAAAGGAGGTATACTCTTTAAATATTGTATTTTTTTAGTTGAAATAGCATTATTCTTAAGTATTTATAGCAACCGCACTGTTTAAAATCTTACAAATGTTCCAAAACCTCAGGTTTTTACCCAATTCATACACATTCTATGCAGTCGGTAATAGGTTATACGATTTCCTTTACTAAAACCCATTACCGATCTACTTGTACATTTACAACGAACCTTCATACTACCTAAGTACCTGTTTATTTATTTAGTATTATTTTCAAGTGAACATAATGTTACCTAATTAACATTGTACTATTCCATAATAAACATACAGTTTTCAAATAAATAACTTATTAGTTATACATTATATACAAGTCAAGTACCTAGTAATTTTGAATTAGGTCGTTAACCACTATTTGGGGTCAGTGCCATCCCCCAATTTCGGTCCCCTGGAATAAAAGTTGTAGACCGGTCCCCTTTTCAGGTGCCCATTGGGCTCCTGGCAGGGGCTCGGATAAATTTTATTTATTTTTCAAGTGCCCATAAGACCCCGTAGTTAAAATTTAAATATTATGTATTTACTTAAAATTACTTATAAAGTACAGGTAGCAACAAAACTTTAAGGAAATTCATTTAAAACATTTATTATTAAAATTCCTAGTTTTAAGTTAAAATACAAAATATCCATGTTCATATAACGGTAGTGATAAGTCGCAAAGTTCAAAAGTATTAAGTGTAAGTAACGGGATTATAACAATACCTAATAATAAAGCCGAACTCAAAACAATGGCGGTTTGATGAATAGGCTCGCACCTGATTGGCTACAACCCCACCGTGTTTGACACTGCTTATCTATTCCAGAAATATGTTAAAACAAATGTAAGCTCATTTACCTGTTAGTGTCTCGAGTGAGAGTGTGTTTCTTGTAATTTTTTTTGTTTTATTACAGTGTGTGAACAAACGTGTGGAAGAAAATACGTAAGTACCTATTATTTTTTTCTAGTAATAATAAAACCTTTATTTCAGGCTGCATAGGCCCATAGAAAATACCTTATAGACTAACATACATAAAACAATATAATATATACCTGACTAATATATACCTATACAATGACTAACAAAAATCAAACAAAATATTGCTTCCGGTTACACCTTTCGCTCTGGTGGAATTTGACCGCGGGAGCGACGGAACACCACGTTCTTCGGGCAGAAGAGTCCATGACGTGCTGAAGGTAACAGTTCGGTATACGCAACACGAATGCCTTTAAGTTCACGTTGCGGTGAGACTCCAATAGCTGTGCCCTCGACCTGTACTTCAACTTCCGGTGGACGTACTCGCCGATGTTATCTACCTCCGTGGTGTAATGGAGGTGAGATATATACACCGGAGTGTTCGGCTGGGCGGCACATATCTTCGTCTGAGAATCCTCAGAACCCGTTGATGATATTTATTGTTGCAAGATCTTTCATTTGTTATAAATTTTTATACTGATTACCCTACTAGAAGACTGGTTATGGCTAAAACGTAGTTTTTGAAACTATTTATTTGTAATAAATAAGAAATCTTGTTAACAATTTTTTTTGTTTTTACGCCCGACTGTACCACAAGCGACAAAAAGTATAGTAAATATATATATATATATATATTTTATATATATTCCTAGGATAGTAAACAAGACAGGGGACCAGTGGAAACTTAGGGGTCCAGTGGGTACAGGGGACCGATATTGGGGGTCGGCTGGGCACTGACCCCTAATTTGACATTAATTTATATACTAGTCATCATCATCATAACAGCCCATTAATGTCCCACTGCAGGGACGGGCCTCCTCCAGTGACTAAGGGATACTTGGCCTACTAATACCACGCTGGCCAGACGGATTGGTATAGGGTTTAATTTCAGGTTTTCCTTCTTTTTATTTCTGTAAAGATAATATTTACGGATGGTCCCTTAGTCGGTTTTTACGACACCTATGGGATGAGATGGGGTGGTGACATATTGTATTCTTACTCCGTCACCACACGGATATACTAGTAGTACATGTTATTTACTCATTTCTTTTGTTTCAGAAACATGGATCGATCTAAGCGTAAACAATATACAGATAATCAACTTGACGCTGCACTGATGGCTATTGCTAATGGAGCAAGTATCTATGAAACCTCGAAGAAGTTTGGGATTCCTAGAACAACTCTTCGTGACAAAAGAGATAAGAAGTACTCTAATGAAATCTGTGGTATTCAGACCGTTTTCACTAAGGACGAAGAACGTCAGTTAGTAGACTGGATTCACTATTTGGGAAGATTAGGTTTTCCTGTAACAAAAGACCAGCTACTGGAAACGGTCTCAAGATTAGTGGAAACATTAAAGCGCCCGCACCGATTTAAAGATGGAGTGCCCGGTCGACACTGGTTTCAAAATTTTTTGAGAAGACATCCCACAATTTCGAAAAGAGTTTCACAGAATTTGCCAACAAATAGAAACGAAGTGAAAGAAGAGTCTATAAGATTATGGTTTGATCGTGTGCGTCAATACTTTGAACAAAATAATTTACTTGAAGTGCTAAATGATCCAACAAGAATTTTTAACTGCGACGAAACTGGATTCTTTTTGTGTCCCAAGGCAAAGCAAGTCATTGTGCAGCGAGGCAGCAAAAAGGTTTACACTCGAGTCGCCAATGACGAAAAAGAGTGTTTAACTGTATTGGTTAATGTTGGTGCTGACGGCAAAATAGCACCACCTATGATTTTGTACCCCTACAAGCGTATGCCTAAAAACCTTGTACCGACTGTACCATCTGGCTGGGCTGTTGGTAACACCGAATCTGGATGGATGAATATGGGTGCTTTTTACGAATACATAACCAACTGTTTCTATCCTTGGCTAGTTACTAATGCAATAGCCTTTCCAATTGTGTTATTTCTAGATGGCCACACATCACACATATCTCTACCTTTATCTTCATTTTGTAAAGAAAAAGGAATAGTACTTGTGGCTCTATTACCTAATTCTACTCACGTACTCCAGCCTTTGGATGTTGCAGTATTCCGACCTGTTAAAGGTACTTGGAAAACAGTTGTTACTGATTTCCGAATAAAAAATAACTTTTCAAAATTAAAGCGAACAGATTTTGCACCACAAGTCAAAATTTGCCTCGATTCTTGTTTAACAGAGCAAACTATAGTAAACGGCTTTCGATCATGTGGAATATATCCTTTCGAGCCAAATAACGTTAATTACAGCAAGCTTTTACCTGAAATTCGGAATGTGACCAGCGACACTAATAGCGATACTGCAGAGGGTAGTGACAGTAATACAGCCAGCTCTATTCATAGTCAACTCAAACGTACTAATCAAATAAAGACTTTCAAGCAACTTTTTGAAGATCGTTTGTCACCTACTGTCCTTCAAGAATTTCAAAGTTCTGGAAATGAATGGATAGGCGACATCAACTACACGAAGCTGTTTGAATATTGGAAGAATATTAAAAGTAATGATGATGATGAAGAACGTAATTTAGAAATAGGTGATTCGACGTTAGTGAACAACATTGCCGATGGAACAGATTTGGATACATTAACATTTGAAGTAACACCAGCATTAATTTTACCATCAGAACAAAATGTTTGCCAAGAGATATCTTATTTAACTGTAGACGGTACATTGGCTTTTCCAGTAGATCATGTTTTACCTGAAAACACTCATAGTCTAGAAAGAAGCTATACTACAGATTCAATGCAAAAATTGTCTTTTAATGAATTTAATTACAATACAGTAAATCAACATCTACGAACATCGTCTCCGAAACCATCAACTTCAACTCCGACACCATCAACGTCAACTCCGAAATTATTAACACCATCTCCAAAACCATCAACATCAACTAATACCATCAACATCAACTCTGAACCATCAAAATCAGCTCCGAAACCATCAACATCCTCAATTCTAAGTACATGCGTGAATTTGAGCTCTAAATCTCAAGATAGTACTATAATTAATACATCAGAATATTGTAAAACTCCACTAAAATCTACTACGACATCAACCAATAAAAATATCCCAAAAGAACTGAACATTTCAACACCTTTTAAAAACGCATTATATTTTCCCGAGATTAAGACCACGACGAAAAAGAGAATATGTAAAAGAGTTACCCCAACTGTTGCAATATCCGATGAATTTATGGCATATCAGACAAAAATTGAAGCAGAAAAATTAGAAAAAGAAGAAAAGAAAAGAAAACGACATGAAGATTTGGAGAAGAAAAAAAAAGATAAATTAAGCAAACAAGGCAATCCGCAATCAAAACTACTAAATAAGGCAAAACGTAAAATAAACAAGGTGGATGTTTCAAAGGAAGATACAACTGATTCAGAAAATGATTTTCTAGTTCGACAAACGCCTCAAAGACGACATAATAAAATGCAGCCATTTTCGGAACTAAGTTTTGGATCTGCATTACGATCTACTCAGGCTAGCAATTACCGAAATACAGCTACATCACAAAATGTGAACCTCCATGATGGTTCTTCATCAGATGATTGTAATATGAACCGTCCTGCAAAGATCTTTATGCGGCCGAGATATGATTTTAGACTTGATACAGAATCAGATGAATCTATTTTTTAATCTTATATTTTGCCAAAGTTACGTTTTTTAATTTGTTTTATTTTTGAATGTTAATTTAATATTTGATTTTGATTCGACATGACTACTAGACTTAAGATTATATAGTAATGTTAAATTTCTTTGTTGCAGTTTGCAAAATAATAGGTATATTATTATTACACTTTAAGTTATCAATAATACATATTAAGTGGTATATTTTTAAGACTGATTGAAGGCTGTTATAATAATGTTAAGTTTTGATAATATTTTGTAGTAAGTGCTAAGATCATAATCTTGAATTTGATTCAGACGTAAATCTTTTTTCTAATTTTACTTTTTTCCCAGATGAGTAATATTTTATATTTTTTTTTATTTGTCAATCTTTATTCAAGATTTCATGTTTGTTTTAACATGACTATTTCTTGACGTTACGTTTGTTAGTTATTAAGTAAAATGTTACATTTGTTCTAAGATTCTATACTAATGCCATTTACCTTTATATAATATCAAATGCCAGCATTATTTATTTATTTATTTATATTATAAATAATGCCAAATGCTGGCCTTTGGTAATTTGTTAAACATTATTATATAAATAAGATTGTTTGACTGATAAGACGCTACTAAGATTATAAAACAAAAACATATAATTGTTAAGTTTTGATAACATTTTGTATTGTGTTATACCATTTAAATAAAAAGTTTAATGTACACCCAGCATTTTTATTTAACTTTAACGGTTCCATTTATTTAGCGCTCGGTATTAGGTGAAGCAAAATCGGTAATAGGCACACACTGTATATTTTGGATCGGTAATAGGGACATGGCCCTTTTTTATTTCATTTCATTTTTAGTCTCATAGATTGTTCTTACCAACCACTTTTTTTATACATGACTAAAAAGATCGATAATTTCAGTACATGAAAATCAATTTTTATTTGTTCCACATATTAAGCATGTGCTTATTTTTTTGGCTTTAATCTGAACTCCCCTTAAACTGGCGGTAATAGGTGCGTTTACGTTATAAGAATTAAATATAAGTTACACAAAAAATATAAATATAGTAGGTTAAGTGAAGACTATGAGGCGTTTTCAAACTGTAGGGCCCGAGTAAAAATTGAGATAGCACGAGCTCATGATGAATACCGAAACCGCGTTCAAAGTCAAATGGCGAAAGACCCACGGTCATTTTGGAACTTCATACGATCAAAAACGGGTAATTCGAGCACTCGTAATATAGTAAAGGATGGTAGGGGTTTGTCTGATTACGAGAGCGCAGGAGAGTTCGCCCGCTACTTCGAGTCTGTCTACAGCCCTGAGTCTCCCGCGCTGAGTGTAGGGGCGGCAAGCGCGCACGCGGTGGACGCGCCGGGAGCTCGCGTACACCTCACGAGTCTCACGCCAGCGGATGTGAGAAGCGCCCTCGCTCGCTTGCTGCCCAAACGTTCAGCGGGGCCTGATGGTATTCCTGCGTATGTGTTCAAGGACTGTGCTACAATTTTTATGGAACCGTTACTTTATTTATTTAATATATGTATAGAGACAGCTAAGTTTCCTTATCGTTGGAAGTTAACCCGAGTTGTTCCGGTACCTAAAGGAAAGGGAGGGTCGACGCCCACGGATTATAGACCCGTGGCGGTGCTGTGTAGTCCAGCTAAGGTGTTTGAAACGGCCATCCACAGTGCTTTCTACCCACAGGTAAGTGCTCAGTTGTCTGACGCACAGCATGGGTTCCGTCCCGGGCGGGGGACAACTGGCAACTTATTAGATTTGATGACACATTTAGTGCCTGCGGTGGATGCTGGACTACAAGTGGACGTTGCTTACTTAGACTTCCTAAAGGCGTTCGACACAGTCGATAATGACATCTTGTTATTAAAACTGGCTGGTGTGGGATGCACTCCGCGCACCCTTACATTTATTGCGTGTTATTTGCAGAACAGATTTCAATATGTCGACTGTGGCGGTCATCTTTCGGACCCTTACCCCACAAGATCTGGTGTAAGTCAAGGCAGTAATTTAGGACCTTTACTGTTTATTCTGATGGTCAATGATTTGCCTAAAGTGGTGAGTAGGTCAACGCCTCTACTATTTGCTGATGATCTGAAGCTGGTTTCGGAGGTGAAGCACAGTGTCGACCACAGCCTGCTTCAACAGGATCTGGATAGTGTTATAAGGTGGAGTTTAGAAAATAAACTGCACTTTAATGTGGCTAAGTGCTCCGTATTATCCTTCAGCCGTGCGCGCGCCCCGAGTCATTACCAGTATCTTATGGACGGGGCTCCGCTACAGCGCCTCAAAGAAGTTAAGGATTTAGGTGTGCATTTTACTTCTGATCTTCAGTTCCGGCAGCATATTACTAATGTGTGTAAGAAAGCTTACCGGAACCTGGGACTTTTACTGCGCCAAGCCAACAGCTTTACTAATATAGGAGCTTTGAAAGCACTATACGAGGCACTAGTGAAGAGCCACCTGGAGTGCAATGCTGTCATATGGTCACCACACGAGGAGAAGTACGTGCTAATGCTAGAACGTATCCAGAATAAATTTGTTAGGTTCGTGTATATGAAGCAATATGGGGTTTACCCGGGTTATCCGCTGTTGTATCCTACTCTATTTGTTCTGGGTATGGTAGGTTATTACACACTAACAGTAAGAAGGGAGGTCGCGCTCGCCGTCTACCTATTTAAAACGATGCGAGGAAGGCTTAATAATCCCCGCGTATTGGAAGTAATGCAGCTGAGCGTCCCGGACGAGTACGTAGGGCGGCGCCGGCAGCCGGAACTGCTGGTCGTGCCGCGCGCGCGTACTTGCCTGCTGCAGCGCACACCACTCGCGCGCGCGCTCCGAGCGCTCAATACGTTGGCCCATGAGATAGATCTCTTCTCATGTACATTGAACGAATTCACACGGGTAGCTTATTGTGTTATATGTTTGCACAAAGAGTAATTATTATTTAAGTTGTAATTTATTGATATTTTTAGTAATTGTTTTTGTTTTTGTACATAGGCTATTGAATTAGGTTATAAGTACCTGTGATAATAGTTGTATGTGTGATAATAATAAATAAATAAATAAATAAAACAGTTTACAGTATTATTATAAGTAAACACAAAGTTGACACAACACAACCCACACACAAACACAACACACGCCCACATATTATAACTAACGACATCGACACTTAACTAAATGACACTTAACATGTTGTGTTCACCGCCTGCCCATCACACTCTATACTTTATTGAATTCCATGACGTGAGCCAAGTACTCACTGACTCTACTACTTAATATTATGGTGTTCATTATTGGATAATGTATAATTCTGTAATAAATCAATCAATCAAATTTTCTTTATTGTGGAAATAAAATAAAGAAAATTTGATTGATTGATTGTAATACCTGAGAAACCAGCTAAATAGCTAATTTTCGAGATGTGGAAGAAAAGACAGTCTGAAGAAAGATTCTAGAGACTAAAGGAAACACAACTTAAAATTGGTCATATTTTAGGTTTGCGTTTCCCTACTGTTACTTTGGCTCACGGCAAGGATTATTTCAAATTTTTAACTCTATAAAAACTTAAATACGAAAATAAGGCGGATTTATTTTGAGAAATTAAGTAAGTAGGTGTTAATTAACTACAACATAAAGAGTTATGTATTTACATTTTTAGAATTAAATCGAAGAAGGAAGCACAGACATTTAACATTAAAATCCGGCTTCAAGCCGATGACTCAGTGTTCAACTATTATCGCTTCAGATAACATCTAAATTTCTACACCTCCGTCTCATTTAGAGTAAAGGTCCGATGATAGACCCTGACCGTCAGATAACTTTATGTTTTGAAACAACGTACAATGAACACAAAGAAACATTACTTTCCGATCGTTATCGGCTCAAACTTTGATGCCCAATCGCACAATCTTGCCCACGGATGGGCAACATAATTGCTGATACACGCGGCTATTGACAACAATGGTCAATCACTAAGCGACCTACAACCTTAGGCTACTATTGACTCATAAGCGCTGCGAGGAGCGATATTTTGTAATAGTTATCTCTTTTTGTAAGAATCAGCTATGAACTAATAATTACATGCTTACCTCAGACTTCTTATTATTAGTTACTTTACTTTTTCTTATTTTAATTGTATAATTTTAAATTAATGTTATAGGTTATTATTGTAAATCGTATGAACATGTCTACGTAGGAAGAGCAGGATTTTCCCAACACAAGTATCTTCTGATTACTTTCCGGGAAACCCTGGCAACTTATTTGTAAAGATTTACAGAAATAAACATATTTTTTTTTTAACTTCTTATTTATTAAATATTGTGAAGATATACTTCTTAAATACTTGGAGGAGGCCTATTTCCAGCAGTGTACGTCGATTGGCTGATATACGAAGATGATGATGATAGTAAACTGTTTCGAATAAGACGCTGAAGTAACGTAGCACCTTCTACGATCACGGCTAAGCCCATGGAAGAATTCGACACAATGTTCTATAGTTGTATGTCGTACACAACCACCGTCCCTTGAATCAGAAAACTTCTGGAATGGGGACCGGAAGGACCGCATGCAGGGTTTGTATGTATATAAATAGGTTTCTAGATTAGAAAAAGTGTAAATTAAAGTAAGTAAAGCGGCCATGTTTGCCTAGTCAAATAAAAGTTACTAAGTTATAAATAATAAACTAACACGATCTTTATAATTAATTACACGCATTATGTAAACGGTAGTAGTAGTTTGTCTTAGATACATATAATTATAACTGTGTGTAATAGTTGTCGCAGTAATCCGCCGGTAGGTTCACAGAGACCGCGGCCCACTGCAGATACGATCTGTACGTAACGTACATTACTTGTCATAAGTAAAGTGTATTACACGTCATTTGTTCATCACGCTACATGCTATGACGGACATTATACAAGTAGGACGTAAACATAAAACAAAATATAGAACATATTTACATGCATTAAAAATGAATGTATACTTAGTCTTATTATTTGCATTTGTAATATATTTTTTATTACTAAAAATGCAAAAACTTACCTATAATAGTGTGGAGTTATTGTGAAGATTTAAGAAGTATTTACAAAAAAAGTATAATACATAGGCCTAGTACAACTGCTTGTACTTGAGTGGTTAAAATGTTTTTGTATATGTTACGATACATATATCTAAGGCACTAAATTCTGGCAGGAACAGTTTTTTCAAATGTTTATTTTTATAATGTCTCTCAAGCCGCGATGCCTTGTAATTTTCCAAAATCGTATTAATCATCACATTTATAAATAAAAAGTGGACTACGTAATGGTAACAAGACTATAGCGGTTGTGCAGGTGATCAGTCCCCGGCGTGGTGCTCTCTCGTGAATGTTTGTACAGTACGTCGTCGTGTCAATATTGGTAGAGTACAACACAGTATAAACACGATGTAAAGCTGAGCGGTGCTCTCTGCCTCTCTGTCAATAATTAATATTCAATTACCCATGTTAGCTCGGCCAGTCTACTTAAGTACAGTTCTGTGTCGTGGCGCAGTAGTTGCTCGCACTAAAGCCGTCTTGTTGCCCAACTTACCTAGAGGTTGTAAAATTCGTCTTTATTAAACTGTTTAGACGTGAACTAGTTACATAATTATTTATTTTTCGCTATTTAACTTAACGAGAGATCACAATCTCTTCTACGCAACTTGTACGTAATTATCTGTGTGAGTGCTTTTGAAATGGTAATATTATTTATTTTATTACCTTGTCTGTTTCACAACATAATGCTTTATTTGGAAAAATGAAAAATGAATCTACGACATTACACAAGCAATTAATATTTAATTACTTTGTTTACATAAATACAGACTATGTTTTCTCACAATAATATTAATAAATTGTGCCTTGTTCACTATGACCATCTATAATAATCTTTGCATTTTATTAGATTACCACTAATTTTGCAGTATGGCGGCTATAGCTTATTACATAATATTTGAGTTTTTGTAATAACTGTTCCTAGTTTGGAAGTTATCTGTTTTAAGCAGATATAAGTTTACATAATATGATTATAATAAAAAAATAATAACAGTTTTTCAATAAATGTACCTATTTATTCCATCTCCAGTCAATTACATGTTGGTTTGTTCAATAAGTTGTGTTATAAATCTGTTCGTGGCGCCCCCTGCCGGACACAGGCCCCCCGTCGCCACACCAACTAGAATGAACCACCACATCACTCTCATGACCTGTACAAATATACTTTTACTCACATTAACTGTCTAAATTGTCAGACGAGAGAAAGTTATTCAAAAGTTCAAAAATTAAGTAATAAAAATAGTTGATTTTGTAAAGTTTCAATTATAATATTTATATTGTGTACCTAAGTATTACGATTACCGACTAAAAATAATTCAAATGAATTGTAAAATGCACTACCCCAACTTATCATGGACGAGAGTTATTACTCTCGGTTATTACCGACTACACGAAAAATTAAACCATATAGTCTTATAACCATATCATCGTATACTTGTCTTGGCAGCTAGATCAGACAAGAGTAGTAGCCCTCCTAGAAATGGGGCATTAAACAACTAAAGAGAAACTATTTGTGTAAAACTGCCATTAATAGTAAAATCTTGTGCTATGTACGTTATTGTATAAAATATGCATAGCTTGACGTTTGCTTAATATTAAGATAGAATTACTCAAATAATATATGAACAGTGTAACAATAGTTCAGTTCATATAATTAATCACTTTATTAAACGCAAAACTAATGAAGTACGCGAGGTATAATAAACTATTAGGTGCTAGAGCACATTAATAATTAGTTCGGTAACAGTGAGTAATGTACATGACGAGATTATTTGCTACAAACATCTATCACACAGACAGACAGACGTAACCAACTATATTAATATTGTCTCTACTTAATGATCGCGCAATTTGTTCTATTGTCTATGCTAGTAGACATACTTTATTAACTGATTGTCTAAATTAGACTGTAAGCTAATGTTTAACGTGGGGTTTTTTTATTTAGCGAAGGATTTTTCTTTCGCATAATATAAGTCTTTCGTTAATCAGTTATGAAAAGCTACAGACAAGCATTTTGGTACCAGGTAGGTACCAGATGCTTATATGTTATTAACTACAACCTAAACATACATGTACAAATGAGGAAAAGAGTAAGCTACTGATAAATGACCAATCAAACGTTGTAAACATTAGTGCTCTATATTTCATCCACAGTTACAATGTGTTGTAGTCTGTTACGTTAAAGCTCGGCCATGTTTACCCAGCTTACAGCAACTCTTGTTAACTCGACACTAATATCCGCACTACTACTAACTAATACTGGACATATACAAGTATATAAGATTAAACGTAAATAAAACCTAATTCGTCATAGATTAAGATATAAAGCTGAATATCGTTACAGGTCTAGGACACAAGACACAAACGTTTGTATCTCATACAAAGTTATTTGCTTATGGACTATTATTACTTATATACTTATTATGAGCACATAAGTAAATTAATCGTTAATTTATTTAAAGTAATAAACTCTTTTGCTTTTGCTGAAAAATATATTTCCCTTTTGATATCGGAGTAGCAACAAAATTAAAAATGTCCGTAACATGGTTCAGGAACAACCACGTGTAGAAAGCCACTAAAAAGGTATGCTTACGAAGGTTCCAGAATTTGTTACTTATTCACAATAATCTTAGACTATCAATCGGTTAATATTTTACTTATTATGTCAGACAATTTAACAAAAAACTAAAGGTAAAAAGCTTTGTTATTTATTTAGTAGTTTCGATACAAATAACATTTGTTCGTGAATGAGTAAATATTGACATAGTGAGGGTTGTGTGTGATTTGTTTAACAAATTGTGTTTGCTGTACCCTCTACGTATACAGGTACCTACGTCCAGTCCCTTCCGAGACTACTCCAGTTAACTAAACAACTGGTGCTACAATAAAAACACAAGACACCGGGGTGACCGGAATATAACTCTATTTTGATAGAAATACCCTTTATATACCAATCCGTCTGGCCAGCGCTGGTATTAGTAGGCCAAGTATCCCTCCGCCTCGGGAGGAAGCCCATCCCTGCAGTGGGGTGATTAATGGGCTGTTATGATGATGCCCTTTATATACCTAGTTAAAGTTTTAAAAGTAAAACGGTACGAGAAAATAAAGAGAGACTGAAAAGTCTCGGGCGAATACGAAGGATATCAAGTGTCGGAGTCTAGAGGAGCTTCTGACCAACAATGTACTTAGGACAACAAGATAACTTGTTACTTTAAAGTAAAATAAAGACAATTAATGTACTAGTTAGTAGCCTTATCTAAAAATAAGTTGGTTCTTTGTAAAAGCATGTTCATCAAAAGTGACTGTCACAAATATATTAATACTTAGTGGAATAAATATAAAAAGTACAGGAGAATATCAATGACAGTTATCAATATATATTGTATCTCGTGCACAGAGAGGCGAGGCATATATAAGTCGGTTAATTCTAATTAATTAACACAAATATAAGGCTCGATCGGTAACATATCGCCTCGTACAGTTTCGTGACTGTTCACGTCCAATTAGGGCCAGCAAATGCGCCTAACTAATAGTCGCAATAACTTACTAGCGCGTCCGCTCACCGCTCTGTGCGCATGCGCGAAACTTACGCTATATTTCAACCTGTAAAAGGACGCACCGAGCGCAGTTCGTGTATTAAACTATTAAGGCATTGTTCACCTTATTCGTTAGTATTTACATCATTATTATCTGAACGACCGTCTCGTGACCGCTATCGTTAACAGTTTTTGTACATACGGTGCGGGTAATGTCTATCTGCCTTAATAGGAACTTGACAAATTAACACATTTATCTTAAATTCTGTTTCAGTGAAAAGTAGTACCGATGTAACTAAAACTGTAAACAATAAGTCAATACATTTTGCAAGTAGCTACATCTCCTAGCGATCTAATACCTATATTTATGAACGAGACTTTAATAAATATAATAAATACTTTCGTATTAAATTGGTGTTTAAGTGTGTCTTAGTTAATTATCTTAATACTTAGTCAAATAAACTTGCATTCAGTCTTATCTACATTACTACTCAATATAGATAAGAACAACTTCAAGTATCGAGCCTTGGACAATAAAAAGGCTGTAGTTAGGTAATATCCTCCGTACCGCGCGCTGTGAGAGTGACTGACTCTATACAATTTTATCTCTTCTAATGAGCCATTTACATTCAAAGCGACGGACTTGAGACAATCCTTTCTTCTTAACTGTTAATTACATAATGTGTACTATTAACTTGAGCTGTAGTTTGTGTTATCATTCTTTATTCAGACAATAACAGTAAAGGCGAGGAGTCGTGAGGGGCCGCGCTGAGTGTCCCTAACTGCCCTCTAAGTGGCGAAATAATCATAAACATTCAGATAATACCGCTGCTGAGCAATTAACTAGATTTAAACATAGCATACTACTTAAACTTCTATGTTACTACTTTAAGAATAAAAAGTTGAGGAGAAAACTCTTTCCTTGGCGTTCAACAGAATAATGTCTTACAATTTCCACAAACTTATCCTATAAGTATTTTAAAGAAAGTGACTAAAGATACTGTGTTTAGTACAGTGTATACATTTGCACTTAAATTAGTACATGAACTTGAATGTTTTTAAAGAGTTGTAAGAAATTTTCTTTCTTATAGTTATTACTTGTATTAGTTCGAAAGCTAACTAAATGTAACAGCCCTGGCAGACCTTAAGCGGTACCCCGCAGTGTTGTATATTTGTAATTAATGGATAACTTCACAACTATCTACACGGACCTAATTAAATCTTAGCGATATAAATGAAAATGGATTAAAAACTATGTGTAAGTAGAAGAGTAATAAATAATATAATATAAGTAGGGCAGGTGCGCACGCTGTGACGGTGCGCGCCAATTCGCGCTATCGTTCGCTCGTGACGCGCTCATTAAGATACAGCCTCCAATCTCAATAGTCGACTTAATGGACCAACTCTGCCGGCCACACACCTCCGCCGTAGGGCTCCACTGCACACAACCAACATATCTGCAGCGGATACAAATATTTAAAAACGAGAGCTTGTCGGAACTTAAATACTTAAATAGACACATTGTCTATTTAATATATAATGTTTCGGTAGCTTTATAAGCAAGGATATGAGTAATTTTGTATTAAAGACTTCACTTTTTAAACTAAATACTAAAAGTAGAATGCTTACTTAACAGATAATCAAACCTCTAACTAAAGTAGCATTATTCTCGCAAAGTCTAAAACCAAACCGTCTAGCCAGCGTGGTATCTGTAAGCCAAATACGAGGAACTATATTTATTCGTGGAGATGGTCGATCGCTAAAAGCTATTATAGCTCGACTATCCGCTGTGTAGTGAGACCCTACCTTAGCCGAAGCGTCTCAATAACAAAGAATCTTTGTATAAATTAAAGAGAAACCCTAAACGTTAAGTGTAACGATTATGAGTACAATTTATTATGAGAACGTTTACTTAATGCACGTTATAATAAAAGCGTTCTGTTGTCGCTCTAACTACTCCATAGTTATCGGTTTGTTTGTGTTGGCGGGTGGTCTCTGGCTCACTAAACATACACCACTCTAGTTGTGTATGAGTCTATGATCATGTCTACAGAAATGAAAATATTATTTGTACTCGTAGGTATACAACAACAAATGAAATTGAACTAAATATTATTTTATGTAAGAGTCAGAGGTAGTATTAATATGGAATTAGTCCTTATTCGTCGTATTCTTCTTTCGTCGTATTCTTGTTTGGTCGTATTCTTGATTCGTCGTAATGTCATCATAAAATGAAACTATAGTATTACCGTGACTCCACTTCTTCATTTAAATATTTACAATAAAAACATTTTAAATTGAAAATAGAACGGCAATAATATCAAACCTACACGTATAATGGACTAATTCTTAATATTATGACTCATTGTAGCTTTGTTCCTATCTCCAATATCAACTAAAAGAATATTGCTTTCTGGTAACGAGCAATATCTGACTGTGTCCTACAAATATTGTTTAATACTAAACGAACTTACTAAATAGTGATCACAGTTACAGTTGTCTATCACAAAACAAAGAAAGGTTGAACTAACAGGATATAGTGAATAAAGTTGTAGATCTGACATGACATTCTTTTATAACAACTAATTCAGTTTTGCAAAGTTATGATAGATGATAGAGCAGTAGCGTCAATACACTCACTGTGCTGGTTAGGGAAGGATTCAAACTTTTCGTATGTTTATCTATTGAAAATTTTCTCAGTAACTAATGTCATCATGCCTTACATGGTAATATGATATGTACGGACGTTTCTAACATATCTCAGCTATTAAAAGTGGCACATATTTAAATGTAAATGTTATAATCTTGTTGAGCTTTCATATAGAACTTAACATAACTTTTCCTTAACCCAAATACTATCCGTTATAATAAGTTTCTCAGTAGATAGAGATCAGATCTGCCCACAATATTGTTGTCATAAAATACCCAAAATGGTGGAATTACCATAAATATGATATCCTGTGTAGTCGGTCACGAAGCCCGGAGTGTGCGCCATGTTGCATGCTGAGTAGAGCCTCCTCTAACTATCGGACACATCGGGAGGCTGCGGAGGACTCTACACTTTTATACACTTTACTTCAGTTTAAGTATTTGGTAAGGTAGCAGCCATATATTACGCCATGCAAGATTACTAGTAAGTAAAAGGTTAATCAAAATAAATGAATTAATATTCACAATATCAAGTGAAGGATATAAACCCCAAAATGTTTCGGTTACCAAAATGAATACCTTTTTTGATGTTTTATAATATGTTATATCATAAAACTCAAATTAAAAAAAAATAGTTTTTAACATTGAAATAGGAAAGACAATTTTTAAATCTCGAGACATGAATCGTTTCGTCCACATTGCCAGTGATGTGTGTTGACAGTAATGGCTTACGGAGCTTAAACGTGGTCGCCAACTATGAGCGTTCGCAGAAGGCTTACCTAGAGGGCAATGGAGAGAGCTGTGTTGGGACTTTCCCTGCGTGATCGAATCAGAAATGAGGAAATTCGCAAGAGAACCAAAGTAACCGATATGGCACTCAGGATTGCTCGCTAAAAGTGGTGGTGGGCACATAACACGAAGAACTGACAGCCGGTGGGGCAGACAAGCTCTCGAATGACGACCGCGTACTGAAAGACGCAGAGGAGAGACCCTCACACATTGGACCGACGACTTAGTTAAGTCGGTGGGGCATCGATGCATGACGGAGGCACAAGATCGCAAAAGGTGGAGATATTAGAAGGAGACCTATACCACGCAGTAGACGTCTATTGGCTGATGGATGGAAAGATGGATTTCAAGGCTCGGTTAGTACCTAATATCAAAACACTTTTTAAACATTGTATCTTATTGTAATTCATAAACTTACACAAACTTGTAACATATTATTAAGAAGAGTTCGTATCTTTCCTGCTGACATAGTATATGTCTGCTACCTAACACATTACCGCCAGTTAGTATGCTCCCCCGTGCGCATCTCGCGCCAGATCTGTGCGCATTTCGCTCACGTCTCTAATTGCGCTAACTGTGAACTGTAGCATGTACCTACCTGCGCAGGATGTGACGTCACAACTATGTGTGATGTATCATTCATTAATAGTTCATATTTCATGTCCGCGCTCCAGTTGAAGAAGTTTTTATTGATCTGTATTGCGCGGGAACATTCATAGGGAGCCGCAAGTATTTCATATTATATTTTATTGTATATATTATTAGCTATACAACAACTAACGTTTCTGACTAAAAGTAATATGTCAGGTTTTGGCAGTGAATTATTTTAAGAAAAATTTTTCGTTCATCACGACTTTTGTTACGATCGTTCATCAAAGTGTACTCAGATGTCACACTCAGGACTTAGACTATATACCACACAATACCTCGAGTGCTGCATGAATTTGTAAGTTAAGCAGATCTCTTACTACTGTAGCTAATTATCAAACTAACCCCCTTACTCATAAACGCCTCTTAAATTTAATCACTGTTTAGCGAGATTTTTATTACTAAAATCAACCTTATTCTAAACAAAACCGTAAGAATTTAAGCTAATCAATTGACTATAATGATTAGCTTAAATGAGTAAGGAGGTAAAGCTATAAGTTACTGAAAATCGTTACTCTCAAATAAAAGACATCAACGAGTCACGTTTACATGGGAAATTAGCACGTGAAACTCATGTTCATTGTAATCAGATTAAGAAGATTCTAGTGTAATGTCTGGAAGAATCCCTTCCTGTTAGGAAGACACTAACTTTGAAGTTTAAAAGACTATTAATAATCGGAAAATGTATTGTAATTATCTTAGATTGAATTCAAACCCTCGTGCACGCAAGCGTTTAAAGCAGCTGCGACTCTATCGAGGCTTTAAAACCAAAGTTACCTGTAACTAGACCTAGTTAAAATATTTTGTCTGACATCCCTCTTTTAGTGAAAATAACATAGGGGTATTGTATTAAGTAATTGCCCGACGTTCAGTTTGTACAACACCCTGTGTTCTTAATTAGGTACGACATGGATTCAGTTTAACTTTATGTATTGCCTGCAACTTAAACAGTAAGTACATACAACTTATAATATATACAGTACATGACGTGAGTAACGCTGAGCATTTCCTCCCCGCGTACCATCACGCGTCCCCACAGCTATGCGCTGCACTTACTCATTGAACAATAAGGCTCTGCTATTTTAATGTGCGCAGCCTCCACAAGAAGCGAGACGTAACATCCTCTCATCTTACGCAACAAAAACTGAACGAGTTTGTAGGTTTATTACTGCGCATGCGCACTGAGCGTGCACTGAAATAGAGCGGCTGACCCCGCGGTCACGTTTCATGCCATTGTTTACCGCACGACCATTGTTCCTCGCCCCTCATTCAGCTGACCATCATAAACCGAGTGCGCCTTTCTAACTGCGCCGACCAATAGCGGAGCAGCGCGGGCACGCCCCTAATGTACCTCCCCCTCCCCGCACCCTCACGCCCCGGACACTCTGGCTAGGTGCAGAGGTCCCTCGTGACCTGCAGTGCTCAGTTATCGCAGGTTTATTAGCGGAACGCTCCGAGGTCACAGATCCAGCGCCGCACCTCTACCAAACAGTACGTTAACACCTCGCGAGTGCTCTCAGAGCGTCGTGATAACGGTCCGCACTGAGTAAGTACTCGCCGCTAGATGCTATCTAAATGTGAAGCCTACATTCACTTAGTTAGTCGATAGAGGGCACTTATATTGTTCACTCCACCACTGCGGTACAGTCACGATCTAAACACATTCAACAAACTGTTCCCACCTCGTTCATTAACACTATTACGAAATTTTCGCTACACGTAGTGTTCACTTAGTTAGTAAATATAGCAACGTTACAATAATAACAGCCCATTAATGTCCCACTGCAGGGACGGGCCTCTTCCCCTGATGGAGGGATACTTGGCCTACTAATACTACGCTGGCCAAACGGATTGGTATTGGGTTTAATTTCAAGTTTTCCTTCTTTTTATTTCGCTCTATATCGAGTCTAGCCTAGGTAGGTTTACTACACTAATTGTGTATCCGTGTCTCAAAGTTGTTTTCTAGATTGGGTCACTGATAGCTTGGTATGAAATGCATCTTTAAAGTCAAACCCCTTTACGTTACATTTAGTTTGGCTTTCATCAGAAAATTTTCAACCTGCATTTGTGCAATCTGTGCCGAAACGTCAAGTAAAATAAAGGTAAATAAAATGCGCGTTAATATCCCGTTTATTCATAATTTTCATCATCCTTACAATTTACTATAAACGTAATTTTTAATACCACATAGCTTTCTTCAAATCATAAGACATAAATAAATTCTAAATCTAGATGTAAGTACATGTTTGTTAAACTGACCCTACAATTAGTTTCACACTTTAATACTAAAGATTCGTGGACGTGACTGACACAGGGAATTTGTAGGGGAATTAGTTTCACACTTTAATACTAAAGATTCGTGGACGTGACTGACACAGGGAATTTGTAAGAAACTTCGCCAGATCCTCTTGGATTCATCAGAAGTACTTTTAGACAAAATTAAATCAATCAAATCATCATTCAAAAGGATAAGCATTAAAGTTAAAAGTATTCAGAAATGACTCTTCTTCTTGAAAATAATTAATTTTAAACAATATTATCTTTGGTAACATTTTCAAAGGAATCGCTGACAGGCACAAATGGCCTTCTCCCTGCGGCTGCAAGGTAGTGACGAGAAGTTCGCAGGTGTATGCTGAAGCGGCTGCTCAATGCTGAAGAATGCTTAATAGCGGTCTTTCCGAGGCGATCTCCACTCGCATTCTACCACTAAACGTCACATTGTGTGATGGTGTGCATTTATGTATTACAAGCGTTTTCTTTGATTACTGTTTTGCACAAGTGAATACTATTATTTAAACTGTCATGGTCACATTTACTATTAATAACGAACTTTCGGGATACTTACCATGTTTAGGGTTTTCAAGTTTCCGATATTTCGAAACTCAGTTCCTTCGTGATCATGGCGCTTGTAACTGCGTTGAAATATCGGAAACTCGAAAACCCTAAACATGGTAAATATCCAGAAAGTTCGTTTATTAAAGTGAATACTAAATATTCTTTCAATGGTTTTAACAACTCTGTCTTAAAGACTAATTTGAGATCAGAAACACCCCAACACATTTTAACACAGACAAAAACTCTTAACTGAAATGCTTAAGTTAAGGTTTTTTTCTGTAAATAATCATGCGATTATCTGCATTACATAGTACATAGTATGGACAAATTTATTTAAAAATGTAAAACTCGTGTGTAGTAGTGTACTGAGTTAAAGTCTGCACGTATTTTTTGTGGCTTCTTTCTAGCTATCGGTAATTACACATTCGGCATAGATGTTTGGAGCGAAAGCAAAACTCATTCAACAGAGAGCTGTACTGAAGGTCACTTTTAAGACTTTAGACATAATACTGAATGTGATGTCAGACAGTTTTTAGTTCTTTGTGCTCAATACGATATCATGCAAACGCTTTTCTCTGTTGCTTTGTATATAAACGCGTGCAAAAATTGGCATAAAGACATAAACGCGTGCAAAAATTGGCATAAAGACATTACAAAATAAATGTGAAGTAGTTTATAACGCAGACAAAGCAAAGTGATACCTATAGCATACGGCTGAAGACCGTGACCAAAGACGACAATAATTGCTAGAATTTTAAATAATATTTAGATTTTAACTTTTAGTTTCATTACTAGCCTATGGTGATCAATCGTGCAATATACATATATAGAGTACGTCTCCTGCAGGACGGGATGGGTCGCGGCTGGTAAGGTCACGAGTCTCGTTACAAGGCGTTACTATGTAGAGGCTTAACAACTATGAGTCCATGACTCCAGCAACGGTACTTACACCTCACACCAGCTTTAACAGTCTCGTTACAGGTTATACAGTTAAAACTATCTCGCGCATTGTGAGGAAGAACATTTGTGTAAACTCCCTTTTCAAGTGGACAAGATAAAAAGCGGTAAAGTTAAAGCGCTAACTTTACATAATATCATGTTTATTTCAACACGCCAATTAATCTATATTCTTTGATTTCTACATTTTAATTACCAATATAATAAATAACAAAACCAATCATTATTCCAGTTATTCACATTAGCCTCATTGTAATAATGATCACAATCTGAGCACAAAACTAAATGTGCTAAAGTCTTTCGTTCTTGTTCCAACAATAGAGTAATTTATAAACAGTTTAAGTTAGTATTGTATAACGAGATACAGCCTCCATCCGTGTTCCGGGTTATCGTGGCATCAGCTCGGAACACTCCACAACACCTCGACACAACAGTTGACACAGGTACGTGTGAAGTGTGTGTTATCGCGTGATCTGTGGCCTCGTATACCAATCAGAGCGCCGGCCCTATCCGCGATCAACTCCCGCGGACAAACGACCCTGCCTCACGCCACTGAACCTTACACTTTACCTACCTACCTACTCGTACATACAACCTACATACCTGCAGTGTACTGTAGATACGAGCCTCGCTCCACTATTAGAGAGAATTACTCTTCATTTGTCTGAATCTCACATCGTAACTCGTTTCTTATCATTTTTGTATTTTGTTTTAATCTTAAAAGCTTTTATGAAGTATAATGGTTTATTTATTATTATAATAAGTTGGTAAGTAGTTGTTTGTAGGCAGTGCTGTATGATTCTCATATAATAATAACTTAATAGTAGACCATACTTACCAGAGGCCATTATTTCACAAAAAAAATTGTACCATACAAAACGATGGTGCCTGGATATCATAGTGAGAAAACGATGATGAAGGCATAGAATACAGGTACAGATCACTTTGCTTAGTTTGTAACTAGATCGTGTGTTTGGGTAGTTACGACTCTTACGACATATTTGAATGAGATCTATAAACATATTTTGGCTGATATCATGATTGAAACAGAAGACTTAAGCCTCAAGAACGGTCTTAGAACCAACTATCTTGTTGAAAACGTTCGCAAATTATAAAGAAACAGAAAATAACTCCGCAGCAGCACCTCCTCTTTATAAGCTATCCGCACAACAAACAGGGTCCATCCATCGATAGATTTATCTATATTAATCACTACGTCCCCCCCCCTACCTCCTAGGTACCCCCCGGTACAGTTGTTGGTCGTGCCGGCAGTTCCGTGCGCGCGCGCAGCTCGCCGTCACGCGCGCCTGATAATTTATGAACGACGCCACTTTTTCATTTTGCTTTGCGATCGCTGCCAGTTGCTGGCCCCGCCGTGAGTCGCCACTACGTACCACACACATACATACATACTAGGATAGTCCCTCATTACTATTACTTGGAACACTTGAAAAACCTTCACATAGTAGAACCTATAGATGTTAGATAAAGATTGTGTCATCAAAATACAAATAGAATTGAAATGCCAACTACGATGTTTCCGGAACTCTATGACTTGTCTTTCTTTAAACGAGTTTTAAAGAGAGCATTAATTCCAAGGTCAGCTAGCTCTTGATTAAGCATTGGTAATGTCCTTCAGCGCAATTACTGCTCACCACAGACGAATAAGAACAAGTCGGTGTCGGTCTTTGCTTGTACTACTACTTCCTATAGTTAATGCACTATGAACATTCTGCCTCAGAGACAGCCTTTATTCTGCAAACATTGTTCCTGGTACACTTTATTGTATAAATTCCTTTACAGATTTAATGACACAGGAAAGCTTCTAAAATTGCAATTTGCGTTGTCCACGGAGTAGTTGTGAGTTTTATTATGACCAAATAAATTATTCCATTTTCTGCGATAGGCTAACAAACTTAACGATGAAATTTTAGCTCTTGTGTCATCTCTGGAAAGCTTTCTATTTTCCGTTATTATAATTTATTGAAATTCTTTACGGTAGATTTCAGTAGGTATAGTTAGTTATTACATTTAATGTCGTTAATATAAAATGTATTGTGTGGTGATGAGCTAAGTAGATGGTCACCCTAGTGGGATAGCGTGCAGGGCGCAGTCGGCAGAGGTCGGCACAATCTATCTGTCAGTTTAGGCGCGCGCGGGTCGGCCGCCTCGCTGACGGACGAGCAGTCTTACCAGAGTATTACTGATCCAGACCAACTTTACTGCTTATGAGAATACCAACTATGTGCCAGAACGCTTTGCTCATAATTGCATGCTTTAATAAATAACTATACATTAACTTTTGGTGATCTTGTGTAGGTACAGTTTACGAACTTACGAGTACAGGCCATATCTTTGTTACAATGTTACAAGGACTTGAACTTATGTTTCGCTTTTTCATGGGAATAAAACTAAGCCTATGTTGAAAACCAATAACAATTCGTAGGAACCTGTTTTTTTTATCTTGTGCGTAGTGACCAACTTAGGATTTAAAGTTGTTCTAGACATAGAGGTGTGCTTTACGGCAACAAACAGAGCCTAATCTTTACACCTACTATGAAGCTCTCAGATAATACACCACTGAGCTGTAAGGACCTTGCTGTCGTTACTTAAGCTGTCTTATTGCTTATGTCTTAGTGCTTAGAGCTGGCAGTGAGCATAGACTTCAGTCTTGATCTTTAATACTTAGAGGGTGTTATATTAAAGTTCCTTTGTTTCGCAGAGATATTGTCCGCTTAGCATTAGTCCCAGACCAAACCTAATCTGCCTGTGGTCAATCTAATCAGGTGGAGAAGCCATTTTTGACAATGAAAAATAAATACTAGTAGTTATAGCGGCTAAAATTCTCAATTAAATGCCAATAGTAAATTATTCTACTCTTTGAACTGAAAAACTTTTTATAATATTTATTAAAATATAACTTTATAGTTTGCTAATTATAGAATGTAATCTCGCAGAAGGCGGGTGAAGGCACGCTACATTTAGTTAATTATAAAAGTACAAATAAGTTATTGTGTAGTAGTACTTATCTGCGAGCTGTACACACAGCAACACGTTAAGTTAGACACCCGATATAACTTTAGCTATGCATAGTATAGTATAGAAAATCGTTCGAAAGGGACTTCGCACAACGTCATCAGCCAATCACTGCGCTAGCGCTTCTTTCACACATAGATTTAAGTCTCGTGAATGGGTGGTAGCCCACACACCTACATGCGTACACACACCTACAGTCCTACATGCACACACGTGGGCGCGGGCGCTAGTTTTCTTCCCTTAACTTTAAAATTTAAATCAGTCGCCTCCCGCCTCCCGGTCGTTGGATCGCTTACAATCACTAGTGCCAAATATTTACTTCGTTCGGCGTTCATGTTAGTGAAAAAATAAAATGGCGCCACAATTAACACCACAGCAAAGACAAATAATTGTAGTTCTACGCGAAAGTGGTTACAGCATTAAGGAAATAGAAAGAAGAACTGGAATAACGGTGAGTGTCACAGTTAACATTTTTTAATTATTGTTTAAAATAAATGCATATTAATATTCTGTCTGTTTATTTAAATAACGGTAAACTATCTTGGTATTCCTTTTTACACTATAGAAGCATTTAAAAGAAAAGATAAACTAGGTAAAATTTGTATTACAGTTCAATAATATAGAGAGATAAGTATATGTTATTTACTCTACTCTTTATAATAGACCTTTTTTTAATTACCTAAAAAGACGTAGAGTTGGTAATAATATAATAATATAGATGAAGGTTATGTTTCTTTGGGCTAACTAAAATCTTTAGTTAAGAATATCACATTGTTACAGTTACGATTATTTATTGAATCTTGTTAATACATTTTGGCAAATGACGGAGTGAAACTTGGTTTGGTTTGAAAAAGGTGTTAAGACAATATATAGAAGACATTTTATGTTACTAGTTACTAGGCCGCTGATAAACTAGTATTATAATTTGACAATTGAATCAAATTGATATAGTTGGTTTAAAGTTTATTAAACATGACAGGCTCGGTAGACTGGCGTTAGTGTGATCGGCTGCCCTGCATCAGGTCGTGGACTCGTGGGTTTGAATCCCAGGCAGGATATTAATTATTTTTAGAAACTTACTATAATTATTGTTTTAGAGAACTACAATTCATTTCTGGTTGCGACGAAATGAGGAAACCGGGGGCGATTTGACGCCTCATCACAGGCCTAGGCATATCAAAGAACTACCACCGCTGACCAAGATTTGGCCATTGTCGCCGCGCATACTAGACAGCCTCTCTCGAGTACGCTAGTTACAGCTACTACATATAATGTAAGTTTATTTCTATTATTTGTCAAGGCATTATAATTTTATTTAAAAAAGAGGTAAGTAATAATTTACCTAACTATGAACTTGTGCTCGTTAATTTCTTTTTCTATATTTATATAGATAATTTCCGCACTAGGAATTAATTACTCTTATGTCGCGGGGACTCTTACAAACATTTAAAAGCTTACACAAAGGCCAGACTCAGGACAATAATTTGTGGATCACACAAATAATTATCCTGTGTGGGATTCGAACCCACGACCTCGTGCACGCGCACTACTGCTCTTGCACTACTGACCGCGCCTCGTTTATACCTACCTGTTTGTTTTTATAACATAAAAGGCAAACGAATAGACACCTCATGGTAAGCGATTATATCCACCCATGGAAGAGCGCCGCCCGGGCGCCCATGGTGCCACAACGCGTGCTTTGCCTGTCTCTTCCACAAGAAGCCCTCGTTTGAGCCTCTGAAATATGTCCCAAAGATAATTCCTTTAACCTTATGCAACAATTTAAATACTTACATAAGTTCAAATTATATACATTTAAACTTTGTAAGTATTGATCATTTTTATGCATAACAAATGAAATAACGTTGAGTTAAAGTTGAAGTAGGCAATACATAATATTATCTATTACCTGCCTATTTCCATCGTAGTTTGGTATTTTTGGACGTGTTCTAACAAGTTCCGCTTCGAAATTCCCAACGTTCGATATATTATTCGCATAATATTTTTTATTCTTTCATCTCAGTTGCATTTTAAAACAATTTGACTTTAATCCTTACACACTTAACATTAAGTTCAAAATTGCACTTCAACATATTCTGACGGTTATTTTTATTTTTATGAGTTGCAAAAATCAACTTAACATTATTGAGTTAAGGTTGAAAACTCTTATCACTCTAATTTGTTTGTTAGCTACCTATTCGACGTGTTGTAATTTAACATGCTCCGTCTCGAAATTTTTAATGTGGCTTGAGGTAAAATCTTAAAGTTTCCATCAAAGTTTGGTAGGTATCTATTTGGCGCGTGTTAATAATAGTTTTTTTAAGTAGTAACAAAAATTGGGTTCTACTTGAGATCTAACATTTTATATTATTAAAAAAATAATATGTAAATCAAATATAGGTAGGTATTTTTGTTTTGAGTGCTTTGTTTTGATTACTAAGCTGTGAAAATGTATCACCAAATTTGATCGCTATGCGCTATGCAATCTTGATTGTTTTTTTGTTAGATGATGTTATTAACTTAATATTGCGTAGTATAGTAGCATACCTAACAGATACATAAGTAATAGTGAGCAAATCGCTCGAAATCAATCCCTTAACTTTCTACATTTTTCTTGTTTAGAACTTTCTAGGTATACCTACTTATACGTTATTATACTATTCGTAGCCTTTAATAACGACTACTGAGTCGTGCGAAAATCAAATAGAGAAACACGCTGCATTTTATAAAAAAGTGTGGCATTGTAGGTTTTTTATACTTAAAAGCTATAATCAAAATTACATGTTAAGATTGAACATGATTTTATATTTTACATACTGGTAGCGCGATGTGTAAGCGTCAGGATCCCTTTTTTTCTCATAATGGTTTTTGTCCTAATTTTAATTGTCATTATGTTACGCATAATTTTCTTGGTCATAATTAATAGGTTTATGTTATTGATAGAATAGTAGCTATGTATTTGAATTTGAAAAACAAAAATAGTTATGGTTATTGCATCATAATGCTTAAGTAAACTAATATGCTTTGGGATAGTATGCTTATTAAATATTATACTAAAAGTAAATAGGATGAAATAGTTATGTTAAATAAGTATTATGCATAAATTATGTAAGGACAAGTAACATTATGCTATGTTAAATTTAAAAAAATGTAACATAATCTTATGCCCGATTTACACATCGACAAGTACAGTGGCGAGTTAAAAAAATAGACAGTTAAGTAGTAAGTAATAAGTAGTAATTACAGTTCACACGTAGGCGAGTACAGCTCATAAGTTGCCGATCAGAGACGAAGACTAGTCGCGTCGTGCGTGCGTCGCCTGAGATTGTTTACGGTTATTTTAATCGATAAAATGGACATTGAACAATTGAATACCCATTTACGCGCTATTATACGAGAAATAGTATTAACACTGAACATGCAACACATTAAAAATGAAATTTTAATAAAAAGTATACCTACTTAGAATAATAAAAAAATAAATATTCCTCACACTTTCACACAACGCCATCTAGTCCCAAACTAACCAGAGCTTGTACTATGTGTACTAGACAACGCATAAATATACTTAAATACTTTTATAAATAGATACACATTATACATAGAAAAACAGACAAAAATAAAAATAAATACGACATTAGAACTTGTGAACTGTACTAAACTCGCCCGTCTACACGGCGGGCGCCGCGAGCGCCGAGCCGGCGGGGTGAGGGAGACGCGAGAGAGGGGGCTACTTCGTTCTTAACTCGCCGAAAAATAGGATCGAGCTGTATTCAAAACAACTTGATCGGCAACTTACTACTTAACTCGCTTTTGCCGTCCACACGCAAAAAGTGACTTAACTCGCCAATGATGCAAGTTAACTCGCTACTGTACTTGTCGATGTGTAAATCGGGCATTAGGAATGAAAATAAAGAACCGAATAATACTGATATTATATTGATCATTTACCATATTATTTTCTTGTTAAAAAAGTTTAATTAATAATATTCTTTTATTTCAGGTAACAATGCAAACAATACGGAGAAGACTACGACTACGACTCGGCTGCGGGACGATTACTTAATAGATTTATTTATAACAATAAATATTACAAAGACTTTATATTGTGATAGGTATTTAGTTATTTGGTGTTAAATACCAATTAGAATTGTTTTAACTTTTGTTGATTAATATTAGATATATTTATAACAATTAATATTACAAAGACTTTATATTGTGATAGGTATTTAGTTATTTGGTATTAAATACCAATTAAAATTGTTTTAACTTTTGTTGATTAATATTAGATATATTTATAACAATTATTAATATTACAAAGACTTTATATTGTGATAGGTATTTAGTTATTTGGTGTTAAATACCAATTAGAATTGTTTTAACTTTTGTTGATTAATATTAGATATATTTATAACAATTAATATTACAAAGACTTTATATTGTGATAGGTATTTAGTTATTTGGTATTAAATACCAATTAAAATTGTTTTAACTTTTGTTGATTAATATTAGATATATTTATAACAATTAATATTACAAAGACTTTATATTGTGATAGGTATTTAGTTATTTAGTATTAAATACCAATTAAAATTGTTTTGACTTTTATTGATTACTTAATAGATTTACCTATAATGTATAATTTTCAAATTATTTGTTTTACTTTCAAGTTTGTAAAATAACGAAAAATGTTTTTATTTTTATTACAAAATATTTACTATAACTAGTAGTTTTAATATATTCCTCCTAATATTATAAAAGGAAAAATGAGTTTTATTGTTTTTTTTTGGTATGGAGATAGGTGGGAGCCTGGAGTAGGATATAGGCTATTTTTTATCGCAAAATCATGTTCCGCGGGCGGAGCCGAAAATTGTGTCAGCTCTTTAAGTTCTTTTTACACTGTTCCATAAATGTCGCCAAATCATTCTTTGAATTTATGACAAAACATATAACTTTCTGTTTAAAAAAGGTAGTAAGTAGGTATTCAAGTTTATTGAAATTGCTTAATATTTTGTTAAAAATATTAATTTGCTCACCATTAAGACATTTTTGAAGTATAAGTAGGTAAGTATATAATTCTTGACACGAATCGACTTTTCAGTCACGGGCATTACTTGCACGTGTCCCGGGACTCTCTCAACTCTTTATGGGCCTTCACCCGTCGTTGGCCCGGATGGGCAGGTGCTTCCCACGCGACGCCGTGACCCGCCTCAGTTGCGGTACTACCCATTCAGCACCGCAACCTACTGAACCGCTTTAACATGAGCTGCCTGGGTTACAGCCCAGTGAAGAAGCTCCCTTCGGGGGGTGCCACTTAGTTTTACGTGTTACGGGTACTCAGCCCACCACCACGACAAGGCGGGAACTTCAGTTGATGTGTATATATAGTTTGGCTAGCTGGAGCCATAAACACGCATCTAACCCTTCGTCTTGAAAGTTTTATTTTCTTCCTATATATATATATATTCTTAAATATACCTATATATTTTTATTGCAAAAGATAACCACCAGAAAGGCTGGGAAATTTTAAGATACTATTACAATTAGTATTAATAGAACTATAAAAGAGAGAAAACCGCTCTGTGGATGATATTTATTTACCGAACTAAAGTTCGGTAGCGGGTACTAAAGTACAGATAGGTATGTCTACAGAGCGGTTTCTTTCTGACCCACAGTTAAATATTGCATGCAGATCAATTGACTTATTCCCATTGAAAAAATGTGTAGGTATGAGGTTCGATGGGACAATGAAATCTGCCAAGTGATCAACATTAACCTGTTAACTATCAAGCGGTGACCGGTCACCGCGAAATAATAATAAAATAATTACTATTGTGTCTGCAAAACCGGATTTGACGGGTTAATATCAAAAACACCTCTTTAAAACTCTTTGAAACTGTTACAATAATATTTCTTAAACAAACACAATCCCAGTATTTAAAAAGAATCACTTGACTTTATTGGCAAAACATTTACATTTACGGTCAAGGAACTATTGTCAAAATTAAAATACATTATTGTAAATTAATTATACAATTTTGTAAGCATTTTCACGTAAGTGTGCTTCATTTTATTAATATTAATACATTTGAAGTTCAGCAATAACAACACGTAAATAGTATAGCGTGTTGGCCGCATCGTGCACTGGCGCTGCTATCTACGTAGTAAGAGAGGAAACAACAAAAATATATCGCGCACTCTCGCACGATTCGCAGCGTTCAACTTCTAATAGTTCAAAGTCCAAACAGTCTAGGTTGATGTGTACGTGTGTGTACGTACTGTACGGGCGGAGCAAAGGCTCTGCATTCTTCACAGTATTATTCATCAAGTAGGTTCACTATCAAGACCCGTCCCGCACTCACATACACCTACTTATTAATAACCATTTACTCTTTCTTTTAAACCCTTTACTGGTTTTTAGCACGCAACACTAATAGCTATTTTAAGATATTTTCCTTATGAACTGTGAAATAAACAAGTTTGAGACGGTTGAAGGGTACTATAGTACAGATGGACTTGCAGATTTAGTTCAAATTAACTTTACACCAAGCAACATGGAGCATAATATACCTACTGTACTTTATGGAGGTGTATCATGCTCCATGTTGGTGTAAAGTTAATTTGAACAAAATCTACAAGTCCATCTGTACTTTAGGTACTACTTCATCACAGTTAATTAATCGATCAATCACGATTACTAGTTATGTCAATCTCTTGCGGATTCACTCATTGCTGTTTTGATCAAAAGAATAACGTTTCACACAGATCTTTTTCTTGTATGTTTTGAGCTTTAACTGTAGTAATTCCCATAGTGAGCCACGTATGTATTTGTAGAGCAACTTGTCAACAAGCACTACTGTTGCCATGTAAGATTGTGTTAAACAAGATACTTCACTATAATAAGACGTCCTATTTTACATATTTTTATGTTTTAATAAGTTACAATATGTGAAGTTCTCACCGCTTATGGTACAAAGCAAGGATAATACCAGTACACAACACACGCCTACAACACTCCGCATCTCGTACACAACACTCTCTTCACAGTTTAACTAAACTTAAAGCCCGATTTACACATCGACAAGTACAGTAGCGAGTTAAGTAGTAAGTTGTTGATTAACTTGATTTAAATAGATCTCCATCCTATTTTTTGCCGATTTCAGTTGGCGAGACGCGAGAGAGGGGGCTACTTCGTACTTAACTCGCCAAAAAATAGGATGGAGATCTATTTAAATCAACTTAATCTTAAAATACTACTTAACTCGCTACTGTACTTGTTGATGTGTAAATCGGGCATAAGTAACAGTAAGTTGTCCTGTTGTTGTGTTGTTCACTCCTCGAGCTGTATTGTGTCAGTAGCGGACACAATGTGTGGGAGGACTCGATATTGTATAGAATATTGATCGTTTATATCGTTATCCTATCGATCGTTGATCATTACATTATTATAAGATGCGATTGTCGTGGGATATATTCATAGATGTGATGATAAACAAACTGCGTGATAGAGGATAAAGCTAGGGTCTGCTGTAGTATCATATGCATATTGTATCATGTATCCAAGAATAATGTCTAATAAATCTTAATATTATTATTATTCTATGAATATCAGTAATAATATCGAGCAATAAGCGTTCATTAATGTATAGGTATACTCGTAAGTCCGCAAGTCAAGTCTCTATAAAATTCTCAGTTAATCATGCTGAGTCTTGATGTTATTTATTTAAATTAGGGTTTTTTTAAGATAGCTCTTTCACTAGGGATTATGCCCTGTGTCGCGCAGATAAATATGATAACTATTCTATTCTTAATTAAAGTTCCTACACGAAGCAAACCTTACATATCTACTTCATATGGAAGACATGAATTCGAAAAAAACTCTTACAGCACTATTGCTGTATTTAAAGTTTGGCTTTAAGCATTCTTTCCACATATTACTTATAGCTAAACAGTTTACATAAAAATTGAAATAGTACTATACAAAATATATTTAGAATGTTGTTCAAATAAGCTAGCATATTAGGTAAATTCATTTTAAAATACCTAGGTAGGTACTCATTTAAAAAGGTTAGATTCACACACGCAAGCAGTAGTCGCACCACAAAATAAACTTTATTGCTACTGAAACATTCTCGACAACAACCTACATAATTGAAGTAACTTTCAATAACCACTATCAACGTAATATCATTTTAATGTCAATTATACATCAGGGAATGATGACAGTTTGTCATTAAACGATCGTAACCGACAACTAATAGCGATCAATGTTAAATTAAATTTTGTACAAGAGTGCCGAGTCGAATCGACTACATGTTAAGGTAAAAGCACCTAACTACGAGGGGTTCTAAAAATGGCAGTAAAATCCGAGGTATTTAGTAAAACGGGTTTTTAAAGTAATTCACTAGTTATTTTGGTCTGCATGATAAAATAATCAATTAATAATTTATCTGTTCATATTTATATAAACAAAAGAGAGTTAAGTGTGTTCACACTGTAGAATAATCGGTCATTTTGCCACGGGAAGCCGCCTTTAAAGCACACTTCATACGTTTAGGACCTCATGCACGTGAGTATTACGATTTGCCAAATAGTGTTTTGCGTGATAATTTTATACAATGCGAGTTTTCGTTGAGATTGAATTATTGAAAGGACAATATATTTTATAGAAAACACTTAAGATTTGAGTATTTTATTTGCAAATTAGCAAGAAAATACGTGTTGAAAACACCACGGCATTAGGTGCAAAATATTTTAGTGTGTTCCTAAAAACGATGTATACCACGGAAAAACAAATTTTAAGACATTTACTTTTTTTAAATTTTCGGTGTGTGTTTTATGATTACAAAGTTTAATGTGTTAGTTCTGACTTATTAAATAACTCATGCATTTAATAATGTAATTCCGAGGTACACCTTGGCGTCGGATTCACTAATTATAGCAGGTTAAAAATGACTATTATAGGTACTTTCTTAATACGTTGTACGGGAAAAAATTTATGAAGACGTTCGGTTTTTGATCTGTTCTGTTATTATATGTATGTGTCTTATATTTGTTTCCCTTTCATATTGCAACTATCCACTATTTAATTTGCATAATATCAAATAATCTTTTAATTTTTATTACTCGGAATTAGAAACTTTGATTTAGCATCATAAAACGCTATTCCGATGTATATACGTCGGAATAAGGATATATGAGCACCTAATTGCGATGTATTTACATCGGAATAAGCTTACATGAGTTCCTAATTCCGATGTTTTGACCCGGTCATAGAGAGTATTGACCCTGTTTAAATACAGAGTGTTCCTTTTTTTATGTGCTTAGTACGTAGTAACTGAAAGAATACTAATCATCTATAGTACAATCACATAAAATTGGAGTGTGCGTGTATTCATATTTCTTTAACCCAATTATGATACTACAGCAATTAAATGATTTTTTGTCTGTCAGTCTGCCTATTTGAAGACTATTTTCAGCGTGTGTGTTTATGTAATTTTCTTTGTATCCTCCTACACACTTAGTGACTGGACCTGGATAGTTTTACATACATCATTATTAGGTTTCCTAAGTAATTTTTTTATTGCATAATAATCCTTCATGATTTATGCATAATAATCTTCATGTGCTTCAAAGTTTAGCATAACCGTGCCTAATAAATTATTTCAAAAGTCTTAAACTTGCATTTTAGTTTCATTTATTTATTACTTTTTAGTTTTTTTATTTAAGTACATGTTTAGATTATTTTTGTAATCATGATACAAGTAGATTTTTATGTTGATTTTTATAAGACTAAGGATTATGATTAAAAAAAGAACTGATGTAACATAAAAAATAAACTCCTTTTATTTTTGAACATCATGTATGAGAACCCTACATAGGTAGTGCCCTTTCTATTTTTATACTCGGAATTAGGAACTAAATGCATCGGAATTACGATTTTTACATCGGAATTAGGCGCATCGTTCTTTTTCATATTTTTATTTATTTTATCATTTTTAATAACTTTTTACAGACAAACTGCATATATTTTTCAAAAATTAGATAGTTAACGCTTCTGATAAAAATATAAAATTGTATACAAAGGTACGATAATTACTTAATTTTTAATGTTCTTTCGTGTTTTGTCAAAATCACCACGGAATTAGGTGCCTTTACCTTAATACTTAGTGATAAATTAAGAGGCAATAATGATAATGTGACGCAGGTCATCGTGAGTAGACCTTACTTAATGATAGGTATGGCAGCAACGTCGGTGCGTCTGACAATTCATTTACATTTTAATTGGGAGCCAGGAATGGTGGTTCGGTCCGTGGCGTGCCCACGTGGGCTCTGTGGTGGGAGGTCCCATATAAATGACTAAGAAATGTCAATTAATAATTATGGGGTATTAAGTCACAAAACCAGTGAAGACGAATTCCTACCGAATTAATTGTGGAGGCGTTCGGTGAAGTTGATGATAATGATCAACACTATATATTTATTACATAACTGATATTTAAGTACCTTAACGCTTGCCTGTTGCTTTGCTTGCCAGATTGTGTCCAGACCGACTAAGTGATGACGACGAAATAAAGTGATCTTATGCAATAAGCTCAAAACTGATCAGCCTATCCGTTTTGTTTAAGAATAATGGCGTAAATAATTAATTAAGTGTGACCATTTCGTGGTGCCTATATTCACGGAATTAGCGATTTACTGCTTGTCTGTTCCCAATATTGAAACTGATCTGTATGACAGGCGAACGCTTGTCTTTAATTAATTGCTCTACCTAGAGCTTCATAATATAGCTTCTTAATGTAGGTATAAGTAACATAGCTTAGTTATTTTAGTTCACCAGTATTTAGAAGATCTACAGGTAGGTTTACAAGTGTATAGTAACCACGTTCATATATCGATAGCGTCCATCTAGTGTGTAGCTCGCCTGCTTAAAGATATGCATGTGAGCTCAAAAGGTTCAAATAGCCCTGGATCTTTAGAAGCTCTAGAGCAAGAAAGTAGACCCCAGATAAAGAGAAATAATAGTAACTAACTTAGTTCAAGCGTCGGTAGCCCTTGTTCAGAAAAGTTGCTGTAGGTACTCATACATACCCAGATTATTTTAATACAATTTTTCAGCATTACTGGTGAAGCAGAATAAGCAGATGCCGCAAGGTTGCCGCAACGCAATCAGTCTTACACTCGTAATGACACTGTTTATTTGTTAAAAACACAATATGACTCAATTACTAATTTAACTAAAGGACTTCCTAAGATGATGTGACTAATGAATGATTCATTAATTAGTTAACCTGATGACGATGATGAATTAGTTAACGAGATTCACCTAGCCTCTTAACTATTATTAGTCACACGAGCACCTCACGGTACACGCAAGCTATTATGCAATAAAAGCTATTTAAAGTGGACAGAACAAGGCTCGGTACAAGCTGGCAGTTAACCCTGCAAGCGCCGACGCTGTGCGGAGAGTGCTCCAATTAGTACGCGACGTGTAGTGGTGCGGAAGTATGGTGATCTACCGACACGAGCGCCACGCAACACTCGCTGGGTTAACTGTACATGTTGCTTACGTGTGAAGATGTCGTATTAAATAAAGTATATGCTAATGAAACGTCCTAATGGAGAAATTAGGATATACCTAAGTGATAACATTGTTTACTTAACAAAAAGCGCCTCGAAACAGTCAAGTATTATAATGTTTTTGCTCAACCACAAACAATAAAATGTACTGTACGACTGGAGTGGTGCTTCTCTCAGAGAGGCTTTAAGAAACGACTTTGAAATGCTGTAAGTATCTTAAGTTCTCTTTCTCTTCTAAAATAGACAACTCCCGCAATAGGGATGAGACCCTGTGTCGCGAGGACTTCTACACTCATCATGAGTCATGAACATACCTAAGAACACGATTTCTCTCGGTTAACATATAACAGGTTGCACTAAGAAGCAGTGCATTAACCTAAGAAGAAACATAATAGTTTAGTAGATACTGTCACCTTCACTGTGACATACAACTTGGACTCTGCTTTATTTGAACCTTGGACATTATTAGTTAGAGCAAGGTGCGGCGGAGACACAAATATTGAACCGTGCACATGTACTTAACATAACCCAACCGAGTCTATTACACATTTACTGCATAAGTTATAGATCAGAGTAATAAAATGTGTAGTAACAAGGAGATATAACGGGTCCGCGGCTAATGAGCGTCGTCGCAGCGGCACGCCACTAGAACGTGCGTGCCACGGACGTGTCGCGTCGAGCTGCGGTCACGACGTCGTTATTAGAGCTGCCCTATAACACCTCTAGTTTTATTGTTACTGTTTGTTCTGTGAATAAGTTAAAATGAATAATACATTACAAAATAAGGACTAAACATCTAGACAATAAACAACTACTGTTGTTGTAATCACAACAACTACTGTTTGGTATGAAAATCTACAAACTAAAACAACAACTACTGTTTAATAAAGCCAACCAGCGTAAACAACATCACAATAGAAGGTTTTTGTCTCTTTAAGGTTTTGACTGCCCAATTTTTCTAGATTTTGATGGAATCTTATGGTTGTCGTATGCCTCCCTCATCCAGTAGTGTCCTACCGAAGATATTAAAACATTATTAGATTTTATTAACAATGTTTACAGTTATTAACTATGTTTTAAAGAACTTGTGTGTAACAGAATAGTGACGACGTTTGTAAACTTTATAAATTCATTTTAATTCAGTATATATCTATTTATGTTAAATTTTTAATTAGCTTATTACAGTGTTAGGAATTGCTAGATACAGGCATCACGCAATGTAGTAATCATTATAGTTCTCTATGTTTTACAAACATAAACACACAAAGATTTACCAGTTTCTAACTGAGAACAGTATTCTAGTGTCAGACATAACCCACACATCGTGGACGTGACGACCACTAGTCTAGATTGATACGAGCGTGACACCTGGAGTAACGAGCGCATAGACAACTCCCGTGACAATAGACTATACGTTTCCGAACGATGTCGCATGTCACACGCGAACATACAACACGAGAACTAAACAGTAACACGACATAGAAGTAGGTAGATGTTAGATAAAAATAACTTATACATTTTATAACGATAAATCTCGTAATAGTAATACAATAAACATATAATAACAATACAGTAGCCGCCTCACTAATCCACGATTCGTTACGATTGTTCATAAAACTACGATGGGGCGGCGGCACTCGTTTGACTTAAATTGATAATCGATAAACTATTCGACGCGTATGCGCCGCTAATCAAGCCGATTTCACGCCGCGACGCACACCTAAATACTATAATCGTTTTAATAGTTCAAAAAATAATTTCGCTGGGGCTATCTCTATTACAGCCATAGGGCATCATTGTTTACCAACAGGCAGGAGAACAAATGAAAACAAGCTTTAACAATATTACAGTAAGATCTATTTCAGCAGTGAATGTATGGTTGTTTAGTAAACACACAATAAATAATTTGGTTAGATAGTTTAATCCTATTTTAGCGGCATCTCGCACACAATAGCGTCCACTTGCGCAGCTGACATCATAAAAACTTGCCCTCGTTTTACATTACACACAGTGCGAGAGGGGTCGCTTACAATACTCGAGTTTTTTATTGTAATGAATAATGATGTTCCAACAAGTGGGCAATCATCAGTCTGCGCACGTTTGCACATGTTGTTATGAGCTTATACCATATGATGCCGAGATATTGTCAACAGAGAGTTAACCTCAGACTGCCTCTACTGAATATCTAATAAGGTATTCCTATTACTAAGTAGGTATATGAGTACACGCCACAAAAATAATGAAAGCATTACTCAACCCATTAATAGTTTACAATTTTATGACAACTTCGATGACGAAGTGATCTCGTAAATGCAAGGGGTAAATAATTATTATGTTGCTATCAGTCATTTCCTGACATCAGGAATCTCAAGAATATAGGTAATATACTTTTGTAATATTGAAGTATATTATAGGTTATACTTACACTAAGTATCTCACTTATATTTACAAACATTGGTATATTAATTTCGCTTTGTATTTGCCAACACTTAGTAATGCTTAGCAAGTTGACATAAGGTTTTGTAACAAGCTATACTACCTGACGTTATCTTATTTCTGAAATGAAGGCGTGCTGTGTTTGCGATGTATTTAGGTTCTATTAATATTGATACAGAATCATATTTCCTTTCGACCCTTGTGTAACTGTACTTACCTATAAACAGGTACGTAGGTACAGTGTCGGCCAAACCTAAAGCTATTTTATAAGTTTGTAAGAATTTCTATCAAGTCATTAAACCCAAGTTAAACCGTCAATAAAATATTATAGTTATCATAGTAGTTCACCCACACAAAGTTATTGTGCATGCCAGTGCCAGACTGAGTTATTTTATAATATAGAATTCAATCACGTTGATCGGTCGTGTAAGTTAAATTACAAATGAACCTGTTTCATTAGGTATTACGATACATTGTATCAGTTATTAGAAATAAATATATAATAATGTTCGTGTGAGTGTTATACGATGCGATGAGGCTGCACTCGTCCTCACTTTACGACATGTAATAATAGAATGGCCGCTTTACTAATTAATTAAAGGTATTATTAGTTTTATGAGCGTAATAAAGCAGAATGCCAAGACATCTCTACAACGTTACTTTAAATGAGCATTTAATGCAAGTGACGATTGTGAAAGTTTACTATAGTTAACTGTCTTTGTGTAGTGTTACCTACTACTTGGAACGTAAAACAGAGACAACTTTTGCGTAGTGAATTAATATAATATTATTTTCCTATAAGTCTGTTGTTTACTGCATCAACAATGATAGATATTTGGCATATTAGAGCATGATTCTAGAAGCTTTACTATAACTAATTACATAATCTGATGCTAAGGTTGATGCCTCACGTGTAATTCGAGAAACTGACGAGTGGTGCCCTAACTCTATGAACTACCACCAAAGTAATGTATAGTTTACGATAGTAACATTCACATTTAGCAAGCTGGAACGAATAGTTTCAAGTTATATAAATTCATAGTCATTTAATAGAATCGTTGAGCGTGGAGCAAGTAGTGATAGTTATTAGTTTTGCTCCACATCGAGGCTGCTTTACATAAGTATTAGTTACCTTATAAGGAGAGCGCGAGCTGCGTCGCCGTCGTGCCTTTGTTCCGCGATGCTCGATAAGCGACCTGCGACCCGGCCGGCCTGCACACTGCTTCATTACTTGTGTTTAACAAACACCTAATGGCTCTCTGTACACAATGATGCTACCTACGAGATTATACATATTGTTATTGCACCTTGTAGGTACACGTACGTATGTACGTAGGAGATCTACAGTATTCTATACTTAGTACCTACCTACAATATCTCGTAGAGAACGTGTTTCTTATCCTTTTAACTCTGATGTATTTATGTTGTATAGGTTCAGCAAACGAGGTGGCAGATTCGGACCTAGTCTTATATCGTGCTCTCTCATCATAGGCGTTGTGGATCATGCTCGAGAAAACATCGAATGTATCAAGAATGGTCCGGTTCAGCTTATGCTGGGTATCCCACCAAAGTCTTATTTCCTTTTCGTCGGCGGTCCTCGCTGTGACGAAACCTGAGGAACTCTTTACTACCGATTCGGTGCAATAATTTACTATTCAGACAGTAATTAAATGCCAATAAATGACAGCAATTAACTCATTGATTCACAGTCGACGTTGCCGTAATTAAGTACCCTAATGCCCGATTTACACATCGACAAGTACGGTAGCGAGTTAAGTAGTAAGTTGCTGATTAAGTTGATTTAAATAGATCTCCATCCTATTTTTTGGCAAGTTAAGTTGGCGAGACGCGAGAGAGGGGGCTAATTCGTACTTGCCAAAATATAGGATGGAGATCTATGTAAATCAACTTAATTTTAAAATACTACTTAACTCGCCACTGTACTTGTCGATGTGTAAATCGGGCATAAGAGAGCAATTACAGTAACTGTTAAAAAAATTAAAACTTATAACTAATACCTACCAGGTACCTAAGTACCTATTATTTAGGTATCTAATACTTATCAGGCGCTTCTGTTTCTATGTTAACTACCCACTAAAATACCTACCCAATCTAATGAATAATAAGCATACACCAAGTAAAAGGGGATTATTTTTGTGCTAGTTAGGCTACGTAGGTACCTATTTGAAGTAACTATTTATTTCCGAAATATTGCTATTGCTCACCTACTTAGCATTATCTTAATTTGTGTTCTGTGGCGCGCGGTGGGAGAGGTCTATGGCTAGCAGGGGACTGTGATAGGCTAGTTGATTGATTTGATTGATCATTTTATTAATTGTTCATTAATTACACGATTGTAAGTATATTATGGTAAAATCTGTCAATTTGTAAATAAATACTAACCCTTTAGCCAGTAAAGGATTACCTACTGGTTTTATCCGCTAACTTGGAACTGAATAGCATAAGTGCCTGCTTTATTTATTGGATTACTTAGCCAGCGCTGACGGTTAGTGCTGCCTGACTCTTTGCATTGCTGTATCGTTGGAATATGTTGATTACGTCGTAGTCAGTCATCAGTACGAAATAAAGCGATCATGAGTGAATAGTGGAAGAGTAAAGTTGAGTGGGAAATGAGGCTGGGCACTTTAAGCTTTAGTCTACTTCAGGGTCTATTTCATTGCGAGAGACATAACATTATAGTCAAGAAATTGAAGTCAATAAATATGTTTCCATATATTTTATAATGATACTATAATCCTATACCTACATCGTAGACATGTGCAATAGAACATATTTGGAGATATCGCGTTGTCAAACGTTCTTCTAACGAGGGGAGGCGCGCGTTGTTCAAATCTGTTCATAACTAAACGAGCAAGCCACATGTTATTGTTATTATATTACAATAGGGCGCTACTTGTCACAGATCATATAATAATAACATTATCTGTCTGACCGTATGTTATATTATTCCTAACACTTTCACACAACGCAATCTAATCTCAAACTAAACAGAAGTTGTACTAGGTAACAGATACCTTAATATAACTGAGGTAGGTACTAAGTTTTTGTATAAGTATAATATACACTTCTCATCAAAAAAATCGAAACGGTGTGCAAGTTTGTGTTCTGTAAGGATTATCTGAAAAATGTGTATCTATATTTAGGATTATGTGTTATATGACATTTAATAGGGAATTTAATGACGTTTTTAAATAATAATGGTAATGTTCTAAATTCAAATTAAATTTTCATAGATTTCGGATTTTGTTTAACAAGTCGTTTTTATCCTGTACGTACTTTGACGTAAACTGATAAAATGACGCACGTAAATAAAAAAAAAGCTAGGAAATGTTTATTTAATAACTCGTATACCCTTTCCTAGCCCTCATTACTGCTTCTGTACGGTTCTTCATCGATCGGATGAGAGTCACGATCAAATATAGTGGCGTCCTATTCCATTCCTCTTGGATTGCATTTTAAAGCTGGCTAAGTGTTTTGAGGCATGTTTTTTAACACTAATTCGTCATTTCTATTCATCTCAAAGATGTTTAGTCGGATTCATGTCCGGGCTTCTTGCTGGCTAATCAATAATAAAGATATCGACTTCAGTAACATAATCTCTTACGACGCGCGCGGTGTTTTCCCTAGCATCCTCGTACATAAATGTCAAACCGGGGTCAAATAAATGTGCATAGGGCATCACAAGAGGTTCAAGATACTGTTCGATGTACGTATGACTGTTAAGTAAGGGCAGACGTGACCCAAACACAAAGACAAACTCTGTCTTGTCGTTACACTATTTTCTCCTCAAACAGTCCATGAACCGCCACCATGGATGGCCTTTTCTTTTAATCCTGCATGGTGCAAAGCATTCTCCATCACTTCTGTAGACCTTAGTCCTTCCATCGTTACCATACAATACAATTTTGCACTCATCAGAAAGGAGGAACTTGTTCCACTAGATGTATGACCAATTTAGGTAATTACGTGAAAAGTTAAGGCGCGCTTTTCGATGATCTGCAGGTAGTTCCTCCGGTTCTCTATTTTGTCTCATAATTTTTATATCCATAATCTAGCGTGTCATAACACTTTTTGTCCGAATCATCATGTGTCCGAATGGTAACTAGCCCTAGATTCATGTCTCATAATATCACTTGTCCGAAAACCTAAATCCCTAAATATAACATGACCTAATTTTTTTTGCTATAAACATCACATTCTATAATATTAAAAAAACATAAATACTAAATTCTAGTTTATCAATAAAAAAAGAGTTTCTGGCACCGCGTTGTGGTCACCATACTAACCTAACCTAACCAACTGTTTCTGACTTTTGCCTTAATTTTATATTAGGACATGTGATTTTATAGCAAGAAAAATTAGGATATCTAATAATTATAGTACCCCATTTTATGACACACAAGTATTATAAGTAAAGACGTTTAGGTAATATACGATTTCGTACACTCGAACATTATTTATTTATTTATTTATTTATTTAAATTAAATTTCACGGCATGACAGAGCCGAGGCGCCAATGCGCCGTGAAACAATGGTTTATTGTACGCGCAGGTACAAACGTGTACTTAAAATAAAAGGAATCAATTCTAAATAAATTAAATTAATACATATTATAAACAGATATTTCAACGATCATCCATCCGCTCACAGAACGTCAAACACTCACGATACACACACGCCCACTCACTCCCCATCAAATCACACTCTGGCGCTGATTCAAGGAGAACATTGAGCATACGCAACACTCGAAGTAATGGTGAGTTTTCGCGCGACACAGTGCGCACCACTGGCACAGCCAGCAGCGGGTGGGTGCGTGGCCGAAGCTCGTATGCAGGCACAGTGGGGACGAACAGTCTCACCAGCAACATCACTAGCTCAGGGCAATCCGACTCTCCACGGAGTGTGCGGCAAGCGTAAGTTAGTAGAGCACAATTACGCCTTACTTCCAGAGAATTGAAACCTAGAGTTCCCAACAAAAATTTCGTTGGATAAAGAAATGGGTAGAAACCGAACATTTTTCTATACAGAAACCTTAAAAAGGACTTCTGTATCTTTTCTAGAAGTAATGCGTAAGTGCACTCATACGGATTCCATACAATGGCAGAAGTTTCAAGCTTACTTCGCACGAGGGCCGTGTAAATCAACTTTATAATCTGGGGATTGTCGAAGTCTCGCATGTTGCGGATGACAAAACCTAACCTACGATAACAGTCTGCTGCAAGAGCTCGCATGTGCTCGTGAAAGGTAAGACGCGCATCAAACAATACCCCAAGATCCTTAACAGACGAAACCCGGTTAATGGGGACTGAACCTAACATATATTGCGCACAAATAGGCTCACGCGAGCGACTGTACGTCATCACACAACATTTAGCCACATTGAATACGAGCTTATTGACGACGCTCCAGTGGTAAACCCGGTCGACGTCACCCTGCAACGACAGGTAGTCGGGAAAATGTAAAATGTAATAAAATCCATGGATCTTTTTATTATGGAAACTGATGATTATAGTGAACCCCTATGTCCACTAAAATCCATTAAAAAGATCCATGGATCTTTTTACACTCAAATCGCACACCTTATGTCCACTTTAATCCATGATCCGAAATTATTTTAAAAATGGATCTTTTTAAAATCCATTATAAAGCTGCATCTACAGTAGCCCTTTTTAATAGGTAAATAAAAGTCTAGAAAACCAATCAAAATTTTAATAGTAAGTATAAATTTTTATTTTTATTTATTTGAGATGGGGTGGTGATTGATTGATTGGTGAGAGCAATATTTGGTCCATATTTGGTGAACGCCATCGGACAAACAATTTTGTTTGGAAGAGTAGTATACAAGACTTAATAAAAAATTGGGCTAGAGAAATATAAATATTTAGGTTATTTTATAGTTTCTATAAAGCAAGATGCAAAATCCAAAAACGACATCTCCATAGTACTAAATCCTGCTCGTACGGCGTCTTCTTGTGGTATTTGAAGCCGTCGCATAATACCCCTTTTTTATTTTTGATAGATAAAAATAAAATAAAAACTTTAATTATTTATACTTAAATTGGTTGTGATGATTCGACCGTGACGTTACATAGTTGTCTGAATGTTTAAAATTCTGCCAGTAAAGTTTTAAGGTTGATAAAGAAGATTGCATGTGTCACCCGCTTTATTTTTTACAATGGATTTTATTACACTCGTTAGTGCTAAAAGATCCATTTTGAAAATATTTTCGGATCATGGATTAAAGTGGACATAAGTGTGTGATTTTAAGTGTAAAAAGATCCATCAATGGATCTTTTCAATGGATCTTAGTGGACATAGGGTAGTGAACTTGTTCGGGATTATGATTTTCGGACGATCGATATTCGGAGAAGAAAGGGACTACCAGTTCCTCCATATTTGCTGGCTTGTACGGTACAAGTCCACGTTTCTTCAACCTTATTCTAATTGTAGAGTCATTTACAGCCACCATAGATTCATCTTGAAGCTGCTGCTGCGGTTAAAAGACATTAAGGCGTAGATTTTGTAAGAAAGGTCTTACTATAAATCGATCTACTCGGTCAGAAGTTACCTGTTTTCTGCCAGATCTCTAACAGCGCGTGAGCAAACCAGTCTCCTGATAGCGTTTGCGTTTTCTATGAAAAGACGACAAGCTTAGATGCAATCTTTTAGCCGTAATAACCTGACTAAGTCCAGAATTCAGCAATGCCACCACTTGGCGGTTTTTGCGGGTAAACATCGCGTGGACGCAGTAATAAGAGGAGCGAGGAACTCTAAGTGCGCGATACGGGTTATTAAATAAACGTTGTCAGCTTTTTTTTCATTTACGTGCCTAATTTTGTCAATTTCCGTCAAACTACGCACAGGGTAAATACGACTTGTTAAACAAAATACGAAATCTATGAAAATTTAATTTGAATTTAGAACATAAACATTATTATTTGAAAACCTCATTGAATTCCCTATTAAATGATATATAACACATATTCCTAAATATACACATTTTTCAGATAATCCTTACAAAACACAAACTTGCAACTGTTTCGATTTTTTTGATGAGAAGTGTATTATACTTAGTACATGTATTATACTTATAGCATTCAAATATGAGCGGAAATCGAACCAGAAATATCTCCCTAACTGCCATTCCTATAACCATTAAGCCAGAGACATAGGTACCACATACTAATTGTTAGTACTATTTGTAACTCTTTTAAATGTTGTCTACGAATCTAAGGTCGTATACAATAGGTATAGGTACCAGTCTAATCCTGCCTGAAAGGACTAAATTGTTATAAATTCCAATTTCGACCTTTGACTAAGCGTCGCACGAATACTTAAGTGTCCAACCTCCATTTGCAACATTTTACACCAGAGACGTTTTATTGATTAGTTTAAGCAAATAATATGATTTTATAAAAGTTTTATATTAAAAAAATAGTTAACGTGTTTATGAAATGATATATTACAAATAATCATTAAAAAGTCAAAGAGTTATGTTTATTTTCACAATTTTTTATGGAGGTTGAGCAAATAAACACAAAACAAATTATGCAATTGGAGATAGACCACTACTGGAGTGGAGGTTGAGCATTTTGCATTCGAATATATTTAGTACTTAAGTGCCCTATAACCAAATACAGTGTGTTTGGGTATCGTGGTAAAAAAAAGTAACTAGTTAACTGGCTATTTATTATTAAAAAAAACACAGAATTTAAAAAAAAACACTGATATATATGTTACGGTAAATGTGATTAATTGAAAATTATTAATAATTACCTGTTATTATTAATAATAATTACATGTTTTGGTAAACGTGATTAATCGATCGAAATTTATTACTTTTAGTAGTAATTATTAATAATTCCCAACACATAATTACATAATACAATACGAGTATAAATAAAAAATACAATATTTTTTGTTTTTGTACCGATACAAGATCGTTTACTTCGCCTGGTATTGTTTATATTGTCTGATCCTGTCAAAACCTTAGAGATTCCATAAAGGCTTTGTCGTCAGCTTTCATATATTTGTAGGTACTTCTAATATATTTTATTTTCTTTTCGGTTAGTGTCTGATTTGAATTAGTCCTTATTCGTCGTATTCTTCTTTCGTCGGATTCTTGATTCATCGTACGTAATGTCAACATAAAATGGAACTATGGTATTACCGTGACTCTACTTCTTCATTTCAATATGTACAATTAAAACGACATAAATTGAAAATAAGAAGGTGATAAGATCATACCTATACGTATAAAAAATAATTAATATACTGACACTATTTAAACAATTTAGATTGGATTTTTTTTTAAGAAAATTAACCCTTTTTTGACGATTCTTTATGTTTTCATAAGGAATTCTTTAGTTTATGGGCTATTCATTCCTCAACGGCGTAATTAGTTCTGAATTTCTCATCCAAAATAGGGAAGAAAATGCAAAGCAACGGACATAATAAAAATAGATTTACAATGTGAGCAATGGATCTGTGGCGAGTAAAAAATAGTATTAATCTTCTTATCTAGCATCTAACATCATTGCGAACACAAAGCGTAGGTATACGTAAACACAAAACTACCCATTTAATCCTAAGAAATTTACCCATTTAACAATTAGCAAACATGCAAGTAGCAGGTATATTTTGACAGTCACCGCACAAAAGCAATATTTTTTGTTTATTATATTAGTTATATTTTACAACCTTACGAAATGTTCGAAACAATCTGTTCATTTATAGATACGTCACAATTTGATTTAAAGATTTAATTAAATCTGAAATTATAAGAATTAAATTTAAACATCCTGTACTATAAGTTAACGATACGCAGTGATAATCTGCAAAGAAATGTTAACAAAAATACAAGTTACCGATTCTTTTCTATAGTTGTGACTATATTTTCCGATTTATATTTCGTCACGGACATTTCAGGTACTGTTTTCTATTAAAATTAATACGTTTTTTCTATATTTCGCGTTAGTTTTAACTCAAATGCGTGCGAGCACCAGCTTCGTCACAAAATAAATTAATAATGGCGGCGTATTGCGTCATCAAAATGCGATGTCGTGATTGGTTACCTGTAAGGAGATTGAATACATAAGCACTTAATCGATGTTCGGATGCACGTTTGGTGTTTCTCTACGGACTTTGAGCAATTAAGCATTAAGCTTAAATTCTCTTGTGTTAGTTTTCAAAAACTTAAATTCCTTATAAATAATGTATTTTAAGTCCAAACAGCAAGTATTATATACCAATCGAACCGCAATTTGATCCTTAATAAAATTGCATTAAAAAGTGAAATTCGTCAAAATGGTCCGTTGAGCAAATAAGCATTCAGGCGACGTAAGGCAAATTCGTTTACCTACATGGTTGATTCACAGAAATACCATATTTATGAAAATATAAACCAACGTGAAAAATCGTTTAATTTTTTAATCTATGAAAAAGTGTTCTACAGGTTGTAGTAGAAAACGCAAAAAACTGAGTTTAGCGCACGTTGCAGTGAAAAGCAGTTAAAAAATGGGATGCTAAATATAACATAAATATGCAAGCTCGTTTCCTTTGTTACGTAATTATAGAAATATAATGTTAATAATAGACGCCAAACAGATTACGATATGAAATGATTACGAGGCACAAAGGCACTCGTGGATAATTGAGTGCAATTTCCTCGCCATAAATGTCCGAACTGTGTTAAATAACTTCAAGAGTAATGAACTCTATGCGTGGAAGTTCAATCATTGGACCTTATCGAAATTTAAGTCAAATTCCAAATTAAACGTACCCACACAATAAGGTAGCACTTCCATACGCGTATTTCCCTTTCCGTGTTCAGTTGGCGACAAAAACCAGCACGGTTTTGTATTACCATTCAACTCGCCAAACCCGTGCTGAATTGGCATCAACTGAACACCGTTTTGCGATCAAGCAACGCCTAACAAACGTTTTTTACAAAACCGTGTGCATTTTAAGAGAATATTCGGATTGTTCGGGAATGTTCGGAATAAATCGCGGCACTCGAAGTAGGTACTTTTACTTAGGCTAGCCTAGCAGGCACTTGGCGCGCAATTCGTCGTTTAAACGCGCTTTTCAACGTTTACGTGTTTGTTATTATTTTAACCCATTTAGACCGATAATTATTGTTGTAAATGTTTTGTAATTTTTCAACAAAAGCTTGCTAAAAGACACTTCAGAAACCTAAAAAAAATATCCAATAAAAGGGGGAGCATAGGGGGGGGCGTACCATATACGGTACAGTTGGCCTATAGGGTATGCAAAAACACTTAATTTTTACCAAAGACTTTACTTTAATAAAATAAATAATCCTCACACATTCACTCATCATCGCCGCCTAGTCCCAAACTAAGCAAAGCTTGTATGTACCTACTATGGGTACTAGACAACGGATAAACATACTTAAATACTGTTCTTTTTTGTAAATAGATACATATTATACATAGAAAACACTCAGACCAATGCAAACAATCATGTTCACGCACTGAGCGGAAATCGAACCCGAGGCCTGTGCGTAGCAGCTATAACTGCGCCACAGAGGTCGTCAATTGTGTTCATAATCACGTCAAATATGTTTCACTGAACTTTCATATTTAATCTATTTAACCTTGCCCTACCTGTATTTAGTTCAACTACACACTAATTAGTAAAACATCACCTAGCGCCACTCGTTACAAAGACAGTTGATGCGAATTGAACACGGGTTAGTTGAATTCCACAGTAATAATAAACCGTGTTTGATTCAGCTGTACGCTGTTTTGTAAAACGTTTATAATGTTGCTTGATCGCAAAAGCGTGCTCAGTTGACGCCAATTCAGCACGGGTTTGGCGAGTTGAATGGTAATACAAAACCGTGCTGGTTTTTGTCGCCAACTGAACACGGAAAGGGAAATACGCCTTCCATACCGTGTTCGGCATCAGCCGGTGACAGGCGATAGTCATATTATATTAAATAACTTGCAAGTTAGTCAATCTTCTTCTGGTATTTGTATGTGTGCGTCTTTAAAGTATAAATATTCTATTTGTTTCTTTTACTGTGGTTTCCTTTACACCACTCAGCTGTCAAAAAACATTTTCCCCGCTAAAATTTTATGACCAAATAATCAAAATACTTATAATAATAATAATATTTATGATGGAAGTAAAAATTTAAGATTTTCGGAATTATTCCTTTACATGTACTTTAAGACCTTGCTTCATACCAAATTTCAAGTCCTTAATATCCTTGCTTGTCGAAAATTTGCGACAAAACGGCTATATCTCTTGGTTGCGTTGGTACACCTACATCTCATATAGGTACACATTATACTCGTATATACCTACCTACAAGAAGGAAAGGATAACTTAAAATAAACTTGAACTGGACTTCAATATATTTAACCTTATGAGCGCCACCAGACGCCTATGGACGTCAAGTCAAAATCTGTGCTCGCGACGCACGGTGGCACCGAACGTAAAAAATACCACTTTTTTTAGTTCACTTCCTATTTTTATTCTAATTTAACCATATTTAACAAGAAGTAGTCATGTACGCGGCCGGCGCACAGAAGGCAAATATACTTGAAACAGTTTCATAACGGTATTAAATAAAAGTAAAACGTTATAATCTATTTTCATTGATTTAATAGACATGTAGGATTACATATACATATTTTATCTCATCATAAAACTATATTATGCATTAATTTACTCAACTAATGTGTTCTAATAGTGTTTAGTGAAGATACAACAAATACGTGTAGCACGAGGGCGCTTCACACACCTTACTCTTGAGGACATAACATCGCATCATAAACTAACTCGGGAACATTTATAAATTATATTTGGTAACTTTATTGTTTTTCTTTAACACCTAAAATTAGCCAACAATCATATTTTCACATGTTCATCCTCAAGGTAAGGTAAGTGTCCGCGCGCCATTCAACAGATCTCATATTCTCTTTGTTAGCTACATGCATATATCATCATATTATAACACAAACTATAACGACGGCTGCAGCAATGTGATGTACACTTCTTTATATAATACATTTCAATCAGATCATAACATTAGATAGGTAGGAAAACGCAAATTTAAATAAATTGTAATTCTTTACTATATAACATAAGTAGTATTATTGAACACGAAACATAAATATATTTATGTTATTAATACACAATACAGACGCAAGTTAAAGTTAGTTTAGATCTTACAATTAGGTGGGTATATAAAGCACCCGATAGGACGAGTCAATATTCGTTCCACGCCACGACCACACCGCGGTCACACATACTATTTGTTACTATTCAGGTAGCGGCGGAGCCCGCGCCACTACCTCAACATTATGCAAACTATCATTTGAGAAAGCTTCTTCTCTAAAATGGACATTTTGTTATAATTACAACAGCGAGTCATGTCACCGTTCCAATTATAATCAGTGGTTATTATACACCTCGGCCCGCGCTATACTCTATACATCACATAGTCAACACGTAGAGATTCAGTAAGTGTAGATCACATCACTCCAACACTAATATGTTCCTTGGTCACCTACATGTTCTGGCAAGACAATAAATATGTAATCAACTAATAGACAACATAATAAGGCTTACAGCCCTTTTGTACATTACATTATACCGTTCTTTGGCGATATCATAACATCTCTGGGGAAGCGTAAAATATATCTTATTTTCTTTATAAGCTTTCAAAAATTAGTATAAAATAACTTATGGTTCATACACACTGTATTTACAATATAGTACAACATGTAATGGCGAGCTACATTGTACTTGCCTACTTAACATTACACGTGCACGTTAACTGTTTGTTACTCTTAACATAACACACATCATAGTATGTATATGTAGTCTCGACGCTCGCCATTACCATGTCATCTCAGGACATTTATATTAAGTACACTCTATTGTTTGTATAGTTTAAAACATAATATATTTCTAAATATAATAAAATTGCTAATATGTTTGTCAATACAATGTGTATAAATAAAACAATGCGCTATGTTTGACACAGTACACAGATTACTCGTCGGATGCATGACGTGCTATGACGTCATCCACCCCACTATATATTAATATTATATATAGACAATAATAAAAAGAATACATGGTGATATGTAAAGTTACAGCTAGCGTTAATGGCTTATATGTTTACAAAATGGCATCGAACTGTGTTACTTTTTTATTCGTTTCTTTATTAATGGACAAAAGAGCGACTTAGCAGCTACTGCGCATGCGACAGACGGGCAACCTCTCCGAATATATATTTAATGTATTTTAATAAGTAATAAATAGGAATACAACATTTGTTCATAGTGAGAGAGATATTTGCCCGAGTGCGCTCTGGACTGACGTTTCGCTCTACACGACTTGTCTTAGTCAACATTTAGTACACAATACAAGTGGACAGTAAGTCGTAAGCATAATCAACTTTGGTATATAAAGGGTGCTCGGAGCGGACGTCAGTTGTCGCACTAAGCTGTTACAACAAGCTATTTAAAACTGATGGTAATTTATCAAACAATCACCGGTCAGTTCACCAAATACCTTTACAAATAACAGAAAAATAAATACAACACTCTGTGCATGTTACTTTACGTATACGTGTTTAAACAAAAACAATATAATATGATACTGACCGGCTATAGTGAACAATAACACGATAGGTACTTTGGCACAGTCGGTGACAGACAGACGAAAGGAAATAAGCGTCATATCGAGGTATTTAGTTGATCAACATTTATATAAACGAAAATGGAAGGCAAACTGTTCAGGTAAAACAGGAAATTGGGAAGTTAACTCATAGTTACGTCACCCAACATGTATTTTGTATATTTATAGACCTTCAAATATCCTACAAATAATTCTACTAACTGGATAATTACCTTCGAGTAGTGTTTAATTATCAATGTGATGACTGGCAGGTAGTGAAAGGAAGAATATCAGAACACAAAGCGCGGTTTGCTGTCACCAAGTCTTGTAGGTAGTATAACATATCAACTAAGTAAGGGTGTCAGAAACATCAAGTCTACACAAGACTCGTCGCTTCCAACTTACATAAACAATAATAATCTCATTATTTCATAAAATTAAACATTAATTCTATCGTATGTAGGTATCCTGTGGTGGTGGTCTCTATATATATAAACAGCTGTACTTAGTGCATATTTGTACAAAACCGCCTACGCGCGCACCCCACTACATATTGTACTACTTTAATTAACAGACTATTACGTAATTTTATTAACAAAATAATCATGTCAATAAAAATAATATATCCGAAGACGTGTAAAATTTCAAAAAATTAAACTTAGTAAAATGTATCATTAAAACTTCTTTAAATATATTTAATAATATTTATGCTGTTTGCAAAAAGGTCGGAAACGAGAACACACAAGTGTCCTTAAATAAATAAGCTATATAATAAATTTTGCAACAATCACAGCTAAAGTTAATAAATGGTGAGTTCAGTATGAACGACGTGGATACAAGTCGACGTCTCTGGACGTCACTTACTCGTGAAGAAGGCGCTCTTTGAATGCACTTCAGTTACATTTATATAAACTAATAAAACAATGTCAAAAGATATTGTAAGCTGATGCGTGTTAAGTTAACAAAATATGTATATGAGTGTACAAGTATTGTAATAATAATTAGCATACAACAAGTATGTCTAGTAGGTAGTGAATCTAAGTACAAATATCGAGACGAGGCTTGTGGCGGGACCTGCCCCGACATATACCTCCACTCTTGTCGTCCTGCTGTAACTGAGTTCAATTAACTAAAGTCTTGTAGCCGAAGTTTCATTAAACATTTGTATCAATATGTAATGGTTTCATAAGAAACTATTTACGATATTTTGTCATCAGGCCTATTGCAATCGGAAAACCGGGCAACAGAATGCACTAATACTGCTACATCTGTATATTTAGACTATAAACATCAAGCCTACACTGAGGACGTAGGTCCCGCCACATACATACACACGCACACAGACACTCACGGACACATACACGTACAGCACACGAATAAAAAACCACTTAGTGAACAAGACACAAGTATGAAACATGTAATAAATAAACAAACACTTCACCTCACCCGCCCACCGACCACTCCACTCGCCCTCTATATCTATTCACTATCTATTATGTATTAATACGACTCACACCATATAAGAATTCATTCACATACATGTAACTTACAGCTAGTAACGAGAAACGTACATAATTAATTATTACATACACATATTATCACCGTGTAAATGACTTTGCAGAGTTCTAAGTCACTCTGCAAGAGCACTTAGACCTAAGTTCGCAGAGCGACGTGACGTCATGTGACGTGACGTCAAATGACGTCCGGCACACGACGTCAGATCGACGTCACTACACTTTTATTAGGCGACAAGCATACTTCACGCCAAACTGCACAAGTACGTTATTTACATTTAACGGTTGATTAACTGATTGGTCAGAATTTAACGAATCTATAACTTGAATTATAAAATAGTTTTATTTTTATTTTTGCAAGCATTGCGTTGCATAAAAACGTTGTTCTATGTAAATAAATATATAAATATAGGACGCAATTATTTGTAACTGGTGGCTTCAAGTATGTCATCCTAAGAGATAACATGCAAAAAATTTTATTATAAATTGATTTAAACTGGAAGTAAAAATTTTTATAATGTTACTAAACAAACATTCATAAAAAATATTTATATAACGTTGTTAGCTTCATAAATTTAAAATAAAATTATAAAAACATATTTATCTAAAAAGCACAGACATAAAATACTATAGACAGTGCATGATTTCTTACAAAAATTGGACTTACTAAATAAATATAATACGAATATGAATACCTTAACAATGAATGATATCGTATCTATACTCGGTATATTCTCACCAATCACAGAATATAATGGCCACGAAAAGTGTTTAGAATCCATGACGGAGTCATTAATAAGGTAACCTAAGCGTTATAACATTACACGCCCGAGTGAACATGTTCAGTACACGTGCACCCAGCAACTATGCAACACAAAATATATAACATATCGTCAACAAACAAAATACATATAATATGTGTCAATAACTTTTCAATACGGGAACGCGTACAGAGATTTACAATTTAATATATTAATATTATATAATAATGTTCATAGTAATATAGTACACTAACAACTACATAAAGCATTACTTTTGTGCATTCATCTCTGCGCCTGCCCCTCACACACGTACGATATAACGTTACAACTTAAACGATTTACTATTAAACTTAAGCCTTTGGTATTACATCGATATCTAACAACTAATTAAATAATACTTAAATATGAATACTGTCGCGACGCGAGACTCACGAGCCGACACTCCACACATACACACACATACATACATACATACACACACATACATACATACACATCGCTCTGCGCCTCGCGCCCTGCAGCCACAGAGGCAAAAATTAACACTTCCACAACAAAATAAACATGTGATGATCTCGTGTCTGTTAAATATATGTAAACTAAATAATTATATTTATACAACAACGTGACTAACAACACACACACAATGTATAACTTAGTACTTATAGTACAAGAAAATATAGGTATAAAATAATTTCATTATCGCTTAACATAAAAAGATCTAACAAAATAATATAAAAGGAATCTCAATTAGACTGTAAAAACTGCACTTCATTTATACGTAAATATACATTATAATAAATTGTGTAACTCGTATATATATTATAAATGCGAAGGACTTCTGTCTGCCTGTTATATTTTCATTAACAAATAAGTTATTTTAACTAATAAGAGGATATATTTTAGCGGACTGAGTGATGACAACTAAAAGTGTCGTTTTTATAAATACTTGCTTATAACAGCGGTATAATACTTTATTATATTTGACTTATAACAAACAGATAATATAATTGTCGCGACATGACTAGTTACAATGCAGGCAGACATTAGTTACTACAAGTAGAGTTACGTACAAATGTGAGTGCGGTGAGTATTGCATGCGGGACTAGACTGTAGACTGTGGCGACACTACGTACGTAGCGTCACCTTGTACTACTTATATATACATTATACTTTGTATAAATAAATCTGCTATGTTCACGATCGGTACCAACACACTATGTCGGTGGATAACTGAGACAAACATAATGTTGCGGCCTAACTCAAGCTTCATCAACGTATAGACACCAAATCGTATAGAAAAACATCGAATTCAATAAATTGAAAAGCACCGACAGCAAGGTACGTCGTGACGAAAGTGTTACGGCGGCTCCCTCCCCCTCCCCCCACACGACACAGTCACATGTACACACACACACACACACACACACACACATACATACTACATACAACACGACGCTACTAACGAATGGGGTTTACTGCTCACTGCGACACGCGCTCAGTGTTGCCCACGCGACACTAGTGACACTAGCGACACGCTGGCAACATCGTGAGCGCACACATACTTGATGCAATATTTACAACAATCAATTGATTTAACCTTTTTATAAGAATGTCCATTGTAAATAATAATAAGTCCACAAACAAGACGGCAGGACTCTGCGCGCGAGATACTCTCAGACTCTGCTAGATACATGTATTACTCTTATATATCCACACGTCATTCATTAACATACATATTATAATGACTAACATAGCTTAAATGCTTCAGAATATTTAACATTGTATAATATATACAATCTTTCCATTTTAAGTTAATATTTCAACATGAAAGTAAATAAATTTTAGCCAATACTGTAATATGTAGATTCGAGTGCAATAATAAATAAATATTCTCACAACAGATATGCGAGCTAGCGAGAGACGCGTCACTCGGTAAAGACGGCGAACATTAACTTCTAACATACAAGCATTCCTCGCGCACTCCTCTATGCAGGTCCGGCAGAGTGAGTCCTCGGTGATGATTACCTCGTGTACAGCGACAGCCGCCACGCTCACAAGACGCGGCACGTTCCACATCACAACAGTTACAATGACGACAAATGATTCTAAACGATAACAACATGACTAGTCTGTGAGACATGGCGACACGTGGTAGTACAGGTGTGACTAGGCTAGTACAGTAGGTACAGTAGAGACGGTAGAGACGGTACAGTGACGCAGACCCGCTCAGGGCAGCTGCGGCGCCGGCTCCGGACCGAAGTCTCTGTTCACGAACGAGAAGCCGCGGAACTCCTCCTGCAACACGACAGTACTGACATTACGACCTGCCCACATCACATTAACATACATTATTGTTATTATTTCTTCGAGTTTAATAGACGTTTAAGACGTCTTTAAAATTAAGATGTGACCCGACGATGTGAGTTCGTGTCCACCTAACATGTTTTTTATAAATAAACAAATAAAATCTTTATTTATCTCATAATGTAAGTAAGTAGTATATATTGGTAGGGTGCGTATTTATTAATATTTAAAGGAATTTTAGCGTTTAGGAGCATAAGGTTAAAAGCGCAAAATGACAAACGATTGCAAATTGTCAAAAGAGCAGAATGTCAAAAGCGCAATATATCAAAGGCGCACAATGTCAAAAATCCTACTTAAACTGGGTAATTCCTTGACATCGTTAATAACAAAAATTTAAATGTCTTTACGCCACGTGCTCGGTCACATTTTGATTGTATGTCACTGGATGTCAACTCATAACAGTGAAGCTAGTGCGCACACTCGCACAGTGAGGTTACCTGGTTGATGGCTCGCACGACGTCGTTGGGCACGGGCGTCAGCACGGGCTCCTCCTTCGTGAACTCCGCGTCGAAGTTGGCGGCCTCGCGCTTGCTCTTCTGGGGACAGGCAGACATACGTGTAGACATCTTATACGGCATTCACATATACTATTATTTACATTTTTAAACTTTTGTTACTAATTTATAGGGGAACTAGATCTGAGACTTCATTTCAGGTAGGGAAACGAAGTATTTCGAATAAAGAATATGTGGATCAGCTCAAAGTCTGGCAAAAACAATGGACAAATGAATCGGATTATCTAGACAACAATTTGGTCGATTCTAATGAGTAGGTAATTATCAAGAGTGTAAATAATAAAGTAATAAGTATCGGTATCGTACCACTTTAGGTCTGAAGGGTGGACGCAGACGTCGCTGCTGCAGCGCGTCCCAGTCCACGTCGCGGAAGAACACGTGCGCCCTGATGCTGCCCACGCCGCCCGCCACGCCCAGCCGCCGACCTGGGTTCTTCGTCATGAACCCTGACACACGGATACAACATGTTACACAACTAATACTTACAACGAGATATTAAAAATTAATGAGGAGGCACAGGCAAAACTCATCTCAGATGGCGAAACCATCGTTGGTGGGTGTCATTCTTGTCCTTGGGACATTTGCTTGTAAATACGTAATTTGCGAATTTTTAATGAAAATGTATTCCTGCATGACCGTGGCAAATTTAAAAGTAGAGCTGAAGAAGAGCAATACGTCTAGCGTAAACACTACTGCACGCACACTCAGCACTACAGACAACTCATTTACAGTATACATACCCTTGAGTATAGACACAGCCTCCTTGCTGAGCCAGACGGGGTACAGCACGTCGTCGTGCAAGATGCTCTCGAACAGATCGTCCTCGTTGTCCGCCTCGAAGGGAGGCTGTCCCGCCAGCATCTCGTACAGGAGTACTCCCAGCGCCCACCAGTCCACTGACGGACCGTACTCCAGCTCTTGCAGGATCTGGACAATGTTCCCTTAGTTTTAATTTCCTTACGAATACTATACAGATATGTGACAGAACAAGTTATAGCTTAGCAATCAGTATTGCTTCTCGCATTTTAAACAATAGCTTTATATGACTATATTTTAAATACAGTTTTAGTTTAGACACAACTAGCTGATGACCGCGGTTTCACCCGTGTTGTATAGGTAGCTGAAATGTTATTGTACACCCTCTGTCTTTCAATTTTCATCAAAATCCATTCAGTACTTTTTGCGTGAAAGAGTAACGTCCATCCATCCTCACAAACTTTCGCATTTATAATATTAGCAGGAAGTAGGATTTATACGATGACCTATAACGGTGATATATTTGAATTGTTTCATTTAAACTTAGAAACGCTTTGGTTATTTTGGTTTATAATATGTTTTAGTTACCTTGCGTTTTGCATCGATTTTGTTAGGAAAATAATGTTGCTTTATAAGATATTATTGAAATAAATAGGTACCTTACATGGGGTCATCAATATGGAGTATCTGAGATATTGTTAGATAAGTAGGTATAAAGTATAATATATTGTCGTTACCTCAGGCGCGATGTAGTCCGGTGTCCCGCAGAAGGTGGTGGTGGTGGCGCCATCTGGAAGCAAAGTACGCGTCAGTATCTATGCGTTACAAACTGTAGGACGCGTTCGTATCGGTATATTCTCGCTATGCATTCATTTTTTTTGTAGTATTTGTATTTGCGCCATTCGTCGTCGTTTACAATATTATCTTGCTACAATTTGCTCGGTTAATACTTTGACTTAGAGCAATTCTATCGAGATAAGTCGGGCGTCATTCTTTAAATCGTTAAAGGTCGAGCTCATTCGGCGTCATGTTCGCGATGACAAATATAAGTATATACAAGTAGGTAGTAGTGTTACCTCGGATGCCCTCCTTGCACATGCCGAAGTCTGCGAGCTTGCAGTGTCCGTCGCTGTCGAGCAGGATGTTGTCGAGCTTGAGGTCGCGGTAGATGACGCCGTGCTGGTGCAGGAAGGCGAGCGCGAGCGTGACCTCGGCGGCGTAGAAGCGCGCGCGCGGCTCGTCGAACTTGCGCGCGCGCTGGATCTGGAACATGAGGTCGCCGCCGTCCACGTACTCCATGACGAAGAACAGCCGCTCCTGCGTCTGGAAGGCGACGTGCAGCGCGGTGAGGAAGGGATGGCGGGCGGCCAGCGCCAGCACGCGGCGCTCGGTGAGCGTGCACTCCACGTCGTCGTCCTGCACGATGGCGTCCTTCTTCAGCACCTTCACCGCGTACACCTGCAGACGTTACGTACAGCTTTGTTTAAATGTTCTACTCCAGCGTAAACTAGACTAAAATTCCTCTTTTTACCGTATGTTGCATTCGACATCTAAAATTCACATTTCTACCACTTGACTATCGTCTATCGTTATTTTATATAACTGTCTATTTTTAATTGTAAGTAATTGTTTAGAGACTTTTTAGTAATTTTACTTCACAAATTAACTCTTTATAATATCTAACAAATTAGGACACGACAAAAACGATATTCCCTCCCGACTGAATTAATCTAACCTAACCTTAAACGAATTTATGTTGGTTTTTTTTTCAATACAAAATTCCAATAACCTCCTAAGGCCCAACGTTCTTGTACGGTCAAGGAATTTAATTGTTTAGCAGGTACACAACCTACGTAATTTAGTCGTATTATATACCAAAATAATCCTAGCGAATTTGAAAGATATTACACCTCAAAATTGACATAATATAAAATATAACCAATAAGTATGAATTGCACTTCAAACTTCTTTGTTTACAAACTTCCACCATTCTGTCCAAAGAGTAAAAAATAAAATTTTGACAATATTATCAATACAATGCATTGAACCAATCAGAACAGCGAATGCTACTCGATATACTTTATTGTTAATAGTGACACAAACTCGGACTAAGGATACTGTTTGATGGAGATGGTAGATAAGGTCTAGTTTAGTTTGACTTAACTTTGGTCTGTCAACAATATAAAATTGAAGAATTTTATTTTAACACAAAATACCTGTCTGTCATAGATAGACAAGGCTAGGTATATATACCTTGTCTAATTAATTTTACGACTCCCAAGACGTCGGGGTTCGTCATCCGTCGTCTGTAGTCGGTAAATAGTAACCTGACCGATTTCAAAATTAAGCAAATTGCTAAACAATTAAATTCCTTGAGTGTACAAGGACTTTACCGAGGACCGGTATCCGCCCAGCCATAATTAGCAGATTGCACTCCTAGTGGCACACTGTTCTCACGTGAGAACATACAATTTATATCAAGATAATTTAAAAAATCGCGGTATTTAGCGGTTTTGTTCACTGTTACCTGATTGGTCAATATATTTGTGACAAAGCTTGCATTCATCCGACCACAACCAATTGGAAGCACTCTGCCATTTTGTCCCCGCACACAGAAAAATGGAAGGCACGCGTAACAGAGGTGAGTTAAATCGCTAATTACATATACATGGGTTTGATACTGAATCTCAACAATCACAATATCTACGATTAAAACATCAACACCATAAGACCAACGGTTCAAAATCTCAACACTTCAGAATCTCAACAGCTTAGTAGGTCATTAGTTTACAAGATCAAACTTTAAAATCTCAACATGGAAGAATTTTGGTCCTGCTTCTTGAAAGTAATCATCATAACAGCCCATTAATGTCACACTGCAGGGACGTGCCTCCTCCTGTGACGGAGGGATACTTGGCCTACTAACACCACGCTGGCTAGACGGATTGCTATAGGGTTTAATTTCAAGGAATTAATTTGGAAGTAATACCCATCATCATATCAGCCAACAGACATCCACTGCTGGACGTAGGCCTCCTCCAAAAATTGCCATTTTGCGCGGTCCTGTGCCTCCCTCATCTATCGGCTTCCTGCCGTCCTAACTAGGTCGTCGGTCCATAGTGTTAGAGGTCTCGTCGTCGGTCTCACGTCCATAAGGTTCTGCAATGGCGACCGCATACCGGGTGGCGACGCAGGGTGGGGAGACCTCTCACACAATGGACCGACGACCTAGTTAGGACGTCAGGAAGCCGATAGATAAAAGAGGCACAGGACCGCGCAAAGGGGCAATTTTTGGAGGGGGTAGGCCCCCCCCCCAACAATTGCCAGCAGTGGATGTCTGTTGGCTGATATGATGATCGGAATTACTTCCAAATTAATTCCTTGAAATTAAACCCTATATCAATTCGTCTGGCCAGCGTGGTGTTAGTAGGCCAAGTATCCCTCCGTCACAGGAGGAGGCCCGTCCGTGCAGTGTGACATTAATGGGCTGTTATGATGATTACTTTCAAGAAGCAGCAACCAAAATTCTTCCATGTTGAGATTTTAAAGTTTGATCTTGTAAACTATTGACCTACTAAGCTGTTGAGATTCTGAAGTGTTGAGATTTTGAACCGTTGGTCTTATGGTGTTGATGTTTTAATTGTAGATATTATGACTGTTGAGATTCAGTATCAAACCCCATATACATTCATGTGTCTTTTTAATTTTAAAAAGTACGATAATTTATGGTAAAACCATAAATATTGTCTTTGTGATTAAATTTCTGTCAATACTCAATTGAAACTTACTTTTATTCGGCTGTCTTTCAATGTGCTCTCGTGCAAGAACATTTGTCTGTTATTCTAACATTTGCCCTTTGTGACATGTTCTTGTGGGAGAACACTGTGCTGATGTTCCAATAACTACCCAGTATTATTTGTTCGTATATGAGAATAGTCAGTATTAATGACTTCTTAATTTTCACAGGATTGGGGAATGAAGATATTACAAATTTGCTCAACAACTCTGACTTTGAAGATTTTCAGCCTTCCGACGAAGACACAGGTGACCCTTCTTTTATCATAGGACCAGAAACCAGGTCTTCCAGTTCCAGTGACACTGATTCTGACGAAGATACAACTATTGTAAGACCCGCTGCAAACTTTATACGACGTGGTCGAGGCAGAGGACGAGCTCGTGTTCGAAATGCTGTTGTACCTGGCCAGGTGATACTAGCAGCCGGTGAAAACAGCTATTCAGTACCAGCAAACAATTGGATTAGCAGCAGTTTCGCTCCGAAGGAATCATTAACCCACTTGTTACTGAAACCTCTAAATTACTCCGATCTTCGTTAAATGTTCACTATCGTTATTTTGCAGTTTTTCGACCCGGGGAAAAATAGTTAAAAAAATCCACATCTTATGGAAAAGCTTGAAAATGCCGTTTGTTATAACAAACGATAGCAAAATCCACTACTACAAAGTCACACAAAATTTTGTAAACTTTGGTTTTGATTAGTTGCTTTAGCTACCGTTATTTTAAGAAATTTATAAATAAAAAAACATAGTTTGATCTTGTATTGAATTATATTAATATTAGCATTGCCAATTGCTACATAAAGGAAATGATAAAGCAAATACTTCTTACAGAGTATGATATAATGATTGTTCAAAACAATGTTTAGGGTGTAGGGTAACATGACTTTGTATTCAAAAAAGCTTCCGTTTTTTTGGCTATTTGAGCAGTATTTTATAACATGCCCTATACCTAATTATCGTAACGAGAAGTCGTGGAGGTTGCAGGATGTGCAACCATATTTTCTGCTATCAGTTTTCTTGAAAGACCCCAAAAAACTTGTTGTTACTGATCTACGAAACTTCAAGCAATCATAATCACCCGCATTCTATTTATATAATTGCCACGCATAGTGGGCTACCATGTCCAGATAGTGAGCAAAGAGGAAAAAATGCCATTTTTTTTCACGGGTCTAAATCCTGTACAATCTTATGTTTTCATCAGAACGATACACACGCCGCCCATGTTCTTATTGTATGTCTTTATAACAGCGGGTTGCTAAAACAAGGATATACTTCTTCTTCTGCTGCGAAAATCTTCTAACTCTGTTTGTTGGTTGCATTTGAAGTAATAGCTACTATCCTGTTATCGTGTTTTTTACTAACTATCTTCCTGCCTACTTGATCTGAAGTCAAAAAAGCCACGATCAGTTATTTGCAAATCTTTATTCGCCGGTAAAGGGCATTCTGACAACATGTTCTCCCGTATCGTTGTAGCTTTCAAGCCTTTTCCCAGAGTTTATCTAGAAGAGGAACTGATGTGAAAACATGATCGAAATAGAGATGGAAAGGTGCTTGGTTATCTATTTGCGCAAAACATCAACAAATCGTAATATCATGACTCTGTCACCAAGTCCCATATTTTTGTATTCTGCTGAAATTTCTCCAATTCCTCGATAATATTGATCAAACTAAGGATTTTTAACTCTTGCCTAAAACAATAAAAACCACAATGTTACAGTAGGTCATATTGCTATCGTTTGTTATAACGATCACTAAGTTGTGACCACCATAGCTACTTGATAACAAGTGAAAGTTGACAATTTTATTTTGTTTTATTGTATTATAAACATATTTCTTACAATTTTAATTAAAAGTTACGTAAATATACATAAAAATATAGATATACATACCTTTAAAAACTCATGTTGAAAGTAACCACACTTTGTCCAGTGATAACAAAAAAAACGACTGCTTTATTTGAGAATAAATATTACGTACTGGTAGAAATAATACTTATCTTCAATACAAAAAATACAAAATATTACTATCTTTCTTCATTTTTTGGTAATATTTTTTTTAATGTCATGATCTTTATAACAAACGATAGCAACAAGTGGGTTAAGGTCTGAGCCTTCTTATTTTATAGTTAATACCGATGACTATTAGCCAATGGAGTACTTCCGCCAGTACATAGACGATGATTTGCTTAAGTTAATTGTCGAAAAGACTAATCAGACTGCAGTTAAACTTCATGGTAAAAGCCTAAATCTAACCATAAATGAATTTTATTTGTACATCGGTATAACAATGATCATGGCCTGTATAAATTACCCCAACTTGAGGATGTACTGGGAAACAAAGTGGCGGGTAGATATAATTGCATCCAATATGTCCCGAAACAGATTTACACAATTACGAAATGCAATTAAAATAGTTTTTGACGATGGGAGGTACGCAATAAAGACAAGCTGTGGAAAGTCCGACCACTTATAAAACGGATTCAAGAAGGATGCATGATGCAAAATAAGAGCGACAAACTGTACATCGACGAGATGATAATTCCATTTTCAGGATCTTGCGGAATCAAACAATATTGTCCTGGTAAACCAAATCCTGAAGGACTAAAGGTTTTTGTTTTAGCTAATCCAGATGGTCTCGTTTGCAATTTTCACGTATACGAAGGTAGTACTACTTATCCTGACTACGAAGAATCTCATTTTGGACTTGGAGAAAAGGCTGTGTTGTCCTTAGCCGAACCTCTTGTACCTGGTCACGTACTTTATTGTGATCGTTATTTTACAAGTGAGAAATTGCTTAACGAACTTCTTAAGAGAGGAATAGGTTGCTCTGGCACAGTTATGAAGAACAGAATACCACGAGCAGCAAGACCTAATGTAGAGGATGACAGACAGTTGAAAGATCGCGGTAGAGGCAGTAGTCAAGTTTTAGTTAGGCAAGATGGTAAGATAGCTTTTACTAAGTGGTATGACAACAAAGCAGTAACTTTGCTGTCATCTGTAGAAGCCACTGAGGAATCAGATATGTGTAGAAGATGGTGTAAACGTATAATAATTAAGTTTATGTTTCATTTATTTTGATTACTTAATAAAAAAAAAGACTGATTGTTGTGCCTATAATAATTAATAAAAGAATTTATAAAAAACCGTACTTATTTTTTTTTATTGCTTTCACATCCAATGTCCTTGACAAAGAACATAAGAAAGAACGTTAGTTATGTCATAGAAGCCCAATGTTCTCGGACAAGAACAAAATAATTCGCATGTTCGGTAGCCTAGATCTGTTCTTTGTCGTAACAGTAGTATCAGGAATAAAAACTACATCGAATAAAAAACTGCATTTAAGTTTTTTTTTCTTTTTTTTGTCTGGGCGGTTACCCTGTTAGCACAATGTGTTCTCGTATAAGAACATTGGGTGATAAACTCAACTAAGCAAAAATTTACTTGGGCCTTAGGAGGATAAACAAAAAATAGTAAAGAAATTCATAACAACAATAAAATTGTGATAACTTTTATAAATAATATAATTGTAAACAATAACAAAGTATACCTCGTCGGTGCCCTTCTTCTCAGCGAGCATGACCTTCCCGAAGGAGCCCTTGCCGAGCACCTTGATGAAGTGGAAGTCGTCCAGCGACACCTTGTCCTGTGCCCCTGCGCCTTCACCACCTGAGTACATACATACTTACTTTATACTAAACACTCATTAACTAAACACCAACAACTACTAAACTTGATTAACACATACAATATACAACGCTAAAAACTTCCTTAAGTAAATACATGAGGAGAAAACCATTTAATATTAGGTACCTAATAATGTCGAATAAACACTAAACACCTATTTTCCATAATCTGAACACAAAAAGCAATCTCGTGATATTGGATGTGTTAATTAACATTTGTAATTGATTGTACCTAACCCTTTAAAAATGTTATTGTATGCCCGAAACCACCATTAAATGTGCTTTTAAACACAGTTTACATTTTAACCGATTAAGGCTCATAGCACATATAACGTGACGTAAACGGATCGGCACCGCCTCGCCTTTTTCATCGGTGTCAAACGTCAAAAATCCGATTACGTTACGATTCCGATTAGTGTGCGTTGCAGTAAGGAGTTTCATACAAAGAATACTGAACGCCTCGAGTTGATGTGTTTACGTTACGTTATATGTGCTATGAGCCTTATACACAAGCAGCTGGGCTCCATGCGTCGTGTCTTATACCTGTACCTTGCCTTATTATCTAGTGTTAAAACTTATAAAGCTATGTATCAGACCACAACCTCTCAAAATTATAACGAAATTCCGTTTAACCGTAATTATGTTTCCGGTGACCCATCCGTTACCAATTTGTTAGTATCAATACTTAAGACTATGTAAGTGAGCAATCATTGATTAAACCTATTTAATACCAGTAACCTATTTTGTGACCATGGGGCGTATACGTGCGGAAACATTATGCATCTGACGCACATTTGCGTTTCATACATTTTAACCTGCGTTAGTGGGGTCACACCGTGTCGCAAAACATAGTGTTCCGTCTAGTTCAAGCGTGCCTAACTTCAAATTGTTCACAAATTAATAATAATTACTCAACTGTTACTTTACTACGCTAAAAGTTCTACTTAATTTATTCCTTCAGTTAAAAAATCCGCATGTTACTTAGCCAAATATAAAAAGACCAAAAAGCTATTTCCTTTCAAGCAAGCTGATGAGTTACCAACAAAATTAATTACAAAATGTGGTTTAGTTTTATTCATTCAATACAAATTATAAGTAACACCTTACCATCGCACCAACAATGTAACGAGCCTGACATTGTAATCTATCATTATACATTAAGTTTTCATCCAGAACTACTTTCATGTGAAATAAATCTAATAATTTATTGATTAGTAGCAACCTAACCTGGGCCTTAACATTGTTAAGCTAAATATGAACCATTATTCAACCAATAATAACAATTGGTTACCTTCCAAAGTACAATGTTAGATTAGAATATCACACACCTCATAGCAGAGCAGCAGGCCCCCATACACAGATAGTTCCCGCATACATAGTGTAACTAAACAAAATGGTATGCTATCTTACATGTAGTGTTAGCGTGTGTACATAGCTTAACGTACGAAACAACAACCACCTTCGTAGCACGAGAATATATCCTGCAGCTCGTCCCAGTGAGACCGCCACGACAACTGTTGACCATCTGTACAGGGTCAGGGAGCAAACAAAACTAACATAATAAGGGATAAACAAACAAACGTAATGAGGAATAAACAAACAAACAACAATAATGGGCCTTGTGCGTACATGTAACATGTTTAGACATAACATAAGTAGTGATGCGCCGTTCCCGGGATCGTTTTCTTCGTTCCCTAATTCCCAGGAACGCTCCCGGGTACGTTAGGAACGACTGGGAACGTTGACTTAAATAGTTGTAAATATTTTTGTAAATAACTTTTGCACCATGTGCAAAAGCAAGTACACCTTTAAACATAAGTATAATTTAATTGAGTCGTTGCTTTGAGAACTTTCCCGATAATCTCTGGGAATATTCCTATATTCCCTGGGAATATTTCTTTGTTCCCTGGGAATATTCCTTTGTTCCCGGGAACGGTGGGCACGTTTCAAGTCTTGACCGTTGTCTTTTTGTTGGCATTTGTACTGTCCGCTATTTTGATATGTTAATAATTATAATTTCTTAACAAAAAAGTTTGGTTGGTGAAACTTTGTAGTGCTAATTTAAATATCCAATTCCCACTATGTGGGAATGTTCCCGGGAATGCCGGAATATTCCCTGGAACGTTTCCACTGGAAATATTTCCGGGAAAGGGAATTTGGGAACGGCGCATCACTAAACATGAGCCTATTTTGATAACTTATTCACTATTGTTGAAGCGTTATTGTTAATAATAAAAAAAATACAACAATAACAATTATACAACAGCAAAAATAACATGAAAGTAATTAATAAAATTAATGTAAATAATAAATGTATAATAAACTGCACTCTAAAACGTTATATTGTTGTAAATATAATATAATGTGTTGAGTGAGCTCACCTCTATCGTCGTTCCTGTCGTCCTTCGAGTCGCCGTCACCGGACGAGGCCAGCTCCGGAGTACCCTCCAACATGGCCGCGTTCTGGTACTGTAACAAGGTTCATTATTGTGTAAAACATTAAGACAATAATTGTCACCTAACAAGTTTTACACCAACATTTATCTGCTCTTGTGTGGTTTTATTTAAGTTCTCTTTTTTTTTATAAACTCGTATTTAATATAATTTTACAACATATTTATATGCTGTCAAACAAAGACAGTGTAATGCATATTGTACTTGCTTTTCCTATTATACTTCACTGACAGATAATGAGATCCGAAAAACTGCAGAGGAAACAGTGACATGTAAAGTAACTCTTTTTCTTCTCATTCTATTTTATATGTGAGAATGAGATAAACATATCAAGATATATAAACAGTATTATATAATACAATATAAAAGAAATAGACATGAATAGTGTGAGTGTACCTTGGAGGCCCTCGGTCTGGGGTTCTTGTCGGGCGAGATGCCCATCTCGTTGAGTATCTCGGCCATCATCTTGGTGTTGATGCCGCAGTTGTTCGCCACGTTCTTGTGACATCGCTTGTGCACGTTCATAGAACATACTGCAACACATACACACATTATATAACACTCTCTTCAAATCTTTCTTTATTGTCATACACTTCATACACAATTTAGTAGCTACCTATTATTTTTACAACACAGACTAAACTTAATTAAACTTTTTACACACATTTCATTACAATGGTTGTCTGTATTGTATTGCTACTATATGGGTTATTGTTGAATCTATTTCCTGTATTTTAATTAGTATACAATGAGTTAAAGTATGTACCTTCGCACTGCAGGCCCTGCTTGATCAGTCCGTACAGTAGTGAGCCGCAGTGGTCGCAGAAGGTGAAGCGCTTGTACGAGTGCACCACGAAGCGATGTGGCACGTTCACGTTGAAGCGCTGACCACCGGAGACACCCACACCGGTCTGCTGCTGCAGAGGAAATTGACACATGGTAAGTCTCAACAGTTCAACAAATACTAGTACTCAAACTATACAAGTCATTCTAGAGAATCAACCTAATCAAAAGAATTCTTTCTAGAGCCAGATTAATAATTAATGTAATCATTGATTCTTTTACAGATATCCCCACGTCACTCAAATACATGTAGTTTTATTACACAATCGCACAATATTGTGTTAAGCGACTACCCCTCTTAATAAAGATTAGTTTCATATATATAAACCTAAATCTCTGGTAAAATATTAAATGTTTTAATCTAGTATGGGCAAAGTATGTAAGTATATAATAAAAAGATAAGTGTGATATAGACATACAATTACCTTACTGGCTTCTTCCTTCATACCAGGACACTTGGTCACCACAGACGAATGACAGCGCTTGTGTACCACACATGTGCAAACTGTATGTGACAAAGAATTACAGAAATATAATTACTTTATATAAATGTCTGAATTTAATAATAATTTTCTTCATTGTATTTTAATAATAATTTATAAAAAATATAATAAAACTTGTGTATTCAATCTTATTTGAAACCAGATCAGTTTTGACGTCAGTAAATAAAAATAATAACAAAACAGTAAATAAGACTAACCTTGACATTGATATCCTTGTTTGCCTAAGCCCCTGTAAACAAATTGTTTTTATTAAATAATCAATCCATTAGTTTATCTCAGTCCACTGCTCGACATAGACTCTCCCACACGAGACACAGAACTCGGTCCTACGCCTTCCGCATCCAGTTCTATATATTAAATAATACCATTAAAAAAACAACTCATGACCAGAAAAATTGGTCCTCTTGTGAAAAGGGGAAGGAGGGACAAGATCAATAACTCTCAACTCAACATGGTACTTGCGATGGAGCACGCTAAACTACGACATCTTGGCGAAGCTGCAGTGACTGCTAATGTTCAGTGACCTAATTGATATCAATTATATGGAAAGCAAAGCTGCAGATGATCTAGAGATTTCTTTCATTCATACCCGGCCTAGTGCTGCAAGGAGTACTCCAGTCTCTAGATTTATAGAGCAGGTGTGTGGTGTGTTTTCTTTACTCCTGGTGCTCAGGAGTAAAGAAAATACTTGATTGATGCCCAGTTTATGGAAGGAGTAGAAAAGGAAGGATGATCTAGGATGTTGAGGTTATTCTGCAGAGCTGAGGCTGTTTCCTAAAGAAAAAATCATTACATATGTCATGATACATTATATTAAATAAGTTACCATATAAATTCTCGACAGTGGCTGCAGAAGGTGGGCTGGCGCAGGAAGGTGGCCATGAACTTGTGTCCGTTGACCTGGTGCACCCGGCGCCGCATGGCTCCTCGCCGCCGCGCGAAGCCCGCGCCCTCCTTGAACTCGCGCCCTCCTGAACCTGCGCCTGTTCCACCACCGCCACTCCTCTTTGGCTTTTCGGCGCATGCTGCTACTAGTAAAATTATTCAATTAGCATCAAAACATAATTTTATTTTATTTTATTTTATTTAATAGGTACAGTAACAGATGACAGATTAACAAATTATAACAATATTGTACAACACTAAACATTTACAAATCTGACATCCAGTAACAACTATACACAACACTGCATACTAAATTAATACAGTTGGAATTATTTAAACATACTTAAAACATTAAAAACATTAAAAAAACATTAAAAACATTAAAAAAACATTAAAAAAAACACAAATCGAGCACCTATCTAGGGTTACAATATTTTTGTTTGTTGCATTCATACATATTATCACTATACAAAGACTTTTTGAATGCAACAAAGCTATCGTAAAATACATCAACTTCTGAACAAATAGAATTGTACTGGCTACACATTCGTGAAAACGGGTTATTTTGTGAGACATTGTTATTGCTAGAAGGAATAGTAAATATTTGCGGTATGCGTACTGATCTGGTTGTAATTAAAGTGATAGTGGGCAGGACACATTGCACAAAGAACTGACAGCCGTTAAGGCATAAAGGTTCTGGAATGGCGACCGCGTAACAGGGTGGGGAAACCCATCACTCGCAAAGGACCGCGCAGGTTGAAAATAGGGTCTAGGATCAGCAGTGGGGTGATATCACAATGATAAAACCTACAACTTTTAAGTTACAATGGCACAGGTATTGCTAAGGTCACGATACCGGAATAGTCGCGTAGCTATTTGTATTAGATTAACTTTACCTTATCGCGTACATATGTTTGTGATAAGGTGAAGTTGATCTAATAATAGAATATGGAACCAAGAATGGTTACTAACTTTGAAACTTGAAGGTTTTAGCTATAATTTGGAGTAATATAATAATGTACAGTCCTAAACATTGTTGAATAAGCTCTCCAAGCAGCTAGTTTCGACAAACTCTGCACCTGGTGCAATAGTTTCATTTAAGTAATAGTTAGGTCTATCTGGTTTAAAAGCCATGAGGTAAATTGTATGTATGTATGTAAAAAGACAATTCTAGCATTACCAGGCAAGTATTTAAGGACTTTTAGAGTAATTAAACATAGCTTGTGTAATAAGTGTAACTTTAACCTATTCAAATGTTAATATTGGGAGTAAGTAAAGATAAAAATATATTACAACAAAGTACCAACCTTGAGAGTTCCATTTAAGATCAATCTTGAGATGCAGTTTTCCTTGTGGTTCTAGGTCCACCTGGAAGCAGAGTATTAATTAGTAAACATTCAGATTATGATTGTACTTATTCCTCAAAGTCTGATCGTGTAATGTTTTTCTTTTGTGTATATTATAGAATCATTATGTTCTTCCCATTGTTTGCTTTTCTTTTTTTGAAATTTCTAGTTATACCTAAGCCATATAGGATGATTTGTATGTAATTTTAATACATTATGTTAAACAAACAAGACATTAGTTCTTTATTACTGTAAATGTTCTCTTAAAGGAGTAAGTACCTATAGACAGTGTCACAACTCAACAACAACTCATTCCATAGGTAACTAAGGGAAATTTTGCAGATATTATCCCTATTATAATTGTAGAAGCAAAGCTTTACTAATGTGTCAAGCTACCATGGTATAAGTAGGAAAAGTTTTCTTTTCTCAATGGAGTATGTTGGTCTCTATAAATGGCCATAAATAGACTAAATTATAAACACTGTTTTGTGGTGAGTGTATAACTAGCCTCCATAATCCAATTGGTTACTAAGTATTTTAAATTTCTTTACTTGGTAGCAGAGTCTACAGTCATAGTAATGATATTGATAGTTGTCTCATATATTGCAGTTTTAATCATGTCATTACCTTAACTCAATTTATACTATTCCAAGAAATTGTAATTACATAAATACACAAAATGTATCAAATAAATAATAAAAAGTGGGTCTTGTTACAATGATATTATTTTACTAGCCAGATTTTACTGTATAATGTTCATATTTTTATCAAGCTTACTGTTGTTCAAATATAATAAAACTTAAACAATTTACTCAAGGCTACCATGTCTACTTTTATTTTAATGTCTACTTTAAAACATTAACAACTGCATTAATTAATTTTTTACAATAATTAAGACAAAGTACTGAGCATACAATACCTTTAACTATTTACTTAACTGTATAAATTTACACAATAATATTGTTACTTTTTTACACATAGCTATTGAGATCTGTATTGTATGGCATCAAACATAATGAAAACCACATATAGTGTACTCACATACAGTTACACATACATCCTGTCTCATCAACAGTGTGTCATATCTATAAAATCACTGTGCATCAGAACTCAGAAATAGCTCATAATATGGCTACCAGACAGGGTCACATCAATAAGAAGCAAGGAAAACCACAAAGTAAACTTGAAAACATAGATATCATTCCAACATCACACTAGATAATAAAACTACACCTCTTCCTCCAAATGTACATATTTATGATTAGGACATGAGAATCTTCTTCTGATATTTTTCATCGCTGTCATAACCTAACAAGTATAAAGTATAAACTAACAGAATACATTAACTGAAATAGTTTATCAAACAAAACAAATATTATGTCAATGCTTGATAAGATTCTTGTAAGACAAATATACAATACTAGTATCTTATCATTGGATTATGTTAGATAAACACCAGGGATATAGGTAATCATTTTGTAGTGAATTTTTAGGCAACAGTTAATACAGTTGTGATGTTCAGAATCAAATGTAGTAACAAAAATAAGTAATTATAATCAATTAATTTACAAGTTTACCAATTAACAATCAAATTGGGGTAAGTCATTCACAACAACTATTTCTGTTGTTACCTATTCTGTAATTAAGACTAATTGAACTTAATCATAAATGTAACATTAGTAATTTTATAACAAAGATCAGAAAAAAGTTACATTCAAGGAGACCTACTAAAGCTGAATCCAGGGATTCAGCTTAAGTAGGCCAAGGTCACCGGCTAGTATTTAACAAATAAATTAATAAAACCCTATAAAATTAGTATTTAAATGATAGCAGAACAAGTAACTCACCCAAAAGTCAGTGGCATCTTTATCTCGATGCATCAGGTCTTCAAATGGTATTGTGCAATTGGCAACAAAGTCATCAGGAGGTATAGCAGCATCATGGAACACTGTGATACCCAAGCTGGAGACACAATATAAATACTAACATACCATTTCTAATACATATTGTAAAAAAAATCATTTATATATATTTATAATCAATTTACAAATTAGATAAGTATTATTATGTTAATGATGTCATTGATAGCAAACAATAAATAAGTTACAATCTGTTTAATAAACACCAATCTGTTTAATAAACAACTTGATGTATTAAGTTTCGTTAAATATTAATTAAAATTGCAGTAATTATCTATATTTTGTTATTGCACTTTGATTTACTAAATTAAATTTCACTAAAAATGTTGATTATTTACTTTGAACCTTTCATAGTTACGTACAATTAGCAAGGTAAAATAAATAATAAATAAAAATAAAGACAGGATAATGTTTTTTTAACGCACCTAGTGACATTTTGTACTTCGTGAAAGAAGGTTTCGTTCCATACAGGGTCGAATGTCTTGGGTTTGGTGCTCGAACGGTCTAGGTGATGCTCGTCTGCGTCGATCGACACGTACGGGTCTATCGGCTGGTCATCTGCAACCATACCCATTATTTACATATCAACACCAACACCCATCTCGGTAAACACGCTACACAAACTTCAAACATTAAATTTGCCCAAAATCATGTTCGTAGAAGAGAAATCATTTTACTAAAATCTGCAGAAATATATAATTGAAACATTCGTATTGCTAGACGAGGCTCACCTGGCTTCCCGAAGGTCATGTTATGCCGTTTCTGAAAATCGGTCGGCCTGAGACCCGTCGCTTCGCAAACCCGGACTCGCACCGTGCCACTGAACATGGTGCTGTCGACCAACGAGCCGTTTCACCAAGACCGCGCCGCCACACGATCACTTCCACACTATAAACCCACTTTTAATCATTGAAGGCGCTTCATATTAGAAACAGAAATTAAATAAAAGACTTGACAGCGACGATATCGGCCATGGATGGATCTGAACTCTATGCCTCTATGGGCACTAATGGATTCGTAGTTCGATTTCCTTAAAAACATTACCCTCTTGGTTATGGTCGCTGAGCTTACTGGGCTGTGTGTCCATCGGGAAAAATTTATTATTAAAATAATATATCATTGATTGTGACTAATTGTGAGCAATTTACTTTTATAAAGTTTGTATATTAAATAATCCACAGCTATACAACAATGAATAAATTGACATTATGTCATTCACTTTGGCTGTTTTACGGACCTATTCGCCATTTGCCGACTTTCGCTCTTAGCCGACTTTTATCTGTTTTATACATTTTGATTATTGTTTTGCCGACTTTTTAAAAACTACTTATCTAGATCGTGTTTCGCCAACTTTTTAAATTTTCCATTATGTAGTTATGGTTTTGCTTCTTTTTACTATAAAAGGTTTTGGTAATAGCGATTTGTCGAAATTGGTACAGGTAAACATATAAAGCAATTGTGATAGTTATTTAATAATTCGTTAATAGTAAATATTTTTGATTTACATGCAACCAAAAAATAAAATCAAACCGTTTTGAAACTATCATAGTAAAACATACGAGTAGGTATTATATAATTATAAATATATAGCCTGACCAGAAATATAAAAAACCTGCCGTTTTCAAATCCCCTCTCCTGAGGAGAGAGGTAAATTGTGTATGATAATTGTCAATCTTCTGTCAAATTTGTATGACGAAAATAAGTTCTTGAAAATTCCGCAATATGGCGAGGTTTTTTATTTTTCTGGTCAGTCTTTAAATAAATACCTAATTGTAAAACAACAGATATTTCTTTTTTTAGAACCTCTGTAAGCATAAAATCGTAAAATACACGTAAGCACTTCCAAGGCCTTTAGCGCATGGGGCGTGGCGGTCTCGGTAGCAGCTGAAGTGTACGAGGTCGCGGGTTCGAGTCGAGCCCTACATAGGACAATTTTTGAGCGATCCACAAATGATTATCCTGTGTCATTTGGATGTTTTTTGCGCCCATTAAATATTTTATTTAATTATAATATTTATTTGAAAGAAAACCTATAGGGCCATCTCGTCCAAACTCACGCACTACATGGGGAGCATACATAAATATGTATGTCGATGCCGGCTGAGAATTTCCAAACATCAATTTAACGGAGGCAAAGACCATCTGGACTAACCACAATCAAAATTTGTAAATAGTATTTAGAGTTGTCCTGCGTGGGAATCGAACCCGCCACCTTGTGCACGACAGCCGCTTCCACAACTGTTGCGCCAATGAGGCAAGTTAAATAGCTGTTTACAAAAATTCTCGCTCGCTACCCATGATCCCTAGTGAGGTAGTTGTATTTTAAATAAATAAAATAAAAAAGGAAAAAAAAACAAAATATTAAAAAAACATTTCCACCTTTTTTATAAAAAAAATCACAAAAAGAAACATTTTTATAAAAAAACAAACATTTCCATCAATAAAGTTATTTGTGCAATTAGTACTGTTATTACCTGTACAAATAGTCGACAAAACAAGATTGCTTAGCTAAATATACCTGTTATTAGTATTTCAGCTACTACAACGAGGGACGGCAGAAAAAGTCGACGAATAGCGAAAGTTGGCGAAACACGATGTAAAAATGCAGTTTGTAGAAAAGTCGGCTAAACCATAATCAAATCCACAAAACAGATAAAAATCGGCTAAGAGCGAAAGTCGGCAAATGGCGAATAGGTCGTTTTACGGATCTTCTCATATTTATGTTAATCAGGCAAGGAAAGTCTCAGAATTTATTAGCCAGAAAAGAGGCCACTCTTAGGGTTCCCACCACCTTTTAGTAGCTTTTATTGAGGTTATTTGATGCCTTGATTGTTTTACCAATAATTTGTTTTTCTTAATTTATTCGGGAGCCTCATCAATTTCACAAAAACTAAAATCCGAAATTTCGTTAATACAGTGTCTATGATCAATGGCTATATCACTGTAGGTTACCGTTTCATAGACGTAGAGTATAACTGCTTGAAAATTTCTCGACACACGTTCTTGCAGAACTGTAGCTGCTAAGCTATGCTATGACAAGACATATGGCTCTGCTCTACAAAGTGTCAGTTTTATTTAATTTTGTAATAGTTTGTTGTTCGGTTTTTGGTTGTTTGATGAATGGAGTGATGGTTTAACCACGATGATGAAGAAGAAATCTAGAGACGCACACCAGTAATTTTGTTATTTATTAATTTTTACCAATTACAAAGTTGTTTTTAGAAATGCCAAATGAACTCATTCATGTTTTCCCGGGCATCTGGATTCGCATTCATAGTTGATGTACAGTTTGTCTATAAAGTCATGAAATTAAAGTTTGAGGAACTAAATTGTTTATGTGTCTGGCAGCACTGAAATTAAAAATAGACTTGTACACAAACTGACTGGCGTCTCCCTCCGGCGCGCCCCACCCAACACACTATAAAAACTATACTAAATATGGTCCAATATATCACAATAAAACGTTTCCTTATTTTATAAATATTTAAAAATCACAATATTGTTGTGTATTGTGAGTGACAAATAAATGCTTTCTTTCAAATAGAGAACTTAAATTAGTAAATAAATAAATCATTTATTTCTCTCAAAAAGGTAAGTAAGTACAATAGTTTAAGTCTTAAAGTAGATAGTGTAATAAAACTTCCAATGTAGTAAATACACTGCTTTATTCTTGCAATACAATAATTATTCCAATCAAGTATATGACTTTAATTATTCAAGTATGTGAGTATAATTTACACTTAAAGTTATTTTTCTCCGAATCCCGACTCCCGGTACAACGTGCTCCCTTTATTTTTTTTTCTTTTTCCCGCTCTCCGCTTCCCGCCTTTTCCTGTCATTATGTTGCCAGGTATCAAATAGGTTACATACAATTAATTGATCAGAAACTAAACTCGACTAATTGAAATTGAAAAGACCTATAGGTACAGTCATGGTATTTAAAGGTCCGCCACCTTAAGGCCTATTTTCGTGTGCTTATGCAGTATGAGCGATACTCTGCTTTACCGATTGAATATGACATAATATTGCAGTCAATGGTCGCCTGTCACTAGTAGGAATGACAATACAATATCGGTTACCTAGGATACAAAATTAGTCCTTCGTGACAGATCGTGAATCGGAAATAATATTTATTATTATTTAATATTACTTATTTAATATTCAAGTTTTATATTCTGTGGCTATAGGTATAATAAATTATTATTTAAACAGTAATAAATAAACAGTAATAGACATTGACAATGAAACAGAGGATAACACAGCAAATTAAAAGTTTGTAATGACTAAACAGGCCTGTTGGCAGAATTATCGATTAACTTAGGAGCCATTATAAAAAAATAGAACAGAACAGACTAAATAGTTTATTAAAAAGGTTTGATGTTGACATGTAACTAGACGTAGACCAAAGGTGAAAATGAATTTGACCCTTATTATCATACTGTGTGAGTATAGTTTTATGTGTTTTGTCTATACAATGCTTTAGTTTCAAAAGGTAGGTACTAAGAGTTTTAGGCTTCACAAACGAATGAAAAAGAAAACTGGCGGACGTTTTCGGTCACCCACTGTACATCTTTTAGTTAGTAATATTAAATTATGTCATAATAAATGTACCTGAATACACAATGACCTAACATTCGTCCATCCTGACCTCGAGCATGCCCTCATGCACGAAGGAACCCTAACATTCGGCCAGTTAAGTACGTACACCGTTACAGTTTTGGTTTAAGATACTATCGTCAAAACAGGTATCAAAATTATTAATAATGTTCATAGCAAATATAAAAATTGTTTACAAAATTCACATTACAATAACTTTACAAATAGGTTCAGTTTGCACAGCCCATCCATTCTTGCAAACTCAACATATTTCTTAAGTTCAATTTGCACAGCCCATCCATTCTTGCAAATTCAACATATTCTTTATGTTTTATAAACTACACATCAGCTTTATTACGAACTCATCAATTCTCGCGACAAAGTGTGTTTCATGTAGGTAAAGATTAGAACAACTCGCCAACTCCGTCACGAACCCAACTATTCTCGTAACAAGAGCGTGCGAAATGAATAACTGTGAACCCATCTATTCTCACAGTTAAGTCACTGTTTTATACATAGTAATTTATTAACAAAAGTATTAATCTTGTCCAATAATCTTAATTTCATACAATATCTTTACAAATAGGTTCAGTTTGCACAGCCCATCGATTCTTGCAAACTCAACATATTTCTTAAGTTCAATTTGCACATTCCATCCATTCTTGCAAATTTAACATATTCCTTATGTTTTATAAACTACACACACACCAGCTTTATTACGAATTCATCAATTCTCGCGACAAAGTGTGTTTCATGTATATGTTTTAAACATACTAAAAAAAACAATTTACTAACAAAAGTGCAACCCTCTTAGTTACAATTCTTAGTATTAATTTCTATTTATATAATCAACACAAATTCACTTGACGTATCCATATTATATACAATAATAATTATATCTATATTAAGTATTCAATACATATTAATATTTCAGCTCGTTATTTATGTTTAGCTTCATCACTATCAGTAGAATCAGATTCATTAACCTCCAACGCAGCAATATTGACCCAAGACAACATTCTATCGGCGGCCACCGTCGTTTGTCGCTTTTTATTTTGACCAGCTCGCCCTCTACGTAAATACGTGCAAGTTACCTATCCTTATTATAAGTCTCTTTAATTTTTTTTTGATGAACATCTATTGCATCCTTAACCTGTTCTCTTATTATAGACAAATCAGTTAACTCGCGAGTTTGTTGACGTAATAAATTGAGTTTAGGGTTTAACTCTGAATTCATACTTGAACCAAACATGACCTCAGCTGATGTTCTACCTGTAGTCTTATGACGCGTATTAATCATACCCCACTGTACTTTACCAACCGTATCATCCCAGTCCTTTTCATCACTATTCAAATTTTGAGCAGTAAGTGAGTCTAAAATGGTGCGATTGTATCTCTCAACTTGCCCATTTGACCTAGGACTAGCAACAGCATTGAGTACATGTCTCACACCTTTGTCTAAACAAAACCTCTTAAAAGCATGCGATGTGAAATCACTAATATCACTAATAATTCGATCTGGAACCCGAAACGTACAAAATATATCCTCCAAAACCTTAATCGCACTTTGAAAACAAAGGCGGCCTTTACGGCCCTAGTAAAACAAATTTGGTAAACCCATCAACAATAACGAGAAGGTGAGTGTTTCCACGTTTTGATCTAACGAATGGTCCAAGGTGATCGATGTGCAATGTATTAAATGGGACTTCAATTTTCTCAATTGGGTACAAGTATCCATCTTTACTGCATTTGTTTTTCTTTGAATAAGCACATTCAATACAAGCCTTTACATATTTCTTTATAAAAGATGACATTTTAGAGAAGAAGAGCTTAAAATATTTGAGCAGTCCGTAATCTACACACATTCTCATGCTTACATCCTTTTTCCGGACCAAAACAATTGGACTCACATACTCAGAAACAGACTCCTTAATCACTCCAGCCTCCAACATCTCATTAACCACGACCCGTACATTCTCCCGTTCGTTATGAGATAACCTGTATGGGCGATAAACAATAGGTTTGTTACTGTTTAATTCTATTGACATTTCTGCGACATTCGTACAGCCTAATTCCACGACGACGCAAAACAGTGGCGATACCTATTTAGCAACATAAAAAGGTTATGTTTTAGTGAATCCTTAATATTTTCTCCTACACGAGTCATATCCTTACAGATTTCAGCACATTCCGACACTTCATTGGAAGATGTGACTATACAATTTACTGTAATAATATCAAAACAGCGACTAATGACCATACCTGGTTCTAAATGACAAAACCCTGACCCTGAATAAATATATTTACATAACCTCTTTTTACTGGGTACACACCACCTAGTACCAGAAATTGCTGAGTAGGCCTACCTACTAGCTTGCTATCTACCCAAATATTACCGTCAACTAACGAATTTGTTACAGCTTTGTCACTGACTGACCCAAAAATATCTATATTAGTAAAAGTTTTTATCTTGACATGCTCTGCGTTATGAATGTCCGTTTCAAAAAACGGCATCTCACGACGACCGATATCATAAAATTTAAGTTCTGACGCTGTTTTATGCACCGCGACATAAGCTTGTTCAGTAAATGACTGTCCTATTAGTAAAGGTGTTTCCAGATACCTATTATCAACCACTAAACAACAGACATCAGCCTTAATCCCATCAACCGATAAGTTAACGACAACACTAGCGACACTCTTTACTATATTATTACCGAAACCTTTTAAACTCTTTGATTGGTTATGACATGTTAATCCTAGACGAGTTGAATCGTACTACTTTAGTAAGGACACTTCGCTGCCAAAATCGATAAATCCTGAGATCGAGATATTGTTTATTAATACTTCATTATAGAATTTGGAACCAGTAGATGAGCTTAAACCGGATATGAGTATTGTTTATGGTATTGTATCGCGGTTTCCGGTTTTTAAAAAACAATTTTCAGTTTTATGTCCCATTTTGTTACATGTAGCAGACTTGACAATGGGTTTAGAACATTTTTAAAATGGGTGGCCTTTTTCTCTGCAATTGTAACAAAACAACTCATGTGTGCTACCAAATTTCTTATCCCCTTTGTAACTGTTACAAGTAAATGATTTAGAATCTTTACTTGACCTAGTTTTATAGTTAGATTTATCAAAAGAATGCGTATATTCCTTACTACTCATTAAAAATTGAAGTAACTCTTCAGGACTAGTACAACGCAACGTTGTGGCGCTAGATTTCAGCGTCCTATCTGTAAGACCATGTACAATGCAATCAACGGCACGTTTTCCCTCAATGTTGCATTGGTTCAACAAAGCAAGTTTTTCATAATAATAAACCTCAATTGGCTCGTTAAATCGATTTCTACGCTTCAACATGTCCTCCAGTGTTTGGCCATAATTTTGCTCGCAAGGAAAAGCACTAAGCAGTTTTTCCTGCCATTCAGCCCAATTAAAAAGAATTGAGGGTAAACTTTCATACCAGGTCTTGGCCAAACCCTGGCGCTTTTGCATAGCAAAATGTATAATGGTCTTATCATCCCAGCCATAGACGGTTGCGCACTCATTCACCTTCTTTAACCAGATATCAACACGCTGATTCTTCGAAGACGGATCAAAATCCGGCAAAATGTTTTTATGAGTATTTGAGAGATGAGACACAACAGACGTTGATGGCTGGGGTTGCATATTCTTTATTGATTTAAGAATATCCACTACGTCCCTAGTCGAAAACGAAGGCGATCTATCGTCTTCAAGTGGTTCCTTTCGTTTTACAGAATCGTTCTCTTTGCCATCTGTGACTGACTGTCTCTTGCCAGAATGTAACTCACAATCGGTATCTACATGAGTCGTAGGAGAATAATGCCTACAATATCTTACAATACTCTGTTGACGACTTCTTTCCCTATAGTTCTTCCTGCAGGTTCCGAAGCCGGTCACGTTCATGTTCTAGCTGCTGCTCAATAGCTTGCACCCTGTCGTACTCGCGATGACTGCTGCGGCTACGACGATGCTCGGAGATATGGTCGCGCCGGCTGTGGCTACGTCTACGTCTGACCTCGTTGCTGGATCTCCCGACTCGTGAATCTAGGCTCCGTTGTAGCTGTTAGTATTAGTGTATAATCTATGGTTGTTGCACGAAGCTAGCTATACACGTCATTGCAACAGTGTCGCCTCTACCGGCATTCGTGCTGCGCTTTGTTTATGAATCAAATTAAGTACTGTCTCCAATATATATTAAAATAATAATAATGTAATAAAATGTAGGTATATAATAATAAATTAATATTAAATGCTATTCATATTCGCATAATTTGAATAGAATTAAATTTTTAATGTAAATAGATAATTTAATATAAATAATTTTAATGTAGTAATAATTGTCTTAATGGCTGTACTAAGTGTACTGCGTAATTATTTGTACAATGTATTTTAAATAGGCTATTTTTAAATTAGTATATACTTGTATGCCATAAAATAAGGTGGCAAATGTGCTGAACGACTAATCTTTTGTATCACCTCTCATGAACCACATTTGATTTGATTTTACTTTCTATGGCTTGAATATGCATATAAAACAGAAATAAAACATCGTCATCTAAAATGTTTAAACGGCTAACACTACTTACTCGTAACTTCTGTAAAGGTCATGTTATAACAATAATTAAAATTTCTCAACTACTTGGTTTTAACCAATGAAATGAATTATCTTATTATGACTTGTGTGAATTTTTTACTTGAGTATTAATATAATGTGTTTCAAAATTACTTATTATTACTACATAATATGAACACTTTTTTGTCAGTTTAAATAGGGTTGCTACGTGTAGCACAGTGGCTCCCTCATTTATTGTCAGGGACTTTATAGACAGAGTGTTTGTACAATTTGTTCAATTTATAATTTGCTATTAATAAATGATAATTATTTTCAAAAGGCAGTATGGTCATTGATCTAAGCGTCCAGGACCAATAAAAAAAAAAGGAATTTATTTTGACAACCGACCGAATTATTATTTATTAGAGATGGGCGTTGTCGGCTATTTGTGGCAACGGTTGTCTAACCGTTATTTCGTTTCAATATCGGTATTGACAACCGTTGCCGAATACCGGTGTCATAGCATAATGTAAACTAAGTTGTCGGTTTCCGTTTAAGATATTAACTGAGCTAGCTGTAATATCGATACTGTACCTAACTAAATAAAGTAACTAAGTTTAAGAATATTTTTTTTAGGATTAAGTATAGATATTTTGTGATTATAGTTATTATGTCTGGGTGTAATTTTTTTTTATATATTTATGTAGAATTTATCTATAATATGTATGTATATTTAATCGGTGAGTGCATCATCAAATTCCCTGTCGATGTTTTATAGGATAGAGTCTGCTTGCAATATTTACATAAGGCAAAAAAATTGTCCTTTTTCTCAAAGTGAGTCCACATCACTCCCTTTCTGCCAGACATTTTTACACGATTATTATCTTATATAGGTACAATTATATATTAACACGATTATTTTAAAAGTTTTGTTCAACACTATTAATAATTAAAACTATTTACACTTTTTACACCTATACTTATAACTAATCAAAATATTACACTATATAACACTTAATTTATCACTTTTATAAAGTTTACTCATCAATATCATAGCAATTAATGCAATTACAAAAAAATACAAAAAACTTTGAACAAAACCCGGCTCCCGGCTCGGCTCATGCAAAAGTTTTTGAATAACATAATAGATAATAAACAGTGTCGTACTAAACAAAGAAACACGACACCTGTAAACGCATGTTTCCTTAATTCGTGTATATTGTAATAGCGACTTTATGTACATAACCGCAAAGTACAATTTTAGTTTATCTATGATATTCATTCGAAGGTCAAACTATAGTGATCGGTTTCGCGCATGCGCTCACGTCTACCGATCCAAATAGCCAAATATCGATTACATTCCATATTAAACTTTATGGCGCTAATTATAAGATCGTCTTTGGCTTATACGTAACGCAATATCGTAATATTCGCTCGTTCTCTGTCTTGTATGCGAGGAATCGCTTAGAAAAAGTGAGAAAGCATCATTATTTTAGTTATTGTTCGGATAGCGGCTAGCGGGAAGGCAACGAAACCAACGCATTTTAGATACCTACCTAACTTTGGCAGCGTTGAGCGTTTGTCAGTAGATAGCCTACCTAACCTACCTAGACAACCGATAGCCGTTGCTAGCCATTTCAATAGCGCTACGATACGTTAGTGGCATGGCAACGGTTTTTAGTTACGTTACGGTATAACGGACGCATCGCTATTATTTATGAATGACAATTGACAATAATTTCATGTCGTGACCAAGGAAAAGGAAAGGCTGTGTTAATTTTCAGATCTTTTTACTCGTTATTGGCGAAATCTAAGGATTGCCATTTCAAGAAAGAAAGGAAATTCAGAATGAAGTAAAATAGAAATACCTATACTCTGTATCAAGTTGTAGTACTTGTATATAAATAAAATGGGTTTTCTTACAATTTTAAAGAAATTGCGGCAGAAGGAAAAGGAGATGAGAATACTTATGCTGTATCCTTTAAAATTTAAAACGATTATATTATAAGTAACTAAATAACCTGTTAATACATTTATTTCATAAACAACCTTATTGATTTCCTTAGCAAATAATCTCAGCGGCTTAGATAATGCTGGCAAGACAACAATACTGAAACGTTTCAATGGTGAACCTATTGATACAATATCTCCGACACTAGGTTTCAATATTAAAACTTTAGAACATCGTGGTTACAAACTAAACATCTGGGATGTAGGAGGCCAAAAATCTCTAAGGTATGCATTTTTAAATTACTGTGTTTATTTTCTAATCTTGGTTATCCAAAAAACTAGCAAGTACAGATCAACTCATTCAGTGCTACTAAAATATGTACAATCACGAGCAATAATATGAACACATTTTACCCCTTTTGTAAAACAGTTATCTAAAGTTCTGCAAATCTAAAATTGAATATTCTGAGATTTTTCGAAAGTGTACGGAACCTCTTTTAAATTATGAAATATTTTGGTATTCTAATGTCTAGATAAACATGCAGATAGTTTAGAAACGTTTACTATGTGTACATATTATTGCTCATGACTGAATTTAGATAAAGTTATTGTACTTTTGTTACTATTTCGTGAATGGTAAATATGTTATGGTTTTGTATGTTGTAAGATTTGTTATTATTATAGTCTTCATTATAAGGTTAGCCTACACCACACCTGCCGTTACACACACTTTGCTACAGACACTTTGCTCTTGTGCTGGGAAGCACCTGTATCCGTAACGAAACTGCTTTCATCAGTCATATACTTGTGTAGTATTGGACAGAAATTGAGAGTGCCATTGATTTTCTTGAAGGGGTGCTAAATTGATTGTAATGAGTGGTCATTAGCTCACAATAAAAAAATCTTATTACAACAAGACTTGTCTCCTGTAAGTCTTCAGAATAGAGAGGAGAACCTTTATGTAGGTAAACTCTAATGTTGTTGGTTATTGGTTCTGGAATTATTTTTTTTACCATTTAACCCTACAAGGCTCAATTTTTTGTTTGTCATTGAATAAAATATATTTGATGTAGTTAGTTATCAGCAGTTCAGAAAAAATAATAAAAAACATCTCAATTCAATATTTGACAAAAAAACAACTTTTTCTTTCTGTTCCATATGTGGTACAATGAGCCCTAATAGTGTGTTTTTGGTAACGTACTAGCACAATTGTTTTTTTTTGTAAACCCATTTTCTTTTTAAATTATATCACTAACCATTGCTACAGTTTTAATCAAAATGAAATAACTGACTTTTGTTTATTAAAAATAGCTATTAGTAAAAAAATTGGAACAATTCTTATCTTTTTTTCAGGCAAAGTTATACACAATATATCTCACAAAAGTGGTAGGTATTTCCTTTGTAATAAGGATGTTTTAAGCGTTGTCTATTTACACCCCAAATAGGAAAATACTCCAACCCATCATATCAGACATCACGAGTAGGTAGGGCTGCTCTATTAAGGCTTCTTTCTTGTACTTTCAAAAACATGAGATAAACTTGGTCTTCATCTCTTTCTGTTCATCGATGGACCTGACATACATAAATTTATCCCCACTTCAAATTTAAAATCCTTTTGTTTAATTGGGGTTGGCTTATGCTGCTGCTCAACTATTCTCTTGAACTAAATTAACCAGCTATTGAAAGAATAACATCAAGAAGACGGTACCTGGACATAAAATTTATTTTATATTTACTCAAGATGAATCAAGTCAAAGTCATGCTGGTTGTTAGTTTGAATTACTGGAGGACAATCTATTTAAATAATACTAATTATAATACCTAGGGTCGGTTTCAAATGGCTGTTGACCCACAAAATACATTGATAAGAAGACCAGTATGCTATAGTATCACATATCGGTGACTATGTCGGTGATATCACTACTTGCCACCCATTGCTTTGAATGGCCATGACAGTATCATATCCAGGGGTTCTAGTTCTTCGAGCGAATTCGTTACTTACAGTTAGTGATCGTCTACGAGCTCGGGGTTGTCTTTTAGTCAGAACAGTTCTCCTAAAAGTCCTATAACTGATGTACTACGTTACCGTTTAGATATTTCCATTTACCGATCTTCAAGATTCAAAGCAACCTTATTGACAAGTGTTTTATACACTGATATCTCGACAAATATACAAATAATAAAAGTATTTATAAGATAAGTGGCTACTAGTAAGTAGGAGTAAAAGGTATGCGAAAGCACGCTGTACCATATGTGGAACATAGATAAAAATATGATTTACGTCTATGTTTACTGTGGCAAAATAAAAATTAACTTACCTCTGCAAAATATACACTTTGTTTTATCACCCAATATTTTTTCCAACTCAAAACTTGTCAGGTTTATTTTTTTTCTATTTTTGAATTCACGCTTACGCCTATTGTAACACTTTCGTTCAAACTTTACAAAAAGTTCACAATAACAAGAAAAGTGCAGGTTTGTAAGAATAATGGTTTATATTACAACGTTGCTAGGTATGCCAAGGTCTTATTTAGATTATAAAACAGGTAGTTACAATTATTTTTATAACTATACCAAAGACAAATGTAGATGTTCCATATGTGGTACTGGGTGCCTTGTAGGGTTAAAGATAACTGTAAAAAAATACAACCGGACATTTTAGAACATTATTCCTATCCTGAAATAGGAAAAACTAATGACTGCTAAGGAGGATATAGCAGGATGACCTGGATGCCTTCAAAAGTAAGTGACAAACAGAAGCCATGATTTGCTTTGCAAGTGAAAGTTCAAAAGGGAGACATTTGCCCTGCAGTGAGACAGTACAGGCTATTAATAATAATGACTGAACTCTTAACCAATATAATTTGCAGATCATACTGGAAGAACTACTTCGAGAGCACAGACGGCGTGGCGTGGGTGGTGGACAGCGCGGACGCTCGGCGCCTGGCGCTGTGTGCTCACGAGCTGCACGCGCTACTGCGGGAGGAGCGCCTGGCGGGCGCCACGCTGCTCGTGCTCGCCAACAAGGCAGACCTGCCCGGTGCCTGCACGCTGGATGAGATTAGAGAGGTATGTGTATGCAAGAATTTAAGTCCTTTTACGACTTGCTGTCAGCTGCATCAGACATTTAGGATGATTGATGGATGATTTAAGATATCTTCTTCCCGCATTAATGAAAAATGAATTTAGATTGATTGAGTTTACAATTTAAGAAGATATTTGACCTTAGCTGGCAAAGTTTGGTACATTGGTAGCTAATGTCAAATAAATTATTATTGTTTCAGGCTTTGGAACTGGACAGCATCAAAACTCATCACTGGCGTATAGTACGCTGTTCAGCTGTCACTGGTGAAAACTTACTAGAGGGGATGGACTGGATGTTGGATGATATTGCTTCCAGAATATTTACATTGGATTAAGCACTTCTAATTGGCACTAAAGAGCTAATTTAATTAATATATCTCAATTTAAAATGTATTCTTACAGGAATACATACATCTAGGACTGATATGCCTAATCTCTCTAACTACGTATGTATTACTAGCGCTTTGTTAAACTTTGTACGCTGTTCTACTCAAGAAAATTAATATTTTAGTGTATGAACAAAGTATTAAACCTTTATATGACATGGTCTGAGAAACTAGTCTATTGACTTTGCCGTGCCTCTTCTGCATTCTTATTCGCCGTTATTCTAATGTCGATGTCGTAGGTTTCGCGGAATCGTAAATAATTTACGTAGTCGCAACATATTTCAGAAGCGATGAACATTCCGAGAAATCACACTTCTGGTGCATACACTCATAGAATATTCCCTTCGTTCTTTCCCTCTCCAAATTCCTATTTAATAATAGTAATGAGAACATAAGATTTTCGACGATGTTTCTACTGTACATTCCACATGTTCTCGACAGGGAAAACGTAAAAAGCCAATGCCTTCTGGCATAATTTAATTTGAAATGCTTTTTAAAACATCCAATTATATAATCCAAGCTAGTTGAAACTCCCTAATACATTACTGATAGCAGTAACTAGCTACGTCTAAATGATCTGTGATTGTTGTAAATTACTAATGTAATAAATATAATTTTTTACTAACATCCCTCATGAAGTTTTATTCAAGTATCCACAACTTCATCACACACAGTTTATGTTCATTCTTATTGATGTTCTGTATTTGTATTGTTTACTAAAGGGTTAATACTACTGTACTAAGCTTTACAAACTAGCTCCGTGAGACACGACACTGAGTAAAAGGGTGTGAGGTTAACCATTCTTACTAGCTACAGGATTAAGTGAAAATAAATAATATCAATTACATTTGAACTTGTATTTGCTGATTGTAACTTAAATATTGACAAATAAATCTATATTAGTGGAATAATGCACAACACCATAGTTGGACTACATTGTCTGCACTTTGGTACTATTATGAACATAACCAAATGAACCTGACCACAAATATTTATATCACTGCATACATAATAGTCACTCTAAAACAGGCAAACGTTTATATTGATATAATTACTTACAAGTATGAGCCAATATTAACAAAAACACATTTATTTCATATATTTCTCTGTGTGGTTAGGCAAAGACTGCAGTAAACCAGTCATTATTTTGTCTATTCATTAAATTGGTATTCATAGTAGTAAAAAAATGTACATTTCTATATTTTCTTCTCCTACCTACAAACCATTAATGAAATGTAGAGAACAATCCATTTAGAAAAAACCTGGTGTTAATCTTAGAGAAATCTGAAATTTATATTTTAAATTTATAATATTTCATAATACAGTACCCGGCCGTAAATATTGTAAATCGACCTATGGAAAGAGACCATCGGTTAATTTCGGCTTCGTAGAGCGTCATCTCTGTCGCACACTATCAAATCATAATTTGTTTTCAGGGTATGTATGCCAGTCGCAACTCAATACAAACGGCGAAAGTTAATTGCTCCTTCATTTGATAATTTATTATCAAATCGTATTTATATTTCATTTATTCATGTAATTGACTGTTGATTCGCGTGTTAAGGAGTACCTTCCGTAGATGGGCCTAACAGAATACCAGCGCTGTAGTGTCGTAGTGTCTATGACGCATGACGCTACAGCAAGCTACAGTTAGGTCCTATTTTGTGTACATTTATGTTTTATATTTAAATTAATTTATTGTATGTTTTTCTTGTGTGCAACAACAAAAAATTTTCTTTCTTCGTCTACTATAAATATAAATATGTTAATATTATTAATACCCTTTCCCCAAATTTATTTTAGGTAATTTTAGCATCCACGTTTTCGACAACAAGCTTTTAGGCTAGGCCTCCCACTAGCAAGTTTCTGTCTGTAGAATGCGTACCCTTAACAGTTGTTAATATATACCAGGCTGTTTGTATTACGTGCGACAGAGACGATGGTCTACGAAGCCTAAATTGGCGTGTCCAGTTCGACCGCGCGGCCATAGCGTTTTTTTTTAAAAAAAACCATGTCAATTTTTTGTAAAAATTTGTAGAAGTTGATTCCCAAAACCATAAATTTGTCAAAGATACGGTTAAAAAGTTATAAGGGTTTAAACATGGCCGCGCCATTGAAACGCGGCGAACCGCGCGGCCACTGAGATCTTTAAAACTAAGCCTTGTAGAGACCTGAAATTTACGCAAATGCAAGATTTAATTTGTAAAAAATTTGTAAAAATATAAAAAAAATACTCAGGTTTATAGTTTAAGAGCTATAACACTAAAACCGAATGGCCGCGCCATTGAAACGGTGGAGAAAACGCTATCGCCTGTATCTCGCTGAAAAAAAATCGCAGAGGTGTGTAGTTTATTGTAATTACCCAGATTTGAATTTGTCGAAACTAGGAAAAATACAACAAAAATTCCTAGGTTTATATTTCAGGAGCTATAAGACTAAAACGATATGGCCACGCCATCGAAACGGTGAATAAAACGTTATTTCGCCTGTATCTCGCTGAAAAAGCATCGCAGAGGTCTGGAGTTTTTTGTAATACCTAGATTTTAATTTGTCAAAACTAGTAAAAATACAATAAAAATTCTTAAGGTTATATTTCAGAAGCTGTAGAACATTATCAGTATGTGGTGCGATAGGGTGACCATGTCTTATTGTTTACAGAATACTTTCTACTTATTGTTACAGAAATTATAATTCAAGGATTCTAAATAAAATTAAAATGAAACCATAAATATAAAAACAATTATGTTTATTGCTTGAAAAGTCAATAATACAGTTACAGTCCGCGTGGACTTACGAAAAACTAGCCCTAAGATTGGTTTAAATGACGCAACTCCGCCCCTAAGCTATGTGATTAGTAATGCACACTATTGCATCTCACACGCGCCACCCCCGCGCGCCTCCGCAGGTCAGTGCGACGCGTACAGCCGTTAGTACTTATTATTCTGTGGTACAGCGACGTAAGCGTAAGAGTTTCGTTATCAGTGTGTCGTTGTGATGTTAACACGATAAAAAAGTGATCTACTGATTATTAAAATGTTCAGTTCGTGTGTAATTACGATTAAGTGTTGTACTGTGGTGTAACGTCAGTTCGGTAAATTATGTAAACAATTCAGCAGAAGTGATTAAGGTATGTTGCATTTAAATATTTTATGATTATGTTAGAGCTCTCTCTTTATTTGTATGGATGACCGTGTAGTTAAGATATTTTACTATGAAATATTTACAATCTTATGTATATGAACTTATATGAAATACTAAAAACTATCTAATAACTAACAAAAATAATAATAATATATAATGTTTGCCCTGCAGTGGGACAATAATAGGCTGGATTATTATTATTTAATGTTTTATTAAATCATATAGGTAATTAGAACTTTACTTAGAACATTTGAAATGATTGTAAATCATTTTGATTCCACATTTTTAAATAAGTACAATCATAACTAGCAGGGATGTAGATATATGTTTTTACTTTAAGCGTAATATTATATGAATGGAAAAATTACTAAAAAAACTAAAGTCAATCATTTGAAAGATATACACTTCCAAAGTCGTAAAATGAGCCCCCCCCCCCCCCCCCCCGCCTCTAACTTTTGAAATAATAAAGTTGGAAAAAAAAATTGATGTAAATGTCAATAAAAACTTTCAATGAAAACTGGTTTGAACAAGATACAATCATAAGTTTTTGAGATATAGCACAATTTCAAAAACCGCACACGTTACTTTGTAATTCATACAAACACTATGAAAAACAAAGTTAAGAGCAAAACTTTGCTTGTTACTACGGAACACTTCATGGGCGAGTCCGACTCGTACTTCCCCAGTTTTTTTTTGTAACTCCACTGGTAAAATCTCTCTTCCTTTTCCTCTCACTCATTATTTTTTACAAAACCAGAAGTACAATATTATTATTATTTGTTGTATTACAATTTAAAAATACACCATTAAAATAAATAAAATAATTTCTGTAACAATAAGTAGAAAGTATTCTGTAAACAATAAGACATGGTCACCCTATCGCACCACATACTGATAATGTTCTACAGCTTCTGAAATATAACCTTAAGAATTTTTATTGTATTTTTACTAGTTTTGACAAATTAAAATCTAGGTATTACAAAAAACTCCAGACCTCTGCGATGCTTTTTCAGCGAGATACAGGCGAAATAACGTTTTATTCACCGTTTCGATGGCGTGGCCATATCGTTTTAGTCTTATAGCTCCTGAAATATAAACCTAGGAATTTTTGTTGTATTTTTCCTAGTTTCGACAAATTCAAATCTGGGTAATTACAATAAACTACACACCTCTGCGATTTTTTTTCAGCGAGATACAGGCGATAGCGTTTTCTCCACCGTTTCAATGGCGCGGCCATTCGGTTTTAGTGTTATAGCTCTTAAACTATAAACCTGAGTATTTTTTTTATATTTTTACAAATTTTTTACAAATTAAATCTTGCATTTGCGTAAATTTCAGGTCTCTACAAGGCTTAGTTTTAAAGATCTCAGTGGCCGCGCGGTTCGCCGCGTTTCAATGGCGCGGCCATGTTTAAACCCTTATAACTTTTTAACCGTATCTTTGACAAATTTATGGTTTTGGGAATCAACTTCTACAAATTTTTACAAAAAATTGACATGGTTTTTTTTAAAAAAAAACGCTATGGCCGCGCGGTCGAACTGGACACAAATTGGCCGATCGTCTCTTTACAAAAGTCGATGTACAATCTTTACAGCCGGGTACTGTAATATGTATAATAATATGACATCTAGTATAAACTATAAAAACTAGGTACCAGGTGTCTTAAATTTTCCTCACATATTTATTAGATAAAATTTATGTTACTATTGTGGTAATTTCACTCTTTTCACTAATGCATTTAATTATATCAACATTAATACGTGATTAAAACCGTGAAGAACACACTCAGAAACTTCAGTCACAAAGCGTCTGTCCACTGACATACTGTTCGAGTGGTTCCCGCTAGGGCTGCGGCGACTCTTCACTCACTTCTGCGGGTGCTTCGCCCTCAGGCGGGGGCTCCGCCGCACTCTCCTGCGTCGTGTCTACAACACTTGTTTCCATACTCTCATTAGCTGTAGTGTTCTGTTCTGTACTTGTATCCATTTGACTGATGTCATTTTCTGCTGTAAAACATTAAACGTGAATCATTAATATTATTGGTAATTATAAATTAATTCTTATTCATGTGGGAGTTTGTATTTGCGAACAACAAAATTATAACTAGGTACATCTTTATAGTCAATGATGATATAGTCAATTGATTTCGAAATTAATTGTTTCTAAATAATAAATAAAATAATCTTACTTTTTATATCTTTCTCTGGTCCATTCTCGTCATCATGATGATCATCATTATCACTGTCTTCTTTATCAACATCCATAGCAAACTTATCACGTTTCTTAAGTGCAGTCTCTGGTTCCTCCTTTATCTCTTCCTGCACATCAGGATCATTCTCCTTAGCACCAGGACCTTTAGGTCGTAAGCAGCGCTGTTCTATCCGCTGCAGTTCCTCTTGAAGCTCTTGTCTTTTTTTGTTCATACATTCTGGCGAAAGATAATAATTGATCAAATTGATGGATAATTAATATTTGTTTATATTCTACCCACAAAACAAAACCAAAAAGAAGAGGTTGTAATAACTATAACTTTGTGAAAAAACAATAGCACATACCTTCAGCTGAAATAAATTATATTATGTTAAAATTACGCTAATAAAATTATGTAATTACTCACTGCGATATAAAGGACCGTATTTGGCTGTGAAGTACAAATTTATTTATTTTTAGTTTCAGCGACTAACTTTAAAGATCCTGAATGTTTTTTTTTATAATTATAAGTGTAAAAAGTGGTATATTAGCCTATATTTCACCAGATAGTTGTAATCCCACTGGATATAATAGATACTTAAAGAAAGACTCACACAGAATCCATAATACAATAGTAGGTACTTACTTTCATGATATTTTCTACTGGACAACAACTTCTCAGTGGACTTCTCAGACATTTTCTTTGGCAACCAATACACATGTGGTTTAGCTTTGGTTAATATGAAGTTTCCAAGGTTCTTTTGTGATGTCTCCCACTTTTCAAATTCTTGAACTCTAGCCATTTTAGCTTCTAATGCTTTTATGGTGGCTTTCTTGTGATCCCTCTCTGCAAATAAGGTCTTTCTTTCTTTCTGTTCGCGTTCTTTTTCTAATCGAGCTTGCTCTTCAATTTTACGTTCCACTTGAGCTTTCTTATCCTCCTGTAACAAAATATGTATTATAACTTTAGTATATATTGCAATAAATTTTTTATAAACATATCTATAGAAAAATTTACAAAAACCCAGGCCTAAAAGATATTTTTTCAACCATAAAAATATCTTGAATGAATTCCCTTCAATCTCCATTCCAGTCATTTTGTGGCTATTTGTTCTCACTCTGTGCAGATATAATATTTCAAATAACTAATGTTTTTTATTTCCTTATGTAATGGAGCTACTGATTCATATCTATTAACCTATTGAATAGAACTACTAAAATATGTTACTGTAAATAAATATATAGCAGAAGTAATCATACCTTAGTTTGTAATACAATTTCTTCTTGCTTAAACTTTTGTAATGTACCAAGCAGGGAGCCAAATATGCGTCTGTTTCGTGTCCTAGCCTGTTCATCATCACCCTGAGCTCGCAGTACTGCAGCTCGTGTTGGCAGTTCTCTGCATACCGCTGAAGGTACTCTGGCTCTTTTGTTACCTGGACCATCATCTTCTCCATCACTATCTTGGACTCTTGCTGATAATCTGGGGATTATTATATTTACTTTGAAATTAATGTTGGCACATGATAGTTATTACTAGTTATCTTATTAATCTACCAATGGTTAAACATGAGCTATACAATATAGGTCTGTAAATGGTTAAACTTGATTATTTACAACCTAGTCTTACAGCAAGAAAAGTAATCATATTAATTACTGAATAAACAACACTGATGTCATACTATTGTTATATCATGTATGTTGTCAGTATTCTACATTATTATTATTTTAGGGCTATGCTGCAAATACTCTGAAACTATTGATATTTTAGTACATTTATTACGGTATATTTATTACAACAGCAACATATTTAATAAGGTTCTTTTACCAGTTTATTTTTTTTTAACATAAGAATCCTAATTTTTTTTTCAGTTTAATGTCCCATCATCACCTTTCTTATTTAAAAAAATAAGTACCTAAGCAACCATAATTTTTAAATCTTCTAATCCTAAGGAAACTAACCTATCTACTAGTTTTGAAACAATCCTCAGTTTTTTAACAATACACAATATATGACAGATAAATCTTCAGATCCCATAGGCTAATCATCCCAATTGTTTAATATTTCTAGGTACTAGACAAACAAGAAGTATGAAAAATATGATTAATATAATTCAGAAATTAAATTATTACTTTCAAAAATTTAGAAGAAAGAGAAGAAGTTCTTCTAATTGATGTAGCAATTGTAAATAATAACATGAAACACTATCTGTGTACGTACCTGCTAAACACTGTTTTGGTTTCATGTTTTCGTTTTACAAACTGCTCATCGTTTTTGAAATTGTTACCACCTTCGGGAAAAGCATTTCGGCCTCCTGCACGATTGTTACCTCTTGCATGTTCTCCTGATGAGTTAAATCTGTAAAAATCATGGGTTAGTGTTGTGAAGGCTACTAAAACAAAAATCTAAAATAGACTACTAACCTATCATTGAATCTTCCGGTAGTTTGCACTATTTTTTTAATATTTTCGTCTATTTTGAACAAGCTACTCTTTTCATTTTCTAGTTGAGCACGTAAAGTACTAAATGATATAGCTACTTCTGTCCCCATTATTGTAGAAATATTTGATAATTATTACTCTAATCATTAAAACTTGGGATTGTCAGAAATGTACTCCGTGCTTGTCAGCTTGTATATTTAATTATCTGTGGTGTAGTTAAAAAAATCTTAGACGAGTTTCGTTCGGAAATATTTGGTTATACTATAATATAAGTTCCTTGGTTACTATTTTAGATAGACAACGCGTATTACATATTTTTAATTTATTTTAATTTTAACAATTCTTAGAACAAATTCACATAAACAAATGTTGTAATTTTTATTTTTACAAATTAACAATAATGGTTCTGAAATTTTAGTTAAGATCACTACTAAATACTAGATGGCAGCTGTAGTCAATCAAACATGATTCTGCTACTCGACAAGAGATGTCACTAACAGCGCAATTTATGATGAGGAGTTTACAGTTTTTCGTTACACCGACAGACCCCAATAAATGTAATTTCATTAACACAGACGTTAAAGTTTTTAAGTAAACTTCTAGAGGACATTTAAAAATCCACAAATCAAATCAACCATTTCTTTGTTAACCCTTTTCTTGACGGTGTGCATTGTTATGCACATATGTAGAAATTAAAATCTGCAGAGTTAATTACTAATGAAATAAGTTTATTTTTTCCTTGTGTATAACATCAGTATTCTACTGATTTAGATAAAAAATATTATGATGTTCGTGGCTAAACTGAATTAGCAGTAGAAAGCAAAATAGTAAACCGACGCCAGGCGCTTGCGCACCGTAAGGTAAATATTATTGTTTTCACTATGTTTTTTGCATTATTGCCCTAATAACTAGCTATTATAATATAATATATTATATTGCCTATTCGTTTATGCTATTTTTATATATTTATATACGTTAAATAGAAACTTATACAACCGTTTTTGTGTATGTATCTTTAAATGCACACTGCCCGGGCGTCATGTATAATGTTTTTTATGGCTATGTACATTTAAAGATACACTGTCCTTTTACCGCACTAATATTTACGATACAAAAGTATCTGTCCGTTTGTCTTGGACGCTTTCACTAAAAACTGCTAAGCCTATTGTGATGAAATATCATGTAAAAACAGCTTGAACCCCGGAGAACGATATTATGGGCTTTTACCGCGGGCATGTTTCCAAATTTTCTTCTCAATGTAGGGTCTCTTTGCATTCTCTACCGCATTTATCACGGGTAGTTCTCTAAAGAGTTGTTTTGGACCTTGCCCGCAGCTGAATTTCTCCACAGAACCACTCGTAATCGTCTGTCTTACCATCGTCATCACCTTGATGGTTGGCGGTCATCCACTGTGCGATTTTCGCGAAACTTCCTACCGCGAACAACTGTTTTGTGGAACAAGCTCGCTGCGACGATATTTCCGGACGACTTGGGGAGCTTCAAGAACCGAACGTACTCCCTTTTAAAAGGTCGGCAACGCATCTGTTATTCCTCTGGTGTTGTGGGTGTCCATGGGAGGCAGTGATCATTAACCTTTAGGTGACCTGCTGGCTCGTTTGCCTGTTTGTTTGATTTTGTAGCTTATCTTTTGAAGATTTGCTACACAATCATGTGCCACGCAAACGGTCTGATAGCACTTCAACACCACCTTTTTACCATCTTCCTTTGAAAATCTCCACCTGTTGTGTGATAGTGATACTGAGATAACTACCATTACAAACACAGGTAATCTTTAAGATGCTCCCATCAATCACCATCAACTTCTGCTGCATCCCCGTTGATTCTGTCTCAGTATCCATCATTGCTTTGACAACATCCTACTGAAAACTGTCTGCAGTCACCTAATTCATCTTCATAATAATATAATCCAGCTGATAACCTAGTTTCTCCTCTGGCTGTAACCTCTCAATCTGTACTATCTCCGCTAAGTATCAGTATCATGTGTTCATCCAAATAAATTGTTTTTCTTTCTTTCTTTATCGCCAGTGGCTTCTACATCAAATTTAAAGTTCTTTCTCTTTTAGCCGTTACTCGATCAAAAAGACCAAGGCTAATTGTTCATCATTCTCCTGCTCTTATCTCAACTTTATTTGAGGTCGGCGCAGCATGGGTTTCTGGCTCTAGGTCTTCTCCCGCTCATTTTACTCTTTATGATCAGCTTTTCCAGGTTATCACCCCTTTTTCTAGCAATGTGCCCAAAAATCTCCAAAATTCTTCGCAGGCAGTGGTGCTAAGCCTCGTCGGTAATCTGTATTCAGTTTCCCAGGTCATAGTCTTCAGGGAAATTTATAAATTTATCTCTCGACGAAGTACAATTTTATTATTAATTACATTTATTTTATAATTGATCACCTAATTTTGTTAAATAATGCGAAGTAAAATTACTTTTTTGTTATATTTAAGCAAAAATTGTTATTTTTTTATTGAATGTGATTATGGCAATGTGTCTTTAAGGATACGCTCAATTTGGAATGTTATATTTTGTCGACTAGGCAATGTGCATTTATGGATACATTAAAAAAAACTTATTTCGAACTGATTTGGATTTTTTTAATTATTTTTCTACCCTTCTTTAGTACCCGTAGAAAACAAATATGCAAAAAAAATAATAAAAATCGAACATAAAAGGTCTTGCCAAGAAAAGGGTTAACATCACGAAGTACTTACTACTTATTAAAGTCGGAAAGGTTTGTCTGCAAGCTACTGATGCCTTATTTGCAGATTGAGTTGAGCTATGAGAAGAAACTGACATTCCTAACAAAACATTTTATAATAATTCAGTTAAATAAAAGGCATTTTTACGCCGTTGGCCCTGCCGGACAGGTGTGTCAATGTTAGTATTATTTTTGGTATTCTATTGCTTTAAGGCGGCAGTCGAGCAAGTAGTAGACTGCTTCCGTTGGACATGATGATAAATGGTAACCTGCTCATAAAGTCAAGCCAAGCCTGACCGCTGCTTACCCTGCCCTCCGCTCCGCTTATTCCTGCACCTTCACATTATCCCTACCAAACGTGAGGACGTGAAGTGTATGGTTGGACCTCCGCCCATTTATGCTATAAACTGCGTGACTCTACCACGAACCGGTGTCCTCAAAAGTAAACCTACCCACAAGTCCCACGCTGTTCCTCTCTTACCTATAAAGAGGCAGGACGAGTAGTGAGTCACTCTCGAGGCGGTTGCTGGTTCGCAATACCGTCCCCGAACATGACAATCGGACCCAAGTCCTTCATTTTTTTTTTTTTTTTTTTTTTTAAAAGACAACTCCCGCACTAGGGATCATGCCCTGTGTCGCGGGGACTTTTACAAACATCAATTAACGGACACATATAACACCCAGACTCAGGACAATAATTTGTGGATCTCACAAATTATTGTCCTGCGTGGGGATCGAACCCACAACCTCATGCGCGGCAGCCGCTGGCTTTACCGGCGCGCCACCGAGGTCGTTCCTCTGTAGCATGTCTATCATGTGTGGAACACTACGTCGTCTTTCTGGTAAATACTTTTACTGCGGCAATTTAGTCAGCACACAAGCGCACAAACAAGGATAAAAATATTTGGTTTTATTTTTATTATATTTAAAGCTTCAAGAAAAGGTAACCTCATGTACTGGCCTACCTTCTCGTATCTTGCGTAGATAATTACTATTATCTAGTAAATAAATTACACTCTAGATCTCTTAGAAGAACATCGAGTACTAAAGTATTCTTAAATATCTAAATGTCAGAGTCGACAACAGCAACTTCGGTGGTCGACTGTGACTACTCGGTTGTCCCAATCGATTATGTGGAATTAAAATTTTATTTATTTTATTTTGTAGATCTCCCGGATTCTCGAGTCTTCAGACTTAAGATAGGTTAACTGTACCCCATGGTCACCAGCTCAATTCTTTTAGCAGTTCAAAAATCTTTCATAGATCCACAATGTCGATGTTGTTGACAGTTAGCACCCTCTACTTCGCCCTTACCTTGCCCGAGAACGGCGAAGTGACCGAGGATTGCACGCCTTGTTCCATTTATACTTATATCTTCAAGATAAAGTAGTGTTTTACAGTAAAATAAACTTTGCCATTGATCAAATTCAGCTAATACTTAGAATAAAAAAATATTACACGTAATGGTAATATTTTTGTTTTAAAATCATAATGTATAATGGATCCTCTTAATAAAAGATTGTGTTGGTGTTGTCGTCAGGTGCCGAGAGGTGAGCGGATTTAATTTCACGCGCGTTCTACCGCCGCAGCGGATGCGCACATTGCTGTCACCAAAAGCGTACCCCTCACAACATTTATCTATTTACTCCGCTGCCCATCACAGATTATATCTGCTTCGAAATAGACTATAAACTATTTGCACGAGCTGGTTCCGGCTCATCAATATTTCATGGGATTACTGAACGGTACACTGATTGTGACATTAAATTATCGTTTTCAACTACAATACGACTTTTACGAACATATGCCCAGTACTCTAAAGGTTCATAATTAGTAAATTTAACTCTAATTATTATACATAATACTATTATAAACGGGTCTTACTCGCGGTATATACTATATCCTAGATAGGTACTGGTAAGATAAATACCCAAAAACCTAGGTATTTATCTTACCAGTATCTAGGATATAGTATATACCGCGAGTAAGACCCGTTTATAATAGTATTATGTATACAAATCGCGATAGTTTAAAATCTAATTATTATAGTTAAAAATACTTATATTATGTTTGACGGAAGATCAGCGTTGGTTACACCAACACATGCTGAGTCAGAGTCCATTTTGTGACGCTCAGTTAAATTTATATTATTGTATTTTTCTTTTAATTTTTGTTTGTGTCACAAATAAACGTTTATCTTGTCTTATCTTATCTTTATGTTAAATAATAAACTTGTTAATATCATTTCTAAGTAGTAGGTACCTCTCCTTTTTTGTTCGCTTCGGATCCATTGAGTCTATACTATACTAAGTAAGTATTTGGTACGTTTGGATAAAATTATTGTATGAAGTACATTTTTGTTATAGTAAGATTTCAATAACTTTCTGTATACTTAATTAAATAAACTAAAAACTTATTCAAACCTAATTCAAATTTAAAGTAAAAGAAATCCAATAAACGTCAGTAAAACTCTGTAAACAAATATTTACATAATCATATTCCAATCAGTTCCATCCATTCATTAATTGTGTGTTTTCTTCTGAGCTCCAGTAGAGGTAGGTGCGTACATCACGCGCAATGGAGCATGTATCCTTGTTGCGCGGCGCTAGGGACGAGCCGGGTGATGGAGGGGGGAGGTAGACGGGGGAGGGGAGGGAGCGCGTTATGAAAAAAGCAATTAGCTGAAATGTGAGGCGAGGCGGGCTCTCTTATGTGGTAGGGGTGGCAACACATTAGTTCAGCGTATAAATTAACATACAGCGTAAATACATGACTGTACCTTCCTATTATAAAGTGTTTGCAGTGAGATGGACTAAAAATAAAAATAATTGCACTATCAATTCACTTTAGGTATCATTCATGGTCGATGAAGACTATTTCAACAATCATTATCATTGCTAGAGTGAAAAAATCCTATAACATTGCCATTAGCTCATAAGGTAAAATGATGTGCTAGTTCATATTTCTGTGTGTGCTAGTAATGGTTTTTAAGCAGCGTTTCTTATCGTTATACATACCGTAAAAGTTGAGCAGTAGGTATGATTTGCGTATAATAGGTATACTGCTATAGGAAAAGCTTTTCGGCAATTACGCCCTGGAACCTGTGAGCATTGAAAAGTAGCAGTGATTTAAATCTATAGCAATACGATTAAATAATGACTTAACTAATATGTGTATGTGTAAAACCATCATAGTAAAAATTTAGAGATAATAATAATTTAATCAGTTACGCCGTGTGATGACGGTGTAAAAACACACACTATTTTACCCCATCACAATTGACATTAAAATGGAAGGAAAATTCCCAGATATTATCTCGAAAGCTAAAGAAAAAATAGTATGCCGATCCCCTTGAAATGCGTGGTATCAGTAGATATTAGTGGAGTGGTATTAATGTAGGTACTGTTAACTAAATAGGTCTTTCTACAAATAGTTATGTAAAAGTACTATAATAATATATTGTACTTAATAAGTGATGTTTAAAAACTTTTCACAACATGACAGCCCTGTGGTATGAGTGCGGTATCTTCAGTTTCGTCTAAATCCGTCATTCGCGGTCGAGCGTTCACGCGTGGTATGAAAAATGGTCGCGCACTTACCGAGACACCCGCCACCTCAACATCACACATTCAACACAATTCCGTACAGCTTTGATCATTAAACAATATGAACTATACTCATACTACTACTTACTGACATTTGTTTCATTAAAGTCTGCTTCAGAACAAATACGAAATTTGTTTGTCCTGAATGTATGAATTGTTTTTCATAATCTGTTCTATATATTGGGACTGAAACGCATACAATATCATATCACTTATATAGAAACCTTGTTCAACAATGCTAGAAACTGAATCTGGCTGCATTATGCATAAATTTTAATATTGTATGAATGAAATGGGACAAGATTGATCTTTCTGTGAGAGTTGAGTACTTCTGTAAGTGACCAACTTACTATGCCTAAAACTATAAGTAATTTATTGTTTATGTATGTCCTAGTGAGTAAGTCGTTGAAGCACCATTAAATAAATAAATAAAAATAAATAAAAATCAGTTTATTGATACAAGATCCTTATGACATTTACATTACGAAGAATATAAACTAAGGTTGAACAAGTAAGTTAAACCCTAACCCCCAAACTAGGTGTTCCTGTGACTTGGGGGTCAGTGTTCTGCCGTCCCTATGATACAAAATCTCTTTTCGTTATAACATTTTTGCTATAGTAAATAAAGTAAATGTCAAATTCGTGCTTCTTGTATGTCAGCGCGTGTGTGTATGTGTGTGCGTATATGTTTGTGTGTATGTGTGTGTGTGTGTGTGTGTGCGTGTTTGTGAATGTATGTGGTGAGTGGAATCAGGGGGTGTATGTTAGTGAAATTGCGAGAATTAGTTATTACGCCAAAATTAAAAGTGGGATATGAAGTATGAGAATTAAATTGTCTCTTACTGTGGAAGGTGAAGTAGTTCTTCTGTACGAGCGTAGTCTAGGTCTAGTAGTATCTTCTGTATTTTTCTTTTAACTTGATGATGGTTTAGTCCAGCTATTTGAGTGATTTTACATAGATTTCTATAAATTATAGAACTCTGGACGTAAAACTGACGTTTGGCGAATGCAGTTTTGTGTGTTTCTGTAGGACACATAATTCTAACTTTGTGTTTGGTGTGGTCTGGTGTCGGAACGTACTTGTGTTTTCTAAGGGTGGCTTGAAGAGCAAACAGTTGTCTCACAGTAAGTACGTTGGAGTCCGCGTATAGTTGAGTCGTAGGGTATCTATATGGTCTACCAAGCATCACTTTAAGTACAGCTCTCTGTGCACGCTCCAGTTTGATGAATTTAGTTTTGGCAGCTCCTCCCCACACTGGGATGCAGTAAGAGATAACGGATTGGCAGAGTGCGAGATAGACCATTTTTAAAGTGTTCATATCTGCGCAGTACCTCAAAGATTTAAAAACATATATTAGCTTTCTAATTTTTGAGGCAATGTTGTCTATATGGTTGTACCATTTCAGCCCGCTATCAATCACAACACCCAGGTACTTCGTATTTTCGACGCGCGTAAGTGTCGTACAGGAGCAAGCATTGGGATCAGAGCACGTATGTACCCTGAGTTCAAAATCATCTGAGGCTTTATTTCTGTAGTTAATAAAAAAGGGGATAAAGTTAGTCTTGTTCACGTTTAGGGTTAGCTGATTGAAACGAAGCCAATGGGCAACCGTTTTTAAAGACTGCTCTGCAGTATGTTTAACTTCTTTCCACGTATTACCACTGACTACGATGGCAGTATCGTCTGCATAAGTAAAGATTTTCGACTTGTGTAGAGGCAGCGTGCATAAGTCGTTAATATAGATTAGGAATAGTGTAGGTCCTAACACGCTGCCTTGTGGGAGTCCGTATGAAACTGTTACTTCGTCACTTATGTAAGAATTAATCTTAACAGCTAGTTTGCGCTCTTGGAGATAACTCTTGATAAGTTCAAGTGCATTACCACGAAAGCCAATACGTTCCAACTTCGACAGTAGTGTGGGAACAGAGACTGTGTCAAACGCCTTCTGTAGATCCAAAAAGACACTGAGACATTTTTGTCTTTCATCTAATTTTCTTGCCACATGCTGGGTGAGATCAACAACTGCTTCTTCAGTTGAGATACCTTTCCTGAATCCATACTGGTTGGGTGCTAAAATTTTGAATTTGTTAAGGTAGTTAACAAGTCTACTATTAATTAATTTTTCCATTACTTTGGAAAGAGCGGAAAGTACCGATATAGGTCTATAGTTGTTTACACAATCTCTGTTCCCATCCTTATGGATCGGATGAACTAAGGCCTTCTTAAAGGGTTCTGGGAAAACCCCTTTTTTAATAGAGATGTTAATAATATGTGTTATTATGGGGACCAGAGTGTTTTTGCAGATTTTCAAGAGAGAACACGGTATACCATCCCAACCGGTTGCACAATCGTTCCTAAGATTCAGAATGGTTGACTCTACTTCTGATTCGTCCACTTCAAGCAAAACAAATGAACTATTAGATGTAATTAGTTTGTTGGGAGGTTGTGAGGTTGCTGGGATTCTAGAGGCCAGATCAGCACCAATGTTGGCAAAGAAGTTGCATACGCTATTTATTGCTAGTTTTTGCCCAGTTGATTTGGATTGTGTATTCAGTAGTTCTGTAGGTGGTGTGCAGACTTTTTTTGTATTGGTAATGTCTTTTATCTTATTCCAGAGTGTTTTTGGGTTTAGTTTGGCTTTCTCAAGTTCGTACTTGTCATGTAATGTTTTAAGTTTTCTAATAATGTTGTTGCAATAATTACGATACCTTTTATAACAGATTTGAATGAGTAGGTCTTCAGGTGACTTACGTGCTTTTTTGTGTAGTTTATCACGATGGCGAATACACCTCAATAAACCGGGGGTGATCCACGGTTTTATGTTTCTGTTTCGTTTAGGGAGTTGAATTACTTTTGTGTGCCTAGTAAGAATATTTTGAATTATTGTTATTAATGTTGATGTGGCTTGGCTAAATAAATATAAAGATTGCGAGTGATCCAAACTTTCGGGTGAAGCCTCTTTCCTTTGTTACGTTAATAATTTTAACAGATGATTTGTACATATTATTCTCATGGGAAAGCCCGGAAACGGAATTCCTCTAGCAACAGTTAGTTTAAGAATTCACGTAAAGGCTTCCAACAGTAGCGCATCATCAATAAAAGTAACAAATTGACTATCTCTGTAGGGCAATAGTTATGGTTTCAGTCCATTTCTGCTACGCAGAGGATCGATTCCAGCTCAATACAAATCTTTGTCTTTAATGTGAACATAGGTACTTTGGTCTGGGTGTTCTTCTCCGCCAAGTTTGGTAGATTGTGTTGTATGTATGAAAAACAAAAATGATTGGGGTTCAGTCCAATTCAAATCAATATTCTTAAGTAGGTATTCTTCATTCTGTACCTAAACATAAACGAGTCTAGATAAGCCATTATCAAGGTGTAGAGTCACCTACAAGTCTTGCGCAGGATATTTTTCAATAACTTTTAAGATTCGTTATAGAATTATTGATAACTTTAGTCTCGATAATAAGATAATGTTTCCAGTCGTTTGTAGTTTCCACATTTTTGTGTGTCGTGTTGCGGTCGCGTCACGCTCGCTTGTTGTAATTGATGTTCCGCGACATGTTTACTGTCGCTCGGAACTACTGCGCTTTGTTTTATAACATATTACACTAATTATAGCAAATTATACAGATTTAGAATGGGTAAGCCCTTGTGTAGTGAAAATATAATTTGACGATTGGTTACAGAAAATAGTAAAAGATATTCCTTACGCTACTAATAGTTTAATAAGTTTTTTTATTATTTTTAGGTATTTCACTGTTTTTGTGTCACTTGTTTGTGTAAAAATAACAAGGAATATGAAGCCACGTCCTGGATGACCAGGCTATAGACGTATACCGCTGGACATACTCGTAAGTGCGCCTCCCTCATCCATCGGTTAATATTAAATTTTAATAAGTAAAAGTTTTATAACTTAGGTAATTGTTTATAACATGTGCGGGAGAAATCTTATGCTTAAACACTAAAATCGTACTCTGCACTTTGTAGTTAAATTGAATATGGACGATATTGTCTTCTTAGGCCATCTGTTTATGGATTGAAGAAACAATGCGATGGGACATTTATTACAACAAATGCATAGCCATTCTTAATGTATAGAATTAGCTCTGATTATGTGTATGATATAGAACAGAGAGACGTAATTGTGTTGCAGTTATCTAGTTATTCTTAGCGTGCGGATGTGAGTGGTACTCTTCCGTCACGTAGGTACGTGAGCCTGCGCCCAAATAATTGGCAGCGTGGTGATGCGCGCCGGCAATGAATCAGTCTGTCCGTGCGCTGTCTACTCGCGATCAAAGCAGACAAGAGGGCCACGCCACCGCCATTTACAACAGCCCCGCGACAAAACGACAACGGCCATCTTGTCTCTCGTCGGCTGTCAGTCGCCGCGACGGATTTGGCGGAACAGCGCATGCGCACGATGCCCACCTAATAAAACGCTTATACTGATTAATTGCGACGCCCATTAGACACATATTGTACGAATAACTCCGTCAGTCAGTCACGCTCCAAGACCTCATATGTTTAGAACGGAAGAACATGAAGGAACTGCGTCACAGAATGTGCTAAATGTTTATGTTTTACAGTGAGCAGTAACGCTAGAAGAGCGGAACGAAATATATTTTTAATACAAATGTAACGGAACGAATTAAATAAATCTTTTCTACGGAAGAGAAAAGTTAAACATAATGTAACCTAATGTAATGAGAAATTGTTATCATTATTCAGACAATGTTACAGACCGTTTCATAATGATATGTTGTGTGCTGTTTCTCCTGATGTTTAACGTCTCATATCAGATTATTAGGGCACCAAAGTTAAAATGGCAATACCTTACACTTTTTATTTAAATAAAATAATAGAGACTGTAGTGAATAACCAACGGTTTTACTAACACTTCTAATTATCACTCTATGTCTTTTAAAATATGTATTTGGAGCTGTTGTCATCGTCACGGGCTTTACAAGGTGGTGAGCAAAACTGTGGAATATACCTACCTAGTCTATAAACTATATTTTACTCCGACAAAACTGGTCGACTAAAATGTAGAAGGATTTACATAAACCATTTTGTGCTAAGTAGGAAAATAAACAATTTTTATTAGTTATTGTGCTTATTAAGAGAGGAGCGACCTTAGGTAGGTACGTCCTTTCTGACATTGCACCAATTGACTCCTAATCATTAAGAAACATAAGTGCAAACCGCAGGACCGCGCAGAGTGGAAACTTTTGGAGGAGGCCTATGTCCAACAGTGGGCGTCTATAGGCTGATATGATGATGATGATAAGTGCAAACCTCCTGTTTTTAAGAAAACAGCTAGTAACAAGCATTTCCAGTAGCGGGGACATTTACAAACGTGACATTAACAGACATAAAAGACATTCAAGATATGGATGTTCTGTAAGAAACCTTCGTCCTCGTGCTAGACACCTGCATACATCGCCGCCACAGCCTTGTGATAGTAAATTTAGAAACTGCGCAAAAATCTGTAAATATAATGGTGAACGGTAAATGCATCAAATGATTCTGTCGTTTCAGTTAAATTAGTTGCTGTTTCCTGTCTCTGTGTAGCAGGTTTTCTTTGGTCTACATACTTTTATCTGTTTTCTTAGCTTACTATCATGTAAAGTATAAGATATAAATATACTATTAATGTCATTCAACTAAACAATTTTTTAGAATATCGTATTCTATGGCCAAAAGGAATTTTCACTGTATCAGATTATTGTATGTAAGTAGCTTGTGGACAGAAATTGATCTCTCTCGAGGTACAGTCTCTCTCCGTAGTTTTCAGATTTTATCCTTCTCTTTTAAATACAAGCATATTTGAATTAGGGTTTATAGGGAAATTAGGTAGTGTCTTATAAAACACGTAGCAAAAATAACAGACACTGCTTTTAGAAAACTTTCTTAAGCCTTTTTATTTAATACCTCCAACATGGCAGCTTGGGCAAGATAACCAGGCTACGTCGTACTCATGCAAAGCTGGTTATGGCTCTTAGTTATGTGCTCATTATCTTATACAATATTTTACAATAACAAGTAAGTGTACATCGCGTATTGCGTAAAATCTGGCAGTAACTCGTGTCTGCAACGAGGCGTCGACTCTCAGGTACGGTACATAAGCCGCAACAAGGTGTGACCCGCGCACAAATCGGCTGCAGCGGACCGCGCGGCCACGCGTCTAGCGCCCGCGCCGCTTCGTGCAGCACTTAGCGCACTAATTAGTCGTACTCATTGTGATCATCACACACTTGGCTTCACTACTCTACTGTTATGACAAGATTTGTGAATTAATTTTAACGATGTAAAGTATGTGTACAACATACCACCCATAGAAACAATACCGTAAATTAATGTATGTTTATATGTCTTCATGTCAGACCTGATCTTAGTATTTCATGGATTCTCCGTGCGGGTGGTGGGTCTATCGCGTTATAGAGTACGGAACACCTGCATGACAGCGTCAGGACAGGTCGTAAACCTAGATGTAGGTTTAACTGTCCGCTATTGATTTATTTATCAATGCCAACAGTATATAATTACACATTCAATAAAATAAAACACATGAATACATGGTCTTTGTATTTACACCTTTAAGAGGTCCGCTATGTTCCGTCCTCTACCTATCGAAATTTGGTAGGAACCTAACAATGCCGTTTTGGACATTCGTGATAATAGAGAGCTTGCTGAAGTTCTCGGCAGTCCTGGTTCTTTTAATAGGTTGTAGAGAGATTTAGCTGGAGTACCCCTCTAGCCATTTCTGGCTATCTCGTTTGTCAAGTAAGAGTATTTGTTTGTCTTAATTGGGTGGTCCTTAGGGACGTTAACCGTGAGCTACACGCTTTTTCAAATGTGAGTAGAGGTATATGTCTGGTCTCAACGGCGACACGCAGATGTACTCTGGAATTTTGTAGTGTGCTTCTTACGTGTCAACCAGTAGTGTTCAAATGTCTGCTCAACTCATGACTGAATAAGGCTTGTAGGTGGTCTTTTTAGTGGTGCTTTCAATAACCAATTGATGGTTTGATGTTGATAAAGTATGTATGCTTGTGCAATGTATGTTTATTCAACTGAGCGAGTAGGTAATACGTTGTGCTGTACAGCAGCTAAAATTTAAAGTTAAAGTATAATACGCTATAGATATTAGGTGAAAACTCTTTGAAGACTACCCGTTTTGAATTTAAGTATGTTTATTTCCATAAAATTCACCGAGCGTTGTATTTTAATGAATACTTATTACTGAATTTCAGTAACACTTTTGTATAGACAATTGGACCATGACAATTTTGTTGGTCTCAGTTTATGTAATGTTTCATATACTTTAGTGTTGAAAGACTTAGATGGTAACGAAGGTTCCTGTAACTCTGAACTTTTGAAAATAATAATATTATTTAGTTGGTATATTTAAGTTTCAGAGAGATTCAAGAGTCAGTACGCATCATGTTATAAATGATGTGTACGCATAATGTCAGTAGAGTGAATGAGCGCTAGTGGTGAGGCGGTCACATCACACAGATCTGTTCCGCGAAGTAACGCTTGAGCGAGCGAACGTCGCGCGCCGCCGCAACCGCGCCAGTATAGCACTGCCTTTATTTATAAATATCATTATTTGTGTAATGTACAGTTAAATATAAATTAGAATATGATTTATATTCTGACGTTTGCAAAATGCTATTCTTGCCATTTGATCGTCTGAATAATATTAGGTAGGCAGGTAGTTAATTAAATCAGTCTCACTAGAAACTATAATTGTGATTCAAAACGAAAAACCTTCGTCGTACAACTCATCAGAATTCTGACATCCTATCCTATCCTATCCTATCCTACTAATATATAAATGCGAAAGTTTGTGAGGATGTATGGATGAATGGATGGATGTATGTTACTCTTTCACGCAAAAACTACTGAATGGATTTTAATGAAATTTGGAATATAGGTAGTTTAGGGTGTAGAATAACATTTAAGTTACTTATACAACGCGGGCATCAGCTAGTACTAAATATGAGTAAAGTAGATTAGCATTTCTTGTAGGTACACAGTTACTAAGGCCGACTGAGAAAGTTTTTTTGGCTTTTACATCATTCTCATGGTGTTTGTGTTTACAAGACTAAACTGGTTAGCCATGTTGATAGAGATGGGTAAAAGATGACTACCGGAGGCTCGTCATTGCAAACATATTATAAATTTATATATTACGGACTCGTGTTATGATGATGATACCGCTACCGACTTTCGGATTGCTCCCGATCTTAAGATTTTTTATGAAGTTTTGTTTAGGTCATAATATATTTATTTAGCGTATAAACCAAAGTAAATATAATATATATGAAGACGTTAATAACATAATGTTAACGATAAATTACGCTTTGTAGTCCATAAACCTTCACCGACGATTAAACTCGAGCCGCATCCAACACTCGCGTTATTTGCCAATAAAAACATTTTAATTTAATGTCGTTATTTATATAATTATTGTTTATTTTACTCTAAGCAAAGAATAGAATTAAATATAAACTCGATGTGATCTTAATTTGATAATTCGGTTAAGCTTTTTTAGTTTTTTGACCTAACTCAGACTGTTGTTCTCCAGTAGGTACCTACGTAGTAGCTCAGTAAACTGTGTCTTAAACTCAAATTATAAATTGCATAGATTTTTAATCTAAAGTCGATTTTGCTTTAGCTGGTTTTCTGCGTGAATTTAAGTCCTGTATGGCTACCTTGTTTCATATGTGATCACGATGTGCAAAATCATTTATCCCTTATGCATCAGACAATCCATCAGAGGTAAAGAACTAGTATTTATTTATAAAACTTTTAAGCAATCACCTTACTTCCATCCATACCAGCCTATGGACGTCCACTGGTGGACATAGGCCTCCTCCAAAGTTTCCACTCTGCGCGGTCTTGTGCCTCCCTCATCCATCGGCTTCCCGCCGTCTTAACCAGGTCGTCGGTCCACCGTGTGAGGGGTCTCCCCATCCTGCGCCTTCCGGTGCGCGGTCGCCATGCGAGAACTTTTCTGCTCCATCGGCTATCTGTTCTCCGCGCTATGTGCCCAGCCCACCGCCACTTTAACCGGGCAATCCTGAGCGCTATGTCGGTCCCTTTAGTTCTCCTGCGGATCTCTTCGTTTCTGATACGATCACACCTTACTTAATTTAAATGAAATCGTCGCATTAATTTCACCTGTTTTTGCATGAAGTTTCTGTACAGGTACCTACACTAATTTCCGCACTCGATGTACTTTGACTTGTGAGACGAATTACAAAATTTTACCTACTAGGTACAATGAAACCATTCCTACGATTATTATTTCTACTTAATTTCTTTTCATATTTTTTTTCGGAGTTTGACACACCATAGTAGGAAAAAATATTTATTAGAGTAGAGGGTAGAAGTCAAAATTGGCACCAGCAACTTTAGGCAAGAAAAGAAAAGTATATTTGAAATATCTGTAGATATATATAATGTTTACAATGCGTAAGAGTGCGGTTACATCTGGCGTCCTCTTTGATGTGAGTGCTCGTAAATCTGCGAGTCAGCGACGCGCAACTACCGCCACAAAGCTACACAACACCCTGTATACGACTGATCTTATGTATCTACTCATGCTTCACCCTGTATACACGACTGATCTTATGTATCTTCTTGTGCTCTATGTACTAGAGAACTATATTAAGCTTTCGCATATACATACAATAATTGTTTTTGATCAAACTTATTGTAGCTAGATCTACGAATAAAAGTCTTATTAGAATCATTCGATATCTCTACAGGTAATTTTAGAATAAACCAATGCGAGACACTTTCTTTAGACTAGGTGTAATGGTCTCAGCTTTAAGTAATTATGCTTTGTATTTTTAAATAAAGCTATTTTGAATATAAAGCAGGAAAGTTTGAATAAGTAATTCCGTAGAGCGAGAAAATTTGAAAAAAAAAGTTGCGATTATGAATATAATCTAAGCTAATATTATTTTCTTGTCTAACAAACTTTCAAAAGTATTACAAATTAACTACGACTTTTTCACTTTTTACAGAAGAAAAGCTTTTCACTTAGACAAAGGAGTTAGTTTTCTTGCAGCAACACAAAACTGAAAATTGCCAAGTTTATTTTTGATGAAAGATCTTACTAGACAATTATTACACTCGTTATAATAATAAGTAGGTAGTGGAAAATTCGATCTCATTAGCAAATAGTATCAAAACGAGCGCTTTACGGACATGCGCGGGCGCAGAGATGAGACGATGCGAGTCCGACCGCAGCCGAGGGCGACCGAACGTAGCCGAACGTGGCCGAGTGTGGTCGCTCGGTAGTTACTCGGTAAATATCCACCATCAACATTTGTTTATGAAGTCTCGCTATTTGCATCTGTAGAAGCTTAGTTAACTGTATATTAATGGACAATCTGCTTTACTTTGCAAGAAAAATACTGATTGCTCTTTACAATATTTGAATACTAAAATAACCTGAAAATTGACTGAAGAGCGGCGAGTTATCACAATGTTTGCCATTACTAAGAATATTTTTTTTAAGATAACTATTTACTTTGATCTGATGATTGAAATGATCGTATAGTTATTATTTTATATCCTTAGTAGGTCGTCGGTCCACCGTGTGAGGGGTATGCCCCTGCGTTTTTCGGTACACGGTTGCCATTGCTGAACCTTTTTTCGGCAGGAAAATGGTGGATGAGGGAGGCACCGAACCGCACAAAGTGGAAATATTTGGGGAAGGACTATGTTTCAGTGGACGTCAACTGGCCGATATGATGATTATTGTATTTTGTATTATATGCACTACTTGTATTTCCTAGGTGCTCTACCTATTTCTGATTCAGTAAGTAATAGAGTTCGCTTTCTTTTTTTTTATTTCTGAGTACAAAAATGTATCATTTCATCGTACAAAACAAAGTCCCTGTCTGTCCATTCCTTAAATCTTTAAAACTACGCAACAGATTTTCAGGCGATTTTTTAATAGATAGAGTCTTTTTAACATTTATAATACTGCAAAGTATAAGCATAGCACCCGTGCGCTAGTTTAATATGCAATTAGAAGAAGTATATTATAATTGTCTTCAGAACAGAATACTCCCACTACTAAACAGTGCGTGTATTAATTTGAAAGTTTCAGTCAGAATAATATCAGTAATATTAACGTAACTGAGTATGTACGAGTATGTTGCAACACAAGTGAGTGAAGTTTATAATGTAGTAACATAATCTGAGTGTCAGTGTTGTAGCTAATGAGTATCATGTGATACTACCCACTTATATTGTGTCACTACCGGGGTTAGGGCTGTCTCTTTACATATTATATTATTTATTTATTTTATTAAAATAACTTTTGTACAATTGCTTATAATTCTTATCTTATTAATGTTTACAACTAACAACCACAATGTTTTATTCTGAAGTTCTACGTCAACAAAATTAAGTAAAATTATAGTTAGAACAATTTATAAACTGTCCACTGCAATACGCTTACGATTATTTATAATCGTTGATAAAGTTACTTTTGTCTTAAGAGCGTTTATAGGGCTCACTAGCCAGAGAGTGTGTGTTATACAAATACGTATGGTATGGTATAGCGGGCTGTTTTCCGCAACTCCAAGTCAAGGCGCGGGTTTTGCGTTAGGGTGGGTGATTTATTCGATCCACCCCAGCTCGTTGAAAAACGCCAACAGGCCCTTCAAGTTGCTGATGGTTTCTCGGAGCGTACCTGGATTTCCTAGGTACTTAGCCCTGTATGTGGCGGTCGCAGGACAGTGTAGGAGCACATGTGCCGCCGTTTCTTCCTCTCCCATGCAGGCTCTGCAGAGAGGGCTGTCTGTGATACCTAGAACTGAAAGGTGTTTGTTAAAGGAGCCATGCCCTGTGATGGCGGCTGTAGCCATTCGTAGTTGCCGTTTGGGCAGTTGTAGTAGGCTCCTTGTAAGTTTATGGTCGGGCATAGGTAGTGCATCTCTAGCTTGTCTGCACTCTGCCAGATTTGCCCATCGAGTATTATGGCTATCCTTCGTTTGCCTGTGTATTGTGGTGCGGAGGTATATAAAGGGGATAGGTATTATGGGTTCAGGGCCCATCACTACCGTATCCGATCCTTTTCTTGCAAGTTCATCCGCAGCATCATTGCCACGTGATCCACTATGGCCTTTGATCCATTGCAAGGTTATGTTGTTTGTATATAAACAACCTACTAACCTACTAACTAGCCTACTTGGTTTAGTTTGTGGTGGCATTCCAGAATAAGGCCCGAGTTAATAGTGTGGCTGTTTAAGGCCTGTAGCACAGCCATGCTGTCCGAGAGTATTCGGATTGAGTGTCCCTCCACTTTTCTTGCCATGACCGCTGAGGCTGCCAGTGTGATTCCCACGCATTCGGCCTGGAATACCGAGCTGTGAGTTCCCAGTGGTTTTGAAATATTTATATTCAGGTCCTCCGAGAAGACGCCTGTCCCGGAGCCTGTACTTGTTTTAGACCCATCTGTGAAGATTTGTAGTTCCGCCTGTTGTTGTGTAGGTTCACAGTGGCGGTCTTCATGGAGTTGAATCTTGTATTTTTTGTCGAAGACAAATTGTTTGGGCACACGGTCATTTATTGCTCCAATTATAGGTAGCTCGTCTGTGAGCACTTTGAGTAATGATGTGTGCTTAGTGTTATTGTTCTTCCATAAGTTTAGCGCCCTTAGACGTGTGGCTGCAGCTGTCGCTTCCTGTCGGATAAACAGGTCCAGCGGCGGCAAACCAAGCATGACTTCCATTGCCGCTGTGGGTGTGGTCTTCATGCATCCAGTGGTCGCCATGCAGGCTAGTCTTTGGGTTCGCTGTAGTTTGTCGGTTGATGTGGTGTATTCAGTTCTTGGCCACCAAACGATAGCACCATATGCAATCGTGGGGCGGATCACGGTTTCGTAAAGCCTACAAATACGTATGTACTTAAGTAGTTTGTATATTTTTTTGTTACAAAAGAGTGGTAGCGCGTCATAAATATATCGTTCTAATTTGACCTACAGATCCCACTTGAACCAGACGAGTTGCTGTTGGACTTTATGTTAAGTTTTATCTTTGCTATAGATATACGGGCAATAAAAGGTTGCTCAAGAAAAAGGTTACCGCTATACAAGATGTGATGTCTTATTGAGTTTATGTAGTAGAAGTGTGCATTATATACAGCTGTCAAGACGTGCCAACCCTAACTGAGCTACAGTAGCAGCGCGACAGTGTGGGAAGGGCGGCGCCTTTGATACCGACACCGCGCGAGGGCTGCGGCGACACATAATGTGACAACTACACACAACATCCACGTCTGCCTATTTTGTACACTTTTGACATTTACGCCTCAGTTTGACATGTGACAGGGGAAACGATCGTAAACGCACACCAATATAAGCTAGTTTAAGTTTTAGGTTCATGTCTCTACTTGAAAATAAATATAAGGGACTTCAGGATAGTGGGTACCTAAGATAGTTTGATATATATGTAGAGAAAGGTCAACGAAGCATCTTGTCGATTTGGAAACAGTTAGAAGAGGAAGAATGACAGGATAAAACGGATTCAGGTATGCAACAAGCGTTTTCTTAATTACCCTTATCACTAGAAAATAGGAAATTTCGTATCTACCTATGAGTTATTCGTTTAAAGCAATGGAAGTTATTGTATTTAATCAATCACGATTATTACGACGATATGACAATACAGCCTCCTTCAGCGACGGAGAGTTACATGGAGGCCTACAAGTAACAGGGAAACCAGCCGGACCGGCGGTGTAGACATTGTTTCTAAGTTTGCTCGGACTACGGTTGACACCATGTTAATAGAATATCCCTCCAAAATGGGTGGTGGCATTTTGTATAGTTAAAAGGCAATTAGGTAGTGCAACTACAAGGCTATGGGATGTAACAACGCGGGTGACAAGCGTAATGTAGAGCCATTTAAGGAGTCCTTTTGCATTTGATGTAGACACACGTGGAGCTTACCATCAGACAAGCTAAGTACTCGTTTATCTAGCCTCCATCTCTTATAAGAAAAAGAGATAATGAGTACTTAGGTCCTTATTCATAAATGATATACATACATAATTTTATCTCACACATACTCATATAGACAAGTACACAACAAAGACAAAGCATCAACTAGTCAATCAAACTTCGACTAGCTGGTGAAGTTCTAGTAAAACTTTGCAGCTTGTAGGTACTGTTAGGATATAGATATAATAACATGAACATAATAAATAGTAAAACTAAAGTATATACCTACGAGTAACTAGAGAGTGAAACATCCAAAGCACCCTTTTATTGACGCAAATCTCACACAAAAAACATAACATTTTGTATGATTGCACCTGACAACCGCTTAAATGATTTAGCTCTTGTTTTATTCTTAATCATTTAAAACAAAAGAAATTGAATGGAGTGCTGTGATTACTTTGTTATCACCAAGTAACAATCACGATAGTCTCACCACATATAAATAACTGAATATATACACTTGTATATAAACATATAATATGTATGTAGGTATATGTTGTATGTATGATATCATTCACAGTTTGTATGTCTCATGTGATGCTTGTCTAACATCCGAGGCTATTTAAACTTTTAACAAAGACACACGACTCAACGAAAATTGATGATCCAATTATCGCTTTACAACTCTCGTTTTAATTAAAGTGTCTAATTAAAAGCGTAGATACTATCGAAAACACAGTTTCCGTTGTCTTACGCCCTTCGTGTCACATCACGGGAAAATGTACTCTCAGTCTCTACATATAAAATGAATTTTAGAATTACTTTCCATGCATGAAATAATCTTTTAACCCATCCATAGCATATTAGACTTTGTGTTGGATAGTTAAGAGAGGTTTTGGTGTGTGTGGTGGTTAGTGCAGGGTAAGGTAGGCGGCCCGATTACCGGTGGCGGTGGTGCGTGTCGGCCGCCGCTGAGATCTGTCGTGCGCGCCCGTACGCGTACACTACTCGTATATAAATAGGCAGCACATTGTCGTAACAACGCGCTGTCACAGCACACGTGAGGAGAGTCTTTGTTCAGATCAAGTCGGAGGCGGATGTGAGTGTGGTAGGTAATATCGCCACTCAACCGTTCATCGTTATGATCTATTAGATAGTAAGTAGTACACATACATATTATTACTTATGTCATTGATTGTCATATATTGGGGTATGTGTATGCTCATGTCATGTAATATCAAAGTAAAAGTCTAAATCTTTGTATATCTGTATTCTGTTTTAAATTTAGCAGTGACAGGCAGTCCGCGATATAACGACGGGTCCTACGTATACTAATGTAACCCGCAAATTGACGAAAATGACTTTTTTGCTCGAATGGCCTGATTTGAGAAGAATAGGTTACTATTCTTCTCAAATCAGTAAGAAAAAAATTAAAATTTCTTTTAGTTTCGGCGATACAAACTCGTAAACTGATGTAAGTAACACAACTTAATGCAAGGAAACGGTCAAAACTGATATAAGTTACTTGCATTAGTTTACGTAGTTACGATTTACGTGACGCGTGAGTGTAAGTGACCGTTGCACCAGTATACGCGCGGCGACGATACAGCGCGTACGTACGATACGGGTGTAACTGCAACGAATTTTACTTTATGTATTGAATTTCTAAAAATTATTCATATTTTTACGACGTTTTGAGAGTTTAAGATCAGTAAAAATAAAAATAATAATAAGTATGAAGCGTTCTCGGAGTCAATTAAGCCAGATACTCCTGAAACTATTAAGGGTCTCAGATCTTTAAAAAATTTTGATGGTATTTGTGTCACTAACGTTTTAGAAAATCTACATAAAAAGTAATCCTGGCCCTCTGGGAAATCTGGAAAATGATCGGTGTTATAACACCTGGTAGGAGAATGGGTAGCATATTGCTAGTAGAGAACTATGGGGAATATTTTGAATAAAATTTTACACTTGATAGATTTTAAAATCTTTTATTATCGTTTTTTATACATTTTAATAAATTGTTGGTAAATAGATAAATAAGCAGCTAAAATTTACGTTAGTTGTGCAATGAAAGAACTCTTAGGGAGCAAATAAACTTAACATTTTTAACATAAAAAAGTTAGTTTTTGCATTATTTACAAGTTAGGGCTTAAATTGCTTGCAGCTATAGCTACCACAATAAGGCAACGTTACTTTATAGATAATATAATTCTACAGAGCCATATAGCTAAGACATTTTTGTTCAATACATAAAAAAAAATCTCACTTTCATAAATTTGTCATCACTTGTAACCACTTGTGTATCAGCACAGCCGTGAATAATACGTGACATTATGCAATTCAATCGATCTTGTGAAAGAGTGAGAAGTTATCACGGGAGAATTAGTATCTGACAACTTTTCCCAGTACGTCCACTTGGAGGGACAACAATGTTTCCACTAAACAAAAAGATGGCCATGCTGCACGCCTTCTTGTAAATAAATAAAACGTTAGAACGTTTTATATATACGTAAACGTATCTGACTAGGTTTTTATTTTAATAGAAGTCTTATTTTTTTAAGTTATTTTTACCACTTAGTAGATTGTTGTTGTGGTACAAAATTAATTGTGCAATGTATATTATATTTTGATGAGTCTGTAAGACAACTATTTAATTAGTCTTAGTAGTCGTACAGTTTTTACCTAAAAAGAATCGAACATTTTGTTATAGTTACATATTATTTTATTAACATGGTAAAGAAAGCACTGATTACTTTAACTAATTATTATTACTAAAACGACGAAGCCAAGTATATATTTTATTAAAGTTTATATAGCTTGTTAAAGACTGATTTAATAATTTAATATCTCCTTAACCTATTAAAGATGATATTTACTATCTGAGCGAGAATCATGTTAAATTTTTAACATTTTAAAATTAAATGGAAAAGACTTCAAAATTTGAAGTTATTATAAAAATAGTAGATACGTTTATTTTTACACTTTTAATGTTACACAATAAACGTGTTTTACTATTTCGTACGTTTGTTTGTTTCATTTTTCCATAAAAAAAACAGGTTCATGACCACAAAACTACATAAATTACTGGTACAACTAGTTTCTTAGTAGCTTGTAAAGTAGTGCAAGTGCTAAAAGTAGATAAATGAAATTATTTTCCCATATTTCGAGGTTTCAAGATTTACAAATTACACTCATATGTATGACTAATAATGTGTATTTCTTTTATTGTCATTATTTAAAAACTAAGCCAGAACTTTGTAAACTAGTACAAGTGGTTACTTGTAACAGTTTACTTGTTTGGATACTTTGATCAAAACAAGCTAAACAAATGCAAGTACAGCTATTTTCTAAAATACAAAGAAATATAAAAATATATTTAGTCCGGTTTTTTACTTTCATTTCCAGGTATAACTTGTCAAAATTTTAGTAATTTCTGTAGAACTTTGACAAAGTTATAAGCTTTTGAACCTTTGAATTGCTCTCCTGTAAAATTGTGTTTTTGCACTTATACTAGTCTACGTAGGACCCGTCGATAAGGAATATGCCACCATTCAATCGTGTTCCGTGGCTGTCGTTACAAAGTCGATAAGGGAGAGTTATAATATAAAAGAATAACGCAAAACAAACTTTATACCAACTCATCAACTTAGAATTCTATCAGTAGACTAAGTTTCCCTCCGTATTCTTATAAGTTTTAGAAACAAGCCAGGCTCAAGCAAACCATCAGAATATAACTTCCTTCCTCTTGGCGTAGTTTGAGCACTTGACTCTCCTTTCGACTTCAGTTTTCTTGAACTGCAATCATGCTTAGCAGTCATCTGTAACAAACAAATACGAACTTCGATTGCAGTTGAAAATGTATGAGGTAAGGATATGAGCTAAATTATGATGTAAGAACGTATACAATTTTAATGTTAAACAAAATTTTAAACACCAATTACACTTACTAAGCAAATAGAGCCCTAAAGTTATTTATAGCCAACATTTTATATCAGTAACTTAGACACAGCTAGCACATATTCTATTACAAGAACCATATGTAGGTACACATACCTACATAGTATTAAACACCTTCAAACAATCCTGCAGAACATGTTATTACACTACATACATACTAGTAGCATTGTGCCGCGAGTACAAAAGTTCTACAAATAGCTCAACGGTTGTGGTCGACGGCGCGCGACTGCCCGCTGATTAATTCAACACCGTGCATGCTGTATATCTAATACTTAACAAAACTACCCTTATAACTTAGAAATGTTTTTGAGGAACTTGGTAAACTATCATTTAACTAAGATATAAATAACTATATCATAATTTATGACTGCTTTTTGATCAGCTAACCAATATCAGCTAAGGCTGATTAATTGTTATCACAATTAAATCACAATGTAACTGTCATGGACTACATTAAAAAGTGCTAAAAAAAATTTGTTCAACTATTACAATACAGCCTACATATAATACAGTTTAACTACTTACGGCAGTATAATGGCAGGCCCTCGTTCCCAGCACTTCGATAACTAACAATATAAGGTCACTCGATGAAATAAAAACTGTTGGAATATTTGCAGTTAAATTGAAAACATTCCAAGTGGCGCCAAAACTTTAAACAATGAGAATAAGCTCTTCGATGTATTTTCTTATAAAGTGTCGGTGTCATGTTACAACGGTCACAGTTCTTGTTTATGACTCCCTACGTACTTAATATGGCTATTATTAGTAGACAAAGGGCACGTCCCAGGCCGATGTACGATAATACAGGGTTAGATATTTGGCAAACAGTAGCACCCTGAAAAACCTTATTGTACCCCTCCTCAACTGAGGTAAAATGCTACTAAGTTTTATTGGAATAATACAGTAACTAATATCCCTAGGGTGGGCCGACCACTTAGCTTATTAAAACCAGTAAACACTAACCCCCTTACTCATAAACGCCTCTTAAATTTAATCACTGTTTAGCGAGATTTTTATTACGAAAACCAACCTTATACCAAACAACGTAAGAGTTTAAGCTAATTAATCAATTGACTAAAATTTAAGAGGCGTTTTTGAGTAAGGGGGTATGTAACAGGTTAAATCGTAGGTACATGGTGTCTGTCATGTCATGTCATGGTGACCCTGGGCTGTCTTACCACAATAAAAGTCTACTAAGGGATGATTCGACATCAAAAGATGCGATAGTTGACATAAAAACTTCTACCAATCCGTCTTCCCAGGCATTAGTAGAGGGTCAGTTGACCAGGTGTTACCCAGAGAACATTAATAGACTGTTATAAAGTACTATAAACTGAATAGGTATATTTAAATTATAACAGCTGGAATTTATTAGACTTCGAAGTAAGAAGCATAAGAAAAAGAAAAAAGAAGTGTTCTTTCCATCTTATCCTCTTGTGTTAGATAAATAATCTATCCCATTTAGGTACCATAGTACATATTATAATGGTAAAAATAGGAATGTCCCATAGTCAACTTCTAGGACACCAACGGTACGAAGAGGGGTACTAATCCAAAAGAGCATAAGTTTTGGCATAGCATCTTATTTTATCACGAAACCAATCATTTTATCAAGGTAGTTTATTTCAGTACAATAGCTAAGGTGATGTAATTGTTTCATGTAAATGCGTGTAAGCTATAAATGAAAAAGTATAGCAATTATTTTTTATCAATCAAAGTACTCAGCAGGTACACAATAAAACCAAAAACCTATATAATGTTTTATATTCGTTCTAAAACAGTTATAGTGAGTATTATCTTCACGGATTGATATCGAAATCTATTAAAGCATTACGCAATACCTACCTTTGCTAATCTGAACATAACATTTAAAAACTATCGCATTAACAGAGAACATAAACCTGTGCTTCTATACAAAAGATAAAGGGGTAAACAATGTGGTGAGAGTGGGGTACGGCGGGGCCCAGCGCTGAGACAATTGGGCATAAACCACGCGGCTTGAGCGAGAACAATGACTTATAGGTTATTTATGAAGGTAGCTAAAGTACACACACAAACATACACACATACACACACCACTGCTTGTAATGTCCGCGGATATAATTTCGTACAAACGAGCTTGTTATTGATATTTTATTTCCGTTACCATTTAATGCGTTTTTCGATGGATTTTGGCTCGTCATTAGCGGCCATATTTTTTGAATACCTCGCTTAAGTTTAGACAATTATTACACATTACCATATAATAGATGTCTAATGTTACACTTAATTTAATCAGCAGTGATCCCTCAACTCTCGACTTACATCTTCATTTAATTTTGAAGTAAAGTAATCAAATGTGACTCTACTATTTTCCCTCTCCTTGTCGAACTCTACCGAAATCATAATTGCATTCTTTGTTTTTACTAAATTCATCGATAGGGTAAGTGCTACAATAATAATTATAACTCAATCATAGACAAAACAATAACAAGGTAACTTGCTGATAGAGAATAAAACTACATTTGAAACTTAGGCGTAGACATAGGTACGCTTACCGAGTGGGGAGAGACGGTGTAACCGCCAAAAGGTAGCCCTGATAATGCCTATCACTTGCCACTGAAAAGCAAGATGTCCTGAGCTAGAGATATGAATAACTTTAATGCTGAATGTGAATTATGTGACTCATTTTATTAGTAAGTAAGTATAAACAAACTACTAGGTTTCTTCTTTTTCCTTTTATTTGGATGTGAAACATTCAAATAACTTCTTGCAGGAAGATTTAACAAGTTCACGAACTTCAGGACTAAGCCATTAACGCAATAAGTTGGTACACTCATTAACTCATACAGACACAGACTGTTAGCCAGATTATGATATTAATCATAACATCAACATAGTGATGTTTGTCTGTTTGGCGGCGCGCACCGCCACTTGTGTCGATGTCGCCGCGTCGTCACGCATGCCGCACGCAGCAATTTGCTCCCGCGGCAAACGGCAAAAGCTTCTTATTGCCCGTTTTTAGGGAAATAATCGACATATTTGTGGTAATTAACAGACAACGCCCGGCGGCGGCGCCTTGTATATTTTTTGTCGTAATAAGATAGAACACGATGTAACCCGACGTTTTCATTACTGACACGTGTTTCCGACTACTGCGGGATGTTTTACAAGAATGTTGAGAATTTTTCAGTTTTAATTAGTTATGGAGAGGTTTCCTAAATATTTAAAAGTGTATTTCCCTTTTAAAGTTGTAAGGACATATGAGATGAAATATGAACACTGCACTCAATTCTGTCTTGAGTTGGTCTATGTATGAGTCGTAGTTAAGTTGATTTCAATACGTACCTATACCTATTGAAATCAACTTAATAATAAAGGTACAAAATATGACATATCAAAATATTAGTACTCATTCAAAATAGATTTCTGGTCACGCAGAGTGGCCGGAAGAGGTCGTTGTCCGCCCTCCTCCAGGTGCTGGTGCTGCGGGTCGGCTGGTCTGCCAGGGCTTCCCATTCCCGCTCCGCAACCGCTGTCGCTGCCGGCCATGGCGCTGACCACGGCCGGCAGCGACAGGTCGCTGCCTACTATTAAGGTGAGGGCGCGACGCGGCTCCTCCTAAGCTACGCACTCTGCTTACGTATGCCGCGCCGTTTCCTCTCCGCACTGGACGCAGTGGTGACACCGAGCGTCCGGCTCCCTGCCTTTGCGGAACAGGTACCTACTTCCCAAAGCAGCCGTGCGTCGAGAGCACCTGCTTCACATGAAGCGACAGAGAGCTGTGTCTTCCTGAGCCAGAGCGAGTACTGGCCGCATCGCCTCCAGTACTTATATAGTATATAACTAGCCTATATTCTATTTGTAAGCTGGCAATATGGCATTAATACCAACTTTATTTTAAGTCTAATATTAGATTAGATTTAATTTAAGTCTAAACTCTACTTTTCACTAACGCAACAAACACGACGGACGGATCGAAACTTGATCAATCGTTGACCAGACGCCAATTTTCTTTTTGTTTTCATAAAAGTACTCGTAGCTATAATCTGCAAAATTTCTCCCTTGCTTAACTCCCTTGCTATCAAAGATGGTGACTTCAAGATTTCGGTATTGTATTTATTTATTTAAGGAAAATAATTATTCCACTTACCGAAAAGCTGTAGTTTCATCCGTCGTTGCCTACAGAGACATAAGTACAACATTCATACTTGTACCTATGAATGAAATTGAAATGAAATTACATTATCGCGTTCTCAGTTGTCGTAGAGACATATGAAGTAGATAGATACTATTGACTAATGTAACAATAAAGCTAAACTTATTTAAGCGTTGCTTTCATAAAACAAAATAAGGAATCAGCATTTTATCTGAACATCTAACATAAATATTTATAAATTGAATCTGAAGCCATTAATAAAATACAGCAAAAGCGCCGATTACACTACCCTACATGTAGGGCCCTAAATCTTGTAGGGCACTGCATGTTGTCTAGTGTAATCACATGTAGGCTGTTAGGACACTACATATCGGAGATTGGCGAGTCCCGACCGCCCTACATCATGTAGTGTAATCGGTGCTAAAAGTAGATAAACTTATACATTACATTAATATCAAGTACCTACACTTAAATGATTTTTCATATTCAATGTTATTACCTAGGTAATAACATTTGATTACTAAGATACTGTAGTTATACTAGATAAGGTTAATAGACATTTAACATTTAGTACCCATTCAAGTATAACAATGGGGCAACATTAATATAGTTATAGTATCTATCAAATAATAATAAAAATAAGATTATGTCTCTAAAAATAACTGATATTATCATATTATATTTAAAAAATAAATATTTTATTTTATCCAGTGTACGGAAAAATCAGTAATGGTTTACGTGACACTGTTAATATCGTAAATTAGCTATAAGAACATAATTGTAATTCTTTCAAATAAATAAATATTAGGTAAATGTTCTTTAATAGACATTATACTGGTTTAATAACTTATATTAAATATTTTAATCCAAAGAACGTACAAGGTGGCAATATATGTATGAAGGAGGCAAATATATTCAGCACTGGATGTCTATGAGGCTGACATGATGATGATGATATCATAATTTATATTAAAGTTAACAATGAAATTGAGTCTAAGAATCAACCATAAATAGACAAAATATTTTGGTAGAGTTATACTTACTTCATAATAAATGAGTAGGAATAATAAAAATTAATTTGTGTAAAGCGTCGATTACACTACCCTACATGTAGGACACTACATCTTGTAGACGGATCATGTAGGAGACTACATCTTATAGGTCGGGACTCGCCAATCTCCGATATGTAGTGTCCTCACAGCCTACGTGTGATTACACTAGACAACATGTAGTGTCCTACAAGATGTAGTGTCCTACATGTAGGGTAGTGTAATCGGCGCTTAATACCTACTATTACCTTTTTAAGCGCCGATTACACTACCCTACATGTAGTGCACTACATCTTGTAGGAGACTACATGATGTAGGGCGGTCGGGACTCGCCAATCTCCGATATGTAGTGTCCTAACAGCCTACATGTGATTACACTAGACAACATGTAGTGCCCTACAAGATGTAGTGTCCTACGTGTAGAGTAGTGTAATCGGCGCTTTATACAAACTCATCTAGTCTCTAACTAAGCAAATCTTGTATCTCTTTTTCACTATGTGTAGGTATGTGAAAATAGACGACGGAAAATACATTTAAATACTTTGTTTTGTAACTGCATAGAAACCACACAACACAATGCAAATAGGTAATCTTTTTCATGCACGTAGAGATTTTCGTTGAGGGGGAAACGAATCAAAAACCGCTGTGTAGCAGCTTCGTACTGGCGCCATAACGCTACTAATCTCACCGACTTTCTCATAACTGCTGCCCCTCTAAGCTAGGATCAACAGCTTGACTTCACAGAGCATGAGCAAGATCTGCTATGAGTATCACGCTCGTGCTACGGTCACTGGGAAAATTTTAATCGTTTTGACGCTACAAATTTCGTCAGAACAAAAATGGAGGATTGGGAAAAGTGGTTTAAATAATGTCTTTATACTGTTGTGTCTTCAAATCAATATAAAAACTACCTACCTACCTGAAATAAGGTAGCTAAGACTATCAGAAATAAAGTTTAACCAAAAGCGGAGCGGTGTGTGTATAATTGAAGAGCAGTACACCGTTCCGCGTGTCTAAGAGTAAAACATTAAGTGAGGACATAAATGAACGCGTATAATAATACCAGTAACAACTGGTACATAGGTGAGTACATAGCGTGTCCAACATACGCTCGGGCTGACATACACCATCGCCGGCCTACTCGGTCTACTCGAGCGAGCGCCATTCTCCTCGGCTCTCGTCGCGCTCCTGCCCGAGCGCATCCGACCGAACGGGAAAACAGACACATTTTTCTACAACATACACACCAAACGAGCCTTTAAGCTTACTCTATAAAGTTCAAAATCGTACTGTATAATGGATAGATGCATCAACACGCTTCAAATAGAACGCGACATGGAAAAAGGAAAGCGTTCGAAATGAAGCGCAGCGATTGGTGGGTGGTGACCAATGGCGGCGGGGGGCGGGGCTCATGGCGCTTGTGTCGGCACGGCTGCGCGCGCGCACATGTCGCGAGGTCTCGGCGCGGGCCGCACGCGTATAGCTCAGGTCTACGTCCGCTCCGTGAGAGTGTCGGTGTGGCGTGTCCATGGTGTAGTGCAGTGAACTATCATGATGCTGGGAGGCATGGACGGCAAGGAGTACGGGGCGCTGCACGCCGCAGCCGCCGCCGCCGGCTACGCTATGGACCCTGGTGAGTACACACTTGCACTGAGGAGTTCTTGCAAGGACCAGGTAGTCTCGTGACAATAGAAATAGAAGTTCATGTCAAACTTATGTCTCATTTAAAGGACGCGTATTCATTTTAAAAATAAATATAAATTAAAACAATAGATAAAAATTCTAGCTTAATAAATTTCATCAACGTTACCTACTTTTTTTCTGCAACTTATAATGATGCCTTAAAATCCTTAGGTATTATTATATTTTCTTTCAAACAGCTCTCTACCAATTTGCCAATATTTTTTTCACTATTATTTTTTATTACGGTAAGAGATAATCGTTAAGATAAGGATTACATTATAAATATCAAGAAGTTCTGCATTTTCCATTTGGCCTTATTCTTCCTGAAAGGGAAATTATTTTCTTTACAACATCCGCAGCAAAAATAAAAATTATGTTTTCAGTTTACTTTCATGACTGCTTTTGAAGTTGGGTGGTTTACAAAAAAAGTTAAGATGTTTACAATAAACTTAATCAATGAATAACTTAAACAATGCGTTTTTAATCACTTATTTGTAACCTTAATTAAATAATTTTAAAAGTTACATTAACTTGCTAGATAGGTACCAGCATTAAATCCGACCTTAAACAAATTTGGTTATCTACATACTTTGAAATATAAATTCTTACAAAAATCCGGTCCGTTGAATTCAAAATAAACAAAGAAACAGATTTGTTCGGAACCAAACCGATTTGAGACGGTCCATTTCTTCGATTGAAATCTTATTAAAGCTGGTAACAAAAGCAAATTTTTAGTCCAAAACAGCTGATGTAAAAGAAAAAATAAGCAACCAAAGCTTAAACTTTTAAGCTTTGGTTGCTTATTTTTTCTTTAGGGTTGAATACATGCGGGATATACTTTTAAAAAAAATTGAATTGGATTCAATATCGTTAGATGTTTACTGCTAAAAGAACAGCATGCCGAAGGAAATATGCAATTAAGTAGTAGGTACCCATGATAGTAGACTTGTATTGAAGCTTGAAAACAGCAAAGTTTGTCTGGTGACAGATCGGCGGTGATTCCTCAAGTATCCTGTCTCATACCGCAGTATGTGACATAATATTGTTTAGCAAGTCTTCTTTAATAACCTATTCTTTACAAATCGATTATGGTTCTGGTAAAAAATACAAAGCAAACTTCTAAATTTGAAATGGCTGGCTGAAACATAGAACTTTCCCATTACCGATGACGGAGGATGTTTACCTACGATAGGTAGTAAAAAAAATTATGCTGGTTGACTACAAATTAAAATCGCCAAGTTTAGGGAAAAATATAAGTATCTGTCGCCTAGTAAGTACTTACAGAGAAGCTCTCCTTAGTTTCTTAGCTACACGGCATTGGGAAAATTTTCGAGTATTAAGTATTTCATCTATAGTGTTGCTGTTGATGAACGACTATTATTAATATTTCTTCATTCTGTTTCCGGTAATTAAAGTAACGATTACTTAATTTAAAACAAGAACCAAATCTGCAAAAGGATGAGGAGTTGACGAACGGTGCGACGGTGACGACGGAAATGCTATTTTTACCAGCTTATTTGCAGTATTGAAAATTTGAATGAAGATTTCGGTACGGTTTAACATTTGATTTTCCGTACTTACAAATTTCGGAAAACAGTATTAGAAGTAATTTGCGTACCTACAGTATTTTAAAATATGTCTATAAATGGAGGCACTTATTTTGCCTCCCCTGATCAAGAGCATGTTATCTGTTATCATTTTATTATTATAATATTCACTTAATCTCGTTTCTTCATGACAACCTGTCATATACTTGTTTGTCTATTGTCGTATAATGTTATCCTAAAGTATTTCAGAGGAAAACCCTTGCAGTTAGATTTATAAAACCTTAATTGATATGTTCACTGGCGTGCAATTTCCCAAAAACATAAAGCCAAGTAGCAAAAGTAGGTAAAATTAACAGACTTATGCTATTTCCTACATGAGATTATACGTATTTCTTTTAATTAATAAAGGCTATAAATGTTTACATTTAATCGGTCGTTCTGGCCGTTATCAATAAACAATAATAAAAATGTTTGTATCTTGAACCATGAAGAAAAAGGTCATCCGTTTTGCGACGAATCTAGTTTGAGGCGATAACAGATTTCAGTTGGTTTTGCAGAGTGCAACATTACTTATCCGTGTGGTGACGGAGTAAGAATACGATATGTCACCACCCCATCTCATCCCATGGGTGTCGTAAAAACCGACTAAGGTACTATTCGTAATTATTATCGTTACGAATTAAAAAGAAGGAGAACTTGAAATTAAACCCTATATATATATATATAACCCTATCCGTCTGACCAGCGTGGTATTAGTAGGCCAAGTATCCCTCCATCACGGAGGAGGCCCGTCCCTGGAGTGGGACATTAGTGGGCTGTTATGATGATGAACATTACTTATAATTTGTTTCTAAGGTCCTTTATTTATGTATTTGGGAATTCAACAACTTTTTGTACCTTACAACATTTTCATTTCTATGTATTAGTATGTAATCAACTGATACCACATACAAGACTCTTAGCCAATTACCTATTCAGTTTCACGGCAGTCAACTGTTGGCTCTATATCTTTAACTACCTATAGGTACCGTTTCATTCGTTCCCAGCGTTCTTTTCTCCCAATTACTCTCCCAAGTAAGTTAGTAATATATTTCAGAGCCTACACGTACCTATTGTAGTGGTGTATGTGTGCATGTACAATATAAGTACATGCACTGTTATTAATAAAGAAGTCTTATAACGTAACTCGTGTGTATCACTTGTCTCCCCATAACATCCCATCCTTACATGGCGACCCTGCCAGGATGGGATGTTATGAGTACGTTATAACGTGTTCCCTGTGAAATAAACAACTAACTTCGGTTTTCCGAAACGCTATGATTTGTCCTTCTTCAAACAAATTAGAAGGAGATCATTAATGTCAAGATAGGCGGCGGCTCGGCTACGCTTTGCCATTGCTGACGTTACCCACCTTTAATGCAGTAAAAACCGTGGTGTTAATGCCTCTACCACTCTTTCACTGAAAAAAGTTCCGTCTTCAGAGTAACCTGGTAACAGGGCAGTTGGAGTTCGTACGAGGGTTTGTGTTAAGATTTTCTTGTTTGCTTCAAATACTTATAGCTTACTTAGTTCCTTAGTCGTTAGTACATGAGTAATAGATTATATTATAATAGAAGTATATTTATTTAGGATACGATGTATTTTAAAATAATATAGGTACGCTAATCTATCGCAATAGCCTTTAATACAGTCTTAAGTTCTCGAAAATATTAAATACGCCGTGAAAATGTGTAATGTAGACAAGTAAGTACAAATATTTCAATTTTGTAAAACACTTTTGATTAAAATGAAAACTGTTAATATAAAGTGAAATTATAATTGAAAAGTTTTTATGAATTTTTATTGAATTTAATTTTGTTTTACAATCTCTTTCACTTATTACGACAGTTATATTATTGTACTAATATAAATGGACTTATCCACGGACAAACTTGTATCTTACTTGCCACTGAAAGTATGACGGAGAGAATCTTAGAATTTACCACACTTAGGAGGGCGTAATTTTGTATAAACTTTTCCAAATTGCGTAGAACCAAAGCCAAATTTTATCCATTAAAATCTAATGTATACAGCCACGTCAGAGGCGCAAGTCAAACATTTTGTGTGCATTAAGTATTAAGTACAGTTATATACTTATTATGCTTTAAATTTTATTTATTTTTATATGAGGGAGGCACAGGAACGCACAAAGTGTTAATATTTAGAGGAGGCCTACCTATGTCCAGCAGTGGACGTCGGTTAGGTGATATGATACATATGCTTTGAACGTTGATAGAATAAATAGAGGTTCTATACATCCATCAGCTAATGGACGTCCTTCCGCGATTCAGTGCCTCCCTCATCCAACGCATCAGTTAAACAGAAGTTAGTAAGAGTTGAATATGGCCGATGTTACACTGTAGGTAAATGAAGCCTAGTTTTAGTACTGATCCACACTACGTCATCTTACTGATCGTCATTTGCTTTCAAGAAACCCAAAAGCCTGAAATTTTGTTACATCGCGCTAAACTGTGATAAGGCCGCGAACGATGGGTGCTAGCGAGCGGTAGTGATTACTTATTTACAAGATTTAAGCTGTTATGTTATACTCTCATATAGTTATGAAGTGTGAATGTGTATTATCGCGAGCAGTGTCGCATAAACCTTATCTGTACATACAATTTTAGTTTTTCACTAAACAATGATTTATAGAGGATTGTAAATGAGAAAATGTTATAAGATTGATTGTGTGAAGCGAATGCGACATAATATTTTTAACTAAGTATTGCTATATTACACCTTTATGTTCAACATAATTGAATATTTAAACAAAATATTTTAGATAACTGATACTATGGTCACTTTACCAGTAAACTATGATTAAATTTGATTCTGAATAAACTGCCTATTACTATTAAATGGGCAAGGTAGGTGCGGAAACACCTATCGGCCTCTGAATGCCTTAACACACTAGGTCTTTCATCACGACCGTATTGAGGAAATTGGAAAACTCAATGAAATTTGGCCAATTTAGCCCATTCAAGGACAGAAAGTAAAAATTTACAAAAACCACGATTATATAATTATAGTAAGTAAGTTTCTTTGCAAAGCGGTCACCAAAAACTTATAAAAGTACATTCTAGCTAAATCAGACTTGGATGCTAAGTAATCGACTTTTAGAAAAACTCAAATGATTTAATAAGAAATCAGATAAACTTATTGTCTTAATAAATTAAATGAAGAAGCGTTATCAAATTAGAAGTTATATCTGGGAAGTAAAATTAAGTATTATGTCTTATTTGAAGTTACAATGATGTCAGTACGTAGACATTATAAAAGTGCGACATCGTATTGTGCGTCAGTTCACAAATGACGTTAGTAATGCATCACCGCGCCAGGGTCAAGGATAAACACTTTGCTTAAAGATAACATCATTATTGAACTTGGGCCTCAACTAAACTAAACTATAGGAAATGTGCGTAAGTATGTAAGATGTGTGAATGAGGTTTGTAGAAAGACAAGTTTGAATTGACAGAGAAAAGAAAGATGAATGTACTACCCTACATAAATAAAAAAGGTAATAAACTTTAGAGGTCAGTCTGTCTGTCCTATATAAATTTAGAAATCCAACACCGACCTAGATCCGAAGTAATTTCATGCGACGGAAATATTTTCAGAGATTGATAGAGCTACGCAGATAAGTTCATAAACGATGTACGATCGAGAGATTTAACAGTAATCTTCTCATATTTCTCTAACGCTGTTTACTTTATTTCTCACCGTCTCTTACTTGACTTTAACTTAAATAAATTTCTTGCGAGGACTATGTTTTGTAAGAGTAATAGAGCTACGCAGATCACCAATAGTTTGGCGTCTACGATGTAAGAAAATTCAGCATTCCCCAGTAATCTTATCGGGGCATCTGTTTAATTTAATTCGTTGTATCAATTTACATTTTATTATAGTTTACCTCTCAACGGTTTTGGGTCCTCTGGTTGGTCAAAGGTTTTCAGATTCAGAGTAGTGCACCTCTTACCTAATGCTGTAAGAGTGTAAACAAAGAGAGTCGCGCAAATGAACACTGGCAGCGCAAAGCTGTAGGTATTGTATCTGATAGCAGTAGGTATTGAATTATCTACACTTATATCAGCTTTACTATACAATTATATCAGACCATCTGTCTGTTTATTTTCTTATTTATTTTAAAAAGTTTAAGTAGACTGTGTTACTTATATTAATTTTGATTAGAAGAGGAAATGACTACTAGAGGTAAACACACAAACCGTCAGAAAAGGTAAAATTAGTGTCAATTTTCATAGAATTTTTACTAAGTATAATGGAATAAAATCAACATCAAAAATGCCCAGTGTGAATGTTGTCAAGAAAGATTACCTTTATGTTAATTGCGAAATGACTATGAATTTCAACCAAATTATTAATTTTAGACAAGGATCATTCTTCCAGAATGTTGTTAATTAAATTTAAGTGTAATCTGGTTTCATCTTCCTTGTTGTTTCTTTGGCAACTTATCGTCCGTACTTTTTTTCAGTTCAGTTATTAATTGGGATGTCTATTACAGTTCAACAAATCTAAAAGATACAGTATGACGTTTCATATTTTTCAAACTGAAACAACTTTGTTCATGCGTACATTATTCAGTTTCGAAAACCTTTTTCGTAAAACCATGAATTTAGAAAGATTTTATTATTGTATCTAAAAATGTACAATTCTTAATATATAAATTTAATTGAAAACTTTCAAACAAAGCAAAATAACACATATTTACATAGTAAATAATATCTTATAGTTCTATTCTTGACCTCATTGCAAAGTCACGTAGTTAGGTTACTGCTCGTAGTGTTGCGACTCTTCGGATACACTTGTATGCAAAAAAATCGTTTACATATACGAAAAATCGTTATTATCGTTAGACACGTAACTAACTATTACTCGACGTGGTCGAAGGTGACGGGAGGCAACTTATATAGTAGTGAATAAAAAAATCCTAAACATTACTTTTATTTAATTAATTATAATTAAAATAAAAGTAATGTTTGGATTTTTTTTAATTCGCAGATTAGAGAATTTGCAATATGTGGTGTTTTTTTACAAAAGGTTTTACCCTTTACTAATAATGAGATTAATTATTAAAGTGTCTTAAAAATCGGATATTATCGTAATCGATCTCTTAAATTTCGGATATTATTGTAATCGATTTTTTTATCCCAACCTTATTATTCAATTTGTCAGAACTGTCATACCGTACCTATTAGATTTGTTGGACTTTAGTTGTTGTTGATACATTTATTGATTCTTAATAATTATATTGATGCTGAGTCTAATCAATTATTATAACTCTTGTCAGTCATCGTATCATTCTTATCTCTGTGTCACCTGTCATCCATCTTCATTATCTGCAACCCCAATCCATACAACGCGCCAACTTTTTCGAGTAACTTGTGCTATCGCGGATTTTGGTCCCTTTTGTTTATAAGGAACTCTAGTACTCTATTATTTCATTTAACTGACATAACTACATCCCTATTGCGTTAAATCTCATCCTATCTGTCTCAATTTTCAGACATAAATCTTTACTTAGATAGTACAGGAGTCCTTCTCGTGCGAATGTTGTATTATCTAATCAGTCTCCGACGTGATAATATTTTAAGACAATTCAAGTGCTTTAAGGATGTAATTTGTTTTCTTAGTTATGGCCTTCATAAAACACTTGTTTGGAGGAGGCCTATATCCATATATATAGTCCGTAGACATCAGTCTACGGAAATGGATATGGAAAACCCTTGTTTAAGTATACCTATATGTATTAAGCTATATTCATACCGTAATTTCCTTCTCCTGTGTGGCATGTTTAAACTTTGCTTAAAATGATTGTATAACATTCAGTAACTAGGTACACAATTATGTATTTATCATTACATTTAAACATTAATATTTGTTGATAAATCCTTTACATTGGCGCGTTACCTAATTATCCTATTTTTCAACTGATATATTAAAAAGCGCGTTAATTACCTGGTTTAGTTCGTTTTATTTAATGAAGCATAGGGCGGCTCCGAGGCGCGCGCTAGTTGCAGTTTATCGATAAGTCAGAGGGCGTCAAGGGTTATCGATAAACGCGATAAAACGGGACCGTTGCGCGTCACTACACTTATTGTATAACTTCTGTTATTTGGTTTAGTATTTAAAAATGTTTAATTAAAAGTAACCGCGGTTATTTATAGACTATTATTATTGTTTAAATACTTTGCATCGAAATGAAACGAGAAACTAAATCTGGTTATTAAAGTCAAAGCAAGATCTCTATCTAAATGAATCTTGGTAGTTACATCGTAAAAAGAGTAGTTATAATTGAATTTGAATCAGTGGTCTGCATAAAGTGCGTACAATTGCGCAACAATTGAAATCAATGTATAAGTCGACGATATTGTATTAATTGAGACATTTCCGCATTATGAAACACGCCCCTATACAGAGCTTACGATATAGGTTAGTATACTTACCAAAATGTTGAGAATCATTATGACTTTTGAAGGCGACCAGGAAACGGAGTACATATAACACTGTAAGTGACAATCCTAAATTGGAACCACTCACAGATAATTATATAAGTAACAATAAACAAAAACAAATAATAAAAATAATGTGTAAAAAGTGCAACGCTGTGTAGAAGGATGCCTAAAAGGTTTCAGCTCAGCTTAAGCTACGCATGACCGCTGCTCTAATTTTCAGCTGAACCTCTCGGGTCTGCTACGGACTCTTGAATCCATAATCCAATGACAATGAATCGTACAAAATAAAATATAATAAAAATAAAACATATACATGCCTTAAGTATTAACTTCTACTTATATCATTAAAGGGAGTGGAATTGAGTGTTGGACCTTGGACATGAATTAAAGAAAATAATAATATGTTGTTTAAAAAATAAAATACAATTTCGTTTCTTTTTTTCCTATTTTTTTTTCCTATCTCCTAATAATCCTCCTAAGTGCTGCATTTTTGTACAACTAAAAAATAGTTTTCACTGTTGGCTGACTCTTACTCGATCGATCTGATACGATCCAGACTTTACTTGTGTAGGCTGTAGCACCTTAAGTACGTTCTCATACAGGGACAAAGTCGTCACCGATATATGGAGAAAAACTTCGTTTATTAGAGATGTCACGCTGGCCAGAAGGGTTCGTATTAAGTAGTCATCCTCTCAGAATGAAATGAGCAGTCTTTAGTCTGTTACCAAATGCAGTTATATACCAATATTACTACGTCTTATCATACAAACGCGAGACGCAAACTCCATACATAGAGTTAATGAAATATGTTTAATAATTAGTTAGATTGTGTGCAGCGAACACGTTGTCGTATTATTCTTTACGCTCAATTAGTTCTGAGCAACATAACTAGGTACAAACACGCCAACCCATGACAATGTTCACGCTTATTTACTTATCACCGTGTACAACTAAAACATTTAGTTCAATCACATTCTTTTGTTTTGTTACTATGGTATGTTATACTTCATAATATACTTGGATATCGAACACATACCGAAATAGTGAGATTAGACCGTGGCCTATGATTAAGGCAAAGTTGCTTATGGATGTGATGCAGTTTAAAATTATATTTGTGTAGGAATTATGTTATAATAATACACACACAAAGTGCTCTACTTTGTTACAAATCATTTACTATGTGTTTAAAGTATAACACTTAATATTCTCCCAACGCAACTCACTGCAGCAGCGTTGGGAGAGTTTGGAAATCACAAAGCGTAATGTGCAATGATTTTTCTTATTATTTTAAATGTCCGTTCTGTTAGTTCGGTCCTAAGTCCAGTATGGTACTTACGTAGCTTTCAGTGGACTACACATTTGTTAGCATCAGAAATGTGCGTTGAATGATATTTTATTATATTTTAAGTATGGTGCTAGACAAAAACGATGAATCAATTCTTTTACATTTTTGTTTTCTTTTAGTCAGTAAAAGCGCGTTAATAAGTAGTTGTAGGTAATAATAAAAAGACGATGATTAAAAGAAGGACATTCACTATATCTAGTACAATTTCCTACTTTTAATCATAGTCTTAGGCATAAATTATTCTTTGACCAACTTTCGTACCAATAAACCATTTATAATGTAACATACAAGCAGCCCTATCAATGCGCGTTAGTGATGTGAACTTGCGTGACATCGACAAAGTATCGATAAACAGTAGTAAGTATATCGACACATAATCGTCGCGCGATAATCGCGGTTATCGTGGGGTTATCTCGAGCACGCGCCAATAACTGCGACACTATGACTGCTCTTAATTATTCTCTGTTTATTTATGTGTTTTATATTTATTATTAAGGAGTCAGTAGTGTTTTAAATGGACGTTTTTATCTATTCTATGACATGGTCAGGCTTTCATAAAGCTCGATTAAGTGACTAGTAATAACCAGGCATAAGTTGTGAAAGTATATAAGAATAAGTATAGTAGAAAAATCTATGGCAATTCGTTATGGTCAGTGTGGTATTAGCCGAACTCAAAATAACTATAGGAGGTCCTTCCTATAAAAATAAAATGAGAAAGAGTGCATAAAGAGAAGGAAATGTGGCAGATAAGTACCTCAAAACACTTCACTAAAGAATATCAGAGATATTTTATCGCCATTAATTTAGTTTGTAACAAATTGGAGAGTTATATCGTCTCTACACGCTATAAATTATAATTTAACTTCAGTATTTGTCGTCGTGGAAATAAAAATGTCTGTTTCCTTTGATTTTATTCACAATAAATTATTTTACGTAAACATTATCAATATAATTTATACCTCAGTGCGTCTATATTATTATTTGGATAACGTTTAAAGTGTTTCCGTCCAGGTAAATAAACTGTTTGTTTATTGTCATAGCTTGTATTACACTACTCTGTGTCACACAGAGGGTGTAGTAAATGGCTGAAGGTCTACTACTAACTGTCCAATGGTTTTTTTAGCAAATATGAATAATTTTACAGGAAATTATTTCAAACCGTGTGTCTAGTGCAGTATCTACACTGGATATTTCGTTACCTAAATATAAAAGATTATATCAATCATGGGCTGGAATAGTATTAAGTATAACCGGGTTTTTTGCTGGACATTGATTTTTCAAATACATTCCCTGCTTCTAGTTCTGTGACACTCCTGTACATCGCGTGTTTTGTCAGTAATTTTGCTAATAGGAGCGGATTTAATAATATTAAACACATATCCCAAAATGTATAAAATTATGATCTGCTCAAATGACTAATTTAAAGAAAAGCCTAATAGGGAACTTGCATTATTAAAAAGTATATTTTTAAAGAGATTGAACTAGATCTCCAAGACCTTGTGATCGTGTTCAATAAAGATAAAAAGTAAAAATATATTTTGTTCTAATATATTTTATTAGTATGACAGGTAGAGTACGGCTAATGGGTTCTCCACTCCAAATATGAGAGGTTTGCGTCCCGACCGTGTTTGCGTCGCGTCGCCGTCGCTCGGGCGCGCAACCGTAGCGGACAAACAGAGCTACCGGACTTCTTACGAGCATCATGGGCTTCGGGACGTGTTTAGACTATAAGGTTATAATACAAATAAGGGTAACTAATAAAATAATATGTCCTAATTAATACCGTATATTTTGATGTATTCCATATATTTTGGTACCTATTTAGGAAGGTACCGCATCATCTTTTTTCCATAGTTAAACTTTTCAGTTTTACAGCATTGGATTATTACCACGGTAGGTACTGCGTGACATAATCGTTAATCCTATATCATTGTATGAATATAAGATCTTGTTAACAGATTTATTAAGGGGCAGCGCATAAATAACAACGGTCTCTGCGCCTTGTTGTTAAATGAAAATGTTAATTTATTCAATTTAAACTATAATACTTTCAATTCTTTTATTATTGAGATTGATGCTTTAAAATATATAAATGTTGTTTATAATTTACCCTTCACGATTAGCGGAACAAACAAATAAATAGTTTTGATGCAGACTAATCGAACAAAAACTCTAAGTAGCAAAATGGCTTCAGCTTATTCAGTAACTCGACACTTTACATGTCTAAGTACAAGAAAAAAAAACAACAAATAAAGTTACAATTTCCTTTCAATCACTCCTGCGCACCCACTGTTTACTACATTACCCCACTGCTTATATATTTCGTTCAAAACTAAATCTTATTCGGTTGTGATAAAGGCGTTATGTTTTGTTTGTTGAGGTAATAAAAGGATAAGTACATGAGATTTGTTCGTGTTTGGTTACTGTTTTGGGATTTAATGCAGACATTTGTAATCAAACAAAGTTAGAGTTTTTCTGAATACTTCTTGTGTCAATAGTTTTTGTTGTAGATTAATATTATTCTGGCGTCTGTACACTGTATACTTAGGTACATATTTGTACTAAAATAAATATCATAAACTATTTTAAAATTAATTTTGATTTATGAATTAATGAAAAACAAAATTAATGAGATCACGCTCTAGTGTTTATCATCAGATGCAATTGAATTGAGTAAATGTTTATTTTCTTGCATAAGTAGGTATAGGTACATAGAATAAGCTGAAAGAAGATTTTGTGTAACGTTCTGCATTGAACATTTAGCCATTTTAAATGTTTTCAATAATTAATCATTTTTCATTTTTATTAAAATGCTTGGTGTTAGGTATTATTAAAGCACTGAGTCAATAACTCAATTTGTAATAATCATTAAAGGCTGATAAATAAGAAGAAGTACCTACTGTGAATTATAAAATCATATGAAAAGGCATATCAAAGTTTAGTTCACTACAATCTAGAGTATGGTTCCCATAGATTTAGTAAAAGAGTAAATAAATTTGTGAGTAAATGTGACACACCTCTTCCGACACGCAATGTCCATTTGTTCTAAACATTATGTACTGAAGAGAAGTGCCCAGCGGCACGTAATTATATTATTAGTATTTCTTCTGAATACATGGGAGATTGAAATTGGAAACTCTTTTTAAAACATGAAAGCAATGATCTATACTTATGAATAACTGAAATTGCTGCTAAAACTAAAAACGTCAGTCGAAACGTCTCCAAACTACAGCAATTAATGTATAGAGTTTCACAAGGAAGTATTCTGGGGTCACTTTTATGTATTCTATTTAATAACGATATATAACTCTAATAATGCTTTTTGCCGATGATAGTTGTATGATTTTATACGCGTATATTATACAACAATTTTACTAGGAACCTGTTTGCCTCCAATCATAATTAAGTCCAATCATAACTTATATAAAAATAAAAATAAATGATTTAATTGATAATAAATAAATATTTATTATTTTGTTGCATATTTATTTTACTTACTAGATCAAGGTTAGTAATAAAATAAGTTATATTGTTATTATGGTTGATCGATCGATTGTGAAACAATAACATTTTTCCATTAATTCTCCTGGGAAACTTGTATATTTTCTCATTTCCTCGCATCTATGGTATCGTATGGGACTTTGATGTGAAATAGTATTTAAATGCCCATTTATTGTATGTCAGAGAAAGTTTATATTAGCCAAAACCTTTATTATTATCAAACTATTATTAAACTTCATGTGTTATTCTCATAAGCTTTAATACTTGCAAGTTACATTTTATCCTTAGTTAATAAGTTAATTTGACAGCTACTGTCAATGTGCCCATCAGTCTTATGCAGCATGAAATTAGCTTCGGCTTAAGCTGCTACCAAAACAGCTATTGATTGTATTAAAATATTTTTTATTCCGAGTATAAACCTACATAGGATATCAATGTATTCTTTATCCTCCCTTTATTCGAAATAGTGTGATTCTTTGAAATGGTAATAACAAATTAATAATATTTTATATGAAACTTGACAAGTAAGTTAAGTCCGAGTGACAAGTGTCGCGGTGGCAGTAACTGTATGTTTGCGCACGCATTAGCCGTGCCCGCCTCCTGTCAACAACGTAATGGCGGCAAACATAACCCCCCCCCCCACCCCTCCCGCACGACTGACATTATTACTCTCCCCTCTGCGCTACCGTTGACAGATGCGCCTGCGCACATACACGTATCTTCCACCTACCTCAATTGAAATTAAATGTTTTTATAGATTTACATAATAAAATGAAGAGGAATCATAATACATAATGTCATAAAAGATATTGGTACTGATTTCTTATTGATTTTTTATTCCATCATGAGTTCACCGTTGAGTGAGTAAGTATACTGCCAGTGCAAACAGCGGAAGAAGTCTTTTTAATTAAAGAAATAAAATCTTGTGACTTGTTTAGTCACAAGATTCTGCGATGACTTTGCTGAGCTGTGTCTGATCAGGGTGTTCAGGGTCTATGTTTGCAATTTTTATAGGTATTCCGAAAATCCCATGATACCTATGAAATATGTAGAATATTTCATTCGCAATACATTCGTTTGTTGAGATTTTCAATTTATAGTCGTTCTGATAAGAACCTGATTATTATTTTATAACCATTTTATGTGTAACGTTATTACTTCATAGGAAAAAGATTGTAATAGTATCTGTAACCATTATTTTTATACAAAAACTTTACTTATACGTCCTTGTGGTAACAGGTTAAGTGTATAAACAGACTGCCACTCTGCTACGTCATTCCGAGGTTCTCGTAGAGCCAGAACAAGACAGACTCATATTATTATAAATTACATATCTCTGCCAAATAAAACTAATTCGTCAGCATGACTCTAAAGTGGGACGTTTAGGTCTTACCTGACTTGAGTCTGACATCTCGTAATCAACCCTAAGCTACCTTCGAGGCATCAACATCAGCTCAAGATATATTCGACTACAGTTCGATTTATGTAATTACTTTCCGGAACGATACGGTTTTAACTTAATCATAAGCCACCCAAATTCCTACATGAATACATGACTCATTAATATAAGGTCCAGCTGGCCCTCAGTTCCGAGGCACGCGTCGGATATCCATAAATAGACACCTGACAAATGAGCTTACCTTTTTGAATAACACAGAGTAACTAATAGTTACACTATACATTGATATACTGCAGTGTCAGACGCACAAACCCTTCAGAGTTTGTTACACTGTGACACATGTCAATAATTAGTTAGAGTAAGTTATGAGCCCACTGTGACAGTGTTTATAGGGGTTAATAAGGGGCAGATGATGTTGCCAATGCTATTAAAGCAGATCTTAAGAATGTCAATGATGTTTGATTTTATATTTAGACGTGGTACATCATTATTTAAGCGGAGCTTGTCTAAATAAACTAGGCGCCATGTTCATTATAATTCGTGAGTTTGCTTCGTTCGTTTGTTCTTTATAAGTTTGTTTGATCGTTTAGTAAATAAGTCGAACTAATGCCGTTGACTTGGACAAATTTAATGAGGTTATCGGTTCTCATGTCAATATTAAGGACATGATCTTTATTTTATTGTACATCGCGCCAAACCAGACTACAGTATACACATTAATACATTTAGATTCGTTGATCTTTGGCAAACTGATGTTGTGGATACTATTTATTTCTCTACTTGGTTACAGCTTACCACGAGACTCATCTCCTGTCAGTTATTGTAACGTTACCAGTTAAATAATTTTGGTAAGGTTTTGCTTTTTCCGTGAGAAGTTTTTAATGGTGTTGTTGGATTGTTTTTTTGTTCAATAATTAATAAGATATGCACTCTTTTACTTGAATACCACGGAACAATCATTGCAGTATTAAACCTTGTTGATATTTTTTTCTTATTAATAAAAATTGGCTCACCAATTTAAATGAGGATAAGGTTTGGCAAAAATCATTACATAGGTGACTTGTTACTTTGATTTTGATATTTAAAAAAATGTACTAAGTAAATGTTATTTCCAAAAATAGGTACCTACTATCGAAATGGAATAATAGGTACAGTTTTAAATCATGGTGGTATGTCTTAAATGAGTATTAAGAAAGAACAAATTGAAAACAAAACGTCACTTATGTTTGCGGTGTGCAAGGCTACCGCCATTAATTACTGTGCTGTTGGGTAATGCCTCTTCAGACGGTCGGTGCGTGAGCGCGCGTCGGTAGCCGGTGTTTGGTTAGCGGGCGCGTTTGTCGGCGCCCTGTCGCCGTGTGTGGCCTCTCGAGGACACTTCACGAGCCACACGGTAGAAAGTTAAACTAGGGAAAACATGCTCGATCAATACTACGATTGTGGGAGCAGGGATCATCCGGTACCTCACTCATTTGTCAATATCATACATTTATTCCGTCTTTTTACGGCGAGTATGACTGTAAAAAGACAGAACGTTTTCGTTACTGCTACGTTTGTTATGAAAAGAGGGGCGTATAGAAGGTTTGGGCATTATTAAAATGTAATGTTAAAAATTACATCGGAGTAATTAGGTACTTAAGTATACCATAAATATTAAAATTATGATAGGTCACCGATAGTTTATGTACTTAAGTTTATTATTTTGTTTGGTTGTTGTATTTAATTTAAAAACTAATCAACGTTGTTGTAGTCATGTGGGTTAATTCAATTCATGTCCCCTCCAAGATTAGCAAAATTCGTAGACCTAGGCATGCTCTCGAAGAGCCGGACGATAGGATCACGATCGCTCAACGTAGAGCTCACACGGCTCGCGAAGCCATAACAAAACGTCCGCGGTTCCGTCCTCGCCGTCGAGGCCGGAATACGCGCCGCGTTCGCTCCTAGAGGGCGTGCCTTCCGCACGTCCTGTTAGTCAGTGACGGTCCAGGCCGAGGTCCGTACCCCAAAGGGGGTGCCCCTGTGGCACGTCACTTAAATGTCTTTGGTTGAGGGCCATCCGCCCCACCACAGCCCGCGTAAAGTAGTAAAGGTCGTCTGAGACCGACTACTCGTCCACACAAAAAAAAAAAAAAAAAAAAAAAAAAATCAATTCATGTACCTCATATTATTAATCTAATCACTACATTAGTATTAGCCTTAGAAGTTTGTTTAGTAGTATTGCAGGTAACTTTTGTAATGTCACCCACGTATAAAATTACTTGCAAACAGTCACTTATTAAATAGGAACCTAAATTGTTCATCAAATATTGTCTGACAATAAGTGAGTAATTTTGTGCAACTCTACTTATGTCATCATCATGGCAGCTCATACAAGATTTTGTGTAAAAGCTTATATTAAAATGGCAAGATATATACTATGATTTTCCACCTGTAAAATTTTGTGTTTAAATTATATTGTCTAAATATGCAACATGTCGAGCATGACACTCAGTAAGCGCCGAAGACAAGCTAAATCTTTTTCAGGACTACTTTATTTTTAACTACACAACTTCTTAGAGAAGTTCAAATTTTTAGACAAGTATGAGGAAATACTCGTAAGAGAAAAACAGCTTCTACAAATTAATACCAGTTTGGCACATGGATTAAGTATGATGTAAAGGCTTTGAATAATCAAGGTAAACTCCGATACAGCGTATTAATTACAACTAGTACACGTAGAAGGGAAACAGTAATTACCTACTTGTACACAACAATAGGTAAGTTGAGTGTTACTGTATCGTTGTGCGTAAATCAAACGCGTATGTAATTATGCAGAATACACGATATTGGCGATACGGTGTAGCGTTACAGTGCATCTGTAATAGAAATTTGATTAGTGTGTGGTGTGCTGAGTGCTGATTGGTCGCCGGCTCTCGTCATGTTATAAAAGTGATCGTAAACGAGCGGCCCTTCGTCCGCCATCGCCGCCATGAGCCGCCAACGCGATAGCGTTTACAAGTTGCCTGCTTTAAATGTTTTTAATTTACGTTTTATTCAAACTATATTTTGATACGTACCTAGTTTATTACTCAAAATTTAATTATAGTTTGTGACCCAAAAAATGTTTCCACAAACTAATTATTAACTATATTTTTGTACCCGGATACAGTTATCAAAACAATCTTAATCAACCTTAGCTCTATATGCCTTGCTTTATATTTTTCAATACATTATCTTTGTTGGGAAATGTCTAGCATTTCCCAACAAAGAATGTTATGTAACTACAATATAATTTCTATTGACTGATCGACCCTGACATTAAGAGGTTTACATTTAGGTACATACACTTTTATATTGTTATCTCATCAGGGGTCATTATGTTGAGCGACGTTTTTATTAATAGATAATTGTTTATAATTGTGATTTGGTGCCCCTACTCTATGTTATACCTATAGGACGCTACCTTTAAGCTTTACATATTAATAACATTTTTATTAATGCTTGAGTATATTCCTTGGTTTTTATGGTAAGTGTACCATGATTTCAGTACCTTATTATAGTGACAATATTATTATAACTGTAAACATTTTTAACCTATTTAAAGACGACTATTCTAGCAATTATAACCAACTAGGTAAGTATAGAATATTCAAGCTTTCATGCAGCAAGAAATATAATAAAATTATAAAATCACTGTAACATCCAATAATGTTGTACAATTAGAATACTAATTAGTTAATAAAATACCCTTAATGTTCGTTAACCTAGTAACCCACTTCTTCCACACAATTATAGTGCAGTAGTCAAGTCAATAAACAAAGAGACGTTCCCATATCAACTTAACACAATCTAATTATAAACAAATATGTTTTTTTTTATAATATCAAAGCTCACCCAAAACAGTAACATAAAAAACTTTCAGCGGTTTCTAAGATAAAAGAAACAGCAATTAATTAATCGTTCCCACTGTATAACACACTGAAACACTTGTAATGAGCATAACCCAAGTCGTTCGCATCGCCATCTTAACAATCCATTGCCGCTTTTGTTCCATAATACATTTGATGGTTTCAAATGAACGGAGTAATATATTTCGCTTAGCATGAACTTGTGAAGTTTCGCTCGAATTAATGAATGTTTTATATTCGTCGAAAACACTAGTAACTGTCATCGAGGTAACGTCAAAGGAGAGTCATAAATTAGGCAGGAAAGAAAGATGTTTCCCGCCTTATGATATTGTATCCCTTTTCAGCTTAAACAGTCTCGTATAACTGTGTCTCTTTTTAAGACCAATTAGCGAAGCTTCAAAGAAATCATTCGATTTCATACATTATAGTGATGTGATTATCAAAGGTCGATACAGACAACTGCAATGCAGAAAACATTTTTTGTTATAAAATTTTGTCATAACAATTACTAATTTTAGAGTTTTTGGTAACATTATGTCATACAATTATATCAAGGAGGACTTAAAGCGTTCTTATAGGAGTTATAAAAAAAGTTGTAACATATATTATATGCTGACGATGTTCCATTCTATAGGATCTCTCCTACATGTTTAAATTTAAAAGGCTATTGGCTGTGTTCTTATATTGCTGAGGCCCGTAAGCAGTAGCTACCACACGATGGGGTACTAGCTTCTGCCTACTTTAAGCATTATAAATGCTAAACAATATATTTTTTACATTTACTAATTTGATACATTTTTCGTATGAATTGTGTTAAAATAATGACACAATAATATAGAGCATGTATAATGTTGTCGATATTTATTTATCTCTCCTCTACAACTGTTGCAAGGTGATGATTTACCTACTTATTAACTATTTATATTACTAAATATTACCAGATATAAAATATAACGACATGTAGGTATATACTTTTATGTTTATTTTATTTAAATATTAGATAGAGATCGCACATCATTAATGTTCGGCTCCCGTGTCTTACTTTTAGAAACCATTTAAGTAATACTGTTTTGTTGTACTTAATGGTTTTCCTGAGAAATCATAGTAGAGGGTTGTACTGTCACTTTGGGAAAGGTAGAAAAAACTATTACTTATATCTATATAGGTATATTCTCCGTGTGGTGACGGAGTAAAATACATATGTCACCACTCATCTCATTACATGGGTGTCGTTAAAACAGACTAAGGGACTATCCGTGAATATTATCTTTACCAAATAAAAAGATCGGAAACTCGAAATTAAACGCTATACCAATCCGTCTGGCTAGCGTGGTATTAGTAGGCCCTAGGCCAAGTATCCATCCTTTACGGGAGAAGGCTCGTCCCTGCAGTGGGACATTAAGAGGCTGTTGTGATGTAAGACAAAACAATTTGTTCAAAAGCAACAATACTATAAAACTAAGTAGATACATACGTGAATTTCCTAATTAATAAACAGTTTAGCATGTGCAATGCAAGCGCTTGTGTTCTGTTGATCTGTTTGAGTAATTAAGGAAAGGACGCCTAGAAAGCACTGAGAAAAAATAGTAAAAGATGGTGGCAGATCTTTTGAACAAGATTCCGTGTAGGTTGGTATCACCATTGTACCCTATATTGCACCTCCTAGCAGTAAAGACCTAATGTTTAATGGAGGGAAAAAGATCAAACGGTCTACTTTAATAGTACCTACGTTGGAATAAGATAAGGAGGCGACAGTCTAGATCCTTATGAAGTCTCTAAAATCTAACTACTTACTTATTTCTACTTCATTCAACTACACTAGTGAGATTCAGTAAACTGGCAATCGTAAAACGTGAAATTAGTTTAAAAACAATATAAAATAAAATGATTTGTCCTCTCATGTGACATTGTATGTAAGTGGCAGTCCCTGTGTCCGCAGTGACCGACGCAAGCGCGCTTTGATGTGCGCCTCAACCGTGACCGAGCTTCGCAGAACGCGCAAAAACTTCAGCACACGTGCGCACAACACACTTATTGTGTCATGGTATTTCGGTGCTAAGGGATCATATATTAAAACTTTTGTCATAATTATATGCTACTAGAATTAACATATTTATAGAGAATACCCGTCTGTACCCCAGCGTAGGAAACATATTACATAGGAAACTGTATTAGCCAAGCAGGTAGCAATGCCTAGAGTATTTGGCTGCATTTTAAATCTCTAGTTCCGTGAGGTAATTATTGTTGAAGAATTGTACAAGCAATTAAACAGTTGAACGAAAAGAACATCCAGACTTAGACATCAGACAATAATTTCCGGATCGTTATTATTAAATCTACGATTGACTTTGTGGTAGGTAATACTAAAAATAACCAGTCGATTATCTGTTACATATTTAGTTAATCTGCACGTACTTCGTACCAGTGGCAGGAGATCTTAACAAAATAGATTATAATACAGTATTAATGTCAGTTCATAAAAGATTCTCTTCACCGGTTGTGATGGGAGAATATTGTTTGCTGCTATAAACCATTCTACTTATTGATTATTCAGCTAAGTATAAATCCTTAACACAGTACAAACTTAAAAATAACCCCACGATGTGCAATTGAAACACACGGCTAGTTGTTTTACGTTGTCGCAGTTTGAAATAAAATGAGTAGACAGTACATTATTCAAGTATTTTGTTCAGTGCTCAGGCAATTTGTTCGTGGACTAGTGAGGAGTGGCATCTCATTTATTTGTCTGACTGTACTTCAGCGAACCTTGTGCTGCTCGGGTGAATTATGTGCTGTTTGTTCATTTGTTCTTTTATTTAATTATTAATGTTTTTTCTAAATTTAAAGTAATAAAAAACTATTATTGTCGTGAATTCAGTTGTTTGTAGAGGGAAGCTACCGCCCTAGAAGTATAAGTACATACTCCCGTCAAAACAAGCATATTATTTCATTCAACATTTATTTTACAGCTGTCATAATACTTAATACGTGTTAACTTAGCCTTGAACAGAAGCTAGATAGGTATTATGAAAGTTTGTTTTATAAACTTGTAATATTTTATAAAAATACATCAAAATCTCCCAACCGTAACCCGATCTTTCGTCATGTCCTGTCATTAATGTAGCATACCTAACGTTAATAACGAATTAACAACGATTACATATTTGTCATTATGCCAATCACTAATTAATAACCTTTCACCGCTCCTGCACCATTATCACCGAGCGATCGGTTTGACAATTAATTGTAACCCTCCCGCCGCCAGTGATCAATGTCTTCTAACCGACACATATTAAAATAAACTCAAAATTATCTTTAATCGTGTCGACTTGCGCCCATTTGTTGTCGGCTGTCTTTACTAAAGGACTGAAAGCACTCGTCATGATGACGTCTCGTCAAGGTGACATTAAGTGTGTCAAAATGACGAACGTCAAAGTGACATTTATTAGGCGGATGCAACGCGATACTTGTATGACATGAAAGTGAATAGTTTTGATATTTATTAGAAACATATTGAACTATAAATAAATTTGTTTTTGTCGCGCTTAAACTTTCACTTTTCTGATATTTGCTTATAATAACCTACTCTCCCTTGTTTTTTGAGATACGTTTTCGCAGAATCAACTTAAGTATGAAAAATGTTAACGGCCGTATAGTTAGTTGCATGAAATAAAGCAAAAAGAGTAAAGTTTACGACAGGGTGTCGTCTGTCGACAGCCGCGCGACGTGTCGTTGTCGTGAACATCAAAGTGAGTGTCAGGTGACGTTGCGAGCTGAGGTGACGACCGCGACTGTACCTAGAAACTGTGACGTCACATCACCATGAACCACTGTAGGATATTATACTTCTTTATACTTATATAGTTAATTAATATAGGTATTGCGATATACCTGTTATATTAAATTATTAAAAATATTCTGTTACAATAGATACCTATATAACATTTTAAATGACTGAACATTAGCGCGGCGTGTTACGTCTGCTAAGAGCGGTTTTCTAATTAAGAGGTTGCTTAAGATAATTTTTATTCCTGAAGAGAAACAGGACGAAGAAAGGATCACCACAAAGCTGGTATTATATGAGTTCAGATGATCGGTTTCAGCTACAGACAATGTAATTAGTCAACCCTAAAATTGTTTATGTCTGTAATACAGAATTTTGAAATCGATGTGGCGCATTTTTACATAAATGTGAGTCGCGTTTCTTTAGGCTACCGTTCATCGCTATTTGAACTTTGCAATAAAGTATTCATTCTTTGTAATACAACTCTTAAATAAATGAATAACCAAATGATATTTCGAGCATTTAAAGGTTCCTCTGCAGGAATGGGCTATTTTTAGAACTTGGACTACGTAGTAGTCATTTTTATTACAAATTTGATTTTACAACTGAACACTTTTTTCTTGTCTATCGTAGTAAGCCTTAGTACATAAAAATTTAAAACTGAACACTGTGTTATTTTTGTCTATAGATCCAAGCGCGGCCGCTATGGGCAACCCCGGAGTGCCAGGGTCCGGCACGCAGCAGTACGGCGAGGTGAACCAGCTCGGAGGAGTGTTCGTCAACGGAAGACCACTACCCAACGCTGTGAGGCTACGAATTGTTGAACTTGCGCAACTTGGAATCAGGTAAGATTAACTTTCAAGCTAACTAATGGGAACTATGTTGCTTGCCTGAAACGTTAAAGTATGTATGGTAACAAGTATCATACTTTACATAAAAACATTAACAGGTGGTAGAATGATGCTTTCTTTCATCCACCTTTCGCGCGTTCTTTTCTTTCCTATAAAATAATAACGAGTAAGCATTGATTTCCGCTTTCCAAGATTCATAGCTGCGTGTGTTTTTTCTATCACTCGGCAATATGACCATACTTATTCTTTATATCACCATAATGTTCTTTGTTGATTCTGTTTTTAAAACTGCTCACAGATTTGACTCCTTTTGCCATGCCTAGGATGTGTGATCGCTGCAGGGTTGTTCATACATAAATACTTTAAATTAAACAAAGAAACTCTACTTATTTATTAAATAGCGATTGTTATAAGCGTAAGATTGATAGGGTACTCAAACTAATTCCTTTTGTGAACCTTCAGTAGACCGACGAGACCAATTTATTAGACCAAAGACATATTCTAAAATTATATATTTTTTTCTTTTCTATATTGCTTCAATTATAATAATAATGTACTAAAAGTTAGTATTTCTATTTATATTTAAATACATTAACTGTTATCAATACTTTACTACGTTTTATCATACTAATACATGATAATTATACGTTTTTATAATTACAATTTATACGTTTAATCAAGAATGTGAGAGGAATTGTTACTAATGAAAGCTGACGTGATTCACTGTATTCTTGCATAGTGTAGAGTACAAAATTGTGTACTCTTTCAAACCCCATACAAGAAAGTTATTTGTGCAAACGTTCAGTTAAAAAAATAAGATAGGTCTTTAGGTGTCGCGGGGACTTTTACAAACGAGATTTTTTTAATTTACAGGCTCGCATGGGCATCAGGTCGTGGGTTCGAACCGCGACAATAATTTGTGTGGTTCATAGTAGTTTGTCCGTGTGGTGACGGAGTAAGAATACAATATGTCACCACGCCATCTCATCCCATGGGTGTCGTAAAAACCGACTATAGGACTTATCCGTGAATATTATCTTTACGAAGTAAAAAGAAGGAAAACTTGAAATTAAACCTTATACCAATCCGTTTGGCCAGCGTGGTATAAGTAAGGCCAAGTATCCCTCCGGAGGCGGCCCGTCCCTGCAGTGGAACATTAATGGGCTGTTATGATGATAATAATTAGTTGGTTTGTGCCTGGATGTTTTTTGTGTTCTTTTATATAAAAATGGCTGCGACACTGAAGCAACACAAGATGTATTAAATCAATGTATTGTTATCGTGGCAGGCCATGCGACATAAGTCGACAACTACGAGTGTCCCACGGCTGCGTCTCCAAGATCCTGGCGAGGTACCACGAGACCGGCTCCATACTGCCTGGTGCCATCGGGGGATCTAAACCCAGAGTTACCACACCCAAGGTAATTTTAGTTAAGTCTTTAATGGGATTCCTACTGTTATTCAGTAGAAATATAAATTGTAAGGCGCTTACAGCCAGTTGAAAATACTTTAATTACTGATTCATAAGCAATACGCCGTTTTCAAAGAGCAAGTAAAAAGGTACTGGCTAGCGTCGCCGTGGCACAGGCATTACATCAAGTGCGGCACATACCGGTGACTTGAACTACTCTCTACACCAGGATGGCCAAGAGTCCAAACGTTAACGGTTAAAGAATAAGAAACATGAAAAACTGTTACAATCGGAAGAAGGGACAGGGAAAGGAAGAACAATGATATTTTTTGCTTAATTACAATTATTTTGTAACTTATTTAAATCAGTATCTGATAGATAAATATTTTTAACATTGTTATTGTACTTATTGTCATACGTGTTGTAACGTAAATGATCAAATTTAGTGATGTCGTCAACATCATATCTGAGCTGGTACCACTAGTGCCCCTTTATCACTTTTAGTGGCAAATGACATTTGACCCGGCACTTTAATGCGTCGTGGATAGTGTTATTTTTTACAATATTATAATCAGCGTACGTTAAATATTGGTCCAAGTTTTATCTAATGATACTGTAGCAATTTTATTACTTTTTTCGTATTTACTCGTGTAGTGACATATTAACGAAACTATCTTTATTCACTGGTGCACCATGTTGACTTCAGAACCTAGATAGTTGATATACCGATATATATGATTACGAAATTACGTCTACATTTACACATTCATAAAAACATCTGGTTTACAAAAATTCCATATTATTTAGATAAAATTCAAATGATATATACCTACCAATACCCATCCTGTGCGTTTCTCTACCTCCCTCATCCATCGGAGAATCTATGTCCAGTAGTGGACGTCTATTGGCTTATAATATTATGATGTTGATGATAACATAAAAAATTATAAATTCAACTTATGCATCGATTTACCGCCGCCTTAACCACATCATTTGTTCTCAAAGTAAAGATATTTTAACATGTATATGATCGGCAGGTGGTGTCCTACATAAAGCAGTTGAAGGCGAAGGACCCTGGCATCTTCGCGTGGGAGATCCGCGACCGGCTGCTGGCAGACGGCGTCTGCGACAAGTACAACGTGCCCTCCGTCTCTAGCATCAGCCGGATCCTGCGTAACAAGCTGGGAGGTGGCGCCCTCTACCCGGTGCCTCCTCTGTACCCTGTGCCTCCACAGCGGTGCTGGCCGCTGCATCAACCTTACGATTACTACGTTTATTTACAGGTAAGAATACATACTTACGAAAACTATTACTTACAGTTCAACAAATCTAAAAGATACAGCATGACGTTTCATATTTTTCAAACTGAAACAACTTTGTTCATGCGTACATTATTCAGTTTCGAAAACCTTTTTCGTAAAACCGTGAATTTAGAAAGATTTTATTATTGTATCTAAAAATGTACAATTCTTAATACACTTCTCATCAAAAAAATCGAAACAGTTGCAAGTTTGTGTTTTATAAGGATTATCTGAAAAATGTGTATATTTAGGAATATGTGTTATATATCATTTAATAGGGAATTTAATGAGGTTTTCAAATAATGATGTTAATGTTCCAAATTCAAATTAAATTTTCATAGATTTCGTATTTTGTTTAACAAGTCGTATTTGCCCTGTACGTAGTTTGACGGAAAATGATAAAATTAGGCACATAAATGAAAAAAAAAAGCTACAAAACGTTTATTTATTAACCCGTATCGCGCATCCAGAGTTCCTCGCTCCTCTTATTAGTGCGTCCATGCGATGTTTACCCGCAAAAACCGCCAAGTGGTGGCATTACTGAATTCTGGGCTTAGTCAGGTTATTACGGCTGAAAGATTGCATCTTAGCGTCTCGTATTTTCATAGAATCTGAAAACGCTATCAAGAGACTGGTTTGTTCACGCGCCGTTAGAGATCTGGCAGAAAACAGGTAACTTCTGACTGAGTAGATCGATTTATAGTAACACCTTTCTTACAAAGTCTATGCCTTAATGTCTTTCAACCGCAGCAGCAGCTTCATGATGAACCTATGGTGGCTGTAAGTGACTCTACAATTAGAAGAAGGTTGAAGAAACGTGGACTTGTACCGTACAAGCCAGCAAATAGGGAGGAATTACCTGCAGATCACCGAAAAGCGCGACTTAATTTTTTACGTAATTACCTTAATTGGTCATACATCTAGTGGAACAAGTTCCTCCTTTCTGATGAGTGCAAAATTGTATTTCATGGTAACGATAGAAGGACTAAGGTCTACAGAAGTGATGGAGAACGCTTTGCACCATGCAGGATTAAAAGAAAAGGCCATCCATGGTGGCGGTTCATGAACTGTTTGAGGAGAAATTCGTGGCAACGACAAGACAGAGTTTGTCTTTGTGATTGGGTCCCGTCTGCCTTTTTTAACAGTCATAGGTACATCGAACAGTATCTTGAACCTCTTGTGATGCCCTATGCACTTTTATTTGACCCCGGTTTGACATTTACATACGAGGATGCTAAGGCAAACACCGCGAGCGTCGTAAGAGATTATGTTACTGAAGTCGATATCTTTATTATTGATTGGCCAGCAAGAAGCCCGGACATAAATTCGATTAAACATCTATGGGATGAATAAAAAAGACGAATTAGTGTAAAAGACCATGCCTCAAAAACACTTAGCCAGATGTAAAATGCAATCCAAGAGGAATGGAATAGAGCGCCACTATTTTTGATCGTGACTCTCATCTGTTCAATGAAAAACCGTACAGAAACAGTAATGAGACGTCGGGGATGGTACCCGAGTTATTAAATAAACGTTTCCTAGCTTTTTGTTTATTTACGTGCGTAATTTTATCAATTTCCGTCAAACTACGTACAGGGTAAAAACGACTTGTTAAACAAAATACGAAATCTATGAAAATGTAATTTGAATTTAGAACATTAACATCATTATTTAAAAACCTCATTAAATTCCCTATTAAATGATATATAACACATATTCCTAAATATACACATTTTTCAGATAATCCTTATAAAACACAAACTTGCAACTGTTTCGATTTTTTTGATGAGAAGTAAATTAAATTGAAAACTTTCAAACAAAGCAAAATAACACATATTTACATAGTAAATAATATCTTAAAGTTCTATTCTTGACCTCATTGCAAAGTCACGTAGTTAGGTTACTGCTCGTAGTGTTGCGACTCTTCGGATATACTTGTATGCAAAAAAATCGTTATTATCGTTAGACACGTAACTAACTATTACTTAAAACTGTTACTCGACGTGGTCGAAGGTGACGGGGGGCAACTTATTAAGGTCTTAGTAGTGAATAAAAAAATCCTAAATATTACTTTTATTTAATTAATTATAATTAAAATAAAAGTAATGTTTGGAATTTTTTTTTATTCGCAGATTAGAGAATTTGCAAAGAAAGTTTTTTTTACAAAAGGTTCTACCCTTTACTAATAATGAAATTAATTATAAAAGTATCTTAAAAATCGGATATTATCGTAATCGATCTCTTAAATTTCGGATATTATAGTAATCGATTTTTTTATCCCAACCTTATTATTCAATTTGTCAGAACTGTCATACCGTACCTATTAGATTTGTTGGACTTTAGTAGAAATTTCCTTTTGTTGTGAATGTAGGTACTTAGTTTTATCTCGAACAGAATGCATGAAGACATTAAACTGACCATTGTTTTATTTTTTATTGGTTTTTAGCAAAACTTAGATATACTCGTACAATGGTAGCGTTAGAATGAATAAAATCACAAACGAGTATTGTCAAATAATGTTCTAATAGTTGACTCCCATATAATTGCATACATATTTACGTAACTTTCCCAACCACTGCGGCTTGTCCCAAATCTAAAAATCTCAAGTATCCATTATTTAAAAAGTCTCCATAAAACATGAGTAACTCTACATTCTAGCTTCCAAAAGCCACTTTATCTACCGTTTACCTTCACCCCCAGGGTCGCCAGCACGCGACGAGCAACCCGCACGGTCTGCCGCACCCGCACCAGCAGCCGCCGCCGCACCACCACGCGCACGCGCATGCGCTCTGACATGGACCACACACCTACCACCACAGGTGATCATCGCTCACCATCACCCACTAGTGAAGGACTACAGTGTCGTCAATGTGAATCAGACTCTATTCTCTAGACAACACGACTGAGATTAGTACTCGTGGTGTAGCAGGTCCAAGTGCGTCCCTGTTCTGTGCAAGTGATAATAATAATAGTGAAATGGACATAACTTTACTTATTATAATACATTGTTTATAAAAGAAGTATTATATTGTTGTATACATACTATATTGTTGAGAGTAAGATAAAGGTAATTGTATACATTATTGCGAAGCTTAGCATTTTTCAGAATACGTTTTGAAGCAGGATTTTGGAAAGTGATATGCATTTTTATAAGACTCCGGGTATGATTTATAGTGACCCTCCCTTACTGTAGTCACTACACAGTGACCACACAAACATTATAAGTATAATTTGTATAGTGTGGCGACAAACCATAAAAACAGAACCACATCTCTTGTCATCCACGCGAAGTAGGATAATAGGTATGTATTTAGCCCGTCAATACAAGAATATTTCAAAGAGGCAAACTTTATTTATTTTTTGTATCATGTCGGATTTGTCTTATATAAAGTAGAGTAAGAAATGAGCTGCACGAATAAGGATGCTATCGTTTGCATACAGCATAAAGTGTGAAAAAAGCAAAGCTTCGTAGTACAAATGTAGAGAATGGTTTGTATTAATAGATGTGTACACAGAAGAGAGTATTTAAGTATGGATGATAAATATGATGTAAATATTTTTAATACATAATCTTAATAGGGATCTATTGTTATATATACTTTTAAGAATACATTATTACAGCATTTTATAACTTTTCTAATGCACAAAAAGCATACCTACTATATAGGTGACTATTTATATAACTGTGAGACTAGACTTTATTATTACTTAGGTATATAATTTTCTGGCTGGTAAAACTGTCATTATATAGTTAGTGAATATAAATTCTGTAAAATATTGCTATGTATGGTGTCTCAAAAAATGTTAAAGGATCTTGTATCTTAAAGTATCTTTTGCAAATGCGTTATGTTTCTCGCATTTTCAGTATGCACCATAAAGTTCTCAACATATTATTATTATTGTATGATTATTAAATATTTATAAATCTGTACAAATTAGTGATAAAATTACATTTCAACTATTTAAATACTAAATAAATTAGTCGAGATTATAAATAAATAAATTGGTTTGTTCAAACAATAAAATGTATGTTTTTCTTTCTATATTTTTTCTTCATTTTTTTTTGATGCAGTAGGCTTGGTAGACCACACATGCGGCCTACCTACGACAAGGTCATAGAAACATTTAGAGGAGTCCTATGCCAACCAGTGGACGTCTGATCATCACCATAATTAAGTGGTAGAGCTAAGTGGTTTTATTCGTTTGATCAGATCCTTTCAGCACATTAACAATGTCGAAAACATATTCTACTACGTGTTAAAATCCCATATAAAAAGCAAAGTCAAACAAAGCATAATCTTAATATTTGTTGTTATTGCAAAATGCTTCAATATATTTGTTTCCGTAGCGATTATAACATTATCTTAATGTGATAATTTAGTAATGTATGAACTTATAATATATTTATAACATAAGTTGATTTAATTACACCGACACACTCTGATATTTCATTAAAAATTCACTGGCTAATTGAATGCGGTCCACAATGCAGGGCTCTCAGCTCTCTCCGTCTCGAATCAAGTTTACAACCGAAAACAATAACCAAACGGATATGGCGTACAAATATCGTCCCTCAACACGAATTACCAATTAAATCCCTGCTTTGTTTCGAATTTAATACTACCTAATCCGAAATTTTACTGTATTAATAACAAAATTTTATGATCGCGCGAGAAAATGCGCGGGAGCAAAAAATAAAATGGCGGCGGGCGCGCTGTTAAATGACATTTGATGCCGCCATCAGAGACGGACGACCACAGGGCTTGCACGTCTTAAATCTTTAATTATTAAAGATTGAAACATACAATCATTGAAATATTTAAAATAGAAAGAAGCGGAAAATTAAGGGACAAAATATAGTTTCGACTTTTAAAATTCAAACCACTTTTCCACGACTGTAATTTTTGTAAGTCAGCCATTCACAAGACAAGGCAAACCAGCCCGTTCGTGCTATAAATTTCACTACATTTCCTGCATAAAACAATTATAGATAAGTATAGTCAAAAACAACTAGACCTAATATGAGTACGATGGGTGGTACTTAGTGCTATTCTTAAAAAGGCAAGTAAATGTTACTCGTACCTAATTAGATAAGTTCTATATTTTAACGAAACAAAGATTTATAAATGAAATTCATTTATCCATGCTTAAATTGTACCTAAGCAGAGGCACAGCCCTATGAGACGGTAGAGTCCTGTGCGAAAAGGGAACGTAATTAAAAGTTGCAACTAGCGGCGGCTTTGTGTTGGCCCGCACAAAATAGCACTCTTTATTATATTTTGTATGTAGGCACATATATTATATTTAAAATTGTTTATTGAGATAATTATTACATATCTATTACTATCTTATAAACAACTTTAAATGAACTAAAGGAAAACAAGGCCAGGCAGTGGGTTATCCAAAAGAAGTAAAATGAAGAGAAGTTTTCGTATCTTGATAAATTTACAATAGGTACTTACCTACTTATTACTGCAATATTCATAACTTTTCCTAGGCGCCTTTTCTATTGAGATTGTAGAATATTCTGTAGTTAGCAGAAGGATAACCTTCTCAAGCTCTATGTCTGTAACAACATTTAGTAAAGTAGGTTCAGTACCTTAGGCAGACGTATAATTTACTTCAGAATATAAAACGAACTATGGACTTTGAAAATTGTTGAAGCAGTTTTATCTATATTATGACGACATTCGAAGATATTTGCTACTACATATTACTTACTATGGCAGTCGACGCGTCAATGTGATTTGATTTGATTATGCAGCTAACTACGAAACAGTTCTTATCAGATAAGTATAACGGAAGAGCGGCCTTAATATTTAGCATTACAGGGAAAACACAAGTATTATTAAATGTTTTGATTAGATGTTGATTAATACAGAGGTACTTACTTCCGTAGGAGAGCTCCAGTTTGATAGCATTTACTATTGTAATAACATATCAGTGACCATTTTCCCCTTTAGGTGGTGCTCTAATATAGGTAACCAGCTAGCGAGCATTCTGTTAGATCAAGTTTCTTTCGATGTTTAGGGATGCCTGCAAAGGGACTTTGGTAGGCTGCCGTGAAAGTTGTCGCCCGCAATTCTGACGTGAAGATGAGTTACAAATCTTCACCTTTAACAGTTCGAAAATGTACATTAAAAAGCCCAAACGATTGCTTAGGGCATTGAAGTCATTTTATATCTGCTAATTTCATGTCTGTGGGATTAAGTCCACGCGAAATTTAAGTATACATAGATAAAATAGAATAGAATACTGACTTACCATCGGGAGACTTGTGTGACAGTTAACCGAACTAACCTAAGAACCTATAAACTAATACATTTGCTGAAATCTGTTGATTTGAATGTTATTCTATACTTATGTCGAAAAAACTATAATAGTAGATGCGTGTCGAATGTTGAGACGTGGCATGGTCGCACGTGGCGGCGCGGCCACTTTGTAAGCGGAGTGGTCACGCCCCCGCGTGGCGGTCCTTTACGACCCCAAGCGACACGGGGTACATTGTGGCGCCATACGTCTAGAGGTCAACACACAAAAACTATTATCACAAGTTAACTGTTTTTATATAAGTTTTTGTAAAATTACTAAACAATAATGTCGACAAGTGTGTGTATTTGTAACACTAGGTACTTTCTGTGTAACATAAGTGTGGTAATATGGACATGGTGTACCTATATGTATACCAGAACTAATGTTAATATTTGTTAAACATTTTAGTGTTGCATATACCTAATGCTAACTTAAAAGGCAATAACGTCCTAAAGTGAAGTGTCTAGAAAGAAAAAAACCGAAAAATAATAAACTTTTTCGAGATTTACCTACGATTATAAAAGTAAATATAGCTTTCCACTGGTTCATTAGTTCGTAATTATTCACCTCGGACAGAATTATCAGTTTGAGCCTCAAACAGACTGAGGACTTGAGCACCCTACAAAGCACGAGCACGGATCGTTTTGTCTATAGAACAATAGAATTTGATACTTACTACCCCCCCGTACCTACCTATTCCCTTATTTTTACGTTCATTGGAACTTGGTTCCAGCTATGAGAAATTGCATCCTTCAAGAATAGTGGGAACCTTCTTTTTATGAATGCTTACCATAGGGTATCTATAGTAGAGTCTATTGTAATGTTAAATTACAGAAGACCTGAAAATAACATAAAAATCAAATAATGTGAACCTTATTCTTGCAAACTGTGTCAAGACTCCATAAACAAGCAATTGCGAGAACGGTCGCCAGTGAGTGATAGAAGAAATCTTTACAAATAGCCCGCTTGTTGAATAGGTATACCTTTTGGTTTAGGAGTTTGCGATGTATTTTTATGTCGTTTTTAGTAATGATCAGTAAGGTTATCTGGGATTAACAACTAAATGTATAAGTAAGTAGCTTATAGTAAAAGCCGCTGTGTGTATAAGCCTTTTGTTTTTTTCCTTCTTGGAAGAATAGAACGAAACCTAAGTACCTATATTATAAAAACTACAGATTAAATTAACTTCCTTAACAAACTTCTTAACAGTAATAGAAATAAATAAAGTGGGATTTTAAAAAGGAAGGACATTAAAAGTAACTCTTGTTTTTTTAATAAAACAGTGTAAACGTAGGGGAAAAGATTTTAAACTATTTACAAAAATGAAATATCAACCCTTTATTTATTTGGACTTAAATAGAATAAGTGTAGAAATAGGTTTAAGTATACTATATCTGGTTAGGACGGCGGGAAGACGATGGATGAGGGAGGCACAAGATCGCGCAGAGTGGAAACTTTTGGAGGAGGCCTATGTCCAGCAGTAAACGTCTATAGGCTGATATGGAATACTATTTCTACATTGACCTTATAAGTAATCTTGAGCGCTCTCGGTGCTACTTATCCTACTGCCTCTCCAGGTCGAACATAGATGTATCGCTTTCTTGACTTAGCCAGCTGCTTCTTACGAGGCCAATATTTTCACGAAACAAAGAACTATTCTGATAATTTATTGTTATGAGAATATCCCTTTAAGTGGCCAATTACTTTATACCTACTACTAAAGTGACTGAGAGAAGAGGTCTGACGGATTAGACCTATCTCTTGCATGTTGTTGACTCTACATAATTTTCATTCTTTTTAGAGAATCATAAATTATACAGTTTATTGGAAAAGAAAGGTAAGTAACCAATTTCAGGAATTTTACTGCTTGATTGTACTTGGATGTAAACATACACATATATGTATATGCAAGGGGAGGCACCGAGAGGCGTGGATTGTACCTATTAGAGATAGGGCGTGCAGGAAACGACTCTTAAGTAGTGAGGGCTTAGCAATATGTACTAATAAAAAAAGGAGAGCTGGTGTTTTGTTTGAAATAATCTCTGACTAAACACAAACATTTTAAATACCTAACAATGTAGATCATTGCAAAAAGGATCGTACATTTTTGGACAGATTGCATACACATAACATTGACAAAAATTATTGCAAGATTAGAATTTTAAATTGAAGATTTTTTTACTTACATTTTTGATTTGATTAATTTCATTTAACGATGACATGGATACTAGTCCCATTACCAAAAAGTAATAGTCGAGCAGGATTGATGATTGAGATACCCACCTACATGTCGTAATAAGAAACTTACCTATTTAGATTAGATACATAGTACAAAAATTAAACTTAGTGTTACTAAAGAGGATTTTCTAATTATCTCTCAATTTTCGATCTTTCCTTAGCATTTGAAATGATAATTTAAACAAAAAATTAATCAATCGAAGATAAAATTACTTGATTTACATTAACATAAGTTTGTAAAGGGCTACGTTCTAAAATTTTAAAGCACTTAGCGCCATCTAGTGGTAAACGGTTGTTTCTACAAAACGTTCTCTTTTAAAGGTAGGTCTGCTACTACGCGCTAGATGTCACTAACCATATATTTATAATGAAGTTGCTTATTTCTAACCAAATTATGATTATTATGTACTTATTACTAATTAAAATAATATTATTTAATGTAACATTGCATAACAATATTATAATAACATATTATTATTATATTATCAGGCTGAAATCGGCTTACTGCTGTACCTCACATACTGAATCGGTTGAATGATATTGAAATGATATTACTATCAATGATTACAATTTATTTGCGAAAGCCTTTGTGCGCACGACACTATTATTTTAGTGCCGCGTGAACAACACTTAAGGAGAAGTAATATGTCTTATAATGCCAACTTTATCTAGATTACGCACAGAAACATCAAGTTTAAACATTTTTATTGGAAAATATGCAATGTTACAAAGTAACGAGTGCATTACCCCAGCAGAATCTTGTCGAAATTAGTAATTTTTATTTAACAGATTTTTAGTCTTCTAGCTACTGTAAATGTCTGTGTACCTTCACGACTATTACCTTCACGAGAGTGCAGGTGCGTAGAGGAAGGTATAATACTAGATTCAACCCAACAAATATGTTATATACATCTTTAAGTAATATAGGTACAGATAAAACAATGTATACTTAGAATAATATGTAGAATATCCCTCGATGGCAGCTGCGCTTTAGGTTGTGGACTCTTGTCTAACTAAGGAAATCGTTTATAATAATGCTATGCACAATTAATTATGGTTCTCGGTACCTATGGATTATTGTGAGGGATGTCTATTTTCGAAAAAAATCCTGTATGATTAGAAATCTTCAAAGATTAGTAAAGTACCTACTTTCAATAAAATTCACCTTAGGCTATACGTAAAGTAATGTAAACAATTATCTTTATTTTTATTTAATAACATTTTATCAAACAATGGACATTTTTTCTTATTTGCTATTTCTTACATAATATTATAATACTTGCACCACATTTTGTTATTGTGTATTGTAATTTTAAAACTCTTGTATTTTCTATTATTTAAGTACGTACTTACCTAGTCATTTCGAAGGTAAATATTGTATTTGTATTCATATCTAAATAAACGTTCGTGGGTACCAAATGGTAAGTACTTGTCTTGAAGGATGTCAACTACTAGGCACATCTTGACGACCTCTGTGGCGTAGTGGTTAGATAACATGACTGCTACGCAGAGGTCTCGGGTTCGATTCCCGCTCAATGTAAATCTTTGTGTGGACTGGGTGTTTTCTTTGTATAATATGTACGTATGTATTCACAAAAAAAAAATATTTAAGTAGGTATGTTAATCCGTTGTCTAGTATCCATAGTACAAGCTCTGCTTAGTTTGGGACTAGATGGCGTTGTGTGAAAGTGTGAGGAATATTTATTTATTATTTATTTATCCTTGCAAGTCCTTCTAGGACACCTAGAACCTTAGTCCTTTAAACGTTAAGGTCAATTAATTAATTATTAGAAACACGCACTCTCTTCATAGGAATCTTCGGTACAGCCAATCTCATGGATTTGTTTAAGGACATTAAACTGTACTTACGTCGTTTTAATCATGTCATATTGTTTTACTTCTTGGACCAGAACTTCTTCGATTCGGGAATCGACAAGCTATTTTCTAATTTCTAATGAAGTCAGAAACGCTAGCTACAAGCCTCCCTGGATGCTCCTTGATGTAGAGCTAAATGTAATTTTAGAAACTCTGTCTACTTTTTATTTAACGAATGTTTGTGTACCGAACTTTACCGAGTTATGCAGTACTTATAAATTACGACTACTTACGTACCCACTGCTTGCCTACAACCTACACTGTGTCTAGTTAGTACTTTGGTAAGTTTTAAAGTACTCAGTAGTCGAAATAAGCAATGCGCTATGTGCTAACGGAATAATACCTACATGTTGTAAGCACTCCAACTCATCCAAGTTTTAAAAGTCGCCTAAAGGAAAGTTACTCTAGGAAACAAATGTAATCTCCCTGCGGTGAGACATCATATTATACTTATGTGTTGTTGACAAAACAATAGTACATCTCCTTAAGTGTATTGCACGCGGCACCAAACTAATTCTTTATCAGCAGCTTTAATTTCAATTATATCATTGATAGAGAGCGCTGAACGACAAGTGGACACTCGTACCGAACTCACCATTTGTCATAGCAACAACAAACACACGTACACCACACAATAGAACGTAATCTCTACAAATCATGTAATCTAATTGCTTAAACGATTAATTTATTTAAGAATCCTGTTCTTTAACACTTTAGGTAGTTAATTAGTACGTTAATTGCACAATGTTTTGTGTTATTAATACGCTATCGTAAAACGTATCAGCATTACAAAACATAATATCTTTTTGTTGTCATGGTTATTCATGTTATAGGTGTATAGGTACTGTGACAGCATGTTTCGCTGAGGAAAAGGATAGTAAATTTTCTAACTTTTTATTTGAGTACGTCTCAAGGTTATTGTTTATAGATAATCGTTAAGCTACAAATGTTTATGTAAGTTTCTACGTCATTAGAAGTCTACATCAAGTATACCTAATATTTGAGATACTCTTAACTATTTTATGTTGCTATGTTTTATGGTATCTTCTGTCTAATCTGTCATCTTAAAGACTGGATAAAGTCCCACTTGTCGCAGGGAAAAGAGGAAATCAGGGATTTCACGAAATCCCTAGGGATATGACGAAATCCCATTTGTACTAGAAAAGAAATGCTCATATTTTTGTTTGTAGGTTAGGTTAGGTTAGGTTAGAACTGTGATCATATCGCACGAGGCGAGCGAGCGAAGCGAGCGTGCCGCGGCAGCGCCCGCCGAAGTGCAAAGCATTTTCGACATTTACCGGGATTTGAATCCCTGGTTTCCTCATTTCCCTGCGACACCACTTTTTTATTTATTATATGAGAACAACATCAGCACTAGAAGTTATGCTGTTGGTCACTGAAGGAGACTACACTGTTGGAGACTTTTACAATAATTAATTTATCTTATACACAGTAGGTACATCCAAGACAATAATGTATAGATAACACAAAGAATTGATTTGTGTAAAATAAAAACCACGACCTTCTTTCTACATGGTGTTTTGCCTTTTTTTGCATACCTTTTTTCGGGAGCTGCATACTGCTATATCACTGACTGATGGCATGTAGATCAATGAGAGAGGGTAATACATCCCGCTTTAGCTTTCTTAAATATTACGCTTAACTTTCGCTAGGTCGTTTTAAAATTATTCCTAAACATAAGTTACCTATATGTTTAGGAATAATTTTAAAACGACCTTACGACACCCCAAACATCACACAACCCTCTTCCTAACTAAGTTTATCAAAAGGCTTTTACAAAACTCATTACTTTTCCGCTGAAATATAAGATCGGCAGTTACAGGTGTTTGTGTCTATCAAGTGTTGAATTTCTGCTCGCGGATCCACTTTTATTATAAAGAACTATTTAATATTAAAAGTTGATCTAACACTCTATCTCTATTTTTGGGCACTCTCGATAGTTATATGAGTATTGGTGTGCAAGTTTACAATTTTTCAGAGTAATTGTCTCCTTAGCACTGGACCCATAAAAGGGGTGTACACCACTCTCATGTTGAGATGGGGTGGTGATATTATGTCTTAGCTCGCACCACACGGAGTAATATTGTGTGGTGTGCAAATGTTGCGCACGGGACTGTGTAGTAAGTATATCTGAACAAGTGAGTTTAGATAATTAAATCAGTACGGTAGTGAAACTTATCACAGTTACTTCATATTATAATTAATAATACAATAAGCCTTATTTGTTGTAAGAAACATTTTGTCTTCTTGAGAAAATGTCTGTTTTTAGTGTTGTGTAGAGATGAGTAAACATCTCAAACGCAGTTTAAGAAGCGTTCTAGATGTCGTTTAAGAGAAAATCTTGTGAATTTTTGTTTGACACTGCAACTAGGTGGCATAGTGATAAAGTGCAAATCAACTTATGAACTTTGAAAACTCTGTGAACTGTACATGTGTGCTGTTGTTTCAAGTCTTTGGATTTGGATGTATAGTTAAGGCGTTTTAAAAAAGTTATTAGTTTTCCATGTTTGTAATTTATGTTTAAATCCTAATAGTTAATTAATAACCTATCATATTAATTTTTGTCAAACTATAACTGAAATAAACTGAATAACCTTTTCAAAAAGTTTCATTCATTTACATTCGAGTAATGTTAAAACTTTTTGATGATTTTACATCTCTATCATTAGGTACGTGGTGACATCTCGTCACCATCCTAAAATCTTTCACCACAGGGACCAACCTACGGTGGTAGGTACTACCAATATTATAAACGAGCGTCTGTTGTTCATTTCTATCAATACGTCTTTGATTTTCCTTTTATATAAGTAATTACTATTTATTTAATATACAGATAAGTATGACTAATGATAATTTGTGATAAGGGTATAAACTGTCGTTATCATCAAGTACTTTAATTTTATAAATAAGTATATATCATTGCCTGTGAGAAATAAATTAATTTACTTAATAAGTTACGATACAACGTAACGTGACACAAGCAAAAATTTTCATTTTTTCCTAAAATATTTAGCGTTCATTAAACGCTTGCACAATAAACAAAGATTGTAGCTAGATAACTTAAGATATTAAGACCGTCCTTGTACATTAGTTAATTCTTTACATTCTCATCCCGAGGGTTTCGTTAACAGATTGAAAGGTATACCTATTATATATAATATTCAACAAATTGTTTTATTATTTAAAGCGTAATTATTGCATTAATAAACATAACTATAGTAGAAGTATCTGCTTCATGATTTGACTAGAGCTATTGAAAAATTATAATTACTTATAAGAGCATATTAATTAAGAGTTAATTGGAACAAAGGGCTTCTGTAAATGTAAACATAGTGAGATCCTGTGCCTTATTAACATAATGCTGACTGGTTCTCGTCAAGCTCGTCAGCACAAGGCAAGCCTTCATGCTTCTTCTTCATTCTAAAAAGTATTTATGTATGAATATCCGTTGTCTAGTACTCATAGTACAAGCCCTGCTTAGTTTGGGACTAGATGGCGTTGTGTGAAAGTGTGAGGAATATTTATTTATTTATTCTTGCACATTGGCTGAGCCTCAGATTTTGTGCCGATTCTACGCACTGTGTCCTATTACCACTTTTATCTATTATGCATATAGAATATTTATAGCTATTTATTACTATAATTAATATTAGTCAATTAATAAATGTCTGATACGGAAAATTTATGAACATTTTGTGTGAACAGCGTCTTTATTTGTTGTATGTAATAACTCTTTGAGATAGTTCTCAAATGATTCTATTAAATTTTATGATTATACTTTAAGATTTACAGCCAAGTTGATTGATAGGACTGATTGGTATTTGATAAATGCATCACTAAGTACGTCACTATAAATAATAATTGTATTAAGTGCACATCGAAATAATACAATAATTTATCCCTGTCCGAAAAGTGACTAATAAAGATTGCCTTTCCCTGTTTTGAGATCGAAAGAGTTGGAAAATCGTCTAAAGGTAAAAAAAACTGCACAACAACAAAAACGTTTGACTAACAAGATTTACTATTTGTCTCCATTATGGTTAATGTACCTACCTACATGAATATGTTTTTTTACATATTGACACAAAATAACGAAAATCACTAGACCATTACTGATATTTTTGTAGTTGTAAAGTAAATAGTTTTTAGGTATAGTTAATAATCTGTTCACGTGCTCATCAGATAATGCGCACAATATTTTAACCTAGATTAATTTTAGCTTTTATTTGACACAGGTAATAATTTTAACAACTGTTTAACAATGCTCGAATAACAATAGATATAAATATGTTTTATTCAGTATCCAACTATGGTATGACCTTCTAGGTGAACATCTTTAATAAGTAAGTAACTACGTATAGGTCAAAATGACACATAAGATATCTAATAATTAGTCAAACTTATTAGAACAATTTTATTTCTTGTTATTTTCCCTTGGGCTTAGGTTTGGGATCTTAATGTTCCTAGTTGCTAAACTAGGGCGCAATCTTTGTCCAACAGTGACTTTTCTGGTGGACAACTAAGTTGACCACCAGGGAGAGCCTGCTAGCATACTTCTACGAAACGAAGGATCCTGAGCGACCTCGGGACAGAATTGATTGTGCTATACATACTGCACATCACCGGCATCGGAGACTGCACTTCTGAAGCAACGTTGTCTCTAATATACCTACACTGGGCCGCAAAGAAAATGGGTCTCTTACATAATCCTGAATTACTAAATAATGGAGCCAACAGATAGAGTGGGGGGTAGAGTTGCTCGCGTCCGTAGGATTTACCACCTTCTCCTAGGCCCACCCTACACGTGCCCCCCGGGTGGTGCCAAATGAGCAACAACGCCGAGCAACAGGCGGCGGTAATTAACCTGATACTGGCTTCCACACGCCAAGGGGAACTAAATCCCCCCTAAAAGAGTGGCCATAGTGCCTTGGGAAAGTACTATTTGCACAGCTCCCACCCTTTCGTAATAATGAAAATGTCAAGGAATAGTGATTATGATATGTCATGCGATCCGGCTAACCCCCGGCGCCTTCCAGTATCCGGGCTGGGAGGTGAGAAATTTGCTACCGAAGACTCCACGGAGGCGGGTACCCAGGCCCCCGTGACAGTAAATGCTACTGGTCTAAACAAAAAATTTGTGCAACAAGTCTTCCACCCAAGCCTCCTTCAAAGACCAAGAAGTTGCTCAGTTGGAAGCGCACCATCGTCCAAAAACCCACAAAACACCCAAAAATCAACAGACCAAAACTTACCCAGTACCAATACTGAGGATCAAACTACAGGTGATTCGCGAGTAGAAAATGAATGGGTACTAGCGTCGCATAAAAAACGGCAGCTAACAAGCCCAGAACCATAAAAGTCAAAAAAGCAAAGCAAACTGGACACATATTGGCTATCCCAACCTACACCAATTCCAACTTCCAACAGTTTTTCGGTATTGGAAAGCGACCAGCTGCAGGACCCAAACAAACCGATTTTAAGACCTAAAGCAGATAAGCCACCGCCCATTTTTGTGGATAAAGTGAGTAACATCCAGCCACTAATAGAACTCATGGAAACATACGCATATAACAACTATGATCTGAAAGTGCTCCGTAATGAACAGGTTAAAATTCAAACCAAATCTTCTGAAACATACACTGCAATAGTTAAAGAATTAGAAAAAAAGAAAACAGAATTCTACACATACAAACAAAAACAAGATAGGGGTTTCAAAGTAGTTTTAAAAAACATACACCCCTCTACCAGTACAGACGATATAAAAGATGCTCTGGACAAGCTTGACCATGAATGCACTAACGTATGGAACATCAAACAGCGCACAACAAAAAAACCACTGCCAATGTTCATAGTGGAGCTAAAACAAAAAGAAAATAACAAAACAGTGTACGACTTAAAATACCTACTGCACTGTAAAGTAATAATAGAACCACCAAGACCAAAGCGGGAAATTCCCCAATGTGGAAATTGTCTCCAGTACGGACATACAAAAACCTACTGCAAGAGAAGTCCAAAATGTATTAAATGTGCAGGGAATCATTTGTCGACCGACTGTTTACGAAAAACTAGGTCTGATAGTGTGAAGTGCGTTTTGTGCGAAGGCAACCATCCAGCTAATTATAAAGGCTGTAAAGTATACAGGGAACTACAAACAATTAAATTTCCACCAGTACCTGCAAAGGCTCAGACACACAAAAAAGCATATGTCAAAACAAAAGAACTAAACAACTTACCCATTACAGGGAAAACATATGCCGAAATAGTACAAAATAAAACACCACCCCAAACTAACCAACCTAACAATAAAACAACAGAACAACAGAACTATGATATAAAAGAATTAATGACAACTATGAAACAAATGATGGAGCAACTGGCAGCAATAACTAACCTAATCTTGAATCTCACGACTAAATTAACTGCACACTGGACTCCATAAAAATAATACTCTGGAACGCCAATGGGCTGTCAAAACATACCCTAGAGGTAAATAAATATATGAAATTTAATAATGTTGACATTATGTTAATCTCTGAAACGCACTTCACAACAAAGAATTACTTCACCATGTCAGGGTACAAATTCTATCACACCATGCACCCTGATGGTAAAGGATATGGAGGTAGTGCAGTATTGATTAGAAACAATATTAGACATCACTTGCTTAATAACTACTGTACTGAGAAAATCCAGGCTACAAACATTGTGATCGAGGACTGGTCGGGACCTGTCACAATATCAGCTTTATACAGCCCACCAAAGCATGTCATAAAAGAAGAGGAATACGATGACTACTTTAACACCTTAGGCCAGAGGTTTGTGTCTGGTGGTGACTTTAACGCCAAGCACACATTTTGGGGCTCTCGGCTAACAACAGCAAAAGGACGACAGCTCATACTATCAATAAATAAACTCCGACTGGGTGTAATCTCAACAGGAGAACCGACTTATTGGCCCACAGACCGAAACAGGAAGCCGGATCTTATTGATTTCTGCGTTATTAAGGGCATTAACACCGCCGACTTCAACTGCAAATCTGGAACTGATTTGTCCTCTGACCATTCTCCTGTTGAAATATTACTAAGTCGAAGAATTCTGGAAAAAGAAAGACCTTGCAGACTACATACTCGCAGAACTAACTGGGACTTATTTCGAGAATTGATAACCAAAACACTTGACATCGAAATACAATTACAAACGGAGGAAGAAATCACAAGTGCAGTGGAGCTTTTTAACAACACAATTCAGCAGGCTGCATGGGAAGCCACACCACCACCTTGCCCCATTTATCGAGATGGATCTCACTGCTCACCAACCATCAAAAAACTTTTAAATGAGAAGCGAAAGGCTAGAAAGAGATGGCAAATGACACGATACTCAAGAGACAAAACAATATACAACAAACTTGCTGCACAGCTAAAGCAACTAATGAGTGATGACAGAAATCAGAAAACTGCAACATATCTCAAACACCTAGACGCTAGACCGTCATCTGACTACTCATTATGGAAAGCGACAAAATGTCTTAAACGCCCAATAAATCACCAACCACCTCTGCTCAAAGCAGACAACTCATGGGCTAGAAATGATGTTGAAAAAGCCAACGTATTCATGGAGCATCTGCAAGAAGTATTTCAACCAAACCCTAATAACGGATCTACCAAAACTGAAATAGTTGCCGAGTTGTTAGACCAGACAAATCAACTAGAGTTACCCATTCAGAAACTTAGCAAAGCTGAGATCAAAGCTGCTATTAGAAAACTAAATGTAGGGAAAGCACCTGGATATGACCTTATCACATCAACTATCCTTAAGGAGCTACCAGAGAGGGGTATAACATTCTTGACACAACTTTATAACGCCGTCCTAAGAAGGGAATATGTACCTCCTCAATGGAAAGTCGCAAAAATAATAATGATCCCTAAACCAGGCAAGAATCTTGAAGAAGCCAGTTCATATCGACCAATAAGCTTACTACCAATGGCATCCAAAGTGATGGAGATACTGATCCTCGGAAGGTTAAATCCAATTGTCAAGGAGAATAAACTAATTCCTGATCACCAATTTGGATTTAGGGAGAAGCACGGTACAATTGAACAAATTCACAGGCTTGTTTATAACATTAACAATACATTTGAACAAAAAGAATACTGTACAGCTTCTTTCCTGGATATTTCGCAGGCATTCGACAAAGTCTGGCATGACGGACTCCTGTACAAAATAAAGAAGACACTTCCAATAAACTTCTTTAATATAATAAAATCCTACCTACTTGGCAGACATTTCTTTGTCAGTCAAGGGGAAGTAAATACAAGTCTTATAGAAATCCAAGCTGGAGTGCCGCAGGGTAGTGTAATGGGACCTACACTTTACCTCCTTTATACCGCTGACTTGCCGATATCTGAGGATGTTGTGATGGGCACATTTGCTGATGACACAGCTATCATGGCATCAGATGACTCACCAATTCAAGCTTCTTTCAAACTACAAAATAGCCTTGATAAAATTTCATCTTGGTTAAGGGATTGGCGTATTAAAGCTAATGAAACAAAATCTGTCCAAGTAACTTTTACCACGCGGCGACAGACCTGTCCTCCAGTCAAACTAAACGATGTTCAGCTCCCACAATCTGACGACGTGAAATACCTTGGAATGTACCTGGACCGACGGTTAACATGGAAAAAGCATATCTTCACTAAACGCCTAGCTATGGGGCAACAAGTTCGCAAGATGTACTGGTTAATGAATAGAAACAGCCAGCTTCCACAGGAAAACAAACTTCTGCTTTATAAGACTATACTAAAACCAATATGGACATACGGAATACAGCTATGGGGCACGGCTGCTAACTCCAACCTAGAAATCCTACAAAGGTTTCAATCCAAAATGTTGAGAATGATAGTAGATGCACCATGGTATGTCACTAATGAAAGACTACACCGAGAGCTTGGCGTCAAAACCATCAAAGAAGAGATAAAGGACAGGGTCACAACTTATAAAAGTAGAATACAGCTACACCCTAACATGTTAGCTTATCATCTTATGGACGAGATACTTCCAGGCGTGAGGAGACTAAAGAAAAAAGTTCCTCAAGACTTACTTTAAAATGCCTTAAGAGGGCATGCCACTGGGCTTGCACCTCACTTGCCACACATCACTACCTACCTATTGTTGAATGTCTCCTGGACAGATTGCAATATAATAAATATAAAAAAAAAAAAAAAAGAAAACAGATAGAGTAACCATCTACTGATAGCAATCAAAGCAAAGTATAGTATCAGGTGATATTATCTAGTTACTAGGGATTCCTTATTTAAACTTGTAGTGCTAAGACGACGAAAGACTGATCTAAGAGAGTTCACTTTTCTCCAAACATGATTTACGTATGCATTAAGTATATCTCTACAATACCATTAATATCAATTGCCATATAATGTCAATGTCAAGACATTGCTCTTAGATTTACCTCTCGATTTTTTTTTCAATAAAGGACGCTTTTCCTCGGCGGGCAGAATGATTGTGTGCTGATTCGTCAAATTATTTTTTTTACCTTTAAATAACATAAGCTTAGTATTCAACTTATCAATATAAATATAAAATAATATTAATAACATATAATAAAGACGGTATAAGAACATAGATATAGTGAACGGCTCATTGCACAGATACGATTGTCACAGATTATATTTGTAGCGTTAGGATCAGGAGCCAGCCAGTGTTGTTGTGCATTGCGTGAGCATTGGACCACTACCTCCTACGATACTCTATCAGGTAAGGTTCTTAGTTATACATTTAAGTAACTATAAGTTTATCTATCTTGTATAATTTCATTAAAATGAAGCTTACTCTAGATTAGAGATGCGATAATTACCGTCTAATCTATAGAACCGAACGAATATGTTGTTCCTTGCATTTTGTGTTTATTTTCAAGAGTAAAAACTAAGTGTACGTACAGTGTTAAAGAAAACTGTAGCAGTATTTAATGCGATTAAAGTTTAATCATGAATTAGTCTTTAACTTTGAGATCTTGTCGATTTACCTATATTTAAACATTAACTGCTTGTCATTGTATTTTTTGTGACTTGTTATTCCGCTTTCCCGAAATTAGTTTCCTAAGTATATATTCTGAAAAGTTGATAGTATTTTTGGTCCGACTTAATGGCTTGTTTCTCAAAACGACAAAAGCAGCACAAAGGAACTCTCAGGTTTATATTCGTAAAGCAATGAACTCTTTAGCATTTGATATGATATGTACACAGTCTGTGCAGATAGTAATCTGCACGAGCATGCAGATTACACAGACTTGTCCGTCTTGATATCATGTTGTACTAAATGTTTTTAAGAAATAATGACCAGAAAAAGTATGACTGCTATAAGTAGAATGACTATTCAATAGAGGACCCTTGTAAGGGTCCATATTGGCTCACCTAAAGTTCTTCTTCCGAAAATGTTCTTCCTAACGATTTGTAATCCGAATGATCATTCTTCCTAAAATTTTGAATCCTAAAGTTTTCATTCATACTATTTGTATTGCTACCGGCGATGTTCATAACACTCGTGTTTCCGAAAGTCGTTATTAATAATATCGTTATGTAAATATATTTAAACTCCTAATGTTTTTTATCATAACGCTTTTATCCCTAAACATTTTCACCATAATATTTTCTCTCATACTTAGAAAGAAATATTTAAAAAGTGATAGTAATAAAAAGTTTTGTTTTTATACTATTTCTTGTGATTACAAAACAACTTTTTACATTAAACCATTTTATTAAATTATTGTTTATTAAAATTATTAGAATATTTTTGTCTTAAATGAATGAAATCCATAAAACAGAACTCGTTCACGGTTATGCTTATGGCCTGAGAGTTTACCGTAACCGTAACTAAACCAATAAGTAAAAGAACCAATTCGGTTCTGGCCCTTCGCCGGCCGCTGCCGCGGCACGCTCGCTGCGCTCGCTCGGCTCGTGCATTGGGGTCACAGTTCTACCATAACCTAAACCAATAATTATAAATAGGACCCAGTTCTTTTCAGGATCTTGACTGAATGATTGGAGAGGGACTCTGGTTTAGCTCTGGTCTTTGGTATATTATGTTATACCTACATGTTGTCAACAAGTTACGCAAAATTAATGTAAATAATATTGATTATTATGAATAAAAAGAAATCTAAACAAAAAAGATATGACTTTAAATTATAGAAACGATGGTTATGTTGAGAAAATATAGGAAAACAAATAATAGTATAATAGATGTTTATTGTTACTAAAATTATGAAGTTGAATGCTTCGGATAACATTAGGGACAAAAAAATTAGGAATTGCGATTGTTAGGATAAAAAATGTTAGGAAGAACATTTTCGGACTTCCAATTATAGGAGTTGAAATTTTAGGTGAACTTTGGCGCACCCCCCTTGTAATAAATTTTTCTGTTTAATCTTGTCTGTATGAACTTTAAACACATACACATCCAAAAAAATCATCAATTTACTACAATGAATACGTACAACATTCGGAACTATCTGTATTGCTTACGCCATCTAGTATAATAATTTGTAATCTTTTCTTAATAATTTATTTTTACATGTTTATTTTTAATAGAAATGTGATTATTTTTAATACTATTTTTATTACCATAAAAGTCCATAATATTATACTTAGTACAGGGATGATGGTTCTCCTTTAGTCGCTACTTTGTCAAGGTTTACTTCTTACGAGTATGTTTTCGTAGAAATAATACCTTGGTACATATATGGTAAATTTTCTTTAGTAAACTTTTACGAATCCATGGTTAAAGATGATAAGAGACAGAAGTTCTGACATTACCTGTTATCATAAGGAGAATCAATATCATCAGATCATAATCTACTACGAAGGTTAATTTATACATAAATAAAAGCACGTTTGAGCCCTGAAGGCGTATATTCTTTATTTTTTGAAATCCTGATTAGTCTGTATACAATATGTATCACCGCTTAACGACATTAGAAGTTTTGTTTAAAGAAACCATTTCCTTATTTGACACTGTTGTCAAACTTCAACAAATCAGCCAATTAAACAGACACGTATTTTCCGTTTCCGGAAGGATCTTGTTAGTAACAGGGTTTCAAAAATATTTCATTATCTTGGAGATATCTTTTATCTCACTGAAAGGAAGGTATTCATTCAGTAAGGAGGGGAATTTAGGCCACTAGTACCACTCTGGGCAGACACATTCTGATCAGTTTTCCTTCTTTTGTGTAGGTAGGTAAACGTGTTGTGTAGGTAAAACGAATTCAGAGATATCTGCTTATTTTAATTAATCAGTCTTTACAGCACAATTGGGTGATGTGGGGTATTTTAGTTAGTTTAATAACAAAACCGTCGAGGTGAGGTTAAGTGAAGCGATTAAACAGTTTCTTAGTCCGGCATCATGTAGAGTTAAATATTTTTCCGTAAATTTTAATTAAACCGTGAGTCTGAAGTAGGTACTTACTACTCACATTCTCTAATAACTAATAAATATTATTTAAGCTGATTTATCCATTCTTCCTTTATTAAATAAGATATATGTAGGTATGTATTAGAGGAAATTGAACATAATTATCAAATAATTAATAAATCTAATCTATACGCTCAATTTCCCTCATATCGTAATACTCATTATAAGTAAATAATAGTACTTATATATGTACCCATACGTCACGAACTAATCTATCTCAAATACTATGTACCTACCTAGGTTGGTTGTGGTGATGCTATTCCACGCTCAATATGTCAATGAATAAGATAGAATAAATGAGCACTAACATCTATCAGTTTATTGCACATAAAAAATAGTAAAGTTATGAATCAAGTGAGCAAATAGTTAAGATGATATTTTATTACTCCAATACTTCAGTACGTCCTGTACCGTCGCTAAGTTATGTGACTTCTTACTATGCGAATATATCAATGAAACAAGTTCTTTAGTATGACGTTATTATAAAATATTTACATTAACGAGTTATCTAGGTATTCTCAATGCAATAATCTTTTCATCGTTGTATCTCATTCTGTAGGTGCGTAAAAGTCAAGTAAGGGAATGTACGCAAATCTAAAAGTAAAACTTAACACAAAATCAGTAAGTTAAGTCTGCGTCACGTTGACAGATCCGTACCATAGTAGGACATTAATAATCCTATATAATGATAAAGTACTTAAGCCAAGTGAGCTTTGAAGAAAATGCAGCAGTAGAGTTTGTGCGCGCGGTGGTAAAGTTTTCTAAACTTTGAAATGTTTTTAAATTTAGATTAAGTAATGTTAGATGACGTCAAAAAGATACAATATTATTGTACTACTTTGAATAAATGAATGAAACTGAAACTGAATTTGTATGTAATGCTTCCGTCGCTTATGAAAATCTAATCTAAAAACATATCTATCACTCTATAGGGAAAAATATAAATTAATTTGTGGAAAATATCCACCGGGACCACGCTGACAGATGATGAATTTCATCAAAATATTTTATCACTTTTTCTATTTCGTTCTTTTGTCTATTTCGTTAATGACATTTTGCCAAAGCATCTACTACAAATACCGCCAAAAACAAAATGTCACGTCTTTGATATTGCCTCAATTGAAAAAGAAAGTTCTTTTTTAAACACCCTACACTTACAAGTAGGTACAATATACTAGTAATATACTATTTATAACTAGCTGATGCCCGCGGCTTCAACCGCGTTGTATTGGTAGCTTAAATGTTATATTCCCCCCAAACTAACCTACATTCCAAATTTCATCAAAATCCATTCAGTAGTTTTTGCGTAAAAGAGTAATGAACATCTATCCATCCATCCTCACAAACTCTCGCATTTATAATATTAGTAGGATTCTTGGTACTGTTTGTTCAATCTGTTTCCGGTGTCCTTGTGTTTAATTATATTTATTTAGTATTTGTATCTACTTGTATCAATCTGTTCACCGATTACATTTTTTGCAAATGTCAAAGAGTGGATAATAGTTTAAAGAGATTACATTTCCTTTCAGATTATATTTTTATCACAAGTTGTACTAATACTATTAGGATAAAGAAAATAAGCTTTTCGTGGATAGATATACCACCAGCTAATTTATTTAGGTATTATTACCAGATGTCTTCCGGTCAATCGCTTAGGTATTATTTTATTTACCTTTTTCCTGTCCCGCGTATCATGTATTAAACACTCACATTGTTTTACTATTGACTCTACTGGCGGGCCACCTGCTTCAGTCACCTTGACCTTCAATGTTGTAACAAAACATATCCTAAATGCCTCAAAACATTATAAGATCAAAACATTTCTCAAGCATGTACTAGTGACATAACCGCGTAACATAATATGACTTAACTAATCTTGACTTATTGCTTGCTTACGTCACTTCCGACGCTTTCATCTGTATTCTACGCACGCGCTGTTATACGCCGCACTATGAATGCGTAAACTTCTTAATTCATCAATTGCTTAAGGTGTAGAAATATTTTGTTTATTGTCCTGTTTGCGAGAAATACCTATATAATGTCACCATCCCATACTAATAATGAAGTAATACATGGAAAACCTACGAAAATTTCGATTAAATGTTGCAAGAGAATAGAAAAACCCTAAAAATAAAACAGTAAGCATGAAATATATGAGTGATACTGTTAAAAGTTCGAAAAACATTATAGCCTGTCATCACCCTGTTTGCAGGATTGCTTAGCAGCTACAAAGATAAACTTGCTGCTAAATACCATGCTGCCGAACAAAATAGTTTGGGTTTTTGCAAGTTATGAATCTGAAACAAATATTAACTTGTCTATAACTACGGCTGAGATTAAGTAGAGATTTTTAGTTTGTATCACACAGCTTAAGACTTGCGCGCATTTCTTTGGGCTTAATGACGCAGAAGGGTTTTAAAAGTGCGCACATTGCGGTGATATAAAATCATGCTGTGTAGTCATCGTTGGTCTCTTGATTCAAATTACTTGTTTTTTTATTGGGAGGTGATATTTTATTATGTCTAGTATGTCCGTTTATTGATTGTGTCTTTACGAGTCGATTTTTCTGATGTTACCACTAGGTAATATAATGGTGCGATTAGCTGTCTTCGTTACCGGGAAATCGGTTTAAACCGAACTGAAAATGTATTATGGTCAAAATAACATCAGCATAGAAAAATAATGATAAGAAAATTTATCAATAGTACCTATTGTTTGCTTTTATTAATATTTGTTCTGGCTAAATAATAATATAAAACCAACACACTTCTGGTGCTGTCTATAGGTACCGACTACGAGTACAAACTAACATCAGCACCATGTCCTCGTTTTTCTCGTTAGCGTTATTATTTTGCAAGTACCTTTCTCTCACTCAGTTCCTATATTTGAAGTACTTCCTCAGAATAAAGAAACATTTCACACGATAAGTAAACAATAACTAAAACTACCTACTTCCTTTACATTAAAGAGTTATATGTTTTAGAGAGTTCCTTTTGTTGGTGCTTCACTATTAAAGTAACAGAGATTTAGTAAAGCAAACTCAGATTCATAATTAAATTAAGTATAATCATTATCTGACTTAAAATACGAAATATCTCTAACTTATTACCCGTTATTGCATGAATGTGACACTTATTTGTTTACTAATATCATTATAAAAAATTGCCATTGTTAGAAATAAGTATTTATAACAGTTTTTATTATAAGTAATTAATATTATAAATATAAATAATGTGCTGTATGTAAAAGTATTTAATAAGCAGTAGATAGATATATACATGGTGTGGTGGGTGACCTATCCTGTGACCCCGTGGGAGCTCGCTGCACTAGTGAGAGTCGTGCGCGTCGCTCTATGAGCCCGTTCCTTCCTACCATAACTATCACTACGCCGGTGAATCATTGCGAAAATTTAACTTTAGTTTATAATTAAAGTACAGATACATATTATTATTCGTTATAAAAAGTCAAAAATATTTACAAAAGTAAAGTTAGATCCCTATAGTAAAGTTCTGTAATATACAACTCTAATAAATTAATAAGTAATTACGTTAGTAATTAATCACAATTATATCCGCCTTTAAAAGTCCTTACGAGGTGAGCCTTCGGCACTGATGGAGCAGACGATTGGGTCCCGAGTGTGTAGACAATTTCTTATTAGCTTTAATTATTTATGTAGAGCCAAATTATTCATTTAGGGATACCTCTGTTAAGGTATTTTTATTACAGTATGTTAAACATTTACAAACAGATAATAACGTTTTGAAACAAATTTCTCTAACTCTGACTTAATATCGATATCGGGTAAAATTTTATAATATTTTTGAAGAAATAACAAAATAAAGGATATATACCTAGATAGGTACGGTGTGCAAGTTGGTACCGCGACCACTCGACAACCGCACACCAAACGTAACGCAACGAGGTAGAGCAGATAACGAGTTGGTGTCGTAATCGCACTGCACAGCACTATTGAGGCAAGCTTCGTGCGCCGGCGCAGCACACCCGCCACTCCGACGTCCTCACCCGCCGCACGCGGACGTTAAGCGGGAACATTTGATACCTGTCAAATATTATATTTATTTACGTAAACGCGAGTGTGTTTGTAAGAAAATCGTTAATAAACAAATAGTTTTTTGTGTTCAAATACTCTCTGGAATATTTTGTGGTGAGATTTTATTTATTAAGTAGGTGATAATGTAGTGTGTCCTTGTGATACAACGGCGCGGTTATTATTTTGTGTGTGAATGTGGTTTTGTTGCGAATTAACGTTCGTTTTACTATTTTATTATTACATTTTTGAGCGCAACCTTCTTGAAAATTAGACTCGTAATTTCCAAATAGGTAGAGCAAAAATATGTGTGCTTTAAAATGATAGCAAAATATTTATGCCAATAATTATTTACTTGCGTAGTAGAGTAGCAGTAGTAGATTGACAGCACAATGAACCCGCTATGTTATGATTTGAGACCTTACTCAGTAATCACTGGGCTACTATCTCTTTCGTAAACTTTTCGTACTTAACTTTGTCTTGAAATGTACAAATAACAGCAAATAGCATCGGACTTGTCTGTTTGTTTTATGCTTATTTTTATATTAAATGCCCTAGATTCCAACATTCCATAATTCACATAAACTAATAGTAAAGTCATCAATTGCGTTTCTAACATGATTTTTGTTTAGTATACACGCTGAGTTGTAATATTATATAAGTAGAATTACTCAATACTTAACGCTTGTATACATACTCGTATGTCGGACATAATCGTACTTACTTAAACATAAAGTGAGCGGCAAGCGCTGTGACGATGTGACCTTTGGGTAAAGTCATCATTAGCTAAATTGTTTGGCCTCCACTTTATTATTTATTAGCTCTTTAGAGTATTAGAACTCTATAAACAATCACAAAATAAGTAGATTACTTATAGCAAATACTTTATGGAAATAAAATGGGAAATACCGTCAAAAAAAACAATGCTTGGGTCGGCGGCATAGCGGTCACAGTATTCAACAGCCTTTCACAAGGTTGCAGGTTCTAAACTCGCGCAGTAAAATGGTTTGAACAATCTACAAATGATTGTTCTAAGCCTTAATATTCATTAAGTGCGATAAAGATAGTGAAATATGAAGCAAACCTCTCTCTAAGGAGAGCTCCTCGCAAATTTAGTATCCACCGATGTCGCGAGTTAATCCTTAGCTACTTTGAATGGCGTGCTGGAGTTGATTACTGGCCTAATCATTACCATGGTTCAGGTCAGAGAGGGTCAGGCTAAAATACTTTATGAAGTGACCTGATGTGGTTAACACTCGCTGGCACTGAGAGTTAGGAATGATAACGTACCGTGGGATTTTAAGTATTGGCGAATGAGGAAGATTAGTTTAAGTATTGGGAGTCCAGAGTACTGTCAAGCTGAAAACGAGTAGGCGGCCAAATATTATAACTATATCAGTTAGCTTCCACACAGGTCATATATTTTCATTTCACTTGTATAAATATTTGATGTTACCATTTCCTTATTGTCCAATAATTGGACAATTATTGTCCCTGCAGTGTTGGCTTATTCCACTTTTCTCTATTGATGGGGAGCAGTAAACTTTTTGTTCACTTTTCCCCGTTGACGGCAAAATTATTGTCGTAATCATCTTTTGCAAAAACACGAGACACCGATACGGTTTGATTCGTGTTATTTTACTCTTACAATGCTAACGTGCTTGTTGATCTTCCTCAGTTCACTTTATCGACTAAATACTGCTATTTTTGTAATTATTATCTAATTTATTAAACGAATACAGATTATTATTATTCTTTTGTAATGTCGGTGAGTAGTTAGTCACGTTCCACATATTTACGTGTTTAATTACATCAACAAACCTTTGTTTACATCGCGTGATAAACAGAACAATCAATTTTGTACTACTTACTGATAATTTGGTAGATCTCAATAAATAAATGATATGATCTAGATAAGGTAATGCTTAGTTGCGAAATATGCAAATATAAAAACACAAAAAGAAACAAATTTTTATTGCAAAAGCACAATTAATTGTAACTCCTGTCCGCCAAGATCTACAGAGTGATTTTACAAACCTAACTAAAACATCCTAAGACCCGAAATGAAGTTATTAAAACAATAGTTTCCTTTATTCCCATCTGCCCCCCTTCGAGGGGTGGTGGTTGGCACTAATAGGTGTCGATTGCCACCCCAGTGGTCAATGAAACCTTTTAGTTTAATCTGCCTCCTTCGTAGTTGTTATACAGAAGGTTGCCCTAAATGAAGGTTTTGGGAAAGCCACTGTTACGTACAATACCTTCTGTATTGCAAGGAAAGGTAATTTAATAGTATGTAGATTGAGAGACCACTCCGAATTCATAAATTAACGTTAATGTAATAAATTAATATAAAGTGGTCTGAAATTTATTTAGATAATATTATACTGTCAATAAATGACAAAGGGTCACAGTAGATCTGTTATATTTAAAACTTTAAGAAGGATGTATAGGTATATTCTCTACCTAGTAAGCGGGAGGCTCACAAATAAGTAAGTACTTAATAATATTTATTCTACCACTACACACCTATGTGCTGAGACGAATTAAATGTATTAAAACAAAGTAAATACACAGTTTTACAATAAAAGTGTAAAATGTACTTTGTTATTGAAGTGATACGATAAGGTAATGTTAATTTGAGACACCTGTGCATGTGTTATTAGTTTCTTGTGTTTTATTGTACTGAAACAATACCTTGTTATTCATGAACGTAATGTCGTTAAATTAACAGCGAAAATATACGTAAGTCGTTAAATTCAACAAATAATGGAAAATTTAAATTACAAACCATAAAAAGACTTAAAATTAAAAAGGTTTTAGATAAAATCATTAACACCCCGTACAACTGAAACCACTAAAACTTTAATTCAGTCGAAGATATCGTAAAAGATAAACAAAATATCTATTTATCAAACAGACAAAGATATATCCGCGGGCATAGTGTGCTAGAGTAGTGGACTCGCGAGCGTTTGTATACATAGAGACCAAATTCCTCGTTTATCTACGAAGGAGTCTGTACAATGAAGTATTAATGAGTTAATGTAATAAATATGTTATTGTCAAGTTAAACAATAAAAACAAGTTGAATACCTTGTTCTATTTTGATATCTATTAGAAGGTTGTTTATACCTACGTACATATTAACGTTTATATTGAAGAAAGCCGATTACTTTAGTGCCTATCGCAATACAAAGTTCAAATTGTAACTGAAAAATAAAGATCACAAGACAAATACGCCAGCAGCTAATTAAATGGCAGTGACTTGTAAACAATTCAACGTAGAACCATTGATTACACTGAGTGTTGTAAATGAGTAAAGGAAATAAGTACGACAAGACGAATATTATAAAAACATATCAGCGAGAGAAAAAAAAATGAAAATCTGAACCAACCCAAGAAATAAACGTGGTATTAGTCAGACAAGTTTCCACCACTGAGGAAGATAATTACTGATAAGAATAACCATGGAACCCAATAAATCAGATTTTATTGCCTTTAAAAATATTCATTATAATTATTGTTCAATGGAAATCAATTATTTTTGTGCAGACGAATTCCTTTAATGGCACCATGTTGCAATTATTACTACACTAATAGTTTAATAATATAGCAGTACCAAAAACACTTCGGTCATGGACGACCGTTTGTCTAATAATTAATATTTGTTTCTGTCAAGTCTTAATTGTAACAAAACAGTATTAAAAATATATGGCAATGGGTAGGTACTTTTACTTGATATCTGAATCAAGTGAAACAATAACTGTTAAGAATCAGTAACAATTGTTTATATTATCAACGTATGTTTAAGTCTTGCCAGTTGTAATCTGCTAACCCCCCTGATGGACAATTGAATACATCGTTGAATTAGCCAAAACATTAATTCCCTAAGATTATTGAAAGGTCAGCACAATTACAAATAATTTTCCCATAAATTGACAACTCTTTAATATACCTATTACATTAAAATTATAACAGCATACGAATGTACGAAAAGTGTTTGTCTGCTTTTCCACGCGCATCATTTAAGATTATAATAACGTTGTATAGTTATGAGCATTATTTAGTAGATACAAAACATAAAATCCAAAGAGTAAATGTGAATCAAAATTACATTTATATTTCGTTCTTATCACACGACGCGTCATTGTAGAAAATAATAAATAATTTCTTACCGTGTGCATAGAAGGGATTACAAAGTACTTTCCAAAATAATGGATTCCTACGTTAATCTACTTCATTAAAGTATGGTATAACCTAATATTGATCCGATAAAAGAACATTATAATCAATGATGTAGTGACGTCACAAATCTGTTGGTGACACGAAGATTGCCGCCACACTGCGGCTGGGGGCCGACACAAGCTCTTTATTGTTTTAAATGAAACGAAATAGGGCATGCCAATCATATCACCCAACCTCAACCGGACTAATGTCCCAAACACTTTTCACTGTAGATATTATAATATAACACAGTGTGGTATGTTATAACGGATAAAGGTCAATCATTTTGGTATTTCAGTAAATAAGTATACTTTGTGTTTGAGAGAGAAGAACTTACCTGTAGTCCGTTTCTGTCAGAGAAAGTTCGTTTTTGCAGTGGGATACTTGATATTTGTCTACTACCTATAACAACCAAAATGTTTTTCATAAAAAGCATACTTAGAGCAAACAACTATCGTCACAGACTGTGCAGTTCCAAAGAAGCTATGACCCTCGAATAATAAGGCTGCGAAATATATTACCTGCCGAGGTTTTTCCAAATTACTTGAAGTCCTCCAGAGGACCGATAAGTTTTAACAAATGGTCGTTCCGCGCTTTTGTTCCTTTAAAATATTCAAGTGTCAAACTTCTGACTACTAAATACTTTATTGAGTTTATTGGTTTATAGTCCAGGAACTAATGGTTGTATTGAAATAATTAAAATTCATGACTTATCGTAATGTGCTCTCACGTCTGAAAAATTTAGTTAACATTCGGCAATTAAGAGACTCATTTATAATTGGTTTAGGCATCATAGCAATGGTTAAGATTATTTGTGTCTAGTAAAGATAAATTTTAATAAAATGTACAAAAACCAACAAACAGACACTAGCCTCCACAGTTTGAGAAGTAGGATCGACAAATCCTTGTTCGTTGCCCTTCTACCTGCAGAACAGGTTTGTACAATTACTGTGAATTTTATCGCTTATGTTACAGCAGTAATGTCGGACGCAGTTCTAGAGAGCACCTAATATTGCATGAAATATATTCATGTGTTGAATAGACGAGTACTTTCTTGAGCAGCTCTTACAACCCGTTCTATTATCGACCAGGGTCATTTGTTCTTTTACTTTTCCTTTTCTTAAATACAAAATATCGCTTGAAACCAGTTGAATAAACGAATATAAGGCGCCATATCTATTTATATAGGTAATATATACGCGCACTATTTACATTTATAAAGTAACACCATAACGATAGATATTCAAGCTAGATTCCTAAAAATTTTGTTAGCTATTATCAAGGTAATCTGAGGAAATACCTACTTAAATATTTCTACAAATAATATTAATGCTAGCTATCAATTAACTACATATCTATAATCACAGTATCCTGTCAGATAGCGATGATATTTCTTTGTCCTTCCTTATCTAGTACAGTTGGCGGTCAAACCTTTAGTACAGTAGGTACGTACTGGAGCCCAGAACCTAACATTAAGTAAAATGTACTCTCGTCTGTAACTAATAAAAATATTTGTAAAGGCACATTTTTTTTCAAGATCTTTTTTTATAGTTTTGGACTGTCAGTTATTTATATCATAGTTAATTTTTATGATTTTCCCATATTAATAAAATGTTAATTTTTATGATTTTCCCATATTAATAAAATGGGGTGATGCCAGTATTTCCGTCACCGATTAAGCCTTTTTAGGTTTTATGCAAAAAAAACATTGTAAAAACGCTTATTTAAAAACATTGGTCTTATCAATAAAAAATAATAAAGTGTTAATTGAACAGTCAGTGAAGCGATACCATCAAACATAAACCTTTCTGATTATAATTATTTAAGAAATAAAATGTTAATAACATTTAATGTAATTTTTTTTAAGAAGTTAAACAGTTTTACAAAATATTTACAAAATATTAATTTGAGAAAATTAAAAAATCTGTAACATGCGGCTATATTATCAGATAAGGGTAAAAATTTCTTGGAACAGACAGGTTTAGGTACCTAGTCATAGAGGAAAATGCGAGAAAATTGACAAGCCATGATAGACTGAAAAAGTATATTAAGTATGTCAAGTTTCACTTTTATCGCGGACACATTGTCATTTTTACGACATCCGGTGATTACTTAGCGAGGTAGAATTTAGCATTATATAGATGTTTCGCGGTTTCATCGCCTAGATGTTAATTGCATCCAGTCATTGCTTTTGTAATTTTAGAAGAAGAAGAAAAATATTTTTAATTACAAAACAATAACAATTTAGGTATATACCTATTAACAAATACAATTATAAACAAAATACAATTCTAACAGTACAATTTTAATTAATTTACGTAGTTATTTTCAATAAAACAATTATAAACATGTAAACGTGCAAAAAGTCAGTAAAATGTTAAGGTAGGCAGTTTTATTGTAAAATCATGAACAAACAACATTACATGAGGTAGGTAGGTATCTACGTTACAACGAGGCTAAACGTGCACTTAAACTGATTCGTGTATAACTACTACCACTACTGTACCTAACTACTTACCTACTGATATTATAATGTTCATCATTATCGCAGTCACGGTAAAAAAAAACACTTTTTTGTCGTCTTGTGGTGTAGCGGTTGTAAACGCGGTAGCCTATCATGAGGTCGTGGTATCTAATATTATTGCTCATTTACCTATTTATGTAGTAGACGATCCACTCAACTTTTATTTGCGATATGAGAAATACAATACGAGGTGACTTTGTCTAATCAATTTATTTCGCTTTTCAGTACATATTGTAATCTGAACACCTGGTTTCACCTGATTTAATTTGTGTTTATTAAATTTTTCCGTGTTCTCATAACGTTCCTAGGTCGTATCACGTTGTTATATACCTACTACTTATGTAAACTCTATAAAGACTCTACCACACGAAAATAAATTATAAATTCAAATCAATAGATCCATCATGTTCTAATTTGTGTCTTCTTGTGTTCGCTGATTGCTCTTCCACAATCAGTTGTCATTATTGCTTGCATTAGTCGCAATACAAGTTAAATTAAAGAACACCATAATATTGCTTTAAATAAAATTTGATATCATCAAGTTGTTGTAAAACTATCCTAACAAAAACTACCTGTTTTAATTCAAGCTTAAAAATATATATGAAATCATACTATGGTTCATCATCATACCAGCCCAGTCCCCCGGCCTCTTCCTGTGACGGAGGGATACTTGGCCTACTAATACCGCGCTGGCCAAACTGATTGGTATAGGGTTAAATTTCAAGTTTTCCTTCTTTTTATTTCGTTAAGATATTATTCACAAATAGTCCCTTAGTCAGTTTTTACGACACCTATGGGATGAGATGGGGTAGTGATATATTGTATTCTTACTCCGTCACCACACGGAGAAAACTATGGTTATTGTATAACAAAACAGTTATAGTAAGAAAGCTATCGTCAGTTAAACATAAGATATATACTCTGTGGGGAGCATAGACATAATATTCCGGTTCAGAAACGAGTTTAGCGAATGCAAAGCGGTTCTCTATTCTGCAAGTCGCAATCACGGCATTGCACACCATGTTGTGCAACTATTGTTCTAGTACGATTGCGTTGCACTTATTTTATTTGTTTTTTAACACTTTTATGTAAAAGTATGATAAGAAAATGTACCAAGTACATTGTGATCAAACGTATTTCTAGATATAGTGCGTGTTCTGACTTAGAATCATGTTAGACATGCAAACTAGGATAATTTTGAAATTTTATTACAGATTTTTATTTTATAACATTCTGAACGATGCGATTACGAGTTAAAATATCATAAATAACATTATTATGTTTTTTTAAATTGATATATTGGCATAAATCACATAATCTACTTAATATTTTACCTATTTAAGCGATTTATTGCAAGGACAGACCTTAATTAATGAAATAAATTACAACAAACGAATATAAAAATAATAATATGAACAAAAAGATTATGATTTAATAGATATTTTATTAGTTTCGTTTAACTGTATTGCAGCTATTGATTTCGAAAACTATTTATCAGACTTCAATCCTAGGACTTATAAACCAGCTCTAAAAGGGCAAAAAAGTCTTACCCTAAAGCTTCAACTGAAAAAGTATCAAGAAAGAAAACACACTAAATTGACACTTAATTAAACAAAGACTAGAAAACCAGGACAAAGGAATCTCCCCCTTTTCTCAATCTGATAAAATTATACAAAAATACAGAATCAATAAAACAAATTCAATTTCGAAATGTGTGTCAACTGTGAACCAGAAACGTTGATGTTATTAACCGGTAAAGGTCGTTGATAAATATTATTGCGTAATGACCTTCAGACAGAGCTGGTAAAAAACCTCACTGACCACTTTCGCTCTTCACACCTCAACTGTAAGGGCCTCTGTAGATAGCAAAATTGGTAATTAAAACTGGGTTACGACATGATTGTGTAAAAACTTGTCCGAAGCCAAGGTTTAAGAAATCACCTGTTATCAATCTGTTCATGAAAAAGTAGTTTAGTCCAAGATCATGGCGAGAAAACAATAGATGAGGGAGGCACAGGACTCCCAAGACTGAAATATTTAGAGAAAGTCTATGGAAAGGCAGCATTAGACGTCAATTGGCTTACATGATGATGGATAATCGCAGCTCAAAAGTTAAGCCATCTGGCAAATTGATTGCTGAGGAGTAGAACTGTAGCAACTCTTTGTAACATTCAAAGCTGTAACTAAACTAGTCTTTGTAATCATTCGCAAGCACTTATGAATAGACACAATACATAACGACATATTGACTGTAGCGCAAGTTTGCATGCCTATCTGTTATAATAACCGGCTAATAGTTTACCTGGATACAATAACACGAATGTCACAATATATAGACAATAACTATTGACAGCGAAGTGCCTGCTTGTTGGAGAAATACCTATTGTGTGCCACGTACTCGGAAATAACTCTGAATTACGTCGACCTGACTCATATTTCATGTCATTAGATGGCTCCGGTGACTGAACCACCTAAATACGAAGTTTGTGGTGTTTAAAGAACTTAGGTACTTCTATATCATATTGATAGAGAGGAGAGATAGAATATGAGAAAGATTCCTTTTATGGAGTCTTTGTCTATTACAAGTTAAATTGTTCAGTGTGGTAAAGGAAAGGGAAAACGTGGAAGGTATCACTACCGCATCTCATTCCATGAATGTCGTAAAATCCGTCTAAGCAAAAATAAAAGGTAAACTTGACATAAATACAATAACAGTCCGTCTGATAAGCAAAGTACATATTAGTACCTACTGAGACCAAGTTTTACTCCAACATTATAAGAGATAAGTCCCTGCAAGAAAAGCTTAATTAACTTTTATGACGATAACGAATAGTAAAATACATTAAGCGTAAATGCAACAAGCAATTAGTGACATGTTTCATAATGTTTAGTTATTGTCTATGCATATTATGTAAACAAACCGTCAGGTTAGAGGTCATGATTGTTTACAAACATAATTAACCCACATGTAGGTGCAGTAATGTAAACAGGTGAGGCCGCGGGGCGCACTAGTAAACATCCTGAACACGACGGCACTACGTTTAGTAAACTGTTTCCTCATAACAGACCAAATATTCATGTTTAGATACTTGTTCCCTGTACACATTCTCACGCTGTCATTCACGAACTATCTAAAGTTATTTGACAGGGGAGGTTTGCTACATTTTTTATCCGTATCCGTAGTCTTGAAGTATTTATTAATACAAACTGATAGACCAATATCATTACAAATAAAATCTACTGCACGGTGTTACAAAACTTACTTTTTATTCATATGACACCTGCAATATAGAACTAACTTTTTTCAGAAAGGTTTTGACCTCAATGTTCATAAGTCCGCCAAGAAATGCAATAGCAAAGCGAAAAGGAGCTTTAAGTTTTTTTTTATTTATAAAGACAAAAAACAATTTTATTGTGTCTATTGTTAATTATATTATATTCTTTTTAATAAAAACGTTTGATATTATTAATATGATTTTGGGTATTTTTCTTAAAAACTTTACTAAAATATGCACGTGGTATTGATAGCTCGTAAGTATCAGTTATCGCATCTCATTCCACAAATGTATTGTTTAATGCACAAACAAAGTATGCTATTCAAGAAATGGCATTTTTAGTTTGTGTTCCTTTATTAATTACTTACTTGGTAAAATGAGAACATGGTCCGTCTGTCGCACGTCTATAATAGAGTACAATAACTACTGTCTATCCGTATTATTCTCAAAACAAGCAAACATCAAACCTGTGACCTGTCTTTTAGGTCTCTTGGTTCCATTACAATATTCCATCTGTGGGTCTAACAGGATTTAAGAGTTATCTTGTCTCCATGATTTATATTAGTGGCTCCATCAGAATTTTTACAAGAATAAGAATAAGAATATTTATTTGCATCAAATGTGGTACATATACAGGTCTTTCTATTAATAGTCTTAGATCTAGCACATTTCACCAGTTACGGCAGGCAAATTTATAGTGATAAGGTAATTTAGATTATTAATTATTTGCAATTTTTACAATAACATTAAACAAATTAAATTAAATCAAACATTTCAACAACAAATCACAGTAAATCTATTCAAAATATAAAAGTTAATCAATGTACAATATATAATAATTTACCCATCAAATGTCAAAAAAAAAATCAACAATAAAAAAAGAAGTATAGATCATTAAAAAATATGTATTTATTAAATTATTTAATTATTAAAAAACTCATTTAAATTATAAAAAGTGTGCTGTATTAGCCACTTCTTTAATTCAAGCTTCATTTTGTTCATTGGTAATTCTCTGATGGGCTTAGGTACCTTATTGAATACTTTAATGCACATCACAAAACAGTTCCTGCTATAAAGAGCGGTTTTACAGGTAGGTGGAAATAACAATCTCGTAGGGTCTCTTTTTCCTATTATAGAGTTACCAAGAGCATGTGTAAAATTTTGAGGATATTTTTTTACATGAATACACAATTCTAAGATATATAGACCGGTAAGAGTCAATATTTGGTTGTTTTTAAACAGGTTTCTGCATGATTCCAAAGGACCTACATCACAAACAGCTCGTAAACATTTTTTTTGTGTAATGAAGGCATTATTTACGTCTGTCGAGTTGCCCCACAACAGTAGTCCATACCTTAATACTGATTCTACATAACCATAGTAAGCTGTTTTGGCGGCACTTTTATCGGCGACACGTTGTAGCCTACGAAGTGCATATACGAACATGTTCAATTTTGTGCAGATATGTTTGATGTGTACCTTCCAATTGCAGTGTTCATCAACATGTAATCCCAAAAATTTCGTGTCAGTTACTTTAGTTAGTGCCTCGCCATGGTATGAGATATCCATAGGAGCATTTACTGTTTTATAATTACAAAACTGTATGTATTTGGTTTTCGATATATTTGCACAAAGATAATTTGTTCCTAACCATGTCATAACTAGTGATACAGTGTTGTTTAGTTCATCTTCCAGAATAATTGATTTGTTACACCCAGATATAACAATGGAAATATCGTCTGCGAATAGGGTTGAATAATATGGTGTTACATTAGGCAGGTCATTAATATAAATGAGGAATAGTAATGGGCCAAGTACGCTTCCTTGGGGGACACCGGATCTATTCGTAACATAGGATGACTTACAAGATGTCATTACACCATTCTTATTAATATGTGTCAGCTCTACACACTGTTGCCGATTTTTTAAATAACTCTCTAGCCATTGTAGTGGTAGCCCCCGGATTCCGTATCTCTCGCATTTGTGTAGTAAGACATTGTGATTTACACAATCAAATGCCTTCGACATATCGAAAAAGACTGTGGCTACCGGTTGCTTTTTGTCGATACATTCGGTCACTTTACTAATTAAGGTAAAAGCTGCTAATGTGGTTGATTTGTTCTTTTGAAAGCCGTGTTGCTCCTTTTGTATAATATTATATTTTAAAAGAAAGGCAGAGATTCGAGTGTGCATGGCTTTCTCGAAAACTTTTGAAAAAACTGAAATAAGAGTTATCGGTCGATAGTTGGTTAAATGATGTCTGTTGTCTTTTTTAAATAAAGGTTTAACGATTGAGATTTTTAATTTATTGGGAAAAGTACCGCATGAAAAAGATAAATTTATTAAGAATGTAAGGATTGGTGAAATGACTTCTGCGCATTGTTTTAATATATACAGTAGGTACTCATGTCTCCTTTTTGGACTGTAGGTTCCACAAATAGCTTCACCTTCAACGGAACATTACAGTGAGACCAACAAACCTAATGGAACCATCAGAACTCATAGATAGATCCTATTAGACCTACTAAGGGAGCCATGAAAACTTTAATCCTATTGGATTCATCAATGGAACTAACAGTCCGAAAGGCCTGTCTTCATGTTGCTTTGTAACCTGTAAGTACACATTATGTTTACATTACTGCACCTACATGTGGGTTAATTATATGTTTGTAAACAATAATGACCTCTAACCTGACGGTTTGTTTACATAACAGTCGAGTCGTCACCATGTAACTAACACCAATATTTTGTATTATGTGATAGCGATATCATAATACTTATTTGAGTTTCGTATAGACTTTTATTCTTGGGCATTAATTTTACCTTTCTTTTAAACTTACCTGAGCTAAGCTAAGTAGAGTAGTGAGTAAGCTACCAAGTAAAGAAAAGGTCTTGTACAATGTGACAAACGTGTACCGAATCTGTCGTTTCTTTCAAGATCATTGGACTTATCTATTCATACTATATAGATCTTGATAATATATTGAAGCTGTGAGCGTACACAAGTATCGATAATAATCGTGATAGCACTGTTATCTACACGTAACGTATCTATCAGGGCATGAAACTATCGGTACTTACTCATTCTGCACTGAGATGATGGGCTTCTGTGATCCATTCATCATAATTATATAGACGTCTTTAATATTGTATTAATACTAAATAGTTTAAATAACTCATCAATATACAAGGTCATCTGTTGTGTTTACAAGACAGTTTTAGTGATATTTATGCTTAGCCAGGAAATAATCGTTTTCAAAATACAAGTAAAAATATTAAAGAAATAAAAGATAAAGGTAAAAATAATAGCTGTTTGAGTTGATGAAAAAGTTATTATAAAATGTTATTTAATGAATATTCTTATAAGTATACTATAATATGTAATATCAAAGTATTAGTGTACATTTGCTTATATAACATAAGGTAGATCACCTTGAACAAGTGAGACGTGCTCTCGAGGTTATACCTATTTCATTTTGGTTTAACATATTTAATAAGTAGTAAAGAATATATAGCATAAAATGGATGATCTTTTATGTTTATAAATGTAAATGCAATCTCTATCCTGTACTTCTTTCATGTTTCGATTTCCCAACATCCTAACTAGGTCCGGCAGTGGACGTACACTGTCTGATACTATGTTACAGATATAATAATATGTTTATTAGAAAGCTGACGACCTGGTTACCTAAGCTAACGGGGTATCTATATTTGTAAATAAATGTGATAAATTTTACTAAATCTATTCTCTTGTGGAATGCCCTCCCCCACGAAATCAGGATGTCAACAAGTATTCTTAGTTTTAAAGCTAAAGTACGAGAATTGTTTGGAAGTCAGCAGAATAAATTATAACTTTATCCTATATTTATATATGTATCTACTCTTGTATGTATAATTTATATAAATATGTATACCTTTTTATTATATCTATATGTGTAGGTTTATATTATTTAGAAAAATCATCTATATCTTCTCATCTACCATCTTAGCATTACTTTGTCTCTGCATCACCCTAAGGTTGACTGGTAGAGAATGCCTTTGGCATTAAGTCCGCCTTTGTGCACCATGTACATTAAGTTTTAAATAAAAAAATAAAAATAAATAAATAAATACCTACTTACCTAATTGTAAAAAAGGTTACCATAATTTTTGTAATAGCAAAGACCTAATTAAGATGTCCAGACCTTAGGTTATAACACTTCGACAAAACAATAAATAGTTGTTTAAGTACACCGGAATTATTAAATCATTTATTTTAAAAAGAAAGAAAAAGAAAGATAATTTTTTTATTTATTTTTCCTTGGTACAGACAAAAGACACACAAAAAAGACAAAACAAGAAAAAACATACATGAATCTTAAGACTACCTTACACTTATTGAGTTAATTAAACCAAAATTCCTTAAAATATATAAAATATATAGGTGGTGCGTCTCTGACCGGCCCATAAAAAAAAGGTGACCATCTCAGCATGATGTCAGACATGTTTTATAGCCTGGCGCTGATTTTCAGATTTAAGTAATTGTTAAGATGATACATTGATAAAATGCACTATCTTTCATCAACTACTACAGGACTATGAAAAGACCTATTGATCTAGAATTTTAATATAGGTAAATTGATACCTTTAACTAGGTTTTTGTAATTACCAAAACGCGATAGCTTGATTTTGGCTCGATCATATTTATTTTTGAAAACACCTCTACAAAAACAGTTTTTTACATATTACACGGAAAGTACACTATCATTATGCTTAGGAATTACTCAAATACATTCGTAACATCAATATTAGTATTACTGTAGAATATCATTACATAACTACAACCAATAATTTTTAATGAATCAAATAAGATTTTAGCAATTTCTAAGCGCTCCGGATCGTTGCGGGCGCATCGCAATTTCAGACCTTATACCGATTAGTTAACGATCGATACAGAATGAGTACGGTCGACGATTCAGTCGGGCGATGGCCCTCTTCGACGTCGGACCTGTGCATGTCGACTCACCGTTCGTACTAAATTTTATCGCGTAATTTTTAATCGTAGGTAAAATATATAGGTTAGGTTTAAAATATATACCTAAGTTTTTATTAATACTTTGTTCTCTTTTATAAGTAAATAATAGTAATATTTTATAATAGTTATTTCGATAACATTGGTTCGTAAAATATTTTTGTAGTTATGTCTTTTATAAAACTTAGGTAAAGTTCGCCATAACAAGCACATAACATGCAAGCGTTTGTTTATATAAGCGATTTTAGACTATATGCTCAAGTGTAATAAGTTTTATAACCGTTTTCGTCAAGATCACGTAATTGAAATGGCCTCAGTGGCGCGGGCAGTGCGGGCCGGTCGCGGTAGTGGCTTGCGTGCACGAGGTCGCGGGCTCGAATCCAACCAAAAAAGTTGTTTGAGCGATTCACAAATTACTGTCCTGAGTTCGGATGTTCTTTGTAAAAGTCTCCGCGACAGTACCTAGGAGTTGTGTGAAACTGAAAAAATCTAAGAAATAATATTACTCACCTATTTTATTTGCAAGCTTAGGTAGGTAGGTACTTACTGATAAGATCTAAATAATACTTTTTACTTTCGCGGAAACTTTTACAAACATGAAACAAACGAACACAAAGAACGTCCAGACTCAGGACAGTTGTTTGTGGATCACACAAAAAAATTGTCTTACGTGAGATTTGAACTCTCATGCACTCCACCGCGGGAACGTTTACAAACATGAAACAAACGAACACAAAGAACGTCCAGACTCAGGACAGTTGTTTGTGGATCACACAAAAAATTTTCTTACGTGATATTTGAACTCTCATGCACTCCACCGCGGGAACGTTTACAAACATGAAATAAACGAACACAAAGAACGTCCAGACTCAGGACAGTTGTTTGTGGATCACACAAAAAATTTTCTTACGTGAGATTTGAACTCATGCATTCCACCGCGGGAACGTTTACAAACATGAAACAAACGAACACAAAGAACGTCCAGACTCAGGACAGTTGTTTGTGGATCACAAAAAAAATTGTCTTACGTGAGATTTGAACTCTCATGCACTCCACTGCGGGAACGTTTACAAACATGAAACAAACGAACACAAAGAACGTCCAGACTCAGGACCGTTGTTTGTGGATCACACAAAAAAACTCTGCCTGTAGTCGTGTACGTCTGCCTTAGGCAGTGGCGGGCGCAGTAATCGGTAATCGTAAGTCAGCATGAAGAGTCCACCACAAGGGCGAGACGAGACGAGAATTGAAATCGCACCGAACTCTTTCCACCAAAAATTGACATCGCGACATGCGTGTTTCTTGTTAATGTATTTTGAACTCTATTTAAGAAAAAATACGGTTCATTTTTACACAAACAAAAAGTAGCAACAAACAACAATAGGCCTATCGCGAGAAGCGAGTGTTTTTATTACAAAGTTAATATATACTCTATTTCCTAAGCAATACGGTTCATTTTTACATAAAGATTTCAATTTTTGCCTCGTTTCGCCCCTCTGGTGGAAAATCACCTAGAGTTCAAATCTCACGTAAGACAATTTTATTTGTTCCATCCACTAATTATTGTCCTGAGTCTGGATGTTCTTTGAGTCAGCTAAGTAAATGTTTGTAAATACCCCGCGACACAGGACAATACATAGTGGGGCTATTGTATTTTTTTTAAAGTTCTATTGTTTTGCGTGAGATTCAAACTCGCGACCTCGTGCACTGCGACCGCTACCCCGAGGCGGTCAAATTATTTTTGTGATCCCCAAATCATTGTCCTGAATCTGGATGCGCTTTGTGCCTTCATAATACCTTGCGCGGGTGTAAATTAAAAAAAAATAGGGGCTACATGTATAAACATAATAGACCGGTAGATAGGTTTTTCTGTAACAGAATTTTCTGTTACCTACCGCGGACTGACGTCACAGTATAACCAGTAGTCAAACTGGGCCGAATATTTATTATAAATGGGTGCGCGGTACATAAACAATAGTAAACATGCGATCTACTTTGTGTTTCCATTTAGTTTTGTAATTGTATATTAATACTTTTTATTTTTCTATTTTATATTTAAATAAATAGGAAGTGTTCTGTAAAAAACGTGTTGTTTTATGATTGATACATTTAATTTAAAGAAACATGTATATGTTTGTATTTATATCCACCATGTTTGTGATATAAATAAAATACTAAATTATAATATTAAGAAGGTACTTAACAAGTCATTCAGTAAAGTAGGTACAGTACCGGGCCGTTTATATTGCATATCAACCTATAGAAAAATACAATCGGTCAATTTCGGCTTCGTAGAGCGTCAGAGAAAAAGTCGATGTGTAATATTTACGGCCGGGTACTGTATTTATTATATTGGCCATGTTTGTTTGAAATTGAATTTATCGATAACCAAAACCAAACTTTAAACAGGTCTATTAGATCTATTCTAACGTCAAAATAAAGGCATCGAGGTCACTTTATGGATGGGTGACCAATCCATTCAAAAAATGACATCGATGTCATTGCTTAAATTTACCTAGATCAAAGTGAAAGACACGCATGGGGGATTACATAAAGGGGGGCTAAATTTTCATTATTATTGACCTAAGTACAACAAACCGTTTTCGTGATAAAAAAAATACTATATTATAATATTAAATACCTAAGTCATTTAGTAAGGTAGGTATTTATATCAGCCATGTTTGTTTGAAATTGACATATGAATAATATATTTAGTTTCAATTTATAACACACAGTCCGCTCGTTACTGCGGCACAGTAGCGACTGTTCCCTCCGCGATCGTGAGTGTGTAGGTATAAACTCACGTTTCGTCCGTTTCTATGAAGTTGAAATACTGTATATATTTGTACTATGGCACAGAGCGATAACGTGTCCTTGAGGGCCGGTGGGACGACGACGGCGCACACGGCGCGGCGGCGCGTGAGCGAGAGTATATCCGTCTCATTCGCGCGCCGAGGGGCGCGCCCCTCTGGCCACGGCCGAATTCAACTCGAAAATTTTCAAAGCAGCGTCTTAAACCAGGTTTTTGTATAATTACGTCGTCTAAATATATTTTTAGCTTCGATGCACGAACTGCTTGACTGTCAATAGTACATTAACTATGTAGATTACGAGATAGAGTCTAGGTTCAAAACGTGATTATATCCTAAATATCGTGAATAAATTCATTTTGAGTAACATTAAATAAAACAGTGCTCAAGGTTAGAATATAAACTATTTGTACATGATGTAATTGTAAATACTCGCTAAAGATACGTGGGTCAGCTTCATCTATATATATTAGAAAATACTTGAAAAATACAAGCTTGTCAAAACAAAACGATAGCTAGTGAGAAAAGTGTCTTAAAAAAACAAGACTATTATGAAGAATGAAACGTAGTAAGAATCATAGATAGAGACATTTATAATTTGTTTACCTTTTTTTAGTTTTTATTACGATGTAGTGCCCTTCTTTAAGTAATAAGGCACTTAGAGTTAAACTGCATTGTAATTAATTATTACTTATTAGTGTACTCATTGTTGTAGAGCCAAATAAAATATATAGGGTTTAGGACTATTGTCTCATTTTATCCTCTTTTATTCTTAAGGTTACAGCTGCATTTTTATAACAGTAAATCATTTTTTATTGATAATGGAGACTTAGAGCTTGCATTATGTATTAATGACGGTGATGAGTTTAATCTACAGCCATGTTCAGCGCTAGAGTGCAACCAAGTGTGTAGGCATGTTGATTACATAAAAATAAACAATCGCATCTTGTATATTACGATACTCTTATACGTAAATGTGTGTTATTAACTAATAATGTTATTTAAGTAAGAAAACTTCACAAACAAACAATAGACAATAGTCCGCATGTTTTTAAACAACAAATCTAAATGTTATTGTTAGAAATAGCAAAAACAAGGAAATCCTTTACAAAACACATTTCTAAACAGAGCCCTTAACGTTTTCCTCTACGTAGGGTCTTTTGACTTCCACCGCCACCTGCAAGGCTTCGTGAGCCCTCGAAAGAATAACCTTGCAAAGTCCTACGACAAGCTAAGAGGTATACTTAAACGAACGCAAGGAGAACCTGACATAATTACGACTTATTCTTGGAAGTATCTAAAGGACATGTGTCAGGGCGGTGCTGGTCATATAACCGACTTTGTTACCTGGAGTGCTCACTCGAGTGCGATAGGGACGTGTTTTTATTGTTTAAAGATGACAGCTCTACAGATAACAAGTGGTAATAGCCTGTGAGGACTCGTGCCCCCCTTTATTGCATAATTTTCTTGCAGAAGGAGTACCTATGTTCCTTATCTACACAATTACATAAGCAACCACACTATTCATATCCTAGTGCATTGCTATTACAAGTGAAGTGTAGTTACAGTTCAGTGTATAAGTAGGTATACATAGTGTTTAGGAGAACGTTCGAGACGCGCATTGAGACAATTGCATATATCCGGGGAGGGTGAGGTCTCACTGCGAGAGGGGAGCGGACACTAAATCAAAGCATTTTATTCAATTAAGTACAACCAGTGCTAAGCTGTAAAGAACATTATACAATCTTGATCATTAGAGTATTTTTAGTACCTGGCACATTTTAGGATGTAGTTTTGATGCCAAATAAGTCTTTACTACTAACTTTTCCAGTAATATTGACAGGGAAACTTAGTGAGCATCGAGTAGGTATGTCGTATTGAAAGAAGACAGGGTTGTGGCATATTATATGTAAAGTTTAACTAAGTATGTTGTTACAACAATCAATAGCGACATACCCGCAAGTCATAAGAAGATTTTTATACTAAGTATATTTAGATAAAAATAATAATATTGCATTAACATGGTACATAATAAAAGAATGGTTCTCCATGCAATAAGGTTGAACATAAACACATGTTCGCTGCATGTTATGCCATTGAAGGCCATATAAAATTAATTATAAATATTAAATAACCAACTACATAAAATAATGATTTATTGAAACACAATTTATGATTTATACATTCTAATAAGTATTAGTCTAATTTTATTTTAAAGTAGTATTTTAAGTTCTTTATGTAAGGTATTCATAATACAGGGCACAGAGGACCTTAACATTTGTACCTAAAATTACACCTTGATACCAACATTCCGATCATTTATCCACGCTGCGGAGATTAATGCAGTTTTTCTAAACAAGTTAAATACTCACTAATGACCACATAGCGCAGACATGGACACTAGTCATCCATACAAATAATTAAAATTGCAGGTTCTACTTGTAACATTTAATCCACAGTTTCTTACTATAATGAGTATACTAATACCAAAATCATAAGTATAAAATCTCTTTGTTTGTTCTCCGAAAATCACCGAAAAGGTTGTACCGAATTTCAGGGGAATTACACTGCCAGCTTCCTAAATTTTCGATGCGTAACTTTATAAACATTTACTTAGGGTTCTACAGAAATAATTAAACCGATAAAATTGTACCTACTAAATAATTTTTTCGTGAAAAAGTTGCTGATTAACAGCTAGTTAATATAGAGTTAATCTTGTATGTTCCCACGAGTGTAATTGTTACACGTTGGTTGTTTACGAGTAGTGGTCGGTATGTTATAATCGCTTGCATTCTGACCTTGTCCTAATGCTCACGATTGATTGTTTTAACTCCGCGGAGAATAACACACTATTCTCGGTTACTCTATACATGATATTACCCATTCATGTTAATGGGTAGATCTCCAGAGGCATTTTTTATCGTGTCGGACTGGAGAAACCCATTTTGAAATCGATAAACGTTTTCATTACATTTTATTATGTATACTTTGGTGTCTAATCTATGTGGTGCAGGGCTAAAATTATGAATTAGTTTATTAGAAATATTTAAAAAAAAATCATAAACCCTAAAATCCTGATTGCTCTGGGTTGACCTAACTCCCGATTGAATGAGAAAACATTGTGTAACTTTTTATTGAGAAGGTTCATATGTCCGATGTTATTTTATATTACATAACAAATAGTTAATCTTCATTGTAATATTTTTTTTAAAATTATATTAACAATATTTTTGGCACAATTTAAATTTATCGTCATGACCTGGCAATTTATCTCATCGCTCTGCGCTGGAGTAAAACATCGCGCTCATCCCTCATTTTACGAAATAGAAACTCTATTCTTCTCCCCCGGGGTAGTGGCTGTAGTGGTCTAACCGCCGAGGAAGATACATTTGTGCCACGGTCCCCCACTACAACATTACGAGGGTAAGTTTCTGATTTATCTGGGTTTGGTTCTCGAATTTGATAATTGATATGGCATGTTTTATAAATTAAATAGTAAGGTTGTAAATGTGCTTATTAAGTGAATTAAGTGATAGTAATGATGTTCTTTATGAGGCGTAAACACAACTTTCTACTGTTTTTATTTTGGGCTATATTAATGCTTTTATGACTTTTTTTGATCGCTATGGCTATGATTGCTCTGTCCAAAAGACCAGAGCGATGATATTTTGCAATAATTGTACGTTATAAAACTACTTTAAGTAATAATACCAGATTGTTACAACGACAAATGTCACGACTCAGCTGTCAAAAATTCTGTGACGTCACGACTCATCTGTCAAAATATTTTCCCGCCAATATTCTATGACGTCACGACTTACTTATCTGTCAAAAATTCTATGACGTCACGTCTCATCATTTATAATATTTGTTGAAAATTGATACCTCCACGCGTTCCTGAGATAAATGGTCTTGACAGACAGACAGACAGACGGACAACGAAGTGATCCTATAAGGGTTCTGTTGTTTCAAAATCGGTACGCTGCCCTAAAAATGAACAAGTTTCCAACTGATGAGCTCTCAAAAAGCTCTAGATATATCCCCTAAACATAAAATCATAAAATCTTGTAACATGCAAGACTAAAAATGACTAAATAAATAATATATTACCAATTTTATTATTTTTGTTTCACCATTTATGATCGCTCTAGCGCCTATCATGATTGCTCTGGACGCGAAAATATTTGAACTTAAATATTTCCATAACTGTTTGTCAAAAATGAAGGCCAATTGTAAAAATGTAGTATTTTAATATCATTATTTTCAATGAGATACATAATTACCAAAAAATATCAAGATCTGAAAAGCACCAGAGCGATCACACGAATACGCCCGATTTGGAGATTGACCCATATAAAACTGGCATAATAGTATTAGGAAAGCAAAAATTGTCGCTGTTAGAAATATATAAAACCAAATTATTTAATACAATGTGAAATAGCAACTTCATAAAAGAAATTAAAGCCTGTTTACGTCACGCTACATAGAGAGTAAAAGTGCAAATAAGGAGAGAGGAGTGCAGATATGAGAGATCAAAATGCAAAGATATATTTTTATTGGGTATGCATTGTGCATAAAAGATTATATGAAAAGATAAAAAGTATATTCAATGTGATTTTTAATGTAATGTGATTTGACCTATGATGATTTCACTACTTTACAAGAGCTATGTTGCCCTCAATCATAAATATTTAAGTGCCTCAGGGGCATCCCCGTTTACATATTATGAGTTGTTTCTTTCTGTTTTAAATACTAAATTGTTTATACATGCAAAGTCAATAACAACACAATTTTACTTAATAAAATGAATATTCAAAGAAAGAAACGTAACAAGCGGGGTTTTACGTATACTCGTAGCAAGTCAGTAATAAAAGGTAACATTTTCCTCATACCACTATTAGGATCACCTGTAATTGATCTGATGACGGTATAACCGGCTATCTTATACCATACTTATAGCAATGGGTGTGTGCAAATGTAGAGATTAGTTTTGTGTTATGTACTAAGACTATGTCCAGGTACACTAAAAGTACGTATTTTGTGAATAATAAAATATTTACCATTTCCGAATTAACTTCGGAAGTAATGTACCTAACTAGTACTTGGTATCGAAGTCAAGGCAAACGTAGTGACTGTGGCGTTGCACAACAGTATCTGCGCCAGAGTTACTCGCGTCCTACAGTCTGGGCAAGCGCAGTGAAAGCTCCTAAGTATTACACAACCGTACATGTTTCATATTAATAGATAAATAAAGTAGTAAATGTGAATTACGGGAAGCAAGATGTAGAGGAAAGTGGGGTGACATGGGACTCTAATGGAAAAAGATGCTCTTTATCTCTGTTGTACTATAATTATGTTGTTATTATGTCTGTTGAAGAGGTCCTTAATCCTTTTTCGTGGCATCTGAATACCCTTTACGGTGCAAGTCTCTCTCGTCAGTCACGCGTGTATTCTGGATATAAGCGCAGTATTAGATAATTAACTTCCTCAAACCGTTATCATCTCTCTCCTCACACTATTTTAAAGCAAAATCCGCAAATGAAATAGTTGAATATGTTTCACTATTTAAACTGTATTTCTTTGTTATTTTTACGAGCAGCCGTTGTTATTATTTCACTCAGCCGTGTAATTGATTTGATAACGTTGAAAACTGAAAATTGTTTTATGTATGTATGTGTATGTAAAATGAGTAAACGGTATATGGAAGAGTACCTAATGTTAAACAGTGTTTCATATTTTTTTATAATATTGAACAATATGTTGTTTTAGATATATTGCGTGGAGAAGGTGTTTATTTTCTGGCCATTATTATTGTGTTGTACCTTTGTATTTTTATGGCTTTCTTTTCTCTCTTGTTTCTCACATCACGAGACGAGAAGGAGTGGTGACATTTTGTATTCTCAGTACCTACGTCATCAGAAGTATCCTAATAAACCAATATATTTTGATGCTATAGATATAAGCGGTTGTTTTATAAGTAGGTATCTAATACTTATAAATAGTTACAAGAAAACGTTTTGAAATACGTAGTTTATTTATTTGACAGCGATAAATAACTTGTACCTAATATGTTTTAGATTATCCTCAATACTCAATAACTATTACAGATAACCTAATTAGTTAATACGTTATTACTTATACTTAATTTTGTTTATTTCTTATTGATATACCATGGAGGACATGGATCATTAAGGTCATTAAACTAATTTATAAGTTAATTTGTAGCATTAATCATTAAAATAAAGGTTAGATATAAAAATCTTTTAAAATATAATACGTTATAGGGCTCTTTGTCTTTCTTCTACACTCTACTAGATATGTTTCGACTCTACAGATTTTTGGACAGGAATATACAGTATTAATAAACGGTAGAAAATGCAATAAAATAAGATTATATTTCATGTTTAATAAAAAATCCATGTTTATGCATAAGTATCTGTGTTTCTGTAAGTACTGAGTTCAATGTAGCAATTGAACTGACTTTAGAGTAACGTGTAGGTACTTAGTTGCTTCTTTTACTCACTTACTTTTAAACTGATGTACATTTCATTCCAATATACTAATAACTTTCAATGCAATGCTCGTTTTAGAATATGGACAACCAAATAAAAAATATAGGTATTTTTTTGCATAACAACGCGATTAATCATACGATAAAGATGTACAATCGTAAGAGAATATATTTGGAACAATCTAACATAGAAATTTATCTTTTCAGATAACGAGTAAGAGTCATGGATCACTCGCAGCATCACGATATGAACCACGGAGATGGACACGACATGGGAGATGCTTGCCATGGACACGGCCACGTCATGGCGGTCAGTATACATATTGTTCGTAATAGTAGATTATGGAACTTTCGACAAGCTGTGACACATGAAAATCAAAATCACGATATGAGTAGGGCAGGTGTTCCTCTGTCACGGGAAGTTTGATAATTACTACACCGTTTTAATTTTGATTCGAAATTTAACTAAGTAATTTAAAAACATTTAAAGTGTTGAGAGTGTGTTATACAAATATAGTTTATTGCCTTTTCTAAAGACTTAGTAGGCAACATTTTATTTAATCGCGAATTAAGATTTTTTTCAATTGGCCGCGCTAGGGAGCTCTATAAACTCTCTTAACCTGGGCTGATAACTAAATCTGAGAGATTAGATGACAGGGTGTTGTGGATAGTAACTTCGTGTAGTAAATACGCCAAACAAGATTTACATAAGCGCCGATTACACTAGACTACATGTAGTGCACTACAACTTGTAGGACACTACATGTAGTCTTTCCATTTCTAAGACAATTACATGGAAATGGAAAGACTACATGTAGTCTCCTACAAGATGTAGTCTCCTACAAGATGTAGTCTCCTACAAGATGTAGTCTCCTACAAGATGTAGTCTCCTACAAGATGTAGTTTCCTACAACATGTTGTCTCCTACAAGATGTAATCTCCTACAAGGTGTAGTATCCTACATGTATCCTAGTGTAATCAGCGCTATAGACCTAACCGGTGTCATTTTTCAAGAAGGGAGGTATGTACCTACCTAACTGTATGTAACACTCAATATTTAATGTAGACAAAGTAAGTAAGGTCTGTTATGATACGTAGTACACTCATGGTGTAGTCTTTCTCTACCATCACGAGAACTTACTGTCACTGTAGTAGGTAAGTATGTATATTTAATCGTAAGCCCCTTTACTCACCCTTTTTCTTTACGAAAGACATCTTAGCTATAATTAGATAGATAGGTAGTTATAGTTAAATATCTATGAGTTATAACAACACAGTAAGGGATGATAGATCTACATTCACATATTAGTGGTCGCGGTGCACTATCAGTAGTTATCAGTAGAAGTAACATTGTCACTAGTCGTGTTATCATACGCGGTCTGCGGTTACCGCACTTTTGTACTCTTTCCCATGACATGTTGATAATGTACTAACTTATAATCAATGTTTGTTGATAGGTACATATTATGTTGGCTTGGCCAAAAATAAATAATTTTAAAATAAACTTAGCCTACAGATTTCCTACTTTGTCGCAAAGATGTTTAATTTTTCCACAGTCATCCAACACCAACGGCAATTTAAGATTTTTTCTAAATTTCCCACGTTCTCAACATTTAAAAAAGGAGAAAGCGTTGTGATTTTTTTTAATACCTATTTCATTTAATTCGTTTGTAAATTTTAAACAGCAACAATACACATATTGTACTGTAGGTAGGTATTTCTTTTATTCTTACTAGTGTTGTGTCCGCGTCACAATACCTGCTCTAAAGACGGGAGCAGGCCACGACGGGTGATAAAACAATGCGCAGGAAATAGCGCACGCACCGAGACAAGAATACCAACAAACAACTACACAAATGACATATTTAAGACAATTTTTGTGCAAAAACGAAGAGGAATGTAAATTCACTAAATAAACAAAATACTGCACGTTCTTCTTGCTAAGTATACATACGTTCGAGTGAAGCGCGCGAATATGTATCAGATCAGACTTTTGTGCCGGACACTCTTAATAATAGTACCATTTTTTTGTGTAAGGAAATAATCATTCTCTTGTAATAATTATAATTGACACCAATTTATGAATAAGAAACAAATGTTTTTGTTACTAATGTTCAAATAGGGTGAATAACTGATTTCCGTATAATTAAACCTAGAATAACGTCACCACTAAAACATGCAATCACGAATTTTCATTTTGACATCGTTTCACACATTGTCGATAGATTAGGTTATTTACAATAAAGTTGTACATAATTTAAACATTACCTTTGGCCCCACACTAGGCAAGCCTGTCCTGTGGGTACCTGTTTCTACATTTTAGATTTAACAGTCTATATGTATTATGTTCGACATAATAAATTATATAATAACTAGTACTTTATGTTACATAACAAATATGGGAAAAAAAAATGACATGGATTATACAGCTTATATCTATATTAATACTAATTAACTACTTATACTAGGTAAATTTCATAATTATAATTAAATATGAAGATGTGCGTATAATTGGTGTGTTTGTGTGTGTGTGTTTGCGTGTTATGGTTTCTAGGTAAAATATATAGAATTAGCTAAAATAAAATCTTTTTGTGAATTGAACTAGTCATATGGGGAAAAATAAAAAAATAAAAATGTATTTAAATTTTATGAAATGTGAACTAAAAGGTTAGAACGATGACAATGCGATGCCAGAATAAAAATTCGTGATTGCATGTTTTCGTGATAACGTTATTCTGGGTTCAGTAATTCGGAAATCAGTATGAGAGTCGTTCAAAAAACTGGGTGGGGGTCAGTCCCATTCATTCAAATCAGAATTTTTTTTCACATATTTCAAAAACTATGATTAACGTTACACGTGCTGGATAACAAACTGCAAGTTAAAAAAAATGCGGATTGGTTTGTCATATAAATTTAAAAAAAAACTGTAGAAATCGAAAATATAGGGTTTGTAGAATCACCTTACTTACACTACATTTTAATAAAGATAATTAGCATATTCATTTTCATTAGCTTTATAATTTTACACAAATACACATACTTAGGTCTCTTCAGACCATTATCATCTATGTTGCTTTTCTACACCTAAGTAAGAAGAGCAGATTAATTTACAAGTTGCTGTTAACTTTAGTTTGCTAAATTCCTCATACGCCTACGTACTCGTATATCTATTTATTTAACACCAAATCAGCAACTGAGTAAATAATATCGCGACAATAAAAGTCTTTATTTGAAGACTTTATAATGAAAACATGTACTTACCAGTTTATTGAAGATGTTATTCATTAATAAATAAATGAATAACATCTTCAAAACTACATGAACGAGACAGATACTAGATTTTTTTTACTTATAATACATAAATAATTAAACCAAATAATTTATTTTTAACACCAAAACACTTAAAGACTAAGTAAACAGATTTATAATTATTGATATGATATATTATGTCGTTCAGTGAATTGTGCATTAAAACACAATTTAATCCTAAACACACACACATATACTATACATTAGTACAGTCAAAATAAATGATATTCGTATAACCATCAGGGTGTCATCAGATATAACCTCCTAAGGACCAACGACATCGTGTGAGGACATAAACAACATCATAATTGCCGCCCAAGCTCTAAAAAGTATTTAGTTACTTTACTAACCAAGGTCCTCACCCGATGACATAATCGAAAATACCAAATAAAATTTAAAATTACCACACTTTTGTTCTTGTTTACTCAGTAGTGTGATTGGCTGAATTCAAACGACATGTTTTTCGAGGTAAAAAGGGCCGGCCAATCACAAAACTATAAAATACTTGGAAAAAAGTTTTGAAAATGGCTGGTCGACGTAACAGAGGTAAGTTAAATTGTTAATTATCAAATGTATCTTTTACTTTTAGTACTTGATGTAATATAAAACGAATAGTAAATGAAGTTTACAATTATATTTAAATTTAATTTTACGAAAAAAGTAATATTCAGTAACGTAAAATTTTCCGTTAATTTATATGTGATCGAGTGAGGACTTTGGTTGTTACTTAAGCTCTCAACTAAGTTTTATTTGTACTCAGTTAATCACATCGGTTGTCAATGATTGCTTGTTTATATTTTTTGTTAAAACTGTTAAATCATTTTCTCTAATTATTTTAAGTAGTAACGTTTATTTTTTTTCATAGAATTTTTCTTTTCTCAGTCCTTCAAGATGACATCATCATCAATTCACTGCAAGACTCCGACGGAGATTTTATACCGAGCGATGAAGATTTGGGAGATCCCCCGTTTACACCTGGATTAGATCATGTTGTCACGGATTCCGAAGAAAATAATGATAGTTCTGACGAAGAACCCTCATTTAACAACAGCATTCGTCAGGTCCGTGGTAATCCTCGGGGAAGAGGCTCGAGAGGACGAAGCCGAATAAGAAGAGGACCGATCTCTCATCAAATTATTCCTTCCGAAAATGGTTCTACGGCTGAGTGGCTATCTAAAGAATTCTTAACAGAAGAGGACCAACTGTCACAACCGTCTTACGTTCCAGTAGAAGATAGCAATTACACGAAGTTAGACTTTTTTTGTCAGTACATTGATGACCAATTTGTTGAAGTCATTGTGAGTAGTACAAATCAAACTGCAGTAGCAATGCATGGTCGTTCATTAAATTTGTGTCTGAACGAATTTTACACATACATTGGAGTGACATTTGTAATGGCCGCTATAAGCTATCCGTGCCTGAAAATGTATTGGGAGTCTAAGTGGCGAATACCCGTAATAGCAAACAATATGTCTCGGAACCGGTTCACACTTTTGAGAAATTCAATAAAAGTTGTGTTCGACGGTGACATCACAGAAGAGATGCGGGAGTATGATAAACTGTGGAAGATGAGACCCTTAATAAACAGAATCCTAAAAGGCTGCAGGCTTCAAATTAATGAGCATCGAGTATGCATTGATGAAATGATCGTTCCATTTTCGGGTTCGTGTGGCATAAAGCAGTACTGTCCCGGAAAACCAAACCCCGTTGGTCTAAAAGCTTTCGTTTTGGCTAACCCCAACGGGATAGTTACTGACTTCGATATATACCAAGGGAATACGACATACCCACAACTGCAGGACTCAGGTTTCGGTCTAGGGGAAAAAGTTGTGCTTTCGTTAGCCGATGCTTTAGTTCCGGGTCATATATTATATTGTGACCGATATTTTACAACAGTTAAACTAGCAACAGAACTTAAAAAACGAGGCATTAGATTTACCGGCACAATACAAAAGAACAGAGTCCCAGTTAGTGCTCGCCAAGTTTTAATAGAAGATAAAATATTATCGAAGCGTGGCAGAGGCGCCCTTCATACAATCGTTAGTGAAGACAATACCATCGCGATCACGAAGTGGAATGACAACAAACCTGTTACCATGTTGTCGACCGTAGAGGCCAAGGAACCGATGGATGTTTGCCAAAGATGGTGCAAACGCACCAAGCGATATATATCTGTCAACAGACCAGCAGTTGTGCGGCAGTATAATAAAAATATGGGCGGTGTTGATTTGGCCGATCGAATGCTTTCGGTTTGTCCAAACAGATACAGGACAAAAAAGTGGACGCAGCGTTTTTTCTCGCACATGATGGACCTAGCAGTTAGTAACTCCTGGTTGCAGTATAAGAAAAGAGAGCTCGAAAAAGGAATACCAATGAAAAAAATACAACAATTACGATACTTCAAGTTGGACTTAGGAGAAACAATTATAGAAGAAAATGTAATAGAGAAAGGAGATAACAACTTCCACAATGAGCATGTTGAACCTACTAAACGAAAGAGAGGTAAACCAACCACCGAACTGCCATCAAAGAAACAAAGAACATCCAATGCTAAGCATATGCCGCTCTGTGTTGATACTCAATCACGGTGCCGACAATGTCACATTAATAAAAGTCGCACCAAGTGCTCCACCTGCAATATAAGTTTATGTCTGACTAAAGAAAGGAATTGCTACGCTCTTTTCCATGAATAAGGCTTTTATTTTATTATACTATTTAATACTAGATTACGTTTGTGAAGTAACTATTAAAACTTTAGAAGTATATTTTTAGTTTTCCAAAGAAGTTATTATCTGTTTTTTTAGACATTTTAATAGTTTTTTACGTGTTTTTATATCAGGTTTTAAAACCTGAAACTTTGAAATTTTGTTAATTATTTTTATACCTACCTCATAGAGGTTTGTAATGCCTAATGTATGATCTCATAAGCATAACCTAAATATAATTTTGCCACAATCAAATACAGTTTTTTTATTTAATATTAGTATCATAATATTCTAATTTTATGATTCACTAAGGTTCAATGTGATCATATGATCACGTAATAAATTGAGGTAATTTTGAAACTACGGACCAATGTGATCACACGAGAACAAATTTAATCTCAGTTTTTTATACAAAAATCTATTCTATCATGTTACATTAAAGTCGGGAAAAAATATGGTACAAATATTTAAACTCTATCACTAAAATTCTGTAGTTTTTGTCAGTGGGCGGAAGCTCTCATAAAGTTTTTGTTCTCGGGTGAGAACATTGGGTGGTAATTAGGTGGAAGGATTTTTAAGCTTGGTCCTTAGGAGGTTAAAACACGTGTATTTTACATTAGCCATTAGCTCAAGTTTTTTATATCTGGAGCTAACACTGAAAAAGAAATAAAGTGTGTGAGGAACAATGTAAAGGATTTGATAGCTGACAGAGCAGTAAGGACATCGAAAATATCTATAGAACCATTAGCTAATATAAAGCATATAGCTTATTAATTTTGTATAAATTCGCCCTGTCTACCAGCACGAACGTTAAAGCTGTAGGTATAATGATAAAAGCAAGTGGAATGTGGAGGTGATATTATGCCTTATATATAGCCTTAAAATCAGCACAAGTACAGCTTACTACTTCATCATCATATCATCCACTGACTGTTTACTGTGCCGGGCCTGTGCCTCCCTCATCCATTGGTTTCCCGCAATCCTAGGTAGGTCATTGCTCCACCATGTCGGGAGTATCCTCACCCTGCGTGTTTGGTATACTTTCTGCTTACCTTAACTTATTATAAAATGTTCTCTATTTCAGTTCCACACGTCAGTATGTCAGGAGATATTATTCAGCGGCTGGTTGACAACGAACGCGCTGGAACTGTTCGGCTCCGGGGTGGCCATCTTCTTCGCTGGTGTGTTGTACGAAGGTCTCAAGTACTTCAGAGAAGCACTCCACGCAAGAGCGTCCACTGCGCCAGGGGACTCCAGGGTCAATATTACGAAGAGTGAGTGTGGGAACAATGGACCTTGCGGAGGCACTGCTGTTGTACAGTAAGTTTACTAGTCAGAAACAATACTAGTTATTTATGATATTTCGTTTTCATCAATCATACTTCAGTATTCCCGGAGTAAATCCTATCTTATTCCATGGTAAGGAAAACTTCGCGGAAAAAACTCTACGAAAACAAAAAAAGATAATGTTGACATACAAGCCGATACAATTTCGTCTGACCGACGACGACGTGGCCAAGTTTGGTCCCTTTAAGCCTTAATGGGATGTTATTTGTAAACTTATGTTTTACAATTTATTTCTTATGAATCACTTTTTAAATTAGTAGTCAAGTAGATACTCACTTCACTACTCTCTGCTTGTTCATTATGTCTAAAGATGTCTCTGTCATATAGTTTAAGCATCCTATGCTTACATTTAGGAGAAAAAATTTAGTACCTACTTGTGATAATGTAGTACCAAGTTATCAACTGTTATTGTAATAATTAAAAAAAAGTAATATTAAAAGTTTTTAACTTATCTTCCAGATACACAATCCTATCGTCAGGTCACCTGGTGCAGACGTTGCTGCACTTCCTGCAGTCGACGGCGTCCTACACGCTGATGCTGGTGTTCATGACGTACAACGTGTGGCTGTGCCTGGCGCTCGTGCTCGGCCTGGCCGTCGGATACTTCTTCTTCGGCTGGCGGAAGAACAACGTGGTCGACGTCAACGAGCACTGTCAGTGATGAAGCGACCACTAGTAGTAGACACCTCATGTACAGGCTAGTAATGTCAGCTGTCTTCGTTGTTATTTGTTGTAAGGATGGTTGATGGATGGTTTTGGAATGATGGTCTCTGAATACCTGCTTTACTGCTACAGAGTTTTCACCATAAGACGCAAAGACAGTATAACTAAGTCATTGGGGGTACTTGACTATAAAACATCAGGCTAGGCTAGGAGGTTACGTCGGGAAACCTCGTGATTTACCTTCTGTACGTTCCAGTATACCCTGGGCTTTGGTCGATAACTTCTCTTTGTGATGTCGTGATATCAAGAGGTATATCATGAAATTCCTTGGTAACGTAAATATTTTTGTGTGTTTCAAGTAACTGAGATACATTTACCACATATAAATACTACTTAGTATCAATTTAGTTATCGTTTAGGCGTTTGTTTATTGTATGTGTGTGTGTGCTATAAGGTGCTAGATTGCTTGACAAGACGACTGACATTACATCGGCAAGTGCTCTCTGCCTTGCTGTACCACATATTTATTTGTAGGTACCTAATTTATCAATAAGTAAGTGGTATAGCGTTCAGGATGAGCCGCGAAATATATTTTAAACAGTTAAATGTAATTAATTAAGGCTGTTCGTAGATTTGGTTAGATTAAACATATTTTGTACCGTATTCTCTCTTTAACGCTTTTATAATTATTAAAAGTAATCACCCCTATATCGCAAGGACTTTTACATTTTTATAAAAGTAACGAACTCAAAATACATCTAATCTCAAGCCAATCTTTTGTGGATAGCACAAATAACTAATTATCTTGTTAATATCTGGAAGGCATGCCACTCTGTGATGTTTGATCTGGTATCAAGAGAAGAACTATATCTTTAATAACAGTTCATTCATGTAATATCAATAAGGAGCGACGGACCTCCAGTGACAGAGTAAAGCTTGGAGACTTAGATGTATAGTGTATGTGCTCTTTTTGTTTTGTTGTGATAAGATTCGATAACTTTTACGACACCTATGATATGACATAAGCTGATGTAAACACTATGTAAATATGCTAAGTCCGTTCTACACGTAATAAATCTGCTGGGTACAAGGTTGATATTGTAATCGAAAGTGCTCTCGATTTGCAGATAAATAAATAAAATAAATAAAGTGTCTTTTAAACCTTCTTGTCGTAATAAATATATGATTTATAATGTGTACCTAAGTGAAAATGTCCGAGTCTCTCGACAATAGTTGGTTAAGTGTAAACTTATTTAGAAACTGTATAAAAATAAATGCAACATTGGTAAAGCCAAAAGTAATTCCAATATTCGATATTTGTGATAATGATTACTTATACATAACAACTCGTATAATTTATGTTTTGGAGTATTTTATTACTTGTTAGTAAGTAATGTGATTAAGGATAAAAAATATTTGTTCAGTATTCGATCACTTGTGTTATTTATAATATATTTCATTTAAAACAATAATAGTAATACCAAACCCTGTAACAACGTAAAATCGTTAATAAACATGGGTGCCTAGTATTATATTAATAGCAAATTACAGTTACTAACCAAGTGGCAAATATTGTAATAAAAATAGCCTTTATTATAACAGCCCTAGATAATGTTCCACTTCTGCGCGGGCTTCATCCTGTGACTAAAATAAACTTGGTTTACTTAATGGATGCGGTCCAAACACTTGACTAGAAACAATAAACTAGAAATAATAAACACTATTCAACCAATAAATGAATAAATAGTAAGACTTTTTAGAGATTGAATCTCATTATCTTACCTTGCTAAATTTTTTTTGATACCTAATTAACAGCTGTATGGAATGTACTTCCGTGCAGCTAATAGTTATGTTGTTTCTACTTTCTAATACAAGATGTAGTAAGAGTTGTAGTAAGTTTAATATTAATATAAGCTACTCGGGACGTACCTTTACATTGAAGAAACTCACAACAATGCAAACAAGAGATTTAAAAAAATATTTGTACTTTGTAATAAATAGTACTGTAAGAATATTTATATAAATGAGTACATAATACAAAACATATACTTACTAGTGAAATACAATCATAATAATACTTATTGTAGATATTATGTTAAGTAAATAACATAAGTGATCAATAAGACAATGTAACAAGTTGTAGGGACGCGTTTTGTTTGTAATATCGTATCATTCCAGTTTTAAGTTAATTAAATATAAATAATGATGGCATGCGTTATGATACACTGTGATTATTATTATTTACTTTCGCTTACGAGTTTATGTAAATAGTTTAAAATAAATATTACAGATTTGTATGCCTTGTCTTTTTATTTTGTTTCACATGTTAATTGGTTTTTGAGTTACTTATTAACGGCAATGCCCACGATATACCTGTCATGGTCATTGTAATTGTATCAAGTTCACCGCTACTCAGTAAATGGTATGGTGCAGGTGCATGAGATACCGCGCACCTACGTGCGAGTTGAATCAAACATTTCTTAGGAATTGTTTGATACAAACACTTCCTGATACTCCCTAACATTCCCAAACTGAAAAGTTAAATACTAATGCTATAAGTAATGGTAAAGCAAAAGCTACGTACCTATCTACTAGCGTAACGAGCGTAACCCACTATGTGCAGCAGTTGCAGGAGCGTAAAGTGCAACATGTTTGCAAACTTGGATACGTATTTTTTTTCAATTTAGGTGACAGCCGCATAAGGTAAAAGTACCAGTGGCTGACAGGCAAAATAATAAGGAAACAAATAATAATATTACTTAAAAAATAAGTTAAATAGATTACTATCTAAAGATTTAGATGACTTTTCTGTATCCGAATCTAAAAACTGCGACGTAGAGAACAGTAGACAATTAATAGCCTCAATTACTCACCCATTAACGATACTATCACAAAACATACGCAGTATTCATAAAAACTATGACAACTTTTGTATATTTCAACAAAGACTTAACATTGATTGTGACATTATTATACTAACAGAATGCTGGCTTGGCAAAAATTATAATTTACCTGTAATGCCTGGGTATGACATGTATAAAACAATAATAAATTATAACCAAAATGTGGTCGTATTTGCAAAAAGTACTATAAAAATATCAATCGAAGTACCGAACATGAAAGACTGTAACAGGTTGCTGATAAAAATAGGAAAAGATATAGCTATATTGGCCCTCTACAGGCCTCCATCATTTAAAACAATAAGCAACTTTAGTAATTTAGGTTTTCGCCCAAAATTATCTACAGACGATGCCGTGCAAAATCTAACAAACTACGTTGTACAAGAACTCGACAAAGGTAAGTACACATTAGGAGTCTTCCTAGACCTTGCCAAAGCATATGACACGGTGTCTATTTCTATCCTCTTGCGCAAGCTTGAAGACATAGGTATAAGAGGAACGCAACTAAATTTATTTAAAAGTTACCTCGAAGACCGCACGCAATGCGTAAGGATTGGCAGTTTTATTAGTAAAGAAAACCAAAACACAAATTTTGGTATACCTCAAGGTAGCGTATTAGGAAGTACCCTTTTCATCATATATGTAAATGATCTTTGCAAGTTACAATTAGATCAGGGTTTAATAATATTATATGCTGATGACACTGCCCTCCTTTTTTCCGCTGACTCAGAACAACAAGTTTTCAAGCACGCGCAATGTGGACTCAATATTGTAAATAACTGGCTACAGCAAAATTTACTAACACTTAATGTGACAAAAACAAACTATGTTAAATTTAACATGCGCAAATCACTAACGGAGCAATTTACACCAATATTATTGGCCCATAACTGCAAAGTCCCTTTAAATAACCTACAGTGTGACTGCCTTGAGATTAAACCTGTTAATAAAATTAAATATTTAGGAATAATCATAGATGAAACATTATCTTTTAAATATCACATAGAAAATTTAGCCGGTAGAGTACGTAAGTTAATTTTTGTATTTAAGAAACTGCGATATATAGCAGACATAAATGTTGTTAAAAAAGTTTATTTTGCATTAAGTATGTCAATCGGTGATAACCTATATCATCCTGGGGTGGAGCGGGAAAAACAATATTACTACCGCTGGAAAGAGCTCAAAGAGCGATACTCAAAGTATCTACCTTTCGCCCATACTTATTTCCCACTAACCTTCTTTATAGCTATTGCAAAGTATTAACAGTACGACAACTATTTATTATGAGTATTATACTAAAACGGCACAAGGCGTTAACATACTGTAATGACCATACTAACAAAAGGCGCAAAGATATTGTGTGCTCACATACACAAACTAAACATGCTTTCGCAACCAAATTTTATATTTTTCTGGGCACACTGTTATACAATAGAATAAATGCAATAGAAAATATATTTTCACTAAATTATCACAATTATTGTAAAAATGTTATTAAAAATTACCTTCTAGACATGAGTTACGAGGATACAGAAAAGTTACTCATTGTAACAAAATAATATTAATGACTAGCTGACCCGTGCCCACTTCGTTGGGCGGCGAAAAAATTTGTCTGTTTTTTAAACATTTCATTACTGCTCCACTCCTATTTGTCATAGCGTGATACTATATAGCCTATGACACTCCCCGATAAATGGACTATTCATCACAGAAAGAATTTTTAAAATTGGTTCATTAGATCCAGAGATCTACAACGTCACAAACACGCAATCACACAAACACACAAACTTTACCTTTTTGTAATATTTTAAGTATAGAAGTATACTTAGATAATTAGATAAACTGTTTCACTCCTTTAACAGAATTATTGTTTTAGACCCTTTTAATCATTAGGGAAAACAATTTACTGATTCACTGTACAATAACGTCATCAGTTGGACCACGGGACCTAGCAAGTCCCCGTGCTTGAAGGTGGAGAACCCAGGTGGAGAACCTAGGTGGAGCACGGGTCCGGGACCCTAATAAACCAACACCTTTTTGAAGACAGAACTTTAGAGACTGCTTCAAAAGTCATACTGGCAGACATAGTGCAAAGGTTGTTTTTTCAAGGAGAATCTTAACACCGCGATACAAAAATGACGTCACACGTACAACGTCATCTGTTGTCAAATTTATAAGTTAGAATTAATGGCATGTATGGTAAAATTAGATTTAAAAAAATCTAAATTACTGACTAAATTTAAAAGGCGTTTATGAGTAAGGTGGTTAATGTTTTAAAGAATATAGAGTCTAAAGACTGCGTAGAAATAAAACGGGAATACTTAGTAACCTATTACACACTGTTGGCATGTCAATTGATAAATAAATAAATATACTGCCTCGATGGCGCGGCGGTGGCATTAGCTGGCTGGCGTGCATGAGGTCACGGGTTCGGTTTACATGGAGGACAATACTTTTTTGATCCACAAATTATTGCTCTGAGTCTGAATGTTCTCTGTGTCCGTTAAATTAATGATTGTAAAGTCCCCGCAACACAGGGCTTGATACCTAGTATTCGTCTTTTGTCTATAAAATCAACTAAGTAACAAATTATTGCTAATTATTAACATTGAAAAAATACGTAACTGACAATAAAATATAGAAATACAATCACAAAACATTAAATTATTGTTAAATGTGTTTGGGTTTATTTTATTTATTCAAAAATACTGCACGCAGCTTATCTCAAAATATATTGCAATCTAAGTTCATAAGATGGCGCTGTTTAATGTTTCACTTCGAAAACAGTTATAAAACTAAAACTATTCTTGAGCACTTATAAATATATTTTGATAGACTGAACCGATTGCAATTAAACAAAAACTAAATGGAACATCAAGTTACCCTCAATCGTTGTGTATAAAATTCATCTACATTGCTTACGTACATTTTACGTTACATTTAAAAATATTGCACGCAGTTTAACTCTTGATGTAGTTCAGCCTAAGTTTGAAAGATGGCGCTGTTTAATATTAATTAATTAAATTCAAATATCTTTTATTAGACTGAACCGGTTGCAATAAAACAATGACTAAATGTAACTTCAACTTACGCGTAACTGTTGTGTATAAAAGTCATCTACATTGCTTTCTTACTTTTTACGTGATGCCCGAAATAATTTTCAGGTTACAGATAAACAGACAAACATACAAAAATTCTAAAAATGCCGGAAACGGGTTCTGTTGGTTGTCCTTTAACACCCTGGCTATTTTTTTTTAATTTCTTTTTAATGTACAAAAACGATTTTTCTACAGTTTTATTATATGTATAGATATTATCTATAATGATGTAATGTAGTAGGTGTATATGTTAGTAATAATTATGTAAATAATGATCTATATATTAGTAACTTTGACATTATGTATATTTGGTAATTAATTAAATAAATAGTTTTAAGTTTTTAGGTTAATTCCATAAGTTTAAATAAGCTATTACATAACAATTTTTATTTAGTAAAATTGTATGTATCAAATCAGCAAAAATTGAATTGTTAAATATAATCGCTAGGCATCTTAGCCTGAAACACAGGATTACCTAGTTCAGGCATTAAATTATACTTGATTTGTTTCTTAATAATATGTCAAAATTGTATAGTTAAGGTTTATTATGACAAATACTTAAATGATTTTTATTTATTTATTTATCTATCTAAGATTTTTTTGCAAAATTTGACATCAATGGGATAGCTAATTATTTTTGTAATCATATATTAGTTTTAGCGCACGAGTGCTTCCAGCCAGGATGATGGAGAGAGATGAGACTAAGGAGATATGTGCAAAAATGTGTGAATTCCTTCCTTATAAAGCCATTCACTGGCACAGTTACCCTAATTCCTTGCTATTTTGCATTGCCTTGTGTTTAGCTATTTATTAGGTATACATAATATTACCTAAGTAGTAGGCATGAAATGGTTGTACTTATTACATAAGAGAAAGAAGACCAAACTAAATTTAAAACAAATTTAATGAACATTCAAACGAGCTATCTTAAGGAATACCTACGATTCGCAATAATCGCGTTATCAATAAATCTTATCACAAAAAGAATTAGTCCAATACAACATAGGTACTTCTACTTAAATACACAGTACGGACTACAAACCGCATTTATAGTGATTGTGAACAAACGAACACTATCTACAACAGACAGTTAATAGATTGACGACTTGTTACAAATAACAATAATAACCATAAATTGCCACAAGACACAACATTACGCTGAAAGTGTAAAGTGGTGTACAGTAATAGTGACGTATAAAAATAACTTATAGAAGATAGAATAACTTGTACAATGGCGGCGGTAAGTGGAAACAATAGTAAATGCTCAGCTGACACAACAGTACCAAAATCAAATGATTGTATCGCCCAAGATGAATTTAATAAGCATATAAGAAATTACTTCTTACAATTTGCAATACCTCCACAATTAATTGAAGAACCGCATTTTAAGAATATGTTTAATTCTCTAAGCCTGCATGTTATGAATAAAATAACTTTAGAGAAAGAAATCAATCATTTGTATATGCAATTAGTGCAAGATATACTAAGACAATTAGATAAAGTTCAAAATATTTGTTTTAAGACAGCTACCTATGGAACTTACAAGCGATACTTGGTAACTACGCTCTATTGGATTGGAAATGATTTACAAAGAAAATCGTACGCGATATCAGGTCGAAAAACCAACGCGCATTACTTCGGAGCGTTACATTATAACTATATGGTGGATGTTAATGAATTCTATATAAAACGTGAAAAATTTAGTGGTATCGATATTTTTAAGATATTAGTTATGACAGATATTAAAAAATTTGATGGTATACGCGATTTCAAAGATTTTATCAGTATTGAAACACATCAAACAAGCAGAAACGATCAAGGCAGCACTCTAAAAGTAAGTGATAAATTAAAAGAATTTCGTGCAAGCGACTTGGCCATAGTTAATTTCACGTACGAAAGTAATACGATAACAAAGGCGATATTGATGGAATATAGTGCTGTGGTTATGTTTAAGCTTGCATTTATTAATTGTATTAAAAAATACAGTTTTCTTACAGACATTTTACGTAAAAAGCTTACCACATTTAAAAACCTTATACACAACTCTACTTTCAGCAAAGATTTTGAAGATACATTTATTGACTTAGCATCCACATCTCCTAGTTGTGACTTTGCTGTAAAATATGCTGAATACAAATTGATGAAGGAAACCGTATCAAATGAAAACAAAATAATTAACCTTAGCAAAACTTTGCAGTTAAAACATATAGATAAACTAAATGAAGAAGAATTAAAACTAATAAAACGTTTAGTATTATGCTTGACACTAGTGCTTAACGTAATTGAAAAATTACATGACGATAAAGATGGATTTTATGGAATGATTTTGCCACATTTATTATCACTTCTTAATAAATTAACTGAATTAGACAAAGAAGACGGTACAACATACACGATGAATAATGTCGCAAGTTTCTTAAAAAGCGAGATTAATTATGAGTTCCAAGATTTCTTGAATATAAACAGTGCCACGACCATGAACGCTGCAATAGCTACATTATCTTATCCTAGGTTCAAAGATAAATGGCTATCTACCGCTGAAAGTGAATGGCACGATAAAGTATTATTAGGTTTTGAAAAGGCTATACGGGACGAAGTAACGGTAACTCTACCAACTGAAACTAATACAGAAGATCGTAACAGGCAGAAACTGATCGATACAAAAACAATCATGGATTCGTACTTGAGTGACCCGGATACAGATACTTCAATGCTACACCGTCACGACACTATTAAGAACATATTTATAAAATATAATACGACTATTACAGGAAATACTCATTTGACATCAGTATTAAATAAATTGTTATCAGAGACTCCTTGTGGAATCAAAGATGATCAAATTACTGAGAAAAGTATTTTACTAAAATGTAATGGTTATTTATAAATATCTAAAAATAATAATAATGTTCACGTTCAATTTGTAAAATGACATTCTATGTTTGTGTAAATAAGTGTATTTTTTTTGTGACTAGATGGCGTTCTTATTTTCATATTATTTTCATATAATGTCTGTATTACGATGTTAAGATTCTCCGTCAGTTACATAATATGCTAAAAATTAATATGTCATTATTGAGTTTGAGTTCAAGAATATAGTCAAGAAAAGTATACAGTGTTTTATTCAACCGAGTTCGCGAAGTAGTAGTGACCAAAAAGTACATGGTCCGATCGTTCCGGATAAGTGAAGAGTGAAGATCCAGTTCCAGATTGTGAGCCCTAGGAGTGGGTCACCCTGAAGAGCCGCACAGCCAACCTGGTGTGCCACAGTGTTGCTGCTGAAGAGTTCCCGTGCACCACTGCCACCAGTACCTGGAGGAGGTGCCGGGTGTTGTTGCAGACACCAGAAGAATGAGGGCGAACCTATTTTTGTAATTGCTGTCAAGGTGACGCAGTTTTTTATTGTGAATGCGGGTTCAGTGCCTGTGAAGTGTGGTTTGTCAAAAGTAAAATAGTGAGTAAAGCTATAATATAATAACCAAGTCTAGTTTCTGAACATTTTACTTTAACCAATTTAAGAAAGATGGAGGCTTTGTATAAGTTGCAAAATAGTTCAAAAATTCTGATAGAAAATGCACAGATTAAGTTTGAAAAAACACCAAAAGCTAGAGTAACGAAAACCTATGTTGAAATCAGATTAGAATTACTAGAAGATTTATGGAAAGATTTCTCGTCAACGCATAGAAAAAACGTTTCAGAGACTCAGGAAAAATCTGATAGGTATTTCACTAATGATGTGTATCATATCACTGAAGAGACTTACATGTTACACAAAACACAGTTAAAGGACGTTTTGAATACATTTGGTAATAAGTTAGATAGTAGCCAGAAGACAATTAATGTCGACCACTCAACATCGAATAGTGTCAGATTACCAAAGATGAATATACCTAAGTTTTCTTTTGACTATGCGGACTTTTTATACTCTAAGTCAACAAAATCTAAGCCAATGGTTCACCACGTAGTAAGTAATGACAATAAAGCCATTATTTGTCCTTTCTGTAAAGATAATCATAGAGTTTTTCATTGTAAAAAGTTTGTGCAAGAGAGTTACGTATCCCGTCATGGCTTTCTTCAAACCAACTGCTTGTGTTATAATTGTTTAAATTCGAATCATTCTATTAAGTTTTGCCGACAAACTGCATCTTGCCGTATATGTAGGCGAAGGCATCATCCACTATTACATCCAAACTCGGTCTCAAACTCCACAGTTGTTAATAAAAGCTGTAGTACAGCAGCTGACATTAAATCAGCGGTGTCTACTGTTCAGACATCGTTATCAGCAAGTAACCCATCAAATCCAAATATAGTATCACATTTTTCTGAGGGCTCAGTACCTACTCAAGTTTTGTTAGCTACTGATCTTGTTGAAGCACAAACAAGCAGTGGCTCTACTCAACTGCTGAGAGTGCTAATAGATCAAGGATCTCAGGTATCATTCATAGCAGAATCAGCAGTGCAGCTACTTGGATTAAAGAAGAAGCCGACCGAGTCGGTAATATCAGGAATAGGTGGTGAGAGAAGTGCTCTTGCTTCTAGATTTACAGTCACAGTGACTATTCACTCACGCCTAGATCCAAATTTAAGTGTCCAAGTGCATGGCTTTGTGTTAGGTATTATTATGTCGTTTTTACCCTCAGAAAAATTAGAGTTTTATATGCCCGGGAAGACAGACATCTTACTTGGAGCAGAAATATATAGTCAAGTTTTTAGAGATGGGTTAATTCAAGGTCCACCAAATGTATCAGTAGCTCAAAATACTGCGTTAGGTTGGATTCTCTATTGGCAAATTTTGTCTAATAGTAGTTCTAGTCGTTGTCATCATGTCATACAAAGCAGCTCAGATCAGGCTGATGACAACACAGTTTTAAGAAAGTTTTGGGAGTTAGAATCCATTATACCAAATGAGAAGATAATTTCCGTAGAAGAACAGCAATGTGAGGAGATATATGCACAAACTACGTATCGAAATGAGAAAGGTAGGTACGTAGTTAATTTATCATTTCGTGATCAGGGTCCACAATGTAAGTATGGTAGTACTAGAGACCTCGCATTAAGAAGATTTAAGTTTTTGATTGCTACTCCTCACATACATGCCTGGCCTGACTCGTCAGTAGTCTTAGCATGGATAAGTAAGTATCCCAGTCACTGGACTACTTTGGTTGCAAACAAAGTGTCCGCTATTCTTTCTCACGTTGACAACTCACATTGGGCTCATGTCCAATCATCACATAACCCTACAGATTTAGCATCTAGAGGTGTTATACCACAAAAGTTTATCAGCTCTCTGTGGAGTCAAGGACCGTCGTGGCTTCATGATGAAGCTATTATATACCAAAGACCTAAATCTATCATCACTAACACTGAGCAAAGAGCAATCAAGGTTCACATCCTAACTGAACCACTTCAAGAAAATCTTTGGATGCGGTATTCATCATTTCAAAGGTTAGTTCGGGTTATAGCGTATTGCAGCAGAGTTTTGAGTTGGAAGAATCAATCACGCAGTCAAAAGAGATTTGAAGAGTATTTAATCAAGGAAGAAATAGAAAAGGCAACACTAATGCAAACTAGGTATTGTAACCTGTCCACTAAAGCTAATTTTATTTTAAAAATAGACAACTCCCGCACTAGGGATCATGCCCTGTGTCGCGGGGACCTTTTACAAACATCAATTAACGGACACAAAGAACACCCAGATCCAGTACAATAATTTGTGGATCTTTGTCCTGCGTGGGGATCGAACCCACAACCTCTTGCACGGCAGCCGCTTGCGCTACCGTCGCGCCACCGAGGTCGTCATATACACTATAATATATTATTAATGGTTTATAAATCACTATATGTTGGAAAGCTAGATCTAAGACGCAATTGTAGCGAATGCTACATTATAAATACCTATAAATATTCCTCACATTTACACAACGCCATCTAGTCCCAACTAAGCAACGCTTGTACCACAGTTTGTACCATGGGTACCTACTAGACAGCGGATAAACATACTTAAATACTTTTTATAATGCATAATAACGCCGCAGTAAGGGTTAATATTGTATTAAAAATACCAAGCTTGGTACTTTACATAACAAGGTACTTATTGTACTCTTGATCTCATCGAAGAGTGTGGAATCTGTAAACCTTGGTGTACTGACCGACTGAATAATTTTACCTCTGAATATTCATGTCAATATTGTCAGCCAAGTTAAAAAACCTCTTTTCATACAATGTTTATGATTCGACAAAACGTGCTCTCTACGAATATTGAACTTCTAGCTGTAGGTACCTACTTTCTATATTATGTAGTCGTATCTTACTACAAGCGAATTTCTGTTTGAGGCCCCGTGGTGGTGGGTTTATGTTAATATTTTCAATATTGTTATTATATTTAAGTTTAGTTACGTTATGTTTTTATTTTTATTAGGTATCTACTATATAAAAATAAGTCGGGTTTTCCTTCCTGACGCTATAACTCCAGAACGCACGAATCGATTTCCACGGTTTTGCATTCGTTGGAAAGGTTTCGGGCTCCGTGAGGTTTATAGTCAAGAATATTAAAAAAAAGCGGGAAAGTAAGGCCCGTGCGAAGCCGGGATGGGCCGCTAGTTTCTTATAAATATAACTGATACCTACCTGGTAGTATTCCTAACAAATTCACACAACTCAATTTAGTCCAAAACTGGTTGCTCTTGCTTTGCTGTACTGTCACAAGGTCTAAGCAGAGATTGGTGTCAGTCAAGGCTACGTTTATAAATGTGCGTGGTGCTGGTGCACAGACACAGAGAGAGAAGAAGGCAATATAGGGTGTTGCTCGTGCTAACACACTTTACAAGGTAGGTATCCTTAGTATTGAAGTGTACGTCGTAGGAACCCCATATGCATCAGTCCGTATTGCTCAGTGTTAGGTAAGTCTTATCTATCTTCTCTCTATTTTACCCGATGTTGGTTGTTTTGTAATGTACAACCTTCCGCATTGGTACCAGTGAATAGGTACCTACTAGAGAAAGAATATAGTTGATATTATGGTAAATAAATAAGATGAACAGAGCACGGCACCTGCTAGTGCCGTGTATGAATGTCTTAGCGATGTTGAGGCCAATCCCCAAAGAGTCACCCTATTCAGTTGCATCAACAAGGTACCTATATATGTTACCCTTAGACCAAGTTTTACAATATATTTATTGAACATAAAGTGATATAGAAGGTAGTCGATTAGCTGGTAAGTTGCTAACAGAAAACTATCATCTTGCTCAATCATGAGTATCTACACCTCTTCATTGTCACATTTCTCGTGGCCGGCCTCCCCAGTGGCATTATTACCAGAATAATAGCAATTACAGTACAGTAAATGTCAACGTAATCCTGTTTTTTTACGACAACGCATTATGACTGTATTGAAATTGAAAGCGCAAATATAATAAAGGCAACAGATGGATGTCATAAAATGTGTTCACTTCGTAGGTACACTTAATTATCAGGTACAATAGTGTCAAATTTCTTACTGTTGAATTTGACCTTAGTTATGTTCTCTACTAAATTAAGTTTTACTCTGACATTCCGTTGATAAATGATCAGAAGGTATAGAATGGTTATCTCATACCTAATACTACTATTTAAATTTATGGCCTTTTTTCGTCTATTGCAGACGATTTATGAGGTTGTAGCGGCCGCCGGAATCGAACCCGAGGCGGGCGCGGCAAGTCTAGCGACGCGCACCGACGTACTTAGCGCGGCGCCCGCGCTGCACTCCCCGCGCGCCCCGCGAGCCGACGGTGACCGGACCTGCACGAACGGCCCGCTACCGCTCGGTCGCCAGCAACAGTGCGAGACGTAGACCGACGGCGAATGCACGTTCGCCCGCGCTTCATTTGTACGCAATTACCTAACTCGTTCTCTAAATTCTACTATATTCTACATCTTGTGTTCTAGTCCTATTTAACTTCATTGTGTTCTATTCTTATTTAACTTAACTTCAGTGATAACAACTTTATACTAACTCTGTCATTCTGTGTAATTAAATAATCTTATTAATAACCGTCGCGTTTCTTTTATCACTCCTACAAGAGGTGACCCCGCGAAAGAACAATAATTAAAAATATAATGACTGACTGTGGTAGTGATACAAAACCGACGGCGTCCGCAGAAGAAGACATGAAGCACGTGTTCCGTGTTGGCGTGCGTGTGCCGCCATTTTACCCTGACGATCCCGAGCTGTGGTTCGCACAACTAGAAGGCCAGTTTTCGTTATCCAACGTAACTAGCGATTCTACTAAGTTCTATTACGCTATATCCCAGCTCGACCACGTGTATGCCTCACAGGTTAAAGACATTTTATGTTCGCCGCCTGCGACTGGTAAGTTTGAAAAATTGAAAAACGAACTTGTGAGACGGTTGAGTGCGTCTAAAGAAACAAAATTGAAACAATTATTCTTACATGAAGACATCGGTGATCGTAAGCCTTCAATATTTTTACGACACCTCAGGAACCTAGCTGGTCCTACAATTCCGGACGACGTACTTATTTCCTTATGGACTGGTCGCTTACCTCATAACTTGCAAACTATTATAGCGGCTTCACAACCCAAGCTTACGTTGGACGACCTGGCTGAATTAGCAGACAGGGTTCATGAAATAGCCCCATCTGTACCTACTCATCAAGTAGCCATGGCAAGCACGTCAGTTTCAGTACCTCAGCCTTCAACATCACGATATGAAGAACTTACCAGAGAGACTAGAAATAAGCGCTTTAACCAAACAAGTTGCTAAACTTACCTCCTATGTACACAGGCAGGACTCACGGTCACGTTCCAGGTCTCGCCCTGATGGCCGACGCTACCGAAGTTCATCACGAAAAGAACAGCCGCCACAGGATCACCCGTACTGCTGGTATCATTTTAATTACGGAGAAAAAACCATAAAATGTAAGGTACCGTGTTCATTTGTGGCGGGAAACGCCACGGGCAGCCGGAAGTAGCGGCCCACGACTGCCCCACCTCACCAGGTCGCTTGTTTATTACTGACCGTTTAACTAAAATGCAGTTACTCATAGACACAGGATCTGACCTGTGTGTGTTTCCACGATCATTACTCAAAGCGCCCTGTGTCACGACTAAATACACATTGTCGGCAGCCAATGGAAGTACAATACACATACATACGGACCCAGACACTTACTATCTAGATTTCGGTTTAAGACGTGACTTTAGCTGGAAATTTACCATAGCAGATGTCTCTAAGCCCATAGTCGGCGTGGATTTTTTAAGTTTTTATGACATTCTTGTGGATTGCAGAAACCAGCGGCTGATTGATGGGAACACGTCATTATCAGTCAAAGTCCCTCGTGTGGTCATACCAGAGGAAATAGTCTCCATCAAGACAGTCTCAGAAGCGTCTACCTACCACAACATACTCCGTGAGTTTCCGGATATAACACGCCCAGGGATGCCCAAGAAACTACACCACAATACCGTTCATCTCATCAGGACCACTCCTGGCCCACCGGTAGCCTGTAGACCACGCCGACTAGATCCAGCACGACACAAGGCTGCTAAGAAAGAGTTCGATGAAATGCTAACCAATGGAACGGCTAGACGTTCGGAGAGCCCATGGTCTTCGCCCCTCCATTTAGTTAAGAAAAAAGATGACGGCTGGAGACCATGTGGTGACTACAGAGCCCTTAACGCTAGAACCATTCCAGACAGATATCCAGTTCGTCATCAAGACTTTTCACGCTACCTATGTAACAGAACCGTTTTTTCAACCATTGATCTCATAAAGGCTTATAATCAAATTCCAGTGCATCCTGACGACGTTGAGAAAACTGCAATTACCACACCCTTCGGCCTGTATGAATTTCGTGTGATAACGTTTGGATTGCGGAATGCTGCGCAGACATTCCAACGCTTCGTGGACGAGGTCTTGCATGGGCTTGAAGAGTTCGCCTATGGTTACTGCGACGACATTTTGATCTTCTCGCCGTCAGAAGACAGTCATAAAGATCACTTTCGCCAAGTCTTCACACGTCTCGAGAAGTACGGTGTCCTTATCAACACGAGTAAATGCATACTTGGAAGACAAGAGGTAACTTTCCTTGGTTTTAAAGTTTCATCAGCTGGTACTACACCTTTACAGTCAAAAGTTCAGGCTATTCTAGACTTTCCTATGCCTAAAACTATTAAAGAGCTCAGAAGGTTCCTAGGCATGACAAATTTTTATCGTCGTTTTGTACCAAACGCAGCAGAAAAACAAGCACCTTTAAATGCATTACTCTCTGGGTCAAATGTGAAAGGTTCACAGAAAGTACAAGTAACACCTGAGATATCACAAGCTTTTGAAGATTGCAAGACAGCGCTAGCAAACTCAACCTTATTAGCTCACCCTCATCCTGATGGTAAACTGAGCATTGTTACCGACGCCTCTAACGTAGCCATAGGAGCGGTGTTACATCAAGAAGTTGGCAATACTACGGAACCACTTGGTTTCTGCTCTAAAAAGTTAAGCTCAGCACAAATGAATTACAGCCCGTACGACAGAGAACTTCTTGCCATGTATGAAGCTGTAAAGTACTTTCGTTTTATGGTTGAAGCTCGAACATTCCACATCATGACAGACCACAAACCTCTAACTCATACATTTAATATACCAAAAGAAAAACCTTCACCTAGACAGTTTAGACCCTTAAACTGTCTAGGTGAAGACAGTTTAACCTTTGCTACACTTCATAACCTGAGTCATCCAGGTCACACCGCTACAGTGCAACTGGTCACTCAAAGATTCGTATGGCCAGGGATACGCAAGGACTGTAGAGAGTGGTCTCGTAAATGCCTAAAATGTCAAGGCAGCAAGATAACTCGACATACCTTTGCCCCTCTTACTCATTTTCCTTCTCCAACCTCGAGGTTCTCCCATATCCACCTCGACCTAATTGGCCCCATGCCAAGTTCAAATGATTACAGGTACTGCCTCACAGTCGTCGACCGGTTTACCAGATGGCCAGAAGCGTATCCTGTCAAGGACATCACTGCAGAGACATGTGCAGCTGCTCTCGTATCGGGCTGGCTATCTCGGTTCGGTTGTCCACTCAAAATAACAACTGACCGTGGCCGCCAGTTCGAGTCTCAACTGTTCCGGTCCTTAGCTGTCATGGTTGGTGCGAAACACTATCGTACGACCGCCTATCACCCTGCAGCCAACGGCATGGTCGAGCGTCTTCACAGACAACTGAAGGCTGCTATCATGTGCCACTCAACGCCAATGGACAGAGGTTCTTCCATTAGTACTTCTAGGTATTAGAAGTGCATGGAAGCCAGATATCTAAGCTACACCTGCAGAGTTAGTCTACGGAGAGGCACTGCGTCTACCAGGTCAGTTCCTGTCACCAACTGATGACTACAAAACAGAGGATGCATCAGACTTAGTAACCCGCCTACATACTAAATTTGCTCATCTTTCTCCTAATGGCTAACGCAGACCTGGACGGCATGGCAAAGTATTTTAATTTTTACTAATAGAAATTCAACCGTACTGTTACAGAAATACGACATAAATTGCTATGCTTTAAAATGATGCCGTGGCATTGAAAGGGATTTTATCGCACGGCATCAAAAGACGCGCCACAGGCTCCCGTGGCGGGATGCCGCGGTAGGCAACGGCATCCCGTTGCCTACCGCGACCGAGTGCCACGGACTCCGGCGCTAAAAGACGCGCCACAGGCTGCCGTGGCGGGACGCCGCGGCATACCGCAGTAGGCAACGGCATCCCGTTGCCTACCGCGACCGAGTGCCACGGCCTCCGGCGCTAAAAGACGCGCCACAGGCTGCCGTGGCGGGACGCCGCGGCATACCGCGACCGAGCGCTGACTCACGGCAAAATCCCTTGCCATGCCGTCCCGGTGTGCCCAGGCCTTAAGCCTGCATCATGTCATAGAAACGGACCGTTCTATGTACCTCACAGCCTGCATGACTCAACACATGTGTTCTTGCGGCAGGATTTTGTCCGAAAGCCGTTAGAACCACCTTACGCCGGTCCCTACAGAGTAGTACAGCGAAATGACAAATATTACAAGCCGGACGTCAAAGGAAAGGAGGTCACTGTAACGATTGACCGCCTAAAACCAGCTTACTACACAGAACAAACAATTCAACCATCTTCTTCTCCAGAACCATCTACATCGCCCCTTCCAGCTGAGAAGAAGAGGACTAGAAGTGGGAGGCGTGTCCATTTCCCAGACAAGTATCGCCTGCAGTAAGTAGCAGTCTCAGCGGGGGAGTACTGTAGCGGCCGCCGGAATCGAACCCGAGGCGGGCGCGGCAAGTCTAGCGACGCGCACCGACGTACTTAGCGCGGCGCCCGCGCTGCACTCCCCGCGCGCCCCGCGAGCCGACGGTGACCGGACCTGCACGAACGGCCCGCTACCGCTCGGTCGCCAGCAACAGTGCGAGACGTAGACCGACGGCGAATGCACGTTCGCCCGCGCTTCATTTGTACGCAATTACCTAACTCGTTCTCTAAATTCTACTATATTCTACATCTTGTGTTCTAGTCCTATTTAACTTCATTGTGTTCTATTCTTATTTAACTTAACTTCAGTGATAACAACTTTATACTAACTCTGTCATTCTGTGTAATTAAATAATCTTATTAATAACCGTCGCGTTTCTTTTATCACTCCTACAAGGTGTTGTCTGTGCTGTGATGCAACGCTTTTGATGACTGTACAGACCGATACGAGAGCGACATAACATAATACATAAATATATCCTAATTCCTACCACAGGCTTGACAAGAGAAGCAACTGGACATTAGTGTCAAACCATGTTCATGTCGTTTCTGTCTCACTCTACTTAGGTACTTATGCAGTAAATGAACTAATAAAATTAGAGACTTTCGGTTTCATAAATAGTTATTATATAAATTGTCATACCTACCTACTTTCTCTCCTTCTTTACTACCTACCCACCAAAAATAAAAGGAACATCCACGTGAACGCAACACCTTAATTATGTCACAAAAAACTACGTATGTTACTCCTGCATAACTTCGTTCATTTGTTCGTTTTAGCCCTTATCATCAAAGGCAAAGGCCTTTGATTTCCACAAATGTCGATCCTTGGCCAATGAAGGCTAGTGTTTTTGTGCCCTATCTATCTCTTCTCGCCACCTCCTACGTGGTCTGCCGCGATGCCGATGCGGACCCCATCTCGAGAATGGAGCTAGATGCTCCTCTCCTTACATCTGTAGAGGCGCGCGCGGAACATTACGGGCCACCATCTCGGGTCTATGGAGTGGAGGGGCGACGGACTTAACAGTCCGCCGCACCTGGACCCTTTTTGGGGTGGCCGGAAGAGAGTATTATCCGCCCTCCGGCTGCGGGCCGGGTGGTATGCCAAGACTTCCTGTTCCCATTCCGCACGCCACGACTGTGTCGCAGAAGGTCGCTGCCTGCGACGCGGCTCCTCCCAAGCTACGCACTCTGCGAGTGTATGCCGCGCCGTTTCCTCTTCACTCTGGACGCAGAGGTAATACATAGCATCTGGCTCCCTGATGCGAAACAGGTACTTCCCAAAGCAGCCGTGCCCCGAGAGCACCTGCGTCACACGAAACGACAGGGAGCCGTGCCTCCTCTCGAGCCAAGTTTGTAGAACTGGCCGAATCGCCTCAGCAGTGGCGTAGCCGGCAGAAAGGTACTTGACATGTTCATCCTCAGTCCAACCTCGAGGCTTGCACCACTGAGTTGCTGTATCATTGACTCTAGTTCTTTAGCAGTGTTAGAAAAAACGACTATATTGTCAGCAAACCGCAAGTTTGTTAACCAAATTTTACCAACATCAATACCCTTTCCTTTCCAATCAGACTCTACCTTTTTGAAAATTTCTTGAATAGGGCAAATAAAAAATTTGAGAAAGTATGTCTCCTTGTTTGACACTTTTTTTAATAGGTAAGGTAAGGTATGATAAAGTTAAACAAAATATTTATGTGACTACATACATAAAGGTATTTTTTACTTTGACGCTTAATGACAATTCAAGGCAATTTCGAAAACTTTGTTTATTATGTCGTTAAATTAAGGTTTGTTAATCAAAGTTGCACTGTAATAAAATAACATGAACTTATTAAAAGTTTAATCTAAATAGGTCCAGTTTTAGAAATCGCACTAACTGCCATAAGCACAAATTTTAATTTAATTAGAAAACCTATAGTTTTATGGTAGACAAAAAAGGTTAGAATGATTTAGAAACGTCTCGTTTAAAAACGTAAATGTAGCGCAAAAATAAATACACTTCCAAATACAAATAAAGTCCCATTTTAGTATACAACATCAGTTTATTTAAAGTAAGTTACATTAATCAATTTAAATAATACAATTAAATAGGTTCGTTTCATATTTTCCCAATTGCAAAAACGTATGTTACTTTCTTTTTGTCGGTTTCTGAACAGAACGAATGTCATGTCATGTCAAGTAAAATGTGACGGATGGCTGCCCCATGTTTTGCCTTTTCTAATTTACTTGTTGATTTTAATATAAAAATCATATAAGAAAGTGTATTGTAATTACAATATAAGTGTGAGTAAAGTGATGTTAAAGTTTGTATAGTGCAGTTTGTGTTTGCCACCTCAAACATCGCTCTTGCAGCCGTCAATTGTACAGGTAACGGTATTTATTTATGACAACGTCGATATTTTCTTGGAAGTATACTAATTTATTTTTATTGATTGTAATCTCTCTAAACGACCTTTGACTTAGTAATTTGCGTTAATATTTGTTCATCATCTTGTTTGTGTTGGAATCTGTTACACTCTACAGGGTTCCTTCTTATACTATGGATGCTACTTGATAATACAACATTATTTATTTGTAAATGGCTTGATTTCTATTGTTACATTTCTTGTATTAATGAAACAAAAAGATGTTATTTTTAAGACATTACCATTTTCAGTAACAGGGGTATTTGTACCTTTAAACATTAACTTAATGTGCTTATTTGTATATAACAAAATTGGTTTACACAACTTTTATTAAATTGAATAATTGTCATATTATTATAATTCTTCAAGTGGTTTTTGTTTACCAGTAAGATCTTTATAAAACCTACTATAAATATTGTCCCAAAATAATAGACGTTGATTGCTTTGAATGCTCATTTTCAAAATATTACTAAAAAGGTAAGTAGGTGCTGTTGCCACAGAAGATGCATCATCTTTGTAAGGTAATACTGGTTGCCAAATAACTGGTATCAAACTAGTTGTAAGTGGTGTTGGATCACTGAAAAGGATAGTTTATTTTAAGTTTTTACACTTACGTTAAAACTAAGCATTACATTGGTGAGACTTACATATTATTATTAGCCAAGTTAGTTAGCACCTACCATAGCTATACAAAAAATGATAGATGTCCTCTATAATGTGAACAGATTAAGAATATAAAATGTGATAAAATAATAGGTGTATAAAATGGTGTGTGTGTGTGTAGTTAAACTTCAATTAAATCACCCTACAAAGCAGTGAAGAAAAGCCTGATTATGTAACTATACTTTTTCAATTGGTTTATTAAATGTTAGTACCTATGTCTATCTGTGGCGGGCATACAGTGGGATATTTAAGATGTGCGATGGGTCCCTATAAACAAGTAGTGACATTAGATTAATTTATTCACTAAACAAATCTAAGTAAAAATTTGTTCTATTAGTTTGTTGATACTCATTTGGACTTGTAAGTAGTTTAAATTAATTCATAACAATCAAAATAATATGCTTATCTCTGTAGCTTATCACAATAAACAGATGCATGAGATATGCTATTTTTACCATATAATTTCATAGTTTTAATTGTCCAATTTATATTTACTACTATATATTGACTAAATACATAATTCAATACATAACTTAAAATAAAGTCATCTATAAATACATAATGCTTAAATCTTTAAAAATTCACTACAGATTTTGAAGTTTAGGATATTATATGCCCGTAGGCAGTGAAGGTTGGAAACTTACCCTAATTTAATGAAGTTGCTCCACAATGTTATCAGCTTTTCCAGTACAATGTCATTGTCATCAGTATCTCTGTATAAATTATCTAGAACTGTGCCAAAACTAATAACTGAAGCATCATCAGGTGATGTAAGATCATCATCAATGAACTTCATCAAGTAAACCATGTGAGGACTGTGCGCAGCGTAAAGCATGGCCAAGTTCACAATGGGATACTCTACATACACATCATAATGATGATCAAAGTATATCTGTTGCATACTATCACTTTCTAAGATATCTGTTCCAAAGTAAAATTCCTTAACTATTTCGTTCAATTTTGTTTTGATATTATTGTTAGCAAACTCCAAATTACTGGGCAATAATTTGAAAATGTTATCCAATGGATCTATCTCTGTATCGTCTGTGTCATTAGCTGTGTTATCAAATATTGTGTTTGTATATGTAATCATTATTGGTATTGTAGTGTAATAACCGCTCTTTAAATTTTGTAAAGGATGGAAATCTATAAGGCTTTGATGATTTTCTTCTTCTATGCATGGAAGAAAGATATTTGGTATTTTTGCTAGCTCTTGGGTGGAAGCCTCGCTGTAAAAGTTATATAATGTTTCAACGTTACCTTCTCCCTCATAACCAATGGAAGTAGCAGCATCATATGCGGCAGCAAAACTGTCATTGGTCAAACTATTTGGGGCAAGTATTGATCCTGATTCCAATATAGCCTTGTGTGCTAAACCTTCCAGTACTCCAGATAGTAACAGCAGCTGTATGGACACTGATGCAGAATCAACACCATGTAGGATAACCTCGTCGGGGTTTCCTCCAAAGTTTTCGATATTTCTATTTACCCAGTACAAAGCAGCAACTTGATCTTTTAACCCTGCATTACCGAACATGTAGGGTGTGCTAAGACACAGGAAGCCTAAAGCTCCCAACCTGTAGTTGAAGCTGACGACTACAAAGCCTTCTTTTAAGAGTCTGAGAGGTGGGTCGAAAGTACCCCATCTGAAAATAAACGAATCTATAATTTTGAAAGATTTATCGATAGCTGCAAAAAATCATTTCCGTTATTATAAAGTAAAAAGTTTGATTACGCATTATGGCCTACGCAGACCGGGACGGCATGGCAAGGGATTTTAATTTTTACTAATGGAAATTCAACTGTACTTTTACAGAAATACGACATAAATTGCTATGCTTTAAAATGATGCCGTGGCATTGGATTTTATCGCACGGCATTTTTCATTTTAAAGCGTAGCAATTTATGTCGTATTTCTGTAATAGTACGGTTGAATTTCCATTAGTAAAAATAAAAATCCCTTGCCATGCCGTCGCGGTCTGCGTAGGCCTTTACGTTGATTTAAAAAAATAGGTAAAGATTTATGTCTAATTTTACATTTCGAACAAATTGCTTTCTATTTGCTAGAAATTATCAACATTCCACCTAAAAGACAAGCTCTCCTAGTGGGACTCACTCATATTATATCAGTAAGCGTCAACTAACTTGGCCGGCCTGAAGCTGTTGCTGCTGCACAGATGTCAGTTTTCCCATGCCAAATGGCGGGGGGCATAGGAAGGGGTGATTTATTTGTTCCTGTCATGCGCAAACTTCTCTGATGGCCAAGTTATTTGGAAAGTATTTTTAATTTTTTTGCTATATTATTTTTTTAGACTATGAAACTAAGGCGCTGTCTCCACGAGCGATAGAATCGCGACGAGTTTGAACAAAAATCGCCGCGATATCATCGCCGTGTGGAGACACCTGTATAAAGAGTATATAGAAATAAGTGGCACGGCGATAATATCGCCGCGATTTTATCGCTCGTGGAGACAGCGCCTAACAAATGGTAATTCAGACCTTTACCGCGATGCTAGAAAGCATTAATAAACCTTAATACTACATGATATTCACAATACGTTAGGGAATCTTCGCCCTCTCTTCGTTAATGAAACACCACCTTTTAATTAACTACTTTAAATTCAAGGACACGCTTTTATACACAGATCCGTAAGTTGCATGTTTGTTAAATTAAAACGAATACAATGTCGATTTTTTTTAAATTTCTGTTGAAATTTATACGACAAAACTACTTCTCACAATTTGCTTATTAATTTTATTCGAATAGTTCATTAAATCGTAAAATCAATCATCAAGATTAAATCGTAATATTTTTTGTTAAGACTCTGCCTGGTGGGAACCCTGGTGGAACTAATACAGCCCAGCACTGAAGGCAACGGATGGTAATAAAAAACAAATGAACTCCGTCGTTATAGTCTTGCCGGTATGGCCAATTGCTTCTTCAATCGCTACGCGCTACGGAAATCTAATGAGATGATTTTATTTATTTAATACAATTTAGAATGTGTACTCTTACCCGCTCTTATATTCCCCATCATGCACAAGCACGTAAACTGGTAGTAACTTTTTATACTTCATTCTTGGTGTGAACACATTCACCACCAAACAATTTTCGTCTCCGTCATGGCTCTCTTGTGGACACTTGATTTTGTGTATCGCTTCAAATATGCCGTCCCAGCTGGGAGGGAGTTCTGGGGCCTGAGAAAATTAAAGATTGGCGACATAGATTTAGTAAAATAATGTACTGCAGGCTTACTCTTGAACATAATTTTAATTTCAATCTAATACCAATCCAATTACAATGTCATTTTTGAAGTCACGTGATTTCGTACTCTTGAAAACAATTTCGTCAACATTGAATTGAAATCGGGATTGGTTCACGATTATATTTTAGAGTGTGAAGTTAGCAACACATGACATTGGAGAAGTGATGTTCAACTACATACTAAATTGAGAAAATATTATTACTAAGGTCGATATCTGCTTATTAACAATAGTAATAAATACAAGTTATGGAAAATATTATTGTAATATTAGAGTTTTTTAATTATTTATTATTATTCGGATCGAGAAATTAGCATTTCAAAAATTTTGTGTTGCTTGTGGCTGAATGAGACGGGTCAAAGACAAGTCTATTATAAAAATAGTTCCCCTTACTTGTCAAAAAGTAAATATCGCACCCTCAGTATTATAAGGGCACAATCCAAAAAAGTAGATTTTTGGGAAATCACGATTTAAGATTCTGGGTTCCTATAAAATACCTATTTTTTCAAATTACTTGTTTATTATTTAAGTTATAAATGTGAAATTTGGCAGATTTGTTCTTTAGTAAATGCACTATAAATAGCAATAAGAGAAAACAATAAATTTGCATTAATTCTATAAATTACAAGTAGGTAATTGAAAAACATGCATTCAAGTTAGGCCTTTATAATACAAAAATATCAAAGAAATACTAGGACTATTTAAAATTGAACCTATATATTATTTAAATCCCTGTCACTGTTTAGTTGTAAACCATAACCTTCTAGCAGTAAGAGCGGGCGCCGGGCTGGGAGAGTGTGAGAGGGACACAAATATATTTACCGAGTCGTTATTGTCCTTTTTCTCGCTCTGTCAGCGCTAACAGGTAAAGAATTTTTGACGACCTCGGTGGCGCGCCGGTAAAGCCATCGGCTGCCGCGCATGAGGTTGTGGGTTCGATCCCCACGCAGGACAATAATCTGTGAGATCCACAAATTATTGTCCTGAGTCTGGGTGTTATATGTGTCCGTTAATTGATGTTTGTAAAAGTCCCCGCGACACAGGGCATGATCCCTAGTGCGGGAGTTGCCATTTAAAAAAAAAAAAAAAAAAAAGAATTCCATTTTATGCCCTTAGCATTTAAAATCTCAGTTTACTAAAATTTTGACTTGGCCCCTTATATTACTGAGGGTGCGATATATTCTAGGATAATTCTATTAATTCTATATTAGTGTTTCTAGTTTAAAAAGCTTTGTGTGGCTTTGTGACCAAGTAAAGCTTGAATATTCATCATTAAATATATAATATAATATATATTTAACAAATAAATTATTTGTGTTGTCAAACAGTGTTCGTTATCATTCGGCGCCATATTTTATTTGGTACATAGATACAACACACAAAGCGCAATATAGGTTTAGTTTGCCTTTCTTTTAAAGCTCAATCTACGTTTTTTTATGTAGACTAAATGATATATTTACTAATAAGTCATATTAAAGATGTATTAATATTCCCAAGTCGACATAAAACACAAAACAATATGTAAAAAGTTACTTATTTGCTATTGGAATAATACCAATTTACAAGCAATCCGAACACAATTTCAACGCAATACGCAGCTGTCAAAATGAATTCAAGAGTACCATTTTTAATTCAATCACAATTTCATGTAGTTCAACAAATAGACACCTAATTTGAAAACAATTTGGCGCTAGTGTTGATTTCAAGAGTATGAAATAGCGGTAAACGTCATAATTCCAATCCCGATCGATCGGAATTAAATTCAAGAGTAGACCGGCTGTTCTGTCTTGATGTTAGATAGTTCAATGCAGATCGGTCGCTAAGAAAACTTAATTGTGGCAAGGTAAGGTTTCGTTGATGACATTACCTGTGCCTCTGTGCCCATTGCTGTCCTTATTATTAAAGTCGTCGCACATGACACCGACTCGACGTCAACGCCACTCCAACTCAACTTACCACTACATCCACAAGTTGACTTTTCAATCTCTAAACAGTATTCGTACTAAAGTAGTCTAAAGTAGAGACAACCTAATTATGTGGCAATTTTCAAGACGTTTTGTATTTGTTTAACCGTTCCGTAAAACACGGCAAAACTATTGTGATGTCCGCCATAGCTGTTGATTCAAGTGCAATGGCATAAATAAAAATACTTAAATATCTTTTCACCAAAATCCTCTATCGTGATGAAATATTGATTCGTTTTTATGGCCATTTTAATAAAATGACGAATTTTGTCCATTAGCCATACCTACTTGTGGAAGAACCATTTATAAGGTTTGCTTACACGTTCTTAAAGTTCGAATAGGTACATAATATTTTCTGATCCAAGTGGTGATGGATCAGAATATTCAATAATATCGATACAATTAGGTAGGTACATTTGCATCTTTTCATAAATTCATCATTAACCTTTTAACTTTTACAAAAGTTAAAAAGATATTGTAATGCATTTGGATCTTCCTATAAATTAATGTTAAAAATGTAACGAAAAGCTTTTTGCTTGATACTCTGGCACTAGTTTCCATCGGTGTGGGTTCAAGCTTGAAATCGTAAACGCACGCCGCGTTTTAATAATAAATATATTTATAAACATGCAACGCGATAGTTGAAAGGTTATTATACACATGGATAAGCTGACCTTGAACCTATAAGATCGCGTGGGCGACCGCGCGTACGGTATGCCGAAGTAGGCCGCGTGAGTAGCAGAGTAGTACCCTCGCACGATGCCCTGCGTGGTGGTCACGTCCAGGTGTGGCTTGATGGCGCTGCTCCGGCGACATGTCACACTGCACAAGCCGGCTATAGTAAACACTAGTCGTATTGTAATAAGCATCGTGCCCTCTACTGATGCAGCGGCGGAGTGACGCCCGCCATTGTTATGATTTCCGTAATTACGTTACTAGTTATCATAACATAAGTGTTTGAGATAAACATACGACGGAGGACGAGAGCATGTACCTACTACTTACTATTATACTTATACTATAGTTTATTATTGGTTAGGTAAGGAGTTCTTCCACTTCATTCGCTGCCGCCAGTGGTAATCGCCAGTCTCGTTCCAAAGATGGAATCAGAATAAGAAATTCAGATAGATTCAAATCTCCAATTTCTCACTCATACAACAACATTTTAGTCGCTTTTTTCGTATTGCCAAAACTTATATGTAAGTACTAAGAGTTAGTAGAGTTTGTCAATACGAAAAAAGTATTCGAATATCGTTTAATTTGCAAAATGAAATAAAAGGTAAACAATAAACTTACCTATTTCATTTCCACATCATATACAATTTTTTAATTTTATTTATTCATCAGATTATTTTAGTTTTAACGCCTATTTTAAATAAAAAATACCCTTATAAATAAGTATTTATGTATAAGACAATTTGAAATTTCGATAAATTGACAAAGGAGTAAAGTTGCAATGGATTGTGGATCACATAAATAATTGGCTTGCATAGCTTTGGTCTTGGCACCCGCAAATCTTCTTGCCTCGGTTTTGGCAACAAAAACTATACAAACTAGACTTTAAATAAATTTGTTTTTCATCCTGATACCACATAATGAATATATATGTCAATCTGACATAACCACCTCGCCTGCACCCCCAGGCGAGGATGTGAACAAACAAAAGCTACTTAGGCTAACGAGCTAAATTCTGCTAACTAAGAATACTTGCTGAAAAAAGATCTGTATTACGTATTTTAAACCTAAAAAATAAACTCATCTGTCTCATCTGCTACCTGGCTTGGGCTTTAGAAATAGAAATAAAGCAATATTAAATTCACAATTTAATTTAAATATACCACTCACAATTATAAAGTACATGGGGTTTATAGCATATTCATGTTTACGTTAGAGCCAAGTACACGATAGAATGTTTGTGCCACAAGAAACAACAGACATCATACATCATTAATGTTAGAGCACACGGAATGTATTTCTAAAGAAGCCGAACCAAAATATGGTTTGTAGTACAAGGACTGTGTAAACTGATGGTGATATTGATGTTGAGCGACTTTGTCTGTCTATGAAATGAGTGTTATAAATTTCAGTCCAAAGTGGTAGCCGATCTGTATGGAGTCCTGTCTCCAGTGTTGGTTCGTGTTTAATTAGGAGCCATTTTTCTTCGTCGTGATCCTCATCTTGTAGCTGTTCCCATTCTATAGCGCTTGTTGATGGGGTCCTGTAAATGCAAAATAATGTCGTCAATAATATTTTATGCTATCAAAATGGTGGGACGATATTACCATTGTCGACCCCGATGCATATACCTAGGTAATTTGTTTATATATTCTCATATACAAGTATCATAGTAGTTTACTATGTTTATAAATGCATTATATGTTTCCCTATTATGGTATTTGGTCTTATTCTTACTTTGTAACCAGATTATCAATTATTATACTTACGAGTACATACAACAAGGGTTTTACAACAAAAACTTTGTATTTCAAAACAAAATGTAACAATTTAAATGAAAGTGCTTCACATTTTTATTGTTTTATAAATTTATAAGCCAGGAAACCCAATTATTAATTGTTTCATGTTTGTTAGTACCTTGATAACACGTCGTTACTATGATAATATATATAAGAAGTTATAATTTTATTTAGCAAAGACACTCACCCGTCTTTTAAGAAATTAGTCCACATCTTAGTCATCTTTTCCACCATCTCCAAATCCCTATCTTGTTCACCAGGAACTACACCGTCTTGTGTGAACAGGTAGCCAACGATATCTCCTCGCACGGCACCCTCAACTTGAACATCTACAGAATGAAGTACCCTGTTTAGCGCACCTACATAAGCGAACTCGTAGAAATACACGGTTGCGCCCGCTGCTACCAGCAGTCGTGCAGAGCGTATACCTGGGCCCAGGTACCCGATATCTGTGAAGCAAAGTGATAAGCGCTCAATGTCATCTAATTGTATTTCGTCATCGCGAAAGTATTGTCGCTTCACTCGGTTGCCTACTTCGCTTCTCAATGCTGCTGTGTCGAAGACCAAGTCGTTAGGCAACAGTAAAGTGTAATCTTCATTGAGCTCTTTTATTTTATCTTCAGTTTGAATTAAAGCTTCGTGGACTCCAGCGTACATAGCAGAACCCAGTAAAAATATGGTGTGGTTAAATAATTCTTTAGTTATTGTAATGTATGGAGCCTCAGCCATAAAGTTATCTTCATTGCTATTTTCTAAACACGGTTTGAATTCTATATTTTTGGCTGCCTTTACTATGTCTTTGACATCTATATCTTCAATTGAAATTTCACTTCTTGATCGAGCGCGGGTAGTCTCTTGCAATCTGTTTAATAATTCTGTAGCTGTAGTTGACGGATCTCTATCTAGAGCCCACGGAGAAAGGAAGGAACCGCTCTCTGTAATTACTTTATTAATATAGCTTCTAGACATATTAGACAAAGCTAAGTATCCAGCAAGTGCTCCGGATTTTCCATCACCGCTTACGGTTATTTTATCTGGATCTCCACCAAAAGATTCAATATTATCATTTATCCAGCTTAATGCTAGACTGAGATCTTTCAATGCCATATTTCCTGGTACAGTCTCGTTTTGCATGCATAAGAATCCTAATGAACCAAGTCTATAATTCGGTAAGACTAAAATTATTCCTTGTGTTACTAAATATTCAGGACCGTATATAAATGGGTCCCCACTGCCGGAGTTAAAATTATCGGCATGAATATGAAAGAGTACACTGGCATCTTTGGCTTCTAGTGGTTTAAATATGCTTAGGGTTAGGCAATTGATATCACCAATATATTCATCACCTTGCATTTGCGGACAACGTGTCTTGTGTTCTTGAATTTCATGTTTGCAATTTTCTGTTTGAGTTATTAACGTTGCAGCCTGAAACAATAAGGTTAAGGTAAAGCACAATTTTTCTTTTCGTATTTAATATTTTATAAATAATATTTTGTATACTTATATTATTACCTGGAATGGATTCTCAATGGTTCCGTAAGGTATGTCAAAATAGCTAATAATATGTTCGTGATTATTCCATACGTAACCCTGGAATGAGCAATGTTGTGTTTCGACTGTTAAATCAGAACTATCATCTTCAGCATTTTCTCCTTCAGGATTGTCAGACTTGTTCAAACTTGACATGCTATCTTCTGAACTTCCTTCCGTCGGGGTGTCTGTAGTAGTTTCTTCACTACTTGCGGTAGATGGAGTATCAGAGGAGGAGTCAGTGGTAGTTTCTTCAGTATCTTCGGTAGCCTCCGGCAGACCTTCAACGTCATCAACATTGTCTGTAGACGAGGAAGGACTTGAAGAGGTATCGTACTCTTCGTCGTATTGATCATCTGCCAATGTCGTAGCAATTACCACCGCTAACAGCCAAAAAATGCTCCAACGCATTTTATATGATTTATATATTTATATTCTCATGCCTGATAGATAAAAGAGAAATTTAATGTCAAGTTCTAACCAGTAATGTTACTCTTTAACTGATTGATCTAGAGAAGATAAACAGGCTGGAACGCGTGTGGTAAATTCAAAAATTTCGGTTATAATAGTAACTTATGATTAGAAAAATATTTGCCAATCAATTTATCACCAATTTAGTAGAGCTTTGAAAAAAAAATGTTGATAATCTTCTAAAGGTTAATACTCTAGACTGACTTGTTAAGGATTCCAGCAAAAACTTTAATGTTGATTCTTATTAATAACCACCACCCAATTTTAAAAGTCATTCCTTAGGTATACCTATTTGGGAAAGCCAAAAAAAGTCTGTTTACATGTACGAATTCAAATCATCTACTGAATATGTCCTTACAAACGAACGTTGCTTTTGCCGTTCGAAAAACGGCAGCCGTACGCCACGAACGGCTAAATTCTTCTTAGCATACGGCTAAATTGAAAGAGCCTTTATATGTGCCTTTTTGACTCATTTAGTTTTACTATTTGATTGTTATGTAGTAGTACCTCAGTCTTATTTTACGATACAGTTAGTATAAGTATATGAATATAACGATTACTCTAGTATAAATATACTTGTTTTATCACTTACCGCGTCATGTAGTGTAGGCCGCTTGTGTGTACTCACTAAACATAGAACAAAAACAAGGGCAGCAGATTGCCGAATGTGGGATCGATGAGCAGGTATTGTCGTACACAAAGTTGTTTTATTATTTATACATCTGAATTATTTTAAAGCACATAATTTTTACTTAACAGTTTCTGGTTGGTTACTAGTAGGTACTAGGTATACCTATATCAAATACCTATATATGACGACCTCGGTGGCGAGCCGGTAGAGCCAGCGGCTGCCGCGCATAAGGTTGTGGGTTCGATCCCCACGCAGGACAATAATTTGTGAGATCCACAAATTATTGTCCTGAGTCTGGGTGTTCTATGTGTCCGTCAATTGATGTTTGTAAAAGTCCCCGCAACACAGGGCATGATCGCTAGTGCGGGAGTTGTCTTTTTAAACAACAATAAAATTAATGACTATAATAAGTGGTGTTATTGACAGACAGACGCAGACTGGACGACTTTCAGCCTCCCGAACAAGCCGGTTTCCGAAAAGGCTATAGTACCATAGACTACATTCATACGCTGCGGCAGGTTATACAAAAATCCAACGAGTATAACCGGCCCCTATGCTTAGCGTTTGTGGACTATGAGAAAGCCTTTGATTCGATCGAGACATGGGCAGTGTTGCAGTCTCTCCAACGGTGCCAAGTTGACCAACGGTATATCGAAGTGCTGCGGTGCTTATACGAAAACGCCACTATGTCGGTTCGTCTCCAGGGCGGATTATCAGGCGCTATCCAGTTGCAGCGAGGAGTAAGACAAGGTGATGTCATATCCCCGAAATTGTTTACCGCTGCACTGGAAGATGCTTTTAGGCTTTTAGACTGGGACGGACTCGGCATCAATATAAATGGCGAGTATATCACGCACCTTCGATTTGCTGACGATATCGTGGTCATGGCTGAGACCATGGAGGACCTCAACACAATGCTCGATGGCCTCAGTAGAGTCTCTCAACAAGTGGGTCTTAAAATGAACATGGACAAGACCAAGATCATGGCAAATGTCCATGTTGCACCCACTCCAATCATGGTTGGAGGCTCTACACTCGAAGTTGTCGACGAGTATATTTACCTGGGACAGTCAGTCCAGCTGGGTAGGTCCAACTTCGAGAAGGAGGTCACTCGTCGAATCCAACTCGGATGGGCAGCGTTCGGGAAGCTAAAACGTATCTTCTCGTCCACATTACCGCAGTGTCTGAAGACAAAGGTCTTCGACCAGTGCGTGTTGCCAGTGATGACGTATGGCACAGAGACGTGGTCGCTAACTATGGGCCTTCTCAGAAGGCTCAAGGTCACTCAGAGGGCAATGGAGAGAGCTATGTTAGGAGTTTCCCTGCGTGATCGAATCAGAAATGAGGAGATCCGCAGGAGAACCAAAGTAACCGACATAGCGCTCAGAATTGCCCGGTTAAAGTGGCGGTGGGCAGGGCACATAGCGCGGAGAACCGACAGCCGTTGGGGCAGAAAGGTTCTGGAATGGCGACCGCATACCGGAAAGCGTAGGGTAGGGAGACCCCTCACACGGTGGACCGACGACCTGGTTAGGACGGCGGGAAGCCGATAGATGAGGGAGGCACAAGACCGCGCAGAGTGGAAGCTTTTGGAGGAGGCCTATGTCCAGCAGTGGACGTCCATATGCTGATATGGATGGATGGATGGATTGACAGACAGTGTTTTTTATATAGACAAGTCCCGCACTAGGGTTCTTGCCCTGTGTCGCGAGGACTTTTTTAGACATTAAATTAACGGACACAAAAACATTCAGGCTCTTGATAATAATTTGTAGATCATAGGAAGTTTAACATGTACAAAAGACGTCAACGGCTGGATCAGGTCAATTTCAAACATTTTCTGCTGCCTCCTTCTTTAAATAATATACATGTAATCAACTATATTTAAAATCCCACAAATCATTGTGTTTTCCCAATAGCTTTCGTTTATCTCGCTGATGATACAACAAACATTATTTGTCTATAAACTAGTGGTATGTAAGCAAAATAGTATATATATGCTTAACCCACTAGAGCATTTCATTTCCTTTTAAATCTACTTTCTACCGGTAATATATTTCCTTTCCTCATCCTATACCGAGAACTAAGACGCATGTTTGTATCCTTCATGCACTTCTTTTATCAGATACATTGTTTAAACTTTGCACTATGTCACCGCATTGTCTGGCAATTTTAATGTACTTAGCTAAATGGAATTGATAATGTGAATTGTCACATTATCTTAGCATTTTGTTATTGCACTTAGAATCAACGTCCCTCAAAATACGAAGAGAGGCCAAAATCTTCAAGTGTTTGACCGAACAGTTAACGAACGGTAGTAGTTATGGTAGCTGATGTGATGCAGATATGGCGCATGTTTGTGTTATATACGTTTATGTTCGTATTACGTGTAGTGACGGATTAAGAATACTTAGTGTCATCATTTAAAGCAAATATTCATCATATCAGCCAATTGACGACTACTGCTAGACATAGGCTTCCTCCTTGAAAATAAAATATAAATAATATTTCATTTTAAAAGATGAGTGACTTGACATTAAACTCTTCACCATGCACCTGGCCTACATTGTGTTAGCAGTCCAAGTTTCGCTCTGTCACAGGAGAAGGCCTGCCCGTGCCCTAGGATATTTATGGATGATTATGATATTCGTACACACTATATGGTTACTCAAAATTGACGAATGTTAGTTTCCGGTGCTAAAGTCTGGTGTGGCTCATGTGGTGACAATTAACAGAAGTAGGGTCGATCGACCTTATTATATTAGGAATTTATTTCTTTTTTAGTCAATAGTTGAACTCGTAACTGCATTTAGTTCACTAAATTGTAAATAATAACGAATTATCATTCTTCGTCAGATTTGTGTGGCTCATACAAAAACTTAATTCAACATCACATTATGTTGTTGCTTGTTGTTTTCGATTGTACCGAACTTTACGTTTATCATAAACTGTAATATCTGTAAAAGTTATCAGCCACTCATTGATAAGGAAAGCTCTGCTTAATATTTAGTGTTCCCCCTCGTTACCTCGCCCTCGCCATTTTGTTAGGAAGGTGCCAAATGTTACAATATTAACGTTATCATTACATCATTTGTATTATTATTGGGTAATGTCTTCTGCTAGCTGGCAATACAATTCAAAGAAAATAAAAATGCGTGTTCACACATACTCTACAGCAATGCTTTAGCATGGTTTTTTTTGCCTGATATTGTCTAATCTACCTCTCTATTGACCCACGGTGACTGTTATGACGTCCCTGTAGTGACGGATATTGTTATAAAAATAAAATAAATAATTATTCCTCACACTTTCACACAAAGCCATCTAGTCCCACATACTAAAAAAGGAGTTTGTCGAAGTAGAGATGTTGAGGAGAGCAGTTCGTTACTGCTCAGCAGCAGTAACAGTGGCGTAACTGCTATGCTGCTGCTGTGCTCACGGACTTGGACAAGTGCTTGTGTGATTCACAATGATGATTTTTCTAAGCCTCAAGGCATACGTTAATTAGATTTTTGTAACAATCCATATCTAAATAATATCTAAATAAAACTGGAGTATTTTGCTAATACATATTTATTATTTGTTTATAAGTTTAGCTTTTCCAATCCTGATGTACGTAACCGAGAGTATTGCATATCTCTGTGTAAGATCTTATTGTAGATATGTTCCTGAAAATTAAATCATAATTAGCGGAAATAAATTGCAAAGGTCACTTGGCACGAACTATGTAGCGACTCATCACTTGGGCCTATTTGTGCATGGTGCCAAGGGTCTCTAAAATGGGAGCCTAGTTCTCTACTACTTCCGAGCGCCAGGAAGTAGTTAAATCTTTTGCGCTCCGCTAGCTACCTATATCATTGAAACATATTTTGGTGACCTTGCTAATAATTTATAATGCTACTTAATTATTACCATAATGGATCATTCGCTCTTAGTTTCTAAAATGCCAAGAATATATTCTGATACTTTGTAGTATTAATAAGACTCATGTTACTTACCTGCGGATTTCATTAATGTAGTCGTGAAAGCAAATTGTATCCCACTCGTCTGATGTGGGATATGTTGGATTATACATTTTTTTGTTTACTAGCTGGTAGTTCAAATATTTTGGGTTAACTGCAGGCCAACTCTCTCCGCATGATGGATCACTGAAATACCAAATTTATTATACACAACAAACATCGATTTTTTTGTTGAAATAATGTATGTTACTTAATCATTTCACATCATTTCAAGTTTTTCAAGCTTAACGGATTGTCAGCCTCTCCTTGGGTGTATATTAAAGTACCGATCCGCGAATACTTCATGAATCTTTATCATTACAAAGGTCTTTTTAGTCATTTACCTTGTAACTATTTATAGGCCATGAGTAAAAGGACGATTTTCGAGACAGCTTTGGACCTGGTCTAGAAACAAAATCTGTATTATAATCTTGTTACCATCTCTAGTTGCAATATTAACGATAACTGTGAATTGTGCCCTGCCTCTTTTAATTTATTAATTAAATTATATAATAAACCGATGTTATACTCACTCGCATTGCATAAAGTTAACAATATAGTTTGTCATCCAATGTACCACATTGTAATCCATATTAGTACGCGGTATATAAGACATGGCGTTTGGCTTAAATATGTATAACAAGTCTTCAACATGAGCACTCCCGTTGTACTCCAAGTTCAAGGCGGCCTTCAGCACGCTCCGCTCGCTCTCGTAAGCGAACTGGTACAAGTATGAGGGAGCCGCGTGCATCTCACTCCGCATACGAACTAGTTGAAACGCTGGATACTCGAACAGTGTATCCTTAGTAAGTATTTCGTAGTCTTCGTAGTTCAGCTTGTTGTGGAAGTATTTCGCAATCACAAGTTCTGCTAAATATCTTGCAACGTTCGGTGGTGCACCGAATACTATTCCTTGAGCTAACACTATCAGAGGGTTCTCCTCAATTTGAGTTAATAGCCGTAAAACCTTTAGTTTACGTTTAAAAAATTGTATCTCATTGTTGGCAAATCCTACAATCATAGGATATTTCTTATCTCTTCCTATTTGTATTAGACGGAAGGGGTCATCATCTATGATTCTCGTGACTCCCGGATACTTGGCCTCCACAACAGGCACGAACGAAACTAAGGTAGTTTTCTGCAGTTCACTCTGAGCATTTATAATGGTTTCTATCGGCAGTTGAACGAGGCTGTCGTGAATAACTTGAGGATTTGTTGCATTAATACCCAATATTTGTAAAAACTGTGTCGCGATCATATTAGCGTACACCGGCGATGCTGAGTAAAACGCCGTGATGGCTGTGCCACTCATAAGGATAACTCTGCGAATAATAAAATTCATTTAATTTTTTAGATATCTTTTTGATTTATGGGTATCTCATATACAAGTAAAAATATTTGCCTTTTAAATAGCCCTTCAGTTTGTGTAGATAATGCTAATAAATGCGCAGAGGCGGCACCCGCACTCTGTCCTGCAATAGTAACTTGATGGGGGTCTCCACCGAATGACTCGGCGTTCCTCTGCACCCAGCGCAGTAACGTTACCTGGTCGCGAAGTCCGGCGTTACCGGGGATTTCCGGAGTATTCAGAGACAGAAAGCCGAACACGTTTAGTCTTAAACAAATTAATATGAGATTATTTTCACGAAAGAGAAAAAGGAAATAGACAAGCTTCTTTGCTATTATTGCCGAAACAGCGTGACTGTAACTATGACTCTAGCTAGCGTATTGAAATTCAAAATTTCAAAAAACAAACAGTAATAATAACACTTACCTGTAATTAAACGTGATAACAATGAATCCTTTGCTGACCAAATACTCCGGACCATGTAAGTCTGTGTTACCCGATCCTGCTTGGAAAGCTCCTCCGTGAATAAACACGAAAATTGGATAACCTTTGCCGTGATCAGGCTTTTCATATTGCACATCAAACTCGTCATCGGCTCGGTCAATGATAGGCAAGGCTTCTAACGGGACGTGAACGTTTGCATATATGCAAGACTCACTCATGCCCATCACAGGCTTCACTAGATCATGGTAGAGTTCGTCGTGCTGAGGACATATGGGACCTTCCTCAGTGGCGTCTAGGTGATGTGACCAAGGTTTGACTGGCTGCAGCTCCTATAACATTCATTTAGTTTGTCAAAATACCCATTATTAATACTACATATTGCCTTTTGGTAGGTAATAATCATTAATCTGAAATATAAATTGTATACAAATTGTTCATGATATTTTTTGTATTAAAATGGTCTTTGGTTATCCCTATATAGTGACTGTAATGCAACCAGCAACAAGGCTACTCGCCAAATAAAACCCTAACCCATGGTTTTTATAAGAACTTAAATAATTTACGATGTAAATATAGGTACCAATAAGATAAATAATAATTAATAACCTCTATCAATTTTTTTTAAATAAATATATATTTCTTTATTTTTTTTATTGTAGCTGGCATGGTGCTTGCCATTCTTGAACTCAAATGGATGCTTAACATCAGGCACAATAGAGTCATTCTGGTAGGCCATTAAAAAAATCATTAAGTACTTTTTAATTTTGTTATAATTGCTAAATATTAAATAGTTTCTATCTGCGGAAAACAGTGTTTATATTTCACACTGAATAGTAATTTGTATAGTTTATAAATATTAATTTTTGTCCTTTGTCAGTTATGCCCGATTTACACATCGACAAGTACAGTAGCGAGTTAAGTAGTATTTTAAGATTAAGTTGATTTAAATAGATCTCCATCCTATTTTTTGGCAAGTTAAGTTGGCGAGACGCGAGAGAGGGGGCTACTTCGTACTTAAAACGCCAATAAATAGGATGGAACTCTATTTAAATCAACTTAATCTTAAAATACTACTTAACTCGCTACTGTACTTGTCGATGTGTAAATCGGGCATTATACAAATATCACCAGCTTACCTTGAACCTCAGATTCCCTAGCGGCTGCTGCGCGTAGGGTATTCCTCTAAAACTGGCGTATTTGACACCAGAGTCAGCCTCCCTTAGTAGCCCGCACACCCATCCCGACTCCACACGGGCACGCACGTTACATCTTAGCTCACTCGTGTATGATGTGGCTCTTACTAAAAGTTTAAAATAGGTTTTAACGATATATGGCATCAGTTTCTCTTTGATTATTTCTTTGCGACAGAGACCCGCAGTCCATATATTTACGGCTGTCATTTCCTTTACCTAGTGTATAAAGGTAAATGTATCACCAGCATGGTACTAAGTAACACTATAAGGGGATAAGTTTTTATTGACTTAAATCTAAACTAAACTTTTAATATATTGCATATGAAATTATCTTCTGCCTGGATGTTCTTTGTCTCCGTTAGTTTCATGACTGTCAAACTCCTCGCGAAGTCTTCTCTAAAAAAATAAGATTACTTACCAATGTAGAATTTCATAAATAATACAATCCAATTAAGAATCATTGTTTATCCACGTTCATTATAAACACGACAGGCATCGGTACTGTAAGGTTACAAGATTTTATACAACCGTTTAGATAAAGGCTAGAGCACACTTGCAACAAAAAGTAGCGTGTAATCTTCTGATGGTATTCCAAGTTTCCTTTATAATATTATAAGCCTGTAATGTCTCACTGTAGGGCAAAAGCCTCCCATTAGGAATTTCCTTTAAATGTAATCGAAATACTTACTTATTGAAACAGCATCAGACAACTGGCAGGTTATTGGGATAGAGTCACTACGTTGGCATGTACTCTAAAGTTTAGATTTGTATCTATCTATCTATCAGTCTATCCATACAATGTATGGTTTACACATTTTATTTTGAGATCTTTTGTTCTTTGTGAATTGTATGAAGTAAGTATATAATATATGTTACGGCTAAAACCCGAAGCGCGGTAGGCACTAGTACTAGACCTAGTTTTACCCGAAAACAATCGGCTAATACTAGTTTTAACCAAGAGTATGTGGCTACACCTAGTTCTAACCGGCTAAAACCAGGTGTAGCTGCACTTCGGGTATTAGCCGTAACATATACATTTAAGCGACCATATGTGGTCACAGTAATCAGTTATTATCTAAGTTTATCACATAGCAGGACTTCCCAGTTACACCTACCCGATATTAATAATAGGTCATTACCTATGAAATTGCCGTTTTATTTCTGCGCAGTCTTTAGACTCTATATTCTTTAAATAATTTTTGTTATTAGTAAATTAGCAAGAAATAAGCTTAAAAAACTAAAACAAAAAAGTGTATGTATGCATGTAATCATACATGCATGGATGCAGCTGTCAGTCATACACATGTATTATTATCATGTCTACGTTTGTATGTAATACTTATTTTTCATCGCGTGAACAACGAAACAACAGAAGAGGTAATTTTTATAATTTATTTAATAGCCGTTTAAACGTTTAATGTTTCATGATTCCAACACATGTGTTTATTGGTTAGGATGCATACACATGAAGATCTCGAGGCACCATTAAGCCTTTGATATTGTATAGTCGAAAACTAAATGGCCTTATCACCTCTAGAGTTAATGTTAGTTGCATGTCATAAAACTATTAGGTTCAATATCGCACAACAAAACATCAGCTAAAATCATGACGCTACTTTGACATATCAGTTCTCTTGTATTAGCAAATAGTCGTTAGGTATTTATAAAAACAAATAGTAAAGTCAACGTTATTGACTGTTACTAGAGCATATTTTCGGTAAAACGTTTTATTCTAATGAATTTCTCTCTTTTTTACTTCTATGTCCATCCCTATCATTTCTTGCATGACGTCATTGGCGCATATTTCAATTTAAAGTTTTCGTAATTTTATAATATAAAACAAATTAGGGTAAACCACCTAATCGTTAGAATTCTTACAATTATTGGCACTTGTGAGTTAAAAGTGAGTAAAAAGAAAGAAAACACTATAGATTATTCAAGTTTAGTATGATTCCATCCATATCAGCCACTGGACGTCCACTGCTGGACATAGGCCATATGATTTATTTATGATTTTTTTTTTGTATGATTATTCAAGTTCAAATATTATTTATTTAATATTTTTATTATATTTTATTTATTTCATGCGTCAACATAGCAACAATAAATTTATCAGAATCTTTTTATTGGCATTAGTGCCAATAATATTTATTTAATACTATTCAATAACATAATAATGATTAAGTATAAGCAAAGATTAAAGTATTTTATTATTTTATGATATTTTATATTTTAGTCTGACACGAAGTCCACTCTTAAGGTGCCAACAATTAAGTGGCTTACCAGCCAATATTTAAATTCTACATTTTCAGTTTTTCTGAAATATGACAAGCTTGTAATGTCACAAGTAACAAGTGACTTTAGTTTTAAATTATTTAATGGTTTTTCATAGTTTTTCACATACAAACTCTACGATTTAATATAGTGACATTTGTATTGTGTTAGTAGATATTATTATTTATGGCGTTGAAATGAAAGTTTAAAATAGATTGCATTTTTAATCTAAGCATAGTTTTGATTACGGTCAACCAATGACGTCAAGCTCACGCATAAACATTAAATAACGATCTTAATGAATTTGAATTATGATAGAATTTTTTGTCCAAACTGATAAAGCCATTTCGTTTACGGGTATACATAAAAATATCTTTATAATTTGGCGTAAATTCACTTTTTAGTGCAGGGAAACAAGGATAGGTAAATAAAAAATAAAAATAGTTTATTTTCACAAAAATGTACTATGCTGTAGTATAGAAATAGGCACTGACTTTGAAGTTTAATGCAATAAGTAGGTACTGATACTGATTCCCAAAGTGGGCCAAATAGGCTCGTGTCTTGGGAGACAGTGTTCAGTCGGACAAAAGTTTCTCAGTACTGTTTGTACATAATCACTGTTTACTACTATTTATTATACATAGTATACAGGGTGGCTCATTCAAAAGGGTCAGTATGGGAAAGTCTTAAACTATAAGTCATACGAAGATTTGTTCTTAGGAACCATGACACCGATTTTGATAAAAAGAAAAACTGCATTCATACATTTGAAAAAGATACTGTACCCAGCTGGGGAATCGAACCCGGTTGTTTTGCAAAAATAAACTTATACTTTTTCTATTTAAATATTGATTCTGTAGGTCTTAAGCAGTAAATATCTCTATGAAACATTATGTCTTAGATGAATAAAATGCATTGTTTTCACATAGTTTAATTTATTATAGTAGGTGTTCGAAGTGACCACCATTACAATATTCAACAAGTTCAGGTATGTAAAATTGTCCCTACGGTTGTTTTTACCCCTCTTCCAGTTACATACATCGTGTTACATAATCATGTGGCATTGCATTAAACTTTTAAGGAAGTTTTGTTATCTACAGTAATATTATTATCATGCAACTACTTACTTCTATTAATCAAACACTAACAATCAATTGAAAAGCCCACATAAGGTATGTAGATATTGTAGATAGGTACAGAGACGTGTTAAGTTAAGCCTCATTTGAAAATGGAACGTTTCAGTATAACTGATGAAGAACAGGCTGCATGAAGATACAAAATGCAATAAGAAGATCGTTGCCTAAACGTGTTAAATATTGTATTGAACAAGACGGTGGCCACTTCGAACACCTACTATAACCTCTCATCAGTCCCTGTCAAAATGGCCGCCTTGGCGCATCTGTCCAACCGTATTCGCGTGATTTATTGCTTATGTGGCGCGTGTCATCAAAACGGCAATATCTTACGAATTATGCATGAAAAGTATATAAAATAATACCTTGTTAGAATTGTGGTTAAGTAACCTAATGTAATATGTTCAAAAATGTATGTTTCCCCTTTTGATTTTTTCTAAATTCTATGGGTAAAAGTGATAGAAGCGTTTTTTTCCCAGAAAGTTGAATAAAAAATTGAGTAAAAAAGAAATAAAGCATTTATTTTAGTAATTATTTATTTTATTTACACGAGTATAACATACTTTACAATAATAAATAATAAAAACACATGTCTTCAAAAACACTTTCAACTATATCGTTTCCGCGCGTCAATATAGCACAATGTGTCACGGAACGAGCAATTGAACGGACTAAATGTATTATTATTTCACAGCGTCTATGGTTCGCTTATGACGTATGTGTGACATTATTTGCTATCTTTGTTTAATTATATGCACGTTGTATGATTTAGAGAGAGATGTGTATACATTTGCTACGGCTTTTTCGATTCTAAAGTTATTATAACAACTGCCACCTCCTCGTGGTTGTGGACAGACTATGTGAAAAACAATGCATTTTATTCATTTAAGACATAATGTTTCATAGTGATATTTACTGCTAAAGACCTACAGAATCAATATTTAAATAGAAAAAGTATAAGTTTTTTTTTGCAAAACAACCGGGTTCGATTCCCCAGCTGGGTACAGTATCTTTTTCAAATGTATGAATGCAGTTTTTCTTTTTATCAAAATCGGTGTCATGGTTCCTAAGAACAAATCTTCGTATGACTTATAGTTTAAGACTTTCCCATACTGACCCTTTTGAATGAGCCACCCTGTTTATAAAGAGTACATCTATGTTTTTTATTTATAATTTATGTGTGTATGTGTATGTATGCGTGTGTTTGTGTGTGTGTGTGTATGTGTGTTTGCGTGTGTGTGTATGTGTGTTTGCGTGTGTGTGTGTGTTGTGTGTGTGCGTGTGTATGTGTGTTTATGTGTGTGTGCGTGCATGTGTGTTTTTGTTACTTAGTAAGAAGGTCTTCGGTTGTTTGATAATCATGCTTTTGAAGCCAGGCGGCGACTATCCTTTTAACTTCACGTCTACTTTTTGCAACAATTTTTAGTTTTTTTTTTTTATATTGTTGTATAGTTTGGCACTTAAGCTACGAGTTTGTTTTCTTGCGAAAACGGTTCTGCAACTCACTCGAGGGCATACAGAAGATAAGCTGCGTTTATTCTGGGCTGGGAGGGGTACCTCTCGATGTTTTCTGATGACCGCTTTCAAGATAAATAACTGTCGAACTGTGTGGACTTTGCAGTTTGCATATAGCGACAGTCGGGTATCTAAAAGGTTTCCTAGTCATGACCTTTAGGACCAAGGTAAATTTGATTTTAGTCGAACAAACAAAACCCTTTTTTTTCAAATTAACGTAAATGTGCCGGTTTTATATTTAAAAGGTTTATAACAAAAATGTGGTAAAATTTCAAGAAACCCTTTTTAGACTAAAATGTTTACGTATAAGTTATATAATTCGACGCCTAGTGTAGTAGTATTTATCGTAGAGGTCGTCCCACAGGCGCGTGGTCTTGGAGTGAGGATAGTCGGCCATGTTGAGCTCGGCGCCGATGTCCAGCAGGCAAGGTCGCTCCGGTCTGGTGGCCTCCCAGCTCACCTCGCTCTGCATAGGGGTTGGGTTTCTGTGAACCATTACTATGAGTTAGCTATGCTAATTCTTGCTTGGGTTACCTTTGCCTATATTTTTTGTTCGTGCTTTATTTCTTGGGTTGTACTTATATTTTAGTTCAATAGATATGTGACCTGAAAAACGAGGTCGTCATATCTAATTATATGATTTCTATCCAACTTTTTTTGTTACTCATTTTATATTTCGATTCGCTACCACTGTACATAGTTTCTTATACGAAATCAGTTTGCAAAAATGTTCTAGGAAACAGTCACTAGGGTAGTCAACTATTATGATTGTTGGTGACAAAAAGTTATAGTTAAAACTCTTAATAACAACTTTGTTTAAAAAGCTGGAGGAATTATTAAGTCATATTTCTTTTTTCTTTTACATTTAATCGTTCTCTTATAAGTAGAAATGATTCTTATACTTACAAATGTTTAACGAAATTAGTCCAAAGCTTCACTAAACGCTTCTGCGTGACACCATCTTCTCCCTCAAGGTCCAGATCATTGAATAGATAAGCGAGCTCGTCGGAGTGAGCAGCTCCTATCTTCTTCACGCTTGTGTCTGACAAGACTCCCACCTCGCCGCTGTACGAGAACTGGTAATAAAATACTGGAGATGTCGATGCGTGGTGGTGGACCGTTCGATGTATGTGACTTGAGAAGTAGGCATCTCTGCAAATTATATATAATTATATATAATTATACTAATGTAAATGTTACTTTCATCATATCAGCCTATAGACGCCCACTGCTGGACATAGGCCTCCTCCAAAAGCTTCCACTCTTCGCGGTCTTGTGCCTCCCTCATCCATCGGCTTCCCGCCGTCCTAATCAGGTCGTCGGTCCATCGTGTGAGGGGTCTCCCCACCCTGCGCTTTCCGGTGCGCGGTCGCCATTCTAGAACTTTTCTGCCATAACGGCCATCAGTTCTCCGCGCTATGTGCCCTGCCCACCGCCACTTTAACCGGGAAATCCTGAGCGCTATGTCGGTCACTTTGGTTCTCCTGCGGATCTCCTCGTTTCTGATTCGATCACGCAGGGAAACTCCCAACATAACTCTCTCCATTGCCCTCTGAGTGACGGTAAGCCTTCTGAGAAGGCCCATAGTCAGCGACCACGTTTCAGCTCCATATGTCATCACTGGCAACACACATTGGTCAAAGACCTTTGTCTTTAGACACTGCGGTAATGTGGACGAGAAGATACGTTTTAGCTTCCCGAACGCTGCCCATCCGAGTTGGATTCGACGAGTGACCTCCTTCTCAAAGTTGGACTTACCTAGCTGGACTAACTGTCCCAGGTAAATATACTCGTCGACAACTTCGAGTGTAGAGCCTCCAACCGTGATTGGAGTGGGTGCAACATTTTAAGACCCACTTGTTGAGAGACACTACTGAGGCCACCGAGCATTGTGTTTAGGTCTTCCATGGTCTCAGCCATGACCACGATGTCGTCGGCAAATCGAAGATGCGTGATATACTCGCCATTAATATTGATGCCAAGTCCGTCCCAGTTCAAGAGCCTAAAAGCATCTTCCAGCGCAGCGGAAAACAGTTTCGGGGATATGATATCCCCCTGTCTCACTCCTCGTTGCAGCTGGATAGGCTTCGAACATCGATCTTGTAGACGGACCGACATTGTGGCGTTTCTGTATAAACACTGCAACACGTCGAAGTACCGATGGTCAATTTGGCACCGTTGGAGAGACCGTAACACTGCCCAAGTCTCGATCGAATCGAAGGCTTTCTCATAGTCCACAAACGCCAAGCATAAAGGCCGGTTATACTCATTACACTTTTGTATAACTTGCCGCAGCGTATGAATGTGGTCTATGGTACTAAAGCCTTTTCGGAAACCGGCTTGTTCGGGAGGCTGGAAGTCGTCCAGTCTGCGTTCGAGACGATTCGTAATGACTCTCGAATACAATTTGTAGACGTGACTCAGAAGAGTGATGGGTCTGTAATTCTGAAGGAGCGTTCTATCGCCCTTCTTGAAGAACAGTATCACCACGCCTCTGTGCCATGCCTGTGGCGTTTTTCCCTCGAGTAAGACGGAATTAAATAGCTTTCGAAGAGCCTTGAGAACGGGTTCTCCTCCGGCCTTCAACAACTCGTTTGTGATTCCGTCATCCCCCGGCGCCTTGTTGTTCTTCAGTTGTTTGAGAGCATTACTAATCTCACACAGACTAACGTCCGGGATTTCGTCGGTATGGTGTTGTGTTAATCTAGCCCTAGGATCGGTAGCTAGATTACTAATAGGTGGTCGTGTTGAGGTGTATAACTGCCCGTAATATTTCTCTATCTCCTCGTGAAGCTCAGGCTTTGACGACACTATTCTGCCATCTCCAGTCTTGAGCCTAGATAGTTGGCTCTGACCTAGAGACAGATCTCTTGCGAACACCTTCGAGCCCTTGTTACGCTCAATGGCTTCTTTAATACAAACCGTATTAAAGTGCCGAAGGTCGCGAGTTAGCGACTTAGAGATCTGTCTATTGAGCCTCCTATACTGTTCAGCGTCGTCTGGAGACTGCAGTGCCATCATACGCCTTTGCTCCATAAGCGAGAGAGTGTGGTCGGAGATCTTTTTTGATCTTCTCTGGTGCTGAGTTTTAAAAGCACCGGAACCGACTGTACGGACAGTTTCCACAAACCGTTCTTTATTGGCAAGTAAATTACCTTAAAAGCCTATAAACGACCAAGCATTAGGCTCACAGAGCATTTTTAGCTATTGCAAAAAAAACGAAAACTCGAAACTAACCTTATAATCATCTAGCCTGGTTTTAGAAGGCCAAGCTTTCTCTTTATTGCTGGGGATGGACCTAGCACTGGATCAGTTAGTCCTAGTCACAACTAAATAAATAAGACAAATTGTATATCGGAAATTGTATGCCCTTACTTGCTTAGGCTACAAATTGAAAACTTAATGTTAATACTTACCTATGAAATTCTAACACGGACGACATAGTAATATTCTTTTTGAAGTACATGTCGTAGAGCTGCCCCGCTATCTGTCGTCTCTCTCTACTGTTCGTAAACTTGAGTTCCTCAGGTAATATGAAGGTGGGCACAGACGTGATCCTCCGCACCGCGCTCGCTTCTCTCAGTATAGACAAGAACACGTAAGCCTCGTTACTGTTATACCCTATCATCATGGGCACAGCCTGCCCTTTTTTACTCGATAACAACTCATAAGGCGCTTCAAAAATGATCCTTTCTTCTTTTTTCAAAGGTTTTTCAGCACATATCGAAAAAGGAAAGTAAGGTACCAGAAGATCTTTTGATATTTTTACTAATTCCTCGGTTTTTGCCTTGAGTAAACTATTTGTCAGTTCTTCAATCGTTTCTACTTTAAATGTGTCGTTCATTGCCTTTGCTCTTTCTTCAGCATCATAATTAAAGGCCCAAGGACACAAGGCAGTCCCACTCTGTAAAATAACTCCGTGGAAAAGTCCTGTAGCCACTGCGGACAAGACTAGCGAGTGCACTATGGCTGCACCTAAACTCTGCCCGGCTGCCACAACTTTGTGGGGGTTGCCCTTGAAAGCGACTATGTTGTCACGCACCCATCTCAGCGCTAACACAACATCCTTCACTCCGGCGTTTCCTGGTATTGCTTCTTCACCTAAACACAGGAAACCTTGAGGACCTAACCTAGAAAAAGCACGCTGGTGTAAATGACATGTACATGACTTCTCCACAGCGCCTTCTATATTTTAACTAAGCACTATGAATAAATAGAATTAAGGACACCATATCTAATTCTATGTAAATACATATTTACTATACAGACCAAACGTTTATTTTCATATAAAAAGAATTTCACAAGACGCTCAAAGGAAATAGCACTAAAAGACTTATCCATAGAATACGTAACCGAAGAATACCTACTATAGTGTATTCAGGGAGACGAGTTAGTAGAGCGCTATCTCACTCACACAATTTTTTAATTGCGATTGGTCAGTGATAAACGCTAAGGCGGTGTACACAGTACGAGTACTTTTTAGTCTACTCATACTTTCCGTGCTGTGCAGACGTGCTCATACTTGTGACTGTATGCTCGACTTGTGAACCGGCTGGTCTATTGGATTTTATAATTTATTAATGAACTAACGACTGGCTTGAAAACACCTTCAGGTGTGCATTTTTTTTAATAAATGGTCCATGGTAATTTTTAAGCATCGCAGGTGTGCTAATGACCCGTTTATTGTTCTTTTGTCATAAATGAGCATTACCATAGTAAAATACTATTTCCCAATTTTGGTATATTAAACTGGTGCGCTACATCCATTGTTATTATTATCATTAAGTTATTGTTATATTCTCATTGTTGAAACACGTGTTTTATAACATTTTTATATTCTCGTTGAGAGTGAGGATGAGGGTGGAGGATGAAAGGTGGTCTAAATATGTTTGAGTCGAAGAAACAATGCGATTATCACAAGGAGATGAATGCCGAAGAATTTGAAAATTGGTTTAGAGAAGTTTTAAATAAGCTAGATGATAATTCTGTGATAGTCATGGATAACGCTTCTTATCACTCTAGAAAAATAGAGGGAATCCCAACGGCCCAATTTAAAAAAACAGGATACTTGTAATTGGTTACGAGAAAAAAATATTAGCTATAACGCTGAAATGTTAAAACATGAATTATTAAACATCGTTAAAAATCATAGACCGACCATACGACGCTTGCATTATAGACGAAATGTCAAAATCACAAACCAAAACTGTATTGAGACTGCCGTATCATTGCGAATTAAATCCTCGAATTTATTTCTTTCCTTCATATCCATCAGATACCCATAAAAAAATCTATCAAATTAATGTCTCTCAATTTATACGACAGACGAAGCCGCAGTAATAAACTAAGCGATCTTTTAAGAAGCGCAGTGTGAACGCACATTTACATTTCTAAGGATTTGTTAACGCCCACCGACCCTAGAAAAGTATTTTTTGTCCTTGTCATTTGTATGATAATGTGCGATAAAGAAGGCGCTATACTAACTCGTCTCCGTGAATACACTATAGAGTATATATAATAATTTATTAGTAGAGCGGGCGTACATAACAGACCCGAGGCGTTTACACAGAGTTCCAATTTGCGGGTTTTAATAAAATTGGTCTATTATATTTTCAATTAAATATATGTTCAAGCTAACTTAGTTTTAAAACTTAAATAATAATATTGTATATTAGAATAGAAAGACTAACCTATGATGAACTATCACAGCGATGATACCTTGGCTCACCAACAGTCGGGGGTTGTAATAGCCGCTCCCTCCGCTGACCCACACTAGAACAGGCCAGCTGTGTCCCTCTGCAGTCGGCACGTACACGTCTAGCTGGAGGCAATCCTCAGCTTCAGATAACGATGAACACGTGGATGCTTTCGACTCCCTTATGTTTGTCCACACTGGGGCTATACCGCCTCTCTGTAAAAAAAATATAGCTTCTTTCTGAGAGAAGTATATATTATGTAATAATTGTTGTATGAGAAAGATAAAGGCCAACCCATATGCTGCTTGGTCTAAGACACAAACTTAATCACAAAACTTAAAATTACAAAAAACAATTGATAACTTTTTTTTTATTTTAGAGTAACAAACATCCATCCATACATCGTCACAAACTTTCGCATTTATAATAATTATTAGTAGGATTTCATCTTATAATCTAACTATTAAGCTGTTTTACATATAAAGCGCTTACAAGATTAAGGGTGCCTTCAAATTTGCCGCTAAGTGTCGCGCGGAGGCAGCGCGACTGCAGCGCTGCGGTCGCGCTGTTTTGTAAATTCATAGATATAAAAAACGCGCGACTGCAGCGCTACGCCCGCGCTGCGTCCCCGCATTCGTTCATCGATCGACTAGTGTTGTTTAGAATACTTTTTCTTTTTAATAGTGACACTAAGAGCAGTGTATTTTCGTCTGAGTCCATCGTAAAACTAAAACACAACACTACCATTCTCAAACCTAGCGACGGCAGCGCGACCGCAGCGCTGCAGTCGCGCTGCCTCCGCGCGACACTTAGCGGCAAATTTGAAGGCGCCCTAAGTAGGTTCATGCTTGTCACATTTTAGAAATAAAATATGTAATACATTTTAAAAACAATTTGATTTCAAAATTACAATTAATAAGTACTAATTCTATAATCTGAATAAATAAAATATAAATTTAATATAGTGAAAGAATTTTTGAAAATGTTATTTGTACTTAGTACTAATAATATAAACTAATTATTTAATTTAAGATATGTAAATTATTTACGGCAAATAAGTCTAACTCGTAATGCTTAGCCAGTAAGTCCCCTATAGTACAAAGAGCACGAAAGGTAGAGGCGTGTCGACCGCGCTGCGTGCGGGAGATACAGATAGAGAATTGATATGGCTTTAAGGCTCAGATGATGATGCGATATCTATATTACTATTAATTAGTGCTTTGTATTATTTGACTACCTTACCTTGAACTTCCCCATGGGTGTGGTGACAGTAGCATAGGGGATCCCTCTGTAGCCCACATAGCCATCCAGAACAACTCCTCGTATCTTACCCTGGGCTGTACTTAGCACGTTTTGTTCAGATAGCACTATCACTTGAAATAATATTAGAAGCAATATAAACATGACGAGATTTATTATGATAGGAGATAAATAAGTTGAAAGATTTGTAAACTTTAAACTTTGCTATAGAACTTGCACAGGCTAAAATATATTATATGTAATGAGCACATTTAGTATATCTTCTATCAATAAAATGTATTTTACATGCGATTGCTATTAAAAACACTTTTGTTTTAAGATGCAGTGAAAAAAAGTTAAGTGAAAAGTTGATTAATACACATAAACTATGTAAATAAGTATGCGTATGTAAAACCAATGTGTTAATGTAGGTGCGTTGTCAACTCGTTACATTTCAATATCATAATGTATGAGAGGTGTCTGGTTACGTTTAGGGTGTGTACCAACTGAACTTGTTACTATCCTTTGTATGTCTTTTTTTTATTTCTGAATTTAATGTAGATAAAGCAATGCAGGTTTGTAGTCAGTGTCTAAGGAAATAAGACGTGATTTTTTATAACAATGGATTATTAATCCATGGCTGCCTAAATGAAAACGCGACAAGGTTCTGTGAATGGTACCTTATCTATATGTTTTTATACAAACTCTTTTTATGTAACCCACTATTAGGTAATAGGTATTAATATCATAACAGCCTGTTAATATCCTACTTCTGGGATGGGGTTCCCCATTAACAGGGATAAACTTGTCCTACTTTTACCACCTGTTCGTTGACAAATTGCTAAGTTTTGTTTTTGCGATGTTTCTCTTATGCCCGATTTACACATCGACAAGTACAGTAGCGAGTTAACTTGCGTCATTGGCGAGTTAGGTCACTTTTTGCGTGTGGACGGCAAAATCGAGTTAAGTAGTAAGTTGCCGATCAAGTTGTTTTGAATACAGCTCGATCCTATTTTTCGGCGAGTTAAGAACGAAGTAGCCCCCTCTTTCGCGTCTCCCTCACCCCGCCGGCTCGGCGCTCGCAGCGCCCGCCGTGTAGACGGGCGAGTTTAGTACAGTTCACAAGTTCTATTGTCGTATTTATTTTTATTTTTGTCTGTTTTTCTATGTATAATGTGTATCTATTTATAAAAGTATTTAAGTATATTTATGCGTTGTCTAGTACACATAGTACAAGCTCTAGTTAGTTTGGTACTAGATGGCGTTGTGTGAAAGTGTGAGGAATATTTATTATTTTATTATTCTAAGTATACTTTATATTAAAATTTCATTTTTAATGTGTTGCATGTTTAGTGTTAATACTATTTCTCGTATAATAGCGCGTAAATGGGTATTCAATTGTTCAATGTCCATTTTATCGATTAAAATAACCGTAAACAATCTCAGGCGACGCACGCACGACGCGACTAGTCTTCGTCTCTGATCGGCAACTTATGAGCTGTACTCGCCTACGTGTGAACTGTACTTACTACTTATTACTTACTACATAACTGTCTATTTTTTTAACTCGCCACTGTACTTGTCGATGTGTAAATCGGGCATTAGTCGCTTTCTATGACTCTACGAGTTACGGCTTGACACCATGCATTCTTAGTCACCACATCTGTTTAATAATATAAGTTATTATCTGAAGTATTCCAGTAGTCGATGTTTTCAGCACTCAAACTGTATAGGTGCAAGCTGCTTTTATTGTCATGAAAACTTAAGGCTTGCTTTATTAGATCTTTGATCAGGACATACTTATCTAAATAATGTCAAGTGCATTGTACAAGAACCTTTATAAATTACTTTCACATAAAAGGGTTATTGAAATAAAACTAACACTTACATGTTCCGCTCGACGCAATTATTTTATTTAGAACGTCCGATAGAATCTCGCGAAGCATTGTACTCAACATTACATTGTAGCGTGATGGACAAACACACGGTAGAAAGTGCACCTAGTACTAACACAACTTAAATATAACCTAAATAATAATACCTACATTATATCAGTCGCTGTTTACAGGCTTACGTTTATTGAAGCTAACGTAATGTTTTGTCGCTTGCCTAACGTTCCACTGAGATAAATTAACTTAATTATCTTATACATAAAAATAAAATCGACATCAATTTATATTCTCACTTATATAAGCAAATTAATAAAAAAACAAGTTTTCATACTAATCAGGTGAAGCTTAACTTATGCAACACAAACAAATACGACTCATATTTCTCAAAATAACTCTCACCTTAAATATTTCAAGCTTATTAGTTACGTAACTTATATAAATTAATGTTAATTAATTGTCTGTCCAGGTATCAATTAATGTATGTACTTAGTAAATAGTTGCCCCTTTGAAATATGCAATTAATAAAGTCAGTGTATTTTCTGAGTTACATTTTCTCTAGTACCTACATACTGCGAAGTTAAAAGACGATATTATACTCGTATAAACACTTCTGCATTTTGAAAACATCTAAATTAGTCTTATGCGTTAGCTGTTTGATTTTAACATTATTTTATTTTAAATATTGCTATTATGTCAACTTAGTAACCATCACTAATGAATTAAAATAAACCTAATATGTTTAAACATCTAAGCACATCAAGAAAACTTAAAAGTAAAATGTAACAAAGTAAGCCTGATTATGATAATTAATTTCACATTATTCTTTAAAGAAATGTATCAAATCGATATAAATATCAGCTAAAGTAATCATTATGTAGTATTGTGACATCAACAAATATTACAGTTTCTCTCTGGTTCCTGGTGCTTATATTACTATTCTGATTACAATTAAAACTAAATTGCACGTAAATTAAAATCAGAGATAAACTTAAGGCTTATTCTATAAAGATACGTTAATATCAATAGTATTTTGCAATTAATTCGTTTTCTCTTAATGTATCTTAAAACAACTACATTAACCCCCTTACTTATAAAAATCTCTAAAATTTAATCACTGTTTAACGAGTTTTTGTTAGCAAAACCAACCTTAAGCCAAACAAAACCGTAAAATCTTAAGCTAATCAATTGACTAAAATTTAAAATGCGTTTATGAGTAAGGGGGCTAGTATGGAATCTTTTGTTCATGTAACTAAGCAGCGTTTAAAGTAATGTACCTAATAAGACAAGTGAAATATATGTAAATACACCAAACATAGCGATAGTACAGTCAGGAGCAATTGCTGTATCTATTATCCCAATATTATTACAATAAGTACATTCACAACACAACACTTATGCTCTTGTGTGCATCACTATTAAACACAAAAAAAACTCAATACCGTTGAGCCGCTCTCCTTGCTGTCAATGTCAATAATAAAATAGTCAGTCTTAAAACTTCAGTCTACTTTAGGTACTAAGTTATCGTAGAATTGAGTTATCTCCTGTTGTTTCCTGGTAAGTCCCCTCACTGTGTGCCGCTGGTACGGCTTCAGTAAGTCCTCGAATATATACTGGTTACGACTGACTGGAGGCCATTTTACACTGCTTGGTTTACTGAAATAGAAAATATATTGATAATGTTAAAGGGTTGTACTGAATTGATGATGGAAATTATACACAATTAAAACATTTCTTTTCAATTCATTAGATGAAGTTCGAAAAAAGTTTACGCATACTAACTGAAATCTGTAGAAATTAATGCTAAAAAAAATATATATGAACTTATTGCGTTTTATTATTAGATTTAATTTATAACGAATAATTTAAGTAAAATAACATTAAACGCATTTTAACTAGTTTTAAATTTTACTTGCTAACTTCTGTGATCCGTTGCTAATTTAAGTTACTAACTCGGGCTAATACCATTCTAATACTCGGACCGACGACAATTATTTTACGTATATAATATGATTCGTCGTCGTGATCATCATATCAGCAGAAGTAAATAAAATATAATTACCCAGTTTTGATGAAATTGACGAAAATATCAGTCATAAAGTTTTTCATTCGTGCGTCTTCAGTTTGTGGCGGGTACGAACTATATTCTACCATCGAGTTTGCTTTAAATATATATGTGACATCCTCAATATGCGCGGCGCCATGGTACTTCAGCCCTGTTGTTTGTTTGATCAGACTGTTCTCGTTATCGAATGACAATTTATAAACATAGGTAGGTGCCTTAGCGTTGGCACGCATTTGTCCTAACTTTATAACAGGATATTCGAACATTCCTTGTGTACACGCGCGTACGAAGCCGTCTATCGTGATACCCGCTGTATTATTATAATATCGACCGACAATCTTCTGCGCTATCTCTGGTATTAGATTTTGTGGAGTTGAGAACAAGAGAGTCGAAGGCACTATCAACAATGGATTCAGTTTAATTTTGTCGAGCAAGTCAAATTCTTCAAATCGTCGGCGGAATCCTTCGCAGTCCAGGTTTGCGTATCCAACTAGAATAGGAACATCTTTACCGGCGCGACTGATCAACGCGGCTGGGTCGTCTTCTATCACTGTTGTTACTCCGGAGAACGCAGTCTCAATAGTAGGTACAAAAGTTGTTAGTCCCATTTGGTTTATAAGTATTTCATTGGCAGCTTGTATTTTTTCGACTGGCACATTGATAAGTTCCTGGTGAATGACGTCTGGGTCAGTACTGTTGATGGCCAGGATGTCAAGCAGTTGCTTCTGTATAAACTGCGCGAAGGGTTTTGAAGGGCTGTAGAAACTGCTTATAGCTGTGCCGCTCATTAGTATTGCTCTGTAACATATTTATTTAAAAATATTAGTTCATCTTCGTCACTTTTCTTTCTCAATATTTGGACATCTATACTAAATACTTCTGTTCTTGATATAGTAAGTATAGTAAAAGTGCATACAGTTAGGCATCATAAGCAAAAAATATTTCAAGTGATAATGTTATAATTTAAGATTATAATAAATTATTATACCCAGTTAATGCATAATACAGTAAACACTCACCTCTTAAATAAATCCTTAGCTGCGTTAGACAGGGTCAACAAATGAGCCGCGATCGCTCCCGCACTCTGACCTCCGATGGTCACGTTATCAGGGTCTCCACCGAACGAGGCGGCATTCCTCTTCACCCAGCGCAAAAGTGTTATCATGTCCCTGAGACCAGCATTGCCTGGGATCTTGGCAGTTCCCAACGATAGGAATCCAAACACGTTAAGTCTGAAAGATAATAATTTATTTTAAAGTTCTGTTTACACAATTTAATTTCTACTAAGTATTGTTTGGTCCCTAAGATTAAACTTATCTTATGAGATGTGGTTTAGGACACCTTCTATCTATCTGACAATCAATTAACAAAAAAGTGACTACTCAATAGTGGAATATATAAAGGAAAATGTAGGTAATTGACATAGGAATTTTTATTTTTTTTATATTTTTTTGTTTGTATTAAGTATTGTTTTACATAAATTTCGTCTTATGTTTATAGGTTGTAATTGACATTGAATTTAATTTAAATATCGTTATTCTTATTTTAATGTTGAGATTTATACCATTTAAAAATAAATTATTCTTGTGTAATTGTAGTTAATTGATTGTTTTGTTACATTCCGTTTTAAATTTAAGTTATTTCAAACACAATATAATATTGTTTATGAATTAAATAACTGAAATGAACTTTAAATTAGCTAAGTCACTATTCTAAATAAGGTAGCAAAATCCAAACTACTAACCTGTAATTAAACGTAATGACAATAACTTTCTTCCTAATCAAATATTCAGGTCCATGTAGATCAGTATCACCGGAGCCAAACGCGAAGCCTCCTCCGTGTATGAACACGAAGATGGGCAGACCTTTCGGTCGCTTATCCTTATCGTTCCCGGTTCTCTCACTGACAGCCTGCCTGGGCGGCACTAGTTCTCTAGCCTGCCTCTGTGAAGGTAGCGCCTCTATAGGCACGTGGATGTTAGCAGTGATGCAAGCCTCGCTCATGCCGCGTTGTGGCCGCATCAGCTTGCCGTACAGTATGTCTGTCTGGTAGCATATTGGTCCTTCGTTTCTCGCGTCGTAGTTGCCTTCCCAACGTTCGAGAGGCTCTAGTTCCTGAAAAAATAAAAGAAATAATAAAGACATGTTACTGGAGCTTATCTACACCACTAAGGGTCGTAGCACATATAACGTAACGTAAACGGATCGTCACCGTGTCAACTCGAGCCGTTCAGTATTATTTGTATGAAACTCCTTACTGCAACGCACACTAATCGGAATTGTTTACAGTGAATTTAAATGCTATCCCATTCTCGTTCAGAGGTTGTCGGTTAAATCGATCAAGAGAAGTTCAATAAAAGATAAAAATACAGTTAAAAAACAGGTAGCTACCCATCTGGATGGGGCCAGTGCGTTACTAATAGGGCAAGTTTTTCTCTATTACAAAATTCATGTTTTAGAACATGTAAGTCCCGACATGGCAAACGTACCTTAAAGCGCAGTTCCCCCACAGGTTGCTTAGCGTAGGGGACTCCCCTGAAGCTGGCGTACTCGGAGTTGTCCTCCGCCTTGCGCACGAGGCCGCACACCCATCCCGCGTCCGTCTGCGCGCGTACCACGCATGTGTGCACTGACCGCGCGTGTACTGGAAACATTAATACAAACTTTATAACATAATTGACTTTAATACACAATCTGCGAAGGGAATCTTTATTTGTTGCATCGACATAACTCTTTAACGAAATAAACTAACAAAAGGATTACAATGAACGAAAGAGCGTTGTGTGTGGTGGAAATTTATCTTGTACACCAGTTTAAGTAAGGTTTACTCTTAAAAACTCTTATCTCATATTTAATTTTCCGAATGAATGGTGTTTTAGCTCTAATGTAAGTGTAGTTCTTTTGGTGCTTCCAAATCAACATGGCCTATGATCAATTTTCCTTATACCATTTAAATGCTTGTATAAATGAGACATTAAATTAAATAATTTCGATGTCACGAGATAATCTCGTATGTACAGTCGGGGTATTTGCCGCTCGACCACCCTTAGGCGAGAATCGTGGCACGCCCACGTATCGCATGCGCCGCGTGCCAAGCGATTCTCGCCTAAGGGTGGTCGAGCGGCAAATACCCCGACCGTACTTAGTCGTGTTTTTTCAAAAACTTGTTTCTTTATATAATTATAATAATTTTGCTAATTTAATTGTATTTAGCAGCATCCGGGTTTAATGAACTATCAACATAAATTTTACGTTGTATTGTTTTGTCGAACACTAACATTGTAACATAGTATTAAATGATTATGGTAGGCTGCAGCTCTTCTCGCAGTACCTTTGCTTTGTACACAACTGTACCAATTAGGAATTTAAAAGTATCTCGGTCATTATTAAAGATTAGGACAAAACCAATTTGTGTATAAAAGGAATTATATTAAAATCCATCAAGATTTTAGGTTACCAGTAGAAAGGTCTGAAGTGTACAATGACCACATATTTTTTAACTAATAACCTTAAGAGTACTGAAGTTCGAATCACTGTAGATTCAACGCTTAATTTCACCAGTATTTTCCTTATTATGTAATCACTGTAAGTTTTTACGTTCGAACATGGCAGAGGTCAAGATTTTTGCATGAAAGAACAGTGAGTATTATCATTCTGTAATTACTATATGTTGCCAGTGACTGTCTTAAAAACTTATCTACCGTGAAATTATGAGTTTTGCTAACATTCAGAACTGTAAGTCAAGTTGCCAAGCGAAGATCAAAAAGACACATACAAAAACGTGAACGTTTTTATTTCCATTATTCTAGCTGCAATTAATATTATTTTGGACTATAAAATGAGTAAATGACCTACACCACATATTATGTCTGACATCAAATATGAATATAAACAAAGGCTTACGCTATGTGTTCAAAATACATAATAATTATGTATAACCTCGTTAATTAGATAATATTATGATGAGTCCATTAACATGTCGAGTTGATACAAGACGGAACTTCGAGGAGAGGTACCGCGGTGGAACAGTTTTTGTTATTAACTTAAATATTCGTATTGAAGACCTTGGCTTTACACGTGGACATATTAATATAAGTGTGTTACCTTTAGATACGTTTTTGTATGTTTTGTTTTTACAATTAGTTACTTGTTCTCTTTATTTATTTTTCATGCAACATATACATTTTATTAATATATTATGTAGTTTGCTGGCGCTTCGCGGTATGCGACTATCGGCGAGTGCTTCTACGACAATTGTTGTTTGTAAAATCCACAAATTGTTGTATTGGGCTCAGATTCTGACACGGGAATTGTTTGTTAAAAAACTACAAACATGTAACCAACCAGTAACGAACATTCTACATCAGAACCTCCATGTAGAGACCCAATGCGAAACTTTGCAGGTTGTTGACCAAGAGTCTTTAATATTTACCCAAAAATAAACGTTCCTAACTAATGAAAAGAAAGACTTTGTCAACTCGTTGACTGGCATATTATGAAAAAGTCATTATCTCTTATCGAAAAGTATTATCTCGTCATTATATGTATCTAGAAATAGTCGTGTTTAATTTGTACTTAAAGTAGTACAATGTGTATTGATATAGAGCAAAGAAGCAAATATATGTCTATAACATTTCCTAGTTGTAGCTTAGCACATAAGTTCCTCTCTTGTGACTCAATGCTAAAAAAAGATCTATAAAAAAACTAGTTTTAAAATTATAAATAGGTTCACGGTTTACTTAATTAACTTGTTTACAACTAATTTTATTACTTGTGCTTCATTAATTATAAACATAAAGATAAGTGAATTAAGTTAGCCAAAACATATTGAATATGTCCTAAACTAGACTAATTGATGTAGAAGGGCACATGTCATTGTACAGTAAATAATGAGTGTCGTAGCTCGTAGAGAGTTTCGTAGCAAGTGCTACGTTGCTACGACTACCTTATACATTGTTAGTAGGGATAAAACGTTTTTAAGGAGGATATTTTTCATCATATCACCCTAAAGACATCAACAGCCTCCTTCAAACGTCTCTACATTACTTTGTCCTGTGCATCCCACATCCTTCGACTGCTCTATCAAACTTTCATTTGATCGTCTCTTCATTTTGCGCTTCCCATTCCAGAACCTTTACTCCCCAAAGTTCCTGCATATTGCAACTTAAGAGAGGCAATCATAAATGCTAGGTCATATTATATCTGTAACTTTAGACAGATATTAATATATATTTAATCTGCAGAGATAATTTTGGATGACATAATAATATAATATATAAATGTGAGTAGTGTGGTGCGCGGGTCAAGCGGGCGGTGCAACCAGTTTGATAATCAGTATTATCGTCAGACGTGAAAAAATGCAATTACATTTGTAATTTGTTACACGTGTAGGATAACATTGCCTTGAAGCGTAGCGGTTGCTATACGCGCTCGTTGGGAACTAAGTCCCGTGTTCGAATTGCGCACAGGACTATTGATTGTGGGTTACACAAATTGTATGGTTCTATTTTTTTTATGTTGAATATTGATGCATGATCCCTATTATGGTAGTTGTTTAAACAAATAAAGATTTAGTTTTTATCTCCACAGTTTGTCGTCGACGCACGTTCACCGTATACATTGTAATGTAGATATATCAGATAACATCTATGTACAAATATATAACGTTTATGTACCTAATTGATGAGTGTATATTAATTGCATCGAGTCTTCCACTGCAGGTTCACTGGGTCGATCTTGTTTACATTATTATGTTTGTTGTCACTACTTCTTATATAGATTGTGAGCTTGGCAACTCAATTATTATACTTCGCGGAGTTTATAATTAGCCCGTTAATGTCCCATTGCAAGATCTGGCCTCCTCCTAAGACGGAAGGAAAACTGGACTAGTAGCACCTGGTCTTAAAGTTTATTGACAAGTGACATTCTTAAAACAAACTGTCTGTAAACTATTCCTTAGTAAGCCTGTAAAGGTGTGACATAAGGTAGAAACACCATGTATTCTTTACTCCACAGATTTGTCCACTACATTCTAATTATATAACGGAATTATCAAGATTTGTACTAAATTATTTAGTCTGATATTAATTGACCAAATATTTGTAAAAGTACATTTTATTTCAGTTTTCAGAGTAGAAACAAGCCTCCTTGTCAAAAACATATTACCTGTTTTAAATTATTTATAAGTAGGTACAACAAATACTTTATGTAGTCCATTATAAAAACTATTTTAAAAAAGATAAAAGGGATTTCCCCAGGGAATCATTTTTATTTATTAATATTGATAACCTATGTTTTGTGGATGCCTAATCTTTTCATGGATTAAGATAAGAAAACAGGTGTATAAGTATATTTCTACCTTAATATCTAACATTGTTTATTATTTTCTAATATTATATTCTTTAGGTTTCCTTGTCACATAACATGAGGTTGAATAGCCTCTGATCGTAGGTACTAAAGTTACTCTGAGAGATTAATGTCACTTGCCACAACTTAAGCTCATAAGCCACTAACAGCAGATACACCAATGTAAGCATCGACTTTTCAAGTCCTTACCAAAGCTAAATGTCTAAATTAGTATTATTTTGTTTAGAGTACCTAGGTACAAAGACTCTATTCTTAGCCAAAATTAATTTAAAAAATGACATTTTAAACGTTGCTGTATTTACATAATACAGAATTTCTTTGAAAATATATATGTACATTACTCCAAATTAATCTTTTGCTTTCATGAAATTAAAAATAAAACATTTTCTTTAAGTACAAATTTCTGAACGTAAACTTCAGTAAGTAATATTAAAAATTCATTATTAATTAAACACGCAAGAGCAATTAGCTCTCAAATAGTAATGCTAGGCACGTGTAACACTTGGAGAGTTAAGAGATCACAGCACTTGATGGTGGAAGGTGAACAAGACTCACCGGTTAGTATCGCGACGAGCGCCGGCAGTAGGAAGCAGTGGGCTGTCATCGCGGTCCGGCAGCACTCGACACACTGCCGGCCAGCGCGCCTCGCCACTACGTATATACACCGCCCTCGATCTACACTACATTACACCTACTACTTGCGCCTAATTTACCCAGGACAATATGCTTGTGCGATAGGTACATACATACAACCTAATTTGATACAGATAGAAATACGTGTAAAAACATTTAGATACAATGTAAAAGTATAAAAAAAAGTAATAATTATCATTAAATTTATTTTAATCTCTTACATAAGAACATCTCCTCTAGATAGTATTTTCATTATTAGGTTTCTCTGTTCCATAATACTTGTATAGATTTATTAGAGACCGGTTTTTTTGGTAGGGATACATCGGGCCGAAGCCATGATGTAGAGGCCCTTTAAAAAAAATTCTAATCTGGTGTATTAACATTAAATTATTCTTATGAACCCAAAAACAATGATAGAGTTTTTTATTGTATGAGAAACTAATTAGTGTTATTTAGTTTAATTTAAATATTTCCATAGCGATAATTAAATAAAGCGCATTCAATACCAACATATACAAAACGCCTCTGATTTAATTAATGATTTTATAGCTCATAATTTACTTGGTAGTTCTTTACAACATAAACTGCAATAAAAATTAATTTTCCTATTGAATTTATTCAAAACACAGAAGCCAATTATCATTTAATGGTTAAGTTTTATGTTATGTTCGTGACAGAGGAAGACTCTTCTTATTAAAACTAATTAATTATTAAGTATATTACAAGATACGCATTATCCTCACCAAATAATATAAAAATCCTGTAATTTTACAAAAACAAAGTCCATGAAAAACTGTAAATTTAATAAAGTAAAAATAATAAGTATTCACTAACAGGTTTTGTATGAATTCCGTTTTTCCACTTTTAATAAAAATTTTTTTCATATAAATTAAATAATTAACTAAAAATATATTTTGATTATATAAAAATTTAAATCATCACAATTGTAAATTTTTATAACATTTAATGTCTGTAAGTTTTACATACTATGTTGAAATGGTATCGTAAGAAAAAAAATCAAAATAAAGTGATATAAGAAAAAAAAATGGTTACCACTCCATACTAGTTGCCTTGGAGACGTAAAAGCAATAACCTCACTTTGTTGCTAATTTAATCGTTTTAATTCAACACGCAGCTGCGATTTCAAAGAAAATTAACTATAGGTCCACGTGTAACAATAAAAGACAATGTATACACAGATCAGTACATAATCACTCATTATGTAAGCATAATTAAAAAAATACTTAAAAAAACCCTACACCTATCAAGGTAGAGTTAGAACTACATTAGTAGACCTAGTTAAGAAGAAGCTATAAGTAGGTACGACCTAGCAGTGGACCACCAAAAGGTTAAACTAGCCTTGCAGTAAAACAGGGTTTGACTCTTTATTTGTAGTCACTTGCTACTTGGATATCGTTACAAGAGTAGTTAACGTAAACCTTTACTAACGATTCGTTTCAGTAAAAGAATTAATTCTTATCGTGATAAATAAAATAATATTTAGTTTTAACTACTAAAAACATAAAAAACGAAATTTACTAAATAGTATTATTATGACACACCCATAGCAGTGCGTTACAATTACAAAGTATTTATTTATCTATTATGTTTGTTTGTACGTACGTCATCGTTACAGTTTACGTGTTAACCTATAGGACTAAACGATAAACGTAATTAAAACGATATGACCTGAAAAAATACAATTCATCACTTTGTTATCACTTATAGTTGCATGTTCCTGTCTAAGTAGTCTAACATTATGTGTGCCAATGCCCTTGTTTACTTAAATAAGAAAATACATTTTAACTGTCTAATTTTAACTAATGCTTAAAAATATAGATACTATATAATTTAAACAATTGAATGTTTTTTCTATTCTCTGATTACTACGTATTTTTATCCTAAACTGGGAACTCCGTCAAGTTTTGTCGCCTAGGCAGAAAGTGGATAAAGAGCTTTCTAAAGGATTCGACATACAAAAATGAGAAGTCTTGGACATCAATACTTATTACGATCTAGGACATCATACCATTACTAACGCCATTTGTTTTTAAAATAAATTTCAACTTCTAAACTTCCTATTTTAATAGACGATACGAATTTTACTAATTTCCCTTCCACGTGGTCGGTTGTTGTCATTGACGGTTTGGGTGTTGTTAATGGTGGCGTTTACTTACCATAAGCTAGTTTTTGTACTTATGTAACTCTATGTTCCTAGAAAGAGTTGTTTGATGAATACGAAATAGTACATAAGATAACTGCAGCCTTTGGTCAAATGATGAAGCTACTCATACAACACATATACTGACAGATCACTAAAACCAAACATAATGTCTGGTCAGCGTGATATACTCGTAGTCGCTCAGATTCCTTTATATTTACTACGCTATTAGTTAGTAGTACTTCCTATAGTTTCATGTTGTTTAATCTATCTTCTTATGTTTCAGGTAATTAAATTTAAAATTAATGCAGAGCGTAGCACGTTGCATTCCTTAGGTAAGCAAAATGATTTGGATTAAATTTAGCAACTCGTCCAGACATTCAGCAATCTCATCAAGAGAATGAAATGCTCCTTTTTTAACTTCAAGTTTAAAAGTGGCCGAGAGAATGGTACCTACTATTTCACCACGTCTGCTAGTCCCATGTAGAGAACACACACATAAACGTGCACCTTTTCCAAAATGATATAGATAATGACGTATACTGCTAAGCTTTTGCTCTTACTTGGCTTCATCTATTCTCACATGTTAGCAATTTAAAAGAAGATAAAGACAATCTTCTCCCTTTTTAAGTTCTAACTAAACCAAGAGCAAGGATAAAGTCATATAAGGAAAAAATCACCATGTGTTATTACTACATACATTCATTTAATTGTGAACGAAGTCATTGATCTCTAATGGGATTTTCTGTCAAACAGATTTACATCTCAAAAGAAAAAAATATCTAATTTCAACAATTTACATTAAAATAATTTTCTACAAATATTCACATTATAATATTACAAGCTATAAACTTCTTACTCCAGGGACAAGTCCAGTTATAAGGAGATATATAAAAATAAAATTATCTAATATTTTAAAATAAAAAACAAATATCTACCAAGCCTTTATAAGTAAGTGGTTGTGTTATATGCCAATGCCCTTTGATGGCACACGAACAATTAATATAAATATTGTCAAAATAGGCTTGTATGAATATATTACTAAGTTGAAATAGTCACTGTACCGGTCTGGTCACTTTGTGTATCTATAAATTTTTATATAATATACTTATTAATTTTTAGATGTTATTATTAACTTAAAGCCGATGGATGAGGGAGGCGCAGGACCGCACAAGGTGGCAATACTTACAGGAGGACTATGTCCAGCAGTGGACGTCAATTGGCTGAGATGATGATGATGATTATTAACTTACAAAAAAGTCAAAGAAAAAATAAGCTTTCAATTTTTTTTAAATGTAATAAATAGTTTAAATACACCGGTTTGTTAAATATGAGTATAGCATGTCAAAATATCGTACGTTACTGAGTGAAAAGCTAGAGGAGGAGTGAATAAGATATGGCTGGAATATACGGGGATTTTTATTAAATAAAATACTATTAGGATTTCTTAAATCTATTCTGAATCCAATCTTGGATCCACTGTAAAAATACGTAGTAGGTATTTGGCTTATTACGATATAAGAGAAGGCACATATGAACGTACTGCATTAGTCTTAAGGGTCATGAGAGACGGCGCACAGTGGTCAAATTTTGAAAGTTAGGGGTACTTAATTATATAATGTCAAATACCATGTTCAATCATAAAATTATTATACTAACATTTAAAAATATACCACAGTGCGGCGGTCTACATGATGATAAACCGACGCTCATGCCATTAATACCAGAACACTGCCAAGTCGCTGCCTACCTTAAACTTGTCTTTAGAGGCTTCTTCTTCGCTTTATTATCTCCAAACCGAGAGCAGAATTTTACTAACAAATGTTTACCTATTAGAAAGTAAGTTAAGCATAAAGTTCATGTTAAGATTATACACATTAATGCGAGGTCGATATCGTTATCAAACGTTCTATACAATGCGCTGATAACATTTCTATCACACAGATATTTTATCAGGTGCCAGTCAGCGTGAAATTACCACGCTTTTCATTATGTATTTTATTTTATTTAAAACTACCTCACTCATGAAACTTCGTCTGTGCCACTGAAGAAATTCATTATAGCATAGGGCATTTTTTTAAATGAAATCCTTATGTTTTTACAGGCTCTATCCATGATTTTAGCAGTCTAAATTTTAGTTTGATAAAGTTTATGTAACCCATTTCATTAATACTCCGATCCTATAAGTCAGATTGTTATATGGCCTGTAACTTACCTCGATAAATGAACTATTGAAATCAACTCGAGTTTCTAAAAAAAGCGTATTTAACCAGTCAAAGCAACAAACCATCGAATTATACTAAGTACGTACAGTGAGCCCCAAAAGTCGCTGAACACATTTTAAATTCCAAAACTGCTGAACACTAAAAATGTCATAAGTCAGTGTCGCAACAAGAGCACAGAATAAGCTTTACATACGAAACGACCATAACACGCTGAACACGGTTATTACAAAAGTAGCTGAACCCTAGTAAGTATTTTTAAAAGTAACTGAACGCCTAAGATTCCAAAAATAGCTGCACATACGCGTCAATTCGTATTAAAACCTACTTTTTGGGTATTATACTATAAGCATCTTTAAAAAAAATATAAACTTTTAGAACAGATAAGTTTTGTTCAAAAAGGTTTAATTACAACGTTTATTTATCTTGGTTATGGCCTCCTATACATTTGTCAAATTATTTTACATGTCAATGGACCAAAATTCGCTTTACATCAAGAACACCAAAAGTAGATTGACAGGCAATAACATTGAAAATATTATTTGTTAACCTACTTTTGTATTTAATAATGTTCAGCTACTTTTGGAATACTAGGGTTCAGCTACTTTTGTAATAACCGTGTTCAGCGTGTTATGGTCGTTTCGTATGTAAAGCTTATTCTGTGCTCTTGTTGCGACACTGACTTATGACATTTTTAGTGTTCAGCAGTTTTGGAATTTAAAATGTGTTCAGCGACTTTTGGGGCTGACTGTACCTATATGAAAAGTTACATTTTAATTAATCAGTTTTGACAACAACCTTGGGATGAGTTGAAGTGTAGCCTCTAGCCCCCAGGGTCGGTTTATTTATTCGTTTGTTGTTGTTATAATTTAAATGAAGTACGGTGAAATCAGTAAAATCCTTTAATCATTTTCCTATTAGATTCTTGGAAGGTTGAACCTTCCCAGAATCAGTTCAAAGGGTGAACCCACTCAGGGCTTGAACCTTGAACAAGTTTTGCACAGTACAATTCTGGTTATTAGTCAGTTTAATTGTGAAACTGTTTCATGAAACTCTATTACGATATTATTAAAATTAATTTGATGTAGTACAAAAGGTAAATAGCCCACTGCTGAGGTTAATTCTTAGAATACACCAAGCCTCAGCAAGCTTTTATAACTTGCTAATGTATTCTCGCTGTAAGCAAGTTTGATAAGCAAATACGGTTATGAATACGTATATTAATTACAAAACAAGGGTGTTTTCCATGAATTTATCTCTGCAGGGACAGAGGGATGGCCTATAAATACCAGAGCCAGGTTAATGTCAAGTTTTTTTAGAGATAAATTTCCGAAATTCCCCTTTGTCAGGTTTTTCTACATCTGTGAGACGAGATGGAGTGGCGAAACTCTCTATTCTTCCGCCACCTCACTTATAAAATGCATAGTAAATTATGAATATTTATTAAATTATTTTCCATCTTTATTGTGAACGTACTTTTAGCTCATAACGTAACGCGCTCTTTCTAAAATGAAATTAAAATTTTACGATGTCATTAATTTTTCTCGTAATTTGACGTTGCTATGGAAACATTTTCTCTATGCCGCTCACTAGTATTTTAACCAATGACGTATAAAGTGAGTGAATTATCACTTTCACAGGTGAAGGATTACCAAAACGTATAAAATCAGTATATAAACAATAAACTATGATCTATCTCCTCATATCGCAATCCATATCCCATCTTAAACCGAAGCATTAAAGTTTATTTCACTGAAAATAATTAAAGTATAAATGCAACTTATTTTAATTCTTTTGATAAGAAGGTTAAGTTGCAATATCGCTTGTATAATAAACATTATGTAGTAATTATTGACAAAACAATACACTATCTAATTAGGTAAGTCATTGTGTCAATGTCATATACATTTATATCCGCAAGTGAAACCGTATTGTTTTTGGGAGTATTTGCAGTTTCGAGATCTCCCAAAAACACCTGAGCATATTGCGGGTTGCACACCGAGAGCTAAGCTAAGTTTGTTAAGCTTAGCTCGCATAGCTGACACTGTTTTCCATACTAGTGTGCAGACCGCAAACTATGGCAGAAGTATGGAAAACTGTGTAAGCTATGCGAGCTAAGCTAAACTAACTTAGCAGCTTTTGGTGTGTAACCCGCACGACACTTAGGTGTGAAGTCACAGAAAAGCTAAATAGTCTTGGAACCTGCAATGAATTGAGTCAGAAATCTTTATTAAAACGAGTAAACCTAAGTTTTTGATCTAACCTTCCTTGTTTAAATTAAGTTTATTTTAAACAAATTATTGTAATGAAGAATGTTTATAAGTATATAATCTGTAATTTTATACTAAATGGGTTTTAAAAGTAATGACAACTACCACTATCATAATAGCTATATATTTACTCGTAATACTCGTGAGCTAAAGGTTCACTTTTATACGAAGTTAAAGCTTTTGTATTAAACAGCTTCCAGTGCTGGTAAATCATACCATAACCTGACAATCATTCGTGCGTATATTAAAAAAAACTCCCGCTCTAGCGATCATGCCTTGTGTCGTGTCAAACATCAATGTAAGCGATACATTATATACATTTGTATACAAACATCCGAACATTACTTCTGGATAGATCAAACGATTGTCCTGTGGAGGAAGCAAAATTGCGTTCTCGTAAGCTGCAATCGCTAACCACTTCACGGAGGCAGTTATATTTAAGTTATCTTTAAAGACAAACTTCCTAGTTTCGTCAATTATTATACAAAAATAGATAAGAGTATATCTTCATGTATGTATGTATAGGTAATCTATATCGCTATCTGTTGCGGAGTGTAGCAGCGATGCACTTGTTGTGATACTAATGATAAAGATGTTAATTATACTCTAAAATCACATGTGAGATAAACTTACAGCTTCGATCCTTGAGGTCGACTCGTGATTACTGGCACACGGAAAAAGTTTGCAAACATGATTGTGACAATCAGATAGGATTGCATTTTTTATATTTCGGGAACGAAGACAGCGTATTTTTTGATCTCGTGACTTTTATCGTTTCATTTCAATTATTTTGTTTCCGTATCTCGGTCGTACAGCACGGGTAACATTTACAGCATTACTCGTATCTTAGGTTTCGTTATGAGATAGTCGCAAGTCTTCTAACTAAATGTAATGCCTAGGTTACGAGTATCTCTGTCTCCATATCAACTTGAGTTGCAGTATAGATTTTGTCAGTTAACTACCTAAGTAATAGACAGTACTAGACAGCTTGTTTTACCGGCTGATGAGCGCAAGGCACAGGCACTTCCTGACCATTACATTTGTAAAGCTCGTGTGTTATTCTGCATGAACAACCCTTGTTACCATCGATCGTAGAGTCGTCTTCATCTTGTCATTTTACGATACCAATAAAATACGTTATGTAAATTCTAAATTGCTCTTTCTATTTTTTTTCACTAAAAGTATGCAAAACGGTTTTACTTGTGCCTTACCTTGTTTGAGATTTAAAAATACCTTTAAGTTCACCTTAATAACCTTTGTCTTTGACATAATTGGTGTTATCGTTTGTAATCACTAACAAAGAAATACAAAAGACTCTGAAGCTTCAACATATTAAATGAACTGTACCGTAGTATGGATCAAAATTATTATTCTGCAAGCCTCAGAGGCTAGCGCTTGATAATAATATAATCGGGCTTTACTTTGTGAAATTCCATTACTTATTTCACAAAAAAATATATGTATTTACTAATGGAGTCTACCCACTACACCGTACCATACCATGACCGAGCTAGAACGGTATCACGTAAAGTAAAACAACGACGGTACTGGCCGGGTACGGAACGGTCTAGTGGGCTGTGGGCATAGTCTCATACGTTTCAATACAAAGAATACAGTTTTGTCTGACACGTTCATAGCAGGGTCATGGTATAGTACGGTGTAGTGGGCAGACTCTTTAACGCTCATTGTAATAATTATGAATCAATGATTTAATTATACATTCTTTACAAAATCATTGGTATCACATTACACCACCTATATTTTGTAGGTGTGTATAGGTATGTACGAAATAGTCCAAATAATGTTATCTAGTTCTAGACAATTATTGCATAATATTTACAAGTAATTGCACACTAAATGTAGTTTATCTGCGGTCACAGAAGGTTTATACACAATACATACAAGTGAAAGTACAGTCAGCCCCAAAAGTCGCTGAACACATTTTAAATTCCAAAACTGCTGAACACTAAAAGTGTCATAAGTCAGTGTCGCGGGTATTTCAGAAGTATCGATGTTGCCAACTCGTGCAGTATACGGGAGCCGCGCATGACTGAACGGCAACGTCGCCCGCTGCGTCGCTCATCTGCGGTCGAGTTTCAGTGTAGTTGTAGTGAGTGATTTTGACAGTAGACAAAAGTCAAGCCAATTTCAAAGCGGAATACTACATTAACAATTTCATCAAAACAGTTGTCAACACGATAGCTTTGCTTGTATAGAGCTTGGATAAAAAAAGAAAACAGCTCTGGTTCCATCCTGAGGAACGGATTACTTTTTGTGTTTTTTTATTTTTTCTTATTTTGTTTTCTACTATTATTATTCAATACAAGCTGTAACCCGCGACTTCGTTTACGAAAAAAATGTATATTCGACAATTAAATTAAATAATTTAATTAATTAATTAATTAAATGGCTTTATCACCTCTAGACTTAATTTTAGTTGCATGTCATAAAACTATTAAGTTCAATGTCGCACAACAGGGAGCGCTTCTTCTTACATAACATTTCAACTCATATCATGGAATCTCCGAAAATGTTTCTCATACAATTTAAAGTCATACTTCAAACTTCAAACTTCAAAATACTTTATTTCATAAAATTTATTACAAATTGTTTGAAATCGTCGTTTACTTAAAATTGAAGCTACATTTAAAATTATAGATCGACACAGACAAACGCTACAGCACTAAGAAAAGCCGCGTTGTATTGTCAAATGTAAATTAAAGGAGAAAAATAAAACCAATCTACTACTCGAATCTACTTGTCTGTCTGTGTTGATCTATAAATTCCAGTTTCCAAATGGTAGGGCCAATGAGAAGAAACCTGGCAAAGAAACTCATGGCAACTCTTTTAAAATTCAGTTGTGTTTACAATTTTTTTTTTACATTAATCATATACCCTATCAAAATATTTGACAGTACCAGACAGGATAATACACCATTTATACATCATAAAAAATAATAATCAAAGAAAAGAAAAGTAGAAGACAAGCATGAGAACAAGGAAGACAGAAAAAAAAAAGATAGAAAGGATACAATAATACAATTAGAACTTAGAGATAAAACAATACAGTAGCACGCATATATAAAAAAAGTGCATAAACTTGCATTATTTGAAACAGCCTATGGAACAGAAGCAGTTAATCCCAAGCCTTTTTGTCTTTCGTGTAGTCTAGGATAGTATAATATCCCTTTACGATAAGTTTTTGTTTGACTACATTCTTAAATTTATTAAAACTTAGATCTTGAATATCTTTCGGAATTTTATTATAAAATCGCACACATTGACCCTGAAATGAACTATGTATTTTTTGGAGCCTAGAATACGGATGAATAAGTCTATCTTTATTTCTAGTATTTATACTATGGACATCACTTCTTTTGACAAATTGGTCTTTATTTTTATGAACATAAATTATGTTTTCATAAATGTATTGACTTGCTACAGTTAATATATTGATTTCTTTAAATTTTTCTTGAAGTGATTGTCTCCTTCCTAAATTATAAATTGCACGAATAGCTCTCTTTTGCAGCACAAAGATAGAATGAATATCGGCAGCATGTCCCCATAGTAAAATACCGTATGACATTATGCTGTGAAAATAACTAAAATATACTAATCTGGCAGTTTCTATGTCTGTCAGTTCTCGAATTTTCCTAACGGCATAAGCTGCAGAACTTAGTCGCTTTACCAATGTCATAATATGTGGGCCCCACTGAAGCTTAGAGTCTAGTGTTATACCAAGAAATTTTGTAGTGTCCACAAGGTCTACCTGATCCTCCTTAACTCTTATTGTGGTTTTCACTTCTTGTACATTCGGCGTTATAAATCTAACACATTTGGTTTTGCGGCTATTAAGGAGCAAGTTATTAATGTCAAACCAACGAACAACTTTAGAGATAGCCAAGTTTACTTCGTCAGTGCTAGTCTGCTGTCGTTTCACTTTAAATAAAAGCGAAGTGTCATCGGCAAACAAAACTATCTCATGTTGATCTTTAACTAGATGTGGTAAATCATTTATATAGATGAGAAACAAAAGGGGTCCAAGTATGGAACCTTGCGGAACGCCCATTTTTACGACAGATCCTGGAGATAATTTTCCATTAATATTAACTCTTTGTATTCTATTATTTAAGTAAGACGTGAAAAGATCTAATCCAAGTTTACCTAAGCCATAGTGATGTAGTTTCCGTAAAAGTGTATCATGATCGACACAGTCGAAAGCCTTGGACAAGTCACAGAAAATACCTAAAGCATCGTAAGACTTCTCCCAGGCATCATATATATGTTTTACAAGCTCCACACCAGCATCGGTTGTGGAGCGACCCCTTGTAAAACCAAATTGTTTAATATGTAAAATTTTGTATCTACTTAAATATGTTTGCAGTTGGTTTGCAATAAGTTTTTCAAATATTTTACTGAAAGTTGGCAGTACTGAAATCGGTCTAAAATTAGTTGGGTCTGATGTACAGCCAGATTTATACAAAGGAACAATTTTGCTGGATTTCATTAAATCAGGAAACACACCACTATCTATCGAATGATTAAATATAAGAGCTAAATGCGTTGCAACTGAGTAAATAATATGTTTAGTAACAACTACAGAATTATCCCATAAATCTGATGTCTTTTTGACATTAATGGTATTAAAAGCTTTAATTATATCAAAAGGAGTAACATGTTCAAATTCAAAATCATTGTTGAAAATCGGTACATTATCCTTTAAAATTAATTCTGCGTTTATAGGTGAAGAGTTCAAAGATTGAGTAGTAGTAATTGGAATATCAGTGAAAAATTGTTCAAAGGCAGTGGCGACTTCTACATCTGATGTGATTGTTGAGTTATTGATGTTTAAGTTGTACTCAATGTCGCGGTTGACTACTTTGCCTGTCTCACTATTGATAATATTCCATATGGTCTTAATCTTATCATTACTGTTTTTAATTCTTGAACTCAGAAAACGTGATTTAGCTACCTTACAAAGCTTCCTAAATAATTTAGAATAATTTTTAACATAACTCTGAAATGTATGACTAAAATTATAGTTCCTTTCTTCATAAAGTTCATAAAGCCGTATTCTACTCTTATGTAATCCTACTGTTGCCCATTCACTGAATGTGGCGTTGCCTTTAATTAATATTGTTTTTGGTATAAAAATTGATTTAAACACATTACAATAAGTAGTAAAAAAATTATCAAATAAAGTGTTTACACTATCATCCGCACTGATAATTGGTGTGGAACTAAAGGCTAACTCAATTTTGTTTTTAAAACATTCAATTCTATGCGCAGTTTTAGGTATAACAACAATGTTCTTAGATACATTTTGTTCCCTTCTATTTAAAAATGTAATCTGCTGACCAGTGTGGTCTGACTGAAGCTTATTAATTAATAATTTATCAGTAATTACAAAATTAATAAATACATTATCTATACATCTTGCTGTTGTTTCAGTTATACGAGTGGGCTCCAAAAATACATTTTTCAGATTAAAAGATTGAAAAAGAGCTAAGTATTTAGATACCCTTTCTGGGGTTTCATTCCCTGTTACCAGTAAATCAATATTAAAATCACCACAAACCATTACATATTTTTTAGACTTGGTTACCTTATCTAAGACATCCTCCATGACTCTCTCAAAGCAATCATACATACCCGAAGGGGGTCTGTACACACTTAATATAATAAAATGCTTCAACTCTACACAGGCTATCTCAACAGAACGTTCAACCGAGAGATTAACAATATCAAGTCGTTCTTTATATTTAAATTTTTTGTTAAGGATTATCAATGAACCACCTCGTATTGCATGCTCTCTGCTGAATGAACTGCCTATCTGGTGATTATCAAAATTAAACATGTATTGGTCACTTCTTAACCAATGCTCAGTAATACAAAGGATGTCAATGTTGTTACTATTAATAAATAACTCGACTTCTAGAGTTTTACCCAATATGCCTTGAATGTTTTGATGTACTAAATTTAATTGATTGACATTCTTAGTATTACCCAGAAGTGAGCAAGAGGTATACTCTTTTGTCTTACTGTTTAGTTTAAACAGTTTGACTGAGTTTGAGCTAAGTGCTTGGCTTTTGTAAACTTGAATGATGATCATTGATCATATGATCATAATGATCATTCTTCATTAAATTAAAAATTAAATAAAAATACTATTTAATTTTCAATTAAAAATTAAAAATAATATTTTAACTTTATTAAAATACCTGTGAACAGTGACGGTGAATTTAAGTTACTTGTTTTTTTTGAGATAAAATACAATAAATAAAAAATAAAAAACCAAAAAAAATACTTGGCACAACCCGGTTTCGAACGCACGTCTACTTCATCAAAGTCGAGTGTTCTATTTATACCCTAGGCTATCGAATCTCAGTGAATTGTTTTGAAATTATGTATCTATTCCAACGAGTAAACATAATAGACAGTGTGTGTTCAGCTACTTTTGGAACACTAGTGTTCAGCTACTTTTGAAATACTAGTGTTCAGATACTTCTGAAATACCCGCGACACTGACTTATGGCACTTTTAGTGTTCAGCAGTTTTGGAATTTAAAATGTGTTCAGCGACTTTTGGGGCTGACTGTACCTATATAATCAGATATTTGTGTAACTTAAACACAACAATGTCTTACTTTCTATAAGTTTTAAACTTAAGCCATCCAAAATCCGTTTTTCCGTAACATGATAAGCATGTTGCAGAAAAACGGATTTTACTATACTTAAGCAAGCAGAGATCAAACAAAAATGTGGTAAAAAAACTTCGGTAACGCACTTTTTATAATTTGTATTTAGCGAGTAATATTTTCATGTTAATTAATGGTATTTGATATAAATCTATTCTATTTATTTGCTAAACATATGTACTATAGAAAACACGTACACAACATTACATGATAGCGCCAAGGACTAACTAATTAAATTAGCGCTTAAACCTAAATATTTGTAACTAATTGTTTACTACATTTAATTAATTGTAACATATTATAAACATCCAAATATAGAGTGGACTAGATATTATGTTGTTAATAGACGTAGCGTTCAATATACACTGTTCTACATCTCCATAATATACAGGGTGTTTGGTACATCGTTTGCCAAAATGAAATAGCTGATAGAAGAGGTCATTACCCGTCTTTCCTCACTCACCTAGCCGGTTTTAACCTCAACATATTTTAGATATCGATGTAAAGCTATTTTTAAAAGAAAAACCCAATATTTACCATGAACACTTACATTTTTTTTTAAATTTCTTCCGTGAGTCGTCATAATTATGTTTTGTTTTAAAGTTTAATACTAGGAGCATCAAATAAATTCATAATAGCTCACCAAAAACGTCAACTTTTTGTTTATTGACTTATTATACCTAATAGAGACAGGTAAAATTTAAAGATATGATCAACTTCACAGTACAATAAAAAAATAAATAAAAGAGAGAAAGTTCTTCCATTTTCTGAATAAATGCCTTTACTTGTTACTTTAGCTTTTTTGTCACTGCAGTAGGTCTACCTTATCACATTAGAGTTAATTTAATATAAAAAAAGAAAAAAAAAATCATCATTTACTATAGCGTCAATAATTACGATTAATGTTCTTCATCAAACGTGTTTTCTTTACTTCGAATTATGTATTACACATGTTTTGTAGAAAAACTATTTACTTTTTTATAACATGTTGTATACCAATGGAAAGAGGATAAAGTAAGGCATTTATTCAGAAAATGGAAGAACTTTCTCTCTTTTATTTATTTTTTTATTGTACTGTGAAGTTGATCATATCTTTAAATTTTACCTGTCTCTATTAGGTATAATAAGTCAATAAACAAAAAGTTGACGTTTTTGGTGAGCTATTATGAATTTATTTGATGCTCGTAGTATTAAAGTTTAAAACAAAACATAATTATGAGGACTCACGGGAGAAATTTAAAAAAACATTTTAGTGTTCATGGTAAATATTGGGTTTTCTTTTAAAAATAGCTTTACATAGATATCTAAAATATGTTGAGGTTAAAACCAGCTAGAGGAGTGAGGAAAGACGGGTATTGACCTCTTCTATCAGCTATGTATTTCAATTTGGCAAACGATGTACCAAACACCCTGTATAAGATATTTATTTTGGTTGATAAATGATAAGTTACACTGTGTGAATTTGTTCTTTAAAAAAAACTAGTCCCCGACTAGAAATTAGTCTGGTACAGTCAGTTACAAGAACTTGAACGCTATGTCTGCGAACATAAAATTGAATTTATATTCTTCACATAATTTTGACTACTCTTTCTGATGCTGACTGCTCGAGGTGTCAATTACTGCCGTATTTGAAACCTGTCAAGCTTCCAAGAAAAAAAGAAATAAGTACTATCTTAAGCCGGTCAAAATTATCTTTTCATTTCTACGAAAGTTTTCACTGTAAAATGACGGTATTAAACACTGCAAACTCGGATTAAAGTTACTTGATATAGTAGTAGACCCTATTCGTAAGCCAGATACCAAGTTATAAGCAAATATGAGTCAGCTTGAGACCCTATTCGTAAGCCAGATACCAAGTTATAAGCAAATATGAGTCAGCTTGAGACCACTTACTTATTGTTATTTATGAAATAAAGTATTATGTCCGTGTAGGTATGCAGAACTAAAATATCATTTTTTTTTAAATCTTAGCACATGTCTACGTTTGTCATAAATACCTTACCTAATGGTTCGTCCAAGGTTCTACTCCTAACAGGTTATTGACAATTTCTGCACAAGATATCTAGCCCTGTGTCGTAGAGCCAACAGGCATGAAATAAACAGACACTAAGAATATTCAGGCTTAAACAAATAATTGTCTTCCGCGTAATTTTAACCCGCATCCTACATATTAGGTTGGGGAAAAAGTCTTTTCGTATTTTTGTATGAAAAGTCAAGACATTTTTTTCAAAGTTTATTTACATTTATTTACAATATATATGTACCGTTTTGTTGAACAACTTTCTGCCATTTTGTGGGCAGAGACATTATCCCGTTACTGTAGAAACTTTGGGACTTCTGATCAAAAAAACGGGACAAATAGTTTTGGCAGTCCTCTCTTGAGGTCAACCTTACAGAACCTAAAGAATTCTGAAGAGACCGAAACAGGTGAAAATCTGAAGGCGCAAGGTCAGGGCTATATGGTGGATGCACTAGGACCTCCCAGTTGAACTCTCTTAATTTTTGCTGAGTGGCTAAAGATGTGTGTGGTCTAGCGTTATCGTGATGAAAGACCACACCCTTCCTGTTGATCAATTCCGGCCGTTTTCTCTCGACTGCTTCCTTTAATCTCATCAGTTGCTGGCAGTAAAGATCAGAATCGATGGTTTTGCCGGGCGGTAAAAGCTCATAATGAACAATGCCCTTCCAATCCCACCATACACACAGCATCACCTTATTTCGTGTTAGGCCAGGTTTGGCCACAGTCTGTGAAGCCTGGCCAACTTTCGACCACGACCTTTTTCGCACGTTCTTGTCGTACGTGATCCACTTTTCATCGCCAGTTATCAATCTCTTCAAAAACGGCTCGGTTTCATTACGTCTCAATAATGAATAACAAATGAGTACACGGTTCATTAAGTTTCTTTGAGTGAGCTCGTGTGGCACCCAAATATCGAGCTTTTTTGTATAACCAGCTTTCTTCAAATGGGTCAAAACTGTTTTGTGGTCAATTCCCAGTTCTTCAGCTACATCGTAACTACTAATATGCCGATCTTGCTCCACTCTTTCAAAAATGGCGTCCATTTTATTCGTAACAGGGCGACCAGAGCGAGGTGCATCTTTAACTTAAAAATTTCCGGACTGAAAACGTTTGAACCAAATTTGTGCTACTCTTACTGACACTGCATCAGGTCCATAAACATCACAAATTTTTTTCACTGCTTGAGTTGCATTTTTGCCTTTTTTATAATAAAATTTTAAAATGTATCGAATTTCTTCATTAGATTCACTCATTTTTACGGAGAGAAAAACAAATGAAAAATAGCGGGAAACAACTTTTTTTTATTTTTTTCTTTTCTTTATAATGTAACCTTTTTAATGTTACCAAAACCAGCCAGACACAAGTAGTACAGTCAAAGAAATTTTATAATAAGTTTATGCCTACGTTATGCGAAAAGACTTTTTCCCCGACCTATTACATACAGTACCGTTTTGCTACCAAATCAGTTTACATTAGATTATTGTCTTTATTCTTTACAGGGCACTTGTTATTTATTTTGTATCAAGTTCACAATAAACAAATAAAGGTTACACAATTCGTGACATATAAAAACAAACGTTATCTAAAATACAAGACAATAACATTATAGAGTTATGTAATGTTAAGTAATTTATATGTAAATGCGTCAAGCTTAATCCTTGTCAAGTTTTGACCACACGTTTGCACTGAGATATCTGTCAGCCTCCTTGGCCGATATCTGTTAGCGTGTTTGACGCTTACTATAATGCGTCAGACGCTTTAGAGTGGTATTGCATGTGTTTTAGTAGAAAATTTGACTATTCAATAGTCTACTAATATTGCATAGTCCACGTGGATAAGATTATAAAATCAAAAACAAATTATAAAATAATAAACAAATTAATAATAATGTTAGACACAAAATATAAGACATAAGTAGACTTACATTCAAAACATATATTGAAAAAATAGAAGCAATTCAAATTAGATTTTTAAAACTTCTTGTTAATAAAAAAATTAAAGAACAATATAAAAATGATTACACAAAATTGTACAAAATAATATGTAATATCCTTCCAGCAAAATTAAAACATAAATATCTTTTTTTAAAACAATGGCAATCCAGACATTGACATGAGTGTCGTCACTAATGATTACAATACCCGCTCTATGTCTTCTGGCAAGTTCACGGTACCAAGGGTACGTAACATTATGGAGATAGGACTATTAAAAAACGCTTACCTTACTTATTAAATAGTCTGCCGGAGGACATTCGGCGGGAAACAAATATAAATTTATTTAAGAAAAAACTTAAAAAATATTATTTAGATTTGTTATAATTTAAGTATTAGATTAAATTATATAGAATAAGATTACTTACAGCAGAATATTGTACGGAGACTAGATCCCACAGTTAAACCAATTACATGGTTTTGTGGGACTCAGATTGTAAACTAGCATTAAGATACTGTTTTAATAATAATAAATAAATAAATAATAATAAATAAATAAAGTGTCGCTTATGAAGAACAATTCGCTTTATACGCGTACGGTACAAATACATAATAGCGATGTCGGAACCATGTTAAACAATAAAAACATAGATTTTCTCAACACATTCATAGAACTAACTAAACTTATTGAACTTGCAATTTAAACATGAAATATATTATGAAACGTTTGTTTTAGTTTATGCCTAGATATATACATAAACTAGCGGTCCGTCCCGGCTTCGCACGGGCATTATTTTCACGCTTTTCTGTTGAAATTTTTCCTGAATTTTCTTTGCTAACCTCACGGAGCCCCAAGACCTTTCCAACGAATGCAAGATCGTGGAAATCGGTTTGTGCTTTCTGGAGTTATAGCGTCAGGAAAGAAAACCCGACTTATTTTTATATAGTAGATAGAAAATCTCTCGCCTTAGTTTATGCAAATAAAATGGTTGACTCGAGTGCACAAAATTTATAAAACATTTTTTGTTTTTATTTATTTTGAAAACAAACGTCAAATAAATCTCCCAAATTGCAAATTCACTTACCCCCGTGATCTAGTTTTATTATTGCATTTGTTTCAAATGATTTATCATTTAAAATTCCTATTGAATGCACACAAGTTTTACTAAAAAATTTACTGAGTCAAAATTACTTTCAGTGTCTAGTTACGACAGTCAGTACTGGCGATTCTATGCATATTTGCGAACGAATATTGCATAAATATAAGAATATTCCTTTGTTTTATGAGCGTCTCAGGATAAAATGAGGTGGTGATAAAAGTGTTGTGAGTCTGTCGCCACGCGGATGTTATATGGCCGTAATGTTTTATGTTCTGTTATAAAGCAATTATGAGATACATTTTTATTGTGATAGGAGACGACACGTGTAAGGGCAGTCGGTGTAAGGTTATAAGTAAATATAACTGTTACAGTACACTTCATTGTAAAGTTCATTGTTTCACTTACTTGATCAGTCATGCAAATAATAATATATTAAGAGGGGAACAAGTAATTTTGGACATTGCCGCAGTGTCCTAAGACAAAGGTCTTCGACCAGTGTGTGTTGCCACTGATAACATATTAATATGATACAGAGACGTGGTCGCTCATTATGGGCCTTCTTAGTAGGTTTATGGTCTCCCGAAGGGCAATGGACAGAGCTATGTTGGGAGTTTCCCTGTGTGATCGAATCAGAAAATAGGAGATCCGCAGGAGGACTAAAATGACCACATAGCCCACTTAAAGTGGCGATGGGCAGGGCACATATCACGAAGAATTAACAGCCGTCGGGTCATAAATAATAATATTTATATAAGCCTAACATTTATATAAGAGTAATTATTATTCTTATATAAATATATAGGCCTTTTTTGTATAATACTTTAATGTTTGGCGTAGAACTTCGTAGCATTACAAATAATTGAAACACAAACCATTATATTCTTCTAGGCATCACAGTAACACATCAGAATCTTTCTCTACAAGCTACCATCCGAGAAGTAGATGGGATCAATACATGACAAAAAGTAACAGCCTTTTTTTTTTTAAAGTAGTTCACAATTTTTACCTTGACAACGAAACTAACAGTTAACAATAATGCAATAAAAATATATCTTAAGAGCTTAAAGCACAGATAAATGTATGAAAATAAGTTTTACACAGACTATTAGTTTTACAGTAAACACTAACACCTCGTGTCGAATAGATACGTCACTTTTTTGTTTATATTGAATATAGATAATCCACGTGTCGACGAGTTATCTAGTCTGTATCTAATGTGGACGAAATATCATTTGTCGCACAATATAGTAAACATGTTAATAACACGTGTTTCAATAACAAGTGCATAACGTATGATGTTATAACTATGTCTAGATATTATATTATTATGTTTACTTAAATATTATGCAACATTTATTTAATATATTACTATTCCTATAGTAACGATAGTCGTCTATTCAACTTACTTTTAAGTACAAAATAGACCTAGGTAGAGAAATCAATTAATAAGTATCCAAAAGGGTAGTCCCTTTCTTCTCCGAATATCGATCGTCCGAAAATCATAATCCCAAACAAGTTTACTATAATCATCACTTTCCATAATGTTCGCGTATACGAAATCGTATTTTACCTAATCGTCTTTACCTATAATACTTGTGTGTCATAAAATGGGGTACTATAATTATTACATATCCTATTTTTTCTTGCTATAAAGTCACATGTCCTAAAAACAAATTAGGGCAAAAGTCAGAAACAGTTGGTTAGGTTAGGTTAGTATGGTGACCACAACGCCAGAAACATTTTTTTTATGTAAAACTACTATATAGTATTTATGTTTTTTAAATAGTATAGATTGTGATGGTTATAGCAAAAAAAATTAGGTCATGTTATGTTTAGGGATTTAGGTTTTCGGACAAGTGATATTATAAGACATGAATTTAGGGCTATCTACCATTCGGACACATGATGATTCGGACACAAAATGTTATGACACCTTAGATTATGGATAAAAAAATTATGAGACAAAATAGAGAACTGTTGAGAATATGGACGCCTACGAATAACATCATAGCAATGTGTCAATAACTTAATTTTATATACTATATGTATAGGCGCTCTCTCGTCCGGTGTCCGTGTGCGTCGCATGTCATGATACTTTTATTCCAATTAAATAAATTAGTTAATTACAATTAAATTGCCTTTAAATCATTCCATCAGGTTATGGGCCGCCCCAAGCCTGCCGTTTATTGTTATTTTTGTGTTTTGAAAGGTTTTTAAATTTGAAAATTAAAATATATTTTTAACCTCACTTTCATATAAAAAAATGGCTGATCGTACTATGTTATCAATAGAAAAGCTAACGGGTCGTGAAAATTGGTCAAGTTGGAGTTTTGCAGTCAAGGCTTACTTGGAACATGAAGATTTATACAACTGTGTTTTGAAGGAGCCAGTGCCGACTGACCAAAATTCTATAAGGCAAGGCACCAGAGCTAAGTCGAAGATAATATTATTAGTTGATCCAATTTTATATGTACATATTCAAAATTGTACTTATGCAAAACAGGTATGGGACAATTTGACAAAGGCATTTGAAGATAGTGGTTTAACTCGTAGAGTTGGTTTATTAAAAGAACTTATTAATACCACCTTAGAAAATAGTACTTCAGTAGAAGACTATGTGAATAAAGTAATGACGGCTGCGCACAAGTTAAGAAATATACATTTTAATGTAGACGATGAGTGGTTGGGCACGTTGATGTTGGCAGGATTGCCAGATATGTATAAGCCCATGATTATGGGATTACAGAGTTCCGGCATAAAGATAAGTGCTGATTTAGTGAAAAATAAATTACTCCAAGAAGTAAAAAACACGTCAGACAATACCGCACTTTATGTAAACTCAAAAAATCAGCCCAAGAATAAAAAAGGTCCTAGGTGTTTTCACTGTAATAAAAACGGACATCTCAGTAAAAATTGTTGGCACAAGAAGTCAAGTAAAAATACAAAAACAGAAGAAACAGGATATGTTGCAGCTTTTTCAGCATCCACAGCAGCAAACAATTGTAACTCATGGTATGTTGATTCAGGGGCATCCATGCATATCACTCTACGCAGGGACTGGCTCACTGATATTACTTCGTCATCTGTACCGAGCATAAAAATTGCGAATAATAAACTATTAAAAGTGGAATGCTGTGGTAATGCATGCATTAATGTAAAAGCAAAAGATGGCACCACTAATGCAATACAGGTGAGGAATGTTTTATATGTACCAGATATAAAAGCAAATTTGTTGTCAGTTAGTAAAATAATTAAAAGTGGATGTAATGTCAGATTTAATAAAAATGGTTGTGAAATTTACAATCCCAGCAACAAATTGGTTGCAAAGGCTGACTTAGTAAATGAAACATATCTGTTAAATACTTGTAAAAATCAAGATATGCAAGTCATGATTGCTAAAACTGATGATGATCCCTATTTGTGGCACCAAAGGATGGGACACTTAAACTTTACTTATCTTAATAAATTACCTAACTGTACTGAAGGTGTAAAGTTTCCATTAAGAAAAGAAAATTCAATTTGTGTAACATGTCTTGAAGGCAAACAGACGAGAAAACCATTCCCCACTGAAGGCTCCCGTGCAACCAGTTTGCTAGAGCTTATTCACAGTGATGTCTGTGGACCGATGAAGAATACTTCTTTAGGAGGGGCAAGGTATTTTGTGACCTTCATTGATGACTTTTCTCGTAGAGTACATGTGTATTTTATTAAAAATAAAAATGAAGTTTTTCAAAAATTTATGGAATTTAAAAACAGAGTAGAAAATGAACTAAATATAAAAATAAAAACTCTGAGAAGCGATAATGGAACAGAATACAAGAACAATGTTTTTCAAGCCTACTTGAAGGCACATGGAGTATTGCACCAGACATCGAATCCATACACTCCTGAGCAGAACGGTCTCAGTGAGAGAATGAACAGAACTCTAATAGAGCGTGCGAAATGTATGTTGTTAAATGCAGAATTACAGGTCACATTCTGGGCAGAAGCGGTTGCTACAGCTGCATATATCATAAACCGTTCTCCCACCTGCACTTTACTAGATGCGACGCCTCATGAAGTATGGACTGGAAAAAAACCGAATCTGAGTCACATGAGAATTTTTGGATGTCCAGCAATGGTGCATATTCCAAAAGAAAATAGAACGAAACTTGATGTAAAGTCACGTAAGTTAATATTTGTTGGCTACAGTGACAGTACTAAAGGTTTTCGATTCATTGATTTAGAAACTAAAAAAGCCATTATAAGTAGAGATGTCATATTTTTAGAAGCTTCAATTAAAAGAAATAAAGTGAATGATGTTTCTGAAAAAGAAGGAATTAGTGAAAATGGCATAGAGAAAAATAAAAATGAAAGTTGTAAAGTAAAAGAAAAGAAAACTGTTTACTTACCTGATGATGAACCTGAAAAACCTGTGGAAAGAAACATTGATGATGAGATTCATGAAAGAGGACAAATACAAGTTGAATCTCAACGTATTTCAGATGATTCTGATGAATTTGAAGATGTCAATGATGAGACATACTTACCTGATAATACACTTGATTTTCCAGTAGAATCTAACATGACTTTGAGACCAAAGCCACACAGAGTGCAACACCACAGTAGTCCTTCATCACTGATGTGTCTTAATATTGAATCAACAATGAATTTCTTAAACAATGATCCACAAACTCTTGAAGAAGCTCTGAATAATGAAAAGGCTGATGAATGGAAGAAGGCTATGAATGAAGAATATCAGTCATTGATTCAAAATGATACATGGACATCAGTTAACTTACCAAAAGGTAAATCAGCTATTCCCAGCAGATGGGTTTTTAAAACTAAGAGGGATGCTAATGGATCAGTCAGCCGTTATAAAGCAAGACTTGTAATTAAAGGTTATAAACAAGTCAAAGGCATTGATTACAATGAGGTATATGCTCCTGTTGTCTGTTATACCTCCATAAGATACCTCATTGGTCTAGCTGCGAAATATGGACTTAAAATACACCAGATGGATGCAGTGACAGCATTCTTACAGGGTGAAATTGATGAAGAAATTTACATGTCATTACCAGCTGGTTTTAAAGAAGAAAATAAAGTATGCAAACTTAACAAGTCAATATATGGACTAAAACAAGCTAGTAGACAATGGAATAAGAAATTAAATAATGCTTTATTAGAAATTGGAATGACTCGGTCAAACATAGATCCATGTGTTTACTACAGAGTTTTAAATGAAAATGACATGCTTTTTATCGCAGTATATGTAGATGATATACTTTATTTCTTTAACAATAAAAAAACTGAACAGTTAATAAAAGATAAATTAAAAGAAAAATTCCATATGAAGGATTTAGGAGAAGCCAAACATTGCATTGGTTTTAGAATTTCACAAAATGAAAAAGCAGATGAGATTACCATTGATCAATCCATTTACATAAAGAATATACTTACTCGATTTGGAATGAACAATTGTAAGCCGGTGTGGACACCTGCTGATGCTAATGTAAAACTGAAAAAGTGCGAAAATCAACAAGACATTTTGAAGAACATTCCATATCAAGAAATAATTGGATGCTTGCTGTACTTATCTCAGGGAACTCGACCAGACATTACTTATATTGTAAATTCTCTGAGTAGGTTTAATAGTCAACCTACTAATGAACATTGGGTGGCCCTGAAACGAGTTTTGAGGTACCTGAAAGCTACAATTGATATGAAACTGGTTTATAAAAGGAATGTTGATGATGAAATTTCAGGATATAGCGACTCAGACTGGGCAAATGATATTGAAGACAGAAGATCTTGTACAGGTTATATATTTTTATTTCAGGGTTGCAGCAATAAGCTGGAATTCTAAGAAACAGCAAACTATAGCTCTTTCTACGACTGAAGCTGAGTACATGGCCCTAGCATCTGCCTTTCAGGAAGCACTTTGGTTGAAACAGCTGGCAGATGAATTACAACCAGAACTTAAAGCTAAACCTATAACCCTTTATTGTGATAATCAAAGTGCAATTAGTCTTTCAGGAAATGTCATTTACCACGCACGCAGTAAACATATCGATGTCCGCTACCATTTTATACGAGAGAAGATTGCAAACAAACAAGTTGTAGTTCAATACAGAAGTACTAGAGACATGGTCGCCGATATTCTGACAAAAAGACTCCATCGACCATTGCATGAAAACTTCATCTCATCAATGGGTTTAAATTTAAAGCGTTTGCGTCCAGGAGAGGATGTTGAGAATATGGACGCCTACGAATAACATCATAGCAATGTGTCAATAACTTAATTTTATATACTATATGTATAGGCGCTCTCTCGTCCGGTGTCCGTGTGCGTCGCATGTCATGATACTTTTATTCCAATTAAATAAATTAGTTAATTACAATTAAATTGCCTTTAAATCATTCCATCAAGAACCATCCAAAAGCGCTCGAAGAATACATATTTTGAAGATTTTTATTTAATTGTACCGAAAATTTCAATTCTGTGAAATTCCCTATTATTTGCAAAATCTGAGTTAAAACTCAATTAAAGACAGTTGAACTAATGGAGTTTATTAGTGTTATCGAACTTCTGAGTTCTCTCTGTTATTAGTGTTATCGAACTTCTGAGTTCTCTCAGTTCGGTCTCTTTTTTTCTTTATTTAAAATGTAGTTGAAAATATGTTTAAAAAAATTAAGATTGCTTAGGTATTTTCCTTGAAAGAGGGTGTTATTTTTTAAGGCAACACTTTCTTGTGGTGCCCTTTGTTTATGTGTCCCACGGAGACTTTTACAAACATCATTTTAACGGGCACAATGAACATCTAAACACACGCTTAATTTTGCTATCACGGTCATGCTAATCAATCTGTTGAGTCACACATGAGCGGAGTACGTAGGGCTATTCTCATTGCAAACTCGTTTATGAAAATTCTCAGAAATTGTCTAAGAAGCGTTTTAAGGTTTTTTACGTGTAAAAAGATGATTTATAAAAAAAGGTAATTCTATACTAGTAGTACTATATTTATTTATTTATACTATAGTTCAACAAGACAGGTTATCACGTGTGTCCTTCATTAGTTATTCAGCTAATTATAAGATAATTAATATTTATTAAGGTAAAAACAATATTTTTACTTGAGTTATCTCAGTAAAACGCACTCGTGCACCCAATTCCACGAATTTGAAATCTCGTTTAAGCTTGATCTATATTAGCAAAATGAACCATTGCAGAGACGGGTTCTTTTATCCTCTAGCGATGAAAGATAACCTGGGTTAATACCATGCTAACGCAGAATCCTTCGTCTGATTCGATATTACAAAACAACTACAATTTATAAGGACATTGTATTTACATTATACCTACACTACTGGAAATACTAATCGTGCGCAGACGAAGTCCAAACATTTGATGACACCTCGTTAGTGTCGACAAAGAAGCAAGATAAGATAATCCATAAGATATGTTCATAAAGTAGCCAATTACAATAGCAACCGTAAAATATTATTTGTATGTAAATTCATTAGACTCGTGGCAGTTACACAATCAGAGTACTATCAACAATTAAGTGCAAAGACAATTAAACAAGCGACGGATATGAATAGGGCAATAAAATATAAACATTGTAACTGGCATGATGCTTCCCATTCTTGAACTCTACTGCATATTTATAAGCAGTTGAGTAGGCTCAAAAACAAAATATTAAGACTGTAACAACCAACCTCTCGTTGTAGTTAACTGCAGCTCTGATTTTGACCCGCTGCCTGAGTTTATCCACCTCGATACCGACGTTATCGTGGTACTTTTCACCATTTCATTTTCGGTGTCATTATAATCGACTGTGGAAGAAACTATACACATTTAAGTAATAATATTGGAAAAGACTTGCAGTGGAACACTTATCAGCTGACGCCAAAGACATTATACCTATTCTATAAGCGTAGAACCGACAAGCAACAGACAGGAAACTAACATAATTTAATCTAAGTAATTATCCATCAGATATCAAAATCAATTAATAAGATAAATAAAAATGTGTACTAAAATTCTTTACGCAAAGTGGACACGAGGAAGTGCAATCAAAATGGTTGGTAGAGACATTGGGTGGCAACATGTTATCAGTGCATCGTGTAGAGTGGCGCGCGGCCGGTCAAGTTCAGGGTCGTGGTCGCCACGTGCAGACGTTAACTGACTAAACTCTACCTGACATCATATACATACATCTGTGTACTATACACTTTAGACTACATACGTCACCAGACACTGTTGCAGACGGCTCGGACTGATGCGAGGTTAAAGTCTGTCGTCATGCGTTACCAGTATGAAAACTAATACAGGAAAAGCAAACGATAATAGGTAAGAGAATAATTGGAATAAATACGTTATTAATTACTTATTTTATTTTAATAAATAAATTATTTGGTGAATCGTCCGTGTGTTAAAAGCTACTGGTTTGTAGTCCTCGACTTAAGCAAATCGTATAAGATTAAAACAGAACTAGTAAAACTGTTGCATGAATGTAAAGCTTCAATATGAACGTGTAACATAAGCGAGTACTATATTACACCGCGGTTCATACTCGTATAGTAAAAGTATTGTATATTTAAACACTATAATATAATACTAAGTAGTAAGTTTAAGTAAGCTAAAAGACCTAATATTAACATGCCATGGATTCTCCGTGCAGGTGCCGCGTCCATCGCGTGATAGAGGACGGAACACTTGCATAGAGCTTACGACCTAGATGTAGGTTTAAGGAGGCCCCCTTACAACGCGTTAGCAGTCACCTTCACTGACTGCTATGTTCCGTTCTCTACCTAGCCAAATTTGGTAAGAACCTAACAATGCCGTTTTGGACATTCGTGATATTACAGAGCTTACTGAAGTTATTATTTTATTTTATTTTATTCGGAAAACAAACAGTTATTTACATCTATACAAAAGAACTAATTATATAACATAGAACCAGTTACATGTTTTCACATATACATTACAAATTGAATAAGAGAGATACAAATACAGGATAGAAAGTCTTACTTAAAACGATATACAGAGAGCTTACTTATAAACTAATATCAAAATATACTATAAATTATAACTAAGTACTACTTGAACTTTATACAATTATACCTAAAAATATTACAGAAGCAGTTGATTGGAGAGAAACCACCTGCTAGCAATCGTACGTCTATATATTGAGGTACTCGAAATAAATATGTCTAGGGGCCAGATTCAGAGACCGCACTTTGTCTTTACTTTAGCAAAGTCTAGTTATTATCTCTGAATTTGAACAACATTAAAGTAATTTTTCGCATGAAAAAGTTTACTTTCATTATTTATTACTACAAAGTAAACTTTTCATGCGAAAAGATTACTTTAATGTTGTTCAAATTCAGAGATAATAACTAGACTTTGCTAAAGTAAAGTCAAAGTGCGGTCTCTGAATCTGGCCCTAGGTCATATCTCGAGTCATCTATTTTATTGATGGAATTAGCAGATCTAATAAAGAAAGAACCGCTTCTATATTTTGTCGTGCTTTGGGGAACGTAGAGTGGGTAGGGAATACGCACAGATCTGGTGGGAACTCGGACGTGTATATTCTCAAGTAGGTGAGGCGAGTCAATTTTAGACTGAGCTATATCCACCAGTAAAGTTACATCGGCTATTTTCCTTCGCTCACAGAGGGGTAGTAAGTTCTCGGCGGTCCTAGTTCTTTTAATAAGCTGTAGAGGGATTTAGCTGGAGTACCCCTCGCACCTATTTCCACTATATAATATGTACTAAGTAGTAAGTCTAAGTAAGCTAATACAATACCTACACAAGTTTAGCGAAAATACACATTTTGTTTAGGCATGTTGAGATTATGAATGAAACCTGAAATGTGATTTAATTTGTTATCGATCGTACGATCTGGATGTAATCGATATCGTATCGAGTTAATTTATAATCAGTTAATACACCCCAATATCATTATGTGTACGATTACCATCATTAATATTTTGGTAGAGTTCAATGCACTCTACAAAATATTGGTATTTTTTTATAAATGGATCCAGTATTAGCTCAATGTTAACTTATTAATGTCAATCTTACTCGTTAAAAAGTAATATTAAGAAAAAGACTTCTCATTACGAGAATTCGGCTTAGATTACGTTATGGGTACTATTTATAATACAGACATACCTACATCTGTACAGTATATTTTAGTTTTTTTTAAATCAGGCAAACTATTAAACAAACTATGAATATTTTTTTTTTTTCTCTTAAACAAGAACAACTTACGACTAAGCCCTTATCTGGCGCGTTTAGGGTGTTATCACCCACACGTTCTCTAGACACGACATCCGTTTACCTATGTTGTTTATCACTGTCTGATCCCTATATCCTACCGCTTGTAATATAATAATAATATAGTAACATTTTGCGTAACTAATACACGGTAGGTACGGTACGCCATCCAGTAATAAACTTGTATTACCATTTCTGAGAACAGTTCCGCTTTAGCGATGATCCGACCGCAGACGCACTGAGCCTGAAGACTTTCAGCGACGTTTCATGTTACCAACATTAATTAACATAACCCTTTACACATTAACTAGCTGGAATTAGGGTTTCACCTGTTTTAATATGAGCTGACATTGCTTTTTCACCTATTTATAACATAATTTATAACTGTTCTTTGTTTTTATTGTGATTTATAATTTGCATTGATATATCTACTAGTCTAGTATAAAGCTTACCGTAACTTACTGCAAATTGCAATTGTCGTGGTCAACAAACAAAGGAACAACCTCTTCACTTTTATTATATTCGTTTTAATTACATAACTTTTGAAACAAATACTTTAAAGGGAGAACACCCTAACTAAATATTTAGTGTTTTTTGATACGATAACTGCGATGGATGCATAATGTATGATGTACTGCACGTTTCTTTTATCACGGCTACGCTAAACGCAATGATAATACTAGGCACGCGTTGATTGGTATCTCATTAGGAGATGGGCTTTAATTGTCATTAGATGAAACTGTAAGGAATAACTAAATTGGCTTTGAGTCTTAACAACTAATCTTTTAGGTCTGCATTGTGGTCAGAAACATAATGCAGAGCTACTGTAAGCTTTATATGTATTTACAAAGGACCAAGTTTTACTGCACTTAATATAGACAAATATACATAAAGCGTTACCATCAAGCGAGCGATACTAAGTTTGTGCGTTGATCTAGTCCTTATTTTGTTTGAAAAATGCATTCGCTTTCGCTATAGACATTGATAAATATAGCGTAGATATAAGATAGTAACGATAGTATTATAAGTTACGATGTAATACGTAACGCAGTATAATCCAAGGATTGTTTAGCATAAGTTTTGTTTATCCACGTGTATCTATAAAACTTAGTGATGACGTCAACTCGTTGACCCAACAAATGTTACATTAACTCATACATTATAATCTCAACTACTATTTTGTAACACTTTTACTACAATTTCGTTTATTGATTATTACAGTTTTGTTTCTGTCTAAGATTTATTGATTTTTGTTAGCATAAAAAGCTACCGCGCTATGTCAGAGCTATGTTAACGAATGCAAGACCTCTATATGATTAAATGTGGATAATTGAACATCTAATACGAGTATACAGCGCCCCTCGTCGTGTTTGGTCTTTATTACTCATCTTAACGATCTATGCTTAAGATAAATGTCTGTAAACATATTAAGCTACCTCAACGCAACTGTCTCAAAAAAGTATTTTAGGGCATCAAATCTTGGTCAATAAAGATTTGTTTTTTAATTAGAAAATCGCAACGAAGAAAGGCATTCGTTAAAATGTTAATCATTTAAAGCACAATTTATTTGCATATTTATCTTTACAAAGCAACATTGTCGCATTTCCTTCCAAGTACATGTAAGGTCGTATAGAAATATCTACTTTTAACCTATTGAAAAATATTTTGGTAAACGATATCTCACAACTTGAGTTATAGAGAGGAAAGTAAAGTGTTGTATGCGTGTTAACCTGTCTATATATATATTTGTGAACAGGGTGAATGATAAAATAGTACAATTACAATGTCAAATTACGTAACGACAACTTTCACAGTGAGAGAATATCAGACCAAGTATCAAAGTACACAATGATAGACAAGATTATTATACGTTACACTAGCATGTAAATGTAACAAGCACTAAGATATAAATGTAGAATTATGAGGACCATGTATAAGTATTTAAATCGTCTAACGAGTTCAAGCGTAAAACATACTTTCTATATGTATAATAATAATACTTATTTAATATACAAACTACGCAATGTAGACCAAAACTATGCAATGCTTGTTTTTAACAACAGGTAAGTATATACTTACTATTTGTAGATGAATCTAACAATATGGTTTACCTTGCAGGGCGTGGGCATATCTATTGAGAGGCGTGTGCAGCTGGCCCAGCGATGGAGGACGACGTCACGTTCATGTTCCAACTGGGCGTGTTGCGAGACGCCGTCGCAGCACCGGCCCATCTGCTGACACTCGCACATCTCAAGGAGCTAGCCGTCAAATTTGTACACGATAAGGTAATGTAATACACACAACGTAAACTTCTAACTATATTTTTCTACTATATTATTAATATCGTGGTGATAAGTACGAGTACGACAATCTCCGTGTGGCGATGGAGTAAGAATACAATATGTCACTACCCCATCTCATCCCATGGGTGTCGTAAAAACCGACTAAGGGACTATCCGTCAATATTATCTTTACCTACGTAATAAAAATAAGGAAAACTTGAAATTAAACCCTATACCAATCCGTCTGGCCAGCGTGGTATTAGTAGGCCAAGTATCTCGCCGTCCCGGGAGGAGGCCCGTCCCTGCAGTGGGACATTAATGGACGGTTATGAAGTAATGGCAATTAACCTCAATGAAAGGATTAGGAAGACGGAGGACCATTTGTGACCAACGTGTTTTGGGGCTTTTAGTGTCATGGGCATATTGGACTCAAACCGACTAAAACTACAACGTGTTCTTTCTAGCTGACATAAGCCGGGGGCTCAAATTAAGCGCTAAAGAATAACCCTAGATCCCTCCCACAGACATTGATCGCCTCAATGCGATTGCGATCTGTTAACCGGGGTCAGGGGCTCAGGGCATTTAAGCCCTGCCTATGAGAGCATGGCTTGTGGACTCACTACGCTATCTTCTTGGCTTGCTTTTCTAAGGGATCGGCGCGCAGAATATATACATGCGATTCCTAATTAAATAAATATAAATATTCCTCGCACATTCACACAACGCCATCTAGTCCCAAACTAAGCTGAGCTTGTGCTATGAAAACTATGTTGTATGTTACTAGAAAAACGGATAAACATACATAAATACTTTATTTTGTAAATACATAGGTACATATTTATTGTACATAGAAAACACCCAGACCAATACAAACAATCATATTCATGCACACAAAGATTTGCATTGAACGGTAATCGAACCCGAGACCGTGCGTAGCAGTCATGTTATTTAACCACTACGCCACATACATACATGAAGGTACGCCTTATCCCGTCCAGGGTAGGCAGAGACGACAGAACGCCACAGAGATTTTTTTTTATAATGAATAAGTACTATACAATGAATGATGAATGAAAAATACTTACCACAGATCCCGGACAACGGACTGAACCGTCTGTCGGACCGCATCCTGTTGTTCCGCCACGACTACTGCTCGCCCAACGTGCTACAGCTCATCAACGCAGCCTCCGACGTCACAGACGAAACCTTGGTCGAGATCGTGCTCACTGCGAACCGTTAGTACTATTATATTTTATTAAAGACAAAGTTTGGCACGCTGATCAGGCTTAGCAATTTCCGTTGGTCGAATCACTCTTGGTCAATGATGATGAAGCCGTATTATCTTCAGCTGAAACCACTTCAGTAGTAACAACTTATCGTCTAATATCAACTTCTTCATCTTCTACTCTTACTTCCTCATCTTCAAGGTAATCAATTCATCCGCGATATTTCGGGTTATTGCTCCGAACGACTATGGACTACGCATAGAACTTATTATCGGGTGACTACGATAATAAGTTCTATGCGTAAGTAGTCCATAGTCTAATATAATACTGAATATCGGCTTGTGGTTGACATGTACCCAAATTAGAAAACGAGAAAAATGTCTAGAAGTTGTCTAGAAGTTTTTCTCCGATACTGACACGTATAAAAAATCTTCTACAGTCACAAGCCCCCCAAAAAGCATTTGTGGCAATTGTAGGACTATGCAAAAACCAGATGTAAACTAGCAACGTGGATACAGAAGGCGCTTTATAGGATTAGTCTTTACAAGTTTTACTGATGATGATAATATAAATAATGATGTGTAACATTTGTCAGCACTGCTATGCGACGGCGGCCCCGAGGCGGCTCCGTGTCCGCGGCCGCACGCGCTCGCCGTACACTCGTACAAGGCGCCCACCTTCTGCGACTTCTGCGGGGAGATGCTCTTCGGACTCGTCAGGCAGGGACTCAAGTGTGAAGGTAATATACCTTTTGTTATTGCTCAATTGCTCATATTTGGTGCAGTAGTTCTTCTAATATGAGATTCAGTGTGAGTACAAAAAAACTTGGGATTTGTTACTAACCTTTCGAAGTCAAATGGGAACAGACAAAGTTTTTTTCATGTTTGAAGAGACTTTTAAGTATTACAAGTATTTATCTTTCTCTGTAAGTTAAAAACTGTAAGAGTGTGAGCATGTGGCGATGGATGGGTACTAGGTAAATGAGCTTATTTTTAAGTGTATTTGAACATGCAAGAAACAGCACAGAAGACAGATACTGCACAATAAGTGCATTGGAAAACACTGCCTAACAGAATCAATAAGTGCCTTTTGCTTCCTCAATTAAACTATGTTGTATAATCAACTTTATTACTCAATTAAACTAAGTATGTTGTATAATCCAATTTATTACTCAATTAAACTATGTTGTATAAAAGAAGAAATAAAATCAGTGTAATAAATATGATGTGTTGTTTATGACCTTCCAGGATGTGGTCTGAACTACCACAAGCGCTGCGCCGTGAAGGTGCCGTCCAACTGCACGTCCCCTGTGACTGCGACGACGACTGCTGCTGCGGGTGCTGCGGGTGCTGCGGGGGGGTCGCGGCGCGTGTCGGGCGCGCGCAGTCCGTCGCGCAGCTCCACGCACAGCCACGCGTCGCACGACGACTCGCTGGTAAGGAGGCTGGCGCAACTCGTCACCGGCAAGGACTCGGTCTAGATAACTCTGCTATATACACACATTGAATGCCACTTCTCGTAATTATATTTATTTCAATTGTCATGTCTCACGATATCAAACGTCATTAATGTCAAATTTGACACTAATGACATTAATGACGTTTGGTCATGTCAATCTGACAAGACCGAACGCCAATCGAAGACTACAGTATTGTCACTGGCGGCAAACTATTCATGTTTACAGTTAAGAGAAGCCTTCATATTATCTGACTTCATCGAATCGATGAAGTCAGATAATATGACTTCATCGATTCGATGAAGTCATATTATTCAACGTCATAGTAACTATTTCATTAAAATTAATAGGAGTACTGACAGCAAATAATTCCCTCCTTTATACATTCCTGTTAATTTACTAATCAGTCATTAATTCAGTATTGTATTTTTTACATTTGACTATATTTTGTCAACATGACATTTTTTTTATAGTGACTATAAGTTCACGTAAATTTTCTAAGATAAAGAATATAAAAAAAACTAACTTAAGTAGTTTTTAAGTATTAAATGAATCTCAAATACACACAATTTTTTTATATAGGTATACCGATGTATACGTAGGTCGACCTCGGTGGCGCGACGGTAGCGCAAGCGACTGCCGTGCAAGAGGTTGTGGGTTCGATCCCCACGCACGACAATAATTTGTGAGATCCACAAATTATTGTCCTGGTCTGGGTGTTCTTTGTGTCCGTTAATTGATGTTTGTAAAAGGTCCCCGCGACACAGGGCATAATCCCTAGTGCGGGAGTTGTCTTTTATAAGAAGGTAGTAGGTAAATAATTATATTATTTTACAAATTTCTATTTTACAATTTTTTTTTATACCTGCATTTTACAACATTTTAAAATGCAAATTATTTATTTTAGTAACAGATTATACATAATATAATTGCGTATTAATGAACAACAATGCTAATAACTTCTCACAATTATTATAATTATAAACTTAATAGATATTATCAAGGCGAAGTCAACAATTATGTTTTCCAAATAGTATTTAGATTTGTTGCGCAATATGTAATGTTTTGGTCAAGTTATATTATCAGATCTCTGTTGTTGATATTAACATTTTTATAAATTGTATAATTCCCAGCCCAACTGCTAAATTTGTAAACTGAATGATGGCGTAAGTTGATAACATTTTCCCAGGAACCATTGTCCTACTTTTTAAGCTCATAAAAACATATTATAAAAACAAAACACGTGTTCCATTACTCATAATTATTATAAGTCTTATTATGTATCAGACATAAACAAAAGACGTTTTTATAAAATAATAAAAAAGACATTGTACTGATTTATTTTATTGCAATAAAGTAAATGTACATTCTGATCATTTTAAATGTGAAATTAATTATGAAAGAAGTTTTAAGTTTATGTTGTAGGACTAAAAGTTTACATGCCATCAGACCTTTTAGGTCTCGTTAAAATGGAATTATTCGTAGAGATGGTAAGCTCCCACAAAACTGTATGTCAATCCGTTTAGCCAGCATGTCTGGTTGAATAGGTGACATTATCATGTTAAGTGGGGACCAAACAAATATATTATAAGCAGATATATACTACTTGATAAGTATAATTAACCATAGGTAGTATTTTTATGCATTTATACTAGTATCTTTATAGATTGTATGAAAAACTGAAAATGTATTATTTCCGTCCATACAGTGATCTTATTTATTTTTAATAATATTTTATATTTAATGACTTAACAATGAATTGGGTGGTGGGTACCATTGAGGATTTTATTACTTTTTTGTTTTATTTTTTAATAAATAATTAAATTTATTTAATTTGGTTTTATTATTTTTCCCATGTTACCCATCATCGATTCAAACTTCGCATATTAATAAAAGTACAAAATATAATTTACCTATTGGATTAGTCGATACAAAATGAAAGCCCGCTTTGAGATTTCGTAAATGTAAATTAAGAAAAACAAACCGAAAATCTTAGCCATCGAAATGTGTAAAACATTCAATGAGTTTGATTCAAGATCTGCTTATCTATATATATAAAACTCAAAGGTGACTGACATAGTGATCTATCAACGCACAGCCCAAGCCACTGGTGGGATCTGGCTGAAATTTGGCATGTAGGTAGATGTTATGACGTAGGCATCCGCTAAGAAAGGATTATGATGAATTCTACCCCCAAGGGGATGAAAGTTTGTATGAAACTTTGTCAATTTCAATCCGATCGAGCTGAGACTTTGTATGCATATAGATATTATGACGTTGGCACCCCCTTAGAAAGGACTTTGATTATTTCTACCCCCAAGGAGATAAAATAGGGGATGAAAGTTAGCACGAAACTTTGTCAGTTTCAATCCGATCGGGCTGAGACTTTGAATGCATATAGATATTATGACGTTGGCACCCCCTTAGGAAGGACTTTGATAAATTCTACCCCCAAGGGGATTAAATAGGTGATGAAAGTTTGTATGAAACTTTTTTAGTTTCAATACGATTGGGCCGAGACTTTGCATGCATATAGTTACTATGACCTTGGTACCCCCCTTAGAAAGAAATTTGATAAAATCTACCCCCAAGGGGATAAAATAGGGGATGAAAGTTAGCACGAAACTTTGTCAGTTTCAATACGATCGGGCTGAGACTTTGCATGCATATAGATATTATGACGTTGGCACTCCCTTAGGAAGGACTTTGATAAGTTCTACCCCTAAGGGGATAAAATAGGGGATTACAGTTAGTATGAAACTTTGTCAGTTTCAATCCGATCGGGCTGAGACTTTGCATGCATATAGTTACTATGACGTTGGTACACCCTTAGAAAGGACTTTGATAAATTCTACCCTCAAGGAGATAAAATAGGGGATGAAAGTTAGCACGAAACTTTGTCAGTTTCAATCCGATCAAGCTGAGACTTTGCATGCATATAGATATTATGACGTTGGCACCCTCTTAGGAAGGACTTTGATAAATTCTACCCCCAAGGGGATAAAATAGGTGATGAAAGTTTGTATGAAACTTTGTCAGTTTCAATACGATCGGGCTGAGACTTTGCATGCATATAGTTACTATGACGTTGGTGCCCCCTTAGAAAGGACTTTGATAAATTCTACCCCCAAGGGGATAAAATAGGGGATTACAGTTAGTATGAAACTTAGCTTCTCTCATGGACTGCATGTTTTATGTTGCTTGCTCACGAGTAATTTCTCTCAATAGCTTAATAGTTTTAGCGCCTAATGACAGATTCATTATTAAGAATATGTGTACAAAGAAGTTTTGTAGGCCCCTTAATTTTACACACGCTAAACAAAAAATAAGCCTAATTAATCATAATACTTCTGAACGCGAGCGAAGCCGCGGACAACAGCTAGTACATCATAATAACACAGGGTAATAGTAAAATGCTTGCTCGTAAAAACGGGCACTTTGTTTTATATCAGTATTAAGAAAAGTAGCTTCTTCCTGACATGGAAGATAAATAAGCCTTTACAAACACTTTATGGACTAAATAATGACGTGAGGCCTAGGAAAACAGCGTTAGATTACGAATACATCATCTACATTCATATACTTACGCCCTGCAATTACTGGTGCACTTTCTGAAGGATGTAATCGATGGATTAAATAAGGCTCCTATCTGATAGAAGATCTGATACAAGGACTCCTCCACTTCAAGACCCAGTGCTCACTTTTTAAAGTAAATACAAGACTATAGATGCTGAAACATTAGTCTAAGACATACTTAATTCTGGTTAGTCTTTCCGAATTGAATCCCGCACGATAATTTATGTGTATAAGTATTACAGACGTATTATGTCTGTCAAGCTGCCCATACGATCGCTCTGTACTGCTTCCATAGACGCCTTTGACAGACCTCTAATTAAAATTACTATAAATTTGTAGAGATTAATCTTGTAAAGCATTTTTAAGATCTGGGCTGGGACACGATTATGGTTTAAATTTTTATAATATAGTAATGTATTATTGATAATGTTGCAATATGCTTACCTCTCTCTTAAACTACGCCGTGCTTTAATATTGTCATCAGGTTTCAACAATATTTAGACTTAATAAAACTTGACTCCAAGCGTCGATATTTCAATGGTTGCGATTTCAGGATACATTTTACTCTAGATACTTGATGGTTTGTTCACATCTGGCATTTAAAGTTTTTTAGCAATAACAAGTCACACTCAACGCAATAAACGAATCAGTTAAGAACACACAAAATTAATGAATAAACTTATTGTAACCAAAAGGTACATAAAGCTACTTAGTACTCGTAGAAAGATAACAGAAAAACAAATGAAATTTGAAAACAATAATTTCTTAAACGTTGTTGTTTTTTTTTTCAATATGATTTGTGGCCAGTGAGGAAAAATTACAACAAGAAATATAAAGTGAAACCTATTTTGCCTCATTCTTCTAAATTTGGTTTTAGTGTTTAGGTGTAGGTTTTGACGGTACGTAAAAGAAAATATATTTATACAATTTTATCGATCATAGAAGTATTTATGTTACAGCCAACGTAATAAATATGATATGTTAAAAAGTTTTGACTAACATCGATGGTCAAAACCACTTTTGACTGAAAAAACCAGTCAAAACCACTTATGAGTTTTGACTATAACATATATAATGGCTAGTTAATGTGATTAATTCTGCGACATTTATCACTTTATCAAAATTGAGTAGCCCTTATACATAATGGCTAGTTATTATGTATAATTTCTTTTTCTGCCATCAAGAGATCGCGGGATCGAACCCCAAGCAGGACAGGATCCACAAACGAATACCTTGACCTTATATGTTTTTTTTACTTATTTATTACGATCTTAATCGCGGTATGTAGTAGGTATATGACCTAAATAATTAATATAAATACCTACATTTTTCTCTCCGACAACGCTACAAACTATAACTAGCATCTGGAGCTGTCTCATTGGTTGATAAAGTGTCAATGACAAGCGACGTTTAAAATTATTGACATGGGATTTTAAACAAATATAATTACGAGAATCACCCTGCAGATTGCGAAAAAATGGAAACTGAATAAAATAGCTTTAATCAGTAGGTATAGTAAGACATCAAAATCGAATTCTACAGGTATTATTACAGTAGAGAAGTTAAACTTGACCTAATACCAGGCGGCTGGCTTACAAGGGTCGTTCCAATAGGGTTTATGATGAAAAGAGATTAAAAAAATAAATGTTGATATCTCCTAAAAGGATTGTTTTTTTTCGATAATTTCTTTTATAACTGCTTAGTAAAGATATCATGTGTTAAAATATATGTACACACAGCAACTAATCAAGCTAGACACTCATGTACCTTAATACCTTGAAATAAGACACAATTTCAAATGAAAATGTTTAACTTGACGTGTTGCTGTGTGTACAATGATCGTAGTATATGTTCCAGGTGTCTATAGACAAGCGCGGCGCGCCGGCCATCCCTCACACGTTCGAGGTGCACTCGTACACGCGCCCCACCGTCTGTCGACACTGTAAGAAACTGCTCAGAGGACTATTTAAACAGGTAACTAACTGTACTACACATACAAGTATACTTATTAATTTACTTATAAAGCTTAAGTGCAACTTAGGAAATTTCGAAAACAAGAAAGACAATGGAAAACATAATGTTTGGTACTCGCGACAGCATTCGAACCTGCGTCTCCGGAATATACGCGTCCAGCAACTTGACCGCTTGGCCACCCGAGTCTGTCTTGTTAACCAAATTAGAGAATTGCTTTATAAAGTTGCCTTTGCAATTCTAACTCAACTGTAACAACGCCATCTAGTCGCAACAGCCGTAAACTTACAAAATGTTTACCTTTAAGTAAACTCTTCAATTGCTACCTTGACGAAATCATACCTTCTACAAATATTGGGGTTATGCAATTATTCGTATAAGTATCTTTTTGATAACTTCTATGTTTCTCAATTTATACTGTCACGGTGTACTTATTTGTGTCATAGGGTCTACAATGCCGCGACTGCCACTACAACGCGCACCGCAAGTGCATACCGTTCATCCCGAAGGACTGCGGCGCCGAGATCCGGGACCCTCACAGTAAGTGTTAGTATTATATCTTTCTCTATACTATCTATTCACATTCTCACTTACTCACTTATGCATAAATACATACATAATCTCATGCCTAGCTACCATGGTGATAGGTATAGATTACAGAGCCTTATGTGCGATCTGTAAAACTTGCTATCCTTCATCTGTATTCATAAATACCTTCACAAATGCCCATTGGTTCCGAGTGCTACATTTGCTCTTTCGCAAGGACCAACTCCTTGCCTTGATTATTCTCAATGTTGAGAGTCGTGGGCTCTTCGAACATCTTTCTCCTGGACTATTTCACCAATTATATCCCAGTAAGTTTTCCGAAAGCATCTCCTACCTAAGTTACCTCATACATTCGCGCTATTTTTTGTTGATTTCCTATCATCTATTCCCTCCACCTTAGCAAACTTTTCTCGATAATTATAAAACATATATCCATTCATTTTTTCTACATGGTGTTTAGTATGGTTGATATAAATGATTATAATTGTCCATGTGTAGGTGAATATCAAGACAGCAGTACGGGCAGCGAGCTGTCCGAGTCTGTGCGGCTGCCTGACGATGAGTCTGACGACGGAGGGAACGACACCGGAGACACTACCACCATCGATGATACTGAGGTACATTGTGTTCAATATATTTTATATTATATTCCAGGAATAGCCTTAAAAACACTTTTAATTGCTTTAAACATAGATGCTTTTGAAGTTCGTCGTTGATATTGCACCACTCAATGCTAATCATTAGCACATTTGTTGAACATTTAAATACTAAATAACATCGGTAGCGTGTAGGTCACAATAAGCGGCTGCCACGCACGAGGTTGGGTTTTTTAAATTGTTTGTGTAAATCCACAAACCTTTACTTGGTTATTCTTGTGTCCGTTACATTGAAATTCATAAAAGTACGGGTAGTTGTCTTTTTATATAATCTTTTTACAAAAATTAACATTTTAATCAAATTTTTTTTTTTAGTGAATAATATAACTTAATATAGTCGGCTTGTCAAACATGTCCACAGCTGTCACTGTGTATACACTTCCCAGGTGGAGCTGCGTCGCCGTCGTCCGCCGCGTGAGGACGAGCCGCAGCGCGACGTGCTCCCCGACCACTGCGCCAGCAGACCTAGCAGGTACGTGTGTGTGTGTGTGTGTGTGTGTGGTGGCGGTGCAGGATCTTGTGTGGTTGTGGTACTGTACTTGTATACGTGACTCTGTCAGTTGTGTGTGTTACCGTCTCTATGTAATACATTAACTATTATAATAATGTATTATGCGAATTTCGTTATATAGTATCTAAAATAATACGTATACTAATTCTAAAATAATTCAAAACTAAGAAAATGGTTTAAATTGTAAATCGTTTTAATTATAACATTATAGGTTTCTGCGTACATGTTCTAGAGTGCGCTGTCCGTATAATTACCGTTATGTCATCGCTTTGCAATCTCTGCTAAGCTTTTTACATATTTGGATCTCTATATCCTTGATCTTTAAAGGGATTTATCTACTTTGAATGCAGTCCAGTAGTCATAAAATACCTTTTTAATCTCACATTGCCGTTCTGGCCAAGTGTCTTCACACTTCATAATAGTTTAACGACTTCAGTTAAACAAATTACCTTTTTGCTTGCTTGATTTATACGACTTTAAACATAGTACAAGAGCTGTGCTGAACCACGAATAAAAGGATTCCTCGTGGTCAAGTCGTCAAAAGTGGAAAAGTTGAATAACACATCCAATATTACATTATCGCTTTTCCTGTTCAACGATTTATGTAAAATAAGTGTTCAGTGTTTATTGGACATTACTAACGATAAGACTATTTTCTCTTCTCGTCACCACATTTATAGAAGCTTTTAGCTTTGATATACATATTTCGTAATACAACCCTGTATGTTATAATATATGTGTGTTATAATTTAAAACTCTACCTAATCAGTATCAAGCCCAAACGTCTGTATAAAAACCCACAACAAGTACCCCGCCGCTGCCACACTCATATACCCCCCCCCTATACCCCAGTCCCCCCCACGTGTGTCCCTGACGCTCCTGACTGTTGCAGCTCCTCATCATCACCCAGCGCCAACATCCCGCTCATGAGGATCGTGCAGTCCGTCAAGCACACCAAGAAGAGAGAAGGGCAGTGGCTCAAGGAGGGCTGGCTCGTACACTTCACTAATAAAGATAAAACTGTGAGTTCCAAGTTTAAATGTATTATTTATATGAATGCCTAACTATTTTTCAACAATATTAAAACAGTACCAACAGTTTGACCTTGCAAAAAGTACAAGTAAAAACGATTGGTAAGTCGCGAGGAAATTATACGCTTTGGGACACGAAAAGAAATTAATTACAAGAAAGTATCTATGTATTCACCCTTCTGTCAATATTGATTTTGATTATAAGTAACGCCAAAAGTTTCGGAAATTTACTCCAGATAACATCGTTTTAGAATAGTTTACGTTCCCAATAAATGTTAGCTGTGTTTATTCTGCAAAAAAATCGCTTCTAGAAACTTTGATGTGGATATAAATAGATTTCTTTAACCTATTTTCTTCCTATCAATAAGCAGAGGTACTAACTTCCCGTATTGTTATACTAAAACATGTGTACATTACAGTTAAAACGTCACTACTGGCGGCTGGACAGCAAGTCGATCACCCTGTTCACGTCGGACCAGGGCACCAAGTACTACAAGGAAATACCGCTCAATGAGATACTCGCCATCGACACCGCACGACAACCGCATTCTGGTAAGTACAATGTTTACTTATCCATCCATCAGCCAATAGACGTCCGTTGCTGGACATAGTCTATTTCCAGCAGGTGGCAGCTGGACATCTATTGTCCTCCAAATATCTCCCCCTTCCGCAGTCCTGTAGCTCCTCGCTCATCTATTGATGTCCCGCCGTCTTAACTAAGTCGTCGATCCACCGTGTCCACAATTCCAGAACATTTCTGCCACAACGGCTGTCAGTTCTTCGTGCTATTTACCCTGCCTATCGACACCAACAGGGCAATCTTGAGCGCTACGTCGGTCACTTTGGTTCTCCTGCGGATCTCGTCATTTCTGATTCGATCACGCAGGGAAACTCCTAAACTCCCAACATAACTCTTTATTGCCCTCTAGGTGACCATAAGCCTTCTGAGAAGGCTAATACCGAGCGTCTCTCTTCCGTTCGTCATCACTGGCAACACACACTGGTCGAAAACCTTTGTCTTCATACACTGCGGCAAAGTGAACGAGATGATGATACGATTTAGCTTCCCGAACGCTACCCAATTGCGTTTGATTTAATGAGTGACCTCTGAAGAGCCTCCAACTGTGATTGGAGTGGGTGCAACATGAACATTTGCCATAATTTCGGTCTTGTCAAAGAGTACCTATAAAGCACCACTGCAATGTCATCAGCGTAGGTAGCAATTTTTCCTTGTAAGAACGTCAACGAGCATAGAATATCAACAGAAATAATGAACAATGTAGGGCCAATAGAATAGAATAAAATAGAATATACTTTATTTGCCTGTGGAACAAGGCCAAGGCCTTGTGGAACACCGAAATCTGCCTTTGCAAAGTCAATGCACTTGTGCTCCATGACCACCCGTTGTCTCATATCACTGAGATAAGACTCAAACCATTTTAATGGCGGTCTTTGTATACCAAATTTTGACTTTTTTTGTATAAGTATTTTTGAGAAAATGTATCGAACGCTTTTGCGAGATCGAGGAAGACATGCTTTCCCGTTATCGAATTGCTGAGTTATGTAACTCTCTGTGGGTCTCTCGCCTCTAAATCCGTACTGATTTAGTTCATACTTTCCGAAGTAATCTCTTATTGACAATCTTCGCAGGTCGGAATCATCTATCGAGAATCAATTTTTTTCCTTTGTTTCTTCTTTTCATAATAAAAAATATCTTCAACATCAGGATAAATAAAGAGACAAACAGTATTTTCATTTTAAGGGCTTTTTCCTTCCGCTTCCAAATTTTGATAAATTACTTTCTATAGCACCACCGTATACATAGCTCGAATTGTCATTTGTACCACTTGCGTCGATTGAATACACTGGAGAGCAAAAGTTCCGGGTCACTAGCATTTACTTCAATATCTTGAAAACGAATAAAGCTATCGTATTGAAATAAATTGAACTTTATAGACAATTTAATGTTACTAAAATAAAATGCTTTACATTTACTACTGACCATTTATTTTATTATGTTTAAAAGGACAAATTAAAAATGGCGTCATTTTGCTTGTAAAACCAAAACTGAAAATATTGAATTTTTTATATTTACAAGTAGTTTTAACACGGTTTAGTACTTGGTATTACCCCCACGTGCTGTCTGGACTGCTGCAATGCGATTTGGCATGCTGTACACCAAGTTTCTGAAACACTGTTGGGGAATGTTCTCCCATTCCTCTACCAATGCATGTTTCAAGTCACTAAGCGTAATTAAAGGAGGATCTTGTTGTCTTACCCGTCGTCCGAGCTCATCTCAGGCGTGCTCGATTGGGTTGAGGTCGGGGCTATGTGCTGGCCACACCATGGGACGAATATTCACCTCATCAAGGTAGTCTTGCACTACACGAGCAGTGTGGGGACGGGCGTTATCCTGCATAAAGATGGCATTCTCACCAAGTCTTGCCATAAATGGACCGACGTGCTCGTTGAGGATTTCATCCACGTATCTTACGCCATTAAGAGTACCGTTTTCGACCAGTACAAGCTCTGTTCGTCTTTCCGCAGAAATTCCAGCCCACACGAGTACCGAACCACCACCGTATGACACCTTTTCTTCAATACAGGCTTGCATAAATCTTTCTCCTGGTCTTCTGTACACCTTTACCCTTCCGTCGTGTGTATACAGCATAAATTTTGATTCGTCCGAGAATATGACATTTGACCAATTTTTAATCGTCCAATTCGAGTGTTCGCGTGCATAAATTCGTCTTGCTATACGATGGTGTCTCTCGAGTTTCGGACCATTTGCGGGTCTAAATGGTTTCAAATTACCTTCAGCAAGTCGCCGTCTTACAGTCCAAGCAGAAGGGCTGCTTCCACCAAGTCCTAAAAAATGATGAGTCAGTGCTGTTCCCGTAAGAAACCGATTTCGTAGCATAGAGTTCACTAAATATCGATCTTCCCGTGCCGTCGTACACCTGGGTCTGCCTGTTGTTGGTCTGAGTAGGTTCAAACCAGTTTCTAGAAACCGCTGGCGAACACGCTGAACTGTAGACAACGATACACCGACTATTCTTGCTGTTTCTCGCTGACTGCTCCCATTTTCCAGGATCGTGAGGATTCTCGTACATTCCTCAGGTGTGAGTGACATAATTACCACTTTAATAATTACTATTGGATACCTGGATGACTCCTTATAAATACATTTTATGACAGAACAAAAACAAAAGCAAAAACAGTAGTGAAAATTAGAAGTTCTGATTTTAAAAAAATGGATCTTTTTTTTTATAACTTTTTTAATGCCATTACTTACCGCCAATCAATAAGTTTTTATATGTTTAATGAAAGATTATTAAATTGTCTATAAAGTTTAATTTATTTCAATACGATAGCTTTATTCGTTTTCAAGATATTGAAGTAAATGCTAGTGACCCGGAACTTTTGCTCTCGAGTGTATTTTGAAAAATTGAGAGACTAAGTTATCCATTTACGTACTAGGTGCAGACGTGCTGCACTGCTTCGAGGTGCGCACGGCCAACGTGGACTACCTGGTGGGCGTGGAGGAGGGCGGCGCGGGGGGCGCTCCGCCGCCGGACTCGGGCCGCGGCGCCTACCTCGCGCGCTCCTGGGAGACTGCCGTGCGCCACGCGCTGCTGCCCGTCACGCACCACTCCGGTAACTAGCTCATACGTGTGTCATACCTTGTGTGTCTTACACCTCACCACGAAGTTACATCCAATATTTGTATATGTCTGTTGCCATGGGGCTTCATCAGTACTCGCCGCGGGTGGCGTGCACGTGCATAGGAACGATAATATATTTAAGATAGAGTTTTCTTATACGACCGTTTTCATTATTTGAAAAAATACAATAGCTATGAAATAAATGATCTAGCATATAGCTCACAATCATTTGTCTTCGTATAGTTATAATGTGACGCGCACTGATTAGTTAAATTTAAAACGATTCGTCGAATACGTGTTGCACCTGCGGCTCCCGTACAAACAATGTAAAAACAAGATGGCCACGCGGTTAACATCGACACGACACTCCGCTAGAGGGACAGTGACAGCTGTCACTCTCAAACTGACGTTGACTACGCCGTTATTACGCGCGAAGCGCCGTCATATATTTAAATTTGTATACGTCAAACATTCATCATTGTGTACGTTTTATATTTGTTGATATATTTGGTAAGTGAACTAAGCAATGATGTGTGTGGTGACGCAGACCCGGGGTGGTCTCGTCGACGTGTCGTGTGTGTGCCCGCAGCGCAGGCGGCGGAGGGGGAGGGCGCGGGGGAGGGCGAGGCGGGGAGTGAGGAGCGCGTCACCGACATGGCGCAGCTCTACCAGATCTACCCGGACGAGGTGCTCGGCTCCGGACAGTTCGGCATCGTGTATGGAGGACTGCATCGACGCTCCAAGAGACCAGTCGCTATCAAGGTATACCTACTCATGATACTATCACTAACCCATTGTTCACAGTGTACTTTGAATAAGTGTTGGATATTTTAGATGATCACAAAAAATATCTTATATTTCATTATAAGGCTAAAGAATGAAAGCGCCATCTAGGCTGCGTTGCAGTAAACTTTTCATGTTTTAATTGAAGTTTGCTCGTCAGACGGATTCAGAGTTTGTCTCAAGGTTCTTTTTCTTTATTCTCAAAGTTGATTATTTATTACCTCATGACCATGTCACTAGTTACTGAGGCGAGATAATTTAACACAAAATACCAATTTTTCCAGGTGATAGACAAGCTCCGTTTCCCCACCAAGCAAGAGGCCCAACTGAAGAACGAGGTGGCGATCCTGCAGAACTTGTCCCACCCCGGCGTGGTGAACCTGGAGAGAATGTTCGAGACGCCGGAGCGGATCTTCGTCGTCATGGAGAAGCTTAAGGGAGACATGCTCGAGATGATACTGTCGCACGAGAACGGGAGGCTGACTGAGAGGATCACCAAGTTCTTGGTCGCACAGGTATGATTGTAAAAAGGAAGTAAGAATAGCTTCAATTGTTTTAGATTTGGTTTCGTATAGGTATGTCAGCCAACAGACGTCTACTACAGGACATAGACCTTCTTCATAAGTCTCCACGCAGTTGCCTGCAATCTTTATCAGACCGCCTGTCTACCTTGTGAGCAGTCCGCCTATCCTGCGTCTTCTGATACGAGGTCGCCATTTCAGATCCTTTACTCCCCAACGGTCCATCTCCAGGCTCCTGATTCTGCGTACTACCTACCCTAACTTTATTATTATAAGTACTTTAGTTCTCCTGCGGATGTCCTCATTTCTGATTCGATCGCGCAGGGAAACTCCTAACATATATCTCCAATGCCCTCAGGATAAAAGTAAGCATTTTAAGAAGGGTTGACTATACCACCACGTTTCACGACGTCTTCAGACACTGCGGCAATGAGGACGAGAAGAATAATCTCGAGTATTAAGAATTAATAAAATTGTAACATTTCTCTATTTCTTGTAAAGTGTATTGTGAGCCTAAATAAATACGTTATTATTTTTATTTTATTGGTTTCTTATGTAACTGGCTTTAGATCTTGGTGGCTCTGAAGCACCTACACGAGAAGAACATAGTCCACTGCGACCTGAAGCCGGAGAACGTGCTGCTGTCCACCGACGAGGAGTTCCCGCAGGTCAAGCTCTGCGACTTCGGCTTCGCCAGAATCATCGGCGAGAAGTCCTTCAGGAGATCCGTCGTCGGGACACCTGCTTATCTTGGTAAGATATATGTTTCATGTAAGCTTTTAGCAAGTTTATGTCTAATATCTCTAATATTAGTGTTATTAAAAATCCAATAACATTTATTACGAAATGCTTACGTTTTTCAGCTGCGTACTTAAAAACGTTGGTAAGGTTGAGTTAAGCTTTGATTCTGAAAAAAAGATAACATTTCACTCGCTAGCAATATATCTAATTATAATTGACGTGATAAGCTGATAATACCGTGTTCCCTACAGCCCCAGAGGTCCTCCGCAACAAGGGCTACAACCGCTCGCTGGACATGTGGTCCGTGGGCGTGATCATCTACGTGTCGCTGTCGGGCACCTTCCCCTTCAACGAGGACGAGGACATCAACGAGCAGATACAGAACGCCGCCTTCATGTACCCGCCCACGCCCTGGAGGGAGATATCCGCCGACGCGATCGACCTGATCAACAACCTGCTGCAAGTGAAGCAGCGCAAGCGGCTGTCGGTAGACAAGTCGGTGGCCCACTGCTGGCTGCAGACGGCGCAGGCGTGGGCCGACCTGCGGCGGCTGGAGGCGCGCGTGGGCTCGCGCTACCTCACGCACGTCAGCGACGACGCGCGCTGGGAGGAACGCTGACGGTAAGCCGACTCACTCTGTGGGACCTAATGTTGATCCTTGGGGTACACCTAATACTTTTATTTTTGTATTAAGTATAAATATACTTGAACAAAATGACAGCAAATTCAAGATCAAGTTGTAGAATTTGTTGTCCATTCTGGATTAACACCTAGGCTACTTTTTCCCAAAAAAGGATAGCATTTCTGACTCTACAGGTTAATTCTAGGTAAAAGGAAAGCATAAATGACTAACTAACGCAGTTTAATAAATAATAGCCAATGCTTCAAGAAAAAAATATTCTACCGATGTGTCGCATGTGTGTCGCATATTATTGATCTCTTTTTGATTTTCCTTCCTTTGTTCTCCTTGATTTGGTATCATATCGGTCCTCACTGGTCCTATATAAGTCATAACTACCGACGATCTAGATAAAAATATTATCTTTTATAAAACTAAATTATTTCCTACCCTGCGACATGAAATGTAAAAATATTACTGTACTATTTAATAATATTTCGTTTTGTTATTTTGTTGTATTACAAAACAAATATGTATCTATCTAATAATTTTGAATGTTATATAGATCAAGAACGAAGTCTCCAGACGCCCAACAAGCCGTGTCGGACCGACCTCTGTGCGTGAAGTTCCGCTGGCGCAGGTTCCGTGTCCGGGACAGGTAGGCCTGTGTACTGTACCTCACACAACACATAGTATAAGTGCTGCCAACATAACGCCAAGACTTAGTTTATATGAGCAAACTTTATTTTATATACGCCAAAATATATTCATAAACATATGCTTAATAACAAGAAGACTTAAATTAACACAAGCGCCAAGTTGTACTAGTTTCTTATGGCTTATTTACATCAAAAATATGTAATTTTTGTGATCTTGCAACATTCTAAACTTTTGATAAACTTCTAAGTTTCCCCATTTGCCAATAAAGTTAATTAAATAGCCTATTAAATAATTCAACTTAATATCTTTTATATAACGATCCTGCATTTGACACGCATTTGTACGATCAACAACATAAGGTTGTTTTTCACTAAACACCAATTCAAGTCTGTAGTTGCGTTTATTAAATGAAATGTAAACGCGTTGTATTTAAGCATTTTTATATTTACGTGATATTTACTTTTTTATACATTAACAAAAAGCATATCTTTTAAATGCATCTTTTACATTTTGATTGTGTATTTTGACATTGAAGAATATGAAATTTTATATTTGAAATTGACGTGTATGAAGTTTTATATTTTTATGAACGAGAGTTTGTCATCGTTGTGTTATTTATACTTTTTTACATACTTTTTATTGTAATTGTTACAAAGTCGGTAAACGATTATGGTTTACGCTAATCACAATGGTTGTATTTAATCTGCATTCCTGTCATAGTTAATTTTATAAAATAATTTTTGATATTTTTTTATTTATTTGTAAGTTTATTTTTTTTTACTTAATCTAGTTAACTTATATCGTAGAGTTGCGTTTATTTGTTGTGAACAAACATTAATTTAAGTTGATTATTATTAAGTGTTAAATGTAAGTTACGTATGGAAGATATACACTATAATATTGTACACAAATGTACAATTACGGAAAAAAAGTAATGTACTAACATTGAGGTAATATGTACTACGTACTAGAGAAGACACCCCGAAGAAAATGTGTGCTCCAATTTTCAAGCTACATTGCACAATACAGTTTGCACGACGTTTTAACCCTTAACTGGTATTGGGGTCTAAATTGACCCCAAGAGATTTGTTTTTATTCATAACTATGCAGTTTAAGTGGGATCCTGCCGTTTGGCAAAAAACGTTTCGTCAAATTTCACTTCCCAAAAAACTTATCGCAAAGTTTCATTTCCCAAAAAAATGCTTAGCAAATTTATAGAGGTTTTTTTTATTATTTTTGTTATTAAGACTAAGAGTTTGTGATTTAGTTTCGTTATTATATCTACTTATGGAAAGGGTACTGATTATATTTCAATAAGTAAAATAAAGAAAAATAGCTTAAATATATTTTTTATTTAATTTTTAAAATGGAACACAAGTGTAGTCCGCGCGACCACTGGTGTCTCATTTAGATGCGCGACCACCGTAGGGTTAATATCAATACCTAGGGTCAAAGAAAAAAAATAGATGTTAGCGATTTTTTAAATAAAAACGTGGTTTATTGTTAAAATTAGTTAAAAATTTATTTTATGTTTATAATAAGTGCTATTTTCGTAAATAAAAGTAAAGTTTAATCTATATAAATGTTTTTTAATATTTATATAGGTACACATGTATAACTGGGGACACTTTTGACCCGATACCACTTACCAGCTAAGGGTTAAACGTCGTGCATTCATTTCACATCATTTTGCACAATATAGACTAACTAAATAGCTGTTAACAGAACGGACATATAGATTTGTGCCTAATTTGATACGTATAAATTCATAGTTTTTCATTACAAGTGGGAATTCACCCAAGTAAAATAAAATGTATAAGTATAATACAATAATAATACTTCTTATGGAACTTTATAGTTCTATTATATTATATTGACTAACTTTCAAGACGAACGAAAAATGTATACTGACAACATAATACCATAATGAGTTAAGTATTATAAATATTTTTAATATAGAGGGAACATGGACAGATTATTGGTTTTAATTCATTAAAACTACGCTAAAAGACGTCGCTTCAGACTTGTGTGGCATAAGTCGTAGGTATTTATTTATATTTTTGCATACTTTTTACTGACTTTACTAAGTAGTCATGCAATATTTATTTGTTTTTCTTTACTTCTGATCACCATCTCAAGTAGTATTGCATGTAGCAATTCAAATTAGGTACAATAGTAAAAGATCTGTCTGTGAATGTTTATTTTGTTGATCTATGGTAAATATGTCTTCTCGCTACTAGGTTCAAATGTCGACTGAGACAACTGAGGTGCATACACCTCAGTTAATGGAGCAAACATTTTGTTCGGAATGTCATCTCTAGTACGTAGTACATATTACCTCAATGTGTACTAACTAAACATTACATATATCACAAATTACATAATAATTCCAGAATAATATAATAAATGTTAACTAGTTATCTAAATAAATAGATAATCTTTATGAATATTCCTCTCTTCTCCTCTCTTTCTCTCTCTCTATTTAAAACATGGCAGCTTAGTCGCATTTATGAATAATTAGGCTGCTGCTCTATAATACGTTAAAAATAATGAGTTATTTAACTATTGTATCCAATAGTTACTTATAAATATCACAAAATATATTTTATACAGTCTTACATTCCGCAGCATAGTGTTACTATACATGAAAACGCACATATGCGTCACGAGCCAAGGGCACTACCTAGCTTAACAAGTTCTTAATTTATAAGTAATTTCATTGAAATATAAATATGTAGGTGATTTTATTTTTTTACAATTGATGAAAATAATATTGTTTAATTGTTAGTGTAATAATTTATTTTAAATATAATTCATTTTTTATACAGATGTAGTAATTTTAAAAGTCATTTTCATTTTTTTTTTATATTTACCTCGTAGATATGATTTTACAAACTTTTATCTATCGTCTAATAAATGTATCTAATAATATATTTTCAGTGGAGTTGACAGATTCCTAAAGGCCTAATATATTTGCGTTATGAAATATATAATTTTCATTACAATATTTTAGGTATATGATGTATAAAGGTCTACTTTTTTACCATATAGATCATCAGGATCATGGATAATGTTGATATTGTTGACCCATCTCTTTATAAACAAACATTAGGAAGTTATCATCAGTCGTTATAATAATATACTGTTTCCAAGTACATTTAAATATTATGAATTCACATAAATGCTTCCATATTGACAGGTGAATTTATTATTAAAATTTAATTTTACAAAAATGACAAGTAGTGGACATTTAATATTTATATTACAATTATAAAGTTAGTACACAAAATATTATAACGTGATGCATTGTGCTAGAGTGCCAACAGTTTACAATCATAGCATTTTATTCATATCATACAACATTATTTTTATAAATATATTTACATACCTATATAAACGTCAAATTCATACGTTAATAATAAATTCAATTCATTTAATACATTTAGAAATTATACATTGAATTAATTCAAATTCTTAAAATAATTGTTGTAATAAAAAATTTAATGAATTATCTAAATTAAAGTAAAGATTATAACGTGGCGATGAATAGTGACCAACTAGTCACTAGTACAAATGAAATACTTCTCATATACTATTACTTATACTAAGATATTTAGGTATATGTGATACCTACATAAAAACGCACTATTATTTCTGTTGTTCTACAAAATGTAGAAATATAATTTATAATAACAATATTTTTCATTTTATTAAATGATAACGTTTAAGTTATTTATAGTTGTAAGTTATTCACTTAAGGCTTATCTATTCGCATCACAAATATAAATGTAAATGTTATGTGTGGAGTGGACGTCATAGGACGTTCGTAACTGGCCTGCTAGTGATAATACGAAGGGACCCACGTTGTACGGTGACGTGTATACGGAACGATATGGAGTATTGTGAATGTTGTTGTAATGTGTTAGGTGTTCGGAATTTTGCTTACGATTATATAACGTACAGTAAGCGCCGACTAACTAGGCCGGCCTGAAGCTGTTGCAAATGCCTACGCAGGTGGCAATTTTCGAACTAAAAAGCGGGGCGCGTGAGGAGGGGGTGATTTATTTGTTCCTGTCATGCGAACTTGTTTGCCAGCTAACTTCTGGCCGGCTAAGTTATTTGGCGAGTACTGTATAATATCAGTAATGATGTCGGTTACTTTGACACTATAAATACTAAGTATGTCTAAACTGGCCTAAATGTAATATTTAAAAAAAAATCCTATTTACAATTTTAACTGTTACGACATTAAATAAATATCTAATTTGTTACTTTTTTAATACAAATGAAAAAACCCCAGTTATCTTCGCACTATACGCCGCTTATACATTTTGAAAAACTGTGATTTTTTATACTTTGTTTTTTTACTTTTTGTACTATATTTTGCAGATAAAGTTAATTCTCTGTGATCTCTTGTCATGAGTTACTTCGCGCTAGTTACTATTATTATTGTTCGTTAAATATTTAGATACAATATAATAATAATAAAATATAATAACTGAGCATAATGTCGTTTGTGTAATGCGCTTTATTTACAAATTAAACTAAGGATATAATATAACATAATGTAGCACATTGAGTGCACTAAACTATACATTTCAATGGTCAATTCTGTCTGTATATTGTGTAAGTACAAGTATATGTATAAATGTGATGTAAAACCACTTCCTTATATTATTTTAATGTTTACTATAGCAGTTAGTATTTTTATTATTTTTAATAAATTATATATTTATACATAAGTAAGTATACAATTTATTAGATATAGCGCTGTTCTTATGTTTATTCTTGACAGAAATGATATTTTATATAGTACGTTTTGGACCAAGCCGATAAATACCAATATACACTAGTTTAATGTACTTATGTAACAAATTAATATATCAAACAGCAATAGTTTATAACATTGGTGCGTGTCGTAGTGTGGCGACTTAACTTATACTGCAGCCTGTATACACAGATATACAATAATCTAATCACGATAAGATTAAATCTATTATTGAGGAGTCCGTGTGGAGTAACAATAACTTCTTGGAGACCCCACCACATCCCATTGAAGGTCGGCCAGACCATTGGTACAACGATTAGAGACGTCTAAAGTTAAGTACCTCATGGCGTGTACAGGCGAGTACATTGATGTTTTATATGTATGTAGGTATGTATAGATACTAGTAAATACTGTGGGTGTATTTACACAAGTGTATACACGGTACTTACTCTAAGCAGATAGTGTCAACTGGTCAAAAAACAAGAAATATACACACCTCAACAAAGTCTAGGGATATTTGGTATTTACTCAATTAACTACAAAATTATTGAGATAACATACAACATGTTTATATTTTTATATAGGTAATTTATCAGGCTACAATCCAAAATTAAATTAAAGTATTATTTTTGCGTAAATAATTTTTTATTCAAATAAATAAAAAATTTGGAAATTTAGTAAATCTAACAATGAATTTGTTTCATAAGCAAAAGTGAAAATAATCGAAAATTAATCTGTTTTTAACTATTATGTGTGTAATCAGTAGTCAGTACATTCAAAAAACCGTAAATAACGGTCCTGCAACGGTTTTTCATACTTGGATTAAGTTATCCAGGTCTTGATGCGGTATAATGTTACAAGTCCGACTAGGATACAAAAAAAGTTGCGCTTCCATCGCAAGTTTATGCAGGAAAATTCATCAAAGCCCTTCTTTTAAACATGTCCTACGCGTATTTTATAGTTTTAAGGTTAGGCGATTGAGTGGTTTAGCATTAAATTGATACGTCGTGCTCCTGCAACCAGTTTGTCATCACTCTCGCTTTATGCGGACGGGTGTTATCGTCCATGACCTTAAACATTTGGCCCAATTGTAGTCTACGGGGGTAGATTATTAGTTTTAGCACCTCTTTAAGTTATTTTTCAGCCGTCATGGTGTATCTGATCAAAACGCGCTCTGTTCTTCGACCGACACAAATTCCCGTCTAAATCATAATTGTTCTATCGTGGTATGAATAGTTTTTCTCAGGATGTTGTAGACGGCTATCACAACCAGGAACTCGCCAAGCACATTCTCTACGTGAATCCGAGTGGAAACCGAACCGGGACTCATGTGTAAACACCACTACAGATAACAGGTCATCTTTGCAGAGCAAATGTTCACGACCTCACTCTAGTCATCGTGCGCGATTTGCTCAACGTATTGCTGGAGTTCAAAGCGGTATACGAGCATAAAGGTGGGCTTCATGCTTGGCTCCACCAAGAGCTGGTGCCTCTAAGCCAGGCGCATGGTAGTAACATTTGGCTGCCTTTTCGCGGAAACTTGCAAAAATCGATCATGTTGTTGAGTGGTGATAGACTTTTTGCTGTGATATCTTTCAGCCACTTCACCAGTAGCACGATAAGGTGACCATAACCTTGATTTTATATTTTGTACTGTTCCAATCTCTTCAGCAATACTATGCTTAGTACCCGCAGCTGGAAGCATGCCTACTGCCCTTAACATTTCCTCTATGTTGAAATGGCGCCGCTGCTGGATGCACACAATATTAATCATTCGAAATAAACGTTTAAATTGTTATAAAACTTAAATTTTACACAAAAAAGCAGTCAAAACTTACTGTTGGTAAATGAAATTTTCGAACTTAACTACGTTTAAGCCGCGTAAGTCTTTTATTTTTAATTTTATTTTTCAAATTCAAATTTAGAATGGTTAAAAAAGGTTAACAAAGTAAGTTTTCATCAAAAGAATTAAAAACAAACCATTTTTTTTTTTAGTTTCACAACTTAATACAAAATATCCCTAGACTTTGTTGAGGTGTGTACTTAGCTGAGTATCTATATAATTATTCAGTTTCATACAATTTCTGTCACACGTTAGCTGTTCTTGGTAGTACTTTAAGTAGGTACTTTTTACTTCAGTGACGTAACATTTTATTGTTTGCATATACAAATATCAATAAAATATATTTCAATAGAACAATTTCTAGCGATTTATAAATAAAATTAAGTAAAAAGTACCATTTTACAAAATTTAAACAAGTAGGTATACATTTTTTTAACTATTACGCAGCTACACATTATTAGTTAGCAGGTATCGGCGTTATACATGGTAAACACACCCGCAGTACACAGTAACTAGTGACGTACACATACACTGTGTTGTGTACCTACTGTGTGTACCCAGGAGGTACAGTGAGAGCATTATATGAACAAGTGGTTACGTGTGGGGCGCTCGTTTACTAAGAAATTGAGAAAATATATTACTTCTATTTGTTCTATATCCTCCTAAAACCATTAGGCTCTCTAACTTCTTATGTTACTAATATTCATAATTATTTATTTTTATTCATTGTATGTACCTACGTAATAGTTTGGATACTTAGTATTTTAATAATTTTCGCTAAACATTCGTGTGCTACTCATAATTCATAATGATTACTTTTGTCTTGACTATAGCACTAGCTTTTTGTTCTTCTTTAGAGTTGGGGTTTAGTAGAGAGCATTTAACTCTCAGAATGTGATGATAGTATGAATATTATAATGAATCATTCTCCTCTATTTCGATGAAAAAGGATCGGCCTAAAGTAAGCTTAAGTAAAGTACTTAATGTATTTAAGTAGATAGATAGGTAGGTGCGGTAACGAGCGCCCCACGTGGACACGCCTGTCTATGTACTAGATAAGAGATTTATGTGAACGATTTACAAAATATTGTGTTTTCATTATTTAAATAATAAATGCCGTTTTTTATATAATTTGTTTGTTTTATTTATTTACTGTAAGTCTTTTATATACCTTTTTAGGGAAGGGCACTGCTCCATGAATTCCTCGTGGATTGCAATCCCGCACAGGACTATTCTTTGAGCGATCCTCGAGTATTCTCCTAAGCCTGAATGTTCTTTGTTTAATTCTAAAAGTCCCGGCTACACTAAATTTCTCGTCAATAATAATTTAGGTTAGTTGTTAACTAGGTCAAGGATTCATCACTTACAAGGCAGCATCATGCATGCAAATTAATTCTAAATTCGTCTGTAATATGTAAGTAATTACAATTAATTATGCTTAGAGATAAATGTTTGTGTGAAGGAAGAGAAACTTCACGCCTCGGTGAAGCGTCGCAGAGCAGGCACTGTGGAGCGAATAATGATTGTGTTTATACCTAATATTACAAACATTTGGGATCACTTCTTTATAAAAATGAATCAAAATTATGCCAAGTTATTTTTGTGGAATATCAAGAATATAGAATCAGGTTCTTAGTTTTGGCATAAACTACTAAATAATAGAGTAACAAAGTACATAAAATAAATAAAAAATATTATTTCCTATAACAACGAAAATCATCTGATATTTATATCTTTACTTTCATATACTTCTATACATTGGACAATTGCTGGTGCGTGACACATCTTCGAGATGAGAAATTAACTTGAAGAGTAAGGATTCAAAATCAAAACTAGGTAACAAATCATTCACACAACCTTTAAAATCCCGTAAGTTTGAGAATACGATTAAGTTAAACACCTTTTTACTACATATTATATAAAAAATGTATAAAAAAATGTTTTTCTTTTTTTTTAATATGTTCTTATTACATGTAGCATGTAGTGCCGTACCCCTGACATAACGGTGCCACATCTCCCAACACATAACAGTTCACTCACTATCAGACATGTGAACGATTGAGACAAAGTCTACAATGTTACTACTAGTACTCACCATAACACAAGTGGCCGCAGAGTGGGTCCAGATATCACAACTACATTATAGAAAACCTCTACGTAGCAGCACCACCAACCCATTTACTATACCAGATAAAGTAAATGTTGAAGAATCGACAAAATCATGGACTTTTGATAACAAAAGCATATCAGAACACTCGTGGATAAATGCTTCCATAACACGAGCTAAAGATGAGAACATTAAACGCTCTGATCTTTCTGTGATTGAAGATTATTCCAATAACGACGGCGATGAATTTCATCTTATATCTAGCACTGAAATAAACGACATTAACAAACGTAAAGGCACCATTGAAAAGGTACCTAACAAAGGCAGCATTCAACGCGTACATTTAAACAATACTCCGGTGAAAACTTCTGTTTTAAATGTTAAAAGATTTGAAGACAATGTAGCTAAAAATCGTTATGAAGAACTCAGTTTGGAAAAAGAACTTGATGTAGAAAAGATTTATAACGATAAAAAGAAAGCTGAAAGTCAATACAAATTTCCTAGTCGAAGGATTTACATAAATAAAGTTACAGACCAATACAATACTGCGGCTACTACGACTACAAATGAATCACCTTTCAGAGAAGCAGAACACTCTACAGACAACTTTCATAAACCAGTTTTCAAGAACTATACTCATGTGAAGAACATATACACGCCAAAACCCACATTTATAACTGGGACAGATTTTATTCAGCAAGAAAAGCATAATGGCATATATCATAAAGCCACACAAAGTTTATTACCACATGAAACAGAGAGTGAAAAGATATTTACTACAGAAAACAATAAAATCGTTAAACATATTTCACAAAATAATTTACAAACTTCGACTTCTAATGAGAAAGTATTTAATAATGATTTAAAAACAGATACTCCAATCAAGCAACTTAATACTAAAAACGGTGTAATTAGCGATGACCCGACGTTGCTAAATATGGATGACAAGACTAAATCCAAAACCGAATACAAATCAGAAAGTACAGGTGCAGGAAATCAAAAGGAAAACAAGAAGAGTGACAAGATAACGCAAGAAAATAAACCTGGAAACAAAGTAGACAATAATTTAGATAATTTGATAAAATTAATAAAAGTAGTAGCGGAAACATTAACACGAAACTCGCGAAAAGGTTTTGGTGGAAAAGTTAACTACTTACGTGATCTTAAGAATTCCTTGCTGGCTAATATTGGTAAGTGGATGCTAACTTATAGTCTATCCTATTGAATTCAATAAAGGTGAAAGTTTGTATGAGTTTATGTTGTTATCATAGCTAAACAGTTTGTAACAGGAAATACATATTATTCCCATGGAATAAGCAGAGAACTGTGACGCAAGGACTTCACAAACATAAATTTAATGGACACAAAGACGTCAAACTCATAACTATAGTATGGAAATAGCACAAAATTGTGTTTCACGTGGGATTCAAACCCTCCACCGATTGTTTAACTTAAGTGTCTGATGGTTAATTGAAAACAGCACAGTGAAATGGTTAATGATTAAATAGTGCTGTAATAATAGCAGTATTTCGATATAAGTAGATATTTCAATAAAACGCTTTATAATAGTGTAAAATAATCTGTTTCCCGTCCACAGCTGAGCGCATAGACGCAACATGGCCTGACGACGACCTCATAAGTACACAGCGTCGTTCCCGGTCCACACACTCATCACCACGCGGTCATCACGTACATTTCCCCTCCTCGGAGAGCGCGCTTATGACTATATCGTTCCTTACTTTCGCAGTTTTCCTCATCAAATTAATTTTGGTAAGTTTTTAGTTACCTACCTATAGAAGAAACTAAAATGCCCTTTATAAGCACAGCGAATCGCTCTCTCTCGTCGCCGGAAATACTATGCCAAATTTAAAGTAAAAGACATGCGGCCTTGTTCTACGGTCGACCTCTACATGTTATTTACAGTGAAATAAATTATATGACCTTTGGTAGTCTTGCTTTACTTAGACTAGACTGCATTACATAATACAGGTACATCTCCGTTCCCTGAGATGTCGGTCCAATCAGAAAAGAGTCAGCACAGCTCATTCCTGACAGCTTGTGCATTTTTAAGTAGGTAGCCATGCTGGTGGTTTCTAAGGTTCTTTTTTTATTTATTTATTTATTTTAACTAACTTTTCTTATTATTTTCTTCAGCAAGTAATCCAGACATACAAGAACAAGGCGATGATGGTGGCGCCAGTCATGGTCGCTACAGCTGGTCGGGCTATACTCTCTAAACGAGGATACAACTAACGTACCTACCTACTCAAATACGAGTTATGAAATAAATGACATCAAACAACAATTAAAAAAAAACTTTTGGTAAATAGTGTGTTTTATTGTTTTAGTTTTCTTTTATATTAAATAAGGGCACATCCATAGATATCAGTCTGCGGGCACAGCCATATGAATAAATCGCTGCAGGATAATTAGGACATTTGGTTTCTTATCATACCTACCTACTTAGGCCGCTTACCAAGATGATAAGATGTGAGATCAAGTTTGTTTCTAGATATTTTTTCATTGATTTTGGCTAGATAAGTATTTCGATACTATTGTTGTATTGTCTAAAACTTACACCACTCCTCCAATCCCAAGGATGAATAGGAAACCCGACTATAAATAATTTTAATTAAAAAAACCACAAAAAATAGCTAAGTTTTTGTCTTTACAATCAGTAGACGATTGTCCTGTAATAAGAAATTATGGGTTGAAAAACCTTTTACAAGATTACTTGATTAAAGCCTGTAGCTTTATGTACAGGTGAGTAAGGAGGATCTCGTAATGTTAGGTTGATCCGGACAAATGTCAAGATATTATTTGAATTGAATTTGTCTTGAATTGAATTTTAAGTTGACAGACTGGGACTTAGAGAACAGAATCCTTTAGACTAAATGACAATATTCTGTCTAACTGAGTAAGTTTAGTCTAAAATATATTTTTAGACTAATAGAATTTATTGAAAACTACCAGCAGTTATTCTTTTAATCAGGTACCCTATCAAAGTCTGTAAGGTACACTGTACTATCTAGTATGATTGGATCTTTAGTTGGTAGGCGGGGGCTATTTTATTATACAAAATAGTGACGATATGATTAAGTCAATCGTCAGAGGGTGAGCTTGTTCATACCAGATTAAGAAGAACTCAGTACCTACTAACCTGAGGTCTGGAGGAAATCTAAGGACCTCATCGCACAGTGGACAGATCGACCTTGATGCGAGATGTCGAAGGATAAAGGAGCCACGGGACCGCACGCAGAGGAAACGTTTGATTTCTATTGGCTATCTTCACTAACGTTTTTAATGCTGATGATAAATAAATACATTACTAATCCTCGTGCTAACTCAGCTCGATTAATATTAATAATTGAGCTGAGTTAGTACAAATAGAATTAATTATAATCATAAAACAAATGAATTCTATTTTTGGTTATCAATAACAATAAAACGTCAAAAGTCAACTGAGCTGTCAAAATCAAAACGCAATTAAACGCATTTGTTTGACAAGTAGGTGTGGACGTTATTTCACGTCACTAGTTACAATAACTAGTTACGCGGCAAGTAACCGAATAACTAGTTTCGAGTCAAAGCAAAAGTAGTGATTTTTGTAACACGTTACTGTATTGGTACTATGTCTGCGTAGTAACTGTAGCGATAGCGAGCGCGAGTCGCTAGTTTGTTTTGACAACGTAACGTAATAAAGCGCGCGAAGCGACGCACGGTCAGTTTCTGTCTTCGGTTCGTCGCTCGCTTCGCGCATGCGCCTGCCGGCCGAGCGAGCGAGAAGGCAGAGAACAGCGTACATAGTTACGTTTAATTTTGATACGTATGATGTAAGTAATAGGTAATAAAATTCAATCATATTTTTTTGTTAATGATTTCAACAGTTCGCATTTCCTGGAAAAACGCATCGTGCATTTTAGGTACGTTTAATTTTCATACATCTAAACTCCAGTATTTGTGGAAAATTTCAACTTGCGGAGATTTAGTTTAAAAAAAAATTTAAAATATAAAAATTCGCGACAAAAATACGTTTTGTTTTATAAATAATAATATACTTGTTAGACTTAAGTAACCCCCCCCCCTCCTCACCCCCAAAATGCGCATAAAATCGTGGTTACCGTTATTGTTAAAACAGTTACAAGTTATAATCACGATATCATAAATCATACTCAGAATAACTGATTCACTCGTACGACAACGAACTCTTCTATATGAAAAAAAACTAGTTACTAAAATCACTAGTTTTGAAACAGGTGACGCTGACAAAAAAACTGGTTTCGTTACGTTTCATGAAAATAACGTAACGACCCATACCTATTGACAAGACAACCTTCCCCTCCTTCTAGCGATGCGCAATTTAAATCTTTGAACTGATCAGGGATTTATAAATCTTTTGGTCCTAAAGAGTTATATCCATCTTTTAAATCTTCAACTGCTTTAAATCTTTGTAACTATAGTGACAGCCGAACAAAGATGCATTATGAATGTTTAAATCTATAACTCTTAACACGATGTAAATAAGAAACATTTTAACTTGTTTGTTAATATTTAGTTTGTTTACCGAGTTTAGATTCCGAGAAAACAATGTGTCATTCTGCACGTGTTCAATGCAATTAAGGATAACAAAAGCTTAACCGACCTGTTCGGCACTTCAAAGTCTTTTGTTACCTGATAACATAACATAAACAATAATATCGATAATAAATTATAGTTATAGTAGTTACCATTTTGAATTAAATTAAATTATAATAAATAAATTTAAAAATGTCCAATGATGAATGTGATCATCATTCCCCTGCCCTTATCCCAATTTTTTTTTTTTTTTTATTTGGGGTCGGCGCAGCATGTCTTCTTCTTCCATTCTTTCCTATCAGACGTCATATCACAAATCACACTCTTCGCAGCCATATCGTCTTTCACACAATCCATCCATCGTTTCTTTGGTCGTCCTCTTCCCCTATATCCATCCACATACATGTTCAACACCTTTCTTACCACATGATTCTCATTCCGCCGCATAACATGCCCATACCATGACAGCCGGTTGCCACGTAGTTTTTCTGCTACCGGTGCCACTTTCAAACTTCCTCTTACATACTCATTTCTTACTCTATCCGCTCTCGTAACACCACACATTCCTCTTAACATTCTCATCTCTGCTACATGCAATTGTCTTTCATTCATCCCTTTTGTGGCCCAACTCTCTGATCCATACAGGACGGCAGGTCTGATCATGGTCTTATAGATCTTCCCCTTAAATTTAAGGGGAATGTGGGGGTCACAAATGGTTCCCGTGACCTGCCGCCATTTCATCCATCCTATGTTAATTCGGTGCTTGACGGCCCGATCTACTTCGCCATCGCTTTGGATGCAAGAACCGAGATACCGGAAGTCGGAGCAGACTGGAAGTCGCACGCCATCAAGCGCTATGGCTTCAGGACTGGAGAGACCGCCGAAATCGCAGAACATGCATTCTGTCTTGGTTCTACTGATTTTCAAGCCAACACTCTCCAGTTTCTGTTGCCAACGCTCCAATCTGCTCTGGATCTCAGGTCCATCCTCCCCAACCAGAACAATGTCATCGGCAAACAGCATGCACCAGGGTGCCTCTTCCTGTATGCCCGCCGTCAAGGCGTCCATAATCAGTAGGAAGAGGTAAGGACTTAAAGCCGACCCTTGGTGCAAGCCTACCCCTACACTGAACTGGTCGGAGTTGCCAGCAGACGATCGGACGTATGTACTGGCTTGCCTGTACATAGCACGAATTAACTCCACATACTTCCCAGGTACACCTTTCTCTTTCATGGCCCACCACAACACTTCCCGAGGCACCCTATCATACGCTTTTTCGAGGTCAATGAACACCATGTGCAAGTTCTTGTGAACACGTCTGTACTTCTCGCACAATTGGCGGAGTGCAAATATGGCGTCCGTTGTACCTCGACCTGGCATGAAACCAAACTGGTTCTCAGTAATCTCACTCTCTTCTCTCAATCTTTTCTCTATCACCTTTTCCCATACTTTCATAGTATGTGACATGAGCTTAATTCCTCTATAGTTGTTACAATCCTGGACATCCCCTTTATTTTTGAAGATGGGTACTAGCGAGCTAGTACACCATTCTTGTGGGATGTCTTCTTCATGCAACAACTTATTGAAGAACGCAGTCAGCCACATACTTCCTTCATACTTTAACACCTTCCATACTTCAACTGGTATTTCATCTGGTCCCAAAGCCTTTCCATCTTTCATACTTTTAACTGCTGTTATAACTTCATCCACGCTAATTTCTCTTACCAGTCCCTTATTTACCTGTGCCTCTTCGAGTATACCATTCCAGTCATTCTCTTCGTTCATAAGCTTTTCAAAATACACCTTCCATCGCTCTTTTATTTCATCATCTTTACACAATACCTTACCAAACTCATCTTTCATATGTATTACATCTCTCGCTCGCCTTTCTGATGAATGTGATAGGTAAAAAAAAAAATAATGTGATAATATATTCTATATTTGAAATTAAAACAACAGGGCCCACATTTAAAAAAATATGTAAACAAATCAACGAAGTTCATCAGCAGTGACATTTGATTTTGCACTTTATAACAAACACAAACGAAGTAGTTTCCTATGTACGTCAAAGTTCAACAGTAAATCTTATTCACCCATCAAAATCAAATCATTCTCTACATCCTCCATCTACATCCTCAATCTACATCCTCAATCTACATCTCTTTAAACAATCCAACGAAGTTCATCAGCAGTGACATTTGATTTTGCACTTTATAACAAACGCAAACGAAGTAGTTTCCTATGCACGTCAAAGTTCAACAGTAAATCTTATTCATCCGTCAAAATCAAATCATTCTCTACATCCTCCATCTACATCCTCAATCTACATCCTTAATCTACATCTCTTTAAACAATTAAACAAAAAGGAACCTTAATGACAATGATTTAAAGATGTAATTGAAAAACAGGTGAGTTAGTGAGTGAATACATCTTTTGTAAGGATATACATCTTTTTTATGATTCACTCCTGAGTTACACATCTCTATTCATCTCCACTCCACATTCCCCCGGTGGCCTTTTATTTACAATAATCGTAAATAATACATAATTTGTATGAACAATTCTTTTACGAACGATTGATTTTAGTACCTTGTTTAGCAAAAATAAAACTAAACAAATGTTTTCATTATGTACTGAAGAATCCCAATCATCAGTATCAAGACCAAAGTCCTCTGAACCACAAGGGAACACAGAACTTAATCTTGAAAGTAAGTTACATTCACTTCTATAGGTTTTAGTACAAATTGAAACAAGAATAAAGTTAGTTGAGAATGTTTTTTTATAAACCAATTGAAACTCTGCCAGAAACAATTGAACACTCTAGTATTTAATTGAAGTTGTCATTATTAATATCTGCGCTCGTGAATGTGAATCAGTGTGACTTATTTCGAAGAGTTATAGTTTATTTGATGTAAGTATATTATCTTTGTTCCCAGATGTAGCAGACTTCTCAAATGTGTGCCGCACTTGTGCTAGTATCACAGAGCTTGTCATCCCTTTATTTACAGGAGACGGGATACAAAATGGACTGGCTGACAAAATACATAAACACTTACCTATTAAGGTAACAAATACTTTTTAAAGTAATGAGTAAAAGATGTATCTAATCCACTTGATGAATAATATTACTTTTAGGAGCAAGTACAGTAAAACAAATATAATACGGAGATTTTAAACTACATACACTAACATTAACAATTTGAAATGATTTACTATGGGAAATTAATTATATTTATGTTACAAGCATCATGCTCATTTTAAAACTGGTAAACATCCTATTATAAATCATTATGTCGTTATCTATATCTATACTATATAATAAAACTGTAGAGAGATCAATTCTGTACATTGAATATATGTTAAAAATTAATATTGGAGGATGAATGGTGATCGACACTAATGCCAAAAATGCAATCAATAAATTTTTTGTCTGTCTGTCTGTCTGTCTGTCTGTCTGTCTGTCTGTATGTGCACGCATGGGTCAAAAACTACTGAAGGCATTTTAACCAAACTTGGTACAATTGTAGTCCATACTCCCGGGCAGGTTATAGGCTGTATAACATAACGCTAAGACACATAGGAGCTGAGCAGTGACGAAAAATGTGAAGCAAGTCAGTTGAAAAAACGCGCGTTCGAGCTCTTATCATCGCATACGTTGATCATACGCCAAAAATATGTATTACAAAAATAATGGTCTTCAAAAGACGTACAAAAAAGTCTTTAATAGTAAGTATATATATATCTTTTATATATTAGCCACAATAACGTGTTTAATCGGTAGGGTTTTCTTCAAAGTGTATTAAATACATAAATAAATATTGTAATTTGCATAGACATATCTTTTTCAAACTCCCATATTTCAAAAGTACACTTTAATATCTTATTTATAAAATAAAAATTATAGAAATCGGTTTATAAACACACAAGATATAGATGAAAAAAAATTTCTAAATGTCGCCGCGCCAGTATGAGTACGGCTGTACGGTTGATTTTTGTTTAACGTCCGAAACGGCCAACCGGTGCATCTATATAATTTCTTAATGCGAAAGGACGTGGTTCTTATTGACTCTTCTCGGAATAAGCGCACTTTAGATATTAAAATACATAGATACGTAGTTTTTAGGTATTATTTTTAAAGCAGGTAATCTATCTATCTATACTATAATAAAACTGTAGAGGTCGAAATGTCTGTTCTTTTCGAAAATTCAGATAAAAATTATCTATAAAATCTAGAAAAAAGTCAAAAACCAACAATACTACACACTTACAATTTTTAGAATTAATGTCTATCTGTCTGTCTGTTTGTTACCGCACATCTTTAAAACGAATTAAAATATAATCTTAAGACCAATACATTGTATTGTAGCCTTTCTTATTAGGCTTAAACTGAGGTATGTTTCATCAAAATCGGATAAGTATTACTCGAGATATCGCTAGATCTTCGATATATCGCTCTTTATTAGAACAGTCCAATACAAATCAGGGGTTATGAAAAAATGGATTTAGTTCAATGTTGAATGAATTTAAATTTCGTTTCTTTTGTTCATGAGATGGCGTTACCAGTAGTAATCATAAAATAAATGAGTTTTTAAATAATCTATAACTATTTTATTATTAAGTGCTATTAATAAGTTATTCCTTTTAAATGATAATAAAATTAACCATGAATCGTATGTCTAATATCAATTATAAGTCTTATTAAATTAAATCAATTATAAGTTTACTTGATTGTTATATTGTTGTGTTTTTCGTAATTGAAACGCAATTTAATTAAATATAAATTGTATTAGTAAGCTATTAATCTAAAGTATCAATTATTCTTTTGGTATAAATTTAGTTTAAACTGTAGTAGTTACTGGTCAACGTAAAAGTATGCAACAGAATCCACCTGTTTTTAATGTAAATAAATACAAATCCAAAAAACTTTTATTAGTTAATCACAGGTACAAAACATCTGACAAAAATAAATAGTCTTTCCCTGTATTGCTAATATTGGCGCACAAACTTCATTTTTTAAACTTAATCATAAATAATAAATTTCTTCCTTTCGTCACAATCTTATTATAACTGCACACATAACACACTTATATAACTATTTAATAATTAATAATATATGGGTATAATATAACAGACAACATAATAAGTAAAACGTTTTTTCTTTATAAAATCATTTAACACATTATTGCTATTTGTCAACATTAAAAAATACAAAACTGACAATAAAATATAGAAATACAATCACAAAACATTTAATTATTATTCAAAGTGTTTGTGTTTATTTTATTAAGTAATTTAAAAATACTGCACGCAGTTTATCTATAGATTATAATAATAATATAGTTGAGTCTAAGTTTAGTCAAATATTTTTTGCTAGATGGTAAAAAGGTGTTAGGAACAATAATTTTTTTTTTTACAAAAGACAAATCCCACACTAGCCTTTAAAAATATCAATTTAACGGACACAAAGAACATTCAGACTAAGGACAATAGTTTATGTATCACAATTGTCCTCCATGGGAATCGAACCCGCGACCTCATGCACGCCAGCCATGTAATGTGACCGCCGCGCCACCGAGGCAGGTAATTCTGCCGCACCATAACGTGGCGTGCAAATGTATTAAGTAATTAATTAATTAATAATGTAATTAGCGATTATCCGTGTGGTGACGGAGTAAGAATACAATATGTCACCTCCCCATCTCATCCCATGGGTGGCGTAAAACCGACTAAGGGACAATCGGTGAATATTATCTTTACGAAATAAAAATGATGGAAAACTTGAAATTAAACTCTATACCAATCCGACTGGCCAGCGTGGTATTAGTAGGCAAAGTATCCCTCCGTCACGGGAGGAGGCGGGCCCTTGCAGTGGGACATTAATGGGCTGTTATGATGAAATAAGCGATGTCATTTATTTTAACTTACAAATTTGACAACAGATGGCATTGTGCCTGTGACGTCATTTTCAGTATCGCGGTGTTAAGATTTTCCTTGAAAGAATGACGTTCGCTCATGTCTTTCAGCATAAGTTTAGACGCAGTCTTCAAAGATCTGTCTTTGTAAAGGTCTGTTTTTGAAAAGGTTTTGGTTCGTTCGTTAATTTAACAATTCGTTTGTAGGCCTATATCTGTTTGTTATAATGTTTAAAAAACGATTTTTCAGTATTAAATCGAATTGCGAAGTAAGTAACATCCGCCACGCGAACGAAGTCGCGGGCACAGCAGCTAGTATATAATATAATGTTATTATATAATACTTTGTTCATAGGTTTCAGAGACTGATGTCCTGCCCCTGGTGGTATGCTACCAGTGTGCAAGCACACTCATGGCCTGGCACGAGCTGGTCAAATGCTGTGAACAGGCCGACCTGGCACTGCGATCCAGGGTAGCCGTAAATAATGCCATTGACAATTCTGATAAGGTAAGACAGTATTTATAATTATGATTATTATTCAATGTTTTATTGCCAGATCAGGAATCCTTTAGTAATAGAATGTAACTTTGCATGAAAATACTGAGCTCAATTAGGCAGATTTGTTTTTGGATATTCTTTATACTTTATTCTGCCTTATTGTCAATTAAACTAAGCTTAGAGCAGTGTTATTTACATCACTAGAGTAGTAGTATGTACATTAAAGATTTTCTATTCATTAAATTAGTAAATCAGTCTTTATTTATTTTAATATTTGTTGAAGGAAGGTGAATAAAATCTGCATAAGGGCTTGTGGCAGTTAACCTATTGACAAAAACAAGAAACAATGCTTCTTTTGCAAAACTGATTAAACTAAATTCTGTAGTAAGCCTAAAGATAAATTCTCTATTAAGTATACCTCTTTGTTACAGGTACAAATATTAAGAAGAAACTCTGTTAAGGAAGAGGAAGAAAAAAGCAGGTTGGTTTAATGATTCACTTATGTATTTAGGTACATTTTCCCCGTAGATATTTATATGTTCATATTTCAGGTTGCTTTGCATCATAGTCAAAAATGTTCTGATCAATTACTATAAGGATTCCAACATGGAAAGTAGCACAGACATAGAGTATGTCTGCCAAATGTGTGCAGAGAAACCGGCACTAAGTACTGTTGAAATGTTGACTGACCATTTGAGATTGTGTCATGATAGTTACACACACAGTGATAGTGATGTCAAAATGTTTATTAAAAACAATATCACATTTGAAGAGGTATTAATATCTGAGGAGTCAGATAGAGAAGATAGCTTTTATACTAAGAAGGACCGTACTAAACCATTACAGAATCTTTTCTGTCCATTTTGTACAAACGTGTTCTCATCGCCGACTAGATTAATTTGTCATCTCAACAAACATGTCGAGGTATCCATTGAAGACGGAGTTTTTGTCTGCTGCAATATTGTGTTTAATGATAAAAAAAGTTTCGTAAAACATTTGCAAGAAACACATGTAGATGTTAAAATAGACCAAACTGTTCATGTTTGTAAAAATTGTGGCTTTACAACTGACGACATGAACATACTACAACAGCATGTAAATGAAATACATCCGCAGATAGAAACTGAGAAAGGAAATAAGATACAGAATCCTAAAAACCAGAAGTATATACCAGCTGTATGCCCTGAATGTAATAAAACATTTTCTAATAAATACAATATGTTCGCGCACATGAAGAGCCACAGTGGCGGTGCAGAAACTTATCCATGCAATAAATGTAACAAGACATATAAGAATATGAGAAGCTTAAGTACCCATATTAAAGTTATACATGAAGGAATATTAAAGTTCATGTGTTCGGAGTGCGGCGAGGCGTTCCCAACGCGAGGTGCACGAGATATACACTCACGATTACACACAGGAGTTAAACCTTACAAATGCGAGTACTGCGGCAAAGCTTACCGCGCGAAAAACACCCTCGACAGACATCTAGACATACATTTAGATATTAGAAAATATGTATGCCAGATATGTTTCAAGAGGTTTAGGAAAAAAACGCATCTCGACTATCATATCAGAACACACAGCAAGTGAGAACCAGAGAGTAAACAGAGTTATTTGTTACAGGGACGACCTCCATGTAGTGGACCACGACGATGACTACTCGGACCAGTCGGACGATGAACCACTTGCCTCTAAAGCCACCAACAGCTCCAAACGATTGTATAACAACTTTTATGAAGCATTAGTCAAATTTAGAAACCATTTTGTCAATGATCACGAGGCTCTGGAATCTTATCCAGATTTTTCAGAATCTAGTGGTTCAGAAGTCGAAGAGACAAACCAAGATAATATTGATGACTTAACGCTCTGTAACATGAGAAAAGATAGAATGGACGAAGAGACCAGATTGGAACTTAGTCAGGTACAGACGAAAATAAATGGAAAAGTGTTTTACACTTGTAGAATTTGCAGTAAAAACTTGAGTTCGTCGCACACGTACATATTTCACAAAAGAATACATACAGATGAAAGGCCGTGCATGTGTCACATATGTGGAAAACGGTTTCGCGCTCCGAACGGTCTTCATCGACACCTGACGGAAACGCACGAAAAGATACGAAGATCTTGCCATTTATGTTCTAAGACTTTCGCTAATTCTCAAAATATGATACAACATCTACGAATACACACCGGGGAGAAACCCTTCGTCTGCTCACAATGTGGGAAACGTTTCACTCAGAGCGGTTCGTTGCACGTACATTTAAAGATCCACAGCGAACAGTACCCGCACCAGTGCGCCGAGTGCGGAGCCAAGTTCCGCCTCCGCTCCGGATTAGCGCGACACAGATTAAAACACACCGGGGAGCGTCCGCACACGTGTGGCCACTGCGGGAAAGGATTCCGGCAGCGCCACGAGCTCAACGCGCACAGTATGTCACACTCGGACGCCAAGCCTTTCTGTTGTACAGTCTGCGGAGCCACGTTCCGGCAGAGGCGAGCTCTGAGGCACCACACGAAGAGAGTTCACGAAACGGAATCGAGTCGACCGGAAGCAACTCACGAAATAGCGTACACACACATCGGACATTATTAGAAATATCAACCGATAACAAATGCATTTTTGAACTCGACGCGTTCACCGATGTCCTGAACCTCCCATCTCGTTTTCAGAGTTTACGCGGAGATTAAAATGGAAGGGGACGAAGGGCCCGGGCGACCGTCGATAGAAAACGTCGAACCAGAAAAAATAATAATCGTGGAGGCGGACGGACGACGGACAGTGCGGTGCGGCGCGTGCAACAAGTGCGTGGCGGGCGTGTCGTGGCGCCGGCACGTGCGCGTGCACGCGGGCGAGCGGCGCTACAGCTGCCACGCGTGCGGCCGCGCCTTCACCGACAGCGGCAACCTCGCCCGCCACGTGCGCGCGCTGCACCTGCGCCTGCGACCTCACTCCTGCGACGTGTGCGCGCAGAGCTTCACGCGCAAGGCGCACCTGGACGAGCACGCGCGCTCGCACGAGCACGAGCACGTGCTGGAGCGCGCGCACGTGTGCCACGTGTGCGGCGCGCGCAGCAGGTCCGCCGCGGCGCTGCGGGCGCACGTGCGGCGGCACGGCGCGCACACTCACGGCTGCGTCACGTGCGGCGCCACGTTCCCGCGCCGCGCCGAGCTGTGCGCGCACGTCACGGTGCACACGGGGCAGCGCGCGCACCGCTGCGCGTGCGGCCGCGCCTTCCGTCTGCGCAGTCAGCTCAACGTGCACTTGCGACGCCGCCGCTGTTCGGCGACACGAGACGACACATCAATTACTGAATATTTTAAAAATACTACTGACTGAGTCTACCGAGGTATAATGGACAATAAGAAAATAAACAATAAATAATTTATTAAAAACTATGTGCTTCTTTTTATTGATTTCATAACCTAGCAGTTTCTTTCATACTTATTTGATCTTTATTGTTTTAATAACTAGCAAACATGACGTTATTTCATGACTTTGAATATTATAAATAAACAAAGACAGAATCTTCACTTTGTTATTTCGTATCGATACTTATAATAGACAAATATTGACGAAAAGCAGCACAACACACACCCCGCTGTTGAGCTCTTAATAACTAATAACTACAATTATAACTATCACACATTTATTCAAATGTTAATAGTTTTACATATCATCAGTATACATAAGACACATGAAAATTTCAAAATATCAGCAGAAATAAATGTTGCATATCATCTGCGTACTTATGACACACGAAGATTCCAAAATATGAGTGGAGATAGATCTTGCATAATATCATCTGCATACTAATAAAACATAAAGATTCCAAAATATGAGTGGAGATAAATCCTGCATATCATCTGCATACTAACAACACACGAAGATTCCAAAATATCAGTGGAGATAAATCCTGCATATCATCAGCATACTTGGGACATAATGATAAGATTTTAAAGTATGAGTGGAGATAAATCCTGCATATCATCTGCATACTAACAACACACGAAGATTCCAAAATATCAGTGGAGATAAATCCTGCATATCATCAACATACTTGGGACATAATGATAAGATTTTAAAGTATGAGTGGAGATAAATCCTGCATATCATCTGCATACTAACAACACACGAAGATTCCAAAATATCAATGAAGATAAATCTTGCATATTATAGGCCTATATGTTTACTAGAACATTTTTTAATAGTGATGACTATCAAGATAATTTTCGAGAGTTGATGATACGCTCAACAATTTCGTATCAGTAATATTAGATTGATAAAATATTTATTTCTAACTGATTTTAATTTTTTTTTTAATAACTTAAGATAATTACCTAATTTATTAAATAAAATATGTCCTACAGTGATGAAATGCTTAAAGACCCGGTAAAACAAACTCCTGCTTTGTTGCAGGTTCCGGGACATGACAGAGTGCGTGAGGGAAGGCGAGGTACTTACTCTGAGCCGGGATCCCCCGACCTACACCTCTCCACTCAGGCAATGTGTCCAGTGTAATACTAAACACGCTGAAGCAGATTCAAACAAACGCTTTACCAACCAACACGAACTTTTACTATTTTATTGCGAAGAATGCAATTCGCATAAAGACAAACAAGGTTTTATTAAGCATATTAATCATCATGCGTCTCAAATGACAGCTAAGTTAGAGAGTCAACAACATGAAAAAATAAGTGAAAATTTCCTTGTCCAAGAAAACATTACTATTGAGGACACGCCAACATCTGCATCAGCTTCGATTGTACCAAAACCACAACTTGCTCGTAATAAAGCAACAAAAGATGACCACATTAGCGAATTTTCTGACCACAGTGATACGGAAAATGGATTTGGTCCCTTACCTGAATCTGTATTTGAAGCTATTGAGGACACTCAGGACAACGAAATGTATGACGACACAGGCCAAACCCAGGATACAGACCTCCTTATAGATGATAATAACGAAAACAATTCATTTAATGACGATGCACCTCAGAATGTTACCAAGAACAAAAAGTGTAGGACCTGTCCAATATGTTCTAAAGTATACACCGCATCATCAAGCTTCTTCTATCATATGAAGTACACGCACAAGATGATCAAAGAGCACGAGTGTTCTATTTGTTCTAGAAAGTTTGCGACAAGAGCTAGTCTAGCGAGCCACATGACGACTCACACACGTGAGCGACAGTATGAATGTAAGGAATGTTCTAAGAGGTTCAGATCGAAGGCAAGTCTCTACATACACGAACAAACACACTTAGGTGTCAAGACTTGGTCGTGTTCCGAGTGTCAGCAGGCGTTTAGATGGAGGACGCACCTCGTGCGACACATGAAGCGGCACGCAGGAGAGAAGGTGCACGTGTGCAGCACGTGCGGGCGCGGGTTCAGTGTGCGCTGCGACCTGCTGCGACACGCGCGCACGCACAGCGCGGGGGAGTACGCGTGTGCTCACTGTAACGGTCAATTTGCACAGTTAAGGTACTTGAAAGTGCATATAGCCAATAAACATGCCGTGGAACATGATAAGAAATGAACGTTTTTTTATGATTGAGAAGAATTACTTATCGACTGGCGTAATCATATTTTAGCGTTTAATTTTGATGTTAACTAGTGTTAGGCGTCTTAAGTCTAGTAAGGATCCTGTCTTCCCTATGTCCGAATAACATATTTAAATTAAATACCTAAATAGGCCTTTGTTTCTTATAAAAAAACAACAGTATTATTTATTTCGTTTATTAATAAAATGCCTTAGCACATATAGATCTTACATTTTAAAATAATTAGTTAATACATTATCAACAATAACTTATAAGGACTGGATACATAACGCACTGGGTACTCCAATATGATTGAAAATGTTGAATTACTTCCGGTGCTTATTAGTAAAAAATATTTATAGATTGTATTGCGTGTATCTTTGTACAGACGATAAAACCGGGAAGGAAGGCAAAAATTGTTTGTCTACCTACTAATAAATATGTAGCTTGTAACAGCTGATGTCTAATGGCTGCTAGAAACGATGTAGAAAGTAGCAAGCCCTTGCGGACTCACTGGCAAACCAAGTGACGGCTTTATTAACCAGAGAGAGAATTCCAGAGTATGGTACGTATGTACAACTTAAATCCGTAGATAGCACTTTGTAATATACCTACTTAACAATTACAAGTAGTTACTCTAATCTCCAAGCAGTGTTTGCATAATTTAACCGAACCGTAAAACTATTTTGAACTTAGTATTTATTTATCCAGTCCCATCTATAAATAAACAGTTAACTATAATTACAATGCTGGACACCTCACATTGTGAAGAACAGTATTATAACAAATAAACGCACATTAAAATTATTATCACATAAGAATAACCACAGTTAATATTTTTTTACGAGTCTTATTTCGTAAGCAAAGACTACTTATGGTTAATACACGAATTTTAAATCTTGAACTCAGCAACAGATATTTATAAATATATCATTTCATAACATCTTTGATTCTATCAACGCCTTTACTGTTAATCCTAATAAGACTTTTAAGAAAGTATAAACTGTAGTAATAAATTAATTGTTATTTCCTTAGATTCAACTCAGAGGTACTCTCAGATACACCTATTGTGAGCGTATTGTAAAAAACACATCAAAGTGCAAAAACATTAAAAAACAGCATGATATGCAAAATAAACTTAATTACCTATGGTTTACAGGCACTTAAATAAGAAATAAGTATTCTTGACTGCTTTTTTTACAAGTTTAACTCACATATTCACAGGATTTTGTTACAGCAACAAAATCCTGTGAAAATGACAAGCATAGTACAACACATTTTTAGACTATGTATAGGATTCCTATAATTGAAATATACAATAACTTCCCGAGACCATTTCCCTCTATAAAGTTCAAAATATTTGGAATCACATATTATTGTGGACACTGTAAATATAAATTTAATAAAACATATTACATTATATACTTTCTACAAAACTTATATCTTTGTTGATTACATTACACTTCTCACAATAGGAATGTTAATTTAATAATAATTTAGATTAGATTGTATTTAATAATTTCCATATTTTTACTCAAATATGTAATAATAAACCACAGTCTTTTCAAACATCATCTTACTTGATGTCTTCATTTCAACAATACTTTGAATAACTACTAACAATCAGTACACATTAAATAATTCTTATATTCCTCCACTATCTAGTTAATATATGAGTAAATGTTATTTACATCCCTTATTTATACGTAATATGTAAAAAAAAACTGTGGCAATGAAAAATATAACAATACTCTTTATAATCTACATAGTTATAGTGACAGAGTAGCAGGAGTAAAGTAATATTTAAAAGACCTTTTTCTAAGTTTTACAAGATTGACTGTAGACAGGTAAAATAATAATAATTTAGGTGTAAGTTTAAAAAACTTATAAGAACCTCTATATTAAATCTTGCACTAGCAACATTTTGTTGACATAAAATATACAACAAATCACAATTATTATTAGATTTAACTAACCCTGTGTTAGAAAAAACATTAAATTCAAACACATTTTTTTGAACTATTGACTGAACAGTTAGTGATTTAACCATCATATGATTACTAAAGATAGAGTACTACAAACTCAAATGCTGAAGATTATCTTACTGCGCGGGTATGCCTAGAGGCGGTGTGGAGCGTCCCTCCTGCGTGGTGGGGGAGCCGCTCTCGTTGACGAGGCGCTGTCGCTCGCGGTACATGGACACCTGGATGTTCTCCAGCTGGTGGTAGCGACACACCTTCAGCGTCGAGAACACCGCCAGCCCCACCCATGTAGCGAACGACGCCCACGCACCGAACTAGAAACAGTCATAAGGATTTGTGAATTTATTATATAGACTGTATCAAAATTCATACAGGGAAAATATATACAAAACATTCATTTATTTGGTTTTAAACCACAGCGACATTATACATATTAAAACATTTATAGGAAAATAAATTACAAAGTACTTAATCTGATATATAATAATTGTATATTTGACAATTACGGTATGCATAAAACTGACAAGAATATATTACCATATTCATAATCAAGTACTGAGTCATAAAATTGCCTCATTGTAGTATAACTGTCTCAGTGGCATGATGGCGTAGCGAATATCAATAGCTAAGTTGCGGGTTCGAATCCCGACACGACTAATATTTGTGTACAGTCACGAGCAATAATATGTACACATTGTCAAATTTTCTAAACTATCTGCACGTTTATCTAGACATTATAATACCAAAATTATTTCGTAATTTAGAAGAAGTTCCCTTCAGTTTTGAAGTAATCTTCGAAAATTCAATTTTGGATTGGCAGAACATTAGATAACTGTTTTACAAAATGTGAAAATGTATACATATTATTGCTCGTGACTGTACCTACTTCAAAAACGTGTTAAGATTAATTACCTGTGCGCTTCCGATCTCAATGTAAAATCCGTACGTCGATATTTTATCTTTTTGATCTATATCTTGACCAGCTGCATCTTCACAGCTGAAAAAAATAACTTATTATACAGCGCCTACAATTTCCTTAAAAAAAAACAGAAACATTTAGTCTACAAATACCACACTGACTGGAGGTATTGTCTCTTCTTCACACTATAGGTATATAACGGCATTGCCATATTACTAAATTTGGGCTTGTATAAACAATATAAATTTAAGACAACAATGGGACTCTGAATAACCACTCTTATAAGTTGGCAGTTAAATAATGTTATAATATGACATCATTCAGAACAAAATATGTCAAGCTTACCTAGGAAAACGTTCAACGATATTCTGGCACCACGTCATGAAGCCGAGCGTGACCATAACGGCAGCAGAGACGGTGAGGCCACACAGTATTACGCACCCCACCGCCTCCAGGAACGCAGACAGGAATGAGCTGTCCACGCCTTTGTACATGAACATTGATAACCTGCAAAGTATAAACAATAGTCTAATCATTTACAGTAAGCGCCTACTAACTGGGGCTAAAGTGGTTAAGGATGTTTTATTTGTTTCTGTCATGCGCGAACTTCTTTTATATCTTACTACAGGCCGCGAGTACTGTACTTATCAAATGAGCCTATTTGGAGACGCGTTAGGCAAGAGACATGACTATAAATATTACAGAGAAACTGCACCAGATAAAATAGTTGGTAAGGGAAGGGTTGTGTTACTTTTTATGTTTCTATTCAAGTGAGATATGACGACAAACCGCGGTTGCAGGACTAGGGACATATGCAAGGATGGTAAGTACTCTTTTGGCGTCCTCTCATACAATTATGGGTGCGAGAGAGAAACCATAGGTTTTACCACCTTTTCGCGGATCAAGGTGTGTAGACAGCCTCTAAAATGTTTTCTCGGTCTGAATCTGAAGCTTTGAGCTTCAATTTTATTCCCAAAATTAGGTAAAATTCCCCAATGTATACATGTTACAATGGGTTAAAAAAAAGCGCGCCGTCTCTATTGCAATTTCATTTTAAAAACTAGGAATTATGCGCTGTGTCGCTGAGTCTACAAACATCGGATGCCAAGAACATCCAGACTCAGGATAATAATTTGTAGATCGCACAAACAACTGTCTAGCATGGCACTAGAGAACTACCTTGTGCAGGGCGGCCGCTTCTACGAGCATTCGCGCCACGAAGGCAATTTAAATTAATAAATCTACAGTAGATTATATTATTGTATGACATAAATGTTTGTAGTTAAACTGACCTGTATATTTGTACACTGCAAACTATAAACATGATAACTCCGACCACAATGACGTAATCACAGTAGGCGCGCGACGCCCACTTTACAAACAACTGTCCGTCGTTCTCCTGCCAGTCTCCATGGGAGAACAGCAGACATTTACCTCTGGAAATAATAATTATCTATTAGAGCTATACTCACCAAAGAAAAGCTGTTCATTACTATTGCATTACCATACATAATGGCTCGGTATAAAAATAATTAAAGGGATATAATATAAAATTTATCAATGCTTGAGAGATAATAAAGAAAGCAATGAACTGAAAACACACAATTAAAAACACCCAAGGTTGGATTAATTTTATTATTGTGGATTATTTGTGGATCAGAATTCAATACACAAAATAAATAGATGATGACTAACATAGTAGTAACAGACTGGCTATGCAGCACAGTATTATTTAGTTCTTAACAATCAAATACATATCCTAATCAACTAAGACAATCTCCAAAAAACATCACATTATGTCCTAAAAAGAAGGAAAACTTGAAATTAAACCCAATACCAATCTGTCTGCCAGCGTGGTGTTAGTAGGCCAAGTAACCCTCCGTCACGAGAGGAGGCCCGTCCCTGCAGTGGGACATAAATGGGCTGTTATGATATGTCCTAAAGTGAAATCAAATCCAGAGATTATTACTCCAGTTCTCAAGCCCTGCACAATTGAAGCTATAATCACCATACATAATATGATCAAATAATAGATTTTGGTTTCTGTACCTACTAAAGCATGCTGTGGTCTCTCTAGTAAAAAAACATATGACTAAAGATGTAAATGTACATATTATTAAAAACGAAAAGTTTTTTTTGTTTGAGATCCAATAAATAAATAAAATGAACCACTTCATTTTACTGTTAGAGGCAAGCAAATGCTAGTTTTATAATAATAGGTAATGAAGTCATATTATCCCCAATGTTATAGATAGAAATTAACAATCATACTTAACAACAATATTTTATGATTTAACTCATACAAAAGTAACAACAAATAACTGATAAGGTACTCTATAATGTATTATATGAGGAAAATGTTATAAAGGATATAATTGTATTAACTTGATACAATTGTATTAATATCAGAAAATGCTTTAATGGATTTTAAAAATAAAGTAAATTAATTTAATTACTGCTCCAATATGTAGGAGTTTATTTACCTAACACTATTAAGTATTTTTTTATACTACGAGTTGAGGTACTTTTGATAACTATCTTACAAACCATACAATTGCCTTCCAAACTGGAAGTAACAATTATTTTATATGCCCTAAAAAAGAAAAGCAAAGATCCAAAGGAGGTAAAAATATTAAAACCTGGCGTTCTTAAAAGTAAATTTAAATCAATCAATCTTAAGTTCATCAGTGGTAATATCTAGCTGAATTATATATAAGCTAAGTGTATTATATAAAAGATAGCCTCTAAAGAACAATTGTACGCAGAGAAAGTAGTAGAAGAGTATAATCTGATGAATACCTCATCGCTGTACGAATGTTCTATCTGATGAGAGTTAAAATTGTATATTTTGTAAGTAATTGACATACCATCTTAAAGAATTTCTTCTGAATGTGGTAGATAAAATAGAAAAATAATAGATTATTGATAACTTACTTGAATTCATGTTGATGCAAACTCATCGGCACAATAATACACAAAGACAATATCAGACCAATAACATGTCCTGCTATTTGACTTAGTAATAATACATTTGTCAAAGCCATTGCAATATATTGATAGACAAAACCACACACAACACAAGTAGGGACGATTTTATGAAAAAATAACGATTAATGGCTTGTAATATTGCAACGTTGCTGGACCAAAACGACTAGAATAGAAAGAAGTAGAAAAATATACAGCGACGCACTATTTGACAAAACATTAACAATAATAAATAATTTGACACTAAGTGACGGTCAATGTCAGCATTGTCAGTTAAGATATAATAATAACGATGACTACGGAAAGTTCAGGACGAGCAAAGTACTTTAAATGCTGAACATTAATCAATTGTTTTGTACTTTTTTCCTATTATGTGACTTCTAAAATAATCGTAATATTGAATACTATAGATTAATCTTGATTAATAAAAATCGGTAAAGTACATAAGTTAGCAAAAAGCTCCAAAGGGTCGATTGAACTTGAAGTTCGTCCCCCCCTCTCTTAATTTCCATGAAGCAAAATAAATGATCAGCTGTTATAAAAATGATCTGAAATGAATTTGAATTATTCTTAATTTAAAACAAACGTTCAAGAAATTCTTAAGCTTATTAAGAACATTTTTAACGCCAAGCAAAAGTTCAATTAGTTTATTTTAATTTGTCATTTAGGCAGACGGATAGTGGATTTGTATAGTGATTATCTACATATATTTTTATGGAAAATATATCTCTTGTGTGTGGAGATGGGCAGTGGGTAAAAACCCAATGGGAAAAAACCCAGGTTTTTACCCATTTTGGGTAAAAACCGGGTATTTATGTGGGAAAATACCCAATGGGAGGGTTTTTTCATTATTTAGCGAAACTATCATATTTTTAGGACAAATGCAGTGAAAATTTGCGATGCGTAGGTGCATACATTGCGCCAGCATATATAGGGCACCAGCTGCAGTTGCCTGTTGTCCGAAACGTCAAAATGTGTAGCTTGATTCAGGAATTTATTTTAACAATCTTTTTTTAAATTTATTTTAATCATTTTTCATTATTTTTATAGGACTTTTTCTGCGCATTGTGATAGATAGTTACCTAATTGCAAAGATTACGACTATTGAAACTTTTAATAATCTTTGTTCAGAAAATAATAAAAGAATGGGATATACTTATTAACATATTTATTACACTTTACAAAAGTGTTTTTTTATAACTAATTTTTATTAATCACTGTTGCTAGATGTTGAAGGTCGATCTTCATTTATTGGGCTATCCAAAGGACTTGACAACGGCCTGGATGTAGATAAAGGATCGTCATCATCGTCATTGTCATCATCTCTCAATCAATCAACTAGCCTAGCCTATCGCAGTCATAGCTGCTAGACATAGGCCTCTCCTAACACGCGCCATAAACTCGGTCCTGCGCCTTCCGCATCCAGTCCGACCCAAAGAGAGATCTTTTGCTTTTCCTTTTTGAGATCGTCGGTCCACCTAGCTGGGGGGCGTACTACACTACGTTTGCCGAGTCGCGGTCTCCACTCTAGGACACGTTTGCTCCAACGGCCTTCGATCCTTTGATAGATATGACCAGCCATCGAGCTGTGTCGGTAACTTTGGTTCTTTGTCGGATAACCTCGTTCCGGATTTTATCCTTCGAGAAGACGCCGAACACAGCCCGTTGCGTAGCTACTTGCGCGACTTTAAGTTTGTGGACTAGCCCTGTGAGTGTCCATGTCTGGGCACCGTATGTCATTACTGGTAGGACGCATTGGTTGAAGACTTTGGTCGAGGAGAAGACCCGACGTAGCTTGCTGAATGCTGCCCAACCTAACTGAATCCTGCGAGTTTAATCCTAAGTTTTTGACTGTGCAAATGCGCATGCGCGCTAAATGTTCGTTCAGTAGCTGCTGAAGTACAAGGAGCAGTTAAAATACGTTCTGCAACCCTACTTAGCAATATGGATCAATCATAACTATTTCTTACAGTAAATATACTTAGAAAATCTAATTATATTAATTTGAATTAATAAAAGTACAGGGTTTGCTAATTCACAAATATAGCACCCAAAACTTTTATAGTTTAGTATAACTTACCTATATTATTAAAGATCAAACTTACCGTTTATTAGAGAAATAGGTATCGAAGTCCGTAAGAGTAGCAGTAGTTGTCGGTCCAAAGCAAATCACGTATTTTATCACCAGGCTATCAAACGTCCACAAAACAAAATCCAAGGCGTTAATTAACCAACAAATTATCCCAAGTGCGCACAGTACGAAGCCAAAACTACGTCTGAGATAGATAGATCTCCAACGCGAACCTAGTTTTGGGTTACAGTAGCGCCTACTAACTCGCTCAGCCTGAAGTTAGATATCAGAGAAGTGAGCATATGTACAGAAACCAATAAAACATTCGCTCCCCGCCATTTTGTTCCAAAACTGACATCTGCGCAGCCATTTGCAACATCTTCAAGCCGGCCGATTTTGTTTAGGCGTACGGTTCTTGTCGCTAAAAGCGGATGAATACACAAACAGACAGTGTTTTTGTTTAATTTGGTTCAATTTAATAATACAGCATAAAGTTAAACGTATCTAATAGGTAAATGACGAAAATGAATACAATTAGATTTGCTTTAACTGTAGAATTAGTACTTAAATAGTACGTACTATTTTGTATAATTATATGTTACGGGCAATTTGATAAATCCGGGCACTATGAATAATGACCGGTCTGTATTAATAATTCCCGACTCAATTGGGCAATGTGATTAATACATCATAATTAATCACTTTTCCCGGCTATTATGAGTAAGGCCTACCCTATCTTGGGCAAAGTAATAAAATAGGTGAACAGTAGTGTTTTTGTTTATTAAATGAAATTAAACTTACAAAATTTTCATGAAAAGTTAACAAAAAATAAACTATTGGACATAGTAGTTAAAAAATAAACATTTTACTTAAATGTTTCTGGCGCGTTGTGATCGCCATACTAACCTAACCTAACCAACTGTTTCTGACTTTTGGCTTAATTTTAGGTTTTAGCTTTTTTTTAAGCTATCTCAAAGACTAACTTATTACATGGACCACGGGTAATAATAATAATAACGGTAATAATAACGTGTTATACATGTATATGTTACGGGCAACGTGATTAACTGGCCATTATTAATAAGGGCCGGTCAAAGTGATAAATTTTATCACTTTGCCCATCGTTATTGGGCATTATTACCGGTCCTTATTAATAATGCCCAGTTAATCACGTTGCCCGTAACATATACATGTATAACACGTTATCTACATGTTACATAATTATGCTAAATTTGAAAAAACCCGAATATTTACCCATTTGGGTAATTTCCCCGGGTTTTTTCCCGGTATTTACCCTATTTTGGGTATTTTCCGGGTAAATTCCCATCACTATGTGTGTGTGACTCTTGACTGTTTCTCTTGTATTAATAAAAAAAACATAGAAGAAAATTGTAATGTTGTATTAGGCTGAGCGCACATTGGAGACTAGACTGTTTCAAGACTGACTTGCCTCATATAGACAAGTCTGTCTTAAAACTAAAACGAAACAGTTTTGACTACGATACGTAGCACACATAAAACAAAACTGTCTATCTGAGACAATATTGTCTATACGACGTTTTGTTCCAAGTGTGCGCATATTCATACATATTGTAAAGCAATAGTCTGTCTTACTTTAAAATGCCTTGGCTGAATGTCAATTTAGCGACGTCTTAGTCTTGTCATTGTTAATGTCAAATAGCGACAGCTCAGATCTTGGTGATGTGTTTCAGTCAGAAGAATCAGATCTAAATAGGATTATTTTGTGAAGATAATTATGTTATTGTTCTCTTTATAAGTAGATAACAATCTAAAATAATGAATTTTAATGCTTCCCGAAATGGTGAGTCTCTTTGAACGTGTTGTTATGATTATCACCTGTTACCGACTTGTTCCGCATGTCTTCAGTAAATGCAAGCTGAACAATTTATTACATCAAATTGGATATATTACTTCATGATCAGTCATCTTAACTATTGAAACAATAACGTGACACTACTTACAATTAAGTCACTGTGGTTTGTTTGTTGACAGAAACATTTAGGTACTTAAACTTGCACTTGTATAATATTAACGTAGCAGTAATAAAGTATTACTTAGCTGAAAGTTAAAATTAAGCAGAATTATTGCACAAGTCTAATATATAATGGATATGATTTTAGTGGCCCAGGGTGGTGGCATTCGCAAGGCAAAGAGAGTGAGTGATGTGTCAGCTATGGGGGCGCCATCGCCGGCCCCAGCATTTAGTCCTGCACCTGGATATAGCCCAGGCTACCCTCCAGCAGGTCCTCCACCTCCATATCAAGAAGGAATACAATTTGACAATACACAGGATTTTGGTGCAGTTCCTCCGGCAGGAAGTGAGTTGTTTATCTAGTATAACATACTATCACTTAACACCATTTTGTTTTGAACTAATGTCATTTTGTACTAAAATATAAGTAAATACAATGATACAATGGAAATAATTTAGTAGAATAAATGTACCAACCTTGTAAATTATATTATTTAGTAATATAATTTACAAGGTTGAAATATAATAATATAATATCAAGGTTTAAACATAAATGATATTTATCACTCAAAAAATTAAATTTTAACGACAAAGTTGTCGATTAAAATTAAGTATTTAATTTTAAATTAACTTTTTTTATTTTCAATAGCTTCAGAATCAATACACATTGTGTTTTTTGTAGGCCATTTGTCTCCTATTACTGAGTGTAGCCTAGGTCTTTGCTTTTTGGTGAATTGAGGATTGCTTTAACAATAAACAAACAATGTTTGCATATTCACCTTACACTAAAAATATAATTGTTATTGTGCTTAGCTATATTATGGTCATCTTTGTTTTAGTTTCCAATACAACAATTGTTGTTGAAATTCAATGAGATTCTAATATGATTCTGCCTCTTCCAGATTTTGGTTACATGGGAGGGTTTCCCCAAACAGGACTTCCAAATGCAGCACACCTAGGTTCTATGTTACAACAGCCAGTAGTGCAGGTAATGATATACTTCCTTATTAAATATATTTATAAAAATAATTTTTCTAGCCAATTTTGTTATAAAATGTTAGTAATTTCAGTAATATGTGGAAACTCTGTGGATTGTATGTTTACCTAGATCATAATTATTGTATACTAATCATGATAGTTGACACAAGTTTGACACTTGATTAGTTGATTTTTACTTGATCAGTCATTCGGAAACCGAAGGTTGGACCCAATCATTTGATTTCCCTAAATAAAAGGAAAAAAATAATTCAAATTAGGTATCAAGTCATTTATTTTGTATTTATCTCATTTCAATTTTATTACCTTTTTTAGGATATGGCCATACAGTATGGCAATCAGCTAGCAACGCACGGCAAGGAAGTAGTACAACGCGAGATAAACAAATATGTTCCAGTGTCTCGCCTCAGATACTACTTCGCTGTAGACACAAGATATGTGATGCGCAAATTGCTACTTATTGTGCTTCCCTATACACATAAGGTGAGTAGCATACTGTTTTCTCTTTATGTTATTGTATAATGGCAGTGAGCTTTTGTAACGAAAAACAAACTAAAAACTGCTTTAAAAGCAAGCATATATTGATGAGTTCTGTAGTTAAAGGGTATTTACAATTCTTTAATAGCTACATTGGTACTATGAGTGACTCATAAAAAAAAAAAAATTATGTTTAGCAGAGATGAAAAATTCAGCGTTGTAGGTACTTTTACAGACATTCATTATTATTTATGTGCCAAGATTTTAGTCTTTGTTTAATATTTATGCCTATCTTATTTTATTTTTAAGTTTTTGTGAGAGTATATTATTGATATTAATTGTTCTATGGATAAAACAGCTGTTATCTTGTTAATATTTCCAGGAATGGATGGTGAAATATGACCAGGACAGTCCGGTCCAACCTCGGTATGATCTTAATGCTCCAGATCTGTATATACCTTCAATGGGTTATGTTACATATGTACTGCTGGCTGGATTTGTACTTGGTAAGATATTTTTAATACTTTTCATTCTAAACATATCTATTCCTCTGTGCATGCACAGCGCCGACCTGACGAATGGTTAAAGAAAATAGATGGAAGTTTTTAGCATTGAGATGTTTTGTAATATTGGGTTTGTTAATCAACTTTTGTAGATGACTGTACCTACCTAGAGATAGGAAATATTAATTTATAAGTGCAAAATAATAAAAGTGTAAATTTTAATACATGAAATTTATTCCTAAAATATGCTGCGCCTCCTACGCGCGTGGTCGCTATTTCTTATCCTTCGCATCACAATTGTTTAGGCGAACTACAAATGATGTCAGTGTGACAAGATAAACTCTGACTCAGGGTATAATGCGAGAGTTGTCATTTATTAATATAAAATAGTAAGGAATGGGTTCAACAGGTTTTGTCAGTAAGTTATCGCCAGGCGTTATTTGCGAGTTGCGTTACCTAAGTTTTAAAAAATCTAGATCCAAAAGAGAGACAGTACTTTTCATAATTATGACTTTTCTAAGGTTGTGGCAAGGTGAAGGTTACCTTTATAAAATACGATGCACTGCACTGCCTTGTTGGCAAAACGTCTGTGCACGAACTCGGGGCTTCAAATTCCTCGCGAGTTATTTCTTATTTTGAGTCCGGATGTTCCTTTTGTTCGTAAATTTCATGTGCTTGATCCCTAGTGCAGGAGTTGTTATATAAAAATTATTAACCTAAATAATTTGTGTTGCCAGGTCTGCAACACCGCTTCTCCCCAGAACAGATAGGCATCCAAGCGTCCTCCGCACTAGCATACATAATATTCGAGATGCTGCTGTACCTGGTGACACTCTACATCACCAACACGAGCACTAACCTCAAGACCCTGGACCTGCTGGCCTTCTCCGGCTACAAGTACATCGTGATGATAGGCAGCTTGCTCACAGGGCTCGTGCTCGGGAAGACTGGGTATTACTGCAGTCTGGTGTACAGTAGCTGTGCGCTGAGCTATTTCTTGGTGAGTATAATGTTTCAATTAATTATGTTTGTTCATATTCATCACCTAGGGAAAATATCGTATGATTTATACAAAAAAGATAGTAGAAAAACTGTGCATTAAATTGTTTACCAGCTTGTCTAGCTAGCTAAATTTCTCTCTGTCACTAGCGGCGGAGCGGGGCTAAATTCGAGGCAGCAGTTAAGATCTGTTACAGTCTTTGTCTATGTCCATGTTTGATTTTCTATGCCTTACTTTTCGTTTTATTTACATTATTTATTCATTAAAAAATACAGCATATTCTCACAGAGTTATCCAAGTCGGTTAAGTGTAAAATCTAAATCTAATATACATAATATCCAATTAACATGCAACAACAAGTAACACTCAATAAAAATATAACTCAGCAAAGCAACAAAAAATCCAACAATGTTTACAAAAATTAAATAAATATCCGCTAAAGTTAAAGACAATTAATGATTTTGAACTAATTATCACAATGATAATGATAAAATGCGGTTCGATTTCCGCTCAATGCAGATCTTTATGCATAAACATGAATGTTTGCATTGATCTAATTGTTTTCTATTTACATACACATTAAGTATGTATGTATTTACAAAACTTAAAGTAGGTTTACCCAGTTGACATATTGTGATTTTATTGGTGTCTTTTATATATTTATTTCCTCATTCGCAGGTAAAGACGTTACGACTGCAGCTCCTGTCCGGGTCTCAGACGCCGGAGCAGGCGACGTACAGCGGCTACCCTCAAGCATACGCCGCGTCTCCGTACGACGAGCAGTGGAGCAAGCCTGGCGGCGGCGGCACCAAGCGCCGCGTCTACTTCCTGCTGTTCGTCGCCATCACGCAACCACTACTGTCGTGGTGGCTCACCTACCACCTGGTGCCGGCAGCCGTCCCGCCCCCGCCCCCACTCGTCCCCGGGACCACATGATAACATACGGGAGAAGGATTCTTTTTATAAGTGTTGAATTTATGTAAAATGGTGATTGAAAACACGAACGGATATTAATAATTATATATTTTTGTCTGAAGATGTAGATAAACTTAGTGTTGCCATGAAATCTTCTTTCTTTCTTTCTTTTATTAGGTTTTTATTTCAAAATACATTTACATAATAAAATCACGATTTTTGCTAGAAAAAGAAGATTGTTATGGTAAAAGTAAAAAACAATTTCGAATGAAATAGCAAGTGATACAGAAATTTAAAAGAGTTTAATATAAAGTTGTCAACAATATTGTGCAATAGTGGATGTAACAATCATTGTCGGAATGACTATTACCATATTTGTAGTAAATTCAATTTTGTATGGTGAACTCATTAGCTAGTGTTGGCAACACTATGGATAATTTATTTTTACAGATATAAATTAAAGCGAAATGCAGTAAAATACTTTCTTTTCATGAATATAAATAAAAGTCTACTGTACATTACCATTTGTAATTTATGTTATACATAATTACTAAAATAATCTATGTGTGCATTACATTATGTGGTTTCAATTACTATTTTATATTTGTTTACCTAAAAGTTTTATGTTCTCCCCGAGTTGGTACTTATCTGACATGTTCTTACTGTTCAATGTATCTATTACTTAACAAATAGGTGATTACTGTAAATTAATTTAATGGGTTTTTGTTGGGGAGAGATTAGTAGGTCTTAAGTGAAATTTAACACAAGTTATATCAATGCAACTTTATGCTTGTACTCTAATTTAAGATTGGTCACATTGTATTTGGTTATAAACCATAATCCATGTGTCCTTTGTGCAATATCGTTTTAAAGTTATTAACCAAATTCCTTTTAGTAATTATAAATAGAAATTGAGAAATATCTTTGCACTTAATATATAATTATATTTGAAATAATAATTACATTGAACAGTAAGACATTACTCTAAGACAATGCTGATGTGTAGTGTTGCCTACTACAAAAATAAAATTGCATTTTCGTGTGGTATGTATGTACTGGTAACACTAGACTTCAACATGTAATAATATAAATAAAATATAAATTGTGAGAGTTTTGTAAATAAACAAAAATATATTAATTTTGTAACACCTTCGCTATGAAAATTATATAAATTAACAATCTCTGTGTTGTATTATTTCCTCCAAAAAAGCTTTTTAACTATCGAACCACATAATGTGAAACCTACAAACTTCCCTGATTTAAGTAATCAGAATTGGCTTTCTCTCTTGGTTAGATAATATTTAAAGGCGTAACTGCACGACCGCAGGTCACCACACGGAGATATTACTCCGTCACCACACGGAGATCTTACTCCGTCACCACAAGGACAGTACCACGATAAAAGATCATTATTTATTTTTCTTTATAAAACATTTGCCGCATTAGTGATGTGCGTGTGGTGTGAGTGTTCTTTTTTAAAAGTTAGTCCAAACATGACGAAATTTAAGAATAATTTAGGAAAAAATTGTGAAAAGACAACGGCGTAGATAAAAAAATTGTGAAAAGCATAGAAAAAAAGTTACGGTCAATTAATTAGAACACTCAATCCGGCGACCAGAAAAAATTACTGCACCTTCTTTCTTAGAAACATACGAACAATTTTGTTGTGAAATAATTGTACAGATTTAGTGAAATATATTCCCAATTATTCAAATGTTTTTGACTATTTACTTCGATTTTATAAAGGTATTTGTAGAACACTCAATCCTCCTATAGCGCAGATTGAAGTATTAAAAAATCTTAAACTATGGCTTAATAATTTCTTGACTTTGATACTCTATTACACGAACACTATCCCGGATCAATTTGTGAAACACAAGTCATCATAAAAAATATAATAGTTTAAGACATCGTCACACCACACGCACATCATTAGTGCACGTTTACGGAGAAGCGGGGCGTCGGGCGTAGCGTTGAGCGGGGCGTAGGACGTTGTTTCTGTTTACGCTGGGGCGGGGCGTGAAGCGGCACGCATCATCGCACGCGTAAACACAAACTTATAGCAATATATGACGTTGTTTATAGAGAAGCGTGGCGGGAAGCGTAGCGGTGCCCGCCGCGGAGCCCGCGGCGATACGTCAAGTGTATAGCGACGCACGCTCGTCTCGATCAAATCAACTAGATTTATATATAGCTTCAGCGAGAATTGACGCTGCGTGCTCCGCCGCGTGCACCGCTGCGTGCGACGCTCTATTTCAAACAAATGTGTCAAAAAACGCTTCTCCGTAAACACACCGTAGACACATACAACGCCATATATTTGAATTCAGTGCGGTCCGCCCCGCTCAACGCTACGCCCTACGCCCCGCTTCTCCGTAAACAAGGCCTTAGGGATTATGTCGGCGGGAACTTCACAAACGACAGTTAACGTTTTACACATGAACATCATTGTATTCTTTGAAAGTCCTAATGGTCTAATCTAAATCGATCTGTTAAATACTGCAATAATTTATCAGAACGTCGTCGGTCCACCGCGTTAACGGTACCACCTCTTCAGAACTGCCGACGCTATTCCTTAACTTCCTCGGTGGCGCGCCGGAAGCGCAAGCGACTGCCGTGAACAAGGTCCCGGGTTTGATTCCCACGCGGGACAATTAATTAATTATTTCTGCGATCCGCAAATTGTTGTTGTCAGGCAGGTAGATGCTAGCGTGAAAAAATCCGAATACCTAATTCAGGTCGAATATTTCGGAATAATACCGAAAAATACCGTAACTTGGGGATTTTTTCAACTGATTGCACTGTCACGTGATAAAATGTATATTATTATGTTTTTATTTATTATGTGCATAATTATAATTAGTAGGTATAAATAATTGTAAATATACTATTTTTTAGCGCACGTGCTGCGGCCGCGCGGCCGGCGCACAAAGTTGTAGCGGCGCCGGCGCGGCGCGGCGGCGGCGATCGATGCAAAATACCATTTTTCAGCAACAAAAACATAAAAATATGTATTAAATCAATTTTGAATAAATCCGATTTTATGAAAATGTCGCTGAAATATTCCGGTATTATTTCGTATTATTCAGAAGTTTTGCAACTATAGGCAGCAGGACCTCTGAGTCTGGGTGTATTTTGGGTCCGTTAAAGCGATGTATGTAAAAGTCCCCGCGTGGGCATGATCCTGCGTGCGGGAGTTCTCGCTAACAAAAAAACACAAAGACCTATTGGCTATCAGCGCAATATACCTACTTACAAAAATAGCCCCAATGCCACATTCGGATTCGATCATGCAGGGAACCCATTAAAGTTTCTTTCCATTCTCGGTAGGTATACCTACCGTATCCGTACCGTATCCTACATATAGAGTAGGTATATTTCTCTCTCAGTATCTTAATACACACAATAGTTAGATACCGGTGTTTTTAATGTGAAATGTGCATACTTATATGAAGTAAAACTGAAGTAGTAGGTACAAACTTAGATTTATTTTTGTGACCTACCCTGCCTCGTGAGAAAATGAGTTATGTGTGCATTGCATTATGACGATTGATTGTTTTATACTATTCTATTATTGAGGGTAGTTACAATAATTAGGTAGGTACACTTTAGTTGCAATGCAATCGATTAGATTAGAACAGTCAACCTAGCTAAGCTAGTTTATTGTGCACCGGGTCCTTTCTAGACATGAGACCGAGCTCTGTCTATGTTCTCAATGCTAAAGTGATTTTTAACGTAAACAGTGTAATTTAAATATTTTTATAGAGTGTATAGCTACAATTAGAAATAGTTTTTTCATATATTTGGTTATATAATAACAGCTGTTATTTATCGAAGCCGTGACTGTGATTGTTATAATTCTGTTTAAAGTGTTGCTAAGTGCAGTGATAGTGTAAAGATGGAAGAAATGATTAGTCGTCGGAGATGGAGACGCAAGCCAACGTAAGCACATACCTACACTTTTTTAAAAGACAATGCTGGGAAAAGGTTATCCCTTTCCCCAGTAAAATAAAGTTACCTAGGCATATCTAGCTCCATAGCAAAACAAAAATAGATCAGTTAATCTCATAATGTGTTTTACTTTTCAATTCCACGTTTGGCCTACGCGTATGCGCACTAGGGTTGCTAACTTACACAAAAAAAATCTCGTATAATTTTCTCATTTTAGTTACCTATTGATTTATTAAAAAAAAAAAATGTTATATTTGTATTCGTTAATTTTCCGTGTGGTGACGGAGTAAGAATACAATATGTCACCACCCCATCTCATCCCATGGGTGTCATAAAAACCGACTAAGGGACTATCCGTCAATATTATCTTAACGAAATAAAAAGAAGGAAAACTTGAAATTGAACCCTATACCAATTCGTTTGGCCGGCGTGGTTTTAGTAGGCCAAGTATTCCCTCCCTCACAGGAGGAGGCCCGTCCCTGCAGTGGGACATTAATGGGCTGTTATGATGATATTTGTAATCTATAATATGATATAGATTACAAATATCATCATAACAGCCCATGGACGGCCACTGCTGGACATGGGTGCTTCCTTATATTTGAACTAATATAACAATAGGTACAATATAATATAAGTACCATTATAACATTAACAATTTGTCACTAAAATAATCTTGCAACACTCGAGCTCACAGTGTTCCGAACCAATCTGGAAATTTCGTGTAGTACGTTGTTCGAGTGCTTATTCAAGTTATAGAAATTATTAAATAGGTACACATAGTTTTAATCCATAATAATCTCCGAAATGCACTTAGTAGGTACCTACTTACCTAATTGCCCATATTTCACTGACAGGTCGCTAATTTTGCGGCGCGCATATCATGCTATTTACTTGATTTTTAAAATATATCTACTAAGTATATAAAAATAAGTCGGGTTTTCCTTCCTGACGCTATAACTCCAGAACGCACGAACCGATTTCCACGTTTTGCATTCGTTGGAATTTAAAGGTCTCGGGCTCCGTGAGGTTTATAGTAAAGAAAATTTAGGAATTCAACAGAAAAGCGGGAAAATAATGCCCGTGTGAAGCCGGGACGAACCGCTAGTTATTACATATTACCTATTTATTTATTTCCGCAGAAAAACTAAAAACTGTGAAAAGTACCCATAATAATATTATACTTAAAGAAAGTAACTTGGTCTAAGAATAAGTACTTTTATTTCATAAGTTTTCGCAGGTAAAAATTATATTGGTGAGAATTGAAAAACAAATTAGACAAAATTAGATTTTTATGTCGACTTTAACAGCATAAGAATAATTTAAGCTTAGGTATCTTTTACAAAGTTATGTTTTTAAATAAGATTGTTTACAAATTTCTGGAAACATAATAACTTACCTTGAACTTCATACAATTTAATCTCATTCCCTTGTCGATAATAAGTTATTTTTCATGATTATTTCCCTATAGTTTTTACTTATTTTGGGTATTAGATGGCGCTTGTATCGCCCGCAATGCGCTTTTTGTGCTGCGTCAGCAAATACGGTTATAAAAATTAAGTCTTTAAAAGAATTTTGAATTGTTTTGAAATTGTTGACATATAATTGCATTTTTTTTAACAAAATTATATAAAAACATCGATATAATTGGGAAGCAAGGAAATATTAGGTACAACATACTATAAAGTTACAAAAAAAATAATTTTACAAATAAACTAAGAACACAGAAAAGAGTCCTTATGATTTTAAACACTATTTATTGACCTTTAACTACCTGTGTCCTCTTATTGTAGAAATAATAAAGAAATACTTTTGTTTGGTCCTTGACCCAGTTTCGATATAACCAGTTTCCTAGACGTTTTAATATGCCTTAATCTACTTTTCCAAATACTTTAAAATATGAAATGGGAATTGGAATTACCACGGGATTAGTTGCACTTTAATTTCTGAATGTAATAGGTTGGTAATTCATATAAAAAATGATTTATTTATTAAACACGAAATGTCTAGGCAAAATTATACTTTTACTCAAATCATGTCTATGAATAAGCTTTATTATAAGGTTTAAATATGGTTATGAATTATAATTTTATTAGTTTAGGCGTTTTCCTAAATAATTCAGTTACAACATTATTATATTTCTTTGTTTTATAACACATTTTACTTTTATTTTTAAATCTCGTGCAACTAAACGTGTATGAACTTAGAAACGAATGCCTATTGGTTTCTGGACGACCTTGGCGCATTATGTCTTTGTAGTGCTGCATATCACAGAACTAAACAATCTTATCGATTGTTTAAATACAATTATTAGTTTTCTATTATAATATTATGTAAGGCTGAATATTGTGTTGACTGTAATTTACTACTTAAAATAAATACTGAACATTAATAAGCATGTTATTGCTATTGAATTATAAAAATGACCACTAAACTAATCCAAATAAATATAATTGATAGAATTTTAAATATTTGTCTGGTGACGGAGTATGAATATAAGGTGCCACAACCACAAATCTAAAAAGAACCTCTGGTAAAAGAATATGACAAAATTCGCAAATATGAGCCACTGTTATGAGTAGGTTTAGTTTTCCTCCGTTTCTGAAGGAGGTTCTCTTCTACAGAAAAGACACATTAAAAGCTCGTTATAATAAAAAATGGCTGTCAAAGTTAAGCCAATATTGAAAATTTAACTGTGAAATAGATAATTGTAAACTATGAACTTTAAAAAAAAGTTTTGATGAACACATTTTAATTGAAAACGTTGCTATGTTAGCTACACTTCTACGTCAATGGTTATCGATATATTTTGGGTTCCACACTATCGCAATCAGCTGGTTCATGTAATAATACAGTAGTGCCAACACCAGAGTTGTGACACTCGCGACTAACTTCACTTTGGCTATGCGCCACAAACAGCCGCAGTATCGACAAACGTTCACAAAACGTTTAGACGTAACAACCATAGTGTCACTTCTCTTCTTATTTCATTAATTCACCATCCAAAACTTTAAATTTCCTTCGTTTTTAGTTGTTCAAGTGTTAAGTGTTACCATTATTATGTTATAATAATACTCAGTGCCGTATAAACGTACACATTTTGAAGCAATTACGTAATGGGAATTATGCTAGACAAGTTTAAACTTTTGCCCTGAAATTCAACATGGCCGCTGACACAGGGATGGATACTTGCCCCAGTCCGGAAATCACGGACTCGAGGAAACGACCGCTAGATGGTGAATCGGAAAATGGAGACGTGAAGAGATCTCATTTTAGCTCGGGTGAGTGGCGCACTATTTACTTGTACATTATACATAATAAACATAGTATATAGCTGTCTTCATTGCGTAGTTGGCAAGGCAGGCATAACATTGACACAGCGAACTTGTGGTCGATTCAACTGGCAGCTGGACTTCTAACTAGATTCTTATCAGTACGTGCCGCTGTTATCACACTTTGACCTATTTTAGTGATTGTGAGGTCATAATGTACTGAATTATGTCTTAAAAATGATAGATAAAACTGTACTAAACAGTCATTGCTGCTTTATTATTGTCTGTTGATAAGAATTTTAAAAAATAGGCACAAATTTATCAGAGTAATTTCGCTGAAGTTTGATAAGAGGGGACGCCTTAGCCGCCGCCTTTTATTTAGTTTGAATTTATGCAATGTTAAAAGATAGTCGTTGTTTTTTAGTGCAAGACTTGGTGACCGCGTTGCCACTGGCCAACGGCCATGGCAATATAACGTCTCATTTCGGTGAGTCGACAGTCATATGTTCCCTCATCGGCTTTGTGGTTGTTGCGGCGCGCATGTTTCACGCGCGTATCGCTCGCGCTCCTCGCTTCTGCTGATGTGCATACTTCTCTCATGCTACTACCAATACATTACGTCAACTATTCATTACAAACCTTAACCTAACTATTATATTCCTATAAGGTTCTTATCAGACCTAAATTCATCAAACCACTAAAATTCCAGTTTGATTTCAAAGCTTTAAATTAAAAGGCCAAATTATCAATTTATTGAGACCTCTAAAATCAAAACAAATCCTAGAGGTCATAATAGATATTAACAGCTGTTTAGAAGCAGGTATTATGAAATATGGGTCAATGCCAACTTACTGCAGAATTTATTTTTGCATTACTCAGTGGACTCTTAATGTTCAAGATGAATAATAATTAATTATATTTTATTGCAAATCCAATTAGAATAATTGCTTATTAGTTTCATAATGCTTGTAAGGAGTACAGAAGAAATATACTATCCTTACTGTCAACTAACTTTTGTTGTTTTAAATATTGGCAGAATGTATGCCTTATTGTTTTTACTAAATGTATAAAAATAAATTATGTGAAGAAGTCATATTAAACTCGAGGTATGCATCAGCAGTAGGCGATGGTAGCGTAGGTGTTAGCGTTTATCGTTAAATCGTCCATTGTGCACAGTATACATTGCCTCGTTGTCGTGAGCCATGTCGTATCAGCCTCTCACAACGTACCACCCATGGCTTAGTCGTTGCATCGTTGGTGTGAACATTCACTTCAGTGTATAAACTTCTACCATTTATTATTTTGGTGTATTCTTCTCATTCTTCTTCTCTTTTGATAAGTTTATTTTTTGCTTTGATTTTATTCGCTAAAACTAACAAGACTTAATACCATTTTATTTTGCATAATCTGATTCATTAAATTGTTACACAAGTAATATAGATTAACACTAAATCATTATCATTTAAACAGAATTATTTATTACCACCTCCTTAGTTTTTTAGTATAATTCCAATGTGCTTATCAATAAGTATATTTAAGATGTTGTATTTGAGTTTATTTGTTTAAAATAAACACTTGTTATCTATGTAAAGGTGATTCAATATTAATATCACATTTAATTTTATTAAAATCCCATAATGTAGAACCTTTTACCTTTAAAATCAAGCTAAATTTTAATAATTATCATGTTCTTTAAGTAGCTGGTCTTTCAAAGACATTATAAGGAAAATATTAATTTTTTATTTGTTCATCAAGAAGTACAATTAAAAACTATGTTTGCTTAAGCAATCATTAGACTAAATTACTAAAAGATCATAGTTATTTTACATAATCTTTATATTTCAATGCTATAATATTAGCTAAATAATATTATTAAAGTGTCTATACACTTGAATGGTATTATAATTAACTTTAGAATGTATTTCAATAGTGATCATTAGAATCTATGTGAAGGTCTTAGTCAGGCAAGGTCATTATCAGACTGCATTACACTCAACTTGAAACAACATTGATATTTATATACCTTGTATTAGAATCTATTATTGTTTGTAGTTGGCTTCGTTTGTTTGAAGGTTGATGATTTGTCAAGTCGTATTGTATTATTACGACTTTGCTTCGCACGGTTTTTCATAAACCGGTAGCATTGTATCGATCTGTAAAACCAGTCATAATTATGCTCTAAAACGATTTTGATTCATGAAATATATTAATAATTTAAAAACGTAAAAGTAATCAGTAGATACTGACTTAAATAAAGGTTGCAGATAAATCTTTTGTGTAATATTAACACGTTCCCAGTGCAGTGTACCATATATGGTACCATTGTTTTACTATTGTGTCTGCTGGTGGCACTGTGAAGCACCAGCAGAAAACAGAAGCGACTTGATTTAAAGTCATGTAAAGAAGTGGTAATGTTAGTTTGATAGCATTGTTTGTGTAGTTCTGATAAAGAGAAGTATATAATTATATTTTGTTCCACACAATCTGCATTCATAAAGACACATTAGTTAAGCCGACTTAATCTATACGATGTATGGCTATTTTAAATAAATGAGATTATAAAAAAAAGACACATTAGTTATTAGTGTATTAGCTGAAGTTACGATCTCTCTAAAACCATCGCTGGAAATGATTTAAATGATTCCAAATCAAGTATGTCCTTGTGCAACTATTTTCCATAAATGTTGAAAAAGTCGATTAGTAAGTTCGCAGGTATATTTCTACGAAATAGATACTTGCTATAAAACCTATTTCTATCTGTCAGCGTAGTGTTAGTAGGCCAAGTTTACTTCTACCATAAGAGGAAGCCCCGTATCTGCAATAGGACATTAACAGGATGTTATCACTTCACCAAACCATTTATTAGTTATCGGCGCTAATGAGAAAAACCATGAAAGTAATTTTAATAGAACTTGTGCTAATGACGGGACATTAATTAATGTCATGTGATTCTGAAATGCCCATCGCTATGTATTTAATTAACTACGTCACTTCCTGTCGGTTCGTTGACAGCAACTGAGGTGTCCGGTGACGTTAGTTAATGTTACCGAAATTTTAAGGGAAATGCAACCTTCTTCGTTGCAGAATGTATTTTTAGACAACCCGTAGATGAATAATGTTCAACAAATAATTTGACATATTTTAACTAGCTAATATGTTTAATTATATTTTGTAAAATTATAGCGTTGGTTTTGCGATCGAAGTATACAGGCTGACAAATGAATACACGACTCAACGATTTGTCTTGTTTTCAAAAATGCCTTAATGAATTTCAGATATAACTATATCTTTCACGGAATATAGATGCCATTTGGAAAACGTAAAATAAAAAGAACCACAAAATACCTGACGTTATTGTCCTAATTCGGTATGTAAAGTTTTTTTTTGGTATTTTTTTTATATTTTTATTTTAAAGGTTTATTAATTATAAACAACTAATTTGAGTATTTTTGCTTTCCTACTTGTGGTTTATTTGTGGTAAACAGTTAAAGTGAGTAATTCGACCGCATCTATGACGTCATACATGCGGTCGAATTACTTACTTTGACTGTTTACAGCAAATAAACTGTAGGTGGGAGGGCAACAGTACTCAAATTAGTTGTTTTAGTTATTGGGCAATGAAAGCAGAAACAAACTTCTGTTGAACCGGGCGACATGATGTCATTTAGACGTCAAATGAAAGACAAAGTAATTTATGTAATAATTGTAAAAATAAACACAATCTTGCGTCTTTTTGCGCTAAAAATATGATTTTATTACTTATCGATCTAAAATCTCTAAATGGTTTTGGATTCAACATAGGTAAACTTTTACTTTACATACCGAATTTAAGCGCATACGAATGCGCTAACATTAACGAGAATATAAAAGTATAAAGCAATAAAGAATATACTTTGATTACATTTAACTTGGTAAATAAACGAGTAAATATCTAAATTAACAGTAACTTTGCCACCAAATGTTGTCTGCAACGACGCCAAAACTGTTGCATTAATTTGTACGTAACATCTAACTTCGCTCGTTGATTCGAATCTGGCTTCCGATCTCCAGGGATCGTTGTTAGACTGTTTCACACCGGGTTTAAAGCAGCTCTTTATAAACATAACGATAACTGGGGAGGTTTAACTGCAGAATTTCATTACATTTCTTTTCTCCCCTAGAGGGCGTTGCTCCCGTAATCATTTCAATGAGTTCTATGTGCTTTAACACGTTGGACTTGTGGTAAATTAGCATTCAGATTAGACTCTTCCTTTTGTCATAAGATTCAATTGGTGTAATAAGTACGAGTATACGGAGAAGTGACAAGTGGCGTTCTGTCGTCTCTGCCTACCCCGGCCGGGATAAGGCGTGAGTTTATGTATGTATGTTATGTATGTATACGGAGAAGTAAGAAGTTTCTTATCGTCATTTGTTAAAGTCGTGCATGAGAGAAAATTGAAAAGAAATATTGGAGTTGATATGAAAACCATTAACCATTTATAATTAGATTAAGAATCTATCGTCAAGTATGATCAACTAGTAAATAACTAAAATAATGGGTCGCTTCTGGTTGATTAACGATGTACAAATAAGTCATAGAATTTTATTGTGCGCATTATATAGGTACAGTCGGGGTATTTGCCGCTCGACCACCCTTAGGCGAGAATCGCTTGGCACGCGGCGCATGCGATACGTGGCACGCCCACGTATCGCATGCGCCGCGTGCCAAGCGATTCTCGCCTAAGGGTGGTCGAGCGGCAAATACCCCGACCGTACATACTTATTAATATAGATGTCTAACGATGACAATGAATGATAGTGATATCTCTTTATAAATAACTGACTAGCAAATACTACCACAATAGTCTGTGTCTAGCTTCGTATTAGTCAAAGTTAGTACTGAAGTATGGATACTTCAGTAAGGTATCAACCATAATGGTATCGTGTTTTTTTGTACTCCTAATGCTTCGCTATAGTTACGTTTGTGGCAAGAATCTAGTGGGTTTCTGTTGATCTCCTTTGTTTTTGAGACTCCTCGGCCTTATTAAAATAAAGAAATATAACCCATCCTTCTCTTGTAATGGTACTGTTTTAAAATATCTTGTATATTTGCTTATTAATTCAGAGCACACAATTTTGTAATAATTAAAGAGGTAACAGCACTAAAAAAAAACTTGTAAATAAATGTGCTTTCCTTGTAATAATTAAAAGTACATTTTGTACATAAAGCGGTGTAAGGGTACATAAAAGGGATGGTGTTAAAATAAATATTAACTTGTATAATTTGTAACCCTCACAGCTCCCGTGTCTCTGGGGAGAATCACACGTGCGCAATTTCACGTGTGACCTCAAACCTTTGTGTAAAGACTAAATTCATTAATGTTTTCAAAATTACCTCTTTTAAAACTGCTTCTCGTTTTACTCCTGAAATACTCCTGATTTTTGTTACCAAGGCTTTGTTTTATTACATTTATTTACTTTTATATATGTACTCTGTACACATCAAATTATACCTTATAGGCCTATATAGGCTTATCTCTTGAGACATCACAAAGTAGGGTAAAGTACATAGGACAATAGATTAGGGCCGTATTAATGCTAATCTTAAAATGTAACAAAGTTAGTGCCAGGACAGGGGCTCACCCCGGTCCTAGTTCTAATTTAATACAAAACTATTACTGGAAAAAGTTGAATAACTAAATATATTTTTTTTGTATGTTTAAGACAAGGTATTATATAAAATGTACTTACGAGGCTGGCTTTGATTTGTAAAATGTGTCCAGTACATGATATTACATTAACGTTCATAATAAATGAATTGAAATATAATGTAACTCTACGTACCACTTATAAAACAAAAGCTTTATACTACTACATACTATTAAAATAGTAAAACGACTTTATTTTAAAAATATATTGACGCTTTCCTCAATTCAAAGTTAAATACCTATATGAAACATAATAAACGAAATATCTCTATATTGTGCCTATATTTCGTTTTACCGCAAACTGAATCAATATGCCTCTACGATCCCTTTTACCAGCTATCCAGGAAAACGTGAAGATTCCCTTTACCTGTATATGTGTACTTTTATCATTTACTTTTTTGTGTAATTTTTCGCTCAAGTATTATGTACCTTCGGGCCCGCCCGTTTTCGTTCCGTCCCGGCTTTTATGTACCTGTATATTTACTCGTACAAGCTTAAATAACAATGGGATACTTAAATGATGGAATATTGTGGCATCTTACACTGGTTTTTATCTATTGACTTTATATTTTATTTAACAACAATATTGTAGAATAATTTTAGGCCTCGTTGATTTGTAGGTACTCGCCTTTTATTTTTTAAGACATCTATTCTAATTCATCTTAGGCTAGGATGAATCACGCCAGATAAGAAAACCAGTAAAATAATGTTTAGACTGTAGTCGAATAGTTCCTCAGTTAAACTAACAGATATACCAATAAAGCTAAATTCGTACGAAATTTGTCTGAAGCTAGTGTAAAACTTAATGCAATTAAAACTAAAAGTAGTTAAAATTACTGAAGATTTAATTTGTTACATTACAAAGTTCAATCTCTCGTTTTCGTATGAAGCTTTTGCATAACGGCAGACGACGAAATAGTTTTAAGTTATTTGATTTTACATAGTATAAAATATTTGAACACTCGGTGAGCACGGCTACCATTACTTTAAACTATCGCGTTTCATTATCATAAATATAATATAAACGCGGCATGCTACATGACCATAGCTACGTTTTCGACTTAAGAAAGAAAAGAGGGAATTTAGAACTTTTAGACAATCGCCATAATATTATTATATTAGTTAAATGTTTACTGTACTACACACATCAACACAAACCCTAGTATACCTTAAATCCTTGAATTAAAACATGTTTTAGAATGAAAATATAGTTTAACATGTAGTTGACAAAACGCAAAAAGATGTTATAATGTAGTGACATATGTAATGATATTATAGCTTCCTGTAACGAGATAACCACTAATAAATATCTTGTGATAACGAGCTCTTAATATTATAGTACAATTTGCTGATAGCCTCGCTGATAATATTATCTTATCAGCTCTACTATGATAACAACATACTTATAGTTTTATGCTGATAAATGCTTTACACACATACTTTTACAAATTAATGTCATTAAATTATTAGTCATAGTCATAGTCATTTATTCATAAACAATCAAGACAATTGTGTTTGAACATACATAACAAAACAAAGATTACATTAATACATACCAAAGCATATTTAAAAAATGTCACAAAAAAATAAAAATCATATAAGAGTATTAATAATATTACTACCTAGTAGTGGCGAAGTGTCCATATAACTCGATTCCTACCGGCTTACCTTTGCAAAAACCGCTTAGCATTGTCTATTAATCAATTATAAATCAATGACGCAACATCCACTCAATACAAAATAATATAAAACAAAAAAGTATTCTCTTACGTAAATCGCAATAATAATTACAGTAATAATAATTTTCAATATAATTATTTACGTACTCATAACGCCATCTTGTAATTAAAGGTTGTCAACTAACAACTTGTTATGGTTCAGTCAGAGAGTACTTAAAGCGCGCATGCGCGGAGCGCAGTAAGCCGGTCGCGAAATTAGGAATCCAGTACAACAGACTGTACGGAAATCGTACGGTCACGTGACACTTTGTATTCGTCGATCTAAGGTACCATATAAGCCGGTGGCCATCGGCTTATGACAAGGATAAAAGATACAACTACAACATTGCGAGAGCGAGAAAGCACTATTGCAACCAGTGGACCGACCAATTGTAACGAAGTTTCATTTCATTTCACGTTAAGTACTTAATTTGCCATTGACATTCCTTTGTTTTTATCAATTATTTAAATCTGATAGAAATCAGCCTTTCTTCTGAATTTTTAGTTTTTAATTATATTTATTTGTTTTTATATTTTTATACGGCTTGCGTCTTGACTTTGGCAGAATCATCGGTAAACGATAGGACCATTTGAAGAAAAAACAGATATTTGTATTTATTTTCTGCAAATAGGTTATAAAATTCGCTTTCTTGTTTAAAGTAGTAAAATTTGTATGTTTAATTATTTATGATTGTGTATTATGTGTTGTGCATTGGTTGACTTTATTTTTGTCGTAGTGCGTTGGGATCCTATGGAATATTTTTGTAAGTACTTGTTTGTATTGTTTTCAGCAAATTTAATAGTTTGTTGTTATAAGGGACAGGTTAATAGTGTTATATTATATTGACTATCCTATTATGTGATGTGCGATAAAACATCATTCTCGAAATTGAATTATAAATATAAGAAACGCCGGCGCTGTGGATTTACGAAACATTTTAATACAATTATCTCATTTCGATACGTATAAGTAAGTGGCTTACAGACAGTATTCTCAGATTCTAAAAGTAAGTAAGTAGGTATGTAGAATCATTTAGGATATAGCAATATAAACAATTAATCTAATTGATCAAAGAAGTCTTCCAAACAGAGAAACATTTTCGTATTTTAAGTTTATGAGTTCGGGACAACTAGGTAAAATCGAAACATTTTCTCACGAATACCTATGAACTACAGAATAATAGTAATATAAAGTAGAACAAAAGTCCACGGAATCTTCGGCTTCCCTTTTATAAAAATCCACCCTTCGCCACTGCTACCTAGTATACAGAACAAAACATAATTTAATAAATAATTACTAAGTCTTATCCTAAAATAATAAGTCCTAAAATTAGATTATGTGATACAAATAATTCCTTATACAAATGTAAATTCCTTATACAAATATAAAATGTCAATAAAAATTAAAAATAATAATAATGAAAATATTCACACAGTTTAATTAGTAAATTCGGCAACTGAATAATAACTCTCTTTCAGCAAAAAGTCTCTGAGCAGTTTCTTAAACAGAAGGGGCTTATTATACGTTTATTTATGTTTGCTACGTTATTCTATTATATTTATATTATTAAAAATTCTGGTCTTTAAAATCTTAATTTAAATTCTCTAAGAGTAAGAATACAAATGCTATTATCGCCTCATTATCCCATAATTGTTATAGAAGCCAACTCAGGGAATATGCGCAGATATTATCTAAAGAAAAACAAATGAAGGTAAACTTGATATATAAGTAAATACCTAACCCATTCTTTCTGGCCACCGTTAGTATTAGATGGACATGTTTACTATGTCTGGTTGCGGTCAGTGCCCTACCTTCCTTCCTAGTACTTTGTGTCAAACCATTAGACGCCATGACAATAATATCGGATTGCTCATCAAGAAGGTTTCAATCAAATAACTGTCTATTGTAGGATTGAGTAACTATTTGTCTTAGATACAAGCAGTATCTGGTGCACTTTGTGTTAGTAAGCTAAAAAATCCTAGTGCTGTGATTGTAGGAGAAAATGTAATGAAATGTACGCCGAGTCGTTGCTTGTGAAAATTTATGGTTACTGCTTGTGACAAGCTTTAATTTATAATTCATATTACGGTTTGCTTAGCAGCAGTTAAATATTTTTAGAATAATTGTTTCCTAAATTGTGTATTGAATAATACTTTTAAAGGTTTTATATTAAAACTTGGAAAAAAAGTAAGGGTATTTCTGTCCTTAGAAGTTTTCTACGATAAAATCGTATCAGCTACCGCGTCCTATAATAGGAGCAGCTCTTATCTAGTGATTGAAACGAATTACACCTGCTTATACCACTCTGGTCAGACTGCCTGGTGTCTCTTATCTCGCAGTGTAGTTGTCCTTATTTTGTGACAACTTTAGAATGGGATGTAGAGTGGTGTTTTGTTTTCTTAGTCCTTCAACATACAGACAAGTCTGCTACCACTCAATATGATAAATTTGATTGCGATGTGTAACCAGATTTGCCAATACTCAAGACGTGTATATTAGAAACGTTTATACTTACAACACAACGTTTTACGCGAGTAATATCTTACTTTGTAATATAACCCAATTGCTTAATGTATTTATAAAAAAATTGCATATTACAATAATATCGGTGGCATTATTGTAATGAGTCTAGTACATGCTGAACGATTGATATTCACGTCCATTATATCTGCTTATCATTCAGGACAACTATACTTGTATTATTCATAGTCCTGTGAGAATAGCATGGTGCATATTGTAATATGTAATGCACTTTGTTTTCACCATTATTATATTACATTTTGTTATTTTATGCTTACGTATATCCACTGGTCCTTGATTAAAATCTTATGTCAAAGACCTTTTAAGTTAGCGCACGAGACTTTTCTGACGATATATTTATATGTTAAAAAGATATTGCTATAATATAACTAAAGTTGTTGTACTCTTTCAAAGTATTATTACGTTAACGAGATTGTGCATCTTTCAAGTAATTTTAATTCAAGGACGAAATGAAAAAAGATTGTTGTTCTTTTATATCTAACATGCATTCTGTTATTTATTACATTTATTTCTTTAGTCACTGTTGGACTTTTTGAGTAACTACGTCATCTTCAGGGGAATGAAATACTCTTTTTACTATCAAGATCTCTCATGATTTGAAAATAAAGCGTTTCTTTTACAATTGCATATGTATTTATAAAGTTTTTGTTGTTTAAATTTGAACATATAAGTTAAGCTTATCAATACCATAAAAATGCAATCATATATATTATCGTTTGTAGACGCGAAACTAGTGATTTCAAAAAGCTTTATTTTTAGTGAGTTGACTATTTGATAAATAAAACGCGTGTGTGATCTGAGTGACTTGCTCGACTCATTGTGTGGATTATATTTGTTACTCGAATTCGTTCACGACTCATCGTATATTGTAAGCCGGTAGAATTAGAATTTACTCCCATGACTAAGCTTAAATTACGTTACATAATATTAAATAAGTTTTAAACTATTATATTGCAACATAGCTGATCTTAAAATGATTTAAATATACATTATTATTACCCAGTAAAGAAGCACTTCAACCCTAAACAGTTTAGTTTATTTCGTAAAGATATGCCAGCACACGAAGATGTGCTAATCAATTATAAAGTTAATTTTATCCATTTAACTAATGATTTCTAAAACGTTTACGTGTACTATATTTTCGTGTTTTGCAACTTTTCTGTTAATTAAATCAAAGCAAGATTCGTGTGTCTAATTAAACTCGAAGCATTCGTATACGAATTCATCAAGAAACGTTTAAAAGAGCCTAATTACTAAAAATTAAACAGTCTGATTGATTTCGAAATTTTATTGAAACGTCTAGACGTAACGTTGTACAGACTAAACAATGCTTTGAAAAAATACTCATTACAACTACTTTACAAATTTAAGTGGGGCGTGGAAAAGCTTTTCTCGAGGTCGTCATAGCCACATGCGTTGTTATATTATGGCCATGAAATTTACATCAGACGGCATCATACATCAAATCAATTTGATAGAGAAAAAACTACATATTCGACTGCACCCACCTTATTTAGAACTATGTTTCTAACTACTTAATACTAATCGTGGCAAAGTTGTTGGAAACCTATTTTTTAATAATTGGATAACTCATTAGTACTGCATTTATTTTTATCCACACTCAATATAGTTACGTCTTTAGATTTCGCTGCCACGCGATATACAATTATATCATAATAGCACATTTTGGGCCTTCTCAAGTGGTGCAAGCAAAACGTAGCCTTTTAACACCACTGGCAAAACAAATTGACATTGTTTTTATCTTCTTTCTTAGTCAGTTTTTACGCGAAATTCGTAAAGAGACGTAGTGGTGACTTTTGCATTCTTAATTTAACATTACGTCCTATATTTTTCTACTATAATGTAATACCTAATGATAAGTTTAAAAGCTACCAATATAAACTCATTACAATAATTACATATAATTATTGAGTTATTAATAGTGGAGCAGGAACCACGACAAATGAAGTAATAATCATTATGTTGCGGCTTGTATCATACAAAAGTTTTAACCTTATAAACATGTTCAAACTAAAAAGAGCTTTATTTCCTCAACACTTAAGTTAATAATATACTTGTCAATATATTTATCAGTAAATATATTTAACAAATGTATTATGTACGTTATCAGCAGTAATCGGTGCGCATTGCCAATGTAATTGTCACAATAGTTGCGCGTACGCAGACGACACTTGAATTACAATCGGCGTCCATTTTGATTTGTTTCCATTAGTTGTTAATTTGTTGCGTTTTATGATGTGTTATAATGTCACGCTTATTTTGTTTTAGAGAATTGAAATGTTGAAATAAAAAAAATATTTTTCTCTAACTCTACCATTGACTCTGAATTTATCATTAGAATAAAATAGAATGATACGCCTTACCGACCTGTTGCGATTGACATTTTATTTTAAAATCACCCTGAAAAATTGTTTTTAAAATTAATTGATATTTAAAGTCATAAGAAAAGGTGAGTAATCGTGGCAAAGTTGATGGAAAACCTATTCTTTTATAGGAGGCCTAAAGCCTGCATTCAGCCTATATTTATTCATAACTTTCAACTATGTAAGACTTGAAATGACTGTACTCTGTAGCCTTCATTTTGCTGGTATGGTTAAATCGTTGTTATGGAGGAAGGGCGATTGTGCACGAGACCATTCTTTCATAGTTTAATGGCTCGGCATAAGAATTAATTATCGGAGTTTTTGTAGCAGGGCGATGTCGACCAGACCGACTAAAGACCGTTATTTATATAAAAACTATAAATTACTTAAAATTTTGTACACTATTTTAAATTGATACACAAATAAAGAAATTGTTATCTTGGTTAGCGATAACGTAGTACTTAAAAACGAATTTAATCGATATTTAATATAGGTGGCCTAATTGAATGTTTACTCCTTGTCTTATCTATTTTAATTATTTGATTAAACATTGGCAGTAACTTGATACCTACCTAAACCTTTATAAAAAAGATGTATTTTAAAAAAAATCTATGTTTTCTTATAATTATGACACTTGCCATAGTTCCGTAGGTAAAACTGACAAAGTAACTGTATGCCAACATAAAATGCCCAACGCATAAGCATGTAGGTCTCTTTTGATACTGTATTATATACGAGGGTGCGTTTTTAAGTTCGCGGAATGGAATAGAAGGGGATGAAATAATATTACAAAATTATTTTTACTTTTCAATATATTCACCTGAAACCCTAATACATTTCTCAGATCTATGAATTAACTTGTTAATACCTTCATAAAAAAATGTTTTATCTTTCTCTGAAAAATACGCCGAAACTGCATCCTTCACTTCTTCATCGCTTGAAAATTTCTTTCCTCGAAGCTCTTTTTTCAAATTTGGAAAGAGATAATAGTCACTGAGAGCCAAGTCTGGACTATAAGGTGGGTGATCAATGATATCGAAGCCCACCTTATGCAAAGCAGCCAACGCAACTCGACTCTTGTGAACAGGAGCATTGTCGTGCAAGAGCAGGGACACCTTTGGTCAATTTTCCTCTTCTTTTTTCTTTGATTGCCTCTTTTAACCGCTCTAAAATTGAAGCGTAGTATTCTCCGGTTATGGAAACACCTTTGTCTTTGTAATCAACCAACAAAATTCCTTCTGTGTCCCAAAAAACTGTCGCCTTGAGCTTTCCCGCCGGTTGCAACACTTTGAATTTCTTAGGCGGTGGTGTGCCCTTTTTATGCCAATGCATAGAATCTTGTTTAGACTCAGGTTCATAGTGATGAACCCAAGTTTCATCCCCAGTAACAATTCGCTCCAGAAAACCATCCTTGTCTTCATTACACTGGCTTAAAAACGCACGCGAACACTCGACGCGCTTCTGTTTTTGAGGCAGTGTGAGCATTCTAGGCACCCCTCTTGCACTGACTTTTGTCATGCTAAGATGATCATGGAGGACCTTGAAAATGGTCGTTTCAGATACTCCAACCATCTCTGCAAGTTGTTTTTTCTTCAAACGTGCATCCTCCAATATTAATTTTTCGATTTTTTCGATAAGATCTGGAGTGGAGACCTCAACAGAGCGCTCAGGGCGGGAATCGTCTTCAATTGATTCCTGCCTTTCTTAAAGAAGTTGCTCCACTTGTATACCATAGTTTTCCCTGGACAAGCGTCCCTGTATACAGATGACATCTCTTCCAAAATGGTTTGAACATTTTTTCCTTGCTTGGTAAGGAACTTTATAACGGCGCGATACTCGATTTTCTCCATACTTCACAATTTCTTCCAGATTGAGTTGTTTGAGGGACGATAGTTCAAAGACTAATGACCTTATTATGATAATGCTCGGTCTATATACTAATTATTAGTCGCTGAACACGTTAGTACCTAAACGAGCACCCCCACCAACCTCCTTCCCCTCCATTCCGCGAACTTAAAAACGCACCCTCGTACCTACATTAGTTACATAGAACGCAAACCTGGAACTGACATGCGTGTATGACGATATACAGCTGATGCAAAGAGGGTGTGTAAGGACCGTAGAACATTTCGTTCCATACATAACCTACCCCCATGGGTGCAAGGCGTCAGTTTGTAATACATACAACAAAGAACGTACATTCAGCAACAAACAGGAACATTTTCGTTTTCAATAACGTACAGCCAAAATAAAATAAAACGACAATATTCGTAGTGTAAGTATCGGTATTTATTTTAATGTGAACGTTCAGTTGCGTGTAAAGCCGTTAGCATAGTTATCTGTGTAGCACAATGTTTGTGACAATACAATGGTAGCATCTCATCGAACTATTTATAGTGAGACGTATCGTACAGCAGGTGGCCGGGCGTTACGTATTGAACTCTTGTCACACTGACGCGAGGATTGCGAAGGGATCGGTGTGTCATCAGGGGCAATCTAGTTAATGCTGTATGCGGTATGTCTGTTACATCTTTGTGCTTTGATTTTAAGTGCATTTTTGTGACGCACCCTGTTGTGTGGTGACGGAGTAAGCTCACTTCGTCTCCATCGCCTTGCCGACCTGGCCCAATGCTACTACGTTTGAAGGACCCGATATTATATGAAGGAGGAAACACACACATGTGCTGAAACCTTCTTACGTAATTTAATGGTTGAGCGTAGATAAGAATCCCCGAACCTTTTAGCGGGAGACTAATGTGACCGACCGTTTAACTATGACATCGAAGACAAGTGATCCTTTTGTGAAATTTATATCCTGAGCCATTATCTCTGCCTATTGCAAATGAGAAAATAAATAAGTTTTAATCTCTGTTTAAAAATAAAACTCCTATAATAATGATCAGCATAACTTTGAAAATGCATTCTCATTAATAGACATTTTACTCTTCAGAGATTCCATTTGCTTAGAGCTTTTATAATAAGTATGTAGTTAATTAAACGTAATAATATATTCCATTCTCAAAGGTATTTTATAGAAAACGTTTCTAGTATTTTATTATGAAAAGGCATTACAGAAATGACGGTGTATTTCTTATTAAATTAATATTATTAACTATATTATTTCATTCTAATTTAACAATTTATTGCGATATATGATCATAATATGTTAAAAATATAGTTAACATTTAATATGAATCAATGTGTTTCTAATTTGTTACGATGTTCACGCATGGATGACACAATAAATACTGTTCCGAACACTTTGAGATGATATGGAGTAGCCATTATATTCTTTCAAATACATATATGTTTAGGAAACTGAGACGATAATATAAATTGGACTGTAGAGAAATAGGCTGTTTTGAAATAATGTTATTGTATGTACATTCAACGTTATGTAATCTTGATATATTCGCGATACAACGTTTTATATGATAACGAATTGTAATGTGTTGTGTACGGTTTGGCACTCGTAATTTTTCCTATGATTAATAAGTTTTGTGTGGTGTCAGAATAACTTATAGTGTACCGTATAGTGTGCCTTGCCTAGCACTTGGCAAAACACTATGTTGAATCGAAAACAAAATCTGGCTTTTTTTTTCATATTAACATTTTAAAAAACAGTTCGTAATCTCAGCAATTTACCGACGCAATTTAATTTATGAAGTTTTAAAAGTGCAAAGTTGTTCGATAAGTATTTTAGTAGTTCTTCTATTAGTTTTTCGTCGGTAGCACCGACAGTGAACTTATGATTATCGTCTTGATAACTCACCCCGTAGTTACGAGCTTCACGGAACACTCGTAAAAGTTGGACGAGCCTTAATCGACCGGAACGTGGTGATATATCGCAAGTTTTATATACTATATAGCACTACATATAAAGAGTCTACTCTGTATGGTATAGTTGATTTGGACTGCGATTTTATGTTTGACTTATTTGGTCGCGAAGTTGATTTGAGTACGTTGAAAGTGAATTGAACGTGTAGTAGATTAGACAACTGATTGGAGGAAGTGCATGCTGATGTAAAGATTGTGTTGCTTGGATTTTTTGGCAATTGTGTGTTGTATATAATGTACTTTTAGTGCACGCAGTTTCGCCTCACAGTAAGTTAGAGGCAGATTTTAATAGGTTAGTAATCTTTTGAAAAGAACTTTTATCTCGAATCGTACTCGTAACTCAACAGTAGTAACTAGAATCTCCTACAGTGTAACATCTCCATTACGATTACATATTTTATGTTATACCTTCTTAATTAACAAATCAACGCCTTGAATATATGTAATGAACATTGTGATGATAAGAAACCTATTAATTATTTTCTAGCACACGAAACTAATAAGCATTTATTTATTGTTTTTTTTTTTGCAAGTACGGTTACTTGCAAAAAAAAAACAATAAATAAATGCTATGCTAATGCAAACAATAATTAAAGAAATATCTATAATTGCTCGGTAGCAATTATAGATATTTCTGCTTATGAGGCACTATTCCTTAATAATTAGTTATACATACTTTGACCTATAAGTATTACGTGACCCAAGACCACATTGGTTGATATAGTGGTGGTATCTTATCAGCGAGGATTATGACCGACCGAAACCAAAAATGTGTCGCACTTGATACACTATGCAAACACATTAGCTACTAATAAATAATGTTGGTAACGAGCAAGGTTTATATTATTATACGAAGGAGTTTATTACTTAATAGACATGTCCCTGTCATGTTTAAATAATACTCCTACATATTATAAAAACTCCTAAAACATTAATAAATATAATATACAGGTAATGCCAACCACACCGCACGCCCTTTATCAAATCCTACAAAAAAGCCAGCTAATCTGACGAGATTTCGGCATCTCGTTAAAAACCTTTACGAGTTGGCTTTACGAATAAATATTTTGAGACAGACAACACAGAATAAGTAATTGTATACACAAAATAAATACATAATTGTAATTCATAAAAATATACATCTTGTTTACCTATTTGATATTATTTTATTTGAAAGTAAATGATTTGAACATTCTTGAGACATTCGCTTGTATACAGAATTTAATATTAATAGGGTCTTATAAGGGATGGTTTACTTGTCTTTCAGCAAACGATGAAAACATTATTTTATAATAAATATTGTTTCCGTCGAAAAAGACGTCTTGTTATGAATATCGAATAAACTAAATTAAAAAATGTCGTTTTACTTTGTGTGGAAAGATGTAATATTTCTTGTGCCGTGTCCTTTATACGAAGCTTATTTTCTTTTTATGTTTTTCTATATTCTTTACGAACTTTGTGGTACTATAAATATGTATAATAATCTCTACCAAAATGGAATTTTTATTCGGCAAAGGAATTAATATAAAGGTAGAATATATTTATGTGAGATTCAATACCAGTAATATATATTTACAGGTATTGAATTTAAAAAGAACAACCTATATGTACTTCTTTCGGTAGTTTTACTGGGAAATATGTCTGCCACATATTTCCTTTTTTATTCCTAGATAGATCTCAGAAAACATTGTGTACCCGTGACACCACCGTCTTGCACCACCCGGTGGTGTAAAGGGTATTTTTAATACCCATTACACTACCAAAAAGCTGCACCACCACCGGGTGGTGTAAAAGGTATTTTTCAATACCCATTACACTACCAAAGAGCTGTACCTACGTTACATTGGTTATTTTTTTTATTTATATATTTATATTTGGTTTATGTACCTATTAATTATTTATTTATCATTGTATGAATCATTACTTTGCCTGCAATTTAATGACATTGAACTACGTAGTGCAATAAATGCATTGAAACTTCTGGTTTTTTGATTTAAAATTAAAAAGCGAAATATTCTTTAATAATAAGGCCCCAAATGCTAGCACTGCACCAGATTATCAGTACCTCCAACAAAAACTTAAATTATAAGCTTACCATTAATTAATTTGGGATTCCGTTTAAAAAAAAAAGAAAAATAAGATCCTTTTGGAATTATAAACTGGGGCATTATTAGTATTTTTTTTTATAAACGCGGGAACATGTCCTTAAAATTACTTTGTTTTGACAGTTTCTTATGATCGTAGGTAAGTTCAGGTTTTTTTATTTTACTTAATACAGTTAATGGTGGCACAGCACTATTTTTTGGTAGTGTAATGGGTATTGAAAAATACCTTTTACACCACCCGGTGGTGGTGCAGCTTTTTGGTAGTGTAATGGGTATTAAAGAATACCCTTTACACCACCAGTGGTGCAAGACGGTGGTGTCACGGGTACAAAAGGGAAAACATTACATTGCTTAAAAAAAACGTAATCCATGAGCAATGGGCTCAAACATAGCAAAATATTTTACATATAAGTATTACAATACTTGCCCTTAGAATTGTACCTAATCATTTTAATCTATTCGCTATTATTGCGACCTGACAGCTTGACAGACATTCTCAAACAAAGACAAACACACGACGAGTGATTATAATGGCTAACGTCTCTCCACCAATAAAGTAGACATCGGTAAGTGTTTATACACCATTTGGATGCGCAATGCGCAAATATTCGTTGTAATACATTACACTTTCGTTTTTACTAGTGTACAGTTCAAATGACGCAATGAATACCGTATGTTTTAACCTCACTACCTACGTACCATTTTTGTGTTAAACTTTCCCTCTCCGAGTTTCTAATTGTCATGTACAAATGGATGACTTGTTTGTGAACTTGTATTGTTTTAATTTGTTAAATTATATTTCAACGAGTTACTGCCATAATTGTAAAACTTCGTACGTGATGTTATCAGCTAAATCAACGATGAGTTATGTTTAACTATGTCAAATATCTAGCTTAAAAGTTAAACATGTTTGTAATAAAAGTAAAAGCGATAGAACATTACCTAATAAAACAGAACTGGTTTAAAACTATAAAAAACTATTTGTATTTGTTATAAAATCGCGTGTTAGTCTAGTATTCACGCCACGGCCGTCTAACGGCCTTGCATATCAATAATTGAACCGCGTTTAGTTGGTGCATCGATACACCCTCCCTGTTATCGCGTGTACGATCGCTTTGTATGACGAAATATTATGATTGTATCCATCACGGATTTTACATTAAGTCTCTTATGTCACGAACACGATACCTATCACTTGACTCAGATGTGGAACATTACTTTTTGGCTACGGTCGCCCCTCTCAGAACGTTACGTCACAAAATCGATGGTGTCACAGCTTAGTCTTGGCAACCTTCCATATTTCTAGGCTTAACAGCCTACTCTAGTTAAGCAGAGGTTCACTCTAAAAATTGGCCCTGATACAGCTAAGTTTCTCTGTAGGAAATTAGGACAGGTCAGACAAGGATACCGGTATAATAGCGTATATTATTCATAAAATAAAATAATTTTAGAATGATTATAAAATGTGTGTCAAAACATAACTTAAACAACTTATCTGTATTTCTTCGTTCTTTGTAAGTGTCATGACTACCTTTTAGGAATGGAAATTTGCAAATATTTTTCTGTGACAAATTAATACTAGACCATAAGAATCAAATACCACTTCGAAAAATATAACAAGTAATCAGTTTCCAGAAAGTGGCGTAAAGTACACCGGGTTAGCTAGTAACCTAAAGAAAAAATTTCTGATGAAATTTAGGACATGTTCAAAAAAAAAAAGGTCATGACCTAACTTCTCATTATGCTAAATTTCATGTAAATTAGTTAGTAAATAAACCAATAAACATTCTAATTCTAGTTAATGTAATACTAATGTAATAAAAACGTTATAAAATAAGGGTCAAAGTAAAAATAGTTTTATCTACTTAAAATAATCATAAGTGACCTGAATACAAAATATTCGTGGATAGTACAGTAAATCGTTTAACGCTGCAATTAGACTGCGAATGAGGACATGAATTACATTTTATTAGCATTCGGTTATCTTTATACAGCTTTACAGGCCACAGACATTTTATACATAATGACCAAAAAGTACCCATCAAATATGACTAAATGAAAAGGTTGTAAAATATTTTAGTGATGTTAAAACGGTCTGAGGTACAAAGGCACGTCCAGCGGCATTGTGTGCCCATTGTGCTGAGGCAGACGTTTCACTTAATATTCGAGATCACTCTCTACAAAACCCTTCTTATATTGCTAACATTGTACTTGTAGCGTCATATTAGCCAATCTCTGAAATACATTTACTTTTTGCAAAATACGTTGGATCGAAATCTGTTTTGTTGAAGTTCGGTGTAGTGAGAGTTGCAGGATAATATCTAGCTCTAACGCTATGATTGCTAGGAACTAGGTCAGCCCAGGCCGCGCCGGAAGCCCCGCCTGCTGACTTAGCACTCGTTTTGGTTTACCTACTTTTATCACGGAATGGTGAAAAATAGTGGATAGTTAATATAACATCCTGAACACCGAATAGTTAAACTTTATCGTTAAATTGTGCTTGCAAAATCAGTTAGTAATCAAATATCAATAATATCTGTAAAGCTTAAATTGATGTTAGTAACTTAACATGTAATTGTTAAATAACATAAAGTTATGGTAATAGAATTGTAATTATATTTAATTTCGTATGGCGTAAAACCATTTGTTTTTAGGATTTTGAATACTTTAGGTAATCGAAGTGTTGAATATCTGGCTCTCTATCGTGCCATTTTCAACTTAATCGACTAGTTTATCCGTGCTAGATATTCGCGTAGATATAACGCTGCAGAGCGACTACGCCAATGCGGGATTATCGTGCATGTTTGAATGGCGAGAGACGAGCATCAGTGAAAAGCGTTGATGAAGCTAAAGAGCTGTCGAGAGCACTCGAGTGCTACTTTATCTGGCACCAGCGCAAAAAGAAGGACTCCGTTAAACTCTGATATTCTTAAAGCATTCTTTTAATAAACTGGAATGCGAGAACGTGAAATGTAGTTGAGTAAATATTGTTCAACGTAAAAACGAAAATGGAATGTACCAAATGAACGATATTCACTAAACTACTTCGATACATCATGCCAGATAAAACAACAGTCAACATATTGTATCTAAATGGCTATGTTCTAACAGCCAAGTTTCAAATGGTATCTTTGTTTTTTTTATGTTCAGCGCAGTTTTAAGGTCATGGCACATTATACCGGCACCGCAACAGCACAGCTGCTGCACGGCGTCGCCTCGAATTTGAGACTACGGCTAGCTGCCAGCGCGCTAACTACGCGTTGTCCGCAAGGTGCAAGCTCACAGTCCGCGCGGTGGCCGCGAGGTGTAAGCTTGGTGTCACCGCGAACTCAATATTGTTTTAAGACATTTATGATTGAACACGCTTAGGACTTGCACGACTCGGAGTCGGCGCGTAATGAGCATGCCGTCGGCGCGCTGTACGCATAAGGTCCGCTCGCTTGCAGCACGCGGGCTGCGGGTCGAGTTGTGTGGTAGCGGCAAGCGCGCTGACTGCCCGCCGTTGGCTTTTTCATATTGACATTATGAAATATATTATACTACACACGATTTAATGCTCTAAATTGAATGACAAGTTAAATGCTGGTGTGGAGCGGTGCTGTTGCGGTGCCGGTATAATGTGCCATGACCTTTATTGTGAGCGGCACAATAAACAATGATAAATTGATTCAATTGATTAATTTAATTGGAACTATCTTGGATATTTTGATGTCCATTTTCCGTGTTAGGCGCCAGTCGGTACGTTTGGCCAATTTTGCTGAGTGCTATTCCAATCAGAGGCAAGATTGTAATCAGCTGTTTGAATAGGAAAGTGATGGGATAGGCCGCGGTGACCTTATCGAACAACGAATAAGCTGTGCATCGTTTGTGCCTCTTCTAATAAAGTGATTAGGCAACCTCGATTTTGCGTAGTCGCGCCCAGTGTGTTTCGGTTATGAAATCTCGTCTCGAATAATTGAGCGCATCTTTGAGCTTTATACAAATTGAAAGCAATAACGTTCTAAATTAATTAAATAATCTTTATAGTAATTTCAGAATAGTAGTTAAATGTGCCAAGTTTTATAGTCCGACTATGTTCCCGTGATTATTTGGCGCAACTTTCCCAGTCAAATGGTGCGCACGCAGTACAAACGCCGTCCTGTCTGGCCGTAAATTTTAAGACAATTATAGTTACTAATTAACAAGTAGGTTTGACTGCTCAGCAGTTTGTATTGGTAATTGGTACTCCATAATTAGAGTATTAATTCTGTCATTGAAGTTTAATTTACAATTAATTGTTAATTAACGTCTTTTCAAATATGAATAAATCAAGCCGCTACGTTGATTAGCGATGTGCCAAGTTGATAAAATCGTTAACATTGTAGACAATTAATATGAACACGTGAAACTGATCTTGTAGATTATATTTATAACGTATATTTATGAAAGTTCAAATGAAAAGTTCTTTGGTCATGGAAGGCTATTGATGTAGGTACTTACGTTTCGACTTAAGAAAAGTTGGATATTATTTCACTTACAAAACAAAAGAACTTAAAACTGTGTAACAATTCGTCTGTAGTCGTCGTAGTGACAGTTGGACCTTCGTCACTTGACGTGGTACGTCCCTACAGTAAGACATTATGGGCTTTTATGAATTATAAATGTCTGCCAAACTTTTTATTACTGATTGATTTTGGTTATAGTCCGGGTTCCCTAAAACATTTTTGCAAAGGTGATTTCTGAATACCTACCGTCATTTTAATAAGAAGATCAATAATTTCTCAAAAGTCTAAATTATGGTAGCAAGCACGAGACTAAGTAGTATATTAGGAGCCCCTTATATAAAGCAGTGGTCGTTTGCCAAGGCTAATATAATCATGACATTAAGAAGTTGTTTTTTTTGTTTCCTAAAATTAAGAAAGTAAAATAAAATTACAAATTCAAGGAAAAACTGTGACATGTTAAATAGAATTTTCGTGTCACGTAATTTGCTTAATAGAGTAAAGTGACAGTCATTAGTAGTGCTAACGTCTTGTTGAATTAGATATTATCACTTTGGGTCATTCATTAGTCTATTTGTGTTTGTTCATACAAACTGTATCATAGTGTTTAGTTTTAGAATTAATGTGATTTTAATCATGTTTGGTCATGACCAAATTGTCTAAGTAGAAAGTTAAACTTTTCCAACGAACCAAACTTGTGATTATGTTCTTCGTCTCGAATGTCACTTCTTTTTAAGTGATTAATGTCAGCTTTTAAAACATAATTATGGAACCATTAGAAGTATAAGTGAAAATGAAATGCTAATTACTAATTATAAGATTGCCAATCCTTCGCATGTTTAATACATGCCGGTCAGCCCTTAATCATAAGATTGCCAATCCTTCGCATGTATTAAGGTCAGCGCGTTATTTTGTTTTATAAGTTGCGTATTTCATTAAAAATAACAAATTTCTACCAAAAGATCAAAGTTGATGTCAATAATAAAACACATTGTCTTAGAGTCACGTTTACCATTAAAAGGAGGAAAAACAACGCAATTTCTCAACATGTTCGTAATTAAATTAAAACGTGAAGGGAAAACATTTACGTTATGCTACTTATCACGTTATATAATATCACCAGGAAGGCTTAATTTTAGAACCACACAATTGACTAGTACCTACATTTCTTTTTTACAAAGCTCTTTCATACAAATACGTTACGCATTGATTCCTTCTAAAAAGTCAGTACCTAAGTTGTTTTTGTTGCTTATATTATTCAAGAAATGTATTAATATTATTCAAAACATTCCTGGAATATAACGACAGGCAGAATCTGCATACTGATTTAAATCGATTATTCATTTTCAGCCTTTAGTAGAAAGTTAACCAGCGTGGACTGTTATATATTCAGAGCAGGCGCCGGTACCTTTTATAAATGAGGTGTAATGGATTTTTCGTTCCAGTTCTCCAACTAGACGCCGCACTGTCCCGAGAGGGACGCGTCTGTTTTCAAAGAAATACTTTTATTCAGTAGCATCGGTATATTGACAGCTGTATCCATTACCGCTCGCTGCCTCCTTTGTACTTACATTTATTTGCATCTGACGGTACGTCTTGAATAACCTCGACCATTTCACCGTCTTTGCTAAATAACTCCCCACGCAAAGGGTTCGCTTCAGTACCCTAAAGTTTATTACGATTCCGCTTTGAAATAATTGTTTGCTTGTTGTATTATATTCCAGTTTAGGGGCATCCCAAAATAACTGTTCATAAAGGGCATTATGAATAGTAATGTACGAGTATGTATTAGACCCACATTTTGGTCTGTAGTTTGAGGACCGCCCGATAAAATCAGAATACGGTTTACGTAAATCTAACATAATAGAATACAAGTTCGTTTACTGTTGCATACAAAGGAGAGGTTAAGTTTAGTCATTTTTTAAATTACTTCCGAGCAAACAGACAATAAACGTTACCCATAACGTTAACGGGTCAGCGGATAGATCGTCTCGGTTTTAGTATTTCTTTCCTTAGATGCTATGGTGAGATACGGAGAACAGTACAAATATTCATTAAAAAAGTAGTAAAATGATGTTTAGGATACCGAAAATGTAAATTTTTCAGTAGTTATAAAACTCGTTATAATACTCAGATAAACTAGGAGTAAGTACAAAACTAGGCGTACGAGGCTTCAAATATGCAAATTTATCTTTGGCATCAACACCGAATTTTGTTAGTTAATATGTATAAATTTCATGCATAATGCAGCGAACGCGAGCGTGGTATCGGGCGTGTCGTCATGGGCCTTTTTTTAGATGGCCAGCGATAACCCCAGTGCTTCGGTACTGACGAGTGATCAGTTCACGCGTGATTTATTACTTGCGTTTGCTCAAAAAGGAGATAAAAATAAACATCTATGTAGCGCAAATACCGACAAAGTTTATAAAGAAAGATTAAAACATTTGGAAACGGCGAACTGAATTAATCCAAGAATTTATAAAAGCGCTTCGCCATTTGTACCTTTTTGGATTCGGTATTAAAGTAAATCCTGGACTCTAAAATTGGAATGTTTTGATGAAACAATTCAGTACCCTGGCCAATACATTTTTCAAGTTCAACAAACATTTTCATATATTTAGTGAGAGTAGGCTTTTCATTCTTTAGATTAAGACGACCAACTAAAACCATAAGTAACGTAAGTTAATTAGTTCATAAAATGAGGCAGATTTACCTTTAAATCAAATTTTAACAAATATCTAAGTTGCTTTATCATTAATTATATTCTTTTGTATATTTTTTTTTATCTTAGACATTTATATTTGATTAATGAAATCCTTTGATTAAAGGATAAGATACTATTCTCACCTGAAGACCTAGATTAAAAACGAAGCCTTGTCCCATATTGGCGCAGCTAGTGGATAGAGACAAAGTAGTATTAATCTTGCAGCCGAGCCAGATCAAAGCGCAAAGATGAGACGGTGGCTTTGTGCAATGCGAGCATTCTCCTAATGGGGCCACGGGAACGTATTATACGTAGACGTGCTTATTGTAATCTGCTTGACATATATGTTTTGTATTGTGTTAACATGAATTACTTGAGTATATTTACCGACGACCTAGTTAGGTCGATGGGAAACAGATAGATGAAGGAGGCTTAGGGTGGAAATATTTTGAGGTGGCCTATGTTCAGCAGTGGAAGTCCATTGGCTAACATGATGGCATGATTAAATTTATAATTATATTTACTTCTGTATGTTCATATTATTATGGTGATGGTACAAAGCTTTTTCACCGCAAAGGTTTTTAGATTGACAGTACCACACTTTTACTGAACATAGAATATTGAGTTATGCATTGTGCGGGTTTTCGTTTGGAATGTGGTTTATTTTTCTGTGCGTTTTTTTACTTTTCCTATTCAGGTTTCTTTTGAAGCCCCTGGGCAAACGGGTTTGTTCAATACTGAAATTGTGGTAGGGGAATTGTTTGAGTAATTTCGTAGTACCTAACTTCAACATTCTTCCCAATGAGTTACATAATTTCACCTACTTTTGTGACTACTTTTTTTTGGGAAGAATTGTAATTTTTTTTTTTTTTTTTCCGTAATTCTTCATGACATAATATTATCGCTTAAAAACGGCGATATTAATGAAAATTGATACACAAGCATCTTAAGCCCGATTTACACATCGACAAGTACAGTAGCGAGTTAAGTAGTAAGTTGCTGATTAAGTTGATTTAAATAGATCTCCATCCTATTTTTTGGCAAGTTAAGTTGGCGAGACGCGAGAGAGGGGGCTACTTCGTACTTAACTCGTCAAAAAATAGGATGGAGATCTATTTAAATCAACTTAATCTTAAAATACTACTTAACTCGCCACTGTACTTGTCGATGTGTAAATTGGGCATTAGTCGTCAATATTTATGCGTATTTTATCAACGTAATAAGCATAATATTTGATTGTTGCGTTAATTGTAGTTGATCTTGTTAAATTATAAACAGGAATGTTAATTACATTGTACTAACTAGTTATACTGGTTTATCTCGTTTGTGTGAACGCGTTCCTAAGTACGGGGCATGGTAGAAGTACCTTTCAGACAAAGATAGTTCTACTAGAGAACTGAAGGAATGCACACATCTTTTAGCAATGGATATTTGTAGTTACTTTAATAGATATTGCTGGCCGATTCTAATCTTTGGTTGAACGTTGTTGCGGGTCCCAAGACAATTTAGACTATTCACTGCATTTGCTTAAAGTCATCCACTGCACTTTTTTGCAAGGTCAGGCAGTTAATACTGGGTTATTTTCTCACTGTTGTGGGAAAGTGGGTGGCATAAAACCGTCAACAGAACATTATAAAATACAAAGAAATGTGTCTTTGATATAAAATTAACACTTTGCATTTCTAGATATATAATATAACATGCCATAAGTACGTACCTACTTTCATGTACTTTACGTAGAAAATTAAATAACAGTTTGATGTAGTGAATTATGTACGAGCAATGAACAGCCAATGAAAGCCTGGTGACGTCACGAGTGCAATTGTTGTTATCGATCACTGTTCTATGCCACATGTTCGACGTGATTTGTTCATTACTAACGTACTATTATAAGCAATTGTTTAGTTGCTAAATATTAGTTTACATATACGAGTACGTGTACTGTTATTGGATACTTCAGAGATTCTTTAGTGTAAATGTTTGAACAAATGATTAGACTCGTTCGTATATCCGTAGTATTATTTTACATTTTTAAACTTCAAATTAATAGAGTTGTTCTTTTAATAGAGATTTATATTATTTTCTTATATCAATCCATCTTATCCCGAATAGTGATCCCTATAAAAGAGAGCGACCTATGAAAATGTACTATTAATATATCTAAATGACGCCAAAATCATTACTGTCCTGCGCAATGACTAGCCGCTCTCCCGACGCATATGAATTTGACAGTGTTAAAACCACAAACGAGCAACGATATAACATTCATACATGCATTTGTGTACCCTAATTTTATCCTCGTAGTTACATAACTGCATTGTTTCCTTTGTGTCTAAATATTTCCTATATTATGCCGTTGAGTTATGGACTGTATAGGGCAAACGGGTCCTGGAAGTCGTTCAGACTCTAATACAGCAGCTGTCTCAGCAAAGAAAGTATGCGTTATACCAAAATTATACCACCCGTTCTGACCATCACGTAGCTTAGGTCCAAAGCATAATCGCGGACAGTTTCTAATACAAGATCATTTTTACTTACCAAATCGAATTGGTCATTGAATGCCTGACGTATCCTGTGCAGTCAGCGAGAGCTTAATGATTTATAGCAGACATAATTAATGCAAAGATTGCTATCACGTAAGGCATGCATAGCGAAACTTGGAAAAGCTTGACTGTGCCAAATGTAGCGCTTGGCAACGTCAGCGATAAAGGTCACGACCCAGAACACGGCATAGGTGCGCCACTGATGCGGCATATGCCTATTTCTATTATAATGTGCTTTTTAACGTTTTTTGCTGTTCGACGATAAAACACACCCTGCGTATCTTATTTACTCTAATAAATACAACCAAGAGAGTTTCGTAGGATATTTTTATCATCAATTATTATATCCGATGTCAAACAGCATAAAATTTCTCGACTTACGAAGGCACCCATTAAAAAATAATTGATACGAAAAAAGTTTACAGCCAGTTAACACGAACCGGCTGTTAAATAAAAAAGGATGCCTATTAAACACAAACTGAGTATCAAAGATTTTGACTTTATTATTCTAAAAAGAAATATTACCTTATCAAAAATACCTTTTGACAAAAGCCCCTGAAAGGTTCTTAATAAGCTTGGTATTAGGCCTGCTTTATTGAACGAACTGAGAGTAGTTAATATCAAATTGTCCGCAAAATTAAAACGCCAAGCTAAGCCAATCCAATGGTCAATAGGGCCCAGATTAGTAGCATCCGATCTCGTTGGATTAACCAGAGATATATTGTTAACTGAAATGAAGAATGTAATTGTTCTCTTGTAGGCGAGTTTCCTAGATAATATCACAATTGAGCGTTGAACAGTCATAGATAATACTCTCTTCCGCTTATCTCTTGTTGATTCTAAGTTTACTGACAAACAACTGAATTGAATATGAATTGATTTTATTAAAATGTGTCTAATCCCAATATTTAGTAGTAATTCGCCATGAAGAGTATGTAATTTACGAAAAGTAAAATGAGGAAAGAAGTGTTCAAATACGTTAGTGTATCAGTTTTATTGGCAATCTTATTGCAAAAGTATAATATTTATAATTATATTTTCCTTAAAGTTTATTCAGAAACTTTAAAGGTTTTTATGAAAAGGATAAACAAGACGTTCTACGGAGAACATCTATAAAATATTTTACTGTTTATAATAACTGGAACTGTTTCATTTTTGACTAAATTTATCTTTTATTTTAAAAGATACATAATACTATATTTAAAAAATACATTCAGTACATTGAACAAGAATCGTCTCAAATAATTCTCCTCATCATTGATCAACCTGTCTTACTGTTTGTAAAAGTGATGATTAAAAAATATTTTTTGTGTTATAAATCTTCAAAGGCTATGTCAGAGTATTTGAATATTTCATTGTTCATATCGTTAAATCTTCCGAGAATATTGAATGGGATATATTTTATCATTTTTAGAGATATACTTAATGTGAGTCGACAGCTCGGTGCGGTTTTATTTTCTTTTCATTTAACTGTTTCTTGCAAATTTCCTCGAATCATTTCAGCTTTTATGTATAATTAATTAACTGTACGTTTCTGGAACTCGCCCTTACGCGGGCGACTAGTAACGAATTTAAATAGTTAATAAAGTCAGTTAATGTTAAGCAATTTACATAAGTTGAATCGTTTTTGACATTGGTTATTCACAAATAGGTCACTATGCTTTTAAAAATAGTTTTAAAATGACCCCTTTTTAGGTTAAATGTATTTTGATACCAATTTAAGAGTATTTAATCGCATTATCAATTTCTATTAGTCTAATGAGTGCAATTTGGAATAAATAATGCGATACTTAGTTAAATTCAACCTTCTATCTTATATTCTAAATAAGTAACTACATACAATTACAACAATTTATTACAACCTTTATTTTTTATAATTTGGCAACTGTCAAGCGGCGATAAGATATCTATGTTTTTAACGAAACGAAGTGGTGCTGTCAAATAGGACAATGATTGACCGTCTATATGCAGATGTAGTAGGAAATATGTATCGTTCTTTTGTGTGTGGTATCTTGTATGGCAGGTGAGTGGTGAACAGAGGCCTGCTCCATTTGCAATGAGGTCAAATGAGTCGCGCCATCAGTCGCCGCGGTGGGATGCTACTCAATTGAAACATATTGAGCGTGGGCGGTGCATTAGATACTCTGTACTGCTACAGTTATCGCTCATTTATAATGACAATACGAGGCGTTATCACAAGGCCTTTTGCACCACTCTTCGTTGTCTAGTAGCTTTTTGATTAAATAACTTTAGTTTCCAAAAAATATCAAAAAATGATTGTTTTGTTCAATGGTCTTCTTTGAGGTTTCTCTGGAGTAGCGTTAGTTAGAGTTGGTTATTGTATACTGTTTATTAAAGTTATTGACCTACTTTGTGTTGTATGTTGTTTATAATAATTCAGGGGAATCGGCATTATCAATTCAGCGTCATTTTTATACAAGGATATGAATGTTTGATGAGTATGAGAATTATGTCACCTTCGTTCTTAGGTGTAGCAGTTAATTAGAGCTGTTTGTATAGAAAACCTTTTTCAAGTTTTGGTTACTTGCCTACTAGGATGGATTTTACCGTACCTATAATGAGTATAGCGAAGCAAACTTCAACTTACCTTATCTAAATTATTTTAAATTTTCTCTTAAGTTATTTTTTTTAACTATCTATATGTCTTATGTTAGTTTCCAATAACCGTATTACATGTTTCTCTGCCCTCTTCACCTACATAATTACAACTGCATGCAAATAATTACACAACATAAATTACTGTATTAAAAGCAAAGTATCATTCGCCGGCATGGTTTATAATACACAACGTGCCAAACATAATTGAGAAATTACAGTATTATGTTGATGCTAAATCGATATAATAATTTGTTTTATATTTTTTTTTGCTACGTATATTGATGGTTCATACATGGACATTAGCACAAACTGTTGAGGTGTGGCTTCTAATACATACATAAAGACATAATATGCACTCATTACAATCAAAAGATCTTGTTCGGTTTATCCCTATTTTAAAGTATGTGTTACACTAAGAAATCTACAAATTGTTTAATATTACGTGATACATTAATATACATTAGTTTCTTTTTTGTCGTTTGCACCTAAGTATATTACTAGGCACACGACGAAATCCCGCCTCTTAAAGACAACTTATTAGACCATACTTTAACTTAGTGAGTGGTAAACGAATAAAGATCTCACCCAATGTTTAGTCTAAATCTAATTATTTTTGATTATGATTAAATTATTATGATCATCAATGTTTTTCTTTTTATGATACACTCAAAATGGAATTTCATAATTCATAAGCAAACCATATTTATCTCAATATGAAAATCTATTTTAGTGTTTTTTTATAAACGGACGTGTGTTTTGATTCCAAGATTTATCTTATTCAAGTAGGATATAATTTATAATTATGTACCTATATGCTTCTCCCCAGTCCAATATGTAAATAAATCCAATGTAATTAAATTAAGCAATTAATTATGATAATGCAAGCACTCGTATCACTAAATAACACTAACGAAGTAGGTTGCCTAGGTTGTAAATCGAGTGACGAATTATACGCACTTAGTTTCAGTGACTGTTGCTAGCTTTTGTTCTAACACGACTCACTTTAAAAACAAAAATAACATAGATTTTTACATAATATACAATATAAACAAAATAAAAGTAACCTAATTTCTAAATGTAGCTGTAAAAAATAATACACAATAATTACAGTGGAACTTTAGAAACAAATTGAAGACATAAAAATATGGTATGCCAATGACGGAAAACTAATATAATAGTATGACAATTGTATCCTTGAATATTTGATATTAATACACTACTTTATTATATACCTTAATAGTTTTATTATATTATCGAAGTAATGTATAAACTTACCTTGAGTTTTACTGTAATATTATCCAGAGTTAATTATTGTAATTACATTTAAATCTATTGGAACGTTAAATTTAATTATCATCACGATACAGTTAAAACTAATTAGTATAATCAGTAACATTTTACGGTTATCTTCAAAGGGTTCAGGGTATGTATTGATTTATTACCGACGCCGGTTAAATCAAAGTTTACATAGCTTAATACTCTACCCTTGTAAGTAGCTTAGCGAGGTATTGAATACCTCAAACAATTTTCCTAATACCTTGCGATACTATCGTATACATAGGTTTGGTTTGGTTAATAATTTATTGGTAACTAATCGTTAAGGTTGTTAACCTTTTTTTAGATTTTGAGTATACGTATAAAACGAATTATCTATTTATTGATTTTTTATTTATTTCCAAAACACAATACATTTAAAATAATATTAAAAGCTATATTAGGTTAGGTATATTAATAATCTCCTAAGTTCATTAAACATTTGATAAATTCCAACAGTGCTTGCATTAACTATCTCCGAAGCTGAATTGCTAATATACATACGACTAATTTTGCATTCCGTCAGTATCTTCAAAATATTTATAAAACTCGTCCTGGAATTCCGATTAATTATAGCAACAGGTTTTTTGGTTAAATACGACTAGACGACCGCTCCTGTATAATTGGATTTATACCTACAGGCCTTAATGTTCCATTTTAAAGCCTAATCAAATCCCGGTCTCTTATTCAGTATTAACAATTCAGTTAGCCTCTTGTATAAAATTTAGATAAATTAAATTAATTTGTTTTTTCTAATATAAATCAGAAGTTCACAACACACTGTCCGTTGTTTCATTCTTCTGGTGATGTGTGCTTATCAATCGTGCTTATCTACAGCCGTGGAGCCGACATACCACTTCAAGGTGCTGGTCCCATCCATGGTGGCCGGCGCCATCATCGGAAAGGGAGGGGAGACCATCGCCCAGCTGCAGAAGGACACAGGAGCCAGGGTCAAGATGTCCAAGTCACACGACTTCTATCCAGGTAAGTCACTATAAGGTTATAACTTTTAAACTATCGCGTTTCATTATTATAAATATTATATAAACGGGATATTATTACTATTTACCTTTATTACACTTGACGTTTCGGCACAGGTTGCACCGGCCGTGGTCGCAAGCTGACTCTAGCTTGAGCATTAATCTCCTGTTTATAAAATAATTATCACAATAAGGTTTAAACATTAAAGCGAATATTTTACTAAGTTGTTACTGCTGAACAGAAGTTGTTAGTGTTTTGTAAATAACAGGATGTGTTCAGAAACTAATTAAGTAAATAGTGTCTCTCTTTGATAACCCTGTGTGATAAGTGATGATGATACTGTTTCCAAGTTAACATTTAATTTTTGCCGGAGAATGTGTGAATTATGCTAATTAGTTTAATGAGTAATAACTCTCGAGTTTTCTTCGTTATGCATTTGACTATTTTGTAAATACGGTGTGATTTAAGTTTGAAATTTATTCTTATGTCTACAGTCGGTATATTTATTAATTAATTTGTCCTACCGGAATGGCTACTCTGTCTAAGGCGCTGACTCCACGAGCGATAAAATCGCGGCGATATAATCGTCGTGCCATGTATTTCTATATACTCTGTATGAAGGTGTCTCCACACGGCGATGTTATCGCGGCGATTTTTGTTCAGACTCGTCGCGATTCTATCGCTCGTGGAGTCAGCGCCTAACAGTAAACACAAGCTTTAAACGCCTGTTTAAAAAAACCTAGGATCGTAACTTAAGGTCATCGTATCAAACATCATGGCCTAAAAAAAATAAGGATTCAAAAATATTTAGTCATACAATTGTGTACATTTACCTAAAGTCAACTATAAACTATGAAGCATTGTATAAAATAAATGTAGGTGTATGCTTACATCATATGAAATTTGGTCTAACTGTCTAGGCGTGTCAAGGTGATTCGATCAGGTTTTCTCTAGTACCGACGCTTAAACAATGTTATCATCATATTAACTGTTTAGTTTGTAATAACTAAATTTAAAAAACAAACTGTTGAGCTAAAATTTTGAATTCAAATCAAATCAAATCATTTATTCAAATTTACAAATGGTCTTAAATTATAGCTTAAATAAATCTAATTACATAATTATGTGCTATATACAGTACAGCTGATACAGATACAATTGTATTTATATAATATAATTTTATCTTTTATCTAAAGATATGTAGGTCTTGTTGTTTTTTGTTATAATTTTACCTTGACCTAATATTTGTCTAGGCCTAAACAGTGTCTTACCACTGATTTTTTAATAATAACAATTTAACTTATCTGTTTCGGGAGCTTAACGACAGCTTTAACTGTTTCGCTCGTGATTTCGCATCTCACATAATTACTATTTGGACAACTTTTGTACAAACTACAAATTATTCTTATGATTCTGGATGTCCTTTCTATCTATATGCATGTTTCTAATAGCAATATCTTCAAAAATTAATTTTAAAATCATAATAATCAATATTTTTATTGCATAAGGAAAGAGGACAAACTTACAATAATTTTGCATGTCCGTTGGGTACTAGTGTATACCTCCTTGACATGTTAAATGTCACGTAAATTGTTAATGACTTGTGCTATTGTTATTCAAACTATTTGCTAGTTTTGTATACAATATAAACACACAGTGGATATTATTTTTTATGTTAATTTAGAAAATGTGAAGGAAACAACGCACTTGTTAAATATGTAGATTTTAATGTCAAGGGTTAAATAAATATGATGAGAATATATTTATGTTTTAAAGCACTTTTAGTGTATTAATAAAATGTTATAATAGTATACATTTAAAATTATATGATAGAAATTGTCCCGGATCTCATCAAAAGTGAAAACCAACTGTAGTCCATGGAATGCCGGGACTTCGTTTGTCCAAGTCAATCAAGCGGCAGAGGTGACGACATGATCTTCCTTTTTCGACTAACGTTGCTATGGACAAAAGTTGTGTTAAATCATAGACAGACAAAGCTCAGTTCAGGTCATCTTATCAGCGTCGTTATCATGTCAGGCTTTACCTTTGTCAAGCGAAATCGGCCTGTTTCACTTGACATGTCGCCGACATGTGGCGTAAGACATGTAGCCCCAAGTGCAACCCTAGCCTAAAATAGTTTGGTGTAGACGAAGCTTAGGTAGTTTACCGAATGATTAAAGAGTAATATCACGGCCCACAAATCGCCGACGACATTTTTAGGTAGCGTTCACAGGGGGACCAAGGCTTATCGCGGTAGGTAGCGTTTATCGGGTACGGGTACAAGAACACCCGGATTTAAGCAACGATTTATTCTCTACACTTTTTGTACAAAAGTTAAGTTACCATTCGTTCCCGAAATATACTAGCGTAATAAATAATAGAGCTATCTATGATTATAGAATGAGTGTTTGGAATAAAGTAACCTTTTTATTTTTTATTCGCAATCGGTAATCGTTACTATCCTTAGACAGATAAAATTAATTTCATAGTACTGTACTACTAGGGATTTTTATAAAAATGTGTGATATTATTATCTCCTCTCATAAAACAATTAGTGCAGAAGTACCAAAACATTTACAAATCCTAAGGTGAATCGAAATTCGCCAGTTCACTCAGTAGTGCATAATATTCAGCTGTGATTCAGTTTGTTCGACATAACTACACCTTGTTGATCAAGTTATCTGGTTCGGTTTAGTCAATTGTAACGGGCCACTTGCTAATTGACTTACGGAGCGACGAAATGTATTTTGATCCCTGAGGAACGCCTTGAGGCAGCACAACTACGAGAACTATGAGAACTCGAAAACTTATATGTTAGTAGTTATTATATATAGTTAGTATTTACGTATACTTATATGGTATACGTAAATACTTATATAAACATAGATAGAAATAACTTAATTTGATAAATTAGCATTGTTTATTGATATACCCAAATGTTTAAACTTCTTGCGGAGATCGAATTCTCGAATTATATTTTTTTTTATAGAATACTTACTGCAATATTGATGGAGTTCGCGAATACATTCCAGGAATGAAGGCAGGGCTTGACAGCAAGTCCTATTAATAGAACCATTTACTAGACAAACATAGCTCAATGTCCAGACAGACAGCAGTGTCAAGTTTAATCTGAACATGAAATGTGTGTCGATACTAAAGCGCCGATTACACTAGACTACATGTAGTCAACTACATCTTGTAGGAGACTACCTCTTGTAGGACACTACATGTAGTCTTTCCATTTCCAAAACAATTACATGGAAATGGAAAGACTACATGTAGTGTCCTACAAGATGTAGTGTCCTATATGTAGTCTAGTGTAATCGGCGCTTAAGTCAACTATGATTATCCGAGATAATGAACTGTAGGCATGTAATCACGCGGTTGCAGCTTCGTTGAGCACAAGCACGGAGGTAGTTAATACATTGACTTAGTTACGAACTGTATGTTGTGATCAACTCAAATTGTGTACAGATTGTGCGCTTATGTTCGTTGGTATGTTGTTATTGACTTCTTATCAAGGTAGAGTTTAAAGCTTGAGTATGAATGAATACTTGAAGGTTTAAGAGATCAATTTCTAATCTTTTAACATGTGAAACATAAATTAAAAGTTATGGGTTGTTCCCGTTAAAAGTTATAACTTATAAAGAAATTCATTTTTCTAACATCAATTCAAAAAACTATGTAATTATTACAGAGCAAAAAAAAAATTAGAATGCCTGATGAGCGTCAGAATTAATTATTCGCAGTTGTTAAGTCTCTCGTAAAGGGCAGTGATTTTTGTACTGAATTATGAACAAGCAATAGATTAACGTGAGATTAACTTTTACACATCGTTGATCAACTTCTCAACAAATGATTTATATTTTATATAATGGTAGCCATACACGATCCTTCCTATCGTCCAATCGGCATGACACTGCAGGCTTGATCCAATCTGCAGTTCGTTCACATTGGGCATACACGATCCTTCTTATCGTCCAATCGGCATGAACTACCGATTGGATCAGTCATACTTTAAACTACATTTTAGCTCATGGTGGCCATACACGATCCTTCCTATCGTCCAATCGGCATGATACTGCAGGCTTGATCCAATCTCAATCAAAAGAAACGAAATTCGATTCTGCCATCCATTCTAACTGTCCTTCCGATCCACTCCCACACACGGTCAATTCTAACTGATCCAATCGGTAGCGTCATGCCGATTGGACGATAGGAAGGATCGTGTATGGCTACCATAAAGTAGGACTATGAATATGTCTCTACCCTGTATCCTCCAGAGATTTATGGGAGAACTCAACACTATCGCTGAACAGGTAGATTTGTTTGCATGCACACACAAAGAATTGGCACAAGCCGCGTATTGGGTGTGCAGCTCTAACATAAGTGAATAGTATTTTTAAGTTTATTTTTTTAATTATTTTATTTTACTCTGTGATGTTAGATTACATAAGAAATAATTTAATAAGTAGTCATAGATGTTTTGGATATTATTATGTTTATTAAGTGTAACTACTCTATCGCATTAGTTAGTCTGTAATGATAGTTGTAAGTTTGGTTATTAAATAAATAAATAAATAAATAAATAAATAAAACTAAGGGCCAACTCTATTTCGGACAAAAAAATTGACACGAAAGCAGACCACAAAAACTAATCTGACTAGCCAGCGTGGTATCTATGGACTAAATATTATTCCTTTCATAAAAGGAAAAAGTCCGTTTTGGCAGTGGGACATAGAATGTAATACACTTTATAAAATAATATTTACAAAAATACCAAATAATTCCGTCTTTTGTCTCGGGAGATAAAAATCAACAATTAACGTGCACAAAGAACATCCATCCCTAGAATAATTGTCTTTTGTGTGGAACTGAAATGTCTGTATTATTCTCTGCAGCAGTCAACAAGAGCCAGCAGTGTTGCGCAATGTGTCAATACTGTGGTAGCACACAATGTGGGTCACAATGTCAGGTTCGATTTCCATACGTGTAACGATGTGCATAGTAAAACGAGTCTGATTAGACTCGTGTCGTTTATGTGAATAGCGCTAGTTTGTTTGTCGCTTTGATTATGATTGTGTATCAGCTCTGTTAAACGCAAAGATAATTAAGTATTCTCTTCGGGTTTTGTTGTACCTGTTCAAAATTTGTTGGAATATTGTTTTAATACTCCATTACATACTAATGGTGTCGTAACAAAGGACATAGTTATTATATGTACGATAACTAAACAAGGAACATTTTACTAAAAAACCTAAACCCAACCGTCTGGTATCCATCAATTTCTGGAGACAGGCCGTCCCTGTAGTGCGATTTTACGAAAAAAAATAAAACAATTTTGAAACATATAGCTCTTGTAAAAATTAAGTCTAAATAATCCTTGTTTGCTATTTCTAAACTACAGTATCCGCAGTTTGCAAAATTGCCTTTGTTAATAGTTTAAATCCTACTTAATGGTTTGTTAATTAAATGGCTTGTTATTCGGCTTAGCCATGTCACGTGGATATTCTCTATTCAAGGGCCACTGAGTTATACTAAATTTGAGCGGTTCAACTCGTTTGTTCATTCAGGGTCGAATAGATTACAAGTTTGTATAAATAGCGACCACGTGTTTATTCAATTATATGTTCTTATCAGCCCTTTTATAGCCCACTTCTGGTAGGTATATCCCACCTGCGGTATGACGACAACCAGGTTTATTTATACTTTGGTGGCTAGACTGATTGTAAAAGCTTGTTTCGACTTTTCTTCTCTAGGAATAGCAGGAACGGTGAGATTTTCTATTCGTATTACCATACGCATATTATGTAACATGTATTTATTTAGCTAAAATCTTAAGCTCTCTGTTATAAAAATGTATCTGTATTTTATAGTTGTTGTTCGTGAATGTGGCTCCCCCTTGTCTTGGGCTCTGCTTATTCGTTGACTATCCTCCCATATTTACTAGGTCATCGATTTACATCGCGAGGGGTCTGTCCACTGCGTCATTTACTGCGCATTTGGCGTTCTAAAACCTTCCCCAGCTAACTAATTACTTGTCTTGTAGGATTTCCTATTCATTACAAATGGCTGACTTCAGTATTTTACGTCTTGATCTCATTCTTACCAGCCCTTAAAATATTCTACAGCCACAGGCCTCCTTTAATAAAGAAATTACGATACCCACGGTTTGTTTCGAGATTTTCTTTAATGATTTTATTGGTTTCACTACATTCTTAGCTCAATCGATGGGCTGACTGAATAAAATTAAAAATAGTCTTATATTAATAACATATTGTAAATGTAACTTGATATATTGTATAATATCGCATGTGCATCTGTGCTAATGTTTATCTTGTCGGTCACACAAAATTAGGTCGTCCATGCAAATGATTTTAGACATGTTAAAATAACATCGTATACTCTAACAATTAGCATTTATATTATGTAAAATACTACAAAAGAGATAAATACCAATGTATTTTAGTCATACATGTACTTAACTTTTCAAGTACTTAAGATCGGTGGCCGCACTTTGGCTTAGGCACAAAAAAGTATCGCGGTAGTGGCACTTATATTGAAGTATTTGATTTATAGTTGAAAATTAAACAGGCAGTACGGAAAAAAACTATAATATTTCATCTTTAATAAATACCTTGACAATAGTGCTTGCACTGTTCCTTCTAGCGATTTTGTAAGATATACTTTTGTACCTATCTCCAGTTTTATAAAACCTACTGGTATTTAAAAAGTCCAACAAATGCGTGAACAATAATAAAATACAATAACAATAGAATTAACATAAATGACATCAGAGTCTTGAATAGAATAACGAGGGCCTTGGTAAACTTGTCAGTTAAGTATTCAAGTGCTCGTGTAATGAAGAAAGTGTCGAGAAGCGTTTTAATGAAAATATTGTAGAGAGACGCTCGTCTTACGATACTGACATTAAAGCAGATACTGTTGCCTCGAGTTCCTGTGTACTCTTATTAAATAAGATTTCATTTTATAAACTTATTGAAGACTTGAGAACTAACTTTGATGTTTTGGAGTCTCTTTGTAGACTTTCTCACTTGAAGTTTTGAGCTAAAGCTTACAATACTCTAAACCGTGTGGCACAATTTAAATATTTGGGACATATAGTCACCGAAAATATGAGTGATGATTTGGATATAGAGAGGGAACGTAGGGCATTGTCGATTCGTGGTAATATGTTGGCACATAGGTTTGCTCGTTGTACAGCAGAGGTCAAGATTACACTTTTTAAAGCATATTGCCAAGTATTCTACACGAGTAGCCTATGGGTTGGCTTTACACAGAAGTCATATAATGCCCTACGTGTTCAATACAACAACATCTTCAGGGCTCTGTTCCGGCTCCCACGCTACTGTAGCGCATCGGGTATGTTTGCCGATGCCAGTGTAGATGATTTTTATGCAGTAATGCGAAAAAAGATTGCCTCACTGGTAAACGAGAGTGCGACGGAGCTCGAACAGAGTCCTGAGGATGGTTGCTGAACGACCCGATTCAGCCCTGGCTGGCAGGTTCACTGAACTACATGTCATGGAGGCTCGCTGAGCCTGCCTGTCAGGGATGTTAATGTTAATGTTTTAGGTTACTTTTGTGTCAATTTTGTGTCTGTGTCTTATAATAGGTATACTAACATAGTCTATAAGTTATATTGTTACTAACACTATGGATCAATGGTCTGAAAATAAATGATTTTTATTTTATTTTTATTATTTAAATTAATAAATATAATAATCAAGGTACCTGAAGGTAGGTATGGATGATATGTAAAAGCTTATTTGTAAACATTTAATTAGACAGTATAGTTGAACCCTTATAAAATACATTAAGTAATTAAGATAACCCTTTATATGATTATCATGAGAGGCACCTACACATTTTGTTTTAAGAAATTTTAATTAATGGTACAAAACTAATATAAAGTAAAGTAAACGTTAGTTATGAGGTAAAAGTAAAAAGCTTACAGTTAAAATTCAGTATTTTGTATTAGGTATTCTGCCACAGAATAAAAACAACTTTTGTAATAACCGACAAAATGTAAACAGATCAATCTCAATCTTGACTGTCAAGGAACAGCATCGACTCGATCTTCCTTAAAAAAAGTATGCTCTATGGTAATGGAGGTGTATATTGCCTCATCTAATAATACCAAGAATATATTCATGTTGTATTGAAATCTGTTTATTATCAAAATATGATTATAAAAAATAAACATGACATAGTATGCTGTATATTATTAATTATTCTGTCTGGGTGTAATGCCTGTGCCAAATTTGTTGTCAAAAATGTAGGTTAATATAGCGACGGAAATAGTCTCAATTGAGTCTATTTATGTCACTTATAAATATATTTATGTTTAGCGTAGCTTTGTTTGTTTATCGTTTTTTCAACTAAAACTTTTTTTAACTTCACTGTCATTTATTTAGTTTAATATTTTGTTAATTATAATAATTTCGTCACACATTTGAGCCACCGCCAAGTAGTCCCAAGATTGGAAAACGGGTATTAGACAACTTATAAATATACGGTATATACTATTTTACCTTTGATTAATATTATTTGAAAACACATACTCTATCAAATATCGATCAAAATCGCACAGGGACGGTGGAAGATACGATCCACCATGCGATAGTAATTCGTCATTATATAGGTTTTTTTATTGAAATATGATAATAATATAAATATGATATAAATTATTATCCAAAAGTGTAAAGTAACATTTCAACGTTAGATACTAAGTACCGCAGCGGAAGGCGGAGTATTTTGAAAGGTCATATATCTTATACCCGAAGCTGGGGGGGTTTCTTTGTTCATATAACGTTGGTCAGCTCTTACGTTATGTAATTCATCTAGACATATTATATAATAAACTGTTATATACTTTAAATGTTATAACTTATCATTTGCTACTTTTTATTTTGTAATAGTTCACTCAATAAACCGGTAAATAGTTACAATTGAGAATGTCTAAAATTAATTGGTTAAGAAGTGCTTCGACATTTTTCGTATTGTTTTTAGTATTTTTGCAGAATCTTAAAGAAAATAAAAACACACATACTGAAAACAAGGCTGTCTATTTGTCATAAAGCGCCTCCCTGTTTAGCGATGAAGAAAAACTCGCCTTACCAAAACAATGTTAGATAGCTTCTGTTGTTTTTGTTGAGATATCATAAAGATCGTTCAAATTATGTTCTTCCATAGTCAGTCGCCCCGTGAGAACAAGGCTGTAGTTTTTCAGGAATGTATGTAATATCTGTAATAATGGTCTTATTTAACTTTACGACACCCATGGGATATGATGACACCACGTGTTCTTGCTCCATCACCACAAGGAGAAAGAATACAATCTAAATACTGTTCAGTTAAAATTTAGATATAATAAGTAAATATTAACTGTGTAACTTTTAACAAAAGATAATACTTATTCTGTAACTATCAAATGACAAACTCACGTTAATAACATGAATAATATAATATGTAAGTATCTACTTAATATTATTCCTAAACCGTGTCAATGTCACATCGACTTGTTTGTAAATTAACACCTATATATAAAATGTTGCAGCTAGTAATACTCGTAGTAGATATATGAAGACTACTTATTTTTATAAATAGGTACTGTCTGTTTTAGAGGCTCTTCAAGTCTTTCTCGATAAATGAAATAAGTGTAAGAAAATATTTAGCTTTCTTAGGAATAAAAATGGGCTACCTTATTTGCATCATATCAGCCAACTGCTAGACATTAGGCCTTTTACAAATATTGCCACCGTGTGCGGTCCTGTGCCTTAATAATGAATTATTACCTTAATTTCATTTGAGAAAATTTCTCCTGTACTTCATTGATGGAACGATGGACGATCTCATTGGACGGAACGTGATTTTTGTATAGCCAATAACTTTCCTCAGTAAATGGACAATTCAATACAAATATATTTTTTCAACTCGAACCAGTAGTTAGATTAACGCGGTTATTTTATCTAAAACAATTAAACTTTTCAACTTTATGATATTAATATAAATTGATTTATTAACTTTTGTTTTTCTATCATAGGTACTTTTATTTGCGGTCTAAGCAATATTACGTCGTTAGAAAAACATTGCAAACAATGCTGTGGTTACTTTTATTATAAACTTGCCATTAATAATGAATATTATTACAAAAATCTCAGTTTTATGAGATTTATTCACGCTCGTATTTCTGTACGTGTCGACATGTAGCGTGTGTTGACGACATTAACCTATTCTCTAATGGTACAAAGTTAAACCTCAACTATTCGACTGGGCCAGTTGAGCCGAGCTTTTGTTTTAGTTGCCCCGCGCACAAATTGCTCAAGTTTACAAAACCTGCCTTTAATTAAACCCTCACGTACTATAGAAACTACATTCTTCCACAAAATAATTATTTATGCTCATCCTAAAATTACGAAAAATGTTTTTTCTCATTTAACACAAGGTCAACTTGAAAATATTAACTAAAGATAAAATTAGAAGAACAAATATTAAGCCTATTACACGCTTATAAAACATCTTAAAGCGAGAGTATATCATAGATGAAGCTATAAATATATCACTATGAATAATGAACCGGTTTCATCTTCGTCAGCTAAGCTGTCTAAAATATCAAAACATTTTTAACAAGTCGTCGTGAGGCCTTCACACAGACACGCCTTTTTGTCGCTCACCACACACCATTAACTGTAAAATAAATTTATAATTAACTCTCAACACTCGCCTTGACCTATGTAGAGTATATGTGTGTGCTTTGCGTCTTAGAACACATAAATTTTGCCATGGGTGAGAGGGGAAAATCTACACAATTTAATTCTGGGTGTCATTATATCCCATCTTATTTCAGTGGGTTAAAAGCCGACTAAGAAAATAGTTGACTAAATGTAATACCAATACCAGTGATATTAGTAGCCTAGGTTTCTTTTCATCACTGCAGGAGATCCCTACAGTGCAATTTCAAGGGCTGTTAGCTGTTATGATGAACGAAATACCCTTGAGAACCTTTGTCTCAAAAGAACATCTAACTGTTTATAATACTGTCCTAGTATTTATTGAATTGTTTATCGTCGATTATGTTGAAGATAGCATAATATGACATCATTACTTAATGCTCATGTTATAAGATGTTCTCGTGTCGTTCGGAACCTTGTGTTTCCGTCCTTTGCGTGGCCATCATTACGTATTTGATTAATGCATTGAATTGTCATGATTTGTAATATTATGTAAAGCTTATAGCAGCGAATCACCGCAGCTGAGACCTTCTCTAGTCATGGCTTACCTAAACTACGCTGACTATTTGTATAGGTTTCCTAGTTTCGCAGAAATAAAGCCTGCTCAACAGTGTCGACGTTGATGACATCTTTTGTCATTAGACGGAATCGTGACATCATGTTATTACAACTTGCCGAAAGGACAAGACATAATAATATAAATCGATGTTTAATGTTTTAATACATGGCTATTTATAAAAAACAAATAAATATAATAATTAAAATTAAATAACAACACATTAGAAATAGCTCACAATTTTAAAATTATAAAGTAGTTTAAGAAATTACTTTTTCATGACTTACTTTTGCAGGTAATTTAATTAAATAAAGTGAAGAAGTAAAGGACATCCTTTATAGTCGTTCTTCTGCATTAATGAATTAAATAAACTTAATTAGATCAGTCCCAATTAGAAGTCCTTAATGACAACAATTACACGTAACTGAACTTTTTTACAATGTCCTGTTAAAATCTCTCATTTCAATCTTAATTTGGGTTTAAAATAAAATACTACTGCCTGCCTTCTTCGTAGGAAAAGTCGTAACATTTTCATTTTATTTTGTAGTTGGTCTACAAGCGCAATTGATGTCAACTTCTCAACCTAATATAAGTTTACAATAACGCCATGATGACATTTTACGAGAAGAGCAATATATCAACTTATACGTTTTCATTTGAAAATGTGAAATTGCTATGGATTGAGGTACCTATATGGGAGGCTAAGTTGAATATGTTGCTATGTTTACTTTGTACAGGTTTTTGTCAACGAAAACAATTGCCAATAAAATATGTTGGTAAAATATGTTACTACATTGTGTCCTGAAATTGGGTCGTATTTATTTTTCTCCTGACAAATCGCTTGATTAATATGTATTTGCTTTGCGATTCCAGCTAAATTTGTTGTACCTACCTATATAAAATTTGGTATAGTGATTGGGAAAGTACGTAGCTTAAAATATAAATAAAAATATGTTTTATGTGTTTTGAACATTGTTATTAATTTAATTACAAGACACATTCATTGAGATTTATATATGATTCATCAGGGTTACACTAGAGAGTTTGAGCTACAGCTGGTTTTACAAAAATAATATGAATCTGTAACCCGTACATAAATTAGCATCATAATATATTTACGAGCTATAAAGAGAAGGTAACATTTTTTGTTACAAAAGGATTCAACAGACTGGCAGAATGAAGATTAAAATGTAATTCAAATAAGGCTCGTTCAAAAACGGGTCCGTAACAATGCTGTTAGTTGTTGTATTGTTTCTGACATTTCGTTCTGTACCCACGTCATGTATACCTGACTCTGAAACTCAGTGCTTTGTGAAAAATATTCGCATACCTGAGCAGTAAAACAAAAACTAGTGAATTCCTTACAAGCTTTGAATTAAAACAATTTCTAACTGAAAGCTTATGTAAAGCGCCGATTACACTACCCTACATGTAGGGCCCTACATCTTGTAGGGCACTACATGTTGTCTAGTGTAATCACATGTAGGCTGTTAGGACACTACATATCGGAGATTGGCGAGTTCTGACCGCCCTGCATCGTGTGTGCCCTACATGTACGGTAGTGTAATCGGCGCTTTATACAAAGACTGTGGATGATATGCAGTTATTTTGCCGAAAAAGTAGTTGAGTTCTTATAATGGTAGTTTTGCTTTCGTGACAAATTACTTCAACAATTAAAAGTCAACAATATGTCCATTAATCAATGGACTTTTAGGGGGGTGATCCGCGTTGGTTTATAAATGTAAGATTAACTTAGATACAGCTATATAGTCTTTAAAAGTAAACTCTTACAATTAATAATGTTTTCTCACTAATCATTCTAACTTTAATATTAGTAGTATCTTTATTTTGTAACTGAGTATGAACACATCAAATGTATATTCATAATCAAAAAGCAATCTATTTTGCAAATTTGCAAAACAACTTTTTGTCTAATTGCAAAAATAGCCAAGATTGTCTTAACCTACATGAGCTCAGTGTTCCGCGTGACCTTGCGACTACTTGTTAAAAATGACGTTATACGGTTAGTGTTGTTACAACCGGCAACTATGTATGTACTCGTCGTACAGCTAAATAACTACGCTGAAAGGGAAATTAACACAACTATATGTAGAATGAACGAGACGTTCTCGTATCTAGACAGATGAATTTGGGACTTTGCTAATTATATTTTGAGATTTGAGATGAAAATGATTGGGTTTTGTCTGATATGATATGAGTGAAATTCGTGTTATGCGAAACTATGCAGGGAAATTCAAAAGATAGACCTTAGACGTAAATTGCTGTGTACTTATACATATTTATAGATTATTATTGCACCCTTGTCATTAATTAACATTGGCACAAGTTCCTTGTTTCTCGAACCCCTTTTCCTTCTGGTGCTTGGTGTTAATCAGGAGACGTAGATTAATTTAATATTTGTTTACCATTTGATATATTTTCCAAACTTGACTATGTTTTTGGCAACGTTTAAGATACCAACTTGAATCCTACTAATATTATAAATGCGAAAGTTTTTGAGGATGTACGGATAGAATTGCATGGATGTTTGTTACACTTTTACGCAAAAACTACTGAATGGATTTTGATGAAATTTAAAATGTTGGTAGTTTAGTGTGTAGAATAACATTTAAGCTACTTATATAAAGCGAGTGAAGCCGCGGGCATCAGTAAGTATGTATTTTTATAAAAATTGCGTAATCCTTGTGACATCACGCTATCGTAATAAATTATATAGGTACCTTAAAGCTAACATCGATCATACATTAACATGTTTTGGAATTGTAAAACCTTCGCAACGTGTTGGTGTACTTTATTACGTAAACAATAAAGACTAGTGCTCGTCCAATGCTGTAACAGATAGAGGATCTGAAGTGCTTTTTGTGTAATTTAACGAAATGTATACGCATATCGATTGAGTAGAGTCTGTAAAGAAGTAAAGAGTATAGGAGCGTGTGGCTCTTCAACAATGAACCATCTATGTTTCATGGTTTTCTATTTTGTGATTTAATGTTCGTTTTAGTGACATTTAAATTGTTTAATAGTCACTTGTTATATTTATAGTAGCTTTGTGGTGACATAAATTCAATTTATATAGTTACGTTATATTTACGATTACAATTTTCTTTTAGATAATTTTTATAAGTTTGTAGAAAATGGCAGTGCAGATTTGTAAATGAATAGCTGAATTTAAAATGCCTCATTTTCAAAGGCATAAAAAACAATTTTTCTCAGAAGCTCTCTATAAAATAATGATCCATCATCATACACTTCTCATCAAAAAAATCGAAACAGTGCAAGTTTGTGTTTTTATAAGGATTTTCTGAAAAATGTGTATATTTAGGAATATGTGTTATATGTCATTTAATAGGGAATTTAATGAAGTTTTTAAATAATAATGGTAATGTTCTAAATTCAAATTAAATTTTCATAGATTTCGTATTTTGTTTAACAAGTCGTTTTTACCCTGTACGTAGTTTGACGTAAATTGATAAAATGACAGACGTAAATAAAAAAAAGGCTGGAAAATGTTTATTTAATAACTCGTATACCCTTTCCGAGCCCTCATTATTGCTTCTGTACGGTTCTTCATCGATCGGATGAGAGTCACGATCAAATATAGTGGCGTTCTATTCCATTCCTCTTGGATTGCATTTTAAAGCTGCCTAAGTGTTTTAGAGGCATGATTTCTAACACTAATTCGTCGTTTCTATTCATCTCAAAGATGTTTAGTCGGATTCATGTCCGGGCTTCTTGCTGGCCAATCAATAATAGAGACATCGACTTCAATAACACAATCTCATACGACGCTCGCGGTGTTTGCCCAAGCATTCTCGTGCATAAATGTCAAACCGGGGCCAACAAAATGTGCATAGGGCTTCACATGAGGTTCAAGACACTGTTCGATGTACCTATGGCTGTTTAGTAAGGGCAGACGTGACCCAAACACAAAGACAAACTCTGTCTTGTCGTTGCCACTAATTTCTCCGCAAACAGTGCACGAACCGCCACCATGGATGACCTTTTCTTTTAATCCAGCATCGTGCAAAGCGTTTTCTATCTCTTCTGTAGACCTTAGCCCTTCCATTGTTAGCATACAGTATAATTTTACACTCATCAGAAAGGAGGAATTTGTTCCAGTAGATGTATGACCAATTTGGTAATTACGCGAAAAATTAAGACGGGCTTTTCGATGGTCTGCAGTTAATTTCTCCCTATTTGCTGGTTTGTACGGTACTATTCCACGTTTCTTGAACCTTCTTCTAATTGTAGAGTCACTTACAGCCACCATAGGTTCATCATGAAGCTGCTGCTGCTGTTGAAAGACATTATGGCGTAGATTTTGTAAGAAAGTTGTTACTATAAATTGATCTACTCGATCAGAAATTATCCGTTTTCTGCCAGATCTCTAACGGCGCGTGAACAAACCAGTCCCTTGATAGCGTTTGTATATTCTATGAAGAAACGACAGGCTTAGATGCAATATTTCAGTCGTAACACGCTGACTAAGTCTAGTATGCAGCAATGCCACCGCTTGGCGGTTTTTGCTGGTGAACATCGTACGGACGCAGTAATAAGAGGAGTGAGGAGCTCCGAGAGCCCAATACCAACCATATTAAATAAACTTTTCCTAGTTTTTTTTTATTTACGTGCGTAATTTTATCAATTTACGTCAAACTACGTGCAGGGTAAAAACGACTTGTTAAACAAAATACGAAATCTATGAAAATTTAATTTGAATTTAGAACATTAACATTTATTTTTAAAAACCTTATTAAATTCCCTATTAAATGACATATAACACATATTCCTAAATATACACATTTTTCAGAAAATCCTTACAAAAACACAAACTTGCACTGTTTCGATTTTTTTGATGAGAAGTGTATTATACGATCATACAAAAATGTATTAGCTATACCAGTCAAGTTATATTTAGTGTATGTTGACATTCTGAACGAAAGTGGAATCGTCAAACATTATTAAGTGCTGCATTTCGTTCGCTCTGGGACAGTATAGACATTTTAATTTCCTCTACGTCTTTCTAGTCTCGTCTATCGTAGATTCGCTCTTCGTTCGAACGATGAACATTGTTAATATCAAACAACGAACTAGTACTAACAAATATCAACTTTTCTGCTACTTTTGGTTACAATAAATCTGCTTCAGGTAATCGTAACATGAAGAGTTTAGGATGATTAATGGGCCCGATTAATTATGACGACATGATATTACAAAAATGTTTTAAAGTCGTTAAAATTGCGATTAATGATTATTTTAGACTGTAAATAAGATAAAATGATTCGCGTGATATAGAAAATTCATCGGTAAACGTGACCTAATAAATATCATCATATATGTTAGGCATTCAAGTTATTTAAAATACAGCAAGGTATTCGCGACAAATTCATATTTAAATATCATAATTTATTGTAAGAAAAAAATAACTCAACTTGAGACTAATTAGACGAAATTTTGAGCAATTATTATTTTTTTATAATAACGACAGGCCTAATAATAGAACATGTGTGAAGTTTAACATCATTTTACGTGTTGATTATACCTTTGTGCCTATCAAGCTATGCTATTACACGTATTAATGTAATTACATACATTGTCATGTTAGATACTGATCACTTTTAAATGTGTGATATTCTTAATTAGTTTATTATAAACTATTGTAAGTGTAATACTTTTATATGCATTCCAGAAATAAATAATTCGTTGAATTAAGTGTTTTTCTGATTGTAGTTTTTGTGTTAATAGGTTTCATTGATAAGTATATACTTTTCAAAATGGATCATAATAAGTAACATACAACTTATTAGTACCTACTTCGTAGTATGCTCCTATAGTCGGGATATCTTTACATACAGTTAAACCATTATGTATGCATCATTTATCGCGGTTCATTCTCAGTTCCTACCCTGAAATGTACTCGTACTTTATTATCTTTATACCATTTCATACCATTGTTGCCATCCTTATCTCTCTTTGTATTATTTGGTATAGTATTCTTATCTACTCGACTCCTATATTACGCAGCAAGAATTCCGTCAACCAAACGTTAACACGTCTATTTCACTCAAATGCATTGTGTTTTTGGTCTACATAATTTTACCTCGATGAGCGTTTTCGAATTGAATGTATCATACTTAATTCGAATAATTTCAAGTTTTATTCACAAAGCATCATCATAATTGAAACATTATCCCTTGCGTGTTATTATGGGAGAACCGAAAACATATCTATGAATATTACAATTTATGAATATCATTGTTCGTTATAAATATTAGAACGATCTTCCATATAGACGGAAATGTATTTACCAAATACAAATGACCGAAATTTGAGGAACTGCAGACAGGTTTTTATTACATGAATGGTACATTTATATAGGCGACAGTAAAACATTTTCTCCCTTTCCGTATCTCTCTCATGCGGTATTCCACAATTCAATTCAAAGTTTATCCGACGCGAGCTGAATTTAATATATATGTGCGGCACAAGTTCGTCAGCAGAGCCGCATGATTTCGTTACACCAATCTACTTTAACGTTTATCTGAAGCGTTGCGAGCCTACCTCCCATTCAACCAAATGATCTAACCGTGGAACCATTAAATAAACGGCTGTTTCAATACCACAGAAAGACTTTAGTAATTTGTTATATCTGTGCTGAATTACAAATACTTTGACACAACTAAAATAGGCTCGTTCGTGCAGTTTTTTAGGTGGCTATTATTTGTCTTTGTTGGCCACGTATACAATAAATCTTAGCTCGCTCCTCTGTCCTATGTGCAATCTTTGAATTAAGAGTCAAGGTCTCTTCTATACACACTTGTTTATACTCTCAGCATTATCTGATGTCATTTGTATAAAAATAACATTGAGTTGAATAGGTATAGCTAGACGAATGTCACAATCATATTATGTAGGTAAAGCTGTTTGTATCAGACATTATTTGCGTACATATTATTTGTTAGAAATACTTGAGTTAAATAATTTCAGTGGCGCATCTCAGTGACACTCTCTTACATTAAATTGTTTGATATTTGTTTTATATTTATGAGGTCGTTATTCAACGAATGTCTGAGAGATCTGAGGAATATTATCGTAATAGAAAACGCTAAAACACTAAATTGTATTACTTCTCTTTAGTCAAGTTGATGGCAATTGGCAGTATTTATTACAACTAGCTGTTGCTGTTCGTATCTTCGTTAACTAAAGAATTCTTGTAATATTCTCAATGAAACCTAAACTAAACATCGTTTCTTAGGATTTGGACTTGGTTAAAAGGCATTCTAAGCAAGCGGCTGCATTTGATAACGGATCAAACCATAAAGCTGATTCGGGTTCTTTAGTAAGTCTAATTATTTTTAAGGAAAGGTTAGACAAGCATAATACATTGCAAGAGAAGTAAAATTATACACGTTTTGCTCAGCGTATTTACCTAGCGCTTATGTCGTTTCGAAGTGCAAAGTAATTATGTAATGTAAACTACTTTAGTCCACTCATTGTGGCTAGTTTGAAAATGATCTAATATAATTTATTTTAACATACGTTTTCATACTTTTTTAACAACTAACAATAAATCATCGTACATTCTGTGACATACCGATATTTTCTAGAGATGAGTTTTGACGATTTGTATAGTTTATTTTTTGCACAAAATATTTAGGTCAACAACAACAACGTTTAACATTAGACAATCAAGTGGATGATTATAATTTTATTGTATTTTATAATATAATATTTAAATTGTAGGAATAAATCCAAAATATTTTTTTATCGCTACTGTACGCGTTAGTTTTCAATATCACCAATAAATTAATAATATAATCCTGTGTAATATATTTACTAGCTGTAAGTTTTCCTAAAATTGTAAAATAAAATAAATAAATTACACGCGGAAAATTTTGTCTTTCTAATTATTTGCTTTTACTTCATAGTAGTATTAAAGTTAGTACCTTTATTCTACACAAATAAAACTGCTAGTACATTTTATTATTTAGAACAAGGCATACTCACGCAAATAAAATTATCGTTTATTTCTATGCCTCAAAAGGTAGTTATATAAATTAATTCTTTGTTTGTTTTAACAGCTTAATTATCTTAGAAATACATCTTGCTGACAAAAATATTGAAATAGCAGTCACCTTGACCAACCTTCCACGAAATATTCAAAACAGTTAATTAAAAAATTAAGGACGTCTGCATTAGACGTAACGTTTGCCGCGAAACTAGTACCATACCTACTTCATGAAAGAAGCTTATGAAATGTAGACGAAAGATTATTTTGTTTTACGTTTATGTCTGTAATTTTCATACATTAATCTTGGTAATAATTATTAATCCGTGTGGTGACGGAGTAAGAATATAATATGTCACCACCCCCCCATCTCATCCCATATGGGTGTCGTAAAAACCGACTAAGGTACTATCCGTGAATATTATCTTTACGAAATAAAAATAAGGAAAACTTGAAATTAAACCCTATACCAATCCGTCTGCCCAGCTTGGTATTAGTAGGCCAAATATCCCTCCGTCAAGGGAGGAGGCCCGTCCCTGCATTGGGACATTAATGGGCTGTTATGATGATGATAAATCTTGGTAAAATTGAATAAATTATATCGTAGGTTCTTAGTCTCTAATAAAACTGATATACTTATCTTGCATACTTTATCTTTTTTACACACATGCAGTATTTAAGTGTCATTAAAGCTGTCTAATGTAATAGTAAATCGCTGAGAGAGAAGCAAATAGGAACATGTGTTGGTGTAGTACAACTAAATCCGCTATAATATGTAATAAGTTAATAACGATGCACGTGTCTGGCTAGGCACGTGTTGGTATGGGTAACAAGGTTTTACTATTTCTCATTTATTTTACTATCTATTTCCACCCATTAACAACAAGTGTATCTGACTAGCAAAATGTAATCCACAAATAGTTTGTCTAATTAAAACAGTTCCTAAAGTAGTTGTACAAAAAAGTACAATCAGTCATCAGTGTGTCGCTCACACTAATGTATCGAAGCGTCGGCCATGCACCGACTTGGCTTGGCTGAAAAGGCCTTGACCCAAATATACACAAAACACATCTTGACACGGTGACATCGAGATATATATTTTTTCTAGTCTGGTTAGTGTTCTAACGTTAATGAGTTCTATTGTTTGTGCTGTAAGGATCACTTTCAGTTTTTAATTTAATAATTATGGCACTGCCATACTTAACGTCATGCGTTGTTGGAATGAAATATTAAAATAGCGTCGCGTTCGTACTAAAATTAGAATGATTATGATATATTATTTTAGTATTTTATTTTATAATTAATTAGCGACTCGCCCCGGCTTCGCACGGGTGCATGTATTATACATACCTTAAGAGGTTTTTTGTAGATAGAGTGATTCAAGAAGAATCCTAAATCTCTCTATCTATAAAAACCCATTCAAAATCCTCTACGTAGTTGGACAGACAGTGATTTTGTTTTAGTAAAATACTTTAATTTCATTATCGTATAGCTTTGTGTCGATGAGATTTTATTCATATGAATTATCGACCTCAAAAATCATCCAGGGAAGGAATATTCTTTTTTGTCGTGAACGGAATTCTAAATGGCGACCTAGTATAGTGCCAGGCAGCTGCATGACCTATATTCCGAGGTAGAAATCATCGATATGAAATAGTTGAGATTTCTCTTCAAGTACCTCTCTAATATGTGTATTTGTACAAAAAATATATAAAAGTATGTTTATCCGTTGCCCAATATTCATAGCCAAAAAATCAGCTTATTTTGGGACTGGATGTCGTTATTCGAATGTGTGAGGGATATTATATTATATTAAGAGAGAGGATTATACTACCTTTTTCATACATAATTCTATTACACTCAATCGAATACAAGTTTCACATTGAATCTGAAAACATTAAATGTATTTATTGTATAAGCATTAAGTGGCATAAATAACAGGCAGGTATGTAGAGGTAGTTATGTATATCTGGAGCAAAGCACTCGAGATCCCAACGTGTGGTGCGACCCTAGTTTCCATTACGCAATAAACGTCAAAACGTGACGCGCCAGCCATGTTCAACGTGACAAGAACTGTCACTAGTTATATTATACATTTCATATTTATATGAAACGGAACTTTACCTTAGATCTAAAAGGGTGCATTATTGATAACGGTTCGTGGAGGCTATCTTTGTTTACTTTTATGCCACGGCCTTTATGTTATGAAAATTGAGAAAACGTTAAATATTATACAGACAATAATAGAGGACACAAACCCCAATCCCAAATTGTCTTAGTCAATTGTTGTATTAGCTGGCTTAATTTTTCTCATCATTGAAATCAAAATTTCGAAGAGAGAAATTTTACCTATTAAGATTTATTTTCCATTTTGAGACTCGTTTTAAATAGTCAATACCTCTACAAAAGCATTAAAATAGATTATGTAGCTATCCGATGGTACGTATTTACAGCAAGAGTCTGTATAGATTCGCTTCGTTCTAACCAGTAGTGTGCAAATTTTCCTATGTTTATCTGTAAGGTAACAGTAACTAGTAAAACTAGAGGGCTATGGGCTATACACAACTTGTCTCTGATTAATGCTTGGGCACACTGACCTTTATATTTGTAAAGCGCCAGGTGTTTTAATTCTATTGAAGTCGACAAGTGTGAACCTTACCATCATTCATGGTCTGTTCGCTATATTCAATATTGTATGTAAAATAAAATTATCAGTACGCCTGTACCTAAATTCCGCGAACAGCGAAACAAAATCTCAAACCTCATAAATATTCATTTCAATAATAATTGAATATTTTTTCATTTATTGTTACGTCATACAAAACCATTGTATTCGTACATTTTAAACCGTTTTTAAGTAATATAAAACTCAATGGTGATGAGTCGTTCCGCGAGTAAATTAGATTTAATAAACTGGTTATTTAATAACGAGTGTTATCGCTAACACTGTTACTGCCATCTGTCGGTGTATTTTTGAAACATTGCCTTTTCTGTGTTTCAATGGAAACAATTTATTTATTTAAAAACGAGCGACTGTGTTATTATTTTTGGAGTTTCATTACTCATAATATCATTATTTTTAAAAATAATTTATTGAGACTACTTTTTAGTATCCAATATTGCAGAGAATCGTGATAAAAATATATATTTTTTAATATTTAAGTTATGTAATTCAGAATACCTTTCCATAGGGATAGGTATTATAAGTAATAAAACTCTTATACGAAGTTATTAACATTCAAAGCGAAAAAGGTACCTATACCTACTATTAAAATTCCTTACGGCATACCTTTTCCATTAACGATGCTTGACTAGGTGCCAGTGAGGCTTTAATATAAATAAGAAATACTCTAAATTATTGACCTTATTTTGTACGTAAACAGTTATTACGTACCAAAACACTACATAATGTTTCATAACCAATGTATAAACAACAAGACGTCTTTGTGAAGTACTACAATAACTCAATAGCATGCATAATTGGATAATAGTGATAATCTCTACGAGTATGGCCTTGCCGAAGAGAATGCAGCTCGGACATATTATAAACACATACTTCACGCTCAATGCAATGCAATATAACACTTTTTAAATTATTAGTGTTATAAGACAAACGTTTGCGCCAAACGTGGCGACAGTTTTTGCTAATGCCAACACCACGATGTATCTCTATGTACACGTTGGCCTACTGTTCTCGATTATCATAGCATTGGACTATTACCAAGCGATAATCTCACGCTATAATAAGCTGTAAATCTTTAGAGATACGTTTTATAATTGTTTGATTTAGTTAGCAATCGTCCAAGGTCAAGGGAGTTACTCAACAGACCGGTTGTATGTTGTACGCGGTATATGACAGGCAATTGTTGCATAATTTCACCTGGTTTTGTACAAAGATGGCTTGTCGAGTTTGCTTTTATTTTACTTTGCATAAACTTATTATATACTAAGAAATTACTGTCAGTACGTTTATATTGCGTCGTTTCTAATGTCTCTTATGTTTATATATGAATGTAGGCATATTTTGAGGCTGTCCATATAGTAAAGGATTAAGGAAATAAGGTCACTTCAAAATTGAATTAGATGGAATCGTGTAAAAAGCGACCAAGGGACTACCTACTACTAACAAAGACGGAAAACTAGACATGAAACTCACTCTGTTTGTAGACCAGGTTTTCCTCAATGTGTAGAGGAAATCCGTCTCTGCAGTGTGACGCACATAGTCCATGTAAAGGTATAAGGTATACGAGTTAGGTTAATGTGTGTCGCTGTAAACGTACCTAGTTGAAATCTTTAATATTAAATAATGCTGTTCTTTTGTAAAACATTCCACTTTTAAATGTCAGATCACTACATATTTAGTAACGACGTATTCATTTTAATTATAACTGTTTATGTATTATGTATATTTGTATAGTTTTTTATTGTATTTGTATCTAAATTACAAGTTTTTGCACTTGTATAATACGGTAATCTTTCTGACCTTGTAATTGAAACAGTATGTCTTGATTTAGTACCTAGTCATTGTCAATAATAATTGAATACTGGTTTTCCGTCTATGAAGATATTTGTATTTAAACTCGTTTGAAATTGCTGACGTAGCGCAACGTTAGCATTTAATAAGGAAAAGTGTGGAGTTTAACCCTGATGCAAGCCACATCTTCGTCTTATCACAGTGTTGCATAAGAAAAACCTTTCCTCAATCAAACATGGGCCAATTTAAAATCCTAGATTTGACGGAATCCCGAACCTGTCCGATTAGACTAGCCATTTTTAAAAAAAGCCTCTCTTTTGAAGTGGCTAGTCTATAGGCAAGGAACATTGTGGTTTTCTAATGCCATAATCGTAAACAAGGTCGGCTAGCAATTTTTCTCATTGTATTTTTACTTTCATGTAGCTTTCATGCTAATTGCACTTAATATTTTATTAGCGTTTGCAATTCTGACTAACAACAAACTTTCGATGCATTTTACAGCATTAAGTAAATGTCTTGTTAGTTCAAGGTTGTAACTGTAATATAAATTATTTACTAGTAAACAAAATCTATCTTTTTTTGCATTCCTATCTCTAATGTCAAGAACATTTACTAGCATCAAGGTGCTTCTGACAGGTATAATGGATAATATTTTAATAAATGCGTTATACACTAATAAAGTCAAGGTTAAATCAATATTATTTGATTGTTAATTAATCATTTAATAGTAATTTTTATTACTAAGCTCACGATGCGGACGCTAAAATTTTAATTTACATCAAAACTTGTCTCATAGAGGCATGTTTTACTTACCTGAGGTTCTTTATTTAGTCTTTAAATAGGTGAAACAATTATAAGTCTCAAGTCTTGCTTATATTTACTTAGAGGTTTATGTAAAAGTCGTGCATTTTTATAATTGACATGTCTGTCAGAAAAGTAATAGCACCTCGTCTCGATCAAAAGCCATTTATTTGACAAAGGGAGACTAAAACGTATGCATGAGCAAACGGTTGACTGGTGTGATATTATGCAATTTGTACGTTATCTAGTTGTGTGCGAGTACAAACGTTTACACGGAAAACTGACTCGGACACGTAATCACTGATGCAATCTCGATGCATACACAATAATTAGCTCATCGATACGAATACCTGAATAATAAATTAATTGCCATATGTACTGTGTAACGTATGTACATTTTTCACGATATCTAGGATATCGCTTTTAGGCATAAGATTATATCATATTTGGAAAATAATACAACACAAAGGGCTTCATATAGTACTCCAAATTGTACTTTAGCTTACACTTTTAATTTACTTCCTAACCAGCTTGTAATATCCCGGTGCATGTTCAGGCCTCCTCTAACAGAAGGAAACCAGGCCTATTAAGAATTTAGGGTTTGCCAAGCTACATTCACATAGAGTTTGTTGCAAATATTTCTTGCTTTTTGATCCTTTGTACGATACCCAAGGGATGAGACAGGACGACACTTTGACAGAACGAGGAATGAACTACCTAGTTGTCAAAGCTATCAAACAAGTCAGTTAAATATCCTCAACAAAGTTTGTCGTCTCATTTCTCACCAGTTTACAAATGTTAACTTGCAGCTTACAAAGTAGTAGAGATATATAGGTAGGTACTATCGATAGTTTAACCACAATAACCTCAACAGTTGAGCGAGTAAGCCACGTACTACAAACAATTACACTCCGTGTTGATTGATCCACTCTTGAAACTAATGGCTTGAACAACTCGGGACTTAAGGCCGGGAATACACTATCTCTGCTATTAAATAATTGGATGTATAATTATTTATCTTTTGTGTTATTTCGCATTAAGAAAACCCTACCCTAATATAATGTTAAAATAGATAAGAGTAGAAAAAACCTCTTGTGCTGTTAGTTTTGGTAAATAAGGTCACTGGGAGCTGAATGCAAACCAAATCAATACAATGCAGTGTCAGCATTGTATTGATTTGGTTTTAATGTTTTACCAGTCCCCGTTTGACTCAGTCTTTTTTATAGACAGAACCTATAGGACCCTATACTTGGCTCTAAGGATATAGTTTTTGCTCTTCTATTTTGTTAATGCTTATTATGAATTTTGCTACGTAACATCCATCATTGAATTGTCATATCAACCCCTTTTAAAGTTGCCTTCAGTATGTGAGGCAGTCAATCAGAGGCGTCACTATAGTCAAAAAGGTACAAAAGTAGAAAATTCAATAAAGGAGGAGTTAACACTCGAACTTGCGACAAAGTTTAATAAAAAGTATTTGTAACAAGTCATAAGAAACATTTTGACGAAAGGCATCATTAATCTTTCATCGAAAATATAATGAAATCACAATAAAAGTTGGCACAAACGCGTGACGACAACCTATTTCTATTCTGTTATTCATTTGGGATATAAAGCGGAGTGGGGCGATCAATAATGCCCACATACCCGGGCCCATGGCGGCTCCGCGGGCACCCTTGATAGGCAACAGCTAAACGCTGATTAGCCACCCCCGCACGCACTGAAAGGGATTTGGAAAATTGGAATATAAACTGTAATTGTACGATTTAGGGCCTTATTTACATATGTAGATAATAATGTGCCTATTAACTTTAAAGGGTTAGCAGATGTCGAAGTAAATGCTTACAAATTGTCTTGTCCGAGTCATCTTTTCCGTCTATGTTGCTGTTGTTAAAATAGAGGGTTCTTTATAGGGTTTATCTCACCATTCCCTCATAAAGGATGATAGCTCATCAATATGCTTTTACGACAGGCTCGAGATGTGAATATAGAGTGATAAGTTGTTGACTATAATCTCTTCTTCCTCACTCGAAAAACCATTGAATGAATAATAAGTACCCATTTGAGTGTAAGTACTGTAATTTTAAATCGCGGATCGTTTCCCCATCGTTAAATGCGGTCTTTAGTATCCTTCGCTTATCGATTACTTTTGCTAAGAAACTTGTCTGCTACGCGGTCACTATGTCAGAAATAATATCTCGTCTCTACGACCGTCTTATTCCAGCCGTAAGTTATGGATGAGTTTCGTCTACTTTACGCCTGCTTACAACATACATCATGGAAACTATCCTTAAATTATAAAATTGCATACCTGCTATTTTTCTGTTGCGTAAATCATCATAATTTTCAGTGTGATAGTCAAAATGTACTTTCTCTTTTGTAACAAGTGTAAAAGAACATCAGTCAGATGCGTTATAATTTATAGTGATAGAAGCACCTACTAGTGTTTTACAGAAAAGCTCGTATGGGTAAGTATCGTGGTTCAGCAGACCAAATCTTTTAGACAATATTTGTTTACTATCTGTAATACAAGACTCTCCCCTCCACAACGGTTTGTTTTCTTTGTTTGTTTTCCTCCTTTTATTTCTCTCTCTCTCGCTCTAAAGACAAATGTATATTCAGGGACTGTATCCACAAATGGCGGGAGATGATGCTCGTAACGCAATTATAAGTTTGTACTTGCCTGTACGTCACAAGATGTCAGTCGAAATTTAATATTCACCTAACTTTACTATTATATGTGTACATAGACAAGTTAGCAACAAACATAATGGCGAAATTTCGTTGTTTTATAATGAAAAGACTAGGTAACATGACCGCATAGCACCTGGCGGAAAGCGCAAACACAGAATGATGACACTGATTATCGTATTCCTATATATAAATTAGAAGCTTATTAGACTAAGCTTGATTGAAACAGTACCATCTAATTGCTAACGATGTAAATAGGTCACTACTTTCGCAGCCCAGCAACTTTTAATAATATGGTGTTGGAGGGTATTTGTAGATTTCTAACCATAAGATAGTATTTATTGAAATTTAATCAGCAATTAACTGCAATAAAAGCTTATGGAAAGTCACACATCAGTAAAATAAATATAAAAGAAAATTATAATATAAACACAAGAATTTGTCTCTTAACAACAATTTTCTTTCATTATTTCTATATCTGTGTTATTATTTGTGTACAAATCCGTTGCTATTATTATAACATCCTGTTTACTTTAACTATTATGTTAAAACAATATTATTTATACGCAGTATTTAGGATTTAATGGTTCTATAAGTGGTAGTAAGACTATACCACTTATATTTTGCCAGAATGCATAAGTGCTTAAAAAAGTATATCCTGTACATAATGATGTTTTAATTAACAGAATTACCTCTGCACTAGACCATATTATTATTTCATTTTTCCTGAAACAACTCTGCATTTTATAATACACTATAATATTTCAATACCCAAATATTTTTTTTTTATTTATTTATTTATTATTAGGTTCACCAACAGCTATTTACACTAAAACAGTTCTTCCTTAATTAGCTACGTTTAACATTGTAAGTGTAATAACTACTTATAGGCGAACACCGCATGCATTAAGTGTTTACAACTATACTTAAAATAATATTAACAAAGATAACTGTGAATTAATTACATTTCTCCTAATATGAACCAAAACTAATTAAGTGACATGCATAAACCAAATTAATATAAAATATTGCTTAACATTATATCATTTCTGCCTTGTTAAAAACTACAACTGGCCTCTTAAATGGTCACGTATACTTTGGCGGAAAGACAACAGTGTATCATGGTGTATATCAACAAGATCACTGAGACTATTTAAAGTCCTACTAAGTCTAGGTACAGGCGAGTTAGAACCCAGCACAGTAGACCTAAGTGGCAAAGACAGTGGCGTTATCCGGTATCGAGGTAGTCGTGCAGGCGCGGTAAAGCGAAAAAGTTTGAGTAACTGTGGACAATCAATTTTGTTGCGAAGGATTTTGAAAAGCATTACGGCGTCTAATGTATATCTTCGATTTTCAAGTGAATCAATTTTGTAATACTTAAGCCTTGCTAAATACGACCTCTCCTTTTTTGTTCTGTACTCAGAAAAGGAAACATGCCACAAAAATCTTTTTTGGACCCGCTCCAAGCGTAGACATTGTACCGCGTAATGTGGCCTCCAAACAGGACTGCAGTACTCTAAAGTACTTCTGACCAGGGAATTATAGAGGGAAAACTTGACGTTACGCTGATGAAAATCTTTGCAGGTTCTTACCACGAGGCCTAAAGTCCTTGATGCTCTTTTAGTAATACACTCAAGATGAGGCACAAAGGTCATCTTACTATCGAACAGAACGCCCAAATCTTTAATTATATTTAATTTTTGAATTTCCGTTTGATCAATATTATAATTATGATGAGTAATTTTGGTCTTCCTCGTAAATGTTACATGAAAGCACTTCTTCTCATTCAAACACAGATCATTCTTATTACACCATACGACCAACGCATCTATGTCCTCCTGTAGAAGCAACGAATCTTGATCAGATTTTATTACTTTCAAAAACTTTAAATCATCCGCATACATGAAAGTCTTGGAATAACGAAAACGTTCCGGCAGATCATTAACGAAGAAATTGAACAATAAAGGTCCAAGGTGTGAGCCCTGAGGAACGCCAGATGTAATCCTTCTGTATTCAGATTGGTGGCCGTTAAGGACAACATAGAATGACCTCTCCGTCAAATATGAGCCCACCCAGTCGAGAAACGAATTACATATACCATAAGCTGCAAGTTTATGACATAGATATTTAATAGGTACTTTGTCAAAAGCCTTGCTAAAGTCGGCGTATATAACATCCACCTGTTGACCAGAATCAATTGCGTCCAATACAGTTTCAGTGAATGTCATCAAATTAGTACAAGTAGACCTGCCCCTAACAAAACCATGTTGACTCTCATTGATGCACAGCTGTAGTTGTCTCTGAAGATATGGACATACCAGTGATTCAAAGGTTTTCGCAAATGTAGAAAGAATCGAAATAGGTCTGTAATTAGATACAATGTCATCATTATCAGCCTTATGAATTGGAACAACTTTCGCCCTCTTCCACTGGGATGGGAAAACTCCTGAAGATAGAGATTTATTGTAAATAAGAAGCAAAGGCTTAGTTAGCTCTTTAGCGCATGAAGAGATAAACTTAGGAGGAATCCCATCCGGCCCGGCTCCCTTATTCACATTCAGCTGTGACAGTTTTTTAAATAGGGTATCAAAATCAATAGTAGGAATTGTCAATGGCAGAACATTTTTTGGTAAATCAAATGAGAAGTCAAAAGTAGCATTGCAATTGGAGGAATCATAAACTGATGTAAAATATGTAGCAAACATCTCACTAATGGTAGAGACATCACATGAGGAAGTTCTGCCATCACCTATAGTAGCTGGATACATACTAGTTCCGCCCCTCTTTGCCTTAATGAATGCCCAAAACTGTTTTGGGTCGCTTTTAATATTTTCTTCTATCTTGGTTATGTATTGAGTATATTTTTGCTTGTTAAGATTATCAAAGCGTTTACTTAATAATGCTAGTTCCACGGCATCTAGAGGGTTTTTATATATACTGTACCGACGTCGAACTCTGTTTTTTTCATTAGATAGTCGCATGAGACCTCGATCGAACCACGGTGGACCTCTGTTTTTTTTACTAGGTTTTGACAATGGCACATATAGATTAATCGCTTCGTTAAGAATATTATAAAAAATTGTAGTCATTTCATCAACGCTCAATCCATGAAACATAACATCCCAGTCATGATCGCTAATGAAATTTTTAATTAGATCTAAGTTGGCTTTATAAAAGTTTGGTCGAGATAAATCATCATTGTAAGGTAACTTTGGCGTATAAGAATTCAAAATAACTACTTCAATTGGGGGATGTAATTTATCAATTACACTGAGAGCATAAGAACTTCTAGTTACAGTACAATTATACATTGAAATATAAGTGACACGCTTAATTGTTTCGTTTTTTTTATCTCTACATCAGAGGACCTCGTAAAAGGAGTACAAAACCATGCAAATGTTGTTATACAATACACAAGGACTTTAAACAGTTAGAAGTTTTACATAAACATGTTTCTCGCGTAACTGTTGCAAGAAATAGGCCACTCCACTCCACAAATACAGTACAGGGTAGAATTTTCTTACAAAAAGCCACTTCGCTTCAAGTAATACTTTTTGCAAAGACATCAGATATCTGAGACTACATTGTCCTCTTTAAAACTTGTACTTTAGTTTCATACCGGCATTGACGCGAAGCTCGGAACAAGCCTGAGCTATAAAATTTAGTTAGCATAACGTAATGTAGTTATAAATTTGAGTGAACAAAAGTTTATTACTAACGAAGGAACATTGTTGTTACATGTTCAGAATTAAACTCATAAGCACGACTGTTTCCATAGTTTTACGTTAGCAACTTACGACGACGTATGTTTATGTTTTATGCAAACACTTTTATGTAAAATAAAGTAGACTTTTCATAACGATAAATAGACATTTTAATTCAGAGTTTCCAAATGATTTAAAATAACTCAATCACAGCAAGAAAAAATACCTAGGTTTCTCATCCTAAGACACTTCCTGTAACAGAACGTAGGTCCTACTTTTTTAGGTAGGTTTTGCAACCAATTCATCGGACTTATCCCGCTCTACCTAGGAAACCTTTAAACAAACCAACTCGCCCTGAAATCGTAATTCCAGAAATGTCGAAACCCTTGAGTAACTGCATTTAGGAATAAGTCAAATTCTGTTCAGCAGTAAATTACGAGTAGATAAGTTGGGTCATTTAGTGTAATAGAAAAGAAATTTAACCTTGTATCTTCTGTTGTAGGTACGACGGAGCGAGCATGCCTTATAACGGGCTCCGTGGACGGCATCATGGTGGTGCTGGACTTCATCATGGACAAGATAAAGGAGAAGCCGGAGCTAGTCAAGCCATTCCCTGAGGGTGTTGACACTAAGATGCCACAAGATAGAGATAAACAGGTATGTTATATTTGACAAGTTGCAGTGGTAATTATATAGTATATCTAAACAATAACACTAACAATTTGGTCAGTTTGCCACTCATTTTCTAATATTCGCCCCCTGGAATAAAAGTTGTAAACCAACGGACATATAAATAGGGCACGAGTCCTATTTATATGGCCATTTCCTTTATTTATTAGAGTTCCCCGATAATCAATGTTAATTTGATTTCTTCCCATAGAGTATATATTTTACTCCACTCTTCACGTAAGTATTTTATATATAAAATGTGTACAATCCGACAGGCTACACAGAAAATTATAGCTATTAGTGGGACTTGGACAGTAACAATTGTCTTGTTATCTACACGCGGTTATCTGTTAATCTGAACGTTACACAATGGTTGAAATATCAATTATACTGCCATTGTAACTCATCGATATTCGACTGATAACTAATTATGTCGTATCACTACATAGGAAATTATAAGCGGTTAGGATCCTACCAAATTATGCCAGTTATACCATTTTTCAGATCTTATGGGTACGGTGACGTTTAATATTTGTCATTACTAGAGATGTAGTAACACTAAAATCGTTTTTAAAAATACCGATTATATATCTAACCGATATAATTTACAAACAAGAATAAATCGATTATGGGTACAAAATAAAAAAACTTTATTTTTTCAAAAATAAATTAATTATGACGAATCAAGTGATTCATCTGATGAATTACTTGATTCGTCACTGACATGAATAATTAACTTAAAATCGTCTGAATTTTCGAATCTGATGTCTCTTTCCCAGTCATGGAGTATTAGATCTTTTGTTTTTAACACCACTTTCTTCCAATAATCGGCACTTACGTGATCACAGGCCTCTTTTAACAATGCCATCATCTTGGTTGTCGTAAATGGTGGAGCTGTATTATTTCGTGCCGCGTGTCCTGGAATAAAATAAATTAAACACTAAGTATTTACTAAAATAATAAACTAATAGTCATAATCAAACACAGTTATATTTATTACTAAATTTAAATAATGTGAAAAATTAAATACCTTTCACTTGAGCCCATATCATTTCAATGGCATTGTACTGGCAGTGATAAGGGGGAAGCCTAAGTATGTCATGACCACGTTCTCTTGCCAATTCATCTAGCTTGTATGTTTTTTGGGGCTTGTGCATGTTCACTCGTTTTAGTAATTCCACCTTAAACAAAGACGGATCGGCTTCTATATTATTAGTGTGAAGCCACTCTAGTATTTCGCGTTTGTTGTTGCTTGATGTTGGTGGTTTATTTAATTGAACGGAGTGGTAAGACGCATTGTCCATAATAATTAGGCTGGGTTCTTCTAAATTATTTAACATATTCTCAAACCACTCCGTAAACACTTCAGCATTCATATCCTCATTATATTCGCCCGTCTTTATTGATTTATTGATTTAAATGCTAAAAGGCTATTTGGCACAAAACTATTAATTGTACCTGCATGACAAATAATAAGCCTTTGCCCTTTACCTTCTGGTACTTTAGTTGACGAATGAGCAGTATCGTCGGTCCATATTTTGGTGATCTTGTGATTGGCGTTAAGCCAAGTTTCGTCCAAAAAGACTACGTTGCTCCAATCGACAATGTTTTTGGCTTTCTTCAAAAAAGTTACCCGTGCAAGAGCAACATCACCCCTTTCCATTATGATTTTTCTTTTATTAGCTTTTTTAAATCGGAAACCAATGGCGCCATAACGATGTAACACTCCCATGAAATAAGTCTGCGTCTTTTAAAGATTTTACCAGCTTCAGTAGAGTCGGCAATTGGTTATGTTGATAGTAGTTGTATATGTGATTCCGGATAGCAGCGGTATCAAAACTATCTATATCTGTTACCGGTGCTTTATTAGATCGCTTCCTATTTGGGGATGATAGTTTGTTTTCTTCAGTAGAAGAAGCACCATATTTCTCCCGAGTGATTCGAGAAACGGTATTCCGGCCAATATCTAACGCACTTGCTACTCGGTCCAAAACATTGGAAAGAGGCAATAGCGTTCCGCCATTTTCTCGTTCACGCTCAAAGTAGTCCCTCAACCGGATTACAAATTCACGGGCTTGACTGCCCAGCACAGCCTTCTTCGTTATTTTTGGCATGTTACCAAAATATCAACGAAATAAAACCAACAGTAAGTAAAACTCAAAGCACACAACACGGACAGTATACGAAGCATACGCAATCGTACTGACATATTAACAATATAGAGCTTGTGACGTATTTTTCTTTTTCTTTAATTACATTTATCTTTGGCCTTATAGCCATCAGCTTAATCCAAAGTATAAATTATTCTCTCATAGTTAAACCTTTAATCACCGACCTATACGTCTCACAGACATTCCATATAATTTCACAAAACTTATATTTATAAGAATTTTGAAATGTAATTAAGGAATATTTAAAAAAAAATTAATCGATTAATCAATTTAATAATAAAAAATCGATTTTAACAATTTTATTGTGTCAATCTCTATTGAGATTCGTTCCGAGTCGCGCATACGATTTTAAAATTTATATGTTTATATTTTACATAATAAGGTTGAAGATGGGATATAAACCAAATATTTCATATAATTTTATTAAATAATAACGTCTAAATAATATTTTTATTTTTCTATCAGTTCGGGTTCATAAGTTGATAGCTTTTATTTTGAATTTCTACAAAAGTAAACTAAGTAACACGGAAAAGATCAAATGTCACCGTACCGTTCCTGTCTGATAATAACTATAGTAGACACGAAAATGTAGGTGACCTCATCAAAAAATAATTCTTAATATAATATTAAAGGGGTACAAAGCCACCATTATATTTTAATGTCATTTATTAAAGAAACGTCCACAGAGAACCGCAAAAATGCCAGTAATGTACCTTATAAACCCCCATAGCTGCAAGCGGTTTATGCCTTCGGTTGCCGTTTAACCAACATTTTCACGTTCAAAAAACAAAAGGAAAATGTAAAACAATTTTAACAAAAGCATTATTTTTATTAAAAACCTTTTGCGGGCAACATTTTGTGGCAGGACTTGAACGTATGCGACCATTGTACCCCCAAACGTTCTCAAAATCATTTCGTACGTAATCCTGTCTTCTGCTGAGGTCCTTTAAATGCTTCCTTCAACATCGTTATAACAAATGTATTGTCTACAAAAACGCATATTCTGTATCAATCATAACATTACACTTTTCATGTCTGCCGCAAGACTTTCATAGCGGAGCATAACACATGAGAGGCGACGCATAAATTTACACGAGTATTCTGTACCGGGGGCTGGCAGTAGACAAATGGGCGCCCGTTAATACGTACCCCTAAATAACAGACTTACGAAAGGCTTGTATTAATGCCCGGGTTTATGAGAATACGCACAGATTTTTGCGACGGTATTTCGCATAATTTGTTGCCTTTTATGAGGTAAATAATGAGAGTGCACAATTGTTGGCGGCTGCGGCGTTTAGCTGACAAAGGAGTTTACTGACTCTTGTGGCTTTACAAGCGTTTAGATTTATTTTACCTGTTTGTTTACATTGAATTTATGAAGCTCTGTAAGAACGTGTATTGTTTTGATTTTGAGTGTGCGGATTTCTTTACGGGATGATCTAGAAGTTAATGCTATTTATTTATTTATCACAAGACCAATATAAGCTTAGCTATATCTAAGTTATTGTCTAAGTTAACTAAACTTTGTATTTATTAAACATGATTTTTAGCGACTTACATTTCGCGAAATATTCAACCTTATTTAACCACTCTTAAAAGTCTTCTAAGGGACTTCTACGAAATTCTCGTAAAGAAATAGAAGTGATTACACTTTGTCTACCCACACATAGTGTAGTTACAACGCAGACAGGAAAAATATGAATGAAGGTAAATATAAGGAGGATACGGTATCTGATATACGATACAAAGGAAGAATGGTGTAGGTTGATGTTTATATTTTTAGACGAGACCTATTTACAATTGTAAAAATTGTTACACAGTTATTCTTTTAATATGTATGTTTTAATAAAAACCTAGCAAAATGACCCTTCGAAACAGATTGAAAATTTATGAATACAGTCAATGAGGACAACGGACGGTAGTCAGTCACCTTCACCTCGTCGCCGACACTTTGGCTTTCTGGCCAAATGCAGTATTGCTTTATATTACGTTGCTTACGTGCCCTTCAGCATAACTATAATACTATTCTCTATCTAATTTTAATGTGATTTTTAATTATAGTTTAACTCGCTCACAACTGCGTTTAAAAAAAATTGTGCAAAAAAGATAAAATTAAAACTGTTACATCCTTGGAATGTCAAACTAAACAAAGTTAAGTATTCATGTTTAAATCTCACTCCTAAGTATATTACAAGTAAACTAGTAGACACAATCATGTAAACGTGTCCTACTTGCGTATTCCTTACTGTACCACATTCACACGTACTATTCAACATAGCACACATTCTCTTCGCAACCAATTAGATGTTCCTCTTGAATCAATACTCATTGCCATTTATTATTGTAGGCACGACAGATAAAATGCTCGGTATCTACAATTGATTTGATTGCTCTACGACGAAATAACAATACTTGGCATTGTTGATATATTCGCGTATTTGGACATTTTTGCGTTTGTATAGCGATGTCTGCTTATATGGATAGTAATTTAATGAGAAGTTATATTTGCCTTTTACTTACTACTTAGTTATGTTAGCTTTCTATCTCAGTGTAGAGCATAAAGAGACTTGCAGATAGTAAGGTTCTGTAGAAGAAGTAAGGTGTAGTGCCCAAGGGCTGGTCATACTTGCAGAAAGATCTTGGAAGTCTCAATTATCGATGAATAAGTGAAGAGTACAAACAATATCACTGTAAGAGAAGGAGGAATCGTTTCGAAAACTATTCCGTCACAGAAATAAACGCCCTGCAGAAGTTCGTAAAATTTATAGGAAATGGATGCGTGATTACGACACAACGAAGTCTGCAATATTATTTAACTACCGAAAACAAATGCTGAGATGCTAAATCCCCCCTTTCACAGTCCCAAACTATTAGATTCAATATAAAAAGTAAATGAAACATTAAAATTGTACTCCACAATTGTGGCCTTATTATTAAACGTTGCCACGATTAAGTCGAACCCTTCACTGGCCGTTTACGAGCTGAAACAAAAGGGAATAACCGTACAAATGTAACTATTACGTAATTGTATCGCCAAGCACTCTAGCAAGGAGTGGAGGCCATCTTACAACGTTACGTATACGATGAAAACGATTTTTATTTACGTGCCTGTTCACTCTTGTCTACCATGTTTGTTTAGTAATACTAGTGTGTGTTTTGTACGACGTCGGCTACTCGTTATTGAGTATACAGGATCAATATCTGTAAGTAATTGTTGTGGTTTAAGGGAATTCTCTAATTGTTTCGCTGGCTTTATCAAATGCCTTAAAAGGAGAGAAATTGAGCCAGGGATCTACCTGGGATTTACATATCTAATTAGCAATGATCGTCTAGAAGCCACTGTTATGTTTGGATTTACTAAAATCTCGCCTGATTTTGTTGTCGCCTTAGTTTGCTTCTCTCCCAAAAAATACTCTTTGTGCTTTTAGTAGCAGTTCATGGTCCTTCCTTTGACCTATTAAACAACACTAAAATGAACTATAATTATTCCTCTTCGGCCGCCTACGAAACCAGATCTACGTAACCAGTTACGTGTGAAGAATTTATTCTCTTGCTACGAAGCTAGTTACGTACAAAGATGATTATTTCTTCCAGCGAAATTCTTAACTAATGCTACGTAAAGGCTTGAGTAATAAATAAATAAATATTCCTTACTTTTTCACACAACGCCTGTCTTCTTGCTGTACTGGCCATTTATGTACACCATATCACCATCTTTTCCTGCCTGTCTGGGCTAAAGGTGGATGGACAACCTTTAAAAGGTTTCGTTAAAGTTTGACAACAAAACAACAGAGAAAAGAAGGCGACAGAGAAACAAAAACTAATTAGTTTCGTAGCAAGAGAAAAATTCTTTACACATAACTGGTTACGTAGTAGCTCTGGTATCGTGTAGGCGGCCGAAGGGAATAATTCACACAACAGGACCCTTATCATCGACTGCAGCTCGCCAGGACCAAACCGTTCGATAAAACTAACTGTCATCTGTTAACCCTCATGACTTACACGGACACACATACGATCATATTTCCTCTAAATGATAATGACACGACACTAAACCCCGGGGGCTTTAGTGGCGATCCCTTCCTCAGAATTAGACGTATTAATCCACAGGGTTTTGAGTGCCTACCTGATTTTATACTCACCGACGTATAAATATTTTAGCTGTAAAATGGTTTTGTTGCCTGATTCTTCTTACCAGGGCTTTGAAGCTTGAAGTTTTATTACAAACTGAAATTTTCCTAATGATGATATGGACGGAAACTAAATCTTTAATATTGTCCTTTTGAATTATTTAATAAATAAGCTTTTTCGCGTTTTGTGTTTTTAACCCTTGTTAGGTTACCAGACAACTGAATATAGGTATTCTTGATGTTTCTAAAATATAATTTATGTTCATTAGTATAAATACCCGGTGTTTTCATAGCGAATGGGCATAAATAATAAATTACTCCAAAGTGATTTAATGGTAATTGTCACGCCAAAGCTATAATTTTTCATAGTTAGTATTACTTGGCTTCAGAAATTTTGTGCAAATGCCAAAAATGTTTGTAATAAGTAGGTATGGTATATCTTTTATGTTATGGGATACGTTAGGGTATAATCCCGTGTAAGTTGTTACTGTTATTCGTAATGTTCAGATTCCATATTATTATGCGTTTCTTATATCTGATGATATAATGTGAAAAGGGACGGACCGATTTATCATGTTTTATTGTACTGATAATACTTACCTACCTAAGATGCGAAGATTTTTTTACGTAATAGATACTTATTCACAAAAAATATTTATTAAAGTTTTTTGTATAGTGAACAAAAATGACCTAACATATTGAAATGTATTATTTGTATAAAAATAATAATACCTTGACACATAATACAAAAATATCTAGACCAGCCTGTTATTAGAAGATCAATTTTCCTGCCATTGCTCGATGAAGGGCATTTAAAGACGCGACGTTATAATATTCCGAATGAAGTGGTTCTTCGAAATTCTGTTCTCTATCTGTGCATTGCATTGTGATCTAGTCCTATTTGAAAGGACAGAACCTCACCCATGGTTTCATCTGTAGGTACAATTAGTCTAACAATCACTCTTATGCTATTTCTACAAATTACAATAATATTCAAACATTTACTTTATCAATTATCTCAAATTAGATAACCAACTGAACGTAAACACATTACCTCTCGTACCATTTACCGAACAACGATTACGTGTAACAGAGTAAAATGAAACCAAATACTCTATGTAAGCGAAACTGTTTAACGTTTATTCCTAAACGATATACATGCTAATGTTACTCGTTATGGTATACCCTTAATATGAGTTTATATATAAAAATGTCTTTTTTATTAAATCTATACATAGTATAAAAAAGTCGCTTTTTCTGTCCCTATGTTGTATGCTTAAATCTTTAAAACTACGCAACGGATTTTGATACGGTTTTTTTTCTTAATAGATAGAGTGATTCAAGTGAAAGGTTTATATGTATAACACATGCATAATATAGTAAAGAAACCCATATAAATTTAGAGATTTCTAATGTAATTGTCCAATGAAGCTGTACTTAAACGTTGTTTAAGGACATTGTGTATTAAGTGCCCGCGCGGAGCCGGGCCAGGTCGCTAGTAATACATAAAACAAACACATGTAGGAGATATCTTGGGGAAGTTATAAAAACACCATCGTATCACCCAATGGACGTCCACTGCTGGACATAGGAATCCTTCAAATACGTAAAACCCTAAAACCTAACTGTTAAACTCCTGCGGCCTTATTACAAAATACGGTCTAAATTTAAACCACGATTTATTACGTCACAAAACCACTGTTTTTGAAATTTGTTATTGCAAAATCAGTCTTAACGCTAAAGTGTTAAAACTGATTTTGTATTAACAAATACTAAATCATAAATTTGTTAATACAAAATCAGTTTTAACATTTTAGCATTAAGACGGATTTTGCAATAACAAATTTCAAAAACAGTGGTTTTGTGACGTAATAAAACGTGGTTTATAGTTAGACCGTATTTTGTAATAAGGCCGCTGTTCAATAAACTAATATACTACGACTATTAATGCGAAACCATTATTACATTGTAAAGTAGTAATTGTATTACATTTTCTTTACGTATAATTCATGTATTATTATACAAATCTATACCGTTATAAACGATGTGATTTAATATTCTGCCGAACTTAATAATAATGTTTACCGCTTTAACCTAACCGCGGTAACCACTCAGTTAAATTTCCCAAGCTTATACACTTTCTTCTAATTAATTATGATATGCAGTTTGAGCGCTTTTGTGGGGCTGTTGCTGACTCTTAATATTCAACACTTTGTTTAGGATATTATAAAATTTAAGAGTATGTGCCTAATGATTATTAAAATCTGAATAAGGTTTCTGCGTACAAACAATCCGGCGTTTTGGTTTCTAGGCCTTGGTTTTTTAATGACGGATTAAGATAGTGTTTACTAGTTCCCCAATTGATTGACACGAGCCAGAATCTGCTGTAAAATATACGTATTGTTATAATGTCTTCGATACAGTTCCTTCTGATTAGTTCAGGAATTATCTTCAAAATAAATGAGTTAGATAGGTAATTAGGTAACCTAAACAAATTAGGCTTCACGGTTATCCTGTTATATATTCCTTCCAAGTAGGGCTTTTTTATTAGGACACTTTTATCGTGTCCAGCGGTATAGATAAGACCTATTTACTAGATTTATTTGATCCCTTATCGTCTAGACGTCTGATAGGACAAGACTTACTTTTATTCACCTATCAAATTTATGGAGATTAAGTTTGCGTGCCAACTTCCTATATTTACTCCACTTAAGTATTAAATATGGAGCACTTACGAGTATAAATAAGAGGTTTTTTTCTTAATTATAACTGTCAGTAAACCGTAACTATTGTTTGTTAAAGCCATAGAACAATAAAATTATATTATATTCCAATTCGCACGCAGGACAATTGTCTAAGTGACCCACAAAATGTTGTCCTTACTCTAATGTCCTCTGTGTCCGTTACTTAACTTTTTAGAAAAACTACTTTTATGTCAGAAATTGTGGAAAGATGAACGTAATTCATACTCTATTTTAAAATACTAATAGCTATACATTATGAACAATGTACAGTAAAATATAAACTCAAAACTTGTGGATACTTTAATTATATTGGTGGGACCATAATGACCTGGAATATTTAACTTGTAACGACCACACAAATATCGTTCAACCTAAATATTTGGCAATTTTGATAGACATTGTTTTAAGATTGAACTTATTATACTATGTTTCCTTATTAAGCTTGATGCATTATCCCCCTTACTCATAAACGCCTCTCAAATTTTAGTCAACTGATTAGCTTAAATTCTTACGGTTTTGTTTGGCTTAAGGTTGGTTTTGCTAATAAAAATCTCGCTAAACAGTGACTGAATTTAAGAGGCGTTTATGAGTAAGGAGGTATATATTTAAATAATAGCGACCACATCGATGCCTGTTCTTCTCTATCTCTTCTGGTATCACTACTTTCACCTTAACCCTGTGGCTTCATGGCAGCTTTATCAGTTGTGTTGTGAAGGGTTTACCCATTTCTTTTGCTACCCAGTACCTATTCGAAACCCTTTTTGCTCCATTCGCTATCATTTCTGCGTACTATGCATGCGCTTCTAATTCAAACAGCTCGCCCAAAGCAACGTGCGTTGAGTGAATTTCTTAAACATTACTCACGATGTTTATATCATAACCCAGTCTACGAATTCAATACAAATAATGTATAAGTAATATGCTCGTTTCTTTAGCCAAACTGTACTCGATGTGGGTCAGTTTCGTTCTGCGTATCTCTTCTTTTCATCTCATTTCATTTACTATGTATTTATTAACAACTATTTGACTACTTGGAGTACTTGGTTTTGCATTTCGAATATTATTTGCCTATTTAGTTATTGTTTCGCTATAGTTGCTCTTTGTATGAATTTCGGCGTTTTAATTTGATTATTATTTCCCACAAACTGGGTTCTGACGATTACAAATATAACAAAAAAGCTAAATAGTTGTACTCGTAGCTTCTAATTGTGTTAGATTTATGTGTACGTTGCCCGTGTAGTTTCAGAATAAAAATAATGTCACGTGGGTGGAGTAATAGTCGACTAGACACTTCGCAAATATTAGACTGTACGATAAAAACTTTCTATACAGTCAAACCGTCTGACTAGCAAGGAATGACTAGGACCAATCTTCCCGCTAATGCTATACGTAGCTCGTCTCTGCAGTAGAATTATGAAAAGCTGCTAAATCTTTAGATTTATAGTAGCAAGATGGAAAATACATCATACAATTACGTGTAACCGGCGTCCTTATTCCCGGGAGCTTTAAGCAGGGAGTGGAAAACTATCTCTTGGGGCTCATCAAGGGATCACATTGTCGTGTCTTTTGCCGATGCGGTGGATCAGATCTTTAGGACAATGAGACGACCTAATAATGATAATGTGACCTAATCTATTTATCCTTTCAGCACACACAAATTCCTTATCAGCTCAAAAAACCTTACTCACCTGCATATCTGCCTAATCTTATTAGTTATTTATAGATTTCATTAGACATTCAACTCAAATTGTACTTAATTAGAGTACAATTTTCTTCACTTACGTTTTTTTCGTGGTTTGTTTGGGCAACATAAACCATTACGTTTATGTTGCCCAAACAAGCTTATTAAAAAAGGCCGCATATTTTACCTTTGATCAGCGTTTTGATTTTATAAAACATCGTCGTTTAATATAATACACACAACCCTCCGACATCTTTAATATATAATTAACACGTTCAACGTATTGTATTATAAATTTTATTACGTTTACCTCGTTTACTTATTGACTTGTCTCTTTGACACAGAATAAGTACGTATATTTATTAACTCGTATGTAAAAAGGAAATTTGAGTACCTGGAAAGTGCTGAATGGCACAGTTAGTTAATCAAACGTGGAATCAAACGCCGTCGCTATGAAAAGCTTATAAATATAAACCCATAAAGAATTGAAACGAGGAAACCAAAATTAATACGAAACATGCGAATCGTTCACACTTGTACCGCAGACAATTACGGCGCTTGTACACGATAAGAAAAATCGCTGGGCCTACGCAAGAATTCGTGTCGTTTCTAAGCACGACCTGTGTACACAGCGTCGGCGATGAATAAGAAAATATTCTTGTCTGCGCAAGACAAGACACGGCGAACGTTGTTGCGGAGGGGCGGGGAGCGGTGTAGTAGGGTATCATACTTTTTTGCTTTCTAGTTAACATTTTTACTAAAGGAAACTCACACTGATTATTACACTTGTTATTACTCGCGCGCCCTACGCCCGTCTGACGACTGCACGAAAAAAATACTATCGTGTACACGTTTTGATTGGTCTTGTCTGCGGAAGACACGAAAAGTTTTCGTGTGCGAAAAAGACAAACTTCTTGACGTGTACACGAAGATTTGTCTTGTCTGGCGCAGACACGGCAAATTTTCTTAGCGTGTACAAGCGCCCCTAGTTTCATAGAATTACAGGAACTTTTCTTTGCGTAATTCCGTCATCAATGGTATTAGTCAGAAAAATATATTCTGTTTAAACTTTTGTGGCTTCAACCAAGTGAACCATGAATGAACGTAACGATAAACAAATCTTGACCTTGTTTATAGATACATTGAAATATATTAACTCGAAAACCAATAATACTACGCCATACATATTGTTATTCAAATGTAAATGGCTCACAATGTTTTTTGTAGGGCAAAGAGACAAAATATATTTTGGATGAAAACTTGAAATATTGTCATGAAAAATTCAATCGTTAGATATGGTATACACCCTGTTTGTTTTTATTTCGTCGTGGTACAATTGAATTAGGCTTTTATTATCACGTAATGTTTGCATAGCTTCTTTTTTTCTTTTGCTATAAGGTTACCGAGGTGAGAAGATGTAGTCACTTTATGCTTACTGTCTCCCTAAACTTTCAAAATATGTATTTTTTTAAAGTTCTTTCTTTTGTGGTAATAAACAACATTAATAAGAAGAATATAACTACCTTTTCTCGTCCCTGGTGGTCGTCAAATACGAGTGAAGCAGATTTGAAAATGTAGTAACATTGATAGAGACGAAAACCTTAAAATTACAAGTATAACTATACTAACCCGTCTGTCTCGCGTGGTTAGAGTGCAACTCAATAAACATTATTAAATTGCTAAAAAGCAAAAGATTTCAATTACTTTGTATATTTATCTCATCATCCATAACACTGGATTAAAACAACAAATAGTTAATAACCATTACCCGTACGTAATATAATAGAGTAAGTCTACAGTTCTCGTGTCAATGCACACTTGGAATCACCTTGCGGTAAGCTGATTGCTTTGAGCAAAACTTTGTACTCCCAACTTTGAGCAAAGTACTATTAAGACTAACTAGTTATCTACCTTGCACTGTTACTGCATGTGCTGCGAAGATAAAATGTAAAGACGTGATTGCACTTTTAAACCGACCAATAGTCGTATACGGGAATACGCGGATTGGCTTTGCGCTTCTAGCCTTACAACTACACAATTAAATTGGTTTAGAGAATATTGTGAATTGTGCCCGCTTTAATATCTTCCTCTTGCTAGAATGTCTTACTGAATCGATGGGAAAGCGGTCGTGTATGAGGCTGCCGTTCAGGAGATTGTCGGCCTTATTACAGAATACGGTCTAACTATAAACCACGATTTATTACGTCACAAAACCACTGTTTTTGAAATTTGTTATTGCAAAATCAGTCTTAACGCTAAAGTGTTAAAACTGATTTTGTATTAACAAATACAAAATCATAAATTTGTTAATCCAAAATCAGTTTTAAAACTTTAGCGTTAAGACTGATTTTGCAATAACAAATTTCAAAAACAGTGGTTTTGTGACGTAATAAATCGTGGTTTATAGTTAGACCGTATTTTGTAATAAGGCCGTGTGGGTTTAAATACCCACAAATAATAATAAATTCGTTTGATCCTGAATGTACTTTGTTTCGGTTGATTATATCTGTAAAAGCCCTGGCGACACATGGCTGAACCTAGTGCGGGAATTCTCTGTAAAAAAGTTGCCTAATATGTAAAACTACCCTATCCAAAATGATTGCAACAGGGTTAAAGGCAAAGTTGTACTACTGTATAAAGTTATATTCTTTGTTTACTTTCACTCGGTAGCAATTTTTATATTACACACACTTATATAGTAGGTGTCATAATGTAATCTTAGCACCCATAAAGGTGATAATTATTTGTGTAAATGCTAAGTTTATGCTGCAATCAAAACACACGGACTTTTGCAATACTATCTTCTTACTGCCCTACTATCGTCTTGAATGGATTTCGTCTTGCCCATTTTTTTTCCCTCATAATTGTAAATAGATCCAAAATATGAACCTCCAAGCAAAATGATGAAAAGAAAGAAAGAAATGTAACAATATATTATGTAATAACAAATATTTACTTACCCTTTTTCCAATTTATTATATTTAATATCTAGCATGTTACTGCAAAAATAACTTTAAAAATGCCTTTTACCAAGTTGGCCTAGATTGTATTAGAAAAGCGTTTTCGTATTTACAATAAATAAATCGGAATCTGAAATCGGACAAAGGGTAGGTGACCTAAATGCTTGTTTACTGTTAAGAAACTCGTGCCCCGATATGTTGCAAACTTGTTCCCAATACTTGTTCAACTTTGCTCCAGTGTAAATAGGAGCAGTCTGAGGCCTTGTTAATCAAATAAAATGTGAGTAGTTAATTGTTAGCACACGCAGAACTAATAAAATATAACGTAGTGTAAGTATTTTAATTGGTAACAACAGTGTTGGAGAATTCATAGGCAATCAGCATTGTTTTATTGCATGTTTCTGCCAAATCGTTAAATGTGATGTTTTAACTATTTATGTGCACTACCACTACACATAACACTATGACTGTATTCCTATTACACTAATCATAGTGACAAAGAACATCCTTTATTGTATTATTTTACAATTAGATAAACACGTTCCAGTATAAGTTACCACATATTGTATTCTATTTGATAATAACTATATTACCTACATAATGTATCACCATATTACAACGTTGAACTGCAGTTAACATTGACTAAACTGCATATTAATACGATGATTACGAGACTGGGAAACTCCATCAGAGGCCCTTAGGTGCCTAAAATATTTATATTTATATTAATCAGATTTTACAGTCGAGAAACTGGCGTACATATTTCTTATAAATCATTTACAAAAAGAAGGGTGTACCTAACTTGCAAAGGCGAATACGTACTTGCTCTCTAAACTCTTGACAAGAGTGCTTATATTCTAGTTCGAGTTCATTATTATACTCATTGCATGATGCGACATACATAATTTATAGTCATTTATATTTATGTAGAAGTCTATTTATTTTGTATGTAATAAACTTAGGTATTGTATAGCATTGCACAAATTAGTAGCAATGTCGACAAGTGGACTAGCTGTTATCGTTGAATTCGTTACTGTATATCGATAACAACTATAGGTATTTGTTTCTATGCCAAGCAATTTGTCGCTTAGAGTATTTTTCTAACATTTTATTTAGGTAACCTATATTTTGTTTATGAAATATAAAAATTAATCTTAGGGTACACGAAGATTTCTAAATAGCTTTAAACTTTTAAAGTACGCTCAATCTTGCAAAGAAAAGCTCAGGCGCTGCATTTAAAGTGTTGAGACATAGCTCAATGAAGCTATATCAGACCTTAAATAGTTTGATCTGCTTCGATGCGTGAGAACCTTTTTAGGTCACTGTACTTACTCCTCCTATTCCCTTAACACGTAATAGACCTTGCGTGTTGGGAGTATCTTTGAACAATATACTACTGACATACTGGTTTAACAAAAAGGCAGTATAAAAAATAACTCATGTGTGCGTTAGAAATATTATTTACACTTATTGATTAAGGTACTGGTAGCACATATCCAGAAGTTGAGTGATTGTAATAAATTGTCACTTGGAAGGATCGATCACAGATTGGACTTTGATATAGGCAACAATGATATTGCCTACTTAGAGCTTATACTTTATGTATTGTGTATTTATTCCTTTAATGTCTTCTAGGTTTTTTTTATTTACTTTTAATACTTATATGTATTTTGTTTCTATGTATTTTTTTTGTAAATTTGCTGTAATGTTTGCGAACTAAATCCAAACACATTCTGTCTGACGAAGACTGATTTTCTCATGTTCTTGTCACATTTACTAAGTAGTTATGCTTCTGACTTATGGCTCTACCTATCACGTATCATACTTGCATATTTAATCGCCTTTAGGTGCCAGACGAGCACATTGTGTTCAGTCTCATGGCCCTGTAATATCGCTAGCTACTGTATCTCTGTATCTAAACAGTAACATTTTCATGAAAATGTTTGTTTCGTTAAATATTACGCAATCGACAGAGAAATGTTTTATTTTGTAAAATATCAAAGAGCCGTCGAAATTAATTAACTAGTGAAGCCATCAAAGTGCTTCAATTTGTTTTTAACAACATCAGGCTCGACGTTGATACACTATATTGTACCGAAAATTTTTTGTAACTACCCTCACTTTTATTTATTAAAGCGAGCTTATTGTCACGGGACATTGTTATGCAATACGTACCCTACTCGATCACAGTATTTTATTTTATAGTGAGGTTTTTTCTATATTTTTATGCGCAAAATGAAATCAATTTTAATTCTTCTTGGTAAATGGACTTCATTTCATTTTATCGAATGTTATTTGAATAAAATTGAAGGAAAAACGTAGAATGTCCCGTACATTCAACCTATAATTGATTTTTACATTGGCTTGAAAAAACAACGTTTGAGTTTACAGGATATTTAAATTTTTATCAATAATTATTTACTCATATCAAACCTGGCTGTACGATAGGTATAATCAATTTGAACCACGTCTTCAATGTATATATTCTGTTATTCCAGGTAAAAATACTGGTACCGAACTCAACGGCCGGCATGATCATCGGCAAGGGCGGGAACTACATCAAACAGATCAAGGAGCAGAGCGGCAGCTACGTTCAGATCTCGCAGAAAGCGAAGGAGTTATCCTTACAAGAGAGGTGCATTACTGTTGTTGGTGAGTATCCTATACTAGATAAATTAATGGAATTTTGAAAGCTTTTTGTATGAATCACGTTTACACGTCAACTTAAAACTAGTTAGGATGGGAGGCTGTATACAAAATATAGTATAATATCTCAAGCAATGACTTCATCGATTCGTCGAATTTAGGCTTTCTAATATTGACTTGCATTTTAGTTTTCTAATTAGGCTAATTTTAGTCATATTGTCTTTCAACGAAAGTTGCAACTGCTAGATTCCAATATTGTCAAAATATTTTGATCAAAAAGGACGATCGTAATAAGTTAAAATGTCTTTAGTATTAATTGAACAAATTTTAAGTTTACCTTTTGGTATCGTAACAGATTTATAACTCGAAAAGTTGCCGGTAAGTACTCAGTTACTGTTTCTTTCATGTAAAAGGGACCAATGCTTGTTTGTAGAGGTTCCAAAGCTTTAAACTTTGTCGAGAGCCCTCTATGAAGTTGGAAACCTTATAAAGTTGTTTAATAATCAACTTATTCAATATGTTTTTCTTTCCTGTTTACGAAATAAGCTTCACAATTACTTTTAGTTTGTATTTAAGGCTTCCATGTGAGTGCCGACCTCATCGTTTGTTTTTTGTAGATTATTTTACGATTGTGACATTTCTTAGACAGACGATCGTAATTTAGTTTTGAGTTGGCTTCCTTATGTAACGCTTCAACTATAACTTCCACTGACCACCATATTCTCTCCTTCACTTTTTTCGTGTATAAAATGTAGGAAAACATAAACAAAGACTTGATTCATGCAGATATCCAAGACAAAGTTTTAGTTAGGTAAACAAGCACCTAGTTATATACATTATGTGCATAGTGTTCCTTCTGCCTTGGTAGACTATGCGGTAGTTGTGTGCGATGCCTATCTTTAACGCTTAAGGTTGCCTATAAAGTGTTTCATTTGCTTTGATTGTAGTGTTAGATAAGCACACTGCTATCAATGGATACTAGTGAAAACTTATTTGGGTTTTAAAAGAAATTGGCTTTTCAAATAGTTGTAGCAATCAGAGGAATTTGACGCTGACTACAACAAAGGGGGGCTCTTTAAAATATCACAAAAGCAATAGCTCAAATAAGAAAACTTTACTCAAAACAATTTCTTGAAACCCTCTTCTGTCTTCATCCTTAATTAATTAATATTTTTTAAGTCGTAAAAAATCAGGAACAGCCAAATAAAGAAAACCACAAATACCTAATGAAGTAACGACAAAGAACATTTCTATTGTAAGTTCCACGTGGTTATTTTTTACGAATGCCCTTCAAAGAGGCCGTGTCGAGGCTCTGCTATGTCGGCTATGTAATTTCCTCTGACTTCCGCCATGTTACAAACTAAAACTACGGACATTGTAACGTCGGTATGCGTACAATGCACGTTGTTAACGTACCGCTCAAGTATTCTACAATAACTATTATATAATTAGAATAATTAACTACTTATGTTGAAGACGAAATACTGTTATTTTACGTAACACTTAAATGCTTTCAGTGATAACTGTAATAACGTATTTATGTCCAGTGCATTCGTTCCCACATGTCTTAGTTTGTCTTCTTCAGTGCCAGAGTGAAGCTTAGCCTACTAATACCTTTTATTATAGGATTAGTATAGGCTTTTATGTTACGCATTCCTTATTTTGCTTTCTAAGTGATAATATCAATATGATAAGTTACAAAAGTCATAGTTGTAGCTTAAAAAATATGGGTCCAATCAAAAGAAGAAATGTTGAGGTTGATGTGTTGCGGGTAAAGACGTGCTTATTTTTAGAAAAATTCCTATATCAATAGGTCTTATCCGAGAGACAACGACGCTGGTTAATAGGCCTTACTACGACAAAGACTAAACAACGTAGTAACCACTATTAGTAGTTAATTACAATGAGTGATATCAGACGATCATGTAGGAAGTGCAGTGGACATCAATATCAATATCACCAAGGTCGATGTCTGTCCTACAATAGTGATTGATTGCGTTTGCACTTTAAACGAGCTTGCACTCATCATTAACTAGTACGATACTCATTATATTAATATTGTAAATGCGAAAGTTTGTTTGAATGTTTGTTACTTTTTCACGTAAAAACTACTAAATGGAAACTTTACTTTTATTATCTGACAAAAGGTAAGCATAGGCTTTCCAACTATTACAAAAGACAAGTAGCATCCTCGCTACATTATTGTATTGACATTTCAGCCAAGAACTTGGCTACTCAAACTGCTTTATTTGAGCAGTCTAATAACAGTATGAGTGAATCTAGTCAGGATAGTCTATATCCAAATAATTTAAATTAGATTATAAGACAAAAGAGGCAATCTCTTGCATTGACACATTTACATTTAATAATTTTAATTCAGATCATAATAATTATATTAATTATCCCTCTGTCATTCAAAATAATATAAATTTACAAAATAAAGATACTAGTCAACAATTGATTGCTTTATCGAGGGAATCTAATCATAGAGCTTACAACAGTAACTGCCCCTTAAGAAATAAAACCAATACAAAATGTAATATTAACCTAGTGCATCAGAATATATATAATCTAACGGAGGGCAAAATACTAACACTAGAATTGTATATGAACATGGAAAATATTGATATCATATGCCTAACCGAACACCATCTTAGGGCACAGCAGCTCATGTTCAATTTTAGTAACCACCAAGTTGGTAGCGCATTCTGCAGGGTAAATAGGACTAAAGGAGGCTCTCTGATACTTATAAATAAAAAGTTAAAGTATAAAGTAAGAAATGATGTTGTATCTATGTCTGTGGAATGTGTAACTGAAATAGCCTGTGTAGAACTAGAGCAATTTATAGTAGCAAGTGTGTACAGACGGCCTGTAGAGAGGAATTTTGATGATTTTTTGCAGATTCTGGATGAAATGTTAACAAAATTAACTAAGTCAAAAAAGCAGCTATTGGTCTGCGGAGATTTTAATGTAAATATACTAAAGGTAAATGCTTGTACAACTAGACTTCTGAATCTGTATAAGTCACACAATTTGTCTCCCTTGTTTCTAGAGCCAACTAGAATAACAGAAACTTCTGCAACATGTATAGATAATATCTTTGTTACCGATAACATAACACCAATTAACAAATCCATGATCAGTAAGTTAGAATCTGACCACTGCGGTCAATTGGTCAATTTTACTATTGAAAATACACCAACACCCCGAAGGAGGATATCGTATGTACCAGTAACATCTAACCGTATTGAAAAGTTGAAAGATAACTTAACAAACATCTTGCCATTTCTTCCTTCTGACAAGGACCCAAATGTACTATACGATAACTTCTTTAAGGTTTTAAATGACCAATTTCAATCTATATTTACATCTAGATCTTTGATGGTATCTAACAAACGAGAGTTTGCTGACTGGGCAACGGTTGGAATTAATCTAAGTAGAATAAAACTATATGAATTATATGCACAGAAGCAGAGTAATACTTCAGAAGAGTTTCATAGGTATGTTAGGAATTATTCAAAGATTTTTAAAAAAGTGTGCATTCAGGCAAAATCTTTTTATATTAGGTCGAAGATAACATCAAGTCATAACAAAATCAAAGCAACTTGGAATGTTATCAATGCTGAAACAGGAAGACTCCGCTCCAAGGTTACTGAATTTAAACTAAGCATTGGTGGAAATATAATTACAAAGGAACCAGAGGTAGCACACCAATTTGAGACCTTCTTTACTAGTGCTCCAATTCTCTTGACAAAAACACTTGGTTCTTCTACCTCCCTATCAGAAAATTTGTTGAAAGCAAATGTAGCTAGATTTGATGAAGTATTTATATTTAGGCATGTTAGCGCACAAGATATTCGTAGAGTGCTTAAAGAAATCAATCCCAAGAAAACTAAAGACATTTGGGGGATTTCTGTACCTATTGTTAAATCTATAATTGAAGTTATTATACCTCAGCTTGTTGTTATATTTAATAGTTGTTTAGATTGTGGAGTGTTTCCTGATTTAATGAAAATTAGTAAAGTGATTCCTTTGTTTAAATCAGGTAGTTCATTAGATCCCTCCAATTTTAGGCCAATATCTGTTCTACCAATATTAAGTAAAGTGTTTGAAAAACTTATTTTAAATCAACTACTCAAACACTTTCATGATAGCAATCTGTTACATAACAAACAATTCGGTTTCACTAAAAGCCGATCGACAACTGATGCGGGTGTAGCCCTGATAGAAAACATATTTGAAGCCTGGGAGGAGTCGCATGATGCGTACGGCGTATTTTGTGACTTATCCAAGGCGTTTGATTGCGTTTTACATAACACATTAATAATGAAACTTTACCACTACGGTGTAAGGGATGTGGCACTCAATTTAATTTCATCCTACCTTAGTGGCCGGGTGCATAGTGTAGATATAAATGGAATACGTTCCCCTGGATCAATTGTAGACATAGGGGTACCCCAGGGATCCATATTAGGGCCTTTTTTATTTTTGGTTTACATAAATGACTTACCATATATGGTAAGGGACAATCATGGTATAGTATTGTTTGCAGATGACACATCCTTAATATTTAAGGTTAAGAGACAGCAATCTAATATTGACGATGTGAACAATGCTCTTGATAGAATAGTCAATTGGTTTAGTACAAACAATTTGCTACTTAATAGATTAAAAACAAAGTTAGTTAGATTTACACTTCCCAATGTAAGGCAGGCTAAAACTATAGTTAAAGTAAACAATGAGGAAATTGAATTAGTAGATAAGACAGTATTTCTGGGCATAACTTTAGACGCTAAGCTTCAATGGGGCCCACATGTGGAAGCTCTGTCCAACAAACTTAGTTCTGCCGCCTACGCGGTTAAGAAAATTCGCGCATATACGGACGTTGAGACTGCCCGCCTAGTCTATTTCAGCTATTTTCACAGTATAATGTCTTATGGCATACTATTGTGGGGATGTGCTGCTGATATTGAGACCATCTTTATATTGCAGAAAAGAGCTGTCAGAGCTATTTACAAAATGGGACCCAGAGAATCACTTAGGGAGAAATTTAAAGAAATAGGTATTTTAACTGTCTATGCACAATATATTTACGAAAATCTGCTTTATGTTCATAAAAATCGTGATAAATTTCATAAAAATAGCGATTTTCATAATCTTAATTTGAGAAATAAAGATGACTTAGCTGTGCCCAGCAGCAGACTCCGAAAAATAGGTAGGTCGTTCTGTAGCACGTGTGTACGCTTTTATAATAAACTACCAAAAGATGTTTGTAACATGTCCATTAATAAGTTCAAGAATTATATCAAGCCTAAATTGTGCAAAAAAGCTTACTATGATACATCTAGTTACCTTAATGATAAGAACCCATGGATATGATGATGCTCCTAGTCGTAAGATTACAATATAAGTTTTAGAGTAATATAATGTACCTCTAAAAATAATGTACCTTTATGAATTAAGACTCGCGGAAAATTACTTTGGTCGATGTTAAATGGAGGCGTCCCTCTGCCATTTTTATCTTATTTCTTTTTTGTTGATATTATTGTCAGGACTCGTCATGCTCACTAAAATGTCATTGCTTGTGGTGGCGTGGGGGCCGGGTCAATCCCTTCCCTACAATATGGCGAGGGGGTTGATGGCTGACCTCTGTGTTATACTCGTGAACGGGTGCTACTTGGGGTGACTGGTCGACCTTGACATTAATCAATTTACATTTTGGTTCACTTCTAATAATTTACCTAAAGGGTTATTTGGCTGAGCGACGTCTTTATTACTGAATTGTTTATGGATGTGATTTGGTGCTCCCACTTTTATGTACTACCTGCATGACGCTACCTTTATCATTTTATAATAAAATCCTTCGTTGTATGGATATGTATGGTATACAATGGTTGCAGCGCCTGATTACAGTTATCTACAATGTAAAAAAATTGACGTCAAGAAAATGCAGCAGTAGAGTTTGTTTCGCCGCTTCTTCTCTACTAGCGCTTTGGAGGCGGTGGTAAAGTTTGCTAAACTTTTACATGTATTTAAACTTAGATTAAGTAGTTTAAAGGACGTCAAGAAATATATAATGAGAATTGTATTTATCTTGATTAAAGCGTTTTTGACTTTGACTTTGACTTTGACTTTACTCTAATCAGAATAACACAAAGTTTACAATTTATAAAGATGATTATAAATTTATTAAGATATTTTCTGAATTTTCCAAAATACGCGTCCAATATCGCGGTTTCGAATCCCAAGAAGGAAGATAATTATTTGTGTGCTCCTCAATATTGTCTTGAGCCCGAATGTTCTTGTGTACTATGTGTACTTGTGTTATATGTCTGTTAAAACGTTCCCCGCGATACAGACTCCTAGTGCGGGAGTTGTCAGGACGTAAACGCCTCCCTACTTGCTTTTGCTTTCTACGAAGTCTCTGCTTTTAAACCTTCGCGCTATATTATGTGGGGGTAAAGACAATTTGTACTATGTGTACGTCCTTGTATTAAGTGCTGATATCGGTCGAATGATTATTGTAAAGTGGTATTACAACAATGCACTTGTATGCTCAATACCGCTTCCCTCTTCAGTTTTAAAACAAATTTAAAAAAGGGACACTTTTTTTGAAATCGCGCATTTATTTGACGATGCCATCCCTCGACGGGTCGTCGTACGGTGCCGCTTAAAAGCACAGTTTAAAATTTCATCTCTAACTAATGGAATCCATTGTTTATTAAAATATGTTTTAAATTTTCGGATATCTTCTGTGTCATTAGTCTCGCGAATAATGGAATTGCATGGAATTCGCATGCGTCTTCAATAAATCTTGAAGGTAAAAGAGGTAAGTAAGATACCATTCTCACCATTTTTCTACTGTCTGGTGACAGCGTTAAGTTGAATTTCTTAGCAGTACGCCAAATGGCTTTATTATAATGGTAGAAGCAGCCGGATATTTTACAGTTGGGGATAGCGATGGGCAATTGGATAAATACTCAAATGATAAAAACTCAGTAAATATCCAAAAGTGAGTAAATACTCGTAAATATCCGAATTCTTGGATAAAAACTCAAAAAGTCAGGATAAATACTCAGCTGCATTCATGTATCAAATGTTTTGGATTTTTTAATGGTTTTTTTAATAAACTTTTATGTTATTGTCTATCTGCAGGTGTTTTATGGTCTAAAATATTTGTTGTATACTACAATAACAAGTGTTTGCGGCTTTACTTGTTGCTAATTATTTTTTTATTGTCTTTTTGTTGTCTATCTGCAGGTGTTTTATGGTTTCAAATATTAGTTGTACTACAATAATAAACGTTTGCGGCTTTATTTGTTGCTAATTGTTTTTTTTCTAATTTCTTTTTATTGTCTATCTGCAGGTGTTTTATGGTTTAAAATATTAGTTGTACTACAATAATAATTGTTTGCGGCTTTATTTGTTGCTAATTGTTTTGGTTTTTTTTAATTTCTTTTTACTGTTTATCTGCAGGTGTTTTATGGTTTAAAATATTAGTTGTATATAGTGTTAATATATTGTTTTTATAGTGATGGGCAATCAGATAAATACTCGAATGATAAAAACTCAATAAATACTCAGCTGCATTCGTGTATCAAATGTTTTTATTTTATTAAGAATTTTAACTAATTTTGACTACTTTTACATAGTCAGGGTCATTACTGTAACTGTAGTAAACTATTTATTTGACTTGAATACTTATAAGTATTCAAGTCAAATAAATAGTTTACTACAGTTTTGTATAAAAGTATTTGGTCTTTTAAATAATTTATACATGTTTTGTCTCCTTTTGTGAGTTCGCTATTTGTTATTATACCCTATTCAAGATAGCATGAGAAAAAGTATAAACATGTCAAATCTGTCAAACTGCAAAAATGCCGCGGTTTTCAAACATTTTTAACTAAAAACATAACTAAACAATGAATAACTCTGTGTAAATATAAATAAGTGTATTCTACCTGGATAAGAAAATGTGAATTTAGTAAATAATGCTTGAATTAAGGCCATAAAAGTTTATAGAGAAGCAGAATGTATAAATAAAACTTACAAATTAATAAATTGCTTTTTGAAAACACTTTTTTCAATTTCTATTAATCGGAAACTTCTAATTCAGATTCAGAAAAACTGTTCCCAGCTTGTATTATAAATTAATTAACAAATTCTTCAATAATTCCATTAATTTGTAATATTATTCTTCTTCTGTTATGACATATTAATGAGATACATGACATTTATGACATTGACAATTGTAGGCTCTTCAATAAGTCGTTTAGTTCGTATGTAATGTTTAAAAAGGAAAAAAAATATTTGGTGATTTATATTAAAATTAAAAATATTTAAATTATTTAAACATAATAGGTAATCAAATTTCTAATTTATTGTAAAGTCGTTAACATATGAATATTTTTTTTTTATAATTTTCAGTCTTCATCGTTACCATAGATTATAATCGTCTTTAAAAGAGTAATCGTGACATTAAAAAGAGCCATTTTTTTGTTTGTTTACCAAATTTCTCAGGCCCAAATGAATACGGTATAGTATGTGTAGGATTAAAAAAACTACTTGTATGAATGTAAAAGTGTTATTAACAAAACTAGCTGCTTTCCGCGCTTTTCTTCGTCCGCGTGGAATAGTTACTTAGGGCTAACATTAAATAAATAAATGGACTATTTTGAAAACTTTTAAAGAACAATTATTCAATTATTCCGTCGCAAGTACATATTTTTGTGTAACTATATGTAACCATATACACAGCGCACGCAATGTAAGCCTACGAAAGTAGCAATTTACCCCCGTTTTTGCAACATTTTTCATATATGCTCCGCTTAAATTTAGCGTAATGTTATATATCCTATATTACTCGCAAATAATGTATTATATTGGTGGAAGAATTGTTCAAATCAAACAAAAAAAAACAAAGGTTTCTTATTTATAATAGTGTAGAAGTGTAGATGTAGCTATGTTACATGAAATCAAATTCCTCATGTTCCTAGTCACATTATATTCAAAACTTTCATTTGTGTTTGCATCAGTATTAAGGTCTTGGTTGAAGCAGTCTTCTGAAGAAGTACTAGATGTAGTAATTTTGTTGAAGAGATTCCAATTATACAATATGAAGGTAAATTTCGCAGCTTTATCTTCCGTTATTCAGTTCATAATTTATAGTTATTGGGGGTTGCTTTCCGCACTTAGTCATTCCAGCCAGCCTACCTTCCTCCAGAAGCGTATGAGGTCTCCGAGACTGTCCAGGCATTCTGTTACAGATTTCAGGGCTCCTTGTGTTTTTATCCGTGTGTTAGCGACATCTGTACACTCAAGAAGCACGTGTGACAACGTTTCCTATGGTGTGGAAGTGTTTATTTAATAAGCAATGTCTGGTGATGATTGCAGTCATCAGCAGCAAACCGTTTCTGTGCAGACACAGTATGCGTTTGGTCAGTTTGTTGTTAAGGAATGGCATGGCTTTGGATTGATAGCCAGTGATCTTGAGTTTTGAACCTGGTTGAAGGGGATGGGTGTGATAGGCTCTTGTCCGAAGACCGTGATATCAGATCCCCTTCTAGTGCGTCAGTCGCATCATTTCCTAGTGATCCGCCGTGTCTATTTATCCATTGTAGTCTCACTAAGTTACTGTTGGAAGTCGCAATCCGTTGTACCGCATAGTGCCATTCCAATATAAGTTTCGAAGTGACAGGCATTTTATTCAGAGCTTTGAGTACCAAAGCGTTGTCGGTTATTGTGCGGATTCGAGCCTTCAAGAGATTCGAAAAAATATGCGTTTAATTAACTTGGAGTAGGTACCTATTTATCCATCCCATCCATCTAGAGACCCATCTGTAATAGTGACCAAACGTCATGATTGTAATTCCGTACTAAAAAGATAAAATAAATAAAAACTAAATACTGAAATATAATATTAACAATAAAAAACTTATATGTTTCAAAAATAAAAATAAAAAATTAATAAAAGTATAGTAAAATAACATATTTAAATTTAGTTATAAAGAAGTATTTACTCGAGAGAGGTCAAATAAAGTATTCTACGTAATGAAACCAAGATAAAATAAAGTAAAAAAATAAAAATTTTCTAATTAAAAAACCGACGTCAACGACAAACTTGGTTATAATAACTACTTACCAATAATATTATATTATAAAGGTAGATAATTATATCATGGTCACTAATCAAAGAAAATAATGTTCCTAAGACGGAAAAGTAACGCAACTCTCTATAATCTTCATCATCAGATCATGTTTGTGAAAGGGTGTGTAAAGTTTTCATCAATATGAATAAAATAACCCCAAAGACTAGGTAGCTCCTATATACCGTTGAGGAGTTCCCTCGACCCTCTGTCATCTTCAGCATCAGATCATGTTTGTGTAAAGTTTTCATCATTACGAATAAAAAAAGGCCAAACACAAGTTAGCTGCTATATACCGTTGCGGAGTTCCCTTATTTGTCTGTGATCTCCATCATCAGACCAGTTCTAACTCTTCATTATTTTGTACTGACGTCAGAGATACACGTGTATAACAAGATTTTACATAATGCTTCCTTACAATTTTCAAAAGTTGTCCTTGATTTCTCTGAGATCCCGTCATGCAGATCCAGATCTGGTGACTATGGGACCAAATAGAAAGTATACCCTTTCAAAGTAAAAAAAAAAATTCAAATCGGTCCACCCGTTTTCGAGAAATCAGGTAACAAACACAATAAAAAATACAATCGAATTAAGAAACTTCCTCCTTTTTTTGAAGTCGGTTAAAAATATAGTAACTTTCGAAGGTAAATTTCCAGGTTGATGCAAAGTATCGCAAAGAAAGTCAAAACCAGTTATAAAATAAAAAAAAAACTAAATATTTCGATATAAAAATGCATCAAGAGTTTTTATCCCAAGATTTGGATAAATACTCGGATAGAAACGAGTGTTTATGAGTATTTACTCAAAAATGAGTTTTTACTCGAGTATAATCCCAACACTGGTTGGGGAATACTGTCTTGACAGCGTTCATGACTGCAGTTTCAAAATCACATTTAAAAGTCGGCATTTCTACAGAGAGTTTATTTTTAATAAGCTCAAAAAGTCGTACGTAAGTTTGTTCACTCTTGTTTGGAAGCAAAGCAAAGATTACAGGAACAACATTTGTTACATTCTCATTCGAACCAATGTCCACATGTAATGAATATAGCTGATAATGATGTTGTGGAACACAATAAAATGTGCCATCCCCAAAGTACATCGATAGTATTCTGAGAGATTGTCTTTTTAAGAAGTGGTCATTTCTAGAAGTGGTTATTTCCAGAAATAGACATTCCAAGAGTGGTCATTTCTAGATGTGGACAATTCTAAGAAGTAGTTTATTTCATTTGTGGACATTAAACGCCGAAGGGACGCCATCAACTTACTATAAATAATAGTTGCAACTATAGTACGTACGGGGTCATTGGTTAACTACATGTATGAAGTTTAATCGATATAGTTAACTATTTTAAGAAACGAGCATGAATTATTTATTTACTTTCACTGTGAGAATGCACTTTGCATTTATTATTTTGATATTGTTAAAGGCGACGTTTTCCATATCATATTATATTTTTGTAGTTATAGTTTGTCTGTGAGACTTTAATGTGAACCCGGCTTTGCAAATAACTGATGGCGAACAGTTTAAGTGACATTAACACCACCACGTTTCAAATATATTTAGATAAAATACTCTCAATGAGAGACAAGTCTATATTTTGAAACAAAATGGCTTCGCACGAGACAATTTCATCCAATTTCGTAAAATAGTGTAGTAATGAATAACATGGCTCGTTGCCAAAATCTTTAATGCAGTTGGAATAAAGTACCTACACATGTTGTGTCGCTTATGTTATTTCATAAAGTGCTAATCATTTATGTAATAATACTATGATGTCCTAAAACCTATATTAGAACGTAAAAAACGTTACTTACACTAAGAACTTTGGAATGATTTTACTTTGTTCTCTATTGCAGGTGACAAAGAGAACAATAAGAAGGCATGCCTGATGATTCTCCAGAAGGTGGTCGACGATCCGCAGTCGGGGTCATGTCCAAACGTGTCGTACGCGGACGTGGCCGGCCCCGTCGCCAACTACAACCCGACCGGCTCGCCCTACGCGGTGCCCACCACTGAGGTGAAAGAGGTGACCGCTGCAACACGCTGGCTATGACATACTACCCTTGCTTGCGGACACCGGTGTACAGAATACAACGCTTATTCTAATATAAACTATATGCTTCGTCGCCATACTCACCGCATTTCATGTTTCAATAATTGCTTTTACAGTATCTGTGGTAGAGATAAAAATAAAGTTAGGTGTAGCTTTTAAAATCACGCGACACCGTCCTTTGTATCAGACACTTAGTTTAGTTTAAAACTGAGCAAGAAGTGCAAATGGAACTAGAAAATCATGTTACATTTCTAACGGGGTCATCATTGCAGAATAAAACGAATAAATGTTTTTTTTAGAGTCGCTAAGTCCCAGTCGCAACTTTAAATCAATAAAAGATTAAGCAGGTTAAGCAACGTCATTGTGTCTTTAAATATGATGGGTGATCGTTCAGTGTTATTTGATCTGAGCGTTTCCGAGCCTAGCACACGTAAAAGTCGGTCTAGGTTGCTGACCTAGATTCAGTACTTGGATGTCCTAGTTACAGTTCCTTTGTTCAAGTGCCCCGCTCTACAGTTATAACCGATGGTAGGATATTTTGCATTGAAACTCTGTATGATATGGGGTAGTGTCTTAAAGGAGTTGCTCTGTAAATATCCTCATGAGGGACTGGAAAAGCACGTCTTTTGGATTATGATAGATTGTCGGACATAGTTTACAAGGGTAGATGTAGGTATTAGTGGATGTAAATATCAGCTTTACAGGCTATAAGCTAGTTCACAATTCTATTTGTAACAATATTATCACAGGGATTGAAAAATGCACAGACCTATAAATATTATATAAACGGGATATTAACGCGCATTTAATTTACCTTTATTTTACTTGACATTTCGGCACAGGTTGCACTGGCCGTGGTCGCAAGCTGACTCTCAAACGTCAAGTAAAATAAAGGTAAATTAAATGCGCGTTAATATCCCGTTTAGGGTGATGCTACCAATTATCAGCACTTTAAGAGTTAGTCCTACTTTAACATCGTTTATCACAGTGATGATAATGATAACAACTATAATAATATGCTTTCTTGGTTCATTATTTAATAAATAATTGATTTTTGTTATAAAAGTAGTTATGATTCATACACATTTTATTTAGTTGAGTCTGACTAAATAATGACCCTGGCGCCAATTATTGGCACCATCATCGCCAATTATTGGCATTGACTGAGCCAATTATCAGCACCTTAAAATTAGACATAAAATTAGGTAGATAAATGAAATAATCCAATGTTTATAGTAAAATCTTTTTTATTTATACCTAGCCTAACAACCGAAGTTTCAGAAAAATAATTACATAAATATAAAAAATTCCAAAAAATAATAGACATTCTTTTGATCATAATATCAACACTATGAAAATAACTAGCAATGTTAGTTTCAGCACCATGCCAGGATATGAAATCCGAAATCATAGAGTACTTTTTCCAAGAATATTGAATTCTAGGCATAAAATAATCACGCTTTACAATAAAATATATGGATTAACAATTTTACATACCACTTTGTCATGTAACAGTACCAGTGCCGATAATTAGCAATTCGTAAAAAAAATGAACCCAGATGTCAGCACCTCATTTATGAACATAAAATCAAGATAACGTTCATTTCCATTGTCAGATAAGCCTTATAAAACATTTTATACATGAATAAAACCTAAAGGTTCAGTAAAAAATATCTAAAAGATCTAAAATAAAGTAAAATAAAAAAACCTGAACTTACCTACGATCATAAGAAACTGTCAAAACAAAGTAATGTGAAGGACATGTTCCCGCGTTTTTAAAAATATCGCTTTTTTTTTTTCAAAAAGTGTCGTGTTTGGATCAGTTTATAATTCCAAAAGGATCTTATTTTAATGTTTGTTAAATGGTAGCCGAAATGAATTAATAGAAAGCTTATAATTTGAGTTTTTGTTGGGGGTGCTGATAATCTGGTGCAGTGCCAACATTAGGACGCGTGCCCCTATATAATATTTATAATAATGAAACGCGATAGTTTAAAAGTTACAAATGCACAGACCTATGTTTCAAAAATACAACTTTAGCACATTATTGTCATTGTATCAATCAAATGTTATGCTCGGTCTTATAACAATTAACTGTACTGTGCATGCAAACTTGCGCGTGTATCTACAATCTAAATAAGGATAGTCACCGAAATACTTAATACTGCGTCACGAAACGCAAAAAAACTCGCGCCAACTGCGTACTGAGCATAAAGTTTGTGTTAAAATACACACATCAAAAAAGTCTAAGCAACATGCATAATATTACAAATTTACCATTTATATTAATTTATTTTACCATTTATTTTAATTATAACGTTGTATTTTATTTTTAAAATAATATTTTTAGGGTTCTATGATGTAAAAATAACAGCTGTTTTCTTTATAAGTTCTTTTAATAACAGAAATTAACAATATTAGAATATACAGGTACATAAGAAACTAAACTTTTTTTTTACAAATTGAAATTTCTTAAGAAAATGAATTTATTGTGAAAGAATAGGACAATTTAATACAAAGTATGGCCTCCTCTGCTATTCAGAACTTGTCGGCAACGATTATTCATTGAATTAATGAGACTGTTTATGTCATCTTGCGGTATTCGCTCCCAATGGAATTGTAGCAAATCCTTCAGCTGTTGGGTTGTTGTCACTCCGTCCAAGTCCTTCAAAACACGTCTCTGGAGCATGTCCCATGCGTGCTCGATGGGGTTGAGGTCTGGCGATTGTGCAGGCCAGGGCAATACCTGGATGTTCTCCGTTGCCAAGTATTCACTGGTTCGCCGAGCTGTATGTGAACGCGCATTGTCATGCATTAACGTAAAATCGGAGCCAAAGGTTTGTGCAAATGGATGGACATAAGGTCTGAGAATATCCTCAACGTAATTTTCAGCGTTCATGTTTCCATTTACAAAAACGAGCTCAGTTCGCCTGTTCTTCATAATACCCGCCCATACCATAACTGTTGAGCCGCTGTATGGATGAACTTCCTGAACGCACCTGAGTCTTTCAGTATTTCCGGGTCGACGGTACACTCGCACCCTTCTTGTATCAGGCCTAAACCCGAATCGCGACTCATCGGAAAACATAATTTTATCCCATTGTTCCTGGGTCCATGTTATGCGTTCTCTACACCATTCATTTCGACGAGCGCGATTCCCGTGACGTATCGGTGGGCACCTGATAGGGCGTCGAGCTCGTAGGCCGTACTCATGCAGTCGATTTCGCACAGTTTGGGGACTTACATCAACACCACTTGAATTTTGTAGCCTCAAACTTATCTCTCGAGCGGTTAACATCGGCTGGCGTCTTGCAGTCAGTTGTATGTACCGGTCTTGCCGAGTGATTGTACTCCTTTTACGGCCTGGATGCTGTTCAGCGGGTTCCCCTGTATTATTGTAGCGCTGCCAAAGACGACAAATAACACTTCTATGAATACCAAAATGTCGAGATACCTGAGATTGATTACTTCCCGCTTGCAACATCCCTACAGCTCTTTGCATTTCATCTGCCGTCAAATGACGTCGCTCCATGACGTAAAGAATATCTAACAATTCAATTTTGTCGCCAACTGTATTTAAATGGTTGGTAAAATTATAAAATCAAGACTAAAACGTAGCAATTAACATGCACTCAAATTCAAACAAATTCGCAGTCATTTGAATTTTATGAAAAAAAACAAAACATAATCGAAATTTTTTTTTTACAACCAGCCTGTATGTCATCTATAACAAAAAAGTTTACTTACCTATACACTTTGAGTGAGTAAATACTTAGAAATTAATTAATATAAATGGTAAATTTGTAATATCATGCATGTTGCTTAGACTTTTTTGATGTGTGTATATTGAATATCATCATCATATCAACCAACTGACGTCTACTACTGCACATAGGCCTCCTCCAAATATTGCCACCTTGTGCGGTCCCGTGCCTCTCTCATAATATAGTATAGTACATAATGTATAGTCGTGTACACAAGTGATGTGTATGTATTCTGTGCGCCCGGTCCCCTGTGGAGGCCGGCAGTCGAGAGCGTGTTTAAGCGGCACTGAAGCCGACATCACGCAACTGCCACTAACACCAAACAGTTACTACAGGCTACTACTAAAGTTGATTAACACATCTTATAGTTTGTTTAAACAAACAAACAATTGCGATATTACAAATCAAATCAATTCATTTATTTGTCAGAATAGGGTGTAGGGTGTACCAGGACGCTTTTCATGTTTATTGAGTAATGGAAAATTGGTGTTCCGTGTTTATTGGACATTACTAATGATTAGAGTATTTTCTCTTCTCGTCAAGATACCTTATGAAAGTTTTGTAATATTGGATGTGTTGATTAACTTTTGTAGTTGACTGTACAAACACTACACTCTACTTACTAACTTATTTATTGTATTTAATTATCAGCTTTTATGATATATATTACAAATCTATGCTTGGTGTAAAAATAAATATCATAGTTAGGAAAATCAAGCAAAATTGTTTACTTACAGACCCACCAACTTATCTGTGAAGTGGCGCTTTGTTGAAATTTTATTGTATTGTTAAGTGTCAACAACTTTTTTTAGTAACACTGAAACGACGACAGCGACACCATTTAGTTCACAGATAAGTTGGTCAGACTGTAATTGGTTTGATATTATACACTTTTCGAGACATTTACTATTAAATTCTTTATATTTATAAAAGATTCAACGTAATTACTTAAACCAATATACTCTCCACAATCTTCTGCTTAACACACAAATATTGTATTTTGTACTACGCAAATGTATTTATGTTAAGTGTTAGTCACTCTACTTTTGTTCTTCACTATGAGCATGAATGTAACATTGATGTATTGGTATTACTTTAAACTAGCTACAGTTAGCGCAATCTTACTTGGGGGCCAGCTTGAAGTTGTTGCAAATATTTGCGAAGATTTAGTAAATTTTTGGAGCTAACGTGTTTTCTTAATGACTGTACATCCGCGTAAACATTTCTAAAATATAACTTGAGGCTGGCCAATTAAGATTGTGCAAACTGTATTTATCGTATAAAGGTGTACATTAGTGAATAGGTAAAGTAGGTATATGATGACGCATGCAGGTGAGCGCCTAACGCTTTATGCCTGGGTGCTATGCCACCTGTTATGCTGGACATTCTGTAATGATGAAGTAAAACTTATCCCATTAATACCATGCTGGCAGACGGATAGTGCTTACTTCGAGATTCGAGATTTCCTTCATTATCATTATTTTTCCTTTTAAATATATCACACAATATTTCTGTTTCCTACTTGTTGAAGACAACGCAATAATAGTCATTAAATTCCTTCGTTCCGTTGCTATAATTTCGCCAGTGTGCGCCATACCACATGACGTGTGCGCCACACCACATGACGTGTGCGCCACACCACATGACGTGTGCGCCACACCACATGACGTGTGCGCCACACCACATGTATGCGATAGATATACATGGGCTGAACTCCGTACACGATATGCAAGCACTAACCAACCTTTTGGGGGTCTTTTCACTCGAGTTTCTCTCTGCGATCCAAATGACCATTATTTGACCTACCACTTTCAAAAGATGGTCTCTTCCTATAATTGCCTCTTACGATTCCTACGGGTATGGAAGAGGAGGCTACTTGTATTCTAAAAGATTAGGTTATATGTATATTTAGCTGGCGGGGAGTGCGGAAATGTGGGCTTGTCCCATCTCACTTTGTTGTCACATTGGTGATAGAGTGAGAAAACATACTGTCCATCCTCTGTAAAGGTCGATTAAGTAAAAGTTTATCTATCCGTCTGATCAACGTGCTATTTTGACCAAGTTTTCCTTCGACACTGAAGTACACCCAGTCCCCTGAAACATTGATAGGCGGGTATAATTTATCTCTTTAGTGTCGTGCATGTATCTCTCATCATGAAGGGATATACGCCCGATACCCAGATATAAGCCCAATACCTCAGAGTTAATGTACAGTAAGGGCCAACTAACTTGGCCGGCTTAAAGTTGTTACAAATGGCTGCACAGATGTCAGTTTTGGAACTAAATGGCGAGTTCTAAAACTGGGAATGTTGAGGGTTTTATTTGTTGAACTTCTCTGATAGTTAACTTTAGGCCGGCTGATTTAGTTGGGGTGTACTGCAGTATGTAGTAACAGTTGATTACATGTCGTGTTGGTTGTGTGTAGACGCACGGCCTGGGCGGCAGCGTGGGCTCGGTGGGCTCGGTGCTGGTGAACGGCGCGGGCGTGGGCGCGGCGCTGGGAGGCTCGCTGCCCGCGCTCAGTCTGTCACTGTCGCTGGCGCCGCCTGGCTCGCAGCCGCCAGCGCCCATCAGCCAACACACGCTCGACCATATCAAGGTATATCTCTTTTATACTCTTACTATTCTTTGCTTTGCTTTGCTTACGATATTGTTATTCTTGATTTTATTGTTTGTTACAATCTACTCTTTTGAAGTAACAAGATTGGTCTATAGTAATGAATTGAGATCAGACAAAGTTGACTTTTTGTTAATTTGCGTTTAAATGATAATTAACTCTTTCCCTGTCCCCAGTATCATATATATTACAATTTATATATACCTATACGGAACAGGCAACCTATATACGTGTGATTTTAAAACCTTATTGATAACATAAGCGAGAAAAAACAAATCCAAACGCGCCTTTCAGCCGTGAGCCAACGGGGAACTTATACCTGAAAACTTTTCGATTAATTGAAACATTCGGACTACGTGTACCGAACCACTCGAGCGAATAGCTACTGAATGTTTTAAATTAGCTTATTGTGTACGGGTATCAGCTGGTCTACTTACTAACGAACCACGCATCCGAATAGCTACTGAATGTTTTAAATTAGCTTATTGTGTACGGGTATCAGCTGGTCTACTTACTAACGAACCACGCATCCCAAGTGCACATTCGGTAGGTCCGAACGGCAAAGTAATGGTGACGGAGTAAAACTTATTAATTACTTACTATCATATGCTGTTCTCATTCCTGGACTGTACTCCATTACTATTTCATTATATTACTGCATTCCACAAGCAGGGAGCAAAAGAAGCCCTTTTTCTTCGCAATTTTAAGTTGTTCGAAGTGTGAATCTGAGGTTGTTGCTGCGTAGTTCTCATTTTTGGAACTTAATTTCGGACTTAGGGCCGGTTGAGTAAGATTGCGCAATAGTTTCTACTTACTAACATGTCTAACAGCTAAAGTTATTGTGGCTGAAAAATGGAGCAGTTGATTTTGTCACACCGATTTTTTTCTAATAATGCTTTGGAAGCGGTGGTAAAGTGTACTAAACTTGGGTTATGTGGAATATTGACGTCTATAACATTCGTCAATATGTTATACTATACATGTTATATAATGTATGTTGTATGTGTGTAGGTCGCGCTCCGCAGCGCCGGGTACAGCGAGGCGGGCATCAGTGAGATAGGCGCGGCGCTGTCGCTGCTCGTGAAGCACGGCGTGCTGGGCCTCGCGCTCCCCACCGCGCTGCCGCCCGCGCCGCTGTCCGCCGCGTACTTCCCGCTGCCGCCGCAGGACCCGCCCACCGTGTTCGGACCCATCGGGCAGGTCCCGCTCGGTACGTACGCACACAACAACACGCACGCCAACACATACTACATATACTGACAAACACACACACACAATACTCTAAAACAGTTGCAAAACATTTCTTGAGATGACACTGAAAGTTCTCAGTGTCGTAAAGTCCGTTTGGGATTTTCATATGTTACATAAAAAGCTATTGTGATATGAGTAGAATTAAAATAGTTAATATATTTTTCCGACAATTTGTTTAAAAATAATTATTCTCATTGGCTAAAGTAAGTTAACTGCTGGGTAAAGGCTTTCTTTAAATGTTTCGATTGTTCTCTGTTCTGTTGTCCGCCACATTTACGAGATCTCTGGATATTTTACATTCCTTATTGTGGCTAAATAACTGAGAGGTATATAACTCATTAATAGAAAATGGTTTAATGTAATCATATTTATGTTTTTATTAACTATTTTTAATGGAACTTGAATTGTGTTAAACATACAACTGTTCATAAACACATTAGACTATAAATAATGTAAACGGGATATTACCGTGACATGTGAGTTACCTTCATTTTGCTTGACGTTTCGGTACAGGTTGCACTGGCCGTGGTCTCAAGCTGACTGACACATTACATACACTAAACGAAGTACAAAGAATTATGTTATGTAGAGAGACAATTTGTGATTATATAAAATGAGAAATATATTTTATTTCATTATTAATATGTTTAGTTTGCAAAAAATACACACACACATAAACACTACAGTAGTTTATAAGTTATTTTAGTTTATAATATTTTTAGTAAATAACTGAGCATAAGAAAGTTGAAGTTAATTTTCGTGCTCAAATTGTTAAATTAATTGATAATTTATTTATTCTGTATATAATCAATACTCCTTCTATATTATTATTGTTGAATTGATTGATTAAATGTTTTTAAATCGTTACAATTATAAAGTTGTTGCGTGTTTAATAAATTAAATTATTAAACGATTCTGTACAGAATATACTATGGGTAAATATTATTATATTTTGTATAGTATAAATATACTGAAGCGCCTTAGAGTCATAATAAACTTTTAATTTATAAATATAAGTGTTGTTTAGAATACGAGTATAGCATAATATTCAGTATATTTGTACATAATAATATATTGACATGTTAATATGTTTATTGTTGTACCCGACGACATTACGAGGAACGGTCCCGTGCTGTTGCACAGATGTTGTTGGATGACATAGGTAAAGTGTCACCACTCGCCCTCGCGCAGGGGATGGGTGACCGCAGCCTCATTCACACGTCTCGCTTCCAAATTCCAAATTTCATATCGCTTTACTATATTCATTACTATCCTGGTTTTTGATTGGCTGACGTCATTTTTAATTATTACTCTACGCTTTTTCTTTGTGTTAAGATAGTTTTATTTCAAATACCATTTATACCACTTGAGCACCTTCTCTTGTGCAGCATTAACAATATGCTCGATCTTTCATCGTCATGCTATGTTTTGAAGTAAAACTGTTCTAAACAGATTATATACTGAACTCTGTCACCACTAGAATAGCTCATCCATATTAGCTGCATACTGTATTACTTGTAACGATCATTTTATTAATTTTTATATAAAATAAATATATTCATTGTAAATTATTAATAATACCAATAAATATATATATTATACTCGTCATTAATTTTTATTTCGCTTTAACATCAGACAAATGTTTCGTGGCGACATAATACCAAGGCTTCGTACAAATGATGCACTTTTCTAGTGAAATGATAGTTTTGAAAATATAATTAGTATATCTTAATTAGTGATACATTAGCATGCATTAGATTATATATTATTTATGTGTTGTATTGCTGATATTAAAACAATAACAGAATTGGCTTGGTAACATTATTATATTATTTGTTTATGATGTGAGATTATTATTCCAAATTTCCTCATCGCTTCTCACACCATTTGTCGGCAATACATAACAAAGTTTTATGCTATGGACGGTACTACTATGTAGGAGAGATATCTTGAAGTTGCTTGTATCTATAATATCGTTACACATTATATAACAATACAATAGGCACTTGGAACAATCTCGTATGTTATTTATAAATATTACTTACGATCATTATGTAAAGAGGTTTAGAGTGTGAAACTTGAGATAGTAAATAGTGTACCTGCTATTAATTTATCGTATGATCAAATTAGGCCATGGTCATGGGCTCCCCAGACATAATGAAGCTCGCAGTATAACATTTATCAAACTGAGCGTTGTCTCTACCACTACGATACTACGACCTTGTTCCAGCATTATATCAAACATTACTTTCATATAATAATTGAGTGTTTAACACTCAATTATGGTTTAGGGCTTTTTGAATTGATATTTTATTTCTGGAGAGAAATTGATAGATAATAATACATTTTAAACTAAAGTATAATAAAAGCAGTGTGTTATTAGATACAGTCATAAACGTATCTGTTTTCGTAGAAATCAAATATCTAACCAACCGGGCTGAAATATGTTCCAGACATAGATACCTAACAATTGATTATCAAGCTAAGTACCTGGTATCTACCACCGCTGTGTTCTGCTGTATCCATACAGTGTATGAATGTTACTAAGTATGTGTGTTTGAGTCTATACTCAAACACACATACTAAGGGTACAGTACTATTGTATCACAGTGACATTTAAAGATAATGGGACTTATCAGCTAGGGTCTCTGGTCACAAGCGCCCTGATATCTACTTGCCAGAATATTTAGGATTACATTGAAATATTATTACACGTATTTGAGTGCATTTATAAGTAAGTGCCTATTGTAAAGCGACAAAATGTTATAGTGTTACAAATATTATGAGCAGGTTCAATATTATCATATCCGTGCCATAGCATAAATATAAAGGTCAGAACAACCAAATACATTAATCGTTTTGTTCTATATTCGTACATACATACTATATTAAATTAATAAACGCAAATCATTGTTACGTATCTCTTTTCTTTTTATTAAAAAAAAAAATAACATGTGGGTAGCTTGAGAATTATGGTATTTATTTTAAAAATAAATATTACTGGACTTGGCACTTTACAACTTCTGTCTAAGTTAGGCAGATGATTGGCTGTACTTTGGCATCAATTTTTTCGCACCTTAATGGCTTATGAATCATTTTAGTAAAAATAAAAAAATAATTTTTGAGTACCGACATTTTCGCATGAATTTTGGAATTATATTAAAAGTTGCTAGAAAACGTGACAGGCGAACTATAAGTAGGTACTAAAGTGAGGTTAGCAGTAATCAATTTGCTAAATGAAAACTAGTTTATATTTAACAGATTGATATGCGTCTCGTTCTAAACGTAATCTAGCCGCGATGTCAGGTAAAATAGGCGATATTAAGGGGTCTCGCCGTAACGTATATGATTTGTGTTTATTATTTAACATTACCTAATCATGAAGCATACTCGTACACATAAAGCAGTTTGAGTTGTTCTCGCCGCACAATCATTGTACCTCTCTGATGTCCGCGCCACAGCGCTGCCGTGAGCGAGTCGGGCTCAGTACACGCGCACAGTAGCTCACACTACACACGTCGCACGACTAGATGCAGTACGAGTACACTGTGTACTATGTAGTGTAGTAGTGTAGTAGCGTGGTGTACTAGCTGGCGGCGGCGCTGGGGGCCGGCGCTAACACGTAACTCTCTCCGCAACAGCGCGAAACGTTCTAATGTAAGTGGTGTCGGTCGGGGCGAGGGCGTATAGCGTGAACGTCCGCAGGCGGCGGCGGCTCGTTAGAGCGTTTCGCGGAGGTTGCATTCGAGGCGCTTCGCCCCCCAGCCGTGGCGCCCATCAGCCTCGGGGCCGGCGTGGGAGGCGTCGCGGGCTTTCCCTCCGCCTCGCTGCTGCCGCTCTCTAAGAGCCCTACGCCTGCTGATGCCGGTGCCAAGGACTCGAAGAACGTCGAGATCGCGGAGGTTATCGTCGGGGCTATACTAGGTTAGTGGATCTTTCAACTATTAACTTGTACAGACATCTCGTAATGATAATGCAATAACAATTATAGTTAAGACATCAAATGACTTTGAGTTGAAGTTCTAAGAAAAACTATATTCTTTTGAAGTTTATTATATTTCCAGCATTTTATTTTAACAAAGGTTGTAATTAGAATTACTAATTTAATATTCAATATAGTATTTAGAAAACTTTTTATATTGTCTAACTCTATAAGTAAATAATATTTTTTAAATGCGGGTATTTGATAAAAAATACCAGATGTATCGAAAAACTAAATTATATTAAGTGTAAGACCTTAAAAATATAACGATCACTAATGTTTAACTTTATAATTCCAGGTCCAGGTGGACGCAGCCTCGTCGAGATCCAGCAGATGTCCGGCGCCAACATCCAGATCTCTAAGAAGGGCACGTTCGCGCCGGGCACCCGCAACCGCATCGTGACCATCACCGGCACCGGCACCGCCATCGGCAACGCGCAGTACCTCATCGAGCAGAAGATCCAGGAGGAGGAGCTCAAGCGCACGCGCCACAACGCCATCTCCGGCCTCATGCAGTAACAGCGACGCCCGGCCCTCGCCCCGCCGCCCCGGCTAGTGCTGCTCGTCTATCAGTGATACAGCTACGCGTTGTGGACACTCTGTGCTATCAGTAGCAACACGATACATAGCCGTGTCAGGGCGCGGAGTACACGAGCGGCGCCAGTACACGTATGTACTCTACCTTATGTTTCGTTGTAGCGTAGTGCCTAGTTCTAGTCAAACACTGTTGATCACACGGCGCCGCTCGCCCACGTGACCTACCTGACTCTAGTTAACACTAGGTCTGTTTTGTTTTATCTGACGGAGGATATAATTTATATGCAGCTCTCGATATGCGCCGCGCGTCCATCTTGTCACCGGCCCCGACTACTGACTTGTGTTACACATGTAGGACGCGGCGACGCATATCGACACATAGTTACCTATTTACAATAAATACGAGTTATCTAATATTGAGTTAATGCATGTAATATAATAGCATCGCGGCGGTGTGCTCATGGCATGGCTGTGGCCATGGCGCACGCTCGTATATATTTTACGTTTCTTATCGTGATGACAAGTAATTATTTTATCTGCCTAGCAGAAGGTTATTGTTGTTTAATATTTAATAATGAAATATTGTGATATCTCCTATCACGGAAATTCCTATTCCATACACATATTATTTTTGTATATTGTTCACCGCGAGATACATTGTTTATTTACAAAGTTGATTTCATTGTAAATGTTACCATTGATAAGTTATTTTTGTTTAGTTTATTAGGATAAGTGATGTGATTAATTGACATAATTAAATCTATTTGACCGTTTTATCTTAGGTGGAAGGATTCTGTCGATGCTACGTTAAGTCATTTTACGGGAATATTAGGAGCCAAATCCTGACCAAAGTTGTTTTCTTTCTGACATCTGACAAGCGTATATATTATTATATTTGTGTTAGTACAACAGTGTTGTCGGCACGAATAGTGCTCTAAGTACAATAGAGGTTTTATTCACCGCACTCTACATTATATTATATTTGACTACAAATTGTTACGATACACAATGTCTTTGAATATATTTTGCAGAATTATTTCATTCCTAATTTTCCTTAGTAAAGATCTTTATTTTTTTATACATTTATGACAAATAAATATCTAATCGTTTTTAAAATATTTTTTTTTGTTATTAGGAATGTTTCATAGTTAATTTGTTGTCGGTCTAAATTCGTCTTACGATATAAGTACAATATAAAATAATAATTAAAAATGCATGTCCAGAATACTAGATGAAAAATAAAATAATATTTTAAAGCAGATTTCTATATATCGAGATGACAATATAAAATGATATAATCTTATTTACAATTATATAATTGAATGTTTTATTTTTAGCGCCGTCGTTTAACCAAGACGTTCTTTGTCGTGTCAGTAAGTTGTCGCGTCACTTGTACTCTCATACACAAGTGTATGTTGTATGAATGTGTATGAGAGTAGTGGTGTAGCGTTACGTTCTAGTTACATAATATAAACTGTGATTGTTTTGGTCGACATTGTCAAGGTACTAGGCGCCTCTGTCCGCTAGTACTACGTCACACGTCGGAGGGTAGTTGTTAAGTTGTGTTCGTTTACCTCACAAGTGCCATCGTTCTACATACCATACACTGATACAGACGTCTTACTAGTATTCATTATATATCACTTATTTGTTGTTACATTCGTTGTTAGAAACAGTTTATATGTATCGTGGGAGAAGCTCAATAATATGTAAACGAATGTATGTAACAATAAACCTCATTCAATGTTACCGTACATCTCTGACGCCACGTCGCGTCGCTTGGGTTTATATAAATAATTATAAATGGGTGATAGAAGTCGTAAAGCGGTGAATACTATCGTGTTAATAACGGTAAGAAGTACAAAAGCTAACGTAATCATAATAAAAAGTAATAATAATAATTTGAAATCGGCTTAAAGAGAAAGTAACGTACGTTTAGTGTGTAAGAAAATCGGAATTGAGAGACAATTTTCTCTAATAATTCATTCACAATTACGCGATTATAAATATATAATAAAAATTATATAATATTTTAACTAATCGAATAGGGAAATGAGCACGCTCGAGACGCCATAACCTAGGACTTCCGTGAAAAAGTGAAAATAATAGTGGTTATAATGTTGTTGTAAGTTTCTTGTAGTTGAGTGTTGACGGCGGCGACGCGTGTGACGCTGCGGCCGTCAGTCAGTCTGTCGTCAGTCACGCGTCGCCGCGGTCACACGCGCGCTAACTGTCCAACGACGTCACGATGATACAAGTTGTGGATATTGTTAACTGATCTATTACATATATACGTGTGTTATGTAGTTAACATTCGCAGTGTAGTGTGGCATTAAAGTAGTTAGTTAATATTATATTCAATCTTTAAACGTGTATAGGTAACTGTTGAATAAATAATTCCGGTGTTTTTTCGAATTTTTCTCATCTAAACTATTTATACTTGGGGGTAGGTACAGATATCGTCTTGTGTCAATTATAATGTCTGTTTGTGCGTGCGCGATGATCACAACGAAGTATAAATAGTGTTTGTCATATAGATATTGTTAGATACGAACTGATTGTGTTTACGATAATGGTAAGGGAGAGTCGTCGTTGTGGTGACCGCGCGCGTATTCTCTGGTGGTCGTGTCGGCCAAGCCTGAACGCGTATCGCCTCTCACGTCGATTTAACAAGCTCAATTTTATCGGAACTAAATCTTGATTAGTCGGTACGTATAAGTCAAATTCGTCAATTAAGAAATATTTTCCATAAAATATATATCTCATGGCATTGTTAAGTTCGGGCGAACTCTGGGGGTAGGCATAGTTTCCGTCTCGTTCCTTCACACTCACTCTCTCTCTCTCTCTTTGTATTTAATTGTCTAAGTTACGTCTTGCCTGTATTGTTACTCGGGGCGGTGTCCGTCTGCGTCGGGTGTCCACATTCCGGCTAGAGTTAAGTGTTTGTCGCGAGGGGGTCGATGGTTTGTTACTGATGTGTCGAGTTGCCTCACCTCTGTCCGACACATGCAGCACTCGTATCTTGTATGTACTCTCTGTAGTACATCTCGCTGGCGGCACATGAAGCGCGTATAGCGACGCGCCGCGGACACCGCTCCTCTCCCCAAATACTTAACAAGGGAATTATAGTTAGTTATAATTATCTTATTAAAACAATATAATGGGTATGTATAGATAATTTTTAAAATAAAAATTACTGCAAAATGTTAATGTTGTTATACTGAAGTTGTTACAATATTTGAGAGTATATTAACGTGAATACAAAATAATAATTTTAGTGCGATATCATAATCTGAGTAAAGTTTATCGCGTGGAAAGATAATAAATAGTGCAAACTCGTCCCGAGAGAGTCTTAGACGCGGCCGTAGAGCAAAGACAAGGTTATACCGATTCTGTGATACTGAGTACTACAGCACGCACGCTTGTAGCGCCCCGCCCGCTACCGCCCCGCACGCGTCCCGCACACGCTCCGCACTCGCACGGACGGAGACACGAGTGTCTGTAACAGGTTGTGTCAAATTACTTAGAGCTCACTTCAGTAGTAGATAGCTGGTAGCGGCCGTGGACATACTAGTTCTGTGCGCGGCGTCCCCCCCTACATCGCACCGCACTTTGTCGATAATATAGTTATGCTGTTACGATTAAGGAATTTAAATGTTGTAGGCTAAGGTAGGTAGTTGTCATTCTTCATTGTATGCAGTACACATGTTCGGATGTAACGCTGAGGTACGCGTAGTACGCTGAGTACGTCGAGCCGGCCACGCGCCGCGGAATGCATCCTCCCATTTTAATTTTAATAGCTAAATGTTGTTGAATTTGTTGATAGAGTGGTTTATTGTAATTACTATAGTTAGATTAGTGGGTATACACGCGAAGGTGGCAGCCGTTGGGTGCGCTAGGCTAGAGTAAGGTTCGATACTGTGTTTAGGAAAATGGCTGTGCGTTCAAGTCGAACTCAACATTAAGACATCACCATAAAGCTTGCCCGGTCGGGCGAGAGTCGCACACGAGTGCGGCGGCGCATGCGCTCACGATCTGTATATAATTGCATAACATTATTTCATTTACGTTATTCTCCTTGCTCATTGTCATCAATTTATTAAAGACTGAGGAATCAACTCGCGCATATTGACATCGTCACGAACGCGTCCCAAGCGGTAGGGATTATTGTAATATAATTGTTTATTAATCATTAAAATAAAATTTGTCTCGGTTTCATGAGGTTTAGTGCGTCTGTCTGCGCAGTCGTGTGTGACTGTCGCGTACACTTTGTTACACGTGTCAGTTTGTTGCGCCAAGTAGTACACGATAGCGATAGTGGCGCAGAGCGAGCCGCGCCGCCCCCGGCAAGCGCTCGCCACGCGCCCTCCACGTCAGTCGTTGTCTCATCAACCTTTACACATGTTGAGATTGATATGTTATACTAATTCTATTGAATTATAACTTGTTGCGTATTATAAGTATGTATAGAGCGTGCGGCTCGTTGCGTGTAAATGTCATACGTTGATATATAAACATTTGTTGCTGAACTGTTCACTCGTGGACATTTTTATTTTTTATTATTAATATTTTTGTTAACTTGGTTTATGATAAACGGGTCTGCAATGTTATGTAACGAGGATATAATTTTTAATTAAGTTTGAATTTTAAAATAAAAAAGATGTTAAATAATAAATATGTTTTGAATTATAAATTCACTATATTTTAGTCAATGTTTATTATTGTTTAGTTAATTGTACTCTCAGATTGATTTTCTAATGAAGTGTTATTTTGCAATGTTGTAAATGATAAAATGAGGTAAAATGGAAGGTTACAATGTCTTAGTGTTTAAAAGCTCGAAACCAATTGAAAGGTACCTTGAACATTGTCTATATTATATTAACATTAAATAAATGCAAAAAATTATATTTCTTTGTTTTATTTACTTACCTATGAGCTTGAAGTTACCCTAGCAGAGGAGAGATAATATCGCATACCTCGTTACAGCTTGACACATGGTATTCGATGGCCAAGTTTCCTTCCCACACTAGAAGAAACCTGGGGTCATTAATAAGCTGTTATGATGATGGTTCCCCGTTAACGTAGTCATCTCTTACCTAGTAGGCAATAATATGTACCTTACAGTTCAACTGTTATACCTACTTAGGTAAAATACTCATATCAGTTCTAAGGGGGCAAAGCGAGGCACGAATGATACTTGGCATCAGTCGAGAAAAAGGTGCAAAAAATGTATAACAAAAGTTGTAAAATAACAAGGGTCATGAGAGTGACGAAAAAACAGTTGTGTTCCAAATCAAGACTCGAAACAGATATCGTCCCTGACTTTTCTAAGAATTTCCATAAATGAACTGAAGACGTCGTTTAGCGCCTTTCGGAGCATTATGTGCTGAAATGATGGACTGAAGGCCATAATGATTTTGGTCAACTAACAATGGTGTTAATCTTGTAGACTAAATACATCGGTCATTGTAAGAAGTCTACCTTGCAGTCGTCGAGGGTAAAAGCTTCTCGTAATCAAGCTATGTCCACAAAATCCTAGGACGATATTTAGTCGGTTATACCTACCTTATCTACTAAATAAGGAAGGTCTTTAAGCAAGTAAGTAATTTTAATTATTATCGATAATTTGTCCTGAGTAACAAAATGTGTTTTAAAACGCATAACACATGCGTGCGAATGCCATAGCCTAGACTGAACCACCCCACTACCAAAATGGCTAGAAGTAATTCTGGGAGATGATAGGGACCTGTCCTGCTATGTTGATTGGTTGAACTTTTTCTTTTTTTAACAAACAGTGTTGGAAAATACTATACGTGTAATTTTAGTTGTCCGGTTCGAAGTTGTTGCAAATGTAAATGGCGGGGAGCGTAGGGAACAGGTATTTTCTTTGATAGTTTCTGCGTAAACTTCTCTAAAAGTCAACTTCATGCCGGCTAGCTAAGATTGCGCGTAGGTCTGTAATGTAATCGTCGCGACTAATAATGGGATTGATGTAAAAATAAAAGTCTAGATTAAGTACTTGATTATCATGTTATTTATCAAAAATGTTGATTACAATAAAATAAAAATGAGATTCGCACAAAAATACGAATGGACGGATTTTTATAAAGCTTATACAACATAAAATGCTACGACTTAATAATATAATACATTGATGTCTTTTAAAAACTTAATAATAATCTTATATTGTCTATGTTAAATAATCATTTACGTAAATAAAACTACAAACATAAAAAAAAATACCAAAACTACATCGGAGTCACTTTTCATTTTTATTAGCGACTTTTCTATCGTGTTTTGTAGAATTTAACTTTCGTTTACATAAACTAAAGCTATGGCTCTTTCAAAAGTCCTCTGTACCGAATAATTCATCATAATCTCTACAGTAGTTTAGGTATGACTGAGTAACCAAATCCATAAACATTACATTACAATAATTAATACTTATCAATAGTAAGTACTTAAGATTATAAGATACATTAGATATAACCCGACTGTGTATACTTTTAATCAAATTCCTATAATATGTACCTAATGATTGTTAATAACTATGTGAGCTTCATTAGCGAATATTAGAATATATTTCTTATTTTTTAATAGCTATCTCTACTACTAAGTGATAAGTAGTTGCCTAAGAAAACTCCGTGTTTATGTGTTAATTTATTGTCTTTACTTTTATGTTAGTTGAAGTACGTTAGTACTGTATAAAGATTAAGATAATATTGCTTAGGTAGGTACTTATGGCGAAATTACTTCATTGAAAATAAACCAATCGATGAGATAACTTCACAAATCTTACATAACAAGGCAGTTTGGTATGCTAAAAGTTAATAGTCATTCTCACACACTTAATTTATAATTATCATCTTAAAAATAGACTTAAGAAAGGTAACATTGTAAGATAACTAGATACATGATTAACAATAGATAGCTAATACTGCAAGTGATAAATTTATTATTTATTTTGAAATAGCGTAACTATCTCTATCTATCATGTTTCGGGTAAGTCGGTACCTAAGCAGTCGCCTCGGTACTTGAGATTATGAGTGATAAAGAGGCGGCATAAACGTATAGAGATCATGGGGACCTGGGCGCCAACGATCTTCTGCCAACGTGAGAAAAATCCTGACAGCACAACCTTCTAGTGATTGGCTCTAGCGCGCCATTACTTTACGGCATAGAATACGGCGCGGGCCTTTTTCTAAAATAAAGGACAAGCCTCTGCCTTTTTTGTTCAGGTCCGATTAAGAGAGCTTTCATCTGTCGGGGTGGCGAGAAATGCTGCCTACCCTCGTATATCCGATTGTTTCAACCAGAAATGCACGTTAATGCATACACAATAGACTGTTAACAAACCCAAAAAAAATGGCCTGATATATCTGTAATGATACTGTTCACGGAACCTATGTATTGAATTAATTCTGAGCAAATGTCACAATACCAATTCGTAAACTGGATTATGTTCATGATTTATGATCACGTTCTTAGAGTTAATACATATTAAACACGCAATATGTCTTGTATTGAATTTGTCATGATACTTCCGACTGTATAAAATTATATCGCGAAATGTAAAAATCTACTGAAAACGTTGCCCACACAAATTGATCTACCTACCCTGGACAAGATACAATATTAATAATTATAACCAATAATACAGCTGTTTTCTTAAACTATAATATAAAATTACAAATCACATTTTAGAAGTTATACATATAACTAAGTTTTAACACAAATGAATTACTAATACGACATATATGTGAATAACTACAGTCCAGTAAAATGTCTATAAAATGCATTCGTTCCATTAAGGTTAATTTAACATTGCTTATACTTATTGCATTACCTTATAATCTAAAATAAAATAGAGATACATTTCTGCTTACACGTCTTATTAGGCAGCTAGTTTAGTTTATACTGTGTCAAGAGAGATTAACGCCAGTGGCACTACAAGATTAACCCCAATCAGCATTATGTAATCACAAAACCTGGACAATTGGGTGCCTTAAAATTGATGCCAGAGGGGGCATCGAGAGATTATTTTCTTCTATATCAAATTGGTGTTTTAGATTTAGTGTACTTCATTCTACAACAAATTCTATTAAACACGCACGAGCTGCTTTAGTTAAAACACTATGTTAAATCGCGCGTAGGTACTTAGTGGCGATATGGCTAAGTACAAAATGGATTAAGCTGCTCGAGATTCTATTTATTATTCTATTAAGTGAGAGGAACACGCTTTAAACTTTTCGGACATCACAGCACAGCGGCTTAGACCTTGTAGGCAAATACAATAGTAATTAGTGCCGAAATTAACTAGCCGAGAGTAAGATCATAATGTCAATTCAATTTAGGTTCATCGTACCTATGAGTGACCTTAAGAACCGTGATGTTCATATTATAACATTGAAAAAACTGTTCATAGAAAATATTAAATAGGTACGGTCGGGGTATTTGCCGCTCGACCACCCTTAGGCGAGAAACGCTTGGCACGCGGCGCATGCGATACGTGGGCGTGCCACGTATCGCATGCGCCGCGTGCCAAGCGATTCTCGCCTAAGGGTGGTCGAGCGGCAAATACCCCGACTGTACACACGTACCTACAACATTTAATTGAGCGTTTTCACATATTCTACCGCAAGCATTGTTTTATACAGACAAAAACTGAACGAGTATAGTAAGGCCTTCAGCGTCTAAAAGAAATGGTATATAAAAGAGACGATTTAATAGATTAACGAGTCTAAGCTACTGATGGTTTTTTAAAGACGTACTACGAATTCTTACGCTAACCGATTATTGGCATCGCTAGCATCGGCGCATGCGTGCCAATCTGTTACGCGTGATACAGACGCACGATACATTAACATAAACCGTACAGAACACCGTAACTGAAATATTTAAAGGCCGTATAATGTAAAGAATAATAATATTCTATAAACTTACGCATCTAAGTGTATTATTTTCGAACACTACTTGTCCTTTATATATCTATATGTCAATGTAACTCTTTGGCTACAATAAAACTAATATAGTTTGGTTAATAGCTTAGCTTACACTATGATACAATTTCGTACTGTGGTATGTGCGGTTCATACTCGAACCCACTGTAATGAGTAAAACTAAGACCCATACAACCAGACCCTTCAGCAAACGGTTTCAACTCCTGCACTAGATCACCAAATGTAGGCCTTTCATCTGGATCAACCTGCCAGCATTGTAGACAAAGCTGGAAGAAATCATCAGCTACATAGGAGGGTTGCGAGGGACGCATGCCTCGCAACACGCGGGCGGCGACATCTTTGTTTGAGCTGTGGAAGTATGGAGTAGCGCCTATCGTCAGAGCTTCCCACATGAGTATTCCAAATGACCAGACATCAGCTTTAGGGTTGAACCTCGTCTGGCGCAACATCTCGTGCGAGGTCCAACGCGAGTAGTCAGGAGTTTCGTGCAAAGGTCGCATGTGAGAGAGACCATAGCCAGATATCTTGGCTACTCCACTGTCACCGAGTGCTATGTTCCTACAGCTGAGGCGCTTGTGAAGTATCTTTTTACTATGCAGGTAGTCCATGCCCCTTGCAATATCAACAAAGTACTGTAGTATTCTATTCTCAGTCAAGAGACTAAATTTATTATTTTGAAGGTCTCTGTGCCTGCTCTGTAGGAGCAAATCTTTTAAAGATTGTTTAGAATCTTCTAAAACGACAAACAATGTAGTGTTTGTTTCACAGAAACCTATGAGAGAGATCACATTTTCATGTTCACTGGATTTGATGAGGAGGTCCAGCTCCTGTAGCATCAGCTTCTTCTCTGATCTCTCCAGTTCTCTATCAGCGACAACTTGCACTAGTCCTGGAGTCTGTGCACCATGTTGTTGGACTTTACCTTTAGTAAATTTACCATAGCTACCAACACCGACAATGCAAGATATATCTATATCAATCAAGTTTCTTGGTATGTTCCACAGCTTTCTCTTCAAGTTGCCGTAGTAGTCAACACGCTCATCATCCTCTTGAATAAACCCAGAATTTTCAATCTCCATACATGGCTCACTTAAGCTTAGAGGCATAGTTTGGGAACCCCTCTGCATTCTAGCCAATTCAACTTTTTTTCTAAGAATGATTAGTAAACCAACACCAATCAATAGTAGCACTACACTAATAGCAATAGCTGCACCAAGAGCTATAACTAGGGGTGAGGTCTCCTCGGGTTCATTTATATTCAGAATTATTCTCTTTGTTGATTCTGCATATCTAATTTTCTTGACATGATTCTTTTCACTTACAACACCTAGAGATACTTCTATATCATTAGTCAGTGGTAGTGGTGCATTGTAGTAACCATTGTATGTGCTTCTGTCACCTATTATGAAGTCATTCTTTATGTCAACAGGGTCTAGTTCAGCCGTTATGTAGTATGGGAGACCTTGGTGACTTGCATATGTGTAGTTACCAAGTGTCTCTACAATAAATCCTTGTTGATACAACTCTACAGACACAACTATTCTATACATTGAAACAGGTCCATTAACATTTTTTGCTGGAGGAATGAAAACCACCATTCTGTCTCCTTTCCGTTCCCTTATTTCAATATCTGGGGGACTGGGATCAGGTGTACCTATAATAGTTTCAGCTGCAGTTGTCTTGTTAGGTCCCTCAATACCATCATTAATAGCAGCTACACTAATGTTATAGTTAGAGCCAGGTTGTAGGTTCAATAGCTCAGTGTAAAATGTTTTGTTAGATACTCTCCATTCAAGATTCATTAGAGCAATTTCAGAGAATGTGTCAACAGGTATAGCTCTTATGACATATCCAGTGATGTAGGAGTAAGCGTCAGGTGCCGTCCAGCGGACCCTGACAGTTGTTTCAGTAATTTTAGAAATGTTAATAGAAGCTGGAGGACCTGGAGAGAACACATCAGTGTCATATACACTGGCAGCACCGTCACCACCGCACCATTGTGTTTCGTTCTTAGGGCATGGGGTTCCACAAGAGTCTAACCTAAGTTGGAACTTGCCCGGAGAATTACCACAGTAACAAGTCTCGTTACCAATGATGGCGTACTTGTAGTATACTTGCTCGCAAGCCGACAAGCAAACGTCGACTGACTGCCCAGTATGGGTGTTCAATATAGTTTCTGGCATCAACTTAAAACAGCCCACATAATCACCGTGGTCACATCGGCACTCCCATGAAAACACTAACAATAACACACATATTAAATAGTATAGTCTCTCCATTGTGTTACTACTATAAATCGACTTAATCACGACCACTGACGTATTGTAACGCCTTTTTCACTTATTATTACTCACAAGTCACAACTTTGTCCTAAAAAAGTATTCATTTAATCGTTTTGAGTTTATATTAATAATGACGTATGCCATTGTGTATGGCTATAACATTTTATTCAGAAACACATATTGCACGGTGCACCGCGTTTGCACCACAGAGTACTTTTTAATGTTTGCACTTGCTGCAGTTCGTTTTTATTTTGACAAGTCAAAGTCAAGTCAATATGTTTTTTTTTTTTTATTTGTGTCGACTATGTTTATTTACGGCTATGGACTCATAACTTTTAAGAACTTGCTGTCAAGTAGCATGCACGGTGTCCGCAGTACTGGTGTTGTTATTGCATATTTGATGATTGAATTTTTTATTTACTTTGCTAGCTGTAGGCAGACACAATAAAAAATATTTTTTATGAGCCACTTAATGTGTTCAATTTATACCCTTAAGGAAATGTTTAATGTGTTTTAATATATTTATCAATAATACGCTACCATTAAATAATTATATTTATTGATAATCCAAATGAGTAAAAACTATGTATACAATACTACTTTATTAACGTAGTAAACCGTCTAAGATTTTTGGATTTTACGTCCAGTTTTAGTTCTTTTTTATTTCGTACACACAATATCAACAAAACCTATCTTACTCATCTTACAACGTAGTTCTGTCTCTTTGACTGTAAATGAAAAATAAAATTAAGTATTTTTTATCTTCATAACATTCTCCAGTAAAAAATATTTTACCTCTGACAGACATTCTTCTAAGTTACGTATCGATGACCGATGTTTATTTGCGTGTGGATGTGGACCACACACAGTCAATGATATTATACTAAAAATTGGTAGATATGTCATATATGTAAATATACATAATCCTACTTAAAGAAACCTACAATGTCTTCTTTGGATTTTCATGGCGGTTCCGCTTATACTCGTAGTCGTAGCATATCAACCTCTTTTTTAATGTAACTTCATTGACCACAGTTTAATGATTAGTTTTCGACCCAAATGTTGCTTTTGGTCCATTTTGTAAAAGCCTCGTATCCAGGAATAAAAAGCAGGTTGTCTTTGATTCTTGTTGGCTTGACAAGTTTAAAATTTTATAAACGTTAACGGTCACGTCAAGAGAAAAATAAATGTAAACATTTCCCAAAAACAGTGGATATTATTGTTTAATTGAAAAAATGTCTACAAGATCTGGAAAGCGTAAGTTAATTTATATTATATTATGTATTTTATTATAATCTGAGTACTCCCTAAAAGTTAAATAAAATTTGAGCTTATTGTCAGTCAAATCTGTTTAGTGTTTTCGTAACTTTCTAATTAGTTTACTTATAACAAAAATAGTAATAATTAATTATTAGGAGCAAGAGTTCAAGTTACTTTCAGTGATGTTTAGCTTACTTTCTGCTTGTGAACTAGATAATATATAAGCATACTTACTTACTTTCTGTATCGTCATATTATGATAAAATAACATTTACAGTATTGATTGTAATTATTAGTAACCGGAGTTAACAGGAATTACAAACTTATATTCTTTTGGTTAACATTTTGGCGCTGTTTATAGTTACCGCTGAGGTAGTGTTTGCTTGCGACTATGCCTATATCATACCTTTGTACATTCAATGCAATTATAGTATTCTTTTTGTACTATTTACAGCATATAATCATGGAAAGGAACCTCACCGTAAACAACGTTCCAGCATGAAAGATTCTATAGACACTGCACCAAGTTGTAAAGAACTTAATAGTACTGTGGATGCATCTGAGATGACTCACAGAGAACTGAGGAGAAAGAAATCCAACCCAAACAATTCTACTTTTGATAATAGTAATGTTTCTGGAACTAATAATGATGGAAGTCTAGCTACTGAATCAAATTGGGTGGTTTCTGATGTTTCTGATAAGCCTAAGACAAGAAGCAGAAAGAACAAATTGAGTGATCAAAATAAAACTACTATTACCAATGGATATACGGAAAATGACAATGAAAATGATATCAATATGTCCAATATTCCAACAAAACAACTCAAGAAAAAGAAATCTAAAGTAAATAGAAACTTAGATAAAATAGTTCAAAGTGTTGACACTGCTTACAGTAAAGATGAAGAGAAACAGTGTTATGTATTGAATACAGATATAGCACCTACTGGGGATAAGGACAAGGCTAAAATACCAAATAATTCTATGTTGTCTGAATTAAATGAAGTGGATAACCAGAAAGATATAGAAGTTGAAATGAGCACTGAAATTTCTAACAAACAGTCACGAAAAAAGAAGAAGGGTAAAGGTAACAAGAAAAAGAAACAAAAAGTTAAATCAAACATGGCAAATGAAAATGACGAAGAGCTAAATAATATTGTAGCTGAAATTGTTGATAATGGAGATAAATGTAATATAAGTCAGGATTCTGCTGTTGGAAAACATGCAAATGAAAAAGATAAAGATATAAATACTTCAGACTCTTTCAGAAAACACTTGAGATCTTCAAAATCAATTGGAGACAATACTAGTTTAAAAGTTATTGACACAACATATGAAAAGGATGAAAAGAGAGATAGAACGTTTGATAAAGATTCAGACGCAGTAAGTGTTAATACAAGTCAATCTCTTGTAAATAAATCTGACAAAATAAACAATACCTTTGAAAAAGATGATTCTACATCATTTGATACATTCAAAAGAGGAGCAAAAACCAGACATTCTAATGTAAAGGACCTTACTTTTGATAAAACTAATTCACCTGTTGTCAATATCACTAGAGAAGATTTAGAAGGGGACAACAACATTTTGTCAGGTTCCACATCAAAGAGAATGTCACTAAGACGTCACACAATGGACACAAGTAACTTAATTGTTCCTAAATTGGATACAACATTTGACAAAGAGCTTAATAATACAAATGAATCAAGACGTAAATCCCAAAGATTATCCGTAGCTATAGAACATAAACTTAACACAACATTTGAAAAAGAAGTTTCAAAGTCATCATTGATTAGCTCTGACAACAGTGTTGATAGTAAATCTGAGTTATCTCGTATAAGTATCACTAGTGACGATACAGTAGATGATATTGGTAATACTACTCCAGTTCTTATAGAAAGTAGTATGGATGATTCAAGGGTTAAAGATAGCCCTAAACGCAGTCCAAAGGATGTTGCAAACATCCAAACTCCTTTGAAGCGTGAAGGCACATTTACTAAAGATGAACCTGAGATTATACCTCAGTCTCCGCAGACTCCTGGTAGACGTAGTTCTGGTGTATTGTCAGTAGCTGGGTGTACTCCGTTCCATGTTGGGAAAAGCTCGCAAAAGAAGAAAATGTTAAATATAACTCATTCACTGGAGAAACGGATGTCAGTGGATCCTAATCCAAGGATGACGAGGGTAATGTTCTGCAGTCCGGTAGATACTCCAGCAGTGGCAGCACAAGAGAAACGTAAGGTCATCAAGTCTAATCTAAAGGGATCAAACAAGAGTTTTGTTTTTGATGAGAAAGGTAAGATCATTATTATTTTAGCTTGTAGACTACACATCGCACGTCACAAACAAAAGGGTATTATTTCGAAAACGTTGTTTTGAGATATCGCGTATTGAAGTTTTAAAAAATCATAGATTCGGAACTACTTACTCAAATATTTAAAATTATCTCTAGATTTAAAAGTACACTATCCTTCTTTATGCTGGTTAAGTTTAGTTTGTGTATCTATAACAGTTTTTTTTATATTAATAGTTTTATGGGAACAGAAAAAGATGATACCCTTTAAGCAGTTCAAATAGCTCTTAAGTTTAACTTGCTACTCTCTAGCTTAACCAAAATTTACCAAATTATTTCGATAACCAGTTGTAATTAATATTGATACTATATTAAGCAGCACAGAAATTATCTTTTGCCTACATGGCTAAGGGATTATAATTCTTCTTCTTCTTCGTTTCGACGGCAATAAGTCTAATTTCAAATATATTTTAGATGTGTTTTGCCCAAAAACCAGCGACAGCAACAGCATTATCGTTGGCACTCTTTAGGTCTTCTGGTGTGCAGGTGGCAGGGCACATTGGGCATGATAGGAAGTGTTCCATGTCCTGGACGAGAGAACCGCACCCACATCCACTATAGGAGGGGTTCAGATAACCCCATTTAGTCCGGTTAGAGTTACAGCGGCCTACTTGGGTACGTAGTCTATTGAGCGACCTCCAGATTGGCCACTGCTCCTCGAAACCAGGTGAAAGATGTTCGGCGGGTGGAATGAAGTCCGCCGGTGGTGTAAAAGTTTGAGGCCCACCCGTCCAGTCTAGCCTTACTGGGGTCACCGCACAGTGCACGCGTGTGTCGCAAAAAACTCTTACGACTTTTGAGGCGTGCCCTGGGTATATTGTGCGAGTAAAGTGGATGACGAGGGTCGGTCTCTTGTTTTTCCTTTCACTTTCGCAAATGACCTGACGGCGAACACCAGGTCGAGCAATGGCGGCCAATGAGTATAATTTGACCAATGGGGTAGGTTTCAAGCAGCCAGTTATTATATGTTTCATTCAGGGCAGAGGCGATCATACCTGCGTGAGCCGAACGGTGCCATACCGCGGACGCATACTCTCCTGCCGTGTAGGACAATGCCAGACCCGTAGTCCTGACAACATGTGGGGCTGCCCCCCAAGACGCAGAAGTTAGGCGTTTGACCAAGTTGTTTCTGGTTGATATTTTTTGCTTGGTATTATAATAAATTAAATACTGATTGCATCTAAAAAATCTAGAAATTCTATTTGTTTTAGTATCATAATTAGTTATAATAAAAAATAAACTCAATATGAAAGAAACATAATTTAACAACATTATGTAGGTACCTACAGTAACAAAACTATCAAACTAAATCAAATGTGATACTTTGGGGACATACGTTAGATCCCTGTTGTCACTGTCAGCAAATGGGTCTTCGTAGAAGTATTGAAGTGGGCCATGAAAGAGAAAGTTGTACCTGGGAAGTATGTGAAGTTAATTCGTGCTATGTAAAGACAAACCAGTTATATGTCCGATCGTCTTGCAACTCCAACCAGTTCAGTGTGGCGGTAGGCTTGCACCAAGGGTCGGCTTTAAGTCCTTACCTCTTACTGACTATGGACGCCTTGACGGCGGGCATACAGGAAATGGCACCCTGGTGCAGTGTTTGCCGATTACATTGTTCTGGTTGGGGAGGATGGACCTAAGATCCAGAGCAGATTAGAGCGTTGGCAGTCCTGAAGCCATAGCGCTTAACGGCATGCGCCTTCTAGTCTTCTCTGTCTTCCGGTATCTCGGTTCTTTCATTCAAAGCGATGGCGTAGTAGATCGGGCGGTCAAGAACCGAGTTAACATGGGATGGATGAAATGGCAGCAGGTCATTGCTTCACGGGAACCATCTGTGACCCCCACAGTCCCCTTAATTTAAGGGGTAGATCTATAAAACTATGATTACACCTGCCGTCCTGTATGGATCAGAGAGTTGGCCAGAAAAGAGATGAATGAAAGACAATCTGTGTGGTGTTACGAGAGTAGATAGAGTAAGAAATGAGTATGTAAGAAGATTTGAAAGTGGCACCGGTGGCAGAAAAATTACGTGGCAGCCGGCTGTCATGGTATGGGCATGTTATGCGGAGAAATGAGAGTCATGTAGTGAGGAAGGTGGTGAACATGTGTGTGGATGGATATAGGGGAAGAGGACGACCAAAGAAACGATGGATGGATTGTGTGAAAAGCTATATGGCTGCGAAGAGTGTTACTAGTGAGATGACGTCCGATAGGACAGTATGGAAGAAAAAAATATGCTGCGCCGACCCCAAATAAAATTGGAATAAGGGCAGGGAAATGATGATGATGAGCAAATGGGTCTTTGTTTTCTTCATTTTAAGAACTGTCCGGTGTACTTAGGCGATTGCTGATTGCTTTCATTATTAAACCAGCCTTCCTACTTCGCTTCATTGTTTTGATTATAACTAAAATTTAAAAAAGACAAAATATAATAACAACTTAAAAGGTAGTATTTTACTTGAAACTTGCAACCATAAAATACAATTGACAAGATGTACAGAATTATCTCAAGCAAATCGGGAGCTATAAAGTATTATTTTAATATTATTTCGTTAAAATTACCAAATTATATTATATTGAACAGGCAAGACAGTATTATTTAAAATAAAACATGAAACTAGTATAAATTTTAACAAGCAATAAGGTATTAACTTTACATAATACTGTTTAGAATACTTACAACTTTATAGATTGATTCCATATTGACGACTGGACGGGTTGTAACTCAGAAAGATACGTGCGACGGCCACGAACGATGCCCGGCTACTGAATCAACTAAGATGCGACTGTCTTACCTATCTCGAAAATAGGGTGCATAAATAGTCAAGAAAGAATTGTATCGTTATATTTCAAAAAGTATTTGGAATTTAAATACTATTTTCTTACCAATTTATAGAGAAAAAAATTAGGTTTCCGAATTCAAAATAAAAAAAAAACGGATTTTCAGACTTAATACCCTTTTATTTATAGCGTGCGACATCTCAACAAAGTCTAGGGATATTTTGTATAAAGTTGTGAAACTCAAAAAAATTGGTTTGTAATTTTGTTTTTTTTTTAATTCTTTTGATGAAAACTTACTTTGTTAACCTTTTTCAACCATTCTAAATTTGAATTTGAAAAATAAAATTAAAAATAAAAGATTTACGCGGCTTAAACGTAGTCAAGTTCGAAAATTTCATTTACCAACAGTAAGTTTTGACTGCTTTTTTGTGTAAAATTTAAGTTTTATAACAATTTAAACGTTTATTTCGAATGAATGATATTGTGTGCATCATGCAGCGGCGCCATTTCATCAGAGATAAAATGTTATGGGCAGTAGGCATGCTCCTAGCTGCGGGTACTACGCGGAGTATTGCTGAAGAGATTAGAACAATACAAAATATGAAATCAGGGTTATGGTCACGTTATCGTGCTACTGGTGAAGTGGCTGAAAGATACCACAGCAAAAAGTCTATCACCACTTAACGACATGATCGATTTTTGCAAGTTCCCGCGAAAAGACAGCCAAATGTTACTACCATGCAGCTGGTGTAGAGGCTCCAGCTCTTGGTGGAGCCTCTTGCGGGTGACCAAACTGTCAGAAGAAGTCGGCAGGAAGCCCACCTTTATGCTCGCATACCGCTTTATACTGCAGCACTGCGCCGAGCGAATCGCGCACGACGACTAGACTGGGCTCGTGAACATTTGCTCTGCAAAGATAACCTGTGATCTGTAGTAGTGTTTACACATGAGTCCCGGTTCGGTTTCCACTCGGATTCACGTAGAGAACGTGCTTGGCGAGTTCCTAGTTGTGATAGCCGTCTACAACATCCTCAAGAAATCTATTCATACCACGATAGAACAAATTATGGTTTGGACGGGAATTTGTATCGGTCGAAGAACAGAGCGCGTTTTGATCAGAAACACCATGACGGCTGAAAAATAATTTAACGAGGTGCTAGTACTAAAAATCTACCCCCGTAGACTACAATTGGGCCAAATGTTCAAGTTCATGGACAATAACACCCGTTCGCATAAAGCAAGAGTGATGACAAGCTGGTTGCAGAAGCACGATGTATCGATTTTATGCTGAACCACTCAATCCCCTATACTCAAAACTATAAAATACGCGTAGGACATGTTCAAAAGAAGGGTTTTGGTGATTTTTCCTGCATAAAATTGCGATGGAAGGGCAACTTTTTTTGCATCCTAGTCGGACCTGAAACAATATACCGCACCAAGACCTGGATAACATAATAAAAGCATGAAAAACCATTGCAGGACCGTTATTTACAGTTTTTTTAATATGCTGACTACTGATTACCCACATAACAATTAAAAACAGATTATTTTTTGCTTATTTTCACTTTTGCTTAAGAAACACATTCATTATTAGTTTTAATAATTTTCCAAGTTTTTTATTTATTTGAATAAAAAATTATTTATGCAAAAATTATTCTTTTATTTAATTTTGGATTGTAGCCTGATAAATTGTCTTTATAAAAATATAAACATGTTGTATGCTATCTTCAATAATTTTGAAGTTAATTGAGTAAATACCAAATATCCCTAGACTTTGTTGAGGTGTGTATAGTATGACTAGGATAGAATTTCTCTCTGGATGTATGCCTTTGTGTTGTGTATAATATTGTTGCAGTAGAACATTCACTAATTTGCACTTCTGTTATAAATTGTACCAAAAACAAGGTAAGCTTTTGGCAAGGTGAATACACATGTTTTACTTCTTCCTTTAAAAATATTTAAGTGTGCAGAAACACAGTCATAATGACCAACTGCATGGTGATGATGATGATGAAACTAAAGCGCCGATTACACTACCCTACATGTAGGGCCCTACATCTTGTAGGGCACTACACGATGTAGGGCGTTCGGGACTCGCCAATCTCCGATATGTGGTGTTCTAACAGCCTACATGTGATTACACTTAGTGCCCTACAGGATGTAGGGCTCTACATGTAGGCTAGTGTAATCGGCGCCTTATCCCTCCATTTTAATTTTTCTTGGAGTGTAATCATGATTAACATAACATTTAAGTGTGATACATTTATAAGATATATAATAAAGAGTATGTTGTTTTCAGCTTCGTTTTCACGTCCAGCCCGCAAGCGTTCGTACACACACAACGACGTGGACGAAGCGCGAGTTAAACGTACTCGTCTGGCGGAGGATCTCCAACAGTCTGTCGACAGATTGTCACGACCAAGGACTGCTGGTGGCAGCGGTAAGAACACACCTTTGTACATATATAAACTCACACATTTTCCCATGAGGCTAAGGTAGAGACCATTGAGCGTCTAGATCCTTACAAACCAACACAACAAAAAGCGTGTTTCGCAACACGCTTTTTGCCTTTGACGTTGTGTGTGGTGAATATTACTGCCGCCTCTTGACTCATACAAGTCCTACGATTTGCTAGCCCCACGTGAAGTATGCAAAACACCTTTGTAAAATATCATAAGTTTATCATCGCCTACAAATTTTTTTGCTCGCCCCATCCTGTACCTCCCCCCATTTTTATCAGGACATGGGTCAGCATCCATGCCCTGATAATGGTGGGGCCTGCTCTTCCATTTTACAGACAATCCTAAGCCCCATGTCGATAACTTGATGCCCTTTAAGTAGTGGATAGCCTTCTGAGATGCTATGCTTCGGCTAGCCATAAGCTAGCACCACCGCGTACTTATTCCGGTACCTATTAATTTTCCAGTTAAACCCACGGAGACCACTCCAAAGAAGTCGAACACTCCATACAAATCCAGATCTGAGACTAAGCCGGCTCGTACTCGTCTGCCCAACTTTGCCGCCATGCATCAGAAACAGTTCAGCAAGATGGAGTCGCTTGACGAGTGTCAGGAGAGGAAGGCGAAGCGAGCCAGGCAGATGCTCACACCTACTGGACCCACCAATGTACTTGATAGAGTCAGTCCTAAGAGTAAGATATGTTTTCTTGTCATTATTTTCTAGCTAGATTTTCATTTTGTTCTATGTATGTCTTTCAGTACAAACAAGTAGCTAAAGAAGGTAAGAATCTTAAAAGCATTGTAATAAATGAAAACATTCTCCGTGTGGTGACGGAGTAAGAATACAGTGTGTCACCACCCCATCTCATCCCATGGGTGTCGTAAAAACCGACTAAGGGACTATCCGTGAATAATATCTTTACGTAATAAAAAGAAGGAAAACTTGAAATTAAACCCTATAGCAATCCATCTGGCCAGCGTGGTATTAGTAGGCCAAGTATCCCTCCGTCGCGGGAGGAGGCCCGTCCCTGCAGTGGGACATTAATAGGCTGTTATGAATAAATGGTAAACTTGATACAAACCAGTATATAATTTATTTGAACTCCATTGAAGCTATGAAATGTTTACGATTTATGATAATTATAATGTTGACATAATTCTTGTCTTAGTCTTGAAAAAATAAGATAATTTTCTGTTCATGTTCTAATACTAAATAATGCTGTTTATGTGAATGAAGTACAATTTTTGGGATGTAATTTATGTTTTACTCATTACATAAAGCTGTGTCTTTCGGGGTTACATTTAAGAGTTATAATGTTGATATAGACTGCTTGTGTATGGTGGGTTTTTGTGGATTTAATGAAAAGCATTGCTAAACATGTAAAAAACTTCGCTTTCAGATAACACTGACAGTCCTATACCAGCAAAGGAACCAGTCAAAAAGGTAGCAGTCGTGAAGGTTCCAGCCATAAAAGAACTTGCTAAACCTAAAGAAAAACCAGCCTCACCAAAGAAACAATTAACCCTCGAGTCTTTAAGACCTGGCTTCACAAGATTCGGTTTTAAACTTAACCTAGACATCCCTAACCCATTCAGTATACCACCAAAACCCAATTTGAAGGAGAAAACCAATGGTATAATACCGAAACCTGCCTTACCATCATTGGCTGGAGCCACGGTGGACAGAAGGGAGGTGGCGAAACGTGTCGTCATGAGAGAAAATAGTTTTCTGAAGAAGAAGAGGAATGTTAGCCGGAGCGAGAACAGAACTATTATAAAGGGAGTCAGGACTAATAGAAGATTTGAGTTGCAGATGAAGCTTAGAAATATAGACTAGTTGTTACGATTTGGTGATGGTTGCTGTGGTCTGCTAGCTAAAACAACCATGGTACCTACCTATACCTTAAAGCTTCACTGTAGGTCACATCCAGTGAAGGAGAAATAAAGTGAAGCCTTATACAATGCACACCTTGCCCTATGAAAACAAAATAGGGTAGGTAATAATAGTAGATTTTTGTGTGAGAATAATTGTTGCAAAAATCTTTAGCAAAGACGAAATTTGTTTCCTTTGTATAGCTTTAGTCTTTCTGTGTATATACACCACGGAAAAAAATCAAGTGGAAGTGCTAAGTAGGCCTGGTACGCGTGTCACTAAATATGCGCTGGTGCGCATAACTTGTCGCTGGTGTCATAGGTAATACATAACGCGAATATCACCCTTATGTACAACAAGTTAAAGTATATAATTATCAGATCTGCGATAACCGCCATCTATGGAATTGAACTCGAAAATTGAATCTTTTTAGATTACAAAACGTCATATTTATAATTCTTTCTGCGCTGCAACCAGGATAACTTCTATTTATAGTTCATGAAGGTTCACTCCCACATGTAGATTCAACTACATACATATGTTATTTTTTTGTCAATAGTTTATTTGTGTTTTTATTTGTTTTTTGGCGACAGCGGTTCCCATAGTGAATTAGTTGTGTTGCATTTCCACTTGATGTTTGTTCCGTGATATACACAGTAAGTCAAAAACTGACATATTATTATGTTCAAGGTGACCACAGCCCCCCGGCCACAAAGTATCAAAAGTTAAGTGTTATACAGCCTATGTTTTAGGCAAGTATAAGGTAATGTTTTTAATATAATAATTATACAATAAAAAGTAATATAACATGGACAGTACAAAACATTGTATTTTGTAAGACATTAACAGACAACATAAAATTCAAATTAATATAACTAAAACTCATGTATAATAGTTTTTTTCTGTGTGAATAAAATTCAAAAACTCATCTAATATGTTAGAACTAATTAAGATTTAGCTTTATAATGTTAAGTCATACTTTTGAAAACTTTTTGAAATTTACAAATATTGTTTAAGGCCCAGCGCAGACGGCACACTTATTGTGCGATCGAGTCTGCGGCGCACAAAAAGTCTGCCATAAATGGCATATGTTTGAGTATTTTGTGCGCCAGACTTTTTGCGCGTCATATGCGTTACTGCTTATAATTGCATAGGTTCTATTTTCACAGACTAAAAAGTGCGTCACGGATAGTCTGTCGTCTGCGCAGGGCCTAAAAAATAGTAAGTATAGTTTAAACCTGAGGGTAATTAATTGTTACTGTTTTTTCAACAATTTCTAATAGTAATATTATTAGTATTGCTCTTATTAACAAGATTACTTTCTTCGCAATTATGATGACAAAAATATTACGTAAGATGATTCAGTCTTATTGCGTTTAACAATTCATGTAATAATAACTTAATATTGATTTAACATTGGTGATAAGACCATGATGCTTGTTTAAAAAAATTACTAACAGAAAGTATATTCCAAGTTGAGGTGTATGCCAAACCTGTTAAAAAACTATTTTTTCATTTCGTATGAGTACAGTCATCTACAAAAGTTGATTACATATCTAATATTACAAGGTCGCTTTTCGTGTTCAGCGATTCATGGAAAATTTGTGGTCTGTGGTTACTGGACATTACTTACAATAAGACTATCTTCAAGTCCCTTACCAAAGCTTTTAGTGTTGAGATGTTTTGTAATAATAAATGTTAGTATACTTTTGTAATTGCCCTGTACCTGGCGATTTTTAAATAAAACCATGGATTAGCTTTACAATAAGTGAGGGAACATAGTATCTGACTGAGTGCAATATTAAGCAGGTCTTAGTTAAGCTCAGTGCGACTAAATGTTTAATAGACTCCAGTATTATCACTGCTGCCATACTTTTTGATGTCTTACTTTAGTTTTGTAGTTGTATCAGCTATCTTAATGACATTGACAGAGCTTTGATAACATTATAACGGCCCATTATGTTCCACTGCAGGGACAGGCCTCCTCCCGCGACAGATAAACACTTGGCCTACTAATACCACGCTGGCCAGATGGATTGGTATAGGGTTTAATTTCAAGGTTTTCTTCTTTTTATTTCGTAAAGATAATATTCACGGATAGCCCTTTAGTCGGTTTTTACGACACCCATGGGATGAGAGGGGGGGGGGGGTGACATATTGTATTCTTAGTCCGTCACCACACGGAGAATATGATAACATATAATGCATTAAATCATCATCATCATCATCATCTCAGCCAATTAGCGTCCTCTGCTGGACATAGGCCTCTTCCAAACACTTCCCACTTCACGTGGTCCTGTGCTTCCCTCATCTATCCTTTTAGGTTTCCTGCCGCCTTTACTAGGTCATTATTGGATGCATTGGATACCTGCCCAAGGTTCAGACTGCATTGGATAGAAATACATTTTGACAATTTCTCTCATTCTACTTATTTTTTTTTTACTTTCTACTTCTGTTTACTTACTTGTGTCTTTCTTATTATTTTCGTTTCATAATCCTACTCCTTTATTACTATTAGTAAAAAAAATAGTTAGTGTAAATTGTACAACATTGCTGTTTTTTATTATTAGTTCGAATTTGAAGTCTTAAGTTCTTTTGCAATATAAATATCGGTTCCATTCAAGATACTTCATAAGCAATATTATCTTTTCCTAATAACGAAAAAAATGAGAAAAATAAAAAAATTGTTTAACTGTAATGATTAAATAAAACTAATATTTTATTACATAATTCAACAAAAATATATCCGTATAAAAATTTTTGTCCGTCACAAAGTACCTATTATAACATGAATGATATGATCATTTTTGTTAAAATAGTACAAACAGTAAACACAGTCAAATAATGATACACTAAAGAATGCCTAGATGGCGTCCTTACTGTATTAATTTTTTTTTCATTGTTTTTCATTTTTCTGCTAGAAATTTTCTAGTAATACCTAAACATTATACTTAGGTTAATTTTATGTAATGTAATCATACATTACACTTTTCTTTTCTTCAAATCTGGCTGTCATATATTTCTGTTGTTTTTTCTGTTTACTATTCTTGTATTGAATGTAACTTCTATTTTCCTTTTATAACATACCTCCATCTGATGCAGTTGTAACGAGCAGGCCAAATGTCTCTTTACATAAATACTGCCTCGTTTAGCGGCTGTATGGCGTATACAAGGTTGCGGCATCAAATCCCGCAAATATTTGTGCGATCCACAAATTATTGTCCTGAGTCTGGATGTTCTTTGTGACTGTTAATCAATTTACTTTTCGTTAATTTCCCATGACAGGGCGTGGTCTATAGTGCGGCAATTGACTTTTTTTATTTAAGCCTTAGGTATGTGTACATACTGAGTCCAGTTTAATAGCATTTGTTAATGTCAAAAAGGTAGTTTGAACTTAGTGTATAAAGATGTTTATTAGTATTATTGTTTATAGCGCGTTATAAAGTTAATCGTATTATCATGTGTATTGTAGTTGTTGTTCAATACTTATCGCAATAGATTAAACGATAACATTTTTAGTCATTTTGTTTTATTTTAATGTATTATTACTGAAGTAAGCCATGTGGTCACGTTTTGTAATCTTAGTGATTACTAAACGTGACCACGTTTTGGAGAAACTGGAAGAACCTATAGTTATTGTTTTATAAGATAAATAAAACTAGAACGTAACCTAGTAGACCAAGTTTTCATAAATCACATGAGTGAGGCAGAGACTCACAGGGGCCTGTTTATGCTGTCATAAAAGTTTGGAAAGAAGGTAGGAACCAACATAACTACAGTGCCCGGCCGTAAATATTGCACATCGACCTGTGGAAAGAGACAATCGGTCAATTTCGGCTTCGTAGAGCGTCATCCATGTCGCACACTATCAAATGATAATTTGTTTTAAGGGTAGCCATGCCAGTCGCAACTTCATACAAAGGGAGAGAGTTAAATGTTCCTTCATTTGATAATGTATTATCAAATAGTATTTATAAGATAAGACCTAATCTTAGCATTCCATGGATTCTCCGTGCGGGTGCCGGGTCCATCGCGTGATAGAGGGCGGAACACTGGCGTAACAGCGTCTGGGACTTACGACCCAGATGTAGGTTTAAGGAGGCCCCCTTACAACGCGTTAGCGGTCACCTTCACTGTCTGCCATGTTCCGTCCTCTACCTATCCAAATTTGGTAGGAACCTAACAATGCCGTTTTGGACATTCGTGATAGTAGAGAGCTTACTGAAGTTCTCGGCAGTCCTAGTTCTTTTAATAGATTGTAGAGGGATTTAGCTGGTGTACCCCTCGCACCTATTTCCACGGCATACAAAGTAACCCTATAGCCATTTCTGGTTATCTCATTTGTCAAGTAAAAGTATTTATTTGTCTTAATTGCGTGGTCTTTAGGGATGTTAGTTTCTCACGGTACCGTGAGCTCAATAAGTAGGTACTACACGCTTTTTCAATTTTGAGTAGAGGAATATGTCTGGTCTCAACGGCGACACGCAGATATCCTCCGGGATTTTGTAGTGTGTTTCATACGTGTCAACCAGTAGAGTCCAATCGTCTGCCGGACTCAGGACCGAAAAAGGCTTGTAGGTGGTCTTTTTAGTAGTGCCTTCCTTAACAAATTGGATGTTTTGTCTTTCATTCGTAGTCAGTCCTTTTCTAGCTCTGGCAATCGACAGACTCACTGCCTCGCGTATAATCCCTAGTACTTTGTCGTGACGTTGCGAGTAATGACCCCTATCCAAAAGCACTTTGCAGCCTACCAATAAGTGTCTTGCCGAACCTACCAATTTCTTTGCCACATTCTGTGCATTTTTTGTCCGTGGCTTTTCCCCATCTTACAAGATTGCTTTGATCGGGGAGAGTCAATTGAAAGGCGTTGAGGTAGAATTTAAGTAATGCTGGTGACCAGTCGTAAAGCAAAGTGCGCCACTTCAAGGCTAAAGGTATACAGTAGTTCCCTAGAGTAACCCATTCATTTTGCATTTCTAGGTTCATTGCGTGCACTCTGTAGCTGTTATTCTCATCTTGGTTTAAGAAAGATTTTATAATTTCTTTGTCCGATTGACTTTCCGTGTTTCCTAGACCTACTCTACTAGTTTGTGCGCCTATCATGTACTTTTTGTGGAATTGTAACCGTGACTCGAGCGCTGATGAATTTTTATCAGTTGCGATGGATTTTACAATTTCGTCTTTAGATGTTGATAAGACTTGCATTTTAGTGACTCTTAGATGTTTGTAGAGTTCCGATGGTTTTTTTAGTTTCATCCCAAAGTTATTGTTAATATTATTTGTACGTAATACCCTTTCCCCAAAGTTATTTTGGGCAATTTAAGCGTGCACGTTTTCGACAACAATCTTTTAGGCTCCGCCCACAAGCAATTTCGTGACTTTGGAATGCGTACCCGTAACAGTTGCTAATAGATACCAGACTGTTTGTATTTCGAGCGACAGAGATGATGCACTACGAAACCGAAATTGGCCGATTGTCTCTTTCCACAGGTCGATGTGCAATATTTACGGCCGGGTACTGTACATGTTGATATTGTAAAACTTGAAATTCAAGTACTATAGTAGATACTTAGGTAAAGTTTCGCTAGTGTATTCAAAAACTAAATTAATTGTTCTTATGTCATTTTGTACTGTTTCTAGTTTTTTAACTCATTTTGTACTGTTTCTGGTTTTTTTTTAAGTTTAATCTATGTTTTAACTAAAAACAGAAAACTTAGGTACCGTTCGTAAATTTACCGTTCTGCTATCATTCGTTAGGTTAACACTGATTGTAATCGTAGACGCTGCTGGAGTTATGGATTATATGTTGTCTATCTATTTTAATCTTTGAAAACTATCGGCTGTTATTGTAGTAGAATAGTTACAGTACGATTGCTGTTGCGATTTCTATGTACTTACTTATGTCCCTTAATAAATATACAACAGCCACTGATTTACTCGTACTTTATCGGTACAGGGTAATTTATACTGGTTTACCTTTGTTGGTCGGCTAGAAGTGGAGTCTCAAATGAAGTTTGTGTGCCGAGCTGGAAACGTAAAATTTCATCACATCAGGAGTCTGCTGATCGGATTCCCGGGAACTTTCACCTCGGAGACTCGCGGATTTACAACTTTATAACTAGGTACCTACTCGAGAAATGTTGCCCCTCGGCTTGTGTACGCCCAAGAGCCTCAAAGTCTGGTGCATGATGTCAAATCAGGAGACCAACTAAAACATGTCTCCAGTATTGAAAGATTTGGCTAAATGCAGGCTAAAATGTGAACAAGTTTGATCATTCATAAGTAATCTCACATCCGACTCTGATGAAAGCCATCTTATCTCGTCCTGTTTTGATATGCGTCAGTTACGTTTATCGAAATAAATGCTGATAAAATTATATTAATCAATATCTTTGAAATTACTCAACTTTATATTGATACACATGAAGTATTTGCTTACGTCATAGAATAATAATAATTTATTCTTCTTGTAAGTACAACTGCATAAAGGGCAAATATCATCATTTCAATTGCTTATGAACGATTCATATCACGTTACTCGCTTTGGGAAATAATATCCTTACAGATATTTACATCAACGTAGCATTAGTTATGCCGGAGAGCTGTTCGCGTTTGACCTAAATCTTGTCGGTAACGTAGTGAGTAATGCCTGACCAATGGTCGTTATATTATATCGTGTAATGCAGTTAAGATGTCATCGTTTTTAACTGCACTTTAGACGACTCAATGATTTTGGGTGGAAATAAACTGTAAAACAATGGAATAAAATGAAACGCTCGGGGATGGATTTTTTCAATAGACCATAAGAGAATGTTTTTTTTGGCACTCCAGTTTGTCTATTGTTTTAGATTTTGAGCCGACTGATTATTTTTTTTCAAATATTGCAATTTAATATATGTACAGTCAGCAGCAAATAGATAGCGACATTCAAGGCTGTCAAATAGTTAGATACAGCCAAAGTGGTCAATTTATTGAGTGCACCCACGGTTATATAATTGGTAACATGCGCGTTCCGTTACTGTTGAAGAATGAAATGTCTCTATCTATGTGAGCGTCTCGGGTGTATCGAAGTTATTGACCACTTTGGCTGTATCTAACTATTTGACAGCCTTGAATGTCGCTATCTATTTGCTGCTGACTGTACCGGTCCGTGGAACAGCTTGTAGGTCAATTGGAAATAGCTACTCTACCGCTAAAATGTTGGTTAGATAATTAAGTATGACTTATTGTTCAGGCCTACCACAAATCCCTAAAAGATGGAAAAACAAAAAGTAAGTAGGATCCCGAATACCCAGGTTTAGAACATTTATTTCTAGATCACACTAACAATTTTCCTGCGTTGGATTCAAACCCGTGTCGTATTTCAAGCAGACGTAATACTGTAACCGCTACACCAATGAGGCTGGTAATTTGGGAAGGAACGTACTAGGGCAGGAAGTTGTTAAAGTAAAGAAAACAATATAGACTGTTTATGACTAATTTCAATTTATTTATTAATTTCCTCAACATGTAAGCAAGGCATGTTTAAATGACGCGGTTGATACGATTTAATAAAATGTTCTTTATTGTTACGTCACCCCTCCATTTAGAACTTATTTTCTACATTAATCGTACAGTAATTACGCAGACATTATTTATAAATACACTACAATTCAAAATAGATAAAAATATATAATTTTCAGTAAATACACAGCTATTTTACCTAACCTAAAAAAGATTAAATCAGCTGTTAGACAAAGGTTTGCTAGATTCAGCCATACGTTTGAGTAGGTACGTACACTTTATACAATTAAAGATATTATTATACGTAATAACTCGTTGTACACGTAAGTATTACAGCGTACTTAAGGCATTTAAAATCAAACATTCACATTGCTATAGGTACAGTTAATTCTAATAAAATACTTACTATAATTTGACATAGGTACCTACCTACTTGCTACTAAATACCATGTTAGGGAAAATATTATACTATACTATTGATTTGCGTTACTTAAAATAGTGTAGGTATGTAAGTAGATGAAATAAATAAACAGGCACACATAATAAAGTAATAAATAAAAATATTATTTTTATGACATAGTTAACCCTGCTCTTGTCTTGCTGTGATTTATTTGGTCATTACTTTTATATAAACAAGGCTCCACTTATTGCAAACGACATTTCAATAAAATTAGATTATTCAGTGGTTACCTTTTCCCAAAAAGTAACAATAATTCCTGTTTTAAAAAGTATTTTTTTTTATAACTAAGTAGTCTTATATTAATGTTACATTTATGCGATCAAAACACAATTAACAAGACATATTTACAAAATCATTAATTCATTTGCCAAAAATCTAAAAATCTTTTCACGCTTCGTATATTTTTTCCGTTCGTCTGTAATATTTCAGACAATACATTTTGGCGGACAATGTTCTTGCGTGTTGTAAAGAGTGTAATTATCTAATTACCTACCAAACCTTGAACTGTTGTACTGGTTTCTGTTTTATGACGTGTTCAGCATTGCCAAGTTCAATATTTTCACAATTACATAAGACATTGCGAAACAGTGATCTAGTTAATCAAGTTAATATGAAGTTTAAGACCAATGGTCATTGCATACATAACTTTGAACGTTTGTTTAAAATAAACTAGATTCACACAAGAATGGTTAAGGTAAAAAGTGTGGTGTTCATTTGTTTTCACGGTCATGGTCACCGACTGTCGGTTGATGGATGGTTTAACAATGCCTATTTGTGTTTATGATTTGTGATTACGTACCTACCTAGTTGTACTTACATTCAATGACTGAGTAATCCAATGCTGGACATGGGCCTATCTCAACACGCGCCACATTAGATGCCTACACTCCTCCGCCTTCAGTCCGATCCAGCGACCTTCTTGATCAATTTCAACTAAATTAACCCTTTCACAGTGCCGACAGCAGACACAATAGTAAAACAATGCACGTGTACCACATATGGTACACTGCACTGGGAACGTATTTAAAACCTATATCGAAAAAGGCTATACATGGTATTGTACTATACAATAACTATTTAGTAGTAAAGTAGGTATACGTTTTGTCTTATACTTGTATTGCCAATACTTATTTGAGGTAGGTAAATGGTTAATTTATAGTATCCAATAGTATATTTTAATGATCAGGCAACCCTTATTATAGTTCTGATATCATTATTCAATAATTGTTTTAGTGACAACAATATTTTAAAACCAGTTCGAACTAAAAGTTCACAACTTTCTCATTACCAACGCTAAGTAGGTGATAGAAAGTAGGTACTTCATTGTCGTCTAAATCCATCTTAACAATGCGTTCAAACAAAATATAATCACAAACGTAGGTTGCCTTTAAATACGTCTCATAAAGTATCCTGATTTAATATACTTCCCTAGAAATAATTTCATTACATACTATCTATATTCATCATAACAGCCCATTAATGTCCCACTGCAGGGACGGGCCTCCTCCCGTAACCTATATTATTAGGCTTATTTTGTTTTCGAGGAAAAATGCAACTGGGTACTAATGCTACTTACCCCATATTATGCGCTTTACACTAAAAATATCTCAAGGCAATAAATATAAAATCATTACATAATATATTATTAAGTATCATCAGATATAATGTTTTTTGTTTTCTGGTTTTTTAATACGGTTATTATTTTAGGTAAATTATTTTAATTATACATAGGTACGAGTAAGTACTTGAGATTAAGAAGCAGAGTAACCTTATAACAGTTACCTAACCCCAACTGTTGCTCAGGAAATTAATTAGACAATGTTTAACATGAACTTATTACAAGCGTAATAAAAATGAGTAAGTGCTTACATGACGCAATAACGCCCGAAATGATAACAAAAGATAATAAGTAGATATCTATTGATATTAAACTACACGGAGATAACAAAAATATATCAAACATGAATACATATTAGTTTAATATACTTACCTACATAAAAAAACTACCTCCTTAGCCCATGGATGGCGTGGCGCAGCGGTGTACGAGGTCGCGGTTCGATTCCTGACGCAGGACAATTTTTTGTGTGATCTACAAATTCTCCTGAGTCTGGATGTTCTTCGTGTCCAAAAAGGACAAAAAAAAAATAAAAAAAAATATTCGTGTTTGTAAAGTCTCCAGGACGCAGGATATGACGCTTAGCTCGGGAGTTATCTTTTAAAAAATAGAATTTGAATTATTATCAGGTTATTGTTCCGAATAGCTGCGTAATTCTTCTCATTTCCTGTAGAATGATAAGTAACTTCTTCGTTTACTAAATGTTGTCTAAAGCGCCGATTACACTAGACTACATGTAGTGCACTAAGTACTTACATCTTGTAGGAGACTACATCTTGTAGGACACTACATGTAGTCTTTCCATTTCCAAAACAATTACATGAAAATGGAAACACTACATGTAGTGTCCTACAAGATGTAGTCTCCTACAAAATGTAGTCTCCTACAAGATGTAGTCTCCTACAAGACGTAGTCTCCTACATGTAGTCTAGTGTAATCGGCGCCTAAGTCTTTATCATTAGCGAGCGAGACATAAGATTCGTCATAAAAACGTTTCAGCTGTGGAAACTACTACTTACCTATTTTAGTATTTATAAATTCATTGGTATTCGACACTTCAGGTAAACAAGTTTTAATCAGTTATTCAGTTAGTGAAATATTTCAGCGCAGAGTTCAATGACTTTTTTTATGTTTAACTAAAGCCATTTTACAAACTATGGTTTTCATGGCTTGGTGTTCGGTGAGCACTTTTTGTGCTACAGCGGAATTAATTGACCATATCGTACTCGTACATCACATAATAATATTACTGAAATATATTACTGAAATATTATATAATGTCAGCCTTGAGCCGCGGGGCTTTTTGCACAATCTTATTATATCTAGGCTTACGACAACAACTATTTTTGAAACCTATTTCATAGTCCAGCAATATAAAGGAGAGTCCTTTGAGCTCTACATCATGTGACTAAAGATTAAAGTCCCGGTCTTTGTTACACCAAACTTCATTAATCTTTAGGTAAGCACTTACATAATTTTTAAAACTAACTCATTAGGAATCCAGTCTTCTGCTGCGGGGCTTTTAGGAAACATTAAGTACAGTCAGCCCCAAAAGTCGCTGAACACATTTTAAATTCCAAAACTGCTGAACACTAAAAGTGCCATATGCATAAGGCTTATGACAATAATTATTATTCTTATCGTGGTATTCACACCAGCGCGAAACGTATCTGTTAGTTCTTTTACCCAATATGTTTTTAATATTACAAGTAGCAAACAAAACAACAGCGATGCAAAGGGGAGCCCTTTGAGCCAGATAGGGAGTGTGTAGAGACATTATTCAATTAAACATGACCCATGGCTATGATAATTTGTTGTACATATGAATATACTTCTCGTGAGCCCTCTAATGTGCCACGGCAGGAATATGCCTCCTCTGGAGATCGAGATTACTTTTTCATTCATTCAATCATATTAGCCAATGAAGGTTCACTGCTAGTACATAGACCTCCTTCAAATATCTCTTTGCGTGGTCCTGTGCCTCCCTCATCCATCGATGTCCCTCCTGACTAAGTCAATGGTTCGCCGTGTGAGGGGTCATTCTTCGTTTACCGGTCAATCAAATCAATCAACTTGCCTATTGCAGTCCACTTTGACTAAGTATTTGTTTGAGATTGTATTGGAAGTTGAAAGAATTTAGGTAAGAGGTTTCCCCTGATCTCCCTTATTAGATAACCATATTACAAAAAGAGGTGGTTTTGTATTCTGAGTTTTTCACCACACGAACACGTAATACTTAACACACGCTATATGATCGCCCCTGCACATACATTACAATAAATGGTTTCGTCCTTAAACTCGTCTCCTTGAAGATGTAATTGCGGTGCTGTTATAACATAGAAAAAATATCCAAGTTTATTTATTTAAAATCCAACGTGTTTAATAATACAATGAAATTTTTAATAAAAGACTATAATTCATATTATAATTTCCTTTATTTTAAGAGCCAATCAACAAAATTAAAAGTCAACAAGATTAAATTAAAAAAAACCCCCGATCGATAAAAATAAACATAAACAGAACTACTTAGTGAAGACAAATCGAACGAGCCCAAACTCGATGGGTTTACTAAAAGGCAGTCCAGGGTTACGTGTCCTATCTTCGAGCCGTAACCAGCTTAGTGGTTCCAGAAGTCATTAGTGATTCAAATGTCAGATCCCACATATGCTTGCAAGTAAACTGAGCATGTAACATTCCTATCACACCTAACATACGACCTGATGACCTTGTAGATCTAAACCGATTTCCACCAAACACTAAGAACACTCTCGACTCAAATTTATCAAATTTCAAAATACTTTATTTCATAAAATTTATTACAAATTGTTTGAAATCGTCGTTTACTTAAAATTGAAGCTACAATTAAAATTATAGATCGACACAGACAAACGCTACAGCACTAAAAAAGCCGCGTTGTATTGTCCAATGTAAATTAAAGGAGAAAAATAAAACCAATCCACTACTCGAATCTACTTGTCTGTCTGTGTTGATCCATAAATTCCAGTTTCCAAATGGTAGGGCCAATGAGAAGAAACCTGGCAAAGAAACTCATGGCGACTCTTTTAAAATTCATTTCAATTCATATTAAAAAAATTCAATTCATTCAGTGTTTACAATTTTTATAATTTTTGCCTGATATACCTACCTTTCAAACAAAAAAAAACCTCATTACAATCGGTTCATCCATTTGGGAGCTACGATGCCACAGACAGACATATACACATTTACACACACACACAGACACGTCAAACTAGACCCAACAAAAAAAAAACAAACACAGTAGGTATCTAATGACGTGAAAAGATGTTATGTTGTAAAATCGAAACTTAGTAACCTTGATATAGTTCAATATCGACGTACATGGCTCACCTGTGTGTTGTTCAGGGTTGTTATACGACAGTGTATTTAAGCCACTTGCCCACCGCGAGCATGATGTACAGATGATTGACAACGTGGTTCTACGTAGGTATAGTACACGAAGAGCCAAGCACGACTATAAGATAAGATAAGATAAGATAATGTTTATTCAGGAAACTTATGAGCTAGAATTTACATGGTATATGAATTTTACATAATTAGTTCACATTTATTATAGTTACCTGAACTAGGTAAAACCTGTATTTCAGGTACTGTGGAGATTAGATTATAATATTAAGTGCTTAACTAGGCAAAATGAATTATAAACAATAAATTACAGTTATACATATAGACTTACAAAACTACGTGATAATAAAATTTATTTACATACAGCTAGCAGAGTCTCTGTCTGGTCATACGTTAAATTATGTAAAAATGAGTAAGTATAGTTTATTTTTACAATTAAAGTAATTTAAATTATAAATACATATTTTTTTATTTAATTTGTTGTACAGGTATGGGCCTAAAAATAGATAAAATCTTCTAATATAAGTGTGTTTAGAGGCTGATTGTGAGCTGCAGACTATATCTCTCCGTCTTTTGTTAGTTACGACATTATTGTATGGAAGCTGAGTGTGCTGTTTTAGTACTAATCGCATGATGAATAGTTGGCGAACCGTCAACACGTTGCAGGATTTGTATAAAAGGTCGGTGGGAAATAGAAAGGGATGGAAATGTGCTACTTTTAACACTGCTCTCTGGGCCCGTTCGAGTGGTATCAATATTGTTTTTAAAGCTCCGCCCCATGAAGTAATGCAGTAAAATATTAAGGATTGACAAAGAGCAGAGTAAACTTGCAAAATCAGTTTTGGATCTGCTATTATTCGTATTTTTTTAAAGATAAATATTAGTTTTCTTAACCTCTTTGACAACCCCTCTATATGTTGTCTGAAAGAAAGGGTGTCGTCGATTGTGATCCCGAGATATTTTATAGTGTTAGTGCGTAAGATAGTTGGACAGTTACAAGCATAGCCTAGAGTGATAGTATTACAGTGGTGCGCGTGTAGATTAGTGCTATGAGTGTTAATAGAGGACTTCCGCATTGTGAAGTGAATATATTTTGTCTTGTCAGTGTTTAACGTCAGTAAATTGCTGACAAGCCAGTTGTTCACAGAATTAAAGCCTAACTGTGCGTTGTCGAATAGTTCTTGTTTGTTTTGTCCAAAAAAAATTAAGGCTGTGTCGTCGGCATACGATACTATTTTACAGTTTTTTTATGTTTAAATTACAGATGTCGTTAATATAAATAAGGAAGAGGGTTGGTGCTAATAAACTACCCTGAGGGACTCCAAAATTGGGAACTCTTTGATAGTCGCTAGTAACGTTGTCTATTTTTACACATTGGTACCGATCATTCAGGTAGTCCGCGAGGATTTTCAACTGCGTGCCTCTGATACCAAGTGTTTCTAATTTAGTCAGAAGTAACGAATTAGATAGAGTATCGAAAGCTTTGGCAATATCAAGGAATATTCCCAAGGATTGGTTCCCTCTGCCCTGCCTGCCCCTGCCCCTGCCCTGACTATGTATAACGCAGCATAGCGCACGAAGAATGTGCCACTCCAAGTCACGGACACGAGTTTCATTGAAGGAGGTGAGACGTTGCGGGGAAGCAAACGTTATGTATGTGGTTATACTCGTGTACTTCAGTGGAAATGTAGATCCGGGTCGACTGCCTTGAGCTAAGTAACTCCCTATTCGAGCAAGACATGCGTGTATCTATGACGTCAATTTACCTATGCGTCCTCCTCGTGCGTTGCAGTGGACACACAACCACTGACCACATGCATTTGCGTACAAAGCGAACTCGTAGTCTCTCCTAGTGTTGCCGATCAATTGGCAAATATCGATAGCAGTACGATAGTCTATCGATAGTTTCCAATAGTATGACTACAGATTAGAATCGATACTATCGATATTGTCGATACTGTCGATAGTGCTATCGATGTAGTAGATGATTTTAGACAGAAACAATCGATAGTATCGATAGTTCGGGAACACTTAATTGTCTCTCCGTGCACCGCGATAAGTCCGTACCTTTATGTCCGCGTTTCTGTCACCAGGGCCACGCCACGATACAATGCGACGACCTGTATTTTTACTACAGTTTTGACATCACTTTACGCGCGCTTACTGATGTGCCACAGATGTTATCAAAGCTAACATGAAGAAGGCTATTTATTCTTTCTGTATCTGTAGCGCAAATACAGATACTATAAAGAATACATTGCATTTATTACAAGCGTATTTTTATTTAAATCAAGGTAAAGGAGAATGGGCAGAAATATATGGAGCTTGGTCCAAATTTCCACCATCAATAAGATCTATGACATATGATGGAACACTGCGTTCTGAATCATTTTATGAAGACCGCAACCAAAAATATTTACTCAGTAAAAAGTTATGACCCCATGAAAACTTGCAATTTATAAATCTTTTTTACGCTTCATTATTTCACTATATCTTTTCAACTCGATTGATTTAGGTGTATGACATTTTGTTGTAATTCATCCATATTCTGGTTGATATAAGCTATATGAGCCAAAATATAAACAACACGGCGGCAGCGGTAGGAACATCGCTACGTCAAAAAAATCAAACCCTGTGGGGTATCAAATCAAATGAAAGGCATTATATTTTTACAATGATTATATTTATTTTAAAATATTTGTAATACTGGGAAGAATCATAACAGCCCATTAATGTCCAACTGCAGGTACGAGCCTCCTCCCGCGACGGAGGGATACTTGGCCTACTAATACCACGCTGGCCAGACGGAACTAGGAAGAACGTAAACACAAAAATATTTCACACAAGTTTTATTTATTCCTGTCTCATAGTGTGGTGTCTGTACTTAAAAGAATACATCTCAAATGTCTTCATCCACAATAACATTGTCCAGATTCGCAGCTGGAAGTAGAACTGTGGGTCACGCCTATCCAAAATACTAAATAATTACCTGACGTGGGCATAGCAACCCACAGTTCGCATTCCAGAAAGACAAGAACAGTAATAGTTCGGAATGTTTTCTCGATACGTGTAGTATTGTCTTGCACGTGCTAGTGAAAATACGTATTTTTAAAACAGTCATAACTTTTTTCTGAGTGAATATATTTTTTTCACCTAGTAATCAAAATTGTATGGTATTTAGTCGACTTTAAGCTTACATAGCCCTCAATAGTGGTGGAAATTTGGACCACTTCTGCTCATTCTCCTTTAAGCTTACATAGCCCTCAATAGTGGTGGAAATTTGGACCACTTCTGCTCATTCTCCTTTGTAAACTTTACGTGGATAGTATGTTTTACGATTTGTTGTTGAGTGACAAATAGCCGAAATTATGCACGAACACGAATAATAATTTTGAGAATCTATTCTGATCATATCTTAGATGCCTCTGTGGCGAAGTATGGCTAACGCAGACCCGGACGGCATGGCAAGGGATTTTAATTTTTACTAATGGAAATTCAACCGTACTGTTACAGAAATACGACATAAATTGCTATGCTTTAAAATGATGCCGCGGCATTGAAAAATCCCTTTCAAGTAGTACCTATTCAGTAGACGTGTAAAACGGCTGCCATGCTTGAGCTTGCGGATTCGAATCCCACGCAAAAATTTTTTATTTTAAGAAAAATACCCGGGAGGACTTGGACTTTCGCTAGGGGGAATTTATCTTTTTTAATGAAAAGAAAAATCATGTTATCTTTATTATCAAGAAATCATTTATTCTACATCATCACCTTGATTACATATTTACAATAAGCATTATTTAACCTACGTCATCAAAGAGAAAAAGTGAGTCTAAATGTACAAAGTAGGTACCTAAACTTGTTAGATAAAAAAATGTAGATACAACGTAGATTAGGCACGCACCAAAAGAACAGTTTTCATTAATATTAAGTTATCAGTTGCTTGCTTGTGTTACATTTAGGTACGCGTCTGGTTAATCAAGAAAGATAGCGTAGGCATGAAAAAGTAGTTCATTTTCCGCTAACCACGAAGTCCTGCTTACAAATTACAATATTTCTATTTGATATTAAAAATAACTAGGTACCTTAAATATCTCACTATTATACGATTTTATAAATAAATACTAATTGCTGAGGCACCTTATTAAAAACATTAATAAATATTAACTACATAATAATAAATTGCATCTAATTTCGTGCCCACTTATTTTGTAAACCTAATTTATTTATCCATCCATACTAATATTATAAATGCGAAAGTAACTCTGTCTGTCTGTCTGTCTGTTACTCTTTCACGCCTAAACGGCTGAACGGATTTTGATGAAATTTGGTACAGACAATCTTTAGACCATGAGAAAGAACATAGGCTACTTTTTATTAACAAAATTTTTTTTTTTATTTTTACAAAAAAATCGTATGTTTTAGCATTTTGACATTTTTACCAGTGTAGGGGTGAAATAAGGGTTGAATTGAAGATAAGACAATAAATCTTGGTACAGTCAGCAGCAAATACATAGCGACATTCAAGGCTGTCAAATAGTTAGATACAGCCAAAGTGGTCAATAGCATCGATACAGCCAAAGTGGTCAATTTATTGAGTGCACCCATGGTTATATAATTGGTAACATGCGCGTTCCGTTACTGTTGAAGAATGAAATGTCTCTATCTATGTGAGCGTCTCGGGTGTATCGAAGTTATTGACCACTTTGGCTGTATCTAACTATTTGACAGCCTTGAATGTCGCTATCTATTTGCTGCTGACTGTACGTAGGCTTTTTCTACAAACGGAATTCCCGAAATTCGAACTGTACGAATTCGGAACGGGAACTACAAAGACAAACTCACATTCACTTCTCTCTCACTCACAACAAATTCTGATTCTGATTGACAAAAACTAATTTCACGCGGGCGAAGCCGCGGGCGGAAGCTAGTTTCTCATAAAGATATTCCACGGCCTTGAAGAAAATCCATCTAGATACTGTTTCCCTCCATACTTAGATGACACAAGGCTCAAAGATGGCCGCGCCCTCCATTAGTCACACACACAAAATAAGTGCGTACAATAAACACTTTACTCTAACCTTTTTAACAATAAAATGTGAATGTCTTTAACACTTACCCTAAAACAAATAGAGTTATCTTATCGTTTTTTATTTACTTACACAAAAATAATAATAGCTAAGGAAGAAAAGCTTAAAATTCAGATAAGGTACCTACATATTTATTTAATTTAAGGTTCACTATCCTGTCCTATATAATTATTTTAATACACGTTTAATACATACTTACCAATAAATGTCAACATATCTACACAATATTGATTTAATGGTAAAATTAGTTACCTTGTTAATAAACATTACTTACTTAGGTAAATAAATATTATAATTAACTTTCGACAATTCATACTATCCTTGACAGGATTACAATTTATTACCCTTGTTATTTTATTGTTTAAAAGTGTAAATAATGCGGAGAGATAGCCCTGTAAGTTATAATTTGTCAGTCATTGCTTTACCATATGCATACGAGTATTTTAATTACCTACTTTAGGACATAATTAACATAGTGTAGATAGAGTGACGTGAAATTTTCCTACGCGTAGCCGATCTGACATTTTCCATAGGCTGAAAATAGAGTTTAAACTAACAAACAGAGGCGGATGTCTGTTGCGCTTTGTAATAAATATATGCACAATAATATAAATATTCCTATCTAGTACAGTACTCGTATAGCAATTTTATTTACAAAAGTTTAATAAAAGATTAAAATAATAATTTAAACAAATAATAGAGTAAGTAAGTACTAGGTAGTAGGGGCACTCTGTTATTCATGATTTCTTTGTTTTGTAATTTTCACGTGTGATATTGCGTAACTCGCAATTTTCCCCAGATCCTCGGTTTACTTTGTGATGGTTCTGCCGATAGGTGACGGAGGCATGGGACATAGGAAGGTAAAGGGGGTCTAACATCAAGCAATGGACCTCTTTCGGATGAGATGATGATGGCATAACCACAGACTATCATTTTATCTTATTAGATATAACCACCGTTCTTATAATTAATACCATAATTAAGTACCAATTTTTAATTTTTTCTCCACAGATAAAAACTATATTTTATTATAATATCTTCACGAGACATATTATTATTTTGAGAAGAAAACTCATTGTTAAAGCGGCCATTGTACTAAAATAAACACAAACCCATCACAACATTAACATACTTGTTGACTCATTATTTTTTCTACGCTTTTTTACATTAGACATTATGTTACATTTTTGTATAATTAATTTCTATACATATTCAATGAGTTATATCTTCAAGATCATCCTGCCAGTTGCGAAATTTACTTAATATTAAGAACTCAGCTTGTACTTACGTTGAGAAATTAAAATATGGCGGTCGAAAATTTTATCGAATTTCATTTTAAAAGTTATGACAGTTTTGAGTTAGGTCAAGATTAAAAGATTTGAGTTAGGCCCTGTGTGCCGGGGACTTTTAAAAACATGAAATTTACGGACTCAACGTATATCCAGACAATCATTTGTAGATCGCCTCTTTTGCGAGATTCGAACACAGGACCTTAGGTCGCTAACATAACCACTTTGCCACCGAGGCCGTTTATCATTCTGCTGTTTAGTACTAGATGACTTTGTAAGAATGAGTGAAGAATCTTATTATTGATTAAGTTGTTTGGGGTAGATAGTAGTGGCGAAGTGTCCATATAACTCGATTCCTACCGGCTTACCTTTGCAAAAACCGCCTAGCATTGCCTATTAATCAATTATAAATCAATGACGCAACATCCACTCAATACAAAATAATATAAGTAAAATAAAAAAATATTCTCTTACGTAAATCGCAATAATAATACATAATTATAGTATTAGTAATTTTCTATATAATTATTTACGTACTCATAACGCCATTTAGTAAAGGTTGTCAACTAACAACTTGTTATGGCTCAGTCAGAGAGTAAAGCGCGCATGCGCGAGGCGGCGGTAAGCCGGTCTCGAAATTAGGAATTCAGTACAACAGAATGTATGGAAATCGTACGGTCACGTGCAAAACGTTGACACTTTGTCTTCATCGATCTAAGGTACCCTATAAGCCGGTGGCCACCGGCTTATTGAAAAGGATAAAAGATACAACTACAACATTGCGAGAGCGAGAAAGCACTATTGCAACCAGTGGACCGACCAATTCAAACGAAGTTTCATTTCACGTTACTTAATTTGCCATTGACATTCCTTTTTATTTTTATCAATTACCTATTTAAATCTAATAGAAATCAGATTTTCTTCTGAATTTTCAGCTTTTAATTATATTTATTTGTTTTTATTTTATTTATTCTCTCCATCTTGAATTTGGCAGAATCATCGGTAAACGATAGGACCATTAGAAGAAAAAACAGAATTATTTATTTTCTGCAAATAGGTTATATTAAAATTCGCTTTCTTGTTTTAGTAAAAATTAGTATGTTTAATTATTTATGTTTGTGTATTAAGTGTTGTGCATTGGTTGACTTTATTTTTGTCGTAGTGCGTTGGGTTGGACTTGGGATCCTATGGAATATTTTTGTAAGTACTTGTTTGTATTATTTATCAGCAGATTTAATAGTTTGTTGTTTTATGGGACACGTTAATAGTGTTAGATAATTGTCTATCCTATTATGTTTGTGTTGTGTGATAAAACATCATTCTCGAAATTAAATTATGAATATAAGAAACGCGCGCTGTTTGGATTTATTGGCGCACTTTGGGGCGCGCCGGCGCTGTGGATTTACGAAACATTTTAATACAATTATCTCATTTCGATACGTGTAAGTAAGTGGCTTACAGGCAGTATTCTCAGATTCTAAAAGTAAGTAAGTATGTAGATTGATTTAGGATATAGCAATATAAACAATTAATCTAATTGATCAAAGAAATCTTTCAAACAGAGAAACATTTTCGTATTTGTTTTGTATAACTTTTCACATGAGTTCGGGACAACTAAAATCGAAACATTTTCTCACGAATACCTATGAACTACAGAATATAAAATAGAACGGAAGTCCACGGAACTTCGGCTTCCCTTTTATAAAAATCCACCCTTCGCCACTGGTAGATAGTCACAGTATTTTAACGTAAAACAGAAAGCGAGATGACCAATAACGTTAAATGTAAGTATAAAGATAAAACACAAATTAAATACGTTTTACGGCATGAATGTCTTAAATGTCATAAAGTTTAGTCTTTCATTTGGCGTACATTAATTCCAAGTGAAGCGACCCGTGAATTTTAATCTCAGTTTTACTAGGTATTCAATCCTATACTAATATTAAAAAGCTGAAGAATTTGTTTGACGGTGCTATGGTCAGAAACTGCTGTTATTCGTTTTGGGTTGAATAGGCCATTTTTCAAAAAACATTTTGGCTATAATAAGTGTATAACATCGTGGTACGTGGTACATTAAGAGCCGTGAACAAATATATTACTTACAAAAACAGAACAAAGATCACAACTACTATGAGAGCACTCATTAGGACAGGTAAACCGATGTTCAATAGAATCACAGTTCAGTAGGTCATAAGTACAACCTTTTTGTTAAGAAAAATAAAAGAAAAAGAGCGCGACCCGTTCGTTATTTTAATCTGTGGCCTTGAACTAAAAGCAAAGAGTGTTGTTTTTATACATTTGATTATTACTTGGAATCTAGACGTTATTAGTTTAATTTGCAAAAAGCCTCTAGTATAACTTTTATTAGATTTTACAACAAACAAATAATATAAAATGCCGCATAAAATTAATTGTATATTTCACAACGGTTATAGAAAACACTTTGTTTTTAATCTATACGTTACTCTATGGTAGGGTGAGTCATAGGTACGAGTACTTTATCACTCAATAGAGCGTAGAGTTTTAATTTCTTCTTTATTGTCGTTGTCTGTTTATTATTTAAAATGTTTGATTATGAATAAAGTAATCTCAAGCAAAAGTATAGCGCTATCGCCACAGCAGTAGAGTAGGAGGAGATTTCAGTCTATCACCAGCTTTTTAGGCTGAATTATCCATGCACCATAGACAGTTATAATACATACTTACGCATTTTTCAATAGCGATATGATGGTTACTTACCTTTGTGAAATAGGATTATTACACTTGTAGAGAGTCTGCCGACACATTTGTATTGTCTGGAGCTATGTAAGTATACCGAAACCTGTCTATTAAAAATAAATACTATGTTAGTTGATAAAAGATGATTGAGTGATAGTATACCTAGTTATTATTATAGCAGCCCCATAAATGACCCACTGCAGGGATACTCCTTGTAAGACTAGGAAAACTTGGCCTATGACACGCAGGCTAGTCGGGTTAGTTAGGCTTTGATTCTTTACAATATGAGTATATGTTGTATAAATGAAAATGTATAAGAATGATTTATTAAGACACACTTTATCGCGTGCACAGCTAGTATTAGTGCAAACATAGATACTCGTACATAGGTATTATTTAAGTCAAATAAGTACAAAATCTCCGTGTGGTGACGGAGTAAGAATACAATATGTCACCACCCCATCTGATCCCATGGGTGTCGTACAAACCGACTAAGGGACTATCTGTGAATATTATCTTTACGAAATAAAATGACGGAAAACTTGAAATTAAACCCTATACCTACCAATCTATCTGGCCAACGTGGTATTTGTAGGCCAAGTATCCCTCCGTCAAGACAGGGAGGCCCGTCCCTGCAGTGGGACATTAATGGGCTGTTATGATTATGATGAAGTACAAAATGAAAGAAATTTTGGCAAAACAGGATTATCATGATTCGTGTAAGTAATTCTGATTCCTCGTAAGTACCTACCACTTATGTGGGGTTATTAGTCCGAGGCCAACGTATTTATGACGAAAGTGATTTTTTTCTTAATATTTTAATGTATAAATAGCATCTAGACAAGAACAGGTTTAAAATCAACCTGTTTTATATTTTACGTGTTTCGTGTATTCGACAAAAGCTAATTGATATTAGTTTTAATTATTCATTGAGATAAAGTTCAGATTCTTCAAATCTTTCCAGAAATGAAGATAACAAGAATGCCTACTATACCCCTTCCAGCGTAAGTTTAGCTTTTTGACAGTTCACGTCCATGAAGTTTCGTAATACTTCCGCTTATTTTTCGAACAAATTATATTGTATTTCATGGACGTGCCCATGTTTTTTTCAGTTACCATGGTTACTTAGTGATGGACACTCATAACGATTACCACCATTATGAAACAAATCCATACTAATATTATAAATGCGAAAGTAACTCTATCTGTCTGTCTGTCTGTCTGTCTGTTACTCTTTCACGCCTAAACGGCTGAACGGATTTCGATGAAATTTGGTACAGACAATCTTTAGACCCTGAGAAAGAACATAGGCTACTTTTTTTTAGCAATCATATTATATTTTGATTTCATAGAATTTTGGCGGTAAAGCTGTGTCACGTGACCTGTGACGTCATAGAATTTTGGTCACGTGACCTGTGACGTCATAGAATTTTGGTCACGTGACCTGTGACGTCATAGAATTTTGGTCACGTGACCTGTGACGTCATAGAATTTTGACAGATGAGTCGTGACGTCACAGAATTTTGGCAGGAAAATATTTTTTGACAGTTGAGTCGTGACGTCATTGAATTTTTGAACGCTGAGTCGTGACGTCACAGAATTAAATTTTGACAGCTGAGCCGTGACGTTTTTGAATTTTTGACAGATGAGTCGTGACGTCACAGAATTTTTGACAGATGATTCGTGACGTCACAGAATTAAATTTTGACAGCTGAGCCGTGACGTTTTTGAATTTTCGACAGATGAGTCGTGACGTCACAGAATTTTTGACAGATGATTTGTGACGTCATTTTATTTTGGCGGGAAAATATTTGATACCTCTGTCACTTTTGACAGCTGTCAATTTTGACAGATAGGCGTGACGTCATAGAATTTTTGACAGATGAGTCGTGACGTCACAGAATTTTGGCAGGAAAATATATTTTGACAGCTAAGTCGTGACGTCATTGAATTTTGGCGGGAAAAATAGTATTTAAACAGCTGAATCCTGACGTTATCAGAATCTAATCAACTAATTTCACGCGGGCGAAGCCGCGGGCGGAAGCTAGTTCCAAATAATCGGTAGAAATAAATGCTATGAATAAACCTGAACTCTTCATAATACGTTTATAAAACGTAATATGAAATTTTAGATTAGCTACAACCCGCGAATGTGTCACGATAAATTATGTATTTTAAATAATACCTATGCTAACTATAATTTTATCATTTTAAGTTATAGGCTAATTCTCTTAACATAGAAGAAAGAAACAATAATAAAATGATAATGTAAGTTGATGTAAGGATCCAAATGTGTAAAATAAAGTAATTTGAAAAATCGCGAAATCGCTTACAATCGAATGGCATTACATTCAAAATACTGTTGAACGTCACTAACGTCAATCTGTCAAATGTTGTTAAATATAGTGGAAAGGGTATAACATTTCGTATCTTTCAAACAACTATCAAACAAAATCAAATCTTTAAACAATGCTAATCCATTAAGATCCTATACTAAAACTGCATTTTATAAAATAATCAAGAAAGCGGTGTAAGTAATCCTATTGTACCTACTTATTCGTTATAAATGTTGCGATAAGCAATAATCACTCAATCTGTGACCAATATAATGTGTATTATGAAAATCAATTAATTCGACTGACTTGTTGACTTAGCGGTCACGTTACTCGAGTCACTTGACTTCATAAAAACATGCGCTGATCGCATTGTCGATGGTTCTGATATTACGGCCTCATTAGAGTCGTATGAGCAGTAAAGGGACTTTGGGTCTTTGAGGAGAGTTCCAATGAGTGCAGCAGTAGATGTATTCTGGATGATATAAATGATCGTAGAAAAAGTACCATTTATCTGCTAGTTAAAGTAGCACACTAACTCGAGCAGTGGGTACTAAATATACAACTAGGTGACATGAGAAATAATGATCCCTATGTTTCAGGGGAAAAAAATTACCAGTCTCGATCTTCCCCATATTAGACTGGTAAAGAAGATTGTTATTGTTACGAATGGAACGGAACAAAATGTCTAAACAGAATCGTAAGTAGTGATGGTAAGATCAGGAATATATTGTATTGGCGCCTAAACTTGACTACATATTTCTAAGAAGTGAATTTAATCTTCATAGAATCTTGGTAAATTTTATTGATTGTAAGCCACTACATTTGAATAAGAGTGGCCATGAGTTCTTAGCGCGAAACTTTTCCTAAGGCTAGACAAAAATTCTAAAATTACACAACATATTTTTACATAACTTCTTTCAATTTAGATACAAAGATGTATTTTAAAAATTTTGTACAAGTATTTTTTTACAGCTATTGCAACAGTGGCGAAGTATTGTTTATTTTGGTACTTTCCTCTACGATGCGTGGGCTACGCGTCCAGAGATATTATGTTTACAATTTTAACGTTATTTTGTAACAGCTGACCTCAATGCACTACGTAATTATACACTTAAATTGTCCATGACGTAATCCCGCCCGCTTAGAATGACTTATTGTCTATGCCTAGAATTTAAAACGTATAGCATTTAAAAGAATTCTTCAAAGTGTTTAGATTTTATTCTTGAAAAAAAAAAACAATAATGAGATTAAAAATATTCTTTGACTAGCGCATAAAAGTACTTATTAATAATTACTTATGAATTTTTGAATAACTACAAATTATTGATTTCCCTCCTTTTAAATAAGAAACAAACTTATTCTACTAAAAAGTCTGCCTTCTAATGGCAAGAAAAGTATTATTTATCTGCCATGATACACCTTTGTTGACTGAAATAAAACTTGATTCAAATATGCTTGAAAACCTATAAAATACACTTTACATTGTGATTGTTGTAGACTCTACATTTTAATTGCGTGCTCCAATTTATTTTGTGTTTTGTTATTCGTAAACAATTTATGTTAGCAAAGTCCGAGAAGTGTTAAATCTGTGTTCAGCATTGTTTGAAATAATTAATATTGTGAGCTTTTATTGAGGAGTGTTAATTGTTGTTCTGTACCTACCAAGTTCACGAACTTATGCTTTCTTTTTTTGTTCTTTATGAACACGCCTACATAAAACTACGCAAACAACTCGGACCTACACTTTTGAGTAATTTTGAACGACATTATACTTTACGATATTTAGGAATATTCTACTTCTATTCTATTTTAACAAAAGTAAAATATTCCATCGCAAAAACTATGGTACATATATTATTATTAACCTTCAGGCACAGAGTAAACCATGGTCTTTAAGAACCATGCATAAGAGGTTACTATACTTAGGGGGTTATGTTAAGGCTTCCTTCGGGTACTACATCGAAATCTCTTCTTTTCTTGTTGACATAAATATAATCGTACTTATTAAAAGTATTTTACTTGCAAAGGACTTGTGATTAGAATATTATCTACATGTTCCATATAAGATTGACAAATTCGAAAGACGAAATAAAGATTGATTGTTGGGTTATTAATTTATATGTCTTAGGCATGAGGTTCACTGATGGACACAGGCCTCCTCGAATTCGAACCATCGGTTCCGGTCCTCTTTCCGTCTCATGCAGCAATGTCCGGTCAGACTTCTTATAGCGTCGTCGGTCCATCAGGCTGAAGGGGACCCTACACTACGTTTGCCAATACGTAATTGTTAGGTTAAGATTAAAAGATTGCTTTAAAACAAATAATAATCGAATGGTTTTTTTTTATTTCAGTGTTCATGGCCATCTATAAAGAATTCTCAAAATAATAATCCAGTTAAAGCTTTAATTTTTGCTGATACTCATTTACTTGGTCCTTTCAAGGGACATTGGTTTGACAAATGGAGAAGAGAATGGCAGATGCATCAAGCTTATCAAGCTATCATCACAATACATTCACCGGACATGATATTTGTATTAGGTAATACATTTTATACCTATCATATTTACCTACCTGCTGAATTGCATCCCAAATATTAAATAATGCCATGTCATTTAATTGAAAGTTTTTGAATTATTAAAATATAATAAAAATAAGTCGGGTTTTCCTTCCTGACGCTATAACTCCAGGAAGCACGAACCGATTTCCTCGGTTTTGCATTCGTTGGAAAGGTCTCGGGCTCCGTGAGGTTTATAGCAAAGAAAATTCAGGAAAATTTTCAACAGAAAAGCGGGAACATAATCCGCGTGCGAAGCCGGGATGGGCCGCTAGTTAAAATATAAAAATGTCTAACGCCACGCTTACCCTGTATGTTTAAAATGTGAAGTGCAATAAAGACATTCTCCGTGTGATGACGGAGTAAGAATACAATATGTCACCACCCCATCTTTTCCCATGGGTGTCGTAAAAACCGACAAAGGGAAAAGAAGGAAAACTTGAAATTAAACCCTGTACCAATCCGTCTGGCCAGCGTGGTATTAGTAGGCCAATATGTTCGTAAAGTAATTACCCTCCAAATGATTCACTGCAGTCGACTAGTCCAAGTATTGAGAGGTGATATTCATACATAAATAGATAATACAACTTAATTACTAAGTGAATGACTGATAGAGGGACTCTCTCAATGTCATTCACATCGTGTAAACTGAACAAATATAAATCACTCGTAAATAAAATACAAATACTATTTTATTTACGAGTTCTGTGAGTTACTGATGTCTCTTCTTTGCCTCGGTAGCAAAGCGATCGTGTTTGCGGCTGCTGTCAACGAAGTCTTGAGTTCGAGCTCAATGCAAAATGATTATTTTTGTTAAGTACAATTCTGTCTTGCTTGATGTCCTTTTCAACCGACTTCATGTCTGTTAATATGAAATTAAATGTCTGTAAATGTAGAGCCAAAGATAAAGATTTTTATACTCTTGAACGAGTTTTAAATACTTACATAAGTAATAGATTATTTTTTCGTAATCGTCTATAATAATGACAAGAAGTAGTATTTAGGTAACTAGAGAATACAATAGGCCAAGCTCAATTACATATCATTTATAAATAAATACATAGGTACATGTATGTATGTCATTACAAACCATTAAATAAATCTACCATGCTTCAAACATGGGACTGAATTTAACTATTAATCAACTGTATCGATGTTCACGTTAATGTTTACTGAGTCGGTGTCCCGGTGGCACGGCGCGGTCGCGGTAAGCTGGCGTGCACGTGGTTGCGTGTTCGAAACACACGCAGTACAATTCTTAATGCGATACACAAACTATTGTCCTGAGATGTGTCCGTTAACAATTTAACAGACGTTTGTAAAGTCCTTGCGACACAGGGAGTTGTCTTGGGGTCTAAAAAGTAACATTATTACGAATACAAAACCGAATAACCTTGGTGGACCATTTTTATTACATAAAATCATTTTATGTGCCCATTAGGTATGTGATAGAAGAAAAGTAAAATTATTCCTTAAAATACATGAATTCAAAAACGGATCAATGTGAATGTAAGCTGAATCGTACCTACATCAAACCAACAATAGATACATACTATAGAGGAATTAAAATAAATAAAATAAATTTTAATAATCCAATAAAAACTGAACACCAAAAACCGTCATAGTAATGTTTAGTGATATAAGAATAAAACACAGTGTAGTGAACAAAGACATATTGTAGTTATATTATTTAAAATAAATATTAGCATAATACTGAATAAATATGTCATAATGTATGTTTGAATACTTGTTTTTCCAACGCGTATTTAGCATTCAATTACCCAAGTCCTAAAATGTCCACCTATCCGCCATTTGTAGAGTTTTCGCGGCTTTATTTTATCTGTCACACGTTTTTTTCGTTTAGAAACCAACAAAGAATGTCAGATTCTGATAAGATTGTAAAAAATGTGTTTTGTTGTAAAGTCAACATTGTTCAGCCACTGTTGTTTCTTATTACTTGACAATTCAAGGATTATTTAAAGCGGAAATATTATGTGTGCGAACAATTAAGGAGTTAAAATTGTAACTGCAATAAATACAAGCGTTTGATTATAATGTTTTCCTGTAACTAACATGAGGAAATCATTTTAGTTTTTTTATGGCAAAGTACGAGGCTATGGTTAACGAATTCTCGTAAATTAACATTAGTATTCTGATAAAAGTGCAATTGCAAAGCTATTTGTACAGCAGCTAGGTACGTAGTCAACCAGGAGCAAGGCAGAAATTCGGAATAGAAAAATGATGGAAGATTGTACCTACTATCCTAAAATCTCCACCAACCCAATGCGGTGTTGAATGTTTTACTTAATGATTTTACAAATGTTTTGTAATTGTAATCGTATAGTTCTTAGTATGGAAAAAAATGTATATTTCTTTATCAATAATTTATCGTTCGCAACAAACAGATACGTGCATACTTACGGTACATACTTTGTAGATAGCAAGACCATAGACATAACATACTCAAGGTTATTTTTTTTACATATTAAATAGAACATAAACATGATAAACTATTTTGCTGAGTTATGTCAAATATCGACTTTTACTTTAATAAAAGTCTTTAATGCATTGAATGTGACACTGTTCATGATGTTTTATGAAATTTTAAGCTCAGATTACCCTTAATCTGCCCTCGTCACACTTATAGTCCGCGAAATCTTCTCCCTAAAGAATATTTGACACATTGAGCTTAAAGGAGTTTACAGAGTTCAGTAGCTTACTTATCAAAACTTAGCTAACTATTGTATATGTGTTCATCATTCTGTCTCACAAGAGTACACTCTATCGTAGTTTAGCTAGTATGTACGATTTAAAAGTACTTCCATTTGCATAATGCTTCTTTGTGACCGAGTATCACCTGTCGTCGGAAGCGCCAATTATACAGTGACTACACTAATTAGCATTTCCCCATGTTCAATTACCGCTCAAAAGTTAATCACCCTTTCATAAAACGGCAACGCTTTACGATTGCGTTTACGATTGGACGGCTCGAGTAATGGCAGTCTTCTCGCCGTCTCGGCATTTTGGGTGATAGAGGAACACCGTGGGTTTTAGATGGTAAACCGTACTTCTATCTTTCGGGACTCCGACTGGGCCAAAGGCGGGTGGACGGCCTCTAAAAGGTGTGTGGCGGGCGGTGCTGGTGGCGCGTTAGAGGTTGCATTGCATGAGGTGGTGGACATCAATGGTACGGATCCCTTTGTGCGTGAGTCCGACACGTACTTGGCCGGTTTTTTTATTCTTTAATATAAAACATTTTATAATTACCTGCTTGTAGAGCGAGTATAAGACATATTTATATAAAAAAAATGTTTATATCCGCTAAGTAGAATGTGATTGGATTGAATATACAAGTAAAGCCCTACCGCCAGCTAAATCTAGTTTATATTATATAAATAAGTATAAGGTAACAGCCGGATAGTTGCCCCACTTTTCATTAGGCTCTATTATATATAAATGTGTCCCTAATACGAATGGAACATGTGTACCAAAACGTAGGCTTTTTGTGTTCTTTTTATTGCTTTAAGAAGGTGTACGAGCAATGGGCTCATCTGATGATAAGTGGTAAACTCATGTACGTTAGCAATCCTAAAGTAATCATAGCCCTGTTATTTCACTCCTTTCACGTAAACACAGTAACTTTAGCAAACTACTCCTTAGAGGTGACTTAAGCGCAATGCATTATAATAAACAAAGAATTACGCATTGACTAATGACGCATAGTTTTACACGCTTTTATTAAACTAAACTGCTTAATTTTTGCGAACCAACCTCCTTTACATTATACGATTTTCCACGGTAATTACAAATTATTTGCCGAGAATTACTTATAACAACATTTTGCGGAGAAGGACTTATTTTATCTATTGCTATAAAGCTTAGGTTTGACATTTCTCGTATATCGACACCAGAAGTATCAATTAACGTAAGGGACAAAACACGACTTTTCAGGAGAGCCAAAAAACCATTCCGATTTTACAAATTCTTCTGTAACTTTTTATTAGTTGCCCTAATCTTAAAAGTGTCTAGGACAAAGTTTCTTATAATTTTCTCTTCTTTATAACTATAAATAAAATATTTACGTAAACTTACGCGTTTAGAAAATAGCATGTCCCTTACATTAAAAAAAGTTGCTAAGTTCCTGCTAGTTGTCCTTTAAGGCACTCAAGCTTTCAATGTCAAATTATCCCATATTAAAGTAAGCACCAAATTTAATAGGAAACTATAACACAAATGTACTGTAAAGGACATAAACTACTATGAACTGGATGAAATATGATGTATGATAAACTATTAAGAGCAATTATCATGTAATTTTGGACCTGATATCTTTATTATTAAGTTCATTAGTAAAAATATACTTAAACTTACAATATCTTTAGATTAATTTTGGAAATTTTGGAGAAAATTCGGACTGGTCGAACAGTAAATACGACTGTGGTAAATGCAGTTAGGCAGTTCCTAGAGACAGGATCTTATGAACGTAGACCAGGTCACAGCCGTAAGCTGTGTAATTTGACTTGGAATAACCGTTTTATCGTCAGAAATGTCATTACTGCAATTCAAGCACATAACCAACTCCAAGAAGTTAAAAATGTGTGTGGGGGTATACGTACGGTCAGAAGAAGGTTAAGTTTTTAAAACTGCTAGAGTACCACAGTTTCTTATTTCTCTCGTGAGTACAGGCAATGGACAATATACACACATCAAAAAAGTCTAAGCAACATGCATGATATTACAAATTTACCATTTATATTAATTAATTTCTAAGTATTTACTCACTCAAAGTGTATAGGTAAGTAAACTTTTTTGTTATTGATGACATACAAAAAAAAAACGACGTAAAAAATGACGTAAAAAAAAAATTTCGATTATGTTTTGTTTTTTTTCATAAAATTCAAATGACTGCGAATTTGTTTGAATTTGAGTGCATGTTAATTGCTACGTTTTAGTCTTGATTTTATAATTTTACCAACCATTTAAATACAGTTGGCGACAAAATTGAATTGTTAGATATTCTTTACGTCATGGAGCGACGTCATTTGACGGCAGATGAAATGCAAAGAGCTGTAGGGATGTTGCAAGCGGGAAGTAATCAATCTCAGGTATCTCGACATTTTGGTATTCATAGAAGTGTTATTTGTCGTCTTTGGCAGCGCTATAATAATACAGGGGAACCCGCTGAACAGCATCCAGGCCGTAAAAGGAGTACAACCACTCGGCAAGACCGGTACATACAACTGACTGCAAGACGCCAGCCGATGTTAACCGCTCGAGAGATAAGTTTGAGGCTACAAAATTCAAGTGGTGTTGATGTAAGTCCCCAAACTGTGCGAAATCGACTGCATGAGTACGGCCTACGAGCTCGACGCCCTATCAGGTGCCCACCGATACGTCACGGGAATCGCGCTCGTCGAAATGAATGGTGTAGAGAACGCATAACATGGACCCAGGAACAATGGGATAAAATTATGTTTTCCGATGAGTCGCGATTCGGGTTTAGGCCTGATACAAGAAGGGTGCGAGTGTACCGTCGACCCGGAAATACTGAAAGACTCAGGTGCGTTCAGGAAGTTCATCCATACAGCGGCTCAACAGTTATGGTATGGGCGGGTATTATGAAGAACAGGCGAACTGAGCTCGTTTTTGTAAATGGAAACATGAACGCTGAAAATTACGTTGAGGATATTCTCAGACCTTATGTCCATCCATTTGCACAAACCTTTGGCTCCGATTTTACGTTAATGCATGACAATGCGCGTTCACATACAGCTCGGCGAACCAGTGAATACTTGGCAACGGAGAACATCCAGGTATTGCCCTGGCCTGCACAATCGCCAGACCTCAACCCCATCGAGCACGCATGGGACATGCTCCAGAGACGTGTTTTGAAGGACTTGGACGGAGTGACAACAACCCAACAGCTGAAGGATTTGCTACAATTCCATTGGGAGCGAATACCGCAAGATGACATAAACAGTCTCATTAATTCAATGAATAATCGTTGCCGACAAGTTCTGAATAGCAGAGGAGGCCATACTTTGTATTAAATTGTCCTATTCTTTCACAATAAATTCATTTTCTTAAGAAATTTCAATTTGTAAAAAAAAAGTTTAGTTTCTTATGTACCTGTATATTCTAATATTGTTAATTTCTGTTATTAAAAGAACTTATAAAGAAAACAGCTGTTATTTTTACATCATAGAACCCTAAAAATATTATTTTAAAAATAAAATACAACGTTATAATTAAAATAAATGGTAAAATAAATTAATATAAATGGTAAATTTGTAATATCATGCATGTTGCTTAGACTTTTTTGATGTGTGTATATAAGGCGTTTTCGTCTATTGCAGACGATTTATGAGGTGGTGTCTGTGATACATCGCTTTTGATGACTGTACAGACCGACACCACAGACTTGACAAAAGAAGTAACTGGACATTAGTGTCGAACCATGTTCATGTCGTTTTTGTCTCTTGTCAGCAAGCACTTCAATCCAGGCTTCATTACAAAATTTGCAACCCTCTCCGACACGTTTGCGCCACTCAGGACGTTTTTCCGCGAGCTTCTCCCAGTCACGGTGGTCGATTTTAAATGCTGCCATGTCTCGCTTGGTGCAGTCTTTGAAACGAAGCAGCGGCCTCCCAACATCTCTTTTTCCATTCGCTACTGCACCAAGAAGAACAACGTCGTTGTAATGGAGAGGGTTCCATCCTATGCACATGCCCTAGCCAACGCAGACGTCTCTATTTAAGAAGCACTGTCAGACTAGGCAGCTGTGCGATTTCTAGAACCTTCTCGTTTGTCATCTTGTCCTGCCATGCTAAGCCCAAGATCTTTCATAAGCAACGCATGTAACATAAGTTAAGACGACGGCGACGTTCTTGTTTTGCATACGATGTCCAGGTTTCAGCTCCGTACAAGAATATGCTTGAAAGACATCCATCTTGGTCTTAGTAGTAAAGTGCTTATTGTACCATACCCTTGTACCTAGCTTCCCGAACATGGTTGCCGCCTTGCCAATACGGATGTCGATCCGTCGAGAGCATTCGAAAAATGTGGTGTTTACAGACGAATATCGGATATCATTAAGTTATCGTGAAGGTCGTCAGAGTTCTTACAGGCACAAAAATAAAAGGTTTGCCCCATGTGCCTCTTGAAACTGTGGTGTGCCAAGGTGGTTCAATAATGTTTTGGGTGGCATCATTTACGGGGCTCGTACTTAGACTTGGTTATTTTTTAAAGTGGTGGTGTAAACGCAGAAAAATATGTTACAGAGGCTTAAAAACCTCATGTGATGCCAATTGCACCATTTATTGGGGAATAATTTCTGTTAATCCATGATAGTGCCCGGCCACACATCCCTAAAAATCACAACTGAATAAGGGTGTGATTCGAAAATTATTATGGCCTCCTTGAAGTTCAGACTTAAATCTTATGGAACATGTCTAGGACAATTAACTAAATGTTACAGTTTTTATGGCTGTGTCTCATTTTGTTGATTTTTTAAGAAATTTTGTTCATTAAATGTTTTTTAATTCATACTTGTAATTAAGTAAAATATTTGATAATACCGAAAAATACTGTGTAATGTACATTTTTTCGAAATTTTAGACATAATTAAAGGTGGGCCCTTGAATATATATTAAGGTAAGCGACAAATTAAAGTGAAGTTATGTATTGTGTTTTAACGTAAAGGTCATATTGTGAGAATTGCACAAAACTTTTGTTTAATGTAAGGGACTGAATGTAATTTCAGAACTATTTACATTATTTTTTCTAACACGTAAAAATATTTACGTCCGTTAAATTAATTTTTTAGTATAAAAAACAGTCTAGACCTTCGAAAACGTGTACTGTAAGGGACATTTTTTTAACGATAGAGAAATTTCAAATATACCAAACGATAGAGCGTGAAATTCCGAATCCAACGGTATATACAGTGTGTAAAAAAAACCCTGTCCGATCCATGAAGGGGTGATACAGTATCGAAAGGTAGTTAGGTTGGCGGTGTCCTTTTTTGAAAATAAGTCAAAGAAAATTTCCACATTATTTTGTGAGTTATAAGGGAAATCGTAAAAGTTGCCACTAGGCACACCGGCGAGTACTACATCAATACCTAGGTAGATATTCACAAAGAATGCCGACGCGCGAAACACTTTTGCCTAATCCCTTTGATAAAAGCCGCCCGCTCGCGCGCCGGCGCCGCCGCCTGTGCTGCCGCCGTTTAACCTACCTACTTGGTACGATTCGGCTTGTACTTCCGAGTAAATCAGGTGTTTATACCTAAAAGGATTGTTGAATTGCATTTCATTTATTTTAAACTTATTCTTTAAAGATAACAAATTGATAATGATAACGACATGCACAATAAATTGGTAATTGTTAAGACGTTTACGAGTAGATATTTTAAATAAAATTACTTATCAAATCTTATGCCTAGGTACATACCTTTAGTTGATAAAAATATCAACTTGCTGTTGTAGGGTCTGACGATCATGCTCCACATAGCCACCTTCCCTTTGCACACACATTGGCACCTTTTTTTTAGGTTTTTGCGAATATTAAGTAGCACTTCAGGGTTTGACTATAAGGTATCGAAAGCACTCACTATCCTACGTCGCATTTCTTGTTCCGTTTCACAAATTTTTGTGTAGACTATTTGTTTTACGTGGCCCCACAAGTAAGTCTAACGGAGTTAGATCTGGCGACCTCGGCGGCCACGCAATAGGACCTCCTCGTCCAATCCACTTGTTAGGATACTGCACGTCGAGGTAGTCTCGCACTGCGCGTAAAAAGTGAGGTGGTGCGCCATCGTGCTGGAACCACAGGGAGTGGTAACTCATCTAGCTCTTCACTGAGTACGGTTCGTAGTCGGACGGGAGAAGAGCTTGCACGCGGCGGTAATGAAAGGGATGCAGTCCTTCCTCCTTTAAAATTTTCCACACCCTCACGTGACTACTTCCCAACTGTCTTGCTACACTACGTGTGCTTAGTGTAGGCTCTGCATCGAACATTTCCAACACAGCCTCCTCGATGTTGTCACTGCGGCGGGGTCTGCCGGCTTCCCTGTGATGTTCTACTTCCCCACTGACACTGCCGGTGGTGTACACGCGGTTGTGTAGCCTCTGGAAGGCACGCACTAAAGGTACAGGCAAACCTTGAGGAATGGAAAACCGTTCCTCATATTCACTACGTGCAGCTGCATAATTGCACTCACTTCTACCTAAACACATTAACACATTGAAATATTCAGCGTTTGAATACGGCACGGACATAGTCGTAACGTAATTCTCGTAATAAGTACACAAGGTCACAATTACACTCCCGGAACGTCTAAACTGTTAGAGTTATTTCGCGAGACTGCGACAACAAATAAATAAAAATATCTAGTTAATATTAGGCACCTATGAAGTAGGTTTTTAAAGGAATAGGGATGTGGACGAAACTTTGTTAAAGTACTATTTTCATTAATATCGATAGAAGTGCATGATAATCAATAAATGTTTAAATACAATCATACAATAACATATCCTTGTGGTGACGGAGTAAGAATACAAAATGTCACCACCCCCTCTCATCCCATGGGTGCCGTAAAAACCGACTAAGGGACTAACCGTAAATATTATCTTTACGAAGTAAAAAGAAGGATAACTTGAAAATAAACACTTTACCAATCCGTCTGGCCAGCTTGGTATTAGTAGGCCAAGGATCCTTCCGTAACGGGAGGCGGCCCGTCCCTGTGGGACATACCCCGTAGTGGGACATTAGTGGACTGTTATGATGATACAATAACAAAATCAGTTACATAGTTTTTAAAATATTAATTAGCTAGTTTATTTTTACAATTTTATTAGTTTGTTTTTACAGTAACTGAAGAACAGTTTCGCAGTTTTAAGTAAAATATTTAAGAGCATCGTACACAATTCTAAATATCGTAACCGATATGTAGCCTTTCCTAAATTTAAGAAAGTTTAAAAAGAAAAAAGATTAGGTAAAGTCATCATCATCATAACAGCCCATTAATGTCCTACTCGACAGTCCCTACGGGACGGGCCTCCTCCCGTGACGGAGTGATACTTGCCCTACTAATACCACGCTGGACATACGGATTGGCACAGAGTTTTATTTCAAGTTTTCCTTGTTTTAATTACGTAAAGATAATATTCACGGATAGGCCCTTAGTCGGTTTTTACGACACCCATGGGATGAGATGGGGTGGTGACGCACTGTATTCTTACTCCGTCACCACACGGAGTGTAAGTAAAGTAAGAAGGTAATTTAAAAAAATCTATATTTTTTTCTTGTTCAACATTTTCATCATAGCTACGTCACTAGGGCGGTGCATTGGTGTAGCACAGTGAAAGCGGTGTCCTTTGTCGGCACGGATTAAATTTGTCGGTGCATTATTTATTACTTTTTATTCGAAGTCAAAGAAACCGCCTTTGAACTAAGTGTTCAGGGCTTAAGAAAATTCCCCAATTTCAGGGTAAATTTCGTAGATGAAAACGAATATTTTTTTTTTTTTTTTAAGTATTTTTCATTTTAAAAATTATTTTTAGAATGTTTGTCAGGTATACAAAGCCCCCGTTACGGATCGGACAGGGTTTTTTTTACACACTGTATAACTCATTTTGGCCAAAATGTCCCTTACGTTAATTGATACTTCTGGTGTCGATATCGTAGGATAAGACGGGTAGCTAGCGGTCAAGACGTCTAGGCGAATACTCAGAAAAGCAATCCCCAATAGTTGCTTAGATATTTACATTATAACCAGTCTTAATCGATTTATTATGATAATAAATTTTAATAGTGTCTATAATTGAAGAAATAATTTTCTTATCTTTTATCTGATTCTTGTTCATATTGTCATCTGCTGATATAATATTTTTAAAGTAGTGTATCTATGACAAAAGTACCTATTGCACCGTCTGACTACTTGAAATCACCACTATCCCCCTTACTCATAAACGCCTCTTACATTTAATTACTGTTTAGCGAAATTTTTGTAAGTAAAACCAACCTTATACCAAACAAAAACGTAAGAATTTAAGCTAATCAATTGACTAAAATTTAAGAGGCGTTTATAAGTAAGGGGGTATGTTGTAAACATAAATGATATACAAATAAATAAACGTTAAGTCTTTGGTTACCAAACAGAAGTGTCTATTCACATACGATACAAATCTTTGTGTTCTTAAACATTAATTTTGGTTTTTAAGTATGTTTAGAACAAGCACTGCTTTGTTTAGAATTAGATGGCGTTGAGTGAATCTCTATGAATCTCTATCTTGGAAATATTATCCGTGTTGTGAGTTGTGACGGAGTAAGAATACAATATGTCATGTCACCACCCCATCTCATCCCATGGGTGTCGTAGAAACTGACTATGGGACTATCTGTGAATATAACCTTTACATAGAAAGAAGGAAAACTTGAAATTAAACCCTATACCAATCCGTCTGGCCAGCATGGTATTAGTAGGCCAAGTATCCCTCCGTCACGGGAGGAGGCCTGTCCCTGTAGTGGGACATTAATGGGCTGTTATGATGATACCAAAGAGAAGTGTCTATTCACATACGATACAAATCTTTGTGTTCTTAAACATTAATTTTGGTTTCTAAGTATGTTTAGAACAAGCACTGCTTTGTTTAGAATTAGAATGGCGTTGAGTGTATGTGCCTTTCATTACATATACTTGACGACCTCTGTGACGTAATGGTTATACATGACTGCTACGCAGAGGTCTCGGGTTCGATTCTGCTCAATGCAATGTGCATGAACATGATTGTTTGCATTCATCTGTGTGTTTTCTATGTATAATATTAAAAATGTTGGTTAAATGTGTAATAGATATTTATTTATACATAATAATAATTACTTGTTTTATTAAATTTTCCGCAGTACCTAAGTTAAAAAGATAAAGAATTAGTAGGTTCTAGCGATTAAGAATGCGTGGGTGTGAATAAGAGATGTTCGCTCCCACGCAATGTACTAATGACGTGGTCACCTATACACCTAGTAAGCGCAATATTAGTTGACCGGCTTGAAATTCTTTCAAATGGCTGCAAAGTTGGACCTCTTTGGAAATTAATGGCGGCAGGGCACGGGTGTATAGGTATACGAGCACGTCTTTGAAAGTTAACTTCGTCTGGCCAAGTAATATTGCGTTAGCTGTACATTATTATTGAAGACGAAGAGTTTATGAAGAATGCTTGTAGGTATCTCTTACCACTAGTCTTTATAAAATACCGTGGGCTTATGGACTTTTACACTTACCTATGTAGACGGCTCAAAAGAGACTGCAGATGAGTCTTCTTCTCGGAACTTGGTTGGCCAAAACTGATATTTATTTATACCAAACTTACCTTCTTACGAGTAAGTACATGTTATGTGTCGTATGTAATGTATTCCAATGAATGTGTTAAAACCCCCGTTATCAATATGACGATGCTGGTAAAACCCTTACGTATTATTATGTCTATAAATGTTACCCATGTCACTAAAGTACGCCAGACATTGCAGACATTGCATTTCAATTTTGTGTTTTAAATAAGATTTTCGTGAATTTCTTCTAATCAATTTTGGCATGCCAAATATTAGGTATATTCAATCAAAATCAAAAATATACTTGTTGTTCATATCGAGTGCTAATATATATGTTACAGCCAAAGTAATTAAATAGATACTATACATAAGGACTGGTCATTATAAATAATAACCAAATTGACTAGACAATGTGATAAATTAATCACATCATCTAGATATTATTTAAAATAGCTGATCAAAGTTAGTCAAAGTAATAAATATGGTATAACCAACTCATTATTACCTTAATTATTATGAGTATTACTATATTCTAGCACTCGCCGGCCGCTACCGCGGCACGCTCGCTTGGCTCGTGCGTCCTTTATGCCCGATTTACACATCGACAAGTACAGTAGCGAGTTAAAAAAATAGACAGTTAAGGAGTAAGTAATAAGTAGTAAGTACAGTTCACACGTAGGCGAGTACAGCTCATAAGTTGCCGATCAGAGACGAAGACCAGTCGCGTCGTGCGTGCCGGCGTGCGTCGCCTGAGATTGTTTAGGTACGGTTATTTTAATCGATAAAATGGACATTGAACAATTGAATACCAATTTACGCGCTATCATACGAGAAATAGTATTAACACTTGCACAACACATTCAAAATAAAATTTTAATAGAAAAGTATAGAATAATAAAAAAATAAATATTCCTCACACTTTTACACAACGCCATTTAGTCCCAAACTAACCAGAGCTTGTACAATGGGTACTAGACAACGCATAAATATACTTAAATACTTTTGTAAATACGTACACATTATACATAGAAAAACAGACAATAATAAAAATAAATACATATTAGAACTTGTGAACTGTACTAAACTCGCCCGTCTACACGGCGGGCGCTGCGAGCGCCGAGCCGGCGGGGTAAGGGAGACGCGAGAGAGGGGGCTACTTCGTACTGAACTCGCCAAAAAATAGGATCGAACTGTATTAAAATCAACTTAATCGGCAACTTACTACTTAACTCGCTTTTGCCGTCCACACGCAAAAAGTGACTTACTCGCCAATGAGGCAAGTTAACTCGCTACTGTACTTGTCGATGTGTAAATCGGGCATTAGTCACCGTACTAACCTAACCTAACCAACTGTTTCTGACTTTTGCCTTAATATTTTATTTTAGGACATATTACTTTAAGTATAGCAAGAAAAAATAGGATATTTAAACAATTACATATATAGTACCCTATTTTATGACACACAAGTATTATAGGTAAAGACGATTAGGTAATATACGATTTCGTATGTTATAGTAAATTATATCCTTATATAAATAGTAACCACAGATAAATCAACCGCTCCGTATCATATAAATATAATCTAGAAATCTTTACCTACTTGTTTTATTACATTATCTAAGTCTTTGAAGGTATTATTTATAATGGCTAGTTAATGTGATTAATTCTGCGACATTTATCACTTTATCTAAATTGAGTAGCCATTATACATAACGGCTAGTTATTATGTATAATATTCATATTTATTACTTTGGCTGTGACATATATAGTGCTAATATGCTCGAATAGATATAGACTTTAGATTAAAATATGGACCCTGTCGGGCACGGCAAAGTACATTATAGAATAAAACAAAGAAGGAAGCTAATAATTTAGACAGTCCTGTAAATCTGTCCTGTAATTTCCTAATATTTTTACGCTATGCTTGGAGGTGGATTAAGCGAGCACTTATGTACTTTTATCGGTACTCTGTCAGTAAGATTACTTATCAATACTAAGATATTATCAATAATACTACATACAGTACATACTGCTTAAACAATGCTGCCAAAGAAACTTCTCTGACAATCCGGATGTCAATAGTCGAATGCAATTACAATCACTTCCACAACTGATAACTCATTTCACGCTCCGTGGCACACGAGGACGAAGTTGAAACTGTAGATATTTGTTTATTACCCACTTTTTTATTTCTAGCAACACTTCAGAGACACCTCTACAGGAAAAATGAAGACCTGCGAAGGGTGGCAGACAATCGGAAGACAAGCACTCGAGAATGTTCAAAAACCGACTCTACTTATTCGGGGCAGTTGGATTACCCACATTGACCCGAAAGCTGCTAGCTCAATGGATTTTTATGGTCTGACTAAAACAATCAAGTTCTTTATTCTTTTGTTTAAACTGAAACACGACACCGTACTATTGACTTTCTAATATCAATCAATACAATATTATAAGTACTTAACAAAAAGAGCGTTAGTACCTACAGTAATGAACTGCCAAAACACGGCCTTTACTCTGTTCTTATATGCAGCTCTCTCCTTATATGGAGATTATGGCCAGACGTGTTAGTATCGGGTTATATTTTAAGCTTGTTTTCCATCTTTGCTAGAGATACGGACTGATAAGATGTAGCCCCTTACTTTTTGCCGCTGAATGTGATTGGAAGGCAACAGTCTAGCAAAGATCCATGCGTCACGTCAACAGATTCTCTCCTGTTTGGTTTTATCGATTTATTCCATGAAAACAAATGTTACAATTAATTGTAACATTTGTTACAATTAATTAGAAATAGTTAACTGTTACTAAGACAACTTAGTACCAGTTAACTGTTACTAAGTTGTCTTAGATTTAATGGATTAATAGTAGGTAAGGTACAAGTTATTAAATATAGCATAAATAATTAAAAACATAATAAGCTAGTGTTGCCAATCGCTGTTCATAAAAAACCTAGGCACATTATTTTAATCTATTGAGGTCAGGACTAAAGCGCCGATTACACTACCCTACATGTAGGGCCCTACATGACCTAGTGCACTACATGACCTAGTGCACTACATGAGCTAGTGCACTACATGAGGTAGTGCACTACATAAGCTAGTGCACTACATGACCTAGTGCACTACATGACCTAGTGCACTACATGATGTAGGGCGGTCGGGACTCGCCAATCTCCGATATGTAGTGTCCATCCAGATCTAAACAGAGCTAACTCAAAAATTGACGTTTTTCACTTTTACACGCAGTCGAATTCTTTGATTCGTTACGCATCGACCACGAAAACAGATTTAAATATATCAACACTACACGACGCTAGATGTCGTAAGGAGTCTTTTTTGTTGGATGAACGGACTCCGCTCCTCGGAGTTATTTTGATTTTACTGACATTTTTCGTAATTTTATTTTGAGTTGTCTCTATTTTAACGATTAGTTTCAAGTGTCTGAAACTAATCGTTAAAAATGAAACATTTTGAGATAAACTTGTATTGCTGGTCTACATCTAGCGTCGTGTAGTGTAGACTACACTACCTGTGTAGACTCGTATATTTAAATCTGTTTTCGTGGTCGATGCGTAACGAATCAAGGAATTCGACGACCTTGGTGGCGCGACGGTAGCGCAAGCGGCTGCCGTGCAAGAGGTTGTGGGTTCGATCCCCACGCAGGACAATAATTTGTGAGATCCACAAATTATTGTCCTGGTCTGGGTGTTCTTTGTGTCCGTTAATTGATGTTTGTAAAAGGTCCCAGCGACACAGGGCATGATCACTAGTGCGGGAGTTGTCTTTTAAAAAAAAAAAAAAACTGTGTGTAAAAGTCAAAAACGTCAATTTTTGAGTTAGTTCTGTTTAGATCTGGATGGACACTACATATCGGAGATTGGCGAGGCCCGACCGCTCTACATCATGTAGTGCACTACCTCATGTAGTGCACTAGCTCATGTAGTGCACTAGCTCATGTAGTGCACTAGCTCATGTAGTGCACTAGCTCATGTAGTGCACTAGCTCTAGAAAAGCACTAGAAATGATGTTTTATTTAACAATCATTTAGATTTAGTTTGGCACGCGGCGGTAACATTTTGAAATATTTTGTTTGTTTTAGAATAGAGCGCCATGCTGTTTTCTATACAAAAAAGTGTCTGGGTTGACTCCAGCGAGACAGAACAGACATGGCGCACGCACGCCGGGTGTGATGGTGTAGCAGTATGCGGGTGCTTTGCGAAATTTCGAATCCATCACAGAAGCTATTATGTGAAACACAATTAATTATGCATTTGATCTCAGCTTGGATGTTGTATAAGTTTATTATGCCTTTGTTAGTTAAAGACCCTACACATAATCCTCCTTACTCATAAACGTCTCTTAAAGTTAATCACTGTTTAGCTAGATTTTTATTAGGAAAACTAAACTTTTGCCAAACAATCCGTAAGAATTTAAGCTAATCAATTGACTAAAATGTAAGTGGTGTTTATGAGTAACGGGGAATATGTTACAAAATGCATGATTCCTAAATGCGGCAATCATTGAATAAAAAAAAATCCTGCTGTTTCAAAGGTGTGAAAACAAACCACTTACAATCTCTCCTAGAGTAATGCAGATGGATTACAGTCAGATGTTTGAAATCATTATGATTTAAATGTTCATTATTATGTGTAAGATAATCTCAGATATTTTATCAATTTACATACGTTAGACTCTTCTTTATTATCTTAGTTATTATAGAGAAATGTATTAGAAAGCAAATAATTTGCGCAAAAATTGATTATTTTATAATGACCATGTTGGATAAAAGTAAAATCAATTAGTTTTCAACGGTACCTTTTAATCTTTATTTTCGTTTGTTAAAAATGGAATTGTAAATAAGAATAAAAAAATATTTTATGAAATTTACTGATAATTGTATAAAAAACTGATACCTAATCTAGAAGGAAAGTAGCTGACTTGCACGAGGTCGCGTGTTCGATTCCCACGCAGGGCAGTTCTTTATGTGATACACAAATTATTGTCCTGAGTCTAAAGTTCTTTAAGTTCGTTAAATTGATGATTGCAAAAGTCCCCGCGACACAGGGCATGATCCGTGGTAAGGTATAATAATATGACAATTTAATTGTATACCTAACATCATTGACTGTAAGTATGTATAGTATTATTATAAATGTATGTAATAAGTTTGTGTGTAATAGGCAACATCATAGGTATGTATCGGTAACAGATTTACTAAATGCTTTTTTACGTAATTTGTTTCGCCCATATTACGACAGAACCATCAGTAAAGGATATATTATTCTTTATTTATTCTTTCCTTCACAAATACAATACAGTTAAATGCATAAACAGTTTCAAAACAGTGTATCTTTATGATTTGTGAAGGACTGGCGCCCGTAATGGGTTTAATAAAACCTGTGTCACGGGTCACCAGGCCCCCTCAATGACGACAAAGTTGTGGACGAAATAACTAGCACTTAAATTAAGAAAATAAGAAAAAAATATTAAAAAACTAAAATATATTATTAGTATCTAGCTTAATTTCTATATTAGTTGCAACAGTATTTCTCTTAATAAATAAAAATAATGTTTCGTATTTCAATAGTTACTTATGCTAGAGGTGCAAGAGATGGTTATGTGTGTGGTGAGAGTGTATAAGTAGGTGAGTAGTGTGTATGTGTGAAGATGTATGTGACCAGCATTAGATTTGGGTGAAAAGTGTATGAGAGCCGGTATTAGGGCATATTTACTCTAATTGAGCTTACTTAACTATATTTAGTTTGGACTTTATTAAATTTTATGTAGTTATATGTTTAGTTAAAAAATTAGGGGACGGAGAAGTTTTTCAGTATCATCGTAGGTTAAAGTTTTTAGGTATTGTGAAACGACTTTTTTACATTTAAAGGAAGAAAGAGTATATATGTTTAATAAGCAATTGATTTTGTTATAGAGGTAAGTACCCAGAAAGCAGAAGAAGTGATGAGAGAAGGCAGTCCTAAGCTGGAGAGAAGTGCACACAATGCCCATACGTCGTTTGCCCTTGTTTTTATTTGGGTCATAGACAGTATAAGTATGCTTGGCTAGGACAACTCTTAGAATAAAGGATTTTCTTACTGATAGCAAGTTCCACTCCCTATATAGGTCATCGGTTGGAAAGCGGAAGGATGAAGAAGGAGGGGGAGTAGGACAGGAATAAAATACATTTATAACCTTAGCAGTCCTGGCCTACTTACTATACCTGCTTATGCTACATAAACAGTCGTAAATATTCATATAATTGTCACATTGTTGAGGAATAATAACAATAATGTTTTATGACTAAGTAAAATACGTCAATTTCTGCGTATTTTTTCCGCTTAGGTACGTCCAATGACGTCTAGGGAGAATATTCTAGTAGGTACGCACCGTATTAGCATAATACCCCGATTTAGTTACAAACGCTAACTTTATAACACTGAGATCGCGTTCTAACTAGACCTGCACAGCCTCTTGAACAAATAAATTTACGAGCAATAGCCTTTTGGGTTTCGTAAACATTTTTATTAGCTACCTAGGTTTTTAATATAAAGATATTTTGCCATTTTGTTGGGAATGACTGGATAATGCGGGCGGAGGACCGGAAAGAGAGGCGTGAACTTAAGGCCTAAATCCTGCAGTGCTTGCATGGCTTAGAGAGAAATAATTGGTGGATAAATTTATTTACAATAAGTTATACTATCAGTGTATTTTGCTGTTGTTTCTTCCTAGTACAGGAACCAGACGCGCGTAAGAACCATATCATTATAGTACTGATAAATAACTTATTAATCTAAGTATTTAATGATTCATTTACTTATCACGTAGGTATGTAATTAGTTATTTATCAGAACGAACCCATTCTTGGCTGACATTTATGATAAAATAATAATTTCAATGAATCAGATAGTAATCAAGACGAACTGATTTTGTTTTTCATTGTCTAGAGATTATTGTACGAAGTTATAGACAACTAGCTGACCCGTGCCCACTTCGTTAGGCCGCGAAAAAAACGCGTCACTTTTTAAACATATTTCATTACTGCTCCTCTCCTATAAGTCATAGCGTGATACTATATAGCCTATGACACTCCCCGATAAATGGACTATTCAATACAGAAAGAATTTTTAAAATCAGTTCAGTAGATCCAGAGATTAACTCCAACAACGTCACAAACACACAAACTTTAAGTACCTCTTTATAATATTAGTATAGATGTAACCTATCTAAAAATCAACAAACAGACATAATATGAAGGTCCGTCTCTACAGGTACATAAAGTGTGACATTTTTGGATATCCGATTGAATTCGACCATTTAGTTCCTGTTTCAGCCACAAAACCAATCTAAATTAGTGTTTTGGTTTTTATCACTTCACATTAAGTCATAGCACTTCGGACTCTGGCAGAATTGTCGACATCGGCATAGTTTGCCATATAAAAGAAAGAAGAAGAAGAAGACATTTTTGGACAATGAGAGCGAAAGAAGAGATAATAGAAAGAAAGAAAAATTCGTTTATTCACGTAAGATATAAAAATACCGCGTGTGAAGGTCGTTTTATAGTGATCACATAATATTATGCTCGTCTAACTTAACGGCTAAGTTTACTGAGGGTTCGGAACACGACCATGTCAGAGAAGACACCCACAAGAAACTCTGCTGGGTTCCTATCGCTCTTTTGGTGATCACTTCACAAATATTATTTTATTTAGTAAACAGGACAATTCAGATCCAAGCATTGATCGAAATCATATTAAAGTGTAAAGGATTACTTAAACGATAAAAACGTTTAAGTAATCCTTTACACTTTAATATGATTTCGATATTAACTTATGTTTAATAAAAGATTTAAATTTATTAATTGAAAATTCTTTAACTTCCCTAGGGAGCTTATTATAAAAACGAATACCATTACCAGCGAAAGAATTACTTATTTTATGAAGCCTAGTGTGGAGAACAGCAAGTTTATTTTTATTTCTAGTGTTAACATTATCTACTATCACTCATTTTTTGATATTTGTTAATATTTTTGTGTACGTACATTAAATTATCAAATTGAATAACACAAAAACATTGAGACATTAAACATTGAATATATGTTATAAAGATCCTCATCAATTAGCGATGAACTACCACCTCCACCGATGGGGCCTCAAAGACTCGCCGGGGTGTGATTGTGGAGCTCCAAAACAAACGATGATGCACATCGTCGAGGAATGTCCCCGACGTCGTTTCTCTGGGGGAATGCGTGAGCTCCACAACCTTACTCCGGCCGCAAAAGATTGACTCCTCCAGCTGGATATAGATGTATAGGGTTCAAAGCAGAAGCCATACGCAATGATGATGATGATGATCAATTAGCAAAATCGTCAGGGGCTTTACTATCAATGAACATTTCAATAGTTTTAATCATTGAATCTCCTTTCGAATATTCTAGTCTTTATGATAAGCATGACGTATGCTTACAGAAATGAACGTATACATAAGATTGAGACTGTATTCTAAAAAAAAAAAAAATTACCATAATCAGAGGGTGCATCTCAGGTACATCAAGACTCTTAAAAATACATACATCACTGGGGATAAAACTCTGTGTCGCAGGCACTTACAGACATGAAATAATAGACGCAAGAGACGTTTAGGACCGTTATTTGTGGAAGGCGGAACGAAAACTTGCCATACAAATGCATCATCATAACAGCCCATTAATGTCCCACTGCAGGGACGGGCCTACTCCCATGACGGAGGGATAATTGGCCTACTATACCCTTTCCAGCGTAAGTTTGGTTTTTTGACAGTTCACGTCTATGAAGTTTCGTAATACTTCCGCTTTTTTTTTCAATCAAATAATATTGTATTTCATGGACGTATCCATGTTTTTTTTTGGTTACCATGGTTACTTAGTGATGGACACTCATAACGATTACCACCATTATGAAACAAATTACAAATAATCGGTAGAAATAATTGCTATGAATATACCTGAACTCTTCATAATACGTTCGTACGGCTACTTGGACTACTAATACCACGCTGGCCAGACGGATTGGTATAGAGTTTAATTTGAAGTTTTTCTTCTTTTCATTTCGTAAATATAATATTCCCGAATAGTCCCTTAGTCGATTTCTACGAAACCCATGGGAATAGATGGGGTGGTGACATATTGTATTATTACTCCGTCGCCACTCACCACACGGATTAATTATGACTTACATAATTTTATAATTTTACGACACAATCTTTAGCCTCGTATATTTATTTCAATAACAATAAATAAAAACATACAGACAGAATAAAGTGATTTATATTTGTTTACAAAAAACTAAGAGAATATTAAGTAAATCGAAAGGCTAATTATTGAAATCGCTTACAATCGAATGGCATTAGGTACATTCGAGATACTGCTGAACGTCACTAACGTCAAGCTGTCAAATATAGTGGAAAGGGTATAATAGGATTGGTATAGAGTTTAATTTCAAGTTTTCTTTCTTTTTATTTCGTAAAGATAATATTTACGGAAAGTCCATTAGTCGGTTTTTACGACACCCATGGGATGAGATGGGGTGGTGAAATATTGTATTCTTACTTCGTCACCACACGGAATAAGTGATAGTTATTCCTACAGTTCTTATAGTGTAGGTACATCGTGGGACATTACATAGTTATTTTTTTCTTTCGTAGTTTTTGGTATACCCTATACACAATGGATTTCATATCCAAAAGTCTAAAAGGGGTAGTGCACGGGTATACACAGACATACACGCTGTTATATTTAATCAAAATAAATAACATTTTCAAACTAATGTTCCCCGTATAGTAACATGATCTGTACAAGTTAGAAGTCATACCTGTTAGTGTAGTGGCACGGCGCGGGTGTATTAGTCACTGATAACATTATCGGTCGCGCTACCTCGCGCATCGTGTGTTATGCACCTAACTACTACACTCTACCTACGCTAAATTAATTGTACCTACTTTGCGTAAACGTAATTATGTAAAAATATACAGAGTATACAAGAGCTAGGCGCATTCCTTTTAACACTAACTAGATAGGGATAGGTATAACTGTAACACAACAAAACTTCATCGTAAAATGTTCATCCGCTTAGAAGATATAACCATTCCAATTTTTAATAGTTTTACGAATAATGTACAGTTAAACACTCGATCGATAGTACCCGCTCCTATTATATCTAACCAGAATGATCTCATATTCTTTATTACGTTTAAACAATAAAATTATTCCCCTTGTCTGTCGCGTACCTAGTAGAAAAGCTGATAACATAGAACAAGTACTTTTTGAACGTTTCTTTGAGAGTTATTTTTAGTAATATTTATAACATTAGTAAGTATTATGCGTTTTGCGAAATTTTGATAGTTCCCTACGTTCAAACGGATAGGCCAAATTTAGTGTACAGGTAAGCTATAAGCTAATCCAACTAATAACATATGAACCCTTAGCACGAGCAAGAAATTTCAATCAATCAATCCTCTCCCAATACACGCTACAGAACTCGGAAATAAAATTTTGTAGATACATAAGGAGTTTCCCTCTGTGCCTGAAAACAGCATAGGTAAGAACAACACTGACAACATTCAGAATAACAAACATCCATGCGGGCGTTTCCGCAGTAAAATAAAAAAGTCAAAATATAAAACAAGTAAAGTTAGTACTTATTAAATTCGTAATGTACAGTATGAGTCACAGAATGTAGCGCAACAAAACCTGCTTAGTAAGATAAACAATAGGTGTAGTTGTACACGGTCGATCATACGATCAGTCACGTTCACTGATTGAATTCAGTTATAATATAAACGATTCTAACATTTTTGTACATGTGGGTACTGAGATAAAATAGTTAGGTACCACGTGGCAAAAGTTACAGTTTACTGCTTTAGTGGAAGTTCTGGAATGCGCAAACAGTACGCGCCAACTAAATCGCTCGGCTCAAGTTGTTGCAATTGGCTGCCCAGATGTCATTTTTGGAACTAAATGGCGGGAAGCGTGGAGAGCGGGACTCTTCTTTGTTCCTGTACATGCGCAAATTTCTATGATAGTTAACTTCAGGCCGTCTGAGTTAAATAGCGCGTACTGTAGTTGCTGTTTACGAGGGAACGGGTTCGATCCATTAATGATTATTGGCCTCGTTTTGTTTGTTGTGTTACGTTGCGTTACAAGACGTGATTCATAACAAGGGAGTTGTCTTTTTTAATAAATAACACATAAACAAACGAAACACGCATTGTATTAAAAATACATCTAAGCTTAAAACAATAATTTGTGGATCGTACAAACAGTGTAAAACCACACCCAAAAAGACAGTCAAATTCGCGACTGCCACAAAGGCATTTTTTCATTTTATTGTTTTTCCTATTTAGTCCCCTATATAAAGAAATTATACCTAAATGATGCTACTATACAATAGTAATAAGTACATTTTCCACATTATATACATAAGTTAAAAATAAATAAGAATGCATGCTCATATCACATTTCAATGGATGTTTTGTATAAATCTAATTTGAATAGCTAAGGTATGGGAATCACGTTAGATCTATTGTAAATTTTCCTATTCCCAAGCTAGACACGAAGCTGAACGTGTGCATATCTGTTTATAATAAAGGAATACCTAAGCAATAGTAAATATTAAGGCCGTTTGTCTGTTCCCTACTTGCAATCATTCCCCTTCAGCTTTGTATGGACAGAAACTTGACCGATATAGTTACCAAGCTGCTTAGACGAGTTAGTACTGTTTTGTTTAGCTTCTTTCTTTAAATCATCATCATCATATAGACGCCCACTGCTGGACATAGGCCTCCTCCAAAAGTTTCCACCCTGCGCGGTCCTGTGCCTCCCTCATCCATCAGCATCTCTTTCTTTAAATAAAATTAGGTTATTTACTTCTTATCTTTAGATAAAATATTTACTTAAATTTAGCTCACAATAATGCTGTGACAGTAGGAATCTACGATTATGAAAACCCTAGCTCATACTCCAATGGGTGTCTTTCGACAATAATGGAAATTATCTAAATCGAAAGCAAAAGAAGGAAAACTTGGCATAAAACTGTTCAATTCGTCTTAATAAGTAGTAGTCTAAGTGTATTTACCAAGCAAAATCGTTCGTAGAGTGGAACATTATTTGTAATGTTTTATTTTTATTATAAATGATATTTTAATTTGTTTTTAATGTTGGTTTAGTATGTTTGAAAGAGGCAGTTACACCTCTTTTGACGAAGCCGATAGCATTTCGTTCTGTTTATAAAAGTATCTGACGACTTATTTCCCATTATACCCCCTTTGACCTCTCCTGCAGAAAGTTACTTATCTATAAGCATCATATTTAAGTATTATTTTATGGAAGTTTTAGGCTGTTTCTTTCACTATTAACTTAAATGTTATCTGGGTATAGTTTACTACATGTAAGTTTATACCTTAATAAGAGAGAGGCACCCGTATGTTTTTCACGACTTTATCTGAATTTCAGCGCCTGGCTTTATACTAAGCTGGTTACATTTATGCTGTAGGTTGCCTGAACTCGCACTCTGAATAATTTTATAAAAGTATCTAACTGTGCCAAATACGTATAATTTTATTTCCTTTCCACCACTAATGTTTAAAATTTAAAATTCTCATTTTACATTAGGTATTCAAGTTAATTCAAGTGACAGATTTACCGAGCTCGGAAACTTTAACAATTCTTCAACGTTTATGGGCTTTAAGAAGTTTAATTCGTTCGACATTGCCTGTTCAAAGTTTTATCATTTGTCTACGGTCGAAACTGGCTATCAGCACGATTAACTTTTAGCTAAAAGTATTACTTATGTAGTCACTTTACTTAGGTATTTCTAGTGTTCACCTGTAATGCCGACACTATTAAGAACGATACATAAGGATACAATAAGTAGAAGAGGTTAAAATATGGTTAATTTGCTTGTAGTTAGCAAATTATTATTTTACTTTAGTTGCCTTAGATTTTTTGATGAATTTACAATAATAGGTGATAGAAGTTTCAAGACGGTCTTATAGGAATTTTATAACATTGGTTTAGTAATTTGATTTTTATCGCAAAAACTGTGAAAATCATTTAAGTTAATGGAATTGCGTATTAATTAATTATTATCGGCCCAACTCTCGGGTTTTTTGATTAATTAGATAATTATTTAAATGAAATTCTCTGTATTAAGTACGTATCATAAAAATAGTAAAATTTATTTCAATGTTTCATATAACAGTAAGTTGTTTGTTTGTATACAAACTGGCATAATGTTACATCTCAATCGGTTCTGTAGTTCCCGAAATACAGTGACCTATATATTAGTACATTTGTTTATCAGGGATCTTTGTTAATAGACGATATATAAAGTGTGTCGTTATTAATACATTTTAGATTTTTGGTTAGGCTTAAAAGTTATTGTTTAATTGTAATAAACGCGTACAACGTTTTGGTTTTACCTAGTGTGTAATAAAATGAATGAATGGTTAACTGTGTAACCTAGAAAGAGGTTGGTTCAAAAAGTCACAAACCTTTATAGTTCTATGGGTGTTGCAAAGCCAGATAAACAAATAAGTAAATAAATAATAATGCAAGGTTACAATCACTAGTTTCCCACAGCCGGCTATTTCGACACCCATGCGATAAGACGGGAGTGGTGAAAAGGTGTGAATACTTCATTTCCACACGGATATACTAAGCACTAGATATAATTTTAGGTCAAAATTATCTCCCCTAGTCACAACTTATAATTGGTTGATACAAAATACGGGAAGCAATCATTTAGGTGTTATAAACTAGGACAGCTGACGTAGCTCGATGGATTCGCGTCCTATTTGACACCTACATTAATATACCTCAAGGTTGGGGTATCCCGCTAGTCTGTTTAACATCTATTACAACTGAATATGGATCGAAAGGGTTCAATCTAAAGCGAATAAGACCATTTGACACAAGTTGTTACAAGACCACGGATGCCTGCAGCCCTATAAATATACCTAAAGGGGCCTTATAAGAGCTGTGATTGGTGCAAATTGGTGTGTACATTAATGTATGCATTGGTACTTGTGTTTCTAATAAGCTTTGCATGTGGACATTGTTTGTATGCCTTAGGACTACGACCCATTCCCTTTTGGGACCAAGAAGGTAGAAGATTTATCCACGAAAACAAAGAGGTTAAAATGGATGGTGACATAACGTATTTCTTAACCTATCATTACACCTGAACGTCTCTTGTTTAGATAAAACATCTGTTCATTACGAACAATGTTTAACAGCGACATTGAATGACGTAATACTTGTGCAAATGGTACGATATTATACCTAATAGATAGCTACGACGTATTATTTGGTTAATGACTTAGTTACCGCAGACTGAGCTGTGTTGGTTTTGTACAAGTAATTAATATTTTCATTGTCATAACGGGCTATTAACAGTATCCTACAACTGATTCGGGTTTCTTTTTACCAACTTTTTCTTTTAAAAAGACAACTCCCGCACTAGAAATTATTTCTGTGTCGCGGGACATTTTTACATAGGTGCATTTAAATAACGGACACAGAGTACATCCAGACTCAGGACAATAATTTATGGATAACACAAATAATTGTCGTGGAAGGTCAATAATTTGCGAATCCCACAAATTGCACTTTGAAAGATTGAGGCCGAGATGCTAGAACAAACGTCCTCCTCATAAGGAGAGAAACTATGTCGAGCGAATGTCGAAGCTTCAGTGTCACACGCCTTCGAATTATGGTGATTCACAGTATGGTTTTGTTGCTCAAGAGTTAAAATGTTGTTTTTAGGTAATTAATTATTATTAATTGTAATGATCTAAGACTACATGTCTAAAACTACCGACATTCTAATAGAAAAAAAAAATTAAGTACCTAATTTTATACTGTACTTTATATGTATTAAAAATGTATAATACGATTACCTAAAACGTTTTATTTGTTGCTATGCTCCGAAACCCTTATTCTATTAATTTCCTAAAATAGACAATCCAACACAAAGTATTTGTTTAAACAAGTAGGTACTCTTCAGATTTATATTTGTAAAGAAATCAAAATGATCTAAACCACAGCAAACATTGCCATATTAGATTAGAAATGTGCAAATAAGATGATGGCAAAAATCCTGGTGTGTAAGACCTACTGTGACCCAGATAAATAACAATGTAAAATGTAGCTGTGTTACTAAATGTTTTACTAACACTATGGTGAAATGGTGAAGACTCTTCCAGACACTTTAAATTGAATAGCTACTATACAATGCACTTGTATTTTTACTTATTACCATGCAATACTTTGACACCCAATAATTGTAAGTCAGTAATTATGTATGACCATGTATTCTCAATCTAAATCAAAAAATAGCCTTATCTTTTTAAATGTATAAAAAAAAAACAAGTTAGTTGCAATCAAATGTTTTCTTTATTGCCAGTTTAGTATGGAAATTCGTAGTTAGAAGTTCATACATGTGATGCAACATCTTTGTGCCGCCTATTTTAAAAAACATAATTTAACAACATGTATTTAAATTTAGTAAACAAACTCTAGAGGGATTCTATACAAAACATAAACATTTTAATTTTTTTTAAATATATATTTTCTTTTTTTAGTTTACCTATTAATAATATCTCAACAAAGCTATCAATTCATTGACAATGCCACATCGTCATTCATTATAATACTAACTTGCTGACACGCCAAGAAGGTGAGCAAGTTTTTCATTATTTATATTAACCTTACTGTTAATTAAAATTTACTTTTTAATGAGATCTTTACCTTTATAAGATGCAAAAAGATAGAACTATAATTTAGTTAATGGGCATTACTTCTCATTACACACTTTTAAAGTTAATCAAGGAGACATCAAGAGAGGTGAAGGCAGCGGTCAGATGACGCCCACATTATACCTACATACATACTACTTCATCAGTTTAAACATTTCACATTTGTACATTTTACTTAATACCTTCCTTCAGTTGTTTGCTGTATTATGTCTTACTTCTCTCGTTATTATAAAATATGTATTATTATTTACTTTTAGCAATTTGGACAGGACTTAATCTATATTTTCAATTGGCTATTTTTATCATTTACTTTACCATAAGATCTATAGTAATTATGGAATCTTATTTATTGTATGGCAAGTAATGATAACAATGATCCAGGCATGGGTATTATAATGATTGGTGTGAGTTGAGACACAGAAGGTCAACTAGGTGACTCACTGAACTGTCATGTAGGCACTAAATCACGACTTTGTGTGATGCTCGACTCAAACATGAAACACACTAGGTACTCTTGAACAACGATTTCATTGATTTATTCAGATAAGTTATGTACACATCCCCAGCGGCGACCCCAAACTATATAAAAATATAATACAAAGCTTAAAATAGGATGATCAAGCTATTGTATAGACGTGGGAATGTATCTGTGTTGTCGTCGCATATGTAACATAGGGAATCACTCGTCGTCACTCACTCGAGTTAGCTTTGGTACCTCGTAAATGCATCGCGCGGTGACACGGGGAGCACGGCACTGAGAGTCAAACGCTGGCCGCGCGGCCGGCCTTAGCCGCTAGCTAGAGCGAGGCGGACTCGGGCGCCATCAGCGGCGACAGCGGGCCCGCCACGCGCCGCCCGCGCTCCATCTCGAACCGCAGGTCGGGCGGGGCCCGCCGTCCGCCCGGAGTCCCGTCCTCGGGCAGGAATGCAGCAACCAGCAAGGCACAAATCACCAGCAGAGCACCAAGTACAAATGGTGGTCCGGGGACCATGCGCACATATTTCTCTTCTGTAGCTCGTCCTGGGACAACACCGGCATGTTCTTCATTCAAGTCCACATGAAATAGGTAGAAAATGACACCAAACATGGCAGGTCCCAGGCCGTTACATAGTCCTCTCACTCCAGTTACCATCCCCTGCACAACACCTTGTCGATCAGCTCGACTATTAACTGACACATATGCACTAATAGCTGGATAGGTAACAGAACCCAGAGCAGCCAACACACCAGCAGCCCACATCATCCACCTGCGGCTACCGAAGCCGTACCACATGAGCTGCAACATCTCAAACAGCAGTCCAACCATTATTGTGTGCTTGGCTCCGAGAGACCTCATCAGGAACCCGAGCACAACTTGTACACCAATACTGAGCACTCCCACTATTGCTATGAATATTGCCACTTCCACTACATCAAAGCCCATAACTAGTTTTAAATACACAAAAATGCATGAGTACTGTCCAGCTTCAGGAAGATAAGAAAGAAACACTGCTACACACAACATAAGCACTGTACGTTCTGCACCCACTTTTCTGAGAGCTGCGAAGGGATCTGCTTGTTCCCAACTTATAGCCGGTCCCCAACCACTAGGTCGGACCTTTTCAGGTAGGCTCTCCGGCACTGCGACCATAATAAAGAAAACATCCAGAATGGCCACAGCGGTCGCAGTGGCTACTACCAGCGCCTCGCCATATAAGTCCATGAGGTAGGCGCCCAAAGCGGGAGAGATGACCATACTGGCCGCGAAGGTGGCAGACACGAGCCCGTAGGCGCGCGACCTCTCAGCTTCTGTGGTCACGTCAGCTACGTATGCGAACACTATGGAGAACGTCACAGCGAACACTCCACTGATGCTGATCATGGCGAAGAACCACCACGTGTTGATGGTCATCAGCGGGATGGGCGCACAAGTGAAGAACACTGTCACCAGCAGAAAGAACTTGCGGCCCCACACATCGGATAACGCGCCGATCAGTGGCGCAGACAGGAATGACAGGATGCCCTTGATGCCCATTATTAATCCATTCATCAAAAACGTATGATCCGGGAATGTAACATTCAGCACCGAAATTATTGGCATTGTGAGTAGTCCCCACGCAAAAAACTCCAAAAATATGACCACCAAAGCGTGGAACACGGATGGTTCACCGATGCCAGACATTGTCATGATACCGTCTTTCATAACAGTTTTTCTATTTCGTATCACCATTTCTACTTCAGTTTTTGTGGTCTTCGTGGGCGTCATTTAAGATTAATGTTGTTTATTTTCCTACTGAACTACATTTAAAACAGACATTATGGAAACCTAAGCACTACATGGAGGACTGAAAACTTGATAAATACGAGCAAGACAGCAAGTAGTAGCAACGTCAAAAATCCACTGGAAAATTGAAAAACAATTCGATATTTGTGTTGCCATTAATAGAAGCTTATCGACCTACTATGGCGTTGCTTTATTTGGAAGTTTACTGTATATTATTATAAGATAGGTACTTTCAAATTATTAAAAATTACTAATCAAGTAACTGAATACTCATTTCAATAATACATTTAATTTTAGTTTGAGTTTTAATATAGAAGAAAACTTATTTGTTTTATTACCATTTCGTGAAAAATAAATAGCTTTTGAGCAATGGCAAGTCAACAACAATACAGAAGAAAATTTTAAAAACTATCCATCTTGTCTATAGTTTAGGCTGTTATTACACTAAATAATTTTATTATAAATAATTGTATTATCTTTATCTATGACTAGCTGCAAACGCGACTTTGTCCGCGATTAAATTTGAAAATAAATAAAATAATAATAAACTTATTAAAATCGTCATCATATCAGCCAATCGACGTATTGCCACCTTGTGCGGTCCTGTGCCCCCCTTATCCATTGGCTTCCAGCCGTCCACACCAGCGCTTTCCGGTACGCGGTCGCCATTCCAGAATCTTTCTGCCTAAACAGCTGTCGGTTCTCCGCGCTATGTGCCCTGCTTGCCGCCACTTTAACCGGTTATGTCGGTAAGCCTTCTGAGTAGGCCCTTAGGTCCCCTAAATTTAAAAAAAAAAATCCTAGCTTGATGTTATATAGCCTATAGCCTTCCTCGATCAATGGTCTATCCAAAACTGAAAACTAAATTCAATTCGAAGAAGTAATTCCTGAGATTAGCGCGTTTAAACAAACAAACAAACCCTTCAGCTTTATATAATAGTATAGATTACACTTTTCAAACCATGGTCAATGTATTGAAAAAAATTATGGTTTAATTTAAATGTCATGTGGTTGATTAAATTTAATTAAAACAATCTTATAACGCATACCCAATATATTAAACTCTGCTGATATGCCCGCGGAATCACCCGCGTGGTATAGGTAGCCTAAATGTTACTCTACATCCTAACTGCTCACAGTGTAAAATAACTATGCCTATATTTCAAATTTCATCAACATCCATTCAGTAGTTATTGCTTGAAAGAGTAACAAACATCCATCCATCTTCACAAACTTTCGGATTTATAATATTAGTAGGATAGTAGGATTAGTAGGATGGGATATTCAGGGTTTGTTATAAAAGGTAGGTACCTAAAAAAATCATTTAGCCAACTTATAATAATTTTTTCTTTCTTTCTACCTTGTTCGTTAAAAGTTATCCATGCACTATCGGGCGAAATCTCAGAATCGCTATTTAAAAATAAATAATGTCAAATTGTCAATGTCATTAATGTCAATTGTCAACAACTTGTACCTATAGAAAGGGGAGGCGTCCATACATTTTAGTATTATTGAATAATTATTGTACTCCTTTAAACCAAAATGGTATATTATTCACAAATATGATTTAATTATTAACATAAACTTTAATTGTCGGACCACTTATTTCGTTTATTATCGCCACAGATCCGCTTCATTTTGATCCAGAATCGTGCAGGCAAAACCAGGCTTGCAAAATGGTACATGAACTTTGATGATGATGAGAAACAGAAGCTCATTGAAGAAGTTCACGCCGTGGTTACAGTGAGAGATGCTAAACATACTAATTTTGTGGAGGTAATAAGATTCAGAATTGCCTTTATTTGTGCCTAAAAATGATATTTATTTCGGCTTATCCTTTGATTGTTTTTCAGTTTCGGAATTTTAAAATAGTGTACAGAAGATATGCTGGACTATATTTCTGCATATGTGTTGATGTAAACGACAACAACTTGTGCTACTTGGAGGCTATACACAACTTTGTTGAAGTATTAAATGAGTATTTCCATAATGTTTGTGAACTGGATCTAGTTTTTAACTTTTATAAGGTACTATATCTATTTCATTATTAACTATTAATCTGTAATATTTAAGGCTTATTTTCCTTTAGCAAACACTATAAACACTGCTGTGTTCAAAATCTTATAAGAATACCTAGGAAGATCTAGCCTGATAAAAATAGGCATGAACTGCACTTAGAATAACTTAATAACTTGTGTTGCAGCAAATCACCTTATTTCTTACATTTCATGTGTTTACATGGCCCGAAATACTTGGAGACATTTGAAGGAGGAAACTTGGTTGTATAGTATAGTTTATATAGTAGTAGTATAGTTTGGGGTGATCCAATTAGCTACATGGATGGGTCATTGTGAGTCTTGGACTAAATTACCCCACTCATTGATTGCCAAGGGGTTTGTTTCTAACACTTGCCATTAATCAATTGTGTGTGATTACCCATTAGGTATATGATACTGTTCTTTATTAATAGTATACACAAGTATTAGGTAATATCTAGGTTGTAATAATTGGCTAACTATTTGTTTCACCATTTTGTATGTTTCAGGTTTACACAGTAGTAGATGAGATGTTCCTGGCTGGTGAGATACGGGAGACATCACAGACTAAAGTATTGAAACAACTCCTCATGCTCAACTCCTTGGAGTAATTGTACAATATAGATCTTTGTAATGGGTTTGGCTAAGTTATTAACATGAATGGATTATAAGTTAAGAATTATTCAAGTTATTTTTAATTGTTTGGAAGAACAAAATATAATCAACAGGATACTATTTGAAAACTTAAGAATTCATTTATTACGAGTATGTTACTTCCTTACTCTTAAACGTCTCTTAAATTTATTCACTGTTTAGTGAGATTTTTTTAAGTAAAATTATGAATTTAAGCTAATTGATTGACATAAATTTAAGCGGCGTTTATGAGTAAGGAGGTGATTAACTAATGTATTGTATATACATAAAAGTTATTCATATTCTAATTGTATTGTTAGTCAAACCTATAAGATATATTTATTAAAACATTTTAGATATAGGTGTTTATAAGTAGATATTTTATTAATGCTGCAGTAATATAGTTTTCTGACAATCTGATTTATGATTTATATGTAGCTATTATGAAACTATAATACACATCCCATGATGAATGTTTTACCCTTATCTATGTATTAAATTGTAAATCAATATAAAATAATAAACTAAATTCAATCCAATGATTGAATGGTTTAAAAAAATGAGAGTTATTAAGGAAACTCTCAATTGTTTCATCTATATAAATATTAATTTAGAGAAAATTGTTGTGTAACTTTAAGATTAATATATCTTGTTTATATTATTGCAGTGTTAATGATTTGTATGTACTCTAAAACCATTATCACTATTATGTAAGTTGGGGCAAAATACTCAGTCATTCCATTGGGTAAAATATATAAATATACAATGGATATTTATATTAATTTTTCTTTTTTATTATCAGAAATATTCTGTTCTAAATAGAATGATCTAATAAGACAGTATACAAGACAATTGAGTTATAATAAATTATATAAAATTACTGAATGTAAAATCATGATTACATTAATAAATTATATAAACTGTTAACTAAGATACATTTGCCTAAGTTTACTAATGAGTCAAATAACAAGTAGAGTCACCCTCGGTTTCCGAATGATTAATCAAGTAAAAATCAAATGTCAAAGCTGTCATTTTAGTTGCTGAAAATAATAGTTTTGACACTTTATTAGTTGATTTTTACTTGATCAGTCATTTGGAAACGGGGGTCAGTCTCTAATCTCAGAGAATAGTCTTGTTTGTGTAGTTATTTTTTACCTCAACCCCATTATCCTACTGCTGGGACTGGTATCCTTAGGTGATGAAGTCTGTATGTTTTTTTAAGATGAAATAGGGTAGTATGATATTATGTATTTTTTGTGTATCACCACACTTAAAAGATAGAGAATAATAATTATATATTACCGTACAACTTTAGCAGTGATACTGAATCTAAACTATAATGTAATTATATATAGTGTAAATATATTAACTGTTTATCGATGTATAGGAAAATAAAATATTGCTTCTTGAAAATACGCATTTTATTTTTTTGGTTATGTGTAGTGTCCTCACTGATCCACTTTTAGCAATGCATGGAACTTAGTTCACTGATTGTATTTCTACGTTTTGTTAAGGGTTGGATTGGAAGCTCAGCAAGATATTTTTGCCCTGATGTCAATCTCAGGGACTATTTTAACGCCCTTTCCGACAAGCGCCTTGATGTCCTTTCTGACGTCCATCTAAGCGACTGCTTAACACCCGTACCAATGTCCGTCCCGCTGACTATTTTGACGCCCGTCCTGAAAACTGTCTTGACACCCGTTTAGGCGACTATTTGTCATCCGTCCTGGCGACCATTCGGAAGACCGTTTTGACAGGTACCCAAAGGGTTCTGGCTCTTTTGTATATGTATGTAGGAAGTAGACGACGTGGGAAGTGGTCATTCAGGGAATAGTCATAACGGGAAGTAGATGATCTGAGAGTGGACATTCTAGGGTGTGGTCCATTTGAGAAGTGGACATTACGATACGTACAAAAGTGTTCTCGCGACTAATTGACGTCCGTACCGAAGACCCTTTTGATACCGGTCCCGGCGACCTTTCTGACGTCCGTCCCGAAGACAGACTTGATACCCATTCAGGCGACTATTTTACACCCGCCCCAGTGTCCTTCCCGGTGACCATTTTGCCTCTTGAGGAGAATACCACCCGACTGACATACGTTCCGTTTGAGCATTGCTCTCCTTGATGCCCGTCCTAACTCTGGCACATGCCACGTCCACAATACCCCTATGTCCACTAAGATCCATTGAAAAGATCCATTGATGGATCTTTTTACACTTAAAATCACACACTTATGTCCACTTTAATCCATGATCCGAAAATATTTTAAAAATGGATCTTTTAGCACTAACGAGTGTAATAAAATCCATTGTAAAAAATAAAGCGGGTGACACATGCAATCTTCTTTATCAACCTTAAAACTTTACTGGCAGAATTTTAGACATTCAGACAACTATGTAACGTCACGGTCGAATCATCACAACCAATTTATAAATAATTAAAGTTTTTATTTTTCGTTATGGAACCATCCAATTTTAAATATATCAAAAATAAAAAGGGGTATTATGCGACGGCTTCAAATACCACAAGAAGACGCCGTACGAGCAGGATTTAGTACTATGGAGATGTCGTTTTTGCATTTTGCATCTTGCTTTATAGTTTCTAAAATAACCTAAATATTTATATTTCTCTTGCCCAATTTTTTATTAAGTCTTGTATAGGTACCACTCTTCCAAACAAAATTGTTTGGTCGGTGGCTTTCACCAAATACGGACCGAATATTGCTCTCACCAATCAATCAATCACCACCCCATCTCAAATAAATTAAAATAAAAAAACATTTATACTTACGTTACTAATAAAATTTTGATTGGTTTTCTAGACTTTTATTTACCTATTAAAAATGGCTACTGTAGATGCAGCTTTATAATCTACTATATAAAAATAAGTAGGGTTTTCCTTCCTGACGCTATAACTCCAGAACGCACGAACCGATTTACACGATTTTGCATTCGTTGGAAAGGTCTCGGGCTCCGTGAGGTTTATAGCAAAGAAAATTCAGGAAAACTTTGAACAGAAAAGCGGGAACCCGTGCGAAGCCGGGACGGACCGCTAGTGGATTTTAAAAAGATCCATTTTTAAAATATTTTCGGATCATGGATTAAAGTGGACCTATGTGTGCGATTTGAGTGTAAAAAGATCCATGGATCTTTTCAATGGATTTTAGTGGACATAGGGCACAATACCTACTCAGGTTTTTAAATTATGGACCTACTTTAAAAGTAAAACGTCACCGATTGTGCCACATGTCATAGCGTTTTACAAGGGAGTAAAACGCTATTTTGGGCTCTCTGTATCTTGTGTGGATTATCTAATGTCTTTAGAAACTGATATTTTATTGTTTGTTGATAACACTCTGCCATTCATAACACACTGCCTCTTTCCTGTATTAATAGATGCGAAATAAAACCAATTTTTCAATAAAACAAAATTTATTCATAAAATATATCTTAAAATAAATAAAAACTACACATCGTACAAAAACTTAACATAATTTAGATACCTACAAATGATACATAACTTCTAAATTATTCTTCATAATGTTATGTCTACCTACATTGTTTGTCATTTGATGGTTTTCAATCTTCAATATTTACATAATTAGAATATAAAATAACTACTAGGTACTTAGGTAAGCATTTCATTTGCAGAGATTGATAAGCGTTAGCACTAAGGGCCGCCAGAGGGAGTCAGAAAAATTAGATCAGTAATATTAATATCATAAACCAAGTTAAGTACCTACCTACAGAAAACAATTTTAAGTAAGCCTCTTTGTCCTACATTCTATCTCTACGTTTTGTTTGATATTAAATATCTCCCTCAGATCGAATGCCCTGTGTCCTTATTTTATTCAAGGTGAATCGTAAGGCAAGAGTTATCGATAACAAATACTAAATAAAATTATAAGTATAATATGACATAGTTAATAATTGATCTTAAAAATCCACATAATAATATGACATAAAGAACAAAATGTTATATCTGTGTTGTCTATTTATTTATTTCTACCTATCACAGCAATATCCTGGAACAGCATATAGACACTTGACCGAACAAGTCTAATCTTAATCAATTAATCCTTATTATAAAGTGATTACCTACATTAAAGTTACTCCCACTCCCAGTCGTGGAGAACTGGCTGGAACATCCAAACGTCAGGATGGCCCACGTGGGATACAGTTTTGTCCATGTCGAATTTACTCCACCTACGAAACAATACAAAGAGTTATAAAAGTATTACCTTTAATTGATTAAAGGTTTAGAGTTCAGATAATAATAGGTAGGTACATTATACGCAAACGGGTAAAAGAAACGCCGAAAAGGGAAACCTTAATACCTTTTACGGAACCAAATATCTTCATCATCATCATCAAATCAACCAAATTACTTCAGGACATAAACCTCCTCTTAATACCTATTTCAACTTGACGCGGTCCTGTAACTCCCTTCTCTATTTCTATCATCTCTCTATTTCTGGCCGCCTGTGTTGCCGGCCTACCCTATATTTCGGAAACTCCCAACGTAGTTCTCTCCATTGTCCTTTGGGTAACTATTAGCCTTTTGATTTAGGCTTGAAGTTAATTATCTTGCCTGCAATATTATATAAAAACTCTGTAATATACTTATTAGTATATTGACGCTTAAGCTCGGTATTCCTCTAATGTAGGTCCTACTTACTGAAACGGTGGTATTCCTCTGCTAATGTTGAATGTGGGACTTGCAACTCCTAAGAACCGGTAGCTGGTCCGCAGGTACGCGCTTGTTATCTTGCAGTCCGTTGCGCCGTGACTTCGGTGACCCAACGCACGGAAAGGAAACGTACCTTTGAAACATAATCAACCGGGTAAAATAAATGACGTTTAGCCACCTCTACTTATTTAACGCCCAACTGGCTGAAAATCATTGTATATGAGATAATGATCTTCCATTAAATGGCATAACATTTACCTTCTTTAGAAAGGATACATTTATATATCCTTTATATATACCTATACCTAGACAAGATGTGATATTTTGATTTCATATCAACTAAAAGACACTGTAGAAAACAGGTTTCCCCTCATCATCATCTCATCGCCCAACCTCCCGCATAAGGACATATTTTCTGCAGCTGACTAAAGCTGCTGCTTTTACGATACCCGTGAGATAACGCGGTTTGGTAAAACCATCTATTTTTATTTCATCACCCGAAGAATACTTTTCTTTTGAGACCCCACGCCAGCGTCCACGCAACGTTCAACTGACGTTGCGTGACCACGCGACGACCTCTATAAAACGCTGTTTAAGTATTTTGAATCTTACCATTAGCAGGATTAAGGTCGTTTCTTGCAGCGATAGCATTGCAGGCTGAGTACGGAGGGTCGCACTTCTCACATCGCGCGTAAGGATCAAACTTGTAATCGTTGTAACGCATTGTGTGGTACATGTCCCGTAGACTGAATATCTTTGCCTATTAAACAATTACATATTATGACAGGAATTTCAATAGCACCAATTTAATAATTTGACCCCAAATTTCGTCGACAACAAATCAAGAATCTTTTATACTCTTTTAGGTAGGTACGCTGAAAATTTCAGCGTTGGGAACCTCAGCAGGTATCTCAGGGTAATTTCAGCCAGAAATTCCTAGATTTGTGTCAAGAGAAACTATGGCAGGCAGAGTAGAATTATACGTTTGTATCTAAATGGGACAATACCACCAGACTTATGTTTATCCCTATATGTTTTGACCATCAACTATTGACGACCAACTTTTCGAATCAAGCATGATAATTAAAAAATCAGATGATCTAAAGTAAACTTTTTCTGATTTATGGTGTCTGGCCCTGTCATATTATATATTCGTGTGCTGCCAGAATGCTGCTAACTAAATAACTATATAATCGCACAAGAAGAAGCCAGACGATAGCCAGACGGATTTACACGTCTGGCTATCCTAACCATTTGATGTCGATGCCACTTTATAAAACTGGACAGACGACAGCAGGACCTCCCCTGAAAACTATGGCACTTACCTGTTTATCTTTAATGATCTTGGCTCGTGGGTTGGTTTTGTGACCAAACCAGTCCCCGAACATGGCTAGACGCACATTACCACCACTCAAGTTAAATACATCCGGAAATGATGGTATGTTGTATGATGCAAAATATGTAGTATTCTTCAATTCTTCCGTTCTGTAATATTTTAAAAAGAAAGCTTAAAAAAGTCATTTTCTTGTATGAGGGGTCTAATTCGCGCGATCGCTGCTTCAGCAACTACAACGTCACAAACGAGTCAACCAGTCATACCCATGCATTGAAGAAAGTCACTTCCCAGAGTTGCCGTAAAACCCTCCACATGAACAGAGTAAAGTCGTGTTTGGAACGCCGATTGCGACTTAAGAGCAAGATCCCTAGTGAAGGGAAGTATAAGTTGTCTTTAAAAAAAAACAGATTGGGTACCTACGTTTTATTTTTGAAAATTAAACATTGTACCTATATCCTTTATTCTTTTTAGAAATATTTATAGATCGTATCAGGTCCTTAGGTAATATAAATATAATCTTATTTAGTTCCTTACAAGTCTTTCGCTACAACATATCCAGGTATTTGTTCTAGAACCCAAAGAAGACCCTTCTTTATACAGCCTTCGGTGCGTGCGGTGCGAGGCTTGAACTTCTTGTAGTCTACCAAAAACCTACGAAAAAAGCACATATTTTTTATTCGATTTAATACACCATACTGATTAGGTATATACAAGTAATTGTGTACAGTACTAAGTCGGCCGGCTTGAAATTGTTGCATGTGAACTTGAAGTTGTTGCAAATGTCAGTTTTGGACCTAGGTATATAGAGGGATGCGCAGGGAGCGTCTCCTTTTTCCTTAACATGCGCAAACTTCTCTGAAACCTAACTTCAGGCCCGGAGAAAATAAGATATCGCAAACTTTATGTCCGAATCATACGTGTGTACGTGTTTATGTCTCATATATGTTCCTATTTTGGAATATTCTGAATGATTGGGTCTCACCATTGGTTATTATATGTGCCGCTGTTGTGTTGTTTAAATATATCTGTCCACTCCTTGCCGTCATGAGCGAGACGGTTGGCTACCATTGCACGAGCGTACTCCAATATCTAAAGGAAAAAAAAGGTTTACTAAGTATTATTATTATTATTATTCAACTTTATTGTACACCAAAATAAAAAATACAATTATAATAGTTACATACAAAATAAACACTTAACAGGTAGTACAAGTGGCGGCCTTATCGCACTCGGCGATCTCTTCCAGGCAACCTTTGGATGGATTTGGTGAGATGTATTGAGGGGTAGTGTGAGGTGCACTTATAAATGTGTATAGCGAGTAGGTTATTAAATAAACATAAAATTATAGACTAATATAGAAAAATTAAATAATATTATAATTAATAGACATACATACATACTAATTAAATAAAAAAGTAATGTGATTATTCACGCAGGGAGCGACAGGTAGTGTTCCTTCACTTGACGTTTAAAGACCTGAAGAGACTGCGACTTTCTGATGTTTTCAGGCAAAGCATTCCACAGCCTGACAGCTCTAACAGAGAAAGATCCATCAAAAAATCTTGTGGTGTGTGGCGGCATTTTCAGTATCAGGTTCTTCGACGATCTCAAGGACCTACAATGTGTGTCATGGAGAAACTCAAATCGTTGCTTAAGATAGGAAGGACTACGAGGATCAAAAAGAATATTATAGAGAAGTGACAGAATGTGTGCATCCCGGCGAAGGCGTATAGGTAACCACTTGAGTCTGAGTCGAAATTCTGAAATATGATCGTACTTACGCAATCCAAATATAAATCTTATACAAACATTTTGGAGACGCTCAAGTTTGTTTAATTGGTCTTGGGTGAGGTCGAGATAGCTTGCATCGGCATAATCAAGAATGGGTAGAAGGAGAGATTGCGCAAGTGCTATCTTCGTGAAAGTCGGAAGAAAGTTCCGCAATCTTCTTAAGGAGCCTGCCGATGCAAAGACCCTTCGGCTTACTTCCTGTAGTTGACGATCCCACGTAAGCGATTTGTCAATATATATACCGAGATTTTTTACGTAATCACTGTATGGAACGACTTCACTACCACAGGAAATTGCAGGAAGCTCTGCCCAGCAGATTTTGGACGACAGCCTAGGACTACCTACGATAATGACTTGCGTTTTTTTTGGATTGATCTGTAATCCAAATTCCTCGCTCCACGTTTTATGTCTGAATTTACAATGCCTATCGCAACTGATAAATTATCGAGGGAAGCTTGAGAATAAATTTGGAGATCATCTGCGTATTGGTGATAGGAAGAAAGAAGTTGATGAGTGATAGTGTTTATAAAAATTGCGAAGAGTAGGGGAGAAAAAAGTAAGTACTTAGGTAAAGAGAAAATTCATCGTCAGAGGCAAACCAGTCACGCATACGATACCGATACGTTGATAAGCATTGCCTAGCCGCACAATCGGCACACTGTAAATTAGAGAGCTTAACCGAGCAAGTGCAGTTACATGTGAAAATAGAGAAGTAACATTTGTGATAAAGTTCGAAAAAGGACCCATTAAAATTGCGAATATTGAAATTTCATTTCATTTCATTTCATCATAACTATCAGGTTCATGAGATCAATCAATGCAACAAGTACTACTACGTATTTACCTGTCCATTTGGGTTTACAGCTTCATATAGCGTCCTGTTGCTGTTGCCAATAGTAGTCTCGCCGGCCACCAGTCCTGATGAGATCACGTAGAAGTCGTCTGTGGACTAAGAAAACTATACTATATATAACTATATAATATAACTATACACTACTACTATACTAATATAACTATATAATATATATAAATATAACAATTTTTAAAGTATTCTTATAGCAGAACACAAGACATGACTTAATGAAACTAACTACTGCTGCCCAGTGTGTTAGTGGCAAGCCAAGTGTGCTTCTTTTACTCGTGAGTAAAGTAGTTACAAAGGCAACCATGCATTCAGTAGTGTAAGGAATAAGACTTTTAGTTAGAAAGAAAAGAAGCTGTTATAAAGCTCTCCCGAGCAGTGGCTTCCACTGCACAAGATCGACGCTTTGAATACCACGCAAGAAAATTGTTTGTGCTGACCGAAAACCTGGAGATACTTTGGATAAAAGAAACAGACGAAAACTGCTTTCTTAAGAAAACAAACACCAATTTTAAATATATAGTTACCTGGATAAAAGCAGGATACGATGACAAGGACATCTTGTTCCCTGGTATAAGAACCTTGCTACCAGGATATGTGTGTATGTTCATTACGTACATCTTTTGTAATCTTAACATCGACTGATAACTGTAAAGACACATTATATCGTTTAGAAACTGCCAGTTAACTTTATATGATCGTGAGAAAATGAGCTTTCTTGGTGGTATGGCGGTTGCCGTTGTTGTCATGTTTTTCTGCGATCCCGAAAACAAAACTGGATGTTTTTTTGTATCTAATAATTTATTGATGTTTGTGAATATCCCCGCGGCATACAGCCCCTTTTGATCGAGTTCGAGATGCCAATAAAGTGTCATTGCCTAAAAATAAGATTTGCCTAAAAAGCAGTTTGCCTTAAGTGAGAAATGCCGATGAAGCTGCATGTCTGAAATGTGAAGTTGACTAAGAACCACATTGCCTAAATTTAATTAAACTATAAAGCAGTTTGCCAGAAATACAAGATGACTGAGATAGATCTGTAGACAGATCCGGATTACATTCGACAGATCCGGATTACATTCGACAGATCTGAGATACATTCGACAGATCAGAGATATATCTGACAGAACCGGATTACATCCGACAGATCAGAGATATATCTGACAGACCCGGATTACATTCGACAGATCAAAGATATATCTGACAGATCCGGATTACATTCGACAGATCAGAGATATATCTGACAGATACGGATTACATTCGACAGATCCGGATTACATTCGACAGATGAAAGATATATCTGACAGATACGGATTACATTCGACAGATCCGGATTACATTCGACAGGTCAAAGATATATCTGACAGATACGGATTACATTCGACAGATCCGGATTACATTCGACAGATCTGAGATACATCCGACAGATCAGAGATTATATCTGACAGACCCGGATTACATTCGACAGCTCTAAGATATATCTGACAGACCCGGATTACATTCGACAGATCTGAGATACATCCGACAGATCAGAGATATATCTGACAGACCCGGATTACATTCGACAGATCAAAGATATATCTGCCAGATCCGGTTTACATTCGACAGATCCGGATTACATAACCATCACGGTGAGAAGAAGACACGAGAAGCGGTGGGGCGCCTTATTTACTAGCCTAACCACACGAGCAGTTCATCTGGAGTTAGCTGTCTCTCTATCATCCGACTCCATGATACTGGCACTCAGACGACTAGCTGCGCGTCGCGGTATGCCATCCGTGATGTTCAGTGATAATGGCACGAACTTCGTCGGGGCCAACAAAGAATTACAACAAGCTGCAGAAGCATTGAAGAATGAAAATATAGCTACTGAGGCCGAGAAGTATGGTGTTAGGTGGAAATTTATACCACCTGGCGCTCCAAACATGGGAGGAGCCTGGGAACGACTGGTGCGATCGGTGAAAACCGCACTAGCCGCCACACTCCGAGAACGACATCCGAGAGAAGAAGTTCTACACACTCTTCTACTAGAAGCCGAGCATATTGTTAACTCTAGACCCTTAACAGAGTTAAACGAAAATGAAAATGAAGAAGCACTCACGCCCAACCACTTTCTCATTAAGCGGTCGTGCGGTGCTGGACGACTGGGCGCATTTAGTGACCACGATTTGGTTGGTCGCGAGACGTGGAAGACGACGCAGCAGCTCAGCGACCATTTCTGGCGACGATGGGTACGGGAATACCTACCTACTCTCCTACCCAGACGTACGCCAGGAAGCAACGTCGGAGAGAACCTGAAAGTTGGTGACATCGTGTTCATCGTGGACCACACACTGCCACGCTGTACGTGGCCGAGAGGACGCATCATCCGCACGTATCCAGGGCCCGATGGACGGGTTCGGATTGTGGACGTGCAGACAAGAGGAGGAGAGCTGCGGCGACCCTGCTCCAAGGTGGTGCTACTGGTGCCTTCCCAGACGTCGTTGCCACAGGATGGTGCGACGCACGAGGGGGAGAATGTTAACGACGTATAGTGACTGTGACTATAGTGTGTGAGTGACGGACTAAAAGTGAAAGACCTAAAAAGACTGTGAATCAGTGATATAGTGATTGAGAGACCTCAGATATATAGTTTAAGTGTAAAAGTATTAAAATAGAACGATTAGAAAGACTTTTATTAAAGAAAATGTATGAAAATGTGTCGGATTATAATAGAGACTTTGAAACGCTAAATACTTAGCCAAATTGTTAATTTATATAGTTTATTTTTGTTGTATATTGTTAATTTAACGGTAGAGATAAATAATAAACAACTTTTGAATATAACTTTCAATTTAATAAAGAATTATAAACGAATAACTGTTAGAGATGGACGATATTTTGTGTTTATACTGTCATAACTTTTTGTATTATTGAAATATAGAGAAAACCATTTTTAATTATTGTAACTGACATTGATACGAATCTAACCGTGTATAATAATGTATATTTTATGTCCTGAATAAATAAATATGAACAGAAAACGAGGTTACTCAAAGTGAAAATTAGCTTGAGATTAAGCGCTAAATCGCGGTGCCCACGGTACGGTAATGCTCCGGGGTACTTAAGCGATTGCGTTTTCTTGGAAAATTGTAGTTGGATCCTGAAGAAAAGTAAAACATCAAGCTTTGAGTACCTCGGAAACTGGAAGAAATTGAAAAAGTGTTTAATTTATACTCCCTTGAAGAACCTGCGCATACACAGTACCTGCAAGAAGATCTTCCAACGTTGAAGGAATCGACGGGCATACCGGCGCGGGCTAGAGCTTTAGTATTGCTCTCCCGAAACAAACCCCGTCACCCGAATAGGGAGGTATCCCTCACGTGTGTGTCCTGTGTGTGTTTCTATATTCACACACACCCGCGCACGCTTACGTACGTCTACGTACGAGAGGGCGCGGCCAATACAGTTGGTCCTTCGAGCCGGATCTTATTCCTTAACGGGTTTAAGAGCTTGCTTGTAGGCCGATAGCTGTGTGCGCTGAAGAAATTACGCGATAGCTGTGAGGACACAGTCGACGTCGTGTTATAAAAAGATATAACGGTTCAAGATGCCGGTCACCAGGTCACAAAAGGGCGCGCCGACGCGACGCTCAGGCGAAGAAGCGACGGAGTCATCTTCAGAGAACACGGAGACGACAACCGGGACTGGGACTACGGCCACTGAAACAACCGAGAACACTGAAACTACCGAGAATACTGCAACTACCGAGAATACTGAAACGAACGAGAATGCGACGGCAACTGAAGAACGTCGTGCCGAGGTACCTGGGTCGACGAATACAGTCGTTCCCAAGTCGACTAAAGCAAGAACATTGAAATCCTCGAGTTCAAGAATAAAACGAAGAAAAGAACTAGAGGCTGAAGAAGAGTTGGCGCTGCTTGAGTTAAAGCAGGCGGAAGCTGCAGCGGTGTTAGCACGCGTCAAGCTCGACAGGCTTCGATTGAACAGCGATGCAGAGGAAGATGACGACTCTGTGGAAGATCATGAAGATAGGACTGCAAAGGTGTGTGATTGGATGGACAGTACCGAGAAGAAAAAGGCAGATAATGTGACTCAGAGTGGGCATGCACGTATGGTGTCCGTGGAGCACAACGCCGTGAAACCTGAAGATACAATACCAGTGAGCAGCCAGTCCATAGAAGTCAAGGTCCTTGCCGAAGCCCTGAGAGATGTTGTGAAGGGAACAAACACTTCACAACCGAAGTATGTGTACGAATTACCTACGTTCGATGGGAATATTAGTGAATGGATAGCTTTCAAGACATGTTACGAAGATACATCGCCCATGTTTAATAACGTACAAAACATGGCACGATTAAGAAAAGCAATCAAAGGAACTGCAAGAGATGAAGTGAAGAGCTTATTATACTCTGAAGCAGTACCAGATGCAGTATTGGTGGCTTTGAAAAGAAGATTTGGCAGACCGAATGCTCTAGCACTAGCCGAACTGGAGAAGCTGAGAACATTGCCTAGGATTAGTGACAACCCTAAGGATATCTGCATGTTCGCTAGTCAAATAAATAATAGTGTAGCAGCCATCAAAGGATTGAAGAAATCTCAATATCTACATTCGCCAGAGATGATGAAGACTATAATAGCGAAGATACCACCTATTATGAAGTTTAGGTGGTACGACTTCACATCAGAAAATGAAGAAGAAGAATTTTGCAACTTAACTCTGGTAGCGAAGTTCTTTGATAAAGAAGCTGATAAGTGTGGGGCTCATACTACATATGAAGACGGGAACAAGATGAAAGAAACGAACACATACAAGAAACCGTTCCAACGTCATGTGACTCACACAGCAAGTGAAAGTGAAGTGAATACAGTGAAGTGTCCACAGTGTAAAAACAATCATAGACTATATGAGTGTAATAGTTTTAAGACATTGAACATAGACGATAAGTGGACATTAGTGAAACGTGAAAAATTGAGTTTTAAGTGTTTAAATAGTGATCGTAGACATGAACAGTGTAAACGATGGCCGTGTAAAGTGTTTAAAGGTTCGCATCATTTCCTACTGCACAATACGAAGAATAAGAATACTTCTGTAGAGCCACAACCAGAAGAGAAAGCTGAGAAGTCAACGAACATAGCGTTGAAGATGTCCAGTGCTGGGAAATCACGTGCCTATTTGAAGATTATTCCTGTGGAGCTGATATCAGACACAGGAAAAGAAAAAATATTGGCTCTATTAGATGAAGGGTCAACAGTGTCTTTGTTAGATAGCAAGGTAGCTCGTGACTTAGGAGCTACTGGAATCAGTAAAGATCTGACAATTGAAACTGTCGGTGGACAACGATTGAAGACTAAGGACTCCATGAGGATAAATTTGAAAATAAGAGGAGTTCATGAAGACAAGATCCGGCAGTTACGTCAAGTCAGAACTATCGATGACATGAAACTCCCACCGCAGTTTATTGACAAGGGCAGATTAGAAGAATGTTCACACCTGAAAAACCTTAGCGACGTATTACATCACGAAGCAGAAGAGCCTAAGCTGATAATAGGCCAAGACAACTGGAACTTAATAGTGTCAAGATACACAAGAAAAGGAAAACCTGGACAACCAGTTGCGTCGTTAACTGAATTAGGATGGGTACTGCATGGTCTAGATTCAAGCATAGCGAAGACAGTGAAATACGTAAACTATTGTTCTCACACTAAAACAATAGAAGAAGAGATGCATGAACAGATAAAAGACCACTTCGCCATCGAAGCGCTAGGAGTGATGCCACGCAGACCATCAACTGACTTCGAGGGACAGGCTCTCAAGATATTAGAAGACACCTGTAGAAGACGACCCGAAGGCCGATTTGAAGCAGGAATGCTGTGGAGAGACCCCGAAGAGGAAATGCCCGAGAGTTATATAGCGGCTGAGAGAAGATTACGCACTATAGAAAAGAAGATGGAAAGAGATCCTAAATTTAAATCAGAGTATGAAAATCAAATTAAGAATTTATTGAACAATGGCTATGCGGAGAAAGTAAACATTATAGGTGATTTTAAGAAGAAATGGTACTTACCTCATTTCGCAGTGGTACACCCTCAGAAAAAGAAGATAAGAATCGTCTTTGATGCCGCAGCACCATCAAGAGGGAAAAGTTTAAATGACGCGCTGTTACCTGGACCTGATCTGCTTCAGTCTCTGTTTGGAGTTCTAATAAGATTCCGACAAGGACCTATTGCGGTAGCAGCCGACATAAAAGAAATGTTTCTGCAAATAAGAATTAGAGAAGAAGATAGAGACAGTCTACGATTTTTATGGCGTGACGACAAGACGTCAGCACCTGTAAAATACCGGATGACATCTGTGATATTCGGTGCTACATCTTCGCCATCGACTGCCATCTATGTGAAGAATAGGAACGCTGCTGAGTACGAGAATGAATATCCAGATGCAGCAAAGGCAATAGTACGAAATCATTATATGGACGATTATCTTCATAGTTTTCATTCGTCAACAGAGTTGCAACAGACGACCACGCAAGTCGACTTAGTTCAAAGAAAAGCTGGTTTCGAACTAAGAGGATGGACTTCGAATCAACCTACGTTGTTGCCATCACATCTAACTGGACAAGAAGCTAAAGAGATACACTTGGGCCAGAATGAAGAGAAGACATTAGGACTGAAATGGATGACGTTTGAAGACACAATTAGCCTTTCGTACAAACCTAAGGAAGTTGCCTGAAGATGTACTGAATAACATACGAAAACCAACGAAAAGAGAAGTGACGAGCGCCGTGATGTCGACGTTCGATCCACTTGGATTATTGACACCAGTTCTCATACAAGGAAAGAAGCTCATACAAGATATATGGAGAAGCGGCATAGACTGGGATGATCCGGTAAAAGAAGGCGACAGTGAACGCTGGAAAAGGTACGTGAGCAGACTAGACCTACTGAAGACTCTACAAGTGCCAAGATGTATATCGCCACTTCACACTGAAGGGGAGCTTCACGTGTTTACCGACGCAAGCTTAGCAGCATATGCGGCTGCAGTTTATTGGCGTACCAAGTTCGAAGATGGTACGTACATGATGACATTAATATCAGGAAAAGCTCGAGTAACACCCTTGAAACCTATATCAGTGCCTCGTTTAGAATTACAAGCTGCACTATTGGGAAGCCGATTGGCACGCACTGTAGAGGAAGAGACAGAATTGCGTATCACAAAGAAGACATACTGGACAGACTCTAGTGTGGTATTAGCTTGGATACAGTCTGATCCAAGAACATTCAAGACATTCGTCGCTCACAGACTAGCCGAGATAGAAGAATTGACAACACCCCAGCAGTGGCGCTGGGTACCAACATCTATGAATCCAGCCGATGACGCAACTAGAATCCTCGCTGAAGACTTCAACAGTGAACACAGATGGTATAGAGGTCCAGAGTTCTTAAGACTTGAAGAAGACAAGTGGCCTGAACGACGAAGCTTCGGTAGAGAGAAGACGATAGAAGATCGAGAAACTGAATCAACCATGGTCATGAAAGAGATATGCACGCTTGAGCCAGAACGATTTTCGTCATGGAATAAACTATTAAGAACCACGACGAGAGTTCTGCAATTTATAGAACTGTGCCGAAAAAGAACGAACCAAAAGACGAATCTTGTAAAAGAAGAGGACTGGAAAAGGAAAAATAGAAAACGCCAACCTGTAGTCAAAATGAATTTAGAAAATATTTAAAGAAACTGGTTACCAATAAACGAGAAACTCATAACTAGAGCAGAAGAGTTATTGATCAGAAGATGTCAAAAAGACAGTTTTCAAGAAGAATTCAGAAGATTGCAGAAACAAGAACCCCTAGAAAGAAGCAGCAAATTGAAGAAGCTCGATGTGATCATAGAAGACAACCTTCTCAGACTGAGGGGGAGAATCGACGCGGTAGCTGGATTATCGAGAAACTATACAAGACCTGTGATTTTGGATAGTAAGCACCACATCACTCGTCTCATCATCTATGACTATCACAAACGATTTAATCATGGCAACCACGCTACGGTAATGAACGAGCTCTGACAACGATTTTACATATTGGGTCTGAGAGCAGCAGTCAGAGCAACTCAGCATGGTTGTCAATGGTGCCGCGTCAGGAAAGGAAGACCGCAAGAGACAGCCTTTGGAGACCTACCGATCGAGCGACTGGAGCATGGTGAACATCCGTTCACATACACCGCCGTCGACTATTTTGGACCGATAACCATCACGGTGGGAAGAAGACACGAGAAGCGGTGGGGCGCCTTATTTACTAGCCTAACCACACGAGCAGTTCATTTGGAGTTAGCTGTCTCTCCATCATCCGACTCCATGATACTGGCACTCAGACGACTAGATGCGCGTCGCGGTATGCCATCCGTGATGTTCAGTGATAATGGCACGAACTTCGTCGGGGCCAACAAAGAATTACAACAAGCTGCAGAAGCATTGAAGAATGAAAATATAGCTACTGAGGCCGAGAAGTATGGTGTTAGGTGGAAATTTATACCACCTGGCGCTCCAAACATGGGAGGAGCCTGGGAACGACTGGTGCGATCGGTGAAAACCGCACTAGCCGCCACACTCCGAGAACGACATCCGAGAGAAGAAGTTCTACACACTCTTCTACTAGAAGCCGAGCATATTGTTAACTCTAGACCCTTAACAGAGTTAAACGAAAATGAAAATGAAGAAGCACTCACGCCCAACCACTTTCTCATTAAGCGGTCGTGCGGTGCTGGACGACTGGGCGCATTTAGTGACCACGATTTGGTTGGTCGCGAGACGTGGAAGACGACGCAGCAGCTCAGCGACCATTTCTGGCGACGATGGGTACGGGAATACCTACCTACTCTCCTACCCAGACGTACGCCAGGAAGCAACGTCGGAGAGAACCTGAAAGTTGGTGACATCGTGTTCATCGTGGACCACACACTGCCACGCTGTACGTGGCCGAGAGGACGCATCATCCGCACGTATCCAGGGCCCGATGGACGGGTTCGGATTGTGGACGTGCAGACAAGAGGAGGAGAGCTGCGGCGACCCTGCTCCAAGGTGGTGCTACTGGTGCCTTCCCAGACGTCGTTGCCACAGGATGGTGCGACGCACGAGGGGGAGAATGTTAACGACGTATAGTGACTGTGACTATAGTGTGTGAGTGACGGACTAAAAGTGAAAGACCTAAAAAGACTGTGAATCAGTGATATAGTGATTGAGAGACCTCAGATATATAGTTTAAGTGTAAAAGTATTAAAATAGAACGATTAGAAAGACTTTTATTAAAGAAAATGTATGAAAATGTGTCGGATTATAATAGAGACTTTAAAACGCTAAATACTTAGCCAAATTGTTAATTTATATAGTTTATTTTTGTTGTATATTGTTAATTTAACGGTAGAGATAAATAATAAACAACTTTTGAATATAACTTTCAATTTAATAAAGAATTATAAACGAATAACTGTTAGAGATGGACGATATTTTGTGTTTATACTGTCATAACTTTTTGTATTATTGAAATATAGAGAAAACCATTTTTAATTATTGTAACTGACATTGATACGAATCTAACCGTGTATAATAATGTATATTTTATGTCCTGAATAAATAAATATGAACAGAAAACGAGGTTACTCAAAGTGAAAATTAGCTTGAGATTAAGCGCTAAATCGCGGTGCCCACGGTACGGTAATGCTCCGGGGTACTTAAGCGATTGCGTTTTCTTGGAAAATTGTAGTTGGATCCTGAAGAAAAGTAAAACATCAAGCTTTGAGTACCTCGGAAACTGGAAGAAATTGAAAAAGTGTTTCATTTATACTCCCTTGAAGAACCTGCGCATACACAGTACCTGCAAGAAGATCTTCCAACGTTGAAGGAATCGACGGGCATACCGGCGCGGGCTAGAGCTTTAGTATTGCTCTCCCGAAACAAACCCCGTCACCCGAATAGGGAGGTATCCCTCACGTGTGTGTCCTGTGTGTGTTTCTATATTCACACACACCAACGCACACCCGCGCACGCTTACGTACGTCTACGTACGAGAGGGCGCGGCCAATACACTGAGATACATTCGACAGATCAGATATATATCTGACAGACCCGGATTACATTCGACAGATCAGAGATATATCTGACAGATCAGAGATATATCTGACAGATACGGATTACATTCGACAGATGAAAGATATATCTGACAGATACGGATTACATTCGACAGATCTGAGATACATCCGACAGATCAGAGATATATCTGACAGACCCGGATTACATTCGACAGATCAAAGATATATCTGCCAGATCCGGATTACATTCGACAGATCCGGATTACATTCGACAGATCTGAGATACATTCGACAGATCAGATATATATCTGACAGACCCGGATTACATTCGACAGATCAGAGATATATCTGACAGATCAGAGATATATCTGACAGATACGGATTACATTCGACAGATCCGGATTACATTCGACAGATGAAAGATATATCTGACAGATACGGATTACATTCGACAGATCCGAATTACATTCGACAGATCAAAGATATATCTGACAGATACGGATTACATTCGACAGATCCGGATTACATTCGACAGATCAAAGATATATCTGACAGATACGGATTACATTCGACAGATCCGGATTACATTCGACAGATCTGAGATACATCCGACAGATCAGAGATTATATCTGACAGACCCGGATTACATTCGACAGATCTGAGATATATCTGACAGACCCGGATTACATTCGACAGATCTGAGATATATCTGACAGACCCGGATTACATTCGACAGATCAGAGATATATCTGACAGATACGGATTACATTCGACAGATCCGAATTACATTCGACAGATCAAAGATATATCTGACAGACCCGGATTACATTCGACAGATCAGAGATATATCTGACAGATCCGGATTACATTCGACAGATCCGGAATACATTCGACAGATCAGAGATATATCTGACAGACCCGGATTACATTCGACAGATCAGAGATATATCTGACAGATCCGGATTACATTCGACAGATCAGAGATATATCTGACAGATACGGATTACATTCGACAGATCAGAGATATATCTGACGGACCCGGATTACATTCGACAGATCCGGATTACATTCGACAGATCTGAGATACATCCGACAGATCAGAGATATATCTGACAGACCCGGATAACATTCGACAGATCAGATATATATCTGACAGACCTGGATTACATTTGACAGATCAGAGATATATCTGACAGATCCGGATTACATTCGACAGATCTGAGATACATCCGACAGATCAGAGATATATCTGACATACCCGGGTTACATTCGACAGATCCGGATTACATTCGACAGATATGAGATACATCCGACAGATCAGAGATATATCTGACAGATCTAGATTACATTCGACAGAATCGGATTACATTCGACAGATCTGAGATACATCCGACAGATCAGAGATATATCTGACATACCCGGATTACATTCGACAGATCAGAGATATATCTGACAGATCCGGATTACATTCGACAGATCAGAGATATATCTGACAGATCGGATTACATTCGACAGATCAAAGATATATCTGACAGATCCGGATTACATTCGACAGATCTGAGATACATCCGACAGATCAGATATATATCTGACAGACCCGGATTACATTTGACAGATCTGAGGTATCTCAGATGCCAATGAACGGCTACTGGGACCATACCACTTTGCTAATTTAATTTCTATAGAAAACTAACAGGCCATAAGCATACTTCATTGGCATCTCGTGTTTAAGGTAACTCGATCAAAAGGGCATAGAGAATGATATCTTGCTTAACTTAATCCCGAGACTTTCGTCAGGCTCCGTGCTGTTGTAATGTCATACTGTTATTCCTGGCTTTGAGCCATGTGAAAGTGGGCCGGGCTAGACCTACTTTTAATTACAATTTTTAAAAAAAATTACAATCCACTAACCTGTTCCACGTGGTCTGCGCGGTGTATAAATTAGTCCAATCAGGTAACAACTTAACCAGGCCCGTACAATGGTCAGAGAACAACATCCCCTCTTTGTCCTCTTTAGGCATAGTCAGGGCGAATGCCAGTTCGTCCAAATCACCCAACATATTGATCCAACTAAAACAATCAAGTTTGTTTACAGCGCCAACTAAGGGTGTTATTAGACCAATCGATCGAACCTCGATCGATGGCATCGGGGACGGGTTTAGTCGACGTTGAATTATCGATCGACGTCGCCTTTTAGTTCCAAAAATGACATCTGCCCAGTCATTTGCAACAACTTCAAGCCGGCATGTTATTTACGCGTCGTCATAACAGCCCTTTAATGTCCCACTGCAGGGACGGCCCTCCTCCCCTGGCGAAGGGATACTTGGCCTACTAATACCACGCTGGCCAGACGGATTGGTATAGGGTTTAAATTCAAGTTTGCCATCTTTTTATTTCGTAAAGATAGTATTCAGGGATAGTTCCTTAATCGGTGTTTACGACACCCATGGAATGAGATTGGGTGGTGACATATTGTATTCTTACTCCGTTACCATACGGAGAAGATATTTGGCGCGTACTGTACCCTTATTTCGTTTAATTAAGAATGGGTTTACTTTTACAAGCAAAAAAACTGCAATAACAAACATAATCCACTCACACTATATCTCTAGTAGTCAACCAGTTATATGGTGCAGTTGTAGCAGCGTTGTATCCAACCGCCACCCCTTCTATCTGAAGGTAGTACAACTTTATCTGTCAAATAACGTAACTGTTTTACTACATATTTAGTAAACTTTAATTTCTGAGGGCGTTACTACACCACCGAATATCGATCGATGGCTTTAATCGACGTTGATAGACTTTTCAAGGAAATACTTAAAATATCGACTAATCACTTGATCGTTGACTACTTCTACTGTTAAATTGATGGTCGTCCACTTATCTATTGGTAAAATACCCTTAGGAGCAAAGTTATTATAATTGGAAAAGAAAAAAAAATACTTAGGATAGGACATTAGGCAAAAAGGTTTTGATGACTTATTTTACGATTGGTTCATCCGTTACTTAAAGAAAACTAAAAACCATAATATAAAAAACAGCGCTGCTTATTTTCATGTTTTTATATTCTATAGTTATCTATGCAGTGCTCTAGGCATGAGTTATGTAGGTATATGTCGCAGGGAAATGAGGAAACCAGAAATTTCACGAAATCACTAGGGATATGACGAAATCCCTTTTCTAACAGAAAATAAATGCTCATATTTTTGTTTGTAGGTTAAAAAACACAAGGATTCCAACTTCTGTAGGTTAGGAAAGGTTAGAACTGTGACCATAATGCACGAGGCGACCGAGCGAAGCGAGCGTGCCCCGACAGCGGCCGCCGAAGTGCAAGGCGTTTTCGACTTTTACCGGGATTTCGTGATATCTCTAGTGATTTCGTAAAATCCCTGATTTCCTCATTTCCCTGAAACATATATATGATAATACACAGGACCTACCTGATGCCAGTAAGGGTCGTTAGGATACTGAGTTACCATAGATGTGATGTACTTCTCGTTTTGGTCTACGAAATTTTCTATTACAGCACATACATCAGTTTTATTATAGCAATATCTGAAAATTACAACGGAAAATTTACTTAAGTACCTACTTAGAAACAACGAACCTAGGTAGACACGTAAAGTAATAATTAAAAATGCATAATTAGGTAAAAAAAATAAAAAACAAACAATCTGTTCTATATGGTACCTACTTAAACAATGGTTGCAGCACCTACAATGTTATTAGGTTATAAATTGACGTCTACAAAATGCAGCAGTTAAGTTTATTACGCCGCTTCTTCTCTACCAGCGCCATGGAAACGGTGGTAAAGTTTGAAAAACTTTAAGTAAATATAATAAACTTAGATTAAGTATCTTTAAATTGACGTCAATAAGTGATGTTTTATAATGTTGAATAAATGAAATTAAAACTTGAATCCAGAAAAGATAAAACTATCTGAATAAGAAGTATACTCACCCTTTGAGCATGTTCTGCCAATGCATCCAGATCAATTCATTAGTCAGGTAGCCTTCAAGGTACCCTGCTGCGTATGCTTGTTGCTCATCGTCCCAAGATGCCGTCGTGTGAAGCTCCAAGAATGCCCAACTTAAACAGAAATCCAAATTGGTGCAATACAATGTTAATTCATCATACATACATAGATACAACCTACATAAACACACGCCTTATCCCGTCCGGGATAGGCAGAGACGACAGAACATTTACACTTCAATCGAGTGTTTTAATACCATTTTGATTTGTTAAAGAGAATGTTGGAGACCTAATAAACGTCTTTCCCTTTTGTGCTGGTGAAGTAAAGAGAATTTTCCTTCAAATTGTTTTAAACTATGGTCAAACTAACATTTGGCGTTTCATACGTAACACTTTTATTGCATTTCTTATGTTATTATATATTCTACTAGAATATCCTAAATCTTGAGTAGTAGTACTTTAGCAGAATAAAACCCACTGAATCATGCAAAAAAACCGAATGTCGCGAAGTTACTACAAGGTAGGTACAGGAGCTGAAATAAAGTGCCGGGATCAGACTACGTCTCGCGGAAGCTCGAAGTAATTAGCGATGAAAAAATAGTTACTAGGCAAGGCGGGTCTTATCCCACTGCTGATCTCCAATGGTGTATCGGGCTAGAATGTATCTATAGCCAATGTCTCAAAATAGCTTGGACAAGATTTGACCAAAACTTTTACGGGGCAGTATATACGTATTCCTTCTGGCCACTCGATGCAGATATTTGGCATAATAGCTGCAGGGTAGAAAACACCACACCAACTTTACGTCACTCTTGGACATTTTGTTCTGGGCTGGTAGGTATGGTGAGGATACAATAATTAAAATGTCATGAAGAACCGTATTTAAGTAATCGTATAAACCCTCTACGACTAAGGACACTAAGAAGGAAAGTACAATAGAAAAAACATGGTATTAGTCAATACATACCCCGTGTTATTTATATCGTTGCTAAAACTGGCGCGTGCGATGTGTACCTCAGGTATTTGTGCGAAGTATTCCGTCTTCTCCACTTGTACCTCACCGTCTTTTACTATAGCATAAGCGAATATACATTCGGATAAACCAAACACACCACATATCAATAAAACTAACAGCAATGTTCGGAACATCATATGACACGACCGCCTAAATTTAGAGTTTGTTGCATATGTATTAAGATTTTTATTAAAAGCAAATTAGTAATAAATTGTTCAATATGGCGAAAATGATTTATAATAATATAACATAGTGTAAATACGAGATAAATTTCAAAAAAACAACTTTAATTATATTGAGCGAACGTCGATACTTTGACACAATTATTGAAGTTTTATATATTTACTGCACAGATAGCATTGGGATTGTGGTTCGCTTTTTTAAATAAAAAGTTTAGTTATCGATAAATATTCTATCATAAATTAACCATAAGTTTTTTGCTCGCTTACCCAGGGCGTGTCAGACGTCGACGAAAAAGGTGTCCTCGGTCTCAAACCGGCAGATCTAGGCGCCAAATGAAGCCTAGAAATATTCAGCTATCATTAGCACCCTGAGGGCGGCTAAATTTTAGGCAGTTTATCGTCGTAGAAGACAGACCTCTGTCTTCCACAAGCGTTTCTCTTATGAGCAATAGACAAGGTTCTGATAATATAAGAACTCAGAAATCCGATGGTTTTTAGTCAGTACGTAAACCGATCTCTAGCTAGGAGAGACATTTTAACAGTATTTTTCGAGTTCTTGATTAGAAGTCCAGTGTATTGCCTACATACATTCAACACCTTCTTTACCACATGATTCTCATTCCTCCACATAACATGCCCATAACATGACAGCCGGTTGCCACGTAGTTATTCCCCGCCACTTTCACACTTCCTCTTACATACCTACTCATTTCTAACTCTATCCGCTCTCGGGCCAAACTATTTAAAATTTCACAAAATTATTTGAAATTTTGTCCTTACCGGACAGCGTGATTTGGCGGAATGACCCTCTCGTAACACCACACATTCCTCTTAACATTCTCATCTCTGCTACATGCAATTGTCTTTCATTCATGCCTTTTGTGGCCCAACTCTCTGACCCATGAGGAGTGAGGAATTGCTAAGAATATATTCTTATGCCTTTTTTTAGTTCTTGTCAAACAGGAAAATATTTTTAAATAAGGCAGGCTGGAGGCAACTCCACGAGCGATAAAATCACGGCGATATTATTGTCGTGTCTTTTTTTTTCTAATACTCACAATGAAAGTGAGCGACATTATCGCGGCGGTTTTTATTCGTGGAGACAGCGCCTAACGGTCCGACTCTCAGCCATGACTGGTGTACAGCTGGACATAAGTCTTTCTAAGTCCTCGCCAATCCTTCCGGTCCTAATGCGTAAGTGTTAATACTGAATATTTATTATATTGCATTGGTTTAGATGTAGGTATAACATGGTGATGAAGATTTATAAAAAAAGTATGCGAGTAGTGGGTATGCTATGCCAATTGTATATCGGTTTAGCAGCAGCTGGGTAGATACTAAAAGTGCTAATTTCGTGATCTTCAACATAATAAAAAAACAATAATTAAAAAACAAAATATATTTCACGTCTAATTTCATCCAATTTCCGATATAGAAACATGTAAACATTAAAAAACAACAGGTATTTCATTAACAAACACACAATATCAAATAGCTCTCGTAGACAACTTCATACCAATTTCTCCACATTTATATCCTAGCTCCCTCATGAGGTAGGCAGTCTTCTCTCGCCCTGGTGATGCTAACCACTCCTGGACATTGACAGGAACGGTCGCGTAACCCTGTTTCTCCAATATTTCTAGTACTAGTCGGAAAGTTCCTCTTAGACGGTTGCTGTTCATTGAGAAACAACCAGCTTGGAAGTTTAGGAAACATACACTGGAAACAGATAAATATTACACATTAATTATATCTAATCTACAAGTGAGAAGACTTGATGACATTAAAGAAAATTCGATATTAAGTCATCTTTTTATCATACTAGGCACCATGGAATATAATCTAAACGCCTTTACAATGAATATACGACAATAATAAGGCAAGATCGGGGACTCTCCATAAGTGGACCCAGAATCGACCCCTGTGGAACTCCACATTCAATGTTTCGCTGACATAACAATCTATACCATATGAAAATAACCTGATATTTCAAATAATGCTGCGAACAGTTCTTGAGAGTCTCTTGTAACTAAATATTAATAATAGCTTCTGGATAAGCTTTGCATTAAAACTTCAGTTTATTTTATCTTCGATTATCCGACGACACTTATTGAAATGATGGATGATGATGGTCAATATCAGAGTTACGTAAAATAGCATTCATTAGTTGGTAGTTCCAACATTAAAACGTGGTTGAACATCGAATGATAGCCAGAGAGGTAAGTTCGGAAAACTTTTTGTCTGATGAATAGGTACATACTTAACTGATCGAGAACAATAGAAGCTTCAAAAACTATTTGAAGTAATACTCACACTATACTACCAGGGGGTAGTTTCAAATATCCAATAGGTATCTTTAAATCACCGGTAATAGGCATTTTCACCGCATGACCACCTTGCAGGCAGACTAGACAATCTGGGGAAAAAATACAAAACATATTAATTAGTTAGCTAAAAGCAACATCTAACGTTGAAAGGGGACAATTTATGTTCTTTCCATAGGACATGGTCTTCTTCAAAACGTTTACTTTGAGCTTGATACTGACCATCATGTACTGGTCCATGATCGGTTACATTATGTTCAATTCACTCGTTAAAGTAGATAAAAAAACAAACGAACTGTGAATGTATAAAACAGCAGGCAAAATAAATGCAAAACTAGCACACATAAGCTTTCCTATGTTAAAACAGTTGAATTAAGGCATTAACAAAAGAGTAATATTTACCAGCAACAAATCCATTAGGCAGCAACGCATTCTTCACCACGAAGTCTGGACTGCCGAGCCCATCAGCCAAGTGTTTCTCCAACTGATCAGTCAGAGGGTGTGTCGGGTAATAAGACCTGGCCTTCTCCAGCACCGCGGGAGGCAGCTCATACTTCGTTTTGTGGAAACAACCAACCGCTTCATAGAGCGTCAGCAGTTGCAGATAATCCAACACATTATTATTCCCTCCTTCCAATTCTTGATAAAATTTCGGTGTAAACACTTGTGATAGAAGCCTGTCGTCATAGTAACCCAACGACGCCAACTCCAGGCAGATCTTTGGCAAAGGTAACGTCTGGTTCTTGGATTCCATTAAAGGATTTGTAGACATCTGCCGTCTCAATTCCTCCCATATTTCTGGATCCGGTGTAAAGTTATTGTTTGAGAGGCAGTTCACAAAACCAAGTATGACATTTGGACGTGCGTATGATAAAGTCTTTTGGTTTGCGGAAGCCAGTTTGCAGAGATAATCGATAAGTCCTAAATTTGTATGAGCCTGCAAATAAATGTTAACAATTGAAGTTTAAAAGGCATAGATTAAAGCAACTAAATGTTATTGGCAATCAAGAAACTGAAGTATTACTGCGAAAATAACTAACTTAGCTGAACATGCATTATTTTTTATTAATTTGATAGACAAAGGATGAATATTTCGTTTTGTATCATAAGGTAAACAAAGGTTAAAAGGCAAGCACTTACCGTCCGTGATAAAATTCGTGCGACCCTCAAGCCCTTCTCAAAATCAACTTTATTTTCAACAATATACTTAGCGATACCGTCCATCAACTGCTCGTGATAGTACTCTGGATGTTTCTCTAATATTCTCCCCTTCATTCTCACGACAGTCTTCATAACTTCGTCGTAAGATAACTGGTTAATATTCTGCGTCATTACTTCGTAACAAATGTGAAGTAGCTGCACTCTTGTGGGGTACACCTGCTCCGTGCAGTTCACCTGACACAGTGACCAAACGATAGACTTCGCAACCTGCGCGTCTATATCCTGATCATGCAATAACAAACCAGTAACTATATTATTAATACATCGCTCAGGTATTTCATGAGTACAGGCATATGCTAGCATATCTTTCAGTAAATGCATATCTTGATTATCAAGCTCCAATGGCAAATGTATTTGGAACGCCAATGGCAGCGCTAGTTTTAGCGCATCAACCAAATGATTCTTGCAATCAAATCTAGTTAAAAGGAAATCTAAGAACATAATTTGTCGCAAGTTGATCAAGTTGATGTTGCATCTGATGAGTTGTAGCATAGTTTGTACAACGACAGAGTCGGCTGGCACTTTGAGGTATGTGAGAACTTTGGTCGCTTCTATACATTCGTTAACGTCCAACGCCCGAGCTTGCTTCTTAAAGTTCTGACAGAGAATACCAAACGTTGGATCTTTAACCACTTGATCTGTGTCATTTGGTAGCCTAATAAAAAAATAAAAAACCAACATTAAAAAATATAAAATAAAAAATTGAGAGGACAAAAAAGAACAATCAAAATCAAAAGAGCATTATTTTGGTTCAACTAAATCTGTTTTAAATTAGGTTTCAATTCATGTGAAAATCTAAACAAGTAAAAAAACTAAAAAGTTTACGTTTACTCGTGATTACGTTTGAAACAGAAAGAATGTCGTATATTTATTTTTAAAATATTTGCTGATACAGTGTTTTTTAACACAAGACTTTTTAATAAGAATAACGGCAAAAGAGTGAAAGTGGTAAGAGCACCTCCACACTAGCGTTTGTCCAGCGTGGGCGTTCAATACACTTATGGGCAGACCAGACGCTGAGACTACGGGGCGCAGGCGTCACTTTTCAGTCAAAGGTAATGGAATAAGCAATTCTACGCCGCAAGTCCGCGCCGCCGTAGAGCTACGTTTAATTGGCCCCAGAGTAAACCCCGCATCAACACGAACGCCTGCACTCCGCAAATACGTTTATCGAACTAGGCATTCGCTGGACAAATGGTAGTGTCAAGGTGGTCTACAGGAGAAAAAATGTTGATGGTCATAATGGATGACTCACTTCATCGCCTTATTATAACTAGTGTTATAAAATAAATATACTCACTTCCCTGCTCTCTGTAGCTCGAACAGACTCCTGAACGCCTGCAGCATATGTTTATGATTGAGGACGGCGATGTGCACCTGCACGGCGCGTAATACGGCCGCGGCGTTAGGCGCACTCTTTATACTGGTCATCACCATGTCCGGGGAGTGAGAGCGGACTATCTCTGTCACTAAAAATTAAGATAAAGGCGTTAAGAAATAAACCAAACAAGCATAATATTGTGAATCGTGAGCAGCAGAATTTCGATAGTCGAAATTCTGCTGCATTCAGTTTGTCTTATTTGATGTACACTGTAACGCAAAATGTGTAGTCTACCGACTGCTGAATTATATGTACTTAAATACGTTTCTGTGACAGAAGTTCTACAAATTACAGCTAGGACATAAAAGAGTAAAAATGAACAGATCTGCCTTTGACAATCTCTGTGGCACAGTAGTAATAATTAATGTTGTTATGCATAGATATAGCGTCCAGTTTGTGCTCAATGCAAAAGTTTCTGTACATGAACACTTGCATTGGGTAAAGTGTTTTCTATGTTTAATATGCATGAATGAATGTACAACAAAAAAACCTTTTCAGTATGTTTATTCATTGTCTAGTACTCATAGTACAAGCTCTGCTTAGTTTGGGACTAGATAGTATAGTGTGGAAAGTATAGGTAAGGAAATTTTCTTTACGTGATCAAACTAGGAAATAAGTCTTTTTTACACTTCTCAACTACTTGATGGTGTTCAATGGTACATGTATATTTTAATTCATAATGAGGATGAAAATTCCCTAAAGGAAATACAAGGACCAAATGCAATATTAAATTATCCAAGTTTTGATAACCTGCTTAATTCTATTGTATCAAACAAAAATATAGGAGCATTATAAAGAAAGTAGTAATATACAAAAGGCTAAAGGCAAGGGAAGTAAAAGATAAGTAGATATGTCTGGCTTATAACTACACCTCATGTAGAATGTCTGCGTGCTACCTCTATCAATAACCACATTTTAAAGAGATCTTTAAATATTATAAAGTTAAGTAGTCATTTAAGTCAAGGACTTTAGCCCCAGGAATATAATAAGAAGGAAAAATCTTCCCTGTAGGTTCCACAATACAGTTAACCATACACAAAAGGCTAAAGGCAAGGGAAGTAAAAGATAAGTAGATATGTCTGGCTTATAACTACACCTCATGTAGAATGTCTGCGTGCTACCTCTATCAATAACCACATTTTAAAGAGATCTTTAAATATTATAAAGTTAAGTAGTCATTTAAGTCAAGGACTTTAGCCCCAGGAATATAATAAGAAGGAAAAATCTTCCCTGTAGGTTCCACAATACAGTTAACCATACACAAATGGCTAGAGTTTTAGGTAAAAAAATAGAAATGTAATAATTACAGTCCGACGTTAAGCTTCTTGACCGTAATGTACCATTGATAGTTCTCCCACTGAGGACTCCTCGCCACATATTTTTTAGTAACAGCGTCATCGTGTCTGGAAAAATGAATTGTATCATACAGAAATTAATAGACTTCTAATTCAAAGAATTGCAGCTTAAGTGCATAATATAATTGTTAGGTTATTTTTACTTGAAAGATAATATTTTAGTGTATTAAATTTCAAATTTATAACGAATAATTATAGATTCATAAATGAATTAACTTAGTTCTGTAGTTAAAATATGAATTTACAATAAAAATGTTAGAGCAACTTACAATCAATTTTATTATATTCCAACAATAAATTATATACCCTTAACTAATTAACAATTTTCACAGATATTATCATTGTTATTAATTTGATAAATAATGTTTTTTTAAAACACAATAGCAATAATAATATTTAAAAAACTATACAACACATTAAAAATATAGCCCCGAAATTTGAAAATTTCGCTTGACCATAGGCTAGCTCCTATGACATACGTTTCCTATGATTAGGAACAAACAAATGAAGATCACTAGATATTCGATGGGACAGCTGTTGTAAAAAATATTTCTAAAAGCAATCCTTATAAAATTATTAATCATTCATTTGTGTATTCTCTGATTAATTCATTTATTTATTTAAATAAAAAAGTTCCTTTTTTCAAGGATACATCTTAAGATTTTTCGTATTTCTAATAGGTATTTCAGAACGAATCAGTTCAACATTTTGGAGTTTGTTGACTTTTGAGTTTGACACATTGACAAGAAGAACAATTTTATGAAAAACATTCATTTTATTCAAACAATAATACAATATTACATTCAAACAATAAAAGAAAGATAATTTACAAAAGTGTTACCATTACCAATTGTGTAACATATTTTCAAAATGCAAAACAAAACTGTAGTAAGCTCTCGCCCTGACAGAGAACTACAGAAACAGATTCTAACTCCTGGTGACTACAACATAGTGCCTTACGAAGAATCATGTTGCCGAATAAAACTAAGTGAAGTAACTTGCTGCAATGCAGAAGGGCCATGTGAAATAGAACCAGAGAGTAGAATATTCAGTAAATCATTTGATGGCAATGTTCTAATAGGGGATAGTGATCATTTTATTGATAAGGATTTTGATTTAATTTTGCAACAAATGTGTAGTGGGGAGAATTGTGTTGCTAACATGGTGTACAGAGACGCTGAAGGCTTGCTTGTGAAAGAGATCTCATGTAAAATAGAGTTGACAGAGTTAACTGAAGAACAACTGGTCAGTGATTGGAGTAGAGACAGATTATTTGAGGCAGCACTTCATCACAAGGTATTTTTTTTAATTTTGATCAATATATTAGAGAGTGAAAAAGCTTGTTGTATTTGGCATAGCTTTATAGGATACCTGTAATACTATACAAATATCTTGTGCTAAATATATTTAAACTTTGTAAAACAATTATAAACTAATAACTATTTTAAATACTTTATCAAGACTGAGATTGAAAACTCATTGAGCAAAGTTTTGTAGCATATTTTTGAGCTCTAATTTTATCTAGGTAACAACAAATAAATATGTGTATGCCAAAAGGTAGCTAAATTAGTAAAAGAATGTTTTCATATCCCTGTTAATTTTTTTTGTTTATTTGTAGGAAAAAGGTGTAGAACTGGTAAAACAAAAAAGGCTAGTGGATGCATTCAGAAGATTTACAAAAGCCTTGAAGTTTTTGATAGCAACAGAGCCCTTAGACCCTGATACAGTCAGTGAGGAGATAGTTAAGGAAATGATTGATTTAAAGGTAAAATAACATGTCATGTATATTTTATACTCCATTAGTATACAAATTATTAACAATTAACATTTTATATGTACATTCATCATTAAATTAGGTTAGTTATATAGTATATTAGTGCAACTCCTTCATTTAATTTTTAACTTTATTTCAGCAATAAATTATAAACCTATCCTTAGCTAATTTAAATTATAAACAGTTAATGTATAAAGTTTATTTATCATTTTTTAAATAATTTATATGAAGTTTTGTCAATATTGACATGTTGCTGCTGATTGACAAAAAACTTAAAACTTTTTAGGATATTTTTTAATCATTATGCTATTTATATTTACAGGTGAAACTATACAACAATCTAGCACATTGTCAGCTGCAGCACGATGAATACAATGCAACTTTAGACCTATGCAACAAAGTACTACAGTTAGATTCACAAAATACAAAAGCTTTTTACAGAAGATGTTGTGCCTACGCTGGTTTACAAATGTATGAAGAAGCATGGAAGGATATACAAGAGGCATTAAAACTGGACCCTGAAGATAAGGCATCACAGCAAAAAGCCAACGTATTGAAGCCCAAAATTAAAAAAATAAATGTTGAATATTCTAATGTTATAAAAAAAATGTTTTCTTAGATATTAAATAATTTTAAGCTGTAAGATAAATAGGATTTGTTTTTATTGTCATGGTAATAACTGAAAATGCATTTATACATTCCTTAAGACTATAAATTTCAAGTAGCTGCAATATAATAAAATGTTCACCTTTTATTTTATCCTATTACTGAAAATAGATTTCCACCTCTTTAGGAGCTCGATGTTTAGATATGGATGCATTGCTACATAGAGAATCTAAAATGTATCTCTAATAGGTAGCTAACTAGTGTAGTTGGTATGGATAAACCATGCATTAATTGATCTTGCTGTGCTCAAATGTCTCAAACAAGATCAATTAATTTTCATCAATCTACTTATTCCTAAATACTTTTTTTGTAAATACATAGATAGGTACATATTATAGATAGAAACATAAAATAAGCCAGTAGAGCGGAAGTGGGCCTGGGTCGAACTGGTGCACCAACTAAAATACACCTGCAAAAATAAAATACACAGCCACTCAATGCCAATGGTTGCCGGGTCACGGTAGTCAATTTTTTATCACCCCGCCGACCGCGGCTGGCTTGAACTGAAGGAAACACTTCACCAAAATAGGTGGTAAGAGTTACAGTAGTTTAGGGTTAAGAATTACTCATTTGCTTATTTGCCACAAAAAACAGGCACTTTTTGCTCAAGGGTCGAACTTTCATTCTTTGACTCTACATCATCATCATCAGGTAATTTATAGTCTTTTATTCAGCAGTGAGTAACAAATATTTGGGCAACATTTATAGTATTGTTATTTTAACGAATTCTGTTCAGAAACACATAATTTGTCGTATTTCAGTAGATTATTCATCTTATAGAGACGTCACAGGATGGTTTTAATGTTATAAATCATTAGCTTAATGGTCATTAAATTTACGTAGAATTACCTTAATTCTAAAACGAAATAAATATTATCCATTATTTAACGACCTTTGTGGCGCAATCGGTATATTACATGGCTGCTACGCAGAGGTCTCGGGTTCGATTGCCGCTCAATGCAAATTTTCGTGTGCATGAACATGATTGTTTGCATTGGTCTGAGTGTTTTCTATGTATAATATGTAAGTATGTATTTACAAAAAAAAAGTATTGAAGTATGTTTATCCGTTGTCTAGTACTCATAGTACAAGCTTTGTTTAGTTTGGGACTAAGTAGATGGCGTTCTGTGAATATGTGAGGATATTATTATTATAATAAAGTGCACATGATTGCCTGATTAAAGAGCCGCGTAGTGCTTGGCTAGGGCACACAGCACGTAAGTAAATATAGCTGACAGCTATTGGGGCAGCAGAAAAGTTCTAGAAAGGCGACCGCGTATAGCAGGCGACAATTGTGGCGAGGCAAGGTCAACGACATCAGGTACCTACATGTTCCTTTATCTAAAAACCTACACTGGTCAGGGGAGTAGTGGTCCAATATAAGAGGTCTGCCCAAACTGCTTCTTCTTTTATTGGGCCATCATGTCGCGATATGTTGGTCACTATGGTTCTGCCACGATATCCTCATGTCGTTCAATAGTGACTGTGCAAAAGCCGACATAACTCTTTCCATGGTATGGTTTTAAGTCTTCCGATAAGGTATAGTCAACGACCACCTCTTTGTTCTAAGTATAAGTCATTACTGGAAACACGCACTGGTCCAAGACCGTCGTCTAGAAAAGAAATACCTAGACCAACATTAACATTCTTTACAATTTACTCGCAACGCCATCTAGTCCAAACTAGGATAACATTGGGTCAGACAAATTGCTATTTCTTGCGATGCCAAGGGTTGGTGACCCTTTAGGTAAGTAAGTATATTTTTAGATTTTCTCCGTCACAAGGACTTCGTCCATAAAAATGTAGATTTATACGTCAGGCAGGAATAAGTAGGTATATACTTACCTAATCTTAAGAAAATCAAAGAACCAGGCGATAATGCACCAAGTGCGAGGTATGATTGTTTACCACCATCCTATAGATAGCTATTAGGTACCTACGTGAGCGATCCACTGCTGGACATATCCCTCCCCAAGTTCGCGCCTCTCCTTCCGGTCCTCTGCCCGTCTCACCGACCTATTTGTGTTCCCCTTATCTTAATAAAATCACTGCGTGTTTTATTAGAAACAAATCCTTGACATTACGTCTCGCATCTATGACATCACATTTTTATTGAAGTCTGACATCATAGCATGTACGAAATATTCACAGTGCGAGACGGTCAGTCAAGCCATAACAACGGACAAGCGCACACGCTAAAAAACGCATAGAGTTTATACATTACTTTAATTAAAATGTCTAGTGAGTATTCAATACATTATTTTATGTATATTTGTGTTGTATAAAGCGTATTTAAAGTGCCATAAATAGAAGTGGTTCTCCAGTTATAAAGTGTTTCATCTGTTATGACTTATGAGTTAACATTGTTATTTAGAGGTTTAATAACGTCTGTTGTTCAACTAGTGTGAGTGCATTAAGTCATGCGCTAGTGGATATTTAAAAAAGTTATTATAGTTACATTGTTTTCATAAAAATATCTAATTTACTTGACGAATGTTATGTTATACCTAATAGAAAGTGTTTTTGTCATAGCTTCAACTGTTTGTTGTGACTCTTACAGCCTGTGTAGCGTCTTATTTTGTTTATGTACAAGTTTGTCTCTTCCTATTAGTTTAGCATTGTGTTTACGATGTAGGTACAATAAGCCGTGAGTCTGCAAGATACGAGGGATAAGATCACTATCTATATATTATAGAGTTAGTAGTCTAGATATATTGTCAGCTTATTATTATTTGAGTACCATGCCTCACTGGATTTATGAGTTGTAACAAATTAAGTATTGCATGTCACGCGTACGTCACGCACACGATAGAGGTCTTCTGAAATAGGCTTTCTAGTAGTGTAAAGTAGGTAAATAACGTTGATTACCTTTTTATACATAATAATTATAAAATTGTATGAATAATTAACTTGTTTAATGAAAGATACAATAGTTTTGATCACGGCCATGCAGTGTCATCTGTGCCGAATCGTCAAGAAAAATAAAGCCTCAAGTAGCATACCGCGTTTTTTTCCTGTTTACGAATTATAATATTTATAATCATGAAACGCGATAGCTTACAAGTTATGATATTCATCTCAATAACTTGAAGGCTATTAACACCATAACCATGATGCTGGCGTATACCTAGCTATATACATACTAAAAAGGTGTATGAATCATTCGTTTATGTTTGTTTTTCTTAAAACCGGTTGTTTTATTACCTAGACGATGACATAAAAATGTAAGACTTAAGTAAAATTTAGGACATGCGTACCTACTGAGTGAGATGATACATAATCTCTGGTTTCGAAATCGGTTTTATTACTAGAAAATTACACAGAGCGACCACGATTACGATATTATGTCTTTGATTGATACATACCTACCTACTTATTTAATACTGGAGAGAAGACCTTTCCAATTGTTACATTTTTTCATACTAGGTACCTAGCTATTGACCATGGTTCGCTAAAAGTTTGAAAAGTAAAGCGGTTGTGTGACTGTTGTGCAAGAGGTTGCGGCTTCAAAACCTACGCAAGATTCTTATCTATTGTTTGTGTTGAGTCATCATAACAACCCATTATTGTTCCACTGCAGGTACGGGCCTCCTCCAGTGACGGAGGGATACTTGGCCTACTTATACCACGCTGGCCAAACGGATTGGTATAGGGTTTATATATGGTATAGGCTATTGTTTGTGTGTACTTACAAAATTGTCTTGAGTTTAGATCTTGTTGGATGTTAATAAAAGACCTGCGACACAGTTGCGTGGGAGTTCTCTAAAAAACCATAATCAAAGCGTAATAACAAAAAGGATGTGTAAATTTTAATTATCAACTTTAATTCAATTTGTGTCATTAGTAGAAAATACTTGCAAATACATAATTTAAAAATCTTTTGTATTTAAATTTTGTTTACCTTGGTTGAATACCTACTAAGTAAAATATTTTATGAAGTTAACCAATGTTCGTGTTTTAATGATACGCGTAAAAGAACGACGTAAGAAAATATGATGATTTAATAAATTATGCTAGGAGCAGGCAAATATTTACATTTGCTTTGTAAATCGTAGTTTAAATCAAGTCAGTCAGTCAAATTTTTAGGAACTCATTAGATAAAAGCGTTTTAATGAATTCATTCATCATTTTGAGAAAGCATTCCATAAATAAATAGCGTTTCTTAATCTTCACCTATAATTTCAATCGTCTACGGTCTAATAGGTGTACCTGCACAGTTCTTAATTTAAATCTGGGTTACATTCCATGATAATGCCAACCTAACGCATAAAATTATTTATGTTAAAGTTGCCATCCAAATAAAATGTAGATATACATAAATCCTATTCAAGATAGCATGAGAAAAAGTATAAACATGTCAAATCTGTCAAACTGCCAAAATGCCGCGGTTTTCAAAAAAATTTCACTAAAAACATAACTAAACAATAAATAACTCTGTGTAAATATAAATAAGTGTATTCTACCTGGATAAGAAAATGTGAATTTAGTAAATAATGCTTGAATTAAGGCAATAAAAGTTTATAGAGAAGCAGAATATATAAATGAAACTTACGAATTACTAAATTGCTTTTTAAAAACACTTTTTTCAATTTCTATTAATCAGAAACTTCTAATTTAGATTCAGAAAAACTGTTCCCAGCTTGTATTATAAATTAATTACCAAATTCCTTAATAATCCCATTTATTTGTAATAGTATTCTTCTTCTGTTATGACATATTAATGCGATAAATGACATTTAAGACATTGACAATTGTAGGCTCTTCATCATTGTCGTTCCGTTCGTATGTAATGTTAAAAAAGGAAAAAAATAATAATTGATTACTTGGTGATCTTATTATAATATTTAAATTATTTAAACATATTAATGAAATTTCTATTTTATTGTAAAGACGTTAAAATATTCATATTTTTTAATAATTTTCGAGTCTTCATCGTGGCCATAGATTATAATTATCTATAAATGAGTAATCGTGACAGTAAAAAGACCCATTTTTTTGTTTGTTTACCAAATTTCTCAAGCCCAGATGAATATGGTATAGTAACTATTATTTAGTGTAACTGTTGTTTTCGGTGTTATAGAAAATTATTAACTGTAAAATTAGTTTTTTTTTTATATAAAGAGATGTTCTAGGTTATTCAGACCGATTGGCACATGTTAAAGGACTGAGTTTATTGTTCCGATTATAGGAATGCTACGTAACCTATATTTGAACAAAATCGTTCAATAAAATGTAATGTGCGAACAAACGATGCATAGGTACCTACTTAACGATCTTTGACCTTTAACCTTGCAGTTCTTTACGCAGTGTTCACGTTTTATTGTTTTTATGTCACAAATTACTTAATTCAAGTAAAAAAAATAATAAAAGGGACGTCAAAATAATTTAAAAAATAAGCCGGATAAATTTTCTTCTAAAAATGTTTAGGTGACATTATTAGGGAGTTATAATAACTTCTGTCTCAGGTTGATGAGCCCAGCGGAGATAGAGATAGATATCTTTGAGTTTTATATTTGTAAAGCTGAGTTCTTCTCTACCTTACCGATAAATACCTAAACGGCTAGTTTGTTTCCTTTAATCCTTACCCAGTCGTATAATAAATGAACACATTACGAACACACTCTGCCTCGTTGGCGCGGTAGTCGCGATAGCGGCAGACGTGCACACAAGGGTGCGGGTTCGATTCCCACGTATGAAAATTCTTGTGTGACCGTTAAATAGATGGTTGTAAAGTCTCCGCGACACAGGGCAGTTTAGATAGTGATTAATATACATACTTATTAAGTATATCAAATCTTAGACAATATGACGTAAATATTGCAGAAGTAGTCGGCGGAGGAGGTGTGCAGGTAGTGTCTCCGTGCGAAGACCACACGTTCCTGCTGAACAAGGAGGCGCTGCAGTCGCTACTCCTGGCTGATGATGTGAAGGACCGCGCCGTCGTGCTGCTGTCCGTTGCTGGTGCTTTCAGGAAGGGGAAGTCCTTCCTTCTGAGCTTCTTCTTACGCTATCTTAAACATGTAGTAAGTGTTTATAATCAATATTATATTAGGTAGGTACTTATTGTAAAGCTAAGCTTATCTAAATAAAAAGCAGCCAAGTGCAAGTTGGACTCCTCCATGAAGAGTTCCGTTCTTACCAAGTTTCAACAGTAAGTGTAGCTCTGGCTTAGTGGAGGTTTGGAAAAATGTGACTGTGATATACGGACGGACATACAAACACTCATGATTAATCTACTAGGGTTCTGTTTTTTGTCATTTGGTAACGGAAAAGGGAACCTAAAAAAAATATCTGGGTAAGGTACCTATATATAGATGCGGTTTTAATTTCTTCGTTCTTCTTAAAATCCGTCTTTTTTGTCACATTATCGACTTACATGATTATATTATATTTCAGTATGAAAAAGGTGGAAGTGAAGACGACTGGCTCGGCACTGAGGATGCAGTGCTCGAAGGGTTCTCGTGGAGAGGAGGTTCAGAGAGGTATACGACAGGTATACATTTCTGGTCACAACCATTCAAGACTACACTCGAGAACGGTGAAAAGGTAAGCAGTATTTATAAATAACATTCATTTGTTAATAGTTATTTAAGTCCTGAAATTCGCGCTCATATGGGTCTCAACTAGTGGTCTTTCCGCGCACCGGAAAGCGTAGGGTGGGGAGACCCCTTACACAGTGGACCGACGACCTAGTTAGGACGGCAGGAAGCCGATGGATGAGAGAGGCACAGGACCGCACAAGGTGGCAATACTTGGAGGAGGTCTATATTCAGCAGTGGACGTCGATTGGCTGATATGATGATGATGATGACGATGATGGGTCTCAAATTGTTTGAGATATCGTGTGCATGATTTTTAAGTAGACTGACTTTTATACCTACCTCAATTTTATGGTCTACGCTTAGCTAGAAACGCGGAGGACTCACACAATTTCTTTGCCGGTAGTGGGTGCAAATAAATGGTAAAGAAAGGATAAAATAATTTTGTATCTAGGTACGCCCGAAAACCATAAGCTCCATTACAGTATTACTCTAGCAATAGAAGCAAGATAAGCGATAATACTAAAACTATCCGTGAATTTTATCTTTACGAAATAAAAAGAAGGAAAAATTTAAAATTAAACCCTATACCAATCCGTCGGCCAGCGTGGTATTAGTAGGCCAAGTATCCCTCCCTCCGTCATGGCAGGAGGCCCGTCCCTTAATGGACTGTTATGACTAAAACATGTTGCAGACACAGACAGGTTAACTATTTACAAAGAACTAAAGCTGAAGGCGGGCTAAGAAAAGAAAGGAATGGTAGCGCAAAGTAGCGTTATACATATTTAGTACAGAAACCAAAGACGATATTAAGAAGCTATGTTTGTAAACACACTTTCTCCATAAGATAAAGGTCGGCCACACATCTGTAAGGTCGGCAACGCATCTGTGATTCCTCTGGTGTTGCGGGTGTGCATGGGCGGCGGTGCTGATCACTTACCATTAGCTGACCTGCTGGCACGTTTGCCTCCCATCATATATATAAAAAAGAGTTTGTTATTTTCCAGGTAGTAATCCTGCTAATGGACACGCAAGGTACCTTTGACAGCGAGTCCACAGTGAAGGACAACGCGACAGTGTTCGCTCTCTCCACTATGCTCTCCTCTGTACAGATATACAACCTCTCACAGAATATTGAAGAGGATGATCTACAACATTTACAGGTATTTATAGACAACTAGCGGGACATCCCGGCTTCGCACGGGCATTATTTTCCCGCTTTTCTGTTGAAATGTTTCCTGAATTTTCTTTGCTATAAACCTCACGGATCCCGAAACCTTTCCAACGAATGCAAAACCGTGGTAATCGGTTCGTGCGTTCTGGAGTTATAGCGTCAGGAAGGAAAACCCGACTTATTTTTATATATTCGTGTGGAGAAGATTAAGAATACGTGGTGTCATCACCCTTCGTCATTCCATGGGCGTCGTAATAATCAAATAAGACAACAAGCTTATATTAACAAGCTCGCAAATATTAACCGTGTAAAAACAAAAGGAAACCTTGACATAAAGACGACCTCTGTGGCGTAGTGGTTATATAACATGACTGCTACGCAGAGGTCTCGGGTTCGATTCCCGCTCAATGCAAATCTTTGTGTGATGAACATGATTGTTTGCATTGGTCTGGGTGTTTTTATCTATAATATGTACCTACGTATTTACAAAGAAAAAGTATTTAAGTATGTTTATCCGTTGTCTAGTACCCATAGTACAAGCTCTGCTTAGTTTGGGACTAGATGACGTTGTGTGAATGTGTGAGGAATATTCATTTATTTATTTAAAGCCCCATACCAATCTGTCTGGCTACCGTCGTCATGTAGTTATAATTCCATGCAAATGTCTAACCAGAGGCATTTACCAGACGTCTAACCTAAAACAAGTTTAGTTAAAAGACTACCGTACCGTAGTTACTGCAACCTAGCTAACAGCCCTGGATACCAAGGTTATCACGAACAGTCTTCGTTTCCTTTTTGTATGTAAACGACATCGTGACGAGTAGTTTGGCCATCTGATAGTAAACCCTACTTGTCTGTACCAAATGCACAATAACTCTATCAGAGTGTCTCTGTACTGCTTTAGTCGCCCTGATACACTAGCTATTCCACCTTAATATAATCACACTACTTACTTATTGGTTTAGCGGCGAAACGGTGGTTTCAATCTATAGGAAGATATTTACCTCTAAAGTACCTACAGTTACCATAGACCCTGTTCATTTTCAGTTATTCATGGACTACGGATGCGTGGCGAAAGACAAAATAGAAGGGAAGCCGTTCCAGACGTTGCAATTTCTAGTCAGAGACTGGAGTTACCCTTACAATCATGCCTATGGTGCTGTGGGAGGGAAGGAGTTGCTGGACAAAAGACTTGAGGTAAAGTACTTTTTTTTTAAATTATAAGTATGAGTAATTCTACCAGTCACCTATTTTATGGACTGTTTACTTTTATTGACTACTATTATGGACTATTTTATGTTATTTTATTTTATGGAATATTTCGTGTTATTATGGACACTTTTATGGACTGTCTACCAGTCACCTATTTTGTGGACTGTTTTATTTAAACTCAAATCCTGTATTAAACCTCGGAAGGACTAGGTAGGTACGTTTGAGTAGTACGTAAAAGTCTCACGAGTTCTTTTCAAACGTGTTTTTTTTAATACATACTTAAATATTTGCAGGTGAAGGAGAACCAGCACGATGAGTTACAGATGTTACGTCAGCACATCGCGAGATGTTTCGAGGAGTTGACCTGCTTCCTCATGCCACACCCTGGACTCAAGGTCGCCACCGATCCTAACTTCACTGGAAAATTGGCTGGTATGTATCAAACACTCAATTACATTATAATAAGACCAGACTGGCACGAGAATATAATCGCTTGGTCACCGTGCACCGTCTTAAAAGAAATCAATCATTCCCAAACATCTCTAGTGATGCCCTAAATCGCGGTGACTTTTAACCTAGCGTAAGTACACTGATGTCCTATAAGTAATAGGCACAAACATTCTTCAACCCAGGACAATCAAATTATAATGGATCAACACAGACAGACAAGTAAATTTGAGTAGTGATTTGTTTTATTTTTCTCCTCTTATTTACATTGGACAACGCAGTTTTTTTTAGTGCTGTGGCGTTTATTGTGGATCACGGTGTGGATCTGGATCAATCTCCAAATCGGGCGTATTCGTGTGATCGCTCTGGTGCTTTTCAGATCTTGATATTTTTTGGTAGTTATGTATCTCATTGAAAATAATGATATTAAAGTACTACATTTTTACTATTGGCCTTCATTTTTGACAAGCAGTTATGGAAATATTTAAGTTCAAACATTTTCGCGTCCAGAGCAATCATGATAGGCGCTAGAGCGATCATAAATGGTGAAACAAAAATAATAAAATTGGTAATATATTATTTATTTAGTCATTTTTAGTCTTGCATGTTACAAGATTTTATGATTTTATGTTTAGGGGATATATCTAGAGCTTTTTGAGAGCTCATCAGTTGGAAACTTGTTCATTTTTAGGGCAGCGTACCGATTTTGAAACATCGGAACCCTTATAGGATCACTTCGGTGTCCGTCTGTCCGTCTGTCTGTCTGTCTGTCAAGACCATTTATCCCAGGAGCGCGTGGAGGTATCAAGCTAAAATTTTCAACAAATATTATTAGTGATGAGACGTGACGTCATAGAATTTTTGACAGATAAGTAAGTCGTGACGTCATATAATTTTGGCAGGAAAATATTTTTTGACAGCTGAGTCGTGACGTCATTGAATTTTTGACAGATGTGTCGTGACATTACAGAATCTTTGACAGATGAGTCGTGACGTCATAGAATTTTGGCGGGAAAAATAATATTTAGACAGCTGAGTCCTGACGTCATCACAATTTGTCGAGAAAGTAAATAGGTTTGTACGAAACCCTCGGTGCGCGAGTGAGACTCGAGTGAGAGTGAGAGTGAGAGAGAGACTCGCACTTGACCGGTTTTATAAGGGTTCCGTACCGATTTTAGAAAAACGGAACCCTTTGTTGTCCGTCTCTCTATCAAGACCATTTATCTCAGGAAGGCGTAGAGGTATCAAGCTGAAATTTTTACCAAATAGGTACTAAGGTCTGTTGCCTTTTAGTGCTTTAAAAAAATCAAACTTCTAATCTAACGAAATCAAAAGATATTTATGTCGCAAATTTTCGATGAGCAAAGGGCAAAAAGTTACAGGGTACTTCCAGTCTACATACAAACTTGAAATTTGGCATGAAGCAAGGTCTTGTAGTGAATGTAAAGGAAAACTTCCGAAAACTTAAAATTTTGACTTCCATCATATTATATTTTGATAATTTCGCCATAGTCATAATAATTTTGACAGTTGAGTCACGTGACTGAATGAATGAGTCGTAACGTCATAGAATTTTGACAGATGAGTCGTGACGTCATAGAATATTGGCCGCAGAATATTTTGCAGGGAAGTCGTGACGTTATAGAATTTTTGACAGATGAGTCGTGACGTCACAGAATTTTTGACAGCTGAGTCGTGACATTTGTCGTTGTAACAATCTGGTATTATTACTTAAAGTAGTTTTATAACGTACAAATATTGCAAAATATCATCGCTCTGGTCTTTTTGACAGAGCAATCATAGCCATAGCGATCAAAAAAAGTCATAAAAGCATTAATATAGCCCAATATAAAAACAGTAGAAAGTTGTGTTTACGTCTCATAAAGAACATCATTACTATCACTTAATTCACTTAATAAGCACATTCACAACCTTACTACTTAATTTTAAAAACATGCCATATCAATCATCAAATTCGAGAACCAAACCCAGATAAATCATAAACTTACCCTCGTAATGTTGGAGTGGGGGACCGTGGCACAAATGAATCTTCCTCGGCGGTTAGACCACTACAGCCACTACCCCGGGGGAGGGGAATAGAGTTTCTATTTCGTAAAACGAGGGATGAGCGCGATGTTTTACTCCAGCGCAGAGCGATGAGATAAAATGGCAGGTCATGACGATAAATTTAAATTGTGCCAAAAATATTGATAATATAATTTAAAAAAAAATATTACAATGAAGATTAACTATTTGTTATGTAATATAAAATAACACCGGACATATGAACCTTCTCAATAAAAAGTTACACAATGTTTTCTCTTTCAATCGGGAGTTAGGTCAACCCAGAGCAATCAGGATTTTAGGGTTTATGATTTTTTTTTTAATATTTCTAATAAACTAATTCATAATTTCAGCCCTGCACCACATAGATTAGACACCAAAGTGTACATAAAAAAATTTAATGAAAACGTTTATCCATTTCAAAATGGGTTTCTCCAGTCCGACACGATAAAAAATGCCTCTGGAGATCTACCCATCTATAAATTTAACTGTAGCTTCAATTTTAAGTAAATTGTAAACGACGATTTCAAACAATTTGTGATAAATAAAGCAATTTGAATTTGGATCTAAATAATTATCCTGTATGAGATTGATTTAACCCGTTATTTCATTTCTCAGCATAATATGACCAAGATACGACAACACAAATTTGTATGTACCTATTTACACTTACCTACCTACGAAAGTGTTATATATTTCATGTATCCACCTAAAACCTTTTTCAGACATACAACCAGAATTTAAAGATGCCTTAAAAGAACTGGTGCCACTACTTCTAACAAGGGATAATTTAATACCGAAGGTAATAGACGGTCAGAGGATTAAAGCCAAGGACCTGGTAAACTACTTCTCAAGTTACGTCGACATCTTCAACAGTGAAGAGTTACCACAGCCTACTACTATATTGCAAGTAAGTATTCCATCCTTTCGCTCATCTCGAGAGAAACTTACGACGATGTTGTGACTTCAAAAATGTTTGTTGGGTTATGACCTGTAGATACAATATGGGAGTTGAATGTATACTAGGTTAAGCTTTTAAAAGTCTGATTTACCAGGCGGAAGAAATAAGGAATAACCTTTGAAATTATTACCAAAATTGAGCGTAAAAAATGCGTATAGTTCCAGTACTTAGGCAGGGCAAAAGCATAACCGACTAAGTATACTTAGCTAAGGGGTCTTGTTAGGGCTATTTTAAGCTCCTTTAACTTTAACTTTACATCCCATTGTACACACTCGATTATTTGATTAAAACATAGGTATATAAGCACAGCTTATGCTCTGTAGTTGTATGTGCACATACAACTTCACGTCTTCAATACGTCCATTTTATGTAATTTTCCTTTCCATGTAATCCTAGGCTACAGCAGAGGCCAACAACAGATCCGCCATGACAGAAGCCTATGACGTGTACAAAAGTTTAATGGAGGAGGTGTGCGGAGGTACCTTACCCTATGTGGACCCCGGCAGACTAGACGAGGAACATCGGAGGGTGGCCAACAAGGCTTTACATAACTTTGACAGTAAGAAGAAGATGGGAGGACAGGAAATGTCTGAAAAGTTCAGGGAAGAACTTATTCAGGTAAGATGTGTTGATTTTTTACTCTCTCAACACATTATGTAGGTAGGTATAGGGTAAATAAAGAGCACTCGTAACCGACGCGCATGTATGACTCGCTTTATGAATGTGGACGAGGCCGAATCTGTTTGCCAGGATCGTGACAAGTGGCGTTCTGTCTATTGTGCCTACCCCGGCCGGGATGAGGCGTGAGTTTATGTATGTATGTATACCTATAAGTACGCTGTTTAACAAAATTTTATTGTCAAGGTGATGATAACTAACGGAGGTAAGTTGTTTTTGACCATTATCAATCAAGCAATCATTTTTAAGGTCACTTTGCCGAGTCTTTAAAAAATATATTGTTGCCGGTCATAATTGACCGGCAACCTGTTGTGTTAACCTATATAGGGGCATGATGAATATTCGTAAGTGCGGAAATATCATTCGTCAAAAATTTATATCGAGACACACTTTAAACTTTATGAATGCATGAGTGCTCCTAATCAATCATACAAGTTACGGTTCCTCGAAAAAAACTCACCAGCCTATTCGTTACAAAATTTATTTACATCAACCAACTAACAAGTTATTTATCTTAACTAACTATATTTTCTAATATTCCAGGAGCTACAAGAGCAATACGCAAGTTTCGCATCTCACAACGAGAGCAAGAACTTATATCGTATGTTCGGTACACCCATAGTGTTCGTCATGTTGATAGTGTTGGGCTATCTGCTCTCCGTTGTCGCTGACACGTTCGGTGTTGCCATACTCGTGAGCGCGGGACGAGGCGTGTCTATTGGAGCCGTTGTTCTGTTTGCTGTGTGGACGTATACTAGGTAGGTTGTGAAAGTCAGTTTAGGAAATTCTGAAAAGAACGTAGGCACGACTATAAATAAAATTCCATGCTCGAGACAGCATTTAAAACAGCTTCTTTTGAGGCGATGGGTAATAACTAACAAAGTCAACATTGTGGAATGCCCCTATTACTAGGGGCTTTCCACAATGTTTACTTTTTTTATACTATAAATACCCTACATTTCGAATCCTCCCGTCCGAACACTATACACCCCTTAGGTATAATTAAAACAATTTTTTTTATATCTAAGTATTATTGTTTTACTTGCAGATTGACTGGTAACATGAGGGATATAGGTATTCAGCTGGATTCATTTGCAAGCACACTGCGATCATACGTAAGTATTTACTTAGACTATCTTTTTACTTGACAACCCCAAAAAGAGTGTTATGTTTATGAAGAGTAGGTAGGTAGGTAGGTATGTAAGTATAGTTGTTTGGCAAGCTCTGCAGCCTAAGAGCTTTGATAGGTTTTAACTTGAGCGGTCTCGTTAGATTCTTATTTACGGCGAGATTATTTGTGTAGGTACTGTAACTTGTTTAAAGAACTTATCGATTAGATGACTATAAAGCTTGACCTGGGGTACCTTCATTAAAGAGAACTTTTGAAATTAACTGGATTTATATTTGCAGGTACAGCAACAGACGATAGGTCCAGCACATGGCTTACACAGTACGCATACTTCTACGGCAACATATTACGACGAAAAGAAGGATACGTAGTTAGTACCTACACCTCATAATATTATAGTTACCTGTACTAAAGACAAAGCGGAAGAAAGAAGTCAAAATATTAGTTCTAATGGTACCTATTTGTCGCCGGGTTCGTGTGAATCGCACCTTGGTACGAAGTTGAAGTCGCAAGGATATAAAAATAAGTCTTCCAGCGGATTTAATATGTCATTCAATAAGGAAGAAGTACTTATAAGTATGTAGTCTGTTTTATAATTGTATTTTTGTGCCTTGTGTTGAAAGGGGAGAAGGTAGGAATAATGTCACGAAAAAGCGAATATTGATAATTTGTTATCAATATCTTATGATTTCTTTTTTTGTAGTATTTTAAGTACAACAAAATAGGTGGCAAGAAGGTGATGTTAGAAAGAGGGGAGCAATAACTACATTGTATTGTAAGACAACTTGTAAGACTTTGTGCTTTTTCTGCTAAATTGATGGTTGTTTTAGCTGATGATAACTGACAATAAAATGTGTACATATTTATTCTAGATTTTGAAAACATTATTTATTATAACTTTTTGACTCTGATAATATAAGTTATATTTTTACACATTATAATGCTTTTGAGATTTAGGTCTCTCAATTTATTTTCTTAAATATGTTTCTCTCTTAATAATAATAATAGCTATTTACAAATATTTTGATTAATTCAATGATAAATAAATAATTACCTATTTTTATTATTGACTACTTTTTTTGCTACCTATCCTATGCTCCAAGCACATGGTATTGTAAAGAGGCATAGGTATATAGGTAGGGAATAGTCTCTACATATATACGCATAGGCGCCTCCTTACAAATCCACGTGGTTTGCCCACCTGTCACGCACTTAAGAGTGCGTTACAGGTGGGCAAACTCGGAATACTGCGAGTGAATAATCCATGATTCAATCATTTTGACTGAGGTAAAATTCGACTTATAAATTCAGATACTTCAACTTCAAAAAGAAAATTGACAGAAAGTCTTAGCATGTTTAGCGTGGTATTAATGCGCCAAATTTCTCTCAATAGCTAGAGGAGCTCAGTCCCTGAGGGTAGTTGTAAAAATAAAAACAAAAAATTTTTTTAGTCAACTTTATTGTATTAAAACAAGTATATTTACATGAAGAACTCCCCTCCGTGGCGGCATTCAGCATCACAACCGCATGATACATTATATATTATACAAGGTCGGCTACTCAACAAAATAAACTATTAAATACCTCAACGAATATTTATTATTCCCATGCCATAAACAAACGAACAACATTCATTTACAATGAATATACATAGATTGGCACATGCTAAATGTTTATAAAAAAAATACACATATGTTTAACTATTTCCCTAATAAACATTTTATTTACACATTTTTTTATATTAAAAAAACACAACTAAATATGTCATTAAGTTAGCAAGTGGAAATTAGGTGCGGTGAAATGAGATACATTTATAATAACATAAGGAAAAGCTAACAGATGGACAGAATAAAATATTGTTTTCATGATCAATTGATCTCGTTTTGAAGATTACCAGATTACCAGATGGTATAGAAGCTGAGATTCAAACTAATAAGGAGTTACAACAACTGTAACCACCATTGTTGGGACCCAAAGGTTTATAGCAGATGCAATATGGATGCTTAAACATTTTAAAAATATATGAACTTTTAAATAGTAGAAACTTTGAGTGAGGAGCAAATCTCTAAATATATGGAGTGCCTCAGGGCAGTGTTTTTGGTCTCATTGAAAATTTTAAGTTGGATGTTACATTAAACAAATACGAGATATAAAACTGATATCATACGAAACAGATATGAATAAAAACGAGTCTAGACATAGAAAAATACGCAAAGGCAAGAAATACAACTAAAGCAGGGAAGGTGAGGCAGTGAATGATTAATGCTATGATTGAGCAAAGACTTACTAAATTGATAATTATTGCTAACTTACTGACATTGCTAAACCTAAATGGCAACTGCAGTTTGCAGCAAGACATCGCATACATTATATTATATGTTGGCAACACAAGAGCGATGCCTTAGACTGAAAGTCTACAGGTACCCTAACTTAATTATAACGGACCCTTAATTTTGAGCAAGACTAAAATTTTGAACACACCAAGACTAAAATAAATAAAATGCAAATAAATATATAAAAGTATCATTAATGTACACAATTATTCATCAGATGTTATTAATTTTATATAAAAAAAAGGATTTTGAATTATCTATTAAGTACATGATTTATTTTACAAGTGCTACTCAACAAGTGATATATGATTTTAGTCCAAAATATAATTATGTATGTGAGAAAATAAATCAGCTTTGTGCACATTAAAAAGTCTATGAATAGTGTTTGTTAACATGACCGGGTACCACATTACTTATATTTTATTTTCAAATAGTTTTTAACATTATTAAACTAATTGCCACCTATATAATTCTAAATGTTAACTAGCAGCTTAAAACTCATAAAAAATGGTAATTTATAATTGAATATTTTACATCTATTAAAAACTATTTCAATGTAAAATATAAATTATACCGGGCCATATTGACAAACACTATAATTACACAAAATTACTACTTCAATATTAACTATTAAATTTGTTAAATTCTTATTGCTTTATCTTATATCATTATTTTGTATATTATAAAAAATCATAATAATTTCTTGTTGACGCTTCACAATGGGGAAAGAAAAGACATCTCCAAAAATAAACCAAAATAAAACAGTTATTTAAATAACCAATGTGAACTCGTCAACTTGGACCTTTGTCTACAAAATAAATGCATAATGCATATTTTGCTTTAGATAAAACCCACCCTGACGTACTGTCATCTATAAATTATCACTTCTTATAATAAAAAGGACCCCTTTAACATAATTTTCTCAACTATTCTTTGTTCTGAGACAGTATCTAACACAACACGATTATACAAAACTCTTTAGATACCACACCGGGCAATATCTTACTATAATAATTTATAGACAACTGTTTTAGTCAAATTAATTAAAACTATTACAACGATATGTTTATATTCAAACAACGATAGAAACAAATATATTGTAGGTACTTTACTGATAGTCATAATGTCATTTTACAGATTTCCATTATTTCTAAGTCACAAATTAATGTAATGTAACTTACAAAATCGTCTATCCTATTATGTATGATTAGTTTTGTACATTTTAAAGACTTTCAATGACATTCAATAGAGTAATAATAATGTTATACCCATTACAAATACAAGAAATGTATAGGCAAACTGGCCCAAATGTTGGCCATTTTTGTAAATTCATTTATATTTGTTAATATTTATATTTTAAAGAAAAACTATCGTTGTTTGATTTCATCATATCTTTGTTTTGTTTAAGACAAGGTTGAAATAATATATCACATAAGTAAAATATACCTAACATTGTAGTTGAATGACAATACGATTACTTTATTTATTGTCCCAAAAAGTTTTACACAGTTATGGCAATAATAACACAAGAACTGTATAAGACCAATTAATAATTATATTTTGGAAGACACCTTACTCGCTGGCATTCAAACTTAGCATGCTAGGTGCTTTGCAGTTAGGTCAGAGTTGATTTAGTTTGCATTAAAAATGAACAACATTGTCAATGACCTAGTCGCAGACCAGTGTTGTTGTTTTATTCGTTACCAGCCTTATTTAATTACTACAAGTTCTTATACAGTGCTTTATGCTCTTTCTACTGTTAACATAAGTACCATTATCAATTTTGTATGCCAGACAAGGCAATTTACAGTTTTTTTCTGATGGACCAGCCCTTTATGTAAATGACTGTGGTATAGCACACAAAATGATGATAATAAAACATAAACAGATCTTAATATCATTCATTCAATAAAGTAATATTATTCCATCCTTGTCTTACACTAGTAATAAAAGTCAGGTTATGATCATTAAGATTACCATTCCCTTAACCATAATATTCACATGAGGGTCTCGGGACCCAGTAAATGATGAATGTCATTTGTAACAATGACATACTTGACTAGAGTCCAGCCGGCTGCTGTTTGGCACATTTGGCCGGAACGCTATGGACTGTGAATTTATTACAACACTCAATAATAATTTAATAATGAGGGATTTATCTGGATAAAGGTCCTGTAGGAATGAGGTTCTGTTCGAGACATAATATTGCAAAGTGTTTATAGACTTTTTAGTTTTAACAAAACATTTGATTTAAGTTCTCTTTTTAAATGAAAAATTCTCTGTGGTGACATTTTGTTCCTAAAATTAAATATGTCGAGTTTATGACTTCGGAAGAACTTTTTTTAACGCGTGAATATTTTCTTTTTATTGTCTTACGCAAAATATATAAAATGTGACCATCAGAAATGTTTGTGTATAAACAAGCAAAGCTTATTTACAGTTTGTATTTAGACTACGTTATGAAAGTTGAGTTGAGGGAGTAGTGTGGGAGATTTGAACTTCAAGGTTAGGTACTAGGATGGTGTAGGGGAGGCAGGATTTACAGCGTGGTACCGACTACACCATGTTTTATACTAGCGTTGATTAAGTCAACGCTACAGATTAAAGGCCTATTCTTACTGGAAGAGCTGTGGCTGGCAGCGGGTTTAAGAGCAAGTGATTTTGAAGACAACTGAAGAGCTAGAAGGCTCCTCCTTTGCTATGATTATAAAGTTTATATTTACGTAAATAAGGTTTAAAATTGTTTGTAATATTTTACCTCAACATGACGCTGCCAGTCGCTGCTCTTGCAATAGGAATTGACCCTAAGATTTGAGCCCTAGTTTTTGATTGTCAGGGTCTATATTTTGTTAACTTGTATATCACAGTCCTTTACTCTAAATAAAAAAGATAGATATGTGAGATGTAGTCCGGCGGGACCCAGTCGGCGCGGTACACTAGGCGAGGTGTCGCCGCGGTCACAAGTGCTTGTGCTTGCCGTTGGCGGAGGGGGAGTGCGGGGGGGAGTGGGGGGAGGAGTGGGGGGGCGAGTACGACTCCCCCCCGCCTCCCCCCAGCGCGCGCTCGGCGGCGGCGTGCGCGGCGTGCTGCATGCCCTTCTCTAGACACGACTGGTATGTCGGCTTCATTATCTGTAAGCAAACGTAACGTTGTCATTCCTCTTTATCAGTGACTACGTCGAAGCAGGTTTAATATAAAGATATGTTGTGACGATAATTTAAATAGCCGTCCACCCGTTTTCAGAATCCATAAAATTTCAATTAAAGAAAGAGTCATGATAAAAATACAATTAATAAATAAAGATTATTAATTTCAACAAATACACAAAAACAGACAAGTTGGTGACAGGCAGATTAAGACAGTCAAAATATACAATATCAGCTTAATTGGTTGAAGACATCTGCTTAAAAGTTAAGTAGCAAGATTCCACCCAAACAAACATACATTGCAAGTTAAATAAGCTTTAAAAACTAGCACCACCCCCTCTCATACTTATAAGCTTGTGCCTGTGCGCCATGCCATGTCCAATATGGTTTTACTAGGCCTAGTTCCGTCTAACAGCAGTGAATGTACGTCTGTGCAGTTGGACCTTTCAGATAGATAAAAGTGGGCTGGTAAAATATACGCTAAAACATGGCTGTTTGTAAATGATAACAATGAAATTTTTTTAAAATAGTTTGCTTGATGATAAAGGACAGCAGTTGGCAGCAATGCCTTATTTTCATTTATTTCACATTGACAGCTAAGGGTTTATTTATCAGTAGATACAAGGAGACTCTCATGCTTTTTAATCGTCGCCAGGCGCCGGCAAAAGCACAACATGGCGGAAGTCATGTTCCTTCTTAAATGTATTAAAATTTATAAATATATCTTTTGAAACATATACCTAGTTACATAATAAAGCTATACTATTCTACTCTGCTTAGTTTGGAAAAAAAAAAATTAAATAATAAAAAAAAAATTATAAAATTAATTAATTATTTAATTTGGTTATTTGCGGGTATTGTGTGAAGAAAAGTATATTTTAAAGTGCTACATGAACAATATTATTATGTCTACATAAGTATAATTGTATGGTATACTTACATTTTCCCATAAAACGTTGGCAACATCGTCTATTGTGACACCAATCTCACGCATCTCACCACTATACCTGAAACACAAATAACTCTAATTAATAAACAATACCATATTATACACAGAGTAGTGTCCGGCACTGGCCTACATTTGCCAAGGACCGAACATGTGGCAGTCAGGCCTGACACTTACAATATTATATTTTATAATTATGTTCTTAATATATCCACGAAGTATCCCGATTAAACATAATCATGTAATATTAGCGGTAAAGGCAGAGACAATGCAGTTGGCGCTGATTGTCGGGCAATCAGATATTAATATAATAAAATAACAGTTCAAGTAATGTCTTCACTTAATATTCGTACTAACAAAACCCAAAAAAACAATCAGGATTAAATAGGATTTAAATGTAAAGTTCAGCTGGTACGTTTGCGTGCGCGCTCCACGGCATTTAAACGTTAAGGGGAAACAATTCAATCGCAATTCCATACAAACAAAGAAAGTTAATTCCTCCTTCATTAGATAATAAATACTCAAAACTATAGATGATATCGTTTTGTCTCGTTATTATCTAGTCTTATTGATTAATAAAACAGTAAAAAAAATATTCATTTACAAGTTATGAGGCTTCAAAGTTCATAATTCTATGCACATTTTATGACAACTTTTAGCGTAATAAAATAGGATTAAACGTTTATAAAGGTAAATATATTTTGGGAATAGAAATAGATTATTTATTCGAAAATTCAAATAATTTTATATTGACTAGATACATTCTAAAGTTTGTACGCAATTACCTTTTTCCCAAAACCATTTTAGGAAATTTTACCGTGCTCGTTTCCGCCATCGACATCTTGCATCTCGCCTCCACTTTCTGCACCCCTCGGGTCGGCGGAGGGGAGGTACGACAGCGAGCCGACCGTCGTCGAATGTTACCGAATTTTTTTTTTAAACTTCAATAAACTTTAATTTATGTCATTTATGACAATCACGTATCGCTTGCCAGTAAGAAGTTTCGTAATTTCTTTTATCAAAGAGATCCAATTATTATCAGATGCATAACCAGTTAAATAAAATACCTACATCAGTGACATTCTTGACTAAAATCAACTGTCAAAATTCACCTATTATTACAATAGTCAATAGAGCATAGCTAAGGCTGTCACATTGCACAAACTGTATTTATTTTTGTAATTCATTTTGTATTTTTTTTTAAATATTTACGTGACTCACCCCCGCCCCGGTATCTGAATGACTGATCGTATATCATTGTCAACTATCATTTCCAGATTTTCTGAGTATTATTTATTTTTAATAAAAATAATCAAGAGTTAGAACTGGTCAGATCCTGGAGACCACCGAGAGTCGAGGGAACACCTCAACGGCATATAGCAGCTACCTTGTGTTTGGGCTTATTTTATTCGTATTAATGAAAACTTTACACAAACATGATCTTATGATGAAGACAACTGCAGAAATTTATTTAATACTAATCTTAGAAATTGTAATCAGCATGGTTTTTAACCGACTCCTGTTGAAGTCGGTTTTTTAATTAGAAAATTATGATTTTTCTTCTTTTTTTTTAAATCCAGCTAAAATTAACTTCATGTACTGTATGTGAAGTAAGATATTATTGTGTACTGTATGGAACCCCTATTAACGATGCACGGTCTAAAAAATTGCCTCAAGAATAAACAGTTTAACTTAAAAAAAATTATAATGTTTTACGGTGTCATACCTACACCACTTACAAGATAAATTGATGTCTCGCTTGGTGTGTCTTCCGCAACAAAACTTACAATAAAATATTTTTTAAAAACCCATTTTAGTTATCTTTATTTACTCCTGATTTATTACTTTTTGAGTAACTACCTACAGCTAGTATTAGTGTCAACCCTAACAATCAAGAAGAACAATATTTATATTTTGAACGACATTTTGATTTGTAATAAATACAATCGAGCGCGTGTGCGTGTGCATGTTTCTTACTGCTTTTCTATGAGTTGTTCTCTTTCTCACGCGACGTTTGGTGAAACAACAATGTTTTAGGCTTCGCCGACAGCTGAGTTGGTTTTGACAGAATGAGCCTTCTTAACTGTCCTTTTCACAAGACTGCCGCCTGACCAGTAGATACTCGGTATTCGCTATGGAAATTGACGTCACTGACAAACGTCACTGCTAGAGTCTTATGACAGCTGAAATGTCGAGAAGCGAATGCGCCGACAAATACAAAATTAATTAGGCAGTAAGTCATCAAAATAGATAAAGATTAATTTCGATGAGTTTATGAAAATTAATTTTAGGGACTTAAGATTATTTGTAAAACCGGAAAGCGCAGGCTGGGAAACTTCTTACAGGGTGGACCGACGACCTAGTTAGGGCGGCGGGAAATCGATGGAGGAGGAAGGCACAAGACCGCACAAGGTGGCAATATTTGGAGGACGTCTATGTCCAGCAGTGGACGTCAATTGGCTGATATGATGATGATGTTACCTAATATAAGCCCACATGACGAGCGTGAGCAGCGCGACGCCCATGGCGAGGTTGCACAGGTTGGCGAGCGGGTAGAGTCCTACGAGCCCGAGCACGCCGGACAACACGTAGAACACCAGTGCGATGGCGCAGAACACTGAGGGCGTGCGCGCCGCCTTGAAGATGTTCTTGCTCTCGTTCTGCGACGAGAACTGCACGAACTGCTCGTCCAGGTCCTGGGGAAATGAAACGAATACGTAAAGTAACACCTAATCTTAGCTTACCATGGATTTTCCGTGCGGGTGTCGGGTCCATCGCGTGATAGAGGTCGGAACACTTGCATAACAGCGTCTGGAACTTACGACCCAGATGTAGGTTTAACCCAGATACTCCTGAAACTATTTAGGGTCTCAGATCTTTGTAATTTTTTGATATGTTGGTATTAGTGTCACTAACTTTTCAGGAAAAATACAAAAAAAAATCCTTTTCCTCTGGGAAATCTGGAAAATGATCGGTGTTATAACACCTGGTAGGAGAATGGGCTACTATTGCTAGTAGGGAATTATGGGAAAATTTTAGATAAAATTATACACATTATTTATTTTATAATCTTTGTTAGACATTCATACAGTTTTATATTGTTAGTACAATATAAGTATGTCATATTTACGTTAATTTAGTTATAAAGCAACTCTTAGGGTGAAAATAAACCTTACATTTTTTACATAAAATAGATTTGCTTTTGCAAATTTTACAAGTTAGGGCCGTGTATAAATTGCGTGTACCAATGGCTCCTATAATAAGACACTACTGCTTCATTGATACTATAATTCTATAAAAGCCATAGGTAAGAAATTATGGTCAATACACCAAACTAAGGTCTCACTATTACAAATTAGTCACCACTTAGTGTATTATCACAGCAGTAAAAATGTAACATTACTTATTCGATCTCGTGAAAGAGAGTTACTTATATGTGCAAAAATAGTATCTGATAACTTTTCCAGTACATGCCTCTTCGATGGACCACATCCACAACAAAAAGATAGCCATGATTCCTGCCTATCTTTTTTTTCAATGAATTGCTTGTGACAATATTCTACTTATCTTTTGGCTAGTGTATAAGTTTGTATACTAAATATACAAACGACATAGCAACAGAAACATCATATCAACGACATCATCATCACCAAGCATGGCATCAGAATAATATTATGTTGGTGGCTGTAGTTTATTCGGACCCTCGGAAGTTTGCCATTCTGGGTAAGAATTTGGATAATTCTGTTTCTTTGATATTCTCGCTGCAAAGGCAGTACCACTTGTTAAAAGAAAGGCTACAAGAGCTGAATGAGGTACAGTAGAATTTTTTAGGTGGGACGGAGATTCGGTACGCCTTCTCTTAGTTATATAAGACTAATTATATAAGTTATATTCATAGTAGTCAAAAGTAGTTTCTTCGTATTGTACTACAGCGTTAACCCTAAATTTACCACTTAGAACCCAAAAATGACTATACTTCGTGGAAAAGGTGTTTCATCATTCATTTTTTCTAATTTCTCTAATATTTCGTGTAAACATAATGATTTTTCTGGCCGTGACCTAACATTGTGTAGTAAAGCGAGATAGATGTATATTCTCATACTAGGTGTTATAACACCTCTGTGTAAAACTGTAGTAAAACTATGTTTTTAACGTTATAGCTAACAGTCATTAGTTTGCATAATCAGGACGATATTATTAGGTTACTATACAATAATTACAGAGAAAGTAGCTTTTATTTGTGATTTTGAAAAAAATCCACTAATCTTTTTTTTATTGACCAAAAATCCATAAAATTTAATGCATATAACAATTGTTTCAGCAGGTAAATAACTATGCACATGCACTGAATAAGATATTATGGGAAATGCTGATCACTATTCGCTTTTTGTATATTTTATTTGATGGTATTGTTAAAGTCATTTAATCGGTGTTATAACACCTGGTAGGAGTATCTGGGTTAAGGAGGCCTTATCTGTCTGCTATGTTCCATCCTCTACCTATCCAAATTTGGTATGAACCTAACAATGCCGATTTGGACATTCGTGATAGTAGAGAGCTTACTGAAGTTCTCGGCAGTTCTAGTTCTTTTAATAGGTTGTAGAGGGATTTAGCTGGTGTATCCCTCGCACCTATTGCCACAGCATATAGAGTAACCATGTAGCCATTTCTGAATATCTCATAAGTATGTCAAGTGAAGTACAATTATTTATTTGTCCTAATTGCTTGGTATTTAGGGATGTTAGTTTCCCACGGTGCCGTGAGCTCAATAAGTACTACACGCTTTTCAATTTTGAGTAGAGGAATATGTCTGGTCTCAACGGTGACACGCAGATATCCTCCGGGATGTTTTAGTGTATGTTATACGTGTCAACCAGCAATGTCCAATCGTCTGCCGAACTCAGGACTGAAAAAGGCTTGTAGGTGGTCTTTTTTGTGATGCCTTCCTTAACAAATTGGATTTGTCTTTCATTTGTAGTCAGTCCTTTTCTAGCTCTAGTGATCGACAGACTCACTGCCTCGCGTATAATCCCTAGTACTCTGTCGTGACGTTGCGAGTAATGACCCCTATCCAAAAGCACTTTGCAACCTACCAATTTCTTTGCCACATTCTGTGCATTTTTTGTCCATGGCTTTTCCTTATCTTACAAGATTGCTTTAGTCGGGGAGAGTCAATTGGAAGGCGTTGAGGTATATTGAGTTGTATTGAGGTATAGAGTCAAATTTATGCTGAATTTAGGAGTGCCATTATTAGGGTAAATCACTTATTGTTGCTTAAAAACTCAGCGCTTACGGTATCAGAAACACATTTCTGCAGACAGTGGTTTTAATCGTATGTATTTATGGGATAGACCCAAGAGGTACTCATTAAGGTTCACTTCTACATGTTACTATGCCACCTCCGGGGTACCACAAGGTACCCTCTTAGGACCGGTACTTTTAGCTTTTGTGAACTCCATAGGATAATTGTTTGTGTGGATAATTTGAAGATATAATAGGTCTATTGAAACGGTCAATGATAGCAGCTTGTTACAAGATGATGATTAAATAGTTGATGAAATACGCGATCTAGACTGGTTAAATCTATCTCATTTACCTCACACACATTAATATGCATTACACAGTGTCAAAAGCTGCAAAAATGTCAGGCTTATTAAATGATGCTATGACTAAAATGTCACTAAAATACTTCAGTGCGCAGCCTTCGAGTTTGTCAGCTAATGTTTAAAACCAGTTTTCCTTGCTACATACAAATGTTTTGAGAATGTTATATATCTTGATACCGCGATAGTTGCTACACTCTTGCACCAATCCCTTCCCTTTATAGACGGGGGTGATGAAGCTCCGTCTCCATTGGTCAGGGATTTTATCGGTGAAGAGTGCGCGGTTTAATGTCATGCCCACACCTCGATGACACATTGCCTTCTGAGTCTCAATGGGCACTCCATCGGGTCCGACAGCCTTTTGATTCTTTATGTGACTAAGAGCTAGATGAACTTCGCGTTATCGGTGGCGAAAGTGCCTGGGTTGGAGGGAGATTTGGTGGTTGCAGAAAGTTACCATCTTACAGCGGCACTTCGAGATGTCCTGTGCCGCCAACGACTTAGAACGTCCTTCAGATGATTCCAGCTTATCGTACAATGGCTGTAGGTACGACCTATATGCATCGCGATCTTCTGGACTGTTTCGTTCCATTACCACGTCTCCTTATAACATCTACATTCAGCCTCCTGCTTCAGGCAGATAATCAATTTGGGTGGCATGTCGACCGCTCGTTTTAGATGATTAAGTGTCCAGGGTTTTTTAACGGTGCCTACACTCTGCACGGTGGGCCGCGCGCACTTAACACAGGAGTGTGACGAGGCTCCTGCGGCGCCCTAGCCCTATGGATTGTTGCCATGTTTCTTTCCGTTTGTTTTTTAGATTTAGCATTTATTTCTATGCCCGGCCGTCTGCCTGACGCCAACGGCCTTGATAATAGGTTACACCGACATTGTCAGTTGCCAAAGCTCTGTTCGTTGATAACAAGGATGCGCCGAGGGCAAGCTAGATTGGGTTAGGAATTGCATAGACGGAAGTGCAACCCCTTATGAGCGCTTCACAATTTACCGTAAATACAACGTACATACCGTTACAAGTTGTGTGAAGTAAGCCTGACTGAACTCGTCGCCGCCCATCTTCCTCTTAGCGTGGAAGGCGTGCAGCGCCTTGTCCTTCACCCTGGCGTGCTCGGCCTCCAGCAGCTGTGACTGCAGGTAGGGCTTCGCCCCGCCGCAGATCTCCTCCATCAACTTTGTGTACAGCTCCTTAGCTTCCGCCACGGCTGTCAGGTTATTTGCTTCTGCTGTTGCCTGAAAATAAAACAAACAAAATAAATAAACTATCAATATTGACAAAGAACAAGGGTCATCGCGACGAAACATGATCTTTTTCCTTTTATTTTTTCTATATGTACTAAATTTAATCAAAATCTATTCAGTGGTCATATGGGAATGTCATATTTTATTGGGACAAACGTCCACCCTGCAGTAGGATATTAATAGGCTGTAATGATAATGATATAGACGCCACGCTGGCTAGACTGATTGATCTAGACTGCGTGATCTTAGTTGGTCGAAGGCCTTCTTTAGAGACGGAGAACCTTGCAGTGTAATCTAAACGAGTGGTAATGATGAGATTGTAATACTTACAACCAACATACTCTTAGGCTCGGGCAGCTCGTTGCCCTTGTATATGCTCATGTAGGACTTGAAGTACTGCACCATGTCCTTGGCGCGCACCTTCTGTCCGTTGATGAGCTTCGGCACCAGGTTCTGTGGGGACAACAGCATCGGCACCAACTGCTGCAGGGAGCCTTTGAACTCCCCTTCGATATCTGTAAGGTGATAATGAATTCGTATTTTTAATTGAAACTAATAACATAATAATGGTTTTTAACTTATTGTTTGAAGAGGAAATGGTTTTCCATCTAGTATTTTTTCTTTTTTAATAAAATTAGAGCACAGTTTTTCCCATTCTACAATTCTGATTAAGACCGCTTGTGCTCTGGAGCAAAGAGCAGAGAAGCGGAGTAATTTTAACTAATGGCTCTGCTGCCATGCTTCGTATTGGTAAACAGGCAACCTAACTATTACGTAGCTCTTATTCCTTCTTATCAGAGACAATCTATACTAACAATGATTGTCTAGGTTGGAAGGGTCAGGATTCAGGATCATGAGTAGTGGCGTTCTGCCGTCTCTGCCTCCCCCGGACGAGATGAGGGATGAGTTTATGTATGTATATCAGCTAATAGACATCCAGACCTTCAGTCTATCTTAGGTCTATCCACCAAAAAATACCTGGTATAAACATAACACTCTCCGTGTGGTGACGGAGTAAGAATACAATATGTCACCACCCCATCCCTTGGGTGTCGTAAAAACCGCCTAAGGGACTATCCGTGAATATTATCTTTACGTAACAAAAAGAAGGAAAGAAGGAAAACTTGAAATTAAACCCTATAACCAATCCATTTGGCCAGCGTGGTATTAGTAGGCCAAGTATCCCTCCGTCACAGGAGGAGGCCCGTCCCTGCAGTGGGACATTAATGGGCTGTTATGATGATGATGACTGTTTACCTTTAATTCTACCATCGAACTCCTGGCTGGTGGCGACCCTGATGCCGGGGTGCGGCATGAGGAAGCAAGCTATCTCGCTGAAGCACGACGTTATGTGCTTGCGCAGCGACTGTAGCTCCGGGTGCTGGTTGTTTGATATCTGCAACATTCATTACAAAATTAAATAATCATTTAAAAAAGAGACATCCTTATAATCTGTAACTCTACTAGTTCCAACAGATTTTACCTTAACTCTACCTACCCTCTACCTTGTTAGGAAAAATTCTCTCTATAGTACAATTATTAATTCGAGTCAGTAAAATGACATTAATAATGACATTTTAACTACTTCTTTTTCTTTCTTTTATATGGCAAATGAAAGAAGAAGTAGTTAAGATGTCAATATTAACGTCATTTTACTGACTCGAATTATTAATCGTACTTTATATATCTGACCTGAATAATGAATGTCAGAGTGATATTCATTTTTCTGATAGGTCGACGTTATTTCTTAGTTAAGTATATTCCAAATGACATAATAAACTAAAAACTATGTTGTACTAACTCTCAGTCTCTTCTCGAGGATGGCTCGTCCGCCGTCAGGTCCGTAGGGCGCCTCGTAGGGGAAGCTCCAGTCTCGCACGAGGAACTGCAGGCGCTGGAACGGAGTGCGCCCGCTGTCCTCCAGCGCCAGGCGACCGTACTCTGTGAACAACTGAGGCAGAGGCATAGTATTAACAACTATGGTTTCCAAAAAGTTTCATCAAAAGTACAATAATATATGAACATGAAAATGTCAAAAAGAATTTGTACTGTGTCCCTTTTTAATCACAAACTTGAAATGATTTAAGAAAAAATCCTGAATAAATTACTTATAATATTTTAAACATACACTATACTATACTACTTGGGATGACTGGTCGACCTTGACATTAATCAATTTACATTTTGGTTCACTTCTAATAATTTATCTAAAGGGTTATTTGGCTGAGCGACGTCTTTATTACTGAATTGTTTATGGATGTGATTTGGCGCTCCCACTTTTATGTACTACCTGCATGACGCTACCTTTATCATTTTATAATAAAATCCTTCGTTGTATGGATATGTATGGTATGCAATGGTTGCAGCACCTAATTACAGATATCTACAATGTAAAAAAATTGACGTCAAGAAAATGCAGCAGTAGAGTTTGTTTCGCCGCTTCTTCTCTACTAGCGCTTTGGAGGCTGTGGTAAAGTTTGCTAAACTTTTAAATGTATTTAAACTTAGATTAAGTAGTTTAAAGGACGTCAAGAAATATATAATGAGAATTGTATTTATCTTGATTAAAGCGATTTTGACTTTGACTATAAGGCCCTGCGCAGACGACAGACTATCCGTGACGCAATTTTTAGTCTGTCAAAATAGAACCTATGCAATTTAAAGCAGTAACGCACATGACGCGCAAAAAGTCTGGCGCACAAAAGACTCAAACATATGCCATTTATGGCAGACTTTTTGTGCGCCGCAGACTCGATCGCACAAAAAGTGTGACGTCTGCGCAGGGCCTAACAGTTTGTAAATGTTCAATACGGGATTTTTTATGTATTTTAACTCTGCTGACCCAGACGATTGGTTCGGATTGGTTTAGAATTTTAAGTCAAAAACACCTTCTTGTTTTCGTACAAAGATAATCATAATATTTCTTTACGCAGTTTTTACGACGCCTATAAAATAATATGGTTCTTTTTACACACGTAGAAATATATGCATACTAATTTTTTTAATTTTAATTTATTCTCCTGCATTAGTTTTTTAGCAATGTATCGTGGGAACTATTACGTGAATAAAAAAATAACTACATTGCATGAGCGTCTAACCCGGAACATACAACTCCACAGCAGCCATAACATAACTGCACTAATAGGAAACTAATTATAAACATATATACCTGTAAATGTTGTAAATCATCCTCCTGTATATTCTGCGATAGGTTGTATATAAGTACAGAAGACAACATGGTGGAGAGAGCGAATATCGTCGCGCAGTCCCGCACTGTAGACTCGCTGTCGAACGCGCCTTGCGTGTCCAGCAGAATTATTGCTACCTGTAACAAAAAAGGTCAATGTAATAGCAGTGGAAAAGATCAAAAGCTTAAATAATACTTCAGCATTGCCAGAAGACTCCGTGTGGTGACGGAGTAAGAATACAATATGTCACCACCCCATCTCATCCCATGGGTGTCGTAAAAACCGACTAAGGGAATAACCGTAACTACTATCTTTATGAAATAAAAAGAAGGAAAACTTGAAATTAAACCCTATACCAATCCGTCTGGCCAGCGTGGTATTAGTAGGCCAAGTAACCCTCCGTCACGGAAGGAGACCCGTCCCGTCCTGCAGTGGGACATTAATGGGCTGTTATGATGATGATGATTGCCAGTAAAAAAGTTTTCCTACAAAATTAAATCTTCTGTTTATAGAAGGTACATTTAAGTACTTAATAAAACTGAAATGATAAACCTACTTCGTAAAATTTTATACAATAATATCATTAGCTTATTGTAAATACATGCAAAATTATAAAAACTATACATTACACAAACAATAAAAACTATCGATTAAATTAATGTTTATTAAAAACAATAATAATTGATTAAAAAACGATCGCTTAAATAATGAATACTTTGACTATAAATGTAAACGCCTGTGTCAAAAATCCATTCCAAACTGTGAGTAATGATTAATCTAATTATGAGTATTAATTTAATATTTACCTTTTCACCATTTTCGAGTGTAGCCTTAAATATTTCCGACCACATGAGTATGCCGGTGGTGTCCCGTTCTGATCCTCCGCGCCAGTTGAACCCTTGCAGCGGTTCCTCATCACCGCCCAACCAGTTTGTACCTCCGTCTGATCCATACTGTAATGTAATGGTTATTCATTTTAATAATGTTGTACATAATAACTACGATAGAAGGAAAGTATATATTTTCTTTGCTTTTGCGAGGCCTCCTAAAATACATCCAGGCTCATCATCATAACAGCCCATTAATGTCTCATTGCAGGGACGGGCCTCCTCCCATGACGAAGGGATAATTAGCCTACTAATACCACGCTGGCTAGACGAATTGGTATAGGGTTTAATTTCAAGTTTACCTTCTTTTTATTTTGTAAAGATAATATTCACTTAGTCGGTTTTTACGACTCCCATGGGATGAGATGGGGTGGTGACATATTCTATTCTTACTCCGTCCCCACTCGGGGATCATCCAGGCTAAGGACAAAAATTTGTGATTGTTTTGCGTGGGATTTAAGCCCACGGGCTCAAGCACGACAACAGGGTATTGTCACAACCACGTCTCCGAGGCAGTTAACAGAACTACATATTAAAACTAAATACAACAACATTTCAGGGTACAATTGTAGATGCCATGTTAACGATTACTCACAAAGAGTTGTATAGAATTTTCTGAGTGGTTTAATTTTAGTACATTTTTCCATGTCATTTATCAAACAACCCACAATAACAGCATCAACAGCGGATCTCTTATTCCTTTTTGGAGATGGTTGGCCTTAATATCAGAGATTTAAGAGAGAATAAACAATAATATTAAAGCCAAATCCTTAGTAACCTTGTGATTTAAATATCTCAAGAAGAAGTCAAGTAGAAACGACTTTCCCTTCCTGAAGGCGCCCGCTACAGACAGCACTATGACCGCTCTGTCTTTAATGTCGTCTTGTAGAAGCAGTTCCTTGAGCACTTCCTCGTCAAGCGTGAATGTGTGGTCCGGGCCCGTGTTCACTATTTGTACGCCGTGCGGGCCGTTATGAAGCACCGGAGTCGGCTTCTCCGGGGCAGGGGCTGGCTTTTCTATAACTGTTGGTGAAATAAGTAAATAAGTAATTAAGAAATGTCGGTTCTTCCTCGTGGTCAAACTATTTTACCGATTTCATAACATACAGTATGTTCTATAAAAAGGTTATGCTAGTTTGACCACGAGGAATGTCAAAATTCGTCGTGGTCAAACCAGTTAGACAAAATAGTTTGACCACGAGGAAAAACCGATAAATGTTCGGGTATAGATTATATCGTTATGCACAAATAAAAAATATAGCTAAGACGATAAAACGAAAAAAAAACTATGCGATGGCTTTATACAACAGTGAAAACACAATTATTGATGGCGGGTTAAGAGTTAAATCTCTTTTAAAGCGTGATTCTGCGTCTCTTTTGAGCAGAAGAACAAAAGGCATGCAGAATCACGCTCTTCTATAATGAAGACATTTCGATACACGTACATATCGCATTGTATACTGTTTCGTTTAAATTTCACAAATATTATTACGAGAATCAGCCTTTCAGGTCGGGCCAAAACATAATAGGAAACTATTCAGTTACCTGGAGAAGCTGGTTTGAAAGAATATTACTATTACTTGTTTTTGAGATTGGGATATTATGCAATGAAATCATCATGACAACAGGAAAACTATTGCCAGGGCCGCGGCCGTTTCAAAAAAGAAATAATTCTTTCACGTTGACCAAAATAAATCAATCCATCATACCTACAATTTTCACCACAAATATATTAAGCTTTGAGATCACAAGATCGTGTGACGATCGTAGCTAAGAATACATAAAACATATCACCGTTTAACGAACAGTGACTAAAGGCGAATAACTAAAAGATTGTTTTCAAGCGACATCAAAAAACGGAGGAGGTTCTCAATTCGGTTGTATTTTTTTTTGTTAAAGAAGTAAAACTTATCATGGCTTTCATCTGAAGCTTGTCGTAAAAGAATATTCACTGAAAATTCTGCTATGACATTAACTTTTTAAGAAATATCATCGATACCATTACAAATACCATAACGTACTAGTTAAATATCACGCATGAATAACTAACAGAACCTATATGCAGACATACAGATTCTTGAATAGCCTTGAATAATTAAGTACAATACTGTGTTAGTTATTCCCTTTCATGTAGTACCCCTTTCAAATACCAAGTCTATAACATTTGGATTAAGTTACAATTAATATTGAATTGGTAAAAAAAATGGTATAAAAAATGTCTGTGTGGTGACGGAGTAAGAATACAGTGTGTCACCACCCCATCTCATCCCAAGGGTGTCGTAAAAACCGACTAAGGGACTATCCGTCAATATTATCTTTACGTAATCAAAAGGAAAACTTGAAATTAAACCCTATACCAATCCGTTTGACCAGCGTGGTATTAGTAACGTCCCTGCAGTGGGACATTAATGGGCTGTTATGATGGTAACAAAATATTTAATGATTTTTACACTGATTGACGGCGGCAGACAAGGAAACTTCTCACGTGATGGTTAGTGGCCAGAGGATAGTCTAGCCGCTGCCTATCCCAGACAGTTGTCAAGATTTATATGCCATTAATTCACTAGTTTCTGGTAGCGAGGATTTTCCTCATGACAGTTTTACAAACACATTGCGAAGAGAACGAAATATTTTTCTTACACATTATATTAATTTTGATAGATTAGTAATTATGTGTAATTATTGTTCAAGTTATATTGAATAAATGATTATTGGTAATGATTAATATCTTCACGACGACGTTATTACTCAAGGTCACCATTACCCAACTAACAGATTATTTTGTTTTTTATACGTAAAACATTGACGTAGATAAATTGAAAAAATAACATCAGACGGTATAGACAAGCCCAAATAAGTTTTAATTTCCTCCTACACAACGAATAATAAAAAATTAGGTTTTATATTTTTGTTACATTAATAGAATTTTTTTATATCCGCCTAAATAGGCGGATATAAAAAAATTCTATTAATGTAAGGGCCCTACATGTAGGGTAGTGTAATCGGCGCTTTAGCCGCTCTTGGAACAACACCCTGTACGGTAGGTAAGCATCATGCTGATTACGACCGTCTCGCCAGCTTAGCGTGGTTAGCCAATATAAATATACTATCGATAAAGAATGTTCAGAAAGGCTTCTCAAAGATCCACTGTATAAGTACGAAACATTTTATATAGAAAATCAGATATGCGCTCAATATCTCACTTTCTACTGCTATAACAAGTGAATAATATGACCTGGGTACACACAACCTCCGTATGGTGACGGAGTAAGAATACAATGGGTGTCGTAAAAACCGACTAAGGGACTTCTAGGGACTATTTGTGAATATTATCTTAACGAAATAAAAAGAAGGAAAACTTGAAATTAAACCCCATATCAATCCGTTTGGCCAGCGTGGTATTAGTAGGCCAAGTATCCGTCCGTCACAGGAGGAGGCCCGTCCCTGCAGTGGGACATTAATGGGCTGGTATGATGACACACAACCTTATGCATGGTCGTGAAATGTACCCAGATCATATACACCCTTTACTCTTTGCAGACGTCTCCAAAACCCCTAAGTATGATTGAGATATTTACTTTGAAGACGAGAAGAAAACTATGTCATGATACGAGTAATAAATGTCTACTAGAATAATAAAATTACGGCATTTTCAATCCCTCTTATTCATCATAACAGCCCATCAATGTCCCACTGCAGGGACGGGCCTCCTCCCGTGACCGAGGGATATATTCATCCCTCTTATTATCCCTCCTAATACAGGAACTATAATTTTAAAGGCAAAAGATAAAAACGTTAAACGTATGGTCAAGGATAATAAACAAAGTTGGCACTTGATCACATCTCTGTACACACAACAGCAACAGTGTCATGAAACTTGGCATTGTTATAACATAAATGCAAGTTATTGATACTAATTAATCTATTTTATTAATCAATCATTTATTTGCATTTTTAAGTTGTGATTGTTTTCAATTTCATTTGAAATAGACGATAGGCGTTAGTTGATAATACATTTCTTCCTACAAGTCATAATAAAGTAACACTGCTCAGAAAAACCTCCTCCGATTATATATCGAATCTTAGCCTACTTAAGCGCAGATTACACTACCCTACATGTAGCACACTACATCTTGTAGGGCACTACATGTTGTCTAGTGTAATCACATGTAGGCTGTTAGGACACTACATATCGGAGATTGGCGAGTCCCGACCGCCCTACATTATGTAGTCTCCTACAAGATGTAGTGCACTACATGTAGGGTAGTGTAATCGGCGCTTTATAGGTACTACAATGGCAAAGCGAACAGACAACTAAATATCCTAGCTTTGTAGGCAGAAACGGGACTAAAGTGGGTGTAAAGCTGTAGTGTGTCTACTTTATACACCACCTTAGTCTAATTAATATAAGAAAAGTTTTCTCAAAACTTTCAATTCAAATAGGACATTACCATCGCTAAAATGGTCTAAGAAGCTTGCATATTCTGATGATTGCTTAGAACTACCCAGAACTACTTAAATGTCGCTTAGCATTTCACACAACTCTCTCTATAAAGCAAAGTAAACATTATCTAATTGAAGTAATAGATAAAAGTAGTGACATTTCTCATTTTTATCTAAGATATGCAAAGTGGTATTGTATGGGAATGGTGGTAGATAGTTATCTCCGTGAGAAGAATTCGCATAGTTTTCCAATACGTGTTCTTCACTTAAACAAGCGTTGTTCCACTTCCTCTAGTTCATTATGCCGACATAAGTTTATTCGTCATAAGGCTATCAAGACCCAATTTTGAATAGTTAAGGATTAGATACTTTTTCGAATACTGATAAGACAATTGATACAAAATCTATAGTAGATAGTATATGACAAAGTAAATGACTTTATGAAACCCCGCGCCCTTTGGCGTAAAAGCCACTACTAATCAATACTAATCACTTTTGTTATCTGGACGTTAAAAATACACTATAGCATAACAAGCCTGGAGTGTGCTACTGTACGAACGTGCTTTATCCACGTCTGGACCGATATCTTGACCTACAGATTATCAAGATGTAGTTCTTAACCTTTTCAGACATCCTCACGATAAAATAGGGTTGTAATTCCCGACTATTGATCTATTAAAATATGAATAAAAAAACAATAAATGCCAAAGACAAAACGATGGAAGCATTGCATGTGTTCACAACACGGAAACATTACAACAACAATGGATATCCTAACCTCTACATAATTAACATTCGTATAAACTAATATGCGTACCGTTGTTATGTTTTTATTCGCGTGCGTCAAGGTCAGACAACATTACATATTGTTCCTATTTGCGGATAAGAATTAACGTGCTAAATTACTATGCTCAAACTGTACCAAAATGATTGTGTTCGTTATCATGTCGTATTTAATAGGATCAATCAACATAAGATAATTAGGAACTTTAGGTAGGAGGACTCCAAACTGCTTAGCCAATTTTCCTTTTGCTGCACGAGTACGTTGTTTAATCCAATTCAAATATTTGATACAATAACATCATCAAATGCCTTCAAAAGTTATCACAAATTAGGTTCAATGTACTATTTATCAAAGAATGTCTATGTGTTGATCGTGAGAAGCTAATAATACAAACTATAGTGTCCTTAGCCTGGTCAACCTAAGAGACAATTTATTCACTTCAAAAAGTAGTTTTGTCCGAATGCTGTCACTAGGGCAACAAACCAGGATATACTATAAACCGTGTGTAACCTTCTGAATGTAAACGGAGCCGTTTCTTCCGAGCTATGAGAACTAACCGCACGCACATCTGATTAACCGCACATAATATAAACAAATAAACCTATTGTAGTACAAAACCTTGGTCATTAAATATACCTGCTTTAGTTTAAAAACTAATTAACAATGCAAAACTCTTTATGAACAAAAGTACAAAATCAGCTTTTTGTTTTACTAAGTGCAACCGCGTATAACGAAACCAATCAAAATCATTATTTAAATTGAGCAGTTAATATTAAAAAGTTGTTGTAACACCCGTGACAACTCTGATGAATTCATTCATTCAATTAATCAATCCCCTAAAAACAATAAGTATTGAGAGACTCAATAAATAAACCTGCTTAACTTGATACGTAGAAAAAGCACAACAAAAAATATGAATACATTGAAGCTTTACATAGACATAATCATGCAGCATTACTACACGTAATGGTATTGTATACGACAAATTATATAACACCATTGTAAAAAAAGAAACAAATAGTTCTCAGACACATGCTTAATGATTTAATTACCTCGTATGTCGTTTATGGAGAAAAAAATGTGGAATGACGAGATATTTATAAGTCGATGTATGATCCATTCTTATTTTACATTGTGCTCTTTATTTTAATGTTTTTTTTTTCGGTGTTTATGCTATCGATATGTTGTTATTATATTAAAGTAGATAACATTTTATAAATGGAACGTATGCGCGTATTTTAATAATTATTTAAATCACACATATAATTTTATCAGTTCTTGCTGTTTGTGCTTTAAGTTTTAGATTAGGTCACGGTGCAGTGTGTGCATTATTATCAGCTATTATAATAATGTCAGACCTATTAATAAGTGCCATCTTACTATACTTTAACCAGCACAAGTAACTTCGTATTTTCATTGCTTTTGACCTTTATTACAAGGTCATTAGAGTTATATTCCCACCTAATTAACGGTGGGAATATCACCTCGGCTAGCAAAAGGATACCTATTTAAAAATACATTATTGCTGCAAACGTTCGTGTTACATACACACGATTTGCATTGAGCAGGATGAAACTTCGTAGAACACTCCATCGCGGTGCTTAACCCAGAAAGGCTCTTCAATTATAAAGAGAACTGGCACTTAGCATAAGAGCAGAAAATGAGTTTTACATTGAAAAAAAAAACTACATAGAAACTTTATTCAATGAAATGTAATATAGACAAATGATTTGACATGACACTGAACACATTCTAGATGAACAAATTAACATAGAACAATATCAAAAACGTAAAAAGCCACTTAATCAACCGCTACGACATGAACAACAAGCTCAACAAAATAGCATTCCACATCGACAGACAGACAGACTTACTTTGTATATCTTTATAATTGACACGCAAACTCAGCTTGCCTACCACCTCGCTGCCTGTAACACAAGTCATATACTGTCAACCTTCGATACAATTTAATAAGGCGTACACAGTTTACAATACACATTACATAGACAACATTAAACTAAATATTTTTCCCCATTTTATATGATGTGGTAATGATGTAAGAATTCATAGTTCATTGATGTCGTAAGGGAAATTTCGTAGAACTTATGTGTTTGAAAACAAAATAATGAAAACTTGTTATAAAACTTTATTTTCATCTCTCATGTCTAGTATTGCAGTATTGGCAAAGTTTTTCTCCACTTGCGATAAAGGGAAAAGTGAGAGATAGACAATTGAATCTGCATATCGAGAACTTTATCTATAAGGTAAAATAAGGCACACGTAAGCAGAAAAAAAAGCATAATAAAAAGCAAATAAAACCATCAAAGTATTCAATAAATTAGCCTACTCTTTAAAATGTTCAAGTTCAGACTAGGAATTTGCTGCTAAAAGAAAACTAAATCGAATCAAGTTGATTAATGTGTCACTACTGTGTGTGGTGACGGAGTAAGAATACAATATCTCACCACCCCATCTCGTCCCATGGATGACGTAAAAATCGACTAAGGGACTAACAGTTAGTATTATCTTAACGAAGTAAAAAGAAGGAAAACTTGAAATTTAACTATATACCAATCCGTCTGGCCATCGTGGTATTAGTAGGGCAAGTATCCCTCAGTCACGGGAGGAGGCCCGTCCCTGCAGTGAGACATTAATGGGCTTTTATGATGATGATGAATGTGTCACTTTGGAATAAACATAAATACGAAGTTCAACATTAAAAGATTATTAACTGCATCAGTCTATATTTTACTGATAAAGAATAATAAAGATAACGACGCCTGTACAGGTGGTTATGAAATAACAAACGTAAACATTTGGGATTATAATCTAAGTCGCACGATAATCAATAATATTACTCTACGTTTACATAATATTCATTAAATATTGCACTTTTTATGGCAAGTTTTGATCGCAACGAGATCATACACACGTAAAAAATTAGAACTCCTTCTGGAATTTAAGGTTGATTTTAAATGTTTATAGTTTTAGCAATGACATTCTGTGTCTTTTTTTTGTTGAGTACGAGTAGTTGGTCTGACGACCGCTACTTCTTTACACGGGCTGTGGTGGGGCAGATGGCCCTCAACCAAAGAAACATTCTGTGTCGCAAACTAGAATATATTTATATTGTTATATTCCCTTTGCCCTAACACCTGCTCACAATGAAGACAGAGTCTGACGGATGTCGTTATAGATTTAATTTCAGGCCGGAATTATTTGACTTGGTAACAAGTAGAATATCTAGAGACGTGGCTTCACAAGAAAATAAATATTAGAGTGAGATGGAAACTACACCACAAGATCCTTTACTAAGATTAAAGCGCCGATTACACTAGACTACATGTAGTCTTCCTACATCATGTACGAGACTACATGTAGTCTAGTGTAATCACATTTAGGCTGTTAGGACACTACATATCGGAGATTGGCGAGTCCCGATCGTCCTTCATCATGTAGTCTTCTACATGATGTAGGAGACTACATGTAGTCTAGTGTAATCGGCGCTTAAGTAGCAGCTTAGAATACTTGCCAAACCACAAGAACATTACCCAATGACCAAGGAAATAAATACAACGTGCGACTAACATGTCGAGAGCTTATAAAGGAGTGAATAATGGTTGCAAAAAGGCAGACATACAAAGTGTTAAAAGATGTTTCCGAAATAATGTTATTCAACGAATACCGGTTTATTATAATTTATAGAATTAAATTACAAGAATGCAAGTGCCGCGAACCGTGCACAGCTTCACACTTCGTCTCACGATGACAGAGGGTAATGTAATAAGTATATAAGATACGTTTCTTTAGTAACCGAATATTTAATCGTGAAAATCTAGTACTTTGGGAGTTTTTAGATAACTTTTACTCATGTTAGGCTTGAGCTCGTGCTTGATAGGGTCATTGCTTGCAGGTAAAAGAAACGTAGTTCTGTCCATGACTGGCAGTGTCAGCAATAAGACGCAAAATGTGGTCTAGACTAATGGAAAGTAGAAGCTAAAGGCTCTTTACAAACTGATACCAGCATGATGGCCATCTCATTTTGCTATCTTATATTTCGTTTAGAAGTCGACTGAGTATTGATGATTTCTTATTTTGTCACCATGCAATTTTCATCCTAGACATAAGAGATAAAAGCTAAGTAAATAAAAGTTTTTATATGATGGCAGATAAACGGAGAAATCGAGGGCGTTACTCAAAACCGCCGTAAAACGGTTATATCTAGTATTAAAATACTTGTTTCTAGAAATCATTTTCTAAAAGGTTCGACACTTAAGAGTCACAGACGTCAGCGCATTATTTATTGAGTTATATGCAGCAAGACTTAATAATACAAGTCCAAGGTTAACATAAATGATGCAGTATTGACATTTTGAACTTGTTCAAGTAGACACGTTTGTTGAATACCTAGTAGTACAAGTAGTTTTATGTTTACTTGTTGTAGTCCATGACTGCGCACGCCTAGATGTTTAGAATTTTATGATAGTGGGTACCTATTTGAATTTCCTACTCCATATTAAATAGTGGTTAGAAGATGTCCTACATATCGTCACCGATATATAAGACACCGGTGTCCTACAGATTGATTCTTGAACGAATATCTGGTTAGAGATCGCAAAGACAGGGACATTTGGAAAGCAATGCTAGCTTTGTGGTTGTCAGCAGTGGCACTAAATAAATCATATAACGTGTCTAACTATTAAAATTTACATTTACTAGCTTTCATGTTAACATTGAGAGACTAAAACATTGGAGAAACTCATACTAAAAGTAATCGAAACATGTTTAACCCCATTTCAGATAGCAAAGGTCATATAGCACCTGCCACTTTCATTATGAATATGAGAGATGATAGATACATCAGTACACCGGCCTGGCCCACAGCCATGTGTACAATTATGTCAATAACCTGCTTGGACAACGTCCAAACAGTTTGATAACGGAAATATACTAACTACAACAACTATGTGTCTTTGTAACAGGTGAAATGTAAGAGTAATTATACGAAAAGTTTTTGTTATTGCACTTTACAGGCAGGTTGTTACCGTGTTTTAATTTTGTTTACAAATGTAAAACAAAGTTTCAGAAGTTTGAGTTTTCATTTTTAACAAGTCCGGAAATAAAAAAGGTTTAGCTGTTTAATTTGTTTTACTACCGTTTATTTGTTAGCAAACATGTTTTTTGATATAAATAAAATGTTTGAACATGTTTGTTAAAACAAGTGTTAATCAAGGTTTTAATTGATTAATTAATTTGATAATTAAACATTTATGTCCTTGTAATAAAGGGCTCATAATAGCAAGTGTCATTACCCTTTCTCGTGCCTTGGTGCTCTAATATTTTGCAAGGGAAACTAAACCATGAGAAATAAACGTTTTTCCAAATTCACTAAGCCTAACATTAAAATCCTGGTAAAAATAATGTTAATAAATGAGTAACATATTATATTATGTACAGCACAAATAATAAGAACATATTTATTATACACGAAGCCGTATTGGTGTCAAGATAACAATGTGCATAAATACTAGAAACGTGTTGTCAAGAAAAACGTGTCGCACTATAATTAACAACATAGCGATATTATTTCCTGCGTGTTTCTTATTTGTCTGTCATTATTAAATTATTATTTATGAACTAATATAATAAATGAGACTGTATTGAATTTGATTGAATACGCGTAGCAAACGCCACGACGACGTATAGTCAATACAATAGCTATGGATTACAATAAAAAAATGACTACTTCTTCTAGCTCTACCTGAGAACTATTTGAACTAAGTTCTGCGTACCTTGTCCAGAAATAATGTTCTAAAACAATCTTGTATAATATGTGTCTATTTGGGAAAGATCGTCTTCACAAAAGAGATGTTTAAACCTCTTAAGAGGCGGAAGGTATGATCGGGTGAAAGCCCTCTTATACCATATGACAAGAACCTTTCTCAGGTACCATACTCTCTCACCTTCCGATGACTCACTTTACTGCATTTCTTTAGTACTTAAACCGTTAAAGTTAAATATTTAATATGTCACGACTCACAATTAAGTATCAGATATAAACAACAGTAATACATAACTAACTATACAGTTCACGTAACCGACGGAAAAGTATTTTACACTGTGTTTTAAATCTGGCATTCACCCAACGTTCGAATTAAACCGTTGATTGAAATAAATTGTGTTTGAAATATTCTACAGGGAAAATAGCATTTAAATCTTCTCAATTCTTTAAATAACGTATTCGATAAGGTTTCAACTCAAATCCTGTGAGCTCTCCTCTAATTACATAGCAAACTAGTTTACCAACTGGTGGCACAGTTGTTTTCAAAACGTTATTTATATCAAATTGTAAATTTTCCACTACACTGACACGAGTACTCCACCAGAGTAGACTTTAGGCAACTCTTACATGGTTATCTTTTGTTATAGCTTTCCTATCTATTAACATACTGTGGCTAAACATTGTAATATCTACTGAAACCTGTTACTAGCGCCACTCTCAATGTTTTCTGAACATCTATGCCGAATAGAGCATAGTGGGCATTCCACGATTATTGTGGGCAGATTATTAATTTAACACAGCCGGGATGCGGCTGCTCCATTGACAGAGGCAAACTTGCTTCACTAATATCACGCTAGTCAGACGTATCGGATAGTATTCACATTTTCTAGTATACGTTATAAATTATAAAACTAATTGAAGGGCTGAAAATCTTAAGGTTCTAAGTACCAATTTTATCAATCGGAGATATAAGCTTTATTATATTAATAGGCCTGGCACTTAGATTGCATTTCACGAAAAAAAAAACGAAATGTAATTTTTTAACACATAGACCCTTTAGATTTTCACCCCTTCAATTATAAAATTAATGTGTTCTATATCTAGTAATTTTTCGGTTAACATAATTTATACAAAAGCATACACACTACAAAAAGTCCTTCATACAATATACATACATACATACAAGACTATAATATTCTAACTATAAATAGTTTTTTTTCTAACAAAACTTATCTATTTAAGGTGTCCTATTAACATTTCGATGTCACAATGTCAACGTAGGTTCATCGAACTCATTTGAATAATCTTTTAAGTTGATGATAAATAAGTATACACACACACATCTATTTGTGTATTTACATACGTGTAAAGTGTTTATCTGTGTACTGGTGCTTATATTTGGGCTGTCAAACGGGGCCGGACTCGTGGTCACACCAGGTTGTCACACCAGTGTGACTATCAGGAATTATTTTCTTGTTAGTCACACCGCTACTAAAACAACACCTTGTATTAAATATGAATTAGTGCGGATGATTAACATCGATATTTCATGATGACATTTTATGCAAAAATAGATTGTTTAGCCTAGTGTTAGTTGTTCTGTTTATTCCTATCTTCATCTCTGGCAACCTAAGTTTATGAAGAACACACCAAATCAGGTTTGTGTTTTTCATAAACTAACAACTAACACGTTCCCCAATTTCGTGGGCATAATTTTTAATTTTTTTTTTTCTCTTCTTTAGGTCGTGGAGAGGCTCCATGCTCCACGGCAAAATGATATATAGCTAAGATGATTTTTTTAAGGGTGTCAATTAAAATAAATAAACAATGAAATATCAGAAGGCCATTTCCTTGAATTTCTAAAATAATTTTGTACTTTTATTTAATATAGTTAGTAGGTATAATACTTTAATTTAAATATTTTTTTGTAGATATTATGATAACGAAATTTAATTTACATATCGATAAAACAGCACTAGTTGATAATGACAAGTGACGATACAAGGTGTTGTATTAGTAGCGGTGTGACTAACAAGAAAATAATTCCTCATAGTCACACTGGTGTGACAACCTGGTGTGACCACGAGTCCGGCCCGTGTCAAACATACTAATGAACCAACGAAAAAGAAAGAGTAGTTTCTGTATGTCAGAGAGGACTTGGGACTAGGCAAAAACACATTTCTTATTGGTCCTTACAAATCTCGTTCGCTTTATCTGGTTACACTCATCTATATCGTAAGCCCTCACCGCTTAAATAATACTTTAAATAACTTTGAACTAATTAACTTATGATTTAATTAACATCATTAACATATCATATTGGATAGTCTATAAACCTTGTAAGAGCCCCCGCTCACACATCGCATTAATTATAGCATTAATTATTGTTTATTCCAGTGAATTAACACAATTATACCTACTATTAGACATTAAAAAGGTTTGGCACAAAGAATAAACATTCATAAGACCACCCATTCGACATTGTCATAAAAAAGACCCAAACAGAGCCATCTAGACCCAAACTAAGCTCAATTTGTTTGACGAGACTGGAATTAAAAATATTAACATTTAAATGCTACTTGTCAACAAATCATACAAATCAGTCTTTATAAAGTTCATCGCAGCTTCAATGACCGCAGGTGACCTTTAGGAGGTATTTAAAAAACCTCTTTCATACAATCTTCGACAGATTAAATTTATATACGGAAAAGAAAAAAACATTCAAGAGCTCTAAAGGCAAAGAACCTGATATTTCGTAATGAAATTTAGCGAAGCCAAATAAAGTCAGTATCACATTACAAAATCCGACTTTTTACCGCAAGTTACTAAAACATAAGTAGGTTCGTTTACAAGTATTTTATTACGGATGATTTTATTTTCTTTGTGACCATGGACTAGGAATATCAAATGTTACCTCCTTTGTCTTGCTGGTAATTTTTCTAATGTAGATATGACATATGTAATATCGTTGCTAGAGGAGATGAAATTTAAATAAACGTTATAACCAATGCTTTTGACTAGCGTGGTGGTAGTCAGCCATATTTAGAGGAGGTCCATTCCAGCAGTGACACATTTTAGGGTTAGTACGACGGAATTTAATATCACGATTTGTAACACCCTTCTAATTTGAAATAGCGAGACAAAAGATTAAACAAGTTAAGCGCCGATTACACTACCCTACATGTAGGACACTACATGATGTAGGGCGGTCGGGACTCGCCAATCTCCGATATGTAGTGTCCAAACAGCCTACAATATGTGATTACACTAGACAACATGTAGGGTAGTGTAATCGACGCTTTAATCTTATCAATTTTATCAGTCTGCTTTAATCGAGATCAATACAGTGTTTAAATAAATATCTGAAACTAATAATAAAGATAATCTCAATCTTCATTACTTCGTTCAGTGTCAGCTACCAGTTTTAGATAAGGGACGTTGGAAGGATTTTTCGTTAAAAATCACTCCTGTATTATTTATTTATCATTGACCTTAGAGTAGTCTATTACTAAGCTATAATTACCTAACTTTTTCGATCGAATCGCCTCCAAATAAAGGAGGAGGTTCTTATTTCGGTGGTATTTTTTGTTATGTTTGTTACCTCAGAAATTACGTCATTTCTTTCCTAATGTAGAAAAACCTTTTTTGTTTACAGAGTATACTGACAAGTTGATCGGTTTTTAATTTTATCATCCTGTACAGTAACAGTGCTTATTTGAAAAGTGTAACTCCAGTAACTCAGAAGCAAGAACGTCACCTCGCAAAAGCACCTGACGTGGTCATAGATTAGTACCCATAAAAAGCTAAATAGTCTTGGAACCCAGAACAAATTTATGAAAAACTGTAAAAAGTTTCCTTCTAGCCTGAATGCAAAAAGGCTTAATGCACAACATTGAGGTAATATGTACTACGTACTAGAGATGACATCCCGAACAACATTTTTGCTCCATTAACTGAGGTGCATGCACCTCAGTTGTCTCAGTCGACATTTGAACCTTGTAGCAAAAAGACATATTTACCATAGATCAACAAAATAAACATCCACAAACAGATCTTTTACTATTGTACCTAATCTGTATTGTACTTTGAGTATATTAAAAATATTTATAATAACTCATTATGCTATTATATTGTCAGAATACATTTTTCGTTCATCTTGAAAGTTAGTCAATATAATATAATAGAACTATATAAGTTCCATAAGAAGTATTATTATTGTATTATAATACAATTATAGAATAATTTAAAGAAATTAAACCAAAATCACATTTAATTTACTTGGGTGAATTCCCACTTGTAATGAAAAAAAAAACAAAAAACTATTAATTTATACGTATTGAATTAGGCACAAATCTGTATGTGTCCGTTCTGTTAACAGCTATTTAGTTAGTCTATATTGTGCAAAATGATATGAAATGAATGCACGACGTTTAACCCTTAGCTGGTATCGTTAAAAAGTGCAACGTAAGTGGTATCGGGTCAAAAGTGACTCCGATGAGGTGAGTGACATATTATGTGTATATAAGTAAATATTAAAAAAACATTTAAATAGATTAAACTTTACTTTTATTTAGGAAAATAGCACTTATATTATAAACATAAGATAATTTTTAACTAATTTTAACAAGAAATCACGTTTTTATTTATAAAATTGCCAACATCAATTATTTTACGAATAAAGGTAGAACGACTGTCAGAGCCTGAAGTGAAAGATATTTTTAAAAGTCGTCTTAAAGAAAGGTTTGAGGCAAATTTGAAAGAAGTAAATGAGGACATAAATGGAATGTGGACTACATTTAAAAATAATGTGGTTGATATTGCGACGGATGTATGTGGAGTAAGTAAGAGGAAGAATGCAAAGTATATAAAAAACGAGTGGTGGGACAGTGAAGTTAAAGATGTAGTGAAAGAGAAGAAGAAAGCTTGGTTAGATTTACTAGCATTGCGCACCGCTGAAAGGTTGAATGATAGCAGGGGCAAAGATGAAATTGAGAGTGCAATAGAAAGAAGGAAAGAAAGTTATAAACTGCTTAAAAGGAAAGTGAAAGAATGTGTAAATCGAAAGAAAGAAGAATGAAATACAAGCAGATAAGAAGTTTGGTCTCAACTTCCAGAGTAACATAAAATTATTCTGGAAGTCTGTTAGCAATGCGCGCGGAAAGACTAAACCGTCGCTTGGTTTGATAAGGGATGTAAAAGGTGAACTTTTGATTGACGACTGTATGGTGCTTGAGAGGTGGAAGAATTACTTTGAAAGTCTGTTTGAGAAGGAAGATAATGTTGAGGAATTTTGTGAAAGGGAGTTAGAAAACGAGGATGCTAGTGAAATAAGATACGACGAAATAGTGAAAGCGTTAAAAGGAATGAAAGCAGGAAAAGCAGCAGGTTGTGATAAGGTGACGAGTGAAATGTTGAAGGCTGGCGAAGGGTTTACTATAGGTCTGCTGCACCATTTATTTAACCGGTGTTGGAGAGAAGGTCGAGTGCCAGATGACTGGACAAGGGCGGTAATTGTGCCTCTCTACAAAGGAAAGGGCTCGCAGCAGGACTGTAGAAACTATCGCGGTATCAGCCTTCTAAGCGTAGTTGGAAAATTGTATGCGAGAATTTTGATAGATAGAGTTTTGAATATAACAGACAGCAAGATTTGGGATTTTGGGATGTGCAAGCGGGATTTAGAAAAGGCATGGGTTGTACGGATCAAGTCTTTTCCTTAAGGTGCATTACAGAAAAGTTTTTGGCAAAGAACCAAAAGGTATATTGCGCCTTCTTAGATTTGGAAAAGGCTTATGACAGAGTGAGGAGGAATGAACTATGGTCGACACTATCCATGTCCCCTTGGCTGTTCAATCTGTTCATGGATAGTTGTCTATCGAGACTGAGAGAGTGTGATTGTGGTTTGAGTATGGATGGGTTATGTGTCAAATGCCTCATGTACGCTGATGACCAAATTTTATTGGCTTCTTCGGCGAGTGAGCTGCAGGAGATGGTAACAGTTGTGAATGATGAACTTGAATCAAAGGGAATGAAAGTTAATGCAAGTAAGACGAAAGTCATAGTGTTTGAGAAGAATGAAGAGATTACAGTTAGTGAAGTTATGATTGGAAGTGAAAGACTTGAACAGGTGAAAGAATTTGTGTATCTGGGGAGCATGTTTACGAGAGATGGAAAACATGATAAGGATATTGAGAGAAGAGTGCAAAAGGGAAACTCGGTGAACGGTGCCCTGCACTCGTTTATGAAAAGCCAGAACGTGACTACTAAAGCTCGTCTGGCTGTTCATAAGGGAGTGCTAGCACCAACCTTAATGTATGGTAGCGAGAGTTGGGTATGGCAGAAGAAGCATGAAAGTAGAATTAATGCGGTAGAAATGCGTTCACTGAGAAGTATATGTGGATTAAGACTGATAGATAGAGTAAGGAATGATGAGATAAGAATACGTTGCGGCATGAAAGATGATATAGTGACCGATATAGTGATGGTATACAATGGTTGCAGCGCCTGATTACCGTTATCTACAATGTAAAAAAATTGACGTCAAGAAAATGCAGCAGTAGAGTTTGTTTCGCCGCTTCTTCTCTACTAGCGCTTTGGAGGCGGTGGTAAAGTTTGCTAAACTTTTACATGTATTTAAACTTAGATTAAGTAGTTTAAAGGACGTCAAGAAATATATAATGAGAATTGTATTTATCTTGATTAAAGCGTTTTTGACTTTGACTTTGACCAAAATCGAGAAAGGAATGTTGCGTTGGTTTGGTCACATTGAGAGAATGAATGATGAGCGTTTGACGAAACAAGTATACAAGGCTAGTGTGAAAGGGCGAGTCGGTGCCGGTAGGCCACGGAAAACATATGGTGACCAGATAGGTTGCATATTGGAAAAGGGCCAAATAAAGAGCACTCGTAACCGACGCGCATGTATGACTCGCTTAATGAATGTGGACGAGGCCGAATCTGTTTGCCAGGATCGTGACAAGTGGCGTTCTGTCGTCTCTGCCTACCCCGGCCGGGATAAGGCGTGAGTTTATGTATGTATGTATCAATTATTTTTCTTTGACTCTACTTTAGGTATTGCTCTACTTTATATATTAATATAAAAACTAAAAATAACTTTCTGTTCTATATTAAAATCGTTTTCTTTAAATAATAAAATAAAAATAAGAAACTTCTTCTGAGATCACATGTAAATAAAAATTTGACAACTTAAAACATATCCTACGAATAAAAATTTAAAAATTTCATATTTTATTTTATTTTTTATTTATACATTTTTCCCTTCCTTGATTGTACTTGAAGAATTAGCTTCCTCGGCTATAACAGAACAGCTAAGTACTTCAGCTTCTTTACAATCACTGATAATTTCTTGGTCACACGCAGCTGTTGTGGCATCATTTATAATTTCGAAGTCCCATTCATTGTCTTCATCAGCTAGAAGGAGAGAGTTTTAATCATCACTTAAATAATCCGCCATTGCGATGATTGCGTCTTGTAAATATAATAAAATATACCAAGACAACTCATAAAATAAAATACACACTTTTGGTATCGGGGTCAATTTTGACCCCAACATGATACGTACCTAGTAGGAAGTAAGTTACGAGGGTCCGTCACAAGCAAGGTAATCCCATGTGGTCGCGGGGTGCGCGACCACATGGGATTACCTTGCTTGATGCGCGAGAGTGTAGGTACAGTGGGTTACCGAAAACGTCCGCCAGTTTTCTTTTTCATTCGTTTGTGAAGCCTAAAACTCTTAGTACCTTTTGAAACTAAAGCATTGTATAGACAAAACACATAAAACTATACTCACACAGTATGATAATAAGGGTCAAATTCATTTTCACCTTTGGTCTACGTCTAGTTACATGTCAAAATCAAACCTTTTTAATGAACTATTTAGTCTGTTCTGTTCTATTTTTTTATAATGGCTCAAAGTTAATCGATAATTCTGCCAACAGGCCTGTTTAGTCATTACAAGCTTTTAATATGCTGTGATATCCTCTGTTTCATTGTCAATGTCTATTACTGTTTATTTATTACTGTTTAAATAATAATTTATTAAGTATACCTATAGCCACAGAATATAAAGCTTGAATATTAAATAAGTAATATTAAATAATAATAAATATTATTTCCGATTCACGATCATTCACGAAGGACTAATTTTGTATCCTAGGTAACCGATATTGTATTGTCATTCCTACTAGTGACAGCCGACCATTGACTGCAATATTATGTCATATTCAATTGGTAAAGCAGAGTATCGCTCATATTGCTGATGCACACGAAAATAGGCCTTAAGGTGGCGGACCTTTAAATACCATGACTGTACTTAAACTGCATAGTTATGAATAAAATCAAAAGCTCTTGGGGTCAATTTAGACCCCAATACCAGTTAAGGGTTAAAACGTCGTGCAAAACTTGTATTGTGCAATGTAGCTTGAAAATTGGAGCACATATTTTCTTCGGGGTGTCTTCTCTAGTACGTAGTACATATTACCTCATTGATGCACAAACAGCGGTTTTCTTTTATCACCTAAATGTGGAATGGTAGTTAATTAATCAATTCTGCCGTCAATAGCATAGTTGCAGTAAGTACGCTTTATATAGTTTTGAGAAAAACGCGGTTAAAGTTTTGGGTTGAATTTTCTAAATAAATCCTTTGTTTGAAATCGGATCACAATGGTTGATACCTTAAATGATAGAAGACTTCAGCACCTATCTATAACTTATTAAAAAACTAAAACTGAGTAATTGTAAGAAAAAATAAACACATTATTGTTGTTATGCTAAGTATTTCCTAAAGGCTCTTTGATAGGGAACACTTAGCATAAGTACAGTACAAACCTTTGCCTCATTATTAGTTTGTAGGGTTACTTAGCTTAAACACAGTAAGTGAGTGTTTTACTGTATTTAAGCTAAGTAACCATACAAACTTATAATGATTCAAAATTTTTATATTATTAGGTTACAGTGATAATAAAACAACTAGTTAATGGTTTTAACATTGTATTTAAAATAAAGAATGTAGCATATTATACTCTCCAAGTACAACTTGAAACTTGAGCTTAAATCGCTGTTTACAATATTGACAAACGAAAAGAGTGTCTAGTTCTTGTTTTGTGACGAACAATTATCTGGCCAAATCACCAAGTGACTTTTATTCCGATGGTGTATAAAAAAAGCTCTGAATGTTGAAACAATGTCATAAACATTTCGGCCTGAAATCGCTTCATGCCATAAGACAGCGTAAGGATTATTTTCTTTATTAGATTTACATAAAGGAGCAAACGTTTTATAACGTAACGCAATAATTCGAGGACAGAATATTGCTACTTTGTAGCTGTCCATGCGAGGTAGCATTACCACCTTTTGAAGATCTACACACACTTAAACGGTGTCATTATACACTTCTCATCAAAAAAATCGAAACTGTCTGCAAGTTTGTGTTTTGTATGAATTATGAGAAAAATGTGTATATTTAGGAATACGTGTTATGTCATTTAATAGGGAATTTAATGAGGTTTTCAAATAATAATGTTAACGTTCTAAATTCAAATTTAATTTTCGTAGATTTTGTGTTTTGTTTAACAAGTCGTTTTTACCCTGTACGTAGTTTGACGGAAATTAATAAAATTATGCACATACATGAAATAAAAGCTAGGAAGCGTTTATTTAATGGCTCATATGTCCCTCCCCAAGGTCTCATTACTGCTTCTGTACGGTTCTTCATCGATCGGATGAGAGTCACGATAAAATATAGTGGCGTTCTGTTCTATTCCTCTTGGATTATATTTTACAGCTGGCTAAGTGTTTTTAAGACATGATCTCTTGCACTAATTCGTCTTTTTTACTTATTGCATAGATGGTAAATCGGATTCATGTCCGGGCTTCTTGCTGGCCAATCAATAATAGAGATATCTACTACGGTATCATAATCTCATACGACGCTCGCTGTGTTTGCCCTAGCATCCTTGTGCGTAAATGTAAAACCGCGGTCAATAAAATGTGCATAGGGTATCACATGAGCTTCAAGACACTGTTCAATGCCCTATGACTGTTAAATAAGAGGAGACGTGACCCAAAAACAAAGACAAACTCTGTCTTGTCGTTGCCGCTAATTTCTCCCCAAATAGTCCACGAACCACCACCATGGATGATCTTTTTTTTTAATCCAGCATGGTGCAAAGTATTATCCATCTCTTCTGTAGACCTTAGTCCTTCCATCCTTACCATACAGTATAATTTAACACTCATTAGAAAGGAGACATTTGTTCCACTAGATGTATGACCATTTTAGGTAATTGCGTGAAAAGTTAAGACACACGTTTCGATGATCTGCAGATAATTTCTCCATATTTGCTGGCTTGTATGGTAACAGCTAACGTTCCTTCAACCTTTTTCTAATTATAGAGTCACTTATAGCTACCATAGGTTCATCATGAAGCTGCTGCTGCGGTTGAAAGACATTAATGCGTAGATTTTGTAACGAAGTTGTAACAATAAATCGATCTTTTCGGTCAGAAATCACCTGTTTTCTGCCAGATCACTAGATGCAATCTTTCAGCTGTTACACGCTGACTAAGTCCAGAATTCAGCAATGCCACCACTTGGCGGTTTTGGCGGGTGAACATCTCATGGATGCGTTAATAAGAGGCGCGAGGAACTCTGGAAGCGGGTTACGGGTTATTAAATAAACGCTTCCTAGCTTTTTTTTCATTTACCTGCGTAATTTTATCAATTTCCATCAAACTACGTACAGTGTAAAAACGACTTGTTAAACAAAACACGAAATCTACGAAAATTAAATTTAAATTTAGAACGTTAACATTATTATTTGAAAACCTCATTAAATTACCTATTATGATATATAACACGTATTCCTAAATATACACATTTTTCTCATTATCCATACAAAACACAAACTTGCAGACTGTTTCGATTTTTTTGATAAGAAGTGTATTTATGTTCTTTTAAGTTTTTCTTATCTAATTTGTAAGCCTTTCTGCTGTCTATACAGACAGCAGAAAGGCTTACAAATTTTGGCTATGTATAAACAGACTTTGGCGATGTATAACATAATTATTACATGTAGCACAAATTGTATTTGGAGTTTGTGACCATTGTGACCCGATTGCAAACGAAAGATTTGTGTAAAAATTTCGATCCAAAACTTTAACCACCTTTTTCTCAAAACCCCGCGCCCTCCTCGCGCCCTCGTAGTAGGGTATGTAATATTACATTATGTAGGTATTCGGGGAACAGATTATTATATAATTTATTATTCTTTACTGCTTGTAATAAAAGAGAAATTATACGACTTTTAGTTACAATAACATATTACGTTCACAGTGAAGCAACTTTACTGCAGTATATTCATGACGTGGTATAATATCGCAGCTATGTAGACATACAAGACCTAGACAAACACTTCTTATAATAAGTAGTAAGATCATATTATACATATGTTCTGCTTAGTATGAGTACAGTATAGCTAATTTACTGTTCACGTGATTTGTGCACCTGTCCGCTATCGCTACATCCTGCTGTCTAAACATGAACACAGGATGGCTACATACTGTCTGTATAATGAAAGTAACCATTACGTTAGATTTGATTACGTTACTTAACATAAAATCAATATAGTATCATACTGTCCTTGTGGTAAGTATTAAGGAACCAACGCTAAGGATCAATTACTAAGCAAACATGCAGTATCGCTGCATACTGTTTGTAAGACTAGATACACACTTAGTAAATATTGGGAACCTGCTTAAGATCAAAACAGTATATCTTCTTAAAGCTTTTATGATTGGCCTATATTCTATTTTTAAACTGTTAATGACCAAACATATAAGCAGTATATATGTCATACTGCTCTTATGCAGTGAGAATCTAAATGAAACTTTTGCCGTAAGTGTACAGACTGTAATCATGCTTTGTGATGTAAAAAAATTGGTCGACTTACTGCAAATTTCTAATTGTTAACTTTGGATCAAAACACGATACAAATAAATGAGTTAGATACAGTTGTAGATCTCGTTATCGTGATCACGGCTGTATACCTAACTCAATTTTGACAAAAGCCCGACTTACTGTAACTATGCTATTGACGGCAGAATTATGTAGGCATCTAGGGTCAATCAAACAAGTCCGTTCACCACTGTATCCGCACGGTAACATTGCTCAATTGAAAAAATAGTACAAACAAATTATTTCATTGTTGAACAATTTACGTTCATTGAGTCATTTTTATTAGGTACTTAGTGCGTATGTCTACCATAGTTTCTGGTGGTAACCTCAGTTTACTAAATGAAAATGCTGGCGCACGGCCTATAAAAATATTCTAACATATCTGACTACTGTCTTAAAACAAAGTTAGTTATTCTGAATTCTGATAGATGTTCAATATGGACAAGTAATAAATAATATTTATTTTACATAATATACGTTTGTTATAGCGTCATTGTATCAAGACCATTTCCGTTTGACACGACACTTATTTATAAAACAACTTGTTGGGGATTCAACTGTTCAATCACATCACATTATTTAAATAACACAAGGAAGTAAAAAACATTTACAAGTTTTTGAAGAATTTATAACTATTTGATTGTAGAATTAGGAATTCATGATAACAATATCCCTTTTCGTTCAAAGTACGTCTTAAAAGGCTACTAATAACTATAAAACTTAATAAACAGAACAACTAGCAACTTAACCCGTTACCAACTCGTACCAAACAATTTTCCTCGATACAGAGGAGGCCTTTCCCTGCAGTGGGTCATATATTGGCTTAAAAGTACAATAGGTATTCAATTAGGTACAATTACTTTAAATATAGTATGGTCAAAGGCCGCCACTAAAATGACGTTCCCTAAATATACGTAGACATTTCCTGACACAATCTTCACTATTTATACTTAGTCAAGGACATGTTCTAATCTCGATAGAGTTTAAAATAAACTATTTATTTTAGTAATAACAGCTATTTAAACTATAGCAACATGCCAAGCCCACATTCCAGTAAAATTTTGTTGTTATAAATAGTTACATTATTAACTACCTTAGCAAATATATGAATGTATTTTTATTTCAGGTGATGGAGAATAATGTGAACATCTCATTTCATTAGGGTGTAGTAGAATCCGGTTACTGCATCTACTTATTAGAAATTATCTTTGTTAAAGAAGTAAGAAAAGGGCTTGTCATAAACCTTAATATCAATCCGTTAGGTCACCGCTGTGTCCTTATGCTAGTTTTCGTTAATTTAATCGCGCAATCGTGCAGTAAAACATTTGAGCTATATGAACATATTGAGAAAAGCAGGGTGGCGAAACCCCCTTATGTGGTAGACCGATAGGCTAGTGAGGATGGCTGGAAACCGATGGATGGTGCAAATAATTGCAGAAGTCCTCTATCATTGGCTGATATGACACAGGGTGTCATTTTAAGACTAACTTCTGGAAGTTCTTAGTAGATTATTTCCATGTTAATATCGTTTCTAAACACGCTCAAATGGAAGACAAGAACAAAGTCTTGTCATTAAACAAAATATGTACAAGTAAATGTACTCTCGACGCGTGTTCATTACTTTTGTCATTTACATACAGGCATGTCAATTATATTTGTGTCACGTAAACGAAATTGTGTGTTATATGATATGTGACATCACACCTATAACACGCGACATGTAAAATAAACTTAAATGTTATGCACGTCTTTCGAGAGCTTTACTTTGCAATGGATTGAGAGGTTCCGTATAAAAAAACTAAACAATTAAGATAGTAGATAATATGACACAACAGTAGGCACGCGTAAACTATTTGAATTATAAGGCAATAGGAATCTTGTATCCGTTTCTACTCAACAGAGAAGTACCGAAGTGTGGTGTACTTAATTTATCTCACATTTGGTGGCAATTAAAGAAAATTCATGAATTAATTGATGGCGAGACCAATTAAGATATTAAAGATTGATGATGGGACTTTTATGTCTCATATACGAACGCAGTCGGACTGGATGCGGAAGGCGCAGGACCGTGTTCTGTGACGCGTGTTGGGAGAGGCCTATGTGGTGAGGCCGGCAGTGGACTGCAATAGGTTAGTTGATTGATTGATACGAACGCAGTGCAGAGGAATGCCTAGTTTAACATTAGTAAAGTAAAGAATTAAGTGTAAAGAACTTGTGTAATGTAATAAGGTAAGGATCCCTAACAATGCCATGGCTACACTCACATAAATATGGATTACATGTTAATCTGTCTGACGATGCTTGACCGCGCCGTATGTAGAACGTACGCACTCTATTCACAGATTATTGTTTATTTCATAACCTAAACATTAAATTAGTATTATGACAATTTGTCTAAATCACAATAAAATTATAATTTAAAAAGACAAGGTGAATAAAAAGCGAACTTGAAGTCTCTCTTTAAAGACTTAGGTTCGTGCAACGGATATCCTAATCTATATCCTCATAAACAGCTTAAAGGTTCATAAGAAGACAACTAATCATTAAGATGAGTACAGTTTACCGTTGAGCAAGTCATTGGTGACTATAAAGAAAGCTTAATAAAATTGAAATATCAACATTATCTTAATATGTTATTGTATATTTTATAGATGCAAAATACCTTTCCCAGTAACATAAAGAAAAGCTTAATTCAACAATCTTACTGCAACAAATACAAACGTAATAGTCCGTACAAATCATAAGCAGTAATTTGTAACAACACAACCGGTTTGCTATTCTACACCATTACGTTTTACATTAGCTTTACTATTAATCAAACTGCACATTCCCTACATCAAAGGTGTACAATAAAATTTAACGGTCTAGGAGCTTTTACGCATTACGTCTAAACCGAAGTAGTCTTAGAACCATTTCTATAGCAACTTACGCATTAGCCCCCTTACTCATAAACGACTCTTAAATTTTATTCAATTGATTCCTACGGTTTTGTTCAGTATAAGGTTGATTTTGCTAATAAAAATCTAGCTAAACAGTGATTAAATTTAAGAGGCGTTTATGAGTAAGGGGGTTTATCTGTCAACCGTATTCAATCCGAGATTTCTAGATTCTTATTTTGACAGGTTCGGATCGGAATTAGTGATGAGTACAAAATGTCACTACTCCTAGATCCGTGGACAAAATAAAAAAAATCATTTTTTTTATTACCAAAAAAAAAAACTATGGTGAAGGATGAATGTAACTGTAACATAGACTATTATTACGATGCCAGATGCCTACGATGGCCAGGCGGACGAAGGTTGGTATATCGTTTGATTAAACTCTAATTCCCATTTAATTTTACATTTCTGTAGTTTACTTTGCCGGAAGGCAAAATTGCTTTTTGGCGTCCATAAAACATTTAATCGTGATTTTAGTGTGTAAGTAAAAGGTGTAAAACTATGAAGATGACCTCCTATGTGGTGAAACATACACGTAGGTAGAGAAAGTGGCGCTCTACCTTATTTGATTTGAGAAGTGACCTAACGAGCTCTTATGTAAATATTGGAATACACACTCATCTTTATACCTTTCACATTTTGTTCATTTAACAAAACAACTAGAGAAATAATTGTGGTAGAAGAAGCTCGTGTGCCCAGCAGTTTGTATGCTATGTTTAATTTAATACATACATAATAAATCATTGCTTGAGTTTATATGTATAGTTTGCCAAGTAAACAAAAGTTATCTTCCTCATTATTAGTAAGAGAAAAACGCAGTGAGTTTTATTCTGGACTTCTAATCTATTTGTAGCTCCTGGTAACGGAGTTAAGAGTTAACTATGTTTCTGATCCAGCTCATTATGTATCGAACCTGATGCAAGACCAACCAACCAAAACCCATTCTAGGAATGGAGATAACTGACAACATTATTTTAACTACATCACTCTCCGTTGCCTTTACATTACCGGTCTGGCCTTATGCTTCTTAACGCGATGTTTAAACTTTTTTTTAGTTGGAAACCACAAGGTAGTAATATACAATCTATATTAAGCAATAGGGTGTATATTTTAGTATCATCGTTCACATATCAAAATCACAACATGAGCAATCATTTGTCAGTTGCGCAATGTCGGCTTTCTAATCAACGGTGGCCGGCGGCATTACAACACGGTGGAATGTATCAGCCTATATCTGTACTATGTAATGTTAGGCTCTCATAGAAACATCTTTTACCATGCTTGAATAGTTTACTAGCAAATTACACATAATTATATGATAAGCCCATACTTGGCGGGTTATTCTTTCGTAAGCGCCAGTTAATATTTTTGCTGTATGGACTGAATAAACAGCCTATAGTAGGGACAGGCTTCGTCTATTGATGTAAGGACAACTTGGGCTTCTAAGACCACATTGCCGGACTAGTCAGACCTTTTGGATTTATACATAAAAATAAAAAAGTAAGTGTTTACACAAGAAATAAATTACTCCCCTAAACGTATATTAAATGCTTATAAAAATAGTTTTATAGATATTGATACATTTTAGAATAATCATAAACATTAAAGTTAAGTTAGCAATTTCTTATAGCAAAATTATAAAAACGAGTTTAATTTAATGACGTTGGTTATAATTATTTTAGTACCTACATATCCTCAATATTAAGTGCCTAACTTTTTTATTACTGTTCTTTTTTAGTGTCTGAACCAAAACAGGTAAAACAAGAAACGTAATGTTGTTTCGTACAGACATCGGACCTAAGAAGGGCTGACTCAGCATGATTACTTCTGATGAGATCATGTTTACTTTAAATAATCACAATCCTACTTATATTATAAATGCGAAAGGATGTATGGATAGATGTTTGTTACTCTTTCACGCAAAAACTACTGAATGGATTTTGTTGAAATTTGGAATATAGGTAGTTTAGGGTGTAGAATAACATTTAGGCTACCTAGGTTGCTAGTGAAGCCGCGGACATCAGCTAGTTATATTATAAAGCAGACATTAATTGTTTGGTTGTATGCGTTAATCTTGTGAAGTGATTTTTATGATGTTACATAGTAGTCCATTTAACATAGTTTGATAAATTTACCATCTTTAGTTTTCGTATTGTTAATAATTTCGAATTTTCTCATAAGCTTTACGGCACTCATGGATAAAAAATTAGGTGATGATACCATGTACCTATTCTATACAATCACAGTAAAGTCAATATTTCTAATAATAAGTGTATTTAATTGAATTAAAGTATGAATAGAAAACTTCACAGACAAACGCGAATAAAATTTCCCAATGATAGTTATAAGAGATTGCACCAATAAACGGTTGCTATTAATTTCGAATACGTCTACGTATGACTTTGACATTTGACCCTGACCTTTGCTTGAGCGAATTTATCTTCAATGTTGAAGCTAGTTAAGTATTGATGAGAGAAAAATATTTATATAAGCATAGTTCTGCTACAACTTTAAAGGTAAGTAAGTCAATAGAAGGTATATTGAAAATTATTGTGATGCTGTGCAAATATGGAACAGTGATAGTTTATAAAAATATTTTGTATATTTAATTGATGGAAAACTTAAATCACAGCTGCGCTCTATAGAGTTCAAGGGACGGGAACATAAAAATCTATTATTACGTTCATTTAAAAAAAAATAGACAGTAAATAGTAGCCAGACATAAAGAGGGGCCAGTCAGAATAACAGCGCTGTAAGCTACCGCATTAGCTGCAGCATGATGCTGAGACTGGTCCTAGTTTTTGAACCTCACGTGACTTATGCACCTACTGTTAACTTCTTCTGCCTTATTACAAAAATTAATTTTCACAAAAAAAAAGAACCGACTTCAAAGACAAAAATTGCACTAAAAAGTAATAAATAATTACTTGTATTTTGATTTTACAACAATAAATCAGCCATTATTTCTATTTAATTTTAATTTATAGAATAGGTTCTTTTCATTAAGTATTGTAAAAGTATTGTTAAGGATATTTCTTTAAGAGTCTGTAAATATATTTATTTGTAGATTGTTTAAAAGATAATCAAATTATTACAAATAATGTAATATTATTGTTATTTTTGGAGTCGGTGTCAGCCACGATCGTTATTATTAAGTATACCATTTTTTATTTCTGACTGAAAACTTAAACAAATATTATGGCGCCGTGTTATACACAGACTAATAATTACATAAAATTCACATTCGAAAATGAAACGGCCGTTTTCGTTTTAAATGCAATATTTATCTAATTAGAAACCATTTAAAGTGATGAGAGTGTGTTATACAAAACTTTATTGCCTATTCTAACGAACTTGTAGACAACATTTTGCATTATTGATCCTATTCGCGAATTATTTCTTTAAATCTAATCTATTTTAAGTTCTGGAAAGCTTTAATCAGTTATTAAATATAATATTAAAACGTTTAAATGTGATACTGGTATTTTAAAATATATTTATTTAAATATGATAAGAATAGTTGTTTAATATTTGTTTAATTTTTAAACTAATCCATACACAATCAACAAATATAATGTCGAAGTCATTTATAATCTGTAATTCATGGCCGTCATTCCGTTTGCTTAGGTATTATCGTACTTATTCCGTTGGCTGACACCGCCTCCAAAAATAACAATAATATTACATTATTTGTAATAATTTGATTATCTTTTAAACAATCTACAAATAAATATATTTACAGACTCTTAAAGAAATATCCTTAACAATACTTTTACAATACTTAATGAAAAGAACCTATTCTATAAATTAAAATTAAATAGAAATAATGGCTGATTTATTGTTGTAAAATCAAAATACAAGTAATTATTTATTACTTTTTAGTGCAATTTTTGTCTTTGAAGTCGGTTCTTTTTTTTTGTGAAAATTAATTTTATTTCTAAATTTTTAGTGAATTCCAATTCTATAAATCCGTGTGGTGACGGAGTGAAAACACAATATGTCACCACCTCATTTCATCCCATGGGTGTCGTAAAAACCGACTAAGGGACTATCCGTGAATAGAGATTGAGATATAAAAAGAAGGAAAACTTAAAATTAAACCCTATACCAATCCGCCTGGCCAGCGTGGTATTAGTAGGCCAAGTATTTCTCCGTCACAGAAGGAGGCCCGTCCCTGCAGTGGGACATTACTTTGTCGGAATATGGGTAGACCTACGAAACGCGCTGCTTATATGAGACAGCGCCGATTGAATGAAACAAACGAAGAAAGGGATAAACGCCTTTTAATGTAGGAAATCTACCTCCAATGTCATTTCAAAAGAGACTAGTGAACAACGGAGGACCTACATGCAAAAAGTTTTAAATAGGGAGAACATCGAAAAGCGTAGCCACCGTCTCGGCATGGTTAATTGGTAATAATAATTAAGTTAATTAAAATTAAAATAAATCAAATAAATATAATAATTATTATTATCAATTTGTTATATCTAAAGAATAAGTTTAAAATAAATTAAATGCAATTCAACAATTTTGTCTATTTATAATCCGTTATTAATTCCTATTTTAATTTAAAATAAGAATTTCATTCAAGTCTTAAACCACACCTGCGATTACATTCATAATGTTAAGTTTTCATCAATACAATTAAAATAAGCCCAAACACAAGGTAGCTGCTGTATGCCGTTGAGGAGTTTCTTCGACCCTCAGTCGTCTTTATCATGAGATCATGTTTGTGTAAAGTTGTGTAAAGTTTTCATCAATACGAATAAAATAAGCCCAAACACTCGGTAACTGCTATATACCGTTGAGGAGTTGCCTCGACCCTCAATCTTCTTCATCATCAGATCATGTTTGTGTAAAGTTTTGTAAAGTCTTCATCAATACAATTAAAATAAGCCCAAACACAAGGTAGCTGCAATATGCCGTTGAGGTGTTCCCTCGACTCACTCTGGTCTCCAGGATCTGACCAGTTCTTACTCTTGACTATTTGGTAGTGACGTCAGAGATGCACATGTATGACAAGATTTTACACAATGCGTCCCTACAATTTTCAAGAGATGCCCTCGATTTCTCTGGGATACCGTCATCCAGATCCAGATCTGGTGACAATGGGACCAAATGGGAAGCATACCCATACGAACAAAAAAAAAATTTTTCAAATCGGTCTAGCCGTTTTCGAGAAATCAGGTAACAAACACAAAAAAAAAAAAAAAAAATAAAAAAAAAAAAAAAAATACAACCGAATTGAGAACCTCCTCTTTTTTGAAGTCGGTTGAAAATACGGTCTAACTATAAACCACGATTTATTACGTCACAAAACCACTGTTTTTGAAATTTGTTATTGCAAAATCAGTCTTAACGCTAAAGTGTTAAAACTGATTTTGTATTAACGAATACAAAATCATAAATTTGTTAATACAAAATCAATTTTAACACTTTAGCGTTAAGACTGATTTTGCAATAACAAATTTCAAAAACAGTGGTTTTGTGACGTAATAAATCGTGGTTTATAGTTAGACCGTATTTTGTAATAAGGCCGCTTATGTCTAAATGTTGTATAGTTATAAGACATGTAAGGAACAAAAATAAAACTTATTTTTTTTTTTTATTTTAGTATTAAAATAAATAAATTAATAACTATATTCAATTACTTAGTTAAATAAAGTTCTATGAGCTGTGAAAGGAACTGGTCCTACAAGTGAACCTTGAGGTACTCCTACGGCTCTGTGAATAAGTAGAGCAATGACTGTTAACTAATACTTCAACTAGGATTAGAAATAAATTATCAAAATTAACTACACAAATAAAAGCGTCTCTCTTTTTATTAATAATAGAGATAATTATAAATAGACGAACTTTCGGGATATTTACCATGTTTAGGGCTTTTAGTATCCGATATTCGAGTAACTAGTGAGAACAGTGAGGACAATAGTAACAAAAAACGAGTGCGAAAGAGGGTAGAACGATATTTTCATTCTTAAAACTTATTAACCGCAAGTACTTCAGTTCCTCCGTGATCATGGCGCTTGTAACAGCGTCGAAATATCAGATACTCAAAAGCCCTAAACATGGTAAATATCCCGAAAGTTCGTCTATTTATAGTGAATGTGACCATGACAGTTTAAATAATTAAATAGAAATCATTATATAAGCCAATGAAAATCTACTGCTAGACATAGGCGTCCTCCAAATATATCTACCCTGCCCGGCTTTTTGTCTCACTTATCTATCGGGTTCCCTATGTTTGATGATTTTTGGTTTAACCTATGTATTCGAAATTAATAATAATCATTTAATGTTACAAAATAGTTGTCGTAATGGGGCCGGACTCGTGGTCACACCAGTGTGACTATCAGGAATTATTTTCTTGTTAGTCACACCGCTACTAAAACAACACCTTGTATTCAATATGAATTAGTGCGGATGATTAACATCGACATTTCATGATGACATTTTATGCAAAAATAGATTGTTTAGCCTAGTGTTAGTTGTTCTGTTTATTCCTATCTTCATCTCTGGCAACCTAAGTTTATGAAGAACACACCAAATCAGGTTTGTGTTTTTCATAAACTAACAACTAACACGTTCCCCTATTTCGTGGGCGTAATTTTTAATTTTTCTTTTTCTCTTCTTTAGGTCGTGGAGAGGCTCCATGCTCCACGGCAAAATGATATATAGCTAAGATGATTTTTTTAAGGGTGTCAATTAAAATAAATAAACAATGAAATATCAGAAGGCCATTTCCTTGAATTTCTAAAATAATTTTGTACTTTAATTTAATATAGTTAGTAGGTATAATACTTTAATTTAAATATTTTTTTTTTGTATAAATTATGATAACGAAATTTAATTTACATATCGATAAAACAGCACTAGTTGATAATGACAAGTTGACGATACAAGGTGTTGTATTAGTAGCGGTGTGACTAACAAGAAAATAATTCCTGATAGTCACACTGGTGTGACAACCTGGTGTGACCACGAGTCCGGCCCGGTCGTAATCAGTCAAAGTCTTAAATTATCATTATTGTGCATTCCAGATTTGATATTTTCTCACACCACATGTTTAGTCTAAACATTTAGTGACGTTAACCAAAAAACACTATCTACCCGTAGGTATGCATTCTTTGGTATTAGAGAATTAGTATAACTTTATTTTTCAATGACGAACCAAGGGAAAAACGAAGTTATTTTTTTCCTTATTATTTGTTTTATTGAACCTTTTTGTCAAAGCATGTTTATGGTCTGATTTAAGGGATACGTGGGATCAAAACCATATACGTTGATAAACACGAACAGATAGTTCTTTTTAGAATGACGCTTATAGGTACCGGTATTATGTGCAAATATGTTCAAGATACATAAAGCTGAAGATAATACACACTTGTATTACAGAGCACTGAGGTTAAAGACATTTAAGAAATGCACCCGATTTGATAACCTTCTCCTCTATTTAGAATCGATTAAAAACTATAGAATATAATAGATAAGTACACTGCACTTGAGTTTGCTTATATGAGAAACAGATACGTGACCTTGCAAGTTTAACTGACAAGCTACAATTAAAAATACATTAGTTCAATGCAGTCATTGTGAGAAAATCTATACTAATATTATAAAGAGGTAAAGTTTGTGTGTTTGTGACGTTGTAGGGGGTAATCTCTGGATCTACTAAACCGATTTTAAAAATTCTTTCTGTGTTGAATAGTCCATTTATCGGGGAGTGTCATAGGCTATATAGTATCACGCTATGACTTATAGGAGCGGAGCAGTAATGAAATATGTTTCAAAAAACGGGCGCGTTTTTTTCACCGCCCAACGAAGTGGGCACGGGTCAGCTAGTAACTTATAAATAAGCTAAAATAAAAACTTAGTTTAAAGAATATTAAATTCATAAGTTAACAGTATTAACCTAGGAGGATACTGAAGAGTTGTCCTTGTAGAAGAAGGTGTTCCTCAAAGATATGGCCTGGAACTGTCCTTGTAGAACACTATAAAGCAATGTTAACGATCTAGATAAATTCTATTAGCCATTTCACATGAAGTAAACGCAATATAGAGTTCTATGGCGCGTGTTGGGAGTGGTCTATGTTCAGCAGTAGACTGCGATAGGCTAGTTGATTGATTGAAACGCAATATATGTACCACAATAATTTGAGAGATGAATTTTGATTGTTATCGCTTATCTCGAGAGTTTTGATACGAAAAAAAAGCTTTTGTGATAGATAGCCTATCTATCGATCATGATAGGACACGAATAAACAGATTATGTTTACTTTTTTAAAAGACAATTCACGCACTAGAGAAAGCTATGCGTTGCGGAAATTTTATTCAAACATCAAGTTAACGGACTCAAAGAATAACCAGACTTGGAACAATAATTTGTGGATCGTACAAAGATTCGACGACCTCGGTGGCGCGGCGGTAGTGCAAGCGGCTTGCACGAGGTTGTGGGTTCGATCCCCACGTAGGACAATTATTTGTGAGATCCACAAAGTATTGTTCTGAGTCTGGGTGTTCTTTGTGTCCGTTAAATTGATGTTTGTAAAAGTTCCCGCGACACAGGGCATGATCCCTAGTGCGGGATAGTCTTTTAAAAAAAAATAAAAAAAAAATTTGTCCTGGGCGGTAATCTAAACCGCGACAACGTCAGATAAGTGACCAGATTCGTAGAAGAGAAGGTAGTCAGCAAATTTTGAAATGCCACACACCCCTACTGACACCTATACAAATGTAGAGCATGTATAATTATAGAAACAGATTGATTTTATTACTGCTAATGATTTTTGGCAAAACAAACTATAACCGAGCGAGCTGGCCCAGGCATAGTTTATATTTAGATATGGTTTGGAATGTGATTAAAATTGTATACAAGGTAATAAGATATGTATAGTCGAAAACTAAATGGCCTTATCACCTCTAGAGTTAATGTTAGTTGCATGTCATAAAACTATTAGGTTCAATATCGCACAACAAAACATCAGCTAAATCATGACGCTACTTTGACATATCAGTTCTCTTGTATTAGCAAATAGTCATTAGGTATTTATAAAAACAAATAGTAAAGTCAACGTTATTGACTGTTACTAGAGCATATTTTCGGTAAAACGTTTTATTCTAATGAATTTCTCTCTTTTTTACTTCTATGTCCATCCCTATCATTTCTTGCATGACGTCATTGGCGCATATTTCAATTTAAAGTTTTCGTAATTTTATAATATAAAACAAATTAGGGTAAACCACCTAATCGTTAGAATTCTTACAATTATTGGCACAAGAGTTAAAAGTGAGTAAAAAGAAAGAAAACACTATAGATTATTCAAGTTCAGTATGATTATTCAAGTTCAAATATTATTTATTTAATATTTTTATTATATTTTATTTATTTCATGTGTCAACATAGCAACAATAAATTAATCAGAATCTTTTTATTGGCATTAGTGCCAATAATATTTATTTAATACTATTCAATAACATAATAATGATTAAGTATAAGCAAAGATTAAAGTATTTTATCATTTTATGATATTTTATATTTTAGTCTGACACGAAGTCCACTCTTAAGGTGCCAACAATTGGGTGGCTTACCAGCCAATATTTAAATTCTACATTTTCAGTTTTTCTGAAATATGACAAGCTTGTAATGTCACAAGTAACAAGTGACTTTAGTTTTAAATTATTTAATGGTTTTTCATAGTTTTTCACATACAAACTCTACGGTTTAATATAGTGACATTTGTATTGTGTTAGTAGATATTATTATTTATTACGTTGAAGTGAAAGTTTAAAATAGATTGCACTTTTAATCTAAGCATAGTTTTGATTACAGTCAACCAATGACGTCAAGCTCACGCATAAATATTAAATAACGATCTTAATGAATTTGAATTATGATAGAATTTTTTGTCAAAACTGATAAAGCCATTTCGTTTTCGGGTATACCTACAGAAAATAAATTAAAGTAGACAAACTATTCTGGGAAATAGACATTTCGAGTTTTAGGATACTGTCAGAAAAATCATCAAAGTTGAAATAGAATTTATTTATTACTAGACTTTGCTAAAGTAAAGTCAAAGTGCGGTCTTTGAAGCTGGCCCTCAGGGCAAGCAGCGCCTGGTCTGTGCTCCCCTGAGGTCTAAAATAGGTTAAAACTTTAACACTTTTTACAGCTGATTTCTGCCTTTGTTTCCAATTATTGTTATTTTACACCATAAACTACATATATTCCAAATTACTTCAAAATCCATTTAGTAGTTTTTGCATGAAAGGGTAACAAACATCCATCCATCCTCACAAACTTTTGCATTTTTAATATTAGTAGGATAGGATAAGCAAAGGTGTGTCACTTTAGTGCCTAACAAATAAGGTGAATATTATCTTCACTAAATAAAAATAAGGAAAACTTGAAATTAAACCCTATACCAATCCGTCTGCAAGCGTGGTATTAGTAGGCCAAGTATCCAGTTTCAGTTTCAGTTTCATTTATTTATTCAAAGTAGTACAATAATATTGTATCTTTTTGACGTCATCTAACATTACTTAATCTAAATTTAAAAACATTTCAAAGTTTAGAAAACTTTACCACCGCCTCCAAAGCGCTAATTGACAGCTGTCAAAAGTGACAGAGGTATCAAATATTTTCCCGCCAAAATAATATGACGTCACAAATCATCTGTCAAAAATGCTATGACGTCACGACTCATCTGTCAAAAATTCAAAAACATCACTGCTCAGCTGTCAAAATATATTTACCCGCCAAAATTCTGTGACGTCACGAATCATCTTTAAAAAATTCTGTGTCGTCACGACTCATCTGTCAAAATTCTATGACGTCACAGGTCACGTGACCAAAATTCTATGACGTCACACGTCACGTGACCAGAATTCTATGACGTCACAGGTCACGTGACCAAAATTCTATGACGTCACAGGTCATACAAATTCTGTGACGTCACGAATCATCTGTCAAAAATTCTGTGACGTCACGACTCATCTGTCAAAAATTAAAAAACGTCACGACTCAACTGTCAAAAAGTATTTTCTCGCCAAAATTCTGTGACGTCACGACTCAACTGTCAAAAAATATTTTCCCGCCAAAATTCTGTGACGTCACGACTCATCTGTCAAAATTCTATGACGTCACAGGTCACGTGACCAGAATTCTATGACGTCACAGGTCACGTGACCTATGACGTCACAGGTCACGTGACCTATGACGTCACAGGTCACGTGACACAGCTTTCCCGCCAAAATTCTATGAAATCAAAATATAATATGATTGCTAATAAAAAGTAGCCTATGTTCTTTCTCAGGGTCTAAAGATTGTCTGTACCAAATTTCATCGAAATCCGTTCAGCCGTTTAGGCGTGAAAGAGTAACAGACAGACAGACAGACAGACAGACAGACAGACAGAGCGACAGACAGACAGACAGACAGACAGACAGACAGAGTTACTTTCGCATTTATAATATTAGTATAGATTTATACCTACCTTTATAAATAAAGAAATAATTTAAAAAACGCCAGACATATTTAGAAAAGTGCCAGACTAAAAAAATTCGCATCAATGAACTCGGATAGAGGGGTAATATTTCCATTACGAACAAATAATGAAAATAGTATATGTATTTATGGGAATATGATTGCAGAATTTCTAACATATTTAGTATTATTCCTTTGGAAACTTTTTCGCGACATAATAAAGCGCTAGTGTCGAAAGAAAACCATGTTGAATGACTATCGACTGTATTTAGAGAAGTACGTAGTGGGAAAAGCTCCTGCTTGACCGCATGAAGATGGGTTCTATTCCCATGCAAAACAAACATTTGCGTGCGAGAGCATGGGTGGTGAGAACATTAGAATATACGAACGACCGGAAATAGGATACTTCATTTAGTTATTAAAGAATAGGGAAAATAGTTCAGAATGTCTATGAATTTGTAATTATTGGAACAGTATCAGCTCGCGGCAAGAGCTAATTAAATTTATGATCTTCACTATACTTAAATAATAATGTTTACGAGTCATAAATAATTATTTCCATAAATATTCTTCTCTTTCGTCATTAAAAGGTCAATGAACTGTTTAATATGTTTGTATTCTTTGTATAGAACTGACATTTTGTATGTTTGTCGTCTATTCTTATTGCATATAGTTCGCACGGTGACATATAAACATTTTGTCGTGGAAATATATATCTTATCGCGAAGGAATAAAGATGGATAATCAAAAGGGTTAGAAGAGCATCGAATGGAAATTCTCATTCAGATTAGCAACAGCATTCACAATCGCTGTAGGCCATGCATAACATGCTATCAACGTTTAGTAAACTTGACAATTGATGTACGGACATGGTATGCGGACTAAGTAAGAGGTAGTAGGACAGGTATTCAAGCAGAAACTGTTTGTAACGTGATAACAACTCATGAATGTCCCGTTGCAAAAACGGGCTTCCTCCAGCAACGAAAGAAAACTGGGCCTAATACTACCCCTGCTAGTCGGATAACACCTGCAATAAAGGGGAATGATTTGGCGATGCTGGGCAGAAGGGCTTTCTTTGCATGTTTTGAAAAGTAACAGGTGAAAATCGATTTTGATGAAGAGGTGTATTGATCTGTTTTGCTACAAACAAATTAGCTTTTTTGTTGAATACCGACTAAAATAGTCCACTATACATTATACTATACATTGGAACCTACGCAACCGTAGAACAATCGTCAAACAGTTTTTATTACAAAGGTGTATGTACAGAAAAATAATAAGTGATGTGTACAAAGAAGCAGTAGCAGTGAGGAAGCCCTTGGCCTTCAAATGATTCATCCGTTACCGTGACGCACATATAAACATTTAAGAAAACATTTACACTACTAAAAAACAAACCTATTGAATTTCATATCATCATAACAGCCCATTAATGTCCCACTTCAGGGACGAGCGTCCTCCCGTGACGGAGGGTTACTTGGCCTACTAATACCACGCTGGCCAGACGGATTGGTATAGGGTTTAATTTCAAGTTTTCCTTCTTTTTGTTTCGTGAAGATAGTAGTTAGAATTTCATAATTTACGAAATCTGTATCGGTGGCTTCTGTATAAACGGCTCCCGCGTCCGAGGGAAGGCAGGAAATTATGGACCTGAGACTTATAAATAAGTTCTTTGTATCTATTAGGAAATAACAGAGCGCATGTTTATTAAATTTCCCGATACGCGTCTTAATCGCAAAAGCGAGGAGTTGGTAACAATAAAATCATTTTGTATTCATAATCAATCAGACACAAAAATTTAATACTATGTTTGGAAACCCATGTGTATTCTAATGTTTTTAAATTGATACAAAAGCATTCAACAAGCGGTCCAATAAATTTAAATTGAATACATTTCATTAAGTTGGTAATAAAAAAGTTTGTACTTAATAAAAAGTAATGAATGCTGCAAAAACTACCATAGAAACAAGTATTAATAACTTGTTTATGGTATTTTTTGTTGCATATGGGTATGATGGTTCAATAAATCGTTCTTGTAAGCATTAATAATATTTTTAATATCTTTAGTTGATTATTAAACCACATATGAAATATCTGGTAGACTTTGACCATCTCACTGCACGGATAGGAGTCCTCCAAAGATGGACTATAGTGTAGTATTGGATTGTGTTAATATAAATTTATAAAATCAAACTTATACACACTAATATCATCTCAGAGGATGGCAGAACTGTTTCAGAAGTCTTGAGTTTCAGATAATAACTTAGTACTTAGGTATATAAATTTTATATATTATTACATATCTATGCAGTCAATTAATATTACACTGCTAGGGCAAACTTAAATTAATTGTTGATTTGTACTTTATGACACCCTCGGAACAAGATGGGATATTTCATTATCTACTGTTGTAATTAAACTTTAATTTTTAATTAATACAATACACTATTAATTATTTTCAAGCCTGCCTCTATATTAAATTTAATTATTGAACAACTTGTTAACCTAATTTGGCCACTACTATAATAAATTGTTTATAAATTGCTTTATTGATCACTGTAGGTGAACTTTACCTATTATTCAGCGACATTTATCTTCAGTACCTAACTACCTATCATAACACTTTCCTATGGTTTCACATGTAATTCTTGGGTCACATGTTTATAAAATGTAAAGGTATTTATATTATTAAAGAAGGTAATTATACCCAAGACTTTTAATTGTACAAAAAACTAATAAAAAAAATAAAAAGTTTCTAGTCACAAGAAAATCTCTAATAGGTAAGGAAGATGTCTTAAGGATAACTCTATGGGTTAACCATAGAGCTGCCTTATCTTAAGCAGAGAAAGAAGAAAACATCTCCCTATCCAAACACAGGGCCAGCATCATTTTAAAAGGCTCCTCTCCTCATCATCTACGACTCAGCTTTGCACTAGAGTTGAAACTTAAACTTATAAGAGAATGTCTATCATAAGCTTTGTTAAATAAATAAATCTATTTTAATAACATGACATAAGCCATTGACCTTTATTATCTCTATAAATATATTTATAAGAGATTTATTATGACCTTTAAAGATATTCCAAAACAAAACACTAGAATAGCTTCATAGCCTAAGTTATTTAAAGAGTAATGCTATAGCCCTAGCCCACCTACATTCATTCTGAAGGACATGTTTGCAAGGGAACAATGACAGAAAGCCATAGGAGATATTCTGCATTTTTTAATAGCACATAATAAAACCTTTAAAAATGATATGTATGAACATCTCTATTCAAAATATAACTGTACTCACTGTTTGTGCAAACAACAATTTCAATATTCATACACACAAGGTGTCAATAATATTATTTTGATGTATGAAATTAAAATAAAGTTTACCACTGAGAAAACCATTTCTTAAAGTAACCAAGATCAACGCCACTTTATTTTTTTAAATGTATGTTTGTTATTATTATCAAATTATATCACAAAGACAGCAAAACCTAAATACTGTTAGATATTCAATTTCATGTACACTCACCTGAACAACACCATATTAAAAAGAATAAAAGCAAATTTAACTACAGTTAAAAGTGTACAGATGACTGATTTCAAGTTAACTAAGAGAGAGTAAAAATAATGTAATCACTGCGATGAAAGTTGAATAATAATTAGCAAAACAAAGTTCAAGCTGTAACCTTCATAATAAATAACTAGCAATGACAAAACAATAAGTTTTGTAATCTGTATGACTGGCAAAATATTAGATTTACATATAAATTTTAATTCGATTCCAGATTTGACAATTTCAGTGTAGCAACGTTATGACAAGTATTAAATAGTGACGTTGCGAAATTATTCGATATGGAAATGAAATATTTCCGGATCGATTCTTCTCGTTTAAAATTAGTGGTATTTTTAGTTTTGACGATTAATTAACGATCTGAGACTTTTCTTTTATAGGTAATTGTGTGTGAAATGAATAAAAACTGTGATCATGGTGTCTTAGCCCAGCATACTCACAATAAAATCTTGATATTTCATGAATGCCAAAAAATGGTTCTGAAATAGTTATAAATAGTGCGAAAAGGAAAAAAATAGTGCTCTTATACTTACGAAATTACAGCCATTTTATGAGTCACATAAATATTGTTGAAATAATAATTTATTATGCCTATAACCACAGAATATAAAAATTAAATATGAAATAAATAGTATTAAATATTATTTCCGATTCACGAGCATTCACGAAGGACTAATTTTGTATCCTAGGTAACCGATATTGTATTGTCATCCCCACTAGTGACAGCCGACCATTGACTTTTTTATTGACTGCAATATTTAATAATAATGTACTACTCAATCGGTAAAGCAGACTGTGATACTCTGCTTTATCAAATCAGTATACATATACGTAGTACATACTGCATAAGCACACGAAAATAGGCCTTAAGGTGACGAACCAATAATTACCTTAACTGTACATAAAAAAAATATTGTAAATATTTTTATAAATTGTCGCCGTCATCGCTTTCGCTATCGCTGTCACTTTCTGTAACATTAAACTGTAACTGTCTTAATTTTGGTAAGACTCCAGCGAACCACTCCTCAAAACAAACTGCATTCATCTCATCATGGTAATCTTCACAATTTTTCTTTGCTTCAAAAATCATGAGCCCCTCTTCTAGGAAGCCTTCTTCACTACCTATATGGCTAATTATGAGACGTTTGCCTTTTCCAGATGGATTTTTTAATCCAGTGGTCAGTCCCTCCAAAAACGCTTGAATGAAATAAGATAGGTATTCGTGCAGTCAGGCTGGGAGAATGAAGCCGAATGACACTATAAACAAAATGACGATAGCTGCACGAGCGCACACAGGCTGCCAATACTAAAATCTATCTAGGCTCAATAAGTTTTGTTTTTAATATAAAAACATAAATTTTAACTTTTTATAAAATAGAGCAGCGATTACTAATTAATAAATTATTATTATGAATAATTATGTATTTATTTAAATAAAAATCAATAATTTAGTCTTTAATTGGCAAACTGCTGGCACACACACTTATTGTTTATCGATTTTTGTGTTCATCACTACACTATTATATGTGGTATCATTATTTCACAAAATGACAGTAGCTAATGTCAAATCAGGAATCGAATTAAAATTCCTACTATAGATTGCAATATGTCATGTTATATAATGACACCAATACATTTTAAACTTGTGACACAGTAACGTACATTATTGTGACCTAGCAAATAAACGAGAACAACAAAATTAATTAACCCAGAACATATGAACCAAGTTCTACTAATTGTAGCCAAGGTTAAATCAACGCAAATAAACAAAAGTGTAATATTAATACGCACTTAACCTCGCCATAAAGTTGAATAATACAACAAAAACATTAATACCTGAGTGGAGGGTCCTGTCGGCACCCCCCGTCATTTTCACTATAGCCCCGATGTACGGAACCACTCAAAGCGTCAAGTGGGCGGTGAGCTCCGATCCTGGCCGTCCAGCACCACAATCCACGCAGCAATTACAAAAAGAACCCAATTTCAATGTCACAAAGGTAACACGAGGGTAACGGGCTACAACGATGCAGCCGCTCCGCACAGACGTCGCGATAAACACTAACCACGCACCCTAGCCATAAATATCATAACATAATTTACCTTCTCCCTCATGGTAATTAATTTCTCGATGTTTATGTCCTTCGACTTCAGCCATATTCAATTTATTTATTTCGAGTTCTGACTGGACTGAACATAGCGACACAAAAATTTTCCAACTCGACGCAAGTTGACAACCTTGCGGAGGAAAAAGACGTGTCACATACCATCACAAACTGTCAAATGCAAAACTAAATGGAAAAAATAATTCTAAGAATTTATAGTTTTGCCTAAAAACAATAGAAATCAATAGAAATATTCACGTCCATTTTTATGATCGGTAAATACGGAATTTTATGTTTCTCTTTCTAAAATAAATGGATAAACAACAATGGCGAGAATATGCGTAGGTTTCAATGATCTGACAGAGAATGTCGGTAAACTTTAATATTTCTAAAAGTTTAATAAGAAATCTAAAACAAATGTTTATATCTTTCTTGTATTTTAACTTAATTTTTTATTATTAAAAAACCTGATTTTATTATACACCCCTTTTTAAACCAAGAAATTAACTAAATTGTCTACAGTGACATCTATTAGGTCACGACGCAACGTTTTTATGTTATTTTGTTAATCAACGGTCCAAAAGATGTCACTGTTTCCAAATAAGTGTAAAGAATTATTAAGAAAAGAGGATAAAAAAGAAAGGGAAGAGGGATAAAAAATGTATTAGTCATGTCTTTACTTTATACATAATTTTTATTACTTTGTTTTTAAAGCTAATTTCCTTAAATAAACGAAGTACCTATTGATTAAAATAATTACTGTATAGCCAGTTGCAAAGCGGTCAAATTAGAACATACATAACATGCTTAACATTATAAAACATAGTTTGTTATAAAGTCGAAAAAGCTAGGAGAAGTACAGTTTTATTTACCATGTTTTAATTTTTTTTATACTTATCTGACAAAATGAGTTACACTCAAAAAAAAGTTATATGTGAAAATAGCACAATTTGCATGAATAATTAATTATTATCTATCAAATAATTCAATATTATTTATAATCAAATTCTTATAATATGAGTTAAATTACATCTAAACCTATCAGGTATAACATTTGTTTACTGTTTTAGATATCTTCAGAGTTCTGCAAAGTTATAAGTCCTTGGTATTCCATTTCTTTATACTTAATATCTTGGTTCAAAGTATGCCAAATATCCTGGAACCTTTGTCTCAATGCCAGATTCTCCATTCCTGTAATCTCATGTTGTGTTCTCTGTCTACGCTGTTTCAATTCCTCCAGCTCAGCCCTAAGCTGTTCAATCCTGAGTGTCATGTTTTCTTTAGACATGTCCCGAGGCTGGTAATCCCCATCATCTTCAGAAGATAACCCTCCACTCTTAGACATGGCTGAAGCAGCTGGTGTAGTTGCTCGGCTGTGACCAGCAAATGACTTTGGTCTTTGGTTATCTTGAGGTGATTGGAACATGTGTGAGCCAAACTGTGTAGGCATAGGATCTCGCTTTGAAGGTCCCTCACCATGCATAGAGCTTGTATCTGACAAACGACTATCATAAGCTGAGAGTCTACTATCCTCCATTTCTACATTAATATTGTCATCTTCTAAATCAGAATCACTCACATTGCCACCAAATATATCAACAAGGTTTGATGACTCAGTGTTAGAGGTCCCAGGGTGGGGAATAGGCTCTCTTTCTCTTTTCGGGTTACGCTCAGCTTTTGTTTTCTTTTCAGGCTTCACCTTCTCCGGTGCACTTTGTTCAGGCTTTGGATGGTCTTCTTCTTCTTGAATAACTTCAAACGTAACACTGACAGCCTCATTGTCAGCCCGTAACAATCTTTTAACTTCTTTCTCAATCTCTGGAGCTTCCACATACTTTTTCTTGAGTGTTTTTCTAAATCGGCGCTTACGAATATTCTTAGCAGGCGGCGCTACACCGTGCGGCCACAGGAACTTCTTGTCTACCTTATAAGGATCTTTCTTCTTGTTTTTGGCTGGTGATTCTTCTTCTGTTGATGGTTGGTCAGGTTCTTCTTTACATATCATCATTTGACAAATGTCGGCTGTCTTGTAGAAACTCTTATTATCAATAGTTTTCATGGATTCTATAATGGTTGGCAAGTCTACGATCTTAGCATGCATCAACCAGTGATCAAATCTGACCTCACCCTGTCGCATATCGTTCTCTATCTGTATCGTTAACCTATTCTTTAAATTCTCTCCTGATTTCAACACTTCCCGTAATACCTTGGATGGCTCTTCAGGTAACCTTAATACGAACTGTGATTCCAACTCCGTTGGATACTCTACTTCACGTTTATCTCCTCTGTTCATGTTTGCTGATTAAGTTATTATTTTTAGAAATATAAGATTCTTTATACACAGCTTAAGGTATCAACTTAATTGTCCGAAGAACGAAAGCGAATATGAAAAACAATAACACAACAGCAAAACACACAGTGAGCTAGTGACAAATTGACAATTAAGACTGACAATCTAATGACAATTTGACAGTGTATTTTTTTTCATGCAAGGTTAAAAAACACCGTTCATAAGTAAGTCATTTTTAAGTTTATTTACTTATTTTCAGCAGTGTAATATTATTTAAAAAATAAATAAATTAATTAAAAAATCATCTGTTAAAACACCGCTGGTAAAGCAAGGGTTTTTATTCCTCTCCATAGTTTTATTTTACTGAATAGCGGTATTGTCAAAAGTCATTTCTGAGGTGTCAAATTTCATTGCTCTCGTTCTGTATTGAATCATCGTAAATATTGTTTCAAGTTATTCCTTTTTTCATTTTACTTATTAATAGTTAATTAAAACTAGTTTTTGAAAAATGCAGGTACATTAAATATCTTACTATTAGTTCGTTGGAATAAGCAGTAATTCAGTGTTAAACTTCTGTATTTATTTTTAGAATCCAAACGAGGATACAGAATGGAACGATGTCCTTCGTGCGAAGGGTATTATCCCTCAAAAAGAAAAAGAAATTTCAGAAGATGAAATTGTTAATATGATAGAGCAAACTATACAACAGAAACAAGCTGAAAGTTAGTACAGTTATCTTGTTATAGGTTATGCCTTAGCACCTGTTTCTTTTTTAGATCAAAACATCGAAAATTTGTGTTATTTGGATATACATTACAAGAATTACATTCTGACTGTTATCTTACACTTTGTCATGTTATTAAACTGTCTCTCTGTTATTTTGATTGTACTCTATATAACATTACTACTGTAGTTAATGTTAATGATTACATTATAACATGATAAGCTAAGATTTGATTATGTGGAAACGTTTAGAGGAAGTCTATGTACAGCCTGACATGGATGGATGGATGGAAGCTAAGATTTACCTCCTGTTAGGTGTTTTAAGGCAATGCTCTTATAGTGTATGTAAACATAACATGAAGGCATTACATTGTTGGGTCATTATAAGCTTACTGCTTCAATGAAAGCTCTTATTGTCCCACTATAGAGGTGCACTTCCTGTATTTGAGGAAACCATAGGCTAATATCCCGCCATCACGGGAGGAGGCCCGTCCCTGCAGTGGGACATTAATGGGCTGTTATGATAGACTAATATGGCTGTTTTAAGTTATCCTTTTGTTAGTGATTTTCTACTTGTTATATTCTTTTGTATAAAAATATTTAAAGCAAGAAAAATTGATTCAATACAAGTCGTAGTTTACTGGCAATAGTCTAAAATACAGTTACAATTAGGTACTCATTACAGAATATTTATGTAATGTAATATTATTGAATATCAATGAAATGCTACTGCAATGCTTTCTTGAGCATGTAACTACATAATACTTCTATCCATCCATCAGCCAATTAACATCCATTGCTGGACATAGACCTCCTAATATTCCACCTTGCACAAAAGTATATATTTTCTAAATCCAAAAGAATCTGTATTGCAACTACTCGTAATAGTTGATGTTTAATTAATTATTATGTATTTATCATTTTAAGAGGACAAGCAGCTTTCTGAACTGGACTTAGATGGTCTTGATGAACTAGAAGACTCGGAGGATGAGGCTGTTATTGAAGAGTACAGAAGGAAGAGGATTGCTGAGTTAAAGAGGTTGTCAGAGAAGCCTAAGTTTGTGGATGTAAGAGAAGTGTCAGGTCAAGATTATGTTCAGGAAGTGAATAAGGCTGGGGAGGGTATATGGGTAGTCATACATCTGTACAAACAAGGGTAAGTTGCTATGTAATGATATAAATAAATATAAATATTCCGCACACACTCACACAACACCATCTAGTCCCAAACTAAACAAAGCCTGTATTATGGGTACTAGACAACTATTGGTACTAGAAATGAATGCTTATGTTGATTTTTTTAAAAGATACCATATTTTAATTTGCCTGAGCATAAAACTTTATTGCTTTCATCTGTTCTGTTTCTTGTTCCTTACACCTAGTTCAAATATCAAGACAACTATTAGGATTTTGAACTTATTGTTCACTATTTTATTAAAATTTCTATAGGTCCTAGATTTTCGCATCCAGTTCTATGCATCTGAATAAAACATTGGTTAACAACTGACATCCATAAATATATTTATAAACTTCGTTGAATAGGTATTTATTGGTAAATATGAATAGATTTCTTTCTCAAATTTCAGTATTCAACAATGTGCATTAATAAATCAGTATATGCGTCAGCTCGCAGCCAAGTTCCCGTACACGAAGTTCTTAAAAGCAATAGCACAAACTTGTATCCCCAACTTCCCGGAGAGGAACCTGCCGAGTGTGTTTGTGTACTTTGAGGGTGATATGAAGAAGCAGTTCATTGGTGCACATGAGTTGAGAGGAACTTCACTCACTGTTGAAGGTTTGTTGTCTTTTTCTAACTTATGTTGTCTCAGTACATTATTAATTATAGTTACTTTAATTATACATAAGAATATCATTATATGTATTATTATATCCTTGCCACTTGGCCTACACAACATGGTGTGTCATCATCATCATCTCAGCCAATTGACGTCCACTGCTGGGCATAGGCCTTCTCCAAATATTGCCACCTTGTGCGGTCTTGCGCCTTGTACAGTCACGAGCAATAATATGTACACATTTTCAAATTTTCTAAACTATCTGCACGTTTATCTAGACATTACAATATCAAAATGAATTCGTAATTTAGAAGAGGTTCCGTACAGTTTTGAATTAAACTTCGAATTTTCAATTTTGGATTGGCAGAACTTTAGATAACTGGTTTACAAAATGCGAAAATGTGTACATATTATTGCTCGTGACTGTACATGGTGTGTGACTTAATGAAAATGTTTTCCAAAGCATACAATGTTTTTTCTCTGACGAATTAGGGCCATAATTTAGACGCAACTTTTTTTACCCTTACAAATATAGCTATGCAAATCACACTTATTCAAATTTTATTAGATCCACACGATTGATTGTGACCATAAGTAGGTTTCGCCTTTTATTTATTTGCATGTGTTAATTAATACTTAATTTTTCCAGAATTCGAATATATCCTGGGACAAGTAGGTGCTGTTGATACGAAAATAACAGAAGACCCTAGACCTAAGATTAAGGATAAAATGTTCACAGATCTCGGAAACAATGACTGGTGAACACTTAAATTGTTGGGGTGTAGAACATTAAAAAGAAACATGTTTCTATGATACAACAGACTTAAAGAAAGTACAGCTAATAGAAGTTATTGCCTTCTGGCTCATGTGTTTCCTCCAGCATTATGATATTGGGTTCTTCAATCGATGTATGAAGAAGCGTGGAAAGACCGGCAAGGTGATGATGATGGAGTGTTTTTTTTTTACTACTTACCATATTACCTTAATTTCTGGACTGTATATGAGCTTTTTATCAGGTTTAATAAGGTCAAATGCCGCATTTTTGTATTTAAAAAAGGGTACTATTCATGGACAGGATGTTTAGTCGAATCACAGAAAAATGTTGTCATAGGAAAGTGACTTCTATTAACAGTACTTTCTGTATGTAGTTATATTATACAAACGTGTTTCTGTTTTAAGTTCCAGGCCAGTATTGTTGAATGTATAAAGTGATGTTAAATTGAAATGTTAAGTGTTAAACTGTAAAGCTTTGGTGTGGGTGTTACGCTTGAAACTGAAATTATTTATTTTTGTGTACAATATTGTACAGAGATTTTATATTAATCAATATAAGTAATAACTTTAATTATATTACAATAAAGTATTCTAAGTGAAATTGCCTTTTATTTTCATACCATTAAGTCAAGCCTTTTTATGAGGCTATCTACTTTTCTTTCTTGTTAGATGTGATTATTTCTGTAATAAGTGTGGTTATCCCAAGTTTAAAATGAGGCTCCACAAAGTCCATTGTCCCTTGTTATCCTGTGGACTTGGTTCATAGCTGTCGAATATGTATGTGTGTTTTCGGATTTGGATGTATTTTGTATCTGTCAAATTTGCTGCAAGTTTTTACAATTAAAATCTACAATCAAATTAAACACTTGTTTTTATATTTGTTTTATTAGATACTAATATTTCCTGTCAAAAGTTTATACAAAATATCTGTATGCAGCTTAAACTATAGACATTACCTTATAGTCTACATATCTACAAATAAAGCCTACTATACCCTTTCCACTATATTTAACGACATTTGACAGATTGACGTTAGTGACGTTCAGCAGTATCTCGAATGTAATGCCATTCGATTGTAAGCGATTTAGCGATTTTTCAAATTACTTTATTTTACACATTTGGATCCTTACATCAACTTACATTATCATTTTATTAGTGTTTCTTTCTTCTATGTTAAGAGAATTAGCCTATAGCTTAAAATAATAAAATTATAGTTAGCTTAGGTATTATTTAAAATACATAATTTATCGTGACACATTCGCGGGTTATAGCTAATCTAAAATATCATATTACATTTTATAAACCTATTATGAAGAGTTCAGGTTTATTCATAGCATTTATTTTTTCCGATTATTTGTAATTTGTTTCATAATGGTGGTAATCGTTATGAGTGTCCATAACTAAGTAACCATGGTAACTGAAAAAAACATGGGTACGTCCATGAAATACAATATAATTTGTTCGAAAAATACTCAGAAGTATTACGAAACTTCATGGACGTGAACTGTCAAAAAGCTAAACTTACGCTGGAAGGGGTATAAGTCCTAACATCCCCTATGTAAGTTAATGGTAGTGACACACTTAGCGATGCAAGGTTCTACAGGGTGTCTGGACTTCATGCCCAGCTCGAACACTCTCATGAGGATCTTGGCAGCGTGCTCCTGCATGCCCACCACTAAGTCCGGCAGCTTGTCCAGCACTGATTGTGTTACCTCAGGCTGGGCAGAGTCCAGGCATTCTAATATTGCTTGGAGACCTGTAAAAAAAATTAAAACTAGGAAAGCTGATCGGGGGAGACAGAGACGAAAGTAGTTGGGGAGACCTTTGCCCAGAAGTGGAACTAAATAGGTTTAGAAAAAAAATGAGCCCAAAGCTTTGTTGGCGTAGATAAATTTAGGCAATCAGGCACACTGAACGAATGTTAAAAAAGACCTCTGATTTGTATGCGGTCCGAAAGAGAGGTCAAACTGTATCTCGAGAATTACTGAACTGATTTACATGTAACACAAATTAATTATCAATTAAAATAATATACATGGTAATTAAAAACTTTCATCAAAGTTATGCCAGATTAACACAATAATGTTTAAGAGGTACGAGTTACTTACCAGGGTGTGTGTTAGGTACAGCAGGTAGTAGTTTAGCGAGCAGGTTGATGGCGGCGTTCCTCAGGGGGGCGGGGCCCGACGCGGCCAGCGGAGCCACCGCGCGCAGCACCGCCGCCGCAGAGCCGCCGCCCCACGCGCCGCCGCGACGCGAGCCCCACGACTCCAGCTCCTGCGACACAAAGAAGTTAATGAATGTCACCGTTTTTTATTACCATAACGCGGCAGCCGAGTAAGCGGTCCACCAGATGGTAAGTGATAACCGCCACGCGTATTTCCATTTCCGTGTCCAGTTGGCGGCTAAAACCAGCACGGTTTTGTATTACTAACCAACTCGACAAACCCGTGCTTAGTTCGCCTCAACTGAGCACGCTTTTGCGATCAAGCAACATTAAAAACGTTTTACAAAACAGCGTACGGCTGAATCAAACACGGCTTTTTATTACTATGGAATTTCAACTAACCCGTGTTCAATTCGCATCAACTGTCTTTGTAACGAGTGACGCTAGGTGATGTTTTACAAATAAGTATTTAGTTGAATTGAGTAGTTAAGTTTAAGTATGGAAGTTCAGTGAAACATACAATTTAATTGTATGTTTCACTGAACTTCCGACAAAAGACATGTATTTGCTCAAAAATAAGTAAGTATTATACGTAGTACACGACCTACAAGTGGAGATCCTTTGTGCGCTATGCACTATCAATTAAAACAATAACAAACACGTAAGCGTTAACAAGCATGTTCAGTTCAGACGCGATGCGCGCCAAGTGACGGCTAGTCTAATTAGCCTACATAGGTAGGTACGTGTAGGCTAATTCTACGGCTTCGAGTGCTGCGATTTATTCCGAACATTCCAAAATAATCCGAACATTCTCTTAAAATGCACACGGTTTTGTAAAACGCCTGTAAGCGTTGCTTGATCGCAAAATCGTGGTGAGTTGACGCCAATTAAGCACGGGTTTGGCGAGTTGGTTAGCAATACAAAACCGTGCTGATTTTTGTCGCCAACTGAACACGGAAAGGGAAATACGCAACCGCCACTCACTGACACTAGCAATGTTATGGCCCAGCCAGGCTGCTGCCCACCTTCCTCCCCCCCTCTTCACATTCTCTCTACCTTCCCCAAGACAAAAGAGGAGAGGATGTGAAGGGTACAGTTGGGCCTCCAGTTCTTAACACTCACCGAGCGAAACGCAGCAGTTAAAGAAACTGTTACTTTTCAGATTTCTGTGTATGACGAAACATATAAATGTCATCTTAGCACACAGAATACTGTATAATCATTAAAATGTAGCATATTAAAACCGCGAAAGTAAAGAAAAGGCAAAAAAATTAAGGTTACGCAAAACCCAGTATAGGACCCAAAATGAGACCCTGTGGAACTCCTAAGAAAAAGACTTGAAAAAGTGCAATATTTAAACGAGTGCTTACCTGTAGCATCCACAGTAAGTTGTCAGGAGTATCGGTGCGTCGCTGTAGACCCAACAGAGCATGCGGCGGCGGTGACGCTGAAGCCGGCACCGACACTTCACCAGATTGTAGCGAGCTTAGAGCTGGTGTTGCACTGTGTAAATAAAGTATGTATTAATATTGTCAGCAATTTCAATTGAAATAGATAATTTCAAATTACTTACCTTAAGGTAAATAATTAAAGTTTTTACCAAAAACCTGTCGCGTTAATATTATAATAATAATACTTAATTTAAAAATTAAAGCTTTGTGTCCATTATGCGTTTCTACGGTTCTGCCCGCTACATCGCTAAATGGATCGTATAATGTTATTTTTATTTATTTCAGACTTTCTTCATATCCAACATGGTAATGAAACGAACATTGATGGTAAGCTCGCCGATGCTCTACGATTGATCCCCATAATGTCACTGCGATTTCCTAAACGCGGTCAGGGCCATCAGGCCCTTCTACAGGGACATACAGTGTGAAGATACTACGCTATTGTCATTGGCCTGTTTCTGTATTGCCTGGTAGCCTTGCCGCAGACCTTTGGCTTGTGGTACTGCAGTGTATACCTTACGACTTCAAAGAAAAAGAGACCTATAATATAATAACACTAAGCATATACTCACGCGATAGTATCTCTGTGCGCGTGCAGTAGCGCAGTAGCTCTCGTGGCGCGACACGACAGGTACCTCCGCAGTAGCGCGCACACGCGGTGCTGCAGCGCGCCGCCCCCCGCGCCGCCGCCACGACACATCGTCAGGAAGCATTCTAAGATGCTGTGCACCTCCTCACTGGGGGAAATACATACTAAGTTTTACTCTTACATCAATAATAATTACCCTCCTCCCGTGACGGAGGGATACTTGGTCTGCTAATGGCCAACCACTAACTACGCTGGCCAGACGGATTGGTATAATAGCGTTTAATTTCAAGTTTTCCTTCTTTTTATTTCGTAAAGATAATGTTCACGGATGGTCCCTTAGTAGGTTTTTTACGAAATCCATGGCATGAGATGGGGTGGTGACATATTGTATTCTTACTCCGTCACCACACGGAGAGTTTAACACTATAACAATATAGTACAACTAAACTACCTGATTCATTGTTATCAATAACATCATTTGTTAAGGTATTTAATATTACAATGTCACATTTATGCTGACGATGTTCTTATTGAATTCTGTTTTTGAAAAATCTAAATCAAGGTAAATTTATACAATAACAAAAGCCATAGTATAGTCGAGAACTAAATGGCTTTATCACCTCTAGAGTTACTGTTAGTTGCATGTCATAAATCTATTAGGTTCAATATAGCACAACAAAACATCAGCTAAATCATGACGCTACTTTGACATATCAGTTCTCTTGTATTAGCAAATAGTCGTTAGGTATTTATAAAAACAAAAAGTAAAGTCAACGTTAGTGACTGTTACTAGAGCATATTTTCGGTAAAACGTTATAATCTAATGAGTTTCTCTCTTTTTTCCTTCTATGTCCATCCCTATCATTTCTTGTATGACGTCATTGGCGCATATTTCAATTTAAAGTTTTCGTAATTTTATAATATAAAACAAATTAGGGTAAACCACCTAATCGTTAGAAGTCCTACAATTATTGGCACTTAAGAGTTAAAAGTGAGTAAAAAGAAAGAAAACACTATAGATTATTCAAGTTCAGTATGATTATTCAAGTTCAAATATTATTTATTTAATATTTTTATCATATTTTATTTATTTCATGTGTCAACATAGCAACAATAAATTTATCAGAATCCTTTTATTGGCATTAGTGCCAATAATATTTATTTAATACTATTCAATAACATAATAATGATTAAGTATAAGCAAAGATTAAAGTATTTTATCATTTTATGATATTTTATATTTTAGTCTGACACGAAGTCCACTCTTAAGGTGCCAACAATTGGGTGGCTTACCAGCCAATATTTGAATTCTACATTTTTAGTTTTTCTGAAATGACAAGCTTGTAATGTCACAAGTAACAAGTTGACTTTAGTTTTAAATTATTTAATAGTTTTTCATGGTTTTTCACATACAAACTCTATAGTTTAATTAGTGACATTTGTATTGTGTTAGTAGATTTTATTATTTATTGCATTGAACTGAAAGTTTAAAATAGATTGAACTTTTAATCTAAGCAAAATTTTGAATACGGTCAACCAATGACGTCAAGCTCACGCATAAACATTAAATAACGATCTTAATGAATTTGAATTATGATAGAATTTTTTGTCAAAACTGATAAAGCCATTTCGTTTTCGACTATACAAGTATGCTAAATCCTATCTGTAACCAACGATTGATGAAAACGAAGTATATAAACTAATATGTTATTTATTATTATTATTATTATGTATAATTCAGGCAGGCAGTTATACAACTGATGAAGCCTGTATCGAGGTAAACATTTGCGTTTAGCTCTTCTTTGTCTGCTTTATGTGTAGTAAGTGTTCATCTAGTTTGTTTTTAAACATATTAATACTCGTGGCTGTCACTATCTCTTCAGGGAGTTTATTCCAGTTTGTAACTACTCTTTTGGAGAGGAAGTTTTTGTGGGGGTTATTGTGTGAGAAAGTGGTTTGTAGTTTAAAGCTGTGACCCCTTAGGTGAGTATTAGTGTTACGCTCAAAAATCACTTTGTCAAAGTTGCTTAGGTCATAATGTGCATGCATAATCTTATATGTTTCTATCAGATCTCCACGTATCCTTCTTTCTTCAAGGGTTGTTAAATTTAGTAATGTGAGTCTTTCTTCATAAGGTTTATTTTTAAGCTGGTTTGGTAGCTTGGTGAAACTTCGCTGTACTTTTTCAAGTAGGTCTATGTCCTTTTTGAAGTACGGGCTCCACACTTGAAAGGCGTATTCAAGTAATGGTCTGATGTATGTTTTATATATTTTTAGCATCATTTCCACTGTTAGCCTTCCAAAGGCCTTTCTAATCAGATAGATGAGGCTTTTGGCTCTTTTACTTATAGCAATAATGTGATCCTCCCATTTTAAGTCACTTGTAATGATGACTCCTAGATCAGTCTGATGTTTGACTGCTAATAAATCTTTGTCGCCTAGCTTATATTGTAACTGTGGGTTATCTTTACCTATGTGAAGTACAGTGCATTTGGCAGCGTTCAAATAAATGAGCCATTCCTTAGACCATTGTGCTATCCTCCCAAGGTCTTCCTGAAGCTGAGCATAATCCACCAGAGGATTTCCATACAACTTTGTATCATCGGCAAACATGCTGACATTGCAGTCTAGTTGGGATGGTAAGTCAAGAGTATACAATATATATAATAATGGCCCCAGTACAGATCCTTGTGGTACTCCACTGTGTATATCTCTCTTTTCAGAGAGGGCCTCACCGATTCTCACACGAAAGGTTCTTTGACGTAAAAACGCTTCAATCCATGCAAGCAGCTTACCACGAATGCCCACCAATTCAAGTTTTAGTAGAAGCCTCGTGATTGGAACCTTGTCAAAGGCTTTCTCGTAATCCAAGTAAATAACATCTACTGGCTGACGATTGTTGAAGCTATCCGTCCATGAAGACATACAAGTTAATAAGTTGGACACTGTAGAGCGGTGTGGACAAAAACCATGTTGATGATCTCCAATAACAGCATGTTTTTTAAGGAATATCCTCATGTGTTTTACTATAATCTTTTCCATAATTTTACAAATCACACTTGTCAGGCTAATAGGTCTGTAATTAGCAGGTTCCAATTTATTCCCTTTCTTAAAGATAGGTGTTACTGTAGCTGTTTTCCACATGACCGCCAGCATTCCTTTTTCAAATGAAGCCTGCATAATGATAGTTAAAGCTTCTGTCAAGTTGCATTTTTGGAGGACTCTAACTGTGATTTCATCCGGGCCGGGTGCTGATTCTTGTTTTAAATCTTGGATATATTTTTGAACATCGTCCTTCGAGAAAGTTGGATAATCTATCGCCTCAGCCACTCGGAAATTGGTGCTAAGTACTGGTAGAGAACCTTGTGGCTCTATTTGATAGACACTGGCGAAGTGATCCGCGAAAGCTTCAGCGATATCCTTAGGTTTGGTCACAACAATTCCTTCTTTGTTTAGTAAAACAGTCGGAGCACTTGTTTTAGATGTCAGCTGTTGTGAGATATACGAATAGAATTTCTTTGGTCCCTGCTGTATTAGGTTCTCTTCATGTGTCATACGATTTCTTCGACAAATATTTGTTAATTTGTTGCTTAATTTGCGGTATTCTTGGTAGTCTTTTTTTAGTCCAGTTATAGAATATTTATTCCATAGTAATAGTTTCTGTTTTATTAATTCTTGTGCATTTACTCCTATCCATGGTTTGTTTAGATTATAGCGAATTACAGTTTTTGGAATGTGTTCTTCAAGGGCGATCCTGTACTCTGCTACTAGGGTCTCAAACTGAGTGTCCACTGAGTCTAAATGTTTTAGGCCTTCGGGTAATGTCTTCAACATTTCTTGGATCCCGCCATAATTAGCTTTTTTGTAGTTATATCTTAGTTGTGTCCTATTTGGGCGTGTAACCTCTAGTTGGATAGTTGATAACAGACAACAGTGATCGCTTTTGCCGATAGGTCCTTCATACTTAGTTTGAGCGATAAGCGATTCATCATTGGTCAGTATCAAGTCCAGAAATGACGGCTGATTGCCTTCACGGTATCTTGTAGGTTTGTCGACTAATTGTTCCAGATTACCAGATTGAAACCACTGCACAAAGTTGTCTTCTTTCGGTGTTAGGTAAGTACAGTTCCCAAGTGGCCATTTGATACCACGATAGTTAAAATCACCCATAATTATTGTTGTTTGTGACTCTGATGCCAATCGAATTTGTTCCAATAAAACATTGTCTTGTTCTAAGCTTGATTCTTGACCACGATATAACCCGCACAGCAAAATATGTTTTGACCCTAACTTAACATCCAACCAGAGACATTCTGTATTCATGTGTTTAATGTTATAGACATTGTTTATAGTCGCTGTAACATACTGTAATCCATTAACAACATATATGGCTACCCCTCCACTTCTCTTCTCAATCCTGTCATCTCTGTAGATATCATAGCCAGGTAATGTTATCAACGAGTTTGGTATATTTGGTTTCAACCATGTCTCGGTAATCACAATCACAGTAGGTTTCATCAAGTTTACCCGTGACAGAAACAAGTCAAACTTTGAATGAACAGATTGAATGTTTGTATACAGTATACTTATGGAATAAAGAGCATTTGAGTGTTTGTGAATATATTCGGATCCGGTGTTCATAGCGTTTGTCGTGTTTTTTAAGTTATCTGTTCTAGTAGAAGCTAAGTTTAGTTTTTTGGTGTGTTAGCTTTTGTTATTGTAGGCTGGCCGCGTATGTACTTAATGGTAATATCCTTTTCTCCTTTGTCGGTGCGAGCTGCTAGTTCCTCTCGGAGATACTTGAGATACTCCCGTTGCATCGGAGTGAGATCCGCCGTGATGGACGATGGCTTCTTCAGCTTGGATTTCTTGCGCAAAATTTCTAGTGCATCATGTTTATTGTGCAAAATTACCTTGAGCGGGCGTGGGCGAGCTCCTACATCTGATTTGCGAGCTCCTAGGCGAAAGGCCTTAATACCAGTACACTTGACCTTATCAGAGATTTCGTTAAATAATTTAGTTAAATATTTCTTTGGCAAATAAAATCGTCTTCATAGACGATAGATTGACTAATGCGTCTATGAGCGCAGTCGTGTACGCTTGAAGACATTCGCGTCGTCTAGTATTGGCTCAAAATGATTAGTGTTACTATTGACACGATAAGAAAAAAATTACAGACGTTAGTTTTAGTTTACCAATTTTACTGTTCTGCCGCTAGACACAATAATAAAACAATGCAAATGTTATATGATATGACTCATGGGACAGTTAAGTGATAAAAGTTCACTTAGGCAATCTGAAAAAAATACATCAAACCCAAATTCAAAACTTATTAACTTACATAGTATCGTCGTGAAACAGTTCAGTGTCAGACAGCACCTCGATGGCGGCTAGCAGGTGCGTGTGGTGTCGCGCGCCGTACGGTCGCGTGGCGGGGCCCGCGCCGCGCAGCAGGGCGGCGGCTAGCGTCAGCGCGCGCCCGCCCGCGCCGCGCACGCGCGTCCATACACCGCGGGCTTCTGCCTCCAGGCGCGACACCCTACCACAAAAGTTAATATAAGTTACTTATGTTCTTACCTACTCTAAATATACAGTACTAGCTGATGACCGCGACTTCACCCTCGTTGTATAGGTAGCTTTAATGTTATTCTACACCCTGAACTACCTATATTCCAAATTTTATCTAAATCCATTCAGTAGTTTTTGCGTGAAAAAATAACAAACATCCACCCATATATCCTCACAGACTTTCGCATTTATAATATTAGTAAGATATTTATTAAATCAAAAACATTTATTAAAATCAAAATACGATCAAAACCTTTAAATAAATGAAATATACAACATACAATTTCGAAATGTCAAAACAGCTATAAATACTCGTACTTACTTTGTCAAGTGGTCAAGTCTCTGTTGTTTCATCTCCTCTTTACTGAAATTAAATAAAACAATAATTATTTATATATTATTATTACTGACATACATAAACTCAAGTCTTATTCCCATACCTACTCAATAGTTTATGCCCTAAAACTCCAAATTCCATACAACAAATACGAAGGACCTATATCCGTTAGAGTAAACATGTCCTAGACCGCGACAGCAAACGTAGGACACTCCCCAGCTATGTGAACCAACGACCACAAAAGGTCTCTGGGTCGAACTGGACGCGGAAGGCGCAGGACCGTGTTCGGTGGCGCGTGAAAGAGACCTGTATCCATCAGTGGACTACGATAGACTAGTTGATTTATATATGACACATACTTGTGAGTCTGATCCTTGTTGATGGGATACTGAGAAGCAGCAGATATGGCGGTCAGCAGCGAGTGTGACACTTTGTCTGTGGCGCTGGTGCTGCGCGACGCTGCGGCAGACAACTCCTCGCAGCACGGCAGCGACGTGTTGTGGCGGTGACGGGGACCGCTTTGTATCAGTAGAGGTAGGATCTTTGGCACCTAGTAGAAAAGAATACGATTTTAGTATTGAGCGGTAAGGAAACCATATCGCGATCTAGGTTAAAAATACAGCGCTATCTATTAGTACACGTATGGTAAAACATTTAAATACAAAACTTAAGATTACACAAACACAAAATGTACAAATCAATTCAAGAGTATAGTAGAAGCTATTAAAAAGAGTGCTCAGGAAGAACTTCCTGTTTTAATAACTTGTTAAATGGAGGCATTTTAATACTATTTGGTTATAAATTATTAAATGAAGGAGCAATTAGCTTTCTCCGTTTGTATGGAGTTGCAACTGGCATGCGTACCCTTAAAACAAATTATGATTTGATAGTGTGCGACAGAGATGACGCTCTACAAAGCCGAAATTGACCGATTGTCTCTTTCCACAGGTCGATGTGTAATATAAACGGCCGGGTACTGTACGTATAGGGTAACAGTAATGATATTGATAAGCTTACCTTCATATAAAGCAGTTGCAGTAACAGTGGGTGTTCCCGCTCAGCGGCTGCAGCGACCGCCAGCAGCTGGTGACGTCGTGGTGCGCAGCGCAGTAACAGAGACACGCGGCATGAAGCGCGGCGAGATTCTCCTTCGCTGCGTAACTCGCGACACACGTAGCTGACTAGACGTGATAACTGCGAAGGTTGAAATACAAGGGAATTAGGACTAAGTATACCCGAAAACGAAATGGCTTTATCAGTTTTGACAAAAAATTCTATCATAATTCAAATTCATTAAGATCGTTATTTAATATTTATACGTGAGCTTGACGTCATTGGTTGACCGTAATCAAAACTATGCTTAGATTAAAAGTGCAATCTATTTTAAACTTTCACTTCAACGTGATAAATAATAATATCTACTAACACAATACAAATGTCACTATATTAAACTGTAGAGTTTGTATATGAAAAACCATGAAAACCATTAAATAATTTAAAACTAAAGTCACTTGTTACTTGTGACATTACAAGCTTGACATATTTCAAAAAAACTGAAAATGTAGAATTTAAATATTGGCTGGTAAGCCACCCAATTGTTGGCACCTTAAGAGTGGACTTCGTGTCAGACTAAAATATAAAATATCATAAAATGATAAAATACTTTAATCTTTGCTTATACTTAATCATTATTATGTTATTGAATAGTATTAAATAAATATTATTGGCACTAATGCCAATAAAAAGATTCTGATTAATTTATTGTTGCTATGTTGACACATGAAATAAATAAAATATTAAATAAATAATATTTGAACTTGAATAAAATCATACTGAACTTGAATAATCTATAGTGTTTTCTTTCTTTTTACTCACTTTTAACTCTTAAGTGCCAATAATTGTAAGAATTCTAACGATTAGGTGGTTTACCCTAATTTGTTTTATACATATTATAAAATTACGAAAACTTTAAATTTAAATATGCGCCAATGACGTCATGCAAGAAATGATAGGGATGGACATAGAAGTAAAAAAGAGAGAAATTCATTAGAATAAAACGTTTTACCGAAAATATGCTCTAGTAACAGTCAATAACGTTAACTTTACTATTTGTTTTTATAAATACATAAAGACTATTTGCTAATACAAGAGAACTGATATGTCAAAGTAGCGTCATGATTTAGCTGATGTTTTGTTGTGCGATATTGAACCTAATAGTTTTATGACATGCAACTAACATTAACTCTAGAGGTGATAAGGCCATTTAGTTTTCGACTATACATTATTAGTATACAGAGTGAACATGGTGGGGAGGTTGGTGCATACCTTTTAACACAAGACAGACCTTAACTTAGTAAGCAGAAACACAAATAAATCATTATTCATACAATCTGTTTGTCTCTGATCACTCTAGAATTATGGTCAAAGTAACAATTGGTGAAAAATACCAATGGCAATGGTAGGTATAAGGTACCAATGGCAATGGTATAAGGTACCCATGGCAGAATTTGGTATACAAATGTGGTCCTGGTAAAAATATGCGCGAAGATTGAGAAAAAAAAACACTACCGAAGTTACGGTTTTAGATCTTCCGACAATCTGACAACGTAGAAAGAAAGGGGTAAACTAAAAAAAAGTACTAAAAAGGTAGCCCGAGCTTTGCTTTGTCACTGAAAAAGACACTTCACATAAAACGGTAGTTCGGCTATTAAAATGTAGAGGACGACCTAAGACTAGGTGGAGGGATGTAGTGCTAAAGAACAAGAGGAAATGCGAAGTAACTGATGAGATGTCGAGAATAGAGCGAAGTGGAGGAGAAATATAAGGAAAGCTGTCCCCACCACCATGTGGGATACGTAGCTGGGAAGAGAGAGAGGCTATTAAAAAGTAGTGTCTAGTTCTAGACTAGTTTATTATAATATATTGTTATGTATTCTATATTTACCTGTTGATGTGTCAGCCTCAAGGTGTCATCAGGTACATAATGCTTAGGCGTTGTCTTATCCCGTCCTTGCCAGATCCGCGGACTCTCGATCAGGGTTTCCGCGAAGTCCAGTACTGCGCTGGCTGACCATTCACTGTTCGAAAAGTATATCATTAATGTTAGCTATTTTAATGCAATTTTTTCTGGTATTTTCGGGGAGTTCGAAATATGACTGCAGGTTAATAATAAGGGGTAATATACTACAGTATCCTTAGTCCAAACTTGTATATTCGAAAAAAGTTTCCAAAAAAAATAATTAAATTTGAAATACAATAAAATTGGGTGCCAAAAACATGCAAAAAAACATAATATAATGTGTCATAATGATCATTTGTGAAATCCAGAAAATATTTGTGGGTAATTCGAAACAGCGATCTGATAAAAGCTAGTTAGTAAGGAACAGAAACATTTATCATATCTGGGGAGCTGCAGGTACATGGTACAAGGAAATGCTGGTGCATACCTGTCGTTCTGCAGCAGCGTGTTGAGACAGTGATGCAGCGTGCGCCACGACGCGCGGTGAGCCAGCACCGTCACCAGCAGCGGCCGCCAGGGGGCGCCGCCCGACATGAACATCAGGCGCATCTGTACCAACACACGTTACCACTGCTTTACACATCCGTCCCTTCGATCTACAATACATTAGATCCATCCATCTATCGGCCAATGTCCCTTCGATCTACAATACATTAGATCCATCCATCTATCGGCCAATGTCCCTTCGATCTACAATACATTAGATCCATCCATCTATCGGCCAATGTCCCTTCGATCTACAATACATTAGATCCATCCATCTATCGGCCAATGTCCCTTCGATCTACAATACATTAGATCCATCCATCTATCGGCCAATGTCCCTTCGATCTACAATACATTAGATCCATCCATCTATCGGCCAATGTCCCTTCGATCTACAATACATTAGATCCATCCATCTATCGGCCAATGTCCCTTCGATCTACAATACATTAGATCCATCCATCTATCGGCCAATGGGCGTCCACTGCTGGACATAGGCTTCCTCTAAATATCTCCCCTTTCCCCTGTGCCTCCCTAATCCAACGGAGTCGGTTATCAGTTTATTTTCATAGAATTAACTTATCGTAACCCATACTCCAACATTCGACATGGTCCTTCGAGCCGAACCTTACATCAAACCACAAGATACAGTTGATACACAAGGAATACTTGAAGGTGTATTAAGCGTGGTACCAACCTGTCTCTGCTTCTGTTCACTAGGTCCAGAGTCCTCACGCTGCAGCTCCGACATCCAGTCCAGTAGCAAGCCACATCCGAGACCTTGGCGTGAAAACACGTGCACCGGACCAAAACTACCGTCTTCGTCTTTTATCTACACAACAGGCAATGAAGAAATAATTGTAAAGTAATAATACATTATCATTTAATGTTAACAAATCCAATTAGCCGCCTAGTTATTTTTTTTTAGCAAAAATAAGTCATCATTCAGTAAATACAGTAAGCGCTAACTAACTCGGAAGGTCTAAAGTTAGCTATTAGAGAAGTTCGCGCATGTCAGGAACAAATAAATCCACCACATCCCCCTGCCATTTAGTATCAACAAACTCAGGCCGGCCAAACCCATTAGCGAGTAGTGTACACATGCAACATTTAAAGTTACTGCTATATATCCTAGATGGCGCTGTTATAATTGAGTTAAATAGCACTTAGGAAAGCAATAGACTTTGGTCAACAGAGAAACTTAGGCTTTGTAGGTATTTTCATTAGTAATTAAGCCGTAGTCTAAAAGTTAATTTTATTGAATAAACTATTCATAAATTGTAATTAGTCATAACAATGATTAGTTTCTTACCTTAGATTCATAATGTCCTTCTTGATTATTCTCAAGTATGTGAGTTATAACGTCGACAATAAGGCTAGTGTCTTGGGTGGCTATGATGTGGTTACCGACAGACTCCAAGGTACTCGGGGTTGATGATTCCAATGCTGTCAAAATTAAAGGTGTTATAAATAGCGACTAAGGTACTACTTCTTAACAGATAATATAACAGGAAGAGAAACTTAACATTACATTTGATTATTTGGGGATCGTGCAATCTATGGCCTTTTAAAGGTCCCCGTCAGGTCGCTAGTCCAAACAGGGGCACTGTTTCTGCGACCTGACGGCGCGCAGTATCGCAGTTCTGTTGAGATCGCAACGCCATGATGGAAGTCAGGGTCGTCAGGGGGTATAGCACGATCTCCCACGAGGCTGCTTACGTACTGGTCACTAGTGGTCACACACATTGACGTTTATTGGTCTGAGATCCGCCAGTCCCTCGTGGCAGCATGGTGGAAAACTTGGACCTGGCATCAGTAGATAGTATGACATAATACCAGCGATGAGATGCGTCTTGTCGGCGTGTGTGGGCAGGACACGCTGCTGCAGCTCGCGCTTGACCGTGCCGCCGCGAGTCATGCCGCGCAGCACGTCCACTACGGGACCTGACATCAGCTTGCATTGTTGCAGGAGAGTCTCTGCTAACTGTTGGACAATATTATGATTATTATTAAATTATAATAATAAATAAATCAAGAGAGGAAGAGTCTCTATCAACATCTCAGGAGACTCGCGCTTGACCGTTGGATCATAGGTCTGATGCAGAAGGCAGTACTGCTTGACAGGGCACGCATTGTGAGGAAATTCCTTTCTCTGGAGCCTAAACCACCAGTAGCTTGGTCCTTGTACCCGATGCTAGTGGGTCTACCTTTTTTTTATATTTATTAATATTTTTATTTTTGCTAAATGTAAATAAATAATAATAATAAACAGCAGTACACTTACGTCAGCAAGATGATGCGTGGTGTAGGGCAGCAGCGCGCGCAGCAGCGTGGCGGCGTAGGCGGGGCGCGACACCAGCGCGTGAGCCCCGCCCCCGCCCGCCAGCGCCGCCAGCCACGACACCACCGCCGCCACGTGCCGCTCTGAGCGAGACGGACCGCTCACCAACTGTACACAACAGGTGCTCATAAGTGACATGCTCGTATACAAGATACATTGTACATTTAGAAAACAATCAGATTGTGGGGGTGGTGTATATGTGTGGGATCCATAATAAAAATGCGTTGACTATTAATTTACTTTACTGGTACCAGACTTATAATATTAAATACAAATACAAATAAACGATATACTACGACCTAACTACATGATTGCGGGGAGACGACTGCTGGGCGACGCTAATACAATGGCGCGCCTGTAAAGGTGATTCGTCAGCAGTCGCTCAAGTTACATGTTGTGTCCCTACAAGATTATGTAAAATTATTTGTTGCTCTAAAAGAAAATTCAATCCTCACATGTCGATCATATACCTACATCACTATCATATTTGTACATAAAAAAAAAAACAACCGAATTGAGAACCTCCTCTTTTTTTTGAAGTCGGTTAAAAACATACCAAAAATAAACACTAATAATCAAGTAGAGGCTAAATTTTATTTATGAATGTTGTGAGGGATGATTATTTTAAAACTAAGTCAAACATACTAGAAAGGGCCAAGTATTGATCCTTGAAGTACACCTATAAAATGTTGACCAGCGTGTCAATTCTCGTTCTTTAAAATTCGGTTAAGTTAACTTTAGGTGTCAAATTGTCTTACCTATGGTCATGACAATTTGACAACTAAGGTTAACTTAACCGAATTTTAAACAACGAGAATTGACATGCAGGTTATACCATAGATGTGTGGCCAGTCAGTAGTATTTCCTGTATTGCTCAGATCGGTCTCATTATGGTCGTAGTGATATAGTCGTTAGCACATAGCTATGTTCTAGGTCTACTTGTGGCTTAAAAAATACTCAACACCAAATAGAAACAAAATATAAAACAAACTCACAGACACAAGTTGCACGAAGGCCGTGTCGACATCTCCCTGGAAGGTGCCGGCGTCAGTCAGAGCGCTGTTGAGTAGTGAGTGTATCAGCTCCGCTTGTAGAGGTAGCGGCTCCGGGATGTTGCCCCAGTCGTCGTCCTCCTCTACTGGCTTTGGTACTTCCGCGAATAGTGTGTCATCTGTAACATATTAGTTAAATTAATGTATTTTATATAAAAAGTCTCGTAATGGTTATATGTCGCTATTACAAAGCAGTCTTGCCATGATAAAATAATGCATTTAAATGAAATGCAACACAAGTTCAGCGTTCTGCAGTCTTAATTAGGTACGGTAAGCGCTAACTAACACGGCCGACCTGAAGTTGTTGCAGTTGCCTGCTCAGATGTTAGTTTTAGAACTAAATGGTGAGGGGAGGGGGTGTTTTTTTGTTTTTGTTACGCGCGAATTTGTCTTATAGCTAACTACTGACCTTATTTGGCGTGTATTGTTGAATATTTAGGTAAACCTAGTTTGAATAATAATGATGAGTAGTTACCAGGCGGGTAGGTGGGCGGCTGCAGGCGCAAGGCAGCAGCGAAGGCGTGTCCGGCGGTGGCCCCGCGCTGTCATATATAATGATGAGTAGTTACCAGGCGGGTAGGTGGGCGGCTGCAGGCGCAAGGCAGCAGCGAAGGCGTGTCCGGCGGTGGCCCCGCGCTGTCATATATAATGATGAGTAGTTACCAGGCGGGTAGGTGGGCGGCTGCAGGCGCAAGGCAGCAGCGAAGGCGTGTCCGGCGGTGGCCCCGCGCTGTCATATATAATGATGAGTAGTTACCAGGCGGGTAGGTGGGCGGCTGCAGGCGCAAGGCAGCAGCGAAGGCGTGTCCGGCGGTGGCCCCGCGCTGTCATATATAATGATGAGTAGTTACCAGGCGGGTAGGTGGGCGGCTGCAGGCGCAAGGCAGCAGCGAAGGCGTGTCCGGCGGTGGCCCCGCGCTGTCATATATAATGATGAGTAGTTACCAGGCGGGTAGGTGGGCGGCTGCAGGCGCAAGGCAGCAGCGAAGGCGTGTCCGGCGGTGGCCCCGCGCTGTCATATATAATGATGAGTAGTTACCAGGCGGGTAGGTGGGCGGCTGCAGGCGCAAGGCAGCAGCGAAGGCGTGTCCGGCGGTGGCCCCGCGCTGTCATATATAATGATGAGTAGTTACCAGGCGGGTAGGTGGGCGGCTGCAGGCGCAAGGCAGCAGCGAAGGCGTGTCCGGCGGTGGCCCCGCGCTGTCATATATAATGATGAGTAGTTACCAGGCGGGTAGGTGGGCGGCTGCAGGCGCCAGGCAGCAGCGAAGGCGTGTCCGGCGGTGGCCCCGCGCTGTCATATATAATGATGAGTAGTTACCAGGCGGGTAGGTGGGCGGCTGCAGGCGCAAGGCAGCAGCGAAGGCGTGTCCGGCGGTGGCCCCGCGCGCGCGCTGCACACGCAGCAGCTGCGCCATGTAGCCGCGCTCCACGCCCAGCCGCACCACCGCGCCCGCCGAGCACGCGTCCAGCGCGCTCAGCAGGGCGCTAAAATATATAGTCATGAGTAATGATGATAAATTTGGGGCTTACACAACCGCTTGTATCTTACGAATGACATAAACCCGGAAACTTTCACACAGCGCCTGCTGTCTTACGAGTGATATGAACCCGCAAACTTTCACACAACTGCCTGCTTTCTTACGAGTGATATGAACCCGCAAACTTTCACACAACCGCCTGTATCTTACGAGTGATATGAACCCGGAAACTTTCACACAACCGCCTGCTTTCTTACGAGTGATATAAACCCGCAAACTTTCACACAACCGCCTGCTATCTTACGAGTGATATGAACCCGGAAACTTTCACACAACTGCCTGCTATCTTACGACTGATATAAACCCGGAAAATTTCCACACAACCGCCTGCTATTGAGGCAAATAAAAAAACTATTTTACTACACTAGACTTACCTCATAGACGTAGGTGGCATTCCAAAGGTCTGTATAAACAAGGCGAGCTTATGTGCAGGCAGGGCTCTCATGCCGGCCTCCAACAGCGGAGGCCTAGCAGACCGCACCATGTACAGTCGCAGCCAATCTGGTAGCAACAGGGCTTCCTCTTCTGTCTCGAGGTTGAACGCTTGAGGGGCGTCGTTACCAACCCAAACTGATTGCAGCCAAGTGTACATCTCTTGGTTGGTGTCGTCTGTGACAAAATTATTGAATAGATACTTTAGTAAGACTGAACAATTTTATATAAGTATTTGTTACGGGCCTCTTCTGACGATGTGGGTTAATATGGCCTGTAGGGTAATTGATGATAATGATCACTCAAAATAATATGACTGTGGAATCTCCCTTTTCTGATGGTGGTTTTCGCCGTTCGTATGGTGATGGATTAATATTGTAAATTTACACAAATATTCTTAAGTCAGCAAAGGCGATGAATGAAATATAGTCCAATGATATGGTGTCATCGATCGATTGATTTGTGGATGGCGTTGTTTTATTTCCATAAACCGTCGATCTACGGCGATCCATTGGTATACTCTCGTCTCTGACTACACCAGTCAGAGACGAATGGTTCAATATTATAGACAAAATCTCACATATAGAAGGTCCGTAGCACAGCAGGCGCAGGTAGGCGTGTGCCAGCACCAGGTGCATGGTGGCGGTGCGGCCGCTGGGCCAGTGCAGCATCACGCGCTCGCCGAACGTGTTCTCTGAGGGGAGCACGCCCGGAGTACGCGTCTACACAACACAAAAAAGAAATACTATGAAATGGATGGAAAACAAATATGATACATTGGGCAGAAAATCGTTGGGCATGAGTTGGGAAGGCAATCTCCCCCTCTTTGCGACTTCCTTAATGCTTCTCAATTTGAACAAGTTTCTCTTTGATTATCTAGCGCTAGTTTGCTTTATGTGCAGCTGCGTGAATGATATCGCAGATTGAGAAGGATTGAATCATTGGGGAGGCAATAGTTGGGGTAATTTGGACATATATTCGGATGGCATCGCAGACTGTCTTATAACATAATGGGATCTTACATTAACAATCGATCAAAATAAATTACAAGCTTCCTTTAACATACCCTCTGCAGATGCGTGTACAGTATCTGCGTGAGCGAGTGCAGTGCCTTGTGTTGTGCTCGCTGTGGTTCCGTCAGTTCTAGTTGTTCCACTCGGTCACCATTTCCGAGCACACTGTTCAACACTGTCGAGCGTTCCATCATCATCTGACTTAGATCCTGGGGACAGATAATTAAAAGTGATAAATAAAAATCGGTCATCTTAGATAGCTATTTGCAACAATTCCAAGTCGGCCATCTTAGATTCCGCATAGTACTTACGAGCACAAGGTCCGTGTGATCATTGAGTGGCGCGTGAGTGACGTGGTGCGCGAGGAAGTGCAGGTAGGCGGCCACGTGGCGCGGCGCACACTCCACCATGCAGGCCGCGCGCACCCGCGACACCACCTCGCCGCGGACCTGCTCCCAGTGCGACAGCGACCACACCAGCTCCAGCCAGGACCTGCACGGAAATACGTAAGTTTACGGCTCATTCACGACCTTGCCGCTGAGAGCAGCAGTTAAGAGTGGGGCTGCGTGCGTTGAAATCAAAAGTATGAAATCGATGTGGGTTAATGTATGAAGAAGCCACGCCACTCCGCTTGCACCTTAGACCGAAGTCGTGAACAGGCTGTTAGAAAGACAATTTATGAAAAAAAATCTGTTAGTATTATCAATAGTAAAACATTTTGAATATATCGCATTTGATACAAGGGATAGGAAAATATAAAGAGTTCAAATATCATATTTAAAGCAGACCATGTAAAAGACATTTCAGTTGATCATTGGTATTGCATGCACTAAGCAAGGCCTTCGACTCTGTAGCTTGCCTAATTTAAATGCATAGTTAGATTTAATGAAAACTCATCTGATGTAAAAGGCGTTCCTAAAACTCATATAAAACACAAATTCATAACATGAATGAAGTAAAGAAGAATGTGCATTTTTGTATGGAAGCCGTCCCCACCCTTGTAACACTTACATCTATACATCAAATGGAAGTACTTGAAAAGTGAAGCATTTTATTGTATGAAACTAATCTGTCAGTCATGGGAGAACAGAGTTATTGAGGATAAGAGAATAAAAATAATAAACGATAATATCACATACTTTATGTTAATGTTTACTATATAAGCACGATAAAGTCAAAGGCTATCTTACTAGTAGCCGGACTATACATCTAGCTCATCCTACATCATCTAGAAAATCATCCACAGCATTTTCCTGACTTTCGGATAGCTAGCTTTGCTAAACTAAACATAGGCTATCTTACTAGTAGACGGACTATACATCTACCTCATCCTACATCATCCAGAAAATCATCCACAGCATTTTTCTGACTTTCGGATAGCTTTGCTAATATGTATAAACATTTAGAGAACCATTAGGAAATGTTCTTTATGCAGCAACCATTGCAGAAATAGTAAACGACAGAATTTATGTTCCTCAGGCTCGGAAACGGCTCGACTCAGACTAACAGGTCGATAACTAGCCGGTTCGGAATTCTTTTGTCGGCAATAAAATGCTTCACTTTTCAAGGGCTTTCATTTAATGTACATCTGAAAGAGTTACAAGGGTGGGGACGTTTTGCCCATTGTTCTTTGATAAAATACTATTGGAGTACCACAGGGAAGCATTTTATCCCCTTTTCATGAACATTTTTCCTTAAATATAAATTTCCTTGTTGTCATTATCACATCAATCTTGTAAAATAATATTAACTAATTAGCAGTTTAAATATTTATGACAATTTTAAATGAATTAACATTATTCACCAAAAAGGTTAATTTGCTTCACTTCCATAAATAGCTTTAAAACATAAATAAAGTAAACTTACTCTGGATTAACATCAGTATTGTAGTCCATTTCGCCTAGATCGTCCGTCGCCGACAGAACTAATTTAAGACCCTATAAAAAATTGTATATCATTGAAATAAAAGACATAACTAAGTAAAAATAGAGCTCATTTTACATTGTATTAGAGACACAACTACATATTACGAACACATTGAGACATGGCGAGATCTTAGCTACAGTAAGCGCCAAATAACTCGGCCGACCTGAATTTGTTGCGGAAGGCTGCCTAAATGTCAGTTTTGAAACTAAATCAGTTTGGCTTGGAAAGTGGGTGTTTTATTGTTCCTAACATGCGCGAACTTCTCTGATAGCTAACTTCCAACCGGCCAAGTTATATAAATTGTTTGTCCCGTGCATTTTAAATTTGAATATGCTCTCAGGAGTGTATGTTCTGTTTTAGAGTTCATCATCATTATATCAGTCAAATTATGTGCCTTATTAGAGTTAGTGACTGGATAATCTTGATCCACTCACCCTGTTGGCCGCAGCCCGTGTGGGCGCGTGTGCGTGTGCTAGCCGCTGCAGGTAGTAGTGCAGCACGGCGCGCGCGCCCTCCTCCGACTCCAGCACGGTGCGGCGCAGGTGCGCGCACAGCTCGCCCGCCTTGCCCACCTCGCTGCCGGCTGAGAGGAACTCGCACAGGCATTGCACTGGTAACACGCTGCGGAACATTATTGTATATGAGTATGACGCATACACTTTAACACAAGGTAGATACCCTACCTTGTGTTAACTTATAGTCTATTTTTTTATCTCGGACACTAAAATGACAACTACTAATGTCAAACGTAAAACTAATATAGCCAGCTTTTAAGAAACAGTGCTGTCCCTGTGTTTCGATTCGTTTTGTAATTATTGTAAAATATTTACGGTTGTTAGTATAGTCGAGAACTAAATGCCTTTATCACCTCTAGAGTTAATGTTAGTTGCATTTCATAAAACTATTAGGGTCAATATCGCACAACAAAACATCAGCTAAATCATGACGATACTTTGACATAATATCAGTTCTCATGTATTAGCAAATAGTTGTTAGATATTTATAAAAACAAATAGTAGAAGTTGCTGATAGAAGAGGTAGGTACTTTATCCTCTTTCCATTGGTATACAACATCCTATAAAATAGTAAATAGTTTTTCTACAAAACATGTGTAATACATAAACATACATACTGTTGGTGTGCTTAACAAATAAATAAATAATTCGAAGTAATTATTGATGCTATAGTAAATGATGACTTTTTTTTTTCTTTTATTATATTAAAATTAACTCTAATGTGATAAGGTAGACCCACTGCAGTGACAAAAAAAGCTAAAGTAACTAGGTAAGTACGCTAGAATGAATCAATTATAGCAATTATAGCTAGTAAATTTACCTGTGCTTATTCATCAAACGTGTTTTCTTTACTTTGAATTATGTATTCCACATGTTTTGTAGAAAAACTATTTACTATTTTATAACATGTTGTATACCAATGGAAAGAGGATAAAGTAAGGCATTTATTCAGAAAATGGAAGAACTTTCTCTCTTTTATTTATTTTTTTATTGTACTGTGAAGTTGATCATATCTTTAAATTTTACCTGTCTCTATAGTTAAAATAAGTCAATAAACAAAAAGTTGACGTTTTTGGTGAGCTATTATGAATTTATTTGATGCTCCTAGTATTAAACTTTAAAACAAAACATAATTATGAGGACTCACGGAACAATTTTTTTTTTAATTTAAGTGTTTATGGTAAATATTGGGTTTTTCTTTTAAAAATAGCTTTACATCGATATCTAAAATATGTTGAGGTTAAAACCAGCTAGGGGAGTGAGGAAAGACTGGTAATGACCGCTTCTATCAGCTACTTTAATTTGGCAAACGATGTACCAAACACCCTGTATAATTACGACGACCTAACTACATGATGGCGGGGAGACGACTGCTGGGCAACGCTAGTACACACAGCAACACATCAAGTTAAACATTTTCATTTAAAATTGTTTCTTATTTCAAGGTATTAAGGTACATGAGTGTCTAGCTTGATTAGTTGCTGTGTGTACAGTCGCGCGCCTGTAAAAGTGATTTCTCAGCAGTCGCTCAAATTACAATGTTGTGTCCCTACAAATCTAATGAATTTCTCTCTTTTTTCCTTCTATGTCCATCCCTATAATTTCTTGCATGACGTCATTGGCGTATATTTCAATTTTAAGTTTTCGTAATTTTATAACAGAAAACAAATTAGGGTAAACCACCTAATCGTTAGAAGTCCTACAATTGTTGGCACTTAACCCAGTTGGATCGACCGACCCATGTATGGGTTTCGGGAAATAAAAAATTCTGCCCCCTTTATACGGTTTTATTAAAACAATTTATAAATACTTTTGGAATCGACAGTTAATGACTGTTAGCTGTGAAGACAAAATAGGTAGTAAATTTAATTATTTATAGTTGTTTTTTCCAAGTGAAAATGTCTGTAGTGAATATGGTAAAACATGTCCCTAAAAAAGTTAAATTATATTACATATATTGTTATATTTCTATTAATATAATATCAAAAATATAAAGCTTGAAACATAACAATATTTATATTACAAAGAAAATTCATGCTTTTACTATGAAAATCACTGGTATTTTGCTGAATATCTTAGGAACCCATACATGGGTCCGTCGGAACAACCACGGAATACGAGATTTTCGTTAAACAATATATTTAAAAAAAAATTCTAATTGAATTCATTATTATTCTACAAAATTTTGAATGAGTTGAGAATGGTAATGATCCGATTCTAGAATGCATCACATTTGACCACCAGATAACGCAATTGCGGTTGATACCGACAAAGATTCTAGAGAAGAAAACACTTCGATTCAAGCCTAAAACACTTGCGAAAATGAGACCATGGTTTATTTCACTGAATCCTGTTTTTCAGGAGAATGAGACTATGGAAAAGACGTTTTGCATCGACGATGCTATAATATCTTTATTACAGAGGTCACAGTTGTTAGCAGTTCACAGGGATATCTCGATCAGGCCGGGTTTTTTCAATCAAATTCGATCAAAATCGATAATATTATTTTCAAAACTGTAATAAGTCATAAACTTAGTAGTAATACATTACCACCATACATAAATTGCACAAAAAAAGGTAACAGTAATGATATTTTAGTATTCGAGATTAAAAAACAGCCTATAGTCTCTATTTACCGTAATCGGCGGTACTAACCTATATTTTTATCGGTAAGTACCGGCTGTACCGCATCACTATTTATTAGTTGTAAAAAACAGGCAACACATGAAATGTCATTTTAGTATCTGAGATAAAAAAATAGACTTTAGAAGAAACAAAACGTGATGACGATGTCAATTTTTTTTTTAACATTCCGGCATAAAACCTATCGAAACGAGTAGAGTTAAAGATTATATGGATATTTATTTTAAGAATGATGAATCCGTTATTGAAATGAAGCTAAACAAAAGCTGTTAAAATAACAGCTGCTTTTTAACAAGAAATTTTAAGGCATATGTACTGAAGGGTTTCTATGCTCCATCAATATCTTTATCGAATAATAATTTCGCGTCACACCAAGGTCGATTAAACTTGTGCCCTTCAGTTTACTTTAATATTATAGGCATATGACAAGATCCGTGATTGGCGAAATCAATGTCGACATCGTTTACTAAAACTACAAATAGGAGAGGACCGAGCAATGAACCCTGTGGTACGCCACTGGGAATATTGACCAGGTTGGGTCAATATTCCCAGTGGCGTGCCACAGGCGTACACATATGAAGTTAAATAATAACAACAGCTTAGTAATATGTTTTAAAAAACAAACCACTGTTATAAATCACCGCATACGACTATAATTATGTAATAATATCTCCAAATACTGTCAAATGGCTTAGTGAACTTTGTGTAATCGACTTCATTTTTACATGAGCTATAATTTAATAAATTACCTTTCGGTCTAGTTCTATTCAAATCATCATTAATTGTTTCCAAACATTGCGGTACCATTTTCAGTACAATCATGGTAATATAAGTCATGGTCATTATTCGTCCATATTGCTTCCTTAGGTTTGTGGTCGCCATTGAAAAAGTCCATGTATGTGTGTAAGCTGAAAGTTTAACTAAAATAAAAACACCAACCTGAGCTCCAATTGATCATGTCTCAACAGTTGATGAAGCCACGGCATAGCTCGTCGTGTCCCGTGGCGTTCCACCAAGTCCAGCAACAGCGCTGGCTGGCGACAGAGTAGTTTGCCTAGACGCATTTGTGCTGACATCGCTTGTAGTGTCTCGATGATCGCTTGCGGAGGCTTCCTGGCTGGACCCAGAGGTTCTAGGGTCGTTAACTGTAAATAAACTTTAGATTAATATTCAGATCTATATCAAAACTCGTTTGGTACTAAGATTTATATCAAAGTTTTAAGGAAAAGCCGACACTGCATCACAACCTCTGTCGTAAAAATCCACCCAAAGGAGAGATACTGATTTTAAGTTAAGTGTCAGTACCCCTATCAAATAAGGCAATCACGTGTGTAAATACATAAAAGAGAAGATGAAAACAGACATAAACCTAACAATGCTGTGTTTTGGCAGTCATCTTAGTTGACCTGCTTGAAATAGTTGCAAATGGCTGGCAGAAGTCATTTTTGTAACTAAACGAGGAGTAGGTGTTATACTTGGGCCGTTACAAACGTGCGAACTGACGCCATAAAACATTACGTCAAAGGAAAGTGGCAATGCCGATATACCTATAAGTGTGAGCGAGACGTCTGATAAAAATGATAGACTCAGATAGCACGTTTGTAATGGCCCAAGTATAGTGACTCTCGCGAGAGTCTCTGGAAGCTAACTTCAGGCCGGCTAAGTAAGATTGCAAGAAATGTATAAGATGCTGGTTTACCAACAACAGCACCAAATTCACTACAAACCTAGACCCCCTTTTTCCCACTTTGGATCCCGTTTCTCGTCAGACTAATGAACGACGTATGTTCTTCATAAAGTTACCTGACTAAGCAGCCTAGAGGAGTGCTCGGTGACGGGTAACTTGGCGTTGCTGGCGGCAGCGAGGTGCGTCTCGAGCTGCAGCACGGCCGCTCGCTCCGCTTCCGCTCGCTCAGCTTCGGCCGCCGCGTAAGACGCTGAATTCCACTCTATACTCGCTTTGCTGGCATACAATACACTCTGATTACGATCTGTCTTATTTAATATGACTATTGAATATGACAAAGTCAGTTATGAATGTCGACGGGGGCCATCTGTTTGCCAGGATCGTGACAATTGGCGTTCTGTCGTCTCTGCCTACCCTGGACGGGATAAGGTGTGAGTTTATATATGTATGTATGACAAAGTCATAACAATCTTCTCATCCCATACGTTTAAAAGACGACTGAAGCAAAGCAAAATTTAACGTGAAATCCTATACCCTTCCTTCTTCAAAGTTACTGGAGTTCATAACAGTTGTGAACAAGGTGTTTTAGCATAATATTTGCTGAATTTCTTTATGGGGTGGCAACACCAATCGATCGATCGTCAATCAATAGTAGGATGGATTAGTCAACATCGATCGATTGAATAGTGGAATAGTCGAAATAATCGAGCAGCAATGACAGTGTTTAAGTAAGCGACTTTAAGGTAAAATTGATTGCTTGTTTTTGGTATCCAATTTCAATTGGATCCCTTAATACAGATGGAAAATTTATTGAGCCAACATGATTATTAAGATTTTTAATTTCACTGTTACTCATTCGAAAGGCATCCAAAAAACCGATGCCTAATATTTTGATGAGATAAGCGATTACTAACCTCCAAAACTTTGTGTATCCAAATCGATGACATCAATCGAAGCCATCGGTTGATGTGATAAATCAATAGATTAGTCGATTTAGTAACTTCCATTAATCAATGCTATCACACCAATCAATTGACCTCAATCAACGTCGATCGACACCATCGATCTTCGTCGATCGAGACCATCGATCGATTGTAGTAAATACAAATATAAAACAGTAGTTTACAAGTAGGTATACTAACTTGGTGATACAAGTCTCGATGAGTGCACGTAGCGTGGGGTAGGTGGCGGCGGCTCGCTCAGCGAACTGTAGCGGGTTGTGCGCCGCCAGCATGGTGAGCAGCAGCCAGCCGCGCCAGTACAGCGACGTGATGGCCAGGGGAGGTGGACTGTACCTGTTGTACGAACACTTTTCCTTCATATTTGTGTACGACAAAATGAAAAAATGTTTCAAATCAGTCTAGCTGTTTACGAGAAATCAGGTAACAAACACAAAAAATAAAATACAACCAAATTGAGAACTGAAAGAGTTTTTTGAAGTCGGTTAAAAATGGGCGTCTATGCCCTCCAGTTGGACAGTATATGCTATTATTAACAATAAAAATATCTTTGTATTGTATCTATGTATTGAAACAGTCTAAATCCCAAGCAACAGGGTCAATGTCATGACTGCTATGCTAAAGTCTAGGTGGCAATTTTAGCAAAACAAATCTTTTTGTCCATTTAAGGCTAATATTTATGATATTGAGATTGGCCTGGCTGTCATCGTTCTTTAATATTTAAGTATTATAATAAGAATAAATTGTGTATCAGTTGACTAGGACCTAGTAGAACTACCACAGCTTGCTTAATATGGAACTAGACGAAGAAAGTCTCCGTGTGGTGACGGAGTAAGAATACAATATGTCACCACCCAATCTCATCCCATGGGTGTCGTAAAAAACGACTGCGGGACTATCCGTGAATATTATCTTTACGAAATTTATTTATTTTATTTATTTATTTAATGCACAAAACACATTACAATCAAAAAATACAATCAACTTAATACTAAACATTTAGATCTAGATTGTAACGTAACACTATGTGCATACTTACGAAATCACAATGAAAAACTTATACTAAAAATTAAAAAAGATGAAAGTAAAAAGTAAAATACGCGAAAGCACAATACATCAAATGACGTATCACGGGTTTAAATATAAGTGCACAATTTCCGATGGAGAATGCCCTTAACAATGGAAATAAATTGGTGAAGGCTGTGATTAAATATGTCAATAATTTTGTGATTGCTCCTTGCCATCTCGTTATATTGACGAGCCATCCTGGTCAGAGGGTTGTAATAAGAAATATTGTTTTTATAAATTTGTAGGGAAAAGAGATTAATTTCGTTCGATCTACGAGCGCTAAATGTGATGTTAAAGCATATGTGGGAGAGTAAATAAAAAGAAGGAAAACTTGAAATTAAACCCTAAACCAATCCGTCTGGCCAGCGTGGTGGTATAAGTAGGCCAAGTATCCCTCCGTATCGGGAGGAGGCCCGTCCCTGCAGTGGGACATTTATGGGCTGTTATGATGTGACGAAGAAAGCTGAAACAAGTAACTCACCCAGCAGGTAATGTAATATTATCAGGTGGATTGAACTGACATAGCTGGAATATATAGTCAGCTATCTCTAACTTGTCCACTTGGAGCGGATTGTCTTCTGCAGGCAGCGCGCAGGCTCGGCGTACTAGCTGTTCCACCAGCTCGAATACCTCGGCCGGAGATACTGGGATATCCTAAAAATTATGATAATAAGGATAAGCATGAAGCAATAATGATTGATTATCCTAAGTCTGGATGTACTTGGTCTCTGACAATGTTATGTCTGTAGGTCTCTAAAACACAAGGCCAGTTTCTTATTAATTATGATCTTTTGATCAACAATGCAGTAGTCATGATATTCAATACGGCCGAGAATATTAAGTTCCTGCCCGCCGGGAGCATATTAAAATTTAGAATGCCCGAGACATCGCTAAGCTGTTACCGATTCACGATGCCTCAATGTGATTTTAAAAGTTCTGTCTCTGCTTTCTGTTAGTGTTTATAATATAAGTTCATTTTTTATTCGTTTTTAGTAGTCGTATATTTTGCACGAAGATCAGTAAGCATAATTTACACGTTCCAGTTCCGCTCTCCGTGTGGTGACGGAGTAAGAATACAATATATCACCACCCCATCTCATCCCATGGGTGTCGTAAAAACCGACTAAGGGACTAACCGTAAATATTGTCTTTACAAAATAAAAAGAAGTAAAACCTTAAATTAAACCCTACACCAATCCGTTAGGCCACTGTGGTGTTAGTAGACCAAGTATCCCTTCGTCACGGTAGGAGGCCCGTCCCTGCAGTGGGACATTTTTAGGGGTTATTAGATGGATGTCATGTTCGACTTTAGTCATGTTCTGCCTTAGTCATGAATTTGTCAAGTTTGCTTTTTTGACATATTCTGATTTTGTCATATTCTACTTTCGTCATATTCTGATTTTGTCATATTCTGCTTTCGTCATGTTCTACTTTCGTCATATTCTAATTTCGTCATATTCTAAGTTTGTCATATTCTGCTTTCGTCATGTTTTGCTTCATTAAGTCAGGTTCACCCAGTTCTGTTTGGGTCGATACTGGTGCTATAAAGCAACTTTGTACGAGTATATTAATAAAAAAACAACCAGTAATCTTATAATTTAGTTCAGAAAGTATAAACTAAAATTAAAAAAATAACTTAAAAATACAAATTCGCGGTAATCTTAACAGAAAAACGATTTTATTTTTACCCGACTGCAAAAAATCACCCATCTATGGAATGACCTCGCCGAAGGTGCTTAACCACCACCATCGTTTCTAAATCAGTAATAGCAAAAGGCTGTAAGTGGCTGCCGGTAAAAAAGCAATTTAGTTTTTTTTTGCCAAACCCTAAATAATGGAACCTTCGTTATTTGTTATAACATCAACTATCCGTCTGTAAAAGCCCTGTAAAAAAACTTAAAATGTAAAAAAAAACTTGTTTTTTTTCTGCGGAACCCTAAAAAGTTATCAAAATCTAAAGTAGCCTAAGTTACGCGCCGTAAAATTTACAATCCAATAGTAAAATTCCCATCGAAATCGGTTCAGCGGCTTCGGAGATTACCCGGAACAAACAGACAGATAAAAAAAATATCCAACAACACGAAATCCCCGGTTTTTTAAAAATATCCAATTATTAAAAAAACCGGGGATTTCGTGTTACAAACAGACACTCCAATTTTATTTATATGTATAGATAGCAATTATTGAGTGTGTGCATACAGCTATGACTAAACATGAACATGACTAAAGGCTAACATGACCAAATTGGAACATGACTAAACCATAATATGACTTACACAAACTGTAATTAAGACTGTAGAAGAGCATGACTAAACCAGAACATGACCAAATCAGAAATATGACCAAGTGTAGAACATGACTAAAATCGAACATGACATCCATCTAATAACCCATTTTTAGGCTGTTATGATCACACGTTCCAGTATAAATTACCTTAGAAAGTCCTATGAAGATAACCCTGAGTAATGTGTTCTGCGGTAACGGCGCCTCACAACAGAGCCTGTAGGTGACAGCTCGTTCTGACTCCGGCGGCCAGTTGTCCACCTTGCTGTACGACTCGGCCGGCTCCACAAACATTATCTGCAAATTAATAATAATAATAATAATAAAAACTTTATTTGCACAAAAAACATAATTACAGTTATTCTATCTTAAACATAATATGAGAGGCACATTTTATTTACAATTTATAGATAGAGTGTACGACGAAGTCTGAACTAGTATAAACTGTATGACAGACCCCAACGCCCTCCCAATTTAACATTATTGTGTTTAGGAGAAGACATTTGCTAAGTTGCACAAAGTTAGTTAAGGTAGGTTGACAAAGTTAAATAAGTAACTAAGTAGGTAGTAATAAACTTAATGAAGAAATTACAATAACAGAATATGTATAAGAGGGTGTGTGTGTGTGTATGTATGTGTGTGTGTGTGTGTGTGTGCACGTGTGTATGTGTGTGTGTGTGTGTTTGAGTGTAAGTTGTAATGCTCATTACTTATATTATTTGTACAAGTAGTTGTTCTGTCTATAAATAAGTTAGGGATTTTAGCTCTTCTATCAAGACCCTTTTACAATCATGTATAGGAAGAGCATTATGTTAACCTTTTTATTTATTTTATTGTACAGTCGACAGCTAAGGCTTTTATAGTGACGCTCGGCCAAAGAGGTGTTTACCTTATGTACGGGGCACACTGGAAAATTACTACGACGACTATTTACTAGGGAGCGATCATAGGAGAGTAAACTGTGCTTACGATGGACAACCTGAAAAACATACAGCTGCCTAACAGTCAGAACAGAGAAGTCTTTGTACAACTCTATTGTGGGGTACCGAAAGGGTTTTTTAAGCATTACTTTAAGGACAGCACGTTGAGCTCTTTCAAGTCGAATCATAGAGGTCTTATACGTGCCTCCCCAAGCTGTTATACAGTATGTTATTTGTGACTGTACTAAAGCAAAATAAATGGTTTTCAAGAGATGCATGTCTACTACCTGTCTAAGCTTTTTCATAGGGTAGATCAATTTGCGTATACGAGCCGTCATCGAGGCAATGTGTTTATCCCAGCTAAGGGTACTATCAATTTGTACTCCCAGGTACCTAACATCTGAAGCCCTCTCTAGAGATGGACATGAGCAGGAACCCTGGGAGCTCTTTCTAAGTCTCAATTAAAAATATGATGTCAATAATATAATATTATTATAATATTATTAGTTGGAGGCTTACGTAGCTAAAATGAGTATAAATTATAGTTTTCAATTTACTGAAAAGCAGATCATCTAGACTGTAAATGCATTGCCATTTGGCAGTTACTCTAAAGTGCGTCATTTGACAAAGTAAAGTTGGACAGAGTTAATTAATGTTACTTCATAAAAAGAGTGGGCCCTAAAACACTGCCTTGCGAGACACCGTATCTAATACCATCCTAAAAAGTGAGCTTTAAAACACTAAACATCAAAAATTCATTTTTTCCTGTAGTATTGGTCATGAAACTATATTAAATGCTTTCGTCAAATCCAAGAAAAACCCCATTATATTTTTGTCACATATTTATTTTCTATAACATTATTACTAGCCACACAATGACAGCTTCGTAATACGACTGAATAATACAAGATTTACCAACCAATAAAATTTATATTTTGAAGATATCCATACCTTATTAAGTGCATGCTGGTAGTCGTGTCGCGAGGGTCTGTAGATAGGCATGGCGGTGTCGAGCAGCCAGCCCAGCGCCGAAGCTTGTATGACGCAGACCTGTTGTCGGTACTCCGCTAAGTGCTTGCTGTGAGATGCCGTCACTAGACAGCAGCAGCAGAATAGGTCGGAGAGTGATGAGAATGCGCGTTCACGGACCTGTACCACCATGTAAAATGTTATACAACTTGTCAGATATAAGAATTAGTGGATTTTTTTTTCAAAAATACATTTATTTATTAGTAAGAAAGAAAGAAAAACAATTTATTCACAGTAAAGCTAGACAATAACACATTTACAAAAAGAAAAAACACATAATAACTAAACATAACTAACATATTAAATTTTGAGTCTATTTTAGTATAGATATAGTAAGGGGAAGATCGGAAGACGCAGGGTGAGGAGACCTAGTTAGGGCGGTAAGAACCCGATGGATGAGGGAGGTACAGGATTGCGCAAGGTGAAAGTATTCCGAGGAGGTATTTGTCCAGGAGGACAATACTTATCAAGCAATGGACGTCCTATTGGCTGATTTGATGATTAAGTATGTTGTGAGAACCTCCTGTGCGGGCTCGTGTGGTGGCGGCATGGCGAGCGCGCGCGCCAGTGGTAGTAGAGCTTGCGCGTCCGCCCGCGCCGCGCGCACCACCTCGCGGGTGAGCGCGCGCAGCGGACGTAGGTAGTCCTCGGGCCGTAGCACCAGCTCCTGCACACCACACAACCACACGGTCATAACCTCATAATAACATTTATGGAAGCAAGGGAGACAAAAATTAATCCACTATATAATTAGGGAAATCTTAATTCCGAAAATCACTCATATTTTAAGTACTGATTTTCATAAGGCTTGACCTACCAACCTTATAACACCAAACATCATCATAGCAGCCCATTAATGTCCCACTGCAGGAACTGGCCTCCTCCCGTGACGGAGGGATACTTGGCCTACTAATACCCCACTGACCAGATGGATTGGTATAGGGTTTAATTCCAATAGAAATATTAATTTTACATACATACTTACGTAACCTTGTCTAATAACAGAGCGGCCCCTATTATGCTGCCTTGAGGAACTCCATGGGTGAAAGGGAGGTCATGGCTTAATAAATCAGCAATATTTATGCACTGTTTTTCATTATACCCTTTCCACTATATTTAACGACATTTGACAGGTTGACGTTAGTGACGTTCAGCAGTATCTCGAATGTAATGCCATCCGATTGTAAGCGATTTCGCGATTTTTCGATTTTTCAAATTACTTTATTTTACACATTTGGATCCTTACATCAACTTACATTATCTTTTTATTACTGTTTCTTTCTTTATCTATGTTAAGAGAATTAGCCTATAGCTTAATATTATAAAATTATAGTTAGCTTAAGTATTATTTAAAATACATAATTTATCGTGACATATTCGCGGGTTATAGCTAATCTAAAAAATCATATTACATTTTATAAACGTATTATGAAGAGTTCAGGTTTATTCATAGCATTTATTTCTACCGATTATTTGTAATTTGTTTCATAATGGTGGTAATCGTTATGAGTGTCCATCACTAAGTAACCATGGTAACTGAAAAAAACATGAATACGTCTATGAAATACAATATTATTTGTTTGAAAAATAAGCAGAAGTATTACGAAACTTCATGGACGTGAACTGTCAAAAAGCTAAACTTACGCTGGAAGGGGTATAGTAAAATAACTTTCAAACAAGGATAGTTCATTACCTCTGTTTCCAATTAGTTCAAACTTTAGATGAAGGTGAAGGATATAGACTGTGTTAAATGCCTTTGCTATGTCCAAGAAAATACCAACAACCTTAACTTTTTATACAGTTTACTGACAACTACGTCATTAGGATTCAGACCTCTTCAAATCTGAAAAAAACCGGGTCACGATAACAAAAAGGGCACAATAGCTAGTGAAATTGCAAGGCATACACTTAACAACTTATGACTAAGGTATGCAGGTTCTCTTTGCTCTAGGTTTGCTTTTACCACTTTCCATCAAGAGGGCCAATTTCTCGTGTATTACCAATAAACCACTAAATACCTGATAGGTGTCAGCCATGGCGGCAGGTACAAGTTGTGGCTGAGCTTGTATGAGAGCGGCCAGCACCGCCATGTTGTTCGGAGAGCGCACGTTCGACAGCTCGTTGTAGATCGTATGCGTCACCACGCTACGGAGTAGTGCGGGGCTGTCTGATACCATCTCTCTGTATAACAATTATAATATGTATTTGTCTATTTAATTACAAAATATAACCTAATCATATTCTCCATCCATTGCTGAACATAGGGGTACTCTAAATATAACAACCTTGCGCGGTTCTGAGCCTCTGACGCGGTCGCCATTCGAGACCTTTCCTGCCCCACAGGCTGTCAGTTCTTCAGTTAATTTGATTCTATTGCGGATTTCCTCAATTCTGATTCGATCATGCAGTGAAACTCCTAACATAGCTCTCTCGGTTGCCCTCTGTGTGCGCGGTGCATGTTGCCACAGGGTCCCAAAATTAGGACGTATTTCTTAGAAGAAAAATTACAATAAAAAAGCCCAGTTTTAATTGATTGTAGTGGAAAAAAATGTACCTACTACGCGAGTTTGGCAAGTTATGCCAAAATTTTTATGCATTAAGCAAGCATGACTTGCCTTCTCACCCAGTTTCGGGTTGACGTCTAGTTTGGGAGACCCTGTACATGCTACTTTTCGGGATTCAAATGTATGTATAATAAAAGCCACGATACCTCAAACAAGCTTGATAAGCAGCTTGCAGCGGCTTAGTCTTGAGCCTCATCCTGGCAAGCTGCGCCAGCACCTCGTGGTCGCGCGCAGCAGTGGGCCCGCACGCGTCGCAGTTGAGACACACGCACGCCAGCAGCTCCTGGGCGCAGCGCCACAGCTTGCCTGAGTGCAGCCACGCTTCTAGCCGGGATGCCGAGATCATGCGGATCTGGGGATAGATGTCATATCATAATTGACAAATTGAAGATAATATGTAAAGGTGGGAGTCTATTGCCTAACATTGTAACTTAAACTTTTACTAAACATTTTTAAGTTTTATAACAAAGTATGGCGAACAGCTTTTAGATTTTAAAAGGATTTTACATAAAATTTACGAGTATAAACATATTTATAATTGTACTAGCGGCCTGTCCCGGCTTCGCACGGGCATTATTTTCCCGCTTTTTTTTTGAAATTTTTCCCGAATTTTCTTTGCTATAAACCTCACTGAGCCCGAGACCTTTCCAACGAATGCAAAACCGTGGAAATCGGTTCGTGCGTTTTGGAGTTATAGCGTCAGGAAGGAAAACCCGACTTATTTTTATAAGACAGATAAATAAACATACATCTATGTTAAAATAGATTATTATAATAATATTACATAATTAAGTTTGTCTAATAATTAACCCTTTCAGTGCCGCCAGCAGACACAATAGTAACACAATGCACGTGTACTATGGTACACTGCACTGGGAACGTGTTAAGTTCTCAGATCTCACAGTCATACTGTAAATCACAAGATTTTTCATGTACCTTTTATTTAATAAATAATAGTATCCACAGCTTCATGGGTTCTGATAAAACAATCAATATTAACGTCAATGTAAAACTGAACTCACCTCAGGAAACCCGCATGTCGCCGACAGCAGCTTGAGAAAGCCCTTGCCTATAGCGTCCGGTGCCGCCGACCGACGTTGTATCTGTTCCTTAATGGCTTCTAACACCAGAGTCTCTACTGCCTCGTAGCTTGTTGAATACCTATTTTAACAATTTAAAAAATATTTTATATTAAATAAATAAATATTCCTCACACATTCACACAACGCCATCTAGTCCCAAACTAAGCAAAACTTGTACCATGGGTACTAGACAACGGACTAGTAGTACTAATGTTACGCTTTCGGCAATATCGAAAAAAGATTTCCAATTAGACCTTATAAATAAAAATGATGGAACTAGAATAAAATAAATTGAAAACACAATAAGGAAAAACATCTTTAAAGTGTTTTTGTGTAACTATATTTTGTGTTACTTTAATTCATATGTTGACAAATTATATTTACTCTTGACAACATCAATGGATTTTTAAATTTGTTACTTTAAGTTCAAGTCTTGTACGCATTTTTCTACCAAAGCCAGAGCATTCAAAATGACACCTAAAATTATATTTCTTTACAGCTTACTTGAAAAACTTACTTACCTTGGAAATATAGCATATTCTAAATCTGTATTATCAGCACCGTCTTCTTCAGTGCTGCCCATTAATGGTGAACCAGACCCTGATGGAGACATGGTACCTGCAACAACATGTAACCATTAATTCTTCAAATAAAAGTACTTATGTTTACTATAAACTTACTTTAAAGTCAACTCTCGCACTTTACCTATTTACTTTAGATCAAGCACTGATTCCGGGCACTTTTGCAAATAAATAACAGACACAAAAAACATCTAAGCTCAAGATTAATCATAACAGCCCATTAATGTCCCACTGCAGGGACGGGCCTCCTCCCATGACGGAGGGATACTTGTCCTACTAATACTATACTATACTAATTTTAATACCTCTCTGGCCAGACAGATTGGTATAGGGTTTAATTAAGTTTTCCTTCTTTTTATCTCGTAAAGATAATATTCACGGATAGTCCCTTAGTCGGTTTTTACGACACCCATGGGATGACATTGCGACATTGTATTCTTACTCCGTCACCACACGGAGAGAGCTCAAGATTGAATTACATTAATAATTGTCTAGTGCAGGTTTCGAAACCGCGACTTCACGCACACTATCCATTCTCCATTACTACTGAGCCACCAAGTTGTCAAAGTTGCTTTTATTAATAAGCTATTTCTTAAATTATTACTCTTGTATTTTGCAAATGAAATTTTAAATATTATTTGCATTATTATACTATGAATGTAGTATTCTAGTTTATTTCGTAATTCTTACCTAGCGTATTGTCAGTAGGTATAAGATGTGACGGTGGTATTTTAGTACTGAAGGCGGTCACCACATTCTCCACAAAACATTTGCACCACGAACATTCCACCCAACATCTCTCATTCAGAGCATCCTCTATGTAAACCTGGAAATTAATTAGGGGTATTTAAACACAGTTATAAAATAAAGGTGTTTTTAAGTAATCATTAATAAAACTAAGTAATTGGCATTGTAGTACTTCCTCAATCACAGGAAGGGGTCCTTCAAGGCATCATTTTAGGGCTTTCGATTTAGTAGCATTAAATTCCTAAACTTGATTGTTACTTCTTGTAAAATACCTATCCAAATAGAGTATAAAATCCTATTCCCTACACTACCAATGTAGCGCATTTGTGAATGTTTACTTTGTTGACTACCAAAGATTTATTTATTTACACCTTTTGCACAAAATTACATTACTGTACAATCATGAGCCTTGTACCATAGTGAGCTTAATAAAATGATGATGATAAAGACCAAAAACTCAAACATACCTTAATAAAAATATCAGGCCAGTTGCTACTCTCTCTATGTCCAGCATACAACATATTACATGCAAGTACAAATACTAGCGGGTTTCCTTTATTCTTGAACGCTGCTCCCTGTTCCCTCTTCAGTAATGTACACAAACTGTTCGTAACAGTCTCGTGAGCAAACATATTTGGACGTATTTTGGTTAAGTAGAGTAGGCCCATGCATAGTATAGGGTCTGGTTTTGATCGCTGCGATTTGAGAAGACGTATTGAACCTGTGAGCAGGCCTAGCTGTGGAATTAAAGTAATTATTTATTGTAGTTTTATGAAAAAAACAAAAGAATAATGTAATATTCAGATGTTTATGTGTTATACAAAAGGATGTATCTTTGCTATTTATTTACTTAGGCTTTTACTTATTAGGGAAAAATATACATGAAAGTCAAAATAGTATTTTGAAAGGCGGCCTTTTTAGAGCTTCTGCTACAATTTAATGCTGGTCAACATAATTAAACTCGATCATGAAGAATTTGTTTATTTACATCCTCCGTGCTAAAGCTAAACTCAAGTGTATTAAATACTTTAAAAAGCTTATAGTATGTTACTTTAATTAAATTTTTTAAACATGTAATTAATAAATTACATAAATGTGTATTCAGTATTCATTTATTTATTCAAAGTAGTACAATAATATTGTATCTTTTTGACGTCATCTAACACTATTTCATCTAAGTTTATAACATTTCAAAGAAAAACTTAATTATACATACCAGTTTATCAGAGTTATGTGTATCCAAAGCCTGCAATACATTAGGTACAAGATCCACAGGGTCTATCTCAAGAGATGTGCCTCCCACAGCCTCAGCAGGAGAACCTATTCTTGACCGCTTGTTAGGTGGTTGACTACCATACGTTGATGCATCCCTTTTGCGCTCAACACCTAAAACAGAATATCAAATATTATTTTGCATGTGTATTTTTCATTCGGGTTTATTATGAATTATATACAGTAGAACCTCGATAACTCAAACCTCGGTAACTCAAAAACCTTTATAACTTAAAAAAATAGTATGTTCCCTTCCCTTCAGACCCCAAAACCTCTATAACTCAAAATTCGCAACCTCGATAAGTCAAATAAGTAATCTCTGTATTGGCCCTCAGTAACTAAAAGAAATGTTTCCACAACCTCTATAACATAAAATTGTTTATCAATAAGACATTTTGAATGAGTGTGCAAAACAAATGTTTTCGGTATTTATGGCTTGCACGTGTTCACTACATATATAAATTGATAACGTAAACAATACATATGTCACCTATTGTTTGCTTCTTCGAAATTCTTTAAAGCTTTACGGTGGCGGAAAATAGGAACAAGGGGTCATACATACACATGTACATACCTACCTCTATACATATTAACCTAAACCCTTGGTAACTAAAAACCTCGATAACTCAAAATATTTTGTGTTTCCCTTGGACTTTTACTTATCGAGGTTCTACTGTAATAATTATTTACTGTCATGTGAATGTGTGAGGAAATAAATATTTTTATTATGTATGGATACAGACTAGGAATCATCTAATATGGTCATAATTTTTCATGTCTTCAGTATCTTAAAAAGTGATTACAGGATAATACCATTACAACAGAAAGAAAACTTTAAAATAATCCTATAACAGTCAGCCTGACACCAAGTTATTACAAGGTTAGGTTTGTCTTCATCATTAATTACAGGACATGAACCGTCCCTATATTGAACCATTCAATGACTAAGATTGCGAAATATGTGAGAGTCAAACTAAAATATCAATAAAAATGAAATACGCACCGCTACTAGAAGGCTTATGAATATTTCTTTTTTCATTATCTCTAGAAACTACGACCGTAGACTTGCTTCCAAGAGCAAAGATATCCTGTGGATGCTGGGGTGCTTTACTCTTAGCTCCTCTACCAGAAGAAGGGATTTTACCCCGCTCCATAGCTCCTAAAGCTTATATCACAATTTAAAAAGTATTAGGCAATAACTTTGTTGTATAACATTGCATTTACAAGTATCTATAAATAAGTATCTGTTATAATTCCTATTTTTTTGGATAATCAAAGTATGCGGTAAAATACTCCACTCCAAGAACATCAGTTTCAGTTTGACAACAAATGCCAGCCAGCCATGCCATTTCAAAGTCAAATGGCCCATTTGACTTTGACGTTTCTCAGTTGTAATTTTTGACATTGGTCGAAGATGTTTAGAAATTTGTTTATAAGACATACCGTATCATTGTCGTACATACTAAAAATCTGTACACCCGCAGTTTTCATAACTTTATTTTTTCTTTTAATTCTTAAATGGAATGGAATCAAGATTCATTACAAACTTCTACTAGAAAACCAGTGACAATATATAAATTAAGTAAGATTCAGTTTCCTTAACCCTTTTTAGGTTAACAATTTCGTTCGAAAAAAATAAAGACCTAATTTTAACTAAAATTCCAGGAAATACCCATTAATTAACTAGGAATTAGACATATCATTAATAATATGAATTGAGAAGATGTCATGTTCCCTCAAAAGCTATTTCTATAATATTTGTAATCGGACCAGACTGACCACTACATGACCACACACCTTTTTATAAGAGTTGACAAGTTTAGTATTATTTAAATAGCTGATTGGCTTATATACTATCAAAGGATTGTTGGTTCTTTGTCTTCGTTAAACATATTAAAGTCTTTTGCTCTTGACCATAGGAATGGTTTTGTCCTTTATTTTATTTATTTGTTGGAACTTGTGGCCTGTTTCTGTCTGTGTGCAGTGCACTTGACAGTGATAAATACATAATCTGTGCACTTGACACAAAAAATATTTGCTGTCAAGATTGTCAAAAATTACTATAGTTTTCAAAAATCAAGAAGGTAATTTCTAGTTATTTAATGTGTATTAAACAGAAAAATCAACGTATATTCGTGCTTATAGATCAGTTTCATTGTACTATGAATTAATTTTAGTAAAATTTTGTTGGCGCAGTTATGTAACAAGTTAGGTTATGTCGGTTTCAGATGCTTACTTCACGGCTCTTGAATAGCTTGAAGGCGGCTAAGACCTCTGTGGTCATCACCAGGAACTTGGCAGCTGCACAGAAAGCCGCCGACCCTATCCAACAGCTATTCCTTGACAAATTGAGAGAATACAGATCGAAGAGTGCGTAAGTACATTGAAGGTCTTTCTAAATAAAAAATCTCGACATTCCAGGTTCTTTACATACAATACAATAGCAAAAGTCTTGTGATCTTTGTTTTAAATAATTTAACTTGCAATCTTAAATTAATGTTATAATGTATTCCTTTAAGAATACAATACCTTTTAGCTATTGAAGTAATTTGATCTCCATTGTCTCGTGATTTTAATTATGGTGCTTATAACTACGTTCATCACCTTGTTTATGTTAATTAATAAATATTTGCAAGTATTTCTTAAAAGAAAGGGATGACTTGTGGCTAGCTCAATAACCATTGTTGTAACTCTAAGCAAATCTTTAGCCAAGCAACCCAATGTATCTGCGTCATTACTAATCTGGTTTATTTGAACACCTGTAGATAGGTTGTGTGGGATTTTGTATTAAGTTGGGAAGTGCAATATTAAGTGACATTTATATTCTTGATACATCACCACATTGGCAAAGATGTGTATTATTGTATTAATGCAATGGGTTGAAATTGAACTTGAGAATTCTGATTGCAACTCATAATATATATTTCCCTAAACATAGAAAATTCACAAGTGGAAGAGGTCTAGCAATAAATACAAGTCATTTATTACTATGAAAGCTAGGCAGATTGGTTTGGAGTTTTTTTTAAGTTTTTCTTCTCTGCTAAAGACATCATACTGATTTTCTACTTATTTTGTGATCAAACATTGCATTTCCATATAGTTAAAACATCTTTTTTTGTATACAGAGGTGGCAAACTGGTAGATGCCAGCCCTGCCATCGAAAAGGAACTAAAAAATGAACTTGAAAAGCTAGAGACCCAGTTTGGAGGTGGCAAAGGTGTTGACATGACCACATTCCCGGACTTCAAGTTTGAAGAGCCGAAGATCGACCCCATTGATGAAGCCGCCGCACCCAAGAAGTGAATGTCTTAGTTACTTTATCAGGATATTGTTAAGTGAAATAAGTAATAAATTATCTGGTTAGAAAGTATTCTTGTTTTTTGGTCTTTTATTATCACCTATGTTATTATTGTCATCTTGAACACTATAGTTGAAAATCTATCTATGCTCTATCAATAAAACATAAAATTAATTTATGTCTTTCCAACTTTTCCTGATCACCTTTTGATTTACTTCTCATTAAATGTCGTTAAACTATATCTCTAAATTGCAGTATTCTATATTATTCATACTTCATGACAGGATTTTGTTTAAAAAGGACTATATATATATTTATTTATTTATAAAGGGTTACCAACATAAGTACAGCAATATCAAATATTTTGTAGACTTAAAATTACTTATAGCTAACTGCACTTACAATTACAGGTTAACCACAACATGCATTAAAATTTAAATAAAATATGTAATAATAAAAAGAAATAAAATATAGTTACATTCAATAAGAAACAATAGCTTCAATCTAAAGTATGTCATTAGCTTTTAGTAAATTTATAAAGTTAGGAATATGTAAATACCTACAAGATTTAAGTCCAGCTTGGGATTTAAAAACATTTCCCATTCCTCTTTAACTTATTTCATAAAAAAATCAATAAAAATTCTTTGTGCAATCCACAAACTATTGTAGTGTGTGTTTATTCTTTGTGTCCGCTAAATTGATGTTTGTTAAGTCCCCAAGTTTTTATATGGTTTAAAAAAAACTATTACTTATTAGTAGAAGTTTCTTTTTGGGAGGGGCACTTACATCTATAACTATAATATTAATTATACACCATATTATAACAGCCCATTAATGTCCCACTACAGGGACGGGCCTCTTCCTATGACGGAGGGATACTTGGCCTATTAATACCACACTGGCCAGACGGATTAGTATAGGGTTTAATTTCAAGTTTTCCTTCTTTTTAATCCGTAAAGATAATATGTATACACCAATGACAAATAAATTGAACATACATTAAAAAAGCTCCTTTAATATGTGAAATAGCAAAGTGTATTTACGAAGCGCCTGTCTATTTTCTTACAGCAATACGTTTAAACTTTATGATTTTTGTAAACATAATGAAGGGGTTTTTAAATTTACCTAATTCTGTCGGCTTCTACTAAAAGAAATAAAAAATATACAAAGAGTTGTAAAATCAGGCCACTTGTTTATGTTGAGTTTTCTCTTCCTCTGTTTGTTTTTCAGAAGAGAGAAAAGGTGTGGTGATATTTAATCCACCTACCACATGGACCTACTTTACGTTGATTACTTATTTAAATTAAATAAACTAAGCGCCAAGCATTATTTCTTTAACTTCTGCATAGTAACTTTAACTGCCTCGGTGGCACGAGGGTAATGCAACCGGCTGCCGTGCATGAGGTCGCGGGTTCGATTCCCACGCAGGACAATTATTTGTATGATCCACAAATTAGTGTCCTGCCTGAGTCTCAATGTTCTTTGATGTTTGTAAAAGTCCTCGCGACACCGAGCGTGGTCCCTAGTGGGGGAGTGGTCTTTAAAAAACAAGAAAAAGAAATCTAAGTCGGTATAGATATTCAGATTATGTGATAGACTTTAATTTTAGGTAGGTAGTCTAATTGGTAAAGCAACTAAGGAGTAGGTACCTGAGAATGCTGGAGGATGGAGATCCACTTCGCACTTCTAATAAAACAGATTTCATTGTTAATCAGTTTATAATCTTCAAATCTTGCGATGTAAACATTGTCAAATATGTATGATTGTCTCAAACATTATCTAAACACTTCAAACTAAGATTGTACGCTTATCGTGATGTACCTGAATATGAAAACAACACGAAATGTTCCTGGATTAATTTAATACAAACGCTATTTTTGACATTTGTATGATCTTTGAATGTGCAGAACTGAATTCAATTATATAATGAACCTATACTACTCGTAATCCCATGACTGTAAGAGGTAAAAAAAAAACTTGAACAACTCTAGGAAACATATCCTTGGAAAATGAAAACAGGTAGAATCAGTATAAAATATCCACTAATTCGCAATCATGTTATACACATGCATGGCTGCGTGGAGGGCATGGAGCGTAGTAGGAGGCCAATCCATGCTGTGGGACATTTATGTACCAAAGCCATATTTTACTGAATAGATCTAATCTCTTCTCACGTAAGAAGTAAATGTGACGCCTCACTTATTCATTCGTATATTGACTAACGCAGTCATAATTGTAATTTCACCTAAATCGTTTATTTCTGTTTACTGTTGATTCAGCTCAGCTGGTGGGGGTTAGTTATATGTTTCAACGAAACCAGCCGTACTCCCTAATAGATACTGAAAACAACTTTGATATCTCAACTTTTGGACCAACCACGTACATGGATTCCGCTTCTAACTTTACTGTGATTGGTCGAACCATTTTCCCGCTGTTTTCAATGGCGTTTACCTCCAGTCATTTCGGACGATCGAAGGGTTGTTGACGTATAAACGTGCGATGTGAGTTTATCGCCATGGCTACCGGTTTTGTAGGGTCCACGAAGAGTTTTCCGTTTTCGTTTGATATTGACATAGAGGAGGAGAACCAGGGAAGGAATACTCCGCACCGGAATAAACGAATAGGTAAGTGTTTGTAAAGATGTGGTCGCCGGTTTTTATTGCGTACAAACGTACGCATATACTCATACCTCAATAATTGCCTCTGTATTAATTCTCTGGTCATTTAATTTATAATAACGATGTAGGTATACAAATAATTATTATAAGTGTCAGATTACCTCTGAGATATTTGACAATAATAATGTTAGCTAAAGTTACGGTATACTTATGTACCTACTATTTACAATGTAATTAGATCGTCAGCTGTTTTATTAAGCCGCAAGTATTTCTATTGTTTGTTTACGAGGTAAATAATTATTTTCATATCCAAGTTATATTTATTACTTAATTTACCAGCGTAAATAAACAAGGGAAATAACTATTCCATGAATTTACCAACAAAGGTTTATGATTTTTTAAATATATCATGTTTTATTCTATTTGAAATAGGGAACAAACACATTTTTTATTATCTCATCATGCGGCAATCTGCTCCTTATTTTCCCGATGTAACCCGACCAGTTTGACAGGACTGTCTGACCTTAGCCAACACGTTTGGTTCGGATGTGTTTTTATTTGGTCCGTATCACACGATCAATACGGACAGCTGACTGAGGCCTGGGGTGACTAGCGGCTATAGGTACTTGCGTAAAGTATGTAGGTGGTCTTGTGTTGTATGTAATGGCTATTTAAAAGCCTAAAATATTTAAGTAGGTATTTTATTTGATTATGTGGTAATTAAATAATATCTACAAAATAAAGGGATCCATGAAAACCAGTACCTTATGTGAATTGACCCACATTTAAAAAAATAAGAAATTAGTAAAATATCCTGTCGTCAGAAGTGGCTTTTGTAAGAGGTACTAATGAAAAATATTTAGGTAATATCTCTATGATTACAAACGAAGGAATATTTGACTTATAACCCTGTATTGACCATTCATTATAGTCAACGTGGTATTAGTAGACCGAGTTTCCCTCCGTCATTGCAGAAGGCCTACAATAAGACCTTAATAGGGTGTTAAGTAAATACTTCTTATAGAATACTAGCTGACCCGTGCCTACTTTGTTAGGCCGCGAAAAAAACGCGTTACTTTTTTAAACATATTTCATTACTGCTCCACTCCTATTAGTCATAGCGTGAGCCTATGACACTCCGCGATAAATGGACTATTCAACACAGAAGAATTTTTAAAAATCAGTTCAGTAGATCCAGATATACCTCTTTATAATATTAGTATAGATTAATTGGTATTCCTCAGTCGTAAACAAGTCAATCAACTAAATACGAGTATCACAACGTTTTTTGTGCATAACTATTTATATAATAGCGCAATCGCGCCGATTGTTGGCTTCGACAAAAAATATATTAGTTATTTATAAGTAATGATATAAAAAACAACCGAATTGAGAACATCCTCCTCATTTCGGAGTCACTTAAAAATGAAACACATTCGGTTTTGTGATTTTTGTAGTATGATTTTCTCTAAAAAATCAAGATAAATAAGGTCCGTGTCCAGTTCGACCGCGCGGCCATAGCGTTTTTTTTTTAAAAAAACCATGTCAATTTTTTGTAAAAATTTGTAGAAGTTGATTCCCAAAACCATAAATTTGTCAAAGATACGGTTAAAAAGTTATAAGGGTTTAAACATGGCCGCGCCATTGAAACGCGGCGAACCGCGCGGCCACTGAGATCTTTAAAACTAAGCCTTGTAGAGACCTGAAATTTACGCAAATGCAAGATTTAATTTGTAAAAAATTTGTAAAAATATAAAAAAAATACTCAGGTTTATAGTTTAAGAGCTATAACACTAAAACCGAATGGCCGCGCCATTGAAACGGTGGAGAAAACGCTATCGCCTGTATCTCGCTGAAAAAAAATCGCAGAGGTGTGTAGTTTATTGTAATTACCCAGATTTGAATTTGTCGAAACTAGGAAAAATACAACAAAAATTCCTAGGTTTATATTTCAGGAGCTATAAGACTAAAACGATATGGCCACGCCATCGAAACGGTGAATAAAACGTTATTTCGCCTGTATCTCGCTGAAAAAGCATCGCAGAGGTCTGGAGTTTTTTGTAATACCTAGATTTTAATTTGTCAAAACTAGTAAAAATACAATAAAAATTCTTAAGGTTATATTTCAGAAGCTGTAGAACATTATCAGTATGTGGTGCGATAGGGTGACCATGTCTTATTGTTTACAGAATACTTTCTACTTATTGTTACAGAAATTATAATTCAAGGATTCTAAATAAAATTAAAATGAAACCATAAATATAAAAACAATTATGTTTATTGCTTGAAAAGTCAATAATACAGTTACAGTCCGCGTGGACTTACGAAAAACTAGCCCTAAGATTGGTTTAAATGACGCAACTCCGCCCCTAAGCTATGTGATTAGTAATGCACACTATTGCATCTCACACGCGCCACCCCCGCGCGCCTCCGCAGGTCAGTGCGACGCGTACAGCCGTTAGTACTTATTATTCTGTGGTACAGCGACGTAAGCGTAAGAGTTTCGTTATCAGTGTGTCGTTGTGATGTTAACACGATAAAAAAGTGATCTACTGATTATTAAAATGTTCAGTTCGTGTGTAATTACGATTAAGTGTTGTACTGTGGTGTAACGTCAGTTCGGTAAATTATGTAAACAATTCAGCAGAAGTGATTAAGGTATGTTGCATTTAAATATTTTATGATTATGTTAGAGCTCTCTCTTTATTTGTATGGATGACCGTGTAGTTAAGATATTTTACTATGAAATGTTTACAATCTTATGTATATGAACTTATATGAAATACTAAAAACTATCTAATAACTAACAAAAATAATAATAATATATAATGTTTGCCCTGCAGTGGGACAATAATAGGCTGGATTATTATTATTTAATGTTTTATTAAATCATATAGGTAATTAGAACTTAACTTAGAACATTTGAAATGATTGTAAATCATTTTGATTCCACATTTTTAAATAAGTACAATCATAACTAGCAGGGATGTAGATATATGTTTTTACTTTAAGCGTAATATTATATGAATGGAAAAATTACTAAAAAAACTAAAGTCAATCATTTGAAAGATATACACTTCCAAAGTCGTAAAATGAGCCCCCCCCCCCCCCGCCTCTAACTTTTGAAATAATAAAGTTGGAAAAAAAAATTGATGTAAATGTCAATAAAAACTTTCAATGAAAACTGGTTTGAACAAGATACAATCATAAGTTTTTGAGATATAGCACAATTTCAAAAACCGCACACGTTACTTTGTAATTCATACAAACACTATGAAAAACAAAGTTAAGAGCAAAACTTTGCTTGTTACTACGGAACACTTCATGGGCGAGTCCGACTCGTACTTCCCCAGTTTTTTTTTGTAACTCCACTGGTAAAATCTCTCTTCCTTTTCCTCTCACTCATTATTTTTTACAAAACCAGAAGTACAATATTATTATTATTTGTTGTATTACAATTTAAAAATACACCATTAAAATAAATAAAATAATTTCTGTAACAATAAGTAGAAAGTATTCTGTAAACAATAAGACATGGTCACCCTATCGCACCACATACTGATAATGTTCTACAGCTTCTGAAATATAACCTTAAGAATTTTTATTGTATTTTTACTAGTTTTGACAAATTAAAATCTAGGTATTACAAAAAACTCCAGACCTCTGCGATGCTTTTTCAGCGAGATACAGGCGAAATAACGTTTTATTCACCGTTTCGATGGCGTGGCCATATCGTTTTAGTCTTATAGCTCCTGAAATATAAACCTAGGAATTTTTGTTGTATTTTTCCTAGTTTCGACAAATTCAAATCTGGGTAATTACAATAAACTACACACCTCTGCGATTTTTTTTCAGCGAGATACAGGCGATAGCGTTTTCTCCACCGTTTCAATGGCGCGGCCATTCGGTTTTAGTGTTATAGCTCTTAAACTATAAACCTGAGTATTTTTTTTATATTTTTACAAATTTTTTACAAATTAAATCTTGCATTTGCGTAAATTTCAGGTCTCTACAAGGCTTAGTTTTAAAGATCTCAGTGGCCGCGCGGTTCGCCGCGTTTCAATGGCGCGGCCATGTTTAAACCCTTATAACTTTTTAACCGTATCTTTGACAAATTTATGGTTTTGGGAATCAACTTCTACAAATTTTTACAAAAAATTGACATGGTTTTTTTTAAAAAAAAACGCTATGGCCGCGCGGTCGAACTGGACACATAAGGGTGTCCAGTTCGACCGCGCGGCCATAGCGTTTTTTTTTTAAAAAAACCATGTCAATTTTTTGTAAAAATTTGTAGAAGTTGATTCCCAAAACCATAAATTTGTCAAAGATACGGTTAAAAAGTTATAAGGGTTTAAACATGGCCGCGCCATTGAAACGCGGCGAACCGCGCGGCCACTGAGATCTTTAAAACTAAGCCTTGTAGAGACCTGAAATTTACGCAAATGCAAGATTTAATTTGTAAAAAATTTGTAAAAATATAAAAAAAATACTCAGGTTTATAGTTTAAGAGCTATAACACTAAAACCGAATGGCCGCGCCATTGAAACGGTGGAGAAAACGCTATCGCCTGTATCTCGCTGAAAAAAAATCGCAGAGGTGTGTAGTTTATTGTAATTACCCAGATTTGAATTTGTCGAAACTAGGAAAAATACAACAAAAATTCCTAGGTTTATATTTCAGGAGCTATAAGACTAAAACGATATGGCCACGCCATCGAAACGGTGAATAAAACGTTATTTCGCCTGTATCTCGCTGAAAAAGCATCGCAGAGGTCTGGAGTTTTTTGTAATACCTAGATTTTAATTTGTCAAAACTAGTAAAAATACAATAAAAATTCTTAAGGTTATATTTCAGAAGCTGTAGAACATTATCAGTATGTGGTGCGATAGGGTGACCATGTCTTATTGTTTACAGAATACTTTCTACTTATTGTTACAGAAATTATAATTCAAGGATTCTAAATAAAATTAAAATGAAACCATAAATATAAAAACAATTATGTTTATTGCTTGAAAAGTCAATAATACAGTTACAGTCCGCGTGGACTTACGAAAAACTAGCCCTAAGATTGGTTTAAATGACGCAACTCCGCCCCTAAGCTATGTGATTAGTAATGCACACTATTGCATCTCACACGCGCCACCCCCGCGCGCCTCCGCAGGTCAGTGCGACGCGTACAGCCGTTAGTACTTATTATTCTGTGGTACAGCGACGTAAGCGTAAGAGTTTCGTTATCAGTGTGTCGTTGTGATGTTAACACGATAAAAAAGTGATCTACTGATTATTAAAATGTTCAGTTCGTGTGTAATTACGATTAAGTGTTGTACTGTGGTGTAACGTCAGTTCGGTAAATTATGTAAACAATTCAGCAGAAGTGATTAAGGTATGTTGCATTTAAATATTTTATGATTATGTTAGAGCTCTCTCTTTATTTGTATGGATGACCGTGTAGTTAAGATATTTTACTATGAAATGTTTACAATCTTATGTATATGAACTTATATGAAATACTAAAAACTATCTAATAACTAACAAAAATAATAATAATATATAATGTTTGCCCTGCAGTGGGACAATAATAGGCTGGATTATTATTATTTAATGTTTTATTAAATCATATAGGTAATTAGAACTTAACTTAGAACATTTGAAATGATTGTAAATCATTTTGATTCCACATTTTTAAATAAGTACAATCATAACTAGCAGGGATGTAGATATATGTTTTTACTTTAAGCGTAATATTATATGAATGGAAAAATTACTAAAAAAACTAAAGTCAATCATTTGAAAGATATACACTTCCAAAGTCGTAAAATGAGCCCCCCCCCCCCCGCCTCTAACTTTTGAAATAATAAAGTTGGAAAAAAAAATTGATGTAAATGTCAATAAAAACTTTCAATGAAAACTGGTTTGAACAAGATACAATCATAAGTTTTTGAGATATAGCACAATTTCAAAAACCGCACACGTTACTTTGTAATTCATACAAACACTATGAAAAACAAAGTTAAGAGCAAAACTTTGCTTGTTACTACGGAACACTTCATGGGCGAGTCCGACTCGTACTTCCCCAGTTTTTTTTTGTAACTCCACTGGTAAAATCTCTCTTCCTTTTCCTCTCACTCATTATTTTTTACAAAACCAGAAGTACAATATTATTATTATTTGTTGTATTACAATTTAAAAATACACCATTAAAATAAATAAAATAATTTCTGTAACAATAAGTAGAAAGTATTCTGTAAACAATAAGACATGGTCACCCTATCGCACCACATACTGATAATGTTCTACAGCTTCTGAAATATAACCTTAAGAATTTTTATTGTATTTTTACTAGTTTTGACAAATTAAAATCTAGGTATTACAAAAAACTCCAGACCTCTGCGATGCTTTTTCAGCGAGATACAGGCGAAATAACGTTTTATTCACCGTTTCGATGGCGTGGCCATATCGTTTTAGTCTTATAGCTCCTGAAATATAAACCTAGGAATTTTTGTTGTATTTTTCCTAGTTTCGACAAATTCAAATCTGGGTAATTACAATAAACTACACACCTCTGCGATTTTTTTTCAGCGAGATACAGGCGATAGCGTTTTCTCCACCGTTTCAATGGCGCGGCCATTCGGTTTTAGTGTTATAGCTCTTAAACTATAAACCTGAGTATTTTTTTTATATTTTTACAAATTTTTTACAAATTAAATCTTGCATTTGCGTAAATTTCAGGTCTCTACAAGGCTTAGTTTTAAAGATCTCAGTGGCCGCGCGGTTCGCCGCGTTTCAATGGCGCGGCCATGTTTAAACCCTTATAACTTTTTAACCGTATCTTTGACAAATTTATGGTTTTGGGAATCAACTTCTACAAATTTTTACAAAAAATTGACATGGTTTTTTTTAAAAAAAAACGCTATGGCCGCGCGGTCGAACTGGACACATAAGGTCCTTATCCTCGTGCTAAGGTGGGTTAACTGCTCTTCAAAGATAACGTATCACTAAAAATAGGAACTTATCTACTCATGTCTATGATATAAAAAATGACAACCAATCAAGATAATGATGGTGGTTTTCCAAAATATTGATATCTGAAGGCGTTGATACTGGGATGTTCCAGCCCAGAGATGGGAACAGTATTTATTTATTTATTTTATTTATACAACAGTATTCCATATGCGGCCGAACCTGGGCCTTGTAGAGTTGTAGCCTTGTAGGCGATGGTTCCGTGTGAAATACTGACCCGCTCTATTGAGCCCACCCAGGTTTGAGGTCAGAGCATGAGCCGTCGACTACGGCGCGTATACAGTATACGGTATACTGCGTCCGGAAACGAAGCTGGTGACCCACGTGCACACATCCTCTGGAAGCCCGTAAGCAGGAAGTTTTAAAAGTAGAACCCTGTGCCAGACTCTATCAAAGGCTTTCGCTATGTCAAGGCTAACGGCTAAAGCCTCCCCTTTACTCTCGATTGCCTCTGCCCAACGATACGTAAGTTATTATTATTTCCTTTGATTTGTACATTACTGTGCTTTACAAAATTAGTACCTACGTAATCAATGTACTATGTTTAGTTGACTATATTACGTTTTGTTAACCCCATAAATATTCCCTAACTAAGAAAAGATAACTACGTTCTATGACCTAATTATTTGGATCTACTACTATAACTTTATTGGTCTTTCAAACATAAGTACCTACATTATAAATATTATTGTAGTACCTACTCTATCTGTCTTTATAACAATGTGACCAAGTAACAATTTAGTTTATCGTGTAAACTACCAATTTCAACAACAAAAGAATGTAAACTCGTCACGTTACTAAAACATTTTTCTATCAACATGGTGTTGTGTTCTTCACTTTGTTATCTAAAACATCCGAAATATGAAACATTCAAAATGCCCGTTTCTAACTATTTGTGTGAAGTTTACTATCTTATCGTTATCGCTGCTATATTTGCTCTAAATGTAGATCTGTAGAGTACTGATAAGAATATTCAAATCAAAGAGATCTTGTTTTACATAAAATGTAATAACAATTTATTGTAAATGTGTATTGTATTTGTACATTACTATTTATGGACTACAATGTACTTTTACATGTACTGCAATGTCAGTACATTATTGTTTATCCTGTGCATGTAGTTCTACAGAGTAGTGTGCTAGTGTACCATTATTGACACAATACTCGTAAAACTCGCAATTTTGATAGCCACTACTTTCTGGGCAATGTGAAAATTCAAGAGGTAGAACAGATAAAAGATTTGGGTGTCATTATGGACAGGAAACTCACTTTTCTGCCTCATATAGAAAATATTATAAAAAAGGCATCTAAAATGTTGGGATTTGTGATACGCAATGTAAAGGTTTTCCGTGGCAGCAAAATTAAAATTATTTTGTATAACAGCCTAGTACGCAGTATTTTGGAATACTGTAGTGTAGTTTGGAGGCCACACTTTGCGGTCCACTCGCTTCGATTAGAACGTATTCAAAAAAGATTTGTGTGGCACCTTTCTTACAAAACCAAAAAAACAAAAATACCTTACATTGAAAGATTAAAGCAGTTTCGGATGATCAAGTTATCAGATCGTAGGGACCTCAATGACAGCATGTTTATGTACAAGATCGTACATAACATTTTTAACAGTCCTCAAATATTAAGCAGGATCAAAATACGTGTGCCTGCAAGATACCCGCGTAACCGTATCACCCCCTTCTACCCGCCTCTACGTAGAACAGTTTTCGGAGCAAATTCACCTATACCAAGACTTATTAGGTTGGCAAATGAATGTAGTGGCCTGGTGGATATCCACGCAGACTCGTTTAACAAGTTTCGGTCCACACTATTGAAATTTTACAAGGCCAAATGCCAATAATTCTAAACTCTCTTTTTAACCTCTTTTTCATCTCTTGTTTTTTTTTGCTTTTCCTGGTTCTTTTAATACTCATGTTTGTCAATTAAGACATTATGCTATTGTTATGGTTATAATAAGTTATATTTAATTTAGTATTTAAGTAAGTATAAGGCAGTGATTATTCAGTGCATGTTGTATTTGCCTATAATTATTTGTTACATTTTGTTTAGTTTTATAATAAGAATGTGTTCCTACTGCTTGTAACAGTGTAAACAAATGTTGGCAACTCTTCATAAATAAATAAAAAAAATAAAAAAAACAGATTATGTGCTACAATGTATCGGTTCTTAGATATTTCTGAAGAAACAATAGTCAATTATCCTAGTCAAATATTTGTTAACTTATTTTGACTATGTAGCCCACAGAACATTAATGTTCTGTGATGTAGCCTCTGCGATGCGTACGATGCGGTCACAAATCATTATTATTAATCGTACTTAAAAAATCAGCCTTCATGTATCTATGTGTATCTGTTCTATTTCGGAGTAAGTGTACTTACCAAATGTTACCATCCCATTTTTAATCATGTGGGTGAGAAATTCACAATAAAATAAACTATTTATATTTATTTGGAAAAAATACAATAAGTATGCACGTTTATCTTTACGATTTATGTGCCAAAAAATGAAAACAATAAAGAAAATATTAAAAATCGAGTACCGTCTAGTCACTGCGCTGTTATTATTAAGCTCATCAGTGCATCCATCATTTGGAATAAGTATGCCTGTTTCTGCAGTGTGTGTTATAGTTACACTTGTAGGGACACAACATGTAACTTGAGCGACTGCTGACAAATCACCTTTACAGGCGCGCCATTGTATTAGCGTCGCCCAGCAGTCGTCTCCCCGCAACCATGTAGTTAGGTCGTAGTAATTATTATATGTTGTATTTTATTTTAAGTATTATTATCTGGTACCAGCAGTAAAGTAAATATATTCTATTATGCATTATTATTTGGAATGTCCTACAACACTCATTACTCAGCCCCCACATTGGTGACCCCGACAAAGAAGACGCAACTTTTGGGATGGACTCGGCAATCGGAGCACGCGCATGACAACGTGGCCGGAAAGCAGCGCGCATCGTTAGCGTGGCGTCGAGCACGCACATGTGACGCTGCACAGCCAAGATTATGGAGGTAAGCGCACACCGGTTACGAGCCATGGGGGACGACTCGCCCTTTTCACATCAGAAGGGCTACGACCTAGCATATCAGTTCTACGGCAGCACAAGCACGAAGTTTATCGATTATACGAAGAGTACGGCGATCATCTTAACTCGTGTCAGCGCAAGCATTTAGAGAATCGTGGCTTATGTAACGCGGTAGTATGCGGCATAATCCGATGATGCAAGGCATGGGACACGACGGCGACACTCTTAAGTACAGTGTGCGCGTCGTATGTATGGCATCAGACTTTGGTAGCGATATGGAAAATAGGTACGTACCAAGTGCTGGATGGCCCGACCTGCCTCATTAGAAGACACGGAGCTGACAGAGCATGTGGACGATGGAAACCGCCGCAAGATATAGGACGCTGGACGACTCACGACAGCATTGCTTCTTCGTACGAAAAGCTAGATCATATTCAGCGTCATACGAAGAGCAAGAATATACGTAAAGGGTATTGTGAAAGTGTCGTTAGTGATATGTGCAAGTGCCGGTCATATAAAAGGTTTTATAGTAGATTTTATTTTATTACGGCAGTATTTATTTGTGTATTATGTCCGACTTTAATTTGATAGTTCTGTATGTGATTGATATTTTTTATTGTTTTTGTGTAAAATTGTTTATAAAGTCCTAGTTTTGTTAAAAAGATATGTTTTAAAAGTTATAGGTTGTTTAAAATTTGTTATGTTAAAAATTTTATCACGCACATTTGCACGGTGTTAGGTTCCGAACTTTGTTATTGTTAGCCATTTGATCCTATAGACGAGTAAGCAAAATGTTATCGCTGCTCACACATAGCATTGGACTTATTGTTATGTTTAACTTGTAAGTATGATTATTATTGAAAACTGTTTTAGATTTTTATTTTGTAAAAAAATTGTAATTTTTTTAAAATAAAGGGGGAAGTAGTGTAGGGACACAACATGTAACTTGAGCGACTGCTGACAAATCACCTTTACAGGCGCGCCATTGTATTAGCGTCGCCCAGCAGTCGTCTCCCCGCAACCATGTAGTTAGGTCGTAGTAATTATTATATGTTGTATTTTATTTTAAGTATTATTATCTGGTACCAGCAGTAAAGTAAATATATTCTATTATGCATTATTATTTGGAATGTCCTACAACACTCATTACTCAGCCCCCACATTACACACTTATAAAATCACAAAGAAATATTTAGATCAAGTTAATGCCGTATCCCTAGGTTATAAATAGAGTAATTTCGTGCCAAAATAGCGGCCTATGCACCTGCCGGAATTGTGTTTATTTATCAACGTCATGCACTAGAATGTGATAGTTAAAGGCACTGCCGGAAAATTGCTATCGTAATCATAACTATATTATATATTTACAAAAAACAATAACTTTTGGCGACGAAATAAGAAGAATGCCTCTCTACTTCGTCTGGTCTGTTGAGGGTCCGAAATTCGAAGTCAAAGCATTGAAATTTGAAATATTCAACGAGGTTTTAGATTCTTTTGACCCTGAACTAGCACAGACATCTGACTGGCGAGAAAAGCAAACAGTTCCTCTCTGATAGTTTGGCACTGTTCCTATAATATAGCAACTTGTGCTGTTACAGTCAAGTGGTCACCATACTAATACATGAAGCTCAAGCTATACCGTAAATAAATAATAGCTAATTAAGAAACGTCACACTGTTCATAATGTCACACTGAAAACACGACTTCAGGTGGCAATGTACTCAACGTAGGCACTCATATAAACGACACACCAAAATCAACCTAAACCTGTGAACATACGGTTGATTATCTCTTAGATCTTCAACATTATGAGTACGAAGATAATTTACAGTAATCTGTGAACAAGGTATACAATAGTATAGTAATAATAGTTCGTGACGCTGAAAGTCAACTAACAATGTGTTTCGTCGTGCCAGCTACTCTCAGTTCTCATTCAAACACTGACACTGTAAGAACGTGAGCCAAATGTTGTAAGGAAATCTAAATTGTGTATAATGCTATTAAGAAATTAGTGAAAAAGTTGTGTTTCTGAAGAACTTATGATCGACGCTATCGATTGTGTTGAAGTGGTAAAGTTTTCTGGAAAAGTGTATATAGATTCGGTATTTTCAAATGTTGTTTAGTTTCCTTAGTCAAATTTTAAAAGTAAACCGTTTTTATCGTTGGTAAACATATCTATATTACCTGTAAATGTGTTATAATAGACCAAACTCTATAACTTTTAGACCACCTGTAAAAATTACAACAACAAGTAGGTAGAGATCAAACTTTATTTTGTCAAAATCTTTAGAGTAGACAAACTTTCATCGAGTCTTAAATAGTTTTAGTAAACATGTTGTTATTGGCGCTAGCGTTTCGTATGTACAGTCACGAGCAATAATATGTACACATTTTCAAATTTTCTAAACTATCTGCACGTTTATCTAGACATTACAATATCAAAATGAATTCGTAATTTAGAAGAGGTTCCGTACAGTTTTGAATTAATCTTCGAATTTTCAATTTTGGATTGGCAGAACTTTAGATAACTGGTTTACAAAATGCGAAAATGTGTACATATTATTGCTCGTGACTGTACCAGAATTTTCCGTAATCTAAGCCTTGAGTGGTATGAGTCACAGAGTAGTTATACCTACATGACTTCGCGATCACACGTCTGTGGTCTGCGACAACACGAATACACTTTTAACTCTGTCCTTGACACGTTTGATCAATCAAGCTGAAATGTACAAAAGTCTGCTCTTACATATTATAGTGTTAATTTAATTATATTATTTTGAGGAATTTTATTATTTTTGTCCTTGTGGTCACGAATTTTGAATATTAAATGCAGCACTCAATTTCATCTTTATTAAAGGTGAAGCAACACATAAATTTATCTTTGCAAAAAAAGAAGTACTTGACACACAATTAATCCAGTGTTAAGAAAATAGATAGATAGGTCAGCGTGCTAATAGTAGGTCAAATTTGGAGGAGACTCGTACCTGGAGTTAATGTTAAGAAAGTTTATGATGATAGTTTGTACATAAATCCATGTCAGAGCCTTTTGTTTTTTGTTTACATAAGCACTAAGATTTGATTGATATTGGTGATTGAAGTAACCAAAATACGGAACAAATTGAAGAAAGCTTGCTAATTTCTAACTATTTTCCAAATAAGAAAATTATGCTTTCATCTCCCTCTATCAGCGGAAACTTGTAAATGACCTTCTTATATCTATCATCATCATCATAACAGTCCATTAATGTCCCACTGCAGGGACGGGCCTCCTCCCGTGACAAAGGGATACTCTATAAGTTACATTTATTGTATATGCGCTAGTTGTAAGTATCTCAAAAAATTTAAAAATAAAATAAAATCTATTGAAATGTAAGACTATTCTTAATTATGTAGACGGCATTGTTTAATTGTTTTCCTTATTAAAGTACAACTTCCTATATCACAATTAGTTTCTGTCTTAATTTAACTGCTAATTGATAAATATGTTGTTATCTTTGTGCCAAAATAGGAACTTGACGTCATAAAAGATTTTGGACTGAATCACACTTTTGAGATGTTGTAAACAAAATCTACGCAATATGTTGGTAATCTGAAACATTTCATAGGGATGAATTTATAGCTATTAAAAGCCATTTTTGTAGAATCATTGTTTACATATTTTTTGTTATGAGAAAAACAAAAATACTAGCTGATTATACTTTGACATTGGATTTCGTTTTCTATTACTGACCGATTAAAATACTCCAGGCCACAACCTTCATTTGCTTGTAAAGGCACACAAATGCAGAAAATTATGTCGCTTGTAGATAAGCAGCTCTCTTTATTTCTCCGAAAATTTCATAATATCGGTATAGGTAGGTAACTATTTATATTACCTACTGTGTATTATAAATAGTTAAGTACCAAAAACTTTCCATTCTTGCGAATAAATCCACCACTAGTTCAACATCCAAAGTCAAAGTCAATGACCATCACCTCACCCACTTCAGTACATTAAAATATAAACATGACTTATTTCTATCACAAAGAGTTTTTGAACGTTGTGGCAGAATGGTGAGATAGGTCTTTGCTCTCAATATACGAGCAAATGATTGTGAAACGGTGGGCGTTTGGCATCTTTCCCGCCACAAATAGATCATTATTTATTTTTTATTTTGATGAATACAGAAATTGATATATTACTTACCGACTTCAGATTTGGCAACAGTTAGAAATATGGCGCCAAACTAAGATTTATGTCGTAATAATTACTCTTCGATTAAAATAGCTGATAGTTAATTCCACTGCGTGACACCTGCTTTAAGCCAGCAACTGTGACACATTGTGGTATCGCACTTAGCATAGTAAAAGACGTCTAATTTAGCAAGCTTTGTAAATATTTCCACTTTACCCAGTCACTAACTCTTCGCCTGTCTACTTTGTAACTCGATTGACTATAACGATTGTTATCATGAATCTATGTGCTCTGCCTTCTGCAACTTTCTTTCTTCAGCCTCTAAATATTTCGCTCTTCCAATGATACTGTAAATTTAGGTCACTGACATAGACTTCCATCTCTGGCTGCATTATTCCTCGGCCATGTCCTGACTTGTCGAATCTAATTCTGCCTCGACCTCGATCGATAAAGTTAAAAAAATTACTACCTTTAATTTTTTAACTTCATCGATCCATTGCATGGGCGTGCTGAAAATGTGTGCATCGCGTAACGTCTCTGACCTAATAATTAAAGATATAGAAGGCACTATGCAGACATTAGGAAAAAGAAAAGGTCGAGGCAGAATTAGATTCGAAAAGTCAGGACATGGCCGAGGAATAATGACGATGAGGAGGATAAGTTGACGAATAAGACATGCGCGGTATCATACAATGTACGAGAGGAAATGTTGTAACTAGACTACTGGGCTACTAAGTAGGTAACCCATAAGTTATTATACATATACCTACCCATACCTATGCAATATAAAAGGTATTATAGGTACAATCGCATAAAGTTCAGTCTAAGTTATCATAGCAATATGTTACACTTATTATGTCACATATACCTATTTGAGTAAATAAGTCCTATCTCGATATAACCTGACTGCAATATCCAAGGCTAAACGCCTTTGTTAGGTTTAACCTTGTAGCTAAAAATAAACTGTGCATAATTTAATACTTTTCGACTTAACAACTTGAAGTTACATATGGGACCTTATTTCTAATTTAGTAACATTAGCAAAATAGCGTCTAAAAAGTATTTGGCAATATTTTAAAATCACAAAAGTAAAACGGTTTGGAATTGGCATTTGATTGACTTTAATTTCACGCACGAGACTCACGCTGATGGGAGAGGTACAAAGATTTAAGAACCACAAATTCGAACAATTAAAAAAAATGTTTTGTTTATCCAAGGATGTTATGAGAAAAAAAATTAAATTAAGAAGTTGGAAAGACATTCCCCCATTCAATAAATCTGAAGGCATCGCGGTTGAATACATTTACAGGTGCTTATGAGATCTAAAATTGGTCCTAATAATATCAGTGGCAAGGATGGCTAAACTCTCCATAACATACAATTAAGAAACAAAAGCGTAATTAACTCTTGACCTTTTCTACAACTCCTAACTTTTCTATTTAACCTTAAACCAAACAAATCCTTTGATTCCAATAATATTTCATAATAATATAAAAAAATAAACTTACCAAGAAGATACGTAAATCCTAAATATAGCTCTCCAGACAGGAACGGAAATAACCCTTTGACCTTTAAGGGTCGTCTTTATAAGGCTTCAGTTATTTATAGAAGATATTTATAACAGCAACATGACGTAGTTTCTTACGGGTCGGTGAAGTGGAAACTGTATTCGTAGGTATATGCGAAAATGTTTAGAAGGATTAAAAGACTGACTAGCTGTCAAGCCTGGAGTCTGTCTGAGTCTAGAGATTTTGTATACAATGTATTTATGCTTGTAAAAGTCTCCGCAACACAGGGATACATGATACCTTACGAAAGGTGAATTTAAATGAAAATGTTCGTAATTTACTTTCAGCCTGATTTCGTAGTGATATTTAGGGAAAAATTGTTTTAAAACATGATTTGACTTTGTTTATTTTTTCATCTAAAACGTTTCTTAATAACATAATAATAAATACTCAAGCCGCTCCGTCTGCTTTGAATAAAAAAAATTAGTGCAATTCAAGAGAGTTATCTATTAAATAAAAAATAGTTCGTTTGATATTCATATTAATAAAAATAATTGGTGTAGTTAAAAAAAAATCAAAACAAATTGCAAGCTCTATAAATAATCAGTTTGCAGTAAACCAATTACTAGCATGCCGTTGACCTAACATAAAATCGATACGTTAGATCACATGTCTACCTGAAGCTATAATTAAATTAGAACGATCAAACAGACTTCGTATTAAGTTGGGCCGATGTTAGCTCCCTGTGGCACACCTTCACTATTATTAATGAGAATGCCAATATTCGTTAGTTTATTTCTTAGAAATACAGTTTTGTTTTGTTTGACTTTTGTGGTTCATTGGTTATATTTTTCAAAGCTTCTTTTTTTTTTAGCTTCAAAGCATATGCTGCTGGTTCGATTTAATACCCGATACATTTATTACTTACTAGCTGATGCCCGCGGCTGCAACCGCGTTATATAAGTAGTTTAGATGTTATTCTACACCCTAAACTACCTATAGTCTCAAATGTCATCAAAATCCATTCTGTAGTTTTTGCGTGAAAGAGTAACAAACATCCATCCATCCATACCCACAAACTTTCGCATTTATGATATTAGTAGGATAAATTACCCATGAGATGCCTTTAACCGCTAGTTTACCCGATTCCAAATTTCCAAAATTGTCGATTGCCTTGCTTAGATTCAAATTGACTCTTAATATATTTTTTACAGTGCATACGTTTCTTGGTATTATTGGTGACATTTGCAGCGTTATCGCTAAAACACAATAAGTCATAAAACAGCTCATCTCACGTGACAAATGCATCATCAATCACTGTACAGTATTTATCTTGATAAACCTAAGTCTTAGTATTTGTTCTACCTTTGCATAAGTACACATTTTTGAAAATCTAGTTCTGTAGGAGTGTCTTGTGTAGTAGTTTGTGAAGTCAGTAAATACTGTTTTTTTATGATATTCAGATAAAATTCTTAAATGTTATTCAAAGTTCTCTGATGTGGTCTTTAATGTTTCTGATTAAATATTTACCCAGTCTATATGCAAAAAAATAATCTGTTTTAGTTTCAGTATTTGATAAAAGTACCTTTTTCTTACTATAATGACTTATCATACTTACATTTTTACAATATTTTGTAATTAGAGAATCCGCTAATAAACGAATTTGATGTACTTAAATTAAATAATTTAAATGCGAAACAAAGTTAACAACGTACCTATTCACAAAATGGAAATACCTTGAAAGATATTTTGGCTGAATTAATGATTTGTGAAAAGATGATAATTGCGGTTATAAGAACATTATGAATCAAAATGCGAATACAATCAGCGTCACAAGAACCTTCTTGTAATAATTTTAAGAATTCTATAACACATTTACAATTGATTTTCCTTCAGACGAACTGCTAAGTGACCATACTGTCATGGCTTAGAAATAGATCCCAAATAGAAATTGAAATCAAATGTTATAAAAAATTACAACACAATTGTCATAATTCCGTATCACTGGTGATGTGCTCAAATAAAAAAACAACACACCTTGCAAAAGTTTTGAGCATTGAATTGTTAACTCAATCGATTCTGGATATCTCAATCGATTTCATCCAAAAGGCATAACGTGTAGTAGTAGTCTATCTGGTCGTCTAGTCTAGGGTTTTTCTATAACAAATATAATATATTTACAGGTAATGTAGATATATTTATTAGTACAGTTGAAGTGTTGTTTAAATGACAGACTTATTAAAACATAGTGTATTGAACGTTGTTGGCGAGTAAAATGTCGATTCGAGGAGTTTCAGACGGCACTCGCTCGCCGATGATCATCACTGACTCGTTCTTCGATGATGCTGGTAAGATATTGTTATGATAATGTTATGTTTGTTAGTATAAATACTCCCCACACATTCACACTACGCCATCTAGTCCTAAACTAAGCAAAGCTAGAACAAGAGAGGGTTGTGCATGTGTGGAAAAAGCAGAAAATTATCCTGTTTCCTTCACCTTTCAACTATGTTGCACTACAATAGTGTTCGCACCTGGCAGAGACCATCTCTGGGTGTATCATATTGTGTGCTCAGAGATGGTATGATGCATCAGGATGTATGGCTTCCAAAGAACCGGGTCTCCAATAGACCCGAGTATTATGGAAAAGATATATATATAAATAACTAGCGGCCCATCCCGGCTTCGCACGGGCCTTACTTTCCCGCTTTTCTATCGAATATTTTTCCTGAATTTTCTTTGCTATAAACCTCACGGAGCCCGAGACCTTTCCAACGAATGCAAAACCGTGGAAATCGATTCGTGCGTTCTGGAGTTATAGCGTCAGGAAGGAAAACCCGACTTTTTTTATATAGTAGATGAAATAAACTAGAGGTAATAGTATAGATAAACATTATACATATCTAGATAAAATTAAATTTATGCAAATAAGATTTATGAAATTTTTAGTAGACAAAAAGACCAAAAACCAGTGTAAAAGTAGTAATTATGAATGTAAGATCTTGCCGGTCCATCAGAGGGCAATACTAGTGACAGCGGTTGAACATTATGGTTGTGATGAATTTAAGGTTGAAATTGTTTCAAATAGACTACAAAGAAATGTAAATGATAAGAAAAAAATATGTAACCCCTAGTTATAACAACGTTGGTCAAAGATGTAAAAAATATGCTGTTCCTACCATTTACAATAGTCTTCCGTCAGATATTGAATGCAACTCTGTATCTAAAACTTTTTTTACTTAATAATTTAGAACATGAAATTTATTTAAAATTGTGTAGCTAAACTTTACCTGTTATTGTTTTTTTTTTAGTTTAAATAAGAAGTTAAGGTATTTTCAATCTTAACTATGGTATAGTATATAATGTATGTAAGTATGTGTGATGTGTATATATGTATGATTATTTAAAAATTATGTTATTGGGAGTATTATTCTGCCAACAAACTGTGGTTACAGTTTGGCAGAGAATATGTATTGTGTAAAATTGATAAAATTGTGAATAAACGCTTTTCATTTCATTTCATTTTCATTTTCATCAATGCTATTCTTAATGCAAATAGATCCTCAGCGATAATACATAATAATAATAGAACATTAAAAATATTGTAGTATAAAGTTAATAGGTAATAATATTTCAAAAAAAATTGAATAATATTTTATATTAAAAATCTGATTGAAAAGAAGTTACGAGTAGGACCAACAGCATGTTATGTAAAATGTCGAGAAGTAATTATTATTATTATTATACTTTTATTTCAGAAAAAAAGTTTTCCATACATTGGGTTAGCTATTACATTGATACTTAAAAATAACTTAAAGCTAGGGTTAGTAAAACATTAACAATTAAATCTATCTTACATTAACTAGAGCAGGTCTCGAACCTACATGAACTCTGTTCCAATGTCTCAGTATTGGACAGCAATAGCGACTCCCTATCGCAGCCAGGAGACTGTTGGAGCTGTCTCGGACGCGGCGCCACACAGAACTAACCCGCTTGCGCATGATAGCTTGAAAGCTATCGATTCGAGCCTCAGCAAACATTGTTGACGCGCTGCAGTACCGAGACAGCCCCATCAGCATCCTGAAACTGTTATTATATTGTACGCGTAGGGCTGTAAGCGACCTCTGCGTATACTCAACCCATAGACTACAGGTGTAGAAGGATAGACAATAAGCTCTAAAAAGAATGTGTTTAACTTCACTACTACATCGTGCAAATCTACGGGCGAGCATATTCGCTCTCCTCGCTAGAGCCCTGCGCTCTCTTTCTATGTCAGCCTCATCTGACATATTTTCAGTAACCCAGTGCCCCAGGTACTTAAAGCTTGTCACTTTCTTTAGTGGAGTGCCTTCAATAGCTACATCAGGAAAGTTATAGCTTTTATTTTTTGATCTAAATACTAATATTTCACACTTTTTAACATTGTACCTGAGGCCATGGGCCAATGCATACCTCTCGCAGATTCTGAGGAGTTTTCCAAGCCCCCCAACTGACGGAGCCATCAGGACCATGTCATCGGCATAACTTATGTTATTGTACGAAACATTATCGATAGAGCAGCCGACTCCACTACTACTGAGCTCACTAATCAAACTGTTAACATACAGATTAAAAAGTGCAGGAGAAGACAAACCACCCTGTCTTACCCCGCACCCCAGCCCATATGCCTCCGAAAGTACTCCCCCCCACTTCACCTGGTTCTGCTGGTTATCGTACCAATACTGAAACAGACTTATTAACTCGATGGGAAAGTCATTAGTTTCTGACGCCAGTTTCTTCCAGAGTATGTCATATCTAACCGTATCAAACGCCTTAGAAAGGTCTAAAAAACAAGCTATAACGGGGGTTTTACGTTCTGTGTAGTAACGGACGGTGTGCTTAAGACAAAGTACAGCGCTTTCTGTGGACAGCTGCGGTCTAAAACCAAATTGAGCATCACATATATTTAGGGAGGCCTGTAACTTTCTCTCAAGCAGACCATCCATTACCTTTGCTATAGTAGTAGCCAGTGAGATTGGTCTATAGTTGTTCTTGTCCGAAGGATCTCCTGTTTTATTTTTCAGTATTGGTACGACAACCGTTTTCATAAAGTCTGCAGGTAAGTACGAGTGCCCTACACAAAAAGTGAACAACATTGCTAGGACACGCGGCAGGTGGACACCAGCGTGCTGCAGGTGTTCGATACTGATACCGTCATGACCTGGAGATTTACCACGCGACATGTTTGTTATTATTTCTTTAACCTGTTTAGTTGTAAAGGCTGTGGTTTCCTCTCCCTCCCGGATACCAGCATCGAAACTCTGCGATAAACATTGCTGGGTAGATTTAAAATGACTTTTAAAAACACTCACCACCTTTTCCGCGTCACTTTCGCCATCCACACTCGCAGGGACGCTCGGCCTTGGATTCAACTTGTTAGTTTGTTTCCAAAATTTTGAAAAGTCTTTAGTCTTAACGTGTGTAGCCAAAATATCCATTTTTATTCTTTGTTTATTATCCTGACACCATTTTATTTTTGATTTAAATAATTTTCTACTCTCTTTCATTTTTTCGTAGTAAAATCCATTTTTACTTTTTCCATTTAAAACCCACATTTGAAAACAAAGTCGAGCGTCACTGTGAAGTGGTTTAACATATTTATTCCAACCAACAATATATTTATTACTTCGCATCTTAAGATTATTAGTCGCTATTGCTGCCTCTCTCAGAGTACAAACAATGCTATCATACATTTTATCAATAACTAATTTATGTTCAGGATGTGAACAGCGGTGATTGCTACAAGATCTAAATTCTACAGGAAAATCTATACTTCTAAGCCTTTCGCAACAAATCTCAGAATACTTATATATTTGACTTTTATTTCTTTCACCCCACAACACTTTATCAGAATAGTAATCAAAGTTTTGAATTTTACAACTTAATTGACCCATATCAATAGTTACCTCTAGTGGAAAATGATCAGACCAGAAAACATCATAAAGTACTCTAATATTTACAATTGATTTTGTGGCTGACTTCGTGGTAATGCAATGGTCAAGCCAGCGATGAGAGCCATTTATCTCACTAACATAATATGTAAATGTATCATTTATTGTTAAAAAATTATAGTCTATTATGTCCCACATTTGATCGCAAGAAAAATTAGTCAGTTCGTTAAGTGTAAGTAATGAAGCTGACGTACCTGTTATTATATATGTAATAACTTTCAGGATTAGTTAATTTTAGATGTTTAATTTCATAAACCAAAATGTTCTTAAAGTTTTCTGCCTTGCTGTATTTTGATACAAATTATATTTTAAGTCACACATTTATGAAATAATTAGCAGATCCGTAGTAATTCTTTTTTAGTTTTTCATATCTATTTGAGTTGTTTTTTATCTGTGTAACACTAAGTAATAAAATAAAATATCCTTTAAAATAATCAGCGGAAATCAATGGAATTTACTGACTTGATTCACGATTTTTCAGCTAAATTGGGGAAATACATTAGGTAGGAGAATAAGTTTGTAAGAAATATAAAAAAGGCTTAGCAAAAACTCTAATTCAATGGTTTGCATGGTCTGCACTGAGGTTGGCCAGTTATGTTAGCACAGTAACTGAAGACAGAGTTCGATCGATATTGCGTCGGGATGTAAAGTTCAATGACACGCTACCAGTTAATATTGTTTTATATGGACAACTAGTGACGTCATCGTTCATCATCCCCTCTCTAAGGGGTCTTTGACTAAGGCCCAATTTATACATCGCCAAGTATACAGTAGTGAGTTAAGTAGTAAATTGTTGATTAAGTTGATTTGCTTAACTTACTACATAACTCGCTACTGTACTTGTCGATGTGTAAATCGGGTTTAAGGGCAATCGTCTCTCCATTCTCTGTTAAAGGATGTGTTGCCATGACAGGGTCTAGTACTTAAGACCCAGATGTAGATTTATTTAGGGAGGCTATCTCACAACGACCTTTACTGTCTGCAATTTTGGCAAGATTGAAAAATGAACGCTTGGAAGATACGCGCTAATGATAGAAAGGCTTGATACTGTGTTGTAGGTGGAGTACCTATATAAGTCTCATTTTGAGAGATATAATTAATTTGTCTATTTATAATATATATTTGTTTCATAAAATATTTGTATTTATCTTTATTATTACTTACCTACCTATTGAATTATTATAATATTTTTGTTTATTGAAAAATATTTCTTCGTTCATTGGTAATTATAATAGTACCTAGCTCTAGCTACAATTAAATGCCTCCACTCCAATACGACATCAAGTCCAATACGATTTTGTTGAACTGCCAGTGTTCAACTAAATCGTATTATAAAAAATGCGTTCAAGGTTAGACCGTCAAATTTACGTCTGTGGTAAGCCAATATGGACCGCAACAACCTGTTTTCGGATTGACCAAATCTATCTTCACTACTTTACAATGCAAAACTAAAATAAGAACTCAGTGTATTTTTTTTTTCTTTTAGGTAGGTACACTTATATATTATCGTACGGGCGGGCGGCTACAGTTAACTAACCAGTAAATATTTATTTGTAGGTGTAACAATTGCTTTAGAATATTAAATTTTAATTAACTACAGTTAACAGTGTTCATTTAGCTATGTATCCAAATAAAAGATCGTAACTTGAAAAAGTATTTATATGTCCTCCATGTTGCCGAGTGTTGATTAGAATCCAACAGTTAAAAATTAGTTAGCAGTGCAATTAATTAATTAACAGTTTATTTGTAACAAGTGCTTGGTGCATTTTTTAGGGGACCGGCTGTTTGACCAAAAGTCATTTAGCAAACTGACACTTAACAAACAACGTTTGGCTAAACAATCGTTTCGCCAAATGATCATTTTACTACATATTAATCATTTTACTACATATTAATCATTTTACTACATATTAATCATTTTACAAATGACTTACTTTACCAAATGATCGATACTTAAATTTACATTTTTACAAATACATAATTATTTTACAAAATGAACATTTAGCAACAGAGTTATCTTACGGAATCAATTCATGTAAAAAATAAAAAAAGACCAAAAAGTTTCCTTCGAGCCGGATTTGAACCAGCGACCTATGGATATCAATGATTTTTCCTCTACAGTCCACCGCTCTACCAACTGAGCTATCGAAGGCTTGTGGGTGTTAACGAAATTTTGTATTACTCTTTTAAGTATTACTAAACTCTGTTACGGTAGGGTGACGACACGATTTGGAAAGTTAAACAAAATTCGACACGAGGCGATAGTAATTGAACTAAATTAACTCAGTATTTTTAAACGTCTTATCGTGTTGTTATTTGAAACTATTATTGTACTTATTTGAATTTATGTTTCCTTTCTACTATGCATATTAATTAGTTTCAGTTGTAAGTGTTTTCAAAGTCCATTATCACTTATCTCTTTCTGTTCCATCTCTCTTATCATCCCATAGCTAATGTACAAATTACGTAATAACATAATTTTGTGTAGGTAGGATCCAATAACAGGATAAAAAAGAATCAAGTCTGCGCAATATTCGCGTTAAACCTTTTGTTTACAATGTGTGGGGCGAGTGCGATGCGGATCGAGTAGGGTCCTCAGTCCGCGTTCGTCGGCACTGCGCGTCGCATGCCGCACTGACGTTACCGCCGGCTGTCAAACTCTTTAAATACCGCGTGGCATTCTTAATTCAAAATTTGTATTTACTTATAATGACATGACACTGTGATTTGACGTAAAGTGTGTTGGCTTTTCTAACTTTTTTTTATTATTCTGGATTTGACCTCATTTTATATTTAAGTGATTCTGACTCTGAAGCATATACCAGCTGATTTTGTTTGGTATTTGACAGATTCACACTTAACTGTTTTGATCGGCTATAGCCGCTAGTTAATGACGTATTTATGTTGTTTTCATTGACGTATGCAACATAATATAGAATTATTTTATTTTTAGATTTTAATTGTGTAATAAACAACATTATATTCTAATTGCTTTATCAATTTCAATCAATATTAATGATAGACATTAATTATAAATGCAACTAAATAAATAGTTAAGTACGTATATTTTAGACTAATGGTTTTACTCATTCAATATACTGAATACTGAAGTTTTTAACATAGTTGCGCCATATTTATGAGGTCAAACGAAACTGTTAATTACTCATATGACCTGTTCTAATTAGTAACCAAACTAAGCTGTTAGCACGCGATGATTTTACCAAAAGAAAACTAAAATTATTTTTTCGTTTACTTACTTATTAAATATTATTTAATTACTTTACTTAGGCATTAACATAATGTACTCTACTGTTTATATGTAAGTATTGTTAACATGAACTCTAATATGCAGTACCCTTTATACACGAGTTATCGATACAAAATATGTGTTAGAATACTATGTAGGTACTAACTGGTCAAGATAATTAAGTAATTAAAATTAAAAATATTTTAACTATTATTCAGATAAGTATTCAATGTAGCAATTATTTCAATTCTAGCATGACGAAAGTCTTTGTAAAACAAAAACTAAAAAGAACATTATATCAAGTTCAAGATCTCATTTGACGACCACTCTGTGTCTCTCTGTGTCTGTCTGTGTATGTGGTGTAGTGTGGTTACAGTATTTATCAAAATAAGTTTACTACGCAGAGGTCGTGGCTTCGATCCTCGCACACGGGTATGACACGTTTATGCATCCAGGTGTTTTCTTCGTATTTACAAAAAGTATTTTTATATCTAGAGTACCTACCATAATTCAAGGACCCACCAGCTTAGTTTAGGAATAAATGGCGCTGTGTGAATGGGTGAGAAATTATATTACAGTAGAGATTAACATAACGACTCCGTAAGCGGTTACGGCGACAATTTATCAACCTATTTATTATTTTGATGTATAAACTATATTACTGCACAATTTCACTAAAATGAGACCAGTAGTTTTTGCGTGAGGGACAAACATAAATACAAGTGTTCGCGTTAGTAATACTTACATATTAGTAAGGGTCAAAATTCATACTACAGCAGAGTCGAAGCGCATCGAAGCGTCAATCCAAAACTGAACATATCAAATTCAACCTTAACTCCACAGTATAACGCACACATTATTTTTGAGATTGCGCGCGCACCAATCAGCGTTTGTCAAGCGCAGACGCGCGAATTCGAAAGAATGCGCGCGACTTTTTTAAATCTCAGAAGTAATGTGTGTGTTACACTGTGGAGTTAAGGTTGAATTTGATATGTTCAGTTTTGGCTTGACGCTTCGATGCGCTTCGACTCTGCTGTAGTATGATTTGACCCTAAGGATTATTTTATATGAGACTAGCTGATGCCCGCGGCTTTACCGTTGTTTATGTAGCTTAAACATTATTTTATTCCCTAAACTACCTATATTCCAAATGTCATCAAAATCCATTCAGTATTTTTCGCGTGAAAGAGTAACAAACATCCATCCATCCTCACAAACTTTCGCATTTTTAATATTAGTACAATTTAACAATGTATGGAAAGTTTTAGCGGTTATTACGTAGTAAGAAATTAATTACCATAATACAGGTTAAAAAAGTAATGTTGTGTTCTTGAGTCCGACCTTGAACTAGCTTCACGCTTTGAACACATCTTACTCATGAATATTCTAGTTTGACGCTCATCTCGGTACTTGAATAGATGAATAGTTGAGGGCTCAACACGGAAGAGGCCCAGGTAAACCACTATTTGACACCACACATTCAAGTATGTATGCTGTGCTATTTATAGGTATTAGGTTTTAAAAGTTTTAGTCTAAAATGATACTTACTGTGTTTAGGTATGGTTTCTCGTTAGCAACCTGAAAGCTATAAAAAATATACTTACTTACGTTATTAGTCATCCTCCTAAACATGGCCAGTATGCGACATTAGTAAGCATGGCTAAGCTATAACTTAGTTTTAAATTAACTGTAATAGGTTTAGCGCGTGCCTAGCTATAGTTTTAATGTAAGTTAGTAGTTAGTACATACATACATAGGTAGTTATTGGGACAGCAGGTCAGCCTGCTCGTATCTTATCAATGCTTGTGTTAATCATTATTTAACATAATATTGTTTAAAAACGTAATTGCTTAGGATTTGGAACTTACGTGGTGTGTATCACGCTATGTATGAGTGTAGATAAAGCTAAATAAGTTTAATAAGATAGTTTGTAATTGAAAAGTCGTAGTAGCTACAAAAACATACAAGTAAAAAATAGTCAGAAGTAAATATTAAACATACATAGAGTCTGCAAATTATTCAGTGTACTTATGCGAAAACTGATCCTACGTACCTATAGCCTATTATGCTAACAGCTGAAACAACATTGCATTTCTTTTCTTTTTACTTTATTATGCGATGAAATAGAAAAATATAGTATTATAATGAAGCTGAATCTATTTTAAATTAGTTATATTATGTACTTAAGACGCTACTTTGAAAATTTTCGAGTTGAATTCGGCCGTGGCCAGAGGGGCGCGCCCCTCGGCGCGCGAATGAGACGGATATACTCGCTCACGCGCCGCCGCCGCGCCGTGTGCGCCGTCGTCGTCCGGCCGGCCCTCAAGGACACGTTATCGCTCTGTGCCATAGTACAAATATATACTTACAGTATTTCAACTTCATAGAAACGGACGAAACGTGAGTTTATACCTACACGCTCACGATCGCGGAGGGAACAGTCGCTACTGTGCCGCAGTAACGAGCGGACTGTGTGTTATAATTTGAAACTAAATATATTATTCATATGTCAATTTCAAACAAACATGGCTGATATAAATACCTACTTTACTAAATGACTTAGGTATTTAATATTTTATTATAGTATTTTTTTTATCACGAAAACGGTTTTTTGTACTTAAGTCAATAATAATGAAAATTTAGCCCCCCTTTATGTAATCCCCCATGCGTGTCTTTCACTTTGATCTAGGTAAATTTAAGCAATGACATCGATGTCATTTTTTGAATGGATTGGTCACCCATCCATAAAGTGACCTCGATGCCTTTATTTTGACGTTAGAATAGATCTAATAGACCTGTTTTAAGTTTGGTTTTGGTTATCGATAAATTCAATTTCAAACAAACATGGCCAATATAATAAATACAATACCCGGCCGTAAATATTACACATCGACTTTTTCTCTGACGCTCTACGAAGCCGAAATTGACCGATTGTATTTTTCTATAGGTTGATATGCAATATAAACGGCCCGGTACTGTACCTACTTTACTGAATGACTTGTTAAGTACCTTCTTAATATTATAATTTAGTATTTTATTTATATCACAAACATGGTTGATATAAATACAAACATATACATGTTTCTTTAAATTAAATGTATCAATCATAAAACAACACGTTTTTTACAGAACACTTCCTATTTATTTAAATATAAAATAGAAAAATAAAACGTATTAATTTACAATTACAAAACTAAATGGAAACACAAAGTAGATCGCATGTTTACTATTGTTTACGTACCGCGCACCCATTTATAATAAATATTCGGCCTAGTTTGACTACTGGTTATACTGTGACGTCAGTCCGCGGTAGGTAACAGAAAATTCTGTTACAGAAAAACCTATCTACCGGTCTATTATGTTTATACATGTAGCCCCTATTTTTTTTTTTATTTACACCCGCGCAAGGTATTATGAAGGCACAAAGCGCATCCAGATTCAGGACAATGATTTGGGGATCACAAAAATAATTTGACCGCCTCGGGGTAGCGGTCGCAGTGCACGAGGTCGCGGGTTTGAATCTCACGCAAAACAATAGAACTTTAAAAAAAATACAATAGCCCCACTATGTATTGTCCTGTGTCGCGGGGTATTTACAAACATTTACTTAGCTGACACAAAGAACATCCAGACTCAGGACAATAATTAGTGGATGGAACAAATAAAATTGTCTTACGTGAGATTTGAACTCTAGGTGATTTTCCACCAGAGGAAAGAAACAAGGCAAAAATTGAAATCTTTATGTAAAAATGAACCGTATTGCTTAGGAAATAGAGTATATATTAACTTTGTAATAAAAACACTCGCTTCTCGCGATAGGCCTATTGTTGTTTGTTGCTACTTTTTGTTTGTGTAAAAATGAACCGTATTATTTCTTCAATAGAGTTCAAAATACATTAACAAGAAACACGCATGTCGCGATGTCAATTTTTGGTGGAAAGAGTTCGGTGCGATTTCAATTCTCGTCTCGTCTCGCCCTTCTGGTGGACTCTTCATGCTGACTTACGATTACCGATTACTGCGCCCGCCACTGCCTAAGGCAGAGATTTTTTTTGTGTGATCCACAAACAACAGTCCTGAGTCTGGACGTTCTTTGTGTTCGTTTGTTTCATGTTTGTAAACGTTCCCGCAGTGGAGTGCATGAGAGTTCAAATCTCACGTAAGACAATTTTTTTGTGTGATCCACAAACAATTGTCCTGAGTCTGGACGTTCTTTCTTTGTGTTCGTTTGTTTCAAGTTTGTAAACATTCCCGCGGTGGAATGGATGAGTTCAAATCTCACGTAAGAAAATTTTTTGTGTGATCCACAAACAACTGTCCTGAGTCTGGACGTTCTTTGTGTTCGTTTATTTCATGTTTGTAAACGTTCCCGCGGTGGAGTGCGAGAGAGTTCAAATATCACGTAAGAAATTTTTTTGTGTGATCCACAAACAACTGTCCTGAGTCTGGACGTTCTTTGTGTTCGTTTGTTTCATGTTTGTAAACGTTCCCACGGTGGAGTGCATGAGAGTTCAAATCTCACGTAAGACAATTTTTTTTGTGTGATCCACAAACAACAGTCCTGAGTCTGGACGTTCTTTGTGTTCGTTTGTTTCATGTTTGTAAACGTTCCCGCAGTGGAGTGCATGAGAGTTCAAATCTCACGTAAGACAATTTTTTTGTGTGATCCACAAACAATTGTCCTGAGTCTGGACGTTCTTTCTTTGTGTTCGTTTGTTTCATGTTTGTAAACATTCCCGCGGTGGAATGCATGAGTTCAAATCTCACGTAAGAAAATTTTTTGTGTGATCCACAAACAACTGTCCTGAGTCTGGACGTTCTTTGTGTTAGTTTATTTCATGTTTGTAAACGTTCCCGCGGTGGAGTGCGAGAGAGTTCAAATATCACGTAAGAAATTTTTTTGTGTGATCCACAAACAACTGTCCTGAGTCTGGACGTTCTTTGTGTTCGTTTGTTTCATGTTTGTAAACGTTCCCACGGTGGAGTGCATGAGAGTTCAAATCTCACGTAAGACAATTTTTTTGTGTGATCCACAAACAACTGTCCTGAGTCTGGACGTTCTTTGTGTTCGTTTGTTTCATGTTTGTAAAAGTTTCCGCGAAAGTAAAAAGTATTATTTAGATCTTATCAGTAAGTACCTACCTACCTAAGCTTGCAAATAAAATAGGTGAGTAATATTATTTCTTTGATTTCTTCAGTTTCACACAACTCCTAGGTACTGTCGCGGAGACTTTTACAAAGAACATCCGAACTCAGGACAGTAATTTGTGAATCGCTCAAACAACTTTTTTGCTTGGATTCGAGCCCGCGACCTCGTGCACGCAAGCCATTACCGCGACCGGGCCGCACTGCCCGCGCCACTGAGGCCGTTTCAATTACGTGATCTTGACGAAAACGGTTATAAAACTTATTACACTTGAGCATATAGTCTAAAATCGCTTATATAAACAAACGCTTGCATTATCAAAAGGGTCAACAGTAACTATATAGGTACTTAGTTGAGTTATGGCGAACTTTACCTAAGTTTTATAAAAGACATAACTACAAAAATATTTTACGAACCAATGTTATCGAAATAACTATTATAAAATAATATATTTACTTATAAAAGAGAACAAAGTATTAATAAAAACTTCGGTATAAATATTTTAAACCTAACCTATATATTTTACCTACGATTAAAAATTACGCGATAAAATTTAGTACGAACGGTGAGTAGACATGCACAGGTCCGGCGTCAAAGAGGGCCATCGCCCGACTGAATCGTCGACCGTACTCATTCTGTATCGATCGTTAACTAATCGGTATAAGGTCTGAAATTGCGATGCGCCCGCAACGATCCGGAGCGCTTAGAAATTGCTAAAATCTTATTTGATTCATTAAAAATTATTGGTTGTAGTTATGTAATGATATTCTACAGTAATACTAATATTGATGTTACGAATGTATTTGAGTAATTCCTAAGCATAATGACAGTGTACTTTCCGTGTAATATGTAAAAACCTGTTTTTGTAGAGGTGTTTTCAAAAATAAATATGATCGAGCCAAAATCAAGCTATCGCGTTTTGGTAATTACAAAAACCTAGTTAAAGGTATCAATTTACCTATATTAAAATTCTAGATCAATAGGTCTTTTCATAGTCCTGTAGTAGTTGATGAAAGATAGTGCATTTTATCAATGTATCACCTTAATATATTCTTTCTTAGCTCGCTAGTTATGAAGTTATCTTATACGACAGTCGGCTTGGAATACGATGATTACTCAATGTTATTAGTTTATATATAAATTATAAATTAAATAATTATAAATTATATAAATTCATTGATTAGTAGAGTCAAATATGATTTTTTATTATTCCCTTCAGTAAATTAAAGTGAATCATGATAAAAGAATGTGTGATTGCACCAAGCGTACACTCACACGTGAACAAATTGTACAAACTCATATAACAACGTTATGTGAACAATGAAACAGTTACGAACACCTTTTAATTAACAATACATGACACTGTGCAAGATATTATTTTAACTTAGATTTATTCATAACTAATCTTTAATGTCCCTCTGCTGGGACTTGCGGATCTTGCGGAGACAGTAGTGGCAAGACAAGATATTTTGCCTACTAATATAAAACTCAAACTCAAATTGTTTATTGCATTTCATAGGTAGGTAGTGGGTAGGTACATGTGTTGAATATAGGTACAGATAATATAGGTTCCACGTAACGCGCATTTTTTTTTGTTTTTGTTAAGATAATAAGTAAGAACTTAGAATAAGTACTTGGCTTTTACGACACTTAAAGAATTAAGTACGTATATAACAAATAATATTTGTTATATAATATTTGTTAAATATTTGTTACAAAAACTAATATTTGTTATGTTCCAACGCCCTTACTTAATTCTTTAAGTAATTAGACACAGTAGCATAATAATATTATGAGGCATATTATGCTCCGTGTGGTGACGGAGTAAGAATACAATAGGTATGTCACCCCATCGCATCCCATAGGTGTCGTAAAAACCGACTAAGGGACTATCCGTGAATATTATCTTTACGAAATTAAAAGAAGGAAAACATGAAAGTACACGCTATACCAATCCGTCTGGCCAACGTGGTATTAGTAGGCCAAGTATCCCTCCGTCATGGAAGGAGGCCTGTCCCTGCAGTGGGACATTAATGGGCTGTTATGATGACAAATATTTATTACAAAATACGTAGGTATGTAAAATTATTCACAGCTGAAGATTGTTTACCTAGTGTTGATGGAATGTCTCCGGAACAAGACTCGCAGAGAACAATGGCATAATAAGAGTTGTTACAATGTTGACCAGTGTAATAGTATTCTTGCTTCCTCCACATATAAGGTGACCAAACAAATGCACAAACATAAAACACGGTTATGAATTGTACTTCAAACAACACCTGAATTATTTTTAGATGCTTTTAAAATCAACGTAGAGTCAGACATCCAATAAATAAATAAAAAAAAAATGAAATTAAGATATTAAATTAGTTAAGTATAAGGTTCTTACCACTGAAATGTAAACTTACGAAATATAAAACATAAAATCAATTTCATCATGAAACAAATAAATTATGTACGAGATTACAACATTACATTCAAGTTCCATACATAAACTCATGCCCTTTTGCCATGTGAATACTTAAATTATACTATACCATAACTATATGTATACCATGTGTAGACTACAAATCGCCATTAATGTATGAACCTAATTTGCGTCATCTACACTCCTATAATCGCCATTCTCGCCCGTTTGTTCCGAATACGCACTACAGTTTTGAAGCATGTTATCGATTAGGTTTCTGTTCTGTAAGTCCTTCTAGAATGCCCCCTACCTACGTCACCTACTGCATACTTACACTGTATACATTTCTTTTGTTAATCTTTCGTCATCCATTCTCTTAACGTGGTCAAACCACTAATTCATACTTCTCTCGGTCCATAAGAAACATAGAGTACTACATAAATTGCTCAGAGATCTCGGGTTCGATCCCCATTCAAGGTAAATCTTTGTCATTTATTTTGAGTACTTAAAACGGGATCTAAACCTGCTTGTCGGCTTGTCCGGCTCCGGACTATATTCTTCTCCCGACTACTTTAATACTTCTTTTACAACATACGTTATCTGATGCAATAATAATATAATTTGTTACAAAGCTGACGTAATAATTTGAAGGGTGAATTCGGCGACACGTATACTGGGCGATATGACGTAGCTCTCAGCTGTTCGTATGGCCGCCATTGCGGGCATAGAGTGTAGAGTATGGCATAGTGTAGGGTCGTATTTAGGTCGAATACTTTGATCTGTTGCTAACCGCTCGCTATGTACAATACTTGGTCAATGGTACTTGGAATGTTTGGATTAAACATTTGATTTAGAGGATATTGGGCTTATATTTAGATTTAATGTAAAAATTACGGATGTTTTATTTGAGATTTTTGTGCAGATGTGTAAAGAGAATTGTTTAGAATAGTTAGTTTCTGTACAGATTACAGATTAATATCTGACTATCGATGTTGAATAATTTATTTAATGCAACCACATCATATCATATTCTAGAAACGAGCGTAGGTATTGTATTGGCCGCGCCCTCTTGTACATGAAACGTACGTAAGCGTGCGCGGGTGTGCGTTGGTGTGTGTGTATAGATAACGCACACAGGACACACACGTGAGGGATACCTCCCTATACGGGTGACGGGGTTTGTTTCGGGAGAGCAACACTAAAGCTCTAGCCCGCGCCGGTATGCCCGTCGATTCCTCAACTATGGAAGATCTTGCTGTAGGTGCTTTGTATGCGCAGGTTCTTCTTGGGATATAAATAAAACACTTTTTTCACTATTTCAGTATTTCTTCCAGTTTCCGAGGTACTCAAAGCTTGATGTTTTACTTTTCTTCAGGATCCAACTACAATTTTCCAAGAAAACGCAATCGCTTAAGTACCCCGGAGCATTACCGTCACGTGGGCACCGCGATTTAGCGCTTAATCTCAAGCTAATTTTCACTTTGAGTAACCTCGTTTTCTGTTCGTATTTCTTTATTTAAAACATAAAATATACAGTATTATACATGGATAAACTCGTTACAATGTCAGTTTTAATAATTAAAAATAGTTTTCTTTATATCTCAATGGTACAAAAAGTTATGACAGTATAATCATAAAAAATACACAAAATATCGTCGATCTCTAGCAGTTATTCGTTTATAATTCTCTATTAAATTGAAAGTTATATTCAAATGTTGTTTATTATTTATCTCTACCGTTAAATTAACAATATACAACAAAATTAAACTATATAAATTAACAATTTGGCTAAGTATTTATCGTTTCAAAGTCTCTATTATAATCCGACACATTTTCACACATTTTCTTTAATAAAAGTCTATCTAATCGTTCTATTTTAATATTTTTACACTTATACTATATATCTGAGGTCTCTCAATCACTATATCACTGATTCACAGTCTTTTTTGGTCTTTTAGTTTTAGTCCTTCACTCACACACTATAGTCAGTCACTATACGTCGTTAACATTCTCCCCCTCGTGCGTCGCACCATCCTGTGGCAACGACGTCTGGGAAGGCACCAGTAGCACCACCTTGGAGCAGGGTCGCCGCAGCTCTCCTCCTCTTGTCTGCACGTCCACAATCCGAACCCGTCCATCGGGCCCTGGATACGTGCGGATGATGCGTCCTCTCGGCCACGTACAGCGTGGCAGTGTGTGGTCTACGATGAACACGATGTCACCAACTTTCAGGTTCTCTCCGACGTTGCTTCCTGGCGTACGTCTGGGTAGGAGAGTAGGTAGGTATTCCCGTACCCAACGTCGCCAGAAATGGTCGCTGAGCTGCTGCGTCGTCTTCCACGTCTCGCGACCAACCAAATCGTGGTCACTGAATGCGCCCAGTCGTCCAGCACCGCACGACCGCTTAATGAGAAAGTGGTTGGGCGTGAGTGCTTCTTCATTTTCATTTAACTCTGTTAAAGGTCTAGAGTTAACAATATGCTCGGCTTCTAGTAGAAGAGTGTGTAGAACTTCTTCTCTCGGATGTCGTTCTCGGAGTGTGGCGGCTAGTGCGGTTTTCACCGATCGCACCAGTCTTTCCCAGGCTCCTCCCATGTTTGGAGCGCCAGGTGGTATAAATTTCCACCTAACACCATACTTCTCGGCCTCAGTAGCTAGAGTTTCGTTCTTCAATGCTTCTGCAGCTTGTTGTAATTCTTTGTTGGCCCCGACAAAGTTCGTGCCGTTATCGCTGAACATCACGGATGGCATACCGCGACGCGCAGCTAGTCTTCTGAGTGCCAGTATCATAGAGTCAGATGATAGAGAGGCAGCTAACTCCAGATGAACTGCTCGTGTAGTCAGGCAAGTAAACAAGGCACCTCACCGCTTCTCGTGTCTTCTTCCCACCGTGATGGTCATCGGTCCAAAATAGTCGACGGCGGTGTACGTGAACGGATGTTCACCATGCTTCAGTCGCTCGATCGGTAAGTCTCCAAAGGCTGTCTCTTGCGGTCTTCCTTTCCTGATGCGACACCATTGACAACCATGCTGAGTTGCTCTGACTGCTGCTCTCAGACCCAATATATAAAATCGTTGTCTGAGCTCGTTCATTACCGTAGCGTGGTTGCCATGATTAAATCGTTTGTGATAGTCATAGATGATGAGACGAGTGATGTGGTGCTTACTATCCAAAATCACAGGTCTTGTATAGCTTCTCGATAATCCAGCTACCGCATCGATTCTCCCCCTCAGTCTGAGAAGGTTGTCTTCTATAACCACATCGAGCTTCTTCAATTTGCTGCTTCTTTCTAGAGGTTCTTGTTTCTGCAATCGTCTTAATTCTTCTCGAAAACTGTCTGTCTGACATTTTCTGAACAATATCTCTTCTGCTCTAGCTATGAGTTTCTCATTTATTGGTAACCATTTTCTCTCGATATTCTCTAATTTCATTTTAAACGCAGGTTGACGTTTTCTATTCTTCCTTCTCCAGTCCTCTTCTTTTACAAGATTCGTCTTTTGGTTTCTTCCTGCTTTGCATAGTTCTATAAATTGCAGAACTCTCGTCGTGGTTCTTATTAGTTTATTCCATGACGAAAATCGTTCTGGCTCAAGCGTGCATATCTCTTTCATGATCATAGTTGATTCGGTTTCTCGGTCTTCTATCGTCTTCTCTCTACCGAAGCTTCGTTTTTCAGGCCACTTGTCTTCTTCAAGTCTTAAGAACTCTGGACCTCTATACCATCTGTGTTCACTATTGAAGTCTTCAGCGAGGATTCTAGTTGCGTCATCGGCTGGATTCATAGATGTTGGTACCCAGCGCCACTGCTGGGGTGTTGTCAATTCTTCTATCTCGGCTAGTCTGTGAGCGACGAATGTCTTGAATGTTCTTGGATCAGACTGTATCCAAGCTAATACCACACTAGAGTCTGTCCAGTATGTCTTCTTCGTAATACACAATTCTGTTTCTTCCTCTACAGTGCGTGCTAATCGGCTTCCCAATAGTGCAGCTTGCAATTCTAAGCGAGGCACTGATATCGGTTTCAAGGGTGTTACTCGAGCTTTTCCTGATATTAATGTTATCATGTAAGTACCATCTTCAGACTTGGTACGCCAATATACTGCAGCTGCATATGCTGCTAAGCTTGCGTCGGTAAACACGTGAAGCTCCCCTTCAGCGTGAAGTGGCGATATACATCTTGGCACTTGTAGAGTCTTCAGTAGATCTAGTCTGCTCACGTATCTTTTCCAGCGTTCACTGTCGCCGTCTTTTACCGGATCATCCCAGTCTATGCCGCTTCTCCATATATCTTGTATGAGCTTCTTTCCTTGTATTAGAACTGGTGTCAATAATCCAAGTGGGTCGAACGTCGACATCACGGCGCTCGTCACTTCTCTTTTCGTTGGTTTTCTGATGTTATTCAGTACATCTTCAGGCAACTTTCTTAGGTTTGTACGAAAGGCTAATGTGTCTTCAAACGTCATCCATTTCAGTCCTAATGTCTTCTCTTCATTCTGGCCCAAGTGTATCTCTTTAACTTCTTGACCAGTTAGATGTGATGGCAGCAACGTAGGTTGATTCGAAGTCCATCCTCTTAGTTCGAAACCAGCTTTTCTTTGAACTAAGTCGACTTGCGTGGTCGTCTGTTGCAACTCTGTTGAGGAATGAAAACTATGAAGATAATCGTCCATATAATGATTTCGTACTATTGCCTTTGCTGCATCTGGATATTCATTCTCGTACTCAGCAGCGTTCCTATTCTTCACATAGATGGCAGTCGATGGCGAAGATGTAGCACCGAATATTACAGATGTCATCCGGTATTTTACAGGTGCTGACGTCTTGTCGTCACGCCATAAAATCGTAGACTGTCTCTATCTTCTTCTCTAATTCTTATCTGCAAAAACATTTCTTTTATGTCGGCTGCTACCGCAATAGGTCCTTGTCGGAATCTTATCAGAACTCCGAACAGAGACTGAAGCAGATCAGGTCCAGGTAACAGCGCGTCATTTAAACTTTTCCCTCTTGATGGTGCTGCGGCATCAAAGACGATTCTTATCTTCTTTTTCTGAGGGTGTACCACTGCAAAATGAGGTAAGTACCATTTCTTCTTAAAATCACCTTCAATGTTTACTTTCTCCGCATAACCCTTGTCTAATAAATTCTTAATTTGATTTTCATACTCTGCTTTAAATTTAGGATCTCTTTCCATCTTCTTTTCTATGGTGCGTAACCTTCTCTCAGCCGCTATATAACTCTCGGGCATTTCCTCTTCGGGGTCTCTCCACAGCATTCCTGCTTCGAATCGGCCTTCGGGTCGTCTTCTACAGGTGTCTTCTAATATCTTGAGAGCCTGTCCCTCGAAGTCAGTTGATGGTCTGCGTGGCATCACTCCTAGCGCTTCGATGGCGAAGTGGTCTTTTATTTGTTCATGCATTTCTTCTTCTATTGTTTTAGTGTGAGAACAATAGTTTATGTATTTCATTGTCTTCGCTATGCTTGTATCTAGACCATGCAGTACCCATCCTAGCTCGGTTAACGACGCAACTGGTTGTCCAGGTTTTCCTTTTCTTGTGTATCTTGACACTATTAAATTCCAGTTGTCTTGGCCTATTATCAGCTTAGGCTCTTCTGCTTCGTGATATAATACGTCGCTAAGGTTTTTCAGGTGTGAACATTCTTCTAATCTGCCCTTGTCAATGAACTGCGGTGTGAGTTTCATGTCATCAATAGTTCTGACTTGACGTAACTGCCGGATTTTGTCTTCATGAACTCCTCTAATTTTCAAGTTTATCCTCATGGAGTCCTTAGTCTTCAATCGTTGTCCACCGACAGTTTCAATTGTTAGATCTTCACTGATTCCAGTAGCTCCTAAGTCACGAGCTACCTTGCTATCTAACAAAGACACTGTTGACCCTTCATCTAATAGAGCCAATATATTTTCTTTTCCTGTGTCTGATATCAGCTCCACAGGAATAATCTTCAAATAGGCACGTGATTTCCCAGCACTGGACATCTTCAACGCTATGTTCGTTGACTTCTCAGCTTTCTCTTCTTGTTGTGGTTCTACAGAAGTATTCTTATTCTTCGTATTGTGCAGTAGGAAATGATGCGAACCTTTACACACTTTACACGGCCATCGTTTACACTGTTCATGTCTATGATCACTATTTAAACACTTAAAACACAATTTTTCACGTTTCACTAATGTCCACTTATCGTCAATGTTCAATGTCTTAAAACTATTACACTCATGTAGTCTATGATTGTTTTTACACTGTGGACACTTCACTGTATTCACTTCACTTTCACTTGCTGTGTGAGTCACATGACGTTGGAACGATTTCTTGTATGTGTTCGTTTCTTTCATCTTGTTCCCGTCTTCATATGTAGTATGAGCCCCACACTTATCAGCTTCTTTATCGAAGAACCTCGCTACTAGAGTTAAGTTGCAAAATTCTTCTTCTTCATTTTCTGCTGTGAAGTCATACCATCTAAACTTCATAATAGGTGGTATCTTCGCTATAATTGTCTTCATCATCTCTGGCGAATGAAGATATTGAGATTTCTTCAATCCTTTGATGGCTGCTACACTATTATTTATTTGACTAGCGAACATGCAGATATCCTTAGGGTTGTCACTAATCCTAGGCAATGTTCTCAGCTTCTCCAGTTCGGCTAGTGCTAGAGCATTCGGTCTGCCAAATCTTCTTTTCAAAGCCACCAATACTGCATCTGGTACTGCTTCAGAGTATAACAAGCTCTTCACTTCATCTCTTGCAGTTCCTTTGATTGATTTTCTTAATCGTGCCATGTTTTGTACGTTATTAAACATGGGCGATGTATCTTCGTAACATGTCTTGAAAGCTATCCATTCACTTATGTTCCCATCGAACGTAGGTAATTCGTACACATACTTCGGTTGTGAAGTGTTTGTTCCCTTCACAACATCTCTCAGGGCTTCGGCAAGGACCTTGACTTCTATGGACTGGCTGCTCACTGGTGTTGTATCTTCAGGTTTCACGGCGTTGTGCTCCACGGACACTATACGTGCATGCCCACTCTGAGTCACATTATCTGCCTTTTTCTTCTCGGTACTGTCCATCCAATCACACACCTTTGCAGTCCTATCTTCATGATCTTCCACAGAATCGTCATCTTCCTCTGCATCGCTATTCAATCGAAGCCTGTCGAGCTTGACGCGTGCTAACACCGCTGCAGCTTCCGCCCGCTTTAACTCAAGCAGCGCCAACTCTTCTTCAGCCTCTAGTTCTTTTCTTCGTTTTATTCTTGAACTCGAGGATTTCAATGTTCTCGCTTTAGTTGACTTGGGAACGACTGTATTCGTCGACCCAGGTACCTCGGCACGACGTTCTTCAGTTGCCGTCGCATTCTCGTTCGTTTCAGTATTCTTGGTAGTGGCAGTATTCTCGGTAGTTTCAGTATTCTCGGTTGTTTCAGTGTTCTCGGTTGTTTCAGTGGCCGTAGTCCCAGTCCCGGTTGTCGTCTCCGTGTTCTCTGAAGATGACTCCGTCGCTTCTTCGCCTGAGCGTCGCGTCGGCGCGCCCTTTTGTGACCTGGTGACCGGCATCTTGAACTGTGATATCTTCTTTCTTCAGCGCACACAGCTATCGGCCTACAAGCAAGCTCTTAAACCCGTTAAAGGAATAAGATCCGGCTCGAAGGACCAACTGTATTGGCCGCGCCCTCTTGTACATGAAACGTACGTAAGCGTGCGCGGGTGTGCGTTGGTGTGTGTGTATAGATAACGCACACAGGACACACACGTGAGGGATACCTCCCTATACGGGTGACGGGGTTTGTTTCGGGAGAGCAACACTAAAGCTCTAGCCCGCGCCGGTATGCCCGTCGATTCCTCAACTATGGAAGATCTTGCTGTAGGTGCTTTGTATGCGCAGGTTCTTCTTGGGATATAAATAAAACACTTTTTTCACTATTTCAGTATTTCTTCCAGTTTCCGAGGTACTCAAAGCTTGATGTTTTACTTTTCTTCAGGATCCAACTACAATTTTCCAAGAAAACGCAATCGCTTAAGTACCCCGGAGCATTACCGTCACGTGGGCACCGCGATTTAGCGCTTAATCTCAAGCTAATTTTCACTTTGAGTAACCTCGTTTTCTGTTCGTATTTCTTTATTTAAAACATAAAATATACAGTATTATACATGGATAAACTCGTTACAATGTCAGTTTTAATAATTAAAAATAGTTTTCTTTATATCTCAATGGTACAAAAAGTTATGACAGTATAATCATAAAAAATACACAAAATATCGTCGATCTCTAGCAGTTATTCGTTTATAATTCTCTATTAAATTGAAAGTTATATTCAAATGTTGTTTATTATTTATCTCTACCGTTAAATTAACAATATACAACAAAATTAAACTATATAAATTAACAATTTGGCTAAGTATTTATCGTTTCAAAGTCTCTATTATAATCCGACACATTTTCACACATTTTCTTTAATAAAAGTCTATCTAATCGTTCTATTTTAATATTTTTACACTTATACTATATATCTGAGGTCTCTCAATCACTATATCACTGATTCACAGTCTTTTTTGGTCTTTTAGTTTTAGTCCTTCACTCACACACTATAGTCAGTCACTATACGTCGTTAACAGGTATTCCATTATTGAATAAAGGAAATTTGGATTTACAAATAGATGTATAATGCTGTTATAATAGATTTATAATAGTTTCCTGTCAAGTTTTATTTGTTTTATTTTCTTAACAGTAATATTTTAGGACTCTACTTAGTCAATTTTAGCGACTTTTATGGGATTAAGATAAGATGGTGACATCATGATTTCCAACTTACAAAACTTGCAAATATCTCTACGTAATATTGACTGCCTGTGAATGTTGCCAAAAAATGTATATTTGGGAACATAGATAAGATACTACATACATAGTGAAGCAATACCAATCAGAGTGTGACCTTTTTGTGATAATTAGCAATTTCCTACTCGCAGCTGAATTTATAATAAGTAATCCAGTACTTAATGCACGTTTTGATATTATCAGATTGTGTAAAAAACCACTTAGTGAAATATAGCCAATACAGTCAATTAAGTGTTTCATTAATTAATTACCTTTTTGTATTGAAGGAAATCTGTGTTATACAGGGTGTTTGGTACATCGTTTGCCAAATTGAAATAGCTGATAGAAGAGGTCATTACCCGTCTTTCCTCACTCACCTAGCCGGTTTTAACCTCAACATATTTTAGATATCGATGTAAAGCTATTTTTAAAAGAAAAACCCAATATTTACCATGAACACTTAAATTAAAAAAAAAAAATCTTCTGTGAGTCCTCATAATTATATTTTTTTGTAAAGTTTAATACTAGGAGCATCAAATAAATTCATAATAGTCCACCAAAAACGTCAACTTTTTGTTTATTGACTTATTATAACTATAGAGACAGGTAAAATTTAAAGGTATGATCAACTTTACAGTACAATAAAAAAATAAATAAAAGAGAGAAAGTTCTTCCATTTTCTGAATAAATGCCTTACTTTATCCTCTTTCCATTGGTATACAACATGTTATAAAATAGTAAATAGTTTTTCAACAAAACATGTGTAATACATAATTCGAAGTTAAGAAAACACGTTTGATGCATAACATTTATCGTAATTATTGACGCTATAGTAAATGATGAATTTTTTTTTATTTTATTATATTAAAATTAACTCTAATGTGATAAGGTAGACCCACTGCAGTGATAAAAAAAGCTAAAGTAACTAAGTAAGTACGCTAGAATGAATCAATTATAGCAATTATAGCTAGTAAATTTACCTTTGCTTATTCATAAAACGTGTTTTCTTTACTTCAAATTATGTATTACACATGTTTTGTACAAAATCTATTTACTATTTTATAACATGTTGTATACCAATGGAAACAGGATAAAGTAAGGCATTTATTCAGAAAATGGAAGAACTGTCTCTCTTTTATTTATTTTTTTATTGTACTGTGAAGTTGATCATACCTTTAAATTTTACCTGTCTCTATAGTTATAATAAGTCAATAAACAAAAAGTTGACGTTTTTGGTGAGCTATTATGAATTTATTTGATGCTCCTAGTATTAAACTTTAAAACAAAACATAATTAATTATGAGGACTCACGGAAGATATTTTTTTTTTAAATTTAAGTGTTCATGGTAAATATTGGGTTTTTCTTTTAAAAATACCTTTACATCGATATCTAAAATATGTTGAGGTTAAAACCGGCTAGGTGAGTGAGGAAAGACGGGTAATGACCTCTTCTGTCAGCTATTTCAATTTGGCAAACGATGTACCAAACACCCTGTATTTAGTACTAACTGGTGCCGGTGACTTCTCAGCCGTAAGGCTTCAGAATATAAGTCGCTCCTCTTTCTATACGTGTAGTGCTCGTAAGAGGCAACATAGGATTTAGAGGCCATCTTTAATCCTATACACTTGGTGTTGGTGGTAGACCAACTAATATCCGCCTTTATAGTGACCACCATAACTCATACCTATTATAGGCCCAGTTGGTCGTTTTTGACCCGTTAAAAAAACAGCCTTCTGGCACTGCTACCTAAAAATTTCACTTACTATCTTTATAATACCCCTTCACGTATACACATATCCAAAAATGAAAGATATCTGAGAAAAAATAGTTCTGGGTATAAATGACTGTGTGCTCCTGTTCGGAGGTGCACATGTGGTCAGACTTTCAAAATGAGGGCGACAGTGAACCATTTTCATGACTACACTTTATGCCTTAATTCCTGTGTTTTATTCGCGTTATCCACCAAGTTCGATAAAGTCATTTAAATAACTGCACTTCTGCGACAATATCAAGACGTGTATGCTGGTGACATTAGTATTCTTAGCTGGTCACCACATGCATAATTATGATTACATTATCGATTAACCGCTATATTACTCGTTTATACTTTCCACTTTACATAAAACTTTGTCATACTGCTAGCGGAAATAAACATAGCGTCAGAATAACATAGCGTTAAAGAAATAACGCTAGTCTTGACGTTAACTAGTATTACAATAATACCTTTGTAAAATTACAGCAGCAATATGCTCTCATAAGAGGAACCGTAGTACTACGAGTAATTTAGTAAAATTTTTGAGTAAATATTATGTTGCAAAGGAGCGTAAAATAAAATTAATTAAAAAGAGTTAGTGAGGCTTGTACTTATACTAGACACTAACCCCCTTATTCATAAACGCCTCTTAAATTTAATCACTGTTTAGCGAGATTTTTATTAGGAAAACCAACCTTATACCAAACAAAAATTAAAGTAATCAATTGACTATTTAAAAGACATTTATGAGTAAGGGGGTTATATTTTTCTTTAGTAAAGTCATAAATATTATTCATAGAAATGCTAACTGCTCGTCAAATGCCTTGATTTTTAAGGAAAATGTCACATAGTTTCGTAACTTAGCTATCAATTTATATCTGCGCAGCTTTGCATCTCTTCAACATCGCTACCAGTGTGACGAACGCTTAATCCCCATTTCCGGTTATTCGAGTATCATCGCCCGTTACATGAATTCATATTTGGAAAACTCATCTCTCATTCGACATCAACAAGCCGACAAGTACTGACGTCTCATAACAGTGTCATTATAGTCAATTTGAACCTGCGATAACATTTGAAGAGATAAATAATGGTGTAAATACATTATAAGTGGTGATAGTGAGATATTTAGTGCCTTGTTTACAATGTATAGTTTTGATAAGGACCTCTGGCATGTGAGAAGACCTTCCGAGAGCCAGGATACTCCGCCACCTGATGAAATACGACGTAATTATTTATTTATATTAATTTTGTTAATTTATTTAGGTACGGCTTTAATTAAGGGGTTACCGAAACCTGTTATTCTGTTTCGCTCACGTGGTGAATTCTCGAACAAATATTTTGATGTAACAATGAAGGAAAAAGACCCCTGATTTGTAACTTTGAAATAAGACCCTTGCATTGTATGCAAGTGGACCAACTGAAAGGTAAAACTGTAACTCAAGAACTACTGTACTGATTAATATGTAATATAGGTACCTATATCAGTTTGACTGCTTCGGTAGCGTAGTAGTTAAGTATGCGGCTTTCGTGCAAAAAGTCGCGGGTTTGAAAGATAATGGTTTGTGCTATTAACAAATAAATTGCCCTGAGTCTGGATATTTTTTGTGTCCGGTAAATGTATGTCTGTAAAAGTCCCCTGGACACGGAAGTTATTTACATTGATCTTATCAAGGATTTGAGTGTTTCTAGTGCTTACTGCGTACCCAGTATATATAGTTCTGTAAGTCGGTTTAAGAGGGATTTATCTTGCTTGATTATCGACGAACTTAAATATGACAAGATTTTATTACGTAGATTCAAAGATTATGTCTGGTGTAACTTCGTCGGGTGCAGATATCTTGAGGGATTCTGTACAATTCAACAATCACCTGTCGCACTTAGTACTGAGTATGGTTTGTGAGTGGTGTATTACGTCAATCCTCTATCGTTCAGAATCTATGATACCTTGTATTTATGTAAGTTGGTGTGCAATAAAGAATTATCTATCTATCTATCTATCTATCTATACCTTGGGTGTTGTCGGTAAAAATTTACGCAAGCATTATCATCTCTTTCTCTGCCTTAAACGGTCCACTGCTGGACATTTTTTTTTTTATATGATGGGAGGCAAACGAGCCAGCAGGTCACCTGATGGTAAGTGATCACCGCCGCCCATGGACACCCGCAACACCAGAGGAATCACAGGTGCGTTGTAGACCTTTTAAAAGGGAAGTAAAGGGAGGAGGAATGGGCTACCGGACTCTCACACACCGGACGAAACACAGCAGTGACAAGCACTGCTATTCTACGCCGATTTTCTGTGAGAGGGTGGTATTTCACCGGACGAGCCTGCCCATGCGTGCCGCAGCCAAAGACTGACGACATGGCTCTACCACTCGAAAAACATAGACCTATTCAGGCCAATCCTTATCGTGAGGTGACCTTTACTCTCCAGAATATCTACAAAGCTAAAATATTTTTAACATTGCATTGCAAATTGAGGTCATAACAAAAATATAGTTTATGATTCTGTGAAAGTTAAACGTCGAACGTTATTGATCTTACGAGTTGTTTTGTTTGTTTTATATATCGGTTCCTAGAATAATGGCGCTGTACGATGATGATCTACCTAGGGTACAATTTTATTTCTATAATGCTGAGTGGTTATGGAATATAATACGCCACTTACCGTCGTCGTGTCGGAGGAAGGAATGAAAGAAAATTACGTTTATAATTCAGTTTTTTTTAATATTACGATGTAAACGATTAAAAACCCAAACTCCTGTGTCGCGCTAATAACTGATACAAATAACATCTAGGTTAAAGATAAACATTTATGAACTGCTACGTGTAATTCGAATCCTAGACCTAGTGCAGCAGCAGCATAACACATCTACTGCGCCACCGAGGTAGTTATTGTCATAAAGTTGTAGTTAATTATAATATGGATTATAATTTATACATTACAATTGAGGCACAAGACCGCGCAGGCTGGAAACGTTTGGAGGAGGCCTATGTCCACCAGTGGGCGTCTATAGACTGATATGGATGGATGGATAATATACATTATCATCTTATGTTTTCCATCATCTTAGTAAATAATACAAGTCCTTAAATCTGTAAAACTAAGATCTTTGTGAACACGCCCTAATGTGTCCTAGAGAAGAATTCAGTTGTACGCATTGCGTATAATCTTTACTGAGTGTTGGCAGAGTTTGGCTTGTACTAGAATAAATACTATGTCCTTGTTCTTATGACACGGCAAGCTTAACAGATTGAACTTGATGTAAAGTGCAATTACCGTGCTAGCTTGTTGCCATAATTTAGCTGATCTGGATAAATATAAACATACATATACATAAACTCACTCCTTATCCCGTCCTAAATATAAAAATATATAAAATATTCCTCATACTTTCTTACAACGCCATCTAGTCACAAACTAATCAGAATTTGTACTATGGGTACTAGACAATAATAATAATAATAATCTACATTTGAAGAATATGATAAGTAAGTAGGTATCATAGGACGGACGGATCATATTATATGCTGGAAACTTATTACTTATTACACAATTTAATGGTTCAGCATATGAATAAATTCTCGAACCTTTTATGGATGAAATTAAACAGACATTTGACCATGATACTGCAGATTGACATGAGTCACCTTGTTGTGGAAAGGGGAGAGAGAAACAAGATAAAATAACTCTTCAGAGTCTGTTCTCTATATTAATCACAATAGTAATAGAGCATTATTTATAGCATCCCATTAACGTTCATCGATCTTCTCCAGTTCTCTTCTCTAGATAGTACAAATAAGCATGCTGACCTGAGAGAGTAATAGTGTAGAGTTCAACTTCTTTTCGTGTTTCGTGTTTCTATTTTATATCATCATCATAACAGACCATTAATGTCCCACTGCAAGGAAGGGCCTCCTCCAGTGACGGAGGGATACCTGGCCTACTAATACCACGCTGGCCAAACGGATTGGTACAGGGTTTATTTACAAGTTTTCCTCCTTTATATTACGTAAAGATAATATTCACGAATAGTCCCTTAGTCGTTTTTTACGACACCCATAGGATGAGAAGGGGTGGTGACACACTGTATTCTTACTCCGTCACCACACGGTTTCTATTTTATACAAAGAAATATTTTAATTCACAAAAAAATAATGTATTTTTATCGGTTTTGTACCTACACTACAAACTCTGCTTAGTTTAAAACGAAATGCCGTCATACGACCGTGTAAAAAATCATGAATGAAATTATCTTCAATCCCCGCAGTAACACTAACTAGGTCAGCTATCTGACCTATAACATAATCAACTTAGAAACAGAGAACCTCTACTACTACAAACTAAACTAATATTATGTTATTTTAAAACTAAAACTGCGCAGTTGTTATCGCTTGAGGCGGAGCTAATTTCAACCACTGATCGATAAACATTAATAAGTAATTTATTAGCGAAAACATTAAACAATTTTACACACTACAATGCTAATATAATGAATATGTTACAGCCAAAGTAATTAAATAGATACTATACATAAGGACTGGTCATTATAAATAATATCCAAATAGACTAGACAATGTGATAAATTAATCACATCATCTAGACATTATTTATAATAGCTGATCAAAGTTAGTCAAAGTAGTAAATACGGTATAACTAACTAATTATTACCTTAATTATTATGAGTATTACTATATTCTAGAACTCGCCGGCCGCTGCCGCGCGCGGCACGCTCGCTTCGCTCAATCAAAGTTAGTCAAAGTAGTAAATACGGTATAACTAACTAATTATTACCTTAATTATTATGAGTATTACTATATTCTAGAACTCGCCGGCCGCTGCCGCGCGCGGCACGCTCGCTTCGCTCGCTCGGCTAGTGCGTCCTTTTAGTCACCATACTAACCTAACCTAACCAACTGTTTCTGACTTTTGCCTTAATGTTTTATTTTAGGACATATTACTTTATAGCAAGAAAAAATAGGATATTTAAACAATTATAGTACCCTATTTTATGACACACAAGTATTATAGGTAAAGACGATTAGGTAATATACGATTTCGCATATTATAGTAACTATATCCTTATTTAAATAGTAACCACAGATAAATCAACCGCTCCGTATCATATTTATAATATAGTAATCTTTACCTACTTGTTTTATTACATTATCTGAGTCTTTGAAGATATTATTTATAATGGCTAGTTAATGTGATTAATTCTGCGACATTTATCACTTTATCTAAATTGAGTAGCCATTATACATAACGGCTAGTTATTATGTATAATATTCATATTTATTACTTTGGCTGTGACAAATACAATAATTAAAAAAACGTGTGTTGATAAACTATAGTAACTTGTGTTACGTTTAGATAGCAACAGTTTGACTACCTCAGTGGCAAAACGGTTGGTTCGAATCTCACGCAGAACAATTATTTTTGCGATCTGCAATATATTGTCCTGAATCTAGATTTTCTATATGAGTAACATTGATGTTGGAAAAGTTTTAGTTCCTATCGTGGTTGTGGATTTGTCTTTTTAAAAATCAAAATCAAATCAACTAGTAAGGGGTTAAACACTATGCCCCATACTCATAAACGCCTCGTAAATATTAGTCAATTGATTAGCTTGAATTCTTAAGGTTTTTTTGTATAAGGTTGGTTTCGTAATAAAAATCTCGCTAAACATTGATTAAATTTAACAGGCGTTTATGAGTACCTAAGGGGGCAAATCTAATAATCTATTTTCTGTAGTGTTTTCGTTAGTTAGTACTGTTACTATAGCATAAAGATAACAATAACGTGCTGGAGTATGTCGGTGGAATTTCAGATACTTAAAGTGCTGACGTAGGTATTTATATGTAGGTACCTACACATACATACTGTGTTTAATTGTAGTATATCCACACACACAAACACACACGCACATATTTTAGCGATGAGTGTGGTATTGTTATTGTGTGATGATTGAGTTTGTAGTATTTTTGCACAAAACTTCCGATATAGGTGTGTTAGTTAAAGTAGAAATGCCTCGGAGGCGCGACGATCGCAGCTTCGATTGCCACGCACGACATATTCATACTTCTTATTGTCCTGAGTTTGCTTGGTCTTTACATTGGTTTCTGAAAAGTCCCAGGCAGGCCATAATCGCTAGTGCCTGAATTGTCTTACACATTAGTTTTAGTATAGGATTATCAGGGAATAGTTTGAGTTTTTCATACAGTTTCTCAGTTTTTTGTTCTTATTAATCACAATTATAGTTAATTTTCATAACATGAAACACTAACGTAAAATCACTCCAGACCAAGGTATTAAGGCTTATACCCTCCTTGCTTCAGACTGATAGATTTAGCATCTAATCTTAAACTAAATATACATACTTGCCTATAATAACTAAATCATTGAGATTACATAATTATGTAAATAATATTTTGCATAACATTTACACAAGTAGTTACATATTTAAACAATCGAACCTTGACCCTGAACTACGATAACCCCTCGAAATAACGATATAACAAGTAGGTAACCTATACACTGATGTTTTTCATAAGAGTTTTAAAAATACTTGATGAATTATTTTCTTGATTAATAAACTGACTACAAATTAGAGAGTTGATCCAGATTATAATACTCAATTTTGCTAACATTAATGAGTTGCTAAAATTACAAACAATTTTTGGATTAAACCTAAATTAGTTGACTAACTTTGATAAAAATACTTTGGGATCGACATGAAAGTAGATATATCCACTTTGGTTGAAGAGACATGTAACTAGCCTAGCGGCAGTCGAAGGCGTTAAATGCGAAACAGAATGTGAATCAGTGTCTTCTGATTAACCGCCTTATGGCTAACGCAGACCTGGACGGCATGGCAAAGTATTTTAATTTTTACTAATTGATGCTGTTAGCATCATTTTAAAGCATAGCAATTTATGTCGTATTTCTGTAACAGTACGGTTGAATTTCCATTAGTAAAAATTAAAATACTTTGCCATGCCGTCCAGGTCTGCGTTAGCCATAAGGCGTTTAATCAAAAGACACTGATTCACATTCTGTTTCGCATTTTAAATTTGAAGCATTTTTTAAAATTTTGAAATAGACAACTCCCGCACTAGGGATCATGCCCTGTGTAGCGGGGACTTTTTTACTAACATCAATTTAACGGACACAAAAAACATCCAAAATCAGGAGATTTTTTTTTTCTTTTTTAATCTCATTTATTTAAAATAACCATATAACCAATAATAACATAATAATGGACAATAATTTGTGGATTGTACAAAAAATTGTCCTACGTGGAATCGAACCCGCGACCTCATGTACGGCAGTCGCTTGCGCTACCACCGCCACCGAGGCAATTTTTTCGATAATCAAAGTGACGATGATGCATCACAAAGCTGGTTACATTACATTACACGTAGGTACAATACTTGTCCGAAATATCGTATGCGTGAGTGGTCTCTACATTTTCTAATACCTATCTGTTTCTGGGTGCTTAATAGTCAGTGTCTCCCTTATCTTATCTCCGCTGTATCCTGATCCAGGTCACACAAGATTACCATTTGACAGTTCGTTATCATGGCTACTTTATAATATCTCTCTATGATTTGCCGATGTTACAATTGATGTGCGTCTCACGCAGTTATTTGTGTCGTATTTTGTTTAGAAGATTGTCGGTTTCCTGAATTTTATCAAAAACTTATTTCATAAGTGGTTGTTAGTGTTTTTTTTTTTTTTTTTTTTTTAGAAAAGACAACTCCCGCACTAGGGATCATGCCCTGTGTCGCGGGGACCTTTTACAAACATCAATTAACGGACACAAAGAACACCCAGACCAGGACAATAATTTGTGAATCTCACAAATTATTGTCCTGCGTGGGGATCGAACCCACAACCTCTTGCACGGCAGCCGCTTGCGCTACCGTCGCGCCACCAAGGTCGTCGTTACATTATTGAATTATGATGTGTTTAAAAAATTATAATATTTTGAGGAGGTCTATATCCAGATGTGTCTGTTCATTAGCTGACATGATGATGATGTGATATAATTTTTAAGTAGCGCGCTACAATGTCTATACTCTGTATAACATCTGCTAACATCTCGATAGCAAGGAATAAGTAGATATGCTTTTTCATATTTTATATTGGCCCAATCATCATCTTAGGTCTTTCCAATCAATATCGGTTAATTCGTGTAGATACGAGACTAGAATAAAACATACATGCACAAAGCCTGAAAGCCATTAACTCTAAAAGAAGTGCTTTTAACTACAGACATCATTATTTGGCAACGGGCTAAATAAACAAGGTATTTAATGAAGACCATCGATTGTATACATCCCTGGACAATCTCAGCACTTTCCATTGCCATATCGCCGTGGAAAAATAAAATAACATGAAGTATATACCTATTATGTTATCTCTTCCCAGGTAGCGAGAGTCCCACAAGCGCAGTGGGTGCGGAGGCGCCCCGTGAACTGCCCAATGAGCTGTCAGCGCCTTACGAGGTGCCGCAGTTCCCCATCGAACAGATTGAGAAGAAGTTATTAATTCAGAGACAACTTAACGTCAAGTAAGTACATGTTATTTTTACTTCTTGTTTATTTTGCACAACGCCATCTAGTCCCAAACTAAGTAGATCTTGTACTATGGGTCGATACTAGACAACAGATAAAAATTCTTAAATACTTTTTTTTTGTAAATACGTACTTAATGTACATAGTAACACCCAGACCAGTGCAAACAATCATGTTCATGCCCACAATGTTTTGTATTGAGCTGCTGTAATCAAACCTGAGAACCCTGCGTAACAGCAATATACCAACATTGTAATATACCAACTACACCACAGAGGTCGACAAAACTTTTAAAAGACAACTTTAGCATTTTTAAAAAACAACCAGACGCAGGACCATAATTTGTGGATCGCAATCGAATTATCCTGCGTTGGATTAGAACCCGCAACACAAGTAGCTTCCGCGACCGCCACGTTACGGAGGCAGTCGTATTGTTAGTGTATCTGAAGCCACGCTTGAGGCCGTGGCTTCGATCTGCGCACAAGTCTAACCTTTGTGTGAATGAACAACTGAATAATTTGGTCTGTGTTTCTGTGTACAATCTATGTTGGTGCTTTTTCCTTGTAACAAGTCACATATTACTCACACTTTCACACAACGCCATCTAGTCCCAAACTAAGCAGAGATTGTACTATGGGTACTAGACAACGGATATACCTAAATACATAAATACTTACTTTTTTTGTGTAAATATATAAATATTATACATAGAAATCCAGTGCTTCTGAAGATTTGTTTTCCTCTCAAAATGAAGAAGATGAGCAATCGCTTTATGTTTAAGGGAACGCTAGGTACCTTATCCTCTGTCTGAGATCTGAATCCTCATCGCAAACGTAAAGCTGTTAACTTTACTTTTTTAGAAAACCGTTTGTCGCATTTTAACGACAACAATGCTTTTCGCAACGACGCACGTGAGTTGACGACGATGTTATTGAGAACCTGTATTTGTTATCTGTTTTGGGCACAGAAATCTAAATAAAAGGAGAAGTGGTATGACGGGGTTTTCTTGTCAACGCAATATGATTAGACCGATTATATAGCTAAAAATGGCTGTCACCTAGGTTTAGCTGTGTTTTGACAACGACCGAGATAACATATAAAATGCCGAGTTGTTCAGTGGTTGCCTGTAAAATTAAGAGCAATAAAAAAATCTTTATTAATAATGGAATCACTTACCGTATGCTAGTACATGTATTTTATTGTATTTACCTCTAAAATCATGAAAAAATAATCTTTAATGTCCTCACTATGTTATTTTCATGTTCGGACAATTAAGTACTATAATATTTTTGTAACATATACATTGCTTCTCTAATGCTGTCTAAACTAGTCATTCAATGATGTATGAAGCAATGAACTATTCGCTCAACGATATTACGTATGACAAGTGGTTGCTAACCGTGATCGCTCTAACAACCAAACAATAGTGACGATCCGTTCATGACTACGACCACAGAACATTATGTGACTACGACTATCTATCGTTTTCGATAAAAAGTCGTGTATTGTAGGAATTTTAAATTGTAAAAGTTTTATTAAGTTAAATGAGATTTTTTTTTTTAAATGTTGTGTTACGCTGTTTCAATTATGTAATTTCAATATAAGTATTACAATGTTGAAATAATATCCTAAATCAAAGGTGGAGTAAGTACTCTAGAACATAAAGGTTTAAAATGTTGATTAGAGTGGTTTTAAAAGTTTTTTTTAAACGCTCATCCATTTATTAGCACACACGTGCTTTTAACTGGTTTTATCAGATTTGCTTAAAATCAGTCTAAATGCTCATCTATCAATTCCTATATTCATGCTATTGTTTTAATTTTATCTAGGCGCAATATTGCTCGCGCATTTTGGCATGCGCATGCACATGCTTGAATAAATGAACTGTACACGCTGTTACCTGCTTCAAAAAATAATCTGTATACTTAGTCTTATATTATACAACTATCCAAAAATTGACATCTATAAGTTGTAATTGACTACAAAACAGTTTTGGCCCAAAGCTCAATATATGGACCACACAAGCTCACTCAAAGAAATTTAATGAACCATGATGTAATTAAACAAAGCGCTTTTTGAAGAGATTGATAATTGGCGATGAAAAGTAGATCATGCATGACAAGCACGTGCGGAAAAAGTCGTGTTTTAAAGTCGGCTAGGTTTTACCGACAGTCGCTAAATTATCGCTAGCTCTCCCTCACAGGTGCGTTACTTTTATGACAACAGTCAAAATGTTACAAGCTGCTGCGACAATAAGGACGCAAAAGAAGTATGACGCTTGAGTTCCTTCAACCTGCGATATTACGACATCAGTTCACGGATTAATTTGTTTCACGACATGTACGATCTTACACAAACTGTCGTGAATATTATTTTACAAAAGTATTGTACAATTATATATTATTATATAATACATATTTATATAAAAGTAATTATTATTTAAGTATATGATAATAAGTATTTAATTTTTAATAATATATAAGTCTTGTCTATCGATAAATTTTATTAATTATTTATCGATAAGGTCAACGCCTAGCATAAATGTAATTTTTTTGAATGTAGTAGTTTTAAATTGTAGTAGTTCTTCTATCTAAATTTTTTGAAGTTTGTTTTAGTTGTATATATATAGTAGCGCTGATTGGTTCGCTGTGACACCGTGTAAGGGAGATATTTCAAGGAAAAACGAGACAGAGTATTGCGTTCATTGATAATCTAGATGTAACTGAGAACAGTAGTCTATTCGTATATTCTATTGCTGTGTGTGTTAATAAAACTGGCGACATTAGGTTTCCATACAAAATGACATTCAGGGCACATCTCCTTTTTTCAGATATCTGTGGTTTTGGGAAACAGATATAGGACATAATATAAATACCTAAATAATCCGTGATATCGTTCAGAAAAAGCAGTCCTTCTGCATTCGGAACCGATGACAACATAGTTCTGCTGATCACATAGATGACGTTAGACTCTGCCTACGCCGATAGTCCAAGGTGTGAATTTATCATAGAGGAAAACACAACATTAACTTTCAATAATAAAACTAATATAACATTTAGTATGCCTAACAGAAGTGTAAACAATACAATTGTTATACTATTTTTAGCTTTACAATAGCGACGCCGTACATTGTTACAAACATATTTTGTTTTCTATTATATCATTCAATACGAATTTCGACATCTACGTATTTTATTCCGAGTTTATTGAAATCTTTTCAAGCGTAATACTTTTCAACGTTTCGTGTACAAATATAACTTACTTTTATAATTGCTTTAATTTATTTATTGTATCGAAATGTTATGTAATGTCGTTCGTGGTCCAAAAGATGTAGTAATTTTTACTCTTACGTGAAGGAATGACGAGCTGATAATGCGGGTTCTTTAGATGAGAGAGGCACAAGTTCGCGTGTGGTAGAAACTTTTGGAGAAGGCTTTTGTCCAGCAGTTGGGGTATTTTAGCTGATTCAAAAGCTTTGAGATTTTGCACCATTTGCTGTGCTGTTATAATCACTAGGATGAGTTGTACATAGTAATTTCGTATTTTTTGAGGCAACACCAAATTGCTTAATCAATTTTGATGTAATTTTTGCTGAACCAATTTTATCTTTTCAAACAAATAGATTACTTTTTGATAAATATACTTATATTTTATTAAAAGGTGTATTTCAATATGGAGAGAGCCCAATTTAAGATCTTTCTACACGTGTAATGCTCCATCCCTTAATCAGATAGAGATATGGTTTCCTCGATCATGCAGAGTGCTCGTGTTGGAATATAATGGTAAGTCAAGGCCGCGCGTGCTGTTCATAGATGAGTCAAGGTCACGTGTTATCACTATGTCTCACGTATTTACATACTAAGGACCGTCTCAAGGTCTCAAAAGCCATATTACAATGAGACATAAATTTTATGAGACTCCTATAATAAAAAAAACCCTATACTAAATCGCCCGGAATCATTGTGTAGGACCCCTGGCTTATTAGTTTTGCGCGGGACATTAGGCTGTTATGATGTCAACTTGTGACTATTTGGCTCTGTGGTAAAATCATGGTTTCTCGCGGCCCCTGGGCTACGTGAGTGACGGAACACCGAGAGGTTTAGTCAATTGAAGTCTTTTCTTTCTTTCATTAGTATTTTCCCTGGATAATAAATAGTAGGCTGTTAAGATGACTACCAATGATCTCAAGCAATTTTTTTTGCCACCTGTCCATGTAAATGTTATCAGGTTGGGATTACAAAGTAAACATTCAGCCTGATCTGTTATGAGGTCAATCAACCAAAGAGGTCGGTCTAGCCAAACGTTGCTTAGCTACGAGACGTCGTATGCCATCGATTTGTACTACTTACATGTCGGTAGGCAGTCAAGGTGTGACTTTATGTACTAAGGTAAACTGGGTTTACCTAACACGCCTTCTAGAAAGTTCCAAGTTTGCGAACTTATGATGTGCCTGAAATATGTATTCAAAACTTACCCCCGGTTTTTGAATGACTGATCAAGTCAAAATCAACTAATCAAGTGTCAAAACTATCATTTTCAGGAACTAAAATGACAGTTTCGACACTTGATTAGTTGATTTTGACTTGATCAGTCATTCAGAAACCGGGGGTTACTCTTTTAGGCTGAAAGCTTTTCAGGCTTTCCTTTTATTCAATTCTTATTTTATTATTAGATACTTTTCTGTTTTGTTTTTATTTGATTTTGTCGTGTGTCTGGATTCTTCGCAATAAAATCAAAGAAAATTAAAACTAAATTTGATTTAGGACGTAAAACTATTATTTGTACAATCTATTCCTGATGAAGTTCAGGGTAAAATGTATGAATAGTTGTACTTATCATAATTTTAAAAAGTGACGTTATCATCTGTCAATTTCATTATAACAGCCCATTAATGTCCCACTGCAGGGACGGGCCTCCTCCCGTGAAGGAGGGTTACTTGGCCTACTAATACATCGCTGGCCAGACGGATTGGTATAGGGTTTAATTTCAAGTTTTCCTTCTCTTTATTTCGTAAAGATAGTAGTTACGGTCAATTTACTTCGTCGAAATATAGATACGACAAAACTGCAAACGCGTTGTCTTCAAAGAAAAAATAATGTAACATTGTCAGTGATCAATATATTTAACGACCAGGAAACAATGGTATCGGTACATATAGATTTTATTACATCTGTTTATAAGGTAGGAGCGCGTCGCAGTGAATCGCTCGTAAACCTGTAGAGTGATGTGTATTGGTGGTGTCACTAATACATGCTTATATTGATTGAATGACTCATCATAACAGCCCATTAATGTCCCATTGCAGCGACGGGCCTCCTCCCTTGACGGGGGGGTCTTGGACTACTAATACCACGCTGGCCAGACGGATTGGTATAGGGTTTAATTTTCAAGTTTTCCTTCTTTCTATACATATAAAGGTAATATTCACAGATTGTCCCTTAGTCGGTTTCTACGACACCCATGAGATGAAATGGGGTGGTGACATATTGTATTCTTACTCCATCACCAATTGGAGAATGACTGACTGAGTCTACTTATTTATAGTTTCACTCGTAATGATAAAGGATGCAACTTTTTTGGGGTTGTTCTATAGATAGGCAGCCTAGTGGTGATCCCATTTATAAATGACTAGATGATGCCCGCGGCTTCACCCGCGCTGTATAGGTAAGTAGCTTAATACATTCCAAATTTCAACAAAATCCCGTCAGTAGTTTTTGCGTGAAAGAGTAACAAACATCCATCCATCTATCCATCCATCTATTCATCCATTACATCCTCACAAACTTTCGCATTTATAATATTAGTAGGACTTCTCAGATGTAGCTTAAGTTTAATTGTCCTAACGATTACAACGTCCTTAATAATTAGATGCAGATCTCTCGTTACTATTGACCATTCGAAACCCTTTGTACCAATCCACCTGGCCAGTTTATAAGTAGGACAATATTTCCATATCATAAGACGGGTGCATGCATTGGGCTATACAGATATAGATTTTTACATACCAGCCGTTAGGATGCAAGTGCTTTGTTGACTTCCACTTATCTAGATGGCTGTCGGGTCCTTATTTGATCACAATGTCTACACTGTAAAATCACTTGGAAGTAAAATGCCTCAAATCAATATCTCTAAAGTGTTTTGACTAAATAGTGTAGTATTTTCTTTAATATTGTCCTGTTGATGTTGTAACTGTCCATCGTTCTTCCAACAGTAAGACAATACAAAACTAAGACTTTATTATTAGTGGCAAGTAATTGGATTAACCTTGACGCTATAGTAACTCTTACTGCGAGGGATGCCGCGCGTCATTTGTCATTTGTATACATTTCTGAACGCATCTCAATTGGCAGAAACGAATATTGTTACCCAAGCGTTTTAAAAGTTTAAAGTTTGAGCGGGAAATGTGCTCCTGTGGATGTTTTGTGTTCTCTTTTTAAATTATGTTCGGAAGCAAATCGGAATGCAAGAGATCGACTTCTGAAAGAAATTCTGCTTGGTAATTGTTGCATTTATGAATTTAATAAAACATTATATTAAGTTTGAAGGTAAGGGAACAGTAGCTAGTGATAGGACGAAGCTATGGTCCTTATAGCCCGATTTACACATAGACAAGTACAGTAGCGAGTTAAGTAGTAAGTTGTTGATTAAGTTGATTGAAATAAATCTCCATCCTATTTTTTTTATCAGCTTGTGGCTCGGGTTAACGAGTGCAGTGTAGAGACTATTATATCTGGTAGTTTTTAATTGTAAAGCTTAGAGTTCTTCCGTGTCTGGTATGAATAAGCGTAGTACTATAAAGATCCACTAGTTTGTCTCGTATCTATGGTGTTTCAAAAATGTGTGCAGTCTGAAAAAATATAAAGATGGGAGAAATTGCTGACTTAGCTAATCATTGGAAAAAATATTTCCTATTTAGTTAGTAGAATTAAAGTCTTGTTTAATATTACATCTGTCGGGTAACCTATTGAAACCTCGAATTTCTGTTACCCGAATCTTAAAACCCAGAAAACAGTTGGTAGAACTTTTAAAAGACAGATGTAATGAATGACAACTTTTTAAAATTCCGTTTTTAATTTCCCAGATGAATCGATTTCCAGGTGCACTAAAACCAAATTTTCAAACAGTATTTTTTTGTTTCCCATATTCATATACCTAATCCAAATTTAGCTATACCAGATTTTCAGAATACTTTTTTTGGTTCCCATCGTACCACTTTCCAGATAAACTATTACCAAATTTTCATAATCTTTTTATTTGGTTCCCATATAATCATATTCCAGATAAATTTTTGCCAGATTTTCATAAACTTTTTATTTGGTTTCCATACAATCGTGTTCCAGCTAAATTATTGCAATATATAATATTATTTTATGTGACCTAGGTTAGATTAGAACTGCGAACCGACTCACTATTGTCTAAGTTACCCATTACATATAGGTTTAATTGTCAAATTCGACTCATTTGGTTAGGTTAGGTTAGAACTGTGACCCTTCGCCAGAACCGACTCGCTATTGTTTTACTTGCCCATTACAGATAGGTTTAATTGTCAAATTCGACTCATTTGGTTAGGTTAGATTAGAACTGTGCCAGAACCGACTCGCTATTGTTTTACTTGCCCATTACAGATAGGTTTAATTTTCAAATTCGACTCATTTGGTTAGGTTAGGTTAGTGGTGGAGTAGTCGGCCGGCGAGTGTCAGAACCGACTAGATATTGTTTTACTTGCCCATTACTCATAGATTTTTATTGTCAAATTCGACTTAGTAGGTTAGTTTAGGTTGCAATTAAATAGGTTAAGTTAATAATATTAGTAAAAGATAAAAGGATTTAGTTTATCTGGATATCGTTTATTTGAATTTCAAAAATCATGATTTTAAAAATCTGGATATTGTTTGTCTGGATTTCAATAAAGGTATTTCAATAAATTGTGTTTTAAAAATTTGGCTTTAGTGCATATGGATCACGGTCCTCTGGATTTCGTGCATTTAGATTTTTATATCTGGAACTCATTCATCTGGATTTTAAAACGTCGTACAAATAAATAAATGGGCAAATGAAATTCGGAGTTGCGATTATATGGCAAATAATATTTCGAAATTTTAAAAAATGGGATAATGACGAAATGTCCAAACGTTTTCTGGATTTTGATATTCGGAATATTAAAATTCGGGATTAAAATAGGTAATCCATCTGTCGTATTGTACTTTCAAATTAAGTTTATGATGTGGGTGGAATTATTACATACGATTAAGATGAGATTCTTAGTTGTCAGCAAATATAGAGTTCTACTTTATTTACGTATGGGTTAAACATCCGAATTGCTGCGTCAGCTAAGGATAAGGTTTCAACAGATGTAGTCAGATGCAAGCTCCTTATAAAACTGCTCACATTGCATAGATACGAGGGTTCAGATATCTCTTACCTACCGTGTTTGTTTCAATGCTCACACAAATTGCAACCCTAACGACACCCGCCGAGCCATTTAGTCATGACAGAAAAATATATCTTAATGAACTACATAAAAACTTAGTTTTATAATTATTATTTAATGTATCTTGCTTGAGGCTTTTCTTCCGCTAAGAAAATTAAGCTTTCAATACGATGTCACTCTTCTAGCGTCACTTAAGCCCGATTTACACATCAACAAGTACAGTAGCGAGTTAAGTAATAAGTTGTTGATTAAAAAATAGGATGGAGATCTATTTAAATCAACTTAATCAACAACTTACTACTTAACTTGCTACTGTACTTGTCGATGTGTAAATCGGGCTTTACAAGCAATTATACGGTTAAAGGTTAAACAGGCGTCTCATCTCGGGATCTCAGTTCTTTTTTTACGCAGCTACGGAATATAGAGAATCAAAATTAAATGATCTAGGGTTTAAAAGTATTGGAGGTGAGATCAAATCTATTTTAACTAATATTATAAAGAGGTAAAGTTTGTGTGTTTGTTTGTTTGTGTGTTTGTGACGTTGTAGGGGGTAATTTCTGGATCTAATGAACCGATTTTAAAAATTATTCTGTGTTGAATAGTAGATTTATCGGGGAGTGTCATAGGCTATATAGTATCACGGTATGACTAATAGGAGTGGACCAGTAATGTGTTTAAAAAAGGGTTCCTTTTTTTGCCAACGAAGTGGGCACGGGTCAGCTAGTACTGTATATTATCACATTCACCGGTTTTTGAATTTTCTTTACCAAATATTAGTTAATGTTACGAGAGCATTGTTCAAGAGTCGATACTATTTGTGTACATGCTAGAAAGTAATTAGTTCGTGTAATAAATTACAGAAATATTATTTTACTCAATTGCTTTTCGGATTATAGCTCATTCATTTCTCATTAATCATTGTGAGTAAATATTAATATAAACCTTATCTCTTTATTAAATTATACTTGAAGTGATATTGCGGTTAATTTTAATTGCATGCGAGTTATTAAACTTTCGATACGTCTATTTTTGAAGCCTGGTAACCCTGTTTAGTGACTAACTAAATGTAGGGGAGATAACTGCATTGTAGATACTGCACTTGTTATTTTATCGCGCCTATTTAGTAAAAAGAAGGAAAACTTGAAATTAAACCCTATACCAATCCGTCTGGCCAGCGTGGTATTAGTAAGCCGAGTATCCCTCCGTCACGGGAGGAGGCCCGTCCCTGCAGTGGGACATTAATGGGGCGTTATGATGATTTAGTCCCAGCTCTTTACAGATGGGAGAGGAATACCGGGGTATATCCCGGTATTCCTCTCCCATCTGTAAAGAGCTCACGCCACGTACGACTTGATATTTATCACAGTAAAAAAGCTATAGATAATATGATTATTGACCTCGTTATGAAGTTTTGTCGACTTAACTGAATGCGTTAACTAGTATTCTTACTGTTCCTAGTTTGTCACATTGGCAACACGGATTATAATGAGATTTACTCTCATCGTACGTTTACACGTAGCGAAATCTTTAGGGGTAAATGCATGTACTTAATACTATATCATTGGACACAATAATTGAAGCTTACTGCTTTCACGAAAGATTAGAAGAACAACATTTAAAACGCCCATTACTTTTCTAAATTCTTATTACAGAACTTCTCGAATAAGTTCTGAGGTACCAGTTGAGCGGTTTCCTATAAATACATACCTATATTTGACGCCCTCGCGGCGCAGTCGGCATATTACATGGCTGCTACGCAGAGGTCTCGGGTTCAATTTGCGCTCAATGCAAATCTTTGTGTGAATGAACATGATTGCTTGCATTGGTCTGAGTGTTTTCTATGTATAATATGTATGTATTTAAAAAAAAAAGTATATAAGTATGTTTTTCCGTGGTCTAGTAGCCATAGTACAAGCTTTGCTTAGTTTGGGACTAGGTGGCGCTGTGTGAATGTGTGAGAATTATTTATTTATTTATTATCTACTGAACCGATTTAAAAAAATCTTTCTGTGTTAAATAGTCCATTTATCGGGGAGTGTCATAGGCTATATATTATCACGCTATGACTAATAGGAGTGGAGCAGTAATAAAATATGTTTAAAAAAGGGACGCGTCTTTTTCGCCGTCCAACGAAGTGGGCACGGGTCAGCTAGTTATAAATATTTTTTTTATTTCCAGGGCAGCAGAATGCGGTCAATCAGTTCGTTCGTTTGGCGGGAGCGAGGCTGGTGCCAACGCCGTCTTCGAGGAGCGGCTTCGGATCCAGGATGACGATGAACCCGACCTAGTGCTGCCACATTTTCAGAGAGTTGCTATCAGTGGCGAGGATACTTCTGGGGTAAGATGTACCCTTATGGAGAAGTGCTTTTTAGCGGTGTAGGGAATTCAGGTTAAAATTTTGAGTTGTCTTCCATGGGATTTGAAACCTCGACTTCACGCACGCAACCACATTACTAAAGCGTTTCTGTCTCCTGTTATTCTGGGATGCAGTGAGATTTCATGACATGTAATGCTTAATTACGGATTTTGAAATTTTAATTAAGCCAAAACTTTTCGTGTCACTGTAATACATTTTTGAAGGATGCTTCCAATCTGGTTTGATTTATTTTATTAGATTTTTTCATCTATACCTACAAAAAAATAAAGCAACTTAAAAGCAATAATTACCTCCACCCAGGTTCCCCTAGAGGATCTCCAGCAGGCCTCATCGTACCTGGTGCAAGCTCTGGAGATGCGCAAGCGCTACATGGAGATGTCTCAGCAGGCGTACGCGCCCATCACCGCGCGCTTCGTGCGCAGCATGGACGCTAACGCCGCGCAGAACCACATTCCCAGCGTCAAAGTTGCGCAGAGGCATATTGCTGGTAAGACATATTGTAATAATACTAGCTTTAAAAAGTTTTTTTGCTTATACCTACCCATAATTTTTACCGTGCCACCTCATGCCAACCTGTGTCTTTCGTTTAGCGGTCGCCATTCCAGAACCTTTCAACTCTAACGGCTGTAAGTTCTAAGAACTGCGTGCTCTGGCCACTTCGTGTGTCTCGTGTCCGTCATTTTGTTTCTCCTGCGTATATCGTCATTCTTATTCAATGTCGCAGGGAAATATCCACCATCACCTTAAGCCTACTGAGAAGGCCCATAGTGAGGGACCACGTATCTGTTCTATATGTTCTTTAGTTATATCGGGATGTCATGGGATGTATCCTTGCGTTCTTGGTTCATTACCACACAGACAAACAATAACATGGCAAATTACTAAAAATCTTTTTTAACAGAGTTACAGAATTCTCAAAATACTTTTATTTTATTCCCAGACCACATAGTGCACCCACCATTCCGCGCGGGCAAGGAGCCGTGGGAGTGTCCCTACCCCGCCGCGAAGGGCTACACCGTCAAGTCCATCGGGGGCGTGTTCAACGTGTACAAGATTGACGAACAGGGCCAGGAGACGCGGCTGCCGTACAAGTACATCGACTTCCAGCAGTACATACAGGACAAGAGTACCATGTGCAATATGATCGCGGATGGACCTCTGTGAGTAACATTATATAACTACAGCATATGATTGTCCCACTGCAAGGATCGTGCTCAGTGTAAGAAGGGAAACTTGCTCTACAGATACAGCTATTTCGGGTGTTGTGTCAAGTTTTTCTTCTTTGCTACAGATATTTACTATTAGTAAAAGTCGCATACTAGCATTTTACGACGATTTAAGAAAGAAAACAGCTAATGTATTGTATATAATATCTGATTGTGTCGTGGGACGTATAGATTCCACTACTAACGTGATTATGTGTGCGTTTGCATTCACGAGTTCATTAGATAAAGAATGTCATAGGTCCTAAAATACTACCTTGAAGAACTCCTTATGTCATTAAGGATATTTAAACTATTTCATTAATAAATTATTACGTTTATGTTGTTATATAGAGAGCATTATGCAAGTAACTACTCCTACGAGTACTTATAGAATGCCTAATTTAGACATTCTAGTATTTTTCTATAATTTATTAGTAATTCAAGCAATAAAACGCTTATACAATTCCGTCAAATTAATAACTCATTGACAGAAAAAATTTTCTTAAGAGTTCTTTTTCTTACTATTTTCTCCCTCTCATCAAAGGTAAATAAAAGGGAGGAAATAGTAAAATTATGATAAAAAGCTAGCTCTCGTGATTGAAAGACATTTCAAAGAGCTTCAAACAAAATTTAATATATGAATGTCATTGTTACAGCAAATCGTTCTGCTACCGTCGGCTGTCGTACTTATCATCTAAGTTCCAGCTGCACGTGTTACTCAACGAGCTACGTGAACTCGCGTCGCAGAAGGCCGTGCCGCACAGGGACTTCTATAACATCAGGTATGTCTACTGCTGTTAATTATTTATGCGTCCGTATTGAGAAGATTGTGGTATTAGCTGCTATAACATTACCAAAGAAATTAAGAAAAGTCAAATCTTCTTGTTAACTATTCATTTGTACTATTCACCACATTATAGGTACATTACATTCAACTTCCGGTGTAAACAGAGAGTTGAGTGGACTTATATCGCAACACTGTGACCTAATTAAAGTTTTTTTTGTGGAATATAGTGCTTGAAACTTACCAGGGAAAGGCTGTCATCAAAGATATAACCTCAATTTTGGCAAGTCACATATTTATGTTCCTGTTATTCAGCTATACAACGCATAATTGAGCATATTCAGTTTTTCCGTTCTGGCCGTTATTATTTAAAACTATATTAATCCATAAACAAAGGGTGATCACACAAAATTAAATACATTATAACGGAAGCTCATTATGTTATGTTTATTTATTATGGCGTCATGAACATAGTTACATATTTTGCCAGTGTCAAGTGAAATACATACAGTAAGTAAGAGTATAAGTTTACACATACAAAAAAAAAACAACATTAAAAAGACGATGCTTCTCTTTTCATTGCCGTCCAGGAGAACTTCACCGGAACGCGTATGATGGAGACAGGAACAGCTTGATCACGATGCCGCCACCAGCTATTCACCAATCACTTGCATATTTAAACATATTTATTTACTGACGATGAACTTGCAAAACAAAACCGCATCTTTTCTGCATCACAAAATCTTCGAAAAATCAATTTGTAAAATATATAAATGACAGCTCAACCTCTCGTCATGGCGTCCAGTCAAATTCTCCCGGAAGCTCATTAAATTGTAAACAAATCGGGTGAACTGTCAACTGTCAATTTGTGAAGTGAACCATTGCTCCATTCGCAAGATATTGGAAAGGAATAGATCAGCAACTGAGGATTTGTCATTACCGCCATATTTTGGAGAGGAACTTAACGTTTGGATTCCGTTTACCTGTTAATTATTTTTTATCATAGATTGTCAACATTTTTCTTCAATCACACTTACTCTGATTCTTGGACAGAATTATTATTATCTCTAGTAATGAATTCGTGTACTTTGTGTGGTGTTCAGTACAACGATGGCGCACAGTGTGCGAAGTGTAACAATCACTTGGATTTTGGCTGCGCGGGAATCACAGAGGCTGGTTGCAGGAAACTTGGCGCTGAAAGAAGAGGCCAATGGAGATGCGGTCCATGTAGAAGTTTATCGCCAGCTGTAAAGCCAACTGAACAGGCGACTCTCGAAACGGTTTTAACCGAGATACGGGAAATGAAGCGCCAGTTGCTAAACCTACCTTCGCTAGTGGAAGATATGCGAACAATCAAGGATGAGTTAATTGACCTAAAAGCAGCGTGCGAGTATTCCTGTGGTAGGATCGACGATTTTGGCACCAAAGTAACGGAGGTTGAGGCGCGCGTAGTGGAGCTCGAGAAATTACACGACCAGGTCGGTTGCTTGCAAGCTCAATTAGCTGCGACACAATATGAGCTCTCCGCATGCGATCAACGTTCACGTCTTAACAACATCGAGATTAAAGGAGTGCCGATTAAAAGGGATGAAAATTTATTCTCTATAGTTGAAGCCATAGGCAGTAAATTAAATTATAAGTTGCCTAAAACACAAATCAACTATATATCACGGGTTCCTATGTATAACTCGAAGGAGAAGTTGATAATAGTAGGCTTCCTTAACAGATACATAAAAGAAGATTTCGTTGCGGCGGCTCGTGCTGTAAAGGATCTAAATGCAAGTGACATTGGGTTTAATGGAACATCTCAAAGAATTTACATTAACGACCACCTAAGCTCTGAGCAGAAGAAGTTATTAAGTAAAGTTAAAGTCCTTGCCAAAGATAAGAAATATCAATATGTTTGGGTTAAACATGGTAAAATTCACGTGCTTAAAGACGGCAACAGCAAAGTTTTAATAATTAGAAAAGAACTGGATTTAAACAAGATTTTTTAAGGTATTTTGTACAATTACATCCTAAATTATTATTGTTACAGACTGATTATCAACATACTACATTATATAAAATAAACAAAAGGTTTAGCACCTGCGCCGTAAACGGGTCAGAAACTCGGTTCTTTTGTTCATACGTTGACTACTCTTGCGCTGTTTGCCCTCTGCATGTAACTTTCATATGTATTGGCGTCTCGCTCGCACCCGTACGTATTGTATTGTACTTGTTATTCATCTCGCAGTCATTTGATTATTTTTGCCGTCCACACAATAACAATTTTAAAAAGTGTTATTTATGTTATTTAAATATTGATATTTATAATTTTTCTAACTTACCTACGAATGAATTTGTTTGCAAATGTTATTCTATAACAAACGCAGTGTTTTTATTTCTTTACATATTGTTTTTTAATATTATTTTTATCGATTCTTTGATAAATTACACTAATTTTAAGTTTAAATACAATGTTCGATACAAACAAGCATAAGTTAAGTGTATTCTATCAAAATGTTCGGGACTGCGAACCAAAACTGACATATTTTATAGGCAAATGTTACTTAACTCATATGATGTTATCATTTTATCAGAGACGTGGTTGATTGACGGTGTTCTAAGTTCTGAACTATTCGACAATCGCTACATAGTTTGGCGTCGTGACCGAGATTACTTGTCAACTGGTCAGTCACGTGGTGGGGGTGTTTTAATAGCAGCGCGCAAGGATTTATTGGTTATTCCTCAGCCTTCCTTTCATTCTACAGCTGAGGATCTTTGGGTTAGTATTCGATTAAGAAAGTGTACCTCTCACAACTGGATTAACTTATATATATGTGTTGTTTACTTATGTAAACAAAACCAGGGACTGTCCTTTTCAGCACAACTATGCAATTTCTTAACAAAGCTCAGTGAGTCAGTAATTAATAATTATTTTAATACCTTCCTAATTGTAGGGGATTTTAACATGAGTGGAATCAATTGGTTGCCTTCACGAAATAAGTGTTTTACACCCAGCAATTTAAATTCAAATGACGAATACGCGATCGTTGATGAGCTTTGTACTTTGGACTTTGGTCAGTATAATGGAGTGCTTAATGGATACGGAAAAATATTAGATCTGGTTATCTCCAATGACATAGTTAGCGTGAGTGAGTGCTTACATCCATTAGTTCCCATCGATTCCTATCACCCGGCATTATTGATTGACATGTCTCTTAGGGAAATTCCTACACTAGTACAAGGACCGCGGGTAAGATATGTGTATGACAGAGGCGATTTTTGTTCTATCAACAGAAATATTAATATTATTGACTGGGAGTGTGAATTTTCCAGCCGCACTATAGACGAGTCAGTTGAGTTTTTTAATAATACAATTTTTAATTTACATAAGAACTATATACCTCAAAAAACTGTAAGAAACAAAGCGTATCCATTTTGGTACAGCTCATGTCTTATCAGATTAATAAAAGAAAAATACAAATATCTTAGAAGAATGAAGAAATACAGTAATTTATCTGACGCGAATTCTTTTAAACTACTTCGTGAGAAAATTAAAATAATGGAATCAGATTGTTATCTTAGATATTTAAAATTAACTGAAGAATCAATTAAGCATAACCCTAAACACTTCTGGTCGTTTGTAAAAAGCCGTAGTAACACAAATGTGTTGCCTAGTTCATTAAACTATAATGATGAATTAGTTATTACGGGTGAAAATATATGTGAGGCTTTTTCTTCACACTTCTATACTACATTTCTTAAGCCTAGTAATACATCTTCTTCTGACTCGATCTCTTCTATCTCTAGTTGCTCTCAACCGGTGTCTGACATTTCTGCAGTGACTGTTGATGTTGATACAGTTAATACACTGATCAGCAAGCTTGACATAAGCAAAGCAGCGGGTCCTGACAATATATCGGCAAAATTCTTGAGACAGACAGCAGACTCAATATCAAGACCAATATCCCTGCTCTTTCAGAAATCATTGGCTTCGTGCGTCGTTCCTCGTATATGGAAATCAGCCTTTGTCACACCAATACACAAAAAGGGCTCTAAAACAGAGGTAACTAATTATCGCCCGATATCCAAATTGTGTTTAATTGCGAAACTCTTTGAAAGATTAATTTATAATCAGGTTTATTCTGCTCTTAAAAACTCATTTAGTCCGTTTCAGCATGGTTTCTTAAGGGATCGGTCTACTGTGTCGAACCTTGTTTTATTCAATGATTTTATCACAAATGCTATGGATAAGGGTGGTCAGGTGGACGTAGGCTATACTGACTACAGCAAAGCATTTGATCGTATTGATCACAAGATCTTGATTCTCAAGCTTGAGAACATAGGCGTACGTGGAGACTTGTTAAGATGGTTTACTTCTTACATAGAGAATAGATCGCAGGCTGTCGTGGTTAGTAATTACATTTCTAGCTGGATTACAGTTCCTAGTGGCGTCCCACAGGGTTCCTTGCTTGGTCATCTATTGTTTACTATTTATGTCAATGATATAGACCTCTGCTTCAAATTTTCAAAGCTGTTATGCTTCGCGGACGACATGAAAATTTATTCTTATGTATCATCTTTAGCAGATACATCAGCCATGCAGGCTGACTTACACCGTCTAGAACAGTATTGTAAGCATAATAAACTAGATTTGAACCCTAGTAAATGCTCACTTATAACGTATACTCGTAAGAGTACAATCATTTCTACAGATTACACATTAGGGGGCCAAGCATTACCTCGATGTAACTCGGTGCGTGACCTGGGAGTGCATCATGACTCTAAGCTTCAGTTTGACGAGCAAGTCGATGGTGTCCAGTTCGACCGCGCGGCCATAGCGTTTTTTTTTAAAAAAAACCATGTCAATTTTTTGTAAAAATTTGTAGAAGTTGATTCCCAAAACCATAAATTTGTCAAAGATACGGTTAAAAAGTTATAAGGGTTTAAACATGGCCGCGCCATTGAAACGCGGCGAACCGCGCGGCCACTGAGATCTTTAAAACTAAGCCTTGTAGAGACCTGAAATTTACGCAAATGCAAGATTTAATTTGTAAAAAATTTGTAAAAATATAAAAAAAATACTCAGGTTTATAGTTTAAGAGCTATAACACTAAAACCGAATGGCCGCGCCATTGAAACGGTGGAGAAAACGCTATCGCCTGTATCTCGCTGAAAAAAAATCGCAGAGGTGTGTAGTTTATTGTAATTACCCAGATTTGAATTTGTCGAAACTAGGAAAAATACAACAAAAATTCCTAGGTTTATATTTCAGGAGCTATAAGACTAAAACGATATGGCCACGCCATCGAAACGGTGAATAAAACGTTATTTCGCCTGTATCTCGCTGAAAAAGCATCGCAGAGGTCTGGAGTTTTTTGTAATACCTAGATTTTAATTTGTCAAAACTAGTAAAAATACAATAAAAATTCTTAAGGTTATATTTCAGAAGCTGTAGAACATTATCAGTATGTGGTGCGATAGGGTGACCATGTCTTATTGTTTACAGAATACTTTCTACTTATTGTTACAGAAATTATTTTATTTATTTTAATGGTGTATTTTTAAATTGTAATACAACAAATAATAATAATATTGTACTTCTGGTTTTGTAAAAAATAATGAGTGAGAGGAAAAGGAAGAGAGATTTTACCAGTGGAGTTACAAAAAAAAACTGGGGAAGTACGAGTCGGACTCACCCATGAAGTGTTCCGTAGTAACAAGCAAAGTTTTGCTCTTAACTTTGTTTTTCATAGTGTTTGTATGAATTACAAAGTAACGTGTGCGGTTTTTGAAATTGTGCTATATCTCAAAAACTTATGATTGTATCTTGTTCAAACCAGTTTTCATTGAAAGTTTTTATTGACATTTACATCAATTTTTTTTCCAACTTTATTATTTCAAAAGTTAGAGGCGGGGGGGGGGGCTCATTTTACGACTTTGGAAGTGTATATCTTTCAAATGATTGACTTTAGTTTTTTTAGTAATTTTTCCATTCATATAATATTACGCTTAAAGTAAAAACATATATCTACATCCCTGCTAGTTATGATTGTACTTATTTAAAAATGTGGAATCAAAATGATTTACAATCATTTCAAATGTTCTAAGTTAAGTTCTAATTACCTATATGATTTAATAAAACATTAAATAATAATAATCCAGCCTATTATTGTCCCACTGCAGGGCAAACATTATATATTATTATTATTTTTGTTAGTTATTAGATAGTTTTTAGTATTTCATATAAGTTCATATACATAAGATTGTAAATATTTCATAGTAAAATATCTTAACTACACGGTCATCCATACAAATAAAGAGAGAGCTCTAACATAATCATAAAATATTTAAATGCAACATACCTTAATCACTTCTGCTGAATTGTTTACATAATTTACCGAACTGACGTTACACCACAGTACAACACTTAATCGTAATTACACACGAACTGAACATTTTAATAATCAGTAGATCACTTTTTTATCGTGTTAACATCACAACGACACACTGATAACGAAACTCTTACGCTTACGTCGCTGTACCACAGAATAATAAGTACTAACGGCTGTACGCGTCGCACTGACCTGCGGAGGCGCGCGGGGGTGGCGCGTGTGAGATGCAATAGTGTGCATTACTAATCACATAGCTTAGGGGCGGAGTTGCGTCATTTAAACCAATCTTAGGGCTAGTTTTTCGTAAGTCCACGCGGACTGTAACTGTATTATTGACTTTTCAAGCAATAAACATAATTGTTTTTATATTTATGGTTTCATTTTAATTTTATTTAGAATCCTTGAATTATAATTTCTGTAACAATAAGTAGAAAGTATTCTGTAAACAATAAGACATGGTCACCCTATCGCACCACATACTGATAATGTTCTACAGCTTCTGAAATATAACCTTAAGAATTTTTATTGTATTTTTACTAGTTTTGACAAATTAAAATCTAGGTATTACAAAAAACTCCAGACCTCTGCGATGCTTTTTCAGCGAGATACAGGCGAAATAACGTTTTATTCACCGTTTCGATGGCGTGGCCATATCGTTTTAGTCTTATAGCTCCTGAAATATAAACCTAGGAATTTTTGTTGTATTTTTCCTAGTTTCGACAAATTCAAATCTGGGTAATTACAATAAACTACACACCTCTGCGATTTTTTTTCAGCGAGATACAGGCGATAGCGTTTTCTCCACCGTTTCAATGGCGCGGCCATTCGGTTTTAGTGTTATAGCTCTTAAACTATAAACCTGAGTATTTTTTTTATATTTTTACAAATTTTTTACAAATTAAATCTTGCATTTGCGTAAATTTCAGGTCTCTACAAGGCTTAGTTTTAAAGATCTCAGTGGCCGCGCGGTTCGCCGCGTTTCAATGGCGCGGCCATGTTTAAACCCTTATAACTTTTTAACCGTATCTTTGACAAATTTATGGTTTTGGGAATCAACTTCTACAAATTTTTACAAAAAATTGACATGGTTTTTTTTAAAAAAAAACGCTATGGCCGCGCGGTCGAACTGGACACAGTCGATGCAGTTGTAAAAAAAGCGCTGAAAGCGCTTGGTTTTGTAATGAGATTGTCAGGGTGTTTCAAAGATGTAAAGACATTAAAAATATTGTACTGTACATTTGTCCGTTGTCATCTTGAGTATGCCACACAGGTCTGGAACCCGTGTTATAATAAATATATTGATCGTATTGAGGGGGTGCAGAGGCGGTTTTTGAAGTATTTATGTTTTCATCAAAAAATACCATATAATTCTGATAACTATTTTGACTTGTGTAAAGTATTCCATATTCTTCCTCTTGTAAAACGACGCGAGATAGCCGATTGTATTCTTTTGTTAAAAATAACAAATAATAAAATTGATTGTTCGGACCTTTTAACAAAATTTTCCTTTAACACACCTTGTAAAGTGACGCGGTATAATCCCCCTATTAGTGTACCCTCAGCGTCTACTAATTATAGACAGAACAGTTACGTGGTGCGAGTGAGTCGTAGTTTCAATAAATTGTGTAAGCAATATTATGATTTTGATATTTTTAATACCAGTCATAACTCGGCAAAGAGATGTCTAAGCCTTCAATTTTTCTCTTCATGATAAGTTACTTTTATTGTATAATTTTAAGTTTGAGCACAAAGTTTTATTATGTATCGTTTTTCTTTTCTTTTTTTAAATTTATTAAGTGTGTATAAACCTATGTTTGTTACAGTGGCGGATCCTCTATCTGTCTCCACTTTCTGTAATGTTAGCTATAAGCGAAGACTTGTTATTGGCTGTCAGATTACCACTTAATAAACTAATTTTGTAATATTAGCTGTAAGTCTTCCATGTTTAAATAAATAAATAAAATAATTATACTGCAAAACGATCCTAGAAGAAGGCGTAGACCATTAGCGCCACTTCTAGGATCTTGCTCTACTAGATTAATTTAAAAAAAAAAAATCTTCTTGGATAATAATAAATGCCCCAATAGTTTTGATACCTTTTCGTAACATAAGAATATACAAACAGGAAGGTAGACACGCACATCCACGCCGCGTCGTGCATGAACCAGAAGCACCTGCTGCGCTTCATCAAGAAGACGCTGAAGACGCACGCGGACGAGGTGGTCACGCTGCACCGCGGCTCGCCCATGACGCTCCGGGCGGTGTTCCAGTCCATGAACCTCAGCACCTACGACCTCACCGTCGACATGCTGGATGTGCATGCGGTGAGTATCTTCACTCAAGTTATTTCATTAAAATAAATAGTAAACGTATAGAAATAGCTTTGTGGACTGTACTCGCGCTTTCCATCAGGTTCGATATAGTCATATTGCCGTGTTTAGTATATAAAAAAAAAGAAAGAAGTTTAACGACTCAAACTGTATTAGTAGTCAATCAGACATAAAATTATAATTAACTTTATTTTTTCTCCAATATTAAAATTTTGCATTTGTTTTTCGGATAAGCCAAAATCTTTTATCCACTAAACTTAAACGTAACCTTTCATGCCATCTATCGTCATCTCGAGGAAAAAAGAACCTTTCATCCAATTTTACTAATGTTTATTTTTATATGAATGAATTTTTCAGTGTGTATATATTGAGAAATGCATTTTAAAGTTATGTTTTTTAATTATTTTATTTTAAAACAATTTAAGTTTTTGGTACTTACTCGATAGGACCGCAACACATTCCACCGGTTCGACAAGTTCAACGCGAAGTACAACCCGATAGGCGAGAGCAGGCTGAGGGAGGTCTTCCTCAAGACTGACAACTACATGAACGGGAAGTACTTCGCTAGGATTATCAAGGTAAGAAATATTGTTTCATTTCATTATCATTAAACATATTAGACTAAGTACTTTGTAAAAAAGTACCGGAAAAAGATTAATAATACACAAAATGTTTGTTATGCATCCAAATTTTATTATATCATTTTTAAATATACTCAAATATTATTTTATTTAACGTCAAAACATTTTTTTAAACGCTGTATCCGTAGTTGAGTTCAGTTCTTGCAGCGAATTCTCCTTTATGTCTTCTACCGAGCGAACACATGTGCTAAGAATTAGTAATTGGAGTTTTGGACATATCTAGTTATTATACTGGTTGCTTATCTATATTTGATAACAGTCTAGTCAAAAATTCATTTACCAATGTGCCAATCTAAGCTCATCAAAAATTTTGAATTTAAAACAATATAAAAATCATTCATTCCCGATACTTTTTGACTGAATGTATAAAGCTTGAAACCCACGGAAAATAGCAAGGTTTCAAGACTTTTCCAGTTCCATATTTTTCTTTCAAACCAACTATCACCATTATTCTATCTTTATATTCTCAGGAAGTAGCCTCAGATCTAGAAGAAAGCAAGTACCAGAACGCGGAACTTCGCCTGTCGATATACGGCAAGAGTCCGGGCGAGTGGGCCAAGTTAGCCAAGTGGGCCATACAGTACAACGTGTATTCTGATAATGTACGCTGGCTCATACAGATACCTCGACTATAGTGAGTAAACTATTTAATGCTAAGAATAATGTGATTTTTATAATTTGTTTTTGTGTGTGTAATGTATTTCAGTGTTTCATTCTAAATCCGTCGAACCAATTCCGTTACAAAATTGACGAGGGTGTAAAGGACATAATATTTTTACACCATAACTGATTGCCTTTTTTCAAATTATCAAGGTTTCGGATTCTTCGCATGATATTGTGACAGTGGGATCCACAAATTTTGTCTTGAGACTTTCGTTTGTTTCTATGCTATCTGCTAATTTCATGTTTGTTAATATTTCCCCAACATAGGGTTCGATTCCTAATGCGCGATTTACCTCAGTCAATAAATAAATTAAAATGAATCAGAAGCAGCCTGTGTCTACTTTTTTCTCGATAAAATAGTTTTCTGTAGCTTCTTCAGTCTATTTTTATGTAGAAATTAATAGCACATATTAACACAGTGTTTAATATTGCAGCGACATCTTCAAGTCGAACAAGATAATGAACAACTTCCAGGAGATACTGAACAACATATTCCTGCCGCTGTTCGAGGTCACCAACGATCCTAACAGTAACATTGAACTACACAAGTTTCTTACTGTAAGTTATAAATTATCTATACTTAGATTATTTTTGTTAAAATAAGGCAATAATCATATTATCATGGAAAAAAAGTTGTTATAAGGTGTGCTACAAGGAAACATTCGGGGTCCCACTTTTTTTTACAATATTTTTTTTTATAAATCCACATCCTTTTAAGTTCAAAACTTTTAGCACAGTAGCTTAAATGTATTAAACAGGAGAAGAAAGGTGGTATACTACGCCTTTGACATTCATAACCCATAGGAAATGAACAGTGCTGTCGGAGAGTGCCATTTTATTTTGATTTGACCCGCATTACTTTCAAATACCTATGTGACATAACGTTTAACGGAACTCATTAAGGGCAATAATCAGTGATTTTGACCAGCCATTCCCAGCTATGGAAAAGTGTGTTTAGTGGGATTAGTCCCAAACAGTTTTGCCTAATAATAACCCCAAAATTTGGTACAGCCAGAATTTGAAGATAATCTATTTTGTTCATTACAGCACGTAGTAGGTTTCGACAGCGTAGACGATGAATCGAAGCCAGAGAACCCCATGCTAGACACGGAGTCCAAGTGCCCTGAAGACTGGGACGATGAAGACAATCCGCCGTACGCTTACTACTTGTACTACATGTACTCCAACATGACTGTACTCAACCATTTCCGCAAGTAAGTTGTATGTCAAATTTTATCGTTTTTACTCAAGCATTTGACAAAGTATTAATTATGATAAAAATAGTATTTTGCATAGGTACAGAAATCCACCATCACATTTTCGAAAGTATTCTTGAAAATTAGTAATTTAAATCATAGTAAAAATTAGTAAGTATGATAAAAAGGCCATATAAAAATTTACTTATTATTATGGGTGTACTACAGGGCAGCATATTAGGTCCGCTTGACCATATGACTGCTACGCAAAAGTATCTGGTTCAATATTCGCTCAATGCTAAATTTTGTGTGTATTACTTAAGTTTACATTACATTACAGTTTCCATTGGATTCTATTTTGTCAATGTATGCATTATCTAGTACAAGTTCTTCTTAACTTGGAACTAAATTACTTTCTTAGTTTGAATGTGTGAGAAGTATTATTACAACAATATCTTTTCAGTACTATTTGCGATTTATGTATTGAATTCAAATTTTACAATTATTAAAAACATCAAACAATATTTTTTTTAAGATTTTATATTTTAGTGTTTTTCATCAGTATTAAGAGATTTGTGACTTGTCTAGGGAGCAAGGCCTGAACACGTTCGTACTGCGGCCTCACTGCGGCGAGGCTGGAGCGGTGCAGCATCTCGTCTGCGGGTTCTTACTCGCTGAGAACATCTCACATGGGCTACTGCTTAGAAAGGTACGTAGTTATTGTCTTAACACCTAATTGATTACTACATATGATAATCTGTTTATATAGGAACAGATGTGTGGGTTCAAAACTGCCTCGATAAGGTCGGGGATGCCATTTAAAAGGGGAGGGATACTTGACCTACTAATACCACGCTGGCTAGACGGATTGGGTTTTAAATTCACGTTTTCCTTTACTTTATTACGTAAAGATAATATCAACGGATAGTCCCTTAGTCGGTTTTTACGACACCCATTGGATGAGATGGGGTGGTGACATATTGTATTCTTACTCCGTCACCAAGATATGCTTAGAATGTGTTTATGACTACAGGTGCCAGTCCTGCAGTACCTATACTACCTGGCTCAGATCTCGATCGCGATGTCTCCTCTGTCGAACAACTCCTTGTTCCTCAACTACCACCGCAACCCGCTGCCGGAGTTCCTCGCTCGAGGGCTCTGCATCACGCTCAGCACTGACGACCCGCTGCAGTTTCACTTTACCAAGGTATAGACATCATTTTATTTGACATATGAACATTTGACATTATTTCATTAGACATAACGTTATTTGACATTATTTCATTTGATATAACTTTATTTGACATTATTTCATATGACATAATTTTATTGACATTATTTTATTTGACATAGTTAACTAATTTGAAATAACTTTGCTTAACATTATTTTATTTAACATAATTTTGTTTGACATTATTTCATTTGACATAACTTGATTTGACATTATTTCATGTGTCATAATGTGATTTGACATGCTTTCATTTGACATAATTTTAATTGACATAAGCTAACGTTTATGAATAATTAGGAGCCGTTGATGGAGGAGTACAGCATCGCGGCTCAGGTGTGGAAGTTGAGCTCATGTGACATGTGTGAGCTCGCCAGGAACTCCGTGCTCATGTCCGGCTTCCCGCACGAGGTAAACTATTATATTACTATAATTTATTATTTATTAATAATGTCTTATTACAGAGGAATAAGGTATACTGTTGTAAAGTATTTAAGGTGTAAAAATTGTGCTGCACAATTACATTACAAACACAATTTTAGCTAGAAGAATAAGTCACAGTTTAGGTTTTAGCCTTCCAATCCTTAGTTACCGAACATAGATGTAACGTCAACGAGAGTTAATGTAGGCGCCGACAACAGAGCGAGCCGACAGTCGATGACATGTGCTCGCGCGCTGCGGACGTGTCTGTGTGTGTCTGTGCGCTCTTACACAATATAATTTTAAACGAATGGACAACGTAAATTCAATCGAAATAGTTTGTTTAAAACATTTTGCTTATAGGATCGAAGAAAATATTTATATTTTGCTCAGCTTTAAATTGTTTTAAGTTTTTTTTCTTATCTAATTTTCTACAAATGTGTCTTGTAAACCAGAATATACTAAGTGACACTCAGTCTACTAGATAATGAAAGAGTTGGTACATTTAACTTTGTAACATTACAGAGTGATTCAGTGTTGCCAATTTACGTAGGCCTATGTGATTTATAATTGATTTTAATAAATTGTATTTATAGTATACCTACTAGATGACCCGTGCCCACTTCGTTGGGCGGCGAAAAAAAGTGCTCCTCAACTCATATTCGTCATAGCGCGATACTATATAGCCTATGACACTCCCCGATAAATGGACTATTCAACACAGAAAGAATTTTTAAAATCGGTTTAGTAGATCCAGAGATTCAATAACATCACAAACACACAAACTTTCCCTCTTTTAATATTAGTATAGATAAATGTTAGAATCTGTATGTATAGATGAAGCAGTACTGGCTGGGCCCCAACTATCTGAAGGAAGGCGTGGCCGGCAACGACATCACCCGCACCAACGTGCCCGACATACGCATCTCCTTCAGACACGAGACACTACTCGACGAACTTACCAATATATTCAAGGTACCTAACATTCATTCAAATATATATATATATTTCATATAAAACTGTTTCTTCGTGTAGTGACGGAGTAACGCGGTGTCCTACGTGGGCGACGAACGCGACGCGACGTACGCAACATACGCGATCCAATTAATGGCGTACCCTATTTTTGTCCTATGTGACCGTCCGCGACAAAACGCGACGTAATCATGTAGGACAACTTGTCGCGTGTAGCATCGCGTCGCGTCGCCCACGTAGGACACCGCGTAAGAATACAATATGCCAGCACTCCATCTCATCCCATGGGTGTCGTAAAAACCGACTAAGGGACTATTCGTCAATATTATCTTTACGAAATAAAAAGAAGGAAAACTTAAAATAAAACCCTATACCAATCCGTCTGGCTAGCGTGGTATCAGTAGGCCAAGTATACCTCCGTCATGGGAGGAGGCCCGTCCCTGCAGTGGGACATTAATAGGCTGTTATGATGATATAAAACTGTTTAGTCAGATAAATAAGTAAACAAAAACGGGTACATTTACACCATACATGACAATTAATATTACAACGAAATAAAAATATATACACACTCACATGAATATACATATACTTACAGCAGATATACATGAACTTAAGTCAGAGTTCGTCAGTAATAAAAAAAAGTTTGAAATCTCTGTCAAATTGCATTTTTAAATATTTTTTCTTCATTTAAAACGTTCGTTAAAAAAAAACATTTTTCAATTTCGTCATAGTTAATGTAAATGAAATTGTTAATTTTTAATATTATTTCAACTCGTCATTACATATATTAATAAAAAAAATTATTATTTTGACGAACTCTGACCAAGTGGTCTACAGATTGGTGTTAGAACTATTATCTCCCTTTACTGACGTCCCCTTCCGTTGTGTATTGTGTAAGCTAACTTACATGTTCTTTGTATACTATACTTTACATTGTAAACAGTTATTAGACATTCCTTGTAACAGTGTTATTCATAAAATAATGAAGAAAAACTCATGTGTGATAAGACTTCATACATTGTTATAAGGTGTTAAGGTAATAACGATGGTTTTGTTATGGTCAAAAATTCTAAGGGTGATTGGGTTTTCTTCTAAGTATTTTATAAGTAATGTGATTTTTTGGATATTGTATGATGTACTTTCGTATCAATATTAATTAAAGATTTTTTACTGCTGACTGTACATAAAATCAAAATAATAAGTCATATACTACGAGTACATGAGGCAAAAATAACTTACAAACTTAAAAAAAAAAACAAATTAAAATAATATTAGGGGACGCGTTAAAGCTTATCATTTCATTAATTTTATTATAATGTATGCTAGTATACAAAGAACAAAGCTTGAATGTGTCATAATTAATAATAAATAAACAATTACAGGAAGGTATGTCGGCCCGGACCTAAATCCACACCAAGACGTGGATACAGACGACAATTAATTTTAATAATAATATTTACTAATTTTTACTAAAATATTAGACTGTATAATCGACAATTTGTTTTTATATAAAATAAGTAAAACTATTGAAAAAAAATATAATGTTAAGGATAGATACATGTTAGATTACCCTCTTGTGATATCTAAGCGAAAATAAAAGATTGAAAGTGCCATTTCATAACTATAATCACATCTCGCTACTCTTGAATTTATATGAGTATGTAAATGAAGAAAATAACTGTTATGTGAACGGTGAATGAACTTGATAACGTAGGAATGGTAATGGATTAAGAAAAAAGACTATTTTGCATGACTCCATCTATAAATAAAGTATAATAACAAAATTTACCCTTAATTTATTACAAATAAATATAAAATAAGCAGTTCTCATGTAGGTCAGTCGCTCGTTACAGATAAAATTAATTCGGAATCAACTTTATGTTTACAATCTACGTAGGTACTTGTTATGTTACGTTTGTATGTTGCTTTTTGATGTGTTTTTATCTTTTTTTACTTGGTTATTACTTTTTTCTCTTTCTTAAAACCCTTAAATCCATGGCTTTATAAATAATATTCAAATAAATTTGAAATAAATATAGGTTTTAGGTAATGGTAGTAAATTTGAGGTATACATAATGTAAAGGCGTGTGATAATTGATATATTTATTCCTTCATTCACCGTTCAATAACATAACAAAAATAATAAAATAGTTTATAATGTAGCATCTTGCTGTATAGTCTATCATATTTACTAAATCCGTAGCATATGCCACAGCTCACATTACTTTAATATCTATTAAAAATTAGTGTTGCCGATCGATTGGTAAATATCGAAAGCAGTACGATAGTCTATCGATATTTTCCAATAGTATGACTATCGATTGGAGTATCGATACTATCGATATTGTCGATACTATCGATAGTGCTATCGATGTAGTAGATGATTTTTGACAGAAACAATCGATAGTATCACTATCGATAGTTCGGCAACACTATTACAAATTTCTTAATAATATGCTATTAAAATATGTCTTCAAAAAAATGCGTATTTCTGCAAATATTTAATAACGTAACTTTCTCTTAGAATAGTTGTTAAATAATTATGCGACAATAAATACGACGCTTCTGTTCTGCTTTCATAAATAAAGCTTTGTTATTGATCTTATTTAAATAAGAAATCGTTAAAATATATAATTCGTCATTCGACATGGATCTTTGTAATACTTTTTAGATTTCATATTATAAAATGAAATTAAATAAGTAATGTTTTTTTATAGTTTTTATATCTCTTCATTTCCATAAGCACATCATGTGTTATATACTTAATCTTGTTGTAAATACAAATCAGGAATTATAAAAATCATGTTTATTATTTACTTAATATTAATTTATACAATAATAAAACTTAACTATACTTACTAAGCTTTTAAACGCATGAAATCAAAATCATTGTTATTTGTGAGCTGTTGGCAAATTATCGTCATTTAATTGTTCAGTTGTTGTAATTAAATATACATACAACATTAATTGTGTTAATATAAGATAATCAATAAGTTGTCTGTAATCATTGTTCTAAGTTTTATAATTTTGTAGAATAGTATCTTTAGTCAGAGTTCGTCAATACGAAAATTGTTTTTGACGAACTTTGACTAATTTGTCCTATTTTTTGTTTGACCTTATCGCTAAGGTTTACTAAACAATGAAAATAGCATAAAACATGGTACATACTGAAGACTTAACTTCAATACACGATTTTTCATCTACTAATATACCTACATAGATCTTGGGTCTTACTGACAACAACTTTAAAATAAGCAAAAATAGAGAGAATATAATTTATAACACGTCTAAACCAAAGTGTACCTCAACTCTTTCTAATACACATTTTCAAAAGAAAATTATGTGAGAAGTTATACAATTATGAAATAAAACATTTAGTATGTTCCATGTTTTAATAACCAGCAATTTCATAACTTTAATTCCCGATGTTAGTGGATGCTTAACTTAACTTTTGTTTGATAACACATTTAATATTATTACGTACTTATTATCCGAAATTGCCGTATTAAATAATTTTACAAAATAACAACGATAAAAAATATCTGCCTGCAATCATGCTTAGCATAATTAATTGCTTAGTATCCCTTCATCACTGGAGGAGGCCCGTCCCTGCAGTGGGACGTTAATGGGCTGTTATGATGATGCTTAGCATCACGTGTACTGTAAGTCACTTTGCCGCGACTCTATGAAAATAATATTTACGAATCATTTGTTTTTGTTTTAATGATCTTTTTATTTTCGTTTAAAATAAAACGCCAAAGGTAGAATCAAACGATATGTTTTAACTACTTACTACTGACTTTACATTACGCATCCACTAACAACAATTCTGAATCTACAAACGTTCATTATAATTTTAAGTAGGTACTGAAAATAGTTCCCAAACTACTTGTTTTATTAATTTGTGTTATTTTTTAAATAATTGTTGTACCTATTGCATTGTGTGTCTAATGGTTGCGGGATTGTGTTCTTGTGTGTATTTCTTTCATTCATTTAATACAAAACTAGGTATACATACATACATACATCTTTTGACACCTCTTGGAAACCACGTCAGTATTCTTAGTTCGTCAATTTGAAAAAGTTTTAGAATATTATCTTAAACTCGTTAAAACCAGTAATAAAAAAAATACAATCGAATTGAGAACCTCCCCCTTTTACTGTAGTCGGTTATCAAAAATAGTATTTGACACAATAAAAATTGATTTAAAATAAAATAAAATGCTAAGAATAGAATAAAATAAATGTAGTATTTTTTTTTTTAATTTTTGAATTGTTTGTTTTGACAGTATCAAGATAGTATTCTAAAACTTTTTTCCTATTGACAAACTCTGACTAAAGATATAGAGGCGTATGGGGTGGGGTCTTGAACAACTCTCGACATTCGCGAAAAATTATTCAACTTTTACACAAAATAACAATTTCGTTACCATTAAGACAATAAACCGATTAATTCGTTGTACTTAACATGTACACACAGCAACTAATCAAGCTAGACACTCATGTATCTTAATACCTTAAATAAGACATAATTTTAAATGAAAATGTTTAACTTGATGTGTTGCTGTGTGTACTTCTACAATATATTTACTTTTTATCATTAAGTTTATAAACTAATTATTATACCTACATGTTATCATTGTTGGAAATAAAAAACTATCATATACACACACAACTTTGTTATTAATCACTTTGTAGTACCTTAACCTATTATAAGTAATTGTTGTAATAACAACATCAAAAAATAGCCGACTTAATCTATACGATGTATGGCTTTTATATAAATGAGATTTAAAAAAAAACATCAAAAATGATAAACACATCGATTTTGTCGCAAAGCAAAAATCGTGTACCTACTTCACTCATTCAATTTACTCGATTCAGACAAACAAAAAGAGAGTTATACTAAACAATGTTTAATTGGTTTTTAAATTAGTTTGTGGAAGCAATAACTTACCTATCTAGTTAGAAGTCATATATAATACAAAGGAAACAAGGTAGGTAGCAACACTATTCTTACCAATACTTCATACTCCTATTACACTACATAAACTTAGAGTTTCGAGTTTCTAAAATGACTTTCGAAAACTTTTACATTTTTGTCGAAATCACTCAATTAGTCTTGTGTGTATTAGAGTTGATGCATAGCTACTAGTTGTGCTTCATCAATTTAGTCCACAGTACCTTTTTGCCATCAATACGCTAAGAAGAAGAATACATAACTGCATATCGCAGCGATACTGCTGCGCTTTGACTTAGCAATAGTACTTAGTTTTAAATCTAGCCGACAAGAGAGACAGGAATAAGTATAGCAGTTTTATTCAAACCTCTCACTAAACTATACCTACCTACTTCCTGTAATCCTGTAACACTACATATTCACAGGAAGTTGACAGGGTGACAATAGGTAAACAATTGATCATGAAACATGTATTATGAGATATGCTTAGTCGGTATGGGAGAACCGGGTGGAACAGCTACTGTTATATATTAATATTTGTTTACGTAATACTATTTTACGGGACTTACTCGCGGTATATACTAATTAGCCTAGATACTTAGTAACAAAAATACCTAGGATTTTCTCCGACCTCTTTTCTCAGTCCCTCCGCGACCACGGCCCTTGCAAGTCGGCCGAAAGGTCGGAGAAAAACCTAGGTAAGTATTTGTGTTACTAAGTATCTAGGCTAATTAGTATATACCGCGAGTAAGACCCGTAAAAATAGTATTATGTATACAAATCGCGATAATTTAAAATCTATTAATATTTGTCTGTTTGTCTGTAGCTGAAGCGGTGTAGCTCACCTTCCTTCTATTAAGGTATATGGCTGTGTTATGTTATAACGTGTGACAGTAATGTTATCTATTTATCATCAACATTTCCTTGTGACGAAATTACATAATATTATAACTGCATAGATACTCGTATTTATATGTTAATAATTAAAAAAATAACAGCTACATTAGAGACTACTTTAGTGCAGCATCTAAAAGATTTTAAATATTAATGAGTCACTTCATTAACAAATCAAACATTTATGAATGCAGTTTATGGTAACAACATAATTACAAAACTATTTTCTAAAAGTTTTCTAACGAAGTATGTAATTGTATGTTTCTAATACCTAATAAGTATTTAAAAAAAAACAGCTTTAGGTCTTGATGGAGGCTAGATGGATGACTAAAAGCTTTTGTTTAATTGGACTTATAAGTCATTGTGAGCGGGAATAGCTATTATCTATAGTAACGAAAATAAGGTAAGTATGTATGAACAAATTTCGTATTGACACATCTAGGGGTATTTTCCAGGGACATCCTGGCTTTTGAGTTACGATGTAATATGGTATGGTAACCATAGATGCAGCATTTGAACACCGGTAGAGAATTAGATCGACGACAACGTAACATATTATAGATACCGGTGTGGACATATACCTACATAAATTACAATAATATTTTTGTTGTCCCTTGATTTTTATTTTCACAGTCTCGCTTCGCACCGCCAGTCACCCCGCTGACCGTCAACGGAGGAGGAGCGTTTCCACCTATACCGAACTTTGCAGCGCCCATCGTCAGTCTGAGGAGACCCTCGCTTGTCTAATGAGTTTTCTTATACAGTGGGTCCATGAAGTTTACTACATGGAAGGGCATTACTATTTACGTGGAAGGGACCTTATTTCCTAAACTTCCTTGTACCCCCAAATTCATATCGATAAAACCTCCTTGATTCCTGTTGTGCTAGGATTGTCTGTCCTCGGGTAAACCAGATAAAATGCCTACAATTTTTATTTTACCTATAGTTGACTATAATATGTACCTACGATATACTTATGTAATGGTCTTTAGATAAAAAAATATGTTAAAACATTTAGTTTTCTTGAATATTAGTATTTTGTAGTTGTTATAGTAATTAAAATGTATACGAATAAAGTAAAACTTGTGTTTTATTTAAATTATCATAATGTACAATGTGATACTTCCTCAAGTGGTAGGTACGCCTGGTAAAGCGGTAAGAATACAAAAGTTAAGTCATAAATTCGAAAACGAACTTTTCATGGGACAAACTTGAAAGCCCATAGAAATTCGTATTCGAATTTCACCTCATAATTTTTTATTTAAGTAAATTGTTCAAGAAATAACTGAGCTCTGAGGTAACAAGCAAATTGAGAACCTCCTTCCTGTTCCGTGTTCGGATACGGTTAAAAGCCAATCTAATAAGTATTCACTCAGAGACGGAATAGGAAAACTCTATCGAACTACCAGGTCAGGCTTCCAGACCCCTACTGGCGGCACTGGCACCTGCCTCTAACCCTGTATGAGAAGATATAAACAAATACATCAAAATCCCTTAGCCCATAGACCTAACTGGTAATCGACTATCATGAGCCGCGGTAATCACATGGTGGCCAATAAATATACCAGTAAGTACCTACTCAAGTGAAATTAAGCACATTGTTCATGACCACGGAATGTACTCAATTATGTTTTTAACGCAGAATCTGTTTAATATTTCGGTCAAATAGGATCTTGTGTAAGAAACACAAAAACTATATTTGATTGGCAATTAATTAAATACAACCTTGAAGTATGGACATCAAAGTGTCAAATATTTCCAAAGTCAATGTCTAGGTATGTTTTGTCATTAGGTTGTCAATATGAGTCAATCATCGTCAAACGGGCGCCAGGCATTCGGCACACCATGTAACCATCACCATTTTACACCAAGAAATAACACAAAACTGAAATAAAATAGACCTCATGGTGCCATAAATGCATATTTACTAACCCTAACTTAACAGAGAACTAAGTATAATGTTACCCAAAGCATCGGCAATGAATATGAAGTTGAGAAGAGACAAACCAGACAGGCCGGACACTCCTAGAGAGTACAAGAAATGGACTACATTAGCAACGTAAGTAGACAAAACTATCAAGTATCAATCAGAAACGTACTTATTTTAAACCAGAGATTTTCCGCTGTATGAATCTCGTTATTAAAACCTATTGACTGTAAAACCAACTAGGAGAGCTGTTGAGGTCAAAATCAGCTTCAAGTTTAACTAGTTAACTCCTTGAGGATGTGCTGAAATGTATGTTGTTAGTCAGTGAAATTCTTCAAAAGAAGGGTGAATAGGTTTTTAATGGGTCGGCAATGCGCGTGTGATTCTTCTGGTGTTGCAGGCGTCCAAAGGTTACGGTATTTAAGTAAACACGTGGTGTGTAAGTTACACACCACGTGGACCGTACGCCAGATTGCCACCACCCTAGTATAAAAGATCGCGGAGCCTTTCGACTGACCTGGAATGAACGGGCCCAAAGAAGTCAAAGAACATCCAGACGCAAGACAACAATTTGTTTCATCCGTTGCCCCATTTTGTGGACTGACCATCAGGTTCAATATGATCAAATGGCCGTGTCATTATAAAAAAAATTAGTCACACATATACTTAAATAACTATCTTGCACCTTCTGATCTTCTGGGGAATCATTGAACCCACGACCTCGTTGCACGGCAGACGCACACAATATATTTGCCACCGAAGCCATTAAAATGTTGTGTCTTCTATGTTAATAATATTTAGTATCAGGTAAATCTTATCCAAAATGTGTTATAAAGGTACAGGTCGTCTGTAAATAGGGAAGGATTAAGGTGTTGATTACGAAAAAATATATTTCATGATCATGATATCAGCAATCATAGCACTAATGTGACGAGCTAAATACTGATGGACGTAGAACTCCTCCAATAATAAATCATCGTTTTGGTCTGCGTGTATCTTACGTCCCATTTATTTTATTTTTTATCTTGACAACCCGTATAATTGTGAAATATTAAAATTGTTCATCTTTTTTTGAAATCTGAGTTTATCAATTGTCATAATTGCTGGACGTAGGCCTCCTCTAAATATTGCCAATAATCTTAATTGTTGACCACATTTCTATGTCAGTCCGTCGACCAGTCCTAAGTCGCGTTCGGTCCGCGGTCCCGGTCAGCCTGACCTGGTCCGGACGCGTGTCAGGCAGCCTGGAGATCAGCGGGACGGGAACACCAACGTGCCCTTCCAGAGAATATCCGTCACAGGAATACATGTCACAGGGGTTTGTATAATTTAGTTATTTTTAAAGACAATCTCCCGAACTTCTTTTTTTTTTGTTTTGTTATTGGGGAAAAAACATCTAGACTCAGGACTTTAATTTGTGGATCGCAAAAGAATGGTCCTGCGTATGATTTGAACCCGCGCGACCTCGTGCATGGCAGGCTCTGCCACCGAGACAGTAAATAATGGTCTGCTTTGTACACATTTCTTTATATTCTAAATCTTCGGTAGGCTAAGAAGTTAGTAGATTTGTTTGCTATATTTTGATTTTTATAAATCTTCCTTTGCCGAGAGATATAAATAGATGTCTCTGAGGTTTTTTATATTTGGTTTTAAGTGGCATGGGCCTTTTGCTCGTCCACCAAAAGCTACCTACACGTACAAAAAACGGTACCGTATTTCAAAACCTAATTTGAAAAACAGTTCATTTGACAAATACATATAGTTTACTAACTTAATAGGAACTTATTCAAAGTATTGTTACATCCACAGGTACCCATAGACGACCTAGTGCGTTCCGCGACGATGCTCATACAAGCGCTGCGATTGAGACAGGACTACATGAGGGTCTCCAACCAAACCCAAGCCTACCATCTGGAGACCTACTTCAAAAACTACGGCAAAGATAGATCAGAAATGTTACAGTCTACGAGCCCTGACGTATTTACGAAGGATTCTATTAATGGCTGTAATTATCTCTTTATTTAAAACTAGCTGACCCGTGCCCACTTCGTAGGGCGGCGAAAAAAACGCGCCTATTTTTAAAACATATTTAATTACTGCTCCACTCCTATTAGTCATAGCGTGATACTATATAACCTATGCCACTCCCCGATAAATGAACTATTCGACACAGAAAGAATTTTTAAAATCGGTTCAGTATATCCAGAGATTACCCCCTACAACGTCACAAACAAACAAACACACAAACTTTAGCTCTTTATAATATTAGTATAGATTATTGTATAAATATGGTCCATAGACCAAGACTTTTTCCGAAAAGAAAGGGTAGTAGGTATTTTCAGCCGCCAAAATATCGAATAGGAGTTGAAGCGGTCGGTCGGTATGGTATAAATAAGTATCGTACCAGCCCATTAATGTCCCACTGCAGGGACGGGCCTCCTCCTCTGACGGAGGGATACTTGGCCTACTAATACCACGCTGGCCAGACGGATGGGTATAGGGTTTAATTTCAAGTTTTCCTTCTTTTTGTTTTGTAAAGCTAATATTCAGGGAGTATAAATATGGTCGATTGTAATAAACAACTTTCTTCTTTATTGATTAAATATGGTACTCGAAATTTGAGAGTAATAGCATCGAAGCCATAAATTCCTGTAAAAAAAATTGCTTTTATAATCGTAATGTCCTCGTGGTATTTATATTATGTTCTAGTGACAGAGGAGGCTGCGGAGAGATATTTAACAATGGCGACATGTTCTTCTGAAGAACTGATTCGTCCTCAGCACATGTTGTACGCGAGTCCACAACGATCTGATACACACAGTAAGTAACTAGGTATGGTCTAGCATTTCGAGGAGGTAGCTCGACAAAATCGGTGTAGCTGTCTGTCTGTTCTTAGAAACGCTTAAATCTTTAAAACTATTCAACGGATTTTTCATGCGATTTTTTTTTGGAGATTTTGATTAAAGAGGTTGGTTTATATGTAAGTATGTGCCATTATTTTATTTTGGGTACTAAAGTCGGTCCTCTTTGAATAAAATCGTGCCCGATACGCCCACAAACAACCGATGCGCTACCAAGATGATGCAATGCATTTTCATTTTTTCGTATTTTTAGTGTTCGGTCCGAGCAAAGCAGATTTCAGACCACCTCATGCGGAGCCTTCAGTAGAAAGTCTTGAAGACGAGGCCACTTCTGTCCCAGGTTAGTCATTATTAAAAACTAACGTTTGCTAAGAAATATTCAGTAAGGTAAGGTTACCTTCCGTACCACGTTATTAATCTCCCGTTATTAAGTTACTTGCATTTAGCTTGACGTTTCGATACATGTCACACACTGGTCTCAAGCTGACTCATATTCAGGACTAAGTAGTTAATGGATCGCATTAGGATTTTTTTTCAGCTTTCGCATGGATCCCTAGGATCATGCCCTGTGTCTCGGTAACTTTTACAAACATCAATTTAACTGACACAATGAACATCCAGACTCAGGAAAATAATTTGTGGATAGCAGAAATAATTGTCCTGCGTGGAATTCGAACCCGCGACCTCGTACACATCAGCCGTTACCGCGAGCACCCCTCCACTATCGAGGCAATTTAACATAAGATATAATGTAACATTACTATCCAGAAATGCTGGACCCCTGGGCCTGTCCAATGCCACCGGACCGTAAATTCCTTCGTCGCTGGAAAAACGGGATCATGAACTTGTATAAGAATCAAATTGATTTCGAGAACGACGTCCCCATAGAGTATGAGAACATAACATTCAAGACGTATATACAAGACATGGACAGACTCGCGGATATGCTCGCTGATGGGCCACTGTAAGTACTACGACTCCTCACATTATACACTTGCATACTGACTCGGACGGCCTGCAGTTAGCCATCAGAGAAGTTCGCACATGTGGAAGGAAGAAAACAACCCAACACCTTACGTTTCCTGAAATTTATTTCCAAAAATGAAGTTCCAGCAGCAGAAGAACAATTTTCAGCTGACCAAATTACTTAGTTGGCTTGTTTGCAACCCGCCCACTTGGGTGTTTGTTATCGGGACCAAACAATTTTTTCCTTGATTAACATCTATTTTTATGAAAAGGCAACTCCCGCCCTTAGGATCGACCTCTGCGTCGTCGTTGGGAATTTCACAGACATTAATTAAAAGGACACAAAGAACATCTACTTAGGCTAGATAAGGGAAAATTGGATCATATTTGTGTGATCCAATTTTCTCTTACCTAGCCTACTTAGTTCTAAAGGATTTTTAAACAGCGATACTCTTATTTTCGACTCTTTTAAAAACCCGGATTCCTTTTTGTCCTTTGTGTTAATTTGATTGTTTTTGATAATGATTTCAGCAAGTCTTACTGCTACCGCCGCCTGTGCTACTTATCTTCAAAGTTCACAATGCACGTGCTTCTCAACGAGCTGCATGAACTAAAGCTACAGAAGGCCGTGCCACACAGAGACTTCTACAATATTAGGTAAATTTCAGTGGCGAAGGGTGGATTTTTATAAAAGGGAAGCCGAAGATTCCGTGGACTTTTGTTCTACTTTATATTACTATTATTCTGTAGTTCATAGGTATTCGTGAGAAAATGTTTCGATTTTACCTAGTTGTCCCGAACTCATAAACTTAAAATACGAAAATGTTTCTCTGTTTGGAAGACTTCTTTGATCAATTAGATTAATTGTTTATATTGCTATATCCTAAATGATTCTACATACCTACTTACTTACTTTTAGAATCTGAGAATACTGTCTGTAAGCCACTTACTTATACGTATCGAAATGAGATAATTGTATTAAAATGTTTCGTAAATCCACAGCGCCGGCGTTTCTTATATTTATAATTCAATTTCGAGAATGATGTTTTATCGCACATCACATAATAGGATAGTCAATATAATATAACACTATTAACCTGTCCCTTATAACAACAAACTATTAAATTTGCTGAAAACAATACAAACAAGTACTTACAAAAATATTCCATAGGATCCCAACGCACTACGACAAAAATAAAGTCAACCAATGCACAACACATAATACACAATCATAAATAATTAAACATACAAATTTTACTACTTTAAACAAGAAAGCGAATTTTATAACCTATTTGCAGAAAATAAATACAAATATCTGTTTTTTCTTCAAATGGTCCTATCGTTTACCGATGATTCTGCCAAAGTCAAGACGCAAGCCGTATAAAAATATAAAAACAAATAAATATAATTAAAAACTAAAAATTCAGAAGAAAGGCTGATTTCTATCAGATTTAAATAATTGATAAAAACAAAGGAATGTCAATGGCAAATTAAGTACTTAACGTGAAATGAAATGAAACTTCGTTACAATTGGTCGGTCCACTGGTTGCAATAGTGCTTTCTCGCTCTCGCAATGTTGTAGTTGTATCTTTTATCCTTGTCATAAGCCGATGGCCACCGGCTTATATGGTACCTTAGATCGACGAATACAAAGTGTCACGTGACCGTACGATTTCCGTACAGTCTGTTGTACTGGATTCCTAATTTCGCGACCGGCTTACTGCGCTCCGCGCATGCGCGCTTTAAGTACTCTCTGACTGAACCATAACAAGTTGTTAGTTGACAACCTTTAATTACAAGATGGCGTTATGAGTACGTAAATAATTATATTGAAAATTATTATTACTGTAATTATTATTGCGATTTACGTAAGAGAATACTTTTTTGTTTTATATTATTTTGTATTGAGTGGATGTTGCGTCATTGATTTATAATTGATTAATAGACAATGCTAAGCGGTTTTTGCAAAGGTAAGCCGGTAGGAATCGAGTTATATGGACACTTCGCCACTAGTAAATTTACTTCTGACTTCGTGTAGCAGAAGACTTACTAACAAAATTCATAACTACTTGAGCTTGGAATTTGATAAAGGACATTAAAACCTCTCTCTAATATGCAAAATAAGCTACGATAATTTAGTAGGTTAGGTAGAATTTACCGAAGCTTGAAGTTTATAGCTATAAATCTTTCTTCATCTTTTCGTACACTCAGCCATTTAGCAATAGTTCAAAAATCTCTTGAGTATTTGTCACACTGAATGCATAATAACATAGTGTACCATGTCCAGTGCGGTTTCCACTCTTTCCTCGTGGTGCCTTACTTCGACCCAGTCAGATGCATTTACATAAACATCGACATTGTTATTCATACATCATATAAATCGCCTGACTGCATCATATTTATAAAGTCGCTAAATCACCGTTTAGCCTATATATAATACAACACACCCCTAAATGTTCAACTTGTATTCTTACAGGAAAGTAGACACCCACATCCACGCCGCGTCTTGTATGAATCAAAAGCATTTGCTGCGGTTCATCAAGCGTTCCTTGCGTCAGTCTCCAAACGAGGTGGTGGCGTACACGGGCGGTGTTCCTACCACGCTGAAGACACTGTTCGAGGACATGAAGCTCGATGCCTACGATCTTAATGTCGATATTTTAGATGTGCATGCTGTGAGTAACAAAGACTTACAGTACCCGGCGATTAATATTGCACATTGTCCTTTGTAAAGAGACAATCGGCCAATTTCGGCTTCGTAGAGCATCTCTGTCGCACACTTTCAAATCAAAATTTGTTTTAAGGGTAGGCATGCCAGTCGCAACTCCATACAAACGGTGAAGGTTTTGCTCCTTAATTTGATAATTCATTATCAAATAGTATTTAATTAATTAATTAATTCCTTCTTAAAAGCCTTATTTCTTTGTTTGTTAAATCTGTGAGTCTGAGTTGACTGGGTCTTAGTTGCCTTTATTAAACAAGCACATTTTATGATACAAGCGGGGTATTTTAGTAATTGTCCCGTTGACGCAAATTAACTGCTTGATAACTGCTTCATAAAAATGAATATTTTCCCAGGATCGGAATACGTTTCATCGGTTCGACAGATTCAACGCTAAATACAATCCTGTCGGCGAGAGTAAGTTGAGGGAGGTATTCCTCAAGACAGATAACTATTTAAATGGAAAACATTTCGCTCAAATAATCAAGGTAAGACCATAAGATTAACAGCTGATAGGCTCGCTCTATGGACCGACGACCAGAGGACCAAAAACAGTGGCATGAACTTAGGAAGGCCCATGTCCAGCAGTTACGATTATCTCTAAGAGAGGGTTCCTCTATTAGGGCAGTCACTCTCTTTTGACTCAGTGCCCTAACGCTTGTAAACGGCTATTAGGTAGAGTGTAAGCGTTTATCGTTCCAGGCCTAAATTGCGGTCAATTGAAGTCTTACTAAAGTCTTTCATTAGGGAGAGAAACTTGACCTTTTAATAACAAGAAGTTATGTAGGTACTTAGTTTTCAGTTAGGATAAACTGGGATGTAAGTATTTACAAAAATATTTATTAGTAGGTAGGTATGTTTATCAATTTGTCTAGTAACCGTAGCTCAGCGTAGTTTGGGACCAGATGGCATTTTCGGAAATGGCGATCGTGTACCGGAAAACGTAGAGTGGAGAGACCCCTCACGCGGTGGACCGATAACCTGGTTAGGACGGCGGGAGGGCGATGAATGAGGGAGGCACAGGACCGCTCAAGGTGGCAATATTTAGAGGACTCCTTTGTCTGATAAGATGGCTTTTTGTGAATGTATGCAGGTATATTTTCTGCTAGGAACTAGATTAAGCTTTGATTCAAATTGCTTGGTCTACATTCAGGAAGTAATGGCAAACTTAGAAGAGAACAAGTACACGTACGCCGAGCCTCGTATATCAATATATTGTAAGAATACTATCGAGTGGAACAAGCTCGCGACCTGGGCGCTGAACCATGATGTCTACTCCACGCATATCAGGTGGTTGGTACAAGTTCCCAGGTTATAGTGAGTATATTGTTATTTGAATTTTTATTTTAATAGACATACCCCCGGTATCTGAATGCCTGATCAAGTAAAAATCAACTAATCAAGTGTCAAAACTATCATTTTCAGGAACTAAAATGACAGTTTTGACACTTGAATAGTTGATTTTTACTGTCATTCAGAAACCGGGGGTTTATATACCTACCTTTATTTTTGTTGGCAATCTTATCTAATTATTCACTTATTACTGAACCAGTAGGTACTTAGGTACCGATAGACCGAGTTTTTCAATTCGAAAAGGTTGTTTCAATACTATCTTGGATTTTATTAGCAGTGAGCACGGCAGATAGATAGCCTACCATTGATACTAAGTAGATAGATCATGCACAGTAAGTGCGATCTGTGGACCAACGATCTAGCTAAGACAAACAAAGGGCTTTGTCCAAATTGCAAGCATGCGAGACTACACTAAAGCGTACATTTTCGACTTTAGAAGGGAAACAGAAAAAAGCTGCTATAGAAATATTCGTAGTACTTAATCCAACAATTTATGTACCTATACCCCTTCCAACGTAAGTTTAGCTTTTTGACAGTTCACGTCCATGAAGTTTCGTAATATTTCTGCTTATTTTTCAAACAAATAATATTGTATTTCATGGACGTACCCATGTTTTTTTTCAGTTACCATGGTTACTTAGTGATGGACACTCATAATGATTACCCCCATTATGAAACAAATTACAAATAATCGGTAGAAATAAATGCTATGAATAAACCGGAACTCTTCTTAATACGTTTATAAAATGTAATATGATATTTTAGATTAGCTATAACCCGCGAGTGTGTCACGATAAATTATGTATTTTAAATAATACCTAAGCTAACTATAACTTTATCATTTTAAGCTATAGGCTAATTCTCTTAACATAGATAAAGAAAGAAACAGTAATAAAATGATAATGTAAGTTGATGTAAGGATCCAAATGTGTAAAATAAAGTAATTTGAAAAATCACGAAATCGCTTACAATCGAATGGCATTACATTCGAGATACTGCTGAACGTCACTAACGTCAACCTGTCAAATGTCGTTAAATATAGTGGAAAGGGTATAATAATTTATTCTCCTTCAGCGATATTTATCGATACTCAAAACTTTTGAAGAATTTTCAAGGATTCCTGAGCAATTTGTTTGATCCGCTGTTCGAGGCGTCCGTCAACCCGAGCACTAACCATGACCTCAACAAGTTTCTTACGGTAATTAGTTACCCCCTTACTTGTAAACACCTCTTAAATTTTAGTCAATTGATTAATTAGCTTAAACTCTTACGTTGTTTGTACCTATACCAAACAAGGTTGGTTTTCGTAATAAAAATCTTGCTAAACAGTGATTAAATTTAAGAGGCGTTTATGAGTAAGGGGGTTAGTTATAAAACTTATAAAACTGCTCATCTTTTCATATTTATCTAAGTTTTTCCCACTGCCATATTGCTTCTAGGGTACGGTAAAGGCAAAGATTCATTAGAGGACAAATGTTCCACGACACGTGTCGACAGCGACGTCGGGTGAAGTACCGCGACGTTGCCTGACTTCGCTCAACATGTCTGGTCACATCGCCAGACATGTCAGGCGATGTGAACAGACATGTCATGGCTTCGCTTGAGTTGTCGCTGACACATGTCGTGGAACATTATAAATAATCCTCACACATTCACACATCACAACAACCTAGTCCCAAACTAAGCAAAGCTTGTACTATAGGTACTAGACAACGGATAAATATACTTTAATACTTTTTTTTTTAAATAAATACGTACATATTATACCCGTACATAGAAAACACTCAGACCAATGTAAACAATCATGTTCATGATCATAAAGATTTGCATTGAGCGGGAATCGAACCCGAGACCGATGCGTAGCAGCCATGTAATATACCGACTGCGCCACAGGGGTCGTCAAACATTTGTCCTCTAGTGAATCTTTGCCTTAAAATACTACCTACTACTTCTTCTTATCTCTAAAGCCCCTTCTCAAAATATTTGCAGCACGTGATAGGATTCGACAGCGTGGACGACGAGTCGAAGCCTGAGAACCCATACTTGACGGCCAACATGAAGTGTCCTGAAGAGTGGGACGACCTGGAGAACCCGCCCTACTCTTACTACTTGTACTATATGTACGCGAATATTACCATCCTCAATCAGATAAGGAAGTACGTCCTTTATACATTTTTAAATTTAAAAAATCAAACTTACTACCTAATAATACTGAATATTCACCTTTCTCATCATAAGCATATCGTAAAAATCTATACTTCAAGATAGATTTACCTATGTTCTGTTTTATGTAACTGTAATCATGATAAATACATTGTAGCTTTTGAGAGAAATAAATTACTTAGTTTAGTACTTACCTACTTATATCAAAACTTAGTTATCCTGATAAAATTAAATACGAACCTGTATACCTGAAACGTAATCTAGTCGTAACGGGCTGTTGTTTTGGTAGAGTTAGTTTCCGCCTATATTTACAAAGCAAACTCGCCACTTCAATGGAACTTCTGAAGGTTGATTAAACCTCTAAACAGAGTTGCAAAGTTGCAGGATCTGGAAAATATGTTCTTTCGACTGACTAGCTCACGTACCTAACCCACAGACTGAGCTAATAACTAAGTACAGTACTCGGCCGTAAATATTGCACATCGACTTTTGTAAAGAAACAATCGGCCAATTTCGGCTTCGTAGAGCATCATCTCTCGATGTGTAATGTAAACGGCCGGGTACTGTACACACCTGCTTATATTTTTCAGGGAGCAAGGTCTAAACACGTTCGTGTTACGTCCTCACTGCGGCGAGGCAGGTCCGCCGAGTCACATGATCAGTGGCTTTCTGTTGGCTGAGAATATCTCCCATGGACTCATGTTGAGGAAGGTACGAGCCATTCAAGTAATCATATTAGCCATATGACGTCCACTGCTGGTTGCTGCCACCTTCCAAATAAAGTTTACGTGGTCCGGTATCCACCCTACTCATTATTAATATTAGTTGGATGTTAACATTGTGATTATAAATTAACTCTGCCAAAATAAAGTACCATACCTCACAAATCAAAATATGTTCTCACAGTAATTTAAAAAAACGTAAGTAACCTATTTTGATTAAATTTCTATGGGACCAACTTGAAAATATAGCCTTTGGAACAAAAAACATAAAAATTTCAGCTCAGATCATGGATGTTAAAACTAACAGGAGAAGGTACCTATATCTCTATTGCAGGGCGACATTAAAAGAACAATAACTTATACTTAATTATTTTCCCCGCAGTTCCCATTTCTGCAGTACCTGTACTATCTGGCTCAGGTCTTCATAGCGATGTCCCCTCTCTCGAACAACTCGCTGTTCCTGAGGTATCACCGCAACCCGCTGCCAGACTACTTCGCGCAAGGAATGAGGGTCACGCTCAGTACTGATGACCCTTTACAGTTTCATTTTACTAAGGTAAGGAGTTTTTTTAAAGATTTCGTTATTTTTATTTGTGTTGTTGGATTAAGAGTAGAAGAAGGTACTCCTTCTCTTTGCAAGGCGTTTCGTAAAAGGCGTCTGGTGGTTTCCTCCGTAGTGATTGGGACAATAAAATAAACGAAACCCCCTTTTGAAATCATTACCCTCCTTGAAATTGTTTCAAGGAGTACCAATTCCTCTGGCTAGCGATCAATGACCATGGTTAGGGAATCTAACTAAAGAATATTACGCTAACTGTTATGCAGGGGACATATATGCGCCTGCGTTTTCCACGTTCATGGGCTGCTATTCTACTCATCTACTATGTTATGGTAGTTCTTTATTTAGTATGTAGTTCTTTATGGTAGTTCTTTAAAAAAAACGGAACGCAGCGTCAAAACGTCAACACATCTCCGTAAATTTTAATTGTAATTAATTTAATTTTTCTACTTGTAAAGTGCAAAAAATGTCGGAATATGTTTAATACATCTCGATAAGTGAGTGACATTGTTATCTAAGTGAACAATACATAATCTAGTGAATAAACTTTTACATTAAAACTTCTGAGAAACTGTTCGTTGTTGGTGGTTCAAACGCAAATGTGTCGTCAATCTTCAACGAGGCAGTGAGTTTAACATAATGTGCTAATAAATACAACGATAATTATTGTGGAAATAACTATATGAGGTATCAAACAACTCAAATGTTTTCTTAAAGAACTGTTACATGTTTAAATAGTGCTTAATACGGCGTAAGTAACTGTCAGCTGTTTCGTTATCAAATGTAAACGTCACGCTAACGACCAATGAAAACACAGAGCTCAAATCATTCGCTCATTTCGATAACTAATGTTTCGTTCGAAAACACGTACACTGTACTTTTTGAAATTTGAACACCAGTCTTTTGAGATTGCGTTTCGTTCGACGCAAAATTGTATATTTAGTAGACTACAGTATAAATACAGTCTCCTATTTTAATATAAAAATATGTATAGACTGGCGGCCTTGAAAATTACCAACTGGGGTTCGAACCTCGAGCAAAACTACCACACATTTTGGGATTATCGAATAGTTACTAAAGTCGAGGCTGATAATTGCCTACATATTCGAAACGAACACAAATATTCGAAAAAATGAGTGAAAATAGAAATGTAACACATAGAAATAAAAACAAAAGGACTCACTTATTAATCTTGACAGTACAATATTGTCTGACATCTCTATAGCGGATAGTCTACCATACCAAAATACCTATGACAACGACGACGAGATTAAAAACCTAAAAGAACAGGTAAAGATACTAAATAATCAACTGTTAAGTGCACATGAGCAAATAGATGAATCGTTATTGGAAAATGACTCACTTAATAAATTAACAAACCAACAACAAAAACAAATTATGTACTTAAAAGGTATTTGTAGTGGTACTCCTTCATATAGTAGTAACTCTGCAAGACGTACACGAACAAATAGGTCATGCAGAAGAACACTAGAGTTTGAGAAAGATAATACCGACAATATACCGGAAGGAAATATATTATTATTAGGACAAGAAGGAAAAACAACAATTTCAGTAAACAAGGAAGATAAAATCATCAATTCTAGTTCAATACAAGAACACAGTTTAGTTTCACAGATGCATCTAGGACAAAAAACAACATTAACTGAAGACTGTACCCCTAAATTATGTATAGTTAGTGACAATAACTTTAATAGTAAGTATATTAGATATTGCAAATAAAAATTTTCCTCAAATGAGGATATGCCACTACTGCATGCCTAATGCCAGTATATCACAACAATTTGAAAACTTAGATAAGAAACTTGCTGATTTTACTTTGATAGACTATTGCGTAATCTTTCTGGGCAGTTACAACTTTGAATATTCACATGATTACAGCAAAATAGTAAACGATATAAAACTGAAACTTGACTCAATGCAATTTACTAATGTTATAATTTGTGCGCCTAACTTTAAATTGGTAAATAATGTAACTATATTTAATAGGAGAGTGGAGTTTTTTAATCACCTGCTGTATCAAAGCAATAAGAAGTTCGAGTATTCTTATTTATTTGACACAAATAAAAATCTGGATTACACTTTTGAAATGTTTTCTAAATACACGGGTAAAATAAACAATAGAGCTATGAACAGTATTTTTATACAACTAAAAGAATACTTGTATTCGACTTTTCTGATTCAACCTTCAAATGTTACTAAAATTGACAAAAATTATCTACCCTGTAAAAAAATTCGACAAAAAAAGATTCTTGATTATTTCTCTTTATTACCTATTGAATGTAAAAACCAGGGAAAGATAGAGTTTTTTCTGTAAAAAAAATTTTGAGCACAGTCGTTTATCCGAAAATTTAATAGATGTAAATATAATGTATCAAAATCTATGTGGAATATCAAATAAGAAACATGAACTGGAAATTTATATAAAAGATAGGGACATAAAACTAGACTATATATGTATTAGTGAACATTTTCTGAATGATGAGATGACTCGGTAAATTTTTTAAGTATGATGGTTATAAATTAGTTTCATATAATACAAGAAAAACAAAAAAACGGGGTGGTAGCTTAATTTTGGGCAAAGTAGAGACTAAGATTGAGGAGGTTGAAGTAATAAACAAATTGTATAAAGTTGAAAGTTTTGAAATATGCGGTGTAAAGGATGGCAACACAGACTTAATTATATGTTGTTGTTATAGAAATCCAATTGAAAAGAATTTTAATATTTTTATGGACAAATTGGAGAAATTACTTGACTATTTATTGAGAAAGAAAAGCATAATCTGTGGCGACTTTAATATTAATTTGTTATTGGATAGTAAAAAAAGGACTGAGTTTATTAGTTTATTGAGCTGCTACAACTTCAGACATCTTATTAATGAACCAACTTTTATTCGGAATGCCAGTTCCTCTTGTATAGATAACTTGTTAACTAATCTACCTGATTCATGTAAAATAAGAAGTGAAGTAGAATATAATGGTCTAGCAGATGGTCATGGAGGTCTATTCTGTGACATTTCTCTTATGTCGTCAGGTGCCAAGGTGCAGGAGAATTTAGTCATAAATAAAAGGGTATTTAATAACAAAAGTTGTACTATATTTGAAAATAGTATATTAAATGAAAACTGGGTAAGTATGGGTATAAATACATTTTTGAAAAAGTTTAATAAAGTCTTTCAGACTAGCTACAGAAAAAAAGATTGTAAAATAAATAAAAGGAAACATCTTCAAATAAATTGGCTATCAAAAGGCATAGGTCGACTGTCTCACAATGAACCATGCAGCTACACTTAACCAGCGCTATATTTCCAAAATTCGACGTGGCCAGATCGTGTTAATTTGTGCAAAAGATAGGTACAGACGTGTCTCTTCCGCTCAGTAGTTAGCGAGCAGATCGCGCGAGAGGTGTATGTATGCGAACCTTTTTTTTAAAAACTGTCACAAAAGTAAGTTTTAAATAAATTTTACTATCTTTTTTAGCATTTTTCCTTTAAGAAATATCGACTATTTTATTTCTACACCGAATTATATAGTTATTTAGCGTATCTATGCACTGTAATTTATTTCATAATTATATTTCTTTCAGTTTAAATTTTTAAGGTTAGTTATAAAAAGGTGCTATGTCTCACATTGAACCATGTTGAGGTGGTACTCAATGAATCACGGATTGTGTACCCCAAGAATTGCCTTGGCGTACACATTAAACAAAACGTGGTTCATTTTGCTAGTGTTGTTAGATTATGTATTGAAACTTTCAAACTACATGATATTCTTTTACCTAGCTGTTCATATTATCATTATTAATATTACTTTATTTACTTCCTTTGGTCAATATTTCTATCTGTTACAGAATGGCACGGAATAAAGTAAGTCAGGGTGGGGAGACCCCTTACACGATGGACCGACGACCTGGTTAGGACGGCGGGAAGCCTATGGAAGAGGGAGGCATAAGACCGCGCAGGGTGGAAACGTTTGGAGGAGGTCTATGTCCAGCAGAATAATAGTCTATAGGCTGATATTTATGATGATGATGAAATTAAGTCAAAGAAAAAAGGGGGCCACACTGCTTCCAATATGTTAAGAGCTTTCAAATTAAATAGAGAAGGTGTAATCATCAGAAAAGCTGCATTATATCCTACTTTGCGCCGCTATGTAGCACAGTATTTACACACACGTAAAGATGATCTTGCTAACAAGAAGTATATACTAAATTATGATTTAAAGACTACTCTATTACAAGTAAAGACTAATTACATAAGAAATGGACGTTTTACTTTTACCTTAATTAATTATTGATAACATTTCTTTTTCATAATTAAGTGGTTCAATGTTAAAATTAACCCGGTTCAATGTGCACACCCTAGAGTACACATTGATCCAAATATTTATTTTTATATTTATGTTTTTATTTTTAAAAGTATAAATAATATTGAAAATTTGTCAATGCTCTTTTAAAGCTAGATAAATTACCTATCTTTGTACAAAATTTGAATCATTTCGAAGCTTAAACGAGAGAGTTATGCGCCTTCAAATTTTACATGGTTCATTGTTGGACAACTTACCCTACGTAAATCAAGCAAAATGAAAAGATTTCTGTGCGGTCGCAATGGAAATAGTTTAGAACCAAGTCTCTTAAAGTACAAAACCAACTACATAAGAATCTACAGGAAAGTAATAACAAGAGCAAAAAAACTAGCAGTAACGAAGCATTTAAGTAAATCAAAAAACTTAAGGAAGGACGTCTGGAAAATAGTGAATTGTAGTAAAAATAATAAGAGTCAAAGTGAAAATTTTAAAATTAGAATAAATAATAAAACAATAGATAATGCTGATGTAATAACGAATGTCTTAGCAAGACAATTTGCTTTTACAAAACCTGTAAATGACAACAATTTTGACCATGCACTTTTTTGGCTGCAAAAGAGCACGAATAGGGTACCAGATGAATTAAGTTTCACCTCTACATCTCCTAATGAAATTATAAAAATAAGAAATAGCATGGAAAATAAAAAATCCTGTGGATACGATAAAATTCCAATAACTATAATAAAAAAGCATGTCACAATAGCGGAACCACTATCGGTTTTCTTCAATAAATGCATTGATGACGCGTGTTTTCCGGATCAATGGAAAATCGCAAAAATTGTACCTATTTATAAAAAAGGATGTAGGACTGATCCGAAAAACTATAGACCTATTTCCCTGCTCCCTTCCTTGTCAAAAGATTCTAAAGACTCGTCTAATAGCGCACCTGAATCTAAATAAAATAATAAACATAAGACAATTTGGATACCAGAAAGGCGTGGGCACTGCAGATGCTATGTACACACTGTTGGATGATGTTATTGTTAATTTAAATAACAAAATGAAGGTAGCTGGATTATTTCTGGACTTAAGTTCCGCTTTCGACACGGTGGATCATAACTTGTTAATAAACAAAATGAATCACTATGGTATAAGAGAAAATTCATTGAAACTACTTTCAAGCTACCTAAAAAATAGAAAAATGTATGTGCAAATTAATAAGAAGCAAGAAAATGGATTACTCAAGACACATAAGTCAGAGATGATGTCAGTAAAGACAGGTGTACCACAAGGATCCATTCTGGGGCCAATCTTGTATTTGATATTCACGAATGACTTAATTGACCACATCGAATCAATTATACCGGACGTAAGACTTGTAGTCTTCGCAGATGACACTAATGCTGTCATAAATGCTAAAGATATTACTGATCTAAATCATAAAGTTAATACAGTAGTTAATGCTTTTACTGCGTGGTTTAAAGAAAACAAATTAATTATAAACATGAACTGGAAATTTATATAAAAGATAGAGACATAAAACTAGACTATATATGTATTAGTGAACATTTTCTGAATGATGACTCGGTAAATTTTTTAAGTATAGATGGTTATAAATTAGTTTCATATAATACAAGAAAAACAAAAAAACGGGGTGGTAGCTTAATTTTGGGCAAAGTAGAGACTAAGACTGAGGAGGTTGAAGTAATAAACAAATTGTATAAAGTTGAACGTTTTGAAATATCCGGTGTAAAGGATATCAACACAGACTTAATTATATGTTGTTGTTATAGAAATCCAATTGAAAAGAATTTTAATATTTTTATGGAAAAATTGGAGAAATTACTTGACTATTTATTGAGAAAGAAAAGCATAATCTGTGGCGACTTTAATATTAATTTGTTATTGGATAGTAAAAAAAGGACTGAGTTTATTAGTTTATTGAGCTGCTACAACTTCAGACATCTTATTAATGAACCAACTTTTATTCGGAATGCCAGTTCCTCTTGTATAGATAACTTGTTAACTAATCTACCTGATTCATGTAAAATAAGAAGTGAAGTAGAATATAATGGTCTAGCAGATGGTCATGGAGGTCTATTCTGTGACATTTCTCTTATGGCGTCAGGTGCCAAGGTGCAGGAGAATTTAGTCATAAATAAAAGGGTATTTAATAACAAAAGTTGTACTATATTTGAAAATAGTATATTAAATGAAAACTGGGTAAGTATGGGTATAAATACATTTTTGAAAAAGTTTAATAAAGTCTTTCAGACTAGCTACAGAAAAAAAGATTGTAAAATAAATAAAAGGAAACATCTTCAAATAAATTGGCTATCAAAAGGCATACGTAAATCAAGCATAGGGTACAAGATGAATTAAGTTTCACCTCTACATCTCCTAATAAAATTATAAAAATAAGAAATAGCATGGAAAATAAAAAATCCTGTGGATACGATGAAATTCCAATAACTATATTAAAAAAGCATGTCACAATAGCGGAACCACTATCGGTTTTCTTCAATAAATGCATTGATGACGCGTGTTTTCCGGATCAATTGAAAATCGCAAAAATTGTACCTGTTTATAAAAAAGGATGTAGGACTGATCCGAAAAACTATAGACCTATTTCCCTGCTCCCTTCCTTGTCAAAAATTTTTGAAAAGATTGTAAAGACTCGTTTAATAGCGCACCTGAATCTAAATAAAATAATAAACATAAGACAATTTGGATACCAGAAAGGCGTGGGCACTGCAGATGCTATGTACACACTGTTGGATGATGTTATTGTTAATTTAAATAACAAAATGAAGGTAGCTGGATTATTTCTGGACTTAAGTTCCGCTTTCGACACGGTGGATCATAACTTGTTAATAAACAAAATGAATCACTATGGTATAAGAGGGAAATTCATTGAAACTACTTTCAAGCTACCTAAAAAATAGAAAAATGTATGTGCAAATTAATAAGAAGCAAGAAAATGGATTACTCGAGACACATAAGTCAGAGATGATGTCAGTAAAGACAGGTGTACCACAAGGATCCATTCTGGGGCCAATCTTGTATTTGATATTCACGAATGACTTAATTGACCACATCGAATCAATTATACAGGACGTAAGACTTGTAGTCTTCGCAGATGACACTAATGCTGTCATAAATGCTAAAGATATTACTGATCTAAATCATAAAGTTAATACAGTAGTTAATGCTTTTACTGCGTGGTTTAAAGAAAACAAATTAATTATTAACAACAAAAAAACTAAATTAATATTATTTAAAACAACAGCACGAGATAAGGACGACTTAGAAGTAGTATTAAATGACGACAAAATTGTGGTCGTTAATGAGGTTAAATTTCTGGGTATGAATATAGATGATCTCTTAAATTGGAAGGCGGAACTGGGATCGATAGATGCATCTATCTCATCGGCTTGTTATGCTCTAGTAGAGTCCAGATTAAGATATAGCATACAGTTTTGGGGACACAGCTATAGCTACAATAATAAAAGAGCTTTTATACTGCAGAAAAGGGCAATACGAACTATTATGAGAGTACCGCAGATAGAGAGTTGTCGAGAACATTTTATAAAATTAGGAATATTAACAGTACCGAGTCTCTAATAGTCTCTATGTTTTAGTAGTTCTAAGCCACTTTGCTTAATATTTGCCAAGTTTTGAAACTGATGAAGAAAGGAAAAACAGAGAGCAAACTAGAAGATGGGATTTTCAAGTTGATATACATCCGCGGTTGAGCATAGTTAAGCATAGTCCTCGTTATCAAGCAGTTAGGTTGGTTAACAAGTTGCCTGAGTACCTAAAAGACTTATTGTACAAAGGTTCTTTTAAAATAAAACTCAAGGAGTACCTGCTAAGTAGATGTCTGTATAGTGTTGATGATCTGTGATTATTTATTTATTATTTAATTTTAATTTTATTTATTATTTAATTTTATTTTTAGCCAAGTACTGTTAAATTAATAATTAAATTCTAATTGTAATACTATTAATCAAAATGTTACATGTAATTTTAAATTCTTTATTATTATATACCTACTTACCTTAATATTTTATCTGTGCATGTGTAATGGAATGTTGAATAGTAATGTATATTGTGATGTTCAGATACAATGCTCTGTAATTGTTATTGAATAAATGATTGATTGACTTTTCTATTTACCGTTTACCGCAGCCATCTTTATCATCACAAGATTGACTCTATAACACTGCAATATAGATGAACTTAGCTCAAGTATAGAACGAAAGCTTGTGCCAATTTCTTGCCAATCATTCTACTAGTAGACACAACAACACATCAAGTTAAACATTTTCATTTAAAATTGTGTCTTATTTCAAGGTATTAAGGTACCTACATGAGTGTCTAGCTTGATTAGTTGCTGTGGTACCCATCGTTCAGTGAAACCGGTCGTAAAGAAATACGGCCTTATTACAAAATACGGTCTAACTATAAACCACGATTTATTACGTCACAAAACCACTGTTTTTGAAATTTGTTATTGCAAAATCAGTCTTAACGCTAAAGTGTTAAAACTGATTTTGTATTAACAAATTTATGATTTAGTATTTGTTAATACAAAATCAGTTTTAACACTTTAGCGTTAAGACTGATTTTGCAATAACAAATTTCAAAAACAGTGGTTTTGTGACGTAATAAATCGTGGTTTAAATTTAGACCGTATTTTGTAATAAGGCCGTTAAAGTTTATCTTGCTGCTGTTGTTATTAGGAGCCACTGATAGAGGAGTACAGTATCGCGGCTCAAGCGTTTAAGTTGAGCGCGTGCGACATGTGTGAGCTCGCCAGGAACTCTGTCATTATGTGCGGGTTCTCCCACGAGGTACGTATGACTGTCATTATACAATCAATATGTGTAAGTAATAACTGATAAGTACCTATGATATGAATATTACATAATACTATTTATTTAGTTAAAGAAACTCAACAGCATTTTTAACAAATGATACAGGGTTAGTAGGTTAGTATGCAATCAAAACTGGTTGCATTTACAATTACCTACTTAAGTATTATTAACTATGCCAATAAAAGAGTTCCAATTATGTCTGTTGTAAAAATCAATCAGGTTACTAGAACTCTAAGGTGAAATATACAAAGAATATGGTTAATTTGAACGATCCCGTTAGGAATTATAACTTTCACTGTCTTTTCTATTAGTTGGGGCTCTAGCAGCTCTAAATAAAAAGGTTTTTAACGTTTTTTTGACCTACGAAAAATATCACAACGATGGTTGGGTAGACTATATCCTGGAATCTGGGAAAAATGGCTACGATAAAGGCCTTTAGTGATTTCCAGATCTGCTTGTGGTAGGTGTAGTCGTTGTTTAGAACGTTGTCTGAATTGAGAAGCAATAAGGGGAAAAATGTGAGAAACCGCAATGTCATTGATATGTGAAAATCGGTTACCGACAGGAAGCTGCCATAGCTTATAGCCAGTGCGATAAGACAACATATTCTATGCGGTTATTTTTACTCGCATCCGGCGTTTACGTTTACATATTCTAAAGGCCGTCTCCACACGGCAAATACCTATCTAACTAATATTTGTTTATGTCGACAGCTAAAGCAACGTTGGCTAGGCCCGCGGTATATGAGCGAGGGTCCCCGAGGTAACGACATAACGCACACGAACGTGCCCGACGTTAGGATCTCATTCCGACGGGAGACACTGCGGGATGAACTCATGAACTTATTTATGGTGAGATATTTATTCTATATAGGTAATATACTGTATAACTGCCTCGGTGGTATAGTGGTTTCGATTTGAACCCCACGCAGGACAAATTGAAGATATGTTACTCTGCCTACCCCGGACGAGATAAGGCGTGAGTTTATGTATGTATGTATGTGTTACAGTACCCAGCTGTAAATATTGCACATCGACTTTTTAAAGAGACAATCTGCCAATTTCGGCTTCGTAGAGCACTGGTAGGTACATTTACTTTTTCGTCGCACGAACATAATTTGTAACGCGAGCGCTGTGCCATCGAGGCATTTTTTTAAAATTATATAGGTACTTAGATATGTTTAATTTATAAAAATGTCATTTTATACCTTTTTAAAATGATTTTTTACCGAAAACCAGTTAAGACGTATTTCGTAATTACCTACGCAAGACAATATGTGATTGATAATTAATTAGTGTGATACACAAAAATGATAGTTTCGAACCTACTTTGTTTCTGTTAAAAAGGTATAGGTACTCGTAGTTAATTTGTTAATCATTTTTGTTTTAGGCACCGCCACCAACATGAAGAAAACAAGATCTACCTACCTATCAGAAGCAGATCAATCTAAAATTATCTTTACCATAATGAGAATTAGTATTACAGTACACCACCATTTGTATAGTCTGTGATAAAACTAGGCGAATATTTTAGTGTTGTGTCATCTATTTATTATTTATATTTAAAAAATAATCACAATAAATATTACTTGTATAAAGTAGGTATTTAATTTAATTTCAAGTTTCCTTCTTTTTATTTCGTAAAGAAATTATCCGTGTGGTGACGGAGTAAGAATAAAATATGTCACAACCCCATCACACCCCATGGGTGTCGTAAAAACCTCCTAAGGGACCATCGGTGAATATTATCTTTAAACTACATGTCGATTCTCGTACCTAAAATTCGGTTAACTTTTATAGTGTGACCACAGAAGCTGTGCACCCCCTGAGGTATGCGCGGCGAGGTGGGGGACGAAGAAAAAATAGGTGTCCGTTATGGTAGCGTATACGTGATAGTTATGATAGAAAGGGAACTTTTCTTTTGAAAAATTCTTTATGTAAAAATAATGCGTGAAATTCTAACTGAATTAGTGTAGGTAAATGCTTTATGCGAATTCACAGTGGAATATGTCAAAAATCCATGTTAATTTATGTTCATAGTACTGGTACAGGTAATGTGCTCACAAGTGATTTGAATATCTCGAGAACTACAAAACATAGGTACAGTAATTCTGTTAATACAGTAGAAATGTAACCCTGAAATAACGCCTGTGCAACACTTTATTTCAATACAAAATTCAATATTATTGGAGATATTAACGGTTCTTAGGGGCCGGGCTGGAGTTATTTCATTACGCTATAATATTAAAACTACAACAACTATTTTTTTTTAATGTAGGTACAGTCTGTCTATAAAGTCCTAACAAAAAATTAGGGTGCCACTGTGCTACACGTAGCAACCCTATTTAGTCTGACAAAATAGTTTTCAAAACAATTATGTTCAAATAACACTACACTATTACAGCACTTATAATACTAGGGCATTTCTTGTAGGTAAGCTTATTGCATTTAAAGTTTTGCGTAGAACTTCAAGACTACAATTAAAATCCATCTCAGTTCTAGCTATCATCTGCAATTTTCTGAGGGTTGGAACCCGAAATTTTACAAAAGTTATGTAAATTGAACATTTGATTATACCTACAATAAATTTAGACATAACTAGAAACAAAATAAAGGTAAAAGAAGAAAAATGTTATATACCTCATTTTTACTGTAGAACATAATTGTGGGGGAGATCAGAAATATAGAAACATCCATTTCTTTCTATGGCCGGCCTTGCCTGTGTTTACCAGGCTTTTCATTATTTTTAAATCTGTTATTTTTAAATTTAATAATTCTAATGGAATGGAAATAATAACTACAATACCTAACTAAAATTTATTCAGTGTTAAATATTAACCAACAAGATACATATCATTTAACATGGATTTATTAAGAGCTAAATGATATAAAATTTAATAAAATATTGCAATTAATTATTTTTTGTAGACAGACCAGTCGATGCGAAAGTGACATAGTTTAGTTATCAATATCAACCGTAATATAGACATAAAGCAATTAATTCAAATTCAAATTGGGATAAATCTTGACTGAATTATACTAATGCAACTGATAATGTATCAATAGAAATGGTCGTACTACGATTTTTATTACTTACAATGAATATCTAACCTAAAAATGTGCTATGTACACAATGCCTGTTTTTGGTCTCTAGATCTCAAATGGAATGAATTTATTACTTGAGACAGATTACGAAAAACAGTAACACGATTACATACCCATCAAAGTTGCAGTTCGCCCATAAACATCATCCAAATCGCATAAAAGTTGACCAGAATCGTGCTCCGCTAAACATCGCCTTATAACTTTAAAAATCACTTTCCGCGTGCCACTTTGATTTACTCTACTCATTGTTTACATTGTTCTTCGTAAGTCAGTATTAGTTTATTGTAGATTAATGAACAAATAAAAATCACAAATTTGACGACTTTATAGACACGTCTGTAATATATTACACTTACTTAGTTGATCACATTGTAACCCAAATATACTCATATTTTTAAAAAAATATGCAGGTGATAAATAAGAACTCACCCCTTACTTTAGCACTTTACACTTAGCGAGATTATTATTTGTAAAATCAAACTTATACTAAACAAAACCGTAAGAATTTAAGGTAATCAATTAACTTAAATTTAAGAGGCGTTTATGAGTAAGGGGGTAATCTGTATAAAGTAATTCCTAGGAATACTATAGTGTTAACGATTTCTAGTTCCTCATTATTAATCTTAACAATTAGATTTTTTTTTTATTTTTATCTATGCAGAGTTTTTTGGCATAGTAACCAACTCGATATAGCTCTTGTGTATGCTACCATAACGGACACCTACCTGCTGTCACGAGTTTTGACGACAGTGTCATAACAATTCGAACATTATATTTTTCTTTAAGAATTTCATGTTCTTATAGTATTTGATAGATTCCGCTAGATGTCATTTTTCTCAAAGTTACATTATAAAAACACAAATAATGTTCCTATTTACGCTTAAAACTATACAACAATGTTAATACTTTCTTGGAGTTTTAAAAAAAACCGTCTTTTAATAGAAAACTGCTACAGCCGCTCGTGCAGCGACCAGTACCAGCCAAATAACTTAAGTATATTGCGTCAGATGTCACTAGTAGCTATATCATAGACTGTTTATTCTATACCAGTATTTATCATGTACTCTATATGTCCACCCCCCTCTCGCCGCGCGCATACCTCAGGAGGTGCACAGCTCCTGTGGTCACATTATAGTTGTCATGTTTTTGCTATTTCAATTATTGTAATCTTTTGTGATCGTGTTAAAGTTTTATTTAGAGTGTGACAACTACAAGTTAACTTAACCGAATTTCAGGTACGAGAATTGACATGCTAGTTAAATAACAACAAATAATGTATTCTATAATACTTTATTACACAATAATATCACATGTTTACAACCCGTATAACTAAAAGCCGGTGACACTCTTGATGGCCTGCTCCTCGTCGAATGCAGACATCTGCTGGTAAGTGTGGAACTCCATCGTGAAGGTCGCCAGCCCTGAGGACAGCGAGCGCAGGGTTGACGAGTAGCCCAGCAGCTCTGATAGAGGCGTCAGGCAGTCGATTACCTGTGAATAAAATTTAGTATGTTTTTTGTAACCACACTTTACACGCGAATGTTGAACATGGCAAAAGAATGGCTTTTAGGTGCGATTGGTTCAATTCGGTATGTAAAGTAAAAGATTAATCCAAAACCATTTAGAGATTTTCTCCGTGTGGTGACGGAGTAAGAATACAAAATGTCACCACCCCACCTCATCCCATGGGTGTCGTAAAAACCGACTGAGGGACTATCCGTGAATTGTATCTTTACGAAATAAAAAGAAGGAAAACTTGAAATTAAACCCTATACCAATCCGTCTGGGCAGCGAGGTATTAGTAGGCTAAGTAACCCTCCGTCACGGGAGGAGGCCCGTCCCTGCAGTGGGACATTAATGGGCTGTTATGATGATGATTTAGAGATTTTAGATCGGTAAGGAATAAAATCATATTTTTAGCGTAAAAAACCGCAAGATTGTGTTCATTTTTACAATTATACATAAATTACTTTCTTTCATTTGACGTTTAAATGACGTCATGCGCCCGGCTCAACAACAGTTCGTTTCTGCTTTCAATGCTCAAGTAATTTGGCCGTACGCATGACGTTAGCACAAGTAAAACTTAAAATGTGTATTAAAAATAAACTATAGGTAGGAAAGCCAAAATACTCAAATCAGTATTAGTAAGTATACTACTGCTAATCAGTATTAGCAGTAGTAGCAGTTAGTAATTAATAAACCTTTAAAATAGAAATATATTTTTTTTTTATATTTTCTAAATTAAAAAATAGTCAATTCTTTACATACCAAATTCTCAATTAGTTTCCATGTTAAGAAAAATCTAATTCGTAGTTCAATTATTATTTAGTCTTATTCTTCAGGTAATGTAAGTATGCATACGAATAACGTATCATGGTATTAAATCATAGTCAGAAAATATATGATACCTTATTCTGATGTCTGATCTGTATGTGTTGTATCTGCGTGCGCCTCCTGGCCAGGTCTGATATCACGCGTGACGAGTGGCTCTCCGGACAGACCACCTCTAGCGACATTAGAGGTTCTAGCAGCACTGACTCTGACTGCAGGAATATCTGTACAAAACATATTTACATTGTTTATTAAACTTCTTATACTGTCCACTTAACTGATTATGAGTAGGTAAACAGCAAACTACATACTGCAACATACAGTTTATTATGAAATCAATGAAAAACTTAGCGATAAAATAATTAGGTATTGAAATACATATAGAAGAATGATAAAAATTTATAAAACCATTCTTATTTAATTATTAACATGGTATAAATATTAATAATAAATTCATACAAAATGGGTGACATTTAGACTGTGGTGGCCGTAAATACCAACTAAACGAAAACTTGTGTATAGTGTGACCACAGGAGCTGTGCACCCCCTGAGGTATGCGCGGCGAGGTGGGGGACGAAGAAAAAATAGGTGTCCGTTATGCGAGCGTACACGTGATAGTTCTGATAGAAAGGGAACTTTTCTTTTGATAAATTCTTTATGTAAAAATAATCCGTGAAATTCTGACTGAATTAGTGTAGGTAAATGCTTTATGCGAATTCACAGTGGAATATGTCAAAAATCCATGTTAATTTATGTTCATAGTACTGGTACAGATAATATGCTCACAAGTGATTTGAATATATCGAGAACTACAAAACATAGGTACAGTAATTCTGTTAATACAGTAGAAATGTAACCCTGAAATAACGCCTGTGTAACACTTTATTTCAATACGAAATTCAATATTATCGGAAATATTAACAGTTCTTAGGGGCCGGGCTGGAGTTATTTTATTACGCTATAATATTAAAACTACAACAACTATTTTTTTTAAATGTAGTTACAGTCTGTCTATAAAGTCCTGACAAAAAATTAGGGCGCCACTGTGCTACACGTAGCAACCCTATTTAGTCTGACAAAATAGTTTTCAAAACAATTATGTTCGATTAACACTACACTATTAGAGCTAGCTATCATCTGCAATTTTCTGAGGGTTGGAACTCGAAATTTTACAAAAGTTATGTAAATTGAACATTTGATTATACCTACAATAAATTAAGGCATAACTAGAAACAAAATACAGGTAAAAGAAGAAAAATGTTAAATACCTCTTTTTTACTGTATACCATAATTGTATTTTGTAGGGGAGGGCAGAAATATAGAAACATACATTTCTTTCTTTGGCCAGCCTTGCCTGTGTTTACCAGGAGTTTCAAGCTTTTCATTATTTTTAAATCTGTTATTTTGAAATTTAATAATTCTAATGGAATGGAAAGAATAACTACAATACCTAACTAAAATTTATTCAGTGTTAAATATTAACCAACAAGATATCATTTAACAAGGATTTACTAAAAGCTAAATGATATAAAATTTAATAAAATATTGCAATTAATTATTTTTTGTAGACAGACCAGTCGATGCGAAAGTGACAAAGTTTAGTTATCAATATCAACCGTAATATAGACATAAAGCAATTAATTCAAATTCAAATTGGGATAAACCTTGACTGAATTATACTAATGCAACTGATAATGTATCAACAGAAATGGTCGTACTATGATTTTTCTTACTTACAATGAATATCTAACCTAAAAATGTGCTATGTACACAATGCCTGTTTTTGGTCTCTAGATCTCAAATGGAGTGAATTTATTACTTGAGACAGATTACGAAAAACAGTAACACGATTAGATACCCATCAAAGTTGCAGTTCGCCCATAAACATCATCCAAATCGCATAAAAGTTGACCAGAATCGTGCTCCGCTAAACATCGCCTTATAACTTTAAAAATCACTTGCCGCGTGCCACTTTGATTTACTCTACTCATCGTTTACATTGTTCTTCGTAAGTCAGTATTAGTTTATTTTAGATTAATGAACTAATAAAAATCACAAATTTGACGACTTTATAGACATATCTGTAATATATTACACTGACTTAGTTGATCACAATGTAACCCAAATATCCTCATATTTTATTAAAATACGCAGGTGATAAATAAGAACTCACCCCTTACTCATAAACGCCTCTTAAATTTAATCACTGTTTAGCGAGATTATTATTTGTAAAATCAAACTTATACCAAACAAAACCGTAAGAATTTAAGGTAATCAATTAACTAAAATTTAAAAGGCGTTTATGAGTAAGGGGGAAATCTGTATAAAGTAATTCCTAGGAATACTGTAGTGTTAACGATTTCTAATTCCTCATCATTAATGTTAACAATAGGATTTTTTTTTATTTTTATTTATGCAGAGTTTTTGGTATAGTAACTAACTCGATATAGCTCTTGTGTATGCTACCATAACGGACACCTACCTGCCGTCACGAGTTTTGGCGACAGTGTCATAACAATTCGAACATTATATTTTTCTTTAAGAATTTCATGTTCTTAGAGTATTTGATACATTCCGCTAGATGTCATTTTTCTCAAAGTTACATTATAAAAACACAAATAATGTTCCTATTTACGCTTAAAACTATACAATAATGTAAATACTTTCTTGGAGTTTTAAAAAAAACTGTCTTTTAATAGAAAACTGCTACAGCCGCTCGTGCAGCGAGCCGTACCAGCCAAATAACTCAAATATATAACGTCAGATGTCGCTAGTAGCTACATCATAGACGGTTTATTCTATACCAGTATATAACATGTACTCTATATGTCCACCCCCCTCTCGCCGCGCGCATTCCTCAGGAGGTGCACAGCTCCTGTGGTCACACTATACCTACTCAAATTTATTTTAGCAAAAAATTGCCCTGCTAAAACAATCGCATTTGGTGCTAAGTCGTGGCTTTGAATCTTATGCAATACAATTATTAGTGCAAACTCACTTTACGCAAGCACTGTGCTACAGTAGCGCTCACCACCGAGTCGGACGTACCTCGGCCGACCTCGAACCAGTGCAGGATCACTCGGACATCTACCACCTACAATACATACAATGCTGATTAGAATAGTTTCGTTAGGATGTCGCGTCTCTTAGCGTGTTTTATCGCATGTACTCAACTACAAAAGTTGATTAATACATGCAACATAATAAAACATATGTCGTGACTATAGGCCGACCGTTTATCTCAGTCCCCGCCTGCGATATGAAAGGGACGAGGGGGCGGGGTAGCGGTGTCCGTTATGGTAGCGTACACAAGAGCTATATCGAGTTGGTTACTATGACAAATAAAATAAGTTCTTACAAAAAAAAACCGACTTCAAAGACAAAAATTGCACTAAAAAGTAAAAAATAATTTGTTGTATTTTGGTTTTGCAACATTAAATCAGACATTCTTTTTACTTAATTATAATCTAAAGAATAGGTTATTTTAATTATTGTAAAAAGTATTGTTAAGGATATTTCTTGAAGAGTCTACAAATATGTTTATTTGTAGATTCTTTAAAATATAATCAAATTATTACAAATAATACGATAGTTATATTCTATTTTTTATTCCTGACTTAAAATTTAAAGAAATATGGCGTCGTGTTATACATAGACTAAAGACTAAAATGAGAAATAAGTACTACGAACCAAAAACAATTACTTAAAATTCGCATGCGAAAATGAAACGGTCGTTTTTGTTTTAAACGCAATATTTCTAACGACTTTGTAGACAACATTTTGCATTATTGATCCTATTCGCGAATTACAACTTTTTTCAATTCACGGTGCTGGTTAGCCCCATATACGCCCATAAGTTATGGAAAGCTTTAATCAGTTACTAAATAGGTATATTAAAACATTTAAACGTGACACAGGTATTTTAAAAAATATTTATTTAAATATGAAAAAAATCTTTATATTATAATATTTGTTTAATTTTTAAACCAATCCATAAACAATCAACAACTTTATGTCATAATGTCGAAGTCATATAATAATATAATCTGTAATTCGTGGCCGCCATTCCATTTGCTTAGGTATTATCGTATTTCGTTGGCTGACACCGACTCCAAAACTAACAATAATATTAAGTACAGTCAGCCCCAAAAGTCGCTGAACACATTTTAAATTCCAAAACTGCTGAACACTAAAAATGTCATAAGTCAGTGTTGCAACAAGAGCACAGAATAAGCTTTACATACGAAACGACCATATCACGCTGAACACGGTTATTACAAAAGTAGCTGAACCCTAGTATTTTTAAAAGTAACTGAACGCCTAAGATTCCAAAAATAGCTGTACTATCTATCCTGATCCCGATCTAGATGGCGCCGTTTTGCTAAAAATCAAGAGATAGCTCTCTCCTTTGTCCTCGCCCCCCTATTACCGCAGGCGGGGTCTGAGTTAAACGGTCAGCCTATAGCAGAGAAACGGACTTATATTTTGAAGTAGATACCTAACTTATTATATTATTGTTACAAAATTAAACTTTACTAATTAATTAAAAAGCGTAAATATTTAAATAATTATTAATTAAGAAATAGTCTTATCATTAGTAATGTCGAAAAAACAATGAACACGTATTTTACATAAATCGCTGAACATGTTCATCAATTTTTGTAGTGACAAGATAAAAAATTGTTCGATAGAATAATTTGAAATAAAAAGTGTAACATACCGGGCATCCAATCTTAGGACCATGCAGCATGGCGGTGGCCACGCCCTGTCTGATCGCTTGCAAGTGTCGCGGGTGGAGGTGAGAGAGGTTCGCGGCGCTCTCACCGCTCTTGTCTAACCTAAACACATAATAATATGTCGTATACAATAAATACTAAGTATCATAACTCGAAACTAACATATCAAATAGAGACAAAGTCATTTTTACAGCCCATTAATGTCCCACTGCAGGGACGGGCCTCATCCCGTGACGGAGGGATACTTGGCCTTCTAATATCACGCTGGCCAGACGGATTGGTATTGGGTGTACTTTCAAGCTACGGATAGTCGGTTTTTACGACGCCCATAGGATGAAATGGGGTGGTGACATATTGTATTCTTACTCCGTCACCACACAATTGAGACAAATTACAGTAGTATAATAAAAATAGCAAAGGGCTAGCACCAGAGAGAGTATTATGCTAATGGTAATTTTGTTTTCCACTTCATACAATACGCTCCGGTTCCAGTTGTCATTGTAGTGACACAGTCGTTAAGTCACTTCCAAGAACTTTTTATTGGGTTCCGCAGAAAACGTTTGTACTACCTAAATATTTTTTTCGTGACCGAAGTCGCGGGCTACAGCTAGTTATAAGATAAAATTACGAAACTTACTTTAAAATCTTATCCGCGGCAATCCCTTTCACATTTTTAGTGGACATAGTGACCTTACAAGTCTGCCTAGCCCCGCCTATCTTCCTGTCGACGGCGTGAGTGTAGGTCCCCTCGCCGGGGGTCTCTCTGTACGCGATCTGCAGTGGGCCAAGCTCCACGTCGATCTTGTACTCGCGGATTATTCGCTCTTTTATTATGTCTAGGTGGAGCTCGCCCATACCTAATAAAAATATTACAGCTATAGGGATTCTAGTAGACTAGTTAAGCCATCTTATGGCAGTCCAATAACGACAATCGACTGTAGTAGGTATTATTTAATCCGAGCGTCTTCGTGCGTAAAGTTCCGATTTTCGTCGTAGTGACACTGTGGCTTAGCCACGTCAGAGGTCTGTTGGCGATATGAAAAGCTCTCGACACCTGTTTGTAAGAATCTAGGTGCTCAGTGTGTTTAGGCACCAACAGATTGTTGCTTAATATACATTTAAGATATGGTTTTGTTATGAAAATGAAAAAATCTTTATTCATATAAGACACGTTAGTGACATTTATGAAAGTCTGCGTTTTTTATAGTGATCACATATGCACGTCTAACTTAACGGCTAAGTTTAAGCTAAACATGGCAAATCGTTTATACACCTATATAAGAAATAGAAATGGTCCTAGTATTGAGCCTTGGGGTAACCCCATTTTGACAACTGATCCAGGCGAACGCTTACCATTTACATCTACTTTTTGTACTCTATCGCTTAAATATGATTTAATTACACCTACAGCATAACCTCTAACACCATAGTGACCTAGTTTCCCGAGTAATGTCTCGTGTTCGACACAGTTAAATGCCTTAGATTAAAAAGTTACCGATAGTTTATTATACAGTATGTAAAGTGAGACATAGACAATACTTTAAGGCATGATAGATAATATTATTTAATGAAGGAAAAAAAATACAAAATAAATAAACATTAAATTACCGAACCGGAACACAGTGGTAACTGGTATCTGTCTATTCCTGATGAAAAAGGGGTGGCGTGATTTTATGTGTGTATAAAAAAAAGAAATGTATGTATGTTAAATAAATAAATGCAATCATACCAGCAAGTATCATCTGCCCACTGTCAGGGTCCGTGGTGACCCTGAGACTAGGATCCTCTCGCTGTAGCTCAGCGAGTGCTGTCTCTAGCGCTGTCTGCTGCGATATGGTCGGGGGTTCGATTGCGCATAAGAACACAGGCTCTGGGACGGTCGTACCTGTATAGGAAAAATCAATTATTGGTAATAATAATTAAATTATAAAAAGTCTAATGTAAGAAGGAATTCAAATCTTAATCCTGTATATTTTTAACACGCTTTAGCTTCACTTGTAACTATGTACCTATGTCAGAAATCTTGGAATCTTAATTAGACCCACTTCCCGGTTTTCCATTAGGATGAAATTTTGCGTACGCGCTGAGTTTTGATGTCAATACATGACTAGCTAAGAAACGTCATTATAAATCTAATATGGCGGCCTCCCCAAGATGGCGGACTGGCTGTTTGAAATAATATCTACCTCCATGACATGGGTGTCAAATGAAAGGGTTCGCTGTCAGGAATACGAAAAAATCACGAAAAGCGTGTTTTTTAGTTTTTAAACTATCATCATATTATTTAGATTAATTATGTTTATTGTTGGATAAATTCCGTTCACTTGCGGCCCATATGCTCACCAATTCCCAACAGTACTTCAGCTAGTGCTTCACTACTAGGTTCAGTGTCCATGGTCTGAAGTCTCTGTCGTGCGCTGGGCAGCATCAGCTGTTCCCTGCTGCCATCTTGTAGTAACTTGGCGAGGTGTAACTTGGCGCGGTTGCCGGCAGCTTGCGTAGAGGTTACCAGGTCACCCGTCATGGTAGTCTGTGAGATACTATATTGGTTATAGCAGTTGCTAAAGATACTGTTGGAAGAATAAAGCCACGTTTCCACTAGGCACCATGAGACGTTCAACATGTACAGCAACGCTGCACAACAGCGCGTGACGTCACCAGCTAGCGCACAACCTGACGCGCGGTTTTTTATTTGTATCAACCACACGGAGATCAACAAACATTTTCTGTATTTTATACGTATTTTTTAAATTCAAATTACCCACCAGCATGTTTTTTATGCACTTTTCGATAAAATTACAACCTCTGCTACTGAAATTAACACAAGTACCTCTGGCGACCTGTTGGCGATGCCTGACATCAAGTAGATGCATAGACGGACAACGTTGTTCAACAAAAGTTTTGAGCTGACTTTCAACATGTTGGACAACTTGTTGTGCAACAAAATTATTCTATGCTATACAAATATAAAGCTTATAATGCTTCTTTTTAGTACCACGGTGGTGACAAACAGGCATAAGGTAAGAGTAAGAGAAAAGCTCGGCAGAGAGATCATTCTACAAACGGATTTTTCGTGTCAGAAAATTTCCATTGCACTCATCATTGAAACACAAGCTACACGTTCCCAGTGCAGTGTACCATATATGGTACACGTGCATTGTTTTACTATTGTGTCTGCTGGCGGCACTGTGAAAGAGTTAAGTTCCATATCCCCATAATATCGCTAATTAATCCTTCCACCTCGACACAGTACGACAGGTGGTCTACGCGAGCACAGCAATGTTAACAATCTAGACGGCTTTTTGCTAAGGAGGACCTGTTTTACTATGAAAGCCTATGTAGTAGTAGACTGCAATGGACTAACTGGTTCATCATCAACAGCCCATTAATGTACCACTGAAGGGACGGGCCTCCTACCATGACGTAGGAATACTTAGCCTACTTAGGTTTAATTTCAAGTTTTCCTTCTTTCTATGTAAAGGTAATATTCACAGATAGTCCCTTGGTCGGTTTCTACGACACCCATGGGATAAGATGGGGTGGTGACATATTGTATTCCTACTCCGTCAGCAAACGGATAATACTAACTAGACTAGACTAATTGATTACTTAATTGAAATTATCCCATTTCAATGCTTACCTTCAGCGAGCTAACGACAGCGATGTTCCCCGCGGTGACCACGTCTACAGGTTTGTACTCGTCTGCTAACGCTACGTATAGTGCTCCTATCTGACAACAACATTATGTCAAGTTATTAACATTGTAGGATTAAAACTGTAATAGACATTCTTATATATAAAGGCCTCTGCACATAGCGGGCAGGGCGTGTAGGGAAGGGACGGCGACGCGACGCTGAGCAGTTGTAATGTACTAGATATTACGGACGACGCCACACAGAGCCGTCTCGCTCGACGCGACGGTAACCGTCGCTCTATACCGTATTCATTTGGGCTTGAGAAATTTGATAAACAAACAAAAAAATGGGTCTTTTTAATGTCACGATTACTCATTTATAAATAACTATAATCTATGGTCACGATGAAGACTCGAAAATTATAAAAAAAATATTAATATGTTAACGACTTTACAATAAAATAGAAATTTCATACCTATTATGTTTAAATAATTTAAATATTATAATTAGATCACCAAGTAATTTTTTTTTTTGCCTTTTCAAACATTACATACGAACTAAACGACTTATTGAAGAGCCTACAATTGTCAATGTCTTATATGTCATAACAGAAGAAGAATAATATTACAAATTAATGGAATTATTGATGAATTTGTTAAATAATTTATAATACAAGCTAGGAACAGTTTTTCTGAATCTGAATTAGAAGTTTCTGATTAATAGAAATTGAAAAAAGTGTTTTTAAAAAGCAATTTACTAATTTGTAAGTTTTATTTGTATATTCTGCTTCTCAATAAACTTTTATTGCCTTAATTCAAGCATTATTTACTAAATTCACATTTCCTTATCCAGGTAGAATACACTTATTTATATTTACACAGAGTTATTTATTGTTTAGTTATGTTTTTAGTTAAAAATGTTTGAAAACCGCGGCATTTTTGCAGTTTGACAAATTTGACATGTTTATACTTTTTCTCACGCTATCTTGAATAGGATATAGTACATTTTGTCACGTCGCCGTCCCGTCCCTCCACGCCACGCCGGCTGTGTGAGACCCTAATAACTTTAATGATTTCTTGGAATCTGATATTATTGATAAGATGGTAGTTAAGTTGTTGTTACTAACAAGTAGGTTAAGTTATTGTTACTAACAAGTAGGTTAAGTTATTGTTACTAACAAGTAGGTTAAGTTATTGTTACTTACTAACAAGTAGGTTAAGTTATTGTTACTAACAAGTAGGTTAAGTTGTTGTTACTAACAAGTAGGTTAAGTTATTGTTACTAACAAGTAGGTTAAGTTATTGTTACTAACAAGTAGGTTAAGTTATTGTTACTAACAAGTAGGTTAAGTTATTGTTACTAACAAGTAGGTTAAGTTATTGTTACTAACAAGTAGGTTAAGTTATTGTTACTAACAAGTAGGTTAAGTTATTGTTACTAACAAGTAGGTTAAGTTATTGTTACTAACAAGTAGGTTAAGTTATTGTTACTAACAAGTAGGTTAAGTTATTGTTACTAACAAGTAGGTTAAGTTGTTGTTACTAACAAGTAGGTTAAGTTATTGTTACTAACAAGTAGGTTAAGTTATTGTTACTAACAAGTAGGTTAAGTTGTTGTTACTAACAAGTAGGTTAAGTTATTGTTACTAACAAGTAGGTTAAGTTATTGTTACTAACAAAATGGACTTTGTTGTCTGAAAATAAAGAATTTTTTTATTTTTTTTTTAATAATTAATTGTTTGAGCCGCAAATTATGTTTCGACCGTATCTCTAAATAATATCTGGCTGTCTTCCGTAATAAATACTTAGCCTACAAAATCGATTACTATATGCTGGCCAGACATATTTTTCAGCGAAAAATGTGTATTAATGGTATTAATAAACCAAATGTGTCTCCATAACATCAGAAACCCAGTCCCTACACCAAATAATATCAGTTAAAACAAACCTGTTCACTTTTATCTTTCGCCAAATTATAAATCTTCTGCCCCTTACTTATTTGTCCACTATAAAGTCTCATGAACGTCAGTACTCCTTTCTGATCATCATGCTGTACCTTGAACGCTCTGGCTGATAGTTCCGTTCCAAAACTTCTGTACAACCTGTGACCTTCAGCTGGTGACGGCAGATAGGATACTATACCATCCATGAGGGTCTGAACACCAATGTTTTTGTAAGAACTGCCACAGAGTAACGGAAACGCCTTCATTGATAGTGTGCATCTTCTTACAGCTTCTGTTAACTTTTTGGCATCAATATCTAAGCTTTCCTGAGTTATTATCGTCTCTGCCAATTGGTCGTCAAGACTAGAGAGTGTGTCCACAAGCTGCTTGTGGGCAAACATGGCGGTTTCCCACTTGTGACCGTCTGCCTTCTCTGTTAACTTTCTTCTGACATAATTCCAGCCGCGGCCTTGTGTCCATATTATTTCTTCTAGACTTAATAGATCTATGAGACCTGAAAAAAATGTGGAATGATTTGGTGCTGTAGAAAAGTAACTTTTATACAAAGATTCAATTTCATTCGTGGTTGACCTCTTTTATCAAGAGGCTGACTGGACGACTGTGTGATTTTAACCCACTTCCAAGCACTAGCTTACCAATGTTACCGTCTGTAGGTAGAAAGATACAACAGCTAGTTTACAGGTTTATGCGCCTTAATCGCTTGTGTATGAGGTGGACTCGTGCGTAGTCCGGGCTGTATAGCCAAGCGCAAACCACCAGAAGACCAATTCGTCTCTTCACAGTCGTATAAAAACAGAATAATAAGTAAAATAAATGTTGCTAGCAGGAAAACAGATAACATAACTAAGCTCATTCATTTTGGAAACGTCACGTCACCGTCGTAGTTATTACTTTTTCTACCTGACTCACCACTTGTAGTATCGATTCCCACATAAATCAAATATTTATAAGAATCTACTTCCGATAATAAAATCCCTATAAATCAAGATCACTCACCAATAAGTTTATCTTGTAGCCTAACATCTGTGTGCAGTAGAAGAGGTTCGGCTTGTAGTTTATCTTTGACAGAGTTCACACAAACTGTTGTGGACGCGTCACTGCGGTCCATCTTGTTGAGGTAAAGGATACGAGGCACGCGGTAACCACTCGCTTGACGCCACACCGTCAGAGTCTGGGCTTCGACTCCTGTTGAGGTGCGATAGAACAAAATTACTAAAGGATAGGTATCGTTTTTATATATGAAGGATAACTATTCCTTTGTATATGAACCTTTTTTTTTTGTTGAGAACGTGTAGTTTGTCTCTGACGACAATTACTACTTTACGCGGGCTGTGGTGGGGCGGATGGCCCTCAACCAAAGACATTTAAGTGACGTGCCTCAGGAGCACCCCCTTTGGGGTACGAACCTCGGCCTGGACCGTCACTGACTAACAGGACGTGCGGAAGGCACGCCCTCTAGGAGCGAACGCGGCGCGTATTCCGGCCTCGACGGCGAGGACGGAACCGCGGACGTGTTGTTGTGGATTCGCGAACCGTGAAGAGTTCACGTGAAGAGAAACATGACCTTTTTATATTGCGACATCCGGTAAGGCTTCTGTCTCGATCTTGCGGGCAGTGGGGCGCCATCGCTTGAGTGCGGGCGGCGATAGGTACCGGAGCATCTGACTTGTACTTTTATATGTATCGGTTTTTAAAACGGCGCGTGAGCTGAGGTTCGAAAAAATAGCACCCGCAAAATTCGAGGCACCGGTCTAAGACGGGACGCCATCGCGCCAATGTCACCATAGCGCCATTTAACTTAGACTAACTTAAAATCTCTAATTGGTAACACTTTAACCTAAGCACTGGTTAAAGTGTTACCAATTAGAGATTTTCTATGTATTTAATGCAAGTTATTTTCAAAACATAATGAATCAATCAGATATGGAATTCAACAAAGCACAATCTTTATGCAAAAGGGTAAGGTCGCATAAATATTACTCCTATGAAAACAAAAGAACAAATACCTTAACATAAAGCTAAGCCTACATCATAAATATAGGGCTTGTTTAAGTAGCTCAAGTTCCCCATTGGAGGAAACCCAATGCATTAGAACAAAAATAGTAATCTTACTGTAATATATTGTATAATGTAGGTAGACCATAAGGCGTACGCGCACTAAAGTATGTACTAGTAGTCTGAGATTATATGTCTTTCCGCAAGGTCGTGTGTCGTTTACTAAATACCTTACTGTACCAACCCCAATATATCACACTTACCAGCAGAAGCATCTAACACAATAACAGCACCATCCAGCACAGCGAGACTCTGTTCTACCTCCATGGTGAAGTCTATATGTCCTGGGGTGTCTATGAGGTTGATCTGACTCTCTCTCCAGGGGAATGATGCAGCAGCAGCTGTATGGAAGAACAGGTTTATTTTTACTTTACATCAGATATGTAGTAAATAAATCTCTAAGCCACAATCATCTCAACTCACAATAGTTAAGCTGCCTGAAGTTTGATTGCATATAATGTTGTGTAGTATAAGTAGCTGTATCGTGTTTTTGTTTACTTTATATTTGCTTTCTTTCTATTATTAATGAGTCTACACATAAGTATCTAAATTAAGTAGTACTCACATGATAAAATATGGTTTTGCTGTATCCACATGTTGAGTTGCAATTTAGAATTAAGTTAGTTGTAATATTTATTTAATACTATCAAAAATTGTAACTTGTTTTGTGGATTAAATGAATAAATAAATAAATCTCCATGTGGTGACAGAATAAGAATACAATATGTCACCACCCCACCTCATCCCATGGGTGTCGTAAAAACCGACTAAGGGACTATCCGTGAATATTATCTTTATGAAATAAAAAGAAGGAAAACTAAAGAATGAAGAGAATGCCTTAGGCATTAAGTCCGCCTTTGTACAATGTTGTATATAAAGTGTTAAATAAATAAATAAAACTTGAAATTAAACCCTATACCAATCCGTCTGGCCAGCGTGGTATTAGTAGGCTAAGGATCCCTTCGTCATGGGAGGAGGCCCATCCCTGCAGTGGGGGATTAATGGGCTGTTATGATGATGTAGTAAATACATTGTACTATCGTACTTAGAGTATAGTAAAAGTAAGAGACTAATAGTTAATACAGAGTTGTAAGCAGTCTTCGTCACTTTTTGCCATGTTTCAGCCTCTACCTAGGCAGACGATATCAATGTTGTTGTGTTTGGGTATATGCTACTTATTGAGAGCTTACTGTAGTTAAGGATTTAAATAGTGCCATTTGTTGTGACCGCCGAAACATTAGTTAATAGGCTTTTAGGTGGTTTCAAGTCACAGTATTATGAGAAAAAAGAGTCTAGAGGTAACATATTCTTAAATGTGTATTGTAAATGACAAAATGATAACAATAGATATTCTTATTTTATTAGCACTAGAATGATCAAGTTTTTTTTATTTATTTAAAAAGACCACTCCCTCACTAGCGATCATGCCCAGTGTCGCGGGGACCTTTTACAAACATCAATAATTAACGGACACAAAGAACACCCAGACCAGGACAATAATTTGCGGATCTCACAAATTATTGTCCTGCGTGGGGATCGAACCCACAACCTCTTGCACGGCAGCCGCTTGCGCTACCGTCGCGCCACCGAGGTCGTCAATCAAGTAATTGCTACAGTAGAACCTCGTTAAGTAAAAGTCCAAGGAAAACACAAAATATTTTGAGTTATCGAGGTTTTTAGTTACCAAGGGTTTAGGTTAATATGTATAGAGGTAGGTATGTACATGTGTATGTATGAACCCTTGTTCCTATTTTCCGCTACCGCAAAGCTTTAAAGAATTTCGAAGAAGCAAACAATAGGTGACATATATGTATTGTTTACGTTATCAATTTAATTTTAATTATGTAGTGAACACGTGCAAGCCATAAATACCGAAAACGTTTGTTTTGCACAATGATCAAAAACTAAATGAAAAACTAAACTAATTAAAGCTAACCTCCGCCTCCGCAAAGCTTTAAAGAATTTTGAAGAAGCAAACAATAGGTGACTTATGTATTGTTTACGTTATCAATTTAATTATGTAGTGAACACGTGCAAGCCATAAATACCGAAAAATTTTGTTTTGCACACTCATTCAAAATGACTCATTGATAAACAATTTTATGTTATAGAGGTTGTGGAAACATTTTTTTTAGTTACTGAGGGCCAATACAGAGATTACTTATTTGACTTATAGAGGTTGCGAAATTTGAGTTATAGAGGTTTTGGGCTCTCAAGGGAAGGGAACATATTATTTTTTTGAGTTACCGAGGTTTGAGTTATCGAGGTTCTACTGTAATAAGAAATATAAAATAAAATAAAATAAAAATAAAAATAGCCTTTATTCTCTGATTTAGTACATGTTTTTATAAAAGTATTTGGTATTATATGTTAAATTTCGTTAATCAGGTTGTCCTTCTTGGACATAGGCCTCCTCCAACCCCCGCCATTCTTGCCGATCTAATGCGGATCTGCGCCAACCTTGAGGCAGGTCATCCTCCCACCTTCTTTGTGGCCGTCCCCTGGCTCTTTTTCCATCTCGTGGGTACCAGGAGACGACTTCTTTAGTCCATTTCTCTTTAGGAGATCTGATGACATGCCCAATCCAGCGCCATTTAAGCCTTTTTATTTTCTTTGAAACATCAGCTACCCCTGTGATCTTTCTTATTTTTGTCAGTCTCCACCTGTCTTGTAGTCGAATATGGAGCATACTTCTTTCCATTCCCTGCTGACAAACTTTAAGCTTTTGACTCTGAGCCTTTGTGAGACCCCAAGTTTGGCATCCATAAGTGAGTATGGGTAAGAGACACATGTTAAACACCTTGCGCTTAATTGGCATTGGGGTGTTTCTGTTCTTAAATATTTCCTTCAGTGACCAGTAGCGAGCCCATGTGTTGTTTACTCGTGTTTGCAATTCTTTGTCCATCTGCAAGTTTGGTGCTATTATTTGACCTAAATAGACATATTCCTTCACATACTCAATTTCATGGTTATTTACACAGATTTTTTGTTGAAGACAGTTGGTCATAACCTTTGTTTTGGTTGTGTTCATGGTTAGGCCTGCTTTTAGACTCTCTGTTGCTAGTTGTGAAAGCATTTCCTGCAAGGTGTTTGGGTCTTCTGCAAACAGTATCAAACCATCTGCAAATCGTAGGTGTGACATTCTTCTTCCATTGATGTTTATCCCCCACCCTTCTCCTTCCCAATCTAGGTTTCTGAATATTTCTTCCAACACTGCTAGGAAAAGTCTGGGAGAAAGGGGATCCCCTTGTCTGACTCCTTTTTGGATTTTAAATTCCTCTCCAACTTTTTCTAATTGTACTTTGGCCATGCTGTTGGTGTATATGTTTTGTATAAGTCTTATATATTTGTTTTCTATACCTTGATTACCCAGGGCTTTATATATGTAGTTGTGAGATAGGGAATCAAATGCTTTATTATAGTCCACAAAAGAAATATAATATGATTTTCTGTATTCGTTGTATTTCTCTATTATTTGTTTAACTACATGTATGTGGTCAACTGTTGAGAAGTCAGCTCTGAAACCTGCTTGTTCTCTTGGTTGTTCTGCATCTAGTTGTTTAATGAGCCTGCCTAGTATCACTTTTGAAAAGACTTTGTATATATTAGTCATGAGGCTGATGGGTCTATAGTTGTCTATTTTGTCTTTATCACCTTTTTTGTGGATTAGTATTATAGTTGACTTTGTCCATTGTTCTGGGATAATTTCACTATCAATAATTTCATTAAATAGACTAGTAAGCGTCTTTACTATAGCACCTAGTGACGCTTTTAGAAGTTCGTTGGTTATTCTATCTTCTCCAGGGGATTTGTAATTCTTTTGTGTTAATATGGCTTGCCTTGTCTCGCTTTCAAGTATGTGAGGGACCTCTTCTTCGATGTTTAGGTTTTCGGGTGGTGCTGATAACTCAGGTGCACTGTAAAGATTTATGAAGAAATTCGTCGCTATCTTGCTGATGGTTGTTCTTTTTGATGTTGTATATTCCTTGTTTTCTTTGTTTTTTCCTTTTATTTTCGGTATCCAATTCGAATGATCTTTAAGTTTCTTCAGTACTCTTTTGGTTCCACCTGTTTTTTCAATTTCTGATTTAATACTGTTGAAGCGTGTTTCTTTTTTATGGGCTCTTATACTTGATGTGATTTGTTTACTTAATGTTTCTATTTTTCTAATATTATTTTTTCTGTCTACAAACAATTTTGCTCTTTCTTTTATAAGGGTTCTTGCATTATTTCCTATTTTGTCTGTTTTGTTTAAATTGCTTATGTGTGTCATTTCGGTTCCTGGGTTAGTTAGTATTTTTTCAAATCTATTGTATTTTTCCTGAATTGAATTATCATTTTTGATATTTTCTAACTGTCCTTTTACTTTATTAAGGATGTTGTCTGGAATGGGGGTTATTATTTGATCTGATTTGTTTTTTATGTGTTTTCTAGTTCTCTTGTTTGTGGATGCTAGAGTGGCTCTGACCATTCTATGGTTTGTACTGAAGTTTAGCTGGTTTACTATGCCTACATCATTGAAGAATCTTGGGGTGTTTGTTAATATGAAATCAATTTCATTTTTGGTTTTACTATCAGGTGAGATCCATGTCCATTTCCTGCTTGTTTTCTTCTTATAATAGGTGTTCATTATCCTTAAATTGTATTCAAGAGCAAGATTAACGAGTCTTTGTCCATTTTTATTGCGCCTACCCTGACTGTACAGTCATATAGTATTACTTTCTCCATTTTGTTGGCTACCGATTTGGCTGTTGAAATCTCCCATTACAATTTTATTTTTGTTAGTTTCTTCCATAGTATCTTTTAGTGATGTATAAAATATATCTTTTTCTTCTTCACTTGCATTCTCTGTAGGCGCGTATACTTGTATTATGGACCATGGCTCTTTTCCGTCTTGGATAGTTAAATCCAGAATAGCAATTCTTTCCGATTTACTTCTAAATTGTATTATAGCCTCTTGTAGATGCTTCTTGACCATAAAGCCTACACCATGTAACCCTTTCGTTTCCCCCTTGTAATAGAATATGTATTCTTCATAGTTCCTCACCTCTTCCCCTAGTCTTCGTACTTCACTTAATCCTATAACATCCCAGTTTAATCTTTGTAATGCATATTCCAGTTCTAATAGTCTATCATCTGTTCTGAGAGTCCTTGTGTTTAAAGTTGCTATACATAGTTATTGATTATTTCTTTTTGTTGGATTTTGAGCATATTCCTTTTTTTTTTTTTTTTTTTTTTCTCTTTATTGATTTAGGAACTTTTGTACATAAATACATGGCAGTTCCATCGTACCTTTTATCTTGTACTTATACTAAACATATACACTAAAAACAACAAAAAAAGAATCCCTAATATCTACACAAAACGAAGACCTGCAAAACTATACACTTTTTTGGCCGCATCAGACAAAGGATCAGACAAAATTACATTAAATAGACCTATATTGTTTTTACTTAAACCTAATTCATTAATTAATAAATCTCTCTCAGCCTGAAACCGGCCACATTCCGTTAAAAGATGAAAAACATCTTCTACTTTATGACATTCCTCACAATTAGGTGAGGCGCATTTTCTCATCAAAAAAGCAAAGTTGTTAAGCGGCATGTGTCCGGATCTCAGTCTGAGAGCTGTTACCAACAATTTCCTACTCATTTTACAATTTGAAAACCATGGTATATGAGGAGGTTCACAGACTATCGTTTTATACCATATAGCCTTAGTTCTTGATCGTAAATTAAAGTACTCTATCCAAATTTGACGACATTTTCCTTTATACTTTGGTAAGAGTTCGGTAAAATCTGGTTTGAGGTTTAATTCTTTACCTACTAAAACTCCCTTCTTCGCTAGGCTGTCAACCCTCTCATTACCTCTTAAGCCTATATGTGATGGAACCCATTGCAACTTCACTTTTTTTCCAAAACTAGTAATTTCATCTATCTGCTTCATAATAGTATAAGCTATCGATACACCTCTGATACCAGAGGCACATCGAACTATATGTTGCAGAGCAGTTTTGCTATCTACGCATATTAAAATTTTATTACTTGCAACAGTTTGAGCATAGGATAATGCTTCCGAAATTCCAATGAGTTCCAATGACATAACATTAAAACATTTATCTAGTTTAGAAGATGCGCTATTATTTGGTTTTAAAGGATCATAATATGCTGCACCTCCACCCACAGTACTTTTGGATCCATCTGTAAAAATGATATAATATTCTGAATATTTTCCACGTAACTCATTAATTACAGAAAAATGAAGATAGGTAGGATTATATGATCTCTTAGGCATATTGACTATATCTAGATTAAGCATGATCAAGTTTTTTATGTTAAAATTGGTTACCCATGTACGTAAACTAAACATGTCTAGGGTAGGTTTTGACTCTATAATGTCATCTTTTATTAGCTCAAAAGCAGTAGCCAATAGTGGCATTTCTCTATTTGACCAATATCTAATGTGACCAAGAGTACACAGTTCTTTTAACAGGTTATTAGTTATATTTTTAGTTATAGATCTAGATTTTAAACAAAACTTAAAAGCTAACCATTTTCTTCTTAAGTGCAGTGGAGGAACACAGAGCTCACTTTCCATAGCATGTATTGGAGTACTTCTAATAAAACCGCCCACTATTCTCAAAGCACAGTTTTGTACTTTGTCTAATTTGTATTGAAGCACTTTAGAGCAATTATTATATAAAAAACACCCATAATCCAATCTACTTCTTATCATAGCAATATATATCCTTCGCAAGTGATTGTGGTGTAATCCCCAAGATGAACTAGCTAGTACTTTTAACAAATTATTAAACTTTAAAACTTTTTCAACTATCTCATTAATGTGCTTATTCCATTTTAAGGAGCTATCAAGCCACATACCCAAATATCTATAGGTATCTACCTTTACAAGTGAACTATTATTAATTAGAAGATTAAGCTGTTGAGTTCTTTGACCTCTACTAAATAAACAGTAATGTGATTTACTTGTAGACACTTCTAATCCTAAAAAAGACAATATTTCTATAAACATATTTAAGGAGGTTTGCATTCTTCTTGTAGACTCACATAAATTGTTACAGCTTGAATATAGAACAAAATCATCCGCATACTGACATATACTGACATTTGCACCAATATCCTGACAAATCCTAAATGTAGCAATATTAAAAAGGAGTGGGGAGATAGGGTCACCCTGAGCTAAGCCATTTCTTGCTACCCTTACGACTTCTTTACTCTTGTCTAAGTCATCAGTGATCTTTAGTCGACGTTCACTTAGGAAATTCCAAAGATATTGGCAAATACTCTTGCCTATCTCCATGGTATCGAGGGTCTTTAACAGATTCTCGGTCAAAACGTTATTATACGCGCTTTTGATGTCTAGAAAGCATGCTAAAGTAGGATAATTTTTAGTAAAGCCTATTTGAATATCAGTTACTAGACGTGATAAGCAATCGAGAGATGATTGACCTCTCCTAAAGCCTGTGGTACACGGGGATAAGATTTCGTTTCTTTCTACAAACCACTCAATACGTCTTGCAATCATTACGTGAAAGATCTTACAAATGCAAGAAATCAATGATATAGGCCTAAGTTTATTACTATCATTAGAAGAACTACCTGGTTTAGGAATAGCTATCACTTTGATATTACGCCATTGAGTTGGAACATCACCCGACTTAAATATCAGGTTGTATAAATTTAACAAGTACAACTGACCAGTTTTAGGTAAGTGAGAGATCATTGAGTATGTTATCATATCTTCCCCTGGGGCTGTGTCTTTTTTCTTAAAGCATGCCCGCATCTCATCTATACTAAACACGGAGCATATTCCCTTGTTGATGATGTTCTTACATTGTATGTGCTGGTTTGTAGGGGTTCGGTTGTGGTATTGTGTTTTGGTGTTGTTCTTGCCTTGTCTGGCATTGTTTGTTTGTTACACATGTGTTTTTTGTTAGGCTGTTCAGGCTTAGATCTTGGTTTTGTTGTGGTGGCGGAGGGTGTTACGTTAAATGTTCCTATATATAATGACTTCTGTTGTTCTCTCTTTCCAATTGGAGGGTTTTGGTCTAATTCCCCACGGAGACCAGCCGGATTGGGGGATGTTTTTATTGATGTTATATGTTTGTTAGTTTGTGTTATGTTCATGTTTATCCGGCTGCCAGTTTCCTATCCATTTTTGGAAGTAGAAGCGACAATAAGAAATATACTCACATGTAATAGTTATTCCTCTTTGCCTCTCCTGTTCCATGTAATCAGTGACAGTGTTTCCATGATGCACCTCCCCCATAGATCTGATAGTTCCTGAATAAAACAACATCCGCTCGGTTGTTGTGGTTTTACCTGAAATATTTCTTTTATATTTATCTAATATTTAATTATTTACTTATGTAACTATAACTTCTTTAGTAAAGTAAAACCCATTGTGAATGAAAGAATGGTTCATATATTATTTATTTTAACTAAATAAATAGTATATTATTAGACTTAAACATGAAGTTTTTAAAATTATCGATGGATAAAATTCTGACTAAATACTAATAAAGGAGTTCTAAAGGTCCCTTTTAGCTGTTCTAATAGGCAGGTTCTTAAGTAAGGATTAATTAAATTAATTGAAAAGAAAGATAACCTGCATCTATATGAGCTAAGATCCCAATGTTACGTATGTTATCCACTTTATTTTTAAGACTTTCTGGATTGGTTGAATAATATCGTCGAAGCCGAACATTTTTGTATAATTTACGATAGTAGTTTATGTAACAAAATGTTTTCATTTTCAATCATGAAAAACTACAACAATCAAGCAATTTTTCATGAAAGCATGACATTGACGTAACATTGGCAATAGTGAGTATTTGGCATTACAGTAATCGTTAAGTAATCTTTGATAGTCACTTCTTTTATTATTACTACGTTACCATGATAATTGAGCATCAAAATGATGTAATTGAATGTTATATTGTTTAATATTGTAAACAAAATTTTATTTAGTTATGTTCAAAAATAATAAAATGCAGAAAAGAAACAATTTACTACGTATTAAGTTTTCCTACATTAAAGTCATGTTTTTGAACGAACACGTTTTTAGATAGGAATCTATAGCCGTCTCTTTCTTACATGTCAGTTTCCATCTATGCGGCATTCTGTCCCTTTTACTCTTTCGGTTGTAATTTCTTCCCGTTTCATCAAATTCATCAATGGCTTTTCGTTGATTTGTTTGTGTTGAATACGTGACCAAATATTGAAATTAAAGTTAAAAGAAACCTAGTGAAATTATTATACTATAATTGTAATTCACCATGGGAGTACCAGCATTTTTCCGCTGGTTAAGTAGAAAATATCCGAGTGTCATTGTTGAATGTGTGGAACAGAGGGTAAATCTTAACCTATAAATTTATGTTGTGTTTTAAATTTACTATAATATTCAAGTGTTTTGAATGATAGCGGCTCGGCACATTGTCCTGATTCAATAGTATTGATTAATAATACAACTTGCCAACTAATTTATCATTATCTATCAATCAACTTATTAAAATATTATCATGTCTTTTAATTGTTACATATTATCATAAATGACTACTTAATTAATAAAATATCAGCATTAACTTCACCAATACTACCACTAAATATCAAATACATGTTAATTCTTTTACGAAAGTATCAATTACTGTGAAATACCAGTGCATATTATACTTTTGAACATTATGATGTTTGTAAATATTAACAGAAACAAGCCATAGCTAGCTTTAGATAAATACAAATTAGTTAATTTATTGGAACCTATTATATTTTATTGTGATGTTGAACCACTCAAAAGTTCTTGGTAAACAAGTTATCAGTCATTGATTAATACTCGAGACCTGCTTATTACTTGATATGAAATCATTTTAAGTCAATATTGTTTGAGATAAAAATAATGGCTCACTATTGTTGGAATGAATTGTGACTTATTAGAGTTATGTAATATTGTAGAAATTATGTTTTGTTTGATGTTGATTTTTCAAAAATTATTAGTCCTTGACCTGTAACTTTACCAAACATATAACCAGCGTGTTACAGCAATGCAGGGAAAAACATCCTTCAGTTAGCATATTTTGTGACACAAAATTATGTATATTATTTTAAAAACATTATACCTATTTAAAAATAATGTTATAATGTATCCAAATTATACTTCTGTAGATGGCTTTTACTTTGTGATATACAGACAACTAGACACTAAGAAATAAAACATAAACTATTTCTAGCCGACAGATGTAGACGGTCAACTTGTATATATAGACTCGTCCCTCCCCAACCCTAATGGGGTGGAATTCGACAACTTATACCTTGACATGAACGGCATCATCCACCCTTGCACACATCCAGAGGACAAGCCGCCACCTAAAGATGAGGATGAGATGATGGTGGCTATATTTGAATGCATTGACAGGCTGTTCCGCATTGTGAGGCCCAGGAAGCTGTTGTACATGGCCATTGATGGAGTGGTAAGCTATTTAGTAATTAATTGAGTTTAATAAATGAGTAATGTATTGCCAGCATATATGTTTGCATCAATTATCATCATAATTTACTACTTTATTAGTAATATGTGTAAGAAACTGTTTAAATTTGTATATTCATAAATCTTGATAAATATATCGATGGGTCCTACGTATAGGGGCCAAAATGCAAAATGACAACTTTACAGGAGAGGCTTCCAAAGTTTAAACTTGCTGTAACTTAAGATTGGTAAAACCGAAATTTATGAAACTTTGCTAGTTTACTGAGACAATTGTCCTACTTATATATACTACACTGTTGTATATATATTTTAAGCAGTTTTTTTTTTACTGCATATTGGCCCTTTTACATTAGTTTTTGTTTAAATTATTTGTATTTAAAAACACCATAAAAGGGCCAATGTATCAATCAAAATTTGCAAAAAAGAAGTATTTTTAAATATTTTTGCTCATGAAATCAATTTAGGACTGAAGTAGTTGATAATTAATTAGTTATAATGAAAGACATTTGAATATTTCGATAATTAAATCACATTGACATTTATACGTTTTAGAATCTGCTAACCTAGTAACTGTGTTTTCAGTTAGGTTGTATCTATATCTATACTATTATTTAAAGCTGAAGAGTTTGTTTGTTTGTTTGAACGCGCTAATCTCAGGAACTACTTCTTGGAATTGAATTTAGTTTTCAGTTTTGGATAGACCATTTATCGAGGAAGGCTATAGGCTATATAACATCACGCTATGATACAAAAATTCAAATTTAGAGGGCCTATGGTCCCTACTTAGAAGGTTCATGGTCACTCAGAGGGCAATGGAGAGACCTATGTTGTAGCCTGACCTATGACCCAGAAGGCTCATGGTCACTCAGAGGGCAATGAAGAGAGCTATGTTGTAGCCTGATCTATGGGCCTACTCAGAAGAATCATGGTCACACAGAGGGCAAAGGAGATACATATGTTGTAGCCTGGCCTATGGGCCTACTCAGAAGGCTCATGGTCACTCAGAGGGCAATGGAGAGAGCTATGTTGTAGCCTGACCTATGGACCTACTCAGAAGGCTCGTGGTCACTCAGACAGAAATAAAGAGAGCTATGTTGTAACCTGACCTATGGGCCTATTCAGAAGGCTCATGGTCACTCATAGGGCAATGGAGAGAACTATGTTGTAGCCTGACCAATGGGCCTACTCAGAAGGCTCGTGCTCACTCAGGGGCATTGGAGAGAGCTTTGTTAGGAGTTTCCCTGCGTGACCGAATCAAAAATGAGGAGATCCACAAAAAAAAGGCAAGCAGGGCAGCAATGTGGCAATACTTGAAGGAGGCCTATGTGCAGCAGTTGACGTCGATTGGCTGATATGATGATGATGAATAAAATTTCTATGAATTACTTAAACAAGTGTTTTTTTTATTTCTTTTCAAATTTAATTGCGGACAAAGTCGCGTTCACGGCTATAACATAATCCTGTTTTGGTTTTTGCCGGTGCAGTTGTCCGACCAAAATCTGAAGTCGTTACACCTACCTTCTTCACTTTTTAATTTAATTATCTACTATATAAAAATAAGTCGGGTTTTCCTTCCTGACGCTATAACTCCAGAACGAACAAACCGATTTCTACGGTTTTGCATTCGTTGGTAAGGTCTCAGGCTCCGTGAGGTTTATAGCAAAGAAACTTTAGGGAAAAATTCAACAGAAAAGCGGGAAAATAATGCCCGTGCGAAGCCGGGACGGCCCGCTAGTAAATTATAAACACAACTCGCTATTTACATTAGTTATTCATTTATCGTCAATTTGTTCGTTCCATAAGTAGCAGGTACCAATTAAGTTCCTAAAAACTAATAAGTTATATACTTTCAACCTCTGACTGTAATAAAATAGACTAATATCACCACTTCGGGACAACAACACTTTTTGCAAATCAAAAGTATTTGACAGAAAGTATCAGATTGACCCAAAAAGTAAACAAACGCGCGGAAATTCCCCGCGTATAAGTCTCAAATAGCTCTTTGAACCTTGTACGTTTCAATTCACGCTACATATGCCGTTATACTTTAATAAAAAGTCGTGTTTCCGTGCAGATTTTTTTTAGTTTTAATATCTCACACGATTAATCATATCGATAGGACGCGTTTACCATAAAAAAGTCAAAATTGTCAAATTGTTAGTTTGGCCCTTATACGTAGGACCCATCGATATGCTGTCAAAATGTATCTATACTATATTTTCTTCATACTATAATACAAACGCTCTGTTAGTCCGAACTGGGGTTATATTTTGGTAGTTTGGATTATTGAGGTCCTGCTGAACATGCAAAATTATTTTTTAATTCAGGCCCCCAGAGCAAAAATGAACCAACAACGCTCCCGTCGCTTCCGTGCCTCTAAAGAGACACAAGAGAAGATCGAGGAGGTGGCTCGCATCCGATCTGAACTTCAGAGTAAAGGGGCCTACTTGCCCCCAGAGAGGCCCAAAGAAGCCCACTTTGACTCTAACTGTATCACTCCTGGAACACCGTTCATGGACAGACTAAGCAAGTGTCTACATTATTATATTCATGACAGGTTTGTAATTAAAGCATTGATTTACAAAAAACCCAAGATGCACATTTTCAAACAAAACTAACAGCCAAAAGTGTCACCAAATTATACATACGCAATAAATACGTATAGTAATATCGGAAACATATTTTTTTTTCCAAATTCAATCTTACACGCATGACATAAAGTTGTATTTAAAAAGTAATGCACAAAAAGCAATAAAATTTGATGATTGACGTTTGCCGGTAGAACAACGCGATACTAATTTTAAAAAGTTCACAATGAGCCTATTTGTTGCGGACGGTTTTGGGAAGTGGAGTGTGTATCTTTGGTTTTTTGTAAATCAATGAATTAAAGTAAATTTTTTCATATAATATGTATGTATTTACAAAAAAAAGTATTTAAGTATATTTATCCATTGTCTAGTACCCATAGTACAAGCTTTGCTTAGTTTGGGACTAGGTGGCGATGTGTGAATATGTGAGGATTATTTATTAATTTATTTATATTTATTTTGAAATTTACCAAAATCTACAAATATCTCAATGCCTTTTTTTTTTTTTTTTTTTTTATTTATTTAGGACTACAAACAGTAACACTTACAGCTTACAAAACAATTAAAAATAATATGTTACAGTAGGTACTTGCAGTGCAACCAGCCTCGTTATCCACAAGTTAAATACTTAATTTAATTTAAGTACCTACATAATGCTTATACAATAAGAATTTACTAACTTAATACAATAAATTATGTACTTAACACCTATTCGTTGACATCGTCAAACACAATTAACGTAGAAGCTATCTCACTCACCAAAGATTTCAAACTAGAAGGCGTACAAGCAAAAATGTCCACGTCGCTGTAATAAGTGTTATACAAATACATTATTCTACGTAAGGGAATGCCTTGGTGTTTGTGAGTTTAAATCACAAGGAGTACAATTATTTGTGAAATTAAAAAATAACTATCTATAGCCTCAATGTTCTTAAGGTATAAACTGCACAATTCCAAACCAACTCTGAGTTATGGTTGGCAAGGATGCAAGAAGACAACTTGTGCGCTAGGTATCAAACCCTGTATATAGCTCAACCCTGTATGTAGCATATTAAACAGATAAAAACTTCCACGCTCAAGACAATTATTTATGGATCAAAAATTATTATCTTGTATGGATTTTGAGACTAATATGACCATAGACATGGCAGTCACATATCCAACCTCTTTGCAACCAAAAAGTTTAATAATAATTAATTAAGTGTATTCTACAAAATATTCTATATATTGCCCGTCCCTGCAGTGGGACATTGATGGGCTGTTATAATGATCCTATAAAAAACAATTCTATGTAATAAAATTTCAGATTAAACAGTGATCCAGGCTGGAAGGGTATAAAGGTGATATTATCAGATGCTAATGTACCTGGTGAGGGAGAACACAAGATTATGGACTATATTAGAAAGCAGAGAGGTGAGAGAATTTTGCATGTTAATTTTTTTCATTGTTTTTGTTTCTAAATTGAGTTATACCAAAGCTTATAAAAATTAAACTTTTATGAAAAACTAGCTGACCCGTGCCCACTTCGTTGGACGGCGAAAAAAACGCGTCCCTTTTTTAAACATATTTCAATACTGCTCCACTCCTATTAGTCATAGCGTGATACTAGCCTATGACACTCCCCGGATAAATGGACTATTCGATACAGAAATAATTTTTAAAATCGGTTCAGTAGATCCAGAGATTACAACGTCACAAACACACAAACTTTACCTCTTTATAATATTAGTATAAATTAATGTAGCACTCATTTACGAGTACCTACAGCACAGATTTGTTTCGTAAGAAGACATTTCTTGCCTATTTTTATTTAAAAGGTCTTTACACATTGAATTTTTATTAAAATTGTAGAAAATTATATTAGTAAATGAAATTTGAAATTATAATCAATATTATTCTGGTTTTGAAGTTGATATTTATATTAGAAAATTATTAGGTTTACGTTTCAGCACAGGTTGGTAAGGTCCTTTCAACTTTTTCATCCTTTCTCTCCATGGTGACTATGGAATATCACCAGAGTACATACTATCACCAGTACATCTCGTTTTTATATCATCATCATATCAGCCAATCGACGTCCACTACTGGACATAGGCCTCCTCCAAACATTGCCACCTTGTCCACCATCGGCTTCCTGCCGTCCATTCTTATATGTTTTTTACAAATACAATTATTGCGTAATAAAAAACTTCAATTTTTCTAATTCCAGTACAGCCAGACCACGACCCCAACACCCAGCACGTATTGTGCGGTGCAGACGCAGATCTGATCATGTTGGGCCTGGCCACACACGAGCCCAACTTCACCATCATTCGCGAGGAGTTCAAGCCGAACAAGCCTAGGCCTTGTGATGTCTGTGGGCAGTTGGGTTAGTTGATACTTTTACTGTTTTTGTTTTTAAGTTATAAAATATGATAATGTAGAAAGAAAAATTCTCTCCAGAATTATTGTTACCATAAGTTGACATTTTCTGCAATATATTTTTTTTACGTGAAAATGAGTAATTTTATCTTTAATTGAATACTAGCTGTTAACCTCGACTCTCTCTTCTTGGATCGGTTATCGTCATATATACTGATTGTTCCTTCGTAAGCTATAATCTGTATGTGTCTGTACAAATATCATATGTTTTTTATTTCTTTCTTATTAGACCACTACGATAAAAGTAGAAAAACATGTGTTCAGTGTCTAACTACAGGGTTATCTTTAATGATGGAGAAATTAACTTACTAATACGAAACTGGTCTTTATAAAAAAAATAGTATAATTTTTAATATACCTTACAATATTAGTAGCTAGTTCTCCGTGTGGTGACGGAGTAAGAATACAGTGTGTCACCACCCCATCTCATCCCCTGGGTGTCGTAAAAACCGACTAAGGGACTATCCGTAATTATTATCTTTACGTAATAAAAAGAAGGAAAACTTGAAATTTAACCCTATACCAATCCATCTGGCCAGCGTGGTATTAGTAGGCCAAGTATCCTTCCGTCACGGGAGGAGGCCCGTCCCAGCAGTGGGACATTAATGGGCTGTTATGATGATTAGTAGCTAACTGAAATGTATAATAATTCCCCAGGGCACGAAATGAAAGAATGCACCGGCACAAGCCCTGACGCGGCTCTGGTCCGCGCCGACCCCGCCTTCGGCAACCAGGACAGCTTCATCTTCGTACGGCTGAGCGTGCTGCGAGAGTACCTGGAGCGAGAGCTCAGCATGCCTGACCTGCCCTTCCAGGTACCTTATATTGCTAGTCTCGGAACGCAACACAATGACAAAATGTAAAATAAATATGTAAAAACTTAAAAAACTATTATTCAACTACATAAATCTTATTAATATAGTATTAATTATATGAATATGAGGTCACAAATAATATACAGTTTGTGCTCATGTACCTTTAGTTACCTAGCTTTAACGGTGCTTTGGTCAGCAAATTAGTTCTGGCTCTTGGTAGTGCAAGCAGAGGGCGAGACCGTCTTCTCCACCCGTAACGATCCGGCACAGACAGATAGAGGGTTTGTAGAACACCGGGGTTTGTCTCTTTGCCTCGGAGAACTTTTATTATATAATACAAATAGGATCAATAATGCAAAATGTTGTCTACAAAGTCGTTAGAAAAGGCAATAAAGTATTTGTATAACACACTGTTACCTACCTATAGAAGCTTTATAAGTACTAATACCCGTGACTTATTTGATTCCAGTACGACTTCGAGCGAGCGCTGGACGACTGGGTGTTCATGTGCTTCTTCGTGGGCAACGACTTCCTGCCGCACCTCCCCTCTCTGGAGATCAGGGAGGGAGCGGTAGATAGACTTGTGAATTTGTATAAGAAGTGTGTTTATAGGACTAAGGTGAGATTTAAAGTGTGATGTGTTTGTAGTGATTTTTTGGAGGTAAGTACTTGTTATTCAATAGTCATATTGATGATTGTGGAATTTAGACATTAATTGTATACGTCAATTGCATTTGTAAACCTCTTATTTCGTATAAAAAAGTGTGTATTGTGGTACCGAGCCAAACATTACTAATCATTGTAGGACAATATTATTTTGTTGTGTGTAAAAATGTGTACGAAGTAAAAAAAAAATAAGTTGATTAGTAGTCATAAATATTACAGCCTCGACTTTCAAGTCAATTCTTAAACGAAATGAGGATGAAAAAGTAATTATCTTGCGAAAATGTTCTAGGGAACTCGGACTATAATTAATTATTTCTATTAATTTATTTTGTAACCCTGCTAATTATCCTTAGGGCTGGATCACAGACTCTGGCGACGTGAAGTTAGAGCGGGTCCAAGTTATAATGACAGAGCTGGGACACATGGAGGACGAGATATTCAAGCGACGGCATCAGAACGAACTTAACTTCAAGGCGAGGGATAAAGCTAAGAAGAGACAACAGCAGAGGCCCAACTTTAGCCTGTTAGAGAAGACGCAGTTTGCTCCACAAGTAATAACGAAATATTTTTATTTTGACATAAACTCATTACTTACCTAAAGTTCTGATAGTCGTGAAATAATTACCTGAATATTAATTTTAAACTAAGTACAGTACGCGCCAAATATTAGTAGGCCAAGTATCCCTCCGTCACTGGAGCACGCCTGTCCCTGCAGTGGGACATTAATAGGCTGTTATGATGACAGTACGCGCCAACAGATGGTTTTTTTTGTAACAAAATGCTGTCACGGACATTGCAATTATTCACTTTACGGCAATGTACACAAGATCACTGTAATGTATGTACTTATATAGGTAAGTATACTGTACTGAATAAAACACAAGATATGACAATAACGAACGTATAATGCAAACTGAGAGGGGGTGGTACAAACAGGTCCTTATATCTAGTTAATACTAACAATTTCGTAATGCGGGTAATTCTACATACATTATAATTCTCCACCTTAATTAACACATACTCCAAATCAAACACCAAAATTATAACATAACCAAGTAACGTAAAAGGAATCTCATCTCAACCTCACTCAACAAATCTGTACACATGTTTATGTAGGTATTTACAACAATATAATTATAATATAACACATACTATATACAACAATAGAACAAATATAATATAACTTTATTACCACATAATAAGTATGACAACAAACAATAATATGTTATCTTACCAATAAGAAATATATAGGTTACCATAATCTTAAGTTTACAATAGTTAGCCATTTTAAACACAACTGCTTATTATTAACATGGTATCCATAATACCACAATAATCACTTATCTAATTATGTTTAGCTGGTCGTTTCAACCGACATGCCCGGATAGGGCGGTCCTGGCCCGCTCCCGCCACAGAGTCCTCCGGTTGAGGCTGTATTGTGTACTTATCAGGGCTATATACCTTTGTGAGAGGAAATGAATCAGAATTAAGTGTGGACGGCAACTCATCCGACTCGAACTGAACAGGACTGGACTGCCTTACGCTCTGAGGGCTGTGTGTCTCCGCGGTAACCGGTAATGACGTAGGCGTCACTTCGGATGTTCCCGAACGCTCCGTCTCGAGGGAACTCCGCTCCGATGTACTGGTCGGACAGATTAAAGAACTCCGCGATCGCTGTCTTAACTGGTCAATATGTCTATGAGTTTCTTTTCCTAACAAATCTACAACTTTATAATCCGTAGTACCCATTTTTTTAACTATTTGCCCTGGACTCCACTTTTCACTACCCCTATATTGTTTCATCCAGATTTCCTCACCCATTTCTAGAGAACGCTTGATTCCCGTTCCTACTTTTCGTTGTCGCTCCTGAACTTTCCTCATTTTGTTTTCCCTATCTGGCCTTAATGCATCTAATTTTGTACGTAAATTCCTACCTATAGCGTATTCACGGAGACGAGTTAGTAGAGCGCTATCTCACTCACACAATTTTTTAATTGCGATTGGTCAGTGATAAACGCTAAGGCGGTGTACACAGTACGAGTACTTTTTAGTCTACTCATACTTCCCGTGCTGTGCAGACGTGCTCATACTTGTGACTGTATGCTCGACTTGTGAACCGGCTGGTCTATTGGATTTTATAATTTATTAATGTACTAACGACTGGCTTGAAAACACCTTCAGGTGTGCATTTTTTTTTAATAAATGGTCCATGGTAATTTTTAAGCATCGCAGGTGTGCTAATGACCCGTTTATTGTTCTTTTGTCATAAATGAGCATTACCATAGTAAAATACTATTTCCCAATTTTGGTATATTAAACTGGTGCGCTACATCCATTGTTATTATTATCATTAAGTTATTGTTATATTCTCATTGTTGAAACACGTGTTTTATAACATTTTTATATTCTCGTTGAGAGTGAGGATGAGGATGGAGGATGGAAGGTGGTCTAAATATGTTTGAGTCGAAGAAACAAGGCGATTATCACAAGGAGATGAATGCCGAAGAATTAGAAAATTGGTTTAGAGAAGTTTTAAATAAGCTAGATGATAATTCTGTGATAGTCATGGATAACGCTTCTTATCACTCTAGAAAAATAGAGGGAATCCCAACGGCCCAATTTAAAAAACAGGATACTTGTAATTGGTTACGAGAAAAAAATATTAGCTATAACGCTGAAATGTTAAAACGTGAATTATTAAACATCGTTAAAAATCATAGACCGACCATACGACGCTTGCATTATAGACGAAATGTCAAAATCACAAATCAAAACTGTATTGAGACTGCCGCCGTATCATTGCGAATTAAATCCTCGAATTTATTTCTTTCCTTCATATCCATCAGATACCCATAAAAAAATCTATCAAATTAATGTCTCTCAATTTATACGACAGACGAAGCCGCAGTAATAAACTAAGCGAACTTTTAAGAAGCGCAGTGTGAACGCACATTTACATTTCTAAGGATTTGTTAACGCCCACCGACCCTAGAAAAGTATTTTTTGTCCTTGTCATTTGTATGATAATGTGCGATAAAGAAGGCGCTATACTAACTCGTCTCCGTGAATACACTATAGCATCAATGTTGCCGGACTCTCACCCGTAGAGCAATGTTCCGTATTTCGGTAATGTAAAAGAAATTTGTTTAAAAATAAATTAATATTTTCTTTTTGTTTAAAAGCTTTTTTTATGATCCTTTTAACCGTACGCACTGCATTTTCTGCAGCCCCATTTGATGCCGGGTGGTACGGGGCAGAAAAAATATGTTTACTCCATTAACAGTTAAAAATTCTGACATTTCTTTACTTGTAAACGGCGGCCCATTATCGGAAACTATTTGTTTAGGTAAGCCCCATCTAGAAAACACTTCTGTGAGTTTTTCAATCGTAAAACAAGCTGCGGTGCTTGTCACTGGAAATACTTCTAACCATTTAGTTCTTGCATCAACCATAACTAAATAAATTTTTCCAAATATAGGGCCTAGAAAATCAAGATGCACCCTTGCCCATGGTCTAGAAGGCCAAGGCCAACGGAGTGACTGCGTGCCGCGGCGGCGCATCCGCCTCCTCCGCGCATACCGCACACTGCCTACACGTCGACTCAATTGCCTCGTCGATGCCCGGCCACCAAACATAACTCCTGGCTGATGCCTTAGTTTTAACAATGCCCATGTGTGGTTCATGTAGTTCCTGTAATACCCTAGCTCGACAGTTCGACGGAACTACTATTCGGTGTCCCCACATAACGCAACCTAGCTCCTCGTATAATTCCTTACGACGATTAAAATATGGTTGCAATTCCCGAATATCATTGTTCATGGGCCAAATATCGCGAAAATAACTTAAAACCCTACCTAACATTGGATCTATCATAGTTTGTTGTTTAATTATATTGTAATCTAATAATAATTCATTATTTGCAAAATGTAAATATGTTTGCTCGGGGACGTGCAATGACTCATCGCTACTACAAGAAACCGGTAATCTCGATAGGCCGTCCGCACCGTTTTGTTTCGTGTTAACATATTCTATATCATACGTATATGCAGATAAAATAATTGCCCAACGTTGTAATCTACTCGCTGCCATCGCCGGAACACCATGTTTAGGCCCGAATATGGTTACTAACGGTTTATGATCGGTTCGTAAGACAAAACGTCGCCCATAGACATAGTGATGTAATCTTTGTAAACAGAATACGATAGCTAATGCTTCCCTATCTATCTGAGAATAATGTTTCTCGGCATTATTTAATGCGCGTGAAACATACACAACAGGTCGGTCCCGACCGTCGGCGCTTGGCTGTGTGAGTACACCCCCGATACCCCGCGCACTCGCGTCGCATGTCAACACTAACGGCTTCTCTGGGTCATAATGAGCTAATACTTTGGCACTTATTAATATGTTTTTAACTTTTACAAAAGCCTCTTTGCACCGGACACTCCATTTCCAACTTATATCTTTCTTTAAGAGATGATAAAGGGGTGACAATATACTACTCAAATTCTTAACAAATTTAGCATAAAAGTTAACTAAACCTAAAAAAAGAACGTAACTCTGTAATATCTTTTGGCCTAGGAATTTTTACTATTGCCTTTACCTTATCTGTATCTACCTTAATACCCTCTCTAGATATAATATACCCTAAGTATTTGACTTCATCCAGCATGAATAGACATTTACTCCTTTTTAACTTCATACCGTGATTTTGTAGTCTTTGAAATACCTTTTCTAATGTTTCTAAATGTTTATTTTGCGTTCCTGAAGTCCCTATGATGACGTCATCAAGAAATACCTCTACGCCTGGTATATCACCAAGGAGGTTCGACATAATTCGCTGGAAAATGCCCGGGCTGGATGACAATCCAAAAACGAGTCTATTATACTTGAACAGACCTCTATGCGTATTTATTACTGTCAAATTTTTAGACTCATCTAATTCGATTTGATTATAAGCCAATGATAGGTCAATTTTTGAGAAAAAGGTTGCTCCATTTAAACTCACTAATAGATCATCTATCCTAGGTAGTGGGTACCTATCGACCAGTAAGACAGGATTTAAAGTTACCTTGTAATCGGCACAGATACGGAGTCCTCCGTCAGCTTTACGTACAGGCACCAAAGGTGTTGCCCAATCCGAGCATTCAATAGGCTCGATGATGCCCTCGCGCAGCATCGCGTCTAATTCCGCATCGACTGGCTTCTTCAGAGCGTAAGGCAGAGACCGCGCCCGACAGAACACAGGGGTCGCACCCTCCCGCAAACGAAGTGTTGCCTTGCCGCCCGTATATCGCCCCAACCCCCCGCTGAATAATTCTTTATACCTATTTAACAAAGAATTCACACTATCAGACATTTGGTTAACAATATGGCTATAAACACTATTACTTTCTTGTTGAAATACAGGTATTTTTATTTCTAATTCGGTCAACCATTGCCTGCCCAGCAAAGAAGTAGTTCCTCCGTTGATAACAAACAATTCTAAATTTTTAATTTTATCCTTATACTGAACTTTTGGTCTTATAACTCCTAATGGTATAATACTACTGCCATCATAAAATTTTAACACTAAATTAAATGGTTCAGTTACATGGCTGTGAAAGTACATATCATAAGTTTTTTTATTAATACATGAAACTGCTGAGCCTGTATCTACTTCCATTTTAATTTTTTTGTTATCAATAAGTACTGGCAAGCTTACCGGTGTATAATTGCTCAAGCATAATTGGTGTAATTTCTCCTCGATCTCGTCCGAACTGGAGCCCTCTCCGCCTACACCCGGCTGCTGGGTCGTCGCTTCCACGTGGTTCATTCTTCGCCCATTTCCTTTTCGAACCTTCAACGCTGCTCGTGGACACACACGCCTCAAATGTCCACTTAGTTTGCATTTACTGCATACAAAATGCTTATAACGGCATTCGTCCTTTGTATGTCCGCGCCAACCGCACGCCATGCAGTTACCGGCCGCCCTGCTTACGTCCCGCGTTGACCGCTCATGTACCGCGTTGTTGTAACTGGCGCGCTGACCGCGGCCACGTGTTGTCTGCAGCGTGTTAACAACCACGGAGGTGTCCTTCGTGATTGTTCTTTGATCCACGATGGCTGCATCTCGCTGTGCCGCTTCCAAGCCACAAGCTAGCTTGACTGCCCCGGAGTATGTCAAATCGTCTTCCACAAATAACCTTTGTCTGATGACCTCACTTTTCACTCCGCATACGAACTGGTCCCGTAGATTTTCCTCTAAATTTCCACCAAATTCGCAGGATTTTGACAATTTCTTTATTTCGGTGAGATATTGCGTTATGGACTCGTCGTCTTCTTGTCTTCTTTGACGAAAACGGTAACGTTCCGCCATGACAGCTGGTTTCGGTTGCAAATGGTTTTTCAAAATTATAACGGCTTCCTCATATGTAATGTCCGCCGGTTTTCTTGGGCTACACAATGTGTTTAGTAGCTCATACGTATCATCACCAACGCCGGTGATCAGCATCGCCAACCACATGTCCTTTTTGACCTTATTGACCTTGAAGTACATCTGCATCCGTTCCACATACAAGGTGAAATTGCCTGTCTTCGCGTCAAACTCGCGTATTTTTCCGATTTTGACTGACATTTTACACGAATCACGATGTAAATGTAAATTATCTTGTATCTAATAATACTTTACCTCGTCGCCACTGTAATGTATGTACTTATATAGGTAAGTATACTGTACTGAATAAAACACAAGATATGACAATAACGAACGTATAATGCAAACTGAGAGGGGGTGGTACAAACAGGTCCTTATATCGGCGGGTAATTCTACATACATTATAATCACCAAGAAAAACTTTATAATTTGTACTTATGACAACTTATTAGAAATAGCTCTGACTTCCATAAAGTAGCTACGGTTGAATTTTGATAATGTTTACGTACATACATACAAACAAAATCACACCTTCTAAAACGAGAGTTAGGTACGTAGTTTGATCTCTACAATCTTTGCACTTGATAATTTTTAACCATGTATTATATTATTGTCCCAGGCTATAGGTGAGCAGTCTACACGTCCCCTAGACAACGTGCGCAGAGATGCTGCCAACATACGTCTGGCTGGCATGAACAGTGTTGCCGCTGTGAGTATTACATACATAACAATTATATTTTATTCTCAAAAATAATATGTCTTTGATAAGGATATAGTAGAAAGTGTTTAGACATAGCTGATCATAAACTTATGTAAATATTACGAAATTTTTTTGAACCAAAGGCTAATTATCGTAAAGGTAAACAGTTTGTTACCAACTATAGCCATAAGACCAGCCCATCTCACTATGTTTAGTCTGCAAAGCGCCTAAAAGGAAATATATTGTAAATAAAAATATGTATTATTTAAGTATGTTTATCCGTTGTCTAATACCCATAGTACAAGTTCTGCTTAGTTTGAGACTAGATGGCGTTGTGTGAATGTGTGAGGATTATTTATTTATGTTTATTTACAGCAAGAAGAGCAGCGAGACTCCCGCGGACGCAAGCGTACTGCGGAAGCTGCCGGCCTCGACCAGGATGACGACGACAAACATGACGAAGTGCGACTCTGGGAGGACGGCTTCAAGGAGAGATACTACGAGAGCAAGTTCGAAGTCGCCACCGGCAATCTTGAGTTTAGGTAAGCTAAGTTTAGGCTGACGGGTGATGGAGTAAGAATACAATATGTCACCACCCCATTTCATCCCATGGGTGTACGACTAAGGGACTATCCGTCAATATTATCTTTACGAAATAAAAAGAAGGAAAACTTGAAATTAAACCCTATACCAATCCGTCTGGCCAGCGTGGTATTAGTATGCCGAGTATCCCCCCGTCCCTGCAGTGGGACATTAATGGGCTGTTATGATATGATGAAGTTTGGCGCACGTACAGTACGCGCCATCTTAGTTGGCCGGCTTGAAGTTGTTGCAAATGGTTGCGAAGATGTCATTGTTGAAAAAAAATGACTGACTCAAAATATCTCTCTAAATAGAAAAGAAGGTAAAGTTCAAGTTAAACCTATAGGGTTATGAATATACTTTACTGCCTCCAAGGGTACGATGTCGTGTATGCTACTGGCATCCACGAGATCGGCTTTCGTATCCGTAAAAAAATCTGCAAGGCACGAGACTCAATCCCCAATACCTAGGTTTTCTTAACATGAGTATATTTTTTGCCTATAGTACACGCATTATCACCTGAGTTCCTACTCCAAAAAGAGATAGAAGATAAGACCTAATCTTAGCATTCCATGGATTCTCCGTGCGGGTGCCGGGTCCATCGCGTGATAGAGGACGGAACACTGGCGTAACAGCGTCTGGGACTTACGACCCAGATGTAGGTTTAAGGAGGCCCCCTTACAACGCGTTAGCGGTCACCTTCACTGTCTGCTATGTTCCGTCCTCTACCTATCCAAATTTGGTATGAACCTAACAATGCCGTTTTGGACATTCGTGATAGTAGAGAGCTTACTAAAGTTCTCGGCAGTCCTAGTTCTTTTAATAAGCTGTAGAGGGATTTAGCTGGAGGACCCCTCGCACCTATTTCCACGGCATATAGAGTAACCTTGTAGCCATTTCTTGTTATCTCATTTGTCAAGTCAAAGTATTTGTTTGTCTTAATTGCGTGATCTTTCGGGATGTTAGTTTCCCACGGTACCGTGAGCTCAATAAGTACTACACGCTTATTCAAATGTGAGTAGAGAAATATGTCTGGTCTTAACGGCGACACACAGATATTCTCCGGGATTTTATAGTGTGTTTCATACGTGTCAACTAGTAGTGTCCAATCGCTTGCCAAGCTCAGAACTGAAAAAGGCTTAAACGTGGTCTTTTTAGTGGTGCCTTCCTTAACGAATTGGATGTTTTGTCGTTCATTTGTAGTCAGTCCTTTTTTAGCTCTAGCAATCGATAGACTCACTGCCTCGCGTATAATCCCTAGTACTCTGTTGTGACGTTGCGAGTAATGACCCCTATCCAAAAGCACTTTGCAGCCTACCAATAAGTGTCTAGCCGTACCAATTTCTTTGCCACATTCTGTGCATTTTTTGTCCGTGGCTTTTCCCCATCTTACAACATTGCTTTGATCAGGAAGAGTCAATTGGAAGGCGTTGAGGTAGATTATATAGGAATAGAAAACCCGTAAAAGCAAGCGAGATAGATATAGAGATATGATAATATGGCCTCAGATCATAACGCGATATCTATAGTAAATAACGTATAAGTTGAAATATTGTGTACAGATACCGCGTGGCGCTGCAGTACGTGCGCGGGCTGTGCTGGGTGCTGCGCTACTACTACCAGGGCTGCGCGTCGTGGAAGTGGTACTTCCCCTACCACTACGCGCCCTTCGCGTCAGACTTCGTCAACATCTGCGGACTGTCCACCAAGTTTGAGGAGGGCACGCAGCCGGTAAATATTTTACTTGTGGTTTTTTTCTTTTTGCCTTTTTTTTACATGCTTTTCTATTTTGGAAAGCCAAAAATTTTTGTGTTTTGTGGAGTATTTTATTCATTGCTAAGCCCCTTCACCTAAAAAAATTAGTTCTTTAGAATTAATTCAAAGAAAAGAAAAATTATCTATAATATAATGAACAATCAGTTTTAACTTCATATAAAATTGTTTTTAATTTGTAATTGGTAATTATAACGTTTTTACTCCAGTCCAACTAAAGTCCAATCATTAAATTGTTTAATAATATCCCGCACATACTTTCTTATGACTTTGGGTTCTTCAAACATAGCGTGAAGAAGCATTTAGCTAGAACTGTATAGTAATAGCGAGGGAGTGACTACCATCCATCATCTTTGTACTTGAACTTATTTACAAAAGAAAAAAAAAGTACATAAATGTGAGATAAAAATAATTTAATGAATGAACACATATATGTATACTAATATCCGTTGTTCTGTGACCCATAACACAAGCAGGTTATGCCTAGCTTACTTTGGGAACAGATGTCCGTGAATAATATAACTATATTCGAGCTCTGCTTCGGGTTCGATACAGTCATATTGCCTGTCCTCAGGAAATGTATAAATTATATTGTATATTTCCCAGTTCCGTCCACTGGAGCAGTTGATGGGCGTGTTCCCGGCAGCCAGCTCACAACACGTACCCAAGCCTTGGGCCAAGCTTATGAGTGATCCGGTAAGTCTTATATTTTGGACTTAATATGTTACACAAATGGTTACAAAGTCGGCCAAACATTTGTTGGTCCAAAATTTGACAGAAATCGTAAACAAGTTAGACACGACATTTATCGGCTGTCAAAAACGAGGTACAGTATGAGGACATTGATAATATGATTGGTTTTTAAAGAAAGACAGACAACAATGAGGAAGCGAGAAAGTGAGATTATAATTTATTGATGATTTTGAAATTGTATATTATAACGTTAATAATACGTGCTATATTTTATTGCACTGCAATGACTTTTTATCGAAGTGCAATGTTTCCGTCACCAGTGTCACTTAGTAAGACATGATGAAACATACAATGTCAAATAGAAGTAAGTAGGGATTCAATCTTTTATAATTTAAACCTTATGCCGAACGCTATAAGATACATTTTAATGTGATAATTTTCAAAACTTATGCTAAAATTATTCAGCTATTTTCGGTAATCGGATGTACTTTTCTTACCCATTGATTTGCTGTCTTTCTTTAAAAGCCAATCACATTATCAATGTCCCCATACTGTACCTGCTTCGAATCTCGTTCATATTACCATAAATATTTTTTTGTGCTATCCATAAATAAATATTCATGTTTTGTAAAAGTCCCTGCGACACAGTACAGCGTACCTTGTTCAAACCTAAAGTAATTAAACTAATTAAGTTGAAGTAAAATCGTATTATAAACATTGTATTTGAGTAAATTTCTTAAATTTTTAATTGTTTACATTATGTATTTTGTCCACAGTATTCTCAAATAATAGATTTCTACCCTATCGACTTCAAGATAGACTTGAACGGCAAGAAATTCGCTTGGCAAGGTGTCGCCTTGTTACCTTTCGTCGACGAAGAGAGATTGTTCACAGCGCTAGAACCTTACTACGAAGAGTTGACGGAGGCTGAGAGTGAGTTGTGTTCAGTGTTTGTGAATGTGTGTTCTTAACGCTTAAACTACTGGACCAATTTGGATAAACTTTTGTGTAGAAATAGCAGATTGCTGTCAGTATGGATTAAAACATTGATAATTTTTATTCCTGGTGTGTAATATTATATTTTGAGATTTCATTAGCGATATCTGTGAAGTAGTAGTCCCAAGTTCGACTTGAGCTCAATGCATATTTTTGTATGCATAATTATTTATATTGGTCCGGGTGTTTTGTTTAGATATTACATATTTACAAAAAAAATACTTGTATATTTAATAGTTTATCGATGGCACAAGTTCTGCTCAATATGCGTCTAGAATGTGCGAAGAATATATACCATACCTCACCTATTACTGTTTAATAAATCGATTATTCACATTTACCAAAACATGTTATGTATGATTTCTGTAGCAATTATATAAAGAAACAAAGTATTCTGCTTTATAATATTCATCATAACATTTGAATGATATGGTTATTATTAATAATTTTGTAAAAAATATTCATAATTTTTAATTAATCAGATTTACCGTAACATATAGATTTACGTAACAAACTACTAACACCCCAACCTATTGTAGAGAAGCGCAACATCCGCGGGCACGACCGCCTGTACGTGGGCACGGGCAACTCCAGCTACTCCTACCTGCTGGGCCTGTACGAGGACGCGGGCAACAAGCTGCGCCACCTGGTGGACAAGCTGCACAAGTACGTGTACCGCTCCGAGGGAGTCACCGGAGAGGTCATGCTTAGCGCTGATAATGTTATCATTGGCGGGTAAGTGGCTAGTAAAATAGTTTTATTATTTCTCACAAATTCTCACAACGCTTTCTAGTCTCAAACTAAGCAGAGCTTGTACTATGTGTATGGGTACTAGACAGGATACACTTACTTAAGCAAGTACTTTTTTGTAAATACATAGAAAACACCCATACATAAAGTATTGAATAGAGTGGGAGATAAAAGAAGGAAAAATGCACACAAACTGTATTTGGTTGTCGTGGTATCTGTCCATTTTGACGATGCAGGTTGGTATAGGATTTGGTTTTAGTTTTCTTCTCTAAAAGTGATATTTTGCTTGTTGGATTACCAAACTATCTATTTAATTAATAAAGTACATTAACCCTTTCCTTTTCTCGTGTATCATATACAATACATCCATATTATTGTTATTATTTTTCCCTCAGACAACTAGCGTCTCCGGTGATAGGTCTGAAGCCGGTGCTAGGTAACTACGTGCTGTGCGTGAGGTTCCTGGACCCCGCGTACGACAAGCAGTTCCCGGCGCGACGACTAGATGGCGCTGTACAGCCTCCCAGGGTACTCAAGCCCGGGAACCTCTCGCACGAAGAGAATAGGAACTATAGGCCGCAGATTGGTAAGCTGTATTTGTGTATTTGTATATCACATAATGTAGTGGTATGGGTACTATCTGCTTTTCCACAAACTTGACTTAATGATTTTGCTGTATTGATATGAATGTATTGAATGTATAGTCTATTTAAACGGACTTGCTTTAAAACGTAAACATATATGGCGTCGTGTCAACCACAGACTAAAGACTTTAGTCTTTGATCTTTGAAAAATGTATGGGAATCAAGGACAAAATTCTATAATCTACAAATGTCAAATGATAAAATTAATTTTATCTGTGAAATTTTTCGTTGGAAAAAATTATATTTATTTAAAATTTAAGAAAGATAGTGGATAAATCAAAGTAATTTACGTGTTTTCTATTGCATAAACGTTTAATGCTACTTTCCAGAAATTTTCATCCGTATCAAAGTGTGTGATTGATGTAAAAACTAGTGAATTTGCAATATGTGGTGTTTGTTTACTAAATAAATCAAGTAAGAATGAATACGGTATATAAGTAGGCATTTTATTAAAATAAAGTCGGAAATAAATTAAGCCTTATATTTTTCTTGGGGAACTTCTTAGCTCATCCGTCTCGCCATCGCTAGTGTTTCTCAAATTTAAATAGATATGAACAATAAAAAATAGTAATTATCTCACTGTGAAAAAAAATAACCAATGCCTCGGAATTTAACATAGTAGCTCTGAGGCAGTTTGGTGCCGGAAACGGTGTTCAATAAATTAGAAAAGTGTAGGAAGATACGTAAATATTTATTCTTTCTGTCAAGATTACTAGCAATTTATCTATACTTAATATTATAAAGAGGTAAAGTTTGTGTGTTTGTTTGTTTGTGTGTTTGTGACGTTGTAGGGGGTAATCTTTGAACCTACTGAACCGATTTCAAAAATTATTTCTGTGTTGAATAGTCCATTTACCGGGGAGTGTCATAGGCTATGTAGTATCATGCTATGACTAATAGGAGTGGAGCAGTATTGAAATATGTTTAAAAAAGTGACGAGTTTTTTTCGCGGCCTACCGAAGTGGGCACGGGTCAGCTAGTCTATACTAATATTATAAAGAGGTAAAGTTTGTGTGTTTGTATGTTTGTGTGTTTGTTTGTTTGTGTGTTTGTGACGTTGTAGGGGGTAATCTCTGGATCTACTGAACCGATTTAAACAATTCTTTCTGTGTTGAATAGTCCATTTATCGGGGAGTGTCATAGGCTATATAGTATCACGCTATGACTAATAGGAGTGGAGCAGTAATGAAATATGTTTCAAAAAGGGACGCGTTTTTTTCGCCGCCCGACGAAGTGGGCACGGGTCTGCTAGTTGTATATAAATTCACGATCTTGAAATAATAGTTTAGTGTTGGAGGTGTTTTGTGTCATGTGCATTGGTTCAAAAATATGAATGGTACAAATGTAAATGTGTGTTTACCACAGGTATGGTGCGGTCTCACACTATAGCATCGCTGGAGGCTGCCGGGCGCAGGATGTTGGGTCACCATCTACCGCGAGATAACACGTACGGGTCCGTACCACCACCGCAGCGGGGACCACAACATAGTAAGTACTGTGGATTTGTTTGTAGACAGGAAAAAACTAGCATTCAGCTGCTTCAAGGACTAGAAAATGGTTTAACGATCCAGGGCAATTATTTCGCAGAAATAATACCAAAGTAGAGCTTGTAGGTAGGTAAAATATTTTCGATTTGTAACTACAATTTAATTCAATTCAGTTTCAATTTATATAATTTATTTCTCTCAAAAGGTACAAAAGTTCCTTGTATTAGAGTAACATTAAACAAAAACTTTGTTGAGAGCTGGAGTCTGAGCTAGGTTCGAAACCTGTGTGACAGATCTCCAGGATCTCACCTCGGAATAAATCAGAAGTAAAACAAAAATATCAATCAATGTCAATAAACCAACAGTAGGGAGAAATAATTACAAACAATAGTTCCAAAATAGATTCCGAGAGTATCGTAAAACGCAAATAAGTTAGTTACGCTTACAGTCAGAATCCCAGAGTTGAAAGGGTAGCCAGTAACCAGTAATTTTACACAGTTATCAGCCTTAACAAACTTGGGTCTCAGTGCTTAGACCGCGCCCGGTACTCATAACTTTATTTCGATAAGGCAAATAGTTTGTCTGTACCGCTATCGATAAGCTTAGAACTAACCATCAGCCGACTTGTTCATCTGTATAAATAAAACAAAAATCTTTTGTTCTACTTCCAAACATAACCACGTCTCATTAAAACTCAATCTACACCCACACGAAAAAAAAACAACATTCAAAACATCAAAAACTAATAAATAGAGCAGAGCAGAGCTCACAAGTCAAATATACAAAAACACTAGTTATACACTAAGTTTATTAAAAATTAATTCTAGCCGGAGACACTTCCGCACACAATGGCACGACGTGTGCCGCGTATAATTGAGTCACGTGACGTCACACGACCGTACCCCTCACCCCTGCGCCCGCCTCCGCCTTCACCTAAGCGTAGGAGGGAGCGAACAAAAGTCAGTCGGTAATTGGCCGCGGGAGGGAGCGCACGTGACGGTGATTTAATGCGATGATGATTGACGTTGTTTTTGTTTTTATTGATTTTAGGTAGGTATTGTAAAGGGTTAGGTTGAATGGGATTTAGTAGGTGTGTTAGAAATGATTACGTGGTATAGTGATATAGAGATTGGTTTCCATATTCCTCTCACCACTGTGCCATCTAATTGCAAACTAAGCAGAACTAGTACAGTCAGCTGCAAAGAAATCTAACCCCTTTAGCGCACTGTAATATTCTTAAAGGGGGTTAGATATCTCTGCAGCTGACCGTACTATGAGCATTAGATAAATAAATTATATATGTATACAAGCTCCCTAAATCAGAGAGTTGATGTCTGAAAAGATTGAATTGTGTTGTTCATTTTGTGTTGATGTTTCACGAATAACAAACTAACCAGAATAGGTTAATTCACTATAACAAGCAAATTAGAAACGATTTAACAACCTATTATATTCTCTGTCCTAAGCCTTTAGGGCACACTCAGTGAACGCTTGTAAACAATAATTAAACAATAAGCACCCCTATTGTCATGGGGTGTAGTTATAGAGTTGTTTGTCGAACCCCTGCCTTGTATTACATGTGACCTCAGGCGAGTTGCTGTGTACGTTTTATTGATGTTAGAGATCCCTCTTTCGTGTATGGAGGGAAACTTGCCTCCAGATGTAGGGCTAGGTTGGATTGGGTTGGTATCGGGTTTGTGTCAAGTTTTCATTCTTTGGTATAGACATAAACACCTAAAATTAAGGAATTGTTGATGAATTTTACGACACCCTCTAGAAAGTTAAGTAGCTTTCACTTTTACAATTTACTTGGGACGAGATGGTAAGGGCCAGATAAAGAGCACTCGTAACCGACGCGCATGTATGACTCGCTTAATGAATGTGGACCAGGCCCAATCTGTTTCCCAGAATCGTGGCAAGTGACATTCTGTCGTCTCTCTGCCTAACCCGGACGGGATAAGGCGTGAGTTTATGTATGTATTTATGTATGAGATGTGGTATTGACACTATATCCTACCGTCTCACAACACATTCGCAAGGGTCCGTTTGGCGATATATTAAAAAGTGTCACCACGCTCTTTCGTTCCTTGGATGTAAATAAGCCAGTCATAGTCAGAGAAGGTACACTAGAAACAAATCTTTATCTGTTGCTAGGTCTCTCTGCGCTTATACACCTCCAAGCAGTAGTGTGCTAATGTCACAACATCCCATCAATGGCCCACTGCAGGGACGGGCCTCCTCCCGTGAGGGAGGGATACTTGGCCTACTAATACCACGCTGGCCAGACAGATTGGTATAGGGTTAAATTTCAAGTTTTCCTTCTTTTTACTTCGTAAAGATAATATTTACGGTTAGTCCCTTACTACGGCGTTTTACGACACCTATGGGATGAGATGGGGTGGTGACATATTGTATTCTTACTCCGTCACCACACGGGCAGCTATGTGCTAATGTAGCTGAGTTTAAATGGAAGGGTACAGTAACTATTAACAGTACAAGGTTATGGGAAAAAACAATTTTTGTCCTATGGTGACGATAGCAGTGCACATGCATTGTGGGATTTAAAGTTGTAAACCACCGAATAATTGTACAATATGGCCAAACGTAGAGTTTCAACTGGCAAGCTTACTTGACTGGTCCGTCTTCTATTGTCAATATAAATTCGTTACAGTTCTGTAAAAATCGTCGCAACTGTTAAGTATCACAATTGGCAGTATGGAATTCTTAAAAAAATCGTGTTTTCTTCATCCATTTACAAGCAACTTGTTGTTATTTGCAAATTGCTACCCATTCAGTAGACTTTGTCACCATTGTACTCCCACGAAATCATAAAAAAACTATATGTTTACATCCTCAATTATCAAACAATAAGTGCAGGACATCAATATTGAAACGGACTCCATCAACAAATCGCCTCGTCACACTAATAGTATAATCACAGCTCATCACTAGTTAAAAAAAACTAATTACACACCAATAGCCGACAAATGTATTCCATTCCAAATTCAAATTGGCCAATCGCTCGCATTCACGTTAAATAGCGCGCGAGGGCAAACAGGAAGTGCGTAGGGACGCGCCATTGTATGTTACCAGCTACGAAAATAATAATTATAGAGGGTTGCCAACAATGGACGGGTTTTTTTTAAATATCGAAGCTCAAGTGCTTCCTATAGAGGATTACGGATACATTGTCGGAAGGAGTTTTTAGTTGATTTTTTTTTCATTTTGTTACCTTTAACCAGGTGTTTTAATATGGGCTTAAGTTTTTTTTTAATCGGATAAAGATATCTGTTATCTATGACTGTGGGTTACTTTGCACTTTGAAGGATTATGCTCTTTATTTTTTTTTGTATTTTGGAAGGTCGTTCCACTTTACTCTGAGATTGTGTTATTAAAAACTTTTTAACACGATTTTTATAGAATACTTTATTTTTTAAATATAAATTATTGAAGTACTTCCTGTAAAGAATAATGTTTTTCTACTACGTATTGTACTAGGTAAAACAAGGTATATTGGTTTGAGGTGGTGGTGAATTTGGCCAGAGATATGTAACTAATCAATCTTTTTTAAGTCATTTTCCAGCACTTTTAAATAAGGGAGTGTAGTCTATTTGCATTTTATTAAATACCGTGTATATTCGTGTGGTGACGGAGTAAGAATATAATATCTCATCTCAGTCTAAGGGGCTAACCGTAAATATTATCTTTACGAAGTAAAAAGAAGGATAATTTGATATTAAACTCTATACCAATTCGTCTGGCCAGCGTGGTATTAGTAGGTCAAGTATCCCTCCGTAACGGGAGGAGGCCCGTCCCTGCAGTAGGACATTAATGGGCTGATGATAATATTCCAAGGCGTTGTAGTTTTTCTTTGGGATTGAGCAAGTGTAAATCTGGATGCTTTACGAAATCACGCCTTTGGTTGTGGTATAAAGCAATTACGGTTTTGAAAAAGTAGGTGAGATTTGTACCATCAGAAAGGCACAAAAACTCCATCATTTTATTGGAAAATTCGATATAAAATTCAAATTACCTTTTAATGTCAGATTACAAACGTAACTTTGAAGCAGTCAAGTGCATTTTCTGTAGTACATATCTAGTAAATATAGTACATTGAGTACATAACGCCCTATATTTCATAAATTACAAAAATAGTATGTAATTACAACACACATCGTCGATACACCAATAAAATTGCAATCAACTCTGACATATCCATCAAAAGTCACTTTAAAACGCCTCCCAATTATAATTAAATTAATTGAATATAAAAAATAATAATGTTGTAGCTCTTATTACTTAACAAATAAGAGTTATTTTGGTTCAGACAATAGTTGGAACAAGGCAGGGGTCGGTAGCGCACGGCCCAATTATGAGTTTCCACCCCAGCAAGGGTAGATTTTAATTGAACACGCTTATTTTATTTTAAGATTGGCGTTTTTGTAAATAGTATTTTTTTTTAAAGTTATTCGTATGAATACTTTAGTGTATGATATATTTTATTAAACTCTTGGACTCCGTTTATGAAGGAGTAAAAATGCATGGTGTTACCACCCGTTCTATATAATATATCACAGGTATTATTATTAGAAACAAAAGTCGTCCGGCCAGCATAGTGTCTACAAGCAAAGTTTCCCTTCGTATATGAGTGAGTCCCATCCTTGAGCCGTTCAGTGGATGTTCAAGGGCTGCCGAATTGACAACCTTTCCCTCTTTTTGGCGTCGTTTAATTAAATATATAACACATATAGTAAGCTAGTATTTCAATAAATATTCCCCGTCTAGATATACTACGTGAGCTGTAACGTAGAGGCCCGCCGTCTCCCCGCTCCAGGTGCTTGAGCACGCGTCGCCCTGCCTCTAATTACGCTGGCGAGTCGCGACAATGTCGAGGGCTCGTTTATTTTTTTTATCTGTTAGATAGGGAGGGAGTCAAGATGAAAGTTTGTTATGCGTGATGCATGCTTTTCTTGCTTTTTGACTGATATTTTGGTGTTTATTTTAGGATTATTGCTGGCTTCGGTACATAGTGTTATTGTACAATTCTCTATAACCATTATTTATACATTCCGTGTGGTGACGGAGTAAGAATACAATATGTCACCACCCCATCTCATCCCATGGGTGTCGTAAAAAACGACTAAGGGACTATTCGTCAATATTATCTTTACGAAATAAAAAAAAAAGGAAAACTTGAAATTAAACCCTATACCAATCCTTTTGGCCAGCGTGGTATTAGTAGGCCAAGTATCTCTCCGTCATGGGAGGAGACCCGTCCCTGCAATAGGACATTAATGGGCTTTCATGATTATATTATTTTATAGAGTACAATTTATTTTTATTCAAATTGAAACTTTCCAAACCACCAATATACGATGTGAAGATAAATATAAAAATCAAATACTTCACACAAAATAGAATGTAGAGATAAAAATTCAATTTTTATATAAAATATTTTGTTTCATCTCATTCCTCGTGGCTGAGTATTGCCACCGGGTGCTATCTCGTTAGACAAGTCGATCCCTCCTTCTTTACTCTGAGATTTGAGGAAAATGAAGCAAATTTTTCAAGCGCTTCTCCTCTAGTTTCTACAAAGACTTTCCTTTTGATGATAAAAGACAAAAAGTTTGGTGTTTTCGTTTTCTTTTCGTCAAGTAGGTACGTTGCAATTAAAGATATGTCTAAGGCAAATGTAGGCTGTAATAGAATTTTCGTGAAATGAATATGATGTTATATTCTTCACATAACGACATCTAGTCCCAAACTAAGCAGAGCTTGTACTATGGGTATTACACAACGGATAAACATACTTAATTTTTTTTTCTTTTTGTAAATACATACGTATTATACATAGAAAACACTCAGAACAATGTAAACAATCATGTTCATGCACACAAAGATTTGCATTAAGCGGGAATTGAACAGATCTTTGCGTAGCAGTCATGTTAAATAACCACTACGCCACAGAGGTCGTCATAATGAATATGATGTTATAATATTCTTCACACAACGACATCTAGGCCCAAAATGTGTAAAGCTTGTTTTATGAGACAAGGCATAAACATACTTGTACAGTCAGGTGCAAAAATATGTAAATACCCCAAAGTCTCATAAGACGTCACCATTAACAAGACCATAAACATGTATTCAAATAAGTGTTCATATTATGCACACATTGTATTGTTAATAAATATGTATTCAATAGGTAAAAAAATATGTATTCATCAAAAGAAGCATAAACATGTACACTACCAATTGCTAATAATCATGTGTACGTTCTTAAGCAAATAAATATGTATACACAAACCTTTTTGGTTAGTTAGTCAATATGGCCAGTCTTCGTTGTATGAAAAGTGCCTGATCTATTTTTTTTGACATTTAAAAAAAACTGTCAACAGCTTTGGAAGAATTTAATTTTATTCTCTAAGGCATTTTCGGATCTGAAATTCAAGCTTACTACAAAACAAAAAGTAATAAATAATTACTAATATGTATCGCATAGATGAGCATAAAAAACACCGAATAGTTGCTTTATGTGAAGCCGGTGTGTCCGTCTCCGATATTGCTGACGAATTGGGTATCACGGTAAGCTTAATTGATGAACAACGTCTAGTGCAAATACCTTTAACATTCTTTTGGAAAATAATTGAATTTCAACTATGTTTCAACATTTTTTTAGAGAAAAACCGTTTACTTGTGGAAGCGAAGATGGGCAAGTGAAGGGGCGATAAGAAATCACGCTTCATTGGGTCGACCAAGAAAAACTACCATGGAGCAAGACACGCAAATAATTGAGGATGTTAGATACCGTCGATTTGTTAACACAAATAATTATGCAGCTCAATATTTAGTATCATCGCATACAATACGACGTCGCCTTCATGAAAATGGAATACATTGCAGAGTCCCCGCAAAAAAGCCTCAACTTACAGATAGACATAAGGCAATGAGGTTAAATTTTGCCCAAAACTACTTAAATTATGATTTTAGTGACGTATTGTTCCTGGACGAGAAAGTTTTTACTTCTAATATTGATGGTCGCCTACGTTTATGGCGTGTAAACCGCACCAGATATGTTGAAGGTAACGTACTCCCCAATCGCAGAAGTGGTCGCATTTCTATAGGCTATTGTGGTTGGATGGCTGCGACTGGACCAGGAGAACTTCATCAAATTTCAGGGCGATTAAATAGTATCGATTACAGAGACATACTAGAACAAGTTTTAGTTCCATCAGCCAAAATTGTTTTCGGAAACAGACCAATCACATTCATGCAAGACAATTCGTCTATTCATAATGCTGACATAGTACAATCATGGATACGTGATCAAGGCGATGTTCATTTAATCAAAATGCCTCCAAAAAGCCCAGACCTAAATCCCATAGAGAATTTATGGGGTTTAATGGTGCAACAGTGGGATGCTTCAACGGTTCGAACCATTGACAATATAAATAAACATGTTGAAGATATTTGGATGTCATATTTAGGGACCGATGTATGTAGCAATATGGTCAGGTCAATGAGAAGCAGACTTGAATGTGTTATTTTGGCTAATGGTGGATATACACAATATTAATAATACGACCATTGTTACATTCATCGGTCCCTAAATGTGAATTAAAAACCTTTTATTTATAAATTTTTTTCGTTTTAAGTTGCGTTTTAGGTGAAATTTATTTTTAGTTTGAGTAAGTTTAATAAATTATTATGACTTTGACTTATATATGTAGTCACTTTAAGAGGCCTGTACCTATAGTAGTAATTAGAATTCCGTGTTTAGTTATGTTTAAGAAAGAATGTTAATAAACAGATATAAGTTTTTTTTAAGTAAATTAAAAACAACATTTTTTTATGGTTAATAAATTAATAAAAACACATTTTACTCTACATTTCATGTTTTATTATAATTTGTTTAATATAGGTCAGCAAAAGACAGTTATGAATAGTTTTTGAATAATTTAATAATATCATTTTAATCCAAAATAAGTTCATAATAGAATCTTAACATTCAAATTGAATAAAACTATACGAGGCAGGGCTCTGAATACCGTTAAAATATATAAATACAATCACAAAATATTAAATATTTTATTATGTAATTAAAAAATCAGTATTTTTCATGCAGTTTATCTATAGGTAGATAATAATATAGTCCAGTCTAAGTTTAATCAAATATAAAAAAAGTCATTTAATTGACGACTACACATTTTTTTCGTAAATAAAGTCGCGGGTTACAGCTCGTATTGAATAATGATAGTAGAAAACAAAATAAGAAAAAATAAAAAAAACACAAAAAGTAATCCTTTCATCAGGATCGAACCAGAGTTGTTTTCTTCTTAGCCAAGCTCTATACAAGCAAAGCTATCGTGATGACAACAGTTTTGATCAAATTGTCAATCTAGTATTGCGCTTTGAAATGGGCCTTGACTTTTGTATACTGTCAAAATCATTCACAACAACTACACTGAAACTCGACCGCAGATAAGCGACGCAGCGGGCGACGTTGCCATTCAGTCATGCGCGGCTCCCGTACACTGCACGAGTTGGCAACATCGCTGGTAGTGTACATGTTTATGCTTCTTTTGATGAATACATATTTTTTTACCTATTGAATACATATTTATTAACAATACAATGTGTGCATAATATGAACACTTATTTGAATACATGTTTATGGTCTTGTTAATGGTGACGTCTTATGAGACTTTGGGGTATTTACATATTTTTGCACCTGACTGTACCTATACTTTATTTTATAAAACAACTGAAGAGCTTTGTAAGGTCGACGCTGTACAGGAGACAAATGAAAACAACAGAGTTCGAGAATACACTGAATATACTTTATTATACAAGCTTATTATATACCTTACAACTACTACATCACAGCTTAACTGTACACTTACAAAATATACGTGTAAGCCAAGAAGTAGGTAGGTCCTGATAGGCAATAATGAAAACAGCGAAGCGTGATGTATTTTTATATTTAGACAAAGGAATCCCCTGCTTGACAAAGACCTCTACTAACGAGTGCAATAACACACAGCCCTTCTGCATCCAATCTGAATACGGTAACTTTTTAAAATCATTGTCCCATCTACTACAATTGTCTTCACACCTTTAAAATAGTTGGAAGTTATTTCCGACACGTCACGTTCCTTTATGATCACAATGTCTACATTGTAAAATGACTTTGAAGCAAAATGCCTCAAATCAATATCTCTAAAGTGTTTTGACTAATTTGCAATACATCTGTATTGTTTCTTGCCTATGCAGCATAATGTCTCAAAATTGAAAACGACTTTAAAGGATAATACACAATATGCCATTAGGACTAAGAATCAAAACGACGATAAATCAAATAATCATTATTTTTATTTGTGAATTAATAAATGAAATAAAATGTTACTTTAATTATTACTGCTTATTTATTTCCTAAAGTAGACGAGTAACAGGTTTCTTCAAATAAATGAAATAGTAGATAAACTCCGTTTTCAAACAGCCCTTTTTGCAGACGACAAAGCTATTTAAGCCTCTGGCACCTCCCCCTCCCCCTCGATATTTAGGGGACTCCAATCTGCGTCCAACGCCCTTAGCGATTGGTTCCAGAAATGGAGGATAACAGTCAACCCCGAAAAGAGTCAAGCGGTAATGTTTCACAAGAAACAAAGCCACAAGACCACAGATATCTGCAAGACCCTCTCGGCAGAGACACCAAAAGTCAAGATGTTCGGCTCCCTGATCCCTTGAGCGAGGGAAGCCAAATATCTTGGACTCATACTCGACGATAAACTCTCCTTCCATCCCCACATAAACATAGTTCGCAAGCGGGCCTCGTTTGTGATGGGACTGCTGCACATGCTCCTCCGGAAGGAGTCTAAGATGTCGATCCAACTAACCATCGGACAACACGTCCTCGCCGTCGAGGCCGGAACACGTGCCGCGTTTGCTCCTAGAGGGTGTGCCTTCCGCACGTCCTGTTAGTCAGTGACAGTCCAGGGCGAGGTTCGTGGCCCACAGGGGGTGCATTTTCATGTTCTGGTCATAAAACTACCTACTAAGATGTTTTGCATTTTAGGTATTTTGGATTTCAAGTCATCTTCACTTAAGACGTTTGTCTTTAAAGTCGCGTTACTTCGTAGTCATTTTACTACAAAGTCATTTTAATTTAAAAGTGTATTAGTACTAAGTCGTTATGATTTGAGGCATTTTGCTACTTAGTCAATATGCATTTTATGCGTAATCCTTTAAAGTCAATTTACAGTGTAGACTTTGTGATCAAAAAGGGTCACGTTGTCGCCATACATATGTAGGGACGTAATTCGGCCGCTAAGCCTCACCCCCCTTTGAGCTGCATGTGTCGCGGCGCGGCCATTAGTTGCCTATTATGTCTGCCTTCCACCTTCACTTTTATATTTTTTACAACTGACGAGTAGGTAGGTTAGGCGTCAACTGTGTTGTCTCGCGGACTGTGGATGTAATGAAAATAGAACCTTAAGTCACACTGTAGAGTTGTAAATATGTATGAAAATAGTCTATTAAGGTTAAGAGGTGCTTCTTTTGTGACGGACGGAAACTTGGCCTACTAATACCATTGTGATTAACTTACGATTTTAGGCTAAGTTTTTTTTATATTAGCAAATCTTGGCCGAACGCCTTATTTTTAACACCAAAAGGGGTTAAATGGCATGATGTCATAATGAAGTCTTTTTCCATCACCACATCGACGGCTAACAATATCAATCAATTAGCCTGTCGCAGTCCACTGCTAGACATAGGCCTTTCCCAATAAAAAGCTAACGAAAAAGTGCCTTAACTTTATTTTACTTATTACAACACGCTGCAGTAGAAACCTACCTTAATCCCAAGTTTCGGGTCTTTATGTAAAGACCTGTGAGTGAAGCTAAATGGGATTTTTTTCGACAGTTTTGGCGCCTTCGGGATTAATGTTGAAAGCGCCAAGGACGCTAAAGAACTTGTGTAGATATAAGACGGGTTACGGTCTTTAATTTAAACTTTTGCTATCTGAATGTATTTATAGCTGATTTAATTATATTAACCCGTGAACTACTCTAAGGACAGCCCATCTCCATAACATCATACATCAGCCAACATACAGTCTGGACAAAGGCTTCCTCAAATTTATACACTTTTGTAAATCTTCATGTATGAAGTGTTTATTTATTAGGCCTATGTGTTGCCTATTTTCTATGACATCTCGGCTTCTAACGTCTTGTAAAAGTAAATAATTTGGCCCTAAAAGCTAAGTGATGGCGACGGATTGTAGTCGTTCTGGTTGCTACCATCTGTTGCTTTCATTCGTGGACCATCTGTGGACCGACATATTGCTGAATCCTAGTAAAGGACTAACATCCCCCTTAGTCACCTTCTACGATAAAATCGGTATAAAATGAGGTGGTGACTATTCTTCTCACAAAGAGTAATACCAACTTAAAACCTTTACAAATAAATATGTAACAATGTAGGGTAGTTGTATATTCGTTGCCCCACGTTGGGCGCCAACAATGCGGGCTAATGGCGACGCGTCGTTACGCACTCAACACCCGTGATTATTAACGTGCCTGGAGAGTGACAATTCGTATATAACTTTATATACGTGTGTTCTTCTTTATATTATATACCTACGTATTAGATACTTGCTATTGAAATATTTTTTGAGTATCTTTGGGTATGTGATATTGTTTGAAAACAGGAATATTTTCTTTCTTATAAAAAGATTACACTCACGTGAAATCTGCTCTATTTTGTTTTGATTAGAATGATATAACTTAAATAAAGGCCCAGAATAATCATTTGTCGATCGTTCAATCTATTTTAAGCGGCTCTCAGTGTTTAGTTTAGTTTTCAAGTTCTGTAGACTTATAAATCCCTATGCTTTTTTTCAAACAATCCCATTCCCAATCCTCTTAGTTTTCCTATCTATTCACAGTCCGCACTAAGAGATACCCGTACTATTTTCAACTTTCACCACCAAGGCATCCCCAAGCTCAACCGTCAAAAAATCTTACATATATCAATGGTTTAAAACTTCAAGTTATTTACCGAGACACGCTATAATCCGTGTACATTATTACTGAGCCGTTGTTAAGCTCCTCGTTGACAGAGGATCGGTTAAACGCCGAATTTATAATGTACAAAATGGCTCACAGTTATTTGCGTACTGATTATTATCGATGTAAAAGATGTGTATAGACTGGATGTGACTTGTACTTTTTGGACGTAGTTGGTTCTTGATATATTTTGAAAAGAGAAAGTAATGAGTTCTGTTTTCGATAATTTCTTTTCTTTTCTTTTTTAATATTTTTTTATATCAACGGGTATTCATAGACACCCTTCGTTTGAGTATGTCAGTAGCCCTATAGCCGAAAATTACGATTCGTAAGAAGTTTACAAAACTATCTTGAATTTGCCAAAAAGTTTTAAAAGTTTTATTTTTCACAAAATGCTTTGGCCTAAACTAACACAACAGGGAGAAAGCCTGGATAAATCTTACATAGTTTACGAACGTGCTTCAGTTTTTAGCTCTTATTATAGTGTTAGTTAAGGTTGTGTTTTGATTGGTCTAACTGTTTTCTATGTATACTATTTATTGTGCAATTACAATCCCAAAAGTTTATCCATTGTCTAGTACCCATTATACAAGCTTAGTTCAGTACTAAATGACGTTGTATGAGAAATATTATTATCACAAATAATCTCTTCCATAATTTTAGATCCGTTAATATTACATCGTCGACAAAGCGAACGATTAAACACTCTGCGTCTTGTCGCCGCGAGTTTCGCTCGAGTGTCGCAATACGCGGCACAAAGAACTGCGCTTATATTCACACAAGTGTTGCAATGAAACATGCCTTTGAACGTTTATATGTGAAGCTTGGATTTCAGAGTGCTGCCTTACCCCTCATCGTCCCACGTCCTCACTATCTCAAAAAATGTAAAAGAAATGAGCGTCGTAATCCTTAGATAGTCAAAATCTTTATTCAACTTAGGTTTTAAAGTTGTGTCAAAAGTGAAAATATCTGCTTAATTAGGATCATTGCCACTTTTGGAAAGATGGTAATCAATTTTAGCTTACATACTTCGCTAATGCATCATAAAAGTAATATCTTCAAATGCTCTTGTTACATTGATTATTACTGTTACCTTGTTAGGCAACTAGAGATAAGCTAATAACTAAGAGACGTTAGTGATGTGTTAGGATATTCACAAGGCGAGGGATTTCTTTCAGCTGATTATAATTAGTACGTAATCGTAGTTATTCCTATCATTAACATTTACAACACTAAGGATAACATGTAGTCGTAACTTTGTTATCATGCAGGCACCCTTGTAACGCTATAACGATCAAAAATTTCAATAAAACAATCTCATAACTAAAAATTACTTGTTACAGATCGTTCACAATCGTTTGGACCTCGACCTGGTGGCTACGTACCACACAGTGACCATCAAGAGCACGGCAATCGCGGATACAATAACCAGGGTAACAGGAACCAAGGATACGGCCAGAGCCAACAAGGCAACAGGTCAGGCTACGGGCAAGGCAACTCAGGGAGATTCGGTTCCAACTCTGGCTACGGCCACAACAGAAGCCAGAGTCAAGGGTCAGGGTATAACAGCTACCAAGGAGGTAACAAGTATGGGGGGCATCAAACCAGTCAAGGGTATACCTCCGGCTCGTCAAGTTACAGTTCACAGAATCAAGGATATAACACTCAAGGACCTAGGAGTAGGTTTAACAGCGAGCAACCACGCGAACAGTCACGCGACCAGTCACATTCGAGTGATCGATCAAATAGAAGGTACCAGAGCAATCAAGGCGGGAGCTGGCGTTAAATGTACAGTACTCGTAATCTAAGATGGCCGACCTGAAGTTATTGCAATTGGCTGCGCAGATTTTTGGAACTAGTTAGTACTAGCAGGTGTTTTCTTAGATGCGCGAAATTTTCTTAAAGGTCACTCCTGGCCGGCCAACTAAGATTGCGCGAGTTGTATATAAGATTAGTTTTTGATATAAAAATGAGAGTTGTTGATGCATAGAAAAGAGATGTCGCTAAGTAATACAACTCTTTACAGCACTTTTAAATACTGTTATAATACACAGACTTTATTAAGTTTTTCTTCTGCTGTATGGTTCTATTATATTATGTATATTGTACTATTTGACAAATTACTTAAGACTGGACTAGTAGATAGAATAATTGGTTAAACATATATTACTATGTATATCTGTCAGTACATTACAGAACTACTTATTTGTTAGTATCGATTTACGAGTCTATAGTTTAACGCCTTGTTGTTGTGAGGATAAGCAGGGACTACGAAACATCATTGTATATTCTTAGAAATATGTTTTGCTCAGATAATTTTTATTTTTCATCACTTCTACACACATTTTATCGTTATTTCCATACGTTCATTCCGAGTACTAAGCTCATGCCGTGATTTTTAAAAGATGTAAAAGATTACAAGTTGCCTTCGACTTTGCTCGACTTAATTCAATTGTTTTCAATTAGGAACACAGTTTCTCGGCATAAAAACACTTAATTTAAACGCTAAAAACCAAATAAAACAACCGGTAAAATCAGAATAAATAAACTAATAGACTCGTAAAACCCTACTCAATGGTATCTTGCAAATGTATGTACTGAGCGTCAATTATAATATAATTTGTTATATGCACTTTTAAAGTAAATATTATACAGATAATATGATTTGGTATGAAAGAATCATTAGAACTGGGTTCTTATTTCGAATTTGTCTTTACGAAAAACGCTTTAACTACAATCATAAACTTTTGGAAATGGTTATCACATTTTTTTAACCAATATATAAAAAGTGCTTCTCAATTTGGTTAAGATTTTTAATGTTTCCTGCATCAACGAACTCAGCAGAACTTAGTCACTTTTTGACCAATTTTAGTTCCAAGTTAATCACCAAGAAATGTTTAGAATCAATTTTTTAATTTGAAGAATATTTTAAATAAACTTTTTTGTATGAAACATTGATTGAATACAGTTACTAACGAATACAAGATAGTATTCGTATCACTATCAACTAATATCTACATACATTTTTTGTTAACTTTGTTCGTATAGATATTCGGAATAAGAGTACTGCGAATTAGTTGTTTTTTATCGAATATAAACTCGATTACTATTATATATTTTTTCCTAACTTGTTATAAATATTTGCCAGGCCTTGATTGTAGTTATAGCCGCGATGTAAATTTGTAGTAGGTACCTGCAAATGAATTTGACTTGATTATGTAAGAAGTAGCCTTAAAAATGCTATGCTGTACATATTCCCCATTACTCATAAACGCCTCTTCAATTTTAGTCCATTGATTAGCTTAAATTCTTACGATTTTGTTTGGTATAAGGTTGAATTTACTAATAAAAATTTCGCTAAACAGTGATTAAATTTAAGAGGAGTTTATGAGTAAGGGGGATTATGTCCATAAATCTATACTTAATATGAACAAGTATAAATATGTAAGTGCATATGATATTACAACATGTTTTGTCATACAAAACAAAAAATTATAATGTACCTATGTACACTAGCCTGAATAATTTCCTAAAATTATGGCTTGATTAAAAAGTGTGTAATTTGACTTTCTAACTTTTCTTTAAATGTTGATTTAAATTAAGATAATTAGGAAGTAAGGACAAAATTGTGGTACCTACACTTTAATAAATAATTGTTGCAGTATTTTATGTAATTTTATATATTTTAATTCTATTTCTGAGGTATAATAACGAAATAAAATATTGACACATCTCCCAAGTTATCGTTTTATTTTTAACAACTAGGTAACTTATTCATTATACTATTATTAGCAGTGGTAAGTAATAATAACAGTTGGTAAGTAACAAACATAATTATGTGGCGACGGAATGCTTTTCTGCAAAATTCCACCACTTCTTGACTTTTTGTAGGTGTCGTGAAAGCCGACTAAGAACTGTAATAATGTAATATTATTAGAAAACTTCGTATAGAAGTGTTTAAATTATATAAACTTTTAAAGAAAGTTATTGCTTTATTTTTTGATATTTTAAACAAAAATAAAACATTGAAATACATACCTATTTCAATAAAAAAGCAAGTAAGATTTCAAAACGCAATGAATTACTAACAGTCCATTACATGCTTACCTGAATAAAAAAAACTAAAAATTCGCCGTTAACTTTATTCATACTCAAGTGGTTCCCATTCAACAAACCTACGATTGTGAAAGAAATTAAAAAAGAAAAAAACTATTGATCGTTCACAAACGCGAGCCACTTCAGAACGCCTTTGTCCGCCATATTGGAAAACGTTTTGACATGTGAGGCTAATGTTTTTAATTTAGGCGGGAATGTCTATGGAAGGGTTAGCTAACGTTAATGAAACACACGTCAATCTGTTTGATTGTTATTTATGTTTAACTTTGTTGTTATTTTATTGATCAAAACAACTGATGATTCATAAAGCACTGACTCTGAATATTTTGAGAATAAATAGAAATAAACTTATTTAAACAGAGTTAAGAACCTATTGTAACCTATATGTATTTTTTTTAAAGTTATACCCCCTTACTCATTAACGCCTCTTAAATTTTAGTCAATTGATTAATTAGCTTAAACTCTTACATTGTTTGGTATAAGGTTGGTTTTCGTAATAAAAATCTCGCTAAACAGTGATTAAATTGAAGAGGCGTTTATGAGTAAGGGGTAAGTTATTAAAACTAATCATAGATTACGGAATTCAGGCCTCCCGTCTTCTGTTTCAAGAGTGTACTGTACTGTACCTACTGGCGAGGGTGTTTGGTGTTCCCGTGTTATTAGTATAAATTATTAGCTATGCGTACATACACTTACCGGCTGAACAAAGTTTACCTACACATGAGTTCACATGACTATCAATAATAATTGTACTATTTTCGATATTATGTATTTGTAGCTTAAATAAGATAAGACATCTAACTAAAAAATGATGATAAGAATTTGGGGCATATTAGGAATGAAAGAGAAAGGAAAAAGTAAGATAAAATAATCAAATCACATGTTAATAAATGAAGCAAGGATGTTAATCTTTGAGTAAATATGGGATAAAGCTCAGGTTCAACCCTTCTAAAAACCCCTCGAAGCTAACATAATCTACACCTAATTAGTTTAATCAGTGATCAGAAAATTAAACCTCTAGTTATAACAACAAGATATTATGTCTCCCGTGTGGTGACGGAGTAAGAATACCTACAGTATGTCACCACCCCATCTCATCCCATGGGTGTCGTAAAAACCGACTATAGGAATATACGTGAATATTATCTTTACGAAATAAAAAGAAGGAAAACTTGAAATTAAACCCTATATTAATCCGTCTGGCCAGCGTGGTAGGCCAAGTATCCCTCCGTCACGGGAGGAGGCCCGTCCCTGCCGTGGGCTGTTATGATGTTTCCTCTAATATAATTAATTTGCCTATGTAGAAAATAAAACACCAATTTCTTCCTGGATGGCGCGGCATCGTGAATGCTGAATGCGTAAGCCGTGGGCGAATGTAGAGTCGATTCCAATCAAGCCATTTATCAAATACTATGAGCGTGTTCCTTTCTCAGTCAAACGTATATTTGTAAAGTAAAGGAGAATGTTTTTTTTACTAGGAGCTTTGGGCTAAAATAAAAATTGCTGCCCCCACGTGTGTAACCATTGTACATTGACTTATACCATTGAGCTTATTACATGTTTAAAGAATCAACAAAATTCGCCCCACAGAAATCTAGATATCAGCTGTTCAAAAAATTAAAAGCCCTGTGGCACTCCAAGCAGTTATCTACTAAAAAGTCAGTCTGTCCCCAGATACCAACTAGGTTCATTACAAAGATTAATACGTAAGCAACATTTTCTTCTATGGAATCTACAAAATTCGCCTCACAGAAATCTAGATATCAGCTGTTCAAAAAATTAAAAGCCCTGTGGTACTCCATGCAAAAGTTATTTACTAAAAAGCCAGTCTGTCCCCAGGTCACTAACTAGGTCTATTACAAAGATTGATACGTAAACAACATTTTCTTCTATGGAACCAACAAAATTCGTCCCACAGAAATCTTGATATCAGCTGTTCAAAAAACTAAAAGCCCTGTGGCACTCCATGCAAAAGTTATTTACTAAAAAGCCAGTCTGTCCCCAGGTCATCAACTAGGTCTATTACAAAGATTGATACGTAAACAACATTTTCTTTTAAGGAATTAGCAAAATTCGTCCCAAAGAAATCAAGATATCAGCTGTTCAAAAAATTAAAAGCCCTGTGGCACTCCAAGCAGTTATCTACTAAAAAGTCAGTCTGTCCTCGGGTCACCAACTAGGTTCATTACAAAGATTGATACGTAAGCAACATTTTCTTTTATGGAATCTACAAAATTCGCCCCACAGAAATGTAGATATCAGCTGTTCAAAAAATAAAACCCCTTTGGCACTCCAAGCAGTTATCTACTAAAAAGTCAGTCTGTCCCCAGGTCACCAACTAGGTTCATTACAATGATTGATACGTAAACAACATTTTCTAACGGTAATAACTGGCTGTTAAGAGGTAGGGTACAATCTAGGCATGATACTATCCATGGATTGTGCTGGATGGTTAATGCTTTACTGTATCGTGTACATGCCAAGAACCATACAATAGATATAACATGAGCACAATATGTTCCCAACGTACGTCTACCACTCTTTCAGGAGCAGTAATAATGACATAATTATGGCTTCTAACCCAATATTGTCTACATTGATGAGTATATATTACATATATATATGTGTAATTAGTTCGACTACGGGTATGCCTAGACAGGGCCCGCCTGTAATGGCGGGGATCGCCGGAGGGGGACTGGACGCAAAGGCTCTGCCGGTTTCCCAGGCCCCCTCCATGTAGGCGATGAAGGAGTGCGACTGGGGACTTTTAGTGGGTATACTGGGGGGTTGCCTAACCCCCTGGGAGCCCCATATACCCCTTCCGTCCCCCTAACGGAAGGGGATGCGTAGGCATTTTACCCCAGTGAAACCAAAAAAAAAACGGTTATGCCTAGATTGTACCCTACCTCTTAACAACCAGTTATTACCGTTAGAAAATGTTGCTTATGTATCAATCTTTGTAATGAACCTAGTTGGTGACCTGGGGACAGACTGACTTTTTAGTAGATAACTGGTTGGAGTGCCACAGGGCTTTTATTTTTTGAACAGCTGGTATCTAGATTTCTGTGGGGCGAATTTTGTTGGTTCCTTATAAGAAAATGTTGTTTACGTATCAATCTTTGTAATAGACCTAGTTGGTGACCTGGGGACAGACTGGCTTTTTAGTAATAACTGCTTGGAGTGCCTCAGAGCTTTTAGTTTTTTGAACAGCTGATATCTAGATTTCTGTGGGACGAATTTTGTTGGTTCCTTATAAGAAAATGTTATTTACGTATCAATCTTTGTAATAGACCTAGTTGGTGACCTGGGGACAGACTGACTTTTTAGTAAATAACTTTTGTATGGAGTACCACAGGGCTTTTAGTTTTTTGAACAGCTGATATCTAGATTTCTGTGGGACGAATTTTGTTGGTTCCATAGAAGAAAATGTTATTTACGTATCAATCTTTGTAATAGACCTAGTTGGTGACCTGGGGACAGACTGGCTTTTTAGTGATAACTGCTTGGAGTGCCTCAGAGCTTTTTATTTTTTTAACAGCTGATATCTAGATTTCTGTGGGACGAATTTTGTTGGTTCCATAGAAGAAAATGTTATTTACATATCAATCTTTGTAATGAACCTAGTTGGTGACCTGGGGACAGACTTTGACTTTTTAGCCCAAAAAAAACATTCTCCTTTAAGCTTGTATTCCTAAAGTGCCTGTTTAATAAAACAAACGAATAAACCTTAAAATCGATTCGAGTTTCTTAATAATTGGTAAATTCCTTCCGTCCCTCCTCTAGTGAATCTTTACCCGCTAATGTCACTATAGGGACAGACGGGTTTTGAGTCAAGTCATTCTTCCTTGCTATACTTAGATACTGACTGTTCACCAGCCGTAGGAATCGAAGTCTCCTTGTCTTCTTTATCCACAATATACACACATCAAAAAAGTCTAAGCAACATGCATGATATTACAAATTTACCATTTATATTAATTAATTTCTAAGTATTTACTCACTCAAAGTGTATAGGTAAGTAAACTTCAAGTGTAGGGTCGACTGTCTCACAATGAACCATGCAGCTACACTTAACCAGCGCCATATTTCCAAAATGCGACGTGGCCTGATCTTGTTAATTTGTGCAAATGATAGGTATAGACGTGTCTCTTCTGCTCAGTAGTTAGCGAGCAGATCGCGCGAGAGGTGTATGTACGCGAAGCGTTTTTTCCAAAACTAAGTACAAAAGTAAGTTTAAAAAAAAATTACTATCTTTTTTAGCATTTTTCCTCTAAGAAATATCGACTATTTTATTTATACACCTAATTACATAGTTATTTAGCTTATCTATGCACTGTAATTTATTTCATAATTATATTTGTTTCAGTTTAAAATTTTAAGGTTAGTTATATAAAGGTGCCATGTCTCACATTGAACCATGTTGAGGTGGTACTCAATGAATCACGGATTGTGTACCCCAAGAATTATTTTGGCGTACACATAGAACAAAATGTTGTTAATTTTGCTAGTATTGTTAGATAGTGTATTGAAACTTTCAAACTACATGATATTCTTTTAACTACCTGTTCATATTATAATTATTAATATTACTTTATTTACTTCCTTTGGTCAATATTTCTATCTGTTATAGAATGGCACGGAATAAAGTAAGACAAAGAAAATAAAAAGGGGCCGCACTGCTTCCAATATGTTAAGAGCTTTGAAATTAAATAGAGACAGTGTAATCATCAGAAAAGCAGCATTATATCCTACTTTGCCCCGCTTTGTAGCACAGTATTTAGAGACACCTAAAGATAGTCTTGCTAACATAATACCAAATTATGATTTCAAGACTACTCTATGTCAAGTAAAGACTGATTACATAAGAAATAGACGTTTTATTTTTACCTTAATTAATTATTGAATACATTTCTTTTTCATAATTAAGTGGTTCAATGTGAAAATTAACCTGGTTCAATGTGCACACCCTAGAGTACACATTGATCCAAATATTATTTTTTATATTTATGTTTTTATTTTTAAAAGTATAAATAATATTGAAAATTTGTGAATGTTCTTTAAAAGCTAGATAAATTACCTATCTTTGTACAAAATTTGAATCATTTTGGAGCTTAAACAAGAGAGTTATGCGCTTTCAAATTTTACATGGTTCATTGTAGGACAACTTACCCTATAGGTAAAAAAAAATCGATTATGTTTTGTTTTTTTTCATAAAATTCAAATGACTGCGAATTTGTTTGAATTTGAGTGCATGTTAATTGCTACGTTTTAGTCTTGATTTTATAATTTTACCAACCATTTAAATACAGTTGGCGACAAAATTGAATTGTTAGATATTCTTTACGTCATGGAGCGACGTCATTTGACGGCAGATGAAATGCAAAGAGCTGTAGGGATGTTGCAAGCGGGAAGTAATCAATCTCAGGTATCTCGACATTTTGGTATTCATAGAAGTGTTATTTGTCGTCTTTGGCAGCGCTACAATAATACAGGGGAACCCGCTGAACAGCATCCAGGCCGTAAAAGGAGTACAACCACTCGGCAAGACCGGTACATACAACTGACTGCAAGACGCCAGCCGATGTTAACCGCTCGAGAGATAAGTTTGAGGCTACAAAATTCAAGTGGTGTTGATGTAAGTCCCCAAACTGTGCGAAATCGACTGCATGAGTACGGCCTACGAGCTCGACGCCCTATCAGGTGCCCACCGATACGTCACGGGAATCGCGCTCGTCGAAATGAATGGTGTAGAGAACGCATAACATGGACCCAGGAACAATGGGATAAAATTATGTTTTCCGATGAGTCGCGATTCGGGTTTAGGCCTGATACAAGAAGGGTGCGAGTGTACCGTCGACCCGGAAATACTGAAAGACTCAGGTGCGTTCAGGAAGTTCATCCATACAGCGGCTCAACAGTTATGGTATGGGCGGGTATTATGAAGAACAGGCGAACTGAGCTCGTTTTTGTAAATGGAAACATGAACGCTGAAAATTACGTTGAGGATATTCTCAGACCTTATGTCCATCCATTTGCACAAACCTTTGGCTCCGATTTTACGTTAATGCATGACAATGCGCGTTCACATACAGCTCGGCGAACCAGTGAATACTTGGCAACGGAGAACATCCAGGTATTGCCCTGGCCTGCACAATCGCCAGACCTCAACCCCATCGAGCACGCATGGGACATGCTCCAGAGACGTGTTTTGAAGGACTTGGACGGAGTGACAACAACCCAACAGCTGAAGGATTTGCTACAATTCCATTGGGAGCGAATACCGCAAGATGACATAAACAGTCTCATTAATTCAATGAATAATCGTTGCCGACAAGTTCTGAATAGCAGAGGAGGCCATACTTTGTATTAAATTGTCCTATTCTTTCACAATAAATTCATTTTCTTAAGAAATTTCAATTTGTAAAAAAAAAGTTTAGTTTCTTATGTACCTGTATATTCTAATATTGTTAATTTCTGTTATTAAAAGAACTTATAAAGAAAACAGCTGTTATTTTTACATCATAGAACCCTAAAAATATTATTTTAAAAATAAAATACAACGTTATAATTAAAATAAATGGTAAAATAAATTAATATAAATGGTAAATTTGTAATATCATGCATGTTGCTTAGACTTTTTTGATGTGTGTATTAAAAGGGTATATTAGGATTTCATTATTGTCAATGAAAATTTTAATAATAGAATTCGTAAAAAACTGAAATTATCTTCTGAACTGGAATGCTGAATGCAACACCATAATATCCTCAAGTTACTTTTACCCTAAATACAATTAATAAAGTCAAGTCCCAGACAACCCCCAGGTTATTCACAAATCATTATAATATTTCCACAAGTATAAACATTTTAAATATAACATTGTTCTGAGCAACCAAACGTTACAAATAAAGCCAATCATCTCACTTTCTCACACAGAACTCATAAACCTGTACTATGCTCATTTCCCATAAACGCCAAGATCTAGAATGTTCACTTTACCATAAACTAATGTGTCAAAGATCTTTTGTCATTTGACGTAATGAAGGGCGGAGTGACTGACTGACGTCAGCGTGGGGTCCGCTGTCACGCTGCGCTCGCGTGACGCTGAATCGCACCACGCTGTGATCGCACACCACGCCGCCGAGCATTGGCGACGTACATGCCAAATTATTCTGTGACTCTTTCTTCCCACCTTGAGAATGTATTTCCAAGTCGTTGGAGTGTGAATAAGCAATTCCACTTTTGATGGGAATTTGATTGACTTGTGAGAAATGGCGAGGTCAAGTGGCTATTCGCGAATTACTTGATTGTTAACCATACGTCAATTACTCCATTCATGTTCAAAATTCTTGTCAAAATTAATTTATGTATGTTTATGTATTTTGCGGTACATTGGATTTTGGCGTGAGAATAAAGTAGTTACGAAATTACAATTAAATTGTTTTTTCTTATAATACTCACGATGATCGATGTCATTTACTTATTTTTAAAATTTAAATCTTAGCGGTAGGTAGCCTTTGGGATCAGGTCCCGGTTCTGGAAGTCCCAGCCACAACCTGTACCTATCTAGAAGATATATCACGCGAGCAGTCGCGGGTTATATGAACAGGGGCAACATTTGTCTCCATATTTTCTATGAGAATTCCTATGGGTTTGATACTGAATCTCAACAATCGCAATATCTACAATTAAAACATCAACACCGTAAGACCAACGGTTCAAAATCTCAACACTTTAGAATCTCAACAGCTTAGTAGGTCAATAGTTTACAAGATCAAACTTTAAAATCTCAACATGGAAAAATTTTGGTTGTTGCTTCTTGAAAGTAATCATCATAACAGCCTATTAATGTCACACTGCATGTCACACGGCTGTCGGTTCTCCGCGCTATGTGCCTGCCTAGAGAGCTATATTGGGAGTTTCCCTGCGTGATCGAATCAGAAATGAGAAGATCCGCAGGAGAATCAAAGTGACCGATATTGCGCTTAGAATTGCCCGGTTAAAGTGGTGGTGGGCAGGGCACATAGCGCGGAGAACCGACTGCCGTTGGGGCAGAAAGGTTCTGCAATGGCGACCGCATACCGGGTGGCGACGCAGGGTGGGGAGACCTCTCACACAATTGACCGACGACCTAGTTAGGACGGCAGGAAGCCGATAAATGAGGGAGGCACAGGACCGCGCAAAGAGACAATTTTTGGATGAGGCCTACGTCCAGCATGTCCTTTGGCTGATATGATGATGGGTATTACTTCCAAATTAATTCCTTGAAATTAAACCCTATAGCAATCCGTCTGGCCAGCGTGGTGTTAGTAGGCCAAGTATCCCTCCGTCACAGGAGGAGGCCCATCCCTGCAGTGTGACATTAATAGGCTGTTATCCACTTGAACGACAATTGGTATGATTTATCCACTGACAAAATGGCGGGACTTACGTCATATGGTATAAAAGTACCAAAAAAAAATTCGTTCTGCAACGCGCGATATTTTATAAAAACATGATTCTACCGCTTAAACTCTGCGTTTAAAAAAGTCTGTTCGACAATTGTCGATAGTTTTAGAACGGATTACACCAAAATAAACAGCTGTAAAAAATAATCTGTGGTCGCAATGTCAAACAGAAGTTTGCTTCATTTCGTATGTCCTTGTATGAAATTTACTGTTTATTTATGTGTTAAATACATTTGATTAATTAAATATTGTTGGAAGTGTAATATATTACAATTTTCTAGAAAATGTGTGCTTTCTAATGGTCGTAATATTATGTTATAAAAGTTGAGTAACTTTTAAAATTTAATAAAAGAAAAGTCAAAGACTAAAACTTGGCCTTGAGTTTAACAATAATGGCGGTTTAATTATGCTTTCCTCAATAAAAGTTTATTGAAATCGTTTAAAGTTTATTGAAATCGTTTAATACTACAAGATAAACTAATAAACAATAATTAAATTTAGAAAACAAACCTACTACGTTCTTATTTTTATGTTCTTATTGTCTAAACAAAAATATGGTATGCACGTACAAAACGCCGAGATGGCCGAGTCAGCTAAAAAAGGTATTTATTTCAAAAATAATTTAAAATACTTTAACCTTATGAATTATAAATATATTAATTTTATTTTAAAAGAAATATAGTTAATTAGTTTTAAAAACAAAATCATCAATTTGGGTTGCTAATTTTATTCACAAATAATATAATTCCTGGAAAACCGCGGAAAATGTCAACAATTTTCCGCAATTTCTCAGGTTTATCAACTATTTATTGTATTTAGATATTCATAAGGTTAATGTATTTTAATTTAAGTTTATTCCCTATACTTTTACGAACACGACGATGTTTTTCATTTTCAAATTGATGCAGTAGTTTTCTCGTGTTAGCCGTTTTTATCAAGACGGAAAACTCGCAGTTTTTTATAAACACATAAAAAACTGCGAGCGTTGCCACTTGAACGTTGGACTCGCGAAAGCGATTCGCGCAGTTAACGTTCAAGTGGTTATAATGATTACTTTCAAGAAGCAACAACCAAAATATTTCCATGTTGAGATTTTAAAGTTTGATCTTGTAAACTATTGACCTACTAAGCTGTTGAGATTCTAAAGTGTTGAGATTTTGAACCGTTGGTCTTACGGTGTTGATGTTTTAATTGTAGATACTGTGATTGTTGAGATTCAGTATCAAACCCTGCGCTAGTAGACGACGACGTTGTGAGGACTTGTGAACATTTTAAATTATTATGTTGTCCCCTACAACATTAAAACAATAATTAGTGGATTACACAAATTGATATCTCGCGTGGGATTCGAAAACACGACCTCACGCACGCCAGTTTATGTAATCAACTCCTTAACTAACTAAATAAGACTGCTTTGCCTCCGAACTAGGTAGATTAAATAGAATGTTATGATTTTTGCATTTTGTTGAAGGCAGTTACTTTAGGATAACCTTATATTGTTACTAACTGATGCCCGCGGCTTCACCCGCCTTGTATACCTAGGTAGCTTATATTATGATATTCTATACCCTAAACTACCTATATTCCAAACTTTAACAAAATCCGTTCGGTAGTTTTTGCGTGCAAGAGTAACATACATCCATCCATCCATACATTGTCACACACTTTCGCATTTATAACATTAGTAGGAAGGATAGTACAAGTTCTTCTCACTTAAAAAAATATTTTTAATAAGTATTCTAATCTCAAATACCAGAATGATAACAGCCCAATCCCCCCTCAAGGGTTATATTCAGCAGGTCAATTCTCGTAACATACAATTTAATTTAATTTAATTTTATCTTTTTTTTAATTAATCCAATAGTGGTATTCTGGTCCTGTCACTTTAAAAACTACAAGAATACCGGTTTAAGCTTAGTTACAGTATTTATTTATTTATTTAAAATAGTACAACCACATCATACATATTAATTCTAGTACTTACACAGTTACTGTTATCTAAGGTACTTATTGTCCGATACATATGACACTTAAGGTGTACATAACACTTACTATAAATGTAGCGATTTTTATTAATACAGTGAGTTCGAAACACATAATCAAATTAACAACCTAACTTATTACTTAATTTCTGAACTTTAAGTTTAAAAACATCAAAAGAATCGCGAAAGATGTCAATGCTTGTGTCGTGCTTTTGGATGGAGTTTTATAAATTCAGTGTCCTATGAAGAGGCGATTGTAAACCTAGATTAGTTCTAGCAAATGGCGTGTAAAATTTTTTTGTGATTTTTTGTCTTGGAAAAGAGTGAGGTATTGCCAAAGAAATGTGCTGTAATAAGTGACTGCATTTTATTTGATTGTTCATCAGTTTATAAAGGAAACATAAGTCCAGGATACGTCTGTGGGCACAAAGAGAAGTCATTCCAAATTTAGATAGCCGTTCGTCATAAGGGTTTCTATGTGAAAACCCGCTGCAAGAGAACGCGAGATGTCTAGTAAACCTTCGCTGAATAGTCTCAACCCGTTGCGAATGTACAGCATAGAATGGAGACCATGCATTACTAGCAAATTCGAGATGGCTGCGCACGAGAGCATTATATAGGATAATTTTTGTGTTGCTGTTAGTAAAACCTACGGTATTTCTTCTCAGAAAGCCGAGCATTTGAGCAGCTTTGCACGACACACTATCCACGTGTGACACAAACTTAAGCTTATTGTCAATGATGACACCCAAATCTCTAATTTCCTCAAGCTCTTTAAGAACCGTGCCATCCATCTCGTACCTTGCAACAAGTGGTTTTTTCTTCCTGTTGTATTTAATACAGAAACATTTGTTAACGTTGAGAGTCATACCATTCTCTTTGCACCATTCTAGGATCTCATTTATATCATTTTGGATCAGCACCGAATCTTCATTTGATTTCACTGTATGATAAATTTTCAAATCATTAGCGAAGAGCGAAAAATTACAATGTTTTATTCTAGATGCTAAGTCGTTTACAAATATCAAAAAGAGGACTGGTCACTGATGTTATCCCTGAGGAACGCCAGACTGCGCAAAATAAGTGTAAGATTCGTATCCATTGATTACCACACTTTGAGGTCTTTTATGCAGATACGATCTGAACCAATACCACAGCGACCCTCCCACACCAAAAGTATGTAGTTTTTGCAAAAGGATCAGATGGTTAACTTTATCAAAGGCGTTGCTGAAATCGGTGTAAATGGCATCCACCTGCAAACCGAGGACAACCTTTTGAGATAAATCTGAGATAAATGGAACCAAGTTTGTGAGTACTGAACGACCGCTTCGAAATCCATGTTGATAGTCAGAAATGTTATTATCTACTAAATTAGTAATGAAAGGATATATGATGGATTCAAACAATTTAGAAAAACAAGAAAGAATTGATATTGGACGATAATTTTTAACATTAGGTTTATCTTCTTTCTTGTGCACAGGAATTATGCGAGCCTTCTTCCATTCATCAGGAAATGTTCCTTCAGAAATAGAGCGATTGAATATTAGAGCCAAAGGTAGCACAACAGAACAATCACATCGCTTAACAAAGAGGGGAGGAATACCGTCAGGACCAGCGCCCTTTAGGCCATCAAGTTTTTTAATTTGGAGTCTAACATTAGATTCTGTAATTTGTAGTTTAGATAAATAATTGTTGTATTTAAGATCATCTTCAAACCGAGTACTAGTCGGGATTCCATCCGAATACACTGAGCGAAATTGTTCTGCAAGTAGATTAGCAATTTCTTTACCATTTTGGGCAATGTGATTACCCATATACATTCTAGCAGGCAATTGTGAGTGACCGCCACGTTTGGTTTTTACGAAGTTCCAAAATAGTTTAGGGTTATTAGGGATATTAGATTCTATAGTATTTTTATAATTTTTATAATATTCATCATAAAGCTTATGGCAGCGACATCGCAACAAATGAAATTCAATTTCATCACGGGGGTTGTTATACTTTTTAATTTTTTTACGGATCTTCTCTTTTTCTTTTAGAAGATTGATCAGCGCTTTATTGAACCATGGGGGGTAAGATGACTTATTAAAAGTTTGAACTGGTATATATTCAGAAATAATTACACAGTACGATTACATTACTTTAAAAAAATGTATATACTAAAATAAATACTAAAATACCTTTTGTGTGACTTTGAATTTGACAACTAAATGTTCAATTAACTGTTTTTTTAACGGTTTTAAGGTACGAGAATTGACATGCTGGGTCAAGATGCCTCCTTGGAATAACGGAGAGAAATTTGACATACCTACCTACTAATACGACGCTGGATTGTATGATAGTGGATTTATGTGAACTTGCCTTCTTTTGATTTGGTAGAAATAACAACTACAAAGTTTTCCTTAGTTGGTTCTTACAACTGGGGATGAGATGATATTGGGATGTTTAGTGTCCTAAGGTAATGACAGAAATTTACTCAGTGACGTATCCTCTATCGTTTGTCGTACAAGAATGATGAATCTCCTATGTTATAAACCCTTTGTTTTAAACTGACGTCAATAAGCTGTTATTTTGTAACATTATGTTGAAAAATAAAGAAACTGAAACTTTGGTAAATAAGTACTCTAGGTGTAGGTAAATCGTACTTAATTAAATAAGAGTAGGTGAAATTGTTAAAACGATGATAGGCACAAATAATAATAATCAAGAATCAGACGAAGTAGACTAGAGTGCCAATATAGCTTTAAGTACCTACTAGGTAAACTCATTTGCGAATGTGGTGGAAGCAGGCAGATATTTTTACTTGACTTTCTTAACCTAAATTAATAATTTTTCAAATTTATTTGAACGGTGTTTTTTAACTAAGTATTAAATATGAAAATCTGAGTCTCTTTTAGTTAGATTTTCTGTGTTTCTATGCAGAATGCTGCACATACTTAAATAGATCCATTAGTGTTCATACCTAATACCTAGTTATGTTCATCGTAGGTTCTTACCTACTTCTTCGTATAGTGAAAGAGTAAAAATACAATTCAAAGAATGTTTGTATCTACACAATAGTAGATAATTTGACGAAAATTAAACAATACCTAAGTACTAAAAAATAAAAGGTATAATGAAATGGCAGCGTGGTAAAGCCAAGTTTCTGCAGTGTACCTAATGGTACTAATACTTTACATTGTAGGAAGATATTCTTAGAGGATAAAATAGATACGTATTATCAAAAATCATAAATAATACCGAGCATGACACTCAAAGCAATACTTCCTTCATTTTTGAAATAGGGCTATACAAGCACGTATACAGGCGTGACAATAAATTGATGTCTCCAAGCTCTGAAATGTTTTACTTTATCTAATAAATATATGTTTCCATCTTCAAGACAGACCTCTGTTATGTTATTTAATAAAAAGTGGGCCTTGTGCATAAGCAAATTAATATCTATCAAAACTGTTCTCACTGAACAAACAAAAAGTTACAAAACGGTCTAATTTCCCCCCAAATTTTGTATTCGGAACACGCACCATGTGATACAGTGATTGGTTGGCGCTACGCAACGCTGATTGGCTCACAATTTGACAGTAATGGCGTTAACTCTAACCAAAATTTTTCAAAACGTTACATCTTCCAATTATGTTCTTTGAATTTTAAACTTTGAACGTTAGAAATAAGGTTGTGTTTTGTTTGACGCGTGTTGTATGTTTACGTAGAATAAAATGCATTGGTCTCCCCTCTAGACAGATGTTGCTACATTTTAGTAACAAATTCGCCCACAACTGGTTTAAAAAGCTATTGTACATTTTTTTTGTATTATTTGGACTAATTCATTTGTCGTGCGGTTGGTTAGACATGGAGGGGAGATATAACTCATTTTGAGTTTTTTGTTCGTGACTACCAACTTTTTAAATGTTGTTTTAGTAAAGATCACTCATATCATGATTAATTGTATTTTTTTAAGGTCTCGATTATTTTGATTTGGTAGCAAAGTTATTGTTCAGTTTATTATACGTCTAGAGTTGACTTTGACATTAACCAACACTGAAGGATAAGTAAATTATTTTCCTAGTAGAAAAAAATTAAATAGATTTATTATTGTAGATAATATTTGCGTTTATTAAATTTATTTTAAAAAATCTCTTTTAACAAGGATGTCGTAAGATTACCTTACGAAGATTGATAAGTAGGTACCTATATTAACAATCCATCTGATCAGCGCAAGTGGGTAGTACCTACAAGATCCCAAGTAGGTAAAGCTTTCCCCTGTTACTGGATTCCATCTTTGTATTGGCACATTTATGGTTTGTTCATCAAGTCCTCGTGACTTTATAATATGTATACACAAATTCTTCTTATTCATGAGGGAGACTGATGTTCACTCAATGGTAAGTCACACAGGCAACAACAGAGCAATTGTGTATGCGTTGCTACTTATTCTTGCTGATAGGATTTAATAGCTTAGTACTTCTACTATACCGATAGAAAGAATATTTTGTATTAAAGGGCTGTAACGCATAACGGGAAAGATGAAAATTATAGTAGTGTGTGGTGACAGAAATCAGCTGGGTCAAGTAAAATCTTTAATAAGGTTATGCTCCAGGCTCCAGAAACTACCGAGAATAATATTTTTTAGAACAACTACGTATTATTGCGCCATTGCAGGACTGCATCTTACGTGGGATTTGAACTACTTCGACAACGGACAACCCTAATACCATACTAATCAGGAAGGGATATATTAACCACTAGGGTGGTGCGGGAAGAGGTTGCGGGTTTGAATCCCAACTATATTGTCCTGAGTCTGCGTGCGTTAATTTAATGTATGTAAAGATCTTTACAAACATTAAGTTATCACAGAGCATGAAAGAAAATAAAACATCCAGTTTCTAGATTAATGTTTTCAGCAACAGCTAGCATCCCCTAACATAACTACTGCTATGCTCAATAGCACACAACAAAACACATAAGCCCGTGCACGTACAGTTGCCCTTGCAGCTCATTATGTAATGACATAGGCTGCCACCTCGACATGACATAATTGTAGTCCGCTCAACATGCCAGCCACTCGAGACAAGCGCAGGGGAGATTACGAAACAATACATTTTACAAAATACATAATAATTCACAGCGTCAAATGAGGCAGCAGCTCTTTGTGTTATATTAGGGTTCAGTCTCTTGTTAGATTAGTGCTTCTAGTTCATGGTTCTAGGAAAAGTTTTTACTAAAGTCTAAAGGAAGTTCCTTGAGTATAGTCATCATTCCTCAATGATAATTACTTATGGAGTTTCATTTATTATGACTTCCTAGTACGTAGGTGTAGTTGCATTCAAGCTTCTCATTATTACTCAATTTTCGTGTCAAGTTTTTTCTTAGGTAGAGATACTGACTGTTCAATACTAGTTCCTGCAAATAGCCTTATATTGGCTGTTAATTCTTATTATTCCACGCGTCTAGAAAGGTTGCTAATGCCTTATTTGCCATACTTACCTTGTTGTTTTCTTAGCATAATTCAAATTGTTTGTTTTATTTACTTTCCTTTTTAATTTTTTTAATGAAAGTTAACCGTAAAACTGACTATTAATTAAACGTAGTAAATAAAGAGCAATTGCCTACAGTATAAAATAAAATGTAGAGTAGGTACGGAACCTCGATTATTCGATTCAAAATTACCGCAACACATGGGTGGATTTTTGAGATTTTTTTGGGTCCGTGCTCGAGTGTTAGTACTTGAGCCGCGACCGCTGCGCCGCGCGAATTATTAAAAAGTACAAAAATAAAAATATATATGACCCTCGTATGTGAGGTCGACTGTTAAATATAACATGGTAGCTTACACACGGACAAATGTCCGCCGTTACCTTTATTAATATCATGAATAATAACGAACACGAGTTATTAAAAGATTACTTATGTATCAAATAGTTCCATAAGGTACAGAATTTTGGCCGTAGCAATTTGACCACATGCACACTGTTTGACAAATAAAATGATCTTTATCTTTGTAGTTTACAAACTTCAAGAGTTTTTGTAAATAGTTATATCGGTTATATCTTATTTGCATCGGTTAGTTGTCATCACACAACCGTACAACGCCATCTAGTCAAAAACTAACCAGAAGCCGTACTACGATAAGCAAATTATACAGAAAAACATACAGACCAAAGTAAACAGTGAACACACGGTGGACCGACGATCTAGTTAGGACGGCGGGAAGCCGATGGATGAGGGAGGCACAGGACCGCACAAGGTGGCAATTACATGATTGTGAATGACTTCGTGAACACCGTGATAGTTTTAGTTGTACTTGTAGCAGCAAAATTTTCTTGACCAATAGCGTGCTGTACGCGGGCTCTGAGAACATTGATAAGGGAGCGAATAAAATGTAGAAGACAATTATGGCGTAAGTAGTTGGTGTATCTGCCTGCCATCCCGAAAGGCGTGAATAACTCATATTTTATTATTTTTAACTGTTTCATCATCATCATCATATCAGCCAATCGACGTCCACTGAACGTCAAAAACTTTCAATAAAAAACACGTCAAGAAAATTTTGCTACTATAACTAAAACTACCACGGTGTTCACGAAGTCATTCACAATGATGTAATCTTTCCATTGCTTATCATCAACGAGAGTAAGGTCACTGTGATTAGCTAATTAAAAAGACAAAGGAATCATGAGCAGACCATTGATGTGTCCCTAAAAAAACTATAAATACTTAAATAAAAAAAAACAAAAAAGAAACGAAAAACTTATCTATGCTGGCCAGATGGATTGGTTTTATGTCGAGTTTACCTTCTTTTGGACTTGTAGAGACAATATGTACGGATTGCTTTTAGTTGGCTTTTACAAAAACCACGGGACAAGTTGGGGTGACAACTCTATCCGTGCTTGCTCCATTACCATACAGAGATTACATCGTTAATGCATGTCGACTAATCAGTTTGTTAAAATAATCTCTAAGCTCGACGCTTTTTGGAAATGCAGGTTGATCCACCACCAACACCACATTTTCTACTTCCCGTGCTTTTAATTATGATTAGATACCGTAATACATCGCCAATTCAAATTAAAATAGAATTAGGTATATTATATTTGAAGGAGAATGCACTCACATTCACATTAAAAGAAATAAGCCGAGAATCGCCCCCAACATAACTACATGAACACAATTCGACATCAAACATAAATGTTCTTTGTGTACAAAGATCGCTATATTTTCCATATTGTTTCGTAGCACGCCATTAGCGGGCAACAATCGCGCAAATGAAAGCGCGCCAAACCTCTCAGCTGTCAAATCGCGCGCCATTTTTCTCGAGAGGATGAAAGTCGACATGCCTTTGCCTTAAATGTAATCCTTTACGTCCATTCTCTTTGTGTATCGAGAAATAAAACACAGGTTTTATGTGTACCTCTATATGAGGTACTTTTAAAGAATGTAATTTTGAGACTTTTGGAAATTGTTTTTAAAAAGTACAAAGTAAAGGTACAAATGCTATGTTTGGTAAATGTAACTATTAACGACCGGGACATAAATACAGCCGTCTTTTGAATAACATGATGATGATGAAAAATCAAAAACTCACTCTAAGACCACCGTAATTCGAAGTCGAATACCATTATTATTCAAGTAAAAAAGCAATTTTTGGAAATGTCAAGTGAAATAGGTAGGTGGGTAACTTATCAAACTAGCACTACGTTCCCAGATAAATAAATAGTAGAGCCAAGAAAATTAGGTCGCTCTTTAAACATCGTAATTTTAATAAGTATTAGTACCTTACACTTACTTGTTATATAAAAAAAAATGCATAGCATTTTATTTTTTTTAAATTGGCCTACCAGAATGACTCTATTGTGCCTGATGTTAAGCATCCATTAGAGTCCAGGAATGGCGAGCACCATGCCAGCTACAATAATTGTAGAGGCATGAATGTCTCCACTATGGCGGCTTCAGAAGATGCTTTTTCACGCCTCGCGTAAACAGGCGCCTCACGACTTACTTATATGGTTGAATATCACCCCATCTCATCCCATGGGTGTCGTAAAAACCGACTAAGGGACTATTCGTGAATATTATCTTTAGTAAATAAAAACTTGAAATTAAGCCGTATACCAATCCGTCTGGCCAGCGTGGTAATAGTACGCCTAGGCCAGGTATCCCTCCGTCATGTCTATTACAGTTTTAATCCTACAATGTAAATAACTTGACATAATATTGTCGTCAGATAGGAGCACTATACGTAGCTCTAGCAGACGAGTACAAACCTGTAGACGTGGTCACCGCGGGGAACATCGCTGTCGTCAGCTCGCTGAAGGTAATCATTGAAATGGGATATGGGATTAATCAATAAGTCAAGTAATTAATTGTTTGTCGTAAAAACCGACTAGGTAAGAGACTAACCATAAATATTATCTTTACGAAGTAAAAAGAAGGAAAACTTGAAATTAAACCCTATACCAATCCGTCTGGCCAGCGTGGTATTAGTAGACCAAGTATTCCTACGACATGGGAGGAGGCCCGTCCCTGCAGTGGGACATTAATGGGCTGTTGTGATAATGATAGTAGGTACTTAATTACATATTTTTTTTTGCAGCATTTCATTCTTTAATGATATTTAGGTAGATACCTAAATGTTTGCAAAGTCCAAAGAAAGGGTACTGTTAAATTTGTAAGTGTATGTCATTCATAAAGACAAGTGTTTATTAATAATAAAATAAAAACAAACACTAAGTTATTGGTCTCATTAAAACAACGCGATCATATGAATTGCTTTAATGAGCGGTAAAGATATATAAAGGTGCGTCATAATGACCACTGCGTATTTTTAGCAGTGGATTAAAGCGTCTAGAGACGCGGGACTCCTCCTCAGAGGGAAACTTAGCCTATTATTATTTACATACAGGTGTGTAAAATATGTATGTGATTAAACTACTATTTGTGTTACCACATTGGCCTGACGGATTGGTAGGTACGTATCTTTAGGATTTTATATCAAAGTTGACTTGTTTTGTTATCGCAGAGATGATAGATATATTTCATTAATTGCATATTGAATGGTTTAGCTTGACCATTTTCTTTATTTTTAAGTAAATTGTTGCATATCTCTGAGGTATTTTTGCTCGCTATAGAGTGACTTGATTTCATTAGTAATTTACATAAAGAGTTATTTGGCTGAGCGACGTCTTTATTACTAAATTGTTTATGGATGTGATTTGGTGCTTCCACTTTTATGTACTACCTGCATGACGCTACCTTTATCATTTTAAAATAAAATCCTTCGTTGTATTGATATGTATGGTATACAATGGTTGCAGCGCCTGATTACAGTTATCTACAATGTAAAAAAAATTGACGTCAAGAAAATGCAGCAGTAGAGTTTGTTTCGCCGCTTCTTCTCTACTAGCGCTTTGGAGGCGGTGGTAAAGTTTGCTAAACTTGTAAATGTATTTAAACTTAGATTAAGTAGTTTAAAGGACGTCAAGAAATATATAATGAGAATTGTATTTATCTTGAATAAAACTATTTTGACTTTGACTTTGACATTCCGAATACTATTTGAACAAATAAATTGTTTGTATAATCCACAAATAAGTGCACTGAGCTTGGATTTTAAACCACACATACTTATTTACTTGTATACTACCATCAGTAAGACAAATTTCCCTCCATTAACGCAGAGAATCCAGTAGACAATTTAAAGGTATAATGATAATAAAATTAATCAAAACCAGCAATAGATTATATCATTATGAAAAAGCCTTTACAACATATTAAAGCCAGCTGTCATCGCATGAAGGCTTGTCAAAATAGCTAGCAACAAAACGTATTAAGATAAAAGGAGGATTTATTGAACACTAACTATTTGTCGAGTCATGTTGGCATGCCTGCTAGAGTTCTCTATTCAAATGGTAAAACCATAAACTCGCACACTACTTGTTGTTTAGGTTGACCCTTCGCAACAGTTTAATATTCGGCAAATTTTATTTTAATAAGCATTTCCCATTGTTTAAAACAATTCAGTTTTAGCTATAAAGTGGCACACTACTTATTGCCCTCATGTATTTTACTAAATAATAAAAAGGACATAACAAGTAATATCAATTTATTTTACTAGCTGATGCCCGCTGCTCCACCCGCGTCTAATAAGTAATGTTATTCTACACCCTAAACTACCTATATTCCAAATTTCATCAAAATCCATTCAGTAGTTTTCGCGTGAAAGAGTAACAAACATCCATCCATCTATACCTACGAGTACATCCTCATAAACTTTCGCATTTATTAGGAAGTATTCATCTATACTTTTACTTTAATATTATAAAGAGGTAAAGTTTGTGTGTTTTTGTGACGTTGTAGGGGGTAATCTCTGGATCTACTGAACCGATTTTAAAAATTACTTCTGTGTTGAATAGTCCATTTTTCGGGGAGTGTCATAGGCTATATAGTATCACGCTATGACTAATAGGAGTGGAACAGTAATGAAATATGTTTAAAAAACAGACGCGTTTTTTTCGCCACCCAACGAAGGGCACGGGTCAGCTAGTTTTTAAAAAAAAACGCTTGCGCTAGGGATTAAGTCCGGGGACTCTTTTCAGACATGAAATTAATGAGCGCAAAGAAAATCCAGGCTCATGTCATGACAATAATTTGTGAATCACACAAATATATTAACTTGCGTGGGATTTGAATCCAGATTGTGCACTGTAGCCTTATACACGACAGCTTATTTATCACCTAGTAGATAGTAACAGTCCGTGTGGTGACGGAGTAAGAATACAATATTTTACCACCCTATATCATCCCATGGGTGTCGTAAAAACCGACTAAGGCCCTATCCGTCAATATTATCTTTACGTAATAAAAAGAAGGAAAACTTGAATTTAACCCTATAGCAATCCGTCTGGCCAGCGTGGTATTAGTAGGCCAAGTATACCTCTGTCACGGAAGGAGGCCTGTCTCTGCAGTGGGACATTAATGACCTGTTATGATGAGATAGTAATTGGTAGTTACGAGTTATTTAATATTTCAATTTCATTCATATCATATATAAATTGTAGATAAATAATATGATACAGAACCACATCTCCGAGCTAAGCACGGAGGTGGTCGCGAGAGACAGTACGAACTAACGAGCCTCCGTCACTCACTAAGTACAACGTGTGAAATGTTACCACAATCAAATTATTGCTAACTGCTGTTAACTATCTACACATTTTCCTTATACTTGTATAAGTTTAACATTAATTGTTATTTATAAGAAATTAATCATTAATACTATATTCAAGGACATCTTTACACAGCGCCATCTGCTCCACAAAGTAAGCTAGGCTGAACCTGCTTGTGTTATGATGGGTAGCAGAACAATGGATATTAATACTTACATACTTTTTTAAAAAATATTATACATAGAAACACTTAGACCAATGTAAATAATCATGTTCCTGCACACAAATATTTGCATTGAGCGGGAATCGAACCCGAGACCTCTGCGTAGCAGTCATGTTGTATTACCACTACGCCACGCCACAGAGGTCGTCAATCATTTATTTGTATAATAACTATTAGTATGCGTATGGTGGTGGACAAAAAACACTGTATTACACTACTCTATGTTATTCCTTGGGTGTCGTAAGAACGACTGTGACTTTGTTGTCATACAAAGGAAAAGTTTGCCAAAAAACTCGATACACACCCGTTTGAGCAGCGCGGTATCTATCTGGCTAGAGGCAGAGTTTCCGTCCTTATATAGAGCAGCACATCTCTGCTACCTACAAAGGAACCCCTAATTTACTTTTTAATGTTGGTAAACAATAAAACATCGTTGTTTTATGTAATGTTGCACATGATACTAATCATACTATCATACGTTACATAACTTATGTAAATGGCATCTATTTTATTATATTGTTATGTAAAATAAAACGGTATGAAAATGGAAATGATTCGATTTTTTTTCATACTTTACTTACACTAGAAAGAAAAGTTGCAAATGTTTAGCAATCAGCTTTCCTTAAATTTTGCACGATAGTTAAGTACCTAAATACTTCTTAGACAAGATACTTTAATTCATGACACCCAATTATAATTCTAAAGTAATTATAATTAATACCTCTGAAACAACAATACAGGCTACATCTAATTTAACCTACAGGAGCTTGTAGGTAGAACCCACTACAAGTATGACAATTTCCCTTTGTTACAATTGACAAACAATGCGCTCAATTTTATTATTTGGAAGTTAGGCTTCCGTACGAAAATAAAACAACGTTAAAACTCTCCGAAATACTAGCTTCTCTAATAAATTCATTACAACGCACGCCCGTGCTCTATCGATTGTGGCCTCTTTGCCCGAACGTGCCAGAGACAATCGACGCGATGGCGCTTCTCTACGCAGCCGTTTGAATTCCAATACATCCTACATACACATCTCCTCTCATCAAATACTAAAGCTACATCCTTATGTTTAAGTTCATTTTCGTTTAGCAACAATAAAAAGATAAGCTGTTCCTAATGGAACACTTTCAAAAATAAATGTTTCGGTCAATGATTTGATATCAAAATCACATTGAACTTTGCTCACTTAACTTAGGGTGTATATTTGCTTGCATCACGAGCAGAGGTATAAAACCTTTTTGTTGGAAAACTGCTCGCTCTTTGTCTCTGACTCACTGTCAAGCGTACTTGTGTTTTCCCGCGTTTTTTGTTCTAATTAGTCGGCCCAACCCTCGACCTCCGGCGAAAACGTCGCCTGTGTTTTGTCGAGATAAAAAGTACACGTTTCGTGGTTTATTGGAGGCCTGGGAGTAATAACTGTTTTTATAAGGTGCTCAGATTTGAGTTTAATGTAACTATAGGCCGACCGTTTATCTCAGTCCCCGCCTGCGGTATGAAAGGGACGAGGGAGCGGGGTAGCGGTGTCCGTTATGGTAGCGTACACAAGAGCTATATCGAGTTGTTTACTATGCCAAATAAAATAAGTTTTTACAATAAAAAAAACCGACTTCAAAGACAAAAATTGCACTAAAAAGTAAAAAATAATTAGTTGTATTTTGGTTTTACAACATTAAATCAGACATTCTTTTTACTTAATTATAATCTAAAGAATAGGTTCTTTTAATTATTGTAAAAAGTATTGTTAAGGATATTTATTGAAGAGTCTACAAATATATTTATTTGAAGATTCTTTAAAATATAATCAAATTATTACAAATAATGTAATATTATTGTTATTTTTGGAGTAATGTGACAGCCACGATAGTTATATTCTATATTTTATTCCTGACTATAAATTTAAAGAAATATGATGTCGTGTTATACACTGACTAAAGACTAAGATGAGAAATAAGTACTACGAATCAAAGACAATTACTTAAAATTCTCATGCGAAAATGAAACGGCCATGTTTGTTTTAAATAAAATATTTATCAAATTAAAAACTATTTAAAGTGATCAGAATGTGTTAGACAAAACTCTATTGCCTTTTCTAACGACTTTGTAGACAACATTTTGCATTATTGATCCTATTCACGAATTACGATTTTTTTCAATTGACGGTGCTGTTTAGCCCCATAAACGCCCATAAGTTATGGAAAGCTGTAATCAGTTACTAAATAGGTATATTAAAACGTTTGAACGTGACACAGGTATTTTAAAATATATTTATTTAAATATGATAAAAATAGTTATTTAATATTTGTTCAATTTTTAAACCAATCCATAAACAATCAACAACTTTATGTCAAACCCCGGACTCATAAACGCAACTTAAATTTTAGTCAATTGATTAGCTTAAATTTTTACGGTTTTGTTTGGCTTAAGGTTGGTTTTGCTAACAAAAAACTCGCTAAACAGTGATTAAATTTTAGAGATTTTTATAAGTAAGGGGGTTAATGTCGAAGTCATATAATAATATAATCTGTAATTCATGGCCGCCATTCCATTAGCTTATGTATTATCGTATTTCGTTGGCTGACACCGACTCCAAAAATAACAATAATATTACATAATTTGTAATAATTTGATTATTTTTTAAAGAATCTACAAATATTTTGAATAAGAATGTTTTGAAAAAAATAACATTTCATTTAGTTACTTAAATAAGTTTTTGTTTAATTTGTGTAGTTTTAAGATATTATATTGCTATAATTTGCATATCCGATGTGGATAGACTGTTGAGAATAATGTATTCATACACTAACACCTGATATACACAGTTTTGCAATAAATCTTTGTCTTTAATAAATATATTTGTTATTATAAGAATGGCTGATTTAAACTATAAATATACACACATCAAAAAAGTCTAAGCAACATGCATGATATTACAAATTTACCATTTATATTAATTAATTTCTAAGTATTTACTCACTCAAAGTGTATAGGTAAGTAAACTTTTTTGTTATTGATGACATACTGGCTGGTTGTAAAAAAAAAATTTCGATTATGTTTTGTTTTTTTTCATAAAATTCAAATGACTGCGAATTTGTTTGAATTTGAGTGCATGTTAATTGCTACGTTTTAGTCTTGATTTTATAATTTTACCAACCATTTAAATACAGTTGGCGACAAAATTGAATTGTTAGATATTCTTTACGTCATGGAGCGACGTCATTTGACGGCAGATGAAATGCAAAGAGCTGTAGGGATGTTGCAAGCGGGAAGTAATCAATCTCAGGTATCTCGACATTTTGGTATTCATAGAAGTGTTATTTGTCGTCTTTGGCAGCGCTACAATAATACAGGGGAACCCGCTGAACAGCATCCAGGCCGTAAAAGGAGTACAACCACTCGGCAAGACCGGTACATACAACTGACTGCAAGACGCCAGCCGATGTTAACCGCTCGAGAGATAAGTTTGAGGCTACAAAATTCAAGTGGTGTTGATGTAAGTCCCCAAACTGTGCGAAATCGACTGCATGAGTACGGCCTACGAGCTCGACGCCCTATCAGGTGCCCACCGATACGTCACGGGAATCGCGCTCGTCGAAATGAATGGTGTAGAGAACGCATAACATGGACCCAGGAACAATGGGATAAAATTATGTTTTCCGATGAGTCGCGATTCGGGTTTAGGCCTGATACAAGAAGGGTGCGAGTGTACCGTCGACCCGGAAATACTGAAAGACTCAGGTGCGTTCAGGAAGTTCATCCATACAGCGGCTCAACAGTTATGGTATGGGCGGGTATTATGAAGAACAGGCGAACTGAGCTCGTTTTTGTAAATGGAAACATGAACGCTGAAAATTACGTTGAGGATATTCTCAGACCTTATGTCCATCCATTTGCACAAACCTTTGGCTCCGATTTTACGTTAATGCATGACAATGCGCGTTCACATACAGCTCGGCGAACCAGTGAATACTTGGCAACGGAGAACATCCAGGTATTGCCCTGGCCTGCACAATCGCCAGACCTCAACCCCATCGAGCACGCATGGGACATGCTCCAGAGACGTGTTTTGAAGGACTTGGACGGAGTGACAACAACCCAACAGCTGAAGGATTTGCTACAATTCCATTGGGAGCGAATACCGCAAGATGACATAAACAGTCTCATTAATTCAATGAATAATCGTTGCCGACAAGTTCTGAATAGCAGAGGAGGCCTTACTTTGTATTAAATTGTCCTATTCTTTCACAATAAATTCATTTTCTTAAGAAATTTCAATTTGTAAAAAAAAAGTTTAGTTTCTTATGTACCTGTATATTCTAATATTGTTAATTTCTGTTATTAAAAGAACTTATAAAGAAAACAGCTGTTATTTTTACATCATAGAACCCTAAATATATTATTTTAAAAATAAAATACAACGTTATAATTAAAATAAATGGTAAAATAAATTAATATAAATGGTAAATTTGTAATATCATGCATGTTGCTTAGACTTTTTTGATGTGTGTAATTATAACTAAAGTCTTAGAAAATATTTACAAATAATAACAATTGTACAATCATTAATTATATATATTAAATCACAGTATAATCACATTACAATAATCACAGTTTACATTAAAACAGGTATGATTTAAACATATTAATTTGTAAGAATCAATCTTAGAAAATATTTACAGATAATAAGAACAATAATAAGAGCTTTTTTTATTTTTACACGCTACCATAACGGACACTTAGTCAGTATGTCAGTATGACACTAGTGCAGTATGCTAGTCCGTCTTCTATACAATTTACAAATGTCAAAGATGGTGGCGTCATCTTGGCTCTAAAACTAGTACTTTCTTAGAAAAAATTATGCAATCTAAATTATTACACAATTTAAAGCCTGACCAGAAAAATAAAACAACCTCTTCAGGTATTTCGATTGCTTTAGGGTATAATTTTAATTTTTCCTTCTTTTTATTTCATAAAAATAAGCTAGCTAAAAATTAGAGGTGTGTTGTGATGTAATGTAGTTCGGGTCACAGTATCTGAGATGGCGCCGTTTTGGCAAAAAATCAAGAGATAGCTCTCTCCTTTGTCCTCGCCCCCCGCGCACCTCTATTACCGCAGGCGGGGTCTGAGTTAAACGGTCGGCCTATAGGCTAAGCTATTTTCATGTTATTTTGTTTGTAGGTACCTAACAATATATTGAGAATTTACAGATAAAACATAATGTTAAAAAAACTTATTAAACTCGGTCATCGGTTCTGTGTAGTGTGTGCACTGGCAACGCCACTTTATTCGGCAATCCTATTACTTACCTATTGATTAGTTTAGGGTGATTCTTCGAGCCCTATATTTTCGATGTCTGGAGGTTTTTCTTCGTAACTAACAGACCAACCAAACTGCAATTATTTTTAAAACATAGTTTAGACAGTCTTGCACATCGTTATTTTTTTTTATAATTGTTTTTTATATCTTTAAAAATAATATCAAAAAGCGTTCTTCTGATTAATATGGTGTGTCCGTAACCCAGTTTCTTGAACATTAGTAACAGTAACATTTTTTCTTATTTACGAATCGATGTACGTTATAAATATTACGATAGAATATTAGTTGTTTCTTTACACAAAAAAAAATGGTACTAATATTTACGATAGTTTTTTAATGAAAAAATAAATTGTGAGTGTCCGGCACAAAAGTCTGATTCATATTCGCGCGCTTTACTCGAACGTACCTAGCTAAGTACGAAACATCAGGAGATCCCTTCTAGTGCTGGCGGTAGCCAGGGGCTGTGCTGACGTGGTCACGATGTTACATGTGGCTGGTTTCTGTTGTTGCGGAGATATAAATGTAAATATCTGATTCATATTACTTTGGTTCACCTGTGTTTCTGATTACTATGTTGGCTGTCATAATTAAATTAAATGGTTTTTAAACTTAAATCTGCTGAAAAAATAAGTCAATTGAGAACTTAAAACCTACGTATAAATATCAATCCTTAATTTCTGTATACGTGTAGTGATTTACCGTTGTTAAGAGGCAACATTTTGATTTATATGTGCCTGATTCATACGGTAAAAATACTATATTAATCAGAATTTCACACATAATGTTAATAAAACGACGCATTGGCGGCACGGATAATGATTGATATTGTAAGTTGTCAATGCTCCTGATAACTAGATTTAGGTGTGGTGATAATCATTGTGATTATTAACTGTGATTTTAATAAATAAATGACTGATTTTTCTAACTAGAATTTCATTTTTGTTCCTAATTCTGATTTATATGACCTCAAAAAAATCATCTTTGACAAAAACATGTTTTATAAACCAAAATGTGAAAAATAAATTAGCCCATATGAATCAGACAAAGAATCGAATTTCGGAGAAACACCCTTTACCCAGGGAAACACCCAAACATTGTGCCCAGATTGCTAGCCTGCTGAGAGATTGCTAGTCTTCTGATAAGGCTTATAGTTTCCAACTACGTGCCAGCTTCAGCGTCGCATCATCGCTGGCGAGGTCTTTAACCGTCATTAAACAATACGGCAATGAAATCGTTTAAGGTGCTTCTATCTGACACCAAAATAACCAAAACTATTGTCTCAATTTGTTTTAAACTGCAAAAATCTCTGTTACTAAGTATAGCTAGTATTGATTAATACATAAGCCTAGGTATCATATCATACGTCAAATACCATCATTTTTTTTGTCATATTTAAAGGTTTAGGGCTACCGCACACGAGCCACCGGCCACAACCACAAAATGCCGCCACTGTTATATTTCCTGTAGTTTTCGTACATTTTATATGGACTCGCCGCACACAGTCGAGGCCAGTGGCCGCCACATGCTACAATAGCTGTGGCGTGTGGCCCGTGTGCGGCAACCCTTAACTGCAGGCGGTCCTCCTCCAGTTATTGTATGAAAACTGTCCTAGTAAAATCTAAAACTCTATCATCATCATCATATTATCCAATTGTCGTCTACTGCTGGACATAGGCCACCTCCAAGTATTTGTACACCTTGTGCGCTCCTGTGCCTCCCATCCATCGGTTACCCGCCGTCCTAACCAGGTCATCGGTCCGTGTCACCCCACGCTGCTTTTTCCGGACAACTGTATATTTAACAAATAAAATATAGTTAAATTATATTTCCATATATAAAGTAGATTTAAATCCTTTCTCCTTTTTAGAATCATTTTACGATAACTCCAGGAAGAGACGAAGTGGTGACGTTGCAGTCTTAGACTACCACATTAAATACCTTTTAAAATAGTCCCTATAAACGCATAACAATAAAATACAACCTCAAAACAATAATTACAGCTTTCCCTACCCCATGCATTTACAATAAGACTCCTTTCTTAACCTCATGAATGGTAAATCTTAAGCAGTAATGGTGTTTCACCCCTTGCTGTATTCATGGGGTTGTGGAGCCATAAATACGAATAATATTCACAAATTTGTTTACTGATCGCATACAACCTACACAATATAAATTTCAGAAGGGGAGAAACAGGGCGGATACGTTCTTTTCAGTTTTTCCGGCGTGTTGGCGTTTTAGAGTTTGTTTTACATTTTGTTTATATACTTTACGGAAGTAATTTTGGTATTAAGGCATACTATTCAGTAGGATAGTCAGTCTTTGTGAGGTAGTAGATCAGTACCATCGAGACCGAGGTCCCCTCTTAATCGATCTCCAAACAGTAGTCTACTAATGCTGTGTTTAGGTGGAAGAGTTTGTATCTAGTAATATCACAGCGCTGTGGGCCATTCACCACACAACAAACAACTTCTGTCTAGAGCAGCAGCCTCTGATATTACTAACATCGATGAGCAGCGGTTACGGTTACCATCAGGTGAGTCGTTTACCCACCTTAGTCCAACAAAAACCCACTAATATGGATACTTTTTAAACACATACTATACGTGTTTACAACAAAGTTATTTATCCATTGTCTGCATATAGTTTGATCGTTAGATAGGACACGCGCTCTCCGGCATTCTACAACGGAAAGGGTAGATCGAGATATGACATTATTTTACTTTCATAAATTGTAAAAAAATGTTTTGTCAATGTCACCTTCGGATGTAAAGCCCGATTTACACATCGACAAACAGTAGCGAGTTAAGTAGTAAGTTGTTGATTAAGTTTATTTGAATAGATCTCCATCCTATTTTTGGCGAGTTAGGTACGAAGTAGCCCCCTCTCTCGCGTCTCGCCAACTTAACTCGCCAAAAAAAAATAGGTTGGAGATCTATTTAAATAAACTACTGTACTTGTCGATGTGTAAATCGGGCTTAAGAGAGAATTTGACGAAGTATTCGCAAGTATAATTCTTGACCACGACTATTGTGCAGGTTTGATTTCCGCTCAATCTCTATGTGCATCATCATAACAGCCCATTAGTGTCCCACTACAAGGACGGGCCTCCTCCTGTGACGGAGGGATACTTGACCTACTAATACCACGCTAGCCAGACGGATTGGTATAGGGTTTTATTTCAAGTTTTCCTTCTTTTTATTTCGTAAAGATAATATTCACGGATATTCCCTTGGTCGTTTTTTACGACACCCATGGGATGAGACGGGGTGGTATGACAGATTGTATTCTTACTCCGTCACCACACGGAGAGTTTTCTTTTATAAATAAGTATATTTTGTTTATCTATAAGTAGAAGCAGAAGTTCAAAAGTCAGCTCTAAGGACACTTCTTTTATTTCTTTTTTTCACTTTTAGACTTTTCTTTTTTTCTGGAGGAGGAGGCGTAGTAGATTATCTGGTACTAGGAAGTCGGAGTTTCGATGCCCGACAATTCAAAATTTTGAAATTTGGTTTGCGTGTTTTTAGTATTATTAGCTATTGTATCAGCTTACAAGCTTTAAGTACTTAGTTTGGTATCTCGTAAGTAAGCGCTATGTAGGTAAATGCTCGGGAAGATATTTTATTTTAACACTCGATTAAGTCTGTCAAAGGCAAAGGTAAGTAATAAATTTTTCTCTCTCCAGTCTCCACTCCACCTACAACCCAATGTCAAATCAATCCAAGAATTTTCATCTAACAAAATGAGTGACAGTAATCCCCAACTACACACTCTTCAACTCATGGAGAGGCCAATAGTTTTCAATTTCATCCCTCACCTGTCCGTTAGATTTAATCCACCATTTTATTAGCGTGGCGTAACGACCTGCACGTGTTTCTGCAACTACCTTTGTTCTACCAAAATTAATTCTTAGTATCTAAGTGACACATGTCAAAATAATGTACATAGTAAAATATACTTTCGTGCATAAGTCTTAGGGTTGAAATTAGCTTGCGTAATTCTAACACTTGTATCATTTCAAAGTCGAATGCATCCATGTTATTATTTCGTTTTGGCGGGCCGTGACTGACGTACAAAGTCGGTGTTGCCATGCGGAATAAACTGTAATACGAGTTATGAGAGATTATGCCGTAATCTGGGAATATTGAAGACAATAAGAATGAGCTAACGTTTAGCAGGGGGATGTTTTCTAAACATTCGTTACGGAGTTGCCGAAAGGGCGTTTAACTTGTGATAATAAACATTAGGGATGAAGTAAAATTAGTTAGCATCAGAAAAAAAAACGTAATTTTATTGAATTATAACATGGACATGAGGAAGCGGTCGTCCTAATTTTATTTTTGATTTTATTTATTAAAGGTACCTCAACCTCAACTCTATCTAGATAAACCTTTTAATTTATACCTTGCATTTGAACGTTTTTTTAAAATAATAATTCATTTAATTTAAATGAATTTTTAAATAAATTTCATTTTTTTGTTTTTAAATCTAAATATTAATAAAAAGGGGTTTGTTTGTAGTCATTTACCTAAATAGTAACATTATTTAAATAAGTGTTTTTTCCAATGAGCCACAAGGATTCTGACAAGATTGGAATCCAAGGGGATCGATTCGCTCTCGACTAGACTTTTTGTAGAAAATATTGCAGTTGTTTTACAGTAGCAATGCCAATACACTATTTTATGGAGAAAACTTTTGATATGTAGGTACTTACTTCATCTATCTTGTCCCAAGCGATCATACAAATCATTGTGTAGTTGGCTAGATAATCCTGAATTTTATATTTTACACCGACTCTAAGAAATGAGGTGGTTCTCAATTCCTCTGTTTATTATGTTTGTTACTTCATAACTCCGTCAATTCTAAACCGATTTAAAAAAATAGTGTTTAAGCCCCTTTGAAGAAACCTAATCGAAATTTCTAAGGATTGGTCCTATAGAAATTTCATCAAAATAGGTTCAGTAATTTAGTAAAATATGAAATATCTATAGAAATTCAAGTTCTAGTTGAAGTCGGTTTTTTAATTAGAATTTTTTTTTCTGTTTTGAACTTACCTTCACTAATAGCAAGTCACTCAATAATAATAGAACTATTGATAAAAAAAAAGATAACATGATAGGAAAGTAGCCGAAGCAGTTTTCTGGATCTGGTATATGTAGAACAAGTTGTTACCCTCCTTCACCTGATAATGACAATACAACTCCTTGACAATACAACGCGGCTTTTCTTAGTGCTGTAGCATTTGTCTGTGTCGATCTATAATTTTAAATGTAGCTTCAATTTTAAGTAAACGACGATTTCAAACAATTTGTAATAAATTTTATTTGTATTACATAATATGTATTTTGAAGTTTGAAGTTTGAATGCTCGTTCATGCCCTAAGACATTTCGTTCGTCTACTTGAGGTCCATCCTCACACCATACGGGCCGCTTCGGCCAGTATCGCATCGCACCGGCCAGTATCGGATGCAGCGGAAACCGGCCGGATGCGGTGGAATTCTGCCGCATCCGACGCTTCTATTTAGTTTCATAGTTTTAAGCCTTAAGTGCAGACGAGCGCATTCGGCGGAATTCGAACGTATGCGCTAGTAGCCGGCAAGCTAAACATCACTTATAGTTATTACAAATTAAAACTACATCAAAGCAAGAATACCAAGAGACCCTAATAAAAGTAAAACACATTTATACTTACTAAGTTTCTAGTGATCCCTTTAAATACACATAGGCTGAAAGATATCCCTTTGTATGCTAAATTCTTAAAGTAGAATTAAGAATCTTGTCTGTGAAGGCAGTACTTGAGACATAAGGGTTCCACCTAGATATATAGGTAACTGTCTCCTCAATTCTTTTCGCCCAAGGTTTAGAGGACACACTCAAAGATCAAAGGCATAAAGTTTCAAATAAAACTCATTAATTTTATTAATTTTATAAATCGAAATTCATTACACCCGCCATCATCATTATAGTTACAAATTCCTTTTCGTTATTACTATTATTTATAATTATTATAATAATTATTAACTTCCCCTAAACCTACAAATTATACATCGACCTAATTTCTCAGAACATATAAATAAAGATGAAAACATTAATTACAACTTCATTTTGTTACAAATGACGAATTAATCAAAAATTTTAATTGTATTCTTATTGCTATTTACTAATTGTCTTGGTGTTGCCAGCTCGTGTAAAACCATTTACCTTTTTCAATATTCACATTGCAGCAACACGCAGAATTATTTTGTAAGAAATAAAAAGGTTTAAGTACATTATTAAAAAAAATCATTAAATTTAAGAATTTACTGTTAGAAGTAAAATAATCTTGTTTATTTTGTTTTGTTTGTCTGCAATGATATTTCGTATAGTATTATAAATATATCATACATCTATAATAGCTTTTTTGCAATGGTAAGGGAAACACTGATTTTATTACTATAAATTCGTTGTTTAATAAAGTTATTTTTGTAATAAGTGAAGAAACTATAAATACTTAGGTAGTTCTTCTCATCTGCAGAAATTCTAAATGAAAAATAAAGAAAAAAGAATTAAAAGCGAAGATATAAGACAAAAAATATAAGAAATAAGGCTCAAATAAGCCAGGCTTAAATTTGAACAGAGAGAAAATTGCACAACTTAGATCTCCCTGCCACGCCCGTGCTGGGAGCGAGTACTAACTATGTACATTAGTATCTATACACGCAAAACACTGATTCTTGTTAAATAATCTTCTATACACACAACAATTAACTACGCATTATCAGTTATTTACAGTAAGACTTGCACCACAATTTATTACATTCATTTGGCATCCTGGGAATTAGCATCTACGAGTATGTTTGACATATTTAATGTATGTATTTTAGCGTAATGCACAGTTTAAAATGTATTGCGTCTTTTGAAGTTAATTTAAAAAATGTTAATGACGATGAATGTCAGGATAAAATGTTAGTTCCGTTTTATATTGTAGACAGAAATGTTATAGAAAAAATTAACAGTGAATAAATTAAAGTGACCACGTAAATGTTTTTTTTCTTTGAGTCAACCCCCGCACCTTCGTATCGCTAGATTTAGGCTTGTATTTTACACGACAAATATAGCCAAATATAGATAGAAAACCTTTGGTGTGGTGCTATGTGTTTTGTGGTTTATCAAATTGGGTAAATATACCGCGAAGAATAGCGTTATCACGTTATACCCGTTCCTGTGTTATACCAAGGAATCAAAATTTTTCAAATTATAGATTACGCAAGTTTTTTTAAAGGTACAAGACGATGTGATATGATGCTACATACTCGTAGTAAAGTCAAAAGTGTTTTATAAATACTCTATACAGCTAATGGTGGTGTAATTCTCTTATTTTAGTGAAACAATTGTGCTTCATCGTACAAAATTGCAAGTTTGGCACTCTACGTATAAAACCTGAACAAAAAAATATTTACAAATTGAATTAGAAATTACGTTTTACTAATTTTACTGAAATGAAAAGTGATTAAAAAGGTAACACTAGGGATTACCCTGTGTTACGAGGATTATACAAACATCAATTCAAGGAATACAAAGAAAATCCAAGCTCTGAACAATCATTTATGGATTGCACAAACAATTACCAGACTTGGGATTTGTGCATGACAGTGCATAATGCCACTGCCACAACATGTATAGAGTTTACTGTAAGGTAAAATATTTTAATCTTCAGGTTTATTATTTTCTGTAAAAAAAATATCACAAAGAATCAATTCAAATCCTCACGTGTTGTTTAACTAAAGCTATAACTAATTATTTACATATTACCCTCCTCCCGTACGTCCATTGTCCACTTTCACATTATAACACTTTGAAATTCACTATTTTTCTAATAAGAGTTCGTTTGGTAGCAGACACCTGCGCTTCACCCAAGACAGTATTCTTGAAGGAGATTTTGTGGTTTGAAAAATAACAAAAATTTTATACAAAAGTATTGATAAACTTCCCAACATACATACAACAAATTGTGGTAAATTTTGTTATCTGGTAACACCATTAAAAAGAGACGCAGAAGAAATATTGCAGCTTTAAAAAAACAAACCACATTTCGTTAATTTTGTTTTGTTAATCGAAGTACATCTCCTCCTTGAACATTGTCTCATGGTAAAGTTGTGGGAACTTCTACCAGGCTCGTCCCTGCAGCGGTAGGTACCCTGAGCACTGCTGTTGATACGCCGCGGGCTGGCGGTAGGACGACACGAGGGGGTTGCTACACGCCGCCTGCGACGGCTGCGGCGCGGAGTACCCCGACGTGGGGGTGGCGCAGTGGCTGTGCGCTGGCGATGACGACTCTCCAGAGCCGCACGGCTTCCCGTCCTTCACCAGGACGGGGACTGCCACTCGCCGGGGTGATGATGATGACTGGTGACAAAAATTTACACTTAGAAACTAAATACCAGTTGGCTGGAGATTATCAGCTAATGACGTCGCTCAAATTGAAAAAAAGCGGCGCTCAAATTGGTACATTCGAAAACATCTCACTATGTCAAAAAAAAGGTAGTAAAAGTTTCCCTCATACAATATACCTAAATGAAATTGAAATCTACTTATTTTAAAAGACATTAACTTCGGCAGAATAGTTTACTTTGCTATTAAAACATCAATAAAAATATACCTAGGTATAAAATATCTCCAAGATTGTAGCCAAATCAAGATAAAAAACTCTTTCAGGTCAGTGGCTTCAAGCTCTACATTCCCGCGAAACATAATTCTAATTGCCACTGGGTTGCCAGATTTGGGAAGTGCGGGTCCCGTATTTAGTTACCCATTGAGTAGCACAGCAGGAGATTGCTATCAAGTGGGTAAAGTCTATCGCCTCTGCAAACAGGGGACCGGGCAGAACCCTCGGCAACGTCAGCTACGATTTTTATCGCTTACGCGTTAATATTCATTATTCATTAGCATTGTGAAAAATATTGAATTAATAATGATGGTGAAGTATTATGGGAATTGCGTTTTAGATTCGCTTTTGTTGATTACCTTTTGATCGTTGTTACTTCTAAATGGTTGAGTTTTTTAGCTTAGTCTTCTCAATAATGTAAGTACACTTTTTGAATCTTTTTTTTTCTATAAAAACTTACCAAAATATAGAAGTCTAAAGTTTTGTAATGCTTAACTTCAAATAAATTATACCTTTTAGGGTATATTAAAAAAATATCGTCGTAACAGCCCATGAACGTGCCACAGTAGAGACGGGGCTACTCAAGTGACGAAGGGAAGTTAAGACTGTTTCAGGGGGACCTTTCCAAACGTCAAATTCACAAACAGTTGAAATATCCTGGTTTAAGGCAATAATTTGTGGGTCTAGCCCCAATAGCTGAAATGCGTGTGATTCGAATCGAACCTACAAACTCGTGCACGGCAGTCGCAATACGCGAAGCCAGCAAAGCACTAAATATACATCAAGAGTAGGTAAGTATGTCTAGTACAAAACTCAACAATCAAAATTCTCCAAAGACAAAACCAAAAAGATATAAAATAAACAAATAAACGGACCTGGTTGTGTTGATTTTGTTCAGCCATTGCTTTCTCCTTCGCTTGTCTCTTACATTTGTAACGGTGATTTTGAAACCATATTTTGACCTGCAACAAAGAAGAAATATTAATATTGAATTTTTGTACCTTCGCACTATTAACAAGGTAAAAACTAAATATTTAGTTAGCAAACAAGTATCTTCATATTGAAACGATGGTGGCACCACCCCATCTCATCCCGTGGGTGTCGTAAACATCGAGAATAAAACTAGGAAAACTTGACATAAAACACTATACCAATTAAGCTAGTCAGCATGGTATTAGTAGGCCCAGTTTCCATTCATCACTGGAGGAGGGTTTCATCATCTTTGTTTTAAGTTTTAAATAAGTACCTAATTTTGTTTAAAGCGGTCGCTTGACGAAAACGAACGAAACGTGTATCAAATTAGATCAAAGCATTTTAAAGTCCTATAGAAACATAGGAACAGACATGAACCAACGAAGTAATTCTATCCTAAACAGCGTGACAAGTCAATAGGCGAAGTCACTAAGACCTCCCTGAAATTAGCGCTAGGCAGAGCCCAACACTCAGCCTTAATGATGGCAGAATAAACATTTCTGTTTGCACCACCGAGCGGCCGGCCTTTGTCTACGCACGCTTCTGACGCAGAAATATACACTTTATTTATTATTTATACGTTGAGAGCGTTTCCTCGTGTTTATTCTTTGAAATGGATGTGTGCTCCCCCGTACCGAGACTCATCTGGTTACGATAAATACCTACCCAATATTTTGTTTATAAATCCGTTATAAAAACATAAAACTTGACATGGCTACTACAAAGTACTAGCCACAAGACTTATTGGTTACTTTTTTCTGTTTACTCTGTGGTACTTGGGTGTGGGAACGTTGGCAGCGGTGACGCGCGCTTTTGTGCGTTCAGGAATGATGCTCGCTAGGTTATTTATGGAGGAGGTGAGAGTTAATGAACGGGCCCCGACGGCGGGCGTCGCTTATTGCACTCCGGCGAGGCTTGGTGGACGCTCTCGTGTGGAGTACTTTCTTTCAATCTCCTTGTGCATAATGCTCGGTGTTGGCTCGCACGCACTCCACGACGAGTGCGCCATTCACTTATTTGTTTTACATCTAAACGACTGTTGTTACTCGTCGAGTGATGAGACATTTTGGGTGTGTCCGAGGGCTTTCGTGCTTGAGTTTACACCCACTTAGCCGCCGAGCGTGATGTTTTTCTATTTTGTTGTACTAACTATGAAACCGGCTACTGGAATCCATCTTGAAATTTTTGTTCTACGTAGATACCTTAATTACATAAACATGGACATTTTTTCACACGTTTTTTGTACAAATAAAACAGACCTTTATTTCTTTAACATAAATGTGCGTTCATTAAAACTAAAATAGTGCCCACCCAGTCAGCTGTCATCTTGACAATACAAGTCAATTTTGGCGCCAATGATTTCTTTGACAGTAATGGCGGTTTAATTTAAATTTAACCAGATACTTATAAGAATAAGGTTTGTATTTGAGTGAGGTTTGATTATAATAGTATATTTGACGGGTCCACGCGTAGGTGTTCCATTTCTCTGAACCATGACTCGGAATATCGAACGACAATTATAATAAATAAAGATGCTCTCTTGTTTGTTTAACTCTTCATTTGCTGCGGTAATTTTTTCCTCGGATGAGTTTGACGTTTTAATCGTGTGTGTTTGGGACTTAGCTCCGTGCTTACGGGGGCATTATGAGTATTAAGAAATCAATTCTTAGGATTTTGTAGTAGGTAACAGTTAAGTACATCAATATTTGTTGTAAGTGCACGTTGAGTTGGTACCGTTTTTAGTTTTTTGTTTAAGAGTATTTCACAACAGAAACAATTTGTAGTGTAATATTTTATGATATAAAAAAAAAAGTACTTTCAACATACTTTTATTTACATTTTGTATCATTAAGTTTATTTCATTGCATGGGTATCGTAAAACCCGACGGAGGAAAAGTTCCCAGCTCTACGAAAACAAAGGAAGGAAAATTTGACACAAAGACCACAACAGCAGAACAATACTCAAAGGAGAGCTACACACCATCAAGGAGAATTGGTGTGTAGTGTATACCTATAGTTTTATATGCCGACATAGCATATAAAACGAGATAAGAGGATACGACGATATAAAGAGGTTATCATCAATTCTAGGTACATTACTTTATTGGATTTTACAATAAGTTATTTCTTATCATAGCAAAATACAGTAACTTACTTATTCAAAACTCTCTTTATAGATTCATTAAGAAATAAGTCTGCCACTGATTTGTCATTCCCCATCACTAGTCCGTGATACAATATATAGACGATTGTCGCGCTATTGTAACGTAGACTCTGTATCGTACGGTACGCTGAATAAACACAGATGCGGCCATGACAGCACCATCAATACTATTCATTTATTTAGTAACTTATCAAAATATTAAGCAAAAAATTGTTAAGAAATATCGTGCGATATAATTTTCTATCGAATTTCTATAACCGTTTATTTAGAGAACGCACGTTCGAAATGCGAATATGACAACTTTCGATTGTCACATTTGACAGTTGCAAAATTATAATCTTTCTGTGTGGTGAGTAATTTATGTATATTCACCACACTGTCTTTTTCCGTCGGTGCTTTCAAGGCAAGAAAAATGTTGCAGACGTTAACTGTTTGAAAACAAAAGAAGAAAAGTGTGGTAAATAATTATTGTCACAGCTGAATGTTTAGCATGGCTCTACGTATTATCTTTTAAATTTCTTTTTTTTTTTAAAGACATCTTCCGTATTAGGGATCGAGAATACGACACAGGGTCCCGGAGACTTTTACAAACATGAAATTAACGGACACAAAGAACGTCGAGGCTCAAATCAATAATTTGTGGATGTTTAGCATGATTTTAAGTATTGCATGACGTAAAGAGCCAGACCCAGAAACGGTGCCTGCATTTTTGTTCTAGCTATATGACATTTTAAATTATACTCGTCATTCATGCAATCTCTATAAAACTTTACCAAAAGCACACATAACATTCATAAAATCAAACAAATTATCCTTCAATCAAATAGTAAATAACAATATAATATACATGTCCCCCTGTCTTTCGACCGTGAACTCATCATCCACAAATATTGACGGAACAATTTGACAAATTAATATTTGTAAATTGTACTACTTATAACGTTACGTATTGCAATAAGACCTTGTACAAATGTATTATGTATGGTAGAGAAGATAAATAAATATGCATATATTTTATTATACTAACACTTCATTATTAAATGAATTCGTTAGTTATAATAACAAATTTGTTACTTCGGAATTTTGTAATTGAATTTTATTTTATGCAAAGTAGACAGGCATGATTGCGTAATTTTTATTACTTAGGTACATCTGTACTTCTCTTCTTCTTCTTCTTCTTCTTAGGGAATCTTCCCGAGACGCAAGCGCAAGTCAGAGATTTGTTTGAACTGCATGCACAATATGTTTATCAGTTTCCTAATACCCATAGTACAAAATATGCTTAGTTTGAAACTAGATTGCATTGTGTGAATGTTTTCAAGAATATTTATACAAAATTTATTTATTGGCTACTGCCGTTTTTTTAAGAGGATTCTTCAAACTTAGGTAACTGTACCATAAATCAAAATAGAAAAATTTACCAGTAATAAGGTATAATAAAAACCAATCATGAACTGAAAACGATAAAGATATTCATTGAATTTACGTGCGGTGATAGGTAGGTACCTACTCGTCATGTCCGTACAAGGACTTTAAACTTCAAAACGATAGCCTCATTGGCTAAGTACAAGTTGTAAGTAGCTGATTGTAGATAATATAAAACTTAATTGAGACAATCATCTAAGCGGAATAAAAGGTGCATTAAAATACAGGGTAAAAAATATGAAAATAAAGAGGTTGCTTACACATTATTTGCAATAGACCGCAAGTCTGCAAGAACTTTGAATAGCCATAACGTCCGAATAACTATAATTTACAAAAAAAACTATCTCTTATGATCCTACGCAAACACCGCAATATTAACAATAGTACATTACAATTGGAATAATAGCCTTTACCTGCACACAAAGGGCAATGTCAGGTGCATTATCTACTTAAGATACTATTAATCCTTCATAATACCCTACAAAAACGATGCCATTCATAAAAATTTAATCTCAAATATATTACTTTGTGCTGGCAACCGAAGCAGAAAACTGGGCAATAATTTTCGCGGTTATTAGACGCGGGAAACGAATCAAAACTTTTTTTTTTAAATTTGTTTTGACATGTCGGCTGCATAGAGGCCGCAATCTTTTTGATTACATTTGAATAGAGTTTTTATCATGTATTTTTATAATTTCTTCTTTTGAATTGATATAACTACTTACGATTGTAATTAAATATTCTACACATAGGTAGTATTTAAAGGAGTAGGAATTGATTTTACGACCTCACATCATCCCGTCGGAAGTCATAAAGCAATGGCTTGCAATAGCCGTAAAAACTTTTCATTGTAGTTGATTTTAACAACAGATATGGGATGAGATGCGGTGGATTACGCGTTCACCAAGCTTATCTATACTTATAATAAAACTGTAGAGAGATCAATTCTGTACATTGAATATATGTTAAAAATTAATATTGGAGGATGAATGGTGATCGATACTAATGCCAAAAATGCAATCAATAAATTTTTTGTCTGTCTGTCTGTCTGTCTGTCTGTCTGTATGTGCACGCATGGGTCAAAAACTACTAAAGGGATTTTAACCAAACTTGGTACGATTGTAGTCCATACTCCTGGGCAGGTTATAGGCTGTATAACATAACGCTAAGACACATAGAAGCTGAGCAGTGACGAAAAATTTGAAGTGAGTCGGTTGAAAAAACGCGCGTTCGAGCTCTTATCATCGCATACGTTGATCATACGCCAAAAATATGTATTACAAAAATAATGGTCTTCAAAAGATATACAAAAAAGTCCTGAATAGTATATATCTATCTTTTATATATTAGCCACAATAACGTGTTTAATCGTTAGGGTTTTCTTCACAGTGTATTAAATACATAAATATATTGTAATTTGCTTAGACATATCATTTTCAAACTCCCATATTTCAAAAGTACACTTTAATACCTTATTCATATTTTTTTTTTATAGAAATCGGTTTATAAACACACAAGATATAGATGAAAGAAAATTTCAAAATGTCGCCGCGCCATTATGAGTACGGCTGTACGGTCGATTTTTGTTTAACGTCCGAAACGGCCAACCGGTGCATCTATATAATTTCATTCACATTGACTCTTAATGCGAACGGACGTGGTTCTTATTGACTCTTCTCGGAATAAGTGCGCTTTAGATATTAAAATAAATAGATACGTAGTTTTTAGGTATTAAGTTTAAAGTAGGTAATCTATCTATCTATACTATAATAAAACAATCGGAATCGGATAAGTAATACTTGAGATATCGCTAGATCTCTTTATTAGAACAGTCCAATACAAATCAGGGGTAATGAAAAATGGATTTGGTTCAATGTTGAATGAATTTAAATTTCGTTTCTTTTGTTCACGAGATGGCGTTACCAGTAGTAATCATAAAATAAATAAGTTTTTAAATAATCTATAACTATTTTATTATTAAGTGCTATTAATAAGTTATTCCTTTTAAATGTTAATAAAATTAACCATGAATCGTATGTGTAATATCAATTATAAGTCTTCACACTAGCCTTTAAATATATCAATTTAACGGACACAAAGAACATCCAGACTAAGGACAATAGTTTGTGTATCACAATTGTCCTCCATGGGAATCGAACCCGCGACCTCATGCACGCCAGCCATGTAATGCGACCGCCGCGCCACCGAGGCAGGTAATTCTGCCGCACCATAACGTGGCGTGCAAAATGTATTTATTCATAATTAATTAGCGATTATCCGTGTGGTGACGGAGCAAGAATACAATATGTCACCTCCCCATCTCATCCCATGGGTGGCGTAAAACCGACTAAGGGACTATCGGTGAATATTATCTTTACGAAATAAAAATGAAGGAAAACTTGAAATTAAACCCTGTACCAATCCGACTGGCCAACGTGGTATTAGTAGGCCAAGTATCCCTCCGTCACGGGAGGAGGCGCGTCCTTGCAGTGGGACATTAATGGGCTGTTATGATGAAATAAGCGATGTCATTTATTTTAACTTACCAATTTGACAACAGATGGCATTGTGCCTGTGACCTCATTTTCAGTATCGGTATTAAGATTTTCCTTGAAAGAATGACGTTCGCTCATGTCTTTCAGTATAAGTTTAGACACAGTCTTCATAGATCTGTCTTTGTAAAGGTCTGTGTTTGAAAAGGTTTTCGTTCGTTCGTTAATTTTACAATTCGTGTGTAGGTATATATGTTTGTTATAAGGTTTCAAACACCATTTTTCAGTATTAAATCGATTTGCGAAGTAAGTAACATCCGCCACGCGAACGAAGTCGCGGGCACAGCAGCTAGTTATATAATAAATATTGTAAATAGGTACGTTATAAAATATTTTATATCTTCAGTGCCATGACTAAAATATTCCACAGAATTCAATATTTAATACGCGCGAATATCTCGGATAATTTCGGCGAGTGTTTGACAGGAAGCTCATTCAAATCCCACGGCGATTACCAGCTTAAAAAAATCTCAAGTGGAATTATTGGTAAATCATAGCCTCTCGGGGATTTGCCAATACGGCTGCGTTTAGTTTAAATAATTATGATGTAGATCATAATATTTTATTGAACAGATTTTTATAAAAAAAGCTTTTGGTAAACCGCATACTGTCTGACATAGTTTCGTTTTTGTGTTCTTTTGTAGTTGTAGTTGCATGGATGCAGAAATGGCCTAGTGGTTGGTCGCCTTAAAATTAAAACGGCCTGTTGCCTGGAGGCTAGATTATGATATTATTCAGTGTGGATTCTGGGCAGAACAAGGCCTATAAGAAAATTGATTTACTAAACGATCTATTGGAACGAGCTTTCAAGACTTGTGTAGGTAGGTATCTAAAGAACGAATTATTTATATGACTGAGTTGTATAAGTCTTATCAAAATAAATAAAACAGTGTATACGAAGATGGTTGATGATAGTTGACAGCTCATTGTCTCATCGCGCTATTATCTCATTGGTCTCATTAAGTGGTATGAACGCCCGCATGCAGCATCCGCCGGAGACAAGCGCCCATACAGTTCGTGACCATAGACAAAGGACTACCTAAGCTTTTGTCTTCGTTTTAATTTTTTTTTTCTGGCTGATCTCACGGTGTTTGATAAAACTTCTAATTTTAAAATAAACTTGTTGTCTATTATCGTGTTTCTTTGTTTTTTTATTGTTTTAAGGTGGCAGATGAGATAATGACTTGATGGTAAGTGAAAACGCTCATAGAGGTCAGCAAACCAAAACATATCCAAGTCACTGCTTATCATACATAGGTATTATCTCATAGTAATGTCACTAGCCACTGTACCCTTTTACATAAACATAGTAGTACCTAACATTTTCACACTACTAGTTGAATGTGAAATAAGCGTGCAGAGCGATGCGACGGTACCTAAAATGTCTTTTACTGAATACAAAATTCGATAAAAAAAATAAAAATCGGCCACAATCTGTCTTAAATACAAGTATAAAACCTAAATTAAAATCTCAATTACAAAGCCTAAAGTCCACCAATTCCCGTCCGCGCGGCGGTATGGTAGCAAGTCGCGAACATCGAAATTTACTTAAGTTAAATAACGAAACTCTCCCTCTATTTGCGAACGAAAGTCAAATAGACAGATATTGTGGCGGGCTACGGTTTATTGCCGCCATATTTAAACTGCATGAATATGCACAGAGTTAACGATACCATTTATAAATGGAATTTCCATGTTGTTCCGCTTGACATATTCGGGAATTTAATACTATAGATCAAAGTTAGGTTTATAATTGAATTATTATTGATAGCCTTTGTGGTGTAGTGTTTGGGGCATGGCTCTAAGGCTTCAGATTTGGTACCCGCTCAATGCTGTTGTATGTATGTATATATATATATAAAGTACCTATATAAGTATATTGATATACGATATCCTTTGTCTATACGTATAGCAGTCTCTGTTTAATGAAACTAGCTGCTCCGTGCCCACTTCGTTGTGCGGCGAGAAAAAAGCGTCACTTTTTAAACATATATAATTTATACTGCTCCACTCATATTAGTCATAGCGTGCTATGTACTATAAGTATAGCCTATGACACTCCCCAATAAATGGACTATTCAACATAGAAATATTTTTTTAAATCGGTTCATTAGATCCAGTAATTACCCCCGACAACGTCACAAACACACAAACTTTACCTCTTTATAATACGAAGTATTAGTATAGATGATAATATTCTGTCGGACATTGATCGTTTTAATGTGATAGCGATTTCTTCATCGATGTCAGGGTGGTCAAGCCCCGCTGTTATGCGAACATGCCAAGTAAAACTATCTAACTATCATCTTGGCCTTGTGTAAGGTATCGCTGGTTAGGACCTTTGCCGCCCTCAGGCTCACACAATGCTTGATTAGTTCTAAAAGTTTACTAAGTAAAGTACTATAGTCTGAGAGTTATCGTTCTGACAGTTGTTACGACCCAAATATATAGCTGTGGTGAGGTAAAGGTGGCATTATATCCCCTATACTGTTTGCCTGTCCGCTGTGTTCCCTCCTGTACCCAGCTTTGACAAGATCCATACCCAATTACTTGTATCTAAATAAATGTAACAATAGACGTAGCACTTAATATTGTAAATAAGTATCCAATAAAGCACAAATCAAATCTAAGAAATATTGTTAAAGGTTGTAACTTGATACGTTTAATGCAGCCTCCGGCGGTACTTGCACGCGCCTGTAACGCGAGTCATATTAACCGGGCAGAGGGGATCAGAATATTACAGATAAAGTTAAATTCATCAAATAAGTAAGTGTAATGTTAGTAAATAAGTTATAATGACCACCTCTGTGGCGTAGTGGTTATATAACATGACTGCTACGCAGAGGTCTCGGGTTCGATTTACGCTCAATGGAAATCTTTGTGTGCATGAATAAGATTGTTTGCATTATTCTTGGTGTTTTCTATGAATACTAGTATGTATGTATTTACAAAAAAAAAGTATTTAAGTATGTTTATCCGTTGTCTAGTACCCATAGTACAAGCTTTGCTTAGTTTGGGACTAGATGGCGTTGTGTGAATGTGTGAAGAATATTTAATAGTAATGTTTTCTGATCCACAAGAGACTACTTTGTGCCTGAATCTACTTTCATCATCATCATCAGCATATCAGCCAATTGACGTCTACCGCTGAACATAGGCTTCCTCCAAATATTGCCACCTTGTGTCTATAATCAATCAACTTTCAATAAATCAATCGCCTATTACAGTCTACTACTGGACATAGGTTTATCCCAACACTCGCCACAGAACTCGGTTCTGCGCTTTCCGCATCCCCAGAGACCTTTATGAGGTCGTCGGTCCATCTAGCTGCGGGGCGTCCAACACTACGTTAAAATGAATTTTATGTAAGCCAATATGGACCCTAAACTATGAACTTTGTTTCTGATAATTTCCGGATTAACTGGGTTCTAGTATGAAAGTTGTGTCTATCTCTAAAAGTCTTATTTATACTCCCTGTCATGACGGGGCAATCCGTCGGGGCAACGCAGTATTAGGTAGTTACGATAACTAAGTATATAAGATGGCTTTTTTTGAGGTACGACTAATAAATTGTTATGATAATTTAGTAGCTGCGATGCTAAAGACAGACAAGTCAAATTTTTTTTTAGAAAATGGGGTTGATAATGGCGTTTCATCTTAATATGTATATACCTACCTACAAGCAACTTTAGTTAATCATGATTAGGCAAATAAACGCAAAATTTCCTTTTCGCTGTTGATTCATTCTACTTGAACTTTCAAGATGGCTTTTAGAAATCTTACGCATGTAAGATACTTACCTACCTATATTACGTTGTCTGTTATGTAACTATCTAAGAAATATATACATTGGAAATCAAACACTGCAAGAAACGGGTACGTAACTAAGTTACATCTTAGACTTAGAGAATCATATTTGTTCGATTAATGGAAATTCAGCTGAATGATTCATCGAATAATAGTTAATCGAGAGACTGGGATTCGATCAATGATAAGTCGACTTTCCTTTTATTGAAAAGAATTGAAGAATTTGAAAAGAAACTAGATTTATGACCATGGACCGTCCTTGCCGGTGAGGATTAAACCGCGGACGTGGTGTGGCTTCGCGGGTCGTCAATGTTCTCGGTTTAACGATCCTGATTTTATTGTCCGGCTCTTCGAGAGCATATTAAGGACTACGAATCTTAGATATTCTGGATCCATCCGACACACCACAACACTATTATGTTCGTTAAACAATTTTTTCGTTTGACTCCGCACGTCATGATGGTCTCTCAGACCACAATTTCTAGACTGTAAACAGTTATTTCCATCATTTTAAGATTGGAAATCAGATTGGACTTAAAAACACGACCTAAGTAAGTATGTATATTCAAATAGTTACTTTATGCTTCTTTATCCTAAATCTGCTAACGTAAGTACCAACAATAAATTAATGCAAATATGCCATGAAATATTTACATTACAAAAATTCGTCACCAACTATTAATAAATATGTCAGAGGCACGCGTCCTATTTCCCACATTCGTAAAATTCAAATCCTTTACAACAATGCCTCGATAATCTCTGGCCGTGTCGATATAAATTTCATAAACTCCGCGCAACCCCAACAATAGGTTAGGTCCATGAATAATCTCCATTTTGACGCTGTCAACACCAGTCGTTTGGCGCCAAAACAAACGTCAAACGCTAACAATGGCGGTGCGCGCTAATCCATAGATAATGTGTTGTTATTATAATTGTGCTGTAGTTTGTGTATTGGCTGCGTGTGCAGGTTAATTAGGTTTATTGATTTAGATTGTCTTTGATAGTGCGGGTGAATTGTTTGTTGAGGATGTATTATTAAATTAAATTATTGTGCATGAAATTATATCCTAGGCTGTTGACCTAGGAATTATCACACCATAATACTGGTGAATATTGGGCTTATATTATGAACGGTCCACGCGACAGTGAGTCCCATCGACAGCTAACGATTTATGACTTTTGTGTCTACTTATTGTTTAGCAATCTTTCAGCATTCCTTTTGTATTTGACGCGTACTACCGGTATCTGTTTTAACAGACATTCGCACAGGCATACATGTATAAAGCGACGACTTCGAACACGGGGACAATGTTCTTGGCGACTTGCGACTTTTCAGATCCACAGCGATACGATCACCGCATTGACAGAAGACAAAAATCGCTGATAACATTCACACAAACTGACTTTTTTTTTTTTTTTTTAAAAGACAACTCCCGCACTAGAGATCATGCCCTGTGTCGCGGGGACTTTTACAAACATCAATTAACGGACACATAGAACACCCAGACTCAGGACAATAATTTGTGGATCTCACAAATTATTGTCCTGCGTGGGGATCGAACCCACAACCTCATGCGCGGCAGCCGCTGGCTCTACCGGCGCGCCACCGAGGTCGTCAAGTTTAAGGTCACCCGCAATTATAACTGCTGAAGTGTTTATTTGGTTCATTAAAATACTATTTTTTTTATTAAGTACTTCGTAATAATTTCACATTTTGCATTAACCGGAAATCCCATAAAATGCCGCAATTGAAAGTAACAGAACTTAATTAGTTAAGTACTTAAATCTGATTAGAAAGGTTGTTTAAAGAAATCAGCAGCATTTTATATTTACACACATCAAAAAAGTCTAAGCAACATGCATGATATTACAAATTTACCATTTATATTAATTTATTTTACCATTTATTTTAATTATAACGTTGTATTTTATTTTTAAAATAATATTTTTAGGGTTCTATGATGTAAAAATAACAGCTGTTTTCTTTATAAGTTCTTTTAATAACAGAAATTAACAATATTAGAATATACAGGTACATAAGAAACTAAACTTTTTTTTTACAAATTGAAATTTCTTAAGAAAATGAATTTATTGTGAAAGAATAGGACAATTTAATACAAAGTATGGCCTCCTCTGCTATTCAGAACTTGTCGGCAACGATTATTCATTGAATTAATGAGACTGTTTATGTCATCTTGCGGTATTCGCTCCCAATGGAATTGTAGCAAATCCTTCAGCTGTTGGGTTGTTGTCACTCCGTCCAAGTCCTTCAAAACACGTCTCTGGAGCATGTCCCATGCGTGCTCGATGGGGTTGAGGTCTGGCGATTGTGCAGGCCAGGGCAATACCTGGATGTTCTCCGTTGCCAAGTATTCACTGGTTCGCCGAGCTGTATGTGAACGCGCATTGTCATGCATTAACGTAAAATCGGAGCCAAAGGTTTGTGCAAATGGATGGACATAAGGTCTGAGAATATCCTCAACGTAATTTTCAGCGTTCATGTTTCCATTTACAAAAACGAGCTCAGTTCGCCTGTTCTTCATAATACCCGCCCATACCATAACTGTTGAGCCGCTGTATGGATGAACTTCCTGAACGCACCTGAGTCTTTCAGTATTTCCGGGTCGACGGTACACTCGCACCCTTCTTGTATCAGGCCTAAACCCGAATCGCGACTCATCGGAAAACATAATTTTATCCCATTGTTCCTGGGTCCATGTTATGCGTTCTCTACACCATTCATTTCGACGAGCGCGATTCCCGTGACGTATCGGTGGGCACCTGATAGGGCGTCGAGCTCGTAGGCCGTACTCATGCAGTCGATTTCGCACAGTTTGGGGACTTACATCAACACCACTTGAATTTTGTAGCCTCAAACTTATCTCTCGAGCGGTTAACATCGGCTGGCGTCTTGCAGTCAGTTGTATGTACCGGTCTTGCCGAGTGGTTGTACTCCTTTTACGGCCTGGATGCTGTTCAGCGGGTTCCCCTGTATTATTGTAGCGCTGCCAAAGACGACAAATAACACTTCTATGAATACCAAAATGTCGAGATACCTGAGATTGATTACTTCCCGCTTGCAACATCCCTACAGCTCTTTGCATTTCATCTGCCGTCAAATGACGTCGCTCCATGACGTAAAGAATATCTAACAATTCAATTTTGTCGCCAACTGTATTTAAATGGTTGGTAAAATTATAAAATCAAGACTAAAACGTAGCAATTAACATGCACTCAAATTCAAACAAATTCGCAGTCATTTGAATTTTATGAAAAAAAACAAAACATAATCGAAATTTTTTTTTTACAACCAGCCAGTATGTCATCAATAACAAAAAAGTTTACTTACCTATACACTTTGAGTGAGTAAATACTTAGAAATTAATTAATATAAATGGTAAATTTGTAATATCATGCATGTTGCTTAGACTTTTTTGATGTGTGTATTAGTTTGAGTAAAAAGCTTAGTAGGTAAGTACTTGGTAAACTTCCCAATCCATTATAAGAAATAAGTAAGTTTCTTATTCAAAGTAAAAATAGAGGACACGTATGAAATTGCTTAACTTTTGAAGCTCTAACAAAACATTTACAAATTCTGTTCTCCTAAATGGAAAAGCTAGCTACAAACCAAAGCAATTATCTAATCCAACCGTTTGTATATGAAACAACAATTTACTACTCGTGTCCTGAATGTCGCTACCGAGGGCGTAACACGCCATCGGCACGCGATCATAAATCAAACGCCAAACAACGCCTCCGGCAATGACCGGAGTCAATTACTAAATACGCCCACAATGTGCCCGAGGTTGCACTCGTATCTTGTATCTTTGGGGGAATCTTTTTGATGCAATCAATTGAGGAAACATTGTTGTTAAAGTGATAGCGGAACTGCGATTGTGTTGCAGGGGTAGCGAAGTGATGGGTGGTTCTTGATAAAATAACTTTTCTGTAGGGAACTTTCCTTGCATGTTTAGGGTATTTTCTCTTTTTTATATTTTTAAATATTAAAAATAGAATACTTTTAAAAATTGTGACATACATTTATATAGAGAATCAAAATTTTTTAACTTAAGTTTAAGCGTCTATAGAAACTTAGCGTACTATACCAAGCTGAATAGATTTGATGATAGGTAATAAAAAAGGTAGTTAACCTGCTATTCTGCAACAATGGTAGCACTAAAAATATTGTGCAAGTTGAGTAGGATCAACTTGAAACTATACACATTTAATTAAGTACATAGATTATTTAAATTTACCTATAAAGAGAGATACATATTGAAAAGAAGAAAGACGGACGCCGGAATGCGTATTAGTCCAGACACGCAAGCTTGCGTCCTGCCTCAAATATCAATTTTTTCTATTGTAGGTACTTATTTCTTTTTTCAAAATATATACTTTCAAACAAAAAAAAAAGAAACAGCAAAACATTTGCTGTCATATCTTAAATTGAAATCCTCTTTTGTCTATTACTAAACTTCTATAAATGACTTCACGGATGACAGCTACTTAATAGTAAATAAGACTAACTAACTAACTAAGAACACTTACCTGCGTAGGCGTGAGATGTATCAGAGACGCGAGATGTTCTCTCTCCGGCGCTGACAGATACTTCTGCTGCTTGAACCGCCTTTCCAACTCGTACACCTAATAAATTAATACATTATTAATATTTTGTCGGACTCTAAACCCCCGGTCGGTTCTAACAAAGCCCCCGGGTATGGAAGACGAAGCTAGATAGAGATATTCTTAAGCCGTCGTCGCCACTCAGCTGAGATTTAACTTAGACTTATTTCATCAAATCATAACAGCCCATTAATGTCCCACTGCAGGGACGGGCCTTCTCCTGTGACGGAGGGCCTACTTGGCCTACTAATAACACGCTTGCCAAACGGATTGGTATAGGATTTAATTTCAAGTTTACTTTTTTTTATTTCGTTAAGATAATATTCACGAATAGTCCCTTAGTCGATTTTTACGACACCCATGGGATGAGATGGGGTGGTGAAATTTTGTATTCTTACCCCATCACCACACGGAGAGACTTATTTGATTATGTAAATTATTCAGACACCCTTATAATCTTCGTTGATCGACGTCTGACCACTACCAAAGGGCCAGCGGCTTACTGCGATCTCCGTTGCATGAAACCTTTTTCTAAATTACACAATCCAGTTGATTCAGATATTATTATAGTAAGTACATATTCTTGTGCTACGAAATGCTTTTTAAGAGACATAATCAAATTATTAAGGTTTCTAAAAATAGACAGCGCACGGAACTTTTTGAATGGTGACAAGGATACACGGTGGTGTAATGACAGTTCCAGTTTCATCTCATGGTAACAATCGACTTATATCCTATTCGCGTTTAGAATGCAGTGAGTTGTCATTGTCCGCCGACCTAGCCCACTGCCAGAAGCGGGGATGTCACTGCATTCTTAACGCGAATAGGATATAGAGTGATTCAACAACATATAATCACTCCAAGGAGAGTTCAATTCGAAAACAAACCCTGCCGACCAGCCTACGTAATAAGGTTATGTTCTCTTCTATCAAAGAAATCTTGGTAAAAGAGGTAGTTTAAATAAACTACCTCTAGAGTAGATTAAATAAACATTAATAATATTGTTCAGACTATCGCCGTTCCTTCAATATTAGATTCTCGTTTAACAAATTCATTGGCGTCCGCCGACGGGAGGCAGCGGCCGCCCGGTGCGGTGCGTCAGGCGATTAGTATAATTTTAAAACAATTTCTTTTTATTGAATCATTTCATTTGGAAAATAAATTAAATAAATATAGTTTAAACCATTCACATAACATTGTTATGTAGAAATAAGGAGAGAAAAAAAGGACCGTAAGTAGGTAGTTAATTTTAAAAGAAAAGGACGAAGGAATACAGCAACGTCCGAATGGAAATAGGACGTTAATATTATAAAAGTTAATTGTTTTATACTTTTAGTTTTTTTTGGCAGCAGCAAGCAAGCGGCCCCTGATGGTAATTCGTAACCGGTGCTCATGCCGTCACAATTTCAGAGCATAACTAAACCTCTACCACTCTAGGACACAAGCTGTTATGTCCAATAACCCAGTTATTGCCTAATCTAAAACGCATAATCATAACCCAACTTCTCAACTTAATAAAACACAAACTTAACCCTGATGAAACCATCTTTTATCTAACAAACCCAATTTATAAACTTAATTTAATAAAGTTACCAACGTCACATGATTAAATTCAAAACCTAACCCTTCCGTCACTATATTGCACACACATTTGCACACAAATACACGTACAATTTGCACACAAATACACGTACATTTTGCACACAAATACACGTACATTTTGCACACAAACGCATTTTGCACACATAGACAGTAACGTTGGTATCACACTGGGTGCGAGTCGGAAAATTTTCAGAGAAATAGAATTAATTACACGGAGCGTTGGGCGGCTGGGCGGGGCTTGGGCGGGACCCGCCCGCCCTACGTAACGTAATTTTAAGTTTAGTTAGCCTTAGAGCGTCGTGATTCTTGTTTACTAAGTCATTTTGATATTTAAATACTTTGTATAATCTCTTTGGGAGTATTATTAAATTATATTTTTCTCGGTATAATGTAGATTTTTTTCTGTTTTTGGCCTAGAAAAAATACATGTTTTATATTACTTTAAATGGTTAAGGTAGAGCTTTTTTTCGTCCGTAAGACGTACAATAGTGGAATTAAAGACACAGGCATTATCTACGAGTCACTCGGTAAGTTGAGGAGAGAGAAATGTTTGCAACGATTATTGTAATGAAAAATTATAAAATATACTTTACTCATGTACTACAATATGGCATAAATATTATGTATTAACCATGTAACTAAATAACAAACTAATTTTATTTCTATTTGTATTTTATTAACCAGGTCAAGTTGATTGTTACGTCATGCGTGTGTCGTGTTTCAACCACAAAATATTGCATGAGTCCTACCTCGATGGCAAAGTATTTGTTTTTATACGCCTGCTCTGCATGAGACCGCGGGTTCGAATCTCAGGCAAAATAATCATTTGTATGATGCACAATTTTTCTGTATTGAATTGTATTAAACCTGAAATTACCTTGTGTGCATTAATTTCATATTTAGACGACATTAAATTTTAACAGAATCTGTAATAATCTATCACTTGTACAGTACACGTCTCGAGTAAAAATTTATGCCAAACTAGGTATTAACATGACTACTTTTTGACTGGCACTTTTTTTATAAGAATGAGTACAACAAAAATAGGCCACTCTTTCAAACATTATACCTATTCCAATAATTTAAAAAGAATACCTACTAAATACTAATTTTAAATAAGTACAATTATAATTTATGGATCAGATTTCATTCGCCGTACCTAATAAAAAATAAAGAAACAATATAGTTAGGTAACTACGACTGGACCAAAGTTGTGTTGATCATTCTCTCCCCTCACGTAGTGTGGGTTCGAATACAAAATACCTCCGGTGTATTCGCTGCATAAACTCGTATTTACCCTCCCTAGAGGGGAGTTTTATTTGCCGATCATTTTACAAATAAATACGACCTAGGGGACTTTACCTGGCTTAATTCGTGAGATAAAGCTGGATATTCACTATACTTCTATACGTCCTCGATGGCAAAGTGATCGCATAATGTCGTGCAGGTGGTCGAGGATTCAAATCCCACGCAATTTTTGACAATTATTTGTGAATAAGACAACTCATTGTCTACTCTCTATTAACAAATAATGGAACAATAACTCTCCGTGTGGTGACGGAGTATGAATACAATATGTCACCACCCCATCTCATCCCATGGGTATCGTAAAACTGACTAAGGGACTATACGTGAATATTATCTTTACGAAATAAAAAGAAGGAAAACTTGAAATTAAACCCTATACCAATCCGTCTGGCCAGGGAGGAGGCCCGTCCCTGCAGTGGGACATTAATGGGCTGTTATGATGGAACAATAATTTGTGAACCACACAAACACGCTGTGCCATCGAATGATAACAACCCACAAACGTTCACAGTCAACTGCTTACAGTCTCTATAACAATTAACGGTAAGCAGTTTTTTTCTAAATGGGTGACCAGTTAGTAATATTAGATATTCACGGAGAATATACACAGCGCTATCTGTTCCTAAAGTAAGCTAGGCCTTCTTGTGTTATGGGTAATAGAACAACGGATATTAACACTTTTTTTTTTTTTTATAAATACATACATAATATACATAGAAACACTCAGACCTACACTACATCACTGAGGTCGTCCAATTATAATAACATGTTTTTTTATTATTACAATACAATGTTTAATTGACTATTATGAGATTTTTGTCTAGTAACGTAAACCTTATAAGAATTAAAATAGTGTAAGTATGTCATTGAATAAAAACGCACAGTGAATATCCCGCTTTAGTAGGGTGGTATCTCTGTTTGCCGCGTAAAGTATGATGAGTACTTTATGGCGTGTGTAGAGGGGGGATGCCATGGTGACCATGGACTAAGGAATATATGAGATATGAGCGACTTAGAGAGGAAATTAAATGCTCATCATTTTAGCTAACTAATTGTCTGACACTATCTATCACGACGTGGTTGTTGCGGAGTAAACGTAAAGGTGGTGGTTACGACGACTTTTGCAGACATTAAATTAGTGTACACAAAGTAGGTAGGTACATCTACTATATTGCATGCACACATTAATAAAATTATTATGCATAAGATTTAAACCAGCACACAGGAGCCGATTTTTTGTTAATAATTTTTAAAGTTAAAAGTGTAAGTTTCATTAGTGGATGTTTAAGTTTTAAGCTTATAATAATGATGTACCTGTCAGGGTTCATAGTGGTACTATTTACATAATTTAATTTAGCTTTACGTATGCAATACCTATAATAATAATAATTTAAGGAGCTCAGAAACAGTTGGAACCCACTGATTTATAAACGATAACTCTAGTGGGCATTCAGTTTTATTTCATCAGAACGTCTCCGTGCTTCGAAGAGTACGTAAAAGTACGTCATAGGCCTAATAATAGGCGGGTTTAACAAATCTCGACAGGGCTTGATCACTAACCAAAAGATCAAGAAGAAGACCTATGGAATGGCAGTAAAGTATAAATATAGTTATACATATAAATACCTGTGCCTGTGTGAACAATACTCTTCGCTTCCGCCGCTGCGCGAGAGGGAACTGCATGGGCTTGGTGTCGGGCCCCGCGCACGCGGCCAGGCCTCCCATGTTGTTCACGTGGCCCATCCCGCCTCCCGTCGACGTCATCAGTCTGGAAACTGAAGAAACCGCTTAGATACAAGCATACTTTTACTACCTACTATGCAGGGTGTGGTATGCTGTGTGGTGTAATCTCCGTGTGGTGACGGAGTAAGAATACAATACCATCCCACCACCCCATCTTATCTCATGGGTGTCGTAAAAACCGACTAAAGGACTATCCGTTAATATTATCTTTACGAAATAAAAAGAAGGAAAACTTGAAATTAAACTCTATACCAATGCGTCTTGTCAGCGTGACATTAGTAGGCCAAGTATCCCTCCGTCACGGGAGGAGGCCTGTCCTTGCAGTGGGACATTAAAGGGCTGTTATGATGATGCAGGGTGTACATAAGAATTGCGAATTCACTTTAATACAAAACTTGTGTTAAAAGAAATAAGACATTGTTATATCATGAAGTTACATCCGGGAAACCGATGGATGAGAAAGGCGCAGGACCGCACAAGGTGGCAATACATGGAAGAGGCCTATCTCTAGCAATGGACGTCAATTGGCTGATATGGTGATGATGATGTTTAGTAAGTACTTTGTATGTAAAGGAATGTTTCATTCTCATCATCATAACAGCCCATTAATGTCCCACTGTAGAGACGGGCCTCCTCCCGTGACGGAGGAATACTTGGCTTACTAACACCACGCTGCCCAGACCGATTGGTATAGGATTTAATTTCAAGTTTTCCTTCTTTTTACTTCGTAAAGATAATATTCACGGATAGTCCTTTAGTCGGTTTTTACGACACCCATGGGATGAGATGGGGTGATCACACGGAGAGTTCCATCCTCATGGAAGTACTATTATGTTAATAGTTATTGACCTGTCTGTTCTCTGTATAGTAGAGGAATAAGAATACACCATTTCATGGTGTCACCAACCATCCTCAACCCATGAGCATTGTAAATAGCGACTAAGGGAGAGTACATAGATATTATCTCTCTACTAAAACAAAAGGAGGAATACTTGACATTAAAACTCTTTTCTAATCGATCTGTCAGTCGTGGGCCAAGCAAGTAGGCCAAGTTACCCGTTGGTTCTGGTATGTTCGTCTCTGGAGTGGGACATAATTAAAAGAGTTGCTTCTTTGATTAACATTCGATTTTTGAATTCGATCTGAATCTGTCTTTATTTTAAGTTTTAGCGTAGGTATTCAGCTTCATCGGCATTTCTTACTTAAGGCAAACAGTGTTTTAGGCAAATCTTATTTTTAGGCAATAACACTTCATTGGCATATCGCGTTTAAGGTAACTCGATCAAAAGGGATATTTTCTAATTTAAAAAATCATTTATACAGACCCAATTTCATTCAGTTAATACTACAACGTACTTAGTTTTTGAGATAGAGTCCTAACTACTTACATAAATACTCAGGTGTTATGGAATTTTAATTAATTCTATACTTTAATCATTAGAAGTTTTTTTTTAGAATCGGTTATGAAACAATTGAGCTCTACAATAATAAAACCTACTACGTCTAGGCGACCTTCACCGTTCAACCTGTCGAACTCTTTTCTAAATCACGTTGTCGCCCAGTTCCCGGGCTAGGTAACAAGGCAAGAGCTCGTTTGGTCTAGTTATCAAGGGATCAGAGGGGAATATCAGAACACAAGTAATCGAAGCCTACGAGTTAAAAGTTCTATCCATATTTATTCCATGGAATTATTTCTATAATAACACAACTTTAGCTACATGGTAACGTAATACTAAAAATAAAAAACTGAAACATAATAGCAAAAGATTCTTTTAAACTCTCATTCGCAATATAAGCACATTACTTTAATCACATTTTTATCCATCCTTGCGAATTATAAAAGTAGAGAGAAAAATTAAAATTAATACTTTCCCTGTGGTAGAAATTAATTTCTTAGTGCTAGCAACATTTAAGCCGCCCGCCATTTTCCTAATGACACTAGACGAGATCGTTTCCCGCGCTACTTTACTACGTATTTTAGTCACTTTAAAAGCTCACAAATGTATTTATATCTTTATGATTTGTGTATCTATTATAACTATGTTTATATTTTTATTTTAAAAAAGCCGAGTAAAGGAGAGAGTATCGTAAACTAAGCCTGGGTAGTTTAGATGAACCCTAAATGGCTGCCATTTGCGAGTTGACATTTATAAGATTATTTTTAAGGACAATTCCCGCACTAAGTAGAGATTATTTAATTAACAAATAGGTACTTTAAGACATCCGAATATCAACCTCCATTTATGCAACCATAGCCAAAATAGAAACGTTATATTAAAATTATTTGGCACAAAAAAGTTCGTTCGTAAATTCGGCAACAGCAGCAATATCCCGCCATTACACACGTCTGCCTGCCTCCTATTTACACAACACTCGACCAAAAGGGTCTTTCAATAAAATATTACTCCCCATTCTGTTTTACTTCATTGTGCGTGTGGAGTTTATTGTGTGATGTCTTTGCTTCATCGAGGAAAAAAAATGATGCGTTGGCTATGGGTTCTTCTGGTTAGATTAAAAATAAAATTAGTTCGAATGCTTAATTTGAGTTTGATTGTGCACTTTTTAAAATAAGGTTTTGTAATCATCATCATAAAATCTCATTAATGGGACATCAGGGAGGGACTAGCCTACACTAGCCAAATGAATTTATAAGATTTTATAACAAGCTTTTCTTCTTTTGTTTTCGTTGAAACAGTACTTACAAATGATAACTTTTCCTTATTTACCTCTCACGACACTCATGGGATGTGTTAAGGTGATGTGTATGTAGTGTTGATGATTCACTTCTTATTTCTTTATCTTATTTTAATAAAAATTGTTGTGATGAACTATGAACGGTCGTCGCTACGAAACTGATGGCTTAAAATGCCTTCTAAAGTACCTACGTAAATTAACTTTCTACAATGTTATTACTGAAACTGGAATACTATGAAAGTATTCCACCTGGGAATAGAATATAAGCCCTTCACTTTCTCATTAACATTTTTATTAGTGTAGGGACAATCCAGTGGCCCCCAGAAACACTTCTACTATACCCAAAAACTACGAAACATTCTCTGTAAAACTAAAAATAAATCTTATAATAAAGGAACCCTAAAAAATCTTCCAGTTCGTTCACTTCTAAATTTGAATGTTCTTTGTATTGTCAATAGACCACCGGACATTTTGTTATCTGTGGATCTCGATTTAATTTAAACGGAGAACGTAGCGCTATTCCATGATTGTACAATGGCGGATCGCGAGGGCGTGGTTTTAGATCTTTAACTTATTGTTAAATGACGCATTTAGGGATGTTTACAAATAAATATTCTTAATTTAGTTTAAATAGTAGTACGAGTATAATAGCTGTTGCATTTCTTTTTAATTGATGTTTGTTACTCGTTTTTATCGTTTTAAGTTTAGGGTAAAGTGTATGCCTTGTAACCGAGTTACAATAGGTATAGTATTACAACTTCGGCTCATCTTATTGGAGTCATAAGAAAGGTCTAGTAAAAAGTTCAAACACATTTAGGAAAACTAAAAAACCTCTTGGGCTTTACGGTCTTTTTCAAATAACTACCTACTAGGTAAGTAATTCTGGAAAAAATTGAACTTGAACTGGATTAACCTGATCAGCAATTATTTCTTTGGTTATTAAATATACCCAAACTATGATACATCAGCGATCTTAAAATACATACATACATGAACTCACGCCTTATCCCGTCCGGGGTAGGCAGAGACGACAGAAATATCCTAAAATATCTTAACATATTCCACCTTTCACAATAGAGGCATCTTAAAATACCTTCTAGCGTAGAACCGTCATTCGCAAGCTCCCTTTCAACACCGACATAGGTTTGACCAAACACTTTTGAGTACACGTGCACTTACACTGTGTCCCCAACATGACAGGGGTCGGACAGTGACGCATATATTTTGACAACCAATGCCCGCGTAATTGAACCAGGGTGGACGGAGGATGTCAAAACATTACTAGATATTGGAACTGTTTTCTGATGGAAACTATTTTTACAGCTGTTAGGTTTCTATGTTGTGTAAATCTTTCTCCGTGTGGTGACGGAGTAAAAATACAATATGTCACCATCACCACCCCATCTCATCCCATGGGTGTCGTAAAAACCGACTAAGGGACTATCCGTGAATATTATCTTTACGAAATAAAAAGAAGGAAAACTTGAAATTAAACCCTATACCAATCCGTCTGGCCAGCGTGGTATTAGTAGGCCAATTATCCCTCTGTCATCGCAGGAGGCCCGTCCCTGCAGTGGGACATTAATGGACTGTTATGATGAAATCTCCTCCTGCATATACCTAACTCCATACTATGCTGTGTTACCATAAACTATGCTAACTATTTTTCTCGTCAATTCTGTAGCTATGAACTACGCAACTGTAGAACGCTAAAAGATTACCGTTCTAGGGACAATCAGGATACTTTTTGTCAAAATAAAGTTAAGTTTGGAGGAGGCCTATGTCAAGCAGTGAGCGTCTATAGGTTGATATGATGATGATGATGATGAAAGGTAAGGGTTCCTTGGAACTTCTTGACTTATTGTCAATTGTATGACACGCCTATTTGTAAATATTATGCCTTGTCGCAAATACTAATCTATACCCACTGCAAAGCTTCTTGCGCTCCTCTCCTAAGACCACACTTCTTTATCAAGTTTTGTTTCTTTTGGTAATAGTCTTAGAGCAACATGTTTTCAATTCGGTAGTATTTTTTTTAGTTTGTTTTAACTCTTGTTATGTTTACCAATTTAAAAAAGTTTGATTTTTGTATGCAAGGTAAACTACCGTTGAGTGTCTCAAAGTTTCATCAAATCAGCATAAGTAATGATCGGTTTTAATCTACAAAGAATAGGGACAACTATTTCAAAAAACATTCAAGAAAACTAAATCCAGATCAGATATTGCGTGTTTTACTTGGAATCAATGCGTACTTATTAGAGACAGTTTTTAAATCAGAAAATGATTTTCTTAGAGATCAAAAAACCAGCCGGATTCCGGACCTATACGTTAAAGTTTAGTTTCTACTACAAACATAGAATGCTATTTTAATTATTTATCAGTATTTCACAGCTATACCAAAAGATATATCCTCTCCCTGTCAATATTTTTTTAACAAAAAAGACTGGCAGCAAGAAAAACACTAAAATATTCTAATTTCATTTCTTCTGACTAACAAACCCTAAGTTATTATAACCAAAAGATTAGGCAACACAACAGACAATATACCAACCAATTATCATTCTACCCGCACACGAAAATAAATAGTTGCTCTTGCTTGACGTAACGGTCACTTAACACCGAGAGCGTGCGTTTGATGACGCGATTGGCGTGAAATTGGCCAGGACTTGGCTACCGAGGGGCAGGAATTATGTAAGGGGTCCACCGAGGGGTAGGGCCTGCTACTGACGGCTACTGACCGCTAGTAATTACCGTATAGACTTACTTTACATTAAGTTCAAAGTTCTGATAAGTTTTAATGATGGGGTTTATATTCAGGTATCCTCTTGAGTGGGTAAAGTTTTAAATTGAAATTGTTTTTATTTTGTAAAGTTCTATTAGTGGTAAAGAAAAATCTCGGTTGTCGACGTACTTAGTGATAGTGACACAGTCGTTAACCCAAGTCAGAGGCCATAACCCTTATTCAACTTAGAAATAGAATAAGTGATAAGACTTAGACTTAAGAGACCAATCCGGTTTAGAGAGTAGTTCAACCCGCTCAAACCCATCTACGAAATGACCTCGCCGACTTTGCTTAACCAGCGATTATTAATCAGTGATTACAGCTAGCTGTGAACGCCTCATTGTAACTATAGCAATGATAATAAGAATAGATGTTTGTACATTTTGTTTGTTAAAGTTCGGTAACACAAAAATACTGCCTACGTCACTTTTTTATACTTTTAACACTATAGCACAGAACAAATATTACTATGAATAGTAATAAAAACCTTGACTTCTATTCAGGAATAACAATATTATGCAATCAATTAAATTAATATTCATAGACACGCCATTTTTTTTCCATAGCTAACCTAGACGCGCTCGTGATTGCCTAACAAAGGAGACTAATTATAAATAAATTAAAAAAAATATTATGTCTATCAATAGGTAGCCATTTTTAATTCATTTATTGTTAAAAGTATAGCTTTATCATCGAAACAAATTATGTTTCCTATATTTTTATTATGACAGTAGGTAAACAGAGCATTGTTTTTTTAAACACATCTAATTAAATTAATGAACAGGATCTTTGAAGATGTTTTTAATTTTGTACATTTAAGTTATTAGGTATATAACTGGCTAGCTGGAAGCAGTTAACTAACTTGACTTGAGGCTGCGTATTTCCTGGATAATGCTCTATTTATTTTATTTTTTACTTACTACAAACTCAAGAACTTAGTCATGATAGCGTTACTTAAGACGGAACAATCCAATCGCAACTCCATACAAACGAATAAACTTAATTACTCCTTCATTAGATAATAAATACTATATAGGTACATACTTAATGACCATAGATTGAGATTCGTACAAAAAATTTCAGTGTAAGTACCTACGTATAAAATAATGAATATTGATGCATACAAAATATTATTATAATTAAAAGTGTCTTTAAGTAATTATGTCCATGGCTATTTAAATATCTAGACCAAATTATCTCTTTTCAGGCAAGACAAAATAAGTTAAAGCGGTGACCTCCCAAAAGGAGATGACGGGAAAATCGGCAATCAAACGAATCGAATAAATTCGAAGAAGACTTTACTCTATGGTGAAACAATATTACTTCTTTAATAATAACATGTAAACAAACTAACAAATATAAGTATCTTGCGTAGGATCCAAAAGCCCGTTTTTATTTTGAGAAATTTATTTTAGTCCGAATTGTATTTTAACAAATACTTTAACTAGGCTACAATTTCTAGTGGCCATCGTTAGATGCGGATCTAATGTTTTAGCTTTACAATTTATTTGCAATATTTTTTATAACTCAACTAGATATACAATTATTAGAATGACTTAGATATTTACTTAGCTTATTTAAATTCACATCGCTTGTAAGTCAAGTAGCTGCTTATAATAACGTCAATAACTAATAGTCGTAGTTATAGATTATCTATATTTTGCACAATACCTACTTATTTTCCGCCATACTCCAAAATAAGCGGGTATAAATCATAATAGTATAGTACTTATGGGTACAGATAAAAAATCATTTTAAATCCTGAGAATTCCATTTTTAAAAGGTTTTCAATCAATCAATAAACTAGCCTATTGCAGTCCACTGCTGAACATAGGCCTAATAGGTTTTAGATGTTTTGATTTTAAAGAATGTAATATGAACCAAGTCATCTGTAAAAGATATAGAAGTTTTTTTTTGGGCTAGAATAATAAAAGACCTGGTCATAAACATACATAACATAAATTCTTTCACCCGTCTGGAAGAAACCATCCTGTCATTGCTTGCGGAAGGAGAAGTGGCAACCGTGATAGCCTAGGACTTTCGACACAGACATTATATTATGATACAATACCGCTGTTGGCATAATGCGTTTCAAAATACTACTGAAGACTTTTTATCTACCATGTTCCGTATAATGTATTTTGAGTAGATATTTATCAAAACTTAGTTATTTCTAAAACCTATCTAATTAAGCCAGAAATCTATTTCAAGCAAAATTCTTAGCCAATTAGGTAAATAAAACAAGTCAACATATTAAAATAACTAATTAGAATAATATTTATAAACAAATTACTTATATTATGTTTGTTTAAGCACTAGCAAAGCAAGTCGGCGTACTTAATGAGTTCCTACGTGATCTAAACACTTCGGGTGCCCTCGGCAATACTCGGGTTTACTCGGCTATGCGCCCGCGTCACAAAGCGTCAATATTTGCCAACTACTAATGGATTTTGCGAAGGGTTTGTCCATGTGTGAATTTGAAAGTAAAATTTTATATGTAACCTGTTTTTAATGGTAAATTTATTTGCTCATTGTATCCTAGGAATACCCTATCGTATTAATTCGACAAGATATTGTCTGTTTTATAATATCAGCGCTTTTATGAAAGACTTATAATTGATCAGATCTAGTTTCATGTAAGAATTTACACTAAGAACTTTATTTAGCAACCGCTTACTGGTTGGCTACCATGAATACCTCCAGTTAGTGAGTGTAAGTAATCCTTATTTAAAGCCATCATGACCTTGTTCCCGTAGGAGAAAGCAGAAAATTTGAATTTTGAAATGCCTTGTATCATAACAGCTATCGTCACACATAACAACATCGGTTCCGAGAGCTCTTTTAGGGATGTCACATAGGTGTTTTCGTAAGACCTTACATAGTATTCCCTATCGACGCATTGCTTTCTTATTCTCTTAACACCGTTTCAACGTTAACTTTACATACTTTTATTAATTCGCAACTCTTTTTTATCTCACATGACGTGAAATTTGGATGATTAAGCAATAATTATGTTGTGAAAAATAAACATTGTGTTAATAATCACCACAATATAAAAACCTATCACTATATTAAAATAATCCCGCTGAACTGTCCATAACAGTTCATAATAATCGCATTAAAATTCTAGCAACGCACGCCGATCGGGCCCCCTCGCGAATGTTGCCAACGCTAAATAAACTCCAGCAAATTGTGCGTGAATAAACATTGACAATAATACTCGCATTGTTGCAACCCCAGCCGGGTGCGCTGTGAAAACATACGATCTTATCGAGACGATCGGGAAATGAGATGAATTGTGTTGCTAAGTATTGTTCGATTATAGAGATAGATACATGGTACTTACATTTTATCTGAGAAAAGTAGTTTGAACCTGACATAGTTAGTTTTAGTTTCTCCGTGTGGTGACGGAGTAAGAATACCATATGTCACCACCCCATCTCATCCCATGGGTGTCGTAAAAACCGACTACGGGACTTTCCGTGAATATTATTTTTACATGATAAAAAGAAGGAAAACTTGAAAATAAACCCTATACCAATCCGTTTGCCCAGCGTGGTATTAGTAGGCCAAGTATCCCTCCGTCACTGGAGGAGGCCCGTCCCTGCAGTGGGACATGAATGGGCTGTTATGATAGTTTTAGAAAATGGTTTCTATTTATGTAATATTTTTACTATTTTATGCAATTAGGCCATATTTTGGAAAGTGGTAACTGGCGCCCATGGTCATCAGCAACGCCAGGGCTCAGTCAATTCACTGTTAACACTAAAAGTAAGTAATGCTTTATTTAAGATTCTTAGGAGGGAAAGATTTTGGAAGACTCGGCAACTTCTAATTAATCTAAGAACAGGCACGTACGTGGAAAAAAGAACTTTACCGGTCGTTATAGATTTCAGCTGGCACAAAAGAACTTGGCTGCTACAAGCGCTGGTGGTATCGATTATTTTTCGAGTTTATCTTTAAGCGCCTCATTGGACAAAAGTAAAAGAACGTATCGACCGTATTTCAATACACGCCAAGTTTTTGAACGAGACAAGATTTTTGAACTCTTTCAGCACATACAGTACAGATGCATGTCTTTGAAGGTCTTATAAGGCTTCCCTCGAAGCTATGAGTTCAATAAAATAACAAACTTAAATAGAATTATGAATACGTACAATGACGAAATGTGTACTATGGTGTAGAAGTCGTTATAAATTACTACTATAAAATCTATGAATAGGAAAACTTAAGTAATTCATTTACCTTTCGAAGTTTGAGTTGAGCCCTTCTTTTCATTAGGTAACTTCTAACTAGTAAACCTCATAAAGTAATTATTGTATTTAATTAAAACTTTAAGAGAGTAAACACCTTGTTATTAAACAACTAAAAATAGAATTCAATTCATACTAGGCCATTTCTAGAATTTTATCATAAGTTTAAATCAGTAGATAAATTAATTTAACTAGTATCTTTTCTAGAAATAGTTTTAATAACTTACTTATTTTGACGACCTCTCTGCCGTAGTGGTTATATTACATGGCTGCTACGCAGAGATCTCGGGTTCAATTCCCGCTCAATGCAAATCTTTGTGTGCATGAAACAATCATGTTGCTTCCATTGGTCTGAGTGTTTCTATGTTGTACAATATGTATGTATTTACAAAAAAAAAGTATTTAGGTATGTTTATCTGTTGTCTAGTTCCCATAGTACAAGCTCTGCTTTGTTTGGGACTAGATGACTTTGTGTGAATATGTGAGGATTATTTATTTATTATTTATATTATATTTCACCTTCATTATCCACCTCATACCGAGGACGCCGCCCGGAGTGAAAAGTCGAGAAAGGGCCTAAGTATTAATAAGTTGGGCTACAGCTAACATCAATGCCGCAAAGATGAAAACATTTATCCCATACTCTACATCAAATCAACTCAAGCCAGCATAATGGGCTTCCCAAGCATTTTAAGATCCAATGAGATCTTTATTTCACGAGAAGACTACTGTATAAAAATATCAAAGAGAAAAATCTTTTAAGTACAATACATTCTTAAACTAAGAGCTTTCAAATGTCCAAAAATCCTCATACAATTACATTATTATTTATCCACAACTTCAAAACGGACACAAAAACTGTACAGCCACCATTTCTAAATGTAAACAAACCAACAAAGATGACGGGAAATGAAATAGCAAACATTTCCGCGACTATTCCAGTGTTGCCACACTAAAGAAGATAAACTGCCGGCTGTGGGTGACGCGGGCACTCGCTCGCATTAGACGCGCCTGCTCGGAAACTAAGTGTGTCACACACTCTTATTTTTTCCCTGCGGCAATTTTAATTTACCGCTGACCGTGGATACGTTTGATGTCGAAACTCTTGAAAAATTCTATTGACCACAGATTTTTATTCTAACTTTACTTAATTTAAAATAAAGATTCTTGGTAAAATAGTTTGCAAAAAATAATATTTTGTCGTGACCAAGTTTACCTTAGCAAACCAGCCATTGCAGAAAGACTTGTCTATCATGCTGTTGTAAGTTCGAAGCCCAACCAAGACACATTCATTCATAATTTGTGCGAACCACATTGGACCATAATTTGTGTGATTTACAGACAAAATAATTGTCATGTCATGAGTCGTTATTATTGTCATGTTGTTGGAATGTAACTCATTGGTGACAGGCGATTGTGGTTAACAGCTACCGTGCGAAATCTACAAAATATTAATATTGAGGTTAAAATTCCCACGACACAAGATGATCACTGACGCGCAAAATGCTTTTTAAAATTATAACTTTATATTTACACGTACAATCCTCTAGACACAAGAATTATTTTTTAACAAAATGTTGGTTTTATTTAGATTTTCACTGCTGGTTCCACAAATTTTATAGTCGATCTTCTGTGTCAAGCAGTTACACTAACCATTACCCAAAGTAGTCCTTAAATTCATTTTCAAAATGTTATAACTAATTCCATTTTCTTACTTGCGAAACGAATTCTATTAAAATATACATCTAATCACGACTTCATTCATTATACATAATATTCACATCGCTACCTAACAAATCTAAAAATATAATAAGCTGAAAAAAATGCCTCGACGGAATATCAATAAGCATCAGTTTTTACCAGCTTACTCCACGTTTAAACAAGTACTTTGTACGCGTATCGACGATAAGTACACTTCATGTATTAAATACGACATTTACAATGTTTTCTGTAATGTTAAAATATAAGTATCGAACATCGATTACCATAATGCATTAACATAAACTAAAATAATTTCTCTGACTCGAGTAAAGCCTACGAATGCATCGACATCACGCTATTTGCGGACGTGAGGCCTAATGTTTACTCAGTCAAGTCTCTAGTGGTGGGCAAATATGGGCCCGATCAAATGGAATTGCTTATTTTGTCTGTCTACAGAGGCTCCCTAGTATAACAGGTATGAACAAACGGGCGTGCCTCAGGGCTCGTTCCTTGGGTCACTTAAATATTTTTTTACTCGAATAATTCGGTGGGCAATCGTGATGTTTTTTTGTCTACCGAACATCACTTGATGGTTTACCGTTTTAATCTGTGCTTGAAGATACTCGTGTATGCGGAAGCGTCATGTATTATTGTGTTAAATTATTTGTAAAATTCTTTCAACGAGTTGTTTAATTTTTGTTTAGATTGTATTGTGTTTACGTTTTAAGTAAGAGTTATTAATTCTATTGTGTTTAGTTTACTCTTGTATTGTACAATATCTACATACAAAAGATGTCTTTAGAATTGAATCAATCCTTTTTTGTTAAAAGGAAGTAAAGCCCATATTGAGGAATGTACAGTTTTTATTTTGTATTGGTATAAAAGGTAAAATCTTCTTTTCTTAGCTATTTTCAAACGTGTTTCGTATGTACCTACCTACTACATTTATAAAATGTTATATTAGTATTTATATTCTATAAAATATCTAGGTATTACTTACCTACATATCAGAAGTAGGTAATCTTAAGTAATTAACTACTAAAGTTTAGTAAAGGCCGTGGTAACCTAAATCTCTCTCAACTTCTGAGCTTATATAACAAAAGCGTTTACCCACTACAAAGTCTTATTGCATTTAATTTGATCCCCATCTTGAAGTTGGTCCACAACAAATACCACTGTTTATACTTTCTCTGGAACTACTGGGTTTTCTTCGGAGTTTGGATTAAATTACTGATTGTCTTTGCGCCGCATTGTCTACTGTTCAAGGGCTGTCTGATTGCGATCGTCAATAAGAGCAAAGTTATTAAAATTAGTTTGAATATTGATGTTTACCGTATAGTTCTGGTTCGATTTCCGCTCAAAGCAAATCTTGCATTTGTTTTGCTGTTTTCTATGAAGATATAGATATTTAGATTTATTTATTTATTATTAGGTTCACCAACAGCTATTTACACCGCATGCAATAGATATGGATATTTACCTAGTAATTTTTCTTAGTTTCGCCTAGTATACGTAGGTAAGTACAACAAGTTCTGCACAGTTTGGAACTATTTAGATGGCGTTGACAATGAGTTGCACACTCATTGTCAATCTCTACATTGGCATTATTATATTATAATAATAATGCCAATGTAGAGTGAAACCTAAAACATTGAAATCTATCTATCTGATAATAAAATAACATTAGCCTTATTTGAGTGTTTTAGAGTACTTAAACCTACATAAAATTCTAAAGTTCAATTGTCGGTACGTTATCATACAGAGTTTGGAAACATAGAGAGCATTTTATAGGTGTTTCTGTAACATTATGCAAACTATGAATGGTTCATCTTTGCAGTAGTAGCTGCAAGGAGAGATCTTCTCCTTAAATCGAGGCAAACTTGTCTATGATAGGACGATACGGGCCAATCACATTTTTAATGAAAATGGTGAATCCATTTTCATTAAAAATGTGATTAGCCCAATACCAAACCCAATACCAAAAAGGAAAACTCTATGACATTACCAATAAACAATTCTCAGAATACAACAAACTGAAATGGGCAGTAAGTAGTATTTATAATCTACATAACCGTTAACAAACAAGGCTCTTAAGCATTATGAAGGAATCCCGAGAATAAGGCCATTTCATAGAACTTGTAGGCATAAACAAATATCTACTCTGTGTACATATCAAGCGATACTCTATGCACCTGCGTTAATAACGCTCCCGGCGTATTATATCGAATTACATAACATAGATTAATTTACAGATATGATGGCAATTAAGAGTAATAAATAATAACAAAATACCTCACTCAAAAGGTTGCGTTTTCCGATACGCCGTGGCCATTCCAGATAATTTTTGTTATGCAAGTTATTTTTTGGAGTCAAAACACAATATGAATGGAAGAGCTTCTTTTTAAATGTATTCCCTGCGCGTGCAAGTAAGATATTTATTTATTTACCAAGCTTAAATCTATCATTACAGATTTCTTAACCTATTGCGATAGACTAGATGAATGGGATATGAAGAGATCGACCGGTGGTACTCCGCTGATAAGTGACTGATATATTGGATACCCTAACGGTTTTTATTAGCAAATCTGTACCATACCGGTGCACAAACGTTGACGGCGACTACTTTTACTTTTTTTATAATGTACAAAAAAAACAATAACATGTCCACTGCACTACCTAGATGGCAAAACGACAAATTAACCAGCAGACGTGCACGAAGTTTCGAATTCCAATCCCAAGCGAGATAAAAAATATTTCTGCGATATACTTAATGTATACTTGATGCACTTGGAAGTAGTTTGTTTCCGTAAATGTCATGTCTGTTAAACTCCCTGCGGTACGAGACTAGATCACTTCTTGAGATCTTGTCTTTTAAAAAAGAAAAAGTAAAATCCACTGCTATAGGGAATTTTCCAAACATTTATTTCACAGTTTTTGTGCATGACCACGCTACGGCGAAACAAATTTCACAATAAAGCATAAGTAGTAAGCACAAATACCTAAAAACTAATTTCTGAACGATATGACGCCTCTATAACTCTATAGTCTTTGATAAAGATGGAGGCATGGTAGCTCGGCGCGTATCTGTTTTTTTGTGATCGTCAGTTAATGGTGTTTGCGTTACCGAGGCTGCTTCGTGTTCGCAATCAGATACAATTGTGTTTATAACGCTAAATTAAATGGGATTTATTTTTAAAGAAAATAACCTAATGATTAGCGAATTAGGTTAAAGTAGTCTCCGTGTGGTGACGGAGTAAAAATGTCACCACCCATTCTCATACAATGGGTGTCATAAAAACCGACTAAGGGACTATCCGTGTATATTATCTTTACGAAATAAAAAGAAGGAAAACCTGAAATTAAACCCTATCCGTCAGGCCAGCGTCATGGGGGAGCCTCTTCCTTGCAGTGGGACATTAATGGGCTGATAAGATGATGATGATTAGGTTACTATAGGTATGTAACTTAATTGTATTATTATTTCTCTACACAAAACTACATAAACTCATTTTCGGCACGGAATCTAATCGTTATAACACATCTTAAGTATAAGGATACTTTTATTTGGCAAATGAAAAATTAAACTCATAATGTGTTATGACAATTCATTTTAATGTAAATGCTACTAAGGCAAGGAGGAAGATTATGGACAACAATAAATCGTTTAAATGATTTTATGGAAAACAAGACAGTATTATTGTTTTAGTAAATCAATCGTTAAAATAGACCGCTACACGATAACTTTCTAATCCTTTAGAAGAGGACTTTATGTTCTATGGTCAGATAACAATACAGATTGCTATAAGTATAGAGGTATCTAATCTTAATATCCTCCTTTTACGAAGTGGCTGCGTAAATCTTTGGGGTGACACGGGTAATAATAACTTAACATTAACAAGTCATGTCAGTCGCAAACGAAGTGACAAAAATAAAATTTTGTAAATTAGTTCACCAAGTTTTCCATCAAAGAAAGTCCGTCCGTCCCTGCTGTAGGGCTTTATAAAGTAGGTACCTACTTCGTTAATCGTTATTCTTTGATGATAAATTTATGATAAGTAAGATATTGTCTTGTCTATAATTTATTAATAGACTATCATCCGTGAAGTAACCAAAAATAGGTAGATCACCACTCTATCGCATTCCATGAGAGTCATAAAAGGTAACTAAAAAAAAGAAGCTACGTACATTTATGTCTGTGAATAGAAATCCGAAAGAGAATCTTTTTCCAAAGCCAAGTTGGCCTTTATCCCTGAAGGAGACCAATCGCAGCAGTATGACAATCAGTAGGAGGTATGATGAAACCAAAATACAACCAACAGAATCAAAGACATAATATGAGAATTTCACAATAACTCCTAGCGCAACAACAAAGGCTTCTCCCCGCTCTTACAAGATATAATTATACACCTATATCTACGTTACAACACCTACCTCATAATAGCAATAGGCGTAATTTCCAAGCGTATCAGTTAACCAATAAATTCCGAATTAGCGGCGCCGTAGTCTCGGGTTACATTAAATTGCAGTTTGTTACCCGATATAGCCACGTGCGCGCGAGGGAGGCACTGCGCATGCTCACACATCCGCCATCTTGAACGCCATTGTTACGGTTAGTTTAATTTGTTTTATTTATTGACGATACCTAGAAGGCTACGGATACGTTTTGGATAAAGGATTTTACATAATAGACCTCGACCTCGGTGGCGCGCCGGTAAAGCCAGCGGCTGCCGCGCATGAGGTTGTGGGTTCGATCCCCACGCAGGACAATAATTTGTGAGATCCACAAATTATTGTCCTGAGTCTGGGTGTTATATGTGTCCGTTAATTGATGTTTGTAAAAGTCCCCGCGACACAGGGCATGATCCCTAGTGCGGGAGTTGTCTTTAAAAAAAAAAAAAAAAAAAATAGTTAAAAAAATACATTTTTGTCAGACATTTGTAGCTCAATTCATACTTTTCATTAAATTTCTTTACAGATAAGCTTAGGGTTGACCCGCGCAAACGAATCAAAAATGTAGAGATCCGCAGGGCAAAAGTATCTGATATAGCACATACAATTGTCTCTCTTAAGTGGCAATGGGTTAAACACGTGGTACGTAAAACCTACAATCTTTGGGGAATAATAAAGGTTCTGGAAAAGAGACGGCGCGGCGGCGCGGCGTAGCGCAAGAAGCTGGGTAGGCAGAACCCTTACAAGGACAACGAGGAGATGTTACCATCAGTGTAGGTTCTAAGTGTGAAATGACTAGATTTTTCTTACAAATATCTGGCAAGTCATCCAAGTAATCATATTATTAAATCAACAATAAATTACGTATGTAGAAAAAAAATAGGTAGCACACCTACTTAGAAAAAGATAAGTACATTATTCACAAAGTGTATATCCATCTGAAGTGTATTACCTAATAGAGTAATGAAAGTTTAAGATAAACTTATGGAGAGAATTTAGGCCTACTGTACAAGGTGTTACGAATGCTACGATGTAGGTAATAGTTAAATTTTCTCTCCAAATTTTCGTTAGTCACCGTCATAATATTCATAAATGTTATTCCTGGGTTTATTTTGATCAATCTCAATTTACCATTAATAAAAATAAAATGACAAAATAAGAACGATAAGTGCGTCTTATTTCTCTCTGTTATCTGTACTAGAGCAACAGTGTCCTTCGCAATCAATATGGACGTTGTATCTATAGTTTATTTTTTAATTTATTGCATAAGTTTTATCCGTCACTGTAGAAATAAGATTTTGTTGTCATTGCGATCGATGGATGGCGTTCGAGGAATAAATCACACAATAATTTTTCGTAGAGGTTGTCTCATACTTTCCACTATATACGAAATACAAACTACGACGAAAAGTATTTGCGAAGTTCTAATTGTCTTTCTTTAACTAAGTAAATAGATATTTGAGCCGACTCACTGGCAAACCTGGGGTCGTTGGAGGCGGGGTACCACCCAGCGCCTCTCATGTCCCCATAGTGCGGCAGGTCTGCGGGGGCGCAGCCGTAGCCCTGCACGGGCGCTCCGCCGTACAGCGGCACTGCGTACGGGTTCGCCGCCATCCCGCACGACGGGCCCAGCGGGGAATTTATACTGCTTCCTGATGAGTTCGATCTGGAAACAATTAAATAATCAAAATCTTGGAAACACTAACCCGCGACTTCCTCTGCGTTTTTAGATAACATAGTTTTAAAACAAATTAGTTAAAAGGTTAAAGTGAGCCAACCTTAAAAGATACTACGCTTTAGCGGACTTGTCTTAGACAACTGCCGTACTCAAGCCTTGAACCGCGGGGATTTTTTCGAACATAAAACTAACAGGCCCAAAGTACATCCAGTTAACAGACAATGAAACAGCTAGGCTAGTTTATTTTAGCTATAGTATTATGTCGTATGGTATTCTGTTATGAGGTACTGCGGCTGATAATATCAACACAATATTTCTGTGGCATTGGGTATACATATGATAACTCCAAAATCAGCTGTTTTTAGTTAAGTATACAAGTGGACTTTATTTTTTCTATATTTTCGTTTGATCCAATCGAAATAAGTCCACTACTCTAAGAAGTCCATATTATTTTGATCAAATAATGATAACTTTAAAAAAAATATATATATATTTGATAATTTTCTGTTATTTCAACATATCATCTTTTTGTTAGAGCAAATAGTTAATGTTTCACGATCCATTTCAGATAAGTGTATATATCATTTTTAGATCAAACATTTTATATTAAACACCTTGACAAAAATTGATAAGTCCCGTTTATATAATGAGTGATAGTGAGGAGAATTATGATGAATAATATTTGTTTCTTTAAAAACTAATTACAGTGTAAGATTAATTGCCAAAAACATGATCTCAACTTATAATATCATAAGATAAACATATATCACAGGATAAACATGATAAGTTTAATTATTATTTTTTAACTTTTTTTTTTCATTTGGTACAAAGTTGTTAAGTGCCACTAATTAACAAATAAAAAAACTTATTGATTTGATTTTTATGTTAGTGAAAATCTGATTCTAATAAAAACAATAATTTCATTGATTTGTTTTATTATTTCATTATTCCGATTTAAGAAAATAACTTAATGCTTAAAATGCTTGTACTGTAAACTCGTTGTTCAAGAGTTATCATATATATACCAAATGCCACAGATTTGTTTTGCAACAAAGAGCGGTACGTTGTATAGTATATACCTAATATGGGCCCAAGAGAGTCTCAAAGATAAGTTTTAAAATATATAGAAGTTAAAGAAAATTAAATGTCAATTATTTCATAAATTTAAATGTTTCATTAAACATATGTTAATATCGAAATCATACTACAGTGTAAAGGATTACTTAAACGATAAAAATGCTTGGATCTGAATTGTCCTGTTTAGTAAATAAAATAATATTTATTTGTGAAGTGATCACCAAAAGAGCGATAGGAACCCCGCAGAGTTTCTTGTGGGTGTCTTCTCTGACATGGTCGTGTTCCGAACCCTCAGTAAACTTAGCCGTTAAGTTAGACGTATGTGATCACTATAAAACGACTTTCATAAGTGATACAACTGTATCTTATATGAATAAAGAAATTATTGATTATTTGATTCTTGATTCCAGACTCAACTAAGTAGTACAATAATTTGTGGATCACACAATTTATAAACTCGCGTGGGAATCGAACCCGGGACCTCGTTAAAGTAATGTACTTATTAATAAGTGGGTAAATGTGCAGATAAATAGAGCAGATAGAATCATTATTATCAGACAATAATCCTAATACTGATAAACATAACACAAATAAAAATAGTACTTAGTAGGTAGCTAACGCAGAAAAAAATTATATCATTTTCTTCGGGATATAGTTCTGCGCATATTCACAAGGACAAAAACAAATTCAATCAAATTATTTATCTTTTCGTTTAAAGTTATTTCTACCATTATTCGCATTTAAAATAAATTTGACCCAAATCTGCCACACACAGTTTAAACCGTTACCCGAAGAGGCGCCAACACGTCACTCTCAAACAATACCCAGCTTATCTGCCTAATCCCTATTTACACAATTTAATCTCCCTATCGACTCATCCCTGCATCATCAAAAATATTTTACTCGCCATTTTAAACCTTAACTTTAATGAAATAACGTTTCCAACGATTAATGTAGACTGTAATTTTATCCTTGTCTATAGGACTACCCCTGAGCCGCCATTACGATGTTTGGTTTGACAAATTGAGTTTTGACAGGGCGGGAAATGATGGTGCAAACCGTTTTAGTTGGTGGCGAAATAATTGGAGTCATTTTAATTTGATTTAAAATTGTTATCTTTTAATTTAAACTCCTGTCGTATTAATTAGTTGTGAGCAAATTTAATTGTGTCGAAAGCTGTTAAATTCAATTAAATTTTGGTCCACTTGAGATATTATTTAAAAATTAACGTGGCTAAGTACCTAGATGTATTGACTCGAAGCCAATAATATATTCAAAATTAACACAAGTTATTTTCCCATAGGCCTGTAAAGTCCCTACTCCCTAGTGAAGACAATTATGTTTATCTATTGTCTAACATCTACTTTACAGGCTCTGCTTAGTAGGTATGACGTAATTAGATGACGTTGTAAATGTACGAAAGGGATATTTTATATTATAATAATTTATAAAGATTACCTAACAAGTAGGTTTTCTTTGTAAATAAGCTACTACCTAGTACCTACACGCCTATAACCAAAACAGTAGTTATCACTATCACTTTCAAATCCCCAGTTCCCCACGAAACTTTCCAAGCCGTATAAAATAACATAATGAGCATGTATTTGTCATCATGTAAATCACTATTTATTTACCAATAGCGGAAAAGTCTGTGGGTGTTAACATGCACTTGTCTATGCTCAAAACAAACATGGCTACGTTCTTGCAATGCAATGTTTAATTTAAAAAATATAAATCATATGCTTGAGTAACGGCCTGTCAATTTAAACAATTATAATGTTGGTACTTCTAACCGCATTTTAAAAACAAATAAACATGTCATTGCTTGCGTTTTTAGGTTATGTGAATTTTTTATTTTGTTTTATGAAATAGCTACAGTCCGACTTAAGAGTAAATTAAGAGTTGAGTTTATGATAATAAACTTAACATTGTAAAATAAAGATTTTTTTTTTTATGTGTTAGGTGCGTGTTAGTTTTGCAAGCCAGAAATTATTTATGTAGCTATTGTATTTTTGTACGAACGTCAATGTATAGCTAAATTAAGTTAAATTACATAATTATATCAATCAAGTCTGTATACACAGAAAGTTATACTAAACATACTCGTACTAATCTATGAAACAAATCTTTAAAGTATATTTTTAATGAAACTTTACTTTTTGGCTACGAAAGAAACCAGTAGGATTCGAACTGCGACCACTACGCCAACGAGACGTTACGTAACTTAAGTGAAGTACCTATTTGATATCGATACCTACTCAAAAAAATTCTACTTTTTCTTTCTATTTTTCTATTTTTCTTTCCAATTAAAACTGTAATTTGGATAATTCTTCAAAGTAAATCGGCTTGCAGTCTACACCCACAAATTCTACAGTACCTACCTACGTGTAGAGACGCTGTATCAACCATAGTATCTGCATGTCAGTTCTCGTTCCTAAAATTCGGTTAAGTTAATTTTAGTTGTCATGTTTTTGCTATTGCAATTGTAATCTCTTGTGGTCGTGTTAAAGTTTTATTTAGAGTGTGACAATTTGACAACTAAAAGTTAACTTAACCGAATTTTAGGTACGAGAATTGACATGCTGTTTAAAGTATTTAACGACAGATATTGTCTTGTAAATTTCATAAGCAGCAATAGAAAACAAATTAAGTTGCAAGTTAACCGACTCCAAAAATAAAAGGCGGTTCTCAATTCGTTTATTTTTTAAATGTTTGTTTTCTCGAACTCAATCATTTCGTAACTTGTATTTTAAAGTTTGGTGTCGTTGAGATAATAAATAACGGCCTAACTTTTCCGTCACTATGCTGCATTCGAACGTATGAGGCAGTAAAAATGTTTTTCGAAACAGCGTCTTTCGCGACTACTTCATTCGAGTCCATGAGCTTTCGAACCTATGAGGCAGTGAAAAAAAAATTCGCAACAGCGTGTCTCGCAACAGTGACGTTCGAAATGACATATCGCACGTCACAAACAAAAGGGTATTATTTCGAAAACGTTGTTTTGAGATATCGCGTATTAAAGTTTTAAAAAATCATAGATTCGGAACTACTTACTCAAATATTTAAAATTATCTCTAGATTTAAAAGTACACTATCCTTCTTTATGCTGGTTAAGTTTAGTTTGTGTATCTATAACAGTTTTTTTATATTAATAGTTTTATGGGAACAGAAAAAGATGATACCCTTTAAGCAGTCCAAATAGCTCTTAAGTTTAACTTGCTACTCTCTAGCTTAACCAAAATTTACCAAATTATTTCGATAACCAGTTGTAATTAATATTGATACTATATTAAGCAGCACAGAAATTATCTTTTGCCTACATGGCTAAGGGATTATAATTCTTCTTCTTCTTCGTTTCGACGGCAATAAGTCTAATTTCAAATATATTTTAGATGTGTTTTGCCCAAAAACCAGCGACAGCAACAGCATTATCGTTGGCACTCTTTAGGTCTTCTGGTGTGCAGGTGGCAGGGCACATTGGGCATGATAGGAAGTGTTCCATGTCCTGGACGAGAGAACCGCACCCACATCCACTATAGGAGGGGTTCAGATAACCCCATTTAGTCCGGTTAGAGTTACAGCGGCCTACTTGGGTACGTAGCCTATTGAGCGACCTCCAGATCGGCCACTGCTCCTCGAAACCAGGTGGAAGATGTTCGGCGGGTGGAATGAAGTCCGCCGGTGGTGCAAAGTTTGAGGCCCACCCGTCCAGTCTAGCCTTACTGGGGTCACCGCACAGTGCACGTGTGTGTCGCAAAAAACTCTTACGACTTTTGAGGCGTGCCCTGGGTATATTGTGCGAGTAAAGTGGATGACGAGGGTCGGTCTCTTGTTTTTCCTTTCACTTTCGCAAATGACCTGACGGCGAACACCAGGTCGAGCAATGGCGGCCAATGAGTATAATTTGACCAATGGGGTAGGTTTCAAGCAGCCAGTTATTATATGTTTCATTCAGGGCAGAGTCGATCATACCTGCGTGAGCTGAACGGTGCCATACCGCGGACGCATACTCTCCTGCCGTGTAGGACAATGCCAGACCCGTAGTCCTGACAACATGTGGGGCTGCCCCCCAAGACGCAGAAGTTAGGCGTTTGACCAAGTTGTTTCTGGTTGATATTTTTTGCTTGGTATTATAATAAATTAAATACTGATTGCATCTAAAAAATCTAGAAATTCTATTTGTTTTAGTGTCATAATTAGTTATAATAAAAAAGAAACTCAATATGAAAGAAACATAATTTAACAACATTATGTAGGTACCTACAGTAACAAAACTAAATCAAATGTGATACTTTGGGGACATACGTTAGATCCCTGTTGTCACTGTCAGCAAATGGGTCTTCGTAGAAGTATTGAAGTGGGCCATGAAAGAGAAAGTTGTACCTGGGAAGTATGTGAAGTTAATTCGTGCTATGTAAAGACAAACCAGTTATACGTCCGATCGTCTTGCAACTCCAACCAGTTCAGTGTGGCGGTAGGCTTGCACCAAGGGTCGGCTTTAAGTCCTTACCTCTTACTGACTATGGACGCCTTGACGGCGGGCATACAGGAAATGGCACCCTGGTGCAGTGTTTGCCGATTACATTGTTCTGGTTGGGGAGGATGGACCTAAGATCCAGAGCAGATTAGAGCGTTGGCAGTCCTGAAGCCATAGCGCTTAACGGCATGCGCCTTCTAGTCTTCTCTGTCTTCCGGTATCTCGGTTCTTTCATTCAAAGCGATGGCGTAGTAGATCGGGCGGTCAAGAACCGAGTTAACATAGGATGGATGAAATGGCAGCAGGTCATTGCTTCACGGGAACCATCTGTGACCCCCACAGTCCCCTTAATTTAAGGGGAAGATCTATAAAACTATGATTACACCTGCCGTCCTGTATGGATCAGAGAGTTGGCCAGAAAAGAGATGAATGAAAGACAATCTGTGTGGTGTTACGAGAGTAGATAGAGTAAGAAATGAGTATGTAAGAAGATTTGAAAGTGGCACCGGTGGCAGAAAAATTACGTGGCAGCCGGCTGTCATGGTATGGGCATGTTATGCGGAGAAATGAGAGTCATGTAGTGAGGAAGGTGGTGAACATGTGTGTGGATGGATATTGGGGAAGAGGACGACCAAAGAAACGATGGATGGATTGTGTGAAAAGCTATATGGCTGCGAAGAGTGTTACTAGTGAGATGACGTCCGATAGGACAGTATGGAAGAAAAAAATATGCTGCGCCGACCCCAAATAAAATTGGAATAAGGGCAGGGAAATGATGATGATGAGCAAATGGGTCTTTGTTTTCTTCATTTTAAGAACTGTCCGGTGTACTTAGGCGATTGCTGATTGCTTTCATTATTAAACCAGCCTTCCTACTCCGCTTCATTGTTTTGATTATAACTAAAATTTAAAAAAGACAAAATATAATAACAACTTAAAAGGTAGTATTTTACTTGAAACTTGCAACCATAAAATACAATTGACAAGATGTACAGAATTATCTCAAGCAAATCGGGAGCTATAAAGTATTATTTTAATATTATTTCGTTAAAATTACCAAATTATATTATATTGAACAGGCAAGACAGTATTATTTAAAATAAAACATGAAACTAGTATAAATTTTAACAAGCAATAAGGTATTAACTTTACATAATACTGTTTAGAATACTTACAACTTTATAGATTGATTCCATATTGACGACTGGACGGGTTGTAACTCAGAAAGATACGTGCGACGGCCACGAACGATGCCCGGCTACTGAATCAACTAAGATGCGACTGTCTTACCTATCTCGAAAATAGGGTGCATAAATAGTCAAGAAAGAATTGTATCGTTATATTTCAAAAAGTATTTGGAATTTAAATACTATTTTCTTACCAATTTATAGAGAAAAAAATTAGGTTTCCGAATTCAAAATAAAAAAAAAACGGTTTTTCAGACTTAATACCCTTTTATTTATAGCGTGCGATATGACACCCGCTTTAGGAAATCCATGAGATGATATGGCATAATATTCTTATTAGATACTTAATATTTTTATTGCTTCAACACACTAACACTAATTAAGTATTTATTCATATTTATGTAAACATTGAGCTCCGTGAATTACGGAAAAGAAAAAATGCTGTCACCTAAACCCAGTAAAAGTCTACTAACGAAAACTTTTCAGATTGTCTATGATAATACAAAAAAACTTGGCCCTACAGCTCTATGCCCTGTGTCTATGCCAATCTCTCTAGCTACCATAGTAATACTAAATTGAAAGATTTACAGTTGCTCTAATACAAAATAATACATATTATATTTTTTACATAATAATTATCAATAGGTATAATAAACACAGTTAAATTGAATGAAAACCACGAGATGACATTGATACAACGGCCTTTGTAAGAAATACAAAAAAAAAACATGCTTTTCTAGTTAATAAAAATTACGTCATATTGTAAACCGAGACACAAATGTAAATACAAAGAAGAATAATAAATTTAGATTGTAAAAAACGGTAAATATATGATTATACGAAATTATGAACGGGTGACGCATTGGTATTAAAGAACTAGGCATAGGTAGGTACTAATGTCCTAGAACGATATTTCATTTATTCAATTAAATAACAATAATAACAAATACCTATATACAAACATAAAAATAACAATAGATAGGTATGGATAGAACAAGTATGGGTAATTCTTATGATAACGGGGTAGTTATTATTTATTTGTTTTTAATATTTATTCGACGACCTCTGTGGCGCAGTCGGTATATTACATGGCTGCTACGCAGAGGTCTCGGGTTCGATTCCCGCTCAATGCAAATCTTTGTGTGCATGAACATGATTGTTTGCATTGGCCTGAGTGTTTTCTATGTATAATATGTATGTAATTACAAAAAAAAAGTATTTAAGTAAGTATGTTTATCCTTTGTCTAGTACCCATAGTATACAAGCTTTGCTTAGTTTGGGACTAGATGTCGTTGTGTGAATGTGTGAGGATTATTTATTTTTATGACACGGCGGTATAACCGTTTCAAGCCTGATGAAAAGCATGAATACAGTTTACAAATGATGGCAACCGATAGTAGTCAAAAATTTACTCCATTTCGTCGCCATCACCTTGCCGGTTTCGTCATATTTATGCTTATTCACACTACGTTTGAAAGACCCGATATCCTATGACGTAGTTTCCACCTTGCTCGTCTATATACCTAGGCGAAAAAGACAAGAAGTTTTCAAATAAATAATATAATAGATGAAAGAGCTAACCATAAACTAAAAAGCGGGTAGAGCTATGTAAAATGTAACCAAATGCTACCCAATACTCGTATCCTACTAATCCTAATAATATTATAAATGCGAAAGTTTGTGAGAATGGATAGATGGATGGATGCTTGTTACTATTTTACGCAAAAACTACTGAACAGATTTTGATGAAACTTTACAGTAAAATAGCTTAAACATCAGACTAAAATACAGGCTATAAATAATCATAACAGCCCATTAATGTCCCACTGCAGGGCCGGGCCTCCTCCCGTGACGGAGGGATACTTGGCCTACTAATACCTACTAGGTACGCTGGCCAGACGGATTGATAAGTATAGGGTTTAATTTTAAGTTTTCCTTCTTTTTATTTCGTAAAGATAATTTTCGCGGATAGTCCCTTGTTTGAACGACACCCATGGGATGAGATGGGGTAGTGACATATTGTATTCTTAGTACGTCACCACACGGAGAGTACCTATATAGATAGAGAGCTAGAATAATAAAGACTTTTAATCTCTAAGTCACCTTTTACGACAATAAAGTGATGAAAAACGGATTAAAAATAAAAATAGTCACAAACCGATCTTATTCAGTCGGTGTCGTAAAAATGTCTTAGGCAACAATTTGTTACAAAATTGTATATGGATAGTCTGAAATCAAGTAGTTTAAGATAATTGTTTTGATCGAATTTAATTTCAATCTTAACGTACCTATTTCTGTTTTGTTCCTAATAAATCAAAAATAAGAATAACACTCAGTTTTATGAGCTATGATCCAAAGCAACAGATAAATAGTATTTTAATTCCTTCATTCTTCATTTCCTGTTAAATTTAATTATTTTATTTAATTACAATAGTATCAGGGTGACTGATAAAGAAATGAATTTATTGATTAGGTACTAAAATAATATAGGCACATACAAAAAAAGGCGATAGCGTGTTAAGTATTCACAGTCACTCATAATGCCTACATTGACCGCCCGACCCCTAAAAGAATAAAGGGACCAGTCAGAATAAAGGGGCCAGTCAGAATAAAGGGGCCAGTCAGAATAACAGCGCTGTAAGCTACCGCATTAGCTGCAGCATGATGCTGAGACTGGTCCTAGTTTTTGAACCTCACGTGACTTAAGCACCTACTGTTAACTTCTTATGTCTAATGTTGTATAGTTATAAGACATGTAAGGAACAAAAATAAAACTTATTTTATTTTATTTATTATTTTTAAAATATGTAGGTACTGTGTAATTGAACTGTGTATATAAACGGATCGTAGATACATTGAGGCGTTCATTGTCCGTCGGAGAACTCTAGGGTTAACTTTTTGAAGCCTTATTTAGAGTCCCCGGAATATAACAATTTGATATGTAAAGCAAAAGTTTATCTATGTCGATTCCAAAACCATTTAGAGATTTTAAATCGGTAAGGAATAAAATCATATTTTTAGCGCAAAAAACCTCAAGGTTGTGGTCATTTTTACAATTATACATGAATTACTTTGTCTTTTATTTGACATCCAAATGACGTTATGAGTCCGGCTGAACAGAAGTTTGTCTCTGCCTTCATTGCTCAAGTAATTCAGCCGTACCTACGCATGACGTCACAAGTAAAACTTAAAATATTTATTAAAAATAAACTATAAGTAGGAAACCAAAAATACTCAAAATAGATGTTTATTAATAAACCTTTAAAATAAAAATACCAATAAAATCTTTACATACCGAAATGAGAAAACAACTGTGTGGTTTTGGCTGGTCCAAGTTCGACATGGTCATGACACTGATAGCTTTCAGTGTTGTAAAGTCTATTCGAGACTAACCCCTGGTTTCCGAATGACTGATCAAGTAAAAATCAACTAATCAAGTGTCAACACTGTCATTTTAGTTCCTGAAAATTATAGTTTTGACAATTGATTAGTTAATTTTTACTTGATCATTCAATCGGAAACCGGGAGTAAGAGTTAGAAGAAACAGCTTTTAAGTAATTATATTACTATAAGTTAAAAAAGCCAGCGAATTAATAACTTCCTTGTTACAATAATTGTACTTACTCTACGTTAATTGGTAGGTCGATCGGTGTAAAAAAAAAACTATCGGTGTGAAATACCTAAGTATCGCATTCGACGTGTGTCAAAGAGGTCTTATTGTTTTAGGACTACCTACTGATTAACATGACATATTATAATTTGACTGTACGAGCTAATTACTTGAAAGACGTTATAAAACACAGTACCCTCTGCACGCAAACCTACATATCCAGATCAATGCAAACATTTTTATTCTTTCATACAATAAAGCCTACTTATTAAAGTCCTCGGTTGGACTTAAGTGGGAGATATCTACTCAGGTAATTTTTATTTATTCTTCTTGAGCATTTCCAGATAGCATTCTATATCCAGCCAGACTTTACAACCTATTGTGGCTATTACTCTTTATGTTTGGAGACCGTAGGTCCTAATTTAGGCTCACAATGCACTTTTTATATACCTACTATTAACCCTATATTAGTACTAAGTAATAATATTATAACCAATAAGTGGTAATATTCAGATAAGTACAATATCAATTCATCTGTAACATGCATAACAGCTCTTAATAGTTCTACGTCTGATATAATTTTTATCTGATCTTCATTATAAGCACATAACGGTTAATTATTGCACCGGTGATGACTTTACGACTTTACTTTAAAAATAAACTATTTAAGTACTTATACAATAAACAATAACTGCAGCTGTATCTAACTAAACATTGCGTATGTGCCATTTTGTGTTCTGTAGAATTTAAATAAAACCTCTAAAAACATTTATGATAGGTATCAGTTTAATGTTAATGTTGCTATTTCTTTAAATGTTTAAAAATGTTTGATAGTTACTATTATTACCTACTTGCTTTTAATAGGTTATTAGGTATTATCTATACCAAACTTATCTAAAGTGACTACGGTAGCTAAGTACTTAAATTTAAACAATCAATTAATTGTAAAACATGAATTAAATTAAAAAATATTGTTAAGTTTTATCTTTGTTTAAATAAAGAATATTTTAAAGCATAATATTTGTGAAAGTATATTGACTAAGCAACAATAATAAATATAATAATTATTTTATTTAAATAAGTTACAGTTAAGTTAAAATACTCACAGTAAACTACAAGCTTGCATCAAGTTAAAGTGTCCTGAACTTGCTAAGTTATTATCATCGTAATCACGAAATGTTATCATTTTAAGCACTTGTTATCAGAGACCATAAAGTAGAGTCTGGATCTCGATTCATTGATACACTCATAGATAAAATATTTTCTTCTAAATTCCTAAACGAAAAATAAAATTAAACTGACAAATGAAATTTAAAAGCGTTTTTTACCAATTTCAAATTGTTATTTTTTAATTTTATTATTTATGGCATAAATATTTGTTTTAGGCCTTAAAGGTTTTATATTTTTTTAAATATTTAATGTCATTACTTTTATCTTAACTTGAAAACCTGTTTATTTGTTTTAATTTATTTAAAGATTATTTTATTTCACCTAGTACGAGTATGTACCTATTTATTTTTCGTACACAAAATCTAAAATATTATTTAATTTAATCTATTTTGAATATCAATGTATCTTATGAAAGTTTAAGTGTTATTCATATAAGTGGTTCACTTAGCCGCGTATACATTGTATAGTTATACCCACATATAGTACTGGTCTTCCACCGGCATGTCTGTTATCAGAGGTGCTACACGAAGGTCCTTCAAGGTGTTACTTTAAGTCCACTATCATTCGTATCATTCGCATACTAAGTAGCGATGGTGGGTCAGCGTTAGTACCGCGCGCCTACTCGACATGGTTGACCGTGCACACACCGCCACTTGACCGCTAATCACAACATACCTGCACAAACAAACGTCACAGAACTATATCCTTCGACTACGAGCGACGCTCAAGCACTCTCCTCGGGACCTTCGCCACTCGAAAAATCAGCGGGTGGAGGGTCCCGTGCCCCCTCCCGACACCCCCCCCACTCCACCCCGCGGGGAGATCGATCCACGCACCTGTACGGCGACGGCGGGTTGTTCGCCAACTCCAACTTGCGGTACTCCTCTATGGGCGACAGGATATCCGTGACGGAGAAGGGCGTAGAGTGCTGGAGCTGCAGCTGGGAGAGGTTCTGCTGCAGCAGCGCCGACTTGGGCGACAGGCTCATCGCCAGCTCGGCCGCGCTCAGCTCCGGCAGCGCCTCCGCCGGACACGGCGAGTAGTCGCCGCCCTCCGCGGACATCCGACCGGCCGACACTCGACGCCACTCCACGGCTCAGCCTCTAGTGGCTCTCGGGGCGAGAGTGGCGGCCGGAGCCCCCGGCGCGGGTTACAGCACTCGAGGGGACACGCCCCCGGACCGGGGCGGGGTCGCGTTGCGCGGGCCGACGCTCGCTATTGGTCGTGCGGCGGCAGGGCTCCGCGCGGTGGGGGCGGCGCTGACACCGCGGGCGCCGCGCCAGTCGCCGCGCTCCTGGGGGGCGCCCGCGTGCCTCGCTGTCACATGTACACAGACATGTTGTTTATACTGCTCCTAGGCGTAGTATTGTTACTTGCGTGATCTGTTACTACTAAACATTAACTTAAACTGTTACTTAGTTATGTATTAATATCTTATTCAGTTAGTAAGTGATGATTGGTGAAATAATGTACCTAGGTAATGTCTTAATGTGTAGTTAATTAACTTAAGTAAGTAGGTATAAGCGTGGTTGTTAATAATTAAGTTATAGTGCAAAAACTTAATTAATAGTAAAATATTGCTTAATCTGTAATTATGATTTTATTTTGTGGCAAGGTGTTTTGTTCACTACAAACACTATAATGAATCCACCTTGCACTTAGACACATTCCCTCACTGAAGGGCGTCCAGCTCTGCAGCGGGACAATGACTAATAAATAAATGCCTACTCATATGCAGTCATAGCCATAGCTATACCTAGGTATAACTTTTCCTCCTTTTGAACTTATTAAAAGAAATCAGATAGAAAATAACTCGCCCAAAAAACTGTGCTTTGTGTTGCGTAGAATTTCCCAACACGTTAATTCATCAGACACAAAGAACTCTATGTTTTGATAGCTTCATACTTCCATGAGATAAGGTGGTGGCACATACACGGACTAGTTCCAATAAGTTTGTTCTATTTACCTAAGTATACGATATATATTTTGACGACCTCTGTGGCGTAGTGGTTATACAGGGTGTTTGGTACATCGTTTGCCAAATTGAAGTAGCTGATAGAAGAGGTCATTACCCGTCTTTTTTCACTCACCTAGCTGGTTTTAACCTCAACACATTTTAGATATCGATGTAAAGCTATTTTTTAAAGAAAAACCCAAAATTTACCATGAACACTTAATTTTTTTTTTAAATTTCCTTCGTGAGTCCTCATAATTATATTTTGTTTTAAAGTTTAATACTAGGAGCATCAAATAAAATCATAATAGCTCACCAAAAACTTCAACTTTTTTGTTTATTGACTTATTATAACTGTAGAGACAGGTAAAATTTAAAGATATGACCAACTTCACAGTACAATAAAAAAATAAATAAAAGAGAGAAAGTTCTTCCATTTTCTGAATAAATGCCTTACTTTATCCTCTTTCCATTAGTATACAACATGTTATAAAATAGTAAATAGTTTTTCTACAAAACATGTGTAATACATAATTCGAAGTAAAGAAAACACGTTTGATGAATAAGCAAAGGTAAATTTACTAGCTATAATTGCTATAATTGATTCATTCTAGCGTACTTACCTAGTTACTTTAGCTTTTTTTGTCACCGCAGTGGGTCTACCTTATCACATTAGAGTTAATTTTAATGTAACAAAAGAAAAAAAAAATCATCATTTACTATAGCGTCAATAATTACGATAAATGTTATGCATCAAACGTGTTTCCTTTACTTCGAATTATGTATTACACATGTTTTGTAGAAAAACTATTTACTATTTTATAACATGTTGTATACCAATGGAAAGAGGATAAAGTAAGGCATTTATTCAGAAAATGGAAGAACTTTCTCTCTTATATTTATTTTTTTATTGTACTGTGAAGTTGATCATACCTTTAAATTTTACCTGTCTCTATAGTTATGATAAGTCAATAATCAAAAAGTTGACATTTTTGGTGAGCTATTATAAATTGATTTGATGCTCCTAGTATTAAACTTTAAAACAAAACATAATTATGAGGACTCACGGAAGAAATTTTTTTTTAAATTTAAGTGTTCATGGTAAATTTTGGGTTTTTCTTTAAAAAATAGCTTTACATCGATATCTAAAATATGTTAAGGTTAAAACCGGCTAGGTGAGTGAGGAAAGACGGGTAATGACCTCTTCTATCAGCTATTTTAATTTGGCAAACGATGTACCAAACACTCTGTATAACATGACTGCTACGCAGAGGTTCAATTTCCGCTCAATGCAAATCTTTGTGTGCATGAACTTGATTGTTTGCATTGGTCTGGGTGTTTTCTACTTATAATTTATGTATGTATTTACAAAAAAAATGTTTAATCCGTTGTCTAGTACCCATAGTACAAGCTTTGCTTAGTTTTGGAACAAGATGGCGTTGTGTGAATGTGTGAAGAATATTTATTTGTTGTTTACCTACGATGTCTTGGACATAATTAAAACAGGAAGTGTTATCACTCTATCTCATAAAGTGGGTGTAGTAATAACTGTTTGAAAGACTACTTAGATGCCAAAGTTATGTTTATTTGACAGCTAACGAATTAGAGGTAAAGTACTATCTCGGGTAATTGTACTATGAACATTACGTACATAAAAGGCTTATTGTAATTATTTGTAAATCGCCCAAACAATTTTTCTTTTCTTTTGATGATAATATTTTCTTTTGTCGATATTTTTTTGGTTACTTGTTGTTGATGGCATAATAATGAAGTTATCGAAATAGAATGAAGTAATTTGAAATGCTTATTTTAAGGCGGTAGGTAGTACAGTCACGAGCAATAATATGTACACATTTTCACATTTTGTAAAACATTTATCTAAAGTTCTGCTAATCCAAAATTGAAAATTCGCAGATTAGTTCAAAACTGTACGAAACCTCTTCGAAATTATGAAATAATTTTATTATTCTAATGTCTAGATAAACGTGCAGATGGTTTAGAAAATTTGACAATGTGTACATATTATTGCTCGTGACTGTACATAGGCCTGTTTGCCAAGAATGAAAAATATACTTACATTTCATGTTCTTCAATGCCTCAGTGACGCAATTCTTGAGATTTATATTCCTAACACATTCACACAACGCCATTTAGTCCTAAACTAATCAGAGCTTGTACTATGGGTACACAACGGATAAACATACAAAAATAGTTTATTTTGTAAATACATACATATTATAAGTACATAGAAAACACCCAATGCAAACAATCATGTTCATGCACACAAAGATATTATGCAGTGAGCGGGAATCGAACCCGAGACATTAAATACACGACAGTTAAATAACCACTACGCCACAGAGGTCGTCAAAGATTGAATTTTCTTTGTGTCCGTTACATCTATGTTTGTTGTTAAGTCCCCGAGACACAGGGAATAATACCTAGTGCGAGAGTTGTCTTTTATTTTATGTAAGAAAAAGTATAAATTGACGGCACAATTGATTGCGTCGCCCACTGTCAGTTGTAGAAGTTGCGGATTGCCTGATGTACCTGTATCTAACACTAGCTGATGGCAGCCAGCGGCTTCACCCGGGTTTTGTAGCCTAAATGTTATTCTACACCCTAAACTACCTATATTTCAAATTTCATCAAAATCTGTTTAGTGTTAAAGTAACAAACATACATCCATCCACCCATACATTCTCACGAACTTTCGCATATTATAATACCTATTAGTAGGATAGGATATAGATAGATAAGTATACCTACATTCATATGAATTAAACACAATTTAATCAAGAATAGAGTAAGTAGGAGGCGAAGCAGTAGAATAAAGACTTTTTAAACTGATTCACTGTGTAAGGAATAAAAATGAAACGGAAGAATAACTTACAGAATTAGGTCTTACAGATTTAGAACTTACAATTTTGGCTTATACTTTGCAAATTGCACGGAAATATACCTATATTGTCACTCAATGAAAGTAGAGTAAATATTATACTTACTTATGTTATTTTAAATTAAATGTTTTATCTGTAGTTATTATTCTGAAATAAATCACAATGGGGTTAACGCTTCTATGGCTGCCGCACCTCACCGTCGCAGTTATCAGGGTTCTTCATCAACTCGACACGAGAGACTGATCACACGTGTGTCCAGTTGGTAAAACTTTAAATTAGTACTAATTATTTTTTCGTCATTTCGACATGCCAAGGTTTCTATGTATGTCCACACAGTGAAATTTAAAATAAATTACTTTTATGTTTTCGTCAACTGGACACAGCTAGGTTTTTTCCAAAAAAAGGTACAGTCAGGGTAAAAATTGAAATAAAAGAAATGTCAAAAAAAATCAAATATTTATTAGAGGATTTGTTAATATAAAGGCAAGCATACTTAGCTAGATCTAAACATTCTAAATATACCTAATAATTTAAAATCATCACAGAAATATCAAATAACTTAACTTAGAAAAATATATTTTTTTCTTTTTAAAGCTTGAACTCAATGACTTTTTTAATATTGAACGATACACTCCACTCCTATAGGTATAGGTGGCACAAAATAAAATATCAAACAAAATAGTCATCAATGGTATATACTTATGAGATAACAATAATAGATAATTTTACAAACAATAATAATCATTCCATATTATCTGCGTGACTGTACTTTGTTATGAATTCGGGTAAAATGTGAACGTGTGTCCAGTTGACGAAAACATAAAAGTAATTTATTTTAAATTTCACTATGTGGACATACCTAAAAACTTTGGCATGTCGAAATGACGAAAAAATAATTCGTATTAATTTAAAGTTTCACCAACTGGACACACGTGTGATCAGTCTCTCGTGTCGAGTTGATGAAGAACCCGTTGTTATCATAGGGTATGGTATAGGTTTCATAGTTACGTAAAATTGAAATACATACCTAGTCTTGTAGGAAAACTTGTCATTCTTATTTTGTAAATTGGTATCATCATCATCATAACAGCCCATTAATGTCCCACTGCAAGAATGGGCCTCTTCTCATGACGAAGGGATACTTGGCATACTAATACCACGCTGGCCAGACGGATTGGTATAGGGTTTAATATCAAGTTTTCCTTCTGTTTAATTTCGTAAAGATAATATTCACGGATAGTCCCTTAGTCGGTTTTTACGACACCCATGGGATGAGATGGAGTGCTGACTTTGTTGTATTCTTACTTCGTCACGACACGAATTGGTATAGGTAGGGCTTAAAGGTTAGTTCTCCTTCTTTTATTTTGGCGTAGATATAGAGGAATTTTCCTTAGTTGACTTTAGCGACATCTACGGGATAAGATGGATTGGCTATGTAGGTATTTCTTACTGCGTCACTACATTAGGAAGGTTTTGATTCCCTACAATGTTTTACTCATTGCTCAATTAAATTAAGTATGCAGCCTATATTACATAAGGTTTAACGATTGTTTTATCAGTTACTATGTTACTAGGTACTACTAAAATAAAGTTAAAAAACGATGATAAGTTAATAAAAACAGCTGCTTTTTCACATGGTTTTATAACGACAAGAGGTTATATTTAACAATTTAAACTTGAAATGGTTATTCTTCGATGATGTTTTTTGTTCTATGTGTGTAGGTACCATGTGTAAAACTTTAGTTACAAAGCTAGGATATGCCATTTATTTAGTTATTGTCTTATTAAGCTTATTATTATCTTTCTTTCTTTCTTTGTTTTTCTTTCTTTCTTTCTTTCTTATTGTGATGCGTATCAGAACAATCAGAACATTATATTTATTTATTTATTTATATTATTTCTAACCCTGTACGGTTTCATAACCGTACATTATTCTGCTGATTCGGTGACATCATTTCGCCCTCTACTCACGCATAGACATAAGCAGATACTAACCAAATAATTTTGTACAAATAACATAAGCATTTAAATTGTACTTAGACCATTTATAGCCGTGGTTCTAATCCGCGTTACTACAATAAACTTTAGTTACTCAAGTTTGTGACGTGTTCATACTCAACAACATGCCCAATGTACGGTTCCTTACAAGTCCGTACAAACCCTCTACAATAATTATATAAATCAACTTATTTAGGTACTTTGTAAAATAAATGATTAAATATCTATTTATTTGTTTTATTTTCCTATTCACATAACTGAATAAATAAATGTAAATAAGACATGTTTAAAAAAGAATATTTTTTACAGACATGAAATAAATGGACACAGCGAACATCCAGTCTGAGGACAGTTATTAAAATTTGTAAATCACGTAAACATCATTACGTGTAATATGATAGCGCGACCTAGTGATTACTGTAGGTAGAGCTATCTACTAGTTTAGTCGTTGTGTGAATTTCTAAAAAATAGTATTTTATACTATTAATGGATTGCTTTTCTAGCAAATAATTAAGGAAAACTGACTTCAAACGCAACCTGTTGAGGCTCTAGTAAAGGTATTGTATGATTGTATGCAAGTTTTATATATATATATGAGTCAAAACTCATAACCGGTCAAAACCACTTTTGACCTAAAAAATCAGTCAATAGTGGTTTTGACCGACGTGCTTAGTCAAAACCCTTATTGACTGTTTTTTGCAGTCAAAAGTGGTTTTGACCATCGATGTTAGTCAAAACTCATTGAAAATTGATCTTTAATACATATTAAGGTAAAAGTCCGAAACAGTTGGTTAGGTTAGGTTAGTATGGCGACCAAGGGACGCTAGAATGGCGACCAAGGGATGCTAGAAACGAGATAAACGAAATAAGGGTTTTGACTAAGCACGTCGGTCAAAACCACTATTGACTGTTTTATGCAGTTAAAAAGGGTTTTGACCGGCAATGAGTTTTGACTGTAACATATCGACACCAGAAGTATCAATTAACGTAAGGGACATTTTGGCCAAAATGAGTTATATATACCGTTGGATTCGGAATTTCACGCTCTATCGTTTGGTATATTTAAAATTTCTCTATAGTTAAAAAAATGTCCCTTACAGTACACGTTTTCGAAGGTCTAGACTGTTTTTTATACTAAAAAATTAATTTAACGGACGTAAATATTTTAACGTGTTAGAAAAAATAATGTAAATAGTTCTGAAATGCAATTTAGTCCCTTACATTAAACAAAAGTTTGTACAATTCTCACAATATGACCTTTACGTTAAAACACAATACATAACTTTACTTTAATTTGTCGCTTACCTTAATATACATTCAAGGGCCCACCTTTAATTATGTCTAAAATTTCGAAAAAATGTACATTACACAATATTTTTGGTATTATCAAATATTTTACTTAATTACAAGTATGAATTAAAAAACATTTAATGAACAAAATTTCTTAAAAACTCAACAAAATAAGAAACAGCCATAAAAACTGTAACATTTAGTTAATTGTCCTAGACATGTTCCATAAGATTTAAGTCTGAACTTCAAGGAGGCCATAGTAATTTTCGAATCACAACCTTATTCAGGTATTCAGATGTGATTTTTAGGGATGTGTGGCCGGGCACTATCATGGATATTATTCCCCAATAAATGGTGCAATTGGCATCACATGAGGTTCTTAAGCCTTTGTAACATATTTTTCTGCGTTTACCTACACCACCACTTTAAAAAATAACCAAGTCTAAGTACGAGCCCCGTAAATGATGCCACCCAAAACATTATTGAACTACCTTGGCACACCACAGTTTCAAGGGGCACATGGGGCAAACCTTTTATTTTTGTGCCTGTAAGAACTCTGACGACCTTAATGATATCCGATATTCGTCTGTAAACACCACATTTTTCGAATGCTCTCGACGGATCGACATCCGTATTGGCAAGGCAGCAACCATGTTCGGGAAGCTAGGTACAAGGGTATGGCACAATAAGCACCTTACTACTAAGACCAAGATGGTTGTCTTTCAGGCTTCCATCTTAAGCATACTCTTGTACGGAGCTGAAACCTGGACATCGTATGCAAAGCAAGAACGTCGCCGCCGTCTTAACTTATGTTACATGCGTTGCTTACGAAAGATCTTGGGCTTAGCATGGCAGGAAAAGATGACAAACGAGAAGGTTCTAGAAATCGCACAGCTGCCTAGTCTGACAGTGCTTCTTAAATAGAGACGTCTGCGTTGGCTAGGGCATGTGCATAGGGTGGAACCCTCACCATTACAACGACGTGTTCTTCTTGGTGCAGTAGCGAATGGAAAAAGAGATGTTGGAAGGCCGCTGCTTCGTTTCAAAGACTGCTCCAAGCGAGACATGGCAGCATTTAAAATCGACCACCGTGACTGGGAGAAGCTCGCGGAAAAACGTCCTGAGTGGCGCAAACGCGTCGGAGAGGGTTGCAAATTTTGTAATGAAGCCTGGATTGAAGTGCTTGCTGACAAGAGACAAAAACCACATGAACATGGTTCGACACTAATGTCCTGTTACTTCTTTTGGCAAGCCTGTGGTATCGGTCGGTACAGTCGTCAAAAGCGATGTATCACAGACACCACCTCATAAATCGTCTGCAATAGACAAAAAGGCCTTATATATATTGTCCATTGCCTGTACTCACGAGAGAAATAAGAAACTATGGTCCTCTAGCAGTTTTAAAAGCTTAACCTTATTCAGCCTGTACGTATACCCCCACACACATTTTTAACTTATTGAAGTTGGTTACGTGTTTGAATTGCTGTAATGAACCAGTCCCTGAGGACATTTCTGAGGATAAAACGGTTATGCCAAGTCAAATTACACAGCTTACGACTGTGACCTGGTCTCCGTTCATAAGATCCTGTCTCTAGGAACTGCCTAACTGCATTTACCACAGTCGTATTTACTGTTCGACCAATCCGAATTTTCTCCAAAATTTCCAAAATTTATCTAAAGATATTGTAAGTTTAAGTATATTTTTACTAATGGACTTAATAATAAAGATATCAGGTCCAAAATTACATGATAATTGCTCTTAATAGTTTATCATACATCATATTTCATCCAGTTCATAGTAGTTTATGTTCTTTACAGTAGATTTGTGTTATAGTTTCCTATTAAACTTGGTGCTTACTTTAATATGGGATAGTTTACATTGAAAGCTTGAGTGCCTTAAAGGACAACTAGCAGGAACTAAACAACTTTTTTTAAAGTAAGGGACATGCTATTTTCTAAACGCGTAAGTTTACGTAAATATTTTATGTATAGTTATAAAGAAGAGAAAATTATAAGAAACTTTGTCCTAGACACTTTTGTGGCGTAATATGTAGTAATAACATAATTATGTAATGATGTCATCCTATCTAATTATATTGATTTTATGTAACAATTAAGAGAGTATTAAATGAGTATTCTTTAGTACAAGACGTGTTCATATTTCTCTCCCAACACGAACCTTTATATGGCGACCCAGCCAGCGCGATGGAATGTTCCATAAAAGGCATCGTTAACAAAAACATTGAGTGATGTGTGCATCTTAAAGACTTAATTATGTATTCATTACAATTAAATCGGCTGTTGGCAACTGACTATTCCGTACCAAATATCCGGGTATTCTCCACGGTTGTGAACTTTATTTGTGCGTGTGCCGAAGTACGTGTGAATTTTAGTAGACATGGGCAAACAACAAAGTAAGGAGCCGGAAGTAATTATAGCACAAAACGGTGCGGGGAACTCTGCTGCTACTGACCAGCAGCTACTGGAGCATGCAAGAAGCACTACGAGCTATATTTTGATTACCATCTGCGTCATCCTCATTATTTTGGCGGCTATATGGATAATACGTTACTACCGTAAATGCCACGGTAAATGGATTGAAAGAGGGATCAACGAGTTTGATCTGCGCAGATCTATGAGTCTGTTTCGGCGCCAGCAGAGAGAGGCCTCCGCAGCAGCAGCAGTCACGGCGAATTCGGTGATATGAGTGCCAAATACGTAGTGATCATCATTCGTGTGCGGTAACGTAAACTATTATAATAACGTAAAGGTTAAATACTATATCATAACATATGCGTAGATATAAGAAACATGTTTATTTTTTTTTAAAGCTCATGTAAGCTATTATTATTATTTTTTTGTTGTAACCTTGTATGATTTTCTTTATAATGGTGCTTAATATTAAGTTAGAGGTTTTATTATCATGTTATGGCAAGTGAAGCTAAATTAATACTTGACAAAATAAAATATATTAAAGATTACTTGACAAAGCTGGGACCGAGTCGAAGGTCACTTAGCATAAGAGAGAGCAAACTTAAGGAGGCGAATATTTTATATGATCAGTTTTGTATTGTACGAAAGGAGATAGATATTAAAATAGAGAATAACCTTGTAAAGGATTGTGATATTCAGTTGTATAGGAATTTATTCGATAATTTTAATAAATTGTTTTCTAAAATTATTTATCTTTGCTCTGAAAGAACAGAGGATACGACAAGCACCATGGAAAAATTTGAACTAAAGACAGCGGTAGCTTTATTACCTATCATGACGGGTGATGAAGTTACCACAAAGCGTTTAATCTCAAACATAGAGATGTATAACGATATGATAGAGGACACGGGTAAAAAACAACTTATCCAGTTTGTACTAAAATCGCGTTTATCAGAAAGCGCCAAATTACGTATGCGTACTAATTATTCGTCAATTTCAGATTTGGTAAAAGATATGCGTGCCATTTTATTGCCAAGGAAATCAGATACAGCAATTCATAGTAAAATGCAGCGTATGAGTCAGGAGGGAAGGAGTATTGAAGAATATGGTAAGGAACTTGAACAATTATTTGTTGATTTGACTATTACGCAGGCTAACGGAGACACAAATCTTTATCAGTGTTTGAAGCCAATAAACGAGCGTTTAGCGATTAAACGGTTTTCTGATGGCCTTCGTAATAGTCGCCTTAGTACAATAATCGCTGCCAGGAACTACAGAACATTGACAGACGCTATTCAGGGTGCAGTGGACGAGAAACTTTCTAGCGGAGGTGAGGAGCGAATGATGACTTTTCATCATAATAGAGGTAAGTTTAACAATAACTATCGCCCTAATTATAATAATTATTCAAATAGGGGTGCAAATAGAGTGTTTTTCAATTCACAAAATTATAGTACTCGGGGTCGTGGTTATAACACAAGTACAAGTGGTTATAATAATTATGGTTATTCAAATAATAATCGTGGTCGTAGCGGTTATCGCAATCGAAACGGTTTTCGTGGCCACACAACTGTCCAACGCTCAGTTCGTCAACACCAAGTAAACATGACTGAACCAACTATTGGAAATGAATCCCATGAAACTTCTGAAGTAAATACGGAAAGTGTAGATAATCGGTTTTTTCGGGCATAATCATTTTTATTGCCACAACATAAATTCCATTTATTTAAATGTATCTCAAGTATCGCGTAGTTGGTTACTTGATACCGGTGCGTCATTGTCAGTAGTTAGGCAGGAGATATTAGAAAACTTAAACATTCCATTCCATAAAGAGCGAATCAAAATAAACGGCATAGGTGGTCATGTGTATTCTGATGGCTTTGTTTATCTTAATCTAAGTTATAATAGTTATGAGTTTAAACATAAATTTTACGTATTCCAAAACTTTACTTGTAGGACAGACGGAATCTTAGGACAAGATTTTTTTTGTAAATTTAATTGCATTCTAGATTTTGAGAGAAATGTTTTGACAATTAATAGCGAGGTACCTGTTGTCATTCCGTTACATATGGGACAATTAGGGAGCAATAGTTATGTAACAATACCGGCAAGATGTGAAATTACACACTTAGTGAATACACATTTAGAGGGTGATTATGTAGTCATGCCTAAGCAGTTATGTGAAGGTGTATTTTTAGCATCCGTTTTAGTAAAGCCAGAGAATGGTAAAATTCCATTAAAATTTTTAAATACTAGAGAGACTGATATTTGCTTAAGTTATTTTACTCCCGATGTGGTTACTTTAGATGATTATTTTTTATGTTCTTTTGATAGTAATAAAATAAACGCCGATCGTGTTAAACAGTTATTTTCTGTAATAAATTTAAAGCACTTAAATGAGGAAGAACAAATTTCTATTGAAAATATATGTGCAAAGTACTCCGATGTATTTTTGTTGCCAGGCGATAAATTAGGAGTTACAAATTTATACCAACAGTCATTACAGTTAAAAGAAAATACTAGTCCCGTATACACAAAGCCTTATAGACTTCCTAGAAGCCAGAAGGTAGAGATTGACAAACAAATTGACGAAATGTTGCGTAATGATATTATAGAGGAAAGTACGAGTGAATGGTCAAGTCCAGTTCTTTTAGTACCAAAGAAGAGTGACAGTAAGGGTAATAAGAAATGGCGTATTGTTATTGACTATCGTAGGTTGAATGATACCTTAAAAGACGATAAATTTCCATTACCTAACATCTGTGATATACTTGATTCTTTGTCAGGGGCAGTTTACTTTACCCATTTAGACCTTAGTCAAAGTTATTATCAACTGCAACTTAGCCCAGACAGTAGAAAGTGTACTGCATTTACTACAAACAAGCAGTATCAAATGAAACGACTGCCAATGGGACTGAAGGTTAGTCCGAGCGCTTTTAGTCGGTTAATGGCCGTAGCAATGTCTGGTTTGAACTACGAAAAATGTATCCTATATTTGGACGATTTAGTTTGCATAGGTAGAAGTTTATTTATGCACAATAAAAATTTAATTGATATTTTTGAACGGCTTAGGAAAGTCAATTTAAAAATTAACCCCGAAAAATGTCAATTTTTGAAAAAAGAATTATTATATTTAGGCCATCTCGTGTCTGCAGACGGAGTCTCCCCAGACCCTGAAAAGACTCGAGTAATACAAAATTATCCTGTACCAAAAAATAGTGATGAGGTTAGACGGTTCGTTGCATTCGTTAATTATTACCGTAAATTTATTCCGCGCTTTGCTGAAATAACAATACCATTGAATAAGCTTTGTAGAAAAAGTGTTCAATTTGTATAGAACACAGAATGTGAAAAATCGTTTAGAAAATTACAGCAGTCATTAATGAGCCCTCCAATTTTACAATATCCAAATTTTGATGACGACAACGAATTTATTTTACACACAGATGCATCTGGTTTAGCAATAGGCTCTGTGTTATGCAATAAAAACGACTTGCCAATTGCTTATGCAAGTCGTCCCCTCAATAAGTCAGAGTTAAATTATCCCACAATAGAGAAGGAACTTCTAGCTGTTGTTTGGTCGGTTAAGTACTTTCGACCTTATCTATTTGGTAAAAAATTTACTATAAAAACGGACCATAAGCCTCTAATATATTTGTTTAGTTTCAGTAACCCATCCAGTAGACTGTTAAAGTTCCGTTTAATTTTAGACGAATATGACTATGCGGTAGAATATGTTAAAGGTGTGAATAATGTGGCTGCAGACGCGTTATCTCGCATTATTATTACATCTGATGAATTAAAAAAGATACATCAGAATGTTTTAAATGTCATGACCCGAAGTATGACAAAAGCCAAGTTAAATGACAATTCTTCGGTCTATAATAATAAGACTGAAGATCGGCCTGATCAACCGAAAATCGTTGAAATTATTAAAAAACCGAAAAATTGCACTGAACTATTGTTTTCACCATGTATTTTAAAAAGTACTACTAAGTACATTAAATTAAATGATTTTATTTATATTCCGTCTAAATTGACAATTTGTGTAGCCCCATCATCTCGATCATGCTCAGCGCGAGACGCTTTCGTGAGAGATTTGGAAGCTATTTGTAAGAAAATACTCGTAGAGGAAATTTATATTGTAAAGAATGACGTAAATGAAAAATATATTAAGTGGTTAACAAAGTGTTGTAAAAATAATAATAATTGGACCGGTCCACGTATATTTATTTTGAAAGAATTACAAAGGATTACAAATGACGATGACAAACGCGTTATATTAAATGACTTTCACTTGCTTCCCACAAGTGGGCATGCAGGTATTAAACGTATGACTAACAATATAAAACGTTATTATTTTTGGCCTAAAATGGCAGAAGACGTGATACAATTTGTTAAAAAATGTAACAAGTGTCAAAAACAAAAACACTCGTTACATACGAAACAACCTATGGTTATAACCACGACAGCGACATCTTCGTTTGATAAGATATTTTTAGACATAGTAGGGCCCTTAGATAAGGATTATTATAACTATTCATATATCCTCACACTACAGTGTGAATTAAGTAAGTATACAGAAGCATATCCATTGGAGAGAAAGGATGCCGTAAGCGTAGCTCGTGCATTTGTCAACAACTTTATACTCAGGTATGGTATTCCTCGTGAGATCGCGACTGACAGAGGAACGGAGTTCATCTCTAGCACCATGACTGAGGTTTGTAAACTGTTAAATATTTCACAGACTTTTGCTAGTGCTTATCATCATGAATCGATTGGATCATTAGAGAACTCGCATAAATCCCTTAATGCCTTTTTACGAATCCAAACTGATAACAATAGTAAATATTGGAGTGATTGGCTTCCATTCTGGTGCTTCTCGTACAATAACACTGTTCATTCAGAAACAAATTATACACCTTTTGAGCTTGTGTTCGGAAAATCGTGTAATTTACCTAGTAATTTTAGAAATTGTACTATTAAACCTTTATACAATACAGAAAGCTATCCTTTAGAATTAAAATTTAGATTACAAAAAGCGCAGTATGAAGCGCATCAAAATTTGATAAAAAGTAAATTGTTACGAAAAAGTAAGTATGATGAATACTTAAAACCTGTAATGTATAAGAAAGATGATTTGTTGTTAGTTAAGAATGAAACAGGAAATAAATTTGGCAATGTTTATCATGGACCATATACAGTCATTGAAGACCTTAATCCAAATGTAAAAATTTTAAGAAACAATAAAGTTGAAATTATACACAAAAATAGAACAAAAATGTATTTTTCCTAGATGTAAGAACCTTAATATTGAAATTAAAAAAAAAAAAAAAAATGTAATTTTATTTTTTTTTCCCTTTTTGAGAGGGCGTGTGGCGTAATATGTAGTAATAACATAATTATGTAATGATGTCATCCTATCTAATTATATTGATTTTATGTAACAATTAAGAGAGTATTAAATGAGTATTCTTTAGTACAAGACGTGTTCATATTTCTCTCCCAACACGAACCTTTATACTTTTAAGATTAGGGCAACTAATAAAAAGTTACAAAAGAATTTGTAAAATCGAAATGGTTTTTTGGCTCTCCTGAAAAGTCGTGTTTTGTCCCTTACGTTAATTGATACTTCTGGTGTCGATATAATATAGTTTGAGGCAAGTGAAAAAAAGTCCCATCTCTGCATCAGCTTAATAATAATAGTGTTGTTTACACAACGCCATCTATTTCCAAACTAAGCTGAGGTTTTCATTATAACAGCCCATTAATGTCCCACTGCAGGGCCGGGCGTCCTCCCCTGACGGAGGGATAATTGGTCTAATAGGGTTTCATTCAAGTTTTCCTTCTTTTTATTTCGTAAAGATAATATTCACGGATAGTCCCTTAGTCGGTTTTTAGGACACCCATGGGATGAGTTGGGGTGGTGACATATTGTAATCTTACTCCGTCACCACACGGAAAATAGGTATACCTACTTATAGGTAGGTATATAAATATACCTACTTACTTTTTTCTGAAAACATAAACCTATATACACCCAAACCGAAGCAAGCCTTCATGTATATACTTGCACACAAATATTTGTATTTAGCGGGAATTCAACCCGAGACCTCTGCATAGCAGCCTTTGACACCGTGTCACAGAGGTGTAGGTATATGCTAGAAGGTGAAGTAAACCTTAGGTTTACCCGGATTAACTAAGTATTATCCAAGCTTCTTGAGTAAAGTACGAATAATAAAGTAAAATAAAATTTACCCTTGCTCACCTACTAATAACATAAGACCGCGTAATAAATTTCCGGACTTGTACCTCTACTTACCGTTTCTATAACTTTAAGCAAAAGGTAAGACAAACCATAGTAGTAGATACGGCAGGAGAACTTAATCGTGCTTTCGTCCTGGACTGTAAACTTTTCTTAACAATTGGCACATTATTTTCTTTTTAAAAAAAGACAACACCCGTAGGTACTAAGGACCATGCCCTGTGTCGCGGAGACTTTTACAAACATCAATTTTAACGAACACAAAGAACACCCAGACTCAGGACTACTTATAGTTTATAGATCACACAAACAACTGTCCTGCGTGGGAAGGAATCGAACCCCTGACCTCGTGCACGTAAGCCGCTTACCACGACCGCCGCGCCTCCGAGGCAGTTAAATACTTTACCTACATAAGTTATCAAAACTTTAATTCAGAATTTAAATAAATAAATATTTACAAGTAACTTATTTAAAACAATAAACAGTAAGTTAGGTAAATTCTGAGCAAGAAGTAGGTAAACACAAGCTAAAGGAAGGATGGCAGGTAAAAATAACTAAGAAACGGGATAGTGCTGATTCCATTCCGCCCGTTCCCGTTTCCACCCGTGGCGATCAGACCCGTTACCGTCTCCACCGGAACCCATCGTTAGTCCAGTAGGTCCCAAGTAGGTAGGTATAGTCAGAAACAGGAAACAAATCATTTATTGGTTTGTTATTTTTTATTTGAAAAATAAATCTTATATTTTCAAAATCACAACTTCTTTAAAACTGTAAATCACAGTACTTGGGTTCGTTATAATATTTAATATAATTTTGTATAAAATACCTATAGAGGTATGTTATAATTACAAAATAAGAATAGGTATGATAAGGAATCTTATTATATTATAATAGGATTCCTTCAATTTAAACTAACCAAAAAGCAACTATGTAAAAAATAAGTAAAGTTAAATATTACAGTATTAAGTTAACTTATATCGTAAGTACTGTTGTTTTATTATTATAAAAAGTGACATCTATTTAAAAATCCCAGAACTATTAATATAAGCTACACCAGTACCATCTAGTGTTCAGTAGTAGTACTACTAAATTTATTAGGGCTACAAAAAGTTCCCGTTGAAAGCATAGGGCGTTATCACGCATTTGGAATATGGTAGGAAATTCTAGTTCTTTGTTTATATCTTATATATTTCCTCACATTTAAATAATTGAAAACCAAAATATTTGCTTAACACTAAAACCATCGAGTCACCATAAGACAACTAGACTTTTATTTAGTGGACATAAATAAAAAGATTCAAATCGAAGTATCAAAATATTTAATTAGGAGCAGGCACCAATTTCTATGTAACGTCAATGATGTTTATAAACAACGTTTTAAATTTATCAATGTGGTACTTCCTATAGTAATTCACTCTGTAAAGTAAAGTGGTTTTTGAAGCAAAATTTATTATTAACATTTTATTGCTTTTTCTGCCCGTTACCTTGCTTATTTACCGTTATTGAAAACTGGTAATATGGCCATAAATATTGGAAATTTTCAAATAATTAAGGTAAATTTTCCTACTAGAAATATAATACAATATCTACGAGGTAATAAAAACTCAATATTATATTTTGAAAAATAAATCTGACAGTCTAAGAAAATAGTAGAATCTTATTTTATTCAACGGACACCCCTGCGTGCAGCTGGCCACATTTCTGCTGTCTCCGATTTCAGCAAGTATGTAAATGTCATATATAAAATTTACCAATTTTTTTACGATAACAACGGCGCGCGTTATTAATTATAAGTAGTGCAGTTTGTATTGTGCGGATATTCGCGGCGTATACGTAGTTATGTCGGCGTCGGAGGCTCATAACCTCCGCGCAGCGCGCGCTCGCTGTATCACGTAACGACGGGAGTGACCTGATGGTGAGACTAACCGCGATGGTGCTGAGTACCGAGTGGGCGCAAGTTGAAGTTGTCGATCTCACCAATGATGGCAACGGCCTAGGATTCAACTTAGTGGGAGGGCGGAGTACTGGCGTTGTTATCAAATACGTCTTGCCTGGAGGTGTCGCAGACAAAGACGGACGACTACAGAGCGGCGACCACGTCCTGCAGGTCGGCTCAGTGAACCTGCGCGGCTTTACTTCTGAGCAGGTCGCAGCAGTACTGCGCCAGGCTGGCCCCGCTGTGAGGCTCTTAGTCGCACGGCCTGCTGACCCTGCCGCTGCACTACAGGCACCTCTACCTGGTACTGCTCTGGTCCCGACTAAAATCCTCGCAGATCCAGAACTCCTCGACCGTCACCTCATAGAAACTGGCTATGGTGCAGTGTATGATCTCTCTCAAAGTTTCACTGATTATATCAATGGTCAAAATGGAGGGGCTGAGATAAACCTTGTGGCTGCAGCTGTGAGTGTCATTGGTGAGAATCCCCTGCAGATCCCTGACCACCCAATTGTACTTGATGGTATATCACCTACTATAACTATAACAGTTCCTGTAGAGTTACCTAAGCAACCTGAAATTGAGTTAGTGCATGTGGATTTAAATAAGAATGTGTACGGTTTGGGTATCACTGTGGCAGGCTACGTCTGTGAGAAAGAGGAACTGTCAGGGATCTTTGTGAAGAGTATTATTGAAGGCAGCAGCACTGAACAAAGTGGTAAAATTAAACTTAATGATAGAATTATAGAAGTAGATGGAGTATCTTTAGCTGATATAACTAACCCTCAGGCTGTTGAGATTTTACGGAACACAGGCATATCTGTGCACTTAGTTTTAGAGAGATATTTGAGTGGTCCAAAGTATGAGCACCTTCAGTTAGCAATATTTAATGAGGATCGTCCTGCGTCCCCGTCACCTTCTACTACAACCTTGTCTTGGTTCCCAGTGCCTTCTCAAGCAGAAAATAGTACAGTAGAGATAGAACCTGAAGCTGAATCTAACACTACAATAGATTCTGGTGTTCTGGAGGTAGGAGACAAGGAGGATGAACCAACACAAGAAGAGTTAGACAGAAGATTTGATGAACTATTAGCTATTGATAAAGAAGATATCAAAAAGAAATGGGAAGACGAAGTGGGACCTGATAAAGAAGTTTTAGTTGCTGAAGTTAGTAAACTTGAGGGCTTAGGTATCAGTCTTGAGGGTACTGTGGATGTAGAAGGAGGTCAAGAAGTTCGGCCACACCATTACATCAGATCTGTGCTTCCAGAGGGTCCAGTCGGACAAGAAGGCAGCTTATCAGCTGGTGATGAACTACTAGAAGCTAATGAGTACAGGTTGCACGGTCTTACTCATACAGAAGTTGTCAATATACTGAAGAAACTTCCAAATAGAGTAAGATTGGTCTGCGCACGCAGTAGCATAGACAGCGGTCCTCGGCCATTAATAAACCTAGCTCCGGACAGAGAAGGGTTTGAAGCCAGAAAAATTATATCAGGAAGCTTAAACAATTTGACTACTCTTGTCAAAGCGCAGTCAGATACTTCAATTAACACTTCCAGTACTGCAACACTCACAAATCATTCTGGACATTCGAAGAAGTCAAGATCCTTGGAGTGTGTGTCAGGCCTAGCAATGTGGCAGAGTAAGGAAGATATTGTGGAGCTGGTGAAGGGTGACCAAGGTTTAGGGTTTTCAATCTTAGACTACCAGGATCCTGTTGATCCTCAGGGAACTGTCATTGTAGTGAGAAGTTTGGTGCCGGGTGGAGTAGCAGAGAAACTGGGTGATATATCACCAGGTGATAGAGTGATGTCTGTGAACGGAGTCAGTATTAAAAATGCAACACTTGATCAAGCTGTGCAAGCTTTAAAGGGTGCTCCGAGGGGCACTGTGAAGGTCGGCATAGCTAGGCCTTTGCCACCTCAGGATAGTAAGTCTAAAAGTAGCACTAACTTGAATACTAAGACAACAAGTTAATTGTTGATTGTGATTGATAACTGTACTAGTCAAATTAAGTCATATCCTGTTGTTAAGTCTACATATCGTGCGGCGAGGAGTGATGAGGGATTATGATATGGTATATGGTCTATTTATTACATTTTTCACATAAATTTACATTTTTAAATATAAATTTATTTATTTATTTATAAATATAAAAACATTAAAAAATATAAGAAAAGGTAGACCCACCAGCATCTGGTACAAGGACCAAGCTACTGGTGGAGCCCTAACTCCAGAGATAGGAACTTCCTCACAATGCGTGCCATGTCAAGCAGTACTGCCTTCTGCATCAGACCTATGATCCAAAGGTCAAGCACATGTCATTATGGCTCAATAATACAAAGTTTTTGCTAATTTAATGATTTTTAGTTGTCTTTGCCATAATAATATTTTCTCTAACAAACTTAACTTCTGTGACCTGTTTGTACTTCAATAAATTATTTAATAAAATAGTCATATTTATAGTATGCAGACACAGGTTGTATTATCATCCATATACTCATAGCTAAGAGAGCAAAGGTAATATTCTAAAATTAACTGTAATAATGTTTCTCTATATGCTATGTCATATTCCTCAGGTGGATTGTTAAAGAGTTAATAGACAAAGTTTCCTAGTGTCAGAGCTCAACATAATAATACAATAATAATTAACGCTTTACTAGTAATAGAATTACTTAAGACACTCACGGTAATATTAAAAGCACGACATTTTAAAAGTAAATGCATTCTCTCTGTCTTGGATTTTTGTTAATAATCTTATCTTGTATATTTTTATAAGACTCTTTTTTTTTTACTTTTTTTTTTATGGCAATTTCAAATCACACAATATTCAACATTGATATTTTTATGAAATGTTTATAGGTAAATATAAGTATGTGTATTCATTTATTAAATGTTTACTTTAAGAAGTATAAAAATATGACAAATTCTAATTTCTTAACTTCAATAAATATAATAAAATGATTTATTTATTTTATTTTATGTATTTATTTTTATACTTATTATTTACTTCAAGTATAAATTGGTGTTAATACTTGCCACTGACTGATTTTCTATTAAAAATATTTTACAAAAATCCAAGACATTTGAGGGTAGCAGACAAAAAAATACGATAATTTTACACAAAACATGTTCCCTATATCGAATTTTTTTAAACTCTAGATTGTAATATCACAAATCTTGTAGATATTTACCTAAGGGAGCAATTATATAAAGTATAAAAAATAAATTGTAAATAGGTATATTTGAATCTCACACTTTGCATTGATTAGAATAAATATACATACTTATACATATACCTTTATACTTGAGGATTTGATTCTGAATTGAGTTCTGGCTTTTTGTATAATTATGTTATGTAAAAAAAAATGTATTATTATTTTATAAGTACCTTGTATACTTTGCTGGTATCTAAGGACGTAGCTGAAATTAGCGTAAGCATAGATTTTGTCTCGACAATGTGGCAGCCACGGCAAAAATTACAAAGCTAAATGTAGATAACTTTAGTAAATAAAGTATTAGACAAACAAAGAATTTTACATACTGTTAAGTTATTATTTATAAGTAAAGAAACTACTAAACTTTATGTATTAAATTGTTTAACTAAACATAATTCTATACATGCATTATGACACTGGTTTAATATTTTTATTAAATACTATGGCAATAAAAATAATTTAAGCAAAGATCTTAAAGATCATGTAAATTTTAATATTTGTATTTAAATATATATTATTTGATACATATCCTCTTTTTGAGTCAAACAACACAATAGAATTTGTTGTTTTATATCGCAATACTGTTTTCTAATTTAATTTTAAGAAAGATTAATAACAGTCTTAAAGATTAATAGATAATTTTTTTTGTGTTAACATAAACTGTTATTGAATTTTATGCCATAATATTTCATAAGCTTTGAGCAATTATTTGTCCTGGTACCAAGGCCATAAATAGGCTTCTATGGCCATAATACATCGCCTAGATGTGGCATATATATCAATGCAAATTATTTAATGTAAATCTAGTAGAAGTAGTACCTACAAAATATTTTTTAATAAGTACCCTACATCACGATGTAATTTATAAATGTCCTTAGGTACTAAACCATGAGAACTGTACAATATTATACAATAGCACTTAACTTTAGGCGCACATGTGATATGAATGTTTACCTTAATTGTAAATAATATCTAACTTATTCAAACCATTGCACATATTTGTATACATAAATGGGTATTATAATATGCAGTAATTTGTACAAAGAAACATCCCTTTATTTTGCCCGACGTTTCAGTTAAATTACATCGATCTCGTGGTTGCTTTAATGTTCAATCTAAATTTATATGAAGAGTCTGATACCGCTCGAAGTTTGATACACTACATATGGTCTGCCGTCAAGTCGTATCAACAACTTTGTCGGTCAGTTGGTGTCAAATAGTTTATGCAATACTGTATGATGCCCGGTGAAGTTAGTTTTTCAACCGACTTCAAAAAAGAGGAGGTTCTCAATTCGGTTGTATTTTTTTTTTTTTTTTTATTTTTTTTTTTTTTATTTTTTGTGTTTGTTACCTGATTTCTCGAAAACGGCTGAACCGATTTGAAAAATTTTTTTTTTGTTCGATTGGGTATACTTCCCATTTGGTCCCATTGTCACCAGATCTGGATCTGGATGACGGGATCCTAGAGAAATCGAGGGCATCTCTTGAAAATTGTAGGGACGCATTATGTAAAATGTTGTCATATACGTGCATCTCAGACGTCACTACCAAATAATCAAGAGTCAGAACTGGTCTGATGCTGGAGACCACAGAGAGTCGAGGGAACAACTCAACGGCATATAGCAGCTACCTTGTGTTTGGGCTTATTTTAATTGTATTGATGAAAACTTTACGAAACTTGACACAAACATGATCTGATGATGCAGAAGACTGAGGGTCGAGGGAACTCCTCAACGGTATGTAGCAGCTACCTAGTGTTTAGGCTTATTTTAATTGTATTGATGGAAACTTTACACAACTTTACACAAACATGATCTGATGATGAAGACGACTGAGGGTCGAGGAAACTTCTCAACGGTATATAGCAGCTACCTAGTGTTTGGGCTTATTTTATTCGTATTAATGAAAACTTTACACAAACATGATCTTATGATGAAGACGACTGCAGAAATTTATTTAATACGAATCTTAGAAATTGTTATCAGCATGGTTTTTAACCGACTCCTGTTGAAGTCGGTTTTTTAATTAGAAAATTATTGCTCGTATGGTTATATCGTACTTACCTACTTATTTATACAAGACTAGCTGACCCGTGCCCACTTCATTGGGCACTTCATTGGGCGGCGAAAAAAAAGTCATAGCGTGATACTATATTAATCAGTTTATTTCTCTCATAAAGTAACAATACAATAAGTTTTACAAACAACTATATAGCCTATAAGGCTGAGCGCACATTGGAGACTAGACAGTTTCAAGACTGACTTGCCTCATATAGACAAGTCTGTCTTAAAACTAAAACGAAACAGTTTTGACTACGATGCGTAGCACACATAAAACAAAACTGTTTTGTCTCATAATCAGTGATGAGATTATACTCGGCATACATGACCACGTGCGTGTTTACTTTCTGAACGCTCGGACGAGAGTGGGGTGCGTGCGGGGTGTGACGGTAGACAGTTTTGTCTTTAATGTGCGCGCCCGCATTGATACAAAAGGGAAGCCGACAATCGTTAGTCAGACTAGTCGCCGTGCGGTATTCGTCTATCTAAGACAATATTGTCTATACGACGTTTTGTTCCAAGTGTGCGCATATTTATACATATTGTAAAGCAATAGTCTGTCTTAAGACTGTCGTGTTCCAAGTCTGCGCTCAGCCTAACACTCCCCGATAAATGGACTATTCAACACAGAAAGAATTTTTAAAATCGGTTCAGTAGATCCAGAGATTACCCCCTACAACGTCACAAACACAAACTTTACCTCTTTATAATACCTATTAGTACCTACAGATTAACCGCATCACAAGACAAATCCTTTAAACTGTTGTATTCAGGGTCGCTAAATTGAGTTCCAGATATGTATCTTGTTGAATACACAGGTATTCTTTCTTTATTACTTGGAAGAAAATTTCCGTTACTGTTAGTAATCACGACTTTGATTAATTATAATGAAATAATTAAAAAGTTTTCGCTTGCATAGAAAATTCTGGTTACTTTTTCAAATAATGATTCTATAAAGTATGTGAACAATTCGCGTAAACGTAAACATGATTTCGTTTAGAGTATGTTTACTTAATAACGATTGATTTAGATACCATGATAGATAGTTGTAAATACGCAACCCGTGTGGCACATTTTTGATTTATAAAAAGTGGCTCCGGTTATTTTAGGATTGCTTCTGTTTCATGTGTACTTAGAAGTGTTTGTTTTCACAATCGATTGGTATTCATAAATGTTATTTTAACGTATTATTTATAAAGGCGAGTTATTAAAAACTTCTTAACCTTCAGGAATGAATTGGTATTTAAAGATACGTTATGGGCGTTTTGAAAAAAAAAACATTTTTTATATCTTTCTTTTATTATACAGAAACCTAATAATAAAATATGTAATACCCTCATTTAAATACATATTTAGTTCTTAACTTCTGTACATTGATGCATAATGTGCACATCGAGAAAACGCCCACTTTACTGCCACTTTTGAAACCAGACCTGACCACCTGACAGCCATCACAGCGTGCAAATGTCTATTCCATGCTTGACAAAACACGTAATAAAAAGACGCAGTCTAAAACAAAGAAGTAGTATAGTATGTTCATTAGCTAGTGAATACATTCGTCTACACACACTGACATCTACCCACAACTTTAAAAAAAAGTAAACTAACGAGGTCAACTAAACCATCATAGAAGTACCCTAATTATTCTAAAAATTATAATGTAGGTACCACAAAAAGAATTCATGCTTTTCCCGTCGACAACACGAACCTAAAGTTGTCGTATATCACTTAAACACAGGGATTGCGTGCTCACCGTCGTTGTTCATGTAAATTACTATAAAATACATTTAATACCTTACATTAGAACGACGTGAAGTAACGGAAGAGTTTGTATTGACCACTAGTTGTTGGCGAGTGTATTAGCTTTAGCTTTCTACTTACCGTGTCCTATATTTCACGTAGAGACAATTGAAAGTAAGGCAGATTGTGTGCATATTAGAACATTTTCACGAAATGTGAACGTTGATGTACTTGCCATTCATTGTATTTCCTTACCTAATTGGTCCAAGATTTCTGTTGAAACAGTCCGTAATCTTTTTTAAAGAAATATGCTGCATTGCTTTTAAGAACATTTTCTTCGTATCCCCATACTTTGTTCCGGGTTCTTAATATAGTAGAAACAACTGATCATATTCCGAAGTCAGTTTTCCAGCTACATATCCAATTCAGTACTAAGTTTTTACCACCATTTACCATACCATCCTGGCCCACCCCTCAGGTCATCGGATCGCCCAACTATGGCTACGTCTACGTCTGCCAATTCGTGGTCTCCACTTAAGCATACGTCTGCTCTAATTTTACCTTAAAACAATAAAAGAAATCCTAACTAACATTTACTTTTCGCTAAATTAGCATTTTGGAAACTCGGCACAATTCAGCAAAATGTTGCTCTCGATAAATGACCATATCACTAAATTTTTTACATTTAGTAAGTTTCTTGTTTAATTGAATTTTATCATGAACACTTCACATTATTATTCTTGCGAAATTATTTATAATTTCTTTAAAATTAGATGTTAAAATAGATTGTCATAACCCGTAACAATTTACTAATATAATAATGTAACTAAAATTGTATTTTTAGTAGTCACAAGTAAAAGTTATGTAAATTTATTTGCATAGTTTTTAAGTAGCAATATTTTTGTACAAAAATGAAAGTCCTATGTTTTATGTAAGCCACTTACGCGAGTACGTAAGCACGCTTGAATTCACATCAGCAGTTTCTAAATACGTACATGTTTGAACCAGGTACATTGAAAAGATGCTCCTTTAGTCCTAAGTTTTACTTACTCAAAGTTGTCTCCGACAGGGTGTATATTTTATTAACGATGATTGTTTAAAATGGCGAGTTATCTCAAACAGATTACGAAATAATTGATTGTTTCCTAATAATTCTACAAAAAAATCTAAGTTAAGAAGCTGAAATCTTATATGTATAAGATAACTATTTTATTATGCATCAAGGACGAGAAGGGCATCTTTAATTTACCTAATGTGTATGGTGTAGCCTATTTTTCTAAGAAGTTATTGATTTCTGCTTACGATAATTGGCAATAACCGCTTCTAGTCAGCAATCTTCCAATATTAGTAGGGTAGTTGGTAAAAAAGTATGTATTTGTTACATTTTTATAAATTCTTCCGTTTAGACAGACTGAGATAATGGTAAATTTACTGACTAGGAATATGTGATAAATTGATGAATATTTGTTAAATTGATATTCTGATTTATTGTTGGAAAGCACACTCGAAAAGTGTTTTCTTTATCCAGGAATCATAACTTTAAACAATGTGATGTAAAAAAAGAGTGAAAAGCTTAAAATCGATATACTTACCTATTATAATATCATATGGTCCAATTGTTTTTTATAATTCTATCCCAATAAAATGTTTAACTTTAATTAAACAGAAAACTTAAGATTTATTCACAGCTTTACAATATAATAAACTGCGTACATAAGTTTTACTATAATAACAATTTTACACATATTTCATTATAATTTCACAAGAAGTTAATATAAATATTGTTAAACGCTTAAGCAAAACGTTATTAGTATGCCATTGTCACATATTCCTTGAAACATAGATACATTAAAATAAACAGCACATGTAATATAAAAGATTCACATTTAGCCTTACACTCAGATGTAATATAAAAATGATAAATATAAATATGAAACATATTTACGACTTTTATTTCAACCTTTTAGTGACAAAATTTAATAAAAATTGGAAAAAAAACACTGGAGTTATACAATGGCATATGCACTACATAGCTCCTTAAGGCCTACGCAGACCGGGACGGCATGGCAAGGGATTTTAATTTTTACTAATGAAAGTTCAACCGTACTGTTACAGAAATACGACATAAATTGCTATGCTTTAAAATGATGCCGTGGCATTGAAAGGGATTTTATCGCACGGCATTTTTCATTTTAAAGCATAGCAATTTATGTCGTATTTCTGTAATAGTACGGTTGATTGTCCATTAGTAAAAATTAAAATCTCTTGCCATGCCGTCCCGGTCTGCGTAGGCCTTTAGTTACTTAATTAATTTTCTATATGATCCAAACTGCGTTCAATATACGAAATCTCTCTCTCTCTCTCAAATCTTTGCCGTGAGGCGACGGCTTCAGAATACCAATCGCCTCCCCCTACCTGCCCATGGGGGTCGTAAGAAGCGACCGAGGGTACATAAATAAAACTTTTTCCATCTTTTCTGCGTGGTGGTAGGCCAACACCAAGTTGTCCGCCTGGGTAGCGACCACCGTATATTCGAGCGATAAACCCCTCAAACGGTTTGTGGTTGCTTACCGTGTTCGGGGATCAGCCGGTATACATCCAGCGCACGTGAGGATCTAGGCGCAGTATCGCGGATGACAGAGGTGGATGTTCGCTGTGTCACAGTTGAGAGAGAGCCTGGTTGACCGGCCGGCCAGGGAGACCCGTAGAAACGGTTATCCGCTGGCCGCCCGCGGTACAGTACAGGGGCCCAATTGGGAGTAACTACCTCAAGAGGCTGCCCCATCATGCCGCGCATAATCTTGGGATAGGTTGTCGTGCCGGTTAGTGTCCGGAAAGGGGTCCAGGCAGCTTATTCCGGGGGGGTACGGGGGCCCTTCCGTCCGGCTGGTCAGCTCGTTATCTCTCTAACTGACAATGACATTGCGGTTTCCCTCACTTTTCTTCCTAGCTACAGTGCCAAAATCTTTACGCTTCACACTGCATCCCATCATTTAAAGTCTCCATGGCAGCGCAACAAAGGATTCCGGGTTCTACAGCGGTGACCTATCCCCCCACTGCTTTCGTTATTGAGTCCGCTAACATCCGCGGGCTCCACACAAACCTCAATGCTGTCCACCAACACCTCGAGACAGCACGGCCTGCTATTCTCTTCCTGACGGAGACGCAGATCCGCCATCCTAACGATGCGACATATCTGCATTTCCCCGGTTACTCGCTAGAAGAAAACTTCCAATCCAAAGCTGGGGTATGTGCGTTCATTCGTGCGGATGTGTGCTATCGCCGTCTACGCTGCCTGGAGGACCCTTCCTTTTCTACATTATGGCTACTCGTAGAGTCAGGGGCAATATGCAGGCTCTTTGCATGCCTGTACAGATCCCATAAAGGGGACACAGAGACAACTAGGCTTTTCGCTCTCTTTCCGGCTCTTTCGGCTTTCTTCTCCCATTATCCTTAAAAGGTGTGCGGCGGAGTTGTCTCCCGTGTTAACGCGCCTATATCTCCTCTCGTATCGGTCCGGGATTGTACCACTTGCCTGGAGGGAGGCCATTGTGCATCCTATTCCCAAGAAGGGAGATAAATCAGACCCATCAAATTACCGACCAATAGCGATTACTTCAGTGCTCTGCAAGGTGATGGAGCGGATTCTTAATACCCAGATAATCCGGCACTTAGAGCGTCAATCAATTCTCGACGATCGGCAATACGGGTTTCGTTCAAACCGGTCAACGGGCGACGTTCTAGCGTATCTAATGCACCTCTGGGGTGACGCTATCGACAAGCAGGGCGAGGCTTTGGCGATAAGTCTGGATATCGCCAAGGCATTCGATCGGGTCTGGCACCGTGGCCTCCTTTGCAAGCTTGCGGCTTATGGTCTTCCCAACCATCTATGTGAGTGGATCTCCGGCTTCCTGCACGAGCGAAAAATACGTGTCCTAGTCGACGGAGGCATGTCAAGGCTCGTGTCAGTCAATGCCGGTGTGCCACAAGGCTCCGTGCTGTCACCCACTCTTTTCCTTCTGCATATCAATGATTTGCTTTCTTCTGGCCGCATTCATTGCTATGCAGATGACAGCACGTTACACGGATGCTATCATATGCAGACCTCGAGCAACCGGGAAGACCTCAAGAGGAACAGGGAACATCTTGTCGATGAGCTCAATAGGGCCCTTGAGCAAGTCTCAGTGTGGGGTTCCCAAAATTTAGTAGAGTTCAACGCCGAAAAGACACAGGTTTGCGCGTTTAGCACAAAAAAGTCCCCCTTTCTACCACTACCCTCTCTTCAGGGCACTACGCTGTCGCTGCAGACAAACTTAAACATCTTAGGGATGAACCTTCGACATGATCTAAACAATCGTGACTACGTCGAAGGAGTAATCACCACAGTTTCACGTAAACTTGGTATCCTGAACAGGGTGCGGCGATACTTCACACCGGAGCAGCGGTACCTGCTCTACAAAACGCAGGTTCGGAGCAGCATGGAGTACTGTTCGCATCTTTGGGATGGCTCTGCCAAGTATCTCGTGGAAGCCCTGGACCGACTGCAGCGGCATGCGTTCCGCATAGTTGATGACACCCAGGTCACGGAGCACGCGGAGTCGCTACAGCTTCGCAGAGATATCGCGTCTCTTAGTGTGTTCTATCGCATGTACCATGGAGAGTGCTCTGAAGAGTTATTCGATCTTGTTCCTCCGTCCCCTTTTCATAACAGGACCACTCGTGCCGGTTTGCGGAGTCATTCTCAGACGGTCTGTCGGATATCGGCTCGCACCAAGAGGTTCGGGAATTCCTTCTTATGCCGAACCATTAAATTGTGGAACCAGCTTCCGGCTCACGTATTTCCTCCATCATATGATATTGGGTCCTTCAAACGCAGTGTGAAGAAGCATTTGGCCAAACCGGCAAGATGATGACGACGGATTGAAGTTGTTTTAGGAATTCTATCCGTCGGCTTCATTTATGGACTATATTCGCGCTTTCCATCAGGTTCGATATAGTCATATTGCCGTGTTTACTATATAAAAAAAAAAAAAAAAAAAAAAAAAGAAATTGAAATTCCTTGTGGCGACTTAAGAATTTATGTAAGTAAATTCTTAGTTAATAATTTGTTCCATCTCATCCCATGAGTGTCGCAAAAGTCATGTAAGTATGTCAGGTCTGCCCGCCCCTACGGAATTTGGTAACGAGACTTGTACCAATCGAATGTACTCCTTGACCCAAACTTATGTTCTTAATGTAACGCTTTTGGAAAAAAGTTACAGGCACTTTTTAGGGGCCGGGCCAGAACTGGCAGGCTGGCCCGGCCCCTAAAAAGTGCCTGTCCCCCCTATATCTCAAGAACTACAAGACATAGGTACAGTAATTCTGTTAATACAGAAGTAATGTACCTACTCTTAAAATAACGCCTGTGTACTACTTTATTTCAATATAAAACTCAATATTATCGTAGATATAAACGGTTCTTAGGGGCCGGGCTGGAGTTATTTCCTATTTACCTTTGGAGAACCAAATATAAATAGTTTCATCTTAGGAAACATAAGGAGAAAAATACAAACACTACCTACATGTAAAACAAGGTGCGTAGGTGGTGGTAACTTGCTTTTGTATAGGTAAAGATGAAAAGATTCCGTGTGGTGACGGAGTAAGAATACAGTGTGTCAACTCACTACCCCATAAAATAACTAACTAAGGGACTATCCGTGAATATTATCTTTACGTAATAAAAAGAAGAAAAACATTCCCACAACGCCCTTTAATCCCATACTAAGCTGAGTATTTACCATACGTAGGTACTACACAACGGATAAACAAACTTATTTAAATACTATTTTTTTTTAAATACATTCATATTATACATAGAAAACACCCAGACCAATGCAAACAATCATGTTCATGCACACAAAGATTTGCATTGAGCGGGAATCGAACCCGAGACCTCAGCGTAGCTGCCATGTAATTTAACTTCAAGTACCTATGTTACCCCGACGTATACTGCCTTGGAACCTTTCGGGTTCCAGTTTTGTATTACGTAAATTACTGTTCAGGATGTAGTAACCCCACAGTGATAAGCAGCTGGGAACCATGATTATGAATCTGTGGTAAATGCTTGTCTTTGTGCTGTAATTTCTCTCCGTGTGGTGACAGAGTAAGAATACAGTGTGTCACCACCCCATCTCATCCCATGGGTGTCGTAAAAACCGACTAAGGGACTATCCATGAATATTATCATTACGTAATAAAAAGAAGGAAACTTGAAATTAAACCCTATACCAATCCGTCTTGCCAGCGTGGTATTATTAGGCCAAGTATCCCTCCGTCACTGGAGGAGGCCCGTCCCTGCAGTGGGACATTAATGGGCTGTTATGATGTCATTTTTAAGGATTATAAAAGGTAAGGTGATATTGGTGGTGTTGATAGGTGGTGCAAGGACAGACTCTTTTCTCATCATAAAAGCATTATGAACGTCCCAGTTGGCAGTGATCATTCATCCTTCAGAGGTCTATGATGAAAAACTACAAATAAATTTTTGGTCAGACTTGTTGGTATAGGATACACCTACCGCCCCTTACTCATAAACGACTCTTAAATTTAATTACTGTTTAGCGAAATTTTTATTAGCAATACCTTATACTTACCAAACAAAATCGTAAGAATTTAAGGTAATCAATTGACTAATATTTAAGAGGCGTTTATAGGTAAGTTAGGGGGTTTAGTGTTAAGTTTTTCTTCTTAGAGATGTTAACTGATAATCCGAGTGTAGTGTCTTGTAGGTTTTGACGTTTTGGCTTTACAACTGGTGTGTACTTTCTGTTAGTTACCATTATAGGTAGGTACCATTGTCGTGTTTTTAGATTGGTCTTTTCAAAATAATAACTTTTTATTGATTTTTGGACAATTTTTTACCAGGAGTAAGCGTCTCTATAATACCTATGCCACATTCGGAAACGGACCTGGTTCAATCAATCATCGTAGTCGTATCATCCCTGCACTTATGATCGTTTAGCTTGGCCGTGGTAACTATCAAAGAAATGTGAATTCGGAAGTTATGGCATAAAGAAACAGAAGATTGTCCGCTTAAGCTCAAGCTTTGCACAAATGCTGTGACAATGTAAACCTTATCTACGAGATAGTTAGATCACTGGAAGAATGGTATCATCATCATAACAGCCCATTAATGTCCCACTGCAGGGACGGGCCTCCTCGCGTGACAAAGGGATACTTTGCTGACTAACCACACTGGTCAGACCCTCGTTATAGGGTTTATTTTCAAGTTTTCCTACTTTTTACTTCATAAAGATAATATTTATTTACGGTTAGTCCCTTAGTCGGTTTTCACGACACCCATGGGATGAGATGGGGTGGTGACATATTGTATTCTTACTCCGTCACCACACGGAGAGGAAGAAAGGTATAGGTACTATTAATAATTTAATTTATTCCAGGAATCAAACATGTGGATCCCGAGCACGCCGGTGGCTATGATATCTGCAGTCGCTGCGTCTGCAGGTGCTATCTGTATATTTAAGTAAGAATCTTTTATTGTTTATTTTACTTTTGACCTGCTGTGCTGTAGACTATATATGGCACTATACATATTGAAAACGGTAAGAAGTCTCATTCATTCATTCATAACAGCCCATTAATGTCCCACTGCAGGGACGGGCCTCCTCCTGTGACGGAGGGATACTTGGCCTACTAATAAGATTGGTAAGAAGTCTATGCCATCTAAAAGAAAATTTTCAGATAGAACAGAAATGACCTCTTGGAAAACATAAGAACGACAACAAACCCTATACCAATCCGCCTGGTTTCTAGCAGACCATGTTTTCAACAGTGAATGTCAAAGACCGGTAACGTTTTATTTCAGGGATAGATCTTGGCACTGGGTCATAATTATTTGATGTCTGTTTTTTTTTTTTTTTTAAAAAGACTTTTCCTTGCTCAAGAGAATCATGTATGGATCACTGAAAAGCTCGCGAACTGCTACCTTGATTTTAATAGACTCCTATGGTGATCGCAACTGATATAAATCACACATAAGTGCATGAATAACTAGCGCGACATCTATTTTTAGGCCAGTATTGATTATATAACTAGTGCTATACCAATAGTGATGTAATAATAATATATTAATGATGTCGTGATTACCTATTATTATTGTAATCGAATATTCATATATTATTCATGTATCGTATGTAAGAACAAGAGTGTTTGATTTATCAGTATCTTACGTGCGATCGATGACATTTTATTATTACACTCTAGCAAATATAAGAATTTTTCTGACAGAATGTTTTACTCAGTGTCGAAATCCACACTTATCCCGTGTGTTGGGGTTGCGGACTGAATTTCGATAGTACAATACTTCGAAATGTAGTGAACTTTGAAAACACATAGATTGACAAGTCATGCTTTGACTGACAATTATTAGACAAGACACTCCTTCGAATTACCTACCACTACTTCGACAGACTATTATTCGACATATAATACTTAGATAAGACACATCTTCGAATGACCACAGCCTCGCCCCAACATCTGCACTCTGCGCGGTGTAGAAATGTATGATTAATTATTACTCTGGAGACATTGTTTAGTTCAGGTCAAAAGTAAGAAAGACAATGATAAAATGTGAGGGTCGAGACAGAATTTAAACCTGCGTCTTCCCATTTATACTAATTGACAACTTTTTAGACCTTATATATGTTACAGTCAAAACGCATGGCCGGTCAAAACCCTTTTTAACTACATAAAACAGTCAATAGTGGTTTTGACCGACGTGCTTAGTCAAAACCCTTATTGACGGTTTTTTGCAGTCAAAAGTGGTTTTGACCATCGATATTAGTCAAATCTCATTGAAAATTGATCTTTAATACATATTAAGGTAAAAGTCCGAAACAGTTGGTTAGGTTAGGTTAGCATGGTGACCAAGGGATGCTTGAAACATTTTTTTTATGTAAAACTAGAATATAGTATTATTATATTCTACCACTATTGACTGATTTTTTCGGTCAAAAGTGGTTTTGACCGGTTATGAGTTTTGACTATAACATTATATACAAAGCGACGTCTACTGGTAAAAAAAGAAAAGACCGTCATTATACTATGTAATGTTACAGAGATTTTTACTGTGGAGGTCCGTATGACCGCAGCGTGCGAGCTGAGGGCAAGACAGTGATCGTCACCGGAGCTACCAGTGGTATCGGCAAGGAGGCCGCCTGGGATTTTGCTGTCAGAGGAGCTAAAGTGGGTACCAAATGACTGCATAAATGGTTCTGTCATCCAAACTTTCTACCATCAGCGAAGTCTGTCTTTTCGTTAAAGAACAATGCTCAAAACGTCCCCAGCTTGTAGCACTTTGAAACCTATGTTGATCGAAAGGCCTTAGTATTTGCATCATTTTATTGTATGACAGCAAATCTCAAATGTGTATCCGAAAAAAGTTATATCGCTTTATAGAAACCGAAATGAGTCACAATTATGTTGCTGTTTATTGTACTTTTTCGAAATGATAGCCAATAAAATACATAGCTAACAGTGTAGAATATAAGAAAAATATAAAAGATTATATATTTATTTATTATTACGCGCCGTATATGCCCAATGACCCGATTTTTTCTTTTTTGTGAGCACGAGTAGCTTGTCTCCTGGGACATTTACTACTTCACGCCGGCTGTGGGGCGGATGGCCCTACAACATTTAAGTGTCATGCCTCAGGGGCACCCCCTGAGGGCACGAACCTCGGCCTGGACCGTCACCGACTAACAGGATCTGCAGAAGGCATGCCCTCTAGAAGCAAACGCGGCGCGTATCCCTGCCTCGTCGGCGAAGACGGAACCGCGGACGTGTTGTTGTGGCTTCGCGAGCCGTATGAGCTTTACGTTGAGCGATCGCGATCCTGTCACCCTTCTAATTTTGGATATTTTAGAGGGGATGTACCCGGATGCCTCAACCACTAGTTGGTTGGGGTGAGTGGCAGCCGTTTCCGTGGTCGTCAACTCGAGGTCGATGTGGAGATGGTCGTTACGCATGAACCACGGTGCTCCCATCGCTTTGCGCATGAACCTATTCTGAATTGTTTGTAACCTATGGATCCTGCTGTGTGGCTCAAGGTGGGCGAAAACTACGCACGCGTACGTCATGATTGGCCTAATACAAGTCTCGTATATCCTAACTTTATTGCGGATTGATGTCTTAGACTCCTTCCTAAGGAGTAAGTGCAGCCGTCCCATCACAAACGAGCCCCGCTTGCGAACCATGTTTAGGTGGGGATGGAGCGAGAGCTTATCGTCGAGTATGACTCCAAGGTATTTGGCTTCCCTCGCCCATGGGATCGGGAAGCTGAACATCTTGACTTTTTGTTTTTTTTTAAATTGGCCTACCAGAATGACTCTATGGTGCCTGATGTTAAGCACCCATTAGAGTCCAAGAAAGGCGAGCAGCACCATGCCAGCTACAATATATATAGAGGCATGAATGTCTCAACTATGGCGGCTTCAGAAGATGCTTTTTCACGCCACGCTTGAAGGAACCAGGATCGTAGTTTGAAGAAAACACGTTGGCTGGCAAAGAGTTCCACTGTTTGGTGGTTTTTGGGCTGGCAAAGAGTTCCACTGTTTGGTGGTTTTGCACATGTACGAAGTGCTGAACCGTTTTGTTCGGACTTGTATGGTTTCTACAGTGTAGCGGTGCACTTAAGTCCGGCACGTGTTGTTCTGGATAAGAAAGGAGAGGGTGGAATCAGATGGAAAAGTTCATCAGAACACTCGCCGTGGTACAGGCGATAGAAGGCCGCCAATCCGGCGATGTCCCTACGCAGCTGTAAAGGCTCAAGGGATTTGGATACTTTTGGGCACCCAATGATACGCACAGCTCGCCGCTGTAACCGATCAAGAGCATCTAGAAGGTACTGTGCAGAGCCATCCCAGAGGTGAGAGCGGTGTCTCTGCCGAGAGAGTTTTGTGGCTCCTTTTCTTGTGAAACATCAACGCTTGGCTCTTTTCGGGGTTGACTGTTATCCTCCATTTCTAGAACCACTCGCTGAGGGCGTTGGACGCAGATTTACGAATGAATAACCAAATAAATCCCGTCTAGTAACAATTTGTCCGTTGGGTCATTGAGGTCATAAACGGGAAGTTTAAAGGTGATTTTAAAATGTTCAGGAATGTAGTATTCAATAATACACTTCTTCATCTCTTCACAGCCTTCCGAATTGCTGGAGCGCTTCTCAATACATTCAGGGAGCCTTTTCATGACAGTGTCTATGCCACAGACTTCGTTGAACGAATTCATTGCAGAATTCACATCAACAATGACTTGGATAACTACGTTACAGGCAGCGGGGTACGTTCAAAATATTGACTGATGAGTCCATAAATATACCGTTCCCTGAATTGTCAAACGAGGATATTATTTTGTTTAGTTTGGGGACATATCACACTTAAAACTAGCAGCTTCCTATGTTAGCGAACATTTACGTGGCGGCGTCTGCAACATAGAAGTTTGTGCTACTCCAAGTCCAATTATGAACCAATACGGTATAAACACGGCAGATTGCACTCTTTTGAGTGGTCGAATTTTATCCAAACATAGGTCAAATGCGACCTATTACAGGTATTTATTTAGATTGAAATAACGCACAGGATATAAACGCCATTCGGGCATATTATTGTTCATGCTTAACTGCTATAAGAACAGCTGGTGCTTGCGCGCATGTCGTCAGTATCGTGTGGTACTTTGGTATTGGAAGGGATTTAGACAAATTCAATGGGCCGGCCAGTGCCTGGGACAATATTGTAATAGACACTGAAAATACTGATTAATGGTGTCCGTGACGGTAGCGTACACAAGAGCTGTATCGAGTTGGTTACTATGCCAAAAAACTCGGTGTAAATACTGCCTAATTAGTGTAAAAATAAAAAAAACTCTTCCTCTTTAGTTTAGGAAATAAACACCATTTTCAATGGGTACGCCAGCGTCACGATCAAGCTAGCGTACCCATGGCCGTACTCGAAAACGGCTAATTGTAATGCAACAGAAGTTACACACAAAAACTCGGTACTAACTCTGCCCCCGCTATGCAAAATTTCATAACAATTGCTCTTGTAAAAACAGAGATATTGAACAAGACTTTTAAATGACAGCGTTATGGTAGCGTACACATAATAGTTCTGATTACTTCTGATAGATAGGGAACTTTTCTTTTGATAAATGCTATATGAAAAAATTCGGTGTGAAATTCTGACTCTATTAGTGTAAATACTTTATGCGAATTCGCAGTGGAATATGTCAAAAATCCATGTTATTTTATGTTCATAGTATTGGTACAGATATGCTCACAAGTGATTTGACAAGTTTTTTTAAAATACAGAATTAAAACTGATAAAACGTGATGAAATACTGAACTAGGAGTATATTCACTTTATTAATTTCTAGATATAGCCCTGATAGAAAATGAAATAATTAGAAAAATTATTAAGTAGCTTTATCAGAAAAATAACGTTTGTTTTGCCAAAAACAACAATTTTTGTCACAGTATAATTATATTAGGTTCTGTTTTGTTATATTAATGACAATTTACATTAAAACAGGTTATGATTTAAACATATTTATTAGTAAGAATCAGTCTTAGAAAATATTTACAAATAATAACAATTGTACAATTATTAATTATATGTATATTAAAAATCACAGTATAATCATAATCACATTTGATATTGTTACAATAATCACAGTTTGAATTAAAACCGCATTTGTTGTATAAAATGTAATACAGGTTATGATTTATTTATGTTTTGTTATAATAATTACAATTTACCATAAAATAGGTTATGATTTAAACATATTTATTTGTAAGAATCAGTCTTAGAAAATATTTACAAATAATAACTTTTTTTATTTTAAAAATTTATAACATATAAATTTTTAACTTAACTAATAAATTCACTGCCACAAAAAAAAAAAACAACAACACATCACAACAGGGTCCGACTAGTCACATCACAACGGAAATTATGTGAGCGGGTTTTTTCGCGCATCCTTACCCCGCTCACCCCTTATCCTCACCCCCCGATCATGTTAGCTGCCATAAGACGTGCAAGCGCGAAGGAGAAAGTATTAAGTATAGTCTATTTCTAAATTTGTTAAATCGTTAAAAGAATGGTTAATCGAGAAGACATTTTACTCCGTAACAGAATTTTTAAATTGTAAAAAAACTTGACTTTTCTTCCTTTTCTGTATAACAATTAGTAATTATTATTGACATTGACTTACCTTTGTAATCTGACATCACATTTAATTATTTTTAATTCTGACACACAATTCTTTTTTATAAATAAATAATAATATGTAATGTATGTGTGTAGATGTAAAAAATTATAGTTAATTGATATTATGTATTAGCTAGATCTTAAGTATTTGCATGCCCAAGTTGGACGAAACATGTAGATCAACCACTTTTGTACTACACCTTGTAATACCATGTTTTTGCAAATAAAGAAATTATGAATTATTATGAATTTCACATTAGCATTTGAAAATGTTCCATTCCAGACAAACCAACTTTTTACAGTCAAGTACATAAATAGGTAGTTAATAATTTTAATATTTATGTCAGAACAAATCAAGCTAGCTTATATTAGCAAATAACGCTATATCTCTGTTTATAATTTCACGAATACATTTTGTTCGCTACTGTACGTCAATACATTTGTTCCTAGAACTTTACATAGATTTTTTGACATATTCCACTGCGAATTCGCATAAAGTATTTACACTAATAGAGTCAGAATTTCACACCGAATTTTTTCATATAGCATTTATCAAAAGAAAAGTTCCCTATCTATCAGAAGTAATCAGAACTATTATGTGTACGCTACCATAACGCTGTCATTTAAAAGTCTTGTTCAATATCTCTGTTTCTACAAGAGCAATTGTTATGAAATTTTGCATAGCGGGGGCAGAGTTAGTACCGAGTTTTTGTGTGTAACTTCTGTTGCATTACAATTAGCCGTTTTCGAGTACGGCCATGGGTACGCTAGCTTGATCGTGACGCTGGCGTACCCATTGAAAATGGTGTTTATTTCCTAAACTAAAGAGGAAGAGTTTTTTTTATTTTTACACTAATTAGGCAGTATTTACACCGAGTTTTTTGGCATAGTAACCAACTCGATACAGCTCTTGTGTACGCTACCGTCACGGACACGATTAATGTTATAAAAAGTTGCGATTATGAATATATTTGTATTTAAAAACTTCTAAAAACCGTCCATGGCCACTTTACAAAAAGCGGGGGTCATTTCAAAACTCGGAATTAGTTCATTCCACAGTATTAATTAAAATAAAAGGAACATCATGAACAATAATATAATTATCATTGTGACTGATTTCGGTTTCTTTATGTCGATATAACTTTTTTCGGATACATATTTGAGCTTTGCTGTCATACAATAAAATGGAGAGATGACTAATACCTTTCGATTAACATAATATATCTTAAAGTGCTACAAAGTGGGGACGGTGTCCATACATTTTTGAGCATTGTTCTTTTAGCGTATAATAAATTTGATTAAATGGACCCTGTAATGGGCATTCCCTTTCCGTTTATGGCGGTTATCCTGCGAAAAGAAAGCGAGTGACAAAATTAGTTGTGTGTATAGTTAGTTTAATATACCTATTGCGTATCTTTCGACTGGTTATATATGGGGAAATTTTGAATGGGACAAAAGTACAATCAATCAACTAGCCTATCGCAGTCCACTGTTGGACAAACACGGTCCTGCGCCTTCCGCATTCAGTCCGACCCACAGACCATTTTGAGGTAAAAAACAAAGTACAGGGTGCCCAATTTGTAGGTACCAGATAATTACTGTCTTTTCGCTGGTATTATAATAGGTACCTTTGTTAGTAATTGTTGTTTAAAAATGTTTTTAATAATGTTTGCAGGTATTCATGGCATGTCGTGACATGGAGAAGTGTGAGTCAGTGCGTCGCGACATCGTGTTAGAGTCACACAACAAGTATGTCTACTGCAGACCTTGTGATCTTAGCAGTATGGAGTCTGTCAAACAGTTTGTTGCTAGGTAAGCATGTCTATTATTTAATTATGTTATAAGGTATTCATGTCATGTCGCGAGGAGTATGGTTTATTACACTTTATTAACTTTACGAATTTATCGTTCTCTTTTAAGGATTTATTTAGGGATCAAGCTGTGTTGTGAAGACTTTACAAACATTAATATAACGGACACCAAAAACATCCAGTCTCCGTAAAACAATGTATAGACAAAAAATATCCTTTTTGGGATTGGAACCCGCGACCACATGAACGGAAGCCTTTACCGTGCCGCCGTTACATTGTTTGTTAAGGCCTACGCAGACCGGCACGGCATGGCAAGGGTTTTTTTTTTACTAATGGACATTCAACCGTACTGTTACAGAAATACGATATAAATTACTATGCTTTAAAATGAATGGCCTTTCAATGCCATGGCATCATTTTAAAGCATAGCAATTTATGTCGTATTTCTGTAACAGTACGGTTGAATGTCCATGCCGTCCCGGTCTTCGTAGGCCTTTACTGATAGATTGTTTACTGTGAGTAGGTAACTATATATTTTTACCGCACTACGCCAGAAGAAGGGTTATGTTATTCGAGAGTGTGTAGGTATATGCATGAGTTACATACACGTATATAACTGTTTGTCATGCTCTGCATCCTAATCTACTTGATTTATTATAGCTTGAGACTATCATAACTTAGATTCATATTTACGCTGCGAGTTCACTAACATGTGTATGTCAAAATAAAATATAATAATAGCGCTAAATTCAAATGATTTTGATTTTTAAGCAGACGCCTTGTATATTTTATTTTTGGAACTCGTATTGTAATATTTTACAGGTTCAAATCCGAAGAGCCTAAGTTAGACATCCTAGTGAACAACGCAGCAGTCATGGAGCCCCCCGCCTCAGTGACGAGGGACGGCTTCGAAACGCAGCTAGGAGTGAACCACCTCGGACACTTTCTACTCACACAGTTACTCTTGGATACTTTAAAGGTAATCATCATAATAACAAAAAGACATTCACTGCTGGACTGAGGCTTCCTTATCCATCGGTTGCCAGCCACCTTCACTAGATTGTCGATCAACCTTGTGATGAGTATCCCTAACCTACAGAAGGGTATGCAGTCGCCGTTCCAGAACCTTTAGTCCCAAGCGGCCGTCTCTGTATTTTAAAACACTACACAGTTTTCATAGTAAGTAAAGTACCCGGCCGTTTATATTATACATCGACCTGTGAAAAGAGACAATCGGTCAATTTCGGCTTCGTAGAGCATCATCATTAACAGAGATGACGCTCTACGAAGCCGAAATTGACCGATTGTCTCTTTTCACAGGTCGTATATTTATGTACCTATATGATATGACATTGTTAACAGCATCGATAAAACCTTTCTGATTGTATGCATTGGTTGTGTATACAGTATGTAAAGTGAGACATAGGCAATACTTTAGGGCATGATAGATAACGTTATTTAATGAAGGAAAAAAAATACAAAATAAATAAACATTAAATTACTACATACCTAGTAAACGACGTGCAAAGCTTAGCTATGAATTTCATGGACACCGCGCGGACGCAGCGAGCGATCGGTTCGCCAGCTGAGTTAGATACATACCTACGACGCGCGGCGCGGGTCAATGCACCGAGTCTTGAACAATATTTTAGCGCAGCGGGAACGTGTCCACACTTAGTTAAGTTTTGGGATTTTTTCGTCAAAAATTAAGTACCTAATTTTATTACATAATTCGGATCAGAATCACGTACAGAGTCACCTCCTAATTATTGCCGTTGACTCAAAAAACACCCTGTATATGTAGGCTCTTAGTAACAACTCACTTGAGCCCAAACCCATCTAAATCTATCTATACTAATATTATAAAGAGGTAAAGTTTGTGTGTTTGTTTGTTTGTGTGTTTGTGACGTTGTAGGGGGTAATCTCTGGATCTACTGAACCGATTTCAAAAATTCTTTCTGTGTTGAATAGTCAATTTATCGGGGAGTGTCATAGGCTATGTAGTATCACGCTATGACTAATAGGAGTGAAGCAGTAATGAAATATGTTTAAAAAAGTGACGCGTTTTTTTCGTGGCCTAACGAAGTGGGCACGGTCAGCTAGTGTAATAATAACTTAGTAACCGAGTACCCAATCATCCCTTAGGAGTCAGACTCCAGCCGCGTGGTGGTGGTGTCGGCGGGCGCGCACCACCGCGGACAGATACACAAGGAGGACCTCAACCTCACCAACAAGTACGACGCAGCTGCGGCCTACGCGCAGAGCAAGCTCGCCAACATGCTGTTCGCCAGGGAACTCGCCAGGAGACTGCTGGGTAAGAATTTAGATAATAAAATGACGTGGCAAAGGAGTAGGTATAAAATTATTGTTATGGTACCTTATCACATCCAATCGGTCTCTTAAATAAAAGCCGGCTATGGTATACCTACTTCGCAGATATAATGGAAAACCTTCAGATATTATTACGTCTGCAAGTTCTTGGAAAATGAGAATAGGGACCTTTTCGATCAAAACGTCGGCAAATTACCAAAGATTGTACCTAATATATAAAACATGTTGTTGTTGGTGGTAAATTAATTATTTATCTGTTGAGTGTCTTTTATTGGTGTATTTATATGTATCCTGTGTATGTGTTGGTTTATATGTGTATGTGTGCTTGTGTGTGCCCGTGTTGTGCCCAGCACATGGTCAGCAATTGGCCCGCTAACGTCTGCGTCCGCACCTAAGCGATACATTTTAATGTAAATTTTTTTCAAGTATGAGATATTTATAAAGTACGTGAGAAATAAAAATTTAAAAAATCTTAAAAAAAAGTAGTGTACCTCCGGTCCACTCCGTGTACATTATGAATCGTAATAAATGTTTAAATTTAACTAACGCAGTAAACGAATAAATTAGATTTATTGGTACTGCATTAATTGTATCTGTCAATGACTTGATTAAATATTATACTTAGTTCAATTGTTGGTGAAACTAATTCTATCGAAATGAAAGTAATCCGCTCTGTTATCTTTTACGACATTTGATTCATTCTGTTATTAAATTTCACAAAAGACATACTTTTGCATTATAAAGTAATAATTGTTTATGTTACTAACACTTTTTTTTGCACTTGTCCGACAATCTCAATTTTTTTTTTTATTTAATTTATGTTAAGATATCATGTTATTTGTATTTAAAATGGGCTGGCATTCATATGTCAAAATCATGGCTACAGCTGAAAATCAGCGCCAGGTATCATCGCCTGGCTTTATGCTGAGCTGGTTGCCTTTTTGTCGCAGGTTTAAGACACATTTGCCATTTTTTTTGTTACTTATATACATACAATTATATATTTTTGTATAACTATAGACAACTTAATATTAAGATATGTAATTCTTGTAATTATGTAAATTGGGTTGAATTCTATTTGTGTATAGTGTCTACTGTGTCAAATAAAGTTAATTTTCTTTCTTTCCTTGCTTTCTTTCTTAAAATTACTAAGTTTAGTTGTAACATTAATTTTCTAAATAAATATTTCAGACACAAAAGTATCAGTGGTAGCCGTAGACCCGGGTCTCACAGACACATCACTAACAAGACACATGTCAATGACAAAGAGCGTGACGCGCTTCCTCATCTACCCGCTGTTCTGGCCCTTCATGAAGAGTGCCAAGATAGGCGCCCAGGCGGTCGTACACGCCGCGCTAGACCCCGAGTTACACAAGTCTGCGGGAGATTATTATGTGTAAGTATTACTTGTGTTGGCTTTTTATTACAGGGAAACCTGTAAGACGAAAGGAAAGTTCCTCCGAATTGACCTCTGAGGTGTACTCACTACTATCAACTAAAACCCACACGGCGTTATTACAAAATCAGTCAGTATTTTGTAATAATGCCGACGGTGTTTTTCCACCTATTCTTCGGAGTCAAGAGACGTAGATGCATTATCCGTAGACACGTTTAAGTACTTAAATGTCGTCAACCTGTTTCATCTCGAAAATGTCACCTAGTTCCCGACTAACATCTCAGAACCAAACAAGTATGTATAACTGAAATTCAGCACCACTTGATGTTAAGCAGCGTCCGCTGAGTTACCTATCACCATTTGCCAAGATGGTGACCAACCACTCTCTCCGTGTGGTGACAGAGTAAGAATACAATATGTCACCACCCCATCTTATCCTATGGGTGTCGTAAAAACCGACTAAGGGACTATCCGTGAATATTATCTTTACGAAATAAAAAGAAGGAAAACTTGAAATTAAAACCCAATACCAATCCGTCTGGCCAGCGTGGTATTAGTAGGCCAAGTATCCCTCCGTCACGGGAGGAGGCCCGTCCCTGCAGTGGGACATTAATGGGCTGTTATGATGATGATCTGCCAAGATTGTCATGTTCATAAGCTCACTAAACCATTTGTATATTTCCCCAGTGATATGAAAAAGAAGGAGCCATCCAAGTTGGCGCAAGACTACGAGTTGTCCCAGTGGCTCTGGAAGGTCAGCGAGAAGTGGACGAGGTTGGACGAGCACAGAACTGACGTCAACAAAGCTCAGATTGCGTGATAATAGTACGTTTTTAGTTAGAAATTAATAATTACTGTAACAATATTAAATGTAAACTGGAGATAAACATGGTATACTTACCTTTGTTTTGCATGACTTTTCGACACAGGTAGGTAATACTGGGCGTGGTTTCAAGTTGACTCAGTAAAAGCCGCGTTAATCTTCCATTTACGTTTAATATTTTAGTTCATGGAAAATATTTAATGATTCTACCATCGAACAGGCTTGTTTATGCTGAGAAAACAACAAAAAGAAGAGATTCAAAATAAAAATAATGAAATAAAGTACCTATAACCTAGTACTCTTTAACCTATATTCACATGCTTTCTTAGTGCAAACAGGAATTATTTGAAGTTCTCAATCATTAGAGTCAGTCAGGCCAACTAATTATTATTACTGATACAAACAATGAGTACCTACTTAGTGTGAACGTTATATGCATTTATGTTATTTAGTTATTAGATAATAATGTTAATAAATTGTAGAAAATTTCTTGTTTTTCTTTTCATTTAATGCCAGACGAGAAATACTCAACCTGGTCTACCTAATCTCTCCACTTTGCATTTCCAAGGACACATTTTATGCCTCAGATTTTTATTTCACATACATAAACTACGCGCAATCTAAGTCGGCCAGTTTGAAGTTGTGGCAAATGGCTACGCAGATGGCAATTTTTTTAAGAAAAAGGCTGGGACGGGAGCGAGTTTTCTGTTAGTGAATGTAAATGCGCAAACTTCTCTTTTAGCTAACTTCAGGCCAGCCAAGTAAGATAGCACGAACTGTACAACTTATTCTCTGCCCATGGGACTGAAAACAAGTATATTATGGATAATACCCTCCGAGTAAGAAAAGTTAATGATATTTAAAGGAAAATAAAAAAAATAAGTACAAAATATGTTTTAATTTAATTACTTAAAATATAACAATGCCATAAAGTTTATAATTACACTTCAATAGCTAAACAATTAAACATCAGTCCTTCAAACAAATAACTTAAACCTAATATTCATAATGCTAAGTTTTATTCGTCAACAAATAAGTGTTTTTCGTCTTTTTTTATCTTTTGGTTAATGGCCAACCTGGTGTAGAGAGTTGCTTAAGGGTCGTAGCACATATAACGTAACGTAAACGGATCTGCCGGCACCGCCTTGCCTTTTTCCTCGGTGTGAAACGTCAAAAATCCGATTACGTTACGTATCCGATTAGTGTGCGTTGCAGTAAGGAGTTTCATACAAAGAATACTGAACGGCTCGAGTTGATACGGTGACGATCCGTTTACGTTACGTTATACGTGCTACGAGCCTATGCCTTAACGACTGTCACTACGACGACAGCCGACACTGACTATTTACGTACCCTCCTAAGCACGGAGACCCTCCCCATCTAAAGAACGACCACGCCGACGTTGCTTAACTAGCGTTATCGTATGTTAAACAGAGATCGCATCTGGCTGTGAGCACACTAGTGCTGCCAATAGTACAACTTAGTCTGACTTTGTAATCTGTAGACGTTGCCAGCTGGTATGCAATTTTGTTAATATTTTCATTGAATGTACTTCCTTTTTTTAAATTTTCTAACAAAAATTTAATCCAAAATCTTTTCTTGTTTTTTAATCTCTATATACATACTACTAAGGTCATTCCCATATAGAACTATGGTACTCCGGTCTATCGAACAGCAGTTGTTTGGTCACTAACGGCTCAGTGCGAGGGTGTGAGTGCATCAGTTGTAGGACCCCGGTCCCTATGGCGGCGGGGACTCCTAAGATGATGGACTCTGAGACTCCTTCGATACAATCCGTTTGTCCGTAGTACGCTGCGTCGAATAGATGATCTGCTGTCTTTTCAAACTGTAACCAAGTAAAATTATTCATATAAACACTTTCTACTGGCCAGCGTGGTATTAGTAGGCCAAGTATCCCTCCATCATGGGAGGAGGCCCGTCCCTGCAGTGGGACATTAATGGGCTGTTATGATGAAACACTTTCTAGTGGTAGGTCTGTTTAACAATAGGTTGTGTAGGTTGGTACCTGCACTGCGTATGCTTCTACAGCTCTAACCTAGTAGTAGTGTGGTAATGTTACTGTGTTAGGGTCGTTACACACATATCAAAAGGGAAAGGGATCGTCACTGTATCAACTTGAGCCGTTCAGTATTATTTGTATGAAACTTCGTATTGCAACGCACACTAATCGGAATCGTAACGTAACCGCATCGCCGACGTAAAACGCCGACGGGAAAGGCGAGGCGGTGACGATCCCTTTCCGTTTTAATATGTCTGCTACGTCCCTTTAGGTGAAAAGGTACAGTAGATAGTGAGAATAGGAAGCTCATTACAAACACCCAGACCAATGCAAACAGCTACATTAATTTACAGCAGCCATTGAAACAGAGGTCGTCGCATATTACTGCAATAATCCGTCCAGAATTTTTCGCGTAAAAAAGTAATAAAGTGTATACTTCATATTTATTAAAATAGTAAAGTAACGTAAAAGTAAAGTAAAAAGCGTTTATTAACAAAAAAGAAATAAAACAAATTGTACAGTATCCTTTGGGCCCACACTAAGCAGGCCTGTCCTGTGGATACCAAAACAATAAAGTTTTCCAGTGTGTTAAGTTCAACATCAATAAATTACTTCGCTTATACTATATAAAATTCCTAATATCTCATAACATTTTTTAATTAAAATATAGAATATAAAACTAACAAAAATCTGTGTGTGTGTGTGTGTGTGTGTGTGTATGTGTGTGTGTGTGTGTGTGTATGTGTGTGGTGTTTTATAATGTAAGCAGGTGTTTTTATATAATATTTGTGTCTGTGAGTGTTTGATTCGGTTTTGGTGGTTTATGCAAGTTGAAGTTAAGTTATTAGGTTAACTTAAAAGGTATTAAGATACATATGTGTATATACTCACGCTAGCCAAGTTGAGCACGGACTCCTTCATCCTGGCGAGTCCGTACCGGGTGATGCCCAGCACCTCGCCGCGCGCCGTCATCTGCCCCGCCAGCAGCTCCACGTGGCGCCTGTCCACGCTCATGCCGTGCCCCGCCATCACGGCCTGGATCTCGCTTATTATTGTAGACTTGGCCGCTTCTATGCCCAGCGTGTTGTATACCTAGCGACAATTAATATAATGACAAATAATATTATAATAATGATAGAGTCCGTGTGGTGACGAATACAATATGTCACCACCCCATCTCATCCCATGGGTGTCGTCAAAAACGGACTAAGGGACAAACTGTAATTATTATCTTTACGAACTAGAAAGAAGGAAAACTTGAAATTAAACCCAATACCAATCCGTCTGGCCAACGGGAAGAGGCGTGTCCCTGCAGTGGGACAATCGGCTGTTATGATGAATGATAGAGTACATGCTGAAGAAGATAGCAGTAGAAAAAATTGAGTTACTCGAGACAGGATTTGAACCTGCTTCTCCGGACTATACGTGTCCAGCACCTTGAACGCTTGGCCTCCCGAGGTGACCGCTCAGTGGTATTTCCCTTGAGCGTATCTGTTCTTCAAAGGGCACCTAAATGTCGGTTCCTGCTGTCAACGTGGCGCCACAGTCACGACTGTGGCAACTGGGCAAACAATAACCAAACGATAAACGAACAGACTGTTATAGGTTACCTCTAATATATTGTTGGAGGTAGTCTTAGTGCCGTCGATACCGTACGTCGCTATCACATCTCGAAGCCCGTCTCCTTCTACGCATAGTTTATATCTGTAACAAACAGTTTAAAATAAATATCAAATTCCCTTAAGACTGACAAGACTGCCTACTCGATGGTATGTAGTAACCATTGCTTATGGACGTTAGGGAAAATAATTTAATATTTACCACAATTTAATCGTGTTAATACCCGTGTAGTTATTAATAAATAAGTTATAATATAACGAAACACGAAAGTTTTAAAGTTAATAGACGTTAGGGAAGTCAGAGGACAGTTAACTCTTTTTTTTACTTTACTTTACAAGCAGTTATATATATGGAGGCACAGGACCGCGCAGGGTGGAAAAGTTTGGAGGAGGCCTATGTCCAGTAGTGGGCGTCTATAGGCTGATGATGATGATGTCCTCCCAGACGTATCCGTCGACGGCGACACCCTGTCAATGGCATTCGGAATACTTTCGTTCGTGCGCGCGGATATGACTCGCAAAACCAAATTTGCTTTTAAAAACTCGATCGCACGAGGCACAATACAAATGTCCTTGCGCATTATAGATGTAGTTGTAGGTGGGCTTAGGGCGAGATTTACGGTATTGGCGTTTGGCGTCAAGTTCGTCGAGACGGCTGCGTTCGTAACCTAATATTCCCTGTTGAACAGCGTTGCGCCATTCTGGTCTGCGGGTCGCTAAATCCTCCCAGGTGTTTGGTGACATGCCAGTTGCTGTTAGGTGGCGTTTTAGGACATCCTTGTATCGTAGATACTGTCCTCCAGGATTGCGTTTACCTGAACTGAGTTCAGAGTAGAAAACAATTTTTGGCAATCTGGAGGACTCCATACGTACAAGGTGTCCACACCAGCGTAGCTGACCCTTCATGAGCATGCTCTCCATACCTGTCATTTCTGTTCGTCGAAGAACCTCCGTGTTGGGGACACGATCTTGCCAGCGTATGCCGAGTATAGATCTGAGACATTTTATGTGGAAGGTGTCGAGGCGTTTTATATCGCCTTTGTAAAGACACCAGGTCTCAGATGCGTATAAAAGCAGCGGTAGTATTATCGCCTTATACACAGCAAGCTTGGTGTGCAGCTTGAGGTCATGGGAGCCCCAAACACGTCGGTTTAGTCCACCAAATGCTGCTGCAGCCTTTGCAATCCTTGCGGATATCTCAGTCTCAAGACGGTTGTCGCAACGTACCAGACTTCCGAGGTATCGGAATGTGCCAGTTTCGCGAAGAGGTTTTCCGCTTAGGTTAATGGGCGTATCGTCCGCAGATTGTCCCCTTACGGGCTGTTTAAGAATCTGGGTCTTCGATACACTAATAACCAGGCCAAATTTGCGACATGACTCGTCTAAATTGTCGACACCCTTCTGGAGATCACCAGAGCTACCAGCCATGAGGCAGACATCGTCAGCATATTGTATTTCGGCGACTGAGGTAGTTCTAAGCCTTGTCTTTGCTCTGAAGCGTGATAGGTTAAAGACGCTCTTGTCCATTCGAACACTTAGAGTGACCTTGTTCATGCATTTCTGGATGGCGTCATCAATTACTGCAGAGAAGTATATGGCGAAGAGTGTAGGAGCCATAACACAGCCTTGTTTGACACCACTGGTTACCGCAAATTGTTCCGTAAGGCTGTCTTCGTGGCGTACGCGGGCATACATACCCTCGTGGAACTGGCGTACTAGGTTGACAAACTTTAGCGGACATCCACGTTTTTCAAGAACTACCCATAGGGCAGACCTTGGGACACGGTCGAATGCCTTTTCGAGATCGACAAAACATAAATAGAGATCACGGTGTTGCTCAAGACATTTTTCTTGAAGTTGTTTTAAGACAAATATAGCGTCAACTGTGCCTCTATTTGGTCGAAAACCACATTGACTTTCTGGAAGGAAGCCCTCAGCTAGCTTTACTAGACGATTATTGATGATATGCGCCATAATCTTGCCAGCTGCAGACAGCAGGGCAATGCCTCTATACGAGTTACAGTCTGAAAGGTCACCTTTACCCTTGTATAGTTTGCTTATAGAAGCATCCTTCCAATCCTGCGGCACAACTTCCGAGTCCCAAACCTGCAATATTAGCTCAAACAGTCTGGTCTTAATGTTTTCCCCGCCATATTTGAAAATTTCTGCAGGTAGACTGTCAGAGTCTGGAGATTTGCCGTTCTTTAGACGGTTGACGGCTGCAATAAATTCATCGTAAGATGGTGGGTTCTCAAGGTCAAGTTCGGCGGGCAGGGTGTCTAGAGAACGAATATATTGCAGATCTACTCCCTGGCTTCCCGGATTGAGCACCTCATTAAAATGCTCTTTCCAACGAAGTAGGACTTCTGAAGGATCTGTCAGCCTAGTAGTGTTGTCTCGCGAGTAAATGGGAGCAGTTTTTTTCAGACGAGGGCCAAAAACAGTTCTGAGGTTTTCAAAAAATTTTGATGTCTGGTTAGAATCCGCAAATAACTGAAGCTCTTGGGCCTTGCGGAGCCACCAGTGGTTTTTTAGTTCGCGCACTTTAGTTTTAAGAGTTTGATGTAATACTTTCCGTTGCTGATTATTATGTGTTCGTCTCAATGAGAGTCTGTGATCCTCAACAAGCTTCCGCAATCTGCATCAGATTCGTCCAACCAATCTTGGTTTTTCTTTCGCAGTTTACCGACAACCTGTTGAGACACTTTGTGTAAAGAATCAGCATAGGAGCGCCAATTTGCGTCAGTTGGGAGGTTTTTATTTGCATCGGGTACTGCAGCCCCAAATTCAGCGTCGAGTCTTTGTTGGAGTTCATTATTCCGAACTAGCTTTGCGAACGCCAGCCTAGCCGGCACCTTGTGTGGCGCTCTGCGTGGAGGCCTTATATTAAGCCTCATTTTGCTCCTTATAAGTCGGTGATCAGTCCAGCCCTTGGCACCGCGCATGGCTCTAGTGATCAGAACATCTTTCATGTCCTGCCGACGCACGATGATGTAATCAAGAAGGTGCCAGTTCTTCGAGCGGGGGTGCATCCAAGATGTTTTGTATTTGTCAGGAAGCCGAAAGAACGTATTGGTTATGCTAAGGTCGAATTCCGCGCACAAAGTCAGTAGGTCAGAGCCATTAGAGTTGCACTTTCCAATGCCGTGCCTGCAAAGAACGTTATTCCAGGCGATACATTCCGAACCAACACGTGCATTAAAGTCGCCGAGCAGAATGATTTTCTCATTTTTTGGGATACTTTGGAGAACTTTGTTAAGGTGATCGTAAAACTTATTTTTTTCTTCATCAGAGTTGGTCATGGTGGGGGCATACGCACTAACAAGGTGAATAAACTTCTTATTAGCTGTGTGTAGTCTAAGTGTAATGAGCCTATCAGTAATAGCTTTAGGAGGTTCAATTAAAGTACGCGCAATGTTGCTCTTGATTGCAAAACCTACACCACTCGCAGAACGTTCTGACGCAGGCTTGCCAGACCAAAAGTATGTGTACCCACCAAGAGCTTCGCAAAGTTCTCCAGTATCTGGCAGATGTGTCTCGCTAAGCGCGGCAATGTCAATATTGTACCGCGAGAGTTCGCGGGCTATAAGCGCTGTCTCGGGGCATTGATTTTTGTCATTGTCTAAAAGTGTTCTCACATTCCAGGTCGCTATGTTGATAGTCTTATAACATATTTCTTTGTATTTTCGACCGCGTAGAAGTTGGTGACCAGACGATCGCGGTTAACCATCTGGGTTGAAGTGAAACGGGCATTTGTTTAAGCCACCTTTTCTAGGCCCCTCCCCGGATTGGGGAAAGCAGTGCTACCCCTAAATAGGGCTGCTTTGTCGCTGAACGAGCTGCCGAATCAGTCCTCCCATCTCAGTTAAGTCCTGAAACGACCATCACCGTCCAACCGCCACACGTGCAGAGAGCCAGCTAACGACTGAGCTCACCAGCCCAGTCCCCACCACCAGTCTCCATCGCCGTGGGACTTGCAAATTCAGAATCCGAATATAATGCCAGGGGTCATCTGCGCGGGAATATATTAAAGTGGATAAATAGTTGCGCTACCTATAAATCCACTCTATCGTCCCACACTTGCTATTGCCAGTGGATCGGGGGACCGATACGACTGGCGACATATAATTATAGACTTCTATATGCGCCCTAAGCACTTCACAAATGCTTTGCTCACCGCCGTTGAGGCCGGGGGGGTTGTCGTGGCGACGGTGCCCGCCCTCAAACGCCGAAGGAGACTTGTGTGCAAAGACGGGAAGTCAGCCGTTCCCCTCCACTAGGTTTAGCCCACGGGTCGTCGTGGTTTACCGGAGTGTGGCCGCTGTATATATGACAGCTACTTGGAGCCACTAGCGAAGAGATTATGGGAAGGAGATTGAGGTCAGAAAACTGCCGCTTACAGTTTGCAAGTCGACCAAGCAGCATCACTAAAGATATAGATATTAAACTCCCCATTACACTCCTAATAGGCTGATATGATGATGATGACAAGCAGTTATATTCCAGCGATTTTACAATAAGACAATGTAATTTGCACCCAATACAAGACAAGGAGATGTAAAATCTCCAAAACTGCCGCTGCACTGGAAGATGCTTTTAAACTGCGATAGACTCGGCATTAATATAAATGCCGAGTATAGAGTAAATACCTTCGATTTGCTGACGATATCGTGACCACGATATCGTCAGCTAAAACCATGGAGGACCTAAACAAAATGCTCGATTGCCTCAGTAGTGTCTCTCAACAAGTGAGTTTAATAATGGACTAGACCAAGATCATGGCTAATGTCCATGTTGCACCCACTCCAATGACGGTTGGAGGCTCTACACTTGAAGTTGTCGGCGAATATATTTACCAGGGACAGTCAGTCCAACTGGGTAAGTCCAACTTCGAGAAGGAGGTCACTCGTCGAATCCAATTCGGCAGCGTTCGGGAAGCTAAAACGTATATTCTCGTTCACATTGCCCCAATGGCTGATGAAAAAGGTGTTTGACCAGTGTGTGTTGCCAGTGATGACTTACGGATTGAAGGTTTGTTCGCTTACTATAAACCTTCTCAGAAGGCTTATGGTCACTTGGAGAGTTTTATTGGGAGTTTTCCTGTGTGATGACCCAGTCTGACACTACTTGGACAAACATTAAGGCCCTGCGCAGACGACAGACTATCCGTGACGCACTTTTTAGTCTGTGAAAATAGAACCTATGCAATTATAAGCAGTAGCGCACAGGACGCGCAAAAAGTCCGGCGCACAAAAGACTCAAACATATGCCATGTATGGCAGACTTTTTGTGCGCCGCAGACTCGATCGCACAAAAAGTGTGCCGTCTGCGCAGGGCCTTATACTTACTTAACCACACTGCTAGTATCATCGCACGCTATGACAGCTCGCGAGACCCGCGGCAGTCCCTTCACGACGACGGCGGGCAACTGTCGCGCCAGCTGCTGCAGGCTCATGTTCAGCCAGCCGCCCTGCTTGCTGGGCTCGCCCAACACTTTGATCACCCAGTCTGACACCACTTGCACGTTCATAGGTTTGAGTTTCAGCTTTGATGTGCAGATGCTGGAAATAATTGTGTAGAAATAAATAAACGGTAAATTTTTCATAAATCATCTGTGTCCTGGCTGCGATTTAGTGGGCATTTTGAAAAGCACTATCCCAAGTTTCACCGTGAAAAACCAGAACTGTGTCATCAGCGAACATTATTATTTTGCCATTTATTAGATTGATATTTCACAGGTAATTTATAAAGGTAAGGAAAAGATTAGAACCCAATACGCTTCCCTGGGGAACTCCAAATACGATTAGTGGGTCATCACTTATGATCTCACCTAATCTAACCCTTTGATACCTATTCGTGAAGTAGTCCCTGAATAGCTTAAGCTGGGAATCCCTGATAACAAACTTCTCGAGCTTGTTTAAGAGAAGGGGAGAAGAGACTGTGTCAAAGGCTTTTGCTGTGTCTAAAAAGATTGCTAAGACTTTCTGTTTTTTATCTAACTTAACAACTACACTTCTCATCAAAAAAATCGAAACACCCCCTAGAGAGAAGAGAACAGTTGCCTAATTTTATCATTTTCCGTCAAAATACGTACAGGGCAAATACGACTTGTTAAACAAAATACGAAATCTATGAAAATTTAATTTGAATTTAGAACATTAACATCATTATTTGAAAACCTCATTAAATTCCCTATTAAATGATATATAACACATATTTCTAAATACACACATTTTTCAGATAATCCTCATAAAACACAAACTTGCAACTGTTTCGATTTTTTTGATGAGAAGTGTATAATATGATCTGTCAACTTAAGAACTGCGTCACTTGTTGATTTACTTGCTTTAAACCCGAAGTGAAAAGGTGAAAGAACTTTTTTTGTTGTTTTTAAATAGGTGACAAGGCGTTTATTTTTTTAATATTTTTTTTAGTGTTGACACTGCTTTTGTTTACACTTTTATAAATTGGAATAATTTTCTCCAGCTTAAACTCATTCGGCAATACACCCGTGTAAAATATTAAGTTAAAAATATGAGTCCAGCTTAGTAAAGTTTTACCTTACATAGTGTTAAAATGAATGAGCTATGTACAGTTACCATCTGAACATTCATCATTGTTTAAATGAGTAAACAGTCAATTTGTTTAATGTTCAGATATTAATGATCACTTGTAGGAACTTATTGACATTTTAAATTGTTCAAAACTATATTGTCACCTCATCTGCTACGAAATATCTAACGGTGACTGTACAACGTCTTTATTTAAAAAAAATGTCTACCTTGTCTAAAATAATGTGTGTACCAATAATCAATACTTACGAATAAACAATAGAATCCACATTGACCTCCAAGCAGAGCAATCGTATCCTCTCCCCGTCCAACCGTATCAGTAGAAAGCACTCGTTGGCCAGATAAACCTCATCTATATAAGTAGTGATCTCTCCTAGAGTGGTCTTCTCGACCCTACCCTTGACTCTCCTTGCGAACTCCTGGTCTAATGGATGCTGTAACTCAGCAGTGATGATAGGAGTACTGATGTTTTTTGACGCATTGATGATCTCTTTAACCCTAGGTACTCCTTGAGTGATGTTCATGGAAGCTACTCCAGCAAAGTGGAAGGTTTTCAGCGTCATTTGTGTTCCGGGTTCTCCTATACTCTGGAAATAAATAAATAAATATTCCTCACACATTCACACAACGCCATCTAGTCCCAAACTAAGCAAAGCTTGTACTATGGGTACTAGACAACGGATAAACATACTTAATAGATATAATGTTTAGTTAGTGGTTTAGAAGTTGTTTTTTTTTGTGGTTAGGTGTATGAGGGTAGATAGTTAGATAGCAAATGAGAGAAGAATGGAACTATGAGGTATTTTGGTTAAGGCATTCTCTTCCAGTGCGCCTTGGGTGATGTAGAGATAAATAATAGATCCGTCGCAATCCGTCTGGGTAGCGAGTATAGGTATTAATCACTAAGTTAAGTATACCTCTATCACCAAAGGAGAAGGTTCCCTGCATTGTAAGGTTTATTTGTTTTTGAAAAAGACAATTTACTCCGCACTATGGATCATACCCTGCGGCGTGCAGGTCTTTACAAACATCTAAACTGAGGACAATAATTTCTGGATCGCACAAAGAATTGTTCTGGGTGGGAATTGAATCCACGACCTTGTGCACGACAGCCGCTTCTACAACCGACCACGAAGGCAGTTTAAGTGGTACTATGGACTACATTACATACCTGCGCAGCAAGTGCCCCTACAGCAGTGCCAGGCTCGATGACACTGCGCTGGTACTTGTGGTGGCACACGCGCAGGAACTGCACCAGCTGCGTCAGCGTCAGCCGCGAAATTTGTCGCCAAACGTCGGGACTGTAGCGAGCGTGCACGCGACGTACTCCGTCCGCGATGGTACGCAGGTATGTGCTGCAATAAGTTTAATAATTATTGAAAAAACTAAGAAAACGTTAGTATTAAAAATTTAACTTCGCATAAAATCTCCATACAAAACGGCAATTTCATAGGTAAAGACCTAATATATGCATTGGCACAATAATTACTATTACTTCAAACAATCTAAAATGATAACTCACAGAAGTTCGTTTTTAAATTCTTGTGTGCATGTCTTGAAGTCGTCTAAGGCGAGAGTCTCTTCAGCTGCGAGGATTATAGCGTCTCCGTCCAGAGGGTCTTCTTCCCTGTATCACAATATATATTATCATCATATCGTCAAGTGTACAAGCTTAGCTTAGTTTGCGACTAAGTATATCCTATTCGCGTTTAGAATGCAGTGAGTCGTCATTGTCCGCCAACCTAGCCCCGCCGTCTAACCAATCAAATCTTTTAAAATTCAGTTAATTTGTATTTTAATCGATTGTTTTGGATCTTCGCTACGAAGATCCAGAACAATCAAATGGTATAATAATATTCGAAACCTTCTAACTGTATTTGTACAAGTATGTCGCGTCTGCGGAACGTAATATACAAAGTAAAAGTTGTTAGGTTGCGCGTGCGCGGCTGTACGTTATGACGTTGCTGACTGACGTGAGGTCGATGACTCGATGTGGCGCGACCCCGCACCCCGCCCTCCTCGTCGCCGTTGTCGTGCGGTGTTGAGCTGAGGAACTCAACATCGACCGATAATCGAACCAAATGGCGAGGGTTGTGAGAAGGGGGCGTTTTATTTGTTCCTGTACATGCGCGAATTTCTCTGATAGCTAACTTCAGGGCGGCCGAGTTATTTTGCGCTTACTGTACAAGATTTGTAAAATTTTAATTGAAGTGAATTTTGTATTTTTTGTTATAAATAGATAAATAAAGTTTTGTAAACGTATAACAATAGTTACCTAGATAAATACTTGGCGCGTACATCGGCCATGACCCTGGGCAGATCGACGGGCCTGTCCTTGCCCTCCATGTAGCTCGGGTCGAGACCGTCGCTGCCGTACCTGAATTCTACCACTTCGCCGGTCGCGTTCCTCACCGTCATGTCGTAGTGGAGTACCAGGTCTTCTAATGACTGAGGAAGAGAAACAATTACAATTAAGCTTTTATTTCTTTGCAGAGGGAGAAAGAAAGCTGCACTCTCTTACAGTCAAGAACTAAGCTAAGTCCACTTCCTAAGTTGACCACTTTCCTAACTCACCCACTTCTTAAGTTGACCACTTTCCTAACTCGCCCACTTTTAAGTTGACCACATTCCTAAATCGTCCACTTCCTAAGTTGACCACTTTCCTAACTCGTCCTCTCCCATCTGCTTATTTCGAGATGTTTAGACCCTATTATAATATTACAGTAGAGTACCTTAACAAGTCTCCTCTGCAAGTACCCAGTCTCGGCAGTCTTGACCGCGGTGTCAACGAGGCCCTCGCGACCTCCCATCGTGTGGAAGAAGAACTCTGTCGGAGTCAGACCCGAGTAGAAACTGTTCTCTACGAAGCCTCGAGCCGCCGGGATCTTGGCTGGAAAATTATAGGGATACTTAGAAATTATAGGGATAGTAAGAAAAATTATAGGGATACTTGGAAAAATTATATAGATAGTAAGAAAATTTATAGGGATACTTGAAAAAATTATAGGATACTTGCAAAAATTATAGGGATAGTTAGAAAAATCATATCCAAGTATGCCACGTATCCCACTTTCAAGTATCCCACTTGGAAATATTATACGGATAGTTAGAAAAATCATAGGAATACTTGAAAAAACTATAGGGATACTAGAAATGCTTTTGAAAGACTGAAATTAATGGGGACAAAGTACATTGAGCCCAAGACAATAATTTGTAAATCGCACTAATCATATATTGTGTAGAAACAGAACTCTCTGCTTTTCGGGCAGCAGCTACTTGATCTAAACAAAAAGTTTCATAACAGCCCATTAATGTCCCACAGCAGGGACGGGCCTCCTCCAGTGAAGGAGGCATACTTGGCCTACTAATACCACGCTGGCCAGACGGATTGGTATAGGGTTTAATTTCAAGTTTTGCTTCTTTCTATGTAAAAGTAATATTCACAGATAGTCCCTTAGTCGGTTTCTACGACACCCATGGGATGAGATGGGGTGGTGACATATTGTATTCTTACTCCGTCACCACACGGAATAAAACAAAAAGTAATTAACATAAATATGAATACTTACAATGTCGTTCAAAATGTGGTAGCGATCTATCTTCAAAGCCGTTTGGTACTCTCTTACCGTTCAGAGCCTGTTGACCGACGCACGCTATCATCTGCGATATGTTGATGTTTGAACCTACAGAACAAGTTATCCACAGATATCTGAATAAAGGAGATGTGCCCTGAATCTGATTTTGTATGGAAACCTAATGTCGCCAGTTTTATTAACACACACAGCAGTAGAATATACGAATAGACTACTGTTCTCAGTTACATGTGTACTAAGAACAGTAATGTTTAAGTGTAATGAGCATTTGTATGCTAAAATATAATAATAATAAGAAAAACGTCGCGACGCTCTATGACATAACGAAGAGCGTCGTGACACCTGCCCATTGAACGTCGCGATGCCTGTCTCATAGACACCTACATAGTCGTGACACCTACACACAGAGCGTCGCGACTTCCACTTATAGAGCGTCGGGACGCATCTCTCATAAAGCGTCGCGACGCTTCTCACGCTCTACGTGAGACGCCTCTCAAGTAACGGGGCTCTCTGATAGAATACCTTTAGATCCGCTCTGCGCCATGATAAGCGGTGCGTTAGTTTGGTGCAGTTCCCTGAAGCACGCCTTGGCGGCGAGCTCCCTGATGCTGCTGAGCTCGTTGAGCATGACCGCCTCCAGCGACTCCTCCATGGTGCAGCCCGGCTGCGACTGTAGCGTGCCCTTCTGCATCTCCAGGATGTAGCCGTCGCATTTTGAATACCTTGGGAAATAAAGATAACTGATTAGAATCTATCGTTAAACAAGGGATAGATGAAAAACAAATTGTCGAAGACGGGGTATCTGAGCGACTCCGTGCTTCGGAGGGCACGTAAATAGTCGGTCGCAGATTGAACTATTCTCGACACCAGGTTGGACGCTAACCAAACAATAAAGAAGCAAACACAATAGCACACCGCCGGGATAGTCACCCTTGGGTGACTAAGGAGTTTGGGGATCTAAATAAGCAAATCCGAGACCCTTGCATCGCTCTCGCATGGCTCGCTTTAAGGTTTTCCTTGGTTTTTCCTCTTTTGAAGGGTTCCGCTGCTAAATTTGGTTATTATTTCACCTAAGGATCGCTATAGAAGATCAACAACAACCTTTATCGCCTATTTTTTTATGGCAGATTTTATTTTGCAAAACTACAAATAACCTAATCTTGATTTACCAGAAAATTGCCAAGTTTGGCATACTCTCATTTAGCATACACTTAAACGGATACATACAACGCATATTGCATAATATTAAGAAGCAGTACCGTCACCGCTCGGCGAAGTAAAATTCTGCAATATTTGGGAACCTAACAGGCACACCACAAAATCAGTTAAAGGCAAAGATACACTGGGGACAAATATTCCACTGGGGGCAACATCGGCTTCGCTTGACATGTCCTGAAACAATTGTATATCTTTGCCTTTAGTCAATACATGTGCAACTTACCCAGACTCGAGCAGTTTATTCTTAGCTTCAATAAGTTTCTTCCCAGGCGTGACGTCAATGATGCCAAAACTGAACCCTCTGTTCATCATGTAGTAAGACGCCATACGGGCTAACCTGAACACAACATATAATATTAATAGTATTTACGACAACCTTTGTCGTGTACAGACTATTACGCAGATGTCTTTGGTTACTTCTTGACTTTTTTTTTAAAATCTCGTTTATTTAAAAGCCATACATCGTATAGATTAAGGCTGTCGGCCAACTTCTCGACTTTACAAACATTTAATTAAGGAGCACAAAAAACATCCAGAACAATTATTTGTGGATTGCCTGACCGCCCCGCGCCATCAAAGCATTTATATACAAAGATCCTTAAGGCTTATGTGATAGTGGATATGTTACAGCCAAAGTAATAAATATGAATATTGTACATAATAACTAGCCATTATGTATAATGGCTACTCAATTTAGATAAAGTGATAAATGTCGCAGAATTAATCACATTAACTAGCCATTATATATGGCAAAAATACAGCGGCCGGCGAGTGCTAGAATATAGTAATACTATATTGTTTCTTCCACTTGCCGGCCGCTGCCGCGGCACGCTCGCTTCGCTCGCTCGGCTCGTGCGTCCTTTGATCACTATACTGACCTAACCTAACCAACTGTATCTGTTTTTGCCTTAATATTGTGTTTTTGCCAGTACTATAACATATATAATGGCTAGTTAATGTGATTAATTCTGCGACATTTATCACTTTATCTAAATTGAATAGCCCTTATACATAATGGCTAGTTATTATGTACAATATTCATATTTATTACTTTGGCTGTAACAGATATATGCCTTGGAACTAGATGATTTAACAATAAGCAATAAATCTTGTTTTTGATAAACTATTAAAAATAGAATGTATAATAAGTGTAGTAGCGCATTAAAAATCCGGCTACCACATCACCAGAAAAATAATCACGCCCTCTAACGAACATCTCGCAAATATGTCTTAGCGATCAATGCGGTTAAATCAAATTCCACTTCTATAGAGGCAGGAGTGTATCACTTCGTCTTGTCTTCGCCTGTTTTTGTAAAAGTTGGCGAGCAGCCCGCCGATGCACGGCCACAGGCAGTTAAGCCAAATCTATACTAATATTAAAAAGAGGTAAAGTTTGTTTGTTTGTTTGTGTGTGTTATGACGTTGTAGGGGGTAACCTCTGGATCTACTGAACAGATTTCAAAAATTCTTCCTGTGTTGAGTAGTCCATTTATCGGGAAGTGTCATATGCTATATAGTATTACGCTATGACTAATAGCAGTGGAGCAGTAATGAAATATGTTTAAAAATGTGACGCATTTTTTTCGCAGTCGAACGAAGTGGGCACGGGTCAGCTTGTATTCTATAAAACATTAATAGCCTTGATCAATTTACCTCCACATTCCCCTGACAGCGTACTCCTCGCCCCAGTCTCGTAACAGTATATAAAATATACTGCTCTTTGTACCGGAACCCAACGTACTCTTGTCCATCGAGCCGCAGATCAACTCTGAATTTCTTATTATTACATCTGCACAAACAAATAAATAAATAATAATTATGTCGTTGTCAAGTATCCTAACATTTTTTTCGTAAGCTTAACGTTTTAATAGAAGAAATTTATAACAAGGATTGACTTAGAATGCGGGTTTGAGAATTTACTAATGTTTGCCGTAATTTTAAATGCTCTAATTAATTACATTTGCCATACTGATATTTGCCATAATTTCATAAGATTTCATTTTCATTAAGATTCATACTAGTCGGATTGCTCTAGGTTTTAACCATAATTTTACTATGGCAAATAATATTATCAATTAGTTAGTCGATTGATTTAAATAATATTATGACTGAGGACGATTATGGCAAACAATGAAAGAAGTACAAATGAAATTATGTAAAACGAGATAATACCGGGTTTGAGTGAGAGAATAAAAATGTATATAAAATTACTCACACGAGTCTTGTACGCACATATCCTTGTTGTTAGTATAATTCTTGCCTTTAGTTTCTAAGTTAGCTTTCACTTCGCATTTCTTATTCGGCTTCATTATAAGGCTGTAACAAACATAATACATTAATATTATTATCTATCACTCACTATGTATGACGACCTCGGTGGCGCGCCGGTAGAGCCAGCGGCTGCCGCGCATGAGGTTGTGGGTTCGATCCCCACGTGAGTCTGGGTGTTCTATGTGTCCGTTAATTGATGTTTGTAAAGGTCCCCGCGACACAGGGCAGGACCCCTAGTGCGGGAGTTGTCTTTTTGAACAAATAAAATGTCTCATCAGCCTTGGACGTCCACTGCTGGACATAGGCCTCCTCTAAACATTTTCACCCTACGTGGTCCTGTGCCTCCTTCATCCATCTACTAGGTAGTCGGTCCACCTTGTAAGGGGTCTCCCTGCCCCCTGCCCTCCACCACTTGAAACAAGCAATCCTGAGCGATAGGTCGGTCACTTTGCTTCTCCAGCGAATCTCCTAATTCTGATTCAATCACGCAGGGAAACTACCAACATATCTTTCTCCATTGCACCGTAAGTTTTCTGAAAAGGCTCAAAGTCAGCAACCACGTTACAACACGCACTGGTCAAAGACCTTCGTCTTCAGACACTTCGGCAATGCGGACGAGAAGATATGTTTTAGCTTCCTGAACGTTTCTCTCTATGTTTTAGTCTTCTCGAAGTTGGACTTAGCCAGCTGGACGAACTGTCCCAGGTAAATATATTCGTGGACAACTTAATTTAAGTATCTATTTCGAGTCTAAGGATTGACGCTCGAAGTTGTTTAATAGTATGTTTACTTCGGACAAGTTGTCTAATTTGGTAAAAACTACTTTGAGAAATAAATCTATAGCAGAATGCAGTTAGGTTGGGCAGCATTCAGCAAGTTACGTCGGGTCTTCTCTTCGCCTTTACCGCAATGCCTGAAGACCAAAGTCTTTAACCAATGCGTCCTACCTGTAATGGCATACGGTGCCGAGACGTGGACACTTACAGTGGGACTAGTCCACAAAATTAAAATCGCGCAGCGAGCTATAAGACGGGCTATGCTATAAAGGGTCTCTGGGTCGGACTGATACGGAAGGCGCAGGACCGTGTTTTGTGGCGCGTTTTGGGAGAGGCCGATTTCCTGCAGTGGACTGCGAATCAGATAAGAGGTCGCCATTTCAAAACATTACTGTCTGACCCTGCATCGGTTCTGCTAAAAAAAAGTCCAAGATTGTAATAAGAAGTTACCTGAATATCTGCTTGCCGGTCCACAGTTTCCTAGGCTTGAGTATAGCCGGCGGCGGCATGTGTATGGGCATGGTGACGTCAGGGCCGGCCAGCAGACAGCTGGCGAGCTGCTGCGCCTCGTCGCGCGTGAGGAACGTGTCGCGCTGGGTGAGCAGGTAGCCGCCCGTGATGAAGTCTTGTGTCGCCGCTATCAGCAGCTCGCCGTTACGTGGGGTCACTAGGTTTGATTTGTTCTGGAGAGAATAATTGGTTATTAGTTATTTCTATTCTGTCAACCTAGCGGGTTTAAACATTTACCACCAAGTGCCTCCCCCCTTACCCCTTCTTGCAGAGCTCTACTGACTACCCTACAACGAATCATGGCTATAAAAGTGACCATCTTACAATAGCCTTTCATGCTGCACTCTTGGCGAGAGCGAGTAACCAGCTGTAGCCATGGTTGCCGTCAAAAGAGCTTAATTGTAGACGCAAACATTTCCTGAATGTGAACCATTTTGGAGAGCCTTGTGTAAGCAAATCAAGGGTGGGGAGATGTCAGATGTTGTTTTTCTAGTTTCGTTATATAGCCCGAAGATGGTTACCGTGAAGGTTTTAGTCAGTAGACCGTACTATGGAAGTCTGACATAACCACTTTGCCAGCTCCCTCAGGCGAGGATGCGTATGCATGAAACAATTACTCCACGAAAAGAAAAAAAAGGTCTATATTAGCCTTTGTCTCTGCGAAGGGTAAGAAGCATATTTAAAAACTTATATTAGTGAACTCACCCCCATAAGTATGAGTGCTTCAGCCCTCGCCTCCTCGGTCTGCGGCAGATGCATGTTCATCTCATCACCGTCGAAGTCTGCGTTGTACGGAGTACACACACACTCGTTAAACCTATTACAAGCATTGGATATTTTAACGTCACGTTTTTATATACAGTGTGTAAAAAACCCTGTCCGATCCGTGAAGGGGTGATACAGTATCGAAAGGTAAACAGGTTGGCAGTGTTATTTCATGGAAATTAATTAAAAAAAATTTTTACAATATTTCGTGAGCTATAGGGAAATCGTAACAGTTAGCACTAGGCACACCGGCTGGTAGTACATCAATACCTAGATAGATATTCACTTAGAATGCCGACGCGCGAGACACTTTTGCCTAATCCCTTTGATAAAAGCCGCCAGCCCGCGCGGCCGTTGAACCTAACTACTTGCTAAAGACGGCCTGTAAACTTTACCTACGTGTAAGTCAGCTGTTATTTATACTTATACGGATTGTTGAATTGCATTTCATTTATTTTGAACTTATTATTTAAAGATAACAAATTCATAATGATAACGCTATGCACAATAAATTGGTATAATTTTTATGAGTAAATATTATGAATAAAATTACTTATCATATCATATGCCTAAGTACTTTCATACCTTTAGTTGATAAAAATATGAACTTGCTGTTGTAGGGTCTGTAGATCATGCTCCACATAGGCACATTCCCTTTGTACACCACGTAAGGCACCTTTTTTTTAAGTTTTCGCGAACACATAGTAACACGGTAGGGTTTGCCCTTATAGCTTCAAAAGCACTCACTATTCGATTTCGCATTTCCAGTTCCGTTTCACAATTAATTATTGTTTAGATTATTTGTTTTACGTTTGGCCCCTCAAATAAAAGGCTAACGGAGTCGAGAGTTGGCGATCTGTTATTGTTGCGGGCGGGGCGCGGCGGGGTCTCCCGGCGGCGTCTATGCAATGGCCTACCACCCCACTGACACTGCCGGTGGTGTACCTACACGCGGTAGTGTAGCCTCTGAAAGGCACGCACTGATGGTACAGGCAAACCTTGAGGAATAGAGAACCTTTCCTCATACTCCCTACATGCAGCTCCACATACTTTCACATAAACACATCAACATTTGAACATGGCACGGACTAATCGTAACGTAATACTCGTATTATGTACAATAGGTCACAATCACAATCCAGGAACGTCTAAACTGTTGAAGTTATTTCGCGAGACTGCGACAAATAAATAATAAATAGTCCTCATTCAAAATATTAGGCAAAGAACTATGAAGTAGGTTTTTAAAGGAATAGGGATGTGGCGTGGCCGAAACTTTGTTGAAGTAATATTTTCATTAATATCGATAGTGAGTGCATGAAAACCAATAATTATTTAAATACAAGTATACAATGATAAAATCGGTTAACATTAATTAGCTATTTTAATTTTACAGTTTTATTAGTTTGTTTTTACAGTAACTGACGGACAAATTCGCAGTTTCAAGTAAATTTTTTATGAGAATAGTACACAATTGTAAATATCGTACTGTACGATATGTAGCCTTTCCTAAATTCAGGAAAGTTTAATAGGAAAAGAAATTGTAGGTAAGTAAGTAGTAGTAGTAGTAAGTAGGTTATTTTAAAAAATCGATATTTTTTTTTGGTTCAACGTGTTTATCACAGCTACGTCACTAGGGCGGTGCATTGATTGGTGTAGCACAGTGAAAGCGGTGTCCTTTGTCGGCACGGATTAAATTTGTCGGTGCATTATTTATTACCTTTATTCAAAGTCAAAGAAACCGACTTTGACCTAAGTGTTCATGGCTCAAGAAAATTTCCCAATTTCAGGGTAAATTTTGCAGGGGAAAATGTATAAAAATTTTTTTTTTAAGTATTTTTCATTTTTATAATTGTTTTTAGAATGTTTGTCAGGTATACAATGCCCCCGTTACGGATCGGACAGGGTTTTTTTACACACTGTATATTATGTCGGAAACAGTACTTAATTTGATTCATAAACAAAGCGCTGCACGAATGCCGGTAGAGGCGACACTGTCGCAAGGTCGTCTTTACGTGTATAATAATAATAATAATAATAACTTTTATTTTCATAAACCAAATATACAACAATAGTTGGTGATTGGAGCCTCCTTTTAGGCACAATTGCCTGTAGTAGGAGACTCCGCTCTTTCCAAGCTGATATAAAACTAGCTATAATAAAAATACAAGTTTTAATGTTATAACCTAAGCTTATTTAAACTAGGTAAAATTAAATATGTGTATATTGGTGTGGGTATGTGTATGTGTGAGTGTGTATGTGAGTGTGTATGTGTGTGTGTGTGTGTTATGTATTAAATAACTTTATTTTATATGTTGTAAGAGTGCTTCAGTGTCCGCGTATGTGAGAGTTTTTAACCACTGAATTACCATTTTTTTACATTCAAGTGAAATGTGAGTGTATAGCTAGCTTCGTGCTACAACGGAGCCTAGGTGGGGCGCGCCGGAGGGAGACGCCAGTCAGTTACAGTTTGAGTAGTGTTATTTCGAATATGGTGTAGTGTTCAGTGTAGTTAAAGTGTTACATGTATTAAAAGTGTTACTTCGAGTTGACCGATCTATCGTAGAACGTGCCACCATAAGCTAACGCCGACATATAGATATATCGTTATTATCTGAGTGTTATAGCCATGTCATTTCTCTATATACAATATTTATAATAATGAAATGCGATTGTTTAAAAGTTATGATATTAGCCTACAGCTTGCGAAGGCAGGAGGTTTGCCGCGACTCCAGTGAAAATCAGAACGTAAAGCTATAAATAAAAATATTCGTACCTGAATGTCCTCTGCGGCTGCACCCTGGCCCTGTGACACATGATGGACAGCTTGTGCAGGGAGGGCTGACGGTTGAACAGTACCACGTCGCCGTCCACTAGGTGGCGCTCTACTATGTCTCCACACTACACACAAATTCGTTCATATTTTTAGTACAAGCATCATCCTATTTATTTCCTCCAACGACTGATATCGTATTACATATAAATCTACAAAAGAAGCTAGCTTTAAAGCTTAGGTATAACTAGAAAAATTTGAAGAGAGGAAAGACAATGGAAATTTTTTTGTTATTCCAGACAGAACCTGCGTCTCCGGCCTATACCCTTCCGACGCCTTGACCGCTTGGCCATCGGAGTAACTGCATGTCTCGTTAACCAAACGAGACCATCGCTTTCTACGTAGCCATTAGCCGTCGTAATTTTTACTCAACTGTAACGACGCCATCTAGGCGCAACAGTCGTAAACTTTCAATGTTGCAATTGAAGATTTTACTTAATGGTAATATTTTTGAATGAAATTAGGTATGTACGGTCAAGGAATTTAATTGTTTAGCAGGTACACAACCTACGTAATTTAGTCGTATTATATACCAAAATAATCCTAGCTAATTTGAAAGATATTACACCTCAAAATTGACATAATATAAAATATAACCAATAAGTATGAATTGCACTTCAAACTTCTTTGTTTACAAACTTCCACCATTCTGTCCAAAGAGTAAAAAATAAAATTTTGACAGTATTATCAATACAATGCATTGAACCAATCAGAACAGCGAATGCTACTCGATATACTTTATTGTTAATAGTGACACAAACTCGGACTAAGGATACTGTTTGATGGAGATGGTAGATAAGGTCTAGTTTAGTTTGACTTAACTTTGGTCTGTCAACAATATAAAATTGAAAAATTTTATTTTAACACAAAATACCTGTCTGTCATAGATAGACAAGGCTAGGTATATATACCTTGTCTAATTAATTTTACGACTCCCAAGACGTCGGGGTTCGTCATCCGTCATCTGTAGTCGGTAAATAGTAACCTGACCGATTTCAAAATTAAGCAAATTGCTAAACAATTAAATTCCTTGAGTGTACATGTGAATTAATACAAAAATTAGAGAGTCCTGTCTCAAGAAACAAAAATTAATAGACCCGATTAACAAGGCGATGACGAGCTATGCCGCCTTATGTACGACTACCACCGAACCGATTGACCAGTTCGTTAAATTTCATTTTTGTATGGAACGACGCTGTCACGTATCACCTATCTTATTAATTTTAATTTAATCTGTTTAGTTAATTTTTAATTTAAATAAAGCTCATTCCGATTATTCCCCTTGACGTGGGGACTTTTACAAACATCAATTTAACGGAAATAAGGAACATCTCAACAGACAACAATAAGTGGATCACTCTCAAGAGCTGTCCTGGGTGCACGTCAGCCGAACCACACATTTAACTAGGTAACGTATAAGTTATGGCCTTACCTTCAACTCCTGCGCGATCTTCTCTCTGTTGCCATACTTGAGGTACTTCTTGTGCTTGAGTCCCCGCTGCTGCACGTAGTTGGCCCCAGGATGCACGTCGGGTCCGTTGCAGACCAGCTTGCGCAGCCACGCCAGGTTGGCGGGGAACACGCGCTCCGGGTACGTCAGGATCTTGGCCACGTGCACCGGTACTCCTACCTGGTGGAACGAATGAAATAGTCGTGTGAAAAGATATTACGGGATAAAATTCCATGATGTTTTTCAAAAGGCGGGATTTAGGGATTATTTATTTTGTCGCAGAGACATAACTTATATGGTACCTTGAAAATAATGACATTACAAACAAAATAAGTTTTATTTAAATTAATTAAGAAATAAGTAGGTTTAATATAATCCTTCTGAGTTTAGAGTAGTTTAAAATCTAAGGTTATTTTTACAAAAAATATCAAAACTATTTAAAATAGTACAAAAAAATAAAGTAAAAATGCTAACACCACTTACCTCTTGAATCTGTAGATTAGGATCAGGCGAGATGACAGTGCGGCTAGAGAAGTCGACTCTCTTCCCGGACAAGTTACCGCGGAACCGTCCCTGCTTGCCTTTGAGACGCTGCACCAACCCACGGCCTGGCTTCTTCGGCTATACACAACACATACACCACTTTATTGACATTAGTATTACCTACTGCAGGGATGATTAAGATAAACTTGGTCTACTGGTATTTGGTTTCTTTCGAGATTGCCTGGTTTACTAAAACTATTATGACGAAACAGATTGCAAACTTTTGTGCCAAGTTTTTTGTCATTGTATGCAAAGGATGAAATGGGGGGATCATTATCATCATATCAGCCAATCGACTTCTACTGTTGGACATATGCCTCCTCCAATGGTATTGATACCTTGTGCGATCCTGTGCCTCCCTCATCCATCGGCTTCCCGCCGTCCTAACTAGGTCACCGGTCCACAGTGTGAGGGGTCTCCCCACCCTGATGGGGGGATAAAAGAACATAATTCGTTTTAAAATACATCCCTACTTGAAAAATATTCAGGCTAAATACAATGTTGATCACATAAATCGCTCAATAACATGGCGTGGGTATTTATATATGAATTTTGTGCAGACGCACAGACGCTACAAGGGTACTGTACAATTGCTTGGACGCATATGTGCGTCTCGCGCACTCAGTCTACGGTAAATGTTGGACGCAATAGTGCGTTAGGGGCACTGGCTGTATTGGTGCTCGCTAGGAAACTACGGGCAGCAAAAGTGTTAAAAAGATAAGTCTCGGATTAGGGCTCACGCCCTGTTTACATAGACTGTACAAACAGTAGTTTAACGGACAAAAAAGCACATACAAACTCAGGACAATAATTGACGACCTCGGTGGCGCGACGGTAGCGCCAGCGACTGCAGTGCACGAGGTCGTGGGTTCGATCCCTACGCAGGAAAATTATTTGGGCGATCCACAAATTATTGTCCTGAGTCTGGGTGTACGGTTGTATCCGTTTAATTGATGTTTGTAAAAATCCCCGCGACACAGGGCATGATCCCTATTGCGGGAGTTGTCTTTTTCAAAAGAAAGAAAAAAGAAAGAATAGTTTGTGGATACGTACCTGCATGGACAGTGGTATACCAGACATTTCACTGTTAATATAGAGCGCTACGTGTAACTGTAGATAGTCCCAGTCCTCCTGCACGAGCTCACTCTTGCCACCGCTCGCTATGTGACGCGATATCACGTCGTTGATCAGTAATATCTCAGACTGTTTCATTGTGAGGTCGTCTTCGTTTCTGTAATTAAGTATTACTATCTGTATTGACAACAAGAATACAAAAAAAAATACAACCGAATTGAGAACCTCCTCCTTTTTGAAGTCGGTTGAAAAATGGTCTCAAATCGGAGCTCCTCAAGATACGTATAAAGTAACGTTTAATAATTTAACCTCCAACTTCAAGTCAGTAAAGAAAATTTGTGTTCCCAACGCCAGGCATCGAATTAGTTGAATATGGTTAAATTGAAATTAAAATAGGAAAAAAAATACTAGAACTACATATTTTCGTTTGTAAACAAATTATATTTTTGAAGTGTTGATTTGACGTCCATATGCGTCTGTGGCATTTAAAAGTTTAAGGAACAACGCCATCTAATACGCTCAGATAACACTATTAAAACATTCGAATTTGATCGAAACACGTTAAAATAAAAATCTAAAATTCATCAAAACATAGAACTAGAAACTGAAACGTCTTAAAAAAAATGTGGTCGGCATTTAAAAAAAAACAAACAATAATTACCCGTAGTACGGTTAAGTAAAGAATAAAAACCCTTAATAAAAACCCTAATTTACCTTATTTCTTAGCGCATAAACTCCCACACTAGGGATCACGCCCTGTGTCGCGGGGACTTTTACAAACATCAATTTTGACAGACACAAAGAACATCCAGACTCAGGACAATAATTTATAGTATATCGCACAAATAAATTTTCCTGCGTGGGATTTGAACCCACGACCTCGTCCATGGCAGCCATCCGTTTAAAAAAGCATAATGAAAAAGTTCCTTACGTGCCAGCCTTTATCTCGGAGACGACGCTAGGTCTGATGCAGAGCGGTGGTACTGGGAGTCTTGTTAGTATGAGGTCCTCGGGACGCGTCAGCTTAGAGTTCATGCCCAGCAGTGGGATATCCTCGTCGGGGATGCGGCGGAATAGGTTCAATACCTTGAAGTTACTTTTTCTGTTATTATTTATGTGATTCACATAACGTCTTCTAGTTACAGACTAAGCAGTTTTTGTATTTACAAAAAATTCATCTTTGTAAATAGGTTTATAATTACATTTTATACATACATATACCCGAAGCAAAAAAAATTACACTCCATGTCATCCCATAAGAGTCGACTAAGCAAAATCTTAAAGATTAGCTTCTTAGCTAAATCTTAAAGCTAAGCGGATTTGTTTATGATTTTAAGTCAAATTTATCTTGTTTTTTTTGTTCAGATATCTTTGAGATTTTGCTTAGTCGACTCTTATGGGATGAGAGATCTTTGAGATTTTGCCAACATAATCTTAATAATAATATCTCTAACTAATAATAATATCTTAATTTATACATTCTTCGATCGCAACTAGTTACGACCAAGGACGAAAAAGTCTTTGATCCCAACTGGTTACGAACCATCGGTTACGATGGCTGCCGAAGCGGTCTGGCTGAACAGCGTGGTATTAGTAGCTGAGGTTTTCCTGCGTCATTGCAGGAAGCCTTGCAGTAAAGCAACAAAGGGTGTTTATGATGAATACGTAAGTTTAATGTATAAAGACGCAAGGTGGCGAGACTCCTCACATAGTGGACCGACGACCTACTTTAAACGGCTGGAAACAGATGGTTAAGGGAGGCCCAGGACAAGGTGGTAATTTTTCAAAGACGCCAGTGAACGTCCATTGTTTACCATGATGATGTTTTCATACATAATGTCAACAATGAAATGAACAACTACTATCAATAAAATCTATATGTAACGATTCGGTTAGTAAAAATTCAATTATGTACAAAATAATACCGTGAATAAATATACTACGTATGTAGCCACTGATTATACTTTCATAGAAACCTACATATTAAGGAACTATGTCATCGTCCCTGTGGCGCAGAGGATAGCGCGTTGGACTTCTAATCCAAAGGTCGTGGGTTCGATCCCCACCAGGGATGACGGTACTTTTTGATAAAAAAAATGCTAATTATTTAATGAATTGGTTCTTTGTTATTTACTTTGGATCTGTTATTTACATATTTTTATTTAATTACATTTTTATCTCCTTATTTACCTATTTAATTTTTTTAACATGTTATTCCTTTTTATGGTAATAATTTTACGTGTGAGAGTCACGCATATAAAATACAAGATATTACCAGGCGATCTTACAAAAGCCGACGAAGGCAAACTTCGCCGATTATAAAATCCTAAAAAAACAAAAGAAGAAAAAGAAAATTTGAAGTAACGTCTATCCAGCCAGCATAGAGAAGAACAAATTTTACTATATTACTAAATAATGTACTCTTTGCAGTGTGATGTACATAAGGCAATGGCCACTATGATGAAATAAAATATAAATTCAATTACATTAATAATTTCTGTACATACAGAACTAACTAAAATACATATTTTACATCATGTTTTTTTTGTGATTAATTTTTATTTTTAACTGTCGGTATACGGTCCAAGCGGAAAAGATACTGGAGAAACAAGGTTTAGTAATTCCTGAGTTAGAGTGGGAAATAATGTCGACTAAACGTCTTTTGGGGTCACATAAATGAAAATCTAAAATTAAAGTCTAGCTTTCTTAAATTTTAAATTGAACAAAATTTGTTTTTTGTTTAATAATCAACAAATTTAATTAAACATTGGTTAAGTACGTATTTTGGTTTTTATTTTAACAAGTAAAGAACCTTAATTTTTTTTCAATAGAAAATGAGTAATACAGCTGTTTATGTTGAACAAAGGGTATCAACTTTTGGTAAACATAATGCGCAATGCATTAGACTCTAGGATATAAAATTTATGTAATAATAAAAAATTACAGTATGTCTATCTAAATTTGCCAGCTTGAAATTGTTGCACATAATGGCATCAAGTGTATTTTTCTTATATTTTGAACTGTTCTGATAGCTAACTTCTTGCCAATGAAGAGTGTGCAAACTGTATATTGCTATGTATATCCATAAACTAGTTACCCATATTACAAGCTCTGCTTAGTTTGTCACTACATAGCTTTGTGAGAATAAGAATACTTTCGCATGTAGCAAACTCAAGCCAAGTAGCATAATAAGCACTTATTGAAAAAAGTTGTTTATATCATTTACCTCTAAAGGACTCAACTCAATGATCAGACCACTGTTAATCATTGTCGCTAACTCCTTATTAGATTCCTTTGCTTCATTGAACTCCTTCAACACCCTCTTGACAATCGGGTCCACAGGCTTCTTATTCCTATACTTATCATGAATAATTTTCAGTATTGCCGCAGGACTTTTCTTGACCATACCATTCACAGAATCACAATACATGCATTTGGTACATGACTTTGCTTTCTTCAGCACGGCTGCTCGGAGATTCTTCTTGTGAAGGTACATTATGTCTGGATTCATGAATTTTTTTCTGTAGGACCTCTTGAGGGGTTCTGGTAGCATGACTCTAGCACATTCCTGGGGAATAAAAATAATTAAGTACATAACTTATGTTTAACAAAATGGACTTTTACCTGCTAGAATAAACAATATAAATAGAATAAGGACCTTTTTCCCATCCTGTATATCATATATGACACACATGACAGGTAAATGGTTAAATATCCATTGTTTACTTGTGTTAATAATAACACACTCCTTTAAATATCAGAAACTATTTTATTAATTTTTATTTACTTACTAATAGTGTTATTTACAATTTATATTATAATTTTTAAGAACTCTTATAAGAAGTTGTATATTGATTTTGATATAAGAAATGATATAAAATAAATAATTTATGATTAATTATTCTTACCTTACATATAGTCTGTAGTATAGTGATGATAGCTCTAAAGTATCCAACATGAAACACTGGTAGAGCCAAGTCTATATAACCGTAGTGTCCCACACACTCGGCCAGGCCAAGGCCACACGTCTCACAATTAGCATCTTTTTGATTTGTACCCTGAAACACAACATATTTTGATACAAATAAATATTTAGCAATTTACTTGAACTTAGTGTTATTCTACAATAAATTATTTTAAAAATATTTTTTACCATTCTTCTATCAAGTACTCCATGGGTCGCCGGAACGCGCTGTCCATCTTGGGCATACAAGTTCTTAGTGATGACCTGTATGTGCGCTGCCTGCTGGATAGCAGAAGCACTATCCACATTAAAAGTGACATGGGAACTGAAAAAAAATTAAATAAATCAAGTTTGTGACTATATTAAACCTTAAAACTTTAAGGGTTAATAAGTAGTTTATTGGTTGTTATCCCATAAAAATATAAACGGTATACCTTATTACAATACTCTAAATACACCATGTTTAACAAACCATATGATCAAGTAAACATAACCCTACTTACATTTTTCTTCCAACATAAGTCTCCCGATATTGCTCCTTCGGCATTTTAATGAATGTAAAACCCAATAACTTATTGAGAATACAATGTCCGTAGTTTTCACATTAAATTACCCATTCGCAGATAAAGTTAAATAAAATAAACATAAAACACCGCTACTTCAACATTTACTCTTGATTAGCGATGCGTCCGTTATACCGTAACGTAACTAAAAACCGTTGCCATGCCACTAACGTATCGTAGCGCTATTGAAATGGCTAGCAACGGCTATCGGTTGTCTAGGTAGGTTAGGTAGGCTATCTACTGACAAACGCTCAACGCTGCCAAAGTTAGGTAGGTATCTAAAATGCGTTGGTTTGGTTGCCTTCCCGCTAGCCGCTATCCGAACAATAACTAAAATAATTATGCTTTCTCACTTTTTCTAAGCGATTCCTCGCATACAAGACAGAGAACGAGCGAATATTACGATATTGCGTTACGTATAAGCCAAAGACGATCTTATAATTAGCGCCATAAAGTTTAATATGGAATGTAATCGATATTTGGCTATTTGGATCGGTAGACGTGAGCGCATGCGCGAAACCGATCACTATAGTTTGACCTTCGAATGAATATCATAGATAAACTAAAATTGTACTTTGCGGTTATGTACATAAAGTCGCTATTACAATATACACGAATTAAGGAAACATGCGTTTACAGGTGTCGTGTTTCTTTGTTTAGTACGACACTTGTTTATTATCTATTATGTTATTCAAAAACTTTTGCATGAGCCGAGCCGGGAGCCGGGTTTTGTTCAAAGTTTTTTGTATTTTTTTGTAATTGCATTAATTGCTATGATATTGATGAGTAAACTTTATAAAAGTGATAAATTAAGTGTTATATAGTGTAATATTTTGATTAGTTATAAGTATAGGTGTAAAAAGTGTAAATAGTTTTAATTATTAATAGTGTTGAACAAAACTTTTAAAATAATCGTGTTAATATATAATTATACCTATATAAGATAATAATCGTGTAAAAACTTTATTTAGTTAGGTACAGTATCGATATTACAGCTAGCTCAGTTAATATCTTAAACGGAAACCGACAACTTAGTTTACATTATGCTATGACACCGGTATTCGGCAACGGTTGTCAATACCGATATTGAAACGAAATAACGGTTAGACAACCGTTGCCACAAATAGCCGACAACGCCCATCTCTACTCTTGATGATTTGATTGACTTGACACTTGTTTTTTTTTTTTTTGTCATGTACGTACTATTTGTACAGAGTAGGTACCTAATATTTTATCAGTTGCAACATTGAAGTTGAACTGCGTAATAAAAAATTACCTCCATTATTAATACCATTACCATACCTATATTTTATAAGCTACTTAATTTGTTTAAAAACTATCGTTTAATTAAATTTGTTTAAAAACTATCGTTTAACAATCTCTATAACTTATTTTATATTTTTTTACCAGCAAATTAGTAACTTATGCCCGATTTACACATCGACAAGTACAGTAGCGAGTTAAGTAGTATTTTAAGATTAAGTTGATTTAAATAGATCTCCATCCTATTTTTTGGCAAGTTAAGTTGGCGAGACGCGAGAGAGGGGGCTACTTCGTACTTAACTCGCCAAAAAATAGGATGGACCTCTATTTAAATAGGATTAAATTACAATAATTGTTTCCTAACGATCGAACTACCTCAAACAAAACACTACTAAACGTGACGGTAATGTGATATCGACTTTCGTAAAGCACGACTACAGTCCAGGAATAAGTAGGCATGAACCTTCATTTATTGATATCACTTTAGCGGTCTGGTTTAGTAACTTGAACGAAAATTATGGTGGCTTACCATAACTTTCGTTAATGCCCGATTTACACATCGATAAGTACAGTAGCGAGTTATGTAGTATTTTAAGATTAAGTTGATTTAAATAGAGGTCCATCCTATTTTTTGGCGAGTTAAGTACGAAGTAGCCCCCTCTCTCGCGTCTCGCCAACTTAACTTGCCAAAAAATAGGATGGAGATCTATTTAAATCAACTTAATCTTAAAATACTACATAACTCGCTACTGTACTTATCGATGTGTAAATCGGGCATTAACGAAAGTTATGGTAAGCCACCATAATTTTCGTTCAAGTTACTAAACCAGACCGCTAAAGTGATATCAATAAATGAAGGTTCATGCCTACTTATTCCTGGACTGTAGTCGTGCTTTACGAAAGTCGATATCACATTACCGTCACGTTTAGTAGTGTTTTGTTTGAGGTAGTTCGATCGTTAGGAAACAATTATTGTAATTTAATCCTAAATAAGAGTGTCATATAAAATACAAAGATAGGAAATTAAAATTATCAGTGTCTTCGATTAATTAACCTATTTGTCAGCTACATTTCTAAGACTACTGATTTTGTCAACCTCTTATGGTTAAAAAAAATAAATAATTGAATTAAAACAACGCAAATATATTTTTTGTATTTTTTAATCGAGATTTGACAGATTGAGGTCTTTGACGAGCACATTCTTTTTTTAAACACATTGTACATACCTTGTAAGAAATGTGCCTTTCTCATGTATTGGTACAGATGTAACATGGTTTTGTGACAGAGTTACGAATAGACGCTAAGCAATGTTCGGTATAAAAAAATTACACTTAACTGCAACAAATTTTTGCTGTTGTTGCTACAGTTTTGTTAATAATGCTGACAGTAAAGACTTCCTTCGAAAACTTTGATTAAAAGTTTAAATCTAAAGGATGATTTTGACCTAGTTGAACGTAACCTTACCTATACCTTTGAAATAACATATGAATAAATGGAAAAATATTTATTTTAGCCGATTACACAACACTAATTTTTGTTGATATACTGGGAATTTCTCAGGTAAAACTTTAAGGTCTTAGATGATAATTTACCTATAAAAGCTAAATCTTGCTCAATGAACCATCTATGTACTTTTCAATCATACAAAAAGAGCCTCATCATACAAAAGTAAAATACATCACAATAACATCAGAATCATCAGGCTTAAATAATTTCAAGCGCAAAATTTGTGCTCTAAATTATTTAAGTCTTTTAGCCTCATGAACTCGTGCATTACATTTATTTTTAAAGATCCATGTCATGACTGCTATCACTCTAATTTAAATGGTTTTAAGTTTCTAACCCATATTGTAAAACTGGTTTTAATGGAAGAAAGAGCTTAGGATAAAATATAAAAATCCTATAAAGGATTAATCCTAACCTACCCTGAGAAAGCTTTCTTTTCATGGCTTCCATTTTAAGAGGTACTGATCATCCGCTCAAAAACTAACATCTTCCTCACTTATTCGTTCACATACCTTCTTGATATTATTTCAACTAGGAACTTTTGAGCGGTCTAGAAATGACAAGGTTATGAAGTTACAAATATTAAAAATATAAGTACTTGGAATACATAATATTAAATCAGATGCAAACCATCAAAATTTTAATTAATTTAATTAATCATGTTTAAAACCCCGATTAAATTATTCTATTTTTTCGCATAAACTTTAAATCCTACCAATTTAGTAGATTTGTCTTATTCGTCCTAACCCAATTCATATGTTTCTGGCGTAAAAAGAAGCGCCTCAGCGCGCCGTTTTTTGGCTTGTCAACTGAAACCACGCAACATTTTTCGCTCGAAATAATTTATAAAACGTTACAATTTTCTAATGTGTTACCCAAAAGAACATAGGTTTAGGTGCGCCATACAGAGTTAAGTGAAAGACTACAGGACTGTTTTCTTTATTACGGAATTTTAATCGTTTTCCTACTGTTAAGACCCGCGAACTCTCAACATGCCTCTGTTGAAAAGGAAAGCATTTGAGAAATCAAAGGCGTCGGAGTACTTGCGGGACGATGATGAGGTCTTCCATTGCGAGATCACCGACGAGATATTCAAAGATTACGAGTAAGTGCATTGTTAATAATATTGTCGGCGAAATTTTGCTTATTCTTTCAGTTTAATGTAGTTATCAGATTTGGGGACCGTTGGTTTTGTGAGCGCGGGGCGACTCGCGCAACAACGCGAGCGTGACACAATAATTCGCTATTTCGGTCATTCGCGTCACAATTTTTATCATTAAAAGTTGTTGTTTGATTAATGTTTATTTACAGGGAGTACTGTGAGAGAATCATACTTGTTAACTCAATGGTATGGACATGTGAGATGACAGGGAAGAACAATTTGACATACTCAGAGGCTCTGAGCAGTGAAAAGGCTGCTAGAAGAGCTCTCAAAGATTTTCCAATGGAGTTGCGTATACCCATATTGTATCTGGCTGTAAGAACTAAGCGTTGTTCCTTTGCTGAGATGTCAGAAGATGTATTTAACTTTGTGAGGGACAGATACTTTATTGGTGAGACTGTGGAATCTTGTTTGGAAAGAGATTTGTGGTGCGAATCACATATACTGTCTGTTACAGCACAGAAACAACATCCAGACAGGTCAGTTCAAACTGTTATATATTTTATAATGAATAATTAAATGCTTAATTTGTCTATTATATTAATATTCCTTGTAAGAATAACTGTTCACTTTATACATAAACAATGATAATAAATCATGTCGGACTAAACCCTTCTCAAATAGGTATCCTCTCTATCTTATGTTGACTTTCCTTTTTGAAATTGGTGTAATACCATATTAATTGGCAGTAAGTACAATAGTCCCCTTACTTAAAATTTATCTGACATAATGAACCCTTTGTCCATTCACAACAAATAATAGATAAACACCTTTCTTATATGAATTATTAATGGAAAATTCTTAGTTTTATCTTATTGTATTTATCTTTTTTACATTTTTTAAGGCTCTGACTCATTTCTTATTATCTTTCTTTTTAAGAATAAATATACTTTACTTAATTAAAATACCATTGTATTTTATATTGTCCTAAACTAATTTGCCAATTTATATAAATTTGGCAACTATCAAAAAAAATAAAATTAATATTGTATTTTATCATAATAACTTACTATTGTTCTACTAAAGAGACAAGTGTCTTCTAGTAATAGACCATAGTTCTAAAATAAAAATGCTGGCCAGCCAAAAATAATATAGCCAGCCTAAAATAATAATGCTGGCCAGCATCTTATTAAGGTTTTATGTCAATTTTACTTATGTTTTTATTAATAATATTAATCTTTACTCTTTCACCCAACACTATCTATTCCTAAACTAACTTATTGGATGTTGATACCTACTATTTCATATAAAATATAGATTAAATTATTAATATTATAAATTAAAATGCTGCACAGTAATACATCCAACTACCCTCTCATCTTTATACCTTAACACCTTCTAATAAGACATTTTCTAATGAGAATGTATTGCTATGCAAACTTGGTACTTTCAAGCAGTGAGTCATGAACTAGGCTTCAAGTGCCGTGTAAAAAAAGCTTACAAAAAATACTGTAGTTAAAATTTGTATTGTGAAGGTCACTTGATTGGATAGAATAATTTAATAATGTTTTAAATTTCCTCATCACTTTGTAATATAAATGTAATATAATAATGTACTTTTATTTAGTATCCACTTTCCTGTATTATGGTAATAGTGTTAAATCTTCTTATAGGTTGCAACCTACTAATATCATTTTGTTATACCCAAGCAGGACAATTCTTTATCTGATCCATTAATTATTGTCCTGGGTCCGGATTGTTATATTACACAACTCCTGCACTAGAACTGATCTTCTGATTCACAGAGTATTTTTTTTTAATCTTCTACAGTGGGAAAATTGCCTTAGTCAGAACTCCCAGAAGTAATATTTTTGTAAACATTCCTGTTTCATAAACAATCAATTCTTATTGGTTTCAGTGTGATATTACATAACTAGCCTATGACGTTTTTTTTTAGAGTTGAATCTTATTACCTAGATCAATAAATAACTATGTTAAATTATGTACTTGAACTATGTGAGAGAAAAACAATACATTAATTACTTTATTTTATAATTTTTAATTTATTAAAGATCAAGTACGGACAGTCCCAAAGAAATCTAACCCCCTTTAAGAATATAACAGCGCGCAAAAGGGGTTAGATTTCTTTGCAACTGACTGTACAATTTGGACCAGTAGTTCTTGAGACTCCATTCAACTGAACAAACTTATAATACAAAATTGAAATTTTATTAATAAAAATTAAATTTACTCTTCAGCAAAAGCATGTTACCAGCATCAGCATTCTGTTACGAAGTGGAGCAGTACGACCAGAAGGACCCTTCAGCACCAGGTCAGATCGGCACAGCACCGTTTGACCGCATACGTCGCCGCAAAGGCGTCTACTCTCGAGACAAAAATCGACTTTTTTTAAAACAATTTGTTGAAGGCGGTACAGACGGCATTATAGGCATAAAGGTAACTTTTTTATTCAACAGCTGTTCTGTACTATTGTACTCGGCGCCTTTGTGTAAATGACTAGGTAATAAAAGAGTTTAATTCAGTAGAGCTTTCAATATAAGATTTGCTTTTGAAAATATTAATGAATAAAATGTAGGTTTATTTGTTTTGCGACACAGCCTTTGGCAGTGGCATTCTTACTTAAAGTAAAAAAAATCTATTTTATTTATTCATATAAAAAGTAATTGTATATTAAATCAATCCCAAATAAAAGGATCAGCTGTAGAATGACAAATAATCTAAGTAATATCTTTAAAATCTTTTGTATATTACAGAAAGCAGCACTAGAAAAATACAACATAAGTAAAGTTAGTTTTGATCAAATATTCATTGGAAGCCCACCAGATTTTGAAACGTCTAAGAAACTTTTAAAATCTCCATTCAACAACAAGGCGCCAGCAAAGCCTGGCTCAGCTTCTAAAGTAAATAAAATGAAGAAACCTAGCCCTGATAAGAAAGGTCAACAATCTATGGATAAGTTTTTGAAGAAGACGGATAAAGCTGAAGGTAAGGTTCCTAAATATTTACTGCAAATCTCTATAAGACCTGGTCCCAAGAACAGGTCTCCTTTACTGAATAAAAAAATTCAATTAGACTTACTAAGGGTCAATTTATACTACAGCAGAGTCAAAGAGCATCGAAGGATCAATCCAAAATTGAACATAACAAATTCAACCTTAACTCCAAGGTATAACGCACACATTACTTCTAAGATTGTGCGCGAAACCAGTCAACCAATTTTTTTTTACAAATACTATATTTTTTGTAGAAAAGTGCCAAGTGTTATAAAAGGAGCAATGTATATAATCTTTAACTCATACTAATATAGCTTACTTGTAGTTTATTACAACCCATACACAAGATATATTTTCATGTCAACTTGTTTTATTTACAGTCCAAAAAAATAAACCTCCAACAGACCCATCAGCAAAGAAGAGTGCACAAGAATTAGCAGAGAAGATGCGTAAAGCAGAAGAACTGATGAGACAAAGGAAAGAAGAGGAAAGGTTAAGAAAGAAAGAGAAGACTGCGCGATTGCAGGCTTATATGAAAGAGTGGCAGAAAGTTAAAGATGACATGGAATTGGAGGACCAGAAGGTTTGTCAATTTTGTTGTTAAAAGTATTTGTTTATTTTGCTAACCCAGTAATCTTTATAATTTAGTACGAAATTGTCCCCTTCACATGGGACTGGATTCTGGTTAAAATAGCTGTTTTTTTAACTTAAATTGCCAAAACATGAGCGTCAATCAATGTCTGTCGACTGTGTATGTAACTTACCATCAGCGTATCCTATAAAAAACCTACATTGTAATACATATAGATTTTTTGTACTTTCCTTTACAGATAATTCCGAAAGGCACACTAATTGACATTGAAGGTATACCTCACCAGCACTTTGGTGACTTCCTGTCTGTGCTGGAGTTTGTCAACATGTTCTCTGAAATACTGAAAGTCAAAGATGTCTTCCATAATAATTTAGACTTGGAGACATTTAGAAAAGCTTTGACTAACAAGGAACACGCCGGAGCATTTAGTGACCTCATACAGATGTTCCTAACTACAGTGTTCTCGTTACAAGAGGATGAAGCCGAAGAGTACAATGAGAACGGTGGAATACTTCTGTCTACTGGTAAGTTTTACTTTTTGTAAACAATATAATATTAAATTTACTGACTAATGGTGCTGATAGTTTCCTATTTCTGTTGTAATATAGACCAATAAATAAATGTAATGTTTTCGTGTTACACTGTACTATATAAAATATATGTTTAGTATCCTAAATAAATATAAGCATTAGAAGAAAAGTAAAAATATAATAATTTTGAAAATATAGTCAACACACTAAGCTACACTGTACTTATTTGAGGAGCTTAACTAGTAGGGTACATTAGAATCGAAAGACAACACGTAGGCAGTGTTAATAATTAAAATGCTATTATTTTGACAGTATACAATCTAGTTGTCATTCTCATAATTGTATTCATATTAATTGTAAATTTCGGAGAATTAAAGGCTATTTTTATTATTTTGACAGAGGACAAAGAGGCTGACACAGAGATAGGAGTGACGAAAGCAGTGGAACTTGCGACGAAAGCCAGCAAATGGTCACAGACATACTTGGGCACACCGCTGAGCAAACTGCCTCTCGATCCTACGACTGTTAGTGAGGTGTTAAGGTCAGTTCTACCATAAATGGTGTTATTATTATATCAGCCAATTGATGTCTACTGCTGGACAAAGACAATGTTGGGAGAAGGCCTTCCGAATATTTTCATTTTACACTATGAAAAACTAACTAACTAACCCCCAGTTTCCAAATGACTAATCATGTAAAAATCAATTAATCAAGTGTCAAAACTATCATTATCATGAAATAAAATGACAGTGTTGACACTTGATTAGTTGATTTTTACTTGATCAGTCTTTCGGAAACTGGGTGGTAAGAATGTGTATTTTTTCCATAGATATTGGTGTTCCACAAGGATCTCACCTAGGTCCTGTATTATTTATCGATGTTAAATTTTGGCGGAGGCCTATGTCCGGTAATGGACGTCCAGGTGATAGGGTGAAGATGATGACATTACCTAGTGTTAGTGTGTTAATACTTGTGCGGTGTCCCCCAGACTGCACCTGCTGTCGTCGGGCGGCGCGGGCGGGGCTCGCTGCGCCACGTGGCGCTACCACCAGCGCGGCGGCTACAGCAGCGCCGACGACGCGGGGCTGCGCCTGCGTGTCAAGCATCCGCGTGTGCTCGCCGTCTTGCACACCGCGCATGTCGCCGACCTGCCGCTAGGTAACTTAACCTCACACAAAATACATAAGCTATCATGGAAATGCCTCAGCCTGTCACATTAATACTTGAATGTTAAAAGATATCTTCCAAGGGAATTAATATTTTTTCTTAATTATACATTTTAATTGTACTGTACTATACTATACGTGAATATTAAAAAAAAAAAACAATAGTTAGTTTCCTAGAAAAACATTTCTGCAGACTTACTCTCAAAACATGGGTCAATCCCGACTGCAGGAATGGTATTTAAAAATAGCTAAAGTAATATATATTGTATGTTTGTACAGAGGATAAACTCCAAATCCTGCAGTGCCTGATGAACCAAATATTAAGTTACGCTACAGTCAGAGACGTAATAGAAGAGAAGTTAGATGACATGAGGAATACCAAACAAGCACTCAGAATGCATCAGGTATGTATATTTGAAGGTTAAATGTAGATCAAATTATTAAGTTGACTGTACAATAAGCAGGGCATTAAATTTGTTATTTTTTTGGTAAATTGACGATAGCAACCCATAATAAATTATCCCTGTAATAAAATTTCCAGACAAACGAACGTAAACGCGAAGTACAAGTGCTAGCAGCGAAGCAGGAGCTGCGGAAACAAGCAGCGGTAAAGAAAGAAGAGAACAAGCTAACGGGGGAGAAAGCCAGAGCTGTGGACGAGGAAACTAAAGTGGCGATAGAGAAACTCACCGCTGATAGTGAAGAGAAGAGAAAAGAGTATGAGAAGAAGTTGAAGGAGCTGCAGACTGAGATGTTTGAGTTCGCTACTTATCTTGGTGAGTGAAGAATTTATTAGTTTTGCTTTGTAATAAATGACTGTGTTTGTTATTAATATACATTCTGGTAGATTGGGCCTCAGTTATTGTATTTACTAATATGTGTTTAAAGTATTAATACTAGTACCTCGGCGATCACGGCCTTCGCAAGTCAGCTGATGAAAAAATAACCGTATTTTATTAGTATACACCGCGAGTAATACTCGATTTATAAAATAGTATTATATTTGGATATATGAATATTTTGAGGAGGCTTATGTCCAGCAATGGACGTCAATTGGCTGATATGATGATGATCATAACTACATATTCTGTTGATACTGGTCAGGTGTCCCACAAGGATGTAACCTAGGTCCCGTATTGTTTGCGTACAGGTAGTGACCGCGCGTTCCGTCGCTACAGCGTGGGTCGCTGCGTGGCGGGACTGTTCGTGGAGGCGGGCGACGAGTGCCGCGGCGACTGTCACAAGCCCGTCACGCCGCTACCCGCCAGCCCCACTACTGATACACTGGCGCATGTTGCCAAGCTGTTCGAGGCGCAGAGGGAACGAGGTTTTTTTTTGCTTTATTATACTATAAAATTAAATAATCTATTATAAAATTACATTGTTTAAAGTAGTTTGTTTGTAATTGCTAACTTTTAATTCCTATTTCGTCCAACTCAAGAATTAATCAGGTGCATGCATATAAAACAAAGCAAAACGATGATGAGAATGGAATCAGTCCCTAGACTTTCTGCAGCCGTCATAATGCAATCACTACTGCATAAAAGTTTGCTTTCAACTTCCAACCTTTACAATTCAATGCTGCTGTAGACACTTGTAAAACATTATTTATCTAAAATTCCAGCTAGCAGTGATAAAGAGAACGAGTCTGGAGCTAATTCACGCGGCAATTCTCCCAAGAAGCCACTCAGCAGTCTCAACGGGCTGTCACACAAGCTCAACGGACTGGACAGCAGCACGCTGCAGCTGAGGGAACTGCTCATGTGTACCGGAGACATAAACACTTGCTATGTGCATGGCAAGGTGAGTTGTAGTTTATTATTATATAACAAGAAGCCCCTCAGCAGTCTCAACGGGCTGTCACATAAAAGCTAAACGTGTACTTAAATATTTTAACTAAAAAGTGGGTGTACTTCAGGGCTTGACTTTGGGCCCTTAAGTTTACGTAAAAATAGGATATTTTGTACAGATCCCATAATATTCAAGGCATTAATGCATCTAGTGATAGCTTCTTTGTAATTCAATAATACATTGTTTATTTAATAGTTTTACTATTCTTCCACAGACGGACCGTCCTCGCTGGATGGTATACCACACGGAGGAGCAAATAGAAGGACTCATACAATCGTTGAACAAGCGAGGCCTCCGTGAGAGTGAGCTCAAGCAGAACTTAGAACAGGACAAGGCTGACATCATCAGCCACATTAGCAAGTGTCCTGTGCATCTACTCAACCCTGCTGCGGCACCTGTGAGTAATTCTTTTGTACTATACATTCCCCTATATGCAGGGTTTACATAAAAATAATGCATTTATTTTAATTCAAACTACTTTTATATAGGAAATATGATAACTATTTCAATTTTGAAACTTTTTAACCAGTTTTGGGCAAAAAACATATTAGAACGCGTGGGCGTTAAAGGCAAAAATAATTTAAAAGTGTAATGGTAATAACTTATAATCCGATAGGTATTTTATTTCAATGATTGTTTTGGTTTTTGCTCAGTATATCGGGTACTCACATATAAACACACATTATATTCTTGTATTAGTACTTATTCTACTATTATTTTATATTTTTCCAGTCACCTCCCCCTCCGTCCCACCACTTCACTCGTCACAAGAAGTTCCAGCCGTCGCTGAGCGTGCCCCCGGACTGTTCGCTGTCGGAAGCGCTAGAGCTGTCTCTACGTGACCACATACTCGAACTGGAGGAGAAGATCTTCCACGGATGTCTAGGCTCACTTAAAGTTAAGGTAAGCAACACTCACTTGGGGGCGACATGTTCACAAAGTGAACAAGCCCTTGTCTAATACAGATTTTAAAAAAAAACACTCACTTGAAACTTTTCTAGTTCTAAATTATGCTTTTTTATTTTATTTCTAGGCAAATACACAAAATTTTACATTATAGATATATTAACGAGTTTTATTATTTATTTCAAATGAGACAATTACCGCACTAGGGATGGAGTCATTTTCATCCAGGAGAACATCCAGGCTTGAGATAAAAATTAGTGGAGCATACAAATAAATATTTGGGTTGTGATTAGAACCCGCGATTCCGTGCACTGCAGCCGTATACATGATCACTTTGTCGCCGAGCCAGCTTAAAATTATCCTCATTCATTTAATTTGAAATACAGATGTACAAAATTCTGCTTTAATTTTATTTGAATTAAGTATAATATAAATATGTATATTCCTTACACTTTCACACAACGCCATCTAGTCCCAAACTAAGCAGAGTTTGTATTATGGGTACTAGACAACGGATAAACATACTTAAATACTTTTTTTTTTTATAAATACATACAATTATACATAAAAAACACCCAGACCAATGCAAACAATCATGTTATGGACACAAAGATTTGCATTAAGCGGGAATCAAACTCTCCGAGTCATGTTAAATAACCACTACGCCACAGAGGTGTCTTTATTTTAGGTGTAACATAAATACATTGTTGTGTATGTGTACAGGACCGCGAGGCGTGGCGCGGCACGATCATGGTGCGCGGCTACGACAAGCAGGCCGAGCATCTGAGCTGGGGCCCGGCCGACATGTACCGGGACGACTACCATCTGCCCAACGGCATCCTGCACATACCTACTGGTATTATACATTTATATACTTTATTTATCAGTTAATGGTACGGTCTGAATGTCATTTTATTCTATATCACCTGATATATTCATCATAATATATATCAGGTGTAAATTAGTATGGCGCATAAATTTTAATACAAGGTGTTGTATAAGCAAGCAAAAAATAAAGTCATCAAAAATGCTTATCCATTTAGGAGATAATATGACAATTTCAATTTTTAATATTCAGTATAAATAAAACCTGTTAACGCAAGGAGTGTAATTAAAGATTATAGAGGACGTATTTCTAGTTTACTTGTTTATAGACGTTGATTGAATCTTAAAATTACATAAATATTTATTCTAGACATAGATGAAGATGACAAGAAATCGATAGCGGTGAACAAATACCGTGATCCTGGACACTACCTCGACACACCCAAGCTCAACGGTGTCAAGTTGGAAGAGGAAGAGGATACGAAAGCGAAGCCCGAAGTGGTCCGGGGGCTGGCGTCAGCCCTGCTGCAGGTCAGCCAGGCTATACACCAAAAATATATTAAAAGACCACTTGGTAAGTGTAATGGATGTATTATTCTATAAGTTAATAGTAAGACATTACAGCATGTTTACTTTTTGACCGCCACAGACGCTTAGACGTTAAATCAAATTGTGCTCACTACGCCATTGATGGAGTAAGTCAAAAATACCACTTGAATTATATAAATTAACCTATACAGCTTAGTTACAACATGTCATCTCAATATTTGCAAGATACACAGGCACTGCAATGTGATGTTGACCGGCTTCAGGAACAACTGAATACATTATCTTATAAGTATAGCTTAACAGAAAAACAAAGTAAGGAACAGGTGTTAGCTATTGGGAGGCTTGTTAGTTCATGTAACTGTCGGAATGACTCATTGTCAATGATTAGCCTGAATCAATCAGTAACCTCCCATGATGATGATATATCCTTCTCCTCACTTACACATAATACACTTACACATAATACACTTACACATAATACACTTACACATAATACATGTATCAATGTAGGTAATTCAAATAAACCTGTTATAAAACACACAAAAAATAACAATAAATTTATAATGTTTTGTGATGAAATTGGAAAAGGCTTAGGTTCTTTATTACATGCTTCTGAGCAAGGTTTTAGTAATATGTGTCAGCCTCAATTAGGATATAGGGATATATTAGACAAAATATCAAAATTGAGTTTTGATAAGGAAACCACATTAGTCCTATTTAGTGGACATAGGGGCAATTTAAATAAGCAATCATTTTTAAACTACTTTGAACAATTAACTAAACTGGATGTTGAAAAAATAATCTTGTTTACTCTACCTTACTGCAAAGGGTTGTCACAAGCAGAAAATAATATTAGATATAAGCTTAATATTATGATGCACAATTTAACTTGTAAAATTAATGGAGAATATATAAATAAATTTCATATGATCGACTCTAATATGCTTGTTAGAACTAACTTCTTTTCAAAAAAAGATAGATATTACCTGTCTCTGTATAGTAGGAGACAAATAGCATCATCGCTGTCATACATTTTTAAAATGACAGCCAATCCATTGGTTACATTAGATTGTAAGTTGACTGCTCCTATAGAGCAACCCTTAGCTTTTAATCAGACTGCTTCTATAGAGCAACCCCTAGTATTTAAGTTGACCGCTCCTATAGAGCAAACCCTAGCTTGTAAGTTAGTAGCTCCTATGGAGCCCACCTTAGATTGTAAGTTGACTGCTCCTATAGAGCAAACCCTAGATATTAAGTTGACTGCTCCTATAGAGCAAACCCTAGCTTGTAAGTTAGTAGCTCCTATGGAGCCCACCCTAGATTTTAAGTTGACTGCTCCCATAGAGCAATCCCTAGATTATAAGATTACAACTACACAAAAGGATTTAAACTAAACAGTGAGACAAAAGAGTATACCTCTTGCTCACCTCTAGGTAATGCAAAGAATGTCAATCAAATAAATCTGGTTCATCAAAACATTCAGGGCATGTTAGGTAAAACATTAGAAATCGAGTTATTTATTAATAGTAACAACATTGACATCCTTTGTATTACTGAGCATTGGTTAAGAAGTGGCCAATACATGTTTAATTTTGATAATCACCAGATAGGCAGTTCATTCAACAGAGAGCATGCAATACGCGGTGGCTCATTGATAATTTTGAACAAACAATTTAAATATAAAGAACGACTTGATATTGTTAATCTCTCGGTTGAACGTTCTGTTGAGATAGCCTGTGTAGAGTTGAAGCATTTTATTGTATTAAGTGTGTACAGACCCCCTTCGGGTATGTATGATTGCTTTGAGAGAGTTATGGAGGATGTCTTAGATAAGGTAACCAAGTCTAAAAAATATGTAATGGTTTGTGGGGATTTTAATATTGATTTACTGGTAACAGGGAATGAAACCCCAGAAAGGGTATCTAAATACTTAGCTCTTTTTCAATCTTTTAATCTGAAAAATGTATTTTTGGAGCCCACTCGTATAACTGAAACAACAGCAAGATGTATTGATAATGTATTTATTAATTTTCTAATTACTGATAAATTAATAATTAATAAGCTTCAGTCAGACCACACTGGTCAGCAAATTACATTTTTAAATAGAAGGGAACAAAATGTATCTAAGAACATTGTTGTTATACCTAAAACTGCGCATAGAATTGAATGTTTTAAAAACAAAATTGAGTTAGCCTTTAGTTCCACACCAATTATCAGTGCGGATGATAGTGTAAACACTTTATTTGATTTTACTACTTATTGTAATGTGTTTAAATCAGTTTTTATTCCAAAAACAATATTAATTAAAGGCAACGCCACATTCAGTGAATGGGCAACAGTAGGATTACATAAGAGTAGAATACGGCTTTATGAACTTTATGAAGAAAGGAACTATAATTTTAGTGATACATTTCAGAGTTATGTTAAAAATTATTCTAAATTATTTAGGAAGCTTTGTAAGGTAGCGAAATCACGTTTTCTGAGTTCAAGAATTAAAAACAGTAATGATAAGATTAAGACCATATGGAATATTATCAATAGTGAGACAGGCAAAGTAGTCAACCGCGACATTGAGTACAACTTAAACATCAATAACTCAACAATCACATCAGATGTAGAAGTCGCCACTGCTTTTGAACAATTTTTCACAGATATTCCAATTACTACTACTCAATCTTTGAACTCTTCACCTATAAACGCAGAATTAATTTTAAAGGATAACGTACCGATTTTCAACAATGATTTTGAATTTGAACATGTTACTCCTTTTGATATAATTAAAGCTTTTAATACCATTAATGTAAAAAAGACAGCAGATTTATGGGATAATTCTGTAGTTATTACTAAGCATATTATTTACTCAGTTGCAACGCATTTAGCTCTTATATTTAATTATTCGATAGATAGTGGTGTGTTTCCTGATTTAATGAAATCCAGCAAAATTGTTCCTTTATATAAATCTGGCTGTACATCAGACCCAACTAATTTTAGACCGATTTCAGTACTGCCAACTTTCAGTAAAATTTTTGAAAAACTTATTGCAGACCAACTGCAAACATATTTAAATAGATACAGAATTTTACATATTAAACAATTTGGTTTTACAAGGGGTCGCTCCACAACCGATGCTGGTGTGGAGCTTGTAAAACATATATATGACGCCTGGGAGAAGTCTTACGATGCTTTAGGTATTTTCTGTGACTTGTCCAAGGCTTTCGACTGTGTCGATCATGATACACTTTTACGGAAACTACATCACTATGGTTTAGGTAAACTTGGATTAGATCTTTTCACATCTTACTTAAATAACAGAATACAAAGAGTTAATATTAATGGAAAATTATCTCCAGGATCTGTCGTAAAAATGGGCGTTCCGCAAGGTTCCATACTTGGACCCCTTTTGTTTCTCATCTATATAAATGATTTACCACATCTAGTTAAAGATCAACATGAGATAGTTTTGTTTGCCGATGACACTTCGCTTTTATTTAAAGTGAAACGACAACAGACTAGCACTGACGAAGTGAACTTGGCTATCTCTAAAGTTGTTCGTTGGTTTGACATTAATAACTTGCTCCTTAATAGCCGCAAAACCAAATGTGTTAGATTTATAACGCCGAATGTACAAGAAGTAAAATCCACAATAAGAGTTAAGGAGGATCAGGTAGACCTTGTGGACACTACAAAATTTCTTGGTATAACACTAGACTCTAAGCTTCAGTGGGGCCCACATATTGGGACATTGGTAAAGAGACTAAGTTCTGCAGCTTATGCCGTTAGGAAAATTCGAGAACTGACAGACATAGAAACTGCTAGATTAGTATATTTTAGTTATTTTCACAGCATAATGTCATACGGTATTTTACTATGGGGACATGCTGCCGACATTCATTCTATCTTTGTGCTGCAGTAGAGAGCTATTCGTGCAATTTATAATTTAGGTAGGAGACAATCACTTCAAGAAAAATTTAAAGAAATCAATATATTAACTGTAGCAAGTCAATACATTTATGAAAACATAATTTATGTTCATAAAAATAAAGACCAATTTGTCAAAAGAAGTGATGTCCATAGTATAAATACTAGAAATAAAGATAGACTTATTCATCCGTATTCTAGGCTCCAAAAAATACATAGTTCATTTCAGGGTCAATGTGTCCGATTTTATAATAAAATTCCGAAAGATATTCAAGATCTAAGTTTTAATAAATTTAAGAAAGTAGTCAAACAAAAACTTATCGTAAAGGGATATTATACTATCCTAGACTACACGAAAGACAAAAAGGCTTGGGATTAACTGCTTCTGTTCCCCAGGCTGTCTCAAATAATGCAAGTTTATGCACTTTTTTTATTTATGTGTGCTACTTGTGCTAATTGTTTTATCTCTAAGTTCTTATTGTATTATTGTATCCTTTCTACCTTTTTTTTTCTGTCTTCCTTGTTCTCATGCTTGTCTTCTATTTTTCTTTTCTCTGATTATTATTTTTTATGATGTATAAATGGTGTATTATCCTGTCTGGTACTGTCAAATATTTTGATTGGGTATATGATTTATGTAAAAAAAAAAATGTAAACAACTGAATTTTAAAAGAGTTGCCATGAGTTTCTTTGCCAGATTTCTTCTCATTGGCCCTACCATTTGGAAACTGGAATTTATAGATCAACACAGACAGACAAGTAGATTCGAGTAGTAGATTGGTTTTATTTTCTCCTTTAATTTACATTTGACAATACAACGCGGCTTTTTTAGTGCTGTAGCGTTTGTCTGTGTCGATCTATAATTTTAATTGTAGCTTCAATTTTAAGTAAACGACGATTTCAAACAATTTGTAATAAATTTTATGAAATAAAGTATTTTGAATTTGAATTTGAATTTGTTGTAAGTAGAAAATTTCGAAAAGAAGAAATAAAGACAATGAAAAGAATTAGATACTTGTGACACAATTTTAACCTGCCATTTCGGAGAATAAGCCACTGTGACGCCTTTGACCGCTATGCCACTCGAGTCCATGTGTTGTTAACTAAATTTGATTATTGCGTTCCATGTTAGCCCTCGTAATTTTTACCCAACTGTTTAACAGCAGTAAACTTTCAATATTGCAATTGAATATTTAACTTAATAATTTAAAAATATATTTTCTACTTTCGTTCTTTTCACACTCTCTCTTTTTCAAATTTTCTAGTTATATTTAATTTATATAGGTAATTTCACCCTAGATGCATCGACTACTAGGACTAGTCTCGCCTAGGCCACCTGAACTTTTAAGTCTTCATTCTTCAAATTAGTATATCTAGTATAGTTATATCAAAGTTTATGTCAAATTTTGTATTAGATCAGTACACCTACTTTAGTCTGTACAAAAAGTTTAAGATTGTATCCCTCATACTCCCCAGGTCTGGACGACAAGGAGCGCAAGGACCGCGAGGCGCGCAACAGATCACTAGAGCTAGACGCGCTGCACCGCTGGCAGGTGTCGCTCATGGAGTGCCGCAGCTTCGCGCAGGTCGTGCTGCACCTGTTCACGCTGGACTCCAGCGTCACGTGGGCCGCCAGCATACTCAACGCGAGCTGCAGGCTCTGTCGCAGGAAGACCGACCCCGACAACATGCTGCTGTGCGACGGATGTAATAAGGGACACCATCTGTATTGTTTGAAACCTAAGTTAACTGTAAGTATTATTAATTAACCCCCTTACTCATAAACACCTCTTAAATTTTAGTCAATTGATTAATTAGCTTAAACTCTTACGTTATTTGGTATAAGGTTGGTTTTCTTAATAAAAATCTCGCTAAACAGTGATTAAATTTAAGAGGCGTTTATGAGTAAGGGGGTCTATCACGATATTTTTTAAATTAAATAATATGTCTGGAAATAGATTTGTAAACTAAATTATTGCTTATCTTCATGCTGTCAGTCCGGACCAACGAGAAAGGTAACTCATTACTTTTTATGTATTTAAATATTTTGTATAAAATAACTTACTTGATATACATATTCACAGTTATAATAAAACAAACATATCTATATTTTAGTTTCTAAATAGTTTACTGTATATCTTTACTACTTAGAGACTAGAAAAAGCAGGACATAAAACAGAAGTGGCATAACTAAATTAAAATAAACTATACCTATTACAGAAAGTACCTGACGGCGATTGGTTCTGTGAGCAATGTAAGCCTAAAGAAAGAACGCCTCGGAAGAGAAGGAAACTGTTTTCAGACGATGACATCGAGGAAGAACTTGATGACAGGTATGAAATTTACATATTATTATAAATAATATAGTAATTTTAGGACAAAATAAATAATTGGCAAATTCAAAATTTAATTTATTGGTTCAATAACAACACAGTTCATTATTCCAATATGTGTTAAAATTGGGATGGAAAATGTAATTTTAGTTTCATTTTGTTGTGTTGAATAATGATAAATACAGAAATAACTTACTTAAAATTACTTCTTTAAGGGGAAACAATTCAATCGCAATTCCATACAAACAAAGAAAGTTAATTCCTCCTTCAATAGATAATAAATACTCAAAACTATTGATGATATCGTTTTGTCTCGTTATTATCTAGTCTTATTGATTAATAAAACAGTAAAAAAAATATTCATTTACAAGTTATGAGGCTTCAAAGTTCATAATTCTATGCACATTTTATGACCACTTTTAGCGTAATAAAATAGGATTAAACGTTTATAAAGGTAAATATATTTTGGGAGTAGGAATAGATTATTTATTCGAAAATTCAAATAATTTTATATTGACTACATACATTCTAAAGTTTGTACGCAATTACCTTTTTCCCAAAACCATTTTAGGAAATTTTACCGTGCTCGTTTCCGCTATCGACATCTTGCATCTCGCCTCCACTTTCTGCACCCCTCGGGTCGGCGGAGGGGAGGTACGACAGCGAGCCGACCGTGTCGTCGAATGTTACCGAATATTTTTTTTTAAACTTCAATAAACTTTAATTTATGTCATTTATGACAATTACGTATCGCTTGCCAGTAAGAAGTTTCGTAATTTCTTTTATCAAAGAGATCCAATTATTATCAGATGCATAACCAGTTAGATAAAATACTTACATCAGTGACATTCTTGACTAAAATCAACTGTCAAAATTCACCTATTATTACAATAGTCAATAGAGCATAGCTAAGGCTGTCACATTGCACAAACTGTATTTTTTTTGTAATTCATTTTGTATTTTTTTTTTAATATTTACCTGACTCACCCCCACCCCGGTATCTGAATGACTGATCAAGTATCATTTCTTGTCAACTATCATTTCCAGATTTTATGATTATTATTTATTTTATGATTTTTCTTCCTTTTTTTAAATCCAGCTAAAATTAACTTCATGTACTGTATGTGAAGTAAGATATTATTGTGTACTGTATGGAACCCCTATTAACGATGCACGGTCTAAAAAACTGCCTCAAGAATAAACAGCTTAACTTAAAAAAAAAAAAAATTATAATGTTTTACGGTGTCATACCTACACCACTTACAAGATAAATTGATGTCTCGCTTGGTGTGTCTTCCGCAACAAAACTTACAATAAAATATTTTTTAAAAACCCATTTTAGTTATCTTTATTTACTCCTGATTTATTACTTTTTAGGTAACTACCTACAGCTAGTATTAGTGTCAACCCTAACAATCAAGAAGAACAATATTTATATTTTGAACGACATTTTGATTTGTAATAAATACAATCGAGCGCGTGTGCGTGTGCATGTTTCTGACTGCTTTTCTATGAGTTTTTCTCTTTCTCACGCAACGTTTGGTGAAACAACAATCTTTTAGGCTTCGCCGACAGCTGAGTTGGTTTTGACAGAAGGAGCCTTCTTAATGAAAAAACAAATGTTTTATGTCACAAATTTAAATATGCCCCAGAGGACATCCTTGTGGCGTTCCTAATAATAAACATGAGTTACGCTGCATATTTGTAAAAGTTTACTAATTTAAGCATACTAAACATAAATTAAATGAAAAGAAACAGTAATCTACGCATTTTATTTCCACTTCACCAATTGATATTTTATTTAAATATAACTCAGCTTTGGTTACTGTATCAAATGCTTTTGTGAAGTTTAGGAATTAAGATTGATTTTTGCTTTGAACAATTTTATGTGATGTAAGATAGCGCGAGCACAATATTTAGGCGGTATGTTGTCACGTGGATAAGGGTTAGGCCCTTATCCACGGCGCGGTGGTAGTAGGAGAAGAAGGCGTTACCACGCCACAATGTGTAATGTCCATGTGCTACGTGTTCCGCAGCTCGTGCGTGGTGTCTCTGTGCTGCGTGTGCGGGTCGGGCGGGCGGCTGGGCGCCAGCTGCTCGTCGTGCGGCGCGCGCCTGCACGCGGAGTGTGCGCCGCGGGGAGGTCGCAAGCCGCTCTGTACGAACTGCGTGCTTCCTACCAGAGGTAACTATGAGTATTACCGGAACGTGCGACCCTGGCGGACGACGTCTATTTTTTGGTTAATGTGAATAGTGAGGACAATGGAAAAATGCCTATAGATAGATATTCCATCGTCCTGCCACTCTTACCCAATTTTTCTTTGTACTACGATTAAGGAATCTAATTAATTGAGATTAGGACGAATCTCCTAGCCAGCGGCAGCGTGTCGAAATCGATACAAACGACCAATTCCAAACTAGTATATTTCTATTGTGTTAACATTATTGTCTCAACTAACTTTTGTTTTACCATCTTGTATCAATTATTTTAAATGTTTCGTTCTCTCTTATAACGCGTAATTCCGTTTTGTGTTAATTTACTATTTTAATTGATGCTCCTAGCTGCTCTTGTCCTACATCTGCTATGATAGTCTGCCGTTCTTTTTTGTTTTCGTTTGGTTTATTTTACCTTTACGTAGTATCTTAGGCAGAATGCAAATAATAAAAAATTTTATTCTCCAAAATTATTATATGTATCTCATAAAGTATTCATATTAGAGATGACCTTAGATGTTAATAAAATAGAAGATTTTATTTAAAACAATATATTTAGCATCTTAATATTAATGTTTTACATCAAATAAAATCCTCATAATATATTTGAACATTCTTAGTATAATAACATAGCATATAATAACTATATAAACTGTATAAAGAAACGTCTGGACGACGCTGCGCGGCGACAGCGATGAGCAACATCCACCAGTACACTCGCGCGCTACACTCACGCCTCACCTCCAGCGGTGCGTGCCACCATGCCACTGTTGACTACGGAATTATTATCATCATCCATAACTATATTATAATTATTTAAACTGTCATGGTCACATTCACTCTTAATAAACGAACTATCGGGATATTATCATGGCGCTTGTAACAGCGTCGAAATATCGTAAACTCAACAACTCTTAACTATATTATATAATAATCATTCATCTTTTCTATAAATTAATTAAACAATAGAAAAAAATAGTTAATTAAGGGCTTGTATAATCAACAATAATCACGCGGATGTCATTTGCGAAATGCTTAAAGTATTGAAATAAATTTATGTACCATGTAAGTAGCCACTTGAACCGCCCGTGTGTGTACTATTTTAAAATTTCAATAATAATGGGTATTTTTAATACCTATCTAAGAACAAAATAAGGTTTACAGACCGTTGCACACTAATATTGTTAGAGCATACAATATCTTGAATAATAAAAACGAAGCAACTGCTCAAGAAACTCTGCTAACTTATAATTTGTTGTCTAGTATTTTTACATTTAGCGTTCTTTTTTGTTATGGTGTAGCTAATTATTGCTTACACGTTATCAACAAATGGCAAACAACTATTTTTTACTACAACGTTTTTTCTACTTATTTTTTTATTAGTTTAGAATAAAACTATCAATATTCAGCTTTTACATAATTTAATTTTTTACATTTCACACGTATTAATTCCGTAGCCAACAAGCTCGTTCTTGTGTTAATAATAAGTTCGCCTTCATTACTTTAACTCCGCAATCATTTGCATCTCATCACCATAGAATCAGAATCAGAATCACCATAGCATGCGCATATACATCCTTCTTCTAAAACTTTAACAAACATCTGTCTATCCTTGCCATGGACTTTTATTTATTATTTAATTTTTTTAATGTATTAACTTTTCTTTAAATTATTCATTCTTAAAATGCTTAAAGCTGTCCTGGGTTTAAAAAGTCTCCTATAGACTAAAACTAAGCAACATTTAAACATTTTCTTAAATTCTATTAAAACTCTAGGCTAAAAAAATATAAACTCCCAAATAACTGCTCGGAATATACCTACATGGTAGCCAATAAAAACTAAAATTATTTGTATCTCTTATCACAACTAACGTCTTCTTGCTTGGTCCCAACATATTTATCGAAATATTACAAAGAAATAAAAAATACATTATAAACAAAAATATAATTATGTAAATAAACATAAACTTGCAACTTAAAGTATTATTTAAAAAAAAATACTAATATAAATATACTTTTTTGTAACTTTTAATCAGTTTTATTTTTGAAAAGTCATTCTATGTTTTGAATTTCATTTTGAAATGTTATGTTTTCTACTAACTTTACTTTTACGAATATATTATTATGTACTGCTACCCTCTTTTGTCTATTGGTTGGTTTTCTTTAATTTATTAATTTTCTTTACCAACTAACGCCAAAAATATTTCATTACTTATTAAAAATTACTAAACCGCTTCTCGTAATTTTATTTGTTAGAAATTGAAGTTCAACAGAAGTTTTATCCTCTTACAATGCAATGTTCAACTATAAAATATAAGACAAATTAACAATTTTCACATTATTTAAATTTATGCTGAAGTGTCATAGCTACACCTACACCTAACCATATAAACATTATGAATAAGCAATAATCCTGACAAATATAATGATTAATACTATCTTATATTGTCTTTAGTTACATGTTATCACAATTTATAATATTTTTAAATATAAATACTTATAAAAAAACCATTTAAGAATATAAAAAAAGTCATTGGACTTTGAGAAAATGTTGGAATTATACTAAAACTTGCTATAAACTAAAATTTTTGAACAAATAAAACTACAAGAAGCAAATATAACATTTTATAAAATTAGTTGTTTTAATGTAAATTTGTAATGTTTCCAGATTCAGAGGATAGTGAATATAACACAGCTTTAGTAAAACTAAAGGGTAAGAGGTCGAGGAGCAGTAAGGAAAGTTCACCCGTACAAAATGGCACCTCGAGGAGAGGGAGGAAGTGAGTATCATTCAGTTTTTTTTAAAGGCAACTAGAGATTCAGCACCGTGCTTGTGGCAAAAACTGTTACAGATATAAAATTAACATACACAGAATATCCAAACTCATGCCAATAGTCGGTGGACCACACTAATATGCACATGCTCGACCGCTTTGACATTGAGCCAGTTAAATTTATTCTACTTCCTACTAATATTATCAATGCGAAAGTTTGTGAGGATGAATGGATATTTGTTACTCTTTCACGCTAAAACTACTAAATGGATTATGATGAAATTTGGAATAAAATTAGTATACAACGCGGGTGAAACCGCAGGCATCAGCTAGTAATTAAATAGTAATAAGTTTTAATTATATTCTTTAACTAAAATGTCACGTAAAAAAAATTACGTGACATTATTCATTAGACAAGTTGTACTAAAATAATATTTGTGAAGTGGTCACCAAAAGAGCGATAGGAACCCAGCAGAGTTTCTTGTGGGTGTCTTCTCTGACATGGTCGTGCTACGAACACTCAGTAAACTTAGCCGTTCAGCCAGACATGCGTATGTGATCACTATAAAACAACATTCATAAGCGATACCGTTGTATCTTAGACGAATAAATGACTTTTTGTTTGTTCGTTTTGTATTGTTTAGTACTCGTATAATATGAGCGATACAAGTATTTAATTAATGTAGAGATTACCTCATTGTCGTTAATAACGTTCTTAACCTTTGTTCACAGATCTAAAAATGAAGAAATTACCACAAGTACGGGCAGAAGATCACAAAAGAATTCACTCACTAACGGACATCATGGTAAGTATTTTATTATAACCGGTTCCTAACATTAACAATTTAGGTATTTCTTAGACTTATAATAAACATGAAAAATATTTGTTTTTGTGACTTCAAACCTGTGTAACCTGTGACTTCTAAGTAAGAGCATCAGACGCAATTTACTGCTTGGTCCTTGTTTTGTTTTTTTAATGACAACTCCCGCACTAGGGATCATGCCCTGTGTCGCGGGGACTTTTACAAACATCAATTTAACGGACACAAAGAACATCCACACTCAGGAAAATAATTTGTGAAGGAAAATAATATATCTGTCTTGCATGAGGATCGAACCCACGACGTCGTGCACGGCAGTCGCTTGCGCTACCGTCACGCCACCGACGTTTTCTTAACGTGAAAAATGATTGTAAAAGAACAATACAAAACAATAACATACTAAGTTCGACAGATTCTGATAGCATACAGGATTTGAACCTGTGTATTCTAAGTAAGACCATCAGACGCGATTTACTGCTTGGTCCTTGTCTTGTTAGCAAAGTTCATTTTTGCGTAAATCCAAGACTCGCTAACTCTCGTAATTTTCACTCAGCCCAGACATCGTCATCTAGGTTGCGTACTCTTTCAATGTTAAAATTGAAATTAAATGACGAAAATAGCTATGTTTAAGCTATTGGGTATAACTTTAAAATTTCAAAAAGAACGAAAAGATATAGATAGTGTAAAATTTTTAATAATTTCAAGTTATATCGACTATACCCTTTCCACTATATTTAACGACATTTGACAGACTGGTGTTAGTGACGTTCAGCAGTATCTCGAATGTAATGCCATTCGATTGTAAGCGATTTCGCGATTTTTCAAATTACTTTATTTTACACATTTGGATCCTTACATCAACTTACATTATCATGTAATTAGTGTTTCTTTCTTCTATGTTAAGAGAATTAGCATATAGCTTAAAATGATAAAATTATAGTTAGCTTAGGTATTATTTAAAATACATAATTATATCGTGACACCGTCGCGGGTTATAGCTAATCTAAAATATCATAATTACATTTTATAAACGTATTATGAAGAGTTTAGGTTTATTCATAGCATTTATTTCTACCGATTATTTGTAATTTGTTTCATAATGGTGGTTATCGTTATGAGTGTCCATCACTAAGTAACCATGGTAACTGAAAAAAACATGGGAACGTCTATGAAATACAATATAATTTGTTCGAAAAATAAGCGAAAGTATTACGAAACTTCATGGACGTGAACTGTCAAAAAGCTAAACTTACGCTGGAAGGGGTATAGTCCGGCAGCTGGGCGGATCTTTGGGTTGAATTGAAGGAAATGGAATTTTGTCCTAATTCAAGGTTTTCCGAGTGATGTGTATCTATGATTTTTTTATGTACAGTCTGTTTAGCTCACAGAATAGAATTCATTTATTTGTCAAAAAACAGTAATATAAGTCAGCTATACGTAATATGATATATTCCAGAAGAGCCGAAGCCGAGTCGCAAGCGCAGCAGCCGGCACGAGCCCGCAGTACACGTGGAGTCCCTGCAGACCTTGCTGCGTGACGTCATGCGACACAAGGACAGCTGGCCCTTCTACGAGCCCGTCTCTACTGAAGACGTGAGTATTATAGCTCTTTATTTTTTAGATTGTGCCTGCTTTATTTTTGTAAAAGGCAACTCCCAACCTCTTTATTTAAAGTAATTCCACTTATTATTTAAGACAATACCCGCATTTTTTAATAAGATATTTATTGGCAATTTTTTTTTAAATTCTTCCCGCTTTTTTTACAGATCATTCTTGTCATATTTTAAAAGGCAACTCCTGCGCTAGGGCCTTGTGCCCTGTATCGCGGGGACTTTACATAAATGAATTTACCGCGAACAAGCCACATCTAGACTTAGAACAATAATTTGTGGACTGAACCCGCGACATCGTGGAGTCTTTTGGTCATGTTTTAATGATATAATAATTACGTTCAGGTGCCTGACTACTTAGAGGTGATCGACGAGCCGATGGACTTCACGACAATAAAGAACAAGTTAGACAAGGAGCAGTACACGACGGACGACGAGTTAATGTCGGACGCTACGCTTGTCTTCGTCAACTGTTACACGTACAACAAGTTCACACATCCTGTTGCCAAGTAAGTCTAGTATTTTTATAAATAAAATACGTCCACTGTTGGACATATGGATCCTTCTTTTATATTGTCTCTATTTTGTGTCGACAATATTACATACATTTACCATTGAGAGCGTAACAATATAAGTTTTTCTGTAACTCAAGCGATTTTTATAAGACTCCCTCATCTATCGGTTGAGGCTCCACCGTGTGAGGCGCGGGCCCATCTAGCCTCTTACGACAATAAAAATATATTATTGTATATTGTGAACTAAGCAGAGCTTTTACTGTACTTACGCACAGCAACTAATCAAGCTAGACACTCGAGTACCTTAATACATTGAAATAAGACACAATTTCAAATGAAAATGTTTAACTTGATGTGTTGTTGTGTGTACAAGAGAGCTGATAAGCATGTTGAATACTTTTTTATATAAAATAGTATAGCCAAGTAAACTAATTTCTGATTTGTAATCAGTAACACATCTACATCATCTCTTATTATAAAAACAGTTTCTATTGAAAATATTCTAATGCCAAAATTAATTTGCAGAGCTGGGAATCGACTAGAAAAATACTTCAACAAGCGATGCTCAGAGCTAGAGCTGCCGGGTCTGCCCGAGATAGAGCTGGAGCAGGGCGAGCAGGAGGAACAAGAGGAGGAGGAGGAGTCCTCCCCCTCCCCCTCCCCCCCGGCGGCGCCTCGTGCCAAGCGCGCGCGGCTGGACTGACCCGCGCGCCTGCACGACTACTGCTGCTACTAGCCTGCACCGTGCAGGTCTGCTGTGCGAGTGTACCAGTACTGTGCTGATACGGTAACAGATTCTCAAAGAATAATACTAAACAAATTGCTGTGAAATATAAAAGTGAAATCATTAATTAATCGTGATATAAATGACTAAATGTTGTTCTTATGTGTGTGTCTAATATCTTGTATTATTTGTACACGGACCATCTTATTAACTTGATTTAACGGTTAATGTACCTTAACCTCTTGAAATAAGAAGCATTTTTGAATGAAAATGTATAACTGTGCTGTGCACATAAATATCATTTGGCACATGCAGACTATCTATACAAGCTAGCATCATCAGGCAATTGTTTACATAGCTGTGTACATTATAATTACAGAGAACCAGGTTTATAATAATTATCATACTATTGGCCTACATCTAAAATTATGACCATCTGGGTCTGCCTGATTTATCAATATCCTGCCTTAGAGCGAAGAGGCAATTCAAATTGTGTACTAAATTCCTTTTTTTTGTGAGATTCAGCTTCCTTGTGAATACTACTGAGTAATTTAATGTCTATACATAATACTGTATTTAAAATGATTATGGACAAGCCAAGCTTTTGATTTTCTAAAATGCATTTGCATTTATGAAGCAACCAATCAAAGTAAAGACTTCTTGCATTTATTTAAATCTTGAATTATATCAAACGTTTTTCGATTATACAGATTTGCTATCGAAATAAACACAAACGAGTCTAAGAATATAAAGGAATTATTATTTTTATTCTGTAGAAATTCAATTTATAAACAAACTGGAAAAATCTAGAATATTTAGGTAAAGTCTAACAATATGAGAGGCTGACTGCATGTCTCAATAAAACCATCGCATTGAACCAAATACATACAATATAAATTACCAAATAATACGATCCCACTGATAATTTACAAGTATATTGTATTATAAATATGTAATTGAAATATTTCCTTGTAAAGTTATTGATGAAAAGAGACTTATAATATCTTATTTAAACTGTTAATATTATTAATTTGGTAATTAACTTTCAATTATACATTAACATGAACAAGCGCGGATCCAGCCCTCAAAAAAGGTTGTGGTCACAGCTACTAGAAAATCGGCTAAGTACGAGTCGGAGCATGAACATGCTCATTAACAATCATGCAAGTCGTTTATGAACTTTTGAATTAGATTATTTCCTTTTTTCTGAGCATCAGGACTTTGGCCTTAGGAATGGATATAAACTTAGGAGGAAGTCGGACCCGATTTCTTCAAATTAAATAGTCAGTTTCGATCCAAACCTATTTCAATCAATATCTTATATTTTTTTCTTTTTTTCTAGTAGCCTGTAAGCCAATATCGGGTCACTAGACTAGGTAAATAGTTGTATCAGAAGTAATGTAAGTGAGATCAGCATGTGAAATCCACCAGGCGAGATTTTGATTATTTTTTACATTTTCTACGAATATCAAATTAAATTAAATGCTGGGTACATTTTAAATTAAATAACTTTATTTAGGTAGTTACTTAAATTACAAATTCAAGCTTACGTTTCTTTTTTGCGAAAACGTTGATAATGTCATCGATATCCAGGTTCACATCTTTGTGTATATTTAGGAGAGCTAGCCCGGATAATCTTTCCTGTGCCATTGAGGCACGCAACCAAGATTTTATTCTGCGAAGAGTAGAAAAAGATCTCTCTGCGGTAGCTACGCTGACCGGAAGAGTTGCCAGTATTTGTAAGAAATTTTTTATGTTAGGGTACTAATCTTGGTCGCATGCTTCAATGACATGAGCTACCGAGTCTGGTATGGCCGAATTGTTCTTATATTCTCTTTTCCATTTGGTCATCCAGAGTCGGTATTCATTTATGACAGTTGATTCACTATCGTTAATGAATAGGCGGTACATCTGGACCACTTTTTTCACTTTCACTATCTCGTTATCGATATCCCTGTCCCTGATACTCACATTAGGGTTTGGTAGAAAAACTCCCAAATGAAATAGGTCGAGTACCTCCGGAGACAATCTCTCCTCCAAATCATTAATTATGGAATTGTCAATTTCGTCTAAAAATTAAATAATTACATTGAAACGAGTGAAGTAGTGATATCCATCTTCGAACTTAGCCGAGAAATATGGATTATGAATATTTTGGATACACGATCAAGTTTATAAACCCTCAACTTCGTTCATAAAACGCGTTACAAGCAAGTGAAGATTTTCGATTAGCCCTTTTTTTATTTAATTAATTGTTTTCTAAGGGATAACCGGTCGAAAAAAATTAATTCACAGTGAAATTGGAAAGCCACACACTTCCCATTAACAAAGATGTAATGGATATTAACATTTTAAGGTGACAGAATGACAGAAAAAAAATCTTTTTTGTTGTCAAAACTGCTCTGGAAAATATTCTGATAATAAGGCACACCCCGCGGGGTGTGCAATAATTTCATTAAAATAACTTATGTTCAAAAATAATCAAAGTAATTTACTCTTTAAAAGTAATCTTTTTTAGGTTATGCTAGGTTGCTTACGTTTCACAGCACAAACAAAAGTAGGTACTAAGTAAAGTCGGCCAGCGCCAGTTAAGTAGCGCCACGCACCCCTTGCTACGCGGCTCGGAAGTTTCGGCGGCACGGCAATAAGTTGTCAAAAATGTGACATAAGCCATAACATGTCAGCGTATCGTCTATGGCTCTTTGCTGCGTTCCGAATCATGCACGTATCATGATTGATTGTGTTTTTTAAATTTTAATAAGGCATATCGTTTATTATCATCAGTCTATCGATATCAATAGTCCATAAAAGTTTGACGTTACAAGTCTATTAAGGTTGTGGGCATGCCCATCGTGCCCACAACGGTGGATCCGCCCTTGAACATGAAACAAAAACTTTGAGTTATACAATTTAACACATGCATATAATGCCCATTCATAACATAAATTTGTATTGATATATTTTGATGTTAAAAAGCCTAGTGCTGGTTACTAGGCATTAAGTATTAAGAAACGTTGATCAATTACTCTGACAATGATCTTACATTATATAATGGTGGAAGTTGTTTAAATAATAATCGTCAATTGTAGTGTAAAAATATTAAAAGTGTATTTTATGAAACTGTTTATTACGTCACTATTTCAACCGAATTGACGTCATATGCCTCTCTTAAGTGTTTCCATTTTCTCGTAAGGTGTAGAGGCTTCCTTATCCCTCAGTCCATTTAAAGATGACTGAACTAGCAAGTACTTTGATCTAAAAGAAATATAATATCTAGGCTCTTTACTTCAAATCTTAAAAACAAATTTTCTCAACAGACTTCTAAGCCTTATATTTGATGTACAAAAAAGTAATACAATAAAATTAAGTGTTGTATATATTGATTGTAATAATATAATGTATAATATTAAGTAGCTTTTTGTTCATGTTAGATCAGGCAATATAAATTGATAATAAATAAAATGTGATGTTACAAATTGTATTGTGCAGATTTTCGCTAGTATTGATAAAATTAGTGTTTCTATAATAATAGGAGTTATGATAGATGTATTTATAAATTAATGTCACTCAATCCTTGATTTTTTAAAGTACTTTTTGGTAACAAATAATAATTAAGAAATTTCTTTGGTAATTGGCAAAGTAATGATTTCTATAGAAATATTGTCAAGTCAAATACTTTGTTTGTCATGATCTCAACTGTCAACCGACCATAAGTTAATGTTGAAATGAGTATATTATATGCTTGGTACAACAATAATGTGGCTTTGTACCTCTTACCTTGATTGAATGACTATTTGAAAATAGAAATTTTACACTCGGCAATAACGGCATAACAATAAACTGTATAATGGTTGGATTTTAAAATAAAAATCTATGAATTTATAAGGAAAACGAGAAATTTAATAAATGAATACTGTTTATTCATAAACAAAAAATATGTTTAACGACAACCTAGTGCATATAGATTTGTATAGTATTTATAATAAGGAATAAAGGTAAATTCATCCAGATGTAAATTTAATTGTGAGACATACCACCAGCTCACATATATCCTTCAAACATAGACGGCCTTATTACAGAATACGTTCTAACTATAAACCAAGCTTTATTACGTCACAAAACCACTGTTTTTGAAATTTGTTATTACAAAATCAGTCTTAACGCTAAAGAGTTAAAACTAATTTTGTAATAACAAATTTATGATTTTTTATTTGTTAATACAAAATCAGTATTAACACTTTAGCATGAATAAATCGTGTTTTATAGTTACACCGTAACTGTAATAAGGCCGAGAGGGAAAAAGCATTTGGCCAAATTGACAAGGTGATATCTGGAGCTACCTCTACGCCTATTATAGTGCCTGCTCATATCTGACTGTGTAATTAAATAGATTTAAATTGTTATATTAGCAGCTTATTCATGTACATTTTGCACGTTAGGAATAATATTATAAGGTGCACTTTAAGATTCTAAATTTATCCCTTGTTTCACTAACATATTAAGTATATATTTTTGGATGTATCATCATTAATACATTTTACAGAATGCCGAGACTCAAAATTTGCTTTAGACTTTTGCATTTTGATAAAAAGACATTTGTTTTAGTTATCATGTTCTACAATGGTTATCGTCTCATCTGCTCTTACGAGAAGTTAAATGATTTACACACGATATTCTGGTGATATCGATATTCGATTACGACTCATATTTGACTGCCTGTAGGCCCTCTTGATGTAAAATATGCAATTACAAATCCTAATAAACTTGATTTTGTCTGATTTAAAGTTAGTTTAACTTTAGATTGGTTTTTAATATACGGAACGATTAATTATCAAGGCTTGTGTTTCCCGTTATTATAGTACGTTCGTTGGCGTGCGATATTATATGTTATATTAGAACTGATTCTTAGCATTCCATGGTTACTCCTTATTGGTGGAAATTCCTTCGGGTAATTCAGTTGTTTGCCATGTTTACTCCTTTACATACGACTGGTTGCGCCGCAATGGTGTCCCGGTAAATTAGAGACTTTACTACAGTCATAGTGCTTCGGCACGGTTGTAGAAAGAAGTATAAGTAACCAACAATAAAATGATTCTGTAGTAAATTTGCATTTAGTAAAATCAGTAATTTTACTTCACATATAATATCGCACTCCACAAACATTTTTAGTTTTAAAAATCATTAGTTGTATAAGTTGTGATTTTAGTATTTTTTCTTAGTTCGACATTTTTATTTTAAATCATGCCAATTTGTTTCGTTGCACCTTCTACATAAATTAAGCAATGTTGTGTTTTAGTTTGCTAAATTTTATGTTATTTTGATTTAGTTAATGGCATGGTTTATTTTACTGAGGCATGGCCGTTCTTTGTTTTTTTATTTTGTTTCGTGATTGGGAATGAACAAATTGTATTTAAGTATTACGCAATTATGGATCAGATTAGTCAGTCTTATTGCTATGTTGGTCAATATTTTTCATAACTCTATATTACTTTTCAAATAGTGTACAAATACAATGTTCCAGCAGAAGTAATTAGCTAACCGCTAAAGTATTTTTCTTTTTGTAAAGTGCATTCATCTGTTTTTTTTATTTGTTTGGTCTGTAAACTTAAAATAAATAATAATTAATGGTGCCAGCGCATTCCTAAGTAACGATAAAATAATGTTCCCAGTGAGTAGTTACTTTCCATAATAATGATGATCATTTTGTCTGCGATTATTTATTTATGTAATTTATACGTTTTATATTAATTTATATTTTAGTGAATAAAGCACCCACGTACAGATGCTGGTTTTCTTTTATTTTAATTACCTGTTGATTGACTGTATTACATACATACTCCCGGGCAAGGTCTACTGGTGAAGCCTATATCCGGCAATTAAATGTTCATGCACGGCTGAGATATTATCCAAAAACTTACGCTTGTTCGAACGCTATTTTATTTATTTATTTCTCTCTTCACAAATGATGCCTTATGATCTACACTGGCGGACAAAAAAATCGACTCACTTCATACTTTCTCATTTAAAGTGCCCTAATTTCAAAATTAAGACCTAAATTCTAATTTAGATCTTAAATTCTTTAAGTTCTAGGTGTTAGCTTTAAAATGAGTACAAATAACGTTAACTTGCACTCATTTTCCTTAAAAGAAAATGGGGATAAACTTTATGAGTCCTAAAACTTGAAGAATTCAGTGGGACATTTTTTAACAAAAAACAACAACATTTAATAAAATCTTTATTACAGAATAAAAATCATTATAATACCTAGTGTTACCCCCCCTAGCCCTTATAACTGCTTCCAATCGGTTCTTCATGGATCCAATAAGGTGCTTCACCCTTTCCTGCGGGATGCCATTCCATTCTTCTGTTAAGGCTGCTTGAAGGTCATCTCTTGACCCTGGTGCAGGATTTCTAGCCCGGACTCTTCTCTTCAGCTCATCCCATAAATGCTCAATGGGATTCAAGTCCGGACTACGCGCTGGCCAGTCCATAACAGTTATACCCACGTCTTGTAGGTACTGCCGTACAGCATTTGAGCTGTGTGGACGGGCATTATCCTGCATCAGGATGAAGTTATCGCCAACCAAACCATCATATGGAACTACGTGGTCCCCCAGGATTTCTCCGATGTACCGATCTGCAGTCAATCCTCCTACATGGCGGCCGGTTTCAATGAAAACCAAGTCGGTTTTTGCTTCAATGAAATACCAGCCCACACCATGCAGGAACCACCACCATATGCAACAGTTTCTGCTATGCAGCATTGTGCGTATCGCTCCCCCGGCCTTCTGTACACTCTTCTTCTTCTGTCACTTCCATGTAGACATACTCTGCTTTCATCGGAGAAGAGAACAGAGCGCCACTGATCTCCGTCCAATCAACGTGTTCTCTCGCAAAACGAATACGGGCTGCTCGGTGCGCTGGAGTCAATTTGGGTCCTGTTGCTGGTCTTTTTGGAGTCAGGGTAGCTGCCTTGAGTCTTCTTCTCACCGTCCGGGAACTGACAGCTACTCCACGCGTTTCTCGGAGCTCCCGTTGGATTTGAACCCCGTCGAGTGAACGATTTCTCAGTGAAGTGCTGACGATGAAGCGATCGTCTCTCTCTGAAGTGGATCGTTTCCTACCGGAACCTCTTCTTCGTTCAAAGCCACCAGTCTCCTGGTACCTTCGGTATATTCTTGGCACCGCTGACTGGCTCATATTCAGAGTACGAGCCACTTGACGTTGACTCATGCCCTGTTCCAACAGGGTAACAGTTTGAGCCGCTACTTCTGGTCTTGTGTCCATATCTGGGAAGTCTTCTTGCTTGGAAATTCTGGAGATGTGTACCTGTTGACGTTTCACGGTCAACTGATAAAGCTCTCTCGACTCACGGGTCTTCACACCGTCCTGAGGGCCCGAAGGGCCCGAGGGACGTGTGGATCAAGCTCGGGGGTGTTCCCCTTTCTGAGGTAGCTACCGCGTGACCTGAAGAGGCCACGGTCATTGGGTAAGCTTTAAGCTGTTGTCCTCATTGTCTTCTTGGCCGCCGGCGAGTCAGCCCGCCGGGTGAGACCCCTTTGGGGGAGGCCCAGCGAGCGACTACAAGCACAGCGGCCAGGGTCTAATCCGGTGTGGGTGGACCGCCAGCGAGGTCAGCCCTTGCGGGCCTCCGTCGAGCTGGCGGCCTGGTCATGTCCTTGTATTTGAGAGGCGAGGGTACATACCTGTGCGATCCCTCGCCTCACGGTGTCTACGACGTCTGCGCCGCTGTCCACCGCCCGGAGTACCTCATTGAGGGCCTCTAGGCAGCGTGTCACGACGCGGAGTGTTGTTGTGGCGTGGGCGTGAGTATCACTCTCCCTCCGCTTCACCATCTCCCCCTGTGAGGGGGCGGCGACCGCTTGGGCTGATGGCGCAGCGGCGGTGGTGGTGGCAGCTGCTTGCTGCGGCTTCTTCCCCTTCTTGGGGCGACGGCGGCGTCGTTTGCGTTTGCCCGCTCCGGGCTCGTTGGCGGCTGCCATGAGCGAGCTGGGCGCATCTTCTTCGCCTGTGACGGCGGGTGTCTTGGCGGGGCGCGCGTTGTACGTGCGTGCCACCGTGCCGGCCTTCCTGTTTCGCACCTCTCTGCGGAACGTGGGGCAGCTAGTGTTGTTTGAGGTGTGCCCCCCCCCCCGCAGTTCGCGCAGGTAGGTGGGTCCTGAGGCGGCCAGTTTGGCCTCGGCGGGCGGTTCACAGGTGGTGGACCGGGTCTCCCGCCTAGGGCTGTCGGTGGCGCTGCACAAGACCGAGGCCGTGTTCTTCCACGGACCTCGACAGCGCCAACCGCCCGACGCCCACATTCATGTGGAGGGCGTCCGCATTGGGGTGCAGGCCCAGATGAAATATCTGGGCCTAGTCCTCGACAACAAGTGGCGCTTCAGTGCGCACTTCAGCGCACTGTCGACGCGCTTGTTGAGGACCGCGGGCGCCCTCTCAGGCCTCCTCCCGAATCTAGGGAGGCCCGGCGAGCAATGCCGGCGTCTGTACGCCGGCATACTCAAGAGCATGGCCCTTTACGGGGCCCCTATCTGGGCGGACTCACTGTGCAGACGGGAGAACGCCGCCGCCATCCGCAGGCCACAAAGGGCCATTGCACAGCGGGTGGCGAGAGCTTACCGCACAGTGAGTTTCGCGGCGTCGTGCGCTCTGGCGGGAACCCCTCCTTGGGAACTCGAGGCGTGGGTGCTCGCCAGAGTGTACTACTGGACCGCGGACCAGAGGGCGCTCAACCGGCGCCCAGACCCGGCGGAGCGGGAGGAGATGCGGGAGGCAGTGACTCGGCATTGGGCCGAGGATCTTGCCTCCGCATCATTTGGTCGGCGGACGCTGGACGCCATCGGGCCCGTCCTGAGCGATTGGCTCGATCGGCGTCATGGCTGCCTTTCCCTGCGTCTGGTGCAGGTGCTGTCCGGGCATGGTTGCTTCGGATCGCAACCCAATCCGATCTCTCCCAATCCGATGCAGGTAGCATCGGATTGGGAGAGAGGAGACTCCGCTATGCCACCACTGCGAGGCGGCGGTGGACACGGCGGAGCACACTTTTGAGGCGTGCCCGTCGTGGGCGGAGTCCCGCTGCGCCCTTGTGGCGGCGGTCGGGGACGACCTCTCGCTCCCCAGCGTGATTTCTGCCATGCTGGGGAGTGAGGAGGTGTGGGAAGTGGTGGCTTCCTTCTGTGAGCACGTCATGTCACAGAAGGAGGCAGCGGAGCGCGTGCGGGAGGACGACCCTCTCGCGGCGCCGCTCCGCAGACGAAGAAGGGGTGGAGGACGGCGAACTCAACGTCCGTCCTCCTCATCCACCCCGGGGGGTGATCAGCGGGCGACAGGCGCGGGGGCGCCACCGCCTGCATCACATGATCCACCCCCTGTGCTCCGGCCATTATAAGGCCCCCTCCCCATTTTTTTTTAATTATTGTTTATTAAAATTATTAGAATATTTTTGTCTTAAATGAATGAAATCCATAAAACATGACTCGTTCACGGTTATGCTTATGGCCTGAGAGTTTACCATAGCCGTAACTAAACCAATAAGTTAAGGACCAATTCGGTTCTGGCACTTCGCCGGCCGCTGCCGCGGCACGCTCGCTGCGCTCGCTCGGCTCGTGCGTTGGGGTCACAGTTCTACCATAACCTAAACCAATAATTATGAATAGGACCCATTTCGTTCTGGATCTTGACTGAATGATTGGAGCGGGACTCTGGTTTTGCTCTGGTCTTTGGTATAGTCAAAGTCAAAGTCAAAAACGCTTTAATCAAGATAAATACAATTCTCATTATATATTTCTTGACGTCCTTTTAACTACTTAATCTAAGTTTAAATACATGTAAAAGTTTAGCAAACTTTACCACCGCCTCCAAAGCGCTAGTAGAGAAGAAGCGGCGAAACAAACTCTACTGCTGCATTTTCTTGACGTCAATTTTTTTACATTGTAGATAACTGTAATCAGGCGCTGCAACCATTGTATACCATACATATCCATACAACGAAGGATTTTATTATAAAATGATAAAGGTAGCGTCATGCAGGTAGTACATAAAAGTGGGAGCACCAAATCACATCCATAAACAATTCAGTAATAAAGACGTCGCTCAGCCAAATAACCCTTTAGGTAAATTATTAGAAGTGAACCAAAATGTAAATTGATTAATGTCAAGGTCGACCAGTCACCCCAAGTAGCACCCGTTCACGAGTATAACACAGAGGTCAGCCATCAACCCCCTCGCCATATTGTAGGGAAGGGATATCATGTTATACCTACATGTTGTCAACAAAGTTACGCAAAATTAATGTATAATAATATTAATTATTATGAATAAAAAGAAATCTAAACAAAAAAGATATGACTTTAAATTATAGTAGGTATAAAAGATGGTTATGTTGAGAAAATATAGGAAAACAAATAATAGTATAATAGATGTTTATTGCTACAAAAATTATGAAGATGAATGCTTCGGATTATTAACATTAGGGACAAAAAAATTAGGAATTGCGATTGTTAGGATGAAAAATGTTAGGAAGAACATTTTCGGACTTCCAATTATAGGAATTGAAATTTTAGGTGAACTTTGGCGCACCCATAATTTAAAGTCATATCTTTTTTGTTCAGATTTCTTTTTATTCATAATAATCAATATTATATACATTTATTTTGCGTAACTTTGTTGACAACATGTAGGTATAACATAATATACCAAAGACCAGAGCAAAACCAGAGTCCCTCTCCAATCATTCAGTCAAGATCCTGAAAAGAAGTGGGTCCTATTTATAATTATTGGTTTAGGTTATGGTAGAACTGTGACCCCAATGCACGAGCCGAGCGAGCGCAGCGAGCGTGCCGCGGCAGCGGCCGGCGAAGTGCCAGAACCGTATTTGTCCTTTACTTATTGGTTTAGTTACGGTTACGGTAAACTCTCAGGCCATAAGCATAACCGTGAACGAGTTCTGTTTTATGGATTTCATTCATTTAAGACAAAAATATTCTAATAATTTTAATAAACAATAATTTAAAAAAAAAGTGGTTTAATGTAAAAATGTAAAAAGTTGTTTTGTAATCACAAGAAAAAAAAAACAAACCTTTTTATTACTTTCACTTGGTAAATATTTCATTCTGAGTATGAGAGAAAATATTATGGTGAAAATTTTTTAGGGATAAAAGCGTTATGATAAAAAACATTAGGAGTTTAAATATATTTACATAACGATATTATTAATAACGACTTTCGGAAACATGAGTGTTATGAACATCGCCGGTAGCAATACAAATAGTATGAATGAAAACTTTAGGATTAAAAATTTTAGGAAGAGTGATCATTCGGATTACAAATCGTTAGGAAGAACATTTTCGGAAGAAGAACTTTAGGTGAGCCAATATGGACCCCTTTTATTCTTATATCGTATCTTCTATCTTTTCTCAGATGATAACATGTTTTTTTATTTATATGTCGGAAACAGTACTTAATTTGATTCATAAACAAAGCGCAGCACGAATGCCGGTAGAGGCGACACTGTCGCAATGACGTCCATATAGGTACGTGTATATAGCTGCGTATTTCCCTTTCCGTGTTCAGTTGGCGACAAAAACCAGCACGGTTTTGTATTACCATTCAACTCGCCAAACCCGTGCTGAATTGGCGTCAACTGAGCACGCTTTTGCGATCAAGCAACATTATAAACGTTTTACAAAACAGCGTACAGCTGAATCAAACACGGTTTTTTATTACTATGGAATTCAACTAACCCGTTCGATTCGCATTAACTGTCTTTGTAACGAGTGGCGCTAGGTGATGTTTTACTAATTAGTGTGTAGTTGAACTGAATACAGGTAGGTAAATAGATTAAGTATGGAAGTTCAGTGAAACATATTTGACGTGATTATGAACACAATTGACGACCTCTGTGGCGCAGTCGGTACATTACATAGCTGCTACGCACAGGTCTCGAGTTCGATTCCCGCTCAGTGCATGAACATGATTGTTTGCATTGGTCTGAGTGTTTTCTATGTATAATATGTATCTATTTACAAAAAAAAACAGTATTTAAGTATGTTTATCCGTTGTCTAGTACCCATAGTACATACAAGCTTTGCTTAGTTTGGGACTAGGTGGCGATGTGTGAATGTGTGAGGATTATTTATTTTATTATAGTAAAGTCTTTGGTAAAAATCAAGTGTTTTTTCATACCCTATAGGCCTACTCTACCGTATATGGTACGCCACCCCCCTATGCTCCCCCTTTTATTGGATTTTTTTTTAGGTTTCTGAAGTGTCTTTTAGCAAGCTTTTGTTGATAAATTACAAAATATTTACAAAAATAATTATCGGTCTAAATGGGTTAAAACAATAACACGTAAACGTTGACAAGCGCGTTTAGACGACGAATTGCGCGCCAAGTGCCTGCTAGGCTAGCCTAAGTAAGTACCTACTTCGAGTGCCGCGATTTATTCCGAACAATCCGAATATTCTCTTAAAATGCACACGGTTTTGTAAAAAAACGTTTGTTAGGCGTTGCTTGATCGCAAAACGGTGTTTAGTTGACGCCAATTCAGCACGGGTTTGGCGAGTTGAATGGTAATACAAAACTGTGCTGGTTTTTGTCGCCAACTGAACACGGAAAGGGAAATACGCTCGTTCTACAACGGAGCCTAGGTGGGGCGCTATAGTTATTCTATATATGTATAGTATATCGTGTGGTGACGGAGTAAAAATACAATATGACACCGCCCCATCTCATCCCATGGGTGTCGTAAAAACCGACTAAGGGACTATCCGTGAATATTATCTTTACGAAATAAAAAGAAGGAAAACTTGAAATTAAACCCTATACCAATCCGTTTAGCCAGCGTGGTATTAGAAGGCCAAGTATCCCTCCGTCACGGGAGGAGGCCCGTCCCTGCAGTGGGACATTAATGGGCTGTTAAGATGATGATGATGAAGCTATCTTTTTGAGGTAGAATTAATTTATAGTACAGGTATTTAAAATTAAAATCGTAAGCAAGCGAGCGGATACCTACTACTAACATCGCGTTAGACAGATATTTTACGTTATTCCCGCATTATTTTAAAACTGAGATATCTTTCAAACTAAAAATCGGATCTCTTCGCTATAAAGGTCAATTTTGTTTAAAATTAAATAAATATAATGATTAACGTATTTATTTTGATAAGGGTCAATACCATATACACAAAAAATACCTTTACAAACAATGCATTTCTTTAAATCAAATTTGATTATTATAAAAAAGGTCGTAGTGGTTCAACCTTAATAGATAGATACCTATATGCTATCGTTGACTTAATTGTAAAACTTTTTTATAGGTACAATTCTCTAATACATCATTTCAGTATATCTCCAGACGTTTAAGCAGCAGAAGCAAAATAAACGTTTTTAAGCGTCCCTTTTATAAACATATTTCATTACTGCTCTACTCCTATTAGGCATAGCGTGATACTATCACGCTATATAGCCTATGACACTCCCCGATAAATGGACTATCAAACACAGAAAGATTTTTTTAAATCGGTTCTGTAGATCCAGAGATTACCCCCTACAACGTCACAAACACACAAACTTTACCTCTTTATAATATTAGTATAGATAAGCCAAGATAATAACGAGACAAAACGATATCATCTATAGTTATTAGTATTTATTATCTAATGAAGGAGCAATTTACTTTCTTGGTTTGTATGGAGTTGCGATTGGAATGCTCCGTCTTAAAAATGATAGTTGTCAAGAGTTTTGACACTTGATTAGTTAATTTTTACTTGATCAGGACATTCGAAAATCGGGGGTTAGTCGTATGTTGATCGATTAATGTAGTAGATAGCGTTATGAAAATTAAACAGACTAATCAATCGGTTGATCGACGTCGACTAACAAGGCCTTTCCCTTTCGGTGCAGAATGTACAAAACGTCTGCCATCGGATTTATGGTGTCTGACTATCGATCAACATGTTCCCATGAGAAAATAGAGTATCATCAAGCAATGTCTGTTGACCCACTGACTATATTGGCAGGCACTTTTTAGGTCTCTCGAGGTATAAGGGCGCCGGGCCAGCAGAACTACAAAACATACAGTAATCTGTTAATACAGAAGAAATACTGCCTGTAATAACAAGCCTGTGTGCTACTTTATTTCAATATACAAAACACAATATTATCGGTTCCTAGGGGGCCGGCAGCATGGTAGCTATTCATAAAAAACCTTTGTGGGGGCAATATGATTGTTACATGTTGTGTCCCTTAAACCTTTTTCAGGATCTAAGAATACTAAAGCCATGCCATTTAAATAAGTATGTTGTGTATTTTTTTTATAACATATTCACACAACAGTACTCTGGTTACTAGACAATGAATAAAGAATTTTTAAATTTATTGTAATTACACAAATGTTACATAGAAAACACGCCATTGCAAACATTCATGTCCATAGTTTGATTGAGAAGAAATACTAGACCACAGATGTTTTTCAATCTAATAGTGAGTTATGAAGAAGTAATAAAAGGACAAGAATTAAGAGGCAGATTTAAAAGGTGTCCTGAATTAAAAAACACAATAATAAACTAGCACATGATTTAATATTTCGCTTAAAACATAAATAAATCACACAGGTAGACTCTGAATGAAACCTATTGCATTTACATTTATTAGTGGTGTTCGGCAGCTTCCTTCCTCCTGATCTCTGCCCATTTGCTTACATTTTCAGGGGAGTTTGCTGAAAATAAGAAAACATACTAAGTTAGTTGTCTTTTTTTCATTGTTTCAATCAATTTATCCTTCTCCCCTAACACAAACATGCCACAAGTCATGGTCTTCAGTGTTCCACGTCCAGTCTGACCCAATGACCTTGTAATAAATACATACATAAACTCACACCTTATCCTTACCTTGTAATAAGTATAGAATTTAACATAAATACATGTGTACCTACAGACAATATTACTTGTCTTCAATGCTCCTCTTTACCTCTATTTGTATGTAAATAACATTTTAAATTAACAATTTCTCTACTATCGGATTATATTGTTTGAAAAAGAGTATACTTTCAAATTGGGACCATTGAAATTTTATAAATATTGGTTAAATAGTATGTTTTTAATAAAAAAAAGTAATGAATTAGTAAAATTCATTCAAATAAGTGAAATTCCATGTTTTAATCAGTATTTGTTTGTATTTCTAACACAGGTAAAAAAAACTAAATTAACCTCTGTTTTTTAATTAGAACAAAATACTTAATAAAAAATACCAGGTAATGAAGCCAGTAAAACAATTTTTTTTTACATACCTGGTGGTATGTTATAATATAAATATTGTTTTACCTAGCAAATATTATAGACAAGAATTTGACCATTCTTGATATTTAGCATCAAAATGTAAGTGATGGTTAGACACAGCAAGCAAATTCTTGTAGTAATAAATGACTAATTAAATAAAAACAAGTCAAACTATATAAATAAGTTAATGTTCAATAACATACCCATTTTGTGAATTTTGTAGAATACTGGAACTGACACAGCGAGTCCGATCATCCAGTACTTCCAGATCCATTGATTCTGAACGTAAAATTTCATCGGAAACTGCGCCAATTTGGCACTGAAGGTGTAGGGGAACTTCATAGGGCGGCCTGGTGCTGCGTCAGACATTGTGGCGGCCGATGAATCTGATGGGCGATCAACATCAAGGATCAAATTATTATGTAATGTGTTTATACCACTAATTGTATTGCAATAAATAAGAATATACGCTGAATTAAATTAGTACAATTTGCGTTATTATTGTAAATAAATTAATATTCCTGCTTATGTATTTACCGTTTGATTAAAATGAGAAATATATTTTATTAAATTCTAACCTTTCTTTGCTTGCAGACAGATAAACGAAAACGATTCGATTTTATCAGTAACCTGACAGAATGAATGACACGCTAGTGATGTTAAAATAAACGTCGACTAAATATATGTCACTATCGAGATCCCATCTCTCTCCAGTGTTGATTTCTATAGGAATGAGTCTATTTTGCGCACAGCACGAGGGAAGCGAAGAAAGAGTGTTAAAATTGAACTTATTTCCTAGAAATAACTACTATTTAAATCTACCGGATCATTATCAGTTCGACTCAGTGTTCACACAATCTATTGTTGAGACATTTATTATAGACTAACTATTTATGATTAACGCATATTACTAAATAGGGTAATTTTTTTTTGTATTTACAGAATAATGGTTTAACTGAATCGCCAAAATTGGTTTAATTAACTAATTTTTTTTATTTAAGATTTTTATAAGATTCTTTTTTTATTACTTGTGTTAAAACTATTCTTACAAGGATGCGTTTTGTTGTGGTATATCTGACAATTTGGTTTTTCCCACCTTGCAACTGATTATCTGACTGAAGTTAACTGTCAAACAAACAAAAATGTCAACTAGCTTTGTGGTGTCGTATTTGTGTGATTAGATGTAATTTTAAAATAAAATTAAAACTATTGATAATATAATGAGTGACAATGGCTTCGGTGAAAGTGGCTGTAAGGGTTCGCCCATTCAATCAAAGGTTAGTTCATTTTATGCTCAGGAAAGCATACATTTAATTCAATGTTTTGGGGGAGTTAACGTATTGTGTTCACTGAATATGTTTCACTTGCTCTTACGTCTATTATCTTGATAATGGTATGTATCGTATTGTTATGTAAATGTACAATAACTACATATAATAATAACTTTTAACCATTTAGTATGTAACAGTATGAGTAAAAGATAGTTTCCTGTATTTGAAAGTGCAAAAAAGCAATGATGTCATTATAAATGACAATGACTTTCACGGTTCAGTTGCATTTAGAGCACAAACTGTACCTTGGTTATGCCGTTTAGATGAAAGTTGACGAAAAAATTGTAAAAACTTAAGTGACCTAAATAAAGAGAAGAAATTGCACTTCATGCCATTTGATTGTGGCTGTTAGGAATGTTATTTGTCTGTTTACAAACGCATGCATTGTAAACAACAACACATAACAACATAGCTTAGTTTATGTTTACAAGGATTATCAACACATTACTGTATTAGATATTTACACAAATTAGTCAAGTTTCTTGTACTTTTATGGATCTAGGATTAAATGTATGCAATTCTTAGGAACATTTAGAAAACAAATTTAGAACCTTTTTTTTATTTTTTAATGTTAAGAAGGCTATCACTTATTTTTAATAAAAGGACTGTAATTTTCCTAAAAATAAAATCTACTGCAAGGTTGCTTTTTAATCTCAATTTGTTTAACAAATACAAAATTAACCAGAAGACCCCTTGTATTATAATGGTTGATACATACATAGAATTATAATCAGTACTTGGAGTATAATTTTATATTGTGTCCAATAAAACAAAACACACACTATATAAACAAGTGTTTTGGTTTTATAACATTATGTTATTATAGTCTTCTTCTTATCTTCTTCTCCTCCTTTTCGGGGACCCTCCCGGCTGCACTTCGACCCCATCGGATCTTTTGTGCCGGTCCCCCGTTCACCACCCCACAGCTTCCTCAATCACCTACGCGAAGGAGATAAGTAAGCCTAGCGGCAGCTTGTCGAAGTCACTAGGGGTAGGATATCCCACTCCTAGTAGCTTCATCCTTTGTCTGGTGAGGGCTTCGCAGTTGCACATCAGATGTTCCACTGTTTCGTCTTCCTCACCGCACGCTCTGCACTGGTTGGTGCCTGATAGTCCCATCTTCATCAACAAGTCGTTGACGGGAAGGTGACCTGTAAACATACCGATTATTAGTCGGATATGTCTGCGGCTTAGGTGCCACAGTTTTGTGGACCTGCCCGGATTTACTCCTTCAATAAAGAGCTTTGAGTGCCTCATGCCAGTCGACAACTGCCACTCTGTTGAGTGTTGCTGTCTTGTCTGATCATTGACGGCCATTAGGAACGTACCTTTTGAAAGACCTACGCATGGTTCCGGTCCGCCGAAACTCCTGCTCGAGCCTTCCCTTGCAAGTTCATCGGCTCTTTCGTTGCCGACATAACCTTCGTGTCCTGGGATCCATACCAGTCTCACCTTGTTCGTTTTGCCAAGCCTGTTTAGGGCCTGGATACCATTTTTGACTAGTTTGGAGGTGACCCTCGGTGCCGTTAGGGCTTTGAGTGCCGCCTGACTGTCGCTGAGAATATAGATAGTTTCGTTGTTCACTCCACTGTCTATGTTCTCCTGTGCGCATGCTGTAATCGCGTAGGTCTCAGCTTGGAAGACTGTCGCATACTTACCCATGCTTGTGCTACTACCGTAGTCTTTAGTATAAATACCTGCTCCGGTACCCGTGCTCGTCTTCGATCCGTCCGTGTACCATATCTTACCCTTACCCTCTGGTGGTTCGAGTCCTTCTGACCATTCAGATCTTTTGGGAATAAGGATCCTGAATCGTCTTTCGAAGATGTAACTTGCTGGCATCTGGTCGCCACACATGTTGATTGCATCTTCCACTTGCCTGGATAATGTTGGCTTTGCATGTCTCGTGCTAGTGCCTCTGTCGCACCATAGCCCAAGACCTTCTAGTCTGTAGAGTGCCCTTACTGCCTCAGACTGAACCATCAGGTGCAGTGGTGTTAAATTTAGTAGGACCTCCATTGCAACGGTTGGGGTGGTCCGAAACGCACCCGTCATTGCAACGCAGGCCAACCTTTGAAGTTTTAGTAGGCCCTCCCTGCATGTGCCAAGGTTCGTCCTCGGCCACCATGCCAGACTTCCGTACAGCACTATAGGTCTGACCATCATCGTGTACACCCACAGCATGATTTTGGGTTTTAACCCCCATGTCTTACCATATGCAGATCTACACATGCCAAACACTCTGTGTGCCTTTGCTGTTGCCGACTCTACGTGCTCCTTCCAGGTTAGTTTATTGTCTAGGATGAGTCCAAGATACTTTACCTGCTCTGAGATCATTAGATCCTGATTGAAGAGACTCAGATTTATTGAGTTGTTGATGTTTCTCTTCCTTGTAAACGGTACTACCACCGTCTTGCTCGGGTTGATCGAGAGTTGTTGCCTACCGCACCATCGCTCTACCCGCCCCAGCATCTCTCTCATGATCTCCGTTATTGTTTTCGGGAATATCCCGTTAATCAGAATAACCAGATCATCAGCATATCCTACGGTCCTGACTGGTCCGCTGTTGAGTTCCTCCAGGAGAGAGTCCACCACCATGTTCCATAGTAGCGGTGATAGTACCCCCCCCTGTGGGCATCCCTTGGTGGCAGTGATGGTTAGCTGTTCTCCTAGTAGAGTTGTTGTCATCGTTCTGCCGTTCAGCATGTTCCCTATCCATTCACAAATGGTCGGGTCAATGCCATGTCTTGAGGACGCTTCCTTAATCGCAACGTATGATGTTCGATCGAAGGCGCCCTCTATGTCTAGAAATGCTGCTAGACATATTTCTTTGCATTCAATTGCCTTTTCCGCTCTGTCTACTACCAGATGAATCGCCGTTTCTGTAGATTTTCCAGGTTGGTAAGCACATTGCATTCTGTGAAGTGGAAACCTGCGTAGCGGTCCATCGCGGATGTGTCTGTCGATCATTTTTTCTAAAGTTTTTAGAAAGAAGGATGTCATGTCAGACTAATGGGCCTATATGATTTGGCCTCGGAGTAACTTTCCTTTCCAGGTTTTGGTAAGTAGATTACTCTTATTTTCCTCCAGTCACGTGGTACGTGTCTGAACGCTAGGCACGCTCTATATAGTCTGCACAGATGTGGTACTAATACATGCGCCCCTTTTTGTAGTAGGATGGGGTAGATCTCGTCTGGTCCTGGTGACTTGTATGGCTGGAATGTTGATATTGCCCATCTCAGCTTGTTCTGGTCTACTACTTTATTTGCACTATTCCAGTTTCGTCTGTCCGTTCGGGTTTCCTGTTCGGCCTGACTTACTGTGTGAATTTGTGCTTCGTGCTCGATTGTGTTTGAGCCTGGGAAATGTACTTTGCACATTTCTTTTAAAGTTTCTAGGCCTGTCTCAGTCATTTTCCCACTTCCGTCCCTTACCGTTGTTAGTGGGTGTGACTTCGTCGATGCCATAGCCTTTATTAATCTCATTCCCTGTGGTAGAGATTCTATCTGATCGCAGTGTTTCTTCCACGATCTTCTTTTCGCTTTCCTGACAGCTTTGCTGTAGGTTGTTAGCTGTTTGGCATAGTCGTCGAATCTGTTTGACGTCTTTGCTTTATTGAACATCGCTCTGGTTTCTCTTCTGAGTTTGTCTAACTCCGGAGTCCACCATGGTGTTCTTTTTGTCACTGCTTGTTTTTCTGGACAGTTATTTGTCCAGGATTTTTTGACAGCGCTTGTTACTTTGTCAGCCTCAAATTCAATGTCTATGATCGAATTCAGGCTGCTTCTCGGATCTCCTAGTTCTAATTTGAGGTCCCTGTTGTACGAATCCCAATCCGTGTGTCTTGGGTTTCTTTTGTGTACAGTTTCGATGCTGATATCATCACTGTACCTGAAGCATACGTACCTGTGATCCGACAGTGTGATTTCGTCGGATACATGCCACTCACTTATGCTTTTGCTGGCATTGTTGCAAGCCAGCGTTATGTCAATCACTTCCCCTCGTCTCGAGTTAACGAAGGTTGGGTCATTGCCTTGGTTTAACAATTGTAAAGAGGAACTTACCGTAAAATCCAGTACTTTGTCACCTCTCCTGTTGACATCTGAGCTCCCCCAGATGACATGGTGTGCGTTTGCATCGCAGCCTATTATGAGCTCGTTGTTGTGGCTGCTTTGTGCCGCTAGACTCCTGAGTTCTTCGGTGATGGGGTCTGCGGCCTCGTAGGGCAGGTAGGCCGCTGAGATGGTGAGGGCCTTCCCTGCCCTACCTTTCAGGATCTTTACGATGGTGAGATCCCTTGAACAGAAAACATTTTGAGGTATTGCCCTAATGCCATCCCTTACATAGATGCATGTTCTCACGTTCGTTGTGGAAGGGGTGTGGTATATCACCCCACCTGTTCCATTTAGTCCCTTTACAGAACCTCCGTAACAGTACGGTTCCTGTATAAGAGCTATGTCGAACTTGTCGCTTTTTAGCTGCTTGGCCAGAAGGGCTGTTGCCGCCTTGTTATGTTGGAGGTTAATTTGTACAAACCTTAAACCTATGGTGTTAGTGGTTTCCTGTTTTCGGGGTGCTGACCATATTGCGATCAGTCCCCTTCTCCTCTTCGAACACCACGGTCTCCTCTTCCTCCAACATCGGCGACAGCTGGTCCTCCAGACACAGATCTGCCAAGTCGGCTAGATCCCCGGGCTCGATCGACAGTGTTCCCGTCGACCCCGCCCTGGTCTCCAGCCCCCCCGTCACGACCGTTGCCTGGTCTGCAGCAGCCGCCTTGCTGACAGGATCTCTCCTGTCCTTTTCTGAAGGGGCATCGGGCGCCATTGCTGGCTTTCCCTTTGCCTCCGCTTTGGACGCAGCATCCTCTAATAACTTAAAGGTGCTGCAGTCCCCCCCTGAGTGTAGGGTGTAACCCGACTCCCTGATATGCGCCGCGGATACCTGGTCCATATATATTATGCGCCTGGTGCCCACGGCACACACCTTGGAGTCCACAACCTTCCACTCTTCCGTGTGCAGCTCCGGGTTGAAGCGCTGCATCAGGCCGAGGAGCAGCTTGATGTCCTGGACTCCCGTTATCTTCGTCTTCCAGGCCATCTTCACAGGTTTCGGCAGCTCGCTTGCCCTCAGCACCTTGATGGGTATGTTGTCAATTCGCTGCCCCTCCACCGTCGACCTTACCCATTCAGCGGAAGCATTGTCTGCACAGGTAATGTGCAAAGCGCCACCCACAATGTTGCCCATCGTGAATTTGGGCAACGGATCTGGTGCCGTGAAAAGGCTGGTTAAGAGCAGCCTTTCCGCCAGCCCCGCATGCTTCTGTTGAAGCCTTGCAGCCGGAAACCTCTCTGGAACCAGGGCCAGACGCTCGCCCGACAGCGCCTCCGCGAACGAGACCTTGGTTCGTTTGCAGTCTCCGCCCGCCACTGTAGACTCGCCGCTGATTTCCAGCTGCCTCTTCTGCGGTTCCCTCCGATCACCGATTTGAACCGCCTTCCAGGCTCGCTTCCTGGACTCGTACCTTCTCTTGTTCCTTCCAGACCCAGCCCGGGGCGCGGGGTTTGGCCCGCTGCCTCCATCTCGCGACGTTGACGGCCTGGCCTCGTCCATGTTATTATAGTACAAATGTCTAATAAGATTTGTTATAATATTTCTTGTATACCAAATAGTTTGTTTAACACATTCCCAGTCCCATGTACCATATATGGTACATGTGCATTGTTTTACTATTGTGTCTGCTGGCGGCACTGTGAATGGGTTAAATAGCAATTACTTGTTTAAACAATTTTAATTATCATTGATGAATGGCAAACTCTTTAACTTATGGTATTGTATATTTATACCATGTTAAGGGCATGCAATATCGGAAGGTTCTCAATTCCGGAACTGGCTTTCGATACTGGAGGTCTAACTCCGGAATTCCGGAGCTAGTTCCGGAACTGGTAATTTTAGAATTTCTTTAAATTAAAAGAAGAGGCAGTTGTTTACTTCTAAATATTCACTAAGAATTTGAACATGTTTGGTAATTTATATCCCTTATTATTGTCATTTTAAGCCGTTAAATTAAGGCAAGACTTAACTAACTCATTGTTCTTGTATAATTACATTTTGCCAGAGAATGAACTTTGTACTTGGTTACTTATTTGGCCAGCACAGAAAAACACTTTCATTCTCCACACTGGTTAGCAGAACACAAAAAATATTTGTAAGCTTCTGTCAGATACTCGCCATCCATTAGAAAATTAGTCGAGAGATCTAATTCTTTATAGAACTGCTATTGTGAAGTTCTAAAGACGATAAAAGATGCTATTACGGAAAGTTGTATTTCCACCAACAAAAAGTCGGACGGAAAGAGCCGAGTGTGTAGAAAGAGTAGAAATGAGCTCGCTCCTACCTCGAAAACGGAGCGGAGTAAACACAATTTTAAAAACGCTGTTGGTGGAAACAAAAACCTATTTTATTTAAAAAAGTACGTTCCGCTTTCTCATTTTTCTTTCGCGGTGGAAAACGTTAATGAGAACCAAAACAAACTTGTGTCTGATATCGAAAACATACTTAGTTTCGAATTGGGGTCGGCTAAATCTGGTCTGATTCAACCCCTCGAAGACACAGGTTGGCGCGTTTACCGCTAAAAAATCTCCATTCATCGAGGATATTCACTTCGAAGGCGCTCCCCTTGTTACCAAGCCGTCTATTAAAATCCTAGGTGTCAGCATTTCGAGCGAAGTTCAGTTTCGCGATCATTTGGAGGTAAAGCTAAATTAGCTTCGCAAAAGTTGGGTGTGCTCGATAGAGAGGGTCAGTATTTTACGCCAAACCATCGCCTACAACTCTACAAGGCCCATCTCTGGGCTAGAGCACCCCAGTCAACTCCTTCAATTGACCTTATACAAAGAAGGGCGGCTCGAAATTGTTGACGATCAGGCGCTCTCTAGCCGGCTCGATTATTTAGCTTTGCGGAGAGATGTAGGGTCTCTTTGCATTCTCTACCGCATTTATCACGGGGAGTGTTTTAAGGAGTTGTTCTGGACATTGCCCACAGCTGAATTTCTCCACAGAACCACTCGCAATCGACTGTCCTACCATTGTCACCTTGATGGTTGGCGGTCATCCACTGTGCGATTTTCGCGAAACTTCCTACCGCGAACAACTGTTTTGTGGAACAAGCTCGCTGCGGCGATATTTCCGGACCGTTACGACTTGGGGAGTCAACTTTTAGAGTTCTATACGACTTCGCAAGTTGTCTCAACTCGTAGAGCTGTTCTGTTCGTCTAGTTTAATTAAATTTAGCCGTAATAGCGTTGCATTATGGCAAAAGCAACATTACGATAACTCACAAGCCAAATAATGGAATGTAATGCAGGTATTATTTAATAATATCAAAAAATGATGAATACCGGAATTCCGATATTACTCCTCTCAATTCCGGAATTGAAAAATCAGTAAAATTGTCACGGAATTCCGGAGTTACGGAATTCCGGAACTCCGGAATTGCATGCCCTAATGTTAATAGGATTAGAAGGTGTTGTGATATTTTGTTTTCTTAGTTTTTATCTTTACATAATAATATAAAAACTATTGAGAATAGGTATATTCTTATTGGTTATACCAATATACCAATGCCAATCCATGTAAATTATTTTGTTGCTTTATGAGACCTAATTTTAGCATGTCACCTTCACTGTCTGCTATGTTCCGTCATCTACCTATCAAAATTTGGTATGAACCTAACAATGCCGTTTTGGACATTCGTGATAGTAGAGAGCTTACTGAAGTTCTCAGCATTCCTAGCTCTTTTAATAAGCTGTAGAGGGATTTAGCTGGAGTACCCTTCACACCTATTTCCACGGCATATAGAGTAACCTTGTAGCCATTTCTCATTATCTCCTTTGTCAAGTCAAAGTATTTAATTTTATCTGATTGTATTATAAAAAAAAAACATGCATTCTTTATCCTATACAATTAAATATGCTACACAATTAAATTGCAGTTGTCAAAAAAAAAAATGATATATAAAAAAAAATATAAAAAAGGATGTATGTAGGTAAATAACTTTAACTTTATTTTATATGTTAAGCATTGTTGTAATCTAGAATACTTTTGTCAATTCTTATGTTCTTCTTATTTTATTGTTAACCATTCATTTGTACTATTCACCACATTATACATTAAATAATAATACTGCAAAACGATCCTAGAAGAAGGCGTAGACCATTAGCGCCACTTCTAGGATCTTGCTCTACTAGATTAATTAAAAAAAAAAAAACGTATTTAATTGTCTTAATTGCGTGGTCTTTCGGGATGTTAGTTTCCCACGTTACCGTGAGCTCAATAAGTAATACACCCTTATTCAAATGTGAGTAGATAAATATGTCTGGTCTTTCCCTCATTTTTGATCTTGATTTTTCTCTTAATCGGCATTTACTTCATGCACAAGAATACACTTGAATGTGATAGCACATATTCTTACTCCATCACCAAATTTAAGGAACCTTTAAGCCACCATGTTAATTCTTCATGTCATAATAATTATGTGCCAACCTTGATGCATGAATAACAAAATAGCTCTTGGGTTTCTGAATGTACTAATGATATAGTGCTCTTAATTGCGAACTCGTGGACTGCAGAGCGCATTGTGGTTTCATAACAAAAGATTGATCAGACACATTGTGAGAAATCGTCTCGACTTTGCAGCATTTAAAGTTTCGCAAACAAAACTGTATATATTTTGAAAAGGCTTTAAAAATCATCTTTGTTGGGGGTTTACGCTCTATTTTCTTTTGCTATATCGCGATATATGTGACAAATACTTTCTCAGGCGACGGGCTATCCGCGGCGTAGGCTTTTGGTATTTAATAGATCCCTTCGAAACGGTCGGCAACGGATCTGTGATTCTTCGGGTGTCCATGGACGGCGGTGATCACTTACCATCAGGTGACCTACTGGCTCGTTTGGCTCCCATTACATAAAAAACGTATTGAATAAATAATTATAATCTATCGTGTAAAAAAATCTTTCGACAACCGAATATCGATTGACTTTACTTAAATAACATGATATTTGCTTCTTGCTTACGCTTCACTTAAATGTCTCAACGCGACTGTGCATTAAATCCATAACAATTTCTCGGAGGACAATTAATTCATGTTCGCTCCATCTATACCGGCTGCATGATCCTCAAACACTATACAAATAGCGCTAAGAAGAAGAAGAATAGTTGCTATTAAGCTTGGGTCCACAAAAAGATTTTAAAATGACCCAATCAGTAAGAAAGGGGAAATGAGTTGTATCCTAACGTCGCCGTCGCCGTACGGCTAACTCTAGCACTTTTCGTTATTTTTTGGTACTTGCACTTTACATGTCCATATAAATCGGTTGTTACTTAAACTTATTTACCTCGCCACATTGGCAATGGTAGATTCTTCAGTTAGTAAAAAAGCTTTATTCAGGGAAAAATATTACTGCTTAACTCTCGAAACTTTATTCTCTTGATAAACGCCCTAGAAACTAATTAGGGCATTCGATCATTAACTACGATTTTCATTATTTTTGTAAGCAAGCCGGTCCAATCGGTCGGTTTTCATTCAGCGCAACGGCATCGTTTGCGACAACGAATGACAAATACTGTGATTAAAATTATAACTTGTTCAAAAAAAAAATCGTTTTAAAAGTACCATTGTTCTTTAGTAGGTAAATTTGGATGGCTTAGGTTATAGGTAAAATAATAAAATGTTACTGCAAAAAACTCTCCATTTTTAATTAATTAGTCGATAAAAACAGTCAATATTTATTGAGTTGTCGCAGAAAGTATAAAAATCACCACCCCGTCACATCCCATAGGTGTCGTCAATACCTACTAAAGACAAATCTACAGATAAAAAAATATAAAGAAGAAAAGTTTGACATCTCTTTGACCAACTAAGGACCTATTAGCAGGCCGAATTGTTTTTCGTAGACCGTCTCAGCACTGTAACTTTTCTAGCACTAATATTATGCAGATACAAAGCCGTGTTACTAGTATTATATAACCGTTATAAACCTTGTAAGTTCCCTCACTGAACAATCTATTACCTTGACCTAGATTCTATTCATCGAAATGCGCCATGATAACACCAGATGACATTTCCTTTAACAATTGTTTTCCTGACACACTGATAATTTGTATGGTATAGGTGTATTTTGAGAAGATCTTGTTTGTAGACTGCAAAATACAGCGCTAATGTGTTAGGTAACGTCTCCGTGTCCGCAGGGAAAAGACTTACGGGGACATTATTACGGACATCCTTCTAAAAGGGCAAGAGCGTAATGAATGTAGACAAAGTTCAGCAGGCTTGTAAGGGCACTTGCAATTTAGGCGGTTCGTGCCGTATGTTTGCCGTGTTTGTCGAACGACAAAGGTACGTTCGTTTGTTTTCATAGAAATCATGCCGTGCGGCTGCCGTACCGAGCATTAAGTAGTGTCGAGCGTTCACCGCACGGCACGAAACGCCTAAATTGAAAGAGCCCTAAGGATCGTAGGATTTAGCGCTCAGTACCTAGTTTCTGCCTACCCCACGGAAATAAGCCATATGTTTATGTATGTATGTATCTTGTTTGTCGTATATATGACTGTTATTCATTAGATACAACCCATTTGTGTTAAGATATGACAATTTACTATTATTGACAAAACTTATGACATGCCACTAACAGGGACTAGAATTTATTCTCCAGTAACCTCCCGTAACTTTCTTATAAAATTCAATTCCCGCACTAGGAAACCCAAACGGCCGAGTGTTGTGAACTCTGTCCCTGCAGGTGGGACAAGTGTAGCAACTAAAATCTCGTAGTCATCCAAATGCTAAATAAGCCGAACGTGGTAATAAAGCGATTTCATATTCCCTTTTTGATATCGAGTATGGATAACTTAACATCGATAAGTCTGGGAAGTGCCACCATTCGTCGCACGGCTATTATGTTTTGAATCACCGTCAATAAAAACAGTAACACATTTGAGATAACAACTGCGTGACTCACGACAATAACACTTGTGTCTACTATTATGTTTCCTTACTCGCGTTGTACGTATGATTATGCATCAAAAAGACTGTCACAACATTGTAGTAAGTGTGCCGAAAAAAGCGACTTAATATTTATTAACAAGACCTAATCTTAACATTCCATGGACTCTCCGTGCGGGTGCCGTGTCCATCGCATGAAAGAGGATGGAACACTTTCATAACAGCGTCTAGGACTTACGACCCAGATGTAGGTTTAAGAAGGCCCCCTTACAACGCGTTAGCGGTCACTATGTTCCGTCCTCTACCTATCCAAATTTAGTAGGAACCTAACAATACCATTTTGGACATTCGTGATAGTCTTATTAGTCAATATAATAATGAAAGTGATTGTCATGATCTGGTCAGGGTATCATTTTTAGGCCATGTCTTCCTTCTTAAATAAAAGAAGCAGTCATAGGGTGCTATAATAATAACGATAAACTAAAAATTTCTGTTCAAGTAATTTTCAGACAAAATAAACGTTAAATGACATGGTAGTAATAGTAGGTTGTTTATACGTTCATTGTAAATGCTTTACTGCGTAGCCTTTATAGGTCATTATGATGTTAACTGCATCTTAATAGCAACCCTTAAAAGCCTTGCTGCAGGGCCTCTTGTAGCGAAGGGATATTTACCCCCGGTTTCTGAATGACTGATCAAGTCAAAATCAACTAATCAAGTGTCAAAACTATCATTTTCAGGAACTAAAATGACAGTTTTGACACTTGATTAGTTGATTTTGACTTGATCAGTCATTCAGAAACCGGGGGTTAGACTACTAATACCAACAGACAGATTCTTATAGAATCTAAGGGTTTCCTTCTTTGTCGTTGAATGTACAACACCTTTTAGTATGGCATCTGATAGCAACTCTATGTATTTTTACGTCCGTCGCTACACTTTTATGTTGTTTACTTAACAATGTAAAAAATAAGTAGCTTAAAATTACCTTAAAATATTTTTAACAGTTGTGTTTAATTAGGCACTTTAATGGTCAGCCAACCGCATACACATAAAGGAGCAACTTTTGGCTCTTGTACGTAACAGTATTACTATAACGGGTGATTCATATCTCTGTGGTACTCGGTCAAAGATATAATAATATTGAAATGACTTCACGTATGTTTCTTTAGTTGTAGACAGATACTGTGGTCCTACAATAATATTATACTGCCTATGTGGTGTTATACCTCTGGTGTGCAAATTATGTGCACTTGCAGTTGGGTTCAATGCTCGCACAAGACAATTTGTGCGATCCATTAATGGTTAACATGAGCCTGGATGCCCTTGGTCTCACTTAAACTCTTGTTTTTTGAAAGTTCGCGACACTGGGTGATTGAACCTAAAGCGGGAGAAAAGGCATTGATGGGAGATAGGGAAATTTTCCCAACAAATATCATGGTGACCAGACGAACTGGCTTAGGGTATATTTTGTGATTGTAGCACCGATAATTTTGATCATACATATGTTTGACCGGAATTGCAATTGAAACATCTACCCTTTCTCACGTACTTGCACTTCTTTCCGTAGCATTTGGAGGCAATTCTTTTTACAAAGAAACAGTCAGAAATATATAGGAGTATCACAACAATCTGTAACATTATTTAAGTACATACCTTCTAGAAACACAAGCGTATAGTGGCGCTTGTAGTGAAAGTTCCCATTTGCATTTAGTACGGTACTAGGCCCTGAGCACTTGATTTAATGCGGCTGTTTTAATTATAAATCTTAACCCTTTCACTGTTTGTCTCACTGTACAATATTTCTAGTTTGTACACAATGTACAATCTGAGTTCTAAGCATAGAATCTGAGCGAAGTTTTACTACTGGGGTTTGATCCAGTGATCCAAGATAACTTTGCCTATTTTACGCAATCTGGAAACGTATTTTAATTAATTAAAGTATAATAAATGATAAAGCACTAGTCGCTTTTGTGTGATGACTTTTACAGGCATGAAATTGACTAGCTCAAATGATTACTAAGCTCAGGATTATCATTGTGAACCGCACCAATAATTGTTCTGCATGGGATTTGAGTCAGGACTATTTTGCGACCGAACCATGAACGGTTTATGGATTTGTTTCTTTGGTTTAAAAAAATATGGGATAAGACAAAGGATAAAAAAATTCAATTATTCATGTTAAAAACTGTAGGTCCCTGCAGGGACTTTTATAGGTAAAGATGATGTAGGTATTTGATACTAGATCATATAATATGTTTTGTATTTTATTGCAGAGAAAAGGACATGGGCGCCAAATTGATAGTCCAGATGGAGGCCAAGAAAACAAGACTGTTAACTGTGAAAGTGAGTACCTGTTTCTTTTTATTTATAACTAATGGATAAGGGAGGGGGGGCTCACTGGATTGAAATTATTTTAAGGAGCCCAGCAGCTAGGGATGTCGACCGATGAATGACGAACATAAAATGACAACGCTCGCACTAGCTATCAAGCTTTTAGAACTTGTATTGGTAAAACGGTCTCAACGTGACTTCCTGCATACAATCTCGTGCATAATTTCTTTTTTGTTTTGGGTTGCTCAAAGAGCACCATTGGTACCTGGGTGCATTCGTTCCGGGCTGAGAGCATCGGGTAACAGCCGGTCTACGATAAATTACTTTTCCGGTTCCGGTCAGTGTAATCCAACATTTCAACGGATTGTATAAAAGAACGTTTCATTCGAAGTTCTCTAAGCTACAATCCTAGCTTGACTTAATTATGTTTAAACTCTCGTCAAAATCATTGACTATTCACTGACTAGTCATCACCATCATACCAGCTAATTGGCGTCCCCTGCTGGAGATAGGCTGCTTTTGACGGTATGACCGGTCATACCTAAACTTTATTATTACTTAACTTTATTATTAGACGACCTCGGTGGCGCGCCGGTAAAGCCAGCGGCTGCCGCGCAAGAGGTTGTGGGTTCGATCCCCACGCAGGACAATAATTTGTGAGATCCACAAATTATTGTCCTGAGTCTGGGTGTTATATGTGTCCGTTAATTGATGTTTGTAAAAGTCCCCGCGACACAGGGCATGATCCCTAGTGCGGGAGTTGTCTTTTAAAAAAAAAAAAAAAAAAAAAAAAAAATCATTATTATTCGCGATTTTGTTTAACAAAATTTTCTTTAAAAATTGAATCAAACACTACACAGTATCTAAAGAAAATCAATTAGAAAGTCAAGTAAGTAAATTAATGTAAGTTTTTTTTATTTTAATTCACAATTTTGATCGTTTGAATCTTTATTCTGATGTCTTTTTTTTTCTTGTTTCTTTTTTATAGCGTGATTATAATTTGTAAGGTGCCCAGTCAATAAACAAAACTATACCAACCTGAAAACCAACTGCGCTATTTAAATAGCTGAAGCTATTTTAGTTCGACAAAACAAAACATCCGATGTTTTGTTTTGTCGAACTAAAATATCTGTTATTATTAACTAAAATAGTGTTATTATTAACTAGAAAGTCATGAAAGTCTATCAACAGCTTTTCGTCGTTTCTTTTAAAGATAAATTGCTCGATCGGTTGCTTTGGTTCCCTATCTTTAACTATATCTTACATAGAGATTTCGTTTAACTTTGTATTGTGCCACGCATTGTCATCATTCATATCCACTCTCAAAGTTCTAAAAACTAGTAATCACTTACCAGATATGTATGTACAGTGGAAGGATAACAGGAGTCTTCTCCATGTTCATGTTTTTTCTATAGAAATACCTCTGTGGACATAGCGTATTTGCGTACACGTTTACGTTTAGCTTATAAAAGGTTTTACTTATATGCGGATAAAATTATAAAACTTTCGCTTTTTAGAATTGATTTGTGGAGTTATAAATGATCTAAGACCTAATAACACAGTGGCCTAGAGGCAAATGTAGCGTGTTAAAGTAAAATTACTCTTATATTATGTAAGCGTGCGTGAAAATATTCTTTAAAAATGCATGAACACGACGCTTAGTCGAGATTGTAGGTTAAAGATGTTATGAGTCATATTTTATCACAATTTATGTAAAATGGACTAATCTAGAAATCCAGACAGAGATGACTACCTTAGGTCTGTCTTTACGACACTTAGAAGATGAAATCGTCTTAATATTTTGATTTCATATTGTGTTCTCATACATAGACAAAAAATAGGGCAAACAGTTGCAACGGATCGGAATAGGACGGTATAATAAAATTGATATCTTAGCGATAATAATGGTTTCTGCCCGCCGTTATTTCACGTCGTGTTTTCTAGATTAGCTAAGAGATAAGCGTGTTCTTAAGAATAGAAAAGCTACACGGCTCGCTTTAAATATACATAGATACGAGAGATAATAGATACTAAACACGAGAATATCCGTGACTTTGTGACGGTACCTTGAATACAGAATACACTCAATTTAAACTATAGAAAATGCGTTATGATCTGGGTACCGCAAAAAGAGATAGAAGATATTATATAAGCATAAAATACCCGTAAGTGCAAGCGAGATAGATATAGAGAAATAATATGAGAACGTGAGAGAGAGAGAATGAAAATGCAGCATTTGAAAATGGAAACATATTTGCAAATGCAAAAAAAGATGTTAATACCGCGAGATTCATAAAAGAGAAAGAAAAGCATTCGTGTTTTATGTCAAGTTTTCAAGTGTTTGATTAGAAGGCCATTTTTTATACAGTCAATACAGGAGAATGTCCTTGGAATGGGACATAGGCTTCTTTTTTATCCTTTAGTTAGTAGCTAACTCGGTGTCGATAGTTGTTTAAGTCGCCCATAGGCCTTCGACGTGGCTTAACGACAACAGCCGGGACCATCTTTTTTACGTCCCTTCTGAACCACGGAGACGGAGAGCGGTCACCGATTTATAAAACAACCTCTTTAACTTTTGTTTTACTTTTTTACTTAACCAGCGGTATCGCAGCAACTTGCAAATATAGTACGTGCATTGTCATCTAAGTACCCCAGAACGAGATAGAAGATATCATATAATAATAGAAGACCCTTAAGTGCAAGCGAGATGCATATAGAGAAATAACCTGAAGACGCAGATAACAATGCGATATCTATAACTATCAGCTGTTATGACGAAGGCAACAACGCGGCTATTATTATAAAAGATGTTCATACAGGAATTATGCAAAGTTTGAAGCGAAACCTGCTCGTCAACGTGATACAGTTGGCACTGATTACCGCTGATGACGTAACGTGCGTGACGTCACGAATCGTTTAGAGGCTCTTAACCCTGCTAATGATCGCGTTATGCTAGGGTCACCTTACTTATATGGTTTTGTTCGGACAAACTGGAATTGTGAATTTAAATGGTTTTTAATAAACACATGTTATGGATTATCGTTAAGATGGAAATTATTAGCAGCTCATAAATGTCCCACTACTGAGCCGGGCGTTCTCCTATGACGTGGTAAAACTTGACCTATACTACGCTGGCCACACGAATGAATTTACGTTCAGTTTTTCTTCTTGTTCTCGTACAGATAATATTATAAAATAGCTCTACTTTAGTAATATATAATAATATATACTTTAGTAAGATATTAAATTATAATGTAGATTGAAATTAACATAGCTAGTGAAATTACATGGCTTTAAGACTAAATACATGTTTGTAAAGGCGCCGTGATATAGTGCATAATCTTCGGCCGTTCAGAGAATGCGTTCCTGACACGTCGCGATTGAACTGACGCAGTAACTTTGTAATGGCGTTGCAGTTACGATAAAAATATTTTTGCTGGTTGTTTATCGTTTTAACTATTGATGAGCATTAAAACAACATTATTATATCAATAATTAATGAATGTTATAATGTTGTGTCAAACTGAGTGTCAAATAACTTGGTAAACAATATTTTTCTAAATCTACACTGCGCTATTACAAGGTTATGTCAGCGCTTTATATTTGTAGTGCTGTGCCAACAATAACAGTGAATAATAGTATCGTAATCTGTTCTTATCGATACAGTTATACTTTATAAAATAATACGTTTTGTTTTTCTTTTCAAGAATTTGAAAATAATGGACTTTAGAATAACTTTTATTAAATATAAAAATAAAAGTACATTAAATACAAAGTAGCATTTTTATATTTAGGTTGAAAATGGTAACCCCAAATGGCCTTAATGGGCCGCCATTTTGTGACGCTGAAACAGTCGTCTGTTGTCGTTTCGTGCGCATAGACCACGTTCTTCAAGTGTTTGCGATCTGTTGTTATTTGACTTTGATTGTGTCTTATATTGCGTTCTTTTTACTTTTGGTGCATAATAATGCCTAAACGTGGACAAACATTGAAAACTGGAGCCCGTGAGTTAATTATCAAGCTGCAAGATTACTTTGAGCGGGAGCGGCAAAATGGCGGACCCCTGGTTCCTGTCGAAAAAGTACAAGAACGCGTCTCTCAGGCGCTTGGAGTTAGCAAACGAACGATTACAAATATTAATAAAGAAAAGTTCGGCTCTACTGGCATGGAAGATAATATTTTACGTACTCCGAAGAAGAAACGTAGAACTAAACCCGTGACAGATATTGATACCTTTGACGCCGATGCAATCAGAAATCATATATATGGTTACTATTCCAGAAATGAATATCTCAACAGGATGAAGCTTTTGGCGTCGTTAAGAGAAGCTGGACTGTTTAGCGGGGGTAAAACTGCTTTAACGAAAATCTTAAAAGATATTGGTTTTTCGTATAAAAAAACAGACAAAAGAAAAATTTTATTAGAACGATACGACATCATTTTGAAACGGATAAGTTTCTTGAGAGAAGCAAAAAAAATTGATAACTGGGATAATGTCGTGTTCATTGACGAGACATGGCTAAACGCCAATCACACGGTTTCCCGTTCTTGGACGGATGATACACAAGCGTCGACGTCGAAAGTACCAATGGGTAAGGGGGCTCGTCTGATAATATGCCACGCAGGTACTGCAAAATACGGCTTTGTGGAGAACGCTTTACTGGCATTTCAATCAAAAACCACAAATGACTACCACGAGGAAATGAATGCCAGTACATTTAAAGAGTGGTTCCAGAACGTGCTTTTGCCCAGCCTACCAGAGCCTTCTGTAATATTGATGGATAATGCCTCCTATCACTCGTTTCAAATACAGAAACCACCTACCCAAGCTAATAAAAAAGAAGAAATGGTTGCTTGGTTACAAGCAAAAGGCATTGACGCAAATATGCAGATGCTAAAAGCAGAGCTAATTAAGTTAGTGAAAGAAAATAAAGCGGCAAATGTGCGATACGAAATCGATGAAATGGCTTTGGAGTACGGTCATCGCGTTCTAAGAATTCCACCGTATCATTGCCAATATAACGCGATTGAGCTAATCTGGGCTCAAATAAAAGGTTACGCCGCCCGCCACAATACTTCCCCGCCATTCAGCACGAAAAAGATGATGACCCTGTTAAAAGAAGCCTGCGGGAAAGTCACAAGAGATGACTGGGCAAAGGTTGTCGAAAAGACTAAAAACCTGATTATGGAACATTTTGACCGAGATATCAGGATTGATTCTGTAATTGATAATAATATAATTATACATGTAGGCGAAGATGATGATGAAGACACCACCTCCTCAAGCGAATCGGAGTCTGATTAATATTCTGTACGCACATTTAGTTCAATGTACTTTATTCCATAGAAATACAGATTGTAACTTTGTAAAAAATAATAAATAAAACAATTTTATTATAATATTAATATTCCCTTTTATTGTTTCCACGTAAAGAACTAAAATATAAATTTTAAATGATTCCGCCAATTTAAAACGGTCTAAATCTAATCATAAAAATAACGCGGCGGTTCATTTTGGAGTAACGGTAACGAACTCGGTATAATGTTGTGTCCATCACTAGTCGTGACTAACTGATAAGTGTCAGGAACGCATTCTCTGAACGGCCGGACATTAATCAATAGCGCGAGAGTTGTCTTTTTAAGAATAAAAAGGGATCGCGGTTTCAATTCCCACGGAGGTCAATTCTTTGTGTGATCCATAAATTGTTGTCATGAGTCTGTTCTTTAAAACCATTAATGTATGACTGTCAAGAATACAGTGTGTCACCACCCCATCTCATCCCATGGGTGTCGTAAAAACCGACTAAGGGTCTATCCGTGAATATTATCTTTACGTAATAAAAGAAGAAAAACTAGAAATTAAACCCTATACCAATCCGTTTGGCCAGCGTGGTATTAGTAGGCCAAGGTATCCCTCCGTCACTGGAGGAGGCCCGTCCCTGCAGTGGGACATTAATGAGCTGTTATGATGATGACTGTACGACATGGGGTTCGATGCCTACTGCGGGAATTGCCTTTTAAATAATAAAAATAGCTATATTTGGTTTCCCTACACACTGGTGTAAACACGCGATCTCAAAACTTAATGACCTACCTCTCATTATATTATAAACAATGATTTCTATTTTTTTGCGGATATGTAGATACCTTCTTTGTTTAGTAACAATTGTGCTTGATATGCTATTTTGGTTTAAGTCTTAATCAAAATCTCAAAATCTTATTTTTGAGGAGGATTAAGATATAAAGTTGCATTTAAATTTAATAATCATCATCGTCATATCAGCCAATTGACGTCCTCTGCTGGACATAGGCCTCCTCCAAACACTGCCACCTTGTGTGGTCCTGTGCCTGCCTCATCCATCCTCGAATTTAATAATGCATTTTATTAATTACAAGTTGTCAAAGACTGCCTAGTGAGGTGTTATTGCTTGTGTTATCCCCAAACAGTTATCCGAAATCTGGATGTTATTTTGTGCTCTTTGGTTCATAGTGCGTAAAGTTTTCTTTAAAATAAAGAGGCGTAGTCTATTGTAAGTAAGAGTGAGCCTATATTTAGAATGACTTGCTAATTTAGCTTCTCATTTTTAAACTTTTTCCTTGTCTCAACGAGAGCTATACACGTTATTTTTGCGGTAAAACAGGTGTGATTAACCCCAAGTATATAAATTCGCGAGCTGTATTTAAATAAATACAGTTCGCCCAAGAACGATTGTTCTTCAAACCGGCCGGCTTATTACGCGTATTGTATGTTTCACAATCTTGATGTAATAACCAAATGATAATTTCGCTTTCAGAATAGCAAAGAGCAAAATGATGGCAACAGGGAGAAGTACAAAGACTTTACGTTCGATCACTCGTACTGGTCGTTCGCACACGAAGACAGCCAATACGCGTCACAGGAACAGGTTAGTATTGATATATATACTTCTACTTTACGCCCTTTGAAAGTCAAAAGGATTGTCTGCGAGCCACCGTCAAAGTCGCAGATGAGGTTGAGCTATGAGAAGAATTTGGGGGAACCTAATAGCCTTTTTTTTAATCTAAAGTGATCCAAACTGATGCAATATCAACGCATTAAACTTCGGCCGTTCAGAGAATGCGTTCCTGACACGTCGCGATTGAACTGACGCAGTAACTTTGTAATGGCGTTGCAGTTACGATAAAAATATTTTTGCTGGTTGTTTATCGTTTTAACTATTGATGAGCATTAAAACAACATTATTATATCAATAATTAATGAATGTTATAATGTTGTGTCAAACTGAGTGTCAAATAACTTGGTAAACAATATTTTTCTAAATCTACACTGCGCTATTACAAGGTTATGTCAGCGCTTTATATTTGTAGTGCTGTGCCAACAATAACAGTGAATAATAGTATCGTAATCTGTTCTTATCGATACAGTTATACTTTATAAAATAATACGTTTTGTTTTTCTTTTCAAGAATTTGAAAATAATGGACTTTAGAATAACTTTTATTAAATATAAAAATAAAAGTACATTAAATACAAAGTAGCATTTTTATATTTAGGTTGAAAATGGTAACCCCAAATGGCGTTATGGGCCGCCATTTTGTGACGCTGAAACAGTCGTCTGTTGTCGTTTCGTGCGCATAGACCACGTTCTTCAAGTGTTTGCGATCTGTTGTTATTTGACTTTGATTGTGTCTTATATTGCGTTCTTTTTACTTTTGGTGCATAATAATGCCTAAACGTGGACAAACATTGAAAACTGGAGCCCGTGAGTTAATTATCAAGCTGCAAGATTACTTTGAGCGGGAGCGGCAAAATGGCGGACCCCTGGTTCCTGTCGAAAAAGTACAAGAACGCGTCTCTCAGGCGCTTGGAGTTAGCAAACGAACGATTACAAATATTAATAAAGAAAAGTTCGGCTCTACTGGCATGGAAGATAATATTTTACGTACTCCGAAGAAGAAACGTAGAACTAAACCCGTGACAGATATTGATACCTTTGACGCCGATGCAATCAGAAATCATATATATGGTTACTATTCCAGAAATGAATATCTCAACAGGATGAAGCTTTTGGCGTCGTTAAGAGAAGCTGGACTGTTTAGCGGGGGTAAAACTGCTTTAACGAAAATCTTAAAAGATATTGGTTTTTCGTATAAAAAAACAGACAAAAGAAAAATTTTATTAGAACGATACGACATCATTTTGAAACGGATAAGTTTCTTGAGAGAAGCAAAAAAAATTGATAACTGGGATAATGTCGTGTTCATTGACGAGACATGGCTAAACGCCAATCACACGGTTTCCCGTTCTTGGACGGATGATACACAAGCGTCGACGTCGAAAGTACCAATGGGTAAGGGGGCTCGTCTGATAATATGCCACGCAGGTACTGCAAAATACGGCTTTGTGGAGAACGCTTTACTGGCATTTCAATCAAAAACCACAAATGACTACCACGAGGAAATGAATGCCAGTACATTTAAAGAGTGGTTCCAGAACGTGCTTTTGCCCAGCCTACCAGAGCCTTCTGTAATATTGATGGATAATGCCTCCTATCACTCGTTTCAAATACAGAAACCACCTACCCAAGCTAATAAAAAAGAAGAAATGGTTGCTTGGTTACAAGCAAAAGGCATTGACGCAAATATGCAGATGCTAAAAGCAGAGCTAATTAAGTTAGTGAAAGAAAATAAAGCGGCAAATGTGCGATACGAAATCGATGAAATGGCTTTGGAGTACGGTCATCGCGTTCTAAGAATTCCACCGTATCATTGCCAATATAACGCGATTGAGCTAATCTGGGCTCAAATAAAAGGTTACGCCGCCCGCCACAATACTTCCCCGCCATTCAGCACGAAAAAGATGATGACCCTGTTAAAAGAAGCCTGCGGGAAAGTCACAAGAGATGACTGGGCAAAGGTTGTCGAAAAGACTAAAAACCTGATTATGGAACATTTTGACCGAGATATCAGGATTGATTCTGTAATTGATAATAATATAATTATACATGTAGGCGAAGATGATGATGAAGACACCACCTCCTCAAGCGAATCGGAGTCTGATTAATATTCTGTACGCACATTTAGTTCAATGTACTTTATTCCATAGAAATACAGATTGTAACTTTGTAAAAAATAATAAATAAAACAATTTTATTATATTAATATTCCCTTTTATTGTTTCCACGTAAAGAACTAAAATATAAATTTTAAATGATTCCGCCAATTTAAAACGGTCTAAATCTAATCATAAAAATAACGCGGCGGTTCATTTTGGAGTAACGGTAACGAACTCGGTATAATGTTGTGTCCATCACTAGTCGTGACTAACTGATAAGTGTCAGGAACGCATTCTCTGAACGGCCGGATAATAGTAACGAGGTAATTAATGATAAAAAAAATATAAAGTTTTTGAACGTAGTTTGCGACATCGCGCCCGAAGTACACACATAAATCTGTACTTATTTAAAATAAGTATTTATCTTTAAAAAAAAAATAGATGTATGTGCATAAGTAGTTTCATGCAAACAAAATACCCTATAAGTATAATAGTTTCATGCAACCAGAATACTCTTTCAGCATGTTTCGCTATGAGTAACGATATGTGGCCAATCCGTGCTTTGGGGTTTCAAGGGCCTGGAATTTTTTGCTTCCATTGCATTTACATTTTTAATTGCAGACTTAAGATAGTTAAAAAAACATTACATGTTAGGTTAGTATTGTGTTAATAGTATAGAAAACACGTTGTCATTTGAGTACTTAAAAAAGAGATAAAACATATTATATAAGAATAGAAACCCGTAAGTGCAAGCGAGATAGATATAGCTTTAAGACTCACATGATAATGCGATATTTATAGTAATGTTTTGTGGTTCAGGTATTCGCCGACCTGGGACTGGACGTGATAGACAGCGCGTTCGAAGGGTACAACGCGTGCGTGTTCGCGTACGGACAGACCGGCTCCGGGAAGACTTTCACCATGATGGGATCTAACGTACGTATGACACATTTAAATTTCAGACAATTTTTTTTTAAAACTTCTCCCGCCCTAGTAATTATTCCTGTGTCGCGGAGACTTTCAGACAATTTAACGAACACAAAGAACATCCAGACTCAAATTATTGTCAATTTGTGGATCACACAAATAATTCCTTCGTGATTATCGACCCCATAATTAATGTTACTTTTCATTGCAGGAGTACCAAGGCCTAATACCCCGTATTTGCCGGCAACTATTCTCCCGCGTTGCCGCAGGTAAAGAGTCCGGCGCCTCCTACAGAACCGAGGTCAGCTATCTGGAGATCTACAACGAGCGAGTGAAGGACCTCCTGGCGACAGACGCTGGACACTCCCTCAGGGTCAGAGAACATCCGAAACTGGGACCTTACGTGCAGGACTTGTCCAAGCATTTGGTCTCAGACTATGATGATATACAGGTTGGTCTTTTCTGTTTATTTTTTTAAATTTATTTCCTCCTAATCCACTGTTGGGCGCCCTCTGTTGGACTATACTCTGAAGATTTCTGTTCTGATACCCCATCGGATATTTTATTGTGTAACTTTTTATATCGAATGTCCTTGAAGTGACCTATAATAGACGCTGTCACCACCTATGGGATTACTATTAAACAATCAGCTAATACCACGCTGGCTAGACTGACTGATGTGGGGTTATGTAGCAAGGTGTTATTCTTCTGTTTTTGTGGAGTTGTATCTGCAAAACGACCTTTTTTTACGACACCCAAGCGACATTAGGGTTAGAAATAGCAACACCCTGACGGAGTCAGATTTAATTGAAGTAGGGTTATAGTCAGTGGCTGCTACTCAGAGGTTTCGATTGCCACTCAATGCAAATCCTTGTATGAACCATGAAAATGAATGTTTGCATCGTTCTGCTTGTTTGTTGAATTAAATAATTATCTTGCTTGAGATTTGATCGCGCGACTTTGTGCACGAGGCATTCTATTATACTATATGTGCCATCACATAGTAATTAGATTATAACTTACCAATCTATACGTTGCCCTGAGCAGGAGTGCATGCACCGCGGCAACCAGCAACGCACGACGGCGTCGACGCAGATGAACGACGTGTCGTCTCGCTCGCACGCCATCTTCACCATCACCTTCGTGCAGGCGAGCTACCTGCGACACAACAACATGCCTAGCGAGACCGTCTCTAAAGTTCACCTCGTCGACTTAGCGGGAAGGTAAACTTCACTTGTTGCTATAGAACACACGCTATCATTTGAGTACGTCAAAAAGAGATAGAAGATATTATATAAGAATAGAAGACCCGTAAGTGCAAGCGAGATAGATATAGAGAAATGATATGCCTTTAATACTCAGATGATAGCGCGATGTCTATAAACATCCATCAATCAACACGCCTATCGTAGTCCACTGGTGGACATAAGCCTCTCCCAACACGCGTAACAAAACACGGTCCTGCGCATTCCGCATCCAGTCCGACCCAGAGACCTTTTTGAGTTGTCCACCTAACTGCGGGGACTTCCCGGTTTTCGATTAGGATTAAATTTTGCAGACGCACTGATCTTTGAGGACAATACATGACTATAGGTAAATTATCTTAGAGAGATTTTTGCATTTGTAGTTGTGTACGGCCAGCACATAAGGAAATAAATAATTGAGAACTTTTATATTTTTTATACTTTTTATAGTCAGTTACACCAACTGCATCAAATAACATTAAACAATGATAAGCTAGAGACTAAAATAGTTAACAATCATTACCATAATATTTAATTCCTTAATATTTCTTTTTCCTTATTTTCTGCTTTAATTTACCTTTTTTTGGTCGTACAATGAAATTCAAATCTTAAATTTAGAATCCTTGTTAATAAACATAAACAAATACTACTACAGCTGCAAAAATCTCTCGATACTAATTTTACCATACGATGCCAAAGTTTACCTCGGGCATAAATCATCATCGGAACATTTTTTTTAACAATGTTAAAATAATAAAATATTGATCGAAAAATATTACACAAAATAAATAAATTAAACTTAAATAATAAAAATGTGACAGACCTTATTTGCTGACCGTATAGTGGAATTCAAATTTCAAATTTTGAATCCGTGTACATATACGAACACTACTACAAATGCAAAAATCTCTCTAAGATAATTTACCTATAGCTAAGAAAAGTCATTATAAATCTAATATGGCGGCCTCCCCAAGATATCGGACTAGCTGTTTGAAATCTACCCCCATGACATGGATATCAAATGAAAGGGTTTGCTGTCATGAATACGAAACGTGTTTTCTAGTTCTTTAAACTCTTATTTATTTATATTTAAATTTTCTGTACTACTATTGTTCTTTTTTATAAGACTACCCCAGAAGCAGGTTTATGTTGTTTGTTGTACGCGCAATCTTAGTTGGCCGGCTTAAAGTAATTGCAAATGGCTCCTCAGATCAGTAATTTTAGGAAATAAATGTCAGGAAGCAGGTCTTTTCTTAATGAGTGTATATGCGCGAATGAGTCTGAAAGCTAACTTTAGGCCGGTCGGGTAAGATTGTGTGAGTTGTATATAAGATTATACTGTAAAAAGACAATTGTCTTTTGTTTTTGAATTTTTTTGTCGTTTTTCTTTTTGATTTTTTTTTATTTCTGAACACGTAGGAATCGAGGCCTGTCTCAAGTATTGTCCATTTTCTTTTAGATGTTTTAATGGTTTTATAATATATTGTGTGATGTACCAGTGAGCGCGCGGACGCGACGGGCGCGACGGGGCAGCGCCTGGTGGAGGGCGCGCACATCAACAAGTCGCTCGTCACGCTCGGCTCCGTCATCTCCGCGCTCGCTGAGTCCAGCCAGCCCGTTGATAGTGAGTACACATCTGCATTATAATAGGTTCATGATGTCCCACTGCGAAGACGGGCCCTCTCCACTGCCAACCTGGTGGGGTTCTAAAATACAAGTCCAGGCTTAGTTTAGACCCCCGATCTCTCACAAATTACTCTTTTAGACTTGGAAGCCAAGTTATCATCTGTTTATTAATCCTACTAATACTACTACTAATATACTACTAATATTAATGCGAAAGTTTGTGAGGATGGATGGATGTTTGTTACTCTTACAGTAGTTTAAATTTGTAATATATGTATTATTTAATAACCAGGTCGTCAGCAAAAAGGTGGTCAGAAGAAGGTGTTCATACCGTACCGTGACTCGGTTCTCACGTGGCTACTAAAAGACTCTCTCGGTGGTAACTCCAAGACTATCATGATTGCAGCTGTGAGTACATTACATAATTATTTAACTATTTTTTATAGATATTTTTTATGTAATTGATATTTAAAGCTATTTTTATCTTCATTATTGTCGGCTTATTTTTTATATTTAAAAATACAACTTCCGTACTTTTTTACACATGGGGGCTTTTACCGAAATTAAATTGAGGACACGAAAAACATCCTGGCTCTTGACAATAATTTGTGACAAAGACCTTTTCCAGGTCGTCGGTCCACCTAGCTGGGATAATATTTATTTATTTTATTTTATACTGGCTGACCCGTGGCCACTTCGTAGGGCGGCGAAAAAAATGCGTCCGTTTCTTAAACATATTTCATTACTGCTCCACTCCTATTAGTCATAGCGTGATAGTATATAGCCTACGACACTTCCCGATAAATGGACTATTCAACACAGAAAGAATTTTTAAAATCGGTTCAGTAGATCCAGAGATTATCCCCTACAACATCACAAACACACGAACATACAAACATACAAACTACCTCTTTATAATATTAGTATAGATTATATTATTTTTGTATTAGATATCTCCCGCGGACTGCAACTACGGTGAGACTCTGTCGACCCTGCGCTACGCTAACAGAGCGAAGAACATCATCAACAAGCCGACCATCAACGAGGACCCCAACGTCAAGCTCATCCGCGAACTGAGAGAGGAGATCGAGAAGTTGCGCGCGCAGATTGCACACAACACGGTGAGTTATACGCGCTGGCTAAGGCGTGAAACACGCAGAAATTGATTCAAAATGTTTTCATACAAAATGTACGCAGGAGATCAACATCATTTGAGAACAACATTTAAGTTACTTATACAACGCGGGTGAAGATCATCAGCTACTTATCTATAATTCTTTGTTGTTTCTATCAGGATCCTATCGAGACAGAACCCGGTGTGCTCGCTACCCTGCAGCGCAAGGAAGCGCAAGAGAAGGTGCTCACAGAGAAGTGGACGGAGAAGTGGCGCGAGACTCAGCAGATACTGCAGGAGCAGAAGGCGCTGGGCCTCAGGAAGAGCGGCCTCGGAGTAGTGCTGGACTCAGACATGCCGCACCTCGTGGGGATAGATGACAACCTGCTCTCCACGGGAGTCACTCTCTATCATCTCAAAGTGAGTATCATTCTATGTCTCGTCAAGGTTTCTTTCAGGTAATCTATCAATGTAACATTAAAACGAAAAATAATTGTTTTATTTAAGTTGTAGGGTAGGACTAAGTATTTGTTGTTGTACACCACATTAAATGAGTTAATAGTAGCTCGTCGATGTCAAAACTGATAACGAGAAAGAGATACGTCCATAGTATGTATGGCCCTATAAACAAAAACACGCGCATGAACCCATATATGGGACCATGCGCGTGTTGAGCGAGGCACGAGGCCGTATCGGACAGGATGAGAATTAATTTCAATCTGAACGTACACACAGCAACACATCAAGTTACACATTTCCATATAAAATTGTGTCTTATTTCAAGGTACGAGTATTAAGGTACATGAGTGTCTAGGTTGATTAGTTGCTGTGTTCTGGTATATGCACCCACTGAGAAAGCACCTGACGAGAATACAGATACGTTTTACAACTTACTAATAGCCATGTTGAATAAAATACCAAGGTAGATTGATCCATCATACTCGAAGACTTAAATGCTAAAGTCGGAAACACGATTAACGAAGATCTTATTTGTAATAATTAACCGTGTGGTGACGGAGTAAGAATACAATATGTCACCACCCCATCTCATCCCATGGGTGTCGTAAAAACCGACTAAGGGACTATCCGTGAATATTATCTTTACGAAATAAAAAGAAGGAAAACTCACAGGAGGAGGCCCGTCTCTGCAGTGGGACATTAATGGGGTGTTATGATGATGATGATATTTGTAATGTCCGAAGATTAAACTGTGTACTAGGAGTGACCGCGGCCAATGATTAATCGAATACTGCATGGTAACCTTTGCATAACTAATACTACTCAAGGCGATTGTACACGTGGACTTTTCCCGGATCACGATCCCGGAATCATATTGATTATACTTGTGAACACACGCTGGAAGTCGTCCTTACCCAGGAACAGCGGCTCTGATCATAATGTGTTTGTGGCGTTTGTGCTCAGGCTTAAGTTGCCTAGAAAACTGACCAAACGTAATCTGGAAGTACTAGGCGATGACAATTAGGGCTAAAAATCCACATTAATGAGGCATTAAACACAATTAAAACTGCCAGGAAAAACAATGACGGGATAAGTAAGACGAAATCGTGGCTAGCCTATGACTATGTCAAGGAAAAATACTCCAGACTCTGGAAAGAACTCGTAGAGAAAATAATAACTTTCTGTCTAACATCTGCTCTGAAATTGAGGCTTACTCCTTGAAATTTCTCATGTCAGACCTTTTCCAAAAAGTCCCTGGACCAGACCAAATAACAGCTGAGGTGTTAAGAGAATTGGGTGAGAATAGTATTGACCATCTTTATCATAACTGCAACTGTATTTAGCAAACTGGCAAATGACTGGACTGAATCAGTTATTCTGCCTTTGCACAATAAAGGCTATAAAAGACATGTAAACGCTGCAGGACTCCAGCTCTCGGATCTTTCAGAGCAGCAAAATTCTTCTGCATTTTATAAACAACCGCATAAGGCATCTTCTCGGCTGGCAGATCCGTCAGGAACAGGCTGGGTTTGTCTAGGGAAAAACGACACCACACTCTTCGCTTCTAATGAAGTGGAAATGTACGTCTTGGGCGCATATGAAAAGTCAAACATCTTGAGATAGACAAAGATGCAGCTCGTCTTTTCCGACTTTTTCTTCCGTTTGGACTTGGACACTGGAGAAGATGACCGCCAACGCATTGATGCCTTTGAAATGTGGTGCTAGAGAAAAATTCTCGGTATTCATTGGACAGAACACCGAACCAACGAATCCACCCTTGCCGAGCTTAATTTACCGACGAGGCTCGGCACATGCCTGCGGAGAAGTTTGGAGATTTTTTACCACATCACTAGCAAGGGTGATAACCTGGAAGCTGTTCATAACGGGTAAAGTGAGGGAAGAGATCTAGAGGTAGGAACTTAATACGCTGGTCAGACCAGATTCGGTCTGCCTTACACGCCTCAGTCTGCGATGCCATTCACGCTGCCGCCCGAAGATAAAGCAAACTGGCGCGAGATAGTCCGGGAAAAAGTTGTATGAAGAGGCCACGACCCTCAGCATTGAGGATAATCGACGCGAGGAGGAGCAGGAAGATGAGACGTAACGAAGGAAAATTTGTATTCCATTAACGTTGTATTAGCTATTTACTTGTCGGAGAACAAGACGACGAACGGCCCTCGTTATTAATTAGATGATAGCAATTTGGCTCACACTGATTTAATATAATAATATTACTATTTGATATGTTAGATCGTGTTGAATCTCTGAGTGTCTGCGTTCTGTTACAGGAAGGCGAGACGGTGATAGGCAGCGCGGAGTACTCGCCGACGCCGGACATAGTGCTGAGTGGCGCAGGTGTGCTGCCGCTGCACTGCCGCGTGTCACTGCGCGGCGGCACCGCCACGCTGCTGCCGTGCGGCGGCGCGCAGTGCTGGCTCAACACTGTGCTCGTGGACAAGCCGGCCAAACTGAGTCAAGGTACCTACTGCACACTTATACATAGTGCTGCCGTGCGGCGGCGCGCAGTGCTGGCTCAACACTGTGCTCGTGGACAAGCCGGCCAAACTGAGTCAAGGTACCTACTGCACACTTATACATAGTGCTGCCGTGCGGCGGCGCGCAGTGCTGGCTCAACACTGTGCTCGTGGACAAGCCGGCCAAACTGAGTCAAGGTACCTACTGCACACTTATACATAGTGCTGCCGTGCGGCGGCGCGCAGTGCTGGCTCAACACTGTGCTCGTGGACAAGCCGGCCAAGCTGAGTCAAGGTACCTACTGCACACTTATTCTGTATGTATATGCCAAACTGCACAGAGGTTTGTCTGCATTTCTGCCTACACCCGAATTACTTCTTACGGGAAAGTGCTAATACAATAAACTCTTTAATTGTCTTCAGGTTGCATCCTGCTGCTGGGTCGCACGAACATGTTCCGCTACAACGACCCAGCGGAGGCGGCCAAGCTGCGCCAGGAGGGCAGCGCCTCCGTCATGAATCTGTCAAGACTCTCGCTGCTGTCCTGGTCCACCACCGACCTCGCAGCCAGCACTGAGAACCTCAATACTACGTTGTCGTAAGTCATTTTATCAATTTTAGTAACACTCTTGCTGCTTTGTACCTGTAATAAATGCTTTCTAACAGGGTTAAGGTAAAGATTCCCTGGGGGACAAATGTTCCACGACATGTGCCGGCGACATGTCAAGCGAAGCCGGTTGATTTCGCCTGACATTTACGACATCATTGTCATGTAAAAAATGTTGCCAGACATGTCAAGCGAAGTCCGGCAATGTTGCGCTACTTCACCCGACGTCGCTGGCGACAAGTGTCGTTGAACATTAGCTACAATATTCGGTAGAATGCTTGTCAGAATCCTTGTTAAAATGTTCTCATATTTTTCTTTTTCTTTACATTCGAAAAAAGCTCATTACTAGTAAATGCACTTCACCTTAAAGTTTTATTTTGTGACATGAAGTGATATTCGCAGAGACCTAGAAAGTGAGATAAGATGCGAGAGGATCGAGGCTCAACGCGCGGAGTTAGAGAGAGAAAGACAACAGTTCCTACTACAACAGGAGGAGAGGCAGCGACGGTGGCATGCCGAGAGAGAAGAGCTTCTACAAGCGCAGAAGAAATTGGATGAGGTATGTTATAATTATGCGTTTTAGGATATTAAGAAGAGGTTTGATGAAAGGCGTTGGTGATTTAATAACAGGTATACTTGTTTTAATGCTTTAAAGCCCAAGTAACACATCAAAGCATTATAAGGGCCGAATAAGAGTATTCTTGTATCCTTTTAGCATTTTGAGTTAGTTTTATAGTCGCATTATAAACGTTTATATGGCTACTGTAATGCTTATTTGGGCACAAATTATACAGCTTTATGCCCTATATAGGTTCACAGTAGCTGGTTAATAGCATTACTGGCGCATTATATTAGCATTATTGTGGTCAAGAAACATGTCAATCGGATTAAAGAAGCATCATTTTGGTCAATAATATTGCCAATCGCATTAAGAAAGCATTAAAATGGTCAATAAGATAGCCTATTGCATTACAGAAGCATTATAATAGAAAAATTATTGATAGTGAAGATGCCAACAGCATTACAAAAGCATTAGACTAGCATTTAAATGTGCTAAAAGAATTATTGGAGCAATTTAAGTGTTCACACTTAGGAAACTTTATATTATTGCGTGTAAATTATTACAATAAAAAAAAGAATAAGTAAAGACGGTCAAAATAAAACAGTGAGTGACGCCATATTATAGTTTGCATCAAAACAAATTCATCGGATAAGTTTTTGACTCGTTTGTTATTTCTTGCCTTCAAATATTACTGCGCAGTGTAGTTTACTGTACTTGTTTATATAAGTTTCATTGAAAATTTTCACGCGCCTTCGATATTTTGTGATTTTCATACAAAATGTTTTATAGAAATGATGTGTGTAAAACCAAAACAAATGTGTATTTCTAGTACAGAATAAGTTTTGAATAAATACAATCATAGTTTTGCTTGTACTGTATTAAATTAAGTTATATAAATATTTTAAATGACAATTCCTTTTATAAATAGGTTCGAAAGAAAATATTTTTTGGTTATAAAATATTTACAAAATGGTGGTCAGCCTTAAGCAGCCCGGTGAACCCAATTAACGCCACTAGCATTACAACTACTCACGTGTGATTGTTTAAAGAGCTATTAGCTACACAACAGCACTCAGTTCTTCCTTTAAAATGCAAGCATTATATTGATTCACATTTATGCTGTTCAGCAGCATTAAGCTTTTACTTACCCCTTACAAGTGCTTTTACACAGCAAAAGGCACAAAAAACAGCTTAGAGCTGGATATCGGATTTACATGGCATTATAGTGGTTCACGTTTGTGCTGTAAAACAGCTTCAAGCACTTATTAACTACGTTAAAATGTCTTTGTAGAACCAAAAGCACTAAAAATAGCTAAAGGCTTTACAAAAGCATTCTGATATGCCATTATCCAACTGTTATACAGCGTAAAGCATTACAATGATTTTCAAATGCCATTGTTCAGCTTCAAGACGCTCGGTGAACTTATATAAGAGTTTGTACGGGTCTTAAGCTCTATATAAGTTCACTTGTTGCTTGTTAAAATGCTTTCTGTGTTACTTGGGAGGTGATCAAATGGCACAGAGAAATACATAGTATAGGTCCTATGGAAGTTCCTTGTGGAACCCTACAATTTAATGTCGTATTCATGAGGAAAATATTGTGTTTCTAATTTAAGATAATTAGGGCCCGTGTATAAAAAAGAAATATGTTTTGTCGCGGCTTATCTGGAAGATCGATTTATAACACACAGTGAGACAGGTCCGCTTGAAACATTGATTATCACTGGAAACTGCGCTGGGTGCGCTCCTCGAATGTGTCAGCGTTGTTTTACGCTGACAACACCTTAGTCATCGCGAGTGTTAAATACCACCGTCTCACCCAAGTTCTGGCAAGAATAAAGCGTTTTAGCCTCGACGTGGTATTTCGTAAGTCCATTTTTTTACTCGGGCCTCGGAACCGTCCACCTTCGGGATCCCACATCTTGTTAAGAAGGGTTTGTATTAGAATCGTCCCCACTATTAAGTACCTTCCAAAAACACTTTCGTTGTTTGGCCCAGAAACTAACTAAAAAAGCGAACAATCTGTTGCGTAGGCTCTATTGCCTAAGGCTCTCTTGTGGGATTGTACGGTCTATGGCGTTATATGCTGACTCATTTATGGGCCGATTTTTGTTTCGAGAACAAGTTTTTTGTTACGATATTGTTGTGCGACTGTTTTGTATTATAAGTATTTATAAGTCATAAATACTTTTTTTACAACATTATAATTTTGTTGTTTGAAATAAATGATGGAACAATCCAATGTCTGGGGATGCTGCGCTAATAGCGATATAAATGAAAAACACCTTGAGTGCAGTACATGCACGAAGTCCTTTCACTATGACTGTCTTTCTTTGTCTCCCTCAACCGAGCTCACGTCTTGGGTTTGCCCTATTTGTACATCATCAACTTCAAAAGGGCAGAAAAATTATAACACACCGGTCCGATTTAACCCAAACATTACCTTACGCTCCAATAAAAGACAGGCCTTACAGTCTCCCCCAGGTTCTGAACTGTGCGGACTAACTGAGGATAGTGTACGTGCTGTAATTCAGGAGGCCTTTGAGACTCAGTCCGATAAGTTCTTGGAGAAAATTACCTCATCAATGCGCAGCTTATTTAACTCGGAAATAAAGTCAGTACGAGTTGAAATTGAACAGCTAAAGGATACCGTTGTTCATATAAGCGAGCAATATAATGATATTGATCGACGTTTTAAAGACTTATCGGATCAAATAACTGATTTTAAAGATTCTTCAAATTTTCTTGGTACACAGTTTGATAGATTGAATGCAGATATGTCTTCTCACAACAGCGAAATAAAACATTTGCGTAAGGAAAACGATAGTTTGCGTCTGGAGGTGAACAATTTGTCTACGCGATTTTCCCAACTAGATCAACTATCCCGAGCCACTAACCTCGAGATCCAGTGCGTACCCGAGCATAAATCTGAAAATATTGTTAGTATAGTCAAACAGATCGCTACCGTAACCAACATGAAAATAAACGATTGTGAAATCGCTTATTGCTCGAGGGTTGCAAAGCAAAATACAGCAAGCCGCCGCCCGCGCAACATTTTGGTCAAGTTCAACACCCCACGTACCCGTGATACCTACCTGGCGGCTGTAATACAATTTAATAAGGATCACCCGAATGATAGATTAAATACAAGTCACTTGGGCATCGCGTTAGATCCAAAACAACCAGTGTACGTGACTGATAATCTGTCGCCGGAGAATAAATCGTTGCATGCCGCCGCTAGGATTCGCGCCAAGGAGCTCAAATACAAATACGTTTGGATCCGCGGTGGGCGTATTTATTTACGAAAAACGGAATCGTCAGAGACTGTATTTGTTAAGAATTTAGAAGTTTTGGGTAAGCTTTAATATACAGTTTTAGTACGTACCTAAATATTCTCGTTTTATTATATACTAGATAAATATCCTTAAAATTTTACAATGCTTAGTAAAATCAATTTTTACTTTCAAAATGTAAGAGGCCTCCGTACTAAAACTGTTAATTTTTATAAAAATGTAATGTCTTGTGATTATGATGTTATTGTGATTTGTGAAACATGGCTAAATAATAGTGTATACAGTTCTGAATTATTCTGCGATGATTACATAGTTTATCGACGCGATAGGGAGTCATCACATTTTCACAAGGAGAAGGGTGGGGGTGGAGTGCTGATAGCGGTGTCTCGAAGGTTTCAGTCTGTAAGGCTGCCTAACTGTGAGAGTAAGTGCGAGGACATCTGGGTAAAAATAACATTTAACCAATCAAAATCTTTAATTGTGTGTGGTGTTTATCTACCACCACCCATTCAGTTAGATATTTTACAAAACTTCTTGGACAGTGCTAGCAACAATATAACTACCTTCGATAACGTTGTACTTTGTGGCGACTTTAATCTTACTAGTCTTTTATGGTCAGGAGAGCCAGGGAAACCATTGATTCCTTCACATACAGTTAATAATGTAATTAATTCAACTTTTCTCGATTTTATGAATTTAAATGCACTTGGTCAGTACAATAACGTATACAACCACCTAAACAAAGTTTTAGACTTAATACTAACATCTGAATCTATTGCTGATATTAGATTGTGTGAGTACCCTATCACAAATATTGATAAGCATCACCCCCCCCTTGAATTTTCGTTTTTGTGTTTACAAAGTATTAATAAATGTTTAGGAAATAATGTAACTTGTCAAAAAATGAATTTTTATAAAGGAGATTATATCAAAATATGTCAGTATCTTGGTGGAATATGTTGGGACGATGAACTGGGTTGCTGTGTTACGATCGATGATATGGTGAATGTATTCTATGCAATAATTAACGTAGCTATTAAAAAATTTATACCGGTCACACAACTGAGGTCCCTAAAAGCACCACCTGTTTGGTTCTCTCGAGAATTAAAATTATTATTAAAAGAAAAAAATAAATACAGAATTAAATATAATAAATATAAAAACCCATTAGATAAAATAGTATACTCGTCATTAAGGAAAAAAACCAGCACTCTTGTAAATGTATGTTATAATAATTACATCACAAAAATTGAAGCCTCCATAAAAGAAAACTCAAAATTATTTTGGTCTTATATTAAACAGAAAAAGTCTATTAGGAGTTCATACCCGTCAGAAATGTCTTATAACGATAACAAATGTACAACTGGTCCCGAAATAAGTGAATGTCTTGCATCTTATTTTTCTTCGGTCTATGAACCTCCTTCCCCTCTTGTGATAGTGAACGGTGGAACCAATCAGTCAACTCAAAGCCAGTCATCACATACGCTATCCAATATTACTGTGTCCAAAGAGATGGTCTGCACAGCCCTCAAAAAATTAGACAAGAGCAAAGGCCCCGGCTGTGATGGGATTCCCTCAATTTTTGCAATTAATTGTGCCCAATTTTTATGCTACCCTTTAACCATTATATATAATAGATCATTATCCACTGGTACATTTCCATCAGCGTGGAAAAATGCTCTGGTTGTGCCCATACATAAATCTGGAGACGTCGAACTTGTTACCAGCTATAGGCCTATATCTATACTTCCTGTTTTTGCCAAACTATTCGAGTCATTGGTACTTCCATTTATCACATGGCACATTAGACCTATGATCACACCTAATCAGCATGGCTTTTTTAGCAATCGCTCAACTACGACTAATTTGGTGTCTTTTACGACTGACTTGATCTCGTCATTGGATAAGGGAACTCCTATGGATGTGGTCTATACGGATTTCTCTAAGGCGTTCGATAAGGTAGATCATAATATCCTTGTAAATAAGTTAGCAATGTTTGGTATCAATGGCTCCATACTTGACTGGTGCTCGTCATATCTGAGGGAACGCACGTGTCGGGTAGTGGTTAATGGATTCACTTCTGAACCTTTTGGGGCATCATCTGGGGTTCCCCAGGGATCTCACATCGGGCCTACATTCTTTAACATATTTATTAACGACATCACTACGTGCTTTCACCATTCTCTCAGCTATTTGTACGCTGATGATCTAAAAATCGCAAAGTCAATAAATTCCGCCGCCGATGTAAATCTTCTTCAGGAGGACCTGAATCGTTTGGCGAGGTGGTGCGTCGACAACAAAATGATTTTGAATAGTGATAAATGTTATTACATGCACTTTACAAGAAAAAAACAATCCAATAACGCATCGTATTTCATCTCGAATAATAAAATCAATTCTGTAGATGTCTACAAAGATTTAGGAGTCACTTTCGATAAGAAATGTAAATTCGATGCTCATGTTAAAAATATAGCGTCTAGCGGGTATAAACTTCTCGGGTTTGTGGTGAGAAATTGTAGGGATTTTAAGAATGCTTCAACAAAAATTAGTATATTTAATAGTATAGTTAGATCAGGTCTGGAGTATTGCAGCGCTGTATGGTCTCCTCAGTATGAAATTCACTCTAATACAGTTGAACGGGTGCAAAAGCGTTTTGTTTACCATCTTTCGTACCAAAACCATATGGCAAAACAACTCTCATCTTACAACAGCCGCCTAGAATTTTACCAGATGAACAGTCTTAGAAAGAGAAGAGAGTTTCTTGATCAAATATTACTTTATAAGACAGTCAATAACATGATCGACTGTCCACATTTGCTCACCAATTTGCGTTTTAACGTTCCCCATAAATTACCCCGCAAAAATACATATCATCTTTTCACTCCATCGCGCTCTCACAGCAACCTAGGATTACATTCTCCATTGGTAAGACTGCAAAAGGCGTACAACACTATCTCTATTGCCAATAACTGCGATGTGTTTATGCACAGCCTCGTAAAATATAAAGACGAATTAAAAAATATTTTCTGAATTATTTATTAAAATGTTAAATTTTTGTTAAATTTTTTATTAAATTTTATTGAATTTTATTTTACTTTATTCCAAATTTTATTAATTTTTTATTAAATTGTTAAGTTTTTATTAAATTTTATTGAAGTTAAAATTATACTGTATTCCAAATTTTATTGTTTTTTAAACTTAAATAATGATTCACGTAATAGAATTGCATTATTTTTTACATTTATAAAAAAAATAATTGCAATCTATATTTAATTGATTAATGTTAATATTGTGTAATGTTTTGCTTGCCGTGGCAACTTGTAATTGAATCAGCACTGTTGCTTGAGCCACCAAATATTGTATCTCTAATTGTCTTTGTGTATGATTCGTAAGTTGTCCTAATTATAAATAAATAAATAAATAAATCACTAGATAGATTGCAGTCTCGCCCTTTTGCGAGCTCCCCAACGTGTCATGTCCGTCAGATGAATCAGAGGATACCACACGGTCTTCAATTCCCCTTGCTGGATCCCCCACATCGCGCTGATGCGTAGTGCATCAACTTCGTCCAGCATGTTGGCTAAAGTAAGGGCCACCGTAACCTAATGCCTGGCACGCTAAGATTGTAATGAAGATATTAATAGGATGATTTCTGCCAACTTAAAGAAAGAAAGTTGTTAAGTTAATTTGATTATGATTTTGGTCAATAGAAAATTAATATTTGACGTTTTATAAATAGGAGCGTTCAGCAATGGAACGCGAATACGCAGCAGCTTGCAGAAGATTGTCTGGTGACTGGCGAGCACTCGAGCGGGGCTGGACCCAGCGGCGACGGGCACTGCGCTGTCGCCAGCGAGAACTGGCGCAGAGGTCACAGCGACTCACTGCGCTCAGTGACACGCATGCTAGATGTGTGAGTATTACTATATGTTATGTCGGGGCTGGACCCAGCGGCGACGGGCACTGCGCTGTCGCCAGCGAGAACTGGCGCAGAGGTCACAGCGACTCACTGCGCTCAGTGACACGCATGCTAGATGTGTGAGTATTACTATATGTTATGTCGGGGCTGGACCCAGCGGCGACGGGCACTGCGCTGTCGCCAGCGAGAACTGGCGCAGAGGTCACAGCGACTCACTGCGCTCAGTGACACGCATGCTAGATGTGTGAGTATTACTATATGTTATGTCGGGGCTGGACCCAGCGGCGACGGGCACTGCGCTGTCGCCAGCGAGAACTGGCGCAGAGGTCACAGCGACTCACTGCGCTCAGTGACACGCATGCTAGATGTGTGAGTATTACTATATGTTATGTCGGGGCTGGACCCAGCGGCGACGGGCGCTGCGCTGTCGCCAGCGGGAACTGGCGCAGAGGTCACAGCGACTGGGACCGCGTAATCAAGTATTTTACCTTATCTGTCAGGTGATTGCTTTGCTCTTGACCTCGGGGTCTGAAGAGACGACCAAATTACAATAATAATATATTTATGGTAAGTTAATATTATTTTTTGTTTCTATTATCTTTGCCACGAAATTGATTTGTTATGTTTTTAAGTTAACCTTTTTTTTATTTACCAATACATATTAGTAGTACCCCACTGTTTTTAAGATTAAATATTATTTTTCATAAGACATAAGACAATATTAAATTTTAATTGAATACTAAATTTACCAAGTAATGTTACTACAATAATTTTGAGTGTTTTGTTTAAGTAACAATGGCAAAGTAATGTACTGTAATATACAGATACTGTATTGTGGTCCGAAATTCTAGTAGAGGTCGCATCCTAGACTAAAGGAAAGGCTGCCTTGCGATTTCGGTGCGTTTTTCGAACGGCAAAAGCAACGTTCGTTTGTTTTTGGTAAATGGTTTAATTTTAAGTTTTCATTTTTTTTATTGCGAAAAGATATAATTCTATTCACCCCTTTTAGTCGGTTTTTACGACACCCGTGGGATGAGATGGGCTGGTGATATACTTTTTCGTACTCCGTCAGTGTTTAAGATTATATTCGAGGTTTTTTATTTAAATAAACTAACTTAAACTAAGTATACAGGAAGTATCTGCATATTGTGTTGTCTTTTACATTCGATGTTTATTCAATACGCACTTCTTCGTACACATATCTTTGTTTGATGGCAACTCTGACGTCATTATCATCACAATAGGCACACTTTCATAACCACTTGATATTCGAGTTTTATTCAAACTTGTTCTTGAGAGCATTTCTTTCGAACTTCAATTAGGCTACATCATCATCATTTCTGCCAATTGCCGTCCACTGCTGGACGTAGACCAAATATTTCCACCCTATGAGGGTCTGTGCCTCCCCTAATCCATCGAGTACCTGCATGCATTTTAGGAAATAGACGTTTTCATAAACTGGCGTGTAGTTATTGATAATAATGAGACTTCTTGCTACATGGGAATAACATAAACACATTGCTTGGTTTGCATTCATGAGCAAATGTGTCCGGGATTGCAGACCGCGACTCGGAAAACGAGGTATAGGACCACTCCCGCTATATTGTTAACCTAAAAGGAAATAATAGGTCTTTACCTACCGTTTGTTAATTATTAATTAAAAAACTAAGATAACGTTAGTATGAAAAATCATACTTCGCATAAAATCTCCATACAAAACCGCAATTTAATAGGTAAAGAGATCTATTATGTACCCAAATGATGTTTTATCGTACACCCATAATTATTACCATATCAGCCAACAGACGTCCTCTTCTGGCCATATGCCTTCTCCAAATAATACCACTTAACAACGGCTATAAATGGAAAGTAATTTGTTATATTATTTAACTTCACCTAGTCTATATTTAGACCGGTTATTCTCGTTTAAGTGACAGAACTCATGAACTGTCAATACACCTTTCGTACATAGTTATTATATCGACTTACGTCATAAGAAATGTAATCAGTCGAGTCGTTGCCCTAAAAAATATAACTCGACAATTACTATAGGCACTCGAACTTCATATTGCTATAGGTAGCGCGGTATTATCTGAGTATTCTAAAAAGAGATAGAAGATTTTATATATGAATAGAAGACCCGTAAGTGCAAGCGAGATAGATATAGAGAAATGATATATGGCTTTAAGACTTAAATGATAACGCGAGTTCTATATCTGGGATGACAATGAGCTAGATTATACTAATGTTTATATTTCTATTATTTTATTGTTTTTTTTTTCATTATGATAATATAGTTTATTATAAACCATAATAAATGATTGTCTGTATTTTAGTAGGCATATTAATATAATCGAGGTTATAGTTTGTTTATTATACTGTAAATTGAAATAACCTATGTATCACGCTTGGCGTTTTGTTAAGTGAACATTTGTCGTAAAATTTACTAGGAGAAATTAAACAGACGTAGTTACCATGTGTTTTATTTTATCGACAAAGCGAATTTGAACGTCACTGTATAACGTGTGCGTGGAATATTATTAGTGTTTCGAGTAAACGAATTTATGCTGAGTTAGTAAGATGATCGTCACAAACTACCATTTATTTTCTAAATCAATTCACATAAGAACATAATTAACGGTCCATCTAAATATTAACGGTTTTAATGCATTACTCTCAGTGTTTGCTATTTTTACCTTAAGAAATACTCAAAATATTTACGAAACTCCATCTTATTTACAACTCACTTATTTCTCGAATTAAATTATCTTTTACCAGTAGTAGTGACTAGCTGCACAACAACAATGTAATATTATTGTCTTAAATTCTCATAATATGACACTTTTATTTAGCGTTGCACATACGCGCACGCGTGTGTAGTGTTTATTATTTTTGTGTGTTTTTTTTAATGTATCTGTGGGTAGGTGTTGCTGTTTTTTTAATTATTATTTTTCCGAAGCTCTGGATTTTGTTAAACTGTACTTTCGAAGGATGTGATAAGCACTAATTTAGTTAATTAAGCACAATATATTTTAATTAATACTACTTATAAATTACTTTGGAATACAAATATGTGAGTTTTTTTAATATTTATATGGTAAATAATAATCACTATAGTACTATCACTATAGTATGACCACTATAATAAGTGAAATTTGACACTTGATTTTAGTCATACAAGGTAACATAATTTATTGTAAATAATATTAAATGACATACAAACTGACGTCATTTTTTACTTTTCTGAAACTTATCTCGTAAATACATATTATTATGAATAACTTCTATAATGTTATAGTTTTATTTGTTCGCATTGTCTGCGGGATGATCGCATTATTTATTGATGATATGATATAGTAGTGAATAAACAATTACTTTAGTATGTACATATATAGTAATTTATTATGTCCATTGATACTAATATATTATAGTTAACAAGGATACTTAGTTTACTTGTAGTTAGCGAAGTACTGGCCGGTAGGTTTTATAATACTATAATCTCTTTTCTTAATTTTTTTAAAATTCTCAATGTATAGCTAAATAGGCGTTTACAGTGCCATATTTTACGTAAGTTAAATATATATTATTTTATTCAGATAAGAATATTGGGACTGTAATTTTTTTTGTTGCCCAGCATTAATAAACCTTTTCCAATTCCAATTATATTGTGTAGCCTGTACCTAGTAAAATACACACCTCAACAAAGTCTAGGGATATTTGGTATTTACTTAATTTTATTTGGTATAACTCCAAAATTATTGGAGATAACATACAACATGTTTATATTTTTATAAAGGTAATTTATCAGGCTACAATCCAGGATTAAATAAAAATAAATTTTTAGCATAAATATTTTTTTTTTAAATAAATAAAAAACTTAGAAAATTAGTAAATCTAACAATGAATGTGTTTCTTAAGCAAAAGTAAAAATAAGCGAAAATTTATCAGTTTTTAATTGTTAGGTGAGTAATCAGTAGTCAGTACATTAAAAAAACCGTAAATAACGGTCCTGCAATGGTTTTTCATGCTTGGCTTAAGTTATCCAGGTCTTGGTGCGGTATATTGTTCCAGGTCGACTAGGATACAAAACAAGTAGCCCTTCCATCGCAATTTTATAGAGTAAAATTCATCAAAACCCTTCTTTTGAACATGTCCTACGCGTATTTTATGGTTTCAAGGTTAGGCGATTGAGTGGTTCAGCATAAAATCGATACTTCGTGCTCCTGCAACCAGCTTGTCATCACTCTCGCTTTATGCGGACGGGTGTTATCGTCCATGAGCTTAAACATTTGATCCAATTGTAGTCTACAGGGGTAGATTATTAGTACTAGCACCTGGTTAAGTTATTTTTCAGCCGCCATGGTGTTTCTGATCAAATCGCGCTCTGTTCTTCGACCGACACAAATTCCCGTCCAAACCGTAATTGTTCTATCGTGGTATGAATAGATTTCTTGAGGATGTATCACAACCAGGAACTCGCCAAGCACGTTCTCTACGTGAATCCGAGTAGAAACCGAACCGGGACTCATGTGTAAACACCACTACAGATAGCAGGTTATCTTTATAGAGCAAATGTTCACGAGCCCACTCTTGTCGTCGTGCGCGATTCGCTCGGCGTAGTGCTGGAGTACAAAGCGGTATGCAAGCATAAAGGTGGGCTTCATGCTGACTTCTTCTGACAGATTGGTCACCCGCAAGAGGCTCCATTAAGAGCTGGAGCCTCTAAACCAGCTGCATGGTAGTAACATTTGGCTGTCTTTTCGCGGGAACTTGCAAAAATCGATCATTTCGTTGAGTGGTGATTGACTTTTTGCCGTGGTATCTTTCAGCCACTTCACCAGTAGCACGATAACGTGACCATAACCTTGATTTCATATTTTGTATAGTTCCAATCTCTTCAGCAATACTCCGCTTAGTACCCGCAGCTGGGAGCATGCCTACTGTCCATAACATTTTGTTTCTGATGAAATGGCTCCGCTGCTTGATGCACACAATATCATTCATTCGAAATAAACGTTTACATTGTTATAAAACTTAAATTTTACACAAAAATGCAGTCAAAAGTTACTGTTGGCAAATGAAATTTTGGAACTTGACTACGTTTAGGCCGCGTAAATCTTTTATTTTTAATTTTATTTTTCAAATTCAAATTTAGAATGGTTAAAAAAGGTTAACAAAGTAAGTTTTTATCAAAAGAATTAAAAACAAACCAATTTTTTTTGAGTTTCACAACTTTATACAAAATATCCCTAGACTTTGTTGAGGTGTGTATGTTATAAAATATAAATAATACATAAAGTAAAATAAAGTTACTTTTGAATTTGGCAGTACGTAGTTAGGTTCTGCTAATTTTATAAAATTTTTAGGTTAATTATATTTTGAAATAATCAACGTTATTTGGAATCCTTTAACATGATATATTACGTTATGTTACCTATGATGTGTATGTACGAGTTTAATAAAGTTGTGCTTATATAAAATATACATAAATACGATGAATATGCTAAATACACACATCAAAAAAGTCTAAGCAACATGCATGATATTACAAATTTACCATTTATATTAATTTATTTTACCATTTATTTTAATTATAACGTTGTATTTTATTTTTAAAATAATATTTTTAGGGTTCTATGATGTAAAAATAACAGCTGTTTTCTTTATAAGTTCTTTTAATAACAGAAATTAACAATATTAGAATATACAGGTACATAAGAAACTAAACTTTTTTTTTACAAATTGAAATTTCTTAAGAAAATGAATTTATTGTGAAAGAATAGGACAATTTAATACAAAGTATGGCCTCCTCTGCTATTCAGAACTTGTCGGCAACGATTAATCATTGAATTAATGAGACTGTTTATGTCATCTTGCGGTATTCGCTCCCAATGGAATTGTAGCAAATCCTTCAGCTGTTGGGTTGTTGTCACTCCGTCCAAGTCCTTCAAAACACGTCTCTGGAGCATGTCCCATGCGTGCTCGATGGGGTTGAGGTCTGGCGATTGTGCAGGCCAGGGCAATACCTGGATGTTCTCCGTTGCCAAGTATTCACTGGTTCGCCGAGCTGTATGTGAACGCGCATTGTCATGCATTAACGTAAAATCGGAGCCAAAGGTTTGTGCAAATGGATGGACATAAGGTCTGAGAATATCCTCAACGTAATTTTCAGCGTTCATGTTTCCATTTACAAAAACGAGCTCAGTTCGCCTGTTCTTCATAATACCCGCCCATACCATAACTGTTGAGCCGCTGTATGGATGAACTTCCTGAACGCACCTGAGTCTTTCAGTATTTCCGGGTCGACGGTACACTCGCACCCTTCTTGTATCAGGCCTAAACCCGAATCGCGACTCATCGGAAAACATAATTTTATCCCATTGTTCCTGGGTCCATGTTATGCGTTCTCTACACCATTGATTTCGACGAGCGCGATTCCCGTGACGTATCGGTGGGCACCTGATAGGGCGTCGAGCTCGTAGGCCGTACTCATGCAGTCGATTTCGCACAGTTTGGGGACTTACATCAACACCACTTGAATTTTGTAGCCTCAAACTTATCTCTCGAGCGGTTAACATCGGCTGGCGTCTTGCAGTCAGTTGTATGTACCGGTCTTGCCGAGTGGTTGTACTCCTTTTACGGCCTGGATGCTGTTCAGCGGGTTCCCCTGTATTATTGTAGCGCTGCCAAAGACGACAAATAACACTTCTATGAATACCAAAATGTCGAGATACCTGAGATTGATTACTTCCCGCTTGCAACATCCCTACAGCTCTTTGCATTTCATCTGCCGTCAAATGACGTCGCTCCATGACGTAAAGAATATCTAACAATTAAATTTTGTCGCCAACTGTATTTAAATGGTTGGTAAAATTATAAAATCAAGACTAAAACGTAGCAATTAACATGCACTCAAATTCAAACAAATTCGCAGTCATTTGAATTTTATGAAAAAAAAACAAAACATAATCGAAATTTTTTTTACCTATACACGAAGTTTACTTACCTATACACTTTGAGTGAGTAAATACTTAGAAATTAATTAATATAAATGGTAAATTTGTAATATCATGCATGTTGCTTAGACTTTTTTGATGTGTGTACTAATGATAATAATAAGTAATTTTGACACGGCACGTATTGTGAGGAGGTTCCTATCTCTGGAGCCCTAACCACCAGTAGCTTGGCCCCTGTACCCGATGCTGATGGGTTTACCTTTTTTTATATTTTTAAATGTCTTTATTTTTATATTAATATTTAAAAATGTGAAAAATGTAAATAAAGAGAATAATTTTAATTTAATACAAACATCTTCAAAGTACAGTCATCGTCAAAAATCCGGAGCTTTTTTGTTATATTTTTGTTTGCATTACGGGTATAGGCAGAGAACGAGGAGAGTCACGTGGGCGCGCTCAAGTCTCGCGTCGTCGACAAGCGGACCGCGTTGGAGGAGTACATCAACTGCAGTATCAAGGAACTTGTCGCTAATGGATACACGCTCGATGAGGTAATGTCTGTTTAACTATTTAAATACGTTAAAATATTAAAATGCCTTCATGTATTAACACCATAACTAACAATACTAATTTAGATATTAAGAATACAAATTGTTACTAATATCACATAGAAAATTATGGACAAGTTATGTCTGAAATAAAGATATTTTATTTATTAAGCCCACCGATGTACAATAAATATGCGTAAAAAAATTTATTATGGTCAACTACAAAAGTTGATTAACATGATAATTAGATTTATAGAAAATAAATGATTAGTGTTTATTCGACATAAATACATAATTTTTATTAACAAGGTAAGGCATAAGTTATTTACCGAAAAAAAAACATCGGTAAATAACCATCAGTTTTGTAAATAATGGATGGATGGATCATTTCTTTATTGCATTTAAAATATTCACATATACATACATTGCCTCACAAAACTTCTTGCGCAGTTTAACTGTGAGATCGTTGATTCTCTTCTATAACAATTTACATTTACTAACATATATTTTAATAACCATTTAATTTTTTTAACCTAAGTGATTACGATGTTTTTTTTCTGCTTAGTAAAATATACCCTACCTTGTGGTAAAAATTTTACGCCATTCTCATGTACAACCAGTTTGTACCATAAGTGTTAATAAAATACACAAGTATCAAGATTGTTTGTATCTCTACAGAGCTCGACTCCAAGCCCCGACAGTCCAGCATCAGAGACAAGTACGGAGAGCTTGATGCATCTGCTACAGCAGTGCGAGCCGAAGGTCGCCACTAGCATCAAAGACACCGTCGAGAGACATGTGAGTATCACCTACTATAGTACTCTAATAGGTGAAATTTGACAGTTGATTTAAGTCATAGCAGGTAACATCATCATAACAGCCCATTCATGTCCCACTGCAGGGACGGGCCTCCTCCCGTGGTCACTTGGCCTACTAATACCGCGCTGGCCAGACGGATTGGTATAGGGTTTAATTTCAAGTTTTCCTTCTTTTTATTTCGTAAAGATAGTAGTTACGGTTATTCCCTTTGTCAGTTTTTACGACACCCATGGTATGAGGTAGGGTGGTGACATATTGTATTCCCACTCCGTCACCACACGGATAATATGACTATAGTACATTGATTTACAAAAAACCCAAGATGCACATTTTCAAACAAAACTAACAGCCAAAAGTGTCACCAAATTATACATACGCAATAAATACGTATAGTAATATCGTAAACATATTTTTTTTTTCAAATCAATCTTACACGCATGACATAAAGTTGTATTTAAAAAGTAATGCACAAAAAGCAATGACGTTTGCCGGTAGAACAACGCGATACTAATTTTAAAAAAGTGAACAATTGTGAGCCTATTTGTTGCGGACAGTTTTGGGAAGTGGAGTGTGTATCTATGGTTTTTTGTAAATCAATGCTATAGTATGACCACTATAATAAGTGAAATTTGACACTTGATTTTAGTCATACAAGGTAACATAATTTATTGTAAATAATATTAAATGACATACAAACTGACGTCATTTTTTACTTCTCTAAAACGGGTTTCGTGCCATATTTTTTTTATTTTAGTCCTGTTACTATTATCTCCGGTTGATACCTTTTAATCGTAAGGAGGCTCTCTACTCGATTACAAAAATGTTTTGATAATGCTAAGAGTAGGTATCATTTTTTTAGCTAAATAAACAGAATAAGGAACTGGAACAAAGCGGTATTTTAGATGAAACTTTAAATGCAAAACACACCGAGCTAAAATCTTGGACTGATGGTACTACGTCCATTAGCAGTAAAGCACTTATTGCAAACGGTAGTCGATAAATTATGTTTACTATACCTCATTTTTTAAGTAACCCTATGCCTTTCCCAATCTCAACTTCAAAACTATGTATATTAAATCGTTTGTTAACTGAATCGATAAATCTCTTTTTTTAGAAAAAAGAGCTAGTAGACTTGGAGGAGGAGCTTCAGAGTAGAGTGGCTTCGGTGGCCTCTCACCGCGTGAAGATAGAGAGGTTGCAGGCTGAACTGGCGCTGCTCGGGACCCAGGAGCTGGGGCTCAAACATGCCCTCGCGTCCGACTTGGGACCCGGGGCTGTAAGAGGTATGTAATAGAATGTGCATTTTAGTCATCTAGTGTTAGCTTATATCATCCCACTGCTGGGCAAAGACTCGTTCTCTGACTTCCACATGTTTTGGTCCATGGCCAATGAATGCCAGGTTTTTGTGCCTTATACAGCTCATTTCGCCTTTCACGTGGCCTGCCGCGACGCCGATTTGGTGATTCCGGCCACCACTACGTGATAATTTTAGCCCACAGCTCATTAGACATGCTCAGAACTTACGAATAGCGGCCGTTGATTGTCTTAGAAGGTTAAGCGAACCTTTTTGAATACTATTATAGTATCTAGTGACATTATTTATCAAAATAATTAATAATATTTTTAGGAGAAGAGAATGGTGATACATCATCTCTGGACGGCGTCAAACGAAGCAAGTCTGAGTTGGTTCTGCGCACGCCTAGAGAGGAAGTGTTGGAGCCGTTGTCAGCTGACGAACGCGACGAGTACAGGAATAAGAGGATCAAGTATGTAAATAATTAAATATAAATATTTCTCATACATTTACACAATGCCACCTAGTCCCAAACTAAGCTGAGCTTGTACTAAGTGTACTAGACAACGTATAAACAAAGTTAAATACTTTTTTGTAAATACATACATATTATACATAGAAAACATCCAGACCAATGCAAACAATCATGTTTATGCACAAAAAAGTTTGCATTCAGCGGGAATAGCACCCGCGACCTCTGCGTAGCAGTCATGTTAAATAACCACTACGCCACAGAGGCCGTCTGAATCCTATCTGGAGTACCAAAAAATTTTTTTCATTTTCTTTCTTCTTTGCAATATTTTCTAGTATTAGTCCAGTCAACGAATGACTCAAAGGGGGGTATAGAGTGCGTGAGCGGGAACCTAAGTGATTTCTACAGAAACTTATTCAGGATACTTAAAGAGATAACATACTAAAAGTCCCCACCTCTAGGAGGTGAGGCGGAGAGGGGAGGGAGGGTCAAAGGTCACAAATTTGCGTTTTTTGCGTATATCTCTGAAACTACGAGAGCTATCGAAAAATGGTTGAGACAAAGTTTGTAGATCGTAAAATTGTCTACAAAAATATCTCAACACTTTTCTACTAAAAAGCATCGCTTCCGAGATATCGTGACTTTAGAGCGCAGAAAAGTTATTTTCGACTATATGCACACACTAGCTTTTTCCCGCGATTTCGCTCGCGTTTATAAATATTATGAAAAATTAGGCTTATTTCAATATATAGCATGTAGCATATGCATGCTTAGTCTCAGCATAATCGGTTTGAAATTGACAAAGTTACATACAAACTTCCATCCCCTATCTTATCCCTTTAGGGGTAGAATTTATCAAAATCCTTTCTTAGTGAATGCCTACGTTATATTATCTACCTGCATGCCAAAATTCAGCCAGATCTGTCCAGTGGTTTGGGCTGTGCGTTGATAGATCACTATGTGGTAGGAGGATCCCCTATCTTATCCCTTTAGGGGTAGAATTTATCAAAATCCTTTCTTAGTGAATGCCTACGTTATATTATCTACCTGCATGCCAAAATTCAGCCAGATCTGTCCAGTGGTTTGGGCTGTGCGTTGATAGATCACTATGTGGTAGGAGTATTCCTGAGAGAAAAAGCTAGTGTGTGCATATAGTCGAAAATACGACTTTCCTGCGCTCTAAAGTCACGATATCTCGGAAGCGATGCTTTTTAGGAGAAAAGTGTTGAGATATTTTTTGAAGACAATTTTACGATCTACCAACTTTGTCTGAACCATTTTTCAATAGCTCTCGTAGTTTCAGAGATATACGCAAAAAACGCAAAATTGAGACCTTTGACCCTCCCTCCCCCCTCCGCCTCACCTCCTAGAGGTGGGGACTTTTAGTATGTTATCTCTCTAAGTACCCTGAATAAGTTTCTGTAGAAATCACTTAGGTTCCCGCTCACGCACTCTATAACTACTTTATTGATTGGACTATATGTATTAAGGTAGTATTGATAAGCATCGATCGATTGATAAGTCTATGTTTTATTATCATAGATCAATCAATACTACCACACCGATTGATATATTCTATTAACAAATATACAAATTTTCACAGTTTAAGTCTAAGCCTAGACCCGCTGGCGTCACCGAACTCGACCCTCAACACAGAGGAGACGTTCCACACGGCGACGTCGTCACCCAAGCGCTTCCCGGAGTGGTCGCCCTCCACGGCCGAGCCTCACACGGAGACGTCGGAGGCTCCTCCTCCTCAGCCGCAGTTCCGCCTGGGACCCGTGCCGGCTGACGACAGTGATGATATGTCCAGCACTGAAGATTATCATAAGGTAACACTAATATAGAACTTCTAGTTTGACATTGTAAAAGGTATCATCATATCAGCCTTTGGACGTCCACTACTGGACATAGGCCTCCTCTCCCAACACGCGCCACAGAACTCGGTCCTGCGTCTTCCGCATCCAGTCCGACCCTGAAACCTTTTTGAGGTCGTCGGTCTACCTAGCTGGGAAGCGTCCTACACTACGTTTGATGAGTCGCGGTCTGCACTTTAGTACATGTTATAATAATCAAATTAATTTGTTAAATATAATTATTTTTGTTGTGTCTACAGCCAAGGATAGTGGAAGGTCAGTCGTCGAGTTCCGTAGAGAGGTCGCCGGATGAACGGCAACAGAGGACAAAGTACAAACGACGGATACCAGGTAACCACATGTTTATACAGGGTCAACATTTTTGCATAAGATATTCTTTATGAGCATCAGTAACTAAATAGATTCCGCCAAAAAATATTCTTAAAATATTATGTCATTACACAGAAATTACGCAGCGAGTCTATAATTATCTGTTATGATCTTAAAAAGTATCGATTCATAAATTAAAGTTTACAACTAAGACGTCATAGATGGCGCTGATTGATCGTAATTCAAAGTAGCAATATAATATGTTCTGTAAAGCAGTTCCAAATCCTTGTCCAAATATTGAGAGTATCGATGAGTTCCAGAGCGGTCTGTAGGTCGGCGCCAGGTGACGGAGGTGGAGGCCCTGCGCGCCATGCAGCGCCTGTGCTCGCGCATCGCGGCGCAGAAGATGCTCGTCATCTCCTCGCTCGAGAACGACTGCTCCAAGGAGGAACTCAACCGGCAGATAGCGGTCAGTACTCTGTTGCAAGTATCAAATTAAATTTAAGAACTGTGTACAAGGCTCAATTTTCTTTGGTCAACGTGCAATGCTAGTAGTAGTAAATACTACAGACCGCGACATAGAGCATTTCACGTTGACCAAAGAAAATTGCTGGACATAGGCCTCTCCGCTTGCGCGCGTTGCATGTTGCCGAGGTCAAAGGTCGGTTGTGTTGGTAGCCTGACCTCCCCCGGAGAATCTTCGCACCCCCTACTCCCTCGTTACCATGGCCGCTACCTTAACCAGGAATAGCGGAGCGACCGGGGACTGAGGGTCTTTTATGGTGCATTTTTTATGGGCTTAGAGGGTGTTGACCTACTTTACCACGCTGGCCAGACGGGTTGGTAAAGGGTTTGATTCAAATTTTCCATCTTTAGCAGCCGTATTTTCTGCGTAAACTTTTATCAATGGCATCAACTCTTGGGTGTCGTAATAATCAAGTAAGGGCAAGTTCGAGGCAATTATCCCTCTCCAAAAATAAAATTAGCCAAACTTGACTTGAGACCCTATACCTAACCTCGATATTAGTAAACCAAGACTTCCTCATAAATAAATGATTGCTCCAGGTCCTGCAAGAGCTGCAAAAGAAATACGTTCGTTTAGAGATGGCCCTCCAGTACTCGTTCTTCGACAACCAGTCGCGGCGGCCCATGATGGTGACGCCCATACAGGAGACTCCTTCGCTGACACTCTCCGAGAGTGACATGCAGGTCACCACCGAGGACAGTGAGGAGACTACTGAGAATGGACACGTTGTAGACCCGTTATTACACAGGTAATATAACATACAAATGTTATACAGTCCATTTTTTATGACTTAATTAAAAGGTAAACAAATATGTCGTCGTGTTAACCACAGACTAAATGCACTACGAATCAAAGACAATCTGTGATCTACAAATGTCAAATGGTAAAGTTTATTTTTAACCTGTGTAATTTTAGGTAGCCAAAAATTAAATTTTATTAAAATTCGTGTAAGATTGTGGTTAAAACAGAGTAATTTATGTGTTATCTATTGCATAAATGTCTAATGCTACTTTCCAGAAATTTTCATCCAATTGATGTAAAAACTAATGATTTTGCAAAATGTGGTGTGTGTTTATAAAGATACTACCTAGCGCGAGAGTTGTCTTTCAAAACAAATCGAAGTTGGTTGGTTCAAGAGCAAAGAGAATCTGACATTATCCAAACTACTGGGCCCTATTTAATAAAAGCGACAATTGTCGGGTTTTACCTGTCGAGTCTCTAAGAAAATATTTGTGGCAATGACAATTTTGTCGCTAATTTCGGTATAATTGTTGCAACATTTTAGAATAGCGTTGACATTGGATGAAATGCCTGTCGAAAATCTGTGACAATTGTCACATATGTTGGCTTCCAATGACAATTTAGTGTTTTTAAACAAAATATCGACAATTGTCGGATTTTCGCCTGTCGCCTGTCACCTGTAATTGTCGCGTTTATTAAATAGGCCCCTGGTATATCACAAAATTACAACGGACTGTCAACATAATATTAAATAACATAAAGAAAACAGTTGTCTCTATTTTAACATTTCTATTATAGCTATTTATTAGAAACCAGACTTACTTTTGATTTTTCAGTCTTTCATTAGGGACTGGGAATTTTTATCTTTTTTATATTTCTTTTCTCTCCACCTTGACATTGACAGAATCATTGGTAAACGATGAGGCCATTATAGGGAAAAAAACAGAACAGAAGACAGTGTTGTCAAATCACAACACTACAGCTGTCACCTACTTCCCTTTATTGTGAAGAAAGTATAAAAGGTTAAACTTAAAACGTCATCATCATCATAACAACCCATTAATGTCCCACTGCAGGGACGGGCCTCCTGCCATGACGGAGGGATCCTTGGCCTACTAATACCACGCTGGCCTGACGGATTGGTATAGGGTTTAATTTCAAGTTGTCCTTCTTTTTATTTCGTAAAGATAATATTAATGGTTAGTCCCTTAGTCGGTTTTTACGACACTCATGGTATGAGATGAGGTGGTGACATATTGTATTCTTACTACGTCACCACTCGGAGAACTTATTAATTAATTAACTTATAACTTGTTGTAGGTTAAAAGAGCAAGAGCTGGAGGGATCAGACAACGTGTCGACGTCCAACGACGAGCTGCATCACGACGCCTCGCCCTGGGACGAGCTGCACAGGAACCATCAGCCGCAGGCCGACAGGAGACTCGTGCAACTTAGTATACCTGTGAGATACTTTATTTTTTATTTATACAGGGTGTTTTTTGAGTCATCGGCAATAATTAAGGAGGTGACTCTGTACGTGATTCTGATCCCAATTATGTAATAAAATTAGGTACTTAATTTTTGACGAAAAAATCCCAAAAATTAACTAAGTGTGGACACGTTCACGCTGCGTTAAAATATTGTTCAAGACTCGGTGCATTGACCCGCGCCGCGCGTCGTAGGTATGTATCTAACTCAGCTGGCGAACCAATCGCTCGCTGCGTCCGCGCGGTGTCCATGATTAGTGAAATTCATGTAGTAATTTAATGTTTATTTATTTTGCATTTTTTTTCCTTCATTAAGGGGAAACAATTCAATCGCAATTCCATACAAACAAAGAAAGTTTATTCCTCCTTCATTAGATAATAAATACTCAAAACTATAGATGATATCGTTTTGTCTTGTTATTATCTAGTCTTATTGATTAATAAAACAGTAAAAAAAATATTGATTTACAAGTTATGAGGCTTCAAAGTTCATAAATCTATGCACATTTTATGACAAATTTTAGCGTAATAAAATAGGATTAAACGTTTATAAAGGTAAATATATTTTGGGAATAGGAATAGATTATTTATTCGAAAATTCAAATAATTTTATATTGACTAGATACATTCTAAAGTTTGTACGCAATTACCTTTTTCCCAAAACCATTTTAGGAAATTTTACCGTGCTCGTTTCCGCCATCGACATCTTGCATCTCGCCTCCACTTTCTGCACCCCTCGGGTCGGAGGAGGGGAGGTACGACAGCGAGCCGACCGTCGTCGAATGTTACCGAATATTTTTTTTTAAACTTCAATATACTTTAATTTATGTCATTTATGACAATTACGTATCGCTTGCCAGTAAGAAGTTTCGTAATTTCTTTTATCAAAGAGATCCAATTATTATCAGATGCATAACCAGTTAGATAAAATACCTACATCAGTGACATTCTTGACTAAAATAAACTGTCAAAATTCATTAAAAAAAAAATACAATAGTCAATAGAGCATAGCTAAGGCTGTCACATTTCACAAACTGTATTTTTTTTGTAATTCATTTTGTAATATTTACGTGACTCACCCCCGCCCCGGTATCTGAATGACTGATCAAGTATCATTTCTTGTCAACTATCATTTCCAGATTTTATGATTATTATTTATTTTATGATTTTTCTTCCTTTTTTTAAATCCAGCTAAAATTAACTTCATGTACTGTATGTGAAGTAAGATATTATTGTGTACTGTATGGAACTATTAACGATGCACGGTCTAAAAAACTGCCTCAAGGATAAACAGCTTAACTTAAAAAAAAAATTAAAATTATAATGTTTTACGGTGTCATACCTACACCACATACAAGATAAATTGATGTCTCGCTTGGTGTGTCTTCCGCAAAAAAACTTACAATAAAATATTTTTTAAAAACCCATTTTAGTTATCTTTATTTACTCCTGATTTATTACTTTTTAGGTAACTACCTACAGCTAGTATTAGTGTCAACCCTAACAATCAAGAAGAACAATATTTATATTTTGAATGACATTTTGATTTGTAATAAATACAATCGAGCGCGTGTGCGTGTGCACGTTTCTGACTGCTTTTCTATGAGTTTTTCTCTTTCTCACGCAACGTTTGGTGAAACAACAATCTTTTAGGCTCCGGTGACAGCTGAGTTGGTTTTGACAGAAGGAGCCTTCTTAAATAACGTTATCTATCATGCCCTAAAGTATTGCCTATGTCTCACTTTACATACTGTATATGAAATACATATTTCTCATACATTCACACAACGCCATCTTGTCCCGAATTAAGCAGAGCTTAAAAACCATTACGTAAACTCTTCAATTGCAACACTGAAAGTTTACGGCTGTCGCGCCTAGATGGCGTTGATACAGTTGAGTTTTAAATTGCGGCGCTAGTGGCGCCGTATATAGCAATGATTCATTTTGGTAATCGAGACAGATACTCAGGTGGCCTAGTTCGTCGTATGTGTCGTGCCACGCGTATAGTCTGACGCGGGTTCAAGTCCCGCCTCGAGTACCATTTTTTTCTATTATATTTCTTCTTTTCGGAATTTTCTAGTTATACGTAAGCTTTATAAGTAAAATTTATATGTAATATAATCAGAGGGGCACTATGGATTTCTTAAAACGGATCATCATCATCATAACAGCCCATTAATGTCCCACTGCAGGGACGGGCCTCCTCCCGTGACGGAGGGATACTTGGCCTACTAATACCACGCTGGCCAGACGGATTGGTATAGGGTTTAATTTCAAGTTTTCCTTCTTTTTTGTAAAGATATTATTGACGGATAGTCTCTTAGTCGGTTTTTACGACACCCATGGGATGAGATGGGGTGGTGACATGTTGTATTCTTACTCCGTCACCACACGGACTAACATACTTCTTCTTAGACGAGAGATTGAGAGATTTTAGATTCTTAAAACGGATAAACATACTTAATTAAAAAGAACATTCAAAATCAAAATCAGATTTATTTGTATAAAATGTGGTGGTACATTAAGGTATGATATATTTCTATTCGACAAATATTAAACAACACAATACACACCTCAACAAAGTCTAGGGATATTTGGTATTTACTCAATTAACTTCAAAATTATTGAAGATAGCATAAAAATGTTTATATTTTTATAAAGACAATTTATCAGGCTACAATCCAGAATTAAATAAAAGAATTATTTTTGCATAAATAATTTTTTATTCAAATAAATAAAAAACTTGAAAAATTAGTAAAACTAACAATGAATGTGTTTCTTAAGCAAAAGTGAAAATAAGCAAAAATTTATCTGTTTTTAACTGTTATGTGAGGAATCACCCAAGTAACACAGAAAGCATTTTAACAAGCAACAAGTGAACTTATATAGAGCTTAAGACCCGTACAAACTCTTATATAACTTCACCGAGCGTCTTGAAGCTGAACAATGGCATTTGAAAATCATTGTAATGCTTTACGCTGTATAACAGTTGGATAATGGCATATCAGAATGCTTTTGTAAAGCCTTTAGCTATTTTTAGTGCTTTTGGTTCTACAAAGACATTTTAAAGTAGTTAATAAGTGCTTGAAGCTGTTTTACAGCACAAACGTGAACCACTATAATGCCATGTAAATCCGATATCCAGCTTTAAGCTGTTTTTTGTGCCTTTTGCTGTGTAAAAGCACTTGTAAGGGGTAAGTAAAAGCTTAATGCTGCTGAACAGCATAAATGTGAATCAATATAATGCTTACATTTTAAAGGAAGAACTGAGTGCTGTTGTGTAGCTAATAGCTCTTTAAACAATCACACGTGAGTAGTTGTAATGCTGGTGGCATTAATTGGGCTCACCGGGCTGCTTAAGGCTGACCACCATTTTGTAAATATTTTATAACCTAAAAATATTTTCTTTCGGACCTATTTATAAAAGGAATTGTCATTTAAAATATTTATATTACTTAATTTAATACAGTACAAGCAAAACTATGATTGTATTTATTCAAAGCTTATTCTGTACTAGAAATACACATTTGTTTTGGTTTTACACACATCATTTTAATAAAACATTTTGTATGAAAACCTCAAAATATCGAAGGCGCGTGAAAATTTTCAATGAAACTTATATAAACAAGTACAGTAAACTACACTGCGCAGTTATATTTGAAGGCAAGAAATAACAAACGAGTCAAAAACTTATCCGATGAATTTGTTTTGATGCAAACTATAATATGGCGTCACTCACTGTTTTATTTTGACCATCTTTACTTATTAACACGCAATAATATAAAGTTTCCTAAGTGTGAACACTTAAATTGCTCCAATAATTCTTTTAGCACATTTAAATGCTAGTCTAATGCTTTTGTAATGCCGTTGGCATCTTCACTATCAATAATTTTGCTTTTATAATGCTTCTGTAATGCAATAGGCTATCTCATTGACCATTTTAATGCTTTCTTAATGCGATTGGCAATATTATTGACCAAAATGATGCTTCTTTAATCCGATTGACATCTTTCTTGACCACAATAATGCTAATATAATGCGCCAGTAATGCTATTAACCAGCTACTGTGAACCTATATAGGGCATAAAGCTGTATAATTTGTGCCCAAATAAGCATTACAGTAGCCATATAAACGTTTATAATGCGACTATAAAACTAACTCAAAATGCTAAAAGGATACAAGAATACTCTTATTCGGCCCTTATAATGCTTTGATGTGTTACTTGGGCAGTAGTCAGCACATTAAAAAAACCGTAAATAACGGTCCTGAAATGGTTTTTCATGCTTTTATTATGATATTCAGGTCTTGGTGCGGTATATTGTTCCAGGTCCGACTGGGATGCAAAAAAAGTTGCCCTTCCATCGCAATTTTATGCAGGAAAAATCACCAAAACCCTTCTTTTGAACATGTCCTACGCGTATTTTATGGTTTTGAGGATAGGGGATTGAGTGGTTCAGCATAAAATCGATACGCCGTGCTCCTGCAACCAGCTCGTCAACACTCTCGCTTTATGCGAACGGGTGTTATTGTCCATGAACTTGAACATTTGGCCCAATTTTAGTCTACGGGGGTAGATTATTAGTACTAGCACCTCGTTCAGTTATTTTTCAGCCGTTATGGTGTTTCTGATCAAAACGCGCTCTGTTCTTCGACCGATACAAATTCCCGTCCAAACCATAACTTGTTCTATCGTGGTATGAATAGATTTCCTGAGGATGTTGTAGACGGCTATCATAACCAGGAACTCGCCCAGCACGTTCTCTACGTGAATCCGAGTGGAAACCGAACCGGGACTCACGTGTAAACACCACTACAGATAACAGGTTATCTTTGCAGAGCAAATGTTCACGAGCCCAGTCTAGTCGTCGTGCGCGATTTGCTCGGTGTAGTGCTGGAGTATAAAGCGGTATGCGAGCATAAAGGTGGGCTTCGTGCCGACTTCTTCTGACAGTTTGGTCACCCGCAAAAAGCTCCACCAAGAGCTGGGAGCCTCTACACCAGCTGCATGATAGTAACATTTGGCTGTCTTTCCGCGGGAACTTGCAAAAATCGATCATGTCGTTAAGTGGTGATAGACTTTTTGCCGTGGTATCTTTCAGCTACTTCACCAGTAGCACGATAACGTGACCATAACCCTGATTTCATATTTTGTATTGTTCTAATCTCTTCAGCAATACTCCGCTTAGTACCCGCAGCTGGGAGCATGCCTACTGCCCATAACATTTTCTCTCTGATGAAATGGCGCCGCTGCTTGATGCACACAATATCATTCATTCGAAAAAAACGTTTAAATTGTTATAAAACTTAAATTTTACACAAAAAAGCAGTCAAAGCTTACTATTGGTAAATGACATTTTCGAACTTGACTACGTTTAAGCCGCGTAAATCTTTTATTTTTAATTTTATTTTTCAAATTCAAATTTAGAATGGTTGAAAAAGGTTAACAAAGTAAGTTTTCATCAAAAGAATTAAAAAAAAAACAAAATTACAAACCAAATTTTTTGAGTTTCACAACTTTATACAAAATATCCCTAGACTTTGTTGAGGTGTGTACACACAGCAACACGTTAAGTTAGACACCCGATATAACTTTAGCTATGCATAGTATAGTATAGAAAATCGTTCGAAAGGGACTTCGCACGACGTCATCAGCCAATCACTGCGCTAGCGCTTCTTTCACACATAGATTTAAGTCTCGTGAATGGGTGGCCCACACACCTACAGTCCTACATGCTCACACGTGGGCGCGGGCGCTAGTTTTCTTCCCTTAACTTTAAAATTTAAATCAGTCGCCTCTCGCCTCCCGGTCGTTGGATCGCTTACAATCACTAGTGCCAAATATTTACTTCGTTCGGCGTTCATGTTAGTGAAAAAATAAAATGGCGCCACAATTAACACCACAGCAAAGGCAAATAATTTTAGTTCTACGAGAAAGTGGTTACAGCATTAAGGAAATAGAAAGAAGAACTGGATTAACGGTGAGTGTCACAGTTAACATTTTTTAAATTATTGTTTAAAATAAATGCATATTAATATTCTGTCTGTTTATCTATATAACGGTAAACTATCTTGGTATTCCTTTTTACATTATAGAAGCATTTAAAAGAAAAGATAAACTAGGTTAAAAAAAAGATAACCTAGGTAATAGTTGTATTACAGTTCAATAACAGAGAGATAACTCTATGTTATTTACTCTACTCTTTTTTATTAGACCTTTATTTAATTACCTAAACAGACCTAGAGTTAGTAATAATATAATAATATAGAGGAAGGTTGTGTTTCTTTGGGCTCATTATAATCTTCAGTTAACACATTGTTACAGTTACGATTATTTATTGAATCATGTTATGTTAATACATTTTGGCAAATGACGGAGTGAAACTTGGTTTGGTTTGAAATAGGTGTTAGGACAATATATAGAAGACATTTTATGTTACTAGTTACTAGGCAGCTGAATTAAATTGATATAGTTGGTTTAAAGTTTATTAAACATGACAGGCTCGGTAGACTGGCGTTAGTGTAATCGGCTGCCCTGCATGAGGTCGTGGGTTTGAATCCCACGCAGGATATTAATTATTTTTAGAAACTTACTATAATTATTGTTTTAGAGAACTACAATTCATTTCTGGTTGCGACGAAATGAGGAAACCGGGTGCGATTTGACGCCTCATCACAGGCAACTTTATCAAAGAGCTACCACCGCTGACCAAGATTTGAACATTGTCGCCGCGCATACTAGACAGCCTCTCTTGAGTACGCTAGTTACAGCTACTACATATAATGTAAGTTTATTTCTATTATTTGTCAAGGCATTATAATTTTATTTAAAAAAGAGGTAAGTAATAATTTACTGAACTATGAACTTGTGCTCGTTAATTTCTTTTTCTATACTTATATAGATAATTTCCGCACTAGGAATTAATTACTCTTATGTCGCGGGGACTTTTACAAACATTTAAAAGCTTACACAAAGTCCAGACTCAGGACAATAGTTTGTTCACACAAATAATTATGCTGTGTGCGATTTGAACCCACGACATCGTGCACGCGCACTACTGTGCTTGCACTACTGACCGCGCCTCCTTTATACCTACCTGTTTGTTTTTATAACACATAACATAACAGACGAATAGACACCTTAATGGTAAGCAATTATAACCACCCATGGAAGAGCGCCGCCCGGGCGCCCATGGTGCCAACGCGTGCTTTGCCTTGCTCTTCCACAAGAAGCCCTCGTTTGAGCCTCTGAAATCTGTCCCAAAGATAATTCCTTTAACCTTTTGCAACAATTTAAATACTTACATAAGTTCAAATTTAAAACATTTAAACTTTGTAAGTATTGATAATTTTTATGCATAATAAAATGAAATAATGTTGAGTTAAAGTTGAAGTAGCCAATACATACTATCTATTACATACCTATTTCCATCGTAGTTTGGTATTTTTGACGTGTTCTAACAAGTTCCGCTTCGAAATTCCCAACGTTCAGTATATTATTCGCCTAACATGTTTTATTCTTTCATCTCAGTTGCATTTTGAAACAATTTAACTTTAAACCTTACACACTTAACATTAAGTTCAAAATTGCACATCAACATATTCTGACGGTTATTTTTATTTTTATGAGTTGCAAAAATCAACTTAACATTATTGAGTTAAGGTTGAAAACTCCTAACACTCTAATTTGTTTGTTAGCTACCTAATCGACGTGTTGTATAACATGCTCCGTCTCGAAATTTTCAATGTGGCTTGATATGGAATCTCAAAGTTTCCATCTAAGTTTGGTAGGTATCTATTTGGCGCGTGTTAATAATAGTTTTTATTAGTAGTAAAAAAATGGATTCTACTTGAGATCTAACATTTTATATTATTAAAAAAAAATATGTAAATCAAATATAGGTAAGTATTTTTGTCCGTACTGTTACAGAAATACGACATAAATTGCTATGCTTTAAAATGGAAAATGCCGTGCGATAAAATCCCTTTCAATGGTACGGCATAATTTTAAAGCATAGCAATTTATGTCGTATTTCTGTAACAGTACGGTTGAATTTCCATTAGTAAAAATTAAAATCCCTTGCCATGCCGTCCCGGTCTGTGTAGGCCTTTACTAAGCTGTGAAAATGTATCACCAAATTTGATCGCTATGCGCTATGCAATCTAGATTGTTTTTTTTTAATATAGGTAAATGCCATTTTTAGTAGATGTTATTACTTAACTTAATATTGCGTAGTATAGTAGCATACCTAACAGATACATAATAGTGCGCAAATCGCTCGAAATCAATCCCTTAAACTTTCTACATTTTTCTTGTTTAGAACTTTCGAGGTAACCTACCTATACTTATCTTATTTGAAAAAAAAATGTGAACATGCACTTCTTATTGTTTAATAATTTATTGATAGGTTTTATTTTCGTAAAAGGTATCATTTTAAGCAGTCTCTACGTTAGTAATGAAAGCACAAGAGCCTTTTAAGTTCATAAATAGAATCCACTCCCAACTTAATCGAGTTTACATGAGTTTCCGACTCGTAATTCTAAATGTATTCGTAGGCTAATCATACGATGTTTTATACGGTGTCCAATCATAATATTATGACAAAAAACAAATCACAAATTTTCAATTACAAAATAAAATTTGACAAAACAATACCTACTTACTTGTTAAATTTACCTTTTTTAAAACTGTTCAACAAACAAAAAATGTTTTTAGGTATATAAAAATTTTAATCATCATTTCATAAAAGGATTATTTAAAAAAAACATGTAGGCAAAATAACATACCTATAGCATTAATAACATTTGACAAATGCATTGCTTGGTAAAAGTTTTTTTTTTTTTAAATCTTTATTGGACAAAAAGGGCTTATTCACTTTGTGAACATGTCGCCCCTGGTAAAAGTTTTATTTATTAAAATTAACTTTAATATAAAGATGACATGAAATAATAAAACAATCATAATCGACTCTTGATAGAATCGAAATGACTTAAATTCAACGACAAGGTTCGTAGCCTTTTAGTAACGACTGCTGAGTCGTGCATAAATCAAATAGAGAAACACGATGCATTTTATAAAAAAGTGTGGCATTACAATGCCACACTTTTTTATTTGCTTTTTTAATTTAAATTGCTTTTAAGAATACTACTAACTAACTACTAAGAGTGTTCTTAAAAGCTATAATCAAAATTACATGTTAAGATTGAACATGATTTTATATTTTACATACTGTGGCGCGATGTGTAAGCGTCGGGATCCCTTTTTTTCTCATAATGGTTTTTGTCCTAATTTTCATTGTCATTATGTTATATGTTACGCATAATTTTCTTGGTCATAATAATAGTATGCCATAATTGTTTTTTAGCATACTGTGTTATGAATCAAAAATATTGCATATGCTATTGTTTTTATTCATAACTTAGAAATGCATAAAGTTGTAACGCATATTGGTTATTTGTCTAATAGTTTATTGACAAAAAATAGGTTTATGTTATTGATTGATTTGAGTCTGATAAACAAACAGGGTTAATAAGGTTTTAGGTTAGTTTTATGTTATTGATAGATTAGTAGCTATGTATTTGAATTTGAAAAACAAAAATTATGTAATAGGCTCGTAAAACAAAAATAGTTATGGATAAGCATCATAATTCTTAAGTAAACTTATGCTTTGGGATAGTATGCTTATTAAATTTTATACTTAAAGTAAATAGGATGGAATAGTTATGTTAAATGAGTATTATGCGTAACTTATGTAAGGACAAGTAACATTATGCAATGTTAAATTTAAAAAAATATAACATAATCTTAGGAATGAAAATAAAGAACCGAATAATACTGATATTATATCGATCATTTACCATAATATCTTGTTAAAAAAGTTAAATTAATAATATTCTTTTATTTCAGGTAACAATGCAAACAATACGGAGAAGACTACGATTACGACTCGGCTGTGGGACGATTACTATAACAATTAATATTACAAAGACTTTATATTGTAAAGAATTAATTAAATGTTAATAATATTTATAAATGTTAATAATTTAAGTCATAAATGCAATGTCTTTGTGTTTTTATTTATTCTACTTGTTTTTTTTATTATGTTAGTTTTAAATGTTCCGTTTTGTATTTTCAACACAAATGTATGTTTGTTAAGAAATAAATGTCTTATGTCTTACGTCTTATGTGATGTTATTTGGTGTTAAATACCAATTAGAATTGTTTTAACTTTTGTTGATTAATAATAGATTTATTTATAACAATTAATATTACAAACACTTTACATTGTGATAGGTATTTAGTTATTTGGTGTTAAATACGAATTAGAATTGTTTTAACTTATGTTGATTAATAATAGATTTATTTATAACAATTAATATTACAATGGCTTTATATTGTGATAAGTATTTAGTTATTTAATGTTAAGTAATAACCTATTAAAATTGTTTTAACTTTTATTGATTACTTAATAGATTTACCTCTATTGTATAATTTTCAAATGATTTGTTTTATCTTTAAAGTTTGTAAAATAACGAAAAATGTTTTTATTTTTATTACAAAATATTTACTATAACTAGTAGTTTTATTATATTTCTCCTTTTATTATAAAAAGGAAAATGAGTTTTATTGTTTGTTTTTTGGTAGGTATGGAGATAGGTGGAAGCCTGGAGTAGTTTAAAGGCTACTCTCAAAATCATGTTAGTGTTACGCAGGCGGAGCCGCTTATAGTCTTTTTGTTCATTTTGGAAACCGATTAGGTAATGCAAACTAGAAAATTGTGTCAGCTCTTTAAGTTTCCTTTACACTGTTCCATAAACGTCGCCAAATCATTCCGTGAATATAAGACAAAACATATAACTTACTGTTAAAAAAGGTCGTAAGTATTCAAGTTTATTGAAATTGCTAATATTTTGTTAAAAATATTAATTTGCTCACAATTAAGACATTTTTGAAGTATAAGTAGGTTAGGTAGGTATATAATTCTTGACACGAATCGACTTTTCAGTCACGGGCATTACTTGCACGTGTCAAGTCTGGGACTCTTTCAACTCTTTATGGGCCCTTACCCGTCGTTAGCCTGGATGGGCAGGTGCTTCCCACGCGACACCGTGGCCCGCCTCAGTTGCGGTACTGCCCATTCAGCACCGCAACCTACTGAACCGCTTTAACATGAGCTGCCTGGGTTACAGCCCAGTGAAGAAGCTTCCTTTGGGGGGTGCCACTTAGTTTTACGTATTACGGGAACTCAGCCCACCACCACGACAAGGCGGGAACCTCGGTTGATGTGAATATAGTTTGGTTAGCTGGAGCCATAAACACGCATCTACCCTTCATCTTAAAAGTTTTATTTTCTTCCTATTCTTAAATACACACACCATACAAACACCATAAAGGCTGGGAAATTTATATTTATGTAGATACTATTACAATTAGTATTAATAGAACTATTAAAGAGAGAAAACCGCTCTGTGGATGATATTTATTTACCGAACTTCAGTACAGATATGTCTACAGAGCGGTTTCTTTCTGACCCACAGTTAAATGTTGCATGCATATCAATTGACTTATTCTCATTGAAAAAACGTGTAGGTATGAGGTTCGATGGGACAATGAATTCTGCCAAGTGATCAACATTAACCTGTTAACTATAAAGCGGTTACCGGTCACTGCGAAATAATATAATTTCTATTGTGTCTGCAAAACCGGATTTGACGGGTTAATATCAAAAACACCTCTTTAAAACGTTACAATAATATTTAAAACACAATCCCAGTATTTAAAAAGAATCACTTTACTTTTTGGGCAAAACATTTACATTTACGGTCAAGGAACTATTGTAAAAGTTAAAATACATTATTGTAAAGTAGTCATACAATTTTGTAAGCATTTTCACGTAAGTGTGCTTCATTTTATTAATATTAATACATTTGAAGTTCAGCAATAACAAAACGTAAATAGTATCGCGTGTTGACCGCATCGTGCACTGGCGCTGCTATCTACGTAGTAAGAGAGGAAACAACAAAAATATATCGCACACTCTCGCACGATTCGCAGCGTTCAACTTCTAATAGTTCAAAGTCCAAACAGTCTAGGTTGATGTGTCCGTGTGTTACATAAAATAAAATAAATTCAATTAATTTGACCACTCGTGCATAAGGTGACATCAATTTACCCACAATAAAATAAGATAAAAGCAATAATAAATTGAAAAACAATAATAAAAATAAATTGAATTGACAAAATTAAATTAGTAAAATTGAACTGCGTCAAAATAAATTGCACAAAATTATAAAACTATTTGATTAATTTTAAAATAAATTAAATTTTACCCTTACATACACAGTGTTACCCTTACATACACATTGAAGTTTACATTTAAGAGAATTAACCTATTTTTCATGTAAAGTTGACCATATTTGCTTTACCAACTTTACAGTAAATATTACAACAATTCTTCTTTTTCAAAACTTCCACTATTTTGAAAGAATTTTTTTATTCTTTTTCATATTGTTAATGTTTGTCTTCTACAGCAAGAAGACCTCACGATATGTCCCGGTCTTTCGCATCCTATAGATTTTAGTAAGTACACATTTTATTTATTTCGTAATATTAAAATAATATAATAACATTTTTTTAATTAACACCTACCTGTCTATAATATCTGTATTTAACAAAGTGTTCATAGGACTGTAAGTACATACAAAAGAAAATTATTAGTTGTGAATCGCGTGAACATATGAGAAATGTCTAAAAACAATCCCTCTTACTCATAAACGCCTCTTAAATATTAGTCACTTGATTAGCTTAAATTCTTAAGATTTTGTTTGGTGTAAGGTTGGTTTTGCTAATAAAAATCTCGCTAAACAGTGATAAAATTTAAGAGGCGTTTATGAGTAAGGGGGTAAATGCCCAAATTACGTATTAAAAATACATTCCCTCTTATCTTATCACATCTTACCGTTCAGCTCAATCGGGCCCTAGATCAAGTCTTGGTAAGGGGTTCCCACAATTCAAACACAGGCTTGCGCGTGTAGCAGCAAAAAGTTTTCTTTTTTGTCACTGTCAGGGCACGGTGGTGTTGCTACAAATTTAAATATTTTATATATGAACTTATCACATGATTAAGATAATCGTTAATCGTCTGTGGTCAAGTTGACTCTGTTTGTACTGATTTTTCCAAGGCGTTTGACAAAGTCAATCACCATCTGCTCTGTCATAATTTGGAATCGTACGGTATCCACGGCAGCGTATACAGATGGATTTGCTTATACCTTGACTTCAGAGCTCAGTTGGTTACATTGAAAAGTTGTGTCTTTACACCCATAGAAGTGACATATGGAGTTCCCCAGGGCTCTCATTTAGGGCCATTATTTTTCGTGGTATTTATTTATGATCTCATTCAGATCATTGGTTTGTGTATCAGGTGAAGTGGTGAGCATCCCGGGCTGGGTGACGCGCGGCGCGGGCGCCTCCACGCACCACGAGTACGAGGTGCGCATCGTGCTGGGCGAGCAGGCGCGCTGGCTGCTGCTGCGCCGCTACCGCAGGTTCCGCGACCTCTACCTCACCATGCGCAGGATCTACGGACCCAAGGTACCACACGACACACTATACACTCATGCCTCCACGCACCACGAGTACAAGGTGCGCATCGTTTTACCCATGGCGTCGATAGATGGCGTTGTATCTTTCGTCTAAATCTCACTATGCTTTCGTTACTTGTAAATTAATATCGACCATGCATCGAATTCGACATTATCGACTTACAATATGTATTGCCCGGTCCCAGGTGGCGTCGATCCCGTTCCCGGCGCGTCAGCTGTGGTCGTCCGAGTCTGTAGCTCGTGTGAGGCGCGGCGCGCTGGAGTCGTTCCTGCGGCGCCTGCTCACCGTGGTGTCGGCCGACAAGCGCTGTCCCTTCTACGACAAGCCGCTCACGAGGGACGCGCTCGTCACCTTCTCGCCCTTCTTTAGAAAGGTTCGTTTATATATTATTTTATTTAAATGGAATTAGTAAAATAGGTGACGACAAATTTATTTTAGTGGAACAAACAGTATTTTTTTGCTACGTTGCTGTTTTATTCGTTAGATTTCAAGCACAGTCTTATTCCGCGTGGCCTCCTGGACTGGTCCTGTCGACGTCTACAGTGACTGCGGTATCGGGTGTATTGGCGTTGGCAGCAGCTGCGCTATCTCGGTTGATCATCAATACACGTGACGCCTTGCAGACCGAGTTTGGACGCGGAGCCTGGAGATCTGCGCCATTGCCCCACACCACTGCACCTCTGCTTCGATGTCGACGGAATCCCCAGTCGACCCCGACTCTCTAGCCCTCCAGCCCAAGCCTGGACGATAGCAGCTTCCGCGGCCGAATCAGAAATACGAATGACACGACAACGTCTCCACCTTCACGGCGACATGAAGATCACATGTCTAAGCTGGGAGTCGCCTGAAGGGGAGCTAACCTTCGAGCCATTTCAGGCACCGGTGGCCTCGCAACGCCATCGGCCATAGCAGCTACCCCCGGCAGTACACCCACCCTTCCTTGAGTCGCCCCCGTCAGCTACCTTCCTGGCAGCAGCTTCGACCTGTAAAATCTCCTCCGGAGTGGTACAATCTTCTATTCTCCTTTAACTAAAGAAACTGTTGCACGTGGCTAGAGTGCACCGTCCTGCCAGCTGCTTCTAGATCTCAAGGTATCCATAAGGGGACCAGCAGCTGGCAAGCACGCGTGGAGATGTTACTCCGCGCACGCCGTCTCTGTCCGCAGTACAACTTGGTCCTTCTTATCTATGTGAGCGTAGTGTGTATAGATATCGCGTTATTATCTGAGCCTTAGAGCTTGTCCAGAAAGGGCGAATTCGCCGCGATTCTCTGTCGTTGCGTCCACAAGGAGCGTACCAACACGCGAGCGCTTGGGGAAGAATTCAGTGCTCTTCCTCATAGTCTCCCAGCCATTACTGCAATAATAAATAAATCCATCAGTTCATCAACTTTTCCTAACACATGGAAAACAGCTATAATAAAGCCTATTCCTAAAACTCCAAATCCAACTGATCTCAAAGACCTTAGACCTATCAGCATACTTCCTTGCCTGTCCAAGGTGCTGGAGAAGGTGGTGTGCAGTCAACTACGCACATACCTAGAGCAACATAACATCTTGCCTGAAAAGCAGTCTGGCTTTAGAAAAAGCCATAGTACCTGTACTGCTCTCCTAGATGTTACCGATGACATACTGGAAGCTAGAGAGCAGGGAATGAGTACGGTGCTTACCTTATTAGACTACTCCCGCGCTTTTGACACTATTAATATCCCTCTTCTTTTGGCTAAATTGTCTTATTATGGTTGTGACCCTAACGCAGTCAAATGGTTTTACAGTTATCTGGTTGGCAGATCCCAATATGTCCAGGTTCTTGGGGAAGATGGTAACTCTGTTAGCTCCTCACATTCTCAAGTACTTAGAGGTGTACCACAAGGATCTATTATTGGGCCACTGCTATTCATTTTATACACAGCTGATATCACCAAACATATCCAATATTGTAAATTTCATTTGTATGCCGATGACCTGCAAATATACACATCTTTTTACCCTCAGCATTGTTTTGAGGCTGTAGATAGGATCAATAGTGATCTTGCAAGAATATGTGACTGGTCTAAAACTAACTCACTATGTATTAATGGTTCTAAATCCAAGTTTTTGGTATTGGGTTCAAAGGAAGGCACTAAAATGATAAGATCCTTAAATCCTACAATTTTAGTTGATAGTTGCCCCATCGAACAGGTGATAGAGGCTCGTAATTTAGGTTTAATAATGGATAGTGAGCTTCATTTTGAGACGCATGTACTTAAGGCTGTAACAAATTGCTTTTACCGTCTAAAGCTTCTATATAATATCCGTCGTTATCTCACTGTGGATTTAAGGGTTATGCTGTGCGAGTCTCTAGTATTGTCGAAACTAAATTATGTTGACACTGTGTACGGCGCGTGTATACTAAAAAGAACCCAGAAACTCATACAGCGCGTGCAGAACTCCTGCGCACGATTCTGCTATGATATTCCTCCGCGTACACATGTCACTCCGTTCCTCAACAGTGGCAATTTGATGAAGATGGCGACCCGTAGGCACCTGCATTTGGCTACACTTCTGTTTGGTGTTATCATGCACAAGCAACCGCCTTACCTGTATAGAAAACTTTCTTGGTCTCGCAACGTAAACCAATACAACACAAGGGCAGCGTCGTATCTGCTGGTCTACACAAAACACAAAACCACAGCATTCCGTGGCAGTTTTAGATATGCATAAAATAAAATAAATAAAATAAAATAAAATAATCTTTATTTGCATAAAACATGTGTGCTTTACAAGAAATAATTTCCAATAAATAGGTGTTTAACGATAAAGGTTTCAACATGTTTTGCCATTACTGGCATACAAATGTATTTTTTGTAAATGTCATCATCATCAATAAATCATGCATAAAATAATAGAACAAAATTTTTATAAATACTAGAATTAATAAAATAAAAGAAATGTCAAAAGGCTAATGTCCACTAAAAATATCGATGTCAAGTTTAAAACATAGAGAAAATAAAATAAAAGAAGCAAATTTATAAGATATAAAAAAAAAAAATATACTGTTATGTCATGTCAAATATGTTACTAAAAAGTATCGTTTAGGTAGTCATTGATATTGTAGTAACACTTTTCCGTTAACATTTCTTTAAGACTCCTTTTAAAAAGGTTTATATTCATTGTCTTAAATTCATTTGGCAGTTTATTATATAGTTTAGGTGCCATACAAAATACACTGTTACCCAAATGAGCAGTTTTGGCGCCGTGTGAACGTAGGCGATGGTTGTCGCGCCGGTTGCGCTTCACTGTGTCAGATAGCCGTGGAAATAGCTCTGGGTTTGTCTTTACGAACACACATACCTCTAATATATAAAGGGAAGGTAGAGTTAATATTTTATGTTTTTTAAAGTGTGGTTGACAGCTGTCTGTAATTTCTAGTCTGAACATAGCACGTATGCATCTTTTCTGGAGTTTAAATATTATATTTTTATCCGTCGAATTTCCCCAAAAAATTATTCCGTATCTTAGGATGGATGCCACGGATCCATGGTACGCTGTAAGTAGAGTGTCTGTACTGACAGTTGGTGCTAGTTTATATAGAGCATAGGAGGACTTACTTAATTTACCACTAAGATGCTCAATATGATCTTTCCAATTTAGTTTTTTGTCTATTATAAGCCCTAGAAATTTGGTACTGTCGACTTCCTTTATTAATATATTATTATAATTTATGTCAATTTGTGATGGGGTATTTATACGTTGGCTGAAATGCATTATGTACGTTTTATCTAAGTTTATTTTTAAATTATTATTAACTAACCAAGAGATTATTGATGTCAAAGTATTATTTATGTCATTTTCATAAGTGTCAGGATTTTTGCAAGCAATTGTCAGTGTACTGTCATCAGCAAAGAGGGTCATGGGTTGATTTATAGATTTTGGCATGTCATTAATATAAATAATGAATAAAAGAGGTCCGATTACGCTCCCTTGTGGAACTCCGAACTTAATAGAGCGTTCACTTGAGGTGTAGAGCACTTCTGTTTTAGTTTTAGTGTCTAGTCTAGAGATCATTGTGACTTGCTTTCTATTAGTAAGATACGATTCTAGTAGGTTTAAGACGTTTCCTCTAATCCCATAACACTCCAGCTTGTTTTTTAGGATGGTGTGATCTACATAGTCAAATGCTTGCGTCATGTCGCAGTAAACAGCACATACAGGCGTCCGTTTGTCCATGTTTGTCATTATGTTCAGTAGAAAATCATACACAGCCATATTTATTGTCATGTTTTGTCTAAAACCTTTCTGTTGGTGACACAGTATGGATTTTGTTTCCAAATACGTGTATATTTGTCGAGATATATACTTTTCAAATATTTTTGAAATGATTGATATGAGTGCTATGGGTCTATAATTTTGAATTTGACCCTTATTATCCTTTTTATGGAGTGGTTTAATTATAGATGTTTTTAAGCTTTCAGGAAAGACCCCATTTATAATGCATAAATTAAGTATATAACTTAAATGATGACATATCAAATAACCCACTGATTTAATTACTTCTGTTGATATTTCGTCAGAACCCACACTTCTAGTATTCTTAAGCCCTGTTATTATATTAAAAATATCAACTGGCAGACTTGGATTCATAAATATAGAGTCATTCCTATTTTTTATGAGAGACGTGACTTTAGTGCCATAACATTTTTGAGGTACAGTTTTGTCAATGAAATAATTATTGAAGCTATTTGCTATGGTCACAGGGTCAGTTACGTTTATATTATCAATTGTTAGTTTCTGTATGTCATCTTTAGGTAAATTGTATTTTTTGTTATTAATTATTTCCCACGTAGTTTTTGTTTTATTCGTTGAAGTTTTTATTTTGTAGCAGTTTTGAGCCTTTTTTGTTAAGTTTATAACTTTTTTAAATAATTTATTATAATTGATGAAATATAAGTGATTCGTTTGTGAACGATTGGAGCGATATGCCCATAAAAGACGTCTCTTTTTTTTGCTACATGTTCTTATACCACGTGATATCCACTTTGGTTTTTTGTTTGTGTTAATAGTGATGATGCGAGTGGGAAAACATAAGTCATAAAATAATTTGAATTGTTCTATAAATAGGTCATAGGCTTTATTCGCGTCGTCTGATTCGTACATCTCCTGAAATGATAAATTTTCTAAACAATTTTTGAATTTTAGTACATTTTCTTTTGAATAGTCACGTTGCTTCCTCCGCCAGCTTTTTAGTACACATTTATTTTTGACCGGACATTGTAATATTTGTGCTGTGTGGTCCGATAGCGCAAACTCTATAATTTCGGATTTACACAATCTGTGGAAATCGTGAGCGAAGTTGTCGATGCAAGTTTGGCTTTTAAGTCTAGTCGGTTGTTCTACAGCTAAGTTTAGATTAAAATTTGATAGGAGTGATCTAAATTCTATTGTAACATTATTTTTTTTCATGACATCAATGTTAAAGTCACCACCTATTATTATATTAGCATATTTCTTTTTACAGAGAATTAATAACAATTGTTCTAATTTTTGAAAAAATATATTGAGGTTTTGCGTATTTGGAGTCCTGTAAATACAAACTATTGCCATTTTATATTCTAATAATTCAACCGCACAGCATTCAAAAGTGCTCACTTGTGACAGTTTGGTAATTTCTGTCAATTCGTTACAGGATATACCGGTTTTCAGTAATATACATGAACCACCTCGTTTACTGTTTTTCCTACTGTAACATGCAGCTAGGTAATAGTTTGGTATATCGAGGTGATCCTCATAACCTGACATCATAAAATGTTCAGTAATACATATTACGTCTATAGATGTATTTTTGATTGCTAGGTTATTTAAGCAGACAGATAGAGCATCTGATTTTGAAAGTAACCCAGCTATATTCTGGTGTAAAATGTACACGTATTTACAAACGAAAAAAGTCAGTTTTTGTACAGTCATTACACTCGCTATTTACAATAATATCATCATTAATATTGTCAGTCAAGTTGGTGTCGTCAATGTAGTATTTTAAATTGCTAAATAAATTTTTCATTCCATTATTATTAAGATAGCCTTTATATTTTGTGAACATAGAGTAGTCATTTGATAAATCAAGATTTGAGTCAAAGAGTGTAGCGTATTGATGAGTAAGAATGTCTAAGTAAATAAGATTATTAAAAGTCTCTACTCTCCAATTAAACATTACATTGTAGTGGTTAAATTGATAAGTCGGTAAACACAATATAATATTAGTATGAGTTAATTTAGTCAAAGTCTCTCTAATTTTTAATATAATGTCAAAATAATTATTAGTTTTTTGAAAATCTTCATTTCCAATCATGATTACACAGTAGTCATCCATGTTGTAGTTAACAAGTTTAGTATGAAGATTTTTTATTAAATTTAGAGTGCTACAGTTTGGTGTAAGATAATGGCATACCTGCATGTTTGTAAATGTATTTTGAGCTATAGATAATACTTTATTTCTTCTATTACTACTTATGATACACAATTGTCGTTGTCGTTTCTTTTCCATATCTGTGGCCGTAGTCTTGTTGGAGGTTATTTCTTTGTGTGTGTTTTGCCGTGTTGCTTGTGTATTTTTTAAAGTAGATGGTGTATTTTTTAATGATATATGGCTATTGTTCATTGTAGGAGTAACATTTGGTGATTTCACTTGTTTGTCTTTATTTAAAATGTTCGTTTCATTTTGTTCATTTTCTGTAATATCTGTTTTGTCAAGCTGTTTACAGTTGTCTGCAAACTTAATGTTAGAGATATCCTTTCCTGTGCCTAATCTAATATCTTGACCTGATTGTGTAATTTGTTGCTCTTTAAATTTTCTAGGCGTTACATTTATATTTGTATGTTTATTTTTTCGTTTACGTCCCGAAAGTGGTGTCATGTTTATGATTTCAGTAGAATTATTTTTTTTGTATGTTTCTATTACATTAATGCAATTTTGTAAGTCCGTTTTTAGTCTTAAGTTTTCAATATTTAAGTTTTCTATTTCTGCATGAGCACTCTCAATGTTATCAGACATTTCTTGTAGTTTTTCTTGAAGTTCTAATACAGTTTGACTTGTGTTTAGTGGTGAGTCGCGTAGACTCAACATGGTCGTGTCAAATAATGTTGTGTTTTCTGTAGAAATATCATTTAATGAGCTCGTTCTACGCTGTTTACGGTGTGTAATATTATCATCCATATTTGCGTATAGCGCCATCTTTTGTGTGTCTATCGAAACAGCTTGCTTGATCGATAACTAAACGCTCGGGTACTTGGTAGTTGTGCCACTCGACACTAGATGGTAGCTTTATCAATATAATATACGTTGCAATTAGTACATCCTTTCACCACCGAGTTAACGTTCGCTAGTTTGTATGGAACTTATTCAAATATTTTTTCCTAACGGTCGCATTTTATTATATTTCTTATTTAAGTATAGTATATGAGCTAGTCTATGTTAACTATTGCGTACCTTTTGCTTTGCACATCCAGGCGTCGATAAAATATACTTCACTGCAATATTTGTGGTTTTTTAGAGCTTAACAATTTTATCTTTAACACATAATATTTTTGTCACTATTTGTTTATCGTTTTTCTTTATAACACTGGTACACGATATTTATGTAGTTATGTCACTGTATTTAAGTTTATTTGCACAGAAACGACGGTAAACTATTTTTAATTACGATGTTAATCGCAGAGACACAGTTTCAATGTTTACTTGACGGCAGCGCCATCTCGTGATGGCGTGATGCATCGACTCGATGTTGGAACAATCTACCTCCGCCGCTTTACTCACTGCGCACGGTACACACTTTTCGACAAAGATTTAAAGCACACTTATTAAATTTACAAAAACTAAACACATAACACAATAAACTGACAGGACGCTATTTTGACATCACTTACTTACGTCTTAAACTTCTGCCTTGGCTTGTGGCTCCGTCGTTGATTGGCGATTCTGCCAAAAGTTACACACCGCACTACAACATTATTTATTGGTATGTATTCATAAAATGTTTTCTTTTCTTTTTTTGAGTTGTTGAGGTATTTATTGAAGTATTATATTTAATCGTTTATATTTAATCGTATCTTTTTATTATGTATTCTTATAATTATGTTTCTTTTAATATTAAATATATATTATTATATTTTATTCTTGTAATTTGACTGCTGCTTCGCGTGTTAACGAATACCTTCCGTAGATGGGCATAACAGAATACCAGCACTGTAGTGTCATATTGTCTATGACGCATGACGCTACAGCAATTAGCCTTTATTGCCCGTGGTACTACCATTCGTACTACCAGTAGTAACACCGGTAATTAGTTTACCCGTGGTACTACTGCAGTTGAACAGTAGTAGCAACAGTAATAAAAAATTACCCGTGTTACTACCGTAATAATAATAACAAAGTAAAACAAACGAAATATTTGGACTTGGCTCACGAGGTTGTCGACATGTGGAATGTTGATTCGGCGATCATTGTTCCGATAGTACTTTCGGTTAATGGACTTATTCCAAAGAGTCTCTACCAACAAGGAGACTCGACCTTGGCAGTTGGATCATAGGTCTGATGCAGAAGGCAGTACTGCTTGACACGGCACGTATTGTGAGGAAGTTCCTGTCTCTGGAGCCCTAACCGCCAGTAGCTTGGTCCCTGTACCCGATGCTGGTGGGTCTACCTTTTTTTATATTTTAAATGTTTTTATTTTTTATATCTATATTTAAAAATGTAATAAAATGTGAAAAATGTAAATAAAGAGAATAACAAAGTAACTACTTATACTTAATCAGCTAGTTGCAAATATAATAAATAGATGCTTTGTGTAGGTAAATGACATAGACATAAGGAAAAATTATTATTAGTAAATTCGAACATAGCATAGCATTGTGAAAATTGTCGCACAGCAGTTTAATAAAAGGAGATCTCGTGATATTGCGAATGACATCAATATCAGATACATTCAAATGCAATTGTGAAATCTCAATAGGCCACACTCTCGAAAAATTACGTTAATTTTCATGTTGATTTTTGATCAAGTGTAGTCTTAATTTAGTTATAAAAGAAGTACTTAAATTTTATTTAAATAAAAAGTAACGACGATATAAGTAGTTACTTTGTTATTATTATTACGGTAGTAACACGGGTAATTTTTTTTTACTGTTGTTACTACTGTTCAACTGCAGTAGTACCACGGGTAAACTAATTACCGGTGTTACTACTGGTAGTACGAATGGTAGTACCACGGGCAATAAACCGCAATTAGCTGAGTTATGTCCTTTTTTGTGTACATTTGTTTTATGTTTAAATTTATTTTATTGTATGTTTTTCGTTTGTGCAACAAAATAAAAATTTTTCTTTCTTTCTTTCTTTCAAAACATGGAGTTGAATGAAAAATCGCTCTAGAGTTCTCGCGTTAACGGACGTGGACGCGACAAGGCGTCCCTAGTATCTCGACTTGGACAATACGCGCGAATCAAGCGCGAGTCGAGAGTCTGGCTTAGTGCACGCGATATACGCGCGTATTTTGAATTAGCGCTTTGTATTGATGTCTAGTACTTTGACAACGCTCGTATGAATTTGCGCGATACGATTCGCGACGAATTCACCCCTTCTGGATAAGGTCTTAGGGCCATATCTCTTTCTGGAGTACTCAGATGTGTGTGTTGCGCAGGGCGTGTTCGAGAGCGGCAAGTGCGGCACAGGATGATGTCGCGCCGAGCTCGCCACGCGCGCAGCACTGCGGGCGCACGTGGCGGCGCTGTGCCGCGCGCTGCTGGCGGCCGCCGCGCTGCTGTGCCGCTGCGCTGTGCTGCTCGCGCTGCTGCTCTACCTGCTGCTCACGCGCCGCGCGCGCAGGTAGCACACACACACGTACCACACTCATACTTGCTGCTACACAAATAGCTCTCCATATTCACTGTAAAAGAATTACTATGATCGGTCAAATACTTAGTTTCCGAAAAACTATATAAGAGTTATCTAGTAACCATAGTACAAGATCAGCATAGTTTACGTTAGGCGTCCTGTGAAGACTACTAATACGGCTCAAATGAATAAAAATATCAATTGAACCATAATTTGATTATAAATATACGCAGCAAGTATTTAGTGATAAACAGTTTGCAATTTCAGTCCTCAACTGTTATTCTATACAACAATTTGTCCAAACGTAAAGCTACCGTGGGTGCCTTTATATATAATTTATTGTATGTATATAATATTGTAGGGGTGTCCTTAATGATTCTTGTCTTTAGTTAAGTCAAAACACAGATTGAGTACTTTTTCAGCTTATTTTATGGATAAACTACGCGCAAATTAACTTGGTCGGGTACAAGTGGCTGCGCAGTTGTCATGCGCGAACTTTTTTGATAGCTACGAGGGTGCGTTTTTAAGTTCGCGGAATGGAGGGGAAGGAGGTTGGTGGGGGTGCTCGTTTTGGTACTAACGTGTTCAGTGACTAATAATTAGTATATATACCGAGTATTATCATAATAGGGTCACTAGTCTTTGAACTATCGTCCCTCAAACAACTCAATCTGGAAGAAATTGTGAAGTATGGAGAAAATCGAGTACCGCGCCGTTATAAAGTTCCTTACCAAGCAAGGAAAAAATGTTAAAACCATTTTGGAAGAGATGTCATCTGTATACAGGGACTCTTGTCCAGGGAAAACTATGGTATACAAGTGGCACAACCTCTTTAAGCAAGGCAGGGAATCAATTGAAGACGATTCCCGCCCTGGGCGCTCTGTTGAGGTCTCCACTCCAGATCTTATCGAAAAAATCGAAAAATTAATATTGGAGGATGAACGTTTGAAGAAAAAACAACTTGCAGAGATGGTTGGAGTATCTGAAACGACCATTTTCAAGGTCCTCTATGATCATCTTGGCATGACAAAAGTCAGTGCAAGATGGGTGCCTAGAATGCTCACACCGCCTCAAAAACAGAAGCGCGTCGAGTGTTCGCGTGCGTTTTTAAGCCAGTGTAATGAAGACAAGGATGGTTTTCTGGAGCGAATTGTTACTGGGGATGAAACTTGGGTTCATCACTATGAACCTGAGTCTAAACAAGATTCCATGCAGTGGCATAAAAAGGGCACACCACCGCCTAAGAAATTCAAAGTGTCGCAATCGGCGGGAAAGCTCATGGCGACAGTTTTTTGGGACACAGAAGGAATTTTGTTGGTTGATTACAAAGACAAAGGTGTTTCCATAACCGGAGAATACTACGCTTCAATTTTAGAGCGGTTAAAAGAAGCAATCAAAGAAAAAAGAAGAGGAAAATTGACCAAAGGAGTCCTGCTCTTGCACGACAATGCTCCTGTTCACAAGAGTCGAGTTGCGTTGGCTGCTTTGAATAAGGTGGGCTTCGATATCATTGATCACCCACCTTATAGTCCAGACTTGGCTCCCAGTGACTATTATCTCTTTCCAAATTTGAAAAAAGAGCTTCGAGGAAAGAAATTTTCAAGCGATGAAGAAGTGAAGGATGCAGTTTCGGCGTATTTTTCAGAGAAAGATAAAACATTTTTTTATGAAGGTATTAACAAGTTAATTCATAGATCTGAGAAATGTATTAGGGTTTTAGGTGAATATATTGAAAAGGAAAAATAATTTTGTAATATTATTTCATCCCCTTCTATTCCATTCCGCGAACTTAAAAACGCACCCTCGTAACTTCAGGCCAGCCAAGTAAGATTGCGTGAGTTGTAGCTGACTTCTGAAACTTGCAACCGCGAGGCGGGGTTCCTTTTTTGATGGAGGGAAAAAGATTATGTTTAACCTTTTTACAGTGCAGTGTACCTGGTATGGTTCATGTGCATTGTTTTACTAATGTATCTGCTAGCGGCACTGTGAAAAGTTTAAAGCATAGTTTAAGATGCTCACAGCCAGTTGCAATTACAGATTAATAAACGATAATTCTCGTCGGCGAGGCCATTTTATAGATGAGTTAAGTACTGTTTTATCTGAGCATTTCCGTGTTTTTCACGTAAAATATCGGTCACGGCTGTCGTTGTTTTCTCACAGTCGTCGTCGCTAAGGGCGGCTTGAACACTAGACGACACCAGGTTGGCCACTAACCATAAATAAGGAGTAGGCCAAGTTTACCTCCATCACTGGAAGAGGCCCATCCTTGCAGAGGGACAAAGTTAGCAATGTTTTAAAGAAAAGCTTGTAAAAGTAACTTGTATCTGTATAATATTGTACCCACACCGACAGATCAAACTATAGACCTTATGTCATTGATATAAGACACAATTTTGTATGACACTGTATAGCTTGATGTGTTGCTGTGAATACAACCTTATTTGACATAATTATAAATTGTGACTATTTCCGTTTGACCGAATACTCAAATAGTATAAATGTTTGTTCCAATAATAAAAAGACATTTTGTTTGTATAAATTGTTAATCCTTTCATGGAAACTGTTTCGTTAGTGAAATTTCATTACCCTGTAATAAAAAGATTGTAATAGCACAAAACGTAATAGTCGTGCCTGAGGTCACGGATTCGAATCCCAAACAGGAACAGTTTTTTACTTGGAAACAGTTTTCATAATTGTTTATTTATCTATTTATATAAACTTAAATCTATCTTTACAGGCAGTAGTTTTCTGACACGTGTAAATTTTTTACTTAATATTTGTATATCTGTTTGTTTGTTTGTATATTGTGCAATGATTAGTTGTTAAGTATTCAATTACCGTTTCTTTCATAAAGAGGACATACCCCAGTTTTACTTTTAGAGACACTAATGCCATCTAGTAATTATATGAAGGAAACATTGATATGAAACGTCTTGAATTAGTTTACGTCGAAACTAAAGTCTATTTTTAACCGACTTCAAAAAAGGAAGAGGTTCTCAATTCGGTTGTATTTTTTTGTGTTTGTTTCCCAATTCTTTTTGGTTTCATTCCGGTATTAAAGACAACTGTAATTTTCGTAATTATATTTAATAAAGTTCAATTTCTGTTCTTTCGGTGACAACTATAGAATCTATGATTGCCATTTTACGTATTTTTATTAGTGACAAAAGTGTCAAATAGGCAATCCCACAAGTGGACCATTTAAATCATTACTAAATATATTAATTAGTGTCTCTGCAAGTAAAACTAAAATAATTAACGCACCCATATGTATATAGGTATATTTTTGCACGTGGCGAGCTCTAGGCGTGACTTCGATCCTGAAGTTTTAGTTAAATTTTAGTATACATTATATCAAAATTATACTCGATGTACTGTTCGTTATTAAAGAAAATAGTTTGTTTACTAACAAGCACAACTTTTTAGTTTAACTTATAAATAGTTTTAGTTTTTATTGCCGAAAGCCTAAAGCAAATAGTTGAATATTATCTTCTATAACGCTTTTTCCCATACAAAGACATATAGCAACGGTTAACAAGGTTTGTCATTATAATAAGTAATTGTTACTGTTTAATTTGGTTTTTTAAATCCATTCTCATCATCTTCATCATAACAGCCCATTAATGTCCCACTGCAGGGATGGGCCACCTCTCGTGACGGAGAAATACTTGGCCTACTAATACCACGCTGGCCAGACGGATTGGTATAAGGTTTAAAATCAAGTTTTCCTTCTTTTTACTTCGTAAAGATAGTCCTTTAGTCGGTTTTTAGGACACCCATGGGATGAGATGGGGTGGTGACATATTGTATTCTTACTCCGTCACCACACGGGCAATTTCATCATCTTAATAGCAGCCAATATACGTCCACTGCCGGACATAGGCTTCCTCCAAATAATGCAACCTTGTGTTTTATTTTAGTTTTAAATGATACAATAATAATTAATTAGATTCCTCTCATATCAATATATAAATAACGTCCACTACTGAACATAGGTCTCTTCTACAATTTACCACAGAGTGCAATTATTATTTTGAGCTTCCCTTATCCATTGACTTTCCATTTTTTTTTATAATATGTACAGAGAATAACGTTATATCGGCATGTTACGTTGTTTTCTTGTACAGTCACGAGCAATAATATGTACACATTTTCACATTTTGTAAAACATTTATCTAAAGTTCTGCTAATCCAAAATTGAATATTCGAAGATTAGTTCAAAACTGTACGAAACCTCTTCGAAATTATGAAATAATTTTATTATTCTAATGTCTAGATAAACGTGCAGATGGTTTAGAAAATTTGACAATGTGTACATATTATTGCTCGTGACTGTACCCGCATAAAATAATAAAATAAATTTTGAATTTTTTTTTTTAATGTAGGAAATTTATGAACTTGATGTTGATCACACACTGCAAATGAACAAAACGCTCAGAATCGAACGCATTAGGAAATCGTAGTTGCCCCAATCTAAGACCTAAATCCTCAAAATCCTTGTCTATTTGCATTTACTTTTAAACTACAAGAAAATTTTATCATTTTGTTTTCTGGCAAAGGCTTTTGGCAAACACAAATTTCATATACACATCTTATAACAAACTAATATTAATAGGTTATAATTTTAATGTGATATTTAACAATTGCAACTTTATTTAATTAAATAAAAGACAATATTTAAAAAATATAGATTATCTTGTCGATGTATTTTGTAGTTGTTACATGACTTATCAGCTATTTGACAGTAAGATTTATTATCTATAGTATCAATCTATGTGTTATGATGTCTATATCTATACTATTTATTAAGAAATAAAATTATTTGTGTAAAGTTCAATTATCGACCATATTGTGCCTATCGCTAAAGTCAATCGACTAAAATTTATTGTCACTTTTTTGATCTAATAACTATGTATTTTTACTTTGATCTCTGGAAGTAGAAATATATTGTATTAAATTAATATTGTTGAGGATGTAGTTAGTGGATTGTATAAGTATGACAGTGTCAGCAACATTCGAACAGATGTGGCATTAGAATTATGTGATGTTACTTAATTCATTCAGATAAAGAACTTATAAAGTAGGTCCCAAAATGCTTCCCTGTGGCACACCACATTATACTGCCACATACCTACAATAAATTATTCGATTGACTTATGGGACTTTTCGATTGACTTCATTATTATAACTATAAAGAAAAAAATATAAACTTAGGCCTAAAATTATAAAGTGTATTTTTAAAATATATAAATACTATAGAAAATATGTAAAAAATGTTTTACAGTAGTTCAGAATTTTAAAGTATTTTAACACACTTTTTATTTGTCAATTTAAAAGACAGTTAATTTAGACAACTGTTGGTTGTGATTATCATTAATTTTAACTAACACTTGCGTTTAGATTTTCAGTTATAATCTTTTTATTTCTCATTTTTTGAATAATGCATTATAATATATGTATATATATAATAATAGTCCTCGACCGATTTCGGCCACGGTGACCTCTTCATCTCCGATCTAAACGTCGCTGGTGTGTCTTTGAATGCATTAACAGAGTTACAAAGTTATTTTTAAATTAAAACAATATTAAATTATCCGTAAACAATAAATGTTATCTACACCTTTAATTTTTATTGAAACTTATTAGCGCAAATGTAGAGCGTAATAAATAACATGTAGGGTTGCTATATGAATAAAATAGCAGTCAAAATACTTTCTTTTTATTTCAATTTGGTAATTGTATTTATAAGCAATTTCTAACCTATAACACAATAAATAATATTTACTATTATACTGTTTGATGCCACAGTATATCTTAAATAATTGTGACTACACTGACTAACTACATTAGAATGATATTTAGTTATTTTTATTTCAAAACCAACAAACTCTACTACTAGACTAACTTAACTGTATAGGTACTAACATTTACAGGGTGTTCTCATTCTCTAGCTCATTATTTTCAAGTAGAATCTTCATAGTTGTTTAGTTAAGAGGTTTTGTTAATTTTTGGTTTACAAATCATCTATTTACTTTGAGCTCCTATTTTTGTGTATAAATAAATACTATAATAATGTACAGATATCAACACATCAACATAGGCTCCTCCTTACCCTATTCTCCATTTGGAAATCCTAAACGGACTTCACGACACTAAGGGATCTCACGATGTCGACTTAGCCTACTCCTTTAAAGGCAGTCCAGACTTCTTTATACCTTAAACATCAAAAATAACTCAAGGAACCAAATTATGGATCTCCTTAGACTTTAATTCCTTGTAACAAGACAAACGAAAATGTATTGATTGCAATACAATACAAAAATACTTTATTTGTTCTCTCACACAGTACATAGTAACAAACAACGGATCCATAACAGAGTCAGCGAGTGTTTAGTCTGTGTGAGAGACTGGTCTCTGTACTAGGCGGACCTGTGTTACAGATCACCAGCCTCTCCGTGCTCTGGATAGGTGGAATAAGTGTGAATGGAGCCAGTTTGTATGCTCGTTAATCTCTTGATCGTAGAATTTGTGATTGATGTGTTGATGTGGGTATTAGGACTTTTTTTTTTCACGAGTATATCGCTTCTGTGAGCTTTTGTCCTGTCCATGAAAGCCATGCACGTAGGCGAACAAATAACTCGTATAATACCCCCATGATGTTGATTCTCATGGAATTAAATAAACTATTTTAATTTTTTTAAAGGAATGGTTGTATTTTCTTTAATTTTTTTTTATGATTTAATCTTCACTTTATTTTATTTAGTTGATGATAATTTTAATGTTTATATATGTAGTATCTACAAGGCCGTAAGTCCTATTTTGGGGTAGGCAGTAAGCCGATAAATTATTAACTACATTATTAACTATAATTTATCGGCTTACTGCCTACCCCAAAATAGGACTTACGGCCTTGTAGATAGTTCCAAATAAACGTTTAATTATAAGGCTAAGATATATGGACCGTAGCGTGTTAAAAACAAAGTATATTTTTAGTACAAAATAGTTTTGTTTAAAAGTAGCTCAAACAGAACTAAACGCATTTAATTAGAAAATGCGTTTAGTTATACTTGAACTTATATTATTTTATTGAATTTGCAATATATTTATTAATTTACGGTTGGTTTTATGGTTATTTAAAATTGAAAAAAAAAACAACTTTAATTTACCATGCACATTTATTTTAAGCAATTGGTATTTAACACCAAAATAGCTTTTTTGAATTAATTAATAAGTTACAGCTAAAACGTATAAAATAATAATTTATTTAATAGTAGATAAGTGAAGAATTTATTAATTGGTAATAAAATGCCTTATGTCTTATATTTTATTACTTCAACATATTTGTAGCAACACCGTGGCTATAGTTTTGTTGACGTTTCAAGATATACTTTAAATGTTATATTCTATAGCATAGCTTATAAAATGCAATGTTATTTCAAAAATATTTAAATAGACGTTTTGTAGCCTATATTTTGAAGGATACAATATAACTTTCTTCATAAACGAAACTCATGGGATGTCTTTAAAAAAAAAGATATCATACATTGTTAGTCATATCAAGGTCACAATAAGATAAATGATTTACTGAATTAACCTATGACTGCTTAAGATGATTTTGTTTTTTTTAAGCTATAAACTACAAGTTGTAAAATGTATTTTTTTTTAAATATGTGAAAGTTGAAGCAGCATTATTGTGTAAAAGCAAATAATACAGTGTACTAACAGTACTATGTATGTATAAACTGTACTATATACGAACTATACTATGTACACACAGCAACTAATCAAGCTAGACACTCATGTACCTTAATACACTGAAATAAGGCACAATTTCAAATGAAAATGTTTAACTTGATGTGTTGCTGTGTGTACCAACTGTACTATGTATTGTCCTATTGAATAGTTGAATGAATTGCATATTTTTTTTAAAGTTGATAAGTTATCATTCCTTGTAACGACAAAAGCTACATTCACCAATGCATATTATAAATTACTTTATAATTACGATTAACGCAAATTATAATTACTTTAGTGTAATTATTGTTATTGTATTATTTATTTATATATGTATATATGATGACATATACAATTATTAATGCTTAATATCATATAATAAAATAATTGTATTTTTTTTCTTATTTATTTTTTAAAGTGGTAACTTTCAAGAATCCTAAGTATTTTCTTTTAATGTTACCAGAATCGTGAAAGTTACCATACAAAAATTATATTATGTCATCATGTATATTTATGTAATAAATAATATATTATTATCTACTATGCTGATATCAATATAATAAATGTAATGCGAATTATCAAATTGAGAGAAATTAATTAAACTGAATGTTAACCAGCATAATGTAACAAATGAATTAGTTTTGTTAAGAATGAACAATAAAACGATAAATGTTTTAATTGTTATTTAAGCTGTTGAACCCCATTATCCCCTTTGAGTCCTATTAGATTCGGGCAAACGCAAAAGCCAAAATAGCAAGAGCTGTAAAACTGAGACGAGTCTGGGCTGTCTCACTGTTTAAACTGTATCATCATATCAGCCAATTGACGTCCACTACATTTATACTGTATACATTTACAATGCCAAGAATTGACAACGATATTTCGGTCATCGTAAAGAATACACTTACCACCACTAAGTCAGAATCACAATTCAAGAATGTTTTTTTAAATTAACGGGTAGAAACACAAAGAACTACCATTGTTTACATTATTATTGATTCACATTAAAACTATACCTACAATGACTTTTTATATCGCTTAGACCGCCCGTAGTTCAATAGCGAATACTAAGATGTTGAAAGTCGTAAACAATCGCCGAGGCTACTGGACTCGAATCTAATTTTTTGTGTGCCTCCTAGTTTTAAGAGATGCATAACGAAGTAGTCTTTAGTTTCGACACTACTAAATGTTACCACTATCCATCAGGTAGTGCGCCTTAGGATTGATAGAAGCCCATGGTACAACCTGTCCCTAAATAGGAGAAAAGCTCGACCCGTGCAATAGAAAAATCTCATATTCCGTTTTTCGGTCTCCTATGACCACCTCGCTTATACAGTGAATGGCCTCATGTGAAACGTTACATATTTTGCCAGTGTCTTGTCGAGGAGACCTCAACATCTTAGGCGTAAAGATTTGCCATGACACCAATCACTAAGGATCACATTTAAAGCGTCTTAACTACAGCTGTACGCAAACTTAGTACCTAAGCTGCAAAAGGGAACATAACTTTTTTTACTCCAGACAGAGGTGTCAGCTGTATCTAACCCAAGTCGGACCCACACGGAGTACTGTTCGCACACATTGGGTCACAAACGTAAACTGAACATAAACGGTTGGACATAAACGTAAACTGAAGAAGCATGACCAGAGCAACAGATGAGTGCCACGGAATTACAAACAGACACTCCAATTTTATTTATATGTAGGTATAGATAATAAAAAACCCTTCAGCCTCACCATGAATATTTAATTTAAAAGACTACAGGCGGTGCACAAAGCGTGCGTTGTGGCGGCCTGTAGTGTAGTCTAATGACAATGCATAGGGCGCTCTAAATATTCAAAAACAACAAGGAGGAACTTGACAGATATATTTTAGAGGTGTAAATAGTGCTTGTTTAGATTTACCCCCTTACTCATAAACGCTTATTAAATTTAATCATTGTTTAGCGAGATTTTTATTACGAAAACCAACCTTATATGAAACAATGTAAGAGTCTATGCTAATTAATCAATTGACTAAAATTTAAGAGGCGTTAATGAGTAAGGGGGCTTGAGAGCTGTAGGTTAGTGTCGGCATCGGTATAGCTAAAAAAGTTGTTGTCCACTTGTGAGAGACGCGATTGATACCGAATCGATACTTCAGGTTGAAACAGGATTTTTTTCTTCAAGTCTCAACTATGGCTTTCAAATAAATGAGATTTTAAAAAAACTATAAAGTTGGCAGAATCATCGGTAATACATTGATGGAGCAAGGAGCCATCATAATTTATTAAAACAATAAATATTATTCTTGTCTATGACAATACTACCCAATACAATTACTGACAATACAATACTGCGTAATCTTAGAATCGCCGTACATTTTTGTGCTTTCATCTATCTCAATAAAATTATAAAGCACAAAAACTGTAGTGTATACGAAGGTATAGTATATATATTATTTATATTTGTTGTGAAGTTGTAAATTCAGCTTTTTTTAAATAATCTTAATATCCAGTAGGTAATTTTAGGATAATATGTAATTAATAACTATCGAAATATCTAAATTTACGTTGAATTCAGTGAGTACAGGTCCACTTTAACACAATGTATGATAATTTTATTAACTTAATCTGTGTGTACAAAAAACTACATACTTCATTTAGTAGAAATCATAGCATTGGTAAAAAACTAATAGTGATGATTAAGATCTTTGTATCAAGTCGTAGTAGTCAGAATTAACTATATTGTTCTTTTGTGTTTAAAATGTACAAAGTTAGATTTAGTTAATGGATAAATTTTACTAATACTTTATACTTACTTACTTTTTGTATTGGTACTTTACTTAATTATGATATCTACAAGTATTGCCACCTTGTGCGGTCCTGTGCTTTACTTAATATGCCTATACTAGTACTATATAATTAGCAACAGTGCTATCTCTAAACCTAGAGTAGCCTGCCAATGAATATTTGTATCCCTAAGTGTGTGCCACTCCATCCCATCCCCGACGCACTTCATCCAATCCCTTCCTTAACATGTATCAATGTTATTCATTTTATTTTATTTATTTACAGCAATTTGTCAGTCCTGGTACGATGAAGCCAAAATTCTCAAGTAAAAGCTTGTGAGCAAGAGCATTCTGGATGGTAATCATGTTGAGCTCAAGCTCTATATTTGTGTCAATGAAGGGATATTACAAAGCATATATTATTCAACACACTTCTTTGAAATGAGGTCTTGTGCTAAAGAAAAGTATGACCCGGGATGAAAAAATACTTGGATGCAAAGTCAAGATGTCTTATTCAGTCAATGAAATGCATCATATTTATTGCTATTGGTTATGTTGTTGATTGCTTGCTTAGCAAATTAATCTGCATTCAATAGTTTTAGTTGTTGTTAGGTATTTCTTGCTGGAACTTGCTTGAACTGTCATGATTCTGAGCAGGGGTGAAGATTTCTATTATTAACTACTGGTGTCAGTTACTGGTGATTGTTTACTCTTTCTTTTTAGGTGATGTTGGTATTGTCATTGATCAATGTTTCAAAAGAGGCCGAAAAAAATGGTATTAATCCCTGAGTGTTTGGTTGATAGGTTCAGTAAGTTTTGGATGATCATTCAAATTTAAACTTGAAAGTATTCTCATAATTGAACATATCCAGATATTGTAACGATGTCATTTAGACAGCGTCACATGACCTCAAAATTTAAATAGTATTTAAGAAAATAGTCTGGCTGTATACTCAAAATCTAAAAAATTAATGTCAATTTAATGTCAGTTGAATGTCAGTTGGTTTGTCACGTTTGGCGGTTGTCATCTGTCACTTCACTTTTCTTTTTGTTCGCCGAGCAAGAAGGCTTAATTTGGATCCTTCTAGTAAAATATAATTTTTAAATAAACATATACGGACGTCATGTCTTGAAATCAATATAAACGAGCTGCATTAGCAGGTAAGTAATAAGATTGAGATGGATTTTGCCCCATCGAGATGACGCTCTCGAACGTGCCATGCTAACCAGCCATTTTCTTTTGTTTTAGCTCGTTACTGTATAATATAATTTTCGTTCCTCAATATGTAACTTCGTAACTCAAGATTTAATTATTTGTTAGTAAAGAAAATATTGTCATAACCTCCACGTAAGCATGAAATAAATTATACAAAGAAGCACGTGCGGATTTTCTTTAATATACCACACCCTACGGCCACATGGATCCTCAGCACTGGCCTTGAGATTCGAAGGCCAATGGCTACCGCAGACTATCCGAGAGCAACGATGACGACGATCCAGGACAACGGCGCCCGATTTTTTTAACAAGTAGGTCCAGGAACGAGCGAAGAGGTCACCCTACATCCAGACCCACGTCGTCGGCCTCAAACAACTTCTTTCCCGCTACAATGACGCCTAGAGAAGGTTAAGTCGTTACAATGTCGCCAAGAACAGGAACATGAATAGTGGAAAATAAGTGGACCGTAGTGCTTAAGTGACAATTTTAGTTTTTTTTTGGTAAAAGTTAACATTATAGACATAGATTCACGGCCGAAGAGAAACTGTAAGTAGTTTTAATTATTAAGATATATTCTCTTGTTGTTTTGACTTAAAATTAGACAAATGATACATTGTTTTAGAGGTTATGTACAAAAGTATGTACATTATTTTGTGAATTCAATACTTTCATAAAGAAGTATTGTTATATATTGTTATTTTGAGCTTAGATTTCTATGTGAGATACATACTTACTTAGTTTTGTTGATATAATCTTACATTATGGCGGATAAGGAGTGTGTGAAGGATACTGTAGCTGCTGAGAAGGTTGCAGAAAGTTTAGACTTAAATAATATGAGTTTGTTAGATGTGTCATATAACACAAATGTAAAAGCAAATAACACATCAACATCAGAGTCATTGAACATGAACAACTGTAGACATAATTTTTGTTTGAAACCATTTGATTTTTCCAAACTTAAACTGACATATGATGGGAAATCTTGCCCAATTGAGTTTCTTAATAGGTTGCAGGAACTCAAACCTGTTAAGAACTATACAGACCAACAATGTTTTGCTGCTTTGCCTGTGCTTTTGACAGATTCAGCTTTGAAGTGGTATCGAGGAAAGAGAGATGAGATTTTTGGATGGACTCAATTTTCCTTAGAATTAGAACGTCAATTTTCAGCTACAGACTATCTGTACAAGTTAGAAGAAGAAATAAGAACTAGGAAACAAAAACCTAGTGAAAGTCTCAGTGAGTTTATAATTGAAATTATGCATTTATCTTCCAAATTAGTTAACCCTCTTAGGGAACCTGTTTTATTAGATATTATTAAACACAACATGCTGAACAAATACTCTTTTCACCTTATAGGTAGATCCTTGTCCACTTTAGAAGAACTCAAGCGGTTAGGCAAAGATATAGAACAATATCAGTCCAATAAACCCATTAATAATTTTAGGTCAACACATAATAATAATAATAAAAATAGTAAATTTGTTGAAAAAGTAGATTCTTCCATAGTTTGCTTAAAGTGTAAGGCTACTGGACATTCTTATAGAAGCTGTACTAAGTTTTCCGGAATTTGTTGTTTTTCCTGTGGCAAACGCAACACTTTGACAAAAGATTGCAGTCAATGTAAACAAAGTGTTCCTTCAGATATCGTTCCAAAAAACGAGTGAGGGGGCGCGTCAGAATGCTTCTTGATGGAAAAAGTGTCGTGTACTCGCCCAAGACAAATAAAAATATAAATAAATTAAATCGTTCTAACCTACAAAAGGACATAAGTTCTTTTTCAAATTTAATTAAAGAGGATAATCGCCCTTACTTGTCATTTTTTGTTAAAAATAGAGAATTTTTAGGAATGGTAGATAGTGGAGCTCAAGTTAGTATTTTTGGAAATAGTTCCCATATAATTTTTGAACAATTAGGCTTTTCTTTGGATGTATCTGAGGTATCAATATCGAGTGCTGATGGGAAATCACAATCGGTTATAGGTACAATGCGAATACCAGTTAGATGTTTGAATAAAACTAAATTTATCAATTTCATTGTATGTCCTTCTATTAGGAGTAACATCATTTTAGGAATAGATTTTTGCAATATTTTTAGTATTTTAAAAAGAATAAATAAACATATTAGTTTTGTTAATTCAGATGGAAACCCATTAGAAATATCTTCTGTAACCTCTATGACAGATTTAACACCACCACAGAAGACACGTTTAGATAATATTGTTAGATTGTTTGAAGAAATTTCTTATGAGAAAAAAGGTTTAGGTAAAACTGATTTAGTTAAACATAAAATTAATACTTTTGGAGAACCTATTAAACAGAGATATTATCCTTTGAGTCCTGCTATGCAGAAGAAATTAAATGTAGAAATAGATAAAATGCTAGCAGAAGGTATTATACAGCCATCTAAATCACCATGGTCTAGTCCCTTAGTTCTTGTTAATAAGAAAGACGGATCGCTTAGAGTTTGTTTAGATTCGCGTAAATTAAATTCAGTAACTATTAAAGATTCTTATCCATTACCTTATATTTCCAGAATTTTAGTTAATCTTAGAGCAGCTCGCTTTCTTTCTTCCATAGATCTTTCTAAGGCATTTTTTCAAATTCTTTTAGACGAATCTTCACGGGAGAAGACAGCTTTTGTTGTGCCAGGCCGCGGATTAATGGAATTTGTTCGTATGCCATTTGGAGTCACAAATGCTCCAGCTGAGCTACAGAGATTGTCAGATCGCTTGTTTGGTCCTGAATTTGATAATAATTTGTTTTGTTTCCTAGACGATCTGATATTAGTAAATCAGGACTATGAAAGTCATATTGTATTGTTAGAAAAAGTCTACAAAAGGCTGAAAGATGCTGGACTTACTATAAACTTAGGTAAATCAGAATTTTGTAAAGATAAATTAAAATATTTAGGCTATGTAGTTGATAAGGATGGACTGCATACAGACCCATTAAAATTAGAAGCCATTAGAAGTTTTCCTATTCCCAAATCTGTTAAAGATGTTCGTAGTTTTGTTGGTATGTGCTCTTATTATAGACGTTTCATTTCAAATTTTAGTGATTTAATTCAACCTTTGACAAAATTAACTCATATTAAAAGAAACAGTAAGGCTAAATTTAATTGGACAGAAGATGCTGATTCTGCATTCAATAAATTAAAAGAAATTATGACTTCTGCCCCGGTATTGTTATGCCCTAATTTTGATAAACCTTTCTCCATTCATTGTGATGCCAGTGGTGTTGGTGTCGGTAGTGTTCTAATGCAAGATGATGAAGATGGACATTCACATCCTATAGCTTATTTTTCTAAATTACTTTCCAAAGCTGAACAGAATTATAGTGTTACAGAAAGAGAATTATTGGCTGTTTTGTTATCAATTGAACATTTTAGACCTTATGTTGAAGGTACTGAATTTACTGTAGTTACAGATCATGCTAGTTTAAAATGGTTACAAAATCTTTCTAATCCCTCGGGTAGGCTTGCTAGGTGGGCTACTCGTTTATCACAGTATAAATTTAATATAATTCATAAAAAAGGTAGTTCTCATACTGTTCCTGATGCTTTATCTCGAGCAGAAATTAGTGTTATAACTTTAGTGTCTGATGATATTCATGATCAATGGTATAGAAAGATGTATGAAAATTGTCAAAAATATCCCTCTAGATTTAAAACTTTTAAAGTAGAAAATAATATTCTTTATAAATATGTTAAACCTAAAAATAATTTGTCTCAATATTTGGCATGGAAGATAGTTATACCCCGTGAGGAAGTATTGAATACTATTCGTGACAATCATGATAGTTTAAACTCTAGTCATTTTGGAATTCATAAAACAATAGAAAAACTTAAACTACATTATTATTGGTTAAAAATGTTTAAAGATGTAAAAGAATATATTAGTAAATGTGAAGTTTGTAAAGCTTACAAACATTCCACTTCACCTCCTTTAGGAATAATGAGTAATCCTAAATTAGTTGAACGACCTATGACCATGTTATCTTTAGATTTAGTAGGACCTTTACCTCGTTCATATTCTGGTCATAACTTTATTTTGTCTGTAGTCGATGTATTTTCTAAATTTTGTTGGATTTTTCCTTTACGTAGTGCTACATCTCAAGTTATTATAAAATCCCTTGAGAATGATATATTTTTAAAATTTGGTTGTCCAAAAATAATTGTTTGCGATAATGGTACTCAATTTACTTCCAAGATATTTGTAGAATTTTTGAAAGGATATAATATACCTAAAATATTTTATAATACACTCTATACTCCTCAAAATAATCCGGTAGAGAGGTTCAACAAAACGATAGTTACCTGTATTTCATGTTATGTATCAAAAGATCATAGAACTTGGAGTAAATTTATTCCACATGTTCAAGTTGCTATAAATAGTACTGTTAATTTAGTTTCTGGTTTTACACCTAATTTTCTTATGTATGGTCGTGAAATAATATTAGATGGTTCTTTACATAAATTTTCTTCCTTGGACGATTTGTCCAATATAGATATTGCCAAACCCGATGGTTATGGTAACTTATTAGATTCACTTAAAGGTATTTTTCTTAAAGTGGTTAGTAATTTGGCTAAATCTTATAAAAAGAATGCCAAAATTTATAATTTAAAACGAAAAGTCATTTCCTATGATGTTGGGGATATTGTATGGAGGAGAAACTTTGTACAATCCAACGCACCTCATTTCTTTTCTTCCAAGTTAGCACCTAAATTTGTAAAATGTAAAATAGAGAATAAAATTTCTAATAATGTTTATTTACTTCGTGATGTAGATAAAAACACATCCGGGAGATACCATATTAAAGACATATTGAAAGCTTAATGCATAATAAATAACTTATTTATTTGGTTTCTTAACTTTTTATTCAAAATTATTAAATCAAATTTCACTTGGTTCTTCTTGTGCGTTTTAGAAATAGTGAGTTGTAAGATGAGGAATGAGAGATGAATGATAGGCTCACAACTGAATGATGAAGTATGAGGTAACTGAAACAAGAGAAAGGATCTGTGATTTAAATTTATAGTGGTATCTGTATTTGGCTTATCTTTTGGAAAATAATATTTGGTAGTTTAGTTTACAAGAAAGGAAGGATTTGTTGTGCTTATTAACTCTTCGGATCTTATATTATTTTTTTGGGGTCTTTTTTTTCTTTATAAGATCTTTTGTTGTTTGTATAAAGGTATTAGATCTTTTTGTTTTGTTTTTATAGATCTTATAAACCTTTGAAGATCCTAAATTATCTTTCATTAGATCCGTTGATCTAAAGAATAGATAACTTGTATTATATTTTAGATTTTGTCCTATTGATTAGTTCAATGAGATAGAACTTTTGTTGGTAATTGTTAACTATTTGTTTGTTTTTATGTTCTGTGTTTAGTTTAATGTCTTTTAGAATTAATACACGGACATGACTTTAATAGGAAACGATTTCAATCGTTCTATTTTCTTTTTCCCAGTCGAGTTTCCTCGTACTGTTGGTGTTTTTATGCAAGTTCCTACTTGTTTTGTTTTTTCCCTAGTCTGTTGACTAAAGGGCAGACGAAGTTCCTTTTTGTAACTCGTTCTGATTTTTTTTTGTCCTATGGATTATTTATTGTACGGCGATGGTGCCCAGTACATTAAATCAGTAGAATTCCATAGCACATTATTTGAGACGAAGCCTTTGCTTTGTTATTTGTCTACCAGACGACAGTTGTTCGCTCTGTGGTTACGCTTTCAGCCGTTGCTGTAAAGTTTTTTTTCCCTAGTCTGTTGACTGAAGGGCAGACGATGTTCCTATTTGTAACTCGTTCTTTTTTTGTCCTATGCGATTATTTATTGTACGGCGATGGTGCCCAGTACATTAAATCAGTAGTATTCCATAGCACATTATTTTTTTGGTATAAGTCCCTTGACTTATTTTATAAAACAGACGTAGTTCAGTTTTGTTACTCGTTCTGGTTTACAATTTTTTTGTCCTATGAGATTATTTATTGTACGGCGATGGTGCCCAGTACATTAAATCAGTAGTATTCCATAGCACATTAATTTTGTTAGTTCCTAAGTCTTTTGGCTTATATTAGTTTATAATAGACTTAGTTCAGTTAGTAAATTGTTCTAGTTTGTTATTTTTTTTTTTTGACTCTATGCGATTATTTATTGTACGGCGATGGTGCCTAGTACCTTAAATCAGTTGTATTCCATAGATCATCCCTTTGTTTGTTTTGAGTCTTTTGACTTACATACTTACTGTGTTAGACTGAAGTTATTTTAGTAACTAGTTCTATTTTTAATATGTCTATGCGATTATTTATTGTGCGGCGATAGTGCCTAGTACATTAAATCAGTTGTATTCCATAGTACATAATTCAATTTGTTTGAAATTTTTTTTTGACTTAATCCCTATTATTTCTTAGACTGTGTCTTAGAAAATAATACTTAAATTTTAAATTTCTGGATAGATTTTAGACCTTTTGGTTTGGTCTAATTTTAATTAGATAATTTTTTTTGTTTTACTTCTTTGTATAGTAAACCTTTTTGTATACTTAGTAACTTTCTTTGTATAAGTAAACTTCTTTTGTAGAACATTTAATCTCTTTTAGTTATGCTTGTTGTTGTTATAAAAATAACTTTGTTTGCGTTATTTTTATAAAATCTTAGTAAGGGGGAAATGTAACGATGTCATTTAGACAGCGTCACATGACCTCAAAATTTAAATAGTATTTAAGAAAATAGTCTGGCTGTATACTCAAAATCTAAAAAATTAATGTCAATTTAATGTCAGTTGAATGTCAGTTGGTTTGTCACGTTTGGCGGTTGTCATCTGTCACTTCACTTTTCTTTTTGTTCGCCGAGCAAGAAGGCTTAATTTGGATCCTTCTAGTAAAATATAATTTTTAAATAAACATATACGGACGTCATGTCTTGAAATCAATATAAACGAGCTGCATTAGCAGGTAAGTAATAAGATTGAGATGGATTTTGCCCCATCGAGATGACGCTCTCGAACGTGCCATGCTAACCAGCCATTTTCTTTTGTTTTAGCTCGTTACTGTATAATATAATTTTCGTTCCTCAATATGTAACTTCGTAACTCAAGATTTAATTATTTGTTAGTAAAGAAAATATTGTCATAACCTCCACGTAAGCATGAAATAAATTATACAAAGAAGCACGTGCGGATTTTCTTTAATATACCACACCCTACGGCCACATGGATCCTCAGCACTGGCCTTGAGATTCGAAGGCCAATGGCTACCGCAGACTATCCGAGAGCAACGATGACGACGATCCAGGACAACGGCGCCCGATTTTTTTAACAAGTAGGTCCAGGAACGAGCGAAGAGGTCACCCTACATCCAGACCCACGTCGTCGGCCTCAAACAACTTCTTTCCCGCTACAATGACGCCTAGAGAAGGTTAAGTCGTTACAATATGTTCAATTATGAGGATACTGCCTAAAACATTTATATTCCAGAATATAAATGTGTTTTATGCAAGATGTTTCGCTACATTGATTATTTGGCCATTGCATTCTTATGTTATTCTTATTTGCTTTTAGATGAGATTCTCTAAACTAAAGTTGAATTAAATTTTATTTCAACATGAATGAAAATACTTAAATGAATTTTCACTCGTGTTGAAATAAAATTTGTTGTGCTATAGACTGAATCCTGCAAATATAAATAAGACATAATATAAAAAATCATTTTTGTAATTATTAGATACATGGGCATTAACACCATAATTATTGTTATGGTAAGTATTAAACAATTTATCTTTCCGGAAGCACTCACTGAGGGCCCATGTATCTAATAATAATGTAAAACGAAAAACAAAAGTAATTGTTTTCAAATATAAAAATCTATTATAGTCCCTATTTGTTTTGGTATTGGTTTCTTGCTAGATACATATGAGACTTTGAATAAGTCCTTTTGGTCTAATATATCAGATGTGCTACTATTCCTGTTGTCCATCCATTGGCATATCACAATGTGGCTGTTATTGTTACTATGAAGGATCATTAATTGTGGTACTTTGATCCAGGTGAACCTAATTCTTCTGTCACCAATAATAATATGTCCTGCCTTAGAGAAAGTAATGTTTTCGACATACATCAACAAACAGGGACTGGAGTAACAATAGTGTTACTTCGGTCTCTGTCTACTATACTACGCCAATTTTATTCAAATAATGCTTTAATTATATTATTTAATATTTTATTATTTGAATAAAATTTACTTGCAATTAGTATTTATTTATTTATTTTAGTGAGTTGGATTTGTTATAACATATTTTACTCTTACATTGTCTCAGTTGTAACTTGGGGGTCTTCTTCCGTGCATCAGTGACTGAATGTGAATCCCGTTCGTTTTTTGTCAATGTATTGCAGGAAATGGTTTTGTCCGTCAAATCTCAAGCCTTTATTCTCAAAATACCAGATTCGCAAAATACCAGATTCTCAAAATACCAGATTCTCCATATACCAGATTCTCAATATAGCAGAAGTACACTTAAATGCATAACTACAAGCAAGAAAAGAGAAGGAACAAAATTGAATGTATTTTATTTAATTGTACCTAATACCAAAAACAAAATAAAAGTACCTATACAGAACAACTAAAAGTATCTTTTATACTCGTAAATATACTCCGGGACACACAACTACAAGTGAGAAACGGTTTCTTCAAAATCGCGTTATTGTGGCTAAGAGATTTATACAACCGGTAACTGTAATTTTGTTACTCATACAATCAGAAATAATGTTCTGAATTTTTTTGTCTTTTGCCATGTCTTTTGCCCTTCTTTTTTATCTGGACAGTAGAGAGCATTTCTTCTTATTTTAATTCTATTCTTTTGTGCTTCAGATTTCATTTTCTGAAGCAATGCTAATTGTGAGCAAAGGTGTGTTATCTCGCGACCTTCTTGGGATTCACTGAAATTCAATTTATCGCTCATCCTCTCGACGGCTTTCCAGAAATGATAATAGCAACCTTTGATTTTTACATTCGGATACACTTCCTTCATTGCCTGTATGACGGCAACTTCATAGTCACATTTATATACTGAGAACTCCATCCCAAATTGTATTTTTAGAATAGAAAATAGTCGTTCGTACGTGCGTAGACTTTTATTAGGGAGCAACGCATAAATTAATGGTACAAAACTAATTGTATCGTCACTGCGTGCTAAGTCCACATGAAATGTGTACAGTTGATAGAATGGTTTTGGCGACACTTTAAATGTGCCGTCACCAAAAATAGTATCAACAGACATTAAAAACTCGCGAAGTTCTTTCGTCATTAAAGTCCCAAAAATCAAAATTCTGTCATCTGTATCAATGTCATAATCATCATACAAAAAAAAATCATTGACAATGTGTTGAGGTAATCTCACGTCCTTTGAATTTGCACAAGATGATCGGACTACATTTAAATATTTGTTTAGAGCCCTGTATAACGTGTCCTTTTTAGATCTAAATTCGGGTATTACATGCTCCAAATTTTTGAATTTGTTACCGTCCAAAAATCGGTTTTCAAAAACGTTTTGAACCGATTTAAAATTTACACGTAGGTCTTTTTTACAATCGTCCATGCAGCCGTCTATTAGGTTCCGAATATTGTCCGGTGAACATCTGTGATTCGCGTCTCTTAAAATTTGTTTATGGGAATCTAAAAGGATCGAGGCATTGCATTCCCTTTGTCTGAAACAGCGCCAATTCGTTGTTCCAGATTTATTTTTAACAGATAAATTGTACCTGTATCCTGCATGTAGTAATGCTGGTTTACCTTTCTGGCTTAATATAAATTTCATTTTGTTTTATTTTTATAAAATTATTACACTCGCTTTTAAGCAGCAATGACTGTGTCAATAATGACAGTGTCAATAATATATAGAGACAATCCTAAAGGAAAACCAGACAGTATTTTATTGCAAAAAGCGCATGCAATCTATTTGCAGGAAAAGTAATAATAACCTTTATTTGTACGAAATATACTATATTGAGAATCTGGTATATTGAGAATCTGGTATTTTGAGAATCTGGTATTTTGCGAATCTGGTATTTTGAGAATAAAGGATCTCAAGGAGGTGACAATTTTAGAAGTTGATGGTCGAACTCCATCTTTTGGTGTTTTTACATATTTCCTTAGATATGCAGTGGCTATCTCTCTTTGAAAATCTAGTAGCGATATATTTTTCTCCGATTTATGCAAAAGAATCTATGCGTTGTTGATACTCTCAACGATCAGCCTAGTAAATATAGCCCACCGGGGTGGTGGGCTATATTTACTAAGCTTTTTGCCGCGTATTCCTATTCTGTACTTATTTACATGATCATCCATAAGATCAGTACCTCCCATGTTTTGATTATAGTGTCCGATCAAATTGGGGCGATCCACTTTTATTTTTTGTTTCTTTGCTTTAGAATAACGTTCAGCGCTACTAAGGAATGAACTTTATATTCCGTAGAAGCCACAGGTACAATGAAATTGTCCATTCAACGTACGACAACAACATCACTGTGGCTTCTATAGTAAGACATACGGTATCTCACAACTGGAAGCTACTGCCACTGATCTAGCTTTCCAAATAAAAGTCATTTACTAATATAAAACAATATGATTTATTACTCAATTAAACTCTAATATTAATTATCAATTATAATTATTTATGTTACAATATAAGACTGTATAGCGTGACCAGTGCGCAGTAACTGGCGAGCGCTATGCTTATTTCACCTAAGAGTATTGCTGATTTGCAATAAATATATGTACGAACAAAGTACTCCGTACAACTGCACTACTGACACTTTGAAGAGGAAACCGTTCGGTAATATTTGTAGCGTTGTATTCACAGTGAAATTTAGAATAAATGATCTCCTGCCCTAGATGGCAGAGTTTGCAAATATAATTAAATAATTTTTGCCTTTAACATCTTTAATCACTGAGCAGCATGGCTTTTTAAAGAAACGATCAACGCTATCTAACTTACTTTCTTTTACAGATTTCTGTACTTTAAACATGGATGCTGGTGGTCAGGTAGATGCAGTCTTCACTGACTTCAGTAAGGCATTTGACCGAATTGACCATCAAATTCTTCTACAAAAGCTTCTCAACGCTGGTATACATGGCAATCTTTATCGATGGTTCGTCTCCTATGTTGAAAATCGATCTCAGGCAGTGGTACTGAATGGTTTTTGTTCTACCTGGTGCGATGTCCTTTCTGGCGTGCCGCAAGGATCCTTACTTGGGCCTCTTTTATTTAATATTTTTATCAACGACCTTAGTCAACATATAAGACATTCGGAATTTCTACTATAACCTCCTGAGTCCTCCCTTTTGTTTATAAACCTTGAACTGTTAACCGAATGTCCTTTTTCAAGAACAATTTCGAAGAAGGGCTCAAGTCCTGACACTTTACGAGCTTTAAAATAAGGTTCATAATTAAAATAAATAAAATTGCTAGAACAAACGTTATTTGTAGAGAGTCTAAGAATATTTCCCTCGTTCCACTAAAATCCCCTAGATCAGTCCCCCAGGGGACTACACAGCACTCAATGTTCCACTATGATCCCCTATGCTGGGGATTCTATAAGTACTAATAAGTGCTATTCCTCTATAGTCCCATCTAAATAAAAAGCCACTTTCAAAATAACTATATTATATAATAGGGGATAACAATGACGTAAATTAACTTTTCAAAAATAAGTTAGATGTTAAAAAAAAGTACCAAAAGCGTTGAAGAATTTTGCAGGTTCGACCAGTCTGTGCAGCGTCTCGGTGGCGAAGTTGGTCGAGTCCCACTTAAGGCGTTCGATTTTTTTCAACACTTAACTTATTTATGTACAACGTTATAAACGCAAAATATAAAAAAAATAACTTTTGTACTTCAAAAATTAAAGGTAAGTAGTTCTACTTAATTAACTAAAAGTTGTTTATCCCTGAATTATTATTTACTTCATCATTTCTAGAAAATGACCGACTGATATTTGCCCATTCAGCAATTACAGTTGGGACTCTTGAATCCACTGATCTTTGAGTACAGTCATGGTATTTAAAGGTCCGCCACCTTAAGGCCTATTTTCGTGTGCTTATGCAGTATGAGCGATACTTTGCTTTACCAATTGAATATGACATAATATTGCAGTCAATGGTCGGCTGTCACTAGTAGGAATGACAATACAATTTCGGTTACCTAGGATACAAAATTAGTCCTTCGTGAATGATCGTGAATCGGAAATAATATTTATTATTATTTAATATTACTTATTTAATATTCAAGTTTTATATTCTGTGGCTATAGGTATAATAAATTATTATTTAAACAGTAATAAATAAACAGTAATAGACATTGACAATGAAACAGAGGATATCACAGCAAATTAAAAGTTTGTAATGACTAAACAGGCCTGTTGGCAGAATTATCGATTAACTTAGGAGCCATTATAAAAAAATAGAACAGAACAGACTAAATAGTTCATTAAAAAGGTTTGATGTTGACATGTAACTAGACGTAGACCAAAGGTGAAAATGAATTTGACCCTTATTATCATACTGTGTGAGTATAGTTTTATGTGTTTTGTCTATACAATGCTTTAGTTTCAAAAGGTACTAAGAGTTTTAGACTTCACAAACGAATGAAACAGAAAACTGGCGGACGTTTTCGGTCACCCACTGTACATCTTCTGGTCTTCGTAGTTTAGCCCTTGGGTGGCGCTCTTTTTTTAACGCATTCAAAACATGTACCAGCGTTGGTTTACGGCCAAATTTTTTATTCAGATGGGAATGCCAGTTTTCCGCAACATTTGTAGTTCTGTGTCGTTCGCCGAAAACTGACCATCTTCTAACAAATTTTTCATTTTGTAACCAGAACTTCATATACTTTTGCAGTTTTTTAGATTTAGAACTATCTAGTAATTCCATCCTTTCTTGTAGTATGTATGACCAACCTTCTTGTATAAGATTAATTGGCAGCAATGGCAATGTTCCGCAAAGCAAAATGATACTTCTTGTTACTTTTTGTTTTGTTAAACCGAGTTTTGTTCCCATTTTGTAAACGGCTTTTTTAAAGTGAAAATAGCAAGTCTTCACCTCAGCAGTGGGAAAATTCATGTTGATAGCATTTATGGCTGCTAATTCAGTATCTAAAGTAAATTTGTGTGGGTTAAATGTAGGTAACTGCGATTTTATTAGCTGTAAAAGGACATCATAAGATTTTTCTTTCTTTTCCGTCATGAATGCGTACAAAAAAGGAATAACATTAGTTTCGTTTTGTGTGCTCCCAAAGTCCGCATGAAAAACATATAATTGGGCAAATTGTGGCGGACATGATTGGAACGTACCATCAACCAGCACATGTTTTATTTTTGATACTAATTTCGGGTCTCTATTTTCTTTGGAACAGAAAATCAAAACGCGCTGTAACCCGTTTTCTTCTGCGTTTACGTAGTCACATAAAACGAAATCTAGGTGGAAATTAGGTACTTCTACCTGGTCTCCTCTGGTGGAAGTATACTTCTGTACATCGGCACTCTTATTTCTTAATTTATATAGACCGCTTTTCATCGCCTTGAAAGATGGCATTTTCGCAACCCAGTTATGCCCTTTAGTTATTATAGGATCGAAACATTCATTGTAAATAGTCGGGATCGGTCTAAATTCTTCGCATGTTACTTTATTTCTGCATTCTTGTTCCGCCAAGTAAATTTCAATTTGCTCTATGTTTCTTATACACGACCCTGCATGTTTAGTTCGCCGCACTATTTTATTATCCTAAAGAAAAACAAATAAACAGCTTGTAACAATGCAACAGTAGGGTATGGGCTTGATAAAATTTGACTTATTTAAGTACCTAGTAAATAAAAACATTTTCTGTACCTTACTTGTTACGTAGCCACCACATTTATTTTTACTCCAATCACTGCATCGCCACAATACTGCGCCGTTTTTGTAAGATTTTTTTTTGTGGTATTTGTAACCATCGTGTAATAGCACTTCGCCTCTTCTTTGAATAATTTTAAACTCTTCAGACATGAAGTTGAATATATAATTTTATTAATCCAATTTAATTTCTTAATAATTTATGGCGTTGAATATAATAATTACATCAAAGATTATATCCTTGTGCGATAAACATTCATCATCTATCGGTAAATGTCAGTCAATGTCAGTGTTATCCTTGTATTAGTCAGTGCTATATTGTAAATAGGTAAGTTTCAATACAATAATAAGGTTCTCGTAAGGGGATTTTAGTGGAACGAGGGGAATATTTTAGCATGAACTTTTATGCATTATAATTTGTTCTTTTTGTAGGACATTAGGTATAAGTAGTAAAAATGGTAGGGTAGAATTTGTTCTTAATAAAGGAATTTCGGAATGAAGACGACGGAAGGAAACGTTATTCAGAAATAAATAATCAGCTTTTATAAAAAACCTCTGGTTAGTAAATGTTGTAGAAATAATTAAATAACAAAAACTTAAATGTTACTTTTTTCTGTATTAAAAATATGTTATTATTGAGATAGTTATCTTTGTAAACATTCTCTTCAATAAGTCTTTCAGCAATCAGTCTTTTAAATTCTCGCATTTGGGCAATTTCTCAATTCAATTCTCAATTATTTATTGCGTTTCACAATGTAAATACATAGATATAATGGTTTAACAGAAGTATCAATTGTGAACCCTGTCGGGCACAGCAACGTGTAGAAGAGAGGAGGAAGGATGCCAAGTAAACAATAACTATCAGAAAATACCGTTTCTATTGCAAGATTGTGTGTTTCGTGTTGTCATTAGTGCTTGTTTTGGAATTATCAATTATAAATTAATAAAACATAAGAGATTACTATTAATGGTGATAGTTCCTAATTTAATATTTATTTAATTATTTTAATTATGTTTTTACTGTAATAATACTTAGAATTAGTTTAATTTAATTTAAAATCAATTATATTATCCGAATGTCAATTTAACTCAACCAAATGATTATAATGTCAATTCAATTGTATCATAAGATTATAAAGACATTCCAACAATTATTTACTTTTATTCTCCATATTGTCATTATTATATTTATTTTTCATTATATTTATGAAAAAATTATTATTATTAAATTAAAATTACAATATTAATGTTACGTTATTATTCATTTATTGTTGTACTTATTTAAATTGTTTTATCATTTAAGTATTCATTAATACTGTAATATGTTTTATTCAACAATAGTTGCTTTAGTTTGTTAATGAAGGTATCAAGTTTCTCATCGTTTCTAATATCCTCTGGTAACCTATTGTACATTTTAACAGACATGACTAGTGTGCTAGATGAATGGATGTTGAGACGTGAAGTTGGTAAAACTAGCTTATTTTTATGCCGCAGTGTATACCTAGTTTGAAAGTCCTCCTTCTTAATATATAATTCCGGATGCTCACGTGCGAACCTACACAGTTCCAGAATATATATAGAGGGTAAAGTGAGGATCTGTAACTTTTGAAAATGCGGCCTACAGCTTTCTTCTTGGTCAATATTTGTAATAATTCTAATAAGCTTTTTTTGCAGTATAAATAACGTAGGAGCATCGGTACTATTGCCCCATAAGGTGACACCATACTTAAGCCATGAGTATGCATACGCATAGTAAGAGACTAGAGCTGTTTTTTGGTCAGTAGTTTTTTTAATTTCACGCAAGGCGTATGAGAACTTAGACAATTTGGCTCTAACTTTGTCTACATGTGGTTTCCAATTAATATTTGAGTCTATCTCAATTCCTAATAAGGTAGCTTTATTAACAACTTCTATATTTTTATCTTTGTAAGTAAAGTTTATGTTTAGTGGTGTTTTTTGGCGTGGTTGGAACGTTATTATTTTTGTTTTATTAAAATTAATTTCTAGGTTATGTGCAGTCATCCATGTCATGGTATCGTCTAATATTGTCTGTAATTTGTAATTACAGTTAGTGTTATTGTCGCATGAAGCCATAATCGAAACATCATCTGCGAACAGTACTGAAGGTGTTTTAATGAAGTCTGGGAGGTCGTTTATATAAACTAGGAACAAAAAACATCCCAATACGCTTCCTTGTGGTATAGAAGCATTCATTGATTTATTTTCGGACCTGATTATCTCTATCTCCTGAGTTTGGTGGTTGTAGGACTCTATTTCAACCTGCTGTTCACGCTCATTTAGGTATGAAACGAACCATTCATGACATTTTCCTCTGATGCCTATACTATATAATTTGTTCAATAAAATGTTAAACTGTACCTTGTCGTAAGCCTTCGTCATGTCTAATAACAGTCCTAGAGCTTGTTTTTTCTTATTAATAATATTAACACCTTCCTGCATAAACTTATATACTGCTAATGTTGTAGATCGATGTTTTCTAAAGCCGTATTGTGCGTCATTAAAGATACTGTATTTCTCACAAAAGGTGTAAACTCTATTGTACATGGCTTTTTCAATTATTTTTGAAGCTGTTGGTAATAATGCTATAGGTCGATAATTATTTGGGTCAAATTTAGAGTTTTTCTTATGAATTGGTTTAATTATAGATTTTTTTAACATACTAGGAAATATACCTTCTTCGAATGATTGATTTATTATTAAATAAAATGGAAGAGTCAATTCATCTGCGCATTTTTTGATTAGAGACGGAGGGAGTTCATCTATTCCATGGCTGTTTTTATTTTTTAATTCTTTTATTATTTTATTTACTTCAAAAGGATCCAAAGGTTTAAGGTATATAGAGTTCTCTCTTTGAGATAAAGTTAAAGAGCCATTATTTGCAGTTGAATAAAGTGATGAGTTTATGCTGGTTTCTCCCACAGAGGCAAAGAACTCACCAAATACGTTAGCCACCTCCTTAGGATCAGAGGTTTTTTTATTGTTTAATTTTAAGGTTATGTTATGTTTGTCATTTTTTACTTTTTTATTAGTGCGTTCATTTATTATACTCCACATTGTCTTAACCTTGTTTCCTGATGTCATCATTTTATTGGTATAGTGTAATTTTTTTGAAGTATTTATTGTAGTTTTTAATAGTTTTTCATATTTTTTATAGTGCTGGGTTAAAATAGGGTTTTTATTTCTGTTAATAAATATCTTAACACTTTAACAGCCAAGCATTTTTTAATGCGCTTTCCCTGGGACGCCGGCCATTTTTTACGTTTTTGCAAGATTTTTAAAAAAAAAACGGTAATTGCTAGATGCGTAATTTTTTTTTAGTTCTTTTATGTGTTATCTATTTTATAGGTGTAATTAAAAACATATTTAAATTAATAATTGTTTTATTTAAAAAAATACCATTATAAAAAGTGCGAAAATGAAAAAAAAAAAAACTCTAACATACTTATAGTACACAGTTTAGGCGGCATAATTCTTTTGGGTGTGAAAAATTTTGAAACAGGGATGGTAGCAAAGGGGCACATTACAGTCTGGACAGTAAAAAACAGTTTCCTTTCTACCACGTTGACCAGTTGCTGCCTTTGTTCTGTCTGCACAAACTTTGCACACTCTTGCAACTTTTTCCTTTTTTTCGGAGCTCGGAATCTTCTCTAGGAAGTGCCTTCCGATCAGTCTTGTGCCTTTTCCAACGAAATGTGGGCCTGATGAGGGTCCTGGCTCGTCAGCTGATGCCGTTTCCACCAGCTCTTCACCACAAGCCATCAAGAATTGTGAAAAACGTAGGCGGCGTGATTGCGTACTGGACTTATTATAAATTACATAAGCATTGACCATTGCCCTTGCTACCAAATTGAAGAACATTTTCTTCCACCACTTCATACTCTTCCTATTCAACGAGTAGTAGGACACATATTGGTCATTCAGGTCTACTCCGATCTTATTACAATTATAGTCTAATATGCAGTCGGGTTTTGTTCTTTTTGTAACACCGACACCTTTGACTTTAGAGTCCACCTCTGACCATGTAGCTGCATGTTTCGTAGTCAGCATGAGCACATCACGCTTGTCTTTCCATTTACAAGCAGTAAGATTACCCCTATGGCAGAAGGTCATTTCGTCTCTATCTAAAATTTGATGACGCCAATCCTGAGGCAGACCTCGACGATTCCCCATTACAGTGCCAACAAGGCGAGTTTCCTTCAGCCAGAGGTTGTCGGCGATAATTGGGCTTGTAAAAAAGCGGTCCATATATATAGTGTGCCATTTTCCAAAATATGGTTCGCTCAACTCCGTTACTATTGCGATTACAGTTTTGGAATCGCCTACATACGGGACCATTCGGAGTATGTATCCAGTTGCAGAGTCACACAGCATATATATTTTCATCCCATATTTATCAGGCTTGTCTTTATTATATACACGGAAGTGTACTCGTCCTCTAAAGCCACAAGTTCCTTCGTCTATTGTAAGGTTTTCTTCAGGATAAAAGCTGCCTTCAAATAGATTGCAAAGTTGATCGAAATACGGCCGGAGTTTGAAAAATGCATCGTATTCGGGATGACCACGGGGTTTATAGAATGCATTGTCGTTCAAATGCAGGCAGCTATATATGGCTCTGAAGCGGTTGCGGCTCATGTGTTTGCTGGCGAACGATGACTCTATAATTTCCCGCGTCGACCAATACGAATCAAAACTCTCTTTACGGACGAGCGACATGTGAATGACGATGCCAAAAAAAGACTTCAGTTCTTGTACTTTGACTGGTTTCCAGCTGTGTAGCATAGAACCAGGTTTTAGTATGCCTGTTCTTAGTTGTTTGGCTCTCATTTGAGACGCATAACGGTTCGTTTCGGTCTTCAGTAACAGCCAAAAAGAATGTGGGAAAAATATAGAGAAGCACTCGAAAGGTGAAGGATTTTGAGATACCTGTGCTAATACCCTGCTTTGTTCTTGAAATACCGGATTTGAATGTGGCTCCTGCATTGGTCGGTATGACCATCCATTAGATTCATCTATGGCCCTGGAAGATTGTGAACGGATGATGGGGCGACGAGTTACTGACCGCATTGCCGGTCGACGGCGTCCACGGCCCGATGTTGTACTTGTGGTTGGTATATTTATAAGACCCCCCTCGGGCACTCTCATCTCCTCTTCCGGATCCCTGGTGTCTGGCGTATCGCTCTCCAGTCCGTCTACGGCCGATATAACTTCTTGTAGATCAAAAAGTACATCTAAAATGAAAAAAAAACAATATAAAAATATGCAATACAAAAAAACGATTATACCTACTGATAATATATTCATAGAAGCAATTATTATTATTATTTACCTTCAATATCATTATCTGGAGCTTCCCCAACGTCTGAGTCATCATCATCTATCAACCAATCTATTATTTCCGTGGAATCGAGACGAAAATTACGACGCGTCGACGACATTTCGCGCCAAAATTGTGTAGCGTGCTCGCGGCCGGGCGGTATAGCGGGCACTGGCGACAAGGTCAACAAACAGTTGCTCTATGCCGAAACCCCGCACCGCACCCCTATGAATCATGCATGTGTGCGTAGCCGAATAAACACTCTAGATGACGGTTGAACGCCGATCACGTACAGAGTGCGTGATTTTTTAATAAACAATATGAAAGTTGATCACGTACTCAGTTCGTGATCGGCGTCCTGAGGAAAGATCGGCATCACGTACTGAGTACGTGATCGGCTGTTAAAGTGTTAAGGAGTCTCTTGTGTCTGCAAGATTCTTTAATACCATTTGTTAGCCAGTACTTTTTAAATGTTGGTTTTAGTTTTATTTTACGTAGTGGTATCGTTTGGTTCAGTATATTCAAAAGAGTATCGTTAAAAACTGTGTAGTTTTGATTTACAGATTTTTCAGGTGTAATTATTTTACTCCAGTTTATGTCTTGTAATTTAGATTTAAATCTTTGTATATTTGTAGCCGTAAACAATCTTTTTTTAATAGTCCATGTCTTTATTGTTGATGTTTGTGGAAGTTCTAGATGTATTATAGAGCTACTATGGTCAGAAAAACCATAGTCCTCCACTGTTGTGTACATGTCTTTTTGTTTGAAGTTGGTGAATATTAAATCTAAACATGTGGAGGTGGTTGGGGTGATACGTGTTGGTGTGTTAATGTGCTGTGTAAACTTGTGTTCTTGCATTAAATTTAAAAAGGATTTAGTTTTTAAATTATTCGAGAGAATATTTATATTGAAATCGCCTCCAATAATAACATTTACCCTTGAGTATTTTTTGTTAATATATAATAAAACTTTTTCCAGTTGTTGAAAAAATACTTCTTCCTCTCTTCTATTCCAGTACATTGTCACTAATAATACATTTTCGTTAGGGAGTTCAACCGCGCATAACTCGATGATGTAATCTATTGACATGTCTGTTATATCACTTCGATTGTTGTAGTTAATGTTGTCCTTGATTAAAATACAAACGCCTCCTCCTGTGCGAGTGTTGCGGCAATAGGATGACGCGATTTTGTACCCGGTAAATTGTATTAAATCAAGCCTCTCATGCGTGAGCCAAGTTTCAGAAATACATAATGCAGAAAAAGATGCATTCAAGCTAAAGAACGATTCTAGTAAATCTTGTTTATTGTTCAAGCTTTGCATATTTTGAAAAACAATTTTAAATGGCAGTTCTTTGTTTTCGAAATATTTGGTTTTCTATTGTGTGCTGTGGTGATGGGTGTATTGTAATGTGGAGAGATTGGTCTAACTCTTGTGTTCCCGTTGTATTTTGTTGTGTATTGGATAGTTTACAGCTTTCATTAATATTTTCCCTTTTTTCTATTTTGCCATCTATGTATAATCGATTATTTTTTATTACAGCGTATGATCCTCCTTTCCTAGCTTGAAACATTCTCTCCCTTAGCTGAGCTCTTTCCCTTCTGGCATTTGAATCGAGAAACTCAGATATGTAGAGTCCAGTTCCTTGGAAATATTGGCTACTATTTATAAGAAATGCTGTCATTCTCTTGCTTATGAGTTCGATGGAAACCGGTCGATTTTTTGTTCCCACTCTCCCTATTCTATGTATTTCTTCGATGTAACCAGTTAGGTCTATATTAGTAATTTCATAAAATAATTTGATAAGCCTGTCGTGAAGCTCATTTTCAAACTCATTATAGTGTTCCGCTAGGCCGTATATTACAATTTTTTTACGGTTAGTCTCCTGTTTTTGTTGAAGTGGCAGAGTTTGAGATAATATGTTTCCTATTTCTCGCTTGAGGTTTTCATTTTCTGTTTGTAATTGTATTATAGTCTTGTTTACATTGTATATTTCTATTTTGCGTTGTTCGTTTTCAGCGGTTAAAGATTTAGTTTGTACATTAAATTCCAGTTGCATCTCAGAGATAGCTTTCCTTATCTCACTATGAATAGTGTCTTGCAGCTCTTGTACTATAGATTTGTTATTTTCCTTCAACCGTATTAAGATAAGGTCACTAAGTGTTTCCATAGTAAATAGAGGCTCTGGTTGTAGTTCTAAATTTTGAGAATAGTTTGTTTGAGTCAAAGTATCTCCTAAGAAGCTAGAGTACTCAGAGCCAACAGTTTCATTTTGCATGTGTTGCATTTTTGCTTTTGTTGTGATGTTGTCAACTGGTGGTTTTGTGATTATAGTGGGATCTGGTCCCATCGATGATCTTATTGGGGTATCTATATTTCCAGTTTTAGGAACTTTGCACAAACATGTTTGACATATCCACGTCTTTTTTTGTTCCTGAGACATAGATTTGGTAAATTGTTCTTTTGAGACACCGGCACATATTAAATCATACTTGTATTTACATAATGAACAAGTCAGGTTCTCTTTTGTAGGTAATTTTTGTTGGCACCCTTCGCAGCGAGATACCGTTGGCGCCATCTTTTGCGTAAATTGCACAAAATTATAGATTTTTATTTTGACTGTTAATTTTTGCCACCTAGTGTCGAATAGCAAAAACAGTAGCAGCTGTAGTTTTGTAGCTGTTGATTCTTGTAATTAGTTATAATGGTAACCAATAGATGGCGCTGATGTTCGCAGAAAAAATGGCAATGACTTGTATATTTTTGTATAAAATTTTAACTTTTTGTAATTACTTAATATAATATGTACCTTTAGTGTTATTTCATCAAGAATATTCTTCAATTCACCAGTGGAGATACATTTTCATCAAACGTTTTTGTATAATACTAGAACTTTTGAATTTATAAATCGTTATTTTGATGACACTTTTTATTGAAAATTCTTTGTTTATACTGTATATTTCTTGCGAACTCCAATGTCACTCACTGATTGTCACTTATAGTTTAGGTTTATCACTAATTCGTGCTTAATAATTCACTTTGGCTAATTTAACAGAATTTAATTTATCGCGACTCGACACTCATGTCCGCGAGATGGCGTCGAACCTCTTTTACTTTAGTTTCAGATTAATCATGTATGCTACATTCGCCCATCAAATGGGGTCCAGCTAGGCATACTAACCCTACACATTGGAGACGATGGCGAAACCCAGAGTATCCTCTAGAATCTCGACTATCTTCATTTTATCAGATATTTTGACCATTCCCATAATCTTTCCCCCTTTGGAGGCAAGAATGAGATTTATGTTGTTTGTTTTTATAACATCTGCTTCATATAATGACTCAGATTTCTTGGCTTTTATCAATGGATTCACTGCTGAGTCGAATTCTTTTTCTGCAATCGTCGCATTCTGCATGTCTGTAAATGCGGAGGAAGGATAGGATATATTGTTCTGACTAGCTCGAGCAATCAGTTTAAATAAGACCGTATTACGTGCGCGCACTGTTTCCTCAGGTGAGGGAGTAATTACATCATCGCTCCACTTATATGTCCCTAGGCTCACTGACTCAACAGCGGTACTCAGCGCTTCTGTCGTCACTTGTACTGTTGGAGTGATATCATGTTTCTTTTTGGTTACATTCTTCAGAACAGCCTCCTTTGTAGAAGAAGCTTTCTTTTCGTTTGGAGGCCTATTGATTTTGGCCTCTCGTTTCTGAGTTTCTCGGCGTTCTAATGGCACTAACGAACCTTCGCTATATATGCTACTTAATTCCTCATCACTCACTCTATAGTGATTTCCAACGTCTGGTGTAAAATTGACGAGAGAGCATGTACCTATGCTCAGTCGACTGACACCGGATGTACTTCTGATGGACTTGCACGGATTAGAATAATCCTTAGAGCTAGGGTAAGGATTAACCAACTTATTCATAGCTACTTGAAGAGTAGCTGAATTAAGCATGATTCGCGAGTTAACTAACGGTATGTGAGTACCACTTCCGATTAGGGTGAATACTCGGTTGACGAAAAGATTATTGAGGTTGTAAGAGGCTAACCTCTCACAACCACCGAAGTGCTCTTCACCTCTGGAATCAGTTTTGTAGCTAACTACCATAATATGACCCGAGTTCGGTTCCTTAGAATGGTAGATCGTCTTAAGAGTAATGATTCTACGAGTGATTTCTGAATTTGCCATCGCTGATGTGTAAGGCGTTTGACGTCCTACTCGACTACTGAAACTTTTCAACTCAATTTTGTTAGATGTATACCTTAATTTAACTGTTCGTGTATATATTTAATCCATGAACTGGTAACAGCAAGGTCCAAGCAATGCGGAATGAACATAACTGGCCATTTACGTGTGCGTGCTCTAGCTGGAGATACCGTCAGTAGCCTGTCTGTTAAATCCACTCTACTTATATTACTGCTGTATTCTTATATAACAGCTGGATGTGGAATATTTATATATTGTCTTGTTGGTCTATTGTACCTTCTACGGTTATCAATTTCATCAGAAACATGTTTAAATACCGATTTGTAATTAACACAACAGATAACAGTTTTAAAGGTTTATTACCGAATGTACTTTTTCTAGAACTAATAGTTGACGACTTTTCTATTAGTTACTACCGAAAGTACTTTAAAACGAACAAATATTTTAGGGTGTCTTTTTCGTAAGTAATAAATCGAATATTTATAAAGTTTGAATGTTTACATAAAGATCATAACAATGTTATTACATTACATGTATAATATACATACATTGTCAAAAAAAAACATGAAAATGCAATAATTTAGTTACCTGTAGTTCGGAGTCGCTCCATTTTTGTATTCCTGCGCTGGCCGAATGAATGAATAACTGTTTTTTGATTGGCTAACCCAATGGTAAATATATTTGTCGCTATGTTTTGGCATTAAAACAATTATTTCTAAAATTGGAGTGGACTTTAAATCCAAAAATGTATTTGTGTGTTAAAAAGGACGTTCGGTATTTATACTCAAGTAACCTAATAAATGTCAGGACTTAATGACGTCAACCAAATTGTTCTTTTGAAAGGACGGTAGGACTTAGGAGGATATGCTGATGATATGAAAATATTTAGAAAAATAAATTGTTTGGATGATTGCCGGCTTCTTCAAAATGATTTAAACAGCTTTCAACATTATTGTCATATTAATAACCTAGATTTAAACGTTTCCAAGTGTTGTTTTGTTATTTTTACCCGCAAAGTAAAAGTAGTAAAATTTAAATACACTCTTGAGGGGCAGGAGTTGCAACTGGTGGATGTGGTACGAGATCTTGGTATTTTTCATGATGCCAAGTTCACGTATGAGAAGCATATAGACCACGTTGCCAAAAAGGCCAACAAAGCGTTGGGCTTTGTTCTTAGATCCAGCTCCCAATTTACCAACTTAAATGTAGTGAAAATTCTTTACTGTTCTCTAGTGCGTAGCATCCTCGAGTATTGCTCTCAAGTATGGAATCCTCAATACAAAATCTATATCGACCGACTTGAGTCAATTCAGCGTAGGTTTATGAGGTACCTGCAATACAGGTCTCAAACCTATGACCCTTGTTACGAAGCAAGATGTCGAAGACACCATATCTTACCACTGTGCGAAAGAAGAAAGTTTTCGGATATTGGATGCCTAGTTAAAATCGCCCAAAATGAAATTGATTCTCCCGATCTATTATCTAAAGTCACACTTAGGGTACCTAACAGGATGACCAGACTTCAAACCTATGTAGATGTTCCCCAGAGCTCGTCAAACTACAGGCAGAATGCGTTTTTTGTTAGATCCGCCATAGAGATCAACAAGCTAGTGACCCAGTTTAACTGTGACTTTGATTTATTTAACACAAAACCACATGTTTTTCTTAACAGCCTAACAAATTCCTGGTTTGGTTCTCAAACTGTGTAGATATCTTATATCTTATATGTATGCTTTTTTGTTTACTACATTTTTATATGTAACTTTTATATGTAACTTTTGTTTACCTAATAGTATAAGTTCTTATAACGTAACATAGATGTTTAACTGCGAAAACATCTGTAGCGTCATCTACCGACTAACTCAAGCGAACACCTACACTACGTCCTGAATCGCGATATCAACAATCGCACAGCGATTCCGCATATATACAACGTCCAACGAACAACTGTGGGGCAGTTGGCCCGCCAGGCGCGATCACCTTCGCCTGGTCGGAGGATCCTCCCTTTTCGTTGGAGGCGTGGTGCTGTTACGTCACCGCGACCTCCACAGTGGTGACCTCAATCAAAGTCACGATATTTGATCATTGCTCGTCCGATTATTACAAAGGCAGTTAAACCTGAATTCGAGGATTGTTCTAACGTTAACCTTACACGTAGCGCTAATTCAGGTATATCTGCGAGCCATGCAGATAGTACGTCTCTGGCATTAGTCTCATTTACATGATAACCATAAAACTTATACACCAGTCGGATTACATCTCCCTTGATTTTAGTAGAGTGCTGTAGGTCATCTTCCAGACCTTGTCCAAGCTTGGTTAAAAAGTCTTCTGAGACATTTCCACGTTTGGATACAGCTACAAACACTGTGGTGAATAAGTCGATCGCGTTAAGATGTTGCTCATTAGACGTGGTTGTAATTAAGAAATCTATGTAATCACTCGCTCGAGTATTGACTAACTCTTGAGAGGTTGTTTCAATGGGAATTTCCTCCATATTATCGTTATTTCCTGCAATTAAGTTATATGATGTTATGAATGCATCTTTTGTTTTACCTCTCGTTACCGGAGTCTCTGTTTGTAAGAAGTACAGTAGAATTTCTTTGATAACTTGGTTAGACATGTTTTGGGTTAAGAAGTAATCAAATGGCAATACAGGAGCTACCAGTTCACCTATTGATACAGCTAAGATATGATCAATAGATGGCATAGCTGAACCTTGTATAGCATAATGGCCATAGGTGAGGAGAAAAGCTAATTTGCTTGTATCATTGATTGAGTCATTGTCACGTTGCTGAACAAGTGTCGAAGTCCGAGTTTTGAGAGATTTCAATAATGGAAGATTTCCTTAAAGACCTCTGATAGTGTACCTCTAGTATCACACCAGCCTCGTCTATGTATCTGCTGTGCCATAATAACTGTTAAGCTTGATGTTAACGTAAAACGAAACCAAAATTAGATATAAAAGGAAATTAAGAGAGTATCAAAATGTTGTCGATATTTATTGTAATGTAGGTGCGTGTAGTAGGAGATAGAAAAGAAACAGTTTAAAGTTCACAGTAGAATAAAGTTTATTATGTACACCACACACACGAAGTAATAGAAGGAGTAACAGACAGAAAGAAAGTATAACAGTTTACAAGATAGAAGAAAAACAAGTCCTTAGCACATAATATACAATCTAAACTTTTCATCTAAATGGTGATTAGTCTTTAATTAGTTTATAACATTAGTTAAGTAACACTGTATGTTTTCCTAATAAAAATAAAATAAAATAAAATATCATTGTCTTCACAATCAATTTCAGATAGCTTTTTTATGTATTGTTAAATTAATTCTTCTTGTAAAAGATCGATTAGATTTTTAATATATACGTCTTACTCGTACCGCAAAACTAAGCATATACATAACTGAATCAAAGGCACAAGTATTTTTAATTTCCGTATAATTAGAATTAAAATGTGCATACAATTCACATTTTTTTTAACTTTAATTTAAATAAGTACTGATTTTTTTACAAGTCTACCCTGCCCTTTCCAATTTTCTATAAATGACGGCTGATCTGCAAATATGGAGTCCTCATTAAACACTTCCATTTTTGTTATTGGTTCTGCTGACTCACTTATTTTCCTGTGATCTTACCGTGATAGTTGGTCCAATGTTCGTAAAAGGTGACTAAAGCAGAGTTTGCAGATATCTCTACTAAAACTATATTTGGCCTAGCAATCCGTCTGGAAACTCTCTAGTCACATTTAACGTTTTTGTGTACTTCGTTTTTTCTGACCTTTTTTATTATTTTTCAATGCAAATTTCTTTTTCTTTATCATGGTATAAATCATCAAAAGCATTTCGTGGTAACATAAATTGGACCGATTTAAGCAAAAATGATTCAGTCCACACTAACCTCATTTCGAGATAATAGAGTTTAAAGTTTATTTCGGTATTTCTCTGGCGTTGTAGTTCTAAATGTTATGTTTTTAATTTTATGTTATTCTAAGTGTTCTAAACTAATTTACATGCATGTATTTAGTAAATAAATTTTAATAGTTTCGTAGATATTCAAGAAAACTTGCGCGTGGATCATTATTACATAATACATTTTGTATGGAATTAGCTGTGTAGGCTGCGGAAAGAAAAATGCAAAAATGTTCCAAACTATGACAAAAATAAAAGCTTAAAAATGTTTATTATTTTTATTTTATTTAAAAAAACACAAATGTTACCCTACTCCTCATCCAAATCAAAGTCGGGTTCATCACAATAACCATCTATATCGTCTATTATTGCATCGTCTCCCTTCAGTTTTTTATAATAACCAATGCAATCATTTGGTATGAGATGGAATAACGATTTCAAATCGTTTAACTTCTTTTTGTTAATCAGTTTTCCTGAAGGCCATAATTCTTGCAAATCTTCTTCTATGACACCCAAATCAACACCTTTTAATTTCTTTTTAATATTCAGTTCTTTGTAGTCCTCATTAAAGGAAGTTCTCATGAACAAAGAATGTTGAGTCTTTTTTGTGATTAAAATTTCTTTTGTTTTGAGCCAGTTTACTTTGCTCTTATCATTAAATATTTTTCTATTAACTATTTTCTTTTCTAGAATTTGAGATCCAACAAAATCACAACTTTCCATTTTATGGACCTGTAAAGGATTTTTGTTTTTGCATTGTTTCATAATGGCAATATAATCATCCACGGAGTATATCCTTTCATATTGCTTGAGTCGAGTCTCAATTTTAGCGAAGTCGTTGTCATTTGGTAGGAAAGTGTGTCCTGATTCTAGGTAACGGAAGCTGATTGTCTCGAGAGTGGGGTGTCTATTTAATAAAGCCTTTAAAATCAAAACGATTTTGATATTCCTGTTTTGCCCTCCGCAACAGTCACTCCACAAAATCAATTTTTTTACTGTAGGAGGTAGCACGCACTTAATATATTTCCTCAAACATGAACCCACTTCTTGGGCCCCTCTGCCTGCCTCGCCTTCAGCCCAAACAAAACAATTCCCAACACCGTTGGAAGCCGAGTGTATACCGCAGTTGTATACCCATAACTGCCTTTTGTAGAAAACTATATTGGTCGGTATTCTAGGTAAAGGCAAGGTTTTCTCCAAATCGTAAGTCAGACATTCAGTTTCTTCACAAGTTTTAGCCTGTTCAAAATCTTCCTTCAGCTTCTTCCTTAAATCTTCGGCAATTTTTTGGTGTTCTTCTTTTTCTCTTTGGGCATTTGCTCTTTCAGCTGAGGTAGTAGAATTTTTCAATGTCATTTCATAAAGATCACATTTGTTACACGTGTCTTTCTTAAGGCTCTTGCACCTCAAATTGAATTTTTGTACAAAAATATGTCTAACAACATTGAAGGATGGACATTTTTCATCTTTTCCAAATTCTTTTTCGAATTCTATTTTGAACAATTCGTAGATTTTTGGTACCGTCTGGTTCTGACTAGCTCGAGCAATCAGTTTAAATAAGACCGTATTACGTGCGCGCACTGTTTCCTCAGGTGAGGGAGTAATTACATCATCGCTCCACTTATATGTCCCTAGGCTCACTGACTCAACAGCGGTACTCAGCGCTTCTGTCGTCACTTGTACTGTTGGAGTGATATCATGTTTCTTTTTGGTTACATTCTTCAGAACAGCCTCCTTTGTAGAAGAAGCTTTCTTTTCGTTTGGAGGCCTATTGATTTTGGCCTCTCGTTTCTGAGTTTCTCGGCGTTCTAATGGCACTAACGAACCTTCGCTATATATGCTACTTAATTCCTCATCACTCACTCTATAGTGATTTCCAACGTCTGGTGTAAAATTGACGAGAGAGCATGTACCTATGCTCAGTCGACTGACACCGGATGTACTTCTGATGGACTTGCACGGATTAGAATAATCCTTAGAGCTAGGGTAAGGATTAACCAACTTATTCATAGCTACTTGAAGAGTAGCTGAATTAAGCATGATTCGCGAGTTAACTAACGGTATGTGAGTACCACTTCCGATTAGGGTGAATACTCGGTTGACGAAAAGATTATTGAGGTTGTAAGAGGCTAACCTCTCACAACCACCGAAGTGCTCTTCACCTCTGGAATCAGTTTTGTAGCTAACTACCATAATATGACCCGAGTTCGGTTCCTTAGAATGGTAGATCGTCTTAAGAGTAATGATTCTACGAGTGATTTCTGAATTTGCCATCGCTGATGTGTAAGGCGTTTGACGTCCTACTCGACTACTGAAACTTTTCAATTCAATTTTGTTAGATGTATACCTTAATTTAACTGTTCGTGTATATATTTAATCCATGAACTGGTAACAGCAAGGTCCAAGCAATGCGGAATGAACATAACTGGCCATTTACGTGTGCGTGCTCTAGCTGGAGATACCGTCAGTAGCCTGTCTGTTAAATCCACTCTACTTATATTACTGCTGTATTCTTATATAACAGCTGGATGTGGAATATTTATATATTGTCTTGTTGGTCTATTGTACCTTCTACGGTTATCAATTTCATCAGAAACATGTTTAAATACCGATTTGTAATTAACACAACAGATAACAGTTTTAAAGGTTTATTACCGAATGTACTTTTTCTAGAACTAATAGTTGACGACTTTTCTATTAGTTACTACCGAAAGTACTTTAAAACGAACAAATATTTTAGGGTGTCTTTTTCGTAAGTAATAAATCGAATATTTATAAAGTTTGAATGTTTACATAAAGATCATAACAATGTTATTACATTACATGTATAATATACATACATTGTCAAAAAAAAACATGAAAATGCAATAATTTAGTTACCTGTAGTTCGGAGTCGCTCCATTTTTGTATTCCTGCGCTGGCCGAATGAATGAATAACTGTTTTTTGATTGGCTAACCCAATGGTAAATATATTTGTCGCTATGTTTTGGCATTAAAACAATTATTTCTAAAATTGGAGTGGACTTTAAATCCAAAAATGTATTTGTGTGTTAAAAAGGACGTTCGGTATTTATACTCAAGTAACCTAATAAATGTCAGGACTTAATGACGTCAACCAAATTGTTCTTTTGAAAGGACGGTAGGACTTAGGAGGATATGCTGATGATATGAAAATATTTAGAAAAATAAATTGTTTGGATGATTGCCGGCTTCTTCAAAATGATTTAAACAGCTTTCAACATTATTGTCATATTAATAACCTAGATTTAAACGTTTCCAAGTGTTGTTTTGTTATTTTTACCCGCAAAGTAAAAGTAGTAAAATTTAAATACACTCTTGAGGGGCAGGAGTTGCAACTGGTGGATGTGGTACGAGATCTTGGTATTTTTCATGATGCCAAGTTCACGTATGAGAAGCATATAGACCACGTTGCCAAAAAGGCCAACAAAGCGTTGGGCTTTGTTCTTAGATCCAGCTCCCAATTTACCAACTTAAATGTAGTGAAAATTCTTTACTGTTCTCTAGTGCGTAGCATCCTCGAGTATTGCTCTCAAGTATGGAATCCTCAATACAAAATCTATATCGACCGACTTGAGTCAATTCAGCGTAGGTTTATGAGGTACCTGCAATACAGGTCTCAAACCTATGACCCTTGTTACGAAGCAAGATGTCGAAGACACCATATCTTACCACTGTGCGAAAGAAGAAAGTTTTCGGATATTGGATGCCTAGTTAAAATCGCCCAAAATGAAATTGATTCTCCCGATCTATTATCTAAAGTCACACTTAGGGTACCTAACAGGATGACCAGACTTCAAACCTATGTAGATGTTCCCCAGAGCTCGTCAAACTACAGGCAGAATGCGTTTTTTGTTAGATCCGCCATAGAGATCAACAAGCTAGTGACCCAGTTTAACTGTGACTTTGATTTATTTAACACAAAACCACATGTTTTTCTTAACAGCCTAACAAATTCCTGGTTTGGTTCTCAAACTGTGTAGATATCTTATATCTTATATGTATGCTTTTTTGTTTACTACATTTTTATATGTAACTTTTATATGTAACTTTTGTTTACCTAATAGTATAAGTTCTTATAACGTAACATAGATGTTTAACTGCGAAAACATCTGTAGCGTCATCTACCGACTAACTCAAGCGAACACCTACACTACGTCCTGAATCGCGATATCAACAATCGCACAGCGATTCCGCATATATACAACGTCCAACGAACAACTGTGGGGCAGTTGGCCCGCCAGGCGCGATCACCTTCGCCTGGTCGGAGGATCCTCCCTTTTCGTTGGAGGCGTGGTGCTGTTACGTCACCGCGACCTCCACAGTGGTGACCTCAATCAAAGTCACGATATTTGATCATTGCTCGTCCGATTATTACAAAGGCAGTTAAACCTGAATTCGAGGATTGTTCTAACGTTAACCTTACACGTAGCGCTAATTCAGGTATATCTGCGAGCCATGCAGATAGTACGTCTCTGGCATTAGTCTCATTTACATGATAACCATAAAACTTATACACCAGTCGGATTACATCTCCCTTGATTTTAGTAGAGTGCTGTAGGTCATCTTCCAGACCTTGTCCAAGCTTGGTTAAAAAGTCTTCTGAGACATTTCCACGTTTGGATACAGCTACAAACACTGTGGTGAATAAGTCGATCGCGTTAAGATGTTGCTCATTAGACGTGGTTGTAATTAAGAAATCTATGTAATCACTCGCTCGAGTATTGACTAACTCTTGAGAGGTTGTTTCAATGGGAATTTCCTCCATATTATCGTTATTTCCTGCAATTAAGTTATATGATGTTATGAATGCATCTTTTGTTTTACCTCTCGTTACCGGAGTCTCTGTTTGTAAGAAGTACAGTAGAATTTCTTTGATAACTTGGTTAGACATGTTTTGGGTTAAGAAGTAATCAAATGGCAATACAGGAGCTACCAGTTCACCTATTGATACAGCTAAGATATGATCAATAGATGGCATAGCTGAACCTTGTATAGCATAATGGCCATAGGTGAGGAGAAAAGCTAATTTGCTTGTATCATTGATTGAGTCATTGTCACGTTGCTGAACAAGTGTCGAAGTCCGAGTTTTGAGAGATTTCAATAATGGAAGATTTTTTTTTTTTTTTTTTTTTTTTTTTTTTTTTTTTTTTTTTTTGGACAACTAACAAAGCTTACACTATTACATGACTGAGATACATTTATAATGATTCATAAGGTAGTGTAGCCTTAATTAAAAGCTGCCACGGCATGCAATAAACACAATGTTGTACTTATTAAATAATTTAAAGATAACCAGTGTAACTAGTGTGCTCTGCACTCAATTTATAAAAAGACATATACTTAAACTTAGCATACTGTTAACAAAAACATACAAAAAATAAGCTAATATGTAGATAATAAAATAAAATTGAGCTTACAATTATGTGTCTAAACAAAAAAAAATAATAATATCTATGTGTTACATAAGCTATTGATCAAGATAGATTTAAATTTAGACAGCGAATAAGACATGTCGATCCAGAGGTTCGGCGTTCGTGACAGGAGACTATATTGTTTTTGAATCCGATTAATGGTTGAAAAATGACCTAGATTAGTTTTAGCAGCTCTAGCACAGAACGGTTGATAATTGGACAAGCGTGCGAGTTTGTATGGAATGTTAATATTGATTTTACTCAATAGATAAGAACAATCAAAATGACTATTGAAGATTTTAAATAAGAAAAGATGATCCAATAAACGTCGACGATTTTCCAAGTACGAAAGCTTAAAATATTTCAGGCGTGAGTGATATGAAGGTAATTGTTTTGCCCTATTATGTTGATACGACAAATGCCATAAAAATCTTTTTTGGATAGCCTCTAAACGCTTTTTATGGACTTCGTAATACGGTGTCCAGACAGTGCTGCAGTATTCCAAACCAGATCTCACTAAGGAGTTGTAAACAGATATTTTACTAGATGCATGTTTGAACTCCCTACAGTTTCGCAACACAAACCCAAGCAGTCTAAAACCTTTCGTCGCGATTCTATCGACATGAACATTGAAACGTAGCTTGTTATCAATGTGTACCCCCAAATCACGGATAACATCTTTTTTGTCAATAATACAATCATTAAAAGTATACTTATGATTGTAAATTTCCTTTTTCCTAGAGAAATGAACATGATAACATTTATCAGTATTCAGATTAATCCTGTTAATTACGCACCACTGATAGAAACGATCAAGATCAGACTGAAGACCGTGCGTGTCACATAGGTGGTCGACTTTTTTGATTATTTTTAGATCGTCAGCATATAAATAAATTTGAGAGTATAAAAAGCAATTTGCAACATCATTTATAAAGATATTAAAAAATAACGGTCCCAAATGTGATCCCTGAGGAACTCCTGACGGAGTTTCATACGAGCAGGACTTGAAACCATTGACCACCACATTAGAAGAACGATCACGAAGATAAGACTCACACCATAGCAATAAGTTGCCGGCTATACCGCAGTTGTTAAGTTTACGAAGCAGTAAAACATGGTCGACTCTGTCAAAAGCGCGACTAAAGTCTGTGTAGATTACATCAGCAGATGATCCCCGGTCTACTATGTCCACTACATCCGAAACAAAGCAAGCAAGATTGGTTTCAGTTGAGCGACCCTTAATAAAACCATGCTGCTCAGGCAGTAGTATATGTTTTACATGCCACGAGATAATGGGGTATATAATGGACTCAAAAACCTTGCCGAAGACTGATAATATTGACACAGGTCTGTAGTTATTGGCAACAGACTTATCGCCGGATTTGTATATGGGTACCACTAATGCTTGCTTCCACTTCTTAGGGAAGGAACCTGAAAGCAAAGACTTGTTATATATTAGAGAAAGAGGTTCCCCTAAGGCCTCACAACATTTTACGGCAAATATTGAAGGCAGCCCGTCCGGTCCAGCCCCTTTGCGAGGGTCAAGTCTCTTTAAGGCCGCTGCCACAGAGTCACCAGAGAATTGCAGTCGTTGCAGAGTATGTGTGCATCGAGTATTATCGACAACCGCAGAGGTATATGCACTACTGTCAGATGCGTGAACTGAGTGATAAGCTGAGGAGAAACACGACGCAAACAAATTACATATATCTGAGCCTTGCCTAACTTCCACATCCCCACAGCTCATAGTTGAGGGGTACGTACTATTACCGTTGCGTTTCTGCTTTAAAAATGACCAAAATAACCTAGGATTGGTAGTTACCGAAGATTCAATGAAGCTGATATATTTCTTGTATGTGGTACATGTCAGTTTCTGAACTCGCTCTTTGAGAATTTTGTATGAGATATTATCCATCGGATTTTTAAATTTACAATACAATACTCGATATTTGTTTTTTTCATGTAATAAACGAATAAGATCTTTACTATACCATGTCGGATATTTACGTGTCTTAGTTTTACTCATAGGTACGTGTATAGATATGATATCGTTAATTTTCTCATAGAATGAGTCAACCATTTTATCTACGCTATCGCACTGACTGAAAACGTCATTCCATGACACGGCTCTGAGTTCATGAATAATTTTACTATAGTCTGCCTTGTAGAATTGAAACCTGGGGCCAGGATTCGGGTTTAATGTGTCCTCGCGTATAATACACGACATGGTAAATTCAAGGGGTGGATGATGGGAATCCAAGTTGCATAATGGGTACTCCGACGTACATAGCTCTTCCAGAGGAATGTCAGTCAAAACAAGATCTAGAATTCTGTTCGAGCTATTGACAATAAAATTGTATTGGGCTAAATTATTTAAAGTTATAAAATCTAGAAGTTTTTGTTCATAAACACCATTTCTATTAACAGAAGCAATAAGAGATGATCCCGGTGTGCCAGACCATCCAATACTACCTAAATTGAAGTCACCCAGTATCAACGCGGCACTTGAATGTTCCAAGACGTAGTTGGTATTGTCCAGAAAATGATCTAGAATATGTTTTTGTATAGGTGGTGGAATATATACAGCACAGATAAAAAACTTTACTGGCCGGTTGTTCAAACATATATCAATGCTCACCCAGATGTCCTCACATTTACTCTCATACATAGTCATTCTAGTAGAAGATAAACGCTTTGATACGGCTACCAACACACCGCCGCCAGATTTGTTACTGTGAAAACCACTAGTCTCCCGGTCACGCCTGTACACTAGGTAACGGTCACAAAATAACTCCGAGTCCAATATGTCGCCTGCCAACCACGTCTCACATAGAACAACAATATCGTAATCACTAGACAGTACATTTAAATAAAAATCTGTAGTTTTCGTACGCAAACCTCTAACGTTTTGAAAATAATATTTTATCTTATTAGAGAATGTAAAACGTAAGCGAAAAATAATACATGATAATAACAAAACAATAAAATACCTAACGTTAATTGCTTACATAAAAAATATTATGTAAGTTTATTAAGAGCACTCATATCGCGAATAAAGATCGACTCGTCCTCCGGCTGTTTGCGTACATAAACTCGACCTCCGCGCACCCATACATACTTATATTTAAGTTCTTTAGCTCGATGTCTGGCAGCGGCATGAAGATTTCTGTTTTCGGTTGTCAAATTCTCCGAAACGAACACTGCAATCTTCTTATCGTCCAAGCCCAAAATACTAGTATTAAGCTTTTCGTTAGGATGGTCCTTATTATATTGAACTGACGCTGCAAGGAGAGAATCACGGACACGAGGCGTACCCAATTTCACCAGAATAGTACGCGGACGCGTCGATTTGGGATTAGATTTAGCAACTCGGGAACAGTAAAAAATGTCACGGTCCTCCAAGGGATACTTCACCACTTGACCAAGCTGTTTTACAATGCTGACCACATTTTCAGCTCTGTGTTCTGGTACGCACTGAAGCTCCAAGTTGGCTGATCTAGACAACTGATCCATTTGTCTGACTCGATTCAAAAGTCCATTAACCTCAGAACGTAGTGACTCGTTTTCCGTTTTAATCTTGATCATTTCGACGCGAGAAGAATTGTAATCCTCTTTCAAAGAATCATATTGACTACTTAAAAAATGTAGCGAGTCTTTAAAATCCCTTACTTGATCCCTTAATTCACGTAGCTGATCATTTAATGTGTTTTTCATCTCACCCATAAATACAGCCATAACAGAACGCATTTCCTCGCGTATGAGTAATTGTATATCGGGGTGTGTAGTAACACCCGTAGAGGATGAAAAATCCGTTCTCTGCTGTTTACGACGCAGTGTTATGTTCGACGCAGTCTCTTCCTCAAGTCGGGATTGGTCCCCATCCGATTGAGTGGTGGACGGGGTACTGGGAGGTGTACGTGCCAAAGACATAATCAAACCACACGACGTTTATATTACACTACAGTTATACTCCACAGGTTATCCCTTATCTTGTTTCAATCAAATAGCACTGGCGAGTTGTATAGGTAGCCGACAGTTGCGTAGGTGCAATGAGTTATTCAAGGTCACAAGCACTTGATGCGTAGACGCACTCCCCACTCGTCTCGTTGTTGTCGTAGCGTAGCTCGTAGACGATTAAAAGTGAAAGGACGGAAGCAACGCAACAGATAGCTGCCTCTTTCTAGTAACGCCCAAGGGGTGGTGCTAACTCATTTAACTGCTTCAAGTTAAAGCGAGATTTAAAAATTAATACTTTGCACCAATCACGTAATTAACAGCGAAAATTAATGTACAGAGCGACACGAGTATCACACAACACGACCACTCAAGGTAATTCTCACACACTCACCTAATTCCATTTCCTTAAAGACCTCTGATAGTGTACCTCTAGTATCACACCAGCCTCGTCTATGTATCTGCTGTGCCATAATAACTGTTAAGCTTGATGTTAACGTAAAACGAAACCAAAATTAGATATAAAAGGAAATTAAGAGAGTATCAAAATGTTGTCGATATTTATTGTAATGTAGGTGCGTGTAGTAGGAGATAGAAAAGAAACAGTTTAAAGTTCACAGTAGAATAAAGTTTATTATGTACACCACACACACGAAGTAATAGAAGGAGTAACAGACAGAAAGAAAGTATAACAGTTTACAAGATAGAAGAAAAACAAGTCCTTAGCACATAATATACAATCTAAACTTTTCATCTAAATGGTGATTAGTCTTTAATTAGTTTATAACATTAGTTAAGTAACACTGTATGTTTTCCTAATAAAAATAAAATAAAATAAAATATCATTGTCTTCACAATCAATTTCAGATAGCTTTTTTATGTATTGTTAAATTAATTCTTCTTGTAAAAGATCGATTAGATTTTTAATATATACGTCTTACTCGTACCGCAAAACTAAGCATATACATAACTGAATCAAAGGCACAAGTATTTTTAATTTCCGTATAATTAGAATTAAAATGTGCATACAATTCACATTTTTTTTAACTTTAATTTAAATAAGTACTGATTTTTTTACAAGTCTACCCTGCCCTTTCCAATTTTCTATAAATGACGGCTGATCTGCAAATATGGAGTCCTCATTAAACACTTCCATTTTTGTTATTGGTTCTGCTGACTCACTTATTTTCCTGTGATCTTACCGTGATAGTTGGTCCAATGTTCGTAAAAGGTGACTAAAGCAGAGTTTGCAGATATCTCTACTAAAACTATATTTGGCCTAGCAATCCGTCTGGAAACTCTCTAGTCACATTTAACGTTTTTGTGTACTTCGTTTTTTCTGACCTTTTTTATTATTTTTCAATGCAAATTTCTTTTTCTTTATCATGGTATAAATCATCAAAAGCATTTCGTGGTAACATAAATTGGACCGATTTAAGCAAAAATGATTCAGTCCACACTAACCTCATTTCGAGATAATAGAGTTTAAAGTTTATTTCGGTATTTCTCTGGCTTTGTAGTTCTAAATGTTATGTTTTTAATTTTATGTTATTCTAAGTGTTCTAAACTAATTTACATGCATGTATTTAGTAAATAAATTTTAATAGTTTCGTAGATATTCAAGAAAACTTGCGCGTGGATCATTATTACATAATACATTTTGTATGGAATTAGCTGTGTAGGCTGCGGAAAGAAAAATGCAAAAATGTTCCAAACTATGACAAAAATAAAAGCTTAAAAATGTTTATTATTTTTATTTTATTTAAAAAAACACAAATGTTACCCTACTCCTCATCCAAATCAAAGTCGGGTTCATCACAATAACCATCTATATCGTCTATTATTGCATCGTCTCCCTTCAGTTTTTTATAATAACCAATGCAATCATTTGGTATGAGATGGAATAACGATTTCAAATCGTTTAACTTCTTTTTGTTAATCAGTTTTCCTGAAGGCCATAATTCTTGCAAATCTTCTTCTATGACACCCAAATCAACACCTTTTAATTTCTTTTTAATATTCAGTTCTTTGTAGTCCTCATTAAAGGAAGTTCTCATGAACAAAGAATGTTGAGTCTTTTTTGTGATTAAAATTTCTTTTGTTTTGAGCCAGTTTACTTTGCTCTTATCATTAAATATTTTTCTATTAACTATTTTCTTTTCTAGAATTTGAGATCCAACAAAATCACAACTTTCCATTTTATGGACCTGTAAAGGATTTTTGTTTTTGCATTGTTTCATAATGGCAATATAATCATCCACGGAGTATATCCTTTCATATTGCTTGAGTCGAGTCTCAATTTTAGCGAAGTCGTTGTCATTTGGTAGGAAAGTGTGTCCTGATTCTAGGTAACGGAAGCTGATTGTCTCGAGAGTGGGGTGTCTATTTAATAAAGCCTTTAAAATCAAAACGATTTTGATATTCCTGTTTTGCCCTCCGCAACAGTCACTCCACAAAATCAATTTTTTTACTGTAGGAGGTAGCACGCACTTAATATATTTCCTCAAACATGAACCCACTTCTTGGGCCCCTCTGCCTGCCTCGCCTTCAGCCCAAACAAAACAATTCCCAACACCGTTGGAAGCCGAGTGTATACCGCAGTTGTATACCCATAACTGCCTTTTGTAGAAAACTATATTGGTCGGTATTCTAGGTAAAGGCAAGGTTTTCTCCAAATCGTAAGTCAGACATTCAGTTTCTTCACAAGTTTTAGCCTGTTCAAAATCTTCCTTCAGCTTCTTCCTTAAATCTTCGGCAATTTTTTGGTGTTCTTCTTTTTCTCTTTGGGCATTTGCTCTTTCAGCTGAGGTAGTAGAATTTTTCAATGTCATTTCATAAAGATCACATTTGTTACACGTGTCTTTCTTAAGGCTCTTGCACCTCAAATTGAATTTTTGTACAAAAATATGTCTAACAACATTGAAGGATGGACATTTTTCATCTTTTCCAAATTCTTTTTCGAATTCTATTTTGAACAATTCGTAGATTTTTGGTACCGTCATTCCTGGCTGCAGATATAAAGCATCGCTGTTCTTTTCTCTACGATAATGTGACTCGTATTTTGGCAACCTTTTGATAACATCGATAATAAGCTCAATATGTCTTTGTGGCGTTTTATTCCATCCGCCTGCTGTTTCTCCTCTTTTATCTTTTATTTCTCTGTCATTGCGTTTTTTTCGAAGACTGACAGTAACTTTTTGAGGTGTTATTTGCAGAGTTCTACAAAACATGTCTCGACAAACAGGTATATTGCCAAGTGTATACGTGCGAATAAATTCGCGAGGTTTCCTCTTCGACGGGGAGCATAATGTAACGTAACTTCGTTTCTTTTTGCTTTCTGTAATGTTAGATGTTATGTACAAAACTTGAGCTGCGTACGATTCAAGATGTACGAATCTATGAAATTCTCGTTCCCTATCTTCTTTTGAAACTAAATTAGCACAATCTTTTTTGCATGAACATTTAAAATCTATGAATTTTTTAGATGATACTTCCTTCTTTTTAGTTTGGTAAGGTAAATTTTTGTATTTCCTTTCTTTAATTTCCTGACGACTGTATTTTTGTTTGAGTTTCCTTCCTCTTTTTTTACGACCTTCATTTTCGTTTTCTGGTGCATTCTCTAAACTGCATACGATATCGTTAGCAATTTCTTGTCGGTAATTAATTTGTTTTTCCGCTTCTTCACTTCCTTCGGTGTTATTTTCTGTTTCACGTTCTATTTTTTCCATAACATCTTCAACATTAAGTCTCTCCGTTGATTTTCTTTTTTCAGTTGCCGTACTCGGAGAATGGATTAATGCCTGTGTGGTTTTGATTCTTACTTCATCACAATCAGTGTCACTTTCTGAATCTGTGGTATCTTGTGCTATAAAATCTGGATCTCTTACGCTATCGTCACTGTTATATGTTAGGTTATCATTATCTTCTAATCTTAGTGATGTTGGTTCTTCAACTATTTGGTCTAATGCAATGTGCGTATCATTAGGAACACTCTTCATTATATAAGGAGTCAGAGGTGAATATGACGGCGGAGGAATTGACAAATTAGAAAGTAGCGTTGGACTAGTAACGCCATCATTATCTGAAACATGAAAAATAAGTGGTTCTGACAATCCAATTTAATTTTCTTAACAATAATATGATATTAATCGGGATTGCTTTAAACGTAGTTTTGCTAGATCCTTCTGTGCCAGTAGGTAACAAAGTATTGTTTGTCCCCGCCTGCAGCGCCTTAAAGTATTTAGTTTAACTAATTTGAATATACATTGTGAGACTTGTTTTTCCCTTTTCAGTTCATTATTTTTAAGCAGTCGGGTTTTTTGTTTTTATAATAATAATTTTACATACATACATAAAACAGTCATCATTTAGGAATTTTAATGTAAATAATAGTACCTTCTAATCTCGGTGATGTTGGTTCTTCAACTATTTGGTCAAATGCAATGTGCGCATCATTAGGAACACTCTTTGTTATACACACCTCAACAAAGTCTAGGGATATTTGGTATTTACTCAATTAACTTCAAAATTATTGAAGATAGCATACAACATGTTTATATTTTTATAAAGACAATTTATCAGACTACAATCCAGAATTAAATAAAAGAATTATTTTTGCATAAATAATTTTTTATTCAAATAAATAAAAAACTTGGAAAATTTGTAAAATTAACAATGAATGTGTTTCTTAAGCAAAAGTGAAAATAAGCAAAAATTAATCTGTTTTTAACTGTTATGTGAGTAATCAATAGTCAGCACATTAAAAAAACCGTAAATAACGGTCCTGCAATGGTTTTTCATGCTTTTATTATGTTATCCAGGTCGGTTGGTGCAGTATATTGTTCCAGGTCCGACTAGAATGCAAAAAAGTTGCCCTTCCATCGGAATTTTATGGAGGAAAAATCACCAAAACCCTTCTTTTGAACATGTCCTACTCGTATTTTATGCTTTTGAGGATAGGGGATTGAGTGGTTCAGCATAAAATCGATACGTCGTGCTCCTGCAACCAGCTCGTCATCACTCTCGCTTTATGCGAACGGGTGTTATTGTCAATGAACTTGAACATTTGGCCCAATTGTAGTCTACGGGGGTAGATTATTAGTACTAGCACCTCGATAAGTTATTTTTCAGCCGTCATGGTGTTTCTGATCAAAACGCGCTCTGTTCTTCGACCGATACAAATTCCCGTTCAAACCATAATTTGTTCTATCGTGGTATGAATAGATTTCCTGAGGATGTTGTAGACGGTTATCATAACCAGGAACTCGCCAAGCACGTTCTCTACGTGAATCCGAGTGGAAACCGAACCGGGGCTCATGTGTAAACACTACTACAGATCACAGGTTATCTTTGCAGAGCAAATGTTCACGAGCCCAGTCTAGTCGTCGTGCGCGATTCACTCGGCGTAGTGCTGGAGTATAAAGCCTTATGCGAGCATAAAGGTGGGTTTTGTGCCGACTTCTTCTGACAGTTTGGTCACCCGCAAGAGGCTCCACCAAGAACTGGATCCTCTACACCAGCTGCATGGTAGTAACATTTGGCTGTCTTTTCGCGGGAACTTCCAAAAATCGATCATGTCGTTTAGTGGTGATAGACTTTTTGCTGTGGTATCTCTCAGCCACTTCACCAGGTAGCACGATAACGTGACCATAACCTTGATTTCATATTTTGTATTGTTCTAATCTCTTCAGCAATACTCCGCTTAGTACCCGCAGCTGGGAGCATGCCTACTGCCCATAACATTTTCTCTCTGATGAAATGGCGCCGCTGCTTGATGCACACAATATCATTCATTCGAAATAAACGTTTAAATTGTTATAAAACTTAAATTTTACACAAAAAAGCAGTCAAAACTTACTATTGGTAAATGAAATTTTTGAACTTGACTATGTTTAAGCCGCGTAAATCTTTTATTTTTAATTTTATTTTTCAAATTCAAATTTAGAATAGTTGAAAAAGGTTAACAAAGTAAGTTTTCATCAAAGGAATTAAAAAAAAAACAAAATTACAAACCAAATTTTTTGAGTTTCACAACTTTATTCAAAATATCCCTAGACTTTGTTGAGGTGTGTATGTGGAGTCAGAGGTGAATATGACGGCGGAGGAATTGACAAATTGGATAGTAGCGTTGGACTACTGACATCATCATTATCTGAAAGATTAATTGCAATAAAATTAAGATGTTGATTATTGTATTTTGAACTTTAGTCTAACGAACATTTTACTGTCCTGGTATTAAATAGTACCTTACCTTCAGATATTCGTTTTTGGAAAACTTCACCAGAAGCCATTTGGCTAACATTGATTGGCGATTTGTTAACTTCGGTTTCTTCAATAGCATTCTCTAAAATAAAAGATCTTTCCCGATCTTTCAAGTTACGTACTTCATTCGTGCAATCTCGCTGTAAACAAGAGGCTAATTCCTCGTCATCACTTGCCTCGATATATGTTTCTTGTCGATTTTGAGTATTGTCAATGCGCTGAACTACTGTGCATTCTGACCCCGACATAGAGTTTATGACATCTTTTGGCTTAAAAGGGCATACCGTTTCCTCATCATTACTGTCGCTTGCTTCTACATATGTTTGCCTTTCATTAAAATGTGAACTATCTTTAATACTAACAATCCCCTGAAGTGGATTTTCAGAGCACCGTTCAACAAAAGAGTCTTCACAAGGTTCTTCAAGCATCTCATTTGTCAAAATGTTGAAATTTTTTTCCGTTTCTGGAGACATTTCTCTGATTGGCGATGACGTACAAGATTGTTGATTTTCGTCATCTGAAACAATATGGAGCCGTCGTGTATATTTTTGTATCCCTGATAAGTACTTTAACTCTTTACGTTCCACCTATTTAAAATTACGTCGGGCCACGTTCAATATAGGGTCTCAAACAAAGCGCGAAAAAGCAAATCAGCTGTTTCACACATTTTGGTTAAGTAGGTATAAACATTTTATATAAAACAGCTGTTTTTTTTTCTAAAAAACACTTTAAAAACAATGTGGAAATAAGTAGATACCTAGTATTATGTGTTCTTACCTAGCTTACTTTGAGCGGTTTGACGAGAGTTTTTATTGCAATAGTCTTTCTGAACCATCCTTATAATGTTATCACTCCTCTTACATTTCTTTGAGAGATGTGAATAATTAAGAAGCGAACCGCCACCTTCTACGGCAAAACAAAAAAAATGCAAATAGGTAAATAATAAGTAAGTAGGTACGTACGGTCGGCTGTAGTTAGATAGTAGGTAGGTTAGTTCCAAATAATCCGGACTCGTGGTCACACCAGGTTGTCACACCAGTGTGACTATCAGGAATTATTTTCTTGTTAGTCACACCGCTACTAAAACAACACCTTGTATCGTTACCTGTCATTGTCAACTAGTGCTGTTTTATCGACATGTAAGTTAAAATTCGTTATCATATATCTAGTTACAAACAAAATAATATTTAAATTAAAGTAACTAACTAGGTATTTTAAATTAAAGTAAGTACAAAATTATTTCAGCATTTCAAGGAAATGGCCTACTGATATTTCATGGTTTAATAATTTTAATTGACACCCTAAAACAAAATTATCTTTAGCAAATATATAATTTTGCCGTGGAGCATGGCGCCTCTTCACGACCTAAAGAAGAGAAAAAAGAAAAATTAAAAGTTACGTCCGCGAAATAGGGGAACGTGTTAGTTAGTTTATGAAGAACACACCAAACCTGATTTGGTGTGTTTATTATAAACTTCAAAGATTGGCAGTGATAGAAAAAAGGAATAAACAGAAGAACTAACACTAACATTATTCTATTTTTGCATAAAATGTCATAATGAAATATCGATGAATAGATGAATGCACTTTTCTTTATTTTTACTACGCAGCAATAAATTTCACACAACGTTTCAATAGACGAGATCAGCAAGGCGATTCCGTAACGTCTCACTTTCGAGCTCACTTCTGAATCCGCAGTGAAAACTATTTTGTATTCCGTAACACAGGTGAAAACTACAGTGGCGCCACAAGTGAAAACGTAAATGAAACGAACTAAATTCGAGTGAGAACTCTGGTTTCTGCGCTAAAATGGCATTCTGTAACAAAGATTTCGGATCTCACTTACGAATTTACCTGTCAAAAATCTCACTTCTTATGTCAAATTAAAAGTTAGTCTAGAGTGTGTGAAAACACAAGTGAAAACTTTTAGAATAATACTTTTGTAACAAAAAGACAGTAAACAACAAAATACAAGCCTAAAAAGTAAGTAAATCGTAATTAAGTATAAATCATAATTATTTAAAAGGAACTTATTCGATTCTCATTTGATTTTTTTTGTTATTTAATTTATAACCTAAAAATTGTATTTATTTGTAGATGGCACGGTCTTTCCTGCGTTTGAGTATTTTAAAAGAAGCTTACGAATTAGATTTAAATACCAACCTACGTCAAGCTCAAACTATAAGGAATACATCTCAACAAAATCGCAGCAATGTATATATACAATTATATCGTCTCAGTGAAGATTTAATAAATGATTTAGAAGAAGAATTAAAGCCATTATTGATAAATACTAGGCGTAAGGGCAAAGGGCTCACAACTAGATGTAAGGTAAGTTAGAATCACCTATGTAAGTTTATAAAATTATCCTTTTTAAAATGCAACTACTAAAGTGTTTAAGTATGTATTTTCAGATACTTTGCACCCTATCATTTTTGGGTAATGGTAGTTACCAAAAACTGATAGGCAGGAATGTACTCAATTACATGTCGCAGACATCTGTGTCGCGATGCATTATGGCGCATTTTCACTAGTCGATAGGGTCCGCATGCGGCGTGCGGGAGATTTCTGGAACGCATGCCACAGTGCCCGCATGCGGGGAACCGTTTTCATTAGTCGATAGGGTCCGCATGCGGAGTGCGATAGATTTCTGGGACGCGTGCCACTGGGCCCGCATTCGGGGAACTGTTTTCATCAGTCGATATGGTCCGCATGCGGGGAGAGAACATCGTCGCCAGTTGTTAACGTGAGTGGCACTGAGATAGACGCTCTTGCCATGGATCGTCAATTAATGTTATGTGGAGCAATTTTGACTGTATGTGGCTTATTGAAGAATAAACTATTAGCCTCACTGAAGAAAAAGAAAAAAAGATTTTGGGTGCGAAGTTTACTAAAAAATAGAAACAGGCATGGCGCGTCAGAAACACTGTGCAAGGAGTTACAATTGAATTTGGAGTGTGATGTAGAAGATCATAATAATTTTTTCAGATTATCTAATGACTTATTTGAAGATTTATTAAATAAAATAGAAACACAACTTCTGAAAAAAGACACTCCATTTCGTGAGGCACTATCACCAAGATTAAAACTTGAGCTCACATTACGTTATTTAGCTACTGGAGATAGTTACAAAAGCTTGTATTACTTATTTCGTGTGTCTCCTTCTATTATGAGCACTTTTATACCACAAGTATGTGACGCTATTTATGAAGCACTGGCAGATTATATAAAAGTAAGTACCTAATAAAATAATACCTACGCAATATCGAAAAAAAATAAGTATTTTTAATAATTTGTATTTTACTTAACTTTAACACACCTGTGAAATATACTTTTGGTAGTAATTTCTATTTATAACAAAAGTGCCGTCTCATTAAATCAAATAAAGTCAGTGTGGCATGATTTACCAATGAACCATGAGATAAATGAATATATGACCGAGACAAGTAGGTCTAATATAATAATTATCAACAAAATGTTTTACATGGAATTAAAATCGATATTAGTGTCATCGTTGTAGGATAAACCAGATTCAGATGTTGAACTAAAATATCCCGGATTTTGAGGATCATAGGAAGACGTTGAAGCACCACACCATAAAGATTGGTTTTGTTGTCTTAACGCTCTTAGTTGAATGTCAGATAAAGCCTTTTGAATCTCTGTCTTTGCAATAATTGCTAGTTCGCTGGGCAAAGAACGCAAAGTCGTAGCTAAATATTTTCCGAAAATGTCAAATTCATCTTCTTTATTTTCTATTAACGAATTTGTGCTATTAGTAACACTCTTAGCAATTTCATCAATTCTGTCAATAGCATTATGAATATCGTCATCGTTTCGTAGCAATTTTCCTCTTTTTTTTACTGTTTTCTTTGCTGGTACAACAAATTGAGGTGCTGAGTTTTCCACTTGTTCTCTTTCAATGCGATTACTATCATTACTGTTAATAACAGCATCATTGGAATTTTCTTCAGTTTTATTATCCTCCAGAGATTCTAAATGTTGTGTTTCCTCCAGTGATTCAGAATTTTGGGATTCTGAGTCATTAATAGAATTTCCGCTTGAATTTTCATCAATCTGTAAAAAGAACATAATAATGGCATTATTTTTTCCTATTTCAGACACCAAACACGGCACAAAAATGGAATGAAATAAAAACTGGGTTTGAGTTAAAATGGAATTTTCCTGGATGTATTGGTGCAATCGATGGTAAACATGTAATCATGCGAGCTCCAGCGAATAGTGGGTCTGACTTCTACAATTACAAAAAAACGCATAGCATAGTATTACTAGCTTGCGTAGATGATGACTACTTGTTCACTTATATAGATATTGGTGCTAAAGGAAGATATTCCGATGGCGGCATTTACAGTAATTCCTCATTGAAGCGTGCAATTGATGACGGCAGTCTGAATATTCCAGCACAAAGTGTTTTTGTTGCGGATGCTGCTTTCCCGCTCCAAAACAACATTATGAAACCGTATCCAGGGACTAATCTAACACCACAGCAAAAAATATTTAATTACCGACTCTCAAGGGCTCGACGAATAGTCGAAAACGCATTCGGTATATTGGCAAGTCGATTTAGAATTTTTGAAAAAAGGATTCCCAACAATGCAGGTAATACGATGAAAATAACAAGAACATGTTGTGCTCTTCATAATTGGTTAAGGAAGAAAAGTGCCGACTACATTGAACCTGGACTCGCAGATTATGAGGATATCACTACGGGTACTATAATAAATGGCACCTGGAGACAAAGACGTATTCTAGGCTTACAGAACTTAGAAGAAGAATATACGCATGAAAGTGGAGCAACAATTCGAGATCAATACACTCATTACTTTAATGGTGAAGGTGCAGTACCGTGGCAAACACGATGTATTCACTAATAAAAAATAAAAATTTTACTTACACATGAGACAGTTGCTTGATTATTTCTAAATGTCCTTAAAAATCCATCGGCAGTAGTAAACCACGAAACTTTTGGTTTATATACGGAATCCTGGCTAGCACCTGATCGAGTACTTGCTTCAATCCTTTTTAATTCTTGATAGTACGATGATCTGAGATTTTTATTTTTTTTAGGTATGTCTTTATTTGAGATGCCCGTAATATTTAGCCTTTCCGCAATTTGCTTGTACGCACTTTCTCTTGCATCTCGGTTTCTATACAACTTACTAGTCACATTCCATAAACAATCGTAATCTTGATAGATTTCCACAAGTTTTAACATTTGCGAATCCGATAAGCGATCAGCCATTTTGAACAGTGTCCTTAATTAATAGTATAGTTAATCCTTGGAATTACAATTTTCTAGAACATTTATCAATAATGACAATATTTTATGCTTGAGTGACACTCGATGACAGATAACAAGAAAATTGTTAAGCACATGAGACCCCCAAGCAAGCTGTATATCGACTGATGAATTTCATTGGTCGATAGCGCGGTCGGTATAACGCATGCGGGGAATCCCCGCAGGCGTTGCACCGAACGTGTATCGACTTGCAACTTTCATTGGTCGTTATCTCGCATGCGGGGAGTTCCCGCATGCTGTATACCGAACGAGTTATCGACTAATGAAAATGCGCCATTACAGATGTAGTAGAGGCCCTCAATCATCCTTTCATAGTAAAAAAATTCATAAGATTCCCCCAAAATGCATTAGAACGACAACTGTTACAGGAACGGTAAGTGAATTTCAATAAAAACATTTTAAGTTGTCCCTATACAATTGTGGAATTGAGTTAAATAAGTTCTACTTGTTTTTATAGATTTTATGAAAAATTTCACATCCCCGGTGTAGTTGGCTGTATAGATGGTACATACGTAGCGATTGTAAGGCCAGATGAGCATGAGGAAAGGTATTATTGCCGAAAAGGATATCATGCAAGAAATGTGATGTTGGTTAGTTCTAAATTTGTTTTCTATTTAATTTTATAATATCAATATAAAATTAATAAAGTAATGATATCATAGTATATTTTTTTTACATTTAAGAATATTTGAAAAAAAAAAAGATTTTATGGGGCTCTCTAAATAAACGCTCATAATGAAATTAAATTATTTCAGATAGTTGATGCTGATTTGAACATTTTACATGTGGATGTGGCATATGGAGGAGCCACACATGATAGTTTTATATTTAATAATTCCATCATAAAAGAACACCTAGAAAATTTAAATAATTCTGGAGAAGTAGTTTATTTACTAGGTAATATATAATCTTCCTATGTTGTTGTCTCATAATATTAGAAATGGTCTTTGAAAAAGCACCATTTTTCTCAAAGTTGCACTATTGCAATTTCCTTAGTAGGTACCTATGTTTTCTAATCTTATTTTCAGGTGATTCTGGCTATACCCCGCGTTCTTATTTGATGACACCAGTTAATGGAGCTTCAGAAAGCACAGCTGAGGGACATTATAATAAACTCCATGCAACTGCACGAAACACAGTAGAACGCACTATCGGTGTACTAAAAGCGCGCTTTCGTTGCCTTTTAGTGCACAGAGTGCTACATTATCATCCAGACACAGCGGGGAAGATTATAATTGCATGCTGTGTTCTGCATAACATGTGCAACCGTGCAGGCTTGCCCTCTCCAATACTTAGTGAAGAGGAATTACAAATAGAGAGGAGTCAAGCTCAACCAAGTACGCCAGCCCCGGCCTCATTAGAGTCGGACCTTTTGATAGGTCGGCATACTAGATATAATTTAATAAATAGTCTTTGGCGGAGTAGGTTAAGATAAATTATGAAGTAAGATTAGTAAGTTTATTTTAAGAGTGTCATTTAAGCGCCGATTACACTAGACTACATGTAGTCAACTACATCTTGTAGGAGACATGTAGTCTCCTACATAAGGACATCCTAACTTTTTAGTGTTAGGATGTTCTGTTCAGACAGTGTCCTACAGTCTTCTACAAGATGCAGTTGACTACATGTAGTCAAGTGTAATCGGCGCTTTAGTTATTAAAAAATGTAGGGGTACAATATTGGAATTTAATTTTATGATGGTTAAATTATAATATTAAATTCGTAATTTAATGTAAATAGAAGATACTTGTTTTGTTATATTAAATGTTAATCATCATCATATCAGCCTATCGACGCCCACTGCTGGACATAGGCCTCCTCCAAACGTTTCCTAAATGTTAATGTAACTTACAAAAGTTAAACTAGGTAAATGGAAAGGGGTGGTAGAGTTTTCTTAATTTTTTGGACACATTATTAAATATTTGCAATATTTCGTTATAAGATACTTACTTAATTAAAATTTAAAAATAAAACAAAATACCTAATAATAATATATATATATTTTAATAATATTTAGAATTAAGGTTAACACTGAATAAACTATCTATACACACTAAACTTAACACTATATCACTGATTTAAAAAAAAACATTTAATAAATTATAAAACTTGAAAATCAATCCTTTTTTTTAATTGCCTCTGCCAGGGCCTTAAGGCCATCTCCTATAGAAGAGAATGCTTCTACACTACGCCGGTTCAACTCCAAATTCTGTTCCATGACTGTCACAAGACGATTTTCAAACGCCAGCCGTTGTTCTTCAATACGTAAAAACTTATCTGTAATGCTCACAAAATGTGAGCGTCTTTGGTTTGGTGGTGATCGTCTGATCAATGTGCGTCGTCGTGTAGGACCTAAAAATAAATTATTGATAAGACATTATTCTATTCTTACACAATGTACAAGAATTGAAAATCTAAGTACTATTACTAGATAGTCCACTAGCGTTAACATTACGCCTTTCTGCCATCACTTCAGGATTCTGAAAATAATAAATAGAAGTTGGTTTACTATATTACTAAAACAAAAGAACTGTAAACACTTGTAGTCAAAGATTACCTCTCTTTGTGGAGTGTCAACTAATGCTGGTTGTTGTGGAGGTTGTTCAGGTGGTCTAGGATCCAAATGTAAATCAGCATTTTCCTAAATATTTATATATTATTAATGTTGTGTGCTTAGTTTAAGCCTTCTTAAATGACATATTGAAAATAAGTACCTAAATTAATAATATAAAAACTTCATTTTGTTACAATAATTACTGACTGCATTTGAATTAAACAATATTTTAGCTTACCACATAAGTATCATATAGGCTAGGAGTATTATTGGGGACACTGGTACTTGGGCCAGGCTGGGGGAAGATATCTATCTGATTGGCAAGTATTGATGGACTGGAATTTGAATGGTGTGTTGGCTCCTGTGAAATATAATAACACAACATTAAAAAATATAAAAGTAATTGAATAAACTTGTAAGTATAACATTTAAACCATTAAAAACATGCTGGTAGTTGTCAGTTTTTTTATGTACCTAGTTGAAGTTTAAATTATACATATTATTTTTATTTTGTGAATAAAAATTAATATGAAACTTCATCATCAGCCAATTGACGTTCACTGCTGGACATAGGCCTCCTCCAAATATTGCCACCTTATGCGGTCCTGCACCTCCCTCATCCATTGGTTTCCTGCCAAAAGAATCATCACCTCATTCATCGGTTTTTGGTTCATATGAAGTTTGCTATAAAGGTAATATATATTTCCCAAGTAAGAATAATTTAACTATACTACGAATTTTAATTCGATTCCAGATTTGACAATTTCAGTGTAGCAACGTTATGACAAGTATTAAATAGTGACGTTGCGAAATTATTCGATATGGAAATGAAATATTTCCGGATCGATTCTTCTCGTTTAAAATTAGTGGTATTTTTAGTTTTGACGATTAATTAACGATCTGAGACTTTTCTTTTATAGGTAATTGTGTGTGAAATGAATAAAAACTGTGATCATGGTGTCTTAGCCCAGCATACTCACAATAAAATCTTGATATTTCATGAATGCCAAAAAATGGTTCTGAAATAGTTATAAATAGTGCGAAAAGGAAAAAAATAGTGCTCTTATACTTACGAAATTACAGCCATTTTATGAGTCACATAAATATTGTTGAAATAATAATTTATTATGCCTATAACCACAGAATATAAAAATTAAATATGAAATAAATAGTATTAAATATTATTTCCGATTCACGAGCATTCACGAAGGACTAATTTTGTATCCTAGGTAACCGATATTGTATTGTCATCCCCACTAGTGACAGCCGACCATTGACTTTTTTATTGACTGCAATATTTAATAATAATGTACTACTCAATCGGTAAAGCAGACTGTGATACTCTGCTTTATCAAATCAGTATACATATACGTAGTACATACTGCATAAGCACACGAAAATAGGCCTTAAGGTGACGAACCAATAATTACCTTAACTGTACATAAAAAAAATATTGTAAATATTTTTATAAATTGTCGCCGTCATCGCTTTCGCTATCGCTGTCACTTTCTGTAACATTTATTATAAATGTGTCTGTGATATTGTCAATTAAAGTATCTAGCCTACACATTTTTTGCTCTTCTTTGACAATATGGGATACGCATTTAGACCATTCGGTAGCCGTAATTTTTTGAATGCCTTCCTGAAATAAAGTTCTCACGTCTGTCAATTTGAAGTTTTTATTATTTTGAGCTACATGCCCCTTTACCTGCGCCCATATCAATTCGATAGGGTTTAGCTCGCAATGGTAAGGGGGAAGTCTTAAAACAGTGATCCCATGTTGTGCTGCAATTTCATCTACAGCGTACTTATTAAAAGACTCGTTATGTGGAATCAGTTCTAAAAGCGTAGCTTTAACCATATCTGGTTCGTAATAAATATTTTTATTTAAAAGCCAATCTTGAATTTCAGCTTTTTTCCAGCTCATTTTTGGTGCCGTTTCCAATTTTCGGGAGTGGTAAGGTGCATTATCCATCACCACAATTGAGTTTGGTCTTAATTTTGGTAAGACTCCAGCGAACCACTCCTCAAAACAAACTGCATTCATCTCATCATGGTAATCTTCACAATTTTTCTTTGCTTCAAAAATCATGAGCCCCTCTTCTAGGAAGCCTTCTTCACTACCTATATGGCTAATTATGAGACGTTTGCCTTTTCCAGATGGATTTTTTAATCCAGTGGTCAGTCCCTCCAAAAACGCTTGTCGAGATGATGTGACTTTCATGTCCACCCAAGTTTTTTTTACAGTATGACCTTAAAGTAAATATAGTACATTAACATTCAATATTACTATTAAAATGTAAAATGTATATAAATTCATTTTGTGTATAAATGTTAGCCGTACCTGCGTTAACCCAAGTTTCATCTTGATAATATATATGTCTCCCTTCTCGTCGAAACTGACATATAGATCGCAAGTAACGCTGTCGCCAAGTTATTATATCATTTCGATCAATAAGTGTGCTCTTGCGTGACCGTGAAACAAATTTAAAATTAAGATGTTTCAAAATTTTTCTGAGGGTGTCTTTGGAAATATTGGGTATTTCTGGATCATCGTTCATCACTTGTAAAATCTAAAATAGTAAATTTTATAATAGCTTGGAATCATTACTTAGGTATATATATAAAAGATGTACTTAGGTTTAAAATAATACAGTGTGACTGATTGACTAACCTTTGAAATGGTTGGAGGTTCATTTCGGTAAAAGAACTGATGAACAATTCTTCGTATTGCAGAGAATGTAAATTCATCAATTTTATCTTTAAAACTTCGCTTTGGTCCAGATTTTTTAGGAGGAGTTGGCGGCGCACCTTTATTTACTTCCTTCAAAACGTTACAAACAGAGCGTGAGGTTATTCCCAATATGTCAGCAACTTTGCTCATACATTCATTTTCTTCCACAACTTGAAAGGCCTCCAATTGCGAAGAAATTTCATTTTTCACGTATTTGTAGGCGTTGCGGATCATTACTTTTTCAGTAACAGTGAAAGCTTTTCGTGGACGTTTTTTTCTTGGGGACAAGAAAACATCCACGTCTTTTTGTGATGTACTTGGCTGAGGATCCATTTTGATGGAAAACCAAAACAAATAGTTGACAAAAAAACTAATATCGATTCGCAATGAAATAAGATAGGTATTCGTGCAGTCAGGCTGGGAGAATGAAGCCGAATGACACTATAAACAAAATGACGATAGCTGCACGAGCGCACACAGGCTGCCAATACTAAAATCTATCTAGGCTCAATAAGTTTTGTTTTTAATATAAAAACATAAATTTTAACTTTTTATAAAATAGAGCAGCGATTACTAATTAATAAATTATTATTATGAATAATTATGTATTTATTTAAATAAAAATCAATAATTTAGTCTTTAATTGGCAAACTGCTGGCACACACACTTATTGTTTATCGATTTTTGTGTTCATCACTACACTATTATATGTGGTATCATTATTTCACAAAATGACAGTAGCTAATGTCAAATCAGGAATCGAATTAAAATTCCTACTATAGTATTATGTTGGGAGTGTGACTACTACTATGAAATAGTTAAGTTTTATTTTAGAACATACACACATCAAAAAAGTCTAAGCAACATGCATGATATTACAAATTTACCATTTATATTAATTAATTTCTAAGTATTTACTCACTCAAAGTGTATAGGTAAGTAAACTTTTTTGTTATTGATGACATACTGGCTGGTTGTAAAAAAAAAATTTCGATTATGTTTTGTTTTTTTTCATAAAATTCAAATGACTGCGAATTTGTTTGAATTTGAGTGCATGTTAATTGCTACGTTTTAGTCTTGATTTTATAATTTTACCAACCATTTAAATACAGTTGGCGACAAAATTGAATTGTTAGATATTCTTTACGTCATGGAGCGACGTCATTTGACGGCAGATGAAATGCAAAGAGCTGTAGGGATGTTGCAAGCGGGAAGTAATCAATCTCAGGTATCTCGACATTTTGGTATTCATAGAAGTGTTATTTGTCGTCTTTGGCAGCGCTACAATAATACAGGGGAACCCGCTGAACAGCATCCAGGCCGTAAAAGGAGTACAACCACTCGGCAAGACCGGTACATACAACTGACTGCAAGACGCCAGCCGATGTTAACCGCTCGAGAGATAAGTTTGAGGCTACAAAATTCAAGTGGTGTTGATGTAAGTCCCCAAACTGTGCGAAATCGACTGCATGAGTACGGCCTACGAGCTCGACGCCCTATCAGGTGCCCACCGATACGTCACGGGAATCGCGCTCGTCGAAATGAATGGTGTAGAGAACGCATAACATGGACCCAGGAACAATGGGATAAAATTATGTTTTCCGATGAGTCGCGATTCGGGTTTAGGCCTGATACAAGAAGGGTGCGAGTGTACCGTCGACGCGGAAATACTGAAAGACTCAGGTGCGTTCAGGAAGTTCATCCATACAGCGGCTCAACAGTTATGGTATGGGCGGGTATTATGAAGAACAGGCGAACTGAGCTCGTTTTTGTAAATGGAAACATGAACGCTGAAAATTACGTTGAGGATATTCTCAGACCTTATGTCCATCCATTTGCACAAACCTTTGGCTCCGATTTTACGTTAATGCATGACAATGCGCGTTCACATACAGCTCGGCGAACCAGTGAATACTTGGCAACGGAGAACATCCAGGTATTGCCCTGGCCTGCACAATCGCCAGACCTCAACCCCATCGAGCACGCATGGGACATGCTCCAGAGACGTGTTTTGAAGGACTTGGACGGAGTGACAACAACCCAACAGCTGAAGGATTTGCTACAATTCCATTGGGAGCGAATACCGCAAGATGACATAAACAGTCTCATTAATTCAATGAATAATCGTTGCCGACAAGTTCTGAATAGCAGAGGAGGCCATACTTTGTATTAAATTGTCCTATTCTTTCACAATAAATTCATTTTCTTAAGAAATTTCAATTTGTAAAAAAAAAGTTTAGTTTCTTATGTACCTGTATATTCTAATATTGTTAATTTCTGTTATTAAAAGAACTTATAAAGAAAACAGCTGTTATTTTTACATCATAGAACCCTAAAAATATTATTTTAAAAATAAAATACAACGTTATAATTAAAATAAATGGTAAAATAAATTAATATAAATGGTAAATTTGTAATATCATGCATGTTGCTTAGACTTTTTTGATGTGTGTATTTCATATCATAGAGGTAACTATATAAGTTACTATCAATTGCAATGTTAATAAAAGCTAACTTACATCAAAAACCTGAATTCTTAAATGAGCGTCACCTGTTGCAAAGGCACCACCACCCATTAATGCAACTATTCTTTCTTCTATTTCAGTTAGTTGTAAAAATTCCTCAACTCCACCACCAGTTCTACGCATAGCAACGGCTCGAGCACTAGCTTTTTTCTTTACTGCACTTTATCCGCCCAATACTAAGAAAGTCAAAAGCTCAACAAAAAATGCCTCATACCAAAACAAGGAATGTCAAGAGGATGACGACAACTTAAACTATAAAAAAATGGTTACCTTATTCCATTTCTTAACAGATTTTAGAGCACCTCCCCCGATGCTATTTAATTTTAAAGTTAATATTTCCCATTCCTTTATGGCTTTTGCTTTAGCACCAGCATTTCTAAGATACCCTTTTGCTAGGCTAGGGTGTTCTTCCAGAAACTGTACTAGAATTTCCAGTTGAGCCGGTGAAGGATGGGAGACACGTTCAATAGGGCTGAAATAATAACATCAGTATAATTTTAACTACGTAAACAATATAACAAACCATATATATATATATCACGTAATAAACAAATATACTTACTCCATAGTAAATACTTTTATCTTGTTTAACACAAAATGTCGTTCCCGCTTCTATTTTATACGCAACAAAAACAACCAACAAACTATCAAAACATAAACAAAGATTTCTTATGAGTTTTTTTTTAAACCAATCTATTTGACGCAAATGTGTTTAGAATTGCCATTCAGCCACATATTTTTAACGTCTTTTAGAGAAAAATTACTCTTAACATTAGTTTTACCCAAAACTATAATGAATTTAATACTTCAAGAACGTAATAGACCCAAATTACAAGTTTTTAAGTATTTTAAAGCTTCATTTATTTGATTTAAGCAAATCGTAATAGTTACCGAAAAACAGAAACCAATAGGGATCGACTCTAGTGTCAGATTACAATCTCGCATTTCGAATCTCACTTCACTCGGGTTTTCGTAGTGTTACGGCATACCAAATAGTTTTTACCATATGTGAGATTCGAAGTGAGATCGGAAATGAGATGAGAGTCGAATTCACATTCGAATTTTTACGGAATGAGCCGGCAGTACGAAATGACGACGCCCGCTCCCCACTCCGCCCGCTGCAGCCGCACACATTACGCGTTTGCAGCGGCGCGAGTAGGTAAGTTTATTTAAAGTACCTACCCACAACCTAATAAAGTAATAATGTTTGCAATGAGTGCAGTTTTTTGTTTTGAAAAATATTTAATGACACAATAGTATTTACTCAACAAATACTTAATAAACAAATTTGCCATAAATTGCGAAGTGGATCCTTTTTGTTTATTCAATTAAAGTATAATATAGTTTTCATTTCAAAATTGCAAAAACGTTTCAAGCTCTGAAGTTCATTTTGTGTTAAAATTTAAATGAAGAAAACACGCAGCAGCATTATTTGCAAAAAAGATTCAAGTGAGGTGGATCGTTTTTGTAAAACTTTAACAGTAATTTTTCACTGCGCTTAAAGTTTTACAAAAACGATCCACCTCACTTGAATCTTTTTTGCAAAACTTTAGCGCATTTGAAATGGTTGGTTTAGAAATATGCAAAAATGATCTTCAATAAGTTTGTCTACATGACCACATTATTCTAAAAAAATAGAATAAATTTCATGCAAAACATACAATTTTATTGCAGGTACAAAAAAATGCAATAAAAGATAGAAGGTTTAAATAGTTACGAGGGCGGGTCAATAAGTCCGTGACTTTTAGCATAAAACACAGCTTTTTAGTTAAAAACTTATTTTATTATTCAACGTAGTCTCCTTCGAGATCTATACACTCAGCCCAACGTTTCTCCAATTATTTTATGCCTTCCAAAAATTGTATTTTGTCGAGGTCTTCAAAATAGGCATTTGTGTGTAAAGTGACTTCGTTATTGGTGGCAAATCTCTTTCCGCCGAGCCAGTTCTTCAAATTTGGGAACGAAAAATAATCAAACGGAACTAGATCTAGTGAATAGGCCGGATGAGAGAGCAACTCGTTACCAAATTTATGAAGTTTTACCATGAAAACTGCACATGTGTGCACCCGAGCATTGCCCCGGTGGAAAAGGTCTTTTTTCTGGGCCAAGTGCGGTCGCTTTTCTTTCAATGCCTCATCAAATCGACCCAATAAGTTGCTGTAATATTCACCATTGATTGTTTTTTCCTTTTTGAAGGTAGTCAATGTGGATAAAACCGCGTACATCCCACAAAACAGTCGCCATGACTTTTTTGGCTGACAAACCCACCTTTGCCTTCTTTGGCGCCGATTCACCCCGAGAAACCCACTATTTTGACTGTTGTTTGGTATCCGGTATGTTGTGGTGGATCTACGGTTACAAAACGGCGCAAAATTTCGTTCACATTGCAATTGAACAAAGCCAAACATTCCTGCGAAATTGTCACACGTTTGCATTTGTCGTCGATTGTGAGCAAATGCGGCACCCATCTTGCTGAAAGCTTTCTCATACCCAAATTATGATTAAAAATAGAAACCACTGAGCCATATCAGATGCCTGTGGCTTCCGCAATCTCTTTCACTTTCAATCGCTGATCGACTAAAACTGTATCGTGATTTTTTTTAATTGTTTCGGATGTGGAGACCTCAACTGGGCGTCCAGAACGTTCGGCATCTTATGTGCTTGTACGGCTAAATCAAAATTCAGTAAACCACTTTTTACCATAGAAATGGATGGTGCAGAGTCGTCATAATATTTATCAAGCTTAGATTTGGTTTACGTAGTAGATTTTTTTCGCAAAAAATGATGATTTATGAGCACACGAAATTCACTTTTTTTCATTTTCTTCTTAGTCAACGTGGTAGTCTGATATAAACGGCTGTCAAAAACAAACTAAATGTCAAATCTTGTTTAATTTTTGTCAAGAGTCAATTGACAGATGACTCTTGACAGGAGCAGTGTTGCTATTTCAATTAAGAGGCGGGAAACCCAAAAAGTCACGGACTTATTGACCCGCCCTGGTATATACGTATTTCATTAAAGTTTTCGGTATAAAAATAATATTTTGTTTACTTTTTAGCCGAGATATTAATGATAATTTTATATTTAACCGTGAATCGTTTTTTAAGAATTGAATTTTTCGTTTTTCTTTAATTAAATAGAATAGTCATGTGGTCTGAATCAGTATACTTCTGTAGTCGAATGTTATTTGGAATTGAGTTAAAATGATTCAAGGTTATTGGAACATTTAAGCAGAATGATTTTTATAATATTTTCCATATTGTATAAAAAGCATTATTGTTCCAAGTAGTTTGAATCATTATAGCAAAAAACAAAAAACCTATATCAGGGCAACCAAGAAAATGCAAAAATGATTCTAATAGCTTGAAACATTTATGCATTATGAAAAAATGATGTTCGCTATGACAGTTGTGGTTTGGACCATACGGATTTTCGTCAATTATTAACATAGAGTTCCGAGTCTTTGATATGTTAAAATATACCTTATTTAGAGTACATAAGTCACAAAAACTCGAAATTGTCGAGATTGTGGGTTGGATCATTTTTGCATAAATCGGTCCAATTATAAATAGCATATTTTCTAGAATCATATTGCCATGAGGCGATATTCCTAACGGATCAACTATTTAGTTGTACTATCCTTTCGGCAATAGTGCGAGGTAACATTTTTATAAAAGTTTTTCTGAAAAAGAATCAGTAGAACCTAACGATTGCGTTAGATTTTTTGTTGGGAAAAAACATTTTCCTCTTGAGATGATAATTATGAAGATGTTACAAATAGCAGTGCATTTCTATATCTAGCCAGTATTGGCAAGTTATAATTATATTTTATTCCTTTTTTTTTTACTTTTTATAGACTTCCTGTTTCACTTGGTCATACTCAAAATGACTCATTTTTCCACGTAATATTCTATTCACCCCTAAACACCAACTATGTTTAGTCAATTCAATTGTAACATATTGTAATCGCATGCACTATACTATTGTATTCATTTTTTCTATCTGACAAAATTCATTCTGGAAAATCACGTAAGCAAGCATAGCAAGCATATTTATGATAAACATCTGTCATTAAAGTAATTATAATTAACTGGATGGTTATGGCTGATCTCCAGCTGAACTTGTCGAAGGCTTTTCAGTATTCTGTATGTTTAATGGAACGGAGTCATTATTCTGACGCTGCACATCGACTTCAGAACGTAGCATAGGGTCATCAACACCTTTCAATATACATTGGGCTACAATGAAAACGGGTCGCTTTCAAAAACCTTAATAACTTCTAAAATATTGGAGCTAGCTTTATGAAATAAAGACTAAATGATAGACAATTTAATCACAAATAATGCCGCAAGTAAATTCTTTCAAGTTATTTTTGATTATTGTATAAAATCCATAAATTAAAAATAAAGACAAAATTATTAAATTTTATCAACAGTTTCGAAATTGATTTTCTTAACATCTTCAATTTCTTTGATCGGGATCAAAAATGCTTTTACAGACTTCATAGCAGCGGTGATGTTTGCAAAGACATCATCTGCGTTTTTAATATCGTGACCATATAAAACTTGACGGTCCAAACATCGCTTGACAGCACCGCCAATACCTTCCGCTACACCCTTAGACCCTGCGCAGACGACACCCTTTTTGTGCGATCGAGTCTGCGGCGCACAAAAAGTCGATCGCGGATTTCTCACAGACAGGGTGAATGACCATGTCGCATAGGCAAACTTAAGTTTTTGTATGAACTTTTTCAGCAGGAAATATTTTGTTTTGTCGATATTGAGTCGTAGGACCATCTGAAAAAATATCCAGGACTTTGGTGTTAGGAGTTTGTTCTCTAAAAACTTAATAACTGGAAATAAGTGCGCCCAAATAGCAGCTGGCTCGTGACAAGGACTTTCAGAAACCATACAAATCGACTGACAATTATCTTTTCAGTAAATCATTATGCAGTGTAGAGTGACTTGCTGTTTGGATGCACCAAAATGCATGGACTGAATTTCTTCACTCAGTTTAGCGTTGTGATTTTTCGAGTAATCACATACCAAAAGAACTTCATCTGGTTTTAAGTTATTTAAGCATGTTTAATGATATTGTGTTTGCTGGGTTTTCATGTTGAAAAAATGCTTTTTGAAAATCTTTATTTTATTGTTAAAGGTCTGGATTAGGTCTAGTAAAGTTCTTGTTATAATTTGTTTAGTTGTCCTTCTAGTGTTCATTTCTTTGTCTTCACTAGTATTTTTATCTTTTTTTGTGTAACTATGTTTTTCCGTCTGCCAACACAACCACTTAGCCTCTTCATTTTCTCTGTTATCCACTTCAAATTCTATTGTTAAATGTAAAAATTTGAGTACATACCATGCATACAATTAAATGATGTTATATCGCAGGTAATACTTATTAGTACATCTTTCAGTGTAGTACCACGATCGATAAGTTCTTTGGATATTAGAGCCTTCAGCAAGTAGTCCATATTGCTGTGATTTATGCACATGCACGCGTCCCTACTTTGTGCTGTCACAAAAAATGGTTTATTCTTATAAAATGTACTGAAAGACTGTTTATTCTTAGATTTAATCTTTTTTTTACTTTTTTCTGTTGTATCATGAATAAAACGCATTTTATATTCAGAAATTCAATATTCTAATCAATTAAGCATAAAAACATGCCTCTAACTCCTAAAGAGTCAAAAAAAATTCCACAAATGCTAGAAAAATTACGTAGTCATTGTTATACAGCCAGAACTGTTAGTTTATAGCTCTCAACCGTTCGAAAAGTACTCCAGCAATTAGAAGAGACTATCCAATGCCCGCAGACCAAGATCTGAACCAACAGCGTGCACAAAAACACAAGAGGATCGTTATATGGTGTCGAGAATGTTGAGAAATCGATTTCAAATGGCTGTTGTAGTCGAAAATCACTTGCTACGTGCTCGAGAATGCAATCCAAGCACTTGTATATAGTGAGGCAGTGTCTAGATGAAACAAAATTACTATCCAAAACCTGCAAATATTCGTAAACTTGAAAGACAACATCAAAATTCAAGATAGAGTGATGATAAAAAAACTCGTGAATAGCAGTCATGGCTGATTAGTTAAGGCTTTGGCACACAACGATGGATAACTAAAACAATTATTTTTGAATCAGGGATCCAAAACAGAACTTACTACCAATATATGAACCTTTTCGATATGTTGAAAACGCTTCTTTATTTCTATTAATATTTTGGCTTGAAATTCTGAACCTAAATCACTTGTGTCTTTTGTCATGTTATAAATTATCGGGATAATTATACTGCATGTGACATACGTTTGATATTTCTGTGGTAACATTTTCGATCGGTTTTAAAATATTTATAATGTCTTTTATGATTGCCAATTGTACACACAGCAACACGTTAAGTTAGACACCCGATATAACTTTAGCTATGCATAGTATAGTATAGAAAATCGTTCGAAAGGGACTTCGGACGACGTCATCAGCCAATCACTGCGCTAGCGCTTCTTTCACACATAGATTTAAGTCTCGTGAATGGGTGGTGGCCCACACACCTACATGCTTACACACACCTACAGTCCTACATGCGCACACGTGGACATTTCGTAAGGGGCGCGGGCGCGCTAGTTTTCTTCCCATATCCCATAACTTTAAAATTTAAATCAGTCGCCTCCCGGTCGTTGGATCGCTTACAATCACTAGTGCCAAATATTTACTTCGTTCGGCGTTCATGTTAGTGAAAAAATAAAATGGCGCCACAATTAACACCACAGCAAAGACGTATAATTGTAGTTCTACGGGAAAGAAGTTAAGGAAATAGAAAGAAGAACTGGAATAACGGTGAGTGTCACAGTTAACATTTTTTAATTATTGTTTAAAATAAATGCATATTAATATTCTGTATGTTTATTTAAATAACGGTAAACTATCTTGGTATTCCTTTTTACATTATAGAAGCATTTAAAAGAAAAGATAAACTAGGTAATAGTTGTATTGCAGTTCAGAGAGATAACTCTATGTTACTTCATCATAACATAGCCCATTAATGTCCCACTGCAGAGACGGGCCTCCTCCCGTGATGGAGGGTTACTTGGCCTACTAATACCACGCTGGCCAGACGGATTGGTATAGATGTTACTTACTCTACTCGTTTTTAATAGACCTTTATTTAATTACCTAAACAGACGTAGAGTTGGTAATAATATTATAGTAATATAGAGGAAGGTTGTGTTTCTTTGGGCTCATTAAAATCTTCAGTTATCACATTGTTACAGTTACGATTATTTATTGAATCTTGTTATGTTAATACATTTTGGCAAATGACGGAGTAAAACTTGGTTTGGTTTGAAAAAGGTGATAAGACAATATATAGAAGACATTTTATGTTACTAGTTACTAGGCCGCTGATAAACCAGTATTAATTTGACAATTGAATCAAATTGATATAGTTGATTTAAAGTTTATTAAACATGACAGGCTCGGTAGATTGGCGTTAGTGTAATCGGCTGCCCTGCATCAGGTCGTGGGTTTGAATCCCAGGCAGGATATTAACTATTTTTAGAAACTTACTATAATTATTGTTTTAGAGAACTACAATTCATTTCTGGTGGCGACGAAATGAGGAAACCGGGGGTGATTTGACGCCTCATCACAGGCGACTCTATCAAAGAGCTACCACCGCTGACCAACATTTGGTCATTGTCGCCGCGCATACTAGACAGCCTCTCTTGAGTACGCTAGTTACAGCTACTACATATAATGTAAGTTTATTTCTATTTTTTGTCAAGGCATTATAATTTTATTTAAAAAGTAATAATTTACTTAACTATGAACTTATGCTCGTTAATTTCTTTTTCTATACTTATACAGGGTGTTTTTTGAGTCAACGGCAATAATTTAGGAGGTGACTCTGTACGTGATTCTGATCCGAATTATGTAATAAAATTAGGTACTTAATTTTTGACGAAAAAATCCCAAAAATCAACTAAGTGTGGACACGTTCCCGCTGCGCTAAAACATTGTTCAAGACTCGGTGCATTGACCCGCGCCGCGCGTCGTAGGTATGTATCTAACTCAGCTGGCGAACCAATCGCTCGCTGCGTCCGCGCGGTGTCCATGATTAGTGGAATTCATAGCTAAGCTTTACACGTCGTTTACTATGTAGTAATTTAATGTTTATTTATTCTATATTTTTTTTCCTTCATTAAATAACGTTATTTATCACGCCCTAAAGTATTGCCTATGTCTCACTTTACACCCTGTATAGATAATTTCCGCACTAGGAATTAATTACTCTTATGTCGCGGGGACTTTTACAAACATTTAAAAGCTTACACAAAGTCAAGACTCAGGACAACAATTTGTGGATCACACAAATAATTATCCTGTGTGGGATTCGAACCCACGACCTCGTGAACGCGCACTACTGCGCTTGCACTACTGACCGCGCCTCCTTTATACCTACCTGTTTGTTTTTATAACATAAAAGGCAAACGAATAGACACCTTATGGTAAGCGATTATAACCACCCATGGAAGAGCGCCGCCCGGGCGCCCATGGTGCCAACGCGTGCTTTGCCTGTCTCTTCCACAAAAAGCCCTCGTTTGAGCCTCTTAAATCTGTCCCAAAGATAATTCCTTTAACCTTTTGCAACAATTTAAATATTTACATAAGTTCAAATTAAATACATTTAAACTTTGTAAGTATTGATAATTTTTATGCATAACAAATGAAATAATGTTGAGTTAAACTTGAAGTAGGCAATACATATTTTCTATTACCTACCTATTTCCATCGTAGTTTGGTATTTTTGGACGTGTTCTAACAAGTTTTGCTTTGAAATTCCCAACGTTCGGTATATTACTCGTATAATATTTTTTATTCTTTCATCTTTCATCGCAGTTGCATTTTGAAACAATTTGACTTTAATCCTTACATACTTAACATTAAGTTCAAAATTGCACATCAACATATTCTGACGGTTATTTTTATTTTTATGAGTTGCAAAAATCAACTTAACGTAATTGAGTTAAGGTTGAAAACTCTTATCACTTTTGTTTGTTAGCTACCTAATCGACGACGTGTTTTATAACATGCTCCGTCTCGAAATTTTCAATGTGGCTTGTTATGGAATCTTAAAGTTTCCATCGAAGTTTGGTAGGTATCTACACACATCAAAAAAGTCTAAGCAACATGCATGATATTACAAATTTACCATTTATATTAATTTATTTTACCATTTATTTTAATTATAACGTTGTATTTTATTTTTAAAATAATATTTTTAGGGTTCTATGATGTAAAAATAACAGCTGTTTTCTTTATAAGTTCTTTTAATAACAGAAATTAACAATATTAGAATATACAGGTACATAAGAAACTAAACTTTTTTTTTACAAATTGAAAGGACAATGGGCAAATTTCATACAAAAAAAACCCAGGATCAACAGAACTAATATATATCCCTCATTATTACACATGTTAAACTTATGTAATTTTCATTATTTGTTTATTGTATATGTATGGGGTATGGGAGATATAAGGCTCATAACAGTTAGCTATGAATGAAAACTACGTTACGTGTTTTAATGTTTAATAATACATAACCATCTAGCATAACAGCCCATTAATGTCACACTGCAGGGACGGACCTCCTCCCGTGACGGAGGGATATTTGGCCTACTAATTCCACGCTGGCCTGACGGAGTGGTAAAGTGTGTAATTTCAAGTTTTGCTTTTTTTTATTTCGTAAAGATAATATTCACGGACAGTCCCTTTGTCTGTTTTTACGACACCCATGGGATGAGATGGGGTGGTGACATATTATATTCTTACTCCGTCACCACGCGGATAACCATCTATAAGTCAACAATCACGGAATCGACCGACGACCTCGGTGGCGCGACGGTAGCGCAAGCGGCTGCCGTGCACGAGGTTGTGAGTTCGATCCCCACGCAGGACAATTATTTGTGAGGTCCACAAATTATTGTCCTGAGTCTGGGTGTTTTTTGTGTCCGTTAATTGATGTTTGTGAAAAGTTCCCGCGACACAGGGCATGACATTCTGGTGCGGGAGTAGTCTTTTTTAATAAAAAAAAAAGAAATTCATTGGACCTGCAGGATGTTCTATGCGTACATGTCTAGCGTGACCTAAGTAATATATTACACTTATCATATGAGAACAGCTCCCTAACGTACGCATACCGTGGATACATTCTGTACGACATATTCTCCTAAATGATTAATTTAACAAAGTGCCATCTCTGTCTAACGCGATGTCCTACGTGGGTGACGAAAACGACGCACCGCGAAGCGACGAACGCAACATACGCCATCAAATCAACGGCGTACCCTACTTGTGTCTTATGTGACGGTCTGCGACGAGACCTGGTGTCAATCATATAGAACCCTTGTCGTGTGTAGCATCGCGTCTCGTCGTGTCGCTTTCGTCGCCCACGTTGGACACCGCGTAATTCATGTGGTGTCAGAGTGAAAAAGTAAAATAATACCTGAATCTGCGCATGACGCGGGTCGCTTATGGTATTTTTTGTAGCAAGTAAAGATTTTAATATCAATTAGATAACGTTACATGTATTGCTTTGTTTTTATCAGCGTTCCGAAATAGAAAAAAACTATTTTTTAATTGTGTGTAATTATAGTTGGACAGCACCTAGGGGAGAATTTTTTTTATTAAAATGTTTCTCTTAGCAAGACTAATAAACCGGCATATACACACATCAAAAAAGTCTAAGCAACATGCATGATATTACAAATTTACCATTTATATTAATTTATTTTACCATTTATTTTAATTATAACGTTGTATTTTATTTTTAAAATAATATTTTTAGGGTTCTATGATGTAAAAATAACAGCTGTTTTCTTTATAAGTTCTTTTAATAACAGAAATTAACAATATTAGAATATACAGGTACATAAGAAACTAAACTTTTTTTTTACAAATTGAAATTTCTTAAGAAAATGAATTTATTGTGAAAGAATAGGACAATTTAATACAAAGTATGGCCTCCTCTGCTATTCAGAACTTGTCGGCAACGATTATTCATTGAATTAATGAGACTGTTTATGTCATCTTGCGGTATTCGCTCCCAATGGAATTGTAGCAAATCCTTCAGCTGTTGGGTTGTTGTCACTCCGTCCAAGTCCTTCAAAACACGTCTCTGGAGCATGTCCCATGCGTGCTCGATGGGGTTGAGGTCTGGCGATTGTGCAGGCCAGGGCAATACCTGGATGTTCTCCGTTGCCAAGTATTCACTGGTTCGCCGAGCTGTATGTGAACGCGCATTGTCATGCATTAACGTAAAATCGGAGCCAAAGGTTTGTGCAAATGGATGGACATAAGGTCTGAGAATATCCTCAACGTAATTTTCAGCGTTCATGTTTCCATTTACAAAAACGAGCTCAGTTCGCCTGTTCTTCATAATACCCGCCCATACCATAACTGTTGAGCCGCTGTATGGATGAACTTCCTGAACGCACCTGAGTCTTTCAGTATTTCCGGGTCGACGGTACACTCGCACCCTTCTTGTATCAGGCCTAAACCCGAATCGCGACTCATCGGAAAACATAATTTTATCCCATTGTTCCTGGGTCCATGTTATGCGTTCTCTACACCATTCATTTCGACGAGCGCGATTCCCGTGACGTATCGGTGGGCACCTGATAGGGCGTCGAGCTCGTAGGCCGTACTCATGCAGTCGATTTCGCACAGTTTGGGGACTTACATCAACACCACTTGAATTTTGTAGCCTCAAACTTATCTCTCGAGCGGTTAACATCGGCTGGCGTCTTGCAGTCAGTTGTATGTACCGGTCTTGCCGAGTGGTTGTACTCCTTTTACGGCCTGGATGCTGTTCAGCGGGTTCCCCTGTATTATTGTAGCGCTGCCAAAGACGACAAATAACACTTCTATGAATACCAAAATGTCGAGATACCTGAGATTGATTACTTCCCGCTTGCAACATCCCTACAGCTCTTTGCATTTCATCTGCCGTCAAATGACGTCGCTCCATGACGTAAAGAATATCTAACAATTCAATTTTGTCGCCAACTGTATTTAAATGGTTGGTAAAATTATAAAATCAAGACTAAAACGTAGCAATTAACATGCACTCAAATTCAAACAAATTCGCAGTCATTTGAATTTTATGAAAAAAAACAAAACATTATCGAAATTTTTTTTTTACAACCAGCCAGTATGTCATCAATAACAAAAAAGTTTACTTACCTATACACTTTGAGTGAGTAAATACTTAGAAATAAATTAATATAAATGGTAAATTTGTAATATCATGCATGTTGCTTAGACTTTTTTGATGTGTGTATTTGGCGCGTGTCAATAATAGTTTTTATAAGTAGTAAAAAAATGGGTTCTACTTGTGATCTAACTTTTTATATTATTAAAAAATAATTATGTAAATCAAATAAGTAATGGTATTTTTGTCTTTGAGTGCATTACTAAGCTGTAAAAATGTATCACCAAATCTGATCGCTATGCGCTATGCAATCTAGATTGTTTTTTTTTAAATATAGGTAAATGCCATTTTTAGTAGATGTTGTTAACTTAATATTGCGTAGTATAGTAGCATACCTAACAGATACATAATAGTGCGCAAATCGCTCGAAATCAATCCCTTAAACTTTCTACATTTTTCTTGCTTAGAACTTTCGAGGTAGGTATACCTAAATAAAAAAATGTGAACATGCACTTCTTATTGTTTAATAATTTTTTGATAAGTTTTATTTTCGTAAAATGTATCATTTTAATACGTTAGTAATGAAAGCACAAGAGCCTTGTAAGTTCATAAATAGAATTGGATTCGGATATTATGACCACTCCCAACTTAATCGAGTTTACATGAGTTTCCGACTCGTAATTCTAATGTATTCGTAGGCTAATCATACGATGTTTTATACGGTGTCCAATCATAATATTATGACAAAAACAAATCACAAATTTTCAAATTACAAAATAACATTTGACAAAATAATACCCACTTACTTGTTAAATTTACCTTCTTAAAAACTATTGTTCAACAAACAAAAAATGTTTTTAGGTATATAAAAATTTTAATCATCATTTCATAAAGGGATTATTTTTAAAAACATGTAGGCAAAACAACATACCTATAGCATTAATAACATTTGACAAAATGCATTGCTTGGTAAAAGTATTATTTATTAAAATTAACTTTAATACAAAGATGATATGAAATAATAAAACAATCATAATCAACTCTTGATAGAATCGAAATGACATAAATTCAACGACAAGGTTCGTAGCCTTTTAGTAACGACTGCTGAGTCGTGCGAAAATCAAATAGAGAGACACGCTGCATTTTATAAAAAAGTGTGGCATTACAATGCCACAGTTTTTTATATGCTTTTTAATTTAAATTGCTTTTAAGAATACTACTAACTAACAACTAAGAGTATTCTTAAAAGCTATAATCAAAATTACATGATTTTATATTTTACATGATTGAACATGATTTTATATTTTACATACTGTAAGCGTCGGGATCCCTTTTTTTCTCATAATGGTTTTTGTCCTAATTTTCATTGTCATTATGTTACGCATAATTTTCTTGGTCATAATAATAGTATGCCATAATTGTTTTATAGCATACTGTGTTATTAATCAAAAATATTGCATATGCTATTGTTTTTATTCATAACTTAGAAATGCATAAAGTTGTAACGCATATTGGTTATTTGTCTAATAGATAATATAATTGACAAAAAATAGGTTTATTTTATTGATAGCTATTTGAGTCTGATAAACAAACATAAGGTTTTAGGTTAGGTTTATGTTATTGATAGATTAGTAGCTATGTATTTGAATTTGAAAAACAAAAATTATGTAATAGGCATGTAAAACAAAAATAGTTATGGTTATGCATCATAATGCTTAAGTAAACTTATGCTTTGGGATTACTATCCCAAAGCATAAGTTTGCTTATTAAATATTATACTTAAAGTAAATAGGATGAAATAGTTATGTTAAATGAGTATTATGCGTAACTTATGTAAGGACAAGTAACATTATGCAATGTTAAATTTAAAAAAATATAACATAATCTTAGGAATGAAAATAAAGAACCGAATAATACTGATATTATATCGATCATTTACCATAATATCTTGTTTAAAAAGTTAAATTAATAATATTCTTTTATTTCAGGTAACAATGCAAACAATACGGAGAAGACTACACACTGCGGGACGATTACTTAATAGATTTATTTAGTTATTTGGTATTAAATACCAATTAAAATTGTTTTAACTTTTATTGATTACTTAATAGATTTTCCTATATTGTAAAATTTTCAAATTATTTGTTGTTCTTTCAAGTTTGTAAAATAACGAAAAATGTTTTTATTTTTATTACAAAATATTTACTCTAACTAGTAGTTTTAATATATTCCTCCTAATATTATAAAAGGGAAAATGAGTTTTATTGTTTTTTTTTGGTATGGAGATTAGTGGTGGGTCGTCGTCGCATTTTTGACGAACGAAACGAAGCCGTTTTCGCGACGATGAAAACGGTTGCAAAAAACGGTTCTCGTTGCAACTGGTTTAAGATAACGAACCGCAACAAAGACGACGAACGATTGTCATTTTTGAATTATTGCATCTTGAGCTTTATTTTCTTAAGTGTAAAGTAAAAAGTTGCATGACGTTTTAGAAGACTGGTTAGATAACGAAGACTGTTTTGAAAACGGAGAACGTATTTGATTGAAGACTGGTTTTGCAACGATAACTACTTTGGGAATCTGTATAAAACTGTTTCATCGTCGCAGAACATAAAACGGTTTCACGTAGCATGAATATTTTTTTCGACTGTATTTGGTTAACGTTAAGGCTCACTTTTTAATGTTTAGAACTGTTAATGAAAACGAAGTTGAGACGGGCGGCGCGCGACGGCAACGTCACGAACCGATTGTCATTTTTGAATTATTGCATCCTGAGCTTTATTTTCTTAAGTGTAAAGTAAAAAGTTGCATGACGTTTTAAAGGACTGGTTAGATAACGAAGACTGTTTTGAAAACGGAGAACGTATTTGATTGAAGACTGGTTTTGCAACGATAACTACTTTGGGAATCTGTATAAAACTGTTTCATCGTCGCAGAACATAAAACGGTTCTCGTAAACGGTTTCACGTCGCAACGCTCACGCCTAATGGAGATAGGTGGGAGCCTGGAGTAGGATATAGGCTACTTTTTATCTCAAAATCATGTTCCGCAAGCGGAGCCGCTTAAGGCCTACGCAGACCGGGACGGCATGGCAAGGGATTTTAATTTTTGCTAATGGAAATTCAACCGTACTGTTACAGAAATACGACTTAAATTGCTATGCTTTAAAATGATGCCGCGGCATTGAAAGGGATTTTATCGCACGGCATTTTTCATTTTAAAGCATAGCAATTGAATGTCCATTATTAAAAATTAAAATCCCTTGTCATGCCGTCCCGGTCTGCGTAGGCCTTTATAGTCATTTTGGAACCGATTAAGTAATTCAAACTAGAAAATTGTGTCAGCTCTTTAAGTTCTTTTTACACTGTTCCATAAATGTCGCCAAATCATTCCGTGAATATAAGACAAAACATATAACTTACTGTTTAAAAAAAGTCGTAAGTATTCAATACATACATACATACATAAACTCACGCCTTATTCCGTCCGGGGTAGGCAGAGACGACAGAACGCCACTTGTAGTAAGTATTCAAGTTTATTGAAATTGCTAATATTTTGTTAAAAATATTAATTTGCTCACAATTAAGACATTTTTGATGTATAAGTAGGTATATAATTCTTGACACGAATCGACTTTTCAGTCACGGGCATTACTTGCACGTGTCCCGGGACTCTCTCAACTCTTTATGGGCCTTCACCTGTCGTTGGCCCGGATGGGCAGGTGCTTCCCACGCGACGCCGTGGCCCGCCTCAGTTGCGTACTGCCCATTCAGCACCGCAACCTGCTGAACCGCTTTAACATGAGCTGTCTGGGTTACAGCCCAGTGAAGAAGCTCCCTTCGGGAGGTGCCACTTAGTTTTACGTGTTACGGGTACTCAGCCCACCACCACGACAAGGTGGGAACCTCGGTTGATGTGAATATAGTATGGTTAGCTGGAGCCATAAACACGCATAATCTACCCTTCGTCTTGAAAGTTTTATTTTCTTCCTATTCTTAAATATATATATTTTTATTGCAAAAGATAACCACCATAAAGGCTGGGTAATTTAAAGATACTATTCCAATTAGTATTAATAGAACTATTAAAGAGAGAAAACCGCTCTGTGGATGATATTTATTTACCGAACTTCAGTACAGATATGTCTACACAGCGGTTTCTTTCTGACCCACAGTTAAATGTTGCATGCAGATCAATTGACTTATTCCCATTGAAAAAACGTGTAGGAATGAGGTTCGATGGGACAATGAAATCTGCCAAGTGATCAACAATAATCTGTTAACTATCAAGCGGCAAAACTGGATTTGACGGGTTATACCAAAAACACCTCATTAAAACTCTTAGAAACTGATACAATAATATTTCTTAAAAAAAAAACAATCCCAGTATTTAAAAAGAATCACTTTACTTTTTGGGCAAATTATTTACATTAACGGTCAAGGAGCTATTCTTAAAGTTAAAATGCATCATTGTAAATTAACCATACAGTTTTGTAAGCATTTTCACGTAAATGTGCTTCATTTTATTAATATTAATACATTTGTAGTTCAGCAATAACAAAACGTAAATAGTATCGCGTGTTGGCCACATCGTGCACTGGCGCTGCTATCTACGTAGTAAGAGAGGAAACAACAAAAATATATCGCACACTCTCGCACGATTCGCAGCGTTCAACTTCTAATAGTTCAAAGTCCAAACAGTCTAGGTTGATAAGTCCGTGACTGTACACCGGTAAGCATTATGGGGCTTTTTCCGTAATAAAATGGCGTTTACTTTACCAAATAAAGCAATGAACTGCAAAGCAATGAACTGCTTTATTTGGTCGCTGGCGATTTACCAGCAGCTAAAAGCAACCGAGGTTGGCGAGGCAGCAAATAAGATCAGATCTTAAACATACAAAATGAATCCCGATTTCGCTAACCAGACGGAGCTGTATGAATTTCTTAAGAAATTATTAACAAATATTAAGAAGGATGGAGCGGACAAGAAAACCATTGAGATTTACACTAGGAAATCTGAGACTGTGGACGCTCGTTGGCAAGATTACCTTTAAAACCACAGCAAAATGTGCGAGTTTGCTGATTTTGACTATGTGTACTTTGTGAAGAATTGTTTTGACACGGCCTAAGAAGTTTTTGTAACTATCAGGAATATTATAAACAAGCTGGAGAAAAAGAAGCTGCTTGCTTGTTAGCAACGGTGGTTTAAGATATCCCAACAAACTGGATAGTTGTCAGAGATAATCTGTAAATGGTGTATCAGACGCTCTGCCTCTCAGACTACCTTGCTCTTTAGGAACTGCATTTTTTGGGCGTTGGAAATTGACGGATTTCTATCAATCTCCTTGCTAAATAAATCTTTAAAAGAGACCCAGTTACTGTAGGCTCCATTGAACACAGGAATATTCATCTAGGGGGTGGACTTCTCGCGGTGTTTCACAGAAAAATCATTGAGCCGTAACGAGTGACGGACGTGTTTGTGTACATACAGTTCTTATAAAATCAGAAATATAGTTTAAAGTGAATGTTCTGGACAGTGCGATATACCATTCTGTGCGTTAAACTAACTGCTACAAAATTGTGAAAAATCAAAACAGTGTATGCACAGAGTGCGGTGCAATAGTGAAAACTATAATATAAAGTTTTTATATTTTATGAGGATAAGTTGTTGTTGCGGGTAAATTGTGAACACATCCAAGCAAGTTGTCAGTGTACCTTGTCAACAAATATACCAACTTGAATATGAACGATTATTTCATCGACTACTCTTAAGGTGTTCTGGCACAGGTGGTATATACAACACCTTAGAATTCGACGACTCAAGTTCAAACCCCGGTTCTACTTTTTGTGCTTTTTTTGTTTTTTGTGCTTTGTTGCTCTTCAATTTTCTCAAGAATTAAATATATTGAGAATTTTCTCAAGATTTAAATATTCGCAAGAATTAATGATAAAGAAATAGAATAGTTTGGTACACATTAGGATGCGTTGCCAGGGGTGCACTAATGACATTGGCGGCTCTAAATTCTTAAAATGTAACACTTGCTTTTCTAAATACTGCTACGAATGCTTAAATTTAACAGCTGAAGAATGCAGCAACTTAACTTCTAAACAAGTGGCTTCTTTAAGCTGTCCATATTGTCAAAATGTGACGAAACGGAAAACCAACGACAGTACACCGTGTCGCCAACGCCGCGATGCCCAATTATTGGACGAAACGATGATGATATCGCCTTGTCAAGACGTCAGGCCCGCAGTAACTAACCCGAGTGTTGCTACCACTATGTCATCAGGCGCTAACTTAGTAAGTGAGCCAGTCACTATGGAGAGTATTAGTAAGCTTTTTGATATCAAACTTGCTCCCGACTCCGCAATCATGACTAACCTTAGATCAGCGCTGAAGAAGGACTTGGAGCGAATGGTGTCTGTGGAAGTAAATCGAGTGGTGGAGAAACTTAAAAGCGACTTCACCGCTACTACGGATTTTATTACGGCAGAACAGATGGATTTAAAATCTCATTTTGAAGAGCGAGAGACTCAGATCAAACAGCTGGAAGAGGAAGTTTCCAAGTCTAAATGTGTTGTTCAAAAGTTGGAAGCCAGGTTGTCTAACATGGAAAAAATTTCTAGAAATTTAAATTTGGAGATTCATGAAGTTCCTGAGAACAGAAATGAAGATTTGATGGTTATGTTCAGTAGACTCTGTGAATGTCTGCAAGCTGTTGTTCCTAACGGTGACATAAAATCTTGCCGTCGCGTTGCCAAGATGGACTCGACGTCAAAACGACCACGCAATATTTTAATTAGCTTTTCCTCTCAAAGACATCGTGATCTCATACTGTCCTCTGTAACGCGTTTTAACAGAACCCATTCCGGTGAGAAGCTTGCAACGACACATATGGGGTTGGCTGGCGAATCTCAACGAATCTATTTGTCAGAACACTTATCTCGCGAAACCAAAGAGTTACATAGCTGCGCTCGTAAATTTTGTAGGGATATGAATTTCATGTTTGTGTGGGTACGCTTTGGACAGATTTATATCCGTAAGGATGAGAAAAGTCAGGCAATACTTGTGAGAAATATCGAAACTCTAAATAAATTGAAGTAAACATGCACTCTGTTTAGATTAAGTATAATTTGTTTTTTTTTTTTTTATGTTTTGTTTCTTATTAAGCCAAAATGATTACTGTCTATTACCAAAATGTTAATAGAATACGGAGTAAACTTACACAGTTTTACATAAATGTTTTGAACTGTAAATTTGATATTGTTTGCTTAACAGAAACTAATCTTAACTCAGGCGTGTTCAACGGTGAAATTATTGATGCTCGTTATGATGTCTTCAGACGAGATCGTGAGAGCTCAACCTCGACTAAATGTGAGGGAGGCGGTGTACTCATAGCTACTTTAAAGAAATTTAAAACTGTTCATCAGTTATCATGGCAAACTGGCATGGAGGATATCTGGATTACGTTAATTTCAGATGATTGTAGTGTCCCGAACTTAAATATTTGTGTGTGTTACTTGCCACCTAACACCGATTTCACAAAACTCGATGAATTCTATTCTAGCTGCCAAAAAATAATATTACATGATCGTCCAGACGATAATTTTTTGCTCATAGGCGATTTTAATACTCCCGACTTTTCTATAAATGCCGCAATTGGCTCAAATACTGTCAAATGTTCTAGGAAGCTTTTGTTACTGCAAGAGTTAATGGCACTTTGTAGTCTTAAACAGTACAATAATATTACAAATGCGAACGGACGTATTTTAGACTTAGTTTTTTCAAATTTCGGCTCCATCGTGGTCGGCGACACGTCCCCTCTAAGTTTGGTTGATAAACATCATCCAGCTCTTTCAATTGAAGTGATACTGCCCTATAAAACAAAGGTACTGGGTAGGAGGACACGCGAAGTATTATTATTTTCCAAATGCAATTTAGACAGCATTAAGGCTGAATTCGAAGCGACGGATTGGAATGATCTTTTGTCATCAACTGATGTTGATATATGCACTGACGTTTTCTATAATAAATTGTTTGACATAATAAATAGGCATACACCGATGAAGAAGTTAAAAAATCAAACCTACCCAAGCTGGTATAATAAAAGTTTAATCAAATGTAACCAGGAAAAAAGAAAATATCACAAGCTGTATAAGAAGTATAATAATCCTCGCGACTACGATACTTTCTCATTGCTTCGCTCAAGATGTCATAAACTAGCTAAGGAGTGTTACAATCAATATTTAGCCTCTACGGAAGATTCTATAGCTAAAAACATTAAATCATTTTGGAGATTTATAAGTAATAGAAGGGGCAACAAAACCTCGATACCACGAGTGATGTCACTGGGTGTTTCTTCTTCTTCGTCGGATGGTCAGGGTATCTGCGAACTTTTTTCTGCTTATTTTGGATCTGTCTTTGAGACACCCGAGTGTAATAACTCAGCATTCTCCTCTGGAAATTGTTCAGATCTTAATATAGCCGAGTCCTCTGCACATGCTGTACTGTCTTCTATCTCATTCACATATAAAGATGTCTTACACAAAATGCAACAATTGGATAAGGCCAAGGGTGCAGGACCTGATCAGCTTCCTCCCTTTTTTATCAAATCATGCGCCAAACAGCTATCTATACCTCTTTGTATTATATACAATAAATCACTTTTTAATGGCATTTTTCCACAACGCTGGAAAATAGCATACATAACTCCCATATTAAAAAACGGTGATAAGTCACGATGCGAAAATTACAGACCAATAAGTATATTGTCTTGCTTTGCTAAACTATTTGAGTCTCTTGTGTATAATTTTCTGTATAATCATGTTAAGCCCATTATTTCTGATAAACAGCACGGTTTTGTCAAGAAAAAATCCACAGTCACCAATCTATTGGAATATAAACATTATCTTTGCCAGGGTTTTGCGGTGGGTGGTCAAATAGACGCCGTTTATACAGATTTTTCCAAAGCATTTGACAAGGTAAACCATGTTTTGCTTTGCAGGAAAATTAACTTCTATGGTATTCGGGGCAATTTGCTTCGCTGGATATCTTCTTACTTGAGTAACCGAAGTCAATTAGTAGCGTTAAATGGTTATCTTTCTTTGCCTATGGCAGTGTCTTCCGGGGTGCCACAAGGGTCTCATTTGGGTCCCTTATTCTTTGTCATATTTATAAATGACCTGATAGAGTCTCTGTCTTGCCAATGCCTTTTGTACGCCGACGACTTAAAAGTGTTTACTCAGATCAAATCACATAATGATAATATACTATTGCAGAAAGACTTACATACTGTTTCAGAGTGGTGTAATAGAAATAAAATGTACCTGAACGTTGAGAAATGCTTCATTATTTCGTTCACAAATAAACGTAAGAGAATTGAATATAATTATACAATCGATGGACAGATTCTTAAGAGATCTACAGTTGTCAAAGACTTAGGCATATTGTTCGATGATAGGCTCTCATTTAGACCTCATTACGAGTACATCATCACAAAAGCTAACAAACTGCTTGGTTTTGTGTTGCGGTCAACTAAGGATTTTAAAAAACCATGTAGCGTACTTTATCCTTATTTTGCTCTAGTACGAAGCATTTTGGAATATGGTTCACCAATTTGGTCTCCATATTATAAAGTGCACATTGGTGATATAGAACGGGTTCAAAGGAAGTGCCTCAGAACTTTATATTACCGACAGCAATCGGTTCGCTCATGCCCCAGCTATGACCAGAGATTATTAGAATTTCGAGTCCAGTCACTAGAAACAAGGCGTAAATATTTTGACTTTATTTATTTGTATAAGATAATCCATTCTATTATTGATTCACCTGTATTGCTTTCTAACATTGCTTTAAATATCAAGTATAGTGAACGTAGATCTAACCGTGTTAACTTATTTGCTTTACAAATTTATAAAAACAACATCTCATATTTCAATCCACTTGTTAGAATGGCCCGTCAATACAATGAATTGGCGATAGGTCATTTGGATTTAGACGTTTTTCATCCAAGTTTCAAGACATATATAAAGACTGTAACGGATATCCTCCATCCTAAGCCACAATCATCTCAACTCACAATAGTTGAGCTGCCTGAAGTTTGATTGCATAGGTATAATGTTGTGTAGTAGGTATAAGTAACTGTATCGTGTTTTTGTTTACTTTTCATTTGCTTTTTTTTTTTTTCTATTATTAATGAGTGTACACATAATAATATAAGTATCTAAATTATGTATTCATCACGTGATAAAATATGGTTTTGCTGTATCCACATGTGGTTGAGTTGCAATTTAGAATTAAGTTATTTGTAATATTTATTTAATACTATCAAAAATTGTAACTTGTTTTGTGGATTAAATGAATAAATAAATAAATAAATAAGACCACATCTTCATGTTTATGTCATTCGTAAATTTATTATACGTCTTCTCATAGTTGCAGAAAGCTCTTTGGTAACTAATTTCTACGCTTCCGCCCTTCCCTTCTATCTCCCAATGAAGCTTAGGGCGCCTTCAAATTTGCCGCTAAGTGTCAGAGGCAGCGCGTCTGCAGCGCTGCGGTCGCGCTGCCGTCGCTAGGTTTGAGAATGGTAGTGCTGTATTTTAGTTTTACTATGGACTCAGACGAAGAAGCACTGCTATTAGAGTTACTATTAAAAAGAAAACGTATTTTGAACAAAAAAAACAAAAAAGAAGCCTAAGACAACGTTGCCTTTATTTTGCATAACTCAACAAACTGAATTTTATAAAGTGAAAAGTTACAGTGATCAAAAGTTTCAAAATTATTAAGATTGTCAAGAAAACAATTTTCTAAATTATTTTCTCATTTAGAACGTTATATTGGAAAACAAAATACAACCTTAAAAAATACTATTTGTGCTGAAGAGAGACTATTTATAACACTCAGGTGAGTAAAAAATTACAAAAAGAAACATAATATTAAGTAATAATTGTTTTATTTTTTTAAGTAAATCACATTACACATTTTTCTTGTTATTATTTTTAAATATTGTCATTACTCTCTGAAAACAAATTCTCATAAATAAACTCGAGAGCAAAAGTTCCGGGTCACTAGCATTTACTTCAATATCTTGAAAACGAATAAAGCTATCATATTGAAATAAATTGAACTTTATAGACAATTTAATAATCTTTCATTAAACATATAAAACTTATTGATTGGCGGTAAGTAATGGCATTAAAAAAGTTATAAAAAAAAAGATCCATTTTTTTTTAAATCAGAACTTCTAATTTTCACTCCTGTTTTTGCTTTTGTTTTTGTTTTTGTTCTGTCATAAAATGTATTTATAAGGAGTCATCCAGGTATCCAATAGTCATTATTAAAGTGGTAATTATGTCACTCACACCTGAGGAATGTACGAGAATCCTCACGATCCTGGAAAATGGGAGCAGTCAGCGAGAAACAGCAAGAATAGTCGGTGTATCGTTGTCTACAGTTCAGCGTGTTCGCCAGCGGTTTCTAGAAACTGGTTTGAACCTACGCAGACCAACAACAGGCAGACCCAGGTGTACGACGGCACGGGAAGATCGATATTTAGTGAACTCTATGCTACGAAATCGGTTTCTTACGGGAACAGCACTGACTCATCATTTTTTAGGACTTGGTGGAAGCAGCCCTTCTGCTTGGACTGTAAGACGGCGACTTGCTGAAGGTAATTTGAAACCATTTAGACCCGTAAATGGTCCGAAACTCGAGAGACACCATCGTAAAGCAAGACGAATTTATGCACGCGAACACTCGAATTGGAGGATTGAAAATTGGTCAAATGTCATATTCTCGGACGAATCAAAATTTATGCTGTATACACACGACGGAAGGGCAAAGGTGTACAGAAGACCAGGAGAAAGATTTATGCAAGCCTGTATTGAAGAAAAGGTGTCATACGGTGGTGGTTCGGTACTCGTGTGGGCTGGAATTTCTGCGGAAAGCCGAACAGAGCTTGTACTGATCGAAAACGGTACTCTTAATGGCGTAAGATACGTGGATGAAATCCTCAACGAGCACGTCGGTCCATTTATGGCAAGACTTGGTGAGAATGCCATCTTTATGCAGGATAACGCCCGTCCCCACACTGCTCGTGTAGTGCAAGACTACCTTGATGAGGTGAATATTCGTCCCATGGTGTGGCCAGCACGTAGCCCCGACCTCAACCCAATCGAGCACGCCTGGGACGAGCTCGGACGACTAGCGATGCGCAATTTAAATCTTTGAACTGATCAGGGATTTATAAATCTTTTGGTCATAAAGAGTTATATCCATCTTTTAAATCTTCAACTCCTTTAAATCTTTGTAACTATAGTGACAGCCGAACAAAGATGCATTATGAATGTTTAAATCTATAACTCTTAACACGATGTAGTTAAGAAACATTTTAACTTGGTTGTTAATATTTAGTTTGTTTACCGAGTTCAGATTTCGAGAAAACAATGTGTCATTCTGCACGTGTTCAATGCAATTAAGGATAACAAAAGCTTAACCGACCTGTTCGGCACTTCAAAGTCTTTTGTTACCTGATAACATAACATAAACAATAATTCCGATAATAAATTATAGTTATAGTAGTTACCATTTTGAATTAAATTGAATTATAATAAATAAAGAAGAATGGTCATGATCCATATAAAATTTACCCAGGCCCGGCGCAAACGAAACTTATCTCAGATATTTCGTTATTTTATATACATCAATTATCATTTGTTGTTTTTTTCTGTTTCGATGGCTAACTTAGTTAATTATGGCTGTTCTGAATCTTCGTAGGTGTTTGAAATAAAAGATCGAAAGTGGACTGTATAAATCAATTAATTATTAAGTATATGTTGTGGGTACTTATGTATACAAGTACCCGCTTGTATTAATAAAGTAGTTGTTAACCAGACTCGGTTGTTTCATTACACTACATGGTGACAGCGGTGATTTTTACGTGATTAAACGTGATAAAGTGCAGTAATACTACTATATTTCGGTATAACGGTGTTGTGAAACGTAATTGTTGTGATAAAACAATGGAACACGCTCGCCCACCGACAGAATTGAGTCTGGATGGCACTCCCGTCAGCCGGGCTGACGCCTGGAAAAAATGGAAAACGCAGTTTAATTTGTTTCTAAAAGCATCTGGGGTGCATAAAGAAGAAGATGGCGTGCAAGCAAGTCTTCTGGTGAATTTAATTGGACCCGAGGGGTTCGATGTATATGAAACATTTTCGTTCACGGATGACAACGAAAAAGATAACGTGTCGGTATTGTTGAAAAAGTTTGACGAGTATTTTGGTGTCAAACCGAATATAACGTTAGCAAGGTACAATTTTTTCACGAGAAGTCAACAAAATGGCTAATCTATCAATCAGTACGTCACTGCGTTGAAGTTGCTAAGCAAAAATTGTGAATTTAAAAGCTTGGAGCAGGAATTGATTCGCGACCGTATTGTTTGTGGAATAAGTAACACAATCGTGCGAGATCGCTTACTAAGAACTGATGACTTGACATTAGATAAAGCTATCAAAATCGTTCAAGTCAACGAAATATCGAGCGACAGCCATCGTGTGTTGGAGACGCGCGGCGACCAGGGGTCGGCGGCGCAGGTGGATGCGATAGGTGTACGACGCGGGGTCGGAGGCCGCGGGCGCGGTGGCTGGAGCCGCGGGCGCAGCGGCCACGGGGGCCTACGCGAGCGCAACCAGCCGCCCGTGGCTGGGCTCAGCAGCGGCGGCGCCGGCGGAGGCGGTTCCGTGCGCCGTGCGGGTTATTTTGGATCGTCAGATCAGTGTCATAGGTGTGGCGGACAGTGTAAAATACCGGCTGATTGTCCAGCCACTTCAGTGCAGTGTTATGTGTGTGAGAATTATGGGCATTTTGCTAGGATGTGTAAAATTAAAAAAAGTGAGAAAAAAATGTTTGAAATTGGCGTACGTGAGGGAATATCGGACAATGAAGATGACTGTGAGTCTTTTTTTATATCTGTACTGTATAATGTTTCTGAGGTAAACGACATATCAAAGGACTGGTTTCAAGTACTTAACGGGGAGTGTGGGCCAGAAAGATTTAAATTGGACACTGGTGCAGATATTAATGTTTTATCGTTTTCACGTTTTATAGCTATGGGTTACAACCCTAACATTATTGTAATTAATAATTGTATTAAACTACAATCATACAGTGGGGAATATATACCAATAAAAGGGTTATGTAATTTAACGTGGGACCATAAAGGTATTAAATATGATTTAAAGTTTGCTATAGCATCTATAAATTGTCAAAGTGTGCTGGGACTACAAGCTTGTGTAACGTTAGGATTAATTAAAAGAATTCAGAATATAAACATATCAGAAAATGACGATTTATTTAATGGATTGGGTTGTTTACCGGGTGAATACCATATCGTTGTCGATAAAAATATCAAACCAGTAATATGTGCCTCACGAAAAGTACCTTTAGGTTTGCGTGACAAATTGTTGGATGAATTAAATAGGATGACGCAAATGGGCGTCATTAGAAAGGTGACCTATCCCACACCGTGGGTAAATTCTTTAGTGACAGTTGCTAAGAAAAATGGTCAATTACGCGTGTGTTTAGACCCGAGGCCTCTCAACGTAGCTATACAAAGAGCACATTTTCAGTTACCAACAATAAACGAACTGTCGACAAAGCTTTATGGCGCTAAGTACTTCTCAGTTTTAGATGCTAATTCGGGTTTCTGGTCGGTCATGTTGGATAAAGAAAGTGCTGATCTATGCACATTTAACACTCCTTTCGGGAGATATCAGTACTTAAGATTACCTTTTGGATTGAACTGTGCGCCTGAAGTGTTTCATGCTAAGATCAAACAACTTTTAGAAGGGTTGGAAGGTATAGAATCTTTTATCGACGATATTATCTGTTGGGGTAGTACCAGGCGGGAACATGATTTGCGACTGACTGAGTTATTTAAAAGAGCCCGAGAAATAAATTTAAAATTTAATAAAGAAAAATGTCGAATTGCAGTAGAGGAGGTTAGATACTTAGGTCATATATTTAATAAGGATGGAATGAAAGTAGATCCTGAGAAAATAAGAGCTGTGAGCAATATGCCAGAACCAACGGATCGTAAGAGCTTAGAACGATTTTTAGGCGTAGTTAATTATTTATCTAGATACATACCAAATTATTCAGACCATACATTTCCGTTTAATAAATTATTAAAAAAAGAGGTCGCTTGGCATTGGGAATTAGGGCATAAAGTTGCCTTTGAAAATTTAAAAAACCTTATATGCAATGCCCCAGTCTTAGTTTTGTATGATGTTAGCAAGCCGGTGGTGTTGTCAGTGGACGCGAGCAGCGTGGCGCTGGGCGGCGTGCTCATGCAGGGCGGACGGCCGGTCGAGTACGCCTCGCGTACGCTCACTGACACACAAGTTAGGTACGCGCAAATTGAGAAAGAGCTCCTTGCGATCGTTTTTGCATGCGAAAAATTTCACCAGTATATATATGGGAAAAATAATGTACTTATTGAATCAGATCACAAACCGCTTGAAAGCATTTTTAAGAAACCTTTAGATTGTATCCCAGCACGCTTGCAACGTATGATGTTAAGACTACAAGGTTACGATTTAGTAATAGTCTATAAGCCTGGAAAATTTATGTATATTCCTGATACTTTATCACGCGCGCCTCTTTCCGATTTGTATGATGATAAAATTAGTAAGGCAATATTATATCAATTAAAAATGGTAATAGAAAATATACCTATGTCTCAGAGTAAACTCTCTCTGATAAAGAGGGAGACAATGAAAGATAAGTCTTTAAAACATTTGCTTAATTATATAAATCAAGGTTGGCCCCAGAAATATAGTGTAAATAAAGATTTGAGGTATTTTTGGTCTATTCGAGATGAACTATACTGTGTTAATAATGTTATTTTTAAAAATAAACAGGTATTAATCCCAGAATCATTGAGAAATGAAATGTTAAGATTAATTCATGAGGGGCACCAAGGAGTTGATCGTTGTAAAAGACGCGCGCGTGAGGTATTGTTTTGGCCAGGTATATCTACACAGATTGAGGAGTATGTACAGAAGTGTAAAGTGTGTCAGGAGAATTCAAACAAACCGAGTAAAGAGCCTATGATTCCGGTTCCCATACCAGATTTACCGTGGAATAAAATCGGTACTGATTTATTTTAATATGGTAAGAAATCATATTTAATTTTAGTTGATTACTTCTCAGGATTTGTGGAAGTAAGTTATTTAAGAGATACGTCAGCTAACTCTGTAATTACGGTCTTAAAAGAAAATTTTGCTCGCTACGGAATTCCCGATACCGTTATCAGTGATAACGGTCCTCAGTTTTCATGTCATAAGTTTAAAATGTTTGCTAAAGAGTGGAACTTCGATCACATAACATCCTCACCGTATTACGCTCAATCTAACGGAAAGAGCGAAAGAGCAGTACAAACAATTAAAAAAATATTAAAAAAGTCGATTGATAGTAACACGGATTTTTATCTAAATATATTAAGTTATAGAAACACGCCTCGCGAAAATTTGGATTCTCCTGCACAACTAATGATGGGACGGCGATTGAAATGTAGACTGCCAGTTCATCCAGATTTGTTAAAACAAAGTAGTAATTATAATGATAATATTAGTAAGACTCATCATAAAAAAATGCTTCATAAACAAAAAACTAGTAAGAGCTATTACGATCAACATTGTAAAACGCTGCCTGAATTAAATGTCGGCGATAACGTAATTATGTTAGCCGGACCCGTGCTCCACCTAGGTTCTCCACCTGGGTGAAGCACGGGTACTTGCTATAATATTATAGGTCCCGTGCTCCAACTGATGATTAGTACAGTCAAGTAATTAAGAAAAATACACAATTATATAATCAATCAAATCAACAAGATTTATTTTAACACATTTTTTTCTAAAAAAAAAAGAATAAAAAATGTCTTTGCAGTAATCTTTCATCTTAGTAATTTTTGTGGCGTTTAGTTACCGATGAGCCCAAAGACTTATTATTATTTTGAGACATCACTGTTAGCAGTTTATTCAACGAAACAAATGGTTTTTGAACTCTTTATTGCGAGTAGAAAAAATGTGTTCCGTTATTTAATTTTGTACGATGCCTCTTGTTGAATACACACCACTAATTTTTACTCATATTTTTTTGTTTCAAAACATTCAATGAATTCCCGTATCTTCGCATTTAGAAAAAAATTACTTTGTGACAAAATATTAAAATAAGTACTTAGGTACTACACTTCTCATCAAAAAAATCGAAACAGTTGCAAGTTTGTGTTTTGTAAGGTTTATCTGAAAAATGTGTATATTTAGGAATATGTGTTTTATATCATTTAATAGGGAATTTAATGAGGTTTTCAAATAATGATGTTAATGTTCTAAATTCAAATTAAATTTTCATAGATTTCGTATTTTGTTTAACAAGTCGTATTTGCCCTGTACGTAGTTTGACGGAAATTGATAAAATTAGGCACGTAAATGAAAAAAAAAAGCTAGAAAACGTTTATTTATTAACCCGTATCGCGCATCCAGAGTTCCTCGCTCCTCTTATTACTGCGTCCATGCGATGTTTACCCGCAAAAACCGCCAAGTGGTGGCATTGCTGAATTCTGGACTTAGTCAGGTTATTACGGCTGAAAGATTGCATCTTAGCGTCTCGTCTTTTCATAGAATCTGAAAACGCTATCAAGATACTGGTTTATTCACGAGCCGTTAGAGATCTGGCCAGAAAACAGGTAATTTTTGACTGATTAGATCGATTTATAGTAACAACTTTCTTACAAAGTCTATGCCTTAAAGTCTTTCAACCGCAGCAGCAGCTTCATGATGAACGTATGGTGGCTGTAAGTGACTCTACAATTAGAAGAAGGTTGAAGAAACGTGGACTTGTACCGTACAAGCCAGCAAATAGGGAAGAATTAGCTGCAGATCATCGAAAAGCGCGCCTTAACTTTTTACGTAATTACCTAAATTGGTCATACATCTAGTGGAACAAGTTCCTCCTTTGTGATGAGTGCAAAATTGTATTGTATGGTAACGATGGAAGGACTAAGGTCTACAGAAAAGATTGAGAACGCTTTGCACCATGCAGGATTAAAAGAAAAGGCCATCCATGGTGGCGGTTCATGGACTGTTTGAGGAGAAATTAGTGGCAACGCCAAGACAGAGTTTGTCTTTGTGTTTGGGTCCCGTCTGCCCTTTTTTAACAGTCATAGGTATATCGAACAGTATCTTGAACCTCTTGTGATGCCCTATGCACATTTATTTGACCCCGGTTTGACATTTATGTACGAGGATGCTAGGGCAAACACCGCGAGCGTCGTAAGAGATTATGTTACTGAAGTCGATATCTCTATTATTGATTGGCCAGCAAGAAGCCCGGACATGAATCCGATTAAACATCTATGGGATGAATAAAAAAGACGAATTAGTGTAAAAGATCATGCCTCAAAAACACTTAGCCAGCTTTAAAATGCAATCCAACAGGAATGGAATAGAGCGCCACTATTTTTGATCGTGACTCTCATCCGATCGATGAAAAACCGTACAAAAGCAGTAATGAGAGGCCGGGAATGGTATCCGAGTTATTAAATAAACGTTTCCTAGCTTTTTTTTCATTTACGTGCCTAATTTTATCAATTTCCGTCAAACTACGTACAGGGTAAAAACGACTTGTTAAACAAAATACGAAATCTATGAAAATTTAATTTGAATTTAGAACATTAACATCATTATTTGAAAACCTCATTAAATTCCCTATTAAATGATATATAACACATATTCCTAAATATACACATTTTTCAGATAATCCTTACAAAACACAAACTTGCAACTGTTTCGATTTTTTTGATGAGAAGTGTATTATGATTGAGAAAGGTAGGTATAATACTCTAACTCTATTATGTGCATCACAAAAGCATCATATTATTATTATAAACTAGGTAACCAGTGGCCACTTTATTGGGCGGGGAAAAAAACGCGTCCGTTTTTAAACATATTTCATAACTGCTCTACTCCTATTAGTCATTGCGTGATGCTATATAGTCTATGACACTCCCCGATAAATGGACTATTCAACACAGAAATATTTTTTAAAATCGGTTCATTATATCTAGAGATTACCCCCTACAACGTCACAAACACCCAAACTTTACCTCTTTATAATATCATAAGTATAGAAGTATAGATATAGATAAACTGTTTTACTCCTTTTATAGAATTGTTTTAGATCATTTTAATCATTAGGGAAAACAATTTACTGATTCACTGTACAATAACGTCATCAGTTGGAGCACGGGACCTTGCAAGGTCCCGTGCTTCACCCAGGTGGAGCACCTAGGTGGAGCACGGGTCCGGAACAATAAAAAGATTCGAGGTACTATTTTGGGTAAAGCGTCCACTCCACGTTCTTACGTAGTGAAGAACAGGATAGGCATTTATCGACGCAACCGACGACATTTAATTAAGAGTACGCCTGATGGTAAACAAGAACAAGTGGAGTGTAAAAAACTTAGTCCTATTGTAATATCGGATGATGAGTTCTACACATCCGATGATGAAGGAGAGGAATACGAGCCTAGTAGGGAACTGATAGGGAACGAAAGCGATGAGTATTCTCCTCCATGTCTCCGTAGCAGGATCGCTAAATAATATTAATATAGTATGTATAAGTATAGTTTGTTTTGTTATTGTAATTAAGTTTTTATTGTACTTTTTTATAAAGGGAAAGATGTTGTGGGTACTTATGTATACAAGTACCCGCTTGTATTAATAAAGTAGTTGTTAACCAGACTCGGTTGTTTCATTACACTACAGTATATGCTTCGATAATTGCACCTTGTAACAAAATTGTCGCGTCGCGTCTGCGGAACGTAGTTATATAAAAATTCGAATGTTTGAATGCGCGTGCGCGACGTTATCGTTAGACATTCGTTGTTGACTGACGTGTGTGTGGACGGACTCGATGTGGCGCCGCCGACGGCTCGCCCGGCGGCGACCCCGCACCCCGCGCTCCTCGTCGCCGTCGTCGTGCGGTGTTGAGGTGATGAACTCAACATACTCCCCCGGTTGAAGTGTCTTCAACAGATGCCACTGGAAGAGGACATATTGTATTAAAGGCCCTTCGAATGACCCCCTTACGTGTGCGGATGTCGGCGACCCTTGCGATACCGTCGTTGCCAGGTAGGACTCGAACAATGCGTCCGAGCAGCCATAGAAGTGGAGGTGAACCCTTGTCTATAATGACCACAAGGGTGCCTTCCTTAAGTTCTCCCGTAGATCGACTCCATTTTGTTCTCTCCTGAAGCCAAAATATATAATCATGAGAGAAGCGGCTCCAGAAGTGCTGTTTTAGGTATTCCACACGCCGGAACCGTTGCAAGCTGTTGATGTTGTGTGTTTCAATCTGTGGATGTGGAAGCAGTATTAGGGATCGTCCAATTAGGAAGTGTGCTGGGGTGAGAGGAGTTAGGTCTGAGGTGTCGTCGGATAAGGGAGTTAATGGCCTCGAATTGAGAATTGCTTCTACTTGAATTAAGCAAGTGGCCATTTCCTCAAAATTCAAATGGGTTAAGCCTAAAGTACGCCTAAGGTGATGCTTGGTGGACTTAACCGCAGACTCCCATAAACCGCCGAAATGTGGAGTATATGCCGGTATAAAGGAAAAATTAATGCCAGGATCAATATTATTTAAATCTAGGGTTTGTGATAAGAGCTTGGACAATTCGTTAAAGACGCCTACGAAAGTTGTGCCATTGTCTGAGAAGACATTTCGTGGTTTCCCCCTGCGAGCAATAAAACGATTCATGCTCGCTAAAAAGGCCTCCTTTGTTAAATCTGATACAAGTTCGAGGTGGACAGCCCTGGTAGCTAAACACACAAAAACACAAATAAAACATTTAATTAGTCTACAGCCTCTACCCTTTCGGTCAGCTATCATGATAGGCCCTGCATAGTCTACGCCAGTGTCTAAAAATGGAAATTCCAAATGTACACGTTGATCCGGAAGGTTGCCCATGATAGGTTGAACAGTGTTGGCCTTTATCCTACAACATTTCACACACTGGTGGGTGACCTTTTTGGCCAAATTTCTCCCACCAATGGGATAATAATGGTGACGAACCGTGGCTAATAAGAGCTGAGGTCCTGCATGTTTAAGACTGAGATGATACATGTTGAATAATAATATACAAATAATATGAGAGCTTGATATAAGAACTGGGTGTTTAACATTAAAATCATAAAAAGAATTACTCAGTCTACCACCTACACGAATTAAATTACATGATTCGTCCATGAACGGTGTAAGTGATAAAAGTTTATTTTTTATTGGTAATTGTTTACCGGCTGCTAATAAGTTGTATTCAACAGGAAACGACTCCTGTTGACTCAATCTAAGTAAATAATTTAAGGATGTAGTCAACTCCATGCTAGTGAGTGGACCACGCTGTACTGATTGTTTTCTACAATTATTAATGAATCGAAATATGTATGCGATTACATGTTGCAATTTATTAAGACTGGAGTAAGATTTACATAATAAAGAAAATAAATTAGGAACAGCATCTATCTGCGCGACATGATGTGAAGTTATGATCTCCAACGGAGCCGAGTCGTCGCCCATCCGATGCCTAGGAAATAGAGGCCAGAAAGACGATTCTTTCTGCAAAAATGCTGGACCTGACCACCATAAAGATGATGACGACAACTTATCAGCGCTAAGTCCACGCGAAGCGAGGTCTGCGGGGTTCTCAAGAGAAGGAACATAGCGCCAAGAAGAGCCTCCCACAGTGTCTTGTATCTCAGTTACGCGATGGCGGACAAAGTTCTGTAATTGTGTTGGTTGTGTAGATAACCAACCTAAGACGATGGTTGAATCACACCAGAAGAATGACTCCTGGATGCATAGAGTAAGAGCTTGACGAACCTTAAGATAAAGTCGAGTACCTAGCAGTGCTGCACAGAGTTCTAGACGTGGTATTGTGGTTGATTTGATTGGCGCCACCTTGCTCTTAGCTGTTAGTAGGCTAACACAAACTTTACCAGCTTCTGAAATACTACGAACATAAATACATGCACCGTAAGCTCTTTCGGATGCGTCAGAAAAAACATGCAATTGTATATAATGAGCTAAGTCGCACGATATCCATCGTGGAATTTTAACATTGTTAAGGAGAGGTAGAGTGTCTTGAAAGGCGCTCCAATCTCTCTGAAACTCCTCGGGTACAGGTTCATCCCAAGAACATTTTGCAAGCCAGAGCTGTTGCATAATGATTTTAGCCTCCACTATGCAAGGAACGACTAGCCCAAGAGGATCGAAAATTTGTGCTATGATCGACAAAATATGACGTTTTGTTGCTTTATTGACGGAAGTTATATTGATGAAAAATGTTAACGTGTCTGTCGAGCATCTCCAGTTAAGACCTAGAGTTTTTGACATCCCATTATCCTCACTCAGCTCTACATAATCTGAAACTTCATGACCCTTATTTAGAGCTTGCAAAACTTCAGGTGAATTCGACTGCCATTTGCGAAGATTGAATTTTGCAGACTTCAAAACAGCAATGACCTGACGACACTGCTCTACCGTCTCTATGATAGAGTTATGACCTGACAAATAGTCATCAACATAAAAATCATGCTCTATAGTGTAACGTACTGCAGGATCAGCACATTCCCTAGACAATTGAATTAAGCACCTGGTTGCTAAGAAAGGCGCCGACGCAGTACCATACGTGACCGTATTTAACGTATACGTTTTTAGTGGATGTTTGGGATCCGCTCTCCAAAGAACCTGCTGTAGAGGCTTATACGTGTCAAAGATCAGCGTTTGTCGGTACATCTTTTCGATGTCCGCGCTGACAACTACTCTGTGTTGACGGAAACGAAGCAAAATAGACAATAAATCTTCTTGTAGAGACGGACCAACCATTTGAATGTCGTTGAACGACTTGCCTGAAGTTGTAGTAGCCGAAGCATCAAATACTACGCGTAATTTCGTTGTAGAGCTCGACTCTTTTAAGACGCCATGATGAGGCAAATAATAAGTATTTAATGAAGTGTTTTTATTATAATTACCGACAATAGACATGTGCCCCAATTGTATATACTCACTCATAAAATCAACATACATCTTTTTAAACTGAGAATCTCTCGCTAAGCGACGTTCAAGAGACAAAAACCTACGCTTGGCCATTGCATATGAGTCACCTAACAAGTCGGGTGATTTTTTAAGTGGAATGTTTACTACGAACCTACCATCTGTATTCCGAATAGTAGTGTCTACCAGTGGCGAAGGGTGGATTTTTATAAAAGGGAAGCCGAAGATTCCGTGGACTTTTGTTCTACTTTATATTACTATTATTCTGTAGTTCATAGGTATTCGTGAGAAAATGTTTCGATTTTACCTAGTTGTCCCGAACTCATAAACTTAAAATACGAAAATGTTTCTCTGTTTGGAAGACTTCTTTGATCAATTAGATTAATTGTTTATATTGCTATATCCTAAATGATTCTACATACCTACTTACTTACTTTTAGAATCTGAGAATACTGTCTGTAAGCCACTTACTTATACGTATCGAAATGAGATAATTGTATTAAAATGTTTCGTAAATCCACAGCGCCGGCGTTTCTTATATTTATAATTCAATTTCGAGAATGATGTTTTATCGCACATCACATAATAGGATAGTCAATATAATATAACACTATTAACCTGTCCCTTATAACAACAAACTATTAAATTTGCTGAAAACAATACAAACAAGTACTTACAAAAATATTCCATAGGATCCCAACGCACTACGACAAAAATAAAGTCAACCAATGCACAACACATAATACACAATCATAAATAATTAAACATACAAATTTTACTACTTTAAACAAGAAAGCGAATTTTATAACCTATTTGCAGAAAATAAATACAAATATCTGTTTTTTCTTCAAATGGTCCTATCGTTTACCGATGATTCTGCCAAAGTCAAGACGCAAGCCGTATAAAAATATAAAAACAAATAAATATAATTAAAAACTAAAAATTCAGAAGAAAGGCTGATTTCTATCAGATTTAAATAATTGATAAAAACAAAGGAATGTCAATGGCAAATTAAGTACTTAACGTGAAATGAAATGAAACTTCGTTACAATTGGTCGGTCCACTGGTTGCAATAGTGCTTTCTCGCTCTCGCAATGTTGTAGTTGTATCTTTTATCCTTGTCATAAGCCGATGGCCACCGGCTTATATGGTACCTTAGATCGACGAATACAAAGTGTCACGTGACCGTACGATTTCCGTACAGTCTGTTGTACTGGATTCCTAATTTCGCGACCGGCTTACTGCGCTCCGCGCATGCGCGCTTTAAGTACTCTCTGACTGAACCATAACAAGTTGTTAGTTGACAACCTTTAATTACAAGATGGCGTTATGAGTACGTAAATAATTATATTGAAAATTATTATTACTGTAATTATTATTGCGATTTACGTAAGAGAATACTTTTTTGTTTTATATTATTTTGTATTGAGTGGATGTTGCGTCATTGATTTATAATTGATTAATAGACAATGCTAAGCGGTTTTTGCAAAGGTAAGCCGGTAGGAATCGAGTTATATGGACACTTCGCCACTAGTGTCTACAAAAAGCTTCTCACAAGCTCGCTCCTCAGCCGTAAACTTATACTTATTATCGATAGAATCAAGCTTCCAAAATCGAGATAAATCTATTTGTGAGTTATCTACATGCATACATTGATGTGAAGAAGAGTTCGACTGATGTAAACCACCTGATATTAGCCAACCCAACTTTGATTCGAACAAAGTTGGCATATTTCTACCTAATGCGATACGACTCGCGCCTAATATACCCCAAAATACCTCCGCACCGACTAAGATGTCGACTGAAGATGGAATGTAGTACTGGGGGTCGGCAAGACGAACGTTCGAAGGTATATGTATGCTACTAGTATCAATAAACCTATTCGGTATAGTTGACGATACCCTAGGTAAGACAAAACATTCAATATTGATTTGATAATCACTATTAAATGATTTTAGTGTCAACGAACAACCTTGCGAGCAATAAGAAGTCTGATAATTAATGCCCATTACCTTAGATTTAGCAGTGTATGTGGAAATAAAAAGCTTACGAACAAAGTCTTCTGTAATGAAGTTTGCCGTACTCCCGTTGTCCAGCAAGACCCGCGCAGTGTGATGGTTACCCTCAGAGTCCACCACTTGCACAAGCGCTGTGGAAAGCAAAATTAAGCTAGATGTAGTGTCATGATTCGCTGCTAACGCAATGCTTTGAAAGCTCTTAGAGTCGCTGTCAATGTGTAATAAAGTATTATGTTTCTCCTTACAATACTTACAATGACCTAATTTGCAATTTATAACGTTGTGACCTGGTCTAAGACAATTAAGACAAACATTGAACGTGTGAGCCTTTTTGACACGATCCTGAATCGAAAGAGATCTAAACTTCTCACACATATAGGCATAATGATCCTGTTGACACATGGGACATGATAGAACTTTAGCCTTTTCAGTGGAAGTGTGAAAATTTTTTGTGTACTTACTAATGGAACTAATGTTACCTTCAATTTTAGGTTTTGAAGTCTTAGATAACTCAAGAGACTCCAAAAAAGAAGCTCTACTGTTAATAAATTTCATGAAAACACTCAAAGATGGATAGTCAGTTAAAGAGTTCCTATGTTCTTCCCATTCACGGTTCGTAACTTGGTCTAGCTTATCAGCCATGATAAAAATTATTAAAGTGTCCCAATGCTGTACAGGTTCACCTAGTGTTGACAACGCCCTTAGGTTTTTGTTCATTGTATCAATTATATAATTTAATGATTTACTGGATTCCTTACTAATAGGACTAATACCAAAGAGAGCCCATACATGGTTATTAATAAGCAATCGATTATTGTCATACTTCTCACAAAGTAACCCCCAGGCAACGTCATAATTTTCTGAATTAAAATCTAAACTATCTATAGCAAGAGAAGCACTACCCTTTAGTGAATTACGCAGATAGTGCAATTTAGTTACCTTATCTATGTCTTTGTTCTTATGAACGATAGAAGAAAATGTGTGTTTAAACTGTAACCAATCATGATAGTCACCCGAAAACTTGGGTATGTCTATCTTAGGTAAACGTATTGTGTTGTGTTTATGTGTAATACTGGTACCAGATACCACCTCGGACATTGCATCCCCTTCGTGCTGCTTGCGAGCGCTGGTGATCAGCAGACGCGCAGCGGCCACCAACCCGTTGTACAGATTCTCGAATTCCTCGCGTTCCGCGGATTGCTCACTGGGGTCGTCCACCAATGCTTCCAGATCGTTCTGTAATGCATCGTATTTGTCGTATAAGTTTTCAAAAATACCAAGACGATAATCTAGTTCAGTGATTTGGACCTCACTTAGCTTTTCACATGACTTGACAATGTTTATGTAACTGCTGAACTGTGTAAGCTTAGCTTTCATAGTCGCTCGTTTTTTAATTAAGCCTTTATAGTCAGTCATAGTAACAATAAAATGTATTTGACTATAGAGAAGAAAGTAATTGACAGATATAAAAAAGCACTTTGAAATTCAACAAAATGTTGTAGCGTCATCTACCGACAACTCAAGCGAACACCTACACTACATCCTGAATCGCGATATCAACATTCGCACAGCGATTCCGCATATATACAACGTCCAACGAATAACTGTTGGGCAGTTGGCCCGCCAGGCGCGATCACCTTCGCCTGGTCGGAGGATCCTCCCTTTTCGTTGGAGGCGTGGTGCTGTTACGTCACCGCGACCTCCACAGTGGTGACCCCGACGTGATTTTAGTGTATATTTCAGTTCCGCACTTTCTAAGACGTAGATCAGTAATGAACACTTATAGTGTTCCTAGCGCTTATATTTCCAGACTTAACAGCGCATGAGGGATTCCTATAGGAGTAGTGCTCCTGGTCCACTGGTCTAGAGGGTAACCGTCCAGCCATAGTCAAACTTGCATAGTAGAAGTCCTGATCTGAAACCGCCGAATCGGATGACCAAAATTCGTCGACGTCTTCCTCGAGGTAAGGGGCTACATGCATATGCTCTTCGTTCTCAGCATGATCAGCACACCGTATACGACCACGACATGATATTAAGATAGATTTGTGGCCTTCTAGTTCATAATTCATAGCAGCGGACACCCGCTTGGGGTATTTTCGGTTTACCGCTTCAAAGAACTGTTTACAAACCTCGGCATCATGTAGAAAGTTGTTAAAATTATAATCTGCGGGCATGATCGCGTCCGCATTCATGAGTCTTCGTTCTCCAACATCTCCTTGCCATATAGCGAAAGGGAAAGGGTTGTTTCTATAATAATTACGGCGAACAGCGCCGGGTCCATCAGCAGCTAAAACTACTGCATTACGAAGATTTCCCAGAGTAATAGTGAATGGAGTCAAGGTTGTGGGAATACTCACATAGTGTCTAACATCTCCAACACTAACATTTCCGATTGAGTTGATAAAATTTATGACAGCTAGGAAATGGGTCTTAATTCCAAGACATTTATCTCTAATTTCACTTGGGATCCAATTGTCCTGATAGCCTGCGCTTGAATAAGCTGGAATTCCGCGCATCTTGTACTGCGTATACAGTTTTGTTTCTGTCATAGCGAGGGCCACTCGATAAAGAGCGTGTCTGTTGTAATTGAGAGGTACGCCTCTGCCTTGGAGCTCACTCTCAGTACGAAGGACGTTATCTCTAACATGGAGACCAATAGCATGAGTTGATATGGGGACTATTCTTGCTGTATTTTGTGTAATAGTTAGGTCCTTTACTGCATTGGCTAAGCTAGCGAATCCTGGATGTAGTATCTTATTTAAATCTGCATCTATTGCATCCATCGCTGCAACGTTCTTCCTTTCTCTGTATTTATCTGCTCTTTGCTTATCACGAGAAGATAGTTTTCGCGGTGGTCCACTCTTATTCTTACTACCACTAGGGCGTGGTTCTTCTTCAAACTCAACGGAGGGATTTTCATCCCGGTAATTATTTCGGGGAGGTCCTCGGCTTGCGCCACCTCTACCACGATTATTATTCATATAACGATTACTCATTATGAAGGTTTTGGAGTTCCTGGGATACCAAGGAAAATCGCGATTCAGGATGTAGTGTAGGTGTTCGCTTGAGTTGTCGGTAGATGACGCTACACCACTCCCCCCGGAAGACCGGAGGTCGAACTTGCTGATGTGACTTCTTGTGGAGCTGATGCCAGAGTCCCAGTGAGTCGGAACTGCAATGCCGGTCCAGTGAGTCGGACTGCGGTGTCCACCTTCCCCATTTTCCCCAGTGAGTCGGGGTGTGTCCAGTGAGTCGGATGTTGGGTGATGAGGTCGCAGGCTTCCCCAGGCTTGTCATGACGGCGAGCATATGGAGTAGTCCTGTTAAGACCGAAGATGCTGGTGCGCTCCAAGAAGGTTGGTTTCATCACGTCGGGGTCACCACTGTGGAGGTCGCGGTGACGTAACAGCACCACGCCTCCAACGAAAAGGGAGGATCCTCCAACCAGGCGAAGGTGATCGCGCCTGGCGGGCCAACTGCCCAACAGTTGTTCGTTGGACGTTGTATATATGCGGAATCGCTGTGCGAATGTTGATATCGCGATTCAGGATGTAGTGTAGGTGTTCGCTTGAGGCGAACACCTACACTACATCCTGAATCGCGCGTAGAAGTCCTGATCTGAAACCGCCGAATCGGATGACCAAAATTCGTCGACGTCTTCCTCGAGGTAAGGGGCTACATGCATATGCTCTTCGTTCTCAGCATGATCAGCACACCGTATACGACCACGACATGATATTAAGATAGATTTGTGGCCTTCTAGTTCATAATTCATAGCAGCGGACACCCGCTTGGGGTATTTTCGGTTTACCGCTTCAAAGAACTGTTTACAAACCTCGGCATCATGTAGAAAGTTGTTAAAATTATAATCTGCGGGCATGATCGCGTCCGCATTCATGAGTCTTCGTTCTCCAACATCTCCAACACTAACATTTCCGATTGAGTTGATAAAATTTATGACAGCTAGGAAATGGGTCTTAATTCCAAGACATTTATCTCTAATTTCACTTGGGATCCAATTGTCCTGATAGCCTGCGCTTGAATAAGCTGGAATTCCGCGCATCTTGTACTGCGTATACAGTTTTGTTTCTGTCATAGCGAGGGCCACTCGATAAAGAGCGTGTCTGTTGTAATTGAGAGGTACGCCTCTGCCTTGGAGCTCACTCTCAGTACGAAGGACGTTATCTCTAACATGGAGACCAATAGCATGAGTTGATATGGGGACTATTCTTGCTGTATTTTGTGTAATAGTTAGGTCCTTTACTGCATTGGCTAAGCTAGCGAATCCTGGATGTAGTATCTTATTTAAATCTGCATCTATTGCATCCATCGCTGCAACGTTCTTCCTTTCTCTGTATTTATCTGCTCTTTGCTTATCACGAGAAGATAGTTTTCGCGGTGGTCCACTCTTATTCTTACTACCACTAGGGCGTGGTTCTTCTTCAAACTCAACGGAGGGATTTTCATCCCGGTAATTATTTCGGGGAGGTCCTCGGCTTGCGCCACCTCTACCACGATTATTATTCATATAACGATTACTCATTATGAAGGTTTTGGAGTTCCTGGGATACCAAGGAAAATCGCGATTCAGGATGTAGTGTAGGTGTTCGCTTGAGTTGTCGGTAGATGACGCTACACCACTCCCCCCGGAAGACCGGAGGTCGAACTTGCTGATGTGACTTCTTGTGGAGCTGATGCCAGAGTCCCAGTGAGTCGGAACTGCAATGCCGGTCCAGTGAGTCGGACTGCGGTGTCCACCTTCCCCATTTTCCCCAGTGAGTCGGGGTGTGTCCAGTGAGTCGGATGTTGGGTGATGAGGTCGCAGGCTTCCCCAGGCTTGTCATGACGGCGAGCATATGGAGTAGTCCTGTTAAGACCGAAGATGCTGGTGCGCTCCAAGAAGGTTGGTTTCATCACGTCGGGGTCACCACTGTGGAGGTCGCGGTGACGTAACAGCACCACGCCTCCAACGAAAAGGGAGGATCCTCCAACCAGGCGAAGGTGATCGCGCCTGGCGGGCCAACTGCCCAACAGTTGTTCGTTGGACGTTGTATATATGCGGAATCGCTGTGCGAATGTTGATATCGCGATTCAGGATGTAGTGTAGGTGTTCGCTTGAGGCGAACACCTACACTACATCCTGAATCGCGCGTAGAAGTCCTGATCTGAAACCGCCGAATCGGATGACCAAAATTCGTCGACGTCTTCCTCGAGGTAAGGGGCTACATGCATATGCTCTTCGTTCTCAGCATGATCAGCACACCGTATACGACCACGACATGATATTAAGATAGATTTGTGGCCTTCTAGTTCATAATTCATAGCAGCGGACACCCGCTTGGGGTATTTTCGGTTTACCGCTTCAAAGAACTGTTTACAAACCTCGGCATCATGTAGAAAGTTGTTAAAATTATAATCTGCGGGCATGATCGCGTCCGCATTCATGAGTCTTCGTTCTCCAACATCTCCTTGCCATATAGCGAAAGGGAAAGGGTTGTTTCTATAATAATTACGGCGAACAGCGCCGGGTCCATCAGCAGCTAAAACTACTGCATTACGAAGATTTCCCAGAGTAATAGTGAATGGAGTCAAGGTTGTGGGAATACTCACATAGTGTCTAACATCTCCAACACTAACATTTCCGATTGAGTTGATAAAATTTATGACAGCTAGGAAATGGGTCTTAATTCCAAGACATTTATCTCTAATTTCACTTGGGATCCAATTGTCCTGATAGCCTGCGCTTGAATAAGCTGGAATTCCGCGCATCTTGTACTGCGTATACAGTTTTGTTTCTGTCATAGCGAGGGCCACTCGATAAAGAGCGTGTCTGTTGTAATTGAGAGGTACGCCTCTGCCTTGGAGCTCACTCTCAGTACGAAGGACGTTATCTCTAACATGGAGACCAATAGCATGAGTTGATATGGGGACTATTCTTGCTGTATTTTGTGTAATAGTTAGGTCCTTTACTGCATTGGCTAAGCTAGCGAATCCTGGATGTAGTATCTTATTTAAATCTGCATCTATTGCATCCATCGCTGCAACGTTCTTCCTTTCTCTGTATTTATCTGCTCTTTGCTTATCACGAGAAGATAGTTTTCGCGGTGGTCCACTCTTATTCTTACTACCACTAGGGCGTGGTTCTTCTTCAAACTCAACGGAGGGATTTTCATCCCGGTAATTATTTCGGGGAGGTCCTCGGCTTGCGCCACCTCTACCACGATTATTATTCATATAACGATTACTCATTATGAAGGTTTTGGAGTTCCTGGGATACCAAGGAAAATCGCGATTCAGGATGTAGTGTAGGTGTTCGCTTGAGTTGTCGGTAGATGACGCTACACCACTCCCCCCGGAAGACCGGAGGTCGAACTTGCTGATGTGACTTCTTGTGGAGCTGATGCCAGAGTCCCAGTGAGTCGGAACTGCAATGCCGGTCCAGTGAGTCGGACTGCGGTGTCCACCTTCCCCATTTTCCCCAGTGAGTCGGGGTGTGTCCAGTGAGTCGGATGTTGGGTGATGAGGTCGCAGGCTTCCCCAGGCTTGTCATGACGGCGAGCATATGGAGTAGTCCTGTTAAGACCGAAGATGCTGGTGCGCTCCAAGAAGGTTGGTTTCATCACGTCGGGGTCACCACTGTGGAGGTCGCGGTGACGTAACAGCACCACGCCTCCAACGAAAAGGGAGGATCCTCCAACCAGGCGAAGGTGATCGCGCCTGGCGGGCCAACTGCCCAACAGTTGTTCGTTGGACGTTGTATATATGCGGAATCGCTGTGCGAATGTTGATATCGCGATTCAGGATGTAGTGTAGGTGTTCGCTTGAGTTGTCGGTAGATGACGCTACAATGTTATGAAAGCTGAAGCTGCGGTCACAAACGCTTTGCAAGTTAAATGAGCAAATAATATAAATCTATAAAACTATTACAGGCTTTACAGTTTAAAATAGATTAAAATACTTTGAGATTCAATAAAATGTTATGAAAGCTGAAACTGCTGTTATAAAACGCTTTGCAAATTAAATGAATACTTAAATAATAAAAATCTCAAAACTATTACAGGTTTTACAGTTTAGAACAGATTAAAACTTACTTTGTATCCAAACTTCTGTAATTTAAAAATGTTAAAACTAATTATATTGAGAAATGAATATGGAATGACTATGCAACATGATTAACTACTACTAAATAGATGAAGACCACCACAAAATACACTATACTACTACAAACAAAATGGATGACTAAGCAGGTGAAAGTGACTTGCAATAATTACAACCGTTATTCAATTTCAAATTCAGTTATGAATTTAAATTACGACTACGTACGATTAGTAATGATTGGCCAATATTAATGAATATGATGGAATTTAATGAATAATGATGAAAGGATTAAAAGATGAAAGGATGAATGATATGAAATGAATATGATGAAAAAGACAGGAATTGAACGATCTCACGGTTTTGCTGCAAACCACTTTAGAAGACTTTCACGACGTGGAGATTTCTTCTGCGTGATCTCAAGGCACGACGATACTCCTCAGATGTGGATTGGCACCAAAGAAATTGTATATCCTCTTCCGCAGTCCTGTTTCTTCTATATTGTTTGGGTAGAAACTCCACAAAGACGGCAGGATTGATACCGTGTAGTTTTTCTTGACGTCCAAATGACAATATAAAAAATGCAGGTGAAGACGACTTGAGTCCAAAGTACAGCTACTTGATTTTCTCCGATTCAAACGGTTAACGGCTCGTGTTGGACCATGTTCTGAATCTTCGTAGGTGTTTGAAATAAAAGATCGAAAGTGGACTGTATAAATCAATTAATTATTAAGTATATGCTTCGATAATTGCACCTTGTAACAAAATTGTCGCGTCGCGTCTGCGGAACGTAGTTATATAAAAATTCGAATGTTTGAATGCGCGTGCGCGACTGTATCGTTAGACATTCGTTGTTGACTGACGTGTGTGTGGACGGACTCGATGTGGCGCCGCCGACGGCTCGCCCGGCGGCGACCCCGCACCCCGCGCTCCTCGTCGCCGTCGTCGTGCGGTGTTGAGGTGATGAACTCAACAATGGCCTTTAAAGAAAAATACACTTCTCATCAGAAAAATCGAAACACTTCCGTTTTTTATAGTTTCTGTCCTAATTTAACACAACAGAGTTTTCATTCCATGAAAAAAATCACATGATTGTATAGCTGGCAGTTTGGCCATTATAGTGGTAAGCGAAAATTCAAAATTCAAAATTAGAATTTCATTTGTTTATCCTATAAATGAAAAGATTCACTGTTTTGAGACAAAGGTGTGTTTAGAGTTGGAGTACATTTCACTTTTGAAAACTAAAAATTAACGCTTATCTTAGAGATATCGCTCTTCTTGAGATACATAGCTCTTCTTGAGATACATAGCGAATAATAATAATTGCCAATCAACATTAGAACTAAAATAAAAATATAGATTTTATTCGAAATAAAACGTCATTATGGTGGACATAAAACTGTTTATTGACTTCAAAGCATATTAAAATCTATCAGAACATTGTCCATACCCAGTGCAGGGTGTTGAAAGTCATCTCTATGTCTAGCCCACCCAAGGTAATAAATGGCACTTATTACATGAGCACAGCTCCCTAACGTTCGTCTGCCATGATTACATGTACAATAGTACTCGCGAATACTATTTCTGCCTTCAATCTCTCGGTTGTACATGACGTATGTATAATAAGTTTTGGCAGTAATATGCCGTGAATGAATCCTGAACCTGAGAAGGGTGTTATTGCGTTCATCATTTATTATTATGTCTTCCGGATGCCTGTACAGCTCCATTTCATAAAGCCCTGTTATTTTAATATGTTCACTGCAGTAAGATCTCGCAATCCGAACATGATAAGTGCCAATTGCCAACATAATTAAGTCCTCAATCGTCAGTTGAGGGAAATCTTCTAATTGAGCGTTATCTGCCACCATTCTTACAAATCTGGCTCTTTGGCGATTTAAATTGTATGATTCAACATAGTTAGCCAATAGATTTGGTCGTTCAATGTTTTGATCTATAATATTTATGAAATCGTTTGTGTATAAACTCTCTTGATACGGCTCTTGGAAGCAATTAATGATTGCTGCAGCAACTCGAAAGTCTTCAAATATGTAGGGTACATTTTTATTGAAAACTCTACTTCTGAACAGTTTATAATCACGCTTGAAGCGCCCGTTTATTGTTTCTACCACCCATCTAACCATAGTAATGGACCTAGATTTATTCGCTTGTTCGGTACTCAACTGGGTTTCATGTCTCGCTCTAGTCGGGGGCATATATGCATTGTAGCCGTGGGTTTCTATCAGTGATATAGAATCGCGGAAACCCCTATCCAAAATAAAAACATCATCTTGGTGAAAAAAATAGTGGAATGCACCATTTTCGTGAGGCTCATCATGATTGTTGAGAATTTTTTTCATAATGTCTGCGTCTGTAGTCCTAGCGGCATATGGGCCTGTTACGTCTAGAATGTAACCGTCTGCACACACGATCAAAAAGGGTTTAATGAGGTTGCGGTATTTATGCATACTGTAGGTCTTGCGTTGGAAGGTGAAATTGGAACTTTTTTCGATAAATACGTAGGTACCATCACAGATCGTTATCGCCTTTGCCGATTCTGCATTACCGAATAGGTGATTGGATATAGCACTATTGTGTGCTATAACTTGATCCCTGGTGATGTGATCCAGTCCCAGATGATTTGGGACAAAATCGTCTAGGAGACAACGTCTCACTTTTCTTATTTTTCTATCAATCGTTCTCCTCGAAAGGTTAAACAATGAAGCTATTCTGTTATTTGGCTCTCCCGTTCTTAGTTTGCACAAATACACAGCTAAGTCCACACGAGGTGTAGTCGATTGTTGAAGGGTTGGTACGTGATCTAACAATCTGTTGAAGTTTTCTCTATTCAAGCCAACCCAAAAATAAATGTCGTCTTCCGATATCTCATCAATATCTTCAAAATCTAAGTAAGTCCTTCGTTCCAGAGCCAATCTGTACATGTTTATGATGTCGAGGACATGATCTTCATTGATATTGTTTTGTGAGTTTGTTACATTACCAGGAATCTCATCCAGAGACATATTCCGTAAGTGTTGTTCACAAATACGGGCTAGATTAGGTACATAAAAATTAAAGTAGCTTAGAAGATGTACTTTTATAGAGTTAGATACAAGGCCGAGACGGGTGTCATTACAGTTCGTAATCATGCACCGCCGGCTCGTATTAGCAGCGCGCCTTATATCCTGTACATTCATCTGATGTCTAAGCGCAGGAGCAGGAGCTGGTGAGGCCGCTTGATTTTGATTTTCGGTGTCAATCCTATGCCAACATGGATGGCAAATCGCTCTCGAACCATCAAAAGGGATCTGTAAAAAAAACATATCGGTCGTGAGTAAATAAAAGTATTTACCTAACAAACATCCTGCCTGACTACTGAAAAAATCACGCTCTGAAGATTATGAAAGAAGAATTCAATTCAATTCATTTATTGCAAGTCACAATATTGCCTACAGGTATACCTACATATAAATATAACAACCTATTCAATAATTATTGTAGGTATATTATAAAATGTATACGAAATATAAAAATGTTAAGGACGGATTAAAATTGTGGTCACACACATCTTATCTAGGTGTTGTTTAATAATGTTGAATAGTTTGCACATAACAATTAACGGTAGGTACATACCTCTCCACCATTGGTGCGTAGCAAAAGTTCGACGAAATCTCTTCTACTTTCCAACAAGCGAATGGAAAGCACATGACGCCGACGACGACGTAGTGTACGTTCACACATTACACAATTACTGTCTGCCATGTTTTCAAAATAACAAAATCACTTAATGCGTTATCAAAAGTCCAGTAAAGAATATGCCAAAAGTCGCCGTGATACAAACATAAAACGCACAGGATCACAACACAACTAAAGCAAACGAGTACTGACTGACTACTACGCCGTCCTCCACGCTGCGCAAGCGACCTCGGTTCGCTAGCGCAGGTAAAAATCCCAACTATGGACATCTCTCTCATTAAGAAAAGCACGAGTGAGATAGCAGTAGTGCTGAGTGAGTGTGTGTGAGTTCCTTTGTGTATATTAAAATAAATCTATAACAAACTGCAAACGATCTAATTGTTGTTAAGCTTTGATTTGACTTAAAATATTAATAAACAGATTTATGTAAATGATTATATGATTTTCATGTTCTATGTTCAACATAACGGTGTTCCGTCTTCAATGTGAAATTATTATAATTATAATTAAATTAAAAAAAAGAAAGACTTGTATGATTTATCAAAAACATTTTTTTTATCTTTATGGGTATATTTAACTAAGTTAGCCATCGAAACAGAAAAAAACAACAACTGATAAGTGATGTAAACAAAATAACAAAATAACTGAGATATGTTTCGTTTCCGCCGGGCCTGGGTCATAGATGACCATTCTTCTTTAAAAATGTCCAATGATGAATGTGATAGGTAAAAAAAAATACTGTGATAATATATTCTATATTTGAAATTAAAACAACAGGGCCCACATTTAAAAAAATATGTAAACTGTTGTGTATGTACTTCGTCAAGGTATCACAGGCTCGACAACACACGGTATTTATGTACAAGTCGCAGGCGCACGTCCGCTCTCGCCGCTAGCTCTGGCTAATATGACGTGCGCCCCACCTACCGTGAGCACGAGACAGTGTATATAACTATTTCATTATAGTTATACTATACATAAACACTACATAAACTAATCAACGAAGTTCATCAGCAGTGACATTTGATTTTGCACTTTATAACAAACACAAACGAAGTAGTTTCCTATGGACGTCAAAGTTCAACAGTAAATCTTATTCATCAATCAAAGTCAAATCATTCTCTACATCCTCCATCTACATCCTCAATCTACATCCCCAATCTACATCCTCAATCTACATCCTCAATCTACATCTCTTTAAACAATCCAACGGAGTTCATCAGCAGTGAGATTTGATTTTGCACTTTATAACAAACGCAAACGAAGTAGTTTCCTATGCACGTCAAAGTTCAACAGTAAATCTTATTCATCCATCAAAATCAAATCATTCTCTATATCCTCCATCTACATCCTCCATCTACATCCTCAATCTACATCCTTAATCTACATCTCTTTAAACAATTAAACAAAAAGGAACCATAACGGCAATGATTTAATGATGTAATTGAAAAACAGGTGAGTTAGTGAGTGAATACATCTTTTGTAAGGATATACATCTTTTTTATGATTCACTCCTGAGTTACACATCTCTACGGACGACGGGTAAGACAACAAGATCCTCCTTTAATTACGCTTAGTGACTTGAAACATGCATTGGTAGAGGAATGGGAGAACATTCCCCAACAGTGTTTCAGAAACTTGGTGTACAGCATGCCAAATCGCATTGCAGCAGTCCAGACAGCACGTGGGGGTAATACCAAGTACTAAACCGTGTTAAAACTACTTGTAAATATAAAAAAATCAATATTTTCAGTTTTGGTTTTACAAGCAAAATGACGCCATTTTTAATTTGTCCTTTTAAACATAATAAAATAAATGGTCAGTAGTAAATGTAATGCATTTTATTTTAGTAACATTAAATTGTCTATAAAGTTCAATTTATTTCAATACGATAGCTTTATTCGTTTTCAAGATATTGAAGTAAATGCTAGTGACCCGGAACTTTTGCTCTCGAGTGTAGACGACATATCAGTCAATTGTGATTCTTGTATTGACACATTAGCTGGGCTTTGGCTTGGTTGATTCGTAGAAGTAAAGTAGCCATGATGCTGTTGATAAGAATAATCGAAATTATCATTGATAAATTGTCGTATCAGACCGATCATTTCGTACTTTGCGTCCGTCTTGCGGTGTTCAGGTATTTCTATTTTCTTAAAATCACTTATCATTGATAATAAAAAACACCGATCGCCATCATTCTCAATAGATTCATCTCTTTTTTGCATTCTTTCAGTGAGTATTTTCAAAATTTTATTAATGTCATCTTCTACTGGCTCCGAAACTATTCTCTTTTTTGATGTCGAGGGCTGAGTAGAAATATCAATAGGTTTGGACTCCGACAAACACGATAAAAATTGAAGTCGGTCAAAATGTTGATATTTTCGATGTGATGAGGCAGCTTATCCACTCTTTGATGCTCTTTGCTTATTAAGCTCACGACTTTAAGAATCCCTTAGGTTTTTCCATTTGCGTTGCAGTAGTATAGCTGAAAAATGTAAAATCAAAATTTTCATTTACAGCTTCTTGGTCTGTAAATAGTATCAACTATTAGTTCCTAATTCTTAATTTTCCACGTGCGTAACCAATTCTTTTATGGACAAATTCTTTTTTATGTACATTCTTAATATAATAGAAACTACGAATTCGGAATATTTCTAATAAGTACCTACCTAGTCACAAGTGCAAATATGAATTTATATTGATTACATTATATACTTTTGATATAAATCTGAAGAGTTTGTTTGTTTATTCGATTGAACGCGCTAATAACTAAAACTAGTTAGGAATTGAAAAATTCTTCCAGTGTTATATTCTTTCGCTCTGTTGTGTGTGATACATACGAAGCTGCAAGGGGGTCAGCTAGTTATTTTATTTAGGGTGACTATAAAACACAACTAATTTAAATGAAATTTAATTAAACGGAAGTAGAGTCTGTTTAAAGTAGCCTTACGTGCGGAGTAGCATGCGTCTTTTAATAAGCTGAATGGCGGTGGTTCCAAGTGTTCGCTTGAATCCGAATCGCTTTCTAGACCTTTCATAGACTCTTCGTATAATTCTGAAATTGGTTTCCATTCTGTGCAGCAACGGTTTTTTAATTGTTTTTTGTACAGTCTGGTTTCCACGTATGGCTACTTTCCCTTAAGCTTTCTGCCCACAATCCCGTAGCATACCATGACCGTGCTAGGAACGTATCAGACACGAAAAGTAATACGTTACGGTCTTACTATGCCCACTGCAACGGCTCGACCGCGTTCTGTGCCCTTATACTTCGCGTATGGTGCCCGTATGCAACCCGTATGTTGTCCGTATGTAACACGGCAACACGGCCTTTCAATACACTCGTTCATTCTCGTACAAATATCATTGTTGCGTAGACGTGTTTTTGGGAATCTATATTTTAACGAGGGCATTTCAATTCTATCATTTCTTCGCGGAGTATATTCGGCGTCACTTGGTAGGTGAAGTGGTTCGGTGGTGAAATATTGAAATAGTTATGGCTATAAGGAAACTAACGATTGAACAACTGGCAATGATTGCCATCGTTTTGGATGAAGAGGAAGAGGAATGCCCAAAAAACACTCGACGCTACTGGACTCGCAAAACGGAAGGAGAATATTGGACATTATTCAGGCACTTAGTTGATGACGAAGAAAAGTTTTTTCAGTACTTCCGAATGTGTACATTCCAATTTAACGATTTGCTCAAAAAAATTGAAAATGACATTGTCAAAAAAAACACAAACTTTAGAGAATGCCTGCTACCTAAAGAAAAGCTTGCTGTGTGTTTACGGTAAGTAAAAAACAATTTGTTTATTATTAATATTTAATCAAACTTTTGATCTAGTATTTATGGTAAAACTATGCTTAATTATTATTATTCCACTCGTTAGTGTTCCAAAGCTCAGGAGACGGAGGCATAGGTGTAGCACTCGGCTGTACGTTCGAAGAAGTCGATGCTGGAGATGAAGCATAGGCATACGGTGGTGTAGCTGCAGCAAAGTTAGGTGGTGCGAGCTGCTGTAACTCCATTTCGGAAACTAAACTGAATATTTTGTTTTTTGGGATGGCTTGTAAGTAAGGTGGAAATTTCTTTACTGTATCTGATATGTGCAAAAAAAATCTGTCTAATTCATCGTCTTGTCGTGGAGATTTATTTTGCGCTTCTAACAATTGCGACATCAATACAGCGGATGCTGTTTGTGGTGGTTGAATTTTACCTCTCCTTATTGTCTTGGCCTTTTTTGCTTGACTGTGTAGTGGTTGTGAGGATTTCTTACTGGTAGTAATGTCATCTTCGTTCTGAATTTCGGTGGCTGTAATATTTTCTGCAGCAGCAATATCAACAGTATTATCAATCTCATTGTTGAAGTGATGGTTCTGAATTTCAGTCCCTGTATCGCTATTCGGCTGTGACTCTTCATCTTCACTTGTCAGCTCAACGGATTCTATAGATTTTCTCTCGACAAAGAACGAAGCAACAAAAGCCATTTCATCTTCATACTTCCATTTCTTAATGTTTTTCGCTGCTTGTCCACTTTTGCCTTTTTTCTTATTTAAGGCTCGTCTGTATGCATCCCTTAGCCCTTGCCATCTTTGTTTGCAAGCTGCAGCTGTAAAAAATAATTACAACTGATATTTTGTTTGCAGGTACTTAGCAACAGGTGATTCATTTACAACCATTGCTTTTAGTTATCGTTTGGGAATCAGTACTGTGAGACGTGCTGTGTTAGAAGTTTGTGATGCTGTAATAAAAAATGTACTGCGAGAAAGCATGCCGACGCCTAGAATCGAACAATGGGAAAAAAATATAGAGGAATTTTGGAATAAATGGAATTTTCCTAATTGTGTAGCTTCTATAGATGGAAAGCATGTTATTATTTTAGCACCACCAAACAGTGGTTCTTTGTATTTTAATTATAAGAAAACATTTTCTATCGTACTTATGGCTTTAGTTGACGCTAATTATAACTTCATAGCTGTTAACGTTGGTGCTTTCGGCAAAGATAGTGATGGGGTGTAATGCAATGTTGTAATGCAAGGCTTTCCTGTTCCTTTTCTTTCGCCATTGTAAGATTAATATAAGGAGAATAAGGCGTCAGTGTAATATGACTGAGCCGACAACGTGGGTCTAGGTGTGGTGCGACCTTCTTGTTCACGCCTGGACTTATTTCTTTTTAAAAAATCGGGCGCCGTGTCCAGGGGGCGTCATCTTTGCTGCCCTCGGATGCCAGCGGTAGCCTTAGGCCTTTAATCACACGGCCAGTGTTGGTGGTACATAGGGCCGTAGACAGTGGTATTACAATGAAAATCTCCACATGTTCCTTCTTTGTATAATTTATTAGAGTTCTCCCGTACACGTGGAAATTAAGATAATGTATTTACATTATTATCAATAAAGAAACGATTAACAAATATTAACGAGAAACGAAGATTATTGAGGAACGAGCTGCTAATGCAGCTAGTGTAAATTGTTATTCGGTCATGGTGTACCGTGGACGCTACTTTTTATGTTTATTTTTTTTTTTTACTAAAGACTATTTGTTTAACAGACAAAATTAAATTCAAGCCATGTCTCTTGGTGGCCTAACGAAAAATACTTTTTTTCTACAACGCTGTCAAACGTGTCAAAACTACCACTCCATAGACAATAAATTATTATTTTTTTTTTTTTTTTTTTTAATTTTTGTTGTTTCATTTTTTTCTAAGGCAACGCGTATAAAGCTATTCATCCAGACTATTTTCTTAAATACTATTCAAGCAATACACATCGAAATCTGTATTTATTTATAATTTTTGAGGTCGTGTGACGCTGTCTAAATGACATCGTTACATTTCCCCCTTACTAAGATTTTATAAAAATAACGCAAGCAAAGTTATTTTTATAACAACAACAAGCATAACTAAAAGAGTCATTTAATACTGCAATGTTCTACAAAAGAAGTTTACTTATACAAAGAAATTTACTAAGTATACAAAAAGGTTTACTATACAAAGAAGTAAAAACAAAAAAATTATCTAATTAAAATTAGACAAAACCAAAAGGTCTAAAAATCTATCCAGAAATTTAAAATTTAAGTATTATTTTCTAAGACACAGTCTAAGAAATAATAGGGATTAAGTCAAAAAATTTCAAACAAATTGAATTATGTACTATGGAATACAACTGATTTAATGTACTAGGCACTATCGCCGCACAATAAATAATCGCATAGACATATTAAAAATAGAACTAGTTACTAAAATAACTTCAGTCTAACACAGTGAGTATGTAAGTCAAAAGACTCAAAACAAACAAAGGGATGATCTATGGAATACAACTGATTTAAGGTACTAGGGACCATCGCCGTACAATAAATAATCGCATAGAGTCAAAAAAAATAACAAACTAGAACAATTTACTAACTGAACTAAGTCTATTATAAACTAATATAAGCCAAAAGACTTGGGAACTAACAAAATTAATGTGCTATGGAATACTACTGATTTAATGTACTGGGCACTATCGCCGTACAATAAATAATCGCATAGGACAAAAATCAGAACGAGTTACAAATAGGAACATCGTCTGCCCTTCAGTCAACAGACTAGGGAAAAAAACTTTACAGCAACGGCTGAAAGCGTAACCACAGAGCGAACAACTGTCGTCTGGTAGACAAATAACAAAGCAAAGGCTTCGTCTCAAAAATGAAAAAACAAAACAAGTAGGAACTTGCATAAAAGCACCAACAGTACGAGGAAACTCGACTGGGAAAAAGAAAATAGAACGATTGGAATCGTTTCCTATTAAAGTCATGTCCGTGTAGTAATTCTAAAAGACATTAAACTAAACACAGAACATAAAAACAAACAAATAGTTAACAATTACCAACAAAAGTTCTATCTTATTGAACTAGTCAATAGGACAAAATCCAAAATATAATACAAGTTATCTATTCTTTAGATCAACGGATCTAATGAAAGATAATTTAGGATCTTCAAAGGTTTATAAGATCTATAAAAACAAAACAAAAAGATCTAATACCTTTATACAAACAACAAAAGATCTTATAAAGTAAAAAAAAAGACCCCAAAAATAATATAAGATCCTATAAAGTTAATAAGCACAACAAATCCTTCCTTTCTTGTAAGCTAAACTACCAAATATTATTTTCCAAAAGATAAGCCAAATACAGATACCACTATAAATTTAAATCACAGATCCTTTCTCTTGTTTCAGTTACCTCATACTTCATCATTCAGTTGCGGACCTATCATTCATCTCTCATTCTTCATCTTACAACTCCGCTAATTCTAAAACGCACAAGAAGAACCAAGTGAAATTTGATTTAATAATTTTGAATAAAAAGTTAAGAAACCAAATAAATAAGTTATTTATTATGCATTAAGCTTTCAATATGTCTTTAATATGGTATCTCCCTGATGTGTTTTTATCTACATCACGAAGTAAATAAACATTATTAGAAATTTTATTCTCTATTTTACATTTTACAAATTTAGGTGCTAACTTGGAAGAAAAGAAATGAGGTGCGTTGGATTGTACAAAGTTTCTCCTCCATACAATATCCCCAACATCATAGGAAATGACTTTTCGTTTTAAATTATAAATTTTGGCATTCTTTTTATAAGATTTAGCCAAATTACTAACCACTTTAAGAAAAATATCTTTAAGTGAATCTAATAAGTTACCATAACCATCGGGTTTTGCAATATCTATATTGGACAAATCGTCCAAGGAGGAAAGGAGACGTTCCATTTGCCCATACATCTGGGGCCCACCAAGAACATACATGAAACCTTGTGTGTTATGAAGATAAATGACTACTCTATAGGCCTGTATAATTTTTTTTACCATAAACCTTCGAGGATGTGAGATATGTGGTATTTAAAGTGAAATTATATCACACTCCAAATAGCTCAAAATACAATTATCACATAACATGTTATCTAATTATTAATATTTGAATGTCTAAAATAAAACCTAAATATAATCCATAATCAAAAGCGAATTAATATACAATAATAATCTGAAATAAATCACATCAAAACATTCACAATACGTAGCTAGTAGCAACACGAATCACAAAGTACATTGACACAAATGGAGTGACACATGACAGATGAGAGATGTTAAATGTGTTGCAATGATTTAAAAAAAAATACATTCGACTTCTCATATATGCCCAGATAATTTTTTGAATCCGATTTTTATTAATTTCAAATATGTTTGTCTTATGATGCCCCTATAACAGTATTGAGAAGTTTTCGTAAACATTTTTTACGTTAAGTAGGTATTTTAGGTGTGTTCAAAAACGAAACAACGGGCAAATACACTACACTCTGTATATGAAAATAAAATGGCGATATTATAATATATTTATTTATTCTTATGACAAATTTTACTTTTACAATTTAAGTATGAAATACAGAAAAACATTTAGCATGTAAATTTACTTGACATTTTTGGCAACAAGTAACTGTAAGGCTCTTACAATGAGCACATCGCAACCTACTCGGTGCTTTGACGATCATGTGTTCAGCATTATGCTTCCGCACTGAAGTAGGTACGCTCGTAGATACTCGTTTGCTAGGTCCCGGGCGCTGCTTATCGGAACCATACTTCTGAAGTAAGTTTCTGGCAATGCTACGCCGAAACTCCAACGTGTCTACGTTGCTGAGATAATTCCGAGCCAGAAGGGTAGCATTGTTGACTGCTACATCTACTAACCAGAAAAGCAGAGGTATGTACCACTTTTTACCCCTAATCGCAATGCGATAAGTTCCAATATTTGCATCTAATCTGTCAACCCCTCCCATAAAGCGATTATATTGGAAAACAACATTAGGTTGTGGTATATTCACCCTTTGTTTTTGAACTGCTGAGTATCTTCTGGCAGTCCGGACTGGTTCGACGCCAAATTCGCTGGACAACAAAGTCACGACGCTATTATCATTCCAGCGCACAGCACAAATGCCACTGTTTTTATCGAACCGATTATCATGGTAACCTCTCTGTTCCTTCTTACACAGCTTCTCATCTTTCAAAGGACACTTCTCAGTACGATTACTTCGGACAGTACCAGTCACTAATATATTTTTTTCTTTCATTTCTGTTATCAAAGGCAATCCCGTGAAAAAATTGTCACAGTACACAGAGAAACTTGTTTCTTGGTAAACATTCTGCACCTCCGACATCAGCTTTCGCACAACATACTGACCTAATCCATCACTGTACCTTTCATAACGGCCTTGGTATGGATCGGCATACAAGCAGTATCCTAAACGTAAAGCCGCAATCCATGTCTTGAAGCCGAATCTGATAGGTTTACCCTTTATGTGCTGCTTGCAACCGTGTCTCCCATAGTACGGGATCATAGACTCATCAATGCTAATGTCCTTTTCAATTACGGCGTATTGTAAAAACTTTTTATTCAGTAAATCAAAAAGAGGACGAACTTTTGCCATTTTGTCGTTAGGGCAAAGGTTAGTATTGTCTGCTACATGAAAATGACGCAAAATTTCTTCAAATCGGTTTCTTCGCATTGATTTGGCCACCAAGATGTTGTGGGTGTCTTCATTATTCTCCCAATACATCCGACGTCGCGGCAGAGGAGAATATCCAGTCAATATCAATATACCGATGAAACAATAGATGTCACTGTCAGAAAGACTGAACCCTGGGTTACCCTGTTGCACCGCATACATTACGGAGTGACGGACAATATGCATGACAACGTCGTGGCTAAAAAACAACTCGAAAAAATCAAGAGGTTCTGAAGCTTCAGATAAAGTAAGTACTGATCTTGGTAAAGGCGCAGTCCATTCCTCATGGTGTTGAGGTAAATCCCTTTTTACCCATTTTCGGGCTACCTTTCGTGGTGGGCCTCCACCACCAATTGGTGATATACCATCTGGCTGAAATGAGTGACCTCGCTTACGAGTAGCTGATGTACTCGGACGTATCAGTTCACTATCTAGTGGTATCACTTCATGTGATGGCGCGCTGCTCGCGGTCAACAAAGGTTCTTCTCCCTCAGATTCGCTATTGTCATTGATGTTTTGGCCATGTAATATCAGCTCAGCTGGTGCCAAAAGTTGACGACGTGATAAATTATCAAAACTTACAGTGGTTTCATCACCCGAATCTGAATCAGAGACCAGTCCATCACCTGGAGGGTCGATGAACACGTCGGCTCCTGTCGCATCATCATCAGAAGGGAAATCATTGAGGTAGTCAATGATTTCGTTCGTAGTTAACTGCGTACTCCGTCTGAAACATATAAATACTTTTAGTACAAAGCACACCTGTACATTTGCCCAATGTATCGTTTTCGAAACACAAGAGTTATAACGACGATTTAGGTATTTATAAAACGGTATCTATTTATTCTAAGCATACGAATACATAGACAATCAATCATACTTTGTTAAAAAATAACTTTGAAAACCTAACAATACTATATTCAATAAATACTTACTTTTTTTTGGAGAATGACATGATCCTTGCGCGAAGAAAAACACGTTACAACTTGAATTACCAATTATTTGAACGAAATGTCAACAATGCGTCAAAATTTCGTCTAAAAATCAAAGATAATTTCATAAACGACCAATAGATGGCATTACTTTACACGTTTTTACATTGAGAAAGCCTTTGCGATACTTTTACTCAAGTACTAACCGTTGTATCGTTTTCGAAACCATGGGCATATATGGGTTAAAAGGAAGACAACATAATTGTGTTACAATAGTAGGTATTGCGTACAAGTTCTATTTTTTTAACGATTAAAATATTAGAGTCAAATATATTGTTGGTGATTATTATACTTTTATATGAATAAAATATATATTATCTCAGACATTAATATTTACCCACATAATATTATTTTATTTTCAAGGGTGGCAACATAAAAAATATACGCCATTAATTCAACCAATGATAGAATTAAAATACTGTTCACAACCATTTAAAACTAAAATCTTTCCCCCAACTTCTACGGAGAAATGGAAAACACTAATTGATTTTCAAAATTATTTGTTTAATTTTAATTATTCAAAACATTCTGTTCGCTCTGGGCCCCAAATGGAATGTCTCCTTTATGTAAAGAACCATCTAATATTATTTCACGACCATACATGAGAAAATTAGGTGTAAAACCAGAAACTAAATTAACAGTACTATTTATAGCAACTTGAACATGTGGAATAAATTTACTCCAAGTTCTATGATCATTTGATACATAACATGAAATACAGGTGACTATCGTTTTGTTGAACCTCTCTACCGGATTATTTTGAGGAGTATAAAGTGTATTATAAAATATTTTAGGTATATTATATCCTTTCAAAAATTCCACAAATATCTTGGAAGTAAATTGAGTACCATTATCGCAAACAATTATTTTTGGACAACCAAATTTTAAAAATATATCATTCTCAAGGGATTTTATAATAACTTGAGATGTAGCACTACGTAAAGGAAAAATCCAACAAAATTTAGAAAATACATCGACTACAGACAAAATAAAGTTATGACCAGAATATGAACGAGGTAAAGGTCCTACTAAATCTAAAGATAACATGGTCATAGGTCGTTCAACTAATTTAGGATTACTCATTATTCCTAAAGGAGGTGAAGGGGAATGTTTGTAAGCTTTACAAACTTCACATTTACTAATATATTCTTTTACATCTTTAAACATTTTTAACCAATAATAATGTAATTTAAGTTTTTCTATTGTTTTATGAATTCCAAAATGACTAGAGTTTAAACTATCATGATTGTCACGAATAGTATTCAATACTTCCTCACGGGGTATAACTATCTTCCATGCCAAATATTGAGACAAATTATTTTTAGGTTTAACATATTTATAAAGAATATTATTTTCTACTTTAAAAGTTTTAAATCTAGAGGGATATTTTTGACAATTTTCATACATCTTTCTATACCATTGATCATGAATATCATCAGACACTAAAGTTATAACACTAATTTCTGCTCGAGATAAAGCATCAGGAACAGTATGAGAACTACCTTTTTTATGAATTATATTAAATTTATACTGTGATAAACGAGTAGCCCACCTAGCAAGCCTACCCGAGGGATTAGAAAGATTTTGTAACCATTTTAAACTAGCATGATCTGTAACTACAGTAAATTCAGTACCTTCAACATAAGGTCTAAAATGTTCAATTGATAACAAAACAGCCAATAATTCTCTTTCTGTAACACTATAATTCTGTTCAGCTTTGGAAAGTAATTTAGAAAAATAAGCTATATATAGGATGTGAATGTCCATCTTCATCATCTTGCATTAGAACACTACCGACACCAACACCACTGGCATCACAATGAATGGAGAAAGGTTTATCAAAATTAGGGCATAACAATACCGGGGCAGAAGTCATAATTTCTTTTAATTTATTGAATGCAGTATCAGCATCTTCTGTCCAATTAAATTTAGCCTTACTGTTTCTTTTAATATGAGTTAATTTTGTCAAAGGTTGAATTAAATCACTAAAATTTGAAATGAAACGTCTATAATAAGAGCACATACCAACAAAACTACGAACATCTTTAACAGATTTGGGAATAGGAAAACTTCTAATGGCTTCTAATTTTAATGGGTCTGTATGTAGTCCATCCTTATCAACTACATAGCCTAAATATTTTAATTTATCTTTACAAAATTCTGATTTACCTAAGTTTATAGTAAGTCCAGCATCTTTCAGCCTTTTGTAGACTTTTTCTAACAATACAATATGACTTTCATAGTCTTGATTTACTAATATCAGATCGTCAAGGAAACAAAACAAATTATTATCAAATTCAGGACCAAACAAGCGATCTGACAATCTCTGTAGCTCAGCTGGAGCATTTGTGACTCCAAATGGCATACGAACAAATTCCATTAATCCGCGGCCTGGCACAACAAAAGCTGTCTTCTCCCGTGAAGATTCCTCTAAAAGAATTTGAAAAAATGCCTTAGAAAGATCTATGGAAGAAAGAAAGCGAGCTGCTCTAAGGTTAACTAAAATTCTGGAAATATAAGGTAATGGATATGAATCTTTAATAGTTACTGAATTTAATTTACGCGAATCTAAACAAACTCTAAGCGATCCGTCTTTCTTATTAACAAGAACTAAGGGACTAGACCATGGTGATTTAGATGGCTGTATAATACCTTCTGCTAGCATTTTATCTATTTCTACATTTAATTTCTTCTGCATAGCAGGACTCAAAGGATAATATCTCTGCTTAATAGGTTCTCCAAAAGTATTAATTTTATGTTTAACTAAATCAGTTTTACCTAAACCTTTTTCCTCATAAGAAATTTCTTCAAACAATCTAACAATATTATCTAAACGTGTCTTCTGTGGTGGTGTTAAATCTGTCATAGAGGTTACAGAAGATATTTCTAATGGGTTTCCATCTGAATTAACAAAACTAATATGTTTATTAATTCTTTTTAAAATACTAAAGTTATTACAAAAATCTATTCCTAAAATAATGTTACTCCTAATAGAAGGACATACAATGAAATTGATAAATTTAGTTTTATTCAAACATCTAACTGGTATTCGCATTGTACCTATAACCGATTGTGATTTCCCATCAGCACTCGATATCGATACCTCAGATACATCCAAAGAAAAGCCTAATTGTTCAAAAATTATATGGGAACTATTTCCAAAAATACTAACTTGAGCTCCACTATCAACCATTCCTAAAAATTCTCTATTTTTAACAAAAAATGACAAGTAAGGGCGATTATCCTCTTTAATTAAATTTGAAAAAGAACTTATGTCCTTTTGTAGGTTAGAACGATTTAATTTATTTATATTTTTATTTGTCTTGGGCGAGTACACGACACTTTTTCCATCAAGAAGCATTCTGACGCGCCCCCTCACTCGTTTTTTGAAACGATATCTGAAGGAACACTTTGTTTACACTGACTGCAATCCTTTGTCAAAGTGTTGCGTTTGCCACAGGAAAAACAACAAATTCCGGAAAACTTAGTACAGCTTCTAAAAGAATGTCCAGTAGCCTTACACTTTAAGCAAACTATGGAAGAATCTACTTTTTCAACAAATTTATTATTTTTATTATTATTATGTGTTGATGTTGACCTAAAATTATTAATGGGTTTATTAAACTGATATTGTTCAATATCTTTGCCTAACTGCATCAGTTCCTCTAAAGTGGACAAGGATCTACCTATAAGGTGGAAAGAGTATTTACTAAGCATGTTGTGTTTAATAATGTCTAATAAAACAAGTTCACTAAGAGGGTTAACTAATTTGGAAGATAAATGCATAACTTCAATTATAAATTCACTTAAACTTTCACTAGGTTTTTGTTTCTTATTTCTTATCTCTGCTTCTAATTTGTATAGATAATCTAAAGTTGAAAATTGACGCTTTAATTCAAAAGAAAATTGAGTCCATCCAAAAATCTGATCTTTCTTTCCTCGATACCACTTCAAAGCTAAATCTGTTAAAAGCACAGGCAAAGCAGCAAAACATTGTTGGTCTGTATAGTTCTTAACAGATTTGAGTTCATCCAACCTATTAAGAAACTCAATTGGGCAAGATTTCCCATCATATGTTAATTTAAGTTTGGAAAAATCAAACGGTTTCAAATAAAAATTATGTTTACAGTTGTTACTGTGTGAATTTAAGTTGTTCATGTTCAATGACTCAGATGTTGATGTGTTAATTGCTTTTACATTTGTGTTATATGTCTCATCTAACAAAATCATATCATTTAAATCTAAACTTTCTGCAACCTTCTCAGAAGCTACAATATCTGTCTGACACTCCTTATCCGACATAATGTAAGATTATGTCAACAAAACTAAGTAAGTATATATCTCACATAGAAATCTAAGCTCAAAATAACAATACTTCCTTATGAAAGTATTGAATTCACAAAAGTATGTATCATTTATCTAATTTAAAGTCAAAAGACAACAAGAAAATGTCTTACTAATTAAAACTATCCATATATAAAACACTGATTACCTTTTAGGTACGTTCACTAAGTATAACTATAAGTCTAACAAGAAAATCCCGCGGTGTTACACATAAACAAGGAAAAACTACTTACGGTTTCTTTTCTGGCCGTGAATCTAGGTCTAAAATATTAACATTTACCAAAAAACTAAAAATTATCACTTAACCACTACGGTCCATTCATGTTCCACTATTCATGTTCCTGTTCTGGGCGTCATTGTAATGCAAGGCTTTCCTGTTCCTTTTCTTTCGCCATTGTAAGATTAATATAAGGAGAATAAGGCGTCAGTGTAATATGACTGAGCCGACAACGTGGGTCTAGGTGTGGTGCGACCTTCTTGTTCACGCCTGGACTTATTTCTTTTTAAAAAATCGGGCGCCGTGTCCAGGGGGCGTCATCTTTGCTGCCCTCGGATGCCAGCGGTAGCCTTAGGCCTTTAATCACACGGCCAGTGTTGGTGGTACATAGGGCCGTAGACAGTGGTATTACAATGAAAATCTCCACATGTTCCTTCTTTGTATAATTTATTAGAGTTCTCCCGTACACGTGGAAATTAAGATAATGTATTTACATTATTATCAATAAAGAAACGATTAACAAATATTAACGAGAAACGAAGATTATTTAGGAACGAGCTGCTAATGCAGCTAGTGTAAATTGTTATTCGGTCATGGTGTACCGTGGACGCTACTTTTTATGTTTATTTTTTTTTTTTACTAAAGACTATTTGTTTAACAGACAAAATTAAATTCAAGCCATGTCTCTTGGTGGGCTAACGAAAAATACTTTTTTTCTACATCGCTGTCAAACGTGTCAAAACTACCACTCCATAGACAATAAATTATTATTTTTTTTTTTTTTTTTTTTAATTTTTGTTGTTTCATTTTTTTCTAAGGCAACGCGTATAAAGCTATTCATCCAGACTATTTTCTTAAATACTATTCAAGCAATACACATCGAAATCTGTATTTATTTATAATTTTTGAGGTCGTGTGACGCTGTCTAAATGACATCGTTACAGGGGGTATTTTGTCAAAATCAAAAATGGGCAGAGCTATATTCGAAAATAAAGGAGAATGGGCAAAAATATATGGAGCTTGGTCCAAATTTCCACCATCAATAAGAACTATGACATATGACGGAACACTGCGTTCTGAATCATTATCAGAAGACCGCAACCCAAAATATTTACTCAGTAAAAAGCTATGACCTCATGAGAACTTGCAATTTAAAAACCTTTTTACGCTTAATTATTTCGGTATTCTGGTTGATATAAGCTCTAAGAGCCAAAATATAAACAATGTGCCGGTCGCGGTAGGGGTATCTAGGTAGCGAGGTATCGCTACGTCAAAAAAATTTAATCCCTCTCATGTGGGGTATCAAATCAAATGAAAGGACTTATAGCTATCTTTACAATGCTTATGTTTATTTTAAAATATTTTTAATACTGGGAAGAATGTAAACACAAAAATATCCCACAAGTTTTATTTATTCTTGTCTCACAGTGTGGAGTCTGTCCTTATAAGAATACATCTCATGTCTTCACCCACAATAACATTGTCCGAATTCGCAGCTGGAAGTAGAATTGTGGGTTGGTGTCTCGCCCATCCAAAATAACAAATAATTACCATGACATGGGCACAGCATCCCACAGTTCGCATTCCAGAAAGACAAGAACAGTAGTAGTTCCTAATGGTTTTTCGATTATGGATCATTATGTAATGATCCATAATCGAACATACGTGCAACACAACACTACACGTATGTACGTGTAGTGTTGTGTTGCACGTGTGAAAAATACTTTTAGCACGATTGCGAACCGTCCCGATTACATTTTTATATGCGTAGGTGCGCTAAGGTTATCATTGTATACTTTGCAGACGATTTGAGCGCATTACAGAACATGGGGAATCCGTCTACCATGTTTTTACTGCTTGAAATGCGGCTATGTGCGAAAAAACTAACGGTTAAATAACTAAAAATACGTATTTTTAAAACAGTCATAATTTTTTTCTGAGTGAATATATTTTTGTCACCTAGTAATCAAAATTGTATGGTATTTAGTCGACTTTAAGCTTACATAGCCCCCAATAGTGGTGGAAATTTGGACCACTTCTGCTCATTGTCCTTTAATATCCCCAGTAATAGATGTTTGCCGGGGACTAATGTCAGTGCACCGTGTGTAATATTAGGAGACGAAACTTTCCCCTTAAAAAACAATCTTCTAAGACCTTATCCCTCACAACAGTCCATAAACGATAGCAAGAAACGCCATTTTAATTATCGCCTTTGCCGTGCACGACGTGTCGTAGAAAATGCTTTTGGAATTTTAAGTCAAAAAGGACATTGGGCAAATTTCATACAAAAAAAACCCAGGACCAACAGAACTAATATATATCCCTCATTATTACACATTTTAAACTTATATAATTTTCATTATTTGTTTATTGAATATGTATGGGGTATCAGAGATATAAGGCTCATAACAGCTATGAATGGAAACTACGTTATGTGTTTTAGTGTTTAATAATACATCATTTTTGTCCCGCTGCAGGGACGGGCCTCCTCCCGTGACGGAGGGATACTTGGCCTACTAATTCCACGCTGGCCTGACGCATTGGTATAGGGTGTAATTACAAGTTTTCCTTCATTTTATTTCGTAAAGATAATATTCACGGATAGTCCCTTTGTCGGGTTTTACGACACCCATGGGATGAGATGGGGTCACCACCCCATATTATATTCTTACTCCATCACCACGCGGATAACCATCTATAAGTCAACAATCACGAAATCGACCAATGACCTCGGTAGCGCGACGGTAGCGCAAGCGGCTGCCGTGCACGAGGTTGTGGGTTCGATCCCCACGCAGGACAATTATAGGACAATTATTTGTGAGATCCACAAATTATTGTCCTGACTCTGGGTGTTCTTTGTGTCCGTTAATTGATGTTTGTAAACAGTCCCTGCGACACAGGGCATGATCCCTAGTGCGGGAGTTGTCTTTTTTAATTAGAAAAAAAAAAAGAAATCTATTGGACTTGCAGGCTGTTCTATGCCTACATGTCAAGCGTGACCTAAATAATATATTACACTTATCATATGAGAACAGCTCCCTAACGTACGCATACCATGGATACACGATTCTGTACGACATATTCTCCTAAATGATTTAATTTAACAAAGTGTCATCTCTGTCTAACGCGGTGTCCTACGTGGTCGACGAACGCGACGTACGCCATCAAATCAACGGTGTACCCTACTTGTGTCCTATGTGACGGTCTGCGACGAGACGTGACGTAATCATGTAGAACACTTGTCGCGTGTAGCATCCCGTCGCATTGTGTCGCTTTCCTCGCTCACGTAGAACACCCCGTAATACATGTGGTGTAAGAGTGAAAATGTAAAATAATACCTGAATCTGCGCATGACGCAGGCTTATGTATTTTTTTGTAGCGAGTAAAGACGATAGAATGGTTGGGTCGGTCTGTTAATATCAAATAGATAACGTTACATGTATTTCTTTGTTTTTATTAGAGTTATGAAATGGAAAAAAAACTATTTTTTAATTGTGTGTAATTACAGTTGGACAGCACCTAGGGGAGAATTTTTTTTATTAAAATGTTTCTCATAGCAAGACTAATAACCCTCCATATATTTTGTTCCTGTTGGTTCTGGGTTAATTTTGCCCAATCTTTTTTCGTATTTATAATAGACGAATGCATTTAAAACCAGAATATGCCGATAAAATTGTACTAACTACACACATCAAAAAAGTCTAAGCAACATGCATGATATTACAAATTTACCATTTATATTAATTTATTTTACCATTTATTTTAATTATAACGTTGTATTTTATTTTTAAAATAATATTTTTAGGGTTCTATGATGTAAAAATAACAGCTGTTTTCTTTATAAGTTCTTTTAATAACAGAAATTAACAATATTAGAATATACAGGTACATAAGAAACTAAACTTTTTTTTTACAAATTGAAATTTCTTAAGAAAATGAATTTATTGTGAAAGAATAGGACAATTTAATACAAAGTATGGCCTCCTCTGCTATTCAGAACTTGTCGGCAACGATTATTCATTGAATTAATGAGACTGTTTATGTCATCTTGCGGTATTCGCTCCCAATGGAATTGTAGCAAATCCTTCAGCTGTTGGGTTGTTGTCACTCCGTCCAAGTCCTTCAAAACACGTCTCTGGAGCATGTCCCATGCGTGCTCGATGGGGTTGAGGTCTGGCGATTGTGCAGGCCAGGGCAATACCTGGATGTTCTCCGTTGCCAAGTATTCACTGGTTCGCCGAGCTGTATGTGAACGCGCATTGTCATGCATTAACGTAAAATCGGAGCCAAAGGTTTGTGCAAATGGATGGACATAAGGTCTGAGAATATCCTCAACGTAATTTTCAGCGTTCATGTTTCCATTTACAAAAACGAGCTCAGTTCGCCTGTTCTTCTTAATACCCGCCCATACCATAACTGTTGAGCCGCTGTATGGATGAACTTCCTGAACGCACCTGAGTCTTTCAGTATTTCCGGGTCGACGGTACACTCGCACCCTTCTTGTATCAGGCCTAAACCCGAATCGCGACTCATCGGAAAACATAATTTTATCCCATTGTTCCTGGGTCCATGTTATGCGTTCTCTACACCATTCATTTCGACGAGCGCGATTCCCGTGACGTATCGGTGGGCACCTGATAGGGCGTCGAGCTCGTAGGCCGTACTCATGCAGTCGATTTCGCACAGTTTGGGGACTTACATCAACACCACTTGAATTTTGTAGCCTCAAACTTATCTCTCGAGCGGTTAACATCGGCTGGCGTCTTGCAGTCAGTTGTATGTACCGGTCTTGCCGAGTGGTTGTACTCCTTTTACGGCCTGGATGCTGTTCAGCGGGTTCCCCTGTATTATTGTAGCGCTGCCAAAGACGACAAATAACACTTCTATGAATACCAAAATGTCGAGATACCTGAGATTGATTACTTCCCGCTTGCAACATCCCTACAGCTCTTTGCATTTCATCTGCCGTCAAATGACGTCGCTCCATGACGTAAAGAATATCTAACAATTCAATTTTGTCGCCAACTGTATTTAAATGGTTGGTAAAATTATAAAATCAAGACTAAAACGTAGCAATTAACATGCACTCAAATTCAAACAAATTCGCAGTCATTTGAACTTTATGAAAAAAAACAAAACATAATCGAAATTTTTTTTTTACAACCAGCTAGTATGTCATCAATAACAAAAAAGTTTACTTACCTATACACTTTGAGTGAGTAAATACTTAGAAATTAATTAATATAAATGGTAAATTTGTAATATCATGCATGTTGCTTAGACTTTTTTGATGTGTGTATTTGCATATTGCATAATTTTATAAGACGCGGCGAAACTGTATCCTTTACGGAAACTAGTTCTCCTGTACAGTTTAACAACCTAAAGGTCTTCGCACATTATAACAACTCCACGCCAACGCGGCAGCAACTCTACTCACACTCTCGATGAGTAGTCAACTAGTTGATCCACCCAATGGTCACTAGTGGACAACGCGGTGTCAATGAGTGGCCAACGCGGTGCCAACGAGTGGGTTATTCAACAGACAACTCGTCTAACCTCAGTTTTCGGTTAAGTTTTGTCCAAAGAAGTCGTGTTGCTTATGAAATGTCGAACTTTACATTCAGTGAACTGGCGATTATAGCTATTATATTTGATAATGAAAATGAACGAAACAGCAGGAAAAGAAGATATTGGGTACATGATATGTTGCGACAAAGGAAATTAGAAGGGGAATATTGGAATATCCGGAAACGTCTGCTAGATGACAAAGAAAAATTCTATATCTATTTCCGTATGCCGAGATACTTGTTTTATTATATACTTAATATTATTGAGGACGACATCTACAAAAGAAACACGCGATTTAGAGAAGCTGTATCACCGGAAGAAAAGCTGGCAGTGACATTAAGGTAAGCAATAAGAAACTTTTTTATAATTTATATGTATTTATTTATATATCAAGTTAAAGGATAAATCAAAGCAAAGCAATTTTACTTTAATTGTGTTAAGAAGAACCATCAACCCTCGATTCTTCCATAGGCGTTGTATTTTGCTGTTGGGTGCTAGCGGTGCTACTACCGGTAGTACCTGCATTTAGGTTTTGAGTTGTGTAGCTACTACCGATAGTACCTGCATTTAGGTTTTGAGTTGTGTAGCCAGAAGTTCCTGGTGCAAAAAAATCATCATAGTAACAGTTTCGATTATTTTGCACTTCTTGTATTTCAGCTTCCGAAACTAAATTAAAAATTCTTGACTTTAAAAGTGCTTGATTATAGGTAGATAATTTTTTTACTGTGCTAGAAATACTTAAAAAAAATTTATCCATTTCGTCATTCTGCTTTCCATCTTCATCGTTTTTTTTTTTAATAAATATTCCATTAAAACCGCCGATGCACTTGTTTCTTGCAATTTCTTTCGTTTTGTCGTTTTTGGAATGTCAGGAAACACTGATCTAGATGAATCGTACATAGACACCGAAGATTCAGGACGCTCCGAGATAATTGACGAGTCTTGAGATTCTTCATTATTAGTCACATTGGCAAGAATTTCCGCAGCAGATAAGCTATTTTCATCATCACCATCATCTGTGTTGTCCACTGACGTCACTGTAGACCGTTCTTTATAATGTGGTAATAAAAAAGACATTTCAGTTTCATATTGCCATTTTTTTTTTAGTATTAGCACTCTGACCACTTTTAGTTGCTTTCTTTTTAATGGCTCTTCTATGATATTCCCTTAAGTTTTGCCATATCTTCTTACATTCTGACGCTGTAACAAAATAATATAAATACACACATCAAAAAAGTCTAAGCAACATGCATGATATTACAAATTTACCATTTATATTAATTAATTTCTAAGTATTTACTCACTCAAAGTGTATAGGTAAGTAAACTTCAAGTGTATAGGTAAAAAAATTTCGATTATGTTTTGTTTTTTTTCATAAAATTCAAATGACTGCGAATTTGTTTGAATTTGAGTGCATGTTAATTGCTACGTTTTAGTCTTGATTTTATAATTTTACCAACCATTTAAATACAGTTGGCGACAAAATTGAATTGTTAGATATTCTTTACGTCATGGAGCGACGTCATTTGACGGCAGATGAAATGCAAAGAGCTGTAGGGATGTTGCAAGCGGGAAGTAATCAATCTCAGGTATCTCGACATTTTGGTATTCATAGAAGTGTTATTTGTCGTCTTTGGCAGCGCTACAATAATACAGGGGAACCCGCTGAACAGCATCCAGGCCGTAAAAGGAGTACAACCACTCGGCAAGACCGGTACATACAACTGACTGCAAGACGCCAGCCGATGATAACCGCTCGAGAGATAAGTTTGAGGCTACAAAATTCAAGTGGTGTTGATGTAAGTCCCCAAACTGTGCGAAATCGACTGCATGAGTACGGCCTACGAGCTCGACGCCCTATCAGGTGCCCACCGATACGTCACGGGAATCGCGCTCGTCGAAATGAATGGTGTAGAGAACGCATAACATGGACCCAGGAACAATGGGATAAAATTATGTTTTCCGATGAGTCGCGATTGGGGTTTAGGCCTGATACAAGAAGGGTGCGAGTGTACCGTCGACCCGGAAATACTGAAAGACTCAGGTGCGTTCAGGAAGTTCATCCATACAGCGGCTCAACAGTTATGGTATGGGCGGGTATTAAGAAGAACAGGCGAACTGAGCTCGTTTTTGTAAATGGAAACATGAACGCTGAAAATTACGTTGAGGATATTCTCAGACCTTATGTCCATCCATTTGCACAAACCTTTGGCTCCGATTTTACGTTAATGCATGACAATGCGCGTTCACATACAGCTCGGCGAACCAGTGAATACTTGGCAACGGAGAACATCCAGGTATTGCCCTGGCCTGCACAATCGCCAGACCTCAACCCCATCGAGCACGCATGGGACATGCTCCAGAGACGTGTTTTGAAGGACTTGGACGGAGTGACAACAACCCAACAGCTGAAGGATTTGCTACAATTCCATTGGGAGCGAATACCGCAAGATGACATAAACAGTCTCATTAATTCAATGAATAATCGTTGCCGACAAGTTCTGAATAGCAGAGGAGGCCATACTTTGTATTAAATTGTCCTATTCTTTCACAATAAATTCATTTTCTTAAGAAATTTCAATTTGTAAAAAAAAAGTTTAGTTTCTTATGTACAGTCACGAGCAATAATATGTACACATTGTCAAATTTTTTAAACTATCTGGACCTTTATCTAGACATTAGAATACCAAAATTATTTCGTAATTTAGAAGAGGTTCCGTACAGTTTTGAACTAATCTTCGAACATTCAATTTTGGATTAGCAGAACTTTAGATAACTGTATTACAAAATGTGAAAATGTGTACATATTATTGCTCGTGACTGTACCTGTATATTCTAATATTGTTAATTTCTGTTATTAAAAGAACTTATAAAGAAAACAGCTGTTATTTTTACATCATAGAACCCTAAAAATATTATTTTAAAAATAAAATACAACGTTATAATTAAAATAAATGGTAAAATAAATTAATATAAATGGTAAATTTGTAATATCATGCATGTTGCTTAGACTTTTTTGATGTGTGTATAAAGAAAAATTGGTTGTTTCAGGTACTTGATTAGTGGCCTCCGGCCGCCATCGCAACTGTGTTTCACAACCAGTTGTCTACGAGGATTTTTTAGTCTTTCACGGCAACCAGTTGTGATAGAAGAATATTTATTCTTCTTCTGCAACTAGTTGCCAATAAAGAAAATCTCAAAAAGTCTAGTTGCTATAGAAGAGTTACTTTGTTTGTTCACAACCATTGATTACAAAACTTAAAGTACTTACGTATTTTAAAATTTTAATCTACATTTATACCTGGATTGCTATTATATCAAAAATTAAGAAGATGATGATGGAAAATTAATTTGATACGTCGAATTCCGTGATAAGTTTTGTAGTCGTAAGTTGAGTACCTTAGGTGTAGAACTGGTACTGTTATAATGAGAAAAAATTGTTTAAGCGACATTATAAATAATAAATAAATGAAATGCCATGAAATCTGAAACTCAAATAACTTTTATTCCGCTTAAAATAAAATATAAATATACGGTTAAAAAAGTTTGTTCTCCGAATACCAAACAACTACACTTTACTTAAAAGAAAACTAACTTAAACATCTTCTGTAACTAATATTTGACGAACTTACTAAAAAGTTATGGAGAAAGGGCTAATTATTTCAAGGCAATGCCCAACTGTAATTTCTTTTCCTTCTAGTTGCTGTATTGCCACATCAATTTCTTCATCGATCAATTTGTACTCTAGTTTCTTTTTACTTTTTAATTTTAAATTGTAAGTTTCCGTTTCCGTTAATAAAACGTCCAACAATTGTGCCAATGAGGGATATTTTCGTCCTATATAACGGTTTATCTTTGCATGCCATCCCTCAATATTGTTATTCGTTCTTACGTTTTCTTTTGCACAAGAACATGATTTCATCATTTCATTTTTCTTTAACCATTGTTTTTGGAAGTACTTGTTAAATTTTTTAAGTCCTTCACTAGGATTTTTTGACATTTTGGTCATTACGTATAAATAACCTTTTTCTATATATTGAGCTGGTAATCGAGCAAGCCCTACGCATCGTGCTACATGTCTTCGTTCCGTTCGTAGTTTTACATTTAAGACTTTTGCTTTTTTCCATAAGCAACGATTATAATGAAAGTAACACCCTTTAAATATTATTTTTGGAAAAACACTTTGAATGCCATTTATAGCCGCTACTTCGAAATCAAGTGTTATTTTTTGTGGATTCCAACTGATACGCGACTTGATCATGTTAAACAAAATTTTATAAGTATCGGTTTTTTTGTCTGGTAGTAAAGCGAATATCAAAGGAAGTATGGTATGACTGCTTTTATTGTAACCATGTATTGTATACAGTTGTGCGAATGCTCTGGGACAAGATCTAAAAGTACCGTCAGCGAAAAAGTGATGGTATTTATTAATCGCTATTCCCTCTCGATCATCTATAATTTCTTTAGACCCGAAAACAATGATCCGCTTATCGTCATCGCAGTACTCAGTAAGAAGGAAATCTTTATATTTATTAGGAATCATAACGTCATGAGCATTATTAAACCTTGTTTTAGCAACACCCAATACTTTGTTTCTTTCGTTATTCAGACCCGTTTTTATATTTTCATATCTCGGTATCTTTGTCAGAAATTCATAGCCATCATCTTTGAGTTCGCGAACAGTTTCTTCGTATTGCTTCTTAATAGATATAAAATTGCAACTACTCTTCTGCTTCAAATGGTCCATTTTTTTTAGCACTACATTTCTCTCAAAATCAGCGATACAGTCAGTGTTATGTGCCTTGGATATTTTTGTTATCTCATTACAACATCACTGTCAAATTACCTTTACACCCAGTACTACTACAACATTTAAAAAATGAGTCTCCGTTTGTATAAATTTTTTTGCGATGATAACGATACCCATCATACAAAAGAGTAACGCCTCCTCTTCTTGTACTTATGAATTCTAGCTTGGATGAACTTGGATATATATTTGACGTAGACATTGCTTGATGGGTAGGTACGTATTTAATGCATCGACTTCAAATTATAATGTCTAATGGCACAAATTGCATTTAAATGATAACCTGTGACCTAACGTTAAATTTATATTATAACCAATTACTTATTACGACGCTCGTAAGCAAATAATTAGAACTCGAATGATAGTACTGAGAAAAATATGACTATGATAAGGAATTACAAATGGTTTTTCGATTATGACAGATAACTGTCATGATGACGACTTGTATGAAATATGGAGGTTTTAATGCTTGAAATAATGTGTGGAGATTATAAACGTTGCGGAAGAAGAATCACACAAATGGTTGCCGTGAAAATTAAAAAGTCCTCGTAGACAACTGGTTGTGAAACACAGTTGCGAAGGCGGCGATTTTTTTCTTTATTGGCAACTGGTTGCGGAAGAAGAATAAATATTCTTCTATCACAACTGGTTGCCGTGAAAGACTAAAAAATCCTCGTAGACAACTGGTTGTGAAACACAGTTGCGATGGCGGCCGGAAGGGATTAGTGGCTGTTCATTTAGGACTATGAGTTCAAGCTTTCGGTTAGGCGAAAGTACCATCCGGTCGATATTAAAAGATGTGTGCAATGCGATTATAAATACAATGAAGGGGAAGTTCATGCCCACACCTACTACCGAAGACTGGAAAAGAATCGCAGATGGTTTCAATAAAAAATGGAATTTTCCAAACTGTATAGGTGCCATCGACGGCAAACATGTAAACATAATTGCCCCTCCTAGCAGCGGCTCGCTATTTTTTAATTATAAAAAACACTTCTCTATCGTCCTCATGGCTGTCGTCGATGATAAATACAGATTTATAGCTGTCGATATAGGGGCCTATGGCAAGAATAGTGATGGCGGAATTTTGGCATCGTCAAGATTAGGAAGAGCGATTGAAATGAATACATTTAATATTCCAACTGACACACCATTACCTGGTACTGAAATAATAATGCCACATGTTTTTGTAGCCGACGAAGCGTTTAATTTAAAAAGGAATTTATTGCGACCATATCCACGTTCAAGTGGCATTTCAGAAAAGGAAAGAATGTACAATAATCGCTTATCGCGAGCTCGCAGAGTAGTTGAAAACGCGTTCGGCATCTTATATCAAAAATTTGGAATTTATAATAAGAATTGAAAGAAAGAAAGAAAGAAAAATGCGTTTATTCACGTAAGATATAAAAATACCGCGTGTGAAGGTCGTTTTATAGTGATCACATAATATGCTCGTCTAACTTAACGGCTAAGTTTACTGAGGGTTCGGAACACGACCATGTCAGAGAAGACACCCACAAGAAACTCTGCTGGGTTCCTATCGCTCTTTTGGTGATCACTTCACAAATATTATTTTATTTAGTAAACAGGACAATTCAGATCCAAGCATTTTTATCGTTTAAGTAATCCTTTACACTATAATATGATTTCGATATTAACTTATGTTTAATAAAAGATTTAAATTTATTAACTAAAAATTCTTTAACTTCCCTAGGGAGCTTATTATAAAAACGAATACCATTACCAGCGAAAGAATTACTTATTTTATGAAGCCTAGTGTGGAGAACAGCAAGTTTATTTTTATTTCTAGTGTTAACATTATGTATATCACTCATTTTTTTATATTTGTTAATATTTTTGTGTACGTACATTAAATTATCAAATATATACTGGCAATGCACAGTCATAATCTTAATTATTTTAAATTTATCTCTAAGAGACTCTCTTGGGCCCATATTATATATACAACGTATCGCTCTTTTTTGCAAAACAAATATTGTGTTAATATCAGCCGCACTACCCCACAACAGAATACCATACGACATTATGCTATGAAAATAACTAAAATAAACTAGCCTAGCTGTGTCTATATCTGTTAACTGACGTATTTTTTTTACTGCGTATGCTGCTGAAAAAAGCCTACCTGACAATTTTTCAATATGGGGGCCCCATTGTAATTTATTGTCTAAAGTAATGCCTAGGAATACTGTAGTGTTAATTATTTCTAGTTCCTCATCATTGATTTTAACTATTGGTTTTATATCAAGAACGTTTGGCATGGTAAATTTTATGCATTTTGTCTTTGTTTTATTTAGAGACAAATTATTTGAACTGAACCAATATACTATTTCCAAAAGAGAATTATTTATGTAGTCTACCGCAGGTTGTCGTCTATTAATTTTAAAAATAAAGGATGTATCATCGGCAAACAAAATTATCTCGGGGTTCTTTTTAACTAAATTTGGCAAATCGTTTATATATATAAGAAATAGAAATGGTCCTAGTATTGAGCCTTGTGGTACGCCCATTTTAACAACTGATCCGGGCGAACGCTTACCATTTACATCTACTTTTTGTACTCTATCGCTTAAATATGATTTCATTATACCTAAAGAAGAATCTCTAACACCATAGTGACCTAGTTTCCTTAGTAAAGTCTCGTGATCGACACAATCAAATGCTTTGGATAAATCGCAAAAAACGCCAAAAGCATCCTGTGACTCTTCCCAAGCCTCAAATATGTGTTCTACTAAATTAACTCCGGCATCGGTAGTTGAACGACCACGTGTAAATCCGAATTGTCTATCGTGAAGCAAAATATTCTTATTAAAGTGACTAATTAATTGATTAAGAATTAGTTTTTCAAATATCTTACTAAACGCAGGCAACACAGATATTGGTCTAAAGTTTGAAGGATCTAAATTACTACCTGATTTGAAAAGAGGTGTTATTTTACTTGGTTTCATAAAGTCTGGGAATATACCTAGGTCTATACTGTTATTAAAAATAAAAGCTAATTCCGGTGCAATGATGTCTATAACTGTTTTTAAAATGCTAACAGATATTCCCCACAGATCAGCTGTTTTCTTAACATTTAGAGAATTAAAAGTTTTAATAATGTCAAGTGGGCTAACATGACTAAATTTAAATGTTTCGTTACAATGTGGTACATTTTCTTCTAAGAGAGTGATAGCCGCATGGGGTGAGGAGTTCAAAGATTTGGTAATATCTATAGAAATATTTGTGAAATATGTTTCAAATGTATTCGCTATATCTAAATCAGAATCTATAATTTTATCTTCAACTTTTAATTTTAGGTCTTTGTGTTGTTGATTTTTTCGACCTGTTTCCTCATTTATAATATTCCAAGTAGTCTTAATTTTATTATTACTGTTTTTTATTTTAGAGGTTATATATTGTGCTTTGGTATTTTTACAGTTAATTTTAAAGTTTTTTGAAAATTCTTTTACATACTTTTTGAACTCATCACTGGTGTTAATTGATTTTTCTTCATATAAGTTATACAATAATTGCCTATCTTTGTGTAACTCCGCTGTTGCCCAGTCATTAAATGCTAATGTATTAGTAACTGCAAATGTTTTACAGGTAAAAATCTCACTAAATAATTTATGAAATGTAGTAAAAAAGGAGTTATACATTTCATTTGGATGTGATATATTTAATAAAAATGAATAATCAATATTAAGTAACTTTGTTTTCAAATTATTCAAACGGTTTGCAGTTACCGGTACACAAGTTATATACTTCTTTGATATTATTTTATTTACATTATCGAATTGGATTAATTGGCCACTATGATCTGAATTTAATTTGTTAATAATACATTTCTGAGTTGGAATTATATTTGTAAAAATATTATCTATACACATGTTGCACTATTTGATGTTATCCTAGTAGGTTCCATAAACATATTAACTAAGTTGTATGATTTAAATAGATTTATCAATTTGCATTTACACCCAAAATATGTTGATATTGTGGTCTTTGCGACGTGTATTTTACACAATGTCATGCGGTGTTATAATATACCATCCGATGATGAAGTCAACACAAGGCAGAGTTCGGCCAATAATGATGATGAACAGAGATTACTAAGTAATCTAAGTACAATTCCAGAAGATATAAGTGAATCTTCGGCATCTGCTTTTGAAACTCGTGATATGTTTGCAACTTATTTTCAATCTCCCGAAGGACGAGTTCCGTGGCAGCATTTAATATAGATCATGGATAATTAATATGTAATGTAATAATCGTAAGAAGTTGGTTATAATATTATTGGCTTATTAAGAATATTAAACAACTTTCTATACTAAGCTGGGATTTTATTACTGATTGCCTATATTAAATAAACGTAAGGCACTTTATTATAACATACAGAAACCCAAACTAAAAATAAAATATACACCGTGTATTTCAATCGGCATTAAAGAATGAAACCACTTAATGTACCCGATTTTAGGAAATTTTTGGTAATATTTAAAATCAATTTGAACTACTTTAATTTTGAAATCTTAAATTTAAAAAATAATCAAAATTTTTAAAACCATACTGTACATTGCATGAACTAAAGAGCCGCCCCTTTCTTTGTTGTAAAAATGCATTTATTGGGTAGGATTATAGCAGAAGAAATTGAATCAACCAATGTTTTAGAGTCCACGTGGACTTTTGTCCAATCATAATGATCTGCATAGATCGCTAGCGTATCACGTGGTCTCACCCCCCGCGCACCTTCTTGCAACTCAAACGCACCGCCGCGGTCGGCGCCCGGCGCGGCCGCCGCCGCAGTCAGCCACAAATTCGCAAGCCGAAGTGCGTGCGTCTAATTAACTTTTTATTACGTATGTCGTGACGTCACAGTTATGATCAGTCATCCTCGCAATAAACAACGAAAACCGCCCATACTCGAATGTCGAGTAACTATTTAGATGTGATGAGATTGTATGTTGTTAGCTGGAGATAACCTCAAGCGAAGCTAGAAGACTGTACGCTGATTCCAGCATCATTCCAAAGTTAAAATGCCAAGGCATTATGCTCCCAAGGGTGCCTAGCATACAAGTTATTTTGGCAGCGACACAACGCCAACGGGATTACCTAGACATCCGCAAGGACGTGGTGAACCAACCACAGTACTCGGCGGCCCTCGAAGAAAACATGTTAGAGTATTTCGAACGACATCCTCGACGAAGTACTAGAACGGCTGCACGGCGGCACTTCCAAGTCAGCCATTCATATTGTGTAAAACGAAATTAAATTAAAAATAAAAGTGATACCTAAAGTGACGGGGTCAGTGACCCTAATCAGGATTCGTGAAAATATTAAAAAAGTGCACGCTATAACAAAATGGGAAGCAGTTTTAACATTTATTTCAGTACCAATAGGTAAATAACTAATAATAATTCAGGTATCTTACGATTGTACGTTTTCCACATTGATCAGCTATTATGTATGTTCACACTACTTACAAGTAAAGAGGTACCTCACATATTGTTGTTAATTCCTCTTTATTAGTTATGCAGTAAATACGGATTAAAACTAATTTTCAATTCAAAAGAATATTACGCTTAAACTAAAATGAAATGCTAATAAGACTTACTCTTGTTTAAATGTTTATAAACTATTATTATTTACTGTGTCACATGAAATTAAAATAAAGTAACATAAAATTTAACATTTGGTTTAATTTAACTCGTCGCGTACCTATGCAGCTGCCGAGCACAAGGTCGCGGGTTCGAATCCTGCGAGTTGTACGATCCATTAATGTTTGTCCTGACTTTGTCTTCGTTTATTGATACTTGTAAACATCCCCGCGACCCAGGGTACTGTCTTTAATACATTATTTTATAGCAATAGGGTATGAGGTGTCGTAGATATTAAGGAACAGCTGATCGACCCGCGCGCTTGCGACGTATTTCACGTAAGTATCTACGCGCGGTGTGTGTTTTGCAGGTCAGTGCCCGCGCCGAGCTTTTGTACCTACGTTAGTGTAAAGCGTGTTGCATTTTTAAAGTAATAAAGTATTATTTTTAGTATTTTTGAAGATTTTAAGTCTAATTTAAATTTTTTTTTGCATAAATGACTTATATACAGTCTACTGATTGCTTGGTTCAAATCTTTAATGTCGACTGAAATACACGGTGTATATGACGTAGATTTAATATTTTATATCAGTAAATTCTGGGATTTTATATTACTGTATGTGAAAAAACTAATTTTTACGATAAACCAAGATTTTTCGAGTGTCCAACTAGAAAATCGTAGGTACTGTTAACTGTACAATAACATACCTACTTTTTGTATGTAACAGGTTGAATTAAATTTTCTCAACAATGTACTTTAATGAAATGACTTATAAGTTTTAACATTATTTTTAATATCTATTAGAATCCACACATATTTATTTGTTCGATAGCTGAATTTCTGTAGATTATGGCAAAATCAATAACTCAATACCAACACTGAAAACGTCACAAATAGAAATTAATTATGTTAATAGTATTTTATGCAATAGTTGTAGTATAGTAAGAGGGTTCAAAAATGGTGAGTGGCGTGGTGAGTGTTAATGGAACGTCGCATACAAAACTGTTTCTACGACTAGGGATTAAATATAACAAACACAGCAATACCGCATAATTAAGAGCGGGAAGTTGTATAGTCACATATGACAGTTAGTTTTTGCAAAATTCAATTGCAAAAAAGACTAGATAGACTTTTTGCAATTGAATAAGACTAGCTTTTATATAGGTGTTCGGTACTATATAATTAACAGATAAATGTACCGGAGTAGAAAAAAAATCTTACCTGGTTGCGACAATACAATAGCGATTTCATTCCATGCCTTTTCCTTCTTACGTACGTCACTATATTTCGGATCACGAAGGTCGTATAGTAGCGGATATTTTCGCACTTCTTCTATCAACTTTTCTTTCTGCATGATTTTCGAAAAATATCACCGTGTACCGCCAACGTGCACTCCGTCCTTCGATTCTATAGTGAATGATGGCGGGCGGGGGGAAGGCACGGGGCGGACGGGTGGGCTGGCAAATGGTTGCCCGTCACGCGTCAGTCGCAAACGCATAGTCGTTACGTGGACAACGTGTGGTCGTTGCGTGGACGACGTATGGTCATTGCGTGACAAACGTGTCGGGGTTGACCTCTAGTGTACGATGCGTAGGCCACTCGTTGTACACTACTTTATAATCATTTTTTGAAATTGAACCTTGAACATATGATACAGGGCTTAAATTTCAATGTCTAGCATAGAGTCGAGTCGCCGGTGAGTTGTTATAATGTGCGAAGACCTTAAGACATCAAGGAGGTAATGCAGTTTCTACCGCTTTTGAAGTACGCGATAAATTTGCCGATTTTTTCCAAACCGCTCAAGGGCAATTAGATTGGATACCTAGTTTGTAATTGAATTACTTACTCAAATAAACGATAATTGAATAATAATTGACATACCTGGTTGTTTTAATTCTTCCGAAATATTCTTCCATGCCATTTCTTTTTTTACACTGTCCATATACTTCGGATGTTGCAAATTATATATAAACTCATATTTGCGTACGCTTTCTATTAGTTTTTCGTCCTCCATTTTTAAACGTGTACATACGCATTCACGCCTCTCGTTGACCTAATGAACGGACTGGCAAGAGCCAACGCTGCTACAACGCTTATAAAGGTCGATTTATATCTACAGACATTGAGTGTGGCAGACACGTGCCGTGACAGACACCGACAGACACCATTTATTTATATGTAACGTATAGAAACGTGCCGTGACAGACATCCCGGATACCGACAGACACCGTCATCGGCGTCCGCTCTCACTGGCAGTTACTGCATAGCTTTAGAAGAAAAAGCATGTTATTGAAAATGTTCAAACACTTCTCTATTGAAGATTTGTCCATAATTGCATTATTGTTAGAAGAAGAAGATAAAACTAAAAAAAGAGCAAAACGCATGGCTGTACATCCTATGCTTAAGAAAAGAAAATTAGAAGGAGAATACTGGACACTCTTTAAAGAACTTATTGACGATGAAAAAAAATTTTTCATATATTTTCGTATGAGCCGGTATCAGTTTGACATTTTACTAAACAAAATTGAATTGCTGATAACCAAACAAGATACAGTTTTTAAGGAAGCCTTGTCACCAAAAGAAAAACTAGCAGTATGTCTCAGGTAAGATTTATTACAGAATTATTTATTATTGTGTAAACAAAGTGGAATACTATTCTAAGTGCCGATACACCCTTTCGTCAGTAAGGTCTGGCTGAAAACCTTGGTAAAAATCTTGTATTGTTTCTGGCATAGGAGTATTGTCTTCATAAGTGTCAAATGTTGATGGCGTGGATACCGTAGAACTCGTTGATGGCCTGCTCAGTATCTCTATTTCCATGTCAGATACTATTTTAAATATCTTTGCTTTTGCAATAGCCCTCTCTCTGGGCGGAAAAGATCGCAATGTAGTTACAACTCCAGCCATAACTTGTTCGATGTCGTCCGGCGGTGGAGTATTATTTTTACTCTCTATTATATACTTCATTAGTACAGTACTAGGTGTTTCATCAGTTGCTTTTTGGCCTCGTTTACCCTTTGGCTGAGGGTGCTTTGGAGTTTGAGCTGGGGAGGGTGTAGTTGGCAATGTACCAACTGTTTGTTGACTAACCTCAGGTGTAAATGTGTCGGTCGTTTGTTGCTCAACCTCAGGTGACTGAGCAACCTCTTCCTCGTGTGCATAATCATTAAAACCGGGTACAGGTGGAATTGGACATTTAGTCGGCCTTTCTTTCATGTACGGTAACAAAAAAGTCATTTCTTCTTCGTACCTCCATTTTTTTTCACGAACACTAGCCTGTCCACTTTTCGTATCTTTTTTATTTTTATGAGAACGTCTGAAGGCATCTCGCAACAGTGCCCATGCTTTTTTACATTCATTTCCTGAAACAAGGAAAACAAATATCATAATCATAATATCATAATGTTTTATTTGCAGATTTTTGGCTACTGGGGACTCCTTCGTTTCTATAGCATTTAGTTATAGACTAGGAGTAAGCACTGTACACAAGATAGTGAAAGAGGTTTGCAGTGCAATAATAGAACGGCTGATGAGTGAAACAATGCCTGTCCCTACAAAAGAACAGTGGCAAAAAATCGCAGAGGAGTTTTGGAATACTTGGAATTTTCCAAATTGTATAGGAGCCATTGATGGCAAGCACGTTCAAATAACTGCTCCGGCAAACTCTGGATCTCAGTTCTTTAACTATAAAAAAACTTTTTCAATCGTGTTGATGGCAATTGTGGACGCTGACTACAAGTTTATATGTGTCGACGTCGGCGCTTATGGAAAAAACAGTGACGGAGGTATTTTTTCAAATTCAAACATCGGAAAAGCATTAATTTCAAACACATTTAACGTTCCAGAAAGCACATATTTACCTGGCACTGAAATTACAGCGCCATATGTTATCATAGAAGATGAAGCATTCCCTTTGACAACTTATCTAATGAGACCATATCCTAAACCTCAACTAGATGACCAAAGAAAAAATACATTCAACGATAGACTATCTCGTGCAAGAAAAGTTGTCGAAAATGCATTTGGGATTTTGTCTCAAAAATTTCGTATCTATAACAGGAGAATACAACTTGATCCAGATAATGCAGACAATGTTATTATGGCGACTTGTATCTTACATAATTATATAAAATCTGGTGGTTCTCAGCATTCACATAATGAAGAAAACATTATTGCATCATATTCTTTGTCAAACCTACCTAGACAGGGTGGAAATCATCAGGTAGCCGCATTTAATGTCAGAGAGAATTTTGCTAGGTTTTTCGATTCACCCGAAGGAGCGTTAAACTACTAGGTGATTATATCGGTGTCCTGTCGTTTGACCATAACTATACTAATTTTAAGTTGAAAAAATTATATTATGTGACTGTGTCTATTTTTATAAGTTAAATATTGTTAGAGTTAAAGATCTTTAAAAAAAAGTGTAAAATACATTATAAAAAAATAAAATATGTACTCACCATTACTATTAAGTTTTATTCCTATTTCGTTCCACGCCTGATCCTTTTTCTGATTGTCACTATACCTTTTATCACTTAAATCATAAAGGTATTTGTAATCTCGTACAAATTCTATGAGCTTTTCGTTATCCATTGTAAAAATGCAAAATAAAAAAGAAAGCACGTGTACGCAGTTCCGATACTCTATTCACACTGCCCGGCAAGGAGCCACAGACACGTACAGACATGAACCGCGCAGACAAAATATTCTTTCCGAGAATACTGGCCGGGCACGACACGTGTCTGTAAGCGTCTGTACGGCCGTGTTACGATAGATATAAATACGTTAATAGTTACTGTATGGAAGAATATCATTTTGTCTGCCACGGCACGTATCTGCCACACTCAATGGGTCCGATTGCCTTTCTTTTCGCTCTTAAATAAGGATGCACTAAAAATTATAAAATAAGACCACGTCCTTATATAAAAGCTACTGCGGATGTCACAAAATAAGAACGTGACCTAAAAAACTACCAATTCCTTTTGTCTATGAAAACAACCTTAAATAAGAGTGTTGTTATATTAAGTTTGACATGTTTTACGTCAAAGTTTTTTAAAATTTATTTACATAGGCTTTGTTGCTTAGCGACCACATCGCCGCCTGTTCGTACTTATTTTACGTTTTTACTTGTGATATCTTTTAATTTGTTTTTATAACATGGAACCAGATTCACATCGAACGGATCAGAATTATCTCTGATATGCCGATATGTAAGCCTTCTTTTGTCTGTAAACTAATAAGAAAAGACGCACTTTTTTATAAAGAACAAAGGCATTCAGTTAGGTAATTTTAACACATTTAAACCCTTTTACCGTTGATGTTCTTCATTTAACCTTCTTTGCACAATTATAACACTGATAGGAAACATTTTTGTTACTAAAAATCCAAGAAATACCTATATTTTAAATGAATTAAAATAAGCTCGCACAAAATTTCGAGCGACTTTAATTAAGGCAGTTTTTATACCGCTTCTACTTAAATAAGGTCAGTCAAATGTCAAATAAGACGAAACGCAATCGGAATAAGAAAACTACTATCACTAATTAAGTTTAGGATGGCCCTATTTTAGTGTATGTTCTTATTTAAAGGAAAGGTAATACCCATGTGTACTAAAAATTTAAGTTTACATTTAAGTTCATTTTGTTGTTCTTAATTAAAGTCAATTGAGAAACGCAATCGGACCCAATGTCTGTAGATATAAATCGACCTTAAAACGGGTTTGTAACGGTCATACTCCCCGTTCAGCCGCCTGCGCGCAGCGGTCTGGCAACGTCGCGTGCCATGCACGTAGCGTGTCCGCACCGGCAAAATATTCCCTCCGACGAATAGTCGACGGCCCGTGCATGGCACGCTACGGTGTCGGCCGGTGACGGAACGGTCTAGTGGACATAGTCTCATACTTCTCAATAGTTTTTTATCTGAAACGGTCCTAGTACGGTCATGGTATGCTACGGGATAGTGGGCAGAGAGCTTTATTATTAAGTTAATTTCCGAGTTTAGGGTTACTGATGCATTGCTACTTAATATTTATAATTAAACATAATTACACAATATCCATAACTGTACTTCCTTGTGAAAAAAACAGAATTCGTACTTTTTATAATTGTGAAAATGAGGCATTCGGAAATTTAAGAATAGGTAAAATTAAGAATGTTAATAAAGAATATTTCGTCCATAAAAGAATTGGTAAAATTACACACGTGGAAAATTAAGAATTAGGAACTAATAGTTGACTTCCGTTTGCAACATCGTGCTTGATAGGAATGTTTTCAGGAGTAATTTACTCTTTTTCCGCCTACAAATTTCGCAATTACTCCATTGAATCGCTCAACAACGTTTACTGTCTACGTTTTCTATGAGGCTTCTGGCGTGTGAAGCAACATTGCTGGTTAGAAATCTTATTTTGTTAAATATTTAACTATTGAAAAAGCCGAAGCGTTCCTGGGAGAGGTTTTTTTTTTGAGCAAAATTTTTGTTGCGCTCGTCATGTTTCCCAAACGCATAAATTATGGACTTATTGATGTCCGCGTGTAAATGTTTAAAGGCATAGAATATTATTATTATAATTCGTTAAAGAACAGTTGATACACAATTTGCAAAAGCACACAAATTTAAATTTCTCCTCCAGGTTTGGTGTTACTGCGGTCGGTAGTGCTGGTATCTGGAGTTCTTTGTAAAGGGACTGGATCTCTTTTGCTGCCTCTTTAATTGATTTTTTGTTTGCCGCCGTCAAGCTCTTCCCTTCATAAACAAAAAGACAGATGGTTTGAGCAAGTCTATCTATTTGAGCCGGTATGGGGTCAGTGGTGCTGGTGGTAGCTGATGAAGGAGGAGGCGGTGTCATTATAATATGGGTTTCCAAATTACCCCAGTAGTCAAGACGAGACGAGTTAACGTTATATTAAAGCACTCGGTGTATACTTCACTTAGGTATTTCTTCTTTTTTTTAAAAAAAAACGGTATCTTCCTAACTTAGTTATGTTTAGGTGAGCATTACGAGAATGACAGATGCTTGATTGCTTTCAATTAGTTACTGAAGGTTGGTATTTGCTGGCTGTCACGGCCGGTTATTCCGGTCTGTTGTTGTTGTGTTACCTTGATGAATTCACCCCAGGGTAAATTCTGGGAAACATATGTTTCAAAATTTTAACTTTTAACTCTCTCTAAAATGTATCAAGCCAAGACAGCCATTTGTACCTGTATGATTAACGTTTCCTCGCCTGGCTTTAATAATTTCCATCTGCGCATTAAGCTCCTTACGAAATTTTTGAAATTCATCATTGTCAAATAAAGAGGCCATATTTATTTAAATCCTAGCTTCCGCCAGCGGCGTCGCCCGCGTGAAATTATTTTTTGTTAATCCTGGTCCCTTATGTCTAAGAGACTCTTACAGAGGCCAGCCTCACGCTATGTACAAAAATACTTTTAAATGACCTAATTTAAAACATTTTGTGTTTGGACTCGACACTCGCGAGCAGGCCACGTACAGTTAGTTGGCCATGCGAAAAACAGTTTTTCTCTAAATGCTACTGCTACTTTAAGGGTTTGGTAATGGGAGTTTAAGTACTGAATGTGCCGTGCGGCCTCCATCGAGCAGCGTCGCTGCAATTCCTAAGCTACAGCAACAGCTTCCTCTGGAATTGCACCATTCCTTTGTCTTTGCGAATTTGAGCTAAAAGTAAATTTAATAGAAAAGATTTTCCAGTGCCTCACCAATATCGATTCTTTGCACAACAATATCAAAGACTTTGTGGCTCGTTCATTCTAAAATCTGATAATGTCTTCCCAGATATAGCCATCACTTGGTCTTCAATCTTAGTTAGCGCCTCGTTATACCTATACTAAATCATTATATGTGACATTGGTATTATTTTGTTGTAGTCTGCGCAAAATATCGTCAGACATATCATTTTGGTACTTTTTCCCTTAATATCTGAGGATTTGAAAGACCACACGTCGCCATGAGAATAACAAAAAGATCTCTCAACTTAGCAGCTGATCTACATTGTGTAGCCTCTTCTAATGTCGATACCCAATGATTATCATTCTCTAACAATCCTCTAGTTTCACAGGCTTCTCGGAAGGTAACAAATGTTGAACGAAGTTGGCCCACTCACGTGGTGTAGCAGTAGTCTCAAACAAAAGCATTCAATGTTGCAGCGGTGGCGCTATTCGTTAAAAGGAATTGAAACTAACTAACCTAAATTGATCTAAACATACATTTATCAAAATCTTAGCTTTATTTTTATCAAAATCACATAGCTCTATATGCGAGATCTTTTTTATAACATAACTACCCTGAAAAAAAAAATATTGCGACTATTAACACGTTCCCTGTCCCATGAGCCATATATGGTTCAGAAAACGTGTGCTGTAAACGCACTGACAAGTTCCTGAGCCACATGTGCGTCAGGCGACATACAACTTCTGAAGAGAATAATTCTACTGAACGTGCAGGGAATGTATTGTTTCCGCATCAGACGTGCTAGTACAATCATATAGTAAAAAAACGCCGGGAAATACGGAAAAATATTTTTATTTTTTTGTGAAAATACAAAAAGATTTCGGAAGTAATTACTTGTGTTCCTTTTTGAAGCAGCACAAACAAAAAGACTTTTTCATTGCAAACACTTACTATCCACTCGTTTCACTCTTTTCGCAGCGATTCCACAGTCTATGCCTTCTTTTCGTAAGTCTTGGTAGCATCCATGGCATCGTTTCCGGACAAGTTTATTGTCCTTTTTCCTCGGAGTTTTAGACAGAAAGTGCTGAGTTGTGATCGAACTAGTAGACGGTCTTGGACTATTATTCAATGTATTTGACCTCGTATCGGGTCCATTGTTCAATGGCAAGAACTCCCTTATAATTTCTTGCTGCTTAACTGTACTACAGACAGTACAGTTTGACGTAATTTTCTAGTAGACGTTGGGTGAAGTTTCTGATACATAAGCGTAGTATTTGTTACTGATGCACAAATCAAAACATCTAAAGCGATCTTTTTGTACCATGCCAGAGACTTTCTTTTAGGATCGTAATAAATGGAAAGCTGGTCAGATATATCTATGCCCTTTTTTCGCTCATTATAATAGAGGACTACTTCCGGCTTCAACATTGGCCGATATCCCAAAGACATTTGCATACTAGCGTCATGACATGTAGATATCATTGCAACGTCGCGTTTGTCTCTCCATTTCATCACTGTTACATTGTCCTTCTGACGAGCAATTACTTCGCCTTTTTTAGGGCCCATCTTTTTTTATTTTACTGCCCATGGAAGATCTACTCTATTCACTCGTAGAGTCCCGCATAAGTCTGTCTTATGCTGCTGTAAATATTTAGCCAGTCCAAAAGTGGCGTAGTAGTTGTCGCACACAATTACTCGTCCAGCTTCTAGAAGACCATCACATAACTGAACAACGACACTTCCCGGCTTATCCAAACCAGCAATCTCGGGGTCGCGCCCTATATAAATATCATAGTTCCAGACAAAACCCTCTTTTGTGCAGTGTTTATAGATTTTCAACCCGTATATATGTGCTTTTGATGGATTATATTGACGGAATGATATCCTCCCTCTAAGCGGCATCATTGACTCGTCAATGACGATACACTCATCAGGTGTAAGTAAACTCTTCCAGTTGTTGAGAACAAGGTCTAAAAATGGTTTTATTTTGTACAGACGTTCGTTTGGATCCCTCGGAGCTTCATTATCAACAAAATGCCAGCAACGTAAAATGGATGAGAAGCGATTATATGACATGTTTACATTGTGAAATGTTGGATGGTAGTAAATCGCCTTTACGCCATGTATGTCTAATACGCAGTTCACCTAGCTCGCGTTATGACTAAATGTCATTTTCAATAGCTTTTAGCCTAAGTATATGTTTGCCTAGGTCGCCATTTGCTTACTTCGGATGAGGACTACTTCGCTTTATGCCTTAATCTTACATGGTCTTTATCGCGTTATGCCTAACCTTTACGCTATGTAGGCCTAATACGCAGTTCACCTACCTAAAGTCTAATACTTATATCTACCCTTACTAGGACAACAAATAAGTAATAAAAAAGCTAAATAATAAGATTCACTTTGCCAAAATTAAATGTAAAATAGGTAAATGCTCACTAAACACATTTTGAAAAGGTTTTGGACATGCATATTTAATGACCGTGAATATTAATGAGATCCTTTTTAATTTTGTTAATATTTTTTAAGAAATATAACGCATTTATTTCATTATTTTTTTTGGTTTTTCTAGTTCCGTTTTATGTTTTTTATTGAAAATTATATCTATTCTTCTTCTTGTGTTGCCTTCAAACAGATTTTGTTTAAGTTTTAAGTTTTGCCAACGGGATTATTTTTTTAATTTGTATAGAAAATGAATTAAAGACAGTTTATAGCCCATTCATACGTTTATGCCCATTCATGCATTCATACGTTTATGCCAACCTTCCAGACTATGGTCAAATATCAATACTTAATCTTTGTGCAAGCTAATAGCCGGTTAACCAAATCCAAGTGTTGAGAAGACTAAATCTCAGTTGGTCTGGTTATTATTTGGCCTTTACAGCTGTTGGTCTATATCGAAGCAAGTCTAACTAGCGTTATGCCTACTTATTCTTTTGACTAGTCATAACGCGAGGTAGGTGAACTGCGTATTAGACATACATAGCGTAAAGGGTAAATCGGGTCTAGTTTCCAATTCGATTCAAGCGTTGGAAATTGCAGAATACCCATCAACATGTACAAGGCAATAAACTTCATCATTTCTTCACGCGTAATGTCTGTCCACCGATTCATGCGGCTATGAACTGACATCATGGCATTTTGTTTCAGTTGAGTTGCGTATAAAGGAGACGGTTTTTTTTCGCACCACCCTAAACAGTAATGTTTATTATTCATATTACTCACAAAAATAGTTATTATCTTAATATACACACATGAAAAGTGTCTAGGGATCAACATATATTTTTGCAATAACTTTTCTCCTGATATTAATTAAAATTTTCTTTAAGGATTTATCAAATAAAGTGTTTTCGTTTGTCTACAGTAACGATAAACCAAGTCACCTTTGCATTAATAAAGAAATTTGCCATTTTCCTAATAAAGGGATTTTTGACATTTGAACCACTAACATTAAAGTTCGAAAAAAAGACTAAAATAACAGTTTCCTTTAAGATTTTATTGGGTAACCTTAACAATTAGTAATCCGTGTTTCTACCGCGAACACTAACAACACAAGAGCATCGGTTTGGCATACTCAAAATGAGTTCATCCAAATCACGCTGTGGAATGGCCGCCCATGTTCGTTGCAACAACAAAAAAAGGTCTTCTTGCGACTGGATACCCTCCATATTCGGCAGAGCTCTTCTCTGTAGCATATCCCATGCATGCTCAATCGGGTTCAAGTCTGGCGACTGAGCAGGCCAGGGCAGGACATTGATGTTAGCTGCGGCGAGAGTCTGTCTTACAACTCTTGCGGTGTGCGGTCGTGCATTATCATGCATTAACTGAAATAAGGGACCGATTTGCACTTGTAGAGGAACGATGACGTCTGATACAATCGTCTCAGCATAAATTTGAGCGTTGAGGTTGCCTCTGATCCAAATCAACTCAGTTTTTCCGCCGATCCAAATACCCGCCCATACCATGATGGTTCCACCACTATAAGGATGGACTTCCTGGCAGGATTTTAATCGCTGTTCGCGCCCAGGGGTTCTCCAGTGTCGTATACGTCTTGTATCCGGTCTCATACCAAAACGAGACTCATCAGAAAAGCACACGAAACGCCATTGTTCTTCTGCCCAATTTCTGTGTTCAAGAGCCCATTGATATCGAATCCTACGATTGTGCATTGCTATAGGTGGTACCCGTAGCGGTCTTCGGGAATGAAGGTTTACTTCATGCAAGCGGTTTCTGACTGTTTGGTCGCTAATTAAGTTCCCTGAAGAGCGATGAAGCCTCACGGCTAACATTATGGCGGTTATTGTTGGAGCTCTTCGAGCTGTGATTTGAATGTATTGGTCTTGTCTCCGTGTGGTGCAGCGATACCGTCCTCCATGGCGCTCAGCCACTGTACCAGTGCTTCGGTAACGGACTTTTACAAACATCAATTAACGGACACATATACACCCAGACTCAGGACAATAATTTGTGGATCTCACAAATTATTGTCCTGCGTGGGGATCGAACCCACAACCTCATGCGCGGCAGCCGCTGGCTTTACCGGCGCGCCACCGAGGTCGTCTCTGACTTGTATTCAGAGCTAAAGCCACAATACGTTGCTGGGAACCTGCTTCTATCATTCCCACGGCTCTGAGCATTTCTTCCCTGCTTAAATGACGTCGCCGCTCCATAATAACGTTGGTTTTAATCAGTAGTAGGGAAACAGTACCACTAATAATGTCTTCAATGCGTTGTATGTTTTTATAGGGAAAATATTGACAGCTGATTTTTATCTTTTACTCGAATTTGATTCACAGTTCCTGTTTCAAATTATGAAATGCACCAAAAAGGATCCATATAAAGGAGAATGGGCAAAAATATATGAAGCTTGGTCCAAAGGAGAATGTTTTTTTTGGGCTAAAAAGTCAAAGTCTGTCCCCAGGTCACCAACCAGGTTCATTACAAAGATTGATACATAAACAACATTTTCTTCTATGGAACCAACAAAATTCGTCCCACAGAAATCTAGATATCAGCTGTTCAAAAAATTAAAAGCCCTGTGGCACTCCAAGCAGTTACAGTCTGTCCCCAGGTCACCAACTAGGTTCATTACAAAGATTGATATGCAAACAACATTTTCTTCTATGGAACCAACAAAATTTGTCCCACAGAAATCTAGATATCAGCTGTTCAAAAAATAAAAAGCTCTGTGGCACTCCAAGCAGTTACAGTCTGTCCCCAGGTCACCAACCAGGTTCATTACAAAGATTGATACGTAAACAACATTTTCTTCTATGGAACCAACAAAATTCGTCCCACAGAAATCTAGATATCAGCTGTTCAAAAAACTAAAAGCCCTCTGGCACTCCAAGCAGTTATCTACTAAAAAGTCAGTCTGTCCCCAGGTCACCAACTAGGTTCATTACAAAGATTGATACATAAGCAACATTTTCTAATGGTAATAACTGGTTGTTAAGAGGTAGGGTACAATCTAGGCATACCCGTTTTTTTATTTTTTTGGTTTCACTGGGGTAAAATGCCTACGCATCCCCTTCCGTTGGGGGGACGGAAGAGGTATGTGGGGCTCAAAGGGGGTTAGGCAACCCCCCAGTATACCCACCCAAAGTCCCCAGCCGTACTCCTTTATCGCCTACATGAAGGGGGCCTGGGAAACCGGCAGAGCCTTTTCGTCCAGTCCCCCTCCAGCGATCCCCGCCATTACAGGCGGGCCCTATCTAGGCATACCCGTAGTCGAACTAATTACACATATATATATCAATCAGATAATATTGGGTTAGAAGCCATATGTCATTATTACTGCTCCTGGAAGAGTGGCAGACGTACGTTGGGAACATATTGTGCTCATGTTATATCTATTGTATGGTTCTTGGCATGTGCACGATACGGTAAAGCATTAACCATCCTGCACAATCCATAGATAGTATATGCCTAGATTGTACCCTACCTCTTAACAGCCAGTTATTAACGTTAGAAAATGTTGTTTACGTATCAATCAATGTAATGAACCTAGTTGGTACTTGGGGACAGACTGACTTTTTAGTAGATAACTGCTTGGAGTGCCACAGGGCTTTTAATTTTTTGAACAGCTGATATCTAGATTTCTGTGGGACGAATTTTGTTGGTTCCATAGAAGAAAATGTTGTTTACGTATCAATCTTTGTAATAGACCTAGTTGGCAGTGGCGAAGGGTGGATTTTTATAAAAGGGAAGCCGAAGATTCCGTGGACTTTTGTTCTACTTTATATTACTATTATTCTGTAGTTCATAGGTATTCGTGAGAAAATGTTTCGATTTTACCTAGTTGTCCCGAACTCATAAACTTAAAATACGAAAATGTTTCTCTGTTTGGAAGACTTCTTTGATCAATTAGATTAATTGTTTATATTGCTATATCCTAAATGATTCTACATACCTACTTACTTACTTTTAGAATCTGAGAATACTGTCTGTAAGCCACTTACTTATACGTATCGAAATGAGATAATTGTATTAAAATGTTTCGTAAATCCACAGCGCCGGCGTTTCTTATATTTATAATTCAATTTCGAGAATGATGTTTTATCGCACATCACATAATAGGATAGTCAATATAATATAACACTATTAACCTGTCCCTTATAACAACAAACTATTAAATTTGCTGAAAACAATACAAACAAGTACTTACAAAAATATTCCATAGGATCCCAACGCACTACGACAAAAATAAAGTCAACCAATGCACAACACATAATACACAATCATAAATAATTAAACATACAAATTTTACTACTTTAAACAAGAAAGCGAATTTTATAACCTATTTGCAGAAAATAAATACAAATATCTGTTTTTTCTTCAAATGGTCCTATCGTTTACCGATGATTCTGCCAAAGTCAAGACGCAAGCCGTATAAAAATATAAAAACAAATAAATATAATTAAAAACTAAAAATTCAGAAGAAAGGCTGATTTCTATCAGATTTAAATAATTGATAAAAACAAAGGAATGTCAATGGCAAATTAAGTACTTAACGTGAAATGAAATGAAACTTCGTTACAATTGGTCGGTCCACTGGTTGCAATAGTGCTTTCTCGCTCTCGCAATGTTGTAGTTGTATCTTTTATCCTTGTCATAAGCCGATGGCCACCGGCTTATATGGTACCTTAGATCGACGAATACAAAGTGTCACGTGACCGTACGATTTCCGTACAGTCTGTTGTACTGGATTCCTAATTTCGCGACCGGCTTACTGCGCTCCGCGCATGCGCGCTTTAAGTACTCTCTGACTGAACCATAACAAGTTGTTAGTTGACAACCTTTAATTACAAGATGGCGTTATGAGTACGTAAATAATTATATTGAAAATTATTATTACTGTAATTATTATTGCGATTTACGTAAGAGAATACTTTTTTGTTTTATATTATTTTGTATTGAGTGGATGTTGCGTCATTGATTTATAATTGATTAATAGACAATGCTAAGCGGTTTTTGCAAAGGTAAGCCGGTAGGAATCGAGTTATATGGACACTTCGCCACTACTAGTTGGTGACCTGGGGACAGACTGGCTAGTTAGTAAATAACTTTTGCATGGAGTACCACAGGGCTTTTAATTTTTTGAACAGTTGATATCTAGATTTCTGTGGGGCGAATTTTGTAGATTCCATAGAAGAAAATGTTGCTTACGTATCAATCTTTGTAATAAACCTAGTTGGTACCTGGAGACAGACTGACTATTTAGTAGATAACTGCTTGGAGTGCCACAGGGCTTTTAATTTTTTGAACAGCTGATATCTAGATTTCTGTGGGGCGAATTTTGTTGATTCTTTAAACATGTAATAAGCTTAATGGTATAAGTCAATGTACAATGGTTACAAACGTGGGGACAGCAATTTTTATTTTAGCCCAAAGCTCCTAGTAAAAAAAACATTCTCCTTTCCACCATCAATAAGAATTATGACATATGATGGAACACTGCGTTCTGAATCATTATCAGAAGACCGCAACGCAAAATATTCACTCAGTAAAAAGTTATGACCCCATAAGAACTTGCAATTTAAAAACCTTTTTACGCTTAATTATTTCACTATATCTTTTAAACTACTCGATTGATTTAGGTGTATGACATTTCTTTGTAATTCATACGGTATTCTGGTTGATATAAGCTCTAAGAGCCAAAATATAAACAATGTGGCGGTCGCGGTAGGTACCTCGCTAAGTCAAAAAAATCAAACCCTAACATGTAGGGTATCAAATCAAATGAAATGACTTATAGCTATCTTTACAATGCTTATGTTTATTTTAAAATATTTGTAATACTGGGAAGAATGTAAACACAAAAATATCACACAAGTTTTATTTATAATTCCTGTCTCACAGTGTGTAGTCTGTCCTTATAAGAATACATCTCATGTCTTCACCCGTGGATCCCATGGATCATTACATACGTGTAGTGTTGTCTTGCACGTGCGAAAAATACTTTTAGCACGATTGCGAACCGTCCCGATTTTATTTGAGAACATTTTTATATGAGTAGGTGCGCTAAGGTTATCATTGTATACTTTGCAGACGATTTGAGCGCATTACAGAACAGGGGGAATCCGTCTACCATGTTTTTACTCCTTGAAATGTGGCTATGTGTGAAAAAATTAACGGTTAAATAACTAAAAATACGTATTTTTAAAACAGGCATAACTTTTTCTGAGTGAATATATTTTTGTCACCTAATAATCAAAATTGTTTGGTATTTAGTCGACTTTAAGCTTACATAGCTCCCAATAGTGGTGGACATTTGGACCACTTCTGCTCATTGTCCTTTATAAAATCATAAATTTATTACAAAGCCACATCTCAATCTCAAGAAATCCGCATAAAAATGCTTGATCCCTAGACACTTTTGATGTGTGTAGTTAACCGAACACAAATTATACTTAAACGATGAGGGAAAAATGAAATAATAATAAAAAAGGATTACACCTAAAAATGCTTGTTTTGGAACCTAAGAACAGGTTTATTTTAATGGTTAATACAAATTATCAAGTAACGTACTTTAAAAATAATCGTAGTACGAAACGTAAATAATAGCCAATAGCAGATACTCTGTAGTACAGTTTCAATCAGTTTGACATTGTCATGACAACGTTGTTATTGTTTCAGATTTTATTAGATAAATGCATGATTTATTTGTACTTTTATATTTTATAAAAATGGGATCTTTAGATAGAGTGCATAATACACACTAAAGCTGCTCTTGCTGGATACTGTTGTTATTGCTTATTGAGCACAGGTACAGTCACTGTTAGCTGCTGTGCATTGTGATGTGTAAAGTGTGGTCTTTATCTTGGGCACTGGTTTTAGGTGAGCTTGAGCCACCTGCGTCTATTTAAGATGAAATACTGCTTTATGAGATGACTGTGTTAATTATAATCGTGAACAGTAATAAATATTTCTTGTGTCATATATATAGTGTATTGTTTCTCTTTAACTACCTTATACAAGCAATAGCCAGCAAAAACTGCGTTATTTCGAGAGGTCTTGGTTGCCTTACTAGTGTATATTCATTATACAATAGCTGTTGTGAGATTTTACGTTATCACGAGAGTCATGTTTTGATTGTCGTATTTCAGAGTATTCCCTCTAGATAAAGTTTTGATATGTGCAGACTGTCTATCTAGAGATTATAAGGAATAAACCGATATGCATTTCATTGCTAAATGCCACAATTTGTGGTGGTGGCCTATTCGCCGAACAAAAAAAACCGTCTCCTTTGTTTGATTGACCATAAGATCCAACACTTCATCGGTCAATATACGTCTGTAAATGGATACTACAGATTGATCCCCTTGGATATGAAGTGTTGGACTACTGTTATATGACTGACGTGACTGTGGCAGAATATCCTGACTCCAACCATTTTCCCTATTTATATCATTTATTTCTTGCGAAGCCGCATAATCTCACCAGCAGTCCGCCTTCTGACTTGGATTTGTTGCGATATCCTTCTTGTTTCTGGCCGAGGTGGATTTATGACGTTGTCATCGGATGAGCCATCATGTGAAGAGTTGATACCATAGAAACCCTCGGTTACGATATTTGAACGAGAAATCTCACCTGGGTCAAAATCAGGATCATCGTCATCTTCATCAGCATAAATACTCGGTTCTTGATCCGAAATATCAGAATCTCCATCAATATCGCTATTGATCAACGTAGTCGCTATCTTCTAGTATCCTTCGCAGTTCTTCCGTTGATAATCTCCGTGGCATTTTCAACAAAAGATAACCTCAAAACAAAACTCAAGAAGAACCACAACACAACAATGAAGAAAATACACACGCTGACAGGTCTTTACATGTCAATTTATTTTCTGTGTAGAAAAAAAATATTGTCACCGGAAATAAATAATAATTATTCCGATTATTCGATTTTTACGAACTTCATAAGTATTATGAAGAATCATGAATTATTTATTTATTGTAGACACTTTATTATAAAAATAATAAATAAATAAATACTTCTGAAAAGTAAAAAAAAATGTAAAAAACTGAACTGAACCACATGTCAACAACCAAAAATGTCTCTTTACGCTCATGAACCATATGAGGGGTATAAAAGCAAAAACACCACTGTCCATGTCACAAGATTTTTTCAACACTATGATTTACTGCTATACTTTGTGTTTTCTATAAATTAATCTTGTGAAGTTTGAAACGGCATCTTAGCCCAGTCAAAGTAGACAAAATTATGATTTAAGTTTGCATTAATTCCCAACAAGCTGGATTTTTGTGCAGGCCTTGAATACGTCATTACAAATGATATGTCAAAAGTCCCCATCGATCCCGCTTATGCGTTGTTTTTTATTCAAGGTCAAAGGTCACAAATTTGCGTTTTTTTGCGTATATCTCTGAAACAACGAGAGCTATCGAAAAATGGTTCAGACAAAGTTTGTAGATCGTAAAATTGTCTACTAAAAATATCTGAACACTTTTCTCCTACAAAGCATCGCTTTTGAGATATCGTGACTTTAGAGCGCAGGAAAGTCGTATTTTTGACTATATGCACACACTAGCTTTTTCCCGCGATTTCGCCCGTATTTATAAGTATTATTAAAAATTAGGCTTATTTCTATATATATAGTAGCATATGCATGCTTGGTCTCAGCATAATCCCCTAAAGGGATAAGATAGGGAAGGAAAGTTTGTATGTAACTTTGTCAATTTATAACCGATTAGGCTGAGACCAAGCATGCATATGCTACTATATACACACATCAAAAAAGTCTAAGCAACATGCATGATATTACAAATTTACCATTTATATTAATTAATTTCTAAGTATTTACTCACTCAAAGTGTATAGGTAAGTAAAGTTTTTTGTTATTGATGACATACTGGCTGGTTGTAAAAAAAAAAATTTCGATTATGTTTTGTTTTTTTTCATAAAATTCAAATGACTGCGAATTTGTTTGAATTTGAGTGCATGTTAATTGCTACGTTTTAGTCTTGATTTTATAATTTTACCAACCATTTAAATACAGTTAGCGACAAAATTGAATTGTTAGATATTCTTTACGTCATGGAGCGACGTCATTTGACGGCAGATGAAATGCAAAGAGCTGTAGGGATGTTGCAAGCGGGAAGTAATCAATCTCAGGTATCTCGACATTTTGGTATTCATAGAAGTGTTATTTGTCGTCTTTGGCAGCGCTACAATAATACAGGGGAACCCGCTGAACAGCATCCAGGCCGTAAAAGGAGTACAACCACTCGGCAAGACCGGTACATACAACTGACTGCAAGACGCCAGCCGATGTTAACCGCTCGAGAGATAAGTTTGAGGCTACAAAATTCAAGTGGTGTTGATGTAAGTCCCCAAACTGTGCGAAATCGACTGCATGAGTACGGCCTACGAGCTCGACGTCCTATCAGGTGCCCACCGATACGTCACGGGAATCGCGCTCGTCGAAATGAATGGTGTAGAGAACGCATAACATGGACCCAGGAACAATGGGATAAAATTATGTTTTCCGATGAGTCGCGATTCGGGTTTAGGCCTGATACAAGAAGGGTGCGAGTGTACCGTCGACCCGGAAATACTGAAAGACTCAGGTGCGTTCAGGAAGTTCATCCATACAGCGGCTCAACAGTTATGGTATGGGCGGGTATTATGAAGAACAGGCGAACTGAGCTCGTTTTTGTAAATGGAAACATGAACGCTGAAAATTACGTTGAGGATATTCTCAGACCTTATGTCCATCCATTTGCACAAACCTTTGGCTCCGATTTTACGTTAATGCATGACAATGCGCGTTCACATACAGCTCGGCGAACCAGTGAATACTTGGCAACGGAGAACATCCAGGTATTGCCCTGGCCTGCACAATCGCCAGACCTCAACCCCATCGAGCACGCATGGGACATGCTCCAGAGACGTGTTTTGAAGGACTTGGACGGAGTGACAACAACCCAACAGCTGAAGGATTTGCTACAATTCCATTGGGAGCGAATACCGCAAGATGACATAAACAGTCTCATTAATTCAATGAATAATCGTTGCCGACAAGTTCTGAATAGCAGAGGAGGCCATACTTTGTATTAAATTGTCCTATTCTTTCACAATAAATTCATTTTCTTAAGAAATTTCAATTTGTAAAAAAGAAGTTTAGTTTCTTATGTACCTGTATATTCTAATATTGTTAATTTCTGTTATTAAAAGAACTTATAAAGAAAACAGCTGTTATTTTTACATCATCAAAATACAACGTTATAATTAAAATAAATGGTAAAATAAATTAATATAAATGGTAAATTTGTAATATCATGCATGTTGCTTAGACTTTTTTGATGTGTGTATATAGTAGCATATGCATGCTTGGTCTCAGCCTAATCGGTTATAAATTGACAAAGTTACATACAAACTTTCCTTCCCTATCTTATCCCTTTAGGGGTCGAATTTATCAAAATCCTTTCTTAGCGGATGCCTACGTTATAACATCTACCTGCATGCCAAAATTCAGCCAGATCCCACCAGTGGTTTGGGCTGTGCGTTGATAGATCACTATGTGGTAGAAGAATTCCTTCTGGAGAAGCCACGTTAAAAAAAAGCGCCGTGTAAATTCTAATAAATATTTTAAAACCACTTGGTCTAGTTTTCACATCAATAGGACTTATTTCTTAGAATAAAATTTATTATGAAAAAAATGTCCAGTTTGAACTGACTGTAGTGAAATAAAATGTACTACGCGAGTTTGGCAAGTTCCGCCAAAAGTTGGCGCATTTAGTAAGGATTTGAAAATGGTATCATACTTGGTAAATTGTTGCCGCTATCATGGACAAAAAAAAACTTTTTTGTAAAATTTAGGAGCCGATTCCAATGCTGAATAAGTTAAACTGCTAAGTAGTTGAACCGGAAAGAGTCATCATATCAAGTGAAAAGTACTTCGATTTTTTTTAATATTTTTCTGATAACCAGCATGACTTGCCTTATCACCCGGTTTCGAATTAACGTCGAGTTTTGGGACACCCTGTATATATAAAACTTAAAGGTGACTGACATAGAGATCTATCAACGCACAGCCCAAACCACTGGTGGGATTTGGCTGAATTTTGGCATGCAGGTAGATGTTATAACGTAGGCATCCGCTAAGAAAGGATTTTGATAAATTCGACCCCTAAAGGGATAAGATAGGGAAGGAAAGTTTGTATGTAACTTTGTCAATTTATAACCGATTAGGCTGAGACCAAGCATGCATATGCTACTATATATATAGAAATAAGCCTAATTTTTCGTAATACTTATAAATACGGGCGAAATCGCGGGAAAAAGCTAGTGTGTGCATATAGTCAAAAATACGACTTTCCTGCGCTCTAAAGTCACGATATCTCAAAAGTGATGCTTTGTAGGAGAAAAGTGTTCAGATATTTTTTGTAGACAATTTTACGATCTACAAACTTTGTCTGAACCATTTTTCGATAGCTCTCGTTGTTTCAGAGATATACGCAAAAAACGCAAATTTGTGACCTTTGACCTTGAATAAAAAACAACGCACAAGCGGGATCGATGGGGACTTTTGACATATCATTTGTAATGACGTATTCAAGGCCTGCACAAAAATTCAGCTTGTTGGGAATCAATGCAAACTAGATATTTATTTTGACTGGACTATCTACTATGGTTTATTATCTAATCTGGCCTTTAAAATATGAACCAGATACAATTATTTAGCCGCAAACGGAATAAAACATTATACACAGTGGCGACTTTGCTTCTCAGGAGTGGACAGTCGTAAGTATGCATCTAAAGTGACGAACAGTGTTAATTTTGCATTTCACTGTTCTGAAGCGTCATAAGAGGTACGGTTAACAAAAAAATAAATTCTAAAAATCAACTTTTATTATTATTAAACATTTATTATGGTATTTTGTTTTTTAATAAGACTAATAATAACGAATAAAGTTTTTCAAGTTGTAAAATTAAATTCTCATTTCTGTGTCTGGTATAGCAATGTCACATATTTCTTCCTCATGCTCTTCTATACCTTCCGTTCTATTTTCGTTTGCTTTAACCATCACTTCCTTATAATATTCTAATTCAGTTCTATTTTTCCACTCTGAACCATAATGCTTACTTAGTAAATTGTCGACATCGCGAAGTTTCGCTTCTTTGACCACCACTTTTTGTTTATTTATTTTATTGGGTCTGACATCAGAAAAGGATTTTCCTCTTTTTAAAATGGATTTGTAACAGCCTGTATCAGCAATATAATGAGCTTCGCCTTGTATAAAAATATTATTGCTGCTACTTCGCCTTATGAAAAATCTTTTCATTTGAGCGAATTGGAAATGCCAATTTCCTGGAGGACGTATCACAGCATTTAAAGAAGTCTTCCAATCCAATAATATAAAAAAAAAAAAGCGTTTATTTACAATAAAGTTGTACATAATTTAAACACTACCTTTGGCCCCACACTAGGCAAGCCTGTCCTGTGGGTACCTGTTTCTACATTTTAGATTTTACAGTCTATATGTGTTAAGTTCGACATAATAAATTATGTAATAACTAGTACTTTATGATACATAACAAATATGAGAAGAAAAAAAAAAGTGACATGGATTATACAGTTTATATCTATATTATACTAATTAACTATACTAGGTAAGTTTCCATAATTATAATTAAATATGAAGTTGTGCGTATAATTGGTGTGTTTGTATGTATGTGTATGTGTGTGTGTGTATGTGTGTGTGTGTTTGCGTGTTATGGTTTCTAGGTAAAATATATAGAATTAGCTAAAATAAAATCATTTTGTGAATTGAACTAGTCATGTGGGGAAAAATTAAAAAATGTATTGAAATTTTATGAAATGTGAACTAAAATATTTTCAGTTGTGTCATAGGATAGAGAAAGAAGCCAGTCTACCACTATTACTTTTGCCTCTCTGACCGAGCATTGTCTGATGTCACACGATTGGGCTATTTTGTTATATAAGTAGTGCTCCACTGCTGTACCAAAGCGTCTCGCAAAAGAAGTGTTCACTTTCGGCACTTTAATTTTGAAAACACGATTTTTAACAAGTTGTGGGTATTCCTTGGAGTTTATAATTTTTTTATGTACTTTTAAAAAGGTATTCAACATGTAGAGTTGGCGAACGTTAAGAACCTTGCAGTCCTCATAAAGATTCTTGGTGGGGTACTTGAAAGGTTTCCCCATCATTGTTTTGAGCACGGAACGTTGAGCTCTTTCAACTTTTATCATATGGGTTTTAGCCGCACTGCCCCAGCAATCTATGCAATATGTTATAAGAGATTGTGTTAGTGCAGTATATACCATTTTAAGTATGTTTTGTGGAGCAGCGTTTCTTAACAGTTTTAAGATGTTTGCTGTTTTGCGGACACGATTTGATAAAGTCGCTATGTGTTCTTTAAAATTTAGACGATGATCAATCATCACACCTAGATATTTAAGGCATTCTGTTTTGGTTAGTGTTCCACAGTCACAAGTCATGTTTGCTCCAAAGCAAGTGTGTAGTTTAATACTCAGCGAGTTGTCTGGCGCTGAGGCTGCTGTCTTGTGGAAGCACACATATTTTGTTTTGTCTACATTTAAGGTCAAAAGCTTATTATTTAGCCAGGTTGAGACTTGTCGCATACCCTTCTCAGCAGTGTGGAAGATCTCATCCCAAGACGAGCCTTCATAAATGATTACGGTGTCATCTGCGTAGCATATAACTTCACCATGCATTTCTTTATGTATATCATTCATATACATTATGAATAGAGTCGGCCCAATCACACTGCCTTGCGGGACGCCAAAATCTACCGCACGTAGTCCACTTACATAGCTGCCGATCCTGACACACTGTTTCCTGTTCATAATATAGCTTTTGAACCATTCAAGGGCGACTCCTCTAATGCCATAGAAATGTTCTTGCTTACGTATAAGTATTGGAAAAGAAACAGTGTCGAAGGCTTTAGCTAAATCTAGAAAAACACCTATGCTGCGCCCATTCTTGTCAAGTTGTGATGAGACTGTTGAGCTAAGTAGAGATAAGGCTTCCTCCGTACATTTCCCTCTCCTGAAGCCAAACTGCCTTTCTGATATAAGGTGGTTGGATTCAATGTAGTTGACTAGCCTGAGGTTCACTACTTTCTCTAGCAGCTTGGAGAAGACTGTCAGGAGAGAAATAGGGCGGTAACTGTCAGCTAAATCCTTTCTACCACTTTTATAAATGGGTGCAATACAGGCGGTTTTCCATATGTCGGGGAAAATACCTGATGCAATACTCTGGTTGAATATTGTGGTGAGTGGTAATGTAATACTATCCTTAATTTCTTTAATAAGTGTATTAGTTAGACCATCAATACCCGGAGCTTTACCACTCTGCAGCGACATTATAAGAGACTCTACTTCGGATTTGTCTGTAGGTTGCAAGAAAAAAGAGCGAGTCAGTAAGCCATTTGATACTTTATCTGCTAAGTCTCTTTGACTAACATCTAAGCTGCTTAAGATGTTGCTGGCCAATCTTTGCCCAACTGTGGAAAAGTAATTGTTACAAGTGTCCAATGATTGTACAGTGTCGGAGTTGTCTTGTGGTAAAAGAAGTTCGGTTGGTTCTTTCTTGTTGTTATTAAGGTGGCATACATTTTTAATAACTTTCCACATTTTCTTGGGGTTTCTAGTGTTGCTTGTAATTTTCTTACTGTCGTATTCCTTTTTTAATTTACGTAATAAGTTGTTACAGAAAGGAGACGGTTTTTTTTGTTCGGCGAATAGGCCACCACCACAAATTGTGGCATTTAGCAATGAAATGCATATCGGTTTAATCCTTATAATCTCTAGTTAAACTGTCTGCATATATCAAAACTTTATCTTGAGGGAATACTCAGAAATACGACAATCAAAACATGACTCTCGTGATAACGTAAAATCTCACAACAGCTATTGTCTAATGAATATACACTAATAAGGCAACCAAGACCTCTCGAAATAACGCAGTTTTTACTGGCTATTGCTTGTAGATCATAAATAATAAGGTAGTTAAAGAGAAACAATACACTATATAGGTATATGACACAAGAAATATTTATTACTGTTCACAATTATTATAATTAACACAGTCATCTCTTAAAGCAGTATTTAATCTTAAATAGACGCAGGTGGCTCAAGCTCACCTAAAAGCAGAGCCCAGGATAAAAACCACACTTTACACATCACAATGCACAGCAGCTAACAGTGACTGTGCCTGTGCTCAATAAGCAATAACAACAGTATCCAGCAAGAGCAGCTTTAGTGTGTATTATGCACTCTATCTAAAGATGCCATTTTTATAAAATATAAAAGTACAAATAAATCATGCATTTATCTAATAAAATCTGAAACAATAACAACGTTGTCATGACAATGTCAAACTGATTGAAACTGTACTACAGAGCATCTGCTATTGGCTATTATTTACGTTTCGTTCTACGATTATTTTTAAAGTACGTTACTTGATAATTTGTATTAACCATTAAAATAAACCTAAGAACGTTCCAAAACAAGCATTTTTAGGTGTAATCCTTTTTTATTATTATTTCATTATTCCCTCATCGTTTAAGTATAATTTGTGTTCGGTTAACTATATTAAGATAATAACTATTTTTGTGAGTAATATGAATAATAAACATTACTGTTTAGGGTGGTGCTAAAAAAAACCGTCTCCTTTCTGTAACGTGTGTAAACAGTATGCAGTAGTGGATCACTTGGGGATTGTCGTGACTTTTGATGTAGCCGATCTCTGTGCCGCATGCATCGTATAAGCCCTGGTGTGATCCAGGGCTGAATGTTGTGTTTAGAGTGACTTACTCTGACCATGTGAGTGTGTTTGCTTACAATATCTTTAACTCGATTACTGAAGTACTGTGCTAAGTTGTTAACGTCATTCTGCTCTAGAATTAGTGTCCAGTTCTCCTCTAAGAGCTCATTTTTAATAGCTTGCATATTTTGTTTTACACAGGTTCGATCAGTTTGAGTTTTAACCTGCTGGTTCATTGAGACGCCGAGTAATATCATTTCGTGATCCGTCACATCCGTACGGCACACTATACCGACAACATTTTGTATAGTGTTTATAAAAAAATTATCAAGACATGCTTCGCCTCGTGTCGGTTTTGTGATTGCCGGAAAAAGTCCATGTTCAGCAGTTAAACATAAGTAATCATGGTCCCGGTTACTATTATCTGAAATAAGGTTTATGTTCATGTCTCCTGTAAGTATCAGTGTTTTAGATTTATTTGAAAATTTTGACAATATAGTATCGAGTGAGAAAAGAAAGTTATTTATATTTTCTATAATACATTATCAAAATGCACAACAGTACCATAGTTTTTAAAAATATTAATGTATTCTTCTGGGGTTTTGGATGAGTACCTAAAAGAAAAAATATGTTATGTTAGCCTGTGTGTAAACCTTTCTCCATTCAACTTCTTTAATACTGTGCAGCAATATTATCTTACTATTTTATTTATATTATGTACTTTCCCGGGACTCAAGCTCAGTGTGAACAGGTAATAGACAGTCAGGCAAACTGTCGCATTAAAATATTAATATGGAAGTATGGATATCAATATTTTCATCTTAATCGGTTCGGTGATTCTATTGACACTTTGCATACCCCACAAACATTATCAAATTATATTTTCTAAAACCTGATTTAGGTTTGAACGCGAAAATGAAATGGTACATTAAAAACTAACATACCAATATCTTCAAAATATTATAATACCTACTTTCTTCAAAATAAGAATAAATCACCAGTGTAGGAATCTACACACATCAAAAAAGTCTAAGCAACATGCATGATATTACAAATTTACCATTTATATTAATTAATTTCTAAGTATTTACTCACTCAAAGTGTATAGGTAAAAGTAGGTAGGTAGGTAGGTAGGTAGGTATAGGTAGTGTGTGTGTAAAAAAAATTTCGATTATGTTTTGTTTTTTTTCATAAAATTCAAATGACTGCGAATTTGTTTGAATTTGAGTGCATGTTAATTGCTACGTTTTAGTCTTGATTTTATAATTTTACCAACCATTTAAATACAGTTGGCGACAAAATTGAATTGTTAGATATTCTTTACGTCATGGAGCGACGTCATTTGACGGCAGATGAAATGCAAAGAGCTGTAGGGATGTTGAATAAAACGCAACTCATTGACAGAGACAACTTTAATATATTGTACACAGTATTTATGCATTAACGGTAACGAAACCATACCGCAATCTAGGAAACATGTACAACGCCATCTATTGCACGTATGGTAAAACATTTAAATATAAAAACTTAAGATTAAACATTCCGCCCACCATGGACACAGTATGTGTCCATCGTTCCGCCCACCATGAATATACCTCAACTTTCTTCGATTAAATGGACTGTATGTTGGTTATTCAGGTAAGTTATGCAAATGCAATTTTAAAGGTATAGGTTCATGGTGACCACAACTGTCTCATAGGTACATATAAAATAAACACAAATTATTTGAAACTATTAAACTAAATCACAATGAGGACATTTTACATTGTTGTGTAAACTTAAAAGTTAAACAATTTTCAGTTTTAAATCAAAAGTATTTGTTACAAATTATAAATTAAATAAGTAGTTTAAATTTTACTCTAAGTTACTACCAATTTGAGATTGAATAAACATAGATGTTGCTAAAGCAATTTAGTAAGATTGCACTAAACCTCATTAAAACACTCAATACATAAAAATATACTTAAACTAAAACACACATTTAACAGTTAAGATATATCTACTAGAATGAATATCATGTAGGTACTAAACTAAACTATGCAAAACAAAACTAAACTAAAACTAAAACTTACAAATTTGTTAACAGGTAACAGGTAATACACAAATTTTAGTTATTGGCCGTTTGAAATAAACACCTTTACATTTTATAGTAACGACTCTGGTAATTTTGTCCAATCCAGGATGTTTTTCAGTGACTATACCTAATAGCCATTGAGCAGGCGGCAAATTATCCTCCTTCACGAGTACAAGATTACCAATTTCAGGTTCTGGCATTCGGTTTGCCCATTTGTAGCGATGTAAAAAACTAGTTAAATACTCAGCCGACCATCGGCGCCAAAAATTTTGTAACATTTTCTGTGTTAGTTGCCATCGCTTCAATGACGATATTGATGACGTTTCATAGTTATTTTCAGGAACGAGAATTATAGGCTCACCCACTAAGAAATGAGCCGGAGTTAGTGGATTGAGATCTTGCGAGCTGGAGCTTATTTGAGAAATAGGTCTCGAATTTAAACAGGCTTCGATCTGGTATAATAACGTCGACAACTCTTCGTATGTTAGTGTTGCACTACCTATAACGCGACGAAGGTGGTGTTTGGTGGATTTTATTCCAGCCTCCCACAGTCCACCGAAATGTGGAGCGTGGGGTGGAATAAAATGCCATGTGGTGCCGTTGTTGGCCAAGCACTCAGCAATTTCCATTGTTAAGGTTGACTTCTCCTGCGCGAACAAAAGCTTTAATTCGCGAGCAGCGCCCACAAAATTGGTCCCATTATCGCTAAATAGGTCTGAGCAATGGCCACGTCTTGCAACAAATCGCTTGAAGGCCGCCAGAAATCCTGTTGACGTGAGGTCACTAACAACTTCCAAGTGTATTGCACGGGTTGCCATACAAATAAACAAACATATATACCCTTTGGAAGATTTGTTTCCTCTACCCTTTGAAGTTCGGACTTGGATTGGACCTGCGTAATCAACGCCACTTTTTAGAAATGGTCTAGTTGGTGTGACTCGAGCAGGTGGTAATTGTCCCATTAGCTGCGTTTTTGTTTCAGCTAAATGTCGAACACAGACTACACATTGTCTTACAACTTGTTTCACGCGGTTCTTTATATCCATGATCCAGTATTTTAAACGAATATAATTGATCATGAGTTGTGGGCCTCCATGTAACGTGTTTTTGTGAGCTTCATCTATAATTAAATTAGTCAAATGAGATTTTGAAGGTAAAATAATTGGATGTTTTCTTTCATAATTGATACTAGATCTCTCAAGGCGCCCACTCACTCTCAATATATTTGTTCCATCAAGATATGGGTTCAATGAGGTAAGCTTACTTTTACTGTTTACTGTTCCTTTTGCCTGAATAGCTTTAATTTCTGTCTGAAAATTAATGGCTTGACATTGTTTGATGCAAATATACAAAGCTTCATTTAATTCTTTGCTTGTTAAATAACTAGGCACATTGGTAAAGGGCATCCTCTTTGTACGATTTATGAATCTAATACAGTAAGCTAACACTCTAACCATTTTTTGAAGAGAAGAAAATTTGGTAAACAGGTCTAGGTTGTTGTTAACTTCAGTAAGAAGGCAAACCTTTGTCCTTTCTTCTAAATTGGTTTCTGTTATGCAACTAGTCTCAATCTTTATAATTTTATGTTTCAGCCATGGTGGTCCAGATCTCCATAAATGTAAGCTTGACAATTCCGAGGGTTTTACTCCTCGTGATGCACAATCTGCCGGGTTGTCAGCTGAGGTAACATGCGCCCATTGGTTTCTTTCAAGAACATTTAAGACTTCCGTCGTTCTGTTAGCGATAAATGTCTTCCACCGACTTGGATGGCTACTCAACCAAGCTAATACGACGGTAGAGTCAGTCCAGGCTCGTATTTTAGCCTTTGGGATATTCAGGATTGCCGAGACTTCTTGCAAAAGTTTTGTCAGCAACACTGCTCCGCATAACTCAAGTCTCGGTATTGAGACTTGTTTTATCGGTGCGACTTTGGTTTTTGACGTTATTAAATGAACATACACGTTACCCAATTTGTCTACTACACGGACATAGACTACAGCGGCATAAGCTTCTACAGATGCATCGCTGAAGCCGTGAAGCTCAACATTATCTACATCATCATCTTTTATATTCATCCATCTTGGTAATTGGTATTTGGTAAGTTCTGTTAACTGGTTACGGTAAGTAATCCATTCGTCTAATAGCTTTGATGGTAATTCACCATCCCATTCTATACCAGATAGCCAAAGCTTTTGAATCATAATTTTAGCCTTGATAATTACAGGGGACATCCACCCCATGGGATCAAATAGACTTGCAATATCTGATACAACTTTTCTTTTTGTTACAGGGATAGTGAGTGGCGTAAGCTGCACGGAGTATTCAAAGCTGTCGTTAGTTCGGTTCCAGGTAAGTCCTAGTATTTTAGTTATTTCATTCTTTTCCAGGTTTACAATCCCTTCGGATGACTTATTGTCTTCGCTGATCTCTTGGTTAAGTTCATTGTTGTTGGTAGACCATTTCTGAAGTTCAAAGCCTCCCTTGGCAAGTAAAGTTTTTAATTGTTCAACTATTTCCTTTCCTTGAGATGGCGTTTGACAGCCGGAAAGAAGGTCATCAACGTAGAAATCCTGAACTAGCCTTTCAGATGCCATTGGAAACTGTTTACCTTCGTCAAACGCCAGCTGATGGAGGGTCCTGATAGCCAAATATGGAGCAGACGCAGTTCCAAAGGTAAGTCGTACTAGGCGTAAATGTTGTAACTCGTTTGATGTTTCAGATCGCCATAGCAGACGCTGGTAATCGGCATCAGCAGCTACGCTTACCTGGCGATACATTTTAACTATATCTGCCACCAAGCAAATCGGATGAACTCTCCACTTCATCAAAAGATGTCTTAAACTTGGCTGTATAGTAGGACCTACCATTAGATCACTATTGAGAGATACACCATTGCAGTCACGGCTAGAAGCATTAAATACGACACGAAATTTTGTAGTGGTTTTCTCATTCTTGACAACTTCGTGGTATGGTAAGTAAACCGCTCCAGGTTTGGTAATTTCGTCTTTTGGTACTATTTCCATATGATCGAGAGTCATGTATTCTGAAATAACATCAGAATAATGACATTTCAGCGGCGGTGATTTTGCGAATCTAGTTTCCAGTGCACGGAAACGTTTGATAGCAATTTCCAGCGAATTGCCGTACTTGCATCTTGGGTCAGCATTCTTAAAGGGTAGCGATACAATGTACCTACCATTAGGTTCACGTTTGGTAGTTGCTTTATAAATCTGTTCACACATTTGTTCTTCAGGCGTGAATTGACTTTTAAGTTCAAATTTATCCAATTCTAATTCCCAAAATTGTTTCAGATCAAATTCTTCATTGGTGCTTGCCTTAACTTGGATTATAGAACTATGAAAGCTAAACTTAGAATTCATCGTATCGTTAGCCCCACCGACTTTACCAGACAAAATCCAGCCTAGCTGAGTATTTTGGGCAATCGGTGTTCCTGGTGGACCAGATATTAATCCGTCTGTTAAAATTTGACAATAAGCTTCCGCGCCCAGTACTAAATCGATTTTGTTCGGTATGTTAAATTTGGGGTCTGCTAATTTTATTTTAGGTAAATTGGACCATACATTTATTCCAACCTTTTTCTCAGGAAGAAATGATGTTAGTTTTTTAAGAACGTGAGCTTTAATATTAAAGGTAAACTGAGGGTTATGAATAGATTGTAGTGTCAAATTGACTACGTATTTAGAAGTGAGTGGTACGTGTTCCTCACCGCCTACACCTGATATAACGCATTTGCTTTGATTTTTCCTAAGCCCAAGTAGTTGAGCTGCAGACTCCGTGATGAATGAAGCCTGTGATCCCTGGTCTAATAAAGACCTGAGCGTTATATAACCCCCTGTGTTACTTTCTGCGTTAACTAACGCGGTAGCTAAAATAACTTGATAACTACTACTTGAAAAACAAGCCGTAATATGGTCTTCTTTGGTCTCGTCATGATATGTTGTTGCACTCACAACAACATTGTTATCAACTGATTTATTAGTTGACTCGTTATTTGTTGCTTGATTAGTGTTAACTGAATGTAGCAGTGAATGGTGTTTTCTTTTACATATCCTACACCTTGTAGGTAAACGACACACGGTTACTGAATGATTGGCACCTAAGCAGTTAAAGCATAATCCAGAAGATTGGACAAAATTACGTCGAGTGGATAATTCTTCTTTAGCGAATTTTTTACAACTTCCTAACTTGTGACTATTATCGGAACAATAACTACATGTTGATTTTAATTCGACATTATTATTAGTGACATGGTGGGATTTAGTAGCCTTAGTATGTTTGTTACTTAAAAATTCTAATGATCTAAATCTATGCTCTAAAAATTCTAAGAATTGATTTAAATTTGGTAATTCTTCGGTTAAGTTACACGTTTTGGCTTCCCATTGTTTACGTGACTCGTTGTCTAATTTTTGACTCAAAATATAAATTATAATAATGTCCCAATTCTCAATTTTTATTCCTAGATTTTTTAGAGCATTTAAGCATTCATTTGTTGTATCATAAAGTTCCCTTATACATGTTGAAGATTCATTAATAATATTTTTCTGACTAAAAAACCGTTTAAAAATACAATTTGAAATGAATTTCTTATTATTATACCGATGCTCCAAAAGTTCCCAACACGAAAGATAATTATCACTTGTAACGGGGAGGTGACGTAATAATTGCTCTGCCTCTCCGGAGATGTAGCCTTTTAAATAATGTAATTTCTGAACATTGGTCAAAGAATCATTGTTGTGAATGAGTGACAGAAAAAGGTCACGGAACGTCGTCCACTCAGAATAATGACCAGAAAATGTAGTAATTTCAATCCTAGGTAACTTGACATTTGAGATGACCTGGCCCTTGGTAATTAAATTTTGTTCTGATGATGACTGTGATGACTTTGGTAGTTTTGATAAAATGTCTTTTAAAGCCGTTTTGTAGTCAGTGTAAAGGTCCTCGGTCTGATAATAACATTCCTTCACATAATACTCAGAAGACTCGTACTCGTCCTTTCCGTAATCTGTTATTATTTCTAAATGTTTTTGTTCGTACTTTTTCCATTGTTTTTCTAAACTTTCCAATCGTGTTTCTATGTAATTAACCGTCAATCTATCCTTAGGTGACTTTTTCAAATTTATGAAACCTCGTTTTATTTGATTGTGACAGTCGTCTTGTATTCTGATTAATGAATCCATTCTTGATAAATTTACAAGTTTTTCTAAGTGTAAAATATTCTAAGTGTGATAGTCTGATTATATTGTTAAGTCAAAAGTTCTTCAAATATTCTAAGTTCAGTAAAATTTTTCAAAACTTTTCTAAGTTAAAAGTTCTTCAAATTATTCTAAGTCCAGTAAATTATTTTCAAAAATTTTCTAAGTGTTTTAAACTGTGACACTTGTAAAAAATCGGGCATGGATTCCCCGTCTCAACAGAGTTTGACTTAATATTTTACAAGTGTTTTAATAATGCAAAGTTACTCACAGTTTGTTCCAGGAAACACTTTTGATTTCTTACTTGTCACACTTTTCACTTTTACTTGTCATAATCTTCCGCTTGGTGTCGCCACTATAGTAGTTCCGCTGCTTCAATATGTTGTATCCGGTTCGTAGGCCATGAATAAAACGCAACTCATTGACAGAGACAACTTTAATATATTGTACACAGTATTTATGCATTAACGGTAACGAAACCATACCGCAATCTAGGAAACATGTACAACGCCATCTATTGCACGTATGGTAAAACATTTAAATATAAAAACTTAAGATTAAACAGATGTTGCAAGCGGGAAGTAATCAATCTCAGGTATCTCGACATTTTGGTATTCATAGAAGTGTTATTTGTCGTCTTTGGCAGCGCTACAATAATACAGGGGAACCCGCTGAACAGCATCCAGGCCGTAAAAGGAGTACAACCACTCGGCAAGACCGGTACATACAACTGACTGCAAGACGCCAGCCGATGTTAACCGCTCGAGAGATAAGTTTGAGGCTACAAAATTCAAGTGGTGTTGATGTAAGTCCCCAAACTGTGCGAAATCGACTGCATGAGTACGGCCTACGAGCTCGACGCCCTATCAGGTGCCCACCGATACGTCACGGGAATCGCGCTCGTCGAAATGAATGGTGTAGAGAACGCATAACATGGACCCAGGAACAATGGGATAAAATTATGTTTTCCGATGAGTCGCGATTCGGGTTTAGGCCTGATACAAGAAGGGTGCGAGTGTACCGTCGACCCGGAAATACTGAAAGACTCAGGTGCGTTCAGGAAGTTCATCCATACAGCGGCTCAACAGTTATGGTATGGGCGGGTATTATGAAGAACAGGCGAACTGAGCTCGTTTTTGTAAATGGAAACATGAACGCTGAAAATTACGTTGAGGATATTCTCAGACCTTATGTCCATCCATTTGCACAAACCTTTGGCTCCGATTTTACGTTAATGCATGACAATGCGCGTTCACATACAGCTCGGCGAACCAGTGAATACTTGGCAACGGAGAACATCCAGGTATTGCCCTGGCCTGCACAATCGCCAGACCTCAACCCCATCGAGCACGCATGGGACATGCTCCAGAGACGTGTTTTGAAGGACTTGGACGGAGTGACAACAACCCAACAGCTGAAGGATTTGCTACAATTCCATTGGGAGCGAATACCGCAAGATGACATAAACAGTCTCATTAATTCAATGAATAATCGTTGCCGACAAGTTCTGAATAGCAGAGGAGGCCATACTTTGTATTAAATTGTCCTATTCTTTCACAATAAATTCATTTTCTTAAGAAATTTCAATTTGTAAAAAAAAAGTTTAGTTTCTTATGTACCTGTATATTCTAATATTGTTAATTTCTGTTATTAAAAGAACTTATAAAGAAAACAGCTGTTATTTTTACATCATAGAACCCTAAAAATATTATTTTGAAAATAAAATACAACGTTATAATTAAAATAAATGGTAAAATAAATTAATATAAATGGTAAATTTGTAATATCATGCATGTTGCTTAGACTTTTTTGATGTGTGTATTTTAACCCCTTGTGTTCTACAAGAGAGGTAATTTTTAAAAAATGCTAGAGGACTTCCTCTTATTCCTAAATTTTCTAGCTTGGTGACGAGGGTTGGAACAGAGACGGTGTCAAAAGCTTTTTTTAAATCAATAAATACTGTTAAGCATTTCGTTCCTTCATCCAACTTAGAAGTTATTACCGAGCTTAAGGCAGAAACAGCATCCTTCTGTACTTATACCCCACCTAAAGCCAAATTGAATAGGTGAAATTATGGTATATTTATTAAAGAATTTTCTATTATTGGTTACTTTCTCGAGGGTTTTAGACAGGGTAGGCAATACAGAGATGGGCCTATAGTTGTTGACATCGCCTCTGCTCCCCCCCTTGTGCACAGGAGTTATTATAGATTTTTTAAAGCGGTTGGAAAGATGCATTGTTTAAAAATATATATTAATAAGATAGATTTTAAATAGATAATAAGAAGTATTTATTTTGAAACTACATATAGGTACAGGAATTAGAAATAATTAGGCAGAAAAATAAATAAATAGAAAGGCCAACTTCTTGCAGGTATTCACAGCGTTCTTGCCCGTAGTTCACCCGGAATACTATTTTCCAATATATTTTTGTAAAAAAGAAGCTGATCTGAATCTAATTCTGACTTCCAATCAGTACCGAAATGTTTTGACAACAATTTGTCGACATCTATCAGTTTTAAGGCCGATATGCTTGTTTGGAATGGTGATACGTCTCTCACACCAATTTCTGAGGTAGTAGATACACCTCGTTTAATTATGCTCTTAGCAACTCCAGTATCACATTTATAATGAACTTCTCCTCTAAGGAGAAACCGCCCCGTCTTGTTCTTGACACATAATAAAGGGTATCCAGTGGAAATTTTTATCTTTAAAATTAAATAAAAAAACTACTCAGTTTTTACTTATTTTTATTTTATTAAAACGTAGCACAGCAATGCGGATTTCATTTCTTAAAAACGATATCGTCTAAATGATGGCCGTTTTTTTCAATGCACTCTTGCAGTCGCACCCCTAAATTTGCAATTGCTCGACGGCACAGCTCTGGAGTAATGCTTTGAACTTCGTGGCGTATATTTTCTTGTAGGGCCTCTATTGTTTGAGGATTGTTGTTATAAACTTTTGATTTGAGGTATCCCCATAAAAAGAAATCACAAGGCATGAGATCTGGCGAGCGAGGCGGCCATGAGATGTCTCCGTACTTGCTAATAAGTTTATTTGGAAAAAATGTCCTTAATCTGTCCATCGTAACCCTAGCTGTATGCGGAGTGGCACCATCCTGTTGAAATTGCGTTCTGTTATTGTAACCTGAATACAGCTGTAATTGTGGTAACAGAAACTCGTCTATCATACGGCAATACACTGCAGCAGTAACTGTCTCTCCTTGTTCAAAAAAATATGGACCAATTATCCCGCTGGCTGAAATGGCACACCAAACGGTTGTTCATAGTATTCTTCTGAAGCTTAACCCGAATACAAGAAAAACATCTTTTCAAAAACACCAATAACCTTTCTACGGTATTCCTTGTAGCGATGTGTGTCTGGTTGTAAGCTTCCTCCCTGGGTGTTGAAGGGTTTGAAATTGGTGTCAATAAATATGACCTACATGGATATCCACTATGTCCAAGTAGGTAGTCACTGTCGTACACATCACTTTCAAAATCAGTTCTAATATGCGAATCATTTAAAAGATCGTGAGCAGATCCCCGCTAGCGACACACCACATCTAATATTTTTAATTTTGCGTCACAGATGGCCTGCACATTGAGGGAAAAATACCCTTTTCTGTTCCTGTATAATTCAGCTCGTGAGCTACTTGAAGGTAATGAAGATAAGTTTTGACAAATAATTTTACCCGGTGAGTCATTGCTCTGAATGGCTCATTTTTTAATATTTTCCCTTAAATTCAATTCATCGACACGATCTGCACATCAAATAATAAAAAATGATAATAAAATGATTTGGTTGAGGTTTTATATGTATGTTATAGGCAATGTGTATAATGCAGGTATTCTATACAATACCTAGGCAATGTATAGAATACAGGTAATTGTCAAAATTCCTCGTGGTCAAACTAGTTAGACAAAATAGTTTGACCACGAGGAAGAACCGGGTCGTTCAGGCAATGTATGAAATTAAATTGGTATGTAATTATTGATGTACGATGTTATAACAAACAACAATAAACGTAAAATAATATTATTTTTGTACGCTTTATGACTAATTAATCAAAGTGACAAGCATTCGAACTGTTACATCCCTTATTACTATGTAATTAAAGCTAAGTCAGCTATTCCTAGGTCCACGTAATTTTCCTTTGTTATTGGAAAAAAGAGGTCTGTAAAACATTGTCGAAGACGGTTTTAGATTCCCCCGTACCTTTTCTTCAACACAATCTAGTCTTATAGGTACAAAAGAATATATAAAGACGCTGGAATCATCTTCCTCAACCATGCTTTGCTAGTACAAACTGCCTCGAAGAATCATCAAAGCGCCATTTACCTAGAAGTGTTAGCTCTTTGTCATCTAGAGAAGAGGCCAAACGCAGATATTTTCCAAGTCTTAATAAAAGAAGTCTGAATCTGATACAGATAACCGCCTGACCACATATTTATGTTATTTAAACATGAAGCATCATTGAAGTATGTAATAATATAAAATGGTAGGACATCTATTTAGAAAGGTATTTTGGTTGTTTACTTTTTCTTATGTTGTTTTATGTTTAATATGGTACGAATAAAGAGTACACTTTAATTTAATTACTTTATATTCATTAATTATAAACTCTACATTGTAAAATAAAATAAAAAACACTTCTTACGCTTTAAATGAGTTAGTAAAAGAGATTTTCGGACAGAAGTATTTTCATTGGCTAAAGAAACACCACAATCAACAATATCAAGTTCCATATCAGATACATCTTCCAATGGGTCATCATAACTCAATGCCAAATTATGCAGTACACAACATGGAACTATAATGTTCATAGTATTCTGAAGCTTAACCCGACTACCCATAGCTAGACAAGGAAAACGTCTTTTCAAAACACCAATAACCTTTCTACGGTATTCCTTGTAGCGATGTGTGTCTGGGTGTTGAAGGGTTTAAAATTGGTGTCAATAAATATGACCTACATGGATATCCACTATCTCCAAGTAGGTAGTCACTGTCGTACACATCACTTTCAAAATCAGTTCTAATATGCGAATCATTTAAAAGATCGTGAGCAGATCCCGGCCAGCGACACACCACATGTAATATTTTTAATTTTGCGTCACAGATGGCGCACATTGAGGCTTTTCTGTTCCTGTATAATTCAGCTCGTGAGCCACCAGGAGATTGTATCTTAGTATGGGTACAGTTTATTGCTCCTAGTCGGGAAGCACCTTATGTTATAAAAATAATTTTAATCCTATGACGCTCTGCTTCTGTCCTAGGCATAGAAATTAAATCAGGCCGAAGTGCAGTAATAGCAGCTAAAACTTTTTTATAATTTTACAAGCCGTGGACTTATGGATTCTGATATGGTCTGCCACTGTTATTTGAAAAGCCCCACTTGCTCCAGAACACTGATAGAATCAAAAATTAAAGGTAAGTAGTTCTACTTAATTAACTAAAAGTTGTTTATCCCTGAATTATTATTTACTTCATCATTTCTAGAAAATGACCGACTGATATTTGCCCATTCAGCAATTTCAGTTGGGACTCTTGAATCCACTGATCTTTGAGTACATCTTCTGGTCTTCGTAGTTTAGCCCTTGGGTGGCGCTCTTTTTTTAACGCATTCAAAACATGTACCAGCGTTGGTTTACGGCCAAATTTTTTATTCAGATGGGAATGCCAGTTTTCCGCAACATTTGTAGTTCTGTGTCGTTCGCCGAAAACTGACCATCTTCTAACAAATTTTTCATTTTGTAACCAGAACTTCATAACTTTTGCAGTTTTTTAGATTTAGAACTATCTAGTAATTCCATCCTTTCTTGTAGTATGTATGACCAACCTTCTTGTATAAGATTAATTGGCAGCAATGGCAATGTTCCGCAAAGCAAAATGATACTTCTTGTTACTTTTTGTTTTGTTAAACCGAGTTTTGTTCCCATTTTGTAAACGGCTTTTTTGAAGTGAAAATAGCAAGTCTTCACCTCAGCAGTGGGAAAATTCATGTTGATAGCATTTATGGCTGCTAATTCAGTATCTAAAGTAAATTTGTGTGGGTTAAATGTAGGTAACTGCGATTTTATTAGCTGTAAAAGGACATCATAAGATTTTTCTTTCTTTTCCGTCATGAATGCGTAGAAAAAAGGAATAACATTAGTTTCGTTTTGTGTGCTCCCAAAGTCCGCATGAAAAACATATAATTGGGCAAATTGTGGCGGACATGATTGGAACGTACCATCAACCAGCACATGTTTTATTTTTGATACTAATTTCGGGTCTCTATTTTCTTTGGAACAGAAAATCAAAACGCGCTGTAACCCGTTTTCTTCTGCGTTTACGTAGTCACATAAAACGAAATCTAGGTGGAAATTAGGTACTTCTACTTGGTCTCCTCTGGTGGAAGTATACTTCTGTACATCGGCACTCTTATTTCTTAATTTATATAGACCGCTTTTCATCGCCTTGAAAGATGGCATTTTCGCAACCCAGTTATGCCCTTTAGTTATTATAGGATCGAAACATTCATTGTAAATAGTCGGGATCGGTCTAAATTATTCGCATGTTACTTTATTTCTGCATTCTTGTTCCGCCAAGTAAATTTCAATTTGCTCTATGTTTCTTATACACGACCCTGCATGTTTAGTTCGCCGCACTATTTTATTATCCTAAAGAAAAACAAATAAACAGCTTGTAACAATGCAACCGTAGGGTATGGGCTTGATAAAATTTGACTTATTTAAGTACCTAGTAAATAAAAACATTTTCTGTACCTTACTTGTTACGTAGCCACCACATTTATTTTTACTCCAATCACTGCATCGCCACAATACTGCGCCGTTTTTGTAAGATTTTTTTTTGTGGTATTTGTAACCATCGTGTAATAGCACTTCGCCTCTTCTTTGAATAATTTTAAACTCTTCAGACATGAAGTTGAATATATAATTTTATTAATCCAATTTAATTTCTTAATAATTTATGGCGTTGAATATAATAATTACATCAAAGATTATATCCTTGTGCGATAAACATTCATCATCTATCGGTAAATGTCAGTCAATGTCAGTGTTATCCTTGTATTAGCCAGTGCTACATTGTAAATAGGTAAGTTTCAATACAATAATAAGGTTCTCAAACAATTGGGGGATTCAAATGGAAATTAGAGTTTTATATGATCCCCTAGGGTATCGTAGTGGAACATTGAGTGCTGTGTAGTCCCCTGGGGGACTGGTCTAGGGGATTTTAGTGGAACGAGGGAGTTCTTCCGAGCCAATTCAGAGTTCAGCGTTTGACATCTTTTGAGAACATAGCTTGACCATAGATATAATTAGTGTTTGACAAACGACAAAGAGGGAGGCTAGACGTAACAAAAACAGGTAGGTTTAGCGTAACGAACATTATTTATTATCTGTGTTATCACAGGTTACTTGAACATATTAGATTGACATTGAGATGAGATCGATGGCACTGTGCGGTCCGGATTGTCCCTCCATTAAGTTTGATATTTTCGGAAATATTTAAAAACTAATTACTACGTTATAAAATAAACAACAGAAAGGAGAATGGGCGGTTTCGTCCCATGTGTTGTAACACTTTGTGACCTATATCATTTGAGAGATCTCAGCGAGTGCTATGTTTTATTGTAAAGGCATAACTCCGTATCTCATGCAGGGAAACTGTTATAGGGTTTTAAAAAAATAAAAAATATTATTAAAAATATCTTAACTAATTGGTCTTTTAATAACTACTACTAGTGGCGAAGAGTCCATATAACCCGATTCCTACCGGCTTACCTTTGCAAAAACATTGTATAATAAACAATTATAAATCAATGACGTAACATCCATTCAGTACACAAAATTAAAAAACAAAAAAGTTTTCTCTTACCTACGTAAATCGCAATATTATGAAAATTATTTACGTACTCATAACGCCATCTATTATTACAACATTGTCAACTAATGGTGGCGGCACAGAGTACATTAGAATGGCGGCGGTAAGCCGGTCTCAAAAATAGGAATCGAGTATAAACAGACGGTACGAAAGTCGTACGCACACATGCAAAAAAATTGCATTTTATCTTTGTGTGTGAGCGTCGATATAAGGAACGATTATTGAATGAATAAGCCGGCATTTTTCGAGTTACCTAAGGAAATTAAGTATTATTAATATATTCGTTCGTCGTTGTATTGACCAATCAAAACGACGCATCATTCGTTCGTCGTTGTATTGACCAATCAAAACGATCCATCGCGATGTATGAACGAACGATATTCAATATTGTGTTCATTCATTTTGGTCATGTTCATTGCTTTGCTCTCAGTCATTTCCCACCCAACAAAGTTTTTATTTTGACATTTATTATTGTTTTTGTTTTTATTCAGCTATTATTTATATGTCGGAACCCGAAGGATAGTTCGACTCGGAAAGAGTCCTACGGCGTGGGTATAGCGGGCGAGGATATTGAGACATAACTCGTATTACAAATCACTTTTTATTACACACTAATTCTTGAACAACAATAATTCTTAAACACTATTAATAATAATTTCGTAACACTGTGAACACTAACAGTTAACATTAATAAACAATAATTAAGGCGACAAGGTGTTCCGCCTAGTAACCAACGCTACGACTCTCTCAAAATTACCGCCAAAAAGTGACAACCACGGCCTCGCGCTCTCACTCGCGCCTCTACCGGATTTTCACACAAACTATTAACAGTCAAAGCATGTTACAAGCGTTACACCAGAAATGGCGCCACTACCATCTCTAGTCCACCAAAAATTAATCTAAGTGGCGCGTAACTACGTAATATTAATCTAACACGTAAGGCGCCGTCACGGCCAGACTGACATTCGCACGTCCTCGAGCGACCATTTTGCAGATCTGTAACAAAACACTAAATTTAGGACTGCCCACCGCTCGTTCATTCTGACATTATAGGTATAGTAGTAAAATTCCAAAACGGTTGATGATGCCCTCAATCTCGGATCAAACACGTGACACAAATTGCCACACACACACACATGTGCACCACACACACACAGATGCCACCAAAGTAGTGCAGACCGGATAACAGCGCCCCTTCGATCCACGACTACCGCAGCAGTCCGTGCGACCCGGACAACTGCATCCCTTCGACTCACTCTCTGGACTCACAGCATCAACCTATAGCCCGGATAACAGCGTCATTTCGATCTACAACCCAGAGTACGATCTAGACACCTGCATCCCTTCGACTATCGTTCAACTCACTAAGAAATCGCTCGCAAGTCACCGAGAATTAAGTGCACCATACAACCCTCCTAGAGACTTCACTAGTTAACCTTATTTGGGATTAGTCATTAAGACTATGCAGCAAGTAGGAGTTACAAAACTAAATGACTTACCTAATTGGTTTTAACTAAGACATGCCTAAAGAGGCAGTTAAAGTGTCACTACAAGCCGACAAAGTGTCGCTGCAAACTGATACAGTATCCCTTAAGGCTGAGACGGTATCACTATCAACATCATCGTTATTTGAAACCGCCGTCACTAACCCATCATCGCAGTTACTTAAATAATCCGAAATTTCAGTTAAACCAGCATACCCTCTCGGCACCACGCGCAAATTTTCATAGGAGTATTTGTACAGAGGGTTAGAACCAATAACACTTTTCAATTGATAACGATCATTTTCTAAAACACGAAAAATAAAGGGACCTCGGAATTTCCTATCTAATTTTGTTTGGTGACGTTCGCTACATTTAATAAAAACAAAATCGCCTACTTGAAAAAGTTGTACTTTCGCTTTCCGCTTGTTAAGTTGTGAGGCATCGGAATCAGCAGCTTTTTGTAGCAAGATGATGTCAGACGCAACCTTTCGTGCGACATCTGGATTTAGTCGTTCGTCTGAATCCAGTCCTGTTGAAACTGTAGCCTCGCCAAGAGACAAAGCCGTAATACTGAAGTTAAGCTCAGTTGGTAAATAACCCGTTACACGAGATCGCGTGCTATTTAAAGCGAGTTGCACATTACCTAATTCATCTCGCCAGAGTTTGTGGCTATTATTCTCTACTATAGTAAGTAGGCTCCTGAGTGTTCGCCTGACTCTCTCGACTTGACCGTTAGCCCTACTTGAACCAGTTGCAATAAAATGTAGTTTTAAAAGGAAACAAATAATATAGTAACAATTAATTTGCAAACAACAACCAATCTGACTCTTTGGTTCCGCCGACACGACGTTCCTGACGTAGCACACGCCCTCGTGTGATCTTGAAAACAGCGCATCATCGGTATCTTCAAAAATGAAAGAGATTTTTCTATACACATTTTATCCTTTAACCAACAAATTCATATGAGATATCTTTATAAAACAAATTCCCAATTACAACAAACTGTTCATTATCGAATCTAAATCTTAACATGCGGGTTAAATGCGGTGAATATTAAGAACTATCCAAAAATGCGGTACGTATCATAATTGATACAATACTGACTTGCCGCTCCTACGTTACGTACGTACGTTACGTCCAATACGCAACAGACCTTCTTTCAGAGTTCGGTATTTTATTGAAAAACGTATATACGAAGACATTTATTGCAAAAATATTATGTTATTAAACCCTATTCTCCCCTATTCTCATAGCACAAGGATCTGAAACTTAATTTCTGAGTAATTAGATATCGAATTAACGTATTAAATTTGATACGTATAGCACCTATTTTAAATTTATATACCCACCCCTATATATCTGCTATATGGGAGTGAAACCCTGATGATGGTGTGGCGTGGTGACACCTTCCTTCCCCTACTATTACGCACACCTCTCAACAGTTCCCCGGGCGGTGGCTGAGCTCGCCTCTATAAAAGAAGACGCGCGGTGCGCGCGCGCCCCTTTTCGTCGCTGGACGACCTGCTGCCATCACTCAAGAACTCTAAGTTAAGTGGTCTTCGCAATAACTAAAGCAGGACCCTTCCAGACCTGTATCGGACCTACGTCTCCCTATCTACTTCTAAATTATACTAGTACTACATATGTTGTTAACTAAGTGCCCGGGTAATTGTGTAACGCAGAATCATATACTTGTTAATCTCATTTCTTTGACTTTCTATTTCTCTCCTCTGATTAACCCCGTGGATAAGGGCCTAACCCTTATCTACGTGACAATGGGACTATGTATATAACGTTACGTTTGTTTTCCAACGTACCTTGATCGTCGACAGCGACATTTTCCCTCATTTCCAACTCGACAGATTTTTAAGTCGTCAGATCTACAACTTGACGTAATGTCATGATATTATCATAAAAGTACAGTGTAGAAGAGAAGTTTATTTACAACAAAAAAAGGGTAAAAATAAAATTATTTAAAATTTTATTAATCTAATGCATTACATAGTGTAGATAATATTTTATCCACATTATTATTGCTCTTCAATCCATCTGCTATAATTCGGTCTATTTTCATATTTTTTTCAAGTGTCGCTTTTCTTCGTTTCTTCGTAGGATTATGATACTCACTGTTCTTTATTTGTTTATCTTGATAAAATGCTTCTTTTTTTAACAATATTATAAAATACAGTATGGATGGGTTTTTTGGTATTCTATTATTTATGCGTCTATGCCAGCCTTCTACGCTATTATTAGTTCTGAAAGACTCTTTGTAGCAACTAAATATGTCACAGGTTATCTTGTTAATCCACTCATTTAACATATAATTTTGAAAAAGTGTGATAGACTCATTATTAGTTAAATCATCAAAGATTGACAAAAAGGCTTCAGGAATCAAAACAGGCGGCAGCGGCGCAAGGCGGGAACAGCGTTTAGTTAGATTTTTGCCTTCATTGGTACTGATTAAACCTAACTGTTTGATTTTTTCCATACTGCTTTGAAATAATGATAGTAACAACCTTTTACTAAAACATTTTGAAAAACTGCTTTACCGCATTAGTGGCGGCTAGTTCGAAATCACATTTATAGTAAACTATATGCAGGGAAAATCTGTCTCGTACTATTGTGAATAGCCTTGTATATACTTCTTGGGTTTTATTAGGTAACAAGTCGTATAATAATGGTATAAAGTTAGCATCTTCGTTACTGTCGCCCATATTTGCATGTAAGGAATAAAGTTGATAAAATGGTTAAGGACAAATTCTGAACGTTCCATCTCCATAGTAATTTGAAATTTTTGTAATGTACTGTTTTGCTAATGGTGTTAAAAATATTATTATTTTATCCTTTTCACCATCCTCGTCCATCCATACTTCACAAAATCGAAGAAGAAAGAATCTGGTAACTTTACTTCTTTTGCACTTTTAAAACAACTTTTTTTAATTGAAGAGATTTGTATCTTGTTCTGTAGAGCGTAGACTGTTTAGAAGAAAATTACGGGATATTTGGATATAATTGCGTTTCTTGTTTATTTAATTCAGTAAAGTGTTTTTCAAAGATTTTAGGAATGGGTTCCATGTTCGTTTGCACTTCGGCTTTACAGTCATCAAATACTTTATCTAAATATGTCGAAGTCCTATCCCGATTACAGTTAATGAAGGCTTTGCTTCAATATCTTACCATCTCGCGTGGTTACAGATGCACTACAAATATTTCGTTTAACACAGCGCCAATTTGCACTGCCGGACTTATTCTTTAAAATAAAATTGTACTTGTATCCATCATTTAGTAATATTTTTCGTTGCCTTTGACTAGTCACAAACACTAATTCATTATTTTCATTCATTTTTAACTAAGACGAGAGTATTATGTTCTAAGATGCGTTTGACAATTGTGAGAAGAAAATTACTTTATGTACATATATTTTATTTAAATTAAATAAGGCTACAAATTTACATTCAAGCAAGTAGGTTCTATGACACCTAATGAGATGTAGGTTTCCTGTAATGAGTTTTAAATGGTTTATAAAAATCACGTTGGAAGGAAATATATATAAGGAAAATAATAAGAAAATGTGTATTCAATTGTACAATTAACGACAGCCTGACAATCTGACGAGTTGAAAATCTGTCGACTTGCAAATCTGACGACTTAAAAATCTGTCGAGTTGGAAATGAGGGGACATTTTACACAATTTAATACCAAACACAATTTAATACCTAGGTATTAAATTTCACTATCCTGTTTTCCAAACTCCTAGTTTATGGGTTTTGAGAGCTTAATGTTGAAGTCAAGTGCACTTTGATTTTTGTTCAAATTTTCGGTAGAATAAAGTAGCACAACGCCGCGCCGTACAGCTTATAGTTACCTACTTCTTAGGTACTGCACTATTTTGCGATACGTATCGTTTCTAATACGTACAGCACTGAAGTAAACTTGTAATACCTGATACGTATAGCGCGGAACATAGACTCCACACTACATACTAAATTATAAGTACAGTAAGCATCATAATTAAGTAGTAACAAAACAGCCACCTCACCGTTTATCGCGTTACATATTTGAGATTTTTCGCAATATCATTAGGCCACCTCGCCATAACAGTGGCCACCTTGCCTTTGACAAAACCTAACTGCACCTTAACAACCACCTCGTTGTTAAGATATCTTATAAAGAAACTTTATTTGCCACACAGACAAACACACATAGTCCGACTACTAATTACTCGTAATACGGTTTTAATAAAAACATAATAGATTTAGTATCAAATCTTACGATTATCGTCATCCGACAGACGCTAGATAAAATCTGTGATTCCCATAATACACTAAATTTTCCTACACCAGTTAAGGTAACAATTGCACACTGCAATGCACCAACAAGCCTATGAGAGACCTCTTCTTTAATTATAGAACAATCAGCACCGGAACCCAAACAATATGAAAACTGCTCACCAGATTGCGTAATTATCCCAGGTGCGTAGTTTCATACCACACACGTCCACTCTTTTCACAATTCTGGATGCGGCAATGGCGAGCTGTGCGCTGCTACTCGCAACTGGCCATGTTTTTGAGCACTGCGATGCCTCCGTGACCCTGAGCACCACACTTATAGCATGTGACAGGAGCCCGCGGAGCAACGGCCATGTTGAGACGCTCAGAGATCGGAGTTGTTTGCTACTTGACATGCGTTCGACTGAAACATTTGAAAAGATTTATAGCCAAGCTTTCCATCCATAACATTTTGTGGAAACATAACAAAACCTAGGACGTTTATTATCTTAAATAGTGCTGCTAACAGTCTTTGTTATCTCTTGGTAAGTCCTTTTGCAATACATAAGTTACATAAGTTTACGTTGCATTTTATAACGAGTACATATTTCTTCAGAAAATATTCTTTATTGTAACCCTGGCTCGATTTTGCCCGTGTGTGCAATTAAGGATAACACCATTTATTTCTAGCCTAAATTATTACTTACATCGTGACATTAGTAAAGTAAAGGCTTTCATATGCAGCAAGGCACTCGCCTTTTTGTTGTTTACCAGAAAGCATTTTTAGTGTCGTCGCTGCACATGTCTTTAACGTATCAAAACGAGAAAGAAATCTTTCCTTAAGTTCTCTTAACTTCATATTAAGAAAAGCTATCTGAGAAAACCACGTAGCGGGCGAACCCTTCATTACTAAGTATAAGAATTAATTTACTTCCCTGTATATTACAATCCGACAAGCAAATGTCCGCTGTTGCCAGTCTGGCCCGGGCGTCGGTGTATTCGTCGCGTCGGTGTCTCCTCATGTTGATTTTTCTTTTGTGCTTTGAATAACACACGCCATCTCTCATTCGCCGTTCGTACGCACATTTTGTGCTTGCATCGATCCCACTTCTGATGTCGGAACCCGAAGGATAGTTCGACTCGGAAAGAGTCCTACGGCGTGGGTATAGCGGGCGAGGATATTGAGACATAACTCGTATTACAAATCACTTTTTATTACACACTAATTCTTGAACAACAATAATTCTTAAACACTATTAATAATAATTTCGTAACACTGTGAACACTAACAGTTAACATTAATAAACAATAATTAAGGCGACAAGGTGTTCCGCCTAGTAACCAACGCTACGACTCTCTCAAAATTACCGCCAAAAAGTGACAACCACGGCCTCGCGCTCTCACTCGCGCCTCTACCGGATTTTCACACAAACTATTAACAGTCAAAGCATGTTACAAGCGTTACACCAGAAATGGCGCCACTACCATCTCTAGTCCACCAAAAATTAATCTAAGTGGCGCGTAACTACGTAATATAATTCTAACACGTTAGGCGCCGTCATATATTTTAAAGTATTTACGGCAAATACATTAGAATTCTCTGTTTTGTGTAAAGTAGTAATTACTAAGTATGTTTGTGTTATGAGTGTTGTCCATTGATTGAATTGTCATAGTGCTTTGGGTGCCTACCTACTACATAATTGTAAGTACTTACTTCATTGTTATTACTTTAATTTGTTGTTATAATGGCAGCGTTAATAGTATTAGATTGTTGACTAATTGATTATTTGTTGTGGAAGCAAAACTTCTTTCTTGAAATTAAATTACGAAAATAAGAAATACAGACATGAATGTGGGATACAAACGAGACGTGCGTCGGCCGCCACCCGGCGAAAAGCATTTACCTACGATATATTTTTAAATTATTTACATCTATTTATGATAAATATAAGTGGCTTACAGCTTGCAGTTGTAAATTAAATAGTACGTTTTGTTTTCCTTGTTTCTTATTCTCAGATTTTAAAAGTTTGTGGATGACTCCACAAACTTTTAAAAACTTTTAAAATTTTATCTAAATCGTCAAAGAAACATGTCCAAACTGAGAAACATATTCGGATTTGAGTAGCTTTATGTACTTGAGTTCGGGACAGAATATTTTTTCACTAATACGTATGAAGTACATAATATAGAAAAGTAGATTACGAAATATAAATTTAATAATAAAGAAAGACACTTTAACCTCGATGGCGCGGCGCGGTCGCGGTAAGCGGCTGACGTGCACGAGGTCGCGGGTTCGATTCCCAGGCAGGACAATTCTTTTTGATCAACAAATTATTGTCCTGAGTCTGGATCTTGTTCTTTGTGTCCGTTAAAATGATGTTTGTGACAGTCACAAGTTTTTTTTTCGTTCGGCTTACCTTTTATAAAAATTCACCCTTCGCCACTGACTACTACTAAAGAGATTTAAAGGTAGAGCCTACTTTGACCCAACACCCTCTCTGCCACCATTGTAAGCGTATATCGACCCCTCCAACGCATTAGGTCTTAACTCTAAAATTCACATTTTACAGGAGAGCCGTTTTATTGAACATTTTTTTATTTTGGTAACCGGTTAACCTTTTCAACTGTTTTGTTATACCATGCGAACAATATCATTCATAAGAAAGTGATGCTGAGCTATGGATGCGATAAAATTAATAATTAAATAGATATAGCCCAATTTAGAACTTCCGACTATATACTCGAAGGACAAAAGTCGTATCTTTTTGTTACGACCATATGCTGTTGATCAGACCTGCATTTACAACGCGTATGTTTAAAATACGACCCTATGCTGCGTGCCATCTATCATAATGTCTCAAAACGAGGGTCGTATCCAGTGTATTAAAAAACAAAACCACATCAAAAATTGTTTAAATTTAATTCATTAAATCAAAATTTATATAATTACGTGTATTTAGTTTAGTTTTTTATTGAGATAACATATTTATGCAGTTATTTTATAAAAAAAATAAAAAATAAATGCACTTTTGTTTTAAAATGATTAATGTTAAAACGTTAATGTTCTATCAATAAAAAAATTAATTTAACAAAATAAAAGTCTCTTCTAACAAAATTATTAAAATCATTAAAAACAAAATAAAATCCTTGACACAATAAATAAAATTGCACCACAGTCATAATCAATACAACATCTAATTGAAAATCAATCAAATTATTACAGGAAATGATTATTATAATAGCCCAATAATGTCCCACTGCAGGGACGGGCCTCCTCCTGTGAAGGAGGGATACTAATATCACGCTGGCCAGACGGATTGGTATAGAGTTTAATTTCAAGTTTTCCTTCATTTTATTTCGTACAGATAACATTCACGGATAGTCCCTTAGTCAGTTTTTACGACACCCATAGGATGAGATGGGGTGGTGACTTATTGTATTCTAACTCCGTCACCTCACGGATATAATTAAATAATTCTATTAAAATGGAGTTTGGTGTGGATAAATGTGCTGTCATGCATGTTAGGCGAGGTGAGATTGTGAATCTGATGAGTTACAATTCTCAGATTCCATAAAACTTAGAGATCTCTCTCCATCCAACACATACAGGTATCTTGTTATGTTACAGGCTTTTTGAATAACGGAAACAGACATGAGACAACAGTTACGAGAACGCTTTTGACAGGGGGCAATAAAGTTCGTACCTATAACTGTTGGCAATCATGTCGGTTTTTATGTACTCTTTTAGCATACTAAATTGGACACAGACTGAGTTAGAAGCTTTGGATAGGAAAGTTTGAACTCTGCGAACCGCACATTGAATGCATCAACCGCGTTCTTCGGTAATGAGATTGTACATTCCACAAAAGAGTGGCGTCGTGGTTTTTTAAGTGCTTAGACCCTCCACAATCGTAAGGTGTAGAGGATCTAAGCACTTAAAAAATCAATCTCAGAGAATATTTTTTGTCACTACGGAAGCGGATATACATACAGATGTTGTGTCAGTAGATGTCGTGTTTACTTCGCTTTGTTTGGGCAAAGAGAATTAACGCAAACCTATAATACATACTATCGATGATCGTAAAGAAATATGAAAAAGCAAAGACTGCATCGCTGTTTTTACCGGGCCTTACATCCTGGCCTATCGTCCTGGTTTCGTTGGAAGAAACTGAATGGTTTGTATTTGCAATTATGGACAGAGTCGTAATGACTAAGAATTTAGGAAATATATCTTGAACGATGCTACAGTTGACATATATTATATCGGGCTTGTCACTGTCCCGGAGAATCACTCAGACATATTGTTTCTGGTTGTTCTCGTCTTGCGAATGGTAAATACTTGCATAGACACAACCAAGTAGCCACAATTGTCCACCAACAACAAGCTCTTAAATAAATATCATCTTGTCGATGCAGAAGTACCATATTAAAGGTATGTACCCGACCCAGTTCTCGAAAATAGTAGTGTCACGATATATTGGGACCGATCTATCATCACTGGTGGGACTATTGTTGCCAATAAGTCAGAAATTGTGGTGATAGATCTGATCGATAATCAGAGCGCCGCGGCGCTCCTGTCGATGCATGTCCTGCGATGGATGGTGACATCGATTATCCTTGTACGGCGCGCCGTACAAGGATAATCGATGTCACCATTACTCATGACGAGAATTTTGTGAAAGCCGAAAAAGACAAACAAACAAAATATTTGGACTTGTCTCACGAGGTTGTCGACATTTGGAATGTTGATTCGGCGATCATTATTCCGATAGTAGGTACTTTCGGTGGATGGACTTATTCCAAAGAGTTTCTATCAACATCTACAGAGACTCGCGCTTGGCAGTTGGATCATAGGTCTGATGCAGAAGACAGTACTGCTCGACACGGCACGCATTGTAAGGAGGTTCCTATCTCTGGAGCCTTAACCACCAGTAGGTTGGTCCTTGTACCCGATGCTGGTGGGTCTACCTTCTTTTATATTTTTAAATGTTTTTATTTTTGTATTTATATTTAAAAATGTAAAAGATTGTGAAAGATGTAAATAAAGAAGAAATAAAATAATTAAAAAAATGTTTTTAAATATTTGTAATATTATTATTCGCGATTCTGAGAGAAGACAATATTATTTCAATATAATTATACTTTGAAGTACGAAATAAATTCATTTTAACCAGGTTTTTATTGATTATTAAAACGCAAATAGTTATATCTTTTCGTTGTAACAACGCATAAGGACTTAAGTCAATGATACGTTCTTATACGCATAAATAATTTCAAATTAAAGCAACGCATAAGGTCGTTACTTTAAGTTACGACCCAGAGTGTAAAAAAAATAAATAGTAAAAAGTCGTATTGTACTAATGTGCGTACAATGAAACGGCGCATAGAGTCGTAACATAGACGATCCGACGTTTTGCGTTGAAACCGATAAAATTTGAATCTTACTAGTAATGCAATGAATACTAACAAATTGACATTAATCATAATGATACTTTAATGTAAAGAAACATACTATTGACTAAAAATTTACGTAAATTCATTAATACTTACCATTTCTGTTATGTTCATCGGCCGTTATTAGTTCGCGGTTAGGTACTGGATCATTTAAAACTAATTTAAATATCTTTGATGAGCGTCGGTTACTCATTTCACTAATTTGTTATAACTATAACCTCATTTACACTTAAGGAAACTATTATGAGCCTTGAAAACTTATTATTTTCGCAATTCCAATTTCTGAGCTCACTACATGTCATACGACGTCGTAACTGTGCTGTGATTGGTCCGTGCGCCGCCAGTCGTTCGCCGCACATCAGCTTAAGTCGCGGTACGGCTGTTTGCGCGGTAATGTTTATTTGTTATGACTATTAGCTACTCATTATCTCAATAATTAATGAGTATTTTTATGTTTTTTAAGCACAGGTATATGTAACATGTTAATATTGTTCAATTTCATTAATAATATCATTTTCGTTAAAAAATGTGTTCCGACTTTATGCTTAGGAGGTATCGATATAGAGGGTAGATTCGTTCTGCGTTGTCCGGGGTCATGTAGGCACCTAGGTCGATCAGCCTCATGTAACCCCCCCCATCTACACACTTGGAGAGAGCTAGATAAAGAGTGTCTCGAAGATCAGTCTTATTTCCAGTTGCAGATATCCCGGCCCAAGAGTAGAGGTCACCAGCCTTCCCACACGCCATTATTGTGTCTAGAAACACATCGTAAGCAGTTTTCTTTTGGGAGAAGATGCTATCGAAATAGGAGAGGCTGTTTTTGATGAAATCCCTGTCATAAACCATCAAATAAAATACAAGACTAGGGATCAGGATGTCAACCACAACCGCGCGGAACTCCGTGAGGTTCAAAAATGCCGCGTGGACACTCTCAGATATGGCTCGATTTTCTAGGGAGGTTACAAATTCTTCAGACCTAATGTGCAATATCCAGGCGGCTAGTTTGTGTGCAGTATGTATGGTGTAGGATAGGCGTGGATTTAAATCAGGAGAGGAAGGGATAAGGTGCCGATCTTCAACTTGAGTTAGGCTGGTTATCACCTTCATCAGGGGTAATCCCTGGTAGGTGCTGGATGCGAGTTCGAACGTTTCGGGGGGTAATTCCCAGACACAGCACTTATTAGCATAAACGGATGCAAGGGTTGTGGGGATGAAGCCATATTCACGATACCATTCGGATATGACAGATAAGGTGTACAGGAAATCCTCTTGGAAGCATATGTTATAGTTCGTGCCTTGTTTGGCATAATGAGTAGCTGTGTCTGAGACTATCCGCAACCATGTCAATATATTGGTACAGCCGTTCCACATGGCCCCTCTTCTCAATGCCGGACAAGGGAGCCTGTGAGACAGCATCCCCGAGTATACCTGGGCTGTAAAGGGCTCCAGTTCCTCTAGAGACAGGTGAGTTTTTTCTTCTACAAGAGACTTTAGAAGGTCTTGGAGGCCCTCACTCCCCTTCACCCAGCTTCTCAGCTCAAGGAGGGTCTTGATGTTCTCCACCATACTGCCAACTTCTAACACTTGTAACGCAGATCTTCTCGCGCGGACCTTGGTCTGAGACCCTATGTAGGGGGTATATGGTCCCCTCTGATAGAAGCAGTTCCTGTCGCTACGACCTGCCCACCCCACCATAACAGAAGAAGGAACAAGCTCCTCGGTCAGAGTGGACCATGGCAAGATCACCAGTTTGTCGCAAGGGGCCGGCATCGTGATTCTCTCTAATTGCAATCCCCACAGTGTCTCTCTTACCAACTGGGTGAGCTGTGTGACGCACTGGCAAGCCAAGAGGGTCTGAGTGAAGGGGCGATTTTTAGGCCTCATATAGTAAGAAGCGGTTCTTTCTTGGAGAGTGCTGATGGTGTCCGCCAGAGCTTGCTCATCTATCCAAGTTCCGAGTGAGGCGTGTTGGATAGACCTGGCGGTGGCGAACTTCCCCATGACCTTCTCTCGGACACCTATATTCGAAAGCTGCCAGAGCTTGCAGAGCAACTTGGGGTTCACGGGCTGGATAGCAAGTAGATCATTCTTGAGGTGTGCTTCTTCAACATCTGCTTGAACACTGAATATAGCTGATATGCTAGTATTTTTAACTATCGTTGGTAACCCTTCTTTCAACTTTTTTCTGAATAGATTTTCTGGCTGTGGTGGGATATTGAGTGGGATGCTGCTAGGGTCTTTGATAAGCTGAGTATGATCTACATGGTGAGGTCGAGAGATGTCCAATAACTGACATACGGCTGTGTTGTATCTGGGTTTACCGAGTAGGTACTTGAGCAAACTGAGACCCAAGCTCAGAGAATCCTGAGTGGCTCTCAGTGCAAATTGGGGGAACAATACAGTGGGATATCCACCCACCGAGCGGTTCATCATCAAAAGAACTGACATCCACTCATCAGAACAGGTTAAATATGCAGGGTGATTTCTCCAGAGTGCCAGAGAGGCCTCGAACACAGTCAGCATGTATGCTGGAAGAGGGGAGCAGTCATCACCTGCTATAGAGGCACCACTAGAGAACAGTCCGGAAATTAGTGTGTTGACGGTGTAAATGGCCTGGTTCGCCTCACTGGTCAGACGTGACGCTTTCTTAAGGGCACCGCTAACCTGTACACCGTCAACAAAGTACTTCCTTCCGTACTCCAGCAGCCTCCTAGATACCCAGGACTCTGGCACCTTAATAACAATACCGGACTCTATACAAATTTGTTCTAACACGTGCAAGAAATGTTGGGTATATGTGTCGGGAGTCAGCCCCCTCGTTTGGAGGAACCCGGAGGAGGGTATCCTCAGGACTATTACCTGGTTGTCACCTTGGCCCAGTAATGATGCCGTGGTGCCACAGAGATAAGCTGCTCGCAGGATGATCAGGATCGTGGCCAGAGTCCACCCCTTCTGGCGGAGCCCTTCCAGCCAAGACTCTGGCCCGTTGACACACCTAGGTCCATTTTCTGGGTTGCCCTCTCTGTCTTGGCTGGAAGGAGAGTATCTGTCCTGGAATAGCAATGTAGAGATCAAGGGAAATGTGTGAGTGAAACTATATACATGCTGAAGCCCAAAGAGCCGGTCTAGGCTGGAGAATAGTGGTGCCAGAAGCTCGGCCCGGAAATGCGTGCACCATGAGGAAAAATCAATGATAATGTTGACGTAGTCGTGACCCTCTCCTGGACAGCTCATACGATTTAAGGTCTTTGTGAGCTGTTCCTCGGAGAGGGTCATGGACTGATGCTTGACGTACCTAAAGATGGTGTCGGCAATATTCTTTTCTGTCACCACTTGGTATGCCCGCATTTCCGGAGTCATCTTTCCGTAGCATCTGGCATCTTTCTCTTTGAACTCCCGCTCCTTGGGCACTGCTACCATCACTCGCCAATCCAACGCCACGATACCACGGTCGATGAGACCGAGTATCTCTCTGCAATCGAAAATCTCTGTTGTTAAAAAATGCATAACCACGCTCTTAGTGGTAGGAGCTGGGCCTGTGGGCATTCTACCGTGGAGGGTGCGGAAGGCTTTTCGATCATATTCATGGATCCACTCGGCCTTCTTGGGTATGATCGCTTTGTCAGATATGATGTCAATTAAAAATCAATTAAAATAATTACTATTATGGACAAAGATGCAATAAATGTTTAGTTCCTAGTATATTTAACGGTTTACCAGGGGATATTGAGGATAACTGTGTTTCCAAACAGACATTTAAAAATAAAATATCAAAACTTTTACTTAATGAAATTTATGAAAATTTGCAACTATAAGAAATGTAATTATTATTGTGTTGTTGTAATTCAATAAACTTAATCAAAATTTAATAAATTATAATACTATTCTGATTATTGTAATTATCTATGTTATTTATGAATTATTTATTTTTTATTATTGTATTAATTTTTAGTGATAAAATGAAAGTGTAATATAGAAATTAAATTAATTATTAATGTAATATTATGGGAGCTACGTCTGCCCACAAACTGCTATGCAGTTTGGCAGAAGTATTAAATATTGTTATTGTGTATAAGCAAACAGAATAAATAAAAAAAAAAAAAAAAAAAAAATTGTATCTATATGATAATTGAACTCAAAGTTCTTGTTGAGTGTAATGCCAGAGAAGTCCTCCGGTGACCATTGGTAGGTGGATGTCTCGCCCCATTCATTCGCATAGTAACAGGATAGTACATGGGGTTGCGAAGATGAAGACACGGTTAGATTGGGCCACTTCTTGTGTATCTTGTAATACTGCCTACAGAATTCTTTCTTGAACATGTTATTTATATGTTCAGCAGCAGGCTCCAATCCGTTTTTCCTCACTGTGCCTTTCTTGTACCAGGCTGTGGTGCTAGAGTTCATATCTACGATAGGATGGCCCATGGTCTTCCACAGCCCGGCCAGTTCTAGTCTTATCATAGCGTCTACCGAGCTTGTGACTGTCTGCGTTGCGTGTTTAAAAAAGGGTGAGGCTTTTAAGGCCAGAGCGAGATCTGCTGTTATCGTGTTCAAGAAGACGGGAGAGTTTTCTAAATCACGGAGGATGGAGCCGATCACCAACGAAGGCCACATCTTCAAGAGAATGTATGTCTCCTGTTTATGATCTTTCAACAGCTGGAGTAGATGCTCAAGGTACTGCCTCACCTCCCTGTCTAGCAAGTACCCGGGATATTTGTCACAGTGGATAGAGGCGTAACAATCTACTGAGAACCAAGCTGCGCACATATCAGAGAAACAAAGAAGAAGGGAGTAGGGTATGACGTAGCAGGATTGGGGAGACACGTGGACGACACACAGTTCTGCATCAAACGTCACCTGGACCTGCCCAATGAGCTGATGAATTTGAGGCACTGTTGTTTGCGCTACTTTACTTATCACCTTGTTCCACGTGATCGCGAGGTCTGCATAAGGTGTGTGTCTTATGGGAATTTTCTGGAGGTTAATAACGGGGGAGTGGTTTTGTAGAAGTGGCCATAAGATTCCTGGGTGACCATATGGGCTACTCTTTCAGCTCGTCTCAACATCATCTTGTCCGCTTTTGTAGCATCTATCCATTTGTGAAGGTCCTGCACGCACCAGGACAGGAATTCTGTTGCGGGCAGTATAGTTTTGTCTTCAACCTCTTCTAAAACCCTTTTGTGATGAGGTCGAAGGGCTAGGTGGTTATTCCTATGATGAAACATATAATCGATTTCAGTTAATGTGATCGCAGTGGCCAGATGGCGTTCCCTACGATAGATTGGCTTTTTGGGAGGCATGTCCGCCTCGGTGCCGGGTATACTCGAGGATAAATAGGGTATAGACATAAAATGTAGGAGACTTAATGAGAAATACCCGACAAATTAGAAGTGTCTGTAGTTGCTATAGTTACCCAGAATTGCAAATTGTCTTGTTCTGTGTGCATTTCAAAGTAGTCTTCCTATGTGTCGAGTCTGAATGTACAAACCAGCTGTGAGCGTACAGGAATCTGCAGAATAGTGTCGGAGCATAAGGTCAGAGTATCAGAATTATTCATCAATTCATGATGCATGATTTGATCTGGGCGGGAGCGTTTCAACATCCTCCGACGCCGTCACGGACATCCTCCGACGACGTCGTCATATGCCCATAGGCCTCGGTATGGTATGCTATGGTATTTATCGACGCACATGGTCATGTGCATATTTGTACTACCTACTTCCAACTCTGCGCTAAACAAGTCTTCGTGTGCCTATCCCGAGATTAAAGGTTATATTAGATAAGGGTGAAAGATAAAATAGAACAAATTACAAACCGGTCGTTCCCGGCTTAATTCTTTTAGAACTAACTAGGGGTAGAATTCTATTAAACTATCCTGCCTATAGACCATAGACTTGCTTGTATTTCCTACAATACTAAATTTAATGCAAATCATTACTCTTAGCATTACTAAACCAAAGCAAATCAAAACACTACTAATAATAACTAAATTAAGATTTCTAAACTAGGTCATGTGGATCGCCCGTGTGGATCACCGACTGACCTCACACTAAGGTCTTTCCCAACCACGACCTCTGGTACGATCGAACACAATACGACGATACGAGATCCACTGGCATTTTCTACATCACGAGCTTCTTATGCACAGCACAACGCACTCGACCTATCACTTTGTTTAAAAAGAGCCGGTCGCAAAACGTCGTTATTAATCTGAGATTATACACGTCATTGTTTTTGTACATTGGTTTTAGTGTCTACATATACCTCAGAACAGTGAACATAATTTTACGTAAATCCATCAATCTAAACTAAGTATATGATTAAACCTTAAGTGAATTTATTTCATCCACTAATCTACTTCTTTAGTCTGAATTATTCTGAATATTATAATACAGAGAGCCATGTTCCATTGTCATAGTTAACTACATTTTAATTCAACTTTAAAATCAGTAATGCAAGATTTAAGTTATCCGCATAAAGAACTCATATCGCGAATCGCGACGGCCTTCAAGACGCGCATTTACGAAATCAACGTAAATCGCAGTCCGTGCAGACCACGACTCACCACCACTAGAGCCACTCTTCCATAGAACACCCACTCTTGTCCTAAGAGATACGGGGATAAATACGATTACGCACTATTATCTATCCCTGCACATTAACGACATCGAATTTATCTTCTACTTTCAAACAAAGAAATTAAAAGAAAACAAAATTATAATTTGTGTAACACTTAAAATATAATTACAGTAAGTTTTTAACGGAAGTATGTACTAGTCAGTATCACCACAATTTATTGTTATCTAAATCGTAGAACAGAACTGGTCCAGCGTCCTCACACGACATGGATGATGTCCTATCATCGGACACACCAAGATACTTTGATATTTGAATTATAACCCGGTAAAGTAAGGGTCCTATTTTACTTAGAAAACACTTAAAGTCTTTATTATATTAAGCCATGTATATCATAGACACTTGCACGTATGCAGAGTTCATTTTCGCACTTTCATTCACTTAATAGACGACTATTAGTTAGCTCAGTTATGACATACTGATTCCCTACTAATTTTGGGTATCACTTGTACATCATCATCAAGACGCACCACGTAAACTACGTTGTGAAGTCACAAAAAGTTACAAAAAAACAAACAGAAAACGACACTTAAACATTCAGCCACTCCTTTTTTTTCGAATAGTTGAGAATAATAATCAAATCTCTTTTAATTAATAATAATGTCGAATAGAACAACGGTTTCTTTTGTTTGGAATAAAGTGTCAAAGTAACATTAAACTTCAAAATGTTCATGTAAATCATTATGTGGCGACAGCCAAAGCTAGTACGCACGAACGTGCCAAAGTAATTTTGTATAGAATCAAGTATAACATAACAAACCTTCTGATTGTTTTAACTTTAGTGTATTACTGTCAATTAGGCAGATAATATTGCCACAGTAATGTAAACCCTATTCCTTTTACTTACACTCATATGGATTAGTATATAAGCTAGTTATTAAGATAATAAAACCAGTCAATATTTAATCTCGAAACAACCGTTTCATTTAACTCACAAAGCAACTCGCTATACATTACATTCAAAAAAATGCAATGTTAAAATCATAGTATTCGATTTTTAAAACATCTAATTTTAATATTACAAACCATCATGTTCAATTTTTTTTTTTTTTTTTTTGAAACATCATATTCGAATTTAATTTAAACCGTTTTGTTTTAATCAGGATAAGATGTCAGAGTAACAACAAAACTTTAAAGTGCTAATGGTAAAACATCCTCGAATGTTTTAAACCCTCATTTCAATAATTGCAAAACACATTGATATCAGTAATAGGACAATTCTTTATTCTTACCAAAATAAGAACGTTGCACCAATCCCAAAGCGTCTTGCATGTAGGTACACTTACACTGATGAACTGAAGACACTAATTTATCGCAAAACTAATAATTATTACTCCTCGCAATTTACATAGACACTGTACATTGAATTAACTATTCAATTGTGGGTACACCGTAAAAACATAGGTATTTGTGCTTCGCGGTAATTTATACCCGTTATATTTTTTTTTTTTTTGTATTACAGCCATTGATGACGATTCTGCCAGTATCTCTGCCTTGTGATTTTTTTTTTCACTTCACAAATAGAAAATAAGAATCACTAATTTTCATAGCTTTGAATAACAAATAACTGATTCCACTTTAATTAACTTTAGTGCTTTCAAAGTAACTTTTACACGATGTGTAAACGGTTTAATAGTACAAAGGGGTGATTAAATCCTTTACACATCTTATTCACAATTTACTGCAACGTGTCGTATTCGATGATCAAATTTTAAACGAATGCGTATCAACGTTCAAAATTCAAACATAATAGATTAAGAGTTAAAACAGCGTACCACGGTACGATTCACACACTGATGTTATTTAACCAATATTTGTTACAAGTTAATCGTCGTTTTCGCCAGTAGACAAAAATTAAAACTAGAAACATTAAATCATTATCATAGGGCCAACACCCTATGCCGCCAAAAATAACACTACACTATAAAATATTAAAATCGCCTTATACCAGCAACACAAAAGCTTTACTGTTAAAATTATCAGCGATATCCTTTAACAGTGAGCACTCTGCTCGAAAATTAAAGTAAATTGGAATGGGCTCACCGGATCAGCACAGGATACCAAGACACTTGTTCACTACGCAGGCTGTGGGCTGGCTGGGTTATCCCACTTCTGATGATACGACCTCCTCAAGAAGTGCTCATCACGGAGGGCGTGGCCGCACGCGGAATCGACATCAACTTAAAGATAGCGTCCTTTATACAACCGTTTTAATTACTCGCGATAATACAATGGCAATGAAATAAATGTTCTAGCATATAGCACGCAGTCGCAAGACTTCTTATAATAGCTAATTATAACGTAACGCGCACTGATCAGCCGAATATAAAGCGATTCGTCGAACACGTGTTGCGCCTGCGGCTCCCGTACGAACAATGTCGAAAACGAGATGGCCGCCCCGCTAACATCGATACGACGCTCCGCTAGAGGGACAGTGACAGACAGCTGCTGTCCCTCTTAAATTGACTTTGACTATTTCCGGTAATACGCGGAAGCAGAAGCGCCGTCATACATATAGGTACAGGAATTAGAAATAATTAGGCAGAAAAATAAATAAATAGAAAGGCCAACTTCTTGCAGGTATTCACAGCGTTCTTGCCCGTAGTTCACCCGGAATACTATTTTCCAATATATTTTTGTAAAAAAGAAGCTGATCTGAATCTAATTCTGACTTCCAATCAGTACCGAAACGTTTTGACAACAATTTGTCGACATCTATCAGTTTTAAGGCCGATATGCTTGTTTGGAATGGTGATACGTCTCTCACACCAATTTCTGAGGTAGTAGATACACCTCGTTTAATTATGCTCTTAGCAACTCCAGTATCACATTTATAATGAACTTCTCCTCTAAGGAGGAACCGCCCCGTCTTGTTCTTGACTCTAGACACATAGTAAAGAGTATCCAGTGGAAATTTTTATCTTTAAAATTAAATAAAAAAACTACTCAGTTTTTACTTATTTTTATTTTATTAAAACGTAGCACAACAATGCGGATTTCATTTCTTAAAAACGATATCGTCTAAATGATGGCCGTTTTTTTCAATGCACTCTTGCAGTCGCACCCCTAAATTTGCAATTGCGCGACGGTACAGCTCTGGAGTAATGCTTTGAACTTCGTGGCGTATATTTTCTTGTAGGGCCTCTATTGTTTGAGGATTGTTGTTATAAACTTTTGATTTGAGGTATCCCCATAAAAAGAAATCACAAGGCATGAGATCTGGCGAGCGAGGCGGCCATGAGATGTCTCCATACTTGCTAATAAGTTTATTTGGAAAAAATGTCCTTAATCTGTCCATCGTAACCCTAGCTGTATGCGGAGTGGCACCATCCTGCTGAAATTGCGTTCTGTTATTGTAACCTGAATACAGCTGTAATTGTGGTAACAGAAACTCGTCTATCATACGGCAATACACTGCAGCAGTAACTGTCTCTCCTTGTTCAAAAAAATATGGACCAATTATCCCGCTGGCTGAAATGGCACACCAAACGGTTGTTCATAGTATTCTTCTGAAGCTTAATCCGAATACAAGGATAAGGTCTTTTCAAAACACCAATAACCTTTCTACGGTATTCCTTGTAGCGATGTGTGTCTGTCAATAAATATGACCTACATGGATATCCACTATCTCCAAGTAGGTAGTCACTGTCGTACACATCACTTTCAAAATCAGTTCTAATATGCGAATCATTTAAAAGATCGTGAGCAGATCCCGGCTAGCGACACACCACATCTAATATTTTTAATTTTGCGTCACAGATGGCCTGCACATTGAGGGAAAAATACCCTTTTCTGTTCCTGTATAATTCAGCTCGTGAGCTACTTGAAGGTAATGAAGATAAGTTTTGACAAATAATTTTACCCGGTGAGTCATTGCTCTGAATGGCTCATTTTTTAATATTTTCCCTTAAATTCCATTCATCAACACGATCTGCACATCAAATAATAAAAAATGAAGGCAATGTGTATAATGCAGGTATTCTATACAATACCTAGGCAATGTATAGAATACAGGGGTCGTTCAGGCAATGTATGAAAATAAATTGGTATGTAATTATTGATGTACGATGTTATAACAAACAACAATAAACGTAAAATAATATTATTTTTGTACGCTTTATGACTAATTAATCAAAATGACAAGCATTCGAACTGTTACATCCCTTATTACTATGTAATTAAAGCTAAGTCAGCTAGGTCCACGTAATTTTCCTTTGTTATTGAAAAAAAGAGGTCTGCAAAACATTGTCGAAGACGGTTTTAGATTCCCCCGTACCTTTTCTTCAACACTACTTCTACTAGTCTTCTAGGTACAAAAGAATATATAAAGTCGCTGGAATCATCATCCTCAACCATGCTTTGCTAGTACATACTCTGCCTCGAAGAATCATCAAAGCGCCACTTACCCAGAAGTGTTAGCTCTTTGCCATCTAGAGAAGAGGCCAAACGTAGATATTTTTCAAGTCTTAATAAAAGAAGTCTGAATCTGATACAGATAACCACCTGACCACATACTTAGAGGCCAAACGTAGATATTTTTCAAGTCTTAATAAAAGAAGTCTGAATCTGATACAGATAACCACCTGACCACATACTTATCTTTTAATAACTACTACTTAAGAGATTTAAAGGTAGAGCCTACTTTGACCCAACACCCTCTCCGCCACCATTGTAAGCGCAGTATTGAGAAGATTGCAGACATGTAAATGTGATTTACGGCTGTCCTTCTGGGTAGAAGAGTTCTCAAGCAATATGACATCTGCTCTCTGCGTCCCAACCTTTGTAAAGGTGGATCCACACATTGCGAGGCATGCGCTCCGCACGGCGCACAACGCATGCCTCGCCAAGTGTGGACCTGTATATTCGTGGCGAGGCATGCGCTCCGCACGCGCGAGGGCGAGCCAACGTATGTCGGCAAATGCTTCAAGATCAAAGTGCCTCAGTGCGAGCATTACGTTGGGTGTGGACGTAGCCGCGCATGCACGTTCGAGGCGTGCGCCACGTACAATATCAACGCACGCCTCGACTGCGAAAATGAAACTGCGTTTGCTCGGGCCAAACAGCGCTCAGCGCATGCTCGGGCCGATCCAACCCACACAGCAGCAGTCAAGATGGCGCCTTTGCATCGCGTGCGCGTATCCGCTGCTGCTTTTATAATTATTAATTCAATTATTGAAAAGAAAAGGAAAGAAAAAAGTCGTCGTCGTTGGTGGGTTAAAAAGTTCTTCCGCCTGCGTTATGAACACGGAAATAAGCTTTTCGATGATCTCTCATTTGAAGAAAATAACTCCAATTTTATACACATAGCTGAAGAAGATTTTAATTTCCTCTTGAATGCTGTGGAGCCTATACTGATAAAAAAGGATACGTATATGCGAGATGCCATTACTGTCAAGGAGCGATTGTTGGTTACCTTAAGGTATTTGGCTACTGGTGATTCTTTCGTGAGTTTGCAATACTTGTTCCGGATTTCGAAACAATCAATATCCTGCATAATTCCAGAAGTTTGTGATGCACTTATAGAAGTTTTAAAGGAATACATAAAAGTAAGTATACAAAATTTTGTTTTTACTTATTTATTTATCGAATCATTTGGTCCCTTAATTCTAAAATCTAGCTAAGTACTATTAGGGTGTACTACGCACAATCGAATGCCAAATTATCGAATAACATTTTCTCGAATGCTTAATAAATCGAACGTTCAAATTATCGAACACTCAATACGTCGAACGTTCAATTTCTCGAATCATTGTTTTATCGAACGTTCAATGAATCGAACATTATTTTTATCGAAATATCATAATACAAACTGTGAACCTGGAACGTAAAGGGTTATTGAAGGACATCGGGAATCGTCAGAGAAAACGAACGTTCGCGAAAATGTGATTCGACAATTTGGCATTCGATTGTGCGTAATACACCCCTATTTTTACATATTTATTGCAAAAAATCAAAATTGGGTTCATCGATGCTCGCACGAGTTGGTACGTAGCTAGTAGAATGATTAGGTGAAGGAGATGGTACGCAGCTAGTTGAATGATTAGGTGAAGGAGTTGGTTCGTAGCTAGTTGAATGATTAGGTGAAGGAGTTGGTTCGTAGCTAGTTGAATGATTAGGTGAAGGAGTTGGTTCGTAGCTAGTTGAATGATTAGGTGAAGGAGTTGGTTCGTAGCTAGTTGAATGATTAGGTGGAGTTGGTACGTAACTAGTAGAATGATTAGGTGAAGGAGATGGTACGCAGCTAGTTGAATGATTAGGTGAAGGAGTTGGTTCGTAGCTAGTTGAATGATTAGGTGAAGGAGTTGGTTCGTAGCTAGTTGAATGATTAGGTGGAGTTGGTACGTAACTAGTAGAATGATTAGGTGGAGTTGGTACGTAACTAGTAGAATGATTAGATGAAGCTGAAGGAGATGGTAAAGAGCTAGATCGAGCTTGAAAGCCAGACGTGTAGTATCCCTGATGAACATAAGAGAACTGACCAGTATCTGCTTGAAACAAAATATCCATAATTGCTTTTTTTACATGGGGTACAATTTGTATGTCATACTTTCGCAGTTCACTTGCCACATGGTTGCCAAACGTATCAAAATGATCGGTTTTCGCAGTATTTTGCAATAACCTGTACGCATCTTGTAACATGACATCAGTGTCATCATCATTTAGGCGTCTTTTCCTACTCGATGTCAATGTATTCCTTACTCGTGGTGTGGTTCTGCTATTCAGTGATTCTGATACATTTGTTCCACTTTGACAGGTAGAAGGTGTATCTATTTCATTTTGAGTCGCTGTATTTATGTTTGAAGAATATCCTTCATTTTCTGCAGTATTCATTTCAGAAACATTTGGTGTTATCTGAAACAATATTATTAATTCATAACATAATTTAAAGTGAATAGAATTAAATTAATAACGAGAACCAAAATGGTATATACTTCTATTTTGAATTCAAACTTTCCTATATTAATGTCAAACCAAACAGGCGTTCAAAATTTCGAAAATCACGGAAATAATGTTAATTTTGATGTTGTGTCATTCTCAAATTATAATATTTACCAATTATTAATAACTGAAAGAGTGATGTTTTACGTCCATAAATTTCAAGCATTTTTGGGAGAATTTTGAAAGATTTTTACCATATTTCCGTCTTACCATAAAGACATAAGAACCAAAAACTAGTGTTATAGAGAAAATACCTAAAAGTCAAGCATGCCATATTAACTGGAGTGCAAATAAATGGCCACATGCAAATCACAACAACCTGGCTCAAACAGAAAAAAAGTTATTCAGTTTTTTGTCTCTCCTGAAAAGTAGGGGTTTTGAAGATAACGCCCCTATGGTTTGAAGCCCGCGATAAGTACAGATAAGTATATACATATATCGGTAATACAATCGATTTATATTTTTTTTTTAGAATCAATAAATGGCAGATTAACAACTGTGATAAACAAAACTCGAAAGCGAATTCGAACCAATAATAATACATCGCGCGATAGCTACGCGAAAACGCAGGCCGAGCGCGGGGGTGCCCCGAAAGGCCGCGGTCGGCCGCGCTGTCATTGCACTTCTCGTATAAATCAGCTGATCACTACTCGATCCTGACTTAATAAAACAGAAAACCCAATAAGCTTAATTTTTTTTTTATTCCAGATGCCATCTTCAGAAGAGGAATGGTTGAGAATAAGTGAAGAGTTTGAACGACAATGGGATTTTCCCCACGCGCTAGCTGCTATGGACGGGAAACACATAATGTTACAGGCTCCATTTCACAGTGGAACTGAATTCTATAATTATAAGACTTTTTTCAGTATAGTTATGTTGGCTTTGGTAGACGCTAATTATAATTTTTTGTATGTTGATGTAGGAAGCCCAGGTAGAATTTCGGATGGAGGTGTTTTTAAAAATACTCAATTATATCGAAAACTCGAAAACCAACAACTAAATATACCACCACCCCAAATACTGCAAATTCCTTATGCCATGAAAATTCCATATTTTATATTAGCAGATCAAGCATTTGAGTTAAATAATTATATCATGAAACCGTTTCAAGGAACGCCACCAAGTGGTTCTCAAGAAAGAGTATTTAATTACCGACTATCTAGAGGCCGCAGAGTCGTGGAAAATGTGTTCGGTATAGTAAGTTCTGTATTTCGAGTTCTCAGAAAACCAATCATTATGCAACCGGAGAAAGCTAAAAAGATAGTTTTAACAGTAGCTTATCTACATAATTTCATGCGCAAGCGATCAGCTACACAACCTAATTACACGCCATTAGGAACATTTGATGAAGAAATTAATGGTGAAATAATTCCCGGTAGTTGGCGACATATCTTAGAGCCTAATATGCAACAGCCTATCCGAAACACGACTAGAATAACAACAGGTAACAGGGCAAAAAATATACGTCTTCACTTAGCGAAACATTTCGTTAACAACAATTCACTTCCTTGGCAAAATAATTATTAAAAAAATGTGGATTGGTACTTACAACACTCATAGTATCAATAGTAGGGTCGCTTGGTATGTTTTTGTCTGATAGAAAAGCAAACCAATTGTAGGCAAACCATTTCGATGTATAAACAACATCTGCGGCTGAAAATAAATAAAATCTGTCATCAAAAATTCTGGTTGTTTACAATTTCACTAAGTATATATACCTACTACTTATTATCTCATTGACGGGTGGACTGATTTACATGATTCAAACGGATAAAACGGTTTTAGACCTAGACTTTTCATTTGACACCAAACTCGTTAAGATATCTCAACAAACAAAAAAAAACATTTTCAAGTTGCTCTCGTAATTATCCAATATTATGTATGAAGCGTGTACGATTCATTTAAAACCATCTTATCAAACGTTAAATATATGTAGGTATTTTAAACTGTGTATGTATAATTCAATAAAAAAATATCAAAGTTTTCTGTGAACAACACGATAATTTTCCTTTTCTCATCTGCAGCGACCTAGGTACCTAACGAAAAAAAATCTGTCGTCTCCTTGTGTCGACACACATCCGTCAAGTAATTGAAATGAGCAATGCCTTAACCAGCTAGCAGCGATTACGACGGCACCACGCGAAAGTCTAGGTAATAGGTATTTACCGCTGCAAGTACGGCCGAGTGAAGGAGGCCTGGTAGTAGTAGGTAGTTCAGAAATAATTGATTATACATACCTGATCCAGTTACCTTGCTTTTACTTTCTCGACTTTTTTCCCTTCTATAAGATCCTAGAAGAGAATTAATTTTTTTTTTCAACTCAGCGACGGTTAAATTTACTTCGTTCGCGATTATACGCCATACGTCTTCTCTTTTATTTTTATTAAAATAATGATTATGTTTAGGATCCCATAATAATCTATTACTTTCGTATAATAAAACTGCTTTTCTTAACATTTCTTTGTCGTTCATAATGCGCGCGTACATCCGCAGCGAGGCGGACACAACCATCCAAACGCAACGCACTGCTCGCAATGAGCCGGCCGCCACACGGCGCACACGCGCTGTGCGTTGTGCGCCGTGCGGAGCGCATGCCTTGCCAAGTCTGCGCGGCTACTTGCCTCGAGCATTTGCTTCGCACGCGATGGCTCGACCCGAGCATATGTTGGTATAATTTGTCAACACGCACGCCTCAAGCCGAGGCATGCGTTGTGCGCCGTGCGGAGCGCATGCTCGCAATGTGTGGATCCACCTTAACATGTTGCGAGTAGCATAAACGTGTTTACCTAGATTTTTTTCTATAAATATTTTTTTTGTTTTTTGTATTGTGTGCAGGTCAAAAGTACTGAGCTGTAGTGGCGAAGTGTCCATATAACTCGATTCCTACCGGCTTACCTTTGCAAAAACCGCTTAGCATTGTCTATTAATCAATTATAAATCAATGACGCAACATCCACTCAATACAAAATAATATAAAACAAAAAAGTATTCTCTTACGTAAATCGCAATAATAATTACAGTAATAATAATTTTCAATATAATTATTTACGTACTCATAACGCCATCTTGTAATTAAAGGTTGTCAACTAACAACTTGTTATGGTTCAGTCAGAGAGTACTTAAAGCGCGCATGCGCGGAGCGCAGTAAGCCGGTCGCGAAATTAGGAATCCAGTACAACAGACTGTACGGAAATCGTACGGTCACGTGACACTTTGTATTCGTCGATCTAAGGTACCATATAAGCCGGTGGCCATCGGCTTATGACAAGGATAAAAGATACAACTACAACATTGCGAGAGCGAGAAAGCACTATTGCAACCAGTGGACCGACCAATTGTAACGAAGTTTCATTTCATTTCACGTTAAGTACTTAATTTGCCATTGACATTCCTTTGTTTTTATCAATTATTTAAATCTGATAGAAATCAGCCTTTCTTCTGAATTTTTAGTTTTTAATTATATTTATTTGTTTTTATATTTTTATACGGCTTGCGTCTTGACTTTGGCAGAATCATCGGTAAACGATAGGACCATTTGAAGAAAAAACAGATATTTGTATTTATTTTCTGCAAATAGGTTATAAAATTCGCTTTCTTGTTTAAAGTAGTAAAATTTGTATGTTTAATTATTTATGATTGTGTATTATGTGTTGTGCATTGGTTGACTTTATTTTTGTCGTAGTGCGTTGGGATCCTATGGAATATTTTTGTAAGTACTTGTTTGTATTGTTTTCAGCAAATTTAATAGTTTGTTGTTATAAGGGACAGGTTAATAGTGTTATATTATATTGACTATCCTATTATGTGATGTGCGATAAAACATCATTCTCGAAATTGAATTATAAATATAAGAAACGCCGGCGCTGTGGATTTACGAAACATTTTAATACAATTATCTCATTTCGATACGTATAAGTAAGTGGCTTACAGACAGTATTCTCAGATTCTAAAAGTAAGTAAGTAGGTATGTAGAATCATTTAGGATATAGCAATATAAACAATTAATCTAATTGATCAAAGAAGTCTTCCAAACAGAGAAACATTTTCGTATTTTAAGTTTATGAGTTCGGGACAACTAGGTAAAATCGAAACATTTTCTCACGAATACCTATGAACTACAGAATAATAGTAATATAAAGTAGAACAAAAGTCCACGGAATCTTCGGCTTCCCTTTTATAAAAATCCACCCTTCGCCACTGCTGAGCTGTTAATGATAAAATAATTTTTGTATCAAATAAGGCTTTAATCATACTTTTTTACATTTTGTGCGTTGTCCGGGGTCATGTAGGCACCTAGGTCGATCAGCCTCATGTAACCCCCATCTACACACTTGGAGAGAGCTAGATAAAGAGTGTCTCGAAGATCAGTCTTATTTCCAGTTGCAGATATCCCGGCCCAAGAGTAGAGGTCACCAGCCTTCCCACACGCCATTATTGTGTCTAGAAACACATCGTAAGCAGTTTTCTTTTGGGAGAAGATGCTATCGAAATAGGAGAGGCTGTTTTTGATGAAATCCCTGTCATAAACCATCAAATAAAATACAAGACTAGGGATCAGGATGTCAACCACAACCGCGCGGAACCGTGAGGTTCAAAAATGCCGCGTGGACACTCTCAGATATGGCTCGATTTTCTAGGGAGGTTACAAATTCTTCAGACCTAATGTGCAATATCCAGGCGGCTAGTTTGTGTGCAGTATGTATGGTGTAGGATAGGCGTGGATTTAAATCAGGAGAGGAAGGGATAAGGTGCCGATCTTCAACTTGAGTTAGGCTGGTTATCACCTTCATCAGGGGTAATCCCTGGTAGGTGCTGGATGCGAGTTCGAACGTTTCGGGGGGTAATTCCCAGACACAGCACTTATTAGCATAAACGGATGCAAGGGTTGTGGGGATGAAGCCATATTCACGATACCATTCGGATATGACAGATAAGGTGTACAGGAAATCCTCTTGGAAGCATATGTTATAGTTCGTGCCTTGTTTGGCATAATGAGTAGCTGTGTCTGAGACTATCCGCAACCATGTCAATATATTGGTACAGCCGTTCCACATGGCCCCTCTTCTCAATGCCGGACAAGGGAGCCTGTGAGACAGCATCCCCGAGTATACCTGGGCTGTAAAGGGCTCCAGTTCCTCTAGAGACAGGTGAGTTTTTTCTTCTACAAGAGACTTTAGAAGGTCTTGGAGGCCCTCACTCCCCTTCACCCAGCTTCTCAGCTCAAGGAGGGTCTTGATGTTCTCCACCATACTGCCAACTTCTAACACTTGTAACGCAGATCTTCTCGCGCGGACCTTGGTCTGAGACCCTATGTAGGGGGTATATGGTCCCCTCTGATAGAAGCAGTTCCTGTCGCTACGACCTGCCCACCCCACCATAACAGAAGAAGGAACAAGCTCCTCGGTCAGAGTGGACCATGGCAAGATCACCAGTTTGTCGCAAGGGGCCGGCATCGTGATTCTCTCTAATTGCAATCCCCACAGTGTCTCTCTTACCAACTGGGTGAGCTGTGTGACGCACTGGCAAGCCAAGAGGGTCTGAGTGAAGGGGCGATTTTTAGGCCTCATATAGTAAGAAGCGGTTCTTTCTTGGAGAGTGCTGATGGTGTCCGCCAGAGCTTGCTCATCTATCCAAGTTCCGAGTGAGGCGTGTTGGATAGACCTGGCGGTGGCGAACTTCCCCATGACCTTCTCTCGGACACCTATATTCGAAAGCTGCCAGAGCTTGCAGAGCAACTTGGGGTTCACGGGCTGGATAGCAAGTAGATCATTCTTGAGGTGTGCTTCTTCAACATCTGCTTGAACACTGAATATAGCTGATATGCTAGTATTTTTAACTATCGTTGGTAACCCTTCTTTCAACTTTTTTCTGAATAGATTTTCTGGCTGTGGTGGGATATTGAGTGGGATGCTGCTAGGGTCTTTGATAAGCTGAGTATGATCTACATGGTGAGGTCGAGAGATGTCCAATAACTGACATACGGCTGTGTTGTATCTGGGTTTACCGAGTAGGTACTTGAGCAAACTGAGACCCAAGCTCAGAGAATCCTGAGTGGCTCTCAGTGCAAATTGGGGGAACAATACAGTGGGATATCCACCCACCGAGCGGTTCATCATCAAAAGAACTGACATCCACTCATCAGAACAGGTTAAATATGCAGGGTGATTTCTCCAGAGTGCCAGAGAGGCCTCGAACACAGTCAGCATGTATGCTGGAAGAGGGGAGCAGTCATCACCTGCTATAGAGGCACCACTAGAGAACAGTCCGGAAATTAGTGTGTTGACGGTGTAAATGGCCTGGTTCGCCTCACTGGTCAGACGTGACGCTTTCTTAAGGGCACCGCTAACCTGTACACCGTCAACAAAGTACTTCCTTCCGTACTCCAGCAGCCTCCTAGATACCCAGGACTCTGGCACCTTAATAACAATACCGGACTCTATACAAATTTGTTCTAACACGTGCAAGAAATGTTGGGTATATGTGTCGGGAGTCAGCCCCCTCGTTTGGAGGAACCCGGAGGAGGGTATCCTCAGGACTATTACCTGGTTGTCACCTTGGCCCAGTAATGATGCCGTGGTGCCACAGAGATAAGCTGCTCGCAGGATGATCAGGATCGTGGCCAGAGTCCACCCCTTCTGGCGGAGCCCTTCCAGCCAAGACTCTGGCCCGTTGACACACCTAGGTCCATTTTCTGGGTTGCCCTCTCTGTCTTGGCTGGAAGGAGAGTATCTGTCCTGGAATAGCAATGTAGAGATCAAGGGAAATGTGTGAGTGAAACTATATACATGCTGAAGCCCAAAGAGCCGGTCTAGGCTGGAGAATAGTAGCATCATGTAGCATCTATCCATTTGTGAAGGTCCTGCACGCACCAGGACAGGAATTCTGTTGCGGGCAGTATAATTTTGTCTTCAACCTCTTCTAAAACCCTTTTGTGATGAGGTCGAAGGGCTAGGTGGTTATTCCTATGATGAAACATATAATCGATTTCAGTTAATGTGATCGCAGTGGCCAGATGGCGTTCCCTACGATAGATTGGCTTTTTGGGAGGCATGTCCGCCTCGGTGCCGGGTATACTCGAGGATAAATAGGGTATAGACATAAAATGTAGGAGACTTAATGAGAAATACCCGACAAATTAGAAGTGTCTGTAGTTGCTATAGTTACCCAGAATTGCAAATTGTCTTGTTCTGTGTGCATTTCAAAGTAGTCTTCCTATGTGTCGAGTCTGAATGTACAAACCAGCTGTGAGCGTACAGGAATCTGCAGAACAGTGTCGGAGCATAAGGTCAGAGTATCAGAATTATTCATCAATTCATGATGCATGATTTGATCTGGGCGGGAGCGTTTCAACATCCTCCGACGCCGTCACGGACATCCTCCGACGACGTCGTCATATGCCCATAGGCCTCGGTATGGTATGCTATGGTATTTATCGACGCACATGGTCATGTGCATATTTGTACTACCTACTTCCAACTCTGCGCTAAACAAGTCTTCGTGTGCCTATCCCGAGATTAAAGGTTATATTAGATAAGGGTGAAAGATAAAATAGAACAAATTACAAACCGGTCGTTCCCGGCTTAATTCTTTTAGAACTAACTAGGGGTAGAATTCTATTAAACTATCCTGCCTATAGACCATAGACTTGCTTGTATTTCCTACAATACTAAATTTAATGCAAATCATTACTCTTAGCATTACTAAACCAAAGCAAATCAAAACACTACTAATAATAACTAAATTAAGATTTCTAAACTAGGTCATGTGGATCGCCCGTGTGGATCACCGACTGACCTCACACTAAGGTCTTTCCCAACCACGACCTCTGGTACGATCGAACACAATACGACGATACGAGATCCACTGGCATTTTCTACATCACGAGCTTCTTATGCACAGCACAACGCACTCGACCTATCACTTTGTTTAAAAAGAGCCGGTCGCAAAACGTCGTTATTAATCTGAGATTATACACGTCATTGTTTTTGTACATTGGTTTTAGTGTCTACATATACCTCAGAACAGTGAACATAATTTTACGTAAATCCATCAATCTAAACTAAGTATATGATTAAACCTTAAGTGAATTTATTTCATCCACTAATCTACTTCTTTAGTCTGAATTATTCTGAATATTATAATACAGAGAGCCATGTTCCATTGTCATAGTTAACTACATTTTAATTCAACTTTAAAATCAGTAATGCAAGATTTAAGTTATCCGCATAAAGAACTCATATCGCGAATCGCGACGGCCTTCAAGACGCGCATTTACGAAATCAACGTAAATCGCAGTCCGTGCAGACCACGACTCACCACCACTAGAGCCACTCTTCCATAGAACACCCACTCTTGTCCTAAGAGATACGGGGATAAATACGATTACGCACTATTATCTATCCCTGCACATTAACGACATCGAATTTATCTTCTACTTTCAAACAAAGAAATTAAAAGAAAACAAAATTATAATTTGTGTAACACTTAAAATATAATTACAGTAAGTTTTTAACGGAAGTATGTACTAGTCAGTATCACCACAATTTATTGTTATCTAAATCGTAGAACAGAACTGGTCCTGCGTCCTCACACGACATGGATGATGTCCTATCATCGGACACACCAAGATACTTTGATATTTGAATTATAACCCGGTAAAGTAAGGGTCCTATTTTACTTAGAAAACACTTAAAGTCTTTATTATATTAAGCCATGTATATCATAGACACTTGCACGTATGCAGAGTTCATTTTCGCACTTTCATTCACTTAATAGACAACTATTAGTTAGCTCAGTTATGACATACTGATTCCCTACTAATTTTGGGTATCACTTGTACATCATCATCAAGACGCACCACGTAAACTACGTTGTGAAGTCACAAAAAGTTACAAAAAAACAAACAGAAAACGACACTTAAACATTCAGCCACTCCTTTTTTTTCGAATAGTTGAGAATAATAATCAAATCTCTTTTAATTAATAATAATGTCGAATAGAACAACGGTTTCTTTTGTTTGGAATAAAGTGTCAAAGTAACATTAAACTTCAAAATGTTCATGTAAATCATTATGTGGCGACAGCCAAAGCTAGTACGCACGAACGTGTCAAAGTAATTTTGTATAGAATCAAGTATAACATAACAAACCTTCTGATTGTTTTAACTTTAGTGTATTACTGTCAATTAGGCAGATAATATTGCCACAGTAATGTAAACCCTATTCCTTTTACTTACACTCATATGGATTAGTATATAAGCTAGTTATTAAGATAATAAAACCAGTCAATATTTAATCTCGAAACAACCGTTTCATTTAACTCACAAAGCAACTCGCTATACATTACATTCAAAAAAATGCAATGTTAAAATCATAGTATTCGATTTTTAAAACATCTAATTTTAATATTACAAACCATCATGTTCAATTTTTTTTTTTTTTTTTTTTGAAACATCATATTCGAATTTAATTTAAACCGTTTTGTTTTAATCAGGATAAGATGTCAGAGTAACAACAAAACTTTAAAGTGCTAATGGTAAAACATCCTCGAATGTTTTAAACCCTCATTTCAATAATTGCAAAACACATTGATATCAGTAATAGGACAATTCTTTATTCTTACCAAAATAAGAACGTTGCACCAATCCCAAAGCGTCTTGCATGTAGGTACACTTACACTGATGAACTGAAGACACTAATTTATCGCAAAACTAATAATTATTACTCCTCGCAATTTACATAGACACTGTACATTGAATTAACTATTCAATTGTGGGTACACCGTAAAAACATAGGTATTTGTGCTTCGCGGTAATTTATACCCGTTATATTTTTTTTTTTTTTGTATTACAGCCATTGATGACGATTCTGCCAGTATCTCTGCCTTGTGATTTTTTTTTTCACTTCACAAATAGAAAATAAGAATCACTAATTTTCATAGCTTTGAATAACAAATAACTGATTCCACTTTAATTAACTTTAGTGCTTTCAAAGTAACTTTTACACGATGTGTAAACGGTTTAATAGTACAAAGGGGTGATTAAATCCTTTACACATCTTATTCACAATTTACTGCAACGTGTCGTATTCGATGATCAAATTTTAAACGAATGCGTATCAACGTTCAAAATTCAAACATAATAGATTAAGAGTTAAAACAGCGTACCACGGTACGATTCACACACTGATGTTATTTAACCAATATTTGTTACAAGTTAATCGTCGTTTTCGCCAGTAGACAAAAATTAAAACTAGAAACATTAAATCATTATCATAGGGCCAACACCCTATGCCGCCAAAAATAACACTACACTATAAAATATTAAAATCGCCTTATACCAGCAACACAAAAGCTTTACTGTTAAAATTATCAGCGATATCCTTTAACAGTGAGCACTCTGCTCGAAAATTAAAGTAAATTGGAATGGGCTCACCGGATCAGCACAGGATACCAAGACACTTGTTCACTACGCAGGCTGTGGGCTGGCTGGGTTATCCCACTTCTGATGATACGACCTCCTCAAGAAGTGCTCATCACGGAGGGCGTGGCCGCACGCGGAATCGACATCAACTTAAAGATAGCGTCCTTTATACAACCGTTTTAATTACTCGCGATAATACAATGGCAATGAAATAAATGTTCTAGCATATAGCACGCAGTCGCAAGACTTCTTATAATAGCTAATTATAACGTAACGCGCACTGATCAGCCGAATATAAAGCGATTCGTCGAACACGTGTTGCGCCTGCGGCTCCCGTACGAACAATGTCGAAAACGAGATGGCCGCCCCGCTAACATCGATACGACGCTCCGCTAGAGGGACAGTGACAGACAGCTGCTGTCCCTCTTAAATTGACTTTGACTATTTCCGGTAATACGCGGAAGCAGAAGCGCCGTCATACATATAGGTACAGGAATTAGAAATAATTAGGCAGAAAAATAAATAAATAGAAAGGCCAACTTCTTGCAGGTATTCACAGCGTTCTTGCCCGTAGTTCACCCGGAATACTATTTTCCAATATATTTTTGTAAAAAAGAAGCTGATCTGAATCTAATTCTGACTTCCAATCAGTACCGAAACGTTTTGACAACAATTTGTCGACATCTATCAGTTTTAAGGCCGATATGCTTGTTTGGAATGGTGATACGTCTCTCACACCAATTTCTGAGGTAGTAGATACACCTCGTTTAATTATGCTCTTAGCAACTCCAGTATCACATTTATAATGAACTTCTCCTCTAAGGAGGAACCGCCCCGTCTTGTTCTTGACTCTAGACACATAGTAAAGAGTATCCAGTGGAAATTTTTATCTTTAAAATTAAATAAAAAAACTACTCAGTTTTTACTTATTTTTATTTTATTAAAACGTAGCACAACAATGCGGATTTCATTTCTTAAAAACGATATCGTCTAAATGATGGCCGTTTTTTTCAATGCACTCTTGCAGTCGCACCCCTAAATTTGCAATTGCGCGACGGTACAGCTCTGGAGTAATGCTTTGAACTTCGTGGCGTATATTTTCTTGTAGGGCCTCTATTGTTTGAGGATTGTTGTTATAAACTTTTGATTTGAGGTATCCCCATAAAAAGAAATCACAAGGCATGAGATCTGGCGAGCGAGGCGGCCATGAGATGTCTCCATACTTGCTAATAAGTTTATTTGGAAAAAATGTCCTTAATCTGTCCATCGTAACCCTAGCTGTATGCGGAGTGGCACCATCCTGCTGAAATTGCGTTCTGTTATTGTAACCTGAATATAGCTGTAATTGTGGTAACAGAAACTCGTCTATCATACGGCAATACACTGCAGCAGTAACTGTCTCTCCTTGTTCAAAAAAATATGGACCAATTATCCCGCTGGCTGAAATGGCACACCAAACGGTTGTTCATAGTATTCTTCTGAAGCTTAATCCGAATACAAGGATAAGGTCTTTTCAAAACACCAATAACCTTTCTACGGTATTCCTTGTAGCGATGTGTGTCTGTCAATAAATATGACCTACATGGATATCCACTATCTCCAAGTAGGTAGTCACTGTCGTACACATCACTTTCAAAATCAGTTCTAATATGCGAATCATTTAAAAGATCGTGAGCAGATCCCGGCTAGCGACACACCACATCTAATATTTTTAATTTTGCGTCACAGATGGCCTGCACATTGAGGGAAAAATACCCTTTTCTGTTCCTGTATAATTCAGCTCGTGAGCTACTTGAAGGTAATGAAGATAAGTTTTGACAAATAATTTTACCCGGTGAGTCATTGCTCTGAATGGCTCATTTTTTAATATTTTCCCTTAAATTCCATTCATCAACACGATCTGCACATCAAATAATAAAAAATGAAGGCAATGTGTATAATGCAGGTATTCTATACAATACCTAGGCAATGTATAGAATACAGGGGTCGTTCAGGCAATGTATGAAAATAAATTGGTATGTAATTATTGATGTACGATGTTATAACAAACAACAATAAACGTAAAATAATATTATTTTTGTACGCTTTATGACTAATTAATCAAAATGACAAGCATTCGAACTGTTACATCCCTTATTACTATGTAATTAAAGCTAAGTCAGCTAGGTCCACGTAATTTTCCTTTGTTATTGAAAAAAAGAGGTCTGCAAAACATTGTCGAAGACGGTTTTAGATTCCCCCGTACCTTTTCTTCAACACTACTTCTACTAGTCTTCTAGGTACAAAAGAATATATAAAGTCGCTGGAATCATCATCCTCAACCATGCTTTGCTAGTACATACTCTGCCTCGAAGAATCATCAAAGCGCCACTTACCCAGAAGTGTTAGCTCTTTGCCATCTAGAGAAGAGGCCAAACGTAGATATTTTTCAAGTCTTAATAAAAGAAGTCTGAATCTGATACAGATAACCACCTGACCACATACTTAGAGGCCAAACGTAGATATTTTTCAAGTCTTAATAAAAGAAGTCTGAATCTGATACAGATAACCACCTGACCACATACTTATCTTTTAATAACTACTACTTAAGAGATTTAAAGGTAGAGCCTACTTTGACCCAACACCCTCTCCGCCACCATTGTAAGCGCAGTATTGAGAAGATTGCAGACATGTAAATGTGATTTACGGCTGTCCTTCTGGGTAGAAGAGTTCTCAAGCAATATGACATCTGCTCTCTGCGTCCCAACCTTTGTAACATGTTGCGAGTAGCATAAACGTGTTTACCTAGATTTTTTTCTATAAATATTTTTTTTGTTTTTTGTATTGTGTGCAGGTCAAAAGTACTGAGCTGTTAATGATAAAATAATTTTTGTATCAAATAAGGCTTTAATCATACTTTTTTACATTTTGTGCGTTGTCCGGGGTCATGTAGGCACCTAGGTCGATCAGCCTCATGTAACCCCCATCTACACACTTGGAGAGAGCTAGATAAAGAGTGTCTCGAAGATCAGTCTTATTTCCAGTTGCAGATATCCCGGCCCAAGAGTAGAGGTCACCAGCCTTCCCACACGCCATTATTGTGTCTAGAAACACATCGTAAGCAGTTTTCTTTTGGGAGAAGATGCTATCGAAATAGGAGAGGCTGTTTTTGATGAAATCCCTGTCATAAACCATCAAATAAAATACAAGACTAGGGATCAGGATGTCAACCACAACCGCGCGGAACCGTGAGGTTCAAAAATGCCGCGTGGACACTCTCAGATATGGCTCGATTTTCTAGGGAGGTTACAAATTCTTCAGACCTAATGTGCAATATCCAGGCGGCTAGTTTGTGTGCAGTATGTATGGTGTAGGATAGGCGTGGATTTAAATCAGGAGAGGAAGGGATAAGGTGCCGATCTTCAACTTGAGTTAGGCTGGTTATCACCTTCATCAGGGGTAATCCCTGGTAGGTGCTGGATGCGAGTTCGAACGTTTCGGGGGGTAATTCCCAGACACAGCACTTATTAGCATAAACGGATGCAAGGGTTGTGGGGATGAAGCCATATTCACGATACCATTCGGATATGACAGATAAGGTGTACAGGAAATCCTCTTGGAAGCATATGTTATAGTTCGTGCCTTGTTTGGCATAATGAGTAGCTGTGTCTGAGACTATCCGCAACCATGTCAATATATTGGTACAGCCGTTCCACATGGCCCCTCTTCTCAATGCCGGACAAGGGAGCCTGTGAGACAGCATCCCCGAGTATACCTGGGCTGTAAAGGGCTCCAGTTCCTCTAGAGACAGGTGAGTTTTTTCTTCTACAAGAGACTTTAGAAGGTCTTGGAGGCCCTCACTCCCCTTCACCCAGCTTCTCAGCTCAAGGAGGGTCTTGATGTTCTCCACCATACTGCCAACTTCTAACACTTGTAACGCAGATCTTCTCGCGCGGACCTTGGTCTGAGACCCTATGTAGGGGGTATATGGTCCCCTCTGATAGAAGCAGTTCCTGTCGCTACGACCTGCCCACCCCACCATAACAGAAGAAGGAACAAGCTCCTCGGTCAGAGTGGACCATGGCAAGATCACCAGTTTGTCGCAAGGGGCCGGCATCGTGATTCTCTCTAATTGCAATCCCCACAGTGTCTCTCTTACCAACTGGGTGAGCTGTGTGACGCACTGGCAAGCCAAGAGGGTCTGAGTGAAGGGGCGATTTTTAGGCCTCATATAGTAAGAAGCGGTTCTTTCTTGGAGAGTGCTGATGGTGTCCGCCAGAGCTTGCTCATCTATCCAAGTTCCGAGTGAGGCGTGTTGGATAGACCTGGCGGTGGCGAACTTCCCCATGACCTTCTCTCGGACACCTATATTCGAAAGCTGCCAGAGCTTGCAGAGCAACTTGGGGTTCACGGGCTGGATAGCAAGTAGATCATTCTTGAGGTGTGCTTCTTCAACATCTGCTTGAACACTGAATATAGCTGATATGCTAGTATTTTTAACTATCGTTGGTAACCCTTCTTTCAACTTTTTTCTGAATAGATTTTCTGGCTGTGGTGGGATATTGAGTGGGATGCTGCTAGGGTCTTTGATAAGCTGAGTATGATCTACATGGTGAGGTCGAGAGATGTCCAATAACTGACATACGGCTGTGTTGTATCTGGGTTTACCGAGTAGGTACTTGAGCAAACTGAGACCCAAGCTCAGAGAATCCTGAGTGGCTCTCAGTGCAAATTGGGGGAACAATACAGTGGGATATCCACCCACCGAGCGGTTCATCATCAAAAGAACTGACATCCACTCATCAGAACAGGTTAAATATGCAGGGTGATTTCTCCAGAGTGCCAGAGAGGCCTCGAACACAGTCAGCATGTATGCTGGAAGAGGGGAGCAGTCATCACCTGCTATAGAGGCACCACTAGAGAACAGTCCGGAAATTAGTGTGTTGACGGTGTAAATGGCCTGGTTCGCCTCACTGGTCAGACGTGACGCTTTCTTAAGGGCACCGCTAACCTGTACACCGTCAACAAAGTACTTCCTTCCGTACTCCAGCAGCCTCCTAGATACCCAGGACTCTGGCACCTTAATAACAATACCGGACTCTATACAAATTTGTTCTAACACGTGCAAGAAATGTTGGGTATATGTGTCGGGAGTCAGCCCCCTCGTTTGGAGGAACCCGGAGGAGGGTATCCTCAGGACTATTACCTGGTTGTCACCTTGGCCCAGTAATGATGCCGTGGTGCCACAGAGATAAGCTGCTCGCAGGATGATCAGGATCGTGGCCAGAGTCCACCCCTTCTGGCGGAGCCCTTCCAGCCAAGACTCTGGCCCGTTGACACACCTAGGTCCATTTTCTGGGTTGCCCTCTCTGTCTTGGCTGGAAGGAGAGTATCTGTCCTGGAATAGCAATGTAGAGATCAAGGGAAATGTGTGAGTGAAACTATATACATGCTGAAGCCCAAAGAGCCGGTCTAGGCTGGAGAATAGTAGCATCATGTAGCATCTATCCATTTGTGAAGGTCCTGCACGCACCAGGACAGGAATTCTGTTGCGGGCAGTATAATTTTGTCTTCAACCTCTTCTAAAACCCTTTTGTGATGAGGTCGAAGGGCTAGGTGGTTATTCCTATGATGAAACATATAATCGATTTCAGTTAATGTGATCGCAGTGGCCAGATGGCGTTCCCTACGATAGATTGGCTTTTTGGGAGGCATGTCCGCCTCGGTGCCGGGTATACTCGAGGATAAATAGGGTATAGACATAAAATGTAGGAGACTTAATGAGAAATACCCGACAAATTAGAAGTGTCTGTAGTTGCTATAGTTACCCAGAATTGCAAATTGTCTTGTTCTGTGTGCATTTCAAAGTAGTCTTCCTATGTGTCGAGTCTGAATGTACAAACCAGCTGTGAGCGTACAGGAATCTGCAGAACAGTGTCGGAGCATAAGGTCAGAGTATCAGAATTATTCATCAATTCATGATGCATGATTTGATCTGGGCGGGAGCGTTTCAACATCCTCCGACGCCGTCACGGACATCCTCCGACGACGTCGTCATATGCCCATAGGCCTCGGTATGGTATGCTATGGTATTTATCGACGCACATGGTCATGTGCATATTTGTACTACCTACTTCCAACTCTGCGCTAAACAAGTCTTCGTGTGCCTATCCCGAGATTAAAGGTTATATTAGATAAGGGTGAAAGATAAAATAGAACAAATTACAAACCGGTCGTTCCCGGCTTAATTCTTTTAGAACTAACTAGGGGTAGAATTCTATTAAACTATCCTGCCTATAGACCATAGACTTGCTTGTATTTCCTACAATACTAAATTTAATGCAAATCATTACTCTTAGCATTACTAAACCAAAGCAAATCAAAACACTACTAATAATAACTAAATTAAGATTTCTAAACTAGGTCATGTGGATCGCCCGTGTGGATCACCGACTGACCTCACACTAAGGTCTTTCCCAACCACGACCTCTGGTACGATCGAACACAATACGACGATACGAGATCCACTGGCATTTTCTACATCACGAGCTTCTTATGCACAGCACAACGCACTCGACCTATCACTTTGTTTAAAAAGAGCCGGTCGCAAAACGTCGTTATTAATCTGAGATTATACACGTCATTGTTTTTGTACATTGGTTTTAGTGTCTACATATACCTCAGAACAGTGAACATAATTTTACGTAAATCCATCAATCTAAACTAAGTATATGATTAAACCTTAAGTGAATTTATTTCATCCACTAATCTACTTCTTTAGTCTGAATTATTCTGAATATTATAATACAGAGAGCCATGTTCCATTGTCATAGTTAACTACATTTTAATTCAACTTTAAAATCAGTAATGCAAGATTTAAGTTATCCGCATAAAGAACTCATATCGCGAATCGCGACGGCCTTCAAGACGCGCATTTACGAAATCAACGTAAATCGCAGTCCGTGCAGACCACGACTCACCACCACTAGAGCCACTCTTCCATAGAACACCCACTCTTGTCCTAAGAGATACGGGGATAAATACGATTACGCACTATTATCTATCCCTGCACATTAACGACATCGAATTTATCTTCTACTTTCAAACAAAGAAATTAAAAGAAAACAAAATTATAATTTGTGTAACACTTAAAATATAATTACAGTAAGTTTTTAACGGAAGTATGTACTAGTCAGTATCACCACAATTTATTGTTATCTAAATCGTAGAACAGAACTGGTCCTGCGTCCTCACACGACATGGATGATGTCCTATCATCGGACACACCAAGATACTTTGATATTTGAATTATAACCCGGTAAAGTAAGGGTCCTATTTTACTTAGAAAACACTTAAAGTCTTTATTATATTAAGCCATGTATATCATAGACACTTGCACGTATGCAGAGTTCATTTTCGCACTTTCATTCACTTAATAGACAACTATTAGTTAGCTCAGTTATGACATACTGATTCCCTACTAATTTTGGGTATCACTTGTACATCATCATCAAGACGCACCACGTAAACTACGTTGTGAAGTCACAAAAAGTTACAAAAAAACAAACAGAAAACGACACTTAAACATTCAGCCACTCCTTTTTTTTCGAATAGTTGAGAATAATAATCAAATCTCTTTTAATTAATAATAATGTCGAATAGAACAACGGTTTCTTTTGTTTGGAATAAAGTGTCAAAGTAACATTAAACTTCAAAATGTTCATGTAAATCATTATGTGGCGACAGCCAAAGCTAGTACGCACGAACGTGCCAAAGTAATTTTGTATAGAATCAAGTATAACATAACAAACCTTCTGATTGTTTTAACTTTAGTGTATTACTGTCAATTAGGCAGATAATATTGCCACAGTAATGTAAACCCTATTCCTTTTACTTACACTCATATGGATTAGTATATAAGCTAGTTATTAAGATAATAAAACCAGTCAATATTTAATCTCGAAACAACCGTTTCATTTAACTCACAAAGCAACTCGCTATACATTACATTCAAAAAAATGCAATGTTAAAATCATAGTATTCGATTTTTAAAACATCTAATTTTAATATTACAAACCATCATGTTCAATTTTTTTTTTTTTTTTTTTTGAAACATCATATTCGAATTTAATTTAAACCGTTTTGTTTTAATCAGGATAAGATGTCAGAGTAACAACAAAACTTTAAAGTGCTAATGGTAAAACATCCTCGAATGTTTTAAACCCTCATTTCAATAATTGCAAAACACATTGATATCAGTAATAGGACAATTCTTTATTCTTACCAAAATAAGAACGTTGCACCAATCCCAAAGCGTCTTGCATGTAGGTACACTTACACTGATGAACTGAAGACACTAATTTATCGCAAAACTAATAATTATTACTCCTCGCAATTTACATAGACACTGTACATTGAATTAACTATTCAATTGTGGGTACACCGTAAAAACATAGGTATTTGTGCTTCGCGGTAATTTATACCCGTTATATTTTTTTTTTTTTTGTATTACAGCCATTGATGACGATTCTGCCAGTATCTCTGCCTTGTGATTTTTTTTTTCACTTCACAAATAGAAAATAAGAATCACTAATTTTCATAGCTTTGAATAACAAATAACTGATTCCACTTTAATTAACTTTAGTGCTTTCAAAGTAACTTTTACACGATGTGTAAACGGTTTAATAGTACAAAGGGGTGATTAAATCCTTTACACATCTTATTCACAATTTACTGCAACGTGTCGTATTCGATGATCAAAATTTAAACGAATGCGTATCAACGTTCAAAATTCAAACATAATAGATTAAGAGTTAAAACAGCGTACCACGGTACGATTCACACACTGATGTTATTTAACCAATATTTGTTACAAGTTAATCGTCGTTTTCGCCAGTAGACAAAAATTAAAACTAGAAACATTAAATCATTATCATAGGGCCAACACCCTATGCCGCCAAAAATAACACTACACTATAAAATATTAAAATCGCCTTATACCAGCAACACAAAAGCTTTACTGTTAAAATTATCAGCGATATCCTTTAACAGTGAGCACTCTGCTCGAAAATTAAAGTAAATTGGAATGGGCTCACCGGATCAGCACAGGATACCAAGACACTTGTTCACTACGCAGGCTGTGGGCTGGCTGGGTTATCCCACTTCTGATGATACGACCTCCTCAAGAAGTGCTCATCACGGAGGGCGTGGCCGCACGCGGAATCGACATCAACTTAAAGATAGCGTCCTTTATACAACCGTTTTAATTACTCGCGATAATACAATGGCAATGAAATAAATGTTCTAGCATATAGCACGCAGTCGCAAGACTTCTTATAATAGCTAATTATAACGTAACGCGCACTGATCAGCCGAATATAAAGCGATTCGTCGAACACGTGTTGCGCCTGCGGCTCCCGTACGAACAATGTCGAAAACGAGATGGCCGCCCCGCTAACATCGATACGACGCTCCGCTAGAGGGACAGTGACAGACAGCTGCTGTCCCTCTTAAATTGACTTTGACTATTTCCGGTAATACGCGGAAGCAGAAGCGCCGTCATACATATAGGTACAGGAATTAGAAATAATTAGGCAGAAAAATAAATAAATAGAAAGGCCAACTTCTTGCAGGTATTCACAGCGTTCTTGCCCGTAGTTCACCCGGAATACTATTTTCCAATATATTTTTGTAAAAAAGAAGCTGATCTGAATCTAATTCTGACTTCCAATCAGTACCGAAACGTTTTGACAACAATTTGTCGACATCTATCAGTTTTAAGGCCGATATGCTTGTTTGGAATGGTGATACGTCTCTCACACCAATTTCTGAGGTAGTAGATACACCTCGTTTAATTATGCTCTTAGCAACTCCAGTATCACATTTATAATGAACTTCTCCTCTAAGGAGGAACCGCCCCGTCTTGTTCTTGACTCTAGACACATAGTAAAGAGAATCCAGTGGAAATTTTTATCTTTAAAATTAAATAAAAAAACTACTCAGTTTTTACTTATTTTTATTTTATTAAAACGTAGCACAACAATGCGGATTTCATTTCTTAAAAACGATATCGTCTAAATGATGGCCGTTTTTTTCAATGCACTCTTGCAGTCGCACCCCTAAATTTGCAATTGCGCGACGGTACAGCTCTGGAGTAATGCTTTGAACTTCGTGGCGTATATTTTCTTGTAGGGCCTCTATTGTTTGAGGATTGTTGTTATAAACTTTTGATTTGAGGTATCCCCATAAAAAGAAATCACAAGGCATGAGATCTGGCGAGCGAGGCGGCCATGAGATGTCTCCGTACTTGCTAATAAGTTTATTTGGAAAAAATGTCCTTAATCTGTCCATCGTAACCCTAGCTGTATGCGGAGTGGCACCATCCTGCTGAAATTGCGTTCTGTTATTGTAACCTGAATACAGCTGTAATTGTGGTAACAGAAACTCGTCTATCATACGGCAATACACTGCAGCAGTAACTGTCTCTCCTTGTTCAAAAAAATATGGACCAATTATCCCGCTGGCTGAAATGGCACACCAAACGGTTGTTCATAGTATTCTTCTGAAGCTTAATCCGAATACAAGGATAAGGTCTTTTCAAAACACCAATAACCTTTCTACGGTATTCCTTGTAGCGATGTGTGTCTGTCAATAAATATGACCTACATGGATATCCACTATCTCCAAGTAGGTAGTCACTGTCGTACACATCACTTTCAAAATCAGTTCTAATATGCGAATCATTTAAAAGATCGTGAGCAGATCCCGGCTAGCGACACACCACATCTAATATTTTTAATTTTGCGTCACAGATGGCCTGCACATTGAGGGAAAAATACCCTTTTCTGTTCCTGTATAATTCAGCTCGTGAGCTACTTGAAGGTAATGAAGATAAGTTTTGACAAATAATTTTACCCGGTGAGTCATTGCTCTGAATGGCTCATTTTTTAATATTTTCCCTTAAATTCCATTCATCAACACGATCTGCACATCAAATAATAAAAAATGAAGGCAATGTGTATAATGCAGGTATTCTATACAATACCTAGGCAATGTATAGAATACAGGGGTCGTTCAGGCAATGTATGAAATTAAATTGGTATGTAATTATTGATGTACGATGTTATAACAAACAACAATAAACGTAAAATAATATTATTTTTGTACGTTTTATGACTAATTAATCAAAATGACAAGCATTCGAACTGTTACATCCCTTATTACTATGTAATTAAAGCTAAGTCAGCTAGGTCCACGTAATTTTCCTTTGTTATTGAAAAAAAGAGGTCTGCAAAACATTGTCGAAGACGGTTTTAGATTCCCCCGTACCTTTTCTTCAACACTACTTCTACTAGTCTTATAGGTACAAAAGAATATATAAAGTCGCTGGAATCATCATCCTCAACCATGCTTTGCTAGTACAAACTCTGCCTCGAAGAATCATCAAAGCGCCACTTACCCAGAAGTGTTAGCTCTTTGCCATCTAGAGAAGAGGCCAAACGTAGATATTTTTCTTGAAGAAGCTTAACCCGACTACCCATAGCTAAACAAGGAAAACGTCTTTTTAAAACACCAAGAACCTTTCTACGGTATTCTTTGTAGCGATGTGTGCCTGGTTGTAATTTTCCTCGCTGGGTGTTGAAGGGTTTAAAATTGGTGTCAATAAATATGACCTACATGAATATCCACTATCCCCAAGTAGGTAGTCACTGTCGTACACATCACTTTCAAAATCAGCTCTAATATGCGAATCATTTAAAAGATCGTGAGTAGATCCCGGCCAGCGACACACTACATTTAATATTTTTAATTTTGCGTCACAGATGTCCTGCACATTGAGGGAAAAATACCCTTTTCTGTTCCTGTATAATTCAGCTCGTGAGCCACCAGGAAATTGTATCTTAGTATTGATACAGTTCATTGCTTCCACAACAGTCGGAAGCCCCTTATGTTATAAAAAATAATTTTAATCCTATGACGCTGGTCTTCTGTCCTAGGCATAGAAATTAAATCAGGCCGAAGTACAGTAATAGCAGCTAAAACTTATTTGTAATTTTACAAGCCGTGGATTCTGATATGGTCTGCCACTGTTATTTGAAAAGCCCCACTTGCTCCAGAACACTGATAGAATTCCTTCTAATAGGCACGGGTCTTATTTTCGCTGCAATGCTATTTACAATAAATATGACCGCTCTCTTTGAAAGACGGTAACGTTTTTCAAATTCCTCATCACTTGCTCCAGAACACTGATAAAATTCCTTTTAATATGCACGGGTCTTATTTTCCAGTTAGCTCCAAATTAAAAGATTTCCATAGTATAAGTGCTTGAAACTTGGTGCTGAAGACTGACTGTCAACCAGATAACCTCAATTCGGCAAGTCACAATATTATTACCAAGTTACAGTGTTTATAACATCTAAAAAACACTATAAATTGCTTTCTATTACGGCAGTTATAATTTAAAATTAGATTTTAATAATATATCAAGGGTGAATTTATAAATATTAGCGGAAACAAAAACTCATTGGCCGAAAATATTCTTGTTTACGATGCAGACCACAGAATACACATAATCTGCCAATTGTAATACAGATTATGCTTAACCACAGGCACAGGCAATATTTACTGCATCAGCCAAACCTGGAACTAGGCTTTTGAGACTTCCATAGAAAGATTTACAATATTTTGCTATTACTCCAGTAAAATAAGCATTCAACCTCGGAATGGAAGCGAATAAGCTGTAAATTTGCATAAACCTTTGTTTTGGTGTACTAATGACTGGTAGAAAAGTCTCATATGATCACGTGTCTGCGTCATAAGTTATTCAAGGTCAAAGGTCACGAAAATCAGTTTTTTTCCTATTATCTCGGTTTGCCCCTATTTTAGCCTTATTTGACTGTACTATATCGCATGTTTTGCATTCCGGCTACCCATATACTAATTGTTGGTTTTGACGGATTGGTATAGGGTTTAATTTCAAGATTTCCTTCTTTTTATTTCGTAAATATATTATTGACGCATAGTCCCTTAGTCGCTGATGGAGTGGTGACATATTGCATTCTTGCTCCATCACGACACGGACTTTCTTTTAATTAAAAAATGAAACGAAATTTTAAAGTCTATTTTATTCAATTTGTGTTTGATTATACTTCTGGTCAATTTCGAATCTGGTGAATTGCGAATCTGGTAAATCGAGAATCTGGTGAACTGCTCCTGAGGGGTATTATTATTCGTTGATATTTACCATTTTAACTTGACAAACGATTTGACATAAAGTAAATCAACGATTAGGTCGTGATCGGCTGACCAGAAACCCAAAATTGCGTTTAACCTACGAATAATGAACTATTTTGGCAGCTTTGTCAACTAAAATGCTGATCGAATCAAAGTAGATAATCGAAGTTTCAGCAACTCAAATGATTGTTGACAAGAGTTTTGACACTTGATTAGTTGTCAATTGTTCGCCTTTTGTTAGCACATAAATTAAACTTATGAGTTACGTTATTCAGCACATTGAAAAGACGCATTGTTGTAACGTTATTTTTGTTTATTTAACTTTGAGTGGAAACCATCTAAGACATTGTTTGTTTTGTGCCGTATACCGTAAATACTCAACAGATCTAGGTATTTATCTCTAATCCATGTACAATCGATGTACTTCACAATTTTTTCTAAGGTTTATTCAAATCGGTCAGTATGGTAAAGTCTTACAGTCGTATTCATAAAAAATATTGAGGTCTTAAAACAGTCTTATAACAGGTTTAATAAACGTCTGTTAAAAATCGTTATTCATAAACCTACATTAGCGCTAAAGTGTAAAATAACAGCTCACTAAAGTCTACGTTAGTTAAAGCAGCCTACCACATAGTTTAGCACTGTTTTAACCTCAAAATATGACGTTTGACATTCGATAATTCGTGATTGTGTTGTGAGGAGGGTGAAAAAGTAAACAAACAGTGAAATGGATGCCATCCTAGCCATAGAAGCAATTGCCCAATTAGAAGAAGAAAGGGATCCTGCTCAATCTTCCAGGCGGAAAATTTATGGAGTACGCCTCAATGCATTTGTTCTCCGGGATCTTGAGTTCAAAAAAAGATACAGATTTAATAAAAGTACCATACGGGAAATAATTACCCTAGTGGAAGAAGACCTGCTAGTTGATGCGAGGGGTGCTGGCATTCCCCCAGAATTACAGGTACTGGTAGCCATTCGTTGTTGGGGACGGCGTGAAGTAAGTATTATATATTACAATACGTATTATTTTGTTTTGTTACTGCTTTTTGCGAATTGTTAATATTCTGATTTTTGCATTTTGCAGGTTCAAGATGACGCTGGGGAGCTACATGGCATTAGTCAACCCTCAGTAAGTCGCATTTGCGCCAGGGTAGCTCGTGCAATTGCCGCCAAAGCACCATTATTTATTAAAATGCCTGCCACCCTTCACGAGGAAGAAATTATTATGGCCAAATTTCAGGCTATAAAAAGTTTTCCGGGTGTGATTGGGGCTATCGATTGCACCCATATAAAAATCAGGAAAACTGGGGGTGAGCAAGCTCAATATTATATTAATAGGAAAGGACAATATTCCTTGAATGTACAGGTAAAATATTTTAGAACCATTAGGTATCCAGTAACTTGCTTTCAATGATTGATATAATGTTGGTATGTTTTAGGCAGTTTGTGATGCGGACCTTAAGATTCTGGATATTGTGGCTAGATGGAGAGGGAGTACCCATGATAGCCGCATTTTTAGTGAGAGCAGCCTAAAGCAAAGATTTGATGATGGCCAGTTTAGAGGGCGTTTATTAGGAGACTCCGGCTACCCGCTTCTACCCTATCTATTTACCCCAGTGCTCAATCCTAGCTGTGCACGTGAAGAGCGCTACAATGAGGCGCAAATAGGCACCCGCAATACCATAGAGAGGTATTTACCTAATTTATTCTTTTAATAAATTTAGCATTTTTGTAAAATTTGTTTCTGATGTATGACTGTAAATAAGTAAAAACTTGTTTAATAAACAAACATTGACATTGTAATTATTACAGGTGTTTTGGAGTATGGAAACAAAGATTCCAGTGCCTCTTAGTGGGTCTACCAGTAAAATTCCATAATTGCAAATCAGTTATTGTGGCCCTTGCTGTGCTTCACAATATTGCAGTGGATATGAATGACACTGATATTTTACCAGGTAAATGTTGGGCTAACTTTCTTTTTGTCATAATGTTTTTGATATAATACTCACATCTTTTTGTGTCATGGTGTAGACAGAGGCCTCTGTCAAAAGTAGCATGTTGTGGCATGGAATATCTTTTTAAAATGATTTTTATGTTACATATGTGCAGATAATGAACCGGCAGAACAGACACAACCACACAGCTATGATAGAACTGATAATGCAGTCCAGCCTAATATATCACGGAGAAGATCACAAATTATTCTCCAGGATTTTATAGAACGTTTTTTTTAATTTTAATGACCATACTAACAACAGAATTCTTGTAATGAATAATAATAAAATAAACATGAACTCACGTCTGTATTATTCCCTGAAGGAGTAGGCAGAGGTATTTTTTTTTTTTTGTTTTTTTTATTCTCTTTTAAAAAGACAACTCCCGCACTAGGAATTACTCCTGTGTCGCGGGGACTTTTACAAACATTTAAACAACTTACACAAAGTACATCCAGACTCAGAACAATCATTTGTGGATCGCACAAATAATTGTCCTGTGTGGGATTCGAACCCACGACCTCATGCACGGCAGTCGCTTGCACTACCGACCGCGCCATGGAGGCTGTGTGTATACTACACCCACATTCTGCCAGTTTATGTTAGGTCCCACATGTAATAGGTGGCGAGCCTATTGCCAACCGGGCACAACATTTTTCAGATAACTAGAATTTCTTCTTTATTTTTCTTCACCGTCAGCAGATGGTGAGTCGTTAGACTAGTACATAATTATACATTTCACAAAGTGACATTGGTACCGCTGGGGTTCGAACCCGGACCACTTGTATTACGGTCACCATTCAGCCACCACTGCTATTTATAAATAATAATATGTTTTATATAAATATCATGTTTTTCTAATATGTCAAGGAATTGAAGATTGTAATGGTTGGGTTTATCAAAATAAAATTATATGTGTTAATGAGACATGTTTTTATAATAGCTTAATTTAGCTTGTAATAATTCATATTTTAGATCTAAATTTCTGCTCCTTTTTCTTTCATTTTCCATTTGTAGCTCATGGCGCTCTTGCCGGCATTTATTTTCGAACTCAGCTATTTTAGCAGCGGCGGTAGCGTTCGTAGTTGCAAATGGTATTGCTTTCTGAAAATTGAATAACAATTTAAATAAATAATATTATTGCTCAACATGAAATCATTCCTTGTGAATTCAAAATTTCCCAGAGGGGTCGGCAGAGAATGAGATGTAGCAAAATCGAGTCCGGTAGAATATCTACTGACTCCACTGGAGTCCGGTAGAATATCTACTGACTCCACTGCCACATCTCGCGCCACGTTTAGCATTTGATTAGGTGACAATATTTCGAAAATAGTGACAGGTTGCTAGCCCACCGCCTATTGTTATCGAATTTGCCTCATCCATTAAGACTTTTACTCTACACCTCGACGCAGGCGTACGCTTATGTATCATGTATGTATCTTGGCATATCAGGTGTCATTTTCATCATATTTTTGGAAAACTCACCTTTTTTAATCTCTGCCTTTTAATTTTGTTCATCTTTTCAATTTTTACATTTGTTTTTACCTGGAATCAAAAATAACATAATTTATAACATTATAGGTATAAGTTTGATATCAAGTAATAATAAACCGCTAGCGGTATATATTTATAAGTTGATAAGCCTATAGATTGTGTCAAAACTTACGGCTGTATCATTAGGTACATTTAAAACTTCTTCTACATGATCTTCGTCCTCAATGATACACATGACTGTCAGTTGATCTACTCCACTGGAAGTACCTACTCCACTGGAAGTACCTACTCCACTGGGAGTAGGGTATTCCAGTGGAGTAGATATTTCCAATGGAGTAGGGTATTCCACTGGTGCAGCAACCACTTCCACTGAGGCAAGGACCACCTGAAAATAATTTGTATTTTATTTATATTTAAATTGACTGCCCTACTATACTATCCTACTCTTCCTGCTAATATTATAAATGTGAAAGTTTGTGAGAAGGTGCTTAGGGATGTATGTATGTTTATTATTCTTTCATGCAAATATGAGAAAACCAGAATGTACCTACCATCTCCTTAACTTCCTTTGACAGATTGTTAAATTCAATGACAGATATGGTGCTATACAACTGATACAGATTTTTACATGACCTAGATTTAGTTCTGATTAACCCCAGTTTACACAGGTTGCTGAGTTTAGACTGCAGTTGCTCCATATAAAAACTTAATTAATGGATGCAAGGTTACAGCGCAAAATGTAACTGGAAGTAGAATAAGAAGAAAAAGTTAAATTTTACCTTTTCACTGGAGAGAACAGTTTTTGGTACTGCTCTACTATCGCTGTCATACTCATTATGGTCAATTTCGAATTCCATCGGTAGCCAGGAGCTGATGTCATCAGCATCTTGGTTATCTGGCTCTTTTGGATGTGGACCTCCACCTGAAATAAGATTAAATACCAAATAAATGACAATAATCTATTTATTTAAAATGGTATTCAAAATAACATTGATACTAACCAGTTCTTAAAAATTCACGCCTGTAATGGGCTTTTTCTTTTTTTTCCTGGATTTTTAAAACTGTCCACTGAGTTTTGAGCTGGTTTGATGTGCGTTGTGCCCCAGTACAAATTGAATTAAAGCTGAAAACATGTAGGTACAAGAAAATGAGTAATCTTATGATATTATATTACTATTGAAGAAAAATTATTATGAAAACAAATTTTTTCACCAAATATAGTGGGACCCATTTTGCGACACTCTGACCCTTAAGTATGGTAAAAAAATCTGTAAAAGAACATAGCAAGTACAAACGTTTTATGCAGATCAGTCCATGCATCTTTTTTCTTTTTATTTGAATTCGAATCGGTGTTTTTATTTTCGATGACATGCACCCTCTCTCGCACCAATTCTTTCAGCAAAGCTATCAAAACAAACATAATAGATACTAAGCAAGTCGAAATGAACAAACTTATGTAAAAATTGCCATAAAAGGATAGGTAGTTTTTTAAGTCAATTATTTCATGCATGTTATGCAGATCAGCCCATGCAAGATTAGCAACAGAAACATTATTTATTTTTGGATTAGGATTTGCAATACAGTAGGCAAGATATTTTCGTTTTACTTACTTTTGTCCTGGCTCAGCCAATTTTCAGCCCTGGAGCGCTTTATCGGGGCCACTCCAGGTATTTCTTTATTATTTAATACAGAACTCATTGCGAATGAAAAATAAAAATATTTTAAAATGGCGCGGCGAATTGGAAATTTACAACTACAATAGACAATTTTAAGATTTTTTTTGTTACTATTGTCTTTGGTTGTTGTATAAAAACCTGTTCGTACATACTATATCATTCAGTGCATCAAATTATCTGTGGAAAATATTCATTTCGTTCTCTTAATCAGCTTATTAGTTAAAGTAGGCCTAATAAGCAATTATGAATAACGTTTTTCTATTCCTCACTTTAACAGATTATTAAGGTTTAATATATACTTTAAGTAATGCAAGCTTAATTAACAGATTAGTGTTTTTTTATGAATACGACTGTTAAACTATAAGTCATTGATAAACTATAAGATTTGTTCTTAGGAACCATGTCACAGATTTTGATAAAAAGAAAAACTGCATTTATACATACAGAAAAAGATACTGTACCCAGCTGGGGAATCGAACCCGGTTGTTTTGCAAAAATAAACTTATACTTTTTCTATTTAAATATCGATTCTGAAGGTCTTAAGCAGTTAATGTCTCTAAGAAACTTTATGTCTAAAATAAATAAAATGCATTGTTTTCACATACTTATTATAGTAGGCGTTCGAAGTGACCACCGTTTCAATACAATATTCAACACGTTTAGGTAACGATCTTGTTATTGCATTTTGTATCTTCATGTGGGGAATTTGAAAATTGACTTTATGGCTGCTTTTAGGTGTTCAACGGTGTCATAGCTTGTTTTGTACACTTCATCCTTAAGGTAACCCCATAAGAAATTGTCCAGAGGCGTTAATCGGGCGAACTCGCCGGCCATTTGATAGGGCCTTTCGTACCAATCCATTTCCGCGGAAAGTATTCATTTGAAAAGTCTATTGCTATGCGACTATTGTGAGCCGGTGCTCCATCCTGTTAAAAATAAAGCTGTTCTCTTACTTCTACTGACATTTCTCCTGCGGCCTCTAAAAATCTTCTAAGATTGCATGGTACTTGAATCTGTCCAAATGTCTGTCATAAATTTTAAACATAGTTTTAACATAATTTTCTAATAAATCATTTTTATTTAACCCTATCCTACTGTCCTACATAAAGAACGCCTGTTTTCCTGAAAGCCTTACATAGCCTATGACACTCCCCGATAAATGGACTATTCAACACAGAAAGAATTTTTAAAATCTGTTCTTTATAATATTAGTATTGTAAGGAGGGTTCTTAACTATTAATTAATTGAAACCCACAATACAAGACTAACAAAATTAATTAAAACAGAATGACTCTAATACATATTAAAAAGTAATCTAAGGAAGTTATAATTTAAAAAAATCTAGGTCTAATGTAGGGAGTTGGTCGCTAAGTGTAGTACCCAAAACCAGTGTTGTTATCGTAAAAATCTGGGTTGCCGTATGTCATATTGTAATTTGCCGTATTTTAAGGGAAAAAATATTAAAATGCCGTATCTAATTTAAAAATGTTTATTCATCATTTGTTTCCTCTCCATAAAGGTTTCTTATCGTTTCTATAACTTCAAATTCATGTTTATCTAGTGTGTACTTGTCCTTGCTTCTCATTTTGTTACACATGTCGCGCGACACCTTGAACTTTGTACAGTTCCCTTGATTTTGAATAAGTTGTCTTGCTAATAGAGTTTTATTTATAGTCGATGTCATTAACTTATTTCGCATCTTGGTCTTCATATTGTTCACTTGGCTGAATATCCTTTCACAATCTGCTTTACTATGAGGAAGACATAGAACGTCTAGAGCAAACTTCGCTAGAGTTTTGCAGTCGGTTGTGCTAAGGATCTTTTTCCAAAATTCGTGAGCTTTCCAGGTGCCGATGTCTAAGTTCGAAAATTTGATGACATCGGGTAAAAGTCTACATTCGTCATCGATTTGTTGAAGGTCACTCTCAATGTTTACTATACGTGGTAGTTTCTGGGTTAGTGGCAACATTGACGGGAAACTCTCTCTATTATATTTGCCTCTTTTTATCGCCAAATCAGCTGCTATTTTAGAGTCTGGGAAACATGACTTTAGGACCTCTGTTAAATGATCCATTGCCAAGAAAGAAATGTTATGCTCGGCCACAAATGCAACTAGTTTTATTTCGGCTTCCACAACAAGGGTGTTTGTGTCCTTTTCACGTGGTTTAAAATAAGCACTAAGAGATTTTGTAGAAGATGAAGCAAGTGTCTTTTTTTTATGTTGGTTATTTGTCACATGTCGTCTCAAAGTTGAAAGTTCACACGATAATTTAACGTCGCATACGGTGCACTTTGCTCTATACACATCATCATCAACAGGAGCAATCCAGTCTTTGAAAACATCGTCACTCTCCCACTGTTGTCGATATTTTTGCTTTATGTGTTTACTCTTTTTAGTCTTCTTTGGCGAAGAAGGCCCTTCAGAGTCACAATCACTCATGTTATTAATTTAAATCACAAATAAACAGTAATTAAGAAATTATTTGTCTCAAACGAATGAGCCCGAATATTATGTCAAAGCTATTCGTCTCATAAATTCATAGATAAACTCCATCCTTTAGTGAAATACGTTGTCTCATTCATTATTAACTAAAGCGAAAGAGATGGCACGATATGGCGATATGAACTTTGTCTATAGTCGCGAGTCGGGATTTCCCCGGCCATCGATTATTTATAAGTGATGCGTTTCGCTGCGCTGATTAAAAAACGTTTCGTTTCACTTACAGCCATTTGCCGTATTTTTTGATACGGCTTTGAAAGTCCTGCCGTATACCGTATTTTGTGAAAATAAATCTTGAATAACCGAACTCACGCTGTTTGCTAACAAAGCAGAGCGGAATCCTTTCGGAACACGAGCTATGTGCGCCTATGTACAACACGACCTGCCTAAGCTGGTGCGGACCAATACTTCCCATTCTCATCTTGGATTGGCTTTCAAGAATATCGATGATTTGTTTCAACTCGGCATCTCGTCGTTGTTTTTGTCGAATGTCAGATCCAGTCCTTCGAGGCATATCTATTGCGACGACACATACGCTATAGTTTTTGTGGCTAGTTGGGCATGGCGGGCGAAACAGATGATCAGCAACTATGTTTGATTTGCCGGGTATGTATTCGATCTTGAGATTATAAGGTTGAAGTTGCAGGGCCCATCTTGCGAGGCTTCCAGGGACTTAATAGACATCAGCTATCGCAAAGCTTGATGATCAGTAGCTATTATATCTGACGATCCTTCAATATAGCCTCTGAACTTCGAGACAGCCCATATTATTGCTAATGCTTCACGCTCTGTTGTTGAATTATTTCTTTCTGGTTTGGTCAGCAGGAGGCTTGCATATTCTACGGGATGTTCATCGTGACCCTCCCCTTGGACCAAAACAGCGCCAATTGCGTAGTCACTCGCATCAGTTTTTATGATGTATGCTTTGTTCATATCAGCTTGACGTAAGATGGGAGCAGTAGTCAAGCTTTGTTTCAACTTCGTTAAAGCGTTTTCTTGTTCTTCTGTCCATTCCCATGGTGTATCCTTTTTCGTTAATCTAATGAGTGGTTGAGCGACCTTTGCGAATTCAGGTATAAAGCGACGATACCACGAACACGTCTGGATAAAGGACCGAACATGACGAACATTAGATGGTGTATTATTTTAGAAACCTTTACGCACACCGTAAGTCAATATTACATAACAATATAATGTAACATTTACATTATAATTATACAAATCTGAATAAATTCATCTATTCTGTATTTCTCTGTTATAGTTTTGAAAATCAAATATTTAATTGTTTTAAAAAAGCTTTCCACACCCGCAGACGATGGAGTTCATACTGGAAGCTTGAATAGTAATTCTACGTAGAGATTGTCGGCAAATAAAATGGATTGTCATCAGTATCGTGATTATCGTTTTATGTACTTTTTTTTAAAGAACTTCTTGATCATACCAAGAAAAGAAATCTTTATTGAGGTAATTTTCCTCAATTACAAAATCGAAGATCTCGGTGTGTTCCTTAGTGGTAAATAAAAGTCTTTATTTTTTAAAATGCTGTCGTGTTTTCTTTTTGCAAAATATATTTTTTTACTGAAACATATTTCTAATATGGCCTTAATAGACTAAGTGCTAACGAACCATCCGACTAACCCGTTTCTCACAAAGCTAGGGAAATTTTTGAAAGCCAGGAAATCATTTAAGACTGTGACATCCACTGATGAAATTGACGTTGATGGGAAAAGTGTATCATCCAGTCCATGCAAATCACAATCCTCGTCATAATTTTGCAGGTTAGCTCTCGCATCTTCATATAAGGCTTTGAGTATCGGAGAATAGTTTCCAGGATAGTTGAGACGAGGTTTCTCCGAGGGAGGAGATGGCAAATCAATTCTGACTAGAGGGCCATACTGGCGATCTGAATTGCTTTCTTCTGGCAATGACGGTGAAATGTATGGGTCATTTTCAGATACGATAGATGCAAGTTCAGTTTACTTGCTGAATTCGATAAAGCCTTCTTCATATAAAACTTCAAAAACTTGAGTCGCATCATCGATGAAATGCCAGGTACTCTGCGCCAAACTCAAATCAATGCGAGAATCCTGGATAAAACCAACGCCTAATAGCGTTTTATTTCGTCGCGACTCTGGTAATACTAGGAAAGTAGTAAGTATTATGCGACCATTAATCTTAATGGGAGCCTTAGTCACTAGGACATTTTGACATTTCGGTATGCCGTCAGCCAATGTCACTCCGATTTTATGCTCTCAGAAGGAGTATCCTTTACTCCTCAATTGGCAATAAAGGGAGTAAGAGGCAATACTCTATTTGGCGCAGATATCCAAAAACACTGCACCGTTTACGCCTCCTATTTCAACAAAAATTACAGGCCTATCTCTTGCGTCGATAAAGGTATTTACAGAACAAAATCCGATTTCTGGATGAGGTCGTGGCTTTTTATTAGCATGGCACGTTGCACAATTAGACCTTTTTTTAATTATTATTTATTATTAAATAAACGGTACATGAAAAATATTATGAACTAACACTGTGTCTCTTCCTCTCTCCTCTCGGGCTTAATGAGATTGATCAATGTACCCGCTTCCAGTGCTTGCGCTTGCACAATGGCCCTTATCAGGTGTGGCACCGACTCGAGGTCCCAAAATTCCCTTGCGTCCGGCAACGGGTTGGCAGCTCCGGCTACATCAGGTTCCTTCTTTTCGATTGTGCGCCATTCAACAGAAACTTTTCCCGTAAGGTCAGCCTCCCGCATACCCCAAGTGATAGCAAGTAGAGTATTAAACTGCTCGCGGTATGACCCTTTAAATTCAATGCCTAAATTAGCGAGCCTTCTTGTCCATGCACCATAAGTCGGTCTTATATCTAACGTAGGTTTTTTGATACTCGGTACTGTCCACGGTAACTGCTTCCCAAACATGGCATGAGCCTTTGCGGTCATTTGCGGACTGGATAAAGTCAACCCCGCACCGCCGAAGGTAGCTGGTGTCAGCGCAAAGGCGGCTGCGGTCGCAGCATCCACACCCGCCTGCACCGCGTCCTCTACATACAACTCGAAACACGTTGCCGGATCCGCCCCCCGCTGCGAGGCTAGGGCCCACAGTGCCAGCCGGGAGTAAAGGCGTTCGGCTGGCGCGATCGGTATAGATATAATAGGGTTTCTAAACCTTAAAGCCAACACTGTCCGAGGAGTATATCCAGTGATTCCGTGTAACTCATAACTCCGTCTGAGAAATTCGCCTCTATCCCGTGATATATATATGTCTTTTGGGGGTGTACTTTATAACCTAGACTCGAATACATCGCTATTACATATTTTACACTTCTATAATCAGGTGTTGAGAACAAAACGTCATCCCCCTGTACTGTCACCTTTCCCACGTCCAGCCGGTGCCCATAGACTTCCTCAGTTAGACTTCTGATTACGTTAAAACTGACTAAATTGAGTATAGTATCCAATAGTGCCGTCCATCGCCACCCCGACGGTATGCCGTTCTCCCAACCTGCCTTTTCCCCTGAAAACTGGACCTCAGGCTGTACCAACGTTAGGCCCTCCCACATTGCATCCCACACCCTCGCCACATCGTTATCAGGCCCCAGAGGCTTAATCATATAATCGTGCATGGCGAGCAGGACAGCCAGTATACTACTTTTGGATTGATGGGCATCGAAGGCCGACTGGTCGAGAGGAACCTTGAACAATCGCCTGTCTCTGATCTCTTCCAACCACATCAAGTCTATGGACTCGTTCCCTGCAGCGCCTGCGAATAGTGTACTGATTTTTGAACCTCTGAAACCATCCTCAACAACAGCAGAGAGGTAATCCATTTTCCTGTACAGTTGGTTACCTCCCACAACTACAGGTCTCACCTTGCCGCCTTCCGACTTTTGCATTATCTTCATGGTTTCTCGTGTCACCCGCAACGTTTCCGATTCAATTTCTTGGTCCGTCATTAGTGCAGCATCCACCCCCTTGTATTTCCGCGTGCGTTTCCATACACCATCCACTAAAATACGGGTGTTTTGCCCCGTCCCTGCTTTCCCACGCATCCATACTCCCGAGCGAACCCAATCGCGTAATGTGGTTAACTCCGTTGGTGGGGTCCACTCACCCTGAAACACGCGTATCGATTCTTTGTATATCAGGTCCAGGTACCTTTCCTCCCCTATTACGCTACCATTATGTTTGGTAATTATCAGCCAGTCATCGACTTGATCACGCAGCTCGTCCAAGTCACGAGGTGCCACATAGCCGCTGAACGACTCCCAATAAGTTAATAACCGCCAGTGCGGTGAGATGTAACGCCCCCCCAGCTTGAGCCATCCGGTCGACTCCTTCAAAAAAGAGAACAACACATGCGCACAGCAGTTTGGCAAAAGATGTCGTAGAAACTCGTATTCCCGCACAACACACCTTGCCCCTCTCCCTCTATGCATGCGTGCGAGAAGGTGGACCCCATCCTCAATGGTGCCTGTTGGTATAGCGCAACCGTCGCACTTGTCGTGCCCCTTTAGTCTGTATCGCAGCAGATTTCGGTTGAAAGTGGATAGAGGTCTATCCCAGCCAGGCTCACCACAACAGTTGAGTGTATCCTGTTTGGCTATCCAGTCGCGCTGTCTGCTTCGGTACTTCGCGAGGCTCCACAACCAATCTGGCTGCATTTCCACCGGCGCGACAAAATCACCGAGTGGACGCCCTAAGCAGTGTCCTGGGCTGCCCTGTGGTCTAGATTGACCTCCGCCTGCTCCGCCGAACCCCCGGGCTTGGTGGTGGACGGGGCCGGGGCCTGTGCTACAACTGCGGGCGCCAAATCTACAGCTGCGGCAGCGGCTGATGAGGTGGCGCCATCTTGCAGAAAACCCGACTTGTCAATACTCGGAGGTTTCCCACCGCTCCTTTTATTTATAGACCATTGTGGGGGCGGGGCATACATAAGAGTGTCTTTATTCACCACGACTGTCACCGGCCGCAATGCAACATGCCAGGCCTTCCGCTGCGACAATTTTCCTGACTCGAGTATGCCCTTTATGTCAGTTGAAAGGGTAATCGCAAGATAGTCTCCGTTCTCGAAGTCTCGGTACTTGGAACGCAAGCCCCAACCAAAAGGCGGGCAGCGAGCACCCGGATTGACCACGGCTATTACCTTCTGTCTCCACCCCAACTCCGCTGCCTGCACCGTTTGCACACCTGAGGATATTCTGAAGACGTACCCGGGATGCTGTACGTTGTGGGGCCTCGTCCCGAACTGTATGTCGTCGTCGTCGACATTGCATAAATTAACTCGTGTAAGACCCTTGTCCACCCGCACCGAACTGACGGGACCACTACCAGGAAAACAATATTTGCAAACCTACTAACTCCTCTAGAGCAATTTTTTCAGGAGAGACTTAAAACGTTATAATAAATTATATTTAACGCAATGAAGAAAACCAAAAATCCCGTTGGGTATTATGCTTTTTATTTATCTAAAAACACTTAAAAATCTATTGTTTTTTATAACGATTGGGTTTTATAATGAAAAAAGAAGTTGTTAGATTTGCTTTAGGCAATAATTGAAACTAATTGTTGTTTGATTTTATTAAATCAAAAATTAAGTACAATCGTACCATCAAATATTGTTTTATATAATAAAAATCATTAATTTTCGTGTGGCAATGCATCATAATAAGCGTGATAATCACGGGGCATAGTTGATTTAAGTTGCTGTATAAGTTTTGTAGGTCCTCCACCTTCACGGGGACAACTTTGGTTTTTCTTTGATTGAGGATCTTCCACTCTTTGCCAAACCGCAGCTTGTACAATATACACACATCAAAAAAGTCTAAGCAACAGGCATGATATTACAAATTTACCATTTATATTAATTTATTTTACCATTTTTTTTAATTATAACGTTGTATTTTATTTTTAAAATAATATTTTTAGGGTTCTATGATGTAAAAATAACAGCTGTTTTCTTTATAAGTTCTTTTAATAACAGAAATTAACAATATTAGAATATACAGGTACATAAGAAACTAAACTTTTTTTTTACAAATTGAAATTTCTTAAGAAAATGAATTTATTGTGAAAGAATAGGACAATTTAATACAAAGTATGGCCTCCTCTGCTATTCAGAACTTGTCGGCAACGATTATTCATTGAATTAATGAGACTGTTTATGTCATCTTGCGGTATTCGCTCCCAATGGAATTGTAGCAAATCCTTCAGCTGTTGGGTTGTTGTCACTCCGTCCAAGTCCTTCAAAACACGTCTCTGGAGCATGTCCCATGCGTGCTCGATGGGGTTGAGGTCTGGCGATTGTGCAGGCCAGGGCAATACCTGGATGTTCTCCGTTGCCAAGTATTCACTGGTTCGCCGAGCTGTATGTGAACGCGCATTGTCATGCATTAACGTAAAATCGGAGCCAAAGGTTTGTGCAAATGGATGGACATAAGGTCTGAGAATATCCTCAACGTAATTTTCAGCGTTCATGTTTCCATTTACAAAAACGAGCTCAGTTCGCCTGTTCTTCATAATACCCGCCCATACCATAACTGTTGAGCCGCTGTATGGATGAACTTCCTGAACGCACCTGAGTCTTTCAGTATTTCCGGGTCGACGGTACACTCGCACCCTTCTTGTATCAGGCCTAAACCCGAATCGCGACTCATCGGAAAACATAATTTTATCCCATTGTTCCTGGGTCCATGTTATGCGTTCTCTACACCATTCATTTCGACGAGCGCGATTCCCGTGACGTATCGGTGGGCACCTGATAGGGCGTCGAGCTCGTAGGCCGTACTCATGCAGTCGATTTCGCACAGTTTGGGGACTTACATCAACACCACTTGAATTTTGTAGCCTCAAACTTATCTCTCGAGCGGTTAACATCGGCTGGCGTCTTGCAGTCAGTTGTATGTACCGGTCTTGCCGAGTGGTTGTACTCCTTTTACGGCCTGGATGCTGTTCAGCGGGTTCCCCTGTATTATTGTAGCGCTGCCAAAGACGACAAATAACACTTCTATGAATACCAAAATGTCGAGATACCTGAGATTGATTACTTCCCGCTTGCAACATCCCTACAGCTCTTTGCATTTCATCTGCCGTCAAATGACGTCGCTCCATGACGTAAAGAATATCTAACAATTCAATTTTGTCGCCAACTGTATTTAAATGGTTGGTAAAATTATAAAATCAAGACTAAAACGTAGCAATTAACATGCACTCAAATTCAAACAAATTCGCAGTCATTTGAATTTTATGAAAAAAAACAAAACATAATCGACATTTTTTTTTTTACAACCAGCCAGTATGTCATCAATAACAAAAAACTTTACTTACCTATACACTTTGAGTGAGTAAATACTTAGAAATTAATTAATATAAATGGTAAATTTGTAATATCATGCATGTTGCTTAGACTTTTTTGATGTGTGTATATAGTAGCATATGCATGCTTGGTCTCAGCCTAATCGGTTATATCGGTCTGCTTCAGACGTCGCAACACTTCTTGGTGACAAGGCAGCTACGGGCGATACGGAAATTGGAGGAGAGTGGGACATAGCCCTCTTAGGCTGTACTGATATCTGTCCCAATTCAAAATGTGAGCAAATCGTATCTGTTGGGCATTCTAGACAACTCAATCGACGAGCGTGTAGAATGTTTGGTTCGTTTCGACTCCAAGAGAGTTGGTGTATCTTCAATGTCCCTTTGAAAGCTTTGGTTATGCTCTGGTCCAAAATGTGTTGAATTTCTTGGACATTCGGATCACCAATACCAAAGATTTCTATCCCTTTACAATTTTTTTTAATGCAGGTCAAGAGAGAATCGTAGCTGGATACATCTTGGCCCATCGCAACCGAATTGTCACATAACCTCTTGACACAGCCCCCTACGCCGTCTGGGGCCCCTTTACCGTGTCCTTTCTCCTGAAAGTGCCATGTTATATCCGTAACAGTATTTAATTCCTTGCCCAAAAAATTAGCCATCAAAAAAAACATAGACTTATTCCTATACTGGGTGGTCGGGCCGTCACTCAAAATATGTAAATGGGTTATGTTGGGACTAATTTCTCTAACTCTATGAAGAATAGGTATAAGATGAGAACATATCATTACTGGATCATGTCCTAAGTTCTCTGAGACAGTACACATAGATGTTGTCTTAAAATTATGCTTCAAAAGTGGTAAAGAAACAATAGGTGGGTAATGATGGATTGCTACACATTTTATTGTAAAAAAAAATTTACATAAATTACAATGTAAATTTACAGAAGGAAAATAAAATCACTTCTGTGGACATTTACCCTTCCGTGGACATACAGTCCACTGAAAAGTTTTTCCACAGAAGGGTAAAATATTTAATAAATGCGGTGCAAAGTAAAAAGAATTGAGGTTAGTAAACAAGCCATGTAGTTTTTACAAATGGCCGGCGGTATTTTACATAAAAATCAAAGTAAGAAAATGTTCATGTCGGTACTTACCTAAATATCAACGTAACGGAAAAGTTGTGACGATCTTTGACGAAAATTACAAGTAATTATTAAATTAGATAAAAGTTTCTTTTATTTTTATGCAGAGTGCACGCGCCAACCTGTTGGTAAAACTTTTAAATGACAGATACATAATGTTGCGATCAAAATAATTAAATACAGGTCGCGTTCCGTTTTATTCAATATCAAATGCATATTTTTGTTAGACCACGGAAGGAGTCGCAGACAGTGATAACAACTTGTTTATGTATCATATATATATTTTTTTGTGTTAAGTATTATTTACTGTTACGTTAATCAGCATCCATGGGATATTAATAACAAAATTTGATCGTAACATATTAACAGTTTTGATTTCTAATACTTTTATTATATGGGTAAAGTTCAGAATACCGACTGGTAACGGTCCACGGAAAGGTATTTTGTAAAAATATATATTATTTTAATTTTTTAAACATAAATTAAAAACAACAGCGGGGGTAGGAATTAGGTAGAATGTTGGTTTAATTTGATTTTTTTCACAAGTTTTAGACGTAATTATGTATTTTTTATATGGTTCAATGAGTAGCACGGTTTTTTTTAATGTTCTGATTATCACCCATTTATGAGTTATTGTTATGTTATAATACATTGACACATTACTGAGAACTACGTTGCGGTTTTGATAGGTACACTCAAGGAAATTAATTGCTTAGCAGTTTGCACAATTTTGTAATCGGTCAGGTTACTATTTACCGACTACAGACGACTGATGACGAACCCCGACATCTTGGCAGTCGTAAAATTGAATGGACAAGGTGTATATACCTAGCCTTGTCTATCTCTATCTATGACAGACAGGTATTTTGTGTTCAAGTAAAATTCTTCAATTTTATATTAAAGTTCGTGACACTAACCCCCGATTTCCAAATAACTGATGTGACGTGCTTCGCGCGTCCCGCTTCGCGCGTTCCATTTCGCCGCACGGCAGCGGCGCGAGCGCGCCGTGGAGGGGACTACCCAGCGGCCGCTATATAAGGAGGACGCGGGGCGCGGGCCCTTCCCGGTACCTCGCCTGGCTGGAAGAACCCGAGAAGGTGGAGTGGTTCAGTTACTCCCTTCCCGACGAACAAGCCTTCAAGGTGGCCATTAGAGGGCTGCCTGTGAATACCCCACCTGCCGACATCGCCGACGCCCTTAGAGAGCGCGGCATAGAAGCGGACTTCGTGCGCCCTATCCGCGCCCGCTCCGGACAATCCGGGTGCATCTTCTTCGCCCAGCTAAAGAGAACGCCGACCCTGCTGCCGGGCGTGTACGGCATCACGGACTTGCTGTGCATGCCCGGCATCACCATTTCGCATCATTTTCTCGTTCACCGCGCGCCCCGCCAAGAAGACACCCGCTCCCTCAAGCGAAGTAGATGCACCCGGCTCGCTCATGGCGGACGCTAACGCGCCCGGGGCGAGCAAACGCCGACGCCGCCGTAGGAGGGCGAAGAAGCCGCAGCCAACAGAGGCCGCCACCACCACCACCGCTGCCCCGTCAGCCCAAGCGGTCGCCGCCCCCTCACATGGGAAGAAGGCGAAGCGGGGGGAGAGTGACACTGCTGCCACCACAACAACACTCCGCGTCGTTAAACGTTGCCTGGAGACCCTCAACGAGGTGCTCCAGGCGCTGGATAGCGGCGCGGACGTCGTCGAGACCGTGCGGCGAGGGATCGCTAACATCTGCACCCTCGCCGCTGACCTACAAGGACACGACCCGGCCGCCAGCTCGACGGAGGCCCGCAAGGGCTGACCTCGCTGGCGACCCGCACCACCGGACTAGACCACGGCCGCCGTGCTTGTAGTCGCTCGCTGGGCCTCCCCCAACGGGGTCCCACTCGGCGGGCTGACTCGCCGGCGGCCAAGAAACAAGAAAAAGACGCCACAGCTCTAGAAGAGAAACCCAGCGACCGTAGCTCCTTTCGTGGGCTACGCGTACACGACACCTCATGCAGGGGGCCTATGCCCCGATCTTGATCCACACGCCCCCTGGGCCTCATTCTCCACAAAGGGACCCAGCGCGGGACGGTGTGACGACCTTCGGTTGGGCCCTTCCCTTTTTGTTCCGGCTTACTGAAGATAAGTGTCTGCCTTTCTATAGGGCAGCCTTCGAATCTCGTGCTTTGAATCCTCTCTAATCCTTCTGATTAGACCGGCTTGCTTATTCTCCTATATTTGTTAACGTAGTGATTTCCAAATTATCAAACTAATAATATTGTATGTACTAAATTAATTTTTACGGAATAATACTATATTGTCGTACTTGAGTTGTTTGCATTTATCTCCCTATACCAACCCACTACGTCACAGTGGCGTCCAACGTATTAAGGCAAAAGCACGAGGTTTGGTGAGCACGCCCATTTTTTTTTTCTTTTCTGTGTGTCGTGAAAAAAAAAAGTGTTCCGTTCAAGGTTGGTACTGTGTTTTTGTTCTTTCTTTTGTTTTAAAAAGAGTTAAACTTTCCTTTCGTTTCTACAAGCGAATTATCTACTTCTTTTATTCAATTTAACTACCTTGTACGTTAAATAAACAACCGGTCAGCGCACGTGGCGTGACCGCGTTGTCCTTTAAAAAAATATCATAACAAGATATTTAATTGACTTCGTAGACGATACCTACTGAACGGAACACATAAATTCACATTTAATTCTATTATTCATTGTTTACAAAGTGTGTGATTAATTGCTTCTGCAGTTTTGCCGTGTAGATTTTTTTTCCTTCTTTTCTTAAATAAAATGTCGTACGCGATTAACTACCACCATTAGCTCTTTCGTCTGGGATCTCACTGCGAGCAGTCGCGTACAGCTACAGACGCTAAGTTTGTTATTAATATTTAATCAAAGTTAAACTAGTTTAGATCATATTACAAGTGCAATAAATACATAAATACAATTATCAGACAAGGCAGTGAAAGTACATGACCGGTTGCCGCTGGCGGAGCAAGCCCTGCCGCCCGCTACCCTCGAGTAAAAGAGACCATCTCCATAATTGCCCTCTCTTTCACCTGCGCTCACGGCGACCGAGCTGGCGCTTGCTACGAATCGCGACGGCCTTGACAAGCTACGAGCTACGGCTACGCTACAGTGTCTATTGTGTAGCACTGCTACTTATAACACACAAACAACTGGCGACTGTTTTTATTGTTATTGCTACGTCTCTAAAGGAAACGTAAACAATATCTTTTACAACATCATTATACAGCGGTATGGAACGGCACAACTTAGACAAATCTTTGTCAGAAACAGATCTGGACCGTGTGGTACAGCAACCAGAGCTTGTAACACCTCCCAACTTTATGTCAGCCCGACAAAAAAGAAGACGAGAAGAGGATTTTGTTGATGAATTCGCTAGATTTAAGGAGGAGATGCAGACTATGTTCTCTGAGATGATGACAGCCCAGGCGAATGAATATAAAAAAAATGCCATTATCCTCCAAGGTATTCAACAATCAAGCTGCAACATCGAAAGTTCCATTGCCTTTTTGACGGCACAAAATGAAGAATTTCAAAGAAAAATCGTACTTTTAGAGGACAAAATAAAAGAAGACAAAAAATGTATTACTATGTTGGAGGATAAAGTGGAAAGTATGCAGCAGGACTATAGAAAGGCTAATTTCGAAATAAAAAACGTACCAAAGCAGTCTAATGAAACCAAAGACGACCTACTACATATGGTTACCAGTCTATCGAGCTCAGTGGGTTATCCGTTTGACAAGACCATTATTCGTGATATATACAGAGTTCGTGCAAAGAAAGACACAAGTAATACACCGATAGTCGTAGAAACAAACTCTGCTTTGATAAAAAATAATATATTGAAGTCGTGTAAAGCATTTAACATAAACCAAAGGGCGAAACTTAGTGCCAAGAACCTAGGCATGCGCACAAACGAGGATACACCTATATTTGTCACTGAGCAACTTACTTCAAAGGCTGCACGTCTACACTTTCTTGCAAGAGACCTCGTAAAGTCAAAGACTTACAAATATTGCTGGACCGCATACGGAAGGGTGTATCTCAAAAAAGAAGACGACTCCCCAACTATTTTAATTAGGAACGAGGCACAGATCCATCAATTAATAATAAAGCAATGACTATATTACCTTAACGTAGTTCAGTGTTGTTCTTGCTGCTTTTTTGTTTATTTTCTACTTCTTCAGTTCTTTTCAAACTGGGTATGTAAAGTCTGTTACATTTACTCATTACTCACACTAATCACATTATCTTATATCTCTCTAAATACACAAACAAATTCACACACACACCAACATAATCAGACACATCATAAAGGTAAAAGTTTACTTACGTTTAAGTCTAGTTTAAATTACTATTTTAAAATATACAATACAATAAATATATTTAAAAAAATTATAATATACAAAAACATATTCAATAATACTTTCAAAAAAACATATTTTCTAAGAATTAATTATATTACAACCCCGAAACCCAAATACCTGTGGTTTTTGTCGTCACGGCGTGTAATATGTTACATAAACAATACCCTGAATTTAAAACGTATCGTGTATTTTATGAAACTTATTAATGGGTGATTTACTGCGCACTTTAAATGACATTGACAATCTGAGTATTGCACGGTCCATAGAATGTGATTGTAGTGAACTTACTAACAGTTATACTAATAATAAAAGTGACTTAACCATAATTTCGCAAAATATTAGAAGCATCTACTGCAATTTTGTCGACTTCGTAGCAAATATGTCTTACTTAAATTTTGAGGTAGACGTTGTTATTCTTACTGAATGCCGACTTGATACAAACAAACCTATACCAACACTAACCAAGTATCGCTCGTACGCTACTACTCGTAAGCTGAACCAGAATGACGGTGTGGTAGTATTTATTAAAGACAACATAAAAGCTAGTGTCACAGAACTAACTATAAGCCATGCGTCATGCCTACAGTTGACTATATTGAATAATATAATTTTATGTATCTATCGCTCACCTTCAAATACAAACGCGGAATTTTTTATTAACTCTTTGGGCCTCCACCTAGATAAAATAAATCTTGAAAAAAAAAATGTTGTAATTGCTGGTGACATAAACATCAACATAAGTCCTAAGCCTACCGAACAAACATATGAAATTAAAAATAGAACATCATACTTAGATATGTTGTCAGGTCATGGTATACTGTCAGGTCACACCTTGGCAACTAGGGAAACCAATTGTCTTGATCACTTTATGATAAAAATAAACAAGAAACGGCATTCTGCCTTTATTGCGATTCTAAACACTACTATTACCGACCACCGTACAACCTTTTTATCCTTATCTAAAACAAAGTTTTGCCAAACCACAACTACTTATATTAAAAAAATCGATTTCGATAGTGCTTTACAATATTTAAAAGAGAAAAACCTATCGGATTTACTATTTTGTGAAAACCCTAATTACATAACAGAAAGCTTAATACAACATCTTATTGAATCTATCAAAATAAACACTACTATTTACAAAATACCTAAACAAAAACGAATTATAAAGCCTTGGATCTCCGAAGGCATACTAAGATGTATAAAAAACCGTAACAAGCTTCAAAAACAATCACAAGATGATCGCCTTAATGAAATAAAAAGAATTACATATACTCGCTATAGAAACTTTTGCAATAACCTTATTAAAAAATTAAAAAGAAAATATGAAAGAAACCTTCTTAATAAATCACTAAACAATAACAAGGTTCTATGGAAAAACTTAAAAACTATCACTTATACAAATAAATCTACTAGAATTAATTCTGAATTATCAAATCTAAAAGCTTCACCTATAGAATCAGCAAACTTCGTTAATCAGTACTTTGCAAATATCGGAAACCAACTTGCAATCGACATTCAACAAACCGTATGCCAGAATAACCTAAATCAATATCTTAGTTCCTTACCTAGCTTCTCAAATTCCTTTGTGCTGCTGGATACTGATATCCAAGAAGTAAACAGTATAATATCCTCTCTTAAATCAGACAGTGCCCCGGGATGGGATAATATCTCCACTGGATATCTTAAACATGTAAAATATGAAATAATTCCAATTGTAACTCATTTATCTAACCTCTGCTTAAAAATTGTATCTTCCCTACTTTATTGAAGAAATCAATAGTTACGCCTATTTACAAAAGTGGACAGGAGAATGATATTAATAACTATAGACCAATCTCTGTTATTCCAGTTATAGCAAAAATATTAGAAAAACTTTTAAATTCTAGATTAGTAAGTTATCTTCAAAAGAACCACATTATATCTCCATCCCAGTTTGGCTTTAGACGCGGTCTTTCCACAGAAGACGCTATAACGTCTTTAACCTCTAAGTTAACAAAAGAAGTCGACAGGGGCACTAGATGTTTATCAGTATTCATAGACCTTAAAAAGGCCTTCGACACAGTATCTATTCCTATTTTAGTTAAAAAACTCGAAAAAATTGGTATCAGAGACACACAGCTATCCATATTTACTGATTACTTGACTAATAGACAACAGAAGGTTAAGCTAGATAACATTGTCAGCGAAGACGTTGACGTAACCTACGGCGTGCCTCAGGGAAGCGTCCTAGGCCCTACTCTATTTTTGATATACCTGAACGATTTATGTAATATGCCTATAAACAACGCGGAAATTGTCTCGTACTGCGATGATACTGCGATCGTCTTTACTGGTACGACTTGGGCTGAAACGAAAACAAACACAGAAAAGGGTATGATGCAAGTAGCTTCATGGCTAAAAACTAATCTCCTTACGTTAAATACAATCAAAACCAACTATATGTGCTTTACAATCTATAAAAACGCCCAACCAAAACCAGAATTTAATATTAAAATACATGAATGTGGGAGTGTCAATGACTACAACTGCAACTGTCCGTCCATCGATAAAGTTAATCACCTAAAATATTTAGGGATTATGTTAGACCAACATCTGTCCTGGTATCCCCAAGTCGAGCAAATTTCTGCAAGAATACGAAAGTTTATTTGGATTTTTAAATCATTAAGACACATTGTCCCAAAGACAGACCCTTCGAAAAATCTTTTAAATGAAATCTATATCTCTCTCGTTCAATCTGTAATAGTATATTGTATTTCAATATGGGGGGGCGCGCGGAAAACACGTTTTATTGAAGTTGAAAGAGCGCAACGAACATTAATTAAAGTCATGTACTTTAAAAAAAGAACCTATCCCACCTATGAGTTATACCAAATAAGTAATCTTTTATCAGTCCGTAAGTTATATATAATACAAATAGTTTTAAAAAAACATAAAAAAATACCCTTAGATACCAGTGTATCTTCTAGAAGAAGGAAACGCTACTTTGCTCTTACCCCAAATACAAAAACAGAATTTGCTAATATCCAGTTCGACAAGCGCTCATCTTACTTATATAATAAAATAAACAAACAGATAGATATACATACAAAACCCTTCAAAGAATGCAAGTTGATGCTGATTAAGTGGATTGAGAAGTTGTGCTACGATGAAGCTGAAAATTTTCTCATAACTATAAAGTAAACTATTTTAGACCTTTTATCTTTAATCTTTACTCAAACCATTTCCATAGAAAACAATCTTACTTACTTACTCACTAACAAACACCACACACCTTGTAACACACACACCCACACCTACACACACGCACACACACACACACACGCACTCATACACACACACACGCACTTATACACACACACACACATGCACTCATACATACACACACGCACTCATACACACACACACGCACTCATACACACACACAGACTAATTATAAATTAAATCTATTACTACTTAAAAAAAAGAATTTTTGTTAATGTTTAATTTTCTTTTGTTGCACTTTAATACATTGTAACATCGTGAGATTTAAAGAGAGCGGCGTCTCCTGGCACAGGCATCTATATGCTTAAAAGGAGACACCACCAACTGTTTATTGTATACTATAAGTGTAATAACGAAATAAAGCATTTTTGATTTTTTTTTTTTTGATTTAAACAAATCTGAACTAGAATATGAGGTCCTTGTACGAGGTGGTGATAAGTTAGATACGGTAGACGAGTTGCGGAAGCAATTAGTCAAATTATTGCCTCTTTATCCGTCGGAGGACATTTCAGAGTCATGTTACGCGCCCGCCGCGGATATATCGCATAGTGAATTTTCCTTGTCGCGAGCGAATAATAATTTAGAACTATTGCAAGTAGATTTTAATAGTAGGATGTTCGCTAGGACGGAATCCATATTGCACCACGTGTATCATAGGTTACAGCGTGTTGAATTTTATGACAGGGAAAGTTATGAATCCATTTGGCAGAAGTTCAATTCCATCTTTAAATTATTTAAAGCCTTGTCACCTTCCTCTATTAGTGGCACGAGCGTCGCTAAGACAGCTGTACAGCAACCAGGCGGTTGTGCACTTACCTCCGAGTCATTAATTTATGACCGTAAACTTTTTTCGGAGTTAGGCAAGTTTAAGTACTCGGGTAAAACGTGTGTGCGCGGTTTCATAGAGAAAATGAATGAATTTATTTCGTCTAGAGGCATTCTTGACTCGAAGATCTTGTCCTTCGCGTATGAGATATTTTCGGACGATGCCCTTCATTGGTATCGTTCCGTTAGGAACAGTGTAAATTCATGGAGTGAGTTGTGTAGGTCATTGAAGCAGGATTTTAGCCCACATAACTATGATTTTAAATTAATGTCTGAAATAAGACAGCGCTCTCAAGGTCAAGGTGAGAACATAACCCTGTATGTGGCGAAAATGCAGGGGTTGTTTTCTCGCCTTGACAATCCAATTCCAGATGGTGAGAAACTGGAAATTTTATTAAACAATATTAGGCCTTGTTATACCAACTGTCTCTTGACTACAACTATTAATGATATTCCTTCGTTGGTTAGCGTCTGTCGTAATTTTGAAAAATATAATAGTCGTAGTAAGGATTTCTCTGAGCCTCCTACGGTTACTTCTAACACTTTAGCTCCTGAATTCGCTTATAATTATAATAATAATAATAAAAAGTATACTGGTTCTTACCAACCTAATAGGTTTAAAAACTTTCATAAAAATTTTAAAAATGAGCCTTCAACTTCTTTTGACTTATCTGCGGAACCCCAAGTTAGTGCGGTATCCAATACTCCCAGGCAGCATTGTCCTCGGTGTCGTTCTGATTCGCATTCCTTGAAAACTTGCTGGCAGCCGCGTTACTTGATTTGTTTTAAATGTGGCCTAAAGGGCTACCGCGCAATAGACTGTCCGAAGTGCAATGGTCCAATTAATAATAATTCAAAAAACTAATTAGTAACGGTTGGGGAAAGAAAAATATTTTTTTTAATAATAAAATAAAGAGTAAATTGTATAATAATAATAAATGGCAAGACTTGTTGCATTCCAATTCATTATACTTCTGCAACAGTAACAAACTTTCCTCAATCGATATTTCAAAACAAACTATTACGCCATATATTTCTGTAACAGTGAACGGTAAAAGTACAGTGGGTCTTCTTGATACTGGTTCGTGTTTTACAATTCTAGGTAACAACTGTCATAATTATTTTTTAAACAAGTTAAATATTGATTCAAAAAAATCATTAGAATTTACCACCGCTGGTGGTGATAGATATTCTTCTCTTGGCAGTGTGGTACTTCCTTTTGAATTTGGTAATAAAATTAATCATATTGTCACTCACATAGTGCCAGGCATAAAGAGTTCCTTGATACTTGGTATGGACTTTTGGAGGAGTTTTGATTTGTTTCCTGTCGAATTAGAATCTGTGTTGGTTGATAGAAAAACTGTGGACGTCACGGAACTACATTCCGATGACACGACTCGTTATGTTGTCGATTCTAAGGGCCTTCATCCCGATCCCGATAAGGTTGATTCTATTGCAAATTATCCCACTACGTCACACTGTTCAAGTAAAAATCAACTAATCAAGTGTCAAAGATATCATTTTCAGGAACTAAAATGACCATTTAGACACTTGATTAGTTGATTTTTGCATGATCAGTTATTTGGAAACCCGGGGTAACTCGAACTTTGACGTGTCGATAATACTGTCAAAATTTATTTTTTACTCTTTGGACAGAATGTAATTTTTGCAAGTTTGTAAACAAAGGAGTTTGTAATGCGATTCTTACTTATTGGCTATTATCTTATGTCTATTTTTAGGTGTAATATCTTTCAAAGGAGACGGTTTTTTTTCGCACCACCCTAAACAGTAATGTTTATTATTTATATTACTCACAAAAATAGTTATTATCTTAATATAGTTAAACGAACACAAATTATACTTAAACGATGAGGGAAAAATGAAATAATAATAAAAAAGGATTACACCTAAAAATGCTTGTTTTGGAACGTTCTTAGGTTTATTTTAATGGTTAATACAAATTATCAAGTAACGTACTTTAAAAATAATCGTAGAACGAAACGTAAATAATAGCCAATTAGCAGATACTCTGTAGTACAGTTTCAATCAGTTTGACATTGTCATGACAACGTTGTTATTGTTTCAGATTTTATTAGATAAATACATGATTTATTTGTACTTTTATATTTTATAAAAATGGCATCTTTAGATAGAGTGCATAATACACACTAAAGCTGCTCTTGCTGGATACTGTTGTTATTGCTTATTGAGCACAGGTACACTCACTTTTAGCTTCTGTGCATTGTGATGTGTAAAGTGTGGTCTTTATCTTGGGCTCTGCTTTTAGGTGAGCTTGAGCCACCTGCGTCTATTTAAGATGAAATACTGCTTTAAGAGATGACTGTGTTAATTATAATTGTGAACAGTAATAAATATTTCTTGTGTAATATACAGGGTGTTTGGTACATCGTTTGCCAAATTAAAATAGCTGATAGAAGAGGTCATTACCCGTCTTTCCTCACTCACCTAGCCGGTTTTAACCTCAACATATTTTAGATATCGATGTAAAGGTATTTTTTAAGAAAAACCCAATATTTACGATGAAAACTTAAATTAAAAAAAATATGTCTTCCGTGAGTCCTTATAATTATGTTTTATTTTAAAGTTTAATATTAGGAGCATCAAATAAATTCATAATAGCTAGCCAAGAACGCCAACTTTTTCTTTTATTGACTGACAAAACTGTTGAGATAAGGAAAATTTAAAGATATGATCAACTTTACAGTACAATAAAAAAATAAATAAAAGAGAGAAAGTTCTTCCATTTTCGGAAAAAATGCCTTACTTTATCCTCTTTCCATTGGTATACAACATGTTATAAAATAGTAAATAGTTTTTCTACAAAACATGTGTAATACATAATCCGAAGTAAAGAAAACACGTTTGATGAATAAGCAAAGGTAAATTTACTAGCTATAATTGCTATAATTGATTCATTCTAGCGTACTTACCTAGTTACTTTAGTTTTTTTTATCACTGCATTGGGTCTAGTTTATCACATTTGAGTTAATTTTAATATAATAAAAGAAAAAAAATTCATCATTTACTATAGCGTCAATAATTACGATTAATGTTAGGCATTAAACGTGTTTTCTTTACTTCGAATTATGTATTACACATGTTTTGTACAAAAACTATTTACTATTTTATAACATGTTGTATACCAATGGAAAGAGGATAAAGTAAGGCATTTTTTCAGAAAATGGAAGAACTTTCTCTCTTTTATTTATTTTTTTATTGAACTGTGAAGTTGATCATATCTTTAAATTTTCCTTATCTCAACAGTTTTGTCAGTCAATAAAAGAAAAAGTTGGCGTTCTTGGCTAGCTATTATGAATTTATTTGATGCTCCTAATATTAAACTTTAAAATAAAACATAATTATAAGGACTCACGGAAGACATATTTTTTTTAATTTAAGTTTTCATCGTAAATATTGGGTTTTTCTTAAAAAATACCTTTACATCGATATCTAAAATATGTTGAGGTTAAAACCGGATAGGTGAGTAAGGAAAGACGGGTAATGACCTCTTCTATTAGCTATTTCAATTTGGCAAACGATGTACCAAACACCCTGTATAGTGTATTGTTTCTCTTTAACTACCTTATTATTTTAGATCTACAAGCAATAGCCAGCAAAAACTGCGTTATTTCGAGAGGTCTTGGTTGCCTTATTAGTGTATATTCATTAGACAATAGCTGTTGTGAGATTTTACGTTATCACGAGAGTCATGTTTTGATTGTCGTATTTCAGAGTATTCCCTCTAGATAAAGTTTTGATATGTGCAGACTGTCTATCTAGAGATTATAAGGAATAAACCGATATGCATTTCATTGCTAAATGCCACAATTTGTGGTGGTGGCCTATTCGCCGAACAAAAAAAACCGTCTCCTTTGTTATGATTATTTCGGTATATAATACGACTAAATTACGTAGGTTGTCTACCTGCTAATCAATTAATTTCCCTAACCGTACAACCATCACTGTAAAACACGTTGTGCCGATCCTTATCGTCCATTTGAGGTATAAATCTTTTAATTTTTCCATCCTTGATTTTAAAATTTTCATTTCTATTTTGTACTTGTTTATTAGCATTCTGTTTTTATTTAATAAATGTTTGTGTTCTAGTTTGGCATTTTTTAATTTCTGTAAAAAGTAGGTTTCTTTGATACTTGTCTTTTGTTTACTCTTCACACATTGTTGTCCTAAAATTCATATTGTTTTGTTAATAAAAAGAGTGTAACTAAACTCGCCGGAGCAGCTCACCGGGCGCTCCACACACGTCGCCACACAAGCGAACATTACGGGCGATACGTGCAATTAACTGTAGAAATCGACGAATAAAACGCGCTATTGTAATACAGTCTACTTCTTTTATTTATACCACCAAGACCATCTTATACAATGGTCCTTCGTCAACGTTGATTTCTACAAGTTTAGTGAGTTGTAAAACTAACGGACTGACGTACATCGTGGCTAAAATGTCCTGACCATATCGTACAGATAATCCGAACTCTTGGATTCGTTTCCATACGTTTTGTCCTAAATGAAATAAACATCCATTATGAACAGCATCTGGAAATTTAATTCTAACCGCATTAATAGCAGCTATTCCGAAACCCGTCATTACATGATCTTGGGTTTAAATGATAACCAATTTCAGCTGCGTAAGATTTCAGTTGCTGAAAAAGGTGCATGTATGCTGTTTCTCTTTTTGTGGTCATAAAACAATAAACCAAAGGCACGATTTTTCTATGTTGGTCTGAACGTGAATTAAGTATACATTCATTAGAAGGATTTAGAATATTACATTTGATTAAGTATTAAACACCAAATCGATTACAAAAATACTTATTAATTATGTTAATAAGAAAGAACAATGGGCAAAACGTCCCCACCCTTGTAACACTTTCAGCTATACATCAAATGAAAGCCCTTGAAAAGTGAAGCATTTTATTGTATAACAGCAAATCTGTCAGTCATGGGAGAATAGAGTTATTCAGGAGAAGAAAATAAAAATAATGAACGATAATATTACATACTTTATGCTTATGTTTACTATGTAAGCACGATAGAGTCACGGGCTATCTTACTATTAGAGGGACCATACATCTAAAACATCCTACATCATCCAGAAAACCATGAATTTCGCTTTTCAAAAAAAAAACATACAGCTTTCATAAATATAAAAACTCGTACATCATATCAGCCAATTGATGTCCACTGCTGAACATAGGCCTCCTCCAAACATTGCCATCCTCATCCATCGGTTTCCCGCCGTCGTAACTAGGTCGTGGGACCACTGTGTGAGGGGTCTCTCCACCCTGCGCTTTCTCATAGGCGTTCGCCATTCCAAAACCTTTCAACCCCAACGGTTCTCCGCGCTATGTCCCCTGCCCACCGCCACTTTAACCGGTCAATTTTGAGCGCTATGTTCGTATGTACAGTTGGGTATATTAGAAAGATAACTGGACCTGGCGCAGCTATTACTTCCAATGCAACAATAACAAGCTAATGCTAATCATTAATGAAAACCACGCACCTATTCATTATTTATTGCATGAAACTGATGCATTCATACTACCACCCCGACACCGGTTTCTAGAAACTGGTTTGAACCTACGCAGACCAACAACAGGCAGACCCAGGTGTACGACGGCACGGGAAGATCGATATTTAGTGAACTCTATGCTACGAAATCGGTTTCTTACGGGAACAGCACTGACTTATCATTTTTTAGGACTTGGTGGAAGCAGCCCTTCTGCTTGGACTGTAAGACGGCGACTTGCTGAAGGTAATTTGAAACCATTTAGACCCGCAAATGGTCCGAAACTCGAGAGACACCATCGTATAGCAAGACGAATTTATGCACGCGAACACTCGAATTGGACGATTGAAAATTGGTCAAATGTCATATTCTCGGACGAATCATAATTTATGCTGTATACACACGACGGAAGGGCAAAGGTGTACAGAAGACCAGGAGAAAGATTTATGCAAGCCTGTATTGAAGAAAAGGTGTCATACGGTAGTGGTTCGGTACTCGTGTGGGCTGGAATTTCTGCGGAAAGCCGAACAGAGCTTGTACTGATCGAAAACGGTACTCTTAATGGCGTAAGATACGTGGATGAAATCCTCAACGAGCAGTCGGTCCATTTATGGCAAGACTTGGTGAGAATGCCATCTTTATGCAGGATAACGCCCGTCCCCACACTGCTCGTGTAGTGCAAGACTACCTTGATGAGGTGAATATTCGTTCCATGGTGTGGCCAGCACGTAGCCCCGACCTCAACCCAATCGAGCACGCCTGGGACGAGCTCGGACGACGGGTAAGACAACAAGATCCTCCTTTAATTACGCTTAGTGACTTGAAACATGCATTGGTAGAGGAATGGGAGAACATTCCCCAACAGTGTTTCAGAAACTTGGTGTACAGCATGCCAAATCGCATTGCAGCAGTCCAGACAGCACGTGGGGGTAATACCAAGTACTAAACCGTGTTAAAACTACTTGTAAATATAAAAAAATCATTTTCAGTTTTTGTTTTACAATCAAAATGACGCCATTTTTAATTTGTCCTTTTAAGCATAATAAAATAAATGGTCAGTAGTAAATGTAATGCATTTTATTTTAGTAACATTAAATTGTCTATAAAGTTCAATTTATTTCAATACGATAGCTTTATTCGTTTTCAAGATATTGAAGTAAATGCTAGTGACCCGGAACTTTTGCTCTCGAGTGTATTTAGTAATTGAACAACAATTTATTTTTTATTTTTTTATTTATAGTCAAAAAATACGATCAACATAAAACTAAACATTTTGACATAGATTGTAACATAACTATTTCTATAAACTTATTTAAACAAAGTTACTTTTCACTGATTTATAAAGTTAATTAATTCTACAACACGTATCTACTAAACACGTACATATTAAAATTATATATTTATTTTGCAAAAATATAACCTATTGGGTAAATAACAATAATATTAAATGATAATATTTAATTCTAACACTATTATTATGCAATATGTTTTGAAATTTACTTACACTAGTTTAGTAAATTCATTTATATCAACAAAACTTAAAATAGAAATACAATAAAAGATTTACATGCAATCACCATGAATTGTTTTAGATATTTTTTTTAATAACACACTCTGTCATGTCCATGATTTCATCAACTGTATTATAAGCTACGTATTGAGTACTAAGTATCACACTCAATGAGGGCAATGAAGATATTGCTTTATGTTCGGTGAGATTGACCTTTATCTGAATTAACTTGGCTCCCTTGTGTTCGCTGCGGACCACAAAAGGTTTAAGAGATGTACTCTAAATGTTCCTTGAAGAAACAGATTTTTTTTTGTTTAACTTGTGAGGGTCTTGACACAGGTGAAATGTGTGTGAAGTCGTATGGATCTTGAGCGTACCATCACCATAAGCGTCCATCATTATTTTAATATAATGATGCAAAATCTGTCCCTCCGTATCAGAACGTCAAACTAGTAAAATGTCCATGAGGTATAAACGACAAGAAAGTAAAACGACATACTAGTAAAACGTCTGAAATCTAAAATAGTCATACTAGTAGAACGTCTGAAATTAAAAATGTCTTGTTAGGTAAAAGGACTTGTACACTGATATAGAAAAAAATCAATGATCATTATTTAATTTAAAATATCTTTTTTTATAAAACATATTATTGTTTCTAAGTTAGTGAGAACTAAAATGTGTTTTCAAACGTCTTAGTCATCGGTGAGAGACTCTTTTTAAAAAATTAAAGGGAGATTTTTCATTTTCATTTAATTTCTTTACTTCCCTTTTGTATTTATTTTTCATCATAAATACGGTTAGGTATTCTTCCTTCGTTTCTGCACGTCAAATATTGTCCCCCTTACTCATAAACGCCTCTTAAATTTAGTCAATGGATTAATTTGCTTAAACTCTTACATTGTTTGGTATAAGGTTGGTTTTCGTAATAAAATCTCGCTAAACAGTAATTAAATTTAAGAGGCGCTTATGAGTAAGGGGGTGTGTGATATATTTTAATTCTTGCCATTGGGCTTCCATACGCAAACCATGAACATATAAATAATGGCAAACCCTTTTTTCGTCCTACTCTAGCATTATAACGCCTGTTCCTAATGCGTTATTGGTCCTGTGTCTTTGTTTGTGTGACTTTCTCCTACATTATTTTAAGAATCCACGTTTGTTGAAATTGTCAGTGAATTTAGAGAGGCAATCTAATTCAATGGGTCCTACTTCCTCAGCACCAAACTTCATGAATGTAAGTCGATAGGTACAACATATTGGTATTCTCTTTACAACTATCTACATCAACATGAATTAAATATAAATATTCCTCACACATTCACACAACGCCATCAAGTCCCAAATTAAGCAGAGCTTGTACTATGTCTACTAGACAATGGATAAACACACTTTTTTTTTGTAAATACATGCATATTATACATAGAGAACACCCAGACCAATGCAAACAATCATGTTCATGCACACAAAGATTTGCATTGAGGGGATATCGAACCCGAGACCTCTGCGTAGCAGTCATGTTATATAACCACTACGCCATAGAGGTCATCAATTGGTAGAGGTCTTGTAACTTTAAAAATACCATCTCCGAAATACATTCCATTGCCATTATTTAGTTTTGCAATTGTTTGTTTTATGAATTTGTTACAAAAACATTTGTTTTCAAAAAAATTGTATATAATTAAAAATTCATAAAACAAACGATTTTATCATTTTCCATCCCATTCACACAATAGAGAAAAGAAATCTTCTAAAGGAGACGGTTTTTTTTGTTCGGCGAATAGGCCACCACCACAAATTGTGGCATTTAGCAATGAAATGCATATCGGTTTATTCCTTATAATCTCTAGTTAAACAATCTGCACATATCAAAACTTTATCTAGAGGGAATACTCTGAAATACGACAATCAAAACATGACTCTCGTGATAACGTAAAATCTCACAACAGCTATTGTCTAATGAATATACACTAATAAGGCAACCAAGACCTCTCAAAATAACGCAGTTTTTGCTGGCTATTGCTTGTAGATCTAAAATAATAAGGTAGTTAAAGAGAAACAATACACTATATATATGACACAAGAAATATTTATTACTGTTCACAATTATAATTAACACAGTCATCTCTTAAAGCAGTATTTCATCTTAAATAGACGCAGGTGGCTCAAGCTCACCTAAAAGCAGAGCCCAAGATAAAAACCACACTTTACACATCACAATGCACAGCAGCTAACATTGACTGTACCTGTGCTCAATAAGCAATAACAACAGTATCCAGCAAGAGCAGCTTTAGTGTGTATTATGCACTCTATCTAAAGATGCCATTTTTATAAAATATAAAAGTACAAATAAATCATGCATTTATCTAATAAAATCTGAAACAATAACAACGTTGTCATGACAATGTCAAACTGATTGAAACTGTACTACAGAGTATCTGCTATTGGCTATTATTTACGTTTCGTTCTACGATTATTTTTAAAGTACGTTACTTGATAATTTGTATTAACCATTAAAATAAACCTAAGAACGTTCCAAAACAAGCATTTTTAGGTGTAATCCTTTTTTATTATTATTTCATTTTTCCCTCATCGTTTAAGAATAATTTGTGTTCGGTTAACTATATTAAGATAATAACTATTTTTGTGAGTAATATGGATAATATACATTACTGTTTAGGGTGGTGCGAAAAAAACCGTCTCCTTTATATAATAGTTATTATTAATTAGTGGCGAAGGGTCCATATAACCCGATTCCTGCCGGCTTACCTTTGCAAAAACATTATTTAATAAACAATTATAAATCAATGACGTAACATCCATTCAGTACACAACATTAAAAAACAAAAAATTTTTCTCTTACCTACGTAAATCGCAATATTATGAAAATTATTTACGTACTCATAACGCCATCTATTATTACAACATTGTCAACTAATGGCGCCGGCACAGAGTACATTAGATATATGGCGGCGGTAAGCCGGTCTCAAAAATAGGAATCGAGTATAAGCAGACAGTACGAATGTCGTACGCACACATGCAAAAAAATTGCATTTTATCTTAGTGTGTGAGCGTCGATATAAGGAACGATTATTGAATGAATAAGCCGGGATTTTTCGAGTTACCTAAGGAATGGAGTATTAATATATTCGTTCGTCATTGTATTGACCAATCAAAACGATGTAAGAATGAACGATATTGTATTCATTCATTTTGGTCAATGTTCATTGCTTTGCTCAATGATTTCCCACCAAAACAAAATTTTGACATTCCCTAGTGTTTTTGTTTTCACTCAGCTATTATTTATATTTTAAAGTACTTACTGCAAATACATTAGGATTCTCTGTTTTGTGTAAAGTAGTAATTACTAAGTAAAGTATAGTTTATGTTTGTGTTATGAGTGTTGTGCATTGATTGACGCATTGATTGACGAGTGTCGTTCATTGTAAAAATGAATTATCTCCTTGTTAATGAATTCAGAAATAATGAGCGTTTTGCAAATTAATGTGTAGAAAAATAGTCAATAGTCAATAGTCAATAACATTTATTCATGTAGGTTACAAAATAACACTTATGAATGTCAAAAACATGTTTACAAATAAAAATAAAAAAATTAAAATAGGTAATAACAATAAATAATTAATAAATTATAAATAATCAATAAATCAGTTAACAAATTGTAAATAATTAATAAATTAATTAACAAATCATAAATAATTAATAAATTAAAACAAAAAGCAGAAATAATACAAAGATTACATTAGTATGTCAAGTTCTGTATTGAGCCAAAAGTTTTTATCATTTAAAAAATCGTCAATCTTATAATAACCCTTCTGCATTAAGTGATTTTTTACAACAATTTTAAATTTGTTTAGGGGTAGGCTCATTATTTCTTTGGGCAACATGTTATAGAAGCGCACACAAAAAAAAATATAAGTATTCATTGAGTGTTTTCAATTATTTATTGTTTATTATAAATCAAAGATTACAAAATTTGTAGTTTCTTAAAAACTAAAACTAAAACGATTTAATTAAATGAACTTAAACTTTTTTTTTTGGAGTTACTTCACTGTTATAGTGACATTTCGTGTTTTAATCGTAGGTAATTTCGTCATCTGATGAACGTTCATCAGTATTACGTGTGCTTGAACGAGTTGGAATGTCTACGGGAAGGTTTTTGTAGTAATGGTGGTAAATTGGCGGAATGTATGGTAGAAGATCAAGCATATCTTTCTTCTTTGCGTTAGTGACAGGCCTTCTGGATGGATAGAGTGGGTCTTGTTGAATATTGCACAAGTGAGCCTGCCGTCCTTGCTTTTTTTTACATAAATCCACTTTATAAAAGGGTATGTCGGGATTAAGTGTCTCTTTAAATTGAAATTGTAAAGGATGATTCCTTTCAAACCTCAGCCATCTAATATTCAGCCAATTAAAGTCATAACCGCAAGTTGTTTTTTTTCTATTTGTAATAGATTTTTCTAAGGCAGCAGTACTTAAAAAATCTGCATTTTTCAGTTCAGTAACAACAAAATGAGGGTCTTTGCGTTTGGCTGTTTTTATAATATCGACCCATTGGTCTGGGCTATAAATTTGTCCATGGCGGCGACTGGCACTCTCTATTATCCCAAATTCCCCATCATTAGGAAGAAAAGAATGTCCCGAGACCAAGAACTTGTGATCTATGGTGTCAATTCCAGTTTCTGGGTCTTGAACAAGTTTCAAAAGAGAAAGGGTTGTCTTGATGTTTCGGTTTTGACCAGTACAAGAATCGGAATACATAATGACATGGTGTTGTAATGCCGCATGAGTTTTTAAGTGTTTAACAAGACATACTGCAATGTCTTGAGAACCTCTTCCGCCTTCAACTTCGTCCCAGACATTCATGTATCCTGTATTATTATTAAAACAATGTATTCCCAGATTGTATAAATAAAGATTTCTTTTATAGTATGCTACTGAGGTAGTTAATTTTGGGTAAGCTAAGGCTTTCTGCAGATCAAAAGTTAGTATGTATGCTTCATCAATCTTTTTGGAATCATTCTGAAGGTTTTCTCTTGCTGAATCTGCTTTTCTTTGATGAAGTTCTCTTTGCACCTCGAACTCCTTCTTGACGTTTTCATCATTAGCGCCTTGTATTTTCAAATTTAAGTCATCACAAGTCTTGCATGTGTCTTGTCGGGGTGCTTTAAAATGGAGATTAAACTTGGTGTTAAATATTTTAATATAATACTTTAATTTTTTGGGTTCAGTCATTTCAATCTCACATTTTTCTTTATACAGATCATACATCTTACTAATAGTTAGCCATGGATTTAAATATTTTCGGTTCGGATTATTTTTTCGTGTATAATGGCTTTGGTACGCAGGAAAACTTTGAATGTGGGCAACAATATCAGAATCATCAAGCTTTCGGGAACTTGTTGTACCACGTTTATCCTTCGTTTGAGAGACATTATTTTTAGAAAGGCACCGATATAATCTTCCATCGCTAATTTGAAATGTCTTGAGGAAATACTTCTTACACACTGATTGTGTCTTGGTATTAGATTTTATGAAATATTTAAACGATACATTTTTTCCTGTACGTGACTGATCTTTTGGTCGTTTTCTTTGAACTGTAGTTTTTTGTACCAAAGCATACAGATATGAATTCTGCGAATTAAAGTCTTCTAAATTCCAAAATGAGTTAAATATTTCTTTTCTTTCGTTTTCTGTAAATAGGCTACTACATTTTTTAGGACACCCACAATCAACATTTTCGAATTTCTTTTCATCTTTTCTTATCCCCGTTTTAGTCAAATATTCTTTTCCACTGTTACGCAATAACTTTCTTTTATTAACTGTCCAATTTTCTTTGTTTAGGGACCTTTTTCTAGATCTAGATGGTCCAGGTTCAGATTCAATATTTGGCTGGTTATTTTCGTCAACATTTTCATCATTGTCTGTATCTGAAACAGGTGCGAAACACAAACATTTCGGTCATGCAATGCAGTATAACATATAATCTCAAAACAAACAGTAAAATGAGAAAAAAATTATTATAAAGGGAAAGATGTAAATATTTTGAGGTTAGAAAAACAATAAATTTATTTAGATACACTTACCAGATTCAGTAGAATTTTCTTCGGACGTAGGCTGATATTCAGACCCGGAATCACTAAAATCTTCTGTATCCATCGATATAAACTTCTAAAACACTTATTCCAGATATTTTTTCTAAATTTCTCGTACAACGCATCACCTCATGTCAAACATTCGTCACAATAAAAGTGAATCAACTCCGGACTTACTTCACTATTAAAATGACTTATGACTTACTTCACTTTTATAATGAATAATTAGCTATTTTAGGTTTCTTAACACACAAGTAACGCCATCTTATGATTTTAATGCATTTAATGGAGTTGCTTCACTTTTATAATGAAAGATATGACTAAATGTGATCCCATCAGGCAAAAAAAAATATATTTTAAACATATGGAGTTACACCACTTTTACAATGAACGACACATTATTTAATGTTGTCATAGTGCTTTGGGTGCCTACCTACTACATTATTGTAAGTACTTTTACTTTATTGTTATTACTTTAGTTTGTTGTTATAATGGCAGCGTTAATAGTAGGTATTAGATTGTTGACTAATTGATTATTTGTTGTGGAAGCTAAAATTCTTTCTTGAAATTAAATAACGAAAATAAGAAATACAGACATGAATGTGGAATACAAACGAGACGTTTCGGCCGCCGCCCGGCGCAATGGATTTACGATATATTTTTATATTATTTACATCTATTTATGAGAAATATAAGTGGCTTACAGCTTGCAGTTGTAAATTAAATAGTTTGTTTTCCTTGTTTCTTATTCTTAGATTTTAAAAGTTAGTGGAGTCATTTATCTAACTCATCAAAGAAACATGTCCAAACTGAGAAACATATTCGGATTTGAATAGCTTGACATGAGTTCGGGACAGAATATTTTTTCACGAATACGTAAAGTACATATAGAAAAGTAGATTTCGAAATAGATATTTAATAATATACAAAGACACTGTAACGGCCTCGTCGATGGCGCGGCGGTCGCGGTAAGCGGCTGACGTGCACGAGGTCGCGGGTTCGATTCCCAGACAGGACAATTCTTTTTGATCAACAAATTATTGTCGTGAGTCTGAATCTTGTTCTTTGTGTCCGTTAAATTGATGTTTGTGACAGTCACAAGTTTTTTTTCGTTCGGCTTACCTTTTATAAAAATTCACCCTTCGCCACTGTTATTAATTTATAAAATGTACTGGGCTTGAATGTACAATAATGCTCAGTCAAGTCCTTTTACCTAACAAGACATTTTTAATTTCAGACGTTCTACTAGTATGACTATTTTAGATTTCAGACGTTTTACTAGTATGTCGTTTTACTTTCTTGTCGTTTACACCTCATGGACATTTTACTAGTTTGACGTTCTGATACGGAGGGAATATGTCTCGTCCCGACCCCCTGCTGTCTTGTTACGCTGTTCTAAGGTTCTGGAGATTTGTAGCAATTAATTTTCCGTCTTGCGATAAATGTCATCCCAAAAGTCGTATACCATATATTGTGTTTTCACTCGCGAATTGATCTCCACTTCGTTGTTTGGTACGTTTACAGTTCCTAACACTTCAATTTTGATCACAAACCGAGGAATTCGGTTATCGGTTAGCTCGTCTGAGCTTCACAGAGGTACTGCTGCCGCGAGCTGCGAGTGAGCGTGCCGAGAGAAATTTATAAACTGAATGAATATTTAAATAAAAGTAATACATTAAACTTGTACTAATTCATGTTCTAACCAGTATTGATAATAGGTAAGTATAGTTAGGGGTACACCTTTTGTACCCGTGACACCACCGTCTTGCACCACTGGTGGTGTAAAGGGTATTCTTTAATACCCATTACACTACCAAAAAGCTGCACCACCACCGGGTGGTGTAAAAGGTATTTTTCAATACCCATTACACTACCAAAAAATAGTGCTGTGCCACCATTAACTGTATTAAGTAAAATAAAAAAACCTGAACTTACCTACGATCATAAGAAACTGTCAAAACAAAGTAATTTTAAGGACATGTTCCCGCGTTTATAAAAAAAAATACTAATAATGTCCCAGTTTATAATTCCAAAAGGATCTTATTTTTCTTTTTTTTTAAACGGAATCCCAAATTAATTAATGGTAAGCTTATAATTTGAGTTTTTGTTGGAGGTGCTGATAATCTGGTGCAGTGCTAGCATTTGGGGCCTTATTATTAAAGAATATTTCGCTTTTTAATTTTAAATCAAAAAACCAGAAGTTTCAATGCATTTATTGCACTACGTAGTTCAATGTCATTAAATTGCAGGCAAAGTAATGATTCATACAATGATAAATAAATAATTAATAGGTACATAAACCAAATATAAATATATAAATAAAAAAAATAACTAATGTAACGTAGGTACAGCTCTTTGGTAGTGTAATGGGTATTGAAAAATATCTTTTACACCACCCGGTGGTGGTGCAGCTTTTTGGTAGTGTAATGGGTATTAAAAAATACCCTTTACACCACCGGGTGGTGCAAGACGGTGGTGTCACGGGTACACAAGGGTTGGTACAGCAACAATAAATATTGTAATCAGATACTTGTTTACTACAGTGCTGGTGGTAAACTTTGAACATGATTAAACTTGAAATCTTATGACTAACGACGCTCACAGTCCTTTTTAAAGTTGGATTGTGCCACCTTTTCGTCTTTCCGGTTCATATATTGCTATAAACCTTGTCAAAAATATATCTTGTTGAACTTTAGTCTTATACTCATAAAAGCGTCGTCTGTGGCGGACAATGGCGGCATTTCTCACTATGTTTGCAAGACTCAATGTCTTAATTCAAAAGCAAAGGATCAATATCAGCGTACCTGAGAATACAAAAAACACATTTCCTTAAAAAATATTTTTTTTTTACTTGTTCTGGTTTGGTTCAGAGTGACAATAACAAAGACAACGGTTTCTTGTATTATTTTTGATTAATATTATTGATTATTTAACTAAAACTTTTATATTATTATCACCTTTACGAGATAGGTAAGAAAAAGGGTTTTGTAAATTCTGTAAGTTACTTAAAGTCAATGTAAACTTACCTTGTTTCTCGTAACACTGCAGCACGTCTTTTACGCCGTATTCGTTTTCGTGTACCAGAATTAATTTCCATCACAGTAACATTTTGTTGTTCCAAATTCATCATCGATTTTCAATAATTATATTATTAATGGATTTAAAAGTTCAGCGTACCTACATACGCGTAGATTACAAAATTTCTCATAACGGACACATAAGAAAACTTTTGACACTTGATTGACAGTTTATGACATGACAATGAAATGTTGCTACTATTAAAAACGATTATTACCACAAACGTGTTTCCGTTCTGAAACAAAAGAAAAGAAAAAAAAATCTTTTGTCGGTAATTGCTTAGAACAGGAACATATTTCGATTTTATATTTGTATTAAACATTTATCGGTATTAGTCCTGAAAATTAAAAATTTCTTAAACTTTTATGTCGTAGCGCTTCATTTGTCGGATTTCGGGACGGCCGGCAGCCCGTTTTTGGAGTCATTTTTAGTACGTTTTTAACGGGATTTGTTGCGGCCTGAGTGATCTAAATTATGTATGAGTACTACGACAAACTGAAAAAGCAATAAAAATGGTTAAGGTCAAAAGTGGATTTATCGGTTTTTGTTCCGGAGCTCCTCAAATGTGAGTATACGGATCGAAAGGGTTAAAGTCGTCATAGGCTTTAAAAACCTTGGAGCGCTTCCCAAGGTGGTGAGGTTTCATCACACCGAAGCTTCACTGCCGCTATAGCATGCTTATAACGCTCCAAGCTAGGTATTTCTGCTATGTCGGCGGAACGATATATTTTTAAATCAACAAAATACTCGCCCTCTATTTGTTTTGTTCTCCGACACGTCCCTGACGACACTTTGAATGTAAAGCTTGACGCAAAGTTCTGTAAGTTGTTCTTTAACGTCTTTCTCTTCTATCTCAATTTTGACAACTTTACAGGATGATGAAAAAACATGATAGCATCATGATACAACAACTCGTATGATAAATAAAAATGCGTAGTTTTTTAATATTATTACTGCACATGTTATTATAAACCAAAGTAACGTAATATCTTCCCTTGCAATATTGCCTATTGCAAAGAATAAAACCGGAGATCTCGCTGACGGCAGTAATTATAGGCCTATCTCTCTAGCCACGGTGATCTCGAAAGTATTTGATAGCGTGCTTAATAAACAACTAAATAACTTATTAAATTTCCATGACAACCAGTTCGGATTTCGACCACGTTTGTCTACAGAAAGTGCAGTGTTGTGTCTTAAGCAGGCTGTTACTTACTACACGCAGCGTCAGACATCTGTCTATGCCTGCTTCCTCGACCTATCACGGGCGTTTGATTTGGTTTCCTATGACGTTTTATGGAAAAAATTAGAGGACAATAAAGTACCAGTTGAGCTTATTAACGTTTTAAAGTTTTGGTATGGAAATCAGACCAATGTTGTACGATGGGCTGGTGCAATCTCGGAGCCTTACAGGTTGGAATGCGGGGTGAGGCAGGGAGGGTTGAGCTCGCCCACACTTTTCAATCTGTATGTAAATGACTTGATTGGTGAGCTCTGTAATACTAGACTTGGGTGTCACATAGACGGCAAATGTGTAAACAATGTTAATTATGCCGATGACATGTGTCTTTTAAGTGCGTCGGTCTGTGGCCTTCGTAAATTGTTAGCAATATGTGAAAAATATGCCCTATCACATGGTTTGATATACAATGTAAAAAAGTCTGAGATCATGGTCTTTGAGGCCGGGGGTAAGAGACACGAAAATATTCCACCTATAAGACTCTATAATGACGATCTTAAAAGAGTATTTAAATTTAAATATCTAGGTCATATTTTGACCCCTGACCTTAGTGATGATCTCGACATTGAACGAGAGCGTAGAGCGTTGTCCGTGAGAGCGAACATGGTGGCCCGCAGGTTTGCACATTGCACACTAAATGTAAAACTCACGCTCTTTAGAGCATACTGTACATCATTTTACACGTGTAGCCTGTGGGTTAAATATACTCAAAGATCGTACAACGCTCTACGAGTTCAATATAATAACGCATTTAGGGTGTTGGTGGGGCTGCCCCGCTTCTGTAGCGCATCAGGTATGTTCGCAGATGCGCACGTAGCATGCTTTTACGCAACCATGCGTAAAAGGTGTGCATCCCTGGTGCGCAGGGTGTGGGCCAGCTCCAATAGCATACTAAATATGATTGCGGATAGACTTGACTGCACATATGTGAACCGATGTTGTGCCATATCGCATGGGAGATAATAATGCTGGGCCATATGTGCAGGGGGGACTATTTTCTATTGTCATATTTTTATTTTTGTTTCCTTTTTCTATTTGTTTATCTTAATTATAAGTTTTACTAATCATAGTTGATAAGTTACTAACCAAATGAGTCATGGTCACTTAATAAATGAAATTTTTATTTTTATTTTTATTTAATATAAAATCAAGATAAGAAGAATATGAATCAATACAAAAACAAACATAGGACTTCTTACTTGTAACAATATTATAATATTAAAACGAATGCATTAATCTATTTGAAATTAATGTACATACCTACTAAAAACAGTAATCAAAAATATAAAAAAATCTAATCTAAACCTACATAAAATTAACCTTAGCCGAATAGTAAACAGGTTCTACCTGTTTAAAGACGTCATAGGCTTTACCTATAAAACCTTGGAGCGCTTCCCAAGGTGGTGAGGTTTCATCACACCGAAGCTTCACTGCCGCTTTAGCATGCTTATAACGCTCCAAGCTAGGTATTTCTGGTCGGTGGAACGATATATATTTAAATCAACAAAATACTCGCCCTCTGTTTGTTTTGTTCTCCGACACGTCCCTGACGACACTTTGAGTGTTGCTGAAAGCTCGAATCTGGGAGTCGACATTTTAGTGCTCAACTCTTAATTGCAATACTCGACTCACTAAGATACATACTCCAGCTCACTGTGTTGCGAGCGACGAGTTTTCTTGTGAGCTCGAGCTTTTGCTCACGCAATGAACGAGTCGAGCTCGACTCATTTTGAAAAGAGCACTTTTGTTTTACGGTCGACAGCGACACACCAACAGTTCTCGCTGTATAACGCTGACTACGTCCTTCTTCCAGCATTGTTAGAATTCTGGTACACTCTTCAGGGGTTAGAGACATGTTTTTATTGAAATTAGGTCACAATAATTAGCTTCTGTATAAAAAATTCGTCTTTTTATATGACACAATAGAAACAAACGTAAAAGAAATTGTTTCGAATTTGTTGTTTAAATTTTAAAATTTGTCTTTTTTTCTTATTTATGATTTTAAAACTGTCATTTAATAAAACTAAAAAGTTTGTACCTAAAATATTATTTTCCATTAAATTGTCCATTATTTGGTTTTTATTTCATCAAGCTAGCTCCTATTTTGGTAGTTATTCAGGTTTATGTAAGTGACCCGTTTTCATTGCCGCCCAGTGTAGTATTAAAATTAAGGTGAGAAATTAAAAATGGCGGATCAGTGTAAAGATTTCGGAACAACATTTTTAATTGCAATTTAGTAAATTATCATCATCATATCAGCCTATACGCGCCTACTGCTGGACATAGGCCTCCTCCAAACGTTTCCACCCTGCGCGGTCTTGTGCCTCCCTCATCCATCGGCTTACCGCCGTCCTAACCAGGTCGTCGGTCCATCGTGTGAGGGGTCTCCCCACCCTGCGCTTCCCGGTGCGCGGTCGCCATTCAAGAATTTTTCTTTTAGTAAAGTATATTATCAAAAAAAGGCAACCAGAATGCAAGACACATTGTAGCTCGAATAGTTGCATATTATAATAATAAGACCTAATCTTAGCATTCCATGGATTCTCCGTGCGGGTGCCGGGTCCATCGCGTGATAGAGGGCGGAACACTGGCGTAACAGCGTCTGGGACTTACGACCCAGATGTAGGTTTAAGGAGGCCCCTTACAACGCGTTAGCGGTCACCTTCACTGTCTGCCATGTTCCGTCCTCTACCTATCCAAATTTGGTAGGAACCTAACAATGCCGTTTTGGACATTCGTGATAGTAGAGAGCTTACTGAAGTTCTCGGCAGTCCTAGTTCTTTTAATAGATTGTAGAGGGATTTAGCTGGTGTACCCCTCGCACCTATTTCCACGGCATACAGAGTAACCCTATAGCCATTTCTGATTATCTCATTTGTCAAGTCAAAGTATTTATTTGTCTTAATTGCGTGGTCTTTAGGGATGTTAGTTTCCCACGGTACCGTGAGCTCAATAAGTACTACACGCTTTTTTAATTTTGAGTAGAGGAATATGTCTGGTCTCAACGGCGACACGCAGATATCCTCCGGGATTTTGTAGTGTGTTTCATACGTGTCAATCAGTAGAGTCCAATCGTCTGCCGGACTCAGGACCGAAAAAGGCTTGTAGGTGGTCTTTTTAGTAGTGCCTTCCTTAACAAATTGGATGTTTTGTCTTTCATTCGTAGTCAGTCCTTTTCTAGCTCTGGCAATCGACAGACTCACTGCCTCGCGTATAATCCCTAATACTTTGTCGTGACGTTGCGAGTAATGACCCCTATCCAAAAGCACTTTGCAGCCTACCAATAAGTGTCTTGCCGTACCAATTTCTTTGCCACATTCTGTGCATTTTTTGTCCGTGGCTTTTCCCCATCTTACAAGATTGCTTTGATCGGGGAGAGTCAATTGAAAGGCGTTGAGGTAGAATTTAAGTAATGCTGGTGACCAGTCGTAAAGCAAAGTGCGCCACTTCAAGGCTAAAGGTATACAGTAGTCCCCTAGAGTAACCCATTCATTTTGCATTTCTAGGTTCATTGCGTGCACTCTGTAGCTGTTATTCTCATCTTGGTTCAAGAAAGATTTTATAATTTCTCTGTCCGATTGACTTTCCGTGTTTCCTAGACCTACTCTACTAGTTTGTGCGCCTATCATGAACTTTTTGTGGAATTGTAACCGTGATTCGAGCGCAGATGAATTTTTATCAGTTGGGATGGATTTTACAATTTCGTCTTTAGATGTTGATAAGACTTGCATTTTAGTGACTCTTAGATGTTTGTAGAGTTCCGATGGTTTTTTTAGTTTCATCCCAAAGTTATTTGTGTCTCGATACAGAGCAGAAGAGTCTGCAGATTGAGCTAACCCTAGCCACGATTTCAATGTTTTCGTCACTTTAGCATCTAGTTGTTTCAAGAGGTTCTGGTTTAAATCATACACAAGGAAAGGCCAATTGAGACGTGATGTTAAATAGTTGTCGTATATCCAGACTTTTTTTACGTTATTTATCGGTTGATGGTCTACCTTTTCAATGTCGTTTATGAAACTATTGACGACATCGTCTAGTACTGGAGAGCGACCTTTATCGTTTATCTTTCTACCAAGAAATTTAAAAGGCACGGTTTCTGATATTATTGAAACGTTTTCCCCGCCAATAGTGAGACCGGGGTCATATGAAGTATATCTCGTATCCCGCCTACCTAAACACAGACAATAACATTTGCTAGGTTTTACTCTCATTCCATCAGTCCACTCACAGAATTCATCAACCTTTCGCAGTAGTTCTTGGCACTGCTTTGGATTCCGAGTAAGTATCGCTAGGTCGTCAGCGAATGCTAGGATGGATTCTGTATATTTGCCATTGGACTTAAACCGATAGCCCCACCTTTTTTCATCTATTGTTATGTTATCTATTAGAATATTAATTACTGTGTTAAATACTATGGGAGATAAGCAGCAGAGATTTTAAAGAATTTTATTATATGTAATTATAAATCACACTTTTATACAGTAACATAAACTATTTAAACTTAGAACAATCTAAACTTGAGTGACATTTTGAGTTGCACAAAATACCAGCAGCTTTGCAGAGGCACTTTCTAGACTTGCCCACCAGAGGTCGATTGTGCATTGCCTATTTGGCGTAGTGATTTCTTTTCAGGTGAAACAATGTCAAGTTCTAAAAAATTGTGAACTGATTGTGTTAGTGCCGACTGTTATAGTGCCGTTTTTGTTTCCTAATTTTTATAACCCCTTATCATTACATTCAAGTACAACCATTAAAACATTAGGAAAGTCGCCTCTACCTCTGTCCACGTCAGGAATTTTAACTCGGACTGTATCACCGACTTTACATAAGGGGGCGCGACTCGCGTGAGCCAGGCGTCTGTTACTTGTTTGCATCTAGTTTTATCCAACAGAGATAGTCTGAAACTAGTTCTAGCCGGAATGATATCGGGTAAGCCCTAGTTTTATCCAACAGGGAATGGCTGGACCTAGTTGTAGCCAGCATGATCAAGGCTAGACCTAGTTTTACCCGAAAACAATCGGCTCGTACTAGGTTTAACCAAGAGTATGTGGGCTACACCTAGTTCTAACCGGCTAAAACCAGGTGCAGCCGCGCTTCGGGTTTTAGCCGTAAAATATATATCAAGCTCATCCTTCTCTAGAGCTTTGTTCTTATACAGGGTTACAGGAAAAGTCGTGCTAGATCCGTTAAGGGCGTGGAGTACCCATAATTTCTGACTTATTTTACTATGAAACACCCTACCCTAAACTTAACCCTTTTCGAGATATTCGACTTTTAATTTTTTTATGAAAAATTGCCGATTCTTAGGCTACTAAATTTATTTTTAATTTTTTTGTGTATCTTAATATTATTATTATTGCATTTTTACATGGGTAATAAGATGCTTTAGGACGTCAATAATTAAAACAGTGCATAAGTCAATTGAATGGACCGTAGTAGACAAGTAAAGGTTAAGAAAAACAAAAAAATATTGGAAAGTTTATTTTTCTCTAAGCCATAACTAAAAAAAACATTATGGTAATTGTTCGGCAGATGTTTTTCTAAATATCTACGTTTCATCAGCTATCTAACGAGGTATAACAATCTAGGGTTTGTATCACATTTCGTGGAAAAAAAGTCGTTCAGACGCTCCAGGTAGCAGGTCTAACGGTCCCGCGTTTCTTTATTTTGTCCTTCAAGTTGAAACCAGACAGTAAAGATTTATGTAGATGCGAATGAAAGAAAAAATATGGGAATACAACAGGGGGTATTGTTTTGGTTGTCAGTCTGCTTTTGTGCTTCTCGACTTGGCTGTGATTCTGGACTATTTCTTCTGATTTGTGACTACTGTGCTTGTTAACCGGACTCTGATTTGTCCCTGTGATACGGAAGTGTTGAAGATGACGTCCTACACACCTGAGGAATATGCTGATATGCTTATTTGTTATGGACACTGCCGTTGTGTGTCTGCGCAAGCTCGCAATGAATACATAACTCGCTACCCTGGTCGTCGAGTACCGGATGTGGCCGTTTTTGACAGAGTTTATCGAGCCGAATCCAGTTTCGTCTGTAGAAGACTTAAGAGAAAGGATTGTGGATGCAGCAAACAAAATAAGGATCACGTTGACCACTAGAGTAGTGAAGACTGGTCTCCGTAGAAGGATGCGACAATGTATCAGAAATAGAGGCGGCCATGTTGAACATGACCTGTAAACAATAAAAACTTATGAGAAAACCTCAATAAATAACATTTCATGCTCACGTATTGTTTTATTTTACTATTTAGGGCTAAGTAATAATTTCCTTTCTTCTTCTCTGTCGCCTATAAAACTAACTTTTTTTCAATGGAATTGAATAAAACCCTAGATTGGTATACCTCGTTAGATAGCTGATGAAACGTAGATATTTAGAAAAACATCTGCCGAACAATTCCCATAATGTTTTTTTTAGTTATGGCTTAGAGAAAAATAAACTTTTCAATATTTTCTTGTTTTTCTTAACCTTTACTTGTCTACTACGGTACATTCAATTGACTTATGCACTGTTTTAATTATTGACGTCCTAAAGCATCTTATTACCCATGTAAAAATGCAATAATAATAATATTAAGATACACAAAAAAATTAAAAATAAAAGTAGCCTAAGAATCGGCAATTTTTCATAAAAAAATTAAAAGTCGAATATCTCGAAAAGGGTTAAGTTTAGGGTAGGGTGTTTCATAGTAAAATAAGTCAGAAATGATGGGTACTCCACGCCCTTAATGGATCTAGCACGACTTTTCCTGTAACCCTGTATATTGAAAAAAATATATTGTTGCTTGATTGACTTGCTATTTTAGCACTTTGGTTTTCTATACCTATAATTTATCTTGATATTTCAATTTAAAAAAAGTTTTTAGAAACTGAAGTGGCTCTTGTTCACCTTGATCAGCAAAGTAACTGTTTTTAAGACGAGGATCTAATATAATTGCATATTTTGCGAAATCTGTACGCAGCAAAGGTGAACATTCTTTCAATTTACCTGACATGGCTAGTGACGATGACGACGTCATTAATGCAGTTTGACGTTTGCTGCAATAAAATATCAAGTATGGGGACCTCGTATATCAAAAATGAATATTTGGAAAGCAGAAGTGTGGCCTCATAAAATGGTTTTAAAACTCAATTAAAATCTTTACTGCGTTCCTATCATTTTCATTCAACAAATACGTTTGAAATTATAAATTTGCTTGCATAAATAATCTAACACAGATTTCATATTGTAAGCTCGTTCCAACATAAGATTTGTTGAATTCCATCTGATGGGCATTTCTTTCAAGAGAGTTAAATATGGCACCTGTAGTAATTCACAACATTCAACATAGGACGGTTTTTTCTTCGCCGAAAAAATTGTATTCACCAATTTTGATATATTGGTCACTACTGGTACTTTTAATGCTTTCAGTCCTTTCCTAACCGATAGATTTAATATACACACATCAAAAAAAGTTTGCGATCAATAGCATAAGCTCCTATAATTCTTTAAATTTAACTTTATCAAGAAAAAATCTATGTTGTATGTTTTCTTTAAATAGGAATACCCTGGTTGAAATTAAAATATAAAACTATTTTTAATATTTATTTAAAAAATGAGCTATTAATCTAATGCAATTGTGATAGAAATTTCGTAGAAAGAAAAATACTGTTTAATTAAACTTAAATAACAATTTATGATTAAAAGGTGTAAATCTATACTATTATATAAAGCTGAAGAGTTTGTTTGTTTGTTTGAACAAACAACCAAACTCTTCAGCTTCGTCGTCATCGTCACTAGCCATGTCAGGTAAATTGAAAGAATGTTCACCTTTGCTGCGTACAGATTTCGCAAAATATGCAATTACATAGTCTGGCCATAAATACTGTTACAATTAAAAATAAGAAAGATATTACATTTGAATTTGGAATCTGTCATTTTTATACGATTGTTCATTGTATTTTCTAATTTTGGCGCCAATACATTGTACAATATTTTGCTATATTAAAATGGAGTGGGGTGATAAAGAAAACCGAATCGCTGTGATTGCATTACACAAAGTTGGTATGGAGCCGAATGTAATTTTTAAAACTCTCCATACGCTTGGTATTAGTCAAATGTTTGTGTACCGGGCTATTAATAGGTACAATGAGACCTTCTCTGTTTGTGACAGAAAAAGATCTGGCCGTCCACGTAGTGTTCGTACGAAAATGGTGGTCAAAGCAGTAAGGGAAAGAATTCGAAGAAATCCTGTCCGAAAGCAAAAGATTTTATCTCGGGAGATGAAGATAGCACCCAGAACCATGTCACGCATTTTAAAAGATGACTTAGGACTTGCAGCCTATAAGAGACGCACTGGTCATTTTTTAACTGATAATTTAAAAAAGAATAGGGTGGTAAAATCGAAGCAACTACTGAAGCGGTACGCAAAGGGAGGTCACAGAAAAATTTTGTTTACGGATGAGAAAATCTTTACAGTTGAGCAACATTTTAACAAACAAAATAACCGTATTTATGCTCAAAGCTCTAAGGAAGCTTCCCAATTAGTCGACAGAGTGCAACGTGGGCATTATCCGACTTCAGTGATGGTTTGGTGGGGTGTTAGCTATGAAGGAGTGACTGAGCCATATTTTTGTGAAAAAGGTATCAAAACATCGGCACAAGTGTATCAAGATACCATTCTTGAGAAGGTAGTTAAACCCCTTAACAACACCATGTTCAATAACCAAGTATGGTCCTTCCAACAAGACTCAGCGCCGGGTCATAAAGCTCGGTCCACGCAGTCTTGGTTGGAAATGAACGTTTCGGACTTCATCAGAGCTGAAGACTGGCCGTCGTCTAGTCCCGATCTTAATCCGCTGGATTATGATTTATGGTCAGTTTTAGAGAGTATGGCTTGCTCTAAACGCCATGATAATTTGGAGTCCCTAAAACAATCCATACGATTGGCAGTGAAGAATTTTCCCATGGAAAGAGTGCGTGCTTCTATTGATAACTGGCCTCAACGTTTAAAGGACTGTGTTGCAGCCAATGGAGACCACTTCGAATAAGCTTTTTATATTTTGAATTGTTTTATATTTATGTATTAAACTAACACACTGTAAAAGTAATAAATATTATTTGCAATAAAAAAAAATGTTTTTTCTTCGTAACAATATTTATGGCTAGACTAGGTATATTAGATCCTCGTCTTAAAAACAGTTACTTTGCTGATCAAGATGAACAAGAGCCACTTCAGTTTCTAAAAACTTTTTTTAAATTGAAATATCAAGATAAATTATAGGTATAGAAAACCAAAGTGCTAAAATAGCAAGTCAATCAAGCAACAATATATTTTTTTCAATATACAGGGTTACAGGAAAAGTCGTGCTAGATCCATTAAGGGCGTGGAGTACCCATCATTTCTGACTTATTTTACTATGAAACACCCTACCCTAAACTTAACCCTTTTCGAGATATTCGACTTTTAATTTTTTTATGAAAAATTGCCGATTCTTAGGCTACTTTTATTTTTAATTTTTTTGTGTATCTTAATATTATTATTATTGCATTTTTACATGGGTAATAAGATGCTTTAGGACGTCAATAATTAAAACAGTGCATAAGTCAATTGAATGTACCGTAGTAGACAAGTAAAGGTTAAGAAAAACAAGAAAATATTGAAAAGTTTATTTTTCTCTAAGCCATAACTAAAAAAAACATTATGGGAATTGTTCGGCAGATGTTTTTCTAAATATCTACGTTTCATCAGCTATCTAACGAGGTATACCAATCTAGGGTTTTATTCAATTCCATTGAAAAAAAGTTAGTTTTATAGGCGACAGAGAAGAAGAAAGGAAATTATTACTTAGCCCTAAATAGTAAAATAAAACAATACGTGAGCATGAAATGTTATTTATTGAGGTTTTCTCATAAGTTTTTATTGTTTACAGGTCATGTTCAACATGGCCGCCTCTATTTCTGACACATTGTCGCATCCTTCTACGGAGACCAGTCTTCACTACTCTAGTGGTCAACGTGATCCTTATTTTGTTTGCTGCATCCACAATCCTTTCTCTTAAGTCTTCTACAGACGAAACTGGATTCGGCTCGATAAACTCTGTCAAAAACGGCCACATCCGGTACTCGACGACCAGGGTAGCGAGTTATGTATTCATTGCGAGCTTGCGCAGACACACAACGGCAGTGTCCATAACAAATAAGCATATCAGCATATTCCTCAGGTGTGTAGGACGTCATCTTCAACACTTCCGTATCACAGGGACAAATCAGAGTCCGGTTAACAAGCACAGTAGTCACAAATCAGAAGAAATAGTCCAGAATCACAGCCAAGTCGAGAAGCACAAAAGCAGACTGACAACCAAAACAATACCCCCTGTTGTATTCCCATATTTTTTCTTTCATTCGCATCTACATAAATCTTTACTGTCTGGTTTCAACTTGAAGGACAAAATAAAGAAACGCGGGACCGTTAGACCTGCTACCTGGAGCGTCTGAACGACTTTTTTTCCACGAAATGTGATACAAACCCTAGATTGTTATACCTCGTTAGATAGCTGATGAAACGTAGATATTTAGAAAAACATCTGCCGAACAATTACCATAATGTTTTTTTTAGTTATGGCTTAGAGAAAAATAAACTTTCCAATATTTTTTTGTTTTTCTTAACCTTTACTTGTCTACTACGGTCCATTCAATTGACTTATGCACTGTTTTAATTATTGACGTCCTAAAGCATCTTATTACCCATGTAAAAATGCAATAATAATAATATTAAGATACACAAAAAAATTAAAAATAAATTTAGTAGCCTAAGAATCGGCAATTTTTCATAAAAAAATTAAAAGTCGAATATCTCGAAAAGGGTTAAGTTTAGGGTAGGGTGTTTCATAGTAAAATAAGTCAGAAATTATGGGTACTCCACGCCCTTAACGGATCTAGCACGACTTTTCCTGTAACCCTGTATAAGAACAAAGCTCTAGAGAAGGATGAGCTTGATATATATTTTACGGCTAAAACCCGAAGCGCGGCTGCACCTGGTTTTAGCCGGTTAGAACTAGGTGTAGCCCACATACTCTTGGTTAAACCTAGTACGAGCCGATTGTTTTCGGGTAAAACTAGGTCTAGCCTTGATCATGCTGGCTACAACTAGGTCCAGCCATTCCCTGTTGGATAAAACTAGGGCTTACCCGATATCATTCCGGCTAGAACTAGTTTCAGACTATCTCTGTTGGATAAAACTAGATGCAAACAAGTAACAGACGCCTGGCTCACGCGAGTCGCGCCCCCTTATGTAAAGTCGGTGATACAGTCCGAGTTAAAATTCCTGACGTGGACAGAGGTAGAGGCGACTTTCCTAATGTTTTAATGGTTGTACTTGAATGTAATGATAAGGGGTTATAAAAATTAGGAAACAAAAACGGCACTATAACAGTCGGCACTAACACAATCAGTACACAATTTTTTAGAACTTGACATTGTTTCACCTGAAAAGAAATCACTACGCCAAATAGGCAATGCACAATCGACCTCTGGTGGGCAAGTCTAGAAAGTGCCTCTGCAAAGCTGCTGGTATTTTGTGCAACTCAAAATGTCACTCAAGTTTAGATTGTTCTAAGTTTAAATAGTTTATGTTACTGTATAAAAGTGTGATTTATAATTACATATAATAAAATTCTTTAAAATCTCTGCTGCTTATCTCCCATAGTATTTAACACAGTAATTAATATTCTAATAGATAACATAACAATAGATGAAAAAAGGTGGGGCTATCGGTTTAAGTCCAATGGCAAATATACAGAATCCATCCTAGCATTCGCTGACGACCTAGCGATACTTACTCGGAATCCAAAGCAGTGCCAAGAACTACTGCGAAAGGTTGATGAATTCTGTGAGTGGACTGATGGAATGAGAGTAAAACCTAGCAAATGTTATTGTCTGTGTTTAGGTAGGCGGGATACGAGATATACTTCATATGACCCCGGTCTCACTATTGGCGGGGAAAACGTTTCAATAATATCAGAAACCGTGCCTTTTAAATTTCTTGGTAGAAAGATAAACGATAAAGGTCGCTCTCCAGTACTAGACGATGTCGTCAATAGTTTCATAAACGACATTGAAAAGGTAGACCATCAACCGATAAATAACGTAAAAAAAGTCTGGATATACGACAACTATTTAACATCACGTCTCAATTGGCCTTTCCTTGTGTATGATTTAAACCAGAACCTCTTGAAACAACTAGATGCTAAAGTGACGAAAACATTGAAATCGTGGCTAGGGTTAGCTCAATCTGCAGACTCTTCTGCTCTGTATCGAGACACAAATAACTTTGGGATGAAACTAAAAAAACCATCGGAACTCTACAAACATCTAAGAGTCACTAAAATGCAAGTCTTATCAACATCTAAAGACGAAATTGTAAAATCCATCCCAACTGATAAAAATTCATCTGCGCTCGAATCACGGTTACAATTCCACAAAAAGTTCATGATAGGCGCACAAACTAGTAGAGTAGGTCTAGGAAACACGGAAAGTCAATCGGACAGAGAAATTATAAAATCTTTCTTGAACCAAGATGAGAATAACAGCTACAGAGTGCACGCAATGAACCTAGAAATGCAAAATGAATGGGTTACTCTAGGGGACTACTGTATACCTTTAGCCTTGAAGTGGCGCACTTTGCTTTACGACTGGTCACCAGCATTACTTAAATTCTACCTCAACGCCTTTCAATTGACTCTCCCCGATCAAAGCAATCTTGTAAGATGGGGAAAAGCCACGGACAAAAAATGCACAGAATGTGGCAAAGAAATTGGTACGGCAAGACACTTATTGGTAGGCTGCAAAGTGCTTTTGGATAGGGGTCATTACTCGCAACGTCACGACAAAGTATTAGGGATTATACGCGAGGCAGTGAGTCTGTCGATTGCCAGAGCTAGAAAAGGACTGACTACGAATGAAAGACAAAACATCCAATTTGTTAAGGAAGGCACTACTAAAAAGACCACCTACAAGCCTTTTTCGGTCCTGAGTCCGGCAGACGATTGGACTCTACTGATTGACACGTATGAAACACACTACAAAATCCCGGAGGATATCTGCGTGTCGCCGTTGAGACCAGACATATTCCTCTACTCAAAATTAAAAAAGCGTGTAGTACTTATTGAGCTCACGGTACCGTGGGAAACTAACATCCCTAAAGACCACGCAATTAAGACAAATAAATACTTTGACTTGACAAATGAGATAATCAGAAATGGCTATAGGGTTACTCTGTATGCCGTGGAAATAGGTGCGAGGGGTACACCAGCTAAATCCCTCTACAATCTATTAAAAGAACTAGGACTGCCGAGAACTTCAGTAAGCTCTCTACTATCACGAATGTCCAAAACGGCATTGTTAGGTTCCTACCAAATTTGGATAGGTAGAGGACGGAACATGGCAGACAGTGAAGGTGACCGCTAACGCGTTGTAAGGGGCCTCCTTAAACCTACATCTGGGTCGTAAGTCCCAGACGCTGTTACGCCAGTGTTCCGCCCTCTATCACGCGATGGACCCGGCACCCGCACGGAGAATCCATGGAATGCTAAGATTAGGTCTTATTATTATAATATGCAACTATTCGAGCTACAATGTGTCTTGCATTCTGGTTGCCTTTTTTTGATAATATACTTTACTAAAAGAAAAATTCTTGAATGGCGGAAACACTAGACACTTTTTAACGACATTATTAATTGTAACCGTTAAACAGTCAAATTAATCAGTTGGACCACGGGTCAAAGATAAGGTGCCATAGTCCAACTATCTTTTTCGTTGGACCACCACCCCTATTAGAGGCCCATGGTCCAACTGATTGGACAAAGTAGTTGGACCACCACCCCGAAAGGGTAATATAGGCAGGTGAGGTGATTGTAAATAAAAATCTGATTAATCAATTTTTCTTATTAAAATCAAATATTGATTGAATATTCACTTATTTTAATTAAATTCACTTCATCAGATTCACTATCTGTAATATTGAAATCACGCAGCGTAAGATTACATATTATTATTTATGTAAGTTGGTGTGCAATAAAGTATTATCTATCTATCTATATATCTATTATTTCTTCTGTTTTCTGTATGAGTAGGCAAAGTAAAAAGTTCCTTAAAATCTCTTTTTAGATTGTCAGTAGATACATTGTAAGCCCGGTTACCTTTTACGATGCCTTTCAATTCATGTGGCTTGTAATATTTTCTTTTGGTTTCGCTGGGGTAAAATGCCTACGCATCCCCCTCTCGTCGGGGGACGGGAGGGGTATGTGGGGCTCCCAAGGGTGACCCCCCAGTGCACCCACTAAAAGTCCCCAGCGGCACTCCTTCATCGCCTTACTTGGAGGGGGCCTGGGAAACCGGCAGAGTCTTTGCGTCCAGTCCCCCTTCGGCGATGCCCGCCATTACAGGCGGGCCCTTCTCTTCTTGCGAACGGCCGTGAGTGCTCCAGACATTTAGGTTAGTTACAAATACATATTATTTATTTAGTAGAAATTCTAGGCACAGAGAACATATATATGTACTCTGTGAGAAGCATCTTTCTCGTCAACATAGTCATTATTGTTATTGGTTGCGGATTTGGTGCGCGTCATTTGGGTAGAATGCGAGCACAAAACAACGAACACTGATTTACACTATTTAATTTGAATTAAAATAACTAACTATAACGTCACAATCGTTAATGCTCAAAAGAAATCAATAGTTAGGACTGAGCAGCGGGTTCAGGGTAGCGATGCGCAATTTAAATCTTTGAACTGATCAGGGATTTATAAATCTTTTGGTCCTAAAGAGTTATATCCATCTTTTAAATCTTCAACTCCTTTAAATCTTTGTAACTATAGTGACAGCCGAACAAAGATGCATTATGAATGTTTAAATCTATAACTCTTAACACGATGTAAATAAGAAACATTTTAACTTGTTTGTTAATATTTAGTTTGTTTACCGAGTTTAGATTCCGAGAAAACAATGTGTCATTCTGCACGTGTTCAATGCAATTAAGGATAACAAAAGCTTAACCGGCACTTCAAAGTCTTTTGTTACCTGATAACATAACATAAACAATAATACCGATAATAAATTATAGTTATAGTAGTTACCATTTTGAATTAAATTAAGTTATAATAAATAAATTTAAAAATGTCCAATGATGAATGTGATAGGTAAAAAAAAATTAATGTGATAATATAATTAAAATGTTATGTAATAATTAATCCTTAGATACATTATTAAGTACTTTATTTGAATTGAATTGTATTATAATAAAAAGATTATTATGCAATTAATACGTAATGTTCAATAATTAGTAAGTAAATGTAATTTTTTTAAATATAATATTATAAATATATGTATTGTAATAATTACTTAATAATAATATGCAGATATATTTAGATATATCATGTAAAATATTGTAAATGTTGCATTCTATAAAGCGGAATAGGGCGATCCTACTCTTATTAATATCTTTTACATTAACCCATGTTCGCAATAAAAAAATTACTGTCTACAGATATGAACACATTTCTTCCTAATAGAAAATGGCGTATCGCTATAAAAAGCGTTTCAAGTTGGACTCACTTCAACGTTACCAGGAGTTTATTTAAATTTAATATATTTATTTATTTCACTAATTACACAAAAAGCGAAAAAAAAACCTCGAGCGTGACTAATAGGTATTTTAACTTTTTACTTTTAATAAACCAGCTAGCACAATGCAATAGGATATTAATCCTAAATTTTAAAGTACCTATTTGAAATTAAAACAACAGGGCCCACATTTAAAAAAATATGTAAACAAATCAACGAAGTTCATCAGCAGTGACATTTGATTTTGCACTTTATAACAAACGCAAACGAAGTAGTTTCCTATGCACGTCAAAGTTCGACAGTAAATCTTATTCATCCATCAAAATCAAATCATTCTTTTTCTTTTTGATTCATATAATTCCGCAATCAATCTACATCCTCAATCTACATCTCCTTAAACAATCATCAGCAGTGACATTTGATTTTGCACTTTATAACAAACGCAAACGAAGTAGTTTCCTATGCACGTCAAAGTTCAACAGTAAATCTTATAATTCCGCAATCAATCTACATCCTCAATCTACATCTCCTTAAACAATCATCAGCAGTGACATTTGATTTTGCACTTTATAACAAACGCAAACGAAGTAGTTTCCTATGCACGTCAAAGTTCAACAGTAAATCTTATAATTCCGAAATCAATCTACATCCTCAATCTACATCTCTTTAAACAAAAAGGAACCATAACGGCAATGATTTAAAGATGTAATTGAAAAACAGGGGAGTTAGTGAGTGAATACATCTTTTGTAAGGATATACATCTTTTTTATGAGTCACTCCTGAGTTACACATCTCTAGTTCAGGGCACCAATTCTACTTTACTCTCCAATTCTAAAATGATCCAACTCGATTGGCTCCCATTTTCACAATCACCGGTGTTGACGCCTAGCATGTGTGAGCGCACACTCACACACACAAACGGCACGGGAGCGGGAGGAGACGAGCAGCGGGGCAGCGACGCGCGGGACGTACCTGCGCGGCGTGGGGTGCGCACTGCGTAGGGCGATACCATTATTGCCGGGCGAGTTCGCTCGTGCCCGTACGCCGCACTGCGCCACCGACACCAGCCAGTGCACGTCAAATTAATTTCGTAATTTCTTTCATTAATAATGTAATTCAGGTATTAAAGTCATTATGTATTGAAGATTGAGTTATTCATTAAAAGGCCTGTAAAATTACCATTAGCAAGTTCACCCACCTCGCTGCCAGCATCTGCAAGTTCTACAATCGGAAAAACTGTTTCCCGCTTACTAGTAAAACAAGATGGCGCCTCGACCCCGCTCGAGGCTAATGCTCTGCTCTGATTGGTCGTTATGCACCCTTACGGCCGGTCCTAATATCCGATCTCAATCCATTTTGACCGATCTTGGATCGAGATTTCAATTCGTTTGTGACAAGAGGTGTTGCAGTATCCAATCCAAAGATCGTAATATCAATCCAAAAATGTAATCGATCGGTGGGAGGAGTGTAATCCATTTTTAGAGATCTTTTGGATCGACCTCTCTTTAAAAATGACAAGAGCTGGGTTTCAATAACGGTTTATACGTTTTTGACATATCTGTGTACACTGGGGGAAGTTCCTGCTAGTTCAGTTTCTAAACAAATTGCCTTAAACAGCCACCGACAGTGTGACACGCACACATAGATACAACTACCCATTGCTATGACCAATGAGGTTGCATTAATTTCTTAAAGCGCCGCTACGACACGCCCCTAAACATACTCCTGTTTCTTAAATATTAATTAGTTGCAATTCGCTCTCCGGCTATTGACAACGCGCTATTTATTTTTTTCTTTCTACACTCACGACTTGGTTTTGTTTAACGGACTTTTGGAATTTTACTCTAACGCTGACCCGGCTTTACTTATGGACTCCTAAATCCTCAACGTGACTTGTGCTTGTGATATTTGGACCGTCGATTTATACTTTTACTGTAGACCCGTGCTTGCTATATGGACTTTGTTATCTGCTGGACTCGTGACATTTGACCAACTCAACCTACACGACATCATGGCAAGGAATCTCAATAGAGAAGAACGGACGCGAATCCTTGTCCTTCACCAACAAGGCCATAGCATCTCCCACATATCACGGGAATTAAATGTTATGGTAAGTCGCCAACGCTTACTATTATTTATTTTAATAATACTTTTTTATGTCTTTTTTTCAATTGTATAAGTATTAAATTTACCCATTAGACCATGCCTACCTATAATTATTATTATTAACAATATTAACTAATGATCGATAATTAAAATCAGACATATGTCCTTATTCCTACACGATAATATAACCCGTTAGAGAGTCAGGTGTAGCATACCAACAGGGTGCACAGTTGAGTCGTACGGGTTGTAACTAATCGCTATTGCTTCAATTTCCAAACAACGAAAAATATTTGAACCCCTTGTTAAATTCAATTCAATTCTATTCAAATAATTTATTTCAGACAAAGTCCATAGTGTTAGTATTACAAATTAACTTATATGACTAGTGTTAGTATAAAACATATAAAAAAAAAAGTGTTGTTTGTTAAAGTCAGTCCTCATATAACTAGTCGTAGAAAGTTAAGGTAGAGACGTATTATATAGCCGTCTAAGAGATATATTATATTCAACATCAATCAGGCTTCTCCAATCCGCCTGGCCAGCGTGGGGAAAGTAGGTCAAATCCTCTGTCCGCTTCTTGCGGAATAGAAATAAATTTTATTTGGGAAATATAGGATATAGACATGCGCAAAACATTACTTTGAAATGCCATATCACATCACATTACATTACGCGGAACGTAATATTACTTTGTGATATTACAAATGTGATATGTATCACAGGAGTTCGATTCGCCGTTCTATTCATATAGTATTGATTGTGATACATATTTAATTTTGTAATAAGTTATATATATCATTTTATAGAATTACAAGTTATTGGTGGTATTTTTAAATTTATTTTTTTATATTCTTTTATTCTTTTTTTATTATTTTTTAATAATATTCTTATAATATTTTTTATAACTTTTTTTATTTTTTTTTTATTAATTACAAGGATTTCATTTCTATTATTTTAGGGCATATTACATTTTTTTTTAAATCTTTATTGGACAGAAAAGGGCTTATTCACTTTGTGAACATGTCGCCCCATATTACAATTTATAAAAATTATTTAGAAATAAAGTATTATTTTAGTCGTTAAAAATCCATACGTAAGAACATTTTTATACACATAATACAAAGTAGGCGAGAGAGAAAGATTCTAAGATTTTCAATTTCGGACAATAATCATTTGAAGACTGCAAGCTAGCATTACATTACGCGGACTTAAGATGTGCCAGAGCCATGAGCGTATAGCGATCGAGTAATGTTATTAGATTACTCGATAGCTATACATTACATTACGTGATGTGATGTGTGTGATGCGTAATGCATTAGTGTGTCGCGTAATGTTTAATGTGATATTACCCGTCCGAGTAATATTACTTTGTGATATCAAGCGCATTACTTACACATGACTAGATATTACCAACATCTAACAAAAGATAATAAATAAAAATAATTATTTTATGTAAACACAATAGTTAGCTTAAATGTGCGTCATTACTTATACCAAATTTCATTCTATTATGTTTAATAATAATATTGAAAAATCTAAGAAAACGCTAGTATGAAAAATCTAACTTCTGATAAAATCTTCATACTTACAATACAAATATGTTTATTTTTCCACATAAAAGTACAGTTCCACTTACAGACTATACATATTATTATTTATCAAAATAACAACTAATATTTGTAAGTAGTATAGTGAACTCTGGTATCCAAGGTAAGATTTACCTTGTGTTATGGATACCTGTGCTCTCTCATGATTTGCACAGTTTTACGTTATTAGATAGTGGACGTGGTTTAGTGATCAACAATTACCATACAAAACAGCAATTTCATAGGTAAAGCCTTACCTATGAAATTAATAATTCACATATTTTAATAATTCACATTTGCCAAGTTACATTTTTTTAAGAACTATCTTCTGCTGACCCTGTAACTGGTTAGTCATGTAATGCAATAAAAATTGAAAAAGCCATGAATAAGTGTCATGGTTATGTTACTGTCCCGTAAACATAGATACTAGACCTATGTAGATATTTTGTGTGAAAAAAAATACTTTCAATTATTAGGCTATCTGGCACTTATCGGAAGATTGTTCATTTAATTGTTCTATTAATTTCAGTTTATTTAGATGAAATCTCTATACAACCTTCGTTATGAATAAATTTTGTGGTCTTTTTAGTATCTTAAACACTAGGTGTATTTAACTTAGTGTAAATAATTTCTTTCTTTTAGAGAGCAACGGCTCGTCGGTGGATACAGAGGGATGCTGAGGAGGGCTCTATTGCCGATCGTCCTCGTATACAGCCGCCTCGCATCATGACTGCAGACCGTGTGGCACATATGGTGCAAACTTATCAAGAGCGACCCTTTACGAGTACGGCTTCATTTGCTCAACAATATGACTGCTCCATGCGAACAATAAGAAACGCGTTGCATGGAGCAGGTATTCACCACAGAAAACCAGCAAATAAAATAGTTTTAGGTCAGGCCCAAAAAGAAGCTAGAGTGCGTTTTGCTCGCGAGTTCAGAGATTTTGATTTTTCACACGCCATATTTTCCGACGAAAAGTCATTTAAATCGAGTCTAGTAGGTCGTCGGAACTTATGGCGTGTAAATAATACTAGATACGAGCCAATAAATTTAAATCCCAATAATGAATCAGGAAGAGTGGTAGTTAATATGTGGGGGTGGATGAGCGCTCATGGGCCAGGAGAGCTGGCGTATATTGATGGGAGGGCCACTGGACAGTCATATACAGAGTTGCTGGAGGAAGTCATGTTGCCGACTGTGCGCACAGTGTATCCTGTGGAGGAAGTTCCTCATTTTTATTTCCTCCAAGACAATTGTCCGATACACTGTGCGCGTGTTGTAAGAAATTGGCTCCTTCAGCACCCTGAAGTGAGAACTGTCCCATGGCCTTCGCGGTCCCCGGTCGCGGTCCGCGGACTCCGATTTATGTCTAAAACTCGTCGGCTCAATGCGAAGTAGATGCGATGCCGTCATCGATGCAGGCGGAGCTCTAACGAAGTATTAAAAAAGATGCTTTAAGTAACTTCAATTATATTTAGTTAGATTTCTCTTAGTTATATTTAGCAATCATATATTTTATAATTAGCAATCATATATTCATTGTAAAAAAAAAGCCGTAATTACAGTAAATTTAGTAACACCTAATGGGTAATGTCCAAACAGTTCTTTTAATCATTGTTTTTTAATTGTATTGTATAAAAAGAATTAGTAATAAATAACTTTAAGCACAGCCTTAAGGTAAAGTATTTCATTAGGAATAATAATACCTATTGTCTCAAAATAATAGTTCAAGTTAAGATTTTTAAAATGTATTTACCTACTTCACTTATAAAAAATACAATGATTATAGGATGATTCAGACTTTTACCAAGAAGAGCTAGTAAATCTTCAGGTTTATCGTAGTTCGGGCTTTTACAATAAATACAGTATAACTATCAAACAATTTTAATTTATATATTTTATAGGAGTTTACCTTATTTAAGTATTGTGGCCACACCTTTATATTTAGCAATAAGATTGTAGTAATATTATAGTAGGTAATGTTAATTCTATACAGGTAGGTAATAAGGTTTGGGATGCACTCACTGACAGACAGACCGACATCATAATAGTAAATAACGTAAATAATGTCGCCCCGCGACAGCTGTCCCATCGGATACTTTTACTCAATACATCCTAAACCTTATTTCTATAGAATTAACATTATTATCTTATTACTACAACCGTATTTATAAATAAATATAAAGGTGGGTCCACAGTATATTTCAATACATATTATAATTACTAATTACGAAACTCAAGAATTCCAGGTAATGTAAGAAGTAACTTTGATAGTTAACCTCTTAGTAAGTGTCATTTCGTTTTTTTAAGCAGGTTTTCTTAATATTATTGAAAATTTAATGACAAAATATCTATTGAGACTATCAAAGTTATTTAAATTAATTTAATAGTTAAAATGTAGTTTAAATTATATTGTAGTCCTTGTTTGTAAAGCTAATATCCGGAAACTTTGTATTGAATAATAATTTAAATATAAAATGCATTATTTATAAGATTTATACTTAGTTTATCTGTTAATATTGTTAACCGAGCTGAAGTCATTTAAAGCATCTACCTAAATAATATGCTCTAGCTTGTAAGCATGACGTAACTATATAAATCATTTCTGTAGCGTATTCGGAATTATCCTATCACTATTTATTTCTCATGCTTCTTTTTGACCTGACTTACGGCCGAATACTCAAACGTCTTTTAAAAGTAAAGCGGCGCTTAAACTAGACATTTGTGTGAGAATTTCTAGTTTAAGCCGCCTTATTTTTAACGACGTTTGACTATTCGGCTGTTAATATTTATTTAAATAGCTGAGTAGGAGACCTTTAGGCTTCCTGTATACGACGCCGGAACCGCACCGGCGCCGGACCGCAATACTGTGTATTCACATCAAAATCGCATCACCACCATGCCGTAGCCGCATCGCTGCCGCACCGTCGCCGCGTAAAAACCGTATTGTATCCGCGTTTATTAATAAAGCAGCGATCACAGTTCAGTATAACATTGTCGGTGTAACTGTACAGACTTCACTGTTATTCGTATCTATATAATGTTAACATTAAGTAAAAAAAAGAAAGTGTTACTTACTTATTTGATCTTCAAGCAACGGCAAGAGCAAATTACTAAACGCAGAAGAAGATTTTGGGTACACCCTGTTTTATCCGTTAGGGAGGATAAGGGTGAATTTCATGTACTTTTTGAAGAGTTAAGAAATTATGAAGAAAAATTTTATGAATATCTCAGAATGAGTGTAAGAACTTTTGATGCACTGTTGAACATTTTACGAAGCAAAATTCAACATCAAGATACCAATATGCGACCTAGCATTTCTCCTGCAGAAAGACTGGTGGTCACCTTAAGGTAAGTAAAATACATTTAATTAGAACATATTTATTCAAGAAGATGCCAGATGTACGTATCTAATTATTATGAATTTAAATAAACTTAAAAATATAACACGTAAATTCAGTTTAATTCTGCAAAATCCAAATCAAAAGTAGATCCATCGGGGCTCATTGCATTATCTGTCAAAGAATTGGTTCCACTATAGTTTGAATTTTGGGTCTCTGGTCGTCTAGTAAAGGTCGATTCATTTGCGACAGCAGTACGATATCCGTAAGAAGGAGAGGATTGCATTTCGGCGTTGTAGTCATAGGAACTTGGTTGTCCTATACGATGAGTGGTAGGTGCATTAGTAATTGGAGTACTATATTGGTAATCATAATGAGCATTTGTAATTCTGTTTTTGTTTTGTATATTTCGTATTATGGACATTACTTGAAACTGAAATTCTACCACATCAGCGTCACAGAAATTGTCTACAGTTGCTGCAATGCTTTTAAAAAAAGACATTGAGCGGCACTCATCTTCATTTTCAACTTTATCAATAAACTTCAACATCCTTTCGTCGACTGCGCTTGTTATTGATGTAGTGCGTGGTTTCTTTGGGGCTGAAGAATCATTATTATTAATTTGGCGGAACATGTTTGAACCCGTTTCCCTTGTAGTAACAATTTTCTTTAAAAATTGCATGTTATCGTAATACACGTATTTGTGAAGTTTCTTAGCACCTGATCCTGACTTGTATTCGTTGAGTTTTTTTTCGTATTTCATCCACGAATCTCTTATATTTCGCCATTTATTTAATAATAATTTACCTGAAAAAAAAAACGGTATTATTAATGTATTTTTTATCTTTACAGATACCTTGCAACTGGAAACTCAATGGCTGATTTAGAATATAGGTTCAGAATTGGGAAGAAAACTATAAGTTTGATTATACGTGAAGTATGTATTCATATATGGTTAGAGCTCGCACCAAACTACATGAAAATGCCTTCTGAAGAAGAGTGGCTTCAAATAGCTCAAGATTTTGAAAATATCGCTAATTTTCCGCACTGCCTTGGCGCCGTAGATGGAAAACATATCAGACTCATAAAGCCACATAAAAGTGGATCAATGTTTCTAAATTACAAGCACTTCTTTTCTATCGTCCTTATGGCTGTAGTTGACACAAATTATAATTTTATATTCATTGACGTCGGAGCTTATGGAAAAGACTGTGATTCAAGGATTTTTAAAGAAACAGCATTTTGGCGAGGTCTAATAAATAACACGCTTAATTTACCACGACCTCAGACTTTGCCTAATACTAATTTGGATTTACCCTATATATTTGTGGGTGATGAAGCATTCGCCTTACATTGTAATTTACTACGACCATTTAGTGGTCAACAACTTGATACAACTAAATCAGTTTTTAATTATCGGTTAACCAGAGCTCGAAGATATGTAGAATGTGCATTTGGAATAATGTCCAAAAAGTGGCAAATTTTTAATCGCCCTTTAGATGTGTCACTCAATTTGGCCATAGATATAGTAAAATCATGCTGCGTATTACAGAATTTTATTCATAAATACGAGAATATCAACGACATAATAAATACAACCAACTCGGAGTTTAGTACTTTCCGAAGTTCCAACAGTCTACGGACTGATCTGAATGAAACGGCAAACGCAGTTCGTTACAGATTTGCTGAATATTTTATGTCTGAACAAGGACGAGAGTATCATGGCAAAATATATATTCATAATATATATTCATATATTCCACGAGGACCATGTAGGCATCTACACTGTTACGATTAAATAAAATAAATGCAACTCACCATATTCGTTTTTTTATTTATCGGACAAACTTTCAAATTTCTCATTTAAAATTACACAAATCTCTTGCCATGCTTTTATATTTTTTCTTTTATCTTTATAAGATTCACTTGTCTTATCCCATAATACCTCCCTTTCCTGCACTAAATTAATTAGTAACTCATAATCAAACTCCTCCATGTTAATAAAATGCCTGAAGACACACGTGTGGACATCTGCGCGGGCGACCTGTCACTGAGCGTCGTGTAATGTCTACAAAATGGCGGCGCTCTGGCGGTCCGGCGCCGACGCGGCCGCATGCCTATATCCCATTACTGGGGTAGGCAGAGACAACAGAACGCCACATGTCACGACCCAAACGTCTGTCGCCATCATTGGCTCCCCAGATATGGTTTTGTTTCGAGTTTTCCTTCTCTTTTGTAGGCATAGGTAATATTATTTCAAAACTAAATAGTAACAGGTTGCTACTAGCCCATCGCCTATGGGTTTCGAATTTGCCGTATCCCTTAATAGACTCTTACTATTTGCTTTGGAAGATTAGCAGCTGAAGCATTCTATGTTTTTCTTCCGCCTCCAGCCCAGCGCGGAAGCTCCTAAGAGATTTTTAAATAACAAGTCATTGTGGAAATGTGTAGGTAATTATTTATTCATCAACTGACTTCGAAAAATCAAAATCAAAATGGCTGTTTTCAGATACCGTGTCATCTAATTGATGAAAACATTGTGTATTTTCCGGTGTTTCTGGAATTGATACTTCATATTCACGCGCGCGATCATTTACATTATAATTTGTAGATGAAGCTGTAGCAGTACGATATCCCCTATATTGATTTTCGGGGTAAACCGAAGTATAAGCAGTTTGGGAATAACTTGGCGCAGGAGTCGAATTATAAACATAAGGGGATCGAGTTCTTTGACTTATGTTTCTCATCGCTTTTATAACCTCAAACTGAAATTCGACGATATCAGCGTCATTAAATTTTTCAATTGTTGGTGCGATTCCCTTGAAAAACGACATAATTCTACTGTTATCTTCCATTACGATAGAATCAACTAACCCCGAAATTTTCCTCTCAATATCATTCTCTGTGTCTTTTCTCTTCCTTTTTTTCGAGACTGTAACCTTTGGTACTTCATTTTCTTCTGTATTTGGAATATTCTCGTTTTCGGCAAGTGGCATATTTGATTCTGTCAGTCGATGACCCATAATTTTATTTAAGAACAGCATTTGTTCGTAAAATTTATATTATATTTGTACTCTTTCAGTTTTTTGGCACATCTCATCCAGTTATCTCTAGCTCCACTCCACTTTTTCATTACAAGTTTACCTGAAAAATAAAATGAATTGTTACAGATATTTAGCATCAGGAAATTCCTTCACGGATCTGCAATACACATTCAGAATTGGAATAAAAACTATAAGCTACATAGTTCGAGAAGTATGTACAACAATATGGTCTAAATTACGAGAAACCTACATGAAAATTCCATCCACAGAGGAGTGGAAAATGATAGCCAATAATTTTGAAAGTGCAGCGAACTTTCCTCTATGCTTAGGAGCAATAGACGGCAAACATATACGAGTCATAAAGCCTGAAAAAAGTGGATCTATGTTTCTTAACTATAAACACTTCTTTTCTATTGTATTGATGGCCGTGGTAGACGCAAATTATAATTTTATTTACATTGATGTTGGCGCATATGGAAAAGAGTGCGATTCAGCAGTATTTAAAGAAACACAATTTTGGAAAAATCTCATAGATAACAGATTAAGCATACCACAAAAGTAAACGATTTTTTTTAAGTATTTTTTATTTGTATTAATCGAAGTAGTCACCCATGCAATCAATGCATCTTTGCCAATGCAGTGGCAGTTTATTAATGCCCTTCTAAAAAAAATCAGCTGGACGGAAGGCAACCAATTCTTCAAAGGCATTTTGTACTGCCTCTTGGATATTGAATTTTTTTCCAGCCAAAAGGTTATCCAAATTTTGGAAAAAGTAGTAGTCTGAAGGCGCAAGGTTTGGAGGATGACGGAGAGCTTCCAACCCTAGTTCTTGCAACTTGGAGATCGTCTGCTGTGCAGTATAAAGTCGCGCCTTGTCGTGCAGTAGCAGCGAAGACGAGCGATTGACCAATGCTGGATGGAGATGATTATTGTGTTCAGTTCTTCACAGTACACATCCGCAGTAATGCTCACCCCGTTTTGTAAGAAGCTGTGATGAATCACACCGGCGCTAGACCACCAAACAGTGACCATCACTTTTCTAAGGGTAAGTTTTCGTTTAGGGTATTGTTTTGGTGCTGAACCAGGATCCGACCAACTTGCTGAGCGCTTACGATTACCAAACAAAATCCATTTTTCGTCGCTAGTAACAAAGCTGTTCAAAATTCCTTCATTTGTGTGTCTGTTGAGCAGTGCAAGGCATGTCTCGACGCGTACCTCGCGCTGGCAATCATTTAGTTCGTGGGGCACCCATTTGTCAAGCTTTTTTACCTTGCCAATTTGACGCAAACGGACCAATATTGTTTTGACGTTAACGTCGAAAGCTGCTGCAAATTCAGCCGTAGATTGTGTATCATCGGCTTCCACAATCGCCTTTAATTCGTTATTGTCGACCAAGTCTTCGGACGACTACGAGGTTCTTTTTCAGGTCAACATTTCCAGAACGGAAGCGAGCAAACCAATAACAAGCGGTGCGTTTGTTTGTAGTGTTAGCTCCGTAAACGTCGTTGATGATGCGTGCCGCTTGTGCCGCGTTGCTGCCACGACGAGACTCATATTCCAAAAGTACTCGATTTTTTAACGTATCCATAACAACGAAAAGGATTGAATTGCGATGAAAACGTAACACTAATCAATAAACAAATGACTACTTTTGGAAAAAGAATTCCATGTTTTTAAAATGATATTGATTTGAAATTAAAATTATTAGCCAAAAAAAAATATTTTGGTTTGAAATGTCCAGTACTAAAAAAAGGCAATTTCATAGGTAAAGACCTATTATAACCTTACCTAAAGTTCTGCATTAAATTTATTTTGTTTAAAGATCTTACTTACCTAAGTACCTACTTTACTTAAATATAAATGTTATAAATATGCAATGTAAATGAAGACGTCTACAATATTTTTGTTGACAAATTTAATATTGTTTTGTTTTAGAACATCAATGGAATGTTTATGTCGCTTTTATAACATTAAATATCCATAAAAGAAAGTCTCAGAACTTATTACTCAGTTTACTTATATTATAATATTTTATATCGAAATGACCTCTTTTGTGGCGACTAATGACGTATGTACGATTGTTAGGTAGATACCTTCTTCCACGTAAGATATCTTTCTATGTATAAAAAGACATATATCCTATTCTATAGAATGCAGTGACAGCCCCGCCGTCTAACCAATAAAATCTTTTAAAATTCAATTAATTTGTATTTTAAAAGATTTGATTGGTTAGACGGCGGGGCTAGGTCGGTGGACAGTGACAACTCACTGCATTCTAAACGCGAATAGAATATAGGTACATTATCTTAGTAAAATGACAACATAGGGATAAAACTCTTTATACAATAGGTATATAAAAAAGGTTATTTTAATTCATTCTGCCAACTTTAATTTTAATTGGTTCATAATTCTCAAAATAGTAACTTTTTTTACTAAAAGTGCTCTCCTGTAAAGTTGCTATGTTGTAGATGTCTGTATTAACTTTGCTGCGATCAAAATGTGACCTCAAAAATAATAAATCATCTAAAGTTGAGTAACCTGCTGCGAATTCGGTTACACATAATTCCTGCTGTAGAAAAAGCACGCTCTGTTTCAACGCTTGTAGGGGGAATGCATTGAAGATGCTTGTAAACGGCCTCCTAATAACGTCCTGGTGAACCACTATCCTCGAATAACGCCATATCCACTCTAACATTACAATTTCTTATTATTCAGAAAATCCGCGGATTTCATTTTCGAATCCGGATTTACAATCCGAGTAAAAATGGGCGGATATCCGGATTTTTCGGATTACGGATAGTCCGGATTGCATTCGCTACCGCCAACACGCACTGGACTAGCGTGGCGGCTCATGGTCCAAAACCTATGAGTGAGGGATAAACATATTATGCGGGAGGACTGTGTCCAAATAATAAATCATAACAGCTTTGTGATTGTGACGTCATCCAACGTTAAAAAGTAAAGATTTCATAAAAATTTAAGTAAAAAGTTCTTATAATTAGTTAATACTAGCTTCTGGGCGCGGCTCGATTCGCGTGGATGTAGTTTATCGTGCATCCCACAAAAACATTCTATTCGGGATGAAAAGGAGCATATTTATGTGTTAATTCAGGGTTTTACCCAAATTTCATCATTAAAGAAGTAACAAACACACTCACAAACTTTCGCATTTATAAAATTACGTAGTATGATTGAATGGACTGTTTAGTCTTTAGACCTACACCTAGTTGGTAAATTTAAGGTAAGGTGTAATAATATTTAACTCTACCTAGAAAACAAAATAAGAATATATTCGGTACCTAAATAATACCTACCTCATGTAGATATTATTTAGGTATACGTGATAATGATAATCACGACTTCTTCTCATGTTAGTATGTATTTTTAATTTAGTAGTAGGTAGTCGCTCGGTTTTTTTTAATCATAAGCACGTGCAACTCTGCTTCAGTCTAAAACTACATTATGTTACGAAAAATTTCCAGTAATTGTAAGTTACGGTCTTGTATCTATTGCCGACAAAGGATTCCTATTCTTTGTTCACAAATTCCTTTGTTTCAAATTTCTGACGAAAGCAATAAATTACTTATCTTGGATTGAAATGTGGGAAAAAGTTTTGCACACCATTGTTTTTAAATGTGTAATATTTGTTAAGTTTTTTTTTTAAATTATGTATCTATTTTATTTATTTATTTAAAAGAATTTACTACCCGTGAGAAAGAGTTTTGCAACACTTTCTCATAACATTATTTTTAAATGTTTAATAATAGGTCTTTACCTATGAAATTGCCGTTTTTTCGCCAAAGTCTTTAGCCTCTATATTTTCTTTTAAAACATAGATTGCTTGTATTATTTTTATAATTTGGTAAATACAGGGCATTACCTAACTAAGTAAAGATAATAAAAAAAAAAATTATTTGTATTAGTAATAAGCCTGTAAATATGGGTCCAATTTAAACCAGCGGTTTTTACCATTTAAACAAATGTAACTTCTTCCCTTATATTTTTTTTCTTATAATTAAAATGCTATAAGTTAGCTAAGATGTGCGCTATTACTTATACCAAATTTCATTCTATTCAGTTCAATAATTATTGAAGAAATAAGAAAACGTTAGTATGAAAAATCAAACTTCGCATAAATTCTCCATACAAATCGGCAATTTCATAGGTAAAGACCTAATATTACTTAGTTTTTTTATATGCAATTAAACATATCTATTTAAATCATTATTTAATAAATAATTTACCCGTGAGAGAAAGAGTATTGCAACCCTTTCTCTCTTAGCGTTATAGATATTATATTATTTATATTTAAATTCAATGTGTGAATTTGTTATCATTACCTATCACGTATACCTAAACAATACCTGCCAAATTTAGTCTTGTTTTGTTTTCTAGGTAACAGTTACATAATAATATTAAAAACCTTATCTGATTTACTAACAAGTTGTACTCATAGGTTTAAAAAGTTCAATCAAAAATAACTAATTAGGTATAAGAACTTACGAATTATTTGAAATCCCTACTTTTTTACTACATACAGCTGTTATTATAACAAGGTTACGTCCTAATATTAAATTGCGGGGCTTATCCGAAACTACTGTAACCCATAGGTATTGGTAAGAGATGTTCATAAAGTTGCAGTAGAGTAAGTGACTTTTCCATTTAAGTTTTGTTTACCTACTTATCTCGAAATTAATAACGAAACTGCTGATAACCGTTGTATTGTGTTGTGCATACTAACAGAGCACTCAGTCAAATTAAATAAAACTGTTAAAACATTATATTTAAAAAAAGTATTTAAGTATGTTTATCCGATGTCTAGTACCCATAGTACAAGCTTTGCTTAGTTTGGGACTAGGTGGCGATAAGTGAATGTGTGAGGATTATTTGTTATATATTTTTATTTATATTTTCATTCCTTTAATATACAGTGTGTAAAAAAAACCCTGTCCGATCCGTAACGGGGGCATTGTATACCAGACAAACATTCTAAAAATAATTTTTAAAATGAAAAATACGTAAAAAAAAAAAAAAAATTCGTTTTCATCTACGAAATTTACCCTGAAATTGGGGAATTTTCTTAAGCCCTGAACACTTAAGTCAAAGGCGGTTTCTTTGACTTCGAATAAAACGTAATAAATAATTCACCGACAAATTTAATCCGTGCCGACAAAGGACACCGCTTTCAATGTGAGCACACCAATGCACCGCCCTAGTGACGTAGCTATGATGAAAATGTTGAACAAGAAAAAAATATCGATTTTTTTAAATTACCTTCTTACTTTACTTACACTCCGTGTGGTGACTGAGTAAGAATACAGTGCGTAACCACCCCATCTCATCCCATGGGTGTCGTAAAAACCGACTAAGGGACTATCCGTGAATATTATCTTTACGTAATTAAAACAAGGAAAACTTGAAATAAAACTCTGTACCAATCCGTTTGTCCAGCGTGGTATTAGTAGGGCAAGTATCACTCAGTCACAGGAGGAGGCCCGTCCCGTAGGGACTGTCGAGTAGGACATTAATGGGCTGTTATGATGATGATGACTTTACCTAATCTTTTTTCTTTTTAAACTTTCTTAAATTTAGGAAAGGCTACATATCGGTTACGTTATTTAAAATTGTGTACGAAGCTCTTAAATATTTTACTTAAAACTGCGAAACTGTTCTTCAGTTACTGTAAAAACAAACTAATAAAATTGTAAAATTAAACTAGCTAATTAATATTTTAAAAACTATGTAACTGATTTTGTTATTGTATCATCATAACAGCCCATTAATGTCCCACAGGGACGGGCCGCCTCCCGTTACGGAGGGATCCTTGGCCTACTAATACCAAGACGGCCAGACGGATTGGTAAAGTGTTTATTTTCAAGTTATACTTCTTTTTACTTCGTAAAGATAATATTTACGGTTAGTCCCTTAGTCGGTTTTTACGACACCCATGGGATGAGAGGGGGTGGTGACATTTTGTATTCTTACTCCGTCACCACAAGGATAATGTTATTGTATGATTGTATTTAAACATTTATTGATTATCATGCACTTCTATCGATATTAATGAAAATAGTATTTTAACAAAGTTTCCTCCACATCCCTATTCCTTTAAAAACCTACTTCATAGATGCCTAATATTAACTAGATATTTTATTTATTTGTCGCAGTCTCGCGAAATAACTCTAACAGTTTAGACGTTCCGGGAGTGTAATTGTGACCTTGTGTACTTATTACGAGAATTACGTTACGACTATGTCCGTGCCGTATTCAAACGCTGAATATTTCAATATGTTAATGTGTTTAGGTAGAAGTGAGTGCAATTATGCAGCTGCACGTAGGGAATATGAGGAACGGTTTTCCATTCCTCAAGGTTTGCCTGTACCTTCAGTGCGTGCCTTCCAGAGGCTACACAACCGCGTGTACACCACCGGCAGTGTCAGTGGGGAGGTAGGACATCACAGGGAAGCCGGCAGACCCCGCCGCAGTGACAACATCGAGGAGGCTGTGTTGGAAATGTTCGATGCAGAGCCTACACTATTAGAGCCTACGTATTTTTACGAGACGTACTGAGTAAAGAGCTAGATGAGCTACCGCTAATCATTTACCGCTCCCTGTGGTTCCAGCACGATGGCGCTCCACCTCACTTTTTACGCACAGTGCGAGACTACCTCAACGTGCAGTATCCTAACAAGTGGATTGGACGTGGAGGTCCTATTGCGTGGCCGCCGAGATCGCCAGATCTAACTCCGTTAGACTTTTACTTGTGGGGCCACGTAAAACAAATAGTCTACACAAAAATTTGTGAAACGGAACAAGAAATGCGAAATAGGATAGTGAGTGCTTTCGATACCATAAAGTCAAACCCTGAAGTGCTACTTAATGTTTGAGAAAACCTAAAAAAAAGGTGCCTTATGTGTGTGCAAAGGGAAGGTGGCTATGTGGAGCATGATCGTCAGACCCTACAACAGCAAGTTGATATTTTTATCAACTAAAGGTATGTACCTAGGCATAAGATTTGATAAGTAATTTTATTTAAAATATCTACTCGTAAACGTCTTAACAATTACCAATTTATTGTGCATGTCGTTATCATTATCAATTTGTTATCTTTAAAGAATAAGTTTAAAATAAATGAAATGCAATTCAACAATCCTTTTAGGTATAAACACCTGATTTACTCGGAAGTACAAACCGAATCGTACCAAGTAGGTAGGTTAAACGGCGGCAGCACAGGCGGCGGCGCCGGCGCGCGAGCGGGCGGCTTTTATCAAAGGGATTAGGCGAAAGTGATTCGCGCGTCGGCATTCTTTGTGAATATCTACCTAGGTATTGATGTAGTACTCGCCGGTGTGCCTAGTGGCAACTTTTACGATTTCCCTTATAACTCACAAAATAATGTGGAAATTTTCTTTGGCTTATTTTCAAAAAAGGACACCGCCAACCTAACTACCTTTCGATACTGTATCACCCCTTCATGGATCGGACAGGGTTTTTTTTACACACTGTATAAACCTCCATTCCCTCAAGGAAATAGCGCTAATAAATAAATGATAGGTTTGATTACTACATTTTGAACGTAAATAATATTACGGTTAGTTCTGTTAGCAGTCAGCGTCGCCCGCCGATACATTATTTTTAAATTAACACTACTATAAATAAATATAATTTTTCGGTTAAATGTCACAAATAGCTCCGAACTGTAGAGCGTTGGACGCGAGTAAGTTTTGAAAATACTAATATAAATCAGTTACGTTAGAGGGAGACAAAGCACAGAGCTATTAATAGAATTTCACAAAGACCGCCCCTTTAACGTCGATGATTCTGTCGATGTGTGCGTGCCACGTATCGCATGCGCCGCGTGCCAAGCGATTCTCGCCTAAGGGTGGACGAGCGGCAAGTTCCGCCATTGTACATGAATCTTAGATTAGTTTCGCCAATCCTAGAATATTGGTCGATTACGGGCAATCTATTAAAGTAAATTGAATTGTTAATTATAATAAAGATAAAAATAATAAGTATCTAGGTACTAGAATGAGTCGCAATATAATATTTGATGATAGTGACAGTGATTTAGAAGCTTTGGAGCAACATTCCGACTGGGATACCGACGACGAGAATGTACTGGCACATCGTAACATTTACTGCAGGGTTAAACATACACAAACCCTCACTGATTCTGAATTCACTTTCAGATTTCGCCTAAACAAAACTGCAATTGACTTGTTATTATTTGAGATATTACCACACATAAAAGTGACCTCAAAAAGGTGAGTACCTAAACAATTAATGTGATTATCTGTCATCTACCGTACTTCACCCTTTTCATAAAACAGAAGTTAATAATGTTGTAAATATTTACAGAAATAATGGAGTTGCGCCATTACATCAACTTCTATTAACACTTAGATTTAGGAACAAAGTTAATTTCGGTAGCAGACTTTGTGGGAGTGTCGAAATCTACTGCAAGCAGAATAGTGCAAGATATATCTGCAGCTATAGCCAAGCTGTACAGCAAATATGTTGTCATGCACACAAACAGTGCTGAAAACTTTTATAGATATAGACAATTTCCAAGAGTCCTTGGTGCAATTGACGGCACCCACGTACGCATACAGTCTCCAAGTAGGTTTAACTTATAAAATCTTTATTTAATTGTTTGTCATTTCGGTGCAATACTTATTTGATTTTTTTCTATAATTTTAGATCACAGGATTGGTGAAGAGTACAGAAACCGCAAAGGGTACTTTTCATTTAATGTTCAGGCAGTTTGTGATGCAGACCTAAAACTAATGAATGTTGTAGCTCGATGGCCTGGTTCTGCCCACGATGCAACTATATTTAATAACTCTGTTTTAAGAGGTTTGTTTTAATTGATTTGTGAGATTGTATAAATAAATATTATTTAATATTATAATTAACTTTCATAATCTATACTAACTAACTTACAGCTCAGTGTGAAGCAGGCAATTTTGGAAATCGCTGGTTATTGGCTGACAGCGCATATCCAAACCAAAGATATATTTTGACACCAGTTTTGAACCCAAGAAATGTAAATGAGCAGAAATATAATGATGTACATATTTCTACAAGAAACCACATTGAACGGTATGTGGCTTCTTTAAATCAATAGGCCTGATTTTGAAACATTTAACAATACGGTACAGGATCAAATAACAAATTAATTATTAATTGGCACCCATGTCATTATGATTTAATAAAACTTCTATAGTATGCATTGACATTTAAACAAGTAATTGTGATTTTTACTTATTTTGTATATACTCAAAAATTAATAATATTATTCAAAGGTCACTCTATTTACTATTGTTTTACGTGGCCCCACAAGTAAGTCTAACGGAGTTAGATCTGGCGACCTCGGCGGCCACGCAATAGGACCTCCTCGTCCAATCCACTTGTTAGGATACTGCACGTCGAGGTAGTCTCGCCCTGCGCGTAAAAAGTGAGGTGGTGCGCCATCGTGCTGGAACCACAGGGAGTGGTAACTCATCTAGCTCTTCACTGAGTACGGTTCGTAGTCGGACGGGAGAAGAGCTTGCACGCGGCGGTAATGAAAGGGATGCAGTCCTTCCTCCTTTAAAATTTTCCACACCCTCACGTGACTACTTCCCAACTGTCTTGCTACACTACGTGTGCTTAGTGTAGGCTCTGCATCGAACATTTCCAACACAGCCTCCTCGATGTTGTCACTGCGGCGGGGTCTGCCGGCTTCCCTGTGATGTTCTACTTCCCCACTGACACTGCCGGTGGTGTACACGCGGTTGTGTAGCCTCTGGAAGGCACGCACTGAAGGTACAGGCAAACCTTGAGGAATGGAAAACCGTTCCTCATATTCACTACGTGCAGCTGCATAATTGCACTCACTTCTACCTAAACACATTAACACATTGAAATATTCAGCGTTTGAATACGGCACGGACATAGTCGTAACGTAATTCTCGTAATAAGTACACAAGGTCACAATTACACTCCCGGAACGTCTAAACTGTTAGAGTTATTTCGCGAGACTGCGACAAATAAATAAAAATATCTAGTTAATATTAGGCACCTATGAAGTAGGTTTTTAAAGGAATAGGGATGTGGACGAAACTTTGTTAAAGTACTATTTTCATTAATATCGATAGAAGTGCATGATAATCAATAAATGTTTAAATACAATCATACAATAACATATCCTTGTGGTGACGGAGTAAGAATACAAAATGTCACCACCCCCTCTCATCCCATGGGTGCCGTAAAAACCGACTAAGGGACTAACCGTAAATATTATCTTTACGAAGTAAAAAGAAGGATAACTTGAAAATAAACACTTTACCAATCCGTCTGGCCAGCTTGGTATTAGTAGGCCAAGGATCCTTCCGTAACGGGAGGCGGCCCGTCCCTGTGGGACATACCCCGTAGTGGGACGTTAGTGGACTGTTATGATGATACAATAACAAAATCAGTTACATAGTTTTTAAAATACACTTCTCATCAAAAAAATCGAAACAGTTGCAAGTTTGTGTTTTATAAGTATTATCTGAAAAATGTGTATTTTTAGGAATATGTGTTATATGTCATTTAATAGGGAATTTAATGACGTTTTCAAATAATGATGTTAATGTTCTAAATTCAAATTAAATTTTCATAGATTTCGTATTTTGTTTAACAAGTCGTATTTGCCCTGTACGTAGTTTGACGGAAAATGATAAAATTAGGCACGTAAATGAAAAAAAAGCTAGAAAACGTTTATTTATTGACCCGTTTCGCGCACCCAGAGTTCCTCGCTCTCCTTATTACTGCGTCCATGCGATGTTTACCCGCAAAAACCGCCAAGTGGTGGCATTGCTGAATTCTGGACTTAGTCAGGTTATTACGGCTGAAAGATTGCATCTTAGCCTCTCGTATTTTCATAGAATCTGCAAACGCTATCAAGAGACTGGTTTGTTCACGCACCGTTAGAGATCTGGCAGAAAACAGGTAACTTCTGACCGAGTAGATCGATTTATAGTAACACCTTTCTTACAAAATCTACGCCTTAATGTCTTTCAACTGCAGCAGCAGCTTCATGATGAACCTATGGTGGCTGTAAGTGACTCTACAATTAGAAGAAGGTTGAAGAAACGTGGACTTGTACCGTACAAGCCAGCAAATAGGGCGGAACTACCTGCAGATCATCGAAAAGCGCGCCTTAACTTTTTACGTAATTACCTAAATTTGTCATACATCTAGTGGAGCAAGTTCCTCCTTTCTGATGAGTGTAACATTGTATTGTATGGTAACGATGGAAGGACTAAGGTCTACAGAAGTGATGGAGAACGCTTTGCACCATGCAGGATTAAAAGAAAAGGCCATCCATGGTGGCGGTTCACGGACTGCTTGAGGAGAAATTCGTGGCAACGACAAGACCGAGTTTGTCTTTGTGTTGGGTCCCGTCTGCCCTTTTTTAACAGTCATAGGTACATCGAACAGTGTCTTGAACCTCTTGTGATGCCCTATGCACATTTATTTGACCTCAGTTAAACATTTATGGACGAGGATGCTAGGACAAACACCGCGAGCGTCGTAAGAAATTATGTTACTGAAGTCGATATCTCTATTATTGATTGGCCAGCAAGAAGCCCGGACATGAATCCGATTAAACATCTATGGGATGAATAAAAAAGACGAATTAGTGTAAAAGATCATGCCTCAAAAACACTTAGCCTTTAAAATGCAATCCAAGAGGAATGGAATAGAGCGCCACTGTTTTTGATCGTGACTCTCACCAGATCGATAAAAAACCGTACAGAAGCAGTAATGAGAAGTCGGGAATGGTATCCGAGTTATTAAATAAACGTTTCCTAGCTTTTTTTTTCATTTACGTGCCTAATTTTATCATTTTCCGTCAAACTACGTACAGGGTAAAAACGACTTGTTAAACAAAATACGAAATCTATGAAAATTTAATTTGAATTTAGAACATTAACATCATTATTTGAAAACCTCATTAAATTCCCTATTAAATGATATATAACACATATTCCTAAATATACACATTTTTCAGATAATCCTTATAAAACACAAACTTGCAACTGTTTCGATTTTTTTGATGAGAAGTGTATTAATTAGCTAGTTTATTTTTTCAATTTTATTAGTTTGTTTTTACAGTAACTGAAGAACAGTTTCGCAGTTTTAAGTAAAATATTTAAGAGCATCGTACACAATTCTAAATATCGTAACCGATATGTAGCCTTTCCTAAATTTAAGAAAGTTTAAAAAGAAAAAAGATTAGGTAAAGTCATCATCATCATAACAGCCCATTAATGTCCTACTCGACAGTCCCTACGGGACGGGCCTCCTCCCGTGACGGAGTGATACTTGCCCTACTAATACCACGCTGGACATACGGATTGGTACAGAGTTTTGTTTCAAGTTTTCCTTGTTTTAATTACGTAAAGATAATATTCACGGATAGGCCCTTAGTCGGTTTTTACGACACCCATGGGATGAGATGGGGTGGTGACGCACTGTATTCTTACTCAGTCACCACACGGAGTGTAAGTAAAGTAAGAAGGTAATTTAAAAAAATCGATATTTTTTTCTTGTTCAACATTTTCATCATAGCTACGTCACTAGGGCGGTGCATTGGTGTAGCACAGTGAAAGCGGTGTCCTTTGTCGGCACGGATTAAATTTGTCGGTGCATTATTTATTACTTTTTATTCGAAGTCAAAGAAACCGCCTTTGAACTAAGTGTTCAGGGCTTAAGAAAATTCCCCAATTTCAGGGTAAATTTCGTAGATGAAAACGAATAATTTTTTTTTTTTTTTAAGTATTTTTCATTTTAAAAATTATTTTTAGAATGTTTGTCAGGTATACAAAGCCCCCGTTACGGATCGGACAGGGTTTTTTTTACACACTGTAGACTGTTTCACCTACCTTAAACTTAATTTCCTCAGCTGCCTGATTTCGTCTGGCTATAACTTGCTTTTTATTCTTAGACATAAGAGCTGAAACACATTCTTGAACAGCTTCAGCGTTCGCACGGTGTTTAATCACGTAATCCTGATAGAACTCCTTTGGGTAATAAAGTTCTAGGGGATTTCGGGAAGCTGTATGACCGAATAATAATTCATGGGGTGCGTAACCTGTGGCTGAATGAATAGCGTTGTTATACGCTATGACAGAATACATCATAATAGACTGTATGGGGTCATCTTTATTAGTCATTCTTTGTATTCGAATAATTTCGGCTATAGTGGAATGAAAACGTTCAATTGAGGAATTCGAATTAGGATTATATGGAGTAGTGAAATGAATACCAATGTTATGCAAAGCAAATATTTCTTTTATAACATCGTTATCAAAGGACATTGGGCAAATTTCATACAAAAAAAAACCCAGGACCAACAGAACTAATATATATCCCTCATTATTACACATGTTAAACTTATATAATTTTCATTATTTGTTTATTGAATATGTATGGGGTATGAGAGATATAAGGCTCATAACAGCTATGAATGAAAACTACGTTATGTGTTTTAATGTTTAATAATACATCATTTTTGTCCCGCTGCAAGGACAGGCCTCCTCCCGTGACGGAGGGATACTTGGCCTACTAATTCCACGCTGGCCTGACGGATTGGTATAGGGTGTAATTTCAAGTTTTCCTTCTTTTTATTTCGTAAAGATAATATAATATTCACGGATAGTCCCTTTGTCGGGTTTTACGACACCAATGGGATGAGATGGGGTCACCACCCCATATTGTATTCTTACTTCATCACCACGCGGATAACCATTTAAAACCATTTTGTAGCGCAAGCGGCTGCCGTGCACGAGGTTTGGGGTTCGATCCCAGGACAATTATTTGTGAGATCCACAAATTATTGCCCTGAGTCTGGGTGTTCTTTGTGTCCGTTAATTGATGTTTGTAAACGGTCCCTGCAACACAGGGCATGAGCCCTAGTGCGGGAGTTGTCTTTTTTAATAAGAAAAAAAAAAGAAATCCATTGGACTTGCAGGCTGTTCTATGCCTACATGTCTAGCGTGACCTAAATAATATATTACACTTATCATATGAGAACAGCTTCCTAACGTACGCATACCGTGGATACACGATTCTGTACGACATATTCTCCTAAATGATTTAATTTAACAAAGTGTCATCTCTGTCTAACGCGGTGTCCTACGCTACGTGGTCGACGAACGCGACGTACGCCATCAAATCAACGGTGTACCCTACTTGTGTCCTATGTGGCGGTCTGCGACGAGACGTGACGTAATCATGTAGTACACTTGTCGCGTGTAGCATCGTGTCGCTTTCCTCGACCACGTAGGACACCCCGTAATACATGTGGTGTAAGAGTGAAAAAGTAAAATAATACCTGAATCTGCGCATGCCGCTGCCTTATGTACTTTTTTGTAGCGAGTAAAGACGATAGAATGGTTGGATCGGTCTGTTAATAAGAATTAGATAACGTTACATGTATTTCTTTGTTTTTATTGTTTTTATTAGAGTTATGAAATAGAAAAAACCTATTTTTTAATTGTGTGTAATTACAGTTGGACAGCACCAAGGGGAGATTTTTTTTTATTAAAATGTTTCTCATAGCAAGACTAATAACCCGGCATATACACACATCAAAAAAGTCTAAGCAACATGCATGATATTACAAATTTACCATTTATATTAATTTATTTTACCATTTATTTTAATTATAACGTTGTATTTTATTTTTAAAATAATATTTTTAGGGTTCTATGATGTAAAAATAACAGCTGTTTTCTTTATAAGTTCTTTTAATAACAGAAATTAACAATATTAGAATATACAGGTACATAAGAAACTAAACTTTTTTTTTACAAATTGAAATTTCTTAAGAAAATGAATTTATTGTGAAAGAATAGGACAATTTAATACAAAGTATGGCCTCCTCTGCTATTCAGAACTTGTCGGCAACGATTATTCATTGAATTAATGAGACTGTTTATGTCATCTTGCGGTATTCGCTCCCAATGGAATTGTAGCAAATCCTTCAGCTGTTGGGTTGTTGTCACTCCGTCCAAGTCCTTCAAAACACGTCTCTGGAGCATGTCCCATGCGTGCTCGATGGGGTTGAGGTCTGGCGATTGTGCAGGCCAGGGCAATACCTGGATGTTCTCCGTTGCCAAGTATTCACTGGTTCGCCGAGCTGTATGTGAACGCGCATTGTCATGCATTAACGTAAAATCGGAGCCAAAGGTTTGTGCAAATGGATGGACATAAGGTCTGAGAATATCCTCAACGTAATTTTCAGCGTTCATGTTTCCATTTACAAAAACGAGCTCAGTTCGCCTGTTCTTCATAATACCCGCCCATACCATAACTGTTGAGCCGCTGTATGGATGAACTTCCTGAACGCACCTGAGTCTTTCAGTATTTCCGGGTCGACGGTACACTCGCACCCTTCTTGTATCAGGCCTAAACCCGAATCGCGACTCATCGGAAAACATAATTTTATCCCATTGTTCCTGGGTCCATGTTATGCGTTCTCTACACCATTCATTTCGACGAGCGCGATTCCCGTGACGTATCGGTGGGCACCTGATAGGGCGTCGAGCTCGTAGGCCGTACTCATGCAGTCGATTTCGCACAGTTTGGGGACTTACATCAACACCACTTGAATTTTGTAGCCTCAAACTTATCTCTCGAGCGGTTAACATCGGCTGGCGTCTTGCAGTCAGTTGTATGTACCGGTCTTGCCGAGTGGTTGTACTCCTTTTACGGCCTGGATGCTGTTCAGCGGGTTCCCCTGTATTATTGTAGCGCTGCCAAAGACGACAAATAACACTTCTATGAATACCAAAATGTCGAGATACCTGAGATTGATTACTTCCCGCTTGCAACATCCCTACAGCTCTTTGCATTTCATCTGCCGTCAAATGACGTCGCTCCATGACGTAAAGAATATCTAACAATTCAATTTTGTCGCCAACTGTATTTAAATGGTTGGTAAAATTATAAAATCAAGACTAAAACGTAGCAATTAACATGCACTCAAATTCAAACAAATTCGCAGTCATTTGAATTTTATGAAAAAAAACAAAACATAATCGAAATTTTTTTTTTACAACCAGCCAGTATGTCATCAATAACAAAAAAGTTTACTTACCTATACACTTTGAGTGAGTAAATACTTAGAAATTAATTAATATAAATGGTAAATTTGTAATATCATGCATGTTGCTTAGACTTTTTTGATGTGTGTACTTTGTTCCTGTTGGTTCTGGGTTAATTTTGCCCAATCTCTTTTACTATCCGAATCTGTTGTAATTTTACAGGGTAAACCTAATACTGAAAATACTCTTATTAAGGCTTCGGCTATGTGTACGCTAGTGTTTGCACTCAAAGGGACAGCTTGTGCAAATTTTGAAAAATTATCGATCTATGTTAGAAAGGTTGCGCCGCCTGTTGAATACAAGCCCATAAATAAATGTTCGAACGGTTTATTTGGGGTCTCAGTTAAGGCTAAGGCTGCCTGTCCACCGGAGCGGAGCGAGGCAGCGGAGCGGAGAAACGGAGTAATGCGGAGCGGAGTTGCGTACTGTGTCTGTCCACCGGAGAGGAGCGAGGCTGCGGAGCAGAGCGAGAAAGTAATGCGGAGCGGAGTTGCCACTGTGTTTTTCAATATGCGGAGCTAGGCCGCGAGTACGCGACGAGTCATTTCGAGCTCCCGGCGGCGGGCGATTGGTTTAGTTCTACGCGAAATGTCAGTGACAGCAGACATGTTATCGAAAAAGTTAATACGTTATTACCTTACATTGCTTGAGGAAGAAGAGTTGGAGTCAGAAGAAACCGAATTACTTACCGTATACTATTTGAACAATTCTATAAGGAAACATAGATTTTGGTTAAGAAATCATATCAAACATCGTTCAGAACACAGTGAATATTTTACTTTTTTCCAAACTGCTGATGAAGAAACTTTCGAAAAATCTTATAGTGTTTCAAGATGTACTTTTCATGAACTTCACTCCCTGATTGAACCATATATTCGGAAACAAGACACAAATTACAGAAATTCAATCAGTAGCTGTGAAAGATTAGCAGTGTGTTTAAAGTAAGTACACATTTTGAAATCAAAGTAACTTTTATTTTTGCATACAGTCGATGCCATGTTATATTAATTTAAAAATCATAATCTGTCTCAAAGTTGTCCGCATTTTCATTGGGTCCTGTTTGCTCTGCTGCAGATGTTTCAATATCCTGGGTTGTTTGAATTTGTAAAGCGCTAGGAGTATTAATACTAGTGTTAATATCATTTGGAGCACTAGGAGTATCGATATCGATACTAGTATTGATATTATCTGTTGTAGGTGTTGATGAGGCTGTAGAATAACCATAATTATTCGGAGAATACCAACTATGTTGAAGATTACTTTCTTCAGCTGATATTACCGCATTAAAGCAGGTTTTTTTAATTTGTAGTTGTAAATAATACGGCAGCTTTTTCGCCGATGCAGCCAAATTTAAAAAAAATAAGTCTATTTCATCGTACTTATCACTAGCTGACATCATGTTTTTAACTTCTATCCGTTCTTGTTCCAACAGTTCGCGGCGTTTTTGATTTTTTTTCAAAAGATCTAGAATTTCATCGTTCTTTCTTTTTTTGGATGTGGATGGGAGAGGCCCAGAAGCTGTTGAATCATTAGGAACATCGACAGAAGGAAGATTATTTGAATTTGATGGCAACAAATTGCATGATTCCCGTGAACTCTCATCAATGGTATTTGGCGGATTTGAAGTTTCGCTTACTGAGTCATCCAAGGGCGCAAAATTTGATGACCGGTCTCTGTTACACATGTAAGGCAATAAGAATGACATGGCTTTCTGATATTTCCATTCTTTTCGTTGTTTTCTAGCCTGTCCACTCCTTGTTGCATTTTATCTTTTTAAGGCATCTCGATGATTATCTCTCAGTTGTTTCCATCGCGACTTGGCAGTTTTAACTGAAACAATCAACAAACACAAAAAATTATTCCATGGTCTATTTATAAAAAAAAATTACTTTTATTTTTCAGGTATTTAGCAACCGGCCACTCATTTACAACGATGGGAGAAAATTTTAGAATTGGATTAAAAAGTGTATCAAGAATTATTGATGAGGTTTGTGATGCTTTATGGAATGTATTGCAACCTCTTGTCATGCCGCAACCAACAGAAAACGACTGGAAAGAAATAGCAAAAGATTTTGATGAACTATGGCAATTTAAAAATTGTACAGGTGCTCTTGATGGCAAGCACGTATATATCAAGGCTCCCTCGAAAACTGGGTCCTCGTTTTTCAACTACAAAAAGTGATTTTCTGTAGTATTGATGTGTTTAGCTGATGCCAGAAGGAAAATCAGAATGGTTGATGTGGGATCTATGGGAAGATTTTCTGATGCAGGAATTTTTGATAACAGCATTTTCGGAAAGAGTCTAAAAGAGAAGAGATTGAATTTACCTGAGCCGGTACCATTGTATCAAGGTGGTGCAAAAATGCCGTTCGTATTTATAGGAGACGAAGCTTTTCCATTAATGGAAAATTTTATGAGGCCATACCCACGTGATGGACTAAACGCAGAAAGAAAAATATTTAATTACCGATTATCAAGAGCACGTCGCATTGTTGAGGCAACTTTCGGTGTATTGACGAGAAAGTGGTACGTGTATCATAAAGATTTCGAATGCAAAATAGAAACAGTTGACAAGGTAATAAAAGCAACATGTGTTTTGCACAATTATTTAATTCAAAGACAACCTGATTATATAAACAATATTGAAAATAACATGGAGCAAACATTATTATCAGTTGGTGATATTACACAAACACAACATTCTATTAATGATGGTTTTCAAGTTCGCGAAATGTATTGTTCATACTTCAATAATCAGGGGAAGGTTCCATGGCAAGATACTCGAATTTTGAAAAGAATCTATAGTCAGTGATGTGTGACAGATTTGGATAGTTTGGCCAGCCGCGGACATTATTTAGGTATTATTTTGTTAAATAAAAAAAAGATATCAATATGTACCTACTAGAGGGTATTATAGAATAAAGATACATAATATTATTTACCATCCGATATGTTTGTTTCAATGATTATTTGGTCCCACGCAGCATCTTTTGTTTCGTTGCATTTGTAAAATTCTGAAGATGTGTTCCAAATGCACGGAAACTTTTTCACACTTTCAATAAGTTTTTCATCCATTGTGTTCACTGCGTCGGTCACATACGCACTGGTCGGACTACGGCGGCACACTGCGGGCGCAACTGGCACCCGCGCCTGCACTCGCTTCCCCGCTCCGCTTCCCCGCTCCGTTTCTCCGCTCCGCTGCCTTGCATCCCCGCTCCGCTTACCGGTTTTGTATGAATTTTTAAACTATGTAGTTCGCAACTCCCTGTCCACTAAAGAGGAGCGGAGATTTTGTGCAGTCCTATTGGTTAATATTTCTCCGTTTCTCCGCTCCGCTGCCTCGCTCCGCTCCGGTGGACAGGCAGCCTAAAGGTGGTCTTAAATAAATAATAAATAATAATAAAAACCTTTATTTTCAGGCTGCATAGGCCCATAGAAAAATACCTTATAGACTAACATACATAGAACAATATATTATAATATATACCTTAATGACTAACATAAATAAAATAAAATAACTTCCGGTTACTCCTTTTGTTCTTGTGGAATTTGTCCGCGGAAGCGACGGAAAACCACGTTCTGCGGCCAGAAGTTGGGGTCCATGACGTCCTGTAGGTAACAGTTCGCTATTCGCAACACGAACGCTTTGAAGTTCACGTTACGGTGAGACTCCAATAACTGTACCCTCGGCCTGTACTTCAACTTCTTGTAGACGTACTCGACGATGTCATCTACCTCCGTGGTGTAATGGAGGCGAGATATGTACACCGGAGTATTTGGATGGGCGGCACGCAGCGTCACCGTAGGTGCCGTTCCACAGCAGTTCTTGTTAGTCTTCGGACGGCAGCGCTTCTTATTTCTCACCGTAGTAAAACCATCAGTCGGTGCCTTTTCAAGCACAGGCTTCTCTACTGGAGTCTTAGGCGTGCTCGCTGATATCAGCTGACCCGATGTCTTGGTTACACGTGCCACGGTACGAGGAGAAACCGCGGGGGCAGGAGCAAGGTTGTGCGCCGTGTCGTCAGCACGTTTTGCAGTTTCAGCTATCGTCGGCGTTGGCGACAAAACTGCTGACGCGTAGCTTGCAGTCGATGTGTCGAGGCGACATGCACCTCGGCGTGTGTTAATGTTAACACAGGTCGGTGACCTAGTTACTACAGTTGTATTGTTTCGCAACTCGTCAAACTCTTTACGCATATTTGCCACGGTTGCTTCGGATGTCTCCAGCTTCCGTTGCACATCAGTTAAGCTTGCCTTCAGAGAGATGATGTCCTTCAGGAGGCTTGTAACGTCGACGTGGTCGAAGGTGACGGGAGGCAACTTGTTAAGGTCCTTCGCCACAAACGTCGGCACGTCGTCCGGGTCGGTTACTTTTAGCAGCGTGATGATATCTTGAATACTTTTCTTTGTCCCGTCACGCCGGCGGGACACCATCTCGTCACGTTTGTTAAGCAACGTAAACAACTGCAGCTTACTAGCAGCAATGTCGTCCTCGCTGAAGTTACTCGCGCAGATTTGAATGGCGGATACTTCATCCATCACATCCAGTTTCTGCTGCAGAAACGCCAGCAGCTCGTTTGCCACAAGTGTGTCACTCATGACTGAAAAAATTGCGAGCGACGGCTTGCGCCGCGCTTAACACTATTATAAATAAATTATAACAACGCACACGTCCGTCTCAGAGTGCAACTCGGACGGAGAATCTTAAAGGATTTCTTTCATACTTTGATTTTAAACATATATCACATTGATTGATATAACTTTGAATAGTAAGTAACATATTTGGCCAATGATAATTTCGGTGGATTTGTTTGTAAGTCTCTTGTATACCACGGTGTACTGTCTTACCTTCGTGGTATTTCTTAATGATTTCATTTTGCTCAGATTTATTTTCGACTAATATTACGCGAGAAGTACATTTAATTAATTTTGGGCCACGGTTATTAAATATAGTTGTATAAACTCTAGAAAATGCGTAATACAATTCGTCACTATGGAAAAAACAATGAAATACTCTATCGGCTATTGTATGTTCTATTAAAAATCTAATAATTTCAGCTTCAGTATTATTGATCGGAATAAAGACATCTTTAATTATATTCCTAGTACTAGTAGACCTATTATCGACTCGATATGTTGAACCGGGTGTTGATCTTATGTGAAACTGTTTTAACTGCCTATCTATTGCATCTGCTATTATTGGAATACCGTTGTTATCGTTATCTGGTTGCGTGTGATTAGTTGAAACTAAGTCGGGGTTATGGGATACTATGCTCATACTATCGGATGCTGTACCTGCTTGGGATTCATGAACGCTGGGGGTAATTGTGCGTATTGGGTTGTTAGGGACGTTTAAATTTTCGGTAGGGTTATTATTATCCGTATCTGCCGCGGGTTGATTCTCAGCTTCTCTACGTGTGTTATCAAAAACTTCGTCATCGTCGTTGTCATCTAAATTTACGGCTAGTGAATCTATACTGTGGTGAAATATTTTAGCACGGGATAAAGCGTCTGCATTTGTATTTTGTTGACCTTTTTGTAAATTATTGTATAGTCATATTCGGCAAGTCTTAATCGCCATCTAGTTAATTTTGAATTAGGGTCTTTTAATGACATTAACCAAGTGAGGGGCCTGTGGTCAGTATATATTGTCAACCTTCTACCATAGAGATAGGGTCTAAAATATTTAGTTGCCCAAACTATTGCTAATAGTTCCTTCTCGATTGTTGAATATCGAGACTCGGTATCAGATAACGTTCGTGATGCAAATGCGACTGGTTTATCCGAACCTACGGTACCTTGTGAGAGTACAGCGCCTAACGCGATATCAGACGCATCTGTAGTTAAGATAAACGGTTCGTCAAAATTGGGATACTGTAAAATTGGTGAGTTAGTAAGTAATTCTTTACACTTATTAAACGCTTCTATAAATTCGGGGGAATGAACAACTTTATGGTTTTTCTTAAGGCTCACTGTCATGGGTTTAGTTAACTTACCGAAATCTTTAATGAATTTACGGTAATATCCAACAAGTCCTAAAAATGATTTTATTTCCTTTTGCGTATTTGGCAAGGGGAAATTAACTACGGCTTTAATTTTATCTGCGTTTGGTTTAAGACCTTCGTCTGTTAATTCGTGTCCTAATAATGTAACTTGTTTTTGAATAAACTCAGATTTATCTAACTGTATCTTTAAGTTATGTATTTTAAACCTGTTAAATACCTGTTTAAGCTTTTCTGTGTGTTGCTGGAGACTGGAACTTATGACAATGACGTCATCAAGATAAGTATATACATTGTCTATACCTCTTAAGATATGGTCCATTAATCTCTGAAACGTACTTGGGGCGTTCTTTAAGCCAAAAGGCATCCTAAGAAATTCATAGTGACCTCTTTCCGTTGTGAATGCCGTCTTCTCAATATCATCGGGATGCATTTCGACCTGGTGGTAACCGCTAGCTAGGTCAAGAGTTGTAAAGTATTGGGCACGACCTACCTTGTCTAAGATGTCATGAATATTTGGCAACGGGTACTTATCTTCAACAATGCGATCATTTAAGCGCCTATAGTCAATTACTAATCTCCATTTGACCTTCCCGGAGGCATCAGGCTTTTTGGGCACAATATGCACGGGGCATGACCAGGGAGATATACTTTCTCTAATAATGCCTTGCTGTAAGAGCTTATCTACTTGTTTTTTAATTTCAATTCGTTGTTGCGGATCCTGCCTATAACTACGTACAAATATAGGGGTATTATCGGTAAGTCTGAGTTCGTGTTTAACTGCATGAGTAAAGGTAAGTGGTATATTTTCTGAATAAAATAAATCTCTATATTGATAACATATCTTAGTGATTTCGCGTTTCTCTTCTTCATTCATATGACTGGTACGTATTTTCTTAAGATTTTCACATAATTCTTTATCTATATTATTTACTTGTATGTTATTTAATTTGTGTATTTTCTGTTTCAGGTTCTACGTATCTCTCAAGCGGAATTATTGATTTATTAGGTATGTATTTCTTTTCGTCATTATAGTTAATAATGGATGTTTTAAATGTCCCGTTGTTAACATTGATAATAGCTGCGGGGGAAACTAAACGATCTGACCAGTGAAAGTTATCATGTAAGTATTGTCCGTCGGTATAGTGAGTCTTAACCGTAATAATCTTTTCACATTTAGGTTCTATTTTTATCTTATGAATAGGATAACTAAAATGTATAGGTATATCAGCATTGCAGGTATGTAAAACATTATTAATAAGATTGATACTACAGTTTAATAGTTTAAGTAAATCTCAACCTATAACGCCTTTGTATTTAGGATCTAGATCAAATATTAAGAATTTATGCGTTAATTCACAGTTAAATGCTGGAGGTAAAGGTAAGTATACAACTTGACTATGTATCGATGTACCGTGAGCTGTAACTATTTGAAATGGTTCTATGTCAATATAATTTTCGAATATAGTACCGAAAACGACATCAGAAGCTACAGAAGATCTACTGGCTCCTGTATCGATTAAAAACTTACCATTAAATTCGGCGAGTTCAATATAAGGTAAGTGATCCTTATACTGATAATTAATTTTTACTACATCTGGTTGTCTGGGTGAGGAGCTGGGGTAAAATCCTGATTAGAGCTTACCTCTGACTCGTCGACGTATGGCTCGGCCTCGTGGGGTTTTTCGTATGTATCAGCGTAGTTGTAAGCTTCGCCATCGTGTTATAATAAGGCTGCATTTGTTCTAAATTATCCTGCGTGTAAAACAGCTGTTGCTTACCAAACTGTGGTGTTGCAGGCTTATCAACAGAACGCATAGTCACGTCGGATGATTGCTGCGGAGGGTTTACCTGTTGTTTAGGTACATTTTGCTGGTTCCTAAAGTTACTATTATTCCTAGAGAAATTAGGTCTAAAATTACCTGATATAGGCTTGCTGTGCCACTGTGGCTGTGTCCACTGCGGTTGCTGCTTAGCACCGAAGTTACTTTGCTGTGGCGTGAAGCTATTTTGTTGCGGGTTATTCGCAGCGAAAGGATTATTTAAACTAGGTTTATTAAAGTATGGATGCGGCTTAGGCGCGCTATTAAAAGAATTTCCAAATGAATTATTATTATTATTACTAAAGGGCTTTAGTAATTCTTTCGGCTTAGATGTCGAAGGGTTATTAAATGCGTTATACGTAGTTCTATTATATGCAAGTCGGTTCTCCTCTTGTCTGGCCGCTATTATGGCTAGCTCAAGGGTCTCCGGCCTAGATATCTTAACACCTATCGAGACTTGAAAGTCTAACTGGTTAATATATTGCTCTATTACCATTTTCTCGTAATAAGTCTTATTAATGTGCTCGCCTATCGAGTATAATGTATCTAATAGGTCACGTAGACGTCTACCGAAGGACTCGGCGTCCTCGCTCCTATTCCTCCTAGTGCGCGTGAGCTCCTTCATAACCTGGATCTCGTTACGCGGTTCCCTAAGACGTCGCACTAACGCGTTTTTTATTAAAAGCCAGTTAGTTAGATCGTAATCATAAGCGATGGCGTCGATTGCCGTACCGCTTAACTTACTCTTAATTAAACATATTAAGGCTGGGTGTGCACGATCTGCCTCATCCATTAAGCACAGTATATTTTCTACTTCGCGTATATAATACACTGGCGGACAATAAAATCGACTCACTTCATATCTTCTCATTCAAAGTGCCCTAATTTTAAAATTAAGACCTAAATTCTAATTTAGGTCTTAAATTATTTAAGTTCTAGGTCTAAACTTAAAAAAAAGAGCAATAATCGCAGTTTTAGCTCTCAAATAACCTAACAGTAGTCTATGAACGTTAACTGTATAATTTTATGCTCGTATACTCAGTTGATTTTGCGCGACTTCAGGGGGTATAAAAAGCGACCCACCCCTATGAGCTTTATCAGTTGACCGTAAAACGTCAACAGGTACACATCTCCAGAATTTCCAAGCAAGAAGACTTCCCAGATATGGACACAAGACCAGAAGTAGCGGCTCAAACTGTTACCCTGTTGGAACAGGGCATGAGTCAACGTCAAGTGGCTCGTACTCTGAATATGAGCCAGTCAGCGGTGTCAAGAATATACCGAAGGTACCAGGAGACTGGTGGCTTTGAACGAAGAAGAGGTTCCGGTAGGAAACGATCCACTTCAGAGAGAGACGATCGCTTCATCGTCAGCACTTCACTGAGAAATCGTTCACTCGACGGGGTTCAAATCCAACGGGAGCTCCGAGAAACGCGTGGAGTAGCTGTCAGTTCCCGGACGGTGAGAAGAAGACTCAAGGCAGCTACCCTGACTCCAAAAAGACCAGCAACAGGACCCAAATTGACTCCAGCGCACCGAGCAGCCCGTATTCGTTTTGCGAGAGAACACGTTGATTGGACGGAAGATCAGTGGCGCTCTGTTCTCTTCTCCGATGAAAGCAGAGTATGTCTACATGGAAGTGACAGAAGAAGAAGAGTGTACAGAAGGCCGGGGGAGCGATACGCACAATGCTGCATAGCAGAAACTGTTGCATATGGTGGTGGTTCCTGCATGGTGTGGGCTGGTATTTCATTGGAAGCAAAAACCGACTTGGTTTTCATTGAAACCGGCCGCCATGTAGGAGGATTGACTGCAGATCGGTACATCGGAGAAATCCTGGGGGACCACGTAGTTCCATATGCTGGTTTCGTTGGCGATAACTTCATCCTGATGCAGGATAATGCCCGTCCACACAGCTCAAATGCTGTACGGCAGTACCTACAAGACGTGGGTATAACTGTTATGGACTGGCCAGCGCGTAGTCCGGACTTGAATCCCATTGAGCATTTATGGGATGAGCTGAAGAGAAGAGTCCGGGCTAGAAATCCTGCACCAGGGTCAAGAGATGACCTTCAAGCAGCCTTAACAGAAGAATGGAATGGCATCCCGCAGGAAAGGGTGAAGCACCTTATTGGATCCATGAAGAACCGATTGGAAGCAGTTATAAGGGCTAGGGGGGGGTAACACTAGGTATTAAAATGATTTTTATTCTGTAATAAAGATTTTATTAAATGTTATGTTGTTTTTTGTTAAAAAATTTCCCACTGAATTCTTCAAGTTTTAGGACTCATAAAGTTTATCCCCATTTTCTTTTAAGGAAAATGAGTGCAAGTTAACATTATTTGTACTCATTTTAAAGCTAACACCTAGAACTTAAAGAATTTAAGATCTAAATTAGAATTTAGGTCTTAATTTTGAAATTAGGGCACTTTAAATGAGAAAGTATGAAGTGAGTCGATTTTTTTGTCCGCCAGTGTAGTTTAATCTCTTCGGGTTGCCATCGTACTTCGGCATTAAACCCGTGAGTATTTTAAAATGAGCACTTTCACACTCCTTTAGAGACATAGTTACTAAGAATTAGATAAACAAGCTCGGGAACAATGAGGTGTAAAGTTACACCTTATCTACTACTTATGAGCGCTACTGAGTGAATATGCACTGATTTAAATCAAGTTAAATAAATCTATTTTATTACTTTTACGTTATAAAGTCTCTACTATATACACTTCTCATCAAAAAAATCGAAACAGTTGCAAGTTTGTGTTTTATAAGGATTATCTGAAAAATGTGTTTATTTAGGAATATGTGTTATATATCATTAAATAGGGAATTTAATGAGGTTTTTAAATAATGATGTTAATGTTCTAAATTCAAATTAAATTTTCATAGATTTCGTATTTTGTTTAACAAGTCGTATTTGCCCTGTACGTAGTTTGACGGAAATTGATAAAATTACGCACGTAAATCAACAAAAAGCTAGGAAACGTTTATTTAATAACTCGGATACCATCTCCGACCTCTCATTACTGCTTCTGTACGGTTTTTCATCGATCGGATGAGAGTCACGATCAAAAATAGTGGCGCTCTATTCCATTCCTCTTGGATTGCATTTTAAAGCTGGCTAAGTGTTTTTGAGGCATGATCTCTTACACTAATTCGTCTTCTTTATTCATCTCATAAATGTTTAATCGGATTCATGTCCGGGCTACGTGCTGGCAAATCAATAATAGAGATATCGACTTCAGTAACATAATCTCTTACGACGCTCGCGGTGTTTGTCCTAGCATCCTCGTACATAAATGTTAAACCGGGGTCAAATAAATGTGCATAGGGCATCACAAGAGGTTTAAGATACTGTTCGATGTACCTATGACTGTTAAAAAAGGGCAGATGAGACCCAAACACAAAGACAAACTCGGTCTTGTCGTTGCCACTAATTTCTCCTCAAACAGTCTATGAACCGCCACCATGGATGGCCTTTTCTTTTAATCCTTCATAGTGCAAAGCGTTCCTTATCACTTCTGTAGACCTTAATCCTTCCATCGTTACCATACTACATAGTCTGGCCATAAATACTGTTACAATTAAAAATAAGAAAGATATTACATTTGAATTTGGAATCTGTCATTTTTATACGATTGTTCATTGTATTTTCTAATTTTGGCGCCAATACATTGTACAATATTTTGCTATATTAAAATGGAGTGGGGTGATAAAGAAAACCGAATCGCTGTGATTGCATTACACAAAGGTATGGAGCCGAATGTAATTTTTAAAACTCTCCATACGCTTGGTATTAGTCAAATGTTTGTGTACCGGGCTATTAATAGGTACAATGAGACCTTCTCTGTTTGTGACAGAAAAAGATCTGGCCGTCCACGTAGTGTTCGTACGAAAATGGTGGTCAAAGCAGTAAGGGAAAGAATTCGAAGAAATCCTGTCCGAAAGCAAAAGATTTTATCTCGGGAGATGAAGATAGCACCCAGAACCATGTCACGCATTTTAAAAGATGACTTAGGACTTGCAGCCTATAAGAGACGCACTGGTCATTTTTTAACTGATAATTTAAAAAAGAATAGGGTGGTAAAATCGAAGCAACTACTGAAGCGGTACGCAAAGGGAGGTCACAGAAAAATTTTGTTTACGGATGAGAAAATCTTTACAGTTGAGCAACATTTTAACAAACAAAATGACCGTATTTATGCTCAAAGCTCTAAGGAAGCTTCCCAATTAGTCGACAGAGTGCAACGTGGGCATTATCCGACTTCAGTGATGGTTTGGTGGGGTGTTAGCTATGAAGGAGTGACTGAGCCATATTTTTGTGAAAAAGGTATCAAAACATCGGCACAAGTGTATCAAGATACCATTCTTGAGAAGGTAGTTAAACCCCTTAACAACACCATGTTCAATAACCAAGTATGGTCCTTCCAACAAGACTCAGCGCCGGGTCATAAAGCTCGGTCCACGCAGTCTTGGTTGGAAATGAACGTTTCGGACTTCATCAGAGCTGAAGACTGGCCGTCGTCTAGTCCCGATCTTAATCCGCTGGATTATGATTTATGGTCAGTTTTAGAGAGTATGGCTTGCTCTAAACGCCATGATAATTTGGAGTCCCTAAAACAATCCATACGATTGGCAGTGAAGAATTTTCCCATGGAAAGAGTGCGTGCTTCTATTGATAACTGGCCTCAACGTTTAAAGGACTGTGTTGCAGCCAATGGAGACCACTTCGAATAAGCTTTTTATATTTTGAATTGTTTTATATTTATGTATTAAACTAACACACTGTAAAAGTAATAAATATTATTTGCAATAAAAAAAAATGTTTTTTCTTCGTAACAATATTTATGGCTAGACTAGGTATACAATTTTGCACTCATCAGAAAGGAGGAACTTGCTCCACTAGATGTATGACCAATTTAGGTAATTACGTAAAAAGTTAAGGCGCGCTTTTCGATGATCTGCAGGTAGTTCCTCCCTATTTGCTGGCTTGTACGGTACAAGTCCACGTTTCTTCAACCTTCTTCTAATTGTAGAGTCACTTACAGCCACCATAGGTTCATCATGAAGCTGCTGCTGCGGTTGAAAGACATTAAGGCCTAGACTTTGTAAGAAAGGTGTTACTATAAATCGATCTACTTGGTCAGAAGTTACCTGTTTTCTACCAGATCTCTAACGGTGCGTGAACAGACCAGTCTCTTGATAGCGTTTGCAGATTCTATGAAAAGACGAGAGGCTAAGATGCAGCATTTCAGCCGTAATTACCTGACTAAGTCCAGACTTCAGCAATGCCACCACTTGGCGGTTTTTGCGGGTAAACATCGCATGGATGCAGTAATAAGAGGAGCGAGGAACTCTGGGTGCGCGATACGGGTTATTAAATAAACGTTTTCTAGCTTTTTTTTTCATTTACGTGTCTAATTTTATCATTTTCCGTCAAACTACGTACACGGCAAATACGACTTGTTAAACAAAATACGAAATCTATGAAAATTTAATTTGAATTTAGAACATTAACATCATTATTTGAAAACGTCATTAAATTCCCTATTAAATGATATATAACACATATTCCTAAATATACACATTTTTCAGATAATCCTTATAAAACACAAACTTGCATCTGTTTCGATTTTTTTGATGAGAAGTGTATTATGTATGAAGATATATATATGAAGTATCAACAGAGGACACTATCGATTGGCCACAAATAGCCGCAATACCAAGTTGGACAACGTTGCTGCTATACATCCTACTGATAGCAGTCACGATATGGAAAATTTACAAATGGAGATTTGCAGCATCCCTGAAAATAAAGAGTACCAGGACTTCAAAAGGAGCCGAACGTAGCGAGGACGCTACCAGAAGCAGTCCCTGCTTCCGTCTTAAGGAGGGAGGAGTTACCACGCCATAACAGCCCCTTTCTGCCAAGCTTGCACTTTTACCGAACAGTGTACACAACAGTGGGATAAGCAAATTGTCAACTATGCATTTTGCATTGTATTAACTGTAACTAGTTTTAACGTTAGTCTTAAGTCAGTTCTTGTACAATAAACATTGTCCTTATTAAAATTAAATATTTTTTTTAATAAATTCCTCGACCGCGAATTTATAACTCGCTTGCGGGCATTTTTCTTTAAATTCTCCCACTTCAACCGCAGTTGTTGTGGAGTTCGATGTGAACTAGTAATTACTGCGTTAAATTGGGCGGCTATGCGATCCCACTCTTGAGTCTTCAATTTGTTATTTGTTGCATTGGTCATTTTATTATTAATTATTTTACTATTTTCAATAAAAACTAATAACGTTTTTGTCTCTTCTTTAGTTAATGGTTTGACTGGCGCCGAAACCTAGATAAGAAATTGAGAAAACAAATATTAAATATTATAAAGTTTAGGTGCGAAACAAACAAAACGCCATTAGTTTGTTGTGGTGGCGAAAGAACAACCAATGTATTGTGATTTATTATTTTGCGACTATTAACAACAACTGTTTTGGTTTCCTAAAAATTTGACTGATGTTAAAATTATTTAAGAAATTGATCTATTAAATTAAATACACCGTGTATTTTAGTCGACATTAAAGATTTGAACCAAGCAATCAGTAGACTGTATATCAGTTCAGTTTCTTTATTTCAGTTTCTTTATTTTTTAACATAATGTTACAAAATAACAGCTTATTGACGTCAGTTTAAAACTACTTAGTCTAAGTTTACATATTAAAAGTTTTCCAAACTTTACCACCGCTTCCAAGGCGCTAGTAGAGAAGAAGCGGCGTAACAAACTCTAAAGCAGCATTTTTTAGACGTCTCTATAATTTTACAACAATTTTGTAACCGTAACAAAGCGCTGCAACCATTGTATACCATATAAAAACTAAGGATTGCACTAAAGGATCAATATAAATTTTTAAATATCTTAAACTAGAAGATTCGTCCTGTAGGTAGTACACAAAAGTGGGAGCACCAAATCACACTTACAAAGTTTTCTAGTAATAAAAACGTCGCTCAACTAAATTATCCCCTAGATGAATAAGTGGTGTACCAAAAATGAAAAATACTTAATGTCAGGGTCGACCAGTCACCCCAAGTAGCACCCGTTCACGAGTATAACGCAAAGGCCAGCCATCAACCCCCTCGCCATATCGTAGGGAAGGGATTGACCCGGCCTCCACGCCACCACAAACAATGACATTATAGTGAGCATGACAAGTCCTGACAATAGTAATAGAAGAAAAATAAATACAATTTGGGGAAACACAAGCAGAGGGACGCCCTTACCTAACATCGACCAAAGTAAATTTCTGCGAGTCCTAACTCTTAAATCAAATGTGGACGAGTGTACATTTGTTTGTGTAAAATTAAAATAAGTATATAAACAAAACATTAAGTTCAGATATCATACGAAAAAAAAAACTTATTGTAATGTACCTAATACAACTTATGCCATTATTATTAATAGCACATTATGGGAGACCTGCACCAAGCCAAACACTCTTATCCTTAAGGTAATCGTCTGTCCTGTAGTATGCTTTTTTACATAAAGTGGTCTTAACATAGGTTTTAAATTTATTGTCAGGCATACCAAGGACCGACTCAGGCAGCTTATTATAAAAGCGTATACAGTCGCCTTTAAAAGAATCACTAACCTTACTAAGTCGATAGCTCGGAAGGAGCAGTTTATTTTTATTACGCAAATTTCTGTCTGTAATATCACTTACTTTTGTGAATTTATTTATATTCTTCCTGACATACAGTATGTTTTCTAATATATATTGAGAGGCTACAGTTAAAATATTTATGTCTTTAAAACGTTCCCTGAGAGAGTCTTTCCTGCCTAAACAATAAATAGCACGTATTGCCCTTTTCTGTAATATAAAAATTGTTTCTAAATCTGCTGCATTACCCCAAAGTAGTATACCATAGGACATCAAACTATGGAAGTAACTAAAGTATACCAACCTTGCTGTTCCTACATCTGTCAACTGCCTAATCCGTCTAACAGCAAAAGCAGCAGAGCTAAGCTTATTGGCTAAACCAGTGATATGATCACCCCATTGCAATTTACAATCTATTGTAATTCCTAGAAAATGAGTACTTTGTACAAATTCCAACCTATGCCCCTCCAGCATGACATCAACATGTGCTTGCCTTACATTAGGAAGTGTAAACCTTATACATTTGGTCTTTCCAGCATTCAACAATAGATTGTTTGCAGAAAACCAATTTGAGATGGCATTCAGAATATTGTTAACTTTATCTACATTTGCAGTACGCCTAGCCACTTTGAAAATTATCGATGTATCATCGGCAAACAAAACTATGCCAGCTTGTGCTTCTATCATATAAGGCAAGTCATTGACATAAACTAAGAAAGGCCCTAGAATTGATCCTTGCGGTACGCCTATTTTTACGTTTGATCCATTTGATTTAATGCCTTTTACATCTACCGTTTGAAGCCTATCTGTTAAGTATGATTTTAACAATTCTATTGATTTTTGGTCAAAACCATAACGACGTAGCTTGAGCAAAAGTGTTTGATGGTCAACACAATCAAATGCCTTAGAAAGATCACAGAATACTCCAATAGCATCCTGCGAACCCTCCCAAGCGTCGTAAACCAGGCTAACTAGAGCCACTCCCGCATCGGTGGTAGATTTCCCGCCAGTAAAGCCATATTGTTGGCTATGGAAAAGATTATTGGTCTTAAAGTGCAGTAGCATTTGATTGAGCATCACTCTTTCAAACACCTTACTCAAAGCTGGCAAAATAGAGATGGGGCGGTAATTTCCAAGTTCTGCCTTAGATCCCTTCTTAAATAATGGTATAAGTCTACTATGTTTCATTAAGTCAGGAAAAGTACCATTGTCTATACATTCGTTAAATATAAGTGCCAAATCAGGTGCAATGATATCAATAACATGACTAAGTAAGCTAACTGACATGCCCCAGTAATCCTCAGACTTCTTAATTTTAAGATGTTTATATGCTCCTAAGATGTCACCAAAATCTATATGTTTAAAGTTAAATTTAGAAGCAGAACTAATATTATTCTCGAGAAGGGCTACAGCACTGTGAGCGCAAGAATTGATTGAAGAAGTCAGTTTAAAAGGAATACTGGCAAAATAATCTTCAAAAGCATTTACAATATCTTTAGGAGAGGTAATATTCTTATTTTCTAATTTAATTCGAGTAACACTATCCCTCATTTTACATTTACCAGACTCTTTATTAATAACTTTCCAAGTCTCCTTCATTTTATTAGGGGCTCTAATTATTTTCCTTTTGATGTGAATGGCCTTTGCCTGCTCACATACTTTCCTGAATATCCTAGAGTAATTCCTAACGTATTCACTAAAACCACTATCTAATCTGTACTGTTTCTGTGCATATAAGTCAAACAGCTTTCGCCTACTTTTATAAATACCTACAGTAGCCCATTCACTGAATCTAGATTTAGTGTTATGCTTTTGATATTGTTGTTTGAATGTATTTGAAAAAGCATTTGATATTGTACTAAACAAACAATTATAGTGGACTTCAGGATCATTACCTGTATAATCTATAGCTTTAAGTTTATCCTCTAATTGGTATTTGAATTTTTTTATTTTATTAGAGGTTATGGGCCTACACATAATTTTCTCCTCAGGTTTATATTTATTACCATTTGAAAAGGACACTATTTGTCCACAGTGATCTGAGGGCAAGCAACTAATTAAGGACTTGCTTAAGTATCCACTATCAGTAAAAACATTATCCAGGCAATTAGCAGCCGTAGCAGTAGTTCTAGTTGGTTCACAAAATATATTCTTAAGATTATAACTTTTAAATATGTTAAGAAATTGAGTGGTTTTCCTGCACTGTTCTAAGATATTTACATTAAAGTCCCCGCATACTATTAAACTTTTCCTATTACATGATACAACTCCAAGAACTTGGTCCATGACATGAATAAAAGACTCAAAGTCACTATTAGGTGGACTGTATACGCAAACTATTACACAATTGTCAAGCTCAGCACAGGTCACCTCAGCACATCGCTCAACAGAAAGTCTAACAATGTCAACCCGCTCTTTGCTGCGGAGACCATTTTTAATTAAGACCATGGAGCCACCTCTAATAGCAGACTTTCTGTTAAAGCAACTTACAATATTGTAGTTGTTTAAACTGAACATCATCTCACTCTCTTTGAGCCAATGCTCAGTCAAACACAAAATATCCACATTTGAATCTTCAAGGAATAATTCAATAACTAATTCCTTGCCAGGAAGCCCTTGTATGTTCTGATGAGCTATCTTTAGCTCTGGCATTCCTATTGTCTGAACATTTAGTTTAAATTAGTATTACTATTAATACTATTACTTAAATCTAAATAACTATTATTACAAGTACCAAGCAAAACTGTAGGTAATGAGTTAATATTAATTTGTTTACAATGTAAACTCGTCCAAAACTTAATATTATTTGCTAACAATGTAGCAATTGTATATCTGTCTGACTTAGTAAGATAGCAATAACTATCCTTGGTCTTAAAACAATATTTACTAATAAAATTATTAGTGTCGAAAAAAGTAAAAGTGTCACTATGACGACATGTCAAGGTATGAATGAAATTATTCAAATAGTGAATGTTTTTATTGTATGATGTAGACTGGCAACACACATATGGGAAGGCACATAATATTATTTTAAAAACTTTCAGTCTGCTTAGGCAGTCTATACAGTACATTAATTCTTTTTTTCCTATATTATTACTCTCACCTACCAGTAATACAATAGTAGAATTACTAGTATACTTGGAAGACACAATTTTGTCAATAATTTGAGTGTATGTTGCATTGGGCAGGGAATAGTGAATACAGTTCTGCAAATAATTACAGAACATGTATCCCATATTGCGCCCCACACTGTCAGAAAAGACCATTGTATTACTGGTCAGCTCTATGTTGTTGGAAGGTTCACAATCACATGCTGTAGTCTCAAGAATACTGCCACAAGTAGAGAGAAGTGGAATGGAGTCGTTGATAGGGGCTTGGTTGGTATGCCCAGAGCCGCACTGTTGAGTTAATGAATCAAGTAATTCTTGGTTGTGCCTGCTGTCATCTATCAACTTATCCAAAGCCAACATGTTTTCAGTATTCTGTTTTCTTTGGAGGTCATATTTAGTAAATAAAGTTGAATAATCCTCTTGCAATTGCTTAATATGTGTTTCAAGCCTGACCCTACCAACATCATGAGCCACCTGACTTTCCGCCAACTGATTGGTACATACTACTAATTGTTTACTATACATTTCAACATCTGACTTAAGTTTTAAGTTTAAGTTACATGTGTTTTTCAAACAAGACTTCATTTTTAAATTGATTTTATTAATTTTTTTGTTAATTTTTTAATTGTCTTTTAATTTTGTTATGGCTAATCTGTGGTTTTGAAAATTGAATACAATTACTATCATTTGTAAGATCTATCACAGATGAATTGGTTGAGGCAGGCACACAGGAGCTTTCAAGAAGTTCTGTGTAGAGGTTAGACACCTCTGCTGACTGGCGCGACTGGACGTCCTGCTCATAGGTGTTGATAAGCCTGTATGCCTCCCCCAGCTCATGTTCTAATTCAGTGTTACGTCTCAAGGTTTGCTCAAATGTATGATCACATTGGCGGAAAGTGTCTAAATTATTCCTAAGTTGGTTAAGTTGCTCGTTCAAATCATCACAAATAGCCTGACTTTCTGATAACTTTTGTTCTAAGCAAGTATTTTTCTTACGCATTACATCGTACTCACGTTCATTGTCTTCCCTTTCCATCATTAATTGCCTATTTTCTTCTTTTTCTCCTTTAAGTTGTAAAAGGGCTTCTTTTAATTGCATTTGCAATTGGCGGGTAGTAGTAGCACGAGTTGAGGTACACATATTGATCAAATTGGTACTGATTTAAGTACAATAGAGAAGACAATGAATACAAAATAGCAATTTAGAGCTAACAAAACCAACTGCCTAGCTAAAAAGTAACCTATTAGCGTATCAATGTAAACACAAGTTTATCAAAGAGTTAACTATTTAAAAGTGAATAAAGTGGTCAAAAGTGGGAAAAAACAGTGTCCAAAAACTTGATAATAAACTAAATCACAGTAGAAGGGGTATAAAAATCTAGATTCTTACCTTGAAAACTTTTGAAAAAAAATACCGGTAACTTGGTATCAACTTTGAATGCTATTTTCTCCTGAAGTACTATAAATTTAATCGTAAAAAACTTAAATTGACACTTTTAACACTTATTCTTTATATACAGTTGCTTATTACTGTATAATAATTAGTTTTTAAACTTAATTTATAATTAAAAATACAGAGAGATATATATACCTAGTCTAGCCATAAATATTGTTACGAAGAAAAAACATTTTTTTTTATTGCAAATAATATTTATTACTTTTACAGTGTGTTAGTTTAATACATAAATATAAAACAATTCAAAATATAAAAAGCTTATTCGAAGTGGTCTCCATTGGCTGCAACACAGTCCTTTAAACGTTGAGGCCAGTTATCAATAGAAGCACGCACTCTTTCCATGGGAAAATTCTTCACTGCCAATCGTATGGATTGTTTTAGGGACTCCAAATTATCATGGCGTTTAGAGCAAGCCATACTCTCTAAAACTGACCATAAATCATAATCCAGCGGATTAAGATCGGGACTAGACGACGGCCAGTCTTCAGCTCTGATGAAGTCCGAAACGTTCATTTCCAACCAAGACTGCGTGGACCGAGCTTTATGACCCGGCGCTGAGTCTTGTTGGAAGGACCATACTTGGTTATTGAACATGGTGTTGTTAAGGGGTTTAACTACCTTCTCAAGAATGGTATCTTGATACACTTGTGCCGATGTTTTGATACCTTTTTCACAAAAATATGGCTCAGTCACTCCTTCATAGCTAACACCCCACCAAACCATCACTGAAGTCGGATAATGCCCACGTTGCACTCTGTCGACTAATTGGGAAGCTTCCTTAGAGCTTTGAGCATAAATACGGTCATTTTGTTTGTTAAAATGTTGCTCAACTGTAAAGATTTTCTCATCCGTAAACAAAATTTTTCTGTGACCTCCCTTTGCGTACCGCTTCAGTAGTTGCTTCGATTTTACCACCCTATTCTTTTTTAAATTATCAGTTAAAAAATGACCAGTGTGTCTCTTATAGGCTGCAAGTCCTAAGTCATCTTTTAAAATGCGTGACATGGTTCTGGGTGCTATCTTCATCTCCCGAGATAAAATCTTTTGCTTTCGGACAGGATTTCTTCGAATTCTTTCCCTTACTGCTTTGACCACCATTTTCGTACGAACACTACGTGGACGGCCAGATCTTTTTCTGTCACAAACAGAGAAGGTCTCATTGTACCTATTAATAGCCCGGTACACAAACATTTGACTAATACCAAGCGTATGGAGAGTTTTAAAAATTACATTCGGCTCCATACCTTTGTGTAATGCAATCACAGCGATTCGGTTTTCTTTATCACCCCACTCCATTTTAATATAGCAAAATATTGTACAATGTATTGGCGCCAAAATTAGAAAATACAATGAACAATCGTATAAAAATGACAGATTCCAAATTCAAATGTAATATCTTTCTTATTTTTAATTGTAACAGTATTTATGGCCAGACTATGTATAAGTCATTTATGCAAAAAAAAGTTTTAAATTAGACTTAAAAACTTCAAAAATGTTAAAAATAATACTTTATTACTTTAAAAATGCAACACGCTTTACACTAACGTAGGTACAAAAGCTCGCCGCGGGCACTGACCTGCGAAACACAGACCGCGCGTTAGATACTTACGTGAAATACGTCGCAAGCGCGCGGGTCGATCAGCTGTTCCTTAATATCTAGTTCATGTTCATTTAATTTAATTTTATACGGACACCTCATACACTATTGCTATAAAATAATGTATTAAAGACAGTACCCTAGGTCGCGGGGATGTTTACAAGTATCAATAAACGAAGACAAAGTCATACCATACAACTTTCGCAGGATTCGAACCCGCGACCTTGTGCTTGGCAGCTGGCATAGGTACGCGACGAATTAAATTAAACCAAATGATAATTTTATGTTACTTTATTTTAATTTCATGTTACACAGTAAACAATAATTATAGTTTCTAAACATAAATAGTGTAAGTCTGATTAGTCATTTCATTTTAGTTTAAGCGTAAGTTTCTTATGAATTGACAATGTGTTTTGGACCGTATTTACTACATAACTATTAGAGAGGATTATTAAACAACAATATGTGACGTATCTCTTTACATATGAATTGTAAACAAACATAATAACTCATCAATAAGTGGAAAACGAAGAATCGCAAGATACCTTAATTATTATTAGTTGTTTACCTATTGGTACTGAAATAATTGTTAAAACTGCTTCCCATTTTGTTTTAAACACAAGCGTGCACTTTTTTAATATTTTCACGAATCCTGATTAGGGTCACTGACCGTCACTTTAGGTATCACTTTTAATTTTATTTTAATTTCGTTTTACACATATGAATGGCTGACTTCGAAGTGCCGCCGTGCAGCCGCTCTAGTACTTCGTCGAGGATGTCGTTCGAAATACTCTAAAATGTTTTCTTCGAGGGCCGCCGAGTACCGTGGTTGGTTCACCACGTCCTTGCGGACGTCTAGGTAGTCCCGTAGGCGTTCTGTCGCTGCCAAAATAACTTGTATGCTAGGCACCCTTGGGAGCGTAATGCCTTGGCGTTGTAACTTTTGAATAATGCTGCAATCAGCGTACAGTCTTCTAGCTTCGCTTGAGGTTATCTCCAGCTAACAACATACAATCTCATCACATCTAAATAGTTACTCGACATTCGAGTATGGGCGGTTTTCGTTGTTTATTGCGAGGATGACTGATCATAACTGTGATGTCACGACATACGTAATAAAAAGGTAATTAGACGCACGCACTTCCGCTTGCAAATTTGTGGCTGACTGCGGCGGCGGTCGGCGCGCGGCGGTGCGTTTGAGTTGCTAGAGGGTGCGCGGGGGGTGAGACCACGTGAAAGGCTAGCGATCTATGCAGATCATTATGATTGGACAAAAGTCCACGTGGACTCTAAATCATTGGTTGATTCAATTACTCCTGCTATAATCCTACCCAATAAATGCATTTTTACAACAAAGAAATGGGCGGCTCTTTTGTTCATGCAATGTACAGTATGGTTTTAAAACTTTTGATTATTTTTTAAATTTAAGTTTCACAAATTAAAGTTGTTCAAATTAATTTTAAATATTACCAAAAATTTTCTAAAATCGGTTACATTAAGTGGTTTAATTCTTTAATGCCGATTGAAATACACGGTGTATAAATGCTATTACTTTAACCGCGGTATTAAAATTGACAAAGTCGCAGCAGGTTATTTCTAAATATCACCATTAGATTATTTCAGTAACACAGTCGTTAGACAATATTGTATTTACTTACCGCTTGAATCTCCATGATAAAAAAATTATTTATGTTAAGCCCTCAATTCAAAACAAAAATATCTTGTCGTGTCTTGTCTTCTTTCTTGTTTGTATTTTGTTTGTTTGGCGGGCGACAACTTGACAGTTGACAGTGACATTGTGTTCCGTTCTTATAAAGTTGGTACGTGGTATGGTGTAATTATTATATGTAATGTTTAAAACGTTATTTATTTATTTGTAAATAAATGTTATTTTTAAAGATAATATGTTACTAAGCATAAAGCCTATATTACACTAATGTTTTACCTACTCTAAAAGTAAGTTATAATACAGAAGTTTTATAATCAAATCAAAAAAAAATCAAAAAATCATTTATTCATTATCCCTTTCAGACCGGAGAATTTTATTTTAAATATTTAAGTTTTTTTCTGTTTTAGTAGATTATATAGACGCTAAGAGGTTATGGAAAAATGAAAAAAAAAATCTAGGTAATCTAGGTTTTACAGAACAGTACCCGCACGATCGTGCGCTCTCGGCGTATATACTCTATACGCACGCTCGTGCCTTTCGATAGAAATACAAAGTAAATAGTAATAAAACACTTTGTTTTCATAAACTTTTATTATACAAACCAAATAACAATCAGTCTTACCCTCTTTGCAGTCGTTAATAATTATTTATTTTAGTAACTTCTTAATTAACATAATTATAAGTGAGATCAAATCAGTTCTTACATCAATATATTTAAAAAGATACGTAAAAATTAAGATTGGTGATAGTCGGCAAAACAGTTTTTACCTCTAGAGAGGCATAAATAAACTTTGCACTTAGTGCACATAATCTTAGACCTACTATTACATGTTTCTAATTTACACACTCTTGGAGACGTGATGGAATCATCAAAAACAGGTAAATGGTTATAACAATCATGCCGTTTGGATACCGTGGGGGTTGGTTGTTTAAACTTTTTGGATGGTGGTGGTAACGATATGTCGTCTTCCTGAGCATGTTCATCAGCTGCATCAATTTCAGTCTCTAAGTTTCTCTTATTTGGCGTATGAGTTAAACCATCAGCTACCTCTAAACGAAAATGCAACAAGTCCATGATTTTATTTTGTGGTATATTATTTGCAATACAATCATTACGATAGAGACGCCAAGCATTGACGACAGCCAAATCAATAAAATGTATTATGACTTTTAAAGTCCATTTTCGAGTTTTAATGAAAGCACGATAATATTCAATTAATTGGTCTAGAATGTCGACCCCACCCATATTTTTATTATAGTTTGATATAATTTTTGGGCATGATACATCGACATAAGCTTTCGTAGTTTTATCCCATCTTTTTATCAATGATGAGTTATCAGCTCCTGTACAGTTTGAAACCATAAGCACGGACTTATTGTCTTTCCATTTTACAAGTACCAAATCATCACAAACAAACTGTTGTGATTCTCCTCGATACATTTTGTTATCATCCTTAAATGCTACATTTTTCCGTTCCCTAATTCGATTTAGCATAACTGTACCTGTACCATGTAAACCTAATTGCTGTAACCTTTCTAAAAGAGGAACACTAGTGAAAAATCTATCGAAATACAAACAACTTCCAGCAGGCACTGCTTGGGCTAAATGTAAAATTACTGAAGCACCTACACCTAATTCTCGCTCAGTAAATGCTGTTCTAGCGCCTAAGTAGATTTCGAAGTCTATCATGAGACCCTCGCTGGTAGTGAGTACAAAATTCTTCAATCCTACAGGTCTAGGTTTATTTCTTACTACTTGCCGTAAGCTGCATCGTCCAGTGAAAGGTATCATCTGTTCATCTATCGAGTAATTACCCGGAACTCTCTCCAACTTGCGGCAAGCCTCTTTAACTTTACTTATTATAGGCTGTACCTTCCATAGGGGATTCAGTCTCTCTTCAGCATTAGATGGTTGGTCTTCAGGCACAAAATGTAGTGAGCTTCGTAAGGATGTAAACCGATCACGGGGCATGACGTCAGCTACGACTGACAGTCTTGTACTTTGGCGCCAATATAAGTATAGCCGAGGGAAACCAAAAATACCCATGTAGATATGCATTCCAAATACCTTTTTTATTTCATCTGCTGTAGCGTTTAATATATGTCCTGTTTTTCTCATATGGTAGTTGTTTGTACAGTCTGCTCCCAGCTGGTAAAAATCAGCGCCATAATAGTCCTCAAAATACTCCATAGGAGTTCTTATTGCATGTAGAGTTAAAGGTTGGTAGTCATGTGCTTTGTCAGCGTATGCAGTTTGTCTCCAAATCCTGCCTCTACTTTGACCTCTGCGACTAGGTATTATATGTGGTGTACTTACTTGCGAGACAGTTGGACTATTAGTGACAGTTTGTTCAGTTGGTACACCGTCGATCAATGGCTGACTTACATTTGGCTCCTCTCTATCATCACCTTCAGTGGCAGCATCCGTGATAAAATGTTCTTCTAAAATGTCCTCAATGTCCGAGTCATTACCATCGCCTAATATGGTAAGTATCAATGCATCGTTTAATGTTGACCCTGTAATCATAAAATAAAGATTATAACTCATTAAAATAAAAATTAATTACCAAAATAGTTATTTTAGTACGACGCACGAGCGTGCAGTTTTGTGTTTAAAAACTTGACTTTAAACCGAACTGCTACAATCGTGCGTATCGTATTTTTAGTGGTCAAAATCTGGTTTCAAAAACAAATTCCATACATTAAAATTGTATTTTTTACTGATAAATACTATAAACTTTAGATTAGTAATAGTTTAAATAGAAATCATAACAAAAACATAATATTTTGGTTTACGTACCTGTAGGTAAGTTCGCGCCAAAAAACGCGGCCATGTTTCGAGGCACCTGAGCGGCGACTGAGCGACCGCACGATGTTCATTCGTTTATTATTGCGTAATACACTACCCGCACGATAGATGCGTATCGGTTTCGTTCCGAAAAATAAAACATAAATGCCTAAAATATTTTTTTGCGGGAATGCGCACGCTTATTTAAGTCAGGTCTGAAAGGGTTAAACACAATTAACTGATGCAAATTAGTTGCTAGGACTTTCCTTTAAGCATAACAATGCCTGTATTGGAAAGCCCTGCTCTCTCTTAATCTAGATTTAACAATTGTGCTATATTTAATTAACATTAATGTTCATCATAACATTGTAATAAATTGTATAATTGTGATTATCTTATTATTTCATAATTGTTTTATAATTTATAATATTATTAAAAATATAATACCAAAAATAAATCATAAGTATATATCTCACTACTATAATTCTAAAATTCTTTAAGCCATGCAGTAAACTTGTATAATGTAAAATTATCTAATTAATAATACACCATTTAATACATTAGGGTAGTGTACCCTTTTTAATTCTAAAATTTAATTTAATTATTATTCAATGCATTAAAAGTTTACATATAATTTTAAATTTTTAATTAATAAATATTCTCCTTTTTTTTTTTGCTTTAAAGTTAAAAACACAAAAAAATAAAAAGTAAAGGCAAATTCAGTACATAGAAATTCTAAATATATTTGTTAGTAGGTGTGTGTGTATGTGTTGTGTGTGTGTTTGTGTCTGTTCTGTATGTTTGTGTATGTGTGTCATTATTATAGTCGCTGTTTCAGTAGCAATTCTGTTTGCTCATAGGTAAGTGTCCTAATCCAAATTACTGTGTCTCTCTTACATTCATATAATTGTTTTCTGTGTATGTCGAATTCTTTATTTACTCTGTTATACAGTTGTGTAGATCGTTTAGCGTATTGACGTGATGCAAAAACAGTTCTAGTGCGAGGAACTTGTGCGACCCTATCTCTACGTCTCCCTGAAGTTTGTATGTAAGGGAGAGATTTATGTATTTTCTGGGTAATGCATACAATATAAAGTTTCCTGACAGTGAGGAGACCACTTATTTCATAGAGAGTTTCTGTTGGGAATCTTATCGTTTTAAAGTACATTACTTTGATTAGGGCTCTTTGTCCTCTTTCAACTTCCAAGAATTTTGTCTTACATGCACCCCCCCAAATGGTTATGCAATACAGCAAAACTGACTGAACCAAGGCTGTGTAAATTTCATTTAAAATGTTTCTGTTTTTACCCAATACATTAACAACACTTTTTGGTGCAACACATCTTATGGTCTTAAAAATCCAACATAGTTTTCTAAGTCTAGCAGTTACATGTTCAATATGCTGGTACCATTTTAGGTTATGGTCAATTATGACTCCCAGATATTTGGTTTGAGTCACTTGTTTGACCATTGGGCACATGCAACAGTTACTTTCATCATTACCACAATGGTGTATTTGTATGTTTAGACTGCTATTAGGTTGCGTGCGGTTGAATATGCTAAAGCACATATAGTTTGTTTTGGTTGTATTAAGGGTGAGCAGATTGTGTTTAAGCCAGCTTGCAATTCGTACCATGCCCTTCTCAGTAAACTGCTTAACTTCTTTCCAGTCGTCGCCATGAAATACTACTGCAGTATCATCCGCGTAAGAAATAATTTTTGCGTTACCTATTTTTAGACTGCATAGATCATTTATGTATGTTAGGAAGAGGGTTGGACCAAGCACGCTGCCCTGTGGCACGCCAAATGAAATGTCAACCTCATCACTAGTGTACGACCCTATCCTAACCTTTTGTTTTCTATTTGATAGGTAATCCCTGAATAAGTTGAGAGGGGTGCCTCTTATTCCAATTGCTTCCAGTTTTGTCACCAAGGTTGGAACAGAAACGATGTCAAACGCTTTTTTTAAATCAATGAAGACAGTAAGGCACTTTTTCCCCTCATCCAGATACTTAGTCACATATGATGTTAGTGATTCAACGGCATGCTCTGTAGATATGCCACGTCTAAAGCCATACTGTTCAGTAGAAAGGATGTTAAATTTAGTGAGGTAATTTGTTAGTCTTGTATTAATCAGTTTCTCCAAAATCTTAGATAGGGCTGGGAGAACTGATATGGGTCTATAGTTATTGACATCGTTTCTGCTCCCTCCCTTGTGTACTGGTGTTATAATAGATTGTTTCAGGGCTACAGGAAAAATACCAGTATTGAAACAGAGGTTAGCGAGGTGGTTGATGATGGGAACTAATTCAAGCTTAGCATATTTTAGAAACCTAGTTGTGATGCCATCCCATCCTGGTGCACTATCTGATTTTAAGCTGTCCAGTATTCTATCCACCTCCGTAGGGTCAGTTTCCATCAAAACAAAAGTGTTTGTTTGCTGGATGATCCCAGTAGCTGCAGAAGGGGAGACAAGATCGGGTTTCATGTGTTTAGCTAACTGTTCACCAATGTTGGAGAAGTAAGAGTTTACAAAATTTACTGATTCTTGTGGTGTGGTCCTTAGATTTAATAATTCTGAACTTATATGTTTTTGTGTATGTTATTTCTTTTATGTTTTTCCAGAGCAGTTTGGTATTTGTTGTTGAGTTTGAGAGCATTTCCCTTTCGTACCTTCTCTTTAATTTTTTAATTAGGTTGTTACAGTATGTTCTATAGCGATAGAATGTTATTTTTAAGACTGTATTATGAGGATCAGCTTTGTAGCTCTTTTGAAGTTTGTTCCTGTTTTTTATGCAGCGCAAAATGCCTGGCGTGATCCATGGTTTAAGTATGCGTTTGCTGTTAGGAACTTTTGTAGTAACTGTACTACTGCTAATAGACTCGCTTAGATTTTGAATAAGGAGGTTAGTTAGTAAATTTGGGTCATCATAAGATTGTAGGTCAGATATTATATTTTTGTTTTGTAGGTACTTTAGGGCTTGTTCAAAGTTAACAGTGGTTCTAGTTTTATTGATAATAACTTTATTCTTTATGTTAGTAAGAGATAATACTGTAGTGTAGTGATCTGTGATAGTAGTTTGCATAACTGCAATAGAAGCCTTCACTCTTTTTTTATTTAGGGTCGACTGTCTCACAATGAACCATGCAGCTACACTTAACCAGCGCTATATTTCCAAAATTCGACGTGGCCAGATCGTGTTAATTTGTGCAAAAGATAGGTACAGACGTGTCTCTTCCGCTCAGTAGTTAGCGAGCAGATCGCGCGAGAGGTGTATGTATGCGAACCTTTTTTTAAAAAACTGTCACAAAAGTAAGTTTTAAATAAATTTTACTATCTTTTTTAGCATTTTTCCTTTAAGAAATATCGACTATTTTATTTCTACACCGAATTATATAGTTATTTAGCTTATCTATGCACTGTAATTTATTTCATAATTATATTTCTTTCAGTTTAAATTTTTAAGGTTAGTTATAAAAAGGTGCTATGTCTCACATTGAACCATGTTGAGGTGGTACTCAATGAATCACGGATTGTGTACCCCAAGAATTGCCTTGGCGTACACATTAAACAAAACGTGGTTCATTTTGCTAGTGTTGTTAGATAATGTATTGAAACTTTCAAACTACATGATATTCTTTTACCTAGCTGTTCATATTATCATTATTAATATTACTTTATTTACTTCCTTTGGTCAATATTTCTATCTGTTACAGAATGGCACGGAATAAAGTAAGTCAGAATAGGGAAGTCAGGGTGGGGAGACCCCTTACACGATGGACCGACGACCTGGTTAGGACGGCGGGAAGCCGATGGAAGAGGGAGGCATAAGACCGCGCAGGGTGGAAACGTTTGGAGGAGGCCTATGTCCAGCAGAATAATAGTCTATAGGCTGATATTTATGATGATGATGAAATTAAGTCAAAGAAAAAAGGGGGCCACACTGCTTCCAATATGTTAAGAGCTTTCAAATTAAATAGAGAAGGTGTAATCATCAGAAAAGCTGCATTATATCCTACTTTGCGCCGCTATGTAGCACAGTATTTACACACACGTAAAGATGATCTTGCTAACAAGAAGTATATACTAAATTATGATTTAAAGGCTACTCTATTACAAGTAAAGACTAATTACATAAGAAATGGACCTTTTACTTTTACCTTAATTAATTATTGATAACATTTCTTTTTCATAATTAAGTGGTTCAATGTTAAAATTAACCCGGTTCAATGTGCACACCCTAGAGTACACATTGATCCAAATATTTATTTTTATATTTATGTTTTTATTTTTAAAAGTATAAATAATATTGAAAATTTGTCAATGATCTTTTAAAGCTAGATAAATTACCTATCTTTGTACAAAATTTGAATCATTTCGAAGCTTAAACGAGAGAGTTATGCGCCTTCAAATTTTACATGGTTCATTGTTGGACAACTTACCCTATTCTTAGCATGAAGTGGTCCAGGCAATTTTGGTCCCTAGTAGGTAGTGTATGTCCAGAAAGTATGCAAAAATTTGACAACATATTAAGGTAAGATGAACGGTTTCTGTTATCATGGGATGATTCAGCTAGTTTAGGCCTTATATTAATGTTAAAGTCTCCGGCTAGTATACATTCCTTATGGATGGGTATTGATTCCAAAAGTGAACTAAGTGATTCAATGAAACTGTCAATATTGGTGTTTGCTGGGGAACGATATATACCAAATAATACTTTATTTAGTATATCTATCTGTAGACATGTCGCCTGAGATAGTTGTATTTCTTGAACTTTAGGTTGGAGGGTATTTTTAATGTACACAACGACTCCATCATTTTGATTCATCTGACGCTTAGTTGAAAATGAGTAGTAATTAGTCAGTTGTGGAATAGTCTTATCACTACTTAATCTACACTCTGTTAATATTATAACATCAGGTTCAAATTTAAGAGCCGAGAGCATTACACAAAAGTCATCAAAGTTCTTGTATATACTTCTGATGTTCTGTAAGATTACGGTGAGATCGTTCCTTGTGATGTTCAAATAATCAACCAGATCAGTGCATTTACATTCAGAAGAAGCAGATATCTTAAAGTCATCTATATCGTTTAAAGTATGCAGATTGTCACTCATTATTAAAATTTATAATATTGAATACAGGACACAATGAAAAAAGTTCACTATTTATATCTGCTCCTACACAATGCAATGACATAGTACTATTATTAAACAAATCATTAATCCCAACCATTAGAATTTGAAAGGGCTTTAACAGTTGATTAGTGTGTTTATTTCTAAAGATAATGCATGTATAAGTGAATGTGCAAACTTTTAATAATAAGTAGTTAAGGACCTCCATTTTATTGACATATTTTAGGGTTATAAACTTGGCAAGAATGTGCTTTTGATTGTTTATTGTTGTGTTATTTGCCACCAACAAATAACACAACAGTAAACTTGTTGGTGTGTTGTTTGTGTAGAGTGTGATTGTGTTTTTGTGTAAATATTTCCTTAATTCTAAACATAAAAAATAGTATTGGAGCATTAGCATTATGAATAATAATAATTTTGACCTTATATTCTTACTTTGTAAAACATGCTGAGAGTAATACGTATATCCGATTGAGTAGAATATCACAATAGCTAAAGTCCACAAACCAATAGATTTAGCATTATCTAGTCATGCTTTATTCGAAAGTTGTTGAATTTGTTCTTCAGAACTTATGGTAATTCTTGGAGCCTGGTCATCCTTTTTTATGTAAATCTTTCCATATGCAGTCCAACAGTATTTAAACTCACCTATTTTAGCTAGATCTCGAGCCAAGAAGAAAAGTCGAGAGCCCTTAGCAGTCAGGTGTTCTGACAGAAATATGGGTCTGTCTGTTTGTGTCTTGAACCCTAGATGTTTTGCACACAGTTTTGTCTTATTTTTAGTGTTGAAAATCTTACCAGCTCTTAGTATTTCATTTTTTAGTAACGTCGACCCGGTTTCTACAACAATTGGCATACCAACATTGTTATCATTGTTTTTTGAGCGTACTCGATAAATGTCTTTTATGTCATTTTTGACCATAGAGCAGCTTGTATTCTGTGTTAGATTAATCACCATATCGACAAGGTCTTGTTTTGATTCCCCAGTAATTTTAGGTACATTTTTCATAACAAAGTTGGCTTTTCTACTTCCAATTTCCATGTCCTCAATTTTTTTCTCTAAAAGAATTATATATTGTTTGTCATCCTTTCCCTGATTTTCTAATTGACTTATCTTTTTAACTAATTCTTGATTTTGGGCCATAAGAAAGGAAACCGAATTTTCTATGTTTAAATTGGATTGCTTGATTTCCTTTAATGTCGCCATCATATCTTTCATATCTTTTTTAAAATCGTCTAGTTGATCAACCATTTCAGATTCTTCGCGATGTCTCTTAGCCCTTTGGTAGGCAAAGCTAGGCGTAGCAGCCCCAGAGTTGTGTGAAGTAGTTTTTGGAATATCTGAGTCTGATGACGCTTGCTTTAAGTTATCATTCTGCGTAGCCAGCTTAGCTTGTGGAGATCTCTGCGTACCATGTTGAAGAAAACAAGAGAGAAGAAAAAAAAAAAAAAAAAAAAAGTAGTTCAAATAAATTATACACTATTCTTTTGTGAGTAATGGCAACACTGACATACCATCCGGCGGTTGTTGAAATGCAGTTTGTTTGACAGTTGTCTATGACGATGACAGCGGCGCCCCTCGTAAAGTAGCTGAGTGCAGTATTTTCGTCACCGTTGATGCTATCTCTCTCCGACCACACGAAGATCACTGTTTCACTTTATGCGCTCCTGGTACTTTCGATTTTATTATATTTTATTTTAATTTCGGTTTTCTTAATTATTTACTTTTTCTGCACGGGTAATACGTCTATTCGCTTCCGCGATCCAGGGGGGAGAGCGATAACAGAGACTGCTTCAAACGAAACGCAAGAGAGGGAATGGATCGATCTCCAATCCTTTACTAAAATCAATCGATGATTGCTCTCTCTTGTAATTGGGATGCAGATAGATGATCGATCGGCTGATTGAGGTCTATCTTAGATTAGAAGAATCTTTCGATTAGGGATTCGATATTAGGATCCGCCGTTAGGCGCACGTAATGTACTCTGCTGAATGTTTTAAGGCTTGGATCCTGCTTCCTCACGACGCTTCCGGCATTCAACGGCACGATGTCCGATAATTCTGCAGAAGTTGCATTTGCCGTTAAACCGGTCGCTGCTCCGGAAACGCTTGGATTCAGGTTCACTACTTTCCATACCATCTGACCGACGCTTCAAGGATACATCTCCCAGTATTCGGAATAATTGAGTACGAGTCGTGATGTTGTGGGCATTCAATTCGCGACGTAACAGTCCATGCTTTTGACAAAGGACTGAAATGACAAATCCAGTCAGAGCCTCAGGCATTGTAATTTCAGGTATCTTCTCGATTAAATCCTATAGTCTAACTGCGGCTTCCGATGCTGATTCTTTACTAGTAATTAGAAATCGCAGGACATCGTCGAAGTTATCTTGGAATAATTTCGGTTTTTAAAACCTTGCTAGTAGTGTTTGCTTAACGACGCTCCAAGACAATTCGTTTAGGTTTAATTTGGTAATACACGTGGCGGCTCGTCCCTTTAAGGCACTGATTAGAGCCACTAATAAATCTATCCCAACCAGACATTTTTTCTCGACAATGGCTTCAGGTATATTGCACCAACCTTACATATCCGTATCCGGTTCTTCAGGAATAAAAGACAGTAACTTTATAGTGTGGCTGGCACTCTTAGTTTGCTTAGACTGGGCCGCAATTACTCGAGATAGCAGCGTCTCCATACTTATGAAACATTTTTCAACATCCATTGTAGTGGTTTGCTTCTCACTTTGCGCGCCATTCGATACCACTTCTGACGAAACGGCAGAAGAATAATATTTAAAATAAATTAACGCCGTAATTTAAATTATCGTAATTTAATTAACACTTATTATTATAGATTATTCACAAAATCTTTTCACTGGGAGATCCTTGTGTCGTTGCAGGCGACGAACGTCTCGTGTAGTCAAGTGTAGCAAGCTGGCCGCCTGCCCGACCGTCGACCATGACGCTTTGCTACGACGGCACTTGTCAGTTGATGTTTGACAGGTGCGCGCTCAAGTATAAGCAAATATTAAAGTATTTGATCATTTATGTTTTAGTAGCTTTGTCAATAATATTTTATAGTATTTTATATTTTAGTCTAAGACGAAGTCCACTCTTACAGTCTCATTAATAAACATAGACTAACGCAAGATTAACTTTACTCCATGGTTTAAGTGTCAAATTATTAATGTTTGTATTGATAAACGCTAAGTAAAGAAGGAGTAAGCTAATACCGCATTACTTTTGGCGTAAAAGTTATTCCGTACCAAGACATAGTTTATCGGTGGATTAGTGCAGGCTCATCAGTGTTACTTTCACGTGTTATTTTTTTTTATCCTTCAAAAATATATTCCTGTGATTGATAAGATGAATAGAGACTATTTTGTTCAAGATTTACGGATATTATATGACATAGACGAGATTGAAGATGTGGTTCCATTGATTAGACAAGTGAAATTCTATAAAATTCGAAAGAATCTGTTGGAAGAACTACAAGAAGCCGAGTTTAAATCTAAATACAGATTTTCCCGATCTACTGCTCTTTTCATCATTGACATGTTGCAAAATCATTTAGCTAGTGATACAAGCGGCATATACAGCTTACAAGCTCACATTAGGACACGTAATACTGTTGAACGGTGCTTTGGAGTATGGAACACGGGTGAGACAGCTTTAGTTCCAGATGTACCGTTTGTCGCTACCATCGCTCCGCCATCTTTATTGTTAACTGTCAGTTTGAAAAGTTTTGAAAGTTTTCACTTGTCACAAAGTTAGGTGAACTTTTGTGCCTGTCGTGATTTAAGTTTGAAATTTTCGTGGTTACCGGTGTTCTCCTCGCTCTGGCTTATTATTTCTGTGAGGGTACAGTACCGGCTGTTAATCTTGTAAAGATTTTAAAAGAAATTGTAGCTCACGTAGAACATGCTGGTCTGAAACCATTGGGATTTGTGTCTGACCAAGGCTCCACATTCAGGACAGCTTTGAGGATGCTCCAAGAACAAACAAAACGATCACGGCTTATCCAAGGTATTCAGGATGGTAAGTCATTAATTATTAAACAAATTAATTTATATTTATATAAGTTGTTATGAATATTTGTTTTTAAAGTTTGTTATTTTTTTTAGATGGCACAATTGAAGTAGCTGGATGTAATCTCAGCATCTTTTTTGACCCACCACACCTATTAAAGAGCATAAGAAACAATTTTTTAACCAAAGACATGATTTTTAATGGCAACTTGGGCTCCTGGAAGGATATCATGTTCATTTATGATATTGACAGTAAATTAGGACACACTCGAGCACTTCCAAAATTAACTACTTATCATGTGATACCATCAAAAATTAAAAAAATGAAAGTGAGCATTGCTGCTCAAGCACTTAGTGCACGAACAGCTGCTATGCTAAAATATACCAATGCGCTTAGTAAGTACCTATTTTAAATATTATGATTTAATTCACAAGTCCCTCTCTTCTCCATTATATTCAGACAACTTGGCCTCCTTAAAACCTGCTAGCATAACGTGAAATTATTCCACTTTAATTAAAACTACATAAAAATTGCAGAAAAACTTAGAAATAGAAATAGTTGTAATTAATATTTTAAATAGAATACCAGCATTACTATTATAAAAGCAAAAGTGAGATTGTTTATTTATTTCTTAAATCTGCACACGTCGACCGATTTAGATAAAATTTGGCATTAGCAGCGTAGGACTATCTAGATACTTATAAAACAAAGACAAAATGTAAAAGAATACTAAATAATACATTTTCAGTGTATGTAGTTATTTGAAATTAAAAGGAAAATTTAATTTTCAGAAATTCAAGATAATGAAACAATGGCTACAACAGCAGATATTGTGGAATTCTTCGACAGATTATTTGACAGTGTCAATGGCTCCCCAGGAAGTTTTCAACGAGGCAAATTGAGAAGTGCGGTAAAGAAAACTTCAAGTCATCTACAATTTTGGAAAGATGCACTATTTAAAATAAATAATATAAAATTTAAAGACTGTACTAGCAAATTGTCACAAAAATCTGGAAAACCGCGGTATGTACGTGTTCCTTGTCTTGATGGTTGGATTACAACTTTAGAAAGTTTTATTCGGATATCAAAGATATTATTTGATGAATATAAGGTTAATTATTATTACTCCCGGTATGTGAATCAGGACCCTTTGGAAAACTTTTTCGGTAGAATAAGGGCTATCAATTATAGGAATAATAACCCTGATGCCCATACTTTTATGAACTCATTTAAGTCATTAGTATTATCTAATATATTAAGTCCACACTCCAAATTATGTAATTGTGAAGAAGATGATGGGGAAACATTAATTTCCTTATCATATCTATTCGAAGAAAGAAATACAAATAAGGAAAATGAATCAGTGCAATCTGCACTCCCATCATCTTCTTCACAAATAAAATTTACTGAAGACCCAAGTTCACAAGAGTGTGGGCAAATATTAAAAAATGACGCTGTCACCGAAAAAATTAGGGTCCAATGTTCGGCATACACAGCGGGGTATTTGTGTCGTAAAATGAGGAAAATACATTGTAAAGAGTGCTCAGCCACATATACGACTAAGGGTCAATCCCCACTGAAAGAGCAGCGGCGCGCAGCGGCCGTAAGAGCAAGTGACTGAGCGCGGCGCCGCGCGGGGTAGTGTGGCGCCGCGCGGGGCAGTGCGGCGCCGCGAGAGGCAGCGCGGAATTCCAAGGCGCCGCAATGAGCCTCCGCGTGGTAGCTTTGAAAACTAGTGTGCGATCTACTTCACTCAAGGAAAGTTGTGTGGCAATAAATATGGTGGATTTGGATTTATGTATCATAGCACTGGCTGTAGAAGAAGAACAAGAAGTAACAAACAAAACGGAAAGAAAAAGGAAAAGAAAATTTTGGGTACATGATTTATGGAAGAAAAGAAGAGAATTTGGTGAATTTGAAACATTTTGTAAAAATTTAAATCAGTACCCAGATTTGTACTACGATTATTATAAAATGACCTATATTCAATTTGAAACCTTAGTGAATATCTTAAAGCCACACCTCAAGAGACACGAAACAAATTTTCGAATACCTGTATCTGTTGAAGAACGATTGTCTATATGCCTCAGGTAAGTATTATTTTGTTTTGTATAATTTAACTACCGCGACCATTGGATCGGAAGTCAAGCACACTACCACTGACCCAGACGGTCTTCAGTTAATTAACTAAACTGTAAAAAACATATAGATATTAAACTCAAAACATTTTAAATAAAAGAAGGTTATTTTATATTCGTCGTTTTAATCAATTATTTTTCATAATAATATTAATTAATATTCTGCCTAATTATACTACTTGTTTTGATTACATTTCGTTGACCATGTCGTTCAAAGGATTTGAGTAGTTTGTTTCTGTTGTATTGTCAATCAATGAAAAATTACTGATCTGTTGTGGTATGTAAGTTGAAGATGGCTGTTGTGATGTCCTAGAAATTGTATGCGGTGTGTAAGTTGAAGGCGTATGCTGTGGTGTCCTAGGTATTGGGTATGGTGTGTAAGTTGAAGACGTTTGTAGTGTTCTAGATATTGGTTGTGGTATATAAGGTGATGGCGGTGACTCGGCTGTGTAAATTCCTGTGGCACCAGTATCCAAATCAGTTGATGAGTTATGAGCTTCATTACTTTCAAATGACGCCAGTTTAATCTCTTCATAATTGACAAGGCGGAAAATTTCTTTCTTTAGTTCAGCTTGCACTTTTGCTGGCATTCTCTTAACAGTACGGCCCATTGTGATAAAAAAGCTGATAGTGGGGTCATCTTCCTTTAGCTTTGACTCCATATACTGTTTATATAACATTGTTGACAGTTTTGGTTCATTTTGAGGAGTAGGTGTCCATGGTGATGATGATTGTGATGGCGGTCTTGATATTGAAGGTCGTGGAGACGGAACAGACTGAGATTCACTGTCTGTAATTTCTGGCGAACTATCCAAATTTGTAGTCTGTTTCTTGTTCTGGATAAAAGGCTTAATGAATTGTAGTTCGTTTTCATATTTTATAGCCCGATCATTCGTCCTTGCCGAACCACTTTTATTTTCTCTTAAGCGAAGACTTTTTCTATAGCTGTCTCGCAATTTTTTCCAAAGTTTTTTGCATTCTACCACTAAAAAAGAAAGAAAATATTATAATAACAATAACAACAACACGACGATATGTGGTGTACGCTTGTCCAAGACAGCGTTGGGTTGACTAACGTTCGGAGAACATTTAGCCTTTGTAAATATATGTATGTATCACTATACAACCTTTCGGAGTTTTAACCGGTGACATGTTTTGTTTCAGATTTTTAACTACCGCCATCAGTTTTCAGGCACTATCACATAGTTATAGAATGGGACACAGTACTGTACACACTATTGTTCATGAAACTTGCGGAGCTATTTGGAAATATTTACAACCACATGTTATGCCAAAACCGACACCACAGTTATGGACACGAATAGAAGAAGAATTTAGAACTATATGGAACTTTCCTAATTGTATTGGTGCGATAGATGGCAAGCATGTGAATATTCGGGCACCTTGGAATAGCGGTAGCCTCTTCTATAACTACAAAAAGTTTTTCAGTACTGTTTTGCTAGCCATCACTGACGCAAAATACAGATTTATTGTAGTGGATATCGGATCGTATGGACGCAATAGTGACAGTGGCATCTTGAGCAGTTCCAAACTTGGGAGAAAATTTCAAAATAAAACACTCGGTATACCACCTAATAAATGTTTGCCAGGTACGAGAGAGGAATTGCCTCATGTTTTTGTTGGGGATGAAGGTTTTCTCCTGTCTGAACACTTGATGAGACCCTATCCTAGCAACCAACTAACAGGCGATAACGAAAAAAAAAAATTTAATTATCGGTTAAGCCGCGCCAGGCGTATTGTAGAAAGCAGTTTCGGCATACTACAACAAAAGTTTGAAGTGTTCCAAAAAAGAATACGAATGCAACCGAGATATGTCGACATTATGATTCTTGCATGCACATGTTTACATAATTACATAAGAAATCATGAAATTGAAAATGAATTTGGGGATCAGTTGGAAAATGTATCTGCTGCAACAAATAGTATTTTACAAATTATAGATGAACAGGAAAATGATGACTTACAAAATAATAATAGTGGTATAATCGTTAGAAATAAATTCAAGTCTTTTTTCAATTCTCCAAATGGGGCGATAACGTGGCAAAACGAAAGGTTGGATTTTGTTAGGTAAGGAGCCGAAGTTAATGTATAGGTACTTAATGCAAAACTCGATACATTGTGGAATATATATACTCACCAGGCATGTTCAAGTCTGCGCTCACTTTTGTCCAAGCATTATTTACTACGTGTTGGTCACTGTAATATTTGGACTTCATGTTGTACAAACACTCGTATTTTTGTACATTACAAATTAAATTCTCTTCAATATTCATTGTTTTCTTTTTTCTCACGGAGCGTAGCACGTTCTAACTTGATACCCTCTAATAATGAAATGACGCGAAATGCGCAAGCGGCAGGGCGGGCGGGTAGGAAACGCTCGCTCGCGCGCAGCCGCCAGTCTGTCAGCTGCACCGCGGTCGGCCGCACGTCAGCTAGCTGCGCCGCGGTCGGCCGCGCGGCGCCTCTTTTGACTAGTCGGTAGAAGGCTCGTGCAGCATCGCGACACCACGCTACCCCTCTTTTGCCTTCAAATGACTATGAACTTTTTATTCACGTAGATAAGATTCAAAATAGTTTGTAATATTTTGCTTCAAAAAGACGCTGCCGGCCGCTGCTCTTTCAGTGGGGATTGACCCTTATAATATAACATCCATTCATGAATACATCAAATACCGAGAATACAGGACATTAAAAAGAACTAATTTAACTTATCCAAATAGTGCTTTTCTAAGGTTGTATAGACAAGCCGCTCAAGAAATACACAAATATTTAAATAATTACTGCCATGAACAATATATTGGCAAAAGAATTAAAAATTATCTTTTAAAAAATTTGCATATTGCGTGGCTAGGATGTAAAAAGCATCATACAATGCTAGTACAAAAGTTTTTAAATTTTGTAATAAGACTCCATGTACACAGTTGGTGTAAAGTAATAAATAAAATATTTATGGGTGCTATTGAACACAAGTATGTTGCCAAAATGCACCAACCTCAAAAGTTAGCGTTGAGTAAATATACAACGTGTAACAGAATAAACGCAAGACCTGAAAGTAGTTTGCTCAGAATCGGCTTCTGAATCGATTCCCATCATTATTTATATGTGTTAATTTTCTCCAGAAATATCCTTCATTTAATCTAAATTAGGACCACTGCGTAAAACCAACGTAATCAAATATTTTATTTAGGGAATTATAAGCCTTAGCTCAAAGTAATAAAAGCCCATAAAAATGCACGGCTGAATTTGTAGATCGCTTAATATCCATCCATACACACACGTAAAAAAATCAATACATTTTAGAATAAAGTATGATAGTGTGCGAAAGGTAAAATATTTAATTTAAGAAAGATTAGTCTTTATTTCCAAGCAATACGTCTTACTTAACTGCACAACCGAATTTGTAAAAATAACAATATCATTTCTATCCTTACCTACACACACACGTAGGTTTTTACATTTAAGCTAGTTAAATAAAAACATCATTTTAGGAAATTTCAAACTTATCTCAAAGCTTATAAAGCTTTTTTAAATGCATTACTGAATTTGTAATTCCGCATTCACAATACTTTGTAGAGAAATGACAAAATATTAGAAAATCATAGGTACGTTTTTTGCAAACGCTAAATCAATATGAAAGAGCGAGATGCAATAATTTACTGACTTAGCCCTTTGAGTTCCCGCTTTTGTTTGATATGCCGCCGGCGCACGTGCCGCCAAATTAGTCATTCGCCGGCAACCGACAAGTGAATTACGCAATTTTGTTGTTGTTGTTTACGCGCGCGATGGCTTTCCGGTACAGCAATATCCAGTATACTGAGATGGTGAGGACACTGGCTCGTTGCGACGATAATGTGGAGTTAGCGTGTCGAGTCTTCAATGAACGACATGGTACCAGAGTGAGCGCCAGGACAATGCTAGGTGCAACTCAGCGCCTGAGGGACTTCGGTACGTTTCGTCCTAACACGGCCTTGGATAGAGGGACGAATGTGCGCTCTACTCGTTTGCAGGAAAACATTCTCGATTATTTCGATGAACATCCAGAGAGCAGCACTAGGGAAGCAGCGTCGTTGTTTGACTGCAGCCACATGTACGTGTGGAGAACGTTACGTGCTGATGGCGAACACCCCTTCCATCTACGACGTTGTCAGGAGCTAATGCCGACTGACTACTTGCCACGACTGCAATTTTGTAGATGGTTGTTGGAAAACTGGCAACGAAACATCATCTGGACGGACGAGAGCACCTTCACACGAGTTGGTATTTACAACCAACATAACATGCATTTGTGGAGGCACGAAAATCCACATGCATGTCGTGTAGACTCATTTCAGCACAGGTTCTCCGTGAACGTGTGGGCGGGAGTTGTAGGTACACACATACTCGGCCCTGTGTTTTTACCGAGGTTGACTGGAGATACCTACCTACACTTCTTGCAAGAGATATTGCCCCAGTTATTGGAGGAGGTCCCTCTCTCGTTGTTACGACGACCCGTGTTTTACCAACATGATGGAGCTCCCGCGCATTTCACGTGGAACGTTCGACGGCATCTTGATGCGGAGTATGGCTCTCATTGGATTGGACGTGGAGGACCTATACCGTGGCCTCCCAGATCTGCCGATCTAACACCGTTGGACTTTTTTTTGTGGGGTCGAATAAAATCGCTAGTGTATGTAAACGAAGCAACCAGTATAAATGACCTCAAACATAAAATTGAACTCGCGTTTGTTAAAGTGAAAAGTGAAACTGAAGTGCTTAACAAATTAAAAATTAACTTAAGAAAACGTGCAATAATGTGTACCGAGCAAGGTGGTGGACATTTTGAAAATCTTTTTAAAAAAAGAGGACGAAGAAGAAGTATTTAGTGTAAATAGCTCAGGTATGTACCTTCGTAATACTTATTTACTACTGTAAATACATAAATGATTGAAATCTTTTAAACACTGAATATGTTTGAAAAGCCTGTAAGTGTGATGTAAAGATGAAATCATTATTTTACTAGTTAGGCAACTAACAATATTTTTTTATTTTTTTTATTTAGCGTATACTGTCCCACAGCTGGGCAAAGGCTGGCAACAATAATTAATAGGGTAATACCACAACTTACTAATATCAGCTAGGTACGTAATATTCGGCCATTAAACGTAAAGATACATACCTAAGCTTACATGCATTGCTTTCTACTCCTACCTACATGTTACGTAGGCACGCGCACGAGTATGCGCTATGAGTGTGTGCGTAGGGATACAGTAGTATGCTCAAACATTATGCGTCCAGCTAGGACAACTATTTTATTAAAAAAACTGACATAATGTAGGTATAGCTTTAGGTAAATCGAATTACAGATGTTTCTTTAGTTCTATAATTTAATTTTCTAATTGGGGTGTCTGAGGTCTTGCGTTTATTCCGTTACACGTTGTATAAAAATTAAATTGAGAAGGAAGGTAAAATAAAGACAATTAAAATAAGTTGCGTTTTATTTTATTACCAACTAGCTGACCCGTGCCCACTTCGTTGGGCGGCGAAAAATAGATCAATACTAGTATAGATTATGAATTAAATAAAATTATACATACCTGCATAATCGATAAATTAGGTACAACACTAGTAGACTAAACTGCCTGCTTATAATTTTGCCCATCCCTAGTCAAAAAGCGACTGCAGCGACAAACGGTAATTTGGAAACTCGTTAATTTTCACTGTCGCATCTGTACGTAGTACTACTAAGTAATCTGTGGTATGGAAGCAAAGGTTTCAGTGTTTATTAAGAGGCTTTCGTACAAAATAAGAAAACACAAAGCTTTGCTTTTGCTCATAGTTGCACTGGCTATATTGCATACTATTGCAATACAACAGCAAGATTTGATTGAGCATGTAGAAGATGATGATGTTCCAGTAACACATACATTAAGTAAATCTCTTAGAGCGGCATTATTAATGAATTTTTTTTAAATAAAGACTTTCTAATTCGAATTGTGAGTTTATTGATACTTTACCAACACCCCTCAGTATAAAATAAATTACTTAATATGATTATTACTTATAGTACTGATTAGTAAGACAAATATTTTAATATAATAATAGTTTATTATAAAGAATAATTAATTTAACATTTTAGCTTTCTTTAGCTCAAGAATTTCCCGTTCCAATGTAACACATTTTAGTTTTTCCTTGTGAATTGCCATTTTAATTGAATGTTATTCCTCAGCCATTGGGTTTGGCGACTATGGTCTAAAACGAAAAATAATGAAGTATAATAACGTCCACAATCAATGTATAAAAATGTTGGGTTATTGTACAGTGGGTGACCGAAAACGTCCGCCAGTTTTCTTTTTCATTCGTTTGTGAAGCCTAAAACTCTTAGTACCTTTTGAAACTAAAGCATTGTATAGACAAAACACACAAACCTATACTCACACAGTATGATAATAAGGGTCAAATTCATTTTCACCTTTGGTCTACGTCTAGTTACATGTCAACATCAAACCTTTTTAATAAACTATTTAGTCTGTTCTGTTCTATTTTTTTATAATGGCTCCTAAGTTAATCGATAATTCTGCCAACAGGCCTGTTTAGTCATTACAAACTTTTAATTTGCTGTGTTATCCTCTGTTTCATTGTCAATGTCTATTACTGTTTATTTATTACTGTTTAAATAATAATTTATTATACCTATAGCCACAGAATATAAAACTTGAATATTAAATAAGTAATATTAAATAATAATAAATATTATTTCCGATTCACGAGCTGTCACGAAGGACTAATTTTGTATCCTAGGTAACCGATATTGTATTGTCATCCCTACTAGTGACAGGCGACCATTGACTGCAATATTATGTCATATTCAATTGGTAAAGCAAAGTATCGCTCATACTGCATAAGCACACGAAAATAGGCCTTAAGGTGGCGGACCTTTAAATACCATGACTGTACATTGGTCATAAAGTTAAATCGTCACATTTTGTAGAACTCATATATTCAAAGTAAACTAGTCACAGGTAGGTAAGGGTTGTTGTAAATTCGTCACAAGTCCTCATTTTAGGAAAAAGTAGTGATAGCAAGCAAGGAGTGTAGCTGTCCAAAGAAAATGTAGATAATTATTACTAAAATTTTAAAAGTTAGAAAATACGAAACAAGTATACTGTTTGTATAATGCTTGTAAAATCTTAAAACTTTTAAAATTTTAGCAATAATTAGGAGTGCAGGGTGAAACAGATATGTAAGATTACTTTTGCAGTCGCTCGCTTGATCGATATGGTTAGAAAGAGATAGATACAGCAGTATCTATCTCTTTCTAACCGTATCGATCAATGCGTCTGATCTTACATAAAAGCTATCAGTCACAGTGACTTCCTTGACCTTGTCGATGCACGTGTAGTTATCTGTTGCGAAAGTGCTTGTACTGTTAAGTAACATTAAATTGGATGCCCCTCTAAAAAAATGGATTCAAATCAACCAGGGACAAGCTCGGGTAGACATGGGGTAAGTAATTTATTATTTAATTTTCTAAAAATATTCAAAAGAGTCCATTGGGAAGACTCCAAAGACTAATTTTATTTTCTAACTCCTTGGAGTCTTCTCTATGAATTCTAATGAATATAATATGAATATTTTATAACTAATACTCTGGCATTGCTGCGGAATCCTCGACAATATGCTATTAAATGTTAAATAAAATGGCGGACGTCGCGAGCCGCGTACATAATTTAATCTAATTTTCTATATATATTTTAATTATTTTTCTATTGTTTTTCTTATTATAGTAGTATTAAGAGCAAATCCACTTGACTTCTGTGATTTTTACGTAGATGTAAGGTAAAACAAAATGTCAAACAAAAAGCACCGTCCGCCATTTTGTTTAACTTATCATACTTGTAGCATCTTGTCGAGGATACCGCAGCTATGCAGGAGGAAGAGAGGAGGCGGCACGGCGATGCACAGATCCTAATGCATTTGTGAAAATTAGACATTGTATTTTTGCTTAATTTTTCTATGTCTTAAACTCGAATGTTACAAAAAAGATCTTTTATCATTGAAAACTTTTTGTAAAGCATACTTTTACCCGACTGACTAAATAAAGGGTAATGTTTTTAGTTTATGTATACCTATTGAACATATTTACCGCAGTTTGATGAAAACATGAATGACCTTTTCAGATCACATTTACAAAAACTGAGAAAGGACGACGAAAGCTTGTGAGAGGCGGTTATACGTACAATCATCATCGAGAATCTAAATTTGGAACAGTATGGAGATGCAGTAATCGTTCATGCAGCGCAACGATTAAAATTTTGGAGAACAATAATGACATCAGAATTTTGCATGAATCGCCCCACAAATGTGAACAAAATATAGAAAAAATTGAAATTATGAAGATGAAAAATCTTTGCAAGGAAGCAGCAGCGAAAACAAGTACACCTATGCCTCAAGTATATGAAGAAGTATTTGAATCAGCTAAGGATGCGGGTTACTAGTTATTAAATGCTATACCGAAATTTTCAAACCTTTCACGATCACTTTACAATGTGAGGAATCGTGAACTAAAAGTGCCAAAAACACATGCCAAGGACCGTACAATAGATATAACACGAGCACATGTTCCTAAAGTACGTCTGCCACTCTTACAGGAACAGTAGTAATGGTTCCGTAGAAGAAAATGTTGTTTACGTATCAATATTTGTAATGAACCTAGTTGGTGACCTGGGGACAGACTGTAACTGCTTGGAGTGCCACAGGGCTTTTAATTTTTTAAACAGCTGATATCTAGATTTCTGTGAGACGAATTTTGTTGGTTCCATAAAAGAAAATGTTGTTTACGTATCAATCTTTGTAATGAACTTAGTTGGTGACCTAAGGACAGACTGTAACTGCTTGGAGTGCCACAGGGATTTTCATTTTTTGAACAGCTGATATCTAGATTGCTGTGGGACGAATTTTGTTGGTTCCATAGAAGAAAATGTTTACGTATCAATCTTTGTAATGAACCTAGTTGGTGACCTGGGGACAGACTTTGACTTTTTAGCCCAAAAAACATTCTCCTTTGTTGTCCTGTGTATTGTTGTCGAACAACTCAATGTCTCGTTTGTGTATTTGTTTAGCCAATATATTGAAATATATTTTTTAAATTCTTGCATCTCATTGACGTTGGGTGCTATTTCTATTATCGACCTCCATCCTTCACATAACTTGTGAGCTGGTAATAATGGCAAATTGGCCGTCATTCTTAAATTTTTTCTCCCGTCCTGTGTGTTGTCAAGACCAATGTCTTTGGTTTACTTTTTATTAGCCTTTTGGAAGTGAAAAAAACATCCAAAAACGTCTGCTTTCTTAAAAACAACCTTTACAGCATTCATCGCAGCAGCCTCAAAGTCACATTTAATTTTTTTTATATTTATACAGGGTGTCCCAAAACTCGACGTTAATTCGAAGCCGGGTGATAAGGCAAGTCATACTGGTTATCAGAAAAATATTTTAAAAAATCTATGTCGCATGGTTGTAAAGTTATAGGCATTTGAAAAAAAACGCAAAAATTCCCACTTTGTGACACTCTTTTCCCTCCTGTTGTCACAAATCTTAACTTTTTCCAACTTTTTTTTTTGCTGTCTTATCCTAAATAGTGACTCTTTAAATTCTAATAAAGAATTTAAAACCATCTGGTCTAGTTTTCACATCAATAGGACTTATTTCTTAGAATAAAATTTATAAGGAAAAAAACGTCCAGTTTGAACTGACTGTAGTGAAAAAAAAATGTACTACGCGAGTTTGGCAAATTCCGCCAAAAGTTGGCGCATTTAGTAAGGATTTGAAAATGGTATCATACTTGGTAAATTGTTGCCGCTATCATGGACAAAAAAAAATCTTTTTTGTAAAATTTAGGAGCCGATTCCAATGCTGAATAAGTTAAACTGCTAAGTAGTTGGGCCAGAAAGAGTCACCATATCAAATGAAAAGTAGTAGAAACTATGGTATTAGTTGAAAGTGCCAAAAAGTACAGCTTATCGCAATTTTAAAAAGCCACGAGTTACACTCATTACATTCATCCAAATTAGGGTAGGTTCAGATGACAAGCGCTCAACGCGCGTTTTGATGACGCGCGTTTACAACTACATACATTTTATTCAGGCCGTACACGTGCTAACGCGCGTTTTAGTAACGCGCGCGTTCAACGCTGCGCTAGCGCTCGACTGTTGTCAGCGCGCGTCAACGCCGCTTTGAGATCATTGGTTTTCTATGTTTCCGTTCAGTTGAGCGCGCGCTTTCGACGCGGATAGACGTATTTTAGGGTTCGTCAAGTTCGTCCGAAAATCGTCCGAAATGGAAACCGAAGCTTTTAATACGGAATTATTAATTGATGAAATAGAGAAACGTCCTGCGATATGGGACATGACAAGTAGCGATTATTCAGATAAGAATTTGAGAAGACGGGCTTGGGAAGAACTCGTCCTTATATTTTGTGAAGGACATGACAATGAAGAAAAGAAGAAAATATTATGTGAGTATATATATTTATTTACATTTACAATCGGTTTGTGTTACAAGTTAAATATAACGATCCTGCCAATCTACTTTTCCTTCATTAATGAAATACACTGGCGGACAAAAAAATCGACTCACTTCATACTTTCTCATTTAAAGTGCCCTAATTTCAAAATTAAGACCTAAATTCTAATTTAGATCTTAAATTCTTTAAGTTCTAGGTGTTAGCTTTAAAATGAGTACAAATAATGTTAACTTGCACTCATTTTCCTTAAAAGAAAATGGGGATAAACTTTATGAGTCCTAAAACTGAAGAATTCAGTGGGAATTTTTTTAACAAAAAACAACATAACATTTAATAAAATCTTTATTACAGAATAAAAATCATTTTAATACCTAGTGTTACCCCCCCTAGCCCTTATAACTGCTTCTAATCAGTTCTTCATGGATCCAATAAGGTGCTTCACCCTTTCCTGCGGGATGCCATTCCATTCTTCTGTTAAGGCTGCTTGAAGGTCATCTCTTGACCCTGGTGCAGGATTTCTAGCCCGGACTCTTCTCTTCAGCTCATCCCATAAATGCTCAATGGGATTCAAGTCCGGACTACGCGCTGGCCAGTCCATAACAGTTATACCCACGTCTTGTAGGTACTGCCGTACAGCATTTGAGCTGTGTGGACGGGCATTATCCTGCATCAGGATGAAGTTATCGCCAACGAAACCAGCATATGGAACTACGTGGTCCCCCAGGATTTCTCCGATGTACCGATCTGCAGTCAATCCTCCTACATGGCGGCCGGTTTCAATGAAAACCAAGTCGGTTTTTGCTTCCAATGAAATACCAGCCCACACCATGCAGGAACCACCACCATATGCAACAGTTTCTGCTATGCAGCATTGTGCGTATCGCTCCCCCGGCCTTCTGTACACTCTTCTTCTTCTGTCACTTCCATGTAGACATACTCTGCTTTTATCGGAGAAGAGAACAGAGCGCCACTGATCTTCCGTCCAATCAACGTGTTCTCTCGCAAAACGAATACGGGCTGCTCGGTGCGCTGGAGTCAATTTGGGTCCTGTTGCTGGTCTTTTTGGAGTCAGGGTAGCTGCCTTGAGTCTTCTTCTCACCGTCCGGGAACTGACAGCTACTCCACGCGTTTCTCGGAGCTCCCGTTGGATTTGAACCCCGTCGAGTGAACGATTTCTCAGTGAAGTGCTGACGATGAAGCGATCGTCTCTCTCTGAAGTGGATCGTTTCCTACCGGAACCTCTTCTTCGTTCAAAGCCACCAGTCTCCTGGTACCTTCGGTATATTCTTGACACCGCTGACTGGCTCATATTCAGAGTACGAGCCACTTGACGTTGACTCATGCCCTGTTCCAACAGGGTAACAGTTTGAGCCGCTACTTCTGGTCTTGTGTCCATATCTGGGAAGTCTTCTTGCTTGGAAATTCTGGAGATGTGTACCTGTTGACGTTTCACGGTCAACTGATAAAGCTCATAGGGGTAGGTCGCTTTTTATACCCCCTGAAGTCGCGCAAAATCAACTGAGTATACGAGCATAAAATTATACAGTTAACGTTCATAGACTACTGTTAGGTTATTTGAGAGTTAAAACTGCGATTATTGCTCTTTTTTTTAAGTTTAGACCTAGAACTTAAATAATTTAAGACCTAAATTAGAATTTAGGTCTTAATTTTAAAATTAGGGCACTTTGAATGAGAAGATATGAAGTGAGTCGATTTTTTTGTCCGCCAGTGTAGTTTGTTAAGTGTACTCGAACATTATCCGCCTGTCGCACAGCACGTCCGGTATAGTGTGAGGCTAGATTTTCCAGGGGTGGCGTATAAAGTGTGTCTTCAAAATTGTAGCCATCCCTGATTCTGACATAATTATTTAGTGTACATATCGCTTTTACGATCTTTTCTGCAAAACCGATGTTAACATCTAACGGCCTGTGTAAAATGCGCCATTTATTGCACATTATGCCAAAAGTACATTCAACATACCGGCGTGCTAATGTCAAACGGTAATTAAATATTTTTTTAGCATAAGTTAGTGACCTTCCCCCATATGGACGCATTAAATTCTCCATCATGCCAAAAGCTTCATCAGCCACTATCACATATGGCAACGTTGTCGGTCTATTTTGTATTAACAATGCCTTTGGCTCAGGTAGATCTAATGACCTTTCTGTCAGCTTTTTGTACAATGAAGAATTCTTGAATATACCTGAGTCACTGTTTTTACCGTAGGCACCTATGTCAACCCACACAAAACAATAGTTTGCATCCACTAGCGCCAATAAAACTAGCGACAAATAATTTTTATAGTTATAATACATAGAACCCGTGTGTTCAGGCTGGATTAACCGTATATGTTTCCCGTCCAAGGCTCCCAAACAATTGGGAAACTTTGAGTTCTTTTCAAATATCGTGGATATTTCACACCACTTTTCTTTCGTTGGTTCACTCATAACAACGGGCCTTAATTTTTTCCAAATAGTTTCACATACATGTGGTATTATAGTAGCGACAGTAGATTTGCCAATTCTATAGTCGTAGCTTAATGTCCCAAATGAACATCCAATGGCCAAATATCTGGAAACAAACATAAACTATTACTAAATACTGTTTTTTTTTTCAGCGTCATCCCTGCAAAAAAAGTGGAAGAGTTTACGGGATAATTATATGAGAGAGGTGAAGAAAATAAAGACTGTCAAATCTGGATCAGGAGCTTCCAAAACTTCGACATATATTCATTATAATAGACTACGATTTCTACAGGCATCAATTGCCAACAAAGATACAGAAAGTAGTTTCGATGCAGATAATGCATCAACTTCGTCAGAGGTTGCTGAAGTAGAAATAAGTTCTGGCTTTAAGAGTCCTAAATTTATTTCAAGAAAAAAACAAAAATTAAATCCTGCTGATGAAAGATTTGCAAACATATTAGAGCAGAGTTTAGCACAGAAAAATGTGTCTCATCCAAAAGAAGATGACGATGAAGACAAGCTGTTTTGTTTGTCACTCGTTAAAGAGATTAAAAAAATTCCGGAATATAGGCGACTTCAAACTAAAATTGCCATTTATAATTTAATTTTGCAAAACCAAAATGAATTTCAAGGACCACAACAACAGACATATGAAAATCAAAATTACCCGGTATCACAACGAAGAAATTATTCATCACAAGAGCAGCGTCATCAGTCATCAGCTTCTGTTGAAGGCTTACGTTATCATGATTATAGATCACAGCAGTCTAGTGTGTCAAATAATTTTGCACATTATGGTTATACTACAGCAATGGGGTCTCCATCGCCAGTAACACCTACTCTATCGCCAGCACCAACTAATGTCAGCAATGAATCAGAGTTAGAGTTATTCTGCGAGTAACAAAATGTTATTTTTTCTTTAAAAAAATTGTTCCTAAACAAGTTGATTTGATTTATTTGGTTTATAGATTATGTTGATTATTAAAAAACTTACCTCAATGTAATTATGAGTTTTTCTTCCGGTGAAATGCTATATCGCACAGCGTTTTTATCTGCTACGAGTTCATCGTTTATGAGAGTCAGTAAGTCATCAAATGACTTGATGGACATTCTGAAGTAGTTAAAGAATTTGGGCTCAAATTGCCTTAACTTAGGATATAAAATAATGTACTGACTTTCAGTCAGCCTGGTTGACAAAATTGGGTGAACCCAATATCTCCGTCTTCTGTTGTGTCGTTTCTGCCGTCTGTATAAAATTACCGATAAAACTGTTTCTACGTCCATCTTCGACAAATCGCACGTCACAAACAAAAGGGTATTATTTCGAAAACGTTGTTTTGAGATATCGCGTTTTGAAATTTTGAAAAATCATAGATTCGGAACTACTTGCTCAATTTTTTTAAATTATCCCTTGATTTAAAAGTACACTATCCATCTTTATGCTGATCAAGTTTAGTATGTTTATCTATAACAGTTTTTTTTCTATTAATAGTTTAAGGGAACAGGAAAAGATGATACCCTTTAAGCAGTTTAAATAGCTCATATGTTTAACTTGCAACTCTCTAGCTTAACCAAAATTTGCCAAATTATTTCGATAACGAGTTGTATCTAATATTGATACCATATTATGCAGCACAGAAATTATCTTTTGCCTACATGACTAAGGGACTATCTATACTAATATTATAAAGAGGTAAAGTTTGTGTGTTTGTTTGTTTGTGACGTTGTAGGGGGTAATCTCTGGATCTACTGAACCGATTTCAAAAATTCTTTCCGTGTTGAATAGTCCATTTATCAGGGAGTGTCATAGGCTATATAGTATCACGCTTTGACTAATAGGAGTGGAGCAGTAATGAAATATGATTAAAAAAGGGACGCGTTTTTTTCGCCGCCCTACGAAATGGGCACGGGTCAGCTAGTCATAAATAAAATACTGATTGCATCTAGAAAATCTTTATTAATATCAGTATTATAATTTGTTAAAATAAAATAAACTCAATATGAAAGAAACATAATTTAACAACATAAATCTTATATCTAGTACAAAATAAAATCAACAATCTTATTATCAGTCATTACTAATCATTAATAATCATCACAGTATAAAAGGATTACTTCTCGTTAAATTATATCTTATACCTATTTACTACAAAATAAAATCAACAATCTTATCAGCCGTTACTAATCATCACAGTATAAAAGGATTACTTCTCGTTAAATTATATCTTATACTTATCTACTACAAAATAAAATCAACAATCTTATCAGCCGTTACTAATCATCACAGTATAAAAGGATTACTTCTCGTTAAATTATATCTTATACTTATCTACTACAAAATAAAATCAACAATCTTATCAGTCATTACTAATCATCACAGTATAAAAGGATTACTTCTCGTTAAATTATATCTTATACCTATCTACTACAAAATAAAATCAACAATCTTATCAGTCATTACTAATCATCACAGTATAAAAGGATTACTTCTCGTTAAATTATATCTTATACCTATCTACTACAAAATAAAATCAACAATCTTATCAGCCGTTACTAATCATCACAGTATAAAAGGATTATTTCTCGTTAAATTATATCTTATACCTATCTACTACAAAATAAAATCAACAATCTTATCAGCCGTTACTAATCATCACAGTATAAAAGGATTATTTCTCGTTAAATTATATCTTATACCTATCTACTACAAAATAAAATCAACAATCTTATCAGCCGTTACTAATCATCACAGTATAAAAGGATTATTTCTCGTTAAATTATATCTTATACTTATCTACTACAAAATAAAATCAACAATCTTATCAGCCGTTACTAATCATCACAGTATAAAAGGATTATTTCTCGTTAAATTATATCTTATACCTATCTACTACAAAATAAAATCAACAATCTTATGAGTCATTAATATTAGTCTAAAGTGAAGTAATCAGAATAAATGGCATGTTAGCAGTCTTATAATTATATAAAAAAGTTATCATTAAAAATTGTGACAAAATTACAGCGAACTATAAAAGCTGTAGTAGGTTTGAGGAACATGTCGTTTATTAATAAGTTTTAGTATATCCAGCTTTTTCTTTTCACTAACTGGTAGTTTTTCGGTATAAGCTCTATCTAAGTTTTCGGGAAAAGCAAATATTGTTTTTTGCTGTCTTGTGTTAGATTTCCGAATTTCTATACGCTTAAACTCTTTATCAGCGTACGATGTTTTCACGTAAAAAGCTAGAGGATCTTCTCTTATTACTTGAATAATTTTTATGTCTGTCAATTTTATTTGACAATTATCAGTTGTTTTAGAATAATTATTTCCAATTTTATCGCTCATTGTTTTAATATCGTAAAAGTCGCCAAACGCTAATTCTTTCACTACAAAATACGGTGGATTTTTCTTTGCGCTTTTAATTATAGTGACATATTCTTGAGGACTATAAATAGGGCCAGATTTAAGAGATCTTTTGATAGCCTTTTCTATTGTTGAGTGAACGGCATCACCTTCCATCTGAGTATGGCCCTTGATAAGGAACTTGTGTGTAATACTTTTAAGTTTATATTTACGTACCGCATAAATATACAATGCTATCATTATTTTGTTCTTCTGTTGCCCACAGCAGTTATCAGAAAAAAAAACAAATTCTTTATCTTCTGCATTCGCATTTTGTAACTTGTTTTCTATATATTTTAATACACAAGTACCTATTTCTGTAACTCCTCTATTTCCTTGACCTTCATACCATACAAAACAAGTAGTTAAACCCGTGACAAGTTCAGATATAGTCAAATTATACGTAGCCAGTTTGGAAATGTAATAAAAAACCGAAACGTCCCCTCGTGGAGCCGTAAGTACAGCCTGCAAATCGTAACAGGCTACGATGTAGCAGTCAGATGCTTTTTCTTTATCTTGTTGTTTTTCTAGTCTACTCAACTTTTTCTCTATTTGGTGCTCATCAAAACTCTTCTGTAATATTAATTTTTCTTCCTGACTACTGTTTTCATACGAAACACACACTTCACAACGATCTTTTTTGGGTTGAAAAAAGGAAATATTAAAGTCTTTGTGAAATATATTTGAGAATGTAGACTTACTTACAAATCTTTTTGATTTGGATTCACATGCTTTTTTATAATCTTCGTAGATTTGTGTTAAGCTTTTATTTCCTTCTATGTACTGACGATTGCTCTGAGCTCTTATGTAGTGACTTTCTATACGAGGGATGGAGTCAATAAAATTACAAACGTCAGCAGCTTCTTCCGTTAATTTTGCATGTTTCGAATGTTTTCCTCTTAAATCCTCAGTGACAAAGCCATCAGTATTAGTTTTTTGTCTAACCGTTAATATTACTTTGTCGTTTATGTCTAATGTTGCCTTATAGAACTTTTTACAAACCCGAATTCTTTTTTCATCAATATTAAAATAAAATGCGCTATTAAAAGCACGTAAGGGTTTTTCATTCATACACTTTTGGCAACGATTAGAACGTCCCGTTGGTTTAATTTCTTGCATACTATTTTTAATAAAATCTCTTTGTCTATTAATATCGCCCAAGGACCAGTAATTATCAAAAATCTGCTTCCGTTTAGCTTCTTCTATTTTCGTTGTGCATTTTAATCTACACGAAGTTTCATCACACGGATTTTTAAGTGCTCGTGAATCTACTCTCTTTTTTTTCCAATTTACGTACTCTAATCCTAAATTACGTTTTCTCTTGGTGATATGCTTCATAGAATTAGAAAAGTTCTTTGTGTCCTTAGAACCAGCGGAAAAAGGTTTGTGTAGACTACAATCACTATCTAAACAAAATTTGTCAAAGTGAAGGTTGCAAAGAAAGCCTTGACATTTAATGCATGTGGTAGAAATATCTGCATAGCAATTTTTATACTCACAGTGTTGTTCATTAGAGAGATTAGTCACGTCAAATAATCTACTCTCATTGGTTCTTTCTGTTAGAGTAATATTCAAATCACTTTGACTGGGTTCTGCAGTTAATGTACTATCGGCAACAATATTGCTACAAATAGTGTTATGATGTTCGCAATCGTTGTACGTGTCAACATTATCAAAATGATCCCAACATAGAAAACTGTTGCACTTACTGCAGGCTGCAAAAACATCCTCGGAACAGGAAACATACTCACAGGTTTGATGGCCTGATGAAGCAGACACACTCGATAGTGGGCGGTGTTTTTTGGGGACATACGTTGGATCGCTGCTGTTATTGTCGCTATCAGCAAAGGGGTCCTCGTTTTCATCATTTGAAAAACTGTTTGGTGTACTTGGGCGATTGCTGATTGCTTTAATTATTAAGCCCGCCCTCGTATTTCGCTTCATTGTTTTAATTTTAACTAAAATTTAAAAAAGTAAAAATATATTAATAACTTAAAAGGTAGTATTTTACTTGAAACTTGCAACAATAAAATACAATTGACAAGATGTACAGAATTATCTCAAACAAATCGGGAGCTATAAAGTATTATTTTAATATTATTTCGTTAAAATTACCGAATTATATTATATCGAACAGGCAAGAGAGTATTATCTAAAATAAAACATTAAACTAGTATCAATCTTAACAAGCAATAAGGTATTAACTTTACATAATACTGTTTAGAATACTTACAATTATAAAGATTGACTCGATTTTGACGAATTGAAGGGTCGTAACTCGCAATGACACGTGCGACGGCCACGAACGATGGCCGGCTACTGAATTAACTAGCATGCGACTGTCTTAACTTTCTCGAAAATAGCGTGCATAAATAGTCAAGAACGAATTGTATCGTTATATTTCAAAAAGTATTTGGAATTAAAATACTATTTTCTTACCAGTTTAAAGAGAAAAAAATTAGGATTCCGAATTTGTAAAAAAAAAAAAACGGTTTTTCAGACTTAATACCCTTTTATTTATAACGTGCGAAATGTAGAACTCAAACTGGCCGCAACAACGCGCGTTTAACGCCTGACAAGCGCGCACCATGTGACACTATACAAAAATTCAACGCGCGTTCAACGCGCGCTGAGCGCTTATCATCTGAACCTACCCTTATGCATGTTCATGTTGCTGTCTTTTTTAATGTTAAATCATCAGGCCAAAACTTTAATAAAAAAAAAAGAGTCATCTCAGTACCTCTTCAATATAGTCCGGGAAAATTTACTCGTTGTTGGAAGGCCCCGGATACTAATGTTTGTACTCGCTGTACTAAAGTGGTACGGGAGAAATTCGTGTGTTTTTAAAATACGATGGGCTGTATTTTTGGCACTTTTAACTAATACTACTGTTTCTACTACTTATCACTTGATATGATGACTCTATTGGAATCGGCTCCTAAATTTTACAAAAAAGAATTTTTTTGTCCATGATAGTGGCAACAATTTACCAAGTATGATACCATTTTCAAATCCTTACTAAATGCGCCAACTTTTGGCGGAATTTGCCAAACTCGCGTAGTACATTTTTTTTTCACTACAGTCAGTTCAAACTGGACGTTTTTTTCATAATAAATTTTATTCTAAGAAATAAGTCCTATTGATGTGAAAACTAGACCAGATGGTTTTAAATTCTTTATTAGAATTTAAAGAGTCACTATTTAGGATAAGACAACAAAAAAAAAAGTTGGAAAAAGTTAAGATTTGTGACAACAGGAGGGAAAAGAGTGTCACAAAGTGGGAATTTTTGCGTTTTTTTTCAAATGCCTATAACTTTACAACCATGCGACATAGATTTTTTAAAATATTTTTCTGATAACCAGCATGACTTGCCTTATCACCCGGCTTCGAATTAACGTCGGGTTTTGGGACACCCTGTATATAATTAGCCTAATGTATGTAGCCTGGGTCTTATTAGGTAATAAACAATATGCGATGGGCACCACATTATGTGTCTCAGTGTTGGACCCTAAATCCAAATGAATCGTATATAATTGGCAAAACGGATCAGGACACGTAAAAAAGGTTCCATCGCCAAAATAAAAATCATCTTCGTAAAACATGTTCAAATAATCCTTGGTCACTGAGGAACAAAAAATTAAAATTTTATCCTCCTTTGCACCCTCAGCCAATAAAATTTTTTCTGCTAAACCTTTTGGAATAGAGACGCTCGCCAAATCATTAAATTTTAATTTTTCTGACTGTAGATGTCGTTTTCTAACTTTATATAAACCGTCTTTTGCCTGTTTAAAAGAAGGCATTTCATTTATATAACAGTCTTTTCCCTTTTTTAGGGGTTCCATACATTTTTCAAATGTTGCTTGAACTGGCCCCAAATCTTCACAAATTTCATTTTTACATTTTGCAGAGCCTCATATACTTTATTTCTCTTTATATTTTTCTCACATGTATGATTACTGCAACGAACTATACATTTTTGGTCATTGTCTAACGTAATAGATGCTGCACAAGAACTTCTATTCACGCAACGCCACAGGGTTCCAGTTTTTTTTTTTTTATTAAAATTGTACCTGAATCCACCTTGGATTATTGTTGGTTTGTTTTTTTGATTCGTAGTAATAATAAAATTATTATTCATGTTTTCACTGGTACCTATTTACTTCAACAACGAAACAGAACAGAGAAAAATTAAACAATACGTGACAAGCCGTATCAGACAGATATCATAATTTTAATCATAAACACAAGAATTATCAAATACTTCATTTGAAGTGGCCAGGAAGTCAAAATACAGGCAAAAGTTGCAGGCATCTTTTTCGATCTGAGTTCTGCATTTGATATGGTGGAACATTCTCTTCTGACAGATAAATTGGAACATTACGGTGTAAGAGACAATGCGTTAAAATTACTTAGTTCGTACGTAGCTGATAGAACTCAGTATGTTGAAATAGGATCGGTTGAGGATGGCTTAGAACAAATACATAGATCTAGACTCTATACGGTTGATAAGGGTGTTCCTTAGGGCTCAGTTCTCGGTCCAATTTTTTTCATAATTTTTGTAAATGATCTTATTGCATATATCGATTGCATATATCGAGGGTGTTTTGCCCAACACTAGGCTTGTGCTATTTGCAGATGACACAAGCCCAGTAATAAGTGCAAATGATATTGTCACTTTGGAAAGCAACATAAATGATTTTCTTAGAGCATGTGAAAACTGGTTTTCGGTAAATAACCTTCTTCTCAACGTAAAAAAAAGTCGATGTGTGTTGTTTAATTCTACAGTTAAAAATAATACTTATTTAAACGTGTGACGTCGTGCTTCGTGCCTCTCGCCTCACGGCAGCGGCGCGAGCGCGCCGTGGTGGGGGCTACCCAGCGGCCGCTATATAAAGAAGACGCGGGGCGCGGGCCCTTCCCGGAGGACCGCCGGTCGTCGCCGCGAGCACTCGTGCCCACTCGCAAGCTCGCCGCGCTCCTCAGTCGCAGGAGACAACGCGCAGTGTACAGACGTCCACCATTTTGTGCACGGTGCCACGTGCCCGTGTACATGTTAGGTTAGGGCAGTGCGTGACGATCCTAAGTGTGAACCAGTGGCGAAGGGTGGATTTTTATAAAAGGGAAGCCGAAGATTCCGTGGACTTTCGTTCTACTTTATATTACTATTATTCTGTCGTTCATAGGTATTCGTAGGCGCCCCAAAGTGCGCCGGCGTTTCTTATATTTATAATTTAATTTCACGATGTTTTATCACACAACACATTATTATGGATAGACAATATAATCTAACACTATTAACGTGTCCCTTATAACAACAAACTATTAAATTTGCTGATAAATAATACAAACAAGTACTTACAAAAATATTCCATAGGATCCCAACGCACTACGACAAAAATAAAGTCAACCAATGCATAACACATAATACACAATCATAAATAATTAAACATACAAATTTTACTACTTTAAAGTAGGTACGTAGTACATAATTACCTCAATGACTTTAAACAAGAAAGCGAATTTTATAACCTATTTGCAGAAAATAAATAATTCTGTTTTTTCTTCTAATGGTCCTATCGTTTACCGATGATTCTGCCAAAGTCAAGATGGAGAGAATAAAAAAATAAAAACAAATAAATATAATTAAAAGCTGAAAATTCAGAAGAAAGACTGATTTCTAGCAGATTTAATTTTTTTTTTTTTAAATCTCATTTATTTAAAGATAGCCATACATCGTATAGATTTAAATAATTGATAAAAACAAAAAGGAATGTCAATGGCAAATTAAGTACTTAGCGTAAAATGAAATGAAACTTCGTTACAATTGGTCGGTCCACTGGTTGCAATAGTGCTTTCTCGCTCTCGCAATGTTGTAGTTGTATCTTTTATCCTTGTCATAAGCCGGTGGCCATCGGCTTATATGGTACCTTAGATCGACGAAGACAAAGTGTCACGTGGCCGTACGATTTCCGTACGTATTGTTGTACTGGATTCCTAATTTCGCGACCGGCTTACCGCGCCCCGCGCATGCGCGCTTTAGGTACTCTCTGACTGACCCATAACAAGTGGTTAGTTGACAACCTTTAATTACTAGATGGCGTTATGAGTACGTAAATAATCATATTGAAAATTATTATTACTATAATTTTGTATTATTATTGCGATTTACGTAAGAGAATACTTTTTTGTTTTATATTATTTTGTATTGAGTGGATGTTGCATCATTGATTTATAATTGATTAATAGACAATGCTAAGCGGTTTTTGCAAAGGTAAGCCGGTAGGAATCGAGTTATATGGACACTTCGCCACTAGTGTGAACTCCATTGTGTTTGTGAACAATTAACATCGTGCGGCCGCGTGCCACTCGCCGCGCCTCACGATGCCACCACCCATCACCAAAACGAAGCCGCAGAGCAGACCAACGGCAATATTCCGTCGCCGCCTGCCCACCAGCGCCGCCGCCATCACTGCTGGCGTCATCTGCGTATTAAGGCACGAGGTTTGGTGAGCACGCCCATATTTTTTTTCTTTTCTTTTCTGTGTGTCGTGAAAAAAAGTGTTCCGTTCGAGGTTGGTACTGTGTTTTTGTTCTTTCTTTTGTTTAAATAAGTGTTTAATTTTCCTTTCGTTTCTACAAGCGAATTATCTACTTCTTTTATTCAATTTAACTACCTTGTACGTTAAATAAACAACCGGTCAGCGCACGTGGCGTGACCGCGTTGCCCTTTAAAAAATATCATAACAAGATATTTAATTGACTTCGTAGACGATACCTACTGAACGGAACACATAATTCACATTTAATTCTGTTATTCATTGTGTAAATTTTACAAAGTGTGTGATTAATTGCTTCTGCAGTTTTGCCGTGTAGATTTTTTTTTCTTTTTCTTAAATAAAATGTCGTACGCGATTAACTACCACCATTTAAACAAATCTGAACTAGAATATGAGGTCCTTGTACGAGGTGGTGATAAGTCAGATACGGTAGACGAGTTGCGGAAGCAATTAGTCAAATTATTGCCTCTTTATCCGTCGGAGGACATTTTAGAGTCATGTTACGAGCCCGCCGCGGATATATCGCATAGTAAATTTTCCTTGTCGCGAGCTAATAATAACTTAAAACTATTGCAAGCAGATTTCAATAGTAGGATGTTCGCTAGGACGGAATCCATATTGCACCACGTGTATCATAGGTTACAGCGTGTTGAATATTGTGACAGGGAAAGTTATGAATCCATTTGGCAGGAGTTCAATTCCATCTTTAAATCTTTTAAAGCTTTGTCACCTTCCTCTATTAGTGGCACGAGCGTCGCAAAGACGCCAACGGTACAGCAACCAGGCGGTTGTGCACTTACCTCCGAGTCATTAATTTATGACCGTAAACTTTTTTCGGAGTTAGGCAAGTTTAAGTACTCGGGTAAAACGTGTGTGCGCGGCTTTATAGAGAAAATAAATGCATTTATTTCATCTAGGGGCATTCCTGACTCGAAGATCTTGTCCTTAGCGTATGAGATATTTTCGGACGATGCCCTTCATTGGTATCGTTCCGTTAGGAACAGTGTAAATTCATGGAGTGAGTTGTGTAGGTCATTGAAGCAGGATTTTAGCCCGCATAACTATGATTTTAAATTGATGTCTGAAATAAGACTGCGCTCTCAAGGTCAGGGTGAGAACATAACCCTGTATGTGGCAAAAATGCAGGGGTTGTTTTCTCGCCTTGACAATCCAATTCCAGATGGTGAGAAACTGGAAATTTTATTAAACAATATTAGGCCTTGTTATACCAACTGTCTCTTGACTACAACTATTACTGATATTCCTTCGTTGGTTAGTGTCTGTCGTAATTTTGAAAAATATAATAGTCGTAGTAAGGATTTCTCTGAGCCTCCTACGGTTACTTCTAACACTTTATCTCCTGAATTCGCTTATAATAATAATAATAGTAATAAAAAGTATACTGGTTCTTACCAACCTAATAGGTTTAAAAACTTTCATAAATATTTTTGTAAGAAGTTGGCCCCTAAGTTTATAAAGTGTAAAATCACATCTAAAAATTCGCCTTTGGTCTATAAACTATCCGATATGTCAGGTAAACCGCTGGGTGAATGGCATATCAAAGATATTAAAAATATAAATTATAAAGAATGATATCTGTAATAAACTTGACTAGATTTTACCTACATATAGTTGTTATTGTTTGTTTAGGCATCGTCGTATTACTCGCACTCTCGTGCAGGTCGCTTAGCGATTTATCCTTCACACCTCGGTGTAATAATTATCGATTTGTATTTTTATCTACAAATTACACAAGGTTTCGGATTCGAACCCAAGACTGCGCTGTGGCGTGTTGTATTTTAACTTGTTCTTTTTGTTACTCGGTGTTCATCGAGCTGATTAAAAGAAAATATTTTTTTTACCCCTTGGTACAGTGGTAAAAAGAGAGGTCATTCGAACTTGATCACAGGTTCGATGCCTGAAATTCTTTATTTCAATTAGTGATTGACGGCGAAACTGCTCACTAAGTTAATATGTTTTATTAAATTATATTAAGGTTGTTTACGTTCTAAAATAAACATTTTAATTAAAATATTAGGTATGAGTCGAACCATTGGAATGCGGCCTTGCTCGAACGATCTTTTGTTCGAAAGTTGTAAACCTGTTCCTTGTGATTTAATTGACTATATTTTTTTTCTATAACACGGCGACAGCCTACAGCTGTTCTTTTGTTTGCAATATAGGTTCCGTATTTCAATGAATCTAATCTGCATAGTATACTTGAAAACTCTCTTTCTCTCTTCTTTTCTTTTATTAAAATATCCGTACAGCGCTGGCTCGTCACGAGATACTATACTAACTACTAACCCTAATTGTTTCTTAAAACAGGATGTACTTACTCCCCTTTTCTTTTGGCTGTTTCAGGTACCTCCCGCGGAGCTGATCTCATCTACCGCTCCTGCAGGGTGTTGGTGCCTGAACAGCCTGTCGCCCCCCTGCTAGCAGCCGAATTTTCCCTAGGAAAAATTCTGGTCTAGCGGGGGGGGGTATGTGACGTCGTGCTTCGTGCCTCTCGCCTCTCGCCTCACGGCAGCGGCGCGAGCGCGCCGTGGTAGGGCGCGCTACCCAGCGGCCGCTATATAAAGAAGACGCGGGGCGCGGGACCTTCCCTTTTTGTTCCGGTCCCGGCTTACTGAAGATAAGTGTCTGCCTTTCTGAAGGGCAGCCTTCGAACCTCGTGCTCTCGAATCCTCTAACCTATAATCCTTCTGATTACCATTAGCCGGCTTGCTTAATTTACTCATTCTTAATTACATAGTGATACTAAATTATCAAACAAGTAATTTTATATAGATTCATTTATACAGAATATAACTACATTGTTATACTTGAGTTGTCTTTGCATTTATCTCCCTATACCACCCCACTACGTCACAAACGTAACATCCTTAGGAAATAAAATTGAGGTGGTAAAAACTATAAAATTTTTAGGAGTACATTTTGATTCTCTACTCAATTGGAAGGCTGAGGTTATGTATGTCAGTAACTAACACAGTAAGTAGCGCATGTTACGCAATAAGAACTTTGAGGGATGTTTTGTCACTAGCTCAACTGCGTACTGTCTATTTTGCTTTGGTGGAATCCAAGATTAGGTACAGCATCAAATTTTGGGGAGGCAGCTATAAATATAACATTGATGCAGCTTTTGTTGTGCAGAAAAGGGGACTCAGGACAATGCTTGGCATTGCACAAACAGAATCATGTAGGGACCATTTTATACAGTTAAATATTCTAACGGTACCCTGTCTTTACATCTTGGTTCTGCTTACTCACTTTATAAAAAAACTGTCCATGTATGAGTCTGCTGATGAAAGAGAGCACAGAGTCAAAACTCGAAGAAAAGATTTGCCAACAATATTACAGGCAAAACTTGGTGTTGTTAAGCACTCGGCTTGTGTGCAATCAGTAAATCTCTTTAATACACACATCAAAAAAGTCTAAGCAACATGCATGATATTACAAATTTACCATTTATATTAATTTATTTTACCATTTATTTTAATTATAACGTTGTATTTATTTATTTATTTTAAGGTACATCAACAATATACATATTAAAATCTGTTAACAATGAATCTTAGAAATAATAAACTTATATGAATATCAATTACAGACATACACAACATTATTATAATTATAACACAGAATTATCATATTATTATATTGGAATAGAATTTGTAATTTTAACAAAATAAATCAGTATAAAATAAGAATCAAAAATAAAATAACAGAAAGGAATTAAATTACATTTAAGAAAAATAAAAATACAATTGATATAATTAAGAAAACAATTTACAAAAACAATTTATTAGCATGAAATTATCTGCGCCAACTTACGCTTAAATACCTTGATAGAGTCATGGAAAATATCAAGCTCAAGATCATCCGAGCGCCCACACAATGTATTGTACTCTAAACAAATACGAACCAGTGGCGAGTGCCTGCCAACATTGGTCCTGCAAAATGGAACGTAAAGAATTTTTGTTACTGGATGACGTGGAATTTTATAAGGCACAGACAGATTAATGTTGCTTAGTAATTGACTGCAGTCTACCCCACCGTTAAGGATTTTATGGAGGAAAGCGAGATCCTGAATTTGACGTCTATGGCTGAGGCTATTCATTTTTAAAAATTCAAGTCTATCTGAGTATGGAGCCCTATGCGAAATGCCAGACGATATGTACGCCAAATGTCTAGTAAATGCTCTTTGGATACCCTCAATTCTTTGCGATTGTACAGCATACGACGGACACCAGACTACACATGCGTATTCGAGATGGCTTCTCACCAAAGCATTGTAGAGAAGCATCTTTGTTTGTTTTAAACGAAAGCTGTTTGTGTTTCTTTTAATAAAACCGAGCATTTTAGCTGCTTTTTTCACGATATTGTTTACGTGTGGTATAAAAGTTAGTTTGCTGTCAATAGTAACACCGAGATCTCTTATTTCAGGGACTTCTTGTAATTCTGTCCTCTCCATGTAATACTTCGAAGGGAACGGAAGTTTTTTTCTTGTGTACTTTATGTGGTAACATTTTGCCGCGTTTAGTGTCATTTCATTATCTCGGCACCAGTCTTGGATGCGATTAAGATCATTCTGTATTAAATCTACGTCCGATTGAGATGCAACCGTTCGATAAATTTTGAGGTCGTCGGCAAATAAACAAAATTTTGAGTGTGTTATTTCATGAGATATATCATTAACAAAAATGGAGAATAATATAGGTCCAAGATGAGATCCTTGCGGTACACCTGATGTAGCATAGTACATTTGTGAATTATATCCCTTTACCGACACCGTTAGTGGTCTATTTGAAAGATAAGAACGGAACCAGTTCAAAATGTTACCATGTATTCCGTGAGCTTCAAGTTTTTTTAATAGCAGGCTGTGATTGACTCTATCGAAGGCATTAGAAAAGTCTGTATAGATTGCATCGACTTGTCTGCCCTTATCAATGTCACCGGATATGTCAGAAATAAATGAAACCAAATTTGTGTCAACAGAACGACCGACCTTGAAGCCATGCTGAGCATTTGTAATAGTGTTATTCACATGATGTGTAACAACTGAGCATATAAGAGACTCACACAGTTTAGAAAAACAGGACAGAATTGAGATTGGACGATAATTTTTAATATTGTTTTGTTCACCCTTCTTAAATATGGGTATAATACGAGCTTTCTTCCATTCGTCAGGAAAATCACCATCTCGAATAGAATGATTAATGATTAAATATAGAGGGAAGGCAAGAGTGGAACCACAATTCTTAATAAAAATAGGAGGTATGTCATCTGGTCCTGCAGCCTTTGACGCGTCCAATTGTTTAATTTTCAAGAGAATTTCATTTTCTGTAATGTGCAAATTGCCTATGGTATGATGTTGAGGTGCCTTTGTAACAGAGCGTAATATATTATGGTTAGAATTTATGTTACTATATACAGATGAAAAATGATTCGCGAAAAGATTGGCTATACCGGACCCTGTATCCTCGCTCAAGTTATCTAAGTGCATTGTACTAGGTAGGGAAAGGTCATTTTTACGTTTGTCATTTATGAAACTCCACAATACTTTGGGATTCTTTGCTATATTCGCTTCTATTCTAGAAAGGTAATTGTTGTACGATAACTTTATCTGTTTGTGACTGCGGTCTCTGAGTAAATCGTATTCAAGTTTGTCTCGCGGATTTTTGTATTTTTTATATTTAAGTCTAGCTTTATTTTTTTCCGATAGAAGGCGAATTAGTCCAGAGTCAAACCAAGGCGGGTACTTAGAAGACCTTGCTCTTCGTTTGGGTACATGTTTATCTATAACACTTCTTAGTAAGTCATAGAATTTAAAAACCATATCATTTACAGTAGACGAATGTGCAAATACTTCACACCAATCGATGCTACACAATTCCAGCAAAATGTTGTCGTAGTCAGCCTTATAAAAATTATAATCAGTTCTCTGGTTTGGTTCAAGAACATCCCTGTCCACATTAGTGACCAAAGTAACTAGCAGAGGAGGATGCCTGGAGTCCACTTTGGTGATCAAACTTATAGGCTCAGTCGCAGTGGTATCTGGTAGGTTGGTTAGAATTATGTCTAGAAAGTTGTTATCTATATTAGGCACATTATTAACTTGCTTCAAGCTATTCATTGATATAAAGTCAACGAGAGAATAACCCAAAGAACAATCATAATTTGATGGCATTAAACAATGACTAGAGGAGTCTGTAGACCACTTAATAAAATTAAGGTTGAAATCGCCTAGTATTATAACATCGCCAACATGGTTAAGAATATCAGATGTGTGTTTAAGAAACTTATTAAGTGATTCCAATCTGACAGGTGGCGGTAAGTAAACGACACATATGGCAATTTTTTTGACAGTGCTGTTTTGTTTGATTTTAAGTGTGACCCAAAGGTCTTCGCTGTCGCTTTCCCATGATGTAACGCGAGCTGATGGAATATCACGTGATACAGCGATAAGTACTCCACCACCGTCCTTTTTAGAACCCTTTGACAGACATCGATCTCTACGGTATATCGTATAGCGGGAGTCAGCAATTTCACCATTAAATACACTGTCGTTAAGCCAAGTTTCTGTTAAAGCAATAACTGAATAATTATTTAAACATATATTTTTGTAAATGTCGTTAGTTTTAGTCCGAATACCACGGACATTCTGATAAAATATATCAAGCATTATAAGATATTTTATTTACTACAGCATTACCAAATATTATACACACAGACAATAAAAGAATTAAAATAAAAACAACTTAACAATTATACTATTAAACTTAAACTATACATATTACGAATCAAGATCGCTTGGCTTGTCTCGTCCCTACGTACAAATACTCTACCGTTTCTAACCCAAACAAATTTATATTTTTAAAATATATATTTTATTTTTAAAATAATAATTTTAGGGTTCTATGATGTAAAAATAACAGCTGTTTTCTTTATAAGTTCTTTTAATAACAGAAATTAACAATATTAGAATATACAGGTACATAAGAAACTAAACTTTTTTTTTACAAATTGAAATTTCTTAAGAAAATGAATTTATTGTGAAAGAATAGGACAATTTAATACAAAGTATGGCCTCCTCTGCTATTCAGAACTTGTCGGCAACGATTATTCATTGAATTAATGAGACTGTTTATGTCATCTTGCGGTATTCGCTCCCAATGGAATTGTAGCAAATCCTTCAGCTGTTGGGTTGTTGTCACTCCGTCCAAGTCCTTCAAAACACGTCTCTGGAGCATGTCCCATGCGTGCTCGATGGGGTTGAGGTCTGGCGATTGTGCAGGCCAGGGCAATACCTGGATGTTCTCCGTTGCCAAGTATTCACTGGTTCGCCGAGCTGTATGTGAACGCGCATTGTCATGCATTAACGTAAAATCGGAGCCAAAGGTTTGTGCAAATGGATGGACATAAGGTCTGAGAATATCCTCAACGTAATTTTCAGCGTTCATGTTTCCATTTACAAAAACGAGCTCAGTTCGCCTGTTCTTCATAATACCCGCCCATACCATAACTGTTGAGCCGCTGTATGGATGAACTTCCTGAACGCACCTGAGTCTTTCAGTATTTCCGGGTCGACGGTACACTCGCACCCTTCTTGTATCAGGCCTAAACCCGAATCGCGACTCATCGGAAAACATAATTTTATCCCATTGTTCCTGGGTCCATGTTATGCGTTCTCTACACCATTCATTTCGACGAGCGCGATTCCCGTGACGTATCGGTGGGCACCTGATAGGGCGTCGAGCTCGTAGGCCGTACTCATGCAGTCGATTTCGCACAGTTTGGGGACTTACATCAACACCACTTGAATTTTGTAGCCTCAAACTTATCTCTCGAGCGGTTAACATCGGCTGGCGTCTTGCAGTCAGTTGTATGTACCGGTCTTGCCGAGTGGTTGTACTCCTTTTACGGCCTGGGTCCTTAGACAAAGTAACATCGCTTCGTAGCGAAACGATATCTAAATTCGTCATCGTCTCTGAGATAACGACAAACATTTCATAGCCAATGTAACACTATGTTCGCGATCGTTGTGTCGAATTGTTTATTCGCTAAAAACAAAAAGAATTGGTTATGGTATCGAAAATTTAGCTGTCAGTGTCAGTCAAGAAGTTCAAATCGGATCAAACCCGCGAGTTATTGTTGTTTTCAAATTTTACTAAAGAATAAGTGAGTGTTGTGTTAAATAGTTTTTAAGTTATAATAAAAACAATATTTTTACAGTGGTAAGTGAATAGAGTGTTATTACTTTTAGATCGTCTCCAAAACTTAATGATAATCAAAATAGACTAATTTTTCTATGTGACTGGTGTTCAAACGATGATGGAGTAATCTATTTTAATTTTTAGTGATAAAACATGGAATCAAGAGTGCGAGCAAGTCCTGAACAATTGTCAACGCTGCTTGAGTATATGGAAACGTAAGTAAATCCAAGTTCTATTCATGAGTATGTAGGTAATGTAAACAATGACGCCGATCTTAAAAATGAAGTACTTATATTGAATCTTTGTTTGTTTATGTTACAGTCATGGTGACCTGGCGAGGCCTCTTGCTGGATCACAAGGTCGGGTACGGTCAGACCGACTGTGGACTGAACTGACCAACATATTGAATGCTGTTGGTGGTGGTGTCAGCAAGACTACAGACAAGTGGAAAAAAGTAAGGATCTAATGAACATTTTTGGAAAGACTGGTGTGATGGTAGAGTGGCTAGCAAGCTATTTTCTCAAGGGTTTTGGATAAGTGGACACAACCTTGCAGTTATGAAGGTTGGCTTGTAATCACTTCTCTGTTATTACTAGACTGGGGACTTTTGATAATTATGATCAATCTCTGACACCCATAGTAAGAAAGAAAAAACGTTTATTGGCACATACCATAAGTACACAACATAAACAAAGAAAGCAAATATTTAAAAGAAAACTTACAACTAAACATTAACCTTCTTACTACAAAAAGTCAAACAAGTACAAGTATAGTACAAGCTATGCTTTGGTGGCCGATGGCCGTATGAGAAGCTGCCCCGCATGTTATTGTTATTTTTCAATTTATTTCAAAAGTTCTTACCAAATTGGCTTTTTAATCTCATTTACACTTATAACATAGGTACTTATAACTATGACTGATTTTTATTCAATAAAGGTGTGGGCAGATTGGAAGTCCAAGACAAAAAAAAAGGCATTGACCATAAGGCACCATGCAAGAGGGACTGGAGGTGGGCCAGCAAGCGGGCAAACCTTGTCAGCTAGCGATGACAGAGTGCTGGCTATAATGGGTGCTTTAGCAGTGGCAGGACAAGTCTCTGTAGAAGAGCTAGGATTTAATGTAAGTACTATACACCTTCAAGGCTCCTGCTCAATAATGAGCTAATTTTCTCTAGTAGGCAGATGTTTTATAAAATATTCCTATTAACATTGGTCAACATGTTAGTTAATGGCAACAAAAGTTACTTAGTTAACATGAAAGAGATAAATTAGTTTTAACTTGGTTAAACTGGTTATTAATTTGTATTTACAAATATTATTATATAACTGAAAAAACGTTGCTGTAATTATTAAATAACTACATACTAAAAATAAATACACTTTTTCAGTAATAAATAATTTCATTACATCTACCACTTATTTTTATTAAATCTACCACTGCCAATTTTTTTCAGAGACCTCTAAATACTGCACAAGATGATCCCGCCGCCCAAGATGATCCCGTCACCCAAGATGATTCAGTATATTTGGAAATTGTAGATGGTAAGTCTAAAGACTTAAAATCTTACTTCTTACTAATATTATAAACGTGGAAGTTTGTTTGGATGTGTGTTACTCTTTCACGCAAAAACTACTGAACGGATTTGGATAAAATTATGTACACAGATAGTTTATAACCCAGATTAACACATAGGATAGTTTTTATCCCGATTATGGGCGAAGCCGCTGGCAACAGCTAGTATCATAATATTTATTTGTTATGTATGTATATGTAAAATACAAAATTATCTAAAATTCCTAGGGTACCTCAGTTTTGCTATTTATATTCTATATCTGTGTGCCAATTTTCATCGAAATCAAACAATTCAAAATTGACATTAGCAATCTATCAAAATGATATTTCAGTCATTCAGCTTACTCTTTTTACCTTTTCACGTATCTGGGTTGCCATAGCACACGCGTTAATTCTGGTGTAAATGTGGTATTGTTAATCCGCGGTTACTCTAAGTTTATTAATAACATAGTTAGTCCGAAGATAATACTTCGTTACACCGGTATTAACTAGTCCAAGTATAAGTCTGGACTATGCTAGGAGTAAGCGATTTTTATTAATAAGGCTGTTAAGGTGTCAACAATTGAGTGGCTTACCAGCATTGGCTGGTATAGAAAATGTAGAACTTAAATATTGATTTAAATTCTAGATTTTCAGTTTTTCTGAAATGACAAGCTTGTAATGTCACAAGTTAGAAGTTGACTTTTGTTTACAAATTCTTTAAATCAAGGAATATTTCCATATAAATTAAAGTATTCTATTGTTAAGCCAATATATAAAAAGGTGACAGAACGGAACCTAATAACTATCGTCCTATCACGCTTGTACCTATAATATCTAAGGTTTAGAAAGGGTTTTTTAAAACAGGTTAATGGAATTTCTAAATAAACACAATATCATTAAAAAGGAACAGAATGGTTTCCAACACAATAAATCAACTTCTTTAGCAGCATTCTCTCTTATTAAAAGTATAACCGAATACATCGATTATAAAATTCCGGTGGTAGCTTTATTTTTTGATATGAGTAAAGCATTTGATTTCGTAGATTATAAGATATTACTCAACAAATGTGAAAAATATGGGGTTAGAGGTGTAGCTTTGGATTTCATAAAAAGCTTTTTAACAAATCGTGAGCAATGTGTTAAAATCGCTAGTTTAAATGACAAACTTGACTGCAATGTACAAAGATCTCTATACAGCGTTAATTAATATGGCGTTTCAGAAGAAAGCGTATTGGGCCCTTTATTATTTTTATTATATGTTAATGACTTGCCAGATTTCATAAACTGCCAAAATGTTCTTTTTGCAGATGATATATCTATAATATTACCGTATAAAGAAAAAGTAGATGAATCTCATGACATTGAAATTAGTAATGGAATTCAGTTAGTTTGTTTGCTTTTAGCCATGTTAATACTAACTGAATTCCATTACTAATTTCAGTGTAAATATCTAAAAACAAAACTCAAAATAAATAATGAAAATAAAAAATCCCTTCAAATGCCCGGGTTCTTCCTCGTGGTCAAACTATTTTGTCTAACTAGTTTGACCACGTTGGCCTTATGTGCCCGACTGGAGGCCGAGCTAAAGGCCACCAAAGAGGCGCAATTGGCCCACAAGGGTCAGTTGGAGGCCGTGGCCCTTATGGCCAAGAGCCTGGACGCTCTCACGGCGCGCTTTAACGCCCGTGAGAGACAAGAACTACGTCCGCCGCTGGCCTCCGACAAGGGTCGGGAGAAGGGCCCAAAACCGGTGGTGCCAAGGCCGGTGGTGCTGGCACCGGTTCCGCCGGCGTCTTCGGAGCCAAGACGGCGGAGACGTCAGCGCCAGTAGCCGTGGCCTCTACTTCGGAGGTGCCGGTTCGGAGGAGGAAGAGAAGCAAAAAGCCTGCCGGCTCTCCGGCAAATGTCTTGGCAACTGCGGCAGCCCAGAAGCCCTCTGAAGGTGGCTGGGAAGTCGCTGGTGCCGAGAAATAAAAAAAAAAAGCAGAAGAAGGCCAGGAGGCTGGCCGCCAAGCTCCGTGCTCCGCGGTCCTCAGCGGTTGTGCTCAAATTGCAGCCGGCTGCTGTGGAAAAGGGCGCATCCTATGCGGATGTGCTCTTAAAAGCGAGGCAGGCAATCAGCCTGTCGGAGCTTGGTATTACGTCTGGTCTTGCCGCAAGGCTTAGAGCAACCTTGGAGGACGAGGTGTCGATCTCCAGACCAGACATCTCGGGTCTGGACGACTCCCTCGCCGCCGAGGATATTAAGGCAGTCGTGGCGAAGAACGGAGCTTGCGCCCCAGAACTTGTAAGGGTTGGGACACTGAGTCCCGGGGCAGCTGGCCATCGTACGGTCATTGTTAGCTGCCCCGTGGCTGCAGCTAAAAAGGTGGCCTCCTAAGGCCTCTTAGTTGGGTGGTCCTCAGCGCAGGTAAGGCTGCTGGAGCCCAGGCCGATGAGGTGCTACCGGTGCTTCGTCCTGGGTCACGTGGATGTGAACTGCACCTCGGAGGCAGACTGCAGCAGCCGCTGTGGCCAGCCAGGTCACGTAGCCGGCTCGTGTGAGGCCGCACCACACTGCATCTTGTGTGCGGCAGCAGACAGGCCGGCTGACCATCGAGCGGGCAGCAAGGCGTGCGCTGGGCCTAACTCCAAAGGGCGCAGAGAACACCCAAGGAAGCGGTAGCAATGGTTACATAATTAGTTATGGATCCATTGCTACGCTTCCTACAAACTAATTGAAACCACTGCGCCACGGGTCAAGACTTATTGGTCCAGAGCCTGGCGCAGTGGTGTATAGCTATAAGTGTGGCTGCCGAGCCGTACTTTATTCCCCCACGGGATGATTGGGTGGGTGACACTGGCGGTTCAGTAGTCATTATAACGTCGCGCGCCGCCGGCGCCCCGATGCTCGAAGTGCTGTCGAGAGGTCGGGGCTGCTTGGCTGCGCGCCTTGGTTATTTTATAGTAATTGGGGTATACTTTTTCCCAAACCGCAGTCTCGCCGACTTTGAGGGGTTCCTAGTGGAGTTGGGCGCTGTCGTCGCTCGTTGTAGCCCCTACCCTGTATTTGTTTTGGGGGATCTCAATGCCAAATCTTCGGCATGGGGATCCTCGACTACGGATGCTAGGGGAAGCGAGCTCGAAGAGTGGGTCATTACAACGGGCCTACTCTATGCGGGTAGAATTGCGAGTGGCGATGTTAAGGCTTCAGGCCAAGAACACCGCCCCAGGACCCGATGGCATTCCCGTTCGCACCTGGGTCCTGGCTCTTCGAGAACTCGCTCCCCGACTTGTAGTGCTTTTCACGGCGTGTCTAGAGAGGGGCCACTTTCCACAACTATGGAAAAAGGGTAGGATGGTTCTTCTCAAAAAACCAGGGCGTCCAGCGGACTCTCCGTCCGCTTATCGGCCCATTGTCATGTTGGACGAGGCGGGCAGGCTTTTCGAGCGTGTGATTGCCGGCCGCCTCGTCGGACACCTTGAGAATGTTGGACCGAATCTGGCGGATAACCAATATGGTTTCCGCCGGGGACGCTCCACAATACATGCGATCCAACGCGTGAAGAGCCTGGCGGAGGATGCTGTCTCCCAGGGTGAGGTGCTTTTGGCGGTGTCGCTGACATCGCCAACGCCTTTAATAGTTTGCCCTGGAGCTGTATCAGGGCGGCACTAGTCTATCACAGAGTGCCGCCATATCTCCGCCGTATAGTCGGGGATTACCTTGGTAACAGATGCGTTACCTACCTGGGGACTTCGGGATAGGGTCGGCGAGACATGTCATTCGGTGTTCCACAAGGGTCGGTTCTGGGTCCGCTCCTGTGGAAGGCTACGACTGGGCACTGCGAGGTACTCACCTCGCCGGCGTCAACGTAGTCTGTTACGCAGACGACACCCTCGTCACGGCGAGGGGGTTATCTCACAGGTGTGCCACAGTCCTAGCCACGGCTGGCGTTGCGCAAGTCGTGGGCAGGATCCGGCGACTGGGTCTCGAGGTGGCATTGCACAAGTCTGAGGCTATATGTTTTCATGGGCCTCGGAAACGGCCACCTCCGGGATCGCACATAGTGGTGGGAGGGGTTCGCATCGGCATCGAGCCTACGCTCAACAATCTACAATCTTGGGCTTGACAGCCGATGGAATTTCGAAGAACATTTCCGACGTTTCAGTCAGTTCCTTTCCCCTTGGACCGCGTAAGCGCTCAGACGTGTCCACTTTGTAAATTTTATTATAAAATTAATTGAAAAAATTAAATAAAACATTTAATATTGAACAAAAACTGATCGTGAAGTACTAGGCGCGCAGAACTTTAAAGAGGTGACTCATTGTCGGCGCTCGACAGTCCGGCCGTGTGGTGCGCTGTGACGTCGGCTACCCCTACCTACGAGCGACGACTACCGCCCTCACTGTGACGTATAGACACGACTTGTTTACCACTGCGCTCTGCTTTATAGTGAGTTTAAATTATCTTTATTTTTTCTTGACATAAACAATATCTATTTATGATGATGCGAACAACAAGATCACCGCCGCGTACGCCGTCAGCTGTTGCAGAAAGATCGATATCCTCACCTGATATATCGGCTGGCACCTGCGACCAAGAACGAGCTAATGTCACCTCTAGGCCTAAACGTCTCCGACCCGACTTCTCTCCTGACCACGATATGTCGCCGTTTGAAACACAGAATCATGAATCTACTCACCACTTGGAAAGAAGACCAAGACAATATACTTAAGCGTTTGACCTCCGACATAGCAGATATTAAGATACAAAATAAAAAAATACAAGAGTCAAATAGTGAAATCGAAAGATCGATTGAGTTCATTAATCAAGGATATGAATGAAACCAAAACCACTGTACCAAACCAATGAAACCAAAAATTTGGAAAGACTGGAAAAAGAAAAAAATGAACTACGTAACTATATTACGACTCTGGAGATAAAAGTTCATGATATACAAACAAAGTGGCGTAGTTCGTGCATTGAGATTCGGAATATACCTCAATGTGAAAAGGAAACCACAAGTGACTTAACATCTATTTTGTTGAAAACGTGCACTGCCGTCCAAGCTAATATAGAAGCATCTGATCTACGTGATGTGTACCGTCTCCCGGGTAAGAAAGGCACAAATAGACCAATAGTGGTCGAATTACACTCGGTCTCCTCTAAAAACCAACTTCTAAATGCCTCACGTTCTTTTAACAAGTCGCGTTCATACACTGAAAAATTAAGTACTGAAATCATCGGTATTAAAGGTCAACAGCTACCTATCTACACTCGAGAGCAAAAGTTCCAGGTCACTAGCATTTACTTCAATATCTTGAAAACGAATAAAGCTATCGTATTGAAATAAATTGAACTTTATAGACAATTTAATGTTACTAAAATAAAATGCATTACATTTACTACTGACCATTTATTTTATTATGTTTAAAAGGACAAATTAAAAATGGCGTCATTTTGCTTGTAAAACCAAAACTGAAAATATTGAATTTTTTATATTTACAAGTAGTTTTAACACGGTTTAGTACTTGGTATTACCCCCACGTGCTGTCTGGACTGCTGCAATGCGATTTGGCATGCTGTACACCAAGTTTCTGAAACACTGTTGGGGAATGTTCTCCCATTCCTCTACCAATGCATGTTTCAAGTCACTAAGCGTAATTAAAGAAGGATCTTGTTGTCTTACCCGTCGTCCGAGCTCGTCCCAGGCGTGTTCGATTGGGTTGAGGTCGGGGCTACGTGCTGGCCACACCATGGGACGAATATTCACCTCATCAAGGTAGTCTTGCACTACACGAGCAGTGTAGGGACGGGCGTTATCCTGCATAAAGATGGCATTCTCACCAAGTCTTGCCGTAAATGGACCGACGTGCTCGTTGAGGATTTCATCCACGTATCTTACGCCATTAAGAGTACCGTTTTCGATCAGTACAAGCTCTGTTCGGCTTTCCGCAGAAATTCCAGCCCACACGAGTACCGAACCACCACCGTATGACACCTTTTCTTCAATACAGGCTTGCATAAATCTTTCTCCTGGTCTTCTGTACACCTTTGCCCTTCCGTCGTGTGTATACAGCATAAATTTTGATTCGTCCGAGAATATGACATTTGACCAATTTTCAATCGCCCAATTCAAGTGTTCGCTTGCATAAATTCGTCTTGCTATACGATGGTGTCTCTCGAGTTTCGGACTATTTGCGGTTCTAAATGGTTTCAAATTACCTTCAGCAAGTTGCCGTCTTACAGTCCAAGCAGAAGGGCTGCTTCCACCAAGTCCTAAAAAATGATGAGTCAGTGCTGTTCCCGTAAGAAACCGATTTCGTAGCATAGAGTTCACTAAATATCGATCTTCCCGTGCCGTCGTACACCTGGGTCTGCCTGTTGTTGGTCTGCGTAGGTTCAAACCAGTTTCTAGAAACCGCTGGCGAACACGCTGAACTGTAGACAACGATACACCGACTATTCTTGCTGTTTCTCGCTGACTGCTCCCATTTTCCAGGATCGTGAGGATTCTCGTACATTCCTCAGGTGTGAGTGACATAATTACCACTTTAATAATGACTATTAGATACCTGGACGACTCCTTATAAATACATTTTATGACAGAACAAAAACAAAAGCAAAAACAGTAGTGAAAATTAGAAGTTCTGATTTAATAAAAATGGATCTTTTTTTTATAACTTTTTTAATGCCATTACTTACCGCCAATCAATAAGTTTTTATATGTTTAATGAAAGATTATTAAATTGTCTATAAAGTTCAATTTATTTCAATACGATAGCTTTATTCGTTTTCAAGATATTGAAGTAAATGCTAGTGACCCGGAACTTTTGCTCTCGACTTTACTATAATAATCCAATCACGAAATGCTCCGGATCATTGACAATATTTGTAAGTTTGATTAACATTTTTATACCTCAGTACCTATGTACACACATCAAAAAAGTCTAAGCAACATGCATGATATTACAAATTTACCATTTATATTAATTAATTTCTAAGTATTTACTCACTCAAAGTGTATAGGTAAGTAAACTTCAAGTGTATAGGTAAAAAAATTTCGATTATGTTTTGTTTTTTTTCATAAAATTCAAATGACTGCGAATTTGTTTGAATTTGAGTGCATGTTAATTGCTACGTTTTAGTCTTGATTTTATAATTTTACCAACCATTTAAATACAGTTGGCGACAAAATTGAATTGTTAGATATTCTTTACGTCATGGAGCGACGTCATTTGACGGCAGATGAAATGCAAAGAGCTGTAGGGATGTTGCAAGCGGGAAGTAATCAATCTCAGGTATCTCGACATTTTGGTATTCATAGAAGTGTTATTTGTCGTCTTTGGCAGCGCTACAATAATAATCATTGTTAAACTGTACAGGAGAACTAGTTTCCGTAAAGGATACAGTTTCGCCGCGTCTTATAAAATTATGCAATATGCAAGTAGTTAGTACAATTTTATCGGCATATTCTGGTTTTAAATGCATTCGTCTATTATAAATACGAAATTTTTGACTTAAAATTCCAAAAGCATTTTCTACGACACGTCGTGCACGGCAAAGGCGATAATTAAAATGGCGTTTCTTGCTATCGTTTATGGACTGTTGTGAGGGATAAGGTCTTAGAAGATTGTTTTTTAAGGGGAAAGCTTCGTCTCCTAATATTACACACGGTGCACTGACATTAGTCCCCGGCAAACATCTATTACTGGGGATATTAAATTTATTTTCGAATATAGCTCTGCCCATTTTTGATTTTGACAAAATACCCCCATCACTATCTTTGCCGAAAGCAGCAACGTTAACAGCTATGAAGTTATAATTAGCGTCAACTAAAGCCATAAGTACGATAGAAAATGTTTTCTTATAATTAAAATACAAAGAACCACTGTTTGGTGGTGCTAAAATAATAACATGCTTTCCATCTATAGAAGCTACACAATTAGGAAAATTCCATTTATTCCAAAATTCATCTATATTTTTTTCCCATTGTTCGATGCTAGGCGTCGGCATGCTTTCTCGCAGTACATTTTTTATTACAGCATCACAAACTTCTAACACAGCACGTCTCACAGTACTGATTCCCAAACGATAACTAAAAGCAATGGTTGTAAATGAATCACCTGTTGCTAAGTACCTGCAAACAAAATATCAGTTGTAATTATTTTTTACAGCTGCAGCTTGCAAACAAAGATGGCAAGGGCTAAGGGATGCATACAGACGAGCCTTAAATAAGAAAAAAGGCAAAAGTGGACAAGCAGCGAAAAACATTAAGAAATGGAAGTATGAAGATGAAATGGCTTTTGTTGCTTCGTTCTTTGTCGAGAGAAAATCTATAGAATCCGTTGAGCTGACAAGTGAAGATGAAGAGTCACAGCCGAATAGCGATACAGGGACTGAAATTCAGAACCATCACTTCAACAATGAGATTGATAATACTGTTGATATTGCTGCTGCAGAAAATATTACAGCCACCGAAATTCAGAACGAAGATGACATTACTACCAGTAAGAAATCCTCACAACCACTACACAGTCAAGCAAAAAAGGCCAAGACAATAAGGAGAGGTAAAATTCAACCACCACAAACAGCATCCGCTGTATTGATGTCGCAATTGTTAGAAGCGCAAAATAAATCTCCACGACAAGACGATGAATTAGACAGATTTTTTTTGCACATATCAGATACAGTAAAGAAATTTTCACCTTACTTACAAGCCATCGCAAAAAACAAAATATTCAGTTTAGTTTCCGAAATGGAGTTACAGCAGCTCGCACCATGCCTATGCTTCATCTCCAGCATCGACTTCTTCGAACGTACAGCCGAGTGCTACACCTATGCCTCCTTTGATTAAATATTAATAATAAACAAATTGTTTTTTACTTACCGTAAACACACAGCAAGCTTTTCTTTAGGTAGCAGGCATTCTCTAAAGTTTGTGTTTTTTTTGACAATGTCATTTTCAATTTTTTTGAGCAAATCGTTAAATTGGAATGTACACATTCGGAAGTACTGAAAAAACTTTTCTTCGTCATCAACTAAGTGGCTGAATAATGTCCAATATTCTCCTTCCGTTTTGCGTTTTTTTATAGAATTGTGAATCCAGTAGCGTCGAGTGTTTTTTGGGCATTCCTCTTCCTCTTCATCCAAAACGATGGCAATCATTGCCAGTTGTTCAATCGTTAGTTTCCTTATAGCCATAACTATTTCAATATTTCACCACCGAACCACTTCACCTACCAAGTGACGCCGAATATACTCCGCGAAGAAATGATAGAATTGAAATGCCCTCATTAAAATATAGATTCCCAAAAACACGTCTACGCAACAATGATATTTGTACGAGAATGAACGAGTGTATTGAAAGGCCGTGTTGCCGTGTTACATACGGACAACATACGGGTTGCATACGGGCACCATACGCGAAGTATAAGGGCACAGAACGCGGTCGAGCCGTTGCAGTGGGCATAGTAAGACCGTAACGTATTACTTTTCGTGTCTGATACGTTCCTAGCACGGCCATGGTATGCTACGGGATTGTGGGCAGAAAGCTTAATGTAAAGCGTGTTGCATTTAAAGTAATAAAGTATTATTTTTACCATTTTTGAAGTTTTTTAGTCTAATTTAAAACTTTAAAAAGAAAAAAATATATTATTTTTTGGTGTCGAAGAACAAGAGAAATCATATGAAGATCTAGAGAAAAATGTATTAGACATTATTAACAACACTTTAAAAGTTGAGAGTTGTTTTAATTGGCATGCGTCGACGTTCTTTATGTATTTGATTTAATTTTTGTTATTTGATGTATGTGTATACAGGGTGGCTCATTCAAAAGGGTCAGTATGGGAAAGTCTTAAGCTATAAGTCATACGAAGATTTGTTCTTAGGAACCATGTCACCGATTTTGATAAAAAGAAAAACTGCATTCATACATTTAAAAAAGATACTGTACCCAGCTGGGGAATCGAACCCGGTTGTTTTGCAAAAATAAACTTATACTTTTTCTATTTAAATATCGATTCTGTAGGTCTTAAGCAGTAAATATCTCTATGAAACATTGTGTCTAAAATGTATTAAATGCATTGTTTTCACTTAATTTAATTTATCATAGTAGGTGTTCGAAGTGACCACCATTAGAATATTCAACAAGTTCAGGCATGTAAAATTGTCCCTATGGTTGTTTGTACCCCGCTACTAATTACATACACTGTGTTACATAATCATGTGGCATTGCATTAAACTTTTAAGGAAGTTTTGTTATCTACAGTAATATTATTATCATGCAACTACTTACTTATATTTATCAAACACTAACAATTAATTAAAAAGCCCACAAAAAGTAAGTATGTAGATATTGTAGATAAAGAGACGTGTTAAGTTAAGCCTCATTTGAAAATGGAACGTTTCAGTGTGACTGGCCGCATGAAGATACAAAATGCAATAAGAAGATCGTTACCTAAACGTGTTGAATATTGTATTGAACAAAACGGTGGCCACTTCAAACACCTACTATGATAAATTAAATTAAGTGAAAACAATGCATTTGATTTATTTTAGACATAATGTTTCATGGAGATATTTACTGCTTAAGACCTACAGAATCGATATTTAAATAGAAAAAGTATAAGTTTATTTTTGCAAAACAACCGGGTTCGATTCCCTAGCTGGGTACAGTATCTTTTTCAAATGTATGAATGCAGTTTTTCTTTTTGATGAAATGGAGTGACGTAGTCTGCAAGGACTAAAACTCCTTAAATAAAGAAAAAAAAAGTTGAAAGCAATATTAACAACATTGAATCAGTAAGGAGATTGGGTAAGAAAGGAGAAACAATTAGACCTTTGGTACACTAACCACAATGGGTCATAAAATCAAAATACTTAAAGCTAAGAAAAATCTGTACTATATCAAAGAAGACTTCCCTCCTGAAGTACTAGAAAAAAGAAAGGAACTTCAAATACAACTAAATCCGCTAATAATAACAGAGAATTCAACATTATGGGAATCCAACAGTTTGATAATTTAACATAAGGGGCCGAAAGGACTTCTTTTCCCTTACTTATCGGCAAATTGCAGGGAGATACAATATTAAAACAAAAAAGTTATTTATGCGAACCCAACCATACACAAAATGAAGCTGATTATATGTAAATGTACAGTCAGCCCCAAAAGTCGCTGAACACATTTTAAATTCCAAAACTGCTGAACACTAAAAATGTCATAAGTCAGTGTCGCAACAGGAGTACAGAATAAGCTTTACATACGAAACGACCATAACACGCTGAGCACGGTTATTACAAAAGTAGCTGAACCCTAGTATTTTTAAAAGTAGCTGAACACTAGTATTTCAAAAGTATCCAAACACTAGTATATCAAAAGTAGCTGAACACTAGTATTCCAAAAGTAGCTAAACATCATTAAATACAAAAGTAGGTGCACAAATCATATTATCAATGTTATTGCCTGTCAATCTACTTTTGGTGTTCTTGATGTAAAGCGAATTTTGGTCCTTTGACATGTAAAATAAAATTTGAGAAAGGTTTTACAGCTTAATTAATGATCACAATTTTACAATGATATGAAACCTTAAAAATCTCTTATTACAGGCATTACTTCCGGAATTAGTTTCTTTTAGTGTTCAGTTATTTTTAAAATACTAGGGTTCAGCTACTTTTGTAATAATACTCTTGTTGCGACACTGACTTATGACATTTTTAGTGTTCAGCAGTTTTGGAATTTAAAATGTGTTCAGCAACTTTTGGGGCTGACTGTACGTGCGAAGTAAGCTAGAAACGTCTGCTATTGTATGGAATCCGTATGAGTGCACTTACGCATTACTTCTAGAAAAGATACAGATGGCTTTTTAAAGATTTCTATATAGAAGAATGTATGGATACTACCCTTTTCTATATCCAACGAAATTTTTGTTGGGAACTTCAGGGTTCAATTCTCTGGAAGTGAGGCGTAATTGTGCTCTGCTAACTAAGGCGTGGAGACTCTGATTGCCCTGAGCTATGCAGCTGGTGAGACTGTTCGCCCCCACTGTGCCTGCATACGAGCTCCGGCCGCGCAGCCACCCGCTGCTGGCTGTGCCGGTGGTGCGCACCGTGTCGCGCGAGAACTCGCCACTACTTCGAGTGTTGCGTATACTCAATAGACTCCTTGAATCAGCGCCAGAGTGTGATTTGATGGGGAGTGGGTGGGCGTGAACTTTTAAAATACCAGGCAAAAAGCACAATAACATGTCTTTCCTTTTATTAAGTATTGTTCTTCTAACAAAATGAAATATATTTATTAAATAAGCCTTACAATTAATATTTTATTGCAGAATCATGGTGCGAAAATATAAAAAAGGGCACGCGTACTCACGACGTGGATGAGGAGTCCATAAAATTAGCAGTTGACGAGGTAATTCATGGACGCTTGTCGTATAGGAAAGCCGCGTTGAAATATAACATCAAGACCTCGACGTTGGAAAGCAGAGTCAAGAAATTCAAAAAAGGCTCTAACAGCGATGGACCCTCACGAACATTTCATTCTAAGTTCACGAGTCTACAAGTCTTCTTCTTGGAAGAAGAGACACGCTTAAATGACAACATTATTAATTGTTGCAAAATGCATTAAGGGCTAACAACAGTACAAATTCGCAAACTTGCCTACGAATACGCGAAAGCTTTAAATTTAAAATATCCCGCGAAATGAGATGAAAACCAAATGGCAGACTTAGAGTGGATGCGTAAGTATAGAGAAAGATACGCCAACCTCAGTCTGCGAAAACCGGAAAATACAAGCGCAGCTAGATCGTTCGCCTTCAATAAGACTGCAGTCCAGCAGTTCTATAATAATTTGGGTGATGTCTTACAGCGACATAATTTTACTGCCGACGGGATATTTAACTTTGACGAGTCCGGCGGGTCTACAGTTTTAGATACTCCTAAAATTTTGGCTTCTAAATCACAGAAACAAGTGGGACAAATCGTGTCAGCGGAAAGAGGGGAAGTTGATGACATTTGGCGCAATTATTTCTGCAAGCGGAAATACTATCCCTCCGCTATTTGTATTTCCACGTGTACACTACAAGGACCATTTTCTAGAAGGTGCGCCTGAAGGAAGCATCGGAGCTGCTAATAGAAGTGGGTGGATAAATGCTGACATATTTGTTTCGGTATTAAAGCACGTCCAGAAACACACACTGAGCTTTAAAGAGCATCCGATTTTACTATTATGTAATAATCACGAAAGCCATATCAGCTTACAGGCTATAACATATGCTCGAGATAATCGCATCATTTTTGTGTCTTTTCCCCCGCACACAAGTCATCGATTGCAGCCTTTAGACGTTGGAGTGTTCGGTCCATTCAAGGCAAAGTTGAAAAAAGCGTTCAATAATTGGCATATGTCGAATCCTGGAAAAACAATCAACATTTATAATATACCCAAACTGGTAAAACTAGCATATTTTGAATCTTTTACCGCAAATAATATTACAAGTGGATTTGAAAAGCCAGGTATATGGCCGTATTTAATTGTAATTCATTCACTTTGTTATAAGTACACGTTTGTACTTGCACGTACAATAAACACAATCAAACAAAATATTTCGACTTGGCCCACAGTCATCTGGACTTTATTAGACAAAAACGGACATTTATCGGCGAAAAAAAATAAATGTCCAATATGCCTGGGCAAAAATGCGTCACTGGTTGTACGGTAGTTGATTTCATAATTAATCACTTCCAGATTATGTAGCCTCTGTTGATAGAGTGGCCGCATCCAACATTGTCTAGTTTTAGTACACTTTTTTCTGTTCCTTCTTTACGTAAATAACGAATAATAAGCAGAGCTATAACACACACGGCCGCTTTCATTGTGTTTTTAATACAAAATGAAAAGCGCGGCTATTATTATTACTACTATTTGTAGGTATAATTCTTATACCTATAAATAGTATATAATTTGAGCACCGCCATAAAAAACAAATGAACATGCTCACAGTCATGTTTCGCGATGTTCAGTTATTTTTTACTTTTAATCAATGTACAAGTTTAGAAACGTTGTGCAGTGAATATAAGAAAATCAATTGACGCAATGACTCAAAAAAAATGTCAGCTTATCAACTGAAATAAACCAAAGGATCTCGTATAATTTACTAAGATAAGAATAATTCCAAAGTACAGAACAGCTGTAAATGTGTTCAATCCCAATAAGTACATTTGACTGGGGTGTGAAACCAATAAAAGCCAATATTCAAACTGAATGTAGTATGAATAAAGTAGACGAAGAAAAGATTATAACAGAAGATAACTAAAGAGGATATACCGGAGAAAACTGTTGAGTAAAAAACAAAAAAAAATAGAGATGTAATTAACGAGACTGAAACAAACAACAAGACTGAATTGAGTGTAAACCAAGAACTAAAACAGCCACAATCTTCAAACAAAATAAGTTTAAAGTTCGTGAATACAAGAATGGGCCTCTTTGTATGAACCCCGTCCCCATGCTTGTCAGTAAAAACATCTCAGGTTTTCAAAACAAGAGAATGTAAAATTAAATAATCAATATTTTCACCTTATATTTTTTAGTTGCAATTACCGCACTAAATCTCACAGTAAAATAGGTGATTATTACTTGTCAAATAAATTGTGCGGCGACCGAGAATTTTTATAAAAAGCTAAAGGAAACCTTATTGAGATGCACAATTAAACGAAAAATTGAAAAACATAATTCTATACTTCTTTATATTGCATTAGTAAACTTACATAATAATATAAAACAAAGTAATAATTTTCTGTTGGCACACATCTTTAGACGAGGTGTAAAAACATAAATGGCTTGGTCCAATGGCATATCTCAACAGAAATTTGAAACACTTCCTCTGGATAACAACCAGTGCAATAAAGCCCTTGCTAACTTTGAACTTAACAATACACAGCCAATCATCTAAGCAGACCATCTAAATCAAAATTAGAATAGCATGAGAACTCATTAGCCAAATTATTTCTATGGTGAGGTTGAAATTTACATAATTTTAATTGTAATAGCTTTTCAACATTGTCCTTCATAACACTACCTGTACAAACAACTATTTTATTCTTAGATAAAAGCCGGATTGTCTCCGAAGTCTTGGTAATACACTCTTCAGATAAGAATGGTGGGTCTGCTACGACTAAGTCGTAAGAGTTAAATATCTCAGGAGGTAGTTTTAATGGTGTGTTGTAGTCGTAGAATAGAAAGTCTGGAGCGTGTACTTCAAAGCGATGATCAAATTCCAATAACGTAACTGCAAGAAAACAAACATAATAATTTTATTTTCAGTCTAGGCCACTTCATTCGGAAGAAAAGGGAATAACTTTCTAAGAATACACGAACACACTTACAACTTTACATAACCCCAAGGGTGTAGTAAGTTAAATTACTGCATCTACTAATCCCAACCTGGCCAGATTAACACAGGATTAATATTAAGTAAGAAGTTTAGAAATAGTATAAATCAATATTATCAAGACTACATAATCCAAGCGGATTAAGTAGTTTTGATAATATGCTTAGAAGCTGCTTGGAAGCCCAAGCAGTAGATAAAGTGGATCCAGGTGTTAATCTATCAATATTTACTTACAATGTGTATTTAAGAATGAGTCATTTGCAATTTCTTTTTGTCCAACTTCTGGGCAAAGGGCTTTCTCATTGCTTTCAATTTTTCACAAATAACTCCAATTGTCTCATTTTTATTAAATACTTATACAAAGTCAAAATATATTACCTGTAGCTCTATCACCAATCTGTCTCTTCAATGGCACAAATAAAGTAGGGCAAGAGATGAGTGCAACCCTTCCGCCATCTTGTACACTCTTATCCACAACTTTTACAAGAGACTGGATGGTTGTTTCATCATACCAGAACTGACTAAGTTGCTGTAAATACAAATATAAATAAAATTTAGACACTGTTATGCGTTTTTCATACTCTGTGAGGAAATTGCTGGATTCTATTAATTTATTAATGATTGATAAAACTGAAATATGTAATAAGTCATTTTAACAGCTGTTCATATATTGTATTTAATCCACTATTTGCTAGTAATTAATTCTAAAATGTAATAGATTTAAATACTTTGGCATAAAAACGAAACATACCCAATTTTCATCAAAAATAATATTTTCTTTGAGTTTATTGTCAACCTCTAGTTTATTGAGGATTTCTTTTCGTTTCTCCTGCTCGAAATAGAATTCTTGGAGAGCGGCAAACGTCTCAGCGGACAAGGTAGGAATATCATCATCGTCATTCATGATTTTATTTGAACCCTGAAAAAATAACAACACAATGTGAAAAGTTTTCTCACGAAATAGCAACTTTTACGCCGGACACTACAAAAGTGACAGCTAAAAGTAGGTTAGTTTTTCTCTGCAATCGAAACGCAGTGCATCAAAACTTAGAGAAATTAACAAAGCTTGTGTTATAGTGCATTAATGCATTACTACCCACGAAATGGATTTGTCATAAATTGTAAGTAACTACTGCTTTTTCATATAAAGCTAAATCTCTGAAAGTTCTGAAACTACTCAAAAATTAGATAAGTTAATATTTCTAACCTTATTATTATTTGTTTTTTATTGGCTCGTGTACACAGTAACGTATTAGCCAGTTTCAACTGAGTTTAGTAGACACAAATATTGATTGACCGACTATGAATATTATGTGATGCGGGACAATTTTCTTTAAATTTTCAATTTGTAAAATCCAGCATTGGCTTGGCAATTTGGCATGACAGCATCTCACTTATCCATAGATAAACATCATTTATTTTTATTTTCTATTTCTCTTCTTTTTAAATTAAGGCTTTATCATTGACTGATAATTCTGCCAATGTCAGGTGGATAAAAAACATTTTGTCCAAAATTAAGAAAAAAGGTAGCCCTTATTTTTTACTAATCAACAAAAAATATAAACAATGAACAAAAATTAATCTAACTAGAGTATTAATTTAAATAAAAGAACATTATACTAAGTTCCTAGGTTGATTATTAAATGCCAAAAAGGGACCTCAATGTTAAAGCTTTTATTAAATTAATTTAATTCTGTTTTCATAATACACAAAGCAGTGGATGCCTTGATAGGTAGGTGCCGATTAATATTAGCATTTTAAATTATTAACATTCGTGGCAGAATCACAGTCAACTGAAACTACTATACCCCTTTTGATTACTGATATTGTATAGACTCGCACAAAGTATTGTCCTGCGTGGGAATCGAACCCACGACCTCGAGCACGGCAGCCGCTTGCGCTACCGAAGCAGTTAAATTTCCTCAGCTTGGGTTAATGTAGATGCAATCGATCTTTTCTATTGTCTTACAGAATCAAATTTTATTTTTAAAATTAAATATGTATCATCACCTCAGACAAAAAACGTCGAGTGCTGGACAAAGACCTCCTTCAAACATCTACATTTTACATTGTTTACCTTCCTCATCTATAGGTTGGTTCACTAGATTATCGATCAAACTTGTGAGGGGTGTGTCGATTCTGCGTCCTTTACTCCCCAACGAGCTTAGAAAAGAGTTTATTTCTCGTAGCCCTTTGGGAGTAGATAGTACATTTAATTAATTCAAAAGCGTCAGGCTATTGAACCATGTATGTTCTTTCTTTATACTATAGTAGTGTCTACACACCATTTTTTTTTCTTTTATTTGCAGAAAACTTCCATCATGGAATTTGAACACCTTCAAGTATTACGTCTACATGACCACCCTAAGTATCTAAAGGCGTGTTGCGAGTTAATCAATGAAGAGTGGCCGCGCAGTGAGACGGCAAGGATGCAGTCTTTAAAAGCTTCTTGCGATCGTCTACCTACAAGCCTAATCCTCACTAACAAAAAGAACCTCCTCTTAGGACATTGTAAATTAACTAAAATACCAAGTATACCTGAGAGTGTTTTTATAGAAAGTGTTGTTATATGCAAATCAATGCGCGGCAAAAAACTAGGGAGCTACTTAATGACAAAAGTGGAAGAATACTGTAGAAATATATTAAAATTAAAAATGTTGCATTTATCGACAAAGGGTCAGGAAAAATTCTATGAAAAGTTGGGATATACGATTTGTGCACCTATATCAATTTATGGTAACAGTTTAATAAGTAAAATACCTTTTTGTAAAATTAAAAATAAAGAGCCTGTTACATGTGTTGCGCCTTCCGGGCTTAACCCACCTCCACCGCCTCCTCCTTTCCCACCGACTCAAAAGCCTACTACTCCTAGCTTGACATCGATAAAGACTTACATGTCCAAGTATTTATAATAGCAATTATTTATTAATAAATAAATAGATACCAATATAACGGAGTTTCATTTGTTTAGGTAAAAAAATAAAGAAGCAAAATGCCACTCAGATTTTCCGCGTGCTACGCACTTGCCCGTGCCGCTCGGATTCGGATCCGACGTGCAGCGACACACAGCAACTAATCAAGCTTGACACTCATGTACCTTAATCCCTTGAAATAAGACAGAATTTCAAATGAAAATGTTTAACTTGATGTGTTGCTGTGTGTATGAAGATGTATGGATGTAGACGAAGCAACGTAGGTTTGTAAGGATCGTAGTACATCAAGTTAAACATTTTCATTTGAAATTGTGTCTTATTTCAAGGTATTAAGGTACATGAGTGTCTAGCTTGATTAGTTGCTGTGTGTGTGTACATGGCGGTCAGTAGTCTCTGCTTATCCAAATTGGAATAGGGTTTCAATTTACCTATGTATATATACAGTATGTCCAGTAAAGAATGGATAATCCTGAAACACGTCATCCATACTAATATTATAAATGGGAAAGTGTGTCTGTCTGTTTGTCTTTCTTTCACGGCAAAACGTAACTTTTTAAGTGGAGATAGTTGAAGGGATGGAGAGTAACATAGACTACTTTTTGCCCCTTTTAACGCGAGCGAAGCCGCGGGCAAAAGCTAGTATTAGATATACCTACTAAACTCTAACAAAAAATTTAAAAATCATTTCTTTACTGGACACCCTGTATATTAAAAGTAAGAAGACAGGACATAATTAAAAAACCAATTTATTATAAAATTAATAATAGTTAAATTAAAACTTTGCTTTTTCTATGTACTCCATAGCGCGTTGTTTAATTTTATCAATTTGCTCTTGCTCTCCAATCTTTTCTTCGACTTCTACCCATTTCTTGTACAAAATTTTCATTTTTCTCGCTGGTAATTTCTGTGACGTCATTCGTTCCATCACTTGCCTGTAATACACATAAAGTATTAAAATAAAAGTAATTTCAGTCCGTAAATGAAAGTTTTATTTGTAGATTTAATACAATCATTAAACATAACTTAAAAGATTTTACTTCTGGTATTATTTAGTTTAGAAATTCTTTCTGTGTTGATATCCGGGAGTGTCATAGGCTATATAGTATCACGCTATGACTAATAGGAGTGGAGCAGTTATGAAATATGTTTAAAAACCGGACGCGTTTTTTCGCCGCCCAACGAAGTGGGCACGTATCAGCTAGTATAATATAAGTTTTTGTAAGTGACCCGTTTTCTTTGCGGCTCTGTGTAGTAATGAATTACGTTCTAACTTTGAAAGTTACGCATTTTAAAAGTTAAAAATACAAAATGGCGATGAACTCAAAAAGGTCTCTGGGTCAGACTGGAAGCAGAGGGCGCAGGGCCGTGTTTTGTGGCGCGTGGCCTGTGCCCAGCAGTGGTCTGCGATAGGCTAGTATTACTCACCTGACATGATCGATATCTCGGAACTTGACCAGCATGTCGACGTACGTGGAACAGACGTCGACTCTCTGCGGATACACCGCTAGTACTTGTTCGAACAACGCCTCGGCCCTCTCTCTATCGCCCTGAGACCGCTCCAGTAGAGCGAACTGTACCAACACTGTAACATCTGCCGACAAATTTATTACCTTAGGCACGATTTTCACCAAAAAAAAAAATTAACAAAATACATTTATTACGCCATGTTAACAGTAAAAAAGTTTTCCGTTTGGTGACGGAGTAAGAATACAATATGTCACCACCCCATCTCATCCCATGGGTGTCGTAGAAACCGACTAAGGGGGTATTCGTGAATATTATCTTTACGAAATAAAAAGAAGGAAAACTTGAAATTAAACCGTATACCAATCCGTCTGGCGAGCGTGGTAGTGTATTAGTAGGCCAAGTATCCCTCCGTCATGGGAGGAGGCCCGTCCTTGCAGTGGGACATTAATGGGCTGTTATGATGATGATGAACAGTAAAAAAAAGAACAGATCAAGAAAAGTACAGATACTAAAAAATAAAATAAGAAAGCCACATCTGTGCAAGAATCGGACCCCACTCAGCATAATATTATAGCACACCGAACTATACAGTCAGTCACTCACAGCGCTGTTTTAATCAAGGCCCAAACGGAACGGCCAAAGGAAATTGAACCTTCTACACACTAGCTAAGTTTCATTTTTACATGGAATTTATTTCATCCGTTCCAATAGTGCGAACTATACTAACACTGTTACATCTGTCGACAAATTTATTAATTTATGCACGATTTTCACCAAACGACGAAAGTAAATTAAATAATAAATATTTACAGACAACTGTACACAGCGCCATCTGTTCCCAAAATAATCTAGGCTTAACTTGCTTGTCTCATGGGATACAAAATAACGGATATTAATACTAGGTACTTATATACTTTTTTTTTGTAAATACATACATATACACACCTCAACAAAGTCTAGGGATATTTGGTATTTACTCAATTAACTCCAAAATTATTGAAGATAACATACAACATGTTTATATTTTTATAAAGGCAATTTATCAGGCTACAATCCAGAATTAAATAAAAGTATTATATTTGCGTAAATATTTTTTTATTCAATAAATAAAAAACTTGGAAAATTAGTAAAACTAACAGTAAATGTGTTTCTTAAGCAAAAGTGAAAATAAGCGAAAATTTATCTGTTTTTAACTGTTATGTGAGTAATCAGTAGTCAGTACATTAAAAAAACCGTAAATAACGGTCCTGCAATCGTTTTTCATGCTTTTATTATGTTATCCAGGTCTTGGTGCGGTATATTGTTTCAGGTCCGACTAGGATGCAAAAAAAGTTGCCCTTCCATCGCAATTTTATGCAGGAAAAATCATCAAAGCCCTTCTTTTGAACATGTCCTACGCGTATTTTATGGTTTTGAGGTTAGGCGATTGAGTGGTTCAGCATAAAATCGATACGTCGTGCTCCTGCAACCAGCTCGTCATCGCTCTCGCTTTATGCGGACGGGTGTTATCGTCCATGAACTTAAACATTTGGCCCAATTGTAGTCTACGGGGGTAGATTATTAGTACTAGCACCTCGTTAAGTTATTTTTCCGCCGTCATGGTATTTCTGATCAAAACGAGGTCTGTTCTTCGACCGATACGAATTCCCGTCCAAACCATAATTGTTCCATCGTGGTATGAATAGATTTCCTGAGGATATTAAAGACGGTTATTACAACCAGGAACTCGCCAAGCACGTTCTCTACGTGAATCCGAGTGGAAACCGAACCGGGACTCATGTGTAAACACCACTACAGATAACAGGTTATCTTTGCAGAGCAAATGTTCACGAGCCCACTCTAGTCGTCGTCCGCGATTGGCTCGGCGTAGTCCTGAAATTCAAAGCGGTATGCGAGCATAAAGGTGGGCTTCATGCCGACTTTTTCTGACAGTTTGGTCACCCGCAAGAGTCTCCACCAAGAGCTGGAGCCTCTAAACCAGCTGCATGGTAGTAACATTTGGCTGTCTTTTCGCGGGAACTTGCAAAAATCGATCATGTCCTTGAGTGGTGATAGACTTTTTGCTGTGGTATCTTTCAGCTACTTTACCAGTAGCACGATAACGTGACTATAACTTTGATTTCATGTTTTGTATTGTTCCAATCTCATCAGCAATACTCCGCTTAGTACGCGCAGTTGGGAGCATGCCTACTACCCTCAAACTTTCCTCTATGATGAAATGGCGCCGCTGCTTAATGCACACAATATCATTCATTCGAAATAAACCTTTAAATTACCTAAAAATTTTACACAAAAAAGCAGTCAAAACTTACTGTTGGTAAATGAAATTTTCGAACTTGATTACGTTTAAGCCGCGTAAATCTTTTATTTTTAATTTTATTTTTCAAATTCAAATTAAGAATGGTTGAAAAAGGTTAACAAAGTGAGTTTTCATCAAAAGAATTAAAAAAAAACAAACAAACAAAATTACAAACCAATTTTTTTTTGAGTTTCACAACTTTATACAAAATATCCCTAGACTTTGTTGAGGTGTGTATATTATCTATACATAGAAAACATCAAGACTAATGCAAACAATCATGTTCATGCACAAAAAGCACGCATTGAGCGGGAATCGAACCCGAGACCTTTGGGTAGCAGCCATGTATCTAATACACAGTAGTAAAACAAAAACTTATCCTAAAGGGATATTATACTATTGTAGATTACACGAATGATAAAAAGGCTTGGGCTTCTATTCTCAGGCTGTTTCAAATAATGCTAGTTTATGCACTTTTTATAATTATATGTGCTACTGTATTATTTTATTTCTAAGTTCTAATTGTATTATTGTATACTTTCTATCTTTTTTTTTTCTCTTTCTTTTCTTCTTCTGTCTTGCTTGTTCTCATGCTTGTCTTCTACTTTTCTTTTCTTTGATTATTATTTTTTATAATGTATAAATGGTGTATTATCCTGTCTGGTGCTGTCAAATATTTTAATTGTGTATATGATTTATGTTAAAAGAAATATTGTAAAAAACCGAATTTCGTAAATGTATATTTTAATAAAATTACATTTCGGTTAACTCCAATTGTTAACTCTACAGATTATAATCAGCGTTTGTCAAATCAAAATCGTCAAGTTTAAAGTGACATTTGAAGTTGACTGACTGAGATTGAGTTGATATTTTAAACTAATAAAATTACGAGAATTACCTACAGGTTAGTCAGAATAATAATAACATAAGGTACTTACGTTCTTTCTTTTCAAGTACAGCTATAGCTTTCTGCATGACCTGTGTAAAAATATTTCAAAATTATGTATTTTGTGTTTTTTTTTAAAGACAACTCACGCACTAGGGATCATGCCCTGTGGCGCTGGGACTTTAACAAACATCAATTTAACGGACACGAAGAACATCCAGACTCAGGACAATAATTAGTGAATCGCTTAAATGATTGCACTGCGTGGGAATCGAACCCACTACCTCGAGCACGCCAGCCGGTAATGCGACCGCCCGAGTCACGGGGGCAGTTGTTATTATTATTATCATCATCGTCACATCAGCCAAGTGACGTCCACTGTTCGACATAGGCATAGGCCTTCTCAAAATATTATTATTATAAACTAGCTGATGCGCGCGGCTTCACCCGCGTTGTATAAGTAGCTTGAATGTTATTCCACACCCTCAACTACATACATAGACAAGTTAAAAGCATTACAAATCAGGTTCATGAAACAGCTAGTAGTAACTAATTTTTAAATAATTTATATAAGATTTTAAATAAATATTAAATATGCAATAATTATAAATATCCTTTCTTTTAGTTTTTATTACTATTTCAAATAATTTATTTATTACTATTTCAAATAATTTAATTGTTTTAATTTAATGTTTAATTTTTCGTTATTTATTAAGTACCTTTCTTTTAATGAGAAAGTGAAGTATGTAAAATAATATTAAACCAATGCAATGTTACACTCTAGGAGCTACATCTGCCAACAAACTGCTGTGCAGTTTGGCAGAAGTAACAGAACACATAAATATGTATTATTAATGTGAATAAACACTTTTTCACTTTTCACTTTCACTTCACATATGATGTGTCACAAAGAGTAACATACATCCATCCATCCATCCTCACAAACTTTCGCATTTATAATATTAGTAGGATGATTGCAAGAGTAACTGACCTGTCGGGCTTTATCTACAAGATTAAGTTTGAAGCAAGCAGCGCCGCACAACACGTAGGTAGTCGGTTCACGTTTGTACTTCCTGATCATCAGGTCCACCAGGCTGAGCAACTCCTGGTGTTTACTCGTCTCCGCGTACATGTCCAGAAGCTTTGAGTGTATCTTGAATGGCTCGTTGGTTTGCAGGGCGTCTTCTAAAGCTTGCTGTAGAGTCTCCTAATTTTGGGAGAAATAAATAATCATTAGTTAGCTGCTGCTAGCTAATGCCCGCGGCTTCACTCGCGTTGTGTAAGAAGCATAAATGCTACATATAAATGTTTACCTATAAAGCTTAGATATAACTAGAAAAATCCGAAAAAAATAAAGACAATGGAAAAAATTTGGTCGTCGAGACGAATACTCGGGTGGGTTAGTGGTCATAGCGCTGGACGCGTATAGTCCAGAGACACGGGTTCGAGTCCCGCCTTGAGTACCAATCAATTTTTTCCATTGTCTTTCTTCTTTTCAGCTTAAATGCTATTCTACACCCTAAACTACCTGTATTCCAAATTTCATCAAAATCGGTTCAGTAGTTTTTGCGTGAAAGAGTAACAAACATCCATCTATACATCCTCACAAAATTTAGCAATTACAATATTATAGTAGGATTCAGTAGAAATTTTAGTAGAGAACATTGTTAACCTAACTGTTCTGTTGTGGGAGAGGCCTACGTTCAGCCGTGGACTGCAGTAAGCGAGTTGATTGGTTACTAAACTGAGGTATTTCAAGCTAAAGTTTTTTATATTAATTATCAAAATAATTACCTCTACTTATGTAGGAATACTTATTGACTAATAATTATAATATAATGCACTAACGACTCGCTCCGGCTTCGCACGGGTGCTAATTCTTATGGTACCAACTTTATTGGAAAAAAACTGAAGCTGAATATTATATAAACGGGATATTAACGCGCATTTTTTACTTAGTCAGCTTGCGACCACAGCCAGTGCAAGCTGTGCCGAAACGTCAAGTAAAATAAAGGTAAATAAAATGCGCGTTAATATCCCGTTTATATAATATTTATAATAATGAAACGCGATAGTTTAAAAGTTATAACTGAAGCTGAATCGATAGGCTCCAATATTGGATTATATAAAAAAGAAAAATATTGTATTCATAATAAAGCTACTCGAATACTAATCCTGCCCAGAAGAAGTCGCGGGCACTAGATACCTACTTGTAAATCTATACTAATATGTATTATAAAGAGGTAAAGTTTGTGTGTTTGTGAGTTTGTGACGTAGCTAGGGGATAGCGTAGCTATCTCTGGATCTAATGAACCGATTTTAAAATTCTTTCTGTGTTGAATATGTTTCTGTATGAAAAGTCCATATATTTATGTAAACTTAGACTAAGTAGTTTTAAAATGACGTCAATAAGTTGTTATATTGTAACATTATGTTGAAAAATAAAGAAACTGAAACTGATATCTATCTCGCTTGCACTTACAGGTCTTTCATTCTTATCTAATATCTTCTATCTCTTTTTGGTAACTAACCTTAGTACCAAATCTGTTCTCCAGGTTGATCATGGCGAGGGACACGTTTAACTTGTCTTCCTCTTCACGGAATGAAATGGACTTCAAAGCCTTCTTGCCGACGGAACGGGCCTTCTCCACTTCTGTACTCTACAAGCCAAGTAAGCACAAAATATTTATATATAACTTTCTAACACTGTAAAATCTTAGAATACACGTTTACTGTATGTAATTTAATATCATCATAACAGCCCATTAATGTCCCACTGCAGGGACGGGCCTCCCCCCGTGTCGGAGGGATACTTGGCCTACTAATACCACGCTGGCCAAACGGTTTGGTATAGGGTTTAATTTCAAGTTTTCCTTCTTTTTACTTCGTAAAGATAACATTCACGGATAGTCCCTTTGTCGGTTTTTACGAGATGGGGTGGTGACATATTGTATTCTTAATTAATTATTTAAGTAATTTAAAATACACTGTATCATTCTTCTGACTGATCACTGTCTCCCATAATACAGGCAACCGCCTAGTATGGGATACAGCTAACAGTAATGTTTGTGCCTTCTGCAATCATGTCTCTTAGCTTAAGTTTTATGTAATTTACTATGCATTTTGTGACAAATAAACCTTTTTTATTATTTATTATATTATAATAAAAAAAATCATAAAATCGTATTTTTAGGAAATTTTTATGGGATTATTTTAGAGATATCTCGTTTCCAAAAAAAAAACAAAGATATAATCGGCGAACATACATAGAAAAATAATAATATATCAAATTGAGTAAGCTCATCCTTTTTTTAAGGCGTTTTAAAAATAATATATTTAAATATTATTATACGCGACGCGACGCCGACGGTCGCGGAAGCAGCTGGCGTGCACTAGGTCGCGGGTTCGATTCCCAAGTAGGACAGTTCTTTGTGTGATCCACAAATTATTGTCCAGAGTAAGGCGCTGTCTCCACGAGCGATAGAATCGCGACGAGTCTGAACAAAAATCGCCGCGATAACATCGCCGTGTGGAGACACCTTCATATTGAGTATATAGAAATACGTGGCACGACGATAATATCGCCGCGATTTTATCGCTCGTGGAGACAGCGCCTATGAATGTTATTTAGTGTCCGTTAAATTTATGTTTTGTAAAACTCCCGCGATATGGACATGATCCCTCCCTAGTGAGGGAAGTTGTCTTTTTAAAAATAAATTAAATATATTAAGTTTGTGGGGTTCTGTGCCGTTTTAAAGATAGTATAAATGGGCCTCACTGAAAATCAGCGCTGTAAGCGACTGAGCATTATTGCTTGGTTGCCGCAGCATTATGCTGAGTGGGGTCCGATTCCTGCACAGATGTGGCTTTTGCATAATTTTTGTTTTGTATTTTTATTTTTTGTTTTGTTTTTTGTAATTGTCTGTAACATTATTGCAGGAATAAATGTATTTTCTTTCTTTCTATAATGTATAAATATTAACCTTACATTTACAATATTACAATAATTTAACGGACACAAAGAACATCTATACTCAGAACAATAATTTGTGGTTCACACTAATATCATTCATCATCGTGCGCTCTACTAAGTCTAACGTGTGTGCTTACCTACTCTAACAAAAAAAAAAAAATTGTGTGTACTTAATTATAAAAATGACGAGTAAGTGTGATAACTGCGGCAAGGGACTAACCAAAACAAAACCAGGCCTGGAATGCAACAGGTGTGAGAAAACGGTACACCTCAGTAGCCTTTGTACAGGTCTCACCAAGAAGCAATTCACAGCCTTAAGAGCAACGGACAACTTGGAGTGGACGTGCCAGGAATGCCAAGCTATCACTAACAAACGTCGATCATTAATCATTCCTAGCGACGAAGAGGAAGAAGATGAAGAAGTAGCTGAGTCATCAAAAATTCAAATAGATGTTAAAAAACTTACGAGTGATATATCGAAGGAAATTGAAAAAACTATCAAGAAAGAAATGAAGGAAATTACTTGCTCCATCGAATACTACTCGGAAGAAATGGACGAAATGATAAAAACTATACAAACAATGCAAGGAAACATAAATAGCTTACAAAAGAAAAATACCGAGCTTACTAATAAGAACAACTATCTGGAAGTGAGGGTAGGAGCATTGGAACAGCGTATTCAAGAAGCTCAGCAGAATGATCTATGCAAACACCTCGAGATACACCATGTTCCCTCTAGCGTAGATGAAAACCTCCAAAACATAGTAAGCAATATTGCCGTAAAGCTTAAGCAAAGTGCTGCAGATGTGAAGGAAGTTAAACGTCTACCAGAAAGGAATGAACGCCCCGGAGCGATACAAATCAAAATGAAAACGGAGCAAAAGAAAAATACATGGATCACTGCCAATTAATCTAACGCAAAAATTTACGTATCGGACATTATTCCTGGTTCTCCTAAAGCAGCTAACCCCATATTCGTGTGTGAAGCATTAACTCAATATAATAAACAGCTCTTATACAACGCAAAGCAAGAACTTAAAGACCTGTTCAAATATATATGGATCAAGAATGGAATACTACGTGTGCGAAAAGACGGAGAAAACCAAAAGACCTACATAATTCGAACCATAGACGACATCAAAAAAGTCAAAAATCTACATACTACAACTACAAACCGTTCATCGTAAGTCACCAAAAAATAAAATAAATATATACAATAATAAATTATTTATAACATAACTTTATTAAATACCTACCTACACAAATCTTAACTTAATAAAATGGATATTTCTCTAGAAGATATACATGAAATTAAAAACTGTTTAGACTTAAATTCATTCCTAAAGCATATTCCCAAACAGATACCTTTGTTATGTATTCACATGAACATACGATCAATTATTAAAAATTTTGCTACCTTAGAACAAATAATAGATTCCTCAACTAGACCTATCGATGTAATAATGTTAACTGAAGTCAATGTTTCTTATAATCTTTGCGAGTTGTACCAATTAAAGGGTTATAAAATGTATACTAAGTTGCGTAAAACCTAAAGGGGAGGTGGTATAATTATATACATTAAAAACGAGCACAAATTCAATGTAAACGGCCACAAAACAAAGCACTGTGAAAATATAGTTGGATCAATTGTAACTTCTTCACACTACTCAGCAACCTTGTGTTGTGTATACCGCCCTCCCAAAAACAGTAAACACTTATTTATATCCGAAATTAATTCTTTGTTGAAACACATAGGTACACATCCTGACTAGGGCATGCAATTCCGGAGTTCCGGAATTCCGTAACTCCGGAATTCCGTAACAATTTCACTGATTTTTTAATTCCGGAATTGAGAGGAGTAATACCGGAATTCCGGTATTCATCATTTTTTAATATTATTAAATAATACCTGCATAACATACCATTATTTGGCTAGTGAGTTGTCATAATGTTGCCTGTGCCATAATGCAACGCTATTACAGCTAAATTTAATTAAACTAGACGAACATAACAGCTCTATGAGTTGAGACAACTTGCGAAGTCGTGTAGAACTCTAAAAGTCGACTACTATGGGAATGGTAAGTGATCACCGCCGCCCATGGACAACCGCAACACCAGAGGAATCACAGATGCGTTGCCGACCTTTAAAAAGGAAGTACGCTCGTTTCTTGAAGCTCCCCAAGTCGTAACGGTCCGGAAATATCGTCGCAACGAGCTTGTTCCACAAAACAGTTGTTCGCGGTAGGAAGTTTCGCAAAAATTGCACAGTGGATGACAGCTAACCATCAAGGTGATGACGATGGTAGGACAGCCGATTGCGAGTGGTTCTGTGGAGAAATTCAGCTGCGGGCAATGTCCAGAACAACTCCTCAAAACAATCCCAGTGATAAATGCGGTAGAGAATGCACAGAGACCCTACATCTCTCCGCAAAGCCAAAGAATCGAGCCGACTAGAGAGCACCTGATCGTCAACAATTCGAGCCGCCCTTCTTTGTATGTGGTCAATTGAAGGAGTTGACTGGGATGCTCCAGCCCAGAGATGGGAACAGTACTCCAGATGTGGCTTGTAGAGTTGTAGGCGATGGTTCGGCGTAAAACACTGACCCGCTCTATTGAGCACACCCAGTTTTTGCGAAGCTAATTTAGCTTTACCTCCAAATGATCGCGAAACTGAACTTCGCTAGAAATGCTGACACCTAGGATTTCAATAGACGACTTGGCAACAAGAGGAGCGCTTTCGAAATCAATATCCACGAAGAATAGAGATTTTTTAGCGGTAAACGCGCAAACCTGTGTCTTTGAGGGGTTGAATCGGACTAAATTTAGCCGACCACAATTCGAAACTAAGCATGTTTTCGATATCTGACGCAAGTTTGTTCCGGTTCTCATTAACGTTTTCTACCGCGAAAGAGAAATGACAAAGCGGAACGTACTCTTTTTAAATGAAATAGGTTTTTGTTTCTACCAACAGCGTTTTTAAAATCGTGTTTACTCCGCTCCGTTTTCGAGGCAGGAGCGAGCTCATTTCTACTCTTTCTACACGCTCGGCTCTTTCCGTCCGACTATTTGTTGGTGGCAATACAACTTTCCACAGTAGCATCTTTTATCGTCTTCAGAACTTCACAATAGCAGTTCTTTAAAGAATTAGATCTCTCGACCAATTTTCTAATGTACGCGATGGCGACTATCTGACAGAAGTTTACAAATATATTTTTATGTGTTCTGCTAACAAGTGTGGAGAATGGAAGTGTTTTTCTGTGCTGGCAAAATGTAATTATCAAAACAATAAGTAAGTTAAGTCTTGCCTTAATTTAACGGCTTAGAATGACAATAATAAAGGAGAAAAATTACCAAACATGTTCAAATTCTTAGTGAATATAATTAAACAACTGATATTATTATACACTTCTTTTAATTCAACATATTCCAAAAATTACCAGTTCCGGAACTAGCTCCGGAATTCCGGAATTAGACCTCCAGTATTGGAACTCAGTTCCGGAATTGAAAACCTTCCGATATTGCATGCCCTAATCCTGACATATACTTTCTAGGTGATGTAAACATTGACATACGTGCTCTAAGTCCTACAAAACATTTATATAACACCACTATGTATGAAAACGGCCTAGCGTGCGGGATTACTGAATACACGCGAATAGAAATAACTAAGAACAGGCTAAGTAAAACCTGTATTGATCATATTTATGCACGATCCCGCACACAAGACCTTTACACAGCGGCGCTCGGTACTGCACTGGCCGATCATCGCGTGGTCGCGCTAGCGTTAGTGGACGCGTCTTACAACTACTGTAAAAACACACGGGATGATATTACTAAATTTATTAATGTGTATGATAAAAAAATTCTCGCGAATAGTCTTAAATCCTTGAACTGGCAAAATTTAAATCAAATAGTAAATCCGCATAAAATATATGAAATAATAGTGAAAAATATTAATAAATGCTACGAAAACTCAAAAAAAACAATAAAAATATCACTAAATAAAACAAAAATAACAAAAAATGGATTAATAATAAAATTTTGAAAGCCTGTAAATATAGAGACATGTTATTTAAAAAATGGACCTCTGACCCATCTAATAGGGTTCAAAAACAACTTTACAATTCTGCAAGAAACTATGCGAACAAACTTATAAACACAAATAAAAATAGAAAAATCAAAGAACAAATAATTAACTATAAAAACAATACTAGGCAGCTTTGGAAATTATTAAATGAGATAACTGGCAGAGTAAAAACATCAGCAGACCAAATAATTTTGAATGCATTTGTCAATAATAATACAAATAGGATAAACATAGCCAATAATTTTGCAAAAAACTTCGCTAGTGAGACTAGCAAGAACATAACACAACATGACCCCCCTAGGTTAAATAAAACCTCATCCACCATTACCTCAAATGTGTCTTGTAGGTATCAACCTGTTACGGGCAAAGCCATTTTAAAAGAAATTAGATCTTTAAGTAACTTTAAAGCACCAGGCATAGATGGTATTAGATCTCAAGACCTCAAATATATTGCTACTGATATTGCGGCTACAATCGCTCATTTTATTAACATGTGTATAAGACAGGGTACTTATCCTCGTGAATTAAAGACAGGTATAGTAAGGCCGATATATAAAAAAGGTAGTCATAATGAATATGGTAACTATCGCCCAATAACAATACTTTCCGTTATTGATAAAGTAGTAGAAAAGACAATATCGAAGCAAATACATAACTTTTATGAAAAACATAACATAATAACTAATATGCAATATGGTTTCCAACCAGGAAAAAGTGCCACACAGCTACTTTCAGAATTTACTAACAATGTCTATAACCATCTTAACAATAAGGAACACATATTTGTAGTATTTATAGATTATAGTAAAGCATTCGACACGTTGAGGCATAACACTCTTCTCGAAAAACTAAACAACAATGGCATAAGAGGTCCACTAAATGAATGGCATAAAGACTACATTAGGGATAGGTCTTATATAGTAAAAATTGGGGATGAAATAAGCAATGAGGTTTTAGTTACAGTAGGCACTGCACAGGGGTCTATACTCGGTCCCTTGCACTATATAACTTACGTAAATGATGCTATAAATGTGATAAGTAGTAATTGTAAAACGTATCAGTTCGCAGATGACACTTGTCTCGTATCGGCTAATAAGGATATTAATACTGCACTTAATAATCTCCAATCGGACTTCACATCGCTGTGTGCGTGGTCATATGATGCAGGACTGGTGTTAAACGCAGAAAAAACTAAGTTATTATATATAAGTTCTAGTCAAAACCGCAACGAAATAACTCCTAAGATTATAGCACACAGCTGTGAGTGTTTACATAATAACCAACTACGCTGTAAGTGCCCACCTATAGAAATAGTGACTAAACAAAAGTATCTTGGATTGCTAATTGACGACCGATTCAAATGGACTGAACATATTACACTAATATGCGACAAGCTGCGAGCAATGTTAGCCAAATTTACTATTATAAAACGCCAAATTCCATATTCCTCTATTTTACAATTGTATAAAGCTTTAGGAGAAACAATTATTTACTATGGCCTAAGTAGCTATGGCAGAACGTTCAAAACGCATCTAGACTCAATTTATGGACTACAAGTACGTATATTAAAAACAATAACCCCTGATAAGGTCAAATCTAAATTAAATAACGACATAATCGAAATTTTTAAATATAGTAAAATACTACCTATTCACGAACAAGTTAATTATATATTACTAAAAGAAAACTATTTTAATCAAATTCTTCTAAATAAAATACAACATGAAAAACATACACGTAGCTCATCTAAGACACTATACGAGGTACCTGGGTATACTAATCAATACGGTAAACAAACTCTTGAACATCGAATACCTAAATTAATGAACGAACTACCTGAGAGTGTAAAAACAAAAATAAAGGAATCTAACATTAAACTAACACTAAAGAACTATTTACTATCCATATTAAAATCTACTTAAAACAAACGGCAACAAAAAAAAAAAACAAATTAAAAAATAAAAAATTAAATAATAATTAAAAAGTATTTGTCGCAATGTTCACCCGTGTGTTTACAAACAGCAGATAACTGTTCTATCTAGTGCGCATACGAGCAACGATACATTTTTGTCTAACTACCTTAAATTAATGATATTTTAACTTGTACTTGTATAAAATAATACTGCTAGATTTAACTTTGTTTGTATTTAGATACGATGCACTTGATATCTTTTGTTGTTAATGGGTGACACCATGATGAATTACAGTGTACGGAAAAATCAGTAATGGTTTATGTGACACTGGTAATTGTAAATTAGCTATAAGAAAACACAATTGTAATTCTTTCAAATAAAAAAAAAAAAAAAAAAAAAAACTGCCCTACGTGGGAATAGAACCTGCGACCTCGTATACATCAGCCACCGAGCCAGTAGTATAGTGTATGATATACCTGCAGATAGATCACTATTTGGCACAACAGCTTAAACTTCCCGGTCGAAGCTCTGGACTAGGTAGAAGGATGTAGTGCTAAAGGGGGATTTACACGGGTCGATTTTCGCCGTGCGGCTAGTCGCTTTACTAATCGCCTCACCAAACCGCCTTGCAAATTCTCCCTTGCGGCCTAGCCGAATTGCCATTTAGATGGTAGATTTACGCCACGCGGCAAAAATCGTGCGGCTTTAGTCACCCGTGTAATCCCCTCTTAAAGGACAAGAGGGAATGCGACGTAACTGACGAAGATGTCGGGGATAGAGCGAATTGGAGGAGAAATATAAGTAAAGCTGACCCCACCACCATGCGGGATACATAGCTGGGAAGAGAGAGATCGTCATCATCATAACAGCCCATTAATGTCCCACTGCAGGGACGGGCCTCCTCCCGTGACGGAGGGTTACTTGGCCTACTAATACCACGCTGCCCAGACGGATTAGTATAGGGTTGAATTTCAAGTTTTCTTTCTTTTTATTTCGTAAAGATAATATTCACGGATAGTCCTTTAGTCGGTTTTTACGACACCCATGGGATGAGATGGGGTGGTGACATATTGTATTCTTACTCCGTCACCACACGGAGAGAGATCGTACCTGCAGATAAAACGCCATGTGGGCATACATAGCTGGGAAGAGAGAGATCGTACCTGCAGATAAAACGCCATGTGGGCATACATAGCTGGGAAGAGAGAGATCGTACCTGCAGATAAAACGCCATGTGGGCATACATAGCTGGGAAGAGAGAGATCGTACAGTCACGAGCAATAATATGTACACATTTTCAAATTTTCTAAACTATCTGCACGTTTATCTAGACATTACAATATCAAAATGAATTCGTAATTTAGAAGAGGTTCCGTACAGTTTTGAATTAATCTTCGAATTTTCAATTTTGGATTGGCAGAACTTTAGATAACTGGTTTACAAAATGCGAAAATGTGTACATATTATTGCTCGTACCTGTACCTGCAGATAAAACGCCATGTGGGCATACATAGCTGGGAAGAGAGAGATCGTACCTGCAGATAAAACGCCATGTGGGCATACATAGCTGGGAAGAGAGAGATCGTACCTGCAGATAAAACGCCATGTGGGCATACATAGCTGGGAAGAGAGAGATCGTACCTGCAGATAAAACTCCATGTGGGCATACATAGCTGGGAAGAGAGAGATCGTACCTGCAGATAAAACGCCATGTGGGCATACATAGCTGGGAAGAGAGAGATCGTACCTGCAGATAAAACGCCATGTGGGCATACATAGCTGGGAAGAGAGAGATCGTACCTGCAGATAAAACGCCATGTGGGCATACATAGCTGGGAAGAGAGAGATCGTACCTGCAGATAAAACTCCATGTGGGCATACATAGCTGGGAAGAGAGAGATCGTACCTGCAGATAAAACGCCATGTGGGCATACATAGCTGGGAAGAGAGAGATCGTACCTGCAGATAAAACGCCATGTGGGCATACATAGCTGGGAAGAGAGAGATCGTACCTGCAGATAAAACGCCATGTGGGCATACAGAGCTGGGAAGAGAGAGATCGTACCTGCAGATAAAACGCCATGTGGGCATACATAGCTGGGAAGAGAGAGATCGTACCTGCAGATAAAACGCCATGTGGGCATACATAGCTGGGAAGAGAGAGATCGTACCTGCAGATAAAACGCCATGTGGGCATACATAGCTGAGAAGAGAGAGATCGTACCTGCAGATAAAACGCCATGTGGGCATACATAGCTGGGAAGAGAGAGATCGTACCTGCAGATAAAACGCCATGTGGGCATACATAGCTGGGAAGAGAGAGATCGTACCTGCAGATAAAACGCCATGTGGGCATACATAGCTGGGAAGAGAGAGATCGTACCTGCAGATAAAACGCCATGTGGGCATACATAGCTGGGAAGAGAGAGATCGTACCTGCAGATAAAACGCCATGTGGGCATACATAGCTGGGAAGAGAGAGATCGTACCTGCAGATAAAACGCCATGTGGGCATACATAGCTGGGAAGAGAGAGATCGTACCTGCAGATAAAACGCCATGTGGGCATACATAGCTGGGAAGAGAGAGATCGTACCTGCAGATAAAACGCCATGTGGGCATACATAGCTGGGAAGAGAGAGATCGTACCTGCAGATAAAACGCCATGTGGGCATACATAGCTGGGAAGAGAGAGATCGTACCTGCAGATAAAACGCCATGTGGGCATACATAGCTGGGAAGAGAGAGATCGTACCTGCAGATAAAACGCCATGTGGGCATACATAGCTGGGAAGAGAGAGATCGTACCTGCAGATAAAACGCCATGTGGGCATACATAGCTGGGAAGAGAGAGATCGTACCTGCAGATAAAACGCCATGTGGGCATACATAGCTGGGAAGAGAGAGATCGTACCTGCAGATAAAACGCCATGTGGGCATACATAGCTGGGAAGAGAGAGATCGTACCTGCAGATAAAACGCCATGTGGGCATACATAGCTGGGAAGAGAGATATCGTACCTGCAGATAAAACGCCATGTGGGCATACATAGCTGGGAAGAGAGAGATCGTACCTGCAGATAAAACGCCATGTGGGCATACATAGCTGGGAAGAGAGAGATCGTACCTGCAGATAAAACGCCATGTGGGCATACATAGCTGGGAAGAGAGAGATCGTACCTGCAGATAAAACGCCATGTGGGCATACATAGCTGGGAAGAGAGATATCGTACCTGCAGATAAAACGCCATGTGGGCATACATAGCTGGGAAGAGAGAGATCGTACCTGCAGATAAAACGCCATGTGGGCATACATAGCTGGGAAGAGAGAGATCGTACCTGCAGATAAAACGCCATGTGGGCATACATAGCTGGGAAGAGAGAGATCGTACCTGCAGATAAAACGCCATGTACGCTATCCACAGCTGGCTACAGTGCGGGCTCGCGAGCAGCGCCCTCTCAAACTGTTCGCTGGACCGCGGCTGAGACTCGCTCTCTATCGCACGTACTTCCATCTCCCTCACTCGTTCCTCTTCAAGCCTCACTTTAGCCACCTTCTCTGCCACAGTCAGCTTCTTACGCTTCTTTTTTGGCTGCTCTTTTTCCTATAAAATCGTTAAATAATTTATAAAAAAATTAAGAGAACTTTTAATACAGACGACTTCAAAAGGGGTACTGGATTCGGTCTTAAAAAAAAATGTTGGTCACTAATATTAGCAGTATTAAGGCAAAGATTCACTAGGGGACTAATGTTCCACGATTGTTGCCAGCTACGTTCTTTGCCGGCTTCGCTTGACATATCGCCGACACATGTGGTAGAACATTTATCTCCTAGTGAACCTTTGCCTTTACATAGTGATGAAAAATAATGTGTACATACCTCATCATCACTGCTGCTAGAATCATCTTGAGGTACATTCTTTACTCCTTCATCACCACCAGACCAGAAATCTTTCACACTAGGCAACTCTAAGGGCTCCAAGTTACCAACAACATCTACTTTCTTAACTTTCTTTGTTACTTCTTCTTTCTTTACTGTATCTTTTTTACTTTCCTTTTTGATCTTTTTATAGTCAACTTTCTCTTCTACATCAATTTCTTTGAGTTTTTCTTGACACAAAACTAAGGCATCACATAGCTTTTTTATTCTTTCTTGTAGTACTAATTTCTCTCTATGCATGGCTGTGTGAAACTTTTTATTATCAGAATTTAAGCCATTTTCTTCTATTCTATTAATTTTTTTATCTATTTTATCTATTCTTCTCGTTCTATTCTTTATAGATCTTAATAGAGCAGCTATTCTTTTTTTATATTGTTTAGTTGTGTCACAATCTGAGAAGTCTATGAGTCCTAGTTCTATGGGACTGAGTACTTGGTCGCTATCTTCATAAATATCTGTTTCTATTGCGTCACTCTCTTCTGATATTCTACTTTCATCTTTATCTTTATTTTTCTTTTGTTTACTTTTATTTTCTTTATCTTTCACTGGTTCTATTTGTTCAATTTGTTCTTGTTCCAACTTACGTTTTTTGTTCTTTTTACTTTTTACATTCGTATCTATATCTGACTCTGTTTGAGTGTCTATTGCGGTTTCCGATTTCGCTTTTTTTAATTTTTTACTTTTATTTTTAATTTTACTATGATCTTCGTCAGTTTCTTCTTTCTTTTTATTATTATTGTTATTAGGTTCATTCTCTTGTAAATTTTGTGCTTCAGTTTTGAGTTTTTTAGCTGGTACATCGTTTTTATTGACTTGTTTCCGTTTCTGTGATGGCTCCCTTTTCTTCTGTTAAACCAAATTAATATTATCTATTAATGAAAAGGTAACTTGTTTCTATAGTACATGACAAAAATTATTAGCTGTTTCAAAAAGAGAAATGTTATTATTGAAAAATGCCGGTTTCAGAATAATGATGAATATGTTTTATCCAAAGTCATAAATGAAAAAAGGAGTACTTACAGCAGGCCAGAACGGTGCAGTAGTTAGACTGCCTGACATCTTTTGAGTTTCTGGATCCACTCTTAATATCGTACAGTTTACCTGAAAATAGTTTTATTTCATAAAACTTGTTTATTTAAAACAATATTATATCACTACATAGTATAAAACTAACCCCCTTTCTCATAAACGCCACTTAAATTTTAGTCAATTGATTAGCTTAAATTCTTGCGGTTTTGTTTGGCATAAGGTTGGTTTTGCTAATAAAAATCTTGCTAAACTGTGATTTTTTAGAGACTTTTATGAGTAAGGGGGTAAGTCGTTATCACTGTCTTTACGTCCCTACATAAATATGTATAAATCTTTAACAACAACGGATTATGGAGCGGTTTTTTTAATCACCTTTTTAAATCACTAATATTATAGAATCACTTAAGTACTTTAGGTGTATTAATATATTTGATTACTTTAATTTGGATATGATATCATCATCATCATCATAACAGCCCATTAATGTCCCACTGCAGGGACGGGCCTGCTCCCGTGACGAAGGGATACTTGGCCTACTAATACCACGCTGCGCTGGCTTATATAGGGTTTAATTTCAAGTTTTCCTTCTCTTTATTTCGTAAAGATAATATTCACGAATAGTCCCTTAGTCGGTTTCTACGACACTCATTCGATGAAATGGGGTGGTGACCTATTGTATTCTTACTCCGTCACCACAACGATTTACTCGTATATGTAAAAAGTTAAATACTTACAATTTGTCCAATGTGGAACGCCTCGGAGATATTGTCGAGCGGTTCTTTAGTGACGTATTGTCGGGACACGTAAGCCGTCACGTTGTTGAAGAACGATACCACTACGAAGTCACGGATTGTCTGTTAATTAACATAATAATAAACATTAAAAACATAAAAAATAAACAATACAAATGAATCGTCTCGTCTGTCACATTAACGGCTGGCACACATGAGGTCGTAGGTCGTTGTTATAGTTAGGTGAAAATAGCGAGGACTAAAAAAGAAAGAAAATTATTAATTTTGACTAATGGCTATGTAGAAAGCAATGAACTATTTTGTTTTACGAAACTTGTACTGGAATAATTTATTTATTTACCTTATCAGCTTATATTCACCCCGATTTGAACTCACCTTTATAACTCCAGTATACGCCTTCCCAATCAAAGCATCGTTGTAGTTACTCAATACTTCTAGCTCGGGAGCTAGTAGCGACGGCTTTAGCGTTAAGAACAGCGTCTGTTTGATAGGGTCCACTGATAGGACACGGGCTGTCACGGACTGGCCCACCTGGGGGAAAGATATAAGCATTTATATGTAAAAAAATTAAGTAAAAGAGATAAATAAAAAAAAGGGGAAAAAAGAAAACAATTCTTTTTGATAAATTATAATAAGATATTATGTCGACGAAACAAAGTAGGGTTATAAAAATGGTACTACTTGGTGTTGGTTTCAGTATTCTCTGCCAAGCCCGATGGAAATAAGGCGTGAATTTACGTATGTATGTATTACAAAAATATACTTAAACTTCGGCCGTTCAGAGAATGCGTTCCTGACACGTCGCGATTGAACTGACGCAGTAACTTTGTAATGGCGTTGCAGTTACGATAAAAATATTTTTGCTGGTTGTTTATCGTTTTAACTATTGATGAGCATTAAAACAACATTATTATATCAATAATTAATGAATGTTATAATGTTGTGTCAAACTGAGTGTCAAATAACTTGGTAAACAATATTTTTCTAAATCTACACTGCGCTATTACAAGGTTATGTCAGCGCTTTATATTTGTAGTGCTGTGCCAACAATAACAGTGAATAATAGTATCGTAATCTGTTCTTATCGATACAGTTATACTTTATAAAATAATACGTTTTGTTTTTCTTTTCAAGAATTTGAAAATAATGGACTTTAGAATAACTTTTATTAAATATAAAAATAAAAGTACATTAAATACAAAGTAGCATTTTTATATTTAGGTTGAAAATGGTAACCCCAAATGGCGTTATGGGCCGCCATTTTGTGACGCTGAAACAGTCGTCTGTTGTCGTTTCGTGCGCATAGACCACGTTCTTCAAGTGTTTGCGATCTGTTGTTATTTGACTTTGATTGTGTCTTATATTGCGTTCTTTTTACTTTTGGTGCATAATAATGCCTAAACGTGGACAAACATTGAAAACTGGAGCCCGTGAGTTAATTATCAAGCTGCAAGATTACTTTGAGCGGGAGCGGCAAAATGGCGGACCCCTGGTTCCTGTCGAAAAAGTACAAGAACGCGTCTCTCAGGCGCTTGGAGTTAGCAAACGAACGATTACAAATATTAATAAAGAAAAGTTCGGCTCTACTGGCATGGAAGATAATATTTTACGTACTCCGAAGAAGAAACGTAGAACTAAACCCGTGACAGATATTGATACCTTTGACGCCGATGCAATCAGAAATCATATATATGGTTACTATTCCAGAAATGAATATCTCAACAGGATGAAGCTTTTGGCGTCGTTAAGAGAAGCTGGACTGTTTAGCGGGGGTAAAACTGCTTTAACGAAAATCTTAAAAGATATTGGTTTTTCGTATAAAAAAACAGACAAAAGAAAAATTTTATTAGAACGATACGACATCATTTTGAAACGGATAAGTTTCTTGAGAGAAGCAAAAAAAATTGATAACTGGGATAATGTCGTGTTCATTGACGAGACATGGCTAAACGCCAATCACACGGTTTCCCGTTCTTGGACGGATGATACACAAGCGTCGACGTCGAAAGTACCAATGGGTAAGGGGGCTCGTCTGATAATATGCCACGCAGGTACTGCAAAATACGGCTTTGTGGAGAACGCTTTACTGGCATTTCAATCAAAAACCACAAATGACTACCACGAGGAAATGAATGCCAGTACATTTAAAGAGTGGTTCCAGAACGTGCTTTTGCCCAGCCTACCAGAGCCTTCTGTAATATTGATGGATAATGCCTCCTATCACTCGTTTCAAATACAGAAACCACCTACCCAAGCTAATAAAAAAGAAGAAATGGTTGCTTGGTTACAAGCAAAAGGCATTGACGCAAATATGCAGATGCTAAAAGCAGAGCTAATTAAGTTAGTGAAAGAAAATAAAGCGGCAAATGTGCGATACGAAATCGATGAAATGGCTTTGGAGTACGGTCATCGCGTTCTAAGAATTCCACCGTATCATTGCCAATATAACGCGATTGAGCTAATCTGGGCTCAAATAAAAGGTTACGCCGCCCGCCACAATACTTCCCCGCCATTCAGCACGAAAAAGATGATGACCCTGTTAAAAGAAGCCTGCGGGAAAGTCACAAGAGATGACTGGGCAAAGGTTGTCGAAAAGACTAAAAACCTGATTATGGAACATTTTGACCGAGATATCAGGATTGATTCTGTAATTGATAATAATATAATTATACATGTAGGCGAAGATGATGATGAAGACACCACCTCCTCAAGCGAATCGGAGTCTGATTAATATTCTGTACGCACATTTAGTTCAATGTACTTTATTCCATAGAAATACAGATTGTAACTTTGTAAAAAATAATAAATAAAACAATTTTATTATATTAATATTCCCTTTTATTGTTTCCACGTAAAGAACTAAAATATAAATTTTAAATGATTCCGCCAATTTAAAACGGTCTAAATCTAATCATAAAAATAACGCGGCGGTTCATTTTGGAGTAACGGTAACGAACTCGGTATAATGTTGTGTCCATCACTAGTCGTGACTAACTGATAAGTGTCAGGAACGCATTCTCTGAACGGCCGGATAATAGTTTGGAACTAGATGGCGATATAGACGCTTTGTGAATCTTTTAAGTCTGTTATGTAAATATTGATTATGAAATAGTACCTTGTATTTCTTTCTGCTAAGCTTGGAGTTCGATGATTTCTTGAGGTCCATAAGTACACCGGTATCAAACAAATGCGCTTGCGAAACGTAACCTGTTGAAAAAATGAAATGAAAAAAATGAAAATGAAAAGCGTTTATTCACAATTTTATCAATTTTACACAATACATATTCTCTGCCAAACTGTAACAACAGTTTGTTGGCAGAATAATACTCCCAATAACATAATTTTAAATAGTCATACATATATACATGTTACAGCAAAGTAATAAATATGAATATTATACATAATAACTAGCCATTATGTATAAGGGCTACTCAATTTAGATAAAGTGATTACTTAACTCATTAAATTTTACCTTTTAACTGGCAAAAGTCAGAAACAGTTGGTTAGATTAGGTTAGTATGGTGACCAAAGGACGAAACTAGAATATGGTAATACTATATTCTAGTTTTACATAAAAAAAATGTTTCGTCCTTTGGTCACTATACTAACCTAACCTAACCAACTGTTTCTGACTTTTGCCTAAATATTGTATTTTTGCCAGTACTATAACAGCTAGTTATACCCCTTCCAGCGTAAGTTTAGCTTTTTGACAGTTCACGTCCATGAAGTTTCGTAATACTTCCGCTTATTTTTCGCACAAATTATATTGTATTTCATGGACGTACCCATGTTTTTTTCAGTTACCATGGTTACTTAGTGATGGACACTCATAACGATTACCACCATTATGAAACAAATTACAAATAATCGGTAAAAATAAATGCTATGAATAAACCTGAACTGTTCATAATACGTTTATAAAATGTAATATGATATTTTAGATTAGCTATAACCCGCGAAGGTGTCACCATAAATTACGTATTTTAAATAATACCTAAGCTTACTATAATTTTATCATTTTGAGCTATAGGCTAATTCTCTTAACATAGAAGAAAGAAACACTAATAAAATGATAATGTAAGTTGATGTAAGGATCCAAATGTGTAAAATAAAGTAATTTGAAAAATCGCGACATCGCTTACAATATATTTCTAAAATCAATACAATACAATACAAAAATGTTTTATTGTTCTCTCACACAGAATAATTTATACACGATCGGACTAAAACTAGGTACATTTATAAGTAACTAGCTGACCCGTGCCCACTTCGTTAGGCCGCGAAAAAAACGCGTCACTTTTTTTAAACATATTTTATTACTGCTTCACTCCTATTAGTATGTACTCCACTCATAGCGTGATACTACATAGCCTATGACACTCCCCGTACATGGACTATTCTACTATAGAATTGAAATCGGTTCATTCGATCCAGAGATTACCCCCTACAACATCACAAACACACAAACTTTTCCTCTTTATAATATTAGTATAGATACATGAGTAATTTATGTGAGAGACTGGTATCCTTACTAAGAAAAACATGTATGACGGACTACCAGATATCAATTATGTTCATTAATGCTTAAAATAATATAACATTTTATTTTAATTACGTGCCGCCATTTGAAAATAAACCATAATGCAAAATTTTCTTAACTAAGTCTTTACAAAAGGCAATAAAGTATAGCACATTGTCGACACTTTTAAAGCTTTTAATTTAGATAAATAATATTGCATTGGAAATTAAAACGGCCTTTTTGTTCTAATTAAATCATATACAGTAGTAAAGTTTAGTTTACTCATTAACCGCTTCGACAGTGCTAATAGAGACGTCAATTTATCTATACTAATCTATACTATAATAATATTATAAAGAGGTAAAGTTTGTGTGTTTGTGAAGTTGTAGGGGGTAATCTCTGGATCTACTGAACCGATTTTAAAAATTCTTTCTGTTTTAAAAAGTTCATTTATCGGGGAGTGTCATAGGCTATATAGTATCACGCTATGCCTAATAGGAGTGGAGCAGTAATGAAATATGTTTAAAAAAGTGACGCGTTTTTTTCGCCGCCTAACGAAGTGGGCACGGGTCAGCTAGTAATAAATAATTCCTTTCATGATGGAACCCCTTTTATTTACGCCTACATATTTACCTGAAATTCTTCCAACATTTAACAGCACGTGTGTTTCAGTGACTGTCTTGACAGTAGCGTCGACCAGTTCCCCGACCTTCAGTTGCGTTATGGTGAAGTACTTCTCACGGATCACGTCAGCCTGGTCGGTCACAGAGTACACGTAGTCAGACATGTTGTAGCATAACACCCTGACTTTGTGTGTGCTGCCTGACAATATCAAATACAATATAAGTAAACAAATCCTACTAATATTATAAATGCGAAAGTGTGTGAGGATCTATGGATGGATGTTTGTTACTCTTTTACGCAAAAACTACTGAACGGGTTTTGATGAATTTTGGAATATAGGTAGTTTAGGATGTAGAATAACATATAAGCTACCTTTACAACGCAAGTGGATCCGCGGGCAACCGCTAGTATTATATAAACAGGACATTAACGCGGATTCTATTTACCTGTATTTTGTTTGACGTTTCGGCAAAGGTTTCGACCATGGCCAATGCAACCTGTGCCGAAACGTCAAGTAAAATAAAGGTAAATAGAATACCGCGTTAATGTCCTGTTTATATATCGTCGCTTTATGTAATACCTATTCGTATACTACCTACCTATAGGGTAGGACTTGGCCACAACTTCCTCGTCAGTCAACTCCTCGTCCACTTGAATGCGCTTCAAGCTCATCGTGCCGAAACATTCGCTCGACAACCTGAAGTGTATCGATCTTCCAGTTATCTTCAATACCTGGAACATTTAAACATATTTATTTATTACATATTATTTAAAAAAGACAACTCCTGAAACTGGGATCATGCCCTGTGTCGCGGGGACTTTACAAAAGCCAACCAGACAAAAGACATCCAGACTCGAGAACAATTTGTGGATCGCAGAAAGATAATCATAGCAGCCCATTAATGTCCCACTGCAGGGACAGGCCTCCTCCTGTGACAGAGGGATATTTGGCCTACTAATACCACGCTGGCCTGACGGATTGGTATAGGGTTTAATTTCAAACTTTCCTTCTTTTTATTTCGTAAAGATAATTCACGGATAGTCCTTGAGTCAGTTTTTACGATACCCATAGGATGAGATGGGGTGGTGACATATTGTATTCTTACTTCGTCACCACGCGGCTAGATAATATTATGTCATAAGTGGGATTTGAACCCACGACCTTGTGCACGGTAACCGCGGCTGCTGTCGCCGCGCCACTGAGACAATGCATAACGCAATGCAACCGGTACTTATATGTGTAACTACAGGTAAGCAAACAAAGTACCAAGTGTCAAAATAGTAGGTTTGCCTTTACAGTTCATTCGCGTTTAGAATGCAGTGAGTTGTCATTGTCCGCCGACCTAGCCCCGCCCCCTAACCAATCAAATCTTTTTAAATTTAAATTAAATTATAAGGTCAAGTTCACAATGTTTAGTTGAAGAAATTGCTTTGCATTAAAGATAAAAGTGGTTCCATGATTCGTAGTAAAAAAAGTAATTTACGATGTTTTTAAATATTTTAAACAGTGTGATTTAAATGAGACTGGATACCATAGTACACAAAATGTCAGCTGCAAATGGCGTGTTCAAGAGAATAGTTTACAGTATTCTTAGTGAAAAAAACAAAACAATAGATTGAAATTACCAGTAAAAATAGGCCCTAAAGTTTACGATTGATAAATGCTATGAATTTGACAAATGATAAAGAGAAAAGTATATTATTGAGTGTACTTTTCGATTTGAAAATACCATGTGGGATTTAGATGACGTCGTGGAACTCGTTGCAGAAAATTCTTTTTTTTAAATAAGTACTAACGAGGGTACTAGTGATAACGATTAAGAAATGATATTAATGACTTTGATTTTAAGTTTATATGTGTATTTTCATAAATTTATTTACATAAATGATGGTTATGATTATTTACATAAGGATGGCAAAGAGCAATCACAAAATTATTGACATATTTAATCACAGCCTTCGCCAATTTATTTCCATTGTTAAGGGCATTCTCCATCGTAAATTGTGCACTAATACTTCCCTGTTGGGTTTAAACCCGTGATACGTCGTTTGGTGTATTGTGCTTTCGCGTATTTTATTTTTTACTTTCATCTTTTTGAGTTTTTAGTATAAGTTTTTCATTGTGATTTCGTAGTATGCACATAGTGTTACGTTACAATCTAGATCTAAATGTTTAGTATTAAGTTGATTGTATTTTTTGATTGTAATGTGTTTTGTGCATTAAATAAATAAATAAATATTTTCATATACACCCTTACCCCTGATGTGTCCATTCTAATCGAATAAACTATAGTTTGGTACCAACGATGTGTTTGTCTAATACACCTCCTAGGTACCACTATGCCATGAGGTAACTCTAGTTTAAAGGAACTTATTTTAGCTTATTATTGCAGGTGTATTCGAAGAAGGATCATCAAGTTTCATAGCACCAAAGGAAATAGAAACATCAAATGTTGAAACAATGAAAGATATCTACGAAATGAAAAAAATCATTGTAAATAAACAAATAGAAAATAAAATGAAGGAGATAACTGTTAAGAAGATACATGCACAACTTAAAGAAGAAGAAAGAAAGTTTAAAGAAGACAAGAAGAAGCTGGACGCTATAGCAGCTCCAGCTAAAAAAGAAGAAGCTAGAAAGCATAGAGAACTTAAGGAGAAACTCGCTACAGCAAATCGAGCTAAAAAAGAACAAGAACGAAAGGAAAGGGAACGTAAAAAGAAGCAAAAAGCTTTAGCAGTTCAAGCTAAAAGAGAAAAAGCTAGAAAGGATAGAGAACGTAAGAAGCAACTTGCTGCCGCAACTCGAGCTAAAAATGCACAAGCTAAAATTCGTAAAGAACTTACGAAGAAGCTACAGGCTTTAGCTAGAATTAGTAAAAGATTTTCCATCAGATTTTAAAATACATGTAACAAAGAATAGTCACTCCACTCAATAAGTAATACAGAAGGGGGTGTAGGGTGCGTGAGGTCAATCAAATGATTGATGAGGATCAATAAAATACCTACTGTCAATTTTTTCATACTTCAATAACTATGTAAACAAACACCACATTTTGCAAATTCACTAGTTTTTACACTTCAAACACTTTGAGTTGGATCAAAATATCTGGAAATTAGCATTAGACATTATGCAATAAATAACTTTGATTTAACAATCTTACATAAATTTTAATAAAATGTAATTTTTGCCGACATAAAATTACACAGGTTAAAAATAAACTTCACCATTTGACATTTGTAGATCACAGATTGTCTTTGATTCGTAGTACATTTCTCATCTTAGTATTTAGTCTGTGGTTAACACGATCGCCATATTTGTGTAAACAAATTTTTATATTTTAAATCTAGTATAAAAATATAAAATCCAGTTCCCGGCCGTTTATATTACGTTATTTATGTGTAATATAAACGGCCGGGAACTGTACCTAGTTTATAGTATCTCACATTTTTCCAATCAATTTCATTTTCTCTTTTTCGGAGCGTTATGCTCGAAAACTGATGAGAATTCGGAAAAGTATATAGGACAAATTTAGTAGCAAATTTTATTAACTTACAATACGTAAAGAATATTTTTTCTCTACAACAACGCATCGTTTTAAATATATTGCTGAAAAACTAAAAATAAAAGGACCTTTGATCACTACAGGCCCCCCATTCCGGCTTACCTAGACGCGGGGACTTTTAGTATGTTTACTCCCTTAGCTCCCTGAACAACATTTAGATAAAATTTCTTAGGTCCCAGCTCATGCACTATATAAATACTGTCTTAAGTCAAATGATTATACAAGACACAACTTACAAGACACAACTTACGCATTTCATTTTATTATTATTATATAATTAATTTTACAATTATTAATTATAATTTTATAGTACTATACCTTGGCACCGTCAATGATGTCACCATCTTTGATCTTCTGTTCTTGTTCCAAGTCTGGGTAGGTATGCTCGAAGATATTCTTCATGGTGAGGAACGGAGTATTCCTTGTTGGCATTACGTACAACAGGTGAGCGCGTATCTGTAATGATACAGCATTTTAGGACGTTTTACTACTATCTTAATTTTTACTTAAATAGAAGATAACTCAAAATCGCACGGTGAGGAGACCCCTCAAGGTGGACCTACGACCTAGTTAGGACAGCGGGACACTGGTGGATGAGGGAGGCACAGGACCGCACTAAGTGGAATATTTGTTGACCTCTGTGGTGTGGTCGGTGTATTATATGGCTGCTACACAGAGGTCTCGGGTTCGATTCCCGCTCAATGCAAATCTTTGTGTGCATGAACATGATTGTTTTCATTGATCTGGGTGTTTCTATGTATGCATTGACAAAAAAAAGTATTTAAGTATGTGTATACGTTTGTGGTTAATATAGTGGTAGTAGGTACTCACAGTAAATAAAAACGTAAAATAGTCCTTTACACAAGATAGTTTAATAGAGTAGATACACACACGTTTTATCAACACAACAGTCAGAAGGCACAGAAGAATGAGATTTGAAGTACAAGCACTTAGTCTATAGGAAGATGATGATAGGCACAGAGTGAATAGCACATACAGAAAAGAATGGAAACGCGAAACAACAATTAACATAAAAGTATATAAAGCGCAAGCGAGTGACATGCGTCCGTCGTCGAGATCAATTAACGACTAACTTGTACATATCGGCGCCGGCGCAACTAGTTTTAGTATATAACGAGGAATGTTGTACATACGGTACTAGTGATGAGGGTAAGGTCGATAAAAGGGTGTCGACATTATACCACTCGACTTGTCGATACTTTTGTGTAATTAAATATTTAGTTAAATAAATATAATAATATTATGTATGTGTAATGTATTTGTAAATAAATATAAATAAGGTTTTGATAAGGTAAGTTGTAGTTTGTAAATAAATAAACAAATATAAATGTATTATGTTAAGGTGTGTGAATGAGTGTGAGTGTGAGTAGCCTACACGTTGTTTCTTATCCATAGTACAAGCTCTGCTTAGTTTGGGGCTAGATGGCGTTGTGTGAATGTGTGACAAATGTTTAAATCATTATAAAGTACCTTCTGTCCAAGCGCCGGTTTCTTCCCCTTCACCGTGTCAGCGTGTTGGCGCTGTATGTAAGCCGTGACGTCACCGAACACGTGGCCCTCGATACCATTGTCTAGCGGCTGGAAACAGAAATACATATATTATAAACAACACATTAAATTACTTGTGAATTTTAGGTATACTACTCTCTAGTCAGGTCTTACTCACGGTATCCTACTAATATTTTGACGACCTCGGTGGCGCGCCGGTAGAGCCAGCGGCTGCCGCGCATGAGGTTGTGGGTTCGATCCCCACGCAGGACAATAATTTGTGAGATCCACAAATTATTGTCCTGAGTCTGGGTGTTCTATGTGTCCGTTAATTGATGTTTGTAAAAGTCCCCGCGACACAGGGCATGATCCCTAGTGCGGGAGTTGTCTTTTAAATAGAAAAAAAAAATTATAAATGCGAAAGTTTGTGAGGATGTATGGATGGATGTTTGTTACTCTTTTGTAGGTAGTTTAGGGTGTAGAATAACATTTAAGCTACCTATACAACACAGGTGAAGCCCCTGGCAGCTAGTATGGTATATAACCTACATACTAATAAGATAAATACCTATGTTTTTCATATACGTTACGGACTTGCTTGATCGCGAAGGGGCATGACAGGAAACATTTACCTTAATTTTGCTTGACGTTTGGGTACAGGTTGCACCGGCCTTGATCACGGCCCAGTGCAACCTGTGGCGAAACCTCAAGCATAACAAAGCATGAGCGCTAATTTTCCGTTTTAATATTATTGTTAACTTTTTTGATAGCAATGAATTACCGTGTCCACAATGAAGTCTAGGTTCGATCCTGGGAGAGGCGAGATAGTTTTCTGTCGCTGTTGACTGTTCTGCAATGTTGTTAGCTCAGTGGATACTGTCACCACACCAGCGTCAGATACTGACTTAACAGCGCACCACGTTATCACACCTACATCTGTAATTAATACATAAAAAGTTACTAATATGACTTGCGAAAAATAGTAAAAAAATAAACTATGATGGTCACTTTGCATGGTCTACATTTATACATCATCATAATCATCATAACAGCCCATTAACGTCCCACTGCAGGGACGGGCCTGCTCCCGTGACCGAGGGATACTTGGCCTACTAATACCACGCTGGCCAGACGGATTGGTATAGGGTTTAATTTTAAGTTTTCCTTTTTTCTATGAAAAGGTAATATTTACCGTTAGTTCCTTAGTCGGTTTCTACAATACCCATTGGATGAGATGGGGTGGTTACAAATTGTATTCTTACTCCGTCACCACACGGACACCACATTTATACATAAAACAATAGAATAAATTTTAGTCTTGGGACAGGATTCGAACATGCGGCATTAAATAATACGCTTCCAACGCCTTTGACCGCTGACAAAGAATCTAATGACTAAACTTACCTAATTCAACTTCAGTATTAACATTTTTCTTAGGTAAAAATGCTCTCGTGTCAGCTATGCCTAAATCCATAACATAGCCATGGTCTTCCACTGACAATACAGCTGCTTGTAACAGCACACCTAAAATTAATATCATAGAGTATTATACAGTATACGAAAAACTAACTCGGTCTGAAGTTGTTAGTGTTGCCGTGGTCCTCGCAAGGTGACTAACCACCAGTACAGCCTTTGCCGAAACATCAAGGAAAAGTAAAGATTATTATTAGCATACCATGTTAAACTCCTGTTTATATTATACTAGCTGCCCACTTCGTTGGGCGGCGAAAAAAACGCATCCGTTTTATTAAAAACATATTTCATTATTGCTCCACTCCTATTAGTCATAGCGTGATACTATATAGCCTATGACACTCCCCGATAAATGGACTATTCAACACAGAAAGAATTTTTAAAATCGGTTCATTAGATCCAGAGATTACCCCCTACAACGTCACAAACACACAATCACACAAACTTTACCTCTTTATAATATTAAGTATAGATTTTAATGGATTACTAATGCTTGACCAAAAAATAATGGTCATTTGACAAACAATGTTTCACCAAATGTTTATTTGGCAAACAAAACATTTTACAAAAGTATTATCTTACAAAAACTCACTTATCACATAATCTATTAGCAAACCCTACACATGCTAAATATTATGTTAAATATTACAATTTCAATTGACCTTTTTTTCATTTTACCAAATAATAAGTTTCGCAAATTAAGCATTTTTTCAAAAGGCGAAATGATTGTTTTGCCAATCTTTGTTTGTCAAGTGTAATTTTGCCTAATGACTTTTGGTCAAACAGCCGGACCCCATTTATAATATGAATCGGGATATTTTCAAAGTTATGAAAAAAGGCTATTAGTCCAATACATAAATAAATTAATTTCTTTTTCCCTCTTCACAACAATCCTAAAATTTAAGGTCTTACACTTAATAAACACATAATTGCTAACTTTGTGAGAGACCAGAGCCAACATCTGTATGATCGGTTCTCTGGGGCTTTAAAAATTATAATAATAAATGTATCATACCTTTAAATAACTCATTTTGTTTCTTCTGTCCGTTAATATGTTGTGGCATCATGGATAGCATTATACTTAGCTCTTTAACTTCCAACACTCTGACCGACACATATTGACCTGGTCGGAACATTTGATTCAGTTCTGTTACTTTTTCTACCTGTAGAGAAGTGAATGGTAGTATTAGAAATCATACTGTTTGCTGCGCAGAAAATGGGCTCAAGGCATGACAACCCCATGGCCAAGCCTCGCCATATGGAGAATTATGCTGTATTTCAGTTTCATCAAATTTTGTCTTCTGTAGAAGTTTGAGAATACCGATTTATCTACTACTATGACTTATTTCAATGGCAGTGCTTCTAAATTTCGCCGAGATATTAGGCCGTATATTCAATGTGGCAAAAATCCTCACCGAATTGAATATTTTTACTGTTGAACTTTTCTTTTTATTGGATTAGGCAGGACAATTTGGTGTGGGATCAACAAATTATCGTAATGATTCTGGTTGTTGAGTCTGGTTGGCGAAACTGGCCTCATATTAAGGCAAAATATGATCTCTGACTGAAGTCAGAGATCATATTTTGCCTGTGTTTGGCTCATAGAAATTACCATTATGATACTTCTACTAGAATGTGTTTTACTTATATATTGTAACAGCTTTTTATTAACTTTACTTACTTTATCATTAACATAGGCTTCAAGTTGCTTGTTATATGGTTCACTAATATGGCACGCCATCACATTGCCAATCATACGGCACGGTAAACTAATTATAACCTTTGTATCTAATACATTTTTAACACGTCCCAGGATTAGAACCCCTTCTTTTATTGTCTGTAATAAATTATAACATGGATTAAAGCATAATGTATGATTTCCATCAAGCTAAGAGAAATTGAGTCTTCTATAAAATAGCTAAAATTCATTTTGAATTTTATGAAATTTAGCTATTATACAGAAGACTCAATTTCTTTAGCACCCTGTTTTTTGGAAGTCAGGAGTCTTATAAACAATGTCTAGATCTTCTAAATATTACAACTGTGTGTTAATTCATGTCTGCTTTGGAGGAGTGTCCGGAAGTCAATCAAAGGACATTCTTTAGCCCAGATTGCTGGCTAGTTCTTGTTTTAGTTTAGTCATATATACTAATATTTTAAAGAGGTTTTTTTTTTTTTTTTTTTTAATATTTTACGACCTAACATGCAATCGGTCGTCAGACCATAAGCAGTTTTTTTCAGTGTTAATGGCATGTAAGGTTTACTCTTCCACTGTCGAGTAGCCTTCCCGTGTTACTTGTCACTTATATGGTCCCAGGTGTGTAACCGTCTCAGACGTCGTGTGTGTGGACCAGGGGCAAGACCCCGGGCAAGTTCATTTTTATGACTGTTTATCTTGATTCTGTATGCCTCAACACTTCTGGTCAATTCCTGCTTCACGGTAGGGATGTTAAGGTAATCATGGATCTCCTCCGTTTTTACAAACCATGGGGCATCAGCGATGGCTTTAAGGACGCAGTTCTGAAATCTTTGGAGTATTTCTATGTTAGATGTTTTGGCTGAGCCCCACAGCTGTAGGCCATAAGTCCATACTGGTTTCAGTGCAGCTTTGTATAAGAGGAGTTTGTTCTCTACAGACAGTCTGGATTTCTTGCCCATAAGCCACTGGAGTGACCTGTATCTAAGGTTGAGCTCATCACGCTTTTTAACAATATGTGCCTTCCATGTTTGCCTTCTATCCAGATGAAAGCCAAGGTATTTCACGACAGTGCAATGCGGCAAGGGCTCCTGATCCAGTTTCACGGGAGGACAGTCCTTCTTTCTTAGTGTAAAAGTAATGTGGTTAGATTTACCAGCGCTAGCCTTTATACGCCAGGATTTCATCCAGATGGCTACCTTGTTTAGGTGCTCCTGTAACTGCATCGATGCTATTTCTGGACTGCTATCCGTAGACAAAAATGCTGTGTCGTCAGCAAAAGTAGCGATAAGTATATTTTCGGTATCTGGTACATCCGATGTATAAAGGAGATAAAGTAAAGGTCCCAATACCGATCCTTGAGGTACCCCAGCATTAATGTCGTACAATTTAGACATGGAGTTGTTCACTTTAACATAGAATGTGCGACTTTCTAGGTAAGATTTTAATAGAAAATAAATGTTGCATGGCAACACCTTCTTGAGCTTGTACAGCAAGCCATTATGCCATACTTTATCGAACGCTTGCTGGACGTCCAAAAACGCAGCCGAACAATACTTCTTGCCTTCCAAAGCACTTCTGACATGATCAGTTACTCTATGTACCTGCTCAATTGTGGAGTGATTTCGTCGAAATCCAAATTGGTGTTCTGGAATGACAGCTTTATCAGCTAGATCCTCATTGCAGCGTGTCAATATTATCTTTTCAAGAACTTTGGATAAAACCGGCAACAGGCTAATTGGTCTATATGATGATGTAAGGTGTGGTGGCTTTCCAGGTTTCGGGATCATTTTTATTTCGGAGACCTTCCAAATATTTGGAAAGTGTGCAACCCTCAGGACAGCATTAAATAGTGCAGTAAGAAATACAATTCCTTTCTTCGGAAGGTTCCGCAGTACTTCCGCTGTAATGAGGTCAAATCCTGGCGCTTTTTTCAGTTCTAAGTCCATTATTGTTCGACGAATTTCCGCAGGTGTGCAGCATGACAGTGGAAGAGAAAGCTGACAAGCACTTATAAGAAATGATGAAACCTCTTTATCAATGTTTTCTATACCAAGATCATCGTTGGGGGTAAAAACGTCACTAAGGAAAAGCGCATAAGATTCTGCTTTTTCCTGTTCAGTTTTAGCCCAAGTACCATCGGCATTTTTCAGCGGGTGGGAGGTAGACTGGGGTTTTCCTCGCGTTTTCATCATCTTCCATAGAGAGTATTCACTTTTAGCACAAGCTGTGGGAGTTAAGCGTTCTAGGTGGGATTGTAATGTTTGATTTTCTATATCAACCAGAAGTTTTTTAAGGTCAGACGCTGCTTTATTCAGATCTTTTTTATCTGCAGGATGCCTACTGCAATGCCAGACCCGTCTGAGTCGTCGCTTTTCAAGAACCTTTTGCCTCACATAGTATGGCAAGTCAGAATCTACAGCAGTATGTGACCGTTGGGATGATGATGGTGATGGTGATGCTTGTGTTGAAAGCCAAGCTGCTTCTTGTATGGTCTTGGTTATGTATTCTGTCGCATTGTCTATTTCTTCTTTTGTTTTCAGTGCAGTTTGAAGAGATAGTTTTCCATTAAGAATCTGTTTAAATTCATGCCAATTTGTATATTTGTTGTACAAATAAGGAGGCTTGACTCTTTTTATTATGGTGCAACTCAATGTTAATATAATTGGTATATGGTCTGACGAGGAGTCGAGGCATCCTTCTATATCCATAAAGTGGGTTTGGACCCCTTTGTATATGAAGAAATCCAGCAGGTCTGGTACCTTGTTTAAGTCTGTGGGCCAATGTGTTGGCTGGCCAGTTGTTAAAACATTTAGGTGTAATTTCTCAATGCTCTTGTGTAGGCTGCGCCCTCTTGTTGTTATAAGGCGTGATCCCCAGAACGTGTGTTTGGCGTTCCAGTCACCCCCAGATATGAATCGGCTACCAAGTGATTGAAGATATTCATTAAAGTCAGCTTCCGTTGTTTCAGGATTCCTATTTTGCTTTGGAGGGCAGTATATTGATGATAAGGTGATAGAGCTTTGTTTGTCATAAATCATAATGGAGGTGGCTTGAATTTTTGATGTGCAAAATTCTGGTAGAGCTTCATGGTTGACAGATTTCTTAATAATGATTGCTGTGCCTGCGCGTGAAGTACCACTTGGATGGTATGTAGCATAGGTGGTGAAGCCATTTATGTAGAAAGATGTTTCTTTTGTAAGGTGAGCCTCCGAGATCAAGAGGACATCAATGTTTTGGGTTTTTATTAAGAGTTCAGCTTCCTGCTTCTTACCTAACAGGCCGTTGATGTTCCATGAAGCTACTCTGAGGGCCATCATTTAACAAGTTTTGTAACAAGTGTTGTCAAGAGACCCATTAGGGTGCTCATTTGATCAAGGAGACGATCCAGCTTTTCAGCTTGCTTGGCTAAGATAAGTTCTAAGTTTGTTGTTCCTGCTGTGATTTCTGCATATGTTACTTTAGGTATGATTGGTGTTATAGTTTCACTAGTCTTATTGGTGTTGGTACTTGGCATTGACGGTATGTTAATACTTGGCATTGGCGTTTTGTCAGTATGTACATAACTGTTTTGTTGGTTTGGTCTAACAGATTGAATAGAGTTGACTTTACGTTTTTGGATTTCTTGAAATACTTTACACCCCTTGTAATTTGCTGCATGGTCACCAAGACACAGTGCACATTTCGCTGGTTCTTTTCTGTCTTTTTTTGGACAGTCAGTTGTGTTGTGGTTTTCAGCACACTTTACACATCTAAAGGGGCGGAGGCAGTAATTTCTTGTATGGCCATATTGTTGGCAGCGTTTGCATTGCGGTATTGTATTTTTGCGTTTGGGGTCCTCAATTGTTACAGATGTATGATAAATATATTTGATAGTTTTCACCGCTACATTCTCTGGGCCTGGAACCAGGTTAACAAACCAAGTTGATAGTGGCATTTTGGTAGCACCATGACGTGCATTTATTATCTCTCCTTTTACTTCATTTCCAGTTTCATGGATGGCTTCTTTAATAGCTTCTATAGGTGTGGAGGAGTGCAAGTTTTTGATTACAATCCTGTATGGACGATCAGTTTTGGGTGTGAAAGTATGACCAATTAAGTTTTTTTCGCGGACTAGCGCCATGAGCTTCTTGTATGTAATGATACTATCGGTTGTCACACGCAGTTGGTTTTTGGTTACAATTTTAAATGTATATTGTGATTTTTCTAGGATAGTATCAATGACTTCCTTAAGTTTTGTGACATTTTGTATACCATAGAGCACAATTGGGGGTGGTTTAACAGTTTTGACCTTAGTTGTGGCATTTGAGGTGTCTTGCTCCTCTACAATGAGTTGAGAGAAGCGATTCCTTGATATTATGTCTTGTTCAGGTGAAGGGGTGTTAGGTCTCAACCTTTTGTATCTATTTTGGTTTTGGCGGAGTACTGGCATAGTTTGCCAGTCATTTTCAGTAATTTCAGACTGGTTGTTAGGGTCTAAGTTCAATCTTTCAGATGTTGGTGGGGTAGACATTTTAATTTGTAGGTTTGTTTTGCCAGTAGCATGCTTTTTTTGTTACTGGAAGCCTGGTCAAACACTTCCAGTAATGTTTTTTTTCACTATTTGGTTGCTTGGATTTAAATTATTTTTACATTTAATGCCAAAAAGAATAGAATAAGAAAATTTAATTTTTTGATTTTTTAAAGAGGAGGGTAATTTAGGTTGTTAACTTCTTGGAAACACAGTTTTAACTTTAGTTTCGTGTTTAAACTTGTAGATAACAATAACACAGTTTTCACAAAACACAATTAACACTTTGATAATGTTTTTAACAGTCACTTTTTCACTATTAAAACAAAAACTTATTTAATTCTCGAGAGCTGTTATACTCTTGTTGACAGTTGACAGTTGACATTTTCCATTTTAAAGAGGTAAAGTTTGTGTGTTTGTATATTTGTGTGTTTGTGATGTTGTAGGGGGTAATGTCTGGATCTACTAAACCGATTTTTAAAAAACATTCTGTGTTGAATAGTCCATTTATCGGGGAGTATCATAAGGTATATAGTATCACGCTATGACTAATAGGAGTGGAGCAGTAATGAAATATGTTTAAAAAACGGACGCGTTTTTTTAGCCGCCCAACGAAGTGAGCTCGGGTTAGATAGTTATAAATAAAACTAATCTCTACGTTTAACAACTAACCTTATAACTCAACCCGTATGCACAATTTGTAAACGATTCAGTAGCCTCTTTCGTAGGTTCATCCGATAAGTATCCATCATCTCCTTCAGACTTCTTTTTCGGTTTCTTTTTCTTCTTTTCACTTTTTTCTGGAGCACCGAGGAACTGTAAAAAAACATGCGTTTTAAAATAACAGTTCTCAGTTACCTAAGATCAGTGTTTATTTTCCAAAAAAACTTACGTTAGAGCTCTGTTTGAAGTGTGTTGTGGTAGGCTTTTTCCCACCACGAGGAAAGTATTCTTCAACATCAGCCATTACACGTATTTATTGCAATTAACGATTAAAATTATAATCTCAAAAGTATAAATAATGTAAGTTTAACACACTTCACTTCTGTTTACGCATGAGATGTTGAGGTTATCTACGTTTAATTCCATCTTATGTTCAGATTATTTTGACATACGTCATATGACTTCTGTTTAAATTATTAAATGCTGTAAATACAAAAAAAAAATCATGAAAATTATTTTCAAAAAATATTATGCTAATCTTATTTCAATTCTTAGCTTAGATTTCAGTTAATAACTACTCAAAAGTAATATCTTAAAAATGTGGTAACCTAAACTTAGTTCTACTAACTAAACGCAATGGAAATAAATGTTAAATTGTTCATTCTATATTTTTGGTTTTGTCTATTCATGAGCGAAAGGGAAAGCAAAATAACATTCAGCACTTGACTTGACTTGACTTATGCCCACAGAGTACTTTTTAATCCTACACTACTGTGCTACCTGTTACCTGTAAAATTAATACATTTTGCAGAGCAAAGAGAATACGCGCTGATTACGGTGCTTCTAACTTAATTTCAAGGTAATTTTCTCGCATTTTTCTTATCTTACGGCTCTAAATAAGTATATTTAGATAGTGTACATTTTTATTTTGCTTTTGTGGCACGTAGGTAATCGTTATGAAACTAGATATAACTCCAGTTAGATAATCAAAATTCAAGATTTTTGGTGTGTATGTAATTACCTATTTACTATGCAGAACAGGTTTCAGTCGCATTGTTAGCCAAAAGTATCTTACTAATGTGTTTTATCTGCACAACGTTGTTGTTTTGGGATATTTTTTATTACTTTTGCCGTGTAACGTTGGGTGTGCCGTGATAAGAATTTATCAAGTCACATAGAAACGATATTTCGTATCGATAGTTCTAGTAGATGTTGACTGATTACCGGGACTCTTCGATTTATTACAAATAAAAGTTATTTTCCTTTCTAGTAAAAAATGAAGATCGTAATTTTTGGATCAACCGGCATGACCGGCTTATGCGCCCTTGAAGCAGCAGTCAAAAAAGGTATGGCATTTATTACTATTTATTCATAACAGCTTACTTAATAGTGTTTTAATCCATGTACAGACCAGCACCACATATGAAGGCGAATTTTAGCTAGGTACAAATACTTACTACAAAGCACTGGGCAGATGGGTTTCACGCTTTTTTGTCAAGTTTTCAGTAGATATACCTACTGACTAAATAGGTTAAAATAAATAAATAAAAACATAAAAAATCTTATTGAAAAAAATTGTAGGTAAGTAAATGTATTTGTTGTCAGATCATATCGCGTGCTTCAAACCAGAGGGGCGTATGAACAAAAACGCAATTTTTTTTTTATTACGTCAACTTTTAGTACTTTTATCGACACACAAGCTCTTTTATTTTTTTTATTTCTAGCTATATTATTTAAAAAGATATTTAATAAAATACTTTTAGACGTATGCTAAAGATCAGTAATTATCATCGAACCAGACAGACGTACAGCGGCCGTAACTACGCCTGACGAAATGTGTATCTTGCCACAAAGACGTATGTGCATACAACTACCTATTTTCACTAACTTATTATTAAAATACATACATCAACACTGTCTTTATAATTGGATTAATATCTATACAATTTGCTTATTAATTAAGAAAATATAAAATACTAACATATATTCAAAAGTCACGACATTATATTTCAATAAAGGCAGTTTAAACTATTTTTTTTTGCGTAAATAATTTTTTATTCAAATAAGTAAATAACTTGAAATAATAGAGATAAGACAATTAATGTTTCTTAAGCAAAAACTTTTGCTTATTTTTAGCAAAAATTAATCTGTTTTTAACTGTTAATTAGTAGTCAGTACACCCATAAAACGGTAAATAACGGTCCTGCAACGATTTTTTATGCTTGGATTAAGTTATTCAGGCTTTGGTGCAGTATACTTATTATGCAGTATACTTATATTCTTCCAGGTCCGACTTGTATGCAAAAACTGTTGCTCTTCCATCGCAATTTTTTGCATTCTTTGGAACATGCCTTACGCGTGTTTAATTGTTTTGAGTTTAGGCGATTGAGTGGTTCAGCTTAAAACCGATACGCCGTGCTTCTGCAACCAGCTCATCATCACTCTCGCTTTATGCGGACGGGTGTTATCGTCCATGAGCTTAAAAATTGGCCCAATTGTAGTCTACGGAGGTAGACTATTATAACTAGCACCTCGTTAAGCTATTTTTCAGCCGTCATGGTGCTTTTGATCAAAACGTAGTCTGTTGTTCGACCATCACGAATTCCTGTCCAATAATAAGTAATTGTTCTCTCGTGGTATGAACAGATTTCTGGAGGATGTTGTAGATGGCTGTCACAACCAGGAACTCGCCAAACACGTTTTCTACGTGAATCCGAGTGGAAAACGAAGCTGGACTCATCATAACAGGTTATCTTTCCAGAGCAAATGTTCATGAGCCCACTCTAGTTGTCCTCGATTTGCTTGGCATAGTGCTGGAGTACAAAGCAATATGCGAGCATAAAGGTGGACTTTATGCCAACTTCTCCTGACAGTTTGGTCACCCACACGACAGTGGCGCTCTTTCTGGAGCCTCTATACCAGTTGGTTGGCAGTTGCATGGCAGTAACATTTGGCTGTCTTTTCGCGGCAACTTGCAATATCGATAATTTCGTTGAGCGGTGATGGACTTTTTGCCATGGTATCTTCACTTCAGCCACTTCACCAGTAGCACGGTAACATGACCGCAACCTTGATTTCATGTTTTGCCTTGTTCCAATCTCTCCAGTCATACTCCACTCAGTACCCGCAGCTGGGAAGATGCCTACTGCTCTAAACATTTCTTCTATGATGAAATGGCGCCGCTGCTTGACGCACACAACATAATTTATTCGAAATAAACCTTTAAATTGTTATAAATTTAAATTTGACACAAAAAAACAGTCTAAACCTACTGTTGGTAAATGAAACCTTTAGACTTGACTTTCGTTATGCCGTTAAAAGTTTATTTCTATAGCGGTTTTTGCAGTCTGCCTGCCATTTTTCATGTACCTACTTATGCTACTTTTCTTAGCTTGTCAATTCTGATTCGTCACCAATAAATAAATATTTCTCACACATTCACACAACATCATCTAGTCCCAAATTAAGCAGAGCTTGTACTATGGGTACTAGACAACGGATAAACATACTTAAATACTTTTTTTTTGTAAATACATACAGATTATACATAGAAACACTCAGACCAATGAAAACAATCATGTTCATGCACACAAAGATTTGCATTGAGCGGGAATCGAACCCGAGACCTCTGCGTAGCAGTCATGTTATATAACGACTACGCCACAGAGGTCGTCAAAATAAAAACAAATATATAATAATAAGTTCCTTTTTTTATAAAATTACTAACAAAATTTACTGATTATTTGTTGTTTTATTTAAACATCATCGAAATTAATCCAATTATAAATACATACGTCCGTTCTCTGAACAAAACTTTTAACACATTTTTGACAAGCCAAATAGACGTATAGTCTCCAAAAATAGTACTTGTAGTGGATTTAATTACTTGTAAAAATAATTTTAAAAGACGTTTAAAGATAGTGATACTAAGTTACCATCTTTTTTAAATATCGCATTACGTATAAAAGTTTTGATATATACGTCCGTCCAATATAAGCATATTCTGAAAAAATATGGCACAGGTTTTGTGCAATATTGTTGAGCTAAAAAGACGTAAGTGCGATATTTCGCGTTTTTAAATACTTACACAAAAAAATAACATTGCACATAAATAAAAAGTTATTTTCATAAAACACATCCAAATTTTTTATCAGGTACATTCATTAGAAAAAAAGTTATTAAGTTTTTTGCTGTTCCTGAAAAGTAAGGGTACAGCGTATACGCCCCTCTGGCTTGAAGCACGCGATATTACTGCTTTGCATGACTTATTACACAATCCAACATTTTCAAATGATTTATTTTCTTGTATTATATCTAGGAGCATTTTATATTTTATGTCCATATTTGAAAAGGCAAAACTGAGACCATGACATGGTATTGTCCCATATACCATGTGAAATGTTATGTTGGTCCATTTCTTGATTTATGCTGGTATAATTATTATTTAACTGGTATACAGTTGCACTGGTAAATTAATGATTCCCAATAGCTTGGTAAATCAATCAATGACTTAACATAACATTACTATTGTGCAAGACAGACAGACTTAAACAAGGTACCAGACCTGCTGGATTTCTTCATATACAAAGGGGTCTAAACCCACTTTATGGATATAGAAGGATGCCTCGACTCCTCGTCAGACCATATACCAATTATATTAACATTGAGTTGCACCATAATAAAAAGAGTCAAGCCTCCTTATTTGTACAACAAATATACAAATTGGCATGAATTTAAACAGATTCTTAATGGAAAACTATCTCTTCAAACTGCGCTGAAAACAAAAGAAGAAATAGACAATGCGACAGAATACATAACCAAGACCATACAAGAAGCAGCTTGGCTTTCAACACCAGCATCACCATCACCATCATCATCCCAACGGTCACATACTGCTGTAGATTCTGACTTGCCATTCTATGTGAGGAAAAAGGTTCTTGAAAAGCGACGACTCAGACGGGTCTGGCATTGTAGTAGGCATCCTGCAGATAAAAAAGATCTGAATAAAGCAGCGTCTGACCTTAAAAAACTTCTGGTTGATATAGAAAATCAAACATTACAATCCCACCTAGAACGCTTAACTCCCACAGCTTGTGCTAAAAGTGAATACTCTCTATCGAAGATGATGAAAACGCGAGGAAAACCCCAGTCTACCTCCCACCCGCTGAAAAATGCCAATGGTACTTGGGCTAAAACTGAACAGGAAAAAGCAGAATCTTATGCGCTTTTCCTTAGTGACGTTTTTACCCCCAACGATGATCTTGGTATAGAAAACATTGATAAAGAGGTTTCATCATTTCTTAAAAGTGCTTGTCAGCTTTCTCTTCCTCTGTCATGCTGCACACCTGCGGAAATTCGTCGAACAATAATGGACTTAGAACTGAAAAAAGCGCCAGGATTTGACCTCATTACAGCGGAAGTACTGCGGAACCTTCCGAAGAAAGGAATTGCATTTCTTACTGCACTATTTAATGCTGTCCTGAGGATTGCACACTTTCCAAATATTTGGAAGGTCTCCGAAATAAAAATGATCCCGAAACCTGGAAAGCCACCACACCTTACATCATCATATAGACCAATTAGCCTGTTGCCGGTTTTATCCAAAGTTCTTGAAAAGATAATATTGACACGCTGCAATGAGGATCTAGCTGATAAAGGTGTCATTCCAGAACACCAATTTGGATTTCGACGAAATCACTCCACAATTGAGCAGGTACATAGAGTAACTGATCATGTCAGAAGTGCTTTGGAAGGCAAGAAGTATTGTTCGGCTGCGTTTTTGGACGTCCAGCAAGCGTTCGATAAAGTATGGCATAATGGCTTGCTGTACAAGCTCAAGAAGGTGTTGCCATGCAACATTTATTTTCTATTAAAATCTTACCTAGAAAGTCGCACATTCTATGTTAAAGTAAACAACTCCATGTCCAAATTGTACGACATTAATGCTGGGGTACCTCAAGGATCGGTATTGGGACCTTTACTTTATCTCCTTTATACATCGGATGTACCAGATACCGAAAATATACTTACCGCTACTTTTGCTGACGACACAGGAGGAGATCCATGAGTACCTTAACATCCCTACCGTGAAGCAGGAATTGATAAGAAGTGTTGAGGCATACAGAATCAAGATAAACAGTCATAAAAATGAACTTGCCCGGGGTCTTGCCCCTGGTCCACACACACGACGTCTGAGACGGTTACACACCTGGGACCATATAAGTAACAAGTAACACGGGAAGGCTACTCGACAGTGGAAGAGTAAACCTTACATGCCAATAACACTGAAAAAAACTGCTTATGGTCTGACGACCGATTGCATGTTAGGTCGTAAAATATTAAAAAAAAAAAAAAAAACTATTGTGCAACTGGCTATTTTTTTTATTTGTGCGATGATTTATGTAAAACTAAAATATTATCCAAGTATACTTTATTCTACTTTATTTCACTTCTTTTTGGTCCAAATTGTGCTAGATATGAGTCAGATGTGTCTGGCTGCGGTTAATACTTGAGGCTAAACATAATATGGTACATAGTCTTCTTCTTTGCGTGACGATGACAATCAGACCGCATTAGCCCAAAATTTCGCCACGAGTATTGCATTCTCAGTGGCATGCATGAGATCGTCCATTGTGCATGTGTTTGGCCCCAGACGACAAGACAGCAGATGTTCCATTGTTTGCGGAACAGCACCACACATACATTCCTGGTCCTCCCCAAACCCCCACCTGAATAAGTTTTCCTTGCTTCTACCGACCTGAGTTCGGAGTCATGGTACATAGTGTAATACTTATAGTTCAAGTATCAAAGTTAGGCCCACAGAAATGTTCTGATATCTGTGATTAGGCCACATCATCCCTATGATGTCGTGAGAACTTATTTCTTTGTTAAACCATTGTTTTAAAAATTACATCATTCTCACATAGTCTTTATCAGCGAACTTATTCTAAAACATTTCATATTTTATTGCTTAGTCACTTATACTCTATTATAGTGATGAAATGTAGAAACTTGATTTGAAACACATATCTCGCCATTGTGGTACAGTTGATATTTCTTTTCCATTCACACAACACCATACAGTCCCAATCTAACTAAATTATGGCTATAATAATTTCAGCCTAGTCACCATAAACACTTAGGACTCCCAATCATTTATCTTATTACCTAAATATGTCAAATGCTTTGCAGTTTTTGTATGTATAATTACCCACAAAAAATTAATTAAAAATGCGACACCTACCAGGTATTTTGTAGGTCTTTAGAGTCCATAGTTAGGAAAGATGTATGACCATACCAGTGATGTTAAACTTAAAACATGATCAACTTCTTGCTTATTATTGTTTCCTAATTAGAAACAATGTGTGTGAAATACTGTGAACTGTATCACATAACATAAATGTTTAATAAAGGTATACTAAGCTGTAATTATTGTTTTGGCTTTCGAGACCATATGGTGCATAGTTGGAACATTGTGATCGTTTTTATTAAACTCGGTCTTAGGGAGATTTTTTCGCCGTGCGGCTAGTCGCTTGACAAATCGCATCACTAAACCGCCTTGCAAAATCTCCCTTGCGGCCAAGCCGAATTGCCATTTAGATGGTCGATTTACGCCGCGTGGCAAAAATCGGCTGGCAGCGATTTGTTTGATCCAGCGGTCTGTGCTTGGTAGTACTATGTGTATATTAAATACCTATGCATAAGTTACCGCAATACTGATTAAAATCCCTAGAGTTCCTCTATATTCACTACATAGTAGGTATAAAACAAAGTCACTTTCTGTCCGTCCCTATAAACTACGCAACAGATTTTGAAGCGGTTTTTTAATAGATAGAATGATTCAAGGGGCAGTATCCGTAAAAAGCCGGGGCTGGTCGCTAGTCTTTAAAAAAAAAAGAAATAAACAGTAATCAAAACATTGTAAAGTTCTGTAATTTTGTTTTTAAGTAGCACTTAGATGTTTACCTAATGAATTATGTCCAAAATTTAAAACAATAGAATATTTGACCCTTGTAGGTACATGTCTTATTAAAAGTGCTGGATCATTTCCTTCTTACATTTTTATGTTAAATAGTGAATATCTAAATAGTAAAGATACTTTATGATGTTTGTTATGTTTAAATTTTCTGACGCCATTTGTTTTTTCGTAAAAGATGTTTCTTCACCAGCAGATGCAGTTTTTTTAAATTTTTATTATAAGGTTTTATAAAGACTAGGCAACTGCTTCGGTAGCAAAGTGTAAGAGTGAGTGTAAGAGAATACCGTGCATCGCGGGTTCGAATCCCACGCAAAACAATGATTAAAAATGCCACACCTATCAGGTATGTCATCCATAAATATGTACCTAAAAGTAATTTCACCTCTGTATAAGTCCCCAAGGGCAGGAGAAATCTTTTTAAAAGAGGGCAGCCGTCCTCTTTTCAGTAAGAATAACCTTGTTTGATCGCAATGTAACCGCGGTACAGACTTGATGTAGACACTAACCCCCACGGAACAAAAAAATTTTGTTCGTAAAAGATGTTTTTAAAAGTCCCAGCGTCACATAGCAAGCTCCCTAGTGCGGAAAATGTCTTTAAAAAAAAATGTGATGGTCTACGAAAACTTTTTGGGTATTGACAAAACTTTGGTACGCATCAAAACAGCCCGTTAATGTCCCACTGCAGGGTGGGCTTCCTCCCTTGACGGAGGGATACTTAACCTACTAATACCACGCTGGCCAGACGGATTGGTATAGGGTTTAATTTCAAGTTTTCTTTATTTTTATTTCGATAATAATAGTATTCGTATGATATTAGTAATGATAATATTCACGGATAGTCCCTTAGTCGGCTTCTACGACACCCATGGGATGAGATGGGGTGGTGACATATTGTATTCTTACTCCGTCACCACACGGAAAAGGTTGGTACGGATGATCAAAACAAATAATCAGTAGCAGTTTACTCGTTTATGTTATTCTGTATGCACTTGCAGTAACAAACTTGTTGCTGGAATCCGGTTTGACATGTGTCGTGCAATTACCTACAGAGTGTAATTAGGTTTATGTCCTCGACATAATGCTCGGACCTTCTCTGTTTGTTTTTATTTACTTTATACGCGTTTATATGACCAAGACTGCGCACTTTTTAATTTTATAGACTTAGCTAAACGTGAAATTAACAGTCACAAAATAAAACCAGGCTTATGATTTTTTTTGTTGATCACACAAAAATAATGTTTTGCTTTCAACAGATAATAAAATATTTAATAATATAACCCCCATCGCTTTATATAACACTATCAAGTACTTAAGTAACCAAAAATTGTACTTACTATTATAGAACTGAATAAACTGAATAAATATTTATTTTTACGATGTCTGTACTGTCCCATTGCAGGGCATTCCTCCGTCTTGGCTTCTATCTGTTAATTATTTTTGAGGGCATCAAGTTCATTCCGTCATCCTCCCGAGGGTCGCCTTCGCTGCCGCTTCCTATGGCTTGGACTCCACTTTGTGGTTATCCTCGCCCATAACTCTGTAGGTAATAGAATAACCATACTAACTATTTATTAAACCTTTTTATTTAAACAGGTCACACAGTACGCGCATTCGTTCGTGATCCATCCAAAATACCAGAGGCACTTAAAAGCCAAGTGGAAGTATTCCCTGGGAATGTTCTCGAACCTGATTCAGTAGCGGAAGCTATCGAAGGTGTAGAAGGAGTCGTGATAGCGCTTGGCACAAACAATAACCTTGAGCCTACGTCAGACTTGTCTGAAGGAACAAAGAATATAATAGATTCAATGAGAGCTAATAATGTTAAGAGAGTTTCCGCTTGTTTGTCCGCCTTCCTGTTCTACGAGCCGGAGAAGGTGCCCCCGAGGTTCGTGGACCTCAATGAAGACCACAAGAGGATGTATCAGGCTCTAAGTGAGAGTGCCCTGGATTATGTTGCTGTCTTCCCTCCGCATATAGCTAGTAAGTAGTTAGTTATTTGTAACATAAACGTGTTTTTTTTTTATAAAAAAAAAGTCATTTTCGCGACACGGCACGGTATGATCCCTGGTGCACCAGGGATCAAGCCGTGTCGCGGGGACTTTTCACTAGTTTTCACAGACTTGAAATGAACGGTCACAAAGATCATCCAGGCTCAAGATTACAATTTGTGGATCATACAAATCATTATCTTGCGTGGAATTCGAACCCGCGACCTCGTGCACGCCAGCCGCTAATGCGATCGCCGTGCTGCCGAGGAAGTTTTAAATAGTACACAGATTTCAGCACGGTAAAGTGTCGGATTGTAGGGACGGACGCACTTTACCTATATAGGGAATTTAGCCTACTCATACCAGGTTGGTCAAGATAGGTATAATTTATGTTTCAAACGAGCTTTCCGTCTAAAATTACTATGAAATGTATTAGTTAAATCCTAAAATATGGTTATAAATTTCACTGTCGCGGGTTCGATTCCCACGCAGAACAATTCTATGTGTGACAATTCAAAATATTTTCCTAAGTTTGGATGTTCTTTGTGTCCGTGTAAGTCATTATGTTTGTGTAAGTGCCCGCTACACAGGGCATGCTCTCATGCTCTGCGGGAGTTCCCTTTAATCCATCATGTCAACTGAGTTTCGTAACCAGTTGTGAAAAAGGATTTATTCTTCTTTGGCCACTAGTTGCGACCAAAGACTTTTGCTTGTTTCTATAAAAGAACAAAAATTAAGTAGGTACTCTTTTTTATTTTAAGTAATTATTGTCTCCCAAAGTACAAGCCCTGGCTTAGTTTGGGAAATAGTCTCAGTACCATATTTTATGTGTCACTTTTCTGCGACTACGTTAAGACCGTAATTTATTGTGAAATTTTCTGTCAATATTTTTTATTGTCCTTGCAGACTACGTCACTCCCTTTAATAGTCAGGAAATGTGTGTAATAATCTCGACTTTTCTTTCTAGATGAGCCAAGTCGCGAGGTGACGATAGAAGTGAACCCAAAGACCTCACCAGGACGCAGCATTTCTAAATGGGACCTCGGAGCGTTCCTTGTAGACTCACTAAGTGAACCTAAATACTATAAGGCTACTATAGGTATTGCTAATAAGGCATAAGCATACATTCCCAATTTAAAAAAAAAAAATTTCAAATCCCGCGCTTTTGGGTTACAGTATGTCTTAAATAAATTGATTATATATAAATGAATTAATTTAATAAGTACATAATAAATCCGTTTGCTTTATTTCTGAATTGTATTTGCGCTTTCCATCAGGTTCTATATGGCCATATTGCCATATTTTTATAAAAAAAATAATATTACATGGGTGATCAAATGGTGTCCCAGGTGGTTTCGATGTTATATATTTATTTGAGACATAACCTAAAATGCACGCGAGGGGTTAAAGGGGATTAAGTTACTGAGACACTTAAATATAAATAAATAAAAATATATTTATTTACCAAAATAACACCTCTTTTGCTGTTGACTTTGGTATAGATTTGAGAATAAAATGGCTAATAATTGCAGACCCTTTAACATAATTTCTAGCAGCACAGAAAGCAATGTATAAAATATATAATTAATAATATACATACAAACATAAACTTACGCCTCATCCCTTCCGGGGTAAGCAGAGACGACAGAACGTCACTTGTCACGATCCTATTAATTAATATATCTAGATATGTAACCGTTGGCAGCTGTATTAACTAGGTGAAAATCTATGATGTTTATAAAGGCAATAAACTACATCAAAACGACTAATATATTAAAGTTTTTACAAACTGTGATCAGCCACTGTAAAAAAGCACTTTTTTTCTGTTAGAAGCAGTTGTGTTAGTTCATAAAACTTGTATGAAATAAAAAGTGTTAAATGTCTTAAATTTTAGTGTTTTATCATCATAGTATCAGTCTATCAATGCTGGACATAGGCCTCATCCAAACATTTACATCCTGCGCGGTGTTGTGCCTTTATCATCCATTATGTAATAAAAAATACATTTTCGAAATAATATTGTAATCCCAGTTAGCATTTTAAACATGTTTTTTTTAAATTCAATTGGCGTAATCACTATTAATATCCTGAGTATAGAAAGTTGATGTAGTTTTATATTACACATAAATGTATAAACCGGCATTGCGTGAAACTCGCCAGATTTTATTGTAGACAACGGGACAGGTGAAAGTAATATAAGGCTTGTAAAGTCAACAATATTAAGTTAATAGCTTTTCTTTAGTTTGCGCAGGCAACTCGGCCGGCCTGAAGTTCGCGCAGGCACATCATCATAACAGCCCATTAATGTCCCACTTAAGGGACGGGCTTCCTACCGTGACGGAGAGATACTTGCCCTACTAATACCGCGCTGGCCAGACGGGTGGGTATAGGGTTTAATTTCAAGTTTTCCTTCTTTCTATGTAAAAGTAATATTCACGGATAGTCCCTTAGTCGGTTTCTACGACACCCATGGGATGAGATGGGGTGGTGACATATTGTATTCTTACTCCGTCACCACACGGATAAAAAACTGACTGAATGTGCGCAGAAAATTGCAACAACTTCAGGCCGTGCGAGTTATTTAGCGTTTACTATAGTTTTTATTACAATAATAGCTATGTTTACATTTTATGAGTTTTAAAAACTTAATTCAATTTTTTTTATGTATTTTGATAAGAAATATATTGTTGTTGTTAAAAAGATATTCTCGAGTCTATGGATGTATACTTATTTTTATGTATGGGTAAATACCTCATAAGGTTAGTAATATAATAAATAATTTGTTGAAAAAATATTGTTTATCTTTCTTTTTGTGTGTGTATAATATTATTATACGGCGCCGGGCCGCAACTTTGAACACTACTGTATAGCGCCATCTTAGCGCGACAGCCGTAAACTTTCAATGTTACAATTGAAGAGTCTACGTAATGGTTTTAAGTTTTATATTAAATTAAATATAATTGTTACCTATATAGCTTAGGTATAACTAGAAAAATCCGAAAAGAAGAAAGAAAGACAATAGTCGAGACGGGTACTCGGGTGGCCTAGAGGTTATGGCGCTGGACGCGTATAGTCCAGAGACGCGGGTTCGATTCCCGCCTCGAGTATCAATTTTTTCCATTGTCTTTCTTTCTTCTTTTCGGATTTTTCTAGTTACACCTAAGCTAAGTAGGTAAAAATTATATGTAATTTTATCATAAATCATGTTGTGTAGTACGTAGTACGTGAATAGTACAGACAATTGCAATCCATCCATATGAATGAATGTGGACGCTGGACTCAAAGCGTTACTGAAATCTGAATCTGTCTGAATTAGCGATGGGTATATCCTGAATGAATGAAGTGAAAGAACTACTTCAGTTCAGAATTTAATCCTATCTCTCATTCACTACTCCTTCAAATGTGTCTTTACTTCATCATTTCGTTCAGTACTTCAAGCTATTGTTTCGTTCCTAAAAACTATTTTTAAAGTATGTTAGCTCAAAAATTCGAAATTATTGTTATATTTACTTGGTTGACAGTCCTAAGCCAGTAAGAAGTATGTATTAAGCAAAATCCAAATACAAAAATGAAAGCGATAGTAATTCGTACGCCGCGTCGTTAGTTCAATAGCCGAAAAAAATACTTCACTTCAACACCTTACTTCATACGATATTATCTAGTTCTGATTTACTGAAGGAAGGAATAATACCTAATTCATTCGTACGTCATTCAATAGATCTTTCTAATACTTCAATCAACTACTTCTGATTTACTGAAGGAAATGAAGTACTGAACTAAATGAGTGGACTACTTCACCGAAGGAAATGACATACTTCATTCATTTCTTTTTAGTGATACATTTTGCGCAATACTAGTCTGAATGATAAATTTTGATGATATTCATTACATTACAATCACTCCCACTCTTAATCAAACCGTACATAGGTATTTTATTATAACATGCTACTCATAAATACATATGGAGCAAGACAAAAATATAAGGACTTTAGGGTTGTCCTTAGTGAACCCACGACCTAACGTTGAATTGTATTTGGGGTTTTGTTAAGTCTTCATATGAAACACAATTATAGCTTGAATTTTAATCAAGAAGCGCCATCTATCCATGCAAATATGAACTATAATCTATAAACAAAAATGAGTACTTATCTATGGTCGTCATTTAGCACAAAACTCGAGAACGGCTAAACCAATAATTATTGGTATAGTTATTTGGTCATTTATCAATTACCACAATAGTAGACAGGATTTATGTAAGTAATCAACGATGTGGATCGTGTGCTATAAACCACAAAAGGTAAGTTGTAAGTACGTACGTAAAGTACTGAAAAGTTGGTTAAGTTACAAAATTTGATTATAAAAAAATAATAATATAAGGGGGTGTAAAACTCACCCCTCTTCGTTATAAAGAAAGAAAGTCGTGGGGGGGGGGGATAAATAATAAAATAAAAAAGCCTCTTTATTTCTTGCAAAAAAATAGAACAAAACTTTATACTTAATCCTAGTTTTAAATATTAAAAGTAAACTGTAAGTAAGTGAAAAAAAGTAAACTAATCTAATTATTATTATGTAAGGTTTACAAGAACCCCTCCGCAGGTGAAGGCCTCCTCCAAGGAATGCCATTTTTGGGGGGATAAATAAATAAATTAAATATTTCCGGATTCATTAGCAAAGCCTCGAGAAATACACTTGGTATTTTGTTTCCTATTTTTATTCACCTGGTTCTGCTTACCACAATATTTCCAAGAAGGGGTATTCATACCAACATGCTAAATGTGTCTACACCCAGCGGGATCCCCTGTCTGAGAGACTAATGAAATATGCAGAAAATTAGATCTGGATATGTTCTACTGAATAATGCTAAAAACAGAATTTGTTCCGTCTAACAAACGGAAATATAAACTTTTCTAACCGACCTCCAGCCAGCGGAATATTTACCAAAATTAAGTCTGGGGAACTATATATTGGTATTAACTTTTAGTTCTGTATTTTTTCTGTTAAACAAAATAAAAAACATACTTCTAATGCCCTTACTTCAGCCACAATCAAGCTGAAATGAAACCTCCAGTCAGCGGACTTTTTCTTTCAGGGACATTTTTTTGTAACTTTTACACTAAATTGATAACATTTAAATTATTTACGACTATAATTTTACTTGAATTACTTTTTCGTACATCTAGTATAAAAATTAAAAGTATACAATTTGAAAGCTAGTAAGTGGTTACGTTAAGTTACTCAATTCATTCCTTGAGTCGCGGGTCCTAGAGCGGCTGCGGCATGTATATCTTGCCTGGGATTCAAATCCGCGATCGCAATCATGGCAGGCGCATAAGTAGGTACACAACCGCATTGCTATCGAGACTGATAATATGAGTACCTATAAATTGTGCACACCTACTTGTTATATGAGTACCTATAAATTGTGTACAAGTTTGTTTTTTTATCATTAACAGTTAACGGAACAACTTACATTACTATTAAGTTAATTATAATTATATCATTAGGACTTCTTTATCCCTGTAACTATTTTGAACACGTTATAAGTATTATACAGTCAGTATCAGAGACAGTGGACACCTATGTAATTATGCGGTTATTTCGATCCTTTATGAATTCACCCTAGGGTAAATTTCGGGAAATATGTCTTAAAATTTACCTTATGCTAGGTAAAATAAATTAAAAAGGTAAATTATCAGACATACGTTCCCCAGCTTTCACCCTGGGGTGAATTTTTTAGGGTATCAGATCGGAATATTATTTTTAATTACATAGGTATCTTACTTTTTGAAATTTTAGGTACCCTTTTATAGACTTTTATTAAATATAAGTAGGTACTTACCCTAAATATGTTGTGTAGTGAGACTAAACATGACACAAACTTTTCTCGCCCGTGGATGTACTGAGATATTGCGAAAACCAGTATCCACGGAAAACTAGAGACAAATCCTAGGTATATAAGCTTCGTAGATCAAGTTAACCTACGTCATTGGAGGATACTGGTGGGGAGGGACGGTGTTGCTTCTTACCAATCCTTTAGGACACTAAAGGGTTTATAGAAAGCACGGTACTTCTTTGGGTTAAATAAAATACACTATTGATTACATAAAACCTTTTACTATTTTTTTAATAACTTTGTTTTAATAACACTTTTAACATGGTTGTGGTAAATAAGGGAACAAATTGTCGGTACTGGCGGATTTTCTGAAGAAACTCTCTGCGTCCAACAGAAGACTAATACATGAAAAGAAATGCGAAGAATTTGTAATCAAAGTGTTGGAACAACTCTCTGAACTGCAGCAACTGTTCCAAGCGCTCCAAGGATACTTGTAAATGAAAGTGGAACTACTCCTCAAGCTTGGAGTACGCGTGGTCCACGATTGTAAAGCTTCTGTCAGCGTGATCGATGACGGATCCTTCAGACGGCAAGACTTGAAATATATAGTGGTGACACTTTTTCTATTCATATTAACCATAGATGGTGTGACGGTCCATGTACCAGACAAGGTACTTGCAGTCTTCGAATTACCTGTGAACTCACTGTTGTTCCAAAGCATCAAATCCGAGCTTTGTGACAAAGTTGATGATTTGGTACTTCTTTCAGAGTCGTAACATATTATAGGTAGTGATAATACACGCCCTACAATTTCTTTCCTAGCTGTAGAAACAGGGAATGTTAATTCACTCATTATTGTAAAAAATTGTTTGGATGTATAGTTTCTAAGGCTCATTATTGTATTTATTTATGCTGTATGTATTTTTGACATAGTGGTGATAGGGTAACACTCAATGGCGAAGTCCATTAGCCATCTGTATTCTTGTATTGAACTCACGAGTGTTCCTATGTATTGTATGAAATTCATTTCATATTGTATATTGCCTAAGTTTTTTTATTCTTTTTAAATTAATTAAATACAAAATTCTAGTATTTCATACTTCTAGCTGTCAACTAGAAGTATGTTCTTTTTGACATCGAAGTATAAACCTACAGGGTTTTTTTTTTAAAGTTATTGATGGTGTGATGGATAGGCATAGATAAAGATAATACACTATGAAATGCACAGGTATAAGGCTGCGTTTTCACTGACGACGTGGAGCTGGGCGGAGAGGAGCGGTGAAGAGCGGAGCATACTTTATACTAATGACGTAACGATGATAACTGAGTCACACACACGCGGGAGTCACGCTCCGCTCCGCACCGCCCCGCTGTCCTCCGCACTACACCACCCCGCTGGCCTCCGCTCTGCACCCCAATGCTCGTTGTCCTCCGCACCGCACCGCCTCGCTGTATTTTTTTTTATGAATATCCGCTCAGCTCTGCTCCACCCCGCTCGTGCTGTTTCCATTGAAGCGGAGCGGATATTTGGAGCATAGTGATTGGTCAATTAGTGCACCGCTAAGCTCCTCTCCGCCCCGCTCCGCGTCAGTGGAAACCCGGCCTAAGTTAGCTACATAGCTAACGCATGCAAAAGAAGGTACAAACACATGTTTGTACCTTCTTTTCAAGCACGTATCGCATGCGCCGCGTGCCAAGCGATTCTCGCCTAAGGGTGGTCGAGCGGCAAATACCCCGACTGTACCTCTGTGCCTGCTAGTGGCGAAGTGTCCATATACCCCAATTCCTACCGGCTTACGATGTTTCAAGCTCAAGATTGTTAATGTACAGTCTGCCCCAAAAGTAGCTGAACACATTTATTGTTCTAAAATAGCTGTACACTAAAAATGCTATAAGTCAGTGACACAACAAGAGTATGAAATATAATTAACATACAAATCGGTGGCAAACGTTTTATGGCCACGTAAGGACTTAATTCAAGGAGCGAATTCCATGTGCAGTCTATGTAAGAAGGCAATGGATGTTAGTCATTTCATAGCTTCACTCAGTCGTCATCAATTTGACGGGCTTTGCTACATTTGGGGGGCTTTACGCTGAAGGCATGCTCAAGTTGAAAACATAAAAAATATATTTTATAAAAAATCTCTTAAACAATAAACTATTTATTTACAATTATGATCAGATTTTACAGTAACTTTATTCAAATATCTTCTTAAAAAAAAATTAAGCTAAAACTCCAGCAGTTTTATCAGGTTTCTTTTCTTGATATCTATTATCCAGTAATTCAGAATCCAATAACACTTTTCCAAGTTCTCCTGTCCTAAACGCTTTGATCATCGTCCTCGCTACTTCGGTTAAATTAGGTACATTTCGCAGAGAGTTGTCATAATCCCTTGTTTTACGTATACAGTTGAATTTTACCGCACCAGCTATTAGTACCTGTAAAGAAATGGCGGTTAAGATTTATCTTAAAAACATGTAGTATTCTACTAGAGGCCTGAAAGGATATTATAATAAAATAATATTCTTCCCTCATGATGAACAGAGCTTGTTTATGAAGACTAGACAATGGTTAAATATGATTTTATTTGTTGTAAATCAATACATATTATACACACCCAGTTCAATCCTACATGTTCATGCACTCAACATCATCATACTAGCATATATTTACTTCCGGTTTCCGAATGTCTGATCAAGTATTTAATCATTCAATCATCAAGTATTTTAGTATTTAAAGTAAATATTCATTTTCCTTAATTCCTCTACAGAATCAGTTCATAATCACACTGATTCAACTTACAACACAGATTCATTTCATTACCACAATGATTCAACTCACCCTATTAATATCATCGCATGGTTCCATAAGACCCATATAATCAACATATTTAAACTTGCCGTGTTTATTGAGCCAGTAGAGCAGATAATCTGCTATGGCTTCTTCTCCTACTAAGTGATCTTGTAGTGCTGAACACAGGGCTAACTTCAAGCCCATCTCCACATGTGTTACTGAAGGCTCTAGAATACCTAGAATGGGATTTGTGGTATAAATATGCATGATTAATTTATTTATTTATAATTAGGACAACTTACGAAACATACACAAAGACATTCAGAAATAATACATTATTTAGGTGGCTCAAGCAAATGTGCTGATTCCATTTCAAGTTGCCACGGCAAGCAAAACATTATTTATTTAGTATTTTATTGCAGTATTATATTTATTTAACATCTCTACTAAGTAATCTTGCCACTTAATATACCTTTTTATAGCAAGTCAATCCAAACCTGCCTTTTATTAATACGCATTTTTATTCATCAGCAGACAATGAATAGATAGGACTAACCTGGTGTATCTAACATAAATATAACAGGATCATTATTTATTCTAATCTTCATCAGTACACTCCTAGTGATACCTGCTACAGCGCCAGTAGGTAACGCATGTTTCATTCTCATGTTATTTGATCTAAGCATATTTATTAAAGATGATTTGCCTACATTTGGTACACCCATGATCATCACATTGTAGTCTAATTCCTCACTTCTGTTATATCTCTGTGAGTTCTTTATTAAGTCTACCATCAGAGGCTTTAATAATCTCAAACCTCGACAATTTTGATCTCTACTATTTGTAAACACAATGTGCTCAACATTCTGTTCTGCCTTCAGCTGACTCTTTATCCGAGGTATTAATGATGGTACTGTTAAATCTCTCTTGTTTAGCACAAGAATATGTGGCTTGGTACCTATAAGAGTTGAAGTGAAAACTGGATTGCGACCAGAAAAAGGTATTCTTGCATCGTGAACTTCTATGACACAGTCAACGCTTTTTAATTTTCTTTCCATTTGTTTTAGACCCTTGTTCATGTGACCGGGGAACCAATGAAGAAGGTCTTTTGTTATATAAGGGCATTTTTTACGAAAATTATAGGCAGCCACTTCGAATTTCGTAGCCATTGCAAGGTTGTTTATTTTGGTTTAGATTATTGTTGAGGTTATGATAAAGTTTTAACTAATTGTTAAATTTAATACATCAATTCGAGATCTATTTTATCTAAATGTTTCCTATTTCTATAACACAACTTAAATAGAAATACACTATAATAAAAAAACACAATGTTTACAAAACAAGATACACTTATTTTCTATTTTTTCTTTTAATAGCTCCATCATTTAACATTGATTCTGCCAACGTCAACAAAGTGCCAAAATTTAAAAAACCCGGTCTCCATGCCTTGCCAAAAAAGAAAAGAAAGAGCCTATAATTATTTATTGTGAAAAAAGGTTGAATTATTAAATTAAAAAATAAATAAATCTGAACAATTTGTTGACATAAACTGTCAAATATTTCTAAAATACGTAATTTTTAATGTTATTATTATTATTCCAGTTTTTGTATTTTTAAATAAGAAAGCCGAAATATGGCGCGGTTAATGCTAGAACCAGATGTGGTAGCAACGGTAGAAAATGTTTTACCCGATATCAACAATGATTTAGTTTTAGCTAAAAACTTTTTAAAACAACAGAGCTCATCAACTGGTGATTCCATGTAAGTAACTAATATAGATACACACATAAACTTACACCTTGTTCCTGTGGTGGGTCGAAACGCTATGTAGGTATACGATTTCCGATAAGTACTTGTAATCTAATCTGCTTTACTTCATCTAAATTCATACATGTATAAGAAAACGCAATTCAATACCAAGATTTAATTTCACACTTGATATTATTTTTTTATATAGGTATAATTATATATAGGTATATTATAAATAATGTTTAAATTATTATTTTCAATAGGTATGATCACTTAGTGGATGTTATACAAAAAGTATTAACTCAAAAACCACCAGATGTAGTAGACCAATTCGAACATTACTCGTGGGATGTGAAACAGGAGAAGACAAGGCCTAACTTTGATTTGCTCAATGACATTTATTTAGCCCCACAGCAGTTCGAAAATGTTAAAGCTACGGAAGAAATGTTCAGGGTATGCTATAATTTTGGTTACTTCTTCTTTGACTAGGAGGTCGGCCCATCGTGTATGGGGTCTGCCCACCCTGCGTCTTCTGTCCCAACAGTTGTCAGTTCTTCGCGCTAGTGTCCTGCCCACCGCCACTTTAGTCGAGCAATCCTGACTCCTGAGCGCTATAATCGGATCTACAATTTAAGGATCGCACAAATAATTGTGGGATTCGGAATCGCGACATCGTGCTTGGGGTTTGCCTTTACGGGGGCATATCAATGACCTTACTAATGGCGTTGCGGTTAAAGGCGGTTGAGGCGCATTTTCGATCCGTTCGAATAGTTTCACGAGTTTCATTTTTCCAATTTATTTTAATTGTTAATTTGCTTAGTTCTTATTCTGTAATACATTTTCCAGCTCATTGCCAGTAAAGCAATTAGAATGGAAGATATGGGCGAGGAGGAACAGGAACTTGATTTGGAAGAAGAGGCTTTTAAGCCAAGAATTGCTGATCTTCTTGAACATAATCAAAATTTTAGAGAGGTATTTTATATTTTCGGGCCTTTGTATTTTTTTTTAAACACGTTGCACTTGCTGATCGATTTTGAGATTAACAAATTAAATTTGTGCAGGGTGGCTACGGTTTGCCGGACAGCGAATGCTTTAACCTCTACATGTCGCTTGTTATGCTCGGCATCAAAGAACCAGTTGCTACTATAAGGTAACTCAATACATTTTAACGTAACATTAACACAACGCCATCTATCGGGGTCTATCGACAACCTAGTTAGATTAACAAAAAGCCGATGGATGATGAATGAGGCATCAGACTGCACAAAGTGGAAACATCATGGAGGCCTATATCCAGTCCACAGATGATGTAGACACTCAGTGACGTAGATATTCAGTGTAATTTTATCCCAGTCATTAAACAATTTTTGTGTTTGTCTTATTGTTAGAACTACTTATAATCATTATCATAATATCCCAATATAAAATATTGTTGCAGATTCTTTGGTAAAATATTTGGTACGAAAGCGAATTACTATGTCGCTGAGACGGACCTTACCGTGGAGGAACTCGATAGAAGAATTAGAGTAAGTAGACAGACAAACGTATTCTTCTTCTATTTAGAGCCCGCGTAATCTTACTAGATCGATCTGAAGTTAGCTTGCATATCAGAGCAATTATGTACAGGAATAAGAAAACACCCGCTCCGAAATTCGCCATTAAGATCCAAAAATGACAACTGTGCAGTGTGCAGTAATTTGTTACAACTTCAAGCAGGGAAACTTAAATTGCGTGTTTTTTTTTGTACTATTTTTCTTCTTCTTTCCCTCTTCTTCTTCTTCAGTGTATCGACCATCACTCAAACGATTTCAGAATATTTGTACTTATAAAGTAGGTATGCTAAAGCGAGTCTCTCTTCTTCTGATATAGGAAAGTGCTTAGTGTAACCTCACAATGTAATTAATGAAGTCAGCTTCAGGGTAAGGGTCGTAGCAAACATATCAAAACGGAATGGGATCGGCACTCGTCACCGTATCAACTCAGCTCGTTCAGAATTATTTGTATGAAACTCCTTACTGCAACGCACAATAATCGCAATCTTAACGTAATCGGATTTTTGACGTTTGACACCGAGGAGAAAAGCGAGGCGGTGCCGATCCCTTTACGTTTTAATATGTTGTGCTACCCTTAATCAGCTTGCGTAAGGTATTTCGTAACTTTATGTGCATGAACGAACTTCGTAGCCATACTTAGATTATACACTAATACTAACATGAATGTAATTATGTAACCGATATGACCATACGAATAGCTATATGATAGAGATAATCGCGTGAACTTTCTTTTAAACTAGTTGTTTTCTTCTAGGCATTTGAACTACTAGATATGCCAGGCGAAGGAGAGGGGGAGGGCGAACCCCAAAATGAACCAGAAGAGGAAAACGCGCTAGGTAAACTAAGTACGGTCAGCTGCAGAGATATCTAACCCCCTTTAAGAATATAACAGTGCGCTAAAGGGGTTAGATATCTTTGCAGCTGACTGTACATAGGTATTTTTTGAGTTCATTACGCCATCGCCAGTCCGCTCACACCAGTATAAGGGCGATAAATGTGTGGGGGTTGAAGATATGTGGGATCCATAATCAAAAGCAAATGAATAATAAACTATATTTACTGGTACCAGATAATACTTACTTAAACTACAATATAATAACAATACATAATTACAACGACCTATCTACATGGTTGCGGGGAGACGACTGCTGGGCGACGCTAATACAATGGCGCGTCTGTAAAGGTGATTTGTCAGCAGTCGCTCAAGTTACATGTTGTGTCCCTACAAATGTCTGTCGTACAACTTTCGGCTATCTTTTAGATGAACTCTTTTGACAAGTGGCAGCTGAGAAGGTCAACACACACCTTAGTTTCGTGAAGTTCTCTCAAACCCATTGTAGTGTGAGCTGGTCACATACATCATCCGATAACAAGGAATAGATTACGGTTGTACTATAACTATCATAAGATACTAAGATAAGACATTAAGATAGTAATATAGCTATAAGACACGTAGATATTAACTGTCTTACTAATAAAAATTTTTTTATACAGTCGTTATACACATGAATACTTATTCATTGAATAGGAGCGTAATAGCTGTTTATACACTACTTGACTAATAAACCAGGTATAAGCATTGGGTAACTATTAAATAGTTATGACACTGACCACTGGCAATACTGTCAGAAACATTCTAAAAAGTAATATATTAAAAAATGTCATTAAATTAGTTTCATATTTTTACCTATTAATTTTTATTGTAAAAATATTAAATAAATTAATATGTCATAAAGAATATTAATATAATACACTTATGTTGAAATTCGACTTAGAAATCGTAATAAACGCATAATTTTACACACTTTTACATATTAGTACATTAGCAGATTTTGACATTACTTTTGAACGTCTCTTAAAATATGTCAAAACGGTTGAGTATTTGAGACTTCATTTCGTATTCTGTTTGCGCGGTTTATTTTGATTTACAATCTCCTAAAAATAACCATTAAATGGAATCAAGTGATTATAGATATATAGCAAAGAAGAGGAAGCCTTTTTGCAAATTGGGATTTATTAGAAAAGGTATTTAGTTGACCTCGAAAACTAAATAGTGACAATATCGATAGGCGAATGTATGGTGTGATTTTGTAACAAAACAAGCTTTAAAAATGGATTAATGTGATACCACACAGTCCCACGAGTGGGCCGAAGAAGAACACTTACTCCAAGGCAAAGAGCAGCAGTTAAAAATGAAAAATTTAGAACTTCAAAATGTAATACGTACAGCGAAAATAAATAAAATTGATAACTAAAATGTATTTTATTTAAAATAATTAATTATATTACAAAACATAATTCATAAATAATTGCCTTGCAACTTATCCAGTTGCATTATTTTGAGTTCTTGTGGTCTATGTCCCAAACGGGGTCACCGGGCGTTATGTCCATTATTTCTGTATTTTGCCCTATTTTTATTGCAATATTGTGCAGAACTGCAAGTGCAACTAAATACAGTTTAACATTTTCTAATGATACACTGAATCCGTGTAATAGGCATCGACTCTGTTTCCATACACCAAAGCATCTTTCTACAGGGTTTCTAGTCAGTATATGAATCTTATTGTAGGCCTCCTGCTTAATATTAGCAGGATTTTGTACAGGTGTAAACAAATAACCTGTTAGTCCATAACCTGCATCACCCAAAAACGACCATTAAATTCTCCATTTTCAAATCTCTGCCGTATTGGGCTTTCTCTGAAAATTCGGGAATCATGAGTACTTCCCCTCCAGTGTACTACAATGTCCTTTATTAATAGGCTGGAATCGCATACCACTTATACGTTTATTGAAGACACTCCTTTTCTATAGTATTGTCACTACCAACCTTTTTGATCTTAATATGTGTGCAATCAGGCAATAGCTTCTGTTACGTTTCTTAAGCCACATATATTACGAAATTCTGCTATGACTTCCTCTTCAAGAGTTCGTGGCATATGAATAAAATGGTAAGCTTTCCTTGCTAGTGCAATAGCAACTCGTGTCGGCATACATTCGTCACGGATTGTTGACTCCTGCCGTGAATGTCTGAAGCATCATCTTCCACTTTCTGTCGCGCCCATGTCCTTAATGCTGTACAAACTTGAAGTTCTCTTGAAAAGACACGACCTCTAGTACTCTGTTCCATTTCACCACGGATTAAATCTACCACTTCCTTTGCATACGCCTTCGTAAATCTTTATTTGGTTTTAAACTCACAATCATCTAAAATAAACGGATTATGGCGAGATTAGTAGTTTTTACTTTCTTGGTGGTTCTTCACTCTCCATTTCGTCAAAAATGTCAAAATAATGTAAATAATCCATAATTAGAGATAAATCAACACAATATTGTAAGTTATGCACTTGTTATACGAGGTCTGTCGACTGAATAACAGTTGTATAAAGTGACGTACAACTTACACCACCGCTATAACAGGCGTATAGCTAGAGTGTGTTTATTAGTAACGTTTTTGTTATAACCTTGTTATAACGAGTGTGTAAATGTTTATTAGTAAGACGGTAAGTATATAAATCGTGGTAAGATGTAATTAAAGGGGCATTCAACATGTCATCATAGTATCATTTACTACCCCACTTCTACACCATCTGACGAGTTCCGGTGCCCACTCCACATGGCGACCCTACCGTAAGAAGTCTAGAAAAGCAGAATGAGATTCGGAACAGGTTATGGATACGCGGAAAACTAAAATAGAGGTACAAATATTAAATTTATTTTAAAATGGGTGGTTCTACTTCGAAGGAGGAAGTAATCATAGCTCAGACAGCTTCTGGTGGATCCAACAACGCAACAGCAACACAACAACAACTGTCAGCCATAAGTACAGTCGTTTGGTTCATGGCAGCGTGTTTTTTGGTTATTATTGTGAGCGCAGTGGGTTATCTCTACCGAAGGTGCCACATGAACTGGATACAAGGAGAAATAAATAAGAGGGATGTCCAGCGAGTGATGCAGGCATAACAAGAAGGAAGGAAACGTGAGTGAAAATCAGTGTTATTTTATGTTTGTGTACGGAATGTGTTTAAAGACTATAAGTTTATCATAATCGGTTATTATTAAATTATGGAAGTAGAATTAACTACAATTTTTGTACAATTAAAAAATTTAAGAGAAAATATTGTTAAACTAGGACCCAGTAGAAGGGTAGGAAGTAATTTTGAAGGAAAAATTAACGAAATACAAACTTTATACGATAAATTTAAAACAATTATTTCGGGAAGTTGCAAATTTTCAACAGAAATTGTAGAATTAATTAATAAAATAGAGAAACTTTATTTAGAGACTATAAAATTCGAAAATAAGATTACACCGTCAGAAATGGGTACCGAGAGTTTTTCTCTGAGAACGGCCGTGGGGCTATTGCCTAAAGTAACGGGAGAAGAACATGTCACTCAAGACCTTATAGACTCTATTGATTGAGTTATACAGTTCAATGATTAACCTTTTGAGCGTCCGACCAAATTTTGACCTACACCCCTACATGTCCAACTGTTTATGCGTTTTTTATGAGAAAAATACCCGTCTCATTAAATGAAAATTTATGAATGAAAACTATAAAATTGGGTAGATCTCCAGAGGCATTTTTTATCGTGTCGGACTGGAGAAACCCATTTTGAAATCGATAAACGTTAACATTACATTTTTTTATGTACAGTTTGGTGTCTAATCTATGTGGTGCAGGGCTGAAATTATGAATTAGTTTATTATAAATATTTAAAAAAAAATCATAAACCCTAAAATCCTGATTGCTCTGGGTTGACCTAACTCCCGATTGAATGAGAAAACATTGTGTAACTTTTTTTTGAGAAGGTTCATATGTCCGATGTTATTTTATATTACATAATAAATAGTTAATCTTCATATTAATAATTTTTTTTTAATTATATTAACAATATTTTTGGCACAATTTGAATTTACCGTCATGACCTGGCATTTTATCTCATTGCTCTGCGCTAGAGTAAAACATCGCGCTCATCCCTCGTTTTACGAAATAGAAACTCTATTCCCCTCCCCCGGGGTAGTGGCTGTAGTGGTCTAACCTCAGAGGATGATACGTATGAGCCACGTTCTCCCGCTCCCACATTGCGAAGGTAAGTTTATGATTTATCTGGGTTTGGTTCTCGAATTTCATGATTGATATGGCAAGTTTTTTAAATTAAGTAGTAAGGTTGTGAATGTGCTTATTAAGTGAATTAAGTGAAAGTAATGATGTTCTTTATGAGACGTAAACACAACTTTCTACTGTTTTTATTTTGGGCTATATTAATGCTTTTATGACTTTTTTTGATCGCTATGGCTATGATTGCTCTGTCCAAAAGACCAGAGCGATGATATTTTGCAATAATTGTACGTTATAAAACTACTTTAAGTAATAATAAAAGATTGTAACAACGACAAATGACACGACTCAGCTGTCAAAAATTATGTGACGTCACGACTCATCTGTCAAAAAGTCTATGACGTCACGACTCCCCTCCAAAAATATTTTCCCGCCAATATTCTATGACGTCACGACTCATCTGTCAAAATTCTATGACGTCACGTGTCACGTGACTCAGCTGTCAAAATTATTATGACTATGACGAAATTATCAAAATATAATATGATGGAAGTCAAAACTTCAAGTTTTCGGAAGTTTTCCTTTACATGCACTATAGGACCTTGCTTCATGCCAAATTTCAAGTTTGTATGTATACACTGGAAGTACCCTGTAGGTTTTTGCCCTTTGTTCATCAAAAATTTGCGACATAAACGGCTATATGTCTTGATTTCGTTAGATTAGAATTTTAATTTTTTTACAGCACTAAAAGGCAACAGACCTTAGTATTTGGTAAAAGTTTCAGCTTGATATGTGTTCCTGAGATAAATGGCCTTGACAGAGAGACGGACAACAAAGTGATCCTATAAGGGTTCCGTTTTTCCAAAATCGGTACGGAGCCCTTATAAAACCGGTCAAGTGCGTACAAACCTATTTACTTTCTCGCCAAATTGTGATGACGTCAGGACTCAGCTGTCAAAATATTATTTTTCTCGCCAAAATTCTATGACGTCACGACTCATCTGTCAAAAATTCTGTGATGTCACGACTCATCTGTCAAAAATTCTGTGATGTCACGACACATCTGTCAAAAATTTAATGACGTCACGACTCAGCTGTCAAAAAATATTTTCCTGCCAAAATTATGTGACGTCACGACTTACTTATCTGTCAAAAATTCTATGACGTCACGTCTGAGTCAGTCATGAGCTCTCAAAAAGCTCTAGATATATCCCATAAACATAAAATCATATAATCTTGTAACAGGCAAGACTAAAAATGATTAATAAATAATATTAGGTTGGGGAAAAAGTCTTTTCGTATTTTTGTATGAAAAGTCAAGACATTTTTTTCAAAGTTTATTTACATTTATTTACAATATATATGTACCGTTTTGTTGAACAACTTCCTGCCATTTTGTGGGCAGAGACATTATCCCGTTACTGTAGAAACTTTGGGACTTCTGATCAAAAAACGGGACAAATAGTCCTCTCTTGAGGTCAACCTTACAGAACCTAAAGAATTCTGAAGAGACCGAAACAGGTGAAAATCTGAAGGCGCAAGGTCAGGGCTATATGGTGGATGCACTAAGACCTCCCAGTCGAACTCTCTTAATTTTTGCTGAGTGGCTAAAGATGTGTGTGGTCTAGCGTTATCGTGATGAAAGACCACACCCTTCCTGTTGATCAATTCCGGCCGTTTTCTCTCGACTGCTTCCTTTAATCTCATCAGTTGCTGGCAGTAAAGATCAGAATCGATGGTTTTGCCGGGCGGTAAAAGCTCATAATGAACAATGCCCTTCCAATCCCACCATACACGCAGCATCACCTTATTTCGTGTTAGGCCAGGTTTGGCCACAGTCTGTGAAGCCTGGCCAACTTTCGACCACGACCTTTTTCGCACGTTCTTGTCGTACGTGATCCACTTTTCATCGCCAGTTGTCAATCTCTTCAAAAACGGCTCGGTTTCATTACGTCTCAATAATGAATCGCAAATGAGTACACGGTTCTTTAAGTTTCTTTGAGTGAGCTCGTGTGGCACCCAAATATCGAGCTTTTTTGTATAACCAGCTTTCTTCAAATGGGTCAAAACTGTTTTGTGGTCAATTCCCAGTTCTTCAGCTACATCGTAACTACTAATATGCCGATCTTGCTCCACTCTTTCAAAAATGGCGTCCATTTTATTCGTAACAGGGCGACCAGAGCGAGGTGCATCTTTAACATCAAAATTTCCGGACTGAAAACGTTTGAACCAAATTTGTGCTACTCTTACTGACACTGCATCAGGTCCATAAACATCACAAATTTTTTTCACTGCTTGAGTTGCATTTTTGCCTTTTTTATAATAAAATTTTAAAATGTATCGAATTTCTTCATTAGATTCACTCATTTTTACGGAGAGAAAAACAAATGAAAAATAGCGGGAAACAACTTTTTTTTATTTTTTTCTTTTCTTTATAATGTAACCTTTTTAATGTTACCAAAACCAGCCAGACACAAGTAGTACAGTCAAAGAAATTTTATAATAAGTTTATACCTACGCTACGTTATGCGAAAAGACTTTTTCCCCGACCTATTATATTAACAATTTTATTATTTTTGTTTCAACATTTATGATCGCTCTAGCGCCTATCATGATTGCTCTGGACGCGAAAATGTTTGAACTTAAATATTTCCATAACTGTTTGTCAAAAATGAAGGCCAATAGTAAAAATGTAGTATTTTAATATCATTATTTACAATGAGATACATAATTACCAAAAAATATCAAGATCTGAAAAGCACCAGAGCGATCACACGAATACGCCCGATTTGGAGATCGACCCAATTATATGTTATGAAACGAGTAGCACTTATTGCCATGTTATATAGCGATAAAATAATGAATAAATGAAGAAATAAAATACATACATTTCTTGTCAGGAGCTGTTTGATATTAGCAAATTCAAAAAACAGTAACCAAAATGGCCCCGGGCGTCAACACTTTATTTTCAAAAACACACACTTTACACATTTCGACAATAAAACATTTCAAATAATTTACTTATTAACACAAGACAACACTTTAGTGACATCTAACACTACTTGAGATAATAAATCACTTTATTTACACAATTGAAACAAAATACTCCGTTATTACAATTCACTCACAAAAACCCGCGAATCACGAAGAATAAACACCTGCACTTGTTTCATTTCTTTAGAATATTTTTTTTTGTAAATTGCCAGAGTAAATATTTATTTGACCGATAGATTACGAACTATTTAAATAATTAGCATCAAACCATAGTGCATTTAGTGAATGAAACGTGAAATATTACCAATTGAATGAGCGCGGGAAATTTGGCCCTATATGTAGTGACGCGGACGGACCGGGATCATTTTGCATATGGACCGATATGTAGGGACGCGGACGTGTCACGAGTTAAAGAGGAAGAAAAAAAATTATTAATAAAATTTGTATTAAAAACACGGTTAAACCAAGGGGCTAAAATACGGTTATCAGGAGAGTACGATTCGGTTGAACAGTTAGTAAATGACATGAAAAAACATCTATTGACAATAAAATCAGACGTAGCTATTCAAAATAAATTCTCTAGGGCTACTCAAAGTAATAAATCGATAACAGAATTCGGGATAGAAATAGAAAAGTATATGATAGACTTAACCATTGCGCAGGCAGGAAACGATAAGGAAGCATACAAAGTGTTACGGCCATTAAACGAAAAATACGCAGTAAAAAGATTCGCTGACGGGCTTCGAAATCAACGTATAAGCACTATCATTTCAGCACAGAATATAACAACATTAAAAGATGCAATTAGGATAGCAGAAGACGAAAGTTGTAATTCCTTAGAACAGGTATTAACTTTTCAACGACAGTTCAGGACAAATGGATTCTACAGGAATAATAGAGGTAGTGGAAATAATAATAATTTCCAACAAAATTATCGCGCAAAACAAAACACAGCTGATAGGTACGTGTTTAATAATAGAAAGAGATGGCATGGTAATGGAATTCGCGGACGTAGCGGTTATCGTGAACAACCGAGTCAGCAAGGTCGGCGAGCTGTAGCATGTTTAGAAGTAGAACATACGTCAGGCGATAATGAACTTGACACATTGGAACAACAAATAGAGCCGAGTCAGTTTTTTCGTGAATAAAGATAAACATATATTAACGTATAATAGTATAAACTGGGTTTATTTTTTTCTTAATGGCCTACACTCGGAATGGCTAATTGATACGGGTGCGTCAATATCAGCCATAAAAAATGAAATTTTAGAATGTTACCCGGGATGTTACAATATTATTAAGGATAAGGTAGTAGTTAACGGTGTAGGTGGTAAAATACAAGCGATAGGTTACGTGTACTTAAATTTAAATTTCGAACAGTGTTCGTTTATGCATAAGTTTTATGTATTTAATGAATTACCATGTAAATCGGTCGGCATAATAGGTCAAGATTTTTTACAAAAATATAAAGGCGTTATAGATTTCTCAGAAAATAAACTAACTCTTAAGGAATACCGAGGGCAAGTTATTTCGATGCCACTTAGATATTATGATTATGTATTAAGTATTCCGCCGCGTTGCGAGGTAATTAAATATTTTCCAGTTAGCATAACCGAAGATTGTGTGGTATCAAAACAAGAGTTACAGGAAGGGGTTTTTTTTGGCCAGCGTAATAGCTAAACCGAAAAATGGAATGATACCTATTAGGATATTGAATACAAAAGACGAGGAAATTGAATGTATTTTAAAAAATATAGATATTCAACCCTTAAGGAATTATAGCTATTGTTATTTTCCGGAGTCAAGTAAGAGTGTTGAACGTATTAAGGAAATATTTTCAATTTTAAAATTAGACTATTTAAACAATGAGGAACGATTAATGATTGAACAGATCTGTGCGAAATATCCAGATATATTTCATTTACCGGGAGATAAGTTGACTGTAACTAATATATATGAGCAATCTATAAAATTAAAAGACAATGTATCACCGGGATATAAAAAACAGTACAGGATACCAATTGCTCAAAAGAAAGAGGTCGATAGGCAAGTACAAGAAATGTTAAAAAATGGAATTATTGAAGAGACGGTTAGTGAGTGGTCTAGTCCTGTGTTAATTGTCCCTAAAAAAGCAGACCGGGACGGGGATAAAAAATGGCGGCTTGTAATAGATTATAGGCAATTAAACGAAAAAATTCAAGACGATAAGTTTCCTTTACCAAATATTAATGAAATTTTAGATTCATTATCAGGAGCTATGTATTTTAGTCACTGTGATTTGTCGCAATCATATTATCAATGTCAATTAGACGAAAAAAGTAAACAGTATACAGCATTTACGACAGACAAAGGACAATATCAAATGAACAGATTACCAATGGGTTTAAAAATTAGTCCGAGTTCATTTAGTAGAATGATGACTGTGGCGATGTCCGGATTAAATTATAATAAATGTTTAATATACCAGGACGATTTGGTTATCTTTGGGCAAAATTTAGAAATACATAACCGAAATTTAATGTCAATTTTTACACGATTAAGAAAAACTAATCTTAAACTAAATCCATCTAAATGCGAGTTTTTAAGGAAGCAAATACTTTATTTAGGACACGTTATATCAAATGACGGTATCTCTCCAGATCCGGGAAAAATTGAAGTAGTAAGAAATTACCCACGTCCCGCTAATAGTGGTGAAATAAAACGGTTTATAGCTTCTGCGAATTATTACAGAAAATTCATCCCTAAGTTCGCTAAAATAGTTGCACCAATGAATAAAATGTGTAAGAAAAATGCTGTATTTAATTGGTCAGAAGAATGCGAGGAAGCATTTTTAATACTTAAGGAGGCATTAATATCACCACCAATTTTAGATTTTCCCGATTTTTCCGAAAAAAACACGTTTGTACTGCAAACAGACAGTTCAGGTTTTGCGATAGGAAGTGTCTTGAGTAATGGAAACGGCAAACCCATCGCGTACGCGAGTAGAATTTTAGGGAAAAGCGAGTTATATTATCCTATTATAGAAAAAGAATTATTGGCTATAGTTTGGTCAATTAAACATTTTAGGACATATCTATATGGTAGGAAATTTATCGTAAAAACAGATCATAAGCCATTAATATATTTATTTAATATGACGGACCCATCAAGTCGGTTAATGAAGTTTCGTCTGTATTTAGAGGAATACGATTTTGAGGTCGAATATGTGAAAGGGAAGGACAATGTGCTAGCGGACGCATTATCTAGAATAAAAATCTCCATTAAAGATTTAAAAGATATGGGAAATAATAGTATATCAGTAATGACGAGAATGCAGAATAGGCGGTTGCAGGAATTGGGTAAAGAACAGGATATTCGGAAGGATAATATAATAGATTCTAGGATAGGGCATCCCAGAATAGTAGAAGTACTGAAGAAACAAGGGAATGATGTGGAATTACGCAGAATAAATGCAAATAAATGGGGAAAATTGATACGTGACAAAAATTGTAAAATAATTATGTCTAAGTCACGAAATAAATTGATGTACGTGCCAGAACACTTAAGTGTTTATATTAACTATGAATCTTTATCAGCTTCTTCCCTAGACGAGTTGCTGAAAGACATAGTAAAGTTTTGTTTTGAACAAAACTTGGAACATATTATTATGTTAAAAAATAATGATAACGAGTATTTGATAAAAGGAATGGCACGGTATTTAAAGGAAAACAATAGTTCATTACAAAAGAACTTTAAAGTATGTATAGTGAAAGATGTACGTAGGATAGAGGACAGGGAAGAAAAGAAGGTAGTCATGAACGATTTTCATATATTACCAACTAGTGGTCATGCAGGGATACGAAGGATGATTAATAATATAAAGAAATCTTTTTACTGGCCAGGTATCGAAAAAGATGTAGTAGAATACGTCCAAAAATGTGATAAGTGTCAGAAACAAAAATTTCAGAAAAATATTAGGGAACCAATGACAATTACGACGACTGCGTCAACAGCTTTTGAGAAAATTTACTTGGATATAGTAGGACCATTCGATAAGGATACGAATGGAAATATATATATTTTAACATTACAGTGTGAGTTAACAAAATTTGTGGAAGCTTATCCTTTAAAAAACAAATCAACCAATGAGGTAGCAAAAGCGTTAGGGGAAAATTTCATTTTGAGATATGGGATACCGCAAAACATTGCTACAGATAGGGGAAGTGATCCAAAGTCATGGTAGAATTATTCAAAATTTTAGGCATAAATAAAATATTAGCAACGTCGTATCATCATGAAAGTATTGGTTCGCTAGAAAATGCTCATAAAACTTTGGGTGCGTATTTAAGAATTCAGACAAATAACAACTCGTCATCATGGAGTTCTTGGATCCCTTATTGGTGTTTTTCATACAACACAACAGTAAATACTGTAACTAAATATACTCCATATGAGTTAGTGTTCGGAAAATTATGCAACTTACCAAGTAATTTAAATAATGGGAGTGTTGAACCTATATATAATTTCGATGATTATCCTTTAGAGTTTAAGTTTCGTTTACAGAAAGCTCAAGCGGATGCTAGAGAAAACTTGATAACTAGTAAATTGGCCAGGAAAATTGTTTATGATAAAAATAGTAACCCTGTAACATATAAGGAAGGTGATTTAATATTGTTGAAAAATGAGAATGCAAGTAAGTTAGATAATGTGTACAATGGACCATTTTATGTAATAAAAGATGAGTCACCAAATGTAAAAATAAAGTATAAAAATAAAATAGAAACTGTACATAAAAATAGAACCAAATTGTATTATGATAGTTAAAATTAATTATAATAGTTATAATCAAAACAATAAAATTAACTTAGATTTAATTTTATTTTTTTTCTCTGGAAGGGTGATGTAGTGTGAGCTGGTCACATAGGTACATCATCCGATAACAAGGAATAGATTACGGTTGTACTATAACTATCATAAGATACTAAGATAAGACATTAAGATAGTAATATAGCTATAAGACACGTAGATATTAAGTATATAAATCGTGGTAAGATGTAATTAAAGGAGCATTCAACATGTCATCATAGTATCATTTACTACCCCACTTCTACACCATCTGACGAGTTCCGGTGCCCACTCCACACCATAACCACAATCAAAAATCAATCAGTCAGGACTGCGATAGGCTACTATCGCAGTCCACTGCTGAACCTAGCCATCTCTTTACCTGCTTTTCATTTGCTAGAGATAACGTTGGCTTTTCATTGTCGAGTTTTGTCGCACCCAAGGAATGCGATGAGGTACCGATCATCATAATATTATCATAACAGCCCATCAATGTCCCTGCGGGACGACAATACTTGGCCTACTAAGTAATACCACGCTGGCCAAACGGATTGGTATAGGGTTTAATTTCAAGTTTTCCTTCTTTTTATTTCGTAAAGATAATATTCACGGATAGTCCCTTAGTCGGTTTTTACGACACCCATGGGATGAGATGGGGTGGTGACATATTGTATTCTTACTCCGTCAGCACACGGACATATTTATAATAATGAAACGTGATAACTTAAAAGTTGTGGTAACCAGGTGAAGGGGAAGCTCGTGAGCCAGTGTCGAAGGAGCCAGTTCGTCCGAAGCTGCCTCCAGAACCTGTGGTGACGTGGACGCCGCCGATACCGATACCTGTTGAGAGACCCGGACAAGGCATCAACAAGAAGGTGGATTTAGTTTACTAAATAGCTGATTATTTTGATTAATTCTGAGCCGTGCACGAGGACGCGGGTTCCATTGCCACGCAGGACAATTATTTTTTCATCATCATAACAGCTCATCAATGTCCCACTGCAGGGAAGGGCCTCCTCCCGTCCTATCCTACCTGTCCGTCCGTGGTATTAGTAGGCCAAATATCCCTCCGTCACGGGATGAGGCCCGTCCCTGCAGTGGGACATTAATGGGCTGTTATGATGAACCTACGCAGACGAAGTCGCGTCCATGTTAGCATTATGTTGACATTTTGCAGGTTTACTACGTGTGTAACAAGCCGGGCGAGCAGTGGGTGTGTCTGCCGGACATCAAACCTGATCACATACGAGTCGCGAGGCACACCGTGCGCTGCATGACTGGGGACCTCGACGCTGAGGTAACTAAATAAATAATATTCCTTATACATCCACACAACGCCATCTAGTCCTAAACTAAGCAGAACTTGTACAGTACCCGGCCGTAAATATTACACATTGACTTTTGTAAAGAGACAATCGGCCAATTTCGGCTTCGTAAAGCATCATCTCTGTCGCACACTATCAAATCATATCATCTCCGACTGACTCTTTCCACAGGTCGATGTGCAATATTTACGGCCGGGTACTGCTATGGGTAATACGAGATCAGATAAACATACCTTGATTCTTTTTTTCTAAATATTTACATGATACACATAGAAAACACATTAAACATTAACTATAACTTACCTACTCTATTTTGAAAAGAAGAAAGACAATAGAAAGTAAGTAGTAGTAAGTAAAGTAGCATTAAGGGAGTTATTAGACCAATCGATCGACGACAGAATGGTTTAGTCAACGTCGATCGATAATTTCTATCACAGCAACGACTAAACAATTCTGCCATCGAGCGATAAGATCGATCGATTGGTCTAAAACCTTAAGTGTCTCTATACACCTTCAATCTGATTGATTAGCCTATTGCAGTCCACTTCTGGACATAGTCCTCTCCCAATACGCGCCACAGAACTATAGTCCTCTCCCAATACGCGCCACAGAACTCGGTCCTGCGCCTTCCGCATCCAGTCCGACCCAGAGACACCTTAACGAAGTGTAACTGGGATAGACAAAATAAATAATGAAAGTAATGAAATGAATGAAATGAAATGAAAATCTGTTTATTACCACAAAAAAAATACAACATATAAAAATTACAATGGAACAAAAGTAAAAAAAAATGTGGCAAAAGGTGGTAACTCAGCAAGTGCTCCTTAACATCACAGATGCTTGACATCTGATTTTCAGTTACACCTGGTTCCCTTAGATGTTAGGCGGTAACAATGTTCTTACAGTACCTACGGTACTGTTATTTTAAATATAAAACAAAATATAATATATAACAAAACTAAATTTACATACCTAAATAAAAAAAATATGAGCGTTAACGTGTCTGTGTTTTTGTGTGAAATTGTGTAATATGTGTATGTGTATGTGTGTATGTGCTTTGGATTAATAATATCATTATCAATATCATTATCAGTTCAGAAATAGGGTTTCAGTTTCCATTTGTAAGTAAAGGTTTGCTTCCCCAGGTCCTGACATTCCCACCGTTCGACGGCACCGAGCGTCACTACCTGCACGCTCAGATCGTCCGCATCGCGGCGGGCGCCTCGGTGTCTCCGCAGGGGTTCTTCACCTTCGGCTCCGGGGAGGAAGAGGATATCGACTTGGAAGAAGGAATGGGTTTGTGATAGTCTAATCTTGAGGCTCTTAGTTTTGCTCTCTGACAATATTAAAATTTGATGCTTTTAGCAAACCGTATATACGTAGTTTGCGATAACCGTGTTTATATTAACTTAGGTATCTATACTTTTACAATTATTATTATTAAGAGGTAAAGTTTGTGTGTTTGTGACGTTGTAGGGGGTAATCTCTGGATCTACTGAACCGATTTTAAAAATTCTGTTTTGAATAAGTAGTCCATATAAAGGGGAGTGCCATAGGCTATATAATATCACGCTATAACTAATATGAGTGGAGCAGTAATGAAATATGTTTAAAAAAAGGACGCTTAATAACGTTTTTTAGCCGTCCAATGAAGTGGGCACGGGTCATCTAGTAATTTATATTCTGCTTTACCAATGCCAAAAAGAGGTACCTAAATGTTTATTTTCGCAGAAGTCAGTCATTTAGTCAGTACTTAATAAAAAATAAAATATTGTTATAAATGGTGTACGTACCTAATTTTAATTTAACTTAACTTTTTTTTTAATTTAACTTTGTTCCCAGGTGACATGGACTACAACCCAAACCCGTACTACCAGGGTCACAGCCTGAAAGACCTGCTGGACTCCAACCTGACGTACTGGGTGCATCACGGGAGACATGTCCTCAGACAAGGCAGGACGATCTGGTGGAACCCTAATCTACCACAAGTTAGTATAGGGCAATGTATAGTCGACCATATTGTTAATTGCTACTAATTATTAAACTAACTGTTTCATTCACACATTCGAGGTCCGGACCTCTAAAACCTAAAAATGTGGATAAATAATGATAGAATTAATAGTATCTGTTGAAAACAGGAAGAAGGACTCGAGGAGGAGGAAGACGCGGACGCCATTCCCCTGGTGGAGCCCGAGGTGGGACCTCCGCTGTTCACGTCGCTGTCGGAGGACGAGCGCGTTGAAGGCCTCAACGCGTGGACCACGCGCATCAGTTCCTCCCTCGTGCCGGAGAGGGCGCTCGTCACTATCAGGAGTAACAGGTGGCCCGGAGCCTTCGCGTATGCTAATGCGGGGAAGTAAGTGGTATTATACGTTGCTATTATTTAGTTGGATATAATTTATTTATTTCATTTAGAAACAAACAGTCATAATACAATAAGAGCTTAATACTAAAATAAAACATAGTTTTAGACCTTTAGTTTCCTATCTAAGGCACATATAAATATGGAAAAATAACATCATGGCGTAGAATTATGAAATATCTACTGTAGTAAGTACTGTAATAGTAACCAATCATAAAATAAAACGTGGCCCTTAAAATCTTTAACTCTACTCGTTACAATATGTTTCATGACGAAAGGAGGTGAAATGGTATAATTATCTCCTATGTAAATCAATGGGTATTTTTCGATGATATTGGTCCTTGAGTAAAATAGTGTAGGTACTTACCTTGAGGGGTACCTGAGGGTGTACCTTAGACTGCTGCCAGGAGCCGCAAAACTTCGTGTCTAGGGCACTTACTGTAGATGTGAACAAAGAACACTTGTCTTGCCAAATTAATAATAAGTATTAAATAAACATTAAAGTAAAAATATTATAAAAAATAACTTAATGCAGTATACTTACTTGTAGGATTATTTAAGAAAAAAATAATTAGGAACAGTTTTGTTTTGCACTTGACGTTCGTTAATTGTTATGAAGAATTCCATACAGACTTTAATAAACTTTTACAGGAAATCCGAGTGCATGTACGTGGGTTGGGGCTTGAAGTTCCAGCCGCCGAACTTCTCACCGCTACAGCTGATGATGCCGCAGGACGAGTACATCATAGGACCTGAGGTCATGGAGATGGCTGACCCTACCTTTGCTGATGAGGAGGTACGTATTTATTGTATGTCTTAGCGGTGAAGGCGTCGCTGTATAGTGAACCCTGCGGGTTCGAATCCCTTCTATAAACTATGAATTCTTGTCAAAATGACCACATCCTATTATGACTAAATCCCAGAACGACTAGGTGTGAATATTTCTAAAAAAAGATTCTACTGATCAATTCTACCATAGTTCGATCATTGGTAGAATAAAGTCGACGTCAATTGATTGAATGGTGGAATTAAATGCCATTGATCAATAGCCGAATCCACACCAAACGATCCATTTTGGATCGGCGATCCCGCGATCCATCGACGACGGATTGCTCGCGGCAAAGAGCGAGCGATCCTGCCGCGAAGTTTGGATCGCGCGAGGCAAGTCCAAATCAAAGGCTCCTGCCGCGCGCGATCGGATCGCGCTCTGGATCGTGGTGTGGGTCCGGCTATTTGATTCGTTGATGTTTTATTTCTTTAAGACGTCGATTAATCTATTCTGCCATGACAATTGATTGACCTCGATCAACGTGGATGGATGTCACCTAATTCGAACGATATTACTACGTTATAATATCCTTAGTGGTCAAAGTTGTTTGCTCAAATGACGCAGATTCGATTCCTCTCTACAAATAGCAACATTTTTTTCTATTTATTTGAATAAGTGTTATGTAATATATTTCTCGTTTGCAGGCGTACCGTATCGCCCATTTGCCGCCCCCTCCACCTCCAGAGTTACCGGGTGAAGGGGAAGGCTTTGGAGAGGAGTTAATTGAAGACTAAAGGAAAAACCTTATTTTATGTTTATTTAGTTCAATAAATAATTATATTTATATACAAAGTTGTATTAGTTTTTTTTAATGTTAAAAGCCTTTGTCGCGTGGTGTTTTACATGTAACAGACACAAAAATATCCAGGTTTAGTACAATCAGTCGTGAATTTTTTATCCCAGGATAGGCCAATAGTGCAAACACTGCCAAAATCATACTGCCAAAATGCAGCATTGACTCGGAATCGAACCTGAGACATTTACGTTGCCACAGAGGTTGTCGAGGTAATAAGAATTAAATAATAACTAAGTTTTTTATACATAATTATTTATTTACATATCACACTATCATATAAATATAACAATAATATTATTACATTTCAATAAGAAACAGTGCAACAGGGAAAATATTTTAAGTATCTCACTAATTATTATTTTGTATTCAAAAGACAGGGACCGTGTTAAGTCGTTTGGTAAGGGACCCTATAGGGTCTATACCTACCCTATAGGGTCCGAGGGTCCCTAACAAACCCTATACCGATTAGTAAAGGGTTTTGTGTCAAGTTTTTCTTTATTTTACCCATCTAGCATCTAAATAATTTCTATCATAGTTTGCTTTTAGTAAACTTATGGTAAAAATAAGGAATATAGGAGTGGGAAGTTATCCCTCCCTTATTAGATGATCAAACAGTGTTTGTCGTAAAATTAGACTAAGGGGAATTTCATAACATATTTTAAAAAAAAACTTAGCATAGTGAGTTTTATACTAGGGTTGGGTAATATGCCCAACCCTAGTATAAAACTCACTAGGGTGGTGGACATTTATGATTGACTAAATTTCCTTGCATCAGTGAGTGCACGTGAGTGATATTAAAAAAAAAACAAAATCATCATCATATCAGCCTACGGATGTCCACTGCTGGACATAGGCCTCCTCCAAACATTTTTTTTCTTTTTAATTTTTTTTTTTTAAAAAAAGACAACTCCCGCACTAGGGTTCATGCCCTGTGTCGCGGGGACCTTTTACAAACATTAATTAACGGACACAAAGAATACCCAGACCAGGACAATAATTTGTGGATCTCACAAATTATTGTCCTGCGTGGGGATCGAACCCACAACCTCTTGCACGGCAGCCGCTTGCGCTACCGTCGCGCCACCGAGGTCGTCACATTTCCACTATACAGACGGTCTGCCTCGTATCCATTTTTATTATTATTTCTTATGCTTATGCAATTGCGGGGCAGATAACTTGACTTTGCCGGGGAAGTTCCTGGCGACGTTTTCCTCCTTGACAGCCTTGAGGAGATCCTTCTCGCGAGGAGTGCCGGCTTTGTCTCGGAGGAACACTTGCACAGCAGTCTTGGCCGCCTTGCCTCTCTTACTCGCGCCTGGTGTTAACTTTACTTTGTATCTGAAATATTTGATAATAAATAAATAAAATCTTTATTTACCTAAAAGATTAGTTAAGTACAAACATTTTATACACATCTTGTTTTAGTTACAGTATCTAATTGTTATCATCATCATAACAGCCTATCAATGTCCCACTGCAGGGACGGGCCTCCTCCTGATATTTGGCCTACTTATACCACGCTAGCCAGACGGATTGGTATAGGGTTCAATTTCAAGTTTTCCTTCTTTTTATTTCGTTAAGATGATAGCCCCTTAGTCGGTTTTAACGACACCCATGGGATGAGATGGGGTGGTGACATACTGTATTCTTACTCCGTCACCACACGGAGAGTATCTAATTGTTATACAATAGGTATATCTCTGGACCTCACACTAGGAAGTCCCTGTGTCGTGGGGTCCTGTTTACATTATTATTGTGAATAGCACTTTTATATAGTATCTTAGGGCCAGATTCAGAGACCGCACTTTGACTTTACTTTAGTAAAGTCTAGTTATTATCTCTGAATTTGAAAAACATTACAAGAAATTTTTCGCATGAAAGTTTACTTTGGGAAGATTACTTTGAAAGAAAGTAAAGTCACGACTCTGAATCTGGGCCTTATATCTCGTTTTTGTATCAAAGTCGAACTTTCCTTCAAAGTAAAGTCAAAGTGCGGTCTCTGAATCTGGCCCTTAGTAACAAAGACAAAAGATCCGAACAGATACGAATCGAACATAAAGCAATAAAAATAATTATTTATATTCTAGTTAGGTTAAAATAATGACAATAATGAAATAGGAGTGTGTGTGTGTGTGTGTGTGTGTAATAAATAATAATATAAATATATCTTACACATTTACACAACGCCATCTAGTCCCAAACTAAGCAGAGCTTGTACTATGGGTAGTGGACAACGGATATAAACGTGCTTAAATACAATTGTTTTTTATGATTACGAAACACCCAGACCAATACAAACAATAATGTTCATGCACACAAAAATGTGCATTGAGCAGGAATCGAACCCAAGACTTCTGCGTAGCAGCCATGTAATATAACGACTATGCCACTTAGGTTGTCAGCGATTTGAAGTTTCATCGATTCATTCATTAGATTTTACGTGAAAGAGAAACTGTGAATAAACCGTGGTCCGTGTGGTGACGGAGTAAGAATACAATATGTCACCACCCCGTCTCATCCCATGGGTATCGTAAAAACCGACTAAGGAACTATCCGTGAATATAAACCCTATACTAATCCGTCTGGCCAGCGTGGTATTAGTAGGGCAAGTATCCCTGCGTTACGGAAGACCCGTTCCTGCAGTGGGACATAAATGGGCTGTTATGATGAAAGAGAAACAAACATCCATATTTACAAACATTCGTGTTTATAATATTTATAGGATTTGGAGACGATGTCATGCAGTGGACGTCCATTAGCTGTTGAAAATAAATAAATATTCCTCAGACATTCACACAACGCCATCTAGTCCCAAACTAAGCAGAGCTTAGCAGATGTGAAGATGATACATTGATGTACTTACTTGTAGTTATGTAGAGCAGAGTATGGGGCCACGACAGGGACGGCGAACAGTAGCTCGTCCTCTGTGAGGGGACACCCGGTCAGCTGACTAAGCAGCTCACACTCCGCGTCCACTGTGGCTTGCTCCGTCTAACAAAATTATACAAACGTTAGCATTTTTATTTTATTACAAAGATAAATCTCATAATAGGGAACGATCCCTGGATCAAAGGAATGCAGACATAGTATTAATGTAGTAGCAAATAGTACGACATTTTAAAGATAATATAAATTAATTTCTAATTTTGAGGGAAGTTTTTAAATTGGAATTTGTTCTTTATTTATTTATTACTATCTGATGCCCGCGGCTTCACCCGGCGTTGTATATGTAGGTTAAATGTTATTCTACACCCTGAACTAACAAATTTCATCAAAATCCATTCAATCATTTTTGCGCGAAAGAGTAACAAACATCCATCCGTAACAAACTTTCGCATTTATAATATTAGTAGGATATAAATTGAAATTATCTTCAACGTTTTGGTTGGTGTCCAACCAGCTGTGAGTTCAAGTCAAAATAAATCCTCTGACATTGCTTAACGACTGTTTACGGCTGTCGCGCTAGTGGCTCCGTATAAAGCAATGGGCTGATATAAATAAATAATCTTCACACATTCACACATCGCCACCTAGTCCCAAACTAAGCAAAGCTTGTACTATGGGTACTAGACAAGGGATAAACATACTTAAATACTTTTTTTTTGTAAATACATACATATTATACATAGAAAACACTCAGACCAATGCAAACAATCATGTTCATGAACACAAGGATTTGATTTTGAGCGGGAATCGAACCCGAGACCTCTGCGTAGCAGCCATGTAATCTACCGACTGCGCCACAGAGGTCGATATGATGATGTCTTACCTCTAATTCGGCTTCAGGGTCGGGTTCCTCCTCTGACTCCGCCTCTAGCAGGAGAGGCGCAGGTTGAGGTATCTTGGGTCCTCCCTTGCCGCTAGGCTTGACCTTGTTGGCCTTAGCCGCCGCGGCTTTCTTCTGAGCCTTCTTTGATTCCTTCTCCCCTTTGCCTGACTGTAATGTGAAATAAGATAAATTTAACATAGGTTGCATGTAGACACAATAGTACAATAATGGGTATGTATTATATAATATGATACATGGGACAAGGAAAAGGTTAGATTTTTGATTTGTGTCATATACCTTCTTAACCCGTTCACGTTGTATGAAATGACTGTTTGAATGTTTGTTTGTAGTGTGCATGCCTGAACGGGTGAGTATGTGCTAGAGTATTTGTGACTTGTGTGAGGATGTAGTTAAGCCTCTGAAGTCGCTTAACGACTGTGTCACTACGACTACAGGCAGGACCAACACCGGACACTTAGATGAAATACTGGGCAGTTACGAAACAGCTTTATCGTTTATAAATAAAAATAAGTCGGGTTTTCCTTCCTGTCGCTATAACTCCAGAACGCACGAACCGATTTTCACGGTTTTGCATTCGTTGGAAAGGTCTCGGGCTCCGTGAGAAAATTCAGGAAAAAATTCAACAGAAAAGCGGGACAATAAGCCGGGACAGGCAGCTAGTCGTTTATAAATCAGAGTATGCAAATAACCTGTGCATATGAGCTGTGTAACTGTGAATGTAATGTTTGAACATGTTCTTTCGTTTTGTGTACACACAATTAATATGTTATGTATGTAAGTTGTAATTCTTTGTTTTTTTATTTTTTATTCACGGACATCTCTACACAGCGCCATCTGTTACCAAAGTAAGCTAGGCTTAACCTGCTTGTGTTATGGGTGACAGAACAACGGATATAAATATCTATCTACTTTTTTTTTGTAAATACATACATAATATTATACATAGAAACACTCAGACCAATGCAAATAATCATGTTCATGCACACAAAGATTTGCATTGAGCGGGAATCGAACCCGAGACCTCTGCGTAGGAGTCATGTTGTATTACCACTACGCCCCAGAGGCCGTCGATGATGTGTGACTGTGCATGTGTTTATAAGTTATAAGATAAATATATTTACCTGTAAAACTTCTAACATAAACGCTCTATCCTCCTCATCTTGATGTCTGTATTTTTCTTTCATCTTTTTCAGTTTACCTTTTTGCCCACGCTTGGACATATTGTCCACTTTCTCTTCTTTCCTTTTTTGTTCTTTTATCTCCTTCTGTGGCTTCTTACCTCCCTTTTTAGGTAGGGACGGGAATGTGAGTAGTTTTTCTTCGGCTATGGAAAAAAGAATGTTTTTGGTTTAGTTACAAAATGCAAACTAGTCAATAGAAAAAAGGATCACTTGTTCATTTTCAAGTTAGTGGTAATTTATTGATAGTGAATTGAGTTTTTCTATGTTTTTTTTTTGGATAAATTAACTTATGGTTTAAAAAAAAAATAAAAAGCCTATTTTTAAAGGTGTTAAACTTACACTTTTTAAAATATGTTGCTTGCTCTCATTAACTTACAAATGTACCATTTTAATTATTCTAACCCTCTTCCTACTCCAAAACATCAAAGATTGGCCAAAATATTGAAAAAACACAGTGTCCCTGATTTTGTTTCGAGTACCGAAAATTCTGCCGTTTTAATTTCAAATACATACGTGATTTGTGGAATAATTTATTACATATTTGTTATAGATAATAATTTTATACTCATTCTTGCACTATTCGCAACCGCTGTATTTAAATTGATACTTTAGTTAGAGAGAAAGTTTTAATAGTTTAGTTTACTTACTATTATCTGAAGTCTCAGAGATAGTCCTTGATATTTGCGATTTTAGTGTCACCTGACCTGTACCGTGGTCCACCTGCAATCAAATAAGGTAATTATTCATTAAATCATTTGTTATTTTAGTCTCTCATTCAACCCTATACTAATGAGTATACGTTAAGTTTCTCTGTCTAAACATCAAAAAGTACCCATCCGTTTAGGAGGTATAACCATTTTTTTAAAACGCTTCCAATGTACCTACCCTATATATAAATATTTATTCCCGATGGTTGAGGGAGCCACAGAACCGCTTTAGGTAAAATTATTTGGAGTAGGGCTATGTCCAGAAGCAGACATGCATTGGCTGATATGGTAATAATGATATCCTCAAAACAGGGCGTTAATGTCCCACTGCAGAGACGAGGCTCCTCCCGTGACATAGGGATACTTGGCCTACTAATACCACGCTGGTCAGACGGATTGGTATAGGGTTTAATTTCAAGTTTTCCTTCTTTTTATTTCGTAAAGATAATATTTACGGATAGTCCCTTAGTCGTTTTTTACGACACCCAAGGGATGAGATGGGGTGGTGACATATTGTATTCTTACTCCGTCACCACACAGATAACTGATGATATACTCTAATAAAAATCTTAATATCTGCATTCAAAACATCTCCCTCAGAAGAATCACTGTTTCTGTCCAATTCTTCTTTAGAGAATGTCATTAAACTGACGGATAAGGGTTTTTTTTTTAAATTGGCCTACCAGAATGACTCTATGGTGCATGATGTTAAGCATCCTACAGTCCAAGAATGGCGAGCACCATGCCAGCTACAATATAAGGCATGAATGTCTCCACTATTGCGGCTTAAGAAGATGCTTTTTCACGCCTCATGTTATCACACAGTCGGCTTATTTATTCAACGACGTACATTTTACCGATTGACTGATTCTAAAAATATAACTCTTTCTGTAGCGATAATGCCCTATATCGCGGGGTCTTTTACAAATATCAATTTAACTGGATGTTCCTTATGTCCATAAACAACATCCAGACTCAGGACTATAGTTTGTGGATTAATGATACCTATCACTATAGTATTATTAGTAGGTACCTTAATATGTGTATTAAGAACATCTTCCTCAGAAGAATCGCTGTCGCTGTCCGAATCTTGTTCATTCTTCTCTGTTCCCTCGTTCTCTTCTCTCGTCCCCTTCTCTTCTGCGCTCAGACCTTCTACTTCTGTTGTCTTCTCTTCTGTTATAGCTTCCAGTTTATTATCTTCTTGTTTAATATCGTCATGCTCTGATTTTTCATCTGTAATGATGAGATTAAAGAATTTTTGTTAGTTTTGAAAGAATTACGGTACTAGGGATCGATCGCTGTGGGGCAGCTACTTAGATATGAAATAACGGACACAAAGAATACCACAACTTATGCATGGAATTTAAAATATCGCTGCCACACGGAAAATAGAAATTCACCCTAGGTGCCGTAAGGGTATTTGTTTAATTGACTTTAGTATTAATTGGATAACAAAAATCAAACAAAAAAGAAATAAAGTAAATAATTAATAAATTAGGTACTTAATTTAAATGATCAGGTAATTTAGATAATTTAAATTAATAAAAAAAAAGACTTGATAGCACAGGTGCGTGTTTATCAGTGAACCTGTTAATGTGTAATAACTTTTAGGGCGTCGGCGTCGCGACATAAAATAAATACTACTAATTTAGCCCTCACCAATTATAATAATGTAATGCACGTAAATAAATATGCTTACCATCGTCAGAGACAATAATCTCGACGTCTTCCTGTTCTTGTACTGAGGTGACGTCAGAGTTGTCGTCCAGCGCCTGTGACTTCCTCTCGCCTCTGTGACGATCTATACAACTGTCCTCTAACTGAAACACATACATTGATAAATAAATATTTTATAAATTACAAAGACATGGAATTCGGTATGTAAAGATTTTTTTTTGTATTTTTTATTATATTTCTATTTTAAAGGTTTATTAATTATAAACAACTAATTTGAGTATTTTTGTTTTCCCAGCTATAGGTTATTTTTAATAAATATTTGAAGTTTTACTTGTGATGACGTCATGCGTACGGCTGAATTACTTGAGCAATAAAGGAAGAGACAAACTTCTGTTCAACCGGACGTATGATTATGATATAAGTATGTATGATTATGGACGTTCATGTATAATTGTAAAAATGAACACAATGTTGCTATTTTTTGCGCCAAAAAATATGATTATATTCCATACCGATCTAAAATCTCGAAATGGTTTTGGAATTGACATAGGTAAACTTTTACTTTACATACCGAATTGGGATACAGATTAAAATATTTTGCGAAAAGAATAACAATTGAAAAATATGATGTTGGAAACCAAGAATCGAACCTATGTCTACCGAGTATTCATTTTGAGCGCTAGGCCAAGTCCGTGTTTCGTTAACCAAATTTATTCATATTGATTGCCCAAAAATTCCATTGTCTTTCGTTCGTAAGCTTTATAGGTAGAACCACACTCAAAGTCAAAGTCAAAATCGCTTCATTCAAGATAAATACAATTCTCATTATATATTTCTTGACGTCCTTTAAACTACTTAATCTAAGTTTAAATACATTTACAAGTTTAGCAAACTTTACCACCGCCTCCAAAGCGCTAGTAGAGAAGAAGACACACTGTACACTTACTCTAAACAAATTCTACTAATATTATAAATTGCGAAAGTTTGTGAGGATGATGATGATAAAGCAATGGTTAAATTTGGTAGTCGAGACGGATACTCGGTTGGCCTAGTGGTCATGGCGCTGGACGCGTATAGTCCAGAGACGCGGTTTCGAGTCCCGCCTCGAGTATCAATTTTTTTCATTGTCTTTCATCTTTTCGGATTTTTCTAGTTATACCTAAACTTTGTAGGTAAAAAAAATTTATGTGACTTGACTATATTAGGTATGACTTACTCTAAACATAAAACTGAAGCCGAACTGCAGATGCTCAGGCAGCAGGTAGTTCTTCTTGCCCCTGATCATGAAGGAGCCCGTGGTGAGGTACTCGCCTGTCGGGGCCGACTTGGACACCTGGTGTGCGTGGACCCACCAGGCTCGGGTTAACACCTTCGCTTCCCACGCCACGCTGTGGGGAAAACGAGAACTTATTAGATAAAGGTATCCAGACTCGGGATAATAATTTGGTATTTGAACTTGCAATTTGCATAAATTTAGGTTATTATACCAAAGCGATATAAATAAAGCACATCGATGGCACAGTTAGGCCAGGCAGCGGCCAAGAGAGAATGGCTCTCTCATATTCTCTCCTCTTTACTCTTCCCCAAAAGAAAAGAGGAGAGAATAGAAATATTCTTTAAAATACGCCTTCCTCTCTCCTACGTTTGCCGTGCCCGACAGGGTCCATAATGCTACTTATTTTGTTAATATGTAAGAACCCTGTTACATTATGGTGTGTAATAAGCGTATTGAGTATTAATATGAAAGGCACAGTTGGACCTCCGTTATTTTATAAAAGCTATGAGCACGACCTGGTTAGAAATAGAAATCTATTATAGTTAGGACTAAGTTAGGACGACGGCGGGAAACCGATGGATGAGGAAGGCACAAGACCGCACAAGGTGGCAATACTTGGAGGAGGTCTATGCCCAGCAGTGCACGTAAATTGTCTCACCTGTAAGCGACAGCAGCTTGCCCCGCTTCAGCTAGAGTCCTGGGCGGCACTTCCCCCGCGCGAGGGTTCTTGACGACGACGGAGGAGGCGCCGGACAGCTCCGCGTGCACGTACAGGTCCGGCGCGGACAGGTAGCGCTTCACTAGCAGCTCGTTCTGTTGCTGGTCGCGACCTCCTATCACCTGAGCGATATAAGAACCAGGGTCAATACAGTCCAGGAATAAACGGTCTGATTAAATGCTTCTTAATTCCTTCACATTACGCTTGTAGAACCCGATGAATTCCACACAAATTATATTTATTTATTTATTTATTTCTCTGTTAACATTACAGGCTATCAACCCAATGCGATAACAGGGTATTGTAACACATATATCTAGATAAACCATACTAAACTTAATACATACCTTACTACTAATTAACATCACAAAACCAAAAATAAAATAATTAATTAAACAAAGACATCACACAGCCTTTACATAACACTTTAAAATAAAATTATTATCCTAATCATTTATCTATCTCGATAACACAAATTATACAACAAAATTTTTGTGAATTCACTCTGATGACATGTAAAGATATCTATTTGCTCGTGCACAACATTAATAACTCGGATAGCTTGCGTGACCGTAGCTTTTGCCAGTAAATTCGTCCTAGCCACTGGCACCGCTAACAAAGGCGGACGCCGCCTCCTTCCTACATAGTTGTCTGGTATCCAGAAATAAATACTTTGTAGAACGTCTGGGTTGTGTACCAGTCCACGAATCAATTTCACCAAATAAGTGGCAAGAGTACACTCTCGACGCACCTTCAATTGATTGTACCCGACCATGCCCAAGACGAATAAAGAGGGATACATCAATGGATACAACGGGTACACCCCATACAACTTCCAGTACAGGTGACGCGTGAACTTATTCTGAACGCGCTCTAGCATCAGTGAGTATTTACTCTCATGAGGCGCCCATATGATTGCACTATGCTCCTAATTACTTCTGATTAATGCATCATATAGGGCTCGGACTGCAGAGATATTGGTAAAAGAACGCGTCTGTCTCAATAAGAACCCTAGATTTCTATACGCCTTCTTACAAATTTTAATTATGTGCTCACGAAACAATAGCTCGGGGGTCATGCAAACTCCTAAATCCCGCACCTGTGTGACTCGTTGCAATGGTGTATTTTCGAGCATGTACTCATGAACTAGGGGTGAACGCACGCGGGTAAAACTTATTATTGAGCATTTTGATACATTGAAATACAACTTGTTTTCATGACTCCATCGAACTATCCCATCAATGTCAGCCTGCAAGCACTTGCAGTCTGTTTCACTCTTAATTTCATACAGCAACTTGAGGTCATCTGCAAATAACAAACAAGACCCATATTTGACGACATCCGGTAAATCATTTATCATAATCAAAAATTCCAGAGGCCCCAAATTGCTGCCCTGACTCACTCCTGATCTGGTGTAATACGGATTAGACTCCTACCCATTGTAGTCGACATACTGCTGTCTATCTTTCATGTATCCAGCAAAAAACTGTAACAATTGTGGCCGGCACCCAATCTCGGCCAGCTTCCTTAATAAAATATCATTATTCACGGTGTCAAACGCCTTCCTAAAATCAAAATAAGCCGCGTCAACCTGCACTCCAGCATCCACCGCTGGCACCACCCTCGTCATAAAGCTGAGGAGATTGGTGGCTGTGCTACGACCCGGTCTAAATCCGTGTTGTGCGTCCGATAGTTGACCATGTATCTGTGCCTTTAAGCAGCGCTGCAAGGCTGACTCGAACACCTTAGCCGGAGTCGACAACACAGCCACTGGCCTATACCCGTCTATGTCAGATCCTGCCTTACCTTTGGGTACTGGAATGACTCTGGTGATTTTCCAGCGGGTCGGAAAAGTGGCTGAGTTCAGGCTTGTGTTAAATATATAACGCAATGGTTCCGCTAGTACTCTGCCACAGTCTTTAACAAGAAAAGCTGGTATACCATCCGGACCCGCCGATCGCTTAGCCTTTATGCTTTTAAGGGCAATGTGTACGTCCTTGACCGTAAGCTGCCCGATCTCGACCTCTGTACTGTACCCCGTCTTCGCCGACGCTGACGCCTCTCGTGGATTAAGTCGTGGGGGTTCAGTACTGTATACAGACTCAAAGAAGTCAGCAAACTGCTGAGCACATTCGCTGTCAGATAAATACTTACCGTCTTTAACAATGGCTTGTCTACCCATTGCCCCTCTCTGCGATCTTATAAACTGCCAAAACTACTTTGGGTCCTTAGCAAATTGACATTGAACTTTAATTTTGTGTTGGAAGTAAGCAATGTTAATTAATTTCTTAATTTGTGATCTGAATTTAGAGAAATTAGAGTAATCTACGCTACTTTTGTTTTGTTTAAACCTTTTGTGAAGCGCCGCTTTTGTTTGTAACCCGCTAATAATTTCAGCTGTATACCACACCGGATAAACCAATTTAGATTTCCTACAATTTTTTCTCAGAGGGACACTTTCATCTAATATACTATAAATCTTAGCATAAAAAAAGTCTAACATATCTTCTAAATCGATCATATCATACATTTCACTCCAGTCAGTCGACCCCAGCATTGAATATAACAACTCATAATCCGCTTTATAAAAGTTGTATTGTGACCTACTGTTGCTTCTATTTGAAAAAGGCGCGCGTGTGTTAGCGCTAACTATGGTGCCAGTAGTGACGTCTGCGTCACCAACCGCGGGCGGGACCACGTCGGCGTGCGACGCGCGGCCGCTTATTGCGATGTCGACTGCCAGCGCCGGGTGGTACGCGTCCATGGGCAGTATGCCCTCGTTCCCCGCAGACACCGACACACCTGCGCTCGCGCTCAGCACGAGATCTAACTGTCTTTTGTTGCAATTTGGGACCGTATTATACTGAGTGAATTCACAAAATGAGATAAAATATTCAAAATAATTTACAATGTTGTTATTGCACGAATACAAATTAAAATCACCCACTACTATTAAATTATTTTTGTACTTCACACACCATTTTTCTAAAATACAACAACATACTCATTTTCATCTGTCAGTGGTGGAATGTAAACAACACAACACGTAAATAGAAAACGATTATTCGTATAAACAGCTGTACAAATTAGTTCAAACTTACATTTATTAATGTCTATATCACCTGGCACACGCACTTGTCGTAGCTCGAACTTAGGTCCAGCCACCAACATTACACCTCCCTGTTTCCGGCCGTCCACCCTGTCGGATCTCACTGCCTGGTACCCAGGAAGTAAGAATTCTGGATCTTGAATGGATTCGTTTAAACCAGATTCCGTAATAGCGAATAAATTCGACTCCGACGCCCCCAATAACGACAAAAACTGTGTAGTTTTAGTGCGTAGCCCTCTGACGTTTTGGTATAGAAGGGTGATGTATCTACTCGGTTTGTAATTTGTCTGGTTTGAGTGAGGGACGAAACCAAACCCACTCACTAAATTCTACATTCACCGGCCAAATCTCGGGGTCATAAAGTTTCTCAAAATCACTAGCTATTACCCCTACTTTGAATGAGGCATAGTCACGGTCAGTCTTAGGTCTAAGTTTTTCAACAAGAACTTCATTGTCATCGCCAAGTATCTGTTTAATGTGTTCCTTTAACTGATCCTCTGTTGTGGACTTTCCCAGTCTCCACACGTGTAAAAATCTTTTACGTTCTACCGCTTTTAAAGTAACGATTGAATTATTACCACCTCTTTTTACTGGTTTTCTCTTGTTTTTATTATTTGTAATTTCAATCCAGTCATTTTCGATGATGTTGCTTACTTTCGTAGCTGCGTCCTTTCGAGCCACCGCCGCGTAACTAGCGGTACTCGGCACCGGCAGCGCGGATGCCTGCCCGTTGTTGTTCGTGTTGGGCAAAGTTGCCGTGTTACCATCACAGAATTTTGAAGGCTTGTGGGTTGGTACACTCAAAGACATTGTTGCATTAGTATCAATGTTACGTGTTAAATCTATTTCATTAGATAAATATCTCTCAGATTCTAAACGTTTAATTTGTTGTTCGTAAGCATTGCATTTCTTGTTTGCATCATCTTATTCCTGTCTAAGCTTACTATTTTCACTGGCCAGGACGCCTACAGTAGTTTTAATTTCCTGTAGAATATTCAATTCAAAAACACTAAGTTTTGCCATGATTACGCTGCTCACTTTATCTACCAATTCATCCGATGATAACTGGACACTCTCCTGGAAAGACTGATTCTCCATTATATCTATTCCGGAACCAGCGGCGGCACTGACTCCGCGCACCGGTGTATCATCGGTTACATGAATCCGCTGGGTTACATTAGCGCACGATTGTCATTTAAAAGACCGCTTCAATTGCACTTGGCCTTCTCTAAATGCGGCCGTAGTAATATTGACACATTTATAGTGATACCCAGATTTACATCCAACACACTTAATTAAGTCCACTGCATCAATTTTTTTATTACATACTGCCATTGATTTACAAAAAACCAAAGATACACACTCCACTTCCCAAAAACGTCCGCAACAAATGGGCGCATTGTGCACTTTTTTTAAATTAGTATCGCGTTGTTCTACCGGCAAACGTCAATCATTAAATTTTATTGCTTTATGTGCATTACTTTTTAAATACAACTTTATGTCATGCGTGTAAGATTGAATTTGAAAAAAGAAATATGTTTACGATATTACTATACGTATTTATTGCGTATGTTTAATTTGGTGACACTTTTGGCTGTTAGTTTTGTTTGAAAATGAGCATCTAGGGTTGTGCATCAATGGCAGTATGCATTGATTTATAAAAAACCCTAGATGCACATTTTCAAACAAAACTAACAGCCAAAAGTGTCACCAAATTAAACATACGCAATAAATACGTATAGTAATATCGTAAACATATTTCTTTTTTCAAATTCAATCTTACACGCATGACATAAAGTTGTATTTAAAAAGTAATGCACATAAAGCAATAAAATTTAATGATTGACGTTTGCCGGTAGAACAACGCGATACTAATTTAAAAAAAGTGCACAATGCGCCCATTTGTTGCGGACGTTTTTGGGAAGTGGAGTGTGTATCTTTGGTTTTTTGTAAATCAATGCATACTGCACAATAATTCATTGTAAAATCCAAATCCAATAATTCGACGATAACACAGTGCGAGCGAGACACAGTTAGCCCGTCCGCCCGAGAGTGAAAGAGTGCGCCGCAATACTTTCGCGCCACCCACTTGTTGTTATTTTGTCACTGACTTCCAAGAACACAACATAAAATGTTTAGTTGTAAAAAGAGTTAAAAGAAACACTATCACTCATATTATAACTGTTCTTCGTAATCTGTACTTCAATTAATGTGAAACATTTACTTTAATACAGTTTTTATTAACTAACTCCGGAATAACGAATTAATATCAATAATATTCATTCGAGCGACGTTTACTCCGCTCGCGCGTACCCGCCAATATAATATAAACATATATTTGTGTGGTACACAAATTATTATTCTTGTTTATATGTCTATAGAGGAGAACCTCAGTAACCGACATAGCGCTCAGAGAGAATTGCCCGGTTAAAGTGGCGGTGAGCAGGGCACATAGCGAGGAGAACCGCAGCCGTTGGGGCAGACAGATTCTGGAATGGCGACCGCGTACCGGAAAGCGCAAGGTGGCAATACTAGGAGGAGGCCTAGCAGTGGACGTCGATTGGCCGATATGATGATGAGGATATGTCTATAAGGTATAAGTCCCTGCGAAACAGGGGTCGAACATTAGTGAGGAAGTTATCTTAAATAAACTATCAAGAACACAGAATTTTAGTTGAGTTCATAACATTCATAGAAATTTTCGTTGATTTCGAAAAAATCTTAAAGAGTATAAAACTTTGTTTTTACTACTTTGTATTCTATTCTCGTCACGATAATTAGTTTTTAGCTTTAAATTATTTTTTAATTGTCTTGTCCAGAAGACGTATAGGAAAAGTTAATTTAAAAGTTAGAAGACCAGGCCGTGGCCCACAGCTTCTGCCACAAACAACTTGAATTCAATATGCTCGCGATACATGCTTACTGGTCTCGTGAAGAATGGGCCTGAGTTTTGTTTAAAAATTAATGCAAAGCTTTTACCACTTACCAAATAATTATCAGTAGATATGAACCAGAAGAACTTCTCGAACCAGTACGTCTTCCTCGCCTTGATGATGTTGCTGACCGTGTGAGCCTCTTTGAGAGTCTGTTTCGTTTTCCTCTCAGCACTCTTTAGAGCTTTATCAGCTGACTCTAAAGTTTTCTGCTGCTTCTTAGCTGCGGTCCGTTTTTGGTCGTAGTATCTGAAAATTGGGAGATCGTTAACCAAAAATTAATAATTTTTGTATTGTTTCAACTAATAAACCCTAGAAGATCTTGAGATTTACAAAAAATAAACACTTAGTAATAAAAATTTCGTCAAATATTGTAATTTTGCTACAACAATATAAAGTTTCTTACTCGTAAATTGTTGATCTTTTTGTCAAAATAATGGTACACACGAAAAATTTGCTTGATAGTCATCACTTTGGCAAAATTGTTATACTAAACCTGGACTATATGCAGTCGGTCGCAGAGGACTTAAACCAAAAAAAGTGAATTGCCCAGCCACCCAGGTATACCTTATGGGGTAGGAACCTAGGATTGGACTGTCAGTCACTTCCAGCAAGTGCTAAGGGCATGTCCTCATTATCTTTAGATTTGCAGTGTGCTTAATGGTTGTGAATCTGGTGTTAAACATAACGTTTTTGTCTTAAAAACCTCCGTATTTGTCTATGTGTGAGAAAGAGAAAGAGGGAGAATGTATGTGACAGAGTGAGAAATAAAGTGGGTAGAAAAGAGAGAGGAAGACTGTGTGCACGAGTGTGTATGTGTTCGTTTAAGATCATAAGTATTGAGCACGAAAAAGTGTATATATGCGTTTATTGAGCGACAAGCAGCCGCTAGTCAATCAGCGCTGGTTTTCAGTAGGTCATCATTATCATAACAGCCCATTAATGTCTCACTGCAGGGATGGGCCACCTCCCGTGACGTTGGGATACATGGCCTACTAATACCACGCTGGCCAGAAGGATTGGTATAGGGTTTTATTTCAAGTTATTTTTATTTTATTTCGTAAAGATAATATTCACGGATAGTCCCTTAGGCGGTTTTTACGACACCCATGGGATGAGATGGGGTGGTGACATATTGTATTCTTACTCCGTCACCACACGGAGAGTAGGTAAACTAGGCTTAAATGTAAACTATACCTTCTAGCATTAGCATGTGCAGTGAGGGACAGATCAATGTCGACACACATGGGCTCCTGTGTCTCATCGTAAGGGTCTGCCAGCAGCAGGGTGATGTGGTTGGTGTTCAGCTTTAAATGTTTGATGCAGGACGCCACAGGGTCGCTGTTATCTTGCGCCGTCTTCACTAACAGTTTTATATCGTCCCATCCCATCTGGAAAGTAAAAATACTTCTTAAGGGCTATACAATTAGACTAACTTAACCGAATTTTTAACGATTTTAAGGAACGAGTTTTTAATTAAACGTCGCTTACTAGCGCATTCGAAAAAAAAACCGGCCGTTTTTGCTTTAAATGCAATATTTATCTAATTGAAAAACTTTTAAAGTGTTGAGAGTTGCTTATACATATAAATACTTTATTGCCGTTTCTCAAGACTTTCAACCTCCTGGTGGGAAGCAAACCACCAACAACAGCATTCCCAGACACATTTTGATGTGGTTCTCTAGTATCAAGTGTAGTAAGAGTACAACGTAACTGGTTAGCTAGCAAGCATAAAACTTATATGTAATTTTATACAAAAATTTAAAACCATTACGTAAACTTTTCAATTGCACCATTGAAAGTTTACGGCTGTCGAGCTTAGATGGCGTTGAACAGTTGAGTTTTAAGTTGCGGTGCTAGTGGCGCCGTATAAAGCAATGGTTGAATTTGGTAATCGAGACAGATACTCGGGTGGCCTAGTGGTCATGGCGCTGAGGGCGGATACTCGGGTGGCGTAGTGGTCATGGCGCTGGAGGCGGATACTCGGGTGGCCTAGTGGTCATGGCGCTGAGGGCGGATATTCGGGTGGCCTAGTGGTCATGGCGCTGGAGGCGGATACTCGGGTGGCCTAGTGGTCATGGCGCTGGAGGCGTATAGTCTAGAGACGCGGGTTCGAGTGCTTTTCGGATAGTATACCTGGTTAGCCAGCGCGGCCTGCACGGCTCCCCTGGCCTGCTCCACGAGGCGCGTGTTGGCGGCCACCAGCTCCGCCGCGCGCACGTCGCTGGCCTGCGTCTGCTGCAGCGCAGACACGCGCTTGTCGTGGTCCTTGCGCACGTTAGACAACTTCTTTAACGCTTCACGCTCTATTTGAACCGTCTGGAAACATTTACAAATAAATTAACCTACAAAACTTAGGTATAACTAGAAAATTGCGAAAAAAAATGACAGTGTTAAAACTTTAGACACTCAAGACAGGACTTTAACCCGCGTCTTTAAAGATAACGCCTCCTCTCAACTAAACCACTCAAGTTATCATGATCATCATCTTGAAGAAATAAACATTTTGTATTGTATTTTAAGTAGGTATTGTATTTTGTAATTTAAGTAGGTACCAAAATTTTAACATCAAGTGATACTTAAGCCATAGCCATTATGATTACAATAAATGATATAATTTTAATAAATGATTTTGTTTCGAAAATCGAAGTTTCATTCTAAGTCCAAAAGAGACATTCTGCGAAAGAGACATTATGCGAAAGAGACATTTTGCGAAAGAGACATTCTGCGAAAGAGACCTTTTGCGAAAGAGACATTCTGCGAAAGAGACGTTTTACGACAAGTGACATTTTGAGAAAAGAGACGTTTTGCGCCTGAGCCGTATTTATATATCAGCTTAAGGACGTCCACTGCTAGACATAAGCCTCCTCCAAATATTTCGAGCCTGAGCGCGTTTCATCAGTTCTCCGCGCTATGTGCCCAGCCCACCGCCACTATAGCCGAGCAATCCTGAGCGCTCCTGTCGGTAACTTTAGTTCTTCTGCGGATTTCCTTATCTCTAATAGCGCTCTCCATTATCCGTGTGGTGACGGAATAAGAATACAATATGTCACCACCCCATCTCATCCCATGGGTGTCGTAGAAATCGACTAAGGGACTATCTATGAAAATTATCTTTATATTGAAAGAAGGAAAACTTGAAATTAAACCCAATACCAATCCGTCTGGCCAGCGTGGTATTAGTAGGCCAAGTATCCCTCCGTCACGGGAGGGACATTAATGGGCTGTTATGATTGCCCTCTGAGTGACAGTAAGCCTTCACTCACCTTCATGTCAATCTTCTGCCCCTCAAGAGTAGAGAAGAACTCATCAACTGCCCTGTCAAATGTTTCATACTCGGCGTGTGGTCCATTCTGATGCTGACTAAACAGTTTTGGATGAAATTCTATATTTGTCACTAAGAATGTACTTCCTTCACCGTCGGGGTTCGGACGCTCTTCTTTCTTCTGTGTTATGTAACCCTGGAGAAAAATATAAACTAATTGAGTACATATATAAAATTAGAAGATTTAGACAGGATTCGAACATAGGACTTTTCCGGACAAGCGTTATTGGTGCTTTGAACGCTACTTTATTTTTATTATCATACCTGTGCCGCGGGGACTTTACAATCATAAATTTGACGGATATAAAGAACTTCCAGACTCAGGACAATAATACGTGCGTCACACAAATAATTGTCATTCATAGGATTTAAACCGTTTATTTTTAGACCGCGCAGGGTGGAAACTTTTGGAGGAGGCCTATGTCCAGCAGTAGGCGTCTATACGCTGATATGATGATGATGATAGGATTTAAACCCTCCACTTCGTAGACGGTAGCCGCTACTACGACCTCTGCACTATCGAGGTACTCTGATTATTTTTTATTAGTCTTATGCTTTTATTTAAGGGCCTTTACGTAGTTCACTAGCGCCGCCAATAGGATAAATAATGTAAAATGTTGATAACAAAGTCTTGAGAAAAGGCAATAAAGTATTTGTAAAACACACTCTCAACACTTTAAATATTTTTCAATTAGTTAAATTTCGCATTATAAAAAAACGGCCGTTTTTGTTTACAATGCAATATGTATTTAATTGAAAAACATTTAAAGTGTTGAGAGTGTGTTATACAAATACCTACTTTATTGCCTTTTCTCAAGACTTTGTTATCAACATTTTACATAATTCATCCTATTTATAAATTATGATTTTTTTTTCATTTGGCGGCGCTAATAGGTTCTATTAACGCACTTAAGTTTAATGTTGTGTTTTCAAAAATGTCACTTCTTTTCTTACCTTAGAAACTTCAATCCTAGCAATATCAAGTAATTGCTCAGCTTGTTTTAACGCTGTAACTAGTTTCTCAAGGTCCTGTTCTAGATAGAATCCTTTGCCAGCTTCTTGTGTGATCTTCATTGTGCCGGAAAGACCATTTTCTAAGAGTACATGGTCTATGATGGCTGAACCATACTCTATAGGAAAAAAAAAAAGTTTTGATTTTAAAAACGCGAAGGTATTTTTTTTAAGCTTCAGTTTGATTTTGAAAAGTGCAAAAGCCCTGTAGTTTTTTTTAATAAATTGATTGATGACAATATTTGATCCAAACATTTATAGATTAGGATGCTTATCATATAATGATTGATGAATTTGACGACCTCGGTGGCGCGACGGTAGCGCAAGCGGCTGCCGTGAAAGAGGTTGTGGGTTCGACCCCCACGCAGGACAATAATTTGTGAGATCCACAAATTATTGTCCTGGTCTGGGTGTTCTTTGTGTCCGTTAATTGATGTTTGTAAAAGGTCCCCGCGACACAGGGCATGATCGCTAGTGCGGGAGTTGTCTTTTTTTTTAAACAAAAATTGATAATGTCTCGATATCGCCGATACATGACTAGTATCAGACCAAGTTTCAAACCCTGTGGTACACCTCCCAGGGTTCCAAAGTAAGCAAAAGGACAAGCTATTTTTGATGAAGAGCAAGATATATTTTTTACAAAGCTTAATTAGTGCATAAAATATGTATATTTTAAACCCCAGATGCAAAAACGACAGAGTGTTATAAGTTTTACGTGTCTGTGTGTGTGTGTGTAAATGTCTGTCTGTGGCATCGTAGCTCCCAAACGGATGATCTGATTTCAATGCGGTTTTTTTTTGTTTGAAAGGTATATCAGTTGAGTGTGTTCATAGCTATGTTTGATGGAAATCGGTTTAGGTCTTCAAGGTCATCAGGTCGTTTGTTAGGTGTGATAGTAATGTTACACGCTCAGTTTACATGCAAGCATATGTGGGATCTGACATTTGAAACACTAATGTCTTCTAGAACCACTGAGCTAGTCTGTTATTACGTCTCGAAGGTAGGAGACGTAACCCTGGACTGCCTTTTAGTAAACCCATCGAGTTTATTCTCGCAGTATTTAAGAAAGGACATCCAGCTGGCTCAAGTCATTCATTTTTGTGGATCATGAGAATTGTCTTAATGGGATTCATTACATGATCTCGTGCCAGGCAGCTGCATGCGTAACCACTGTGCTATTTAGACAGCCATGTGTTGTGCTCCTAAGAACAATGACATCACTTAAGTTTTACAGTAATTCCAAAACTTACCTAAGTTAGGATTTAATAGTTTTTTAAGATTATTCCCCGGTTTACTATTTGTAAGAATCTCTTTTAGTATTTCAGTAGATGGTGCTTGGTAGCTAGTCTTTGCGCGGTCTAGAGGATATTTCTCTTTTACTGCAAATCTGGAAAATGCAAATAAATATTATTGTAAGCCGTTTTATGGAAATAGAACATCAGTTAATCAATCAATCGATTGACATTGTCTAATCCATTTTAACCCTTTCACAGTGCCGCCAGCAGTCATAATAGTTAAACAATGCACGTGTATGGTACACTGCACTGGGAACGTGTTAACATTGTTTAATCAGTGTCATAGAAACTATCGCTTGACGTCAACTAATTGATTCTATAGTCATTTGTTTGGTAACACTCTAGAGAACTAAATACTCAAAAATAACATAATATATTTTAAATACCTGACTTTATCTCCTTCCACATGAGGTCTTAAAACATTTAAAATAGTCCACTCGTAATCAGTTAACACTATGTTGCCTCTGTCGTAAAGTTCTAGTACTACATGGTATGCTGCTTCACCACTACCAAATTGTAAGTCAACTATACGGTCAATACCAAGTTGTGAAAGTTTCTCTAAGCGTTTGTTTTTTAAGTGTTTACGTAGCTGCAAATAAGCATTTAATTTGTAATAACAAATAACATATTTAATTAAAAACCTAATGATTTTCAAAAAATTTAAAGTCTCTACATAGTTCATGTAAAAACAAATACCAACTCATACCCTTATAATCTTCCAGAAAAGATAAGTAATTTAAAAAAAAGAAATTGAATGCAAAAACAGCTATTTGGTCATTGCAAGATACAAATCACATAATATACAAAATCTTCACTGGTCTACTGGCTTCCACATACAATTGCAGATAGCATAAGATCAACAATTGATAGAGCCAATTCTAATTAACCTTAGGAGTAAGCCTATCACACAGAGAATAAATACACTGAAGTAAATATCTTTGAAATAATAATAGCAAAGACCCAGACAAACTGGACCTTGTAGAGTATTAGATATATTAACTGGGTCAAAGTAACATTTTTTGCTAAATTGAGTTGTATACATTTTTGGAATCAGTGTTTTTTTCTGACTATATGTTCATAATATGTAATACCTTCATAGTGAATCCAGATGGTGCTACATTTTTAGGCCATTCAAATTGTGTTGTGTGGAACCTAAGCCCAGACTCCAGTAACAGCACACTCTTTTCTTCAGACCTTTGTAGTCGGATGACATAGGTTTTATTATCTATATCATACACCTGGTTTACTCTCATACCTATTAATCTGAAATATATGATAAGAATACAAAAATTGTATTTCATAAAACAAAGTTTGGTTTAAATTTTTCCGTTGTGTGTGTTTGGCAGTGGATGTCAAGTAGTGGACTGCAATTAGGATATTGATTGATGATTGAAAATAAGTTTATTTAATCTAAGTTCATCATGATATAAGTGGTTTGATTGTTAGTTTTTTGCTATTGATAGGCAAAAGTGTGTTAATGCTCTTGTATTTAGAAATTAATTAATGACACCTCTGGCTACGTCTTGTATTCTTCTTTTCTAGCCTGCCATAAATCTGTACTTAGTACATTATACAGATTTATTACAATAATGAAAAAAACTAACAAAACCGCAATATATTAAAGTAGGTATGAGGCAAACAATTTGCTAGTATGTAATTTCGGTATTTAGCTTTATCTATCTAAAATGCGGTATGCATTATGCATTGCTAATTTCATAATAATTATGATTTTACTGTAATAATAATAAACAACAAAATATTTTATTACGATACCTTTGCAGTTCTGTGACCATGCACATTATATCGTAGGTATTAAATCTATTCTTCATTTTGGTGATTTTCTGTACTTTCAAAACAGTAAAATAAATTTGGGATTTTCACATTGAAAATTACAAATGAAAATAACCAATTCAATGGCAAGGCAATTATTTTACTCAACAAGCCACATTGTAACATAAAATTTGTCGTCGTACTATCTCGCTTTGTTACAGTAATTAAAACAAGGACACAAGATATTGTTATGCAAAAAATTACGATGTTTGCAATCTATGATATTTGACAGTGTGAACGTTGACATTTGACAGTGTGAACGTTACGATAACACGTCATTTTATTAATGACGTGTTATCGTAACGTAATCATCACATGCATAGAATGAACCGTAACTACATTTTAAAAAAAGATAGTAAAACAAACAGCAAGTTTTATTTAAACAACTATTAACAAGTTAAAACCCTATAGATATCTGAAAATTACCCAGTATGATTTCAAACGGATGTTCCTCTTTAATAGTTTTTCTCCACTTTAACGTTGGCAGAATCAGCTGTAAACGACGGAACCGTTACAAGAAAGATAGAAAAAAGTTTAGTTTTCTAATAAACTTAAACGTCAATATTGCACATGTTGTTATTTTATTGAAAAAGGTTCTCTATTTATTTATTGTTAGCAATACAGAAATAAAATAAATTCATACAATGGTTGCAGACAATAAGGAGCTCAAAGATTTTAAGCTAAGGCCAATGAAATGCGAATGTAACTATCTCAGCAAATCGGATGGATCGGCAATTTTATCACAAGGTAGTTAGAACACACTGATCGTTTGTTATTTCATATTATTGTTGTTAAATTATGTTAACTTAACTGTACTCTTTTAATCGTATGTACCACCCTATACACCTGGTTTCCCTCTCCAAAAAGGAGGAGTTTCTAAAGTTTTGTTTTATACTATATGTACTTACAAAAAACCCTGTCCGATTAGCAATGGTGGGACTCCATACCAGACTAAGGCGCTGTCTCCACGAGCGATAGAATCGCGACGACTCTGAACAAAACTCGCCGCGATAACATCGCCGTGTGGAGACACCTTCATACAGAGTATATAGAAATACGTGGCACGACGATAATATCGCCGCGATTTTATCGCTCGTGGAGACAGCGCCTAACATTCTAGAATCAATTAGAAATATAATAAAAAAAACAACAACTCGTATAAAAGAATGTTTTCCCTAAAATATTAAAATTAGAAAATTTTCGTAAGAAATAAGGAAATAAATTACACTTTCACACATTTCGTTTACATTCCTATACCTATAAAACGCTATTTCTTAACCTCTCTTCTATGTACCAAAATAACAGTATAGTTGCATATTATTTTGGATAACTAGGTTTAATCTATTTGTCTCAGCTCAGCCTCACGAATTAACTCCAACAGTATAGACACTCAGGGATTGTGATCTATTGTACATAATATGAGTATTAATATTATGATTATGTTTGTGCCATATTCAAAGACTGAATATTTTAGTGAGTGCAATTATGCAGCTGCACATAGGGAGTATAAGGAACCATTATCTGTTTGTCAAGATTTGCCTGTTCCATCAGTGCGTGCCTTCCAGAGGCTACACAATCGTGTGTACACCACCAACAGTGTCAGTGGAGAAGTAGGAGCATTACGCGTAGATGCTGGCAGACCTCGCTGCAATGACAACATCGAGGAGGCTGTGTTGGAAATGTTTAATGCAAACCCTACACTAAGTACACACTGTGTAGCAAGAGTGCAAGCTCTTCTCCGGTCCGACTACAAACCTAGGATGGTATACTGTTCTTGGATGTATGGAGAAGATTCAAAAGGATCCTAGGTTCTTAGACCATGATGGTGCTTCACCTTAATTTAAAATTTAAATCCCAATAATGAATCAGGAACAGTGGCTGTTTATATGTGGGGGTGGATGAGTGCCAGGCCAGGAGAATTGGCGTATATTAGTCCCTGGGTTTTAACCCCATAGAAAAAATTTATGGGCAAAGATGGGACTTCAGAAACGAAAGATCTAAGGCAGCTATAAAGCCACGGGGAGTGGCGACCGGTGAAATGTACAGAGGGAATAACGCAGGCGTTACTCAGTGTTTGCAATAACTTAATGAAAAGATTCCTTATGTGTACAAAGAGAAGGTGGCTATGTAGAGCGTAATCATTAGACCCTACTACAGCAAGTTGATATTTTTATCAACTAAAGGTATGTTCTGCCCACATCTGCCCACTACACTGTACCATACCATGACCATGCTAATAATGTGTCAGACAAAAAAGTATTATTTGTATTAAAACATATGAGACTATGCCCTCTAGACCGTTCCGTACCCGGCCAGTACCATCGTTGTGTTACTTTACGTGCCTGATACGGTACTAGCACGGTCATGGTATGGTACTGTATATGCAGACTCTTAATAAGTAATTTTATTTGAAATACCTACTCATAAATGTGTTTACATAAATACTCAATACGTTTATTGCACTATAATGTATTGAGTATTGAGTATTTATTATTATGTATTAAAAATACCAAGTAACTGTGTTAACATGTCATTATCATTACCAATTTGTTATCTTTATTGAATAAGTTCAGAATATATAGTTGTAGAAGTTTTCTTTTATTTATTTCCATGAAAGAACACCACCAACTTGACGACCTTTCGATACTGTATCACCCTTTCATGGATCGGACAGGGTTTTTTTACAAACTGTATAAATGATTATCTTCCATGGGGCTTCAATCCCTCATGCACTGCAGTCCCATACGGTTTGCCACATAGAGGCTGTTCAAAAGGACTGATAATAAATAAAAGTCCTCAGTTATTTACAGTATAGTTAGTTTATATTTAAAAAGCAGTAGCAGTGTGAATATATGTTTTTTTTTTATTATTTCAGGTCCCACTGTGGCTTTAGTAAGTGTAAATGGTCCTTTAGATATAAAAATGCAGAGTCAAAGTATAGAAAAAGCTACATTAGAGGTTTTATTCAGTAGTAAAGGTGGCAAGCCAGCTGTAGCTGACAGGTAATTTTTGTTTATTACTTAATTACATAGAAATAGCCAGTCCAATCTCCAGTAGTGGATGAATCATAGCTGAATAAGACCTGATCTTAGCAGTCCATGGATTCTCCGTGCCGTGGTCCATCGCGTGATAGAGGACGGAACACTTGCATAACAGCGTCTGGGACTTACGACCCAGATGTAGGTTTAAGGATGCCCCCTTACAACGCGTTAGCGGTCACCTTCACTGTCTGAAGATATAAACCCTGTCTTAATCAAACTGCCTTGATTATGCACAGTAATGTTTTATATGGAAGGGATTTCAAAAGATTGGAGCTTAAATTGACTATAAATAATGGCTATATGTGTTATTGCAGCCAACCCAGCTTCTGCATGATAATTTTGTCATGCTTCCTAGATTTTGCACTTTGGGCTTGATGGACGTTATAATTTTAGGCTTGACTGCTGGGTATAAGGATACACAAGCCATTAGATAGTAGTCATTACTTATTTCCCACTTATTCGAAGATTCCCAGCTTTCTATACCTAACAAAGAATAAATGTGTATATAAATAATTAATTACAATTTCAGATACAAAGAACACATAATCAGACAAACATGTGAGACGGCAATCCTTGGCAGTCTGTATCCTCGCACCGGTGTCACTGTTACCATACAGGAGCTGGAGGACTATGGTGGAGTAAGTTATTGATTATTTTTATATAGATACGACTTTTCATCTCATCTCAAACTCAAGATAAATAAAACAACAGATTTTACAAACACATAGTAAGTCAATTTAATTGTGACAAACGATAGAGCTTAAATATTTTTTGTATGATCTATTGATAGAGTTAGGCTCACTTTATACCGCCGCGGAATGTAACGGAATGGAAGTTTTTGTACATCGCATAATGAACTTTATGTCAAGTTAAATTGAGCCTTAGAATAGTTAGTAGGTGTTACCACTCCATGTTATCCCATGGGTTTCGTAAAAGCCGTCTTAAGGAAAACTTTGTATAATTTATTTCTATGACAATTAAAAAAGGAATAATATTCCTTTTTTAATTATTATTGTCATAGAAATAAATTATATCAAATTGGTCAGACAAATTGGTTTTATATATTATATAAAAGCAATTTGTCTGACTACCATGGTATTATTATCATGATAGTAGACTAGGTTTCCCTATGGACGACACTTATACAATTAAAATATAATTATTAATAAATTGTATAATTGTTTTATTAAATTCGTGAGTTGTTTTACTTATTTTAACCTAAATTTTATTTCCAGTTTCTAGCCTGCAGCATAAACGCATGTTGTCTAGCGCTACTGAACTCTGGTCTAGCCATGCATCACACATTCGCTGCAGTGAGCTGTGCTATAGATGAGCACGGTAACATTCAGCTGGACCCACCACCTCAACAGTTGGAGACGCACAGAGCAACATTGACATTCGTCTTTGATAGCAGGGAGAAGAGTTTGGTCACTGGTATGTAGAGCTTTTATATCTTTATCGACTATCTGTTGACCACATTAAATTTTTTTATGAGTTGATTTAGCCCACTAAAATGTCAAATAGGGTTTAATAATGTCTAATAAGAGGTTTTGGTTAAGGTTGATAATAAACTTAGGATTGAGAAGAGGCTCATTGGACATGTTCATAATTTATCTCAGAACAATAGTTTTTGTCTCCGTGTGGTGACGGTGTAAGAGTACTATAATATGTCACCACCCCATCTCATCCCATGGGTGTCGTAAATATTATCTTTACGAAGTAAAAAGAAGGAAAACTTGAAATAAATCCTATACCAATCCGTCTGGCCAGCGTGGTATTAGTAGGCCAAGTATCCCTTCGTCACGGGAGGAGGCCCGTCCCTGCAGTGGGACATTAATGGGCTGTTATGATGATGATGAATAGTTTTTGAACCCCACAAATAATTTTCTTGGATGGGTTTTGAATCCGCCACTTTAAGCAGGGCAGCCGCATACATTACCGCTTAACTACTAAGACAGTTGATTAATATAACATAATAATGTGTTTCCAGCTTTCACCAACGGAAGTTTTAGTGATTCCGCGTATAACGAAGCTTTGGAACGATGCCGTTCTGCCAGCCAACTTGTCTTTGACTTCTACAAGCAAATAGTTTCTAAGTATTCTTATGTTATTGGTTAAATAAACTTGTAAAATGTTATTATAATTGTTTTATTGAATTACTTATCCCTAATTACATACATATCCGTGTGGTGACTGAGTCAGAATACAATCACCACCCCATCTCATCCCATGGGTGTCGTAAAAACCGACTAAGGAACTATCCGTGAATATTATCTTAACGAAATAAAAAGAAGGAAAACTTGAAATTAAACCCAAGACCAATCCGTCTGGCCAGCGTGGTATTAGTAGGCCAAGTAACCCTCCGTCACGGAAGGAGGCCCGTCCCTGCAGTGGGACATTAATGGGCTGTTATGAATTACATACATAAACACACGCCTTATTCATGGGGGGTAGGCAGACTGGTGGGGAAGTACTGCGCTGCGATCCTTGTAAACTTGGTTTTAGAGAGACGCTCAATAATATCGTACGAAAGTTTACATATTCGTTTACTAATACATATTTAGGAATCATGAAACTGAAAAATTGTATCTTCTAATCGAGACTTGGCCTAAATTGTTGAGCGTCTCGTTAAAAACGAAAGTTCTCACAAAAAATTACTTTGAAAGCAACCGGACCTTATAACAGTACTACGCACTTGTCTCAATGCATGATCGCTGTCGATATGTTATATTTGTTTGATATGAAATCTTAAATAAATTTATACGAGCTCAGTAATAATGAAAACTGGTATTTACTTTTATCACGATACCATAATCGTAACGACAATAACACGTCGAACTTAAACATTGATGACATAACTTTCACAGGCGCTTTAGTACAAATCTAAGAACAGACTCCACTGTCTGTTAAAAGATTTGTTTGCACGTTGCTTGTTCCCTTACCGTCAGAAAATCAAAATCTTCATCTTTTAACTATCCTTTGATAGTGCCAAAGTAAAGACTGGTGTTATTCAGTCGGTTTTGTTACAAGCTTTGCTATTATTTTAATAATCTCGCATTAAGCAACGTTGAGTCATGTTTGTATAATAATATAGGTAGGTACGTACTTCTCCGTGTGTTGACGGAGTAAGAATACAATATGTCACCACCCTATCTCATCCCATGGGTGACGTAAAAAACCACTAAGGGACTATACGTGAATATAATCTTTACGAAATAAAAAGAAAGAATACTCGAAATTAAACCCTATACCTACAAATTCGTTTGGCTAGCGTGGTATTAGTAGGCCAACTATCCCTCCGTCATGGGAGGAGGCCCGTCCCTGCAGTGGGACATTAATGGGCTGTTATGATGATGATGTACTTATGTGGCAGGGAATATATAAGCAAATGAAAGTTATAGGATTTTGCGGTAAGTAAGTTGTGTTATATCTGTTACTATTGACGGAAAGATGAACCTATAGCATGGATAATAAGTCAGTAGGTACTTGTTCGGAGGTAGGTATCGTCTATTTACCACGCTGAACTGGTTAGTTGGTACACCAGCTAACAGGAATCAAGCTGGATTAGAACGAGAAGGATGAATCTGGAATATATAAACACGTTCCCGTGGGATGACCTCAGTAGGTAGGTACTTAACTTAATAAATAAATAAATACTCCAAAGACAAAATCATCATAACAGCCCACTAATGTCCCACTGCAGGAACGGGCCTCCTCCCGTGACGGAGGGATGCTTGGCCTACTAATACCACGCTGGCCGCTGATATAGGGTTTAATTTCAAGTTTTCCTTCTTTTTATTTCGTGAATATAATTACTAGTCCACTTAGTCGGTTTTTACGACACCCATGGGATGAGATGGTATGGTGACATATTGTATTCTTACTCCGTCACCACACGGAAAAATAAATTCTCTTTATTCACTTTTCTTATATCATCATCATATTAGCCAATGACATCCACTGATGAACATAGGCATAGGCCTTCTCCAAATATATAATTATGTACTTCACGCGTTCCTCATTTATTGGTTTTCCGCTACCCTAACCAGGTGGTGTGTTCGCCGTGTGAGGGGTCTTCTTAACCCTGCGTCCTCCGGTACAAGAACGCCATTAATTTAAAACAGAGACTGATACCTACCTACAAATAGAAAACATCTAGATTAATGCGAACATTCATGGTAATGCACCCTAACAAGTTGAGCGGAAATCGAACCCGAGAAATCTGCTTAAAAGTCATGGACCACTACGATAAAGAGTCAATTCTATTACAGATATAATGTTATAATTATAACTCTACGATGGGTTGGAGCTCTTACTTCTTGAGCTGAGGAGGGAATCAAATCAAACTAAACTATCGCAGTACAGGCCTTCCCCAAGTGAGAGAAGCAAATAAGAAGGAACATTGACCTTACGAGGTCACGCTTGTTTTATAAATTGTATTTGACTTAGATGACCAACGACATCAGAAGTGTTGGTATTTTACCCGACTATGGCAGAAGGAGGGTCATGTTTTTCGGATTCTGAAACGGTTTGCCAACAGTCATTTGATCCATGAACTATTCGCCAACAGAACGGTACGTCAGTGAACGTTTGACCAACAGAATCTTTGGCCCATTTACTTTTCGCCCAAAAGACATTTGATCCATGAACTGTTCGCCAGTTGAACGGCTCCTCAGTGAACGTTTTACCAACAGAATCTTAAACAGTTTAGCCTGCTAGCTGCTGACGAAAGTTTCTAAAGTCACCACAATTAATAAAAATCGATGGGTGGCGCCATTTTCGTCGTGGATGCATTAAAACAGTTTTAACAGGTAAGTAATTTATGTTTATTTATTTAAATCAAATCAAATCAAATCAGTTTATTGTGGGCATAGGTGAATAAAGTTCATACATAAAGAATACAGTTCCAATATGTCCTGCGGTTAAGCATACAATAATTAATTTATAAAATAATATAAGTAGTTACATGCACAATTAATACAAATCCTAGCAATATTTTATGAGTAAGTAATTATAAATTTTTATCATTCAGAAATTCTTGGATAGAGTAATACCTACCTACGTCTTATCAATCAGCCAATTGTTCAATTTATTTTTAAACATTTGTAATTCTGGAGTGTTGATAATGTATGATGGTATTTTATTATAAATTTTTGATGCCATTCCAAAAAAGCTTTTATCAAAAAGGGCAGTTTTATGCGGCGTACAAGTGATTTTATGCTTACACCTCAGTGATTTCAGTTCACCAAATAGAGGCTTATTTATTTTTACAAAGACTACGATTTCGTAATGTAAATTGAGGCAAAGGTTAAGATTTTAAATTTCTTAAAATATGTATATAATTAATATGTATGTTAACGAGAAAACAAATAATTATTTTAACATAATCACGTAATTAATCACATAGGTTATAATCAAACTATTTGAGATGATCTACAAATAAATATAAAAATGTACACAAATCATATTAAAATATTAGGCACTAAATGAAAAGAATTATAAATTTAATCTGTGTTAGATTCTGTTACTGAAACTGTTTAAGATTCTGTTGGTAAAACGTTCACTGAGGAGCCGTTCAACTGGCGAACAGTGCATGGATCAAATGTCTTTTGGGCGAAAAGTAAATGGGCCAAAGATTCTGTTGGTCAAACGTTCACTGACGTACCGTTCTGTTGGCGAATAGTTCATGGATCAAATGACTTTTGGGCGAAAAGTAAATGGGCCAAAGATTCTGTTGGCCAAACGTTCATGGAGCAAATGACTGTTGGCAAACCGTTTCAGAATCTGTTTTTCGAGAGTTTGAATTTTGTGGTTAGAATTGTGTATACCTACTGTGAGAGTAGCACTGCGTACCAATATAAAAATAAAACAAATTGCGGCATAAAACGATTTTTGTTTTATAAGAGTAAGTAGGTACCTATTTTATTTGGTTTTTTGTAAGTTCGTCACCAAACACAACAGACATCCCAAATATTTTATAAATAGAAAAAGTGTTACTTTCTTAAACGCTTTTCACTAATTTCTCGTTTTATCCAAAACAAAAGTAAGTAATAACATAATGTTGAACCCAATTAGCCGGACGATACTCATCAAAACTTACAGCAGAGCTTATAAACACAAATAATGTAGGTAGGTGAATAATTGTATGCGTCCCTTTGGTACGCCGCTACCGAATATAAAGTACGCGACTAAGAGTAAAACGAAATGTATTGCGTGAGTCGTACTAGGGACACACTCAGAGATTTTATAGGTACTTAAGTATTATAGTATTTACTCGCGGTTTTGATCGCGCTGTTGTCCTTTTCGGGATAGAAAGCCTACGTATAATGTTAATCTATGTTTTCGGCTACCTTCATACGAATTATACGACATGAATAGGTAGGTACTTAGGTAAATTGCATCCAAAATTGTCCAGCCTTTAAACTTTAAAATACAGGGTTCGACCTCTAGTGCGGGAATTGGTTAAAAAAGTTTATGTAGGTATTGTACATGTATATTTATCAGTAGCATGTATACCTACTTAAAAGATAGAGATGTATTTATTGAAAAGAAAAGCCTTGCTAATGTTATAGTATAAAGATTAATGACATCAGGGGTCAAGTTAGTTGAAAACATATCGAAATGCAGAACATTTTAACTTAAAGAGACACGCTCTAACTAAAGTAAAGCGCAAAAAAGTTATAACAAGCCCAGTATGTAACAAACCTACACAATCGCGTTGGCGGCAAAAAAAACACCGACAAGATGGCCGATCGACGCGATCTCGAATGCAAATGGCGGGCCCAAAAGCGCCGCCAGCACATTTAAATGTCGCAAACTGATGCTGATTCTCTACCGACAATGATTTTTGCTCTATTTAACAAGCCGAGACATTGTGCCGCTGTGAATCAAACAATTGTGCTCAACTAGCGGAATGTTTGAATGGATGTCTTGGATGCGTGATAAGAGAACTTATGTTTTAGGTTGTCGTGAGTTTTCTGAACGAATTTGGTCAATGGATCTAATTAACGTATGTTACGTCGCCCGGGGGAATTTTAAAATGTCTTGTAATCTCGGATCTGTTAAATTTTTACAATAACTCTGTTAGTATTTTAATAAAATGTAGTTTTAGTGATATCTATTCGGTTTTGAAGCGGCATTTAGTTGAACTGATTATCTCAAGAACTGAATAACTTAATTAGGTATATAGATTGGAATTTTGATTTGATTGTATCTTGCTTGGCTTGACATCAGTATCAGTATCAGTACTGTGGACAAAAACGTGTAGCCTAAACCTAATAGTAGTAGTCAATTACCTCAGCTTTTAAGGACTTGTCACACATTGAGCTTTGCGACGATCAACAGTAAGGTCAAAATGAACTCCATATCCTAAGTATTTACACGTGTATAAGACTTTCTACTCGTATGGACGTTTATTCAATAAAATATCCTTTGTACCTAAAGTACAACAGCTCTTTTTTTAAATGATAAGAAGTGTAGAAGACTTCGATGATCAAGAGACATTCGAAAACAAAATAGAGAAACATCTAAGTATGCAGATGACGACAGAATGTCTCAATTCGTCCCTCGCGCTTCATTTTGTTTTAGTTATTTTGGCAGAGTAATTTATCTAAAATTACAAAATGAAAAGAAACCTTTTATAAATCAACAGGGCCCATATAATCTCCACAGCCATCTTATAATTTTCCTTTTCGACAAAATAAGTAAAAGTAAATATAATTACTTACCTAAAGAAATAATTAAACTAAGTACATCTGCTTTTATATGCTTACTCACACCTTGTCCTAATTAGAGCTTCACGCGAACCAATTAAGCAGAACGTTTTTTACTTTTTATCAAATCAATTGCACCGTTTAATTAATAATTAAAATACCTTTAATTAAATTATTATTGTATGTGGCAGTTAACGGCAATTATAAAACAACCTACTGCGTGTTTGTTTTCTCGTTATTTGTTTTTGCTAGTTAATTTTCTTAAAAACTACGTAGGTATAATATGGTAACGAAAGAATCAAGGGATGACATAGGAAGAAATAAGAGATGGTGGTAGCTTGCTTTTATAAGTGGAACTGTGTATCCCAAATGAATCAATCAATCAATCAACTAGCTTGTTGCAGTCCACTGCTGTAGGTACATAGGCCTCTTCCAACACACGCCACAGAACTCGGTCCTGCGCCTTCCGCATCCAGTCCGACCCAGAGACCTTTATGAGGTCGTCGGTCCACCTAGCTGGGGGGCGTCCTACTTTACGTTTGCCGAGTCGCGGTCTCCTCTCTAGGACGTTTGCTCCAACGGTCATCGAAAAAAAATGAAATAAATGGTTTAATTGGGAGGTGACATTGTGAATTTGACAGCATGTTGGATGAGGGAGGCACAGGATCTTGCAAGGTAGTGCATCTTTGAAGGAGGCATATGTCCAGCTGTAGGTAGTCGTCCATCCGCTGATGGATGGATTGTGAATTTTATTTTTTAATTCATGGCACGGGCGTATGCACGTTTTGTACATAGCACAAGTACATACATAGTGCTAAGTTCAGGACTAGGTAGGATTCTGTGGACATTATGGGATATTATAATAAGTATACCAATTAAAAGCCTTGTAAAAAAATAAAACCCTTATCGAATGACCAGTGGTACATGTAGAAAGAAGTTAAGTACAAGATCTAAGGTGAAAATAAATGTACAGACCTATATTGAAAACATGTCATGTAAAACTATCTAAATATCTAAACATACCATTTATCTAATTCAATATGTGAACGCGACATAAATCGCGCGAAGAAGGCAAGCGACGGGAATAAAATATGGCCGCCTTAGTGACATTCATCCTTTCCCGCGCAATTTACATACTTTAGCATTTACCGTCTCTTTACAGTATTCCCACGATACGACACGTCTTAATTTAATGTTTATAAAATAATAGTATAATATTTAGTAAAGGTTTTAAGCCTTGATCGTAATGTAAAATCAATCAACTAGCCTATTGCAGTCCACTGCTGGACATAAATGTAAAATAATTAACAACAACTATTTTTGAAATTAATTTATTGCGTTAGTACTTATTTAGTACATACCTACTTGGTTTCTATCCCCTGACACTGCCAATTGCCAATAAACTCAACGTGCTTCTGGGTTATCTTGAGGCTTCAGAATAAGGGTCGAAGCACACATATCAAAATGGACACATTTAAGTCGGAATGCTTTTAACCATAATATTTTATTACAGCAAGTAAATATTAACAGCGAGGATGATTATGGCAAACAACATTGGTACTACGAATAAGTTTATGAGAGAATATCCATGGGAATCAGGTCAAATCAGGTGTGAGTTTAGGTACTTTATACATTGGTAATACTCTTTTAAATGGACAGATGCATAGAACTCGACGGCCGGCGACGGGTGTGAATGAGGATGTGTGAGTTATTATAGGCCATTGGAAATAGACATTAAATTTGCAAAACGTGATGTACCTAGTTCTGCATTTTTGCCCCTTTACTCATAAACGTCTCTTAAATTTAATCACTGTTTAGCGAGATTTTAATTACGAAAATCAACCTTAAACCAAACAACGTAAGAGTTTAAGCTAATTAGTCAATTGACTAAAATTTAAGATTCGTTTATGAGTAAGGGGGTATGTGTTGTATGAGTCTGTTAGCGTAGTAGAGAGCGTCACGCACGACAGCGTAGGGAGAGCGTCACGAAAGGTAGAGAATTTCAGGTTCTTCCTATTAGCAATGCTTTCGGTGTGAAACCACATCATACAAGCGTGTTTCTATCTTAGGTTCCACACTCGACGTTATTTTAAAATGTATGAATCAATCAAGATAAATAGGTACGTATTGTCAGCGTGGCTACCGTACCTCTGATGTTCGACACGACGACGGTAGCGAACGATATTAGCATCAGAAATTATATGTTGCGTGTTATATAAAATGTGATCTTTTGTACCGTCAGCATATATAAAATTTACCATTTTAGTTTTCTAGAAAGATTGTGTGGTAACCATAATTATACTGGAAGACGCAGGGTAGGCAGGCCTTTCACAGGGTAGACAGACAAATTAGGTACTTAAACGATTTCATTGTCAATAGTGGAATTAAATAAACTATTTCTTTAGCTAAGCACCTGTGTAAGTCTATGTTTTCGACCTTTCATCACAATAGAAAAGCTTTCCATTTCTATCGAAAGGCTTCCTTATACCACATTTCACTTTCTGTAGTTGGTTACAATGGTACAAACTCAAAGCATGGTGGTCTCACAGACACCAATCAAACCAATAGACCACACATTAAACCAAAGACAACAACAATAAAAAAAAAAAATTATTTACTTAATTAAAAAATTTACACAAGCTCCGTTCAGAAACACAATCAGACCATAGATAATAAAATTTATTATTTAATCGACTATATAATAAGGTTGGTATCGGTACTCGGCGGGGTCTCAAAACATCGACAATTAAATATTAAAGTTAAGGAACTCAGACCCCATGCTGTTGAAACACGCGCAGATCATGATGTATGACCCCTATACGTTAATAACAGGCTTGTTTTCTCGATCAACATGTCCCTGGTTAATACCAGCTGCTTGTTGATCGAAGGGTACATTATTATATTGGTCATCGGTCTTTGGAAATTACAAATTTAATGCACGGCTGTTATGTAGGAGGTTTTAATTTTGCCCAAGACAATGTGTGATGCCTATATTATACCTTAAGTCTGGATAACCTTACTGTCTTTTAGTTTTATGTAATCAAATACCTAGTTAAATAAAAATCCCCGTTAGACATTGGGCTTTAGGGGGTAATGAAGTTAAAAATTTATGACGTCAAGAAAATGCAGCAGTAGAGTTTGTTGCGCCGCTTCTTCCCTACTAGCGCTTTGGAGGCAGTGGTAAAGTTTTCTAAACTTTGTAATGTATTTATACAAAGATTAAGTAGTATAAATGACGTCAAAAAAGATAGAACGAAAGTTGTATTAAATTTGAACAAAGTATTTTTGAGTTTGAGTAAGTTAATCTTTACTTAATAATCTCACATCGGCTAAATGGATTGGTATTGGCTCAAGTTGTCTATTTGTTTTCATAAAGATGAATTTTCCCTTAGTCGGCGTTTACGACACCCATGCGATTAAATGTGGTTACGACCACGATTCTTTCTCCGTCATCATTACACAAAAAATAATAATGTTGCAAAGCCATGGTCGTGAATTCATTTGCACAAAAACAGTAGGCTTGGATAATTTATGATTATAGAATTACACACGATAAATCCAACCTCTCATTGGTCAACTTTTTCGAGGAAAACATAATTGACCAATCAGTTTCGAGCAAGTGTGTTTTTGTTAACTGCAATCAAGGGTGCATTTTTATGAGTACAGATTAACTTTTACACTAACTTTATTCAATTTTAGACTTTAAGATTATGTAGTAAGAGTTTCTTTTTACCTTATTTATGTGGTTTACGTAAGAAAGTAGCCATTTTGGCGGTTTAAAATAATATATCGATGTGATTATGTGATTATTGCATGTCGCATATCTATGCAAATATAAAACATTACATTGTAATAAAATTATTTTTGCTTAATTATAATAGCGTCGGTTAAAGTTAAAAATGATCAATTAAGTTTAATAATTAAGTATGTAGATATCGGTTGGTGGCCTTATCTATATTTATAAGTAAACCAGCTGCAGTTCGGAGGCAAAGCGGTTGTGTAGGTATGTAGCAGCCGTACACGAGGTTGCGAGTTCTAATCCCACGCAAGATAATAAAATATAAAATATTTCTCACACATTCACACAACGCCATCAAGTCCCAAACTAAGTATAGCTTGTACTATGGGTACTAGACAACGGATAAACATACTTAAATACTTACTTTTTTTTGTAAATACATACATATTATACATAGAAAACACCCAGACCAATGCAAACAATCATGTTCGTGCACACAAAGATTTGCATTAAGCGGGAATCGAACCCGAGACCTCTGCGTAGCAGTCATGTTATATAACCACTACGCTATAGAGGTCGTCAAATAAATCAATAATGATTATGAAGTTTTTTTTACTTTATAGATATACCTACATTTCATTACCTACTTCTTCGTTTTACTATTTACAATGCAAGTAAAGCCACAAGCTCTGCAAGTTTAAAACAAAAGTGTTCGACTAAAAACTGGATGCTATAAAATTATCGTTATTGGGCTGTTTCGATATAATGGCTCCGAGAGCAGTAGGAACGACACGCCCTACAATTAACCCGTCACTTTTTACACTGTTTCACCAAAACTTAACCAATGGGTATTAAAAATGAATAAATATGTACTTACTCGAAATAAGATAAGAGAGAGTTGCATTTAAAGAAGATGCGATGATAAGAATCGAGTGAAACACCTAGGTATGCTGGGTTCCCTATTTTTCCTTAGGATCGCTTTATGTAAAACATTTTTTTAAATTAAGGGACGTGTATTTCCTTGTCATCCATAATTCAAAACTATAGAAAAGTTTCTCACTACAAAACATTCAACATTGCAATCAATGCAATTTCTATTGCATAGAGTCGATATAGAGATAAAATATACCTACAATGTAATTTTATTAAAACTCTAATGACTCAGTGGCGAAGCGGTTGTGTACCGACTGCCGTGCGCAAGGTCGTTGATTTGATTCCGAAGCAAGATTTATGAGATCCCACTAATAATTAAGTTAAGCCTAGCTGTCTTTTGTGTTCGTTAATTTTATGTCTGTAAAACTCCTGACTCAAGGTTCAATATTACATCATAACAGCCCATCAATGTCCCACTGCAGGGACGGACCTCCTCCCGTAATAGAGGGATACTTGGCCTACTAATACCACACTGACCAGGCGGATTGGTATAGGGTTTAATTTCAAGTTTTCCTTCTTTTTACTTCGTAAAGATAATATAACGGATAGTCCCTTAGTCTGTTCTTACGACACCCATGGGATGAGATGGGGTGGTGTCATATTGTATTTTTACTCCGTCACGGGCCCGTCGCTGCAGTGGGACATTAATGGGCTGTTATAAGGATGATGTATTAATAAGATTATGCTCTTGACGTTGCACTTGAAGCCTGAAAGCTATCTTCAGCCCGACCAAGTATGTTTGCAAGCGGTTTGTTTTGTTCGACACAAGTAATGTTTGCGTATTGACTTCTCCATCTATGTATTATGACTACACCCCATGGATGTCACCATTGCATCACGTATGACAATAAACCCTATACTTACAATGATTGTTTAATAAAACAATGATGAGATAGGGTAGTAACATATTGTATTTTTACTCTGTCACCACACGGAGGATTATACGAGTATACTGTCCTTTAATAAAACGAAAAAGAAAACAAGAAAAGAAACAAAATAAAGTTTATAATTATTATCAGAATAAAAAACCATTTAATATGTTATTATTCCAATATTCTGTTAGCACTGGTGTTCCCAACAGTAATAATTACAAAAGCCGATCATTAAACTCATAACATAATGATAGCATGCACTTTTTTAATTGTGGTAACACTGTGCATTTAGAAAAGAAAGGGTTAAGCTCGAATATCTTACGTAAGTTATTAAATTTGTTAATTACTATTTTTGAAATTGGTTAATTTATGTAATTTTGTTGTGAGGGCCAGCTGCTTTTGTAATTATATGAGATAAATACCTATGTAGAGTTATTGACTATTTTGTTTTTAACATCTGCTCTATTTAACGATCTCTGGTATGTGACTGCTGTGCGGAGGTCCTGGGTGCGATTCCCGCTCAATGCTTATCTCTCTGTGTGCCTGACTGCTACGAAGAGGTTGGCTATTGGACATAGGACACACTTAGCTTAGTGTGGGACCAAATGTCGTCATGCGAATGAGTAAGAAAAAATATTTTTCGAATATACAATTCTACCTCGCCTCGGTGGCGCGAAAGTCATGGTAGAGGGTGACGTGGAAGAGGTCGCGGCTTCGAATTCTAGGCAAGATATTCTTTGTCATCATCATCATAACAGCTCATTCCTGTCCCACTGCAGGGACGGGCCTCCTCCCGTGAAGGAGGGATATTTGGCCTACTAATACCACCCTGGGCAGACGGATTGTTACAGGGTTTAATTTCAAGTTTTCCTTCTTTTCATTTCGTTAGGATGATAGTCCCTTAGTCGGTTTTTACGACACCCATGGGATGAGATGGGGTGGTGACATGTTGTATTCTTACTCCGTCACCACACGGAGAACCACACGTAGTAGTAGTAGCGTTGTAGAATTGTCTTTTTAAACAAAAAGTAGTTTCTGGGGACCTTCATTGCAACAAGGCGTGAGTAAGTAATCCTACTAAATATGTATTATAAATACAAAATTTTGTGAGAATATATGGATGGATGTTTGTTACTCTTTCACGCAAAACTACTGAACGGATTTTGATGAAATTTGGAATATAGGTAGTTTAGGGTGTAGAATAACATTTAGGCTACCTATACCACGCGGGTGAAGCCGCGGGCATCAGCTGGTATGTTATAAGCAGAACCCTAATGCCCGATTTACACATCGATAAGTACAGTGGCGAGTTAAGTAGTATTTTAAAATTAAGTTGATTTAAATAGATCTCCATCCTATTTTTTGGCAAGTTAAGTTGGCGAGACGCAAGTGAGGGGGCTAATTCGTACTTAACTTGCCAAAATATAGGATGGAGATCTATTTAAATCAACTTAATTTTAAAATACTACTTAACTCGCCACTGTACTTATCGATGTGTAAATCGGGCATAAGTCGTACGTAACAAGTAGTAAATATAATTGTTTTAATGTTGATTACGTGATTATGATCTGTGAACTCGTTGTAATGTTAATGAAGTATCAACTAATTATAGTTTCTACACGACTTTGTAATACTAGTTGAGGCACGCGGGTAGCCTTATTTTATATATTAGTAAACTTCTCAAGATGTAAAAGAGATACTTGTTTACTTATTTTAGCAACGTTTAAGCTAAGCCCATTAAATAATATTTATTTCTAATGTAAGTAGATACCTATAGGTACGGTTTTCGACTGTAGCTGATAATTTTTTGATGTAAGTACATACTTATTTGATGTGGGTACCCCAAAAATTACAGTACATTCGGGTGACGCCAAGCATGGACTAGCTAGAGCTAGGAGGGACTGAGATACAGACCTAGCTTCTTGAGTGATACACTCAGATTACAGACGAAAGGCATCAAGGTCATGCATGATGAATATATTTTGTTCCGAATGTAAAAATTTTAACTGCTAAGGCCCCATTCGTACGGGCGCTTTTTTAACGCGCTTTAAAAAAGCTTCGAAATAGAACAAATGCAATCTTAATTACGTTCCTCGGCGTTGGAAATAGAACACAATTTCCAACGCCAAGCGATAAAAAGCGTCGCGTTAAAAAAGCGCTGACGTGTAAACAGGAACATAGGAATGCATTTGTACTATTCCGACGCTTTTTTAACGCGCGTTAAAAAAGCAGTCGTGCGAATGGGGCCTAGGCTCGGTTGGTGTCCTCACCGAGTTTCTCCATGTATATTAATGACTTGTTATTATGTGATGTTAGACTCAATAGAAATTAAAATTAAATAATTTGTTTGCTAAACAAACAAACAAGTTAACCACATAACTAGTTACCTCGATAATTATAGCAAGCAATATTTACGATGTGTCGACGCCATTATATAATTATAAAACGGTTTAATTACTGCTTAACTTAACAAGAACTTAACAGGCATACAATTGAATAGTCTCAATAATCGTTGTTTTTACATAATTATCATTCTATGGTAAATGTCAATAGAACTGCCCCTTAATGGCAGAATGCAACATGTGATCTTAAGCTACGGTTAATTAGATATCGTATAAAAATGTGGGTTAGCGGCCTAAGTGTTATGGGTCTTTATATTAAAGGATTATCATGTCACTTTAATAACACAAAAATGTTACACCATAGGGACTTTTTTATTTATTTATTTATTATCAATGCCAACAGTTTTAGCATTATTTACATGCCTTATAAGATAAGTAATACATGTATTTTACAATCTATACAGAATGTAAACCCAATGCTTGGCAAACAATCATTATTTTAGCATACCTATCAATGGGATATTCAAGTGATACCTACTTATTAGTGGGACCAAATCTAAAACAAAATTTTTTTTTTTTTTTTTTAAAAGACAACTCCCGCACTAGGGATCATGCCCTGTGTCGCGGGGACCTTTTACAAACATCAATTAACGGACACAAAGAACACCCAGACCAGGACAATAATTTGTGGATCTCACAAATTATTGTCCTGCGTGGGGATCGAACCCACAACCTCTTGCACGGCAGTCGCTTGCACTACCGTCGCGCCATCGAGGTCGTCAAAAAATTTATGACTGTAGAACCATATGAAAAGCGCAAACACAGTCCAGGTTGAACCTCTGACCATACAAGTGTACACAAAGTGCAGGTGCTCCCTGAACTCAAAATACAAGTGCATAACATTTGAAGGGTTTTTCGGTTGAGTGTACTGCGGTCGCTAATTATAAGTGTTCTCCCTCTCGGGTTTTAGATGGTTCCTGTAAACTGATGTTCATAAACTTCTTCCTAACACATATAAATAAGATTCGTTCATCCTTTTTCACAATAAATTAACACTGCAAATCGTTAAAAAAAGAATAATAAATATTATTAGCAAGGTAATTCTAAACTAACATTTTTCTCCCTATTTTTTTAAATGTCAAGTCGTCGATTAGGTGATCAGAGCAGCGTGTATCCGAACGCATGGATCGTTTCCCGCGCACGCCCCCGTCATTACCGGGGTCGCATGTCATTTCCTTTGACATTTCGAAAATGGCCGAACTTTTTAAATTGACACAAAAACTTTAACGGTCCGTGATTTCTTTGCATTAAACAATGATATTGTTATTTAATAATTGGACACGAATATTTTGTATTATAAAAAAATTGTTGGTAATTGGAATAAATATTTAATTTATATAGTAACGGACTTAAACGACATGTCATTGTGATGCCACATCCTCGGATGTCGTAAGAAGAGACTAAAAAACTATTTTTGCTAACTAGACAGTATTCCTAGGAAAGAAGGAAAGCTTAACACAAAATCCAATATAAGTCCAGAGTACCTACCTATTTCGCCAAACACAAAGACAGGCCTCTTCCTTGTTGCCGTGGGACACTAACATAAAATTAGTATGTAATTAGATCACAACATATCTCTAGTTATAGCGACGGAATACTGCTTAGCTTCGACGACTTAATTCTGAGGCGAGTTCACGCAGGGGTCTCAAATTCGACTTAATTCTGTGGCGAGTTCACGCAGGGGTCTCAAATTCGAATGATTATCTCTCTCAGAACGATTATCACTCAATGCAAATCCTTGTTTGCATGCAAGTATTTACAAAAATAGTAAAATATAGGTTTACCTATACGTTATCTAGATAGATAATAAGAGCTCTGCTTAGTTTGGAACTAAATTGCGTTGTGTATACCTACTTATTTGTGAGGAATTACCTAGTAGGTACCTAACTATTGCCTACATTAAAAGCTCTTTGCTAAATGTCTTCTATTAAGAATAATATTACTCTATGATGTATTTCCAAAGAGGCGGCAATTACTCATAGAATATTTGACACTACGAAGTCACTGCCACTTTTATAAAGTAAACAATTAGCATTTTAATGTTTATTTGGATATAATTAATTATCTAAATTATTATAATATTTAAGATGTTCTGTTTAAGGCCTCATGTTTTTAAATATCAAGTTAATTTGATCCCGTGTTTGAAACTACAACAAAATTTTGATTACAGTAGAGAAGATAGATTTGTGAATGGAAAACAATTTACATTTGGTCAATGTAGAAAGTTCTCAAAAGATTCTAGCAGGTTTTTTCATGGGTGCGTATCTTAATGTGTATCAGTTTCAGTAGTCGTCCTTATATTTAGAAAGCAGCAACGAGATATGTAATAAACTGTACTTAAAATCGAAAAAAAATGAGCGGCAATGTATGCAAAAGTATATTTCTTAAATTCTTGTAACGATAGTCACAAACTATAGAGCTTTTACTATGGGTACTAAACTACTCATTCATAATACATACTTACTTACTTTTTTTTGTAAATGCGTAATAAGTATGTTATACCTTTATATGAAACAGCCGTACTAAATCAAATATCCATGTTCATGTAAACAAATTTTTGACTTGCGCTGGGATCGAAACCGCGACCACTACGCTAGGACGCCACCACAACTTAGTTATTCATCCTACACTTTTGCTAATATTAAAAATAATCCAATGTATTTTTTTTAATTAAAGTACTTCCTTGTGAAAAGTTGGTAATATAAATTCCTCGCACTTTAAACGTTTTATACTTCTGAATCTATATCCGTGCGAACTAAGGACCGCACTTTGACTTTACTTTAGCAAAGTCTAGTTATTATCTCTGAATTTGAACAACATTAAAGTAATCTTTTCGCATGAAAAGTTTACTTTGTAGTAATAAATAATGAAAGTAAACTTTTTCATGCGAAAAATTACTTTAATGTTGTTCAAATTCAGAGATAATAACTAGACTTTGCTAAAGTAAAGACAAAGTGCGGTCTCTGAATCTGGCCCTTAGTCGAGACTCTTACTGACTAAAATCCCCTTGGTGTCTGACAAAACGTCTTTTTGACATATAAATAAATAATAAATATTCACGGATATAGACCGCACAAGGTGGCTTAACAAGCAATACTTGGAGGAAGCCTATGACCAGCAGTGGACGTCAATTGGCTGATTGATATGATGATGATGATTCACGGACATCTCTACACAGCGCCATCTGTTCCCAAAGTAAGCTAGGCTTAACCTGCTTGTCTTATGGGTAACAGAACACCGGATATTAGGTAATACATACTTATATACTTTTTTTTGTAAATACATACATATTATAAGTACATAGAAACACTCAGACTAATGCAAATAATCATGTTTATGCACACAAATATTTGCCTTGAGCGGAAATCGAACCCGAGACCTATGCGTAGCAGTCATTTTGTATAACCACTACGCCACAGAACGTCGTAGGGGTTTAAGAAGGGGAAGGGGGACATAGGGGTTCAAGAACATGTTTTGTCTGATTTGCATCTTTAAGTAACGGCCGTCTTAGTCTTTATCCATTGTAGTAAAAATATTGCTTGCGCAATTTATATACCTATCAATACGTAAAACTTATGTAAAATATGGAATTTTATCAAATGAATCGTTGTCATGGTAGGGCACTCGGAATAGGTCGTAGAGAAGAGTTGGACTGGCGTGACGTGATCTCGGAAGCTGAACAAATTGTTGGCTATCCAACATCGTTCCTTAACCTGCGATGGCTGCTCAATGATGAAATAGCTAACAGTGCCGTGCAGTTAAGAAAATTGGTTAGTTTTCCTTTTCCATTTTTTAAAAAGACAAATCTCTCTCATTAGGGATCGAGCTCTGTGTCGCGAAGACATTTATAGATATGTAATTAACGTCACAAAAAACATCCAGGCTCGAGATAATAATTTGTGGATGACACCAAATAATTATCTTGCATGGGAATCGAATCCACGACCGCGTACACGGCAGACGCCTACGACCATTTTGCCACCGAGGCAGCTCACTGTTGTTTTCGTAGAGTTATAATAATATATGTTACAGCCAAAGTAATAAATATGAATATTATACATAATAACTAGCCATTATGTATAAGGGCTACTCAATTTTGATAAAGTGATTAACTCATTAAATTTTACGTTTTAACTGGCATAAGTCAGAAACAGTTGGTTAGGTTAGGTTAGTATGGTGACCAAAGGACGCACGTGCCGAGCGAGCGAAGCCAGTGTGCCAGTAATATGTACTATGTTCTAGTTTTACATTAAAAAAATGCTTCTTGCACTCGCCGGCCGCTGCCGCGGCACACTCGCTTCGCTCGCTCGGCACGTGCGTCCTTTGGTCACCATACTAACCTAACCTAACCAACTGTTTCTGACTTTTGCCTTAATATTGTATTTTTGCCAGTTATAAGGTAAAATTTCAATGAGTTTTGACTAACATCGATGGTCAAAACCACTTTTGACCGAAAAAACCAGTCAAAAGTGGTTTTGACTGATTATAAGTTTTAACTATAACATATATATATAATGGCTAGTTAATGTGATTAATTCTGCGACATTTATCACTTTATCAAAATTGAGTAGCTCTTATACATAATGGCTAGTTATTATGTATAATTTCATATTTATTACGTTGGCTGTAACATATATATTTATTTTCTCGCCACAATATTGTTGATATTACATTTAGGTACATAATTATATGAGCACTGTTAGTAAGCATCTGCGAAATTTCCTTAGATATCTCCATCAATAAGTTGTTATTTTGTAACATAACATTGAGAAAATAAATGAACTATGAACTGTACACGGACAATTAGGTAATTACTTAATACTTAAGGCTTAATTTCCACAATTAATTAATTAAGGCTTAATTTGCAGGTCGGAACCAATCACCCACTTCTGAAATCTGTAAAAAATCTCTTAGTAGGATCAAAGAGTAACTTACAATCGGTCGGCTTAACCATACTGTTGGTATCAAAAGCTGCTGGTATCAACCCTAACGATTATACCATAGACCGTTATGACTCCGGAGTACTTCATGCTCAGAGGGCCGTGGCAGAGATAGTAGAGATGAAGAGGACTGGTCATATGATACATAAGGCGATGGTTAATCTTCAGAAGAGGAGTGAAAAAGAGAAGAAGAAGTATAAAGATCTTTTGTATGGGAACAAGATTGTTTTGTTAACAGGTCTGTGATGGTATAATGTCTTTAATAGTTGTAAACAAGTAATAACAATTGCGTAATTCTTATAAACACTTATCTCCGTGGGGTGACGGAGTAAGAATACAGTGTGTCACCATCCCATCTCATCCGATGGGTGTCGTAAAAACCGACTAAGGGACTATCCGTGAATATTATCTTTACGAAATAAAAAGAAGGAAAACTTGAAACTAAACCCTATACTAATCCGTCTGACCAGCATGGTTTTTATAGGCCAAGTATCTCTCCGTCATTGAAGGAGGCCCGTCCCTGCAGTGGGACATTAATGGGCTATTATGATGAATACATAATGGTGTTTCTTTCTATAGGAGATTACTTACTGGCGAATTGCCTCCAGCATCTCGGTGGTCTACGAAACAACGAAGTGACAGAGCTCATATCTACTGGTCTAAGGGATCTTGTCGAGTCTGATTTCTTCGGTGCGAGAGACAAAGACGATAATCCTGTACTGACGCAGCCGAAAGGTGAGTGGTATTACAAGTACCTAGCCTTGTGTGTTATGATTGGTTAGGATTTACAGATTACATGTCATAGGTGTAGGGCGAAGAACTGAAAGCCGTTGGAACAGAAAGTTTCTGGAATGGCGACCGAGTACTGGAGAAGGCTAGATGGGGAGAACCCTCTCAAGGGGGACTGACGACCTAGTTAGGACCATGACACTGATGCAGGCTCAGGAGGTGCACAAGGTGACATTATGTATTTGGAGAGGGCCTGGATTTGGATTATCTGTGTAGTTACATAATAAACAGACAATTAACTGACTTGTTCTGTTTTATATATCATTTTTAATTTTTACGGAACTACTTGCTATGAAACGGCTCTACGTTTGTATCTATCATTTGCTCTTTATGCTGTGCAGTTCACCAAGTTTGAGGTTTCAATCGTATGAAATAAATATAATTTGTTTGTTGTCTAGGTGAACACGATATGCCCAACTACGATTGGGAGAACGAAGACAATTTAAAGAAATTAGGCTCCAACGACTTCCTTGGACGTGGGAAAGATGAATTCGTAATGAGAACCATGCTGACAACTGGCAGCATGCTCGGAAAGGGTTGCCAGGCTGCTATGAAACTAGCGCATAGAGGCATAGACATGGAAAAGAACGCATACATCCTCGGTGGTCATTTAGCAATAATCTGGCAACTCTACCTAGATATTAAAGACTTTTTTACTCATCCCGGATCATATTCCCTAGTCGGAGCGCCTGTTATTATGGGCATTTGGGAATATCCGCAGATTTACGGCCATATTTGGGAGTCCAAGGTCTATAAGCGGCCTTTAGAGTTCAAACAATTGCATTACGCTGTAAGAGGAACTAGGTGTTTGGAGTACTTAAGGATACTCTTGGATGAAGAGCTGGCAGCTATCAATAAGTATCTCGATAGGTTTCCGGTGGAAGACGCGAGGAATTCGTTGAAGAAAATGGCGACTACTATACACGGTGAAACTCTACAATATATGGAAAATTAAAGGTAATGATTTAGAACTATGTTTGTTTTACTTATTAACTATTAAATTAAATAAATCTTTATTTTTGGCAAAATCCATACTATTACAAACATTACAAAATTTGTACACAAATAAATAAACATTACAGAATTATTATTATGCTTTATACTTACATAAAATCTGCAAATAAAGAAGGGTTCTTCTTGACATTGTGTTATGTATGACATAGCCCTAATGAACAATAAAAAGTAAGTAAAAACAAAATAAATATAAATTCTTGTAACTATCACAACAATAAAATATTCTGCCTAAGTATTTCCTATAAATAAAATGCATCCAATATTATGTTTTTGCCTTAAAAAAACAATTGAGCCAATAGTTGAACGAGCCAAAATTATTCTGACATTAAAATCTGATTGAATATAATGTAATAAAGAAATTAAATTAATATCGAGCACTATCCTCGTGTCAATGTCACACGATCAGATATTAACGTGCGATATTTCAGAATTAAATTCAACATTTTCACAGAAATAATGCTACCTACTTCATAATGGCGGAAACGTGGCTTTTGGCGGGAAATCAGCGAGCGCATGTCAATTAGGTAGCATTTAAAAATAAAAATTTATATTATGAATGTTATGTGACTTGTCATTGTTATTGAACGAATTCTAAAGTTATAAAAGTGAAGTTCGTAAAGTAAAACTTGAAATTAAACCCTCTACCAATCCCTCTGGCCAGCGTGGTATTAGTAGGCCAAGTACCTAACCCTCCGTCACGGGAGGAAGCCCGTCCCTACAGTGGGACATTAATAGGCTGTGATGATGATGAAAAGTGAAGTGTTTGTTGTGTGTCAATAGAGGCATTGTTGAACGGATTATTAGTAACTGCCATGCACCAGAATGAGGAGTCCTGAAAATGTCCTTTTGTGCACAACCCTTGATCCCTCCGTAATGATCTAGTCTCTTTATAATATTTCATGATTTTATGGTTTGTGAATCTTAAGTAAAGTGTGAATTTGTAGAGACATGGATAATATAAGCATTACTTCCACCTCCGACTATGACTTATTTTCCTCTCATGCATAAGTTAGTGAACAAGCAGTAACACTATTAGGTACCTGTAGCCTCGATAGAATTATGGGGCATGGCCATCCTGTCAGATAGGCTCACGAAGAACGCTGGACCTAGGAGTACAGAATCTGAAGTTTTCCTTACTTAATACTTTTTGTAGATACTAAGGCCCCATTCGCACGAGCGCTTTTTTAACGCGCGTTAAAAAAGCGTCGGAATAGAACAAATGCATTCCAATGTTCCTGTTCACACGCCACCGCTTTTTTAACGCGACGTTTTTTTTCACTTATAGGAATAACATAGGAATGCATTTTTACTTTTCTAACGCGCGTTAAAAAAGCGTTCGTGCGAATGGGGCCTTAATTCCTGCGAGCTTTATTTTCTTTAGCCGCCTCATAGACCCGAAGGCGTGTGATGTAGTGTACCTAGACATGTATTCTCGCGCCATTCCCAATGAACACTTTTTGCCAAAATGTAATTATTTTTACGTGTACAAACTCAAACTCAGGATACTCAAGACTTAAGAAATTATTAAATAAATAAAACATGTTTTATAAGATAAATTAATTACCCATTTTATTTTTTTACCCAAAACGTAACAACTTAATCAAGTACTTAATGGTAACATTTTACTTAAATCTATGTAAATAAACAACTACTTAAACATACCTAATTTCAACATTGAAAACTTAAAATACTTTTTGCATGGTTTATTTATTATCATTGGTCGATATTTTTGTAATAATAATGTACCTAATATTCCTCACACATAAGAAACGCCATCTAGTCCTAAACTAAGTGGAGCTTGTACTATGGGTACTACACAACTGATGAATGAACATACATCTACAGTACTTTTTTTTTGTAAATTTGTACATCGTCCTATAGTCGTAAACAGTGGGAGAACTCAAGTTCGAAATGGAATAGGTAGTTTTCCGATTCAAACTAAGCTGGGAAACCAGTTTAGTTTGAATCGGAAAACTACCTATTCCATTTTATATCTATAGATAGGATTTAGGGAATCGTTTTTTGCTCAATGTTATAGTTATTTACATAAACGAAGAAAAGTATATTACAAGTCGAATTTTATCCATATTCTTTTTAGGCGAATATCGAATACTATCAAATAGTATTTAATATCGAAAAGTCGAATTTAAAAAACCTATAACTCCCACGAGGGATACAGTGTCGATAATCTTACAGACATGAAATTAAGGGTCATAGCACATTAGCACATATAACGTAACGTAAACGGATCGGCATCGCCTCGCCTTTTTGCTCGGTGTCAAACGTCAAAAATCCGGTTACGTTACGTATCCGATTAGTGTGCAGTGCAGTAAGGAGTTTCATACAAAGAATACTGAACGACTCGAGTTGTTACGGTGACGTTCCGCTTACGTTACGTTATATGTGCTATGACCCTAAAACTCACAATAAATTAGGAGCAGGAAAATCCCTTGTGGCCAGCAAAAATTAAAAGTTCTGCATGGGATTTAAATGACAGTACAAATACATACATACTATCCGCTCACATTATCTCGAAACCTGGCGTCGATGACGTCACGTCGCGTCGGACGTATCACTGATGCGCCCCTGGCTAGCGCGGGGGTTGAAAGGAGAACGGGACGCGAGGTTCGCATTCCAGCGAGGTCTCTAGATAATGTGACTGTGTTATAAATACAGCTAATATGCTACAATTTATATACTAATTATTGCAACTGTGTATTTAACTAAAACTTACAAATTATAACTAAAATTACAGTGTTTAATTGAAAGAAAAAATACATGGACAAATTGTTTTTTTTTTTTGCAATTTAACCTGATATTAGTTGACTATAGTTTTTGTTATAATGTATATGTTTGCGATTGTCATAATTAAATTTGATAAGCTTTCGTAAAGAATGACAGCCATTCTTGAATAGTGAAATACATCATACTTTGTAATGCAGCTTAAATTGTGAATTGCAATAAACCTATTTTTAAAAAAACTATTTATATGTTTTTGTTGGATATAACTTTTATATAATTAAGGAATCAAAAATAACTGTCATGATTCAATATTAAAAAAAACTCAGAAAACATATTATTCTACAAAAAACTGTACTTAACAAATATGTTTAAAATTGTCCAACAATGTACAAAAAAATAAATGTTTCCTGATAAAAGCAAATTTTTAAAAAAAAAAGACACTTTGTGTAAGACAAATAACAAACACCTTGTGTAAAATAAAAAAAAATGTCTTGAAAATTAAAAAAAAAAATTTGCCTTGATTACATAAATATAAAAAAATACTTCAATATAAAAAATAACTACAAAGTGTAAATTAATCTTTTGATTGCATCTATGGACTCGCAGTTATCAAACATTTCAATATAACTCTTAGCTTTATTTGCATGCTCCATACACAGAGCTTTTGTCCTCTCCACACCATTTGTTTCCAATACTAAACTTCTTATTTCATCTAAATCTACTTTACTTACATTTTTACCCTCTATTCTATTATAAATATCTGAATTTTCACTTATTGCAAATAACACAGGAGCACTCACTAAAGAGAAGCCGTCTTTCTCTTCAGTAACTTTTTGTACTTCCGAAGCAGCCTGCCACGCTAAACATAAGTGACAGCCAAATTTAAAAGCATTTTCTTGCTGTTCTATATAGTGATCACCGAGTAGCAATGCACCTTGACAACCTCTGCCGAATAATGTCCCACCATTATACAGAGTTCTCGCTGTCCACTCTCTTATCGGTGATCCTAAGACATCTTTCACTTCTATAGGTAAAGTTGCACTTCGTATATTATATACATCAGTTTCATTTTGTACCGGTTTACCCGGTAAGGGCATGTTTTGATCATCCCTAGGACCGAAAAACTCTCCTTCACTTATATCTCTTAATGCCGTTGAAATTAAGTATGAAAGGTCTTGGTTTCTTAACTGTGCCAGCATACCATTTGCCGTTACTAGTAAATAATCACCGATTAGTATAGCTATTTTGTTTGCAAACAGTGCTGTGTCTGAGCCTTTATTGCGTTCACTTTTAGGTATATTTAGAAGTCCTCTGTGGACGTAGTGTCCTGTTCTTATCATTTCTGTGAGTTCGGCGAGGATTCGTTGATTCTGTGTTACAGTGTTTGTTAGTAGTGATGTTTGTGGGTTGACGGCTTTGGATAGTAATAATATGACAAGGCCCCAAGGTTGTAGGTTGTTGTGTTCATTGTATAATAGCATTTTAGCTGTTTTTACAATTGGGTGGTTCATACCAACCTGGGGACAAGATAAACACAAATGTTATTAACACAATTTTTAAGGGATCTATTATTATTGTTATTTCCCACAGAAGCTAATTAATATATTTGCAAGGATAGCATAGACTCTCCTCTATACAAAGAAGGTTGACCTACACATAAAAAGCTGGCAAAATAGTTTTGTGTCCAGTAATTTTTTCTTTTAAAAATAAAAACCTTTAGGAAGAAGTATGTATTAAATACTCTATTATCACTTGCATAAAACTATTTTTATTGTAGATTTATAACAAAGCACAAGTCTGTACAAGTTTATATTTTTTTGTAACTGCAACACTTCCTCAACAGTAATTGGTTTTATCAGGAAATAACCTTGCAGTCACATGGTACTGTTGATGTAATATTGTACTTCCACTATAATTACTTTTAAACAAGTAAAATACTTATTGATAATTTTTAAGAAAAGAAAACTCGGAAGTCTTAACAATTACTAATAAGAAACAAAAGTATTCTAAGACGAAACGTCTTTTAAGATACTTACTACTGTACGCAAATGCATTGCTAAATTCGCAAATTCGTCACTTAACAGCCACCTCAAATTCATAAAAGAGGTCGGATAGCCAACTATCTTCTCTGCTTCTCTTATAACTTTGCCCCATTGAGCAAGAGGAGGCCGAAATACGATATCTTCAGGAGTCAGGTTGGTCATGACAGATTCCCTCCTTATTTGTTGAGATATTAGCGCCGTTCGGCGTAAATGACGCATTAAGGTATACGACATGTTCACTGTATTGTTTGATTTCGTTATTTAAATCACTACTACATTCAAATATTAAGTAAAATTTATTTTAAAAACACTTCCTCAAACACAATGCACAGTGGTTATGTCATTCTGTATTTTGACATATCGCTGTTTCGTTCTGAATTATAATAGCCACATAAAATGAAATTTTTGTACCAAAATCGTCTGTTGTTGTCTGTTTCTTTATGATTTTTTTTTCTTATGATTAAAATGCTAAAAGTTAGCTAAGATTTAGCATTAAATTTCATTCTATTGAAGAACAATGCTCAAAAATGTATGGACACCGTCCCCACTTTGTAGCACTTTAAGATATATGTTAATCGAAAGGTACTAGTCATCTCTTCATTTTATTGTATGACAGCAAAGCTCAAATGTGTATCCGAAAAAAGTTATATCGCCTTAAAGAAACCGAAATCAGTCACAATTATGTTGCTGTTTATTGTACTTTTTCGAAATTACAGCCAATAAAATACAAATTAACAGTGTAGAATATAAGAAAAATATAAAAGATTATTTATTTATTTATTATTACGCGCCGTATATGCCCAATGACCCGATTTTTTCTTTTTTGTGGGCACGGTAAGTAGTTTGTCTCTTGGGACATTTACTACTTTAGGCTGGGTGTGGGGTGGATGGCCCTCAACCTAAGACATTTAAGTGTCATGCCTCAGGGGCACCCCCTGTGGGGCACGAATCTCGGCCTGGACCGTCACCGACTAACAGGATGTGCGGAAGGCACGCTCTCTAGGAGCGAACGCGGCGCGTATTCCTGCCTTGGCGGCGAGGACAGAACTGCGGACGTGTTGTTGTGGCTTCGCGAGCCGTATGAGCTCTACGTTGAGCGATCGCGATCCTATCACCCGGCTCTTTTAGAGCATCTAGGTCTGAAATTGTCTAAATGCCTTCCAATACCAAAGTACCACACGATACTGACGACATGCGCGCAGGCACCAACTGTTCTCATAGCAGTTAAGCATGAACAATAATATGCCTGAATGGCGTTTATATCCTGTGCGTTATTTAAAACCAAATACCTGTAATAGGTCGCATTTGACCTATGTTTGGATAAAATTCGACCCCTCAAAAGAGTGCAATCTGCCGTGTTTATACCGTATTGGTTCATAATTGGGCTTGGAGTTGCACCAACTTGTATGTTGCAGACGCCGCCACGTAAATGTTCGCTAACATAGGAAGCTGCTAGTTTTAAGTGTGATATGTCCCCAAACTAAACAAAATAGTATCCTCGTTTGACAATTCAGGGAACGGTATATTTATGAACTCATCAGTTAATGTTCTGAACGTAGCCCGCTGCCTGTAACGTAGTTACCCAAGTCATTGTTGACGTGAATTCTGCGATAAATTCGTTCAACGAAGTCTGTGGTATAGACAATGTCATGAAAAAGCTCCCTGGATGTATTGAGAAGCGCACCAGCAAATCGGTAGTCTGTGAAGAGATAAGGAAGTGTTAATACACTTCCTCATCTCTTCATTCAATAATTTGAATACTACAATACTGAACATTTTAAAATTACGTTTAAATCTCCCGTTTATGGCCTCAATGACCCAACGGACAAATTATTACTAGATGGGATTTATTTGGTTCTTCATTCGCGTTCATCTGCGTCCAACGCCATCAGTGAGTGGTTCTTAAAACGGAGGATAACAGTCAACCCCGAAAAGAGCCAAGCGTTGAATTTTTACAAGAAAAGGAGTCACAAAACTCTCTCGGCAGAGACACCAAAAGTCAAAAAGTTCGGCTTCCCGATCCCTTGGGCGAGGTAAGCCAAAAACCTTGGAGTCATACTCGACGATTAAATCTCACTCCGTCCCAACCATGTTTATGGTTCGCAAGCGGGGCTCGTTTGTGATGAGACGGCTGCACTTACTCCTTCTAAGTTAGGATACATGAGACTTGTATTAGGCCAATCATGACGTACGCGTGCGTAGTTTTTGCACACCTTAGGCCACATAGCAGGATCCATAAGTTACAAACAATTCAGAAAAGGTTCATGCGCAAAGCGACGGGAGCACCGCGGTTCACGCGTAACGAGGATCTCCACATTGACTTCGAGTTGCCGACCATCCAGCAACACATGAAACTCTGTTCCCGTGGTCCCGTCGCTACTTTGAAATGGCTGCCACTCACCCCAACCAACTAGTGGTTGAGGCATCCACCTAGAATATCCAAAATTAGAAGACCTAGACATGCTCTCGAAGAGCCGGGTGATAGGATCGCGATCGCTCAACGTAGAGCTCATACGGCTCGCGAAGCCACAACAACACGTCCGCGGTTCCGTCCTCGCCGCCAAGGCAGGAATACGCGCCGCGTTCGCTCCTAGAATCCTGTTAGTCGGTGACGGTCCAGGCCGAGGTTCATGCCCCACAGGGGGTGCCCCTGAGGCATGACACTTAAATGTCTTAGGTTGAGGGCCATCCACCCCACACCCAGCCTAAAGTAGTAAATGTCCCAAGAGACAAACTACTTACTCGTGCCCACAAAAAAGAAAAAATCGGGTCATTGGGCATATACGGCGCGTAATAATAAATAAATAAATAATCTTTTATATTTTTCTTATATTCTACACTGTTAATTATGTATTTTATTGGCTATAATTTCAAAAAAGTACAATAAACAGCAACATAATTGTGACTGATTTCGGTTTCTTTAAGGTGATATAACTTTTTTCGGATACACATTTGAGATTTGCTGTCATATAATAAAATGATCAAAATACTAAGGCCTTTCAATTAACATAGGTTTTAAAGTGCTACAAGCTGGGGACGTTTTGAGCATTGTTCTTTAATAATTATTGAAAAAACGAAGAAAACGTTAGTATGAAAAATCAAACTTCGCAGAAAATCTCCATACAAATCGGCAATTTTATAGGTAAAGACCTAATATATAAATATCAATTTCTTAATTCATCTTCTTATTATTATTTAGGTATTTATAAGGCGTTTTTAAATAAATTACTCATAAAATATTTAAAGAAAACATTTGAAACTGTTCTTTTGCATTATTTACTTCTAAATAGCTGTCGATTATTATCTTCTTTAAGTAGGTTATTAGATAAGTAAGTGAAATAAGTATACGAGGCTTAAAATTATTTATTTATCTAATCGCAACCAGGGCTTGACTGTATTTTGTATCATGTTCACAAATGATATTCACTGTCTCCATGAGGACGGAGTAAGAATATATGTGGTGTCACTAATGTAGACCCTTAACAATAGCAAGTGGTCAACTGAGCCCGCGGATCCAGTTGACTGATTATTGGGCCGAGCTATAGTTGCAAAACTTCTAAATAAATACGGAATCCTTTAGGGAAAATTTCATAAAATCGGATTTATTCAAAATTGATTTAATTAATAATCACGACGTGACTCTCGTGATTTGAAATTAAATTTATTTTAAATCAAATTTATTTATAGATAAAATATTACATAACAATATAAAGTATAATAATATAAATTATCAATGTTGACTGGTCCCAAAATAAAGCAGAGCTTGTACTATCGGTACCAGACAAAAGGCATAAATAATTTATTTACAATTATTTATACCTACTAATTATAATTATACACATAATAATATAAATTTTATAGCACATAAATATAAATACATCACGTGACAGTGCGATCAGTTGAAAAAATCCCAAAGTTACGGTATATTTCGGTATTATTCCGAAATATTCGACCTGAATTATTCGGATTTTTTCACGCTAGCATCTATAGCCGAGACACCCCATTAAAAAAACGAATGTGGTCAACTGAGCCCGAGGGCTGTTGCATGTGGGCTCAGTTGACCACGAAGCGGAAAAGAAATCGGGTTTATTTTTTTTTTAACTTCCAAGTTACGATAAGACAGAGAAGACGCTCTACGAAGCCGAAATTGACCGATTGTGTCTTTACAAAAGTCGATGTGTAATAGGTATATACGGCCGGGTACTGTATACGATACCAATACCGAAAATCACAATTAAATTTTTTTTGTTTGTCTGATGATGATGATGTTTTATTTTGCTAAGTGTAGGTTACAATGCAGTTCTTATTTGCTATACATGATTTATAATATTTCCTGTATACTTCGCCATAATTGACATGCAAAAAATCGTTTTCTTACAAATAGGTAACGTCTATCTTAAGTCTAGGACAAAATTGTGCATTTAATTTTCGTTATTTAGTACAATGTAAATTATATTAATAAAATTGAAAGTGAATTAGCACAAAATTGATGTAAATTATAATAATTAAATAAAAAAGAATAAAAATATATCGATATAATTAAAAAAAGAGAAATCACAAATTATAAATTATTGCAAGTTTTTATCAACTATGAAATCGTTAATGCTGTAATAACACTTTTCGAGTAAAATACCTTTTAATTTATTTTTAAACAATCTTTTATGCTATCGGGTATCTTATTGTATATAGTGGGTTGGGAGTAGTTGGGGGGATAAGATACCCGATAGGTAGCTAAAGCTACCGAAAACACTTTTTCTGAGTAAAGCAGTATTGTACGATTCTTTCTGTAATTGATATTTATACAATGACCTAACAGGACCTCTTCTACTTTCTGAAACTTTTGTGTAGTATTGTTTATTAGAATGAACAAACACTGCCATCTCATAAATATACAAAGCTGGAAATGTCAATATTTGGAGTGACTTGAATATAGGTGCACAACTATCAGTCATTTTTAGACCGCTCATTGCTCTAATACAGCGCTTCTGAGCCAAAAATATCTGTTCTCGCAAACTACTATTTCCCAGAAAATAATACCGAAACGCAAAGTTGATGCTACCAGGCCGTGATACGCTACCAATAAAGTATTTGTGTTCACTTTCTTACTCAAGTTGTAGAGCACATATATGCAGAAACGCTTAGTCTCTTACACACTGATTCAGCTTGTGTTTTCCACGTTAATTGATTGTCTATTAACAGTCCTAGAAACTTAGTTTCTGATGCTTGCTCTATATTATGTCCCTCGAAGGAGATAGTCAAGTTTTGTACTGGTATTCGCTGATGAAATTGCAAATATTTTAGTTTTAGATAGATTAATTATTAAATTATTAATGTCGAGCCAATTTATTATATCCTTTATTGTATTGTTAATGTCAGATTCGTACACACCTCAACAAAGTCTAGGGATATTTGATATTTTTTCAATTAAAGTTTCTTAAGCAAAAGTGAAAATAATCGAAAATTAATCTGTTTGTAACTGTTATGTTAGTAATCAGTAGTCAGTACATTAAAAAAACCGTAAATAACGGTCCTGCAACGGTTTTTCATGCTTGGATTAAGTTATCCAGGTCTGGATGCGGTATAATGTTACAGGTCCGACTAGGATACAAAAAACGTTGCTCTTCCATCGCAAGTTTATGCAGGAAAATTCATCAAAGCCCTTCTTTTGAACATGTCCTACGCGTGTTTTATGGTTTTGAGGTAAGGCGATTGAGTTGTTTAGCATAAAATTGATACGTCGTGCTCCTGCAACCAGCTCTTTATCACTCTCGCTTTATGCGGACGGGTGTTATCGTCCATGAGCTTAAACATTTGGCCTAATTGTAGTCTACAGGGGTAGATTATTAGTTCTAGCAACTCGTTAAGTTATTTTTCAGCCGTCATGGTGTATCTGATCAAAACGCGCTCTGTTCTTCGACCGACACAAATTCCCGTCCAAATTATAATTTTTCTATCGTGGTATGAATAGTTTTTCTGAAGATGTTTTAGACGGCTATCACAACCAGGAACTCGCCAAGCACGTTCTCTACGTAAATCCGATGTGAAAACCGAACCGGGACTCATGTGTAAACACCACTACAGATAACAGGTCATCTTTGCAGAGCAAATGTTCACGACCTCACTCTAGTCATCGTGCGCGATTTGCTCAATGTACTGCTGGAGTTCAAAGCGGTATGCGAGCATAAAGGTGGGCTTCATGCCGACTTCTTCTGACAGTTTGGTCACCCGCAAGAGGCTCCACCAAGAGCTGGAGCCTATAAGCCAGCTAAAATATCCCTAGACTTTGTTGAGGTGTGTATTTTTTTATGTCTGTACACTCTACTAGAGCGGTACTGTCATCAGCAAACAGGATCATAGGTCGCTGAACATGACGTGGTAGATCGTTAATATATAGTAAGAAGAGTAGAGGGCCAAGGACGCTACCCTGCGGCACTCCGTATTTAATAACTCTACCTTCAGACTGATAAGTATGTTCACGTTTGGTTATTAAGCTGACTCTTGTTACTTCCGTGTATTGTTTACGGTCACTTAAATAGGATTTGATTAAGTTTAAGACATTACCTCTGATTCCGTATATGTAGAGTTTGCTAAGTAGAGTCTCATAATGTACACAATCAAAAGCACTTGTCATATCAGTGTAAACTGCGCATACAGGTACCCGTTTATCAACGTTTTGCATGACAGTGTGCAGTAATTCATATACAGCCGAATTTATTCCCTGATTCTTTCTAAAGCCCTTTTGTTCGTTACACAGAATATTACACTTATTTAGAAATTTATTGATAGATTCGTATATCACTTTTTTTAAAATCTTGGAGAAAACCGGAATTAAAGCTACCTATATAGTGCCTATAATTAGAAAGATCTTCGTTATTATCTTTTTTCTTTAATAAAGGTTTAACTATAGAAGTTTTTCTGTCTGTTTGTTCCAACTAATCTCCAAAGCCGCTGGACTTTCACTATTGCATTGTAAATTTTACGGCGCTTAAACTAGGCTACATTAGATTTTGATAACATTTTATACGGTTCCGCAAAAAAAAAATGGCGAACCTTGTACATTTTCGTGAACGAAGTCGCGGGTTACAGTTCGTAATAAATATTATCAAGTAAATGTAGGATATAAGTGAGTTAAGCGAATCTTTGTAAATGTTTCTGTCATTGTATAATTATTGTGTTATGTTTTAGTGTACAGAAATAAATAAAATTATAGATTGAGATCTCGGGCATTGGACCCGTGCTGTGAACACTGTATGTCGCGTTAATTTCCCGTTTATGTTTATTATTTAGGAAGCAATGAGATATGTAGGTCAAAAGTTATGATGTGTAGTAGGTATGTATCTTTGTATTTAGATATCGCTCCACGTAAGTAAAACGTGTAAAAGTATGGTAAAGGTTTGACTGTAGGTAAATAATTTTCCGTACATGCAAATATTAAAATAAATAAATTATTGTCCGTGTGGTGATCCCATCTCATCCCATGGGTGTCGTAAAAACCGACTAAGGGACTGTCCGTGAATATTATCTTTACGATATAAAAGGAAGGAAAACTTCAAATTAAACCCTATACCAATCCGTTTGGCCAGCGTGGTATTAGTAGGTCAAGTATCCCTCCGACACAGGAGGAGGTCCGTCCCTGCAGTGAGACATTAGTGGGCTGTTATGACATGCAAAGGAGATGTTCCATTTGGGGCCCAGAGCGAACAGAATGTTTTAAATAATTAAAATTAAACAAATAATTTTAAAAATCAATTAGTGTTTTCCATTTCATATAGATCTTGTACGCAATAACTACTATTGTAAAACAATTATGTTGTCTTTATTTTATGAAAAATCGGATTTTATTTTTTTTAAATCATTGCAACACATTTAACATCTGTCACCCCATTTGTGTCAATGTACTTTGTTTGTGATTTGTGTCGCTATTACGTTTTGTGAATGTTTTGATGTGATTTGCAGATTATTATTGAATATTAATTCGCTTTTGATTATGGAGTATATGTAGGTTTTATTTTAGACATTCAAATATTAATAATTAGGTAACTTGTTATGTGAAAATTGTATTTTGAGCTATTTAGAGTATGATATAATTCCACTTTAAATACCACATATCTCACATCCTCGGAGTTTAACTGTAAAAAAAAATACATAGGCCTATATGGTGGTAATATAACATCAAAACACACATGGTTTCGTGTATGTTCTTGCCTGGGCCCAGAATGTATGGGCAAATGGAACATCTCCTTTATACAAGGAGTATTTGTTTTTTACCTAATACTTATAATCATTAATTAATTCATTAATTGCCTCGATGGCAACGCGTTTGGATATGGTGCTGCTTGCTGTGCCAGGGTTCGCAAGTTCGAATCACACTTAATAATTATCTTGCAACTTGGTCTATAGATACCTACCACGTTGGCTAGACTAATTAGTGTCAAGTTTCCATTCATTCATAATGATATTGACTGTTAAGTTTAGTCTATTAGTATTTTTACGACAACCTCAAAATCAGATGCATCCCATAGCATTATGGTGCTTACCCCCAGTTTCTGAATGACTGATCAAGTAAAAATCAACTAATCAAGTGTCAAAACTATCAATTTCAGGAACTAAAATGACAGTTTTGACACTTGATTAGTTGATTTTTACTTGATCAGTCATTCGGAAACCAGGGGTTAGTCTATACAACCTTACGTAAAGGAAATCACATAAAATTTAAAACAAAAAATTCTATCATTTACTTGTTTTACTATTACACTGTATGTACCTTATTGAGAGAAATAAATAAAGAAATTGAAATTGAAATTAAGCCACCCCCATCGACATTACATCAAGCCAAACCAATATACCATAAATATATTTTCACACGTAGTAACCCAAATCATAGCCTTAGTTCTTCCATCTTCTTCTTACACTTAAGAAAATATGTTCTCTCTCACTCTTCCTTTAATAAAACATAATTGCTTTTAAATGTATAGGATTGGCGTTGGTGTAGTAATTTACTTACGGCTCGACGGCTCCACGGCTATTATGGCTTTACAAAAATTACTCTATGCATATTTATAATACGTTAAATGTATTTTGGTAGGCTGGTGTAGCTTTTTTTTTACCAAAACAAAAATATGGCTTTCGTCTTACGAGAGAGGGAGATCGATAGCTTTCAAGATACTGTGTATTTATATTCTGTCACCACACGGAGAGGTCCTATAAACATTTTTTTTTAAATACAATTTTATTTAATCTTTTAAGCTAGGTGTAAGCAATTTTTATTTTCTTTTATTCAAAGGACACAATTCGTTTCAAAAGTAAGCTTTGTAACAATGAAAATTATAATATTAAGTACATTTTTCTATATTTTTAATCCTTTCTTTTCGTTTTAATTGCTTGGTTTATTGCCAACCTGGCGTAGAGAATTATTGAAGCTGCTCACAGATCTCTGATGTGGTACCACAACAGCGGAGACCTACTTGTCCTCCAAACCATGCTCAGTGGTCACCCATCTATGGCTCTATACATCTGGACATCTACTTTATAATGAACATACTCTACCAACGACTTACACGTTATCAAACGAATTTACTTGATAATTTTCGAACTAATAATTTCTAAACAGACTTAAATAATTGTAACAAATAGTCATAATAAATGACAAATACATTTATAAATAAATCGGCATGCAACATAGCAAGTGCAGGCCTCACTCAATCGGCAATGCGCCGATCAAAATGCAAATCTCGTTTCATTTTATTCTTGTTGTGGGCTCAGGTAGGCCGCCATAAACTGCCAACAAATTATACCTACATTGCTTTTATTTTTAATTGCTATGGACGAGCCACCGTCTTAGCCAGCGGCCTTCATGACCCTTCTATTTTTGAATTATGGCGCGCAGACACGTGATTGGTCAGTGGAAGCGCTAACGTTCTGTAACTATGCATTTATAAGCGATGCGTTCGTAAACCGAACAAGAGATAATGATCTAAAATGAAATACCTAATTGTATTTAAAAATGTCAGACATACTATTTATTATAGAGCCATTTTGAAGTCATTACGTACGTTCATTACCGATTCCAGAGATAACTTACAATTTAAAAACATTTTAGGTATCTCGATAATGATAATTAAATGGCAAAATTATCGTAAAATTTAAGTTATCGGGATTTTTATGTTTGTTTGAGTACTTGCACAATTGGAGCGAGTTATAAACTATTTAGCGGTCCTTGAAAACGGAAAAATCGATAGTTTTATAAAAGTTAATTAGCTATGTCCAGATATTTCAGATGAAAGTATAACCAGTGTGTATTACCTGCGTTGGCTGGTTGAACAAAAACGTGACCGCTGACTATGCCTGGTTAGAGGACTAAATATTTACGGAAAAGATAATGGCAAGTTCTATACTTCAAATTGCCCTGTGCGTCAAAAATGAAGATTAACAAAAAAATCAAATGGATAATCGTGCGGCTGCACTGCACAAGGTTGCGTACGAATCTAACGTCAGATTATTATTTTTATGTTTTGTTTTTAAATTGGCCTACCAGCATGGCTATGGTGCCTGATGTTATTATTATTTATTTTTTATTAAAATTAAATTTCACGGCATGACAGATCCTGATGTTGAGCATCCAATAGAGTCCAAGAATGGCGAGCACCATGCCAGCTACATTATTTGTAGAGGCATGAATGTCTCCACTATGGCGGCTTAAGAAGATGCTTTTTTACGCCTCGCTTGAAAGAACCAGGATCGTAGTTTGAAGGAAACACGTGTTGTGGTATTTACTAATGGTATAAGCATGGATGTTCTTGGCTAATGTTACTTAAGTACATGTTTGTAAGAGACCCCATGACGCAGAAGTCCATCCTTAGTACGGTAATGCGATATTATGTTCCTTAATCACTTCCGCTATATTCCGTTTGGTCTGTTCGATATAAAAAATAGCTCAGCTGGCACCAATCCCTACGCAACCACGGCCTTTGTAAGTTGGTCGAAACATAGGAGAAATACCTAGGTATTATATCATATCAGCCCATTAATATCCTACTGCATGGACGGGCCTCCTCCCGTAATAAAGAGATATTTGCCCTACTAATACCACGCTGGCCAGACGTATTGGTATAGGGTTTAATTTCTAGTTTTCCTTCTTTTTATATCGTAAAGATAATATTCACGGATAGTCCCTTAGTCGGTTTCTACGACACCCATGGGATGGTGGTGACATATTGTATTCTTACTTCGTCACCACACGAAGAGTATACCTAGCTATTTATCTCACTAGTATATAAGTTATAGACTATATGCCGCAAAGAAGAAGTTTCTATTAGAATATGTAAAAATATTAAATTTTAAACGACAATTGTTTTTACCTATTTAGAAATTTTATATTGTATCTGCCAACACCGATAGTGACGTAACGAGCTTTTATTTTTTAATATCGACTCGGGCACGGGGTCGCTGTCTTAATGCCGTATGAATGGAGGTTTTAATGGATCTCTCGAAAATATAAAATTAAAACAGATAATGAGCTACATAGGCTTTTGAGGCTTCGATGGGTTCATCAGGCTTTTGTTTTGCGGTCAACGAACTCATTTGTTTTTAGTAATTGAGTGCTTTTTGTTGTTTTTTTTGAGATGGTTCTTAATGTGTGAGGCGATGTTTCTAAAATATAGATTAGGCCGTTATCGAGTTAGTTGATGAGGAATTCTTTGCCGTTCTGTGATTTGCTTATAAAACCAGTATTTGGTTAGGTACCTAATTCTTATAATTTTTTTATAAAGTTGACTAAGTATATTGAATCTGATAGAAACGTGAAAAGTCTGCTTCCCATATCTTTGCACTCGTCCCAGTGGGATTCAATTTCTGCCCAGTTGTGAAAATAACAGGCATAAAATACATCCAGGCACAAGTCGATTACCTACTTGTGGTGGGTATAGACAGTAGCGTGGAATACAAACCCACGAGCTTGGGCATAGCAATCGCTTGTATGACTGCTGTGCCACCGGGTTATTGAAAAAATAAATACTCCGTGTGGTGACGGAGTAAGAATACAATATTTTCCACCCCATCTCATCCCATGGGTATCGTAAAAACTGACTAAGGGGCTATCCTTGAATATTATCTTTTCGAAATAAAAAGAAGGAAAACTTGAAATTAAACCCTATACCAACCCGTCTGGCCAGCGTGGTATTAGTAGGCCAAGTATCCCTCGCGTCACGGAAGGAGGCCCGTCCCTGCAGTGGGACATTAATGGGCTGTTATGATATGATTGAAAATTGAATTGATACTCGTCCTACATGATCTTCCCAGGCTCTCTGAATATAGAAAAAAGCTGCTTATACATATGATTGTGTCCGGATATATAATAAAATTCCGAGCAACATAAGAAATAACCCTACATTATTTAAGAAGAAATTGTTCGAATGGTTAAACACTAATAATTTTTATAGTCTTAAAGAATTTATGGACAAGAGGTCTGCATAGTTGCTGGTTTATTAAGTACTACTCATTTAATAATTATGTAAAATTTAAATGATAGGTACAATTCTGGCAAAACATGTAAGCTCTATAATGTAATTGTAGCACCATGTATACACCATGTTTTATGCAAATAAAGATATTATGATGATTATGATTATGAAAAAAGCTTGTAAGTAAATCATCAGGCAGAGTTCATGACCTGCCTCTGTGGTGATGTCATTGGCACCCAAGACTTAATACCTCATAATAATTAAAACAAAGATGCAATCATTATTAGGATATAATTATTTGACAGAATAATTGCGTGTAATTAATATTTAATTTATTTAATCCTATCTTATCTTAACGTATCGATTGTGTGTAAACAATGAATTAAAAGTTAAGTAATAATAATTAATAATTAGTTTAATTTTTGTAGCTCTGAGCGTTTAGTTGAGCTTATTAAAACATGGCCGCGGGTTGTTTAGTAATTATTATCTGTGGTAACTGAGTGTTAGTGTGTTGTCAGTAATAATAATGAATATGTGTTGTTTTGAGTTAATACTAGTTGTGTCCGTGACTTTGTTAAGAAAAGTTTGTTTAAGTAGATAAAATTAATATGCTTTTTATTTTTAGGGTCCCGTACCAATTTAAAAAAACCGAACCCTTATAGTATCACTTTGTTGTCCGTCTGTCAATCAAAAGATATAGCCGTATAAGTCGTAAATTTTCGACAAAGCAGGTATAAAAACCTACAGGGTACTTACTTCAAGTCTACATACAACCTTGACATTTGGCATGAAGCAAGGACTTATGGTACATGTAAAAGAAACATTCCGAAAACCTAACTTTATTTTCATAATTTTCCCGCCAAAATTCTATGACGAAATAATCAAAATATAATTAGACGAAATAATCAAAATATATGTAATAATACTAACTTATTAAATTTTGATTATTTCGTCAAATTATATTTTTTAGAACCAATAATTACAGCGACCTAAATGTCCAAAAAAGCTTTTTGAAAAACATGCAACCTAAGTTACGCGCCGTAAAGGACAATCTGGTTCTTAAAGTCCTATCAAAATCGATTAAGCTAATTCGAATATTACCCAAAACAAATCGACTGATAGACAGTCAGACAGAAAGTTTTTAAATATTGATATTTTTCCCATTGGTGTCATTCATATATTACGTAGTTACCTACTAAAGCGGCATGGTAATGTTACAGACAAACACTTCAATTTTATTTATATGTATAGATGTTAATATTACTTCACTATTGATTGGCTAGATAATCAATAGTTGCTTGCCTTACCTTAGGCTATGTTAGAAGGTAGGTATTAGTGGCGAAGTGTCCATATAACTCGATTCCTACCGGCTTACCTTTGCAAAAATCGCTTACCATTGTCTATTAATCAATTATAAATCAATGACGCAACATCTACTCAATACAAAATAATATAAAACAAAAAAGTATTCTCTTACGTAAATCGCAATAATAACAAATAAGTAATATAATAATTCTATATAATAATATTTATTTACGTACTCATAACGCCATCTAGTAATTAAAAATTGTCAACTAACTATATGTTTGTTATGGTTCAGGAAGAGAGTGAGGCGCGCATGCGCGGGGCGGCGGTAAGCCGGTCGCGAAATTAGGAATCCAGTACAACAGACTGTACGGAAATCGTACGGTCACGTGACACTTTGTCTTCGTCGATCTAAGGTACCATATAAGCCGATGGCCACCGGCTTATGACAAGGATAAAAGATACAACTACAACATTGCGAGAGCGAGAAAGCACTATTGTAACCAGTGGACCGACCAATTGAAACGTTTCATTTCACAGTAATTTGCCATTGACATTCCATTTTGTTTTTATTAATTATTTAAATCTAATAGAAATCGAGAAAATAAATACTTGGAGGAGGCCTATGTCCAGCAGTGGACGTCGATTGGCTGATATGATGATGATGAATAGAAATCAGCCTTTCTTCTGAATTTTCAGCTTTTAATTATTTTTCTTTGTTTTTATATTTTTATTCTCTCCATCTTGACATTGGCAGAATCATCGGTAAACGATGGAACTATTATAAGAAAAAACAGTATTATTTATTTTCTGCAAATAGGTTATATTAAAATTAAAATTTGTTTTCTTGTAGTAAACATTAGTAAGTTTAATTATTTATGTTTGTGTATTAAGTGTTGTGCATTGATTGACATTATTATTGTCGTAGTGAGTTGTGTTGTGATCCTATGGAATATTTTTGTAAGTAATTGTTTGTATTATTTATAAGCAAATTTAATAGTTTGTTGTTTTATGGAACACGTTAATAGTGTTAGATTATTGTCTAACATAAAACGTCTTGTTCAAAATTAAATTATAAATATAAGAAACACGTAGGTACATAGTTCAGTTAGGCCCTGCACATGAATACATAAAATACAAACGGGCGGCGCCGGCGCTGTGGATTTACGAAACATTATATAATTATCTTATTTTGATACATATAAGTAAGTGGCTTACAGGCAGTATTCTCAGATTCTAAAAGTGTAGAATTATTTAGGATATAGCAACATAAACAATTTATCTAATTGCTCAAAGAAATATATTATTATCCAAACAGAGAAACATTTTCGTATTTGTATAACTTTTCACATGAGTTCAGAACAACTAGAATCGAAACATTTTCTTACGAATACCTATGAACTACAGAATAATAGTAATGTAAAGTAGAACGTTAATAAAAAGTAGTTCACGGAATCCTCGGCTTCCCTTTTATAAAAATCCACCCTTCGCCACTGGTAGGTATTATCTAAGACTGGTTTTATTTAATTTCGATTTTGTCTGATTGGATCTTGCATTTCTTTTTATGTCCTACTAGCTGACCCGTGCCCATTTCGTTGGGCAGACGGCGAAAAAAGCGCGTCCCTTTTTTAAACATATTTCGTTACTGCTCCCCTCCTATTAGTCATAGCGTGATACTGTATAGCCTATAACATTCCCCGATAAATGGACTATTTATCACAGAAAGAATTTTTAAAATCGGTTAATTAGATCCAGAGATTACCTCCTATAACTTCACAAACACAAGCACACTCACTTTACCTCTTTATAATATTAGTATAGATGACTACAGGGTTAGTCAGCCCTGGAAGTTTGACGAGATCTGCACAGTCCCACTAAGCAGCGTTGTGCGTTTTCCAAAAACATAATATGTATTGTTATCTAATATAATTATACAATGTTTTTACTTCAGGTTTTACATTTTTCGTTGTTGTAGACAGATTGGAGTACAGTTGACAATAAATGTCGGGCATGTCACTGTCCCGGAGAATCACTCATTTTGAGAATGGTGAACCATAACCAAGTAGCCAGAATTTCCCTTAGTCGCTGTTTAAGACATTCGTAAGATATTGGGTCGTTAAAATATAGTGTGTAACTTAGTAGGCCAAATATCCCTCCTTCACGGGAGGAGGCCCGTCCTTGCAGTGGGACATTGATGGGCTGTTATGATGAAAACGTAGTGTGAAGAAGCATTTGTCTAGACCGGCAAGATGACGACGAAGGAGTGAAGTTGTATTTAGACTACCATCCGTTTGTTTCGTTGTGGACTTAATTTGCATTATTCAACAGGTTCGTAATGGTGATTACCGTGTTTTTTTTAAAGACATTTAAAATTAAAGACATAACCTTTTTGTTATATTTCAAATAATGAATGTGATGTTGTGTTTCTCGCTTATTGAATGTGGATGAGGCCAAAGCTGTTTGCCAGGATCCTGACAAGTGGCGTTCTGTCGTCTCTGCCTACCCCAGACGGGATAAGGCGTGAATTTATCTATGTATGTGTATTTAAAATAATTGAAAGAGTAGTGACACAAAGTATGACGAACTTATAGCCTCATACAACTACTGAGTCATTGATAGATACTCTACAAACGTGATATAATACATATTTCTTATTAAATACATAGGTGACGGAGTAAGAATACAAAATGTCACCACCCCATCTCATCCCATGGGTGTCGTAGAAACCGACTAAAGGACTATCTGTAAATATAACTTTTACATAGAAAGAAGGAAAACTTGAAATTAAACCCTATACCAATCCGTCTGGCCAGCGTGGTATTAGTATGCCAAGTATCCCTCCGACACGGGAGAATGCCCGTCCCGAGGGGATGCCCGTCCCTGCAGTGGGACATTAATGGGCTGTTATGATGAAACGTAGTGTAAACAAGCAATTGTCTAGACCGGCAAGGTGGTGAGTATGCCGAGGAAGTGAAGTTGTTTTTAGACTACCCTTCTTCGTGCACTGTATTGGCACTCCCATCGTGATTTTATATAAAATAATAAAGGAGTAGTAACACAAAGTATGACGAACTTATAGCCCCATACAAATACAGTCATTGATAGATACTCTACAAACGTAAAATAATACATATTTCTTATTAAATACATAGGAACAATGGAGTATTTACTACGCGGAGGTAATATAATGTCTCGTCGCACATCGGCGGTCCTCGTCAATGCGCGGCATTAGCGTACAATGTAGCATGCGCGTGCGCACGCCCTTTGATCATGCCGCTATGTAAAATAATATACCTTTTTATTTTGAAATGATAATGCCCTTTATTATTTAAATAAGCGTAGAGGTGTTGACTCTGTATTTTTGTGAAGGTCTGTGGAGGTACTTATAGAATAGGTATAATGTTTTAAATTTTGTACTTATTTTTGGTAATATGTAATTATATTTTTAAAAAGACAATTCATGCACTAGGAAACGTGCCTTGTGTCGCGAGGCTTTTATAATCATTAATTTAACGGATCCAAAGAATATCCAAACTCAGCACAATGTTTTGTGGATTTCACAAAGAATGGGAATCAAACCCACGACCGTGATTAGGATAGTTTAAGTATGATAAGTATTTTTATTATTTCCAGTTCTATTCATACACATACAACAACAAAGATTATTAATATTTAAATACCTCATCGTCATATCAATCTGAATCCTCTTCAGATTGAGTGAAGTGGATAGTCCGACACAAAATGACTCCTCAAAACACTTCCACCCTGCGCGGTCCTGTGCCTCCCTCATCCATCGGTTTCCCGATAATAAATTATACTTGATACTATGATAATAATATTATTTAATATTATTTTTATTAATATTAAAGTCCTTGTGGTGACGGAGTAAGAATACAATATGTCACCACCCCATCTCATCCCATGGGTATCGTAAAAACCGACTAAGGGACTATCTGTGAATAATACCTTTACATAGAAAGAAGGAAAACTTGAAATTAAAATATTAGTAGGCCAAGTATCCCTCCGTCATGGAAGGAGGCCCGTCCCTGCAGTGGGACATTAATGGGCTGTTATGATGATTTAATATTATTTTGTAGTAGAATACTATCCTTCTATTCAGAATAGCTATTTAACGAAAACAGGTTCAAAGGTTTTGCCAATTCGGTTTATAAAAAGGTTCTTATTTTAGTAAAGCTGTGTTGTGCTTGTGATGTTGCTATCGCATACTAGATGTCGCTGTGTGTATCGTTTGAAAGTTCTGTTCTCAGTATAACGTAATTTGAGAACATGTTTTAAATACTTTTTCAAAAAATTCATTTTAAATTCTACGAATAAAGTGAATAAAATAGATCTATTTAAAAAAATAGTTTTATTGAAAGACAGCAACTGCTAGCACTAAGGATCATCATCATAATAACAGCCCATTAATGTCCCACTGCAGGGACGGGCCTCCTCCCGTGACGGAGGGTACTTGGCCTACTAATACCACGCTGGCCAGACGGATTGGTACAGGGTTTAATTTTCTATTTCCAGATATGTAAAGGTAATATTCACAGATAGTCCCTTAGTCGGTTTCTACGACACCCATGGGATGAGATGGGGTGATGACATATTGTATTCTTACTCCTTGTGGTGACGGAGTAAGAATACAACGACATGGTCTTCATTTATAGAGATTTTTTTTTGGTGGAGGAAATACTAGGCGTAACGTAAACCCTTGGGGTTGAACGAGCAAGTGATGTAGGACTCTCAAACCAGTCTAAAGACTAAAACCTCCACGATGGCCTTCCTCATGTGTCCCAGAGAGGTTTTTTGAATGTGATTGCATCATCCGGAATCCATCTCACCTCGCCTTAAGAAAGGCTCGTCAAACTGGGCCTTGTTGGCAGCCCGAATACTCTCACGTCTTGTATTAATTGTTATATATTCCTCACACTTTCAAACCACCACAACGACCAATGCATACAATCATGTTCATACACACAAATTAATTTGCATTAAGCGGGAATCGAACCCGAGACCTCTGCGTAGCAGTCTAGTTAAATAACTACTACGGAATAGAGGTCGGCAAATTTGTTGGCTCTTGGCGTTAGAATTGTCTACAGGAAAAATTACACCTTTTTAAAATAGTTCACAGTTCCTTATAATAAAATAAGTGAGTGAAAAAATTCCGCGATCTCAAGCAACTAACTTAAATGTGCCTACTCAGTAACTCCATACAGAACAAACAGGCCTTTTCTAGTGATGAGGTTAACTTATCTTACCACGCTGTTGGTCAAACGGATGAATACAGGTTTGCTTTCAAGTCTTCCGTTTCTATAAATGATTGGTACTATTGTTATGCGGAGGAATGAGATCATGTGGTGAGGATGGTATTGAACATGTATGTGGATGGATATAGGGGAAGAGGACGACCAAATAAATTGATGGATGGATTGTGTGAAAGACGATATGGCTGCAAAGAGTGTTACTTGTGAGATGACGTCCGATAGGAATGTATGGAAAAAGAAGACATGCTGCGCCGACCCCAACAAATAAAATTGAGATAAGGGCAGGGAATGATGATGACTATTGTTTTTAATTTATCTCGTAATCTATTACGACAAAATGTTATGGTAAAATTTTAAGTTCTTAGTCCATCAACAAACATACAGCTGGACCATTTTACAAAAAAAGACCAAGAACTCATGACTATAAACGTGACGAAAATATAATATATTAATTAATATTTGAGGCACCAAGAAAAGACATCATCCCGTGGTTCATAATGCTGTAGTGGTTTCTCTCTCAGCTTTTACTGAAAGAAACATATGCCTACTATAATTTATTTGACATAACACGATTTCCGCCATGTTAAAATGCTTTCAAGAAGGCCGATGATCGTGTAACCTAACCTAACCTAACTAAAGTATGTACAGCGTTTTGTTAAGTTTCTTCTACTTAACAAAACGCTGTACATACTTTAGTTAGGTGCTAATATTATAAATTACTTTTTATTTATGGATTCAAAATAACGTCGCTTTCTTAAGAAATAGTAAGCCTCGCTAGAAGCTAGGGTTGCCAGGAGACGAGGATAAAAAAACATACAATGTGATGCATTACGACCTCTGTGGCGTCATGTTTATAGTTTATGACAGCTTTGGAGATGTTTCGGTTTTAATTCCGAATCAATCAGATTTTAAGTCTAAGATAAAATTGTAAGGTGTCATGATTGTAAATAAATAAATAAATATGCATGGACATTTCTACACAGCGCAAACTTTTCCCAAAGTAAGCTAGGCTTAACCTGCTTGTGTTATGCGAAACAGAACAACGTATAATAATACTTATATACTTTTTTTTTTGTAAATACTTACATAATATACACTCAGACCAATGCACACTATCATGTTTATACACACAAAGATTTGCATTAAGCCGGAATCGAACCCGAGACCTCTGCGTAGCAGCCATGTAATATAACCACTACGCTACAGAGGTCGTCAAATGGTCTGCATTAATTCTTTTAATTCGGACATACGCCTTATTCCTGTGAGATGAGCAGAGAGCGACATTTACTACGTCCGTACAAAACTGCTTTTGATCATCTATGATTATCATAACAGCCCTCTCATGTCCCACTGCAGGGACGGGCCTCCTCCCGTGACGGAGGGATACTTGGCCTACTAATACCACGCTGGCCAAACGGATTGGTATAGGGTTTAATTTCAAGTTTTTCTTCTTTTTATTACGTGAAGATAATATTCACGGATAGTCCCTTAGTCGGTTTTTACGACACCCATGGGATGAGATGGGGTGGTGACATATTGTATTCTTACTCCGTCACCACACGGAGAGATGATCTATGATCATAATATAATGATATCCTCATACATGCCCGTCTGTATAGAATACTACGTACTTGTCCTTTCTAAAAAATGTCATCAATAACGTCTTTTCAAAGAAGACATTATTTAAATTTTCTACAAAACCTACCATTTTTAACGCGTAAATTACCAGGTTGCAAAATTAGGAAAACTTTTATTAAACCCCTTTCAAAGCTTAGCAACCCTAGATAATATGATCACACCTTTCCCTCACTATAGACATAAGTGAACAGGCTCATCAAGCCACAGCATAGATAATACTTCCTTAAATATTGATCACTTGTACAATTTATTGTTTCTACTCTACCGTCTGTTGATAGCATGTGACAATATCAAGGATTCTAGAATAGGTGCAATAAATTTGTTTGTTGAAGTGATAGCAGGTGTACGAGTGCTTTACTGAGTACCATATTATCATCAGTGTGGTGATGAATGAAGAGTGCAAAGTGCCACTACTACGTTTCATCATGTAATAGGCATATATTATAGACATGAAGTATGACAAAATGGTAGGTAAGGCCCCCATTTCGTGTGACTACACGCAAAGGACTTTGTAAACCTAATAGAGTTTTCATGTCGAATTTGCCTAAACGCCATGACAAATGTTTGTACTGAGGAAAATATTCAAAGGAAAAGATACGCAGGAATCATATCACATGGCACACACCATGTAGGTAAAAGAATAATGTTGCACCAAACGCCTATTTATAATACAAAAATACAATCATCACTACTCTTATACTCCAGTGACGGAGGGATACTTGGCCTACTAATACCACGCTGGCCAAATGGTATAGGGTTTAATTTCAAGTTTTCCTTCTTTTTATTACGTAAAGATAATATTCACGGATAGTCCCTCAGTCGGTTCTCACGACGTCCATGGGATGAGATGGGGTGGTGACATATTGTATTCTTACTCCGTCACCACACGGAGAATACAACAATTAACGACAATTAATATTAACATGGCCGTACTCCATTTTTCTTACTTCGATATGTTTTAGTCCTTTACTGAGAACGAAGTATTTTTACTCTTCTAACAGGTGTTGCCAGCTAACAGTTGCATTTTATGTAACACCAGTTAGTTTTACTACGTCGTAAACAATTGTTTGAGCTGGTAACATTACTGTTTGTATATACTATTCGGTACTTGCTTGGGTTTCTGTTGGATTGTATTAATATCTTTTATTTAGTTTATAACAATTATTAGTGGTTAAGATTACGGATAGAGGAACCAGTAACGACTTCTTTGTGTGGTGACGGAGTAAAAATACAAAATGTCACCACCTCATCCCATGGGTGTCGTAAAAATCGACTAAGGCACTATTCGTCAATATTATCTTTACGATATAAAAAGAAGTAAAACTTAAAATGAAACCCTATACCAATCCGTCTGCCTAGCGTGGTATTAGTAGGCCAAGTATCCCTCCGTCATGTGAGGAGGCCCGTCCCTGCAGTGGGACATTAATGGGCTGTTATGATGAACCTGTGACGAAAAGTTAAGTTAGCGTTAATTTCCCGTTTATATTTCATGTTAATGCAACAATAAAGTTTTAAAGTTATCTATACTAATATTATAAAGAGGTAAAGTTTGTGTGTTTGTGTGTTTGTGACGTTGTAGGGGGTAATCTCTGGATCAACTAAACCGATTTTTTAAAGTATTTCTGTGTTGAATAGTCCATTTATCGGGGAGTGTCATAGGCTATATAATATCACGCTATGACTAATAGGACTGGAGCAGTAATGAAATACATGTTTATAAAAGAGATGTTTTTTTGCCGCCCAACGAAGTGGACACGGGTCAGCTAGTTGATAATAAATTAAGCTCTAATAAATAAATGTACGAAATGTAGATGTTACTAAAATAACTAATTTTAGAATCATTATCAAGTAAGAAGAAATCAAAAATGGCGACTAACAAATTCTTTACATTAACATTACTATCGAGAGGTAGGTACGTATATAAGTAAGTATATAAGCTGGATTCGTTTTCATGACTAAATCACGGGCTCGCCATCAGAAACACATTACCGTTCCGCACAGTTTTGTTACATTACGCTCTGTGTACTCCACATTATATAACAATCTATTTAATATACTTTTATTTAATTTGTATATTATGTAAAAGAATATACATAAGATCTGAAATATGGTATTTTTTTGATATAATGGGAGGCAAACGTGCCAGCAGGTCACCTGATGGTAAGTGATCACCGCCGCCCATGGACACCCGCAACACCAGAGGAATCATAGATGCGTTGCCGACCTTTAAGAAGGGAGTACGCTCGTTATTTTTCTTTAGCTTTAATGTTTTCTTCATAAGAATAACTAACTGCATGGTGTTATTCTATAAGCCGATTAAGTGACAAAACGCTGATGTTATCCTATCAAAAACAAAAGAAAAAATCTGCTAAGAAATTGTGGTATCCATCTCTGAAGGAGGGCTAGTTTTGAGTGTGTTTATTATTTATGTTGATTGTGAAATGCTTTCCAACGTTTTCAGAATAGAATAGAATAGAATATTTATTTATTTTGCAAATATAGGTAGGTATAAAATACATTTAAAGATATTAAAAATAAACATATAGTTCAGCTATATTTTACCTTTTGTAGGCATGCAAAATTTAACATATTATAGTTAGGAAAATAAATTAAAAAGTTACTTTGCAAAAGTTTTTTTAAAATGTACAGAACCAAAGTCAATTAAGAAGTAAAATAAATTAATAAATAAAATCAAATCTAATAATGGAAACTAATACTAATAGGTATACTAAACTAATACATTCTTTATTGTAAAAACTTTTTGTCAGTAAGGAATTCGGTGACATTATAATATGCCTTACTTATTAATTCATTCTTTATTACCTTTTTAAAATATGGCATTGGTAATACCCTTACACTCTTTGGTAAATTATTATACATAATTGGGGCCATGCAGTATATACTTTTACGGAGTAGGGCAGTTTTAGCAGCCTTCAAACAAAGACGCATGTTGTCTCGTCTTTGGCGTTGCACAACTTCGTCCAAACGTGTAAATCGATTAGGATTTAATTTTACAAATAAAGCAACTTCTAATATGTATAAACAAGGTAGTGTTAAAATTCTATGTTTTTTAAAATATGGCAGGCAACTATCAATCGGTTCGAGTTTGAACATAGCCCTTATACAGCTTTTTTGCGCTTTAAAAGCTGTTTCTCTTTCAGTAGAATTTCCCCAGAAAATAATTCCATACCGGAGGTGGGTTTCTGCTATACCGTAGTAAGCAGTAAGGAGCGCCTCTATATCTACTGTTGCTGACAATTTATATAATGCATATGCAGATTTATTAATTTTTTTACAAAGAGTTTAATATGTGTTTTCCAATTTAGGCTTTTGTCTATTTCGAGACCTAAAAATTTTGTAGTTTCAACATTTTGCACAACCTCATTATTGAGTTAAATGTTGAGTGTCATGCAATGAGTTCGTTGATTAAAATGTATAATTTTGGTTTTGTTTATGTTAATTTTTAAATTATTTGAGTCCATCCAGTTAATAACTAATTTTAAAGCATTATGAATATCAGTTTCATACGTCTCTACATTATTGCACGGTACTGTCACTGTGCTGTCATCTGCAAATAGTGTCAAAGGTTGTTCAATGCTGTTAGGTAAGTCATTCATGTATAGTATGAATAGGAAAGGTCCCAGAACACTCCCTTGTGGCACGCCAAATGAAACCATGCGCTCAGAGGAATGAAATATTTCTTCCTTCGCATTAGCAGTATTAATATGATTAATTTCTGTTATTTGTTTTCTATTTTGTAGATAAGATTCTATTAGATTTAGGACGTTCCCTCGAATACCATACGATTCTAGTTTCATAAGTAATGTTCAGGCAAACCTTTGATAAAGAAATATTGGTTTATTTTTAGTTTTCTTATAATGGATAGAAAATATAATCTTAGTACTTGTATTGAGACGCTAACAGTCAGTTTTGTCGTCGTAGCCACGTTGGATTTACTAAGTGCGGCTTACACAGCTCTCAACATCTAGTAGACCACTAACCAAACGATAAATAAGAAAGAAGAAGTGTGGTATCACTTGCCTAAATTTCTCAGCACAGAACAAGGCTCCGTGTGGTGACGGAGTAAGAATACAATAGGTAGGTATGTCACGACCCCATGGGTGTCGTAAAAACCTACTAAGGGACTATCCGTCAATATTATCTTTACGGAATAAAAGAAGGAAAACTTGAAATTAAGCCCTATACCAATCCGTCTTGCCAGCGTGGTATTAGTAGGCCAAGTACCTATCCTTCCGTCATGGGAAGAGGCCCGTCCCGCTATTATGATGATATGATGACAGAAGAAGGCCACGTCCCTGCAGTAGGACATTAATACAACAACGAGCATAAACTGCAGTTCAATACAAATTTCAACAAGTTTAAATATTTATTAGGAACGAAGGCATTAAGTAGATGTTACTACGTCGCGCGACCAACTTGGAGCTCGTTTTAAATATTCTATAACACATGGGCTGCCTTTAAAATTGTAGTTTAATACTTCTCTATCTTCTTTGTTTGTTTATTTATTGGTTACTATAATTTTGGTAGGTTTATCGGTTTTCTTAAAAGGGATTTGTTTGTTGTGAAATTTAAAAAAAATATACGAAGGAAATAAGGAGAATTTGACATATCTATTCAATGAAGACAAAGAAACCTAGGATAATATTTAAGTATAGTAGATTGCACATTAATTGGCCTATTAATACCACTCTGGCAAAACGGATTGGTAGGTATAGGGTTTAATTTCAAGTTTTCCTTCTTTTTATTATGTAAAGATAATTTCTATTTTATTATATTTTATTTTTATATTTCTAAAGATAATTCACGGATAGTCCCTTAGTCGGTTTTACGACACCCATGGGATGAGATGGGGTGGTGTAACATATTTTATTCTCACTCCACACGGAGTGCTAAACATACTTATTTGGTTCGTTAATCTACCAAAATAGAATCTAGGTAGGCATCATAGCTACAATATTTTTGTAGACAGATATTTCTTTTATTTAGATTTCTGTGTTTTTGTAACTAAAATATCTGCGTAATTACCCTTAGTCTATTTTTAAAATACGAGGGTAGATCTCCAGAGGCATTTTTTATCGTGTCGGACTGGAGAAACCCATTTTGAAATCGATAAACGTTTTCATTACATTTTTTTATGTACACTTTGGTGTCTAATCTATGTGGTGCAGGGCTGAAATTATGAATTAGTTTATTAGAAATATTTAAAAAAAAATCATAAACCCTAAAATCCTGATTGCTCTGGGTTGACCTAACTCCCGATTGAATGAGAAAACATTGTGTAACTTTTTATTGAGAAGGTTCATATGTCCGGTTTTATTTTATATTACATAACAAATAGTTAATCTTCATTGTAATATTTTTTTAAAAATTATATTATCAATATTTTTGGCACAATTTAAATTTATCGTCATGACCTGCTATTTTATCTCATCGCTCTGCGCTGGAGTAAAACATCGCGCTCATCCCTCGTTTTACGAAATAGAAACTCTATTCCCCTCCCCCGGGGTAGTGGCTGTAGTGGTCTAACCGCCGAGGAAGATACATTTGTGCCACGGTCCCCCACTCCAACATTACGAGGGTAAGTTTATGATTTATCTGGGTTTGGTTCTCGAATTTGATGATTGATATGGCATGTTTTTAAAATTAAGTAGTAAGGTTGTGAATGTGCTTATTAAGTGAATTAAGTGATAGTAATGATGTTCTTTATGAGACGTAAACACAACTTTCTACTGTTTTTATTTTGGGCTATATTAATGCTTTTATGACTTTTTTTGATCGCTATGGCTATGATTGCTCTGTCAAAAAGACCAGAGCGATGATATTTTGCAATAATTGTACGTTATAAAACTACTTTAAGTAATAATACCAGATTGTTACAACGACAACGACGTCACGACTCAGCTGTCAAAAATTCTGTGACGTCACGATTCATCTGTCAAAAATTCTATAACGTCACGACTCCCCTGCAAAATATTTTCGCGCCAATATTCTATGACGTCACGACTCATTCATTCAGTCACGTGACTCAGCTGTCAAAATTATTATGACTATGACGAAATTATCAAAATATAATATGAATTCAGAACTCAGCTGTCAAAATTTAATTTAATTTCATTTCATTTCATTTCGTTTTCGGAAGTTTTCCTTTACATGCACTATAAGACCTTGCTTCATGCCAAATTTCAAGTTTGTATGTAGACTGGAAGTACCCTGTAGCTTTTTGCCCTTTGCTCATCGAAAATTTGCGACATAAATATGTCTTGATTTCGTTAGATTAGAAGTTTGATTTTTTTACAGCACTAAAAGGCAACAGACCTTAGTATTTGGTAAAAATTTCAGCTTGATACCTCTACGCGTTCCTGAGATAAATGGCCTTGATAGAGAGACGGACAACAAAGGGTTTCGTTTTTCCAAAATCGGTACGGAACCCTTATAAAACCGGCAAGTGCGAGTCTCACTCGCGCATTGAGGGTTCCGTACAAACCTATTTACTTTCTCGCCAAATTGTGATGACGTCAGGACTCAGCTGTCTAAATATTATTTTTACCGCCGAAATTCTATGACGTCACGACTCATCTGTCTAAGATTCTGTAATGTCACGACACATCTGTCAAAAATTCAATGACGTCACGACTCAGCTATCAAAAAATATTTTCCTGCCAAAATTATGTGACGTCACGACTTACTTATCTGTCAAAAATTCTATGACGTCACGTCTCATCACTAATAATATTTGTTGAAAATTTTAGCTTGATACACGCGTTCCTGAGATAAATGGTGTTGACAGACAAACAGACAGACGGACACCAAAGTGATCCTATAAGGGTTCCGATGTTTCAAAATCGGTACGCTGCCCTAAAAATGAACAAGTTTTTAACTGATGAGCTCTCAAAAAGCTCTAGATTATCCCCTAAACATAAAATCATAAAATCTTGTAACATGCAAGACTAAAAATGACTAATTAAATAGGTAATATATTACCAATTTTATTATTTTTGTTTCACCATTTATGATCGCTCTAGCGCCTATCATGATTGCCCTGGACGCGAAAATGTTTGAACTTAAATATTTCCATAACTGCTTGTCAAAAATTAAGGCCAATAGCAAAAATGTAGTATTTTAATATCATTATTTTCAATGAGATGCATAATTACCAAAAAATATCAAGATCTGAAAAGCACCAGAGCGATCACACGAATACGCCCGATTTGGAGATTGACCCACGAACGTGATAATTTGTCGTGTACCTATACTTACTCTGTGCTGTCACAGAGAATACGCATCAAAACTCCCGCCATTCTACAAACTGTCAAAATGACATAACAATTTTTTTAATAAAGCAAAAGCAAGCGATTCCATTCTTCCTATATATAAAAAAATAAAACTATAGTAAATTCTTGTCGTTTCCCCTCGGGTCCAACAGAGTTATGTAAATGTATATAGGTAGTAAATAGTAGGTATTAATACACAGAAGGAATCCCCACACTAGGAGCGTTCAGAAACTAAAGTTAAATTTGCAAGTGATAGATATGCCAGGCGCTCTCGGAATGTAATTTTCACACGCTCAAGCGACGTCACTGCAACCCCCCCCCCCCCCCCCCTTGATGCCACCCTCGAGTGGCGTACTCCCCCTTTGTAGTCTAAGAGGCAGTGTATATAGAAATAGACGGTAAATAAATTAAAAAATAAGTACATATTATGTTGCTTATTAAAAATAGTGAACGGAATGTAACACAACTGTTAGATTATTACTATTAGTCAGAAGCCAAGAACAAAACCTCTTTTGTGTTAAACTTAGTAGTACTTATTTGTTTAGCCAGCTTTGTAAAGACCAAGTTCAACTTTCAGACGGTGACGGTGAGATGTGACCATCAAAATGATGGCGACGCAGGGTGTCATTTTACGACTACCAGAAGGCAAATCCTTCTAGTTTTTCCATCTGGTTAGATATAAATATGCATTACCTTGTCCTATATTAGAAAAAAAGCATTAAACTTTAAATACTACGCCACATCGTCCTTGTAGAACTTTAAAACATTTTTGTAAAGTGATTTATAAGTATTATGAAAAAAAAACAATAGTGCACGTATAAAATAAACTATGTATTTATGAGTTTTTTCATTTTGACAAGACGCCAAAAAAATCGTGTAAAAAACTTTACATTGTCAGGAAGCTGAGAGGTAGCAAAGATGCAATGTTATGAGGACTTGATGATTTCACCAGAATAGAGCTACCATAATGTCGAAGGACCGATGGCATGGCCGTTGGGGCAAACGTATCCTAGAGTGGAGACCGCGACTCGGCAAACGTAGTGTAGGACGCCCCCCAGCTAGGTCAACCGACGACCTCAAAAAGGTCTCTGGGTCGGACTGAATGCGGAAGGCGCAGGACCGTGTTCTGTGGCGCGTGTTGGAAGAGGCCTATGTCTAGAAGTGGACTGCAATAGGCTAGTTGATTGAGAGCTTCCATAATAGAGACTTTTATACAGGACTAGCAAATCCGGCGAACTCCGTTTCGCCACCATGGCTTCGATATATGTAATTTGAAAAGATATTTTCCCGCGTTACTGTTGAAATTTTTCCTGAATTTTCTTTGCTATAAACCTAACAGAGCCCGAGACCTTTCCAATGAATGCTAAACCGTGGAAATCGGTTCGTGCGTTCTGGAGTTATAGCGTCAGGAAGGAAAACCCAACTTATTTTTATATCCGTGTGGTGACGGAGTAAGAATACAATATGTCACCACCCCATCTCATCCCATGGGTGTCGTAAAAACCGACTAAGGGAATAACCGTAACTACTATCTTTACAAAATAAAAAGAAGGAAAACTTGAAATTAAACCCTATACCAATCCGTCTGGCCAGCGTGGTATTAGTAGGCCAAGTATCCCTCCGTCACGGGAGGAGGCTCGTCCCTGCAATGGGACATTAATGGGATGTTATGATGAATCACTTCGCAATAATGAGCCCGACTATTATATTTAATACACCCAAAATGACCAACTAAATAAATAAATACTGAATCAATAAAAGGTAGTGTAGCTCCCAAACTATCACCCCCGCGGACTCTCACGACGGATGCCCCGGAAAATTGCTACAATGATTGTGAGAGAGAATTTCGAAATGAAGGAAACGTACTTAAACCTGACTCGCGACTCTACGCTCAACGCATTCTACACTTTACTCATCATTATTATTATCTTGCTATTCAGTTTTAACTACGATTCAAAAGTCCGAAACTAGGTGCTTGTCGCCGTTTTTACAATAATCAGATGGTAGATGGCTAAAAATTGGTAGTTTATTCATATAAATGTCATGAGAAAAGTAACTTAAAGTTAATACCAATAGGAGTAATTTGGAAAAGATGGTTGGTAAATGTCTAAAAATATTAGATCTTTACCTAATTACCGTTTTATTTCTGCGCAGTCTTTAGTCTTTTGAAACATATATGTATGTTTAAATAAATTTTGTTATTAAGGAAATATAGGACACCTAACAGTAGATATTAAATAAAAATAATTATTATTGGTATTATTAATAAGCCTGTAAACATGGGTCCAATTTAAAACAGCGGATTTTCAGCAGTCAGAAAGGCCTATTTGATATTTATAAAAATATAATGTGGAAAAAACTTTAGCGACAACGAAATTTGTCTTATGTCAATATAGCGTTACGTCCAGCCTTGAATGGTCACGTAAGACGTAAGTAAGAATACATTATCACAGTACTCCATCTCATCCTATTATTGTCGTAAATGCCGATTAAAGGTAAGTCAGTAGGTATTCATACTCCGTGAGGTGACGGAGTAAGAATACAATACACACCTCAACAAAGTCTAGGGATATTTTGTACAAAGTTGTGAAACTCAAAAAACCTGTTTTATTTTTTTTAATTTTTTTGATTCTTCTGATGAAAACTTACTTTGTTAACCTTTTTCAACCATTCGAAGTTTGAACTTGAAAAATAAAATTAAAAATAAAAGATTTACGCGGCCTAAACGTGGTCAAGTTCGAAATTTTCATTTACCAACAGTAAGTTTTGACTGCTTTTTTGTGTAAAATTTAAGTTTTATAACAATTTAAGCATTTATTTCGAATAAATGATATTGTGTGCATCAAGCAGCGGCGCCATTTCATCGTAGATGAAATGTTAAGGGCAGTAGGCATGCTTCCAGCTGCGGGTACTAAGCGGAGTATTGCTGAAGAGATTGGAACAATACAAAATATGAAATCAAGGTTATGGTCACGTTATCGTGCTACTATTGAAGTGACTGACAGATACCACAGCAAAAAGTCTATCACCACTCAACGACATAATAGATTTTTGCATGTTTCCGCGAAAAGACAGCCAAATGTTACTAACATGCAGCTGGTTTAGAGGCTCCAGCTCTTGCTGGAGCTTCTTGCGGGTGACCAAACTGTCAGAAGAAGTCGGCATGAAGCCCACCTTTATGCTCGCATACCGCTTTGTACTCCAGCACTACGCCGAGCGAAACGCGCACGACAACTAGAGTGGGCTCGTGAACATTTGCACTGCAAAGATATCCTGTTATCTGTAGTGGTGTTTACACTTGGGCCCCGGTTTGGTTTCCACTTGGATTCACGTAGAGAACGTGCTTGGCGAGTTCCTGGTTGTTATAGCCGTCTACAACATCCTCAGGAAATCTATTCATACCACGATGGAACAATTATGGTTTGGACGGGAATTCGTGTCGGTCGAAGAACAGAGCGCGTTTTGATCAGAAACACCATGACGGCTGAAAAAAAACTTAACGAGGTGCTATTACTAATAATCTACCCCCGTAGACTACAATTGGGCCAAATGTTTAAGCTCATGGACGATATCACCCGTCAGCATAAAGCGAGAGTGATAACGAGCTGGTTGCAGGAGCACGACGTATCCATTTTATGCTGAACCACTCAATCGCCTAACCTCAAAACCATAAAATACGCTTAGGACATGTTCAAAAGAAGGGCTTTGATGAATTTTCTTGTATAAAATTGCGATGAAAGGGCAACTTTTTTTGTGTCCTAGTCGGACCTGGAACAATATACCGCACCAAGACATGGATAACTTAATCCAAGCATGAAAAACCATTTCAGGACCGTTATTTACGGTTTTTTTAATGTACTGACTACTAATTACTCGCATAACAGTTAAAAACAGATTAATTTTAGCTTATTTTCACTTTTTCTTAAGAAACACATTCATTGTAAGTTTTACTAATTTTTCAAGTTTTTTATTTATTTAAATAAAAAATTATTTAAGTGAAAATAATACTTTTATTTAATTCTGGATTGTAGCCTGATGAATTCCCTTTATAAAAATATAGACATGTTGTATGTTATCTTCAATAATTTTGGAGTTAATGCCAAATATCCCTAGACTTTGTTGAGGTGTGTATGTCACCCACCACCCCATCTCATCCCATGGGTGTCGTAAAAACCGACTAAGGGACTATCCATGAATATGATCTTTACGAAATAAAAAAAAGTAGCCATGATGACCTTCTTAAAAAATTAAATACATCATCCATACTTATATTATAAATGGGAAAGTGTGTCTGTCTGTTAGTCTTACTTTTCTTTAAAGGGATGGTAAGAGAGTAACATAATATGCGAATTTTTTTTTCTTCTGTGTCTAGGAAAGGGGAACCGTGCCACCCCGAATTTAACGCCAACGAAGCCGCGGTCAAAATCTAATCTAGTGATAGGAATACACAGGTCAGCGTGGTATAGTTTCCCTGCGTCCCTGCAGTGGGACATTAATAGACTTGTACGGTGAAGCTTACTTTTATCCAGCCGTCTCTATCTCATTTTTATAAGTAGTACATAATCAAAACCATAAGTCTGATGTACTAGGACATCATAAATTACTAGCATGTCGATATCTTTCAATAATCCAATCAAAGCTGCTCGCATCGGAACTAATGTTATTGTCAAACCTACTAGCCATTATCTGGGCACAAGCGACCATCTGAATGTCCAGTCACGTAACTGTGCAAACGAGATGGCAATACGATTAGCAATGTGTATGTGAGGGATAGATGATAGATGTAAACAATAGCATGCAATCCAATACTGAAATGTTACAATTCCTTTTTTGTTGCAATTGATTTTGGTGTTTGTATCATCGCGTTAGACTTCAAAATTGATTGACTGTGGTAATTTTGAAATTTGCAAAAAGTTACTTATGATTTCGTTAAGTGTATTTATGAATTTTATTCTTTATTTTGTAGAAGTTAAAGTTGATTTTTATGTACAGTTTTGTGGCGTTTATGTTATAAAGTGAAAAGTTAGTAAATCGTCTTGGAGTGGCATATATCTTATGTTTCTTATATTGACAAAGCCGTCACCGGAATCGGAATGAAGTAATAAAGCAATTGATATCCTTTTACGTAAGTTTTTAACATTTCTGATGTTCTGTATAATGAATGCGACTTAATTGAATAATCTTTGTGAAATGCCGCGACTGTTTGAGATACCGCATCCGCTAAACTTTTTCCCACACGTTGGTCCTTGAAAGAAAAAAGAAAAGGAACTAATGTTCTTTCTTTCTTTATCGCTGGTTGGTTTGTGGTTAACCTGGCGTTGCGAGATGTTCAATCCGCATATGACTCTGAAAAGACTTAGGTAACGACTTTGTCACTTCGACAGTGAATGGAAGAATAAAAGGAAGGGTTGACCACCTCTATAGGGGATTTGGTGACGGTGTGGTGACGGAGTAAGAATACAGTGTGTCACCACCGTAAAAACCGATGAAGGGACTATCCGTAAATATTATCTTTACGTAATAAAAAGAAGGAAAACTTGAAATTAAACCCTATAACAATCCGTTTGGCCAGCGTGGTATTAGTAGGCCAAGTATCCCTCCGTCACTGGAGGAGACCCGTCTCTGAAGTGGGACATTAATGGGCTGTTATGATGATTATGACATTAGTTACGGAAAAGACAAGTTTCTCGTGTGGTGGTAAGTTACGTTTGTCCAAACCTAGTTCAAAAGATATCGATGCTCTAGAAAAGTAAAGTTCAAAATGTGATTTTGTAAATGTTAGAATGTTAACTACTGTATCGAGTTTAGTAAGCATTTGTTAAACAGATAGTGTTGCGACTGTAAAAGATATATGCTTGCGCCGCGTCCCCGTTTGTTGTACAAATTTTTCAGTAGTCGCCAGTGCGGAAAGCGATCATTGTTGCACACTGACTTTGTACAGACAGCAACGCGTTGCATATTACTGTTAAAAGTATAGTCAAAACCTATATTAGTTTCTTATGGCTGTCTTCTTGTGCTCTTTGAGAAGACAGCCGTTCCGAAGCCATTTATTTTAACTGATTCATGCGAATGAGTCCAATGGAATCAAGATATTTTGATGATTATACCCTTACCGTCTTACTGCTAGCATGGGCTTACACGCTCCCAGGATGCGAACACGGCTGAGTAATGAGTTCATCTATAGAAAAAGCTTGTCGTATTAGCAATAGAGGGTAACTTTGTGTATTTCTTGATATAAACTAACTAACTTCTTACTTCTTCTTCTTGTTCTTTAAGTAGTACTTTTCTCTGCTGCCACTGCCACACTAAACGGTTATAGTTGCAAGATACATAGCACAATGATAGTTATTAGAGATGGTATTAGAAGTGGCATATTATAGACCGGAAAAAGGCTTTATTCGGCTTAAAACGAAATAAGAATGCACATGTTAGTCTTTATTTATGACCAATAATAACCCTTGCAATTGGCTGATTAAGCAGTAAATGATCCAAAGAATTTTCCTACTTGAGTTTTGCACCTACGACTTCTTGCAGTGTAGCCGCTACAGACCGTTGCAGTTAAAAGTATGTCAGAAAATGTCACATAATTGGTATATATAAAACGCGTATTTTTATTGCCAACGCTACATTAAGTCCGCGACGCACGAGCAACAAAGCGACACGGCCGTTAGTTGTCGCGGGATGTCGCGCAACCAAACGTTTTTCATTGCGCACTACTTGATGGATTCGATGTGGTAACCCTAACCTATAGCTGCCGCGGCAACGCGATTTAGAATACGTTGCGTATGCCCGCGGTAACGCGAAAACGCCTCTCTAATAGATGTATGGTGTTTTAAAATAGTTGCTTAATTTTAGGCAGTTTGTTAGTTGCGAATGTGTTGGCTAGTTGATGTGCTAGGTTTTTGTTGCACTGCAGATGTGTGTTAGTAATAAAATCTGTATATTTGTTAAGGTAGAGAGACACCTCACACGATGGAACGATGACCTAGTTATCCTAACTAGGTCATCGTTCCATCGGCGAGAAACCGATGGATAAAGGAGGCACAGGACTTCGCAAACAGTGAACGTTCACTGACTAATTTTATAGTAAAACTATTTAAAAACACGAGCTCATGACTGATTTTTCACAAATCGATTGTGAGAAAAAATAAGTCAGTCTAAAAGAGATTTGCTAATTAAACAACTACGAATTCACAACATATTACGGATTCCCTCACGTTATGGCAGCTGTTAATTTTTACAGATTACATTGTCTTAAAAAACGTTAAACGTAGCTCATAGCACGCAAACTGTTTTACTGCTTCCTATTAGTATGACATATCCTAAGAAGCAGTGCATTACATAAAACAATAACAATAATTCTAACTGAGAACTATCCGGGAAAAATGTCCAAAACTCTGTGGACTTTGAACCACCACAGTGGCCATCCTGGCAGTTATTTGGACCATTAAACATGAAATACTTCACCTAGTATATGTACTAGGCTAGCAGAATAAGCGAGGAATTGTAAAAATAAAAAATATTGATGCGTTTTAGAGATTTTGAGCAGTCATTAAATTTCTTCGTAATAAATCTGTATCTGTTCCAAATAAAGATTTTATTTATTTACCAATAAATAAAATCTTCAAACCGTCTAATATAGATCTGACTATTTGGCTAGGTATCATAGATCGTTAATTACGACAACAAGAAGCTGGAAACAATCATGATGCTTCCTCCGCCACTGTGTTATTGACAGCATTATAATTTTCAGGTTTAACGATATTTCTGCGCTTCTGATCTTTTACAAACTACTTTATAAAACTACTTTTTTTTTTTTTATTCTTTTGTTTATTCGGGACTTTTACGCGCAGCGTATGTCAGTCCAAAACTACTTTCTGTGCTCCTAGTACTAAGTGAGCACTTACGATATATTTACGCTCCTGGTATTTATAAAACTACTTTCTGTGCTCCTAGTACTAAGTGAGCACTTACGATATATCAACGCTCCTGGTATTTATAAAACTACTTTCTGTGCTCCTAGTACTAAGTCATCACTTACGATATATCAACGCTCCTGGTATTTATAAAACTACTTTCTGTGCTCCTAGTACTAAGTCATCACTTACGATATATCAACGCTCCTGGTATTTATAAAACTACTTTCTGTGCTCCTAGTACTAAGTGAGCACTTACGATATATATACGCTCCTGGTATTTATAAAACTACTTTCTGTGCTCCTAGTACTAAGTCAGCACTTACGATATATCAACGCTCCTGGTATTTATAAAACTACTTTCTGTGCTCCTAGTACTAAGTCATCACTTACGATAGGTATATCAACGCTCCTGGTATTTATAAAACTACTTTCTGTGCTCCTAGTACTAAGTGAGCACTTACGATATATATACGCTCCTGGTATTTATAAAACTACTTTCTGTGCTTCTACGTAGGACTAAGTGAGCGCTTAAATATTTCTGCGATCCTGGTATTTATAAAGGTACGTCCTCATTTAGAGCATTCTTACCCGAGCATTTGTAAACGAGCAATCGCCAACGTGGAATCGAAGCTTTATAACGCTCGGCTCAACGTCCACACCACTCGAATTTTAGATGTCAAATGCAAAATATTACACGCGAATGCTAGGACGCTACTTAAAACTCTGTGCTCCTAGTACTAAATAAGCGCTTACAATATTACTACGCTCCTGGTATTTTGAAAACTACTTTCTGTGCTCCTAGTACTAAGTGAGCACTTAAGAAATTTCTGCGCTACTGGTATTTTGTAACTTAGGTATACTTGTACTAGGACTGAATAATGTGTATATGAAAATATACTATTTGTTTAATTTAGGTAAACAGAAAAAGAATTCAGAAGACCTGTGGAATCAGTACCAAATAAACAAGTTATAGAACCTGTACTAGTTAAATTATATAGCTTTTCTCACTTTCTTTTTGAGTACTGTTTCCTACAGATTATACAGGGTGGCTCATTCAAAGGTGTATGTAACAAGTAGAGGGGTACAAACAACCATAGAGATAATTTCAAATACCTAAACTGTTGAAGATTGTAACAGTTCGAAGATTAGCCACTTCGAATACCTACTTACTATGATCAATTGAAGTATGTGAAAACAATGCATTTTATTCATTTTAGACATAATGTTTCATAGAGATATTTACTGCTTAAGACCTACAGAATCGATATTTAAATAGAAAAAGTATAAGTTTATTTTTGCAAAACAACCGGGTTCGATTCCCGAGCTGGGTACAGTATCTTTCTCAAATGTATGAATGCAGTTTTTCTTTTTATCAAAATCGGTGTCATGGTTCCTAAGAACAAATCTTCGTATGACTTATAGTTTAAGACTTTCCCATACTGACCCCTTTGAATGAGCCACCCTGTATAGTTTTTACCATATTTCTGAGTTGCTATAGTACTTCCTGCATAGACTAACTTTTTTCAGAGATAAATGTTTATCCTTCAAATTATCATGCTTACATGACTGATTGGAAAGGGGTTTCTTTCGAGTTATTTTTCTTACTAGTAGGATTTTGTTGTTGAATTAATTACTTGTATATCGCTTTCAAAGAATTGTATTCCTTACTACAAAAAATATTACTTTTCTGGACGTCATAATAAAAGTAATTAGTTAAATGCAGAAACTTTAATTCAAAAAGAACTTATACTTCAATTAGTTACCAAGGATTCATTATTTGACAGTGCTTAGATTACTAGAATCAATTTATGTTACCCTAGTAGAACTCATTACATAGTTAAGTCCAACGTTAATTGTACGGGTACCAGGCGCGCAGAGAAGCAAGCAGATGTAGCGAGTAGGCGCGACTCGAATAATCGGGATCGCGGATAAATTGTGAACTTGGATTATTGTTTTGCCAACCGTAGCCTGTTCAGGTGTTTTTGATATTGTAGCGTCAGCACAATATAAATGATTTTTATTTTGAGTATGTCAGTAAAAATATTGTGCGTCAATAAATAATTAGCTAAACTACTAAGCCGCTATTAAATTACCTGTAAATCTTAGGCTTTGAAATTTTTTAAAGAGTTGCCAAACTTTTATCATGGCTCAACCTTATTTATACGAGTCTGGCGGTAGCATTAAGATAAAATCCTAACTATCCTTATAGTGTAAGATTAAGATGATTGATATAACGTTCCATAGTTTAATTAATACCATCGTCTCTCGCCGTGAAGGATTTTCCTAACCTACATCTACTAGTGCATAGCGCATCCATTATAATGCTTTAAGATTTTCCACGCACTGTTTACACTGCATAATCCCCTTAGAACATTCTACAAAAACATGATCGTCATCATCATAACAGCCCATTAATGTCCCACTGCAGGGACGGGCCTCCTCCCTTGACGGAGGGATACTTGGCCTACTAATACCACGCTGGCCAGACGGATTGGTATAGGGTTTAATTTTATGTTTACCTTCTTTTTACTTCGTAAAGATAATATTCAGGGATAGTCCTTTAGTTGGTTCCTACGACACCCATGGGATGAGATGGGGTAGTGACATATTGTATTCTTACTCTGTCACCACACGGATCAAAAACATGATGACCAATACTAGTAAAGTTTTCCTATAAACTAACTTAATACGTAGGCTATTCCGCCTGATTATATTTTCCCATAAAACGTCACCTAACTCTTGCACTATTTAATTAATATTCTGGCATACCTCAACTAGAACTTATCACCTTAATTTCGTTTTCTGCTGACGGTCCATGCGACCCTAGTACTGTTTGTTTCTGAGTAAAACTTTAATTAACCAATAAACATGTCGGCCGCGGTCCCGTCTTAAATTAGCTCTGAGTGGAAATTGCTCGATGCCTTCGCACCAGTCATGATACCCTGGTACCTACGCAGGATATAATGAAACTCAGTTTGTAATTGCTAGTAAATTAGGTGTTTTTGTCGTTTGAATTTAGAGTAGGTCTCACGCAGCTTCTGATATCTTAACATCTTTTATAGTGGATCTTGGGAAATAGGTGGTGTGTAGAGTTTTGTTAACATGATCTTAGCTGGTAAACAAGTATTTTCCTAGCTTATCTTTGTGCTTTTCTCACCGCCAATTTAATCGAGAATACGGTAATTAAAGTTATTTTACCAATTTCCTCATTTATGATTCGATAACGCAGGGAAGCTCTTAATATTAATTAGTCTCTCCATTGCTCTCTAGGTGACTGTTGGTTTTCTGAGACGGGAAGGAGGACTATATACTATGCCTCTCATTCAAACGTCATCACTAGTAATTATAACATTGGTCATACACCTTTGTGTTTCAGCACTAGGAATTTAAACAAACGTTGTAGCTTCCCAAAACACTACCTAACCATATTGGATTCGACGAGTGTCCGTCCTTCTTATTGAGAGACTCAGTATCGAGGCTACAAAAAAATTATATCATGACCACGATTTCGTTGTCATTACAGAAATAGGTGATATACACACCGTTGATATTAATGGCAAGTATGCCACAATCCGTCCCGTCACAAATCCAATCCCTGCGTGGTGACGGAGTAAGAATACAGACAATCTGTGTGTCACCATCCCATCTCATCCCATGGGTGTCGTAAAAACCGACTAAGGGACTATCCGTGAATATTATCTTCTTATTATATTATATTATATTATTCGGGGACTCAGGACATAACAGTTTGTTTCTTAATCTAATTATTTTTATTCTTTGTCTTAATATCTATTTCTTTTTCTATCTTTATACTAGTACTTAGGTATTTCGACAATTTTTCCTTTGATTAAACCCACACCAAAACTCTGATTTCAAGAAAATATTCAGCGTGAAAATCAAAACCAGTCGCACAGACCCTACATACCAGGATAACATAAATTGATATAGTTTCAGTGTTCATCTGAAGCTTTTCTTTTGTCGCCGGGGGTTGAAGCGAGGGGTTGAAGGGGGTGGGGGGGAGCTAAGGTTGACAAATGGGCCGCTCTGAGCATCCGCGAGCGATACAATCGGTGCGTTGCTTACTGTGTTCCCCGTTCTAGGAAAAAAGGTAGGGTTTGCAAGTTGGAAATAATGGTTTAAAGTAATTTTGTGATTGAGGTTTTTATGGTGTTAAAAAAGTTTTTTATTTGCGTTTGTTTTGTTAAGAAAGTAATGAAAAATGTATTTTATTAATTAGGAAATTAATTTAAAGAAATTATTGTATATAATAAAGTATTTCATTAAAGAGCAATTAAATCATTTCTTTCTCTATTATTAACAAATTAATCATTTATTTTATAAAACCATAAAAATATTTATAGTTAAAAAAAAACAAAAATATATTTTCGTTAGTGGCAACCCTGAAGTACGCGTCACTGGACTCGTCCCAGCGTGCCATTACTCACTGTCGGGCGCCATTTTCTACCGCCACGCCCGCTACGCCGCTTGCTACGCCGCTACGAAGCTCTACGACGCGTAGCGTTCCGTTACGTAGCAACCGCCTTGAGATTCTTGTTGTTCGACTATGTACTTATTTAATTATTAATTTATTTAATTAGTTTTAGTATTTTAGATCTGAATTGTTTTCTGAATATCTTGAATATTGTAAAATATTACTGAAATGCTGTTTTCGATGTTTGCTAAATAATTTAGAATTAAGATTATATTGAATTCAGGAAAGTCATTGTGGTGACCACTACTCATACTGTGGGTTTCGCTAAGCGTCTAGGTACTCTGATATTAACTATTAAAAATGGAAGGCTTCACACAAAATTCTTTACTAATCCGTCTTGCTAGCGTAGTAGGTTTGAGATTAATATAGATTACACTTGAATTTTGGTCGATTTTAACGACACTCACAGGGTGAGATAGTGTAGCGACATGATTAATCAGTTACTACACTTTTTACTAATTAAGTAACTTTTATTTATATAATACTTTATAATCATCATATTCACCAATAAACTTCCATTGCTGGACATAGGGATCCTTCAGATATTTATGAAACACTGTAATTAATGCACAATAAAGCTTAAACACAAGAAATGAATAACCATTTTGATACCACAGTGTGACTCGTCAACAAATATATCGCAGTATTTATGTCTATTCAAAATAATTCATGTTTATTCAATGTAATTCATGTCTATTCACTTTTGTTTGTTCACAAGTTTCGTTGTGGTTGTTTGTCTGAAGATTCCCTTCGATATTTATTATTATATTTGTATAAAAACTAACATAATTTCTATGAAAATATTGTTCATAATTTACACTATTTTATAGGCATTCTTTGTTTGTTTGTTTGTTACTTTCATTTGTTTATTCATCTCTGTGACATTGTTATAAGTTGGTATTGGAAAGTTACTCGAGTGTACCCATAGGTTATATTGAAGACATTTTTTTTGTTTTATTTCTAATTAAGGTTCGCAGGTTAAGCTTAGCGCGGTTATAATGTAGATGCTGTTGAGGAGTAATTAATTTGAAGTGCGCGTAATAAAAAAAAGGTAGGTACTAATGTTGTTTTATTATTTATTTTTATTTTTTTGTTGATAGTTTATAATAAATACTTTTAATAGATAATGGTGTAGTTAAATTAGAAACATTCAAAGGATGTCTATCCAGTCCTGCAGTGAACGTCGATTGGATGATATAATGATGGTATCATAAGCATGGTTCTTCGTCGCGGACTTACAATACAAAGAGTCACTATCCTCTGTCGTGGGTGTAGGAAAAGTTGACTAGACCTGAGGGAAATTATCATCAAAAGCATAATATCATTTACCAATCCGTTTAAGTTTCTTTCAATGACAAGAAGAATTCCGTTCCGCCACTTTGGACGTAGAACAGCTGGTAACTGAACTGACTGAGTGAAAATTAGCCAAATTAATGAAATTGCGTATTATTGGTAGTCGGTTTTAAAAAGTCGGTCCTACCTTTCGAATGCCACGTTAAAGGGTTATGAGTGCCTTGAATACTTCTCAACCCCAGGTTGGGCATTTTTTTTTTTTTTTTTTAGAAAAGACAACTCCCGCTCTAGGGATCATGCCCTGTGTCGCGGGGACCTTTTACAAACATCAATTAACGGACACAAAGAACACCCAGACCAATATAATTTGTGGGATCCACAAATTATTGTCCTGCGTGGGGATCGAACCCACAACCTCTTGCACGGCAGCCGCTTGCGCTACCGTCGCGCCACCAAGGTCGTCTTGGCATTAACCAAACGGTGTAGAAATAGTTGGTTTTTTTAATTAGAAATCAATCTATCGAATGTTTCTTACTTTCATTTGAATATACAGGGTGTCCAGTAAAGGATTGATAATCTTGAAACACCTCAGAAAAGACCTACTAAAGACTCTAAAATATTATTTTATATATAGTCCTTCATAAGTTTTATACAAGGTGTTTCAGGATTATCTATTCTTTACTGGACATTCTGTATATAGATTATAGATTGTTTGACTTTTTTTGTATAAATGATTCCCTTTTTAATACTTACAAAGCTCGTAGCAGGCTAAATATTCGTTCATTTTCGTAGACTTATTATGTAGACTAGACTTTAATACATTGACTTATTGCAATAGTAAGACATCAAAAGTTAAGCACAATAAAACCCTTAAGTTTTTCTTTTTAGTTAAAAATTCATCATTTCATGCAAGAAGCCTTTTGCTAATATTAATATAACACCCAAGGACAGGATACCTATTTGTGGATCATACCAACAATTGTCTTATGTGGGTATCGGAACCTGCGACCACGTATGGTCAGCTGCAAAGAAATCTAACCCCCTTTAAGAATACAGCGCGCTAAAGGGGTTAAATTTATTTGCAGCTGGCTGTACATCATTGCAAAAATAAAAAGTGTTACATTTGTACGTTGTATTATTTGTTTAGGAAATTAATAAATAAATGAAACAAAACATATTTTTTTTTAGGTTTTAATATTTTTTACACAATTGGTAGCATTCATAATGCCGACACATTTCGTCAGATTCCTCCGCAGGCCCGTCAGCGTCCATTAACTGTTACTATTATATAAATAAACCAGTTTTATAATTAATCGTATAGTTTTATTTATATGTACCTCGCCGAAATTATACAATACAAATATATATAATTACTATTTATTTTTTAATTTTATTTTTTCAAAATTGTAAATGTTACCGCTGACAGACTTATAATGTTCACCATTTTTAGTAGCTATATTTACAATAACTTGATGACTTTCAAATCATTATATATAATGTACATATACATATATAATAAAGAGAAAAATCAAAATAAAATTCTTCAATTAATACATTAATGCCTATCAACTACTATTTAAGATTTTTCTCTTAATAAAAATATATTACACGCAATGTAAATAACAATAATAATTGTGTAGTATCAACAAAGTCTGGTGTTGCTAGAGAAAAAAAATATTTTTCCAATTTATTTAATACTGAGACTTTATTGAGGAAAAACCGATTTATACAAAGTAAGAATGACGTATGTATAATATTTGATGATTAATTATTTACAAAAGTTAACAAACTTTTTTTAAAATGAAATAATTAACTTGCAACACTAATTGTTTAGGCGCCATCTTTGATTGTCGTTACATTCAAATTTTAGAACAAACTATATAGTAAGTCTATTCAAAATGGTGGCCCAAGATTATGGTGTTGCAAGTTAAAAATGAAATGGTGGTCTTAATTAGCCTAGAATAAAGCTTCATCTCAGATAACTATCTTCCGCTATCAAAGTATCATAGCTAGGACCAATTATGACATTTAAATCTCCCGTTCGTATACATGACATAAGGCTGTAATGCAATGCATTACTATAAAGTGGTTCACGAGTTTTTTAAAGTTCAAAAGCTGCTTTTACTGAGAGTGTTAACTTTATTTTTAATTTCCGAAATGTTGATTCGATTTTCAAATATTTTAAGACAGTAAAAGAATGTATTGACACTGTTTAGTTTTTTGAAATTAGAATTTTAAGATGGATGGCGTCTTGAAAATGTCAGTTTTAAATAAAATTCTAAATAACTTCATTCCTTGTTACAAGTATTAGGATGAGGAAATTCCTTCAAGGAACGTTAGTCAGGAATAACCATGTTTATACTTTACAACTTGTCCTGTCGTCTGATTCTGTTGTATGAAACCTACGAATTACCCTATTTTCCGGGCAACTATTCTATTTCAAATTGTTACGAACTGAATTTAAGATTAAGTGCGACAAAGTAACTCAACACGAGTTTAAATACTTAGATTTCGAGACCAATTACTAATACAAACTTCGAAGAGCTTAAAAGCTCTTTTCGACATCATTTAAGGTCATACTTTACTGTATTCGAATAATTTAATTATTTTTCATAATTTCATAGCAGTACATAAATATAAGTACTCACCAAAATTACTTAACACTCCCAGTAAAGCTGTTCCGTGGTCACTATAATGAGAACATCTATCAAACGCTTTCATTTACGCAAAAAAGTATTTATTTACCACGGAACGATATAACTAGGAGAAGCTCACAGATTCTCATCAGTCGTGAAAATCACACAATTATAAATATTATATTATGTGTCTATGATATACAGATTAAAAAATAAACAACTCAGCCTCCTACCCGCCGAACACGGCCATAAACATTTCATAAACTTATTTTTTAATCTGTATCTCATCTAGTTTATGGTCTTCTGGTAACATAGAAGGCAATCAATATCAGGTATCATCAAAAGACAAAAAATAGAGCTAAAAATCTCATTTTTTTTAACATTGTAAAATATTATTTTGTGATCGTATACATTGGTTACAAATTGTGCTACATTTCATCGAACACCAAGGCAGGGTGAGAAACGACATTCGTTATACAATATCATTACAATAAATATATAATTCAAAGATATGTATTCAAAAATGTATTCTGTAAATTATAAACGCTAAATTATATATTCAAGAAATTGACATTCGTATTAGATGTACAATTTGAGCTTGATATTTATATTTAATAAATTAGTATGTAGGTAACAGATGCAAGGCGAACGTAATTTATACAATTTTTTATATAATAGGTTGTGTGAAGAGTGAGCGAGAGGTGCGTAGTGTACCGTCGGTCTCGTTCGCACCGCATCGTCCATCTCGAACCAAAATAAAATGTTGCAAACCTAAAATCTATTAATACAATGTTTCTGTTCAGATATTTCTGTCGACAACGACCCGAGTACTGTAATAGTTACAACTTACGCAGCTAATCAATTATTTGTTTATATTTACGTAATAACAATACACAATTAGCTATAAATATTTATAGGTAGGTACGTTAACTATTAAACGACGTTTTTATTGTTACAAATCATCAACTTTGCTCCTATTGTTCCGACTGATAACCGTTTCGTATATATAAAGGTGTTGCCACCATCTTGCAAGTGTCTCTCTCACTTTGTAAACATTTACATTTTTAAACATTAAAGTTGACTTCAAAACTTAATTTTAGGAGATCGTATACTGTTTCAAATATTACAAAAATGTCGCGTATTTTTTTTTCATTTATTTTTAGTATTTTTATGTACATGTAGCATCGGTCTCCTGTTGTGTATCACGTGCCAAGGTATCACAAGAGGCTGGCCTGGCTGCCTCGCGCGAGTCGCCCTCCTGCCCTCACCACTCACCGCCCGCCACACCTCCGTCAACGTTACTCATTTCTGCAAACAAAAATATCACTTTAAACTCACATTCGATTCAATTCTCCCACACACAAATGAATAATTTAATCATTAATTATACATTTTATTCGATAGACATAACATAATAATTATTATACCGAATTTCTTTACTAAAATATTTCAATGGATTACAAACGAGTGGTTTCGACGCTTAAAAATTGGTTTACTTAATATTTTAAATTATTCAAAATACATTTAATTTATATGTAAATGCGCAGGTTGTTGAATTTATTTTTAGAATGGTTTTGTAGTAACTTATAATCGTATAAAGGTAACAAATGAAAAGTTTCTATAACGGAAATTTTAATGACAAGTTTATGTGAGAAGTCACCGGTTTTGGAAGCAGTTTTACATTTAATATCGAATGGGGTAACTAATATAAATATTCTTATAATACGGATAATGTTTTCCTAGTTTAAAGTTAGGGATTACTTAAAAGATTGTTAAGCTAATATGAGTATTGAAAATTGAAAGGGTTTGATTAAAAAGCTTCAGAAGCCGCACATACCTACATCTTCTTAATTTGATTCAAGTTGCAATTAATAAAAGTGTAGCTGAAACTCCTTAAAGTTAAGTTACAACGAAAAAAAAAATACCGTGATTCAATCTATTTGGTTTTAAATTTAGACATGGGCACATACTAAGAACTGTATAAGTTTATTCAGTGCTAAGTATAATCTGGACCAAAGCATTACCCGTTTGTTTTTTGAGTTAATAATTTTCTTAAATATTTACCCCCTTACTCATAAACGCCTCTTACATTTAGTCACTGATTAGCTAGATTTTTATTAGCAAAACCAACCCTATGCTAAACAAAGCCGTAAGAATTTAGGCTAATCAATTGACTAAAATTTAAGATGTTTTTATGAGTAATGGGGTTACTACTTAAAGATTACTTACATGTACAAGTGTTGCAGGTTACATTAGAGATGATGTCCGTAGTATTCAGCGGGGTAGTGTGCGTAGCCCTGGTGGAAGGCAGGGTCCGTGGGCGGCCTGTGCATCATCTGCTGGCCGTCCATCATGTAGCCCATGGTCGCCTCGGGGCTGTACGCGCCGCTGGGACCCGCGTGGGGGAACACTGAGGGGTAGAACACTGAACTGTTAATCAAGCTGGCTGGTTACACCCGTGTTTGGTTGTGGTTGTGTTTCAATTATTAGAAAAAAAATTGGAGAAAGATAAGATTGTGACTTTGAATCCCTTGATTGTCAATTGTAAGCGTCATCTGAAAATTACTGAGATTAGATTCAGGAAGTGTTTATAGTGTCAATTTAAAAGTAAATGATAGCCGACTTAATCTATATGATGTACGGCTATTTTAAATAAATGAGATTTCAAAAAAAAAAAAAAGTAAATGATGTTTGTAAAGTCCAGAGACACAATGAAAAAGACCTTCGGGAATACAGTTTCTTTTAATTTTAACGTGTAAAAGCCCTTCAGCAAGCAGCACCTAAGAGGTGATGACTTGATACAAATTACTCGATTGACCATTCGCTAAAGGTGGTACTTTTCGGTACTTTTTTCGGTGGTACTTTTTCAATTCAGCCACTCTATTCAGACACAAGAACGGAAATCTTGAAAAACATCACAAGGGGCAGAGACATTTACAAACAAAAAAAAATACTTAAAACTATAAAATCAACAAGCAAATTTTCTTTCACTGATCCTGAATTCTCAAAGCAACCTCTAAAGAGCTTGAAGAAATGTTACCAAAAAAAGTTTTCATCGTAAAAACTATAGTGGGTATGTATACGCCATTAGTCGTTGCCTCTGTCGTACTCTCGACGTGCAATGGCGCGTGTCCCCATAAAGACCCCACGAGAAGTCGGAAATCGGCGTCTATAATGGACGAACACCATTACATCACGATTGATAATCCCATCGATATATTGCTCGCGGAAGCCATAACAGTTTTGTGGTAAAATTGAACGGATTTCTTGACTTTTACAATTGCTTTTGTAGTTTTTTTGAATTTTGTTGAAGAGTGTGTTAGGTTATATTATTTTTTAAATAATGTTGTGGCCATTTTGAAACATGTTTATGTAAATTTAGTTTTTAAAGTATGTTGTGTTTGTGATTGCTATTTCATGTTACATTGATTGTGTATAATTTAGTACTTTCGGTTCTTTGATTAATATTTTGTTTGATCAATAAAATTATTATTCTACGTTATTTTTTACATTTTTGTATAAAAACAAAAAAAAATTAAGTAGGTATGCATTACGAGTTTATCCTACAATTAAATGACAAAATATTGTAGGAATGTGAAAGGCACAGGAAGTCTTAATAGGTCCTACTTGTTTTCTGCTTTTCTTGCTTAGAATTTTTACTGACTTGTAAAAAAAACAACTATCCACAAGAAACTATTATTTTGCTAAACATTTTTATTGTTTTTTTCGCAAACAATGCAAAAGTCTCTGATTGAGACGGCTCAGTGGCGCGTGGCTCCTACCAGGGCCGCAGGAAGCAATAACGGAGCCCTACTATGAGGGCGGAGAGCCTCAACTACCAGGAGAAAATGATTTAGTAGGAAGTAATATCGACGTACGTCATTTAAAAGACGTGGTTTGTCATTTGTTATTATACTTAATTGTTTTTATATGCATTATTATCACATTGAAGAAGACTTGTTGCTAATGTCATTGTAAATAGGTATATTATACTAATTTCGTGCTGCAGATATCGGAAAGATAATTTATGAAATGGAAAGCTTAAAACAAGCCTCCAGCTTGATATTACTTTGCTGACATATTGTATTGTATTCAGTTAAGCTAATTTCTTTTTAAAAAGTAGAATAGTCCCGTCCGTTTAATATGCCATTTAAAGACAAATCGGACTAGCATCACTACTTAAGGTATGGTGTACTGCACTACTTATGCAATATTGATCAATAATCTTTTTTTTTAAAAGGCACTCGTCCTCCCTGCTTGTTTACGTGTGTTCCTCCGATATTCTTTTCAGAGACTTTGTTATTTCTTTTTTATTTTACTTTCTTTGTTAAAAGTTCTTATTCAATGATGAGTGATCTTACGTGTCCATAGATGATTAAACGAAACCAACAAATACTTATAAAATCTATTACAATTACAATTTTAATTAACTAACAAAGGGTTGTCCAATATAAAATATGAATATTCACCTTTTAATATAATATGTCAGTGACGAGATCGAATTTAATCCTCGCGGAATGCCAATAAACGGTCGGTGTACAAAGCCAAACGAATTGTAATTTACAGTTGGAACCCATAATGGTTCGCATCAGAAGGCAATTTATGTTGTTATAATAAATTCATTAGTATTTCGACGTACATGACGCGGTGCATGCTTAACTGCAGATAGACAGCAGTAATGCATTTGTAATATAACGCAATGTATAGCTAGTAGTTCACTTACCACGCGTGTTTGGTAATACATAAATTATTGCAGTGGTTATTAGGTATATATAGGTATATATTTAGCTTAATTAAGACTCATTAGAAGGGATTAAAGTTGATTTGGATTTGGTTTAAGCGAATCGAAACATCGGAATTCGGCTTATAATAATAAATAGAACAAAACTAAATAGAAAGATTTTTAGTTTTAACTCACGGGCAATTAAGGAGTCCTTTGTACAAAAACGATTTGTTTAGAATGAGTAAGGTTTAAAAATTTTGTAATAGAGTTAATTATCGGAACTAATTAATTATTGTTAGACAATATTAAAACATAATATTGTATCGTTTAGTTACTGTTACTCTGATTTTCTTTGATCTAATTAAAGTAATTTCATTATTGTAAATAAGCAAGCTTCAAACAACTCTGAAAACAAAATGTGATCACGTTTCAATTTCGTTGTCAAGTCTAATAATGTTAAACAGTTTATTTCATATGTTATTCAGTCGGTGTTTTTGGTTCAAATAATTCTATTTCATTATGTAATCCCCTAAAGTAGTAATAATTACCAATAAACATCGGAAACAAAAAGTTATCGACTGTATCGGTGCGCAAAAGGAAAGGTTGGCAAACGTTACGGGGACGCACGCACCAGGAATACATAAACGCCAGGCGGTCACGACAAATAATATAGTGATTGGAAAAGCGCCTTTTGGCTTGACCGCAGGAAATGCGGTGGCCATTTTCTTTAGTCCATTGCCAAAACAATTTTCCATCTATCCTTCCACCCCTCCGGTTTTTCCATTTTCCGTCGTCGGCAAACTTGGCTGGGACCACATCCGCCCGTTTGCCTCGTGAGATTTAGAACTCAGCTTGTTTTATATTATTGTCCCGATATCGTGTCGAAATGTTTGACTGTTCACAATACTAACTTTAATATGGACAAAGTTTTGTATCTAACTGAGTTCATTACCTTTGTTTTACTTATTACATACCATATTGTATTAAACGATGGATTGGTGCTTAAAAAGGTTTATTATCTACTTTTGTATACAAATATTTACCAGTAAAAAATTATTACCTTACTTTTTTAGACATAGAGTTTATTTCATATTAAATTACACTAAAGCAAATGTAGATTGCATTATTAAGTTTTGCATGATGTTCACATAATCTTAATACTTATTACCTATTGAGCAAGCTTTTAGCAAACCCAGAACAAAAACATAAAATTACCCAAGTGAAATTCAATCAATAAAATGCTCGATGAAAACCCGTGATATATGTTCTTCCTTCTCATAAACGAAATTAACAAGAAATGAAGAAAATAGCCGGCGTTTCCTTAATCTTGGAATAGGAAAGGGGGGCAACATCCACACATCTAGATAAAACTACCAGGGTAGCATACATCGCCGATAGTCGACGGAGGGGCGAGTGATGGATCGCTCGGGACGGGTCAACGAATTCGGACATTATTCTTTTTTACCCTTCTTGCGTTCGCAGGAGTAAGCCCTTTTTCTGCGATGTCCTTTTTTTCCCCCGGACGGAATTTTTGTTGGCTACGTACGGACCCGAACGTTTTATGGACTGTGTTACAATTACAAAGTAAAAATAGAATTGGTCGTTTGTAATTCTATTCCATATTGTCGGCGGGATGGATAAAAAAAAGGTATTTTGTCGTCGAATATTTTTGTCGACTGTGATTCGAGGCCATTTCACTTCGTAGAGGTTTTGTTTGCGATTGCGTTTTTTGAAAAAAATATTATATGGATCGTTGTTGAAAATACACTTTAACGTAGTTTTGATATTCAAGTAACGCATAGATTTATTTCAAGTATAAGGTAAGGTCAGAAATAAGGTATCAAACTGCATGCATTCTTAACTCGACAATGGTAGGTATTATTTGCATAAATAAATGTCTAAAGAAGAATTTTCACAAGATTTTCTATATTTGATGGGCAATGCATATTAGAAAAGCGTGTTGTAAGATAGTATTCATGATGTTTAAGTTGTGAACAAGTTACATTTTCATTTTGTTTTATTGTTTGCTTGAAAAAAATAAGTCCCATATTACTAGATTATACTAGATTATTTTAGACGTAGATTGGAAACTCTACTATTTGAAGCTGTAATTCTTCGAAAGGAAGCTGCTGAGCGTGATCGTGAGAGGGCCGATCCAACAAGGAGAAGGCAGCGTAGAAGCGGGGCAATCGCCTCATAGCTTCCGCTGCACAACAAAAAGACGTTGGCAACCACTGTAGGGGACTCCGTTGCTAAAGCGTCTCGAGAAGAGGCGATAACTAGCTAAAGTCATAGTTGTCGTCAAAAGAGCCGAAATGTATGGGGGCAAACATTTATTTCGTGAATGTGAAGCCGCCCTGTGAAGAGCCTTGCGTAAGCAATGCAAAGGTGGGGAGATCTCGGATGTTGTTTTTCTAGTTCCCGGGACTCCTCGTATACCTCGAAGATGGTAACCGTGGAGGTTTTAGTCAGTAGACCGGTCTATGGGAGTCTGACATAACCACCTCGCCGGCACCCCCAGGCGAGGATGTGTAAGCGTAAAGCATATCCTCCACGAAAAAAAAAAAAAGTGTTTCGATAAAACCTGGATGCTCCAAGATAGATTAAATAAAGCAAAAAAAAACATATAAATACTTACTTCAAGAAATACAAAAAACATTTTTAACAAAGTGCATTTTCAAAGAAATTTAATCTAATCTAGTTTCTAAACGCAGCTGGGGCTACCAGGCGCACATAACTCTAGAAGCGGTCAACGCTAAAAGCTAGAACATCCTCATGGGACGTTACTCGTCGCATGCGACGCGTTGCATACTGTATGAAGCACTCGGTACTTTGTGGCACTTTGTGGTCAGCAAACTCGATTTTAGACTTCAAAGTCGTTTGGGGCGCTCTCCAGAATTTGAAATGACCGGTCGGTACGTGACGTGGTCAAGACACGTTAGTGGCATAGCGTGTAATACGATCTTCAATTGAAAATGCAGCTTTTTTTTTTTAAATTGCGCCTTAAATTTATGTAAGTGTTGCGATGTTAAAGGCGTTTGAAGTGTTACTTACTAAATAAGGGGGTTTTTTATTTTATAGTTTTATTAGGTTCTAATATTGTACCATTTTTACGCTTAATGCTTTACGGTTTAGGTTTTTTTTTTTACTTTTAATCTTTTCTAACTCAACCTTCTTATAGAATCATGCCTGTTGTCGCAAAGACTTGTATTGCACAAATGGTGGAAGACAGTCTTATTAATGGATGGATCTTTTATTTATTGTATTCAAAGGATTCACATATAATATACATTGCCTCACAAAACTGCTTGCGCAGTTTAATTGTGAGAATGTTGATTCTCTTAATATTAACTATAACAATTTACATTTATAATTTAGATTTAATTTAATATTTATCAAAAATCATAATGAATTAATTTAGTAAGCTTTTTACAAATTTTATTAACATAGTTTAAATTAGTTTTTGTATTGGATTGTGAAAGAAAATTTTATATTATATAACTATGGATGTATAAGATAAATGTTACCTGCTCTATTTGATTGGTCTATCATTGGCTGCACTATCCTACGTCTCGCATTGATAAACCTGAAACAAGAACAAATCATTATTAGTTTATACAATATTTTTAAGATAGGAACACAGACTAGACATCTACTAAAGACAATATCAAATATTAAACATCAATTACAGAATATTAATGTCCCACTGCAAGGACAGGTCTGCTGAGGGACACTTCCCTTATTTATACACGACAGACGGAATGGTATAGGGCTACTCCACGCTAGACAGACGAAATGGTATAGGACTTAATGTTAACTATTTTCTTCGTAGAGCTGTTTTCGTAGACCTCACTTGCGACCTATGTCTTTGTCTGCCTTTACGTTAACCATAGGATAATAAAAAAGTGATAGCATGTTTAAATAGAAACTGTAGTTAAATAAAAACATCATAAAATTAGTAAAAACAAGTTATAATTCTCGTCCCCTGGAATAATGTAAATTGATATTGTTGACACAGAATACAATATTTGTTGCACGCAACAAATAAGTTATTTCCTTATTTATTTGGTCACTGAATTCTTACGAAATATGGAGAAAGAAAGATAGGGAAGGATCTAATCAAAATAACAGTAATTTTTCAAATTCAACACATAACAACACGACTTCAACGAAAAAAACGTTAGTGAATTATTAAATTAAATATTCCTCACACGTTTACACAACGCCATCTAGTCCCAAACTTAGCAAAGCTTGTACTATGGGTTCTAGACAACTGATAAACATACTTAAATATTTTTTTTTGTAAATACATACACATTATTCATAGAAAACAGTCAGACCAATGCAAACAATCATGTTCATGCACACAAAGATTTACATTGATCGAGAATCGAACCCGAGATCTCTGCGTAGCAGCCATGTAATATAACCACTACGCCACAGAGGTCGTCATTAGGTTTGCTTAGCTTAGATCTTAGAGAATGTTTGCCTATTAGACTAAACATTACCGACTACTACTTGATGCAGTCTTATCTTGATTTGAAGCTACTTCATAATTTTGCTAGTTCTATTTTATCAATATTTCCATTATAATTATCAAGCCAGAATAACAATTTTCATTCCACATGATTCCTACAATCCGCTGACACAACTCTTACATATCTTACACATAAAATACCTAACCATACATACATTTCTGTTAAAATATACCATAGAGCTCCCTGTTCCCTGACAATGCTTCTCTTAAATAAAACTTGTCTATAAGCCAACAAACAAATAAGAATGTCAGGATTAAGTAGCATCTACATATCAAGTAGTATATAGACCTATTCAATTATATTATCTGGGCATCTTGCGCACAAAACTTCTTAGAAAAACATGTTAGTGATAATGAAATATAGTCGTTTTCTGCCTACGTTTGTGTTTTGGATGTCAGAGTGGAATATTGGCGCATATTTTGCTAGGCTTGTAGTAAACAGTGTCCTTTCATTGTTATTTCCTTTATCTCTTGTTAGTTTTCTGATTGAGGTGGCGTGTGTTTGTGTATGGCTGTATAATTAAACTTATGTTGTATTTTTAGCATGTTATGTTTATTTGTTGGGGGTTTCTTTGGGTAGAAAGTTTTAGAAAAAATAAAAGATTTGATCATATTAATAATTCAGCTATTTTCATTGATTTATTCTTGACAATTTTAGAACTAAACACCGCATAATTACCGACTGCCTATTATGTAGACTAGAAAATTGCTACGCATAGTTCTCGGGTTCGATTTTTCCTACACTGCATTAGTCTGTATTAGGTGTTATGAGAAAATAAAGTATGTCTATAAGCTAGTACTTTTAGTAATTCAATAGTTTAGACCATAATAATATGGCGATTCGTTGAATGTGTCAGGGGTATTATAATAAGTAATGCTTAAAGTATTTACTGTCAAACGTCGTATTTAAACAATTTCGTCGTTTTCGTTTTTATTTCGTCGTATTTAATGTCGTATTAGTCAAGCATAAAGTTAAAATAAAAACGTAAGAACAGATTAAAATCGTCATAAAATACATAATTTGAAGAGGTAATATAAAATCTTTTAGGCCATCTTAAAAATATGGTTTTATTCGAGTCTCCAATTCATGATAAGACTTATCTACCGGCTTACTTCAAACTTTAGGATTCTCTTATCAACAACGGTAATGTCATTAGATAATTTATCAACTAGGGTACTAGGAAAACATCCCTCAGTAGGAGGTAGTGACCGGGGGCTATCTCGAGCGGCTTTATGAAAACTAATGCCTTCATTTGGCGTCGGCTCCGGCCACCGGCGATAAGCTATGTCGCCCTGGTACCTTGGGATTACGATTTTGGGATTTAACCCGAGCTAGAGGGGGTCCGATAAAAGTTTGTTGAAATTTAGCTTTGTGTTTTATTTAAAATGGTTTAAGTGGGCTTGTGAACTAAATAGGTGGAATTTTATGATGAGGAAAGTTACGTAAGGCCGATTGCCAAAGTTACGAGTATGAGTGGTGCAAACTGTATGCTCAAGTTAGTTTCAAGTCATACATTTGTGTGAATTTTAGATTGATTTCATACCAAATCAACATTTTCTAGATATTCGTCTAAGATCCTTTCTGAATTAGTAGAGTCTTCGCCTCGGAATGAAAAACATCCCATAGCAAAACGTTGCGATATTCTTTATCTCTTATTAATTTACATATTCATTACAAGATAGTAATACAAAACATCTCTTGTTTGGGATTACGAATAGTCTCGTATTATATTGGTCAGAACAACCACACGCCATAATAATTAGACTTTCAGCATACTCACAGAACACAAAACAACAAATACATATAAGTAATGTAATTACATATAAACATAATTATATACAAGAAACTATATATAAGTGCCTCCCATTATTTTGCAAACCTTTTGTCACTACAAAAATCGCTAGTTCCAACATTAAGACCCCTGGGTGCGTACGACCCCGGTCCGAATTAAGCGTTAATTAGGGAAAAACGGTATTTATGAGCCCCCGGCAATACCTCAGTCTTTACCACCTGCTGTTTGTGTTGCTAAACACGGGAAAACTTCCTGCTCACTTATGTTTACCTGGTAGATATTTTTATTGGGAAATACGTAATTGTATTTATGTAGTATTTTCTTTTGTTTTAATTAGATACATAAGGCCTAAGCAAGAGCCGTGCAGGGTGAAAACGTTTGGAGGAAGCATATTATTCTGCAGTGGACGTCCATAGGCTGATGATAATGCCTTAGGTTGTAAGCATTAAAGTTTATAGTATATAGGGAAGAACTAAGAATAATGCATGGTGAATATCTCTACAAAACAAAATTGAAGACGACATAGTTGAACAGTTTTCTGGACTCTATTAGCTTTACATTAGGTTCCATAAGAAAACCCAAGAAAAAAAAACTTAAACCAAGCCAAGAACTAAAACCTCTATGCTAATCCGTCTGGCTAGAGAGGTTTTTGTAAGCCACTGTCTTTATAGTAAAAGATTCATGAGATGTTATAACGAATCACAAAACACTAAGTAAATTACTTATTTAATATACCTACCGTTAATATACCTACCTGTGCTAAAGTTTACAAGTACTAAATTCTGTCTAAATTTAATTTAAATTTTATTCCATTGTTTAATCTTTAGCAGCGTAATATTACATTTCTAATCACCTAAGAATGAATTATATATTGCACGATCCCCTCTCGCCTTAACAAAATTCCCACCGAACTGAAGGAATTTGAATCAGCCGCTCGCATACTCATTATTTAATTTGCTTTCAGGTAATTAAAATCTAAAAACTTGGAAGCCGAAATTAAATTTTATACTCCGTAGACACTTCTCCTTTCCCCCATCTTAGCCCTTGGGGTTCGGGACGTGCTTCCCGGATCAAATCACCTTTTTAACTTTCCCTATTTAGGGAAAAGCCGGGAAATCTAGCAATTGCAATAATAAGTGGGACCAGGGCATCATGAGATCGAGTGGGTCGCTTCTATTATCGTAACGTAATGGCAATCTCTACGTGATCCTACTAATTATAATATGTGTTTGTTTTAGTTTGTTTGTTTAGTTTATTATATTTTATTAGATTCTAAGTACGGTTTGTATGTAGAATTTTGTAGTTGTATAATGTTAAAGAAATAAGGACTAGGTAGGTACGTTTTGGTAATAAAGCTGTTTGATGCTAAAATTTTCAAAGCCTAACTAATATTGCGATTAATTATTAGTATTTTGACTTGCTTATATTATAAATACAATTTATTTATAAATTGTAGCTTATATGTAATTCTGAAGTTTAAACTATACTATTGTAAAGTTTCTTAAAAATCCATTCAATAGTTTTTACGTGAAAGAGGAACAAACATCATTCCCTACTTACAAACTTTCGCGTTTATAATATTAGTAGGATTAAAAAATTGTCTAATCCTCACACATTAAACTGCATAACAGAATGTAATAAAATAAAAACATTACAATATTCTCACCCTACTAATATCGTATGACTCTGTAATGTACCAAATCTTATTGCGATTAGTCTAATTTGCATATAAAAGTCGTTTGTCAATCGCATGTGCAATGTGCATCAAACAATGGCCAACCCTTCTGAACAGACCACCTTATGATTTATATGCTCCTGGTATCTGCTAGCCGTTGTCACAATTAAAATAAACACATTATTTTTATACATATGTAAATTTTTGTATGTTACTATTGTTGTGACGAGCTTTTTGATTTATAGCCTGATTTTATTCAATGAGTTATTGTGTAATTTTTTAATACGTAGGTAAGTTACTCAAATATAACATTCCTTTGAGTCTAAAGAACAAAATAGTTACGCGTTTTTAAAGGTTTTTTTTTAGTTAGCAGTATGTCCTTTTAAATAAAACAGCTATGGTCAAAGTCGGATAAAACGTATTGGAATCATTGTATTAATTTGTATTTCTTTTTGTGTTGCATCTCATTATTTATACGCATATGTTTCAAACACTATTTTTCAAATCATCTTAGAGATAATATAAATTTCAATAATTACGTTGACTACGACATAAATGTATAACATAAAATGACTCCCTAAACATAACGAGTACAAAATTACATCGAAACAGAAGAGATAAACCTCAAAAGCGTTGTAATCTTAAAACTTGGCAGTTAATTGCAGTTAAAACATCAAAATAAGGGCAACATTCGCCGTCAAAATTAATACAAAATGCGATTTAACAGATACCCTCTTTAGAGTCGTAAAATTTGCCGTTTTTCGGGGAGGGGTCCCCACGGACCCGGGGTGTTATGGACCCCGGCGGATGAAGAGTTAATGAACTAATCTTGATATTAACAACACATTAGTCGCATCGGACGCAGACTCACAGCCGTGTTTCGCTCAAGTAATTACTGAAACCCTTCCAAGGGATAGTTCGGCCCTTAACCCTCTCCTATGTTCAACGTCAATTTCGCATGTACTACGTTTTAGGGTTAATTTATTACTATTTTAATGTTTATTAAAATATTTGTTAATTGTATGTGACAATCATTTTTACCCTTCATACTTTGTTGTCGATTGCGTCTTACTAGATCAATATTCTAATTGTATACTCAGTAAGAAACTTAAAAACGCATTTATGATTAATATTTAGATGATACCCTGTCCTTACGAGATTGTTAATTATTTTTATTTTGAAGATATGAATATCATTTTTATATTTCATTTTTCCTTTTTTTTCTAATTTCATGGACCATTCTTTGTGCGATCTAAAAACTATTGTCCTGATTCTGAATGTTGTTTGTATTCGTTAAATTGATGTCTGTACATTTCCTACGATACAGGGCTTGATCTCTAGTGCGGGAGTTGCCACTTGTCTTTATCTAAGGAACCAGTTTTTGTCAGAGAAATCTATAGATTTTGATAAATCATAGCTACTGACCATAATGGAAGGGAATTTTAACCAATAAGCGTCTGTGTAAAAGTGGAGGGAATATTGCAGTAACAAACTTTATATAATTTGCTAGAAAATTAGGTTTACATATTGAAATTTTGGTTCAAAATAACATTCCGAAACTGTAATATAATTATTCATTTACAACAAACGTGTATTGTACCGAAAATTGTAATTACAAACGATTATCGCAACTAATCGAATCACAAAGCAATCGGAAGAATATCCGCGCTCTCCTACAAAATTCATGGTGACAGTTAATTTGGAAATGCACCAGGCGCATCGGGGTCCCATTCGCGAGGAGATTACTTATTCACTAGACGGATAACATATTGCACAAGTAATTGCTACAAAATATACTTCCACCATAGTTATGAGTGCCTGGTACCTGAATTTATTATTCATTATCAAACTGGCCTTTTTACACATGGCTTGTAATTAAAAATAAGTTCAATTGTTTTATGGGTTTGAAAATAATCAAAAATAAGTAAAATATATTTAAACAACGATTTTATTAATTAAGGAAATAAAGTTGTGTAAAAATAACTTGATGTGGCACAATTCTCTTGCAACTTGACACACATTAATTGTAGTTTAATTTTAAATCGCGTAATTCTTGTACTCTTTCAATGTGCTGACGAAATAATTAGGTATTAGGCTCATGATTTCAGCACCCCGTCTCTCATGGGTGTCATAAAAGTCGACTTAGAAAAAACTTTACGAAAAGAAAATAATTCTTTTTTTACTTAAAATCATTTTGTAATGCTTTTAGTTGGCGTGGTTTTACTCGTAGTATACCATGATTTCTACCGTTACAGCAGAAACGCCGTCCCGTTCATCATATCTAACCATTTTTATATTTAAAGTCACTGAAATACGAGTATAATACATTGATAAAAAATGTTAAGGCAAACGTTTGAGTATCAAACATAAAAACAAAATCCTAAGCATTTGTTAACAACGTTTACATTTATGTTGTTTGCCAGGGGTCTATGGAAGCTTAGAGAAATATTTGGAGAAGACAGTGAGCTTCAAAAGGGTGAATAATACAGGGATTGAACAACAAATGCTGACTGAAGCCGACAAATCCAGTACGGATACCGTCCGACGAATGGATAGCGGTTTGATGTCTTAGATATCCGGGCGTCTATGCTCTCCTGGTGATTGATCGCTAACTTATATAGGTAAGATACCTTTTTCTTAAATTAAAATGATGACATTTATTTGTATTTTATTTATAAAACAGTATTATAAATATATAGTATTGTTAATTCACATGAAAAAACAATTATTGTTAAAGAATTCATATTAAAAGTTTAATATAACTTTTTTCGTGATATTTATTCAAAGCCATGGACATACTCGTATTTGAATAGCAAACCGTGTTGCAAAGTGGCCAAAGCACCAGTGGACCAGAAAAGATGCAATTTTAAGTTTATATTAAGTGTAACAAACTATAGATCAAAATTTTGTAAAGTAATACATATTTCATCCCACAAGCGAGTATTAAAGAGACACAAAAATCGTATCTATCGTTAAAAACAAAAGGAAGCAAAGTAACTTTGTCACGTACAAATACGTCTAATCCAAGGAGTCCGGGCGGACAATAAATATTTTTCATGAAATCCACGCTCGCCGGCAACGCATACAAACTGCCTTAAATCAGGCAATTATAGGTGTGACCAGTAAATATTATAACCAGGGGATCATAGCGCAAAGGCGTTGTTAAGGATATTGGCTATGTTGTTTACGTAATGGACTATACTCTTATGCTCTGGATAAATTCTCACTACCTAGTTTAATTTGGCTTTATTGTGATGGTGTTTTGTTTAGATTTTGTGCAATTTTGGTAGCAAATGTACAGTTTTTAAAATAGTCTGTTTATGTGTTTTTACAAAAAAAGGTCTGTTCTAGTGGTAGAGTCGTCAGGCTTTGTCTACTACTACTGTTTTGAGTTAAATTGGCAAATTCCAAGGAAATCGTCAAAAATACATAGCAAAAGTTTATAATTTAAAATTTGATTATTTTTAAATTAATTTCGTATTAATAATATCATTTCATTAAGAAAAACAGAAGCTTGTAAACTTTATCTACAATTACTTTATCTACTATTGACAAGAAAATAACACACCTTTTTACATAGCTAACATATTCCAAAAATGTCTCATTCAAAAACTATATAACTCCTTAATCCTATGCGACCCTAGTAGCCGATGGTTGTAATTACTTGGCGCAATATATCGCCAGTTCGACCTCCCGACCCCCGAGAGGTCCTCATCACGGGAATGAGTAACACATGGTACTCCGTTAATTGCTGGGGTACACGGATTTGTTTTTATTCTCCGATTGTGAGGGGGACTTGGGAGTTTGTCGCCTCATTGATTATATTTTGTTTTATATTACTTAGAAGCAAGTGTCATTTTGTTAATTTATATTACAGTCATTTTAATTTTAAGTAAAAGTGTAAGGAAAAGAGAAAACATAGTTTCACTCAATTAACGAACGAACATCAATTTAACAAACGAAAGATTTTCCAAACTCAGGACAAAATTTGTAGATCACACAGTGAACTTTCGATTAGAAATAAAAGAAAAATAAGAAAAATGAATGAAATATGTATTAAGAATAACATTAAAATATTATATTTTAAACATCAAAATTAATTAAGGACAGTTTATCATCATCTTAATTTAATCATAAAGGTATATAATAAATGTGTTTTCAAGTTAAATACTGAGTATACAATTAGCAGGCGACTAATTAGATACCAGGGCAGCATAAATCGGCAGTAAATATCTTAGTGTCGCAGATGTTGACAAAATGGTCGAAGGCGTCGTGTGGCCGGGAAAACATTGAGATGGTAGAATGTCATCGGCAAATATTAGGATTTTTATAAAATTGATTAGACTGGAAAGATGGTTTTTATCTTTCACTAGCTGCTGAAAGCAGATGGTAAAATTGGGTGTTTTTAAGTAATAGAATTGGTTTGAAAAGTAGCTATCTGGGCCCTGTTTCTCGAAAATCACAACCCTTGTAATACAAGTGTGTATCTATGGTAACGCTTATATAACGATATTTTTTACAAGTTTATGTTTTACGTTACATCTAATGGTTACAAGAGCGGGGTGGTAAAAGTATTTTACAAGTCGAGTAGGTGACAAATACAAGTAGCTATTATATAATGACGTAGTAGTTTCGTTTCTCAAAAACTACAAGTTAGACTTGTAGCTTGTGACTTGTCACTAATTAACTATGAGTCTCTATAGACTGCTAAAATGTTTTTTTCCTAAAAAGCGATGAAACATTTATATTGTAAATACATTAATAACATCTTAAACTTTATGTTCTTGTAGGAACTGCATTAAAAACAGTAATTATGTATGTACATAAATGATCTTATCATTTTATGAAAAAGGCAGCCAACTTATTGCTAGGGAATTATTATCATTAGTAAAAACCAGTAAATTACCACGAATATATTGGTTTAGTCGCATCGTTTTATATTTTGTTTTTTTTTATTTTGAACACTTGTAGATTTCAAAATACAAGTCAGCCATTTTATTGAAGTGTCATGGATGGAGTACTAATGACATACTATCACTCAAATGCCTTAAAATTACAAGTTAAAATTCTACAAGCTTACATTTCCTTTCAGTATTCTGAACAAAGCTATATTTTTGACTTGTAATATTATTGCCTTTGAGAAACAAAAATAAATACACTTGTAAAATTTTAGTCTTAAAAGTAAGCATGTAGAATTGTTACTTGTAATTTTCGAGAAACAGGGCCCTGATCAGAACTAATAGGGTCTATGGTTTTTTCTTTATAGTAGACATTTAAGCTATGATACACTTTAGAATATTGTAGTACCAAATTCTGAAAGAGATGCTCGACGTAGCTGTCATTTGTTTATGTCTTTTCTTCTCTCTTTTTAAAAAAGAAAACGCCTGCCCTAAATATCTTTAAGACTACAATGTACCTATCTAACTAACCTATAGCTTGTTTAACCAACTATTTACCACTAGCATTAGCGTAACGCTCCGCTTATCCATCCTGACTTTTCCTAGCCGTATCCTAAGACAGGGTCGCGTTCTAACATGCGATTGCGATAATAGGCCGACCCGGCGCCATATTGTGTTGATTGGTGACGTGCGCGCCGAAATTTATTTTGTATTACGAACTCGAAGGGTTGAGGTGCGAACAAAGTTATTTATGGTCAACATCTGGCGTCTGAATTTGAATTTGGAACAGGTAACTTGCAAGTTAGATTAAACTGGCTGAAGAAAATTATTTGTTCCAATTTTAATTTAGAAAGGAAATTTAAAATCTGGTTTATTGTTAATTATAGAACTGTAATTTGGCTTAGTCATTCATGATAGTACTCATTTATAAAGTACACAGAAATTGTGAAATTTTAGTTCACTATTAAACATTTTCGGGATATCTAAAACGATAGTTTCTTTTTTGCATTTAGAAACATTGTGCTTACAAAATATTTAAATGAATTTAGTAATATTATAGTAGTAAATATTTGTTATTTTATGAGTTACCACTGAAAATGATACGATTAATGAGCAAAGAGCTTTGCAAGAGCAGGAATTTATCCTGAAATAACCACTAGGTATCTACTCGAAATGATGTCAAAGAAATCTTTTATGACAGAAAGTTTTAAGTAAATTATCATATTTTTTTAATAAAAATAAAATTTGACATAGGTGCTCTAAACAGTATAAGTATTTATTTTTCAGGCAACTTAATTAAACTACGTAATTATTAAAATATCGTCAATATTTTAATGATGGTAACAATTAAATAGCAGGAGTGCATGGCTCGCAGGCGACCACTAATGAGCGCGACAGCAGCGCCCGTGCGGCCGCTGCGGCTGGCGCGCGAACTAATTTGCTTCAGTGATGGATTGCGTGCGGCTCTTGCTACTTGCTAGTACCAAATACTGCTGTCTTATCAAAAAGTTACTCCTAATTAGTTATCTTTCTAATGTGATTTTATTTAACAATTTTGATAGAGTTAATTGTCGGTATGGTGACAACCTTTGCCACAAAGGAGCCATAATTTTTATGATAAGAAAAGCAAAACATCGTTTCGTCCAAATTAACATTCATCCTTACTTTCATAAAACATCTACCATTTATTCAATCCAAGATACAATTATTAAAAAAAATAAATATGAGCGAGATAACTTTAATACGACCCACATATGAAACTCACAAAATTGATTAAAAATAAACATTCTCAGCCATCAAACACATTTCATAGCGCGTATATATAAATAAAATACATTTTACGACACGGAAATCACAATAAATATAACAAAAAGCTTTATAATTTTGTTTATATTCACGTCAAAATTTCATAAGGAAGCGCCGAAATAATACAGATTAAAAATATGAACGAAGAAATATATGATTTAAGGGTGGGTATCTTTAAGTGATCATTATAGTGAACATGTCAAATAAATAATAGGCAAGTCTTTTCGACACCTTAATTTAAAAAAGTTAATTGCAAATTAGGCGAATAATTCGCAAAAACACAAATTCAAATAAATTGTAGGAGGCCGCGCGTCGGCTGTCACCTCACGCGGCCATTTGTCAAATTAATGATGGACGCATCAAAATTGTAAGCGACCACCTGACGCGACGATGACGTCACATAAAAATGTCTTTATTTGCGGTAGATGAATCAGAATATAATATCTTGATATCTAATCTACCTCGTTGGGTTTCTACATTAGTTGTGCTCCGTAAAGTACATAAAGGTAAATGTAGATAAAATTTATGAAGCATTACTTTTAATATTTTAGTTGGAAAGATCTTTTAAGACTTAAAAAAAAGCGTTTTAACTTTCGGAACGTTTTGAAATCATAGAAAACTAATCGATACTCAAAATATTGTTTTAAATTTGCTTCGGAGCGATTGTCTTCAATTAGATACTTACCCCCTTACTCATAAATGCTTCTTAAATTTAGTCACTGTTCAGCGAGATTTTTATTAGCAAAACGAACCTTATGCCAAACAAAACCGTAAGAATTTAAGTTAATCAATTGACTAAAATTTAAGAGGCGTTTAAGAGTAAGGGGGTTTTTAGTTTTTTGAATTAGCAACGCAACTTATATTTTTAAATCTGCTAAACAAGCAGTTATAATTAGTCAACTAAAAACTAATTCGAAACATCTCCATCGCGACAACATTCGGTATAAAGTCCCTGTGATGGTCTGTTTGCGTGTCGCTTCAGTCGAATTAGCCGTGCACGTTGCTTAATCGTGCCGTCGCAATCGTACGCTAACAATGGCCAGGCTTTTTGCCTTTTTTAACTTCAGATAAGGCCCTTGATTGTCCTATGGCTCCTACCGTGCATCACTCTTTAATCAAGTTAACGACTTACACTAAATCGCTGCAGTTTGATGAAGTTTTAGCTTTTTTCTACTACCATTTGTAAATCTAAAACTTATTATTATTGTTTAAAATTATTTACGTAATATTGTGAAATCAGTTTATAGTTAAAATTAGTTCTACACAATTAAAATGCTAATGTCAATCTCATAATTTATGTCAATTTCGTGTTGCCAATTAAAATAATTATGTTGACTAATTTAAAACGAAACTGCTGCTGTCAATGTCAATTGGCAACCCTGTGGCTATAGAGGTTAAAAATTACTTTCAAGAGAATGTTCTAGATAAACAATTTGATGGAGAAGCCTCTTACAGCGTATCATTTTCAATATTTTAAAAGTGGCGTTTTGTTTGATACATTATGTTGGTATTAATGGATGTGGCGATAGACCGTCGCTACCAGGTAATCATAACTCCTTAGATATTTGATTTAGTTAACAGTTTTTAGTCAGGTGGGTGTTAATGTTTCAGATTTGAAAATATAAATGTAAAGTCTTGATTTAATATATTGAATAAACTTTGATAGAAGTAAAATTATAGTACTTATTATTAGCAAACGCAGTCAAAAGCAGAGCATTATCGAATGCATTTTTTTAACTGTAAATAGCTTAAGTTTGAAACAACCAATTCTGCCTTTTGGAATCGACTAAGGACTGCCCCTTCTAACACGCGTCATAACAGGTGTCAAGTTTACAAAGGCTTAAATTAAAAAAGTTGGTATGTTTATAATAATTAACTAGTTATATCAATTCTTAGAAGTTTTACGATAGCATGCACAATTTGCATGAATAGTAATGATATCGGGAACCTATCTATCACTCACCTTTTGCATCTTCTATGTTATTAACGAATCAATTACTGATAACTTTGACTATAAATATAGTTTGATACTCCATAGTTCTTTTATTTTAATTATGTGAAAGGTAGAGTAGTGTGCAATTTTATTGATGCACTTTTTTTATTGCACACGTAATGGTAAAAGGTAACTGTATGTCGCCATGGATGTCAGCAATGATAGAACTGACCTAAATATATCTAGACGGCCCTGTAACATCACTAGTGCACTCGCCATATCCTAGATACAAGTTGTTAAGTCTCACAGTTCTGTAATTTCACTAGCTACTGCACACTTTCACCAAAACACAGTGATATTTCTACACTACTACTTGGGAGAGTATTAAGTTGACACAGCGATGGTACCGATCTACATGGTCTATTGCTGAAGAGACCTGGTCAACATATACAATCTCATCTTCGTGAACGGACCATTATGCAGTCCAATTTATGTACTAAAACAGTAGATCAGTATTTGGTACTAAATATAACATATAATCTACGGTATGCCTACAATATAACATTCTATTCATCGTAATAAATTCTGTTTAATTGTGACTGCATATTGTTCCACATATCAACATAATACTCCAATAGAAGCTAGATGATAGTCACATCATAACAGATAGATTTATTAAGAGAAAGGATCCATTGCATTGACGATCTGGTGTGGTTGTTATTTAACATGGCTACTACGAAGAGATTTTAGGTTCAATTCCTGCTCAATGCAAACCTTCGTGTTTGTAAACATAAGTATTTGCACTGGTCTACGTATTTTCTAGCTGTGGACCAGAATTAGCACAGAATGACACTCGGAATCAGCAAATCGGTGTCGCGGAAGGTCACGTTAGAGTTAGCAGCTGACAAGGAACAGAAACACTGCCTGTTGCTGATCATGGATCGAGACTTTTTCAAGTCAAGGGGAGAGAACTTTACCCAGTAGTAGAACGATAGATGCAAACTCTAACTAACTATACTTACATACAAATATTACAGCAACACAACAACATTCGCAACAAACAGCGGCTGCAGCACTTAATTCATTACAAACAGTACATCCATAGCAATTAGAAGCACATTGATGGAATAGCTGAGCCACGTTAACGACAACATGTCGGCCGGCGACAGATGCAAAGATAAGACACTACAACATAAATCAACTCGCAATTAACAGTTTTATATTAACTAGAGATTTATTAGTTCTTGTTAAAGGCTTTTATGATTGGTGTAACAATGAATAATTATTGCTAGAATATGGAGTTACTGTTTGACATGGGTTATGGATTCCTTAGAGGCATTTGCAACCAGTTGCAATCACGGATTCATAAACGTTAGTTAAGCAACATCGGCAATATCGTTCCTTAGATGGGTGACCGCTTCATCATAACAGCCCATAAATGTCCCACTGCAGGGACGGGCCTCTTCCTGTGACGGAGGGATACTTGGCCTACTAATACCACGCTGGCCGAACAGATTGGTATAGGGTTTAATTTTAAATTTTCCTTCTTTTTATTTCGTTAAGATAATATTTACGGATAGTCCCTTAGTCGGTTTTTACGACAGCCATGGGATGAGATGGGGTGGTGACACACTGTATTCTTACTCCGTCACCACACGAAACACGGGTGACCGCTTAGTAGTGTATTATCTGAGCATCTCCAGGCTTCGGAGGGCACGTAAAAGTTGCTAGCGGTTGTTGGCGTAGTGAGAAAGTCGTTTAACCATTTCAGAGGCCTATGGGCGGCTTAAACAACTTCAGACATCAGGTTGGCCACTGACCAAGCGATAAGAAAGAAGTATTAAAGCTATTTCGTCGTAAATCGGTTTAAAATAAATGTAAAAACATTCTTTAGACAATTTTCCGCATTAATATCACCAAAAAATCCATTAACGAGTAATAAACACTCGCCATTTATACCCCAAAATATAAAAATGGCATAACATACCATTTCAAAAACCGTGTCAATATAATCCCATCAGAAAAGGACAAAGTATAAGTTGGAATCATACTGAACAGATTGGTCGTCTCGATATCGCGGACCTCTATAAACAAAAGGCCTGTTAATATTTTTAAGGGTCTCGCTCCAGGCCATTACGGACCCTTAGTGTTTATAACTAACGATATCCAGATGCCAGGATATCTACACAATTGTTTTGAGCGTGAAATTCCTAACTGATAGTAAAAATCGTTTTTATTTTTTTGGGTTGGAATAATCGGCACTGTTTTTTTCGAGTTGTTTTCCTCATTTTCCATTTTTTTTTTAATGTATTGTAGGCAAACGAGCCAGCAGGTCACCTGATGGTAAGTGATCACCGCCGCCCATGGACAGACACCTGCAACACCAGAGAAATCACAGATGCGTTGCCATTAATGACATTATTATAGCATCAGGACAAGCCTCCTCCTGTGATGCAGGGAAACTTAGCCTACTAACTGCACTAGTGCTAGACTGACCATTTGATACAGTTTTTAGTTAAGTTCTTTTCTTTGTTTTTCGTAAAGGTATGTGGGACGTGTGCTGACGGAGTAAGAATACAGTGTGTCACCACCCCATGTCATCCCATGGGTGTCGTAAAAACCGACTAAGGGACTACTATCGTAATGAAATAAAAAGAAGGAAAATTGAAATTAAACCCTATACCAATCCGTATTAGTAGGCCAAGTATCTCTCCGTCTCGGGAGGAGGCCCGTATCTGCAGTGGGACATTAATGGGCTGTTATGATGATGAATATGTACGAACTTTCTTTAAGTCGGCTTTTAGCCGTGGGATGAGCTACTTTCTACCTGAACCCGAGAATGACATCAAAGGTGACTAAGGCACGTCTATTTTATAGTCAATATCTCTGGCAAATCAGGAAAATATGACACAAATTATTGAAAGGCTTGTTTGTGTGTTCTTCAATACACTACAAGGAGGATACTGTCCTTGTAGTGGGACATTCATGGGTTATTATGATGTTATCAGCAACTAAGAAACGTAAGTAATAAAATTGTTCACATGTCGCATTCAATACATTACGTCAATAATGACGTAATCACAGATTAGGGATCGCGCGGACATTCCATTTCACGAAAAATATTTACGAAACATTCGCGACTTATGCAAATGCAACGCCATTACTATGGATTATGATGATTTTATCGAAATGTATTTAATTAAATGTTAAAACTTGACTTTTATTAATTGTCGCTGATTTTATAAGGTTTTATAACGATGGCAATAATCAGTCAGGTCACGATTACATCGATGAGCGACCGGTTTGTGACATGTCATGGTATTTTAAGTAATCGATAACGATAAGTCATGCTCGCTAGGAATTCGACAATTTCGTATATCTAGTTTTAGACACGCCCACTTTACCTCCAGTCTCTCATCGTCAGTGATTTATAAATGTTAATTAAGAAAATTCTTTAACAAAAACATGAGGATGATGTAAATAAATTACAATATTTTGTCCTACAAACATTCCTGAATGTCTTGTAAACACATTAAGGCAACATTAAATCCAATCCGCTTTCCATATTACGATCCCAACAGGCTATAATGACTGTGAATATTTTTATTGTACGGGACACACTGGCCGATAATTCAATGCGTATAACGGAACGCGGCCGGATGTGACCGCCGCGTCTTCCTGTCACAATTAATTTCCGGGCGCGTTGAAATTGGCGCGAAAACTGTCGCGAGGGGCGGAGGTTGCGGGGCGCGGGGTGGGAGGGGGTGTGCCACCGCCGCGGGAATTTTAATTACGCACTCGTATACCGAATACCAATGTCGTCTTGTTTAAATTAAATATAAATTATTCGCCTCCTAGGCCCCGCTGCTCGCCTGGTATTGCGAACTGCGAAATGTTGAATAAACAACTGTTGGGTTTTAATTAGTAAAGATTTTGTTGGTATTTTGTCTAATGTTTTAGTTGTTTCTGTGTCTAACTTATATTGTTCATATATATCGGAGACAAGTTTGGGCTGACGTTGATATCTATTGCCAAATGTTTGTTTGTCATTCCATTATCAATGTAAACCCTGTTTCTTGTAGTTTAAACAATACTGTTTGGATGGGATAAAATGTATTAGGAATTAAATTGTTAAATCTGTTATATTCTGAAACACTGGAAAAATAACTCTTTTTCCTAAAAAGGCAATTGCTGCCCTAGACATCATGACATTTGGAGACTTTAACAAACACCCAGGTTAACAACAAACATTCTAATTAGGATTCAAACACTTGATCTCGTGTACGGCAGCCGCTTACTGCGACTTTAACGCCACCAAGATAGATAATATTTTTTCTTAAAGTTTCTAATAGAAGCCTGAACTAGCTATATAAAAATACATACAGTTGTTTTATTATCGTCTAGCTATAAGTTTCGTTAAAACTACTGGAAGTTTTAACGAAACTTATTATAGTAACTAATTTTAAGTTACCGACAAACTTAATACTACAAAACTTCTAAGAAAGCTATCTAAATCTCGAAGTGTTTAATCATATTTATCTAGTACATAAGAGTAGCATCAAAACTACTTTAATATCATAATAAAAGTTAGCAAACAAACTCCAAACGCAATTAGAGGCAGATGAGAGGCTCACGGCAGACGGGTGCACTCCTTATGGCATTTAACTAACTTTGATAAAAAGATTAAGTATGACAGTTTGAAATATAGCCACCGCACTCCGAGGAGAATAAAAAAAAAAGTAACATTGCAAAACTTGGAGCCCCCGGCTCCATTGTAGCGAACGCCGAGTTAATTTTGTAGGAAAGAAACAACGGGGCGCAGGTGCTCCAGCCCGTTGTATTAATTTGAGTCTCATCTAATACCTACGTATGACTGTGTTGGAAAACAGACGCGGTTGAATTTATAAGCAAAGTTGTCCGAGCGGCGTCGCGTCGGGGATTTGTGCACAATATGAACGCGCCAGATTATGACGTCCCGCTCTCTGACAATCCGAACGCGCCCATTACGCTCCGTTTCACGCGAGGCCTTTTAATTGTGAGTTATTGCTTGCTGGACGCATACTTATTAACATAATTGTTTAGAAAGAAACGTAAACGATCATGATTAAGTTTTCGTAGACCATATTCGCTTAGTTCTGATGACATATCAACGCTGTTTCGATATTATTCTTAGAAAAATAGTCCATTAAACTCGGTGATGGTTTCTCATGTTTTTATTACACGGCTCGCTCGGTTCTTATACTCTTATTAAACATGAAAACGGTTCAAGTGTGCATTTTGATGCGTTCAAACGATCTTAATTATCATTTTAGATGTAGTTATTTTTCGTTTATTACTTGTCCTACACAGAATGAACGACGTAAAGCATAATAAAAGTCTATTTTAATTGGTACGTTTTCGTTTTAGGGTCTAGTTAATAAACTTACAACGTTAATTTTATATTATTAGGTAACTCAATAAATATAGTCGTAACTACATATTCTACCAAACAGTAATTAGGTAGACATGAAACTAATTTTTAATTTCTCGTATAAATTATAAAACAAATTATGACGTCATATTCATGTTTTCTTTTTTTTATTATTAATTCTAATGTCATAAATTTTGTGTCGAACTACACTTTAAGCTGACGTTAAATAATTTAAAAAAAGAACAATTTGATGTCATAAATAAATTATTCTTTTAATACAAAGAGGTTGGCGCCAAATCGCGGTTCATAGATAAAATGTAAAGTTGTTCGTACGTTACCAGAGACAATAGGCGCGTTACTCACGGGTGGCTCTCGTTCACTTCGCTGAGGGCCTAATTTGACAGACGGGACGAGTGATGAACCGCCCTAACGCGACTTGTATTATTATTGCACCTGCTGCCAATTGGGTTATGAATTTATTTAAATGGTATTAGCAAGAGATTATGGGTTCCCTCTTGTATTTACAAACCATATGAATGTTATAATACTATTAAAACATTAAATGTTTTGAATGACACGACTAATGTGGACGGTATTTTATAGAAATAGAATGAATCAATCTTGTTAGATCAATTAAGATTCTTGTGGCGCGTAAGAAAAATCATTAAAATACATTAGGTGTGTCCGCTAAGTGTTTGCACTTATGTGTCTTGTCTACTAAGTATGCCGTATGTCAATGTAATCGAGATAAACAAGTATCTAGTGCTCGCGGTACGACTGCCGTTTGGGAAGTCACAGATACGAGACCTTACAAGAAAATGACAAATTAAATTCCTCAATATAATAATCTAATACAAGTTTAGGTCCTTACGCCATGAACTTAATAAGAATCAACAAATCAGTTCAGAAATGTTTAATAACAAGGACCGCAGCTATGACTTACTACTTTGATCGACCATAGACCGCATTTTACTACCTGTTTCAAGTTTTTTTTCTCTGTATGTTTTCAGTCATCCCTTAGTCGTTTCACGACATCTTCTTGATATGCGATGACAAAGTGTACTATTCATCATTTAAACTACCAGGGAAACACAGCGCCACAGAAGCTCACACATACCTAAATCCACACAAAACCGCTTAAACAGCTAATCATAATTAAAAAAGCATAACATAATTATACACAAAACTTTGATATCACAAGTAATATTACGCCAGGGCTATTGTAAACAAGGTACCATAACTCAACCAAGACCACAGATAAGAAACTTTCATTATAAACACGAAAATGTTAAATTTAAAAGGGGCCTTAATCAAGTAACCCTTTTGCTAGATACCTGTGTATGTTTAGGTTTGCATTACTTTGCGAAAATTACTTTAGTATCGGTAGGAGCAGATTAATTTTGTGTCGTCGACCGAATTATGTGTTGGATTTTAACCTTTCTTGCTTGTTTTAGTGGTGTATAGTCAGCGTAAGGGTGAAAAATTTAGTTATTGGCTTACTGTAAGTACTGAAGCGCCGTTCGAAGGCTATAGAAGCACGCACAAAGTAGCTAGAGACTACCTACCTACGTCTATAGAAGACTTAAAACGTGGGAACTAGCTACGAGTCTACGAGTATTTGTTTTTCCTACTTCTTTCGATCCAGAATCTTTCAAGAGAGACGTCTAAAATCATCTTCTATGCTGCCATTTTAAGGTCTACAATATTATATTTGTATTATAGCCAAGACTAGTTTTTAGACTGTGTAATTACCTAATTACCTGCAATTAGTATTAACACCACGACCTCCTGGGTGGCAGTTGCATACATAACCACTGAACTCCCGTAAAATATCCTGCTAAGTTTTTACGTAAAAAAAAGTACGAAAGTCCAGTTTATAGTTACATTGTAACATGCAGGTGTCAAATAGAGCCTTAACTATTCACTTAAGGTTGTAAATAAAATATTGCAAGTCATGAAATGAATTTTTAAATTACATTTGCGATACACCTGCTTTAAGCAAATAGATGTTAAGAATAGTTAACTAATTATTAAAATAAATTGAATAAGAATGGACTAAATTTTAAGGCTCGTGTCCATTGAAGGTTTAATACTAGATGAAAAAGAAATATTGGAGATCATTATAACACATATTGAGGGTACATTGGTAATCTGGATGTCTTTGAGTCTTCCGGTACGGGGGGAAATTAAGAAGGCATTGGGAAAAGCCGGAAAAGAGTAAGCATCATTCAAACTGCTTTACTTCCTATATTTTTAATCATGAGAAACTGGACCTCACCAGCTTAATAAAGTATTGTTTATAGGGACATAAAAGATGTATCAGTACATCTATGACAAAATTGTTCTTCTTTGTTCACTTTAAAAAAATAGACGCAAAAATTCATATATCATAAATTTCATGTCATTTTTAATCTACTTAAAATTACAACAAAACGTATTCGTAAAGCAAACACAATTTTAATATGTTTTTTGAGCAAACATAATGTTGTTGTGTGTTTGTTTGTCATAGCAGTTAGCATCGCGCTCCCGGCCGAGTACCAGGGCCGCATGGTCGGGCAGGAGCATTCCCTAACCCCTTCCCAGTTTGATAAATGGCCAATTACTGCGCCCGCCCCGTCCCTTCTGTTAGCTTGTTGCCTATTTTGAATTGCTTTTGCTTTTTCGTTTAGATTAATATCTAAATAGGATAGATACGGATCCCGCTTTAGGTATTTTACGTTGTTTTTAAACGTAAATTTTGGGTTGGAAGCTCTTCGCTCCTTTGTTCGTACGCCATTGTTTTCGTCTCTTAATACTACCGAATCTTTGTTCTGTCTCGTTGTGTATTACGTTCTTTTGTTTTTAATGGAATTTCCTTTCGATATACGTGTTTTGATTTTGATCTTAGAAAATTGCCTGATAGGTTTTACGAGTGAGAAAAGTTTTGTAAGCGTACGTTTCGCATTATACTTTTTGGTGGAAAAAGTATTGTTTCACGTAACCTACATATTGTAAAAATAACTTTACTTATAACTGTGAAAATTTAAAATGTTTCGAAACCGTTCTAATTCTATAAGCAAATATCAATGACAACACTATAATAACTTGTTAAAGCGTATTCCGCTGAAATAAGTTAGAAGCAAAACGAAGATGTAAGAGTTCCTGACCACATACCGTAAGTACGCAAAAGAGAAGCAGTGTTTTTCTGATTCGATAGATATATCGAGCGCTATCGATATACATTATGTGCCTGATATCTAACATGACATAATAAAACGTTGTCTTCAAAACAGGAGGTTTATTACAAAAGTCCTCAATCAACCAGCAAATTTCAGCAGTAGATTTTTCTTTATCACAATAAAAATACTATAATTCAATAGATAGGTATGCGTGTTGATCTCCAATCTAAAAGTATATGTTCTAACTAACACAAACATGGCCTCAGGTGCATGTTAGCAATTCTTAAATTCGCGTCATTATTTGATAACGGACGCCCAGAGAGGGGTATCTACCCCTGTTTATATTTCCCGTATTCAAAGTGCCCATAATTGCGTAGAGACATAAGCTTGTTTAAAAATTAAACTCTTGAAAACAAATGAGATTTTTGCGGACAATTAGTAGAACGCTTCTGGACTGTATGGGAAACAGAATTGAATTTTTATTAAAACTTTATTGGTTAGTGTAAACAGAGGGTAAAATGAAACAGAAACTGGCTTTGTAATAGGGCATTGATAACCTGGAATATCTAATGTGGAGAGGAAAGATTCATTACCATCATAACAGCCTATTAATGTCCCACTGCAGGGAAAGGCCTCCTCCCGTGACGGAGGGATACATGTGCTACTAATACCACGCTGGCCAGACGGATTGGTATAGGGTTTAATTTCAAGTTTTCCTTCTTTTTATTTTGTAAAGATAATATTCACGGATAGTCCCTTAGTCGGTTTTTACGACACCCATGGGATGAGATGGGGTGATGACATATTGTATTCTTACTCCGTCACCACACGGAGATAAAGTGGCTAACACTTATTAACCATAATGTTCTAAATGATTAATTTATTGAAATAGTCTTAAAACTAAATACAAAGCCCAACAAAACTGCTTGCGCATTTTAAGTTGTTATCCCAATTAAACAACAGAACTATACATACGTTATTTATACTACAAAATAGCTTAAGGGCTCATAGTATAATTGCAGTAAGACTCATAGCCATTGGACAACAGGATGATATTATATAATTATGTGAACGACCTCATAGTCACGCAACGACACTCATTTGACATGCCATTACAAATGACGTGCCTACGCTTTAGTATAAAACCTCTTTTAGTGTTGTAATCACTGTGATTATACCTTATTATAGTTACAGTAACTGTGTTATGGTAGACGCGGAACCAATTGCTGTAATGACAGTATCAAATAATAGGTAATAGATATTAAAAAAATAAATATTTACAGTGTCGTTGTCGAGTTTTTGAATGGGACTATTTTGAAATTGGTCTCTAGTTGATTGTGTTACTTTTTTTCTGTAAATGTGTTCTATTATGTTTCTTTTAGATCTAGAAATATTAAGCTTTTCTTTCATCAAACTAACTTTTTATCAATTCATAGTAATAGATTGTGGCACTGTGGCTGCAAAATCAAGCTCATAATTCTATATCAAATTATTATTAATTCAAATGAAGCATAAATAATAAAACTATCATTAAAGATAACTCGTAATCTCACGCGAGTTATAATCTGATAATTCTCTATCATAGACAATACACACGTCAAACGTCCTGTCAAAATACAATAATTTTGAAACGTTTCTGAACAGATTTGTATTTGCGATAAACCGGTCTATTAGCTGTCAAAATTGTGATGGATTATGGCGCGCATCAATTATTAGTTATAAAGATATATAGAAGACAAATAGTCAAGAAATAGTGATTAAGTATATTAATTTTACGTCAATATTAAACTAAATAAGGGCTCTACCAGAAGATGTTTAAACTGTTAAACTAGTGTGTTTCCATCATTTAAGTTTAAAAACAATCAGTCCTCAAAAACAATTAGATTTGAGTATAAACATATCCGTGTGGTGACGGAGTAAGAATACAATATGTCACTACCCCATCTCATCCCATGGGTGTCGTAGAAACCAACTAAGGGTCTGTCTGTGAATAGCTATTACTTTTACATAGAAAGAAGGAAAACTTGAAATTAAACCCTATACCAATCCGTCTGGCCAGCGGGGTATTAGTAGGCCAAGTATCCCTCCGTCACGGGAAGAGGTTCGTCCCTGCAGTGGGACATTAATGGGATAGTATGATGATGATAAACATGAGACCGTCAAGCAAGACCGCATAAAGTTCAATTATTGATATAGAGGTAATTAATGTAATAAAGAAAATTGTGGTATTTCCTCAAGTCAATTACACCATACCTAAAACAAAATGGCTGAACAATTCTGAGTAATATAAATAAAAAAGATAATATCACAGGCTTATCTTCAACATATAATGTTTCTACAAAATAATGTTTTTTACTTATTACATGTAACTAAAAAAAAGTTAATACTGTATTATTATAAGTAATCTACAGAATGATGAAACGTTGCGTGGGCTTAAGATCAATAGCCTGTAACTTCGTGTATATACAAGTACACGCAAAATGGATGATGCAAACCATAAGAAAAATACCGTTAAAAACAATTTTTCAATGTTTAAAAAAACATGAAAGAAGAAATTCAATAAAAGTAGACAGAATAAAAAAAACATGGAATACAGATAACGTCAGTTGAAGAAAAACGAAACGTCACTTTTATTTTTTTCTAATTTAATTGGAGTATTAACGGGGCATAGATAAAGTCACTCTGCATCTAACTTTTTTCGTCTTTTTTTTTACTTTGTTTTTTATCTGATGGCTTACTGTTTGAATTTAGAGGTGGTTCAAGTTTGTAAGAAGTTTTAATAGATCTTTCTGTGATCTGATCTAAAGAAAATACATAAAATAAATTGTAGTATTTGCCTGTATTCGGGCGAGAGGATCAAACCGATTGATTACGGACGTGTATCCGAATTAATTCGGAATGCAAGTGACGTTTGATAAATGTCATTGACAGCTTTGTTTATTTTCCGATAAATTTTGCGTGTAGAGGTGACAGTAGTATCAAGTGCGGGTTGAAGTTAAATGTAGAACTGTAGCTAGGATTAATGTTATGTTGATTATATGCTTAAGGATAGTAAGTTAACTTAATACTTAACAATTCTAATAAGTTTAAATATAGAAAAATACTTCTTTTTCAATCAATAATAATTAAGCGGCAAAGGACTTTAATTTTATCTATCAAAATAAGTCACGGGGTTACGGCAAAATTACTTAGTTTTCTATTTTTCTGGTCATAGTATCTAAAATACATATTTTAAGGTATTTAACACAAGGTTTTTTTAAAAACTAAAGTTGCTAAACAGTTATTACTAACAAGCACATCAATAATACTTAGTCGATATAATACCGCGCGGTATAAAGTGACATTTTTTGCAATAAAACAGTTTTGCGTGTTGCAGGTGTAGATAAACAAAAGATAAACATTCACAATCAGTTGTAATGTCATTTTGTCAGGCTTACCAACATTAATCTCGCGTAATAAAATACAGGACGAATGCTGACATTTGCCCACATTTCCTTACATAATATAATGAATAAGTATTCATTGGATATTTTCGACGGAGGACCCCTTCGGTAAACATTCACGGGCGACGTCTACTTAACCACAATCGTGCATAATTCTTACTCTTTATTACATAACGTGAGTTGAAGCTTCCTTTTGCCCATAACTACCGAATAAGAACATTTTCCGAGGGAAAAAATACAAGAGTTTTGTTAGGGAGATGAAAAAAGAAAATTTGGTCACATTCGACCGTCCATAAATTCGCGTAGAGTTGCGCGAACCGTTCTAATTCCTTTGTTTGCTAAAACCGAAAACTGCTGTGGACATCCCGCAATGCCAATACGATATTTCACTCCCTCGCACTTGACTGATTCCTCTGCGTTAGAGAGTGACAGATGTATTTGACGCATTTCGATTCGGAAACTTATTGGCGAGCCTCTAAGGCGGTAATCGTTTGTCTCATGTGCCAATTCTGTAATATATATATGTTGTGGATTTATTAGACATTAGGTTAGCGTTGTACGAATGTTATATTTGGTGTTTTTTTGTTAGGTTGACGGTGGCGGCACCTACCGGCCGGGGGCGACATGTCAATATTATTGGCTTGAGGCCAGATTTGGTAAATGCCCTGAGAGCTCTCCTCTACATACCTATCTTCATATTTACTCTTAATATATTATTTAAACGTACCATATTTTATTAATTTCTACTTTATGTATTACTACTTAAGTAAGTATGCTTTTTGTTTCTTTTCGATATTTCAAGTAGCTGTTATTAGTTTAGGGCGTAGACTAGAATAAATTTCTTCTAAGTGCTCTATGCTTTTGTCTTATACTTAAGTTAGTCTTTATATACTTGACGACTAAGGTCTTAAAAGAGTAATCTCTAGCAAAGATGGAGAATACTATTGGGCAAATATACCGAAAATGGTCTGAATACCCGACAATGCCATCAATTATATATACATATAAGTACATGATATAATATTTATTACTCATACATTCACCTAACGCCATCTAGGCCGAAACTAAGCAGAGCTTGTACTGAGGCGTATCTTTATTTTCCAAACTTTTATAGTAAAGTCGACTAAAAACTAAAAAAAAAAAATATATTACATATTCCATCTACTAACTAGATGGAGCTTTAAGACCAATGTACATTACCCAGGCATCGAACCCACGACAATGGACCGCTCTGATTTATAGTCGCCCGGATAAGACGGGTTTAATGTAAAAAGGATTTTCTCTACGATAGGATTCCGATGAAAATATATTTAAGAGTTTTTGATCGATCTTTGAATAAAAAAATGTTATTTTTTGTTTCTCGGAGTTTTACTAAAGAAAGTGCTTACGTAAGTTAAATGTAAACTGTGTTAAATGTAAAATGTAACATTTTTTTAAAAACTGAACTGTATAGAAATTTGTGGCACTCTACATATTCTTCTGCACAAAAAACACTGGCCTTCATTGACCAAGGACCGACAATTGTGGAAATCAAGGGGAGAGGCCTTTGCCCAGCAGTGGGATCATAAGGGCTGAAACGAAACGAAACGAAACATATTCTTCTAACTAAGTAGTTTACCACGGTGTGTCTTAACAGTAAGGGCCTATTATCGGCTACCACTGTGACTTTATCCATCTCAAAGAAGTAGTATACTATCGTTACTGTGTTTACTCCGTGTGGTGACGGAGTAAGAATACAATATGTCACCACCCCATCTCATCCCATGGCTATCGTAAAAACCGACTAAGGGACTATCCGTAAATATTATCTTTACAAAATAAAAAGAAGGAAAACTTGAAATTAAACCCTACACCAATCCGTCTGGCCAGCGTAGTATTAGTAGGCCAAGTATCCCTCCGTCATGGAGAAAGCACGTCCTTGCAGTGGGACATTAACGGGCTATTATGATGATACTGTGTTTATGGAAGGGTACAGTTAACTATTGATATTCTAGAAATTTAGATACAGTTTCTGTCTCAGAGTAACCAGCTAAGATATTTATATTCTGGCATTGCTTACGTCACAAAAGTATCTAGTAAAATAAAAAACTCTTTTTTCTCTAAATACAGTTCTAATTGCGATTGTGACTATTTAAATCAGATATAATTACAGGCACATGTCGGGACAGAGAGGCTCGAGCCGTTTTTCTTTCTTATCTCAAAATCATTTAAGCTCTATTTGAATAAATTTCAAATTAACATTAAGATTACATTTCCTTAACAAAACGTAAGTTGAGAGATATCATGGTATCGTTTATAAAATGGTGATTAGATTTTCTCTGTAGGATGATGGAGTAAATGTATTTCACCCACGGAAGAAAAATCAAGTGGAAGTGCTAAGTAGGCGTGGTACGCGTGTCACTAATATGCGATGGTACGCATAATTTGTCGCTGAGGTCATAGGTAAAACATAACGCGAATATCACCCTTATGAACAACATGTTAAAGTATATAATTGCCAGAATTGTGAAAACCGCTATCTATGGAATTAACTCAAAAATTGAATCTATTTAGATTACAAAACGTCATATAATTGTTTCAACGCTACAGCAAATTAACTTCTATTTATATTGAATGAAGGTTTACTCTCACATGTAGGACATCGAGGTCTACATTTATGTTATTTTTTTGTTAGTAGTTTATTTGTGTGTTTATTTGTTTTTTGGCGACAGTGGTTCTCATAGTGAATTAGTTGTATTGCATTTCCACTTGATTTTTCTTCCGTGGTATCACCACCGAATCTCATGTTAAAGGTATCGTAAAAATCTTGAACCTGTTATAAAACTCTATGACTAAGACTTGTCATTCAAAGGAGGTTTAATAGATAGGCTGAGCATTGCTGAGGTCCATGAAAGGAGGTTTTAACTTAATATCTGGTGAGCCGATAGCTCGTCAGACATTTTAAAGGAATAAAAATTACCATTTGGTCGTCATCATGTTTTTCAACCAAGTTTTTCTCATCGAAAACTATGTACGGAAAGAAATTATATTTTTTAAAACACTATTTAAGTGAAAAACTATAATAAGATTCACAATGAACAGAATAACAATAATATCTAGCTGTTAAAGCGCAGTGCAGTGAATATTGTATTGTTTCTCTCGCCTACACTCTGTAGCAGACAATCATATGATCTTGCCAAATTTTTAATTATTCCAACGTTTGTACAATAAAATAACAATGGCGCCGGAATATTTGACGATCTCTGTAGCATAGTGATTGTCTTTAGCTGTTTCGTAGAGGTCTCTAGTTCCCGCTTAATGCAAATCTTGTGCAAACCCTCACTTGGCGAAAACCCCTACTTGTTCGTTAATGTGAAATATAAAACAGGCCAAAATGCTCACTTTATTTAAAAGAATGGCTAGCGCCTGCCCTAGCTTCAAGGCTATCGCTAAGTTTTTAAGAGAAGAAAACATGATTAACTAACGAACTCAAAGTAGTTTACCGATTTATCTAAAAGCTGAATTTGAAAATTCTTAAATTCTCCAAACAGTAGTTTAAAATAGTTAAATTAAAATAAAAGACAATTACGAGAAGCATACATTGTTGAACACACGACAAAACATAAAACACATGTACAAAGGTCAGTGTAACAATTTGACATGAAAGAAACACACACCATTAAATAATAAGCATCCCTCCTCACCTTCGCCATTTTTTTATTCAATGTATCTCCTAAACAGAAAGGATACATTATAGATACGCGACGAAGCAGACACGTACAAAATGAAAATAGGGGAAAGGGAATGGAACCGAGTGGGGGCGGTATGGAAATGTTGGTCAAATATATCATCCGGAGCCTGACAGGCCAATTCTCTTATCTCACGCGCGGCGCACACTGCGATCTAAGCTAGCTTAGCTAATATAAAATGGTTTTAAATTCAAGTTTAATTCGGGCTATCTCCAGCTCTCCGCCGCCTCGTAAATACCAACCCCAACCCACATACAAAAGGCGGTGCGATTTACGGTTTTGACGGATTTCGAATATTTTAGCAGCAGGTTGGGATTAGGTCGGAGTTACGCGCCGACCCATCGTCGCAGGGTGCGCTTACATTTTCATAAGACGATGATAATTTACAGGAAAACTAGCCAAGGATCACATCGGCGTATTCCGCAGATTCAATATTAGTTTGTGCAATGTACGATCCGAGAAAGTTTTCTCTTTATTAGAAGACACTTATCAGGAGAGTTATTTGTTTGTTTGCGCCGCGGGTGGACCACGAATCTGCATCGCATCAGTTTCAAACACCAGGACATCATAAAGTGTAAACAATGACGGCGTTTTCCATTACAATATGTTTACCGATCCGTGGAGCTTCGCATTATGTATGTTATCCTGGTAGGACGCGGGGCGTTGCTGAATTTATGACGCTCGCGCAAATATTTGGCGCTACGGGTTCGGACGCGCACAGTCGGCTGACAACGGGAAGATTGTCGGCAACTGTTTACACAACGGGATATGGTAATTTTTCAGTCTCCTTTGCTCGCTGTAAGCGTATTCCGTTCACGGTTCCGCTCTGTACTCTTTATATTTAGTTTATTCGGAACATCGGAAGCATATCCGGACGAGTCGGGGTGACGGACGACGCAAACAGAGTGGGCTGACGTTTAGTGTCATTAAATCTCGTAATAGGATATCATAAATCGCAGGAGGTCGGCGGTACCAGGCGGCCGGGCGGCTGTCATCGTTTGTCAGAGCATTTCACGCATTGTTGGACAATAACGCAGGCAGGGGCGGCAGCATTGTGCGAGCGGCTGGACGTGTCGTGACGCGTGCGCGATGCGCGACAATACCTCCGAGGATCACGTCACCCGTACATCAACTGCCTCCTCACAGCGTCTGATGTACACCGAGCGTGGCCGCGCATTAACGAGGAGTTCTCCGAGCTCTCAGACCATGTAGAGCCACAAGTACCGTGTACTTCTCACTACGCCTGTCTTGTAGTAATTCACTTAAAACGTTTCTTAAACCGGCACCCACCGGTACATACACCACAATCAAATTTATATCTTCGACCGAAGGTAAAAAAGTAAAAAAAAAAATACACATCAAATATGTTTGGTATGCATCGTCTCAGAGATTCACATCAGAAATTTAAGCTTTAAAGAACCGGGCGGGATAAAAAAAAACTACGTTGGGTTTGAAAAAAAGAAAAAGTTGACCCCTCGGTCGACCGCGTAAATTCGAATCAAAGGAATCAAATGTCATTTTACGAATGTATCCAACTTAACGATTATCAATTTATAATGTCATTGAAGTGTTCGTTTCTCATAAAAATGTTTTATTACACATTTTAAATACTCTTCTAAGTAAATGACACACCTTATCGTAAATTATGTTTAAGTGGGATATTCTTCTTGGAAAAGATGACAAATAATAAAAATGTTTACGTATGACTTCAGCAAAATTAAACACAATAACTAGGTACTATTTTTGAAATCAATGGATGTATATTTTCAAATGATTTCCATGAATACACAATTAAAGGTAACAAAATAAAAACAGCATTTAAATCTATTAATACCGGGCAGCCATTTTAAGAGTCCTGTCATTATAATCGCGGGATAACTGACAATTAATATGATTCTTTTTTTTTTAAAAGCAACCTTAATGCCGTGTCAGCGGGAGTCCGAAGCAGCCAATCATTTTATACCTCCTTAGGGTTCCTTCATGCGAAACTTGAAATACGTATTTCTTGTAGCTTATAATTAAGATAAAATAAATTTATATCTTTTAATTTCTGCTTTTTATGGATTTCTAGATGCTGCGACACTAATAGCTTACATTTCGTTTTATATGCATTAAAGATAAAATAAGCAATATTGTATTTTCACATCTTAGCGTAGAGAGTCTTATTAATACTTTTTACTCGTACCTACATATATTAACTCACGCCTACTATCTGTCGGATAGGCAGATACTACTGAAGGATGTATACTTATAGTTTGCTTCGTCTACATTCATAAAATGCCCGTCGGTTCCGGGTGCTACGTACTTACCCTTTCTGAAGAATTTAGCCAATTATTTATGTTTATGACAGTTTTTCTATCCCCCACTACTTATAAATACACTAGCGACCTGGCCCGGCTCCACACGGGCACCTATTAGGTACAGAATGTCCTCATTATAAATTACATTAGAAATCTCAAAATTTATGTGGGTTTTTTTACTATATTATGCATATGTTATAAATATAAACCTTCCTCTTAAATCACTCTATCCATTAAAAAAAACCGCATCAAAATTCGTTGCGTGGTTTTAAAGATATAAGCATACAAAAGGACATAGGTACAGAAAAATCGACTTTATTTTATACTAAGTATGTAAGATCATTTTGTATCAAGAAAGAAAGAAAAATACTCAATATCTAAACAAGAAACTGCTACATAAACTTTTCAACTATAATTTCCCGGGAACAGTACCAATTACTTTGTGTGAGGCATACTGTAGCCGAGACAAATGCTCTAACATACATCGAGATGTTATCGACTCGTATCGAAGTAACCTCCTTGCCTTCGTTAATAACCACAAAATGGATTAAATAACTACTTTTATAGAAAGTTAGTTAATAACCAAGTAGGTTTGGTATTACAACAGCCTATTAATGTCCCACTGCAGGAACGGGTCTCCTCCGGGGACGGAGGGATACTTGGCCTACTTCTACCACGCTGGCCAGACGGATTGGTATAGGGTTTAATTTCAAGTTTTCCTTCTTTTTATTACGTAAAGATAATATTCACGGACAGTCCCTTAGTCGCTTTTTACGACACTCATGGGATGAGAGGGGGTGGTGACATATTGTATTCTTACTCCGTCACCATACAGAGGTTTGTTATATTTGTTATTTTTTTTTGTATCAGAAGGTTGGTAGGGAGACCTGTTACAAGGTTGGTAAACGTTGCGGTAATTGTAGATTGTAAAAACATACCCTAGTTATCAGATTTTCGTATTGATATGGTCAAATAAACTTTGCATTATTTCATTAGCAGCGTTCAAAACTTACCTGTAACAAAGAAATATCAAATAAGTACATGTAAATTGTGTTAACGGAGTAAAAATATATGGTATGATCACCCCATTTCAGTATGCACAATTCATCTCTACAAAACAATGGATAAAAATACAAATAACATTATAGCAATTCCTCTGGCGAGCGACGTTTGACCGCCTCTGCAGTGGGAGACCAATGAGCTGTTATGATTAACTTTACATAAGAACAGTATAAAATATATTCTTACTATACTGTGACCTAAGTTTGTCATCAATTTACAAACTTAAAATTAAGCTACAAACTAAGTTCCAAGCCTAAAATACGTGTAAAAACAACATTCTATTTTATCTATGCCCATTAACAAAGCCCAATCGTCTAACACTTCTAAGATTCTTAATTCAAAATCCAAGCATCGTTCCGAGAACCGCCGCCATTTCCCTGAACCAGCCTTCCACGAACTACGGGGTTACTAACCTCAAAATTCAAAAAATAACTAGCGATTTGTAAAATTATAGACTCACATGCGATTCTAATTTGATAATTTATAATTTGTCTGATAATATAAGTGGTGACATGAAATCAAAATAGTAATTTGATAGCAATTTTGTGTTGATACGACAATTACCGCGTGATTACAAAGCGAATGCGATTCGCACGTGATAGTTCCCTGCGGAAGTGATGTTTTTTTTAAATTGCCTGTTATTTATGCTTGTTATAAAATAGCTCGGTAATTTCTTATGATTTGCGAGTTGTCTGATTGGCCATTTATTAAAATAATGGCATTATATTATGTACCTACTAGTGGCGAAGTGTCCATATAACTCGATTCCTACCGGCTTACCTTTGCAAAAACCGCTTAGCATTGTCTATTAATCAATTATAAATCAATGACGCAACATCCACTCAATACAAAATAATATAAAACAAAAAAGTATTCTCTTACGTAAATCGCAATAATAATTACAGTAATAATAATTTTCAATATAATTATTTACGTACTCATAACGCCATCTTGTAATTAAAGGTTGTCAACTAACAACTTGTTATGGTTCAGTCAGAGAGTACTTAAAGCGCGCATGCGCGGAGCGCAGTAAGCCGGTCGCGAAATTAGGAATCCAGTACAACAGACTGTACGGAAATCGTACGGTCACGTGACACTTTGTATTCGTCGATCTAAGGTACCATATAAGCCGGTGGCCATCGGCTTATGACAAGGATAAAAGATACAACTACAACATTGCGAGAGCGAGAAAGCACTATTGCAACCAGTGGACCGACCAATTGTAACGAAGTTTCATTTCATTTCACGTTAAGTACTTAATTTGCCATTGACATTCCTTTGTTTTTATCAATTATTTAAATCTGATAGAAATCAGCCTTTCTTCTGAATTTTTAGTTTTTAATTATATTTATTTGTTTTTATATTTTTATACGGCTTGCGTCTTGACTTTGGCAGAATCATCGGTAAACGATAGGACCATTTGAAGAAAAAACAGATATTTGTATTTATTTTCTGCAAATAGGTTATAAAATTCGCTTTCTTGTTTAAAGTAGTAAAATTTTTATGTTTAATTATTTATGATTGTGTATTATGTGTTGTGCATTGGTTGACTTTATTTTTGTCGTAGTGCGTTGGGATCCTATGGAATATTTTTGTAAGTACTTGTTTGTATTGTTTTCAGCAAATTTAATAGTTTGTTGTTATAAGGGACAGGTTAATAGTGTTATATTATATTGACTATCCTATTATGTGATGTGCGATAAAACATCATTCTCGAAATTGAATTATAAATATAAGAAACGCCGGCGCTGTGGATTTACGAAACATTTTAATACAATTATCTCATTTCGATACGTATAAGTAAGTGGCTTACAGACAGTATTCTCAGATTCTAAAAGTAAGTAAGTAGGTATGTAGAATCATTTAGGATATAGCAATATAAACAATTAATCTAATTGATCAAAGAAGTCTTCCAAACAGAGAAACATTTTCGTATTTTAAGTTTATGAGTTCGGGACAACTAGGTAAAATCGAAACATTTTCTCACGAATACCTATGAACTACAGAATAATAGTAATATAAAGTAGAACAAAAGTCCACGGAATCTTCGGCTTCCCTTTTATAAAAATCCACCCTTCGCCACTGGTACCTACCTATATTTTCAGCTCTACTTAAAGTTTTCATTGGCAGAATTTTATTGAAAAAACTAGAGAATTTATCAAGACTCCATTTTTTAACTTAAAATGTTGAACTAATTTTCGAACAGTCCGTAAAATGACAGAGTGAAGGTCTACTGCAATGACAAGACGCCTAGAGACGAAAACTAGTAACAATTTCTATACCACCATATCTAGATTGCAAAGTATTAGTAGATCATAATAATTACTGCCCGTCAACAAGGGCTGATAGGACACAAATTTAAAAGGCCTTTTCATGTTTTAAAATTGTATGATTTATAAGATTATCAAAATTCTAATAAAATAAATTTCGTAAAGATTCCAAATAATCTGAGTGTAAGGTACACATTGCGTGTTCCATGTGTTATGTCGTGATGTCCCGTCATTCAGCCCACGGACCCATGATACGTAAATTGCTCTTTAATTAACCAATTTGTTCCGTTTCAAGCAGATTCAATTCGTATTATGTATGTGACCGGCCATTGTTGTAGCTTATTTGTGTAATTTCTAAATTATATTGTGCTAGTGGGCTTGAGAATAAACGCTACGTTGAGTGCGTTGATCATTACTAAACGAATCACTGCTCGGGAATATGGCGGACTCGTTAAAAGCAATTGTGGCCAATCGGCCTTGTTCCATGACACGAATAATACCTTGTTCTCTATTCGAAATACTATTTTTATATTAACAGCTGTTAAGTTTAAAATGGTTCCATTTTTAAATTATCTTATTACATTTGTAGACAGTTAATTTGTTATAATCATGTAGGTATGCCTTCTCAAGATGGCTACGTTTGTAATAGTAAGCGTTTATTATAATTTGTTAATGCGTCGTGTTCACATTTATTATATCACAATAACCTTTATAAATTAACTGTAATAGTTGGCAGCGCATTAACATAAAGCCAGCGCCCTAATTGCGACGTAACATAAATAATAAACGTACTACTACTCCACCTAATTAGTCGTCTATGAAACAAACGCGCCGCTACCGCCACCTTTTCTTCAGATTTTCCGACCGCCTTAGTGTTACCTATTAAAAAAATGTCTACCAATCCATCCCACTCTAGCCGCTTGCACCTTGCACCGAGCCATTATTTCCTTTTCACTCTTTTGTTTCTGCGATGTGGACGTCTCGCTCGGCGCTCCGCCCATTTATAAAATCGACTGGCCGCCGCGGCGTCCGTTCACCTGTCCCTTTCCCGTCCGACTGATTTATGTGGGAGTGAGCAGGTTTGATCGATGCTTTGTTTTCCCGCTTCAACTGTCACAGAGACGTTCGTTTTTTGAAAAAAAAAGGCGCGCACTGACCCGTGGATTAGGTTATACGTTATTACTTGGTGTAAATTCTGATAATGCTCGGAGATTGCGAGCGCGAATTCCTGCGTCTCGAGTGTCGCTCTGTGGGAAACGTTGGGTTTTTGTTTTGCGCGGTAGGTACAGCCGTTTTGTAAAACTATATTTACGATAATGTTATCTCAAGGCGGTGTTACGTTACCTACCCACGGCGGGAACGCTGATTAATGATTAACTCGACAAGGAACTTCTTCTTTTTAAAAATAAATGCTATAATACCTATAACAAAGTTATTCTTAGCTCGATCGTAAGAGTGATGAAGCCATTTACTATTGGAAACAATAATTGTCAAAAATGGTGGATAATAAATCGATTGAGAAACTAAAAAGTCGCGGATTAAGATTTCAAGGCGGGCTCGAGTCTGTTAACAAAAAGCTGAGGCATCTCAGGCACTTGAGAAATGTCAGGGCGGTAGTTTTTGAGCTTATTTTTGGCGGGAATGCCATTCTAATCAAAATAGTTTACGCGTCGGCCGAACCACAGATTAGACTCGTTTGTTTACTCGATCGTGGGAACGGATGAGCTTTTTTCGAAGATTGGTTTAATCGTTTTCGTCCGTCATTTCAAATTGAAGTAAAAAGATTTAATTCGTTGAAGGAAAAAAGAAAAACAAAAGAGTTTGAATGGATGGCAAAAGGTAATATGAAAAACAAAGTACATAATTCCTTAAAATCTAGAAATTTGATAAATTTTGAAATCAAAGAATTAAAGTTCCGTTTCCGAGTGCCCGTCACATAAATCAACGGATATTCAGTAAGCTTATTAGCAAAGTTAAACTTAATTTAGGTTAAGCCAACTATCGAATACCACACACTTTTCCATGAGCTTACTATAGTTGCGTAGTAGTAATAGGTGGTATATTTCATTGATCAATTAAAATTGTCTACCAACTGCCTCGGTGACAAAACAGTATTTAAACACAAGACAGTTACCTATTGTCTTGACCCGGAATATACTTTAAATCCGTTGATTTCAAGTCTGTAAAAACAGCCGTGCCACAGGGGTATATTCCTTAAGTATTAAGTAGATATCTGTTCATCCTATCGGAGGTTTTATCTAAAACTATTTTATATAGTATTGAACATAGATTCTCTGTGTGGTGACGGAGTTAGAATACAATATGTCACCACCCCATCTCATCCCATGGGTGTCGTAAAAACCGGCAAATGGACTATTCGTAGGTATATTATATTATCTTAACGAAATAAAAAGAAAGAAAACTTAGAATTAAACCCTATACCAATCTGTTTGGCCAGCGTGATATTAGTAGGCCAAGTATCCCTCCGTCACGGGCCCGTTCCTGCAGTGGGACATTAAAGGGCTGTTATGTACATAGATTGCTGCAAAATACTACTAGGTATGTTTTTTCCATCAAGGGAAGAAATAAATTACACATAGGTAAATGTATACCTATCAAATACCAACGTAATGTGAATAAAGATAGACTGAATCAACGTACTGCAGTCACAGGATTATATATAACTTACAATCATTTTGAATCAGGAAAATACGCAAGGGGATTAAAGAACATTTCACGATCAGTTCAAACATTCACGATTCATATTATTATCAAGATAAAACCAAATAAGAACTTTATAATGTAATGTCAGTTATGTAAAAATAACCTTATGTTACATTTTAAGTTATCAAATTCAAAAAAGCTCGAATACCAAGCGTTATAACACAAGAAACAGTTATAAATCAAAATGGTGAACAAATAAAAACGCGAGGTGAAAACGTTATTATCTTTATAATTGCACGTCAAGGCGGGAAAAGCGGGAGGATATTTGGCGCGCTTTTCTTGTCTCTGCTACGTTTTTTTTTAACGCAAAGCTATGATATATCGGCCTATGAATACGAGATGTATCGCGACACCTGCTAGCTTCCTTATGAATTCGAAATTGCGACTTTCTTTGATGTCATTATACCCTGGTACATGGTTTGTTTGTAATGTACATATATATTATTTAGAGTGATATAATGTTATGTTTTTCGCTTTATCCCTTGAGTAATAAAGTAAAGTAGCTTCAGATTATTCTTGTCTACCTTTATAACGGACTTGTGGGTAGATATTTGACATGTTTGGCAGTTCACGTACAAGTGAGTAACTGACAGACAACATTCTGTTTACGGCTCCTTTGGGACAGATATCGGACCTTTTTAAACTAAATGTCGTCTAGAAATAGAATGTGTTTCAATATTTTTAGATTTAACAAACAATTACTTTAAGTTTTGAAGCTTTTATTGATACAAATATTTTTAAATATTCGAATTATAATTTATTTCTTTGATTAAGGGATTAGTAGTTACCTACTTAACACATGACACGCCAAAAGAGGAAAACTTTGTATTAAGCCCAATGCCAACATGTCTGTCCAGTGTGATATCTATACACATTACCAAACCACGTAGTTAAGATCCTGTACATTATTAGTTTTTTTAATTTACTGGTTCTAATTGATATCTTTAAACGGACGGATACAGGATCAACTTTACATTAGTATTATTTGTCTTAATAACAGATTGATCCATTACACATCTAAAAACAAAATAAAATGTTTTATAAAGCTTCAAAGTCAGACATTATCAAATTATCACAAAAAGATATAAAACATCGCATAACAATGAATTTAAAAGAACATAAACCAACATTGTAAGCGATAATAGCGCCCCGCCTCTCTTGTAACGAACCGCACTATCGATGTCTCAGTCAAAAACTGTCAAAATCATGACAGGCGCCGTGTCAGTCTAACGAGGCGCGAGCCGGGACATCGCTTCGTCAGCGTGACTAGCCACTATACAGTACAACGCCATCTACCATCAAGTAGACGAACTAACAATATCGATGCTACAAAAAAAAGTATAATCTTGTCTGGACAGAGAAATACATAAGGATGCAAATGAGGCGCGCCCCCGGGCGGCGGGCGGCCGAACGAATTTATAGCTGCGCGCGCACCTCATTATCACTAACAAGCATTGGAACCCTTTCTTTACCCCATAAATATTATATTTTACACCTGCACTAAAAGGGGCTTCGGGATGCGAAGCTGTCACTGCGAATGTTTCAGTACACCTGTATCTATATCAGGTTCCTGGGTTCAGATAATAGATGTCGCCTTATCGATTTATAATGATGTTGTTCATTAAGCAGACTACCTTTACAGAGTGCCAATGAATAATAAAACATATGTGTGTGGTCTCCATACGCGTGTAAACAATAGCACTTTTGTCTCTGACCTTTTCAAGTTACAACGAAATAGGTGAAATTAACTTATTTTTAACAACGGTTAATTTTATGTAAACGGCCTTTGTCTATGGATGTTCGTTACACGTTTTAAATAACTACATCGTTACCTATGTACAAAGACTCGTTGTTAACGAGGCAATGCTCGCCTTAATCAGATGTGTCAAGAGTTACCTATATCCTTCTTGTTTTTGCCACAATAAGAGTTTTTGTCTAAAGTGGCAAACGAGCTACCGATCTGCATTATGGTAAGCAGTTACCGGACGCCGTATTCTTAAATTGTAGGCCCAATAACAACCATTTCACGCTACCGTTAAAGAATACCATGCCATCTATCTATCTATATCGGCCTATGGACCATGCCATAATCTATTCTAATATTATAAAGAGGTAAAGTTTGTGACGTTGTCCAAAGGAGCACAGTAAAGTAATCTCTGGATCTACTGAACCGATTTTAAAAAAACTTTCTGTGTTGAATAGTCCATTTATCGGCGAGTGTTATAGGGCATATAGTATCACGCTATGACAAATAGAAGTGGAGCAGTAATGAAATATGTTTAAAAAAGGATCAGCTATTGTTTACATAAAAAGATGACAAATATTTACAAGCAAATAAACCTCATATCAACAAAAGAAAACATATTACGCATCGTATCCATCGCGTTGACTGTTCAAATTATACAAAGAACCGCAAACAAACCACAGGATATAACTAAAAGAAATTAAACAATTGTAATTCCCCGGAATAGTGCTATTAGAACACATTGTCAGGGGAATCAGTGCACCACAAACTAAAGACATGTAAAAACTGTTACACTTGACATTTGCCATTAAACTACCATAGATAATAACATTTGCGGTTAAGCATAACGGCCCACGGACAATTTGTGGCACGGACCACTCAAAATGGTACTGACATTACGTGTTTAGGTACCCCATTTAATTTGTGAATTGCTCAAATTATTTTATACTGCGTAAAGGTATAATATAACCAAAAAGTGGTCTTGAATAAACGGATCTTTTTAATATTAGTCATATATCCCCTTACTCATAAACGCCTCTTAAATTTAATCACTGTTTATAGAGATTTTTATTACGAAAACCAACCTTATACTAAACAACATAAGAGTCTATGCTAATTAATCAATTGACTAAAATTTAAGAGGCGTTTATGAGTAAGGGGGTAAGCTGTCCTGTTTCTTACTAAGTAGAGTTTGTGTACTTTAGACTATTGAAAAACATGCTTTTTTAATAGTTAATTTTGAAACATTTAGAAGTTATAAAACAGCAATGTTCATACACTTAAGTGTTAGACTTGGGCAAGGGTCAAACCTAATTCAATCGAGTCAATACGTTTATCTTGTGTTTTCGTATTCTTTTGCTACACATGATACATATTAAAACTAATTTTTTAAAAGTGTGTAAGATAGTAGTAAATGCTCATCGTTTTTTCCGCTATTCCTAAAAGCGTGAAATCGTTATAACAAGATATTATTTTTCTTTTAATTTTAGGTATTTTTGTTAGCTATTCTTAAAATACTACATGTAAATATAAACCAGACGGAATATATTTAATTAAATTCGTACCATGACGTAACTTCGTCTAACTTTTGACAGTTATAAATGTCTTGTAAAAATCAAATCAATTTTTAAATTATGATAATTTCGCTAAAAATAAACCTGCCTCTATTTTTGGCAAACATTTAACATTAGCTTTTTTAAAATTTAACATACAATTTAATTTATAGTAATTATTATAAAAAAGCGCATTGATTGGCAAGAAGTTTCAACTAAACTGTTAAATTAACAGGAATGTTCTAAAGACTATGGAGCTTATAATAAAACCGACATTCCAAGTTATGATGATATAAACCTAATAAATTGTAGGAATCCAAACAGGTGGAATGTTTGGCAGAAACGTTTAACTTTAAACGCCTAAAGCTACATTTATAAAAATAAAACTATCGAAAAATACTTTTCTAAAAGTAATTTGTACTACAATAATTTGTGTAACGTCTGATAGGTTTTTGAATATTTATAAATGTTCCTCCTATTATAGTGTCGACATTTTGAATAATTAAGCAAGGAACCATTAGGCTTCGCCGGCGGCGTCCAGACGTACGGAACCCTTGCTCATGAATAATTTCAATATCAATCGATGGACTTGGTAATAGCCTCTGAGACGAGTAATGAGAAAATCAAAAATTCTACCCAACACAATGGATTAGAACTAACGTCTTTAGTTCAATTGCGTAATCAGTCCTTCAAATAGATTGGTGTCCATGTATATAAATACACTATCTAGTTTATGAGTCCCTAACTTCCTACAACAAACCCATGACATATTGTCACATTGCACTATCTAAGTAGTCGTATCCTAAGCACTCGTGCTGTGAATACTACAAAATTTATGTAAAAGAGAAGCAAGTAAAGGATGAGAGAGAAATCGGAACACGCAAATAATATTTTAGAAGAGATTTATGTCCAGCCGTGGCCATCGATTAACTGATATGGTAATAATAAGAGCTGCTATATGACATAACTTACGAGCTCTTACAAGCTGTATTCAAATCAACTTAATCGGCAACTTACTACTTAACTCGCTTTTGGCGCCCACACACAAAAAGTGACTTAACTCGCCAATGTGGCAAGTTAACTCGCTACTGTACTTGTCGATGTGTAAATCAGGCATTAAATTAAGCTCTGAACATCGATGATGTTGCAAGTAACGAATAGAAACAAACAACAAGAATAGAAAACCGTAAATGATGCTACTAATACTACATGCGGCAATTTGTAAGTATGGATGTGTTACTCTTTTACGTAAAAACGCCTAGATGATTTAAATGATAATATAGCTTATACATAAGAATAACACATCATAATGAAATAAATTCTATTCTATTATAACAGCCCATTAATGTCCCACTGCAGGGACGGGCCTCCTCCCGGAAAGGAGAGATACTTGGGCTACTAATACCACGCTGGCCAGACGGATTGCTATAGGGTTTAATTTAGCTTCTTTTTGTTTTCTAAAGATAATATTACCCTTAGTTGATTTTTACAACACCCATGGGATGAGAGATGGGGTGGTGACATATTGTATTCTTACTCCGTCACCACACGGAGAATAACACATAGGCTACTTAAAAAGATATTGTGTAAATTGTTCAATATATGCAGACAAATTCGCAGGCACTGCCTAGTCCTACATATGTTGTGTTTTAAAAGCATTTCTATCGTCCTATGTAATTGCGTGGAACAGCTGTATCTACTTATTTTATCTTTGTCTTTTTTCAATTAATTTAAAAGTTGGGACAAACAGCTGCGCCTTCGCTGCAGGTAGCTAGAGTGGAGATAAACTTGTGATGTGTTTTATTATATTAGAATAGAATTCAATATACAATTTTGTTAATGTAACAATGCATATAATAATAATCCTCACATATTCACACATCGGCACCTAGTCCCAAACTAAGCAAAGTTTGTACTATGGGTACTAGACAACGGATAAACATACTTGAATACTGTTTTTTTTTGTAATTACATACATACCATATTATACATAGAAAACACTCAGACCAATGCAAACAATCATGTTCATGCACACAAAGATTTGCATCGAGCGGGAATCGAACCCGAGACCTCTGCGTAGCAGCCATGTAATATACCGACTGCGCCAAAGAGGTCGTCAGGGTCATATAGTATGGAAATGACTGAGTTTGGCATGAAAACGATTCTGGTCAGATGAATTGTTACTATTTGCCAGCTTTCTCTTGGTCGACATTTGCACCCATGAGAGGAATTGGTAGTGTCACCGTTTTAATTTACTACGACATAACTAACACTATTAATTTCTTGCAAGATCTTTAAAAGTAGCGAAACAATAGTTAATCTCTTAGTAAAAGGTAGATCCCCTTGCCTCCACAAAAAGCAATATAAACAAAATATATCACGTACTAGGTTCGCATAAGCAAGAAGCAGGTGTGTTACGCCACACGAGCCGGAATGCGCGGTAAATTTTCCGGATGCCTTCCCAATGATTTCCTCGGAGACCACCGGCCCAGATACGGCGGATTTCGATACGATAACGCTTCTCAATTTCTGTTCGCCTGGTACTCGAGATATTGTGACCACGCCCCACACCATTAAATATGTATACGGTGGGTCGGTTATTTTTTTCTCTATAAGGTCCCTAGGGACCTCATCCTGGGATATCAATCGGCAATATTCGCTGGTATCGTATCTTGACAATAATCTCGAGGTTGCCCGCTTCGTTATAGACTAACAATGTACGTATTCGTTTTGTTATAAATAATAAAAAATGGAGGAAACATGATATGGGATTGCTTTTAGATTATAACTTAGACGAAGTGAAAATATTGTTGTATTTTTGACAGAGATAATATTGTACTTGTATGATATATTTAAGTGAAATGTTTCTTATCTTATTCTTAACTAAACAAACATATTTAGAACTTTCACATGGAAAGCTTTCATCAGTAAACTGTTTATCTGCTTTTAAAGCAAAACGGTCGTGTACGTCACGGGATTGAAACCTACGCAAGAGTTATTTGTGTGATCCACAAATTGTTGTCTTCATTATGTCATCATAAAAGCCCGTTACTGTCCCACTGCAGGGACGGGCCTCCTACCGGGACGGAGGGATACTTGGCCTATTTATACCACGCTGGCCAGACGGATTGGTATAGGGTTTAATTTCAAGTTTTCCTTCTTTTTATTTCGTAAAGATAATATTGACGAATAGTCCCTAAGTCGGTTTTTACGACACCCATGGGATAAGATGGGGTGGAGACATATTGTATTCTTACTACGTTACCACACGGAGATAGTTGTCTTAATCCTGCATATTTTGTGTGCAAACCCTACACAGAGTTCGATCTCTAGTGTGAGAGTTATCTTTATAAAAGAAAAGTGATCTAGCTTTAGAGCAACACTTTCATAACATAGCCCTGTTTACATATAATATACTAGAACATCGCATTTGATTGAAAAACATAGGTTTAATTCACTCCGGAAATCATAACTTCAGTTACAATTCTAATGAGAGTAGCATCGTGCTGTAAAACTATTAAAAATTCAAGCATTCCTCTAATGCGCACGGGTAACATGAGCGGTGCACAGCATAACTCCTTACATGGTCTGTACCGATCCCTTGCAAATTGCGACAACACATTGTTCCTTAGCCGTATCTCAGCAGACTCTAGTACCATGCAAGGCATAGATTACGATCTGAACAGCCACCATCTAGATCCTATGTAAATTAGATCTGTGTATCTGTTTTTGAGTCAAACAGGAAATGAAACGTTTATTCATTTCTTGTCTACGGTACTACATTAAAAAACAAAGACAATTCCAATTGCTTTTTTTGCAATAACAGTGTTTATGGTTTATTACAACTAAAATAGTCTTACTCTAGTTTCAAACACATTCCATTCGATTTGTAAACGTAATGATATAAATTGACTTTAAATAATCGAGAAAGAAATTTCAAAGTATACTTAAAACATAAACTATCGAATATCAAAAGAAATAAAAAGATATATATCACTAAACAACGGTAGTTAATAAATATTTTCACAAGTTGATTTCTGTCAAACGAAACGTCAACTTGACAGATAAAAAAGGAATAGAGTACGATGTGTTTTTTTTCTATAGCACTCTGGTAATAAATCAGTCGGTTTGTGAAAACAATGATCCTTTTGTAATAGTATAGGCCATTAAATTTAGGGATATAAAAGTGTCAAGTTTTAAAGTGTACGTCTGTTTTTGTGTGACGTATGCTTGGTGCGTCGTGTCTCAGGCGCCGTAGTTAGTTTTGGTCATAATTTTGGAATGATTTATTACATAGATGTGATGTTTTAGACGTTCATTTGAATCTTCTTTTTTCTACGGAATACCTACAATAGTTTAGCAACGTTCGTGTGAATTGTTGGTTTCCTGTTTTTATCGTTTAGGTGGCACGTTTAAGAATAAATACCTATAATGTGTATTTTTGTATAATACCTTTAAAGACTACACTAAATCTAGACTTGATGTAAATATCAAAGTGTAATAATGGCATTATTAAATCATCATAACAGCCCATTAATGTCCCACTGCAGGGACGGGCCTCCGCCCGTGACGGAGGGTTACTTGGCCTACTAATACCACGCTGGCCAGACGGATTGGTATAGGGTTTAATTTCATGTTTTCCTTCTTTTTATTTCGTAAAGATAGTAGTTACGGTTATTCCCTTAGTCGGTTTTTACGACACCCATGGGATGAGATGGGGTGGTGACATATTGTATTCTTACTCCGTCACCACACGGATAATTATTAACTCATGTACAATTTAATGTTATATGAGAAATATTTACAAGTTTATTTATTAAATTATTTAGATGTCTATATAGTGTGTCTATATTGTTGTCTATATAGTACATTTCAAGTGAATTTATGCTTTATGTTGAGCAGTGGTTTGGTATTAAATAATTGCCTGTAAACGTACAGACAGGAACATAATCTTAACGATCTTATTCTTAGCATTCCATGGATTCTCCGTGCGGATGCGGGTCTATCGAGTGATTGAGGAACGAACAAGACATTATCTGGGACTTACGACTTAGAGGTTTAAAAAAGGCTTCTAAGAACGCAACAATAAATGCAAAAATTTGTAAGAATTAGTGTATGTATGTTTGTTAAAGTTTTACGCGAAATGTACTTATTAGATTGAATTAAAAATTACCAGTATGTATTAAACTAAAGGATATAATCTATAAATTATCGCGTTTTCCGACAACTTCATTTAGCCGTAGATAATATAATATTGTATCAAATATTTCACTATTTTCTAAATATGTAATATTATTCTTTCGAGATGACTCAAGTATTGATTTTTTTCTTCAATTTTAACAAGAAATTAGACATACGCCTTGAGCTTCAAGATAGGCTTCCATATTTATCGACAGCAACTATCCTAAGCTACCCCAACACGGTATTGCATTCAGTAATTACGTAGTCCCGTTAAAAGACAAATGGTTTAGCAAGCAACGGTACCTCTTGTAACTTATGCTTGCCTGGTGTCGGCTAATAGCTAATATCGCCGCCTAATGACCGTGCTCGTCTTGCGCTTAATGTGCCGCATGGGAGTTTGAGAACGCTTTGCGGTTATGTACTCCTTGTCATGTGACTTCTTTAGTTACCTATGTACCTTTAAACTTACAAGGCGATGTAATTATATTAGCGTCATTAATAGATTGAAATGAATAGGAAAATATATAAACAATAACTATATTAAATCAACAGCGAGTGAGACAAAGTCGAATCATAATATTACATCTTTGATCTGTCACAAAATAAGCAATCACTAATTGTTGTAACACAATTATTGTAAAGTATCTAGTTCCAACAAAAACACAATCAAAGAAAACATCCAAATAAATTCCTCACTCAACTAAGACAAACTTAAGCCCAAAAACATAAACTTAAGCATCCCATGATCCACACACGCCATCAATCCAACAGGTTTTCCATAAAGAAAAAGAGTAAACATAATTTTTACGGTTATTAACCCGTATAAAATGTACGAACCCCATAAACTAACATCTAAAGGGACAGAAGATCTCGTCAAGGGATGTGACAGCCAAGACCCGATTCCCACTTTTATGACGTATTAGTGAGATGTCAGTGAGGACTTTTACGATGCTATAAACCAACCTATGTTCACTTGTTGAGTGTCTAAACGAGACATCCTTATTTATGCGGCGAAAACATCCTTAATACAATTGTGACAAGGTTCATTATTGTTACTTATTATACATGATGTAAGCAAAGTGTGAATTTGAATACAAATGTTTGATTTCTCTGGGTTATATAGTCATGATTAAGGATTCTCTTAAATTGTTTGGTTGAATGAAAGTAAAACTGTTTTATATCTGGTAAATTGAGGAGTTTATTGTTGCGTGAGATTAGAGATAACCGGTACTCATTTTGTATATCTTGATGATTTGATTATGTCGTCAATAAAACTTTAGGAACTTCAAAATGGTTTCATCAAGTTTCTTTGATCTTTTAAATGACAAACAGTTTATTTTACGTTTCAACCAAACACTGCATCAGATTTTTTGTGAAGAGCCTTTTCTTTGCTAGATATATTGACTTTAAACAACATACCTTCTACGATGACCTCTATGGCGTCGTGGTTATATAACATGACTGCTACGCAGAGGTCTCGGATTCGATTTCCGCTCAATGCAAATCTTAGTGTGCATGAATATGATTGTTTGCATTGGTCTGGGTGTTTCCTATGTATAATATGTATGTATTTACAACAAAAAAAAGTATTTAAGTATGTTTATCCGCTGTCTAGTATCCATAGTACAAGTTCTGCTTAGTTTGGGACTAGATGTGTGAATGTGTGAGTAATATTTAGATTTAGTTGAGAAATTGTAAACCTGTAAACTACTAATCCGTTATTCTGGTGACATAAGTTACCCGAATTTCTGTATTTCGAAAGTGCCCATCTCTGCTTTACACCATTAATAATAATTGTATTACAAATACTTGAATATACAGACAATGAGATCAGAGGAAGCTTGGGTTTAAGGATGGATAGAGCTACCACCTGTGACCAAGATCTTAATACTGGCTAATCCCACCATTAAATGTAATGATCATTGTGTATCGCTTATGGGGTACCATAGTGGACACTTGTGGGATGTCAATGGGGATGGGGTGTTACAGGCTGTTATGGGTACGTTATTTTTGCATATATATATTTATCTGTACTAACTGGGTATATGTTTTTTTGATTGATTTTCTAATTAAGAATATGTAGTAATTGATAAGATTTTTAGACATAAATCTTTGCCAAAGGTTCGCACTTTGCGCTTTCGTTAGCAATCTGACCCCACCAGAAAAAAAATAACTTGAAAATACAAACCCTAGCTAGCATGGTAGCTATAGGCAGAGTTTCCGTTCATTATATTGAGTGGAATATATCCGAGGGACGATCATTGGCCAATATTAACAACGATTTAAATTGAGCAAATTAAGTTTTCTAAAGACTTTGGGAGCTTCAAGAAACGAGCGTACTCCCTTTTTAAAGGTCGGCAACGCATCTATGATTCCTCTGGTGTTGCGGGTGTCCATGGGCGGCGGTGATCACTTACCATCAAGTAACCTGCTGGCTCGTTTGCCTTCCATCATATAAAAAAAAAAGATCCTACAAGCGCTCAGTGGTCTGTACCTACTTCCAAGAGTGAATTTAGAATGTTTTTAGATGTCAAAATATAGTCTAAATATATACTAACAATTCCAAACATATAACAACCCTCAATTGTATCTAACTAACAGAAAACAGTACAGAGCTTCGGCATACTGTGACAATGCACGCGGGGAGGGGGTGAAGCGGGGGGGGGGGGGGGGGGGTGAGGGGGAATGATTAATTGTCTCGCGGGGGGATGGAGCGATAGAGACTCCTTGCTTCTACTACTGATGCTATTTTTGTCATTAGCAGCCTCCATTTGCAGGAGTTTTACTTTGGTTTTATATTTTTTGGAATAAGTTTTAAGTAATGGATGTGTTTTTGTTTTAATTACTGGTTTATCTAGAAATTGATTATGTGTGTTTAGGGGTTTCAGGATTGGTATGAGTTGTAGCCTAATTGTTATTCAATAAAGGTGCAGCTTGGTGTAAGTTTTTAACTTCTTTAGTGCTTTTTGCGAAGTCACGCTGTTAGTCATGGCTTACATGATTAACCGTTACGTAAGTGTTCGTAGGACAATAATATATAAACCAAAATTTGGAGTGTCTAAACAACAAACCAAAAATGAAAGCAAAAACTAAAGGGTAAGGTGTAAAAATAGCTTCAAAACTACCCCAGAACTAAGTACCATTATTCAAATTCCAACCGAACCGAACAAAACATTTACAACATCATTCTAAATTCAAATAAACATTCAAAATTGGAAGCTACGACGAACGATTCCGGAAACTCGCCGAGTTCGCCCGAGCGCCCCCGAAAGCTTCCGAAAATTGGCGCGAGGGCGACACAGGAAGATGTAATGATGTTTGTCAAATGGAAAATGAGATAGGGAAATGTTGAGAGTGGCTGAATTCACGACCTTTTTGCTGATGCCAGCGCCCTGCGGGTGCGGAGCGAATACTTTATTACTACGCGCCTATAAACGTTTTAAATAACTCCTTGGATTACTTTTATTTCTATGATGATGGTTAATTTTATTACTTTTTAAATATGTCGATGTTGTAGTAGTCTGAATGGCCCATTGCAAGGATTGCAGCTCCAGTGACAGTGGGAAACTCGGCCTATTATGTGATTTTATCTCAAGTTTTACTTAGTTGGGTTTTGTTTCTAAATGTAGAGTCAGTCTGTCTACAAGCCAGTCAAAAAGTGCTTACTTAATTTGAATTATTGTTGAGTAAAAATGTAAAAAAAACCGAATCATTTTCGGAGTCAATAATTTAGGTAAAAGTCGATATTAAAAAAAACCTAAATTATTATATAAGTATAATATTTATATACTTTCACGTATAAAATAATGATAAAACTGTCCATTCATATAATATATAATTAATTAAAAGAGTCTAATAAACATTTGCCCTTTCGGTTGGAATGTTGACATTTAATTAAACGAGGCTTCGTTTCACTTTTACATACAAACTAAACGGGCGCCATTTTACATGATAAAATATCGTACATACATTATATTTATGTGGTGGTGACGGACTAAGAACACTAAGTATCAGTACTCCATTCTGTAGTGGCGTCTCCGAGTGGTGACGGAGTAAGAATACAATATGTCACCACCCCATCTTATCCCATGGGTGTCGTAAAAACCGACTAAGGGACTATCCGTGAATATTATCTTTACGAAGTAAAAAGAAGGAAAACTTGAAATTAAACCGTATACCAATCCGTCTGGCCAGCGTGGTATTAGTAGGCCAAGTATCCCTCCGTCATGGGAGGAGGCAAGTCCCTGCAGTGGGGCATTAATAGGCTGTTATGATGATTCTGTAGTAAGCAGAAAAGTTGACTTATGTAACGTTCGCAGGTAGAGAGAGAAAAACAAAAGAAGTCTTTCATCTGGCTAGCGTGCTATCATCATCATCATATCAGGCAATTGACGTCCACTGCCACAGGCATTGTCACCTGGTATGGTCCTGTGCCTCCCTCATCCATCGGTTTCCCGTGATTTCCTTTAGCGTGGTATAAGTAGGCTATATTCCCCTTCTGTTACTGAACTGTTCTCTTCAATAGGGTGTTCATCATAACAGCCCATTAATGTTCCACTGCAGCGACGGGCCTCCTCCAGTGACGGAGGGATACTTGGCCTGCTAATATCATGCTGGCCAGACGGATTGGTATAGGGTTTAATTTCAAGTTTTCCTTATTTTTATTTCGTAAAGATAATATTCATTGATTCCTTAGTCGGTTTTTACGATACCCATGGGATGAGATGGGGTGGTGACATATTGTATTCTTACTCCGTCACCACACGGAGACCACCACTAATTAAAATATACCTTATTTATTATATTAATTAACTTATAATATATAAGTAATACTAGAAGTTATATATTAAATTTTAAAATACCATCGCCGTGGGTGGTATTCATAGTTAATATATCTTGTAGGTGTTACTCAACTGATGCGACTGCAGTTAATCTTTATAAAGTTTTAATTAACAACTAAATATATAAATTATAGTATTTCTCACATAACGCCATCTAGTCACAAACTAAGTAACTTGTACTATGGATACTAGGCTATTACCATTACACAGGCAAGCATTGGTACATAGTTTGTTAAGGTTTCCGTCTGAATGGTACAATGTTTTGTAATCTTCTTTGCCTACCTATGTAGAAACAAGAGTTGATTATATATAAATAACCGTATATATGTAAGTATTCAAAGATAAACCAAAATAAAATAGCAATAGTAAATGATGTATGAGTGTATTTTAAAACAATCACGTTCCCAATTTGAAAATAACGATAATTCCCGAACAATATCTACAGCAAACATTTAACGTTCCATCGTATTTTTAAATAAGCGTTCTAAATCCTTAAAAAAACGAACCGAAAACTCATTCGATATTTTGAATTTGGAAGCGAGCTCGAAAATACGAGCGTTAGCAGAAAACGGTAAATTCTTCAAGCGAAGAAAAAAATACGTTCGAAATTCAAACATTCGGGGATTCTAGCTGAATGGGTGCGTTCATAAATCTCTTCGTCTCAGCAAGTGATGTTGGAAATACGAAACAGCGCTATCGGCCCCCGTTGGACAGAGCGTGTGGTGTGCAGATAAAATAAATGGAAGAACCGTGAAAAATGATGACGCGCCCGCGCGGAAAGACGCCCCGAAAGGGGTCGCTTTACACTGGGTCAGGGTTCGCTCTCTTTCATTATTTGACGGCTCTACAATATTTGTTTATGGGTCCTTTTTTGTGTGCGTTTTTAGAATTCGAAGTTTAATTGAATTTAAGTAATATTATTTGCGCTTTAGTACATAAAGGAATTTAATTATTTAAACTGTCATGGTCACATTCACTATTAATTAACGAATTATCGGGATATTTACCATGTTTATAGTTGTTGAGTTTCCGATATTTCGACGAACAACTATAAACATGGTAAATATCCCGATAATTCGTTAATTAATATAAGGAATTGTGTTAAAATATTTTCCTACCTGTGTAAAATATTTCGCGATATTAAAACAAGAGAAGATACACCATGTACTAGGAATGCATAAATTACTAGCAAGTATATGCAAAATTTATCATTAAAAAATTTGAATTCAGAACTCCCACGAATGTTGCACTATTAAAAAGCAATTACATAAACAAAATACTATTTTTATAATCTGTTTTAGTTTTTTTTGCTCTGCTAACACTAGCTTCATATAAATCGGGGTCATGTCACTTTTCCCTTGATGTTGTATGTTTTGTGTCAGTCTCCTTTTTGTTATTACAACAGATTTATGTTTCAACCATATAAAATGTCAGATAGTTTAAATATTCAAAGAAAACATTAAATTTTACTGAATCTAGCGTTTGTTTTTTTATTACATAAACATTTTTAATAAGATCGCAGGATTAAAAGAAATGGTGTTAAACTCTTTATTTAGTTGTCATTAATGTCATTTGATTTTGACGTGTAAACTTTTTTTGATCTATGTAACTTGTTTTGCTTTTGGACGTTGTATATGAAAGTTTTATGTATACAACAGTTTTAACGCAATAAGAAGATTATTTTTTTCACAGATTAAGCAGCAGCTTAGCTATCCTCTGGCAATCCCATGACCGGAGGTAGCAATAATCTTCATAGGCCGATTGCTTTTCTACCATCTTGCAAAAAAATAAAAAACTTTGCAAAAATTTATACTTAATAGGTATTTGGCCTATTACCAGCAGAAGACGTGAATTGACTGCTTTGATGATGATAAATAAAAACTTAAGTTTTTTTTATATATAATGGGTAGCAAACGAGCCAGCAGGTCATGTGATGGTAAGTGATCACCGCCGCTCATGGACACTCACAACACCAGAGGAATCACAGATGCGTTGCTGACCTTTAAAAAGGGATTAAGCTCATTTCTTGAAGCTCCCAGGTTTCTTTAAGTAAAAGATACTTTGATACACAAATGAATAAAAAAGGAAAAATACCCCAAAGTCTAAGTTTCAAATGTCAATAAAAACTCACCGCTCTGTTACGAGAATTGCCGTCAAAAAACACCAAAAGCCACTTACCTAAAACAAAGAATAAGGAAAAATTTAATTAACATTACAAAGAAAGCGTAAACGCCATTATTTATTTAATATTTTTTAAACAAAAGAAGCACTTTTTAAAATTATAATTAATATTACAAGATGAAAAAATTGCGGGTAGATAATATCATAACTGTGTACGGGGAAACCCCCTACTAAGATGTTGAAGAACGATAGACAGTTCGTTCGAAATTTAAATTTATTTCGTTAGGTAAAATATGAGGCAAATAGTTTTATACCAAAATGTTTTTGTTTTTTAGTTTTTAGAAGATTTAGTTTGATGCTATTAAGTGATAGAGACAAATTAAACTTAGGATGACATGGGTTGTTAATACGTAATGTAAAATTGTATTAAAATACACTCTAATCATGGCAAAATAATGAAACTTGATAACAAACCATAACAGTCGATCTTTTTAGCGTGCTATCAGTAAATTGACTCACTTTTTAACCATCACCTTACAAGACCATTTAGAGACAGAAGAATAAGGAAAAATTTAATTAACATTACAAAGAAAGCGTAAACGCCATTATTTATTTAATATTTTTTAAACAAAAGAAGCACTTTTTAAAATTATAATTAATATTACAAGATGAAAAAATTGCGGGTAGATAATATCATAACTGTGTACGGGGAAACCCCCTACTAAGATGTTGAAGAACGATAGACAGTTCGTTCGAAATTTAAATTTATTTCGTTAGGTAAAATATGAGGCAAATAGTTTTATACCAAAATGTTTTTGTTTTTTAGTTTTTAGAAGATTTAGTTTGATGCTATTAAGTGATAGAGACAAATTAAACTTAGGATGACATGGGTGGTTAATACGTAATGTAAAATTGTATTAAAATACACTCTAATCATGGCAAAATAATGAAACTTGATAACAAACCATAACAGTCGATCTTTTTAGCGTGCTATCAGTAAATTGACTCACTTTTACCATCATCTTACCATCACCTTACAAGACCATTTAGAGACAAAATTTTCTGTTTCAAAACGCAAAAACAAAATACTGTAAAAACATTTTCTCTTCACCCTCTTCCAAGTATATCTCGGTAGAAGGTTCGCCATAACCCCGCAAAGATCTCCTAGGGGTCGCTTTATCTCCGCTGACGTCATAAAATAAAGGTTTAGCCCAACATAAAGAAAATTAAAATGAATTATTTTGACGACTACTCCTTCCCTGATGGGGAGTTACTCTTAAACAATTAGCTTTCCTGTTATTGCGTTCAAGTTTATTTGTGTTTAATGTTTACGGGTATTGTGGATGAAAGGACTTTCGAACTTCCTGTTGAAAGAATGGGCTTCCTTCAGGAATAAAAGGGTAATTCCGTCTATTTATACCACGCTGAACGCTGCCTATGTCCAGTATTGGACAGCAATTGGCTAGTTGATTGTTTGATACCACGCTGGCTGGATTCTTATAGGGTTTTAGGGTTTGTTTTCGTACGGGAAAAATGTTTGTGGTTAATCTAGCTACCACATAAGAAACCAGTAGCTACAAAAAAAACTGATATGACGATTTCCAATACAATAAAGTAACATCACTTTTCCCAGTCAATAATCACTAATCGAATGAGCATCTATACGTCTTGAAGGAAACATTCAAAATTTTACCCCTTTTACCGTTCAAAAACATCCCCTTTCTACCATCAGATTTTACGCATATTCTTGCCAAACTGTATGTTTTACAAGAACAACGCCATAAACAGTAAAACGAATCGTAAAAGTCGTCAGAATCAACTAGGGCGCCCTCTAGCGGCACACGGCTGAATTTTGCACCCGCACCCGCGATACGCATCGACAGTAAAAATTGAGATTGCGATTACGGGATGGAAATGGCTGTTTTATCATGAAACGAGCTCTCGCTGGCTATGGAAACATACAGAGTAGTATCATAAACGGTCACGACTCTCTTGAAAGTGAGAGTAATTGTATATTTGTAGATACATGGAGAAGCCCCTCTGTCACTGGAGGAATCTCCAATAATACAAAAGATCTTAGGCTACTAATACCACTCTAACTAAAAGTATTGATATAAAAGGTTTTAAGTCAAATTTTCTTCTTTGGTTATCGAAAAATAAAGAATATGAATGTGCAAAATTTTGACTTAAAGAATGTTAAAAGTGGACAAGCTTAATAATTTTCCAGTCCCGTGTATCATATAGTGCTTAGTATTCAATCAGAAATCATTCGACGACCTCGGTGGCGCGACGGTAGTGCAAGCGGCTACCGTGCAAGAGGTTGTGGGTTCGATCCCCACGCAGGACAAAAATTTGTGAGATCCACAAATTATTGTCCTGGTCTGGGTGTTCTTTGTGTCCGTTAATTGATGTTTGTAAAAGGTCCCCGCGACACAGGGCATGATCCCTAGTGCGGGAGTTGTCTTTTTTAAAAAGAAAATGAATAAATGAATATTAGTGGGACAACAAATCTGTAAATATCATAGTCAGGGAAGACATTTTGAAAGGAAAAATCCATATCATGCCAATGCATGTGAGTTAGTCTGCATTCTATGTGCTAAGAATGACAGAATTTTTCATATCTACCAATAAATTACCATCAATTATTAATATTTATACGTATAATAATATTAAAATATAATTTATATTATTCATAGAATTATAATATAGCTGTGTTGTCGATGTGGTGTAAGTTACGTAGGTAAACCGATTACGTATTATATTTGCATAATCCTCCTTCGTTAATAATATTATAACCATTTATTTATTAATGTAATGCCATAACCGGTTTGTATTTCATAGAAATTGTTAAATTTTCTTATTAATATTACTGTTGCATTACAGCTTAGGAAAGGTTTTTACTACGAGGTAAGTATCTTTAGCAAGAGGGCCGTTTAGATACTATTAACACAGTCTTAAAGTAAGAAATACTGTGTTTAGGTGCAAGGATATAGTAGCTAGTGAAATTACAGGGCTGCAAGACCTAACAGCTTATTTCTGAGGTAAGAAGCGTCTTAGTTATGCCCTGGCAGTCTCCTCTAGCTAGATAAGACACTATTCCGTCTTAATGGGATGTTGGACTCGCATTAAAATGATAAAAGAAATAAGACGTGACTCTAACCCCCTTACTCATAAACGCCTCTTAAATTTAATCACTGTTTAGCGAGATTTTTATTAGTAAAATCAACCTTATACCAAATAAAACCGTAAGTATTTAAGCTAATCAATTGACTAAAATTTAAGAGGCGTTTATGAGTAAGGGGGTATTTATTTAATAATACTTTAACAAACACACATATTCCAAGTTAAAACAATTTAACCGTACGTCATTTAACCCCGTATGTTTCCAGTTTACGTTAAAGCAGGCACTTCCTTCATGCCCATAAGTGCACTAAACGGGCAAAGAACAAAATAGTGCTTTACTCATGCAAATTGTATGAGGATGTGATCGCCATTATGGGTTTACAATACCATTGTATTGTATTTGTTGTTTATTGTTTCAAGATTTGTATGAAAGAATTAACAACGTAACGTTGTTGAAATGAGTGATTGAGTTGAAGTCATGAGAAATGAGACTGTTGACTATGTAGAGTAAGAATAAATAGTGTCACCACCCCATCTCATCTAATGGGTGTCGTAAAAACCGACTAAGGGACTATCCGTGAATATTATCTTTACGAAGTAAAAAGAAGGAAAACTTGAAGTAAAACCCTGTACCAATTCGTCTGGCTAGCGTGGTATTAGTAGGCCAAGTATCCCTCCGTCACGGGAGGAGGCCCGTCCCTGCAGTGGGGCATTAATGGGCTGTTATGATGATTGGGATGTCGTGAAAATACAAAATTTTATCAACTTCTGCGATTTGTGTAGTACTTAATCGCAAAATAATGAAACAAATTAAGATAATGTTTAAAAATAAATTACTTTTAACAAGAGGTTTGTTTCTTTCTTTTCAATTTGCTAGAAACAAATATTTAAAAATTTAATAAAAGAAAAGTAATGGATAAAAGTCTTTTATTGTTTTATTTTTTAATAAAACGTCTTGTTTAATTAATAATCTTTTAAGGTAAACACTTCAAAGATAAACCATAAACACGCTATAACTTTACGAGCGTTAAAACAAGTCCCAACACTAATTTGTTCCTTACAAAAATTTAAAAAAATCTTATTCTAAAACAAGGGGTCTAAGGAAGCTAAACAAAAATCCAGGGGTATTAAAGCTAAGTGTCGTTCTCAAGCTGTTTTATACGTCCTTTCAGGGGTCGTAAAACTTTGGCGAGGTCCGTCAGTGATTCCTGATGGACAATTTGAGAGTTTGTTCTCGTTTGATGGGGTATAAGGGCGGCGAAAACCCTAGAGAACGTTATCAAGGTCGGTTCAACACCGTGGATTTGTTTTACAGTTTTGAAGACCTCATAAAAGGGATGAAATTGCGTTGAATTTGTAGATAAAAGGCATCTTTGTTTAATATCTTTATGGTTTGTTCTCGTTGTTTAAGTGGCTGTCTTTTGCCATTTTATTGCCTACGTTTGTACAAGTTTATTATTCATAGTGTTATAAGGTTTTATCTTTAATGGGATCTGTTTAATTAATAATTGGTAATTTTAATAGATAATGGAATGAATGAGGATAATCGTTTTGAATTTGTAATTGCTTGCAGTATGTTTAATTAATTTAAGGATATGGTTTTAGCTCGTATGAGATAGCGAGATATTTATATAATAGGTTTTATAGAATAAGTTTTTATTTCTTTTATTTTTTTTAAATATAGTTTTATACACTGACAACATGAAATTAACGGCACATGAACATCCATGTTGAGAGTAGTTTTTAGATGTCGTACAGTCACGAGCAATAATATGTACACATTTTCAAATTTTCTAAACTATCTGCACGTTTATTTAGACATTACAATATCAAAATGAATTCGTAATTTAGAAGAGGTTCCGTACAGTTTTGAATTAATCTTCGAATTTTCAATTTTGGATTGACAGAACTTTAGATAACTAGTTTACAAAATGCGAAAATGTGTACATATTATTGCTCGTGACTGTACATAATTGTCTTGCGTGTAAACCGAACCTGGAACCTTGTGAACGGTAGCCACATACGCGACTCCTAAAGTAGTCAAATTATTAACTACAACAATATCTTTTACTTGATATAAAAAGAAAACTAAATAAACAGAGAAAAACAAACAGTAAACTTATCCAAAATGTACTAGGAACACATGAGTGTCAAAGAGTTACCAACACAGCCCGCTCCTGGCGCCCTGGTATTTTCATTTCGCGTCACAGGTGAGAGAAAAGCGTAATTGCCGGAATAACGCGGGCTTTATTGCGTGCCGCACTGACGGAGGGTAGATAGTGTTGTGCCATGCCGGGATAGTGTTGCGATACGCCGGGATAATACGGAATGAAGAAAATATTGCAGGGTATTGAGTGATATGTGTCAATTTCAGTTAGTAATAAAAGCTTTAAACAGCAGAGACTTTTTTGTGTGGGTATGAAGTTTGGTAAACGTTGTTGAATATGGTTTTAAATATCGATTAATTGAATATGACAGTATTTTGTTGGCAGTAGATAATTACCCTACTAATGAAAAGGAGGGTTATGGTTTTATTGCGTGTATGAACTCAGTTGTAAAATTTACACGACCTTTTAAAACGCCTTGCTTATCCAACGGGAAAGCCCAAAGAAAAGAAGATTCTAAGGCCAGTACCATTACTAGCGTATCTAGAAGACTTTGTATCAAACCTCACAAGTCACAAAATATAACATAGAATATAATTTCTAACTTGCTTGGTACACCTAACTCCTATACCTATCTGGTATACCTATCTTTTCAGAGGATATAACCCCTTTCTTATTACCCATTTCGAACCCGAGAACATTTTCGTCAACGGCTGTTTTACAGGACTTAAGATTACGGTAAGGGTTTAAGGGAGGCTTTCAGGGGTAAATCCACTTTAACTAAAACAAGTACGGGACTTCGTTAGTTTAGATATGTCGATACTATACTTAGAAATTCATGGCGTCCCGTATTTTTAACATAACATAGGGACAACACTATTGAGGGTCGAGGGCCCATCCACTTAGTGTTCGGGACCTGTTGTTCCCGTAAATAGTGATGTACTTATGAAGGGTCCCAACACTAATTTGACAGCGTAGTTGTAAACATGTGTTAAGCGCCACCGTGCGGGATTATTTGTTACTATTTTGTTGAGACTCGACTAATTTAACGTTGGGTCTTTGGTTATATATTTAGTAAATATGTAAAATAATTCTTTGTTTTGGAAAACAATGTGTTTAATTAAAGGTCAGAAAAACATTATAACTCCAAGTATCGCGTTGCATGATTTAAAAAAATAAGCTAGCTATAGGAACAGGAAACTGAATAGATATAATTAGCGTCAGCATTTTTCAGATTAAAAAGCAGCTAATCATTAGATATGAACCAAAGATAGATCTCTCCGTGTGGTAACGGAGTAAGAATACAATATGTCACCACCCCATCTCATCCCATGGGTGTCGTAAAAACCGACGAAGGGACTAAATTAATATTATCTTTACGAAATAAAAAAAAAGAAAACTTGAAATTAAACCCTATACCAATGCGTCTGGCCAACGTGGTATTAGTAGGCCAAGTATCCATCCGTCATAGGAGGAGGCCCGTCGCTGCAGTGGGACATTAACGGGCTGTTATGATGAAAGATAGATGTACTGAATCTAGGTGTTGCATATAAATTCATTGTAGCCCTCAAACAATATTTTTGTCAGTAAATTAAATTAAAACAACTGAACCCGGCATTGAACCTACGTACCTTAGCAATAAAGAGACAGTTAAGTTACACTTCATTGTAACGTTATGAGATATGTGAAGGAGCTTGATGGCTTTAGGGTGGGGTCTCACTGTTAGCGGGAAGCGGTTGAAGATTATTTGTGTATTATGTTAATTTTAAGAGAAAATAAATTATAAATTCTAAAATGATTAAGGCAGACCGCCGACTTAGTTAGGACGTCGGGGAACTGATGGATGAGGGTGGCACAGAACCTTACTTGGTGAAAATATTTGGATGAGGCCTAAGTCCAGGAGTAGGCGCACATTGGCTGATATGATAAAGATGATAAAATACAAAAATAATATTTAAATGAATATTAAGAATACTAAAGTCACCACACTCATTTCGTGAGTGTTTAAAGGCGACTAAAATCAGTTAATAGAGCTTTATTGAGTTCTAAGTTATAAAAGCAAATCGTACACCTTACGTGATTTCTCATGTTTTTTGTATAAAAAGGTCTTTCGATCTTTTAAATTTTCTTTCAAGTTTGTTCCACAGAAATTCAACCACTTAGTTTAAGACATTTGGAAGGTTTAAAACAATAAAGACAAAAGATTTTAGGTTAAAAAATTGCAATAAATAATAAAATACACAAGCATAGCGATTCGCTTTCACTGCGACCTTGCTCTACAAGAGTATGGTAAATTGTTATACTCTACGGGAAATTCTCTTGTCGTGTCTAAACGTCAACTGTTCTATACAAACACATAAGTATCTTGTCTTTTACCATCAGTTATTAAGTTAAGTAAATCCGTGTGGTGACGGAGTAAGAATACAATATGTCACCACTCCATCTCATCCCATGGGTATCGTAAAGACGACTAAGGGGCTATCCGTGTATATTATCTTTATGAAATAAAAAGAAGGAAAACTTGAAATTAAACCCTATACCAATCCGTTTGGCCAGCATGGTATTAGTAGGCCAAGTATCTATCAAGTAAGTATCGGAAAGAAGCCCGTCACTGCAGTGGGACATTAATGGGCTGTTATGATGATTAAGTTAAGGAGCTTTAAGGAATCATTACAATACTCAAAGTAGTAAGTATCTACCTCGCTGGTACAGCAGTCGTGTAGGCTGTCGCCTGCAAGTTGCGGGTTCGGTCTAGCAAGCGTGGGATTAGTTTATTTACACATATAAACATTAATATTTATGCCAAATTGATTGAATTCTTCGGAATTTATTCCAAAGATGTCCTTCTTACGACATTCCGATGTCATTCTACATTGTGAAGAGGCATTTAAGTAGACCTCAAACAAAGAGATAGCAGTGAAGTCACTATAAGTCCATAATCTTAATTCCTGGACTATACTCGCTTACCCACAGCTTCTATAAAGCCACCAGTTGACTTCATACAGGCAGTCAGTTACAGGAACCACCAGACAAATCGTCGGTCGTGAATCCCATACATTAAAACAACCAGACGTTACTTAAACATTCTATCACCATAATAATTACCCATGGAATTAATGAGACCTTAAATAGAAATACACGAGACAAGTCTAAGCTTACACGAGTTGCTTAGTAATAATTATCGCGAGAATTGGCCTCAGCGCCATCTATTGAATACTAATCAAACTAATAGTGTGAGCTGACTAATCTACAATGTTATAACGTGCGTTGTCTCCTAGACTATCATGGCTAGGGTTGCCATATTTAAACGATGAAATACTTTTAATTTTTAGAGTATGCTGTTAATTAAAAGGCTACGTCCAGGATACTGTATCATCGTTCCACAAACATTTAGATGACAAATAATTAAATTAGAAAACTTCTCAGTAATATAACGAATTTTGTTTCACCCAATGAAATAAATCCTGCCGAATATCCCTTTGTCGCCCTTTGCGACAACCAGGGGATCAGAATAAGTGATGGAATGTTGTATTATTAACCAAAATTTCAATAAAACCTATTCTAAGAACGAACTTTTTTCTGAAGCCTATAGGTATGTTCTTTGATACAGGCTAAGAATCATCTCCGGACTGATACCTATAATCGTGCTTATTATCATCCAAGCACCTATATCCGTTCTGAGTGTCAGGGGTAACAAACAAATACACAGACAGACATAAACACAAAAACACGCTTAAATGCAAAATTTATCATACCAAGAAATACAATAACTTAGTATACTAGTTAGCACAACCCTAGACATAACGGTGTTCGCCCATTGTCCATAGACAGTGTCCAATTTGGAGTGGCGAGAGTCCTTTTGTTATCCTCTATGCCCTTACCTATGTATCGTTGTCAAGACGAGAATAGAACCTGCACTGTATTACTATACGTAAAGTGATGCTTGCCAATTATTGCATTCAGAATTGATTGAGATTATGTATTATGGTAATCTGGGAATATATCTGTGTGATGATTAGTGTATGGTGCCAATAATGTCCGTTTTGAAATGAGATTTAAAGACGGGATTAATTTTTGAATGGTCAGTGGCTTGGCTATGCTTTGTCATTGAAAGAAAGAATATATATTATGTTCTCACACTGTCGCAAAAAAAGGAAAAAGGAAAACTATTAAATACATAGATAGCAATGAAACAGTGAGAGACCAAAAAGGCAACCCTTCTCAGTACTGTGCTATGGTTACCCATAGCGCTGATATTCTAAAGAGCCCCATACCACATTGGTGACTTCCATGGTTACCACTTACTATCGGGTAAATATTTTCGCTCTAGGGAGCCCTGTGTCGCAAACGCTTACCATGGCATTAATATATCATAACAACCCATTAATGTCCCACTGCAGGGACAGGCCTCCTCGCGTGACAGAAGGATACTTGGCCTACTAGTACCACGCTGGATAGACGGATTGGTATAGGGTTTAATTTCAAGTTTTCTTTCTTTTCATTTTGTAAAGATAATATTGACGGATAGTCCCTTAGTCGGTTTAACGACACCCATGGGATGAGATGGGATGGTGACATATTGTATTCTTTCTCCGTCGCTACACGGATCATATTAATATATAAAGGGACAAAAATAACATCGAGGCCACAATTTGTCAATCACATTGCCACCGGTTTGCCAGTTAAATATTATGCACTCCCAAAAACTACTGTCAGACATATTAAAGAATACTATGAACATTTTTATTTGACTTTTTGCAACAAAACACTAAATAATCCCTCTTAAAACAATTTCCAATAAAAATAAACCCAAATCAAAGTTGTTGTAAATCATTTAAGTATATTGTTCTAATCGTTTCATAACCCTTTTTGAAACAAAAAACCCAACCCACGTGCCATAGTTGTATTAACACGAAGCGTTTAGGCAGTAAACCCATTAGGAAGGGTTCTCTCGATGTGTGAACAGGTGTGCAACAGCCTTTATTGCTCTGTAGGGTCCTAGCTACTGGGTTTTGTGAGCTCTTGTTTACTGTCTATCAAGGGTAGTGGATAAATACTGTTGTATTTAAAAAAAAAACTATGTTGGAAGATATAAGTGAAAGAAATGGGTTTGGTGGTATTACTAGAAATTTGTCTCCGTTTTGTGATGAAAACAAAACGTCTCCATCTTTCGTAGGAAACAAATTCTATACCAATCTGTTTATCAATTATAAAAGTGTTCGTTTCCCAATAGTGCCGTAATAAAATAATGGTAAAAAGTATCAGAAATGGATGAAATTTTCACAGATTGTGATAATCAGCAATAAACAGCATGCAAAAGACAAACATCCAACGTCGAATTCATGATGATGGAAACCAATACATTACTGCGTTTCGCCCTATTTGTATGCTGAATGCCTAACTTTCTACCCTTCCTTGTTCAACTTAAATATTGAACATATAAAATGCATTTTATTCTGTAATAAATAATACTGACACTCGTTATTTCCCTGTAGTCTTCCCCGCTTGAATATATTCTATATCATAATAAACACCAAAACAAACCAATGTAAAAACGTTATAAAAATCGCAAAGCCGATAATGATGGAAAACAGAAAGCGAATCCCATTCATCCCGGGGGAGATACGGGAGCGAATTTAAAATTCAAATACCCACGCCTTATCAATTACATGTACTAGGAACGCAACAATAGCGAGCGGTGACAATTCCTTTCTTACGAATTTGCATCTTCATACAATCGCAATTAGGGACCGCGCGCATTAATTCGCCGTCCCAACTCCCAAAGCCCACCGTTTCAATTTGATGGAGCTGAATACAAGCTTGTAATGCTAAGCTAATGTAATTATGGGACATTTGCATCAATGTTATGTCTCCCTGGTGATTCTAGTCGTTACTTTCAATATACTATTGGAATAAATTTTGTTTGTTTCGCCATTAAACGGTAATTGGCTGCAAGTTTCAGTTGAAGAGCGATAGAATTTGGCGGAGTAGGTAAAAAAACTTGAGAGAACCTATACGAATCTACCCAGATTCTCTTGGTTTTAGCAGGCTAAGTATTCTACTGTGACCATAGGAGTCATTGAGACATAATGTCTTGCTCTGATTATTTTTTTTTACTCTAAGTTAAATCAAAATATTCAAGCAAATATTCACCCACAAAAACATTTATAATATTTAAAGGAATTCGTAGAACAAGCTACCAAAGCATACGTGTTAAAACCACAACAGATACAAACTTTTTCCAAGTAATATGTACGATACAGCTTATTATTCTATACGTCATTTTGGTGGCTGTATTTCCGCCATTCCTCGCGGGAACACCATGCATATATAAAGGAACTTCAGGCTTCTACGTTCATGTATTATTCCTGAGGCCACACCACCGTTGGTCTACGTAAATGCTGAATTTCTTATAACATCTTAATATTTGTTCCGTGCTTGTAAGTTTGCATGAAGTCCCTGGAGTTTGGGATTACAGATGTATATTCTACTTTTTTGTATTTTGTATGCTCTCGTGAAAATTTTTGTGAAGAATTTTTAACAAGCTTTTTCGTATAGGTTTTCAGTTCTTGTTGAAGGACTTGTTATGTCACTAGGGAGTTCAGTTTTAAGTATACACGCAGACTTTTTTAACCGACTGATACTGAAGGAAAGTAATGTCATTTTTGCGCGTTTTTTACGTAAGTGTGGTTCTTCTTTTGCAGCTTAAAAACGGTTTAGGCAAGCTTCAAGTTTTGAGAACTGCTAGAATCCCTTTTTTTAGTGTCAAAAGCCAAATTGGATATACGAAATAAGATTTCTTTCCTTAGATTGGGATACATACTAGGACTACACAAATTCAAAGGAGATTATTACAATAATAATAAAATAAACCTATAATTACACGTTGTAATTTGTATAGAAGTACCAGGGTATAATAACGGGACAGAGGTACAGTGATAGACAAAAGCGCTTCGACGTCGACCTCTGACCGCGTCACTCAACGTTTCCGACTCTACCAGGAGGTTAGATGTTAATTGCATGGTGGAAGAGGTATCATTATAGATAGAGGTAAAATGTTTTTTTTAATTACTAATAAACTATTACTATGAGAATGTTTCGTTAAGTTAAAGAAAAAGGCTGGTGAATATTTTTTATACAGATGTAATAAAATATAAGTTTTACTTTTGAAATGATTTAAATTATGTGTGTGTCGCAATGCTTTTTAGAAATACACACATCAAAAAAGTCTAAGCAACATGCATGATATTACAAATTTACCATTTATATTAATTTATTTTACCATTTATTTTAATTATAACGTTGTATTTTATTTTTAAAATAATATTTTTAGGGTTCTATGATGTAAAAATAACAGCTGTTTTCTTTATAAGTTCTTTTAATAACAGAAATTAACAATATTAGAATATACAGGTACATAAGAAACTAAACTTTTTTTTTACAAATTGAAATTTCTTAAGAAAATGAATTTATTGTGAAAGAATAGGACAATTTAATTCAAAGTATGGCCTCCTCTGCTATTCAGAACTTGTCGGCAACGATTATTCATTGAATTAATGAGACTGTTTATGTCATCTTGCGGTATTCGCTCCCCATGGAATTGTAGCAAATCCTTCAGCTGTTGGGTTGTTGTCACTCCGTCCAAGTCCTTCAAAACACGTCTCTGGAGCATGTCCCATGCGTGCTCGATGGGGTTGAGGTCTGGCGATTGTGCAGGCCAGGGCAATACCTGGATGTTCTCCGTTGCCAAGTATTCACTGGTTCGCCGAGCTGTATGTGAACGCGCATTGTCATGCATTAACGTAAAATCGGAGCCAAAGGTTTGTGCAAATGGATGGACATAAGGTCTGAGAATATCCTCAACGTAATTTTCAGCGTTCATGTTTCCATTTACAAAAACGAGCTCAGTTCGCCTGTTCTTCATAATACCCGCCCATACCATAACTGTTGAGCCGCTGTATGGATGAACTTCCTGAACGCACCTGAGTCTTTCAGTATTTCCGGGTCGACGGTACACTCGCACCCTTCTTGTATCAGGCCTAAACCCGAATCGCGACTCATCGGAAAACATAATTTTATCCCATTGTTCCTGGGTCCATGTTATGCGTTCTCTACACCATTCATTTCGACGAGCGCGATTCCCGTGACGTATCGGTGGGCACCTGATAGGGCGTCGAGCTCGTAGGCCGTACTCATGCAGTCGATTTCGCACAGTTTGGGGACTTACATCAACACCACTTGAATTTTGTAGCCTCAAACTTATCTCTCGAGCGGTTAACATCGGCTGGCGTCTTGCAGTCAGTTGTATGTACCGGTCTTGCCGAGTGGTTGTACTCCTTTTACGGCCTGGATGCTGTTCAGCGGGTTCCCCTGTATTATTGTAGCGCTGCCAAAGACGACAAATAACACTTCTATGAATACCAAAATGTCGAGATACCTGAGATTGATTACTTCCCGCTTGCAACATCCCTACAGCTCTTTGCATTTCATCTGCCGTCAAATGACGTCGCTCCATGACGTAAAGAATATCTAACAATTCAATTTTGTCGCCAACTGTATTTAAATGGTTGGTAAAATTATAAAATCAAGACTAAAACGTAGCAATTAACATGCACTCAAATTCAAACAAATTCGCAGTCATTTGAATTTTATGAAAAAAAACAAAACATAATCGAAATATTTTTTTTACAATCAACCAGTATGTCATCAATAACAAAAAAGTTTACTTACCTATACACTTTGAGTGAGTAAATACTTAGAAATTAATTAATATAAATGGTAAATTTGTAATATCATGCATGTTGCTTAGACTTTTTTGATGTGTGTATTAACAAAATTTGAAATCATCGCCCGTCATTAGCGTTCTTCCAGAAAAGTTTTACAGGAAGATAATTTAGTGACATCCTTCAGGACCGCACAAGGTGGCAATACATGGAGGAGGCCTATGTCCAGCAGTGGGCATCGATTGGCTGATATGATGATGATGATGATTCAGATAGGATGTATGACATTTGTATAAATGTAAACGAAGCAAGGCAGGTTCAATAAGGGTGGAACATGCCGCTAAGTAGTTTCTACATAAGTGCCTACCCCTATTAGAAGAAACCGTAAGTATATATGTATCAACAAAATTTAAATGACAAAAAGTACAATAAGTTCATGACAATAATTTCTGGATCACTAGTCTAAATGGTATAAAGTTTAGTATCAACCTTAAAGTTTATACCAAACCTATAGTATGAAATAAGATGCCTTCTCCATTTAGTTTCATACATCTCGTAATATACGAGTATATCTTGTAGACACGAGATTTTCTATACAAGTCCGTTGTTAATGTTAAGCCTCCCTCATGCGGCTTATCTTTTGAATGGTGATCACAAATAGTATTTACGGTAAAGATAACGGTTGTACTGTCTAAGTATTTTTAATGACAAGGCTTTGAGAAATAAAGAGGCTTTATATTTCAGGTTCGTCCCTGTAGTGGGACATAGAAAGTCTGGGCCACTCATATCATGCTGGCAAAGTGGAATAGAATAGCATTTGTGTTTTTTTTCCACTATAGCAATTATATTATGGTTGTTTGCCCATATTTGCGCATATAAAAAGATATAATAGTTTTTTAATAATATTATTATCCTCACATAGGCTTCTGTATTAACTTAAGTCCAACTGCCAGTAACCGGTAACCCATCTAAAAATATACCTCTTGCAAAATTACCTAACATATCCTTTACGTTTTTTGTACAAAAATAATATAATTTCACTCGTGGGTGTTGCAAATTCCAAGTGCTTATCTTAAGGGAATAAAATGTAAAATGAATGGCTCCTGTCATCGCGGGTTCGATCCCGAAAAGGTATCCTCGTTGTATGAAGTAACATATGTATGTATTTGTGTGTATGTGTGGGATGTTTTCTTAATAAACATTCTCTCTTAGTTTTATTGTCTAACAAGGCTTTCGTGGGATCTTTGTAGAACCTTTATAATGTGTAAATTTTCGAAAACAAAATATAGATAAGTTTGAAATTAAATTCTGCTATTCATTTTTTTTTAGTAATTCTAACTCATTTTTCGGTGATTCATGAATTACTTTTCATTATTTAAAACATTTTCTCGGCGATTCTACAATGTGCTTTATTTACTTAATTCAAATTATTTTTCGTAATGCCAAAATCTTGATAAATTCCTATACCTACAGTTCATACGAAATAACTGTATCGAATTGCATTTTATAACTTTACCTAAAGGAAGGAATATTTAATTTATTGTATTTTACTTATTCATTATTACTAAATATAATTATGTTAAACTTACCAATTATTAACTTGTAGTATTGTTAACCCTGTATCCTGTGCTAATTGTTTCTTTTGGTCTTCAGAGGGGTACGGGTGCTGTAACAAAAGGAATACATTTTAATTCTACAAATACAATTTGTATTACAACAGATAGGGAAACCAAATTGAGTCTAATTAAATCGTGCTCTGGCCCATACAATTGTTTGCTGATGGAATTAGATTTAGATCCTATTTCCTTGTTACGAAGTTTTTGCGAATTAGTGTGAAAAAGCGTTTGAATTTTTTTTACTGTTTTGTTTAATTCTATGTTGGTTTAGAGGAAAAGGCTTAGGAGTGTGTAGATTTATTTTGTATTAGACTGTTGATTAGGAACTTGTAGCGAAAACAGAGGTAGACTTGAAGTCAGACTTTGTGTAGGTATCTATTTTAAGGTGACATAATAAGTTTTCTTTAGCCTGCATGGTCATGGAATCTGGTTAATAATCAGATTCATGGTTTACAAGAATTTAATGAAATTTTCTTTAAAACCAATGACTACTCAGAGTTCCTTTACTCACATTTTTAGAAATTTAATGTAGGTACTTGTTTGCAAATTGTGGTTTGACAGTTTTTGTACTAACTTCTAGGACTTTTTTTATTTTTTATTATGCAAATATCAAGATTATTATATGTATTTAAAAATGTATAAATCTATGATAAATCTTCATCAAGTAGGTGGGAAAATACGTGAGTCAAAATAATAACAACAACTTATTAATTCGCTCCTAGTATCCCCAATAGATATTCACCTAAACAAACGTAAGTACCAGGGCGACATAAGCACGCAACACGTACTATCATAATGTTATTGGTTTTTGGCGTGTAGAGTGCAGCTAATAGAGTCCCTCGCGAGAACTCCTCGCATTTTATCCTACCCTGGTACCGCACAGGTAGGAGATGTCTTTGAATTATTAACTTAATATTGCCAGTTTGAATCCCCGGTTGATACAAAACTTTTTTTTTGTGTAAAGAAATGTAACTTGCCGATGGTTTATTTTGGTATTCATTTATAAATTATGCATTTTAATTTATCATTCATGTTTTCGTTTTTCTAGACTTCCAGACTCAGGACAACAATTTGAAGATCAAACAAAAATTGTCCTGCGTGGAATTTGAACCCGTGACCTCGTGCACTGCGGTCGCTACCACAACCTTTGCGCCACAGAGGTAGATCAGATTTTAATCGTCTTTTATTTGTTTCTTTCAGACCAAAATAGAATTTTCCACAAAAATGCTCAAAATGAAACCACTATTGTAAAGTTGCGCTTATTTTAAGCACTAGTAAAGTTTAATAATATTTAAAAGCGTATATTTACGTTTTAATTTGGTTCAAAGTGTTATGAGAACGGATCATGTTAAAGTAAACTAATTGCCTACGCGCATGTTAGGTTGGGGGTACAATGAGTGTAAATATTTAGTTATGATTGCTAGTTGAGTAATTTGTAGTTATGTGAAATGGTTCGACCGTCAAACTGGGTACTTTAAGATATTATGTCAATTTATTTAATTTAATAATTCAAATCTACGGGATCAAAAACAGAGCAGTGTTTTGTTGTAAAACGTTCGAGAATATTTCCCAACCTAAAGTAACATTTTATTACTTTTCTTTTTTTAACATTTTACTATTCACAGGATATGGTAGGTATTTCCAACCATTCACAACACTGACAAAATTGTTACATAATAAAATAACAGAATCAAATCATACGCATATTGATAATTATCTCTCAGTGTACAACAATCTTTACTCCTGTAAGCGTGGTGTGGTCTAAACTCCTGCGCACCGAAGCAACCGTTTATTATTACAATCTCTTGTATTTGGCTATTGTCGAATTGCACTAATGCATTACTAATGCACAGGATGTTTGCATTGTGTGTGTGTTTGTTTGTCTGTTGTGTATTTATTATTGAACTAATAATGGCTGACGATTAATCGATAATACTCGTACAGGTGTATAAGTTATTAATGTTATTTACTTATTCTTTGGTTAGTGGCCAACTTGGTGTTTAAGTCGCTCTTAGGCGTTTGACGTGGCTTAACGACGAGAGCCATGCCCGAATTTTTACGTGACTTTATACGGTTAGATACTCCGTGTGGTGACGGAGTAAGAATACAATATGTCACCACCCCATCTCATCCCATTGGTGTCATAAAAACCGACTAAGCGACTATCCGCGAATATTCAAGATCTAAGTTTTAATAAATTTAAGAATTTAGTCAAACAAAAACTTATCGTAAAGGGATATTATACTATCCTAGACTACACGAAAGACAAAAAGGCTTGGGATTAACTGCTTCTGTTCCCCAGGCTGTCTCAAATAATGCAAGTTTATGCACTTTTTTTTATTTATGTGTGCTACTTGTGCTAATTGTTTTATCTCTAAGTTCTTATTGTATCCTTTCTATCTTTTTTCCTGTCTTCCTTGTTCTCATGCTTGTCTTCTATTTTTCTTTTCTTTGATTATTATTTTTTATGATGTATAAATGGTGTATTATCCTGTCTGGTACTGTCAAATATTTTGATTGGGTATATGATTTATGTAAAAAAAATTGTAAACACAACTGAATTTTAAAAGATTTGCCATGAGTTTCTTTGCCGGATTTCTTCTCATTGGCCCTACCATTTGGAAACTGGAATTTATAGATCAACACAGACAGACAAGTAGATTCGAGTAGTAGATTGGTTTTATTTTTCTCCTTTATTTTACATTTGACAATACAACGCGGCTTTTTTAGTGCTGTAGCGTTTGTCTGTGTCGATCTATAATTTTAATTGTAGCTTCAATTTTAAGTAAACGACGATTTCAAACAATTTGTAATAAATTTTATGAAATAAAGTATTTTGAAATTTGAAAAATTTGAAATTTATTATCGTTACGAAATAAAAGAAGGAAAACTTTAAATTAAACCATATACCAATCCATCTGGCCAGCGTGGTATTAGTAGGCCAAGTATCCCTTCGTCACGGGAGGAGACCCGTCCCTGCAGTGGGACATTAATGGGCTGTTACGGTTAAATGAGATACTACTGAGTGCTCAACCATCTTGCTCAATGACCTCGCCAAACGTCCTTTACTAGAGTTATCATTGATGAGCGCCTCAAATTGGAATGGAATGGATGGAATGGAATGGATGGTGGACTCTAGTTTCCACACTTAAACTCTCTTTTGGTCCATAGTGTGTGCATAATGCTGGCTAACTTAGCCAGCCTAACTCCGTTCAGAAGCGCAGAAGTTTTCTGGGAACTTCACAGGCTTCGCGGAGTGACCTCACTGGTCCGAGGATTTTATTTCGTTGAGATGTCACTGCCTCGCATTCCAATATTACTTATTAAATAGCTTTAATATTGTTTGTAAGTAATTATAATTGTCTAATTAAAGTCGTGAGCTTAGAAGATAGGCTTTGAATTATTGTTGTAGGAGTTCATGGGAATGCTATTTTATTAGCCATATAATATGGAGTAAGCTGTGTTGAGCTGTAAGTAATGGTTTTTACTTAGGAAAAGCGTGACTGTTTGTTTCTTTAATAATTTTCTTATCAACAAAAGAAAGAAAAACGATGAATGGATTGTGTGAAAGACGATATGGCTGCGAAGAATGTGACTTGTGAGATGACGTCTGATATGAAAGTATGGAAGAAGAAGACATGCTGCGCCGATCCCAAATAAAATTGAGATAAGGGCAGGGGAATGATGATGATCAACAAAAAGAGTATTGATACTAATAATAGTATCTAATAACGCTATTTTTCAATAAAAATGACTAACATATATTTGAGGTATTACATTTAAATTTAATTTTTGGCAAGAAATTACTGAGTTCTTAGGTAGCTAACATAAAAAAAACATGTTTTAGTTTAGAGTTCGGTTAAAAAAAATGATAAAAATAGTTTTATTTTCCAAAATCATACTCTTTTTGAATCACCATGTATTATAAAATTTTGTCTCCAAACAAATTTACCGTTTCCAAGATAAAAACATAAATACAACTGAACAAAAAGTGAATTTCATAAATTTAAGTTCACTATTATGTTGGTCACAAAAACTTATGTTAAATAAGTTTGTGTCCAACGGTACTCCGAAGACCTGAGTTGTGGTTTTTACAACGTTTCATCATTTTCGATTCAGATTAAGAAATAAATAAAAGTTATATTTATTTATGTTTCTTAGTAAATATCATTTTTCATACGAGTTTCATTTACTTTTTCTGGAGTGCCTATTATTCAGTATAAATGAGATATTAGATATTAGAATTATAAAATAGGATATTATTTTTTGTATATCTTTCTTTATAAAAGACGTTTCCCGCACTAGTAATTATGCCGTACCTTACGACAACTTTAACAAACACTAATTAAAGGAACTAAAAGAACAACCAGACTCCCAACATTAATTTGTCGATCACACAAAAAATTGTCCCTGCGCGGTAACAAACCCACGACCTATTTGCACGGCGCGGCCGGGTGTCGTCTCACTTCTAATGCATCTTTATAACATTTTCGATACATCCATCCACCAGGGTACCATAAAACTATAGAAGATATATCAAATTTCGTAAAAGCAATCCCGTTCTCGTCCGGTGTCGGTGTGTAAATCTTATACGCCCATTAAAATCGCGATTATGCTTGCTGTAAGTTCGCTATAAATCGAAAATCGACACAAAAAATATATAAGTAGAAGGGTTTTCGCTAGGAATGTGTCGATTTTTTTTTATTACATACACACAGTGGTGTAGTTGTTGTTGTCATTGAATGCTATGCAGAGGTCCCTGGTTCGATTCCAATGCAAAGTTTTATGTTTATGAACATGAGTAAATCACACTTACGTTAGGTTGTCGAATTAGTCACTTTTGTTGGTTTATAAGAAAGTCTCATTAAGCCTACATCTGGGTCTGACGTCGTAGATGCTGTTATGGCCGTTAATCCTAAGTTCCTTCCTCAATCACACAATGCACCCTAAACAGTAAATCCATGAAATACTAAGAAAAAGGTTTACAATGAATTATGTTATTTAAAATTTTTATATAAATATTTAGTACCACAGCTGAGTAAAGGTCAAGTTCTGGTTGATATCAACGTTTCTATCTTTCGTTATCTTTCGTTAAGTAATATTGCAAAATAAAAATAAAATATTTTAGTTAATCGCCAACCCTATGCGCCAAAAAAGGGCTAGAAGCTAAAAATCCGCTGGCAACTATAAATTTTGTTCCGCTATGCGAAGGAGAAACAATCCATTTGTTGCCACCTAAATCTATGGGGTGAGCGAATGAGAATATGTAAATAACCACTGTGGGACCGAAAAGCGAAAAAATGCGATGAAAAAACGACTTTTCGTGAATATAAGTTGATATATTTCTTGATTTTCTTTAGCCCTTCTTACAGGGTTAAGTAATATTGGTTTGCGTTGCTAACATATTTATGATAAAATGTAATTTGAAAATGTTACGCGTAAGTTTTAATTCCCTAACGATACGAATAATACAATGAACTTCTAAAGCCCGATTTACACATCGACAAGTACAGTAGCGAGTTAAGTAGTAAGTTGTTGAATAAGTTGATTTAAATAGATTTCCATCCTATTTTATGGCAAGTTAACTTGGCGAAACGCGAGAGAATGGGCTACTTCGTACTTAACTCGCCAAAAAATAGGATGGCGATCTATTCAAATCAACTTATTTAACAACTTACTACTTAACTCGCTACTGTACTTGTCGATGTGTAAATCGGGCTTAACGCTATTTAGGCAGAGCACGTATCTACTATGGATAATAGACAACTAATAAACTGATTTATAATTTGTTTTGTCAATAAATGTGCTCAATTATTTGACTTAACCGGATTAAATCCTGTGACTTCCACTGCAGAAGGTTTTTATAGGTAACTTAACATTATACGACGTTAATTTTGCCATAGATTACTTTTCCAGGGAATATCGTTAACATATAACATATTTATGTTTTTCAAGCATAGCTGGACAGTGACACATTTTCTCTTAAAGCTACTATGACCTAGCACTAGCAATTTCTTACAAAAAAGGGGCAAAAATATTATTGTTTACAAAGGAACTACAATATTCCTAAAATTCATTATTTACAGAAAGAGCACGCTCCGGTTCCATAACTAAAAGCAAAAAAAACTCTTCCATCAAAACACAGTTCACTGAAACATTCAGCCGATATTCAAGTAACCGAAATTCCCTAATGATATGCGTCTCGGAACATAATTCTTTGAGGGAGGGAAGTGTATGGCGTATTTTACAATTTTCCCAGAGTTCAGTGTTACCATAACAATAATAATATATTCCCGGTGATTTTCAGAGATGTCGTAAAATAAAAATCATAGCGTTTCGTCTCTCAGGAGAGATACAGGGTTAACTTGAGGGGTTCGAACCTTGATAGAGGTGTAAAAAGTTTAGTATATTGTTTATTGGTGATCTTAAAGGGTTTGTGGCTTCCGATGGGAAATATATAACGTCTTGCTTGATTAATTTTACTATTTTAGTACACATAAAATGAGTTTTATGTTTGTTGAACATGGGAAATTTGAAGTATTACTTATGAATACGTTTTTTTTTATTTATTTAGAGTATATTTTCTGAGGTGTTTTACTTATTTTGTCGTTGTTTCGGAGTAAAAATTCATCACGACCACAAATATGGCACTACCCCATCATTGCTTCACTATCACAAAATTCGAAAAAGAAAATAAGTTTATACTTAAAGTACATTATTTTCTTTCACTTTTGAAATGCCAATTTTGCTGTCACCAAAATATTTCCCATATTTATCTCTGCAGTACTTTATAGCATGGTATGTTTAGTACAGCATCGTTACTTTGTGATTTCAATAACTACCTTCAGAGCAGGTCGTTAAACAAGTATTTCCCAATAGAAAATGCTAAAACCTCGAAACCGAACTAACGTCACCATCACCCATCTATTGTTTAAACTTTTTACATCTAACACTCCCAGTAAAAACCCTTTCAATGCAAGCTAAATTTAACCCATAAAAGCGTGTAAAAAAGCCCCCTTTTCCCCGATACAGCAGCCATCAAGCCCGTTCCACTTTCTACAGTTACCGACACAGAACGTTTCATGCAAAAGACTGGATGTAAAACATGTGATGGATTAAATTTTTCGGTACTGCGACGTGACATCCACGGATTGAGACTTAAATTATGCATAGTACGCTTTTGCGCGTTAGAAAAAAAGCGCGAGTATTTTTGAAGCAACATTTAGTCTATGTAAAGTAGCTTCAAAATCAACTTTGACATGTTTTCTTTTTACTTTTTTTAGGATAGAATGTGTGTAATAATTTATGTTAGTATCTGAGTGGTTATGTGTTAAGAATATATCATGCCGCTATACTTTTCATCGGCTAATTCTGTAGTTCTAAGTACTTTATCTGAGAATGTCCGTGCTTGTAAAAAGCCGGCTTACGTTACGTATTTTATTAATGTATAAATAAATATATGCTTACTTAAATTAGTCAACATATTATATAGTTGTCTTTAAAAATAAACATAAATTAAAATACATTTCAAACAGCCATTTTTAATACACAACACAGAAGCTATTTTAAGCATAGTTTACAGCCAAAAGTCGTTAGAGGCCAGAAGGCGACCACAAATAGACGTCAAAAAACTATGGACCCCTAGTTCGGGGCCTTTATGTCTCACCAGGGACCCATAAAGGTGCGGAGGTGCCCTAACCCTATCGAAGAGATGTGACCGTGTGATCGATGGCACTATCACAACCCTCCTAGACCTGCTGTTTTCTGCTCGACATGTCGCCTTGTTTATTTATTTTATGTTTTGTTTATGTGCGAAAAGCATACCTTAAAATAGTTTTTTCCTTTTTTATTTCGGAGCTTGAAATTTATGTTGCAAAATGTGTTCAGTGTTATAAGAGTAGATAAATAAAAATGACAAGTGACATGTTCGTTCGACCTTTAAATTTGAAAATAGAACAGCATATTCGACTAAGGGCCGATTTTTCAATGCTCAGATAAAACTGCAGATAACTATTTGACGAATAAATTTAACTGGCTGATAAACAGACAGACAACCTGTTCCCAATTTTTCAATAGACATTTATGCCATAGATAGTTAACTGAGCAAATAACGCGCCGCAATCGTCACTCACTTCAGGCAGATGAAACAAAAATATTGGCCATACTAAAGTTAGAGCAGGACAATACGTTTGCTGCCATGTGTCATGTCGCTTTATTGTTTGACATCTGTTAACGTGTTGTTTTTTGTATTTCTCGGGTTTGCAGGATACTTACTTTGACTTCGTACATTTTTGTTGACTACATATTTAAAATGGTTCTATAAACAAAAGTTTGGTACATTCCGGTTGCAGACATATTATGTCTGCCCGCCAGTTTACGGATTTTTTGCCGCAGACATAATATGTCTGTCCGCCAGTTGAGAGGTTAATTAATATAATATCTTATTTCCGTCATTAATAATGGAATCCGAGAGAGGAGAGCGTAAAATTAAAAAAACTGATGCTGTAACAATTATTAAAAATGATCCGTTCTTGATCTTACAACTCTTGGTTTCCTCTCATGTGACTTCATGGGAGTGATTGACATACTGGTTAAATATGACTTTCTCTTCGTTTGCTGGTTCATCTACACCATCAAAAACATCTATATCTATATCCAATTTATTGCATAATAAAACAACACACACAAAATAACCTCTAAAACAGTAGTATTTACCAACGCAAACGTCAGATAAGACGCTATCGGACCGATTTACTGACAGATAAATTTATTCCTCAGTTATGCCATTTAACCGTCAGTTAAAGCCTATCTGACGATTGAAAAATGCGTTTTTGGGTTAACCATTGAATAAATGCTATCCGACTGCTTATCTGAGCATTGAAAAATCGGCCCTAAAAAGAGCTCGGTATTAAAATAGTCGACTAATTTCTCGTTTCGCGTTAATCTGCTCGGTTAATTGAAAGACACCAGTCAATTTTTGTCGGAGTAAAGTACAACATTTTTAGTGAGAGGCTGTTCGATTGCGTATAAAGTATTCAGAAGTCCTATTCCGAGTTACCGCGACAGGATCGAGGCTAAATTATGCAGTTGTATAATGGACGGGCGGTCGAAACGTTAGACAGAAATAGTTTTTTGGTGACATCTGAGTTTTTATTTGAAACGCTCTTATGTTTTATGGTGCCCTGGTGTTACTGTATTAGGTATCTATTAGGACTAAATAATTTTTAATGTGCTTAGGTATGTTCGTGACGTTCCAGAAATTATACATTTTAAATGATGTATAAATGTTTCTCGCACTTTAGGGATAGGGGAGAGTTTTAACAAACATTCAAATTTTCTTAAAATAAGTCCATTATTGCTTATGAATTTGCCGCCTACAAAGACGTACAAATAAAAAAAAAAGACTAAGAAACTAAATTTGCATGCACATTCCAAAAAAACAGTAAATTCAATTTCCAACACTCCATTATTCGTATGAAACGTGCAATGGCAACAATGCTCCAGTGAGACGGCAAATGCCATCGATACTAATCTGCGGAGCCGGAAGCGCCCGCGCTGACGCCCGTTCGGAAACCGCAACTGGGCTAGGAAATGAGATAGGTGCGTTCTAACTCCTAACGTACCCTGTTACCCTGGTAGCTGTCGCTTGTGATGGAATTGGGACATTGTGACGTGTAACTCCTACCGTCTACGGGTTATGTTATCCTGGTAGGACAATTGATTTAGGGTTCAGATTGTCCCAGTGTTGGGCATAATGGCATTGTTTGAGCCTTTTGTGGGTTCAGACAAGTTGGATGTGTTCTAAAGTTATTGTTGTTAAGTTCTAACAATAACTTTAGTTCTGTGTAAGACATACGAGTATGTTTAAAACGTAGGTAAATATTAATGAAACGTTAATAATACAACTGCATAAAACTGATGAAAAGTATGAGTACAGTAAGAAACTGAAAGTACGAATACAGCCAAGAAATTAAGAGAAAGAGGATGTTGGCCATGCCATGCCATGACTTAGGTAGTCATAACTTATTGATTTTACATTTTATTGCAAATTTTTATCTTACCTAAAATGTATAAAATTAGTAGCGTTTGGCTAAATCAGAATACTACGAAAAATACTATTCGTTATTAAATATCGTAGATCAGAACCTCTATATAAAAAAGAACAAGTAAAAATACAGAGGAACCGTCTAATTATCAATGCGGAGGACGTACAAAAATCATTAAAACAAATAAACCCAAACTTGCCGCCATCACTACAGAGTACACACAATTTAAAAAGTAAAAACAATAAAGAGTTTTGCATATCAATCGCGACATCAAAAGAGGCCGTATCATTAAAAATTAAGAAAAAAAACTGCATAAAGTATCTTAACTATTGTGTGTTTATTTAATATGAACCTTATACATTTGAAATAGAGTTTAAAATTGAATGGTTAGATTATTGTGCATGAAACTGTAGGAAATAATAGTGCATATGCCGACTGAGGCGGTAAAGTCAAACAGTTGCCAATAAATGTGAGGTAAATATAAAAAGAAACAATATTCATGAGGTGCTCTTACGAAGATCTTGTACGAGGGCTGGTAGCTACGCGGAATTGTTTTTATGCAATAATTGCACATTATTTTTATGTTTAAGATATAAAGTAACTTTGTAGGAATAAGTAGTGACACGATAAAGATTGTGGCTTATGGTTGATGGTGAAAAGGAAATGGTTAGGACAATATAATAATGTGCACGAAATACAGGTAAACGAAAATATTAGAAGCTGATAGACTGAAGGTTTGGTACCATTCTTTGAAATATCATTATTTAAGCGGCTAAGATAAGAAATAAAAATAAAGAAAATTACCATCATTACCATAACTAAACTTCATTTTAGGCTAAATAACGTAACTTCTAAAACAATTTATATTATTTTAATAAAATTAAATCAATAGAAATTAATATTTGACAGCCCTAGTTAGCGTCAATTCTGAATGTTTTGCATGCGACTCGTGGCAATAAATAACAGTAGGGTTGGCAAAAAGTGGCGCTCGGCCATTGTGCCTTCGTCAGAAGCGATATCAAGCTTAGATTGTACACCGACAAAACAAGAGATTGACAGTTGTTTACTATTCTCAATATTTTTGTTAATTACTTTAGGGTTCTAATGTTTCTTCTACTCTTTTGTTCTTAAATAAATAAATAAATATTCCTCACACATTCACACCACGCCATCTAGTCCCAAACTAAGCAAAGCTTGTACTATGGGTACTAGACAACGGATAAACATACCTAAATACTTTTTTTTGTAAATACATACATTATTATACATAGAAAACAGTCAGACCAATGCAAACAATCATGTTCATGCATAAAAAGATTTGCATTGAGCGGGAATCGAATGTTATATAACCACTACGCCACAGAGGTCGTCATATATTTCTTTTTTTTTAATTTTGCAATTGGCTGTTCAGCCAAAATTAGAGCAGCTTCCATTGTTGAAAAAAAATCATACTATTAAATGACACTAAACGGGGTTTTACAATGTAGGTTCTATGATCTAGGTTTAATACTTATAATTTCTTGAGGCGTTTGACACCTTCGTGTCTGTTTAAAAACCCTTCAACGGTAACTGTGAATCCAGTATACAGCATTCATAAGCATTTTTAGTAGCTTACAGTTTTCACTGTTCGAATAATCACGCCTAACAAAGTTTGCTTAAAGTAGTGTTAAAAATAACCTTTATTATTCCATTAAATCATCATCCTAAAATATATTCAGAGACCTATGGCCCGGCTTTAACAACTATCGACATTAGGTTTGCCACTAACCATACCATAAGGGAAAGAAAGGGCCTATTTAATAGACACAGGTATATAAATTAAAACAGCCTCTATTTTACTTACAAAGCGACGAAATCATTGATTCGAATTTCTACTGAAAATTAAATCGATTAAATAAAAAATAAAAATTGTAACTAAAACGATTCGAGGCATAACGAATCGGTTGCATAAATTAAACGCGTGTCGCGCATTGATTAGCGCCGCGAGCGAATAAATAATAATCGAGTCCATTCGATTCAGAATCGAATGAATCGAATCGAAAATATACCGGTCGCTGCATTTACACAGTCGATGGCTTGGTGTGAGATAAAACATGTATTATAGTTGTATGTATGTTTGTTTGTGTCTAGTATCGATTACATGAAGCATCGGTATGGTGCGGTATTATTTGTGATAAGTTTCGTCAGGATATAATGGGGTTTAATGATTTTTTTATTTGAAACGGTAGAGTTAAATTATGATGACACCTTAGTCAGTTAAAGTAGGAGGTAAGTGAACGTTTTTGATCAATTTAAAAAAAAAATATAATAAGTATCTTTGAATATTAAAATTCGTTTTTTACTTTGTTTCAACTACACTTGTTTTCTAGAGTCAATTTTTTTGTATAAAACACGGCAATATGACACTATCGAGACCTGATGAAAAGCGCGAATTGAGTCCAAAACTGAAGACAACGAATGGTAGTAAAAAACTAACTTCACTCTTTCATCACATGACCTGCCAGACTAAAATAAATGTTTTCTACGACTTCTAGTAGGTATGTATAGTTTTCAAAGTAAGCATATTCGTAGTATGAAAACAGTGCAGTACATTATGAACATAGGCAGCGAAACACTGGTACGCATAAACAGCCTAGATATCAGCAGCGTCGCTTGACAAATTTCATATCTAACAGATATCGATGCGGTATAAATCAAATCGCGGTCGCAACCGCCTTCATGTCGCCCGACTACATGAGTTATAGTGTGCATGCAGCTTTATTTTATGAGCAAAATGACGTGTGATCCTCGACAACGGATACGTTCACGCGCATTGTCGCGTTTATACGTCATTTGTATGAAATATATCATTTTATTTTGTGTTTTTGTGTGGTTGTATGATGTGTTACTTAACCTTTCGAGCGTCCGACCAAATTTTGACCCACACCCCTACATGTCCAACTGTTTATGCGTTTTTTATGAGATAAATACCCGTCTCAATAAATGAAAATTTATGAATGAAAACTATAATTATATGTTATGAAACGAGTAGCACTTATTGTCATGTTATATAGCGATAAAATAATGAATAAATGAAGAAATAAAATACATACATTTCTTGCCAGGAGCTGTTTGTTATTAGCAAATTCAAAAACAGTAACCAAAATGGCCCCGGGCGTCAACACTTTATTCTCAAAAACACACACTTTACACATTTCGACAATAAAACATTTTAAATAATTTACTTATTAACACAAGACAACACTTTAGTAACATTTAACACTACTTGAGATAATAAATCACTTTATTTACACAATTGAAACAAAATACTCCGTTATTACAATTCACTCACAAAAACCCGCGAATCACGAAGAATAAACACCTGCACTTGTTTCATTTCTCTAAAATATTTTTTTTTGTAAATTGCCACAGTAAATATTTATTTGACCGATAGATTACGAACTATTTAAATAATTAGCATCAAACCATAGTGCATTTAGTGAATGAAACGTGAAATATTACCAATTTAATGAGCGCGGGAAATTTGGCCCTATATGTAGTGACGCGGACGGACCGGGATCATTTTGCATATGGACCGATATGCAGGGACGCGGACGTGTCACGAGTTAATAAAAATATTTATTTTTATGTTTTTTATCTATTTATTTAATATATATTTCATCCATACGCCTATGTCATGGACAAGCCTTAGCCAAACATAAACGGAAAAGAATGTGACACATAACAAGTTGATTGAAGTTTCGCTCAGATTTTAACTTCATTGTAGACTACCCACAAAAAAAATGTTATTCATATAATCTCATTTATATTTTATTACTCATATATTTTATTATCAGTGTAAATAGAAGGAGTGGAGGGTTGATAACCTGAGATACAGGAACCATCCTAGTTCAGGTATCAACCCACCATAGTATATTAGTATTGGTGTATAGTGTTTCTTAGGTGTTTTTGTATTTGTGTTACCACCAGTGTATAGTGATAAGTTAGTTAAGAAACAAATAATAACTATCTGTGTGTATGTGTACCTGTATTATTGTGCTATGGTGAGAATTAAACATTTTATTTTTTTATTATTTTTTATTTTACTGGTCAGTGAAATTTGTGCTGAAACGTCAAAAAGATAAAGCAATCTTCTTATTACCATTTGGATCGTTTTTACTGTGAAATTATCCAAAATATAACTGCGTTACTTCTTCTCAGCTTTAACAAATCTAAAATCCTATTAAAACAACCAAAATTATACCAATAAACCTAGCCCACCCTCTGTTTACTCTCGAATAAGAAACGGCTTGATATTCTCAAGCAACAGCACGCACGCAACACGATGCCTACCAGGATTACATAAGATAAAGCGAGTAGAACAAGCCACTATCTCGAGCACCCCGTAGGGCAAAAATATTTGCACGACGACGACGCCCCGTGTTTGTGAGCTTTGAGTACAACTCCTGCTTTAGCTGATACCCTGGTAGTTACTGTTGTTTTTATTGTGTATTAGCTTTTAGATGTCCCACTGCAGGGACGAAAGGAAACTGGACTACTGATAACAAAGTTTGTCTATTCAGGGCCTTCAAGATACGAAGGGAAAATGGTCTATCAGTTGTTGTCCTTTCATTAAATACAACGTACCAAACCTTGCGTTATAGGTTGATATTGTTTTGGTTTTTAATGCATCTAGCCCAGAGGACGCAGGTTTGATTTCCGCTACATTTTACAATCCTACAAACTTCCCTCTTGAATATTAATTTCCAGTTATCTATTGCAAAGAATAACCCTTGCATTTTATTATAATTACGACTTTAGACTAAACTTGAAACCTTTTGCAATTACTACCAAAGTAGACAAAACGTTTTTTTTCTATTTTTGAAATTATAACAAAAACATTCCCATATAAAAAATGACAGTCGATTTTACATTCCATGATAAATAGATTTAAAATTTAAATCAGCCAAATACCTATAACGCCTAAGACACAAAGGTCATCCACCAGACCCTGTAACATACACTTACAGGGCGTGAAGTTACAAGTAACTTGCCACCTCCAACATAACGACCAGCCACGCCAATACTGTGTCGTCAGCGGAGCCCGAGGGCCGGGGCGGAGCACCCGCCCTCGCACGCGGCCTAACTTTGTCGCCAAATTGGGACGAATAATAGTTTGAGAGTCAAGGGTCACGTTTGGATGTAAAAAATAATAATGGATCTGTTGTAATAATTATGATTATGTTTTTGACACGCTTACTGATAATTTGTAAATAATAATTATTGCAATTTTAGTTTTTTAACTTTTGTAATTACTAAACTATTTGTGTTCATAACTAATATCACTATTCATTTAAGTGTTTAGGACTCTGTTAGTTATGGTATTCTAAATTCAAATAAATGTTCAATTAGAAAAAACAAACAGCATTCCATATTTAAAATACATTTTGCTTTTCTTTTATTTCTCTACGCTAAGAAAAGCTTTATTTTAAAACAGTCATTTTATAGTTTATAGCAAGAATGGTGAGCCATAAAAATGTACACCACGAAACAGTTCCAGACATGTATAACCCAAGACAGTACAGTATAGGCCCAAGCTTGTCGGTCGGTGAGCTCAAACTGACGTCCGATAAATCAGTGGGATCGCTACCCGTACTATACAGACTAGAATAAATAACGACCATAGACGAACGAACCGGTGTTCTGATGTAATTATTTAATTAATACAAGTGCTCGATTCTATACGATACTCGATAGTTTTGCAAGGTTTAGAAACTGTTGATTTTAGTAGTTATTGAAATTGGTTTAAGAACGTAGTTTAAGAATGTGTAAAATGTGGATTATAAAGATTTTGACTGAGCTTGCCTTATTAGAATAGAGATAATTAAATAAATATGTATACTTGACTTCATGATCACATTATCTTAAGGCGTGGAAGTTAGGAGGAGATACCTGTGCCCAGCAGTTGGATGAAACAAGCAAAAATTGTAACGAAATAAAATATAAGAGTTTTAAATTAATAAATAAATAGGTACATAAACTATATAGATTTAACTCGACTTGACACTACTAGATATTATAGTAGACAGCGATGCATAAATGAATAAATGGTACGTTAATTAAAAACAAAATAAAACAGAACGCCAATAAAATGTAAGAACAAAGATATGTATCAGAATACAGCTGCATCTAAGGTACGAAACATGTTATTATATAAACAAAACAAAGGCAGAAATTAGAAAACAATCTTATACAAAGTCTTTTACTTGAATGGCCGAACGCAATTACAGAGCACGAGTCAAAAATTACTCGAAACATATTTTTTCTAATCTCTTCCCACGCGTAAAGCTTGAAGATAATTATAGAGTCAGTAATAACATATCGCATCAATAAAATTGTATATCATTCAGTTTCGTTTTCCCGCGAACGCGTCGGGTGATTAGCGTGGCCATCTTGTGGGCGGGAACACCCGAAGGCGACACGATCTTCGATTCCATTCTCAAAAATAACACTAATCGGCGAATACAGCACGCGCGGCCACACCCGAACGTGTGTTTTTCAAATTTGGAACGTACTGAACTTACTACGACATTATTACTCGTAGGGATTTGACTACTGTCACTTTTGACAGACGTGATTGACGTTTATAAATACCACAAGTCAAGTGCGAGCTTGTTATTTCGTTTAGATATTTGATTTTTTACAAAGACGAGGATGTTTGACGTTTTCTAAAATTTAATTAACTTCCAAGTAGAACTAGAGTTTTTCGTTTTCCTAGCTGTATCTTTGAGATGGAATGTTAATTAACCAGTTCCGTCCGCTTCGGTAGTTGAGTGCATATTGAAACGTCAAAAAGTGTATTTTTCTTTTGCTTCTCATTTTCGGTGGGCTCCCCAATATTGCCGCGTCATGAGAGACAGCCGGGTATCGGCCGACGTACGTTGGTTTTCGAGAGATGGAACAGAAAACCGCCTATTTTACCAGGAAATAGACGGGGAATTGAAATTTCAATTTCGTTTTAGCTGGTTACTTTGTACGAATGGAAGAGCGTTGTTAGGAAATGCCTTTATGAAACAAAAATGAACTACGTGTACCGTGTGTCAGAGCGAGCGGCTCATCTTTTGAAATTATTTTTCTGAACGTTTGTGGGGAGGTAGTAACCGTTTGTAACAATAGCTGATATTAACCGAATGAATAATCAAATTGAGACGTTAGCCAAAAAGTTTAATCCAAGAAGCGAACAGAAGATGTTTCATTCATATTCATAGACGAAACGGGGAGCGTGGCTTTCACGAAAATGGCTCTCTGTTCCTGGGAAGAGTCGGGACGAGATGCATGAATATTAACTCGGCACCGGTACCAGGGTGGTATAACTATATTAGAGGTAGCGCGTACTGCATGCCAACGGTAGGGGCACGTTTGAAGTTGCGCCCGGCTACGTTCTGAAATTTGACATTTTGACAGCTCTCCGACGTCGGCTGCCTTGTCTCCCTTCTCCCTCCCACGCGTACAGTAGTGTAGTATCTGTCTCCCTTGCACAATAATAACATTACGTGCACGAGATTCCTGTTTCTGCTACGTCTGACTTGTGATATGAATTGTTAATGCATCGGTAATTGATATTATAATTTTGATAGACCATTTTGTTCTAATGGTGGGCTTTTAGTGTGAGAGGCTCGATCTTTGTAGTGAATGTTTGAATATGTCACATAATACTTTCTTTTATGAGTTGTTGTTATAGGTGCAGTGTTTGTAAGTCTTTTGTAAGCTCTTGTAATGAATTTTTATTGATTGTGTTTAGTAATGTATGGTAATGTTGAATTTATAGATTCATTCACTAATTTATTGTTAAATTTATTACTTTTAGTTGGAATTTAACTTGGATTTTAGCTTTACTAAGTGATAGGTTATTTCTTTCAGAGAGCGTTTAGGTAGGTAGTAACGTTATGGCTTGAAGTGATGTGAAAATAAAAATATTACGCATAAACATAGTGTTTTATGTCCAGTTTTCCTTCTGTTGCTATCGTATAGATCATACTTGCGAAGTATCCTTTATCGGATGTTGCAACACCCATGAGATGTGATGGGGTTGTTTACACTAAGTGTGTATTATTCTGTCACTAGTTAAACTAAAAGTTATATATTAGGATGTGATGGGGTTGTTTACACTATATATTATTCTGTCACTAAACTAAAAGCTATTTAATGGATTCATTCAAAAAATACAAAATGAAGTGACAAATAAATATAAAATAAAATATTCATCTTCATTTTATACCCCAAACTACCAGTTATGTCAAAACAGAATCATATATCCCTCTACAGCTAAATTTCCGATAAACCTCGGCGTTATTTAAAAACCTAGCCTACGTGGTACAATGACCGTCTACCTTTTTTTTTATCCTATTTCCGAACGTCCCCGAAACCCCTACGGAATAGTGCGAATTTAGTCAGATCAAGCTGACGTGCTATTTTGAGTTTTAAACACACCTTTTTTGGTAACAGACAGCCGATTGACAGGAGTGTCTTTCACTAGTGTTTTTACGTTAGTTACGTAGCAGCAGCAAATTAGGCCTTCTTTCTTTTACATCCTTGTTTAACTGACGTTTTTGATCCTTTGTTCATTCATGTTGCAAAATTAGTTCGAACTCGTGAAGTGTGAAATCTTTGTCAATGGAAAATTTTGTTTTTAGAACGTATTGTCTATGATTTTTGGTTTAGGAATTGTCAGTTGTCAAAGTTTGAGTGACATTGCGATGAGTAAAGAGGTTTGTTTTAATGATTTTAGTTTAGTGTAAAATGGTTAACACATATATTTGTGTAGTATCTGTGGTGGCGGATTAAGAATAAAGGTCCTACTTATCGCGATAATGTTGTAAAAGGCGTCTGAAGAACTAACTGCTCAGTCAGTATCTCTAGTAAAGATTTACTTATTTTACCCGCAGTAAAATTTGGTTTGGCAAACAATAAACATTCGGATTTAATAGTAACATAAAACAAAATATCAAGAAAATTTTCATGAAACAATAAACAATTTTCCAACAATTTAAGCACTAGTTAGAGGCAAAGAAACAGTCACGAGGTACCAGGGCATCATATCAACGTAGGAACATCAAAGAAACTAAGAACAAAGTGAAAACAGAACTTGGACCGTTTGATTAGGCGCGTTCTTAACATACGACCGCCTCGAGCAACGCTTTGTTACATCCATCCTTTGAGTTTGGAACGCTGGAAGGCAATCAAAGCGAAGCTTTTCTTCTTGTCGATTTCTGCTTGCCTGGTACTTCTCTGATTTGACGTAGTCAAAGTACTGTCAAGGATCGCTGTCAATTTTGACACATGGATGGTTATGAATCGTTGATCACATACACAGGATTCAGAACGATATGTTCGATGAAATGAAAATGAAAAATTAAGAGTAATTTGAAGACAGACAAATTAAACTAATACAAGATAGATTTCGAGACAGAAATCTTTTAAATACATATTATTGACAAGCAAAATCCAATATGGCAGAAATTCAATTAAAGCAATATTCGTGATTTTAAAATGACAAATAGTATTCCAAAATCGCATACAGATACAAAAAAAACAAAAAAACATCGATGGTGACCAAAATAAAGAGGTTAACCGAAAATCAGGATACAATGAAATGCAGAGAAAAAAAAACATTGACACGCGGCGCGAGTGTCAATAAAATTTGATGTTTACGCGAGGAACGATATCTCGCGGCGAATAAAACCGCCCAGACACTTTTAAACTGTTTGCGTTCATTCGAATATGGAATAATATTTTTTTTTGTTGCGATATTTTTAAGGCCAGATTAGTTGAGTGTCCGTGATCGTGCCTGAGTTAAAGGAATTGGTTCTAAGTTAAAGTATTTTAGTTTGACATTAGCTTAATTAACCACTAAAAGCTAGATTTTTATATGTAATGGCATGTTATAGGTAAATACCACTAAGGACTCGTCTATGAAATAACCTCGTCGATTTTGCCAAGCCCGTTTTTTTCGTTTATCAACATTGTACAAGTTTCTATTAAATCAAATGCAAAACTTTAAAAATTAAAAAAGAAGAAAGCTGCTTTTCATATTAGCCTCCCATATGACAGTTCAAATGTCAAAAGAGAATCGATATAAGGCAATGTCACACGATATAAACATAAAGAGGCGTGCACACCGACGAAATTTACGAACACATTTAACAATAATCTGTACCTAACTGTTGTTTAGATTGGTACAAGTTACTAAATGTAGAGATTATTATATTAAATAACGTGAGGAGTTTTTATTAAGATTCAATGTCATTCGTAAAAGGGGACTAAGAAGAACTTTGAAGACAATCCTAATAAAAACCCTAAATAATCCAAATGTAAGTGTCATAATCTCTTTGTGGTGACAGAGTATGGTTACTTGGCACCACCACTTATTATACCATGGTTGCCATAAAAGCGCAATAAACTAAAATTCCCAAAAAAATTGTCGCTACAAATTTTTTTTAGGTCTGCTATTTTCATGGTAAATTGATAACCAAAAATACCTCATACAATATATTAACAACGTTAATAATTTTGACAAAAAATATAAATCCTTCCTTAATAAAAAACATTTAATATTTAATAAAACAATTTATACATAACTTCAAACTAAACATCAAACAGAAATACATCAAAATACAACACCTAACTAAAATAACATTAAACATTATCTGCCATACTTCGTATTCAAAACCGAGCCGCATGACAATACAGCCCTCCACCGCTCATGGTGCGTCCTTTGTCTACCGATAACCCTGTCAGAGGCGTGACGGAGTGGCGCAGTTATCGGGCCTTATTGTCCGCACTCGCCATTGTGCGGACAAGCAACGTCTTCATGTGTGAACCCAGCTTTAGTTTTAACTTACCTACTGTTTGATATTTCTGATATACGTGTGTTTTATACTGTGGTTATTATTTATTTGTAATATAATAATTATACTACTAACGTATTTAATTTGACTTGCCCTATATGCCAATAAGGGCTTTCAGATTTTTTTTTTAGCTTTTGGGATCTTTTTTCGAAGTAATCGGCTCTGAATAGTGGCAGGCCTTTATTATGTAGGTACATTAATATAAGACATCCAGACTCAGAAAAATAACGTCGAACAGTCACTTGCCTTGGATTTGAACCCAAGACTTTGTAATTCCAGTGGATTATCGCAACACTTGTATTTAAAAACTAACGTTCTTTAAAAAAAAACCTTTATCGTGGAAACTACAATCTTGAACCATAGAGTTAACAACAAATTATACCTATTGATTGCTTTAAAATATAAAAAAACAGTATTCACTGTAATAAGATATCTTTGCAATATTTCCTAGAATTGAGCCTGGATTTTGATTGGCTGTTGGAACGACGTGTCTTTAGATACTGTACACGATTGGTGGAGACATTTGAGGGCGTAAGTTTACTTGTAGGTACTAATAACTGAATGTATAAAAAAAGTTTAAAAACTTCATGAGATTTTCTGTGACAATTTTGCAAGTTCACACTATAATTAAATTTAAGATTGAACCTTACTACTCTTGACCCAGGGATGGTTCACCTGGTCTGGCACTACAAAGAACGCTTATCGCAAGCGATACTTACCTTGTCATTTTATAGTCAATCGCGTGACTATCATGTCTATGGTCAATAAAGTTGAGAATCAAAGATGAACGCGCTTTAGTTTTTGTATGCGTAAAAATTATATAAAAATTACTGTTTATTATTAATAATAGATAATTATAAATATTGTGTTCATAATGTCATAAAGAAATATCTGTTTTGTCCAAGAATACAATACGTAAAGCGTATTTGTAAAATAGTAATGTAACCAATCGCCCTTTGCACCTCTATTTGCAAGTTCGCGATAAAATCACAATGAAGACATCGAACACCCTCCTACGGTTTTCGTCGCTTCCCACCAGCTCTGGTGTGAGCCAACCTTTGTAGAATTAAGTGGTTTCAACGATTCATGATAACGTATACATTCGAGTTTACTATTGTAAAGTTATTTTTGTTTTGTTAGGGTTGTAACTTAGTTTTCTTTTTGTTAAAGATAGCTTCCTCATTTTCGATCATGTTTTTAGTTGCTGGGGTTTTACAAACATTGATTTAACTGACAAAAAGTGATGTTTTGTGTCCAGGCACAGAGTTATCACTTGTGGAAATCATTAACAATTATTTTACGTGCGATTCTAAGTTTAGCTTAAGTTTTCCTTCTTTCGTTTTCGTAGCTGCAATATAATAATATGTCAAGTTTCCCTTAGTCAAAATTAAAAAATAATATATCCTAAAAAGAGTAAAAAAATCTTGCTTTCTTTAAATGTAAGTGGTGACAATATTGTATGAAGAAAGTGTACCATAAAATCCAAATTAAATCATTCAACTTTATTGTAGAACCCTAAAAACTAGCTATCAAACTAAAATAAGCTATCGTACTCAGCTAGACTACGTGAAACAATTACTTAGACACACCCAACCCAACCCCACCACCTAGGGGGGTGGCACCTGAAGCCATTTTCATAATGCAACAACAGTTCACTTCTTCTCTTAAACTTAACACTTTAAATAATTGGTAGGAGAGTAAGTAGCGACCGGTCCATTGTACCCAGGTGTTTTGTTAAACATTAGTCCAGCATTTGAAGGGTTGGGCCGTAATAAACTATTACCCAGATTGCATTTGAAGTAATGTAAATGTGTGTGTATTTATTATTTACGAAGTTGTTATTTTCATGATTGTTTATTCCAAAATATTTATGTTTTTTTTCTTTTTGAAAAATCATATTATACATAATTATACATACTAATACTTGTACTAAGGGGAAATTAAAATTCACTAAGAGACGTTTTTCAGTTTTTATGGATAATTTGTGACTAGACTTAGTTGTGTAAGCGTGTAAAGAACGACTATACTTTTAATAATATTATTTACAAAGTGCGTATATTTGCTCCAACATAAAAAAATTAGTACTACTACAAAACGAAGGCATAATATGACCAAAAACGCAGATTAAACGTGTCGCTTAGTCGTAAACTCGTAACTCATATTCTTCCTAGACTGATTTGCGAACGCCTGAGTTTTACTTCTCAACTAAAATATGGAGTATGAGGCGGTAATGCATTTATAATATATTACCTTAATGTTGGATAGTTGTCAGGGGTTTTGTAAAAAATTATTTACTTATTTACAGCAAGGCTTATAGTTCGGTATTACCACTGTGCCCACCTAATCTATTTTCAAGCAGTATTGAGCAAATGTTACTGTGTTTTGGTGGAAGGGTACTATAGCTAGTGACATTACAGAGCTATGGGATTCAGCATCCTATGTCTCAAGCAACGTGTGCAGTAAAAAACTTGGAGCTTTTTATTTGTGAAGCATTATTTTGCGTCTAATATGGACCAACGTAGAGCTTATTTAAAGCGAGTTCACTTGTTTGTCTTGTTATTATGTTGTCTGTTAACTAAGCGACTCAAAAAGCTTAAAATTTCACTTAGCCTCTAGTGTGACCAGACCGGCAAAATACTGTCTAAAGGAGTGAAGTCATTTCACTTGATCCATTGCCTTAATTTCTGGACCGTATTCGCCCTTTCTTTAGATTCCATTCAATCACAAATTGTTATATTTAAAAAAAAAGTGACTCATATTCGGCTACTACCTAAATATTTTTCCAAAAACATTTATTTCAATAACAATGTATATTCAAAAGCATTATAAAAATTAGGTATCCGTATAGTAAGTAGGTATTCTCCGCGTCGCCAGTGAGTAAATCCGTTCTGACACCGCCGAGCAACCAATTTCGCTAATGGCATTTAAAACTTTATTCTATGTAAAATTTATATAGCTAACAATTTATTTTTAATTTACTGTAAGAGACTAGACGAAGATTAAAATATTATTTACGGCGAATATAAAAGAAGGAAAACTTGAAATTAAACTCTATGCCAATCCGTCTGGCCAGCGTGGTATTAGTAGGCCAAGTATCCCTCCTTCACGGGAGGAGGCCAGTCCCTGCAGTGGGACATTAATGGGCTGTTATGATAATGATATTTTTTAAGGCAGAAGTGTTGTTTAAAATAGTTTGATGCTACACGATTTCCTATGTATTTAATATGATTTACTTGGAGAAAATGCATGTCAAAGTATTGCATTTAACAAAGTTAGTCAGTTTAAAAAAAATAGTAGGTATAGTTAGCTGTAGTTTTTTTTATGTTAGGGGATATTGAAACTTTTTAATCTAAACTTACCCACGATGACTTATCATTTGGACTTACCTGAAACAGAAAACAAATAAAAATTACATAAAGTATCTATGAACTATAACATAAGACAAATTTATTGTGTGATCCACTCATTATCTAGAACAAGGATGTCCATGTTCTCCCTTATTTGTAGGTTTACTTGAAAAAAAAACCATATTAAAAATTCATTAGATACACATTTACAAAATACTCCAAAAATACTTCTTTCAAAACAGCTAAAATAGACTTAAATAAATTAAATAAAATACAAAAAAGGTGTCCAATATAATTTCAACTCTCGAACTGCTGACAATGAAAAGCAACGTCGGTATTTCGGTCTATCGGGCCTCATTACCGACCGCGATGCATTCATATATTACGGAGGTACGGTAATTGAAACGCGGGGTCTTCGCGACCCGGTGACCTTTACAATCGTCATAAAGTTGATGTACGCAGACACAGGGTTCGGTTTATTTGATGCGTAAAGATACTAATTGGAAAATGTGTATTTATTTTTGGTATTTGTAAGTTATTTTTTTAATAAAAGACTTAGTTAAAAAAGAAAATTTAAGAATTGAAATAAGTTTATAATGAGAATTTAACTAGAAAGAAGTGAAGAAAAATGTAAGAGATTTTAACAAACAACTAAATTTCAGACTAGCTATAAAGTCTTTTCTATTCGTAGTAATTCACAGACGACTAAAAGATCATCCCGAATGACGTATGGTTAAAAGAAAGATAAATTTAGTACCGTCGCCTGAGGATGTCTGTTTCTGTATTGTCCACTAAAAAGGCTAATAATAATAAGAATTTGTTCCAATTCTCATTAAATAGATACTCAACAAAAGATTAAGCGCTTAACAAAATGCATTCAAACGGAAATCATAACCCCAATCTAATTTCCATATAAACAAAGTAGCAATAATCAAATGGACCAGACAAAATCCTGGTATTAACGGAAAATCTCAAGGGTAGGCACCAGGATCGCAGAAGTGCGAGGCAGTGGTCAGTGTGGCTAATCGCGCGAGAGGCATTATCTCTCGCGTCCGAGTTAATCGCCCGACGGTACTGATTAGCTAAGCTCCTGGGCCTATCTGCTCCCCTAGTATTTGGAATTATGCAGGCACGACTTGCTGCCTGACCCCGAAATAGATAGCGAGATATAAACCCCTTGCTTTATGTCGGATGGTGGTTCTAGGGTTATAATGATTTATTGTATTATTTTATCTGTGACAACTTTAATTATGAATATATTTGTTTTAGTTTTAATAGATCTGCATAATGCAATGTAAAATGGTATTTAGATTGCGATCTAATTTTAGAAAAAAAAAATGGTATGTTTTTAAGATGCGCTTTCTAGCTTTTATTACGCACTTATCGAAAAGTCTTAGCATGTGGAAAAGCCGACTGAGGAAAAGTTTGCTTGTCATCATCTCGACAAAATTAAAAAATAACTTCACATTAAACCTTGTAGGAATTAAAGAGGCCTGTCCTAGCTATGGACCCATAAATATACTGTTAATAATTAACAAAGGTTTATACACATTCGTACGCATATTCACAGTTCAGACAAATTTTAACATTTATCCAATGTAAAACTGTTTACCTTTTTAATCAGCAATTTTAGTAAATATATATACAGGCTGATTAAGCCGCTTATAAATAACTCGGCTAACACATGACGTCAAACAATGCCAGGTGGGGGGATGATAGCTAAAAGTATATTAGGGTTGACAAATTTTTGCTAAAATTAAAAAGATTGGTATGGTAATGGTAGCTTGTAGGTGGAGTATTGAATATGATTTAGATGGTATCAATAGCATATTAGGAGAAGTCTATGTCCAGCAGTGGGCTGCATTATTATTATTAGGCTAGTTGATTGATTGATTGAATAGCATATTATAGTAAATTAATGGTGTTAAGGTTTAGGGATTTTTTAAAAATCAGGAATAAACAGATTCCCAGGATGCAAAGCCGTGTGTGTTAAGATGGAATGTAATTTCTTTCTTTATCTTTACCATAGTTGCAAAGTGGTCGTGTATGCGATTGCCTGCACGACAGGTCGCGGGTTTAAAGCTCACGTAAAATAATTATTTCCTCATTCCACTAGTTATTGTCTAAAACCTGGTTATTCTTTGTGTCTGCTTATAGCATGTATAGAAAAGCCCTCGCGTCAGGGTCAAATTTTAGAGCGTGAGTTATCTTTTTAAAATGTAAAATAAATGACTTTCTTGCATCTAATAATCTGCGACTTTCCGATATTTTTAAACCAGTATAATAACAAACATAATATGTTACAATTTCTAACATCAAATTCCTCAAGGAGGTGTTAAGGATTATTGTTTATAATGCCCAATTGTGGTCGAAGATGTCAAAACTTATCCAAGTCGTTATCGTAAACTAATTAATATTAACTTTGTCACTCTTGTGGATTTTAACCCTTTGGGTTGGGACTTCGCTTCGTTAGTTGTGGGTTTGACTATGTTATTGTATTGGAGTAGTTTTGCTTATTTTCTGCTTGTAGGAGTGAAATGAACCAATTAGAAACTATATAAATAAACATGACATCATACTCCGTTAAAAATTTAAATGCAATAGCGTGCCTCCTTCAATAATAAGAAGACTTAGCCTACGAAAACCACTTTAGCTAGACGGATTGGTAATAAGGCTTTTCGCTGGTAATGGTATTCGTTTTTATAATAAGCCCTCTAGGGAAATTAAAGAATTTTCAGTTAATAAATTTAAATCTTTTATTAAACATAAGTTAATATCGAAATCATATTATAGTGTAAAGGATTACTTAAACGATAAAAATGCTTGAATCTGAATTGTCCTGTTTACTAAATAAAATAATATTTGTGAAGTGATCACCAAAAGAGCGATAGGAACCCAGCAGAGTTTCTTGTGGGTGTCTTCTCTGACATGGTCGTGTTCCGAACCCTCAGTAAACTTAGCCGTTAAGTTAGACGAGCATATTATGTGATCACTATAAAACGACCTTCACACGCGGTATTTTTATATCTTACGTGAATAAACGAATTTTTCTTTCTTTCTTTCTTTCTTTCTAGCTTCTTTCCTTTAAATTGAACTTTTATCATAGCCTTGGATTTAGCTGGAATGTTCACAATATTTTTCCTACTCCACCACTAAAAGCAGAAAATACGCTACATTTATTTATATAATATTTGTGTATTTTATATATATTTGGACAACCCTAAGTTCATGAGATAATTCACGCGCGGGATGCAAATGTCCACATTATCGGCGTCACACACCGCTCGCCGGCTCCACTGTGCAAATGCTTGTTTATTAAAATTAAATAAATACACCCTGTAGATATTACATACCTATAGTAAGGGTTATAAGGGAGGTTTATGCCTTTAGGTTGGTAATACTTTTACGTGACTTATGTAAACGTATATTTGGGTATACAAAGATGTACGTTTAGCTCTACGTATGTATTTTTTGGGTTTGGTTGTACTTTACATTCTTTATACGAAATAATAAATATGGGAAAACCCTTAATGTCCATCAATTAAGTTTTACTACTGGATATCAAATCAGGTTATCACTTTTGACTAATGCATAGTAAAGACATGGTCACCGTGATCAAAAATATATGCCCTACTACAAAAGCTGTCGTAAATACTGACTAAAACTACTACAAGGACTAGCAAAGAGAAAATACAGAAGTAAACGTTTATACAAGCCCTGTGGAATGCTTAATCATTACCTGATATTAGATTTATACAATACTTTTCTACTATGTACATAGTTTTCATTTCTAAATTTCGATTTCTAAAACCTTTATTGCAAAATATAGCATACAATTGTAACAACAAAATATTATAACATTAATATTACAATAAATAAAACAAATACTTAATAACATTTTTGAGTAATATATCCAAAGTTAATGCTTAAACAAATAACCAAATAACATTCACGGATTTATCCCAGCCGTGATCTCGCTCGGCTACAGTCATCCCGGATTAAATGGGCCCAACACTAATCCGGACAGCTCTTTATTTAATTAAATCGATACTATCGAAAATTACCTCTCGAGCAATCATTTACCAACCTACTTCTATTGTAGATTTAAGCACTTTTAGACGTCGCCACTCGAACTTTTATTTCTAAAAAATACTTTAAAGAAACAGTTGGAGAATTTCCCGTTACCCCGGGAACGAACTTCGTTCACAATCTAGATATATGGGCGAGTTAAGATGTGCATCTAAATAGCCTCTGCTACCCTGCTACCTAACTTTAGATTACTTGCAACGAACTTTTACCGACTTTTTCCCCAGAAAATAGGGTAAGTTTTCTACTCTATACGGCTGGGAAAATTTTTCCCGCGTGTAACCCCATTCACTTTGACTCAAATTTACTGCTCAACTTAAGACTTGCAGTCTATGTTGTTTAATCATATTGCTTAACAACAAACTTTGAAAATAGGAACCAAAAATATGTAGTACCTATAGTGCACATTCATTTTATGAACACAATTTTATTTGTTACAAATTTTGTTAATATTTTGAAGGATATTCTTTGCATTTCTGTATCAAATATTGCATTTCATTATGATTGTATTTAATGACGGAATAATAGAAGTGTTCATATTTTCTTTCCCTTTTTTTTTAAGACTCTCGATTGTTTATTAGACTCTATAGATAATAATTTATGGGTCACACAAATAAATCTGGTATGGCATTCGACCCATGACATGTTTTATGCAATATTGTCTATGATAAACATTAAAAAAATTGACTAATTTTAAGAACACTGTTGACATTATCTATATTAATATTATAAAGAGGTAAAGTTTGTGTGTTTGTGACGTTTTAGGGGGTAATCGCTGGATTTACAGAACCGATTTTAAAAATTATTTCTGTGTTGAATAGTCCATTTATTGAGGAGTATCATAGACTACATAGTATCACGCTATGACTAATAGGAGAGGAGCAGTAATGAAATATGTTGAGAAAGGGACGCGTTTTTTTCGCCGCCTAACGAAGTGGGCACTGGGCAGCTAGTCTAAACATACAGCGTGTAGCAAAATTGTTAGTCGGTAAAAAAACTAAAGGGTAATTCAAATAAAATAGGAGCCCATGGTAAAGGGTGTACCACGGGTCATAACTTGATGGGGCTGTAGGGTTTGATGGTACATTAATTATTCATAAGTAAAAACACTTTGACCGTCTATTAAGGTCCCGTAGGAACGGACGAAAAGTGATGCATTTTTAAAACGGTCACTTTTCGATTGTAAACCCGTGGAAAAATAGGGGGTGTGTTTTCATGTTTTCTTTTTTAAATTAAGCAGGCCTTGTTTGAAATTTAAAATTCCTGTATTTTTTTTTAGATTTTTGGTTTCTAAGTCGCAAAGAAGAAAATAGACTAATCTAGCAGATAAATCTATATTTAATAAACTAAATACTTCTGCTAAAAAAATGGCTAACACATTTTTTATTTAACCGCACCACAAAAAAACTTAATTATAAATTACAAAAATAATTAATTGTTAAATAAAATTAACACCTAAAGTAGGTGTGGGGTGGTTATAATTAGACCGTATTTCTTTATTTATAATTAGACCGTCTTAACTATTACTAATCAAAATAAATAATAAATAAAACTCGATTAACTTTTCTCCACACGCACATAAATATACTAACTAGGTGGCATTTAAAGCAGCTGTTCTTTTCGTGATAGAACTCATTGTAATCTATAGGTTAATTAATTGAATAATGTTGATTAAAGATGGTGTATCGAGTATTTTATTCTTGACTTATAACCATATTCCTGTCACGTTCATAGACGTTTATGTAGCATTGAATAAATAAATGTTAGACTAGATGTGTTATTTATATAGAGGGTTCCGTTTATTGTGGTCTTTTTTATTGGTTTTTGGTGGCAGACAGTATGATGAACTGGACGCGTATAGTCCAGAGACGCGGGTTCGAGTCCCGCCTCGGGTACTAATTTTTCCCCTTGGCTTTCTTCTTTTCGGATATTGCAGACAGTATGATCAGCAATGCCAGACCACAAGCCCTTACTTATTCTAGAAATAAGCAGTCATGTCTCCTAGCAATGAAATGCCGCTAGCTGCTTTATCGCGGAGGTGGATTAAGCATGAAGTGGTGGTACCTAAATCATATTTTGCTACAATAGTTAGGTTAAGACTGCATGGTGACATATTATATGTATTTTTGTCAGTCAGCACAGAAACAGGTCAAATTATATTTATTTTCAAAATTATCTTTCAAGGGAAGCTATTTCATAAACATATGGATTTTGACCATAAACTAAACTATTGCCAATATAATTCAGTGTATCTGATTGGTGGTTATCAATGGTTCTTCTAGCCAGGGAACCCAAGAAAAAGAACAGTAACCAACAAAGCATACATAAGTAATTAATTGATACAATATTAATTAGATATTTATGCAAAAGTTTTTACTAGGAGCGCATAAAAGTGTAAGATGTATCCACGCAATGCAATCAATGTCAATACTTAACAGCTCTTTTATAGAAATGCTAATATTGTATAAAAAAGAAGGTTATCCGTTTCCCCATACATTCAGACACTTTTTTCATTAAATTGTTATACTATTTCCATTAATAAAGACATATTTATGTTTAATTATAACGTTTTTGTGCTAACAATAGTGTTATTAGTGTCGATTTCACGATACACACGCATTTAATATGACAGGCTTCGATATTCTCGCGTTTATGTTTGCCTGGTAGTGTGAGATTATGACATGTAGTTTTTTTTAATGCTATTTCGTTGTCAGTTGCGTTCCATGCATGTGACTTTGACTATGATCTTATTACTAATGGTTTCATGTGAAGTATTTAGAGGAAAACTTAGTTTCAGAACCATGCTGGTAAGTGTTTTAAGCTGTCTTTCCCAGGAAAAGTCACTTTTTACGACACTACATTGGAAAGTTTGTTTACTAGAACTTTACGTGTCATAGTAAAAGCCTGTTATTATCCCTCAACCAGGACGAGTGGGCGGGGGAATTTAGTCTATTATAACCACACTAGCTAAAATAATTTAGTATAGCATTTTCAGAAATAATTATTTAGTTTTATGACACCCAAAAGATGATAATCATAGAATGTTAATAATATTTAAGTCAATAATAATAAAGAAAACTTTACGTTCCATAAATAGAAAACATAACACCAAAGAAAAAAATTAAAATTCAACCCTAAAATACACACGCAAAACACAATTACAAAAAAGAAATGTTATATAAAACAATATATTACGCTTATATCTCCGTAACCTGCTCATACCTACACGGTTACATTTCGGGACAGGGCAGGTGCGTCCCTGTCACATAAATAGGCTGCTCCACCCTTTTTAATATACCCTAGATTTGCTATAACACCTCCTGATAAAGGGGCTCTAAGAATATAAGGGGTTTTTCGCAATAACTGTGACATCAGAATACATTAATCAAAAAGACGTAGGATTTTGAAAATCTTACGTTACTTATGCTAGCTGTTATCACGGTATTTCTTAGGTTTGTTATGTTTGATGGTAGTGAAGCGAGGCTTTGGTAGCAAAGCTGTTTCGAATGTGGCTACCATGCATGAGGTCGCTGGTTCAAGTTTCACGCAAGATATTTATAAATCGTAACAGGCATCCACAGGACAGGCTTGCCTAGTGTGGAGTCATTGGATAACCACTAAACATGTAACAATATTTTTGGTAATAAAAATTTTATTTATTTATTTATTTATTTATTTGTGTGATACATAAATTAGTACACATTATTAGTTATTTTCGTGTTTGTAAAAATTGACTTTTTTAATTTGTTTCCCTCACACGGTGGACCGACGACCTCGTAAAGACGGCGGAAAGCCGATGAATGAGGGAGACGTAAGACCGCACAAGGTGGCAATATTTGGAGGAGGCCTATGTCCGGCAGTGGACGTCAATTGGCTGAAATGATGATGTTTGTAAAAGTCGTCACGAAACAAAACTCCTTCCAAGATGGCTGCCAGCAGCTTACAAGATCGCTTTACCACCAAATAAGTTTAAATTAGCAAGCAAAATCAACTAACATTGAAATTATTTTTAAATCCGTCTATAAATTTACGAGATCTTTCTAGAATTCTCAACAAAACGAGACACGAACTTTGTTATCTACAGTACTGTGTTACGGATAACCACTGATCCCAAGTGACCGGTGTACGAACACGTATGCATGTTATTAGAGGTCCGAAGATACGGTATCGTAACTTATGGCCTAATGGACCCTACGTGAGCTGTGAAGGGTCAATCGTAATTCTAATACGGGGTAAAATTAACTTTGCAATTTTTTGATAAAAAGTATTTTATGTTGTTTAATTAAAATTTTACGTCCATATTCACTACGACGTAGTTATATATCTATACTAATATTATAAAGAGGTAAAGTTTGTGTGTTTGTATGTTTGTGTGTTTGTGACGTTGTAGGGGGTAATCTCTGGATCTACTGTACCGATTTTAAAAATTCTTTCTGTGTTGAATAGTCCATTTATCGGGGAGTGTCAAAGGCTATTAGTATCACGCTTTGACTAATAGGAGTGGAGCAGTAATGAAATATGTTTAAAAAAGGGACGCGTTTTTTTCGCCGCCTGATGAAGTGGGCATGGGACAGCTAGTTTCACGTATAAATAAGATTTAGTTTATAAGCAACTTTCGGTCTTTTACATGATACTTTTAACAAGATAAGGAAGCGCATTTTACTGCCCTTTGATTTTTGTGATCCATAAACAGTTGTTTAAAGCCTAGATATCATTTGTGTCAGTTAATTTGACGTTTGTAAAAAAATCCCCGCGACATTGGGCTTGATGATCCGTCTAGTACAAGAGTTGTCTTTAAAGAAAAAAGAAAACTATGAACGTTATTCATCATAATCATCATAACAGTCTATTAATGTCCCATTGCAGGGACGGAACTCCACCCGTGGCGGAGGTATACTTGGCCTACTAATACCACGCTGGCCAGGCGGATTGGTATAGGGTTTAATTTCCAGATGTATTTTTCAAGTTTGAAGTTTATTAATACAAAAATATCTACCTTTTCTATTTAAATACTTATTATTATAGTTTAATACTAATCTCTAATCAAATATTAATAAGGTATCTGCCTATCAAAACAAGAAACAAGAGTCGTAACAAAACTTATTTGACCAAAATTGCCCAGGTTATATCTGCCCGGCTATCGAGGGGGGCAGGAAAGGGAAAGGGGATACCCCCGGGGACGGGAGTCGTTAAGATAAGGTGCTATCAACTGGACATGGGGTCTCAGGTTACTGAAATAGAGATCGTAGTGCATATTTTGTTGTTGTGTTATTATAGGGGCTTATTCACGCAGTGAATTATTCATTCAGTGGAGCTGTTTTTTAGTTATTTTTTGGCCTCAAAGAAAATGAGAAGGTAAACTAGATGTTAAACCTGAAAATCATAGCAATCAGTTTAACCAGCGTGGTAAAAGATGTTCAAGTTTCCATCAGACATTGCAAGAACGTATGTCCGTGTGATGACGGAATAATATGTCACCACTCCATCTCATCCCATGGGTGTCGTAAAACCGACTAAGGGACTATCCGTGAATATTATCTTTACGAAATAAAAAGAAGGAAAACTTGACATTAAACCCTGTACCAATCCGTCTGGCCAGCGTGATATTAGTAGGCCAAGTATCCCTCCGTCACGGGAGTATTCCAGTCTCTGCAGTGGGACATTACGATTAGCAACAGATATTGAATATTCTTAATATTGAACCAAAATATTAGGATCCATTAAAGATATATAATATCATATCTTAATTAAAATACTTTTAGTAACACGATATCTGAAAGGGTTATTGTTTGCTAGGGTAGTGGGTTCGTTACCGGAATAGATTATCCGAGTTATAGAACAGTTTGCTTAGGATACTTGACAGGGCTCGGATTATTCAAGGGTTTACCTTAAGGGGGTAGGCAAACAAGTCTGAGTCTGCAGTGATTAGGAAGATAAGTGGTGACCATTTTGTGTTGGTGACCCTAACCTTATAAATATTTAGTTAGAAATCAGGTGAGATTTTAAGTTACTCAAAATTTTTATTGCGTTTTACAATGTTTTTAAGGCATTATTTAGCAAAAAGCTCCTTTGGTGACGGAGTAAGAATACAATATGTCACAACCCCATCTCATCTCATGGGTATCGTAAAAACCGACGGGACTATCCGAGAATGTTATCTTTAACGAAAAAAAAAGAAGGAAAACTTGAAATTAAACCATATACCAATGCGTCTGGCCAGCGTGTAGTAGGCCAAGTACCCCTCCGTCCCGGGAGGAGGCCCGTCCTTGCAGTGGGACATTAATAGGCTGTTATGATGAGGACTACTCCTGTGCGATCAGAACATCAAGGCCCAGGACAATAATTTGTTAATCACACAAATTTTCTTACGTGGAATTCGAACCCGCGACTTAGTGCCTGACTTCTGTTGGATATTCTAGGGGGAATTATCTAATAAATATTATATTCAAGAACATCGCAAAGCCTGAAGTGAGTATTAAAGGCAGGCCCTTCTTCATAATAATAGAACATTAATATCCTACCAAAATTTCCTCTTTGGTTTATTAATATTAGCTATAGCAACCCTAGAATTACCTTAAACATAATAGTTCTAACATACAATATTTTACTTCCACTGCAGACTTCGCCTTACAAACACCCTGAAGATACAATTTTTAATCTCCACCCGACGCGTGTCCACCTAAATCCGAACCCCACATCCCTCGCCAGACAGAAATCATTTCCGTCCATCCTTCAGAACAGATTTCCGAAAACTAGTCACTTTTTAAGTTTCCCGTTAAATGTCGCTCCCGGAAATAGAAAGAGCAAGCGAGTCAGTTGCATACACGTTTCTAATATGTTAGAAAAGGATAGATGTATATATGTAGCTACGTCTTTGAAAAACGTTTTCGAAATTTGAATCTCGCGAAATGGAATACGCGATTGATGGGTTTCGGTGGAAATGGTCAAGTTTTTTTTGGTTATTGGATTTTGTGAAGCTGTTGTAATAGATTCGAAATTCAAATGCAACGGGTCCTTTAAGTGGCAGTTGTGTAATGTATACTCAGTAGCCATTAGCGGATGAAGAATTATTTATTAAACTTGAAGAAAATGTAGTGTATTTACGTTCTTGCACTCAAAATACCAATACTGGACTGCGTGCATCTGTTTTGACGTTAAAGATATACTAAAATAGGCTCTCCTCTATAAAAACAATTTACCCATAGATACAAGAGTAAATGACAGCAGATATTTGGATCAAAGCGATAAAAAACAAACCAAACAATAACAATGTGAATACTTGACGATCATAAGTATAACACTAATAACATGAATCCCAACAAATAAGTTGAGGATCACCAAAAATCCCTAACTTTTTTATACATGAACAATCACGGCACACAGTTTCCCTCGTCCGAAGAAAATAAACATTTTTATAACTTAATTCGGTGTCCACCGCTCGCTCCAATATTAATAAATTCTCATTGCCTGGATTCGCTCGCAATTTGCCCTTGTGTCCAAAAGTAAAACTTACGATGTGCCCTTAGCCCTAAATAAGGGAGTTGTGTTCAGAAAAAAAAAGAATATTGAGTAATATTTTCACTACCATTAGTTGCAGTTAGAATGAGAAAGTCGGGGGTGACAGAATAGCTTTCATAATTTAGTTGAAAAAACAATTTCAACGTTTTTGTTTGTCGTCAAAATCATAGCTAGTTTTTGTAAATCAATGGTGCGCACGAAAAGATCATCTATGTAAATATGTGTATTAACACGACAATTATTTGGTGACGATCAATTTTATCTTCAAAGAATAATTATAATAATAATTTCTAACGTCTATCAGGAAAACTCCAGTCGAGTGTTAGTTAGTGAACCGTTTATCTTATAAAATGATCTATGTTCATTCCAAAGCGGTGGTTCGCAAAGGTAACATGACACTTTGGTAATTCTATACACATTGGATAAACCTCTTACATTTCATTATCGCCTAGTACTTTATTTTATAATACAACCACATTTTCTCAACAAATTAAAATGTTATTGTATTCTCTAAAACATATTTCCAAATACGCTCATTACAAAACGAGCATAATTTATTGCTCAAACGTAAAACGTAATTAAAAATAAAATCAACATTACCATTAAAAATAATGTTAACAATCAAAACAATGTCATTACGGTTAAGGAAGACGTAATAAATTACCAGGAGATCATAAACGCAAGCAACTGGGCGCAACCAAAAACAATATAGAGTTATGTCGCGCACCAGGCGCCCTGTCGCGGGATTATTACAGACTTATAATTATTTTTAGCCCCCCGAAAGGGCTTAAGGGAGCCGGGCAGGATTTGTACTAAGACTGGTGTTATTCAATATTATTTTCTTTCAGGAAAATTTTCGGTGGCGTTCCAGGTGTGGCATTATGTGAGATTTGCTGCGTCTGTGTAAGGATTTGACGATTAGTGGATGATGTAAGTCGAAAGTTTGCGTGCGGGATTACGAGTCTTGATTTTAGGGTTTGAACGTTGTACACGTTAATTATGTTTCAAGTTACACAATAATAATTTGGGGGAAAAATGTAGGAAGTAAATCCTTATCGACGATCAAATTTTATTATATTTTACTAAGCAAATCTGTGGCAACAAAGAGCACGTTATCCGTACAAAATCTATGAAATTCAAACACGACCGTTATTACACGTACCGCGGGCAATTTTAAAATTCAAAACGCTCGCAGTCACGGACATTCGGATTGTTACCAATATCGCATGCACTGCACTGAATTTAAATTCGCATACAATACTCACGACTCGCGTTACCACCAGATCATTTCACTTCCCTTTTTGGTCGAGCTCGAGGCAACAGAATTAATTCAAACGCTTCATTCTATTCGATCCACTGTAACTCTGTAATAGCATATCAATCGTTCCATATTCGAACTGTTCGAACACTCGACCTTTGTGGTCAAGGATTCGAATTTCGAACGTGGGACAAGCATTCATTTGTTTCGCGCGCGGGCTGTGGCGCGGCCCAATCAGCACCCGGCACAGGTGGCGGCTGTCACCGCGCGGCGTTCCATTTCCCGCGGCGCGTAATCGAATGAATATTACAAACGTCAAAGTGACAGCTATGCAGTTTCACGCCCGATATATGGGTCGAAAGCTCTTTTTGCGTTGATTTCAAGCATTGCCTATGTCCGACCGCATTTCAGCGCTCCCGTCACGCGGTAAATTTGCTGCTATAAAAATATTCATAGTCGTGTCAGCTACCTCATGCCGTCGTACACCGGAACTGTTTTACTGGAAGGCCATAATGAAAGCACTTAGCGCTAAGCGAAGCAATTATAAGTAATTTGCAGAGCGGTAATGGGCGCGGACAAGCGATGCGCAAAAACGCGCCAAACGTAACGCGCTAAAAGCTCACTAATTCGATTGTCGACGGATACTTTTTAAAGTTCGAGCTGTAGCAGCGTCAGTACCGTATGAAAATGATTTTCTTTTTAGAGCATAGACGAGATGCAGATATTTTAGCGAGCGAGCTAATTGTGAAAGGTTCAGTGAAAATTGTAATTAAAACTTGTTCGTGTAACTCAACGAACGGAGGCGTAGTGAAAATTCGTGGAATTCATAGTCATAAAGAAAGTGGGATTCGAGTCCTCGCTCGCTTCGAATGAAACAGAAATACCGGGGGCTCAGAGGACTTTGTGAGCGTCACCTGAACAGCGTTGAGCGCACCGAGCGCCTTCTTCGGCCCTGGTGATTTATGGCCGCGGATCCGGACCGGTAATGAAATTGCACCCTCTCACCCCCTCCCCTACCCGGTATACCCCCCTCTGTATCCATTCTAGAAATTACTACGCAACAGTGAGTCGTGCACTCACGATTGTCTCGCCTCCCCGATGCCCTGAGTCTTATGCTAATGTTTTTACTTTTTTGTAAAAGTTTACATCAATCAATTTTGAGATGAGGGTTCCTGTTGACGTCAATATTGATTGTTGTCAATGTGAACAGATCTAAGTATATATTTAACAGCATAACTTAATAATCACTGAACTGATTAAAAACTTGAGACTTTTATCAAAATACGAGTATCGCTGTAAGATATTATGTTGTAAATAATTTCATAACTTACGTTAAAAATATATAGTCTTATTTGTAGCATATTTTCAAAATTAAACTACATCCTCATTTAGAAACCAACGGCAATCAAAATAAGTTCAATTATACTTTATAAACGCTAATAAAAAAGTCATAATTTTACATTACGAAATCAAAACCGTATTTCGACTAATCCCAAAAACTGAAACGACCGTGCCAAAAAAAAAAAATCTACACGAACAAAAAAAAAATGAAAAAACATAATTCCGGTCGAGGGAAATTGCGATTTACGCAGAAAAACCTCTATAAAACACAAACACACGTATATATGCAAGCATTGTTGGGTAACTTTTAAAAACGGATCACAATGGCGCATTGAGTGTGACGGTACCACAATCCTGGCTGCGGACGCGACGCTTTTCAATTAAAAATTTCCAGTACCAATAAATTTTTCATTGAGCGACAAAGGTTTTGGTAGTTACTGTTCAGTGTGAGTTTACACGCAGTTAAACCATTTTGCGGTTGAGTCGATTGTCAGATCCTTGGAATTAACTAAAGCTTTTTTACTAGCTTTGTGCTGGGATTTCGTCTGCATTTAATAGTTTGAGTTATATTCTTTACTACAGCCTCTTCAAATTTATATTTAGGGTTTAAAATCAACACTGAGTTCTAGCAAAGTAGGTATTAGGTTAAGTGAACGATTGAGGATGGCATAAAGTGGAGATTGTAAAAGATCTAAGGCTAAGACTCCCTACTGGCTGAATGATGGTGAATTAAAATATTCTCATTATTCTTACGACCTCTGTGTTTAGTTACAGTACTGCTGCCTAGATGGGTTAGATTGCATTGATGTGTTCTTTTCTAATGTCTTTTAAGAATGTATTTAAAAAAAATACCATTGCAAGTTCTGTTTAGTTTTCAACTATATTTCGTAGCACATACTTATTTAATAAAAATATTACATGGTTATTAGATATTTTAAATAAATAAGTAACATACCGTTAAATGTTGAAATAGCCACGCCCGCAATATATTAGTGGCTACCTTGGGGAAGATGCCTCTTTTCTTCTGATTCTTCTTGCCGTTCGTGTCGTCATCTTCTTCGCCCGTACCCTCGCCGGAGCCGATACTCGCGTTACTTGCGTCACCTGAAAAAGACGATCAGTGTTTACTCTCTAAGATTCTGAAGATCTAATCATTGAAAATGAAGGTTGATTTAAGAGAGCAATAAGGGAATCATTTCATCCAGAAAACTTGGCTTTACTTATGCTACGCTGGCCATACGGATATAATTGTTGGTGACACCGTGTTGTATTCATGTTTTAGTCACTATTTACCGGGTATGATAAAAGATTTAAATGATGCCTACTATACCGAAACATTCCGAGATAGGGGGCGTTAAAAGATAGACGACTATTTTTATTACACGACTCAATATGACAAAATATTACAATTTATCATGATAAAACGGGCTATCCCCATTTATGTCAATGAATATTTCTTGAAATAACATGTTGCCAAGATAAGCAAGACACGTACGTACCACAAGACAAATTTCACATAATTATAACAACGTGTTAATCGAGTACCAGGCAGTTAGCGAACGCAGGAGATGTCCCGTATGAACACGAAAGCGTCTTATCAAACTGCGTCTGGCATATTAATTAGAAATGCCAAGTTGTATTTATTTAATCACCTGACACCGCCGCTGATTCCTATCACCCTGGTACCTAAGCTTAATTAATTCTTACTGTTTCTTATATGCGTTTTATGATTTCCATGATAACGGTATTTTCTAAATTGCGAATAGCCATTATTAATAGTTTATTTATAACATATTAGCAGTAACTTTCAAACGAGTCTTCATATAATATTAAGTAAGATGGGTATGAAAAACGTTTGTATATATCTATCGTAAATCATCTGATATTTAAGGGGTTGTTCTTCTCAACGAAATAGAAATGGCATACGATACTTTTTTCCTTTGAATAAAATATGGAGATAATTTTGGATTCTGTAGTACAGTACAAGGAGAACAGAAACGAGGAACAGGATAAACAAATTAGCGTGCACTGAGCTGTATCAAATATTCATCGCAACAGGAACAAATCGAATCTGTACCTAGCGGAGGTGAGCATCTTATTGCTGTTCCCTTTAATAATACAATTTTCACTCGTTTTTATTCCTTTAAGCGTTTTTTCGTACTTGAAAAGTGGTGACAACAGCTCTATATGATTCCGTTCGTGTAATAGTGCTGTAGCATGTTGCGTTGTCGTATTATCGATAAAAATGCGTGTCGGTGCACGACTACAGTATCGAGTGTGCGTATCTCATTCGACCGGTGGCATGCACATTGTGATGGTAATAGGGGCAAAGTAATAAAATTACTCTTAGGCCATTACCCTGCGCCCCTCGACGTCGCGAGGCCACCCCATAGCGATATAGGGTGTACAAGATACAATAAAACGTTAACATTTTGACAAAAACAACGAAATTATTGTCTGTGTAATTGTTTTATACGTGTACAGAGATTTATATTACCCGAATTACAGTTTAAAAGTTTTGTTTGAACGTATTTTATGATGTGTAACGTTTTAAAATGTTATTTTATTTTTTACTTTTGCCACGTTTTACCTCTACTGCGACCTTAAAAATAAAGACGTATGCACAAAAATTGAGGACTGATATTTTCATACATTGGTTAATTTTTCATGTCCATCCTGTATATACGATACGGTACAAAATCAGAGTGCAGTTGCATGATGCAAGTATTGTAATCCCCTAATTCATCTTACGCACACATGTGTCTGAACCCTAATGTTTCTAATACACCCCCGAATGGTGGAGCACAAACAAAAACAGATAGTCGTGCGAAAAGTCAAGAGTGCTAGTTCGGGTTGCGTACATTTTATCCAATTAGATTGGTGTTTGAATTTAAATATTTGCAGTCACAGCTTAGGTAGTACAGTTATCTGCAGTCACAGCTTAGGTAGTACAGTTATCCTATTCGTTAATTTCATTGCTATTTAGGCTTACAATCTGAGAATTCTTGGCATTCTTTAAGCACATCTTCTAAAATCTTGTAAGATAAGTAAACAGCTTACCATTAGGTGAGCGATTTGATCGTATCATTGCCACATTGTTGACAAAAAGCAATTCCCAACAAAAAGAAAAAACATTTTCAAAACGTTGTCAGTTCGCCTTACAGCCTATACAGCTATTAAGAAGACAATTCACAATTAAGTAACTACATTATTCACTAAAAATAAACTAGGAAGTACTTACTCGCAAAAGATTACAACAATGAATAAATAACAAAACATGTAAGTATACAAATAAAAACACTTACAATGCATAAAATAAAAATGTCACCCAACTCATCAAGTACCAAATAATGTGAACATTTGAATGCGCACAACGTAATCAAGACATTGAGATGAATCTAAACTCTTCACAATTCATGTCATCCTAGTATTTCGAACAACATAAAACGTTAAATAACAATTTTTAGATAATATCGTAAAAATATAATGTAGTTTTTATAATAATCTTGATATTAACACTTCATGCTCGAATTTATTATACGTTTTATATACATATTTAACTAAAGCTGCAGGTCTAATTTTTATACGATAATCGTGATCATTTCGAAATTCGTTGATATTTTTGTGGTTCATAAAAAAGATTTTGTAGATAAAATTTCTTTAGGGATTTTTACTACTGTTGATTTTACGATTAGGTAGCTACTACTGATAGTTATATTATCAATTATTGTATATAAAAGTCAATTTATAGACAGTTGTTTTTACTATTAAATTAAGTATACATGTATAAAAGTATCCGAAACGATAGAATGGCTATTCTCCCATATGACGTCGCTCGTACAAACGAAACTGCTCATTAGTGATAATCCTGTATGGTAGTGTTTGCTCCCATGGCGTCTGTAAGCCGATTGCCGGAACCCGACACCGAATCCGCGACCCTCGTGCTAGGGCACGCGTCCCGTGCGGTTTTGGATAACTTTGTTTTTCTATTTTAGATTTTGACAAAGTTATTCTGGCTTATATCGTGAGTTATCGTGAATGCTTTTGAATAGTAGCAATTTAGATAAGTTAGTTTGTATGTGCTATAGAAAGTTAAGCATTGATATGAAAGTTTGTGTCATTATTTTGATAATAATCTTGATATAAATAGCGCCAGGTAACCACTTAGTCGCCTACAAGTATTAAATAACTGGTTCCTATCTCACACCGCGCGTGGGTAGAAAGCTATCATTTTACTTTTTCCTCTAATACCGAGATGAGAATAAAATTTCGATTTAAATATTAAACATTATTACTTATGCATACATTTGACTACAGATACTGGTATTTCTTTTTATAAAATCAGTATTTTTTTGGTATATTTATTCACTGTTTTGGATATTCCTAATTGATGTTATATATCTTAAGTAACACAATAGTTTATTGTTAATCAAATTAAAAGGAACTGGTTCTTTGCTGATTGTATTATTAGTATAAGTTCTATCTAATGCAAATTAATGACGTGTGTTCTAAAGGAAAGATAGAGTGTGCTGTCATGTCTGTGTTTCAGATTAGGTTGGCTTTAGATGACAATAGACAGCTAACTGGAAACAAACCCAGAATAAATAATATTAAATATAATTATAATTAGACAATCTGATATTAGAACGCCAAGGTTCCCTGTATCATATTAGAATACAGTTCTTATATTGCTTATGGTGGCAGAAGACCAAGAGGTCCTCCTGATGGTAACCCGCTCATGGAGTTAAGTTATACATATTTATAAGTTCCCTGGTATACATAGAAGCTCTCTCAGTTGAAGACTAGTGCCGTTGTGTGTAAATTTGCGAATATTTTGTTTTATTTTTATTTATTTTATTTTAAAAAAGATAACTTCCGCACTAGGGATCATGCTCTGTGTCGCGGGGACTTTTACAAACATTAATTAACGGACACAAAGAACACACAGACTTAGGACAATAATTTGTGGATCTCACAAATTATTGTCCTGCGTGGGGATCGAACCCACAACCTCGTGCACGGCAGCCGCTTGCGCTGCCTTCACGCCACCGAGGTCGTCTATTATTTTAGATCTAACTTTTGGCACTTATAATGCTGGACATAATAAAAATATAAATATAATAATTGCTGCGTATATTATTTGATGAGATCATTAGAGACAAAGCTGTGGACCTCGGGTTCTGTCGGTGACACTCCTCAGAGATTTATCGCGTTACCCGACATTAGTGCAGGGCGCAAATGAGTGCAGAGACTATCGAGTTACGCCAATCAAATGGAAGCACGCGCTTTTTAGTGATGGGATTTTATATATCGATACTTATTTATGTTTACGATTTTTTAATAAGTTATAACTGTTGAGGAATCTTGTGTGAAAGTAAATTCCAGAATAGGACACAGGTTTACAAGCCTGCTTCTATTAACCCTATACCAATCAGTTTGCCCATTGTGGTAGTTTGTGCTGAGCTATTGTTTATAATACAATGAAAAACAAACTATAGAGCATTCTTACAAGAACCAGTACTTTACTTAACTAGAATGGCGCCGGTAATTACTAAGAGATTTAAAATGTATTAGGCATAATATCTCCGCGTGGTGACGGAGTAAGAATACAATATGTCACCACCCCATCTCATCCCATGGGTGTCGTAAAAACCAGCTAAGGTACTATTCGTAAATATTACCTTTTCGAAATAAAAAGAAGAAAAACTTGATATTAAACCCTATACCAATCCGTCTGGCCAGCGTGGTATTAGTGGACCAAGTATCCCTCCATTACGGTAGGAGGCCCGTCCCTGCAGTGGGACATTAATGGGCTGTTATGATGATATTATGCCTTTAAAAAATTTAATCAGCTGCTCTTAAATATGTATTAACGTTATTTTATGTAAATCACCGTATTAATTTTAATGAACTAATATTATTATGCTACTTTATTGAGTCAATCTTTTTCGAGACTAATATCTCGTTGCAATGTTAATAGCATCACCAAATTATAACTCATTTTAATGATTAATAACATTAAATGTCAAATAAATCAAGCAAAACATACTCCTGACATAAATTCTCCGTAAAACGCCACATAAATTACTGAATTAAATGATGAAAATACAAAATTTTGTGACAAATTTCTGTATAAACCAAAATTAAATGTTTTCGAACTAAGTTATCGATATATTATGTTTTTTCGCATCACTAGATGGCGACAACCGCGGTGTCGTAATACGTTCACCGATTTGATGGATTGGCTTCTTTGCAGTCCCTCCTATTTGCAAACACCCTTATCTGAGCTCCACGGGCGCAAGCAGAGGGAGGGAATCGGGGGCTAATTAAAATTGGTACCCAGACAACTATGGCAATCAATACAATACCTATTACAAGGCAATAAAGTCGTTTATCGCTTGTAGAAGTAACTAGGTATCGTTGCAGAGTTGCATCAAGGATTGGCCTGTGACGCAATATCTGTGGGAATGTAATATTAGAAATGGAATTTTACTTAATAAGATTGATTGGAGATTTTCCCTGACGTTGCTAATACGTTGATTGTGTGAAATGTCAGTGTTGAATTCTAAATGAATGTGTTGTAATAGGGTAAGTGAGGCGATATTGGTGTTTAGGTTAAGTAATTGGCAGTTTGCATTTTGCTGAAGGAAAATCACGAAAAGGGAGCACACAGGAATTAACTATGCTGGGTATTTTCATAAACAATAGATAATCTAATAACATTGGACAAAAAGCAGATAGACAGTCGGAATAGCAACTAAAAAAGCAGATTGGAGAAGACCAAAAAAGAATAAAGGGAATTCGATGGATGAAATAATCGGTCATTTTTAAAATCCAAAAGTGTTTTATAATTTTGTAAGTAGCAAAATTATTATTCTGCATGGGATACAAGTCTCCGTGTGGTGACGGAGTAAGAATACAGTGTGTCACCACCCCATCTCATCCCATGGGTGTCGTAAAAACCGACTAAGGGACTATCCGTGTATATTATCTTTACGTAATAAAATAAAGAAGGAAAACTTGAAATTAAACCCTATACCAATCTGTTTGGCCAGCGTGGTATTAGTAGGCCAAGTATCCCTCCGTCATTGAAGGAGGCCCGTCCTTGCAGTGGGACATTAATGGGCTGTTATGATGATGGGATACAAATTAACAAAATTACCAACCCTAAAATAAAATATAAATACATAGAGTTGTTAATACCTCCGAACGTTCGAGTTTGAAAACGCAGCGTATGCTTAATTACTACGCGGGGTGAATGATGCGACTGTCTTATTGTGAACAGTCAGCTTCATTACTATGTGAGATATTGACTCAGGGATTTTATGAAAAGTTACATTTTTGAATGTATACTGAGAGCGCGAGTAATCACCTAAAAAGTTTTACTGCAGAGGTCGCGGATTATATTCCTGTGCGAGTTAAAGATATTTGTGTGTAAGTACAACAGATGTTTTTACAACAAAAAGCACAATATTAGTATAAACTCGTTCAGGGGTTTGGGTAGTATTTTTATATTTAAATTTTACCTTTGTAATGTCTATGGAATACCAATAAAGTATTGAGTATTTTCATCTGTCTAGTAACCATAGTATAACCTTTGTATAGTTTGGGTTCTAGTGGCGACGTGGTAAGCATAAGTAAAATATATTAGAGAACTGACAATTTCGAAATATTAATTTAAAACATAAGGCCACAAGTCATAAGGACATAATCTTCAAATTACTTAAGTGGCAAAACATATTTTTTTATAAACTGTCATTATTTGTATGTACAAAACATTACAAAATAAAAAGACTTTAATAAAATGTGTATTACATTTTTATGAGCACTTTTCAGAAAGTGTTAAAATTGTAATTTTTAATACTTTCTTCTTTTAAAAGGTGAGTCAAAGTTGTCTTGTAATTTTATAAGTTTATTGTCATTTGATATTTTGAGACCGGGTATTAAATTTTGCGATTAAGCTTCAAGATTTTTGGTTTTATGTACGATTAAGGTCAGTAATGTTTACGGTTTCTGTGGCCTTCTGTATTTCATTTAATAAAACATTATTTAACATTAAACATTTTAACAATAAACGGAGGTCCTAATTCGATTTCCGTTTAATGTAAACCTTTGTTTGTATGGAAGTAGGAGTGCTTGTAGTCTTCGAGTAATATTTTATATGCATTTAAAAAAACTTTATTCATAGTGGAAACTCAGATTAGTTTAGAACTGAATAGCTTTGCGTCGAAATATTATATTAAGTTCTATTTCTTCACAATTAACTACAATCTTTTTCTGATCATTTAATTCCCAAATTTTTCGTACTTTTTTCTGCTTCACTCATCCATGACCATCTCGCCACATTGTCGTTTAAAAACTGTTTTTTTTTAATTCAACGCAATGTAAAATATTGTAGCATATATGACACACCAAAATCATTTAAATGTAACGAATAAAATAAATTAATAACAAAAAGTGCTTTTACGGCACAAATCTTAACCCTTACAATGGTCTCGGATCACGTCTCCGCGATTACGTACCATTGAAAATTAGTTTAATATCTCAAATTGACGATTCCGCCCGGAACGGCCAATTAAGAGGGAATAACACTTGGAATTATCATCCTGATAGCCAAGTTATGGGGTGCCTTTATGGACCATTAACTGAGCCGTAACTTGGGAGACGATTCACGAATATTTTGTACATATTAAACGTTTGAATTTACAATTCCATTTATGATATATGTAAACATGCAATTAAAAAACTAGCTTGCTACTAGTTTATAACATATAATCGTTAATTTAATACTTAATTTAAGTCAATAAAAAGCGTGAAAAGATTTATGTTAACACCTGATGAGTTTAACTTATAATCACGTCGTACCCTAAGTTATAACCACACGAATTAACGGATTAAAATAGTAAACAGCAGAGCGTTGCCAGCAGTCTCTGTCCCTCGCCCCTAACTCGTAGCGGCCGTTCATTCGCGCATTGATTTCAATTTGAATTTTAATTGTGGAATATTATACAAAATTACATTGCTTAATATTCACCCCGGGGCGGCAATTTTTGCATATTTTTAACCCTGTTCGTAGTCGTTTTGGTGCGGGTGGGTGCTGATAAAAATCGCATATATTAACTAAGAGAGGCCCGGATTTTGTGAGTAGATAGTCGGGCGGTTTTCATTAAAGCCGATACGGGCGAGATAGGTGTCGTATTTTATTGCTTATCCTCGAACCGGACCGTTCTGTAACGTCTTAAAATTCTACTTAAAAGATTGTACTTTTGAGATTTTCGTGGACATGTTTATGTTACTTCCGACCGCATGGCTTAACAAGAATATTATTATCTGTAGATTATTTTATCAATCATAATCTTTATTGCTTTTAGAAGGATTAGTTCGAGGGAAGCAATTGTGCTTCGATATAAACGTAGTTTATTAACGTCTTCAGTACAATCACCATAACAAAGCTATAAACTGGAATTTTCCGCTCGGCTGACTTTTAATCAAGTGGGACAAGTCGCAACTTTTGACGACAAAATATGCATTGCCTTTTTAAGTAATATCAGTGCATGGTTAAACAGGGTTAAACGTATAAGGGGCTGATCGCGTTCGACATGACTTAATGTGATTCTGAGTTGCAACTTTATTAATATGGTAATAAATTAAGTTTATATTTCGTGAAACAGATGTCGTTGAAGATGTTTTGAATATTATTAATAATTTATGATCTCCTCGGGATTACGTTCAGTTTAAACTTGTGGTTTGATGGCCATGTTATTATAGAGTGTGCAAGGTGATAATCACCCTTTAAATACACAAATCATTTTGGAGAAAGCAAGATGATTGATATGGAAACATATTTTAGATTGATATCTTAATACTGGCTTATGAGAGGAGCAACTCTAAACATAAGATTCCGTAAATAGTTGTTTGAAATTGTATCTACCTATCTGATGACTGTTTGTACATTTCTCGAGTTCCCACTGATCAGTTTAATCAAAACAGAAATATCAGAAGTTAATCTACATATTAAGTGCCTGTTCTGCCTGTTATGCATTATCTCTGCCAGTCAATCAAAGGACTTAATACAAGTGACATTACCATGTTTTTATTTTTGCATAAGACAATGTTGGTAATACTTTTCTATTAATGTATAATAGTATAATTAGACTGTAAGCTTTCTGTAAAATATATAAATAAATAAATAAATTAATTACTCTAAGGTGGTAGACAAGCAAATGGCCCACCTGATGGTAAGTGCCATAAGCTGATAAGTCTTAAAGCACTGTAATTTCAGTACCTCCTACACACAGCTTGGAAATGGATGAGGAGGGCACAGCAAATTTTTAGAGCAATCATCATAACAGCCCATTAATGTCCCACTGCAGGGATGGGCCTCCTCCCGTGACGGAGGAATACTTGGCCTACTAATACCACGCTGGCCAGACGGATTGGTATGGGGTTTAATATCAAGTTTTCCTTCTTTTTATTTCGTAAAGATAATATTCACGGATAGTCCCTTAGTGTTTTTACGACACCCATGGGATGAGAAGAGGTGGTGACATATTGTACTCTTACTCCGTCACCACACGGAGTCATATTTTAGCGCAATAGCAGATTGTAATATGAAAATTGACATTACCTATTTGACGGGTTGACTTCTCGAGCTGTCTGTTTAGTGGTAAATTGATCAGGACTTAAGGAATCCAGCTTTCATTCCTCAGTCGATGCGAACTCAAGATTACCATCATTTATTGAGTTGCTTTTTTTAGTTGTTAAAAGAATATCAATTGCGCGATGAGCTCGCAATTAGCTGCAAAAGAAATATTTGTGCGTTCCTTTAGATAAACATCCTTTAGTATTTTAACAAATTTATTGTAATTTCTAGATGTGTTTCTTTTTAACTTTTTTGACTTAAGTTCTGATTGTTGTTTTTTGTGAGATAAAGGTTTCCTTGAAAGCGAAAACCTTATCTTTTTATAGTACGGTTTGATGTCCCCACTAATGTGTATTGTTCAAAGCTCGGTCATTTTATAGCGTTTATTATAATTTACCACTCTCTGTGTGGTTATGGAATAAAAATTAATGTTACCACAGCCTTAAGGCATCCCACGGGTGTCGTTAAAGACGGTTAATGGAAATATTGCAAAACAAATAGTACGAAAATCGATTTAACAGACAAAAAAATCAAGGCTTAGAACAATAATTTGTGGATCACATAAATAATTAACGTGATCATACATCACACAAATTAAGAATTTCCTTTTAGTAATAACAACACATACCATACATATTTATTCAATTAAAAAACTAGAGGAAGTAAAAATATCCAATTAACTAATAAAAAACAGTACTCATTAAAACAAAATAGATATACTACTTAAAACTATCGATACCTGAGTTGTACATCGATTATGCTAATCAAAAATATTTTATCGATACTAACAAACATTAAACAAATAATTTTATTACATTTAAAACGTCTTTATTTACGCACCACATTAACTAAAGCAATTTCCAATCAAATCAAGACGACGTAAATCTGTTAGGTACGGCCGGCCTGACAATAAAAACCTGACATACCCGCCGGGGGGTTAAACAGCTCTCAGTAGGTATCCGTTGATTGCCGATTTCAGGGTTGTTCAAGTTCACGTGAATTTTCTTTTTATTGTGTTTTTATTATGTTTTCATTACCCCCGTCGATCTGTTTTATTACGGTATCGGCTAATCTTAGTTAATAATGATAGCGATGTTATTGTTATAGAGGTATTAAACTCTTTAGAATAAATGAGGAATTACATAAAGTTGTTAAAACGAATCGTAAATTATTTATGTTTTATGTTAGGGAATAAACTTCATTATTAGAAAATCTGTTGGTCGCGTATGCTTTTATAGATATTAAACTGAGGGAAAGTATGTTAGGTTTAAATTCATGACCTAGCTTTTGTTTGTGGTTTCTTCTGTACTTAATTTATAATAACTGCAGTCTGATTTGAGTGGAATTGACTAGCAAACAGAAATAATCTTGAGATACGCGAAGTGAAAATAAACAGATATTTTCCTCATACGGATAAATAAATACTCAAGAGTTTCAAATATGATAAAAGCCAGGATTATAATAAAATATAAAGTATATTAAGAACTTGTTGTTAGTACAACAAAAGGCAAAACTCGCCTACGCGACCGGTCCAAGTACTAGGATAGCATTTATCCGAGGAGATCGCCGTGTGAGGCCGTTCATACACCGTATTTATGAACACCGCGCGTTCATGAGCGCCTGGTAACGTTACACCACACTGCAGTGATTAATATGGTGGTTTTTTTTGGGATGACAATGGGTAAAGCTTGTTGTAAATGTCTTGCGGTTAATATGTCGCTTCGTACTTGGTGTTTTTACAAATGGAATGGAAGAAAATAGTTGATAGAGATCAAGTTATAAATGGTATCTGAAAATCTTTACATCGAAACTGCAATTTGATTCTTGCCTCGTAAAAAGGCACATGCCTAATATGCAGCGGGGAAAAATATTCTTAAACTGGAATAATCTATACAAAGTGATATTGCTAAAAAAGTCTAATAAATTAAAATACAGTACGACATAATATTAGAAATAAGGAAATTAATAAAAGAGGCATGGTCTAGCAATGAACATCCATTGACTGATACAATGTTGATTTTGAAAAAACTACAAGTGTTTAAACAAAGTAACGAAAGAAATTCAACCTCAAAGATCTTTGATACGTAATTAATACTAAAAGAGATAAAAAAAAGCTGTGCAATATTTATCAATACTGGCAGTGTCATCGTCCGGCGCCGTACATTCGATACCCGGTGCGCATGCGCAGGTCTGATACTATCGCATGCCTTGCACAAGTAAAATACTTTAAAACGTGGATCTTTATAAACAACAAAAATGCTGTTTCTCCTTGTTGGTAATTAATATTTTTTGAATAAGGTTCCTGATTACAATATACATGTCTTATGTATTAACGGATTTTATTTTTTGGGTTCTCAATGTGGTAAAGGATTGAGGGTATCTGGTGTATTTTACTATCTCTTACTAAGGATATTTATGTTCAAAGATATTATCTTTACAAAAACAAAAGGAAGGAAATCTTGACAAAAGCATAGACTAAAATAGAATATATACTCAAAATGTAGTGAGACTTTTGAGCATTTGACAAGATTGCCAAGATGAAGGAGTGAAGTAATTTTTTTGACTGTAGTTTTCAATGCTAGGCTGTATTCGAGCTTTCCATCAAGTTCGATATGGCCACTGACGAATCTTTTATAGAATAAGACCAGGACGCTGTAATACTAGATAGCCCAAGCTTGTCTCCCTTACTAGCCATTACCTTTACAAACATGAAACTTGTAATAAATACAATACTTAAGAAACAGTTGTTCGACATAACCTCAGTAAACAATAGTCTGATCAAATGAGTTGAATTATAAACGATCAGAGTTAATTGTTATTTGAATAAATACGTGAGAGACATTGTAAAACGCTTTGGTCGGATCCGTTTTGTGAATACAAATGACGAATAGATCTCATCAATCTTTATAATAAGTTAGCGTGCTTGTATTTATAATTGTGCTATCGAATATGATTAATTTTTCTGATTTTTGTATAGTTTTTGATCGGTCCGGTCGTCTAAAGATTTCTTTGCTGGGCGTTCATGTATTTACTTTTCTGGAAATCCTACTATTTTCGGCGTTATGTCTATAACAAAATGTTTTATCCAAAATGATCCAGTCTTTGGAATGTGATATCTTTCGCTTTTACTATATTTTATAGAAAGGTATAAGCTACATTTAATACATACCTTCAGACACACAAGACATTGTACCTAAAGTTAAATCTAATTTCTATTTAACTCCTTTCGTTAAGTTTATTTTAAACTTAATCTCTAGTTAAAACGAGAATCTTAACTATAAGATACGATATCACCTTGACAATTCTTAGAGCTGCAACTGCCTGTGCCCATCACGCATCAAATTGCAATCTATTCGCGACCATCTAATTGAGATCACCAAGCCGCGTGTCGTAAACCGCGCGCTTTACAACCGCCTTGTCGCGCGTCCTAGCGACCAATAAATCAACAGCAACACTTATATTACTGTCACTCGTAGCCGCGTCATAAATGGCGTCTGTATTGGGTGTTGCCAGACTAAAATAACCAAGCAGTTTTCGCGACTAAGCCGTGGATTAAGTCGCGATTGATGTCGCTGTTTTTGGACGAGTCATTTAGTTGTAAATATATAACGTAGTAGGACGTTGACGTTTGTACTTATAGTAATTGGTGAGACATTAGATAGTGTGGATACGGGAACTGGTATTATTTTATTAATTAATGTTGAACACATACGAGATTAAAGGTAAAAGAGTTCGGATATATCTTTTAGGTCCTCGGTTAGGTATATGCTGACATTACCCTGGTTAACTACAAATATTTTAATAATGATAATTGGGAATCATTGTTTCCTAATTTTGATAAATATTGTTAAGTGCAAATAATGAAATTTAAAATGTACTTTGAAAATAAAATAACATCTCAAATATTTATCACTTTCAATACCAGACACATTCTAATCAATAAAAGTAAACTAGAATTAAAACTCAAAATAACATTCTTCAAAAATACTGAAGAAACATTAACTACCACTTAAACAATGAATATATTATTTAATATGTAATTAACCAAATTATTTAAAAACAGCACTTAAAAGAGAATTAAAAAATACTATTCCGATGTCCTAATAAAAATACCTGCTTTGATTTATTACTTAAAATAAGATCTTCTATACATCTAACTTATAATAAATAATATCTGCTGCCCGCCACTTTCATGATAACAGCCTATTAATGTCCCACTGCAGGGACGGGCCTCCTCCCGTGACGTAGGGATACTTTGCCTACTAATACCACGCTGGCCAAACGGATTAGTATAGGGTTTAATTTCAAGTTTTCCTTCTTTTTATTTCGTAAAGATAATATTCACGGATAGTCCCTTAATCGGTTTTTACGACACCCATGGGATGAGATGGGGTGGTGACATTCTGTATTCTTACTCCGTCACCACATATTGTGTTTTTATTAAGCATAAATAGGATACTGTCCCTAACTCGATGTGTTTAATATATTTAATTCTATAGGTTTGTCTTTTCTGTTGTCATTTAAATGGCGATGCTCCGTTGATCGGCCCCTGTCTTTGTTCTAATTTTATTGAGTGCTAAACGTTGCCCGAGCTGGCCAAGTCTTTAAAATGTAAATTTATACTGAATTGCTCTGATTTACGTCGTATCTCTAATGATGTAAGAAATTTCTTTGAAATCGTCATTAACTGCTTATATTTTGAGCTTATATCAAGATTAAGTCACTTGAATTTTTATTTGCTTAACGATGTTTTTAAATCTTTTTTAGGTTGCGGAGTTTAATTTTGCGTAAAAATTTTGCTATCTCTTTTGATTTATTTTGTATATGAATTTAAGTGTTCTATTCTCACGGGAAAATGTTTATACAATAAATCAACATGTCCTTGTTTTCTATAAAGTTTTTTTTATTATATGTAAAAGAATAAAACTATCCGTTAATAATGCTACTTACCAATCTATTATTTGTTTGTCATTCAATAGAAAAATGTCGTGTTTTTCATATAGAGTTTAAAATAATTGTCAATTATAATAACACAGGTACCAGGGCACCATAAAAGCTAACAATATGTAAAGTATAATAGGTAGTACTAGGCGTCCAGCTGCAAAATTAAATATTAGGAGCGCATCCGTACAAGGTAGGAGGAGATCTCAGACGAGTTTGCATAAGCTCTTCAATTATGGACTCACAATATAAACTCTTTATTGTAATACTCTATGGATGATTGTAACAAGAAATAACTAGATATTTTAGCAATATGTTTTTGCAATTTTTGCATAGATGGCACTTTTTAATTTAAATTTAAGAAAGTGTTGTGACATTTACGCAAAGTCATTTACTGTCAAACTAAACTAAATTTGTACTCTGGCTGATGCAACTAATAAACACACTTTCATGCCTTTTCCTTCTCCATGTGCCTACACAAAGATTTGCATTGAGCCGGAATCCAACACGCTACCTTTGCTTACCAGCCATGGGATATAACTACTACGCCACAGAGTTCAATTACAGCTATAACAATAATATACAATTATTATGTATCTAATAATACATCGTTTTCTAAATTACACCGCCTCAAGGCAGACATTTCTTACAGTTAGCTTATTCATTATAATAATTATTTTAGTATCGATTTATTGACGCATACCGCTATTCGCCACTAGATGTCGCGACGTCTAAACTATTATACCGCTAGGAAATTATTGCTTATTACTTGGCAACATTACGTAGTTTCAACAAGTATTATAGGTACTTTAAAATGTGGGTAAGTCATTATGTATTTTAATAGTTACTAACTTAACAATAAATATTCAATTTAACAATAAATATAATACTTATTCGTCACAGATTTACTTATCGTTGTCTTGTCTTAATCTAAATAGTGCTTGTACTATGAGTACCTAATAGACAAAGAATAAACTTTTGTCCTTAATATTTTTAATCAAATTTTATTTTGAGCCAGCAGGTCACCTGATGGTAAGTGATCACCGCCGCCCATGGACACCCGCAACACCAGAGGTATCACAGATTCAGATGATGTATCTGACTTGTAACTCAAAAAGCCAAATATACTATAACAACCTCGATGGCAGAGCGGTTGAGTATGCGGCTGCTGTAAGCGAAGTTCCAGATTTGAATACTACGCAGGAAAATTATAATCTGTGCCAACAAAACACTGTCTACAAAAATAAACTGGCCACAAAAGCCTATACCAATCCACCTAGCCATTACAAGAGGTCAATCCCTGTAGTGGGATTCCCATAGTCAGATTTAATGACCATATTCTAACAAAATCTTTTGTAGTAAATATGTACTTATTTTGTTTCACACTTAGTACTGTGGTCACAAACCACTACATCAAGTCTTGTTAGTAAAGTTTTACGACATATCTGTCATTTTTTATTTACATTCTTTACATTTACTTGTGACTAGTTATGTTTTGCGGTTGCGGTCGTGTTTGGATTAACATAAATTTCTAGTAATGAGTTAGTTGACACCTTCGAGTACTTTGCGTGCTGTATAGCTTTTTGTGTTAATATTATATTTATTTAATGCGTTTTTTTAATTGAATATGCAATTTCGAAAAGGGCACATATCTGAATATTTTGTAAAACACTTTTTTCATGTCATGGCATGGCGTTCTAAATACTTGTATGCACCTATTATGATCGAAAAAGGCATATCTCCGACATTCGTTCTATGGTAAATGTTATGGCGCGCACAGAAATAGTTTCGAAAAGGTCACAACTCTGAGCTTCCAGAAGAGGATTTTTAAACAAAAGACAACATTATTGCTTTTGTTTCAGTATTATATTTAATTTTAAATTACTAAAATAAAAGTTTCGCCAAATTTATATGGTTTTTTTCTGTAACTTATGAGTACTCAACGTCGTAAATTTCGAAAAGGGCACATCTCATAAATTTTGTATATCGAAATATACATATATAATAACGTCAACATCTAAATATTTCTGTAACTTTCGAGAGATAATATGCCCTAAAATGTAACCCAAAAACATTTTTGCTAAATATTAGATTCAATTAAAAAATGATTAGTTTTTTTCATTTCCTGGAAAGTTTAAATATTCAGATATGTGCCCTTTTCGAAATTGCACATTCAATTAAATAATATATTAAAAATTTAATTTTTTATAATTATTAAGTAAATTAATCTTCCTGTTATCCTAAATTCTACATTTGGATTATACTTTTAACCACATCTTTTGGCTAATTATGTTGATCACTTCTAAGACCATTTCCACATTATGTAGTCCTGCATAACAGCGCGCGTGCTTTAAAACTATCAATAATATTAAAATTAACACGGGAAATAATAAACTTTATTTAGCATAGCTGTTTTTAAACAGAAATCTGGCATTACGTTATTTCCTAAGACCAAGAAGCAGACAATGAAAAAAAACATAATTGTCATCAAAATATTTATTGTGTAGAATCCTGTCCTTGTCAACGCATTTAAATAAAGACATGTCGTAATTATTTTTGTAATTTTTAACAATATTAATAATATGGCTGTTAAAGTAGACACATAATTAACTTGGATTAAAACTATGAATAGCATCCATGTAAGGTATTGATTAAATAGTTACACAACATGAACGTTCAGATAATCCGCATGATTATTTCAAATCACCTACACATTACATTAGGTGTAATCTCCAGTAATGGCGGCGGTGTTGCCAGCCGCCGGCGTCCCGCCGAATTGTGAGAAAATAACACATAGTTAATACAACACTTATTACAAATTATTTTAATATTCATAGAAAATTTATATCTTTAATATTATAAATATATTTAAAAAATGACAGGGATATGCATGACATTTGAGGAGATTACATTATTCACACATTATACAATTATTTACTTAAACCCTTTAGTATTTATATCCGAGCGAGAGAACCGTGGACAGAATGGATATTGACAGCGAGGCGGGAAAGCGCGAAGGCGGCCATGACACTTTTTTCTTTTTAATTTAAAGTGTCACAGTGGACGGCAAAGTGCGCTTTATGCCAGTGTCAATATTTTACTTTTTATTTTTGAAATCTGTATTCTCAAATTACTCAGAGATGAACATAGTAAGCAATTATAAACTTCTTCGTTTTATTATGTATAAGCGTATATTGTCATTTACCCGTTTGGCACGATCCCTTTACTATACATTTTATTAATTTAATTTATCAGAGTCTTTATTCGGATTATGTCTCGATCGAAGTTACGCGTTTCGACGTTTACTAAAAAGAATATAATAAATAAGACCGTAGCGAAAAAGCAATAAGACGCACGTCAGAAATAACTTGAATTACAATTTTAATCTTGTCAAATCCGAGTTTTTATTGTGATCGGGCGGTCCGCGTACGGTGGACATAATTTTCGTTTTCAAAGTTTATTTAATAAGGAGTTCTCGCTATAAGAAATAATATTAAAGTTAACCGCGCCCCGCGAGGGTTGGGACCTCGTATAAATCCGCGATTTTTATATCCAGCTCATTATTATTTTTGAACGTTCGGAACGGCCGCTTATGAATAAAAAGTTGACTTTATTTCGATGCAAAAATATTGTTAAACGACAAAAAGTTATCGGTGAGAGTCTCTGGTCGCCTGAGCTTGAACTGCACCGAGGCGTGTGTCCACTGTCATTTATTGGCGATACATTGTATAATCATATAATAAGCAAAATATTGCGCCGCGAGTCGCTCATGAATATAAAAACAATTAATTACATTATTTTTGTATCTCGTTTGTCGGAATTAAATTAATATCAGTTAACTCACTAGTTGAGATAAAAATACCTACTGGAGAGTAAAAAATGCCTTTAATCATTGAAGAGTATGAGCCGCAATTCTCGCATACTGTATCTATTATAAAACGCCTGCTTTCCATTAAACATTTTTTTGACAGAACGTTTATTTTAAGTAGATGGGTATTTTTATCAAATTACTATAATTTTGGTCAAACAAAACTACGAGCTGTCAGAATTGACGTCGGTAAATCATCGGCTTGACCCTTTTTTGTTACCTACTTTAATAATTTCGTTAAGGGCTTTTTAAACGGGCTACATATTTGGAATAGCTGTTGGTACTTTATGGGCCGGATCATTTGTATAGGAATTTAAATGGGATCGCTTTAAAATTGGATTACAATAAAAATCGAAGAAACGCCATGAGAATTATTTTAACTATTTGAACATCTGGACGACGCTTACGGAATCAAAGAGGACAATAAAAACTTGACTAAAATAAACAGTATTGTAGTCGGACAACAATGCGAGCTAATGAGTGCGCATCAATCGTACCCGCTCGACGAAAAACAAACATAATTAAATCAAGATACTAGATATAAAACGGAAACTATTACGTGCAGCGTCGGCCCTGCCAGACCTATAGTGCCGCGGCCACAAGTCGCCGATAGCGCACAGGTTTATACAATATATCTCATTATTCATATCTCAACAAAGAGGGGCATAAATTACGCGGCCCGAAAATATCTAAATCCTAATCCATTCGCCTCGCTTGTCCCCGTCTGAATCCGATTTTAAAATATTTATGAAAAGGCAACAAAAAGTTTAAAAAAACTTGAGTCCAGAGACAGAATTAAAAATAATAAAAAAAACACATAAGCCCCGAGAGCGAACGTTGGAAAAAAGTTAAAATGATTGTAGGGCATCTCGATATGGCGTTGTTTTTTTCTCAACGTATCTCCGTTTCATTAGATTCGTTTCAATTCTGTCGGGATTAGTCGGAGAAAGGTCTCTTAAGGATAAAATGCGATGTCCGTTGATTTATAAAGATCCTCTCTTTCGGGCGATGGGACATAATTAATTGTTCGGCGTGATCTATTGCCATGTTTTTTGTGTATTGGACTAGCAGGTGATCGTTGTTTAGATTCTGCCGAGAGAACGGGGTGCCGAGAGGCAGGCGGAGTGCTAGGGCGGCGGGTCCACGTGCGCGGGCCTCTGTCTCTGACAGCTCCCGAAATTAGTCACGTGGCCACTAATAGCCCCACGGGCCGGGGGTGCGGTACTCGCAGTTTTTTCCCGGCTCTCGTACGGTTGTTTACAACAGTTGGTGGCTATCGATCCACCGCCCGGATATAGACGTAAATACGGCGTTATTCATCGAGTGAAGGCCTGTTTTGTTTGCACACCGCCCTCGTCTCGGCTGTTTTTCATCGATTTTCTGGCGGACGGTGGTGTAGGTTACAAGCTTTGTCCGCTACGTATTGTAAGGAGGTAGTAGTGGATGCGCTCTACGTGTAATCGTGGTCGTGATCAGAGGCTGAGCAGTAGAGGCAGAGGCATGTGTGTCGCGCGCGTGTGTGCGTCCGGCTCTCGGGGCGCACTGCTCGATTAGCGCGGCCGGCACCGCCACGCCGCCTGATTGGGCCATCCATCACCGCCGCCGCCCGCTCACCCACCCTCCGGCCCTGCGCGCGCCTACAACCGACTATCCCCTCTACGTCCTACGCACCAAGGTCCCCTATCGTATAATACGCCCCCGTCGCGTTAATGCCGCGACGCGCGCAACACAGATCGAGGCGTATTTTTAAGACGGATACTTAGTGCGTTACATTATTATACTTTTGTTTTTTTTTGGTTGCGGGCATGTAACCCACACGGTCCGTGTTTTCATATGGCGGCCGGGTCGACGCACCGCTCCGGTTATGATACCGAATGCCTTTACATTTTTGATTGAGGTTTTATTTTATTTGGCGCGACGCTCGAACCGATTACGTTTCTCGTATTCGTTCACCGGTCGGACAGTTTTTGTTTCGACGCGTTTCATTGTTCGTAACGAGATCGATTTTAACGATAAGCCATCATTTTTAATGAAGACGTGGGTGTGCTTGCTCCTTACTCGCAGTATAATACGCTACCTATTGCAAGTATCCTACAACATGTAGTACACGACGATAAACGTGTTCACTGAGGGAAATTTCATGGATGAAAGTTTATGGTGTATTAGCATATAATCGTGTTGTTGAGCGGAGGTCGCGGGTCGCCTCGTACAAATTGCATTCTCACGCACAGGACCACCGACATGATACATGACAAGATAAAACACACAAATTCGTGAGAGTTAATCGTTAATTTTTCAATACAAGATATTGAATGGTGGTCGTTATTAATATTGCTCGTTTTACGATGGTTTTACGAGCGCACCATGTTCCCTCAGTTACTTCCGTAAACTTAGCGTTTATTGAGTCACCATGTTGTGTGCTACACAACTTTTACGAGCATATCGACATGAATAGTTTAATAAAAATCATCAAAAGTTAGGAGTTTCAATAAAAATTTGTTTTACCTAATTGTAAAGTGATCGTGAACAGTAAACGAGCCCTTATGCTCGTAAATAATGAAATATTAATATCTCAATAAAGCAGAGATATCAATAGATATCCATAAATTTGGATTTCAATCGAAAGAAATATCAATGGGGATTTTACATGGCTGTATTTTAAAAAGTTTTCGATTGTATTAATATCAAAAGAGGAAGTGAAGGAAGGAAACGTTAACAACTAATGCATGTTCAGGGTGGTATCAATAGATCAAGTTTCTTTCTATTTACTGAAAGACACCTATCCTCCATATAGTTTTAGACTGATATGAAGAGTACATAGACATCAGAAGCTAAGAATGAGTATCAGGGGCACGGTTTGTCTGTCTCATCATCAAAATAGGATTAACATTTCCGAGCAACTGAATTAAAATGGCTCCTCCATATCATCTAGTAGCTTTATAGAACATATAACTACGCTACAGCTATATTAAAATAAAAGTAATCAGTTAAATAAGCTGGACTCGACCGCAGCATATCTTCACCATCGATACTCATTACAATGTAAAGTTTTAACGCTCGTTTAGACGCCACAACGAATCACGGCCTGTTATTTAAATTGTTCAAGAGCCGAGAGTAATTTAACTCGAGGAAAAACTGGTTTTCAAGTGAAATTCGCGCGCTATCTCATCTCTCGTATCTCTTACGATCGCCATGTTCGTCCGACGAATAGATATAGTCGAGTTAATAGCGCCATTTGCGAACATAATAAAGTACATAACCGCTTGGTCATTGTACTGGACGTAATGAAGCCACGAGTGCAATTTTCGCGCGAGCATGACCTCGCCGAGCGATCGCATCGAGCTCGACTTTAGCTTTAAAAGGTTCAAGCGAAATGAGCGCCCGGAGACCGCTAGTAATACTAAAATGCATTTCTGCGCACTCGGGCGGCAGGCTTTGAGCTCCTCCAAACGTAGATTGAGATTAAACCACTCATGAGGATATGACGCGAGAACCTTCCGAGCTAAGAGCTAATTCAGCCTCTTACGTTAAAGGCTGTTACGACGTTCTTCTCCGAGTCGCCCGCTAACGAACAACGATTCCCGCTCTAATTTGCGGACATGGCGAGCGATCGATCTCATTGGATTTTTGAAAAAGGAACACCGAAGGCACCTTATGAGCCGAGGCACAAATTGAGCAATTTAGTGCGAGCCTGCTCGCGCGCGCCTATCTACGTCCACCCATCTCGCTCCTCGCCTCGGCCTGCATCCTAAATGAGAATATTAAAAATTAGTTGGCTCATATTTAGACCCGCCGTGTAATTACGTGCGCGGAACGCATGACAAATGACTTGGACGACCGCCGTTGGAGACAAATCAATACTGGACGCCGAAAAAACTAAGCCAGTCTAATAACAAATTATAAATAACCGGATCCGAAAAGTTTGTTAATGATGTCAGGAAAAAACTATCTGCTTAATGAATATATTATTAGTTTGCTCTTGCAATCGCCATTACGGTGTGCGCATAATGTAGAGTATGATAATCGAGAATAGTCGAGGGAACCATTACCTGAAATAAAACAAACAATTGTCGGTATCGCGCTACGTCCATGCGTCATTATCAGCGCTTTGTTTTTGTTACTAATTTAGGTAAAAACACCGTTGTAGCGGGCAACCCTGGCGAGGCATTCCAACGCGCCCCGTAGCTATGGTAACCGACGCACCGCACCACCCACATAACCACCATCCAAAACACAAACAAATAACAACCTTATTTTTTACACAGCACAACTCTAATCAGCAACAGACCGAAATGAAGTTATAACCTTCTTTTACGACGGTCGACAATTGTCGATACCCAATCATAACAATGAAATTGCGACCTTAATGTCTCGATGTAAAGTGCTTTTCGGAATGCGCGAACGACTTAAGAATAGCGACATAAGGAATTGTTTTATCTCTTTCGTACGTCGTAAAGACGGGGTTACTCTGTCTCGCTCGCGTGCTGAATCCTTTCTTGCTAAAGACGGAATCGATATACTTGATATTTCTCTTTCTGGCACAGATTTTGTTTGAAACGTTGGGACTGTCAATACGTCTTCGATAACGTTACGTTCATACACTGAAAACGTTTAAAGTCACGATTCTAAAATATTTTTAGCCGTACAGAAAAAAATAGTATTAATGGCAAGTCGTTCGAACGAGAGGAATACAGTAATTGATATGTAATGGAAACGGGCAATGACGCTGACGTATAAAACAAGAAAGAGATAGATGTACAACATTATGCACGAGTAAGCGAGATGGTTATCGTACTATACGAGTAATAAAACGATGCATGTGCAATTTATTGTTACGGTAATTGTAACCCTATACCTGAACGATAAAGTATAATTTCTAACTTTTCATTTTCGAAATAGTTTTAACTACTATGTCCTAGATGGCGTTGATATACTGGTGTGTAATTAGTAAATAATTTAAGTGGTATATCAAATGATAATTATTTCTTTCGATTTTTTTATAAAGTCACAAATATAGGTATGTTTTATTTTAAACCAAATTTAAAATGACCTATACTTATTATTGTAATGTTTCAACCTATTCAATACAAACTTAAAAAATATTTTCATAAAAATTCCTTCGCGATATTGGAAGCGACCTTGCAACAAGATGACACCAAGATCGTATCTTAAGATAAGACAAAATGATCGATGTGCTGTCGGCCATGCGTGCACGCCACAATCATTCGATATCCATTCGAACACTCGATACAATCGAACACGAGTTTCGATACATGAAAACACAACTCGAGATACCTTAAAGTCGATATTTCGATGTTTGTGCATAGTGCTGTAATGACAGATGTAAATGTCATTAGATTTTTCGTCGGCTCATTACTAAGAATCGATTTGAACTGTCATCGGTGTATTTCGTCGTTTCGAATTTAGAATAATGTTTATGGTATTATGATTGTAAATAGTTTTTAGGTGATTTTTAAGAGTGGGAACATTATGACACTATTTCTTTTTTAATTTGCTTTTTCCTTGTAATAACGGAGGTGTGTATATTCGTCATGTTAATTAGATTTGAAGTACTTATTACGTGTACTATTTTATTCTTTTTAATTCTTTGGAGAAAGCCTTTATTAAGTTAGTTAATTACCTATGTTGTCTTGGTACTTATTTTTAAGAAATAATCAATTAACTTGAAATGATGCCTAAACTTATATCATTTGGCACTGATATATCTTAACTGACTTTAACAACTACTGACTAAATGACCTTAACAACTAAAATAATTTATAAAAAAACTAGCTAGGGCTTATTCCGATGATTGTTACGTCATTCGGGTGCATCCCTACCAGTGTTGCCATACCTGGGTACTCACCCGGGCTCCCCAGAAACACGGAGGAGTAAACTCGCCGCGCTACGTCGGGAGGTGACGACCATTCGCGTCGGGAAGGACACCATTTGCCTGGAAAGATAAAGAAAAAATATATTAGAATGTGTTTACTAAAATAATGTTTCGATATTCTTTTATTTTAATTAGATGATGGTAAGCGTCGCTGTCTCATTAGTGATGTAGTAAGAATGGAAAAACAAAATCTACTCTTTCTCATCTTGTGTCTGTCGTAAAGCCAACTAAAGGGGATCCTACACTTTTAGCTGTATCTTTATTAAAAATATATAAAACTTGTTACATAGCCCTGCTTAGCCTGTTACCACGAGGGCTGAAATAGTTAACTAGTCAAATAACAATCTTTGTAATTTTAATTTATTTTTACGGTTGAATAAAATTACGAATTATATTTTGAATAATAGTACAGATAACAATAACTTATATTAATACCACAACCTCTTTATTTATGACATAGACAGCACAGATTTAAAATGACAGTGTTGGCAATTAACGGCCATTAAAAAAACATAACCTTAAAATATCTCATGTATCTTAAATTCAATTAAATACAGTAATTATTTGTATTTAAATATATATTTATATATGCTAATATTATGCTTAACATACGGTTTGTATATTATAGTAGTAATTCCGAGGGCCGTCGGGTAACACTGACATTACAATTCTGGTTAATGTCTTCCAACACATGCGACGACATTTTTTCTACCAATTTCGATTCGAAAAAAAGTTACATTAAGCTTCCCGCCTATCTAATGGATTCCTCCAACTCTCTCAGGACCCCAGCATCATTACGCAAAAAAACATACAAAAAAAAAAGAAAAAATACTCTTCAACTCAAAAAACACCTCCTGGGAGAATGAAGGTGTTGCCGCCCCTAGTCTTTTCTTACCCTAAAAATAAGGGGAGGCAATATCATACACCATTAGCAATTTCGCTACTTTTTTAACGGTGTCACACTGTATATTATTGTATTCGGTAATGTGGTGGGTCTGCCATTGTCGAGCACAAAAATTGTAATCAACAGTCCGAAAAAAATGGCTAAAAGTATGCACATTTGAGTGTTTTAATTGAATAATAATACGATATTGTAGAAAGCATCGCGGCGGGAGGCGCCATTTTTAAAAAGAACGCACAGCCAACATAATTTTCTCCCGCTTTATGTTCCTTTTTCGAAATTGGTAATGTGAACAAAAGCGCGCGCGGCGCAATGGTGCATGCATGATTGATAGCGGCGCGGTGACGCGGCCGACGCACACATACACACAAATATAAACCCTTGACCTCTGCTCTAAAACTCTTTTATTTTATTATATCCTAGTATCAGCATTCTATGTCTAGTCACTTGTATACTTTAAACTACAGGCAAAAGCTTTAACAAACTTATCTCATGATATAAGCTTTTTAGTATCATCTCTTTGGCGTCCTATTGCAGCGACAGGCATAGGTACTCCAATATTTTTCCATTTCTAGCAGCTATAGGTACTCTCTTTTCTACCTAAGTCTCCTTTTGTAATAGCGACTAGAAACCTTATTATAGTTAGTCTGTCGCCGCAAGAATGACTTGATTTTCAAAATAATGTATTCTACATCTAAAATCCACGAACAGGTTCCATAACAGCCAATTTGCGTTCAAAGTTCACCCTAAGAAAAAACTTAACCTCAAAATCATAAAGTAGAATTACATTGTTGGATAAAAAAGAGCGAAAATTACCCCATCGCACAAGTTAACGCTATAAACAAATACTAAAAATCTTGTAACCAAAATAAGGCGGCACTCTAAATAAGAATTAAAGTAAAATTGCTGAGGTGTGGATCCCTCGACGCGGGCGGGGGCATTAGCGGGGTACTCGCGACGATATTCATAATGCGAAAAATTGTAATAACCTGGCGAATATCAGCATAGGGCAGGATGCTACCTTATAAATATACGTAGGGAAGAAACGGGGGAATTTGTTAAGGAAATTGTCTAAATATGCCCGTTACGAAGTGACTCATGTGTGACAAGAATAAAAATACAAGAATGATAAAAAAAATACTTCATTATACATACTCCATGTTGGTTAGCGTAAATTTAACGACATGCGTTTATGTTCGGCTCAAAATTTTATAGTTTAAAATTGTTTTTATACTATTTATGAATGTTATTTTAAATAGTTTATTAAAAATTATTTAAATTTATTCCTTCTCATTGTTAAGTTGAAAGAATAGTTAAATGTTTAATTGGTTGTTTTATTTTTTTAATGTTTGTTTGTTATAGGCTTAGGCTATGGTCGATATCAATATTCATAAAGGTGTTTATTAACACCTACGAGGTAACGTTTGAACCGTCTTTGCGTATTAAATACGTATTTTTCAATAATAAAACTCTTTTTAACGAGCATTGACTTTAAAAAAAAGAACTTTAAAAAAAAAGAATAGAATGAATTAAAAAGGGAATACAAATTATACTACAAAATGCAATATTTTTCTTTTACAGAGTTTAAGTTTTGTGTTTATCAAAGTTTCCGAGGCACGTCAAAATCCATAACAAGTTACCTATCTATTTTATGTTAGATTAATGAAAACCTTGTCGTACAGATAAAAAATAAGTTCCTCATTATTATTCTCAACACATAAAAAATAACAATCAGTTTGGCCAACAATGAAAGCTACATTTAAACCCCAAAAACAGTTCACAATTGCTATTTAAAATGCACTCAAATTAACCAATCCGACACTGCAATTACAACCAATCTTACCGTTCAACAATGAAACAAAAATAACAATTTAGTTTGTATATTCGTCCAAAAACAGTGTATAGTTAGGAAAACTTTAATTAATACTTGTTACTGGATGAATTTAATTGTAGTCTAAAATAAATTATGCCCCTTTTGAAGATTCGGCCGTTTGATTTGTACAAACACTGTTATTAAAAAGCATGTGGTTGGCTCTGACTCTCAATCTTTATGTTCATTTCATTCATTTGTTATTAAGTACATTTTTAGAATAGCTTTGTAAAATAATTTTAGGCAAATGTGATATTTGTTTTATGTAATAATCATAAGGAGGATCACAACTCCGTGTGGTGACGGAGTAAAAATACAATATGTCACCACCCCATCTCATCCCATGGGTGTCGTAAAACCGACTAAGGGACTATCCGTGAATATTATCTTTGCGAAGTAAAAATAACTTGAAATTAAACCCTATACCAATCCGTCTGGCCAGCGTGGTATTAGTAGGCCAAGTATCCCTCCGTCATGGGGGGAGGCCCGTCCCTGCAGTGGGACATTAATGGGCTGTTATGATAAGGAGAAATATATTGTGCGTTTTGATTTCTTCAATGAGTAATTGTCTACTTCTCGTTTCCGTCTTTTATCAGTGACTAAGGAACACCGTGGATTTTAGATGGTAACCTAACTTGGGACTTATATCCGCAGTGCCATACCATTGCTTGTTACCTATTAAAAAAATATATTTGAAACGAAATTACAAGCCGTATTGTATTTAATATTTGACAAGTAGGTAATATTTCATGTAATGTTGGATTGAAAATCATTTTATATATGTTTTTATTTTTACTTCAGCTATTTCATTTATATTATTTGACAGCAAAAACTTTGAGAACCATAATCAAACACGAATGATAGAAATCAAAACAGTTTTCGAAGCACCAATTGTTTTAATTCGATAAAAATAAAAACGAGAATTATGAATGTTAATTGCCGTGTTTTGGCGCGAAACCGCCGCCATTGTTCCTAAGCCTTATATTTTATTTTAATTGGATTTTAATAATCGGTTACGAAACCGTACTGAGCGTGTTTCTTTAATACGAAACAATTTTGTATTGAAGAAATGAATTACATAGTTTTTGTTAAATTATTTGTTCATTTTATATACAATTCGAATGAATAACTATTTTTCTTGATCATAGATAATGCCATAGAACCATTCTTACTTTATATAAACAGACAGCTGAATATTCCTTTAGTTTACCAAAAAAATTGAAGACCCTCTAAAAATCATGCGCTATTTGAAGTAGCTCTACAGCTTAATTATAAGGGAATTATAATTATAATAACCTACTAGAGCTACCCTTTAATGAAAAATTAGGTAAGTAATTCTAATAAAAAGTTTACGTTTGAAAATTACTGAGACTGACTCAATTTCAAATTCCCCAGACAAAAATCTATATTTTAAGTATTGCATCAAACCTATGCATAGTTTTCTAAACATTAAAACAAAACTAAAATAAAACAAGCCAAGCTCACATTTAAGAGCTCTTTCAAACACCTGCCCGGTTACCAGGGCCACATAAGCGCAGAAGATGTCGCTTCACACGATAAATCACTCGCTTTTTCTGTTCCCTATCTCCTTGTGTTTTATTCGATCCTGGTAAACAGCAACGGCTGTCTTGGGATATGGAAACGGCCATTTTATTGTCTTTTGGTTTTATTTTATTTCCTTTTGAAATGCTTGACCTTTTTTCAAATAGATATTGTGAAATTGTGTGAACTAAGAATATGTAGAAGTAATCAGTAGTTTTAGTTCCGTTGGTATCAAAAAATGAGACTAAGGAAAATTAGAAAATCCTAATATTATAAACTAGAACTAGAAAAAGTATAAGTACTTATAACAAACCATGTATCATGTAGTGGTAATTAAAAGGGGGACATATTAAGGCTGGTAGTGTAAAAATGATCTCTAAACTTCTCAATAAAGCCATTTGTACAGTAATTTTATGGTAATAGTTCCTTGCAGCTTTATTTGAACAGACCGTGTAAAGAACCGTCAAGAATTATTTTAGACAGTTTAAGCATTTATAACAAACAGAAAAGTACTATGTATATTTAAGACATACAATAAGTTTTAACAACATTTAATGTAAAACTTAAAATACTTTCCACACAGTATTCAAAAAAGCATCTTTTACAATAGAAATAAGTAAGTAACATTTGTATCTAATTCTTAGTCACTTTAACGTTGTATTTCAGTTGGTGGCTGTAGCTCAAAGCACCAACAGTCTCACATAAAGCAATTTCCTTAATGGTGCATCGATAGCTCTCAGTGTAACTGCCTTCGAGCTCGATCAATTGCCTCTCACATACCTATAACTACGTATTTCTACATGGGTATTCAAGCCTTAGTGTTTTTTTGGACTTTTTTATTTGTTAAAATTGTAGATAGTGACTTAGTTTTACAATAGTTTGAAGAAAACAGATACATTTGTGGATTATTTGAAACAGACTTTTACGTGTTTTAAGATGACAATCTAATTCCTTATTCAAATCTTCGAAGAAAAAATGAGAAATGGTTTAAATTTAGAACTCATGACTAAAAATTTAATAATGTCATATGCTTTTTTTATTTTGGTGTGCAAATGTTTCGTTAGTTGACCAGTAATGTGATGAACCTTTTTGACTGTCAAAGAATGCTTTGTGTTGCCAATAATAATACATAATTGCTTTAGGTACATAATAGCTATTAACTTACTTAACAGTTATGTGCTATTTTTGTTAAGTTGTCTATAAAAGTTGTAAAGTAATTTCCTTTGTGCTGTTAGTGACAAACAGAAAATATCAAGATTGATTAGTTAGAAGTAGATAAGTTTACTACTTATCTACTTCTACCAGAAATACTGCTATAGAATATATCCTCAACCAGAGTAGTATAAAGATATTTCGTTATATGAAGTCCAGTAACTGAAGAAGCTCTATTAAAACTGGACAACATTCACCAGACAAAAACATGAAGAAAAGCTACCAATATAGGTAAGGAAGTTACTTTAAAAAAGGAAACGAAAATAATAAAAAACTGTATAATTTGCATTTGCAAACACTAAAACAGCTAATAATCCCAAAAAAAAAAACTATGAAAAATATCATTTTTTGGAAAAAAAAATATAATTGCACCCGCCCAAACTTGGGCGGGCCGCCTAACCGCCCAGCTCTTATCCACAAAACAATAAGCACCATTATCGCTTGCATTCAAACGTCTTTACTGTCTTACTAAACTTGATACGTCAATACGTAGACTTAACAACGTCGTAAGAAAACTTAGAATGATCATTTGAAAATGTACCTTATTGCTTGAATGCGTGGGTATTAAATTAAACGGGAAGGTTAAGGGTCGTTGGCTTGCCAAGGGGATGGTTCATGGATCTGACTTATAACTCATCCGTAGGTACAGACGACTGGTAAATCGATAACGCACCTATTTCTGATGTTGTTTGACTCTCTGTGTTTTGAAGCATCATCTCTAGCTTCCTGTGACCGTTGTACTCCATTTTGACAGCTATGACGTATGTGTTCCACATTCGAATTATGACAAAAGTTTTAGAACACATTTGAATTGGAATTCGAAATTCTAATGATGGAACTTGTTAACAGTGTGTGTTGCCAGCAGTAAGGATTATAAAACAAAAATATTAGTTATTTGTGATTATTTGTGTAACTGTTTAGTAATAAATTTTAAACATAAGCTATAAAATATAATTTCTAATAGATATTTAAAATTAAATTTTCTTTTATTACCTTTAGTAATATCCCAGTTCAGAAACGAGCCTTTTCCGGTAATGAAAAGAAATATCAATTACTGACACAATATTAGCCAGAGGTGTTAGAATAGCTTATACTCGTACTATATTTAATTATTTCCTCAATACAATATTTCTTGACTTTTACGGTTAACAAAGAAACATACAAAATAGTAATAAGTAAAGAAAAGTTTTTTAATATAATTATGTACATAAATTCACGCCGTATTCTTAAACCATGAGGGTAGGTAAAGACTGCTAAGCGCGATGCATTATGATCCTTACAAACCTATGCTTCATCTATCATGTATTTTTCATACATGCAGGAGTTTCTAAGTGCACTTGCCCTTTCTGAAACAATTAACCCATTAATGTCCTACTGCACGGACGGGCCTCCTCCCGTGACGTAGGGATACTTGGCCTACTAATACCATGCTGGCCAAACGGATTGGTTTCATTTCAAGTTTTACTACATTTTATTACGTAAAGATAATATTCACGAATAGTCCCTTAGTCGACTTGATGACTTACTCCGTAACCATACGGAGAACAATTCCATATGCTAGACAGAAAAACGTCATAAAAAACTATTGATCCGTTATGAGTACGCCATTGGGTCAACGTACAGGATGCCTATCCATTATGAGTGACAACGTTTTTCGGCCTGAGTCCCGTTGACAGCTGCCAAACTTGGCCTTGACTCAGCTAGGCCATCTATCATGGCCACGAAGGTAGGTCAAAGTTTGTAGTTATGTTTATATTGATGATGTCATTATGGATTCTTGTAACTTGTGTGATTTGTTTTGTAGGTTATAATTATGTAGTATGTAAGTAAGTTTTTTTTTATTCAGGTGATTTATTATTACTATTATTTACTTCTTTTAAAGTATTTTACTAGTATTTTCCTTCTTTTAAAAGATAACTAGTACTAGGGATCAAACTTTGTGTAGTAAGGTCTTTGAAAAAGAAAAAAAAGTACATCAATTTAGCAGACACGAAGAACATCTTATAAATATTTGTCTAAATATACTGACCATTGTGTCCCACTGCAGGCATGGCCCTTGTATATTGACGCAGAAAAAGTAAGCTAACAAAACCTTCCTAACCACTTGGATTGGTACAGGGTTTAAAACCAAGTTTTCCTACGTCTGTTTTTATAGTGATAACATCTGCAAACTGCCCTAAGTCACCTTTTACGACATAACAAATTATTCAAATTAACAGGTGCGTAAAATTTAGATACTAGGTGTGAACGAACTCCTAAATCCACAACTACCCTCACAAATGAATATAAAACAAAACAAAAAAACTAAAGAGGGTGTATCACTAATGGCACTTTGATAGTGACGCGTAGTGCATTGGGCGGGTACAGTCAGCAGTACACGTGTAATGCGATGCGATGAGATGGCGAAATTTTTTTGCTGACTGTACTAACAGGGCTGGCGCGTTAAGCGACACTTGAAGTTTTTTAGTTGCATTTTTGCGTGCTTTTATGATGACCTATGGATATAATTTTTAGCTGCAAAGTGAAAATACAATTTCTGAACTTAAGATAGAGACCTACGTTATTGACTTCTACATACATACATACATAAACTCACGCCCTATCCCGTCCGGGGTAGGCAGAGACGACAGACAAGTGACTTAGTAACTTCTACAAGCAATGGACTATATGGCAACTCGGTTCAGAACAATTGTTTGTGAATTAGACCAATAATAGTATGTACTACAAAATTAAAATTACAAACTTATAGCAAAGCGACTACAATCAAATATGAATGAAGCAAAACTCGAAGCAAGTTGAAGTTCAGTGGTGGATTTATTACAAAAAACTAATGTGCCTTAAAAACATTCCACCACATCTTAGAGATTTGTGTGACACAGTCTTGTTTGTTAAGTCTAATAGTAGCCAGGACTTCTGTACAATGGCTAATAAACACACAAGGGAGATACTGAAGTTTGAAAAACATGATCTTTATCAAAATGTGTGTTTTCAGTTCTGATATTGGTAATATAAATGGAAATACAGCTTCAAAATGACATAAGGTTCACGACATTATATCAGAGTTCCGTTCCAAATTCAAGTATCACCCATAACACAATATTAAAAAGCGAGTAATACCACCAGAATGTAATAAAAAAAAAGTAAAAATACACTCCGATACAAAATTGTGCCAGTCACGGGGGTCGGACAGGCGGTACGGCATTTTCATAAATTGCACAACCCTACGTCCCGGACACTTAAATACAAACTTTACGATACACATATTAAGGTTTGATTTGGTATATTTACATTTGTATTTTACGACTTTCCTCTTTTGGGTCGGTTCGAATAAACGGTATGTATAGAAAAATTTGATTATTCATGACGACTTGGAGAAATATTACACTAAGTTTGAGACTCGGGCCTCGGTGTGCGTAGCTGCCTCGAAAATATAACCTACAGTCAGCTTTATTCATATTTTAAGGTCAATATAGATTACAAATTTATATTATTATGATAATGCCTATTTCTAATCCTAACTCAATGTTTCATGAATTTCAAATCATTTCATTAAATCTAACGAAAATTAGACTTAAATTTTAGAAGCTTATTTGTCTTTTTGTGGTAAAGTTTGCCATCGCTTCCAGCTGTGGTAACATTATGAAGCTTTGCTTTTGTATTGAAAACGAATTGAAAATTTGATAAGCAAATCAATTCAGCATTGCGTTTATAAACGTTGTTACCGTTAACCTGACTTTATGGTTTGTTTTGGTGCTTATAAGCGATGCACGTTAGCGGAGGCATTTCTGGCTTACACTATTATTGGTTCCTTGTTACCGAGGAATAGAAATTCATGATATATTTATCTTTATTAAGTGAACTTGTCACTAAATATACAGTGTTCGTCCTACCTTTATTAGTAGTTTCCATACCATCACGCTATGCAGGAGTACAGAGGCGCGCCTTAATATCGATCCCAATTTAGCAGGCTAGCAGGACAGGCGGGGAGTTTCCACAATGTATCGTACACGGAAGCGAAGACGCCCCACGGCGCCTGCCACTAACAGAACGCGAGTGAAAAGCGCTGTATAGACTACGCTAATTAGTTTCAAGTGAAACTCTGTGTGTTCATGCGAACCTAGTAATTTCGATTCAGAGTTTAATGATCTTGCTGATAGTTTATTGTTATTGGGTTCGGTTCCCGGCTAAATTATAGCGAGCTATCACGAAAGCAAGGGGTAAGAAGTCTTATACGATAAACGTTATGTAAATCAGAGGTTATCTATTTTTATAAGAGTTTATGATCAGATTAACATTGACATCCTGATACTGTACGACCCTATCTAAAAAGAAAATGTTGTGAATAAAAACATTAGTTTATGGCTTTAAGTTTGCGTTGGCTGGTTCGTATATAGGATTACTTTCTATTTTTATTAAAATGTAAAGAAACTTATAAATTGTTAGCAATATGGTAAGTAGTACGCTTGCTCATAACAATTACTTAGTCTTAACGGTTATAGAGATTTAGAAGGACATGTTTATAGCCATGACACACATGCTGTCAACTCTAGTTTAAAGACTTTGTTAGGAACTCAACATAATATTATGTTTCATGCTTTAAGCTTTTCTAACGTTTTTAAATATATTATTTAGATTTTAGGTTTTAGATTGTATTTTATTTCTCTGGCTATATTACTAGAATGTGTTGTTGGATATTTCATAAAGCAGTAAGCATGCTTTTGATCATCTGATTACGCAACTACAGATCAAAATGCATATAGCATAAACTAATCACTACGATCTGTGCTAGTTAATGTCTTTTCTGGATGGAATGTGAGAGAATCATGGCCAATGGAAGAATTTGTGTGTTTGACTCGTATAAACAGTTTCCGTATACCACAACCCATATTGCAACCGTACCAACAAATAAACTATCCACATGAAGTACTTCTCTAACATTGTCTACACATGTAGACAGTTAGGCATCCCTCAAAAACTTGCGTCGAAGGGTAGGTAAGGGGGTGAGGTTGCCGCGAGAGGGGACTGTTCAAGGGGGAAGGGAGGGGTATCCCTCTGTAACTAAATTTTGAACTGTCACGTAGATTAATGATGCCAGGCGGTGCGATACGCGGTAATGTCTCGCGATTTGTGTGGATACGACTGTTGAAGATTTTGTTTTGAATTTAAGCGATTTGAAAGCTTCCAATTTTAAAAGATTCGATAATTTTTTTATATGACATGTTTTCTATGCAAGCAGGTTTTAAATGTTTATTGTTAGTGCACTTTTCAAATATTCTGGATTTGAATCATGAAAGTGTTCTAAATATAATTCAAAAATTCAAGTGACTTATGATTGAAAAGTATTTTAAATTTTTAAACAAATAAAATTTTAGACAGTTTAAACAATTCTAAGTGTCTAAATAAATTATGCATTATATAAAATACATCAGCTTATAATCATTTGTATTGTGCGTCATTATTTCACAGAAATTACTACGGACCTAGCCTCGATCCTTGAAGTAACCCACTTGCTTCAACAACTGACCGTAAAATGTTGTACCTATGACCGATCGTTGAATGCCAAATACATCTTAAACGGAAATTTACTAAAATGTCATTTTGTCTCGCATAGAACAATGCAGGCTTATAGACTATTAGTACATGGACATATTGCTGTTAGGTATATTTCTAAACGATTAAGTTATGATGTAATATTTTATTATTGATGTCACCGCACCGACTCAAACGCTTGATGTTTTTATTGTATGTCATGAAGCTTAAGGTTTTAATGGAAATAAGGTGGTGTACTGTTTAATTGAAGAAATTATCTGCAATATTTAAGCAATATAAGTATTTTGTTTATTAGGAAAAACAGTAATATGATAAAATCTGGCATTTTCAAAAAAAATCCCAAATCATTTAAACTACTATCTATTTATTTAATTTATTGTCTGCTTTTCTAATCAAACGGTTTTGTATCTATATTTCTTAAAGCTACAATATAATCTACTTTAATTATGTCTTTACGCGAAGACTAAGAATTCAGTTCATTGATAAATACTAAAAACATACTTTTAGATATAAAATTATATTAAAAATGATAAAAGTGCGTATCCATACTAAAATATCAGTTTTCAAACGCGTCGGCTCGGCGCCGAGGGTACCGAATGGATTTCGGAAATCGATCGCTTCCAAAAATATTTACTGGGACCACGTGCGCTTTCCGACGCACTGTGCTCGCACCTTTATATACTTATATACAACAGTATATACGTCACCAATGTTATTAATAACGTATGGCTTAAGTACGCTTCTCTTGAAACATCTTGCTGAAGAAACTTCGTTATAAGAAGGAACTCTCATAACATGTCACTGTGAATTAACATTCCATTTTCAAACGCTTCTACACAACCATTTTACTATCATATTCTATATATATGGTGCTAAAATTTCAACCATAAAACTTTATACTTAATAATTATGGTCAATAAATAACTAATTTACATAAAACTAAACGTCATATTGGCAAGACCAAAAGGCCATTATCCGTGACCGACAAAACGCTACGTACAATATATTTAATACAAACCAAATTCAGATGATTTAGTAACAAAATAAACAATAAATATTACGTGTAAATTAACAGAAAAGTGACTGTCCATTAAATTTATAGCAGTGCTCACAGACTTCGATAACAAATATTAAGATGATTATTCAATTAAATAATTCCCGACCTACAACAAGGCAGAATAAAAAATACATTCTCTAATATAAATTATGAAAAACACAACACTGACACTTTGGTACTAAACGTCACAAGGATCAGCTGATCAAATATATTGCTACTATAAAAAGTGAAAACGCAAACTACTCTACCCATAAAATGGTCCCTTTCACTCGTATACAAACTTGCACAGAGAGAAGAGGACGGGGCAAAGCGTCGACGTCGCGTAAAATGATATATTAATGTCAGCTGTGTTTAGGACCTTGTGAGTCTACAAAATAATAGATGGTAACAAATAAATTACTCGTTGAGTGCATTTCTGAACGAAATTCGGGCGGTCGTTGACCGACCGTGGTTGTGGTGCGTAAATCACGATTGATATACGACTCGCGAAGGTCGCCATCTTGAATGTTGCGTTCCAAATTTGAATGTGTATGCGCCATTGGCTCATTTGTGCACTTGTCAAACAGTTTTGGCGGGATTTTGGCTTATAGGTTATGTTTATAAATTTATGGTGAGAAGGTGGGTAGCTACTTTGCAATGCTGATCTGTATAGGCTTGTTAAGATAAGGTATTGACTTGTTGATGTGGTGACATGACATTATTGTTAGTATCGGGCTCACACATAATGAATATTAAGTTGAATCTGTTGCTAACATGTATGTTGCCTACTGAGTATTGAAAAAACTAGTTGATCTTATGTAATTCCTACATTACTGCTAGCTTATTCATGTCGAAACCGAAAGACCGTGTAATATACTACTTGTTACGGGAGCACTATGTCCAGGAGTGTGTTAAACTAAAGGGTTAAATAATGAGACAGTTTCCTTAGAGGAGCTAACTGGATCTAGATCACATCTCATTAATTTAAAAAATCTATTTTGTATACAAAATTCCTTCAAATGGAAAAAAAGAACTTTAGGCATTTTTTTGTGCACTCCTCTTCCATTGGTTCATCATTAAATTTAATATTAAGGGCACATCCAAACATTCAGTACGCTCTGTAACAGCTTCATAACTACCTCGTCTTTCAAGGAAAGGATCCTACCGACCTTACCTAATACTTTTACGCTGTATATTTTCATTTCTGATGAAATTAAACTTTTTACTGATGCAACTATAACTATTGCCAACGTTATTTGCTGAATAAATCTTAGTTAAAGATAAGTTTTACTAAGTAATTAAGTTAATTAGACCGAATAGATCATTATAGAAAATGATTTTATCATTAAACCAGATTCCAATTTTTGTTATTTATATTATTTTAATGCCTTTGTGGAAGTAATTCAGAGGTGGATATTCAAGATTACTGATTACTTATTTGTTTTAGAATAACTAGAATGGAGCTAGAATTTTATTTAATTTATTATCAATAGTGTTTTCTTTTTGTAAGGCCTGTGAATGAAGAAGGTACAAAATCACACAGTGGAATTTTTTGTAAGAGACTTTTTTGGCTGATATGACGACGATGATCATAAATTGTGCTGTATTCAATTAGAAGTTTACAAAAACTATACGAAGAGACCTTTGGCAGACGTTCTTATTTGTACCCAACTGATGACTGACCTGAGACTCAATACAATAAGTGTTCGTAAATATACAGAAATCTTTTTAAAAAAGAGATCACCAATAGACAATCTCACTACCACTTTTAATCCTCTTTCACTTAATCAAACTAGAGATCTTAAAAATGTATCCATAGCATAATTCCATACAGCCATTCCGTTCCGCCATCGCGCAGCTACTAAAACAATGTATCATATCAGCGCCATCTATCTATAGCATTCGTAATTAACAAGTAGTATTAACAATAGATAGAGATCGATGTTATTGCTCTCCATGTTATGTGCTGCTATAACATTCATCAATTTTAGTGGTCCGTTGAATTTGTATTAAAACGTTTGGTTAATCTTTAGGTAATATTACTCGTGGCAAAATTTTAGGCTGACACAGTCTGATTGTCATCGACACGCAAAGAAGAAGAATCTTTAGGTTCCTGATTATTATCGAACCGTAATCATTGTCGATACAGCTCCTTAAGGGCCCACTACAGGGACGGGCCATCTCTAGTAACGGGAGGAAACTTAAGTGTACTTGGTGGCGAATTTATCTTAAGTTTTCCTTCTTTTGATAGTATGTCTCTGCCTACTTTCCATTACTCAGCTTCTAAATATCTATGGATTTAGAAATGGTAACATCAAGTATTCTAACATTGACACCTCACAAACCCTTCATTTAAATATGTTTTTCTAGTGTAAGTAGTATATATTAAACCGGCAGAACCTCAAGCTTAAAACATAAGTCAGATACCAATCAAGTATAAAGAAACAAAGCGTATTCCACCATTAATTAATATTGTGAGGCGATACCGGCGTGAACAAATCAACACACAGACAGACATCAGCCAACAAAAGAAAAAATAAAAACCATACCTCTCTCTCCCTCTCCATAAGTGTGAATGAGACGACACTATCCAATTTCAGTCCAGCGTTCGTATTTTATGATAAATAGCATACCGAGTGTGTTCCCGTGTCCGATTGATATTGTATGTATTTAATTTATTTTATGCATCAAACAGAATTTTGCACTAAATGAAATACAAAGTTTTCGTTCAGAAATTACGAGATTTTAACGGAAAAACGGAACGCAGATACGTTCTGATTTTAAACGAGCTTCGGAATGAATACGTCACTTTTATTTCTTTTTTTTATATTCACAATTCGAATCTGATTCTCTTGTTATTGTTGACTATTGTGTTTTATATTTAAAAAGTTTTTATTATTGTTTAAATATGGAATGAAATATACGTTTTTTTTTAATCTTTGTTAAGCTAGTGGTTAAGTAAGTTCTTCCTTTAGGTCTCAATGAGTAACTGAAGGACCCCTACTAATACCTCGCTAGCCTATAATAAATCAGAAAAACTTGTCATAAAAACCTAGGCTTTAGTGTTCGTAGAGAGTGATGTGAAATCATGCCCGTAGTCAACATTTACGACACCCATGAAATGAGATAGGAAAATTATAATCATATATTCTAAATGGCTAAGTATTTTAGAGAAATTAATCAAGCTCGCAAGCATACGCAATGGTCCATGAGTTCGTGTCTAAGCAGTTTTATCTCATTATATAAAATAACAATCTTTACGGAATTATGAGCCATGTAGATTTAAACCACATAGATATTTGATCTACAGCATTAAATATTTAATGTAGGTAAATGCCTTTAAGAGTAGATAATTATCTAAGTGTAGGAATATTGTGTTTTTTTACGATGGCAATATCTAAATGGCAAAGATCATTTTTATTGATTGGATCATGCATACATTATGACGTCATACTTGTCTTGTGATTCGAAAAAAGAATTCTCATTTTAAATTTTCCTCTAAACAGTTTTGCACCGTACAATTAATTACTACAAAGGTTATTTTAGATTACACGCAGCAAATAAATTTTTAAGAACGTCGTAAATGCCGTTCGACGTTGCGAGGTGAAATGTGACGTAATACAAAAGTTTTATGGTCGATTTTTGTGTGTTTATTACAAATGAGAGTTGTTCGGAGTTCGAACGCCTATAAATTAACTGGCTTTAATGACCTAATCAAATTTTACGACGCGAGGCGAATCCCGCACGGACTCCTAGTGTTGGCCCGATTGACTTATTGTTCGTTAAAAAAAAAACGCGTGAACGGTAATTATTTTTCGAATTTTATGAAGATTGGAATTTGTGTTAGAGTCTTTTTAGGCTTAAATGATTTATGGCACCTTCCTGAAGTGAAGTCTTACCCATAGCATCTGAAACAAAGAGAAATAATGTGTTTAAAATACATTACTCGTCGTCGAGTTAATTATCTGAGATTATTAGAAGCTATTTTTATAACAAGAGGGGGAATATATTAGACGTGAAGTAATGAGGGTTTTTTGAAAATGTGATGTCAGAGTCTACCTATCCTGCGTGGGATTCGAACCCACGACAAGAACCAAAGATCAATATTAGAAGTTTTCTTTCAAAACAACATAATAATGTTTCCCAACTACTTATGTCTTAGGCTTATCACCAACTTAAACGATATCTGTCCCCGAAATCTCACTGATAACACTATCTTAAAACTCCTTATCTCTTATCGATGACATTTTGACATTTGACGGCTAACAAATTTAGACAATTTGACAGCCCATCTGTCATTTCAAGGAGTTCATGGTATGAGGAGAGTGAAGATAAGAAATACTTTAAATTCAGATTTATCGTTCTAAGCCCTTTCGAGTCTGAGGAGTAAGTATTCAATGCCACTTCCTCGCAGTCATGCAATCCTGGTACTCACTAATACAATAAAGATAATGCATAAAGTCTAAAACTCGAAATTATGAAATCCTAGTAATAAATTGGTTTTGATTGAACTATTACACACTACTTATGTAGCCCTGGTAAGGCCTGTGTTGAGTGTCATGCAGCCCTAGTATAAGTTTTGGTTAAACAAAATACATTTATGCAATCCTGGTACACAATATTAAGTCAACGCTCCTAGTAAAACTGACATAAGCTCCTGGTAATACTATGTTTTAGTAGAGCAACTGGAATACAATACAAATCATGTTTCCCTGGTAATTGTAGAGATCTAGCTTGAGCAACAAACATCATCCTATAGTCATGCAACCCTGGTACAGACAACATGGGTGTTTCGAATTTTATACCTATCATTTTATGCGCGCCTAGTACAAGGAAAAGCGGTACAAGAAACTCTTGGTTGCTGGTAGTAGAATGCATTCATGTTATAATATCCTACAGGTCGGGTAATATATCGTATAGGGTCAAAATGTGTTACAAAATATGATTTAGATTTGGGTAAAAATTTGTCACCTCCTGCATGGTAGCAAGTAGTTAACTGAGTACGCAGTGTCAGTTGGCTGGTTAATGGACTGGAGTCACTCCAAAAAAAAAAGAATGTGGTCAAATAAGGCCAGGAACTCTACGACATCTGGGGTCATTTGACCATGATGAGTTATCAACGCAAAGAACTACGGTACATAAGGCTCTTATTATCGCATCTATCTTTTATTTAACCAACCTATCCTGCACCATTAACCAAGCAATCCTTATTCTATAAGTAGTTGTATTTGTAAAAGATTATCAGCCGGTCTAGGAGAAACTCAGCTGTTCCGGTGCGTTCAGAAGACGATAGCTAATTAAAAAAGCAGTTTTTCTGTCGAGCGAACCCGCTATACTGTTTACATTCCGGGACGGGGTGGTTTTATGTTACACTGGTTAGAATACCGCTAGTTAAACTATGGTTAGAATAACGAGTGTTTATTCGTTCACAAGTTATTAATATTACGTTTTTAAAAGAAAGAAGTATTTTGTTGTAAGTATATCTTGTCTATGCACCATCTGGCTAAAATTAATAGACTTATTTACAAACACCCCTACCGAATACCCCTTTCTTAATTTGAAAGAAAGAAAGAAGAAAAACTGTTTTTTAATTAAACATGTACGATCTAGATTACAACGATGTTATTATAAACGATTACAAATGAGGTGTTAAGATAATGTTGTAGTAAGAAATTATCAACAACAAAAGTTCATGTATTGTCATGCCCAATTCTGGTGGTAAGGACCTATCCTTCAAGCACAATCTAAGGAGAATTTATCATCATGTTTGATAGTTGCAATGCCGTGTAATATTAAATAAAATTGTCAAACAAATTATAAACATTTTCTTTAACGTTACTTTAACTCTTTACAATATAAACTTACAAATCTAAAATCAAACGCTTTGTTACTTTCAATTACAAATATCACCTCAAAATTAAAATACAATGTCCTTTCCAGGATGTGTAAAAAGTTAAACCGCCGTTAATCCTTCGTGTAGAGTTAACCGTCGATTACATTACGGGGCTTGGTGCAACCGACCGGCTCTGACGCGGCCCTACTTGGAAACGTACGTACGATTCCACTTACTCGTTTAGTCTTGGCTTACATAACGCACGCGGGGAATACTTGATACCTTTTTTTGTCTACTGTTTTTGAATGTAGTAGAGATTTTGTTTTGTTTGATTTTTGTGCTGGTAAGTTAGTGGTGTATTTGAATATTCGAATATGGAATTAGAATAAAGGCGGTTATAAGTGTGTAGAATTAAATGAAATTTTTGACACACAAAAATAGTTAAGGTTAAGAACTTAATTAATTAAACGACACTTAAACCCATTTTAATCAAGCCAATCTTTATCTTTTTCTCTGGAGAAATAAAATGATGGGTGGCCTTAAATTAAGGGGCCTAGGAACAATTTCATGTTATAATTTTATCGTCTTTTTTGTTTATAAAAAAAGACGTAAATAACTTTCTCACAAAATGAAAAACACAAACTCTCTCGCATCATGTAAGCTCACACTAATCGGTTGCGTGCCTCACAACCGAGTGGGAGTCGGTCTTAATAAGCGGCTTATGTACTATAACAACGCTCTGACGTACACATTCTATTTATATATTCTGACCTGTAACTTTGACATTACAGCATGAGGAATTTCTTTATAGAAAGTTACTTTAAATGTAACCTGAGTAGTATCATCATAGTAGCGCATCAATGTTTTACTTGGACGGAAATCTAATCCTTGTTTATAGGGAATTAAGATTCCCTTGGCCTACACAATCTGTATGGCAAGGACTAGCCACTATCCTGGCCAGAGCAGTTAGTATCAAGAAATAAAATCGGCTAACTTGATATTACTCGACTTGACAACAGCCATAGAATGAGATGGCAAGACAACAAGGAGAGTGTAGCTTAATGGAAATCGCCGCTTCTGGACATCAGAAACGCTATAATACTGCCAACTTGCTGGTATTCCAAGACAGAAATTGTTGAGGCCCATTTATTAATATCACTAGCTACTATATATAGTCTTCGACCTAAAAACAGTAACTTTAGTACGCTACTTATTGCAGGATTAAGCGAACATTTCTTAAGTGAGTTCAGTACCAACAAGCTCTTTTCTTTTCAATACCCAGCCATATTTAAATTAACTTAATACCCTATAATAAATGTCTACAAACACATCAAATAGTTGATACACTGCCAACTACCAAGTTAATCACTTAGCGTGAATATATAGACAGACAAACACGCATTTAAATATCCGTTGACATATGGAACTGAGATCGAGGTACCAGGGCGACAGAGATTCGAAGAGGTGTCCTGTATAATTTATTGATGCGGCGACGCGGCTAATGCAGCAAGCGACGGTGACTGATACCGCTGCAAAGCGATATGATAGGAGTGACGCGTTTAAGTGCGATCGCTTGTACTCCTGATATCACATGGGATTTGCTCGGCCTACACTCCCTAACATTCATGAGAGCCTAGTACTCGGATGTTGATTTTTTTTTTCCCTAGATAACCCTTTTAGTCTCTAGCTTTTTCATTTTAGTTTTGTATTTGTTTTAAATTGGATTCGGTGTCTGTTGGTGATAAATGATATCAAGTACTCAGAATAAAATTCTCATGTGCTTTCGGGCTCTGGACTATCGTAGTCCAGTCCTGAGTCTAATCAACATACATTAGGTACAAGACTGCCTGTTATTTCAATGTAACAGTTCTAGGCCAGACATAACTCTACTATTTTTGCCTATGTTGCTATTCACTAGATGAAGCCAGAGGTTCTGCTCATAAAAAGTAGCCTATATTTTTAACAAAAGTATCAGCTAAATTTTGTGTGAAGATGTGACATACAGACAAAGTTTCTCCTTTATAATGCTAGTGGGTTTTAATAACATAACGATTCAAAATATAAGTGCAGGGTTTATTTTTTTGTAAGTAATAGCAGAGTTTTGTTATTCAAAGCAAACATTTCATAGTTCAAATTTAAACATGATTGTTATACTATGATACACAAACGAAAATATCCCATATCCACACATATCTTTTATCATTTCTACTGTTACGCGATCCGTGAGCAAATCCCCGTATCCGGGATCGCGCCGGGATCCGGTAATCCCGGTTAATAACGCCTGCGAGGTCCCGATGCTGCATCCCCCCTCGGTACCTCACACCCTCCCCTTAAATATCCTATAGTCGAGAAATAGTTGAGAGATAATTGCTCAGTTATTATAATTACATGGGACAATCTTCGATTATGCTAACTTTTATTTTTAACTAGTGTTTGCTCCGGTTTCTACCTGCATTAGAGACCATGGTTTTACTTATATTATTATGGACACAAAGACATCCAATCTCAGAGCTACCATCTGTGGAACATTCAAAAAATTGTATTGGGATTAAAGTCTCCAAAAACGACAGCCACATTTCACAACCGCTGTGCTACTACTTGGTAATTTTCATCATTTTATTTTAACAGCTTGAAAAGCAACAAACTAGCTTAGTTTTCTGTGTAAGTGAAAATTAAACATGGTAGAAAAACTGTATGTTTTGCACATTTTCCCCTAGTTTATTTTTCACCCCTTAGAAAACAAACAACTATAAAAAAAAAATAAGAAGAAAATCCCGGAAAATTCGGCAATAGTTCCCCTGCGGTACCAGGAGCCCATACATGCGAGAGGATTGTGAAGCTAATGATTGTTCGGGAGCGCGCTCTTACAAATCCTACCAATATGGAGTGCGGAAAATACCTGGAAAATGGGCATGTTATTTCCATTCCCTCATTCGTTACATTAAGGGAGAATATATGGTGGGTAACGACAAGGAAAATACTCGAAACCGTCAGTCCCTATTCCTTACACTAAGTTGTTACTTTTAATTTATATAAACATTTTTTTTATCGCCACACGGTCTTTTGATCTCTGTCCATCTGTTAAGATTTCGTCGTAAGGGCGGCCACACACGATCATTTACGATTTGTAACAGTTTTACAGTCAGAAAAACAAACAAGCGATTCCGAGCATCGCTGTAACCGCCTAAACTATCGAATCAAAGCGCGAGCCGAATATCTGATTCCTAGTAACTAAACGATAAATAGAATTACGTGATTGTTCCTTTTTTGAATAATCAGTCAAACGTCAAACGTTTCCGTACGTCAACGAATTAAAAAGAAGAAAGTTAAATATAATTATTTTCTTTTGTTTTTTTCGCGGTAATTTTCTTTGCAGTCATACAAATATTAGGTTGAATGAAATTTTAAAATTCGTTTAGAAATATTTTTCCAGTTGTCAAAACGAATTTTACTATATAAAATCATTCCGTGAGTGACGGACTAAGAATCATATATCACTCCCACATGATACCATGTTGTAAAACCCCACTAAGGTAACCTTCGCAGATATTATTCTATCAGAAAAAGAAAATTTTAACCTAAAAACCTATAGAAAAATCCACAGACATAATACTTAGCTTGTTTCACAGGGTAGTCAGAGTCATAGCAGTCATTGCTTCTGGCATTGGTGATGTCTTTAAGCAGCGGTTACCACTTCATCATCATCATAACAGCCCATTAATGTCCCACTGCAGGGACGGGCCTCCTCCCGTGATAGAGGGATATTTGGCCTACTAATACCACGCTAGCCAGACGGATTGGTATAGGGTTTAATTTCAAGTTTTCCTTCTTTTTATTTCGTAAAGATAATATTCACGCATAGTCCCATAGTCGGGTTTTACGACACCCATGGGATGAGATGGGGTGGTGACATATTGTATTCTTACTCCGTCACAACACTGATCAAGTAAAAATCTAATAACTATGTGTCAAAACTGTCATTTTTGTTCCTGAAAATGATAGTTTTGACACTTCATTAGTTGATTTTGACTTGATCAGTCATTCAGAAACTGGGGGTTAGTCAGTAGCTATTGCTACTCATACCAGGAGTCTCTCTTATAGAAATAGTTGTATGTTTAATGGAATACCTGATGGTATGTGCTAACCTTAGTGGTCTCCGGAAACTTCCCAGCAATTTATAAAATGGCCGACCAGCCTATAACCTTGGTAATAAATCTTTTCTTTCAAATCCACGCATTCGTCAAAACACAAAAGTAAAATAAATAGTTTTAGAAATCTTCTATGACATTTAGCAGCCTTAAATAATATACGAACTGTTATAATATTATTTGTAATTATGCGAAATGTTAAAAGCAATGAAACATGAAATTTTCTATTGAATGAGCAAGGACTTAATTAACCTTTTATTGTTCGTTTCTGCCGCCGCTTATTTTATTATTATTAGATTTTATGTGAAAACATCTCTTGCTTTTCTTGCATTCCTGGTAATGCATCTAGATTAGTTTAGCTTTACAGTGTGCGAAAGATTAAGAAAATTCTGTCTGTTTCATAATCACCCTATTAATGTCCCACTGCAGGGGCGGGCCTCCTCCTTCTTATGATGGAGGGATACTTGGCCTACTAATACCACACTGGCCAGACGGATTGGTATAGAATTTATTTTATGTTTTCCTTCTTTTTATTTCGTAAAGATAATATTCACGGATAGTCCCTTAGACGGTTTTTACGACACCCATGGGATGCGATGGGGTGGTGACATATTGTATTCTTACTCCGTCACCACACGTCTGTCTGTTTGTTGCAGGTAATTTACGAAATGGCTGAACTGATTTTGATTGGACTATAATAAGTAGATTGCTAATAACTGTCCAGCGCCTAACTTAGGCTACCTAAATTCTCGAAAAAGATTTAGGGATCTACCAAAAATACAATGAATATAACAAGACCTAACCTAACAAGATATTTTGTCTTTTTCATGATTTCATATAGCCCAAAAAACATTACCCTCCTTCTAAACCAGTAGAGTAAACTAGAGATCAAACACGTTTTTTTAACATTCATTGTTACATACACAAGTACCAGGGCGGAAGCATCTAGCAGAGCTGTATTTATTGTTACAGCTATATCAAAGGACGTCGGTACAGGCTTTCCGAGAAGTTCCGTTACTGCTTTGTTCAGTACGATACATTAGCCCTTTCTATAAATATATGGATACCTAGATTTGTAGGTTAGAATTACCTATCAATAGTTTTTTAGTCTCTTATTTTAAGTCCTAAATGATGCTTTTCAATGTTGAGTTAACTCAGCAAAGACGGCACTAAACACTCAAGAAGCTAGTGAAATAATATTCATCACTATAGCCCTTATGGTGACGGTATATCCGTGTGGTGACTTAGTAAGAATACAATATGTCACCACCCCATCTCATCCCATATGTGCCGTAGAAACCGACTAAGGGACTATCTGTGAATTTTACTTTTACACAGAAAGAGTGAAAACTTGAAATTAAACCCTATACCAAGCCGTCTGGCCAGCGTGGTATTAGTAGGCCAAGTATCCCTCCGTCACGGGAGGAGGCTCGTCCCTGCAGTGGGACATTAATGGCCCTTATGGGACTGGAGAGAACTTCTCCTACTTATTGGAACTTTTGTTACAGTGGTTTTATGTGAAGTTTTCAATAATATCAGCATACTTTACGTTAGTCACTTTTAAAGACATCCATAGTAACAGTTCATCAGGTATTGAGCGAATGTATTCTTATTCCGTCACCATACAAAAAACTTTCCAATTCGGTACAGCCATTTCTGAGATTACGTTGTCCAACCAAACCAAATCCTCAGCATTATAACATAAGTAAAATATTAATCTGTAAAACAATTTCCTACATAAAATGAATAGTAGAATAACACAAGCATTGCCTAATTACCTCAGGGCATATACAGAAATGTTTGCAAAGCATTATCTAGAGATTAGCCGAGAGCAACGCAAGACAGTTGTAAAGATAGCGGCGTGATGTCGACTACTCGAATTTATTTCGTAAATGTTTGATCTAAAGGTGAATTTAGATAACAGTTTACTTACTAAGAATAAAATTAATCTTTTGGATAATAAGCTATTTGTTTTGTTACGTCATACACTGTAAGGATAGGTTATTTTATTGCGGAAGTATATTTGGACTTGGTTTTGTACTTTCTGTTGAGTGATGCCGTATTCCTACTATTGGCCCCATCATTACATGGTCAAAAAATAGGGCTCAAGTACCCTACATGAAAATCCAATGTATAAAAGTGTAAATTCTTTCAGTAAATCCTAAGATAGAAAACCAGTAAATCTCTCATAATTTTATCGTTAAAACAAATCGATCACCCATCTATTTCTGTAACCGTAACCAGGAGGCATGGCCATCAAACGGCCGACCTGTCTTCACAATTACCAGGCGACCATAGCTGACGAAGATCTCATTTGTTGCTCTTTGATCTCCTGTCTAATTAATATATCTGCTGCGCTCTCATTACGCCCTGGTATTTCTGTTTCGTGTCACGCTTTGGAACGAGCGTGCTTCATTTAGCCAACTGTTAAATAAAATATAGTATAATGTGTTTTACGTTAAATTAAAGTAAGGAAGTGGTTTTCAAAATATAGCAAAATCCCTTATAATAAATGTTTGCGATGGCCGTGGCTTTGCGTGCATAAATATAATTGCTTTTAACACCACCCCCGTACGCCCCTGCTTCGCCAAAATAACTAATTAATCAGTGTTACCTAACTTTGCTTCTAGGGTGGTCATCCCCAAAAGTATTTGAGAAATTAAGCGAACGCGTCAGATTCGGTAGAGCCGTATCAATGTGATATTATAATTTGTTTTTGTTACTTATACCTATCGTTAAATAAAGTAATTTGTTGAAGGTAGTTTTTATTTAAAGTAATTTTACGTTGCGCCAATGTATTACAGGCATTAGATTTAAAAATTAATAATTTCAGCTATGCATTAAAGATAATACATACCCAAGTTCAGGATAGCCATTTAGAGATCGCACAGCATTGGGACCTTCTACGGGTTACTCTTTTGCACGATCTCATACCGAAAAGCTGAGGAAGTTTTACGAACTGGCAAGCAAAAGAATTAAGCAGCAATTTCAAAATATCTATAAACAAGCTACTTTAGATAATGACATAGATACGCTAGACCGTATTATGCACCCCGAGTACCAGGAGTGCATTACTAGGCAGTAGGTGTACTGTTAATAAAGACGCTAAGCATCGCATGTCCGCGCGGCTAAAACGTTGGGCGTCGCCACCACGCCCCGCAGCCTTTTAGACCGCGCGAGACTTTACTGCTTTCGCATTTTACGACCATTCACTACGTTTTGTTACCACCAAAATTAGTAACCGACGGTGCATTTCGCTAAACAGTGTGTTAAAACCCATACAATTTTATCCCTCACGTAATCTCCAAAAAAAAGATAAATTGCTGCTCGAGTGGAGTTAATAGAAGAATAATGAAACAATTATCCGTATTGACGGGGTTTGCGTGCCGTACGTAGGTGAGAGAGGATCCCACGTCACCCCAGGACCGTTACCAAGGGTGCATAAGAAAAAAATACCCCATACGAAAATAATTTTGATAGACACTTCGCGTGCGACCAGCAATTACGTTATGCCCGCCTGGTCGGTGGTAATTCCAATTTAGCACATTATCGGAGCATTACTGATTATTTTCGAATAATAAATACCAAATCGATGCGTTCGCACCTTTTTTTGTGTTATTTTAATATCATTATAACTGTTTACAACGACCATATGTCGATCATTATGTTAGTGATGGGGTTGCTATACCGAAATATACAAATAAACGACTCCATAAACAGAAAGAGGTTTTTCATTCAGTTGTAATTTTTTGGTAGTTTTTTACAGAACTCAGAATTTTTTGAGCAATCAAAAATAACTTCAAGTAGCCAAAATTGGCAACAACACTTTCTTCAGTCAGTTCTTTAAAACAATATTCAGACCAGGATTACAGAAAGGTGTAAGTAATGGAAATATCCAGAACGTTTATCAGGTAGCTCTGTAAACATTGTCTATAGGCGTTGCGTCGTACCTGATCTCAGAAGCGACATCCGGTGTTATCTAATCTCCGGTCAGTGTTTGTGGAGCCACAGATGATATTCACTGAGATATCGAATGTTCTAACGTCATATAGTACTGCGTATGTTCTTATGGAACACATTTCACAACACGATAACTATGGCGCCAACTATGTCATACGGCTTACTATGTTTTTCTTTTCGAAAATATATTGTTTATCGTGTGATTGAGATAACGTTTTGGTGTTGAGACTTTGAGCTAATTCTTAGCATACCAAGGATTCTTCAATTGGCTACCGGGTTTAGCAATCGTTTGTGACTATGATAAATTTCAGAAGGTCAATAGGGATGCCTTATTACCCCTTAGAAACATAAATATGCTGTCCATAATATTTCATCCTCTACCTATCCACATTAAGTAACATCACTATACTGCCAATTTGGGCATACGCGCAGGAAGCAAACCTTAGAAGCTCTAGACAGCTCTTTGGATGAAGTCTACGTCAAGCCTTGTAGGTTTTTAAATTGCCAAGACAAGGGGTCAAATAAAGCACCAACTTCCACATATTTTTAAATTTATTTATTGCTCTTTTTACAAATCATGTCTTATGGTCTAGTCTTTACAATATAGTGTTGTTGACTTCGGATTCCATTAGTGAAGGACTGGTGCCAGACATAAGGCATGTTATAATACTATAAATACTCGTACTACTGGTCACATTGGCCACAGTATAAATAATATAATTCAAAAGTATTTCTAAGTCCCTCGCGACTCCAAGTATTTACAAAGTAGAGTATTGTTATAATAGATTACTGCAGTTACGTATTTGTCGAGCCCATTGAGATTTTAAGTGGTTTTAAACAAACACCATTGAGTTGAGAACAGGGACCTCTTGTGCTGCCAAGCTCGCTTAGTAAATAACACTCGAGTTTGATATTTATTTAGAAAAATGTTTAATCTTTACGTCGAGTGTTTAATCTCTGTATCCGGTAAGATCTTGAAACGATTCAAAATATTAAACACTCAACTATTTTTTGAGAAATGTGACATTTTAAAGTTGTTAGTATTTCTCACGGAGCTATTATTGAGATGTGTGTAGTGATTAAGTAAGAACTATATTATTTCTTAGGTGCAGTAAACACCGATTTAGGCAAAGTTCAAAGATCAAAACAAAAGGAGGAAAACTTGATTTGTAGAAATAAAATCAATAAAATCAGGCCAACGTGGTACTAAACCAAGCTTCTATCCACCAATGAAGGATAATCCTCCCTAGAGGGATAATACCGTATTAATGCATTAGTACTCACAATACAATTAATGATCTGTACAGTTTCAATTTTGTAAATTGAAATAATGAACTATTACTGTACTAAAGTCAAAGTTTCACAAATAACAGTATTATTTTACATACCTAACACTGTCCAACATGTCAACGAAATAAATGTCATTAATAAAAAGTGTATCTTTACAAAAATAAATGTCAAAGCATTTTTTAGACGAAACAACTAGAAAATAATGAAATACAAATGTGTAACACTGTCTCATCTATTAGAGAACATAATATAAACGTCTCAGTAAAAAGGTTGCATACACAAAACAATATTAATTAAAACATTTTGACAGTTCCATATGTCATTTGTTAGGTATACATTCACATGTTTCTATTTCCGTTACTAAAGAGTTTTTCGATGAACAGACGGTGCCAGGAGTATCCCACGCGACGCCATGACAATTCATTAATTTAAACTGACGAAGACAAAGTTACACTTATCAATGAACACTTAAATGAGTTTCAAACAAATAATGACATATATCACCAAGTATTTGTATTCATGTATTCGTTATCGTTACTTCACATCACTATCACAAAAGTGAGAATGCACGAAATCCGGTCGCGGATCGTTAGTGATGCGACACAAATTAAATTTACAATCGTATGTATCATAAATAAAACATAAAACATGTACTATAAGATACAATTTGCTAAACTGTCGACTATATTAGTATTCGTCGCTCACGTCAAAATATTCAAATAGAATTGTGTCTCGTCATTGGAATACGAATGAATCGAGTCAGTTTGTGACGCGGTTCTAGTGTTGTACCGAAACGATTATTCGCTATTGTTTTTGACACATGGATTATGTGTTGTTTTTTTAATAGTGTAGCGTATTTTGAATTATGCCGTGAATATTGATGGAGAGTGTCAATGTTCTTTTTTTTAATGATTCCATCGGCGTTTTATTTATTTCGACACGAATCTAGATTGTCGAATATTACGCAATTGATTTCCCGGTGAAATTTTAAAAAGGTTATATCGAAACTTTTTGTGAAAAGAGCGAAATGAGTTTTGGTAAATTATTACGTTGGCATATAAATAAATTCGTGTTTTCAAAGCTCATGTTTTGTATAAAAAATATATTAAAAAATATGTTAAAAAGTACCGAGAGAGAGCATAAAGCTGTCTACAAGAGATTCGCATGGGGTACTTTTGCATAATCGCGTTGTGCCCCGGGGGCTAGTGGGGCCGCAAAAATCGGCTAACAAAGTAACACTCTGCTCAAGTGTCACCAAGTGGCGGTCTCGAATTCGATTACCGAGTAGTGCCGGGGGGACTCGATTCTAAATAACTTAACTTGGTTTGCTCGAGTGCTCGATTATTCGATTTAGTCGCGATTACAATGCGTAAGTGTCGTTGAGAGATGCGGTTTTAAAGATATTCTTTTTTATTCGAGATTTTTGGGTGATTGACATTGTTTTGAAGGTCACGACGTCTTTAGCGGCCATTTGTATTTGTAGCGGTATTCAATGATTGTATTTGTATCGTTACTAAAGATTTGTATTCGATTCGAGCAATGTTTTGGTACATTTTATTGTCTCATTGATACTACTTTACTTTTGAACAATTTACTCATACAGTATTAATTATAGATATTATTATATGGGACAGAAAGGTTCTGCAAGGTGCAGGGAAACGCAGAGTAAGCAGACATTTCATTCAGTGGACCAATGATCTGATCAAGGTTGTGAGGAACTGATAGATGAGGGATACACGTGAAGGCGTGTGGCAGAGACTGTTGGAGGATCCTGTTTGAAGGGGGATGTTGATGGTATGCTATGATGATGATGGGGAACAAGTACACGGACACTAGACGGAACACTTCTGTCACAATGTCCTGACATCTTACATGTTTGTTAAATATTACCTATGCTTACAAAATAAAGAATTTGTATTTATATTTGTATTGTTTTCACACAATGAGTATTCACGTAATACTTCTACTAACATCAAATCCAACAACCAAAAATTCTATACAAAATTTTAATCACAATTTAAGTACTAATTTCACATCATTTCTTAGCTGCTCCTAACAAACAAATAAAGCCTACCGTATCCTCCCCTAGCAGCCCGTTAGACCCCATGATGGCCGTCAAGCGTGTATAAAATCTGTTATTGCACGTTAACTAAACCTAGTATGAGTCGTAAAACACTCGAGTCATTTTACTACTTCGTCTTAGTATACCACTAGCTTGTGAGCTGTTTAGTTTAGTTATGTTGTGTTTAACATGCGTTTTAAGAGGATTTACCTGTTGGGTTGTCAATTAAGAAAGGGATGTGTTTAAATCTCTGTGTGAAAAATCTTCGTGTGGTGACTGAGTAAGAATAGAGTGTGTCGCCACCCCATCTTATCCCATGGGTGTCGTAAAAACCGACTAAAGGACTATCCGTGAATATTATTTTTACGCAATAAAAAGAAGGAAAACTTAAAATTAAACCCTATACCAATTCGTTTGGTCAGCGTGGTATTAGTAGGCCAATCCCTCCGTCACTGGAGGAGGCCCGTCCCTGCAGTGGGACATTAATAGGCTGTTATATTTGTGTTTAAATGTAGATGAAGCTAAGGCGTTTTGTAAAAACCGTGTACGAGGTTCCGTTCTTGTAAGTTTCAGGAAGCTGGCAACACTGCCTCGTTGGCAAAGAGGTTGTGTACGCAACTGCTGTGCTCGATATTGTGGTTTCGAATCACACGCAAGACAAATATTTGTTAAATCACTAATAAACTACAATATCTAGTAAGCAAACCATATCTACAACCAATAAAACAGATCATTAAATTGGATTGCAATTCAACAATTTCCCATGATTATCTTAAGTTAACCGACTGACATTAAAAACAATAATTAATGAACCCTTAAAATTCATCCAAACAATAAAATAACCTCAAAATTTTCATAATAAAACTTTAAAACAAATAAAATGGTCGAACACGGGACGGACAAAAGGGTAAACTTGACTACAATAGACCTACAATAAGATCTCTTGTCTTTATTTAATCATCCTACAATTGAATCGTCTTACTCTATGGCTTGACAAATTCGCACGCCCCCTACATTCCGTTAAACGCGCACTTAACTCCTACCCTTTACGTCTTTCACCCTCGGACGCCTTCATTCTTTTTATATCGCAACTTTATTAACGCATAAAGGTCTGCTGATGGGCCCTTTATGAATTAGGAAGCGTCCCGTTGCCGGGCGTTAGGCTCAGTCGAGCTGAACAAATGGAGTGTCGGAACTTACGTAGAGTGCGGATACTCGCGCCGAATTGCACTGTCCCATCCCTAGCCGCAATTAAACCAGCCGTTATCACGCACTCCTACATTTGAATTTGCGTGTACTGATTTTCGGCGGTTTTGTTATAATCTAAACCTCGTTACCATTTTAAATAAAGTTCTACGTTCTTATTTCGAATTTGAAGTTTAAAGTAAATAAGGCTAAGGAATCCGTAATGTAATTCTGCCTATTACGAGTGTAATACACCTTATACAACAAATAATGGGGGGAATTGTATCTCAATACGCGCATCAACGTAAAAGCAATCGGATTTACATGTCTGCCGATGGCGTACTAAAGCGAAATCATGAATGAAGCGCTGTATAGGAAACCCAAAACATTATCCTTATGCTCCCATTTTACGACCTTTACCCCCATCGAGTCGAAAGGGTCACATCGGTACGACACGCTGTAAAAACATTTGCGTCCCTCTCCCTCGCGTTACTTACTCGTAAAAACGAAAGAGATAATCACGAAGATGAGTCGAAAATTATTTTTTTTATTATCACCATCGGCGGTGCTCTTTTATTTCCTTTTTACGGTCCGAGTACCTCATAAAAAGACAATAAACTTACTATTTACAGACCATCAGGAAATTGTTAGTCGGAGAGGTCTCTTTACGACACATGTTCCCCTGGTGGCGCGAGAGTACAACTGATGCACTCTTTACGATTGGCGCGCACTAAAATGTTAGCCGAATGATACACTTTATCTTCCGTCACGAGTATATCACGCCATCAAATAAACCGCAAAATGTTTGTCGTTAATATTTGAAACGATACTTAAATGTACTATTATATTGTTTATGTGGAATGGATATCTGTTTTCTGAATGATGGAGACTCTGTGGCAATATGGCGTTTCCATTTCGTCTCATAAGATCTTTTAAGGGAAACTTCGCCTATCTGTACGAAAGCAAAATACGGGGAACAACTTAAAACCCTATACTAATCTAGCCGGTATGGTATAAGTAGGTTTAATTGCCCTCGACACTCCGTAAGACATATTCCAGAAAAGAAAATTATGGCATTCTGACATCAAAAGACTCAAGTTGGTCTCATACCACTGTCATGTCACTCACTAGCTACTGTCCTCTCCACCTAAACACAGTAACATTTACACACTACTGCGTGGAAGAGTCACCAGCCAAGACAGACTCTTGCTGAAAATTCCTACCACCTGTAAACCAACATGGAAGAAACATCATAACAGCCCATCAATGTCTGCAGGAACGGGCCTCCTCACGTGACGGAGGGATAGTTGGCCTACTAATGCCACGATGGCCAAACAGATTGGTATAGGGTTTAATTTCAAGTTTTTTTTATTTCGTAAAGATAATATTCACGGAAAGTCCCTTATGCCCGATTTGCCGATTTACACATCGACAAGTACAGTAGCGAGTTAAGTAGTATTTTAAGATTAAGTTGATTTAAATAGATCTCCATCCTATTTTTTGGCAAGTTAAGTTGGCGAGACGCGAGAGAGGGGGCTACTTCGTACTTAACTCGCCAAAAAATAGGATGGAACTCTATTTAAATCAACTTAATCTTAAAATACTACTTAACTCGCTACTGTACTTGTCGATGTGTAAATCGGGCATTAGTCGGTTTTTACGACATCCATGGGATGAGATGGGGGTGGTGACATATTGTATTCTTACTCCGTCACCACACGGAAATGGAAGAAATAATATCTACATTACCAGGATAACATAAAATAACAAGAGTGTTAAAATCCATAAAGTAACTATCAGTAGCCGGCTCCTCTTTTATTATTGAGGAATTTCGTCAAGAGTTTTAATAATAGTTATTAAATGGCTGCCCGTGTTACCTAATATGAGAGTTAAGTGCTCTTTTTATGATTTAACAGTGATTCCCCCTGATATTACCGGTAATAAATTATATGTGAGATTATAAGCTAAATTGTTTTATGATATTTTCATTGTTTACAAGTGTAATGTGCTTTGTGACGGTTCATAGATTTTGGTTGTGGAATGTTGGTGTTTAAATATGGAATCCTTGTCTTTCTTTTTAAAGTTGGCCGGAATTTTTAGATGATGAGACTTTGACAGTAAAAAGTATTTAAGTAATACAATAATTATTTTCTGTGCTTATCTTTATATCTATCTAGACTTACGTAATAATAATTTTGCATAATGTTCGCAGACCCTGAAAATCAGCGTCAAATCAAGGTGTCAACCGCCAAGCGACAGAACGATTTGAAAGACTTGTTTTCAGGATAATTTCATAAAAATTGTGAAACAGAATTACGCATTTTATTAAAAATACTCGATGCTGAACCGTTGGTCTTACGGTGTTGATGTTTTAATTGTCGATTATGATTGTTGAGATTCAGTATCAAACCCGTTAAGAGGGAGAGAACTTCACGATTTAATATTGTGAATTCCAACGATGTTACGTATAATGAATTTCAGCATTGTGTTGCGGTGTAACCAGTAACAAATAAACAGTTTCGTCCATACAGTTCAGAAATACTCTATTGGTTAATTTTAGTTACTTCCTTTTAAAAAAGCACACAACTCCCGTACTAGCAATTATGCCCTATGTCTTATTCTAAAATCAATTAAAATAATACCCAAACTCAGGACGATAGTTCGTGGATCACACACCACCACCACGCCTTAAACAGTAACATTAGTTAGTAATCCTATGTAAAAAAACGCGTAGAAAATTTAACAAATCGAATGATAATTTCGAGGGTTTTTTCGTGAGTGAAACACATCGAGCATAAGGTACCAGTCTCCGCTTGGTACGGTAGTTATATCAGAATATATGATAACAAGGGGTGCTATTATTTAGGTCCGGCAATTCCTATGTTAAAATTGAACCACTGATATTTGCCGCAAAACAATTTCTATGGAGATTTGGTTCTTGGGTAAATCTCCGCATAGGAATGATATATGTATGGGCCGCACTGGGGGATGGGGGTTCTCTTTTGGACAAAAATAACGTACAAAAGGCAAAGAAATACGGTATGGAATCATAATTTGGTAGAATATTTTAGTTTGTATGCGGATATTCGGGGTTTTTGGAACATTTTTTTTGTGTCAGCATTTCTTTTGATAAGTAACGCGTAGTTGGCAGAATTTTGAGGATAAAAGGGAGTTTTTATTTGACAATTCTTGGGTCTATGCAAACATTATTGGACATAAAGATTGTTAATCAGACAAGCCTATTTTCAGATATGCTGAATAGCCACTAATATGCAATTATATGTATGATAATTTGTCATTTATTCTGTCTAATTTACTTTTTCTTTTGGCAAAAGTAATATAACAATAGTTTGGTAAATTAAAGGATATTAGATCTCGTATGTAGTTTAGTATAGTAAAACTTGCAACGACATCTGTTTTAGTATGGTGAATGTTTGGGTAAGACTGTTTCTTGGTATTGTATACCAATTATAAGGCCTAGTTTTAGAACAGAAGTAGGCCCGTTCCTTAAGATAGACATTTAAGAAGACTTTGTATTTTCGTAGCTAATAAGATTTGGATTATTCTCAAACAAATTATTTTGTCTTAAGTGGATGTAATTCTCTGATTGATCGTGTAGTGACGAACAAGGAATAGGTACCTATATATGGTGTCTTAAAACCACCTTTATATGCCGAAGCTCTCGTATAAGGCGACTAACGGCCTACTTAACCGAACAGTTACAATCTCTAAAATTAAGGAATCCCACGAAAATAGATACCAATTTATCTAAAGCTATACCCAAAGTAACCCTTTTATTCATAAAGAAGGCCTGTCCCTGCAGTGGGGCATCCCTAGACTACAACTAAGAATACATACAATAACAACATTAATAACACATTTCCTTTAATTAAATATCTTACTTCCAATATCCTGACGACATATTTTTTTCTTACAACTTTTTGTCTTTTATAATTATTTCCATCGTTAAATGTAGAGCCAGCCGATGTTAATTACCAGGGTAGCATAGACAGGCGGATATTACAGATAGAATTAAAGAAAGATCAAAAATAGAAGTTAATTTTTTAACGCTCGGTAGTTGGGCTTGGGTTTACTCGCTGCGGTTATGCCCGAGGCGCGGACGATTCTAATTAAAATGGCTACGATTTTCTGTGGTATTCATTTTCATCCTTTAAGGTTTTTGTTGGGTCCAAACCCGGGGTTAGGTTACGTTATTGTTGTGGGTTGTAACTAATTTACATCTTAATAAGTTGTTACTTGTTTAGAAGTATAGTTGGTTGCGTTATTTTTACCTTTGCTTTACTTTTATTTGTTTCGTAAAAGTATTTGGTTTTGATTTTTTTTAATGATAAAACTGTTTGGAAAATATTTAATTTGGATTGGTTGTTAATTGAGCCAAAATTTTGGCAGTTAAGTGTTATTTATTTCAAGTATTTTAAGGTTTTATTGCCAAGAGGTTAGAATTGCCTCTCAAACTGTATGGTTGGACCATACATTTTGTGAGGCAATTGTAAACTCTTTTGAGTTTTTCTTTTCATCCAATGATATTATTGTTCAATCGTAATTAGTTATTTTTTTAGGAATAAGAAGAGGTGGTATGTAATTTTATATTCTTAGTCCGCCAGGGACAACGATCAAGATAATTTATTTAGCATTATTATTATTTACTGCTCCTTATTATTAATTTATAAACGGTAGTCCAGTCCATACATTATTTATCTTACACGCGCTTAATTTCGGAGTTATTTATTTAAACATTTCTAATGTTCATTAGCATTTATTACAATAGTAACTAGGATAGCAGAAGCGCACATGGCTACCCGAAGTAAAGCCTTTGTTTCGTCCATTACGTATGCAAATGTATTATAAGTACCACCTGTACGCTTATGCTGCCTTGGTAAACAAAGGTGGAAATGGGTAGACATCTTGGTTTTTTTTGTAATATGCTACTGGAGTTAGCTTTACGCATATTCTATTGTTAGGAAATTTAGTTTTAAGATTTATTACTTATTTTTGTGTTAAAGAAAGTTGGTTTGTTTTTAGTACTTACGAGATAATACGATTGGGTAGCTAAGGAAGCATAGAATATCATAAGAAAACTGATACAGTAGGTACTAGGCAACTGTTAAGAGCTACATACATTCAAACGTAAATACATACATTTATATATATGAAAACCTTCAGTCAAGCAAAATTTGTTTTCTAATATTTTCATTAAGTATAGATTTCTTATTATATCACAATCATTTTAATGTCCTATTGCAACGGACATTCGCAAGATATACAGAAAAACTTACACCATACAGGCCACATGAATTTAAAAATAGAACTCTTTTTAAACCTCACAAACAACAACATTTGAACCAGGAAAAGAACTTCACCGATTAAAAAAAGTAATTGCATTTGAAATAAGAATACTTTATGGTCGCATTTAAAAAAAGAATGTATTTATTTTTTTATATAGGCACGTAATCCACAGCTCATAAAGTAAAGTTTCATGATAAAAACTATAGCATTACCTACCTAACTAACAAAATACAAAAAATCTTTAGTTTCCATCAAATGGATGACGATCACGCCATCAGTTTCTGAAACATTACTTATACGACGTTTTTGTATTTATAAAATGGCTGTTAGCGTGATTTTGATGTTACATTTGAGTGTTTGAAATAATAGTCAATCTATTGATATTTTTTTTAGGCTGGCATGTTTACGAGGATAATGTGAATATATTTGAAATTAATAGGTATAAATGTTATTAGCCTTTCTAATGAATACACATTCTTATTTGATGATAAAATGAATAATCTAAGTTGGGAAGTAAATCCAATAAGAGCTTTCTGTAGACCACATTTGGCAAAGGAATAAGCTGGTCTAGTAAAGCTATTCTATTTTTAAGTCTTCTTTTTAAATGCCCAAAGAGATGATCAGGGATTGCTTTATTTCGTATTAGAATTCTTGTACATTTAAAAACTCTTGCTCTAGGTCTAACATAGCGTGAGTCACGGGGAGTTTCATAAACATTCAGGACAATCATTGATGAATTACGTAAAAACGTCTTACGTGGGAATTGAACTTGCGACTACCTCTTTACCGAGTCATTTTGTTAGTTATTGGTACAGTGCGGTATACTTATTATATTTTCAATTTGATCCACCCTATATGTACCTGTCTCACGCATCGATGCTAAAGCAAAACTGACAACAACAGCTTGCGAATTTTAAGCTGAACGCAAGAAAAGCGGCTTACTTTAAAAGCAAAAAGTTTCTTATTGAAACTTTACGCTGTTGGTATAGCTACTTACCTATTTGAAAATAGAAAATTGTGTAGAACATAATATTCGATATTTAAATTCAGTTATATTTAATTAAAGGGTTTGTTTTAGAAAATGTAGAATGAATGTTTTAGCAAAAAGAAAATAATCTACCTACACCTAAACAATAAGACCTTTTTCGTCAAAACAAGCCATTACTAACACACGAATAAAAAAAAGAAGAACACATTACGTCATAAAATCAAAACAAGAACGACCACCAACGTTCAAAAACGTCATTCGAAATTCGAATAACTTTGACATTTAGGTGCGGATTGAAGACGAGTAATCTACAATAGGTTGATTTGCAAACAGTGGTGTCATGGCGATTGTATGGTGATGACGGCCCACGACACAACGTGGTGCCGCCATCGAAATATTACAAAGACATTGAATTGAGAACGAATCAACACTATCAAATTCATTCATAAGAATTATTTAAAGAAAGAAACGTGGTATAAAATTTGGTATGAATTACGAACTAATAAATCTTTGTAATGAATTCTCTATCGTCCCATGCTGTTACAAAACTTCTACAAGCGTAGAGAAGGAAATCTCGAAGCAAAGTCTATACCAATTAGTCCCGCACTGCAGTGGGACTATTCCTAGGCTAGTAACCGTTTCAGATTAGTACAGTTATAATAATATTACCGAATTTAAAACGATCACCCGCAAAGGCATTCGTTATTCAAAAATATTATTCTTATTTTGAAAACATAAGTCCCGTTCTATATTTGAATTCGTCGCGGGGACGCTCCCCCTCACCGCTGAGGAAAAAAGAGCAAAGTTTACCATTGTCTTCATAGATATGGGTTCTGTATTTAATAAATTATTATTTTTTTTTTTTATTAAATCATGTCGACAAAAGCAATTATTACATAAAACAGCGTTTTGACAAAAAACAAAATGTGTGACAGAATAACATACAAAAGTTTACTACCATTTTTTACCCCGTGGATGGGGTAAATCCACCTGGATGGGCTTGCAAAAGGTAACTATGGGAAACTCGAAACAAATGTTCTTTATTACTGTGCCATTGAACATTATTTTCCCTTATGTTGTTCTTGCAATAGGATCAATAATATTAAATATAATTTTCAAATATAATTATGTTTTAATTCGCCGTTACAAGAAAACCTAATCCAATAATTAGCAAAGGAGTTCAAAAACCAAAAAAATATAACACAAATATTGATCTGGCACACACATTTCTGTCGCGTTCCTAAACACAACTCCGTGATAAATTACCTTCGGGAAATTAAAACTGTCTTTAAAACAATACCTGTCGTTTTCTTCGCCCCCTCTTTCTTTCCATCCCTTTCCAACACGTACATTTAATTTGTTGCCATCTCTTTCCTATTCGAAGAGGGTCGGGTTTGACATTCGAATTTCTTGTTTTTTTTTTTTGTAATTTTTACTTACTTTTTTTTTCGATTGGTGTTAAAATTAATGTGATTTTTTTTAATGTTCCGTTTTATGGATTACGCTTACAATTTTTGTAATTAAAAATGTAGTCTTTTTTTAGTTTATGTGGTTAAGTGCGTAGATGGTTATGATATTCTGAGTTAGTAATAGCTGGTAAGATAATAATCGACTATTATGATGCGCATTTTACGTGTAATGAAATATCACACACCATTAGGAATGGTGACTCCAGAATTTTAAAATAGTATTAATATGATATAAGTGAGTCAAAACTACTTTATTTAATGAGAATAAACTTTAACATTTCACTAAAGAAATGGCAAAAACACTCCTTTTATTTTTCAATGTCATTAACATTACCTAAATATTCCAAATAATTAGTATCTATCTGGAGAAAATAAATAAATAGCTTTAGCACATTTTTCACAACATTTCATATAAATAAATTATATACATACCTACTAGTTTACAAGTGGCACTTAAGAATTTTATTGATAAAAATATTAAATTAAAACTACCAAAAGTAAAGTTTGCTATAATTTAATTGGTAATTATATTTTTTTTTAACTTCAAAATTTAAGATCAATATTCCTAAACGCAACCAGAATAATACGAGCCTAATATTTTAAAGCATATAAACTTTGACGGCACTATCTACATTCTCAACAAAAAAACTAATTATATCCATCTATTTATAGTCAACGAACCGTTATCAATATCTCACAAGAATTAACAAAGCAACATGGCGGACGAATTTAAAACTAAAAACAAAACAAAAAACCATCATTTACTGATGCACAATCTACTAATTAAGGACAAAACAAAATCCATTTCAATTCTAAATTTCTTTTTAAAGAAAAAAAAAGGACTTAATTACATTTTCTAGCTATCACAAAAAGGAAAGATAAGAGGGCCTATTTGAATCCTCGTTATCAGAACCTCCCTGGCACTTTCACCCTTCAATCTATACCTTTTTTTCCTCTTTCCACCCCTAGAATACCTATCGTAATTTAAAGATAACTAATGCTTGGCGTCATTAAGACTCGAGGCAAAGGGAAAGAAAATAAAATAGGAAATGCAGCCAAATGCATTTTTAATATTGAATTTGAGACGATTTGTTCTTGTTAGTTGTAGGTATTTTTGTGGAATGAATGTTAGTGTTTCAATATAGCATAAAAATTGAAGTTTGAAGGGGAGGCCCTGCAGTGGGACAGTACAGGTTATAAAGAAATAAATAAACGTTTGGAAATCTCGTACGGATTTCACGTCACTCAAACCGACTCAAACCACACGGTGTCTTGCAGCGTTATTGTTTAAAGGATTAGATAGTTTGAATTATAAAATATTATTTATTTAAGAAGGCTAAGTTATTATATTTCTCAGTAAATAAATATTTAAAGGTAAGCTTCGATTGAGTCAGTTTATGTCTCAGAGCTTAGTTATTTCCTGAACCATTTTACGATGTCCCGGGTTCGTCATCAAGACGTTAAATACTTTTAAAATATTTATTACAATTAAAAATTTTATGATCTAATAAAAATTGTAAATGAAAAAAGAAATATTATAGCCTTTTGTTGAAATAGGTCTAATTGACCCCGAGGTTTTTAAGCCCCAAGTTTAACGACTAAAAAAAATGAAATTAAAAACACTCCGAGTCGCGACATGGTGTTTTCTTCCTTTTTTTTAAACAAAAATGTAATAATCCTAAGGCAGTAAAATACTATCGGACATTTACGACAAATTCACACAAGACCTACTTAATAAATCTGACAAAATCTTTAATTTATGCTCGCGAACGAAGGACACACGAGTAAAAAAAAAATATAATTTTACGACGCCATAAAGTTGGTTAGAATGTGGCCCTGGAACGCGGGATAATTCGGGAAAAATCCATTTGTAATTAACATATTTTTACGAGGATCGTTGATGGACATTATAAATATAATGTTTTCATTTAAGTTATTAATAAATGAAACCGTTTAGTATTGTGTAAATAATGGATGTTAACCTTTGTTTAGTCAGCATGTCAATTCTCGTACCTAAAAATTCGGCTAAGTTAACTTTTAGTTGTCAAATTGTCTTGTTTTTGCTATTGCAATTGTAATCTTTGGTCGTCGTGTTAAAGTATAATTTAGAGTGTGACAATTTGACACTAAAAGTTAACTTAATCGAATTTTTAGGTATGCAGGATAGATGTAACCTCTTTATTTTTATTTTTTAACGAATACATTCGCAGATACCAAAACATTTCTGAATGAGACAGAAACTGTTCTCTCTTTTTTATTCAAAGTACTTAGCTAATACATAATTGTATAAATGTATTCGTAAATACCTAGCTTGACGAATATACTCGTACCTATTTTAAACAAACTTTATTATACGGTTAAAATTACCAAAATATTTACTGTAAAATTTCCGTAAAGGTAAGTAAGTCTAAAAAAAAACAAATTCTATCATGCAATGTTTGAACTGACTGCATATTTATAAAATATTGTTGCTACGTAGAAAGAATGCTTGAAAAAATGCTCTTGATTAAATATAATGTCACCAGGACTGCGAGGGGGTTGGTAAAACGTGTTGTGAATCGAAAACGCGGACATTAAACTTAAAAAAGTAAGTAATGGTTTAAAGTTACGGATGGATAAATTAAATACTGTCGTTTTAAATTGTAACACCTGACTTTCTCTTTATGTTTATTTGTTTTTAATAAACATAAAAATTAAAATAATTGAAATTACTCGTAGGTATCGTAGGAAAGTTAAAAAAAATTACTTTAATTTCCTATTACGTTAATTTCCTACTGATAGGACAGGCCTTCTTTGGTGACAGCGGAATACTTGAGTCAGATAATCTATCCTTCTTACTAAAACAAAGTTAAGAATATTTGACAAATTCTCCGACATCACATAATAATTTAAAGAAAACAAACTCACTATTTACTTTTTTCTTAACAGAAAACTCCCAAGCTTACCTGTAAAACGAAGAAAAACATTTTTATTACAAAGAATTACAAGCCTGTGCTACCAGGAGCACATAAGATGCAAAGATGTCGGTTCCTTATTACTAAACCTATGGTAAGTATATCACATAGAGTTGCGAGTAACAAAATACCTTAATTTATTTTCATATAAATAACCATGTTAGCTAATGAAATGTCCGACCACAACTGTGGGTAACTACAGCTCTATATATTCCATACTAAATGACCGCAAATTCCGGTAAATAAATAAAATGTTTTTTTTCATTGTTCGATTATTTAGGCCTTAGTACCTATAAGTAAAAATGTAGGCCATGTTTAAAATTCAGTTAACTGGACATACATTTTGGGTTTGGTGTATTTATACTAACGTTAATTTAAAAGTGTTTATGTATATCAAATCAACATTGCACTGTCTGTCAATTTGGGGAATATTTTTATTACCTGTGATTTTACAGACTTTTTTTTTTAAAGTAATCCTCGTTCGAGAGATCAAGCTATGTTTATAAGAATATGCAGTCTCACACAAATTCTTTTGAGTGACATTTAAACCAAGGACCTCGAGCAAACGTATACCGCGATTGTCAAAATACCGAAGCAGTTATAATTAGTATAGACTTTAAGGCATACCATTTAATTAGATTTTCTTAAGTCTAATAGGAAATGTATTCTACCTTGTACAAAAAAGATTTATTCAAATTGATCAAGAGATTATGGATTGATTTCCATACTGGACTTTTTGAGTAATACAAAAATTTTGAAACTCCTCCTTTTTGAGTCGACTAAACATGTATTACATACATAACACATTAATTAAATAGCTAAAAATTGTAATAAGAATCAAAAGATATTATTTTCCAATAAGGGTCATAATATCATATACACTTGTGAACAAAAATACCTACTCGAACATAGCAGCCTATTGCTAATAAGAGGTTGTGAGCAGGGAGGGCCCGAGGGCCGGTCGCGGAATGCCTCTCAAGCCCTCCCAAAGGGACGCCGCCGTACCAAATCATACACTATAATTTTGAAGGAAAATTCTCTGAAAAAGGTATTTTTTTTATATATTTGACGTGCGGAATCCTAATATAATATCCTTTTAGAAATGGCTATCTAAGTACATTTGAAATTGGAACTATATTTTCAAAATGTAAGGAATACGTTAGAATAATTATTCTTTATATTCTTTATTAGTATAATATGTTCAATCGTTTCCCAGTGATTCTGCTAACATCATTATGCCAGATCGCGTTGTGTGAATGTGTAAGAAGCCATTTTGTGTAACAGATTTATGTATTGAATTATAAAATAAAATAACTTTAAATATAACATTTTTTACATATAGATACGTTAAGTTGTGACAAACTATATTAACATATTTTATACGCATATACCCTTAAATTGTTATTCCTCACATTATTCCATTCTCTAACATATAAAGAATACAAATAAATTATTTTTAGACACCCTCAAACAATGTAATAAACACTACACCACCCAAGAGCGGGTAACCCTTCACAAAAAAAACCATCCCTCACACCAGCGGATTGACATCTGTCAGTCCAGGGGTCCAAACCCCGGTACCCTACATTCGACGGCGTAAATTATTAATCAAAACATTTTTGCGATCCCTATACATCGGTATAATGTTAATTTGTCTATTGTTGTAAAGTCAACTTTGGGCGTAGACTAGTACATGAATAAATTATTTGTCTGTCTGTCCGTCAAAAGTCACGAGTCAATTGTCTACGCTTTGGGGAATTACATTTAAGTGCTTATAACAGATTTGTTACGTATTAGTATATAGTCACTTATGTTATAAGTGACTTTATTTAACTTACAGTTGGTACATTGATAACAAGATGGTTGTCACTTAAAAAGTTCCCCTAGAAATTGTATCAGGTACTGCTTATGAGAGATGAATTTCCGAAAATGCTGTAATGTATAAATGTTTCCAGTGTTTTAGACTGTGCGATCAACAAATCGGTTGAATTGTAAATTTCTTAAAAAAAAAAAGGTAATATAATATATTAATTCAATATAACAGTAACATATAAAGAAACTAACAGACATATACCAAAAAAAAAAAATTAAGCGAAATAAAATACACAAAATAAAATACCATTTAAAGAGATACAATAAAATAAAAATTAGTTCAGTTAAATTTACAAGAAACAATTTACGTCAGCAACGAAATGAACGACTGACTCACTCCGTTGTATACTGAAGAACAAACAAAATGAATTATTCACACATTACATACAAACCAACCACAATGAAATCAACTCAAAAATAAAGAAAAACCATACAATGAACTGAGATTAATTCTTTACCAAAGACAAAGAACTAATATTCGACAAATTATGTAAAACTACAAAACTCGCTAATGATGATAATAAACAGTTTTTTAATAAGCGTAAAAGTTATGCACATAAGTAAAGGAAGGCATATTTTAAAAGGTTAAAAGTATGACGATTTGCTTCCATTCGACACGCCCGTCTTGAGTTAGAAAAGTTATACACTTGCATATTTATGAAGTAATTGTAACATTTCGACAATTGGCAACCTAACCAAAAAAAAATTGTAGCTAATACACTCTTAAATTCTATCTGCAATTGTGTCAAAAGCTTTATCCAAGTCTGAGAAATTTACATTAGATAAATTAACTAAATTTTGATAGACTATTTTTAAAATTTGAGTTAAAATATCTTTGCTTCTAATTACTAATTTAATTACTCAATTAGCTAAATGACGTTGAATAAAGTATGTAATCTAATTTGCGTCGTTTTGCACGAATTATCACATTGTATGCAAAGAATATAGATTTTCTCTAATTAATTCAACTATTTTATACATTACAATTACATTTCGCTTGAGATAAATGTCTTTTTAATGCCTTCATTAGTGTACTTATCATGCTCAACTATTTTAAGTAGGTTTTTAAATTTTCTGGTAAATAACTAGAGTTGGTTGTTATTTAAATAGAATTACTGCAATAATTATGAGTAGGTATTATATAGTCTGCCTTTGGTAAATAGATATAAGTAATTAATGTAACTTTACGTAGGTATTAAAGCGAATTTTATTCATTATAGCGATAATTTTTGTAAAAAATAACTGTGTACAAAATTTGTAAACGAGAAAATAATAAGATGTAAGTACTAGACATAATGTCCGGTTGTAAATTATTAGTCAAATTTTAATGAAAGCGAAGTAAATATAAAATTACGACTTTATAAACCTGGCGACAATTTAAACAAAATTAAAGGAGTTTGCTAAAAGAATAACTTGTCAATAAATCACCTTATTTCCAAAACCTAAAATCGTACAACGGTGTTGTAACCTAATAGCTATTTAGTAAATCCTACATTTTAAAACAAAATACAATAGTTTTAATCAAAAACACACAACATCTAAAATGGAATGGTTGTATATTTTCAAGCAGAATTCCAGGAGTGCCTCAGGGTACATAACTGAGTCTACAAATCCAATTTTCACAAACATTGTAGGCATCTAGACTGGTCTTAGTATTCCTTGTGTTGTTAGTGCATTCCTGCTAGCATTAAACCTGCATAAATGTTATAATGTCGCCTACAGAGTTATATGGAGTTTAGTTTATATGTATGCTGTTTATGTAAGATGTTAGATATAAAGTTAGAGTTTATACATATTTTAATCTATACTAATATTATAAAGAGGTAAAGTTTGTGTGTTTGTGACGTTGTAGGGGGTAATCTCTGGATCTACTGAACCGATTTTAAAAATTCTTTCTGTGTTTATAGTATCACGCTATGACTAATAGGAGTGGAGCAGTAATGAAATATGTTGGAAAAAGTGCCGCGTTTTTTTCGCCTCCCAACGAAGTGGGCACGGGGCACCTAGTATAGATAATACACTAAATATAGAAGGTGAATTCGAAAGGTTAAGTAATGTTGACGAAGTTAATTCATAGATGGGTAAATAGGTAAGCCACGAAGCAATAACAAAAACAGGGGTTTATCGTCATCATCATAACAGCCAATTAATGTCCCACTGCAGGGACGGGCCTCCTCCAGTGACGGAGGGATACTTGGCCTACTAATACCACGCTGGCCAAACGGATTAGTATAGGGTTAAATTTCAAGTTTTCCTTCTTTTTATTACGTAAAGATAATATTCACGGATAGTCAGGGGTTTATAATTTGTTTTATAACGTAGGCGATCACAGCTCATAGAACTAAGGTTTGTAAGAAGCTCTATATCATTCAGTTTAGCCAAGTTATTGTCCCTGCTATGGGACAGGATACCACTAAAATTGAATTTGTTTTTAAGTAGTAATTCATAAATTACACAATTTTTTTTTCAAACCATAACCTTTACTTTTTAAAATAAATACCAAGTGACACATTGCTACCATTTCGTGCCCTTTAGACATACAGACAAACAAATAACAGACTACTTAAATAAATTTTTCATTATTCAAAAAATGTTAATACAACAACCAATTATACATGACCTCTCATTTTAAACTTCTTGAACTATTTTACCAATATTTGTATTCATTTGTTAGTTATGAGAGGTCTTCTTATAATGGTTTTGTGTGGAATGTCTATTATTATGAAGAATGCTTACAGTAGCACCGTGTAATGAGAGTGCACTCAGTTTATGAGATGTGAAATGACAAATATTCATATAACTAGTTTTATTGTTAGTTTTTGAATAAATTTTGACTTGAGTAATTTTACTTACTAAGTAACAAATGGTGATGAAATTTTTAATGGTATTAAAAATAATATTATTATTACTTTTTGCTTTATAAATCACAAAAGTAGTATTCCAAACTCTGAACTGTCCCACTTCATTAAATGAGAAAATCTTAGCCAATTAATTCAAGTTAGGCTAAAGATTTGATTTAGGATTTCATGTTAAGTCTTCCTTCTTATCTTTTCGTAGAGATAAAGTCCACCTGTCCCTATCAATTTTACCGACAGAAAGAAAAAGTCTTCTTTTGCAAGTTATAATTTTATTTAAATTGTGGCCCACATCATTCAGCATGAGATAAAATACGGTCGAATAGAATTGTGTATTCATAGACCAACACTATTTAAAACTATAAATGCGAACAATCGAACAACAAGAAACATTAAAATAAATTTAAAAAAATCAGGTTAAAAATTAACAACAATAATACAAATATGACAAAACTGATGCGCGTACCCATCTCTTTAATTCACGATTTCAATTCCTCCATCTCACTCCATCTCGTTATTTATTACATCTTCCATCTCACTCACACATGCAGCTGTCATAGTATGACGAATAAGTCATAGTGACAGGCTGGATGTCAGTTTACACCCTTTTGAATGTATTGGAGTTGATAATGTGTAATATTGGGGTGATGGTCTTTGATGCAACTGTGACTGCGTATGATTTAACTTGGAGAACAAGGCATGGCTTTGTTGGTTAAAATGTAAATATAAGTTACGATTTTTTCGAAGTTATGCGTAGTACTGTTGCAATGTTGAAGACTTTAATGAAAGGCAACGAATATATTGCATACTGCAACAAACTGCCTAAAGAAATTGTGACAGCTACATGAATTAATTTATTGTAATGTTTTAAACATTTAAAAACAAGTGGCATTAATATTTCGAAGATAGAAAGCAGACAAATGTGTAACTATATACAGACTTCAGCAGTTGCGTAACTGCTTGCCTTATTTATATAAATCATTGATTGTTGATGATTGCGCTCATAATAGATCCCAAATCAAGAATTATAAAATGGTCTAATGATTCAGTAGATTACTTCAATATCAGGTAACTTAATTTCCACCTTTATTATCTTCTATCAAAAAGCGACTTAAATCTAGATCTCTAGAGATCTAATAAGTGTAAACTAGAATATCAAAATAATCATATTTTTTTAACAAAAGCACCCAACAGTCACAAATATAAAATATCTGGTAGAATTAAAGTGTTACCCCATTTTGTTATCTGTATATTACAAGGGTTTATATCAAAGGGTAGTTTAACAATACAATCATACACTATATGAATCTATTGTGTTTGTCTGTTTGTTAGTTTTACTTATATTATTAACAACTGATCTATGTGCGTGCTTAAAATTATCATATTTATAATATCGACCTTCATAGGAAGAGAACAGAACAACAGGACTCGAGAGTCTTCTTCATCTAGGGGTTTTCTTTAGGGGTTTCAAGGGTTCTTGGATGTTATTTTCCTACTTCCAGGGACTCCTCGTATACCCCAAAGATGGTAAACGTGGAGGTTTTAGTCAGTAGACCGGTCTATGGGAGTCTGACATAACCACCTCGCCGGCACCCCCAGACGAGGATGTGTTGTGTATGTCTAAAGCATTTCCTCCACGAAAAAAAAGGGATTTCAAGGGTCTTTCAGTTGGTCAGTCCTTCAAAGGCTTTTTGTCAGACTCGATGCAGAAGAAAATAGTTTTCTTGCTTTTAAGGGAAGAATGGATGCATAGATGCGGATTGCTATGCCATGTTAGTCTAATTTCTTTTTTATTGCTTCTGTACTGTGTATACAAGCCAACTTATATCATATTTGCCAAAATTTAACTCGTGAGCTTAAAAACTTATGAACAATCAGCTGACTGTAAGATATTCTCTTAGAACTCTTAGAAATGTGTCATTTTAACGACCTCTGTGGCGTAGTGGTTATATAATATGACTGCTACGCAGAGGTCTCGGTTTCGATTCCCGCTCTATGAAAATCTTTGTGTGCATGAACATGATTGTTTGCATTGGTCTGAGTGCTTTCTATGTATATTATTATGTATGTACATATTTACAAAAAAAAAGTATTTAAGTATGTTTAGTTTGGGACTAGGTGGCGATGTGTGAATGTGTAAGGATTATTTATTTATTTATTTGTTTCTGTCGACTGCATCTACATAAAATCTTTAATGTGTCCAAGGTATTCTTCCTACTAAATTCCTTATTCTCTATTTGCTAAAACATCCGACAAAACAAAAATACACACATTAACAGACGCAACAGATCTCTTACAGCATCATTTTTATAATGACACCTGATCCCTGACACACAAACCACAGATCTTAGTTACATGGGAAACAGGGAAGCCACACAAGATCATGTTACACGAATTTCGGCTACAAAACTAAATATAAATCAACTTGAAGTTTATTATAAGCGATTTTAAGAAAGTTTAAAGTAAAAACTTGCGTTCCAAAGAGTTTTTAATGTGGTGTTATAAGTAAATAGAATCCGTGTGACGGTGACGGATTAAGATTATATGTCACTACCCCATCTCATCCCATGGGTGTCGTAAAAACCGACTAAGGGACTATCCGTGAATATTATCTTTACAAAATAAAAAGAAGGAACTTGAAATTAAACCCTATACCAATCCGTCTGGCCAGCGTGGTATTAGTAGGCCAAGAATCCCTCCGTCATGGGAGGAGCCCGTCCCTGCAGTGGGACATTAATGGGCTGTTATGATGATATTAACATCACATTTGTAAAGTCCAACCTCAATTTGATAAGTGGCCATACATCCCTAATACCAATAAATAATTTAAACAGTAAAACATTCTTATATAGTATTCGTGTCTTATATTACCAAATAATCTTAATTATACAAGCGACGTTCAAAGGGCGAATTTTCCATTTCCAAATGAACTTCTACCATCAACCAATCATAATTCAGGAGGAAAGTAACGCGAATCTATCACGAGCCACCACGCCCTTAGGGAGGGAGCCAATACGGACCCTCTACTAATCTAATATTAAACACATTCGGATATTAGATACAAAGTGAGCATTCACAGAATTTAATAATCCTGCTCCCACACCTATATTCACCTTCCACTCTTACTCATACCTCCATCTCACTCTTACATGAATTATTAACAACAATTTTATGATTACATTTAGCATTGAATGTAAGTGCGGGAGCGACGTGATAGGAAAGTCGAATGGCCGGTGAAAAATGGCGGGAAAAACGTTACCAGTTAATATTTTATTGGTTTCGATAGGTTTGAGTTATGTAAGTCAGCTGAGGGTACCGGTAATTTTCAATTTTGTGCCTGAAATATAGATAAGGTGTATCCCTGTGGAGGGTTTATTGGTTGAGTTCATGCTTAGTTGCAGTTTAATTCTGTTCCTCATCTCTTACATGAAACAAACTTTAGATGAAAAAGAAACGATACTATCAAACACAAACATATTAATATCCTACTATTTTACTCTATAAATAACTATTTATAAAACCATTTACAAAATTTTTCATTTCGCCGCCATCTTAGAAAAAGTAACTATTTCTACTTCAGTTATTCTATAAATAACAGTTATCCAATTACAATTCGCGGCAAATAAAGTCCTCATACTGGTAATACTACCAGCCTAGTTCACACCAAGATAGACAAAATTAAAACAAAACTAGATTTACTAAAATTCAAGCCACATCTCTAGTTGACGACTCAGCGGTCATCTGGACCGTGATCGGAATGCTTAAGATGCTTACTGACGAAAATGGAACGCAACAGCTCCCTATAACTTCATTTCATGTTACCCTGTACTTGTTGTAATTTAATAAAAAATATTGTGGCGCACTTTTTGATTAAGAATTGCTTTTGTATGAGGGTGGAAACAGTTATTTTATTATTTGGTTCATTGGATCATGTAGCAATAATGACGGTATGTTTTATTCTTAAGGTAAAACTGACTTCGGAAATCTATGATACTAGCTAACTATCAAATAATGGCAGAAGATAATTATGACAGTTGCTCCCCTTATGGTAAGCTTACAACCACAGCGCTCATCACCCAGCGACATAAACTGTCAGCTTACAGGTCATATAGTCATGTCATTTTAATGGTTATATGCATACAAAAAAAATCGAATTTCAAAGTCATAAACAGAACATGTAATTCCTTATTTAAAACTACGTTCCCGCGTAAATAACGTCCACAACCAACATGGCGGAACAGAAAAACCACCACGAGTGTCAACGATTGACAATTAGCAGAATCATCCCGTCTGATCCGAAATTTTCATCGCATAATTGTCACTTGATAATTGAAAAACGCAATTACGGACGGCGAGAGCGTGAGTTAATTAATATTAAATTCTGAAATAATCGTCCCTCTACCCCTCCCCCCTCCCACGAGACCGGGGGGACATGGACTGATTGAATTATAGGCAAATTTTGAATTTTGAATAATTCACAGGAGCAAGTTAGCCCTTTATGGCAAGAGGGACTGAATTTTTGGTTTAATTAGAGCTGTTATTGTTTTTAGAACGGGTTTCGTGTTCCTTAATTATTTTTGACATTACAGTTTCAGTATTATTTATTGCAAAATTACCAAAGACAATAAATACAATATTAATATTTGATTTACTTATTTTTACAAACCCATTTTTTTCTGTTAGTAATAATTGTGACCTAATAAACAATGATTTATTATATCATCAATAAGGTAAAGAAACAATAACTATTAACTTTTTAACCTTAGATAGGCGCGACGGAGCCGTTATATTTTTTTCCACTTGTGGGAGACATCACTCGGTTACACCAAACGATTTACAATTCGCATTGCATTGATATATTACACTATTAGTTATTCTGGATGAATAGCAAAAAAAAAAGAAATAAAAAAACAAAATGGTTCCTATTTACAGATCAGAATGGACACCCAGCTCCACAAAATTCAATTTGGCGTGCATTTTCCCGCCGCGCCGTGCGACAAACCAAACAATTACACATACGTGTGTCGAAAGCATAATTTTTCTACAAAAAACTACGTGGAAATGTGAAAAAAACACCGCTGACGCTTTGTTAGTTTTCGCGCCAACGCGTCGGCCATTTTTGACAGCTGTCAAACAGTGCGCTAGTGATTGCGTCTTTTGTAATCGCACCTTTTTCGAGACGATTTTTTCGCATCGAAAAATCCAACAGTTGAATATTTTGAATATACAGAATGACAATGTAATATTATTATATACAAATTACAAGTTGTATAGCAACTTAGAGGCGATAAACCGAGATGCACCAGAGATAGTGCATCATGGTTCATTTCAATACCTATTGTGATTTGTGTCGCAGTATTATAACGTCGTAAGAACCTTGCATACGGACACCCATCAGTCATTTAAGAATGAATACATGACAATCGATCGAGATATGAAAGGTAACATGTCACATTAAGTGACGAATGATTCTCGAGCTTGAGGCGGATATCCTAACGTTGACAACTGCAAGACAGGGGCCGCGTCTTGTTCTTTTTACGAATTTGAGTCTGAAGAAGTTTTGACGCGCGATAGTGATGTGACGATGTGGAGCTGTCAGTTTTCAATTGACTCTCAGAGAGTGTTGACGTCTCATGTCAGATCTTCATAAATACGAAGTGCGGACGTGTTAATTGTTCATGTCACGTATGAACTAAATAAGCTAACCCTTCATACTTTTATTATTTTGCCATTAATTAATCTTGGCCTTAAGGAAAGTTTAGCAGCGAAGGTTAATCTATTCTTCTAAGCTCCATAATTCAGCTGTTTTGGCATATATAACTCTTCCACACTTAGGCAATTTTAGCGATGGATTTCATTAATTCCCTTTGATAAAGTAATCAAGGAAGTCATCAAATTTCCTAACGAACTCAGCCTTAAACATAATAACCTTTAAATCGTAGGTGTGCGTAAGAAAGTTAGATGCACTTTATCGATAAATATAATCGTATTCCGATGAGAATCGATTACTAAAACGGATACAAGTTGTTATCTGCTTGCAATAGCAAACATCATTAGGTATGTGCTACTCATTGAAGCGATGCGATATCTCGTTAAAGCTATTTTTTGTATCGTAAGAAACTGATGTTAAGATCGTTAATATTAACATATTCTGAATGTATTGTAATCACACGGTTTAAATTATTTTAATAATTGTATGGTACATTACAATTTTTAATCGATTGATCTGGTTTTTTCTTGTTATTTTTAAAAGTAACTTGTTTCTCTCTTAAACTTAAGCATCAGAAAGTAGTTAAGAAGATCTATATTTTCAGTAAACTTTGAAGTAAATGAACTTTTAGTGGTGCCTTGTTCTCTAGAACTGTTGTTTGTTCATTATAATAGCCCATTAATGTCCCATGACGGAGGGTTACTTGGCCTACTAATACCACGCTGGCCAGACGCATTGGTATAGGGTTTTATTTCAAGTTTTCCTTCTTTTATCTTGTAAAGATAATATTTAGGGATAGTGCCTTAGTCGGTTTTTACGACACCCATGATGAGATGGGGTGGTGACATATTGTATTCTTACTCCGTCACCACACGGAGACACGTTGTTTGTTACTTGTTTAGCAAGTCTTTCTTAGTCAACTGTTACTACAACATTAAGAGACAATAGTGCTGACATTTTTAATTTTAGTGCCTTAAACGCAGCATTAAATACTATACAGTTTAATTAGCAAATCTTTAAGTGTAAAAAAGTTTTAACAAAACTAATACAATGTTAACAAAAAATGATTTATTCGTTAGTAATTAGCAATTTAGCTAATGTATGACCTTTTAAACACATTCTGTAATAAAATTATATCGATTTAGGATGTAAATGTTTTTATTCATCCTTAATCCATTTACAATTACAATACATCCTGTTTTTGAGGTAATTTTACAATTTTAGTTAGTTTGCTTTTGACACTGTTACTTTATTAGAAAATTTAAAGTAATTTAATTGGTAGATGAATTTTATACAATAATTTACAGTTACTAGAAGTATTTAAATGTAATTTTAAATGTAATGACCAGCCATGGTCACGAGTAGACTGACAGTCTACTCGTGACCACGGCTGGTGTAACCTGGCCGAAACGTCGAGAGCCTCAGAGGTAAATTATTACTAAATATTTACCAAAATAATATACGTGTTAATACCCGTGTTAATAATAATTATATAACCTCTTACTAAAGAGCAATTATTGGCAAAGTGATAGTAATAAGATAGCAACTAACCTGGATCTGTCGCATCAAGTGTCTGCGGCGGGGGCTGGCTGAGGGGTCCTGGGGTGCCTCCGGAGCCCGGCGAGCGCACGTCGTCGTTCACAGCACCACCGTACGACAACGACGATGATGGGGGTCTCTGTTGACAACGAAATAAGGTTTATGAAGACATGGTATTAAGCAACAATAGTTAGGTCAAAACAAAGGTTTTAACTTTAAAGATGGTAACCTACATTAAATGACAAAGATACATATTTATACCTTAATTGGAACAATAAAATCGACAAACATAAATACGATCTGAAAGTAAGTGGTTACCGTAGCCTATGGACACCTGAAATACCAAAAGAATCACACGGGCGTTGCCGTCCCTTTGAAAACCTAATACCTTAGTTATTTATTTTTTTACTTAATTTTTTTTTACCTTTTTTTTAGGTTTACAACCTTTTTTGTTGAAGAGCCCATCAAATGGTAAGCGGTAGTTGCTACTTATGGGCGTCAATAATGTCAAAGCTTAAAATTAATGCTCTCTTTAAACCTTGTTTGAAGTAGGACAGGTCATAGGTAGCGTTCCGTAAACACAGCTAGGAATTCATTGCAGAACCAACATTTATTAGCGGTTAGAACTTTTAATCGCCAATCGCATAGCAGGAACCCCATTCCATACTTATATTTAAGTACCACATTACAAAATTAAAACAACAATCATTACAAAAAAGTTTAAATTAAAAATAATTTGGATGTTCCAAAAGATAGAGATCCAATGAACCGTGTCTATGGTCATTGGAGCGTCACTAAATACAAGTAAAAAGCGGACATGTTTATTTTGTTTTAAACTATTTATAATGACAAATAAGTAGTTATTTTTATTGTTGTAAAATTGTCAATAAGTACGTGATTAAAGATTGATCATCAATTTGATCCATAGATGGCGCTTATTGATTGTAATTTAAGGTATTGATATACTTGAAATGTCGAGACAAGCAATCGAGTAGTATAAACTGAGACGAGAATAATGTGGGTTTTGAGTAGGTATTGCTTTAAATTAAAAAAAAACTGTATAAGAGGAATAAAACCTGAATACCAAACTTATTTAACTCTAATCGACTTCTATCTTTAGGATGACTTGAACTTTTTTACATATTATCCGAAACACATAAAAATACAATACAAATGATAAGACTAAGAACTTTTTCATCTACATAGATAGTTATTTTGTACAGAGAGAAACTGCATTTTTTGGAGACTACATCTCGACTGCCACAGAGAACTAGGGTTCGTAACACTGTGCAAATCTTTCTTTCCATCAACAGGTAAGTTAGCGCCCTTCTTTCTCTCATTCACTAACACAATAATAGAACAAAGTTACTCATTAACACGAGTTAAATGATCAGGAAAGCGCATTCGGCTATTGTCGTAATACTTCGGAAGCGTTCGGGCGGTAATGAGCCGGCGCACACGCTACTTCAACATTAGCGCATGCGCACAACACCTGCTAAATAGCGCAAAGTATTATGAAACAAGGAAATGGAGAATACTAATACTTTATAGTCCATTTTTATTAGTATCATTATATTTTTTAAGTATTGTTCATTAAAACTATTCATGAATAGAAGTATGAGTTTTAAATACTTACGTTTTAGTAATAATAGAAATATTAGAAAATGTACGTTATTTTAGTGTTTGTAAAAGTCTTCGCGAATACAGAACTTGAGCCCTTGTGCATAAGGCCTCTTTTTTTTTAAGAAAGAGAAACATAAGTAGTCGATTTATGAGGGAGGCACAAGATTTAACTTACGCAGCCAGCAGGAATAATCTCAAGTGCCCTTGGTATGGTACCATGGTCAAACAATGCAGGGGCGATGACAGAGGGATACTTGGCCTACTAATACCACGCTGGCCAGACGGATTGGTATAGGGTTTAATTTCAAGTTTTTCTTCTTTTTATTTCATAGAGATAATATTCACGGATAGTCCCTTAGTCGTTTTCTACGACACTATGGGATGAGATGGAGTGGGGGACATATTGTATTCTTACTCCGTCACCACACGGAGAATCAATTGGTAAGTATAGGGTTATGTGTTAACTTTGCCTTTTACTTCACCTGTAAAATTAGATTGGGCGGTGTCACCAAATAATCTAGCTGCATAACCAAACAGCAAATGTGACAGCAATAAGTTAAATGAATTACAATGGTAACTAACTGGTAATTACCACTGGTAAATACCAATTAAAAACTAAGATTTGAAATAAAAGATATTACATCAAATGGGAACCAAACTAAGAGATTATTACTGAACCCGTGATTGATAACACCCATTTGCTTTACCGGTAATTAACAAAAAAAAACATACGTATAGTAATTGCTACGACTATTTTCTAGTCTTGTAACACCCAACATCGTTAACACTGATTGTGATGTATTGTTAAATGTTATGTAATGAACGTCACGAATGGCCCACTGCAAGGACAGTAGTTCTTTAATAAAGGTAGAAATACCCTAAAGATACCACGTAGTTAGGCGCCAAATAGGTTATTTAGTATTGTACCAAATTATCCTTCTTTCATCTTTTAAAGCAGATAACTCTCCGTGTGGTGACGGAGTAACTCCGTGTGGTGACGGAGTAAGAATACAATATGTCACCACCCCATCTCATCCTATAGGTGGTCGTACAAACCGACTAAGGAACTCTCCGTAAATACTATCTTTACGAAATAAAAAGAAGACAAATTTGAAATTAAACCCTATAGCAATCCGTCTGGCCAGCATGGTATTAGTAGGCCAAGTATCCCTCCGTCACGGGAGGAGGCCCGTTCCTGCAGTGGGACATTAATGGACTGTTATGATGAAAGGACGTCATGAAAGTCCCACTACAAGGATCACTACATTATATTAACAGAAAAATGGCCTACATGTCTTATTTAAAATCGTTCGACGTTACAATTCCTAGTATAAAAATAGAATTAGAAACATTCAATAATCATTAAGAATGGGCGCGTTACTATTGCAGATGTATGCTTTCTTAGATAATGTTTTCATTTATAATATTATTTCAATTGATTTAGTATAATAAAGGATATGATGACGATATGAACTGAATGCTTTAAAAAGTAATGTGTGGACAGACCCTGTATCGAGGAAAGTGGAAGCCATTGCCTTGCAATGGGACCGTAACAGCTAATAATTAATTAGCGTAATAAATCGTTTTTTATCATGATAAGAGCTTAGTAGAGGCCCAAGTGCTAGAGGCACAGTCCAATGCAATTACTGATTTATAAGCGATAACTCTAGTTAAGCAAGTCGGCGAGGTCATTCCATGGATGGGTGATCAATTTTTAAAAGACAACTCCAGGCTTAGGAATGGAGCCCAAGGTCTTTTACATACGTAAAATGAACGGTCACAAAGACCATCCAGGACAATTATTTTTGGATATAATTACACAACTTTTATTCTTGCATGGGACTCAAACCCGCGATCTCGTGCAAGACAGCCGTATAGGTACACTATTGTGTCACTAAGCCAGTTTGCACGTCAGCAATGATGCACCTGTATTTTAATTTAGTATCTTAACTACGACAATATTCATACTTAACGACATATTTATCGCGTTTTATAATCCGCATTTTATGACGAAGATTAAAAATGGGTCTTACTATAATTGCTGTATAACTAGCGGTCATAAAACGCTGTGAAATTGAAATGATGTCTTTATAATTATGTTAGATTTATAGTGATTTGGTGTGTGGTGGTCGCAGGTTCATATCCCGTGATGGAGAAATGTTTGTGCAACACAAATAGTTTTGAGTTTGTATTTGTTGTCCTTTTCGACTAAAATTATGGTGTACGAATACCATGGTGACATCATCCTATGTCTTTCCAAGGGTGTCATAAAATAGGACTAAGGGATTATAACTAAAACTAAAAGTAGGAAAACTAGAAGTAAACTAGAAGGTTTATAGGTTGCAATATTACAACGAGTATAGAATAACCGTCAAAATAAAAAAAATAATTTAGAACACTAATTTAAAATAGCTACAAAAAGAATTATATTCTAACCGACTTCTTTACTGGAAATTGTAAAGAACTATTCAAACACCTGTTTGAAAATGGAATCCAACGTAAACCCTTTAAACGAATTCTTCGTCTTATAATTAAGCGTCATTTGGCAGCTTTTGATATTAGAACTCGTTCCAAATTCAAATTACGAATAGTCAACTATTATACGATTCGACTAATCATCTATTCACAATCGACTAACGTTTGACATTCGAATTAACTTCATAATCGAATAATGTAAGTAATAATTCGATATAATTATTATAATGTTTAGATATTGTAATTACCGATTAATTTACTATTAAGTGTAATTGTTAATTTAAACTTTAGAAGTTATGTTTAATTATAGTACTTAGTTAAGGAATATGGCAATGGGTTTAGAATATCGTAAAAAGCGACTAAGTGGCTTATACTTAACAGACAATGGCCATGACAAAGCCTGACACCAAGGCCCGTACTTATAGTAGGACATACATGCTCCTATTATAGTAATTATTTTAATGACATTTAATTAAATAATCTAGTTTAATATGTTATTCTATTACCCACATGTTAGGTGACATGAAACAGCCACAGATAATACAGGCTAACCTAGAGCATCTGCCTAATTTAACATATACCTAGATAGATAAAAAATGTAATGTAGGTACAGGCTAACCGTTAGAATCAATACATAAATTAATATAATTAGTAAGTGGTGGATCGATAACCTCAAAGAGGTACAGACAATGATCATTGACTATTTAAGCTTCTTCCTCAAAATAAGCAACCTTTGGAAGGAGGCATACGTCCAGTTAAAAAGAAGAAAAACTTGAAATTAAACCCTATACCAATCCGTCTGGCCAGCGTGGTATTAGTAGGCTAAGTATACCTCCGTTAAGGAAGGAGGCCTGTCCCTGCAGTGGGACATGAATGGGCTGTTGTGATGATACGTCCAGTACGATGTCTTATAATTTGATGAAGTAAGTCAAGTTCATTAAAGCGTCTTATTTGGCATCCTGTACGTACCTAGGTGTAGTAAAATAGATAGCAGGTAATATAATCATAACATCTATAGAAATATGTTTCGTAGGTATATCCTTCAGTGGGATATTAATTAAGGTCTAGCAGACCTTAAGAAGAAGAATTAGGTACGAACTAAAATTAATTTTCTTAAATTATTATGTAATTTAAACCCTGGTATTTCTTTACGTTAGTATTTGCTTGAAAACTAACTAACTTAGACTACCCAATTAAAATTAAAACAACTACAAGTCAGTGAAATTTCAAAAAACTAAATCGATAAACAAAATAATCGACTATATTCATTTCTTCTTCACATTACACCTCTAGTTAATACAATTTTTTGTCAGTTAACAACAAGCATGTCAGTTTTGCACCATGTGTTGTTGTTGTGGATCATTACATACTAAAGTGTTATTGTTATAATTATATTTATTCACACTCGTGACCGTACAGGGGCTATTTTATATCGTTAGCGAATTTCGTTACAAACGAGTTGTAGTTTTGATAGTAAATGAGCTATGAAGGTTTTGCTGTAAGTTAACTCTTTCCGTGTGCTGTGTATCATATATGGTACATAGCCTTTGTTTGACTGCTTGTCCCACTGCTGGGACAGGCCGCTTCTAGTGACAGAGAGAAAAATAAACTACTCATAACACGCTGGCCAGATGAATCGATACAAATATTATATCGTTTTATGTCAAGCTTTCCTTCCTCTGTGGTAGAAAGTATTTCTTATTGTGTTGTTTGTAAATTGTGCTGTAAATTTGCATTATAAGTTGGTTATCCCGGCAAGGGTGCAGGTAGTTTAATAGTCAAAGGTCTGGGGCATTTAATTCACATTAGGTACACAGATTCAAATCTTGTTCTAAATTTCATTTATTTTTTCTATTTCTTAGATTTATTTCGACAAGTGACAATGTAGACATAATCGACTAAGTATCTCGGTCAGTAATCGATTATTGTTTTTTTTTCTTAATTATTTGTATTTGGAATGATTGATTTGTTATGTTAATTGAAGTAAGTGACCGGTTGTTAAGAAAATATAATTAGTTTTAATTGTGCTTTGAATATTTTGTATAATGAGCTGTCAAAGTGGTTTTGATTAAGTGCTTGTGGTATAAAATGATATGGTTCAATCTTAAAAGTGATATTTAAATACTAATAAGGCTGATTTTGATACATGAAGGAGTTAGTTATTGTGTGGTATGGTGTTGGTAATGAGAATCACACCACCCTATCTTATCACGTCTCTTCAAAACCTGGTACAAAGAGAAGTGCCTAAATGTTGTCATTGCAAAACCCTATACAAATCCGCCTGGTATTAGTAGTCAATATCTAGCATATTATAAATGACAATTAAGTGGACACACATCAACCACGGCAATCAATCACATCATCAATCTGTTTGCCAGGATCGTGACAAGTGCCGTTCTGTCGTCTCTGCCTACCCCGGACGGGATAAGACGTAAGTTTATGTATATGTACGGTCGGGGTATTTGCCGCTCGACCACCCTTAGGCGAGAATCGCTTGGCACGCGGCGCATGCGATACGTGGGCGTGCCACGTATCGCATGCGCCGCGGCAAATACCCCGACTGTACATCAACCACTCCTAAAAATCTAATTTAAATCTGCTCAGTAAATAAATTATATTCTGATACGCGTAATTACACATAAAAACACATCTTAATAATTTAAGTACCCAAAAAAAATTAAATAAAATACCAATTACAACATATTTGTCAACAAGAAAAACCCTTAAAATGCTCGACCGAACGTTGAAGCACCAATTATTTTTTAAACAAACAAATCAATAAACACACGCTCGCACCGGCGACGCAGGGTTAACTTTGGTTAAGAAAACAAAACGGTATTATAGGTTAGGGCTGTCAAAAATATGTTTAAAAATAGTATGTTAGTTTAGGGTGTGTTTTATCATAAAAATATTAAATTAAGCTATGTGCAGTATGATAACATAACGTGAATAACTAAACTCGGTGGCTCAGTGGTCACAGTATCAGCCTACGATCTGATGAGAATTCCATTCCTAAGTGACTAGGTATGGGTACTGGTGTTAGGTGTCGCCAGAAAGAGGCCGTCATCATAACAGCCCATTAATGTCCCACTGCAGGGACGGGCCTGCTCCTGTGACGGAGGGGTACTTGGCCTACTAATACCACGCTGTCCAGACGGATTGGTATAGGGTTTAATTTCAAGTTTCTCTCCTTTTTACTTCGTAAAGATAATATTCACGCATAGTCCCTTAGTCGGTTTCTACGACACCCATGGGATGAGATGACATATTGTATACTTATTTATGAATAACACAATAATATTACAAAAATTGTCTACTGTTACTTTTTTGCATATCGATCAAATAATATTTACGCCAATAAAAAAAAATTAGGACAGCCCTAAATGGACCCTTGAATCAACCCGTCAAACGCACGCCCGCGATGAATTAAATCGAAAACAATTCGTAAAAAGAACAATAGAAGGGTTGGGAACAAAACTTGGTACTGAACGTAAAACGGCGTGCGCGCAGTCACAGCTGCGGGGGAGGCTACGTCAAGGTAGTCGGTTCAAATAAATGTTAGTAATGTGATATGTTGCTATTGTTTTTATAGAATAATGTGGGATTTTGTGAGTTGAACAAATGAATTAATATTTGATTATCGGAATTATTTGTCACTGACGTTTATTAAATAGGTCTAGCATTATTTGAAAGCTGCAAATTCAAAATGCTTCCACAAGAAAATCTAGTCCCAAACTAAGCTTATTATAAATATCGTGCGGATATATCATACGACGAACACACCCAGACCAATGCAGACTTTCATGTACAAACAACACATAAATTTGCATTGGCCGAAAATCAAACTCATTAAACGAGATTTCAACCCAAGTCCTCTACGTTGCAGCCGCGTAATAGCCACTATACCACAGATGTCATCATTACATAATCATCATAACAGCCCATTAGCCCCACAGCAGGGACTGATTGGTATAGGGTTAAATTTCAAGTTTTCCTTCTTTTTATTTCGTAATGATAATATTTACGGATATTCCCTTAGTCGGTTTTTACGACACCCATGGGATGAGATGGGGTGGTGACACACTGTATTCTTAAGATAGGCTGGTGATATTACATAATATCAAGCACAAATCACTGGACAATACCAAAAACTAACAATCGACATATTGTCTCAAAGACAAACAAAAACAAAGAAATATATTAAGACGCATGGCGTTTCAACATGACACACTACTAAACTTTCATTTAGACATATTAATGGTAATGGAAAAGTCGGGTACGAATCCCTCCTCTATCCCCGGGAGGACGTGGGAGGGGGAGGGCGTCAAGATTCGCACTCTGTCTTTATCAACTAACATGTGTAAAATTACGACTTTTTTTCTTGGACTTAAGAAGCCATTTTATCAGTGATTGTTATTATTAAGTTGGAAAAAGATGGAGGGTAAAAAAGTTAGAATTTCTGATCCTATGAATGCTGCTATATGTCACCACCCCATCTCACCCTATGAGTATCGTAAAAACCGACTAAGGGACTATCCGTGAATATTATCATAACGAATTAAAAAAAAGGAAAACTTGAAATTAAACCCTATACTAATCCGTTTGGCCAGCGTGGTATTAGCAGGCCAAGCATCCCTCTGTCACGGGAGGAGGCCCGTCCCTGGGACAATAATGGGCTTTTATGATAATTATGTAGTATTTTAATTAAACCTCTCTAGGTAGCTTATTCTCCAAAATCACATCAACAGAAATCTGCCAAATCACTTTCAAAGAAATGACATTCAAAAACCAAAATTCAAAATGTCTACCAAACCACATGTGCTTCACACATTACCGTATATTTTTTTAACAACGACATCTGTCGTAGCAAAAAACTTTCACTTCCAGGAATCGAATCCCTTATCCTTAAGAATGTTAAGCTAGGCAATATTTAAAAGTTTTTAATTACATATCAACGCCTACAACATTGTTAGATGTTGAGAAAAAATTAAATGGAATAAAATTACGATCACTCAAGAGCTAATTCCGAGTAGAGTTATTAAGAATAAATTAGTTTTCTTTTTTTTTTTGTAAACATTTCTAGCTCTAGGCATATTGTTTTGTTGTTGGTAATTGTACGAATGTTTTTAAAAAGTAACTTGAATTACCTAAAGGACAATAACCCCTGATTTGTAATAAAGACATCGTAATTAGAAATATTTCCGTGTGGTGACGGAGTAAGAATACAATTATGTCACCACCCCATCTCATCCCAAGGGTGTCGTAAGAACCGACTAAGGGACTATGCGTAAATATTATCTTTACAAAATAAAAAGAAGAAAAACTTGATATTAAACCCTTTACCAATACGTCTGGCCAGCGTGGTATTAGTAAGCCAAGTATCCCTCCGTCACGGTAGAAGGCCCGTCCCTGCAGTGGGACATTATTAGGCTGTTATGATGATTCCCTTTCTTTAGCTACCTAAGATTTTCTTCCCAAATAATTGTCCTAGGATTCAAACTCCCGAACGATCGTAACTGGCCTAATTATCAATCGCACTATATAATTTAGCAAACGCTTCCCTATACTACAAATATTTCGCTTGCAAGCACGTGGCGGCGGTGTCAAATGTCATGAGAAAATGGCAACACTATACTACACCCCCAGTTGTAGGGAATACCCCGTGGGGAATAAAGTGGTAATAATAACACACATTAACTATAGTGCAGTGGATGAGTAATTAATATACAGGATGGTTCATTCAAATGGGTCAGTATGGAAAAGTCTTAAACTATAAGTCATACGAAGATTTGTTCTTAGGAACCATGTCACCGATTTTGATAAAAAGAAAAACTGCATTCATACATTTGAAAAAGATACTGTACCCAGCTGGGGAATCGAACCCGGTTGTTTTGCAAAAATAAACTTATACTTTTTCTATTTAAATATGATTCTGTAGGTCTTAAGCAGTAAATATCTCTATGAAACATTATGTCTAAAATGAATAAAATGCATTTTTTTCTTTTACTTAAATTTATTATAGTAAGTGTTCGAAGTGGCCACCATTACAATATTCAACAAGTTCAAGGATGAGTAATTAATATATTATATTATTAGCTGTTGCAGTAGTGGCAATTGAATTTTGGTGAGATTTTGATGGGAACTGCTTTGGTGGTACGGCGTTCGCAGTAACGGCGGCCGTGTTTAAGCCCAGTCGCGGGTTGGAATACGCAGAACAAAGTTTTGTGCGATCCACAAATAGTTGTTCTAAGTTTGGATGTTTCTAGTGTGCATTTATTTGATGTTTGTACAGGGCATGATCCCTAGTGCGGTAAAAAGAAATATATGTACCTAATGGTTAATATCTATGGCTGCTACGTAGAGGTCTCGGGTTCGTTTCCCGCTCAATGAAAATTTTTGTGTGCATGAACGTAATTGTTTGCTCTACTCTGGTCATAACAAATATCCAAACCAAATTACACAAAATTATGACTTGACCGTAGATCGAATCCGCCTCAGTTATAACAAGCACAATCACTAACAAACAAACCGCTAAACCGGTTTTGTGGAGTCTAGTTTAAGAAAATATTGTAAACTGTTACTAATTAAATAAATAAATAAATAAATAAATAAATAAATAAATAACCACTACACCATCAGTATATAAACACCTAATTACATTAACACAAGCAGTACGCAATTAAATAGCCTCTAACACATAATTCTTAGAATATTTTAAAAAGCCATTACAAAGCAGAGGCAACGTAAGCCAAAATGTGTCCACTTTGAATAATGTATATCTACATATAAAAATGTACGTTCGTTTGTCAAGTAATCACGTATGGAAGTTATGGTGTCAAGTTCCCATGAGGTGAGTGACTTACGATCATATTGTCATAATAAATAATTTTGTTTGTGTTATTAACATACTTAGATACGCAGCTTTGCTTGGATTACTTATTGAGAGGCTTTGAAAATAATCTTCTAATAATATATTTGTTGTCATTGTCACATTCTCACACCGCCATTTAGTCCTAAGCTAAGCAGAGCTTGTACTATGTCTACTAAGCAAGGGTTTAACATACTTCATCATAACAGCCCATTAATGTCCCACTGCAGGGACGGGCCTCCTCCCTTGACGGAGGGATACTTAGCCTACTAATACCACGCTGGCCAGACGGATTGGTATAGGGTTTAATTTCAAGTTTACCTTCGTTTTATTTCGTAAAGATAACATTCACGGATAGTCCCTTAGTCGGTTATTACGACATCCATGGGATGAGATGGGGTGGTGACATATTGTATTCTTACTCCGTCACCACACGGAGACAACATACTTACATACTTTTTTTGGTAAATACATACGTTTTTACACATAGGAATCAAGCAGACTAAAGCAAACATTTAAGATCATATTTATGATTTGCATTGTGCGGGAATCGAATCTGAGACCTCTGCGAGGCAGGCGTTTCTGAGTTTTGTATTTATAAAAAAAGTAAATCATTTAGTTTACCATTGTCTTATACTCATAGAACAAGTTCTGCTTAGTTTTAGACTATATCCTAATAACATTATTCATGTAAAATTTACCACTTCAAAAAGTAGGCTTAAAATTTATATAAACCATGAAAGAAACAATAAAAGTTTATGAATGAAATATCCAACTATATTAAATTTAGTTTAACAGACAGATATGCATACAAGTGTCTATATTAAGGAGTTTGTTAGGCGCCAACATATTACAATGACAATCACGTTTCTCCATAAGCCAGGGACACAACTAGCATTGATTAAAACGATATAAAAAGTGCCCTTGATGTATATACAGACAAACATATTTAATTATGTCATTTAGTATATGTATCGCCAAGGTTTTTGGTTAAAAATAGTATAAATTATATGTGTTTAAAAAATACTGCTTCTCTATTAAGGATCAAAACCAGTTTTGATTTTATTTAGGTTTTGATTTAATCAAAATTATTTCAAAAAGTAATATATCCAGGTATAATAATATGATTATTTCTCCGAGTGGTGACGGAGTAAGAATACAATATGTCACCACCCCATCTCATTCAATGGGTGTCGTAAAAACCGACTAAGGGACTATCCGTGAATAATATCTTTACGTAATAAAAAGAAGGAAAACTTGAAATTAAACCCTATACCAATCCGTCTGGCCAGCGTGGTACTAGTAGGCCAAGTATCCCTCCGTCACAGGAGGAGGCCCGTCCCTGCAGTGGGACATTAATGGGCTGTTATGATATGAGTATTATCAGCGGATCTTATAACTTTCATCGGAAAATAAACTATGCAGCACAAAAACAACGGTTTAAATAGGACCACTACTTTTTAAAATAATTGCGTATAAGCAACTTTTCAAATAACTTACCCCCTTACTTATAAACGCCTCTTAAATTTAATCACTGTTTAGCGAGATTTGTTATTACGAAAACCAACCTTATACCAAACAACATAAGAGCTTAGGCTAATTAATCAATTGACTAAAATTTGAGAATTTTTTTATGAGTAATGGGGTTTAATAGTACATTATAAGAATAGACTTATTAATTCTTTAAACATATTTATTCTTAAACGGTATTTATGTAAGTTGGTGTGCAATAAAGAATTATCTATCTATCTATTCTTATTATATCTTGGATTGAACCGTTAAATATGCATGCAATCTAAAGAAAAAGTTAAATAAATAGACTATATTAAATACTTTACAAACAAAACCTCTATCAGCTGTCCACAGACATAAAATGCCTATTAAGTGTGTCTTAATTAAAGCCAATAAATGTTTATATAAAATGGCTGTATGCAAAATAAACTTAGCAGGTACTAGGACTACAGAAAATGGAAGAGTTCTTAACGATTATAAGAGCAATGTATATTCGATTGATTGTATTATACGGTTTAGTTAAGCGTTGCTTATGTTAATTAATAAAATAAATAACAATTTTAAATCGTCTGGCTAATGAATCTAAATCTAATAGTAAATTTTCTCTTTATTTTAATTGATGTTCAAGTTGCTTACGCGCCTGCCTCTCTACAGAGGATAAACATATTCCTCATCCTCCTTACTCTTTCACAGAACGCCATCTAGTCCCAAACTAAGCAGACAAGGCCCTTTCGAACAGTTTTTGGCTGTGTGCTTATGTAAATCATCAACTAATTGTTAAGGCTTGAGAAATACTTTTCTTCTCGTTGTTCCGGCTTTAACAGATGAGAGAAGTACTCTGTGGAATCGTGATGGTAAGCCGTAGTAAGGATGAGAGTTATTAACTACTTTGTCAGTGTAAACTGTCATTTACATCACACATTGCAAACACTACATAAAACCTCTATACGCACAGTTAACTAAAACATGTTTAAAAAAAATAAAACGGAATAACAATTAACTATTTTTTAAAAAGAGCCTACCATCCATTTAGTTTTTAATAGACGCCTACTAACAAAGCAGGCTTAGACCAGTCCGGACAAAATTAATATAAACTCATTTAGTATGCAAATAGTGTAGCCGAGCCCTTATCTGCGTTGTCCGCTTCGTTCAATCAATGTGTCCCTTACGCGTTATCTCTGTGCAATCTAACTCCTTGGCTCTCCTGCCGCCCTGGTACATAGATTTATTACTCTAAGATATCATTAACAAACTTTGTTTATCTATTTTTGTGAGTGACTGAAAAACGTTTTAGAAATTGTGATATTTTAACCACTTTAGCTAGGTTGGTTGGTATAGGGTTTCCAGTGAAAGATTATATTTTCTCTGACAGTATAATGTTTGCTGAAATCTTGGTATTAGACAAACTGGCAACATACTATTTTATTCCGCACTTTAGGCAGATTTAAAGACACTTGCCGGATGGTGGATGGTTTAGAATACAATATGATCTAGTAAAATCCAACTTAGTTTGCATATATAATTTCTACAAATACAAAAGATGATTACAAAAGATCTTGATTAAAACTTAATAGCAATCTGTTTTATCTGTCTAATATTAGTTCGTAAGTCTCTGCAACGGCACATTGCTGTGCTGCCATAGCAAATATTAAGGTCCAATAGTAAACTAAATTAACTTTGGACGTAAGTAACACTATTGATACTACAAAATCAATGATTTACCAAACAAATACAACACCAAAATTCTCCACAAACCGAATTCAATACTACAAAGTGATTAAACTTCATTCATTCACCCTTTCCAGAAACATAATTACTTCGTTACAAACTTCACTAAAAATATATTGAAAATACACTTTTGAAATTAGGTCAATAGCTAATCAAGAGCGATTGTGTACCGATAATGTTGAAAGAGGGTTTATATACATTGTTTGGCTTGAAACCAGAGCCGACGCACGCGCATGCCCCTCTGCAGAGAAACGTGTGAAGAAAAGTAGTGCTGTTGACACAGAGGGTTTAGTTGTGGGATAGAACTAGGCATGGGGTGAATTGTTGATGTGTCTATGAATATTTTCATGCTGTCTAACTTTTGGGAATATATTATTGAAATTACTAAAAGTATGCCGACAGCTTCTGGAAACTTCCAACTAGCGTATCCTAAGCGACATGGTCTGGATCTTACCAAATTTAGCAAGATAAATAAGTAATTATGGCGGACAAATCCTAGAAACTATCACGATTGCAAATGTTAAAGTACTTTAATGAAACGCTACAACCCCGTATATTCTACTTTATACAAACTATAATGAAACGATTTACTTAAATGATACTCGTATTCCAACTTAATTAATAAATGTGAAAGAAGAACTAGCTATAAATAAATCTTGTAGATAAATTCCAGGCATATCCTATGTAGACGGATTGCAGACTACAAACCGATAGACTAGCAACGACATACAGGCATTAATATTAAATCTTAAAGCAAATACGCACACAACATTAGATATTCAATGTAACGGAACGAAGAAGCCCATAAATAATTCAGACGTCGTATTAAACTCATATGCGTAAGCGCATACGCCTTCCTATGTGCATTTCCGCTTTTAAACTAATTGTTATAACAATTGTTTCTATTTAAATGAACAATTTTATTATTATTTAATTCTTAATTTGTATAGGATGTCGTGATTAATATGTCTTCGTGTTTGGAGTCTTTTATGTGATTTTTTATTACTATTCATTACATAATAATTAACTAGGATTCTATAGTTTAATGTAAATTAAGGACTTAATAGGATTTAATTGTTTTTTACCTAAATAAACTTACCCGATAAATTAACCTTAGTTCTAAGACCCTATACTACGTCATTGTTAGGGTTAGAAAACTAAGAGCACGTAATACAAAATAGTCTTAGAAATGAATGTTAAAGAAAGAAACGAATTAATTAAATAAAAATAATCAAATGACCAACAATAATTTAAATATAAACCAATATGTTTTGCTGCCCAAGATTTGTCTAAGCCATTCAATAAAGTAGTTCAATGGAAAGCTTCATGTTTTTAAACTGATTTTTTCCACGGAACTCTTTTATGCAATGCTGAAAGGGTTCTCGCGACAATAGTCGCTGAGTTTAATTAACCGAGCCTTAATGCTTAATTGTTAGTGCGGCTAAGCCTCTTCAACACGTGTCGGAGTTCCGCAGGGAGCGATGTTAGGCCCGTTTAACTATTGATATTGAAATTTTCCATTTGATTTTATAATAGGCATTTGATTTTAAATAGGATTTGTGGGCAGCTTCATGGTTTTGTTTGTTACTTGTTTTTGTTTGATCCGTGTGAGACTGTTATTTCATTATGGCGCTTAGTTTATTATTAATATTTAACGGATTGTTAAAGTGCGTTATGTAAAGCATAATGAAAACGAAGTTTTAATAGCTTAAAATAGGTTAAATACTTTTAAGGTGTCGATGAATAGATAAATTACACAGTGATTAGGATTAATCGTGGTTTTCAACTAACAATGTCTTAAATAAATATCAACTTTACAACCAAGATATTAAAGACAATATTTGCAAGACATCATGCGTCATCAAGACGCATACAAATGCATAATCAGAGCCTATCTTAATGACGTAAGATGCGCGTAACTCACGTAGAAACCCATCACATCTCTAAACCAACAGAGCATACTGCTAACCGAAATGGCTAAGCCGTCTTTATTAGTCCATATTTACAACCACAGGGCAATTTACAGGAAAACCAAACAGCAATTACAGCACAAAAACAAATAAGAGAAAAATCATTAGGGGTGCACGTTAGGGGATGATTACAAAGGAAAACACGGGAAGTGGAGTGGTATTGTGGGTTGATTCAGTAGTTGGTTAGCCCGAGGGTAGCGGGTTCGACAATGGAGCTGAGATTACTGCTGTCGCCTGTCAGAATACCGTTTGATGTGGGGTGTTGTTTAGTTTGTTTTACACTTCCAATAAATGTTGTATGGTCTTGTTGTTAATATGTTCTGCCTCGGGAGATAACGCATCTCTTTTGGGTTTGTGTTTGCCTAAACATTACTGTTTAACTAAGGACCTTTACTTATAATAAGGTGAAGGACAATGTGGTAAGGTACGAGGTTGGCGTGTGTAAGGTCGTAGTTTCGAGTCCCATGAAAAGTAATTATTTGTGTGTAAAATAAATATTGTATCTATAATATAAATATTGAATCTAGTTTTTATGGCTTCTTTAGTAGTTGTTATATTTTATCATCATCATCATAACAGACCATTAATGTCCCACTACAGGGACGGGCCAACTAATACCACGCTGGCCAGACGGATTGGTATAGGGTTTAATTTCAAGTTTAACTTCTTTTTATTTCGTAAAGATAATATTGACGGATAGTCCCTTAGTCGATTTTCACGACACCCATGGGATGAGAGGAGGTGGTGACATATTGTTTTCTTACTCCGTCACCACACGGATAACTATAGACTTATATATTCTGCCAAAAAATTAAAAAGTAATAATCATAGACTCATCCAAAGTTCGTACATCTCATTGATAAATAATACCATGGGTATGTTTATGAATGTTTTCGTATGTAATTCAACACCGTTATAGATTTGCGTCCCTTTGTCTTACCCTATAACCACCCCCGTACACAAGCATTGTAAGCAGTATAATGCATTCATAGGAGCATATGGATTATTTTCTCTTAGGGAGTTTTTCATTTAGGAGACTTAAAACACATGTTTTTGTACACAATAGTAAAATCGTTATGGTAAGAAATGGACTCTTAGTTCAGTTCTCCATACAATGTGTACAAGTCGACTTAGAGTCTTTCTTTAATTGAAATAAATAATAAATATTCACGGACATCTCTACACAGCGCCATCTGTTCCCAAAGTAAGCTAGGCTTAACCTGCTTGTGTTATGGGTAACAGAACAACGGATATTGATACTTTTATACTTTTTTTATAAATACGTACATAATACACATAGAAACACTCAGACCAATGCAAATAATCATGGTCATGCACACAAATATTTGCATTGAGCGGGAATCGAACCCGAGACCTCTGCGTAGCAGTCATGTTGGCACCACTACGTCACAGAAGCAGAATAATTGAAACTGTTTTCTCAAAGAAGGAAAACTCAAAATAAATCTTGTAACATTTCGGTTGACCACATTGTGTAAGGCAGATTTTTTTAATGTATACTTAGTTATAAAATAAACTCAATTCACTACAAGCGCAGGGTGGGGAGACCCCTCACACGATGGACCGACGACCTGGGTAGGACGGCGGGAAGCCGATGGATGAGGGAGGCACAAGACCGCGCAGGGTGGAAACGTTTGGAGCAGGCCTATGCCCTGCAGTGGGCATCTATAGGCTGATATGATGATGATGATGATGACTACAGAAGCGGAGCCTTCATAAGTTGTGCACATTCAATTATCTTCAAATGATTTGAATCCATGTTTAAAATTAATCTGTCCTTACTAACATTTCTAAATAAATATATCTGTTTTCAAAGAACTTGTTAATTTCAGAGAATTTCTTTAACGTCACACGATCTACGTAACACCATCAACGAGATAATACTGATATTATAAACTGTATAAAGCGCACACAAGTATTATTTGCTAAGTAATCCGCGATAATGATTTTAAGAAATACTGCAATTAAGTCATAATATCATAAAACGTAATTAAAATAGAAAATGAAGTATTACTTGGAAATGTTAAGGCATAAGCAAATGTAGTATTTACATCATCGGGTTTTCTAACCTTTGATAATAATACTACATAAATCGTCATTACTGTAAATCGTAAAGTGTTAGTGTACTCATTATAACAGCCCATTAATGTCCCACTGCAGGGACAGGCCTCCTCCCGTGACGGAGAGATACTTGGGCTACTAATACCACGCTGGCCAGACGAATTGGTATAGGATTTAATTTCAAGTTTTCCTTATTTTTATTTCGTAAAGATAATATTCACGGATATTCCCTTAGTCGGTTTTTACGACACCCATGGGATGAGATGGGGTGGTGACATATTGTATTCTTACTGCGTCACCACACGGTTTAAACAAAAAGGAGAGTAGACAAAAACAAACTTAAGTGGCATACACATAAGTTCAAATAAATAAAGTTACAAAATATTGATCAAGTTATTATCTGTCCCCTAACATAGCTAACATAACAACGTAGAAGCTAAACTTAACACATATCTCACACATTTACTTAAGTTAAAACAAAAACTTCCCTTTTTGCATGATATGTAAGTAAAAGATAACCACATTCGGAACGAAAACAGAATATTTCTAAAAGCATAGTGTACTTTGATAATAAAAAGACAAAGTTGTGAAAAAAAAAACTTCTAAAACGTGAGGGAACTGAAAAAAGATGATTGAAACAAACACGACGAAAGTTTGCCCCTCTTAAGTGTATTAAACCGACTAAAGTTTAGGAAAAAAAGTGAAAGGGGACAACGTAAAATAATATAAATACTTTCGATAATAAAAAGTTGATATTGATCCCAGTATTATGTGGTCTAAACTGAGAGAAGTTTGACAGTTAATTCAAGATGGCTACTTAAAAATAAGCAAAATATACGTTCGACAATGATATTAAAAACTTTTTGGATAAAAAATAAGTGGATGAAAAAAGTATGATTGTATACAATGATCACGGCTAACAGACACTTACTTTCCTTTAAAATTGTTTATTTTGAAACTCCCTGAATATTTCGACAATGCCGTAAACTTTAATTTACTTTTTACTCGTAACATCGAGATAATTTGATTAGTCTCTTTATTTAACTCTTCGTATACATAACGTTTTTCTGAGTTCTTTAAGCATGATAATTGAAGCACCTATATTTTAGGCATAATTTTACTAATAGAATATAAATAGTATAGATACATATGCGGCATTTATCATAACAGCCATTAATGTCCCACTGCAGGGACGGGCCTCCTCCCATGATGGAGGGCATATATATATAGCCATACTTGGCCTACTAATACCACGCTGGCCAGACGTATTGGTATAGGGTTTAATTTTAGGTTTTCCTTCTTTCTATGTAAAGGTAATAATTACAGATAGTGCCTTAGTCGGTTTCTACGACACGCATGGGATGAGATTTGGTGGTGAAATATTGTATTCTTACTCCGTCACCACATGGATAATGCGGCATTCAAGCTACACTAATTAATCATGTAAATGATTAATAAGACTTGTGACATCAAAATATGGTGCAGGCTCTTGCACATTCTTATTTGAAACGAGTAGTACATTACAAAGCCGAAAGTATAATATTGTTGCTCGCGTAACACAGTAAAACAAAAAGCTTAAACACTATATCTCTCATAACATGGACCACACTCAAACTTGTCAAAGTTTTGCAGAAGCCAGTGAGTGGAGTCGGCAATTGTTTCAGTATGCATTATGATAAGCGAGAGGCGCCGGGGGACAGACACTAACTTGTGCGACAGACTCTTAGCTTATTTATAGTTCAGTATACCTAGTTAGTTTGTAAATTAAATACAGATTCTAGTTTTGGTTTTTGTGAACATCATTAAATCTCCTAGGAATTATAAATTTAAAATTTATATTGGCGTTTTCGTTATCTATTAGATAGCAGATCTTAGTAAGTACTTTAATAGAAGCTGAGTCATTCTAGTTAAGGCTTGTGACTTGCTTAGAATAGTATATTTTCAGCTGTGTCATAATTTTGCTTATTCTTTTAATCTTTTCGTTATATTGTAGGAATTGCATAAGAGTACCCGAATCGAAACTATTGATTACCTAAGTAATTTAAAAATCAAATTACTTATTAGTCTCATAACAGAAAAGTTCTCTGGTAGCAGAAGCAGTACGTTTCAATCAATCACAACAGTCCATTAATGTCCCACTGCAGGGACGGGCCTCCTCCCATGACGGAGGGATACTTGGACTCCTAATACCACGTTGGCCAGACGGATTGGTATAGGGTTTAATTTCAAGTTTGCCTTCTTTTTATTTCTTTTTTTCTTTTTATTCATGGATGAGGTGGGGTGGTGACATATTGTATTCTTACTCCTTACGTCACCACACGGAGTACGTTTAAAAATGACAAGGTAACACGAGAGACATTCAATATAATATTCAGACGTCATTGTCAGTCTAAATATCTATGAAATCAATAACCTATATCTAAATCTGTTGACACCATTTTCACAGCATTGTGCTTCTATTATTGAATCGCAATAATTTATACGAGTTATTTTTAAAGTGTCAATCAAATTATTATGTGTCATTTCTCAATCTTAAATAATTTTCCCCATAGTTATCAATACCAACATTAATGCAAATATAAACCAATTTTCAAAATAATTTGCCTCAACATCCCAGTTATTTCCTTTTACAATCACTATGAAGAAAAAAAACATTCCAAAATAAAATCAGATAAAAAAAATTCAACAAATATTGACACGTTTTTAAAGCAATCGCATCTTGTAAAAGTTATTGACAAAATATCGTGACGTTAGATAAGTTACGACAAACTTTTATCAAAAGGGACAACTGATGAATAATAAAATGATACTCGTCTTAAAGAACAGGTGATTGAAGTTTTGTCAGTTTTGAACGACCAGTTTTATAGCGAATTTGTATTTACAATCGGATGAGAATAAAAATGTTTAGATATGGCGGTTAAACTTTGTGTTTTTTTCTTTGGACCTTTTTGTAAAGAAGTGACTTTAGGGACTTTAAGGTAAGTTATAAGTTGGTTTATAAGTCGTGAACTATTGAAGCTGTAGTTTCTTGTGCATTTATTATGTCAGAGTAATATAAGGTTCTGTCAAAATTGTATGTATCGCGTCTCCATGACGTTAGTTTCATTGACATTTTTAACAAGCCCTAAAAAGAAAAAGTCAGAATAACTCCTACACTATTCCTATGGATCATTGTAGATATTACTAACTTTCTCTAACCATGGAGGAGGCTTATTCCTGAAATGGCACTTTTCAAACTTAGTACAGGATTTCTCCATGTGGTGACGGAGTAAGAATACAATATGTCACCACCCCATTTCATCCTATGGGTGGCATAAAAAGCGACTAAGGGAGTATCCGTGAATATTATCTTTACGAAATAAAAAAAAGGAAAACTTGAAATTAAACCCTATACCAATCTGTCTGGCCTGCGTGGTATAAGTAGACCAAGTATCCCTCCGTACCGGAAAGGGGCCCGTCCCTGCAGTGGGACATTAATGGGCTGTTATGATGACAGTATTTCTTAAGAATATTACCAATAATTTCTTATACCGTTATCGGTCACCTACATTCTAAATTACTTACCGATAAGTTATCTAAGATATCGGTTCCCATGTTACATCGGGATTCGGTGTTAACTGGTCGTTTGACAAATATTTGAAATACCATATGATTTACAACTGTACTGATTTAGTTTAATGTCAAGTATCGTGTGAAATTATTGTTCAATTTTTGACATTAATTTCATGTTTATCTTTGTATTTGTTCGTTTGCATTATCTGATTGTTGATGTTTTTCTCTACATAATATTTTTTAACATTTATTGCACTGAAACAATTCAAATTATTGTCAATACGTTTAAAAAGGTCTGACATATTAATGGAGATTGTATAAATAACAATTAGGTTTTAAATCTATTGGATGATATAAAATATATTACTAATAATTCAGTGCTCTTTGAACAGTAGCTAGAATGGTTTAATATTGAAATTCAAAGACAAGAATAATTCATCTATCTTCTTGCCTTCTATTGTACAACTAATGTATATCAATGCATGTATCATAAATAAGTACATACAACTAAAACCCCATGAAATAACCGGTTACATTCACATCATAAATAACATTCAGAAATCATTAAACAAATATATAGAACTTTACAAACCCTTTCCATAAGGAGAAAGACCCGAGAGTCAACTAACAAAAGCTCTTAAAAGATTTATCGTAAATCTGTTTACATGACATCTGTAATACCCCCGGAATCGTCTGCCGAATTAATGAGTCCGTATCACTTGCAAAGCTAACATTGGTCCCCGTTAATAATAACAGCCACCCTGCCACCCTTTAAGAATTCCTGACTAATAGAAAGTGGATAGACAGACACGATCCATCACCGTATCCCCCAGTCGATGTATTATTTATGGGGACATCTAGAACGCAACCCACTGCTAATCTTTCAATATCTTGAGAATTTCGGTACAGAACTTGGGGATCAAATTCAACCAGCTCCCAAAACATCTGTCGTGAACCTTAATGTCTATGAAATAGGAACTGTTTTCCTACAATTCGATAAAGAAATTCCTGTCGATATAATGCCAGAGGAATTCGCTGATGAAAATTCAAGATGCAGTCATTAAAGTCGTTATTTCTGTTGTAATAGAGGTTAATATTGATTGCGTTTGTGGCAAGGATGGAAGTGGTGAGTTAGAATAATTGTAGGATTTGTTTGTTTTGGTAAGGAATGAGAGTAATGGCATTGCATCGGATGCGGAATGAAATTAATGGTCGGTACCTTAATGAATTTTCGTTATAATAATGCGCCGCGGTAATGGGGTTGTTTTTACTGCGAATGGACGGTGCACCGTAAATCTTATTTATGATTTTTAGTGTTGAATTAAAAGCTTTTATATGGTATATTAAGTTATTTCATTCATTATTATGAAAAACATTATTTTTAGTTATCGAAAAATTATAATAATGTGATTGGTAATTATTTCGATTTGTAATAACGTAGAGATTTCTATCGTTAGTTTCGAGTACGTGGAATATACAAAAAAGTACTGCAAGTGAATTAAATGGTAAGCTCATGTACTTAAAAATCTTAAGACTGTTCTTTACTAAGGAATGTTAAGAATCAAATAAAATAATGTTGTATTTAAACAGCTATCCATGTTCACAAACTAAATACGTGTTAAAAACAGATTTGGCATTAGCGTAATCTGTTACTAACATTATTCAAATCCACTAAACATCCGCGTTTCAAACTAAAAATCCAACAAATATAAACTAAAGTTGAAACTATATCAAACTATGAACATTCTATTTCTATAAATACGACACTTAGACGGAGGAAAAAATATTTTCGAGATTCAAGGAAGGGGGCCGAGAATAGATCCCTGTGGGACTCCATTTGTGAAGTGCAGCGTTATACCCGTGACTTTGCTTATTTTAAGATTTACATCGATATACAAAATATTCTCTTTACGAAATAGATTAAATACTTGTGTGTGTCTTTCTGTGGAGTGATTGAGAATGCACGGTGTCATCACCTTGGCTCATCGATGACGTCATTCAAGGGAAAAATGTGTGATATATAGACGTTCAAAAACAAAAGAAGGACACGTAAAACTCTATACCAAGTCAACTGGGCAGCGGGCTATACAAACTAATAGTAGCCTGGACCTTATAGTGGGATATTAATGGATTGGAGGGGCAGCCATTTAGATTTGCTTGACAACCAGAGGTTGTTACGTCAAGCTTCTAATTTATACATTATGTATTACAAGGAGTAAGAATACAGTGTGTCACCACCCCATCTCATCCCATGGGTGTAGTAAAAACCGACTAAGGGACTATTCGTAAATATTATCTTTACGTAATTAAAAAAAGGAAAACTTGAAATTAAACACTACCAATCTGTTTGGCCAGCGTGGTATTAGTAGGCCAAGTATCTCTCCTCTAAGTCACTGAAGGAGGCCCGTCCCTGCAGTGGGACATTAATGGGCTGTTATGATGCTGATGACACACATATTTGTAAGAAATATATTTTTAAGTATGTTTATCAATAAAATATTATAGTTAATTAGGTATTACACACAGTATCATCTTTCTAGTTTAGCATATTTTAATATATCAAAGGGTTTACAGACATCACTAAATTACAAACGAATTTGTTTTGACATTGCTCTTTTTAAACATTCTTACTTTACGATATTTATTATTATCTTTCCTTTTAATTTAATTTGATTTGCGTATTTGAAAATAATCCTGTCAATTATTTGGGCCAGTGCTGTACTTTATGAGACTATAAATACTTGTGATGTAATAAATACGTCTAAATTACTAACTGTTACGGAATGTCGAGATAAAACATATAATTTAGCTAACTTCTTAAGCGTAGGGTGGAGGTATTAGCTTATACAAAGAAATACTGCTCTATTTTAAGATGTTTGTATATTAGTTAGTTAGATTTACGTTAAGCTTGTACAAATATTTTGTAGTGAAGAATAGAAATTGAAGAGACGAACCATCTCCGTGTGGTGACGGAGTAAGAATACAATATGTCACCACCCTATCTCATCCCATGGGTATCGTAAAAACCGACTAAGGGACTATCCGTGAATATAATCTTTATGGAAGAAAAAAGGAAAACTTGAAATCAAACCCTATACCAATCCGTCTGGCCAGCGTGGTGTTAGTAGGCCAAGTATTCCTCCGTCACTGGGGGAAGCCCGTCCCTGCAGTGGGACATTAATGGGCTGTTATGATAATGATTTTATGTTAGCTTTTATTGCTGCTGGCATCATCATTCATAAATTCATTGATTGCTTACTATTGTTCCTAAATTTACGTGAGTTGGATCATGCAAATACAGTACCTCTCTTATATCGTCTGCCATCGGCTACAATAAAACATTAAATGAACTTACCTGTAACAAATATGAAATGATTCTTAAAAATAAAACTAAAAATAAAATCATAATAATATACACTTAACATAAGTTCTGTGTTAATAATTATTTCTGTAGTCAATTTAATGTATTAGGGTTGGGACATCAAAATGTTATACGCTAGTTTACAATTTTACACAACATTTCGGCGGTTTCGGTAATCGACTACTTTTGCCGAACTTGAGAGTTTAATTCATTCACACACTAAGTATGTTAAGTCTGTCTGTAATTACTTATTATAATGAAATTTATATCTAATTGACTTAGCTTTTAAATGGAAAAAGGCTTAGGTTAAGCCTGTTAATGTAAATTATACTTATAATCAGCAATGCACGCCATCATATTGACATAATTTGACATTGCGTGGCAAGGCCTACAGTCATGTGGAGAGATTAGGTTTACTAAATACCAAGTTTTGTAAAAAATCGGCACCATAGAGTCATTCTTGTAAGGTTAGGTTAGGTTAGGTAACATAATATCAAGTTTTCCTTTCTTTGTTTTTGTAGAGATGATATCAGCCATTTTCCTAAAGTATTTTATTATGAGAAGAGATAGGTTAGTGATATCATAAATTGTTAATCTGTCACCACATACCAAATAAAGTCCATTTTTAATGTTTGGTAAATAAACTACAAAATTAAATATAAATATTTTAATTTCAAATTAAGTAATTATAACCGCACGCTTAAATTACTAACAAATTATATAAAATATATTAAATTAAAAGCAGCCATGGAAGGAGCGCATAACACAAAATAACAGACCTATTATTAATAACCGTATACTATGTAGTATAACAGCCCTATTACTAAAACGTATACTAGTATTTTAAATCCTAAACAATCAAAACTTCACTAAACCTACTTTATATAATACCATAAGAGTATTAGTAGCATCAGAGTTATATCCGAGTATCGGCACATCACTATTTATAATCGAAGAGATATACGCTAACCGGCGCGGGCGCAGCTCATTACTGAGCTCGTAACGATGGCGCGTAAATCATGTGGACGCCCAGAGGCCATTGTCTCACAACCGTGGATCAAAATCTTCTGTAATGATCAATCTGCGAACACAGATCTCATTAACGTATTTATGATAAATGGTTATACGAATTCATTATTAGTGTTGTTCTGTTCATATTCTGTTTTAATCGTAATAGGTATCGATTTTTTTTTTCGAAGAATCGATTAACTTTTGAAGGCTTACGTTTTTCTGTGATTGGTTTGATTTGATATTATATTATTATTATTATTATTCTTATTTTTTTTTTGATTTGTTTTCAAATAAACACTTGTATATAATTATACAACCTAATCCTATTGTCAAAATTAAACGCCAAACATAACATTTATAAAACAAAACATTAATTTTATTAACTAAAACACAAAGTCACAGTAAAATGCAAATTATAGATTTTGAACCATTTTCACATAAAAATAAAGATCCAATTCCCTTGATAATGATATAAGTGACAAAAGAGTGGTCTTGTTCGTCATGCCCCAGAATGCGTGGTGACTCTGCCAAATAATTGACACAGCCGGTGTGAATGTTGACTGAATCTTGCCAGATACTTATATTTCGCAATTTATATCTAAATCGAGATGCAACATCGTCTTACGGGGTTTATACTTGGCTACGAAATCAGTTAATACCAAAATCAAAAGTATATTTTTGATAGATTAATTTACATATTGCCATCCATCTACAGTCTACAGTAACTGTTTTTGACTTAACTTATTAAAGACAAAATATAAGCAGGTTCCTTATCTCAAAAATAAGACAAATGCGAAATTGCTGTAGTTTTATTTTAACGAATTCTTTTCTAAAATCGGGCCCATATAGTTATAATAAAAAAAAACACACCAACTCTAATAAAACAAGTCCAACGTCATCACCAAGATAATATCTCGGTATCAACTTTCAGCCTTCATTATCCACGAGCGACAAAATCTTGCGACAGACTAACAAGATACAGCTACGAAGTCAATTAATCAAACTGTACAATTTAGTCGATATACTGATCTACAGTTGTAAAATCGACTAACACCAAACTGTTACCGTTAAATAGAATGTGCGACATTCGAAATTCAAACCCGCATGTTCAAATTAATGTTCGTCCGTTTAAGAAAAACAATTGACACAATCGCGTTCGGGTGCGTTCGTTCAACCCGTTCGTGAATCATCGGGCGTGTTCGGGTTGGCATGGGGCCTAATCGTCGGACGTCGGGGCTCTAATATATCTCGTTCGCCGTCATCGGTGCCCATTCTTCGGGTGGTTGGGAGAGCTCGTCGACTGACTAGATGTTGGTGGGCTGACAAATTGATGGTTCGTCAACGGCGCGTCAGGAGCGGAGTCTATTCAGTCGTCGCGCCAGACAGGGCACTGTTGTGATAGGAGCAGCGTGTTTGTTTTTGTTACGAGTGGGTTGTACTAGCGAGTGATTGTTTGCTTTTATCATGCATCGTAGAAACTTGTGAAAATGATACATCTCTGTCTAGTTAAAGATTGGATCGATTCTCATTGATAGAATCTCAATGAATCGTTTTTCGAGCAACGAAATTCAAGTAATTTTTGGTAAAAATATCGAAGCAAAACAAAACAAGTCTCAAGGCGTACCAGGAGACAATAACCGGCCAGGAGCTACCGTCACCCGCTAACGAGTGTAACTCGACTCCGTAACCGATCCGTTCATTAAACCTCCTCAGTCGCTGAGGGCCTGGTAGGTTACTCTTAATAAAATGTTATCAATTTTGATACGATACTTCGTTGTTTTTTTATATGTATACATAATCCTTCCTGTTAGTTTTATTACAACGAGTCCTGTGTTCATTTGTCAACTGAGGTCTGATTAGGGAACTAATTACTAAAAGTTTTATAAAATACTATCTTAGTATTATTATCAACATAAAATGTCTCTATAAAAATAATGACGCATGTAAATGATTAAGTTATTAGCCAACATAATAATATATACACAATCAACATCATAAAATTACTTCCAACTAATAAAATTTGATCTAAAAACATGAGAAACAAACAATTATTTAATTCACTCAAACATTTTAAAACTAAAGAATGCAAAGTTTTGTCTAAATGTTAAAAATTGACTTTTTACATCCATTTAATGGTACGAACACGACATAAAATGTCACCTAACTTCATGTTTACGTTACAATTTAAAAAAATAACTGTCAAGTGTATTATCTTGTGTTAAATAAGGATTCCGTAGAAATAGTAAATGTAATATTATTTATAAATAGAAATAGTTAATCCTAATAATCACTGGGTGGTGATGAAGTAGGAATAGATGACAGAGTGACATTATCCCATCTCATCTAACGGGTGTAATAAACCGACTAATGGAAAGTTTGCAGATATCATAACAGCCCATTAATGTTCCACTACAGGGACGGGCCTCCTTCCGTGATGGAGGGATACTTGGCCTACTAATTCCACGCTGGCCAGACGGGTTGGTATAGGGTTTCATTTCAAGTTTTCCTTCTTTTTATTTTGTAAAGATAATATTTACGGATAGTCGTAGCCTTAGTCGGTTTTTACGACACTCATGGGATGAGATGGGATGGTGACATATTGTATTCCTACTCCGTCACCACACGGAGGAAATCAAAATTTAATATAAAACTTTTATTGCAATGTTATAGTTCTAGGCAAATCCTTAGTTTAAAAAGACATGTTTTAAATTAAACGAAACTTTATTGCATTCTTAGTTCATCAATCATCATAACAGCCCATTAATGTCCTACTGCAGGGACGGGCCTCCTCCTACGACGAAGGAATACTTGGCCTACTAATAGTTCAGCAGTTCATCAATACATGAAAATATACAAATTACTTAATAAGAAAATTTCTTCGCACGCCTGCTGTACCCTACAAACTAAATTAGCACCCGAAATAATTAAAAGCGCGATATTATTCGGCGGTCGGCAAAAACTAGCAAACACTCTCGTCGTATTTTGAAAATCTTTTATCTCTATACAGATTCTTCTACAACACGTAACGAAATGTCTTAATAAATAAATACTTTACTTTCTAAATTAAACCTTTTCACGTTTGTTTTAAGTATTGTTTTTGTGTAAATGTGGGACTTCTGATACATTGTTTTAGTTCGATTTGTGATGCATGACTTTGTCTCGAGATATCTCGAAAGATCGTTTTCGTTGCGTGATCCGAAATACATTAGGAATAAAAAAATGGTAATTATTAAAAACTAAAATTTTGAAAAGTCACTTCATTTTTTTTAATGAAAAATTTAACTTTCGTCATCCTTATGGTTCATCATCATCATCTCAGCCAATCGACGTCCACTGCTGAACATAGGCCTCCTCCATGTATTGCCACCCTGCTCGGTATTGTCATCCTTATGGTTAATTAAGAAACCTGAAAATTTTATTCTTACTTACATTTGTTTAAATGAATCTCAACCTACTATAACAAAATCTTATTCTGAATTTCGAAACGTGGTTTTCCCTAAAAGCATAAGCAGATGTATAACTTCTACATTTCAATGGCAATATCAGATATCTTGTCATGTGGCGCGAGTTAATTTTAGTATTGTATAGTCACAATGTCAGAGAAATTGCCCTTTTCAAAAATAGTAACATTTACAGGAATGTGAATAAACATGTTTTAGATAGAGATAACAAGCCAGTATTCTTTAATAATCTGTCATGTAATCATTATCATCATAACAGCCAATGAATGTCCCACTGCAGGAACGGGCCTCCTCCCGGGACGGAGGGACACTTGGCCTACTAATACCACGCTGGCCAGACGGATTGGTATAGGGTTTAATTTCAAGTTTTCCTTCTTTTTATTTCGTAAAGATAATACTCACAGATAGTCCCTTAGTCGGTTTTACGACACCCGTGAGATGGGGTGGTGACATATTGTATTCTTACTCCGTCACCACACGGAGAAGACTACAAGATTACCCCTATAGAACATTTTAAATCTCAAAATCAACGATGATTAAACATACAATGTATTGAAATCAGAAGACATGTAATGTGAAGTCAAATAAGCCAACATTAAACTCGCTATATTTGCGAAATAACTCGTTCAAACGGTCATCATTGAAACAATTACAATATAAAATCGTGCTGAGGCTAAGTTAATCGGAATAGAAAGTCACCAAACCTTGCGTCAACTTGAAAACAAAAGTGGTAGCACTAGTTTGGTACAGTCAGGTAGAGAGAAACAAAAATAATGTACTTTATCAAAACGTTTTGATACACTTTGATGAAAGGGCAATATGCGACTTTCAACTAGATGCCACAGTCAGAATCCTAGAAATTACAGTATTTACTTTACTGTAATTTATTACTTTATAATAAGCACATTATTATGATAAATGAGAATGAGAAGTGGGAATTTTCCTTGTATTGGTGCTATATTTTACTCTATAGTTTATGTATAATTTGCAATATTTTTTATTGTATCAAAAAAAAACATAATAAAAAAACTAATTTTATGAACATAAAAAGGTAGACTATAAAAATGTTAGCCAAAACAGTCCTTCCCTGAACTTTCAGTTATCTTACCACCAAATGTAAACCAGTTTAACCATTTACCGTTGAAAAAAGTATAAATAAAACCAAATTGCTAATAAGTAATACACTTTATCACTCAACGTTACCTACACAATTAAATGTAAAAGTGAAACTGGAAGATCAACCTCTAAAGTGTGTACCAATACTGTTTTGCATGTCAACTGTATCCAATCTATAGTTACAACAACTTTAGCGGACAGTTAGATTCTTGAAGTATAAGTATATAATGTTAGATTCTTCAAGAATAATTTTAAGATTTGGAGTTTCCCCCGATCAATGATTTGACAAAATGTGCGATCTATTAGAAATGTATCAACCTTATATGTACCACCACATTTTATACAAATAAATCTGATTCTGATCTGAAGTATTCGGGAGAAACTGGGAATAGACGTAAATGAGATTAATTTATCCCAGTTGGCAAAATTTTACCATCTTTTTTTACTCTCTCTCTCTCTCTTAGTCTTTTTCATTTAATTATCGCAATAGAAAAAAGATAAACATTGCATTAAACAGAAAATTATATAAAGCTCATTCATTGCTTTTATTTATAGAGCCTTGTAATTTTTATTGGATCGATCTTTACCTACCAATCTTGCATCAAAAGCTACGCTAAGCTAAGCTTACCTAAGGCAACCAAAGGTGCCAAGTTTATCGAATCAGGATTTATAATTCGTGATTCAATTACGCAGAAAAAAATTTAATATCAACAAAAAATATTTTATTGTATGGTAATACAGGTGCTGGTAAAGTAACAATGATTCTTTTATGAAAAATATACATATTAAGGTACATTTCTTGGACAGTTGTCAACCATGACTCATTGCATACATCAGAATATAGCAGTAACTAAGTCTCCAGAAATGTATTACATATTTACATTTTATTCCTGCCCTCCACCTGCAAGTTGACCGCAAACCTAAGGCATGACCCAATATAACTACACAAAATTTAAAATTGAAATATCAACCGGTAAATATTTGAAATTTAATAAACTTGCTCCGTTCGCTTATACTTTTTAATTTTATATCTCAACTGACCTTCGTTTCTGTGTCCGAATGAATTCATCGATTGTTTTTACTGCATCAACTTTTTGGTGAAATTTTATAACGGCACTTTAGTGTTGTGACTGTCTTTTAGCATTTATTAACATTAATTGTACAAAGTTTTACGAAACTGAAATATGGAAATTTAGCTTACACTTACAATTTATCTACCATAGCAGCTGTAAGTAATTTTAACTTTTGACTAGATTCTAGAGTAGATCTGATCTCAAAAAGATTGCATACAAATTTCAAAGAGTTTAATGAAAATCAAAGAGATATATTCCAAATTACAACAAAAAACAATAAAGGAGCTCGTATATTTTTCAATTTATTCATTGACAATATTAAAATTCATCAAGGAAAGATCATTAAGGACTGTCGGAATAATATTTTATACCAGTTTTCTTAATTGAACTGTCACTTCTTTAATATGACTTTTAAGTAGTAGAAATATACCTATAGAGATATCAAAAGTTATTGTAAAAGTCGTTAATCTCAGGGTGATATCTCAAAGTGGATTAGTAGAGAATCATCATCATAACAGCCCATTAATGTCCCATTGCAGGGACGGGCCTCCTCCCGTGACGGAGGGATACTTGGCCTACTAATACGACGCGGGCCAGACGGATTGGTATAGGGTTTAATTTCAAGTTGCCCTTCTTTTTACTTTGTTAAGATAATATTCAGTAGAGAATATGCCTACTTTATAGGCAATTGTATACGATACGAATAAACTAACCTACCCACTTGATAAAACATAAAGAAACAAAATAGTAATTCTTAGTCTCAAGTTCTATTTAAACTAAAATAACTTTCGTGTTAATTAAAACCCCAATTAGCATCTTGAAGATCTTCAAAACTATCTCAGAACAGAAATGACCAAAAAAGAATCTCTCTTAGAGGAAACTTTATTCATGTTACCGAGGGCTAAGTATGCACACGTGTTTAGGTTCGTCTCTCGTTTAAATTTAGACGACCAACTCAGAGGGGAGGTGAGGGAGAGGAGGGCAAAGCACCTTTTTATAGAAGCACGGAGTCACTGTCTGGTAAACACTCTGTAGTGAAATGACGTATAAGCCGCTAACGAGCTGATTTACTTTTTTTTTCGGTAAAGATGTTTGATTTCGCACGTCGTTGAAAAGTTATTGGTTTAATTAACAACGGGAGAACTAAGTATTTACGAAATTTTTCAGCTCATGTTCTTAGTTTCAAAGTCAACATAAAACGACAACACACTTTTATAAGACGTAATGTCCATTGCTTTAAAATACAGCAATAACTAAAGCATGATATGGGAACAATAAAAAATATTAGGTATCACCTATAAAGTATAACATCAACGAAAATCACTTAAAAACTTGAACTTTATCGGTACCTAAGCTAACGCACACACAAAGACGCGTACGATCATACATAGACAAACATTATTTTTTTACTTCAAAACCGCGAAAATTAACCTCATGGGAACCGCCAATCAGGTACGCGCGAACAGAATAAAAATGGCCGATTTTTACATGATTCTACAGTAAAACTGGCAGAGAGACGTGGCCAGCCTGCTGCACCGTTGCCTCGTGAATACAAAATACATTATAAGTGCACAATATTTGCATTTTGAATTACGCGCTCGAGGCTTGGCGCCTTAAAACGCGATGTAACGTTGCGTAGATAATGGCGAACGGGCCTACAGTATTGGCTTCATTCGATACAATTCAGATTATGATGGCAAAAACCGCAGCGTCGTAAAAGCTTACCTATATTCAAATATGGATACAATTAACATTAATAAAGATGTATGAACTGAAACAGATTTATAACTTGTCAACAACAAAAGTATTGGCAGTAATGTTAAAACGTCGCTTAAAAATCAAGAATATTTAAATGCAAGGTATTCAACAGTTGAAATTATGTTTAACGATAAAGCTATCGATGTCATTGTCGATAGAGTAACGTATAGGTATTGGCATCAAGTTATCACATTCCGTGGCTCTGTTAAGAATATGTTCACGTGCGCAGATATCATCATCTGTCGGAGTTGGATTGTGATTGAGTAGGCGTGACGAGCCCCGGTGGTCTAAGTACTTGAGATATTGAAGTATTTGTGTGTCTACTAGAAATCTGTTTGATAATAAGAGTTATGTGTTTGTTTGTTGAGTTGTTTTAGAAGTTAAATGTTTGAGTGTGACAAGTTATTCTTTTAAGACTGTATAGCAAACGTTATTTGCTGGGGTAACCTTTTTTCAGTGTTGTATGCCAACTGACTGATAATACCAGACTTTTTGTAATTAGTTTTTGCGTAAAGTTTGCCTTATCTATTCTGATAAAGATCTTTCTTAAATCATAGCCTTAATGAAGTATGTTAGTATGAAGTATGTTATTCTTTTTCTCTCGAGTCGTAAGGCACACAATGCAGTACTATCGGTGGTCAAATACAATCAGCCCAGAACTTGGCCACGGTGATTGCATTGTCAGTGGCGTTTAGTATGTCTATTTAATTTGTTATACTATTCTGGCAGTTTAATTTTGAGACCACATTTTTAAACAGTTCATTCTGTATTATTTTGTTCGTGTATTCCCCTTGCATTATCAAACCTAACTTAAAAGTAAATATATCAAGACTGAATCCTAAAAATTCACACGGACCCTGTACAGTTCCGTACGGATTAAGTTTATGTACCACGTGAAGGTTAGTTAAGCAGATACTTTGCGCATGCGCGCCGCGTCTGTGCAGCGCGAGATTTCGATCGAATCGTGCACAGCATGCCTCTACTAGGGATGTCGAAATATACCTAGTTACTTTCTTATGAAATAAATTAAAAAGATAACAATTACATACAAAAAAGTTAATTTAGGTGACCATCTAAATAAAACTGGAGGTAGACTACTAGTTTAATGATATTCCAAGAGTTATTTTAATTGATTTAACTGTTTCAAGGGTAAACCCTGCACTGGTTTTGGGGTCTATAATCAATTTCACATCTGTAAGTATCCCTATGACTGCGACAGCTCGCTGGATTCCTAGTGCAAGAGTTGTCTTGAAATATATTCCTTTATTCTTTCTTATAAATATTGATAGAGTAAATCAATTTGACAGCCCTAGAAATACCACGGTGCGTGCGCGCACATCGACATATACTAAATACATAATGGATAAATTTTACTTTGAACTGTACTGCTTCGATTCTCAGGTTCGTACCTTGAATATTTGACTAATGAAAGTGTCACATACTTTATCTATATATCTATTGGTACCTGCTGTTAGATTGAATGAAGCTGGCTGGCTAGAGATTCAAAGACTATCTGCCTTATTTGCTGTATGGTGTCTAAAACAAAAGCTTTGTACTTTTCTACTTAAAAGCGTTTGGTTGATTTAAAGTTTTTGGTTGATTTTAATGTGATTCCGTGTGGTGACGGAGTAAGAATACAATATGTTACCATCCCATCTTATCCCATGGGTGCCGTAAAAACCGACTAAGGGACTAACCGTAAATATTATCTTTTCGAAATAAAAAGAAAGAAAACTTAAACCCTATACCAATCCGTCTGGCCAGCGTGGTATTAGTAGGCCAAGTATCCCTCCGTCACGGGAGGAGGCCCGTCCCTGCAGTGGGACATCAATGCGCTGTTATGATGATGATGAATGTGATTCCAACATTATTTTCACCTTCTCGGTGTCTTAATTTTGAAATATAAACTTGACAGCATTGTAAAGTCATTCTAAATTTCTTTACAGCAAGAAGCCTTATTTCCTATATAGAATAATAGTTTCCTGTCATAAAGTTTTGTTTTGTTTACCATATAAAATGTGATAGTATTGCCATCATCATAACTATCATGCTGTAAAGCCAGGCTTTTGTTATCGTATAGAAAGTGTGTACAACTTTTCCTTAGTCCGCTTATACGACACCAACGGGATAAGATGATGATGACCTACTATGTATTCTGTGTAGTATTACATTTTAAGAAAACCTCATTAAAATCATCCGTGTGGTGACGGAGTAAGAATACAATAAGTCACCACCCCAACTCAACCCAGAGGTGTCGTAAAAACCGACTAAGAGACTATCCATGAAAATTAACTATACGGAATGGAAAACATTAAATTAAACCCTATACCAATCCATCTGGCCAGCTTGATATTAGTAGGCTAAGTATCCCTCCGTTACGGAAAGAGGCCTGTCCCTGCAGTGGGACATAAATGGGCTGTTATGACGATGATGAATTTAAAGTCGCAAGTACAGAACAATGTAAAGAAGTAATGTAAGTTAGCCTTTAATGACAACGACAAAAAATGACAAATGTCATAGAAAAACTTGGTACGAAGTTTCTCACTAATCGTGTTACGGGCTTATTTGGGGACATGCAGACAAACAATGGACACTAAACAGGTTTAAATCGCAGCTTCGTCGACGAGACTGGCATATAATTAAGATACAAATATTTTATTTGTAGTCAGTGAAGTAGAAAATAATATAAATAAGACTTTACCTATAATGAAATAAGACATAAATCAGTTTAAACGTCATTATTATGACAGAAACGTTAAGTTTGTAGATAATGATATTGGTATATCGTATCGTGGAGTGAATCTTTGTATTTAATAGTTTTTCAAAAGCTGAACACATTTTATAGGGACGTGTTGGTTAATTGCCGACTTTTTATACGATTGACGGGAATTCGCATAGTCATTATTTTTATAGCTTCATCTTGGACATTCGTCGAGGGTTGATAAATAAACGGGATGTATGCAAATAAATATGTTTGGCGATTCGGTAATGGTCTGAAAAGTTGGAGCATTTGATATACTTGTTTTGTAAAGACAATTGGATCAGTAAAAACCAGTAAAGCGCTTTAATTGCTGTAAAACATTTAAAGGCAATTATGATAATTGTTGTCAAGTAATTTATGAATACAATTGAACTGATAGATCATTGATGGCATACAATCATCTTTTTATTCACCTTTACTTATTCAATTATGCTATTTTGCGATTATCTCAAGCCACTAATTATTCTGATTAAAACTGTGATTATCATCATCAAATTTCTTCCAAAAAGCTGTCTTCGTAACAAGCTTCCATTTGGCAACACATGATAGATTCCAGTAAATAAATTTCAGTTCTAATTAGCGCCGAGTTTCCCGTACATTCTCGGTTCAAAGTGTTCAGGCTCGTCCGTGTTCGCCAACGGCGTGTACCCATCTGTCAAGCGTCAAGATACACCTACCGACTCCTGCGCACACATACTCTAATTATAGCCACCATGCTAATTAATTGGGAGATTCTACTCGGCTGATTTATTTATTTTTTTGAATTTTTGGCATTGGTTACAAAACTAGTAGAGAAAAGCAGTGTTTTGAAAATTTAAGTCGGTTTTCAAATAGTAGTGTAGTTGGTGTTTGGCTTGAACATTTTGGTATCTATTATAAATAAATCATTTCCGTGATTACCATCGTTGTTTTAGTTATATACACATAACTTACAGTTGTCAACATAATTCTTGTTTAGCTCTTCCGTTTGACAGAGAGGAAACAATATTTAAAGTTCTCGACGAGACCACCGTGATCATATACAATTAGCAACAGTCTCATTTGAAGTTGACGGCTCAAATCTTCACTAAAATATATCGCTCGCGTATTTGATATACTCACTCTTGTGATAAACTCAGATTGATAGCACTAACCGCACAAGTTTTATAATAATCCAAACGTATTACTTCCTCTAATGATATTTCATCTTTTTATTGCCCGTTACCAACAAGCGAGGACATTTTGTAAGAAATATTATGAAGATTTAATTTTGTTATTTTCTCACTTCATGATAAATTGTTTATCTTAATTATTAATTAAACTCTTAGAACAAAAAGTGCGATGAACTGTTGTAGTTCAAATTGCAATTTGTGTGAAATGTTCTAAGTCCTAACTGATAAATAGACACGTCATCATTAGAGGACGTTCGATGATATACAGCAGTATGGGCTGCTATAATCTACAAACGAGAGGGATAAAACATACTTTATTATAAAGAAGAAGAAAGAGATAGATCATAACACATGAGGTATAAAAAGCAGAGCCGTTGATTTTGTAATTTATTTGTTACACATTTGTCGTTCCGTGAAGATCGAGAGAGATACATGAGCTTTTTGTGGGCGACAGGGAAATGCGCATCAGATGTGATTTGAGTAATAATTTATAGTGTTTGTACAACGAGCGTCACTTAAACCTTTAACAAGACACTTTGATAACGAGGGGAATAAAGAAACTCAAACTCGCTAATGAAACTCTCCACCTATCTCCTTATTTAACAAGCTAAATTATATTAAGAACAGATATAATCTGTGCTTTAGAATGTTGTTTTTTTAAGTATTTGAATTAGTTATTGTCGTTCTGTAATGAGGTTAGACATAGACATTTCTTCAGCAGCAATTTCTAAAATCAATCATGCACGTATTAGTACGAGTTTCCGAACGAGCCAAGTGGCTGTCGGGCGCGACGTGGCGGCCATATTTCAACCACGTTTGAGATATATACAGCCGTTTTATCAATGCATCGTCGCAATGATACCGATGATTTATACGTAATTATTAGTATTGTTAATGACATTTTCACGGCACATTCCCTCATGTCTTCGAGATCATTTGTTAGTTTAAATTAACTTATTGTTTCTTCTATTGTGTTAAATTTAATGTTTAGTGTTCGGATCATTGGCGATGATGTATTTACGTCATCGTTGACATGTATACAGACGAAAAAAGACTTTATAGTTGTAACAAAAGACAGGTTTTAGAGTATCATGCCAAGTGTATTATTTGGCAGGTGACAAGGGCTGAATATGATATATATGTAACAAGTATAAGGAGAAGAGTAAACAGTCGCCTAGGCATGCGGTAACATTACGGGCCAGATACTTTTATAAGCGTACATCATCTCATGATATAAGTGGAGCACGCCTCTGCCAAATACACAGATAAATATTTTTAATTATAGCTCAGTAATATACTATAATAATATTATCATATACGTGACTATTTACAACATTTTCATTTACAAAAACATATTTTACAAATGAAAGAAAAACAAACCATACATCCAGACGATTTTAACCTCTTAAAATTTCAAAACTAAAAGTTGAACGTCCTACAGATTCATCGGAATGATTCTGACAGTTTACGTTGCGGCCCAAGCCAGGGATAAAATATAGCTCATGTTCAGACGGTACCGTAGCGAGGGGGGGAGCCGACGTCTGCGGGGAGGGGGGGTACGTGCGGGGCGCGCGGGGGGGGAGAAGACGTCCGCAAATAGCGACCATCTCCGTCGAGCAAAACAATACCGGTATGATATTATGGTACAGAGCAGCATGCACCGAGATCTTTGTGCGGTTTTAATAATCTCAACTGATGTGTGTGCTAGTTATTACGAGAGTGACGTCATCAGCAAATCTATTACCCATAACAGCCGAGCTAAACATCAGCTGCCATCTAAACGTAAGTATGAAAAAACTGAACCTAAATCAAAATAATCTCTGTCATCAAACATTTATTAAAATATTTATGCAGAGACAAAGAGAGTTGGCTCTGTTCAGTGCGCCAACACTTTATATATAATAACAGAAGGTACAGCAAGACAGACGGACGAGCGACAGCCGCGAGACGTCCTATAAATAAATAATGCGCCAACATTTTATTATTATCATAGCACGGGCACGTGCGGGGACATTCCTGACGACGAAACTGGCAGCTTATAACGAAACTGAAATAAACAGAACTAGATGCTACAAAACGATACATCTACTGCGTCAAAATGAACGTAAAAAATGACGCCTAGCTACCATGACGTGTAAAATTTAATTATATCGACAAAAATATTCTACAAAATATTTTGATTACTATTGCGAATAAAATAAATCATTCAAAATTTGGTGTGTATCGTGAAACTTAAAAAGAATTAGCTTTATTTTATATTTATTATCTGCTACTCAAATGAATACGAATATCAATCACAAAAACTAGTTTTATGAGTATAATTTTGATTCAAGACTTTCTAGCGTTGCGTTAACGACCGCTTTTGGTGCCAAAAAAACATATTCTGACTTAAACGAAGGTGTTTACTGTATTCTGCCAGAAATTTGCGTCCATGATAAGTATTTTATACTTGCAATTGGCACATCATCAAGTGTCGTTGCACACTTAAAACCTTTCATCCTTATTTACTTCGAATGCCAAACTTTAATCTGCAATAAAACGAAACGCTTTTGATAATCCAGTAATTTGAAAATTTATGACGAGTTAATTACTCATCAATAGTATTTTAAGTGCAATTAAAAAGCCGAAAACATACGTTATAGAGTCGTTTTCGCGGCTTAATGCGACCGACGCCACAGCGCGGTTACACACATCAATCATAAAATGTTATTATGGTTATGAACAATTCTCAATTAGAACTGGATTGTTGAACGAAAGAAATGGTTTGTACTCGTGGAGCCAATTAACTGCTGTTATTGTCGATTATGACATTTCAGTTTAATATCCTACATTTTTTATTTTATAAAAAAAATATATTCAATACTGTTTTGAATATAAATGATAAATAGTCTCATAACTAGAATAGTTCATTAACTTTTATTATCACCAGAGATGACGGTACTAAATGAACCGCATTGAAAGGAATTTAGATCTTTATTTTTATTGTGTTACGGTAGCGATTGCTATAACACGGCGTATAACCTATAAAATTTAATCCATTTCTTTGTTTGATCAGATTCTACAATTGTGACTCATATTTATTTGATATAAACTTTATGTAAAGTAAGTTAAGCCTGTAGTTATACCTGGTTGTGTTGAGTTGAGTCTTAGCTTAATTTAGACAGAGGTATGTGTAGTATTTCCTTTCTGATAAATAGTCAGTAAAATTCTAACCTTATTTGTTTCTAAATGTATTTATTGCGTGCGTGTGCTAAATTAGTTTGTAGCGATACAATAGTTAGTTAGTGTGTGTGATGTTGTTTACCAACTGTGCCCGCTTTACCTCCTGTGAGAGGCGATACAGCGTCGTTTACATAATCACGCAGGATATCTGGATTCTCGACCATTGATATCTTGATCTCAAATATTTATTTTCTAAGAAACATTACATGATTGCTACTATAAAGTTTCATAGAAACACACCCTAGAATTTAAATTGATTTGTAGGTAGGTTAGGAAATGTTCACGTTATTAGTTCTATTTGCGGATACGTAGTGGTAGTCGCCTCATTGATTATTATTTTAACGGACAATTAAAATTTGATGGCTTCCACTTCGTTCATCTTCGACTTGCTTCGTATTAACTGCCTGAGCGTATCCGACCAAAGTGTTAACAAAAACATAAACGAGTCTTTAATAATAACATTGTAGGGTTCAAATTTGATTGACACGACAAACTTGTGTGATGTTCTTCATATGAAATCGCTACATATGAGTGTCGAGACTAACCGTCAATAAAAATAGTCGTAAAATTTTAAAGATGAGTTGTAAAATAAACTTTGTTTGTACACCATAGGATTGATATTTGTGTGGTATTTAAGCAAATTCAATACGGCACTAAGAAACGTGTGAATAAAAATCGTACGTACGCACATTCGTTAAGAATTGACACTTATTAAGGGGGTATAATTATTTTAATTGATATGACGACATCACTTTATTTAGTGTTGTGACCATTTTAAGTTTAGAACAACGTTTGATTTGGAATTCCTTTATAGACGACATCTTGATTGGCATTGTAAGTTTTTTTCTTCTCATTATCATCGAAGGAGGTTTGTAATGATACGTTTTTGTTTGTAACTAAGGCGTGAGGTATATTGTAGAAGGGTATAATACTGCAGGTTGTCTAACTTGTTTTATTTTTTATTTAAACTGTAGATAACGTGATATATTATGATATTATAATGGTAATGTGATTGATAGTAACGTCTTGATTGGAAACTGATTATAATTATCGCGATACTTGTTCGCAATTGCGATTAGCTTTAAATTATTGTTTGACATGCTACGTTGCACTTGACCTAGCCTTATGCTTTTCTTTTGTAAGGTTTATTATGATACTATAGAGTAGGCTAGAGTCACTTTATTTATTTTTTATTCATAAGTATAATGTTTGTTTTAATTTACTTTTCCTGCTATTAAAGTAGTCAGTACAACTTCCAGTATTTTTTCCTTGGTTTTTGTAGATAAAATATTTCCGATTTTTAGTTTAGTCAGCTTTTTAGTTGTCGTATCACAACTATGGGATTTAATCACGGAAGAAAAATCAAGTAGAAGTGCTAACTAGGCGTGGTAAGCGTGTCACTAATACGCGCTGGTTCGCATAACTTGTCACTGAGGTCAAACATAACGCGAATATCGATTTATTGGATTTACAGTGAATTCTTATTTCACTACAAACTAAGAATAAAACTAAATAAGTGTAATCAATAATTTAATATCTCATAGTTAATCAGACCATCATACGTTTCTAGGTGATTGAACTCTATAGGGACTCCATCACATTCGTAATTGACTTCTACCTAATGTTACCACAATTTAATAACACCTCAATTAATCTTAACGATATTTTTAATGAAAACTAATCCAGTTGTCCACATTTATAAGAAACTTTTTTACTATTACGAGTATAAAATTGTGTGCAACCGTTCCAAATTCAAATTGCCCGATTCGATGCCGAACGCTGCCGAAGAGTGGCCGCCGAGCGCGTGTCCAATCGCTAATTAGGAAATGTGTTCGGATATGTTCGGAAGCTGATCGGGCGCGTTCTATAATTGAAGTTTAAAATTTCGAAATTTTTTGATTACTCGAGTGCTATTTCCACTTCTGGTGTTACTGTATCCATTTTTATTGCTATGAGAACTTCGAAATGCGCGCGTAATTTGGTGAATTATTTTTCTTTTGCTTAAAAATGTATTAAGTAATGATTGTATTTGGGATTATCAAGGTTTCTTTATATGTCCTAGAATGAGGGGGAAGAGGTATTTCAGCTCGTATCCTTCTATAAGCTACTTAAAGAACTAGAACTATGGAGAGCTTTAGTAAGCTCTACTACCGCGTATGTCTAAAGCTACTTTGTCAGGATCAGGATCATTAATTGTCATGGGAGCTAGTGAGAATACATTCGAGTCGTATTTTTTTTTATTTTTAGTCGTTTCAATTTTTTTTATTTTGAGCAGAGGTGATTTAATGTCTTCTTAGTCTACTCTTAGAACCGTAGGAAACTCTTAAAGTACACAGTTAAATATACCTTACAAGTTCTTTAACCTCCCTAACAAACATAACAGCCCACTAATGTCCCACTACAAGGACGGGACTCCTCCCATGACGAAGGGATACTTGGCCTACTGATACCACGCTGGCCAGACGAATTGGTATAGGGTTTAATTTCAAGTTTTCCTTCTTTTTATTTCGTAAAGATAATATTTACGGTTTGTCCTTTAGTCGGTTATGGTTTTTGGGATGAGATGGGTTGGTAACATATTGTATTCTTACTCCATCACCACACGGATACCGAACAATACTAATACGAAATCCAAGTATATAAATTGAAGTAACATTAAGATAGCTAATCCCATATCCAGTTTTTGATATTAACCTTTAATGACCTCTACAAATAAACAACATGGCCGTGATTTTTTTTTCTTAAATTAATATTGTGAGACTTAAGAACCTTTTTCTAGTAGTATACAGCCAGACAAATATTGATTAGTATATTTATATGAGAATTGTGGCAAGTAACGGTTTATGGCTAGAACTTGATATTATAAAATGGCCACATGCAATGTTTTATACGTTCTCACACGTTCAGATCAATTAATAACACGTTTCATGTCATTTCTTTATTAATTTACTGTAAGTTGTAAATAATATTTTTTTTTTAATTTTGATATTTTCACTATGGCTTTTTGTATAGTGTTTAATTAAGTTTGTGAAAAGAGAGATGTTTTAATAATTGGTGGTTTTCACAAATTATTGTTTTGTGTGGGAATTATACCTGCGACCTTGCGGTACGGCAGCCGTTTATACTGCCGCTTTACCAATGTGGCAGTTAGTTTAAGACAACTTAAGCGCCGATTACACTACCCTACATCTAGGGCCCTACATCTTGTAGGGCACTACATGATGTAGGGCGGTCAGGACTCGCCAATCTCCGATATGTAGTGTCCCAACAGCCTACATGTGATTACACTAGACAACATGTAGTGCTCTACAAGATGTAGTGTCCTACATGTAGGGTAGTTTAATCGGCGCTTTACAAAACTTAACCTAAAACAGCGAAAAGTTTCATCAAAATCAGTACAGCAATTTAACATCACATTTACTTTTAACAACAAATATTAAAACAATCAATAACACACAGGAAATTGTACCTAAACATTCCTTTTAGTACAAAAACACCCTTCCTAAGACTTGTCCATCACGGCGTGACAACGTGGGGTAGGCAGGCACCCTGTGGAGCTATTTGTTGCCCGACCACTTAGATTTCCGCCCACACCCTTACCTTAGGGGGCTTGAAGATAATGTAACGTAGTTTCTAAGTATAGTCAATGTTCTTGTTTTATCCGCTAAGTTGTTTTTTTGTGTTATCTTAAATATAAGTGTCGTGCATGTATGACTTGCTTAATGAATGTGGATGAGGCCCAATCTGTTCGTCTGGCCAGCGTGGTATTAGTAGGCCAAGTATTACTCCTTCACGGGAGGAGGGCCGTCCCTGCAGTGGGACATTAATGGGCTGTTATGAACCTTTTGCACGACAGCCTTATACCGCTTTGCCATCGACGCAACGCAGTTAAAAGGCTTTTATGAACCTTAATACGAAACCTATTTTTAAGGTTTATTGCGAAAATCATCGCATCAAATGGATAAAGATATTTGATATCTTGCATTTTATACCCTTTTCACTAAAAATGGAGAATTTTAAAAGCTGTGTGCTACCTACGCAGTGTACTTAAATAAGAAACATTCATAATATAAGCATTTCTGTATCATAAGTTACTATTTTTTCTTTGTAATAATAACGATAAAAATTATTACAATAAAAAGGGCCACTAAAGAATAAAACTATAACTTTATGGGACGCGTACAATGAAGTAATAATCTACAACATCTCTAGGTTTTGATTCTGTGTGATATCTTTGTGGCATAAACATCAATGTTGGGGCATTGGTCTGGGTTTTTCTTTTTATAATGTGTGTCATCATAACAGCCCATTTATATGTCACTGCAGGGACGGACCTCTTCCCGGGACGGAGGGATACTTGGCCTACTAATACCACGCTGGTCAGACGGATTGGTATAGGGTTTAATTTCAAGTTTTCTTTATTTCGTAAAGATAATATTCACGGATAGTCCCTAAGTCGGTTTTTACGACACCCATGGGATGAGATTTATAATGTGTATGGTTTTGCGGAAAGAAATTTGTAGTATTAGTATCTGTCCGTTGTTTAGTATATTACAAGTACAGTTTCTGCCTAGTTTGGGACTAGATAGTGTTGTGTTAATATCTAAAAAGTATTTTCATATTTTTTTTAATTTTATTGCATTTAGAAACGCGGAGTCTTTCAGCCAAGTATACTTAAGAGAGTTACTTAGTTAAGCTGCAATTTAACTTAATCTTTATACTTTGACCTGGATTCTCAAAACAAGTCTTGGGCGATCTCGCAGGACGAGAACCCTAAAAAGCGATGTTCAAAGTCAAATCGTGGGTGTGAATGACAATATGTCCTCTTTTACGAATAAAATGAAACCTGCTTGCTTGTGGCAACTTTAAATAAAAAAAGTATATTTTTTTAAAAATATATATTGTAAAATTTACATATAATTGTTTATAATTGGTATGGAAATTGAACGTTGATCATGTAAAATGGCTGTTATTATAAGTCTTTTACTATATTACAATAAGTAAGATTGACATTTTGTTCGGGAAAGTCTTTGTAAAATTAAATTTATATTTTTTATGCTTGAAAGTTTTAAAGGTGCATCTTGACATTTTGAAGTTTACGGATATTCTAGTTATCGATTAATGTTTAATTTCTCCGTGTGCTGACGGAGTAAGAATACAATATGTCACCACCCCATCTCATCCCATGGGTGTCGTAAAAACCGACTAAGGGGCTAACCGTAAATAATATCTTTTTACGAAGCAACAAGAAGGAAAACTTGAAATTAAACCCTATACCAATCCGTCTGGCCAGCGTGGTATTAGTAGGCCAAGTATCCCTCCGTTCCGGGAGGAGGCCCGTCCCTGCAGTGGGACATTAATGGGCTGTATGATGATGATGATGATGATTAATGTTTGGTTTAAATAATTGTTTTAATCATTACTACGATGAGTCACTTTAAGATCACTTCAAGACAAGATTGGTTCCTTGACATTGAAATAATTTAACTAACTAATTCCAATTTTTTTATGTAAATCTTAATTTATTTCTGTGAATGTACCGCATGTTTATTGCCAAAATAAATGCTTTCTTTCTTTCTAAATTAGATGGTTTGGTATAGGCTTTTACGTCAAGTAATCCTTATTCTATTTCTAAAAAAAAGTAAAATACATCGTAATAACACATTTACCGCAAGCAATATCCCACTATCCAAACACCCCAGCCGAACAAAAGTTCCATTAGAGTCTATAATCAATTTTACGCGAACAAATGAAGACGTAGGCACCCTGCCGTACACCGCAGGACTCAGCGTGATGTTTTATTATTGTACAATATTATCAAAACGATCTCATTTACAATCATTTTTGAAGCAGGTTTTTTTTAAAAATGGCGACTATAAACTTCGATATCTTTTGATTTTGAAAAGTATTAACATGGCTAGTCTATGCCTACTATTTGAAGGTGTCTTTAGATTGCTGAAGACACCTTCAAATAGTAGGCATAGGCTAGAATAGCCCCTCTTGGTTCCACTGCAGAATATTCTTGAAAGCTTTAGTCTGCTAATGTTACCATATTTAAGTGGCTTTTCACCTAAACATGGTAACGTTATACGGCAACTAGTGAAATAATATGGATATGCAGTTTTACATCTTGCATCTAAGTGACAAGCGCAGTGCTGGGGCACATTAAGCTTGTTAGTTCTAATGTATTGAACTAATATCATACAGGTTGGTTAAGAGTTGTTTGGACTGTAAAGATTTCCTTATCAAGTTCCTCTTAGTCGGCCCAGAAGTTATTCCCACTAGCTTTAGAGGTTGCTCAAGGGACTAAAAATTTGTTTAAAATTTGACAAGGGTTTTATGGACTTTTACACAACTGTACTTGGACATTAACCCTTACTGTTTCTTTTCGAAGGTATACCTCCTGAATTATGTATTTCTTGATACTTGATTGGACAAAAACTGAATGCCGCCAAAAACCAAAGTTTTTCTACTTTCGAAGATTTACAGCAAAAGTTGAAAAAGAAAAAATACTAAATTCGATATCAGACGCAAAAAGTTTACGAACTAAAAAACTAAAGTTTGAACCTCTTTTAGTTTACACACAAGGAGTAATGTTATTCTTATAAAGGAAATAATTACGCTGAAGCGCAATGATAATAAATTTCAAACAGTTTACGACTAATTTATTAATAGAAATTTTGCGAGCGATCCTTAGGACAGTCGTAAATAAGAAAACGCCATTCGGCCAATAGTAGGCCGTAAAATTTGCTCACGAGATCCTATTGGTCAGCATTTGCCCAATAAAACTGCGTTCCAGATTTGAAAGCGACGGTTTACGACTGGCAGGCGGCGTCTTTTTGCTGTTTTGGCGCCAAAATTGACAGCTGAGTCTTAAAATTCAAGTTATAGGCTAGTTTGGAAATACATTTGTCGGCTAATTGGATAGGTCCGTCAGTTGGACATGGATTCTTAATGACACGTTTATTTTCATAGATCTGTTCTGTAAGTGTTCGTGCATAGCCTTGCAGTGTCATAACTTCAAAAGGTGTACTTAAAATAATTTGATCTGCATAATACTGCAACGTTGTTGTGACTATTTTACATACGAGTGATCGTAAACAATTTGTTTTAGTAACAGAAAATATTAAGCCACATCAAAGACTTGAACAACACGTAAAATGATACCAGGTGATCAACTATCAACACTTAAGTATGTTATTAGAATACCAACATTTCATTTCTATATGTAAATGTTGAAACTCAAAAACAACTTTATACCGACCCATTTGACCAACATAGTATTACTTAGCCAATTTTTCCTTCTTGTATTAAAAAAACTATTGTTTTACGTGAGATTCGAAATCGCAAAGTATATAGCCATCATTAGATCAACCAAGCAGTAAAATTATACAAGAGTTTACTCAAGCAAAACGTTTGAACCCGATTTCTTTGCCGGTCATAGCCTCAGACACATTATAGCACCTACGCTTTGAAAATTGTCAGGAAATGAATACTTAAATAATTTTGCCTTATTTTATTGTGCTTTTAAAATTATATGTTAGATGAGGAAGGCACAGATCTGCGCTATGTGAATATTTGGAGAAGGCCTAGCAGTGGACGACAATTGGCTGATATAATAAACAAATTGTAAAATAAACAAAGAGCAGGACGCCATCAAGGACGGTTTACGAATAGGAAATGGCGGGATAATCTAGATGACTTCAAAAATTATTGGCAAACAAAAGGCATGAATTGAGTAAAAATGAAATACGAAGAGGTAGGTAGCCTTTGCTCTGCAGTGGGACAGTGACAGTATAGACTTTTAATAATTAATAAGTTTATTATAAAAGCTGATAACTAATATTATCTTTCATCTATAATCGCAACTGCAGGTCTCTAAAGGGTAATGGATATATTTTCAACCATTTAAGTTATTTTTGACTTCGTATCATGGCGTGTCATGCATATTAAGTATGAATGCAACATTCTAACTTTAAGTTAATGGAGATGCTTGCACAGCCATGACGCTTATAACGTTTCGTATAATACATTGTTTTTATTGGAAATTAATTTACATAGAACTATTGTTTTTTTTAAAGAGGTAGTATCAACACTTGCATAAATTTACGCCTGTTTATTAAATAGTAGATTATATTCTAGTCTAGGTAAATATCAACATGTCAATTCTCGTTCCTTAAAATCGGTAAAAATTCGGTAAAGTTAACTTTTAAGTGTCAAATTATCACACAATATGTAAGACAATTTGACAACTAAGAGTAAACTTAATCGAATTTTTAACGATTTTAAGGAACGAGAATTGACATGCTGATTAAATTAATGCAAGTTTATTGAATAGTAGATTAAGCAGTAGTCTGGTACTAGAGGAAATAAGTGGGAGGACTATAGAGACCGACATAGCTTGCTGAATCTGTAAGCTGAAAATACAATGGCAAGAGACTGTGAGTGGAAACTACGTATTGGCAAACGCAGCGCAAGGATAGACCTAACTGATGTTATGGTGTCCGGAATTGCCAGGATGAAATTACAGAGGGCCGGAACAAGTGAAAAGAACTTGAAGAAGTGAACAAGTGAACTTGAAGAGGTCTGTGTCTAGCAGTGGTCTACTTATAGCTGAGAGAAAGAGACAGGTTAAAACTCTTTGAAAATAGAGACTTCAAAATAGACTTTCAATTCTAAGACGACAAATATTCTAAATTTCTTAGATAAAATGGTTTTTATTTCTGATGAATAAGCACTCCATTTGATAATTTAGTCTCCCACCTGGTCTAAAAACATTGACTGTGTATTGCCGAGTATGTTTTCGAAATGTTTTTATCTGTACCTCTAGCAAAGCTCGCTAATTGGCAATTATAAAGTGAAGCACACCTCAGCCAGGTGCGAGCACCTTAAAAATGTGTGTGTTGCCTGTGTACAATATTCTGTATTGGAGTAAAATAGACGTAAGTTTTGTTGTCTGTGGCGTTTTAAAACTTTTTATTAACAGAAGCTTAGTTTGGGACTAGATGGCGTTGTGTGAATTATGTGTGGCGTATTATCATTTATTGTATTTTATGTAAGTGATACAAGGTTTAATGTTTTGGGGTATATTACAAAGATTACATTCCTAATATCAAATGTTTTCATCATCATCATTCCCCTGCCCTTATCCTAATTTTTATTTGTATAACATCAAATGTTATAAGAAATAGAATTTAACATAAATCTGGATAAATTAGTTCTCTTTTTTAAACTAACTAAGTTTTATGTTTTGTGCTTTCACGAAAAAATATTGTTGATCCTGACTTTCAGGGGTCGTAGTTATTGAAAAGCGGTTGGGATGGTAGAAAACGAAATAATAAAAAATAACGAAGAATCTATCCTAACAAAATTAACGAGAAAAATGTCTCCAAAAAACAGACATATCAGAATAATTCGTCCGGAAATCATACCCTAAAACCAGCATAACTGACATACCGTAACGAATCGTTCTATAACCCCGTAGTCCCCGCAAAATCCCATTGTCCCCTATCCCCAATCCCTATTTCTATTTCTCTAACATCCCATACATAATTCATGATGTATCATACCATGGCGAATTATTGTTCTATAACGATAAATGTTATGAATACAAGATGGTTGTAATATCTTTGGATGTAATGCTGATTAAGATTTGTCTTGTTTTCTACGTTGAGAGAATGTTAATTTAATTAATATAATAATATGTGTTTTTGGACCGAACCAGAAAGCGCAGGGTGGGGAGACCCCTCACACGGTGGACCGACGACCTAGTTAGGACGGCGGGTAGCAGATGGATGAGGGAGGCACAGGACCGCACAAGGTGGCAATACTTGGCGGAGGCCTATGTGCAGCAGTGGACGTCGAGTGGCTGATGTGATGATGATGATGATGTGTTTTTATAAATACGTCTGTATGCAACGAATGTCAGTCAAGAAATGATTTCAGTAAGGCCTTTCGTTGACATTCGCTTTTGCCTGTCTGATCTAATTCTTCTTCAGACTATGTTTAAAGTATCCAATGAAGGATTGTTACAGAATTATTGGTTTAGTTTTATTAATAACTAGTGGCCCGTCCCGGCTTCGCACGGGCATTAATTTCCCGCTTTTTTGTTCAATTTTTTCCTGAATTTTCATTGCTATAAACCTCACGGAGCCCGAGACCTTTCCAACGAATGCAAAACCGAGGAAATCGGTTCGTGCGTTCTGGAGTTATAGCGTCAGGAAGGAAAACCCGACTTATTTTTATATAGTAGATTTAAAATTTATATCTTAAAAATATTCTAGTAGTACAAACTACAAAGAAATGTAGGTTTAAGTGCTACGTAGGTGACGAGTACTGTGCTGAAGAATTCTGAGCTTTAAATTTACAAAGCACAGAGTCGTTATTAGCTTACCATGTTGATGGAGGCTGGAGTTGTTGACCACAGATCTGGCTGCCATGTTGTTGGTGCAGCAGCCAGTGTTAGTAATTAAATAAGAAGAACTTGGTACCAATCCCGACATTACCCTGTTTAGGGTAAAACATATAAGAATGTCATCTGTATTAGATCATCTACTACTGATAATTATTTTATTTTATTTCCATCTTCGTTACCCAAACTTAGTCTTCCTTCTTTAAAAAATATACAAATAAATACCTAACAAGAAAACAACCTTAATATGCATAATTTGCATATTCCTATTATTTTTTCTTCATTACTAATACTTTATATAATCTACACTCTAACCATACTACCAACATCAAAGAAAATCCCACTTAAAAAAACCTCATCAAATTATCCTTCAATTAATTTTACCCTACGTCTATCAGCTGTCATTGACAGAAAAGAGAAAAATACAAGTAAAATATATAATAAAAACATCAGATTGCCAATGGGTTTGGTATATTTTAATGGCATACTTTTCCCCTATAGAAAGATTAGAGCTACGGGTGTCGTAAAGAAACAATTTTCCGGCTTTACCCGCGCGCCAGGGGAGCCAACTGCTTAAAGAAATACAGGCACATGATAAAAATGCGGGATTGAGCAAGAATTCTTTTTTTAAAATAGGCGCGAATGTTTTTTGTATTTATTTTGTGTGAAGATTTTGTTTTTAAGGAATTTTGGCTGTGTATTCGCGTTTAGTATTTATTTGTAAATTACTACTATATTTAGTGAAAATATGTGTAAAATTGAAATCTATTCTATGTATTAATAAAGAAGAATTTCTAAAAATATCATCATAAGGCCTCACAGCACCTCTTTAAGACAAATTACACGCCAAATGCCACTAAAAATACCTCCAAATTTCATAAACTTAATAGCAACCTAACTTGAACTTAATACTTATTTATTAAACAAAAAGTTACCATAAAATAGTCTCAGGATTTTTGAACTGTCAATCTTTCTATTCCATAGTATAACGTTGTGTTGGTGAATTAAAAGCAAACCACTATTTAATTTCAAACAGAACATTTTATTGTTTAATCCGTTCAGAAAATAAAAACTATAAAATTATAATCACATTGACATACAAGATGGACGTACACCAAATAGCATTATAATACATTTTAAGAGTTAGATTTTTATCAAAAAAAAAATTAAGTTTCCGTTCTACCAGAAACCTATCGCATAATATTCTAAAAACCTAAGACAAACAACTAGAGAAAAAAAAAATAATGTTAAAAAAAGAACTCATATACAGACAAAAATAACTAATATTGATTTAGATAGAATTAATCGTTCCCCAAGTTAACATGGCGGACAAACCCGCTTTTACCTTAGTTAAGTATGGCTCCCAATATGTTAACAATGTGGAAAATAATAATTATATAACACAAACAAAACAATTCAGTCTCAACGCCCAAAAATATAACCTTATACAAAATAAACAAGGTGTTGTTTAGATATCATTTACAAGACATCAAGAAAATAAAAAAAAATAACCCAAATACATTGATAATGGTTACTTTGACTCTTACGGTTACTATAAGGATCAAAATAGTAGCGATAATTTAACTTTTATGACAATAAACATCTATTTTCGTTAATCTAGACTACATTTTGAGTGTCAAAAACATCGAAATTACTCAAAAATTCAATAAAAACAACTTTTTTTTACTAAAACATTAGCCAAAGTAACCCGACAATGTAACCACAGCAACAAGTGCAAAATGAAACGCATATAACCTCACGCGTTGTATAAAAATACAGCGTAACTTATTTTTAATTACTTTTTAATTTTAATATTAAAATCGAGAGGAGAATGGGGAAAATTGTACACATTAATATTTTTTTTTATTAATTATTATTTTGTAATATCAGCAAAACAATAAACGCCACGATTAATTTAAATTTTAATTCTGTTTAAGCATCTAGTTTTCTATTAATTAACGCACATACATATATAATCCGATGATTGCTCGCCGTACACAAGTAATAAAGCATATTCTTATTACATGGATGTACTCGAAGCGACCGCAACACGGACGTAATTATAACTAGCGTATACTGTGTACGTATATTTTTTTACCATTTTATTTTTTCACTAACTAAATTGTAGTTAATCGTGCTATCCCATAATAAACGTAAAATATTAACTATTTACGTATTATTTTTGTATTTACTAGCCGAAAACAATAACACACTAGCATCTACCACCGTTAAATCAATTATAATAATTTAAAACTTCTTAATTAATCCTTATTATCTCACTTAGGCAAGTTAAAGTTGTATTTTTACGTATACTTCGTTTTCCAATAGGTTTTTTGTTTAATACATCTAATTACGTTTTTAAATCTAAGCTCCGAATGCGCTGCTAACATGGCATTAGTCGTGATTGCCTTAACGTATATGGCTTCTCAACTCAATCGTGAATGCATTATTTACTTAAAAGTATTATTAGTATACACATATTACAATCAACGTTATACGTATGTTTTTCAATCGTATACATAAATTCCAGTGCAAAATAATAGTAATATGGACACAGGCGCATGTCCATTCAGCATAACATTAAAATAAACAACAAAGGATCGAACCTTGTGGACGCGGACGAGGCCGCCATATTAAAATATACAAAACGGCGTTTAGATATAATAATATCTATATTATAGTCGTGTAGATCGCACCCGATCTTACCCCTTCACTGTAACGTTGGTATTGACAAAATAAATTTTGAAATATCTTATTTATTCATTGTATTATTTATATTTTAATTGAATCGTACAGTGTTAAGAGGTTGGCCAATTGCAAAAACGAAGCTTTGTTCTAAAGGAACTTAAACTAGCGCCAGTTCCTGGACCGTCACGGTGACGTGAGGGCCTGGGAGCGGGCGGTAAGCGGAGTGGCGTGTTAGCGTACTGGGACCTGGTCTGGACTGATCATGTGACCATAGTGTGACCGAGTGAGGCTCAAGGTATTGTACAAGTCACAGTACGCGAACACACAACGTTACATAAACTCGGGAGGCGGGAATATTATAACTATTTGCGAGCACCCCCTTTTTATACTTCGTTTTTGCAATGGCCAAACTAAGAGCAGGGGTGCACGAGGTAGCTCGTGGTAGAATTGGGTGCAAGCTGGGGATCACGCCTCTGAATCAGATGGGACTTGGTGTAGGGGGTACTCACGACATCGGGAGTGGAAGCGCCGTCGTGGCTGCTGTCGGGCGCTGAACGCGGCTCGCCGTTGGAGTCGGGAGGACGCGCTGACTCCCGCTCGTCGATTACCAGGTCTATCGGCATCTTGCCCTTGAGGCAGCTGATGTAGCGGTGGCAGAAGTTGTCACACAGCTCGTGTACCTGGTGAGGGGAGAACACGTTAGTTCTGGTGTTCTGGTGTCCTGTTGAACCTATACACTGGAGAGAGAAACTTCAAACTGCCTAAGTTGGTTAGAGAGTCGATTTGCTGCCATCATCAAGCTATATTATGTCAATGTATGTTTATATTATAGTTATAATGTTGTATTATAATTACGTGGAGTTATGTAGTATCTACTTTGCCCATTTTACCCTATAGGAACAATGTGTGAGATTATGTAAATTTAAAATTGTTTTCTCTAAACTCAAATCTGTATTCCACGTATCTTAACCTTTAAACTGATATCAACATACAAAGACATAACGAACATGGAACAAAAGAACCAAATTTAAATTTGAACTTTACCAACTGTCGTTTTTAAACTTGGAAATGAAGAATCGTAAAAAAAGCAATATTTTTTTCTACAATTTCTCCCCCGAAGGTACCCCGTAGGGCTAAAATTAATTTCGTGTCCGACTTATAAATTTTCATGGGTATAATTAACTTAGGAATTAACATAAGGCCATAAAGTTGGTAACGAAATTTTTAGATACAGTTTACACGTTAGGCAATAAATCGGCAGGTGGAGGGAATTTTAAATTGTAAATTTTTCAAAAAGGTATTGTGTTCAAATACATATTATGTTTATGTCAATATGGATCATTAAATGTGTTTTGGGTCGTTCATTTGTCAACGTTTGGTTTATTTACGTCAATTAAATTACAATATTGTTTGTTAACTTCCACTTTTAGTTGTATCCTACTCTTTGTTATAGTGACTCGATCGTTTACGCATGATTCTGCCATCAAAGTGTGGATGATACTGTGTCAGTTAAAAAAATTCAGAGACCAGGAATACCCTGTAAGTATAATATCTCCGTGTGGTGATGGAGTAAGAATACAATATGTCACCACCCCATCTTATCCCATGGGTGTCGTAGAAACCGACTAAGGGACTATCCGTGAATATTATCTTTACGAAATAAGAAGAAGGATAACTTGAAATTAAACCCTATACCAATCCGTCTAGCCAGCGTGGTATTAGTAGGCCAAGTATCCCTCCGTCGCGGGAGGAGGCCTGTCACTGCAGTGGGACATTAACGGGCTGTTATGATGATAATATCTGTCTTGTTAACCGGTCGTATGTCAAGTTTTCCTGCTTTTGTTTATATCAAGAAAATATCTGAGAAGGGTAGTTACATACTGTGTATCTAACTCCGTTACCACACGGCGATGTTCTAGTGTCTATGGGCCACGTTAATTACCTCCCAACAGGTGACCTGCACGATTATTTTCTGCCTTATATGCTGTAAGTGCAATGCATGTTATTCAGTGTTCCTAGTAATAGAACTCTTTTGTATTTTATACACGCTGAAATACACATTCATGAAATACAATTTAGCCTAAGTTTCTAAAATAATACTTATAATAATAAAACTAAATCAAAACTTGGACCGATAATTTGTGTATTTTCTTCTTTTCAAGTAATATTTAACAAAACTTAAACAACTATAATTCCATCTGTCAATAAGACATCAACAGCCATATTGAACCATAGATTAAATTCACACCTTTTTTGTAACAGGCATGGGATAGCGGATTTGAAAATAGAACGGTACGGCGGAAGAGGAAACGGTTTACCGTTGACAGTTAATTATGACTTGGGATACAAATAATCGAAGGATTTTACTATACCTCACAACTATGGATCTAAAATTATAAAAGTGTTTTAACTAAATGGGTTTTAATTAACTTAATTATTGACTAAAATAGTACGTTAATAATAAATTGAGTAGGTACAGACAGAGTTTCAGTCATTAATGTCCCACTGCAAGGACTGGCTCCTTTCAATGACGGTTTTGGGTTAATAAAACAAAAATTACCTACATTATATTTTAAGGGTTTAATGTCTTAGAAATATGAATCAATAGGTATTGAAAAATAAAATGTAAGATAGGTACTAATAAAAATGTCGATCCGAAAACTATAACATTCATCAAAAAAAATCTTAATTAATTTAATATACCGCTTGTAAACAAGTACAGAATTAGTTTGTTTAATAATTTGAATTTTACAATCTTACTGATATTAATATTTACGACCCATTTTATTGGCAATGGCGGCCTCGAAGCCATGTCAACATGTGCTACGACTTTTATTTAACGCAATAAAAAAGCTAAGGTAAAGTAAAAATTAATAACTGTGTCAATAAACCCTCTTTATTCTGAGAGTTTTGATAAAGAAATAATGGCATAACGGGTAACTTTAGTGGCCCACTACAACGATGGCTCTATTTTGTCATGTAGGGAAACTTAGATGAGGTATACTAACACTACGATGACTTGACAAATTAGTATAATTTTATGTAAAACATTCCTTCTTTTGTTTTTGTAGGTAATGCCTTCGAACTTCGCTTTTGACAGCTTTTACTACAGGACATGAGGTGTTAATCCCATGTTCATCACAATTTTTAAATATTTCTATATTCCTATATAAATGTTCCCATACTGAACCGAAATGCATTCCAAAGTCACATTTAAAAAGTTAATTTCGACCAGTAACCAAACGAAATAAAATAAAAACACGACATAAAATCTCGTCTATGGAGGCAACCATCTGCCTTCTAAGTTAAAAACCTCCATCGACTCAACGTATAGCGTTGACCCCTGATTATAATGAGCTATACTGCATTCCAAGAGCTGTCAGTGACGGCATATTTAGATTATGTTATAACACACTATCATCCGAATGTATCTCAACATTTTTGAGCGATTCTAAACCTAATTAAAATAACTGACATTCACTTCTTTGTTTACATTGAAACCTATATTTTTCTACACAAAATTAAAGTCTTTGACTTAAAAGGATCAGTAATAAGTATTTCCTGTCAAATAAAATACAATTTTATTGGATTGACACGACGCGACGACGTAAGCTAAAGATTCCTTTTCAAACTCTTTTCAGAAATTTTAAATATCGAAGCCAGGATTAAGAAACGGTTCGACTTAACGGATACTTTTTAAAATTAGAACGAAACGCGATACACAGCCGTTGACATTCAGAAATCGAAGAATTTCAAAATTGGAATAGACTACTAAATAACCGAAAGCTCGAATTTAAAAGGTGTAGAATGACAAGATATTTTTTTTTCTCAAAATAAACATGGCAGGCAAGGGATTAATTTGGTATTGAGGACATGAAATGATCACTTTGAGTTGTAATCCTCTTGCCCAATATAATTTAGAGTCGAAACATCTCAGGTTGGCATAACGCAGGTGTTATGTAAAATGTTGAAATGTCCCGACGATTGCCAGAAGTGTGGGCTGGAGTGTGAACTGGGCCATGGCCACGCTATTGGGCTTGTCAGTCCCGATTGAGAGGAGGAACAGATATAATATTTAATAAAACAGTTTAAATGTCAAGTCTGAGTACTACCATCAGAAAAAAAATCAAAATATTTTTATTAATAAAAGTTTAATGCATACTTTACTTCCATTTGCTAAGTCGTCCAAAAACATCCTGTCCATACACCTCTAATGCACTACTTCCTCGCATTAACGGCGTGTGGGTGTCACCACTAATAAATTGAGAATTTTTATATAATCTGTGCTTTTGACAGGCTGAATGCGCATCACTGACGCTTCAAAAGTCACATTAACGTATTTATTTAAAAAAATGTCGTTCTAGTGTTTATGAGTTCTTTTTTTAAATTATTTACGTTAGTATTTTATGTCAAGTTGTAATAAATCTTTCGGCAATCATTTAAAAATATAAAATATTAGTCTATGAATTACTGTGGTTTTCTTAATAGTGAAACTCGGTTTGCGGTTACACATTTACTGTTTGAAACCAATCTATCTCAACACGACTTTTAATAACACATTTTGTGATACCTTAGTTTTGGAAAATAGAAAATTACATAATATCTTATTATTTCCTATGCTGACGGATTAAAAATCAAAATCAATACCCCATTATTTCATAAAGACGACCAAAACGTCACGGCTATAGGAATACGACTAGACAAGGCAAATTACAGACCAAATCTTATACCAAATAATTTAACCACCATCTTACAATATCTTTACAGCAATTAAATAAACCTACATTAAAAAAACACGACCTACAATACTTCAAACCATAACCTTTTCAAAACTAAACCACTTAATAAAAAAAACGTCACAATTTAAAAAAGGCCACCATTTCATATTACGTCTGTGGATAATAAAATGTTATCTGTATCGCGTCTAACTGATTTACGATGGGTCAGATTTGTTGGTTTACGCGGACTCGAACCTCGGACTTTACGATCGAACCCCACATTTTACAACTTGTGGCTATATCACTATATAATTCGGGACATTGTTACATTTATTCGGTGATAGTTATTTCACACTTTTAATTGGTACTTTAATTATATTAACGAACGACAGTTTTAAAGTTTATTAATTAATTAAATGACTAACTAATTATTAGATTTCTTGTGACTGAGAATGAGAACACAAAATGTAAAAAATGGCTTTTACATACGGACGGACAGCTAGGTGGACCGACGACCTCATAAAGGTCTCTGGGTCGGACTGGATGCGGAAGGCGCAGGACCGAGTTCTGTGGCGCGTGTTGGGAGAGGCCAATGTCCAGCAATGGACTGCAATAGGCTAGTTGATTGATACGGACAGACAGACAGTCATGACGAATCTATAATGGCTAACGCAGAGTAGGACGGCATGGCAAAGTATTTTAATTTTTACTAATGGAAATTCAACCGTACTGTTACAGAAATACGACATAAATTGCTATGCTTTAAAATGATGCCGCGGCATTGAAAAATCCCTTTCGATGCCGCGGCATCATTTTAAAGCATAGCAATTTATGTCGTATTTCTGTAACAGTACGGTTGAATTTCCATTAGTAAAAATTAAAATACTTTGCCATGCCGTCCTACTCTGCGTTAGCCATAAGGGTTCCGTTTATTTGCCATTTGGCTACGGGACCCTAAAAAAATGAAAGAAGGCTATAGGACTTAACAGTTTGACGAGCGCTATGATAAAGTCGTTCGTCTTCTGCATCTGGTATGGACAGGTGTTGGGCTTACCATCAAGCGAACTAATTGTTTGTTTAAACACCACGTTGTAAAAAATACGTTAGAACTTCCGTCTCTACAGTGGGCCATGAGTTGATACGTAGGATGATATTCTTATGGCAAGCTAAATTTGTGTCTTTTAAACTAAGTAGTCGTTACTACACATAATATGATATAGGTACCTAAAGAAATTCTATTCGCCACGACTCAATACATGAATAATTATCTACATATTTAAATATATTCTACTTTTTGATTGATCCAACGGTAACAAGTAGCAAACGAATACCGCATACAATTTTTAAATAAAGAATAACAATTAGTTAACCGACATTCCATAACAACTTTATAAAATCGATTCGTAATTTAAATATTATAGTTCGAAATTTAAAACGAAGTAGCGATACGCTCGAACTATTAAGGTGCATTCTATGTTCGAATATTTAAAAAAGGAACGAGTATTAAAATGCTGATATTACCGAACTACATCACATAACGTAATTAGGGCACAGGCAGACGACGAATAAAAAAAGTTTTTATAAAGAGGACCAATAGGAGGGACGATCGACCGAAAAGGACTCAACATCGAGCTATGTCGCCGCCAGCCATATTTATAATATTAAAAACATAAATCAAAAACGCTATACGATATTTTCAATGTAAATATAATTTCGAGAGTTCATTATACTGTTCAGGAATTTTAAAAGCCGCTGTTTTTTATCTATCGCAATGTCTTTATATCTCATTATATGTTAGATATTCTGTTATTCGTGTTTTTTTTTTAATTTTGGCAGAGTATTTTCGACGTCAGCAACCGATGGAGTAAAAGATTCGTATCCCTGTCATTGTTTACTTTTTTTAAGATGACAAGTGCTTAGGAACTCTTTATATTAGAACGTATATTATTATGTTCTTAAGAACTGCTGGGTCATGTATAGAGTTTTTAATATTGTGATTAAGACAATAGTAATAAAATGTACGGTAAGTTTAGTTAGGGTTTTTTGTCAAATTTTCCTTTTCATAAGATATGAACAGTTAAGAAGATACTTAAGAATAAGATTGTCACCACGGACCACAGGCACATAGATTATAGAGCTATAGTAATATCAATAATTAATAATATGAATATTATTTACTTACAATATAAATAAAAACCAGATTATCGATGACATAAATATCTCGTATTTAACCGGATTAAAAATACTTCGATAATAACACTACGTCGCACCAATACTTAAGTGTCCAACCTCCATTTGCAACATTTTACACCAGAGACGTTTTATTGATTAGTTTAAGCAAATAATATGATTTTATAAAAGTTTTATATTAAAAAAATAGTTAATGTGTTTATGAAATGATATATTACAAATAATCATTAAAAAGTCAAACAGTTATGTTTATTTTCACAATTTTTTATGGAGGTTGAGCAAATAAACACATAAATAATTATGCAATTGGAGATAGACTACTACCGGGGTGGAGGTTGAGCATTTTGCATTCGAATATATTTAGTACTTAAGTGCCCTATAACCAAATACAGTGTGTTTGGGTATCGTGGTAAAAAAAAATAACTAGTTAACTGGCTATTTATTATTAAAAAAAACACAGAATTAAAAAAAAACACTGTTTGATATACAGGGTGTTTGGTACATCGTTTGCCAAATTGAAGTAGCTGATAGAAGAGAACGTGTTTTCTTTACTTCGAATTATGTATTACACATGTTTTGTAGAAAAACTATTTACTATTTTATAACATGTTGTATACCAATGGAAAGAGGATAAAGTAAGGCATTTATTCAGAAAATGGAAGAACTTTCTCTCTTTTATTTATTTTTTTATTGTACTGTGAAGTTGATCATATATTTAAATTTTACCTGTCTCTATAGTTATAATAAGTCAATAAACAAAAAGTTAACGTTTTTGGTGAGCTATTATGAATTTATTTGATGCTCCTAGTATTAAACTTTACAACAAAACATAATTATGAGGACTCACGGAAGAATTTATTTTTTAAATTTATGTGTTCATGGTAAATATTGGGTTTTTCTTTTAAAAATAGCTTTACATCGATATCTAAAATATGTTGAGGTTAAAACCGGCTAGGTGAGTGAGGAAAGACGGGTAATGACCTCTTCTATCTGCTATTTCAATTTGGCAAACGATGTACCAAACACCCTGTATATATATATATATAAAATACAAAATACAATATTGTTTTATTTTTGTACCGATATAAGATCATTTACTTCGCCTGGTATTGTATAAGTTGTCTGATCCTGTCAAAACCTTTTTAACTAGAGATTCCATAAAGGCTTTGTCGTCAGCTTTCATAAATTTGTAGGTACTTCTAACGTACGTTTAATTTAATATATTTATTTCAATATATTTTTATTTTAATATATTTTATTTAATTAGTCATTATTCGTCGTATGCTTCTTTCGTCGGATTCTTGATTCATCATACGTAATGTCAACATAAAATGAAACTTTGGTATTACCGTGACTCCACTTCTTCATTTCAATATGTACAATAAAAACGACATAAATTGAAAATAAAACGGTGGTACGATCATACCTATACGTATAAAAAAATATTAATATACTGAAACTTTTTAAACAATTTAGAAATGATTTATTTTTTCAAGAAAATTAACCCTTTATTGACGATTCTTTATGTTTTCCTATGGAATTCTTTGGTTTATGGGCTATTCATTCCTCAACGGCGTAATTAGTTCTAAATTTCTCACCCAAAATAGGGAAGAAAATGCAAAGCAACAGACATAATAAAAATAGATGTACAATGTGAGCAATGGATCTGTGGCGAGTAAAAAATAGTATTAATCTACTTATCTAGCATCTAACATCATTGCGAACACAAAGCGTAGGTATACGTAAACACACTGGTGTGACCACGAGTCCGTCCCGAAAACACCCATTTAATGCTAAGACCAACATAACACCCATTTAAGCTCAAATGACACCTATTTCAAATCTGTTGCATGGTGGGGACGTTTTTTCCCATTGTCCTTTACCCATTTAACAATTAGCAAACATGCAAGTAGCAGGTATATTTTGACAGTCACCGCACAAAAGCAATATTTTTTATTATATTAGTTATATTTTACAACCTTACGAAATGTTCGAAACAATCTGTTCATTTATAGATACGTCACAATTTCATTTAAAGATTTAATTAAATCTGAAATTATAAGAATTAAATTTAAACACCCTGTACTATAAGTTAACGATACGCAGTGATAATCTGCAAAGAAATGTTAACAAAAATACAAGTTACCAATTTTTTTCTATAGTTGTGACTATATTTTCCGATTTATATTTCGTCACGGACATTTGGGGTACTGTTTTCTATTAAAATTAATACTTGTTTTCTATATTTCGCGTTAGTTTTTACTCAAATGCGTGCGAACATCAGCTTCGTCACAAAAGAAATTAATGATGGCGGCGTATTGCGTCATCAAAATGCGATGTCGTGATTGGTTACCTGTGAGGAGATTGAATACTTAAGCACGCAATCGATGCTCGGATGCACGTTTGGTGTTTCTCTACGGACTTTGAGCAATTAAGCATGAAGTTTTAATTCTCTTGTGTTAGTTTACAAAAACTTAAATTCCTTATAAATAATGTATTTTAAGTCCAAACAGCAAGTATTATATACCAATCGAACCGCAATTTGATACTTAATAAAATTGCATTAAAAAGTGAAATTCGTCAAAATGGTCGGTTGAGCAAATAAGCATTCAGGCGACGACTAAAAGAAATCTTTATTCAATAAAGTTTTTTATACCTACTTATATTTTAAAAAATCACATAAAAAAGTATTAAAAAGGGCAGCAATTATATTAAAATAGAGTAAAAAGTTCACTTAACGAGATCTTATTGTACTAGAAGGTACGGACCGACGGAACCTTTTTATTTTTAATTATTATAAAAGCTCAGAAAAAAAAACACATCACCTGTGAACGGTGTGTAGTGAGGCGGAAACGGATCGAGCTAACGGCATTCTTCTTTTTTTAAATTTTTTATTCAACAAAAACTTTTAGACGAGATAGATACCGACTTATATGGGATATGAGTCAAGGAAAAAATGGCTTTAGCTTTTTGATCACAACAAGGAGGAATTTCATAGAAACTTCCGTTAAATTTCACGTATAAAAATATTAAGTAAATACTGCAGAAGACTATCTGGAGTCTGCCAGTATACCCTTAATCTCGTAAAGATATACCCTACACCCTAACACGTGTGACTTTCAAAAACAACCTCATCCATATAAAAAGCACCGAACGGCCGCAAATTTAAAAATCGATCATCCGACTCGTTGAATTGAACGATTTTCTTCAATCCGTGGCCCTCGCTATTTTGAATTTGGAACAGGGTATTATTTTTTCTGTTTTATTTTTGATTTTTTTTTCTCAAACGGCCTTTATCTCTCCCTCCGGCCAGTTCGGTATCACATTACATGTTATCTCGTTACCGGCCGGTATTAGTGCGTCTGCGTACGTATTTCGTTGATCGAGTCCCTCTGCACATACGAGTAACGCTTAGAGGAAAGGCGCCCGATATTTTATGGAATCCGCTGTGAGAGCGACCGCTCGAGTATCTCGTTTCTCGAGATCGTTCGTCTTGATATAGACGTTAGTAAAACTAGTTTTGTTGAAACGTGACCATAATATTGACAAGTTAAATTAATTCCTCTCCGTGCGACACCGCTTGTCGTAAAAACATACCGGAGATTTGAATTTTATGCTCCTAATTAATGCGACCGAGCGCAAATTGTTCGATCTGATTGCGAATAGCAAAAAGCTCGCATCCCGCCGTGTTACCGTTACAGTTGGAGAGTATAATGGCGAGAATTGGCGATGCGACACACGCAAGAAGCCGAACCGGTCCAAACGGAACGCGCCCAAATGGGAGATAAGGGAAAAACAAACAACATTCGAAATGCGAACGCGCTGATCCCATTCACTCTGCGGCGACACCTCGCACAACCTTCTACTTAACTTGTTCTAATATCAAACTGAGAATCAATTCACATTTTAAACACTCCCTTCTTTTTTAAACCACAAGTTCTATATTCGTTTTTTAAGTTACACATAGTAAATAGTATTTAGTTAAATTCGAAATTTAAATTTGATTAAAATGAAACTAAGGCTAGTGCGTGCAAGCGTTGCGTGTTGAGATTGATCCGATATCTCGATTCAAAATCGTGCCCAAAGATAATCGAAAGGTGTTATTTTTTTTATTAAAACCGGTCCAAGTTTTGATTTTAAATGTATTCTAATATCAGATTAATGAATATTATACTTACTTTTTCTAATTCTAATAGATGAAACCGGAGTACTTGTATCGCTTGTACCATCTGTAATAAGAAATAACCACATTAATTATTGGAAGTAATAATATAAATAAAATAGATTAGTTTTTAATATTTAATGTATTAAGCTTAAGTAAGTTCTTGTTTATGTGACGACGGACTAATAACATTACCCCTAACCAGTGTAACCTTTACTTAAAGGACACAGAAGGACACAGGTGCTCAGTAGTGCAAATGTTGTACTGATTGTCAGTCTATGGTTTCCAGCTAGCCTTAGCAATGGTTTTATATAGCAGTTGGTAGATGTAAGGTTGTAGAAATGACATCATAACCAAAAGTGCTACCCCAAAGTTATTTATAGTGAAACTCTGAAAAATAGTTTTTCAGAAATAGAGACCTTATACGGAAGATAGTACGGTATAGTGTTCAACGTAAAACCCATTCCAACACAACGAGTTTCCCATTCAATCAAATTAAAACAAAACATAAACGTACAAGTATAAATAACAAAACACGTCGAACCAAATTTACTTTAAAAATCGATTCAGACACAGAGCATCTCTGACCACATCCCTAGACATATTTGTATAGATACGTTTATAAGACCATCACACAGCCAACTGAACAACAATGTACAGACAATTGACAACGGGACCCCGCAGCGCGTAGTGATGTGACTAAACATATCGATAACACACTAAAAAAAACTATCGAGTAATCTGGCAGGTGTAACAAATTGCATTAAAACTAATTTCAATGTGTCAAATACGGCGTTACAAATCAAATATATACGATTCTGCAATTTAGTACGAGATTATAAATAATGGCTCTAATTAATTGAATAATTTACGACACTAATCATCATAATAAAATCGGTTATTTATTCGATTCAAATTTTACGAGCTTGATGTTTGAATTTGACATAAATTACTATAAGCACTGTCTTTGGATTATTACGAGTAAAACTTTTATACTCCATACGTAGATAATATCGACTATTGTTTGATTTTTTTTTTCAAGATAGTATCAAGCTTTCTTCATATTGATACCTATCTAAAAATAGTTAATGTCGTTTTAATAGCGTCTTGATTTGTTTCTGATTGCCACTCGAGGACGAGAGCTGAATTCTAACACCGATCTTGCCTTATTCCGTTTTTGATTTATGATTTTACAACGGCTTGAATTTAAATTTCGAACGTTTTCAAATATTAAGGACGTAATGAGTTTGGTGCTGGTTTTTCAGTTGGTTAAATGAGTTTTGAGGCTGTTGTGCTTCCTGCTTTTACCTTAATTGTTTTTATGAAAATGAAACGGATGTGGTATGTAGTTTTTTATACACGACAGCAATCCGAGTATGTAAGTAAATATAGTGTTAAATATTTACATATTATCTCAAAATAGGCAAATTGCAACACATTACGTCATTTTAATTACATACCCTCAGAAATATCAGTAAATAAACGACAAAAAATGTATTCATAACTCCACACTTAGGTTTATTGATAGCACAAATAAAATTCGTTTATTTAGCACAGTGTAACACAAAATTCCAATACAATACTAAAATTACCTTAACCATTTATATTTTCCATCAACCAAACATATAAAACAGTAAGCTACCCAAAAAAGAAGCATCACTATAATCCACAAGCACTAAACATCTGGTGCGTCTCTGCAATATCAATTAAACGTACAATGTAAGCGCCACCCTCGTATGTTTATACAGACGACTTGGTTGACACAAGCGACAACCACCAGATAAAAATGTATTTGACTTGCACCACTCACCCACTACTTGTTTAGAAAGGGGAGCGATACGACACGACACGAATCTTCCCGTGTAAGTCTTTTTAAAGCAAATTTTAAGTTGATAGTGTATACAAATAGTTGCATTTCAATAGAGAAACGGATGTTCGATTTGTTGTTTCCGATATGTTAGGTACAACACTATGGTTGTTTAATTACCTGTGTAATACCTATAGGGTAATTGACTAAGAATTGGTTTGTTATTGTTATGTACTTATCTGCTTAATTCACTTAGTATTTGTTCTGTTAGTTTGTCTGTATCTGATACTTGACTTTTTACGTACAAGATGCTTTAACTGTCATACTAAGCATTTAACGTCCACTGACATAGGCCTCCTTTAAATATTTCCAACGCGCGTGATCTGACTTTTTCTACATTGTAACAGATTCGCAAATGTTTTCTTTTAAAAGGTTTAATAAACACAGTAATATTTCTACCTCTAGACGATTATCAAAAAGTATTAAAAAAGTATTCTTCCTCACAAAAATATTTAAATAAACTACTATAAAAAAACTCAAGGTTTAATCTTCATTTTACCAAAACATGTTAACACGATATCGTTTACTAATGACTCGTAAAACACATAACTATTCGGTTATATTTGCCTTCGCTACTGAGTTCAATGTTTGAGGAAGCTTAAAGCCTCAAAAGCCTGTGACAGACCAAACACAGATGTGACGTGGGCAAACAACCTACACTCGTAACCAATCGCCTCTCAAACCAAATGGGTCAATAAAACAGAATACGACTGTTGGTTTTTAGTCGAATATCTGTTTTTAGTTAACTATTTCGATATTGTTCACATCACTACTCCGCATGGCATGGCACCCACGTGTTTTTTTTTCAAACATTTGAATTTTTTCCTCACTTTAAAAATCGAACTTTTTCGAAATCTTACATAACTGACTATGTATTGGGAATGGAGAGTTCTTTTTTTTAAATCAAGAATTTATCTTTTTTTAAAGCCAGTTTATTTGTAACGTTGCTTTTTGAAGGGTATTTTAACTCAATATGTCTTAACACCCTCAGCGCCAGACCCAAAGTGACCGGTACTTAAATTTTTGATATCTTTTTTTTTTGTTCGGATGTGTTTAAAACTTCAAAATAATCAAGTCTTTTTTTTACACTCCCACTTTCTTCCTTTTTTTTACTGGATTTTCATCCGTGTGACATTTGGATACACGTGGCCTGGGAATTTGTTTATGGGTAATGCATACCTCCCAAGCCACGTGTATTCAAAAATATACACAGGTAAAATCGCGTAAAAGCAATGAAAGCTAATATTATGTTTTTAAGTAAACCTGCATGTATCGAGGATTACAATTTTGGAAAATCCTCAATATACAGTGACCAGATGGTGACATACGGATCAGCTTTGCGTAGATGCACTAAATGGTATCGGAAGCTGATGTTTGAAATTATATGGGGCACAAGCTTAGTGAACGCCCACTTTTTATTCAACCAGTATACGAATAAAAAAAACCTAACAATTACCGAGTTTCGTGAACAGGTTATAACAGGGATGCTAGAAAAAGCCAGGTGTGGCAGTGATACATCAGTGACTGCTACACCTAGTTCACTTCGTGCCAAACACTACCTGGTGAAGAATATGAAAGACGGAGTGCAAAAGAAAGGCCGTTGCTCTGAATGTTACAAAAAATATGGAAGAAAAGGGAAAACAACTGACGGAAAGCTACGAAAAGCTTCACAAGTTGTAACTAAATGTTCAGTTTGTGAGGTACCCTTTTGCAAAACTTGTTTTGATGATTATCATTAATTTTTATTTGTTTTTTTTTGTTTTCATTTCATTATTTCTTATTCTTGAGTCATTTCTAGTGCCAAATATAATAAAAAGACTGAAAAAATAAAATAGTTTTATTGAATTACTTTCCACCGTACCCTAAAAATATTAACTAAAAATTCAAGGGCCTATATTTTTTTTTATAATTAACCGATTCCCAGACCACTTACATTGGTAAAATGCCACAGGCCAGAGCTTTCATTTTTGCCTAATAAATGTATAGAAAACGTGTTCCTAAAAGATGCACAGCGTATTTTCCGAGTAGATAGGTGTGTATACTTTTAGATACACAATGTTTTATACACTGTGTGACAAAAAGATACACATGGCGCTGAAGGTGTTAATAAACAAATTCTAAGTACCTAATGCTTGTATTTTTTTTTTTTAAGTTTAACGTAGTGTTGAGTACTAGACCTTAAATAGTAACATGTAGAGAATACGAAATTCTTGTAAGTATAAGAAGAATGCATCCTCCTTTATATGCACCTGTTTTTGAACGGTTTTGCTTTTCATCGATACTAAAGACTTTTTCAAAATGCTTTTTTTTAAAAGGCTTTTAAGTAATTTAACAAGGCTACACCGCATAGTTAACCTCATGAAAGACACAAAGGTACAAATTGGGGACAGGGAGTTAATTCATGGGCCGGAGTTATTCTTCTACAGTAAGTTGGCAGCAGGTGGTACTGGCTTGAGGCAATATTTTGGCTTTATAAAGTAACTTTCATTTATGTTTGTCGGTATATTGAGTAATTTAGCTTTAAGTGGGAAACATTTTTAATTTATATTACTTAGGAATAAAAAAGTTCTTCGCTTGCCAATGTGATGACGAAGACTTAGTGCATAGAGGTCAATCTAATGCTTACATACAACTATAGGCCCAGTTTACGTCTGTCATTGGAGAAGGTCTGTCCAGTGGGACATAAATAGACTTTGTAATGATGAACCAGTAGAAATAACTAATTACTGGTCCATTTTAATTTAACCATAATTTAATAAAGTATTTCTTAAAAATGGCGCGGACAGACTATTAATATCATATAACAATTAGTGCATTCATAACTTGTTAACAAAAACGCCATGACATATGCTACTACTTACGACTCCTTAACCACAATTAATTAAAAATTTAAAAAAAATGTACTTTCAATTATTGAAGTCAATACAATATTGAAATAATTTCGTTAAGTATGTTTTGTTATGCACTGTGAGGCAAAACCACAGAATTGCGGAACAAAAATAACTTGCTTATGTATTATTAAAATTAACTTATTAATTTGTAGGTGGTATTTTTAATAGGCTGTAGTTGCTATTTTTATGATAATTAATAAATTTATGAAGTACCTTTCAGTGGCGAAGGGTGGATTTTTATAAAAGGGAAGCCGAAGATTCCGTGGACTTTTGTTCTACTTTATATTACTATTATTCTGTAGTTCATAGGTATTCGTGAGAAAATGTTTCGATTTTACCTAGTTGTCCCGAACTCATAAACTTAAAATACGAAAATGTTTCTCTGTTTGGAAGACTTCTTGGTCAGAGTGTCGCAAAAAGGGTCCCACTATATTAACGAAAAATTTTTTTTTTCAAAATTGAGCTTATTTAACGTAGTTACAAAAGACTTAGCCGAAATTTAGAAAAAAAGAGGTTTTTTTTTCGATTTTGAACTTAGAAAAATTTTCATCGGTTTTGTATAGAGCTGGGACTTAAAAAATTTTGTCAAAAATAATTGATGTAAATTTTATTATTGTATCGTATAGATTGATGTAAAATAATACTAAAACTTCTCTTGCACTTTTGGCGTAAAACCTACGGATCACCGGCAAAACGCGATCAAAAATGTCTCGACGGAGCCCCGCTTCGCGGGGCTCCTCACTCTGGGTGGTTTAAAAAAAAAAAACCACGAAGGCTAAGGCGGGAGCTAAAGCTCCCGCCTTTAGCCTTCTAACCTAATCTATCCGAGTCGGGGTAAAAAAAACTCGATTTCATCAAAATTATTTTAAGTCCCAGCTTCATATAAAATGACGCGAAATTTTTCTAAGTGTCGGACCCTTCTTCCGATACTACGTGAAATCAAAAATATGAAAAAAATTTCTAAGTCCCGGCTCCATACAAAAGAGACATTTTTGATCGCGTTTTGCCGGTGATCCGTAGGTATTACGCCAAAAGTGCAAGAGAGGTTTTAGTATTATTTTACATCAATCTATACGATAAAATAATAAAATTTACATCAATTATTTTTGTCAAAATTTTTCTAAGTCCCAGCTCCATACAAAACCGATGAAAATTTTTCTAAGTGTCGGGACCCTTTTTGCGACACCCTAACCGACTTCTTTGATCAATTAGATTAATTGTTTATATTGCTATATCCTAAATGATTCTACATACCTACTTACTTACTTTTAGAATCTGAGAATACTGTCTGTAAGCCACTTACTTATACGTATCGAAATGAGATAATTGTATTAAAATGTTTCGTAAATCCACAGCGCCGGCGTTTCTTATATTTATAATTCAATTTCGAGAATGATGTTTTATCGCACATCACATAATAGGATAGTCAATATAATATAACACTATTAACCTGTCCCTTATAACAACAAACTATTAAATTTGCTGAAAACAATACAAACAAGTACTTACAAAAATATTCCATAGGATCCCAACGCACTACGACAAAAATAAAGTCAACCAATGCACAACACATAATACACAATCATAAATAATTAAACATACAAATTTTACTACTTTAAACAAGAAAGCGAATTTTATAACCTATTTGCAGAAAATAAATACAAATATCTGTTTTTTCTTCAAATGGTCCTATCGTTTACCGATGATTCTGCCAAAGTCAAGACGCAAGCCGTATAAAAATATAAAAACAAATAAATATAATTAAAAACTAAAAATTCAGAAGAAAGGCTGATTTCTATCAGATTTAAATAATTGATAAAAACAAAGGAATGTCAATGGCAAATTAAGTACTTAACGTGAAATGAAATGAAACTTCGTTACAATTGGTCGGTCCACTGGTTGCAATAGTGCTTTCTCGCTCTCGCAATGTTGTAGTTGTATCTTTTATCCTTGTCATAAGCCGATGGCCACCGGCTTATATGGTACCTTAGATCGACGAATACAAAGTGTCACGTGACCGTACGATTTCCGTACAGTCTGTTGTACTGGATTCCTAATTTCGCGACCGGCTTACTGCGCTCCGCGCATGCGCGCTTTAAGTACTCTCTGACTGAACCATAACAAGTTGTTAGTTGACAACCTTTAATTACAAGATGGCGTTATGAGTACGTAAATAATTATATTGAAAATTATTATTACTGTAATTATTATTGCGATTTACGTAAGAGAATACTTTTTTGTTTTATATTATTTTGTATTGAGTGGATGTTGCGTCATTGATTTATAATTGATTAATAGACAATGCTAAGCGGTTTTTGCAAAGGTAAGCCGGTAGGAATCGAGTTATATGGACACTTCGCCACTAGTACCTTTAGTATAAAAATTGTAAAGACAGGTTCATAATTAAAAATTAAGTAGCTGGACATTTCATGCAGATGGTCATAACATTGACATTATGGCCCTGGTGTAACTTATTTGTAAGTATTACTTGTAAAATCAAAAGACAGTAAAAACGCATAACAACCTACATGTGGCAAGAGTGGTAATTGTAAACTGATTTTTCCAGAAAAAGAAGTAAAATCTATCCATTTGGTGCGACGTTTAATGGGAGGATTTAAACTGATAAAGGCCTGCATTACGCAATGCTTTACATGATTTGTCTATGAATGTCATAGTGTAACAAACGTTATGTTAATACAGAACAGTGTCTATATGTTCAGCTAGCCATAGATACCACAGACAACAACTGTCTTCAAAAATAAAACTGTGTAACTAGTCAAACATATGCGTCACCCAGTGGCACCACATGTCATCATGAACAAAAACACAACACGATAATTCACCTATCCCTTGTACAAAGTTTACAGGAGGGCCCGGATGTCGCACTATGTTTAACTAACTTATCTCCACACCAGTTAAAACTCCATCGCGATGAATGACGCTTATCAGCTCAAGCGCAGGTAAAACTTACAATTTATGGTTACACTTTTATAATCAGAGCTACTGTTTTATAATATTTAATAAGTCACGAAGTCATAGACAAACAAATCAATCTGATGACAGTAGTTGTCCGTGCGTGACGTTGACAGTTGATAAAACGAATTTTTGACTAACAAAGTTAAATAACATGAACGTCGCCTCCGACCAGCCGATTCGTAATGCCTTAGATTTTATTTGTTAAAAATCGGTTAAGTACCCGTGTCGAACCGCGGCCGTGGGTGGCCCCCAGCTTACTTTTATTATTTCACTTTTTGTCCAAGCTAGCCACGGGAGGCGCACGGTGCGATTCAGCTTTTTATGAGTGACAATATAATATCTTTTTTTTAAACTTAATTCTTATTTCCCTATTTCGTTATTCCGAGAAATATTTCTCGTTTACCTGTACTTAATTTTGGACAGTTGTTTGACTAATCAAATTATAAATTATTGTAAAAGGTACCCTATTTTATGAGGTATTAAATTTATATTCTTTTATTTGTGTTTGTAATAAAATTGTGGACAATACTTACTAATGAATCGACTTCAGGATCTGCTATGTAGTAAGGTTTCTCTTGGCGTATCTGTGGAAGAAAAAAAAATAACATGAGTTTTATTTTTTAATGACATTTCTGTGTGCAATATAGCGTTGTTAGCTAGTGTGTAAAGAGGATTAATGACAAGCGCAGACGGGTCGTAATGCTTGTACTATCGGGGTCTTGTAGATATGTCCAATTTTGAAACAAAATCCCTTGAACACGATGACCGATGTCCAAATTCTGTTACCGCCCAGTATTTGTATCGTCCAATAGCAAAGCTTAAAGAAGTGTCCTCTCGTTAAAAGGAACAGTTTTTTTTACTAAACGATGGGTTATATTGCAAAATACACATCTGGCTAAAATTTAGGCGGTTCATTAGGGTAATAAAAACAAATTTCTTTTTTATGATCCTAATAGCCGGCCAGATGTATTGTGTGCATTATAAGTTAACATTTTGACTTCAATCGTTTCTCGAGCTTCTTAACTAAATTAACTAAACTTTGAAGAACAGTCAATTTAAAACCCCAGTAGACATAGACGTGGCAAGGAACGTTAAAGCCCATAGGTTCGAACCTCACCTGCTTATTCTCGAATGTCTTTTATTTTTTCAAAAAAATATACTTATTCTAAAAAAATGAATAAAAAAAAGATATTAGTAGTAGTTCATTCATCTTCCTGACATTTATTTTAAATCGAACCCAAAATGAATCACACTCTAAAGAAAATAATGAAACAAAAAAATAACACAATAATTAAAATAAGATACATAAAAATTAAAGTGTTAACTTATTTAATATCTGACATTCAGTCACGTTAGTTATTTTCAATCGACTTCAAAAAAGAGGAGGTTCTCAATTCGGTTGTATTTTTACTCAACAAAACACAAAGACATAAAAGTTAAGAACTTCACTCATTTCAAAACAGTCAAAATTAAAATCTCATGTTTCTTTACTTGGATGTAAGTAAAGTATAGTTTTTGGAGAAATGAAGTAGAAAGGTTTTAGTAACAAAACAGAACCATTCGATAGTTTAGTTTTTTTTGTGCGAGCTTTTTACTTTTATACAAAACAAAGGGCTGTAATAGCACCATCCGTTACTGCGGTGCTATTGGTTGATGAGCGCGTACCTGCTATACTATTGTAGCAGAGCGCTGCAAACGAAATTATACTTTAAGTGATAAAGATATGCAAGACCCCGATAGTACATGGCTAATAAAATGCTCGCTCGGTTGGCTGCGTGCACGCTGATGCACCTAAGATTAATAACGCAGACTAGACACTCGTTATATGTTCACGTATTACCAGTAAAAATAAAATTAAAAAACAAGTTTTCACGAACATGTCCTAAATTAATTAAAAATACATTAACACGTTTGTTACAATACATTTTAGTGCGCAATTTTAGTACTTAGTTTTTAATTACGTGACAATTTTAAAATAAAAATAAATTCAAGTTATTCAAAAATTAACATGCAATTAAATAAGACTCGCTAAAATAAAACATGTATTTTAATTCATAGATAAGGAGAACTTTGTGTTTATTTTTAAACATACAATCGATCAAAATGTCTGTCAAAGTATATTGACTGATAGGGGCTTGTTAATCAAAATCATTAAAGGAATCAAATAATTTACTGTCGTCGACGGCGACGGCGACGCCTCAAATTGTATTTTAATAGTAATGCCTCGTTAGTTACATCACATCACTTTTGCTCCACTTAGCCTACTAATACTACGCTGGCAAGAAGGATTGGTATAGGGTTTAATTTCAAGTTTTCCTTCTTTTATTACGAAAAGATAATATTCACGAATATGTAGTCCTTGGTTTTCACGACACCCATGGGATGAGATAGGGTGGTGACATATTGTATTCTTACTCCGTCACCACGCGGAGCACATTACATTATTGTAATAAGCCTGGATAATTTGAGTCTGGCAATTTAATATTAGTAAATATCCCCTAGGTATACATACCCTAATTGATCCCTAAAGCGAAAGTTATCTTAAAACATTAGTCGTTTTATAAAGATTAAGGACTGCCGACATCTTATAACCGTACGATATAACGGTAACACAATAAGTTAGTCAAATAAACAACATCCTAACTTGATTCCAAGTGACGTATCTATAAGTTAATCTATGTACACACTTAAGAAACACTTTTTTCGACATTTAAAACTGAGCTTGGCCGGAAATGTAATACTATCATGCATTGCCTGGCCCCGATTTTTTCCATCAACCAGCTAAGCGTATATATATATGTATATATATATATATATAGCTAATTAATTGTATTATATACTAATATTATAAGTAACTAACTTTCAAATTACATTTATCCTATTCGAAAAATGCCACCTTTTCCCCCCAAATATCGGAAATTATAATTTGTAGGCATTACTACTAACTCTGAAGAAGGTTAACTTAAACATAAAACCCTATACCAATCCTTCTGGCCAGCGTGGTAGTAAGTTAGTTCAAGTTTCCCTCCGTCTCTGGATAAAGCCCATCCCCAGTGGAACATTGAAGAACTGTGCAATATTTTGTATATTATTATATATTTTTTCTTATATTATTTAGTGGGTCTCATTTTATTATATTCTTACTACGTCACCACTATATCTATGTATTAAAAATTAACTCTTATTATCAGGTCTTAGAGGTCAGATTCCTATCACTCCATAACACTAAACAGTTTCACGTAATTGTCATGTATCATAGCATCTAACCTTTTGTTATCTGTGATCGAAATAACATGACTTTAGTCCTACAACTGATGGCAGAACCTAACCGATCGGAAAACTTTAGCCACAAAAGAAAAAATAACAGTTATTTGTTTGTCAAAGAAAATTGAACTGTAAGAGTAGTATGTTACGGTTGATTTTGCAGATAGTTGAATATCAACGGTAGCTTATTAAAATGTATGGAGACGATTACTGTCGAAGACTTTTAAATGTCAAATATATAAAATTATACATATTTATGTTATCATACATGATTGATACGAACTTATTTTGATTAGTTTTTAATTATTATACCTACCTTTTAATCATTAATTAGTTTTCATTTTTTTGTTATAAACTAATGTATCGTAGTTTTTTTTTATTTTAACCCTTAAATTGATTTGGTCCGTTTTAAAGGACACAGTATTTAAACGCATATAGATGATAGTATTACGTGATCCCACCTCACGAGCGAGTCATATTATGTTTTGTAGACTATATCTTCTGCACTCACGCATTTAGTGCGTGCAAAAAAGCTAAATAGTGATTTATTTCACCTATTTGAAAAAGTGCAACAGGCGGGTGGCGTTACACTTCAGATAAAAGTTTATGAAAAGGTGATATTTTCCTTTAAATTGTGCATTTTTTTGTTGTATATAATTGAAATACAGTATAACGTATTAGATGACATAATTTATTTCAACAAAATTACTATTTTTCATTTCTAATTTCGTCAATTAAAAGCATGTCATTTAAAACGGACCTTGCCAATTTGCTCTATGAACTAGTGTGTTTTTTGTTTGTCCCATGCAACGGACCTTGCCAATTAGACCTCAATATGTTTTTCTATTAAAGGACCTCGATGGCGTGGCGGTAGCGCAAGCTACTGCGGTTCCGTGGGTTTGAATCCCACGCAGGTCTATTATTTGTGCAATCCACTACAGAATGTCCTTAAACCACGTTTAAATACAGCTTCAATAGACGATTACATTAGAAAACCCTAAATTTATTCGGGTTTCTCTACTATATTATACATGTGTTATACATATAAACCATCCTCTTAAATCACTCTATTTATTTAAAAAAAACCACCGCCACATTAACCGCGCAATCCGGAGCACTATGTCGGTCACTTTGGTTCTCCTGCTGATCTCCTCATTTCTATTTCGATCACGCAGAAAAACTCCCAACATGGCTTTCTGCATTACCCTTTGAGTGACCGTAAGCCTTCCGAGAAGGCCCATAGTAAGCGACCACGTCTCTGTTCCTTACGGCATCACTGGCAACACGCACTGGTCGAAGAGCTTTGTCTTCAGACACTGAGGCAATGTAGACGAGAAGATACGTTTTAGCTTCTCGAACGATGCTCAACCGAGTTGGATTCGATGAATGATCTCCTTCTCAAAATTGGATTTACCTAGCAGTTAAATATATTTTTGTCGACAACTTCGAGTGTAGAGCCTCCAATCGTGATTGCAGTAGGTGCAACATGGACATTTGCCATGATCTTGGTCTTGTCCAAGTTCATTTTAAGACCCGCTTGTTGAGAGACTACTGAGGCCATCGAGCATTGTGTTGAGGTTCTCCATGGTCTCAGCTATGACCACGATATCGTCGGCAAATCGAAGGTGCGTGATATTCTCGCTATTTATGTTGATGCCAAGTCCGTCAGTGCAGCGGTAAACAGTTTTGGGGATATGACATCACCCTGTCTTACTCGTCGCTGCAACTGGATAGGGCTTGTTGATGTACCCTGAAGTTTTCGTATAAGCACCACAGCACTTCTATATATCGTTGGTCAACTTGGTACCGTTGAAGAGACTGTAACACTGCCCATGTCTCGATCGAATATAATAAAAATAAATTTATTTTAATTTTTTATTAACCAAAACGGTTAGAAGTTGGTTTTATGTTTTACCAAAACGGTCAAAAGTTGGTTTTATGTTTTGTTTCTAACATTTGATGTATGATTTTATACATTTTTTAACTAAAAATTGATCTCATTGTTATTTCGTGTTTATTTTATATCAAGTAAAATTGATTCAGAAGTGTGCTTTTAGTTTTTTTAGAAAATAATTCTTTGCTTTGTTCTGGCAATGTCCGTTTAATGTGACATATATGAGGTTACCACTCAGAAGCAGGAAATGGGCAATGTCCGTTTTAAGTGACATACGAAAAAATATATATAAATACATATTTTTTCAAAAAAAATGAAAAATTCTTCTTTTCTATCCCTATTACCACCCAAAACGTAAACTTAAATGTAAATAAATCTAAAGGATCAGTATGTGACAATTTAAGGGTTAAGAAGGACCATTTAGCGTCTATGTTAATGTTTTTTATTATTGTAACCTCTTTTTTATTTTAATCGTATTGTTATTAAGCATGAATAATGTGATTAAAAAGGTGGTATAATTTTTTTATTCTTTTTAAATCAGACTTAATACCTACCTTGATGTTAAAAGCATAACTATTCACATAGTAATTTATGAATAAAATGACTTTTAATACAGTATATGTATTCTAACTTAACAAAGTCAAAACAAGGCTACAAGTTATTAAGTTACATAAAAACAAAACTTAATTCTAATTCGTCTAATGCCAGCCCACTTGTAACTCATATAACCACAAATCATAGAGCGTAGTAATGACTAGAGACCGCTAGTAGTAGGTTCGATCCCGCCCACAGCATAATGGCTATCATTTCGTGTTGTCATTATTGTAACGAAACAAATTGTTATTTGCCTCTGCTTGCTATATAAAGTACACTGGAGCACAGTGGTCTTACTTGTTAAGGTTTAGAACAAATGATTTTAAAACCGGCACAGTGGTTTGCAAATCAGTAACTTTGGTTTACAAACATTTCTTATTAAAATAATGAAAATATGTAAAAACAAAAACAAAATTGTTGTTTTATTAAATATTTATTTTATATCCTATTTGTGGCCAATCGCAATACCTCTCTGGTGTTTAAATAATTTAAATAATTTTGCATGGATATTGGATAATATGTATTATGTTTTATTCTCTTTTCTATGTTCATTTTTACCCTTATTTTACTTTATTATCCCATTTTATATATATTTTTATACTTATAAATAACTTTTTAGAAATATCACTGTGGTTTTAAGATGCGTTTCTAAAAAAAATAGTTTAATGTGATGCAAAGATTATTGACCACACTGGTCCTCGGATATGTTCTATGACCTCCGAATGTCTACAGCGAGCGTGGGTTTGTTTCTTAATGGCTGGGTCACTGATCTGATACAATAAAATGATTCATAGATCATTTTACACCTTCGTTTTAAAGTTTAAGCATTTAGAACTATTTTAATGTTTCTTTTTTACGGGATTAGCTTAAGAGAAACTTGTAAAAAACTTAATCATAAGTGTCGGTTTCCAAGGCTTGTTAAATTAGGAGTTCTTTTGACATGATTTTCTGTTTATTTGCAGTTGTTGTGACATGCCTTTTTGGCATTTGTGTCTACATATACGATATCTTTAAGTTTTTCATCAAAAGTATATATCGCACAAGACAACGACACGTTTATTTCAAGGAAAGACTTCGAAACCCTAATGTACCACCTAGTTCCAAACAAACACATAGCAATGTAATTACAAATGATCATATCTTAATAATGATAGTCCACCAAAACTCTCGACCAATGGCGATTGTAACACACCAAATATACATAGCCCCTCCCCCGTCCCTCCGGCAAGGAAGTCTCCCATTTAGGGGGCCACCGACCCGTGAACACCGGAGCCCCTTTGGACACAAATTAAATGCTAATAAGGCGATCGCCTGATACCAAAAGACTCGGGAAACAACGATTTTCGGTATTACTTGTATGAGATTTTATGGGCAATGTTTTTTGAGTTCGAGTTTAGTAATAGCTTGTTCCAGTTTCGCAAGAGAATCTCTTGATTACTTTTGTGATCAATGTTGATGATGCTGGTTTGTAGGTGAATACGTATTACAACACTTTGTTGGTTCGTTGTGTTTTCTATTATCGTGGCAATCAGTATCTTTTGGAAATGATTTCAAAGCAGGTGGTAGACAAACAAGTGCCCACGTGATAGTAAGTGGTAATGTCCACGAGCACATAGAGCAATGTCAGAGCATAACCAAGCCTACTATAGACTGCTGTTGAGCCCTTCCACTTAAAGACAGTAACATTTTCAGACTGCTGCTTGCAATTGGATTAGGTGCAAATGAATATTTGTACTACATATTTACATAGTAATTTATAATCATTATTTACATCTACAACCTTAATCTATTTATCTATTATTGGAATAAAATATTCTATTTCTCTTTAAACAAGAAAACCCATACTGTTTTTGCATAAATTCATATATTTAGATCATCTAGACCACATGGTGTTTCACAGTAGGAATGTTTGTCTGTCGTAATCTATATCAAAGATTACTGCCCACCTTCTACAAGATCACAGCGTGAGTATAACAACGAATGCTTGGTCTCGATCGCATCGGCATGTTTAATGCCTCCATTACAATCTGACATTTCAACAAAAACCTACCAATTGTTAGGTGTCGATACGTATACAAAATGCCCTTTCCAGTCACGTTATTGGGGCCATTTTTTTATTTTAATCGACGCATCGAACTGTATTCTATCGATTTAACTCGCAAAAAAATATAGCACAAAAGAGTTTTATGTCTGTTTGTCTCGTAAAAGCAAACAGGCTGCACAAAATAACTTTTGACTCTACCCAAAAATCTTTGGAGATATGACAATTGTCGTATTCTCTATTCATAGCGTCCTTGCCTTCTACCTGAATATCCTTTTGTGAACTTTCTAAAATGCTTTTGTTCGTTTAATTGAATAAATGCCTTCATGCAGTTCTTTTGTCATGAAAAGGGCCTCATGTGCATGTAACCACCTTAGTGTTACACAGGGTTTAATCGATTAATGATTTTTTTTTAAATAAAACTTGCAACGAGCATTGTTGAAGTAACACTGATTTTAAATCCAGATTGCTCGCTACCTGGACTCTCAAAAAACCACGGAACTCTTAATTAAATTCGTAAGGTTCCAATTGAATAGTGAAGATGTACCAATGAATATTAAACTCTATTTGACATATATTAGAGTATATTATAAATTGATTGGCGGGTGGCACTTAATGCTTATAGCTAACGGAATTCCTGCGGCACCAAAATCGCTACCAAACGTGGTACCCTGTAATTTGTAATAAAAAATCTATTTATAAGATAAAATAAAGCACTGAGACGCTACCTAAGATGCCCGGCAATCGATCTCGATGGGTTTTTTAATAAATCAAGTGGCTCGAGCCATTTTGACGCTTGTCAAAGTTGAACGTAGGATATAGAATCGCGCGTACATGACGCCACATTTTAATGTTAAGTTATTCTATAATACGTAGAGGTCGAGTTTTGTAATTTAGTTAAGTCGCCTCCTATTTAATAACCTTCTCGTATGATGCCCAGAGCAGGTGATTTTATTACCGTTTTTTTTTCATTGAATTTTTTGACTTAAAAAACGGCCGTTCGGCCGACCTCGCTACTGAAGTAGTTCGAAATTTAAAATTATAGTGTATTAATACTCGTTTCTGTTAGGTTATTTTTATTTATAGTTTGGCGCGCGTCTGCCCCCTCCCCGCGCGTCACGGCGACCCGCGTCACCTCGCGATTGTTTCGCGCTCGCAACGCATTTAATCACCTGTTTTGACAACGACGTGCGAATATATTTATTTGGTCCACTTTACTGCCATCCATAAACAGACGTAATGAACAAATGTCTTTATGGTATACTTGTAAACGTCAAATATCATTCATTTCTCCTTGGTGAACACAAAAAACGTCATAAATATTCTTAACAAAATGGCTCCTACTGAATATTGTGGCCATAAACGTAGCTCTATAAAATGAGGATTGGTTGTTTAACTTTTGTTCGAGCTCCGTGTTGGAATTAAAAGAAGTTAGACTCCCGACCTTTTGTTTGCGTAGTGTTTCTTTACTTAAAATATATGTAAATCATTTAGAAATTATTCATAACTAACTGGAATTTATAAATGTTTTACGGTTTGTTTTTTGTTGTCAAAAAGTTTGTGTGCCAGTGGCCTCAAGCCCGCTTGTGTTAAGGTCACAGCGTCGCATATTTCGCACGAGGCTCACAAATAAAACTGTTGCTCTAAAATGTCTAAATGACTCGCACTGGGCTACAAACGTCATCCCTGTGTGACAAGGATGGAGCTACATGACGGAAAGAGTAAAGGATACACAGAAGTTTCGTTTTTCGTCCGTTTTTTGTTAAGAAATCCGTGCGTTCAAAAATTTTATTTTAATACAAGAAAAGTATTCAAAAGATACGGGGCAGGTAGACGGGCGAGCCGGGGGTATTTGCTTAGTTTTATTTTTTTATCTCACAAAGCATCCAAGTTGATTTATGGGGCACTAGTGTGACGATTTGTGACCTGTAATTTCTGATGTGAATTTTGTCACTACGGATCTGTGTGGCTTGATTTATTAATTCGACTGAGGTCTTTCAGAGGGCGTGTTTTGGTTTTGACAGTTGTCAGTAAGGTATAATCTGTGAGAGGCAAATGAATGATTATTATATTTTTTGTTTTATTGTTTGTAATTTAGACATTAATACTTAAACTGTGTGAAACTTTATTGCAGTAATTTGTGTGTAGTTTATTGTGTTTTTACGTTATAAAATGTTTTGATACGGTTTGTTATGGTCTGCCATATTATTTCATTATTGTTTTGGTTTTGAGTATAAAGTGTGGTTATAATCTTTTAAATGTTGCCGTATAAATGTGTTTATTTCATTTTAATATGTTTATACACGTTTTTTCCTAAGTGTACCTATCATGCTCAATATAACAAGCCCATGCTGTGCATCTTTGCTTAGGTACTAATTATTGATGAGTCTCTAAGACAAAAAATTAACATCAGAATTAATATAAAAAATACATTTCTATCCCTAATAAACAAACTTTAAAATCACAGCATATTAATACAACGTGTTAACCTCTATACCTGCTTATCCAACATCAGATAGTCGTGCTAATACGTTCAGCATACGAACGATAGGCAGTTACACGTATCATACACTAGAGTTAGTTACTTAAGAGGACCCAAGTTGGTCGTTTGGACCCGGAAGGTCAGTTTTTCGACCATTAACACGATCAGAGGGTTGAAACGAGAATTAGTGGGAGTAATAAAGGTGGTACATAATTACCCACTTCGGTGTACTAGCTTAAATGGTGTCTCCCACTACTACGGACTATTACACTAGTCGTAAATTTTAGTTAATCGTTGTTATTTTTTTTTTGTTTATTTGTTTCTATTTGTAAACAGTTTTTTCTTATATTCGAATTAAGAATACAATTAGCATTACCCATCGCATTCCATAGATTTGAATTTCAAAGATTTATCCTTTAAAAATTATTCTTTTTACTGGTGTTGCTATCATATTGCATATTAGTGGACTGGTGGACCGTTTCCTTCTATCATTGGAGATGGACAGCCGATAATATTACAGTGATTGTAGTACTGGCAGTCAAAAATTTTTTTTCATGAATAAGGCCCAACATCATATCAACCAATTTTACTAACCAGGAAATTCATTTTTTTAAATTCAAGTTCTATTTTCAAATACAATTCTTTTTCTTTGTCCAATTGACTCATATTTGAACTCAACCACATAATATAAAGAGCACACTCAAATCTCCGATGACTAACCACCACTTACGCTAACAATACACACACAAGCTTTAAATATATTAAACAGGACAAACAAACAAACACACATGCAACCATGTTTTTGGAAACTGAAGAACACTTCAAAATCAAAATAAACAGCAATATTTTTAAACAATACTCTTTGTATTAACCCTACAACTGCTATAGTACGCCTGTTTGTAAAAAAAACGCAGGAATAAAAAAAATAAACGCGTTTAGTAAGCCACCACTATGAATATATAATACGCACCCTTAGTTGCGCCTTTTTTAATCAACCCCTCAAATCCCGAGGGGGTAAAAATTAAAGTGTAATGGTGCAATGCTTAATAAGTTGTCTGCGGGTCCGCTGTGTGTTTCTAGCCTATTGTTAATGTAATTTTTAAAGTTAAACTTTTTATTTTGAAGGGTAACTTTTCGGGAATTATCTTTCATAGTATTGTTATTAGAGATTATCTCGTTTTATGGCAATATGCTATTTTTTTCTGGAAAATTTACAGTTGGTTTTTAAAATTATGGGTAACTAACTGTAATGTTTGTATATAAGTCCTGTTGTTTTGGACGAGGTCACTAGAAATTACTAACCTCCGCACCGAGGCAGTGAATTATAAAAATAAGGCAAATTTATTTTGTAAATTGACGATATTTTACCTTACTTAAAAGTCTTGCATCTGGTCAATTTATAACGTTGTAATTCATATTGTATAATACGCATGAAATAGTATAACACTCTATGGTAACTTATAAAAACAAACATTATCTACTTCTAACAATTACTGTTAACCCTATAAAAACAAATTACAAACCAAGAAACTAAACATGGTGCTACACATTAACCCCTAATCATCGACACATTGATGAAACAATCACGAGTCCCTGAGACCCCCAGGGAACAGCAGTGAAGGGTTAGACGCATTACTGGACATAATCTTGATTGATCTGCTACAAATAATGTTGGTTTCGCGCCGCGTGACGTTTTAACCCTTTGTTTTCTTTGTATGGCGTACCGATCGCAGCGGGGGGGTTAGATGCGCTTTTCGTGTTGTTGTATTATCTTAAGTTATTCTAAGGTTAATGGTATGAAGCAAGAAGGTTTATATATAAAAAGAAGAACATTTGTATTCTAATTTTTGTCAGGCAAGTTCACACACGGTATTTTTTTTAAGACTTTATGATAAGAAAAACACGTTGTTTGTTGGTAAAGAGACTATTAGGACTAGACTTATCCGTGGGGTGACGGAGTATAAATACATAATGTCACTATCTCATTTTGTATGAGACGTAAAAATAGAAATAAGAAATAAGTGTACCACAATTAATTATAATAAGCCCAGGAATACTGAAATACTATTTTAAGAAATAATAATATACTTCATCTATAAATGGTACGCCAGATTATTTTTAAAACTAAAATTAAATCAAATACTTGAAACGGAATGAAACAAAAAAAGAAGAATTCCATTCCATTATGAATCCATTTAGACCATTAATTTGTTTTTTAGTAACAAAACTTAAGTTTAAAAATCTTAAAATAAAAGTTGTTTGATTTAATCAATATAATATCGACCACTATTCCTTTTTTTATTTCAAAAATAGAATAATATTGGCGCGCTTATAGACAAAGTAAAATGGCGTCTTTTCCCGCCAAGAAATAAGCGCTACAATTACAATTGTATTGATTATGTATAAATAATTACAAGTTTCACTAATGCCCCTTGTAATTTTGTAGTCGAGAATATTCAATAGCAAATTGGCTTAGAAATTACAGTGAGGAATAAACGCCATTTGATCAGTATTGTGTTAAATATTAAAATTATTAATTGGGGAATTCACAAGGGTTATATTCATTTACGTACAATGAAAATGCATAAAGTACGATTAGTAATTATCCTGTCGATAGCATGTAATGACATAGAAACTAGTACTTTAATTAAAATATAATTTTCTACAAAGAAAGTCCACATTTATTCACTAGTTTCTCTGTAAAAGTAATTTAGTGTTGTAAATGGCAGGTAATTGCTAAAATATACAGCATTTGCTCAGTTAAATGTACAAAATGGCTTAATTATGATTATGTTATAGGGGTCCATGGGGGAAGAGGTCATAGACAAGCGTCTGATGTTTTTAATTCGTTTATGTAGGTACGGTCAAGGAATTTAATTGTTTAGCAGGTACACAACCTACGTAATTTAGTCGTATTATATACCGAAACAATCATAACGAATTTGAAAGATATTACACCTCAAAATTGACATAATATAATATATATCCAATAAGTATGAATAGCACTTCAAACTTCTTTGTTTACAAACTTCCACCATTCTGTCCAAAGAGTAAAAAATAAAATTTTGACAGTATTATCAATACATGCATTGAACCAATCAGAACAGCGAATGCTACTCGATATAGGTACTTTATTGTTAATAGTGACACAAACTCGGACTAAGGATACTGTTTGATGGAGATGGTAGATAAGGTCTAGTTTAGTTTGATTTAACTTTAGTCTGTCAACAATATAAAATTGAAGAATTTTATTTTAACACAAAATACCTGTCTGTCATAGATAGACAAGGCTAGGTATATATACCTTGTCTTATTAATTTTACGACTCCCAAGATGTCGGGGTTCGTCATCCGTCGTCTGTAGTCGGTAAATAGTAACCTGACCGATTTCAAAATTATGCAAATTGCTAAACAATTAAATTCCTTGAGTGTACATTCTTGATTTTGACAAAAAAGTCATCGACAATAATAAATCTTATGTTGTTTTTTTTATATAAATAACGAACAAAAGAATAAAAAAATATTATAAACTTTTTGCACGTTTTGTTAAATGTATATTTTTTGTAGAGAAACAGATGCAACTTTGTTAATCTTCTCCATAATGGCGCTGAATTAACAAACTTGAATCTTAATACTTACAAAATAAAGTTTATTTTAAGTTTATTCTCTGATTGTTTTCTTTTAAAAGGTTCTCTCGTTCACATAAGAGATTAAAAATATTGTTTTGAAAGACATTATGATTCATAGAGTAGGATTAAAGCTCATTTTTGAGCCCCCATCATGAATATGTGCGTATTAGCAATGCTTACCATGCAGCTTTTTAATGCGTGAGGGTAGATGATATATTCACTGTCCATTTATAATTTTATGAAATTAATGTAATTACATTTTATATACGTTATTATTAGGGACTATACGTGATTACTATCTTTGCGTAAAAAATGAGGAAAACTTGAAATTAACACCTTAAACCAATCCTTCTGGCCAGCGTGGTATTAGTAGGCCAAGTATCCCTCCGTCACTGGAGGAGGCCCGTGCCTGCAGTGGGACATTAATGGGCTGTTAGGATGATGTTATTATTAGAAATGTGTAGAAAATCAAATAAACATTTTTATTAGTCTTAATGGCCCTTTGCAAGGATGCATACATAAGCTCACGCCGTATTCCTATTGCGGTAGGCAAAAACTACTGAGTTCCATGCACCTTACAAACTTTATACTTACTTACTTCATTAAAAATCAAAATAAATTAGTATCACAAACAACAAGATATAAACAAACTATTTCTCTAGACCGTGCCATAGACAACGCAATATAGAACCCCTCCTTCTTTGATTAAAATTAATGTTGCCATGATGATTAGTAGATTTCACCCTTCAAAAATAACAAAAATCACTCTTTATTTAGTGTCTTGAGATTGTCATGGTGGTAAAGGATATTTGGATCATAAAACAGTAGATTTGGACTTCATTCTTTATACATATTAAGGAATAGTGAACTAGTTCATCATAACAGCCCATTAATGCTTCACTACAGGGACGGGCCTCCTCCCGTGACGGAGGGATACTTGGCCTACTAATACCACGCTGGTCATACGGATTGGCATAGGGTTTAATTTTTTAGGTTTTCCTTCTTTTAAAAAAAATGTAACTTTGCTTTCTGCCACGGTGGCCATAGAGGTTGGTGTAGAGTTTCTTTCTAGTTTTCTAGAATAATACTACGGTTTTCCAGTCCCTCCAAACCGCTTCAACTCCTCCAAAGAAAAGAAAAAAAGTGGTGCTGGTTTCTGTTTCTAAACTGTCACTGTTTAGACTACTTTATACATAATATATTTCTGTATTTTGGAAATAAACAAAACAAATAACTAAATGTAGGTACATATAATATACAAAAGGAATTCGTAGACATATATTATAGGTACATTTTACCCTCGTAGGTAAAACTCCCTCTAATCCACGTCAGCTGGTTCTGACTGGTCGCTACCCTATCCACCCCATCCCCTATTTACCCCCAAAATAAACAAGACCCATATACACGAACACTTTCTTCTTAAACAGAGGTCAACTTAAACTGGGCATTTTATATTCCGCCAGTATTACTTGAGCTCTGTTTTCGTAAGCAATGCTCTATTTTTACGAATAGTGTGTAAGGACGGAAGTTCAATTTATATTGGTTTGTTACGACAAGGGCTCCTGGCAATGCTGTCAAGTATATAATGAATGTTTTTTGTCAGTGTTTAAATGATAGAGATTTTTTGGTTTTGGTATTTTGAGATGAAATTGAGATAATAGAATATTTTGTTCATATTGAGACTTTCCGTGTAGTGAAGAATAATATTTTTGACGACATCTGTGGCTTAGTGGTTATATAACATGACTGCTACGTAGAGGTCTCGGGTTCTATTCCCGCTCTATGCAAATCTTTGTGTGCATGAACATGATTGTCTGCGTTGGTTTGAGTTTTTCTAGTTAAAGTTTCTACCCTTTACTAGAGGAGGCCCCGTCCTTGCACTGGGACATTTAAAAGCTACTTAGTCTTATCAACGCAAGGGTGAACGACACAAAACCAAGTTTCTTTTAACAAACAACAACTAAAAACCAGTATTACGGTATACGAATTTTTAAAAATGGAATCAAAACGTTGAGAGAGTCGGCGATTGTCGGCGAACTTCGGAATTAACCGACGTGTCGCGAAGAATGCGCCTGAGACTTGTAATTGCACACGACTTTATATACAGGGTGATACTGTTTTAATTGTTTACTTTATTTTGCACTAATATTTTTTTTATTGTATTATACCGGAAAAGTCAAGACCCATCACAAGGTGGACTATTTTATTTATTGTATTATACCGGAAAAGGCAAGGTGGGTAGACCCATCACAAGGTGGACCGACAAACTGGTGAAGGTTCCTAGCGTTGGATGAAGGAGGCACTGGACAGAGGAAGGTCACAGAAGACATTTGAAGGAGTCCTATGTCCAGCAATGGACGTCTTTTGTCTGAGATGATGATTGTATTATGTTTATATCCTCACAAAAAAAATGACGGAGAAAAACAAAATAAAGAGTGCTTTAAAAGTGTACTAAAGGTCCCAGTTATCGTCGTAATGGCATAGTCGTTAAGCTATGTCAGAGGCTTATGGGCGGTTTGAACAACTAGCGACGAACCAGGTTGGACACTAAGGAAACGAGAAAAGTAAAACCTTTAAAAAGAAAGTTCAACTTAAAAAATACCCACACGTTAAACTTATGCTTAAAATGATTTAAGATATTAATCAAGATAATTAAAAATTTGAAACACACTCTGTTTTAAAAGTTGATACTTAGTGTATTTATGTCATTATTAAGCCGCGTGAATTAATACTCATTTAGCGTCCATATTTAACTCGAATCCCTGGCCGGGGCACAAAAACATCTCGCCAATACCGGCACAAAAGTCGCCGGTTTTATCACATATACGACTGTTCATATTATCGAAAATATATTGGGCTAATAACGATTAGTAAGTTCTTTATTGCTGCTACGAATTTGTTTTAAAATATGTCAGGTAGGTGATGGAGTAAAAACACATGAGGCCATCACTACTTATCAACTAAGGTGTGTCGTTAAAGCTGTGGAAAAGCTAATGTAAAGAAGAATAACTTGATGAGACAATATCAATCTGTCTGGCCAGCATTGGAGTAGTTGGACAACTTCCTTCCGTCGTCACTGGAGGAGGCATGTCCCTGCAAAACAACTCTACCAATTTAAATATTTAAAACTGATTTCATGGATTGACGAATTTTTACAGTTACCTGAGCTTGATCGTTTATGTATAATTATTTACACCTAATGAGTAATATACCTAAAATATAAGACTAGACAAAATTAAACACCCCTGTGATCCTTCAAAATCATTTGACCAATCACGACAACGTGCGATACGATTGGCGTATTCAAATTCGGAACCCTTGGACGAATTTAAATTTCGAACGCGTCCCTTCTTCAATGTTGATTCGAGTTCTATTTTTGATTTTTTTTCCGAATGCAGTGACCTGCAGAAGTAGTTATATTTATTTTTTATATTTTAGTTTTATTTGACGTCATTGGTAAGTGATGAAAGAGCATAATGTTTAGTTCATCAGCATATTAATGCCGCTTTAAACGGACAAAAACTCGACGCGAGTCGGTCGACGCGCCGTGTCAGCCACTAATTGAGTAGCGCACGCTATCGCATGGTGCAACCGGGCCCGGGCCTCAATCAGTAAGCAAAAGGTTAGAGAAAATTCTCTTAATAACATACTTTTATTCATTTCTGCATGTGACCTTAGTTTTATATAATTGTATAGATTATCGATGTTTGTGATTAGAATTACAAATCTACATTTAATTATATTGGCAGTCTTGTTTTACTAACAGTCTTCATTGAATGCTTCAGTAAAAGGTTACTTGCTACAGGGTAAAAACTTACGACACATCTCTGATTTTTCAATCTCAAACTGCTCGTGTGATTTTATGAGGAAACAGTTAAAGTAAACATTGTCATTTAAATCTATTGAAGTAAATACCGCAGTAACAAGTATCTTATGTCTAGTGGCAGTTACGTACGTACTTACCTACCTAATAAATATTGTAACAGTGCTAGTTATCATGACAAGAATTCATTAGCCTCAATAGTTGTGAATGCAGCGCGAAACGCATCTAATAGCATTTGTAATTTATTTTTTAACTATAATATAATTTACATTAACGATCACTTTCGCGGATGACACTATAATAAAAGAGAAAATGAATGGTGTAACCTTGTAACGGCGCAAATTTTATAACCTATCGACATTTTTAAAGTAGGAACACGTCTTTTCGCAAGTTGTACGAACGTTAAATAAGTTTTTTTGTCTTGAGTATGTTGTGGTTTCACTGTGTAATTAAATGGTCGCATCAATGTTACGCGACCAGCATTGTAGGTAATGCGTATTAAATAGGTAATATCCTTTACGCTCACGCTAGATTACGCAAAAAAACACAATTGACTAGCCGCGATTGCCTATGTTGTAGGTACTCACGCCGTTATTGCGAATATAAGATAATATTAAAGTTACCAAGAAGCTGAAGATTTCCCACGAAATCAAGATGGTACGTTTGTATCTAAAACCCAACAATTTTTATCAACAAACGAACCCGAAACAAGATGCGTAAGGAATTCCAAACGGCAAAAACCACTCGATGGGGACGATAAAACGAAATCGCCGATGCGTTGTCGAAAAAAAATGCAAGTGCTGCGTGCGAGCGAGATAACAAAAAACGTATCGTATCGCGGTTCCACTCTAGCGCGCGCGGCTAATGAATACTGCGTGGCGCGGGCGCAGCTGCGCGACCAGACCGATCCGCCATTTCCATTATTTATTTTATTTCGGCGCGAAATGTTGAATTGGATCAGTACGACAAAGAGGTTAAATTGTGCGTCCAAATCCCATGACAATTGTCAATTATAGCGTTAAACGGAACGCAGACAGATGTAAACAAATATTACAATGTAAAGTCTTTTGAGCTCCATGGGACAATGCTGAGAATGAGCAGTATCTATAGCACCTTGACAGTCTTAGTCAACGCGGCGGTTGATCTCGTATGCTCAATATTCCGTAGTAAATCCTTTTCGTAATTCCCATATTACATTCAACACTACTTGAATATAATACGAGTATGTATGAAATATTTATCAGATTATTAATTCTTTATTAAAAATAAGCTATAGAATTTAGTTTCTAAATATTAGAAAGAACTAAGAAAACATCCCTGAAGGAAACCCGAGCAAAACTCCAAACTTTCTAGGCCACACAGATAAGATGAAACAGACAAAGATTTAAACAAAACTTTTTCTCGATCTATCTAGACCAGATTCCATTACACCAATGGAAAACTATAACAGTGAAAAAAATCACTGACGCATAAATCTGTCTAAGTCTTACTAAGAACAGATAGATGATCTGACAGCGTGCGTGCGTATACCCATTACTAGGTTTTTTTCACGGCGCTACTTGTCTAGTAATTATAAACATTAGGAACGTTAACACAACTGTATATACTTTTATCGTTTCATTCAACATTAAGAGATTTATTAAAGGTTTATTTTTTATTTATCTATCTAGATGTAATCAAAGATTTAGTTGTAAATAATCTTGTAAGTGTTTTATGATCTAAAATAGAGTGCGCTAAACTAAAAACTGTATCTAAATTACTAATGCTAAAGCTAGTAGCTAATAGCTCTCCGTGTGGTGACGGAGTAAGAATACAGTGTGTCACCACCCCAGCTCATCCCATGGGTGTCGTAAAAGCCGACTAAGGGACTATCCGTGAATATTATCTTTACGTAATAAAAAGAAGGAAAACTTGATATTAAACCAATCCGTTTAGCCAGGGTAGTATTATTAGGCCAAGTACGTCCACGTACCACGTCACTGGAGGAGGCCCGTCCCTGCAGTGGGACATTAATGGGCTGTTATAATGAAAGCTAGTAGTTCTTTTTCGACAAGGTATGAACTTTTAGTTAGTTGGATTACAACGAATATGTTGATAAAACTAAAAGTCCTGTCGTGAGTTTGATTGAGTTCTCAAGGTATAAAAGAATGCAATTGATCATCAACGCTTTCACCGCTCGAGTAAATATCTGTTGAAGATATAATTACACTTAACACCGAATCCAATCAGCAATGCTTACGAACCAAAACTGTACAAATATTCTTTTTGAATCGACAAAGAAGCTCATAATTGTAAAATTTAAGTATCCCACATTTTAAATGTCGAGTACTTGGTAGTATTAATTTTATTTTCGCAAAACACTTAACACAATCAGTGTTAACTTTACTGTTAATATTGACAATAAGACCAAAATACCTGTTCACATAACTATATAAATACTACTTTCATAAATTTCTCTTAAATATGTTTATAAAAAGATACCAAACTCATTGTATAATGTCAATAACATGAAGCAGGTGAACATACTGGCTGTAATCAATGCATTGAACGGTACAAGCTATTAAAATTATACAATTAAATAAGAATGAACTCAATACGTTTTGTGTGAACTGAACTAAAAACTAATATAACGAGCATAGCCTAGCTGTAACGACGACGATGCACGCCATTCATACATCGCAACAGAACAATGAACATATCGAAACGATCGATGAAGAAATAACAAGAAAACTCCTTAATTGACAAAAACGACACGCATTTAAATATCATACATAATCTTAAAAGTAATATTATTAAACAGGAAACAAAAACAGTGATACAAGATGGTAATTATGGAGTAAGGAAATACTAACTCGTGGTAGGTCCTAAAGCTACTCATTGGAAAGAAACATGACCAGTTAAGTTTTATAATAGTTAGCTTACTGATTACTTGGTTGATAACGCTGTGCTGCTATTTATTTTAATAGTGTTAAAATATAAATGAGAATTGTTTAATATACCTGAACAAAAAATGGGGAAATTAATGGGACTTCTAAGGTCCCAAGCAAGTAACTTATGGTAAGTTGTAACCGCTGGACGTCACCAATGTCAGATAATAGCCAAATTGTCCATAGACCTAGCATTGGTTGGTACTAAACAAAATTATGTTTAATAAACTATATTAAGATATATATCTAACGTTAGACTCTATCTAATCAACTAATGAAGTAATCAAAACTATACAACTAGCTGTCAAAGCATTGAAGCGTGTCAAAATGACGCAATTCTGAATAAATTATATAAAAACGTTAATATAACTACACACCGCTTCCCCACCCTATCATTAGTGATGCGAGCTAATATTTTTTTTTGGTGTCAATTCCCACATCGATAGATAGTCTCCGTACAATTGTCAATTAAAATTCTTGCAATTATATTTTTAATTACCTCTCGTTATGCTTTCCGTTTCAATAAAAATATCTTGATTTATTCCAATTATTTTGCGGAGGTGTCTACGATTTACTCCAACATTTTACTGTAATAGATAGCTAAGCAATTATCTCAAAATAGAATAATGGTCTTCCCTACCAGATATAGAAATACTTTAAGTGAGATTTCTAGAACAAACAAACAAAAACAAGCTAACTAAAGTACCGAAATGACATCATCTTGGAGAGCTACGGAAATGGTGGAGCACTTAATGTTTGTCTATATTGGTTCATTAATCTACTGTTATGGATGTTTCTTATACGAGTCGCGTCACACTCAACAGAAGACGTTACGAAATATCTTTATTCACCTATAAACAAACGAAGCATTCAATGTTTTAAAACTGTCAGTTGGCGATTACTAACAACAAAAAGAGCTGAGTACTTGAGCGTCAGTGATGAAGCGGTACTCTGTGGTGGCACCAGTGAGGTAGTTAGTGACGAGTATCGATGACGAGATGACACTATCACAACTAACACGATGGTACCACGGAGGGCACTATATCAATCATTTGGCCCACAATCGTACCGCACACCACTTAAATAAATTTATAACATATTAAGTACGTTGAAAATAAACACTTTACGGTTTATGATTTATTTCGTGCTATGAATTATGGACGTCACTTATTTAACGGTGGAAAGAGAAGGAAATATAGCTTTTTATCTCTATCTGTTGCGATTTCACGTGCTACGGCTACCGATAAACGTTTTATTATAGTAATTAAAGCAACCGATTAGATTTCGTACGTGTTACGCGTCCAAACATTTTGATAAATGTGTCATTTTACAGCTTTTATCTTTACATGATTATTCGCAGTTTTTTTGTTTACTATCTAACTTACAACTAATTTTATAATGTGAGAAGTCTATTTATATTTATTAATCAAAACGAGTGCAAGTAATAAGTAGGCTCCAGACATAAGTTATTGAGACAACAGGCTTCAAAAAAAAATAAACTAGTAAATGACATAAAAATTTGATAACAGGTTCCAGAATCAGTGTAATTTGTTTATTTTTTTTAAACGAGCGCATCTAACATTAACCTAAAACCAAATTAAGCTAGTCTAAGGAAATCTTACATCACCTCTGCCTACACCAACAAAATATACGCGAAGATAACAAGCATAACAATAAGGTTATCACAATAAAACCTATGTCAATGTATAAATAAACACAGTGGTCAGTTCCATGACACTGACTGAACATTGTATATCATCTATCTAGACGGGGTCTCTCGGGTCGCCGCCATTCCAACATAAACACAATTTAATTTCAATAATTATAATACAATAAGTCTCTGACTGATAAACAAATCTATATTTACAATATTAAAAATTAAAATGAGATAGTTACTTTTGTTTTAAAGTTGTATTTATAACAAATCTTTGGTATTAATTTGTATAGGTATCACATATCAAATTAAATAATGAGATGACATAATTATTGTACATCTTAATTTTGCACTTGTTTTGGTGCTACAGATCATCATAATCATTATAACAGCCCAAAAATGTCTTACTGCAGGGACGGGCCTCCTCCCGGGACGAAGGGATGCTGATAATTCATATATATTAAAGCTTCTAGAAATGTAAAACGCTTCTCTATACGTAGCTTTTTATTTATATATTTACACTGTAAATGATAAAATATTACTGACAAAGACTACTCTTAACAAGACTTCTTCATTATGTCATTCAAATCAACAATAACATTGTCTTAATATAATAATCAACATTAATAATAATCACTGTCATTATAATAAAAGATTTGATACAAAAACCCATCATTATTCTGTGGTGTATCATGTTAAACTTAACTTTACGAACAAAATCCGTTGCAACACAAACTGCTACAGCAATCAAATTAAAATAAAAGTGAAATTTAAATTGCACGTCTATACAAAGTCACATCCGGTCGTATCGAGAATGTGAAGACATCAACTTATTTTTTTAAATTGCATATCGGCAGCAAGATGTCAACGCCTATTGTGCCTATTGTTATAAAAAAAAATTGTAAAACCCACAAAGATATTGCGGTATCATAATTTTGTTATAAATTACACGGTTATTTGATTGTCGGTTTTGTCCAGATTACCTGTTTTACTGAGCCCCGAATTGTTAAAAAATTACTTCATTTTTCTTTTTTGTATTCCCAATAATACATATTAGTGTTCCAATCTGCCTTGTCATGTTATTATAGACGTAATGAAATATCATTTTTATAAGTGTAGCAACACTTTCTTTATAATGTTGCCATTTTAGTAAAGTGTCCTTCCAGGAAGTTTATTCGACATTTGAAAACTATTTTTTTTATGGGCAAAGGGTCTTGTGTTTTTTGTTTTATTTTCACAAATGGAGTCGTAAATCTTTCTTGTCTTTTAAATGTTACTTTATCAGTTTTTGTCACTCTTCTTTGTTATTATTAGTTGGAACTTATTTTGAGAATAGCTTTATTCGATAGACTTCATGTGAACCTTTCGTAATGGTTTTTGTTTATTTACTAGAAAATTAATTAGGAGTTAACAAAAGAATTTTAATGTATGTACTTTGTTCTTGATTTTTCTGTCAACGCCTTTTCTGATACATTAGGCAGAATAAATATCAATAATTTACAAATCAAAAAGCATAAAAACAAAAATTAAATACCAAACAATACGAATCAAATCGATTACAATCATTCGAATATTCATTTACACAAATATGAACATACTCGATTTATCGTTTGCGATAACAATGCCACAGTTTAGTCCATATACAATCGGTAATCCGTAATGCATGCCATTACTAATTACAACTTCATACATATTTAAAAAGCGTAAAAATTTACTCTATTGACTTAAGACGCCATCTTGACTTACCAATCTTGTTACTACGTTAAAATATACGATATTTTTAATGTGTCATGGCGACAAGATAAACAAATCAATTGTTTGGTGGTAAGCCTTAGGCTTTGGCATACGAATTGCAGAAGAGTTTAGGCTTAGAAATAATGCATGTCGCTTTTAATCTGTCTGAGAACTCTTCCAACTAAACACAGTAATATTTTTAGTCTAAAGAAACCTACTAAGTACTTGTAATTATTTTTCGATAATCTCATCATTTTTGTAATCTTAGTTGGCATATGCGAAAATTCTATAAATTGTTCAAAGCTTACAACACACACTTAACAAGAATATTACTTTATTTTTAAATTGAAATTATAACTATCAACGTGAGTATAAAAACTCACTCGTGTGATTTAGTTACACTATAAAAACTATCCCATCATGGAGTACCGTAAAGTAATTAATTTTTTAAAACAAAGAGTTCTAAAGTTTTATTTTTATAACCCACTTTACTAAATAGTACATTTTTATTACGGGAATTAAATTTTTGTTTCTGGTAAGCCTGTATTCTATGTTATTTTTTTTTCTTTTTTATTGGGACATTGGCAGCAGGTGTGTCGTTCAAAGTTATTCAACCTCCACAGAGTAATTTTCGTTCGGTCCTTTCAATAGATTTATGGAGTGAATGGTTTAGAAATGTTTATTTCCACCCTCTTCGAATCTAGACCTTTGTGTGTTCATTCTTTTTTAAATTTAAAATTGAGTCCAGCAGGGGCCATTTTATTTTTGTATAATTTATATAGGTAAATTAATAAAACGTTCTAGTCTAACACTACTGATGTTGGCTTTTTATTAAAGCATATCAAATCTTATATTTTTGCTATGCCTAATATATATTTTGGTAATTATATTTTTTTTATTTAAGTCATTGGCAATAGCAAAATTAATGGTAGTTACAAAAAAATAAGTATTTACCTGTTTGCTGAAGACTGCGATATCCTCGTTGAAGGATTCTGATGAGCAGACGTCTCCCCCCGCCACACCAGGGTCCCGGGGGGTACACGTCGCCAGCTCGCACTTCTCGAAGATCAGTGCCAGGAGGGGAAAGAGTGGGTGCCTGGAGAATAATAAAAATATTAATATATACTATAAATACCTACTACAAATATTTTATTTAAACGTGCTAAACTTAAAATTACACGTACCTAATGAAATGACGGTTTTATTTGGAACGTATATTTGTATTTCAAAATTTAAATACTTATAGATACGTAACGGATAAAAAATACTACATTCCTAGCCAGAATAACATGCATTTTTTGTTTAAAGACAACTTTCGCACTACGTTGTATACATAAATCCCATCGGAGTTCAGGACAATTATTTGTAGATCGCACGTTAATAATTCCCTTAACTTCCTACCATTTCTATATAAATAAAGACATCAGCCATACTTCGAAGTTAAATCAAAGAATATTCTATACGGTCTATATAAAACACTTATAACAATTGTCTGTGACCTTTGCATGGCTCAGATCTGATGCAGAAGCGGACGTGACGTAGATATAATCTGTTCTATCACAGTTTATAAACCGCTACTGTGTAGGATGTGGTCACAGTGATGGCGGGGATTTATTTGTTTTAGAACTTAGTAAATATTCAAAATAACTGCCAAATGTTCCTCTAATTATAAATATAAATATTCCTCACACATTCACACAACACCATCTAGTCCCAAACTAAGCAAAGCTTGTACTATGGGTACTAGACAACAGATAAACATACTTAAATACTTTTTTTATGTAAATACATACATATTATAGAAAACACTCAGACCAATGCAAACAATCATGTTCATGCACACAAAGATTTGCATTGAGCGGGAATCGAACCAGATACCTCTGCGTAGCAGCCATGTAATATACCGACTGCGCCATAGAGGTCGTCAAAATTGAAGGAATCAAGGGAGAAACTTGGTGTACTAATAGCTAGATGGTTTGTTTTGGTTTAGGGCTCAGTTTAAATTTAGATAGACCTAGTAATGAAAGGAAATTTGGCATACTAGAAGCATTAGTCAGATTAGTATAATTATGGTGTTATGTCAAGTCTATCTCTCTTTTGTTTCCCTAAACTAATGACAATCAATGTTGGCTATTCCTATAGTTGATAATATATGACACAAATACGTGTGGTGACGGAGTAAGAATACAGTGAGGCACCACCCCATCTCATCCCATGGGTGTCATAAAAACCGACTAAGGGACTATCCGTAAATATTATCTTTACGTAATAAAAAGAAGGAAAACTTGAAATTAAACCCTATACCAATCCGTCTGGCCAGCGTGGTATAAGTAGGCCAAGTATCCCTCCGTCATGGGAGGAGGCCCGTACCTGCAGTGGGACAATTATGGACTGTTATGATGATGACACAAATCATTTGAGAAGTGATATTTCATATACTATTTTTTTTTTTTTTTGCATTATACTTGTTTATATTTTTACTTTACTTATGCCGTCAACACACTGGCTGTAAACTTACTCTGTGTATTATTTAACAAGACTTTTATAACCCCTGTTTATTAAGCGTAAAACGGAAATAATGTTTTTCGTCACAGGCCACTACACATACATATACCTAATACATTAAAATAAATATTAAATATCGGAAACGACTTATTTATTATTAGTACCCTTTTATTTGCATTTAATATTTATATAATTATAACTCTTTGCCCTCGGGTAGTAACGTGTGAATGGCAACGACTATTATATAAAAAAGTGGAAAAACATAGTCTTTGTGGTGACGGAGTAAGAATAAATGGTGTCACCAGCTTGTATCATTCTTATTTTAAAAGATAAGGGAAAGTTGGCAAAACCTACATTTAAAAAAACAAAAGATATATAAGTAAATACAACCCTTGATGAATCCGGCTAATTAACGTGATATTACTTACTAGATGAAATTTCATCTTTACGTTAGAGGCCTGTCCCTGCAGTGGGTCACTGCTGTCGCATAAGCATGCTGTAGCATTCTAATGTTTTTTCTTAATAACAATTATAAGAAATTACCCAATAAAACTTCCTACATTGGAAAGTATATAAGCCCTTTTCGTCAGATAACAGTAAGTACTAAACAAATTTAAAAAAAAATAACATTCCTTCCGCCTCAAGCTTACTATATTATTATAACTGGCCAGTTTTACATGCAATAAAAAACTTCACTCGTCGTGTAAACTCTTTACTGACCTTTGAAGCAAATACTACGAAATTGTTATATTAAAAAAGAAAATATTGCAGAACTGTGGTGGTAAATAGATTTTTTTATAAACAATAGTCTTGTTTAACACTATAGTCTATTTTTTTATCTCGGACACTAAAATGACAACTACAAATGTCAAACGTAAAAATAATGTAGCCAGCTTTTAAGAAACAGTGCTGTCCTGTGTTTCGATTCGTGTTGTAATTATTGTAAAATATTTACGGTTGTTACTATAGTCGAGAACTAAATGGCTTTATCACCTCTAGAGTTAATGTTAGTTGCATGTCATAAAACTATTAGGTTCAATATCGCACAACAAAACATCAGCCAAAGCATGACGCTACTTTGACATATCAGTTCTCCTGTATTATCAAATAGTCGTTAGATATTTATAAAAACAAATAGTAAAGTCAACGTTATTGACTGTTACTAGAGCATATTTTCGGTAAAGCGTTTTAATCTAATGAATTTCTCTCTTTTTTCCTTCTATGTCCATGATCAAATGATAGGGATAATTTCTTGCATGACGTCATTGGCGCATATTTCAATTTAAAGTTTTCGTAATTTTATAATATAAAACAAATTAGGGTAAACAACCTAATCGTTAGAAGTCCTACATATGTTGGCTCTTAAGAGTAAAAAGTGAGTGAAAAGAAAGAAAACACTATAGATTATTCAAGTTCAGTATGATTATTCAAGTTAAAATATTATTAATTTAATTTAATATTTTTATCACATTTTACTTATTTCATGTATCAACATAGCAACAGTAAATTTATCAGAATCTTTTTATTGGCATTAGTGCTAATAATATTTATTTAATACTATTCAATCACATATAATTTTCTTCCAAAATTAAAAGAGAATGCAGTTCTTGTTATAGATAATGCACCGTACCACACCAGGAAACTGGAGGCGTTACCTACTTCAAATTGGCGTAAAGAGCAAATACGAAATTGGCTACAATCAAAAAATATTCATTATGAAGAAACAATGTTGAAATGTGAATTAATCCAAATTTCCAAAAAGCACAAAAAAGTCTATGAGAGGTCTGTTGTTGATGAGATGGCTGCTGCACAGGGTGTCACTATTTTGCGACTGCCCTCTTACCACTGTGAGCTCAATCCAATAGAATTAGTGTGGGCTCAGGTAAAGGGACATGTCGCAAAGAATAATAAAACTTTCAAGTTGAATTAAGTACGAAGCCTTTTTAAAGAAGGGCTTCTTCAAGTGACCCCTCAGCGGTGGCAAGACTGCGCTATGCAGTCAGTTATTCAACTCGAAGACAAAATGTGCCAATTGGGTCATGTAGTCGACGACATAACAGATAGATTCATAATAGAAGTAGGTGACGACTCAGATGATTCCGAATATTCAAGTAACGAATCCATTTCTGATTAAAGATTAATTGTACAGCCAAATAAAAATAAATTATGTACCAAAAATAAATTTTGTTTTATTTAAGTACCTGAGTTTAAAATTAGAATTTGCACATTTAATATTATTATTTCCAAAAAACTGTATAAAATTTAATTTTTCGTTACCTTTTGATAGTGGTGGTACATCACTACATAAATTGCACAAAAAAAAGGTAACAGTAATGATATTTTAGTATTCGAGATTAAAAAAACAGCCTATAGTCTCTATTTACCGTAATCGGCGGAACTAACCTATATTTTTATCGGTAAGTACCGGCTGTATCGCATCACTATTTATTAGTTGTAAAAAACAGGCAACACATGAAATGTCATTTTAGTGTCTGAGATAAAAAAATAGACTTTAGAAAATGTTTATTTTGCTTATTTTTTGTTGGTTTTAGTGTTTAAAAGGTGTAAGAGATTTTTTTTTTTAACATGTTTTTATAAACTGTTACTCTTGGGAATAGAATACTCTTTAATTGAGCCTTTTCTTTCTATAAGCTATATTAACATTGCTATGAGGTAATGTTTCGAACTCTTAATTTTTTTTCTGATTGATATCCTTACAGGGCCCAAGGCTTTTTAGTTTAATGTTCTAAAATTCATCGGAGTGTTATGCTCAAGTGCTTTTGTAAGGTCATTACCGGGCAACAAGAGTTACTGTAATGGCAAAGAGAATGGTGTATTGATTAAGAATAGCTAAAAAGACGCTATTTCTAAAATTATCAAGTTGGCTTCTCTTTTAAAATCATTAAAATGGGTCTCTTAAAAGAGTTGTTAAAAAAGTACAGCCAACTTCCAGAAACGTCGTGCAAATATTTATGATTCAAATTGTCAAAATTTAACTCCAATCTAAATCGAATCTACGACAACACGCTAACAGTCCCACCACACCCAAGTTTCTAAACTTTAGATCAGATATAAGTAAGACGTTGGACTTAGCGTCAAATATGGCGCTTACTTATCTGTCATCTCTTTGTACCGTCACACTAGTTCCGCAGTTTAAATCCCCGCGTGATTAGGGGATTCACTAATAAATATATTATTTGTAATCGTTCATATCAATAAAATAGATATGATGTTGATATTGTAAGGTGCATATATTTGGAAGAGGCCTATGTCCAGCAATGGACGTCGATTAGCTGATTAGTAGTCCCAAACTAAGCAAAGCTTGTACTATGGGTACTAGACAGCGGATAAACATACTTAAATACTTTTTTTTTGTAAATACATACATATTATACATAGAAAACACCCCCAATGCAAACAATCATGTTCATGCACACAAAGATTTGCATTGAGCGGGAATCGAACCCGAGACCTCTGCATAACAGTCATGTTATATAACCACTACGCCACAGAGGTCGTCAAATGGTATTCGACTTCTACTCTTATATCTAGAACCAGATAACATATGGTCTGAAAGTATCTGTAATAGCAAGTGCGTGGACCCAACGGTCTCTCTAAGACCTCGCTGATTTTGATCAACCAGCGATATTGATTACAAATCTTTGATAGCAACTGGCTGACTATAAATACCTACTATATCACTATCTTAAGAGGTTCCTTGTCCATCCAGCATTCACAATAGTATAACAATAGCCATGTAGCATATAGGATACACGGGTAAAACATATTAATTAAAAATATTGATATCAATGAGCATGCCAATTGTTTACATTACCACCGGGACTCACCCGTAAATAGCGTCTTTGTCTCTCTTGTGTACTAGTGGCTCGCCGGGCAGGGCGTGCGCGGGGGCGGCTGGCGGGGGGTAGTGGACTGGTGGAAGGTGAGGGTGGCTCAGTCTGTGCTCGTGGTACATCGCGCCACCTTCCATGTAGCCCCCTCCGTGGAGGCTCTCGTCGTACTAAACAGAAAACTAAATTAGATAAAGCTATAATAGGCGGCCATCTTAGATATAGTTCTAAGATGGCCGGCTCTAAGATGCGAAATCCAAGATGGCCGATTTGAAATTGCAAATGGCTTCGTAGATGGCGTTTTTGGAACTGTATATGCGCGAATTTCTCTGAAAGCTAACTTCAGATCGGCCAAGAAAGATTGTGCTTGATGTGTATTTTTTTTTAAATTTTGCATATTTGTGTGTGTGTGTATGTTTGTAAAGCATAATATTAAAAAATATAATTTACAATTTGACAAAGCCTGATAGCCTAAAAGATAGCTTAGTTATTAAAACCCATAATAATAAAATCAAAACATTGTAATTTCCTTTAACTTACTTGACTTATTCTTCTGTACGAAACGTCAAACGAAACCTCACATCTCGGCTTCCATTACCCATTATGAGCTCTACAAGAAATAAAACCTATAAAAAAACTTTATATACTAATACAACCTTATCTCTAAAATCTCTTAAAAGCTAAACACTTCTTCCTACAATTAAAAAGCTAAAAAAATAAAAAAGTAAAACCGTTGAATATTCATAAAATATGTTAAAAGTCATTGCGATGACTATCAACATCAATTCTGAGCCACAATTAAACACCGAAGACCTTTTTAAAATGCGTACCTAGACGTTTTAAAAAGATTAGTGAAGTAAAAAAAAAAGAAAAGTGACAGGCCCTCTTGTGGTTGTTTTGTGTACTATTCTATGACAGATTATATATAAGGAGGTGAATACGGGTATTATAATATTAAGTTGAAGGAGTTTGAGACATAATTTGTCGTAGTTATATCTGAGAAATGATTCTTTAGCATAACTGTTTATATTGGCCCACTGTAAGGATGGTTCTCCTTCTTTAAATGTAAGTAACTTATAAGATATAATTTCTTCCTTGATAGATACGTGAAAACCTGGTTGAAATAGCATGTCATATATAAGGAAAACGTACTCAAACATTCAAATCTTTTTCTAACGCGGTGATTAACAACAATATTTTTCTTTTACGTCATTCACGTCTAAGAAAAATAGGTCCAGAGTTCATCGGACTTATTTATAATTTTCACACCGCAACAAACATAACCAAGACATATTTAAAGGAACAAAACGTAATTATTGTATAATAAATACATTATACTGTCAATGCTAGGTATACACAAGTAATTTAGATAAAAAATATAATATTATAATAATTAAAAACTATGAACCATTACGTTAAGCGCAATGATAAGAATATGAAATATTATAATTTCACATAAATAAATATTAAAAGGACGTTGACCCAAAATATAACAAAAAGTTAATAATAATTTATTTTTACATTTAAATTATATTTATTAACAGTTAAACTACGTATTTGTTGTTAATTTTAATATTATTTTGTTTAATCTACATTAAATATATTAAAATAATTGCTTAGTTTATATTAATAGCTAATGACGATTAAGTAGGAAATTTATTTATAAATAGATCCCTGAAGATTATGAATAGGCACAGTGTATGGTAACACAAGTCAAAGTTAGAATTTAAAAAAAAAACAAATAATGAGGAAAATGTTCACAGACATTATTGTAAACCTTTTTACGTTGCTCTTCTAATCCATCAATATAAGTTATAGCAAATTTAGAAGATTTTGTAACCATTTTACCACAGTAAATGCTTAGTTATAATATTAAACAGTTTTAATGAATATATTTCAACTAAAATAACAAAACAAAAATATATATTTGTATAGTTTATGCGCGGGAAAAATGCATGAAATTATTATTAATATTTAAATATCAGTTCTCATGCACCGTTTAAGAGCGTGACGTATTAATCACCACAGAATAAAAAAAACAGCAATTAGTTTAAAATGGCCATTCTTAGAACAAAAGCCCTTTTAACAAAATATGGAGACAATTCTGTATATAATTATAATAGTAAGAATATACAATGTACTGTAAGGCGATACGAATGTAAATGGGATTGTTATAATAATAAAAATATAATAAACTACTAGCATACGCACATGTCTAACCGTAACATAATTATTATTCTAGACGCCATAATAAATTATTAACATTTATATTGTCCATTTAAAACGTTTAATAATTTTAGTTTTATGTTAAAAATTACAGTATGACGGATTTATTTTGTTAATTGTGGCCATTTTATATACTGTTTTATTATCTTAATAATAAGTTTTAAGTTTTGTAATTGTGGCGGGAAACTTTCAACTGTTTAATATACTGTGATATTTCTCAGACTGGCTAATTTTAAATATTTGAGTATAAAGAGTATAAATAAAGAAGTTTAGAGTTATTACAATAATGTTTCGGGCTCTAGATAGTTGTATAATACATACTTGTCGAGGTAGACCAATGATCATGGAGGGAAGCCGATTGAAGCGGAAGTTGCCGTGTACAATAATTTTGTCTATGTCTAGCATTGGACCTTCTTTGACTGATAGATTGATATTGTGTATCATACTATGTTTTATTAACTACCATTTATTTAAAAAAAAGGTGTCTAAGGAATACTCAAAGAATAAAAAAATATTAGTAAATAACACACAAAAGATATTTAGACAAAATTGTAGGTTTCCATAAACGAAAATTATAGCATAGATAGAGAGATTTTAATTTTTTTACAGCAGTCTTTCAACAGCATTGAATTGGCCACACTACGTATTATAATTTTATTAAATCACTTTTGCAAATACACTCAATTTAACGTTCACACAAAAGATGCATTATACTTTAATGTATTGTTTCGATATCGGCCATTTTGTGTTCACGCCATCAAATAGGGTGACTATACATTTTGTATCGATCGATACTTACTGTCATTAACGCACCTTTACGTTGCTCTTTTTTGTACTATTTTGAATATATTTTAATTTTATAAATTAGTATGGTTAGATGTGTAAGTATTTATTTTTTGCCTGCGTAGTATCATAATTGTTTGGAAGAAAGTATAAAACCTAGGTATCTCTAGGCTCTATCATGGTCGTTCTTTTCACCTGCGATCTGGTGCCTATACCATTCATCGATCTCTCTGTTCCTTTATCAGGTCAGGTTGTTTCGTTTTTAGACCAGTGGTGTCCATTCCGGATCCATCTATCGGTTCTGCGTGATAAGTGCCTAGCCAATTGTCACTATATACTGGCAATCCTAAGTCCTTTATCGATCATATAGATTACAGGATGCAAGATTTCAAGAAAATACCGTTATAAAAATACTGAGCCCTATATGATAGAGTTCAATAGTTACAACAACAATACGTTCAAGTTCAAAGGCTATACAAGTGTTATGCCTACACTAGATCTTGTTACTTGTTTCTCTCAACACTTAAAATATATATAAAGGTAGAGTCAGCAAAATTAATAATTATCAACAAAATATAGGTCCAAGTTATAACTTTTGGTCCTTGTAGTGACGGAATATATATTATTACCTCCATTTTCGTTCCTTGGGTGTCGTAAAAGATGACTAAGTGAATTAAGACTAGCATTCTTCTAGTATTTTATAAAGAGAAGACAAGCATAAGGACCGCACAAGGTGGCAATACTTGGAGGAGGCCTAAGTCCAGCAGTCGACGTAGATTGGCTGATATCAGGATGATGATGATTCTTCTAGTATGGTTTTGTTGTAACGCATGTCAAGCCTCCAAAGTCGATAAAATGTAATATAACTTTTATTTAATAAAAATAATCTTAAGTAAACTTACTTTTTAAAACTAAATAATAATAGCTTATTTAAATAAACCGCAGTTCATTTGAGGTCAAAATTATTTGAGTGGTGTTTAGTCTGAAATTAAGTAAACGTAATACAAATTATCTTCCTAACCATCGCGTGGTCAACGTTGCGGAAAAATGCGCCATGTTTCTTGTCAGTTTAGTTCAACGAATTACAAAGTTATGTTTGCGAACTTATGCGCCGATTACACTAGACTAGATGTAGTCAACTACGTCATGTAGGAGACTACATGTAGTCTAGTGTAATCACATGTAGGACAGTGTATACAGAACGTTTTAACACTAAAAAGTTAGGACGTCCTTATGTGGGAGACTACATGTAGTTTAATGTAATCGGCGCTTTATGAATAATCCTTGGATAGGTATAGTGATCTTAGGATAAACTTAACCAAAAAAAAAATTAACTATGTTAGTACTTGTTTAAAGAAAATTAGATTGTATAAAAGCTCATAAATGTTCTACAACAAGGACGGCGGGCAACTTAGCCTACTAACACCACCTTGGCCGGTTGGGATAGGATTTTTCTCCATTAACTTCATGAAGATATCACACATATGAAGATTTAAATTCATTTATGGTATTCGAAATTCAATTTCCCTATCATTTAGAGGCCTGTCCCTACAGAGGCCATTTAAAACTTAATAAAAACATTACAGTACAACAAACGCAAAAGCACTCGCAATATCAAACTCAATAATAAACAGTAGTACCATACTTTAATCTCTGATAAAAGCCATTACAGCACTCGTAACTTTACCAAGAAACTAAATCTAACTTAGAACTTAAAACTTAATCTTACTTATCATGATTATGATAAAAAGCGATTGTTTTGCTGGCTGTACTTATAGTTTAGTGCGTATACAATACGTCATTTTATTGGTACATTACAGAATGTAAAAGTCCATTGTAATTGTTTTTGTGGCTTGAGTTTGATCGCTGAACGAACAAAGATTGTTTATTATGCCGTCTGTACTTATGTTAACAGCTAGAATAGAAGAAATTTTTAAAATGAGGATTTAGAAAAGTAAATAGAAACAAATGAATTGTTAAAAGTGTCAATGGTTTTGGCGCGAGGTTTGTCATCTAACTGTTCTGGTTAGCGCTGTATACTTAGTTGGATATTTATATTTTTTATAGTTAGAGTCTTCTCCCACACTAAAGTTCGAGCACTATGTGCAGGAACTTTAAAAGACATGAAATTAACGTAATAAGAAAATATGCAGACTGACCAGTGATAAATAAAATCTGATCCAGACAATAAATAAAATAAATAAATAATTAAAATAATTTAATATATTTATTTACAATAATTTGTAGATCCCATATTATCTACCGTGGCTTCTTAACAGTCAATATAAAGAAATAATAGAAAATCATAATAATGATGTAAAAATAAAACTGCATAACAAGTGTATGAGGAATTTTATTATCTCACAGATTCTAAGAAAAGACAGTTTTAAATAAAAAGTTACAATTAAATTACGCAATGGCAGAATAACTAGAATTAATTAGGGCATTTGCTTTTTTAGTTATAATGTCGTGAGAATAGTTTAAATAGTCTATGGTAACATACGGGTATGTCGTATTCATATTACACTATGTATTTGACACGTTCACATATGTTACATAACTGACCTGTTTTTAGTCTTACATGTTTTAATTATTACGTATAGTATTTTTGTGAAAATATTGTAATAATTCTCTCTCAATAAGAGACTGAAATCTTTTTCATATTATAGACTAGGTACGGCTAATGTAATCTGTGCCGAAATGCCAAACAAAATAAAAGTAAATAGAACGCTACAATAGAAAGAATACAATATGCCACCACCCCATCTCATCCCACGGGTATCATAAAAACCGACTAAGGGACTAACCGTAAATATTATCTTTACGAAGTAAAAAGAAGGAAAACTTGAAATTTAACCCTATAGGTACCAATCCGTCTGGCCAGCTGGTATTAGTAGGCCAAGTATCCCTCCATCACGGAATAAGGGCCGGTCCTTGGAGTGCGACATTATTAGGCTGTTATTATGAGAACGCTACAATCTCCAGTTTTTGTTTAGTATTTATAATCAAGCAAGGCGATTGTTTAAAATTTTTAGCAAGAAACCTTTAAAATTCACATGGCATTATTGCAAATTAGCTACAATAATTAAACGCAATGGTTAATAGGAAACTATCACACAAAGTCTATGGCCCCCTACGGTCAAATTGTACACTTAACCGGCATTCATCGGCGGCATTATCGAAAGATAGCATTAAGTCATTAAAAATGAATCTGTAACATTATGGTTTATAATACTAGGTCTATATTATACACTAGTAATCTAGCACCCTAGGTTACTAGGTGTATTAGGTAAATTACATACCTTTTACCACTCCTATAATTTCCCTATCATTATGAAAACTGTGTGCAACTAAACGCTAGTTTTTTTGAATTGTGGGTGCATTGATTAAATTGAAATAAGGTTCAAATAGATAATTGTATAAGGGGAATACTTTCTAACAGTTCTATACTGTAATTGTGAGAATTTATCGGTACATTAAGTGTTTCCAAGCACACTTTAATGTACGTAAGGTTAGTTAAAAAGTAGAGGGAATGTTTAAGTATGTTTCTAAGGTATACTTAAGTAATATACCTAATGAACTGTTATTATTTTATCGGTGAAACTATTGCATGTCATGTTTGTAAATACATAACATAGTTTATATCCATTTTATTTACTATTTTGCGTGACATTTCGGCACAGGTTTCAATGGCTTAATCTCAAGCTTAATAGAGACTGTATGCGGAGTTAATCTGGGTATTGTTTTATATTTATATGTATATTTTCTGTGTTTTTTACAGTGTGTTATTCGCTATGTCACTAAAGTATGTTTCTTTTGTTAAAAGAGCTGTAGTTTTAAAGTAATTTTACAGAGAAGACATGTCATGAAAAGTGATAAACATTAAATATTTTTTTGTTCTGTGATATGACATAGAGCCTAAATACAGACGAAAGAGTTTTTAATGCACAATAAATAAATATGTATTCTTTCTAACCAGCCTGCCACATAAAATATCTATCGAGGATTTAAAACCTTAATCAGACTAATTACGTAGTTAACTAGATTTTTTTTTTTTTTTAATTTGGCGTACCAGAATGACTCTAAGGTGCCTGATGTTAAGCATCCATTAGAGTCCAAAAATGGCGAGCACCATGCCAGCTACAATAATTGTAGAGGCATGAATGTCGCCACTATGGCGGCTTCAGAAGATGCTTTTTTACGCCTCGCTTGAAGAAACCTGGATCGTAGTTTGAAGGAAACACGTGGGCTGGCAAAGAGTTCCACTGTTTGGTGGTTTTGCACATGTACGAAGTGCTGAACCGCTTTGTTCGGACTTGCATGGTTTCTACAGTGTAGCGGTGGCACTTAAGTCCGGCACGTGTTGTTCTGGATAAGAAAGGAGAGGGTGGAACCAGTTGAAAAAGTTCATCAGAACACTCGCCGTGGTACAGGCGATAGAAGGCCGCCAATCCGGCGATGTCCCTACGCAGCTGTAAAGGCTCAAGGGATTTGGATACTTCTGGGCACCACTAGTACTTAAGTTAAGTAGTTAACTAGTAACTACGTAAGTAGTTTTCGTAGTATACTAATTATACGATAAGTAGTTTTCCTTGCAATATAAGGTAAAAATAATTATAATACTTAAACACATATATGTGTTCAAGGTTCTATCGCAATGATAACTTCAATCAGCCATGATGAGAATAATTATCTTGGTATTGATAAAATCATTTATTTGCTTTTTGTTGTAATTGTAATTGCTTATTCATGCAATGGTTTTATTAAAATGTCTGGAAGATGGCCGCTACTTAGCATATAATTACCTTGTTATATTACATAAACATATATTATATTTTCATTGTATTTTCTTATGTTATGCTTTGGTAATTATTGTAAAACATACATGCTTTTTTAAAGATGGTATTTATAAGGTTCTGCTATAAAGCAAATGATTGTGTACCTATAGGATTTAATTTCCTCTTTGTAGTATGTTTCCTTACATTACCTGTATAATAATATGTAGTATTTTATAAGTATTTTATAATTTAATATCTTATGTATTAGCTACTGAATATGACATAATAAATATAATCTCATACTTACTTAATTAAATAATCTAATTACAATCTTAAATACAATTCGATTATGAACAATTCAAGAAAATTTGATAATCAGTTTTATAACAGATAATAAATATTTACCATTCTTCGAAATGTCATACAATAACAACAAAATTTAGTCATGAAAACGGCGCTAAAATATATTATCAGATTTGATTACTTTGAAGTCCAGTAGTCAAATAACGGCATAGGATTAATAAAAAAGAATTCGCGATAAATGTTTATCATGACACAGATCGTATTTTTATAACATACAATAATTATTAACGTTATCTATGATTAAAATGTAATCAATTTATAATCTGTATACTAGTTACAAAATATGTCTGACATCTGTCAATTATTTCGTCAAAAATGGAATATTTATCGACAATTTGTTAGCTATTAAATGTATTTAGTCATGCCATTTTGAGTTTACGTATTAAATAATTGCTTATTAAGGTAGAGCTCTTAACATATTTTATTTACAAAGAAAAAAATTTCAACATTCAATATTAATTTGTGTACAATATCAAAGGTTGTTGTTACTTCAGAGTGTAATAACCCTAAGATAAAGTGACATAAGTCATAACTAAGCAGAAACACAGCGTCTTTTCTCTGAATTGACAATCAACACAATTTAAATGGGCACAATTAAGCAACCAGGCCTAACCAGACATATATATAACAGTTCGAAATCGCAGCACTAACTATTTACAACCGTTGAACAATAATAGCTATCGTAAAAGTCACGTTAAATCATAATTACTTATAACTGAATTGTATATATCTATAAAACACATTTTCAACTCTATTACTATGTGATAAGGATTATAAAAAATGTCCTTTTATAAATAAATAGTAATATTATATGCTGTTGAATGATTTTATACTTTGAGGAAGTAAAAATAGAGCTTATGTTATAAAAGTGAGGTTATGTTTACGTTGGCGCTTTATGAAAATGGCGGCCGAGTTAGGTATTTTTATTGGAGCAGGTTTAAAACAATGCGGTTGTTTATGGACGCTTATTTATATTTTCAATATTGAAGTTTTATTTGATTTCTACAAAATATTATTTAAAAATTAGTTGTCCAATACTTTTATAGTTTTCATTTGATCGTAAAATAAACATGACGTTTCACGGTTTTCATTACAGTTCCATATTGACTTGCTTCCTTACTCTGTATTTGCCATAAACTAAGCTCAGTAAGGCACTCCCATCTCTTAAAACCATTGTACGAAAATATTTTACTATTGGGTATAAAACTAATAAACAAAATAAAAGTTAGATATAGAAATATTTCAGCAAAATAACGTTAATATAAGACGTGTTTAAACACAACAAAATATTATTTCAATAATTCACTTGAGAATCTTAAACGTAGGTAAAACAGTAGTAAGTACACAATAGGAAAAACTAATGTTAAGTTTTCCAATAGGCGGGCGACCATAGACTAGGTGCGGTTCCATTCATAATAATTCGACAACACGCACTGATCTTATGATAACATAGCAGCTACGCCTACAGGGTATATTGAGGGTAAAATTACCCTTTATTTAATCGACAAAACTTACCGTCGCCATGAAATATAATGTAAAATAATACTTTTGTAATTACTGTTACGGAATCGACGAATTTCAATCAAAAAGTTTTAATAACTATTGTCTGTTACATATACCCTTTGTTTGTATTTAAATAACTTATAAACCATGAAATATTTAGGCATTATGCTTACACTAATAACCCTTTAGAATTAAAGATAAGGAATAAAATTATATTTCTGTAAAGTTTGGTGTGTAATCTGTTTCTGTACCTACTAAATATAGGTAATGTAAAATTTTACTTCTTTTAAATTATTTCTTAATATAAAAAAATCTAATCAATTTAAGGAAAATTTAATTTCGGATGCAATTAAATGAGATGATACAAAAGTAAAAATTAATTATTTAAATTTAAAAAAAAAAGCATCTTCAATAATTTAACTGTCTCTATAAGAACTCTATGGATCAGCTGAGAACCTCGGCTAACAACATAACCAGTCATCATAACCTACAATCAATACTGAGAACCCTAAACCGTGTTATTATCCTCATCAATCAATCCTTACATCAGGTACCTACGTCACAGGTGGGCGTTTGACATTAAAACCAATATGGCAGCTGTGACTTTACCATCAGTTAAAAACAATAACATTTTAGGTCACATACCATCGCGTAAGGGATGGGGATAATTAAAATTCTACCCTGATTAAATTCACGCCTCGCGACAATTATAAGAAGAGCAATTAATAAATTAAATAAGTTCGCAATGACAGCAAAAAGTATGGATGTCTGTCTTACTTAGCGTTGACGCTTTTTGACGTATTTATTGTCATGTCATAATATTAATGGGAATAATTGATGGATGGAATGTTTATTTAGCATCTTTTCTTAGTCGCAGAGGTTACTGGGTGTAGAGAATACACCACAAATCAATGCCAGAGATTCATATTTATAGGAAATTAGAATTAATGATTGTAATGTCATATTATAGTTGTAATTTAATTAAATTATACAACGAAACTTTTTACAAAATGACAATATATCAAACATAGTTTTGTAAAGAATAAGGTTATATTGAAGGCAAAGTGATTTTGTGTAATGAGGTTAAGTTTTAGTTATGTAAGTTGGTGACCGCAAGATCCTAACATCGCCGACAATACAGTAGTCTAGGCTCGAAAGTGTGTACCAATCAATCATAATGTTCAAGAGGCCATTGCTCGCCCCCGGACGAAGTTAGTTTCACACCACATAAACAATATTTTTGTCAATAATTCATAAATAGTTGTGTGAAGGCGAAGGCTAAGAGTCGTTCGCCACAAAACGTGTAATGACTACCTTTTGACGGCTGAGAGCCGGTTCCAAAATTAAATGATACGTTTTAAAAATGGAATCGCTCTGTCCCGCCTTTTTTCCATCGAGATAACCTTTAGTCCATTTGGATTGCCATAAAGAAAAAATAAGCATCTTAGCGTTTTAATTTTTTTAAATGACATTCTTGTGGTTTTTTCTCGCTGGGAATCTTACAGTGTAATAAGTTGTGGGCCGGTTTTTGCGCGCCATACTGTTTCTTCGATTTGTTTCTTTACTATCAAAATATGATTAAAATTTTGGCTGGTCGCGTTTTGTCGTGGGTTAGCCGCATAAGTCATGCCGTCAAACGTTGATGAGTTCAGAACCCTGTTGCGCTAATTAAGCCCGCTGTTATTAATCGCTTCAGTTATTTAAATTTTGCTTGAAACGCCCGTGGGGTTATCGTTTTTTACGACTTGCGGTTACGAGATTAGCGTAGGTTCCGAGAAGTAAAATATTATCTCCTTTGCGGCGAAGAATATGAGTGATACGTTCAAACGTAGCATCTCTTACGTTACTTCTGCAACGGAGAACTTATATATAAAAAGTAGATAAAATTAGTCGAGGTTTTCGAACGCAGGCAGTTGGGGAAGACAGAACCGTCACTTGTGCCCGACACGGGGTGGGCCATGATGAACGCCACCCTTAAGGTCGTGCGTCTCGCTCGCTCGCGTGCCCGGGCTACATCGCTGTCTCATTGCTCTGTCATCTGGCAAGCTATTCACACGGGTGAGGGGCTACCAGAAACGATTCGTAACAGTGAATAATGCATATGAATAACATACAATACCTAATAATAATAATAGAAATTGTCATTATATAAAGAATATAGTAAAAACTATTTGAACAATCGCTGTTAAAGATATAAATTTGGCAGTTTATAGATGATACATTAATGTGAAGTAGGTAGCAATCATTCAGGTAGGTTTTTATGTACTTTTTATATTGATAGTGGTAAATCAAGCATCGTTAGACCGTCCGAGATGTTCGTATCGAATTTTACTGCGTCCAGTTCGAGCCGTCCGTAATGCGACCGTAAAACTTAGAAAAATGTTTTTATATATTATAATATTACCCGACGGAATTGAGACGTGCTGTAGGAGAGATGTATTAACTCTACGACACCGACCACTTCCATTTAACAGCGACACAACATTAAAGCGGGCGCTAGTCATAAATTCCGCTTCATTCATGATACACACGCCGTAAGAGACCAAAGAATGCTCCATGCGTTTGTTTCACGACCATAAATACTAATAAAATGGCCTCGTTACGGGGACAGTTCGAAAATCGGGCACACGACTTCTTAACGACACCTATTAGGGATCTTCTGTCTGGTCGATTTAATTGAAAAATTGTATCCAGAGCGTTGCAAGAGTTGTATCCGACTCGAGCGCCGGATGCGGGCCCAGACGTCCATTATTCCATTTGCCCATCCGCATGGGGACACCGCAGCACGAAAGTGACGCGACAACGCTAACACGTGTCAATAAACCAATCGCGCGTCCGCCAAACTCTACTCTAACTGCGCACCTACCATAATTACTGGCAACACTGAACACTATACCATTTAGATTAAATTCAGAACATAAGAAACTATTCTAAATTCAAAAATAGAAGCGCTGCACTCTGTGAAACATTTAAAAACCGAACCGATGTTATTCTTTCTGTTTTTTTTTTAAATAGAAGTGTGAGCGATGGTTGGCGTATGAATACGATCGATTCGCGAGCAGATTTATCGTTCGGAAAGTACCCACGTAATGTTAACACTTGTTTTAAGTTTGAGCATGAAAGTTTTATATTCAATTCCATATATAATTTGTACTCTTTATATAACATAGTCTATAAAACCGTGGCTTCATAAATCGGTATCATCTTACTCGTTACAACTTATCAGAGATAAGCAATAAAACTTTTTATTGTATTAAAATTAATTTTAAGCGACCATTAACCCGTCGGACCTTGCGATTAAGTATACAAATTGAAAGTAATATCAGTTGTTTATCATAATTTCTGCGTAATACGTATTTCTTACGTCTTTGAATGTAAACAGTGGGGTCAATAGCTGGCACATGAACCCTCCCTGATAGCTCTGGCCTCTTATCGTGTGGTGCACTCCGAGGGACAGTCCGAGACTCTCTCAGTCAGATTTTACGTAAATACGAACTCGTTAAGATAACGATTTCCTTTCGACGCGACGGCCGACTGTCTCTTTTTGCTTTTATTATTAAATGTATTAAAATAAGTACATACTTAACTACTTAAAGGATTTTCATGTTAATAATAAAACTGAGAGGGTTCGCATCGCCATCTTTGCGTTCTACGAATTCTTCAAATAAATGTTTTAGTGTAGAGGGCGTTGGGCACTCTGAGTTAAAAAATATATATAAGTATTATGATCATAAATAAGGTTGACATGTAGCCTCCCACGCGCGTCTTATTAACGCGTCTGTCCGTTTGTCCGTTCGTTACCAGTATTGTGGCGCTGAATGCGAGATTAGCCACACCGACACTCGTGATTGACTATTTAAACTTCGAATTCTGTGAGTGACGCATTTCTGAACGGAGCGAGTCTTGTCTTTTGTATGTAGAGTTCAGTCGCGAACGCTTTAGGTATTTTAGTTTTGTATAATCTGTGCAATACTCGCCGTCAGATTTATGTTAAGTGTATTACGTGGATCTTATAAATAAAATTGTTTCGTCAAATATAAGATTTGTAAGTGAAAAACTGAATTTATTTTTAATCTGTCGCACTAGTTAACGCCAACGTGTCAGCGTCGTTAAAACTAAGAAATAGCTGGCAAGAGAGTATTTTTAATTTAATTTAAAATGTCTTTTATAATACAAACATATTCTTAGCTAGCCTGCAGATCATCTCTCCAAATGTGACTGAACAACTTACTAATTAAAAAAGAGGACTATATGCCATTACAACGGAATTAAAAGATAACAGTTACCTATTACCTGTAACAATTGATCTCGCGGCGGCCTTACTTCTAAAGAGTGTCAACTAAGAAAAGCTTCCACTTAATAACGGAGAGTAACAAACCGTCGTGATTCCAATTTCAAACCTCGTTATCGTCGCCCAAAAAATACAAAACTGAGCGAGATATCAAAAAAGGATTCGGAAAAAATTCGAACAACAAAGTTTTAAAAATGGAACGTTCGATTCGTACGTACATAGTATCGGCCAGTACTCGACTCACATTGTTCCAGCCCTTCGTACTGAACAGCCGAGTCACGTTACTTCAATTAATATTATTTAATCTCTATCTAGATCCCGACGGCGTGTTAGACGAATTATATCGTTTCGGGAGTCACCGCGGTAGGATTTGTCGATCGCGCGATAAACTAGTACTGTTTGATCAGCGAAAGAAAAAGCGTGACATGAATATGCGAGTAGGAAACATATTTCGATATGAGCGTCCAAATAACTGTCGCCAGGCGGGATCGCAGTGATTTATGACAAGCCGTTTCACTGTGTATAGTTGTTTGACTAGAACAGGCGCTATCAATCAGATATTCACAGGGTGTACAAGTAAAAAGGATGTCAGTCGTTCGGTCTACAATAAACCCTCAAATTAGCGATCGCGCGAATTACTGTTGAATCTAAAGTACGCAATTAACGCACGTCTACAAAGAGCCAATTCGAAAATGAACAGCGATATTCAAATTGAAAATGGAACGCGCAGCGAATAAAACAATGAGGAGCGGGTACCTGCCCTCGGGTGTTCGGTTCCGTTCGGTATGCGCCGGCCGAGCGTCTAGAGCACTCGGCCACGCTCGGCCCGCCGCGAATCTCAATTCAAAAATGGAATCGAACAGCAAAATTTAAATAACAAATTAGTGGGTGCGTTTATAAAGCGCGTTGGCCATCAGACTGATTCGAATTGATTTTGATGTCGGAATTATGTTAAAACATTACTTCTGAATATTTTAGTGAATAGAGCAATGTCAACCTCCTTCCTCAATGACTACAGCCTTACTTATATTAACGATAGGCCGCATAGGCGCGAATCCTCACAAAATATTAGCTATTAACACTCAAAATCTTTTCCAAGCATGAGTTAATAAAGTAGTAACATAGTTAAACTTTAAAATAAACTTTCCCTGTTTAATTCTTCGTTACGACTGAGGTAAAAGACAGATTACTTTCAAACTACAACATTAAATAGTAATATCATCGCATCATCCCACAATAAACAACAAAACGCTTTCATTACTAAAAATCAAAGATATTTCGGTATATTAAAACAAGCAGAACACTATCGGACGTTTTAAATTAAACACTAAAACGAGAAATAAACCACGTAGACGCATAAAAACGTACATTACATCACATTAACTTAATCTAAGATGTCCCCGATCATTTCCTTAGCCTCCATTAAAACAAATCCAATATATTTCGTATAATCTACGCCCACTATATAAAAAAAACTAGTGACGTATCTATGAACGACATTAAGATTCGTCTTTGGTAAAATAAGTATATTTCTAATCGCCATTAAAATCGTAATGTCCCATAGCCGTCGCTCCGGTTTTGTTTATATATATTAATTTATAATAATATATCATATTGTCTTGTAGATACGTATATAATTCATCAAAGATTATTTATTTCGTTAGCTTGGGGCTCATGACCGTTTCCATATTTAAATTTTAAATGGCAATTTTGTGTGTTGTTTTTTTTTCGCTGAAACTGTTTTGTAATTGCATTTTTGAACTGAGAATAATATACGTTATGTATAAATTATAAACGTGTAGATTATCTTAGTCTTATGTCATACATAATTTGAATTCACTAATTACTAGCAAAATGACAGATTTCAAATATATACTTTTTTTGGCTAGGTTAGTGTCTTTGGTCAAAGAAGTGCTTTGTTTTATAGGTGATTCGGAATTCACATTTAATGTTGATGTTTTAAGTACGTTATTTGTTTGTATAACATACTATTTAATATCCTTTAGATACTAGTTATTACCTTTTTAACTACATTATTACAATAATAATACTTCATTAAAATTTATAGTTGCCTTACACACATAACTAGGTAAATGAAATAAATATAAGCGTCACATGTTTTCATTACTCTGTGGTTATAATTCCCGCGCAAACGAATCGGCCTAAGCTGTCATGTAGCAGACTTTATACGCAGCTTAAGTTTTTAAAAATAAAATTACAAAACTTATAAAAAGCTTAATACCTTTTAAATATCTCTTATAATAAAATAGTGATTTTCGACATAGGTATGTGAAACTCGTTTATTGATTGTACATTATTAATGAAAAAATAATAGAAGTATTTAAGCCGATAAAAATAATCGTAAGTGGTAACACTCAATTATATTTTATTATCTATTCCACTTCCATACAACGTCGTAACTTTTCCGCGGGTTTCGCAACGTTGCCAGCGTTAAAAAACAGTCAAAAATAAAAAAGAAAACAGTAATGTTGCCACGTTATCTTATTACTACAGCGATGGCGGGACATTTTTTAACACTTTAAACATAAAATCGACGGTTCTTTTATCACGTAATGTGAACAGAATAGTCTATACAATAGTGGTGTTATCTTTAGTGGTTAAATAAGTGCCAATAATTAGTTTAAATGTTTTAGAAACGGTCGGTTATATACCCGCAGATGGGCTATATCTTAGAAATAGAAAACATTTATTTCTAATTATAAAATTTCTAATTATGTGTTTTACCTTTCTTTCTACCTACCTTTTTTTAGTGTAAGAGAGGCTAAGTATCGTGTTTCTAAACCAAAAAACAATGTAAAAAAGGTATAATATACTTAGATTAATTTCATACATAATATTAAAAAGTAAAATCTATTAACAATAAAATCAGCTGGTAAGTTTTTCTAACATAACACGAGTAACCTAATTGTTTAAATAACTGAAAAATGTAGAAATCCCACATAATATTAAATTTACATATAATATATTATTAAAATTATGAGATTTTTTTTTTATACGAAATAATAATTATGACATAAGATAAGTATCGAAACAAATATCGTATTTAATAAACTTTTAATTTTTTATTGTTCTCTTTATAATAATTGTCAGATTATTACAATTTATTCTTTTTTAATTCAACGACATTAATAGACAAAGGATCAAATGTAAATGACGAACGGTTAGATTAAGATTTCAAATTCTAATAATAATATGGAATACGAATTAAACCCAAAACATTGCTAATGTGTATTATAGGTACATTACGAGTACTACAACTTAGTAAAAACCAATTCTCCTTTTCATTCTGCTTAAGATTTAAATAAAGATAAAAAACTAGATGCAAAACCCAACCATGTATCTAGGTATAAGTAATCTTATGCTCCTTAAAGGTACGAATGAGACAAAACTAGAGTACATTCATAGGGTAATTTAGAAACTAAGGACATAACAAATTCTATATCTATCAGCCGTGTTATAAATACAGAAGTCCTTGCAGAAGGACACAAAACTTTAAAAAGAACTATTATTATTAGCCTGTACTGTCCCACTGCAGGTCAAAGGAAAAAAGAACTAGATAATGCAATATTTGATTCACAAAAGCTTTGGTTTAACATTATAAACAAACATTAAATTAAATATATTTTCAACTTTAATTAGAAAACTTTAATGATATTTGCCAAAATTGTTTATGGATCGTAACTTTTTAACAGCGCTTGCATGCGTTGGTAGATTGGTCAGCAGATAACATAAAATGCTTGTTTTTTTTTTATTTTACCACTTTTATTGCGTTTAAAATGAACGTCCGAATATTATTTGCGTCCCTTAAGAAATATCAATGCATTTTATTTTACTGTGCTTTTAATGAATTTGTTAAAAATATTTTCTACCAATAGTCAATATGTTAGTTAAGCGACGGAATGTTTTCAGTGTCTTTTTTATTTGTTATTTATGGGTCTAAAAATTTCTAACATTAATTCTAAACTCCTTAATAAAACCTCTTCGTTGATATCCTTCTATTTTTATTGTATAGTTACTCTGACCATGTCAACTTTCTTACGTTTCTTTATTTTGCACATCTCTATGCTTTTGTTTTTCTTCTAGATCACCTATAAAGGTATCACCGTTTTTATTTTTTTCATCTTTAAACATTTAGATGCCTCGAAATAGTTTTCCTATTCAATCATTAGTTTTATTAACCACTCTCAAAAGCGAGTAAGCTTTTAGATTTCACACTTAAAATTACTATAATATGCGATTTAAGATAATAAAACATTATTTGATAACTCTATTTCTATATTTTGTTGCGCTAAAGCGACATTTTATTAAATTATTTACAATAAGATACAGTGACTTAAAATAAACATTAGTATCTATTCTAAATATATTTTAGAATCTTAACAATGCTAAAAGCACCTACATAGTAATTTCGGAATATGGTGTAAACCAATAATGCATCGTCGGCAAAGAGCTGACATTCAAAACAACATTTTACCTTGTTTTTAAAAGTGTTTACGTAAAAATATGACAAAAAGTAAATAAACCCGTGTATTATGTGCTACCACCGCTAAATCTAATATTCCATTGGTCAAAATCTCTTTCCTTTTGAATTTACGGAAACTAATATTTATTTATCTATCGTACTTTAGTAATATTAATATTGCAAGTCAAAATTTATTAACAGGGACAGTTTTAGTTTGTGCAAATGCCCATACAAATGTTGCCAATAAAAAGAATATAGAATTATGGAGTATATACCTATGTATTTCAGACTGAAACTTTTGACATCAGATATAGAGTTGGCATTAAGTTGTATAATGTCTACAATAAATAAAAAAGTAAATTTTACAAGGCATTATCAAATAAAGCTCACATAAAGTAATACATTGTAACTTAAGTATATTTTTCGTAGGCCTAAGGCAGAAAGAATTCTTGATACAGGAAGAATAATTCGCCTTGTTTTAATCCTTCATAATGCAGTTTTATTCCCGCGTATTATTACACTAAACGTCAAAAATTTCAAATTTGATAGTTTACTAACCAATCAAATTCCCGCTATGTGACAAACATAGACAGAATAGAATTAAACTTTTGGTTGTTCGTCTTTTTGCTTTTGTATAAAGTCCTTACATATTCTTATAATTAAAAAAAAATTGTACATAATTTCAAAGAGTTTATAAGAATAACCTATATACATCGAGAAGATAATATTTTAATAAGTTGCCATTGCTCTACCATTTTCCATACTAAGTAATGTAAAATATATTAAATAATAAGTTATTTCGTTAGCTCTCTAGCCAATGTAATCTGCCTTGTTGGTAGCTGCGTTTGCGGCTGCCGTGCATGACCGTGGATTCGAACCCAGCTTCTCCTATCCACTAAAGATTTTCTTAAGCCTGAATGGACAGTGCGACCCGCTAATTTAATATCTATAAAGGTCCGGTAAAGGTTCTCTTTTTAAACAAAATTGAAACGTTCAAAATTATAATTAAATATTTTTACAACATTTTTTATTACTTTCTCATGATTTTAGATACGATATCATTTATATATTAAACAGCGTATTACGGAGGAAATAAGTCAACATTTGTTATCTACTTATTTAGTGGGCCACCGACCAAAATTCTACACTATCAGTGATTATAACCAACTATTAGGAGACAAATTGATATCCTTATCAGCATATCATAAAATTTACGATACTAGCCACAATAGAAGTACAAGTCTTCTGCAAATATCATTTACGGTTAACCACTGAATTAATTTTTTTATGTCGTATAACATATGTATTAGATTTCCTGTGTTTTTGGTGTAACTTTCCGTTTATTTTACCGCTGCTCTACCATTCTTTAGACGCAAGGAGTTTTGGAACTAAAATCACCAACCGATTTCTTTGGTAATAAGTTTTTCTTCTTCAAAAGTAGTTTTTTTAAAGTAGTTGTAGTAAGTAAGTAAAAATTATTTCCGCACTAATCCCCCTTACTCATAAAGGCCTTTAAAGTTTTAGTCAATTGATTAGCTTAAATTCTTACGGTTTTGTTTGGCATAAGGTTGGTTTTGCTAATAAAAATCTCGCTAAACAGTGACTAAAATTAAGAGGCGTTTATGAGTAAGGGGGCAAGTGTATAGAGTTGTGTCTTGTTTAACTTTAAACTATGGTAAAATGTCTGTCTAAAGATTGGTAAGCAAGAATTAGAGTCCAGGTGTAATTGTACGGATGGGTGCGGCCCGTCGCCTTCGCTTTACTGATCTACCCAAGTGGTATTTGCTACTTCGTTTTAAGGACCAGCGTCGGAAGGCTGTTCTTCAACTTAATGTTTAGGTATTATGACGTTTTAAAATTTATATTTTATATTATATTAAAATGTATACCTACTTATATTAATTTGCAAATAGGTTTCCGTGTAAGTACCTAGCTAATAAGTAATTCCTTATACGGAATAATGTTACTTTCTTTCTAGGAATTAAGGTCTGTTTTAATAAAATTATTATTTGGAAATAAATACATCATGATAGTAAATAGGTATATTATCATATTTAAATAAATACGCGTTGCGGCGCACTTCACTAATACCTATACCTTCGTTATTTCGCTTCGGATCTCAAGACGCTATTGTTTTTTCAGCGCTTTTGGGAAAATGCATACCGACTCTACCTAATATTTTTTTATTTAAATTAAATAATACTTTATTAAAAATTACGTAATACATCTTTACATTTTACATTAGAGGGATCTTCTCTTGCGATTAAGAAAACCCTAGTGTATTGTATTTGTAATGAATGTATCTCCGAAATAAATTACCCACGTTATATCTTATGATATTTAGTGAGTATATAAAACGAGATCAAATGTCATTGTACTACTACTTAGTAAATACAAATGAATTATAATTAGTAACAAAAAACTTTAACAAACTGTTATAATTGCAAGGAAGGCAAAAGATTCTTTATAATGATTACCGTCGGTCTTCAAATCTACAACTATGGGAACAAAAAACTTACTAAAAGAGAATAAAATTAATAAAAATAAATATCCAAAATTGTTTTAAATTACACAATGTTTTTAAGATAATCTATTTAATTACGATGTTAATTGTAGTTTTATCAATTTCAATGCGTAATTTTTAATTTATTACTGTCCAATTGAACTAAGTTTTATAACCTTTTTTAGTGCTATTTTTCCTGCTGGCAATGTATTATCGCGTCGGCCTTTTAAAGGAAAAGTATCTAATTAAAATCTATGGCAATTATAGCTGTTTTTACTTATTTTTTGTACATAACATTCCTTGGCGGTCTTTCTGTGTAATGTAGAACTATGTATTTCATGTATTCGAGACTGAGACAAGGCACATATCTATATAACAACGCATTACATCAAACTAGCCACTAATTATAGCTTAAAACAAATACTTTAAAAAATGGCGGCTACATCTCTATGTATTCGACTTTCTTATAGCTCTATGGTAAGACTTTTAAATGGCAGAACCGCAAAGCTAATTCCGCCGCATCAAATATTAAAATAATATCACGAAAAATAAGCACATGTGCATAAAGTTATTGTTTGACATTGACAATATTTTAAAGTTCATGATCTTTATTTAGACAACATCTGTCTTATAATAATCTTTTATATAAATTATATTCAAATAAACCAGCGCCATTATAAAAGTATAACTTTTCTTTTCCTTATGAAAAATTTAGCGCTTAAAATACTCTATGAATAGAGCATAAAACCATAGCTAAGTTTCCTTTTTTTTTCTACTACAATTATATTGATTATACATCCACAGAAATATTATAATTGCAATATTATTTAAATCATTTAAATACAAGAATATCTCGACCTCATAAGTAATGGTAATAGCATACCGATAGAAGTAGGCTAATGTCTAACGATACATATGATATAATAATTAGATCGCTACCTACATATTGAGATATAATGGTGATGCACTCTAAAAGATATGATAAATAAAAGTTATATTCTTTCCTTTGCTTCACCATGGCAAGGGATGTCAGAGAAAAAGTAACAACTTCCACGGTTTTCTCTATGGAAAAGGGGAAACTTGTCTACAACCGCTGTTTACGATGAATTGACATAGAGTTATTTTTTTTTATTTATTCTTTAATAATGGCGTTATGAACATAGTTCATATTTGCTAGTGTTAGGTGAGTTTAATATTACATTCAGTAAGAGTGCACATTTATATTAAAAAAAAAGAGTTTGTTTAAGTTTTTATTCATCAAATTTGCCTTTATCACTTGCCTTTACTTGACTTTTATGACAATTATAGTGCGAGAAATACCTAGTAAGTAATGATTTTTAGGTTTCCCAGTCCGTTAACATAATTAAAAGAAGGAAATCACTAGATGTTTAACATTAAATACCTAACTACTATAAACTGCGGTACAAGTAGAGTTACAGTGGTTATTGCATTTTTTTATTAGCAATAAATATGTTTTACAAGAGAAATAAACCTATTTTATGTTTACTGATAAACCAAAACATAGGTATATATGTATTCACACGTATTAGTTCGATATAAAATAGTTTACTTGATACTAAGATTTGACTTATATTGTTTTAAACATAAAGAAAAATTTTAAATGGACAAATTATTACATATTATAACTACTATTTGGTTTCTAATAAAACATTATATTCAGACTATAAATTATGTGAAAGAAGTTTAAGCTAATAGAGCACGGACGTAATTTTTTAATGTATTTGACGCAATGTCAAGTTTAGGACACATCCTTATAAGCTTTATTATAAATATTTTCAATGCGTCAAATAAAACTTTTAGAACCGGCGGAACTAACACAGCACTAGCTTGTACACAGATAATTATTATAATTAACTTTCTATTTATTTAATTGCAACATTATGAATTTTTATTTCATATTACAACATTTTCTGATACTGTCAAAATGTTTAACTATTTCCTTATTGTTATTCGGATAGTAAATGGGCATTATAAATGTACATAATATAATATTATTATTCGCTAATGTCGGCAACGAAACTCTTTAAGGTTAAAATAAATGTCTTGTTTATTTGATTGATTTAATCGGTTTTCTATTCAAATTGCCATGTTTGTTTGCCGCTGCATCTTTCAAAGTTCATTCTCTTGTTGCAAACATACTTATTACAATAATTTAGCTTTCTATCTGTCATTTTTATGGCTGTCAAGTTATTTATTTCTACTATTTAATAATACAATTTCTAAACAATGAAGGATTAAAACTTTTATGTTACCAAAGGCAAAAACAATAGAACCCTAAATCTTTGCAAAGTTGTCCCCACAAATACCGTTAGGGGCCATCTTTGTAACTCGCACCATAGACACAAAAAAAAGTTTTTCTTTTCATTGTCAATTGAATTTTATTGTCGGTTTCTGAGATACTCTTTTGTGTGAAACTGTGCGTTTAAAGCCGCTTGTACCTCGACAGATTTCACCTCGTCCTCCCCATAGGCCGTAAGAGAGCATTCAACAATAGACTCCCCGCTGTACGCCATTTTATACAATTTATTGTCCCGATTAACAAAACTAAAGCTTGCTATTCCGTCAGGTGTTCAAATATTCAGACTTATTCATATATTCATCAATCGGATTTATTCACATGAACGTGGAAACGTCACTGGACAATATCACACTTATTTGTGTTCACTTATAACTCTGTTGTATCAGATTGTCTTGATTACATTATCAAGATGTGTTTCACGCGAGTAATGCATTCATTTCGGTTTCATTATCATCAACAATGCGTTCTAGCTTAAGTTGAGCTGTAATGTATTCTTAACACGTAGTAAGTAACTACTTTCCTGCTCTTGTATTACTAATAACATAACGTTTAGAATCTCTACCTGTATTTTTGTACCCATCCTATGTTTCCTTATCTGTCTCTATTAACATCTTGTTCTTCCTGTTACTTTAGTAAATATCAATGCGGATTTACAATGTTTCTAAGGACATAAATATTTTTATTATTATTATCAGTTTTCTTAACTTTATCAACGGATTTAATGTTTATCTTTTAGGCTATCGGCTTTACTGTACGGGAACCTATATATTTGTGTACATGTGTAGGTAGGTATATATGTTGTTATGTGTATAGTTGGTGTACATACCCTAGGCTGAGCCATGAAAGCTCGGGCCGAGCCCGGGTGCAAGGCTCCGCTGGCCACCACGAACGTTTTTGGTCACGGGCCGAACCTAACACAACACACTTGCACGTGAACACATACACATAAATGATCTGACACCGTCACAGCGGCCCGCTACCTCACTAGTGTCATGCTGCACTCGCGACGGTTCTTAACTGAGGTTTGTATGGTTCGACACGGGACGCGGCGAGGCCGAGCGATGCGCGGGGAAGCGGGAGGCCCGGCGCGCTCGGCAGTCTGGCGGACACTGGCGCGGCGGCGGAGCGCTGGGCCGACGCCGGGGCGTGGCGCCGCCCCCCGCAAGCGAGCCAATAGCGGCCGCCTGCCGCGCGGGTCCTCCCGCCGCGCCGCTGTGTGCGTGCGTGCAACACGCGCCGACCCAGCGCACAACACAACACACATCGCGCAAGCGACACCACATACGGTCGTGCGCTCAACATTACAGTTTGCTCTACAACAAAAAAAAATCTCTCGTAGATGTTTATAAGAAAACTATTGGGATGAAATGGACTTTAAAATAAGCATTTTAAATTTCAGATAGAGTTAATCTATGGTTAAGGAAGGAATCCCTTAACAAGTGTTGGTTGGATGGACGCATGCGTACTAGCCTATGATAGAACGTAGGTAGGTAAAAGTGTTTAATGTGGAAACTTTGTGATGGCAATGCTCGACCGCTACCATTCATAGATTCAATCTGTATTTACCAACTTGTTAAATGATATTATTAGTTCATAAAAATCTTTAAAATCTCTACTTTTATAGAGGTATTTACCTTCCAGCTATATAGAAAGCTTTAGAAGTGTAAAGTAGAGAAAAATAAACAGCGCCATTGACAAATGACATTGAGTATTGATTGTTATTATCTAGAGAGCTTTTTGTCTATTCTCCATCCTAGGGAAAGGCCTTCTCCAGTATCAGGGGGATACTTTTGTTAACACTGCTTTGACTAGAGGAATTGGTCTGTAATAATTTATCTAACACGAAATAAACCATATCTATTTTGATCCGAGATTGGGAAAGTAAGGTACCTACGTAGAGTTTTCTTATAATATCAAGATTAGACGTAGTACAAATTCATACCAACCAATTCCTTGTAGGAAAAAAAAATGATATTAAAACCTCTTTAATGAAATTTCTTTTTATAGAAGACGGATGACAATTTTAAATTTCACTGCGTTCTTTAATTGAGAACAGAAGTGCTACAAAACAGAATCTTATCATCATCATCATAACAACCCATTAATGTCCCACTGCAGGGACGGGCCTCCTCCCGTGACGGAGGGATACTTGGCCTACTAATACCACGCTAGCCTGACGGATTGATATAGGGTTTAATTTCAAGTTTTCCTTCTTTTTACTTCGTAAAGATAATATTCACGGATAGTCCTTTAGACGGTTTTGTACGACACCCATGGGATGAGATGATATTGTATTCTTACTCCGTCACCACACGGAGAGATCTTACCGTTTATATACCGTTTGTTATTATTTGGTTGTTTCTGAGCTAATAGAGTTAACTCAAACGGCGAATATAATTTTATTTCATTTGAAATCTTAACTTTGATAGATACTTTCTAGTTTTCCTGGGCTATAGGCATTGTAGAGTTTTTTTATGTTTTATTTACAATATTATCTGTTATAAGTTTGTGAAAACACAGACTCTATAAATGGAGAGTCAATTAACACTCAAATATTTAATTTCAATTAGGTAAATGAATGATTTTCACAAAGTTTTATACCAAAAAATATAATTTAATTAAATTTACGTAGTAATTTGATGTTTTTGGAGATTCAAACCAATTATTTACCCAATTCTAATAAAATGTTTATGGGACCAACTTGAATATGCAATCAAGAAAATCATAAGTTTAAATTTCTTTAAGAAATACCTAACTGTGTTTTCAGCTTGAAAGAGACATTGCAATCTTGCTCCATATATTCATCATAACAGCCCATTAATGTCCCACTGCAAGGACCAGCCTCCTCCCATGACGAAGGGATACTTGGCCTACTAATACCACGCTGGCCAGACAGATTGGTATAGGGTTTAATTTAAAGTTTTCCTTCTTTTTTATTTCGTAAAGATAATATTCACGGTAGTCTCTTAGTCGGTTTTTACGACACCCATGGAATGAGATGGGTGGTGACATATTGTATTCTTACTTCGTCACCACACGGAGTAAACATTATAGTACTTAAAGAAAACTCAGAAAAATAGTACTACCATGTTAATTTTTAAAGCCAGAGCACATCTATGCCGTCACCTATCAAACACAGAAATTGTTAAGTTTCCTAGCCCAGTGGTGTCACTAGCTACTGTACCTACTCTTCCTCTTAAACACAGTAACATTTACTTTAGGTACTTTACACATTACTTTTTAATGTGAATTAAACAGGCAAAATGGTGGTACGAATCCATACGGCCTCTTGCTACAGAGGCCGAACCTCTCGTAATCTTCGTTAAAAATTCTTTGCATTCGACTCTAAAGCAAACCCTATATTGAAACTTTTCATATTCATATTCGAATAAAGGAAATGAAAGTTTGCAAATACTTTATAATTCATAACAGTAATGTCCTACTGCAGGGCCAGGAACTTTAAAATTTGACCTTCTAACATAACGCTACCGGGAAGCATGGGTAGAAGGTTTTATGTTTAGTTTTCCTGTTTTTGTATTCGTAAAGATGATAATAGTACATGTTAACCAATTGTAAGTTCGACTCTAACGACGGCTGTAGTGGTGAAATTAACTCGGAAAAACTATAGGTATTCTCAACTATTGAACAAAAAACTATAGGTATTCTCAACTATTGAACAAAAAACTATAGGTATTCTCAACTATTGAACAAAAAACTATAGGTATTCTCAACTATTGAACAAAAAACTATAGGTATTCTCAACTATTGAACAAAAAACTATAGGTATTCTCAACTATTGAACAAAAAACTATAGGTATTCTCAACTATTGAACAAAAAACTATAGGTATTCTCAACTATTGAACAAAAAACTATAGGTATTCTCAACTATTGAACAAAAAAACTATAGGTATTCTCAACTATTGAACAAAAAACTATAGGTATTCTCAACTATTGAACAAAAAACGAAAATGGCAATTGTATTTTAATCTGTAGATTTAGTAAATTTTCCAAGTGACATGTTAATTTTTAAAAGGACTTAAAAATCTGGTTCTCAATTCGGTTGTATTTTTATTATTTTTGCTACTCCAGAACAGCGTGCCCACCAATTAGAAAAACATGTTTAAAAGGGACACCTAATGTTTTTTAGAAACTACTAAAATTGGATAAGTAATTTTGAATTGATAATTTTAAAATTTAAATTAATTAAAAAATTTGTTTTTTTTATTACACTTTTCAGCAGCATAAAGATTGATGTAAGCTTATGAGGGTTTTAAATTACTTTATTTTTTTAGTATTTTCACTGGCCTGATTGGTATAGAGTTACCTACCTACATCTCAAGTTTTGCTTGATTAATCCGCACCTAGAGATAATTGCGAAGTTTCCTTTAGTCTCCATTTACGACACTTTTGGAATAAGATAGGCTGGTGACACTGAATTATAAGATAAGATAAGTTAATGTTTATTCAGGAAACTTATGAGCTACAATTTACATGGTATATGAATTTTACTTAATTATTTTACCTAATTCTTAAGGGCGTACCAAAAATCTCCCAATAGCTTGCTGTCAGCAATTCTGTCTCTAGCCACCTCTAATCAAGTCGACGGCCTATTGCCATATGGAAAATAAGACTACTGTATCAAATACTTGATATATTAAAAAATATCCATATTTACTTTAATTAAAGAAAGTCTTTAATGCCTTACAGTAGAACGTTAAAGATTAGATACAGATCTATCAGTTACTCTTATGCGTGTTATATGATCTGTAAAATGAAGGTATTCACTTAATAAAAACTGTTTAAGTAATCCTAACCATATCATGATAGAAAACTTTCAAAATAACTGCAAAATGAATTGAAAAAGTCAATATCTTTTCACGGTTCTGTAATTATTGCATGTCGTTGCATGTTGGCTACATCATCACGCCACGCCTTCGAGGTGCAGGTAGAGTAATAGGCTAAAATATAAAAGAAACGAAAATAGCTTTAAGTTCCTTGAAATAAGGTGGTTTCTTGCTTAATCCTAGATTTTCGTGGGCAAGTACAGTTAATGTTAAACTTAGTATAGTTTGAAGGTAGTGGAAATTGTAGTACTTTTAATATGATTAGGTAATCGTTTAAGTGATTTTAAAGTCGAGTTTTCTGGAAATAAATAATACTTCACTAAATTTCCTTTATACAAAGTATAGATTTCTAAGACTTTCGAAAAAGATACAACTGTTTTAGAATAAAACTTGCCTTTCTTGCTATACCTACGGGGGTCGCAAGAGGCAACAAAAAGCATCCATAATAGTTTGCACTTTCATATCATATTCGATTAATTGCCAGTGTAAGTACCTAAAAGTATTTAAGTATGTTTATCCGTTGTCTAGTACCCATAGTACAAGCTCTGCTTAGTTTGGGATTAGATAGCGTTGTGTGAATGTGTGAGGATTACCTACTTCGTACATCGAAACAAATTGTTGTGTACTGGACACACCGATTTCTGATTTTTTGTCTATCAGGTGATAAACCAAAAATACAGGCTATCGCCACCCCAATTTGTCCCAAAAAGGCGAACTAAGGAGCTACTCTTTAGTCGTTATTAAAGTAGGTCAATCAATCAATCAATCAATCAATCAATCAATCAATCAATCAATCAATCAATCAATCAATCAATCAATCAATCAACTAGCCTATTGCAGTCCACTGCTGGACATAGGCCTCTCTCAATACGCGCCACAGAACTCGGTCCTGCGCCTTCCGCATCCAGTCCGACCCAGAGACCTTTATGAGGTCGTCGGTCCATCTAGCTGGGGGGTGTCCTACACTACGTTTGCCGAGTCGCGGTCTCCACTCTAGGACATGTTTGCTCCAACGGCCATCGGTCCTTCGACAGATATGACCAGCCCATTGTCACTTTAGCTTGCTAATACTACGAGCTATGTCGGTAAGTTTGGTAAACATGATCTTCGTTTTGTTCAAGTTCATGCCGAGTCCGACCCGTCGAGAGGTTCCATTTAGGCCCTGCAGCATCCCGTCAAGCTGTTCCAGTGACTCTGCCACGATGACGATGTCGTCAGCAAACCGGAGGTGTGAGATATACTCGCTGTTGATGTTAATGCCCCGTCCAGTCCAGTCCAACGTCTTAAAGACGTCTTCGAGCGCGTTGGTAAAGAGCTTAGGGGAAATTACATCCCTTTGCCTCACCCCTCTACGCAACTCAATAGGTGGGGTCTTTTTGTCCTGGAGCTGGACGGTCATGGTGGCAGTTTCATATAGAGATCTCAACACCTCGATGTACCGCCAATCGATGCGACATCGCTGCAGAGCATCCAGAACCGCCCAGGTTTCGTAGTGCACGAAAGCCATGCACAGCGGCTGATTGTACTCTTCAGTCTTCTGTACAATCTGCCGAACACCATGTATGTGGTCCACGGTGCTGTAGTAAATTAAAGTAGGTAACCTGGACACAAAACAGTGGCAAAATGGCTGCTAGTCTCGTGCGCCAGGTCGTGATTTAGAATTTCACATCCTACTAATATAATAAATGCGAAAGTTTGTGAGGATGGATAGATGTTTGTTGACAGTTCCTCCGTGATCATGTCGCTTGTAACAGCGTCGAAATATCGGAAACTCAACAACTATAAACATGGTAAATATCCCGATAATTCGTTAATTAATAGAGATGTTTGTTGCTCTTTCACGCAAAAACTACTGAATGGATTTTAATGAAATTTGGAATATAGGTAGTTTAGGGTGTAGAATAACTTTTAAGCTAACTATCCAACCCGGTGAAGCCGCGGGCATCATCTAGTAAGACATAATAATTCGTGTCATCCACAAAATTATTGTCTTGCATTTCCTTTTTGTCCGCTATTTTCATGTCTCTAAAAGCGAGGAAAATAGATTGATCCGAAGTGCAACAGTTGTATTAAAAAAAAACTAGTTATTATAAAAATATAAGTAAAGATTTACGATTCCAAATGCTAAATAGCTAATAATTATGTTCATATTACGCGCTCCTCAACTTCATAAGCAATAAAAATGCACTCATTAAAATTTTTCGTACTCGTAAATTATATTAAAATATATTCAAAAAATACCTATTTAGCATAGAAATTATTAAAAATAAAACAATTTTATGCTTATTTTTAATGCGAATTTAAATGTGTTTTTGTCAAAATGATCGTTTTAACCTTGCATGGCATCGTAAATGTCATTTTTGACACATTCATTTGTCATTATTGAAAATATATATTTTTTTAATTTGTTAATTTTAATTATTTCTCCGTATGGTGAAGGAGTAAGAATACAATATGTCACTACCCCATCTCATCCCATGGCTGTCGTAGGAACCGGCTAAGGGACTATCCGTGAATATTATCTTTACGAAATAAAAAGCAGGAAAACTTGAAATTAAACCTTATACCTATCCGTCTGGCCAGCGTGGAATTAGTAGACCAAGTATCCCTCTATTACGGGAGAAGGTCCGTCCCTGCAGTGGGACATTAATGGGCTGTTATGGTACATATTAATATCTTACTGACGAACGATAAGTCTACTAATACTAGGTTTAAGGTTATTAAAAGATTTCCGTCTTTTTTTTTAGTAGAGATGATACTATCTGTGATTGGTCAAAAAATGACTGAGTTCGGAAGTAATATATATAGTAATATGTATACACATTAAATACAACCAAATTGTTAATCCTATTCTTTTCAGGGTCGGATAAAAACCACGAACTTATTTGTGGTCAAAAACTTACCACCAAGTAAACTTGTTTGCCATATTACCCCCTTACTCATAAAAGCCTCTTAAATTTTAGTCAATTGATTAGCTTAAATTCTTACGTTTTTGTTCGGTATAAGGTTGATTTTACTAATAAAAAACTCGCTAAATAGTGATTAAAGGAGACGGTTTTTTTTGTTCGGCGAATAGGCCCAGTCACAAATTGCGAGTTTAGGAATGAAATGCATACAGTTTATTCCTTATAATCTCTAGATAGACAGTCTGCATATATCAAAACTTCCTCAAGAGGGAATACTCTGAAATAGGACAATCAAAACATGACTCTAGTGACAACCTAAAATCTCACAACAGCGATTGTCTAATGAATATACACTAATAAGGCAACCAAGACCTCTCGAAATAACGCAGTTTTTGCTGGCTATTGCTTGTAGATCTAAAATAATAAGGTAGTTAAAGAGAAACAATACACTATATATATGACACAGGAAATATTTATTACTGTTCACAATTATAATTAACACAGTCATCTCTTAAAGCAGTATTTCATCTTAAATAGACGCAGGTGGCTCAAGCTCACCTAAAAGCAGAGCCCAAGATAAAAACCACACTTTACACATCACATATGCACAGCAGCTAACAGTGACTGTGCCTCTGCTCAATAAGCAATAACAACAGTATCCAGGAAGCGCAGCTTTAGTGTGTATTAAGCACTCTATCTAAAGATGCCATTTTTATAAAATATAAAAGTACAAATAAATCATGCATTTATCTAATAAAATCTGAAACAATAACAACGTTGTCATGACAGTGTCAAACTGATTGAAACTGTACTATAGTGTGACCACAGGAGCTGTGCACCTCCTGAGGTATGCGCGCGGCGAGAGGGGGGTGGACATATAGAGTACATGATAAATACTGGTATAGAATAAAGAGTCTATGATGTAGCTACTAGCGACATCTGACGCAATATACTTAAGTTATTTGGCTGGTACTGGTCGCTGCACGAGCGGCTGTAGCAGTTTTCTATTAAAAGACAGTTTTTTTAAAAACTCCAAGAAAGTATTTACATTGTTGTATAGTTTTAAGCGTAAATAGGAACATTATTTGTGTTTTTATAATGTAACTTTGAGAAAAATGACATCTATCGGAATGTATCAAATACTCTAAGAACATGAAATTCTTAAAGAAAAATATAATGGTCGAATTGTTATGACACTGCCGTCAAAACTCGTGACAGCAGGTAGGTGTCCGTTATGGTAGCATACACAAGAGCTATATCGAGTTGGTTACTATGCCAAAAAACTCTGCATAAATAAAAAATAAAAAAACCAATTGTTAAGATTAATGATGAGGAATTAGAAATCGTTAACACTACAGCATTCCTAGGAATTACTTTATACAGATTACCTTCTTACTCATGAACGCCTCTTTTTAAGTTAATTGATTACCTTAAATTCTTACGGTTTTGTTTAGTATAAGTTTGATTTTACAAATAATAATCTCGCTAAACAGTGATTAAATTTAAGAGGCGTTTATGAGTAAGGGGTGAGTTCTTATTTATCACCTGCATATTTTTAATAAAATATGAGTATATTTGGGTTGCATTGTGATCAACTAAGTAAGTGTAATATACTCAATACTTTATTGCGTTCCACAATGTACAAAATAAGATGGTAAATTTAGTTACAATAGATCAATTGTGGACCCTGTCGGGCACAGCATAGTTTAGTAGGAGAGAGGAGGAAGGACGCTAAAATTTAAATATCTATATATTTCTATACTAGTTTTTTTTTTTTACAAAAACCACTTTATCTTTAAAAATATAAACATTATTTTATTTAAGTGTATAATGAAATTATTAAATCGCATATTATAATTAGATTTCAAATACTTTTAAATTATTATTTTCAACATCAATAAATTCTTATTTTAATAATATTATTGGATTATTGCAAAAAAAAATATAAAATATGTAAAATTATTATGTTATTAGATTAAAAAGGTATTAAATTATTTTTATAAGTAAATTATTAAATGTCAAAATTTATTATATTATTATTTTGGTAAATATTATTAAATTTTAAAATTATTAGATAAATTGATATAATTATTGAATCATTATTAAATACATTATTTTAAATAATTAGGTGAATGATACCTACTGTGTATAAATACTGATTTAAACATTAAATAATTATTGCTTAAAATTCCTTATTAGCTTATATTTGTGTTATTTTGTCATTCAGGTATTCATTAATGCTATAGTAGGATTTACTTAGAAGTAGTTCTTTTAGTTTTCCTATAAATGTACTAAATTTGATCTCATTTTTTATAGAATCAGGTAGCTTGTTATATATTTTAATTGACATTACCAGGGTGCTAGAAGAGTGCATAGCAAGGTGTGAGGTAGGTAAATTAAGCCTCTTCCCATGGCGTAATGTCAACTTTGTTTGTTTGTCTTCTCTCTTAGAGTAGAATGTAGGATGTTCTCTTACAAATTTACAAAGTTCCAGAATGTATAGGCTTGGTAGGGTTAATATTTTTAGTTGTTGGAAGTGAGATTTGCAACTTTCTTCTTGGTCTATGTTTGTAAGTATTCTTATTAGTTTTTTTTGTAAGATAAATAGTGTGGGTGCATCAGTACTATTACCCCATAGAATGATACCATACTTTAGCCATGCATATGCATACGCATAATAGGTTGTAATTGCTGTTTTGAGGTCTGTGGTTTATTTAATTTCACGTAGAGCATAAGAAAATTTAGATAGTTTGGCTCTAACTTTATCTACATGAGATTTCCAGGTGATTTGAGAGTCTATATTTATTCCTAACAAGGATATATATTACAGATATGTCTATAAAGTCGTCAAATTTGTGATTTTTATTAGTTCATTAATCTATACTATTATATAAAGCTGAAGAGTTTGTTTTCTTGTTTGAACGCGCTAATCTCAGGAACTACTTCTTCGAATTGAATTTAGTTTTCAGTTTTGGATAGACCATTGATCGAGGAAGGCTATAGGCTATATAACATCAAGCTAAGACAAAAAAAATTCAAATTTAGGGGGCCTAAGGGCCTACTCAGAAGGCTCATGGTCACTCAGAGGGCAATGGAGTGACCTATGTTGTAGCCTGACCTATGGACCTACTCAGAAGGCCCATGGTGTCTCAGAGGGCAATGGAGAAAGCTATGTTGTAGCCTGAACTATGAACCTACTCAAAAGGCTCATGGTGTCTCAGAGGGCAATGGAGAGAGCTATGTTGTAGCCTGACCTGTGGGCCTACTCAGAATAATCATGACCACTCAGAGGGCAATGGAGAGAGCTCTGTTGTAGCCTGACCTATGGGCCTACTTAGAAGAATCATGGTCTCTCAGAGGGCAATGAAGAGAGCTATGTTGTAGCCTGCCTGACCTATGGGCCTACTCAGAAGGCTTATGGTCATTCAGGGGCATTGAAGAGAACTACGTTATGAGTTTCCTTGCATGATCGAATCAAAAATGAGGAGATTCGCAATAGAACCAAAGTAACCGACATAACCGATTAAAGTAGCGACAAGCAAGGCACATAGCGCGGAGAACCGACAGCTGTTTGGGCAGAAAGATTCTAGAATGGCGACCGCGTACCGAAAAGCGCTGGTGTGGACGGCTGGAAGCCGATGGATGAGGGAGGCACAGGACCGCACAAGGTGGCAATACTTGAAGAAGGCATATGTACAGCAGTTGACGTCGATTGGCTGATATGATGATGATGAATAAACTTTGTATGAATTATACAAGTTTTTTTATTTCATTTTAAATTTAATCGCGGACAAAGTCGCGTTATACAGCTAGTCTACAATAAACTAATACTGACTTACGAAGAACAATGTAAACAATGAGTAGAGTAAATCAAAGTGGCACGCGGGAAGTGATTTTTAAAGTTATAAGGCGATGTTTAGCGGAGCACGATTCTGGTCAACTTTTATGCGATTTGGATGATGTTTATGAGCGAACTGCAACTTTGATGGGTATGTTATCGTGTTACTGTTTTTTGTAATCTGTCTCAAGTAATAAATTCAGTCCATTTCAGATCTAGAGACCAAAAACAGGCATTGTGTACATAGCACATTTTTAGGTTAGATATTCATTGTAAGTAAGAAAAATCGTAGGACGACCATTTCTGTTGATACATTATCAGTTGCATAAGTATAATTTAGTCAAGATTTATCCCAATTTGAATTTGAATTAATTGCTTTATGTCTATATTACGATTGATATTGATAACTAAACTATGTCACTTTCGCATCGACTGGTCTGTCTACAAAAAATAATTAATTGCAATATTTTATTAAATTTTATATCATTTAGCTCTTAGTGAATCCATGTTAAATGATATCTTGTTGGTTAATATTTAACACTGAATAAATTTTAGTTAGGTAAATTCAGTCAGAATTTCACGCATTATTTTTAAATAAAGAATTTTTCAAAAGAAAAGTTCCCTTTCTATCAGAACTATCACGTGTACGCTACCATAACGGACACCTATTTTTTCTTCGTCCCCCACCTCGCCGCGCATACCTCAGGGGGTGCACAGCTCCTGTGGTCACACTATACAGAGTATCTGCTATTGGCTGTTATTTACGTTTCGTTCTACGATTATTTTTAAAGTACGTTACTTAATAATTTGTATTAACCATTAAAATAAACCTAAGAACGTTCCAAAACAAGCATTTTTAGGTGTAATCCTTTTTTATTATTATTTCATTATTCCCTATTCGTTTAAGTATAGTTTGTGTTCGGTTAACTATATTAAGATAATAACTATTTTTGTGAGTAATATGAATAATATACATTACTGTTTAGGGTGGTGCGAAAAAAAACCGTCTCCTTTAAGAGGTGTTTATGAGCAAGGGGGTTAGTGGTAAAAAACCAAGATATTTTGTTACATGCTTTTCCTTGTATTTCTACACTCTATTCCTATAATATATTCTCTGATGAAAATTAAATATTATTTTGTATAAATTCTGACAGTTTTTTTTAAACTTAAGATTAAAGATTATTCTCAAACATAAAAGTCATTCAGTATGTTAGTTTTGATAATAACATAAGTATATAATTAAATGTAATTATAACTCGTAAATATTACTAATTGTTAACAATTACACTACAAGTGCAGTTGTCATAATTATTATTTTGAGGAAAATGTTATATTTTAATTTTGCAAATTGTTTTCGTATATTTATTATATAAGTATACGTTATATACGTTAATAATACAATATGTCACCACCCGATCTCATCCCATGGATGTCGTAAAAACCGACTAAGGAACTATCTGTGAATATTACCTTTACGAAATAAAAAGAAGGAAAACTTGAAATTACACCCTATACCAATCCATCTGGCCAGCGTGGTATTAGTAGGCCAAGTATCACTACGTCGCGGGAGGAGGCCCGCCTTGCAGTGGGACATTAATGGGCTGTTATGACGCTGGTAGTTTGGAAATTCAAGTTCCTTTTTTATAGTTTGCTGGTATTTCTCTGAATAATGACGTCGTAAGGCGTTGCTATTCTATCGCATACTGTGTTTGTCAAGGAGAACAAGGATAAGTAAGCATAATCTTTACAAAAACAAAAGAAGTAAAGCTTAACTTAAAACTCTATACTTAACGTACCTGCCGATGTAAATAGACTTTTAGTTTAAGTTTTTTTTATCATTATTAAGTTTTAAATTCTTGTAACATTTGATTCTGACATTATTATAAATATCTACTTCAATATCCTTTAATAAGTAAATGTTGATTTTATTGATTCAGAAATAAACATCGTACACAATGTGGTTTCGTATTTCGTATATTGTACTCGTACAGAAATTTGTATTGTTGGCTACTACTAACGCCATCTGTTGGCGAGTAGCTGACCTATTTATGTATAAAATACGAGACAACTTTTTGTTTTAATGCGTTTTATTTGTTACTTACTGTAAAGGTTTACAAAGGTAAATTAGTAATCAATATAATAATATATTTATTAAAAATTACATTTAACTAATAATTTATAACTATAATTTATGTAACTATATTTATTTATTTATTTTATTTATTTCCAAAACACTTACAATACACTTAAAATAATATTAAAAGCCGTACCACGGAAACCACTCAGGGTTTATCTGAGTACAGGCGAGCCGCTAATATTGATATTAAACATTACACAATTCAATTTACATTATATTCTTATTTACGAGTATATTACAATTATTACTACCTGAAATTACATACACAAATATCAACCCCTTGCAAAATGAGTCTACATAATAGACTCATTACGCAAGAAATGCCCCCTCAACCTGGACTTGCAAGTCTTTGAACCACTTCTATATACCTTTTGTAGTTTTTCTGGAAGATCATTCAAGTAATAAGGAATAAGATAATTAGTTATTCTTGAGCCATACAAATTTAATGTCTTTGGTAAAAAGAATTTATTTTTGATCTCAATCCTTCTCAAGTTTACAGGTCTTGACTTTTCTATTATAAAATCAGGCTCATTGCATTCAGTAAGGATACAATATTTTATTTTATCATACACATTCATAACATTACAATAATTAAAAAGGTCTGCCTCCATATTCTTATATTTTTTTCTTATGTGATTGGGCACTATAATTTTTAATAATTTTAGTTGTAACTTGTAAATATCTGCAAGGTAAGTCTTGAATGTCCTTCCGTAACTACTCAGACCATAACCGAGAACCGAATCAGCCAGGGCCACATAAAGCATTCTTAACGTTTTGTATGGCAGTTTATATTTTAATACACTTAGTCTACCAATTACAGATCTTAACTTGTTACATACATATTCTTTATGCGGTCCCCAACAGAACCGGCTGTCAATCACTAGTCCGATGTACATATGTTTATCTACAACCTCCAATGTCGGACAACTGCAGGGATTACAGGGTTGGTGAAGACAAGAATGCTCATGGGCAATAATTATGGGCTCGATAGATGATTTGATATGAGATGAATGAATATGAACAACTTTTGTTTTTGATGTGTTAATTACCAAGCCTACGTCATGAGCCCATTTACATAGTCTATCAAAACAATATTGCAGAGATCGTTGTGCCTCATTTACAGATTCATGCGCAGCCACTATGCAGGTGTCGTCGGCGAACTGGTATACAGATCCTGAATCTATGGCATTACACATGTCATTGACATATAGTAGGTACTCAGTAGGCCCAACAATGGATCCTTGAGCCGTGCCTATGGTGGTGTTTATCTTAGTACTGTATTCATTTTTTATTTTAACAGATGTGTACCTATCTTTATGGTAGTTTTTTAATAATTCTAGGGTGGGTCCCTGTATACCATTTTGCCACAACTTCCTATAAAGTGTATCATATTTGAGCACATCAAAAGCTCTGCTGAAATCAACAAATAAAGCTAAAACATTCATTTTTTTATTTAAATATCCATTAACCTCATTAGTAAAGTCACTCAATAATTTAGTGGTACTTTTATTTTTCTGAAAGCCAAACTGTTTTTTATTAATTATATTATTTTTGTCTAAATAGTTACTGATTTCATCACCTATATATCTTTCAATAATCTTATCTATACACGACAGTATCGTAATGGGACGATAATTACCAAGATCCGTTCGTTCTCCTTTTTTGTAAATAGGGCGAATCACTCCTGTTTTTAAAAGGTCTGGATATATACCCGTTTGAAAACAACAGTTAATTAGATGAGTCATAACAGGTACTAATTTTAAGTGAATGTACTTAACATCTGAGGCCCGAATACCATCATATCCCGGACTTTTCCGGATAATTTAACCGTACCTATAATTTATGGCTACATATTTTTCAACGAGTTGATACCTAATCGTCTAACTTAGCTCTAATCATTGACTGCTATGAATTTTGTACAGGAAAAATACAAATATATTAAAGTCCTTTAAATAAATGAATAGTTTACACTTAAATTTACTTCTAACTTCTAAATTGTACGCATATCAAAGAACTAGTCATTTTGTAACAAGTTTTTTAAAATATTAATTATACAAATAAATACTGTGAAGATTCTCCGGTGTTTTCAATTATGAGATCCCAGTATTCAACATGGTATGTATGTATAAAGACTCCCATATATATGATTACCAGAATAAAGTGCTACTTAATGCAGAAAAGATAGTCATTATAGCAGAAAGCTTTTGAAATAGCCAATCGCAAAATACCAAAATAGACAGATTCAGCTGAATACACATGCTGTGAACCAAAAACCTTATTAAGGTGGTGGAAAATTCATTAATAAGAGAGACAAAGGACTTGCACGTAGTTTTCAGAGACAGGTGACGTCAATCCGCAATTATTTAAAATTAAAAAGGTATTTTGTTACATTTTATTTTACTTTAGTTCGTTTTCTTTTAATTGTAAACAAATTGTATTTACATTATCTACTTGATAGTCAACTACACTTGTTATATCTATTAAATTACATTATAAAAATCATTTTTTAAGGATAGTTAATTTGATAGTTTAATAATCTGTAATTACCTAATTGTTCCGAACGTCTACCTCGTTATCAAATCTCGCCCCAAAGCTGTCGTAAAAACTGACTAAGGTATTATTCGCAAATTTTAACCATACGAATATAAGGCAAACTTAACATAAATCCCTTATACCAATAGGTACATCTAGCCGGCATGATATTCACAATAATATTCCAATAAATAAACAACCCATAGATTACAAACCAACAACAAAAAAAACCATCCACCACTATAATTGTCGCTATTAAGAATTCATAAACAAACCAATGAAATCCGCAGAAATATCATTATTACTAAACTTTTTTGTATCGAAAATATAAAATACTCATGACAAACATTTAGTTCGATTTTAATTAAAAATTAACATCGTACCTCTTTGATTCGTTTCAGGTTATACGTTGTTTTTTTTTTACATAAACTAAAGTCCAATGACAGAGGTATAATCCGTCGGTATTTGTGTGCCGTCTAAAGTTATTGTATAATATATATTCTAAAATAGATTAAAAATGTAATCATATTTTTTAACTAGTTTTTGTTAAATTTAACCAGTTTCCCACAGGTTGAATTTGTGAGTTTGTAAGCTACTAGTTGTTGTCTGAGGCTTTGTTCGCGTTGTGTTTATCGCGATTGGGTGTCGCGAATCATTCATTCATATTTCATATGCTTGTATGTATGTCAGGAAAACATACTATAATATTGGATAAATTTTCTTTCACATGCATTATTTATAAAGAAAAGTATTTGATTAAGGTTTTATCTGTTAGCTTAGAATGCTGCTTAAAGCAAAAATACTCACTTCAATTTATTTTTACAATAAATAAATTAAATTCCTATTTCAAATTAAAATTTCAAGTGTCTAGCAAGGTCGGCCATTTTGCAATAATTGGCGGCACTTTTGACAAATGCAATATGGCTATATTTTATCTATATTCGCACGTCATATTTAACATTATGAATAAACAGTTTTGCTTGTCTTTTATTAAAAAAACTTGTGACTCTATTATATTTAAAAATATGAAACAATTATGCACAAAACAGCTTATACTTATCACAATATAACACGATCACTTGGTCGTAAATCAATTTATAATTAATGTTTTTCCATGTTTGTTGAGCTGTAGATATCGAATAGAGTTAAATCCGCCATATTGGAATTTGACGACTTAATAATTGAACAGTTTGCTTTTGTTTCTAATAAATAGACAATTCTGTTTTTAAAAAACATTTAGACTACATAAAGCTATATATCGATCGCACAACTAACCCTATGTGGTGATTCTAGTGTAGGGGAATACGTTTTAAAAAACAAATCATTTTATAACTGATCTATCTACTTCTTTGTAAAATTCTCTTTAACAAGTAAATAAATAAGGCATAAAGGAAGCTTAAACATAAAATTATTTACATTCATCTATTAAATTCATAAGCAGCTGTTAATAATAAGAAATAACATCATAAATTATAAAAATTCTCTATGAAATAGACCAATATCAACTATAATACACTCAACCTTCATCAAAACACATAATCAAAAACCTTTTACTACCTTACATTAATAAATAGTAATAAAACCTTCCTGAATAATTATTGGCTGCATCGGCAATAAAACTATTCTCCATAGCCTCATTTATTAAAAAGCGAGCGAACTTTAACTGTCACTGTATCAAATTCAAATCGTTCCATTTTTAATTGTCAATCGATAAAAATCCTACCATTTATTTTTTTCTAAGAACTCTTTTTATGGGTCATTAAAAATGTTAAAGCTCTTATTAAAGTCATAAATATACGATTATTTAAGACATAAAATACATTTTTGTAATGTTTAATAATGTGATATTTTTACTAATAATGGTTTAATTATTTCTTCTATCATAGATATTTTAGAGTTTCCGTTTTACAATGAATTGAATTTTAAGAAGAATATAATATTGACTGTCAAAAGTCAAAAAGTCAGTGAATGTCAAATTTTACCTAAATAATTGTATTGTTCAGGTTCTTAAAAATGGTTCCCATGTTGAAACATGGTCGAGGTAAGCCTTTGACTTCCCAAACTAAAGAAGTTTTGTATAATTTGTAATAATAATCCGCACAGTACTGTGACGCCTGCTGAATTAGTTTCTGTATCAAGCGGAATATCCTTGTCTTCTGTCAGAAGAGTCATAACAGAAAGCAAGTGTCATTCTACAGACCAGTTATCAACCTTTAAAGCACCCAAAAAGAAACGAACCAGAAATCCTGCAATTATAATAGATGATTTTGATCAACAAGTAATCCGGAGAACGATACACAACTTTCACATTACAAATAAAGAAATTCCGACAGTGAAAATACTACACGCAAAATTTAAAATGAAATAGATTATAAGGATTGTGTAAGCACGCTACGAAAGCACGTCATTGCATTAGGTTTTAAATGGAAGCCGACAGAAGATAACCGCAAAGTGCTATACTTAAATAAAAAAAATAAAAAAAGTAAATAAAATATAAAAGTTCTCAATTATTTATTTCCTTATGTGCTGACCGTACACAACTACAAATGCAAAAATCTCTCTAAAATAATTTACCTATACCCTACTATAAACTAGACGATATTTACCACCGCTGAAGCGGTAGTGTAAAATTAAAGTATTACTTACTGTCTTTTGGTGGAATGGTACCTACAGTAGCTATTGAAATAAATAAATAAATAATCCTCACACATTCACACATCGCCAGTCCCAAACTAAGCAAAGCTTGTACTATGGGTACTAGACAACGGATAAACATACTTGAATACTTTTTTTTTGTAAAAACATAGAAAATACCAATGCAAACAATTATGTTCATGCACACAAAGATTTGTATTGAGCGGGAATCGAGCCCGAGACCTTTGCGTCGCAGCCATGTAATATACCGACTGCGCCACAGAGGTCGTCAAATCACAGGGTTATGAGACTAAACATATTCCCCCTTACTCATAAACGCCTCTTAAAAATCACTGTTTAGCGAGATTTTTATTAGCAAAACCAACCTTATGCCAAACAAAACCGTAAGAATTTAAGCTAATCATTTGACTAAAATTTAAGAGGCGTTTATGAGTAAGGGGGCTTATCTCTAGGGTAGCCAGCGTCTTGGCAATGATCTGTTATTGGTGACGTCTTTGGGCAACGGTTACCATTTAATACTGGCCACCTGTGTGCAACATTAAAGCAATAAAAAAAATTAAAAGATGCCGTTGATAAAAAGCTTGTTGAATTTTCTTTCATCATCATAACAGCCCATTAATTTCCCACTGCAGGGATGGGCCTCCTTCCGTGACGGAGGGATACTTGGCCTAATAATAACACGCTGGCGAGACGGATTGGTATATGGTTTAATTGAAAGTTTTCCTTCTTTTTATTTTGTAAAGAAAATATTTACGGATAGTCCCTTAGTCGGTTTTTACGATACCCATAGGGTGAGATGGGGTCTTTACTACCCTTTAATGACAATATGGCAAAAAGATTTGATAAGTAAGGCTAGTGGATCTGCAACGAAATGCTTATTTTTGCAAGAATAAGCAAAAATAAGTGTTTCGTCCGCAACCGTAATCGGCAACCTCCAAAACGATACTCTGTTTATTTACTTATTTATTCTTCTTTTTCGTAATTTATTTATCTGGAAACTATTTGCTTAATATGTTCTAAGAATACCTACAACATAAAAACATTAGTATTTCTGTCTATTTGCAGAAACACTTGAAACTATGACATAATATTATGTTTCCCAAAGTTTTCTGTTTTTTAACCCACAATAGTTAATTCATCACAAATCGTAATTTCGTATTTTTGATTACTGCCTCTGTGGCGTAGTGGTTATATAACATGACTGCTACGCAGAGGTCTCGGGTTCGATTCCCGCTCAATGCAAAAATTTGTGTGCATGAACATGATTATTTGCATTGGTCTGAGTGTTTCTATGTATAATTATGTATGTATTTACAAAAAAAAGTATATAAGTATTAATATCCGTTGTTCTGTTACCCATAACACAAGCTGGTTAAGTCATCTTACTTTGGGAACAGATGGCGCTGTGTAGAGATGTCCTTAAATATTTATTATTAAAAAGAAGTAGGTATATAAGAATGTTCGTTAATGGTCAACAGTACACTTGTACTATCCTTATTTAGTACATAGTATCTAAGAATCTAAGAGTAATATCAATAGGTACACATAGACACAAAAAAAAACATACGTAAATTTAAAACAAATTCTTTATTTAAAAAGTACACCAAGTAAACGGTGTTACCAGTCTAAAAAAATGTTAGAGATACAGATCGACAATGTAAGCTGTCAAGTGAGGTTACTTTAGCCACGAGAATAACCACGTGTTAAGCTTTTCTTACGATTATTATCTCTGTGTGACATTATGATTGACAGATCAAAGAGTGAGCGACGTATGACGCTGTTTCTTCTCGTGTTGTATTGTGTATTGGACAACAAATTAACTATACAATTGTTAGATTTTAACTTTAACTTACTTTACTTGATTTTTGAATAATAATAATATGCTTATTAAAATTCGACTCAAATCAGAGTGGTGATAAAAACATGTTTTTTGAAAAATGAAAAACGTTATATCTTAACCAGTTTTGATGAACTTCGGTCCATGATCTATAGGGCCTAGTTAGCAGCCTCCCTTTATCTGGCAGTGGTGATTATATTGCCACCTAATTAACAACGCTAATAACCTTATAATAAAGGTCAAAAACAATGAAATAACGAAGTTACTTGTGCGGGTTAAAGGGTTAAAACAAAAAAAAAATTTAAAAAAATACAACCGAATTGAGAACCTCCTCCTTTTTGAAGTCGGTTGAAAAGGAGGTTTTATTCAAATCGGTCAAGAAATAACTAACTTATGTTGTTACAAACAGATTGTCAGAGAGTTTTTCAAATAAAAGAGAAACGCCTAAAACTTTGAGAACTGCCGTAGGGTCTATTTACATATAGGGCTTTAGTATTTTTTTGTGAACAGAAAGTTTTTTGCGCTTTTTGCGACGCACTTCAAGGGGATGCAACTCATAATATTTTGAAAGAACAACATTTATGGTCTGCTAATATCAACGCTCATGATTGACGCAAAGTCATTTATTTATTATCTGTATTACAAACAGATGTGCGAGATCCAATTTTGAAAAAATGTCATCATACTTTTTGGGTTAAAATAACGGAATCTTTTTTCTTACGTTTAATACTTAGTATTCAAAACATATTGTCACAAAGTCATGTTGGGACTACATGACTTTGTAGCTATGTTGAGTTTTTTCTTTGTAACACTTAACTGTTAAATCTATTAATGTACTTTTTGTATTATGCATGTTAGAAACAGTACTAGGGTGAGTGAAGTCGCGATTTCGAATTCCACGCAATATGCAATTGTACGATCCACGAATTATTGTCTTTAGCATGTAGTATGTGCTTGTCTATTTCATGACACAAGGCAGAGGGATCTAAACCTATTGCTTAGTGTCCAACCCCCATCATTCGCCATTCTTACAGGGAGTCGTAAAAAATGTTTAAGATCGATTGGATAATCATCATAACAGCCCATTAATGTCCCACTGCAGGGAGGGGCCTCCTCCCGTGACGGAGGGATACTTGGCCTACTAATACAACGTTGGCCAGACGGATTGGTACAGGGTTTAATTTCAAGTTTTCCTTCTTTTTATTTCGTAAAGATAATATTTACTTATACTTAGTCCTATATACGTACGTAGGTATAGTCTATTAAGAACTTTTTTATCAGAAGAATCAATTGCTCCTTTTCAAATTTCAAATTCAAATTTCAAAATACTTTATTTCATAAAATTTATTACAAATTGTTTGAAGATTTTAGTAACTCATCCAAATAAACGGTTGTTACCTACGCACGTTTAAACATCAAACAAATATATAATTGATATGTCATCTTAACCATACAAAACTTGAAGCACCATTGTAGCAACTCAAATAATGGATTCACAAAATTAATATAATAATCTCGAACCATAGTGATTGATTGCAATGAGTCAGCCATTTTGATTTTTTTTAGTCTATAGTTCTCATAATGGCGGGACTTTTGATGGTTAAGTGTCGATTTTATTTAATATTTAACGCCTTTTCACTTATGGCGGTGTTTTAGAGGTGTTAGATGGCTTTGTTCAACGTTTTAGATGTACTTAACTGTGTGTATGCGTAACCAGAGTGCTGTGGAATGCAAAAAAAATACTTATACTTACGTACTTTAAGAAAGTGTAAATTATTTTTCGTAACGACGACGGGTTTTGTGTAGCTTCTGAAATGAAAAAAGAAGAAAATGTGTAGATACTCGATATTTAATATCGTATAATACTCAGTTGAAATACTACTGAGCGGAATCTCTACTCTGCTAGAATATAGTAATACCTACAATATTCTAGTTTTACATAAAAAAAATGATTCTTGCACTCGTCGGCCGCTGCCGCGGCACGCTCGCTTCGCTCGCTCGGCTCGTGCGTCCTTTGGTCACTAACCTAACCTAACCTAACCAACTGTTTCTGACTTTTGCCTTAATATTGTATTTTTGCCAGTACTATATCATATATAATGGCTAGTTAATGTGATTAATTCTGCGACATTTATCACTTTATCTAAATTGAGTAGCCATTATACATAACGGCTAGTTATTATGTATAATATTCATATTTATTACTTTGGCTGTAACATATATACAAGATTATTTTTTTTATTTCTATATATTTATTACATTGTCATCATCATGCCTCCTCCCGTGACGGAGGGATACTTGGCCTACTAATAGCACGCTGGCCAAACAAATGAGTATAGAGTTTAATTACACTACTACTAACTTAGTAAGTTTTTACGACACCCATGGGATGAAACGGGGTGGTGACAGATTGTATTCTTACTCCGTCACCACACGGAGAGTATTAATTGTATATTTATGAAGCATATTCTTAAATACTTAACTCAAAAGTAATTTTCTCTCTCCATTTGCATATAAGTCTTCAGATCTAATGTTGGTAAATAATGGCTACCTCAAACGCAAGTGTATAGTCAATTGTCGTTAATAATATTGTATTTAACATCGTAAATGGCTTAATAAACATTAGTAATTAACTTGAAGAACTTTTTTATGTGTGAGTTATGTTATTTAAAGGTTTTTAATTACGCAAAGAACTTTAAATGTTATTGATTGTGGTAGCTTTGTACAAACGATATTTAATAAATATAAATAAATAATAAATATTCCTCACACATTCACACAACGCCATCTAGTCCCAAACTAAGCAAAGCTTGTACTATGGGTACTAGGCAAACGGATAAACATACTTAAATACTTTTTTTTTGTAAATACATACATATTATACATAGAAACACTCAGACCAATGCAAACAATCATGTTTATGCACACAAAGATTTGCATTGAGCGGGAATCGAACCCGAGACCTCTGCGTAGCAGTCATGTTATATAACCACTACGCCACAGAGGTCGTCAAATGTGTTAAATGTATGTTTTGTTTATTTTAAGTTTCCCTAATGCCCGATTTACACATCGACAAGTACAGTAGCGAGTTAACTTGCATCACTGGCGAGTTAAGTCACTTTTTGCGTGTGGACGGCAAAAGCGAGATAAGTAGTAAGTTGCCGATTAAGTTGGTTTGAATACAGCTCGATCCTATTTTTCGGCGAGTTAAGAACGAAGTAGCCCCCTCTCTCGCGTCTCCCTCACCCCGCCGGCTCGGCGCTCGCAGCGCCCGCCGTGTAGACGGGCGAGTTTAGTACAGTTCACAAGTTCTAATATGTATTTATTTTTGTCTGTTTTTCTATGTATAATGTGTACGTATTTACAAAAGTATTTAAGTATATTTATGCGTTGTCTAGTACCCATAGTACAAGCTCTGGTTAGTTTGGGACTAAATGGTGTAGTGTAAAAGTGTGAGGAATACTTTTTATTTTTTTATTATTCTATACTTTTCTATTAAAATTTTATTTTCAATGTGTTGTGTAAGTGTTAATATTATTTCTCGTATAATAGCGCGTAAATTGGTATTCAATTGTTCAATGTCCATTTTATCGATTAAAATAACCGTACCTAAACAATCTCAGGCGACGCACGCCGGCACGCACGACGCGACTGGTCTTCGTCTCTGATCGGCAACTTATGAGCTGTACTCGCCTACGTGTGAACTGTACTTACTACTTATTACTTACTACTGAGCTGTCTATTTTTTTAACTCGCTACTGTACTTGTCGATGTGTAAATCGGGCATTACTAATAATACCTACCTGCGATGTTTAACTTTTTAATTTTTCCATGGATAAAATGGAGAAGTGACATCATTTATGCTCGAGCTAGGTATAATATGATAATTTTAGCACTCTCACAAAAATCTATGATACCGTAAAATTAATTTCCCAAGTTCTAACAGAACTTCAAACAGTCTTAATGCTGATTATCGCTTTTTGCGCATAAGGTGTTCCCAAACTGTGCAAGACTGTGCTGTGCAGACTGTGTTGAGAGGCTTCTATAAACATCAATTGAATAAAACAGAAATTCAAGTTCAATACAATTGTAGATAGAGCAAATAGTTCATGCATAGAATTATAATAATTCGCGCCATTTCATGTCTCACTTCAAAATAGGTAAAAATTAAAATAATCATTAGTTTGTTCAGTGCACATGTGGTATTACCACCTTCCGTCGTTTCCTCATGACTAATGCCCGATTTACACATCGACAAGTACAGTGGCGAGTTAAGTAGTATTTTAAGATTAAGTTGATTTAAATAGATCTCCATCCTATTTTTTGGCGAGTTAAGTACGAAGTAGCCCTCTCTCTCGCATCTCGCCAACTTAACTTGCCAAAAAATAGGATGGAGATCTATTTAAATCAACTTAATCAGCAAGTTACTACTTAACTCGCTACTGTACTTGTCGATGTGTAAATCGGACTTAAGTAACTACTACACATAGATATCTAATACGATTGCCATTTAAACATAATTGTAGATGTTATCTTACATGTCTACTTATTCAAATAGAACCAGGTTATCGTGTAACAACAGGTCACCAGCTTTGTAACGGACTAGAGACTGAATAAAATTATAAATTATTAAAAGTAGGAACTTCTTTTATAATAATAGTTACAATTTTTTTTCGTTATACTTTATGTGTAATGGGCATATCTGTTTCCTGTAATAGTTAATGGAAAATTAGAAATATAATTATCATCATAACAGCCCATTAATGTCCCACTGCAGGGACGGGCCTCCTTCCGTAACCGAGGGGTACTTAGCCTGCTAATACCACGCTGGCCAGACGGATTGCTATAGGGTTTAATTTCAAGTTTTCATTCTTTTTATTTCGTAAAGATAATATTCACGGATAGTCCCTTAGTCGGTTTATACGACAACCATGGAATGAGATGGGGTGGTGACATGTTGTATTTTTACTCCGTCACCACACGGAGTGAGAAGAAATATAATACATACATACATAATATTGTAAAGTACACCTAAACATTGATAATATCATTTATAATAATATAAAGCGATAGCATATTATTATAGTATTTTTCTAACCGAAGGTAAGTAGCATGTGCTCATAAGTGCGAGGATGGTAAGGGGTATAGCCTGATTTACACATCGACAAGTACAGTAGCGAGTTAAGTAGTAAGTTGTTGATTATGTTGATTTAAATAGATCTCCATCCTATTTTTTGGCGAGTTAAGTTGGCGAGAGAGGGGGCTACTTCGTACTTAACTCGCCAAAAAATAGGATAGAGGATTCAAATCAACTTAATCAACAACTACTCAACTCGCTACTGTACTTGTCGATGTGTAAATCGTGCTTAAGAGAGAAAAACAAAGAATCGACAATGTGGTCAATAAGCAATGCGTTTTTATTTACAGGGCTTATGTTACCCCACTTCTATCTATACACTTCTCTCTTAGGTATGTAACGGGTACGGGATAGGTACAGAAACTCTTTTACTACTTCTATGCCGATGTGGTGACACAGTACATAAAAATAATAACATAATACATAATACACAGTACATAATACATTCGTAAATAAAAACAATTTACTGTCTCCGCTCCAGTCTGGGTTTAGAGCTGGTCATAGTACAACTTCAGCCCTGCTTAAGGTGACGGGCGATGTGAGGGCGGGAATGGAGGAAGCTAGGATTACAGTGTTGGTCCTAGTTGACTTCTCGAACGCCTTTAACACCGTTAGTCATGACATTCTTATCTCTATTCTGTCCCATCATAAGGCTTCACCTGCGGCATTGGATTGGTTTTCTTCTTATCTTCGAGGTCGTCAGCAGTCTATTCGTATCGATGAAATTACCTCTTCTTGGTGCACTTTAGATGCTGGCGTACCTCAAGGCGGTATTTTATCTCCTCTATTGTTTTCATTATTTATAAATCTCCTAACTAAAGAACTCTCTGGCGACTATCATCTGTATGCCGATGACTTGCAGCTTTACACCCAAGCAAGTGTTGATCATCTTGATATGGCTATTGACGCGCTTAACAAAGACTTAAAGGCACTCCAAGATTGGTCTTTAAAATTTGGGTTGTCTGTTAACACTGACAAATGCCAGGCTATTTTAATAGGTAGTTCTCGTTTTATAGCCAAGGTTAATTTAGACACAACCTTACCAATTAAATTTAATGGCTGTATCATACCTTACAGTAATGTTGTAAAAGACTTAGGGTTATATCTTGATAGTACGCTAAGCTGGCAATCTCAAGTCAAGGTTGTAAGTCAGAAGGTTACTGGTACCCTTCGTTCCTTAAATCGCCCTAGGAATTTCCTTCCACACAAAACGAAAGCAATGCTTGCGCAGTCCTTAATTTTCCCTCTCATCGACTATGGTGATGTGTGCTACCTTGACCTGAATGCAGATCTGCTCAATAAACTGGATCGACTTCTAAACAACTGCATTCGATTCGTTTACAATCTTCGTAAGTATGATCATGTCTCCTTCTACCGTTCAGAGTTGAATTGGCTGCCTATACGTCAACGACGATATCTTCGGACGCTGACAACTTTATTTTCCCTGCTTACTTCTCCTAATGCTCCTTCTTACCTCATTCCACATTTTCAATATCTATGTTCCAGTCACAATAGACACCTTCGGTCTTCACACAATCTTTTACTTCTTTGTCCTTCTCACACCTCTGCTCTTGTTCACTCTTCTTTTATGATACAATCCATTCTTCTATGGAATGCCCTCCCTCTTGAGATCAGGATGACTACGAGTCGTGCTGCATTCAAAATTAAAGTTCGTCAACTGTGTACTGGTTATTAGCAGAATAACTTCCTTCCTTCATTATTTATATATTTGGTCTTACATTTATGTATATATACCTATATATATATTTATATATAAATATATATCTCTTTTTTTTATGTATAGTGTGTATTTTTAATTATTTAAACTGTTTCAACTATTTGTTGTTTTGCACCTACCAATTTACTTTTCTCTGCATCACCCAATGGTTAGCTGGAAGAGAATGCCTTAAGGCATTAAGCTTACCCTTGTACATTAATTTTTATTGTGTGCATAAATTATAAAATAAATAAATAAATAAATACAGTGTGTCACCACCCCATCTCATCCCATAGGTGTCGTAAAAACCTACTAAGGGACTATCCGTGAATATTATCATTACGTAATAAAAAGAATGAAAACTTGAAATTCAACCCTATACCAATTCGCTTGGCCAGCGTGGTATTAGTAGGCCAAGTATCCCTCCGTCACAGGAGGAGGCCCGTCTCTGCAGTGGGACGTTGGTGGGCTGTTATGATGATATAATATTTGCGGGTCTAAGTAGGCATAAAGGTGCCACGGAGTAAAGTATTTCATTAATACCTTCTATTAGTCCCTGTTGCAATCTTCCTCCTCAAAATAATAACGTAAGCACAGAGTGATATCGACGGACGCTTTGCTAAAAACTACCACCTAATACTTCAATTAATTATATTAAATTATACTTTAACGTCACGCCTATAGTTACGTTATCAAATAGAAGAATGGCTGTATAAAATAGTAATTATTTAGTTACAGTTTGTACTGTTTTAACATGAAACCCTAGCATTAAACAATAGGATATTACTCAGACAATTAATAAAGAGTACTTAATTTTATCAATGTAAATAATGTTATAGATTACTACACTATGGTCATATTAATCAGTGACATTTAAAAGTGAGGTGTTTCTTTTTTTCATTTGACAGGTATTTTTTTTAATTACGTTGCAAAATGGCCGTTTTGAATTTATTGGAATGTGTGACACTGCCATTGCAGGCTAAGTAAGTCGCTTAAATAGGTCTTTGATTATCCTTTGGCGTTGGTAATTGGTAACTTACTTAGTGTTAAATTTGATATTAATGACGTGTGAGGTTGAATGACTTAATATTGATACGATTTTAAGCAAAATTTATAAGTACGAGAATGAAGTGCACCTGCAAATGCTTTTTTTCTCTACGTTTAAAGGATTCGGCATTTGCCGAGTACCTATACATAATACATAATATTAAATTTATAATATTGTACAAATTTGACACTAATCATCTCAGCAGCTCTACTGCTTGATATTAGTTATTAAATCTCCATCGCAAAAAGAGGCTCGTTCCTGGAGGAGGACATTAATGGATCCATTTTGATTATATAACCACATTGATACCGACATTACATGATAGGTATGGTTTACGATTAAAGAGTATTTACTGACAATTAATTACTTACAAGTAGTTTCAAAGCCGACGGCCATTGATTTGTGATAATTGATTCTTAAATAGAATGAGAAGAAATAATTTATATTTAATGTAGGCATTATAAACTATTAATTTACTCGTCTAGTTATTTGTAATTAAATTTATCATTTATAATATAATATAGAATGATTTGCTTAATTAAAGTTATAAATATGTCGATTAATGATATTCTTTAAATAATAAATTTTAAATTATATACTAGGTGTTACATGTGACTTTGTTACGAAAGTTATTAAAACCTTTGTAATTTCTTTTATTTTTTTGCAAAAACCGAAATCTTTTTCGAAAACAGTCAGTATATTACATGGCTGCTACGTAGAGGTCTCGGGTTTAATTCCCGCTCAATGCAAATATTTGTGTGTGTGAACATGATTGTTTGCATTGGTCTGAGGGTTTTCTATCTATATATAGATGGTATTCGTTTTTATAATAAGCTCCCTAGGGAAGTTAATGAATTTTCAGTTAATAAATTTAAATCTTTTATTAAACATAAGTTAATATCGAAATCATATTATTATTATAGTGTAAAGGATTACTTAAACGATAAAAATGCTTGGATCTGAAATTGTCCTGTTTACTAAATAAAATAATATTTGTGAAGTGATCACCAAAAGAGCGATAGGAACCCAGCAGAGTTTCTTGTGGGTGTCTTCTACATGGTCGTGTTCCGAACCCTCAGTAAACTTAGCCGTTAAGTTAGACGAGCATATTATGTGATCACTATAAAACGACCTTCACACGCGGTATTTTTTATATCTTACGTGAATAAACTGTTTTTTCCTTCTTTCTTTCTTTCTTTCTATATGTAGGTATTTACAAAAAAAAGTATTTAAGTATGTTTATCCATTGTCTAGTACCCATAGTACAAGCTTTGCTTAGTTTGGGACTAGGTGGCGATGTGTAAATGTGTAAGGATTACTTATTTATTTATTTAACTATTGTACTTAGTCCATGTCACGAACAGTAACATCTGCAGCTATCTACTGGTGAAAGGATCTGTCACTGAGTTTTTTTAATGCTTTAAAACACCGAGCAGACAAGTAAGTAGCGCACTTACCCCCTTACTCATAAACGCCTCTTAAATTTCAGTCAATTGATTAATTAGCTTAAACTGTTACATTGTTTGGTTTAAGGTTGGTTTTCGTAATAAAAATCTCGCTAAACAGTGATTCAATTTAAGAGGCGTTTCTTAGTAAGGGAGTTAATGGAAATTGGTAACCGTCGCTTAACATCAGTAGTACAACACAGCTAAGATGCTGCCTATCCTAGACATAACCTATTGGTCTATATCCCTACTGTTATTTAACTAGCTACTGCACCCTTCCATCTCAACACAGAAATATTACTACACTACTTTATGGAAGTGTATTAAGCTGATACGTAGGTGATACAAACCTAGGCTTAAAAAAGAAAGAAATAATAATTTATTTGCATAAAATAAAGGTGGTACCAACGGTGGTGAAAAGACCTACCACTAAGTACACCACATAAATAGTAAATAAAAAATAATAAAAGAAACAAATAGCAATTTCCTAACACCCAGTACACCTTATTAAGAACTTTTTGTTAACATCTAACCATAGGTAATAAAAATGCTATAAAATATAGCCTATTAAAACCGAAATGTCCAATCAAAAGAGGTTTATATACAACTTTTATGATATTATGATTTTAAAGACGAGTATTATAAACTTGATTGGTCCGAAGTGTTTTAAGTGTTTTGTGGGTGGATCTATTAGGTAGTGTAATTTTGTACAAATTATACTTTTTTATGAGTTAAGTCTGGGAAATACTTATTGTTTTGTTTAGCTTTTATGTTTATGTTGAGAACTTCTTGAAATTTTTAATATATGTTATATAAATCTAGTTGTTATTATATATTTTTAGCTCATTGACCTTTGCTTGTTTTCGGCGTGATAGTCAGACGGTCGGTATGTCCGATTTCGTCCAGCAATAAAAGGTTATTAGTTGCATTAAAGTGGAAGACAAGCAAGTGTTCCACGTGATGGTAAGCAGTAACCTCCGCTTAAGGAATAGGAGAGCACAGTTAAGCCGTTCCTTACTCTGGGACAGGAGCTGTTATGACCTTGTATTTTCACTAGACATTAGACAAGTGTGTTCAAGAGTTCTCTTCTATGACCTAACCAATCGTCCAATTTAACTATGGCTCTATCTTCAGGCACATTTGATCCTGATTTGTGACGTAGGGTTCCTTAAACGTAGTGTCAAAGGTATTTCGTAACAACCATTCGTTATTCTCATTCCAGGACTATTTTCGCGCTTTCCATCAGGTTCGCTGCTTGGTGGTTTGGTCAATGTACCGTCAATATAAAAATGTATTAACTATCATATTTTTAATAAGTAATAAGCTCCATCCCTTACTTAATATTTTACGTTACATTTTAACAAAGTTCAAAGAGTGAAAAAGTAATTTTTTTCATTTTACAAGTAAAATCTTATAAGTAATTTGGTTTTTATCTAAAACTGGAAAATTTTAGTAAATTTATATAAATGAAATTCGTAACACATGTTGTTCTAGAAAAAAGGGAGGGGATGAGATCATTCCACTTTCTTCTGCTATTCTTTCTAGGGTCCTGTTCTTTCGTCATATTGGTTTCCCGCTTTGAGTAAGTATGTCTCTTTCCACCCCGGGAATCCATCTCCGGGATCTCTGTAACCCATATTCGCAATAAAATGATTGATTGATTGATTGGAAGATATTGGTCCCGGCTGTCTTCGGAGTGACAGTCGTTAAGCAACGTTAGAAGCCTATGGCTGACTAGAACAAATTCTCGACACCAGGTTGGCCACCATCCAAACGAAGAAAGAGCGTGATAAATTAACAAACATACAGATTGAAAAATTGTGCTTTTATATTAATAATAAGTTTTAGAAAGCTTGATAGGGTATCGTATCTCGTTTTATAATAAAGCTACCGACACAATATCCTCTTCGATGGAGGAGTCATAACCTCAATCAAAAGGACTATAAACTTTGACAAAAATTTCATGTTAAGCCGTCTTATAATTATCCATATATTACCAAATCTCAGGGCCAAACTACCTGGAGGTAGTGTCACCATGCTTTGGAAGAAACACAGGACAAAATGAATAAGTAAAAAATTCTGGGTTTTTTTCATAAAAATGTAGTTAAATTAATTTAAATATTAACTAAAATAGCAATTTAAAAAATCTTTATTTTGTTATAGTTTTATTATTAATTAATGTATTATATTATTTTATAAGATATTAGATAAGATAAGCAGGTACCGTTCATAATATCCTAGGCATAAATAACAAGCAGAACTGGTGTTTGATCTTCTAGAGTTATTGTTATTTTAATATAATAGTAAGCGACGCGTACAGCAGACCAATAAACCAAATAGATTTTTAGTATATATATCATCATCATCATAACAGCCCATTAATGGCCCACTGCAGGGACGGGCCTCCTCCCGTGACGGAGGGATACTTGGCCTACTAATACCACGCTGGCCAGACGGATTGGTATAGGGTTTAATTTCAAGTTTTATATATATTTGGATATTATTATTATTTTATTTACTTAAGACTTATATCACACATAGTTGATTTCTGTTAGCCAGAATTAAAAGCGTAGGTGCCACCGCAAAAAGCTCCTAGGATCGCATTTGTGAGTTTTGCTGAAAAGCAAAACGTTTTATTAGTCAAAGTTCTTTAATGGAAAACTTGAATGCAAAATTATGTTCTCGCATGACCCATGAGTAGGGGAGACCTGTACAAAACCGTATACCGGGGTAAAACAGTCTACCCCGTCTATTTTTTGAAATAATTGAAATTTACCGCGTTTGGTATGCTCAGCAGTCGTTGACCAATCGGAACTAGTTATCAACCAAAACTAGTCGCCGCAAGCACGCGCGTTTTTAAAATATTTTATTTTATTGTTTTATAGTGACAAATATTTATTTTTTCTGAAAATTTAATGTGTTACAGTGAAGTTTGCATCTTATGTAGGTAAGTCTAATATTTATTTTGTCTAAAGTCATGTATTTGCATAAATAATACGATATTTAAGTCAACGAGATTAACTTTGTTTATGTAGCTGTAAGTAAAATGTTTACACATGTATACTTTGGGTCAAAACCGTACGGGGTAAAACTGTATATATACGATTTTGGCCCGGTTATTTGATTTTCTTACAAAGTTATTTTTTTTATTACAGATATTACAAAGATGCCACGTAGTTATAAAAGGACGAAATTGAAATTAAGCCAGCCACCTAAAACCAACACCCAACATGCTAAAAACATTAATGATGACAATTGCTTATACTGTCTTGAAGAATACGGTAAACGTGGCATGAATGAAGGCTGGGTTTAATGTACGGGGTGCAAAGGCTGGACCCATGAAGGCTGTACAGGGTATGAGTCTGAATCATAACTTAGAAGACTTGGATGAGTTCATGTGCAAGGGGTGTGTCTCTGCTAGTTAGGTATCGGGGCAATATCGTACACAGTATACGGTTTTGTCCATGTGTCGGGGCAAAACCGGAAAAAGCAGAGGTTTTATTTTTTCTGTTTTTTTTCTGCTTATATTGTGATTTTTTGAAATATGTTTACCTGATATTATACCTTAAGAGACTGACTAATTAAAATTGTTGATTGGAAACAAAAGTGTTTTAATTTGTATCATCCAGAGCCTAAGACCCTTAGCTATACGGCTTTGAACCGGTCTCCCCTACCTGTACCAATATAGAGTTAAACATTATCCAACTGCTGCCGTAATTAACATGGAATATACATACTATACTTTATAACATTAAATTCATAATCTATATACTTTTTATACAAACCTCTTTAAGTTAAATTCATTATAAAATCACCGCTCTTCCTTACTTTTCAATTATTCTCATTAGTCCCCATCAATTTCACTTTGACGTTATTTTCTTTTTAATATTCTACACTTCAATTAACAATTATAAAAACTAGGAAATATCCAGTAAATTAACAAATTCATAGTCTTCCATTATGAGAACAATTATAAGCTCGCTCACCCACGTCAAAAGGGACCCGTGTTCTGACGTTTAAAGAAAAAAAAAGCCTTTTAACAGAACTGGCCGGCGATAACTCAAGCGAAATGTCCAAACTGTATTCAGAAAAAAAAATAAAGAAGATTTTCGAATTTCGAACATTGAAAGTGTTACTAGTGACAATAGGATATTCAAAATCTTGTTAATAAAGAACCTTGGGGTTGCCAGCTCCACAGGTGTGAGAGTTATTTCAAGAGACTTGTTAAGTAGTTTTTGTATAATAGAGAAAGAATTTCACAATATGGTGATTTAGTAGATGCTTTCATAGTTAAATTTGTTTTTGTTTGACGTCTTAGTCTAAAGCAAATATTTAGACTTTTCAAAATGTATGTTAATAGATATTTGCTGTGGCTTCTCCCACTTCTGTAAATATACCTATAACTTACAAAAGAAAAGAAAGATATTGGTTGTTTTATACATCCAGTTATTTTAGGTGTTATGCATCCAGTCGATGTTAAATAAGTCCAGTAGTTTTCGCGTAAAAGAGATATATCTATTCACTCTTAGCGCTTTTGTCGCTTACATTATGGAAAGTGCTCTGAAGAGTTACTTGATTTAGATCCCACCACAGTTCCACTTGTGTCGGTCTTCGATGTCATACGCAAATACCTTCTGCTATAGAGGCAACCAATATCGTCTCACATTAAAAGGTTGGGGAACCTTTTTTTTAATGTCATTTCACCACCTAATAATAATATGTGTCTTTCATTATATAATAGCAGATAGGTACTTCGAAGGCAGTATGAAGAAGCATTTGACTTGACCGGCAAAATGACAACGTATTACGTGCATACATCCCAGGACTAGGTATTATGTGCTCCCGTCATTTTTGGAATACATCGCAATTGCGCATTTCGGGTCATACATTTAATAAAATCACAAGATTTCACATTTATTTAAATAATAAAATAAAATAAAATTTAAATTAACCATTATGCTTTAAACTACCTACTGGTAATAAGTTTTCATTATTTCTCAGAGGACATCGTCACCTTGTAGTGTTGTGGAAATTAATGATTATAATTATTTTAGTTAATAAGAATAATTAGATTATTATCACTTTTTCTTTTAGTTTCTTACTACGCTTTAAGCTATTGTAGTTTTTCCTTTTTCGACGAAGTAAAATATTGAGTGATGTACCATGTCATTAAAACTAGATAAAAGCATGAATGACTTTGGATTTTATCTGAAACAAATTTAAACATTGGCATCAATTTTCATGCTGATAAAAATTGTAACTAAGTAAATCAAATAACCTGTTTTGCGCATTTTTTAGAGCTCTACCATTATTGTCATTTGTGAAATTTTATATAGTTTGCCAAATATTTCTCTTGGTGATTGTTAAAGTTACAATTTAAACTAAAAATAATAAAGCTATTTGTTTTTGTCTTTTATTTATTCCTTTCTAACAACAACATCATTAAAAAATCCGCCGATTCACAATACAAACATAACACCAGTTGAAATCAAACTGGCAATACTAAACGCTCGCCCATGACAATGGTTAGAAATAAAAAAAAACACTATTTGAAAAAAGAATGAGGTTTAGTCCGATACATTTTTTTTTGCGCGCGCAGCGTGAGATTGGTTTTGGAGGGAATTTTGGATTTTGGGCGTCACATAAGAATCGATTTTTTTCATTTAGTTTTTGAAATATTCAGACATATGGGCCAGCGGGCGGTGTTCGTCAAAACTCAAGTGTCAAAATTATTATTATTGTTGTAAGACTTCAACGTATAATTAACTCGGCGTATAATTATTGCGACCCTTTAAAGAAAGCACGTGTTCTTAATTTTCTTTTTAATATTATTTTGTCTAAGGCAAAGATATTATTTGTAACCTCGGGCTGTTGTATACCTTCGTAACCAATGTTTTTTTTTTAATATCAACCCATTTAGTTAGTGCCTCTTTGCAAGGACTATAAGTAGGTTGCGTAAAGAGGTAGCATATTTAAAAGGAATGATAGAACTATTTGACAAATGACTCGTTCTTACATAAACATTAACCCCCTTACTCATAAACGCCTCCTAAATTTTAGTCAATTAATTACCTTAAATTCTTACGAAAATCTCGCTAAACAGTGATTAAATTTAAGAGGCGTTTAATAGATCATTTTTTTTAACTTTCTCTTCGCTCTCACAGGCAGTTGCAATTACTGAACCATATTCCTAGGTAGCAGATTTCACTTTGTTAATAGGTAACTTCTTTGTGTTGTTTCATATGAGTGCCTCCTCGTCACGGAAGGTAAGTACGCAAAAAGTTGGTTTTCATGACGAAAGGCTCTTGGTAGTTTGAAAATCCCTCTCTTATAAATCTCTCTTACACATACCTAACATATGTACTCCTTGTAGGCTACGTTTGCAACACAGGTTACCACTCAGGCTGCGATTACCGCACAGGCTACGCGTATACAGGCTTAAAAATTAAATTTGTTAATAGATACCAGTAATAACTTAATACATGCTGTATAACCTTGCTACATACCTACCTACACAAGTATGTACTCGTAATAATAAATAGCCTAGCGTAGGTAGATACTAACCAAAAAACAACACTAATAATATTTACATCTAATTATCTTAAAAGCAATGAAAATAGGTACCTACCTATAATTATAATTAAGTAAAACCTCATGCTAATTTATAATTAAATTCTTTTATTATAAGTGTGGTTTACATTGAAATATGTATAATTATGATCATACAAAATTATACAAAATAGTTATGGGAATTTAGGTTTTAACTTGGTAAAAACTTTTTTATGTTTTGCAAACGGCGGACAAGCTACGCCATTTTATTTTTTAGTTGAAGCTTTAACAAATGGGTAAGAGAATGCTGTGGTTTTTGCTTAATAAATAGCTGACTAATTAAATCAATTTCGGCGTATTGTAGTCTGAATCAGTTTGCAAACAAGTACTGATCCACTTTTCACAGTTCATCGAGAAAAATATTACATTACACGTAAGTATGTATACCGTATTCATCCTTACTTGATTTATTTTGTCAACAAACACCACATATTGCAAATTCACTAGTTTTTACATCAATCGCACACTTTGATATGGATGATAAATTCTGGAAAGTAGCATTAAACGTTTATGCAATAGAAAACACGTAAATCACTTTGATTTATACACTATCTTTCTTAAATTTTATATAAATATAATTTTTTCCAACGTAAAATTTCACAGATAAAATTAATTTTTTCATTTGACATTTGTAGATTATAGAATTTTGTCCTTGATTCCCATACATTTTTCAAAGATCAGAGACTAAAGTCTTTAGTCTGTGGTTGACACGACGCCATATATGTTTACGTTTTAAAGCAAGTCCGTTTAAATAGACTATTAGGTACATACATCAACAACTACATTTCGAAAAGAAAAGTTTTTCCAGTAAGTATCTATAGACATTTATGTCAGCTTTAAAGTCATAGGCAGTGACTTTTCCTGTAAGAGAGCAACTTTGTCTAGTATAGCTATTTGTTGGATCTGTATAATTTCTTTCGAGTTTTTCTTCAGTTAAGTTTTTCTTTAGTTGACTTTTCCTACATCCACGGAGTAGACGAGAGTCATAGAGATATTTTGACTCCAACGGAAAAAGACGAAGCTATTTGTTTACATAGTTAGTAAATTTAATTTAGTAAGTACGTAATTCATTTTTGAAAACAACATAATAAACCTAAAAATTAGGTACTATTATATCTAGAGAAGAAGGTCCTATCTCTTTAAATAATGTCATGTTATACTTTTTTTGATAGTCATAGGCTTTGAAAATTTCAAAACAGGGGATAAATCTGTGCTTATTTTGCGCAATATCGTACAGCTTTCATAATGTTATGAAAGATACAGTCCGTTTTGGATGCGGATTAAGCGATAATTTATTAATATTTTAAATTAACCCTAATTCCAATTGGACAAGAAATTACTGCGTTCAGAGGCAGCAAAGCATAATAAATGCAACCAAATTAAAAAGCTCCCCTTTTTGGTATCGGTTGAAAGCTAAATGAAAAACATTACAAAGGGTAACGAACAATCATTTCTGAAAGTCTCATTCGGCCATGATGGCAGAAAATCCGTTACTTTGTAATCTTAAACACGACGTTTACAAGTTAATCATCACCGAACACAGCTTTCTAAATACAGACGTCATTTTAAAACAGACAGATTATGAAAACAAAGAAACGTTTCTTTAACAATAATGCAATACCAAAACCACGCTAATTGAGTAAAACTTTCCGCCATCTTGAAGTACGCCATCTTGTTGAAATATTGGCGCGTAAATTAATATACATATTGCTCTTTCAAACGTCGAAAACTAATCGAAACTGACTAAGTACCTTTTGTTTGTCAAACAAATGAAAAATATAAGCAATCATTAGTGTTCAGCTTATTAAACTATTATGATTTTCCCATTGTGCTTTTTAATAGTATTGTCAGGGGAAAATATGGATAGGGGACGCCCTAGAAAAACTTACAGGAACGTAATTGGTGACATCCTTTAGAAAAGGCAACTATTAAACGTCTTTAATTCGTATCAAAGTATTTTTACTCGTAACATTCAAATTCAAAGTAACCATCATGGCGTACAGAATGAACCACTACAAAATCAACAAAATTAAATAAATAACCAAGTGGGAACGATTCAAAACTGAACCAGAGCAATAAACGTCAAATTTGAAATTCAAAAATGGCGACGAATCGAATTATTTCGCGTCAGTTTGACGAAACGTAAAATAATGAAAACACATAAATTTTAACAAAAAGTATTTTATCTATTCAATCTCTCGCTTTATATATATTTTGTGCTTATAAAACAACTATTAAAGTGTTTTTATTACATTTATAATATCATTAAATTGTCATAATGTATTATTTTCTTAATTAAATATTCAATTTTATTTTTTAATGTAAGTATACGTTCATGTTTTTTTTGTGTTATTTGATAATAATTATAAAATTATAGATGTGTCTTACGTTATTAACCTCTTTAAATAGAGAAAAAAGCGCTACTAAACATAGTAAGTATATTTTTAATATCGTTTTTAGAATATTTTTGCTATTATTTACTTCGATTTAGTCCTTGTGATGACGGACTAAGAATACATAGACTGACATAGTCATACATAACCCTATCTCATCCCTTGTCTTAAAAGCCGACTTAAAGACATTCCGCAAAATTAAATATTATATCCACGAAAACAAAAGGAGGAAAACTTGACATGATACTCTATAAGTAGGTACCAATCCTTCTAGCCAAAATACAAGGATGCCACAAGTTTCCTTTTGCTACTGTTAATTTATATTTTGCTCTGTTCCTCTTAAATTTTATAGCAGTTGCGATCTGTGCGAGAGGTCCTTCCGTGGGCACTTTACATTAAAAAAACGTAGCAATATAATATTTACGCATTGTATTATTTCATCATCAGTAAGTGTTTCACTGCAGGTTTTTAACCCTTTGGTTAGAAAGTGAAAAACAAAGGCTGTTTTAGGTTTTCATGACCATGTGCCCTGTCCGTATCAACATTAATCGTGACTATAAGCTATCTGTAAGCGTTGTAAGCTATAAAAACTCGCCGTTATTAAACATTGGAATTGTTATTTATCCTTCAAGGTAGACAAATAGACAATTACCTACTTACTGCCGCCATTTAACACTGGGTCCTATAATATTTTATGCAAATAGAACTAAAAGGTTAATTACAAAGAATATTTAATTAAAGGGTAATCAATCATTACTCTGTTAACAATGAAATACTAAATCATTAAATAAATTATAAATGTATTGACATCTGTAGTCCTAATTGCGGTTATCACGCCAAGGAGACTGATTTTATTTATTAGAAGCTTATATTAAGTATAACTTTTAAATAATCGCGTTTCATTATTATAAATATTATATAAACGGGATATTAACGCGCATTTTATTTACCTTTATTTCCCCTTCGGCACAGGTTGCAGTGCCGTATCCGCAAGCTTACTGGTGATGTGAGGTCACAGCTTCATCACGAAGACGAGTGCAACCTGTGCCGAAACATCAAGTAAAATAAAGGTAAATAAAATGCGCGTTAATTATCCCGTTAATGTAATATTTATAGAAGCTTATATAACAATAATATTCCAATGCTCAGCATACGTACAGTTCGCGCAATCTAACTTGGCCAGCCTGAAGTTAGCTTTCAGAGAAGTTCGCGTATGAAGGAACAAATAACAACACCCGCTCCCCACGCTTCTACGCCATTTAGTCCTAAACATGACATCTACTTTCCGTGTGGTGACGGAGTAAGAATACAATAAGTCACCCCCCCATCTCATCCCATGGGTGTTGTAAAAACCGACTAAGGGACTATCCGTGAATATTATCTTTACGAAATAAAAAGAAAGAAAACTTGAAATTAAACCCTATACTAATCCGTCTGGCCAGCGTGGTATTCGTAGGCCAAGTATCCCTCCATCACGGGAGGAGGCCCGTCCCAGCAGTAGGACATTAATGGGCTGTTATGATGAATTATATAATATCACTCCTACATACAAAAAAGTTCCTCCTCATTTTGTTTCAGTTAAAATATATTAATGCACACATAATATAAGAAACAGGTGCTTACTAGGTAGTCGCCGCGATACTTTTATTACTCATAAAACCTGTGTATGTATGACTATCTGACACTTTTATACAATGTAGCCTACTTTATACACGGACGAAAATAACATGTCCTTTCTTGACGGTAACTTTATACCCTGATAATTAATTTATTTTGTTTAAAAAACTTGATTAATAGAATAAAATGAAGTTTAATTACACATTAGTAAGAACTCATTACAAAAATAAAATTTACGAACTATAAAATTCCAAAAAAAAACCAGATAAGTTAGTAGTTAGGTAAGTTTGTTCAACAAGAAGCCTTTTAGAACAGTGCCAGCTTAAGCCGGCGTCGTGTGCAAATTTTACTGTGATTGGTTGGTTATATGCTGGTCGAAATAAATAAGTAAATAATCCTCACACTTTCAAACATTGCCACCTAGTCCCAAACTAAAAAAAAAAAAAAAAAGCTTATACTATGGGTACTAGATAACTGATAAACATACTTAAATACATTTTTTTTTGTAAATACATACATATTATGGATGGATGGATGGAAACACTCAGACCAATGCAAACAATCATGTTCATGCACACAAAGATTTGCATTGAGCGGAAATCGAACCCGAGACCTCTGCGTAGCAGCCATGTACGAGTGATATACAATTAATTGTATCAAAGTTATAATTATTACGTTTAGAACAGCGGCCTGAGTTTAATAAAAAAAATAAAAAATACACTTCACATACTTTCCAGAACTCTACGATAGTCTTCTGAAAAGCATACGGTCCTTCTGGTTGAAATAAAAACAGGCGTAAACCTTGCTATAAAAATAAGAATTTTAATCATCTAGTCACAACTTCGTATCAGAAAAAAAAAATCTTTTTCGTTAAAGTACGAAAAGAAGTTTTTAAAAACGAGGTCTCTACAGATTATGGTTCATCCAGTAAAAGATAACATATACAACAATTAATTTTGGAAAACAAAGGTATTCTTCGTTTTATTGTTTTAAAGCAAGATGGCGGGAGGTACGTTACGTCTTCATTTACAACAATGAAATCGTTAGCTCTGCCTTATTGCCGATTGTTTTGCTGATTTAATACTTTGTATTTACAAGCAAAATTAGTACAAATTGTTAATTATAAGTATGTACTAAGTTTGTTACTGTAAACGTTATTGTTATTGATTTATGGGCGAGATATTCATGAATTTTTTTTTGTCGAATAATGATTATTAATCGTAGAGGAAAACCGATGGATAAGGGAGGCACAGGACCGCACAGGTGACAAAACTTGGAGGAGGTCTATGTCCGGCAGTGGACGTCGATTGGTTGATATGATGGTAATGAATTTTAACGGCCAGTGGAATTTCATTATTATTTTATTATTAGGTCCAGAAAAGGACTTCTTCCAATGATTGAAGCTTTGACGGACCTATACGCTAATTCGCAAATCAGGTTCATGGATTGCTGGCTGGTAGTTTGACTTGATCCATAAAAGTTCCATACTTGCGACTGCCGCCGTGTCATGCAAATAGGTTCTACCTGCCATTTAACCGACAAGTGAAGGTTAAAAGGAGATAAAATAATATTAAAACTACCCTTAGGATGGGTTAAAGGTAAACAAAATTAATATAAATAATACAACGCATAATTAATAAATAAATTTTCATAATTAAATTACTATAATTAACTGAATGTCAAAATTATAAATTGCAATGCAAATAATTTAATGCGATACACAATTTGTTACCGGTTTCATTTGTCATACACTTTGATTAATTAATATAAAAAAATATATTATTATGTGTTACCTCATTCCATGAGTGTCTTAAAAATCGACTAAGGAAAAGACTACAGAATTTATTACCTACTACGAAACTTAAAACGGAATAGGTACCTGACATAAAACCTCATTCCAATTTGTTTGGCAAGGAAAATTCTGTCTGGCCAGATATAATATCCTAGGTATATGGTTTGATTTCTCCGTGTGGTGTGACGGAGTAAGAATACAATATGTCACCACTTCATCTCATTCCATGGATGTCGTAAAAACCGACTAAGGGACTATTCGTGAATATTATCTTTACGTAATAAAAAGAAGGAAAACTTGAAATTAAACCCTATACCAATCCGTTTGGCCAGCGTGGTATTAGTATGCCAAGTATCCCTCCGTCACGGGAGGAGGCCCGTCCCTGCAGTGGGACATTAATGGGCTGTTATGATGAGGAACAGTTTGCAGAATTAATTCATCTCTACGGATTTTAAGAAGCAAAACTTGTCATAAAACCTTATTCCATTTCATTTAGCAAGCATGTTTCATTGACGACCTCTGTGGCGTAGTTGCGACTACTACATGACTGCTACGCAGAGGTCTCGGGTTCGATTCCTGCTCAATGCAAATCTTTGTGTGCATTAACATGATTGTTTGCATTGGCCTGAGTGTTTCTGTGTATAATATGTATGTATTTACAAAAAAAAAATGTATTTAAGTATGTTTATCCGTTGTCTAGTACCCATAGTTCAAGCTCTGCTTAGTTTGGGACTAGATGAAGTTGTGTGAATGTGTGAGGTTTATTTATTTATTTTATTTATTTTATGTTTTACGCTGGCCCGAAAGGTATACGTATAGGTACTTAGTTTATTTCGAGTTTATCTCCACGCAGTACTTTTGTGTTAAAGAATTAATGATTCGTAGTCTGCTTTTAAGATACCTACGGAAAGAGATCGGGCGGCAATCATTTGTATTATTATTCCGTCACTACATCAAAAGAACTGCATAAATATATTATACCTACTTACTTAAATGTTTAAAAAAATATTAAACAGTGGAATTTATTTTGATGGTGAAACTCCGAAGAAAACTAAGAATCTAATGACACGATCAATTTTAAAAACTGTCAAGCCATTTAGGCTCTACAGCGGATGTTGTTCTTCATCACAACATTCCATGAATGTCACACTGGCTTTCTTCAGAGGAATTTTGACCTACACGTACCGCGCTGGCCAGATAAGTTGGCGCTCTTTGAGTTGAGGTACTATCTATACTAATATTGTAAAGAGGTAAAGTTTGTGTGCTTGTGAGTTAGTGACGTTGTAGGGGGTAATCTCTGGATCTACTGAACCGATTTTAAAAATTCTTCCTATGTTGAATAGTTCATTTAACGGGGAGTGTCATAGGCTATATAATATCGCTATGACTAGTAGGAGTGGAGCAGTAATGAAATATGATTAAAAAAGGACGCTTAATAACGTTTTTTTAGACGCCCAACGAAGGCACGGGTCAGCTAGTTCGTTAATAAGTAGTACGTAATTATAACTTTTTTCGAAACCCTCTACAGGCTGTATACTTACTCTATGCATAATCTTACAGACAGTAACGGATGATATTACCCTCTAAAACTACCACGGTATAATTAATTAATAAAATGCGTAATAAACATATGTACAAACAATAGGTTTCCTCTTTTGTCTGTGGTATTAATAGACACATTATCTGTCACATTAAATATGTAATATGCAACTTTTATAGTTTAATTATAAAATATGCTTTTTAAATAGTGAGAAACGTATAAAAAGTGCGGTTATAAAAAGGTGATACGCTAATGTATTTTCTCAACGACAAATCAGTACAAGTTTTCAGTATGCCTCATTATAACTTGGCTAGCTTTAACACAAGAACTAACAAAAAAAGGGGAGGTAGTCTTATTTTGGCACATATAAACAGGGAATTTGAGAACATAACTTCTATTGAAAAGTTGTATAGGTCAGAGAGCTTTGAAATTTGTGGTGTAAGAGATTTAGAAACAGGTCTACATATATGTTGTTGTTATAGAAGTCCAGATGATAAAAATTTCGATTATTTTATGGCCAACTTAGAAAAACTGTTAGAACATTTTCTTGACAGGAAGTGCATTATCTGCGGTGATTTTAACGTCGATATACTTGTTGAGAACAAAAAATCAGAGGAGTTCTTGGGCGTGTTAACGTGTTACAATTTTAGGTGTCTCATAAGTGACCCTACTTTCATACGCAATCAGTCTCGTTCGTGCATTGACAATTTAATCACAAATGTAGCAGAAGAAGTTATAGAGCATAGTTTTGTTGACCACAATGGTTTAGCTGATGGCCATGGTGGACTTTCTTGTGAGTTACGTTTAGATAAAATTATTAAAAAAAAATATAATTCTGAACATGCATTAACAGTTAAGAAAAGGGTGTTTAATGACAGAAATAATTATGATTTTAGGCTTAATATTGAAAATAAAAATTGGAGAAATATGGGTATAAATGGTTTTCTTAAAAGCTTTAACCAATCATTTCAGAATTGTTATAAAAAGAAATCAATTAGAATAAAACCTAGTCAAAATAGTGTAATAAAGTGGGTTACAAAAGGAGTCAAAACCTCTAGCAAAATGAAAAGAGTTTTATGCACTAGTGGAGTCAAACACGAAAGCATTACCCAATATAAAACCAACTATGTTAGAATTTATAGAAGTGTAATAAAAAAAGCAAAAAAAATAGCGACATCAAATCAAATAAATAAAGCTAAGAACGTAGCAAAAGCAGCTTGGAAACTGGTAAATCAACATAAAAATAAAACTAGAAACAGACAATCTAAAAATTTAACCCTAAAAGTAAATAATAAAAATATTATAGATCACAAAGAAATAGCTAATACGTTCGTCGACAATTTTGTTCATAAATCGTCGTTAGAAACCACAGAAGTAAATAAAGCAATATTATTTATGAAGGCATCTACAAAGAGAATAGAGAGTAATTTATCTTTTGAATTTACAACACCTCATGAAATTGCAAAGATAATTAACCAAATGAAGAGCAAGAAATCTAGTGGTTTTGATGACATACCCATTACAGTCATCAAAGAAAATGTTAACATATTAGCCTCTACACTCTCTAAATTTTTTAATAGATGTATAGAAGAGTCGATATTTCCTGATCAGTTTAAGCTAGCTAAAATAATGCCAGTGTTTAAAAAGGGTTTGCGGACAGACCCGCAAAACTATAGGCCGATATCGTTGTTACCAACGCTGTCAAAAATTTTTGAAAAAGTAATTAAGCATCGACTTGTAGTACACATTAATATTAACAAAATAATAAACTTGAGACAGTTTGGTTATCAGAAGGGAGTCGGTACCTCTGATGCTGTGGGTGCATTAGTTGGTGACGTGGTGAATAAGCTAGGCAACAGAATGAAAGTGGCTGGTTTATTTATCGACCTAAGTTCCGCTTTTGACACCGTAGATTTTGAACTGTTATTGCTGAAGCTTGAACATTATGGTTTACGAGGTAGCGCACTTCAGCTCATAACATCTTACTTACAAAATAGGCGAATGTATGTCGAAATAAAATCTGTTAATGAAAGTAATCATGAGATAGTACACACGTCAAAAATAACAAATATAAAACGTGGTGTGCCTCAAGGCTCGATACTTGGACCTTTGCTTTTCATTCTTTTTACAAATGACCTAATCAATTACATGCATATAACTCAACCAGAGGCAAGTCTCGTTGTTTTCGCAGACGACACAAATATTGTAATAGATGCAATTAACCTTGAAGAATTGAGTAGACGTGTTAATAGAACTGTGGAGCTCCTCTGTGATTGGTTTGCGTCGAATGGTCTAATACTAAATGCAAGTAAGACAAGTATAATGTTATTTAAGACTACTGCTCAAAAAAATGCTAATCAGGATCTATTAGTAAAAGAAAATAATATTACCCTAGTAGAAAATGTAAAATTCTTAGGCGTTAATTTGGATTCTCACTTGAACTGGAAATCTGAACTTGCAGCTATAGATTCCGCGGTATCATCTGCATGCTATGCACTCAGGAGCTTGAGCAATGAATTAGAACTAGTTCAAATAAAGGCCGTATACCACGCGTTAGTAGAGTCTAGACTACGTTACAGCATCATGTTTTGGGGAAACAGCTATGCTTATAACTGTGCTAAAGCTTTTGTTTTACAGAAACGTGCCGTAAGAACTATGGTGGGTATTACACAACGTGACTCATGTAGGGAGCATTTTAAAAGATTAGGTATACTAACAGTTCCTGGTTTATACGTACTGGTTCTTGTGACAAATTTTTCGAAACACATTCACGAGTACGAGTCAAGTGAAGAACGAGAGATTAGAGAGGGCACACGTAGAAAGGATATAAAAAACAAAATATCACCAAAATTTAATATTATTAAACATTGCCCTGATTACCAAGCAGTAGAAATATTTAACAGGCTACCAAACGACTTGAAACTTTTGGTATATCAAACCAACGTTTTTAAGTCAAGACTTAAGGCCTTCCTGTTGGGAAAGTGTTTATACTCAGTATCAGAACTGACTTCAGACTAAATAAACTGTGAATATTACTTATGTTGTAAACGTATTTTGGTAGACATACATTTATCTGTTGACATTAAATACTATTTATACTGATATTTTTCATTAAGTTAATTTATATCAAATCAATTGAACTGTAATTATTTGTTTTAATTATTTATTATGTTGAATTATTCCCGTTTTATATAAAGTAATGCATGTCTTATTATTATTTTTGTAATGTATTATTTCAAACACAATGTAAATTGTTATGAATGAATAAATGAAATGTGAAGGACTGTTGGACGATTTTAATAGTCTGTGGAGCATGTATAGTTGTTAGATTACTATGCTTTAACGATTGATTTACTACTTTGTTTTATTTAAATGTTTTATTAATACGTTTTAGAATATAATATAATATAATATCAGAGCAAAAGTGCTTATACCCTTTCCACTATATTTAACGACATTTGACAGCTTGACGTTAGTGACGTTCAGCTGTATCTCGAATGTAATGCCATTCGATTGTAAGCGATTTCGCGATTTTTCAAATTACTTTAATTTACACATTTGGCTCCTTACATCAACTTACATTATCATTTTATTATTGTTTCTTTCTTTATCTCTGTTAAGAGAATTAGCCTATAGCTTGAAATGATAAAATTATAGTTAGCTTAGGTATTATTTAAAATACATAATTTATCGTGACACATTCGCGGGTTATAGCTAATCTAAAATATCATATTACATTTTATAAACGTATCATGAAGAGTTCAGGTTTATTCATAGCATTTATTTCTACCGATTATTTGTAATTTGTTTCATAATGGTGGTAATCGTTATGAGTGTCCATCACTAAGTAACCATGGTAACTGAAAAAAACATGGGTACGTTCATGAAATACAATATTATTTGTTCGAAAAATAAGCGGAAGCATTACGAAACTTCATGGACGTGAACTGTCAAAAAGCTAAACTTACGCTGGAAGGGGTATAGTGCCGCTTACCATTTTTAAGCACGTACCTATAATATAAAGTCTGCTTAGTATGTTACGTGATACTAGGTATATAGCCTATGACTATGACACTACCCGATAAATAAACTGTTCAACACAGAAAGAATTTATTTTTAAAATCGGTTCAGTAGATCTAGAGATTACCCCCTACAACGTCACAAACATACAAACACACAAACCTTATCTCTTTATAATATTAGTATAGAAGTATAGATTACATAGAAGAATGGCTTTCTTGAAGTGAGACATCCTAAAAGAAACATCACTGCTGTGTTTATTCTGTCATAATAATCATTCCAAAGAGCTTGCTAAACATTCAATAAATAATACTACTCAATCGTAATCTATATTAGCTAATAATCGCTCTCCTGCTGTGCTTACATAGTCTTTATAATAAATTAATGAACTGAAGTGTGAACCATTAATAAATTGACATGGGACGTGGTCTTATTTTCACTTTATTTTGAGATTTTATTAATTGCATAATTTCTGCCTTTCTCGGTTTACGATCTCGGTTTTGGTCTCAATGCCAGAGTGTCTGTCCTTAAGTAATCAAATACATTTTTTTTAATAGTTATCATAAAGGCATACTCAGGGAGATATGTATAATATTACTTTCAAAATCATTAATATTTAACCTTATTTTATTTACTTTTTAAAACCTCTATTTGCCAATAACTTGTTACCTACTGGTTTCTCTACATTCCTCAGCATTGCATTATCTACAAATTAGTCGATAAATGCTGAAATTTTAACCAAACGCTCTACTTCCGACGGCACATACCATTATGACTTTGCTTCGTTAATGTAACCCGAATATAAAGTTTTATTAATACTAAATCAACCATTTATATTTACAAAATAAAAACATTAAAATTATTTTAGAAAAAAGTGCTCTACGTTTAGCATAGAGTAGTTAGTTATTTTTTGTAGTAAACTAGTTTAAGACATTGAATAATTTCTAAGAAGATTAATTACGTCACCTAGATGTGTTAATAATATTTAAGTCTTAAAGAACTAAAGCTAAAAAGTATTAATGTGAATAAGTATACATACTTAATGCTTAGGTATATTATAGTACAGTCACGAGCAATAATATGTACACATTTTCACATTTTGTAAAACATTTATCTAAAGTTCTGCTAATCCAAAATTGAATATTCGAAGATTAGTTCAAAACTGTACGAAACCTCTTCGAAATTATGAAATAATTTTATTATTCTAATGTCTAGATAAACGTGCAGATGGTTTAGAAAATTTGACAATGTGTACATATTATTGCTCGTGACTGTACCGTCTGACTGTAAATCCGGTATGGCTATTTTTGCCGATAATAAATAATAATATGCTGACTTAATATATTTAAATGTTTAAACACGACACGTATCTTTAAACCTAAATGATACTGTATCTTTTAACCTAATGATCATTTATAATTTACCAAAGATTTACCTATTTATTGTGAAAGCTTTTATTTTGTCATTGACAACAAAATCAAAATGTATCTGCGAATCCTTTTTAGAGGTTCTTTTTTTATGAGATGAGGTAATATCTAGCTAACTTTTATTTCTCTAAATACTAACTACATATGGATGTTCTCAAATTACAAATAAGTAATTACTAATAGGTAAAATTTTAATGCTGTTTTTACCTATTACCAAATAGGTATTATACAAGAGTCTCGTTTCATATTTATATTACTTTAAAAACACGTCATTCTTGTAGGCAATGTTGACATTTTTAAGACGAAGCCCTGCGTCAACAGATAAGTGAACAATTAATTATTTAAAGATAAAAAGTATTTAGTTTTAACTTCCTCTAAAACTAGAGTGTAGAGTGGATTTGCATGTAGTAGTGAATTTAAATTAAAATCTGAACATTTTTTATTATTAAAAATAAGTTAGGGACTTGTGTATGCAAAAGAAGGCGTTATTCTATGATCTACCGTAACTTTTTAACTGTTGAAGAAAACCTTTCGTTTTTATCTCTTATAAACAAATGCTTACATAATTATAATTATGTTATTAAGGTTTATATTCATGAATGTGTAATCAAAATGTATCATTCGATGTTTGCGGTGCAGGTATGTATGTATAAGTCAAGATTACCGCGTGCTCTGGCCAGACGCGCGTGCAGTCGCTTCTCAGATAATGTCTCCACCGAGTCGGCGCACAACACTCATATCTCTAATCTACAGCCTCGTGTACCACGTCTTTATCTAAACAGTTTTCCTTTAATAATATCATCACATTGTTTGCCGACTAATCCCCGCATCCTCTGTTTGTTGCCTCATGCCAAACGGTAGCTACAAAGTGACATACGGTTCTATCTTATCATACCCACTTTACAACATATGTTCACTAAACGCTTAATGGAGTTATTATAATTCAAACATTTCCCTAAAATCCGATTTAATCACCCACACGTTAAAACCTAAACACACAGCGTGTCTCTTTTATTTTGTTTTACTATAATTTATTTTAAATCTGTATATCAATGAACCGTGGATATAATTAACGAACAATGCAACGACGTCTCAAGGAATCATCGGGTCAGTGACCGCTCAGCTAATTTCGCGCCCTTTCACCTGTCAATCAAACGTCACAGCGCGCGTAAACGACTGCAAGGAACTGGTATTAGCCTTATACGAAAATATACACACAGCTATGTAAATTGCATTTTATTACACGAAATGAGAAACGAAGGCTGTGATTTAGTTTGTGGGTGATAGGAAAATAAATGCAATTAGTTGTGAAAGTGCACGGCCATATAAGTTTTAACGCATTAATATGTCAAAGTGACGTTACGATTCGCGCGCAAATTTGCCTCCGCGTTCGGCTGCGTCACACAAATATGTCTTGACTTTACATCGATATTATTAACTAAACTGAAACAAATATATTCGCAATAACGGCTTAATCCTGACATTTTGAGTGACAAATTGCGTTAACGAATGTCCAAAACACTTAAAATGGCACCGCACACACAACTATAAATATTTTCAACTTTTTTATTTTAATTTAATCGCATCATTGCGTGTTTGCATGCGATGCGTTTCTATTTAAAATGCAAAGTTTTTGCAGGATTTTACTTAATTTTTTCGTTCGCATTTTCTATTTAACGATAAGAATTATTTGCAATTAAGGCTATATTCATAAGAAGCTAAGTGTTTACATAGAAAAACTACTTTTGGACGTAAAACGTTGTATAACGACGTTAAGAAATAGAGCTTTAGAATACAACACGCCACTCCTTTCCATACCTTTGATGGTCGTTAGATTCCAGAAGTCTAAAGACCATCTTTCATGTTTTGAGTTTCGTGGTAGATCAACTTATGGGTATACTCGAGCGAAAGGCCCACCAAAGAGTTTGCATATCGTGTTAGAGGATCAGCCTGTGTAAATCTAACGCACTCGTATAGTCAGACTGGCAAAGCGATGGCAACGAAGTAAATCTGCTGGCTCGTTTGCCTCCCATCATATAAAAAAAAGCCTTTTCGTTACTATTACTACTATCCGATGCCTTTATTCCTGTATTTATTTATTTAGGTTAATGCTTACCAACTAAAATACATACTTGTCATTCATTAAAATAACATTACTTAATAATATGATATACATGTAGTGTACGCTTTTAAATTAAAGGTTAGCACAACATTTATAAATTCGCGCTTTCTGTCAGGTTCGATACAGTTATTTTATTGTATCCTTTTTAAAAAATCTTCGTTATTATGTAAACGTTCTTTGTTGATAGTAAAATAGAATAACTAGCTACAATAATAAGGTAGTGTTTCTATTACCATTTTATGTTTCAGAAACCTAAGAATTAGCTCTGTTAGATCAATATCTTACTAATTTGTATAAACATCACATTATTTTCATATCTACACAATCTTCAATAACTTTTTAAGGTCTCTTTTATACAAATAGGAGTATGTGAGTTTGTTTGGTTGAAAAAATAATTTTGTTTTGCGAATTTAAGTTTTTGAATAGGTATATCGATGCTTGGAATCTATGCAATACTAAATGTATTTAAATGAAACTTTACAATAATACTATATATATCTAATAGATACAACGGAATAATATTAAAAAGGGTCCGAAGAGAAGAAAGATAATGGAAAAAATTGACACTCGAGGCGGGAATCGAACCCGCGTCTCTCTCTCCGCCTCGTGTATCAATCTTTTCCATTGTCTTTCTTTTTTTCGGATTTTTCTAGTTATACCTAAACTTTTTAGGTAAAAAATTATATGTAATTAGAAAGGGTTTCTATTAACATTGTATAAGTATAAAATTTTTAGAAACCTAAGTATAGCTCTATAAGATCAAATCTCAATAATTTGTAATAACTTTACATTATTATACAGTAACTCGATATACTAACCCTACGCAGGCGAAGCCGCAGGCTAGTACTATAATATTTTTTTTATCTTGACAACACTCTATAGCTGTCATTGCGTTGCACTCACACAGATTAACTATAGAGTGTAATGTCTAGTGACATATGTCAAACAACGCGAAGTGTCAACAGCGGCTAAAAGGTAGAGATACGATAATAACATAGATTGTTACTCTAAATATTACAAAGATATTTGTACGCTTTATTTAATGTAATTGTGTAGCTATTTATGAAGGGACTAATTAGGTACCGGACTTTTAAAGGTTTGAAAATGAGTTTTGTAGAACATTTTTACTATTTGTTTGGCAAAGTTAGTCTGTATAATAGCGGTTCCTTTATAGAACCTAGAAAGGAAATGAAGTTGTTTTTTTTAAACTGTCTCGGTGATCAGAATCAGATGCTTTTCTTGCTTTTTCCGGCTGCGTTTTAGACCGAATACTACTGCTACCAGTTGTTTTTAAGAAGAGATGAAACTCAGACCAGCTGCGTTTTAGACCAAATGCTACTGCTGTCAGTTGCGTTTAAGACGAGATGATAGTGACCCATTTTTACTGCTTCATGTTTTAGTAGCCGTGAAAAATATTCTCGGTTTTAATCTTGAACTTGTCAAAATAAGTTTTAACGTTCTTTTATTTTCATTTAAAACGCTCGTTAAACTCGTAATAAAATGCTAGAGTTTCTTTAAATAAGTGTACCTATAGAAATATCCTACTTATATTTCATTATTTCTATTAATAAATTGGCCAAACGGTTTTAAGGTGATGTTACCTCTCATAATCTAGTAATACCTAACTCAATTTTAATTTTTAAAGGGTTTTTAATCGCGCATTTAACAGGTTGCTCTTTTAAAATAAGATGTTTTTCATTCCTAACTCCTTTGAGAAAGGAACTTATACGAACTTTTCCATCAAACTTAAAGACTAAAAATAAAATTTAAAACTTGTACGGTAGTCGTCCTCAGGTGCAGAACTCAGAAGTCGTCGGCATCGCGCTGACGTCACCTTTCCTTAGACCTTATTCACAACAAGAAAAATTTATGACAGCATAAAAGCACTGTGATATTCGTGGCATGATCCGTCACAGAAATGGCGGGAAAGCTGGTTTAGGTGTATCTATGGTTGTATATTATTTTGTTTGCTTGTAATAAGTATAACTAGCTTACATACAATAAGTACATACCCGTAGAACTAAAATAAATAGTGACATTTTGTACTTATTCATAAGCCATTAATTAGGCACGAGTCGTGCCTAACGACAGAAACCAAGGTGTCTCCATTTATGAGCAATTAAAATACTTTTTAAGTTGTTAAGTACTAGTATGTGCTTATCTTTAAATTTCATGCTTTTTATGCACTAATTCGAATTAGATTGGTATTAAACTATAAATATAAAACACCTTTTTACACATTAACACAACGCTATTTAATTAATTTACAACTGTAACATTAATTGGAACCTAAAATTAAATTAAACTTGTGCCAATTAACATAATGCCGGGAACGACTTACGTTTTTGTAAAGGCGACGGAAAGCCAATGATAAGAGAATCACAGGATTGAGAAAAGAGGTAACATTTGAAGGAGGTCCTGTGTGATGCAGTGGATGTCTGTGGTTCATAATTATGCCTATTGGATATCTGTAGTATTATATTCTAGTGATGCCGTATTTTGTATTGTGTCTGTTTAACCCTATTTTTAGATGTATAAGCTAAAAATGAAAAATTTCGGGTACTAAACATTTACCCCCTTACTCATAAACGCCTCTTAAATTTAATCACTGTTTAGCGAAATTTTATAACGAAAACCAACCTTATACCAAACAACGTAAGAGTTTAAGCTAATTAATCAATTGACTAAAATTTAAGAGGCGTTTATGAGTAAGGGGGTAAATGTTTAGTACCCGAAATTTTTCATTTTTAGCTTATACATCTAAAAATAGGGTTAAACAGACACAATACAAAATACGGTATCACTAGTATTTCGGGTACTAAACCCGAAATACTTACCTACTACTTGACAGATTTGACACTTTTTTTTTCAGTAATAGCCACAGCTTATACAATAGTAGGTAGGTAAGTATAGAGCATTATTTATAAATTGTTATTATAGAATCTGACATTTACGCTGGAAATATTTAGTCATAAATATATTTTACTACTTTCTATACATTTCTTTTACATTTAACGACTTTGTAATGACTTCGTAGCTGTCAAGGTTAATTAAAACATAAGTTTGTAATAAAAACATTCGTGTTGTATTGTAATTACGATTACAACAATTGATAAAGTAAGTAAAATAATTTATATAAAAATCGTATTAAGACTGATTTTATTGCCGTTTTGGGAAAAAAAATTAAAATAATCGAAAATATAAGAACCTTAACGTTTACAAGACCCGTAGAAAATAACGATTAACTTCTAACAAAAAAAAATCGGTTATTACTTAGTAACGTAAGTAAGTTGTAAAGTTATTGTAGGTACTCTTTGCTGTCTTGTTTCACTTCCATTTTGAGATAACTAACGTTTAAGTAGGTAAGTGTTAAATCTCAAATTAAAATAATTAAAATTTCAATAACGTCTTCGCACTCCTACACAGTGTATTGCCTCAAAAATTACCATAAAATCAAGATGACTTTACGCCGAAAAGTAAACCAAATGTAATTGACATTTATTGTGGTTTTTGAAGTGAAACCTTACCTTTTAAAAGACCTCTTTTATATGTACTCTCTCTCTACTAAATGTATACTTAACTTATATCTTTATTATTTTTCTAATCAATCAAAGAACTACAAATAAATCTTAAGACAATAACACTTATAAAATTTCAATAAGTAACCATTTCTAACTATCCATCCATTTCGATATGTTTACTATTCAAACGATGAATACCGTAAATTATATCAATACATATTTTAATCTTCATTATCATTACGTAACATCCATTAATAGGAACTTTATTTTTGTACAACCATCAAACTTTCAACATAACAGAATGGCCAATATAGAAGGGTAACAACCGCCCACGGCCCAACAGATTTATTTATCAATTTATAAAATAAAAACAACCTATAAATCCATCACAGCGTTCATCAAAACGTGTTAATTTGAACATTTCTTTATAATTTACGTTATGTTAGGCAGCTACGCGACCAAATCTGATAGGCATATGATTGAAGGAGATCCTTCGTGAGCAGGTGTCATCACAACTCGACAGTTGAATGTGCTGAAAAAATATTTACTACAAAAATAGACTTTTGATTCCCGCGCATAATTGTGTTCCCGCCAATGAGAGAGCGTCGTGTGAGAGCGGGAGAAGTGTAACTGAATGCCAGATTCAGAGACCGCACTTTGACTTTACTTTAGCAAAGTCTAGTTATTATCTCTGAATTTGAACAACATTAAAGTAATCTTTTCGCATGAAAAGTTTACTTTGTAGTAATAAATAATGAAAGTAAACTTTTTCATGCGAAAAATTACTTGAATGTTGTTCAAATTCAGAGATAATAACTAGACTTTGCTAAAGTAAAGACAAAGTGCGGTCTCTGAATCTGGCCCTTAGAGTGAGACGAAGGATCACGCTCCGCCCCACTGGCAATATGGCGTACAAGGTGATTGGTGCAGCACCTCCTTTAGGAAAACGTTTGGAAATGTGGGCGGCGGGAAAAACGTTCGCAATCTTATACGTTTTTAACCTGTAATGGCCTGTTTAATTAGCTAGATTATCATTTTAACGCTCAGCTTTTTAGTTAGTATTGCATGCATTAAAATAATCATTCTTTGTTTTTTTTTTCGTTTGCAAAGATATGTTTCAAATTACTTTAATAGTTACCTGTACTTATTTTAATTTTACGTCTGTATAAAGTATTTTAAGTAATTGAGTTAATTTTTATGAGCTCTTGAACCTAGACTTAAATAGGTTTCTTTAGCAACAAAGAAGAATGGGCAGTTTTATATGGGGTGCGTCCCATATGTTGTAACACTTTGTGACCTATATCATTTGAAAGATCTCAGCGAGTGCTATGTTTTATTGTATGGGCATAACTCAGTATCTCGTGCAGGGAAACTGTTATAGGGTTTTTAAAAAATAAAAAAATTTATTAAAAATGTCTTAACTAATTGGTCTTTTAATAACTACTACTAAAGAGATTTAAAGGTAGAGCCTACTTTGACCCAACACCCTCTCTGCCACCATTGTAAGCGCAGCGTAGAGAAGATTGCAGACATGTAAAATGTGATTTACGGCGGTCATTCTGGGTAGAAGAGTTCTCAAGCTTTCAAAAACGTTTGCGCAATTACATGGACAAAGAAAAAACAGCTCCCTATGCTCCCCGCCATTTTGTTCTAAATATGACATCTGCTCTCTGCGTCCCAACCTTTGTAACATGTTGCGACTAGCATAAACATGTTCACCTAGATTTTTTTTCTATAAATATATACCTATTCATATTTTATTAAAATTGTGTGCAGGTCAAAAGTGACTGTGTCGAAACTGAGCTGTTAATGATAAAATAATTTTTGTATCAAATAAGGCTTTAATCATACTTTTTTACATTTTGTGACACGGAAACACATAATACTTATTCCACTTATAATAACTGTAGACAATTTACAGACAGTAATCGTTAGTTTAGACCGTTATTAATAAGTACACAGTTAAAAATATGTAAGTGAAAATGGTAAAGTTATCGCTAAATAAATCTCTTACGTAAATGTAAAGATACGTTATAGAGTTGAGGTTGAGAAAATAAAAATCCTCATCGCATTTTTCTCTACATAGCTGTTGATGTTGATAAGGTTGTCATATTTATAATGACGATGAACTCCTTTAAATAGTCCAATCCATTTAAAACACGGAAGTACAGCTCAGCAACAACACTACACCATGCTTCCAGCCCTCAGCCAATAGGCGTCCATTGCTGGAGATGGGCCTCCTACAAATATCTTTACTTTGCCGATCCTGTGACTACTTTATCACTTGGCGCCACCCCGATATCACGCGATATACGCGGTCGCTTTTCGAAAACTTTTCTGCCTCATCGTCATTTGTAAGTTCTTCGTGCTATGTCGCCCCTTTAACGGGCAATCCTGAGTGCTCTATCGGTCACTTTAGTTCTCCTGCGGATTATCTCACTTCTGATTCAATTACGCAGGTCAACTCCCAATAAAGCTCTCTCCATTCCCCTGTAGATGACCAAAAGCCTTGTGATTTGACGAGTCCCCCTTCTCGAAGTTGGACTTATCTGGCCTGATTGTCCCAGGTAAATATATTCGTGGACAACTTTGAGTGTAGCGCCTCCAACCGTGATTGAGTACAACATGAACATTTGCCATGATCTTGGTCTTGTCCGTGTCCATTTTAAGACCCACTTATTGAGAGATAATATTAGGGTCATCGAGCATTATATTGAGGTCCCCCTTGGTCTATGACATGACACCATTTTTGTTAGCAAATGAAGGTGCGTGCGTGATATACTCGCCATAATATATTGATGCCATTTCCGTTCCAGTCTAAGAGCCTAAAAGCATCTTCCAGTGCAGCGGTAAACAATTTCGGAGATATTTAATCACCTTGTCGTATACCTCGCTGCAAATTCATAGTTCTTGATAATCCATCCTCGAGACAAACCAACATAATGGCGTTTCCGTATACTTAAGCACTGCAGTATTATGATATATCGTTGGTGTACTTGGCATCGTTGGAGAGACTGCAACACTACCTCAGTAAGTTAATTATGGCATCTACACTAAGCGCAAACTTATTTGACCGACCTGAAGTTGTTGCAACTGACTGAGCAGATGTCATATTTGGAACAAAATGGCGGGGAGCATAGGGAGCTGCTTTTTCTTTATCCATGTAATTGCGCAAACGTTTCTGAAAGCTTGAGAACTCTTCTACCCAGAAGGACCGCCGTAAATCTCATTTTACATGTCTGCAATCTTCTCAACGCTGCGCTTACAATAGTGGCAGAGAGGGTGTTGGGTCAAAATAGGCTCTACCTTTAATTCTCTTTAGTAGTAGTTATTAAAAGACCAATTAGTTAAGACATTTTTAATTATTTTTTTTATTTTTTTAAAACCCTATAACAGTTTCCCTGCACGAGATACGGAGTTATGCCCATACAATAAAACATAGCACTCGCTGAGATCTTTCAAATGATATAGGTCACAAAGTGTTACAACACATGGGACGAAACCGCCCATTCTCCTTTACAAGTTTAAGTACTTATTATATTAGTACCTAAGTATTTTATGACTTTATACCTAGTTACGTAGGTATAGGTACTTAATTATCTAAAGTTTCTAGTATAAACTTAAATAATTATCATACACTTATTAAATATCACAGAACTCCTTATTTTTTTATATATTAGGTACGTGGTGCTTTCTTTTTTCTAGACACGCCTTCAACGGCAGAGAAACTTAACCAACTAATATGCTGACCAGATGGATTGGTATAGAATTTCACGTCAAATTTTCCTTCTTTAAAAGGAAAGAAGGTAATTACCTATTATCTGCAAAATTTCTCTAAGTCGTATTTTACAAAACCCATGAGACGAGATGGGCTGATCAAACAATGAGTACTTATTCCGTTAACCACACGAAGAAATCTTACTTATAAATGTGTAGGCTAAACATTTACAGTCATTCAAGTCACTCACTAATCACAATACTAGGAAGAAACAAAAGAGACACCATTGTGGTACAATACATGTGATAAACTCCATAAGAAGTAGCGTGTATTTAAAAAGATAGGTTCTTTTAGGTCATGTAATTCAGAGCAGAGCTCAATTATTTCATGCTACGTAGAGGATTACTAAGCGATTTGGGCAATTAAGAATTGCAGCAATTAAGTTATACTTATGATTACTAGGTAGGTACCTAGCTACACATAATTAACCGTTTCCTAAAAAAAATAGGTATGTGCCTGCACGTCCGTAACCTACCAGTTACCTAACTACTTATCATGAAAAAAAACTAATTAATACCTACTACCTTAAAACTTTGAACTCACATACAACGATGAGAGAAGTGAGGGGTTGTGATTTTGTGATACCTACGTATTTTACCTAACTAAATGTCTAAATTCAAAAAAATTGCTAAAGTAAAGTCAAAGTGCGGTCTCTGAATCTGGCCCTCAGTAATGTAATGAGTTAAAATATAAAAAATCTAGAAATTAATTGACTTTATTCTATTATCAACATAATAATTTATAAGTATTTGTAGCAGGTTCAAGACAAATTGACACAATCTAAGGGTAATGACATGAAAATAATTAATTATACATAGTAGCGCCTTTAATGTCAGTCCAGTTAACGGTTAGAACAATGACGAGTTATGCAAAACATTTTCTTTATTATTTTTATGTAAGATCATCATAACAGCCTATTAATGTCCTACTGCAGGGACGGGCCTCCTCCCGTGACGGAGGTATACTTGGCCTACTAATACCACGTTGGCCATACGGATTGGTATAGGGTTTAATTTCAAGTTTTCTTGCTTTTTACTTCGTAAAGATAATATTTACGGATAGTCCCTTAGTTGGTTTTTACGACACCCATGGGATGAGATGGGGTGGTGACATATTGTATTCCTACTCCGTCACCACACGGAGATGTAAGATAGGTATCTAGCAGATAATAAGTATGTACTTAGAGTTTTTCTTTTACCTACCTATTTCCCTACTTATTTACTGTAGCGCCACAAAACGACCCCGCTGAAATACCTATACCATTGTTATTAAATTGTGGCATTAAGTTGAGGCAGATAAAAAGATTGATCTCACTCTGTACAGTAAGACAGATATGGAAAGATATACCTGCCAAACATGAAGTTGGTACTTTCATTGATGATAGTAGAGCTCTGAGAAGAATGGGAAAAAATATCTTCTAAATGGGAATATACGTCATTCAGTAGAGGAATGTATCTATCAACATCATAAACTATTCTTTCGCAGTCCATTGCTAGACATATGCATCTCCCAACACGCGCCACAGAACAAGGTCCTCGCCCTATCCTCATTTAATCAATTATTATAAAATTATAATTATCTTTGCTAATGTAACAATTGTATTAACTTAAGTATTATAATTCGTACTTAATTATGTATGTACTTTCGCAGTTAGATGTGTATTTAAGTTTGTTTTTTATTGTATTCAGAGAACAGAATATAGCTTGTTGATAATTGCTGGTAAATATTACATTTAGTGATGGGAGAGGCCTAAGTCAAGAAGTAGACTGCGATAGGATAGTTGATTGATTGATTGTTTGATTATATTTTTGTTAAGCCTGTTATTACTTATTACACATAAAATTAAATCGATTCCAACTAGAACGTGATTTTGAATTTCTACAGATATTTCATATTTTTTTAGAATAAAACTAAATTATTGAAACTATTGAGGTAGATGCAATTTATATGGGACCGATTTAAAAAAACTTTTATAAATAAAAAAAAGTATTTTTTTAAATAGATTTTTATTTGACGGATTTATGAAATAACAAACGTTGAAAAATATCCTCCTTTTGTGGAGTTGGCTAAAAAAATAGAAGAAATTGTTCTTTTCACACCTTGACATAGAAACCGTTTAGCTGACATATAGAGCAAGTTTTCCTCCGTTACAGCAGGAGGCCTGTCCTAGCAGTAGGCCTGTTATAATTTATCATTTAATTTAATGCAGCACATTTTATTACTCTATTAGTTGCAATAAAGTAGACAATAGTTGTTGCTATGATTCTTTTCACAGGCGTTGCTGTCACATTATTTATAGGTAACGTGATGTAGCAGTAAGAACTATTTAACTGCTACGCAAAGATTTAATACAACCTTTTTTTATTGCTCTAAAGTGGCAGGCGGTCAGTCGGCGCACCTGGTGGTAAGTGGTAACCATGGTAACCGCTCGTGGACGTCAGCATCACGGTCAGCATAACATACTTTACCCTTGACATTAGGCTATGAACTCACGTATTAATTGTGTCTGGCGCGACGTCTTCTGTGCCATTTTGAATGCTGTCTGGAGCAGGTTATAGGCGTCTGGAGTAGCGTCAAAGATGACATCTGGAGTGGCGTCCGAAACAAACAAAACAATACAATAATATAGGTGCTAATACTCATTTAATTTTTTAAATAATTATTTTTGTCACTGTTAGTACTCGTAAATGAACTACGTAATCGCAAGAATAAATTAAGTATTATTAAATTTTATCAAAATTAATAAAATCTTTTGACTTTTTTTAAAAGAAACTAATATTTTTGACATTAAAACTAATTTTGTAGGACCACACAAGCGAACTCCAGATACAAAATGGCGTCCCCGCTGTCAAAACAGAAAGAGTACGATTGATTTATGTGCGACCTTCTGTTAAAACTCTGTAGGTGGCAAACATGTGCTTAACACTTAGACTGTGTTTTGTTTATTTTTGACATTTCTTTAATACAGGGATAATTAAAAAAAACATCCAAAATATACTCGGAAATTTCGTCGACGGATTTTTTATGTTATGTAGTTGATATAGCACTCCATTCTTTACCGCCTAACTTCCCAAACTGTAGTTCCTGTAAGATAATATAAACAGTGTGTGTCCCGCAGAAATGCTAAAATATCTTGGGACCTGAAACAAAATGTAGGTAAAACAGGTATTGTGAATCCGTTAGGTACCAAATTTATTTATTCAACTTACTAACACCATCATTACAGAGTTGATCACAGTTATTAAATTAAACATAAACGGAAGATTAACGCAGTAGGTTATTTAGCTAACTTTATTTTGCTTGGCGTTTCGGAACAGGTTACACAGGTCACACAGGGCCGAGGTCTTAACCTCTCAGTCATTGTGAGACCACATTCAATACTGTAAATATAAATACATTATAAATATTCCTCACACATTTATACAACGCCATCTAGTCCCAAACTAAGCAGAGCTTTATGGGTACTAAACAACGAATAGACATACTTAAATACTTATTTTTTTTGTAAATATGTACATACCTACATATTATACACAGAAAACACCCAGACTAATGCAAACAATCATGTTCATGCACACAAAGATTGGCATTGAGGGAATTGAACCCGAGACCTCTGCGTTACAGTCATGTTATATAACCACTACGTCACAGAAGTCGTCAGTAGATCATTAACACCTCTTAAATTTCATTGCATACCAAAACGAAACACAACTCTTAAAACTCCCAAGCCCAACAGTTACGTTACAATATAAGCCAACGAAAAAAAAACCCGTAGTTACTTATTACCATTAGATAACTATAAAGGGAATTAAAAGTATATTCTCAGTAGTACATCACGTCCTATAGTCGCCGTAGTACACGGATGCCCTTCCAGTTTCTAACTAATAAACATTAGTTCGTAGACGTTGATAAAATCAGACATAATAGATTAAATTAATTCAAGTTCACACTGGACGTGTCGGTCGTAATTAGTTGATACAACATATGGTCACATATAATGTCAATTTTATTATACCAGCTAGCTCCTATGTTAGTATAGAAAGGTTGGCAATTTACTGGACATTATACTGATCAATTTTTTTTTAGTTATTTTGAAAGTGGTCGGAGATTTAATTGAAAATTTTGATTCAAAATTTGTGTAAGTAAAGGAGCTAAGTTTGTAACTAAGTAAGAAAAAAAATCTTTCAAATGAAAACACTATTGATAGATAAGTATTATACCTTATGCAATTTCTTTAAAATGATTATCACATAGCAAATCCACATGTTTCTAGATAAAATCCCAGTTACTTATAAAAGGAAATGTCTTAATTTACATAAGTTAGAAACACTTATAAATTTATCGACGAGAAAGAAAAAACAAGAGAAAAAAACATAAAGCCAGGGACAAGACTCGATTCTTAGTAAACAACGCAGACGACTTCAACCACTAGGCCTTCCGAGTCTTATTATCCAATATTGCCACAAATTGTTTTGCGTAAATCCAAAAGTATTATATCTAACTACTTACTGATTCATCTACGTTTTATCACCATAACCCATAGAATAGAATAAAATAGAATATTTATTTATTTTGCAAATATAGGTAGGTATAAAATACATTTAAAGATATTAAAAATAAACATATAGTTCAGCTATATTTTACCTAGGTAGGCATGCAAAATTTAACATATTATAGTTAGGAAAATAAATTAAAAGTTATTTTGCAAAAGTTTTTTTAAAATGTACAGAACCAAAGTCAATTAAGAAGTAAAATAGATTAATAAATAAAATAAAATCTAATAATGGAAACTAATACTAATAGGTATACTAAACTAATACATTCTTTATTTTACAAAATTTTTTTGTCAGTAAGGAATTCGGTGACATTATAATATGCCTTACTTATTAATTCATTCTTTATTACCTTTTTAAAAGATGGCATTGGTAATTCCCTTACACTCTTTGGTAGATTATTATACATAATTGGGGCCATGCATAGTTCAACAAGAGCAGGGATTCTACCAATGACGTTCGAAAAATAGTTAAGTTGTGCGGAATAAACATTTAAAAAAAATACACCTACGAGTATATTGAAAACCTCCTCTTTTCGGTCGTCGGTTAATAAAAATAACAGCCTCTTTTAAAACTAAGTGCAGAGGTACTTAAGTAATAAAATCAACAATCATTTTATCCTTTTTAGGTTTGCACACCTGTCCGTAATGAATAGTTCTTATTAAAATAAGTAATAATTTAATTTACTATCCGATAGGTAAAGTTATACTTTTTGTGTAAAAAGTTTTATGCAAATTAACCGTTATTTTATTAGCTGCTTACAGATAACAAGTAAGATTTTATGTGTGTATGACAACTGCCTCGTGCATGAGGTCGCGGTTTGATTATCACGCAGGACAGTTATTTGTGTCATCATAACAGCCCATTAATGTCCCACTGCAGGGACGGGCCTCCTCCCGTGACGGAGGGATACTTGGCCTACTAACATCACGCTGACCAGACGGATTGGTATAGGGTTTAATTTCAAGTTTTCCTTCTTTTTATTTCGTAAAGATTACGGAAATATTCACGGATAGTCCCTTAGTCGGTTTTTACGACACCCATGGGATGAGATGGGGTGGTGACATATTGTATTCTTACTCCGTCACCACACGTATAATACCACAAACATATCACAGATTTTTATTGTTCCTTAGGTACAATAAAGAAACCCTGATTAAGAATCTCCAAAAGCTTCTCCAGACGCTATTCCACTCAAAACGCAGTTCCAGACGTCTCTTTATACCAGACTACACCAGAAGCCGTTTTAGACGTCACTCCAGACACTATTTCAGACATCTCTCTAGCGTATCTTTCATATTGAAGTATATCTGTGTATAAGTAGGCCACGTTTACTTTCGTCCCTTAGAGAGTTGCATCCTTGCAATGTGACATCATTGATTGGCAGAAACCTGTATGTGCATGAAGATAGAAAGGAAATTTAAACGATCTAGTAATTAGTAGATACCTACCATGATTACTGTTATAGATAGCCATAAGAACGCAACCTACAACAATGCCTAAGGCAACTGTACTACGGAAGTCAGTGTACTGGCTAATGACGTCACCACGACTTGTCGCTAGAGGTGGAGTGCCATTTACAGCGATAACGACATTTAAAACCTTAAAGATTATATGCTGCCAAAAAGTTTTAATCTTCTGCACGTATAAGTGACTAGCTGACCCGTGCCCACTTCGTTGGGCGGCGAAAAAAACGCGTCCCTTTTTAAAACATATTTCATTACTGCTCCACACCTTTTAGTCATAGCGTAATAGGTACTATATAGCCTATGACAATAACTAATAAATTGACTATTCAACATTTAATAAAAAGAATTTTTAAAATCGGTTCAGTAGATCTAGAGATCACGTATTAATTTTCTATATGTATTACGTTACAAACACACAAACTTTACCTCTTTATAATATTAGTATAGATATGTGAGTTAGAGTTTGTGAAAAGCAGCTGTCGAGTAAAGGGTAAAGTCAATTCTACGAAGAAAACTTAATTGTGTGACGACGAATGATTGTTCTGAGATTGACTATACTTTGATTCTATGCTATGAATAAAAAAAATACACATACATGACTGCGAGTAGTTTTTTCCAACTATCTACAAAAATGTAAATGGTTCCTAATTCAGTTATACCTATGTATTGTAATGTTTTTATTTTTATTTTAGATATCAGTTAAGTAAGTATTTATGACACATATTATCAAAGATACCATCTTATATTTGTGGCATAGTTTCAATCCTAACACTTACTTTCCTTCCTCAAACAATAAACTTATGACACACTTAAAAAAACAACAAATAACATTAAAAAACAAGAACAAGCCAAACACAAGAAATATCATCATCATAACAGCCCATCAATGTCCCACTGCAGAGACGGGCCTCCTCCCGTGACGGAGGGATACTTGACCTACTAATACCAGACGGATTGGTATAGGGTTTAATTTCAAGTTTTCCTTCTTTTTATTTCGTAAAGATAATATTCACAGATTGTCCCTTAGTAGGTTTTTACGACACCCATGGGATGAGATGGGGTGGTGACATATTGTATTCTTACTCCGTCACCACACGGATAATTCTTAAGATTTTGATTGTATGCTATGAATAAAAAAATATCATGACTGCGAGTACAATTACCGGATTTATTCGTTTAAATACTTACTTAACTAGCTACAAAAATGTAAATGGTTCACAATTCGGTTATACTTATTATTGTAATGTTTTTTTTTTATTTCAGATATCAGTTAAGTATTTATTACACATATCAAAGATACCATCTTATATTTGTGGCATAGTTTCAATCCTAACACTTACTTTCCTTCCTCAAACAATAAACTTATGACACACTTGAAAAAACAACAAATAACATTAAAAAAAAATAACAAAAAACACAAGACATATACACTTGTTTAATATAGTGTGTTTGACTTAGCTGACTTTCTACAATCGCACCACGAATCCACGATCCCAAACGGACGTATGTTTTTATACCATTACATCACATCACTGGGGCTACACACCACTACAATACATTCACGTTATTTACCTACTTATCCGCTAACTATTACTTTACTTAAGATTCGCGAAGGTGTTAATGTTAAGAAATAAACTTAACACTAAGCTTACTAAAAAAGATATTTACTACTCTGTGAAAGGATTTAATGAATACTTAAGGCCTACGCAGACCGGGACGGCATGGCAAGGGATTTTAATTTTTACTAATGGAAATTCAACCGTAATGTTACAGAAATACGACATAAATTGCTATGCTTTAAAATGATGCCGTGGCATTGAAAGGGATTTTATCGCACGGCATCAAAAGACGCGCCACAGGCTCCCGTGGCGGGATGCCGCGGCATACCGCGGTAGGCAACGGGATGCCGTTGCCTACCGCGGTATGCATATACCGAGTGCCACGGACTCCGGCGCTAAAAGACGCGCCACAGGCTGCCGTGGCGGGACGCCGCGGCATACCGCAGTAGGCAACGGCATCGCGTTGCCTACCGCGACCGAGTGCCACGGATTCCGGCGCTAAAAGACGCGCCACAGGCTGCCGTGGCGGGACGCCGCGGCATACCGCGGTAGGCAACGGCATCCCGTTGCATACCGCGACCGAGCGCTGACTCACGGCAAAATCCCTTGCCATGCCGTCCCGGTGTGCCCAGGCCTTTAAATTGTAAATAACGCTATTGTTGTCATTAAGCCTCGCAGTCCATTGCAATCACTGATTCTTAAACGATAATTAATGCTAGTTAAACAAAAGGTTATTCCATAGATGGGTGACTCATCATCATCATCATAACAGCCCATTAATGAGCTGCAGCTCCAATTGCATTGATGGTGCACTCCAGCTCTCCCCAATTTCATTCTGTTAAATTTCGTTATGGCTTCCATAAAGATTTAAGTTTTCCCTTAGACTCAACGCGTGTTAGGGTTCGGTGCTTTTTCGATGTTATTATCACATTCCCAAGTTGAATCCAAGACCTTATGCCCAGCCGTATAATGCAACCACAAGATTCCAGGAAGTCACTCACTACTCATTAAAATATTGATTGTGTTGACAACCTAGTTAGTAACTTCATTACAAGTGTAATACTTTCTAATGCCCATAATAATAAAAAGGAATTGGAAACATATAAGATGAAAATAAAACAAGTAAGTATGGAATTAATCTTTCCTTGTGTAGCCCGAATAGTACAATCGATTTGTATTATGAAACCTCACTATACCCAACAGAACCAGTAATCTCAGTATACATTGCTGTTTCACAACAATAAGAACTTTGCAGCACAAATAAAAACCGGCAATGTACGTCGAGCAATACAATTACGTCAAGTTAGATGTTGATTTAGATAACAGTGTAGTGCAGAGATGCTATCACTGAATGGAAAGGCACGTTATACATTTCACCAAGTATAAAACGCTCGTGGGGATCAGAGAATGCAACAGTCAATACTTTGAAGTCGACAACAGCATCTAAATAAATCAACATGACCGCGTTTGTAAGTACTTTTTGTAACATTCGTTCTGTGACATAACCTCAAATTACAATAACAGTTTTGGCGCCATTTCTGGCAAAATTGCGTTTATTACCTTTGCTAAAAAATGGTTGCGGATATGAATTGCATTCAAAATACGGTTAAGTCGTGTTTTATTAGTATTCTATTTACAATTTTATGATAATTATTACTGTAACGTGTATTGTAATGTCTATATTTAACGTTTTACAGGTCATTTTTATGATATAATCTAACAGTTAGGTCTGTTATATCATAGAATAATTAGAACATTAGATTTTTATAGTTTGCACTTTGATATTGATCTCTTGGTTATTAAGAATAGACTACGCAAAGTTTTGTAACATTTTACTATTAAGAACTAATGATTTCGACCATCATATTTTACTAATTCTCTACTTCTAATCGTCATAAGATGACGTTAATATAGCCTAAACAGTTCCTTGATAAATAGCAAAAAAAAATTTTAACTCGAACCAGTAGTTTAGGAGATTACTGTCCAACTCAATAAACAATTTATCCAGCTTTACAATACTAAGATTTAAACATAATTTCTTCCAGAAAACAGTAGCTGTACTTCTCCTCGTCGCCTTCGCGAGTGGGCGACCCTCAGAAGACTGGGAACCAGAGGGCCATTCCCACTCAGAGCACTCAAAGCCGTACCACGTGACAGTGGTGAAGAAGATTGGAGTACCAATACCCCACCCTGTAGCCGTGTCGGTGCCGCAGTACGTCAAAGTGCCCATACCACAACCCTACCCTGTGCATGTCACAGTGGAACAGCCTATACATGTGCCTGTTTATAAGGTGAGATTATAGTTATAAATATTATGTCATTAGTTATTTAGGTAAAATGGATTTATGGCGAATTTCGGCGTTACATTGTTTTGGGGATAACCCTACTGTTTTCCTCCTGGTCAGATGACATTTTGTATGATGATGACAAATTATGTGATTATGTTTGTATGGTTTTCGATTTATCAAACTAATATAACGTAACTATCCTTTCTGCGAAATCCTGGATCACTTAAGGGCACCCGGTTCCACATCAGACCATGTTAGATATGGCTTTAGATAAAATTGTACCCTCTTCGCACTCGCGACTGGCATAGACGTAGGTACTGCGCGTTAAGAGATGATAGCTCCGGGAAGATTGTATCATGGACCTTAGGTAGGACATGCTATATTATTTTAAGGAGCCAAAAGTGCACTCATTTTTACCATCTCATCTTTATAGTTTATCACAAATAAAAATTCCTTTTTCGAAAGTTTCGGAAGCCACCCTATTTCTCTTTCGTCAATATTACTTGGCCTTTCGAAGGTTTTCTCTGCCGTGAACCGGTATGGCCCTGCTGCTGTGTTATAATAATGATTACAACAGTTTGTCAAGCCTTTGTAAACTGTCTGTTTTATTACTATATTACATCAAAACTAACGCATTTTTTTTCCAATTATCTCGTAATAAAGCGTAATACAAATGTCGTTGTACCAATATCGCTTACGTAACTCAGTGGCGCATGACAGAAAGTGAATGCGCTATCCACTCAAGCGTGGACTTGAAAGAGCGCGTACATAAGAGTTATATGACAGACGCTATTATCATCTAAAATTGCTAAGTTTATATCCGGACTAATAATGGGAACTAATGGCAAACGCCTTTCTAAAAAACTACATAAAGCTGTGAACAGAGTTATCTCGCAAAAATGCATCAAGCATTCTCTTTCACTAATTATTTTCCGGAACCTTAATGTTCTTGGTGTCCGGTAAATAAATGTTTGTAATGGTCCCGAAACACCAGACATTTTTCTCTCTCAGGAGATGTATTTTTAATAAATAAAAAATAAATCATTGTGAATTGTATCGAGAGCTGTTCAAACCACTCATAGGCCTCCGACGTAATTTAACGACGACAGCAGTGACCAACTTTTTACGTGCTCTCCGGAGCACGGAGAAGCTTAGATTAAATACCATTTAGCGATCTTCTATCAAGGAAAAGTTGAAATTAAACCCTATACCAATCCGTCACGGGAGGAGACCCCGTCCTTGCAGTGGGACATTAATAGGCTGTTATGATGATCTTCTATCATTGGATGACCTCGCCCAGACGTTGCTTTATCACTGTTACCATAACCTTTGGTCTAAAAACCACATTTACTTATCAATGGATTTTCTTCCTCAGGTCGTGCCTCAAATAGTGGAGAAGCCCGTACCTTACACGGTCGAGAAGCCAGTACCTTATGAAGTGGAGAGACCCTACCCAGTCGAAGTAGAGAAGAAAGTCGAAGTGCCAATCCCCAAGCCTTACCCAGTCCATGTACCCGTCTACAAACACGTCTACCACCACAAGGGTGGCAAGCACTAAAAAATAAACTAATTAAGGGTAAATAAAAGCTTATTTTTATAAGCATTTTTACCAGACGGGCATTTCTCGTAATTATATTTGTTTAAAATGTTATCTCAATTTTATGTCAATCAATTTGAAACGTCATTAATGTCAAAATTGACACTTTAGTAACCAATGAGACAGCGCCAAACTAATCATAGACTGTAGAGTTCTGTTGTCATTTGGAGTACCTATTCAAAAACGGAATTAAAACAAATACATTTACGAGAATTCGCTTTGAGATGTAAATACAAATTGTAGATCTAATGGAGATGTTATTTCATTAGTGTTGACTAAATTGTGATATTTATTGTGTGTTGTTATATATTGTTGTTTAACGTTACTGTTGTTAGCGTCGTTGTTGACTATTGTGTAATTGTTGTTGATAGTTTTTTGTAGTTATAAGTATTGCAGTATTATACCTGTTAATTGTTATATTTTTGTTTTTATTTATGATTCGGAAAGGAGTTTTATTGACATTTTAACTTTTATTTAGTAAGTTATACAAATAATACAGTTAAGTAATTTCGTGCCTACCATGCGATGATTTCATTCCTGTAGGCATTAGGGCTTTCTGTCACACTTGATCATATTGCTGAGTTTACTTTACCAGAGAAACAGTCTATTACTAATATTATAAAGAGGTAAAGTTAGTGAGTTTGTGACGTTGTATCTAATCTCAGGATCTACTGAACCGATTTTAAAAATTCTTTCTGTGTTAATAGATCATTTATCGGGGATTGTCATAGGCTATATAATATTACGCTATAACTAATAGGAGTGGAGCAGTAATGAAATATGTATAAAAAAGGAACGCTTAATAACGTTTTTTTCAGACAGAGCTTGGGAATTGAAGAGCCAGGCATTGTTAGTCAAAAACTCTTAGTTCTGGGCCTGGTCCAAGGTAGTAGTGTCATCATAACAGCTTATTAATGTCCCAATTCAGGGACGGGCCTCCTCCCGTGACGGAGGAATACTTGGCAAACTAATACCACGCTGGCCAGACGGATTGGTATAGGGTTTAATTTCAAGTTTTCCTTCTTTTTATATCGTAAAAATATTCACGGATAGTCCCTTAGTCGGTTTTTACGACACCCATGGGATGAGATGGGGTGGTGACATATTGTATTCTTACTCCGTCACGGGAGGAGACCCGTCCCTGCAGTAGGACATTAATGGGCTGTTATGATGATGATGATGAGCACATCTCATAAAGGCATAAAAGCCTACTACGGCCATCTTTGCACACATTTTACGCGAAGGCCTATCCCTATAATGATGGGACGTCCCTGTAATGGACTTTCATGACTGTCTGATTGATTGGTAGATACATTTCAACTAAGAAAGTTAAGGATTAATTCTATTTTATTGCGAATTGGTATCTCAAGTGCTATTGATGTTACTTTCACTAAGAACGGTCAAGGTTTCGGTCAATAACCTCACCGTGGTCATTTCTTCTTGGCCATTATACATTACTAAGTTTGTACTGAGAAGCAAAATGGTTGCTAATGTTAACCGGCAATGAATGATTTGTGTGGGTGGTCGATATAAATTATCTATTTTATTGTTTTTATTAAAATCCTACGTAGGTACTTTTTATTTGAATTAGTCACATTTAATAATACTTAGATAATTTAAGCTAGTTTTTTTCTTAATAAACCGAAATCGTGTTAGTGTTTTTTTGCGATTCATCTTTATAACGGCCCATTCATGTCCTACAGCATGCTTTCTTCCGTAACGGAGGGATACTTACTAATACCAAGCTGGCCAGACAGATTGGTATAGGGTTTAATTTCAAGTTTTACTTCTTTTCATTTCGTATACTTAGTTAATATTGACGGATAGTCCCGTAGTCGGACACCCATGGGATGAGATGGGGTGGTGACATAATTATTCTTACTCCGTCACCGCACGGATGTTTTTGCGATTACTTACTACTATTTGTAATCGCATACTGTGGGAAACCAACTAATCTTCATATGATAATATAATAATTAGATCCTCTTAAACCCCTCTAAATTTCTTTTCAACCTGACCATTAGAGCAGTAAAATCTTCCTAAGAAAGACTCCTAGTTATCCCTGCAGGAGGCCCAATGTATCTTCTTATGACGTTAGATATAATGATGTACGCAGTTATAAGACATAAACAAAGTCTGTTGTACACTTTAGCTAATCTAGATAGCAGTAACACGGTGAAAGAGAAAGTGTTGTACCTAATTGCAAGAAAGTTACATTATTAAAGTTCCCGCCATTCTTGTAATTATGTCATGGCGTCCATTGACAGATAACCGTAATTCACAGATAAAAGATTTTCTATAGACTTTTTATTTTTTTTTATCGTCGGCAGAATCATTAGTTAAACATTTGTATGCCTGGTTTGATTCGGTCTGGGGATATTTTGAATGCAAAATGGTTTTTGAAATAAGAAGACCTTTTGTTTTTTGAGTTTTCAAATTTGACCTATGCTATGACTATTTGTCCTAGTAAGTCAATGCGAAAAAAGTTTACAAATACCTACCCTATTAAACCTATCAAAAAATGTTGGAAAATTTTTCTTTTCTCAGTTAAATATTGGATAAAAATGAAACAAAATATGTATCTATTATTCTATTAATAAAGTGTTTTCCAGATAGCAGATTTAAATAGACAAACTTAGACTAAAGGTATACTACCAAGACCAATACACTATCAAACAATAAAGATAACTTTACATCCTATATACTTTGCTCTTTAGAATAATATCTATACTTGTAGGAGACAGGCGCTCTACTATATCTAAATAATTTTCAAAAATTATCAATATCGCTAGATGCAGGTACAAGATAAGATGATATCTTGAATTAAAAACATAATATACATACATATATATATATATATATATATATATATATATATATAATAATATATTGTATCAGTTCTCATACCTTAGATATAAGCTATGTCGGTGTGGCTAGGGAGGACAACATTTAATTCAAAATGTCGATACATTATTTTACCGAATAATATAATTTATCCCCAAGTCCTAATCAATTATGTGGAGGGGAAGACACTGGTGCCTACACCTCAGTACAATTGTGTAAGTACTTTCGTAGGTATCAGGGAATTATCTAATAACATGTACAACTCTTATGTCAATAAAGATTATTGTTATTGTTAATCTCAGAGTGGCAGGTAACTGAAAATTGATAGGTAACACGTACAAAAATACAGCAAAATTCCTGAAATTCATCTACGCCTCGCCATTGAGAGCGGAGACATTCATTTATTTATCCTAAAAATTTGGTTAAAGCATACCACATGCAGTCAGTCGGCTTCTTACCCTAGACAGAATTTGTTAATTCACATAGTTCAAATTGTCTTCACATAGTTGACGACCTCCGTGGCATAGTGGTTTTATAACATGACGGCTATGGTCTCGGGTTCGATTCCCGCTCAATGCAAATCTTTGTGTGCATGAACATGATTGTTTTGCATTGGTCTGGGTGTATTCTATGTATGTATGTTTTTACAAAAAAAAAGTATTTAAGTATGTTTATCCATTGTTTAGTACCCATAGTACAAGCTCTGCTTAGTTTGGGACTAGATGTGTGAATGTGTGAGGATTATTTATTATAGTCACGTAATTTACCGAACTTCCTAATCGCAGTAACATTTTCACACTACTGCTTAGAGGTGGATTATATTGCTATGTTCTAAGAAAATTACTTCTCAAAATAGCTTAGCTTAGGCTTTGACCACAAGACTCGTGTTCATTTGAAACAGTATCAAACTAAATCTCTTCCATAATCTAATACATACTTACTCTTATGTCGTTACCAGGGTCGTTACGTTGTCTTAAGCGCAGGGTGGGGAGACCCCTCACGAGGTGGACCGACGACCTAGTTAGGACGGCGGGAAGCCGATGGATGAGGGAGGTACAGGACCGCACAAGGTCTCGAGGAGGCCTATGTCTAGCAGTGGACGTCGATTGGCTGATATGATGATGATGTCATTACCAGAGTAGCGACAAAACTAGTTTCCTTTTTAATGTTCTTCCTTCACGATACAATTTATCGACAATCACTATATAATAAAGTACAACACTACTATCTCAACATCGATTAGGCGCACCCGCTGCGCAAGTCACTTTTATAGCATTCTCATGTAGTTTTATTTGAGTTGCCACTAAAAAATATGTATGACTCATAAAGTACCATATTATATGGGGAAATGCGAATATTTTATTATAAGCTAGTGAACTCTAGTGGCCTTCGGTGCTTGGTTTTGCAGAGAATAGGCCTCTTATGGGCCTCGTGTTTGTAGATAATAAGGTTGAAAATGATGATATTTATATTAATAGATCTTTCTTGTTTTATCAGGGCCTTTCTAAACCCACATAGCCAGATGGTAGAGCTAAAAGTGCTTGGTCTAATTAAACATACTCGTAGAATCACCTATAAATCAAATGTTCAATAGGCATAAAATATCTGATTAGTTTGGTAGTATTACAGCATTACAGGTAAAAGATACGTTTTTTTTGTGGTCCAACGTGTAGCGTTATTTGATCTGTTAAATACTTCCTTGCTCAATTATTATACAAAATACAAAATATTTAACCTCATTCAATTAAAGTTTAGTGACGAAGAAGATAGACAAAATAATGATATCGGTATAAAGTTCTCTGACAAATTTTCTAACTTTTATTTTTGCAAACTTTCTTCTACGACTCCTAAAGCATAAGATGAGGTGCCTTTACCACGTATTCCTATACCTAAAAACTTAATTAAAAAGAGATCATAGTCCTAATTATCATTTCGCTGTATTCCCTATGTCTACCAATTTCAATAAATCCTTTTTTTTAATTAAAAAAAGCTGCCTAATCCTCGTGTGAACATCGAACCCAAAGCCTGCACACATGATATAATAGTGGCATGGCACCGTGGCCTAACGATTGGTTCCGCCTGTTCGCCACAAGGGGCGCTGCGGGCGATACCAAACTCTTTTATTTTAATTTAATTTTTTTTACATCGGTTTTAGAGATCCATGTTGATGATTAAGGTCTGATAAGCGAATGCCTATAGGGTAAAAAATATAATAAAAATAAATGTTGTCCGGTAGTCATTTGATATACGGCTATAATTAGTCATATACTGTTTAAGACTTAATTTGACTAAATCTCGACCTTCGAGGAAAATCTAACTAAAATTCTGAATTTTAGTTAAATTTTCTTACCTTAGGGCAATAGCTTCTAGCTTCAGGCAGCATTAGTTCTTTAGGTTACACCTGTATTCATAAAAACATTTTAAAACTAAAGTATTTTTGATTGTCTGAATTTATCACAAAGACAAATCAAAAGACACCAGAACACAAAATATTATTGAATTCTCATTCATATTAAAATAACTAAATAAACTACGGTTCGCGCTTGTCCCAACATTTTTTTCCTCCTCGCCTACGCTGCGCACGCACCTGCCATCCCCCACGGGGGGCCGCCCGGCCTCCTTTCATGCCGACGGATTAATGCCACGTTTTCTTTGCCCCTTTTTTGTATAAAAAAAAAATCAAACTTCATACGATAACTTGCGGTCAGATCGATGTAAAAGGTCATTATCCTGTATGTACTTTTTAAATTTAGAATGTTACAGTTGGTTAGACAACTGTCAGTGTAACCACAGACATGAAAAAAAAACTTTAAAAAAATAGCCTCGAGATATCAAACAATGTTAGTTGCACTGTATTTATTACACTGCAGGGACGGGGAATCATTCAATGACGAAAATAAATTTGGTAAAAATTTGGTAAGTATACCAATTAGTATTACATATTATAGTTTTATGTTCTCCTGACTATAGACGGATAGCCGTCAATATTATCTTTACAAAATAAAAATAAGAAAACTTGAAATTAAACCCTATACCAATCCGTCTGGCCAGCGTGGTATAGTAGGTAGGCCAAGTATCCCTCCGTCACGGGAGCAGACCCATCCCTGCAGTGGGACATTAGTGGGCTGTTATGATATGATAGTTTTATGCCATGCGTTCCTTCTTTTGTTTTTCGTTTTTGAGATAAACCTCGGAACTTTCACTTAAGTTGTTAAGTAGCACCGTGTATTCTTACTATGTTACAAAGGAAAAAGAAGGTCAATTCAATAAGACAGGCGAATCAAGAACTAAACAAAGAGCTGTGAGAAAAATAAACCGTGATGAACATTGATCGTGATCAAAAACATAACGCATTATTAACAAGATTAGAGCGGGAACGGGCAATGCGTAGCACCGACGGCAAATAAATAGGAAAGTTCTGAAACGGTAACTACAAACCAATCAACATGAAAAAAAAACCATACAAGTGGATGACAAGGAATAAGAAAAATCCTTTGTTCCTATCTACGTCTATCCCAGCATGACTTTTCTAAAATATTTTCTTTCTACAATAAGTACTGTTATGTAATAGCTGTAGAGCACTTAGATACCATTAAGCTTTTGGTCTTATTTATAAAAACAACAGTTAACTTTTACAAAGTAATTATTTAATTAAGTATTATAGCAACAAATCAGAATAAAGTATTTACCTAAATTACACAGGACTACAAATTCGTTTTACCCCCTCAATTTTGAATTGTATTTACTCGAAACTCGAAATGCTACTTGTGAATGGCAAACTCTTAATAAAACATAAAAAACGTAATTTCCTACGCCGCGATGCCTTAAGCAATCAGATTTAATGTAAAAACAGCTAAACTGTAACTTAATTACAGGCTACTGAGCTCCTCTGAGATCGACCATAAACACTAATAACCCATCTCTTTTAATTGACGATTTCTACATAACCACCATTTTGCAAATTTGAATGGCAAAATAAAAACTAATCGTTTCTTGTTTGAATAGTTTCGGTTCTTCAAAGTATGTTATAATATACGACCATCTAGTTTGTCAGGTAGCTTCGACAATCATTTATAGCTTTCTTGGGAGTTTTTTTTTATACAAAAAGCGCTAAACCTATTTAATGGGTGAATATCAAAAAGTTTAATTTTTTGTCAACTTTGGTGGCAATTTTTATTTTTCAGTTTTCATGAAAAATAATCACATAATATGAAAAAGGAAAGTCTACTTTATAAGTTACTGTAAGAGGGCCGTCTATATCTCGATAGGTTTTTAAGATATTTAAGTTTAAAGTCTATAGTGACCATCAAAATTGAAATTGATACACCAAAATGGAAATGCCCACTGAATTTGAAAATAAGCAACACCAAAATTGAATTTTTACCATTTAGACTCATAAAGGATAAAATAACACATGATTTTACATAATTAAGATATTTATTCTTAATATATTTATTGGTTTTTCAATATTACGTCAATAACCAGAAATAACTATTTTTTAAATCAAATTATCACAATTATCAATCACTAGGAATCAAATAACATTTAAAATGATCAGAAAAATGACAATATTTTGAAAACAATTGTTAAACAATTATACTATTTTATAAAAAACTAAAACATTAATAACAAAAATAATCCCTTCAATCCGATAACTAGTTTAAAAAAAATTAACTTTTTTAAATTATGCATTACAATTTAACGAAATCACCAAACGAAATGAATATGTTTTACAATCAGTCTTTACTTTTAAAATATTATTTTACGTAATAAGCCTTATTGAGAGTGCCTAGCTGTCTCTGTTCGTGGCCTAAGCAAATTAATAGTCGAAGTCATAGAAATGGCATCTTCGCAATCAGAGGGTTGAATTTCGGCATCTACATTGTCATTGCTTGGTAACCTGTAAAAACCCAAATGCGTACCATGAAGGCATTCAGTGGAGCTGTATAAGCGCTGAGGCTCGACACAAGACAGAAAACGTAATGTCACTGGATTCTTAAAATTTTTGGACCAAATAGCTCCGTGCACGTTCATGGTGGAACCATGAAAAGGTTTTAACGAATTAGGAGTAAGCCAGTCCTTTTCAGTGATTTCATAGTCTTATCAATTATATTATCTGTCATTTGATTATCTATTTTTTAATAGCTTACTAACATTTTGTAATCTTAAACGTGTTTCCTGTAAGTACAATTATCTCGTAAGTCGTAAGCCGTAATAAATTTAGCTCCTTGGTATCGTCTAAATTTATTCTTAAATTCACGTTTAAAATCTACTGAAGTAACTGATGATGCATCTGAATTTGGACTATCTAGGCACATCATAGGGATAGTCAAACACTAATACTGCTAACACATGGCGAAGTAGGGCGTGATTGTTCCAGAATTTGAACGGGACTGCTCGTGCGAAGATATAGATTTGAACTACTTGTGATTGTTGGTAATTTTCTAGACCGTAAGCATCTATTAACAGTAGCATATTGATTTATACTCTCTTCATCACATTGGACAGACCTTGTTACATAACTGCAGCTTGAAGAGAGTCATAGTCAGCTTGAACATTACCTGAGTCTTGCTGTGGTCTGCAGCTAGTATGTACGTGCTGAGTTGATGCATTTGATTCTTCTTCTACCAGTCTTTTCAATGCTTTTTTCTTTGGTAATATTCATTTTGGTATATTTTATTTATTTCTTTGTAAAGCTGAAGGATCTCGTTCCGAAATTTGTCGCTGTAAAACAAGTTTACCTTCTTGCTTTTTTTGGCATCTTCCCTTTCTTTTTTTTTAGAGCTTCTGCTTCTTCAGGATTGTTTTTAATTCTTGCTTTTCTCTTTATTTCTGGCATTCTCTTTTTAAGCAGTCTCTCTCAGCAAGTATGTCAAAACGAAGCACTGAATGCTCCGTTTTGTCATATTTACTAAAAAAAATGTAAGTATGTTGTGCAGTTTTAACATAGCACCACAAGTCATCAAAAGCTGGCTCAGAAAGTTACTATTGTAACATTTATGGAGTGAATTTAAATATGAAATAATTTTTCTCCATTATTGTTACGCACGCGACAGTACAAAACTAGTATAATACGTAGGTGCTTCATCATAACATCCTATAGACGCCTACTGCTGGACATAGGCCTTCTCCAAACGTTTTCACCCTGCCCGGTCTTGTGCCTCCCTCATCCATCGGCTTCCCGCCATCATACGTACGTAGGTGCTTACAATGTGTCAATTTTGGTGGCTCGTTTTCAATTTTGGTGGCCATGAAAATGCCACCAAAACCACCAAAATTGAACCACCAATATTGAAACCAGGCATAAAAATAATCAGAAACAGTAGGGGGTTAAGGTTACCACTAAGAGAGTGTAGCTAACTTAAACATTATCTCAATGTGTATCTATAGACTTAGTTATTTATCCATAACAACAACAAATTAAATAAAAAATCGATCCACCAAAAATTTGAAAAATCTTGTCCCCCATGCCACCAAGGTAGATAGTTACCTTTTTAGCGGGAAATCACAACACTTATACACATAACTGCTACATGCAAAGGCGGACCCACAACTGAGACACTCGACACAATAAAACGCTATACGCATATGTCGTACAAAACTCGTGGTATAGTCAGTTGAATAAATGCCACCAAAATTTTAATTTTTCTTGAGACAAACTTTGATTAGGTATTTCGTGTATTTATAGTAGATATATTGATACATCTTAAATGTTTTTAAATTGTTTATTTTATATATTAACATATACAATTGCGTATTTAGTAAAGTAACATGAATTGTAACCGTAGCGAATGAAATTGTATAAAAATATGAAGTTGGGACAAGCCACCTAACTAGAAATTTTAAGACACTTTATTTTTTATTTAATTATTTACATATTTAAAACAAAATTGGATCATGGCCCTGAATAAACATAGTTTCGTAGTTGATTACAAAAAAATATCAGCACTGAAATATTATTTTACACCTAGATTCTCAACGAAGACACGAAAAATTTGCCCGTTTGATATTGACCCTAATAAAAGCACCCACGCGGTATAATGAAAGCAAAAATATGTCGGAAGAAGTTACAAAGCGATTTGCTGATACCATTTGGACCGAAAAAAAATATAATAGCTTCTTAAAAGTTCAATAAAACTGTCGAAATCTACGTGAATTATGATCTAATGGAATTAATGGTTTTCTAAAGTTATATGTCAAATACATCAAATAAAGTGGTCGGGTGATCAATCTCTATTTCCACCTTAACACTTTCATTGGATAAACACATTATTATAACAATAACTGCGGTAATCCCAATTTACACGAAGGCAAACAGAACAAAAACGTGGATCGTCTGCGAACGCATCCAAGCGCTTTACACTGTGGTCATAAACAAACCATCACTTCAAAGTAAATAACCGCAAAATACATTATGCCACACTTTAACAGTCCCTAATTCAACGGTATACAGTTTAAAATTACATAAAATTATCATTTCTAAAACGGTAAAATGTGTTTTTGTCAGACCGTAAACAAAGATGGTGGTAAGAAGATTCGCGCGCGAAATCTGGATAATTTCGGGCGTTCTGTCAACAAACATGGCTTCCCTGCCAACAGCTGAAACGTATGTGTTGAAATATCGAATTAATTACGTCATTCCATCCGTTAGATTAAGAAATACACAGCAATACACGTGTTCTAGAAATAATAATAAATTGTGCCGGTGAAAATGCATTTACTTACCATTTACTTAACTATTAATTTTAACGATAGTTTTGATTGACCAGTGTAAGCTGTTTCCTTTAGACCTAACTACGTTAAAACGGACATTAAACTAAAGGAAATTATTTGTTATTACCTATTTAAATTTGCAATCATCGCACGGAATGAGGTAAAACGGTTTATTTAACGAAATACGAATATATTTTTAGTGAGTACGCCTTATATAAATAAACAAAACATTATTTTGCCGACGCTTCTTCAAGTGATAGCAGGAAGCTTAGTCTACTGTACGAAGCTGTGCAGAAGAATTGATTAAGACGTTTTTTGAGTATAGTTCGGTACTTTGCTAAATAACTAAAAATATAAAGTAAGATATGTAAATACATATTACGTGTCAAACACAATACTTATCAGAAAGGCTGCGTAAAGCTCTAAGATCTAACTGTGACCAGGAGTCATAGTTGTAGGAAAGAAAGTGCTAGCTAGTAAAAGTTAAGTCGTTAGAGGGGTACTACTTTACAGGCCTACCACTTGTATAGTATCTAGATATATTTAAAGGCAAAAAGCGTAATTAATTGATTCCAGTACCCAAGCGGTGTGCTTTTGTTGGATAATTAATTTATCGTGAAAAGTCTTTGTTTATTTAACTTTTCTAAAATCACGATACGGCCATAAGAACCAAAGCATAAGTGAAATAAATGTCATTGAAGAAGATGGTATTAAAAATTCTTTAAGAGCTCACTTTAACGCGAATAAAACAGCGTAGCAGAGCTCCCTATAAATAAAATTCGTTAGTAACTGTACATAGATTTAGCAGAGTTAATTATAGAAACCAATTAATCAAGTATACAGATGCGATTGCATGTGTTAACGTACCATTAACGCATTATTAGCAGGCGTTTGCGTGCGGTCAACTTGCGGTGGTCGGGCAATGCAAATTGCACGCGATTGCCGCGCCCGCCAGCCACGCCCAGTCGAAGGGTTGGCCCACAGACGATTAATATGCCCTTAACAAAAGCCCTTTACACGTCACCTACGTTTTACTTAAATCGAAAAGAGGTTGGACTATGTAACAACTTCCTATGGTAGAGTTAGGGTTTTATATTAGACTATACGTAGTTTTCGCTTTAAGGGCCGTAAAAAATTACTTTCGGTGTAGAGCATATAGTTTTTAGGAAATCAAATACTGTACCAATTTTTGTTCCATCCAAGGTTCAGGAATGATGTTTCTATTCTCAATGTCTTGATCTGTAATAGGCTGGTAAATTATAGAGTTGTCATTTTTACGTCAGGCACCTGTTAGAGCATGTCTACGCATTACTGGGTAAGTTTGTTAGAAGAAGTAACTTTTCCAACACTAAACCACGGTTTTCCGGTTCTAACAAAACTCAACGGCGTTACTGGAGGCAACAATTACCAATTGACCCAACAGGAGCTAGCCTGAGTTCTCAAGCTTTACTGGGGAACACCAACCCGCGCACTTTCAGATCATTAGTATATTTATGTAATATAAGGGTGACTATGATGGAGCGACATAGTCATATTATGACAAAGCTCCGTAAATAAAGATTTAAAAAAAAATATAAAAAAAATTAGTATATTTGGAGTGTTAATACGATTGTACGATGCCTGGAATGTAGTTAGATGACAAATCTAACAAAAAAAAGTATACAATTAAGTTAGATGACAAATAGCTAACATTCGTAAAAGGCGCTAGTAGGCGAAACCAAGTTGGCGAATCGCGCCGGTATGTCAAACGAATAAGTAAGCAAAACACTTGAACTCCCTTAGATTATAGGCACTTAAGTCATCTATAAAAAAAATCTCCGAATAAAAAAAAGGCAAAATGGTAGTAGTAACTGTAGGCCAATTTTCTACATTAGGTACTAAAGGTTTTAGTCGTTATAATAACCGTTCAAATAGTTACTCATCTATACTAATATTATAAAGAGGTAAAGTTTGTGTGTTTGTGACGTTGTAGGTGGTAATCTCTGGATCTAATGAACAGATTTTAAAAATTCTTTCCTTGTTGAATAGTCCATTTATCGGGGAGTGTCATAGACTATTTAACATCACGCTATGACTAATAGGAGTGGAGCAGTAATGACATATGTTTAAAAAACGGACGCGTTTATTTCGCTGCCCGACGAAGCGGGCACGGGTCAGCTAGTATTATATAATTTCTTCAAGGTGTCCTGGTACATTTTAAGTTATTGTATGCAATTAAGCTTTTATTTTAAATATTACTTCGCCTGCAGTTATGTCAGCTCATCAGTTAGTTTACAGCTTACTTAAGATGTTGCTAATATGAATGGTCTAGGAAATGAATATTTACAAAGAAACTATCGCTTAATGTTAGTGTTAACGATTATGCTAATATTTTACTATTTATTTACTTAGAAAGAAAGAAAACAAGTATGTTTATAAGTGGTCTTGTATACGTAGTACAAGCTGTGCTTAGTTTAGGGTTACCCTAGAATTAACTTCCTTTTTTAACGAATTGTAGAAATTACCAATTAGGTACATATTGTTTAGATTCATTAAACTCTTCGTGGATAAACCGTTTAGGTTAGGTACAACCACAGCTTTTCCTGCTTAGTTCATCTCGAAATAGTAAGGTGCAAATATTACTATGTTCAGGTGGAACAGAACAGTAGCTAGTGATATTACAGGACTATAAGCCTTGTAGTGCAGCATGTGTGTTAGGGTGACGAGCGCTGTGCAAAGGCCAAAGGCACGTTGTTTTGTAAAGATCGAGTTTTTTTGCATCTGAAATGGACAAGCAAGCTAACTATCAGGCGATTGACTTATACACCTCTTCACCACTATCGTATAAAAAAAACATCATGAAAAATTGCTATTTAGTAGTTAGAATTTTGGATAACGTAGAGTTACTTTTTATCATCTTAGTTGTAAATCACGTTTGATCATATATTAATAAAAAAATACAATATCCAATAAAATGTAATGTATCTAACAGGAAGACTAGATGCTACAATATAACGAACCCCATGAATAAGTTCAAAGAGTAATATCAACAGAAAATAATGTACAAAACGAACAAACAATTCAGGGTTATGATGAGAGATACATTCCCAAGAATTGAGACGTACCATCGACAAAGAGGTATGCCGAGTGACTTTAAATCTGCCAACATAACTACAACTGTCAAACTTTGACATTTATCCCTTGTCACAATGATCTTAAGTTTCAAAACGGTTTGATATTCGATTTTAGAACGCAAATAGTGTTGTGCATTTGTCTTCGATCGGTTTGTTCGATTAGACAGTAGATGGGTTATCTGCGTGAGTGTTCCGAGGTTGGAATGTCAACCGGTGTTTTGTCGTATGGTTATTTATGTATCAAATATGGTATTGGTCAGATTAGGTTACCCTTTGAGTGAATGGCCGTCTTGTTTATGAGGACGACTTAGAAAAAATTATGAATATTTAAATTGTTATTGTCTTGTTATAATAACATTTTGTTTATGACTGCATCTCATAAAATTACTACAAAATTCTTATGGTATTGTAGTTTTATATGTAGGTACTAAAATTGTAGTAAAATAAAGGTAAACGTTATAGATATAGACTGATCAGTTTCGGATTAGAGCTGTTTATGTGAATTTACAGAAGTCAACAGGAATTATTGCTTTTTGATTTCTCTAAATATATTTTAGAGAATAAACCCTTTGACCATAATCATAAATAACTATCAGTTTGTGTTAAACGCGATTAATAAGTAGTACGTTTGACAATAAAAACCGCTGTACTATTAAGCATGATGCTTTGGTGTACGTTTAACGTATAAAATGTAAAAAAATGAGGAGAACCGTATGTATACCTAAAAGAAGAAACATTTTTTAAAAAGTGTCAAGCCTAATTTCGATTCGTTTCGGTCACTACCGTGAATAAGAACTGTGTCACCGCCCTAAATGGTTGAAGGTGTGTCGTACAGGCTGTCTAAGGGAAAGTTCCTGTTTATATCTTTAAAACCCAAGTTGCCTAACTTCGTAGGATGGATAGCTAGGGATAGGATAGTGGATAGGTTCCAAAGCCTCTTTATTAATCATTACAATAAAGTATGTAGTGATCCTGACTTACACTTAATCTTTAAAAATGTTCTCAAACCAAAAATTTGCATAAGTCACAACGAATGACCTTATTCGTTCAAACACGACTAAGGCGACATTCTATTGTTGTCCGTTCGTCACATACCACATAAATACCACGTCTCCAGTCAATAATTTAGTCAACAACAATTCATTTTACTTCCCTGCAGCTATTCCCGTTATTAACAATGATGTCGACACTCCCATTCCACGTCTTAATTCACCTGTCAAACTTGAGCATCGACTATAGAGTAACATTAGTCAAACTGTCAAAGTACCACACTCAACTGTCAATTAGTTTTCAGAGGATACGTCAAATAGCCGGTAGCCAAACTTTTAAAAAATGCAGGTAAAGCTTGTGTCGAATAAGGTTAGATGTAGTTCCGTATGGTCATTTAAGAAATTGATTTGTTTTGTTAATTTACCACGGCTCTGGGATATTTAGAAGATAAAAAAAAACGGTATCGAACTCAGTGCATAAGCGTTCCTACCACGCTGGGGATCCTGGTTTCTGTTTCCGCATAGTTTTGAGATGAACTTACAAGAAATTTGTTAGGTAATTAAACGTAAATTTATTTTACTTGCTTTCATTTTTATATAGGTACATAGCAGTGGCGAAGGGTGGATTTTTATAAAAGGGAAGCCGAAGATTCCGTGGACTTTTGTTCTACTTTATATTACTATTATTCTGTAGTTCATAGGTATTCGTGAGAAAATGTTTCGATTTTACCTAGTTGTCCCGAACTCATAAACTTAAAATACGAAAATGTTTCTCTGTTTGGAAGACTTCTTTGATCAATTAGATTAATTGTTTATATTGCTATATCCTAAATGATTCTACATACCTACTTACTTACTTTTAGAATCTGAGAATACTGTCTGTAAGCCACTTACTTATACGTATCGAAATGAGATAATTGTATTAAAATGTTTCGTAAATCCACAGCGCCGGCGTTTCTTATATTTATAATTCAATTTCGAGAATGATGTTTTATCGCACATCACATAATAGGATAGTCAATATAATATAACACTATTAACCTGTCCCTTATAACAACAAACTATTAAATTTGCTGAAAACAATACAAACAAGTACTTACAAAAATATTCCATAGGATCCCAACGCACTACGACAAAAATAAAGTCAACCAATGCACAACACATAATACACAATCATAAATAATTAAACATACAAATTTTACTACTTTAAACAAGAAAGCGAATTTTATAACCTATTTGCAGAAAATAAATACAAATATCTGTTTTTTCTTCAAATGGTCCTATCGTTTACCGATGATTCTGCCAAAGTCAAGACGCAAGCCGTATAAAAATATAAAAACAAATAAATATAATTAAAAACTAAAAATTCAGAAGAAAGGCTGATTTCTATCAGATTTAAATAATTGATAAAAACAAAGGAATGTCAATGGCAAATTAAGTACTTAACGTGAAATGAAATGAAACTTCGTTACAATTGGTCGGTCCACTGGTTGCAATAGTGCTTTCTCGCTCTCGCAATGTTGTAGTTGTATCTTTTATCCTTGTCATAAGCCGATGGCCACCGGCTTATATGGTACCTTAGATCGACGAATACAAAGTGTCACGTGACCGTACGATTTCCGTACAGTCTGTTGTACTGGATTCCTAATTTCGCGACCGGCTTACTGCGCTCCGCGCATGCGCGCTTTAAGTACTCTCTGACTGAACCATAACAAGTTGTTAGTTGACAACCTTTAATTACAAGATGGCGTTATGAGTACGTAAATAATTATATTGAAAATTATTATTACTGTAATTATTATTGCGATTTACGTAAGAGAATACTTTTTTGTTTTATATTATTTTGTATTGAGTGGATGTTGCGTCATTGATTTATAATTGATTAATAGACAATGCTAAGCGGTTTTTGCAAAGGTAAGCCGGTAGGAATCGAGTTATATGGACACTTCGCCACTAGTACATAGTTTGATTTATTTTTATAAAGACCAAGTTATTTAAGTTTATTCAGCTCTCTCAACAGCAAAATTTAAAAAATATATATTATAAAAACCTTAAATACTTACATAGTTTGTACTTATTTCCCGGTATTTGTACTTACATTATCTATTCACTCGGAAGAATGCAGTAAGTCTAATTAAAAAGAGTAAATAAATAAAACTACTTACTTAATGTCTAAGAACCACTTTGTTATTCGATCCCTAAGAAACAACAATCAAATCAAAAGGTTACAAATATTGTGACTCGTGGGAATAATCCCGATGATTATGACAAACTACATCCGTAGTGACGTGCCGTCAAAATCGATAATAGACTCGCCGATTTAAAACATAATTAATCGTTGTCCGCTAAACGAATTACCGAACGAGTCGTTTATCAAGATAAAAAAAACATAAAGCAAAGGAGTCTTTGGCAGACAACAATAGCGGCATTTGAATTGAATTCTCTAAAAGTCTAAAGTTCTCTTTGGACATCTAACGTTTTTGAATGGAAGTAGATAAATTAAATCAATTTGCATGTATTTTTATCTGTCTTCTTTTATAAACGACTTAAGACAGTGCCCTGTATAAATTTGGATAGATAATTATGTTAATACATATAAGGTAGCTGCTTTATTTATTAACATATAAACTTTGAACAAATTAAACGTTACAGCTTTTGACGGTTGTTAATTGAGTTGAATTTAATTTATTAGTAAGCATAAAATATACTTGAAAATGCCAAATTTCATTGTAGTTGTTGAATTACAATAACCCTTTAACTTTAATTGTAATACACAAGTTAAAGAAAAGACGTGACAAGGAATGAGTTTCAACATAAAATGTGAAGTAAATCTCACGCGTAACACGCAAATTACGCAGATACATTCAATTAATTTAAAACATTGACCAACTAAGTATAATACAGATTATCTTTTAATGTATCTGTTTAATTGGAATGTATCGCAATAAATAACATAGTTATAAATTATTACAACCTTCATTTGCCATATTTTCTCCGTGTAACTTACTAGACGGGAGCCATTACAACCAGCGGGCCATAATGTACAGCAATCCGTGCAATTCACTTCATAGATTTTATTAATACTTTTTGTAATCGTAATAAGACATGTAGAGTCTTTTACGATATTATTTTTACATGGCAAGTTACCAATTAAGAAGAATAATAGTGGTCGAGAAATGCAGGTGCATGGCTTGCAAGCTGCAGCCAACGCAATGTTAAATTACAGATAATGTAAATTAACGGCGCGGTATGTTCATCGATGTAAAGTCATCTGTCATACGAGGAGTGAGCCAGAGAGACGAGAGGTGGGTTACATTTTTAAATTTATCATACGAGCGAAGTTATTAAGATATTATGGTGAAGTAGCGCGTATCAGGGGTAATATGTCATATTAATCGTTGTTACAGATTAAATGTTTTTACTATTGCAAGTTCAGTGGAGCTCAGCTCACTATGCAGTAGTGACCACTGATCGATAAACGATAAGACGGGTCTTGTAGATGGGTGAGCCTTTAGTTGTATTTTATGTGAGCATCTGTGAGCATATTAAGACACGTAAATAGCCGTACAAAATACTGAAAATAGACCTGCTTCTATCTGACTATCAATTATCAGGTTTGGCTAGAAGAATAAAATTAAACGCTTTAAGTAGAGGAATTTACAAGTACGTAACTTTCGGACTAAAAGCGACTGCTTTTACAAACTTGCAAATTAGTAGATATAGGTAAAGGACATCGAGGCCCAAAGCGATGATTTTTAGATCACATAAATACACACGTTCCCAGTGTACCACAGTGTACCATATATGGTACACGTGCATTGTTTTACTATTGTGTCTGCTGGCGGCACTGTGGAAGGGTTAAGTGATCGAACCCGCAAACTCGTGCACGCCGCATATGCAACCGCTGCTAAATTCATAAATCATTCTAATAGAATTCTGATCTGACAGATAAGTGTTAGATTATTATGTCTAGGTTACCAAACCGCTGAAAAACTAATTGCTTCAAGCACCGGGTGGTTACAATAATTAGGATGGTTTTGCCTTAGATTGATGTTTAATCCCCATTCTAGATTTTTACCCCCTTACTCATAAACGCCTCTTAAATTTAATCACTGCTTAGCGAGATTTTTAATAGCAAAACCAACCTTATACCAAACAAGACCGTAAAAATTTAAGCTAATCAATTGACTAAAATTTAAGAGGCGCTTATGAGTAAGGGTTTTATTATCCTATTGCTCTTTGATTTTGTGTCTTATGTTCACAAATCTACGCAGTAGGTACCTACGGTCCGGTGTTAGTACTCCACTAGGAACCTTGTTGTTTCTAGTTCGATGACCATGGAAACCTACCAGCAAATATCTTCGTTAATTATTATAAACTTTTAAAATACTTTTTTCGAGTGGTAGAGCCATGTCGTCAGTCTTTGACTGCGGCACGCATGGGCAGGCTCGCCCGGTGAAATACCACCCTCTCACAGAAAATCGGCGTAAAATAGCAGTGCTTGCACAGCAGTGACGTGTTTCGTCCGGTGAGTGAGAGTCCGGTAGCCCATTCCCCCTCCCTTTACTTCCCTTTAAAAAGGTCGGCAACGCTTCTGTGATTCCTCTGATCACTTACTATCAGGTGACCTGCTGGCTCGTTTGCCTCCCAAAATACTTTGCAACCGCAGCAATACCATTTGTTTTAAAACTAACTATCAATCAATTTTAAAACTAAAATCTTACCACAAACAAAATAGATTAAGTTAAACGACGGCCATATTTAAAATTACAAAAGGGCGCGGTCCCGTACAAAAATTCACATCAATTTGTCAACGGTAGGCGTTACGACCACAGATATAATTGGTAACGAACAGCTGATAAAAAACGTTTCTTTGTTTATTTTAAATTTATAACAACCGCCCCCGTATTATTTATGGTGTGTCTGAAATGTTATTGCACTGTCGTTAATTAGGGATGCATTTTAATCGTAAATTTGATTACAGGGAACTTTCTGTGTCAGTTCAAGTTTAGAACTTTTGTAGGAGTTAAGGAGATTTTTTAATTAATGAATTAACTCTGCAGAGAGCTATTATGTCTCCCCCATTTATATCGTCAATAGCAATCCCGTAACCTACAGCTGCAGTCATCTGTAGTTTAACCTGAACTAAAGTCTTTTCAAGCCATTTCTTATAAATAAAATTAGGAACACTACTTGTCATGCATCTATTTTTAGTGTTCTTTTTTTCATTTTGAATTAAATATTTATAAGTAAGTATTTTAATTGTTATATTTCATCAGAACAGCCCATTAATATCCCACTGCTGGGACAGGCCTCCTCCCATGACGCAGGAATACTTGGCCTATAATACCACGATGGCCAGACTGATTGGTATAGGGTTTAATTTCAAGTTTTCCTTCTTTTTATTTCGTAAAGATAATATTCACGGATAGTCCCTTAGTCGGTTTTTACGACACCCATGGGATGAGATGGGGTGGTGACATTGTATTCTTACTCCGTCACTACACGGATTACCGTCACCACATTTTTGATTAAATATTTTTATTTTACTTGTTTTATTTGTTTGTCTAAAACTATTCCTTTGTTTCTTAATTTGTAGTTCCATCCAACCTCTAAACTTATTTTGAGAAAACAGCTCTACAGTATGTATAGAAGTTCCGCTCTACAGTATAGAACTTTAACTCTTATTTTAGTTTATATTTTAAATTAGGTAGGGTGATATCTTAGGGCGACATCTAAGCGGCGGGATCAGCAGTAAATTACGAATGAACTGGAGCGATGCACCATCTCATTGTATGCAGATCCGACGTCCCCGCGTCTACCTACCACCACCTACATTTGCATCAACTTTCGGAACAAGAAATTTGCAAATAAGCCGACCGTCTACCTAATTATAACTACAACACACCGTAAAAATAAAACATCCAACTCAATCTCAAGATTGTCCAGATATCATCTTATACACTTTCAAAAGAAAGTAGAAATTATTTTTATCTTACAATTTATTGTAGGCAGGTGCCGCATCTAAACAAACGAACACAACTCTGTCGTTATCGAATATCATTTTCAATTATATAAACAATAGCGATCGAGCCATTGTTCAAATCACAATAGTATCGCTCATTACTCAGACGCTCGTTAAATGAGTGCCCGCCGCGAAACACTAACTTTATCAGCGGCGCACGTCAAAATATCTACAGATCTCAAACTATATCTCCTCTGGACACAATCGAACTTAAATAAAAACAAAAACGTAACATGACTCCTGAACGCAACCCAGAAGCCAGATGCGTATCGACGGACGCGCCAAAAAGCAAAATTCGAATTTCGAACCTCGCCATCGCCAGTGATATGACGTTTCCCTCGTTCCTTTTTCGAAATGCCCGCGAATTGTCAACAGTCGCATAGACAACGAACACATTTGAATACTGCCGATTTGAATATAAAGGTCGGCATTCACGTGTCGCCGCCATACATCAACCGGGAAGGCTTTAAGTCTTTCGAGCGCTTTTCGGACACAAATAAGCGTCTGATGTTCGACAGGAGTCGCATAATACGGTCAGATTTAGTTCGGGCTCGACGCGAGTTGCATTGCACCGCTATTTATGAGACATATGTGATGAAAGCGCGTTTACTTTGGCGGCTATTTCGCGAACAGGGTGTGAATGTTTTAACTGCGTCAGGCTCATTTCAACCTCATTCCACCGGCGCTTATGTAAATGACGACTTCAAATGCGGCATTAAGATAATCATTTAAAAATTTATAGCGTGTAAACGTCGATATTAAGGCGGGTAGACACCCACGACAGAGAGTCCCTATCGTCCGTGGCCATATTTCATTTGGCCACAATTACAACCATTAAACGGGGCGCAACTCTTTGATATTTCTTATTTTATTTATTGTAGCAAACTTATTAGGATACCGTGGCATTAATGATGACAGATGAGGCGGAGTATAGCGGCTTAATGCGCTCCTCGGTGGGATTGTGTTCGCTCCGGTCGCCTCGGCCGGGTCACTCTCGTGATAGTTAAAAAATATATTTACGTACACTTTATAACATATCGAAATGTGTAGTTATTAAGTATACCGTGTAAAGACAAGTATTTATTATTGAGATTCACAAATGGTTAATTAAATTTAAAGACCGCACCACGATGCGTAAAATTACTAAGTTGCGGGGAAGTAATTAGTTAACCGATGTTTAAAACGCAAATGGCAAATGATATCGTGTATTCAAAATGCTTACCTAATTAAAAATAATATTTTGAGGACATTTGTGGCGTCAGATCTTACCTTTTTATTAATTATTGCCTTGTTTAGTAATCTGCATGACAAAACTTAATATGTACTTATTGCATAAATTAACAGAGCAAGAGAGAACGACTTTACAAGTATTTTATATAGCGTTATATGGATGGTAACACATGGTGGACCGACGACCTGCTTATGACGGCGAGAAAACGATGGAAGAGGAAGGCACAGGGTGGAACAACGGCGAAAGGTGGAAACGTTTGGAGGCCTATTTCCAGCAGTGGACGTCCGTAGCCTCGTATGAGGATGAAAGGTAAAAGAAATATAACTGAAAAAGATCGCTTAAAAACTTATCCTTCTATTCGAAACGGAAACTTCTTGCGCAGTAGCCTCTTTACTCTTTACCGAAGCTTTACCTCTACCAAAGACAACGCCATAGTGCTTCTGCTATGCTATGCTTCTTACTAGATTAAGGCTGCTGGATAAACAAACAAAAATTACTGCGCGAAAGTAGTAGGTAATGTTGGTAGGAGACGGATTTGATAGACATACTACCCGGTATTATCTCGAGACCTAGCGTCGACTACGCCACGTCGAGTCGGCCGTACCGTACTGAGGCTGGAGGAAACATACTCATGAAATAATTGCGTGAATAGGTACATTAAGTATCTAAGAATAAAAACTTTTAAAATACTTACTGTATAATATATATTACTGTATATAAATATATACTGTGTCGTAAAAACCGTATAAGGGACTAACTGTAAATATTATCTTTACGAAGTAAAAAGCAGGAAAACTTGAAATGAAACCTTATACCAATCCGTCTAGCCAGCGTGGTATTAGAAGGCCAAGGCCAGGTCACGGGAGGAGGCCCGTCCCTGCAGTAGGACATTAATGGCCTGTTATGATGATTAAATTTTCAGAAGACTGAATTGAAATGCATAAAAATTACAATTGAGTCATACTTATATCGTATTCCTAGATCATTTTATTCATTTTCGATCTAAAACAAAATAGGTAAGTACTTAATCTTTATTCACTAGGTCACAAAATAATAATGTAAGTAAGATCTGTCTGTCAAGAAGTCTGTAATAAGACAAATACGAGTATCTACCAAGCTACCCCCACTTTCACAGAGGACTGCTAGCAGATCTGATAATAATTGGCCATTTTATTAGGTACTCAGGCCACTCTTTTCAATCTGAAGATTATGAAGCCTATTTCATAATTGATTTAACACAGAAATGAATCAAATTCTTGATTAATTAGCATACATTAACCAAATAAAATTAGATAATTATTAGCAAATTCATCAGCCAACATATTGTTACAACTTGTACTGCTAATATAGCTATGGTTACAATACAAGTACCTACAACCAACAGAGGAAATCATTTTTAACGTGCTTAGATACGCATGTAAGGAGGCCGAAGTACAACACTCTAATTTAATTATTCAATTAAAGTAAAAAGTAGAAAAGGTTTTAATGTTCAATAGATGTTTTATGTCATAGACAAATTAGCAAAGATCCAAATCTACCCCGAATTTGAACTTGGAACGGAAACACGATGTTTTTACCGCGCTTTAATTTAATTTGTATTCCGAATGTCGTTGGTTGGTCGGCACCCTGCTGTGCTGCTTACAAATGGCGGTCATACATCAGCCTGATGATATCTCTTTCAAATTTTGAAAGGAACCCGACGCAGCGATCGAATTAATAAATTAATGATAAAATAAAATGTTGAAAAAATTTACTTTTATTTTATGGAATATTTCATGTTGAAGGAGTTAAAAATTAGTGATTCATAGATGTGGTGATAATAAAAGGTTCACAGTACTTTTTAAAATTACGTAAAGCATGTTAGAGTTAATTATATCCGTGAAATTGGTCATAAATAATAAAATAGATAGACTGAACTGCCTCGGTGGCACAGTTGTTGCAAAGCGCGCGGGTTTGAATCCTACGCAAGACAATTTAATAAATAACGCTAACTGCAACTAATTGTTCAGGCGGGACACGGAGCAAGATTTAATGGGTAAATAGACCAGAAAAAAAATTAAGTATTGTCAACATAAAACCCTTTACTGTCCTACTATAGTGTCAATACTCAGAGGGTAATCTTGGCCTACTTATAGCCAGACTCTAGGTATTATGTATGTATAGTATGTTATAGCGTTAAAGATCCGATGGGGTCGAAGTGCAGCCTAGAGGGTCCCCGAAAAGGAGGAGTAGAAGATAAGAAGAAAAAGATGTTATAGCGTTAAAATAATATGACACGGTTTCTTTTCTTTTTTTCTCGTCGTAAAGATAGTATACTTAATCTGTGAACGTTTCCTTTCTTGACATTCCATATTACGACACTCATGTCGTGGTGACATCGTATATTTTTACTCTGTTACCACCCGGAGAGTGCCAACATATTAGTAGGGGTCAAATAATGAATATTCATATGAGCATTGAACACCTTTACTATAGTTTATAATTAATTATTGCTTAAAGAAACGGTTTATCAATTTGCAAGCATGACACATTAGCCTTGTGGTAAAACACTCCACCTTTTCAGATATGAGGTTCAATACCTGTACATACAAAACAATACTTAAGTACATGCACATAAATTTAACCCATTCTTTTTCTTCGTGTCGATTGGCAAAAGAACTCAGACAGTACCGGCCCAGAATTCGGCCACAGCAACTGTATTGTCTGTAGCAGCCCATAAGTCTTAAAATTAACCCATATACAAGTACTTATCATCTTATTAAATTCTAGCTGTTAAGTACCTAAACTAAATAAAATATATCGAACATATTATCATGTTTTTAATTTTTTCGCGCAACCCTGTCATAACAGCTCATTAATGTCCCACTGCAGGAACGGGCCTCCTCCCATGACGGAGGGATACGATGCATACTAATACCACGCTGGCCAAACGGATTGGTATAGGGTTTAATTTCAAGTTTTCCCGTAAAAACCGACTAAGGGACTAACCGTAAATATTATCTTTACGAAATAAAAAGAATGAAAACTTGAAATTAAACCCTATACCAATCTGTCTGGCGAGCGTGGTATTAGTAGGCCAATTATCCCTTAGTCACGGGAGGAGGCCAGTCCATGCAGTGGGCCATTAATGGGCTGTTATGATGATGATGATGATGATGATACGAACATAGCTATGGATTATTATCAGCATTATATGATTTAGTCTGAGTGTTTCTATTTTAGTTGCTATTCTATTTTAAAAAAATGTGCGCCTTCGTGTTTTTGCATAGCAATGAATAATTTAAAATACCGTATCAAAATATGGTCTATGTAATATGGCAGATGTAACCTAAGCCAGTAAGTTCCTAGTTGAAGTAATTTGCTAGATAAGTAGTTTTAAATCAATATATCAGGCCAGAACTTGAGGAAATCCAATTTAAAATGGGATATGCGTAGTTATGATCATAAGTTTTTTTTTTAATTTTTATCGGATAGAACTCCCGCACTAACGAGTGAGCTGCAATATGCCCACAGCCTATTTTCAAATACTTAACTCAATTTTATAAACAATTTTTAACTTCCTATAATTCAAATACTTTTTCATTCCTCCAATAAGTTCAAACCTTTTTAGTGTACCTAAAGTATAAGTAAACCTGTATACGTAAAGTAAGAGTAACAAACATATTATTATTTTTATGAAACGCCTGCAAAATGTTTTACAGCAATATGTTCCTAGTGAAATCACATTACGATATGTAATATAAACTTGTCAGGCGTCTTTGTAAAATTTATTACTATTAATTTTTAAATTGTTAAAAAATGTTCTAGTGTTTTTTTAGATATAGTGAACTTCTATTCAATTTACTCTTCATTTCTTTGTAATTATAAACTTAAATATTTATTTTACTCAATAGCAACACTTCCATCTGTCAATTCTGACATGTGCCAAAAGTGTCATTGTGATAGTGTTAGTGTCCATAACGTCAAAGTGATACGTTATGTCAACATTGTTTGGCTAGGAGGACGATCTTCAAACAAAATTAATTCAATCCCCACCACGAGTACACTGACCAGCCAGGCTTTCACCATGGTAATGGCATACATCGTCACTCGCACTGCCGCGCGAAATAGTAGGCACCGGTTTCCGACGTTGAGTGATTATAACTGTATTGTCAACAGGCCACTGCAATGTTTGCAAGAGTGACTTTCTATCCTACTCTTTTGTACAATGTCTTCATGGAGAAGGTGACCAGCAGGCGATGGTACGACAGGATTGATGACACTGTGATCCTGGGAGCACTTCCTTTCCAATCTATGTCAAAACAGGTATGTTTTGTAGGTTATTTGGTCAGTGGTCAATTTCTCTTCTTATCAATTTATTACAACGGTCGAAGGTATAATGTCCTTAACATTGACCCTGTTAGGAAATTATGTTAAAAAACTCTTAACTTTAAAACATTTATTGATCACTTACCATTAGTATCTACATATTTGTTTATATTTTATATTAATATTTTGTGAATAAAAGTAACAGTGAATTATAAAACTAATAAGAATGATAATGTGTTGTTTAGCTGTGTTGTTAGATTGGTACTATTACTTAAATTAATTTTAAATTAAACATCAAAAATTGACACTAACTTTGAGGGAAGTATTTTGCATTATTAGGATAACATTTTATTTAATTGGTGCCATTTATTATAAGCCTACATTTTAATCTTACATTTTTTTTAAATTTGCTAGTCAGATATTTACTGTTCTATTTTATGAGACAATCCCAAAAAATAGAATAGTTTAGTAATAAAAGTCTTGTATGTGGTCAAAGGGTAGTGTTCTACATTAGAGATAGTAAGTTTGATTCCTGCTCCATTCAAATATTTTTATGCTTGAATGTTTCTATGATTAAAATATAAGCATGCACTGCTTTGCTTAGGAGTATGTGTGTGTTTTGTGTGAATGTGTGAGGGGAAAATGTTAATAACTAAACCTATTAATATATTATTATCTGCATTGGGAAAAAGGTTGATTATAGATTTTAATTAATTGGTTTTCCCCGTAATGCATGACTGTTTTTACTTCAAAGTCATAAAGGAACTTTGATATCTAGTTTGTGTGTATTTGCTTATACATTATATGTATTTGTTTAAGAAATTAACTTTACTGATGTTGTCTTTATGCATAGTTTCATCTAGAATACATTATTAACTGTAGGTTCAAAATAATATATAAAATTTTAAGACAGGAATGGAATCAGAAATCTGGGTTTTGTTGAACTTGGTTCCCTCCTATATTTCCTTTGTTTATCATATTGTATTGTATCAGCTTATAAATGTTATATGTGTTAATACTTTTAATAAATATTAATGAAACAATCTAATTAGTCACTCTCTCATTTTGGTATGTGATCTATATAAGGTTATAAATGAAACACTTATTTAAGGAAAATATTTTATATTTCATCGTAATGTCTTAAGTTTATGGTTTAGGTATGTGCTAAAATATTTGTATCTAATTTCTTGTTTTTATGACTTTGTGTCTTTAGCATATATTTTACTTACATTTTAATATTATTTACACATTTATTTCAGAATAATTTTCCATATTTGTTAGTATTGAATGAATGAATGAACAGCCAATAAAATAATCACATTGTAATGCAAATAAAAAAGGAAAGTGGAAATCTTTAAAAACAATATATTACCTACTTATTCGTAATTAACAGTGTTACACCAAATGGCTTATTATGCTATGTCGTAGTAATACAATGCAATTTAAATATTAATATAAACATGCATTAATCCAAAAATAATCCTATTTAATAATACAATATAATACAATAATTCAATATTTATTAGGCTAGATACAGGGTTACACTTTCCTCAATTGTTACATAGTTAGACCAACCATACCAATGACAAATAGAGAATAGGTAAAGAAAAGGATAAAATACTCGTAGATAAAGTAAAGCAATCGAGCAAACTTTCTCTGAACCCTCTCAACCATGACCTCGTTTAGTTTTTCCTGGGGGTCCCATATAATGGCATTATACTCCAATTTGCTACGTACAGTCGGGGTATTTGCCGCTCGACCACCCTTAGGCGAGAATCGCTTGGCACGCGGCGCATGCGATACGTGGCACGCCCACGTATCGCATGCGCCGCGTGCCAAGCGATTCTCGCCTAAGGGTGGTCGAGCGGCAAATACCCCGACCGTACATATGAGTTGTAAAGTAGTTTTAAAGTATGAACTCTATTGAACTGGATTAACATGCGTATTATAAAACCGAGACATCTATTAGCGCGTTTGCATATTTGCGTAATGTGCTCATGAAAATAAATTCCACTATCGAAAATTACCTCTAGGTCGTTTATTGTGGTAACTCTCTCCAAGGGCAGATCATTGATAATAGACCTAAGTGGCTTCAATGGGACAACGAGAACGAGAAAACGTAATAATTTTACATTTAGAGTACAATCAAAGCCAATTTCGATAGAAGAATGTCATTATCTACTAGATCAAAGGCCTTGCGGAAATCGAATTCATCATAACAGCCCATTAATGTCCCACTGCAGGGACGGGCCTCCTCCCGTGACGGGGGGTTACTTGTCCTACTATTACCACGCTGGCCAAAGGGATTGGTATAGGGTTTAATTTCAAGTTTTCCTTCTTTTTATTTCGGAAAGATAGTAGTTACGGTTATTCCCTCAGTCGGTTTTTACAATATGTCACCTCACCACCCCATCTCATACCATGGGTATCGTCCCATGGGATGAGATGGGGTGGTGACATATTGTATTCTTACTCCATCACCACACGGAATTTGAAATATGCTGCGTCAACCTGACAGCCAGCTCTAACATTAGTACGGATGTAGTCCACGAATGCTGTGTGATTAGTTAATGTAGAGCGCGCAGAACGAAACACTCTCAACACTTTGAAATTAGTTAGATTTCGCATTCGAAAATAAAATGGCCATTTTTGCTTTAAGTGCAATATTTATCTAATTGAAAAACATTCAAAGTGTTGAGAGTGTGTTAAACAAATACTTTATTATTGCCTTTGCTAAAGACTTAGTAGACAACATTTTGCATTATTGATCCTATTTGCGAATTATGTTTTTTTTCAATTGTCGGCGCTAGTAAGCCCTATACACGCTCTTAAAGGCAATGTTGTTTTAAAATAAAATAAGTTATGTGTAAGAAAATCGCGATAAGGACGGTTTGTTATTTCTTTGGTTAGTAATAGTTTTCCACGTCATTCAATGAATAGGTAAAGTAGCCAGATGCTTCTTATCGTGACGATGGCAACACATTAAACACCCTTCGTCCAGTGTTCAGCGACGCGAATAGCGTTTGGTCTTGCCTTGTACAGATCCTCAAGCGTACACAATTCTGGGTTTGCAGGGCACGTTAGTAGATGGTTCCATCGTCTGCGAATCCGCGTCGCTCATGGACACCAGCAATGGCAGGGCACAGCCAGGCCACTGCTCATACCTTTACTTTATTCTCTACGCCACAGAGGTCGTAAATTATTGTCAATAATATAAAAATTGTAAAAATTAAAAATAATACTTACTATAATTGTTAAACTCAATGAATATCTTATCAATACATGTAATATTTGTATATTGTAATGTATAAAAATCTAAGAAAGTAGAACGAAACGTATTTTGAAAAAGTGAAATTCGTATTTTCAAATTCAAATTTCAAAATACTTTATTTCATAAAAGAACAATGCTCAAAACGTCCCCACCTTGTAGCACTTTAATATATATGTTAATCGAAAGGTATTAGTCATCTCTCCATTTTATTGTATGACAGCAAAGCTCAAATGTGTATCCGAAAAAAGTTATATCGACTTGAAGAAACCGAAATCAGTCACAATTATGTTGCTGTTTATTGTACTTTTTTGATATGATAGCCAATAAAATACATAGTTAACAGTGTAGAATGTAAGAAAAATATAAAAGATTATTTATATTTATTATTACGGGCCGTATATGCCCAATAAACCGATTTTTTTTTGTTAGCACGAGTAGTTTGCTTCGCTGTGGGGCGAATGGCCCTCAACCTAAGACATTTAAGTGTCATGCTTCAGGGGCGCCCCCTGTGGGGTACGAACCTCGGCCTGGACCGTCACCGACTAACAGGATGTGCGGAAAGCACAGGAGCGATTCCTGCCTCGGCGACGAGGACAGAACCGCGGACGTGTTGTTGTGACTTCGCGAGCCGTATGAGCTCTACGTTGAGCGATCGCGATCCTATCACCCGACTCTTCGAGAGCATGTCTAGGTCTACTAATTTTGGATATTCTAGAGGGGATGTACCCGGATGCCTCAACCACTAGTTGGTTGGGGTGAGTAGCAGCCGTTTTAAAGTAGCGACGGGAACAGAGTTTCATGTTCTGCTGGATGGTTAGCAACTCGAGGTCGATATGGATATCCTCGTTACGCATGAACGACGGTGCTCCCGTCGTGTCTCTGGCGAGACAGTTTGGCTCTTTTCGGGGTTGACTGTTATCCTCCATTGCTGGAACCAATCGCTGAGGGCGTTGGATGCAGATTCACGAATGAAGAATGAAATAAATCCTGTCTAGTCACAATTTGTCTGTTGCGTCATTGAGGCCATAAACGGGAGATTTAAACGTGATTTTAAAATGTTCAGGTTTAAAATGTGTGTGTGAAGACACAGAATTTCAGGGAGCCTTTTCATGACAGTGTCTATGCCACAGATTCCGTTAAACGAATTCATCGCAAAATTCACGTCTAAAATATTTAGGGTAACTACGTTACAGGCAGTGGGCTATGTTCAGAACATTGACTGATGAGTCCATAAATATACCGTTCCCTGAATTGTCAAACGAGGATATTATTTTGTTTAGTTTGGGGACATATCACACTTAAAACTACCAGCTTCTTACGTTAGCGAACATTTACGTGGCGGCGTCTGCAACATAGAAGTTTGTGCAACTCCAAGCCCAATTATGAACCAATACGGTACACGGCAGATCGCACTCTTTTGAGGGGTCGAATTTTATCCAGACATAGGTCAAATGCGACCTATTACACGTATTTGGTTTTAAATAACGCACATAATGTAAACGCCATTCAGGCATAATATTATTGTTCATGCTTAACTGCTATGAGAACAGTTGGTGCCTGCGCGCATGTCGTCAGTATCGTGTGGTACTTTGGTATTGGAAGGCATTAAGACAATTTCTCTGGGTCAGCCGCCAGCCAGTGCCTGGGTCAATATTGTAATAGACACTGAAAATACTGATTAATGTTATAATAAAAAGTTGCGACTATGAAGGTATTTTTTTTTATTACCCAAATTATTTTTGACCTGAATTCTGCGATGAATTCGTTCAATGAAGTCTGTGGCATAGACACTGTCATGAAAAGGCTCCCCGAATGTATTGAGAAGCGCGCCAGCAATTCGGAAGTCTGTGTCTTCACACACACATTTTAAACTTGAACATTTTAAAATAACGTTTAAATCTCCCGTTTATGGCCTCAATGACGCAACAGACAAATTGTGACTAGACAGGATTTATTTCATTCTTCATTCGTGAATCTGCATCCAACGCCCTCAGCGATTGGTTCCAGCAATGGAGGATAACAGTCAACCCCGAAAAGAGCCAAACTGTCTCGCCAGAGACACGACGGGAGCACCGTCGTTCATGCGTAACGAGGATCTCCATATCGACCTCGAGTTGCCAACCATCCAGCAACACATGAAACTCTGTTCCCGTCGCTACTTCGAAACGGCTGCTACTCACCCCAACCAACTAGTGGTTGAGGCATCCGGGTACATCCCCTCTAGAATATCCAAAATTAGTAGACCTAGACATGCGCTCGAAGAGTCGGGTGATAGGATCGCGATCGCTCAACGTAGAGCTCATACGGCTCGCGAAGTCACAACAACACGTCCGCGGTTCTGTCCTCGTCGCCGAGGCAGGAATCGCTCCTGGAGGGCGTGCTTTCCGCACATCCTGTTAGTCGGTGACGGTCCAGGCCGAGGTTCGTACCCCACAGGGGGCGCCCCTGAAGCAATAAATAATCTTTTATATTTTTCTTATATTCTACACTGTTAACTATGTATTTTATTGGCTATCATATCAAAAAAGTACAATAAACAGCAACATAATTGTGACTGATTTCGGTTTCTTCAAGTCGATATAACTTTTTTCGGATACACATTTGAGCTTTGCTGTCATACAATAAAATGGAGAGATGACTAATACCTTTCGATTAACACATATCTTAAAGTGCTACAAAGTGGGGACGGTGTCCATACATTTTTGAGCATTGTTCTTTATTACAAATTGTTTGAAATCGTCGTTTACTTAAAATTTAAGCTACAATTAAAATTATAGATCGACACAGATCAACACTTAGGTTAAGTAGTGTTAGATGACGTCAAAAAGATACAATATTATTGTACTACTTTGAATAAATAAATGAATACTGAATTACTGATACCGTTGTTGTAGTATCTTATGTGAATAAATGATTTTTTGTTTGTTTGTTATTGAATGGTAGTCTCGCTGTTTACAGCGGCTGATTCGACCGAGGCAGTACCAGTACCACCCTTTCTCAGATAAACAGCGTAAAGCAGCAGTTTTTTTTCCTAACAGCCATAAATGTCCCACTGCAGGGACGGGCCTCCTTCAAAAGAAGGAAAACTTGAAATTAAACCCTATACCAATCCGTCTGCAAGCGTGGTATTAGTAGGCCAAGTATCCCTCCGTCAAGGAAGGCCCGTCCCTGTAGTGGGACATTAATGGGCTGTTATGATGAAATAAGTTGACAATTACGAATTTAAGCTCTCTAGATATATCAGACCCACAGCTTAAAAAACCGGTCAAGTGCGAGTCTGACTCGCGCACCGAGGGTCCTGTACAAACCTATTTATTTTCCCGCCAAATTGTGATAACGTCAGGATTCAGCTGTTTAAAAACTATTTTTCCCGCCAAAATTCAATGACGTCACGACTCATCTGTCAAAAATTCTATGACGTCACGCCTATCTGTCAAAATTGACAGCTGTCAAAAGTGACAGCTGTCAAAAGTGACAGCTGTCAAAAGTGACAGAGGTATCAAATATTTTCCCGCCAAAATAATATGACGTCACAAATCATCTGTCAAAAATTCAAAAACGTCGCGGCTCAGCTATCAAAATGTAATTCTGTGACGTCACAAATCATCTGTCAAAAATTCTGTGACGTCACGACTCATTTGTCAAAAATTCAAAAACGTCACGGCTCAGCTGTCAAAATATATTTACCCGCCAAAATTCTGTGACGTCACGAATCATCTGTCAAAAGAGAATTTGACTGGACGCCATGACGAGAGGTTGAGCTGTCATTTATATATTTTTTACAAATTGATTTTTCGAAGATTTTGTGATGCAGAAGAGATGCAGTTTTGTTTTGCATTTTCGTCGTCAGTAAATTAATATGAATAAATATGCAAGTGATTGGTGAATAGCTGGTGGCATTGTGGCCCTGCCGTTCCTGTCTCCATTTTACGCGTTCCCGTCAAGTTCTCAAGAAAGACAATGAAAAGTGAAGCATCGACTTTTAATGTTATTTTTCATGTTACTTTTATACTTACTTTTACTTATACTGAATGTAATATCTATTATCTCTCACTTGACACTGGCAAAATATGTAACTATGTTCATGAGGCCATTAATAAATAAATACAATACATCTGTCAAAAATTCTGCGACGTCACGACTCATCTGTCAAAAATTCTATGACGTCACGCCTATCTGTCAAAATTGACAGCTGTCAAAAGTGACAGAGGTATCAAATATTTTCCCGCCAAAATAATATGACGTCACAAATCATCTGTCAAAAATTCAAAAAAGTCGCGGCTCAGCTGTCAAAATGTAATTCTGTGACGTCACGACTCATCTGTCAAAAATTCTATAACGTCACGCCTATCTGTCAAAATTGACAGCTGTCAAAAGTGACAGAGGTATCAAATATTTTCCCGCCAAAATAATATGACGTCACAAATCATCTATCAAAAATTCTATGATGTCACGACTCATCTGTCAAAATTCTATGACGTCACGGGTCACGTGACCAAAATTCTATGACGTCACAGGTCACCGTTCAGCCGTTTAGGCGTGAAAGAGTAACAGACAGACAGAGTTACTTTCGCATTTATAATATTAGTATGGATAGTTAATATTCACGGATAGTCCCTTAGTCGGTTTTTACGACACCCATGGGATGAGATGGGGTGGTGACATATTGTATTCTTACTCCGTCACCACACGGAGAAAGTAATTGTACTTATAAATAATTATTTCTTTACAGTTAAAAGAGGAGGAGAATATGAAAGGAGTTGTCTCTATGAATGAAACGTACGAGTTAAAAATATTCTCCAACGATGCTGAGGTAAGGAAAATATACATTATTAACATTAATTGTCATATTTATTGCTTGTTGGTCAATGCAACTTAATCTTAAAGCTAAAATATATCTATTATTTTGTAAATGTGTCCCTCAATGTACACCCTTGATAAATGACGACCTCTGTGGCGTAGTGGTTATATCATGACTGCTACGCAGAGATCTCGGGTTCGATTCCTGCTCAATGCATATCTTTGTGTGCATGAACATGATTGTTTTCATTAGTCTGGGTGTTTGTTATGTATAACTAGCGGGCCGTCCCGGCTTCGCACGGGCATTATTTTCCCGCTTTTCTATTGAAATTTTTCCTGAATTTTCTTTGCTATAAACCTTACGGAGCCCAAAACCTTTCCAACGAATGCAAAACCGTGAAAATCAGTTCGTGCGTTCTGGAGTTATAGCGTCAGAAGGGAAAACCCGACTTATTTTTATATAATAGATATGTATGTATTTACAAAAAAAGTATTTAAGTATGTTTATCCGTTGCCTAGTACCCATAGTACAAGCTTTGCTTAGTTTGGGACTAGATGGCGTTGTGTGAATGTGTGAAGAATAAATTTATAAATAATCTGAGTTCAAAACATAATAAATAAAAATGGTTAATTTTAAAAATTGTTACGATTCGTCAAGCGGTTTTTACACCTATCGTAATTTAAATTAGTCAAACGTTAATTAGGTTTTATTTTGCTACAGCATGTAAATATTCTGATTGGTTAAGTTTGTAAGTAGTTTTAATTTGTCATGTCATTTTGTTTGATAAGTACTCCTTCACACAAAAATGCTAAATGGGTTTTAGGTAAACTTGACTATTATAATTATATAGCATACTAGCTGACCCGTTGCCCACTTCGTTAGGCGGCGAAAAAAAAGCGTCACTTTTTTAAACATATTTTATTACTGCTCCGCTCCTATTAGTCATAGCCTGATACTATAGCCTATACACTACCCGATAAATGAACTATCCAACACAATTCAGTAGATCCAGAGATTACCCCCTACAACGTCGAAACACATAAACTATACCTCTTTTTAATATTAGTATACTTAGATATAGGTACCTACATTAGAATAAGACATATTTATGCTAAAATTTAGAAGGATATTGTGTTTATAATATAAACTTCTATTAGAAATACTTAAACCACGAAGACAAAGTCATGGGCACCAAGCAAGTCTACTATAATTACAAGTGTTAATTGATTCCTAATCATCATGTCTCTATAATTTCAAGTATTTAACAAAGATTTGTTTTTTGTCATAATTTAATAACTATTCATAGTTATCTTGCATGTTTGCTAATGATTAGCAATGATCAGCGCCATTTTTTATCTTTGAAAAGGGATACCCTAAATTAAAAACTATTAAAGTAAAATAAACGCCTGCATTACAGATCGAGTCATGTAACGCTGGGACTTTTACTAACATAAATTCAAGAGGCATATCTAAATAACAACCAAACTCAGGACAATTAAATATATTTTTTTACCTATAAAGCTTAGGCATAACTAGAAAAATCGGAAAAGAAGAAAGACAATGGAAAAAATTGGTACTCGATGCGGGACTCGAACCCGCGTCTCTGGACTATACGCGTCCAGCGCCATGACCACTAGGCCAACCAAGTAACCGTCTCGACTACCAAATTTAACCATTGCTTTATACGGCCCCGGGCCGCAACTTAGAACTCAACGGTTACTCGGTTGGCCTAGTGGTCATGGCGCTGGACGCGTATAGTCCAGAGACGCGGGTTCGAGTCCCGCATCGAGTACCAATTTTTTCCATTGTCTTTCTTCTTTTCGGACTCAGATCAATTATTGGTAGATCGCTATAACTGTCTCTCATATGATACTATGCTTGTCCTGCCACTAAGGGTAATGTCAATCTGTACTTCGTAAGTAGTATCAAGTCGAATATTACGACACCATAAGGATGTGATAGGCGGAAAGGCTACGCAACTCTAATCTACGAGTATAATCATAGAATAAAACCTGCTTTTGTATTACTTATCAAAAGAAAAAAAGAACTATTTGATCTCTCATGATCTCTGACAGATAAAAAATATTGTTATGATAAAACGCATGTTGAGATAAAAGAATAATGAATTTTTATTGTGTCTAAAGAGTTTTTTCTTCATTTAGTATTATGTTTATGGTAATAAAATGACTATTGTAGTTCTTATTATAGAATGCTTCCTGAAAGTAATTGATTTCGAAATGATTTGCTTTTTCGTAGCTATTTATTTAGACGAACGATTGAAAAAATCAACAATTTGAAAGTCTCATTTTTGGCGGGGGAATATGCCTCTAGGCCCTAGGCACACTTCCGAGGTAGATACCTATTGGGGTATTATGGGATTTGCACCCACTAAAAATACCGTGACCTTAGTACTTGAAGTTTAAGAGTAGGTATGTCTTTTTCCGTCATTGCATGTGGCTGGCACAGCAAAATTAGTGGTACTACTCTTAAACTTCTTTATATCAATCCCTAGACATCTACAGCTTGACATAGGCCTCCTCCAAATATTCCTACCTACGCTGTCCCGTGCCACCCTCATACATCGGTTTCCCGACGTCCTAACTAAGCAGTCGATCCACTATCTGAGGGTCTGCCTAGGTACCCTGTTGTGATTTAATTACCTACCATGCACTGTCGCGGATACGATTTTAGTGGTGGTCAATTGTGATTTTTTATCACCAGTAAATAGCGTAGGTATATCTAACGGAGCACCACACCTTTTGAACGATCCATCCATTCTATTGCTTGAAGATTTGGTCTGATTATTGAAATGCAGCATTAAGCTTTGATTTTTATGGAATGACAGTTATTTATGTTTAAATTCTATGTCAACAGAAATGGCGGGAGCAGGGCGTAGAATTTCTACAGTTGGCTACGACAGACATATTCGAGACGCCAAACCAAGATAAATTATATGAAGGAGTTACATTTATTAATAGGTAATTATATTATGATATCTATCATCATATTATTAGCCAACGGACCTGCACTGCAGGACATAGGCCTCTTTCCTCATCTTGTGCGGTCTTATGCCTCCGTCATCCATCGGTTTCCGTCCGTTTTAACTAAGTCGTCGGTTCTTCCTTCTCTCTTTCTCTATATTTAACATTTCATAACAGCCCATTAATGTCCCAGTGCAGGGACAGGCCTCCTCCCGTGACGGAGGGGTACTTGGCCTACTAATACCACGCTGGCCAGACGGATTGGTATAGGGTTTAATTTCAAGTTTTCCTTCTTTTTATTTCGTAAAGATAATTTATTCACGGATTAGTCGGTTGTTACGACCTTAGTCGGTTTTTACGACACCCATCGGACCAAGGAGTAAGAATACATTCTAACTCCGTCACCACACGGTTGTTGTGTCATGTAACATTTATTTCTTTACAATAAAAAGTATAATGTGTATGTATACCTATGGTTAAAACCTGGAAAGTTTATACCGTTGGCATTAGTGTCCTCAACCCACAATTTCAGGTAGGTGGCTGAAAAACAGTGTTGTCGTGACACATAACATACTAAACTGTTTCGCGCCATGCATTGCAGTGAACTGACACCTTTTTTGGCGCGAATGCAAAGTCCACCTTGTTTATGGGTCGACTCGTATTCCATAGATTCTTACGTGCTTTATTTTTTATCTACAGTACATAATTATATTTATTTGTTACGTTAAAGTTGTGGTGAAGGATATTAATAAAATTATGTAATTAAGTCGTTGTTGATTTATTTATATATTTATTTTATTTATTTATTAGAAATATCTGTTGTCTATGAATAAATTACTGTGGAAGGGTACAGGAACTTGAGAAATTAAACAGCTATAATACTTTACGGCTCTTTTCTAGGGTAGACAGAGTCTTGGCTAGGCTCTCTGGCATTGCTGATGTCCTTGAGCGGCTGTTACCTGCCACCTTAAAGCAATAAAAAAAAAGACTGCTCGGCCTTGACTCTGAAGAATGACACGTGTCAAAATAAATACAAAAAGTACTTAAAAAAAACTTGAATAATTAAACTTGTTTAGCTTTACTCGTGATCAAATTAAAAATAATATTACAGTAACATTAATTATAACTTTTTTCTAGAACTGTCATGGTAGCAATATCAGTGTACAGTCAGGGTCAGATATTATATCATTAATATCTGAACATTATACCAATTTACTGTTTGAGACATGAAATGTTTGAGCAATAAATATTTCCGGACCGTTACGACTTGGGGAGCTTCAAGAAACGAGCGCACCCCCTTTTAAAGGTCGGCAACGCATCTGTGATTCCTCTGGTGTTGCGGGTGTCCATGGGCGGCGGTAATCACTTACCATCATGTGACCTGCTGGCTCGTTTGCCTCCTATTGCATAAAAAAAAGAATTTTACATGAATTGTACGGTCAAGGAATTTAATTGTTTAGCAGGTACACAACCTGCGTAATTTAGTCGTATTATATACCAAAATAATCCTAGCGAATTTGAAAGATATTACACCTCAAAATTGACATAATATAAAATATAACCAATAAGTATGAATTGCACTTCAAACTTCTTTTATTTATTTTTATTTTATTTATTTATTTATTTATTTAAGTAAGGTACACCAACAGCATACAAATAAAACATTTTCTTAAAATTAGGTAATAGTTCTGGCTATATATGTATGCCAGTTACAGGTATACGCATCATTCGCTACATTTCGTGCTTTTATACATAAAAAAATTATTAAATAAGGAAAAAACAAAATATAAAGAATCTAAACTAAAACGTAATAAGGGAACAAAAACAAAAAAGAGACAATCACTCCTAATAAAATATAAAAAAGAAACAAAGTATTTATATTTAGACATTGCACATGCAACAGCTTTTTAACTTAACTTCTTTGTTTACAAACTTCCACCATTCTGTCCAAAGAGTAAAAAATAAAATTTTGACAGTATTATCAATACAATGCATTGAACCAATCAGAACAGCGAATGCTACTCGATATACTTTATTGTTAATAGTGACACAAACTCGGACTAAGGATACTGTTTGATGGAGATGGTAGATAAGGTCTAGTTTAGTTTGACTTAACTTTGGTCTGTCAACAATATAAAATTGAAGAATTTTATTTTAACACAAAATACCTGTCTGTCATAGATAGACAAGGCTAGGTATATATACCTTGTCTAATTAATTTTACGACTCCCAAGACGTCGGGGTTCGTCATCCGTCGTCTGTAGTCGGTAAATAGTAACCTGACCGATTTCAAAATTAAGCAAATTGCTAAACAATTAAATTCCTTGAGTGTACATTAATGTATTTTATTATATACCTACTAAATAATACATAATGTACAATTGTTAGGTTTTTTTTTTTAATAAAAAAGCAAAAACTAAAAGTTTCTCACTTAAGTAAAACGTCCTCTTTTTTATAAGAAGGTATTACTTATATAAATTATATATTCATGTATTATATTACCTAACTGTTAGATTATTAAGCGTATTCATACAAATAAATAACTAAGTACCTACATAAATTCTAATTTATTACATTGATACCGTATTATAGTTTTTTAATTACGTATTTTGTCTATGGTTTAATGATTTTTTAATGGGTAACAGATTAACAATTACCTACACAGTAATAAATTATCCTACAAATATAATAAATGAGAAAGTTTGTGAGGATGTAAGGATCGATGGATGTTTGTTTTGTCTTATTAGTGACAAAACAAGATTATAAGACTTAAAAACTACTAGGCAGAGACTTTGCTGTCGCCTTAAACCAAGAAAAAACATTTTAATCTATTTTCTGTTCGTAGGTTTCTACCGGTTGGTAACAAATTATCAGGCATACCAACAGAAGCTGCACAAATAAACAGCGGTACCGTATACGTACACTGTAAGGCGGGGAGAACGAGGAGTGCTACGCTTGTTGGATGCTATTTAATGATGGTATTAATATTTACTTTATTTATTAATTAATTACTGCTAGGTTACCAAATCTTTATAAGCCCCATTGCCTATTCCAGCGATAAACATAAACTTAGCTTAGTAACTATTCGAAGGCCGATATTCCTTTTTTTACGTTATTTATTTTACTCTACTTTTACGAAAATAATCGACTAAAGAAAAAGAGTTTTTATGAAACATTGTGTAGTCCTGTATTATCATTCTATATCCTCACGACTTGTATTTTAAGACATATGTGTTATTAATTTTCCAGAAAAACAACTGGTCCCCTCAAGAAGCCGTGGAATACATGCGTTCACGTAGACCGCACATACTCCTGCACACGAAGCAATGGGAGGCGCTCGACATATTCCACAGGAGTCATGTTACCAGGACGTGAGAAACATTTGTGCTTAGTACATTATAGTAGTCGTAATGTAGGTAGATAGATATTATTGTCACCATTTACATATTTGTTTGTTTCTTATCGCTTGGGAATTATTAAAGTTGTAGGTAATTTAAAACTTTATCGCTTGGGAATTATTAAAGTTGTAGGTATTTTTTTTACTACAAACGCTTTTGTTTCCTTTTTATGACTTAGGGTCCTTTTAAACAGGGCTTGAAAACCGTACATTTTGCTACTGTGAAGTCCAACATTTGGCAATTTTCAATTACTGCAAATGCTGATTACGTCTACAAACTCTACTTCTTACCACAATGTAGGGTAGTCACTTAGGTAAATAAAAATACATAGAATCATAATTCCCAGTGATAGCAATAACAAAAAGGTTTTACACATTAACTTCAATTCTGAAAATCAGTGTAATTTTATCGTCTTTTATTACCATATTTTGCCGGCATTTTATTGATAGCAATAATGCGAATTTTAATTAAAAAAAAATGTATGGGTAAAAAATTTCACCTTAGAGCTGATACCTTATGCTTGCAATTTAAATTAAGTAAAATGCTGAATAAATCTCGGCTGACGCCATAACTCTGAAAACTGACAGTTACTTATGACACAACGCAATTAAATGGCGCCAAATACGAATAAAAGACAATAAAGTAAACCAGACCATATTTTAAAAAAAATTGTATGACGAATATTAAATTAAGTATTAATTAGTAAATTAATAGCTTCATCTACCAAAATAAAATAATGTAAGTAGGTAGATAGGTGGTTGTTATATTATAAACAATTTATTAAATACGTAATAATAATAAGGCATAATATTACAGATTGTTCGCTGTGCAAATGTTGTCAACAAATAATGACTTGAAGATAAAGATTGGTGGATGAAATGTGTTTTTAGTCTAATGAGTGTAAAATATTTTATGCGCTTTTAATTTTTTTTTTTATGACAGATTAAATATTTATTACCTTGTTCTAAAATATTTTTATTTGATGTTCAGAGACCATAATTATGTTTATATTATGTTGATCTTAAATTATTTGTTAAACGTAATATGTAATACATTTTACTTTAATATAAACTCAGTCTAAGCAGACTACTATTAATGTTTAAAAATGCATTCTCATGCAATATTTTCTTGTCTTCCGAATGTTTTTAAATTTTATAACTTAATTAAATTGTCTAAGATTTACTTTACATAGTAATATTTTTAAAGTCTGAAATATTTCTTGTCTATGAATTTCACAGATCTACAAAACACATACTTTTTTCGTTCACATTAAGACGACACAGTTGCAAGTTTGAAATTGTTTCACCTGTTCGAAACCATAAAGATTACTATTTAGGCCCTGCACAAACGTAGACACTTTTTGATCGTAATAGTGTTCGGTGTGCCGTGTCGGCAACAAAGTGTGTGTCTACGTTTGCACAGGGCCTTATGTACAGTTACTATGTACCTATAATATTTATTATTGATGTTTAGTGCTCAATGGATCAGAATAACTATGTACAGTATTTTGTTAAAACATAATAATGGTACAGGGTAAATGACGATTGTAGAGAAATTAATTTATTATTGTCACAATTTTGTAAGAAAATGTATATTTCATAAATAATAAATTGTTTTAGAAATACTTATTAGTTTTTTTATTACCTGTATAGTTGCTGAAATATTAATAAAACTATCCCCACTTTGCCATGCCACCTAGGCGAAAAAAATAATCCACTTATCGCTCACAGATGGGATGGGTTGTGGAAAAGGGGGACTTGAGGTAAAGTTTGTGTATTTGTGACGTTGTAGGGGGTAATCTCTGACTATTTACTGGGGAGTGTCATGAATTGTTGCTTATACCCCTTGGAAGGTTTTTGACACCGGTCTTCCTATCCAAGTGGGATAAAACTAAAGCGTCATCTAGCTACTTACTCAAGGGAACACCTACACTATCTCAGTACCCCCCACAATCAACAGATGTCGCCACTACGTCCTGAATCGCGATATCAAGATTCGCACAGCGATTCCGCATATAATACATATATACAACGAACAACCGTTGGGCAGTTGGCCCGCCAGGCACGATCACCCTCGCCTGGTCGAACGATCCTCTCTTTTCGTTGGAGGCGTGGTGCTGTTACGTCACCGCGACCTACACACTGGTGACCCCGACGTGATGAAACCAACCTTCTCGGAGCGCACCAGCACCTTCGGTCTTAACAGGACTACTCCATATGCTCGCCATCATGACTGGGGAAGCCTGCGACCTCACTCTTGGATATTAAAGAGGTTTATAATTAAAAAGAAAAAAATATTCTTCTATGACTTTATTCTAAAAAATAAGTGCACCAACAATTAATACATTAGGTAATACATTAAAATAAATATTCAGGTAACTATCAATAATATAACAACAGTATTAATTTTGAATTTTCCTGCGTTTAAGTACTTTACTAAGTTCTTACTTTTTAAAAACTACATTTTCAATGTTGCCCATAAAAAAAAACAAAAATTGGCGCCGAAAATAAGTAACAATTACATAATTATTGGCAATTTAAACGCGTAACTAAAAAAACAATCGCAATATTACCTAATTTAGGTAGTACTCGACTAAAATCTACTTTGATTTTAATATTTGCACTTATGTATACTATAATTCTTATTACGAAAACATAAATATAGTATTAGGCAAATAGTTTTAATTTTAAACAAAGTCGAATAACTTGTCTTGTCAGAACTTATTTAAAATAAAAGTTTTTTTTTCCATAAAAAAAAACTCGTGCGAAATATTTTTTTAGCTATTGTTTATAAACTGCCATTTGTAATATTCTGACTTTATGCTTAGCATTAATTGTACTTTAGTATTATTTAAGCCTTGTTTGAATCAGACCTTATAGCCCAGAACTGTCTTATATTATTGGATAGACCGATATCATGGGTGATCATGTAGAAGAGACCGCCGAGGGTAGCGATGGAAATAAGGTACACGAGGCCGATGGCCAATTTAGGTATAAATGGTCCGAAAACACTCGCACGAACGTAGTCTACGGCAATCGCTTCTAGACCCCTGTGGAAGTAAACATAATAAATTGTCACAACAATGTCTACGATAATTTCACGATCACTCAAACATTAGTAGCAAAAATGTAAAATTAATGTAGCAAAAATAAATCGCATTTCCAATTTTAATACAAAATTATTTAACCACTCTCAAGATTGAACAATCCAGGTATATTTTAACAGGTTTTAGGCGGTTGAGGTGGTACCGATTTGGGCTTAGGAGCGGCCTTTACTTTTTTATTTTTCATATTTCTCCAGATTCTCCAAAAAGCCCGCGTCAAACCGATATCATTAAAGACCAGATAAAATAGTCCTCCCAGGATAGTAACGGATACGAAATACACAATGCCCAGTGCAATCTTCGGTATCATAGGTCCGAACACCAACACGCGAATATATTCCACTTTGATAGCTTCAAGACCCCTGAGGAATGGATAGGGAAGGATATAAGGAAACTGGTGTGAGGATGTTTCTGCTCTATCTAATTGATCATACTATGGATACTAATTGGATGTTAGATTGTCATCATAGGAGTCATCAGAATGCTTGCTATGATGTTGGAATATTGTTCATACTACCACATCATTTTTTATAGGCAAACTAGAAGTTTCTCTTCTCAAAGAATAAGTAGAAATATAAAAAACTTTACAACAGTAAACTATATTCTACATCCAATAAGTTAGTGCTGATATTAACTGCACAGTCTGTACTATTCCCACCATAGCGTAACTCATTTTAAGGCATCACAGGATAAAAGGAATAAAGGTTAAGGGCCAGATTCAGAGACCGCACTTTGACTTTACTTTGAAGGAAAGTTCGACTTTGATACAAAAACGAGATATAAGGCCCAGATTCAGAGTCGTGACTTTACTTTCTTTCAAAGTAATCTTCCCAAAGTAAACTTTTCACGCGAAAGATTACTTGTAATGTTTTTCAAATTCAGAGAAAATAACTAGACTTTGCTAAAGTAAAGTCAAAGTGCGGTCTCTGAATCTGGCCCTAAGAGTGATTACATAAAAACAAGAAAAGAACAGAAGATAATACTTACCAGAAACTATGGGCACTGATGAGGATAGCCAGTAGCGCATCACAAATCTTATTAGGTACCAATAAAGCGATAGGAATAAGTGGGATCATCAAAGCAGACACTCCTTTCTCCACAATCCATAACTTTGCATGATCATGTCCCTTCTCACCTGAACGAACCACTGTGCTAGTTTGAAAAGACCGCACCTAGAAAAATGAGATTAAAGTTTAAAATGCATATTTTTATATCACTGGTGTTCCCTAATCACACTAATATAATTAGTTAGTAATTTCTTCAACGTAAACGGCAAGACCAATAAGTGAATAAAAAAGACCATTTAGCTCTCAAAAATATTTTTTTCTGTGCGACTCACAATTTTACTTAGAATTTCAAACTACCAATAATTAATAAGAAAAGTAAATTCTGAAAATTAAACAGGTTTAAAAATGTCTCATGTCACCTTCCTTAATCTATATTAGTGGAATTTCACTAAACATTTAACACTAGATTATGGGCAAATCTATTGTTTCTCCACTTCCATAGCTGAAAAAGTTCTTACTGATTTAAAGTAAAACTTACTGAATTAATAATAGGAGTCTTCTGCACTTCTCTCAAAGCTAGACTTTTAATAGGTACATTGCTTATTGTCTGAGTTAGTGCTGCCCGTGTCGCTAGCTTCATTACTTGTTGCGTAAATGCTTTGTTTGTGCATGCTGAAACATAAATTGACAAACTGAACCTTAATTTTGTATAATAAATGTCTACTACAGAGGATCTATGGATCATGACCTGTGTCATTGGGACTTTAATATTCAATGTAATGGATACAGAGAACTTCTAGTTTCAGGACAATCATGTTATACTGTAGCGCATATGTTTATATAGGGGATTCAAACCCATCTTATTTACAGAACTTAACATTACCAGTCTATGAATATTTCAATGATTTTATAATACTTCAAGACTACATAAAATTGTATACAAATCAAAATATTTTGGATGTTACATCCCATTTGCTTTAGGCAAAGATTTAACATTCGACGTTACATTACGTGACGAAAGAACAACTTATACTTAAACAGCTTTTTTGACAAATGTAAGAATTGTTTAAACATTATAACCTAATAACAAATTATAATATGAAAGCAAAATTGTAGGAAATTTAATGAGTTTATTTATACGATGAAATTATTAAATTCTCTTTTATTAGAAATGTTTTTAATAATTGTAAAATGTTAGTTACATTATATCTAAAAGGATAAACAAATCTATTATGTAATAGTAAACATGCAAAAATGGTAAATACCTGGTGAACGGAAGAACATAGAAAATGCCATTATTAAAATATTTAACTTATTGGCAAGGTATTGTAAAAGAACTTATTACAATTTATTTTATTAAAATCCGGAGACGAATTCGCAATATGTCAAAACAACACCGAAATTCTACTCAATTAGAGATGTGTAACTCAGGAGTGACTCATAAAAAAGATGTATATCCTTACAAAAGATGTATTCACTCACTAACTCCCCTGTTTTTCAATTACATCTTTAAATCATTGCCATTATGGTTCCTTTTTGTTTAAAGAGATGTAGATTGAGGATGTAGATTGATTTCGGAATTATAAGATTTACTGTTGAACTTTGACGTGCATAGGAAACTATTTCTTTTTGCGTTTGTTATAAAGTGCAAAATCAAATGTCACTGCTGATGATTGTTTAAGGAGATGTAGATTGAGGATGTAGATTGATTGCGGAATTATAAGATTTTCTGTTGAACTTTGACGTTCATAGGAAACTACTTCGTTTGCGTTTGTTATAAAGTGCAAAATCAAATGTCACTGCTGATGATTGTTTAAGGAGATGTAGATTGAGGATGTAGATTGATTGCGGAATTATAAGATTTACTGTTGAACTTTGACGTGCATAGGAAACTACTTCGTTTGCGTTTGTTATAAAGTGCAAAATCAAATGTCACTGCTGATGATTGTTTAAGGAGATGTAGATTGAGGATGTAGATTGATTGCGGAATTATATGAATCAAAAAGAAAAAGAATGATTTGATTTTGATGGATGAATAAGATTTACTGTTGAACTTTGACGTGCGTAGGAAACTACTTTGTTTGCGTTTGTTATAAAGTGCAAAATCAAATGTCACTGCTGATGAACTTCGTTGATTTGTTTACATATTTTTTTAAATGTGGGCCCTGTTGTTTTAATTTCAAATAGGTACTTTAAAATTTAGGATTAATATCCTATTGCATTGTGCTAGCTGGTTTATTAAAAGTAAAAAGTTAAAATACCTATTAGTCACGCTCGAGGTTTTTTTTTCGCTTTTTGTGTAATTAGTGAAATAAATAAATATATTAAATTTAAATAAACTCCTGGTAACGTTGAAGTGAGTCCAACTTGAAACGCTTTTTATAGCGATACGCCATTTTCTATTAGGAAGAAATGTGTTCATATCTGTAGACAGTAATTTTTTTATTGCGAACATGGGTTAATTTAAAAGATATTACATAAGAGTAGGATCGCCCTATTCCGCTTTATAGAATGCAACATTTACAATATTTTACATGATATATCTAAATATCTATATCTGCATATTATTATTAAGTAATTATTACAATACATATATTTATAATATTATATTTAAAAAAATTACATTTACTTACTAATTATTGAACATTACGTATTAATTGCATAATAATCTTTTTATTATAATACAATTCAATTCAAATAAAGTACTTAATAATGTATCTAAGGATTAATTATTACATAACATTATATTTATATTAACACATTAATTTTTTTTTTACCTATCACTAATTATTAGGCATTTTTAAATCTATGTTGTATAATTCAATTTATTTCAAAATGGTAACTACTATAACTTTAATTTATTATCGGTATTATTGTTTATGTTATGTTATCAGGTAACAAAAGATTTTGAAGTTTCGAACAGGTCGGTTAAGCTTTTGTTATCCTTAATTGCATTGAACACGTGCAGAATGACACGTTGTTTTCTCGGAATCTGAACTCGGTAAACAAATCATCAAGCTTCACAGTGAAATATTAACAAACAAGTTAAAATGTTTCTTATCTACGTCGTGTTAAGAGTTAATAGATTCATGATGCATATTTGTTCGTTCGGCTGTCACTATAATTACATAGATTTAAAGGAGTTGAAGATTTAAAAGATGGATATAACTCTTTAGGACCAAAAGATTTATAAATCCCTGATCAGTTCAAAGATTTAAATTGCGCATCGCTATACTCAATCAAACTTCAAAATTAGAATAAAGCCAATGATGGCCATTCGTCAGAATTTAAGTCGATTAATACTATAGCGTTCTTTCGAAATACTTCTATTGAATTAATACTAAAAAATAAACAAATAAGTAGAAATATAACACTATGTTGTATTTTTTAATTAAATTTAACAAAATGCAAAAATATAATTTACAGTCATATGATGAAAAGCAATGATTTTCAATTTTAAAGCAAAGATTTTTCATTACAAGACTTGATTTTGTTGACATGTTGATAAAACAAAACGCAGTAACGTATTTGCAATTATATTATTATCTGTGACAACACTGAAGACTGAACTGTAATGACAATTCATTTTCTTGAATCCAATACAATTCTCATTCAAAAAGATTAATTTCATTATAAAAGAGGTTTTGTTAATGATAAATCAAATTTAGCTTAAAATGGCCACAACTTTGGAAGACAAGTCAATATGGGAGGACGGTGAGGAAGCTCTCAGTGAAGAAGTGCTGCGTATGCCGACAGACGAAATTATCAGCCGTACAAGACTTCTGGACAATGAAATTAAAATCATGAAGAGTGAAGTAATGAGAATTTCTCACGAATTGCAAGCACAAAATGATAAAATAAAAGAGAATACAGAAAAGATCAAAGTGAACAAAACCTTACCCTACCTAGTATCGAATGTTATTGAGTTGTTGGATGTGGACCCACAAGAAGAGGAAGAAGACGGTGCTGTAGTAGATCTAGACTCACAACGTAAAGGCAAGTGCGCCGTCATCAAGACCTCTACTCGCCAAACCTACTTTTTGCCAGTCATTGGTCTAGTTGATGCAGAAAAGCTGAAGCCAGGAGATCTTGTGGGTGTCAACAAAGATTCTTACTTAATTTTGGAAACTTTACCAGCTGAGTATGACGCTAGAGTTAAGGCTATGGAGGTAGATGAGAGACCTACTGAACAGTATTCTGATATTGGTGGTTTGGATAAACAAATTCAGGTTAGTGTTGGGAAAATAATGTTTACTATGTAGTATAATGGAGATTGTTTTTTTTTACCTTTTGTTTTTTTCTAATCATTAATCTACTGTTTTCAATACTTACAAGTTACACCTACAAAACCTATTTGATGATAGCTAGAATGAATAAATAATATATGATTGGTAAAAACAACTGTTATAGTGTGTGACTTTTTCACAAAAAACAATAAACATTTTCAGTCACTTAAGAATAATTAACAACATAATTTTATTTCATAAATTTCAGGAGCTGATAGAAGCTGTAGTACTGCCAATGACACACAAGGAGAAGTTTGTGAACCTTGGTATCCACCCTCCTAAAGGTGTCCTGTTGTACGGCCCTCCCGGTACCGGCAAGACTTTGTTAGCCAGGGCTTGTGCTGCTCAGACCAAGTCTACTTTCTTGAAGCTAGCTGGACCTCAGCTTGTTCAGATGTTTATTGGTTAGCTGCTTTTGTTATATTTTAAAACTATTCCCAAATACATTTCCTTATAATTCCCGCTTGAACAATGACTCAGACATCTAAAGCGACAATGCAAGTCCATAGGAAAAACTTATGATCTTAGACTTGACTAATGATTACATTTACTTGGAATTAGAAAGTACAATTGAATTGTTTAATAATTAAAGGAGTTTTAAAGCTGTTATATTTCATAATCATCTTGGGTAAATGCTTACAGCATAGTAAACGAGAAGTCTATTTCTGTAAATACATAAACTTACACCTTGTATACATTGACAAGGTGTGAGTTTATTACATACTGTATAATAAAATTCTACAATATTATTTCTCTATTTTAAAAACAAGTTAAAAACTATTGCTTAAATTATAAATACGAAAAGAAGACAATGGAAAAAATTGATACTCGAGGCGGGACTCGAACCCGCGTCTCTGGACTATACGTGTCCAGCGCCATGACCAACTAGGCCACCCGAGTACCTGTCTCAACTACCAAATTTAACCATTGCTTTATATGGCGTTGTGCCGCAACTTGGAACTCAGCTGTACAACGCCATCTAGGCGCGACAGATATGTAATTTAGATTATACATATGCAGACATTGCATTAGTCAAAAACTAAGCAATAAACTGATGATCATTATTCCAGGTGACGGTGCAAAGCTTGTTCGTGACGCCTTCGCCCTCGCTAAAGAGAAAGCCCCTGCCATCATCTTCATTGATGAGCTCGACGCTATTGGTACCAAACGTTTTGACTCTGAGAAGGCTGGTGACAGGGAAGTGCAAAGAACTATGTTGGAGCTACTAAATCAACTGGATGGGTTCAGTTCTACAGCAGATATTAAGGTAATTAGCCTATTTTGTAATGCAATTGGCTATGTGTAGTTTTTTATAAATTGATGCTAGATAAAGTTATCGTGTAACAGCAAACTGGTACCTATTTTTATAAACAATGGGGATGTGGTGGAGAGTAATCATAATAGAGAAATGAAGTCAATGTTACTATTAATATAGTATGAAGGCTTAGAAGAAAGTTATTGAAAAACAAATGGAGACATTAATGACAAACAGACTGGAGAATTAAGTTTCACAGAAATAATTGGAATAAGAATAAAGAAGGAGTAAACCACATTCGTAATTCTTGTTGTAGACAATATTCACAACTTTAATGTATATTATATGTACCTATATCTTTGTATAGGTGTGCACTAAGGGTTGGCTCTTGGCACTTTCTTTTTTCTGCTATTAATGGACGCTGTGACATTTATTCCTAATATATTTTTACAATATGACAGGTAATAGCAGCTACCAACAGAGTAGACATCTTGGACCCTGCTCTGCTCAGATCAGGTCGTCTAGACAGGAAGATTGAGTTCCCTCATCCCAACGAAGAGGCCAGGGCTAGGATCATGCAGATCCACTCAAGGTAAAAATTATTAATTTCTTTAAATAGTACTGTTTAGTTCTTTCTTCATAGATATCCAGAATCCCTTACATGCTAAGAATATCTAAGACCCCTCTCCCATGACGACTTTTTGTAGCAATGCTGTTGCATCTCCGTATCAATACAGTCGTGAAATGGTCGCTTACTAGCTGTATACCTCGCCCACAGACAAACGCGATGCAAGCGCGATACTGTCGCGTTGCAATTGCGATTAGGTAGCGGCACAACATACCTGATTACCCTACGATCTCTCCCCGGTTTCGTCCGACACGGTCTTGCGTTTTAATACAGTCGCGTTGCCGTAACACGTGTGCGCTATCGTAGCGCGTTGAAAATACGACTAACACGCGTTAGTAGCAATACTTTCGCGCTTTTAGTAAACGCACGACATGTTCGTTACAAAAAGTCGCCATGGGCGGGGGGTCGCCCCTAAGTATAATTTTGATTATATTACTATCCGAGACGAGTCTTTCATTTCTTTGTCTAACTGCTTATTATTTCCCAATAGGAAAATGAATGTGTGTCCCGATGTAAACTTCGAAGAGCTGTCTCGTTCCACGGATGACTTCAACGGCGCTCAGTGCAAGGCGGTCTGCGTAGAAGCTGGTATGATTGCTCTCAGGCGTTCTGCTACCTCCGTCACTCATGAAGACTTTATGGACGCCATCTTAGAAGTACAGGCCAAGAAGAAAGCTAATCTCAGCTACTATGCTTAATATTTTTATTCTTTACAAATGATGTATTTTTAAGTAATTATATAATAAAAAGTAAATATACCTATTTATTGTTTAATTCCTCTGTAAAAGTGATAAATTAGAAAATTCCGCGATACCATGTATTTCACTGGTTAGTTGCAGTGGAAATTGACCTATTGGAAAATCAGGAAATGTTACTTGATGCGTTTGCATTATCCATCATGCTCTAAAGAGGATATTATAGTCACGGATGTATACTCGTTCGTGATTATAGTCACACAAATGTACTCTGTGGCTCCAATAGAGCAGCACAATCATGGCCATTATGCAAAATAAAGGCACAAACATTGAGGTAATATGTACTACGTACGTAGTACATAATACCTCAATGGGCAGAAAGTGAACTTGGGCTTTACTGTTGTTGAAGAAATTCTCCATGCACTCTTCCGTCAGGTAAATTGACTTTTACAAAAAAAAATGGACGGAGTTTTTACTGGGAGAACCAATAATTTAAGAGTAGCCAAATCTACTCTTCTTATTATATATAAGAGTTCGGCAGAAAACGCTAAAAGGTTCCATGTAAGTATCGTAACGAGAAAAAAAAGTCTTATCATTAGTAAGTCAAATAAACACTGAACATCAATGAATTTTCCTTAACTCACTATACACGAAAGGAGTTGTAATATTCGATGTGTGTTAATCAACTTAAATTGTTGTCGCCATAAGTTCAGTTTCAAATAATGATTTGAACACATCTTGTGTTCATCATATGAATTAGAAGAATAGTTACACGTACAGTCAGCCCTAAAAGTCGCTGAACACATTTTAAATACCAAAACTTTTTAATATGCTGAAAAATAAACCGTTTTTTAAAATCATCGTTAATTTATTGCCAATATATAATTTCTAAATTTTCTTTTTTTAAGATAGAAGGTTATTTACGTGGATTAATTTAAAATTAATTTTAATATTAGCTCAATAAATATGTAGAAAAGTAAAAGACTGAAGTGTCAGTGTGAACGCATCCAAAAAAAAATTCACCGCGCGTGCGTATGGCAAAATTTGAAAGTTGAAAGAAACATGAAAAATGAATCCATCAAAATTTTAGGACTTTCTCTCTTATTTCTAAAAAACAAAAAAATTAGAAATGTGAAATTTTAGTGGTTGATTATTTTTTCTTTGCCTGAAAATAGCTGCGGTGTATTGAAATCTGGCGTTAGTCGTAAGTACATAACCTAATGTTTGCAAAATCGTAATTTGACGTTAGATTAAAAGTATAAACAATGTTTGTGAATAATGCCGCATAACGTTATCGATTTGTGAATGTTTTTCCGGTATGCGGTGTGTATGCTTAGAGCTTTAATTATCTGCTTATAAGACTTCTTGTGCATTGTATCTAATTAGCTGTTTCTGGCATTTCAAAAAGTGCCAGTACTTATTTGTTAATACTACCTGGAATTCATTAATATATTTTTTTAGAATACCTAAATGTTTATTTAAAATAATAGGGGAAAGCCTAAAAAATAGGCTGTTCAAAAACTTGTTAATCAGGGTTGTTTGTGGGTCCTGTTCCATTAAAAAGGTAGGTTTACATTTTTAAATATCAGTAAAAATCTATAGCAAATATAACAACTTTAAAAATATATAAATTAGTATGAAGATAAATTATTTTATTTATTACAATCATTGACAGAGCTTTGACAGTCTTGTAATAGTATATTTAAACTTTGTTTCACCGCATACAAAGAGCCATGGAGGTGGAGGATGAAAGTGAGCCTCGTTCTAAGCATCCAACTATTACACCCGACGACATTCCCAAAGTACACACAATATGCAACCATCACCGTCCAAACACCAGGTTCCTTTAATATTACATGTATTTTATTTATTTATTTCTATTGAACACCAAAAAGTACAAAAATATAACTAATTAATGTGAAATTTATATTTTTGGACTTTTATACAAAAATGAGTAAATATAAAATCTATGTTATAATAAATACTGAATTTATTAACCAGTAAACTGATAATTAAGATATTTTCCAATTACTAAAAAATATTCAAATGTATATTTATTAAAAGGATTTTATATTTTGAATAAATAACACATCTTTTAATTTCTCTAAATACAGCTAATTTTTATGCTATTTATGCCGATGCCATATTTATATCCTAGATTACTTATGTAATTATTTTCATTTAATATAACTATGTCTACATTGATTTCAATGCTTGTTTGTTAGCTTATGTTCTACATGGCATGAATGTATGTAAGTAATTGTAGATTTAAATTATTGTTTTAATACACTATTTACTATAAAAATACCCTCACACTTTAGGTAGGCATAATAAATAGGCAATACAATAGGCTTTGGTAGGTAATTTATATGTGGTATGAATCAATCAAGAAAACTACTTTGATTCAGATTTTATTGTCACAGTGTAAATGTTAGTGCAGTATGTCCTAATTTTTTGATTGCATTTCCTTTACATTTGCCAGCTTGTCTGTCCTGAGTAGGAATGTCAATCATGTCTTCTAGTATGCAGTGTTTTTGTATAGCTTTTCTGCTTATTGTCGTTGTTGTAACCTATATTATCGTTTATTAATCAGTGGACGTAACTGCCCGTGAGCAGGATTTCTTCCGATCTATTACTATGCTCTGCAGCAGCCTACCTTTAGGATCAAATTTTTTCTAGTTCCTCGCACTCGCTTACGAGAAACACGTACTTAACAAAATACATTCTACCAGAACTTCTTTTTTCGATCTCAGAATTGCTCTTCTACTTTAATAGAAATCTTTCGCACAACCCTCAAATGCAGGGTACCTAAACAGAAAATAAGCCCAGTGCTGTTGGAATAATAAAGACATAAAAAGTTAGTGATTTAACCGAATTTACGAGTCAGCTGTGTCGTTTATATCGAGTTCATAAACTCCTTTAAAACATTATGCAGCATGAGTTCCGTGTCTAAAGCTGTTAGGAGCATAGCTTGCCGAATGCCATTCATTTCCTTCGAATGGGCATAGTATGTGTATAGGAAGTATATTTGTCCCACTTACTGAAAACTTGCGGTAGAATAAAACTGAGCATGTATGTCGTATTGTCTCGACCTGTAAATGACCCATTTCAGTAAATCTTTGCAGTCTTTATATTTTTACTTAAAAAGTCTGCCTTCATCGCTGAAAGTCCGTAGCACATAATGTGCCCGGGTCACTAAACGTCCTTTTCTCTGAATAGGTACACGCACTAGAGATCGAGGACTGTTTTGTGTGACATCCAAGCTTAGGAAAAATATTATGTACACACAGCAACTAATCAACCTAGACACTCATGTACCTTAATACCTTGAAATAAGACACAATTTCAAATAAAAATGTTTAACTTGATGTGTTACTGTGTGTACACAAATAATTGTCTTCTGTAGGATTCGAATTGGCGACCTCGCGGTCCCGGAATATATTATTCAACTAGATATTTTCCTCATAGTGCAGTTTCCGTTTTTAGTAGGGTTTTGCGATACGCAGGGTAATGACTCGTAGTGCGGTAGCTATCATGAAAAAATATGCTTAAAAAAGATGGCTTATCAAGCTTGCTCCCGAATGAGATTGCTACTATATTTGGTACTATCTTTCTTACTGTTTCTTTTGGTCCACGTTCTTACATAGAGTGTACCTACAACATACCATCTGTTTAATAATCATTACCATTACAGACGATCATCATTTGTTGTTTTTGACTATAAAAAAAATAAAAGTTTACATAGACATTAGACAGATTTATTCAGCCTGTTCACATCTAAGTACAAAATAATATTTAAAACTCAGCCTAATTTTTGTCCCAGTAATAGGTTTGTTGACAACATTAAACAATAAATTATTATAATAATACTATCGGGTATTAACGCATATAGATTTTTGGTAAACACTTAAATTATTTACCTTGAGCCGCTCGACGTTTCGGCCAGGTTACACCAGCCATGGTCACGAGTAGACTGATGCAGCGATGTCACAACTCCGTCTCCGAGGTAGAAGATTTTCTTTCTACCCTCATTTTGCACACAACACTAACCGTGTCCCTATTGTGATGTTTCACCGATTGCGAATTAAAGTGAGGTAATGTTTTTTGAATCACTGGATTCCATGTCGCGGATAACTTATAACCATCTTCTCGATTGAAAGTCTTATGCTTTTTGATTTCAATCGCTTCTCGTACGACTCTTGAGTAGAAGTGGCGTTCCGTAGAGAGGACTTGTGGACGATGAAATTCAATCCAGTGATTCGTGCCTGCTTGTAGTAAATGTTCCGCAATCGCTGACTTCGACACCTGGTGGTTTTTCACAGCAGCAATATGTTCTTTGACCCTTTCAGCTATGGTCCGCTTAGTCTGGCCTATATAGGAACTACCGCAGCTGCAATTTATTTTATAGACACCGGGCGTTTGAAATGGCACCACATCCTTCGGCGTACCCTACATACCTTACGTCAGAGGTATAACTGATAAGATCGGCACTGTGATAAAAAAGTACTCCATACACACCGTATACACACCTGGAACAAAGGTGAACAGTCTTGTGGGTACGCCGAAGGATGTGGTGCCATTTCAAACGCCGGGTGTCTATAAAATAAATTGCAGCTGCGGTAGTTCCTATATAGGCCAGACTAAGCGGACCATAGCTGAAAGGGTCAAAGAACATATTGCTGCTGTGAAAAACCACCAGGTGTCGAAGTCAGCGATTGCGGAACATTTACTACAAGCAGGCACGAATCACTGGATTGAATTTCATCGTCCACAAGTACTCTCTACGGAACGCCACATCTACTCAAGAGTCGTACGAGAAGCGATTGAAATCAAAAAGCATAAGACTTTCAATCGAGAAGATGGTTATAAGTTATCCGCGACATGGAATCCAGTGATTCAAAAAACATTACCTCACTTTAATTCGCAATCGGTGAAACATCACAATAGGGACACGGTTAGTGTTGTGTGCAAAATGAGGGTAGAAAGAAAATCTTCTACCTCGGAGACGGAGTTGTGACATCGCTGCATTAGTCTACTCGTGACCATGGCTGGTGTAACCTGGCCGAAACGTCGAGCGGCTCAAGGTAAATAATTTAAGTGTTTACCAAAAATCTATACGCGTTAATACCCGATAGTATTATTATAATAATAAAATGAAACGCGAAAGTTTTAAAGTTAATATTAAACAATAAAGGTTAAGGTACTTAAACTTTGTTTCTTTTATATCATTGTCTGCTATTAACTCTGGCGTAGAATATTAAAAATTTTGGAACCTTATTTAAAATGCAGCAGCTTATCCATTAGGTACTTTCGACGAAAAGTACCCTTTTTTGGCGTAGTGCCAAATTTGAAAGCGCAGGCTTTTTCCCATCAATCGTAATGCACCTTCATCTACACTCGAGAGCAAAAGTTCCGGGTCACTAGCATTTACTTCAATATCTTGAAAACGAATAAAGCTATCGTATTGAAATAAATTGAACTTTATAGACAATTTAATAATCTTTCATTAAACATATAAAAACTTATTGATTGGCGGTAAGTAATGGCATTAAAAAAGTTATAAAAAAAAAGATCAATTTTTTTAAAATCAGAACTTCTAATTTTCACTACTGTTTTTGCTTTTGTTTTTGTTCTGTCATAAAATGTATTTATAAGGAGTCATCCAGGTATCCAATAGTCATTATTAAAGTGGTAATTATGTCACTCACACCTGAGGAATGTACGAGAATCCTCACGATCCTGGAAAATGGGAGCAGTCAGCGAGAAACAGCAAGAATAGTCGGTGTATCGTTGTCTACAGTTCAGCGTGTTCGCCAGCGGTTTCTAGAAACTGGTTTGAACCTACGCAGACCAACAACAGGCAGACCCAGGTGTACGACGGCACGGGAAGATCGATATTTAGTGAACTCTATGCTACGAAATCGGTTTCTTACGGGAACAGCACTGACTCATCATTTTTTAGGACTTGGTGGAAGCAGCCCTTCTGCTTGGACTGTAAGACGGCGACTTGCTGAAGGTAATTTGAAACCATTTAGACCCGCAAATGGTCCGAAACTCGAGAGACACCATCGTATAGCAAGACGAATTTATGCACGCGAACACTCGAATTGGACGATTGAAAATTGGTCAAATGTCATATTCTCGGACGAATCAAAATTTATGCTGTATACACACGACGGAAGGGCAAAGGTGTACAGAAGACCAGGAGAAAGATTTATGCAAGCCTGTATTGAAGAAAAGGTGTCATACGGTGGTGGTTCGGTACTCGTGTGGGCTGGAATTTCTGCGGAAAGCCAAACAGAGCTTGTACTGATCGAAAACGGTACTCTTAATGGCGTAAGATACGTGGATGAAATCCTCAACGAGCACGTCGGTCTATTTATGGCAAGACTTGGTGAGACTGCCATCTTTATGCAGGATAACGCCCGTCCCCACACTGCTCGTGTAGTGCAAGACTACCTTGATGAGGTGAATATTCGTCCCATGGTGTGGCCAGCACGTAGCCCCGACCTCAACCCAATCGAGCACGCCTGGGACGAGCTCGGACGACGGGTAAGACAACAAGATCCTCCTTTAATTACGCTTAGTGACTTGAAACATGCATTGGTAGAGGAATGGGAGAACATTCCCCAACAGTGTTTCAGAAACTTGGTGTACAGCATGCCAAATCGCATTGCAGCAGTCCAGACAGCACGTGGGGGTAATACCAAGTACTAAACCGTGTTAAAACTACTTGTAAATATAAAAAATTCAATATTTTCAGTTTTGGTTTTACAAGCAAAATGACGCCATTTTTAATTTGTCCTTTTAAACATAATAAAATAAATGGTCAGTAGTAAATGTAATGCATTTTATTTTAGTAACATTAAATTGTCTATAAAGTTCAATTTATTTCAATACGATAGCTTTATTCGTTTTCAAGATATTGAAGTAAATGCTAGTGACCCGGAACTTTTGCTCTCGAGTGTAGTTCAATATATATGTTAAGCAGTGAACAGCAGTAACTAGAACGAACAATTTGTACAATTTACTTCTCATAGTATATCATAGGAAACCATGTTTTCGTGTTGTGAAAATACTCCTTAAATTATACTCACCTACTTTGTATTGTTTATCTGTTAATCTGAAACATGCGGTTATGATTTATTTTGTGTTAATCACGGAGGAAACAAGGTGCTAAATAGGGTTCTCTATTTTGTCTCATAATTAATTTACCTATCTATAATCTAAGGTGTCATAACAATTTGTGTTCGAATCATCAGTCATGTGTGAAAACTAGCCCTAAATTCATGTCTCATAATAGAACTTGTCCGAAAACCTAAATCCATAAATATAACATGACCTAATTTTTTTTGCTATAAACATCACAATCTATAATATTAAAAAAACATAAATACTATATGCAGTTTTACATTAAAATAAAACCGGTCAAGTGCGAGTCTGACTCGCGCACCGAGGGTTCCGTACAAACCTATTTATTTTCCCGCCAAATTGTGATAACGTCAGGATTCAGCTGTTTAAATACTATTTTTCCCGCCAAAATTCAATGAGGGCACGACTAAGCTGTCAATAAATATTTTCCCGCCAAAATACTATGACGTCAAAACTAATCTGTCAAAAATTATGTGACGTCACGACTTAGCTGTCAAAATATATTTTCCCACCAAAATTCTGTGACGTCACGACTCATCTGTCAAAAATTCTATGACGTCACGCCTATCTGTCAAAATTGACAGCTGTCAAAGTGACAGAGGTCTCAAATATTTTCCCGCCAAAATAATATGACGTCACAAATCATCTGTCAAAAATTCTGTGACGTCACGACTCATCTGTCAAAAATTAAAAAACGTCACGGCTCAGCTGTCAAAATATATTTTCCCGCCAAAACTCTGTGATGTCACGAATCATCTGTCAAAAATTCTGTGACGTCACGACTCATCTGTCAAAAATTTAAAAACGTCACGGCTCAGCTGTCAAAATATATTTTCCCGCCAAAATTCTGTGATGTCACGACTCATCTGTCAAAAATTCAAAAACGTCACGGCTCAGCTGTCAAATATATTTTCCCGCCAAAATTATGTGACGTCACGAATCATCTGTCAAAAATTCTGTGACGTCACGACTCATCAGTCAAAAATTCAAAAACGTCACGGCTCAGCTGTCAAAATATATTTTCCCGCCAAAATTCTGTGACGTCACGACTCACCTGTCAAAATTCTGTGACGTCACGACTCATCTGTCAAAATTCTATGACGTCACGGGTCACGTGACCAAAATTCTATGACGTCACAGGTCACGTGACTCAGCTTTCCCGCCGTTAGGTTTTTGCCTTTACCCCTCTAAATTTGCGACAAAAACGGCTATATCTCTTGATTGCGTTGGATTAGCAGTTTGATTTTTTTACGGCACTAAGAGGCAACAAGCCTTAGTATTTGGTTAAAATTTCAACTTGATACCTCCACGCGTTCCTGAGATAAATGGTCTTGACAGACAGACGGACGGACGGACGGACAGACGGACGGACGGACAACAAAGTGATCCTATAAGGGTCCGTTTTTTCAAAACTGGTACGGAACCCTAAAAAAAGTGTTTCTGGCCTTGTGGTCACAAATCACAATACTAACCTAACTTATCTAACTGTTTCTGACTTTTGACTTAATTTTATCTTAGGACAAGTGACTTTACCTATAGCAAGAAAAAATAGTACATCTAATAAATATAGAACTCCATTTTATGACACAAGTATTATAAGTAAAGACGATTAGGTAATATACGATTTCGTATACGCTAACATAGTAAACGTGTTAGGGATTATGATTTTCGGACGATCGATATTCGGAGAAGAATGGGACTACCGCTAAATAGGTATCTATTTTACTATGTCTAGCTTATAGGAAACGTTTTTATCTTTTTACTTGTTAAAAGTCACTGCGACACTGATCATGTCCCTTGCATTTATGTAAAGAACCCAAATCTTTTGTATATCCCTTAAACAATTATCCTTCGTAGGTTTTTAACTGGTGAGTTCCACTCCTTCAGGGCAGGTTTTCTTTATAGATTTCTTCTATCAGTTTCTTATATTCCAATGCAAGGACGAAAAGTAATTAAGCCTACTAGTTCCATGCTAGCCAGATGGGTTGTGCAGCTTTTTTATTAGTGTCCTGTGTCTAATAAGATTATGTATTAATGCTTCTTGGGCTGTAACCGAAAATGGTTCAGCTGGAACATTGTTATCATAGCTATTTTCATAACTATTTAAACAAAAGACCCTCTGAAAGTCTCATTCTTTATACCCTATGTTGCACAAGGTATATTTCTAGTTTTCGAACCAAGTTTTTGTACCTTATGACCTAGGGCAAAATGTAGGAGCTGTGTATAAATAAAAATACTTAAATGGTTCATTCCTCTCATTTAAAGTTCTATAGGTATTTATGTCTTGTAACCTACATTTAATACATTCCACTGGTCAATAATACCATTAAAATTTAAAAAAAAGTTTAGTTAACCCCTAAAAATCGCAGTAATACATGAACGATAACAGCTGTACTAACTAACTATTGGCACTTGGTTTGGTAGTTTAGTTCAGTCACCGCGCGACGTTTGCCCGCGTCTGACGTCTACACGGTGTGATTGTAAAAGCTCTCGTCGCGTTCACGAGTATACTTATTGTTTATTTACTACACTTTTATTATTAGGATATTGACTCACGCATTGCTTCAATGGGGAAGGTTTTTGTGTGAGTATTATAGATTTAACTACTTCGCACGTGTCAACTTTGTTTTGTGCATTTTTATTAGATGTGCGGTTTATTTTTATATATTTTTTATTAATGCGGTATTAGGGTATACAATTTATATTATAATGTATAGTCTTGTTGTTAATACAATATCTAACTTATAACTTTTTTAAAAACGAAGTTTTTAAAATGGCTTTGGAAACGTTTTATTCTTTTTCCAATGTATAAACTGGAGTCGTTTTTATTTAAAAAATAAAGCAAAATAAAATATTTAAGGACTTATACGTAAAGTTTTTGCAATCAGTGATAAAACTGTGATTTCATGTTTCATAAAATAGATCCTGGTAATTGTTAATATTTTAATGGAGCTCTAATACGTATAATATAACTTATCTTTTCGCAAATCTGGTAAATTGTGTTCTTTTTATTATAATCTCTTGGCGCATTTTATTCAGTCCGCTGCTCAATGTAATTACTTCTCCATAGTAAATCTCGCTAATAAAATCTGGTTAATTATAAGTCTGGCAAAATTATACACACATTTCTAAATAACCGTTTGAGTCATTAATTTAACAGTAAACTATGTCAACCATACAATCTGCAAGTACTTTTTAAAAACATAAATGGAGGTATGAATTACTGAAATATGTCTAACTAGCTAGGCGGCGAAAAAACGCGTCTATTTTTTAAACATATTTCATTACTGCTCCGCTCCTATTAGTTATAGCGTGATACTAGCGGTTCAGTAGATCCAGAGATTACCCCCTACAAAGTCACAAACACACAAACTTTACCTCTTTATAATATTAAGTAGTATAGATGTAGATTGGTTTTTTTCTACAGACTAGACAAAATAGACGGACATTTTGAATTGACGACCTCGGTGGCGCGACGGTAGCGCAAGCGGCTGCCGTGCAAGAGGTTGTGGGTTCGATCCCCACGCAGGACAATAATTTGTGAGATCCACAAATTATTGTCCTGGTCTGGATGTTCTTTGTGTCCGTTAATTGATGTTTGTAAAAGGTCCCCGCGACACAGGGCATGATCCCTAGTGCGGGAGTTGTCTTCTTAAAAAGAAAAAAAATTAATAATATCTTATGACTCCAAAAAATTACAATTTTTTACCTTTGTTATTATTCTCATTATTTAAGTTTATCACATTTTTAAATATAAAAATAAAAACATGTCAAAATATAAAAAAAGCTCATATTTTTCCCTAACTTCTGGATAAGAATAGCCAATCGCTCATAGACGAATTCTTGAAAGTGGAATTGAGGAAAGAATGGTTAATTTACAAACGCCGAAGGGTTATTCAAAGGTTTTTTCTTGCTTTTATACAAACCTTCAAGAAATTATTTGCCCTGTCTTCCGAAGTTTGAGTCTAGCAAAGCGACGTACGATGAATATTAATTCACAACTTTACCCTTCTGACTGGTCTAAATTGATCAATAAACATCCACCCATGACTTCCTGCAGGAGAATACTTTTAGCAAAACACGACATATCCGTCCGGGACTTTCTAAGGTTTAATATTCTTCATCAAAGTTCTTTGCTTCGTTATTCTCGTATTGTAAATTTAAAGTCATTTCGAGAGGCCTTAGATTATGTTTATAGGTTTACTTTTGGTTAAAAACAAAGCGCAGACCAAGTTTAGCTGCTATCTAAATTCGGTTTGCTATGTTACGTTACCTTTTAGGTTAATCGTCCCAGTTAATTAAAACCTTCGTCTTCAGGAATGAGGGTCCTTGAGGTTGACTGAAAGAGGCATGCCATTTTATTGTAAGAAATGAAAAAGGTATGGTGTAGGTGTTCAATTTAGTTTCACATTGGAATAAACAAAAGATATCAGATGTGTGAAACGTAATGTAATAAACATTAGATTTGCGTTTGCTGTTACACAAAGCTACACATTATTATAGCCTTTCATTCAAAAATGTCTCTTAATGTAATGTAGTAAGGTTAAGTTACAGTGTAGGAAAGACTCATACAAAAGTTTTATATCCAGAAATATAAAAATGCAATAAGTATGTAAAATATCGTCTTTTTTACGATATTGTTTTATTTATGGCACGAAATGTGATCCTAGCAATGACTGTATCCTGAAATAGTTATTCTATCGATAGTTGTGTTGATAGTTTGTACTATAGATAGTTCTGTTGATAGTTCGTCTTCGACTCCTGTAATATATTTCAGTACACAGTAACAATGAGACTAACATAGTACATCTACTGTCCGGGGGCCTGGTGACCTGTGGCACAGGTTTTCTAAACCCATTTCAGGCACCAGTCCTTCACCAGATAACTTAATAACCTCATCAAATAATGTATTAGTTATAGTCGAATTGTGAAGGAAAATAAATAAAATGTATGTGTAACTATTGTAATCAAGTTTTTCTTAGACTACCACCAACAACACGTTTTTCCTTTGTAACTGTTCTCTCTCTCCTTCTGTCTATAAATTCCTAATGGTTTTATGTTCAGCCTTACATATATTCTACCTCCACTTTGCTCTTTCCTCGACTTTGCTGTGAGTGAGTCAGCTCACTCCCTTAGCCTTTAGCACCGCATCCTGTTGTTTTTGGTTATCCCTTGCGATTTCGACTGGAGATGGACACTGGACAGCTGTAGCGCCAAGTCAACAAGTTTTTTACAACCAAAATTCTGACTGACTTTTGCTGTTCATTCTATTAACATTTGCGATATTAATTAGCTAATTTTACGAATTTAAATCGTCACTGAATGATAAGTAATGCTAGGTCATTATTATTTTTTTAAACACTAGCCTTGTTTTTTGAGTAAAATTCACGTATGTACAGTCACGAGCAATAATATGTACACATTTTCGCATTTTGTAAACCAGTTATCTAAAGTTCTGCCAATCCAAAATTGAAAATTCGAAGATTAATTCAAAACTGTACGGAACCTCTTCTAAATTACGAATTCATTTTGATATTGTAATGTCTAGATAAACGTGCAGATAGTTTAGAAAATTTGAAAATGTGTACATATTATTGCTCGTGACTGTACGTTAGTTTTATATGACCTAAATTAGTTACGTTCTCGTCTAACAAAGGTGAACAAACAATCAAACATTTCTTAAAATAACCTATGTTAAATTTCGACACATTGCTTTAAATTAGGTTAGTATTTTATTACTTACGAAAGAAAAGTTTAATTTGTCGATCACATACGAGCGAAATTATTTTATTTGTAGTACCAATTTAAAATCACCTATTAAACTAAACTTGTTAATTTTGTATGCAATACGTAAAGGACGACAGTACTTTCTAAAGCAACCAGACTTATTTTGCCCCAAGTTACTACACACGGTGCCTTGCTTCTTAAACTCAATCATTAAGCACACAGTGACATATCAACCTAGACCCCCGTTCACCTTAATACCTTTAAATAAGACATATTTTCGCATAAAAATCCATAGCTTGACATGTTAATACATATAACTAAAATAAAACTATGGCACTAAGTCGACGATATAAACACCCAGACATGTCCATACTAAAGTCACAATAACTGTGTGGGGTATTTGCATCCAAAATTGGCACGACATTATAATGTCGGTGATTCATTGTCGAGCTAAGCGACGACAGCCGTCAGCTGTTCGTGCTTAACACCAGGAATTTATTAAGTTATTTATAACTAGTTAATAAATAACTTGCCTGGGCTTAATAGCAGCTTGAATTGGTATTTGATTTTGTTTGTACCCTTGTAAACTTTTGACCTAGTAAGGCGTGCTTTTGAGGTATGTAGGTATATGCTATTAATGTACTTGCTGACCTATCGAATACTTTTTAGGCTATAGCCAGTAAGCTGTAGCCTAAATTGTATTCTAAAAATGTTACGTAAAGAGTAGTAGTAACTTTGGGTGAACCCTCGATAGACAGTGCAGATGACCGCTAACGCGTTGTAAGGAAGTCTCCTTAAATCTAGATAATGTGAGTCGTAAGTTCTAGATACTGTAATGGTTTACAGTCTGTGGAGAGAGTCAATGGAATATTTTGAATAAAGTCCAATTCTCTGTGTCAGTACACGTAGTACAAGTTCTCCAAACTTTGCTTGTACAATTTGAATAAGGCCAAAAAAACCCTGAAGTATCAATTATATATAAATTATTCAAAAACAATATGCACAAACAGAATAATTACCATATCAATTTATGTCAGGGGAAAAAAAAAATCGCCGTATTTTTATACTGTACTCGCACCCTAAAGGGTGTTTTCCCCCAGACATATGGGCATAAAATCCGCGATCGATACTAGTACTCGTTGCTAGGGCAACTCTCGTGCTGACTAAACCCTTAGCAGAGGGTGTCATGCTTGTCACGGTTGATAACAGAATTTCGGTTTATTATCGACAATATTTAGGTTATTAACCTTTTAGGGTTACGTATTAAATTAAGAGTTTTAAAGCCGTTGAATGAGATGAATAAATGAATTAGCCACCCTGTTGTTCTGGATTAAGTTAAGAATAGTTGTTTTTGTGTTTACTTATTAAGTTTGTTTTGGTAATAATCTTAAGCACGCATGTTTACATTGATTGACAGCAGTGGCGAAGGGTGGATTTTTATAAAAGGGAAGCCGAAGATTCCGTGGACTTTCGTTCTACTTTATATTACTATTATTCTGTAGTTCATAGGTATTCGTGAGAAAATGTTTCGATTTTAGTTGTCCCTAACTCATGTGAAAAGTTATACAAAACAAATACGAAAATGTTTCTCTGTTTGGAAGAATTCTTTGATCAATTAGATTAATTGTTTATATCCTAAATCAATCTACATACCTACTTACTTTTAGAATCTGAGAATACTGCCTGTAAGCAGTGGCTTACAGGCCACGAAACATTTTAATACAATTATCTCATTTCGATACGTGTAAGTAAGTGTACTTACACGTATCGAAATGAGATAATTGTATTAAAATGTTTTGTAAATCCACAGCGCCGGCGGCGCCCCAAAGTGCGCCAATAAATCCAACGGGCGCGCGTTTCTTATATTCATAATTTAATTTCGAGAATGATGTTTTATCACACAACTTATAGTAGGATACACAATAATCTAACACTATTAACGTGTCCCATAAAACAACAAACTATTAAATCTGCTGATAAATAATACAAACAAGTACTTACAAAAATATTCCATAGGATCCCAACCCAACGCACTACGATAAAAACAAAGTCAACCAATGCACCCACTTAATACACAAACATAAATAATTTTAAACATACAAATTTTTACTACTAAACAAGAAAGCGAATTTTAATATAACCTATTTGCAGAAAATAAATAATTCTGTTTTTTCTTCTAATGGTTCTATCGTTTACCGATGATTCTGCCAAAGTCAAGATGGAGAGAATAAAAAAATAAAAACAAATAAATATAATTAAAAGCTGAAAATTCAGGAGAAAAGCTGATTTCTATTAGATTTAAATAATTGATAAAAACAAGAAGGAATGTCAATGGCAAATTCAGTAATGTGAAATGAAACTTCGTTTCAATTGGTCGGTCCCCTGGTTGCAATAGTGCTTTCTCGCTCTCGCAATGTTGTAGTTGTATCTTTTATCCTTGTCATAAGCCGGTGGCTATCGGCTTTTAAGGTACCTTAGATCGACGAAGACAAAGTGTCAACGTTTTGCACGTGACCGTACGATTTCCATACATTCTGTTGTACTGGATTCCTAATTTCGCGACCGGCTTACCGCCGCCCCGCGCATGCGCGCTTTACTCTCTCTGACTGAGCCATAACAAGTTGTTAGTTGACAACCTTTAATTACTAGATGGCGTTATGAGTACGTAAATAATTATATAGAACATTATTAATACTATAATTATTAATGTATTAATAATGCGATTTACGTAAGAGAATACTTTTTTATTTTACTTATATTATTTTGTATTGAGTGGATGTTGCGTCATTGATTTATAATTGATTAATATACAATGGTAAGCGGTTTTTGGAAAGGTAAGCCGGTAGGAATCGAGTTATATGGACACTTCGCCACTAATTGACAGTAGAGAAGTCTCTCCAACTCCTCCTTTCTTTTTTAAAATGAAAGTCGTTGCGGTTTCTAAGACTTCTTTTTTTTACCTCAGCCGAGGCTCAGCTGAGTTGCTGAGTTTCATATTTAGGTGCCTTTGCGATGTACAATGTAATATAAGACATAGTTTTCTGGGCTTGTATTCTCTGTTTTTCCCTTCATCATGGCTAGTGAGTGATTGTTAGTATTGATGGCTTTAGTGGCGTATACAAGTCGTGACCGCGGAAAACTGAAGAGCCCATGGTCAACCTGAACACAGCATGGATACGGTTTCTAGTCCACTTGCACGCTGGATTAAATATCTGAAAATAAATAACGGTTTTTTAAAGTACAGAACCCGTAAAATATTAGCGTTCTACGCGCACTTGCCCTTTTTTTTTCATCGTTACCTATGTTAACTTTGTTTTGGTTTTTATGCCCCGTTGTCATGTCACCTGTTTCTGTAAATAAAAAAGGGCGTTTCTCTATTACCTACGCTGTCAAATATATCTTGTTATCGCGATTATACTAGCTATTTACTTGTGGACAATATTTTTATTCGTGTTTTTTTAATGTTGATTTTCTTTATTGAGTGAGGGTAGTTGGTTTTCTATTTAACTTATTATCGATAGTTTAGGGTTAAGGAATATATTTTCAAATAAAATCCCACAGTGTTTCTGTTTGGTTTAGGTTACGAGAATTGAATCCGCTGCCTTCCCTAAAGCTTTTAAATGACATTAAGTTTTAGGCTAAATAACGCATAACTTTCTCTCTATCCTTGGTACCCGACGTTTCCAGAATCGTAATGAATGAGATGTTTTATGAATTCGTACAGAGATACCTACAGTCTGACCCTTACGTCTTTATTATTCTTTACGAGGCTCTTGAGACATGACCCTTCATGTTACCGCTGTCTATTATACCTTGGTATAACATTTTACGTCGTCTGACGTCACTGTCTTGTATAAGTGTATGTTTGCTTGTAATTCCTGTTATATTTGTAAAAATATTACTATTGTAATTAAATATAGGAATTTAGAATTATGTTCTACATTATAAAAAATAAAAATAAACTCTCACGATGGTCTCCCTTTTTTTTCTAAATCAGATTTAGGTCTTTTTAGCTGTAGAGAGATTTTATACAGCTAATAATGTTCCCCAAAAAATGAGCAAAAATGTAATTGAATCAGGAGTAATTTCCGAGGTTTTCTGGAATTTGATCTAATATACAATCATATTACCTATATATCCTACTATAATATTCTAAATGCGAAAGTTTGTGAGGATGGATGCATGTTACTCTTTTACGCAAAAACTACTAAATGGATTTTGATGAAATTTGGAATGTAGGTAGTTTAGGGTGTAGAATAATATTTAAGCTATTTACACAACGCGGGTGGACATCAGCTAGACCTATATTTCAATACATGCACACACATTAATTGTCTACTTAATATGCCTATGCCAAACATTTCCGTATCATGTAGTACCAACCAACTGAAGAGTTTTACACAAATCACATTTAGCTGTGGAATGAACAATTTAATTTATTACACAACAGCTTGCGTGTCAAACAATTTATATGTCTGTAAGTCTACATCACCTCGGAAACAAGACCATAAACGAAACGAACCCAGATATGGCTGTGTCGAAGTGAGACCGAATGTTGTGCATACGAATTTACTAATTAGGACTATTGTTGCCATAGTGGTCGCCTCACTAACATGATTTAGTACCATAATATTCCCCTTTCTATGTTCTTCAAAGGATTTGTCACATCACGAAGCATGCGTTCTGCGGACTGCGGTCATCAGGTCAAAAGCCCATGCAATGATTTGTAAAGTAATTTGGTCAGGATGGTAACTGTTGACCATGTTCCTCTCCATTATTTAAGCAGGCTTTTCCCTGCAGTGGGACCCTCATGTAATAACCATTATTGGGATAAAAAAAGTTTTTTTCTCTTTTATACCTTTCCGTCAATTTTATAATTCTTTCCCTGTTCCCCACATTTATAAGCTTATTACCAATTACAACATTTTTTTACACTACAGACCTTATTGAAAGTTCAATAAACTTTATTAGTTTTCTGCCCTCCTACTAGGTATGTTGATAAGTATCAGAAATTGTGATTAGAATATATTATTAATTTCTTTATGTGAAGGGGTCAGTGATCGTATTTGGCGACCGTGTAATACGTAATAATTAAGTTTATTTAATTAGCAATTTGATCTTGTCCGCCCCCTCACCTTTTCACGACAAGATCACTCATGCCGCCGGTCTTCAATGTCTAAAACTTAGTTGTCGTAGATGGCAGACGGTCTTGTAAATATTATGGTCTTGCTCTAAAATGTTCGGGAATTCTTTTCAACCAAAACATTAAATTATGAGTTAAACTTCCAGCACAATCGTTGACATGGGGGCCTTTTGAAATTAATGTATTTCAGGCATTTGGCCAGACTCGCAAAGTGATGGTGTATAGGACTCCATTAAACGTATCTACCATGCCCTGTTTTGCGCCTCCGCAATATATTAATAATAATAATTTGATTTTCCCTATAGTTGACTATGGTGATGTGTGCTACTATGACCTGAATGCAGATCTTCTCAACAAACTCGACCGGCTTCTCAATAACTGCATTCGTTTCATATACAATCTTCGTAAGTTTGACCATGTGTCTGCTTTTCGCTCTGAGCTGCAGTGGTTAACCATTCGTCAGCGACGCAGCATGCGTGCCCTTACCACTCTCTACTCCTTTCTCACTTCTCCTACTCCCCCTGCCTATTTAACTCACTACTTCCAGTACCTATGTTCTACTCACAACCGTAATCTGCGATCTTCTCATAATCTTGTTCTATTATGTCCCTCTCACAACACTGACTTCATTCATTCTTCTTTCCCTATTCAATCTATTCTTCTTTGGAATGCCCTGCCTCCTGAAATCAGGATGTCTACAACCCGCCAAATATTTAAGCGCAAAGTTCGTCAACTTTTACTTAACAAACCATAGCAAAATTATTTGATATATCATTGGCCTCTACTTATTTATATATTTATTAGTTATGTATATTGTATAATTATATATTATTTATAAATTATTTATTTGTGTACGAATTAGTTATGTATGTTTATAGTTATGTATTTACCTAAGTATTTGGGAGTAATTGTATGTTTATTACATTACACATTTTTTTATTTTCTTTCATTTCACTTATTTTAATACCTACCACATTTGTCTCTGCATCACCCAAGGTTGACTGGAAGAGAATGCCTTAGGCATTAAGTCCGCCTGTGTACACTATTGTATTGAAGTGTTAAATAAATAAATAAATATTGATTGCCTTGCTATCTATATCAGATGGTCAGACAATATTCTATGGGGTCTGCTCACCACAACAGCTGTAGGTACTTACTATAAACTAGCTGCAATATATACTATAAAATTACTTTTACACCTCCACGGAACATAACAATACGTCTACATTGGCAGTAAAACCGATACTAAAACGTGTACTAGCTTCCAGGCCTTTGAATACGCGTGAAAGCTCTTTACAATTCACGGAAATTGCATTCGGGGCTTCCTTCCTTATGTGACTGCTAAATTTAGCTATGTATTACCGTCTGGAATCCTTATCAGGAATGCTATTGGCTCGCTTCAAGTTGTAATGTAATGCCTCTTGATTTGAAGAGAACATTATTTTAATGGAGTTTTGTAATAATTAGCTTGTGTTTAATATGTTATATGTACTAATGGTTTTGTATGTGTTGCTCAAGCACACTTTGTTGTTGATTGAGAATTATCTTTGTCTGAACAATAATAGGAGCAAAAAAATTGCCTATTTTCTCGTGAATTTTACAGGAACCCAAAATAACCCCCTCCGGACCCAAGGCTCCTTTAGCGAACACCCCTGGGATTGTGAAGGGAACTTTAATTCGGACCCATGGCAACCCCAGTCTTCAAATCTCTATACAACAGTGTACCAGTGGTATCACAAATTTTATTTTAGTAGTTCCCATGAAACCAACATTTTTTTTGTGAACCACTCAAACATTTTTTTGGTTAAACATAACGCTTGGATTTGTTAAGGGTGTTCCTATGTGCAATTATGGATATTTATTGTTCTAAGTATAGTAAAAGCTTTTCGGACATTACCTAATACTTTCACGCTGTTCATTTCAGTATCGTTACAAAAATCAATAGTGTTTTCATGTTTTTAATGCATTTGGTGTTATAATCTAATAAATAATCCAGCTCAAAAACCTTGGCATGAATTTCTAGCTAAGTTCATAGACCAGCTGACCTTTCTCATGTGAACCACTGTGTTGCGAACATCCGTGCCTTCGTCATACTAAACTGTTTTATTAATTTCTTTTTATACATATATGGGTCTGTGACACGCAAATCTGTTATCGATTTTGATGAGAATGGTTCGTTTTAAAGTTTTGTACAGTGCCTCATTCTGTGTGTGCTGACTGAGTAAGAAAACATTGTGTCATCACCCTATCTCATCGGTTGCATGTCTTCCTGAGGGGCCAATTCTCGTAATAATATTTGTTAAAAATGTTATTTGAATTTCATATAATTGAATCTCAAACATATTTTTTTGTGAAATATCACACTGGGCAACACCAAACGCTAATCGAAGACTGTAGAGATAGATGCCATATTGGGTAAAGCCTTTACATTTACGAGAAATACCGTTCAGGTTGAATTTGACTGATATACTTAATAAATAAGTTGCTATTTTCAATATATTGTGCCGTAAAGTTAACAGATGGTTCTAATAATAAAATATCTCCATTTATAATAACAGCAATACATAATGCAAGTAGTCGTGTTAGCGTTCATAGTATCGCGTTAGCCTTCACCATATATGGTATAACAATCAGCCATTCAGTCACCATATGTTTGCACTGATTTATCTACTAAACATATGATTTAAACGTAGCTTGTGGTGCAAGAATATACTATTTTTCTTTTTAAATGAAAATGTGTTTTTCTATCTTTTTTAAATCTATCGCACTATAAATCTAGTTATGTGTTGTGGAGCCTTACAAACATCTGCTTAGCGAATATAAATAACATGAGGACTCCGCACAATAATTTGTGCACCACACTGTCTTGTTTGGGGCTTTAAACTACCAACGTCGGATCGACGAAGAGGAGTTGTACCTAATGCTAATGTGGTGTCATGTTCCATACAAAAACCCTCATTGGCAGTTTCGGGTAAAATGTGAAGTTGTTGATAGCGTTAAATAAAATAACACACTTATAATGTACAGTTGTTAATCGTCATTGCATGGTCTAGTTAAAACATAGGTAGGGTACATTACATCATTGACATGACGTGTTGAAGAGGTTAATATTATCTTCTAATAAAAAATTGATGTGCAATTGATTGTCCTTTATCACCATCATAACAACAAATAAAGAAATAAATGTTCTATAACTACTTATGGGGTATACCTATTACTATTTATCCGTTTCCATAAGAAAGTATTTAAATACTTAGAGATTCTATCATCATCACCATCAGCCATATGGCGTTGACTGCTATACAAAAGCTTAATGTGCGCCTTCTGGTACGCACTGGCCATTCGGCGCTAATGGACATTGGTTCTGAATGCCACGTGCACTGCACAAAAATTACAGAAAAAGCAGAATTAAAATATGAATTGTCAATATATGACAAAACTGCTAAATAAATCTACACTACTGTAGGTACTTTTTCCAGAAATATCTTGTAAACTTTACCTCGGCGGTTTTCTTTCAAATATTCTGCTGTAAACTTTCTTTGTCTTAAAATAAAAACCAATAGTAAATCAAAAGTTAAATGAAACTTTAACAACATTGTCAAAATATAGCCCATTTGTATCATGTTACGGCTTCTTCGAAATACCTTTAATTTTTTCGTTTTATTTATATCTTTGTTTTAAAGAAATTTTCAAGCTTTCTTATTATGTACTTCACGATATCTGAATCGATATATGAAAAAGAATTTAGACATTGCATCAAATTTATTCTGCGCTTCATCTTTGTTCCTTAATAGTTGCTGCTATAAATCATTGTACTTACGAATATTAATCAACATAAGTACATAATCAGGTTTATTTTATGTAAACTTATGTACAGTCAATTATCTTGAGCTTAAATAAATTTTTCATCATAGCACTTGTCTATAATACACACTTTCTTTATTTTAAGCAAAATATTTCTTATAATCGTGTACATATAGAAAACGCTCATTACATTGGTTAATTAATGCAAGTCATAGTCGCAATGTCACATATTTTCACAAAAATAGTCTATTTTACCCAATTCACATAAATATGTGCTACTCATTGCATGCTAAACTTTTTAGTAGCGTTTCTTTAATTTACTTGATATTTAATAAATTCTTATAATATTATTTTTTCCAGTCCACATGTATCATTAGACACACCGAATCCGTCTACATCAGGCCTTCAATCAGAACCAAACGAAGACAGCATGAGAAAAAATGATGATTCACCGAGTACAACAACTGAAGGGTCCATCAACGATTGGATATCGGGTGGACCCCTCGGATCTAAGGGAACCGTTCTCGTATTTAGATCATGTGTCCTCGCCTCAAGATCACCATCTATGGAATCCACTACTAAAACACAGGGCAATAACACAGGCACAACAATATTACTCAATAAAGCTAAAAATATGGCGAGGCGGTTAGTTGCCGAGCCCCATGCCTTCTCAATGAGACCTAAGACTATAATGCACGATGTTATGGAGACTTTTGGAAATGGTAACAAGATGACCGGTCAGGCATACGTAGTGAGACACGTTAGTGACTCTAACATACCGGAGACTGTGTCTGTAGAAGAACAGGGTCATGAGGTCCATGAGCACAAAAGAGACATCGATGATGTACTCAATGACCTTAGTAAAATTACGTTAAAGAAGAATCTTAATATAGAGAATACGACTGCTAATATTAAGCCACCTGAAGATCCCCCACCTAGTAAAGGTTAGTATATAATATTCAGTACTGTTTGTATATTATCCTTATAAGGTAGAACGACTATCTGGTAAAGGTCGCGGGCAAACGATGAACAAGAGAGGCAGACGACAGAAAAAGGTGGAGTACGTTGGAAAGAGGCCTATGTCCAGCAGTAGACTTTTTTGATTGAGATGATGCGATAGTAACTATGTCCTGCTTGTATGTCAGTTTGTTACCTAGTTTCGTCTTTTATTTTAATGGTTAAACTGCTTTAGCTGATAAATTTACGTACAGGTAGATCTTTGGCATCTCTGAGATGCTAGCCTAATCCATCATCATTGTCAGAGCGAAAAACTCGCAACGCATGCTTTACTATCTTTCTGGTCAGAATAGTGATTCTAGCCTAAGTTTCTGTCTATCTTTAGAGTATAGCTTCGTATACATTGATACAGTAACAGTAACGGTTAAATCTATGTTTTAGTTAATGCTATTGTATTTCCTTCTCCAGCTGATTCAAATAACGATAAGCGAATAAAGAAGAACAAAGGTAAAAGTAAGAAGAAAACTCCACCGACCCGCACGGTGTCACCGGCAATTGACAGTGATGACTCTGAACATTTACTTGTCAAGGAAGTTGAAAGTGTTAAGGTACGTTATACTTTACACCTTGTGATTTGCTTTAAATGTTTACAATGCCCGTGTGACGACGGACTAACTGATAAAATGGCACCACCATCTCTTTAAGGGTTTATTTTTTGGAGGATGTCTTAAACATAGAACTCCTTCAATTTTAACAACTGGGTGGAGCTTATCTCATTTGCTAGCCCATTTGCTTTTAATTTTTCAGCATTGCATTAATGAGAGGTTCTCCAACTCCTACTTTGTCTCTTCTAATTAAATTCGTTGCAAATTCCTGGTCTATGTAGCTCTTCCAGGGTAAATTTTTATCTCCATGCTCAAATGCTTTTGCGAGGTGCCACTGTTTTACATGAAAAAATATCTATTTCCTTTTCATCAGAGGTTAAGGCCCAGCATCTTAATATGATATTTAAGAGCTACCTACAGTTTATCGCATTTCGTTAGGCGCTCTGATGAGACAGCATTAAATTTCATCAACAATCATTGTATTTAATGTAGTTCAAGTTAATGTAACTAAATACTTTATGGTTTGTATTCATGGAACCTATTGGTGCATCGCTTGACGCGGGACAATCGCAGCGCTGAATGGCTAAAGTAGATACAGTTTACAGAAATATAAAGGAGTCAGGTTCGACTTCGCGAAAGTCCATGACGACCTATGTGGTGTAGTCGTTATTACATGGCTGCTACGCAGAGGTTTTGTGTTCGATTTCCGCTTAATGCAAATCTTTGTGTGTATTAATTGATGTCGTTAAATTCGACTTAGTGAAAGTTTTCAAATATCCTATCCTATCTCCGAAATCAAAAGATTTTTTACCAATATGTCTGGCTAGCGTTCTACTTTAATTATTAAGTTTCCTCAGTTACTAAAGGATGCCCGTTTCTGCAGTGGAACTTTAACAAACTGTTATAATTCCGATATAAATGCAATCATCATAACAGCCTTTTAATGTCCCACTGCAGGGACGGGCCTCCTCCCGTGACGGAGGGATACTTGGCCTACTAATACCACGCTGGCCAGATGGATTGGTATAGGGTTAAATTTCAAGTTTTCCTTCTTTTAATTTCGTAAAGATAATATTCACAGATAGTCCCTTAGTCGGTTTTTACGACACCCATAATATATAAATGCAATGCGAAAGTCGAATTAGCTATTCAGTATTCAACGCTTTATAGTATACCGAATTACAAGGTATTGATTGCACTGCATTCATTACATTGAATGGTTGTATATGAATCAATAGTAAATGCGCCGGACATCCGATGACCTTATAACCATTGATATACCATTACGAAATTACTTATTGTTAGTTTTAATGAATTGTGTGATTTAACACATTTGCATAACGCCATCTAGTCACTAACTAAGAATCGTTGATTTGATAAATTGATTTGTCAGTTTTATATTGCCATAGGTTCTTTGTTTAAACGAGTGGTAGTTATTTACGAGGATATTTTTATGTATCTTTAAGTCAAACTGCTAATAATAGACACATACCTAGTTGCAATTAACTAGACACTTCATCGCCAAATAAATCAAACAGACCCCTAAACCCAAGGACACTAAGTGCCATAGCTCTGTAGCACAACTCTGCCAAGAAATAGATTAATCGTTAGTACTGACCCAGAGGGCATCTTGATAAAGCGACATAGCACCAGTTATCTCTTGGATGAGATGGTATGGACATACCCCGTTCTCTTAGTCTAAACTTTGTATTGCAGTTCTTAACAACCACAATATAAAATACTTATTAATTTACTTTTCCAGGTTCTAGAAAGTAACAATATGCCAGCACGCTTACTCAAAATAACATACAAACTGGTTAACACGGAGACCAAACTACTACACCGATTACTGCAAGCCCATGGCCTCCAAGAAGGTATGGCTGAAGCGAAGGACTTCAACCTCCTGTGGTCAGGACTCCACCCCAAACCCGATGTTTTAAGGTCACTGTCACAGTACCAAAGGGTCAACCATTTTCCAAGGTAAGCGTCCTGATGAGAGGTTGTGGAGTACTGTCAGTATTATTGTATAGTGGTTGATTTCATTTAGATTGATTTAGTGTTCATTTATGTATTTACTAGGGAGAGTTTTCTGAAGAGGTATTTGATCTTTCCCTCCCGAATTCCTTATAACACTCTAGGACAATGGTTGCGTGCTTCGATGTTATAGTGAAAGGGTCTGTCCGATATTTGCCCACCCAAAAATATTTAGGAATTCCTTTGCATCACGAAACATGAGATTGTGAAAAAATCTATCGGCATATGTGTTACCTCTTTCTTATCGTTTTTCTTCGGGTTTTTTTTATCAACATTATCAATAATTTCTTAGCATTCCATAAATTCTTCGCGTGCTGGGTGACCTGATTATGGGGAACGCATGTCGCTGTATGCAAGCAGCCATGCTGGGTTGGGTTTTCTCGGTGGTTAACTCTTGAATATAAAAGTAATGTTTGTGGGAAACCTACAATGAAACTTGTTCAGGAGCCTGATTAAACTCACCATTCATCTGTTCCTTGTTCTTCTCAAAGGTGGTTTTCCCTGTTTCTGGTGGCTTACATATTCGATTGTGCGTAGCTTCTCAACTATTTTCTTTTAAAACCAGTTGCCTTCTTAAAATTAATCCTTATAAATACTCGTACTTATAATTTAAGCTCGCACATTCACACTTATCTAATCCCAAACAAGATCAGATCTTGAGCTATGGATAGACAAAGAATTAACATATTTATAGATTTTTTTAAATATTATTCGTAGAAAAGACCGAAAGAGACCGAGAAGACTTCATAATTATGCACACAAACATTTGCATTGCGCAGGAATAGCATGAGTGCATACGGCACAGATCGTCCATAGTTTTACCTACTACATTGATTATTCTTATTGCTTACTGCACTCTTTTTTTAATATAGAAATAATATGTTTTCTATTTAATATAGAAGTTAAAATTAAAGTAAAAAGTAGTGTCAGTGCCATAGTCCAATGATATTGACAGTAGTTCACCGTAGGGGTCTCCTGAGCGCGCTCCTGAAAGCCCACGGACTGCAGAAGGCAGAAGATAATAACAACGATTGGACGCTCCTCTGGGCATTCGTACCCATCGACCTCGAGATATACCAGAATTTAAAACTAAATCAGAAAGTTAATCATTTTCCGAGGTAATATTTCAACAATAATCTTTAGACGCACTCACACTTTTTATAGCGAATTTTTTAACGATTATTACACTAGCAAATATGCCACGATAACGATAATTTACTTAGATATTAGTACACTTTTAAATATCAGATCGACTTCCATAGTAACCAACTTTAAACTTAAGCCGTTTGGTCATGGAGAACACAGGGTGTCACCAACAAATCTCAACCTTATCTTGCCGAAAAGGACTATGGAAACAAGGAAAACTGATACCAACTTATGCCAGCCTTTTTTTAACGTTTAGCTAAGTTTCGTTCCAAATAGGGAGATGGTTCCAATGGTCATTCAGATATTTTTACTAACCAGTTCTAAAAAATGGTGAATTACTGTCAATATTTTTAAATTAAGTATAATAAATTAAATGTACTTAATTATAAATTGTGCAGGATTATTTAGGTAGGTTTTTAACGTATTAATTGTGACTTACCTAATTAAATTTAAATGACACTCAAATATCTTCCAAATATTGCTTACTTCTGCGGTCCTATGCTTCCCTAATTCATCGGTTTCCCGCCTTTCTATTTAGATCATTGGTCCATAGTGTGTGACAAATAACATCTTTATTATTTTGATTTAAATTCTCTGTTCGTCCAAATAAAAGTCATTAAAATATTGATACTTTAGTGATCCGTAGCTGATTATTGTAATTTATATTGCTGTCATCATAAAAATTAGTAATTGTTAATCATTAATTATGAAGTTTATAGTCGGCATACTTTAAACGTTTGTCTGAAGATATTACAGTATAATTTAACAAGATAGTGGTATATAAACCATTGCGTTGGTAGTGATATTTCCATCTCGAATTTAATGTAGTTTCTAGATATTTTTAAATTAAGTTAGTTTGTATTTAGAGTTGTTTATTGCGTGTTATCTTATTCTATTAGGCAGAAAAAAATTTTAATTGATTTTAAGAAAGAGAAAACTCAAAAAAATGTACTCTATTACTTTCTAGTTATTGTGATAATGTAGTCTTAATAGGCTGTTTGGGTTAAAAGGGAGTAGGTACAGTATAAAGCATACGTACTTGGGCGAAGATAACATAATATAGCTCTGCACATTTTTCGCTACCCTACCATTTTATTCTATTACTTTAAAAAAATCGCAGGATTCAATGTGTTTTTAAGTCAACCCACCCCAGGACATACATTCATCCGATCAAAAAACAGATTAAGGCTCAGTCAATCAATATGTAGAGTAGCTCAAATAAATGCCATGCGTGTGTTTCGAACCCGCGACTTCTTAGACGACAGCACTGTATCACGATGGCAAGGCTAAAAAGTCAGTAAAATGTAACAAAAATATTGATAGTAATTGACCATAGCGGGGTGATGTTGGTGACCGCCCTCCTGGACTCTCACGGACTACAAAGAGCTCCGGAACACTCCTCTGACTGGACCCTGTTGTGGTCCACCTACCTTATACCCCTCGACGAATACAAAACTTTGAAAAAGGACCAAAGAGTGAATCACTTCGTGAGGTAATCATGATAATAGTCTTTTTATCAACAAAACTTATTTATGTAGGCTGTCGCGCCTAGATGGCGCTATACAGTTCAGTTCTAAGTTGCGGCCCGGCGCCGTATAAAGCAATGGTTAAATTTGGTAGTCGAGACGGGTACTCGGGTGGCTTAGAGGTTATGGAGCTGGACGGGTATAGTCCAGAGACGCGGGTTCGATTCCCGCCTCAAGTATCAATTTTTTCCATTCTCTTTCTTTCTTCTTTTAGGTCATTGTAGGTACTTATTTTATACAAGTTATTAGGATATTTTTTTCAGTACTGAGTTTAATAGTAAGGAATGTACTAAATATACTCGTAATGTCGATGATATATCGTTTCACTAAACAAAATCAAGTGAAATGACATAAGCTTGCGCTCTGCGCTCGCTCAAGTGGCTCGCTCGCTTCGCTAGCTCGTGTTCTTGCTGTTCTAACGTATCCTGACCTAAATCAAATGCGCGAAATACTGAGATTTTACCAATTTGGTTTAGTGAAACGACATATTACTGACGTTATATTAGTATTTTGTCATATCACTAAACATTTTAAGAAATAAACCGGTGAATTCGGTATATACCGTGATTACGTCGTATCCCTAGGTATTTAAAACTTCCTGATATCCTCATGTCCCTGCGACTTTTATACAGGGTGTAATCGTTAAGTGTGCACAGGCGATTATTCCGATACTATGAGAGATATCAAAAAATTTAAAACTGATAACGAAAGTACTTTATCTAATGAGTAAAATGACATCAATAACTTTTTAAAAATCAAACGAGAAGTATCCAAAATTTTGACATTAAACACTCCCATACATTTTGTATGAGATTAGTAAAAAGGTTTTAGAAAATTTTGTATTCAAAGTAGATGTTCGAAAGTTTAAAAATTTTAATTGGCGGGAACGGAAACCCGCGATAAAGATTTTGAATTTAGAACGAATAACAAAAAGTAACTTTTGTTTGGTATTTTTGTAGAGCGTTGCTTTTCAGCCAGTTCAAATTTATGCGATATTGAAACAAGGTTTATTATTAGTTGAAGTGGTAAGATACCTTATTAATCTACACGTGTATCTACTTGAAAATCATAATTATCATATCATACGTAATCATAAAATATGATTAAGGCAAAATTAATACTAGACCACTTAAAACAAGGAAACCAAAACCTTTCTACTAATCTCATACAAAATGTATGGGAGTGTTTAATGTCAAAATTTTGGATACTTCTCGTTTGATTTTTAAAAAGTTATTGATGTCATTTTACTCATTAGATAAAGTACTTTCGTTATCAGTTTTAAATTTTTTGATATCTCTCATAGTTTCGGAATAATCGCCTGTGCACATTTAACGATTACACCCTGTATACACAGTGTAAATGACAATGGCACATTAGTTTTAACACGATGTAGGGCATAATTTTACTAGGCAGAAATAAAAAAATATATTAATAAATGCCCATCCGTTTAGAAGATTTTAAATTTTACCATTTTTTTTCCTCATTTCGCCATAAAACCTGTACGGACTCATCGGAGCATATGTTTCTCCACAAATTTTTTCAAGTGTCTTGGAAGCCCATTGTCCATTGAAAGGAACTATAACAAGGTTTCTATATACTTCTGATGATAACTTAATTAAAATAAGGTGACGACGACAAAAGTTGTAAATAAAGCCGTTGCTGGATTATGTTCCCAATACTTTATAGCGTTCCACAATGTTTATACACTACCTAGCTAGAAATGGTTCAAATTGTGGACCCTGTCGTGCACAGCATAGTGTAGAAGGTGCATGTATAAAATGGCAAAATTTATATTTTTAAACAAATAAAAGGCTGCCCATATCGTGATCTGAATGTCGATATAACTTATTTAATTAAACTAAATATGACTATAACCGTGTACACTCAAAGGGCAATGCAGATAGCTATGTTGGTAGTTTCCCTGCGTGATCGAATTAGAACTGAGGTGTGATCCGTAGGAGAATCAAAGTCACTGACATAGCCCTCAGGATTGCTCGTTTAAAGTGGCGGTGGGCATAGCGCAAAGAACTGATGCAACTGCCGTTGGGGCAGAGAAGCTCTGAAACGGGGACCGCGTATTGGAATTCGCAGGGTGGGGAGACCCCTCACATGGTGGACCGACGACCTTGTTAGGATTGTGTGAGGCCGATGGATAAGGGTGGCACAGGACCGTGGAGGAGGGAAGTGTTTGGAGGAAGCCTATGACCAGCAGTGGACGTCCATAGGCTAATATGAGACGAGAAGAACCGTTGATAAATGTTGTAATATTTATCTTAACCACGGCAACGTAACTTGGTTACTATTATCACTAAAGTGGACACAAAAAACCAGAGGCATTAGTCACTTGTTACACACACTGTAATTTACCCTATACCTTTCCAATAAAGAACATGTCTAGTCTTATATAGGAGGAGTAATACAAGCTATTCTTTAAAAATAACTATATTTATTAAATATGCCTTTGTCCAGTAGTGGACGTCAATTGGCTGATATGATGATGGTGATGATGAACTATATTTATTGAACTGGTCCGTGAGGTCTCGAGTTCGAAATCCGATAATTACTAGTGCGATCCAAAAGTGATCGCCTTCAGCCTGGATGTTATTTAAATAAATGTTCCTGACACATTCACACAACGCCATCTAGTCCCAAACTAAGCAGAGCTTGTACTATGGGTACTAGACAACGGATAAACCTACTTAATTACTTTTTTCTGTAAATACATACACATTATACATAGAAAACACCCAGACCAATGCAAAAAATCATATACATGCACACAAAGATTTGCATTGAGCGGGAATCGAACCCGAGACCTCTGCGTAGCAGTCATGTTATATAACCACTACGCCATAGAGGTCGTCTAAATTTGTCTTATAACTCGAGTTTCCTTCTTTTCAGATCATACGAGTTAACGCGTAAAGACAAACTTTTTAAGAACATAGAGAAAATGCAATATTTTCGAGGCTTGAAGCAGTTCGATTTCATACCGACTACATTCTTAATGCCTACTGAGTTTAAAGAGCTGTGCTCGACTCACTACAGAACTAAGGGACCTTGGATCGTTAAACCAGCAGCTTCTAGCAGAGGCCGTGGAATATATATTGTTAATACAGTGAGTTTATTATATTATTTACATACATACGATATACTCACGCTTTTTTATGACGACTGTAGGCAGATACCAAAAGGCGCCGTGGCTGCGTTTCGTAAAAACCGGCAATCCGCAACTCGCTTTACGCACTGTGAGGACCTATGGCATTGCGTAAATTATTAATCACTATTTATTTTTTTTACTGTAAGGAAAGTGTGTCAATATCCTGTATCCACTAGTAGGATAACAAATAGTCCTAAATTAACATACAGAAAAACATTTTATACGATCCTTTAATTGACTTTATAAGCCAAAATAATATCAGAAGCAACAAAAAAAAAGTGTGTCAATATTATGAACTTTTTACATGGTTTCCGAAACACCGAATACTCAGATTAGCTCAAATTACCTACTTCTTCTACCAAAGTAACCGACATAGTGCTCCGGATTTCCCGGTTAAAGTGGCGGTAGGCAGGGCACATAGCGCGGAGAACCGACAGCCATTGGGGCAGAAAGGTTCTGGAATGGCGACCGCGTACCGGGAAGCGCAGGGTGGGGAGACCCCTCACGCGGTGGACCGACGACCTAGTTAGGACGGCGGGAAGCCGATGGATGAGGGAGGCACAGGCGGGAAGCCGATGGATGAGGCAGGCACAGGACCGCACAAGGTGGCAATACTTGGAGGAGGTCTATGTCCAGCAGTGGACGTCGATTGGCTGATATGATGATGATGATGATGACCTACTTCTTGACCCGAAAAATATTGTTTTGAGCTTATATTCTTTGCGTCCGTTATTTCTGCGTGTATGTCTTTAAGTTGCCGTGACGTGTAAATCGTTCTTTCTTGGAGTTTTCTTTATAAAAATACTAGCTGCCCCGTGCCCACTTCGTTGGGCGGCGAAAAAAAAGCGTCTCCTTTTTAGACATAAGGTGGAGTCTTGTAATTGCAACTAAAAAAATTTGAGTTCTTACGTCTCCGCTTCATAATCCTATATTTATAAATGAAATGCCTTTTTTTAAAAGATTCTTTGTATAGTAAATTTACTGTAGATTTATATCATTATCAAAAATATAAGGAAGCTGTAAACAATAAAATTCTATTTTATAAAATTCTGATATGGGCACAGTTAGTTGCAATTACCCGCCACGACGGGTAATTGCAACTATCTGCTTTTTTACTCTTTATTTGGGGGGCTGTGTTGCCGTTAAATTAAAAAATATATAACTTGTTCAATACTCCTTTACATTTTGATACCTATGCCTTGGTAATGACGTTAATTTTTGCACAAAATCACTTTTTAGCTATGGGACGGGTAATTGTAACTATTAACCTATAAATAGTGATGGGAACCTAGTTGTGATTTTATCGATTGGGATGGTACCAAAAGCAAAACCCAAGTGTAATTTTTATAGATGTTTATATTGTGTAATCGTCATATTTAAATCTCGTAACAATGCCGTTCCTTCGAATATAATTAGATATCAAAATGTTTACTTCCTTGGAGGTTACCGGACACCCACATTTTTCCATCACATGGAGATTAAAAGCTACCTTAATTTCCCATTATTTTGATAATTCAGTCGGTCTGCCAGGCGTTGACTGTTTGGCACCGCGTGTTCCATATAGACGGTGAATAATAAATGACCTCGGTAGTCCGTATTTTACTGAGGCTTCGTAACTATTGATTTTTTTTTGTCGTACATTTTCGACAGCTTCTAATACGAGGGCGGGTCAATAAGTCCGTGACTTTTAGCATAAAACACAGCTTTTTAGTTAAAAACTTATTTTATATAAAAACATATTCAACGTAGTCTCCTTCGAGATCTATACACTCAGCCCAAAGTTTCTCCAATTATTTTATGCCTTCCAAAAATTGTATTTTGTCGAGGTCTTCAAAATAGGCATTTGTGTGTAAAGTGACTTCGTTATTGGTGGCAAATCTCTTTCCGCCGAGCCAGTTCTTCAAATTTGGGAACGAAAAATAATCAAACGGAACTAGATCTAGTGAATAGGCCGGATGAGAGAGCAACTCGTTACCAAATTTATGAAGTTTTACCATGAAAACTGCACATGTGTGCACCCGAGCATTGCCCCGGTGGAAAAGGTCTTTTTTCTTGGCCAAGTGCGGTCGCTTTTCTTTCAATGCCTCATCAAATCGACCCAATAAGTTGCTGTAATATTCACCATTGATTGTTTTTTCCTTTTTGAAGGTAGTCAATGTGGATAAAACCGCGTACATCGAGTCCGGACCCGTGCTCCACCTAAGTGCTCCACCTGGGTGAAGCACGGGACCTTGCAAGGTCCCGTGCTCCAACTGATGACGTTATTGTACAGTGAATCAGTAAATTGTTTTCCCTAATGATTAAAATGATCTAAAACAATTCTGTAAAAGGAGTAAAACAGTTTATCTATATCTATACTTCTATACTTATGATATTATAAAGAGGTAAAAAAGTTTGGGTGTTTGTGACGTTGTAGGGGGTAATCTCTAGATCTAATGAACCGATTTTAAAAATTATTTCTGTGTTGAATAGTCCATTTATCGGGGAGTGTCATAGACTATATAGCATCATGCAATGACTAATAGGAGTAGAGCAGTTATGAAATATGTTTAAAAACGGACGCGTTTTTTTCCCCGCCCAACAAAGTGGCCACTGGTTACCTAGTTTAAAATAATAATATGATGCTTTTGTGATGCACATAATAGAGTTAGAGTATTATACCTACCTTTCTCAATCATAATAGTACCTAAGTACTTATTTTAATATTTTGTCACAAAGTAATTTTTTTCTAAATGCGAAGATACGGGAATTCATTGAATGTTTTGAAACAAAAAAAAATGAGTAAAAATAAGTGGTGTGTATTCAACAAGAGGCATCGTACAAATAACGGAACACATTTTTTCTACTCGCAATAAAGAGTTCAAAAACCATTTGTTTCGTTGAATAAACTGCTAACAGTGATGTCTCAAAATAATAATAAATAAGTCTTTGGGCTCATCGGTAACTAAATGACACAAAGATTACTAAGATGAAAGATTAAATTACTGCAAAGACAATTTTTATTCTTTTTTTTTTAGAAAAAAATGTGTTATAATAAATCCTGTTGATTTGATTGATAAAATAATTGTGTATTTTTCTTAATTACTTGACTGTACTAATCATCAGTTGGAGCACGGGACCTATAATATTATAGCAAGTACCCGTGCTTCACCCAGGTGGAGAACCTAGGTGGAGCACGGGTCCGGACCCCGTACATCCCACAAAACAGTCGCCATGACTTTTTTGGCTGACAAACCCACCTTTGCCTTCTTTGGCGCCGATTCACCCCGAGAAACCCACTATTTTGACTGTTGTTTGGTTTCGGTATGTTGTGGTGGATCTACGGTTACAAAACGGCGCAAAATTTCGTTCACATTGCAATTGAACAAAGCCAAACATTCCTGCGAAATTGTCACACGTTTGCATTTGTCGTCGATTGTGAGCAAATGCGGCACCCATCTTGCTGAAAGCTTTCTCATACCCAAATTATGATTCAAAATAGAAACCACTGAGCCATATCAGATGCCTGTGGCTTCCGCAATCTCTTTCACTTTCAATCGCTGATCGACTAAAACTGTATCGTGGTTTTTTTTAATTGTTTCGGATGTGGAGACCTCAACTGGGCGTCCAGAACGTTCGGCATCTTATGTGCTTGTACGGCTAAATCAAAATTCAGTAAACCACTTTTTACCATAGAAATGGATGGTGCAGAGTCGTCATAATATTTATCAAGCTTAGATTTGGTTTACGTAGTAGATTTTTTTCGCAAAAAATGATGATTTATGAGCACACGAAATTCACTTTTTTTCATTTTCTTCTTAGTCAACGTGGTAGTCTGTTATAAACGGCTGTCAAAAACAAACTAAATGTCAAATCTTGTTTAATTTTTGTCAAGAGTCAATTGACAGATGACTCTTGACAGGAGCAGTGTTGCTATTTCAATTAAGAGGCGGGAAACCCAAAAAGTCACGGACTTATTGACCCGCCCTGGTAGATCATCTAAACTTCGTTAAAAACTCATTATTTCGTTTATTTTTTGCATCTACAAAAATAAAAGTTGAGTTTATTAAGGTGACCTAAGTGCCCAGGTTTCTGAACTGAACTGAAAATAATTAATTTATTATTTACTAAATCGATCAGAATTTACATATACAGTATGTAAAGTGAGACATAGGCAATACTTTAGGGCGTGATAGATAACGTTATTTAATGAAGGAAAAAAAATACAAAATAAATAAACATTAAATTACTACATAGTAAACGACGTGCAAAGCTTAGCTATGAATTTCACTAATCATGGACACCGCGCGGACGCAGCGAGCGATCGGTTCGCCAGCTGAGTTAGATACATACCTACGACGCGCGGCGCGGGTCAATGCACCGAGTCTTGAACAATATTTTAGCGCAGCGGGAACGTGTCCACACTTAGTTAATTTTTGGGATTTTTTCGTCAAAAATTAAGTACCTAATTTTATTACATAATTCGGATCAGAATCACGTACAGAGTCACCTTCTAAATTATTGCCGTTGACTCAAAAAACACCCTGTATATATATTTGAATGGCGACATAATTTATTCTTGTTTAATAAAATAAATCACTGTCGATAAAATATTTTATCGTAGTAGCATCTTTACTGTCGCATCACTAGCTTTATCATACTTCATACAAATCGGGCAGATAATTGTAACTAATCTAAAAAAAAACAAATAGTTGCAATAACCTGACTTTTGATTTTTGGTCTGGTAAATGTAACTGAACTCATAACTTTGGCTTGATTTACCGTGGAATAAAACAAATACGTAAAAAGTAACTTACCGTGTTAGATAATCACTGACTGTATGAATAAACCGACCAAAAACCACAAATAACCGAATTTAATATAATAATAGATCCGCGTGTACGCCGCATTACTTCGAAAAAAAATACAGTTTTACAAAAAGTTATGTCATTCACCCAGCTCAATAGATATATGAGCTATCTGCATTTTTTTATTGGCTAGAAGGATAGAAGAACAATATAAACACCCGTTATTGTTCAAAGCACAATGATAAATAAATGTAAATTTAAATGTAAATAAGAAGATTGTTTTGTATACACTGCCCTATTGCAACAACTTGCCAGATGCGGAAAACAAAATTAGATATAATTTGAATTTAACACTACATACTATTGCATGTTATAATGATAAAATTAATATAATTGATATTAATTCTATTTTTAAAAACAATTATTATCTGATAAAAGGTAAGCATAGGCTTTCCAACTATTACAAAAGACAAGTAGCATCCTCGCTACATTATTGTATTGACATTTCAGCCAAGAACTTGGCTACTCAAACTGCTACTATAGAGAAAACCCTAGATATTAAGTTGACTGCTCCTATAGAGCAAACCCTAGTATTTAAGTCGACCGCTCTTATAGAGCAAAACCTAGGTTATAAATTGACTGCTCCTATAGAGCAACCCCTAGATTTTAAATTGACTGCTCCTATAGAGCAACCCCTAGATTTTAAATTGACTGCTCCTATAGAGCAAACCCTAGCTTGTAAGTTAGTAGCTCCTATGGAGCCCACCCTAGATTTTAAGTTGACTGCTCCTATAGAGCAATCCCTAGATTATAAGTTTACAAAAGCCAAGCACTTAGCTCAAACTCAGTCAAACTGTTTAAACTAAACAGTAAGACAAAAGAGTATACCTCTTGCTCACTTCTGGGTAATACTAAGAATGTCAATCAATTAAATTTAGTACATCAAAACATTCAAGGCATATTGGGTAAAACTCTAGAAGTCGAGTTATTTATTAATAGTAACAACATTGACATCCTTTGTATTACTGAGCATTGGTTAAGAAGTGACCAATACATGTTTAATTTTGATAATCACCAGATAGGCAGTTCATTCAGCAGAGAGCATGCAATACGAGGTGGTTCATTGATAATCCTTAACAAAAAATTTAAATATAAAGAACGACTTGATATTGTTAATCTCTCGGTTGAACGTTCTGTTGAGATAGCCTGTGTAGAGTTGAAGCATTTTATTATATTAAGTGTGTACAGACCCCCTTCGGGTATGTATGATTGCTTTGAGAGAGTCATGGAGGATGTCTTAGATAAGGTAACCAAGTCTAAAAAATATGTAATGGTTTGTGGTGATTTTAATATTGATTTACTGGTAACAGGGAATGAAACCCCAGAAAGGGTATCTAAATACTTAGCTCTTTTTCAATCTTTTAATCTGAAAAATGTATTTTTGGAGCCCACTCGTATAACTGAAACAACAGCAAGATGTATAGATAATGTATTTATTAATTTTGTAATTACTGATAAATTATTAATTAATAAGCTTCAGTCAGACCACACTGGTCAGCAGATTACATTTTTAAATAGAAGGGAACAAAATGTATCTAAGAACATTGTTGTTATACCTAAAACTGCGCATAGAATTGAATGTTTTAAAAACAAAATTGAGTTAGCCTTTAGTTCCACACCAATTATCAGTGCGGATGATAGTGTAAACACTTTATTTGATAATTTTTTTACTACTTATTGTAATGTGTTTAAATCAATTTTTATACCAAAAACAATATTAATTAAAGGCAACGCCACATTCAGTGAATGGGCAACAGTAGGATTACATAAGAGTAGAATACGGCTTTATGAACTTTATGAAGAAAGGAACTATAATTTTAGTCATACATTTCAGAGTTATGTTAAAAATTATTCTAAATTATTTAGGAAGCTTTGTAAGGTAGCTAAATCACGTTTTCTGAGTTCAAGAATTAAAAACAGTAATGATAAGATTAAGACCATATGGAATATTATCAATAGTGAGACAGGCAAAGTAGTCAACCGCGACATTGAGTACAACTTAAACATCAATAACTCAACAATCACATCAGATGTAGAAGTCGCCACTGCCTTTGAACAATTTTTCACTGATATTCCAATTACTACTACTCAATCTTTGAACTCTTCACCTATAAACGCAGAATTAATTTTAAAGGATAATGTACCGATTTTCAACAATGATTTTGAATTTGAACATGTTACTCCTTTTGATATAATTAAAGCTTTTAATACCATTAATGTCAAAAAGACATCAGATTTATGGGATAATTCTGTAGTTGTTACTAAACATATTATTTACTCAGTTGCAACGCATTTAGCTCTTATATTTAATCATTCGATAGATAGTGGTGTGTTTCCTGATTTAATGAAATCCAGCAAAATTGTTCCTTTGTATAAATCTGGCTGTACATCAGACCCAACTAATTTTAGACCGATTTCAGTACTGCCAACTTTCAGTAAAATATTTGAAAAACTTATTGCAAACCAACTGCAAACATATTTAAGTAGATACAAAATTTTACATATTAAACAATTTGGTTTTACAAGGGGTCGCTCCACAACCGATGCTGGTGTGGAGCTTGTAAAACATATATATGATGCCTGGGAGAAGTCTTACGATGCTTTAGGTATTTTCTGTGACTTGTCCAAGGCTTTCGACTGTGTCGATCATGATACACTTTTACGGAAACTACATCACTATGGCTTAGGTAAACTTGGATTAGATCTTTTCACGTCTTACTTAAATAATAGAATACAAAGAGTTAATATTAATGGAAAATTATCTCCAGGATCTGTCGTAAAAATGGGCGTTCCGCAAGGTTCCATACTTGGACCCCTTTTGTTTCTCATCTATATAAATGATTTACCACATCTAGTTAAAGATCAACATGAGATAGTTTTGTTTGCCGATGACACTTCGCTTTTATTTAAAGTGAAACGACAGCAGACTAGCACTGACGAAGTAAACTTGGCTATCTCTAAAGTTGTTCGTTGGTTTGACATTAATAACTTGCTCCTTAATAGCCGCAAAACCAAATGTGTTAGATTTATAACGCCGAATGTACAAGAAGTGAAAACCACAATAAGAGTTAAGGAGGATCAGGTAGACCTTGTGGACACTACAAAATTTCTTGGTATAACACTAGACTCTAAGCTTCAGTGGGGCCCACATATTATGACATTGGTAAAGCGACTAAGTTCTGCAGCTTATGCCGTTAGGAAAATTCGAGAACTGACAGACATAGAAACTGCCAGATTAGTATATTTTAGTTATTTTCACAGCATAATGTCATACGGTATTTTACTATGGGGACATGCTGCCGATATTCATTCTATCTTTGTGCTGCAAAAGAGAGCTATTCGTGCAATTTATAATTTAGGAAGGAGACAATCACTTCAAGAAAAATTTAAAGAAATCAATATATTAACTGTAGCAAGTCAATACATTTATGAAAACATAATTTATGTTCATAAAAATAAAGACCAATTTGTCAAAAGAAGTGATGTCCATAGTATAAATACTAGAAATAAAGATAGACTTATTCATCCGTATTCTAGGCTCCAAAAAATACATAGTTCATTTCAGGGTCAATGTGTGCGATTTTATAATAAAATTCCGAAAGATATTCAAGATCTAAGTTTTAATAAATTTAAGAATGTAGTCAAACAAAAACTTATCGTAAAGGGATATTATACTATCCTAGACTACACGAAAGACAAAAAGGCTTGGGATTAACTGCTTCTGTTCCATAGGCTGTTTCAAATAATGCAAGTTTATGCACTTTTTTTATATATGCGTGCTACTGTATTGTTTTATCTCTAAGTTCTAATTGTATTATTGTATCCTTTCTATCTTTTTTTTTTCTGTCTTCCTTGTTCTCATGCTTGTCTTCTACTTTTCTTTTCTTTGATTATTATTTTTTATGATGTATAAATGGTGTATTATCCTGTCTGGTACTGTCAAATATTTTGATAGGGTATATGATTAATGTAAAAAAAAAATTGTAAACACAACTGAATTTTAAAAGAGTTGCCATGAGTTTCTTTGCCAGGTTTCTTCTCATTGGCCCTACCATTTGGAAACTGGAATTTATAGATCAACACAGACAGACAAGTAGATTCGAGTAGTAGATTGGTTTTATTTTTCTCCTTTAATTTACATTTGACAATACAACGCGGCTTTTCTTAGTGCTGTAGCGTTTGTCTGTGTCGATCTATAATTTTAAATGTAGCTTCAATTTTAAGTAAACGACGATTTCAAACAATTTGTAATAAATTTTATGAAATAAAGTATTTTGAAGTTTGAAGTTTGAAGTTTGATAGATGGAGTTATTTAAATTAGTTGCATTTACCAGTTAGTTGCAATTACAAGACTCGACCTTATTTCATTATTGCTCCACTCCTATTAGTCATAGCGTGATACTATATAGCCTATGACACTCCCCGATAAATAGACTATTCAACACAGAAAGAATTTTTGAAATCGGTTCTGTAGATCCAGAGATTACCCCCTACAACGTCACAAACACACAAACTTTACCTCTTTATAATATTAGTATAGATAAATATTGATAATTATTTTCTATTTCAGCCTGAACAAATACCTAAAGGCGAGAATGTAGTCGTAGCAAAATACATAGATAAACCACTACTAATAGGGGGTCACAAATGCGATCTCCGCTTATACGTGTGCCTCACCTCGATAGACCCACTCCTCATATACTTGTATGAAGAAGGCCTAGTCAGATTTGCCACTGTGAAGTACGATAAAACTAATAAAAATCTATGGAATCCATGCATGCATCTTTGTAACTACAGCATTAATAAATACCATACGGATTATATCAAGTGAGTTATATTATTATATTTGTTATACACTTCTCATCAAAAAAATCGAAACGGTGTGCAAGTTTGTGTTTTGTAAGGATTATCTGAAAAATGTGTATATTTAGGATTATGTGTTATATGTCATTTAATAGGTAATTTAATGACGTTTTTAAATAATAATGGTAATGTTCTAAATTCAAATTAAATTTTCATAGATTTCGGATTTTGTTTAACAAGTCGTTTTTACCCTGTACGTACTTTGCCGTAAACTGATAAAATGACGCACGTAAATAAAAAAAAAAGCTAGGAAATGTTTATTTAATAACTCGTTTACCCTTTCCCAGCCCTCATTACTACTTCTGTACGGTTCTTTATCGATAGGATGAGAGTCACGATCAAATATAGTGCGTCCTATTCCATTCCTCTTGGATTGCATTTTAAAGCTGGCTAAGTGTTTTTGAGGCATGTTTTTAACACTAATTCGTCATTTCTATTCATCTCAAAGATGTTTAGTCGGATTCATGTCCAGGCCTCTTGCTGGCCAATCAATAATAAAGATATCGACTTCAGTAACATAATCTCTTACGACGGTCGCGGTGTTTGCCCTAGCATCCTCGTACATAAATGTCAAACCGGGGTCAAATAAATGTGCATAGGGCATCACAAGAGGTTCAAAATACTGTTCGATGTACCTATGACTGTTAAGTAAGGGCAGACGTGACCCTAACACAAAAACAAACTCTGTCTTGTCGTTACACTATTTTCTCCTCAAACAGTCCATGAACCGCCACCATGGATGGCCTTTTCTTTTAATCCTGCATGGTGCAAAGCATTCTTCATCACTTCTGTAGACCTTAGTCCTTCCATCGTTACCATACAATACAATTTTGCACTCATCAGAAAGGAGGAACTTGTTCCACTAGATGTATGACCAATTTAGGTAATTACGTGAAAAGTTAGGGCGCGCTTTTCGATGATCTGCAGGTAGTTCCTCCCTATTTGCTGGCTTGTACGGTACAAGTCCACGTTTCTTCAACCTTCTTCTAATTGTAGAGTCATTTACAGCCACCATAGGTTCATCTTGAAGCTGCTGCTGCGGTTGAAAGACATTAAGGCGTAGATTTTGTAAGAAAGGTCTTACTATAAATCGATCTACTCGGTCAGAAGTTACCTGTTTTCTGCCAGATCTCTAACGGCGCGTGAGCAAACCAGTCTCCTGATAGCGTTTGTAGATTCTATGAAAAGACGACAAGCTTAGATGCAATCTTTCAGCCGTAATAACCTGACTAAGTCCAGAATTCAGCAATGCCACCACTTGGCGGTTTTTACGGGTAAACATCGCGTGGACGCAGCAATAAGAGGAGCGAGGAACTCTAAGTGCGCGATACGGGTTATTAAATAAACGTTGTCAGCTTTTTTTTTCATTTACGTGCCTAATTTTATCAATTTCCGTCATACTACGCACAGGGTAAATACGACTTGTTAAACAAAATACGAAATCAATGAAAATTTAATTTGAATTTAGAACATTAACATTATTATTTGAAAACCTCATTAAATTCCCTATTAAATGATATATAACACATATTCCTAAATATACACATTTTTCAGATAATCCTTACAAAACACAAACTTGCAACTGTTTCGATTTTTTTGATGAGAAGTGTATTATATAACATTATTTAATAGGCTTATTAATGTTTGTGTGGTGATGATGTAAGAATACAATGATGGAGTAAGAATACAATATGTCACCACCCCATCTCATCCCATGGGTGTCATAAAAACCGACCAAGGGACTAACCGTAAAAAATATCTTTACGCAGTAAAAAGAAGGAAATCTTGAAATTAAACTCTGTACCAATCCGTCTGGCCAGCGTGGTATTAGTAGGCCAAGTTTCCCTCCGTCACGGAAGAAGGCCTGTCCCTGCAGTGGGACATTAACGGGCTGTTATGATGATTAATGTCATAATGTAGATACGATCCTCCTGAAGTGACAGAATAAAACATGGCCTACTAATTAAATTTTCTTGATTTTTCATCCAGTTTGCCATGTTCATGTGTTTTCGTATGACAATGGTGATGGTGTTTTCGTTGAACTAAGTCATTTGATCGAAATATTTTATTTTGATTGAAAGTGCATGCAAGATTTACACTTAACTTATCTAGAAGTCAGTCATCATTCTATCCGTTTACAACGTAACAGTCGTAATTCTAATTCTAGACTCTGTCACGATCCTTGTTCCTTCCTCAATTAAAAGTTTCTTTTAATCTGTATACAGTTAATATTTTCAGTAAATAACATTATGAAGAAAATCATGTAGGATGATAAGATATTACCTAACATATCACTTTATAACTATCACTCCTGAAAAGCAGCAATGATGCACCCCCGATGTTGGACACAAAATACCAACATCTACAAAATTTAGATGAGGCGAGTTTTCCCAACCCCCTTCAAAATCACCCCAACTATGGACTATCATACTGATTACCGAATTACAGAACATAAAATAACGAAATCAATAAAACATAAAATGAAAGTAAATAATCAAGAATTTTTATTCTGGCGTCGCATTGTCATCGTTCTAACCTAACCTAACCTTTCCACAATATGTCAATCGATGCCAGAATGAAACTTCGCGATGACGTTATTTCGGACATAGACTTAATCGGGGTAGTATGTTTTCTTTGTTGCGTTATTCTACATTCAATAATTCGGTATTCAGTAATACATCCCAACGATGGGGTGACCTAGACTAATTATGTATTTATTTATCAACAGATGCGATGATCCCAACGCTGGGAATATTGGGCATAAGTGGACACTATCAGCGTTACTCCGCCACCTTCGCAAGCAAGGTCGTAACACTACGGCGCTCATGGCTGCCATTGAAGATCTGGTTGTTAAGTCTATCTTGTCATCTGCGCAGACTATCACAGCGGCCGCCAGGGTGTTTGTGCCTAATTTCTTTAATTGCTTTGGTAAGTTAGAGCTGCCCTTAGCCAGAACTTACAACATTTTTATTTTCTAGCATGCTGTCTTATTATGAGTCTAATTATTATGTTAAAAGTTTCTGGTATCTTGGCCTTGTTCTTTTATTTATTACACCATAAACACTTAACTGCAGTAAACGAATTTTAGTTTTTTTGTTTGTCCAATTTCGAAAAAAGTTTTCAAATACTGTGGGAATAATGTAAAGTTTACTTAAAATATTATTATAATAAAACAATATCTAATTATTGAAAATTATGTTGTATTCATTTTGTTTCGTCGTAGATATTTAATTATTTTTTTCTTATAATAAAATTATATTGTTACAGAATTGTTTGGTTATGATATTCTCGTCGATGATATGTTGAAACCGTGGCTGTTAGAAATTAATTTATCCCCAAGGTAAGTTTTACTTATGTTACACAATATTTATGAGATTTGAATGTAGTCTCTATTGTCTACTTATGCCCGTGACATACAAACATAGTCGGTATCATATTATGTCTACTCCATAGTTGTACCAAATTTCATCATAATCATTCAATATTTCCTCAAAGTTCGTGTCCTATTCACTTCACCATCCACTCCACACAGGTGACCCATTTACTCTACTATCAACTCCACACTCTTGTCCCATTTACTATACTATCAACTCCACACTCTTGTCCCATTCACTCCACTATCAACTCCACACTCTTGTCCCATTCACTCTACTATCAACTCCACACTCTTGTCCCATTCACTCTACTATCAACTCAACACAGGTAACCCATTTACTCTACCATCAACTCCACACTCTTGTCCCATTTACTATACTATCAACTCCACACTCTTGTCCCATTCACTCCACTATCAACTCCACACACTTGTCCCATTCACTCTACTATCAGCTCTACACTCTTGTCCCATTCACTCCACTATCAACTCCACACTCTTGTCCCATTCACTCTACTATCAACTCCACACTCTTGTCCCATTCACTCTACTATCAACTCCACACTCTTGCCCCATTCACTCTACTATCAACTCCACACTCTTGTCCCATTCACTCTACTATCAACTCCACACTCTTGTCCCATTCACTCTACTATCAACTCCACACTCTTGCCCCATTCACTCTACTATCAACTCCACACTCTTGTCCCATTCACTCTACTATCAACTCCACACTCTTGTCCCATTCACTCCACTATCAACTCCACACTCTTGTCCATTCACTCTACTATCAACTCCACACTCTTGTCCCATTCACTCTACTATCAACTCCACACTCTTGTCCCATTCACTCCACTATCAACTCCACACTCTCCCATTCACTCTACTATCAACTCCACACTCTTGTCCCATTCACTCTACTATCAACTCCACACTCTTGTCCCATTCACTCTACTATCAACTCCACACTCTTGTCCCATTCACTCCACTATCAACTCCACACTCTTGTCCCATTTACTCCACTATCAACTCCACACTCTTGTCCCATTTACTCCACTATCAACTCCACACTCTTGTCCATTCACTGTACTATCAACTCCACACTCTTGTCCCATTCACTCTACTATCAACTCCACACTCTTGTCCCATTCACTCCACTATCAACTCCACACTCTCCCATTCACTCTACTATCAACTCCACACTCTTGTCCCATTCACTCTACTACCAACTCCACACTCTTGTCCCATTCACTCCACTATCAACTCCACACTCTTGTCCCATTCACTCCACTATCCACTCCACAGCTGTGTCCCATTCGCCCTACTTTCCACTTCACAATCGTGTCCCATTCACTTTACTATTCACTCCACACAGGTGTCCCATGGGGTATTGTGACTAAGATGCTTACCTCACTTATGTTCTTTCACCTCATAGCTTGGCGTGTGAGAGTCCGCTAGACGCTCGCGTGAAGTCAGCTCTGCTGGCGGACACACTGACGCTGGTGGGGCTGCCCGCCGTGCCCATGAGCCGCGCGGAAGTGTCGGACAAGACCAACGCCACCAGCTCGCTCAAGATGAGGATAGGAGCTGTGAGTTACTACATTATATTGTAATGAACTGAAATCATTAAGGTCGTAGCACACATATCAAAACGGAAAGGGATCGTCACCGTATCAACTCTAGCCGTCCGGTATTATTTGTATGAAACTCCATACTGCAACACACACTAATCGAAATAATAATAAGGTATTCGCATCGCCGACGAGAAGAATCCCTTTCCGTTTTGATATGTGTTACGCCCCTTGGACGTAGGTTTAAGGGAGTTCCTAATAATATTATAAACGCGAAGGTGTATAAGTATCGATGTTTATTACAGATTGACGTAAAAACTATTGATAGGATTTTTAATAAACTTTACAATAAAATAGCTTATACATCAGAATAACACAATTTTAAACACAGGCCAAGTTCACCTACACCATGTGAACTGTGTCTTTGCGTATGTTAGCATGTGTACGACGCTCAAGGACACTATGACTTATGTAGTCGCCAATGCTTTTTACAATGTCGTTTAGAATATTTTGATGCCATTATAATAGTATTGGTCTCAATCAGTCGGAGATATAGAGTGTAAGCAGTATCGATGTATAGGTCAACTGTATCTATGTGTACGTCAGCATTGTCTACATGTAAGTGAGCAGCTTCTAAATCTACATTGGCTTTTATACCGTTTTGTGCTTACAGGGGGCCTAAGATATAGTAGACTTAGTCCTTTAATTGCTAAGTCCACAGCGTCATTTGCGCAGTCGATAGTCGATAGTACGAACAACATTGTCAAAATTGATTTTTGGTATAATTATTATAAATCATTAATGGTTAGCCAAATTATATCCTGATTTGTATCTTTTTTCATTTATATAAATATAGAACTATAAAGATAGATAACCTTTTTAAAAAATGTATTAAAAGAAAGGTACCTAGCATTACGATATTTAGGTAAGATATAGAATCTCAAAAAATATAAATAATTTGACAGTAACAACATACCTCGTAGTTTTGAAACTTTATTTATATTTTCATGATGATGGTCATTCGCAGCGAAAGCATCCATATTCAACTCCATTATTGAGAAATGAACCAATTAAACAAAGAAGACCCAAGAGAGTATTAAAAAAGGAAGAGACCGCTTTAAAGAAATTCCACAAATACATGGCGTCCGTATTTACTAATACTACTGTCAACGTTTTAAACAAAACAAGTAAAATTGACATCGAAGTTAACTCTAATAGGAAGACTGTGGTATTACATAAAAAAAGTATTATATCTGACGATGACACTGAAGTTAATTCTAATAGAAGGACTGTTGTAGTACACAAAAAAAGTATAATATCTAACGATGATAACGAAGTAAACTCTAATAGGAAGACGGTAGTAATACATAAAAAAAGTTTAACATCTGACGATGACGATGTAAGTTGAAAAGAAAAACATATTGTAATCGAATAGTAAAAATACATCATGGGTCATATAATTAAGGACGAGTCTAACAAATAATATTAATGAACTCATAAAACTAATTATTTAAAAGCTCAATATTTCGATTCGTAAACCACGGGGGTACTCTATTCGCGGACGATGTTGTTGTGGTTTTTACTTATAGGATCATATTGGCGAGTCTATCTTCACTGTATCGGTGTTTTATACATAAGATGTTTTGACTAGATAGATAAAAATAATAAATTGAAAATTTGTATAACTTATTATGAACTATGAAAACTAGTGTTGCATTACGAATGTGATAATAGCAACAATATTATATATATATTATATTTTTATTGAGGTTAAAAAAGGATAAGGCACTGGCAAAATGTTCTTCCATGGAGTACCCACAACATCTAAATTTATTTCACAAAGGAAAAGTCAGTGTAGTCACTTCAAATACATGACAATTAGTAGTATTGCGGACGCCAAGGCATATAAAATTTAATGTTTGCCAAAACAATGTCGGTCAGAACAAGAAAAACATTACGGATTTTTGCTGAAATAGCGGAAACAAAGGAAATACAAAAATAGCGAATCCTGCTAAAATAAAATATTTTCGATAATAAAATAAATAAATAAAATAAGTAAATATAATCATAAGCTGCGAAATTAATTTAACCAATCTTGGATGCGCATATTGCTTGCTTTTGCTGACCTGAACCATCGTTCATTATATCCTGACAAAGTGCTGTCCTTAATTATATGACCATAAAAGTAGTCAATATGTAGCAACTATAGATAATTTGATATACAGAGTCAATAAATAGATATAATAGAACCATGTTGGTATTAAAAATAACCAGAAGATTGATCAGTATCGCTAAAAATTTAGTTGTTGCGCAATTTTTGTAGTAAATGGTCGAGATTTAATATTTATTGAGTTGGTATTGAAAAATTGTGGTACACTAATATTAAGCTATTCGTTGACTCGTACTTTTAGCTTCGTAAAGTTTAACAGTATTTTATCTATTGTTAAAATGATACTAATATCATTATATTGCGTAGTTTTGTAGCATTATCGCAGACTTTGGAGTTATGGTTATTTTGGAGGTTTGAAAATTGATCCGCGGTTTATAATTACGGTAGTTTTTGTTACCCTTTTTAAACAGATTTAACGTACCAGTTTTTAGACAAGGATCATTTAAGGAATTCCTTGATTTACTTATTGATTTTGAACCAATTAAGCAAAACCGAAAGCATAGATCATGTAGGATCTGGTCCCGAGAAATTTGAAATAGAATTTAATTGAAAGAAAATTATAAACGGGTAAAGTCACTGTGTTACGCTGCCACGACGTATTACCTACTACTAGAAACTTCTCTAAAGATTTGATTTGATTGTTTACATCTGATAGATTACTTAATCCATATATTTGGACAAAAAAGAAGTGCTTAGAAGACGGTATATGTCTAGCCAAAGTCAATTGGTTGATATTATGATGATATATAGGTGTTATCTATGTATAAGTATCTTGTCACATAAGCGACAACTTTTCTAGTTTGGTTCAACATACTCATCATCATCAATCAGCCTATGGACGTCCCCTGCTGGACATAGGCCTCCTCCAAGTATTGTTACCTTGTGTGGTACTGTGCCTCCTTTATCCATCGACTTCCCGTCGCGGCGTCGTTCTAACTAGGTCGTCAGTTCTCGTTTTGCTAGTTTGGTTAGTTTTACAAAATCGAGTATTTCCCCAGTGTCGTCGAGTGCACTCAGCAGAGAACGTGTGCGGTCGCGGCAAGCGCGCGGGCACGGAGCCCAGCACGGTGTCGGGCGCGGGCGGCACCAGCTCCACGTCGTCCTCGCTGGCCGCGCTCACGGGCGAGGAGCTGCGCCTCGTGCGAGCTGTGCGCGCGCAGTACGCACGACGCGGCGGGTTCGTCAGGATCTTCCCCAGCCAGAACTCTTGGCAGAAGTACTCGCAGTATCTCGGTAACTACACTAACCCACATTATATAATTATTACTATCAACGTCAATATTACGACAAAATTAAAGGTAAAATATGGGCCGAACTAATCTTGCGTCCTGTTAACCAAAAGTAACTTGGCCGGCCTGAAGTTATTGTAGTTGGCTGCGTAGATGTCAGTTCTCAAGCTAAATAGCGTGGGCTTAATGGTGACTTCTCTGATAGTTAACTTCAGGCCAACCAAGTTATTTAGCGCGTACTGTACTCAGCTTATTTTATTATCAACATCTATATAACAACTAATAGACTGTAAATTTACTCCCAAGATAATTTATAACACTTCTACAATATGTTTGTTACCCTGCAGACCCCGTGACCGGTATACCAGTATGCTCAACATCACTCAACAACAACATACCGTACCAAGTGGTCCAGCACAACTACAACTTGTTGATTCATTCGCACGTGTTGCCGCACTTCCAACATGCGACCGTGGCTACTAGCCTCACTGATACACCACAAAGGTTATTTATTAGCACTTACTTATTGCATTAGAATTATTCTTATTTCTTTTTTAAAGACCACTAGACAAGATTTAGCAAGAAATCTGTCGCGAGAACTTTTACAAAAAACAATTTTATCATCATCATAACAGCCCATTAATGTCCCACTGCAGGGACGGGCTTCCTCCCATGACGGAAGGACACTTGGCCTACTAATACCACGCTGGCCAAACGGATTGGTATAAGGTTTAATTTCAAGTTTTCCTTCTCTTTTATTTCGTAAAGATAATATAAGACATATTATATTCTTACTCCGTCACCACATGGATAACAATAATTTTATGGACGACACGAAATGCATCACATGAAGAATTGTTTTCTGTGAGATTCTAAAATAAGGAAAAGTACAAACCGTTTACTCGGCGTTATAATAGCATGCCAAGTTTCTCGACGTCACGGAAGAAAACCCGTCCCTACAATGGCACATGAATTGGTACTTTGAATTTTAAAACTTTTACTTGTTTACAATCATGTCTTCATCATAACAGCGCATTAATGTCCCACTGCAGGGACGGGTCTCCTCCCGTGACAGAGGGTTACTTGGTCTACCAATACCACGCTGGCCAGACGGATTGGTATAGGGTTCAATCATGTCTTACCTTTATAAATTATTACTTTTTAGATTAAAACGCTACGAGGCAGTAAGTATAACGTGTCACAACGGTCCTGTGGCCTGGATGGGAGAGACCACACCTCCACATCACGACACCAGACGAGCCAAGGAACTCGTCAAACGGCAACTGGCTGAAGGAATGAAACTCACGTGAGTATTGTTATCTAACGTATTGTTAGTGAAATAAAATCAAAATAATAATATGTTTCTTGTTAGAGATTTTAGTTTAAGATATTGAACTTTAGTGCTCGTTACCAAATTAGTAAATTAATAAAATTAGTTTACTAATTAGGTAGCAAATATAATGTTCAATATCAGAAATTGTTCTCAGCTCGCAAAGCAAACCGATTTCCATCGACTCACTTAGGTTTTGGCCTCATTTTGAGTATGAGACCGAAGCCTAGGTTCAAAAGGTGAATTTGAACTGAACGTAACCTGCATTAGGTTTATTTATACCGGACTAGCTGACCCGTGCCCACTTCGTTGGACGGCGAAAAAAACGCGTCCCTTTTTTAAACATATTTCATTGCTGCTTCACTCCTATTAGTCATAGCGTGATACTATATAGTAGTGGCGAAGTGTCCATATAACTGGATTCCTACAGGCTTACCTTTGCAAAAACCGCTTACCATTGTCTATTAATCAATTATAAATCAATGACGCAACATCTACTCAATACAAAATAATATAAAACAAAAAAGTATTCTCTTACGTAAATCGCAATAATAAAACATAAGTAATATAATATTTTTTTTATGTTATAATACTTATTTACGTACTCATAACGCCATCTAGTAATTAAAAATTGTCAACTAACTACATCAGGAAGAGAGAGAGGCGCGCATGCGCGGCGCGGCGGTAAGCCGGTCGCGAAATTAGGAATCCAGTACAACAGACGGAAATCGTACGGTCACGTGACACTTTGTCTTCGTCGATCTAAGGTACCATATAAGCCGATGGCCACCGGCTTATGACAAGGGACAAAAGATACAACTACAACATTGCTAGAGCGAGAAAGCACTATTGTAACCAGTGGACCGACCAATTGAAACGAATTTTGGCATTAATTTAGCCATTGAGATTCAGTTTTGTTTTTATCAATTATTTAAATCAAATAGAAATCAGCCTTTCTTTTGAATTTTCAGCTTTTAATTATTTTTCTTTGTTTTTATATTTTTATTCTCTCCATCTTGACATTGGCAGAATCATCGGTAAACGATGGAACCATTTTAAGAAAAAACAGTACTTATTATTTATTTTTTGCAAATAAATAAATAGGTTATATTAAAATTAGCTTTCTTGTTAAGAGTAGTAAAAATGAGTAAGTTTAATTATTTGTGTTTGTGTATTACTAGTAGTGTTGTTGGTTTTAAGTAAGTGTTGTGCATTGATTGACATTGTTATTGTCGTAGTGCGTTGGGATCCTATGGAATATTTTTGTAAGTAATTGTTTGTATTATTTATCAGCAAATTTAATAGTTTGTTGTTTTGTGGAACACGTTAATAGTGTTAAATTATTGTCTAACATAAAACTTCTCAAAATTAAATGATAAATATTGGAAACGCGTAGTATATCCAGACATGAATATACATAAAATACAAACGGGCGGACGGCGCCGGCGCTGTGGATTTACGAAACATTTAAGGGCCTTTACGCGGTCCACTAGCGCCGCCAATAGAAAAAAAATCATAATTCGCAAATAAGTTAGATAACGTAAAATGTTGATAACAAAGTCTTGAGAAAAGGCAATAAAGTATTTGTATATCACACTCGCAACACTTTAAATGTTTTTCTATTAGTTAAATTTCGCATTCAAAAAAAAAACGGCCGTTTTTGTTTATAATGCAATATTTATTTAATTGAAAAACATTTAAAGTGTTGCGAGTGTGATATACAAATACTTTATTGCCTTTTCTCAAGACTTTGTTATCAACATTTTACGTTATCTAACTTATTTGCGAATTATGATTTTTTTTCTATTGGCGGCGCTAGTGGACCGCGTAAAGGCCCTTAAATGTTTCGTAAATCCACAGCGCCGGCGCCGTCCGCCCGTTTGTATTTTATGTATATTCATGTCTGGATATACTACGCGTTTCCAATATTTATCATTTAATTTTGAGAAGTTTTATGTTAGACAATAATTTAACACTATTAACGTGTTCCACAAAACAACAAACTATTAAATTTGCTGATAAATAATACAAACAATTACTTACAACGGTATTTATTTATCCTATTTGCGAATTATGATTTTTTTTCAATTGGCGGCGCTAGTGAGCCCTATAAACGCTCTTATTATCCGGCCGTTCAGAGAATGCGTTCCTGACACTTATCAGTTAGTCACGACTAGTGATGGACACAACATTATACCGAGTTCGTTACCGTTACTCCAAAATGAACCGCCGCGTTATTTTTATGATTAGATTTAGACCGTTTTAAATTGGCGGAATCATTTAAAATTTATATTTTAGTTCTTTACGTGGAAACAATAAAAGGGAATATTAATATAATAAAATTGTTTTATTTATTATTTTTTACAAAGTTACAATCTGTATTTCTATGGAATAAAGTACATTGAACTAAATGTGCGTACAGAATATTAATCAGACTCCGATTCGCTTGAGGAGGTGGTGTCTTCATCATCATCTTCGCCTACATGTATAATTATATTATTATCAATTACAGAATCAATCCTGATATCTCGGTCAAAATGTTCCATAATCAGGTTTTTAGTCTTTTCGACAACCTTTGCCCAGTCATCTCTTGTGACTTTCCCGCAGGCTTCTTTTAACAGGGTCATCATCTTTTTCGTGCTGAATGGCGGGGAAGTATTGTGGCGGGCGGCGTAACCTTTTATTTGAGCCCAGATTAGCTCAATCGCGTTATATTGGCAATGATACGGTGGAATTCTTAGAACGCGATGACCGTACTCCAAAGCCATTTCATCGATTTCGTATCGCACATTTGCCGCTTTATTTTCTTTCACTAACTTAATTAGCTCTGCTTTTAGCATCTGCATATTTGCGTCAATGCCTTTTGCTTGTAACCAAGCAACCATTTCTTCTTTTTTATTAGCTTGGGTAGGTGGTTTCTGTATTTGAAACGAGTGATAGGAGGCATTATCCATCAATATTACAGAAGGCTCTGGTAGGCTGGGCAAAAGCACGTTCTGGAACCACTCTTTAAATGTACTGGCATTCATTTCCTCGTGGTAGTCATTTGTGGTTTTTGATTGAAATGCCAGTAAAGCGTTCTCCACAAAGCCGTATTTTGCAGTACCTGCGTGGCATATTATCAGACGAGCCCCCTTACCCATTGGTACTTTCGACGTCGACGCTTGTGTATCATCCGTCCAAGAACGGGAAACCGTGTGATTGGCGTTTAGCCATGTCTCGTCAATGAACACGACATTATCCCAGTTATCAATTTTTTTTGCTTCTCTCAAGAAACTTATCCGTTTCAAAATGATGTCGTATCGTTCTAATAAAATTTTTCTTTTGTCTGTTTTTTTATACGAAAAACCAATATCTTTTAAGATTTTCGTTAAAGCAGTTTTACCCCCGCTAAACAGTCCAGCTTCTCTTAACGACGCCAAAAGCTTCATCCTGTTGAGATATTCATTTCTGGAATAGTAACCATATATATGATTTCTGATTGCATCGGCGTCAAAGGTATCAATATCTGTCACGGGTTTAGTTCTACGTTTCTTCTTCGGAGTACGTAAAATATTATCTTCCATGCCAGTAGAGCCGAACTTTTCTTTATTAATATTTGTAATCGTTCGTTTGCTAACTCCAAGCGCCTGAGAGACGCGTTCTTGTACTTTTTCGACAGGAACCAGGGGTCCGCCATTTTGCCGCTCCCGCTCAAAGTAATCTTGCAGCTTGATAATTAACTCACGGGCTCCAGTTTTCAATGTTTGTCCACGTTTAGGCATTATTATGCACCAAAAGTAAAAAGAACGCAATATAAGACACAATCAAAGTCAAATAACAACAGATCGCAAACACTTGAAGAACGTGGTCTATGCGCACGAAACGACAACAGACGACTGTTTCAGCGTCACAAAATGGCGGCCCATAACGCCATTTGGGGTTACCATTTTCAACCTAAATATAAAAATGCTACTTTGTATTTAATGTACTTTTATTTTTATATTTAATAAAAGTTATTCTAAAGTCCATTATTTTCAAATTCTTGAAAAGAAAAACAAAACGTATTATTTTATAAAGTATAACTGTATCGATAAGAACAGATTACGATACTATTATTCACTGTTATTGTTGGCACAGCACTACAAATATAAAGCGCTGACATAACCTTGTAATAGCGCAGTGTAGATTTAGAAAAATATTGTTTACCAAGTTATTTGACACTCAGTTTGACACAACATTATAACATTCATTAATTATTGATATAATAATGTTGTTTTAATGCTCATCAATAGTTAAAACGATAAACAACCAGCAAAAATATTTTTATCGTAACTGCAACGCCATTACAAAGTTACTGCGTCAGTTCAATCGCGACGTGTCAGGAACGCATTCTCTGAACGGCCGAAGTTTAATATAATTATCTCATTACGATACGTACAGTCACGAGCAATAATATGTACACATTTTCAAATTTTCTAAACTATCTGCACGTTTATCTAGACATTACAATATCAAAATGAATTCGTAATTTAGAAGAGGTTCCGTACAGTTTTGAATTAATCTTCGAATTTTCAATTTTGGATTGGCAGAACTTTAGATAACTGGTTTACAAAATGCGAAAATGTGTACATATTATTGCTCGTGACTGTACCTATTATAAGTGAGTGGCTTACAGACAGTATTCTCAGTTTCTAAAAGTGTAGAATTATTTAGGATATAAGTAGCAACATAAACAATTTATCTAATTGATCAAAGAAATATATATTATTATTATTCAAACAGAGAAACATTTTCGTATTTGTATAACTTTTCACATGAGTTCGGGACAAGTAGAATCGAAACATTTTCTTACGCATAATACCTACCTATGAATTACAGAATAATAGTAATATAAAGTAGAACGTTATTAAAAAGTAGTCCACGGAATCCTCGGCTTCCCTTTTATAAAAATCCACCCTTCGCCACTGCTATATAGCCTATGACACTCCCCGATAAATGGACTATTCAACACAGAAAGAATTTTTAAAATCGGTTCATTAGATCCAGATATTACCCCCTACAACGTCACGAACACACAATCACACAAACACACAAACTTTACCGCTTACCTTTATGTGAGTGTCCCCCCCAGCATGGGCGAGGGTCGCCGCGCGTTCGGTCTGTACCTGACGCACGTACTGAAGCGCGTGTCGTGTCCCACCAACGAGCTCGCCGTGGCGCACTCCATGCTCGTGCTGCGCTTCCTCAAGCGCGCCGCCAACTGTCTGCGCATGCCCTACAACGTCAAGGTGAACATCCATCCACTATACACTACCCGGCCGCCCTGAAGTTACAAATAAAACATGTGGTTCGAAAACTGCTATCTGCGCAGGCAACAACTTCAAGCCGGCCTAGTTTGTTGACGCTTATTGTATATGTACTGAATGAGGTTCCTTCAGCTCTTACGCGGTGTACTACGTGGGCGACGAACGCGACGTACGCGATCAAATCAACAGCGTACCCTACTTCTCGTAATTCTCTCTTTTCTCTTCTCGTAATCATGTAGGACACTTGTCGCAAGCAGCATCGCGTCGCGTGGCATTCGTCGCCCACGTAGGACACCGCTTTACCATGTTCTTGTTATTGTTCAAGAAACATAGGCCAAACATTTTTGTCTGCCCAGTGTCAGTTCTTGACTGCGCCAACAGTATGCTTGTATAGTAACGAATGTTTGTAGATCTGAAGGAACTTTAAACGGACTCCAAACGGTAGATTCTCAATTACTCAAAATTCTTACATTTTTTGACTAATTTAATGAAATTTTCTGATAGGTACTTTAAATTTGGTCCACGAGCAAGTTTAGAGTACCTATAGTATTTTTATTAAAAGGAAGAACTATTGAAGACAAGTTTGCAATTCAAAATGACAAGTTTTCTATCTATATATGGGCCATTACAAACGTGCGATCTAGGTCAAAACCATTTTAATCAGACATCTCGCTCACACTTAAAGGTATATAAATAAAATCAATAAATAAAATAAGTTTTATATCGGCATTGTCACTTTCCTTTGACGTCAGTTCGCACGTTTGTAATGGCCGAAATATAGTTTTTTTTTTTTTTTTTTTTTAAATCTTATTTATTTAATAAGCCATACATCATATGATTAAGTCAGCTTAAAATAAATTACAATGGTTTATAAACTATTGGTACATTTACTACTTAAGGATTAATGTTATAATATTTGAATCTAAGGGACAATGACTGTGTGATAAAACTTAAAAAATTAACACTAAATTTAGCAGTGAACCCTGAGCTCAAGATGTGGTGGACAAAGAAGAGGAGATCCCCCGCAGAGCACTGACTTTCATTTAAGAGTTCCAACCTAGGATGTTCGTTGATTTTACACTCTAGAATTAAGTGGAGGAGGTCCTCCTCTCTGTTGCACCGTTCACAATTTGGATCGTCTCTTTTTTTCATGGTAAAGTTGAATTTGTTAAGTGGAAGATGGTATGTTCGGGTTCGGAAGCAGATTACCAGATCCTTTCTGTTGAGATTGAGTGAGGAATACCACGGTATACGTGGAGGTGCGTTTACAATGGATTTGTACCAGATACCTTTGGTTTTTGAACAGTTATTGAAATAAGATATAAACTGAATGTAATTATCCATTTTTACTTTTGAAAGATGATCAGTATAATGCGGGGTAGTGTCAAGCGGGATACCGTTCTTTAGAGCCTCGGATGCAAGAAAATCTGCTACCTCGTTACCCATTACGCCCACATGTGATGGAATCCATTGCAAACGAACTTCAACCCCGTTACGTATCAATCTATGTATACATTTAATAATGAGGTAAGCTTCGTTTCTACCCACACTGTTGCCCCTAGCACATCCTAGCAAATGCTGTAGACCGCTCTTCGAGTCAGTAAGAATAACAATTTTTCGATAAGATGTCGACTCTATATAATGGATTGCTTCCATGATTGCTACCAGTTCGACTCCCATTATCGGTATACATGAATATTTGATCCGAAATTTGGCCCCAAAATCCGCAGATTCATCATAAAATGCGCAACCTGAACCATGTAACGTTTTGGAACCGTCCGTGTAAACCCGTGCGTAGCCTGTATAAAGAGCATGCATAATGTCATCGGTACGTTGTTTAAGATCGGAAACGGATAATTGATCTTTATGTTCAATGGTGCAAATTCCGTGCTCTATGATTTTATCCCAATGAAGGATTTTGGAATCATAAGAGAGCGAAAATTGGGGCAGAATTTCGAATTTTGACACAGGTAAATTAGAATACTTTCTGAAACTTTCAAGTAATAGAGGAATTTGGTTTTTGCGCCAGTATCTTGAGCCCAAATTTAGTGTGCCGTCTATCAATTCTAATTGTTCTTGAAGATAGTCGGATGTTTTAGAGGAAAGTTTTAGGAAGTATTTGTCACTCAAGTAGGTTCTCCTAAGATTTAAAGGTGAGATGCATAGTTCACTTTCCATTGTAAAGATTGGAGTGTCCCGAATAAAGCTTCCACAAAGACGGAGACATTGATTTTGGATTACATCCAGTCTTTGAAGAAGTCTGGGATTGGCGTTTCCGTAAACTATACATCCGTAATCCAGTCGAGATCGCACCAGTGCTATATACAGTCTTCTTAAGTGAGTTGGATGGACACCCCACTTTGAGCAACATATAGAACTAAGAATATTAACGTATGAAATACACTTTTGGGCAGTTTCTAGAACATGTCGATTCCAGTTAAGGCGGCTGTCTACCCAAACACCCAAGAATTTTGTACTGTTAATGACCTCAATTTCAGTGTTGTTAATTTGAATACTAATAGCAGGTACTTTGTATTTTCTAGTAAAAACGCAAAGTTTAGTCTTTGAAAGAGAAACATCTAAACCGATTTCCTCTAACACAGATGTAAAAACATTTAAACTAGTTTGAATTATATTAACACAGATGTCAATATTTGAGTTACAGTAATACATGGCAAAATCATCGGCATATTGGGAAACCTTAACTGTAGTATTAACGAGATTGTTACATAATTTAATTGTAACTATGTTAAATAGAATAGGTGACATAGGGTCACCTTGAGCTAAACCCTGTCTGCTTGTACGAGTTATTTCCCTACCGTCCCGTAACATATAGACTAAGGTTCTTTCTTTTAAAAATTCTCTAATATATCTACATAGGAATGGATCTACATCAAATTCAATTAAAGAGTCTATAAGAGGTACAATTGCCACATTATTATAGGCGTTACTTATGTCTCCGAACGCGCATAAAACGTAACCTTTCTCTATGAATGCTGTTTCTGTATCTACAATGAACCTACTAAGATTGTCTTGGCATGAGTGTCCTCGCCTAAAACCTAAAGTACTATCGTTAAATAATTTGTTACTTTCAAAGTGATGTTCAAGGCGACGAGTGATCATTAAATTAAAGGTCTTACAAAGGCAGTTAATGAGTGAAATAGGGCGGTATTTAATAGTATCAGAACTTTTCTTTGGCAAAGCTATAAGTTTGATTCTACGCCATTGTTCAGGTATCTCCCCTCTTTTATAAATTGTATTAAATATGTGTAAAATAAATTCTTTAGCATTATCCGGTAAGGTACTAATCATAGAATAAGTGATAGAATCTAAACCAGACGATGTGTCTACTCTTTTCAGACTCAAATTTAGTTCTGTAAGTGTAAATAAATTTGGATTGAAATTATTATTGTTAAAATCTATGGGTTGTAAAGAAACAGTATCAGGAGTCAATTCTGTTACGAATGAAATTGCTGTACTTTCTGATAAGTAGTCTTTAGGACTACGGTTACCTTTAAGCCATCTAAGTTTCCTCCAGACCTCCCTACTAGGAGTATTGCAGTCAATACTATTACAGAATTGTTGCCACGAATTTCTTTTTGCGATTTTTATTAATTTTCTGACAGCTACAATTTTTTCCCTATAAGTTAAGTAATTTTCAACCGTGCGTGATTTTCTAAATTGTTTCAGAGCTAGCCTTCTCTCTGCGACTGCCTTTGACAAATCAGGGTTCCACCAGGGTTTCGGTTTGAATTTTTTTGGGTTATTACCAATTTTAACAAAAGGAATATTTTTGTTAGCACTTTTTTCAATTATATCTATGAGTTTATCGTAATTACTTTGTACATTGTCTCCGAAATCCAAAACATTACATGCAGACTTAATCTGTTGAGTATACTCCACCCAGTTGGCCTTTTTGATGTTACGTTTCAATTCTAGGCTATTCTGACTACTATCTAGCGTTTTAATAGAGATAATAATATGATCGCTACCGAAAGATTCGTTAGTGACCTTCCAATCAAGATCGAGTGAAAGATCAGCAGTACAAAACGATATATCAGGTGAAGTACAAACTATACTATCATTCAACTTGGCGCAACGGGTAAAATCTCCATTGTTGAGGAATACGTAATTAAGTTTTGAGCTAGTGTCTGCCAGAAGCCTGCCCCTCGTGTCAGTTGTGTAAGACCAGGCTACGTGATGGGCGTTGAAGTCACCAACGATTAAGGTTTTCTCAGAGAAGTAACTAAAAAGTTCGTGGTAGTCCCTAACACTCACTGTGACATTAGAAGGAGAGTAGATTCCTACGACATGTTGAAGTTTATTGCAGTTATGAACTTCAATGCACAAAGCCTCAATATTATTATAGTTACTTGGAAGGGTTTTAAGAATACAGCTTATAGACTGATGCACCAGGATAGCTACGCCCCCATAACCATCTGCTCGGTCTTTTCTAAATACAGAAAAACTCCTTAATTTAATTTGAGTATCACATTCAAGCCAAGTTTCACTAAGAATACATATATGTATTTTTTCATTATTTAAATAAGAATCCAACTCGGTTAATTTTGGTATGAGACTTTGACAGTTCCACTGAACAATATTCAGGTTAAAACTTGTATTAGCCATTTTAAAAGAGCAAAAAATTGAAATTAAAAAAAAAAAACAAATAATAGACCCAAATAAAAAATGAGAAAGGGAACAACAGACGCAAGAAATGTGGTTTTAAGTGTAGGTTATCTACTTAAAATTACTTATTTGTTTTTGGATTTCTTTTGAGGGATAAGACCTTTAGCTTACTAACAATACGCGAAAGTCTGTTCTTAACGCTGCGATATGTGATTTTAGGTATCAAGTCCGTTAACATTTCTATTAAGTCACTAATGTTATCCGTGTATCTATATGTAATTTCTGAGATGTCCTTAACTCCATAGGTGTCAGTTAGATATTTTTTAAGTTGTTCTCCAGTTATGGGGTATGTTTTACTTGATTCGGATATGAAGTTCTCCAGGTGTTCCAGATGAATTGATTCCAGGTCACTGTGGTGTGTCTTGGGTTTCTTAGTACTCTTGGATCTGTCGTCTAAGCTGGACTGTGAACTTTTATCACTATCCTCTTCGTCATTGTAATCATTATAATGCATACTGAATCCTGTTTCCTTTATTATTTCAGTTTCCATGACATCAGTAGTAGTCGAAGAATCATCAGTAGCTGGGTGTGGACGCTTGAAAATTTGGGTTTCAGTTATTTGAGTAGTATCCTGTGAGTTTTGTGTGAAAGTATTCATGTCGTTGTGAGTCTTATCTGGGCATTTAGAGGCTACGTGGCCATCTTTTTTGCATATAAAACATGTCAAAGTGTCTGAAGAGAAGTAGATCCAATAGTTTGTTTCATCAAAATCAATCGAAATTGTGTCCGGTAATCGTGTGACGTCCTCAGGGGCTATGTAAACTTGTCTACGGAAGCTCAAAATGTGGTTATAGCCCGTTTCATTGAAACCAGCACGTAGGAAAGTGATAGGTGACTGTGGAGTAATATTTATGTCTAGTAATCTCTTTTCTATTTCAGAGTGCGGTATTATGGGGCACACATTGGATATAATGATGCGTTTATTTCTGCTGATAAGTGGTCGGATGGGAAGTTTTTGATTTTGAACTGTGATATATTTTTTGTTATCAATAATCTCGTCAGCAATTTCTTTTGAGGAAACGTATATACAAATTCTATTGTTTGATATTCTTGATAAAAAGCGGATCTGTGATGGTTCGATTATCCTTCCTAAAGCGTGAGCATAATCCTTAATTTGTACGTTTTCCAAGGCATCGATGACAATAGCTTGGTCTTTTTTAGGGAATGCGGTGGTTTGTGTCACAGTAGCATAACTGTGGTTTTTTACTAACGTTTGGGGGTTCATTTTGTTCCTGTAGTCAGAAACGATTAAGTTTTTAAAATGTTTTTACTCACAGAGTAACAAAAAATCCGGTTCCATAATAAAACACTTTTGCACAATGTGGGTAGAAAAAAAAAAAACTCGCGAAACAAGCGAATGTATGAAGCCGACCGTTCTCGGTGACAGGTCAACCAATACTGCCGAAATATAGTTATTGTACTGGTAATCTAGTAGATGTTAGTTTAGTAAAACTATAATGTATGTAGTCGTTTATTGATTGGCAACTTATGATTTTGTATGTGGCAAAATTTAAAGTATTATTAACGTAATATTTGATTTTTCGTTACTTTTTGATGCCATTGTAATAATTAGCTTTAACAAACTGTTTTTGGGTAAAAGCTGAATAACATACAAACAACTAAGTATAATATGATTATTATCCCGATAGTCAAGATCAAAATGAAACAAATAACAGATATTATTTAAAAAAATAATAAGTTTTGCTTCATAGCATTTTCCAGTAGGTATTTTCAAAAATAAAAAAGTTATAAATTAATATAATTAATTTTAAAATTTATAAATATAAGAAATAAAAATATTTTCGTATAGATTTCGTTTACATGTTTTTTTTTTTTAAATTGCATCAGAAAGTAACAGTAATATTTATTTATCCCCCTGTATATAGTCGTAAGTATGTGTATGTGTTGTGTAACTAACTTGTACCCATCTCTACCTGCCTGCCTACCCCGGCAAGGGAATCGCTTGACGTATATGTATGTATGTTATTATGAAAGCTTAAAGCACAGTTACATTCATTGCCCGCCATGTTTTCTTCCAATGAGAATTTAGTAAGTTTTATATATTTTTATTATTATAGCCTTATTGTATTTTAATTAGATTTCGCTTAAGTGGCCATTTTTATTAGTGCACTATGTACAAAGTAGTTTTTATTAATATCATGTTCATAATTTGGGTTCGCTTAATAGAAACAAGAAACAGAATCATACAGTTTTAGTCATGTCGTCAGCGTAAAGCTAAGTTATTATAGGGAATCATAAATATGGACATCCAAGTAGTCTTAAAGTACAATTGTTTCATATTATTATTATGATTATTACAAGTAACCGAGTTAGAAGGTGAGTGATAAAAGTTGTAAACAAAAGCTGTTCATTATAAAAAAAATGTAATCAGCATGACAATTCTCGTACCTAGAATTCGGTTAAGTTAACTTTTAGTTGTCAAATTGTCACACTTTAAATTAAACTTTAACACGACCGCAAAAGATTACAATTGCAATAGCAAAAACATGACAACTAAAAGTTAACTAAACCGAATTTTAGGTACGAGAATTGACATGCAGTTTATAAATATTTTTTACACATCACCTTTTGTACGCGTTTAATTTTATTACAGGGTTATTGGTGTCTGAGTTCTGACCAAAGTTTTTACTAGATAATTATTTTAGTGTTGTTTGGTGCTTGCACTCTCTGGATAAAGGCTGCTAACTTTTTTTAACACGTTAGATTTTAGAAATTGTTATTAACATCTGTATATATTTTCTTTACGTACAATTGTTGCAGCACGATTTTACAATCACAATAATATTAAATCAGAAATTTGTAAGTATGTATTTTGAAAATTTCGGGTGTTAGTCTTTTCCCGAGATTTTCTTGTGACAATCTGACTGTAATTTGCGGACAAACTATTGACTTCGTGATACTTAAATTATCAATTTTCATTTTTGCTAAACGTTTAATTTGCTTTTGAAGTCACGGCATACTATTCTTCTACTATTTCTAAACGTCAAGCAAAAATTCTAAATCGTGTCACATTACTTTACATCTCACCCTAAAAAATACATTCTTGTAAAGTATTTTAATATTTTATCTATACAGGTTTTATCTGTAAAGGCCCCAAAATCCGACCTTAACCCGGAACCGGGTGAAGAGACTCATCATGCTGGTTGTCAGAACAAACTCCTGTTGCAACATTATCATAACATTTTTTTGTTTTTTCCCTGAATAATGCTTCTCTAAACTGGAAAAAGGTAAAATTTGTGGCAACAGGAGAGAAAAGACTGTCATAGGATGTGAAATATTGCGGTTTTTTTTAAATGCCTATTATTTTAAAATCTGCTTCTTAGATTTTTTTAAATATTTTTCTGACAAGTAGCATGACTTGCCTTTTCACCCGGTTCTAGGTTGACGTCGAATTTTAGGACACCTAAAGAGAGTTTGACGCAGTTGGTGCACTTCCAAATTTGTACATTATGCTCAAATTGTTCATATTGCAATTGGTTCACTTCGCAAAAAGAGCACTTTTTAAGATGAGTGCTAAGTGCACCATTTGAGCAAGGTGTACAAGTTGAGAAGTTCACCAAATGCGTATTTATCATATAAATCAAACCAATATTTATATCAATCAAAGTTGGTAAGTATACCTTATTATGTTACCACCGCTGACCTAATCAGTAACATAACGTCAGGGTCCTCCCGTGAAGATGTGCGACAAGGACCGATGCGCCGTGATCGCCAAGCAGCTGAACGACTTCCTCTACATGTACTACCGGGAGACTGATCTGTACACCGACAGCGAGGACAAGGAGGGATGCGTCTCCAACATACACTTCGCGCAATTCCTGTACTCAGCTAGGTAAGTTATATCTACAGGTCCCGCAATCTTACTTGGCCCGTTTGACACAAAGAAAACACAGGATCTCGGCCATTTTGTTCCGAAAATGACATCTGGCCAGCCATTTGCTGCAACTCTGCCCGCATCTGTCAGTGCGATATCGTCCGCATACATAAGCAACCAGGGAGTTGCTCATGTTTGCGGATTTAAAGACGAGGGTGATGAAGCTTTTTACCGGTGAAGAGTGCGCGGTTAAAAAGGTCAGTTAACATACCCACACGTTAAGGACCAATTGCCTTCCAGGCCTCAATGGACACTCCATCGGGTCCGACAGCCTTCTAATTCTTCATTTGACGAAGAGGTAGATGGACTTCAGGCGTTATCGGTGGCGAAAGTCCTTTGTTCAGATGACTATTTAAAGGTTGCAACTTCATAGGCATCCCTTGGAATTACTAAAATTAAATTAATTTAATTATTAATTAAATTAATTATTGAAAAAAAGCGCCAACTCTGCTTCTCCGCGAGGTCATCGCATAGAAGTTTGCCGTCTAGGTTCTTTATACAGCGGCACTTCGAGATGTCCTGTGCCGCCAAGGACCTAGAACGTGCCAACTTATAGACAAGCCTCTGCCCCTCAGATGATTCCAGCTTATCGTACAACGGCTGTACGTAGGCTTGTCTGGCCCTGGCTACGGCTGTCTTTGTAGCACGTTGAGCAACCCTATACGCGTCGCAATCTTCAGAAGATCCGGACGCTTGCCACATTTTGAAGAGTGTTTTCTTTTCCCTAATCAAAGTAAAATTATTTAATAAGTTTGTCAACTATGTAAACATTTACGTATAAAATTCCCAGTGAGGCGGATCTGGAAGACGTGCTGCTACTGCAGCTAAAGATGGAGAACTACCAGGTGACGTTCCTGGGCGACACGAAGACCTCGTTCTGCGTGGACCTGCCGCCCGCCAAGCTCTGTGTGGACCCGCCGCCGAGACACACGCTCATCAGACATCTCTCCAACTTGTCACCTATCAATATTAGAAAGTTCAAGTGAGTTGTCGCTTTAGTTATAATTTATATTTTAAAGTCCTGTTTTATATAAAAAACATATAAAATAAAAATAGTTTATTGTCACAAAAATGTACATGCTGTAGTATAGAAATAGGCACTGACTTTGAAGTTTAATACAATAAGTAGGTACTGATACTGAATCCCAAAGTGGGCCCAATAGGCTCGTATCTTGGGAGACAGTGTTCAGTCGGACAAAAGTTTTTCAGTACCGTTTGTACAATTGTAAACTGCAGGACACGGGTCTCCTTACCTGATAGACGGTATTACGTTTACCTTACACCTTATTAAATACTCTTGAGGTCCATCTTCACCAACCGGCCCGCATCGAAACGAATTTTACAATCTTTAAACGAAATAAAATCTTGTATACAGTGTTTAAAGTTTATATTACCAAGTCCAGGGCAAACACAGCCGGTGACATGCTACGATACGCGACCGGCTGTCCGCGTGCGTACGGCTACCGGCGCATACGTTCGAATACCGCCGAATGCGCTCGTCTGCACTCTAAAGTCTAAGTCTCTCTCTCAAGCTTAAAACTATGAAACTAAATAGAAGGAAAGGACGCGGTTGAATGCGGCGGAAGCTGACCACATCCGGCCGCCTTCCGCCGCATCCGATACTGGCGTGGCCGGTGCGATGCGATACTGGCATGCGGGCCGTTTGGTGAGGATGAACTTTTAGCGTCACGTGTGTCTGCGTCAGCTCAAGCGCGACACCACTCACAAACGTATACAGTACTTCAGTCGTAAGACACAATAAAATCCTGTACGCTTATTGATTTTGTCGTGACTTTTTAGCTGATAACATTTTTATAATGATACTAGCGGTCCGTCCTGGCTTCGCACGGGCATTATTTTCCCGCTTTGCTGTTGAAATTTTTCTTGAATTTTCTTTGCTATAAACCTTACGGAGCCCGAGACCTTTCCAACGAATGCTAAACCGTGGAAATCGGTTCGTGCGTTCTGGAGTTATAGCGTCAGGAAGGAAAACCCGACTTATTTTTATATAGTAGATGAATAATGAAAATATGAACACATTAATTGTGATTATAACGTATTTTTCATAATCAGGTACACCAAACAATAATAGGAAATGAATATATGTTTTTAAATTATGATGGTATGAAATATTTTTTATGTATACTTTTTAGATACGAATGGGACTGCTGGCTCGCGAATGCTGCTAAAAAGGGGTACTTACTATACATTCACTTAGTCAAATATATATTTGTTTGTGCTGTGCGATTCTCGTAATAGGGATCAATATTTTTTACATACATACATAAACTCACGCCTTATCCCGTCCGGGGTAGGCAGAGACGACAGAACGCCACTTGTCACTTAATATTTAATATTTTTTTTAAAAACATAATTCATATAATCATTTACATGTACAGTCAAGGAATTTGATTCACGTACCATTTCAATGATTTATTGTTTGAACCATTAACATATCGTAAGGTTTATATTCGTTTAAATAAGGGAAAATCGTTTTACATTTTAATGATGACGTATGTTCGGGTGAAAGTTCTGCAAACTTCAACCTTAGATAATGTGTGTTAGATTAATTTTACATTATCAAAGTGTCTTCTCTGAATACTAACCTATTTGTAGTTTCGTCTAATAAATAGAAAAAAAAAATTTTTTTGGCGATGTCAACTTTTTGACACAGTTCAATGTCAAGCTATTGTAAAACTTAAAATTTTACAATAAAAATTGTTATACGTTACATTTTAAAAATGCATCGAAGAAATAATACAGAACAGAGAAGTCAAATCATTACATTGCATGAGCAGGGCCACGGCATTCGTGACATAGCTCGGTTATTAAATATATCCAGAACAACTGTGAGACTATGGATTACGCGATTTGGAGAACTCGGTAAACAAGCATGTCATACTACGACACTGACGTCATTTTAGCGTTGCGAAGAAAGATAGTCCTTATCAATATCGATTGTCATTAGCAATTTAAACTTAAGACGGTACGCGAATCAAATTCCTTGACTGTACATGTAAATTAATTTGACTTAAAACTTTGACACTATGTTGACAAGTATTTTGAATCTATTTTGATTGTTTCAAAAGATTTCTCAAATATAAATATGAAATAAATGATAAAATAACATTATTTATATTTATCATTCTTATTATTTTTAAAGATTATAAGTATACTACCTAAGATAGATTGATTTCTGTTATGGCTGTTCATTAATGATCAACTGCAGGGATGGAATTTCTCTGACAGAAGAACTTGGTGCAGTAATTCAAGCTACAACACTAGCTAGACTGACTTTAGGCTATTTATGTCGTCAAGGTTTACATATCTTTTGTTTTCTTTAAAATAATATTATCTGCCAACTTTGCCTTGGTCAGTTGTTACGTCAAGCTTGGGATAGGGGCAAAATGTAATTTCATTTTATTAACTACGAGAATTGCAGCTTTGCTTACATCACAACATTAAAACAGCTAACACGCATAACATTGGCTTTATTGCATGCATTAATAACTTGTCTTTATAATATTATTTAATTAAAAATGTGTTTTTTTTTTTGCTTTGAAATGTCTAACGGATACAAAGTCCATCTAGGCTTAATACAATGGTCTGTGGATCGCATTAAATCGCACAGTCATCATCATAACAGCCCATTAATGTCCCATTGCAATGAAGGGCCTCCTCCCGTGACGGAGGGATACTTGACCTACTAATACCACGCTGGCCAAACGGATTGGTATAGGGTTTAATATCGAGTTTTTCTTCTTTTTTTTATTTCGTAAAGATAATATTCACGGATAGTCCCTTAGTCGGTTTTTACGACACCCATGGGATGAGATGGAGTGGTGACATATTGTATTCTTACTCCGTCACCACACGGAAAGCCACATTAACACAAATCTTGACCTCGTGCACGCCATACGCATACACAACCGCTTAGCCTTTGAGCTAGTTAAAATGTTTCTTATCATATATTTACTTCTTATTCATCAAATCAGCCCGCATAGGGCCCACTGCAGGGACAGGGAAATCCCCTCCAGCGAAAAATGGTACAAAAAAGCAGCTAGGCACAGAAGTAAATCACATGTATGTATTTTACTTTGGGTACCCACAATGGTCATGCTAGCGTTGTCAATCTAGGCACAAACAATATAGTTGTAGCGGCACTTATTGGCGGGGTTTTCTCTGGGAAGAATGCGATATGTAGTTAGTGAGATCTCAACTATGTGTGACCCTAGCTGATTGCAGTAAGGTAGGAACCACCCGTTGATATTAATTCTGAAATTAGCGTTATGCTTCGCTTAAAAACTCACAATAAAACACGTTGAACACACACAAGCCATAAGGAGAGCCTGGAGATCCGTCATACAGGTCTAGAACCTAGTAGGTACAGACTCCAGCTCTCAAAAAGGTTTAATCTTAAGCTGTTAAATAAGTTTTTACTCAACTTTATTTGTACCCACCTTTTTGAGAGAAATAAATTATTTGAATTTGAAATTTGAACTGTTTAGCTGCTTAAAATGACATCCAACCAAATCACGAGACGAACTATTTACTCCTAAAGAACTCTGTAGTTTGCAAAAATATAGCTCTCGTAGCTATATTTTTAACAACAGAGTTTTCTCTGTCTCGGTATTTAGTACCAACCCAACGTTTTATGTCACTAGCTACTGTATCATTCACCGCACAGTAAAATTAGCAAACTACTGCTTGGAAAAACATTAAATGGTTACAGCGATGGTACTAAACTAGACAGCCTCCTAGATACCAATTTGTTTTTTTTATGATAAAACTAGCTGACCCGTGCCCACTTCGTTGGGCGGCGAAAAAAACGCGTCCTTTTTTTAAACATATTTCATTACTGCTCCACTCCTATTAGTCATAGCGTGATACTATATAGCCTATGACACGCCCCGATAAATGGACTATTCAACACAGAAAGAATTTTAAAATCGGTGCAGTAGATTCAGAGATTACCCCCTACAACGTCACAAAGACACAAACTTTACCTCTTTATAATATTAGTATAGATTGTAACTTTTGTAACCTGTTCCTTTCCAGGCCGTCTTCACCGGACAGTCGGGAGCAAGTCGCGACTCCAGAAATCTCACCGTCTCTCAACTCTGAAATAGTAGTTAAAGACTCACTCAAGGAAGAGAAGCCTTTCCCTCAAGCACTCAAATACGCACGTTCATAGCAGAGGAACAAAAATGTCCTTAGTAATTATTAACCTTTTACATTTCTCTTTCTTTAACTGAACTTTTTTTGACAGATGAGTGAAATTTTGCGAAATATCTGTTAAAATTTTGACAGGTCTGTCAAAATTTTTGACTTGTCAATCAAAAGTTTTGACATGTTGGTGATAAATTTTGAAAGATCGTGTTTAAAATTTTGACATGTCAGTCAAAAATTTTGCCTTTTATGTAGATGCATATCTATATATCAATGTAGCTAGAATTTATTCGCAGTTTCTAACATCGAAATTAGAAATCATTGAAGTGTTCAACTTTGTCTTAAATATTATATAAGTATTGTATTACACGCGCGAAAATTATGAATACCTATAACAAAGGAATCCTATTGTTTTTTTCTCTCCAGCTTTTTTGATATTCAATCCGTTAGTTGTGCGTTCTAAAAGATTCTGATTTACTTCAGGAGATATTCCTTGACCCTGCTAATTACGTGTTTGGACAATCTTGTAAATTGTCTGTTTCGCACATGCATCTCGCCCCAAATTACGAAATGGTGACTTGTCTCAAAAGATTATGATAACATCAGGCAAAGACTTTTGCCGCTGGACACATACTTACCCCATACATTTCCACTTCACCTAAGTACTTAGTATAAATAGGTGTGATTCTCTTTTATTTATATGAACCCTTACAACTATTATTAAAATAATTATATAAAAAGGTATTTTACAACATCTTTCACACAGAGTAATGTGACAATAGACGCAACTTTTGTCATTAAGAATTTAACAGAAAATATTATTACGATTTTACTGTCCTGTAGTTCCTGTCTTTTAGAAAACGCAATTTCAAAATTCTGTAATAAGTTTGATTTTCGCAATAATAAATATTTAAAATCTGTACCTAATGTTTAACAGTCAGGGATTCTTGCAAATCTTAATGTTGTGAAAATTTACTTGAAACAGTAGTAATAATTATAGACACTATTTACACCTTCCTTACAGTACAATCCTATACTACAATTTATTATAGTCTGTCTTATCAATAAGTAATTAATTAATTATAGCAACAACACAAAAAAACTTCGACCTTTCCCATGACAATAGAATTTTAAAACCGTACATAAATAGGTACAGTCACGAGCAATAATATGTACACATTTTCGCATTTTGTAAACCAGTTACCTAAAGTTCTGCCAATCCAAAATTGAAAATTCGAAGATTAATTCAAAACTGTACGGAACCTCTTCTAAATTACGAATTCATTTTGATATTGTAATGTCTAGATAAACGTGCAGATAGTTTAGAAAATTTGAAAATGTGTACATATTATTGCTCGTGACTGTACTATCAGTTTTATTTTATCAATCTCTTGCTTTCACAAGGAGAGAAACTTAATCTTCTATGGTGAGCGTTTTTTTCTGAATTTTCTACTCTTAAAATTTTGTTATGCTTGTCTTAATCCACTTACATGCAACATTTGGTAATCCTCTACCACATAGAAAGTCCATTGGTCAAGTAAACTGGTAAATATATCGCGAGGAGAAATGAGAATTCTCAGTAACTTCACAACTCTACCTAATTAACGTTTTGCTTATATCTAACTTGTTAGATTGTACAAATAAACATAGAAGCTAGATAATTGTGGTACTTTTTTAAATAAAAGTATCACTAATAATCTCTGAAAACAGTATTTTAAATAAGGGTTATTGCTTGACACTTGTTATACACAACAGTTCTGACATCATCGTCATCGTATCAGCCAAAAACTCTATCAACTCAAAATTTGTTGTAGTAAAAATGATTTCCCTGATCTGTAATTACTCTATGTACAACTTGGTAGATGTGTAAAGGATTTGAATATTTATTAGCTATATTTAGTTATATAAATACATAGATAAAGTTTTGTGAATCTGCGCCTTATATACTGTAGAGTTATATTTATATGTGATTTACGCTAGTCGATGTAAAACCATTGTAGCCAAGATGGACGCCCCACAATATATTTTATTCTCTAGTGTACCTAATATTATGTTGAGGTCGCTTCACACTATTTAGTGACTGAGTCAACGAATTCGGCTTGGCCTTTTTTTTTGGTATTTTACTTATCACAATGCTTATAGTGTGCAGTGACCTTTTATTTATTGATTCTTTCTTTTAATAAAAATTAAATATTGGTGTAGGTACCCGAAGTCCTGTCAAATGAAATATTTTTCAAGAAACGACACCTACCGTCCAAAAAGAGAACGCAATTTCTTAATCTCATGAAATTATTTCTTCTGATATTTATTGAAAGTATTACTAGTTTTTAAGTGAGCAGTGTTAGTTTAGTACGTTTTAGTGCACAATATAATATTATTTTATCTAAATTGATAAGTTTTATATAATAATTAAATGTATTAGCACAAAGTGATATATGTGGTGACGGCGCATCTCTTTTAATACACGATCTCCTACAAAATATATTTATTAAATTTTCTATTTTATTTGCAGCCTAGCTGATTCATGTACTTAGATTTTTTAACAATTAAGGTGCGTATTCCGAAGAAACCATTTCATATAAGATTTACCAAACTAAAGCAATATGTATTGAAAATTTTTAATTAGCATTTTATATGCAATAAGTTTGTGCTTTTTATACACGTACTTTCACGAGACTAATCTATGAGATCATTATTCTAAGAAATATAAAAACTAACAAATAATTCATTTTTCTTACAATACTGACGACTCTGGCACAAAAGTTTGTTATTTTTATAGTTTGATTACTTTATTAGCTGCCAAAGCGTAATATATTTATGTCTCCGTTAAAAACTTATTTCGTAAAACTATTTATCATAGAATAATGTCAGTGTATGTCTCATGAGGGTAGGTAGAGTTAGTGCCATAGTCCATAATATTGTAGTCGATTATAACCTAGTCCATTGCTTCACTGATCAAAGTGTAAGCTTCGCTTGAGTACAAAGTGTGTGAATGACCAACATCACAAATTTTAATCTCGTACGTAATGTGAAAATATATTTTGAATATGCTAAATAAAAGTTTAAAATATTTTTGTTGTATTACTTATACCCTCCTACCCATGTAGGTAACTGACTAGGTACCTACCTAATTTTAAAACTCCTAGAGCCAGTGTTTGTAACAGTAGGTATCTACCACGTTCAAAATAATACTAAGAACCTTTTAGGAAACACTGTTACGACTTTTGGCGAATATCGATAACATTCGCTTGTTAAGTTCAAAGCTGCGGTACCTGTGAAGTGCAAAGTGGTTACAGAAGCATCATAAGTGCGGCTTTATAAAGTAGGTAAGTACATTATAGAAGATAGATTTGCCTTTTAGGCGCAAGTAGGTACAGAGCAGCCCGTTGAGTACCTACTGTAATATTGTGCGCACTTCCAACATACAATGTAAAATTTGGCAACAAGCCACAAAATTATTTTATCTCTGAAAAAAAATTCCTAATGACCTACTGTATTATAAACAATAACAATTTTAATTATGAATATCTTTCTTAACCTTTTGAGCGCCAGAGCATAAACGCTTCGCCGTGCCCTCCACGCCAAGCCGCAAATTCAATAAAATAACCTTGAAAATAGTAGGGAGTCCAAAACTGTATCGATAAACATAAATGAGTAAAAATTTTCGTCTGAAATTTGTTGAATAAACAGCTTTATAACACAAAAAGAATATTTATTTAACCTCATCTCCTACTGTAATAAACTTAACACCACATTTATACCAACTACCAATAAAAAAATCAACTTTTTGAGACACAAAAATACATTTAAAATTGCAGCAAGTTACAGCACTATTCTTTATGAGTTGTCTAGTATATATGACAATGGCGTCGCCAACTATCCTTTTTTTTATAATCTCTCGCTTCTGATTAAGGATGTAGCTGTACAGTGTGTACTTATCGACTTTATTTATTAAATTTATATGAACCAGGTATCATTGTGGATTGCCTATAAGCAATTTAAATTGTTTTTGTGTCTGTCTGTAACTGTTTATCTCTGGATCGATTGACAGAACTTTTGTTGTTAAATAGCCGGTGTTATAGTGGGTTACCTAAGCTTTCTTTAGACTACTTATAGGTTTAGTAAGGTAAAGGCACCTATCTACGAGGGGTTCTAAAAATGGCAGCAAATTCCGAGGTATTTAGAAAAACGGTTTTTTTAAGTAATTTACTAGTTATTTTGGTCTGCATGATACAATAATAGATTAATAATTTATATGTTCATATTTATATAAACAAAAGAGAGTTTAGTGTGTTCACACTGTAGAATAATCGGTCATTTTGCCGCGGGAAGCGGTCTCGAAAGCACACGTCATACATTTGGGACCTTATGCACGTGAGTATCACGATTTGCCAAATAGTGTTTTACGTGATAATTTTATACAATGCGAGTTTTCGTTTAGGTTGAATTATTGAAAGGACAATATTTTTTATCGAAAACACTTAAGATTTGAGTATTTTATTTGCAAATTAGAAAGAAAATAAGTGTTTAAAATACCACGGCATTAGATGCCAATTATTTTAGTGTGTTCCTAATAGCCGATGTACACCACGGAATAACAAATTTAAAGACATTTACTTTTTTTAAATTTTCGGTGTGTGTTTTATGATTACAAGGTTTAATGTGTTACTTCTGACCTAATGAATAACTCATACATTTAATAATGTAATTCCGAGGTACACCGTGGCGTCGGATTCACTAATTATAGCAGGTCAAAAATGACTTGTATAGGTACTTTCTTAATACGTTGTACGGAAGAAATTAGTGAGGACATTCGGTTTTTAATCTGTTCTGTTATTATATGTATGTACTTTATATTTTTTTCCCTTACATATTGCAACTATCTACTATTCAATTTGCATAATATTAAAAAATCTTTTACTTTTTATTACTCGGAATTAGAAACTTTGATTTAGCAACATAAACCGCTATTCCGATGTATTTACGTCGCAATAAGGATATATGAGCACCTAATTGCGATGTATTTACATCGGAATAAGCTTACATGAGTACCTAATTCCGATGTTTTGACCCGGTCATAGAGAGTATTGACCCTGTTTAAATACAGAGTGTTCCTTTTTTTATGTGCTTAGTACGCGTTTAGTAACTGAAAGAATACTAATAATCTATAGTACAACAAATACATAAAATTGGAGTGTGCGTGTTAATATATTCTGGTGACCTGTAACACAGGTTTTTTTACTTAACCTACATCAGGCACCAGTCTCTCACATAGGTACTATTTTTAAAAGAATGTCTCAGCTACTTAATATATAAGACCTATTGTGATGAGAAAATAAACGAATTTATTTATTTATTTATTTATTCTTTACCCAATTATGAAACTACAGCAATTAAACGAATTTTTGTCTGTCAGTCTGCCTGTTTGAAGATTACATTTATACATTTACAGCGTGTATGTTTATGTAATTTTTATTTGATGTTTAATGTCTTTCTTTTTATGTTAATTTTTACGTTGATTTTTATGTTAACTTTTATATTTTTATAAGATTAGATTTTTAAAATGAACTGATTTAACATAAAAAATAAACACCTTTGATTTTAAAACATCATGTATGATTCTCCCTACATAGGTAGTTCCCTTTCTATTTTTATACTCGGAATTAGGATCCAAATGCATCGGAATTAAGATTTTTACATCGGAATTAGGCGCATCGTTCTTTTTCATATTTTTATTTATTTTATCATTTTTAATAACCTTTTACTGAAAAACTGCATATATTTATCAAAAATTAGATAGTTAACGCTTCTGATAAAAATATAAAATTGTATTCAAAGCTACGATAACTACTTAATTTTAAATGTTCTTTCTTGTTTTGTTAAAAACACCACGGAATTAGGTGCCTTTACCTTAGTTCATTTTATAATAAAAAAGAATTTTTGATCGGTCCTTTATTTACTTATTGTTATTTTCATCATCAAATTAGCCCCAAACTAAGTAATTACTTGTGATATGGGTACTAGACAACTGATATAATACTTAAATAACTTTTTTTAAATAAATACATACACGACCTCTGTATCGGCAGTCAGAGTCACTAACCACTGAACCACGGAGGTTGTCAAATAAATAAATGATAAATGTATGTAAGTATTAATATTGTCTGATAATAATTGTACAAACAAAGATACTTTCACATTTAAATACAATAATAATATACGTTCGTAATTTCTTTACCGCCGCGAAACAAGTTTCAAGGTCAACTTTCCTGTGGGAGCGGGAACCCCTAACAAACTATACGTGCCACTGTATGCGTTTGAAAGGGACAACAATATGACTAAATAATAATTTGCGGACGGCTATTTTTCTGATTTTACTTACCTACTTATTTATTTACCTTAAGTACCTACCTATAGTAACCTGTGATTTTACTAACAAATGAAAAGTAAGTGGGTCTACTTGTTACAGCAAAAGGCAAGCTAAGTACCTAGATTGGTAAGTATTTCTATTGTTGGACGTAGGTACATCCATTCATCCATTTACTGCACACAAATAAGGAGCTGTCATTTCTCGTACCTATGATTTATATTTTCAGTTACCTAAATACCTACATAATAAAGTTAATAATGACAACAAACATGGATAACCCGCTATTATTTAGCCGGAGCGGTTTACGCTCGGTAGTATCGCATGTACGTAATAGTAAGTAGGAAGGTACCTACCTAATACCATAAGTACAAGAAGTGCGGCAGGTGTAATATTAATATACTTTTTCACATGTTGATAACTTTATTTAATGTTAGTTTAAAAACTAAACAATGCGTTAGTCGGATAATGAATAACATACCTGTAAATCATTTTCTTCCAATGACATCACTTCTGCAAACTCATCATCGTCTTCAACGCCTTCTAATATTCGGAGAAGTTGTTCCGTGGTTAATGCACTCATTTTTTTTAATAATAAACTAGGTATGTATGTACTGCACTGCACTAAAATTTAAAGCCCGCGCCTCTGACGTCACTCGTTCGTCGTCCATTCGTGACTATGGCGCACAAGGGACTGATAATTGTTGATGCGCTAGGGATGCGCGCGAGTTAAAATTTGCAAATATCGAAAATTAGACCTTACCATCTTTATTTTAAAATGTGTAGTTGGTAGTATTGTTTAGTAAAGTTTCTTTTAAAAAAATAGTTTAATTTTTAAAGATACTGCTTTAACATAATATAATAATAACATATTAAACATTAAAGTTTAACTTTAAGCTTTGTTACTTCCTAAGGATATTCATCATGCGTTACATCACTATCTGTCTGGTATAAGTGACTTTGGCGTGTGAGGGACTCCTTTATTTTCTGTTTTAAAATATTTTTTTGTACCTTAATTTCTCAGTACCCATGGTATAATTAGATTCGTTTCATGCACATAAATACGGACAGCAGTTTAAACTTGTAGGATATATAAAAAAAAAGACAAACGTAATGCTTTAATTCTTTATTTCGCGTCAAATTGCAACACAGTTTTAGGTCATATTTTTGTGACGTTGGCGTACAGGGTCAGATTTCACTTGTCACGTTTTTATGACTTTGGCGTTCAAAAGGTTAAGCGCTGATTACACTACCCTACATGTAGGGCCCTACATGACCTAGTGCACTACATGAGCTAGTGCACTTCATGAGGTAGGGCACTACATGAGCTAGTGCACTACATCGTGTAGGGCACTACATTATTTAGGGCGGTCGGGACTCGCCAATCTCCGATATGTAGTGTCCATCCAGATCTAAACAGAGCTAACTCAAAAATTGACGTTTTTGACTTTTACACATTTTTTTTTTTAAAGAACTCCCGCACTAGGGATCATGCCCTGTGTCGCGGGGACCTTTTACAAACATCAAATTAACGGACACAAAGAACACCCAGACCAGGACAATAATTTGTGGATCTCACAAATTATTGTCCTGCGTGGGGATCGAACCCACAACCTCTTGCACGGAAGCCGCTTGCGCTACCGTCGCGCCACCAAGGTCGTCGAATTCCTTGATTCGTTACGCATCGACCACGAAAACAGATTTAAATATACGAGTCTACACTACACGACGTAGATGTAGACCAGCAATACAAGTTTAACTCAAAATGTTTCATATAGACACTTGAAACTAATCGTTAAAATAGAGACAACTCAAAATAAAATTACGAAAAATGTCAGATATAGTCAGTAAAATCAAAATAACTCCGAGGAGCGGAGACCGTTTATCCAACAAAAAAGACTCCTTACGACATCAATCTAGCATCGTGTAGTGTTGATATATTTAAATCTGTTTTCGTGGTCGATGCATAACGAATCAAGGAATTCGACTGTGTTTAAAAGTCAAAAACGCGATAACTTTTATATTAATAAAGATATTGATTTGAAATTTTGTATGATTATTATTTGATTTATTTATAGTTATTTCATTTTTATATTTTTCCTTAATTGTGTATATTTTTTAATTTAGTGCATGTTAGCCGTATATACCCATAATTCCACAATATAATTTTACGCACTACACACGTCTAACTACTAGTCAGCGTAGTGTATTACGGGCGGTCACAGTACTAAACAAGTGTGATTTTTATTGCTTTACATTGCTTACTCTAAAATATATTATGCATTCATTTAAACTTAAGCCTACGTTTAAAAATGTCAAATATGCTGTCTATAAAGTATTTAACATAGTTTTATACGAGAAATAATATAAAACATACAGTCGCTAACTAGTGCATGGCCAATCGAAGAACGAAATCCGATCGGGCTACATTACGCTAAGTAACATTTAGCGTAGTGTTACACGAACTTTAAGCAAAGCGGCTAAAACTTACAAAATAATATACCTAGTAAATTATATAAACCATATTTTATATACTTTAACATACAATATAATATTTAATAGCACATTAAACTTAGCCCTTATAGCAGTATAAAGCGGAATCTCTACCTTTTTATCAACACTCCTCAATGAATATTTTACCTTTTTGGTAAATTTCACCAAATATTTAGCTCGTTTTTGTGTCATTTTTGTAAAAATACACTAACACTATTAATATTAAGACTAACTTGTAACAATAGCTCTATTAATTAGCATTATACTAATAAAGTGTTTCAAACCAGAGTACCAGAGTACAACACAACACTGTTATACTAAGTTAATTTCTGTACCTATATTGTGTTAATGGCTGTACTTATTTTGCTAAATAAATAAATATGAAAAATATGAAATATGAAACCGCGCACTTCCATATTATAATGCGATAAGTGAAGTTAACGTAAGCTAAATCGAGCGATTCTAAAAATTACCTCTACTTAGCGTTGTATAAAATTTGTATCTTCGTTATTTTTGTATATGGGTGTTTCTCCTGAATACTGCATATTTGGTGTTTAAAATTGTTTTTCAAATATTGCTACCGATTCCGTTCTTTATACGATTTTTGCAAAGTTTATAGGGACCTGTATATAATATGTAAAATGGACAGTAATTGGACTGTTAATTAAGTCGTAAAATGGATTTGAATATTTTCATAAAACGGTAGTGAGAAATGGTATGTACGGTAATTAGCTCTATTTGAACGGTAATTATTTAGCGTGCTCGGTAATTATAAATAAAAGAAATATTATGAAAAATCAATATTTTTATTTATAAAATCACATGGAAATAACCATAAAAAGGTTTTTTTTAACAATTGTATAAACTTAACTAACAGTATTTTTATCGCTATCGTTATTACTTATTATTTATAATAAAATCTTAAAAAGTATACAAAAGTAACAGCGTTATTAATCAAAATAATACGATGTTATAATTAGTAAGAAGTTAGATAACAAAGACAAACATAACAGAAAACAATTATAATCCTTAATAAACTTTTTTTTCTTACAATTATAATATAACAGATCCATATCAGTCTTATATATACTACGTGATTATTTATTTACGCGATCAACATGTTAAAATTATTAGAATTAAGTAAATAATCATAAAAAGAAACTTATTTTCAACTATTATAACTATCAAGTAAACAGTCTTTAATCATCACAATCATTATAGGTTCTACATTTATAATAAAACCTTTAAGTATCTAAAAAGAACAGGGTTATTCATTTCAACGACACTAATATTATACTTAGTAAATATATGTCAGATAATAAAAACGTATTATACGTAACGTATTATATATTTATATATAATTTAAATATAAATAATAACAGAAAACAATTGTAATTATTAATGTAGGTACTTTTTCTTCTTAAATAAATAAGAACGTAAATAAATAAGACCGATATCGATCTGTTATTTAGATAGCTGATCGATATCAGTCTTATATTTATTTACGTTATGCACATGTTAATAATATAAGAACACGTAAATAATCATAATGTGAACTTATTTTCAACTATTGTAACTATCGACTTAACGGTATCTAATCATTGGAATCATTATTACTTATTATTTATGATATTATTTTGAATATCCAAAAAGAACAGCCATTATTATCACAATAACAGGTTATTATGATTATTAGTAAAAACGTCTGTAAACAATCATTTTTTTTATTCTAATTTAAATAATAATAGTTCACTGTCTTATTATTATTGTATATTATAAATATTATGCTTAAGCTTGGAATACTATAATAATATCAATTGATATATATGGTATTGCAAGCTTATTCGATTTAAGTTTTTCTAAAAATTAATCAATCTTTATTCGGTAAGCTCAAAATATTCTTAAATTATCACAAGAATCAGTGTCACTGTCATGGTTAGAATCGTCACATGCAGTTATAAGTACACGTGCATCTGAGAGATTATCACGCAACGGCGATGACGCACGAATGGACTCATTTTGAGTAGTACGCGAATTTACATAATTTTGAAAAACTCCACTAAAATTACTTTCAGATCCTGAAACGTGATACTGCTGTACCATATTTTCAACATCACATTCTGGGTCCAAATGTAATTTGCTATCTGCTTTTAAAGACGATAACATTTTTACGGATGTATTTTCTTCTTTAGTTCTTGGTGTTATTAAAATGTTGCTTAAAATTTTAACATTTCCTGGACGTACATCGGGATGTATAAAATTTTCTGTAGCTACTACTAAATTTGTATTTTCATTACATATAATACCTGTCTGTTTATCACTATAATTATAGCTTGTTGTTCCAATCAAATTCATATTTTCTTTTTCTCTCTCTGTAATATTTATAATTCTATCACTGGTATAGCTAAGTTTTCCTAAAAATGTAGTATGAGAACAGTTATCGAAACATGTGAAGCAACTTGTGTCTCTAAATATTAAGTCTTTATTTTTGTGCCACACGACTTGGTGAACTTTCATAGCTCCTTTAAAAGACTTTACCACGTCTGAAGATATTAACATATCTTTTTCCATAATATTATATTCCGAGACAACTGCTAATTTTATACTTTGAGTATTTTGCTGCACTACGTTTAAAAAGTCATCTATTGTAACAACATCTATGCCGTGAGCTACGGCAGAATCAGCAGTGCGCTTTACAACAGCCCCTAGCCCATCTGCTGCGCCTTTGCCATGAGATGCCTCAAAATAATTCCAGGTAATCATCTTTAGTGAATCGCAATAGAAATATAATTTAGAAATAACATAAAACATAGTTTTATTCCTATATTGACTGCTTGGAGAATCTGACAAAAAGTGTAGTGTGTTTATATTTTTATTGGCAGAGTTCACAAATTCAAGTAAAGGGACAATGTGTGCCCATACAGCAGCCGAATCATGCCGTAAGCTTTCGCTGATAGTACAAAAAGATATATTAGTTAAATTGCCTGAAGTATCATTCATGTAAATGACTGCAGTATGGAGAGTTAATTCCTGTCTACTTCCTCCAAAATGGAACGCTTGGACCTCAGACTCGTATTTATAAGAATAATTTTCACTAAAATCAATGTGAATTATTGCCTCATTGTTCACAAGGCGTGATTTCAGGTCTTTTATTGCTGAGAACTGCCATCTTCGTGTGCCTTCATGTCTGAGGAATGTTGGAATTGTATTTTGTAATTCCTCTATAAGTTGTTTAGGAGTTGTTGTTATTTTGTTTTTAGCTATGATTTTTTTAGTTTGCTCTAATCCTTTAACCATGTATGTCGCAGTCGTGTTTTGCCATTTTCTGTACGTTACCGGATTATCATTATCAAACTGTTGTATTCCTAAGTCGACTACTTTATTTTCACACAAACTACAACGTTTAAGTAAACATTCAATTTTTGAACAACACATACTGTTAATTAAGTCGCCAGAATTATTGTGTTTAACCCTTAACCACCTAGCATAGGTCTGACAGACACCACCAAATATAAAAACTTGAATATTATTACACCCGAGTTTCGTATAAACCTGTTCGTTCCGGTACCTTTTCCTAGGCCCTCTCAGAGCTACACAAGCTCTTTCCACGGTTGTATGTCCGTAAGTTTTGCTCTGGTTAGTAAAAAACCTACGCCCGGGGTCTGAGAGACCTCTGCTAGGTGGTTACGTGACTATTTTACAATTGAGTATTTTTTTCTATTTTATTTAAAAATGACTTTCAATGTAAAAAAGATTGAAGGGGGGTTGGAAAAAGATATTCATTAATAAGTTAGGACAACGAAACAGTACCAAATGATGAATGGGGTGATTTTTATGTAGATTTATGATTAGAGGAAGCATTAGAACGCAGTTGCGAGTCAGACTCACAATGTGAAAAGACAACTAAAATGAAAAACAACATAAATGTACTGCCCAAAACTGATTTATCTTCGACAGTTCTTGATCAGTTTGTTTCTGAAGATAATGATATGTAAAGGTATCTAAAGTGGAATCGAAAACTCGAAAAAGGATTTTTTTCTGTCTCTTCTCCTCTGACCCCTTCTTCCTTTCCATCAACACCGCTATAGTATAATATAGTGCAGGAGAGAAGAAGAGTGAAACTAGTATGTTGAAATAAACTAAACACTAGATCAAATATGGAGCATCATGCAAAGAACTTGAAATTGTAACGTGATATCAGAATGACTATTCGCCGCGTTCTCGACAGCAACAAAGGAACCACTCCAAGAGTAACTCCTTCAAGAAATAGTGCTAAATAAAGGTTAACAGTATGTTAGAACTGTTCTCCTTATTACTACAAAAACAAAAAGTAAAAAACAATACACGTGTATCGAATGCAGAGCACCTATTTGCTTGAAATGCTCACATAAACCTTGTATTAATTGTCCTGAAAAACTGCATGTTTAGGTCTTGCAATTTTGCTTAAGTTTTATTTTATTTGAGATAATTTGATGTTTTTTATGTTTATAGATTCCTAATAATCTCAAAAAAAAGTACAAAGATGTACCCACTTGTGGGATTACTGTAATAAGTCTTATTTTCCAAATATGTTACTTTGTAATCAAAAATTGTGATTGTTTATCATTCAATTAAGATTTTTTTTAAACTATTGATATTATATTGTGCCATTCTTTCCTAATCAATAGTTTAATATGTTCCTAATAAACTTTTAACTCAATATTCATAATAATCTTTCACAGTTTAAAAAACGAGAATCATTTTGTTCCGGTGTCTCACAGACCTGTGCTAGGTGGTTGTGTGACAAAAACAGGTGCTAGGTTGTTAAGGGTTAATTATCTTTGCATTGTGCAACGCTTTAATTACGAAGTCAATATTTGCATGAAGTTTGCAGAGACAAGTATCTCTTTGATTTATATTAGGTATAAGTACCCAGAATGGTCTGTGTTTACAAAAATATGAGTAGCTTACCTTACCAATTTCAATAGTAAATTTTTTGTGAATATTTTTCATTGTATCTAACAAATATCTCTTCTGCATTCTTTGTTTATTTCTTGTAATGAACTCCCGTTTCCCAGATGTTGCTCTTGAAACATCGTCCCTTTCAAAAAAATCTTGAATACATTTCTTCATCTCTTCATATTGTTTGTTATTTGGGTGGAGGTTTTGAAAGTTCCTTACACGAAAGCCTTTAGTTTCCGATAAAATTCTGTGATCTTTTAAAAGTTTAATATTTCCAAGAACAGCTTCAGTAAAACATCGTTTCTCTTTGTATGATTTAATTTCTTTAAAGTTATCTTCTAAAGATTTCTTCATTACTTCCCCAAATACTATTTTCTTCTTAACGTCTTCTATGTTTCTGTGGTCTTTAATAAATTCTACAGTTTTAGAGTTAGGGCTCTGAAGCTTTTTTTTCAGTCGTATTATTATTTTCTTATACGTATTGTTTTTGCGTTCCAATGCTTCTAAATGTTTTTTATAAATCAATGTTTTTTTATTAAATAAATTACGTAATCTTCGCAGTTTTCCTTTTATATCTTCTAGTAAGATATCTGTTGAACTCGCTGATGTTGTAGGTGGCGGATTGGTTTCGCTACTTAGGGACAGTCTTCGTGGCCTAATTTCAATACTCAGATCTTCAGCCTCACTGCACGCTGGTGTATTTTCATGCTTATTTTGAGTCCTCTTTTTTTCTATTAGTTTTTTTTGGTAATGTCTCCTAAAATTCTCCCTCCATTTTTTTCTTTGTAGTCTTCTAGTTCTAGGTGTCAATTCTGCCACTGGTAATAGTTTTTTATCTTCTTTACGTTTTCTGTAGCGTTGCCGTTCTTTTTCTTTTTCTATTTCGTATAAAACAGGATCAGCTTTAATTTTCGCATACCGATTCTTGCGTGCCATTCTAGCTTTTTCTAGAATTTCTTCTTTTGATTGTTTTTTCCGAGGCATGATCAAGGTTAGTACCTGAAAAAATAGACAAAAATGGTAGAAAATGCCTACGGTATTAAGTCCGCCTTCGTGACATTTTATTGTACATGAAGCTTTAATTAATAAAAAAAGAATAATATATAAATGAATAGAGTTTAAATTCCCGTAATTTCACTAACAGTACAGAGATTTGAACACTTGACATTATAAAAAATTGCAAAACCCACGTTTACAGTGGGGCAGTTGATTTAATTTACTCAATATCATCATAAAATTACGTTTTACTATTGCGTTCAGGTAATTAGACATTCAGAATGGTAATTTACTAATTACCAGTGTTTTTTTCTAATTACCGATAGATAAAAAACGAATGGAAAAAATGGTAATTGTTTGAACTGTAATTAGAAATTCGTATAATTTTACACAGAAATCGTTCTTTACCGAACCGAATTTGACAGGTCTTTACTACGGGAAAATAATCCCTATAACGGTTGTTATTACATCAAACAGTGAAAATTATCATAACAGACTCACCTCTCGTTGCCTAAACGGTAATGATGAATTTTGTAAACAAAACTGTTTTTTTTTCACTCGAACCGATCTTTTTTGGCGCCAAACCACTCTTTGCACGTCTTGCTTGCTTGGAACGCACGGCGCAACTGCGCGGCAAGCCGGGAAGCTCACCCCTCGGGTAGTAGCACGCCGCGTTTAGGTTTTATCTTCACGAACGTGTCTCCGAACGGTGGTTAGTAGAAATCGTCGGGACATTTTTCAATTGCATTTTACTTTATTCAAATATGTTCTTTAATGAACATAATTTTAATATTTAATAATGCGTGTATTCTAGTTTTAGAAATACTAGACAGAAATACAATCTTCATGATACAACTATGAAATTTAAGGCATGACGTACCAAATTTTGGAAAAGGGGACACTTATGGTAATGAGTTTTTAGGGGTGTTTAAGTGCATTAAGTAATTAATTCATTGGATTATTAATATAATAATTACATGTACATATAGAACGAGAAGCCTACTTTACATGAGATCCAAAATAATTTTCATTTAGGCTTATTTAAGTAGTTATTCAGGACCGGACGCTCGATATGCAGTTTTTCAAATAATCACCCATATAACTTCATGGTTTTTTTTATTACAAACTAGCAAACCCGGCGAACTCCGTTTCGCCATCAGATGGTTTCGTTTTATGTAACATTTCGTTTGGTCATTAAAAGATGAAGAAATTTTTTTTTGTTTTATATTTGAAAAAGTAAAATTTTATTTCATTTCACAACAGTAATTCGTGGTGGAAATCCTGATAATTCTAGAGAGTTCACAAACTCCGTTGGATAATTTACTTCATCATCGAGATTTGATAAGGAATCAAAGGTATGTCACCAAATCGCCAGCAATTTTTAATTGAATGGTGAAATTCAGTATTATTATATGCGGCAAGAATTGCTTGTTGACTAAACCAAGCATAATTATTATTCTGAAAAGTTTGGCAAAACAATTTCAATAAGAGCTGTAGCTGCCGTGGCCTGCTACAGATTAATCCATAGAAATAGTGATTAGCTCTGAAAAGAGCTGTTTTTAAATATGACTTTAATACAGATTAAGTCAATAGAAACAGGAAGTAGCTCTGATAAGAGCTGTTTTGATAATGACTTTTCAATCACTTCTTAACATAGAAAAGTGAAGTAGTTCTGAAAAGAACTGTTTGATAATGACATGGAAAACTCTCATGAGTACACCGAGGGAGGCCCTATGTCCCTGCGGGTTATGCCGAGACTCTTACCGGCTAAAAACCACCAGACCTATACTCGGTTGCCCTATGGGCTACTAAGCGAATCGGAACGTCCCCCCCAGACTGGGGTCCGGGAAAGCGTTTCTTAGATAAGCGTCGCCCCATTGAAGGGACGCCCGCTTGATTTTCCCTAATAGAACCCTACTTAGAGAATCATGATTAGAGCGCGCACTGCGTTCAGGTCATGTTATAGACTAACAGAGAGCTTAGGGGGACCTAAGGGATCTGAGCTTTGACAAGCCTTTCCAGATCGGAGGACAGAGTGTCCGGTGAGTCCAGTAGGACATTACGAGGCCTTCGTATGACATGAGGAGTAGTGGGGTTAGGGCGAACGGGGGTGTAGGCCACCGCCTCCCTTATGAGGTGATTTGTGTGCTCCTCTGCAGATTTGAAGAATCTAGTACGAGCGACGGGTCGTATTTATAACTTACGCACGGAGGCCAGACTGGCCGGTAGGACGGAGCTCGGCGGCGCGCCTCGACATTTCGCGCCATCGCCGCTACGCGTCGCTTCCATCGCATGGCGTGATTACAATCTGAGTTGTGATTGGTCATACATTTTTTATATTTTGTAAATATTTATTTTTCTTATATTTTATTGGTTTTACATGTTTACACACTTTTGTATATAAGGCGACGATTTTTATTAAACCACACGCATTCTACTTCAAGCAATCGAGAGTATTATTTATACCTCAAGAACCTCAAAATCCTTACAGGAAGCTCTGAACCTGCATAGGTGACCATCCTGTAATTGAGAGCCTACAAATCGGCAAAAGTCGTTGGTAAGAGTAATTAATCCAAATGTCGCATTATCATTATCATCATATCAGCCAATCGACGTCCACTGGTGGACATAGGCCTCCTCCAAGTATTGCCACCTTGTGCGGTCCTGTGCCTGCCTCATCCATCGGCTTCCCACTATGTTGCATCAACTGGGACTTTTCCATTTCCAACAGTTAACTTGATTGGAAAATTGTGCACCACTTTGATCATTTTGAAGTTGAACTCTCATATAAGTGGTCAGCGATAATGTTTTTACGTTATTTCATAAAGTTGATGCCTTCAGGCAAGTATTCAATTTATCTGCAGGCGTTCCACGGGCAACGTCTGACTGAAATTGTCTGCTAACAATATCATCAAGCCGCCAAAGATATTGTTATTTCGCCGAAGATCCTTTAGTGTGAAGTTAAGTACTTCAAGTGATTTCTCACGTGCCATTGTGCACTCATCTCAAACAATGAGCTTGCATTGCATCATCAATTTTCCCATTGCACTGGATCGGGAAATATTGCATTTTAGAGTATCAATTTTGTTTAAATTGTGTGGCAACTTATCGACTATAACAGCTTGATCGAATATAACAAATGTTTTCCCTGTTCCTCCAGGTGCGTCCAGGAAGAATAGACCACCAGTATTATTGTCCACCGCTTGCATTAATGTTTCGTATACTTGTTTTTCCTGTTCATTAAGTAACGGCACATTATTTCGAACGAATTCCTGCAATGTATCAATATTGTATTGCAGCTCTCAATTTAATTCTTGGTTTAATGCATCGTGCATTGAACGATTTGACGCAATCATTCCTACTTCAATCAGTTGTTTGTTAGTAATAGTAAAGCATTGATCCTCAATTAGAATCAATCCTTCATTGTAGATTTCATCGGTTATTTGGATGTCAGGATTATTCGTTTGAATGCGCAAGGGATGCAAGATATCTTCACATTATTATGTCGTCTTTGTATTAGTTCCATAACTGAATTAGTTGTGAAAAAGAACATGTGGTGATGATAATTGCGAATAGCGTTCGTATTTGGAACGCATTTGATGAAACTACTGAATCCCAATGAGAATCGTTCTCCAGCAAACCCAATAGTTTACATTATGCTTCTTAATATGTTTAGCATTGGTGGTCATTCACAGTTTTCAAATGCGCAAATGATTTTGGTCCACGTACATTTACCAACAGCAGTCGCAAATAAAAACATTCATCATTTCTAGGATGAACAATATACATGTGACCTAGTGCATCAGTGGAAAACACCTGTGGCCAATCTGGAACTGGGGTTCCTTGTCACTTTTAGATTTTTTTGCAAAATATTACATAAAACGAAGCCATCTGGTGTCGAAACGGTTTTTTAGTAAGAAATAAATTTTAGCCATATTTTTTTTTAATATTCTCAGGCACCCGTTCATCCCAACTTAATTTTAGTAGCCACAGATATTATTGAAATAATATTTTAAGTATAATTGTACATGCACTCAACATATTTATCGGGTCAAATTGAATAAAAATTTGCACAATACACGTGATTGATTTAAATTTAAATGTTGATGGTTTCCAATTAAAATGTAAGGAAACGAAAAACTTATTTTTTTCCTTTTTTTTTTTGCAATTCACAGTGAACACAATACCAATAATATGAAATTAACTGAGCAGAGATAAATGAGTAGCTGTCGAACAATGTATCAAGCACCGGCGTTTGTAGTACATGCTATGTATCAGAGATGGCGCAGTATTATGTGTATGTGAAAAAAGATTTTCCCGCTTTTCTGTTGAATTTCTCCTGAATTTTCTTTGCTATAAACCTTACGGAGCCCGAGACCTTTCCAACGCATGCAAAATCGTGGAAATCGATTTGTGCGTTCTGGAGTTATAGCGTCAGGAAGGAAAACCCGACTTATTTTTATATAGTAGATAAAATAGCACATTTTAAGCACTTTAGCGTAAAAAACGTATTTTCCTAAAATTCGAGTTAGCGTAGTATAAATTGTTGGTGTCGATATATCGGAGATTGGCGAGTCCCGACCGCCCTACATCATGAAGTGCCCAACATGATGTAGTGCCCTACATGATGTAGTGCCCTACCTCATGTAGTGCACTAGCTCATGTAGGGCCCTACATGTAGGGTAGTGTAATCGGCGCTTTATACCTTTTAAATACAGAGTAGGTGACTATTGTCGGAAAATAATACAGCTCACTCAATCTTCCTTGGTCGTAAGTAGGTAAGCTGTCAGAGAAGTTTGCTAATGTACGAGAACTAAACACCCGCCACCGCACCTCACCTATTTAGTTTCATTTATGACATCTTCGCAGATATATTTTGCAACAACTTCAAGACGGCCCAACTTAGATGGCTTGTAGCTACTGTATGTATATTTTCATGACCCAAACAGGCACCTTCTTCTGGTCATTGAATTGGTTGTTTTCAAAATTTTTCATATACCGCAAGTCTTTAGTAGGTACTCTTACTTACGACACTTCAGCTTTATACTTTGTAAGAAAATGGGTCTAATTTGGACACAACAGGAACAGATCCTTCATGTAAATACTTATTAGTACAGTCAAATAAGGCTTAATTAGGGGCAAACCTCGGAATGGAAGCGAATAAGCTGTAAATTTGCATAAACCTTTGTTTTGGTGTACTAATGACTGGTAGAAAAGTCTCATATGATCACGTGTCTGCGTCATAAGTTATTCAAGGTCAAAGGTCACGAAAATCAGTTTTTTCCCATTATCTCGTTTTCTATGGGAAATACGCATTTAACGTCATTATAAATATTGTAGATCATAAAATTGTCTACAAAAAATATCTGAACACTTTTCTCCTAAAAAGCATCGCTTTCGAGATATCGTGACTTTAGAGCGCAGGAAAGTCGTATTTTCGACTATATGCACACACTAGCTTTTTCCCGTGATTTCGCTCGCCTTTATAAATATTATGAAAAATAAGGCTTATTTCAATATATAGTAGCATATGCATGCTTGGTCACAGCCTAATCGGTTTGAAATTGACAAGGTTACATACAAACTTCCATCCCCTATCTTATCCCTTTAGGGGTAGAATTTATCAAAATCCTTTCTTAGCGGGTGCCTACGTTATATAAAATTCAGCTAGATCTGTCCAGTGGTTTGGGCTGGTAATCATATGAGACTTTTCTACCAGTCATTAGTACACCAAAACAAAGGTTTATGCAAATTTACAGCTTATTCGCTTCCATTCCGAGGTTGAATGCTTATTTGACTGGAGTATATACCTATGTAAACTTGCATTCCGCAAGTTCTCCGTCGGATCTATATTTGCAATCCTAGTGAAGTTTCCTAATTAAGCACGCTCTACCTCTAGCATGTATGTAGGTCTAAAGGTCAATTTATACTACAGCAGAGTCGAAGCGTCAATCCAAAACTGAACATATCAAATTCAACCTTAACTCCACATTATAACGCACATATTACTTCTAAGATTGTGCGCGAAACTAATCAGTGTTTGTCAGGTGTGCAGACGCGCGAATTCGGGCATCTTTTTAAAATCTCCGAAGTAATGTGTACGTTACGCTGTGGAGTTTGTTTTTTTAAATTTTGGATTAACGCTTCGATTTCTTCAAACTTCAAACTTCAAAATACTTTATTTCATAAAATTTATTACAAATTGTTTGAAATCGTCGTTTACTTAAAATTGAAGCTACATTTAAAATTATAGATCGACACAGACAAACGCTACAGCACTAAGAAAAGCCGCGTTGTATTGTCAAATGTAAATTAAAGGAGAAAAATAAAACCAATCTACTACTCGAATCTACTTGTCTGTCTGTGTTGATCTATAAATTCCAGTTTCCAAATGGTAGGGTCAATGAGAAGAAACCTGGCAAAGAAACTCATGGCAACTCTTTTAAAACTCAGTTGTGTTTACAATTTTTTTTTACATTAATCATATACCCTATCAAAATATTTGACAGTACCAGACAGGATAATACACCATTTATACATTATTAAAAATCAAAAAAAAATCAAAGAAAAGAAAAGTAGAAGACAAGCATGAGAACAAGGAAGACAAAAAAAAAGATAGAAAGGATACAATAATACAATTAGAACTTAGAGATAAAACAATACAGTAGCACACATATATAAAAAAAAGTGCATAAACTTGCATTATTTGAAACAGCCTATGGAACAGAAGCAGTTAATCCCAAGCCTTTTTGTCTTTCGTGTAGTCTAGGATAGTATAATATCCCTTTACGATAAGTTTTTGTTTGACTACATTCTTAAATTTATTAAAACTTAGATCTTGAATATCTTTCGGAATTTTATTATAAAATCGCACACATTGACCCTGAAATGAACTATGTATTTTTTGGAGCCTAGAATACGGATGAATAAGTCTATCTTTATTTCTAGTATTTATACTATGGACATCACTTCTTTTGACAAATTGGTCTTTATTTTTATGAACATAAATTATGTTTTCATAAATGTATTGACTTGCTACAGTTAATATATTGATTTCTTTAAATTTTTCTTGAAGTGATTGTCTCCTACCTAAATTATAAATTGCACGAATAGCTCTCTTCTGCAGCACAAAGATAGAATGAATATCGGCAGCATGTCCCCATAGTAAAATACCGTATGACATTATGCTGTGAAAATAACTAAAATATACTAATCTGGCAGTTTCTATGTCTGTCAGTTCTCGAATTTTCCTAACGGCATAAGCTGCAGAACTTAGTCTCTTTACCAATGTCATAATATGTGGGCCCCACTGAAGCTTAGAGTCTAGTGTTATACCAAGAAATTTTGTAGTGTCCACAAGGTCTACCTGATCCTCCTTAACTCTTAATGTGGTTTTCACTTCTTGTACATTCGGCGTTATAAATCTAACACATTTGGTTTTGCGGCTATTAAGGAGCAAGTTATTAATGTCAAACCAACGAACAACTTTAGAGATAGCCAAGTTTACTTCGTCAGTGCTAGTCTGCTGTCGTTTCACTTTAAATAAAAGCGAAGTGTCATCGGCAAACAAAACTATCTCATGTTGATCTTTAACTAGATGTGGTAAATCATTTATATAGATGAGAAACAAAAGGGGTCCAAGTATGGAACCTTGCGGAACGCCCATTTTTACGACAGATCCTGGAGATAATTTTCCATTAATATTAACTTTTTGTATTCTATTATTTAAGTAAGACGTAAAAAGATCTAATCCAAGTTTACCTAAGCCATAGTGATGTAGTTTCCGTAAAAGTGTATCATGATCGACACAGTCGAAAGCCTTGGACAAGTCACAGAAAATACCTAAAGCATCGTAAGACTTCTCCCAGGCATCATATATATTTTCAATTTTCAAATTTCAAATTTCTTTATTTTCTCTCCACAATGATACAACTAATAAAATATACATAAATGCTAAAATGTAATAACCATTGTGAAGAGACTGGTGCCTGAAATAGGTTTAGTAAAAAAACCTGTGTTACAGGTCACCAGAAACCTTCCAATGATAAAAGCACATGCAAGGTGATCGGAGATAACAATATTAAAATTGAACAATAAAAAAAACCACTTACAATAGCAACATAATAAGAATAATAACTATGTACCTAAGGACATAAAGAGATTTCTAAGCCAGAGTGAAGTTGTGTGTGAGAGAAAGGGAATGTAAGAGTGAATGTGTGTGATGTTGTGTAAGTTTGAGTGAGTGTGTGTATACAATATATTATACCAGTTAGCGAAGCGGTGTTAATAATTTTTCTGTCTCATCATAGTCGAGTGATTTTAGGTATATGGTAACGATATTTTTACATTTAGTGTGGTTTAGAGAGTAAATATTTAAAATAGTATTTAGTTTATTGTAAAGGTAAGGCCCAAGGAAGTTGAAAAACCTATGAGAAAGAGACGAGTTAAAAGTGTTTTGATCACAAACCTTACCCTTACGCCGTTTGTCTTTTTTTAAATGCTGATCATACTGTAGAAGGGAATGCTGCTTTAAAATAGTATGCAAGATTAGTGACTTCCTGACAGTGAGTACGTCCCAGTCTATGTAGAGCTCAGTTGTTGGGTATCGAAATGGCAGACATGCGCCCACCTTCAGTATGGCACGTTGGGCTCTCTCAACTTGTATGAGGTGTGTCTTAGCTGCCCCTCCCCAGGATGTGATGCAGTAATCAGTTAAACTTTGACACAGTGCAAAATACAGCATCCTGATAATCCTCTTGTCAGCTATGTGTCTTAGGGTCTTAAATATGTAAATAAGTTTTCTTAAACGACAAGTAAGACTGGTGATGTGAGGCTTAAAACTCAAAAATTGGTCAACCACAATACCCAAATATCTGATGGAGTCGACTCTTTCAAGTGCAGTACAAGAGCAAATAGGACTATCTCTGTCACACTTGTGAACAGTTAATTCAAATTTAGGCAGGGGTAGGAGGCTGGTTCTATGAGCAAAAGCTATATATTTAGTTTTAGTTACATTCATTGTCAAATAATTAGATTTCAACCAATGATCAACCGCATCTACACCCCTCTGAGCTGAGTCAAATACCTCCTCCCAGCTATCACCAAAAAAGGTGATAGCTGTGTCATCTGCGAAGGTGGTAATTTTGCCTTTTGGTAGTTTAATGGAGCACAAATCGTTAATGTATATCAGAAACAATGTAGGTCCCAAAATACTACCCTGAGGTACACCAAATTCGATAGGCAACTCATCACTGGTATCGGTATCAATCCTAACCCTCTGCCTTCTGTTTGACAAATAATCTTGCATCAGCTTCAGTGGAATGCCTCTCACACCAATCTGTTCAAGTTTCCTAATCAAGAGTGGAATTGAAACCGTGTCAAAAGCTTTCGCTAAGTCTAGGAAAACTGTTGCACATTTCTGTTTTTTATCTATGTTTGCGATAATAGGGTTCAAAAGTTCATGTATTGCATCATTTGTTGACCTGTTGCGTCTAAACCCAAATTGATTACGTGCGAGGATGTTATTACTATTTAAGAATCGCGTAAGACGGATATTAATTAAGCGCTCCAAAATCTTAGACAGTACTGACAGCAAGGATATAGGTCGATAATTTTCGACACAGTCTCGCTTACCACTCTTAAATATAGGCTTTATAAGTGCAACTTTAAAAGCATCAGGAAAGACACCACCGCACAAGGAAAGGTTACAAATATGTGAAATCGGTGAGCTAAGTATATTAGCGTATCTTTTAATTACAGCACTATTAATAATGTCTATCCCAGCTGCTGATTTATCTTTTAGGCCTCGGATAGTACGTAAGATTTCATCTTCATCGGTAGGTAATAAGACAAATGAGTTGATGGGTGGCGTGACAAAGGACCTGCTTGGAACAGGGCTAGCTGATTTTGGCAATACAATCTGTTTCGCAAGATTACTGCCTATATTAGCAAAATATGTATTTATTCCGTTTAAGCTTTGTTCCGGATTATCCCTCGATACGAGATCGGAGGAATGATCCAGTACTTTACTTGTCCCATTTATAGACTTGATTGTATTCCATAGCCTTTTCCATATATGTTTTACAAGCTCCACACCAGCATCGGTTGTGGAGCGACCCCTTGTAAAACCAAATTGTTTAATATGTAAAATTTTGTATCTACTTAAATATGTTTGCAGTTGGTCTGCAATAAGTTTTTCAAAAATTTTACTGAAAGTTGGCAGTACTGAAATCGGTCTAAAATTAGTTGGGTCTGATGTACAGCCAGATTTATACAAAGGAACAATTTTGCTGGATTTCATTAAATCAGGAAACACACCACTATCTATCGAATGATTAAATATAAGAGCTAAATGCGTTGCAACTGAGTAAATAATATGTTTAGTAACAACTACAGAATTATCCCATAAATCTGATGTCTTTTTGACATTAATGGTATTAAAAGCTTTAATTATATCAAAAGGAGTAACATGTTCAAATTCAAAATCATTGTTGAAAATCGGTACATTATCCTTTAAAATTAATTCTGCATTTATAGGTGAAGAGTTCAAAGATTGAGTAGTAGTAATTGGAATATCAGTGAAAAATTGTTCAAAGGCAGTGGCGACTTCTACATCTGATGTGATTGTTGAGTTATTGATGTTTAAGTTGTACTCAATGTCGCGGTTGACTACTTTGCCTGTCTCACTATTGATAATATTCCATATGGTCTTAATCTTATCATTACTGTTTTTAATTCTTGAACTCAGAAAACGTGATTTAGCTACCTTACAAAGCTTCCTAAATAATTTAGAATAATTTTTAACATAACTCTGAAATGTATCACTAAAATTATAGTTCCTTTCTTCATAAAGTTCATAAAGCCGTATTCTACTCTTATGTAATCCTACTGTTGCCCATTCAGTGAATGTGGCGTTGCCTTTAATTAATATTGTTTTTGGTATAAAAAGTGATTTAAACACATTACAATAAGTAGTAAAAAAATTATCAAATAAAGTGTTTACACTATCATCCGCACTGATAATTGGTGTGGAATTAAAGGCTAACTCAATTTTGTTTTTAAAACATTCAATTCTATGGGCAGTTTTAGGTATAACAACAATGTTCTTAGATACATTTTGTTCCCTTCTATTTAAAAATGTAATCTGCTGACCAGTGTGGTCTGACTGAAGCTTATTAATTAATAATTTATCAGTAATTACAAAATTAATAAATACATTATCTATACATCTTGCTGTTGTTTCAGTTATACGAGTGGGCTCCAAAAATACATTTTTCAGATTAAAAGATTGAAAAAGAGCCAAGTATTTAGATACCCTTTCTGGGGTTTCATTCCCTGTTACCAGTAAATCAATATTAAAATCACCACAAACCATTACATATTTTTTAAACTTGGTTACCTTATCTAAGACATCCTCCATAACTCTCTCAAAGCAATCATACATACCCGAAGGGGGTCTGTACACACTTAATACAATAAAATGCTTCAACTCTACACAGGCTATTTCAACAGAACGTTCAACCGAGAGATTAACAATATCAAGTCGTTCTTTAAATTTAAACTTTTTGTTAAGGATTATCAATGAACCACCTCGTATTGCATGCTCTCTGTTGAATGAACTGCCTATCTGGTGATTATCAAAATTAAACATGTATTGGTCACTTCTTAACCAATGCTCAGTAATACAAAGGATGTCAATGTTGTTACTATTAATAAATAACTCGACTTCTAGAGTATTACCCAATATGCCTTGAATGTTTTGATGTACTAGATTTAATTGATTGACATTCTTAGTATTACCCAGAAGTGAGCAAGAGGTATACTCTTTTGTCTTACTGTTTAGTTTAAACAGTTTGACTGAGTTTGAGCTAAGTGCTTGGCTTTTGTAAACTTATAATCTAGGGATTGCTCTATAGGAGCAGTCAACTTAAAATCTAGGGTGGGCTCCATAGGAGCTACTAACTTACAAGCTAGGGTTTGCTCTATAGGAGCAGTCAATTTAAAATCTAGGGGTTGCTCTATAGGAGCAGTCAATTTAAAATCTAGGGGTTGCTCTATAGGAGCAGTCAATTTAAAATCTAGGGGTTGCTCTATAGGAGCAGTCAATTTATAACCTAGGTTTTGCTCTATAAGAGCGGTCGACTTAAATACTAGGGGTTGCTCTATAGGAGCAGTCAATTTATAAGCTAGGGTTTGCTCTATAGGAGCAGTCAACCTACAATCTAATGTAGCCAAGGAATTGGCTGTCATTTTAAAAATGTATGACAGCGATGATGCTATTTGTCTCCTACTATACAGAGACAGGTAATATCTATCTTTTTTTGAAAAGAAGTTAGTTCTAATAAGCATATTAGAGTCTATCATGTGAAATTTGTTCTTATATTCTCCGTTAATTTTACATGTTAAATTGTGCATCATAATATTAACCTTATATCTAGTATTTTTTTCCGCTTGTGACAACCCTTTACAGTAAGGTAGAGTAAACAAGATTATTTTTTTAACATCAAGTTTAGTTAATTGTTCAAAGTAACTTAAAAATGATTGCTTATTTAAATTGCCCCTATGTCCACTAAACAAGACTAATGTGGTTTCCTTATCAAAACTCAATTTTGATATTTTATCTAATATATCACTATATCCTAATTGAGGCTGACACATATTACTAAAACTTTGCTCAGAAGTATGTAATAAAGCACCTAAGCCTTTTCCAATTTCATCACAAAACATTATAAATTTATTGTTATGTTTTGTTTGTCTTATACCAGGTTCATTTGAATTATCTACATTGTTACATATATTATGTGTAAGTGAGGAGAAGGATATATCATCATGGGAGTCTGTTGATTGATTCAGACTAATCATTGACAATGAGTCATTCCGACAGTTACATGAACTAACAAGCCTCCCAATAGCTAACACCTGTTCCTTACTTTGTTTTTCTGTTAAACTATACTTATAAGATAATGTATTCAGTTGTTCCTGAAGCCGGTCAACATCACATTGCAGTGCCCGTGTATCTTGCAAATATTGAGATGACATGTTGTCCAACTCCAAGGAGTACATACTGATTTGGTCAATGAGTTGCAACCTTTGCCTATTTAAATTCATACTGTCAATAAAAAATTTATGCTTATGAATCAATCTTTTAGTTCTAGTAATATATCTCTTAATTCTAATGTACTTTTTAAGTTTATTCTTGCTGCATTTGATATATGTAAAGTTTGAGTTTACTTTGACGGGTGTAACATCTTGAGTTAGGTCAATGACCATGCAAGGGTTGTTTATATCAACTGCAGCAGAATTGACGCTAGGGGCTACCAGCTCCTTGAATAAACTTTGGTTTGACACTGCTAGCTGGTTGTGTTTATGAGTCTCAAATGATGGTGTCCAGTTCGACCGCGCGGCCATAGCGTTTTTTTTAAAAAAAAACCATGTCAATTTTTTGTAAAAAATTGTCAAAGTTGATTCCCAAAACCATAAATTTGTCAAAGATACGGTTAAAAAGTTATAAGGGTTTGAACATGGCCGCGCCATTGAAACGCGGCGAACCGCGCGGCCACTGAGATCTTTAAAACTAAGCCTTGTAGAGACCTGAAATTTACGCAAATGCAAGATTTAATTTGTAAAAAATTTGTAAAAATATAAAAAAAATACTCAGGTTTATAGTTTAAGAGCTATAACACTAAAACCGAATGGCCGCGCCATTGAAACGGTGGAGAAAACGCTATCGCCTGTATCTCGCTGAAAAAAAATCGCAGAGGTGTGTAGTTTATTGTAATTACCCAGATTTGAATTTGTCGAAACTAGGAAAAATACAACAAAAATTCCTAGGTTTATATTTCAGGAGCTATAAGACTAAAACGATATGGCCACGCCATCGAAACGGTGAATAAAACGTTATTTCGCCTGTATCTCGCTGAAAAAGCATCGCAGAGGTCTGGAGTTTTTTGTAATACCTAGATTTTAATTTGTCAAAACTAGTAAAAATACAATAAAAATTCTTAAAGTTATATTTCAGAAGCTGTAGAACATTATCAGTATGTGGTGCGATAGGGTGACCATGTCTTATTGTTTACAGAATACTTTCTACTTATTGTTACAGAAATTATAATTCAAGGATTCTAAATAAAATTAAAATGAAACCATAAATATAAAAACAATTATGTTTATTGGTTTAAAAGTCACATAAATCACAGAATGTTACAAATTAAAAAAAAAAACTCAAAAATCACAGATTGTTTACTTACACTAAGATATAATCAAAAATCACAAATTGTTTACTTACACTAAAATATAATAAAAAATAACAGATATTTTACTTACACTAAGATATAATCAAAAATCACAGATTATTTACTTACACTAAAATATAATCAAAAATCACAGATTGTTTACTTACACCAAGATATAATCAGAAATCACAGATTGTTTACTTAAGATAAAATAAGTAAATAAAAGACTGATTATGAATTAGTTTTTTATTATAAAATAAATCTAAATATTACGCTTAAAGTAAAAACAAATATCTACATCCCTACTAGTTATGATTGTACTTATTTAAAAATGTGGAATCAAAATGATTTACAATCATTTCAAATGTTCTAAGTTCTAATTACCTATATGATTTAATAAAACATTAAATAATAATAATCCAGCCTATTATTGTCCCACTGCAGGGCAAACATTATATATTATTATTATTTTTGTTAGTTATTAGATAGTTTTTAGTATTTCATATAAGTTCATATACATAAGATTGTAAATATTTCATAGTAAAATATCTTAACTACACGGTCATCCATACAAATAAAGAGAGAGAGCTCTAACATAATCATAAAATATTTAAATGCAACATACCTTAATCACTTCTGCTGAATTGTTTACATAATTTACCGAACTGACGTTACACCACAGTACAATACTTAATCGTAATTACACACGAACTGAACATTTTAATAATCAGTAGATCACTTTTTTATCGTGTTAACATCACAACGACACACTGATAACGAAACTCTTACGCTTACGTCGCTGTACCACAGAATAATAAGTACTAACGGCTGTACGCGTCGCACTGACCTGCGGAGGCGCGCGGGGGTGGCGCGTGTGAGATGCAATAGTGTGCATTACCAATCACATAGCTTAGGGGCGGAGTTGCGTCATTTAAACCAATCTTAAGGCTAGTTTTTCGTAAGTCCACGCGGACTGTAACTGTATTATTGACTTTTCAAGCAATAAACATAATTGTTTTTATATTTATGGTTTCATTTTAATGTTATTTAGAATCCTTGAATTATAATTTCTGTAACAATAAGTAGAAAGTATTCTGTAAACAATAAGACATGGTCACCCTATCGCACCACATACTGATAATGTTCTACAGCTTCTGAAATATAACTATAAGAATTTTTATTGTATTTTTACTAGTTTTGACAAATTAAAATCTAGGTATTACAAAAAACTCCAGACCTCTGCGATGCTTTTTCAGCGAGATACAGGCGAAATAACGTTTTATTCACCGTTTCGATGGCGTGGCCATATCGTTTTAGTCTTATAGCTCCTGAAATATAAACCTAGGAATTTTTGTTGTATTTTTCCTAGTTTCGACAAATTCAAATCTGGGTAATTACAATAAACTACACACCTCTGCGATTTTTTTTCAGCGAGATACAGGCGATAGCGTTTTCTCCACCGTTTCAATGGCGCGGCCATTCGGTTTTAGTGTTATAGCTCTTAAACTATAAACCTGAGTATTTTTTTTATATTTTTACAAATTTTTTACAAATTAAATCTTGCATTTGCGTAAATTTCAGGTCTCTACAAGGCTTAGTTTTAAAGATCTCAGTGGCCGCGCGGTTCGCCGCGTTTCAATGGCGCGGCCATGTTCAAACCCTTATAACTTTTTAACCGTATCTTTGACAAATTTATGGTTTTGGGAATCAACTTTGACAATTTTTTACAAAAAATTGACATGGTTTTTTTTTAAAAAAAACGCTATGGCCGCGCGGTCGAACTGGACACAAATGATGCTATGGTGGTATTAGCCTCTTGAAGCTGTCTTTCCAGTATCTTGATTCGGTGTAATGCCTGCTCATACTCATCCCTACAAGAATCAAAGCTGTCAACAAGGAGCTGGAGTCTATTCTGAGCGTCAGTGGCAATATCTAATTCGGAATGCAACTCTGACATCCTACTTCTAAGAGTTTCATTATCACCTAACGTTTCTAGCAATACTTTTTCGTTGTCATTTCTTTCACTCATTAGTTGATCACATTTTTCCTTTACGGCTTTAAGTTCTAGTAGTGTCAGTTGGAGTTTGGACTCTGCCTGACGAGCAACAGCTTTGCGAGTTTGCATCATAATGTAATTATTTAAAAGTTAACCAATGAGAGGTTATGATGTCAAAATGAGTTAATTAATTGTATTCTAATTGTAATATAAACTTGTGATTTGTCAAAATTAAAGAAAATATTATAAATACCTTATAGAGATGACAATAATTCGCATTATAACGCAATATAACACAAAACAGTTGATATTTGATTCGACTCAGTCTTAGTATAAATTGACCCTAAGTGGTCCTTTCAGGAAAGTAGGTGGTCGTCATTACCGGCAAGTGGACATTATTAAGGTTTGCATCATTACCTATCAGCCCTTTATCGTCCCACGGACTTTATTGCGAAAGAGGAAAACTAGAGTACTACGTCATGAAGATTCAATAGATGAGCGACGTTTAGGACTACTGTGACTATTTCAGATTATTCATGCAGTCAGGTACAGTACGCGCAATCTTAGTCGGCAGTGGTCATTTTCTGAACTAAATGCGGGTAGCATGAGTTTCTTGTTTTTGTAAAATTGCGCGAATTCTTATAGCATTTTTCTACAACATGACAGCTGTTTCTCTCTCTATATGTACTCGTAGTTAGAGATAGTAGAGTTGCTACTATATTTTGCGTTGCTTCTATTTACTATCTATCAATTTACTGGATCTAAAGAAAACACATCATTTGTAACAAATATATAATCAAGTAACATATGTATGTACACATAAATAACATATTGTCATCACTTCTCCGCTGTCCCAGAGGGCTCAAAGACGGGTCATCTCAACAGTTCATTTGCACAATAATCCCCGTGCAGCACATCAGCCAGGCGCCCAACTCCTGTTGAATACAATACCATTAATACAATGTAAAAAATACAAAACGTAGTAAATTGACGTTAACTTGAAACTTTGCATTAAGTTATTCTGTTGACTTGTAAGATGTTATTTTATTAGGCCTCTGTAGGTAATACGAGATTAAATGACTGTTTCCACAACGTTTATCATCGGCAGTCACATACATATGTATTCCGGCCAACTCGGTACACGCGTTTGTGCTGTTACAATGTATCAACGTTGTTTATAAAACATTACGTAGTATTTACAGCGCACACCGTTCGTGGCTCGTTCATATTCCGGTTTTAACGTTTTGCTCTATTCAGCCGTACTTACGATTTGTATAATGTTCGTATTCCTGGTTCTTCAGTCGCTGTCGCCTAAACGTATACAGCGTAACGTCGTCGCTCTAGCATCGACTACGCATCGCCGCCGTAAGACGCTCGCATCGCATGTACCTCGCCGCAACTAACTATCTGAAAGTACTCGCACACACGCTGTGTGTCGCCGCTCGACTTCTAGGCGTACACGTTAGATAATATATCAGCAGTGGCCGGCTCGCCACACGCGCAGAAACCACATATTACTATACTTCGTCCGAATGATTTTATAGCCAATATGTGCAAACAGGCAGGGGCGCGTTCTATTGTTACATCGTGAACGCAACTAGAATGTATGCAGGTGTTAATTATAATTAGTGTTAACGTTTGTATCGTGATAGAACTGTTACAGGTTTAGTAATAAAGTATGAAATTTATTGAACGCAACCCCGCTCGTTATATATGCCTGATGCACTGATAGAATTTGGAAAATATTTGCGATCGCGCATAGATAATGTCTGCAATAAAACTAAATATTGTAACAAGTACCGCAACCAAGAAGAAGCAGTTTTTAAAGCAAGGTCTCTAGGGTATCATGCATGAAGAGTTTAGTGCCGGAAACAAAATAAACTAAAGATGTTGATATTCTAAGAAATTTAATCTAAAAATAAAAATATACAATTTAAACAAAAATGTATCTTAATATTTAGTCTTATCAAATAACGAAACTGAATCCAATGAATTAAACAGAAGATAATAATACGATCTTATATAACATGGTGTGTCGTCGCTAAACATTTGCAGGTGAAATGAAAACGTTCCGTCAATATATCCTCATTTATTACAATTATAAAGTGATTCACATAATTCTATTTCACTCGTTCTGGACTTACAAGCTAAGGTCTGGTCTGTGACCTGCGCATGTTCGTATCGCGAGGTGGACGCGTGTCCGCGACGTACAGTTTGTTCGTCTCACGAAGTCGTATAGTATACTAGTCGCTTAGCCTAGTTGTAGTATGTTGGTGTAGTGGCGCGGCTAGTACCGGCGCGGGCCCACTGCGGCCAGCTCCCGCCCTCGCGCCGCGCCTCCGCCCCCGCTACACACACAAACTGGCTCAGTACCGACCGCTCCTCTCATCCGACCGACTTCTCCACTCACACCTAACTACCGACGACCGACTTCTCGGCCTCCGATACTATTTCAACAATCATATTATGTAAAACAAAAAGTTGTATCACCTTTGGGTTCATCGATCCAATATTATATTAGCTGCATTGAAAGTATTTTGTAACGTTTGAATTATGATATTATGTGAATATAAGATTACTTATGATGCGAGCTTCTAGGGGATAATTTAAAAGTTGTTACTACAACGTTAAGGTTAACAAAGAGTGTACAGTTTACTGTTACTTTGTGATCATCTATGTATAATAAAAATGAATTGTTACTTATTATTTAAAATTTACAAAGGCTAGATTAAGAGGTTTTTATTTTCTTTAGTTGGCCGCCTAGTTAGCTCGCGTGGAAACAGCAAAAGCAAATATTTTTGGATAACATTTTTACTGTACTTTTTTCGACAGCATTATAGCCTATTTATTTATATTCGACAGAATTATTCGACAGAATATAATTCGGTATCTGTAATATATTAGATAATTTACTGTAATTACAGTAGCAATCAATTTATAAAAAGGTACGAAGTACGGCCACGTTAGCTAGTATTAGATAAAATTCATTTAAGCAATGAATAACTAAATATGTCAAGATAAGACTCAAAATATTTGCAGTATGCTTTTAAAATACCTACATGTTTTACAACGGATGATGATTTAATTACTGCCCGTAATGAATCAGACTTTGGGTCAATGAACTCATGCGCAAAAAAGAACTATACCTTAATTCGCACAAACGCGTGTATAATGATCGCTAAATTCACGTTTAGCTGACTAAGATTAAGTATTTGTTTAGATTGACGAAATAGCTCGGATTTTGTATGAAAACTTTAATATTATTCTTTGGTCCCTTTTTAATACCTGCGAAAAAAAACCCATACATTCAATAGCGCACATCAAAAGATGATAAGTATATTATAATTTCTAAAATAGGATTGAAATAATAGAACAATTAAACAAAGACTAAGGGATTACTTAACAAATTAGTAAACTATGAAATTATTTTATAAAAAACAAATAAATAAGAAACCTAATATAATCTCTGTACACTCTTTGTTAACAAAAAAGGGGGGTTGAACCATTGATTTATAAAAAACCCTAGATGCACATTTTCAAACAAAACTAACAGCCAAAAGTGTCACCAAATTAAACATACGCAATAAATACGTATAGTAATATCGTAAACATATTTCTTTTTTCAAATTCAATCTTACACGCATGACATAAAGTTGTATTTAAAAAGTAATGCACATAAAGCAATAAAATTTAATGATTGACGTTTGCCGGTAGAACAACGCGATACTAATTTGAAAAGAGTGCACAATGCGCCCATTTGTTGCGGACGTTTTTGGGAAGTGGAGTGTGTATCTTTGGTTTTTTGTAAATCAATGGGTTGAACTAAGATATATTGTGTATGCTTACCGTCCCATAGGAGGGTACTGCTGTGCGTAAGGGTCTCTGTCATAGCCACCAGGACCTGCAGCACCGCGCCTGGAGAATTAAAACAATTTCAATTAAAAAAAAGTTGTGTTATGAGACAAAATAAATACACATCGCACATCGGCAAGTATAGTGTCATTACACAAAAAAAGTAGTTTTTGGGAAAACGCGTTTTAAGTTTTTTTATTATTTTAAAGTGCTATTATTTTTTAATAGGCGATCATACCATAAAATCTAAAGTATATTTGTAAAGTATATTTAATATGCTGCATAATTTGTAAAAAAATTAAAATGTATTGTAATTATTTTTTTAATTATTTAATATTTTATTTAAAAATCGGGTAATGTGTCACTTTTATAGACAAAATCATAGCACAGTTAATGAAATAATACACTTTAGGCAGAAATTATATTTTTATTTCTATAGATAATAAATAATATAATTTTAATAATAATTATATTTTTTTAGGTTTAACAGATTTGTGAATAAAATTTCGTTGCAATGTAATGTCGCCAAGTTATAATAAAAGTATTTAATTTGTTTTCTCTTTTTGATAATTAATTTTTGTGTACACTATAAGGAGCATTTTTTACAGCTGAGAGGTAACATCAATTTAGCAGGTATTACTTTTTGTCTTAGTTCTTGCTTTCTTCCTTTCTGTGGTGGCCTTATTACGGCATTAATTATAGATGTATTAGCTAGTTCAGATTCAGATACCCCTCCACGTTTGATAGATTCTACAATCAGTGGATATGAAACATTGGACGTGTAATTTGATGACAAACTAGTACTTGCAGCACAGGAGTTAGAACACGAACATGAGCTGGAACATGACGACTTTGATGAAGACGAACTTGATGAAGAAGAATCGGAGTCATCATTATTAATATCTGCTAACAGTGAATTTAGAGTAGGATGTGTAGTCACGTTTATAGAATTCGAATGAAGTCAATCTAAAATATTTCCTAGTAGCCATTTTTCAATATTTTCAGGTACAGGTACTGAAATAGGTAGATTTAAATTAAGAATAGTCTTTCAAGTTATTGAAGCCTGTGATACTATCTAGTATTATTAATATTGAAGTACCGTCACTTACCTTTATCTGTATTAAAATGTCATTGTGTGTAAGTATTGTAAATATTTTCTTTTTGCATATCAGCTTCGTCAATATCAATGGATTGTTCTGACTTGTCTTTCTGTAATACTAGATCTATCATGAGCTTGTTTCTTGAATTTCGTTTTAATAATAATGACTAATTGCAAAGGTTGAAATCGGTCCTAAAATTAATTAAAAGTAAATATTTAGTGTCACATTGTTAAATAATACAGAACAAAATACGGATTAAATGCAATAGTATAGTCACATTTACATGTTGTTACTGTTATACATTTAAAATTATACGATATCAATCAATATAATGGCCTAAAAAAGCGTCATAACATTGATTATAACGGTACTATTCTCTAATATTAAGATAATTAATAAGATTTAAGCAACTATTATGGTCATTACACATTATGTGACAGTTTTTTTGCGGAATATTAAAAAATAAAAAGTAATTACTTACCTTAATAGGGTAGTTACATGGGTTATGACGGTACTACTCTCACTCGTTGCACGTCTGCTCTGTATTAACTTTGATGTGACACTATTTGCGCCGCAAAGGTTGTAAAAGTCGCTTAGTAAAAGACTGTATTTACCGCCATCACTCGACAATGCGGTGAACTACAATTATGACTTTTTTTGAGCAGATAAATTGTTCGTTCGGTAAACAGGTGGCATACTTATCTCAAATGAGTATTTTTGTGTGTTGTGACACTATACTTGCCGATGTGCGACATGTTACAGTTAAAATGTCTGTCTTTCAATAAAATAAGTTTTTTGACTAGTCATTGATATGCAAATACTGATAACATGACAATAGGTGCATTAAAACTTATATCAAATTGTTAATATGAGTTCTAAGGCAATTTACTATAAGAAATTGTAGGCAATTTACTATAAAAAATTGTTATAATAAATGAAATTTATTAAATTGTGTAAGTTTTCTAATAAATAAGTAGATGAAATCTAAAATATTTCTTAATTAAAGTGGTTAATTAGTATACAATTAGAAAAGGTATTTTAATAAGTCATAAAGATCACCGCAGTGATGTAAAAAATGTCTGCCGTTATTTAGGTTGATTTCAGGTTGTTTATTTAAAGTAGTTTCTACTATGTAATATAAGGTAGATGATGTTATTGAACTTATGACCAGACCAGCATATGGTCCAATAGAAAGGCAATATTTACTCCTACTTTTAACTATGTAAAGTAAACTAAGAAACTCTGTTTTTGCTTTACCATACCTTGGATAAATAAATCAGAATACCTCATCCCTTATTGGTACTATTGTAAGAAAAGGGAGAGTCTATCTTTAATTTAAAAGCATACTTTTTCACAGATTAGATATTTTTGATCAACACATAACTAACCATAATCAATCAATGCTTATCATAACATATGTACATGTTTTACTGTATTATAAACAGATCTGATAAGTAGATAACATGTCAATGACAAAGTTTATATACAATCTATTTTAAAGTATTTCTGCATAATAGATAAGCTTTAATCATAACATCATCATCATAACAGCCCATTAATGTCCCACTGCAGGGACAGGCCTCCTCCCATGACGGAGGGATACTTGGCCTACTATTAGCATGCTGGCCAGACGGATTGGTATAGGTTTTAATTACAAGTTTTCCTTCTTTTTATTTCGTAAAGATAATATTCACGGATAGTCCCTTATTCGGTTTTTACGACACCGGGTGGTGACATATTATTGTATTCAATATGTCACCACCCCATCTGGTGGTTCTTACTCCGTCACCACACGGAGAGATAAGTTTTAAAGGGCTAATAAAATGGGCCTCAAAACAGGTTAACTAGAGGTATTAAATGGAAGTGCGGCTAAAGGATAGCCCTGATACAGATATAAATGAAAATAAACATTACAAAAATTGTTAATATCTATGAAAAGACTACCAACATAATATTTGATTTGCAGTATGATTAGGCCAAAGAAGAAATGCATGTAAAAATGCTAAGTAAAAGAGCTACACACGTCTATTAAAAGAATATAATCTTAAGTTCGAAATAAAATTACCAACACGTCCAGTTAGCGGTACGTGTTTAGACAATATATTTCACAACTTAAGGGGCTGCAAAAGTGAGCTGTTAGAGCTGGGGGTATCAGACCACTTAGCGCAAATGATGACGTTTCCTGTGCAACCAACGTGTGTTCTGAAATACTATTTTGTGTATAGGCGTGATTATAGTAAAGATAACTTAAATCTATTTAAACAATATATCAGTAGTCTTAGTTTTACAAACGTGTATGACACAGATAACCCTAATGATAAATTTCTTTCTTTTTATGAACTATTTAAACTTTTGTACGATTTGTGCTTTCCAATAATAAAATGCAAAATATCCACAGTCAGTAAACCAAAGTGGATAACACGAGGCATTAAGGTTTGTAGCAATAGGAGACGATCTTTACTGTGGAAATATAGAATAAATCCAAATAAAGAATCAAAAACGGCTCTAAAAACATTTAGCGTTAGGTACCGAAAAGTTATAAAACTAACACAAAAAGCTCAAAATAGCCACTATATAGAAACTAGTAATAATAAATCGCAAGCCACTTGGAAGGTTATAAACAGTACAAAATCTCACAGTTGTAAAACAGGTATAAGCACTATTGAAGTAAATAACAACTACATTAAAAATCCTAAACATATAGCCCATAATTTTAACGATTATTTTATAGATTTAATTCAGCCAATAACTAATAGTCAGACATATAATTATACAAACGTACTACCATCTTACAAGTCGATGTTTATGGAACCGACAACTCCAAAAGAAGTAGGTAATGTCATAAACAATCTCAAAAATACAAACAGTACTGGGTACGACGGCATTAAGACCAGTGTAATCAAAGCTGTAGGTTTAATTATAGCCCCTGTGCTTTCAGATATTATCAACAGTTGCATATTTAATGGAGTTTTCCCATCACCCTTAAAAATTTCTGTTATAAAACCGCTGTACAAAAAGGAAGATAAAACCAAAATGTGCAACTATAGGCCAATAGCCTATTCCTATTTTTTCCAAAATTCTTGAGAAGGTAATTTACAGTAGGCTTAATAAATACTTCGAATCTAATAACTTATTTTGTAAGGAACAAATGGGGTTTAGACAAAACAAAGCAATTAATATGGCAATATACCAATTTCTTGAAAAGATACACCATAATATGGATAACAAAAAACCAGTAGCAGCACTGTACATGGATATGACACGCGCCTTTGACTGTGTTAAACATACAACTTTGCTGGAAAAGCTCTATAGTTACGGTATCAGAGGTAATGTCCTAGACCTTAGTTTCAGTTTCAGTTTCTTTATTTTTCAACATAATGTTACAAAATAACAGCTTATTGACGTCAGTTTAAAACTACTTAGTCTAAGTTTACATATTAAAAGTTTTCCAAACTTTACCACCTATTCTATTCTTATAAAATCCTATTTAGAAAATAGGAAACAATTTACTCAGATCACCCAAGTAAATGTTAGGTTGAAAACTGAGAAGGTATACTCTTCCAGTACGAGAACACTCTCATTCGGTGTACCACAAGGTTCGGTATTGGGTCCTCTGCTTTTCTTGTGCTACATAAATGACTTTCCAAAAGTGACAACTCATCAAATGTGTTTATTTGCAGACGACAGTACGATAATTTATGATAACGGCAACTTTAAAGAAATAGAAGAAGAGGTAAATACTAGTCTTGTTTCAGTAGTGGAATGGTTAAATGTTAATAATCTTAAAATTAATTTAGACAAAACTAAGCTAATGAACTTTAAAATACGACAAAACGGACAATCACAACTTCAAATACATTATATATTACATTATATATTATTATGATACAGTACTTGAAACAAACACGACAAAGTTTTTGGGAATACATATTGATTGTAAATGTCGTGGAAGACACAAATTCATATTGTTTGTGCAAAAGTGTGTCGTTTCTCTTATGCCCTTTACATGCTCGGGAAAGTTGCAAACAGATCTTGCCTACTAACGGCATACCATGGATATGTAGCTTCCATTTTAAGATACGGACTTATATTTTGGGGTAATGGAACGAATATCTCTGATGTGCTGTTAGCACAAAAAAGATGCATTCGAGCCATTTGCAAACTAAAACCAACAGACACTTGTAGGCCACATTTTAAAGACTTGAAAATATTGACAGTAACATCATTGTATATATATGAGGTTGTATTATTTGTGAAAACTAATGTGCACTTATTCAATCACGTGGAAAGTCAACGTCGCTCACATAACCTTCGAATTTTGCCCACTAAAACTGCGTTTGCTCACGAAAGTGTTTATGCAATGGCGCCTAAACTTTATAATAAATTACCCCGTGAAATAAAAAACAGCAAAACTATTGATGAATTTAAGAAACAAACTTTTAACTTACTAAATTATAAAGTTTACTATTCTATTAAGGAGTATCTCGATGACCACAATCTGTTTTCCTGTTGACATGATTTTTTAATGTTAATGTTTTTGTATTATTTAATTTCAATTGCATGTAATTTAATAACAATAATTGTAATTTTTAATTTATTTCACATTTATTTTAATGTTATATAATTTATTTTAAATGCTTTTTTAAACGATTTTGTATGCCTATCGGCGGGACATGGTATGTTCAATACTTTGTAATAACACCTGTATTTCACCTGTGTTCACGAAATAAAATGATTTGATTTGACATTCACATCAGCATAATACTGTATACAAGCATAGTGGCGATGTGTAATAGCGCATAGAGCACTTGGACACAATCAAAGAATAATCTTATACTTTTACTGTTCATACAAATAAATGGATATGTTATGAATTTAAGTACATAATAACAAGAATTACTTTGACATGAAAGAAAACTGATTGTACCTATAAGGAAAAAACGTAGATTAACTGGTTTTAAAAGGTGAATATACTTGTGATGATGTCATGCAGATATAATTACTATAAAAAGGTTGTAGGGTCACTTCGCCACTTTGCGACCAGTTAACGCAAGTTTTTAGTTCCTGACTGAATATCTTCTTTCAATTGAAAGTAATTTATTGTTTTGACTTTTTTGTAAGTTAAAAATGTATTCAAGTTTGAAAATTCATCACTTTCTTTAAGTTAAAGGATTTTAATAAATATTTACTACCATAAAACAAAAAATGTGCCAGTTTTACCAATTTCCGGCCAATTCACCTAGTTAACGTCCACTAACTAGCCAATTTACGGCCATCATAATTGATATGGAAAATTAAACTTTATTACTTAGTAATAAAGTACATATTAGTTTATGAGTGGGAGAATATAAAAAAGAGATTTAAAAGAGGATTTATTTATTAATAAGCACAATATTACAGGTTACAGGTATCACGAAAAACTACTAATTTGACAACAATTTAACTTACAGCCAGCAATTAACTACTACAATTCTTAAACTCTATTATTTTAAACAAATAAGAATCATCTGAACTATTATTGATGTTCCTCTAAAACAGCTTGCCTTGCTTCATCTGCACTTTGGCAAAAATTACATTTATAATCAGATTGAGCAACAATATTATAAGACAAGCCGTTAAATTTTGTGCATTTTAAATGATACCATCTAATGCAATCATCGCAACCTATATTTTTATCAGCATCATCTTCAGTGTCGCTTATAAGTTCTTCTTGACAGACACCACATTTTATTTTATTAACAATTTCTGTTTTTGGCTTCTTCTTCCTCCTTTCCACTTTTCTCTTTTTCATTACTTGCTCAGCTTTCTTTGCTTCTCTCTCCATTTTTCTTTTCTTTATTTGGTTTTCTTTATCTAGTTTAACTTGATCTTTTTTTTCGTGGTACTCTCTCCAAATTTTAGATGATATAGCACTAGGAGTATAGGCAGAAGTCTGTTTTTTGTTTGTCTCTTTTGGTTGTAGTACAGGATATTTTAAATGTTTATCAAATGGATCAATGACAGATTGTATATTTACTTTATCTGCAACCGTTGAGGATAGCGGCTGTGATTTTATTTTTTCCGAATCTTTAGTAATAGTTTCCTCAATGTCAGGATTAATATTTGAATCTGGTGGATTACTACAAACTGTTGCAGCGTCTGTGAATATCTGATCTTCAGATATGGTATTGAGGGGTTCCAGGTTTACAGGTGACGAATTAACAATATGTGATTTGTTCAAATCATCATCGACAGACTGTGAAATGTCTGGTATTTGTAAATTTATTATATTAGGCTGAGTATCATCAAAAATGGTTATTTCGTCAAAATCTGGCACTTTTCTTTGCGAGTCATAAGACGACGAGGCTTCTGGAGTGGGGGAAGCATTGCTTGCCATTTCGGAAGAAACTACAGATGAAGGAACTTTGGAGGAAAGCGCAGGTTCACAATGGATGTCAGCAGTAACTGTAATATTTAAATTATTCTCAATTTCTGTAATGTCTTCTGAGAATACATCTAAGTTTATGTCCGAATAAGTTCCATCAAGGGGTATAATCGATAGTTCATCCAATGAAACTATAGACCCAATGTTCGGTACAGAGCTGTCAACAATTTCAATAATACGATTGTGTAAGTTTATATTTGGTGTATTGGAAATCTGATTTATGGACGATTCAGTTAAAGAATTGCGAGTCGTCTCAGATGAGGAACAGCGAGGCGTTTTAGATAAAGAGTTGCGAGGAGTTTTGGAAGAAGAGTTGCGGGGCGTTTTGGATTTGGATGGACGCTTATGAGTTGTTCTCGCCTTTTCTATTTCACAATCAACAACCTTGGCGTCTATTCCACGCTTCGCAAGATTGTTGCTAATAGATAAAATAACATCTTTAGCTATTTGATAATGCCTGTCAGTGATGTTTCGATCAAGCTTCTTAGGAATAGCAGTTTGAATTTGGACATCCCGTACACATTTTGTAAAATCGACCGCTTCCACGTTGAATGGGTATAATCCGCATTTACGGAAACCGTTTATAATAGTTTCCGTCATGTTTACGTCGAGAGTTTCTTTAAATACACTGCAGAAGTTAGTTTTGGTAATGGTTTTATTAATATTTTCCGGTTTGCACTGCCAATTTCTTACTGTTGTCTTCCATTGTTGCTTTAGAGGTCGAAACACGCTCACATCTGCAGGTTGAAGTATATGAGTGGTATTTGGTGGAAGCGCGTACAAAATGATGCCGTTTTCTTCACAAAAGTGACTTAAAGGCATAGACATATGTGATTTATGTCCGTCCACGAACAGGATGACTGGTTTCTTTATTTTCTTTTCTATTAACCATTTGTTGAAATCGTTAGCAATATACTCGTAAAAAACGTCACTTCTCATCCACCCAGTTTCGCTCTTTCCAATCACCCATTCAGAAGGAGTGTTTTCGATGACTGCCTTTGGTGGTCGTACGTATGGATATACTACCAACGGAGGACAAATTAAACCTGAAGCTGTCATAGTAATTAGCACGGTAATTGTTTCTTTTTCGTTTCCTTTTTTTACAACATATAAGTTTTTGAATCCTTTTGGGGCCAAAACTTTCCCAGTTTTTGGACATAAAGACACCCCAGTCTCATCTCCATTTAGGATACGGTCCGGGTCGCTCATAATATCAATAAATCCTCTCTCTGTCAAAAATGCCTTTAAATCAGAAAACCATTTTCTAATGTTAACTTCCTTTATAGCTTCTCTAGCTTTATTTATTGCTTCTGGTTCTCGTATACTTATTTGCGGATGTCGTTTAAGAAAACCTTGGTACCATTTTTGACCTGGTCTACCTTCAGCAAAACAGTGCCCCTTCTTTAAGTCTTTGGCGATAGCAGCGACTGTGTCTATCAAATCCACTTTTTTTATAGCGATACCACATTTTGCTGACCGTATGATCCACTCCACAATTTTATTTTCCCCAGAAAACCCAAGAACTGGATCAGGTCCTACTTTTCTTGGCTTTTCAGCCGTTCTTCCGCTAAGCCTATCCTGAACAGTCGTTCTCGGAATCCCGTAGAAACGGCATGTTTCCCTAATTCCTTTGCCATCTCTTATATCTTTTAGAGCCTCCCTTAAGGCCTCTTCGGAATACTCCATATTGGTTCTTGTTTTAATTTTCTTTTTCTGTTTAATAGTTTTTTGGTTTACAATTTTTTTTGGTGGCATCTGAAACAAAAAGCGTTCTATCGCAAACCAAGCAAGCCAAACAAACCAAAGCGTTGAAAATCTTGTAGCTCAGTCACATACTTGCCGGCTGCCGTACAATTAAAAAAATGTTCGGCAATAATGTGATAGAAGTTAGTAGGTAGTTTAATTAAGCCAGTGATGTAATGGTAGCTTGCTAGCGCTGTTAGCCCAGTAAGCTACTCAGATGCTTAGATAAAGCTAGTTTTCGGCAGTCATAAATAAGTGGTCGCATTATCGATTTTTAAAACCCAGTAGGCGGCCTCCTTGTAATTAGTGGCCGTTAATTGGGTACCAAACGTCTAAATTCCGGCCGCCATATATAACCAGTGGTCGTAAATTAGGTACCAAATATCTAAATTCCGGCCGTCTTATTTAAGTATTGGTCGCAAATTAGGTAGCGATCGTCTAGTTTCCGGCCGCATGAACCATAGGGATTTTATACAGCTGTATTTTTAATAATATCAACAATTCAAGGGGCCGGAATCTAGACACAAGTTTCTAATCTGAAAGTTTTACGAGAATAACATGCAGATAATATTCTTAGCCTAATATATCAACCAAAAATCCTCAATATTTTTTACCAAAAAACAACTAAATTGCGACCACATGGCCGGCTTTTAGGTTATGTTAAAAACTGTAAACCATTTTGCCGACCAGCTAATTAAAGCGTGAAAAATATAATAATGGTATTATTTTTGCTTAAATATATGTCAAACACATTCACACGCAATAGCTTTAATTATTGGCATCAATAAATAGCAAGTAAATAAGCTGGAACTCACCTTTCAAAGTGTTAACTCGCACTATTTTTTTACTTAAATTTTACACACGTCTGCACTATGAATTTTCGAATCCTGACTGACGTCTTTTGAAAAATGGTAGTTAATGATGGACGCCACTTGTCAATCGGGAAACGTCAGAACAAAAAAATGGCGCTAAAATTTAATACCGCGGTTCGTCACTAATTCTATTACATAAGGGAAATGAAGAAATGGTCGCAAATTGATAGTGGTCGGCGAACTGGCGAAATGACCCTACCTACCTGTCATTTATTTAACATAAGAAATAGCAGACCTTAAATAAGCATGTTTTTATTTCTATTCAAGCTCTTAATATAAGACATTGTAACGGCATAGTAGGGACCAATTTGGTTAGGGTGTCGCAAAAAGGGTCCCGACACTTAGAAAAATTTTCATCGGTTTTGTATGGAGCTGGGACTTAAAAAAATTTTGACAAAAATAATTGATGTAAATTTTATTATTTTATCGTATAGATTGATGTAAAATAATACTAAAACCTCTCTTGCACTTTTGGCGTAATACCTACGGATCACCGGCAAAACGCGATCAAAAATGTCTCTTTTGTATGGAGCCGGGACTTAGAAATTTTTTTCATATTTTTGATTTCACGTAGTATCGGAAGAAGGGTCCGACACTTAGAAAAATTTCGCGTCATTTTATATGAAGCTGGGACTTAAAATAATTTTGATGAAATCGAGTTTTTTTTACCCCGACTCGGATAGATTAGGTTAGAAGGCTAAAGGCGGGAGCTTTAGCTCCCGCCTTAGCCTTCGTGGTTTTTTTTTTTTAAACCACCCAGAGTGAGGAGCCCCGCGAAGCGGGGCTCCGTCGAGACATTTTTGATCGCGTTTTGCCGGTGATCCGTAGGTTTTACGCCAAAAGTGCAAGAGAAGTTTTAGTATTATTTTACATCAATCTATACGATACAATAATAAAATTTACATCAATTATTTTTGACAAAATTTTTTAAGTCCCAGCTCTATACAAAACCGATGAAAATTTTTCTAAGTTCAAAATCGAAAAAAAAACCTCTTTTTTTCTAAATTTCGGCTAAGTCTTTTGTAACTACGTTAAATAAGCTCAATTTTGAAAAAAAAAATTTTTCGTTAATATAGTGGGACCCTTTTTGCGACACTCTGACCACCAATTTTGTATCAATGGGACTAATTAAAAAACTCCTACAGAGAATTATATTAAAATGAACAGTAATCATAATATTATTGCAGCTGCTAATATAGATTGTGATGTCATAAAAACAATACTAACTAAAATTCAAAATATTGTGTTTAGAAACATTATCTTTGGTACTTACATAGGCGATCGTCTGCTGAACATGTCACCATTGGGCATAGGCGCGGGTCTCGGGGGCATGGACCGCTCGTAGGGCTGCATGGCGGGGCGGCGGTCCATCATGTCCCGCTCGTCGTACATGGGCGCGCGGCGGTCGTCGTACATGGGCGCCATCTCGTCGTAGCGTCGCTCATCCGCGTACATGGGCGCCGCGTACGGGTCCCGCGCGCCGCGCTCCATCAGCGCGAACCCGCGCCGGTCCTCGCCGCCGTAGCCGTTGTACCTGTCGTCGTAGCCGGCCGGGGGAGCGCGCTCACGCTCGTAGGGCATGGGGCGCGGGGCCATGGGCACTGGGGCTCCCCCGGGCGGGCCGCGCTGGTGAGGAGCGGGCCTGTCCCGTCCGTAAGGCGAGTCCCGGGGAGGAGGTCCCCCGCGCATCGGTCCGCCGCCTCGCCGGTCCATGCCGCCGCGCATCCCGCCTCGCATGCCCCCGCGACCGCCTCCACGGTCGCCGCGGGCCCCGCGCTCCTTGATGCGGCCTCGCTCGACCGATATGACACCGCCGTTAAAAGACGTATTGTTGAGGGCCCGGATCGCAGCCGAAGCCTGTTCTTCAGACTGCATATGTACGAAACCGCACCTATTCATTATGTCGCATTCTGTGACGACGCCGAAGCGTTCGAACAGCTTCCGAAGCTCCTCCGGCTTGGAGCCCTGCGGCAAGCTGCCGACGAAAACTTTCGTTTGCTGAAACCATATGATATTTCGTAAGCACGGGGCTCATTATACATGTAAACGGACGTAGGAACGCGAGAAGTTTCACTCACCGGCACCATTGTTTATTTTATCACTTATTTGCACTAATATTCGTTCTTGAATCCAGAACGCACCTTTTACGCACCGCTTCTATTCTACTTTCCGACTAAAATGGCGGACCGGAAATAGAAGTGACGCTTCGTTCACCGACGCTTTGCTAATCGTACGAGAAACGACTCGTCATTGGTCAGTTGTTTTCCCGCTCTGTGCTAAAATATCACACTATTTGCGGATTGGGCAGTAAAGAATGACCAGAAACAATATAGAATGAAACAAAGGTACAGATAAAATAAAACTATGCATCAAGCAGCCGTAAAACATGGCTAATAAAATTCTTTTTTAATTAATTTGTGATTACTATCAATACATCAGACAACATTAATTATTATTATTTTATATCATTATGCTCTTACGTTATAAAATCAGTAAGTATCATCTTTTTAATAAAGATTATGCCTACATACCGTTAAAAATGGTTAATATAAAATAGGCATTATTTGTCAAATAATGTAATTTTATTTTATTACAGCTATTTTTAGTTTTTTAGCCAAGAAACAAAACATTATTTACAAAACCTAAATATCAATATAATAATATACCTATGTGGCTTATTGATATTTGCGGGAGATTTAAAAAAGAAATTACAACAATATTTTCATGATAATTAAATTTAAAGGAAGATAATTAACTAAAATTTTTATTGTTATAATAATCCGTACTGACCTTAATTACCCTATTTTAATTAATCGCAACAAGTAAAGAGAACCATCGTTATGATTTCATCAAAACAGTTTAACGTAATTAATTGATTTGATACATGACATTATGCCACGCTACGTGGCAACTCTTTGCTCCTTGGGTCTTATTTTGGTCATAGTGTCTGTATGTATTACAAAGTCTACCTACAGCTGTCATAGTGGGGTGTCATATGTCATTTCGAACGTCACTGTTGCGACACACGCTGTTGCGAATTAATTTTCGCTGCCTCATAGGTTCGAAAGCTTATGGACTCGAATGAAGTAGTCGCGAAAGAAACTGTTTCGAAAAACATTTTTACTGCCTCATACGTTCGAATGCTTGTGATTTTGATTAATTAGTCATAAAGCGTACAAAAAAATATTCTTTTACGTTTATTGTTGTTTGTTATAACATCGTACAGGTTGTCTATAAAGTCAAGAAATTAAAGTTTGAGGAACTAAATTGTTCATGTGTCTGGCAACACTGAAATTCAAAATAGACTTGTACATGAGGTGTCATCGAGTAGAAGTTGCGGAACGGTTTTCATTTTGTGATTTTTATAAGTTCATTAATCTACAATAAACTAATACTGACTTACGAATAACAACATAAAGAATGAGTAGAGTAAATCAAAGTGGCACGTGGGAAGTGATTTTTAAAGTTCTATGGCGATGTTTGACGGAGCACGAAGCTGCTCTAATTTTATGTGATTTGGATGATATTTATGGGCGAACTGCAACTTTGATGGGTATGTAATCGTGTTACTGTGTTTTGTAATCTGTCTTAAGTAATATACTCACTCTATTTGCGATTTAGAGACCAAAAACAGGCTTTGCGTACATAGCATATTTTTAGGTAAGATTGTCATTGAAAGTAAGAAATATTGTAGTACGACCTATTATGTTGATACATTATCAGTTGCATTAGTATAATTCAGTCAAGATTTATCCCAATTTTGAATTTGAATTAATTGCTTTATGTCTTTATAGACATAAAGCAATTAAGCAACCGTAATATTACGGTTGATAACTAAACTAAGTATGTCACTTTCGCATCAACTGGTCTGTCAACAATAAATGATTAATTGCAATATTTTATAATTTTTTTTATTATTTAGTTCTTAGTAACTCCATGTTAAATGATATCTTGTTAGTTAATATTTAACACTAAATAAATTTTAGTTAGGTATTGCAGTTATTCTTTCCATCGCATTCTTTGCCTGTATTTTGTGTCTAGGTATGTCTAAGTTTATTGTAAAAGTATAATCAAATGTTTAATCAACATAACTTTTGTAAAATTTCAGGCTCCAACCGACCCTCAGATAGTTGCAGGTGATAGCTAGAACTGTGATGGATTTTAATTGTAGTTTGAATCTTCTACGCAAAATTTTAAATGCAATAGGCAACACAAGAAATGCCCTAGTAATATAAAAATCGAGATTTGCCCGAAAAACTAAGGAAAGACATTATTTATCATTCTTCATACAAGGTAACCTGTATAATAAAGCATATTCTTTTGTATAGTAATTTTTCTCATTATTAACTGTATAAAATAGTTAAAATAATAGTTTCTAGCCTATTTTCCCTTTCTACTCCTCTTTGCCCCCTATACGCCCCTCCAAATAAACCAATAATCAAATCTTTTTTTAATAATAATATTAGTATAGTTAGTAAATCAATAGTTTCCGTGTAGTGACGAAGGAAGAATACAATATATAACCACCCCATCTCATCCCATGGGTGTCGTAAAAACAGACTAAAAGACTGTCCGTGAATATTATCTTTATGAAATAAAAATAAAGAAAACTTGAAATAAAACCATAAACCAATACGTCTGGCCAGCGTAGTACTAGTAGGCCAAGTATCCAGTTATGATGATGATGAATTGATATATAAAAACAGAATATTTTATAAAATCATCACTAACAAGTAACTATTTATGTTCCCGCAGGTCACAAAACGTTGGCAATTTGTAAAAAGGGCCTTCAGCAGCTTCACAGCTGAAACTTGGAAAAACAGTTGCCATCGCGTCGAGAAGCTCGAATCAGAATACTACAAGAGAAGAGGCAAATACTGACGATAATATCAGCAGCAAAGAAAGCTTTAGTGATGACGATGAAGGTGGCAACGAAAGTTATCTCAACAACGAATATTTAAAAAAATCCTATGATGAAAGCGATGAATAAATCTCCTTGTTAACTGTGTACATGCGTTTTTATTACTCTGATTCAATCCGTTAATTTATTCTAATACCCATACTATTCTAATAGGTGAATTTTGACTCATGTAGTTTAGGGTTGGTGTATGAAATCGATTTAGATAACAAGCGATTAATCGATAATCGATTATTATTTATAGTTTAGTTTTTTTAAGTTTCGTATACATGTGGCAGCAGCCATATAGTAGCAGCACTAAATTTAAAACCATAGAACATAATTGTTTTGCAGAAGTCAAAAATTACGTTAAGGCTCATAATTCTTACACTAAATTATGTTACATTCTATGACTCAAAACAACTGTCAAAATTTAAAATGGCTTGACTATAGTGCATATAAAACAGAATTTTTCACTAAAAACATAATTAAACAATAAATAACTCTGTGTAAATATAAATAAGTGTATTCTACCTGGATAAGAAAATGTGAATTTAGTAAATAATGCTTGAATTAAGGCAATAAAAGTTTATTGAGAAGCAGTATATATAAATAAAACTTACGAATTAATAAATTGCATTTTAAAAACACTTTTTTTAATTTCTATTAATCGGAAACTTCTATTCAGAAAAACTGTTCCCAGCTTGTATTATAAATTAATTATCAAATTCTTCAATAATCCCATTAATTTGTAATATTATTCTTCTTCTGTTAAGACATATTAATGCGATACATGACATTTAAGACATTGACAATTGTAGGCTCTTCATCATTGTCGTTCCGTTCGTATGTAATGTTTAAAAAGGGAAAAAAAAAATTGATTACTTGGTGATCTTATTATAATATTTAAATTATTTAGACATATTATGTAATGAAATTTCTATTTTATTGTAAAGACGTTAAAATATTCATATTTTTTTATAATTTTCGAGTCTTCATCGTGGCCATAGATTATAATTATCTATAAATGAGTAATCGTGACAGTAAAAAGACCCATTTTTTTGTTTGTTTACCAAATTTCTCAAGCCCAGATGAATATGGTATAGTATGAAAACTATTTTCTCAGACTAAATAGGGTTGCTACGTGTAGCACAGTGGCGGCCTCATTTATTTTCAGGACTTTATAGACAGAGTGTACATGAATATACATACCAATCTTTTTACTGAAAGCACTATTTATCCGTATATTTTATGGCTGTGTATGTATAAAACAGAGGTTTGCCTAGAATATGACATACGTGCAATTTCTCTTTAGTTTTGATATCTTTGGTTTTGTAATATCTTATTTCAACGTCGTAAAGTGTGATGCGAATAATAGAAAAATTAGCGTCAATAGTTTTTTTCGTCCTGTGACTACTCGATATGGTAAATGTAATCTAATCAGAGATATTATGTCCCACAATAAAACAGTTAAAAATGTAGATTGAAATGAAATGAATTATTTATTATTAATTTAAAAATGTATTAATCATTATTGTTTATTAATTTGTTATTTTTATTTAATAAGGGCTTGAATACTTTTCTGTACACTTTATGACTAAGTTGCTGTCCTGTGCCCACTTCGTTGGGCGGCGAAAAACGCGTTCCGTTTTTTACATAAGTATTTTATTATCATAGACTTAGAAATGGACTATTCAACACAGATATAATTTTAAAATCGGTTTATTAGATCCAAAGATTACAACGTCGCAAATACACAAACTTTCATCATCATAACATCCCATAAATGTCCCACTGTAGGAACGCGCATCCTCCCGTGACGGAGGGATACTTGGACTACTAATACCACGCTGGCCAGGTGAATTGGTATAGGGTTAATTTTAAATATTCCTTCTTTTTATTTCGTAAAGATAATATTCACGGACAGTCCCATAATCGGTTTTTACGACACCCATGGGATTAGTGGTACTCTTACATTATTGTATTCTTACTCCGTAACCACTCGGAGAAACAATCATTACCTCTTTATAATATTAGTAGAAATTAATCAAAATCACAAGCATTCGAACGTATGAGGCAGTAAAAATGTTTTTCGAAACAGCGTCTTTCGCGTCTACTTTATTCGAGTCCATAAGCTTTCGAACTTATGAGGCAGTGAAAATTAATTCGCAACAGCGTGTGTCGCAACAGTGACGTTCGAAATGACATATGACACCCGTCATAGTGTACCTAGGTCATCTGGCTATATCTAATGCTAAAACAAAATATTAATTATCTGGTTCTAGGGCTCAAGTGGTTTCAAGTGTAACCAATCAAACCGTAGCTAACAATTTTTATATAGAATATTAATAAAATAATATTAAAAAGATTTAGTAAAATGAAGGCCGTAGATTACTGATGTTGAGTTGCATCTACGTCAGTAATCTACAGCAATTAAGGAGTTCTTGCGATGCGCATCTATTGCGAGAATTTTTACAAACATTTGCATTTTCTTATATCACTAGTTACTGCTTAGTTTCTATACCTACTGCGAAATCGTGGACATCCGCCGTATTCATGGCCGTACTTTGCCGTCATTAAAAATGTACCTACCCATGGGATATTTAATTACAAATCTAAAGCTCCTATAGTATTATAAAAATATCCTAGTTGAAAAGTTCTTTGATGTGCAATCAAAAATATAAATAAATAGGTACATGATAGAAGTAATTTTGAACAAGCATGTAGAGGTAGGTAATGTATTATTTATCTTATGTCAGCTCAAACTATCTAAATACAAGGACGCGTTATAAACAGATTTCATTAATTTCATCACTTGGAAATTTATTGAATTCTTGACGTAATCGGCCAGATTATATTTATTTATTGTTCCGCAAATCTGGCTGCAGTTGAATATATCTGACAATTTATTTTGAATTTTTTCAGAATCATTATGGTGGATCGCTTTCGGCGATATACTTTTAGCTTTTTTATATAAACTATCTGCAATAGCTGTCAAGTTCCATGTCAATATGTCGTTACTTTTTTTGGGTTCTATATTTCGCGCCATACGCCCCAACAGGTAACCTGTAAAGAAATATTACGGTGATTTAAAAAACGAAATGAAGTAAACTAGGTACCTATTCAGAAACGCCTAGCACTAGTTGCAACCATCGATCGATTGATGTGAAGTCAGGTTTAGGATCGTCACTCAGGTTATTACAGGAGATGGGTGATCGATCAAACAGTATTTTATATGAGCTACTGTAGCTCACATAAAGCAGCATAGGTACGTTGCCCTTACCTATACATTAGAAAAAGAACCTGTTCAAGTTAGTTATAAGTAGGTACGATATTAGAATCCAGAATAGTTGGATATAACTCTCTTTGTCCTGATATGTAGGTGTACCTACCTTCCAACATTTTTGGAATCCGTAGGTGAAAACTTAACACTTAACCCGATACCAATCAGTGTGAGCGCCCTGGCATCCACTATTTCCTTACATTGATATATAGGACCATTTCGGCAGTGGCCATTCATGCCAGTTATGATGATGATGATAAGTACCTACATTAGTTTATACTTACATACCTATAGGGAGATAGGTCACCAGAAAGACGCAGGAGTAAGGACGCTTCAGTAAGAGATTAACTCATTTTTCATTCGAAATTCAACTGTCCGTTAAATCTACCTATACGAAGACTTGGCCTCACCGGGTAGACTTTAGACCTGTCCATTACAATCCCTAACTTTAACAAGAACCTATAGCGAAAACGCTTCTCTTCCATATTGGCTTTACATAATTTTCTAATTAAAAAACAGAATCCAACCAGAAATGTGATTAAAGAGAACCACCTTCTCTCTTTGGAGTAGGTTAATAAAGTCTCTGCTCGCCACTCCCCAATGTCGAAGAAGTTTTTCTTTCTTTTCCGAATAACGACTAAGTATTTAACACACAAAGTGGAAACGGCAACCGATTATGAACTTCCACTGAAGGGACGCGTCTCCTCTGCAATTGGAGAGAAACATAGCCTGTCATAATTGCTGTTTTTAATTAGAGTTCCACGCAACACGATAATAATTTGTCCGATCCACAGAAATTCACGTCTGTAATAAAATACACCGCAATCTTTAATGCAGTAGTTGTCTTTAAAAAAAAGTTTGGGGTAGGTAGGTAAGAAGAGAACCCTTTATTTATAATCCTTCACCGAATATAGAGATTACTCATTAATATTACCAAGAAGACTTATTCCGTATGAATCATGGAATGTGTAGCGGGATTTACAATCAACCATAAGACAAAGTATGTGCATCTAGCTAGACTCTAGACTTTCATTTAAACTAGAATCTTCCTGTGCCACAATATCGGCAGTCGAAGAATACTTTGAATATATACCTTTACAATATTAAAAAGCCGATTGATTTAATCCTTTTCTTTACTTGTAGTTAGGTACTACATTCCACGTGCTAAAATGACATCGTGATTTTTTTATGTATTTCGCTAAATCCTATTACCACAACGGCTGTTATAATCTCAGTTAACAATAAATAACATTCCCCACTCATTTTACCACAGCAAAATATAGATACAGTGTGCACTATCAAAGTTATTTCACTGATGTAAGAATGTGTCCGAGTCAATTTAAATAACATCGCTCTACGCTAAAGTATAAACATGCCTAGATGTATAAATAAATTTCATAGTAACTACGGTCGAAGTTTCGAAAATAACACAAATATTTACGATTAGATCATTCAATCGTATATCTCTCTTAATTTACAGTTCACCGAGTGTACTGTATAATAGTTACTAAGATTGTTGGTAAATAAAAGAAAGACTTACCTCCGAACATGCACAACAGTCCTGTTAACAGCACTAGCACCGCAAACAATCGGTTTGTGACGTGAGGAGATGGACTCACACACGATCTCCTTTCTATACTCATAATTTAAAAAGAAAATTAATAACTTTTAGCGCGAAAGTATTCAGTACACTCAGATCGTATGAAATGGTAATAATGTTGGCTCTGGACGGCCGTGATTCCTATTTTATTTTTAGCCGTCTCTCTGTGTTGTCTCAGTCGGTGAATGATCTTCCCCGAGATGAATATTTTTCGAAGAATTTTTGTGAATGATTGTCGGTTTCCCTTTCTGGGATGTGACGTTGATATTATTTTTGTTATCTAATAGACTTTTTGGCAGTTGACGTCAGATAGTTTAATTTGTTGTTTTATGGATCTATTTGTATCGAACGTATTTTCTTTTTAATTGGGATTGATTTATTTGCGTAAAATTTAAAATTAAAACATAATGGGCGGGTTTTTTGGGATTAAAACTATGCAGTTTTTAGGATAAATGGGTAGATTTGAGCCAGCTTATATCAAGGGAGAGTCTAGTTATGCTAGATTTGTGAGACCTTATAATAAATATTTTTTTGTTGTAGAACTTACTTTAGTAGAAGGTTCATCAAAATTTATTATGAGACCTTTGACGGGTACAATAGTACCTACCTAACAATCTTCAGATACCTAGTCATGGGCACGTAATTTTTCCAGTGTGTAACTAAGTCTTGTCCGTAGCTAATGCACTTCCAAAACAAAGCGATGCACGTTTTGCCCACTGAATGCCCAGTAGTAATAAATGTATAGAAGTGGGTTTTCGTCATAAATCATAATTTGACATTAAGAAGCAACTGAGCTGATAAAGTGATTAAATTATCTGTTTGGACTAACCATGACGTTCTACTACTAATCGGTGAGTAAGTGAGTCGCGGATTCGAATTCCACGCAAGATATTTGTGCGATCCACTAACAGATGTCAGTTAAATATATTATGTTATTACAACACTGACACATGTGGCATTATCCGTAACACGGTAGATGTATTATGAAGAAAAAAAAATAATGAAAGAAAAAGGCAAGAATAAAAAAAAATGCCATAAAATTATATTCATTATTTATTGTATAACAATTCTTATAAAATATTAATGTCTTTTACAGGAGTTATTATCAATTAATATATTTATTTTACATTAACAATCATTATAACTATTTTACAAAATCATAAGTCAAGACTACGCCATTCCATCCTATCTATCTTTCTGACACCACAATTGCTCTTACTATTGATTTTAATACTACGATATAAATCGAAAAACATTTGAAAATATTTTAAACTCGAAGCAGAAATATAATTATCTTTTTATGAAAGTGTTCCAGACTTTTTTAATCACTAGACCACACAAGTAGTGATTTAATTAAATAGCAAATATTTCATTAAATCACTGCTTTGTAAAGATAAGAGAAGATTTTTTTTATTTATAAATGAGGTAGAGCTATTTGTATTTTAGTAAGCATATTTAACATTGAGCGAAAATTATTTCCGTGCTAATTAAATTCCCTTATAACTTGATCATCTTTAAACATCTGAGTATTGGGGTTAAGGTGTTACTTATGACAATTCCATCTGTATTCAAGATGTTTTGTATAACGCAATTCTTTATCATTACTTTCTTTCAAATCCTAAATTAAAGACATATTTATCATTTGTTAGTCCCTTCCAAATTAAAGAACAATAAAACTATCTATATACAAAATTGAATAAGCACATAATTCCCCAAACACTATTGGCCCATGTTGAATAACATTTTGAGATCTTCGATAGTAAGTTTGGATCTGTTAGTGTTCTTAGCACCAGTGAGCACGTTCTCTGCTAGCTCCAACTTTGCTTCTTGAAGCTTGCGTATAGACTGCTCCACTGTATCCAGACACATAAACCTGTGTAAATAGAAATAAGTTTCTTTTTATAGTATATTACTGAATCAAAATCGATTCAGTAGAGTACATGCATACATATTATACTAATATCCATCCTTAAAACTTTCCAAATATTCGTATTTATAATATTAATTAATGGAAGATAATGCAGACTGGTGAGATTATTTTGTATTCTACCCACTTACAAGCTTTCAAATACTATACTTTTAATTTTATACTAGATGTACGAAAAGGTAATTTAAGTAAAATTATAGTCGTAAATAATTTAAATGTTATCAATTTAGTGTAAAAATTACAAAAAAATGTCCCTGAAAGACTGGAGGTTTCATTTCAGCTTGATTGTGGGTGAAGTAAGGGCATTAGAAGTATGTTTTTTATTTTGTTTAACAGAAAAAATACAGAACTAAAAGTTAATACTAATAAATAGTTCCCCAGACTTTGGTAAATCCGCTGGCTGGAGGTCGGTTGGAAAAGTTTATATTTCCGTTTATTACACGGAACAAATTCTGTTTTCAGCATAATTCAGTAGAACAAATCCAGATCTAATTTTCTGCATCATTCATTAGTCTCTCAGACAGGGGATCCCACTGGGTGTAGACACATTCATCTATCCATAATTATATCAATCAACGAATCAATCCCGAAAGTTTATCACCACACAGTTTAGTAAATAATATAATTACATATTACAATTTTCAGTAACTATTTTGTATATATGTATCTATAATTAGACATGTTGTGTGGGTGTCACAGTTGGAATTTACGTATATAGGTGTAATGACAAACTCTCGTTAATGATTCTTAGTACTTGGCACGATAATACAGAGCTGCTCCCAAAATTGTTAGTTTTTACTCTCTCTATAGTTAAATATTGTATGTTTGTAAATGTCTACACATTCGTTTAGTATTTTTTTATAACCTATTTAATACCACTGCTAGGCAATTGTCTCTCAGCATTGCTTTTCGCGCGTCCATTAAAAAAATGAAGTTTTTTTTTTATAAACAGTAAACAAGCGATTGTGCTGGTGTAGTCCATGCAACAAATGATTCTAGATGGAAAATTCGAATGCAGAAAGTTTGACTTAGGGACTTTGTTTGGACTAGTTAGGAGACAAACATACTAAAAGTCCCCGCCCCTCCGACTCGAGCCCAAGGTGAGGGGGGGAGAGAAGTTCCCGTTTTTTGGTTTTTGGCTTAAATCTCGAAAACAGTGCGTTGTACGAATTTTTGTCGTATAAGAAAACCTAATAAAATTCTCTGCAACTTTGCTTCTTATATATTTTCTCTATGTCCAATCGTTGCTTAGCTATGCGCTCCGAAAACTGGGCGATTTTCAAAAAGGTGTTAAATTCTCTGTGGCACGTTGTGTGTAACAGTTACGAATTTACAACCAATCCAACTCAACCCAAATGAACTCAGACCACTCAGATGACAGTTCAAACTTAGTATAGTTCAAACTTACCTATATATATTGACATCCTTCTTCTGTCCCACTCTGTAGATCCTGTCCTGAGCCTGCTCCTCCAACTGTGGGTTCCAGTGAGGGTCCAGTAGCAGCAGGTGGTTAGCACCGCACAGATTCAAACCCACACCTCCCGCGCATAACGACAGTAACATTACCTGAACGAAAGTTATAATTATGTTTATTTCATGGTATAGGAATAATTTACAAAAAAGAACTTTGAAATAGAATGAAGTTAAACTTCTCCCCAATACATGTCCTCCGTTCGGGATCCCAAAACTACCATAGGTACCAAAAAATCATGTAAGAAATATTCTGACAAATTCACATAACGTTATTTACTCTCAAAGCCAAATTGGTAAGCCAAAGTTCTTGTTTTTAATCACACAAATTATACATCGAACACACCCAGACCAAATCAAACAGCCATATTCAAGAAGCAGAATGTTTAACTAACGCGAAATTCCAAATTGTATACTCTGCCTAGAGCCCAATTGTATTTGTCTTTCACCCACAGTGTACTATTTTATAATTTCTTCATCTAACCCAAAACATTCGTTTATGGAAGACTAGCTGACCCGTGCCCACTTTATTGGGCGGCGAAAAAAACGCGTCCGTTTTTTTATCATATTTTATTACTGCTCCACTCCTATTAGTCATAGCGTGATACTATATAGCCTATGACACTCCCCGATAAATGGACTATTCAACACAGAAAGAATTTAAAAAATCGGTTTATTAGATTTAGAGACCCCCTACAACGTCACAAACACACAAACTTTACCTCTTTATAATATTAGTATAGATAAAGTAAGGAAGTCTATTATGTTCAAATATATAATAATATTTACCTTAACATCACTCTTAGGATCATTAATAGCGTTAATAAGCGGCGGGCGCGCCGGTACAGGCACATTACCACTTAAAGTCACACATCGTATGCGGGACTTCTTTAGCTCGCTCTCTACGAGTCGCAGGACGGATGTCCACTGTGATACCACTACGGCTTTGTCACCTGAAGAAAAGTGATTTGTGAAATATCTACCAAATTTATTATTGTTATTATTTTGCGTGTAAGAATACACCTTATATCCATTCATTTTGTCATGCGGGTGTCGTAAAAAACAACCAAAAGAGTAGCTAACATTTTTATTTCTATGAAAAAAAACCACAAATCACTGTACGTCTGGTCATCCCACTATCACTGCAGGAGGCCCATTCTAGTATTGGGACCTTATATTGTTATGAATAAGACGATTTATTTTCTATGGTACGACCTTTTCGAACTCGCAGTCATACCGTCTGAATATGACAAATACAAGCGGTTCCTAATAATAAAAAATGTTTCCAATATTACTGTCTAGAATACATATTTATCATTTATTAAATAAACTTAACAATGAACAGTACCTTTATTAACAAAGACATCGTTATTAAGACAGTCCATGACGGCACTAATCTTAGAGGAGAGTCGGCTCAGCTCGAACACGGGGTTGTTAGGAGACAACACAGATCTGATCGCCTCAGCCGCCGTCGTGCCTTCCTCCGGTGGACCAACGTTCTCCTCTTCATCGTCTGATTTCTTACTCTGGAAAGAGAAGGAATTATATTTTACGCTTCTTACGAAACAAAAAGTTTTCTTACATTGGGATTATTAGTTTACTAAATAACAAAAACTAAAGAAAAAAAAGATAATTTTTGACTACTAAGTGTCAAAACTGTCATTTTAGTTCGTGAAAATGATAGTTTTGACACCTGATTAGTTGATTTTTACTTGATCAGTCATTCAGAAACCGGGGGGTTAATCTATCAAATCAGATATTAACCAGACGAGACATATTTTATTAATTTCTGCAGTCCTTTTTTTAAAAGACATCAATTCTGATCCGCCGCTAAGGTTTTCACTAAATATGACATACAAACACGCACAAATCTAAAGCAATGGACGGCATTAGCCTATCCAGGTTCTTGTAACGAACGCAATATTCTCTACAATTTCGCTCTGAAATAACCATTTTAGATTACGCGTACTGATGCGCAATCTAAAACGGCCAGCTTGAAGTTGTTGCAGATGGCTGCGCGGATGTCAGTTTTTAAACTAAATGACGGGGAGTTGATGTTTTAAAGTAACTGTACACTTCCGAACTTCTCTGATAGCCTAACTTCAAGCCAGCCGAGTAAGTTAGCGCGTAAAGGTAAATAAGTATAAATGTACATACCTTCCTCCTAGAGCGAGAGTCCTCTAGCGACAGTTTATTAAGTTCAGCGAGCAAGTCCTGCCCGGCCGGGTCTTCGTTGTTGACGTCGGCAGCGCTGTCCTCGTCCAACATGGCGGCGATCAGTCCGCAGTGACAACACACTTGACGCAATCGGAGTAGTAGCACCAGGATCTCGTGGGACTTTACTGGCTTCGCTCCTTGAAACGGGAGAAAGAAAGAAATATTGTATTTATAACACAAAAAGATACACAAAAGAGATTACATTAAAATAGATTAATTTAGCTCGGGACAAAAATGTACACACACAGCTTTATGCTATTTATTTTTGCGCTAACTGCTATAACTTTTATATAGTCTGATGTCTTCATTATTTAAAGTTATTAAACAAATAAAAGCACTATTAAAAAGTATTGTCTTTTAGTTCAACATTTAATTTATTGTTTGTTAAATCATTTTTTAAACTGTGTAGTAACGTGATTGTTAATTAATAGAAAATTTCAAAATTATGATTAAGAATAATGCTGCTGGAGAGATTAGGAGACTATTCATCCTATACTATTTACTATGTATGCTACTCGATTGCATAAGAAATATACTATACTAGGTGACCCGTGCCCACTTCTTTAGGCGGCGAAAAAAAAGCGTCACTTTTTTAAACATATTTAATTACATAATACTATTTTTACGGGTCTTACTCGCGGTTGTCCGTTTGGTCTGTCCGATATAGGAACTGCCACAGCTGCAATCAACCTTGTAGACGCCAGGTGTTTGTAAGGGAATGACATCCTTTGGGCTGCGCAGGTTAAAATTATTGTGTTGTTCAAATAAAAAAACACAATAATTTCAACCGGGAGGACGGATATAGATTATCTACTACATGGAATCCAGTCATCAACAAGTGCAAACATCATCACAGTGTTGCAGCTCAAAAGCCGGGAGACGTCATTAGTGTAGTGTGTCGAAGTGCCTACAATACGGCGAATACTCAAGATGTCAACAAAGTGAGGGTAGATTCCATTCCCCGCACTTCACAAGGACGACGCTTCGCTGACACCAGTCCCTCCGCGACCACGGCCCTTGCAAGTCGGCCGAAACGTTGGAGAAAAACCTAGGTATTTATATATTTGTATCTAGGCTCATTAGTAATACCGCGAGTAAGACCCGTAAAAATAGTATTATGTATACAAATCGCGATAATTTAAAATCTAATATTTAATTACTGCTCCACTCCTATTAGTCATAGTGTGATACTATATAGCCTATGACACTCCCCTATAAATGAACTATTCAACACAGAAAGAATTTTTAAAATCGGTTCAGTAGATCCAGAGATTACCCCCTACAACGTCACAAACACACAAACTTTACCTCTTTATAATATTAAGTATAGATTTACCTTGCAAAGCAATCATTTTCTTATGCATCTTATCGTACTCAGTATTCTTCCCAGAAGGCAAGAAACCTTGAGCGTCTGCATGTTTCTCCGCACGCTGATGGAGAAACTGGGCAAATAGCGTTTTGGAGAAAACTAACACCTGTATACAAAAACAAGAAATTTATAACTTGAAAATAAATATAACATAAATATAATCACATTACACGTGCGTGATACAGAGTGCAAGTAAACTTAATTTAGATGACGTCATATATTTTTTAACAGATGAGTCGCGTCGTCATAGAATTTTGGCAGGAAAATAATTTTTGACAGATGAGTCAAGCTGTCATAGAATATTGGCGAGAAAATAGTTTTTGACAGGTGAGTCGTGATGTCATATAATTTTTGACAGCTGAGTCTTGACGCCATAGAATTTTTGTCAGCTGAGTCTTGACGTCATAGAAGTTTTGACAGATTAGTCGTGACGTCATAGGATTTTGACAAATGAGTCGTGACGTCATAGAAGTTTTAACAGACTTTTTTTTTTAATTGCCATCTCGAGAAAAAAAAAGTTTTGACAGATGAGTCGTGACTTAGAATTTTCATACATTACCTTCTGATAGACATTCATCTCAGCCTGCGACAGCGTGACCTGCTTCTGATGTGCGGTGCGTTGCGGCAGACAGTCCAGCTGTCCCTTCTGTTGTAGCTGCACCTTAGTACGTCGCAGTAACAGACACTGCATCACAGTGTTCATGCGCTCTTGACCACCTAGACTTTTGTTGTCGATCCATTTCTTCCACATCTAAATGAGGATGCGAAATAATGTTTCAATATACTAGTAGGGCATACAAAAAAGGCATCAAAAGTAGTTTTAGTTTCGTCTAAGGGTCTACCCACATTTATCGACGCGTATCACGACGGCTGTTGACATGCGATCGGCAATCGATTACTCCGAAGGGCCGTCACGACGGCGGTTCACTTAAGTTCGGCAGTCAACTCCTCCGAATTGCTGTCACATCGTCTGTTCAATTACGTTCGGCAGTCAACAGTAGTGGTCGTGTCATGACCTCGAAAATTTTAATTGTTTAATGTTTTTTACACTTTCATTTCTAACGTATGTTGTGTTTGCATATTATAGGCCGCTAGATAGTAAGGCTCTCTCTATGTATACCAACTTCAAAATTGTTGTACTCAGTTTTGCAGACCAATAAACAACTGAGCCGGTAACGGTACTGAGCCGTCTCCGGCGCCGTTCAGCTGACGTCGGAGTTAAAGGCACGTGAGCGGATCATGCGACTGCTACCGCCACCGTCGTACATATGCGATACAGGTATGCGAGCAAATGATTCAACTGCTGTTTAACGCCGTTTGACCGTCTTCAGCACTGTTCGGCAGCAGTCGGAAACGTTCCGTTGGATTCAGCGCCAAATGGATGCGATCAGCTAAGTAATTGACAAACCGCTCGTTTGGCTATCGGCCGGTGTAGTGTCGCATCGGGTGAGCCGAGCCGATTCCGTCGGCATAAAGACTTTTCTGATCAGTGTTAGCCGATTCCGCGTCGATAAATGATGATCTGACAATAAATCTATGTGAAGTTTCTAAAATGGATTTAGACAATCATTAATCCTATGTACTGTGTGTTTGATATTATGTAAGGATTATTGTAGTATATTTAATTGCGAGGCCAAAAGTATATAGAAGGTAAAAATTGGCACGATAAGTAATGGTATACATACGGTAAGATCATCGAAGGGCGAGCACTTGAGGAACTTGATGAGCGCGAACAGGTCCAGGTCCTTGTTGTGCACCGGCGTGCCCGTGAGGCACCAGCGCCGCGCGGCGTGCAGCGAGCACACGGCGCCGCACGTGGACGACTTGTGGTTGCGGACGATGTGCGCCTCGTCCAGGATCACGCGCCGCCAGCGGATACGGGTCAGCACGCCGCCCTCCGTAACGATAACCGATAATAATATACGCGTACTAGCCAAATAACTTTGCCAGTCTGAAGTTAGCTTTTAGAAAAATTCGCGAATGACACGCACAAATAATCACTATGGGGAGTGGCTTTTTGTTCGAAAACTGAAATCTGCAACTTCAGGGGGGCTAAGTTATTTGGCGAGTACTGTAAGTCGGCCGAGTTTAAGTTAGCGAGGTGACAGCGCTCTTCATGGAGACGCCGAACACGTGCTGCTGCTGATGCACGCAGCCACATCAGTGGAGGTCGCCGAGAGCGTTCCGGAGGTGACACAGGAAGAGTTGAGAGCGGCTGTGCCTCGGTTTCGAGAAAAAACGTCTTCGGGGCCCGATACTCAGTCTCAAGGCCTTTCATCCCCGATTGAGAGGACTCTACACAGCATGCCTAGAGCAGGCCCAGTTTTCCGCATAGTGGATGACAAGCAAAAAAAAAAGCGCGGCGAGCGTTGAGATCAAAAGTATGAAAATGTATGAAGTACGTCACGCGTCGACGCTCAAACCGAAAACACATTTTGTTCCAACACCGCTCTCCGCCCCGCTCGGTGCTAAGACCTAAATCATGAATGGGCTGTTATGTCGAACGGCTAAGCCGCGGGAAATGTGTGTAGTATCCATTATAGTTATCGCGTTATCATCTGAGACCTAGGCCATATCATTTCTCTATATCTATCTCGCTTCCACTTTACTTTTTGGAATACTCAGATGATAATGTGAATACTATAGTGTTGTGTAATTATTTACTTACCTTTTCATTATCCCTCTGCAGTATATTATAAGTGGTGGCGACGAGATCGAACCCCGCTAGCCGGTGAGGTTGGTGTGCCCTCTGAGGTCCGTGGTGCAGACAGACGGACAGCGCGTGCGGACGACAATGCTTCGTCACTTCCCCGCCCCACTGCTGCATGAGCGACGCCGGGCATACTACTAGTGTGCCGCCGCGGGTTATTGCTGTCAGATATACAATGCTATTATAATCCAGATGGAAATTATAGGCTTTCTATGTCATTTTGAATGTTAAGGCGCGTTTCCATTATGCAAGTTTGTTGCATACAAGGTGCAAGTTGCATGCAAATTGTATAGTGGAAACAACTACTTGCAAACAAGTTGAAACTTGTATGCAATTCAAGTCAATACATCAAGTCATACATGTATGCAAGCATTTGCATAATGGAAACGCGCCTTTATAAAGAGAAGATTTGCGTTGTCGCGACGAGATAAAAAGGCCTTCATCGTAGCCTTGAGCAATAAGTTGTAAATGTTACATTCTGGAGCGCCCGACTACGATGACCGGCACTCGTATAATACTTCGTATTTTACTATTATGTGTGAATGCAGTCAAAGCAAGCAGGTATGTAAGAATCGTAGTACATGGCTATCAAGCCTCTGCTTATTCTCATAGGAATAAGGCGACAGTTTATGCGATTATAAAAAAAGTTTTATAATCTGTAGAACTTTACCTATAAATAATACCTTGTAGGTATATATTTCTTTAGCAAATCAAACAGTAAAATTGACAATCTAAAATAATAAGACATATACACATTATCATTTCACAACGATTATACAACATTTGAAAAAAAAATCTCATTTTTTTTTAACTTTTCCCAAAATAATTATATTAACATTATAGGTAAAAATTATCCGTGTGTTGACGGAGTAAGAATACAATAATATATCACCACCCCATCTCATCCCATGGGTGTCGTAAAAACCGACTAAGGGACTATCCCTGAATATTATTTTTATAAAATAAACAGAAGGATAACTTGAAATTAAACCCTATATCAATCCGTCTGGCCAGCGTGGTATTAGTAGGCCAAGTATCACTCCGATAGGAGGACGCCCGTCCTTGCAGTGGGACATTAATGGGCTGTTATGATGAAAATAAACGTATATGAGCTTACCTTTACTTTTAGTAGGATAATCTTCATCGTCGTCATCATCATCATCTATCCGCTTCTCCTTATCACTGGCTATCAACGACAACATTGTTATTGTCTTGCCTAGACCCATGTCGTCCGCTGTAGGCAAAAAAAAACATACTATTATTTTAGAAGATATAAAATATAATTGAGAGAAGGCCTATGTCGAGCAGTGGACTGCGATAGGCTAGTTGATTGATTGATTAAAAATGTAACCCTTAATAGGGCAAAGGGAACTATGTTACCACCTCATTAGCAACTCTAACGACCTTGTAATAAAGGTCAAAAACAATGAAAAAACTAAGTTACTTGTGCCCGTTTAAGGGTAAGCTCGAGTAGAGATTCGACCTTTACTAAGACAGATTCTGTTTCGAATCATAGCTGTGTGACGGGTGACGACCTCTGTGGCGCAGTCGGTATATAATATGGCTGCTACGCAGAGGTCTCGGGTTCGATTCTCACTCAATGCAAATATTTGTGTGCATGAACATGATTGTTTGCATTGGTCTGAGTGTTTTCTATGTATAATATGTATGCATTTACAAAAAAAAAAAAGGATTTAAGTATGTTTATCCGTTGTCTAGTACCCATACTACAAGCTTTGCTTAGTTTGGGACTAGGTGGCGATGTGTGAATGTGTGAGGATTATTTATTTATAGCTCGCTTTTCTTCCATTGTTTTATCAATTTGCTGCGGTAAAAACGGTTAGGTTATGTTTAATAGTATTATTTATTTATTTCTGTACACTAAAACATAACACAATAATTATACAATGACAAACATGTACAAAGACTCTGAAACTCTGTTGAAACTCACAAATGAGTTCTCTTCTAGCAAACCTGTTAATACAGGATAGTACAGCGAGCGACACTAATTAAGTTACAAAATCACGATTAAGTTCATGGCCCATTGCAAGGGCAGCATAAAGTTCATCAAATATTTTGAAAAACTATTAACAATATACTTTATGAAATTCACAATTCTTTAGATTACTAAATATTTCTTGTTTTTAAGCTCATTATTAACCCTGCCCCAGGTAAATCGTGACTCAGCTAGTATGCGCGTTAATATCCCGTTTATATAACATTTATAATAATTAAACGCGATAGTTTAAAAGTTAATATATTTTAATATTTTTTTTAAAGACCTTTTCCCTACTATCATCAAATTACGACATAAAATTTACGGACACAAAGCACATGTAAGCTAAAGACTATGATTTATTTTGTGAAACACAAAAATAATTATTTAGACTATGATATTTACCACGAATTAGTTTTATTGTGAAATAATCAAAATAAATTAATAACAGGTTAGTAACAATTAGATCGATATTGAAGAACACTAAATTCACAACAACTATGTAGTGTTCTTCAATAACTTGCCCAAAATAAAAATGTTCATTTGTATCGGTTTTAACTTTTAATTACTATTAATTACCAATTGTCACAGTGCTAAAACTGGACTACAAAAATCAAAAAAAGAAAGAAAGAAAGAAAATCTTTTATTGTAACGCAAAAATGCGAAAGTGTTAAGATTAACAACTTGCTTGATACCATATAAAAATAGAAAACTTTAATAGCTTGAATTTAACATAAACAGCGACATCTAGTGAAGAAACTTTGTAACAATTTTCAAAGACTAAAAGGTACTATCTATTTAAACGGACTTGCTTTAGAACGTAAACATATATGGCGTCATGTCAACCACAGACTAAAGACTTTAGTCTTTGATCTTTGAAAAATGTATAGGAATCAAGGACAAAATTCTATAATCTACAAATGTCAAATGGTAAAATTAATTGTATGTGTGAAATTTTACGTTAGAAAAAATTATATTTATTTAAAATTTGAGAAAGATAGTGGATAAGTCAAAGTGATTTACGTGTTTTCTATTGCATAAACGTTTAATGCTACTTTCCAGAAATTTTCATCTATAACAAAGTGTACGATTGATGTAAAAACTAGTGAATTTGCAATATGTGGTGTTTGTCGACAAAATAAATCAAGTAAGGATGAATACGGTATAGGTGCGGTTTAATTCAGTTTTTGTTATTGATACCTGTATGGTCCTTTTTGTCCGTATTATAAATAAGTAAGAAGTATTTAACTTATTTTATACAGTATCATTTTAAACAAACAAGGCTCACGAAATTGTAGACATGTGGAATGTTGATTCGGCGATCATTGTTCCGATCCGATCCTTTTACAAACTCAATTTGACAGACGCTTACCGCGACCGCCGCGCTACCGAGGCATTTTATATTTTTTTAAGTACTTATACTTATATGTAAATGTAATTCAAATCAATCAAATTTATTTCTAAACATATAAAAATATTACATAACATTATAAAGTATGTTGACTGGTCCCAAACTAAGCAGAGCTTGTAATATGGGTACCAAACAACAGGCATACATACTTATATTTAATTTTACATTTACCTACTAATTATGATAATAAAACGTGACATAATAAATAAAAACATATAAACTTTATAACACATAATAAATACAAATAAATCTGCTCTGTATATCCATTACCAGCAGGTCAATTCTCGTTACATACAATTTAATTTAACTTTATTTTAATTTAATTTTTAATTAATCCAAAAGTGGTATTCTGGTCCTTAAACATTTCGTTAAAAATAAAGTTAAACGTCAAGTTTGACATTTTTTAAAGGAGAACTGTCACTTTAAAAATTACAAGAATGCCATTCTAAGCTTAGTTACTGTACGATTACATTACTTTAAAAATAATTTAAATTATAAATACAAGAATACTAATTGTGTGACAATTTGACAACCAAAAGTTAAATTAACCGAATTTTTAACGATTTTAAGGTACGAGAATTGACATGCAGATTAAATATCTCTTAAAGGGCCTCTACGTCTTGGCTTCGGCCCGATGTATGCCTTCCAAAGAACCGGGTCTCCAATAGACCCGAGTATTATGGACAAGAGAATAATAATAACGTCATACCCAATATCCCAGCCCTTGGTCGCTGCGTCTCTCGCCACTGTAGCCAGGCTAGCGCATGCAGCTGATGAGGAAGTAGCGTGGATGTGAGTGCGCTGGGGGCCGGCGCCGTGCTGGTCTCTGAGGGACGCGAGGCGAGCGACGCGTACAGGTCGCGGAGACGGTCCAAGATCAGGCTGCGTTCCGCCATGTGGGTCGCCATCGCTACGAGAACAAAACTAAGGTTTAGAGTCTTCTCTCCTAATCCTAAAACGGACATCTTTTGACTAATATAATTCTTAACTGTATTGGCGGTCAAATCAAATATTACTCGATGTCATTACATCATTATTGTCATTCCCTAACTGACTACTGACCTTTTTAATAATGTTGCTCTTTCAATCTGTATTCATTTAATTATTATTATGTTACATTATTATACTTTTAGGTATGAGAAGTGTCTGGTGACCATGTTGTACTAAACCTATTTTAAGCTCACAAAGTTTAATTTATTTTGTTAACTATTTTGTAACATGTAACATCGTGTAAAGAAAATAAAGAATTGAGTTAAGAAAAAACTCACCCTGTTTGCCAAACATTCTAGGTTGAACTGCATTGCTAGCTTTCTGTATATCGTCCCATGATAGACCTTCCTTCTTATCGAAGCCATCGCGGGCTATGTCCAGTGATGTTGGGTTATCTGAAAATTATTTTAAATGACAATAATAAAAGTTTATACAAACATTTTTATCAAATTAGAAATAATAAAGATATAAATTTCAGTTTTAAAAGTTCTTTTATGTTGGTTATATTATTTTTTATAACTTTACTGAACATCAAATTGTAAAATGTCGTCAAATTTTTATAACTTTACTAAACAAAAAAAAAATGTATTTTTTTTTGTCGTGGGTTCGAATCCCATGCAGAACAATTGTTTGAGCGACCTACCAATTTTTGTTCTGAGTCTGGATGTGCGTAAAAATAATGTTTGTTAAAACATTCCTTGCGTTATAATTGCCGAAGTTGTCTTTTTAAAAATAAATAAATTAATAGTCGAAACATCTATCCCAGACTAGTGTGAAGGACTAGTCGGTGCGGGTAGGCCCCGGAAAACATATGGTGACCATATAGGTTGCATATTAGAGAAGGGCCAAATAAAGAGCACTCGTAACCGACGCGCATGTATGACTCGCTTAATGAATGTGTACGAGGCCGAATCTGTTTGCCAGGGTCGTGACAAGTGGCGTACTGTCGCCTGTGCCTACCTCGGACGTACGAGATAAGGCGTGAGTTTATGTGTGTATGTATGTACACCTATCGAAATAAATAAGATAACTTACCAGGTTCAACGACCATGTTGGCAACTTTATCACCCTGCAATCTAACTTGTTCTTCCAGATGTGTCAGCCGCTCTATTAGCTTGGCGCCGTGGTCAGGCAACGTATCGACATCCATCTCTTCTAGGAGGTACTGGAAAATAACATCATCATCTCAGTGTCAAGAGTGATTAGTTATTCTACGAGCTTTAGGGCTAAAACTGCATTACGCGGGTGCGGGGGCGATTTCATACAAAAGTGCTACGTCGCGAAAACCCGCGTGGACGTCCGTTACGGGGGGAGGCAGTTGCGGTTTCATAAACGGGCTTATATCCGTGTGGTGACGGAGTAAGAATACAATATGTCACCACCCCATCGCATCCCATGGGTGTCGTAAAAACCGACTAAGGGACTATCCGCCAATATTATCTTTACAAAATAAAAAAGAAGGAAAACTTGAAATTAAACCTTATACCAATCCGTCTAGCCAGCGTGGTACTAGTAGGCCAAGTGTCCCTCCGTCACGAGAGGAGGCCCGTCCTTGCAGTGGGACATTAATGGGCTGTTGTGATGAAACGGGCTTACTGGCTGTCGCTTCTTTTACGCTAGTCGTCGTTGTTTTACTACGTAATAATACATTAAGTTCTCCATCAACACAACTGAACATTCACAAAGATAAAATTGAACTAAGTATCCCTTCGTCAGTAGACGAGGCCCGTCCCTGCAGTGGGACATTAATGGGCTGTTATGATGATGATGATGAAACCCGGCTCCGCGTCGGATACACGCGACGCTGACAGTTGCGGGCGTCCGCTTACCGCAGCTTCAGCCCTTAGGCTGCACTTACCGAGACTTGCTAAAAAGACCTATCACGTAGTAAAGTACTTACAGCTCTTTAAAAGAGTCAATAAGGTTTTAAGTCTTGTTACTACAGCAGGGTTCGTCAGTAGAGGACTGAATGCTAATAAGACCAACAATGATGATGATGATGTGCCAAAAAGGCCCTCTTTTGACAAGCCAAGGCGAGTTGGATAGATGATGCATTTCTAGAAACCTCTCTCGAACACCTAATGAAAGCCATAGTGATGATTTTAGTTGGTAAACTGGTTTAGAAGGCATCACCTGCTTGCCTAAGCGCAGGACGACAGGTATAGACAAATATTTTCTCCACAAAAAAGAAAAAAAACAAAGTCTAAGTAAAATAAGACTTACCCTGATACTCTTAAGGTCTTCTTGCAGTGCATTTAGCTTCAACAGCTCAGTTTCCCTGATATGCTTCTTAACGTACACCACTTCCTGGTTAGGGTAGCTCGGTGGTGCCAAGTACTGCTTAATGTTCTGCGATATAGGACGCTTTGTCTCCTCATGCTTACTCTTAGGCGATTTCTTGATAACGGGCGATTTCTTTTCGCCTAACGACTTCCTGGATCTTGGAGATTTTTCTTTAACCTGTAAACGGAATAGTTAAAAATATAACATAATAATATGTCCAAAGATAAGTGTTATGTCAAGATTTCGTCTTTAATTAAATTAATATGTACTGGTATTGCTCTGATTGTACGACAACCTAGAGTAAAGCTGATGGGGTTGTAATTCCGAATACAACAATACCTTAATATATAAATAATTAAAACAAAAGACACAATATACTAAAACCAAAGGAAAATAGTAATACCCTGCAAGCACATTATGGAATAATGGGGACCAGATCAGATCGATACTTATTCTGAAGTGTTCATAATTTTTAAAATTGTATATTAATACACCTTCAAAGTTAAATAATTATCATAAACTCGCAGAAAATTTTACCACCAATGTTATCTTACTCAAGCGAAACTACTAATAACCATAATTAAATAATTTATATTTAAACATACAAAAACAGATCATCGGTCCACCGTGTGAGGGGTCTCCCCACCCTCCGCTTCCCGGTACGTGGTCGCCATTACAGAACCTTTCTGCCCCAACGGCTGACGACGACGATCTGGTTGGGACGGCGGGAAGCCGATGGATGAGGGAGGAACAGGACCGCACAAGGTGGCAATACTTGGAGGAGGCCTATCTCCAGCATTTGACGTCGATTGGTTGATATGATGATGATACAAAAACAACATAAAGAAGAGTCTACCAGCCCTTAGAGACAGAGATCAATTAACGCCATTTATAGACGGAAACTTATCATACTAATACCTCGACGGACTTCTACACTAAAGTATCTGGCCGTCGAAGAAAAGACACGAAAAAACCTTTTTTTAACTCTTTTTCTGACTACCTAATTAATCACGAGTGACAAGATAATTGTAATCAAATGAAATTCATAAAATAATTAAACTATTACTTACAGCATCAGAACCTCTAGGCATGATGACTAATTTATTTCACGTAATCATAAAAATATAATTGTTTATGAACCACAACACATTAAATCAACTAACAAATAAAATAAATAAAACGCTTCTAAAATCAAACAGATCAACTCAGTCACAGAAATACGTTGACGAATTTCAATTAATGTTACCACTGCCCTCATTTTTCTAATATAAATAGTTTAATTTCAAATAATAGCTAGATTTTCTCGAACTACCCACAAATACTTCGATAATTGGATGACAGATAGACAAGTCGTAAGTTGGTATTTTTTTCTTTGAAAAGGATAAATCATTGAATTACCTCTTCAATTTGGTTAATATAACTATCTGGTTTTTATATTGGTATAATCATCTTACAAACTGACAGTGACACTCCATAAATCTAAATCATACTGATCTTATAGGTTCAATATATCTTTTTTTTTAATTTCGTCGAAATAATATACAGATAGCGCGCGAGTTGAATGCAGAGCTTAGGAATGCGGTAGTGCTGTGATCTAATTATAATTATTGATTGACATTCATGTCGATAAATTTAAACAATGTTATAGGTTTAATTTCATTTTGTACACTAGATTAACATGATGAAAAAAGAAAACAATTTCATAATTATCTCATGTTTTAAACGGTTTTATTTAGCTCACCCCGTTTGTTTTATTATTTATTCTTGGGTCAAATTTAGTATGTAATTCAAATTCCTGTCAACCGATTAATCTGAAATTTTGTATACACTGTAGATTTCGGTGACAATACAATTATGTTTATTCATTAACATTATAAATTCAAGATGGCCGCGGCTACAAAATGGCGGATAACGTAGGTTTTATCAATCCCATCAATATGGGTATCAAATGAAAGTGCTCAACCAGTAGAATACAATGTACTATATAAAATTAAAATCCAATGTGGCGGCCTCTACAAAATGGCGGATAACTTAAGTTTTATCAATCCCATCAACATGGGTATCAAATGAAAGGTCTCAACAAGTAGAATACAATTTACTATGCAAAATTGAAATCTAAGATGACCGCCGCTACCAAATGACTGATAACAATTTTTTATCAATCCCACCAAAATGGGTATTTTATTTTATTTTATTTAAAATTGGAACAACAAACAGCTACATTATACCTAGTCGGGTCGTAAGTTCTGTCAAAAACTTTTAATGTGATTAATGATACAGTTTTTGATAATTGTTTAAAAATTATATATGAAATGAAAGGTAATTAAATGCACAATCCAAATTTATTTACATTATTCAAAATGCCCTCCCCCATTTTGAATACATGCCCGTAATCGACGCGGCCAGTCGTCGATCGCAGCACGCACCACATTCATGTCTATTTCTGCCGCTGCTTTAACCAGAGATGCTCGGAGAGACTCCAAATTCTGATGAGGTTTAGCACAGACAATCTCCTCCAAATGTTGCCATATCTTGTAGTCCAGTGGATTTAGATCTGGACTAGAAGAGGGCCAGTCTTCATGACCAATGAAGTTAATTCCTCGGGCGGTCAGCCAGTCTTGCGTGCTTCGTGCCCTATGAGCTGGCGCAGAATCCTGCTGGAATATCCAGTGTCTGTTTTCGAACATTGTTTGGGAAAGAGGTTCCACTATGTTCGTTAGGACGGTATTTTGGTATACAACGGCACTGGTTTTTACACCTTTTTCACAAAAAAACACCTCAGTTAATCCTGTATAGGAGACTCCAAGCCAAACCATGATTGACGAAGGATAATGCCCACGCTGCACCCTTGGAATACGCGCGCTTGCTTCTTCACTGCTATGGGCATACACTTTGTCATTTTGTTTGTTGTAGCTTTCTTCGATGTTAAAAATTTTTTCGTCGGAAAACAAAATTTCGCGGTATTTTTTTCCCGCGTACCGCCTTAACAAAGCTCGGGATCTTTCCAGCCTAATTTTTTTCAAACGCTCATTCAAAAAATGTCCGGTCTTTTTACGATAAGCTCGTAGTCCTAGGTCTTCATTTAACACTCTTTTAATCGTGGTTCTGCTTAGGCCCATCTGAAGAGCTAAGATTTTTTGCTTCCGGACGGGATTTCGTTGAATTCGCGCCTTCACGGCTTTGATGACCGCTGGTGTCCTAACTGTGCGAGGTCGGCCGCTCCTCTTACGATCTTCGAAGCTTGAATCTTCAGTGTACCGTTTGATAGTGCGATAAACAAACCGTAGTGTTATTTTCAATTTTTTCAGAAAGTTGAAAATCTCTGTTGGCGCGTAACCACAGCGGTGCAACGCGATAACCGCGACTCTATCTTCCTTTTGCGACCACTCCATATTTGAAAATGAATAAAAATGATTACTTTCTTTATATTTGAAAAGGGCGAATGTTCTATTTTTAAAATTAGTCGAAGCATATGTGGCCAGTATTCGAAGATAAAAAAAATATGGATGTGACAGAACTTACGACCCGACTAGGTAGATATACACATTAAAAATAATAAAAAAATCTTATAAACAATAATGCAGCCCACAGCGCTGTTCACAGATTACCATAAATATATAATATATATGCTGTATGTTGACTCTTAGAATAATATGTTACTGTTTTATTTCCAGTAAAGAATGCATCCTAATTTTTCTTATACTCGCATATACCTACTAATATTGAATTTAAAAAAGAAAATATATATATATATTTTGTAACTGAACTTCAGTTGACAGGTCTCAGGGTGTCAAACAGAAGAACCCTAAACTTTGCTTCGGAACTGTTAAAAATATCAATGTGCTCAAATGTCTCATTGTATGCAGTTGTCATGCGTCGAATAGGTGATCGAAGACCAGTGTTGGTTCGACAGGTGTTTGTAGCAAACAATTTACCAGTACGCACTTGCCGTCTGTGAACAGTCCTGGGTACAGCATAACAAAGTACATTATTCAAGTCTACACAATCAAAGCTACCGTTGACAAGCTTGTATAAAATAATTGCCTCCAGCTGCTTACGCCTAGACTGGAGCGTTTATCCGGAGGGTATCAAATAAAAGGGCTTGACAAGAAGAATACAGTGCACTATACAACCTCAATACTTAAGATGGGCGCAGCCACTAAATGGCGTATAATAATAAGATTTAAATTTAGAAATTGAATCTGTAATTTAGGTATCTGATTAATCCGGCCTGAATCCACCACCCAAGTCAAGATTTTGTATCGTGTTGAGGACTGTGTGGCGTTAGGGTGGCTAAAAATGATACGTCGTTAGCGGTACACCACCCAAGTTAAGGTGAAAGGTTCAAACGCGCCGAGAACTGTATGGCATTAGGGTAGATAAAAATGATATGTCGTTAGCGTTTTCCCCTCAAGACTTAAGCGCATATTGTTGTACATAGCCTTGCCCCTTTAATGGACCTCTAGGGGGGTCGACCGTTTAAATGTACATTACTCGTGGGAACTCAGATGTATGCAACAGATGTACCTTCCGTCCGAATTGATTTCGCAAGAGACGGAGTACATCTTATACACCCGAAAGCCATACAGTTTCCAGCTGAGTACAATTACGGGAAGGCTGAAAGAAGAATTTGCCTTTAATACTATCATGGGCTTGTACAATACATAAAATGCAGGGCAGCACTGTGGATCACGCAGTTGTATACTTAGGTGCGAAACTGTTTGAAGAAGGTGAAGCCTACGTGGCTCTTAGTAGAGTAAGGTCTTTGCAGGGAGTACGTATAGAGGAGTTGGACTGCAATAAACTTACGGGCAAGAAACCTTGCAATAATGAAGCACTAAATGAATTAAACATAATGCGAAATAAAAACTAGAAAATAAAAATAGGTAAAAAACTTTTTAAGTTAAACGGTTTTATGTTAAACATACATTGCAATGTTTAAGATAAATGTACTAAGAAACAAAAATAATAAAATAGATACAGTCGTGGGAATTCTAAACATTTATGCAAAGACTAGACTAAAATAAAACCGTGGGGCACGTCAATTCTATGAGCAAGAAAATAGTAAGTAATTACCTCACCGTCTGCGGGCCAACTGCCTAACGACGAATTAAACGATTCTTCTATCGCACAAAGTCGATAAGTTGTAGACAATTGACGTGCCCCACGGTTTTATTTTAGTCTAGTCTTTGCATAAATGTTTTTAATTCCCACGACTGTATCTATTTTATTATTTTTTGTTTTTTCGTACATTTATCTTAAACATTGCAATGTATGTTTAACATAAAACCGTTTAACTTAAAAAGTTTTGAACCTATTTTTATTAATAATCATTTCACAAAACGGAATAAAAAATAACACGGGAACTTCAGTATTACTATTAACACAATAACACGGCAAACGTACGATAGTTGACAAGGATGGCACAGCACTACACTGCAGGCGCGTGAGGTGGGGCGTGCGGATAGCGGGGGGAGATGCTCCCGCTCTTTACCTCAGACCCCGACTGCATTCAACTCACGCGCTATCTGTAGCTACGAACTTTCTTTTAGTCTGCTTTTAAAACAGCCACAGAATAAGAAAGAATAACATAACTACAACAAAAATAATAGGTCTTTACCTATGAAATTGCCGTTTTATTTCTATTATTTTAAAATTAATATGAACACTGTGACAGCTAACATAATATTGACAAATTATAGCCAAGATGTTTTGAACACTCTGAATGATTATAACAACTTGAACGCTATGTCTGTGAACATAAAATTGGATATGTATTCTTCACATAATTTTGACTATTTTGAAAGTAAATATCTATCTGACGCTAACTGTACATGCCACTTGTCACACAAACACACACTTAATAAGCAATAATAAGATGTATGAAAACAAACTCACCTCATCTTCATCATCATCATCACTGCTAAGCGCTATAATCTCCGGCTTATTATCTATAATAGTAACATCATCATCATATTTGATAAAATTCTCCGGCCTCACATCACCAACAAACGTTACATCATCATCCTGTATAAAATTCTCTTTATCATCACTACTAATTTGAGCTTTATTCTTTAAAGCATTAATAGGTTTATCACTTGTATCATTTACTATGATACAGTCATCGGGATTAACTTCCTTGTCTTTTAGTGTATGGTTACTTATGTTGTGTAAAGGACTTGAGAATGGTGAACATGATAGTCTTGAAGAATCGCCTTGTGTCTTATCAGGAGATGAAAGCGGTGGGCCTTCTGGTAAATCTGAACAGTTTGATATGCCACTCCTGGCTGAAGTTGGTCGGCTCTAAAATTGCAATAAAGTATTTAGATTCTACAGTTGAAGTGTATTCATTTCCATAAAACTATTTCTAATAATTGGCTTGCGTGGAATTCGAACCCGCGCCGCGGCAGCCCTTACGAGACCTTTATGCCACTGAGGCTGAATACACTAAGCAAGTCATAGTGTTCATATGTCACATAAAGGTAATTTTTAATATTAGGGAAAAGTAAGCAATTAACTGTTTTAACAATTATTTGTTTAATAAAAACACAATTTAATATCAAACACTGAAATTGTACTTACTTCATCAGAAATAATAAAGTCAGACCCGTCACTTTCATCGTCACCTTTAGGTATAACACCCATAATACTCATCCTGGTGGCTCTAGACATTACCAACTGATCTTCATCAGGTCCTTCATCTTCAGAACTACCATAAACCACTTCATCATTGTCAGACTCCTTACTAATTTGGTTTGAATCATTAACTTCACGTTCAACGTTATTCGTACCATTCAAAATACTTTCGTCAACTGCATACTCAACTGTACTTCCAGTACTATTTACATCCGGTTGATTTTGAGCTTTATTTTCATTGTCTTTAGAAGCATGGTCGCTGTCTTCAAAAGTGTCACCGTCAATCACGTTATTCCTTTTCGGAACTTCATCATCGGCTTTGAAAGCCTGGTCACTATCTTCAAAAGTATCGCTATCAATTACGTTCTTATTACTAGGAACTTTGAGTGGAGTTTCTTGCAAGCATTGTTGCTTCTTAAGCTTATTATGTTCGATAATAATTGAGTTTTCCGTATCAGAATCAATTAACATAACCCGTTTTTTAGTTCTACGTATTATAACTGATTCATCCATGTCTGGTGTTTTCTTTTTTATTGGTGGTCTTCTTCTTGGTACCATTTCTGGTGAACATTGATTTTCTACAAAAAATATATTAAATTTAGTGAGAGTATTTACAATATTATTTTACTAGATAATATAGAGCAAGCATAACTTAATGTGTTTTAAAAAATATCATCTGGCTCCTCCCCTCATCCCATTTTTCCATAGGGTTGGTGCAACATGTATGCTCTTTCCATTCATCTCTGTTTCTCATCATCTCAACATTCACTCCTTTCCTAGCCATATGATCCCTCACACAATCCATCCATCTCTTCTTTGGTCTATCTGTTTTGTCTACTGTTTTAAAAATTAAAATTTAATAAAAAATATTGAAGAGTCTTACCATCATCTTCATCAGAAGAAGTCATGACAACTTTATTGGATGATACCGATTGTTTTCTGTTTCTAAGTCTATTGCTAGAATCTGTAAACATTTAGATGCTTAGATATTTCCTTGAATGAAATGAGTAGTTAAAACTAAAATAATGAAATCAGTACAAATAATTCAAAAACAGACTAGACAAATTATCTCACAAATGAACAAAGAAATTTGAAGTAAAGAAGCAGGATACAGGCATTCATCAGTTGCACGTCAACTGCCTGCCTGATAACTAAATAATAATAATAATGAAATGATGATGATGCAGAAGGCATGGCACGCATTGTGAGGAGGTTCCTATCTCTGGAACCCTAACCACCGGTAGCTTGGTCCCTGTACCCGAAACCGGTGAGTCTACCTTTTTTTTATATTTTTAAATGTTTTTATTTTTTATATCTATATTTAAAAATGTAACTAAATGTGATTAATGTAAATAAAGAGAATAATAATAAACTATTCAACTTAATAAATTTTTTATATTCATGGTACCATATTGAACCAAACAAGTATTTATCATTTTTGTTTTTTTAATCTGATAAAAATAGAATCTTCATCCTTTTATTATTATAAATTGTTACTTACCATCATCACTACTTAATATAACATGTTTATCAGTCACACCACTTTGTCCAAGTACTGATTTAGATTGGTCCAGAGGCAAGCTCTCGTCAAGATTACTTTCATCTGCAATGAAGTGAATAAACAATAACATGTTTATGCATGTTCAGCCATAATATAAATTCCTCAGTGTTAAGTTATTTCAATAAAATCTCAAGATAAAAAGAATAGCAAGCCTATAAATTTTATTATCTGAATGAAATTATACATTTTATAACACAACCAAGAAGTCTTTGAGTAACTGAGTCTCACCATCTGTAGATTCTTCAGACTCCGCTACAAAAACTGTGTTATTCTTTTTCTTTACACCGAAAGATTTTTCTGATAAGCTATTATCAATAAATTCTGCTTCAGAATCGTCACTATCATCAACAGAAGCATTACGGTATTCAAAAAATGAATTCTCCATTGTATTTCACAGTGGAACTGATTTCACAATACTTTATAGTAATCGGAAATATTTGTTTAATCAATGAAATCTTTCATTTTACACCTATAAAGCATACATTACACTACTTTGTTGGTTTTCTTCAAAGATCAAATTGTTTCAAAGTAACATTAATTTTCTAACCAAAACAATTTTTGAAAATAAATTGTCGTTGATAAGTTGCGTTTTGTTTTTGCTACATACTTCATTCATTAACAAATCACCACAGAAGGTAATTTTGGGTTTCTAATTACTAAACGTCGATCTTTATAAAAATAATAATGAATCTTCATTAAAATTTTATAATACAGTTTTACTAATTTTCTTAAAGAAGAATTAATTGAACGTACTAAATATCTTAGAGATTATTACAACATTAGATGATCGTGACAATTGATAAAAGTTTTTATTTTACGCAATATGTATTGGTTGCATACAAATCATATAAATCAATGATACAAATAAACGTATTCATTAGTTTTTAGCACTGATAAAAACGCCTATAATACTTAGCAGAATGCGTTCAAACCGGGAGCTTGTGATACTGTGCATGTGCACCCCTTATTGAAATGGCCAACAAACTAAGAAGATGAAAAATGGTATCAAGAAGAACGAAGAATAAGTAATTTTTCATCTTTTGACACAACAGCTCACAAACCACCTATAGGCCGACCGTTTATCTCAGTCCCCGCCTGCGGTATGAAAGGGACGAGGGGGCGGGGTAGCGGTGTCCGTTATGTTAGCGTACACAAGAGCTATATCGAGTTGGTTGCTATGCCAAATAAAATAAGTTTTTACAAAAAAAACCGACTACAAAGACAAAAATTGCACTAAAAATTAAAAAATAATTAGTTGTATTTTGGTTTTGCAACATTAAATCAGACATTCTTTTTACTTAATTATAATCTAAAGAATAGGTTATTTTAATTATTGTAAAAAGTATTGTTAAGGATATTTCTTGAAGAGTCTACAAATATATTTATTTGTAGATTCTTTAAAATATAATCAAATTATTACAAATGATGTAATACTATTGTTATTTTTGGAGTCGGTGTCAGCCACTATAATTATATTCTATTTTATATTCCTGACTTAAAATTTAAAGAAATATGGCGTCGTGTTATACACAGACTAAAGACTAAGATGAGAAAGTACTACGAATCAAAGACAATTACTTAAAATTAAAAACCATTTAAAGTGATCAGAATGTGTTATACAGAACTTTATTGCCTTTTCTAATGACTTTGTATTTGACTTTGCATTTTGCATTATTGATCCTATTTGTGTCTTATTTACAATTTTATTGCATAACACCTTCCTAGTTCAAAATAGTGATTGCTTCAAAACCCTCTAAAACGGTATCGGTTACTTTCAAATTTCACTAAAACCTAAAGTTAACTTTGAAGTCCCCTAAAACGAATCTATTTTTCAAATAACCTCGTTTTTCAAATTGTTTTTATTAAAGAAAGATGTTTGTTGGGATTGCTAGATTACAATAATAATATAATGTTAAAAATCGTACAGAATTAAGGTTGTTAGTAAGTTTAAAGGTCATGGCACATTATACCGGCACCGCAACAGCACCGCTCCACACCAGCATTTAACTTGTCATTCAATTTAGAGCATTAAATCGTGTGTAGTATAATATATTTCATAATGTCAATATGAAAAAGCCAACGGCGGGCAGTCAGCGCGCTTGCCGCTACCACACAACTCGACCCACAGCCCGCGTGCTGCAAGCGAGCGGACCTTATGCGTACAGCGCGCCGACGGCATGCTCATTACGTGCCGACTCCGAGTCGGTAGACATTATGAAAACGTGCAAGTCCTAAGCGTGTTCAATCATAAATGTCTTACAACAATATTGAGTTCGCGGTGACAGCAAGCTTACACCTCGCGGCCACCGCGTGGACTGTGAGCTTACACGTCGCGGCCGGCGCGCGGACTGCGAGCTTGCACCTTGCGGACAACGCGTAGTTAGCGCGCTGGCAGCTAGCCGTAGTCTAAATTCGAGGCGACGCCGTGCAGCAGCTGTGCTGTTGCGGTGCCGGTATAATGTGCCATGACCTTATGACGTTTTTCATGAATTGTCGACATTTAAGAAAAATCACTTTAGGGGTTTTTGAAATTATATGACTCATATATACATTAAAACAGGTATGATTTAAACATATTAATTTGTAAGAATCAATCTTAGAAAATATTTACAGATAATAAGAACAATATTAAGAGCTTTTTTTATTTTTACACACTACCATAACGGACACCTAGTCAGTATGTCAGTATGACACTAGTGCAGTAAGCTAGTCCGTCTTCTATACAATTTACAAATTTCAAAGATGGTGGCGTCATCTTGCCATTTAAACTCGTACTTTCTTAGAGAAAATATGCAATCTAAATTATTACACAATTTAAAGCCTGACCAGAAAAATAAATAACCTCTCCAGGTATTTCGATTGGTTTAGGGTATAATTTCAATATTTCCTTCTTTTTATTTCATAAAAATAAGCTAGCTAAAAATTAGAGCTGTCTTGTGATGTGATGTAGTTCGGGTCACAGTATTTTAGATGGCGCCGTTTTGCCAAAAAATCAAGAGATAGCTCTCTCCTTTGTCCTCGCCCCCCGCGCACCCCTATTACCGCAGGCGGGGTCTGAGATAAACGGTCGGCCTAGTTATAGTTTGTGGGCTCCAGGTTAGAGATATTGTTCACTCAAAAGATCCCGTACGGTTTGTATTTGCATATTATCAGGTTTGGGAGTAACAGAGGCTGTATGTGTCCCGCTGACGCAATGAAGCTATTTTATGAATATTATTTTTCTTTTATTTCCGGACACTTTTCTTCATCGCACTACGCGTCAATAAGTCTTTATTTAAATTCTGTTGGGTAATTGGGTAGTAGTACCGTACTACTACCCAATTACCCAACAGAACTCATTCCGCTAAATAATTTTCATTCCTGTTTTATTTTACTGTCTACTGCTGAAGATAGCCATCTCATTTAAAAGAAAAGCTAGGCCTGGTTGGTACAGGGTTTATTACAAGTTTTTCTTGCTGTCTTTACACTTCTTTAGTCAGCGCTTAAGACATCCAAAAGAATACTATAGTAGTTTATAGTAGTTAGTTAGTTTTTAGTTTATAGTAGTTTTGACTCTCTGCCTGTAGTTACATACATACATAAACTCACGCCTTATCCCGTCCGGGGTAGGCAGAGACGACAGAAGTTAACTGCCTAGAGTTCTTGTAAAAGAACATATAACTTTTTCAATTATTCTCTGCACACTGGTGTGACTATCTGTGTATGACTCTCAAAACATGGTTTTATTATTTTAGTAATAAAAAAGGGAGAAAATAGTTTTATCGATATCGATAATATGTGCGCTGAGTAAAGTTATCCTCTATTTTATTTTCTCTGTGGTGTTTGGTTTCTGTCTGTCTGATGAATGAATGCCTAAAAAATATTGACGACGAACTTTAGTTTCTATTTTATATCATTTACTTATTTCCAATTTGTCTTAATTCGAAAACTTTATCTAAGTGATTCAGAATAACAGTCATAATGACTGAAGTACAATTGCAAGAATTCAAATTGGACCCTGACTCAGAACTTAGGTTCGAAGTGGAGTCAAAGAATGAAAAAGTGGTTTTAGAGGTAATTTCACTTCAATTATGCTTAATTTTAAGCCGCAATAATCGCCAATCATAAGATTATTTCACACTTTGAGTGATGTGCGTGCATTTGATACCATATGTTAAGGTTAAGATTTTGTTTTGATATAGGTCAAGAGCGGTTATGCGGAGTTGTTTGGTACAGAACTTGTGAAAGGGAAGCCTTATGAGTTCCATACGGGTGCTAAAGTGGCCGTTTTCACGTGGCATGGTTGTACTGTAGAACTTCGAGGGAAAACAGAGGTTAGCTACATGGCTAAAGAAACACCAATGGTGAGTAAAGCCTGATGATACTGATATGCTAACTTTAAACGGATTTGTGTAATGTCCCTGCGCAGGGATAAGGCTGTTCCAGCAACGAAGGAAAACTTGTCTTACTGACCAGACAGATTTGTATAGGGTTTTGTATCAAGTTTTGTTTTGTTTTAATAGAAAATCTGTGCTTAGACGCTACAACCCCGTATAATACTTCATCATCACATGGGGAAAATAAGGTATACTTATACTGAATTGTTTTCACCAACCTAAATTTTTCAACACATAAATTTCTTGTGAACAATAGTTAATAGTAATCAGTATATTCTTGTTTTTCAGCTTTGATTTTATTAGAAACCAAAGCTACTTATAATTTTTTAACACATTCCGTAACCACATCCTGTGTCTAAGAAATTTTGTTATCATAGCTAACTAAGCATGTTTTTTCAATTTTCAGGTAGTATACTTAAATGTACATGCAGCATTGGAACAACAAAGGCTAGCAGCAGAACAGGAGTCCACAAGAGGCCCAGTTACCATGGTAGTAGGGCCTGGTGATGTAGGAAAATCAACATTAACAAGAATACTGTTGAATTATGCCGTTAGAATGGGACGTAGGCCCATATATGTGGACCTTGATGTCGGACAAGGACATATTAGTGTACCTGGTACAATAGGTGAGTAATAAATAAATAATAATCATCACACATCGCCACCTAGTCCCAAACTGAGCAAAGCTTGTACTATGGGTACTAGACAACGGATAAACATACTTACATACTTTTTTTAGTAAATACATACATAATATTATACATAGAAAACACTCAGACCAATGCAAACAATCATGTTCATGCACAAAGATTTGCATTGAGCGGGAATCGAACCTGAGACCTTTGCGTAGCAGCCATGTTATATACCCACTGCACCACATTTAAAATCAATTGTGGTCCCTTTTAATAAGGGACTTTGACTGTTACAATTTTTTATTTTTATTGTTTTATTAATAGAGAGGCAGTTCATTAGCAACTAATAAATGCCTGTATCTGATTAATAATGTTGTGATTTCATTGTCTAATGTAATTGTAAAGTTCTTAAGCTGATCCATTGTCAGCATAGATTTGATAAGATTCCATAATTTACTTTAAGTTTATATGATCCTGTAATTCCTTAGAACATTAATTTTTGTTTAAATAATAATTAAGCCCTTCTTATTTTTTCAGGAGCATTATTAGTAGAAAGGCCTGCTTCAATTGAAGAAGGGTTCAGCCAGCAAGCTCCTCTAGTCTACCATTTTGGGCACAGTTCTCCAGAAAATAATCTTGAGTTATATAACACTATAGTGTCAAGGCTAGCAGAAGTGATCGCTGAGAGGTGTGAGAATAATAAAAAAGGTAGGCAGCAAGCAAAAGTTTAATAATCAAATATTCAAATGAGATTTAAAAAGAAAATATTTACTTACTCATTGTCTCTGATCCCACAGTTAGGTACTTAATTTAAATGCAATTTATTACTGATTGGAGATGATGACGACGGATTGAAGTTGTATTTGGACTTCTATCTGTTGGCTTCATTTGTGGACTGTACTCGCACTTTCCATCAGGTTCAATATAGTCATATTGCCGTGGTTAGTATATATTAACCTTTTGAGCGCCAGAGCATAAACGCTTCGCCGTGCCCTCCACGCCAAGCCGCAAATTCAATAAAATAACCTTGAAAATAGTAGGGAGTCCAAAACTGTATCGATAAACATAAATGAGTAAAAATTTTCGTCTGAAATTTGTTGAATAAACAGCTTTATAACACAAAAAGAATATTTATTTAACCTCATCTCCTACTGTAATAAACTTAACACCACATTTATACCAACTACCAATAAAAAAATCAACTTTTTGAGACACAAAAATACATTTAAAATTGCAGCAAGTTACAGCACTATTCTTTATGAGTTGTCTAGTATATATGACAATGGCGTCGCCAACTATCCTTTTTTTTATAATCTCTCGCTTCTGATTAAGGATGTAGCTGTACAGTGTGTACTTATCGACTTTATTTATTAAATTTATATGAACCAGGTATCATTGTGGATTGCCTATAAGCAATTTAAATTGTTTTTGTGTCTGTCTGTAACTGTTTATCTCTGGATCGATTGACAGAACTTTTGTTGTTAAATAGCCGGTGTTATAGTGGGTTACCTAAGCTTTCTTTAGACTACTTATAGGTTTAGTAGTTCATTTTATAATAAAAAAGAATTTTTGATCGGTCCTTTATTTACTTATTGTTATTTTCATCATCAAATTTAATTATAATTACAATAATAATTAGAGGTAGGTACACGAATCATACCTACTCATAATATCACAAATCATCATTTTAACTAGAAACAAATCAGCTTTGCAGATAAATTATTTTCATACGGCGACATATCAAGCTATAGAAAACCAGTATAAACTGACCTTGCGCCTCTACCATCAGCCCCAAAATCAGTTAATACGTAGTACGGTGGTACAAAAAAACACTTACATACAATGTAGGTTATAATAGTATCTAGTATTTGGTAACAATTTAAAAAATCACAATAATATCACAAATATGTTTCATTTTTGCTTTAATCTTAGGTATCTACTTATATTAATAAAAAGAAAATTTGTTAATGTCCCTCTAGCGGGCGACGAACGAGAAAAATAATATACCTACTTATTTTGTATTTAGTAACAATTTCAAAAATCACAATAATATCACAAATGGTTCACAATTTTAAAAAATCACAATAATTTCACAAATATGTTTCATGTTTGCACTAATCATATTAATAAAAAAAATCAAACTGTGCTGTGGTAATTTTTAAAACATGGCGCAGCACATAAATAAACATTACACTCCGTGCATAAAAAACGAGTATTTCTTCTTATGTACTGCACTGCACTAAAATTTAAAGCCCGCGCCTCTGACGTCACTCGTTCGTCGTCCATTCGTGACTATGGCGCACAAGGGACTGATAATTGTTGATGCACTAGGGATGCGCGCGAGTTAAAATTTGCAAATATCGAAAATTAGACCTTACCATCTTTATTTTAAAATGTGTAGTTGGTAGTATTGTTTAGTAAAGTTTCTTTTAAAAAAATAGTTTAATTTTTAAAGATACTGCTTTAACATAATATAATAATAACATATTAAACATTAAAGTTTAACTTTAAGCTTTGTTACTTCCTAAGGATATTCATCATGCGTTACATCACTATCTGTCTGGTATAAGTGACTTTGGCGTGTGAGGGACTCCTTTATTTTCTGTTTTAAAATATTTTTTTGTACCTTAATTTCTCAGTACCCATGGTATAATTAGATTCGTTTCATGCACATAAATACGGACAGCAGTTTAAACTTGTAGGATATATAAAAAAAAAGACAAACGTAATGCTTTAATTCTTTATTTCGCGTCAAATTGCAACACAGTTTTAGGTCATATTTTTGTGACGTTGGCGTACAGGGTCAGATTTCACTTGTCACGTTTTTATGACTTTGGCGTTCAAAAAGTTAAAAAAAAAATGACTACACAATAAACTATTTAAATCTAAAGATAATTTTATTTATTTTAATGCCTCTGTTATTTTCAATAATTAAATTTATACTCAAACTGAGATTTATGTAGAATATAATTTTACCTTTTCTGTTTTTTAATAATTTCCACTGCTCTCTCTTGTTGGTTAAAAATTGTCTTGAATTTGTACTACTTCTAACAGTTTGTATTGTATTGATTTCAGCTTCAACATCAGGTGTTATAATAAACACATGTGGTTGGATCAAGGGAGCAGGTTACAAGGTGCTGACGCATGCTGCACAAGCATTTGAGGTGATCATTTTATATTACATTTTTTTATTATTAAAACTTTACAAAAAACCTGTTATCAATGTGGTTTGTTAGTGTTATATCTCTTGGATTTAACCCTCTGTGATATGGATCACAGAGAGTGGAGTATCCCATCTGGGGCAGGCAGAGACGACTGAACGCCACTTGATCTGTGATCTTGCATCTATGTTTTTCCATTAAATTCTTGTGTACCTAGTATACCAAGAAGATATTTTGTAAAAACACATTTTTTATACATATATTTTTTTAGGTTGATGTTATTCTAGTCCTGGACAATGAGAGGCTATACAATGAACTAAAGAGGGATATGCCCAAATTTGTCAAAGTTGTCTATCTTCCCAAGAGTGGTGGAGTAAGTATATTATACTTGTTTAGTTTTATAAAATTATAGTCTTTATTATTAGCTCTTTAATGTCCCATGCCAGAGACAAACAAACAAAAATATTGTTTTTTTCTTAATATTCCATTAGTGATAGAAGGATAATTTGATCTTACACTAATTGTAATTGTGTGGCCGCTCGAGGATAGTACATATCTCTCGCCAAAAGAGAATAAGTTCGTAGAGTGGTATAAAGATAGTAACCTCAAGCAGTTAGTACATAAACACACCAGATTTCGACAGGGAAACCAACCATCTGTTTTGGATCTAATATTGACAAATGATGATGCATTGATAGCTAGTGTCGACCATCAAGCACCGATTGGAAAGAGTGATCACACTTGTTTGGTGGCTACTATACAACTTGAAGCACATAATCGAAATAGCGAACCAACATGGAGACTTGATTATAATAAAGCCAATTTCGACAAAATCTATGAAAGTGTACACACCGCCTTACTTGGAAGTATATCGAACTTAAATTGTGCAAACAACCAATACGAGTCTTTCCTCAGTACACTCCGAGTTGCAGTCAATCTATACGTACCTAGAACAAAACGTACCCATCATACCGCCACAGACAAGCCTTGGATTTCACATGAGTCAAAACAACTGATTAAACAAAAAATGGCATTATGGAATAGATACATCTTGACTGGACTTGATGAAACTTACAAGGAATACAGAAAAATAAACAATAAGCTCATAAATCAAAACAGAACAAAACGTATAACATATGAAAGTAACATATTAAAAGCAGGGCCAAAAAAATTCTACTCATATATAAGACAACAAGTAACATCAAAGATAAGTATACCAACAATTTTGCATAACAAACTAGGCCAAACTGTGACCATGTCCAATGAGATAGCAGAAGCATTCGCAGATCAGTTTGCAAGTGTTTACCAGACAGAACCACTTAATAACTTTCCTATAATCGATCCACTACTACGAGTTGAGGACTCTATCGAAGAAATCCTATTCACAAAAGATAAAATTAAGTTGGCCATCAAGGAAATGAAAACAGATTCCTCACCAGGACCGGATGAAATTCCTGTAATAATATTGCAAAAATGTGACCTCACAAATTATTTAGCATTATTAATGCAGACATCCTACAACACAGGCATCCTACCAGACTTGTGGAAAACTGCTATTGTAACCCCTATATTCAAGAAAGGAAGTAAACTAGAGCCCTCTAATTATAGACCTATCAGCTTGACCAGTGTAGTTTGCAAGGCTATGGAGAAAATCATAGTGAAACATATTAGGCATTTCTTCATGAGCCATTCAATAATTCCTGACCAACAACATGGTTTCTGTCCGCATCGTTCTACCGTATCTAATTTGCTATCTTGTCTATCGTCATGGACAGCAAATTTCAATAAGAGAGAACCTATCGATGTGATTTACTTAGACTACGAAAAGGCTTTTGACAAAGTACCAATTGAAAGACTTTTACAGAAATTGGAATTTGTAGGAATAAGGGGAAAACTGTTGAACTGGATCGAAGCGTTCCTTAAACAAAGAACTTTCCAAGTGAGAGTGGGTAATACTTTGTCAGATCAACGCATAATACGAAGCGGTGTGCCACAAGGCTCCGTATTGGGACCGGTACTGTTTATTATCTACAGTTTCGATCTGCCTCACTGTTTAAAATGTAATGTCAGTATTTTCGCGGACGACACTAAACTTTTTGCTGACCCACTGATTAATTATGAAGATCTTCAAGCAGACTTGGACCAAATAGCAAACTGGTCAAAAGAATGGCTCTTGAGCCTAAATGCTTCAAAATGTACTGTACTGCACATAGGCAACCGAAATCCTCATCATACATACACAGTAAACAACACACAACTTGTGGCGGCAACAGTGCAGACCGATCTAGGAGTGAAGATTGTAGAGGATCTGAAGTGGGAGGCCCACATAACATCTATTACTAAGAAAGCTAAAAGCTTAATCTACCTCATCAGGAAGGCTTTCGGAATCTTAACTCCCGACATGATGCTGAAAATCCACAAAGCATTCATAAGACCGATCCTAGAGTATGCATTCCAGGTGTGGAGCCCCTACTTTGCTAAAGATATAGAACTCCTGGAAAAAGTACAGCGTAGTTTTACCAAGGTACCTAGAATACTCAAATCACTAACATATGAGGAACGTTTGGAAATGGTAAATCTCACAACCTTAAAGGATCGTAGGGACCGTGGGGATTTGATAGAAACTTACAAGATACTGAATGGACATTACAATCTAAAAAACTTTGAGCAATTATTTATACGCAATGACAATGTACACCTGAGAGGACACCACCTGAAGTTGTCCACAACCTTTTCTAACAATAATCCTCATAAACATTTCATCAGCAACAGAGTGGTCAAAGCGTGGAACAAGCTCCCGCAATATGTAGTCTCAGCCGAAAACACAAATCAATTCAAAAACAGACTAGACAAATATCTCACAAATTAACAAAGAAATTTGAAGTAAAGAAGCAGGATACAGGCATTCATCAGTTGCACGTCAACTGCCTGCCTGATAACTAAATAATAATAATAATAATAATAATAATTTGTGTGGCCAACTTGTTAGGGTGTAATATGTGACAACGAATACCACGACCACCCCGTAAGTTTACTACAACGAATCTCGTAACAACGAATGCACGCCACCACGAATATCTTAGCAACGAAGTTATGCGACCTCGAATAACACGACCCCTATTATCATTAATAGGAATCACTCGAAAAGAAATATAAACGCCACAACGAAAAACATAGCACCGAAGTTATGCGACAAACTACTTGTATTTATTAATTGTAAAAATGTTATATAATTTTGCTGTGGTAAACCTTAATAAATATATAAATAAATTCAGTATAAGTTAACCCTTTCACAGTGCCGCCAGCAGACACAATAATAAAACAATGCATGTGTACCATATATGGTACACTGCACTGGGAACGTGTTAAGATGTATAATTCAAAAATGTCATATTATAAAAAATATATTAATATATAAATATTGTATACCAGGTTGTAGAGCGTTCATCATCCCAGCGAGCGGAATCTCGAGATGCACGTATTCGTGAATACTTCTACGGGAAACGAACACCGTACTACCCGCACTCGTTTGATGTCAAGTTTGGAGATCTCAAAATTTATAAGGTAAGTTATGAAATATGCTATTGTTTCTAAAGATAGTCCGTTTATTTTTTTTGATGGTTTGATACATACTCTCGCCTTATCCCGGCCGGGGTAGGCAGAGACGACAGAACGCCACTTGTCACGATCCTGGCAAACAGATTCGGCCTCGTCCACATTCATTAAGCGAGTCATACATGCGCGTCGGTTACGAGTGCTCTTTATTTGGCCCTTCTCTAATATGCAACCTATCTGGTCACCATATGTTTTCCGTGGCCTACCGGCACCGACTCGCCCTTTCACACTAGCCTTGTATTATTCAGTGTTATTCATTGTCTACAAATACATTTACACATATTTCTATAATAGTTATATTTAAAAATAGTTTAACATATTCCTTTATATATGTATTTTCCATGTTAAAAATATATTTAGAACTAAAAATAATAATGTTAAATGTTTCGAGGTAATTGTAAAGAGTGTTAATTATTCGTCATATAATGATCCGTTATCCGTATCTGTCGTCTCTGCCTACCCCGGACGGGATAAGGCGTAAGTTTATGTATGTATGTATAATGATCCGCTATTTCGCTGGTCGTTCGCAAGCAGTCGTGGCCGAGCGGTTAAGGCGTCTGACTAGAAATCAGATTCCCTCTGGGAGCGTAGGTTCGAATCCTACCGACTGCGTAAACACTTTTTGCAATTTTTTTATAAAATTTCTTCTTGTATTTATGTACTTTTCTTTTAGAAAATATTTTTTTATTGCATACTAATTAAATAATTGGCTAAGATAAAGTTTTCTTTTTTTTTGTTATTCCAGGAATATGTATTTAATTGTATTATTGTTCTTGCGACTCGGGTGTGTATTGGCGCGTTTTGTAAGAGGCATATTATGTCCGGCTGTGGACTGTGATAGGCTAATAATTGACTGATTTGTGTGTAGTTTTGATTCAAATTGTGGTATATAATACATAATGTATGCTTCCATATTGGCTCACCTAAAGTTCTTCTTCCGAAAATGTTCTTCCTAACGATTTGTAATCCGAATGATCATTCTTCCTAAAATTTTTAATCCTAAAGTTTTCATTCATACTATTTGTATTGCTACCGGCGATGTTCATAACACTCATGTTTCCGAAAGTCGTTATTAATAATATCGTTATGTAAATATTTTTAAACTCCCAATGTTTTTTATCATAACGCTTTTATCCCTAAACATTTTCACCATAATATTATCTCTCATACTTAGAAAGAAATATTTAAAATGTGATTACAAAACAACTTTTTACATTAAACCATTTTATTAAATTATTGTTTATTAAAATTATTAGAATATTTTTGTCTTAAATTAATGAAATCCATAAAACAGAACTCGTTCACGGTTATGCTTATGGCCTGAGAGTTTACCGTAACCGTAACTAAACCAATAAGTAAAGGACCAATTGTGTCCAGTTCGACCGCGCGGCCATAGCGTTTTTTTTTAAAAAAAACCATGTCAATTTTTTGTAAAAATTTGTAGAAGTTGATTCCCAAAACCATAAATTTGTCAAAGATACGGTTAAAAAGTTATAAGGGTTTAAACATGGCCGCGCCATTGAAACGCGGCGAACCGCGCGGCCACTGAGATCTTTAAAACTAAGCCTTGTAGAGACCTGAAATTTACGCAAATGCAAGATTTAATTTGTAAAAAATTTGTAAAAATATAAAAAAAATACTCAGGTTTATAGTTTAAGAGCTATAACACTAAAACCGAATGGCCGCGCCATTGAAACGGTGGAGAAAACGCTATCGCCTGTATCTCGCTGAAAAAAAATCGCAGAGGTGTGTAGTTTATTGTAATTACCCAGATTTGAATTTGTCGAAACTAGGAAAAATACAACAAAAATTCCTAGGTTTATATTTCAGGAGCTATAAGACTAAAACGATATGGCCACGCCATCGAAACGGTGAATAAAACGTTATTTCGCCTGTATCTCGCTGAAAAAGCATCGCAGAGGTCTGGAGTTTTTTGTAATACCTAGATTTTAATTTGTCAAAACTAGTAAAAATACAATAAAAATTCTTAAGGTTATATTTCAGAAGCTGTAGAACATTATCAGTATGTGGTGCGATAGGGTGACCATGTCTTATTGTTTACAGAATACTTTCTACTTATTGTTACAGAAATTATTTTATTTATTTTAATGGTGTATTTTTAAATTGTAATACAACAAATAATAATAATATTGTACTTCTGGTTTTGTAAAAAATAATGAGTGAGAGGAAAAGGAAGAGAGATTTTACCAGTGGAGTTACAAAAAAAAACTGGGGAAGTACGAGTCGGACTCGCCCATGAAGTGTTCCGTAGTAACAAGCAAAGTTTTGCTCTTAACTTTGTTTTTCATAGTGTTTGTATGAATTACAAAGTAACGTGTGCGGTTTTTGAAATTGTGCTATATCTCAAAAACTTATGATTGTATCTTGTTCAAACCAGTTTTCATTGAAAGTTTTTATTGACATTTACATCAATTTTTTTTTCCAACTTTATTATTTCAAAAGTTAGAGGCGGGGGGGGGGCTCATTTTACGACTTTGGAAGTGTATATCTTTCAAATGATTGACTTTAGTTTTTTTAGTAATTTTTCCATTCATATAATATTACGCTTAAAGTAAAAACATATATCTACATCCCTGCTAGTTATGATTGTACTTATTTAAAAATGTGGAATCAAAATGATTTACAATCATTTCAAATGTTCTAAGTTAAGTTCTAATTACCTATATGATTTAATAAAACATTAAATAATAATAATCCAGCCTATTATTGTCCCACTGCAGGGCAAACATTATATATTATTATTATTTTTGTTAGTTATTAGATAGTTTTTAGTATTTCATATAAGTTCATATACATAAGATTGTAAATATTTCATAGTAAAATATCTTAACTACACGGTCATCCATACAAATAAAGAGAGAGCTCTAACATAATCATAAAATATTTAAATGCAACATACCTTAATCACTTCTGCTGAATTGTTTACATAATTTACCGAACTGACGTTACACCACAGTACAACACTTAATCGTAATTACACACGAACTGAACATTTTAATAATCAGTAGATCACTTTTTTATCGTGTTAACATCACAACGACACACTGATAACGAAACTCTTACGCTTACGTCGCTGTACCACAGAATAATAAGTACTAACGGCTGTACGCGTCGCACTGACCTGCGGAGGCGCGCGGGGGTGGCGCGTGTGAGATGCAATAGTGTGCATTACTAATCACATAGCTTAGGGGCGGAGTTGCGTCATTTAAACCAATCTTAGGGCTAGTTTTTCGTAAGTCCACGCGGACTGTAACTGTATTATTGACTTTTCAAGCAATAAACATAATTGTTTTTATATTTATGGTTTCATTTTAATTTTATTTAGAATCCTTGAATTATAATTTCTGTAACAATAAGTAGAAAGTATTCTGTAAACAATAAGACATGGTCACCCTATCGCACCACATACTGATAATGTTCTACAGCTTCTGAAATATAACCTTAAGAATTTTTATTGTATTTTTACTAGTTTTGACAAATTAAAATCTAGGTATTACAAAAAACTCCAGACCTCTGCGATGCTTTTTCAGCGAGATACAGGCGAAATAACGTTTTATTCACCGTTTCGATGGCGTGGCCATATCGTTTTAGTCTTATAGCTCCTGAAATATAAACCTAGGAATTTTTGTTGTATTTTTCCTAGTTTCGACAAATTCAAATCTGGGTAATTACAATAAACTACACACCTCTGCGATTTTTTTTCAGCGAGATACAGGCGATAGCGTTTTCTCCACCGTTTCAATGGCGCGGCCATTCGGTTTTAGTGTTATAGCTCTTAAACTATAAACCTGAGTATTTTTTTTATATTTTTACAAATTTTTTACAAATTAAATCTTGCATTTGCGTAAATTTCAGGTCTCTACAAGGCTTAGTTTTAAAGATCTCAGTGGCCGCGCGGTTCGCCGCGTTTCAATGGCGCGGCTATGTTTAAACCCTTATAACTTTTTAACCGTATCTTTGACAAATTTATGGTTTTGGGAATCAACTTCTACAAATTTTTACAAAAAATTGACATGGTTTTTTTTAAAAAAAAACGCTATGGCCGCGCGGTCGAACTGGACACGACCAATTCGGTTCTGGCACTTCGCCGGCCGCTGCCGCGGCACGCTCGCTGCGCTCGCTCGGCTCGTGCATTGGGGTCACAGTTCTATTATAACCTAAACCAATAATTATAAATAGGACCCATTTCTTTTCAGGATCTTGACTGAATGATTGGAGAGGGACTCTGGTTTTGCTCTTTCTTTGTATATTATATTATACCTACATGTTGTCAACAAGTTACGCAAAATTAATGTATATAATATTGATTATTATGAATAAAAAGAAATCTAAACAAAAAAGATAAGACTTTAAATTATAGTATAAACGATGGTTATGTTGAGAAAATATAGGAAAACAAATAATAGTATAATAGATGTTTATTGCTACTAAAATTATGAAGTTGAATGCTTCGGATTATTAACATTAGGGACAAAAAAATTAGGAATTGCGATTGTTAGGATGAAAAATGTTAGGAAGAACATTTTCGGACTTCCAATTATAGGAGTTGAAATTTTAGGTGAACTTTGGCGCACCCATAATGTATGTTTCCCCACAGGTGGGCGCCCCATCCCTGCCGAGCTCGTGCATGCCGCTGGGCATGCGCGCTGAGGACGCGCTCACGAAGCTGGTGAGCGTGTGGGCCGGGCCCGCGCTGCAGCACCGCCTGCTCGCCGTCACCTTCGCCGCAGGACCCGACGATGATGTGCTGCATTCTAATCTAGCGGGATTTGTTTGTGTGTATGTATTACTATCCGTAAATACTATCTTTACTATATAAAAAAGAAGAAAAACTCGAAATTACCCTATACCAATCCGTTTGGCCAGCGCGGTATTAGTAGGTCAAGTATCCCTTCGTCACGGGAGGAGGCCCGTCCTTGCAGTGGGTCGTTAATGGGCTGTTATGATGATGTATTACTTGCCTTTTGTTTGCTGAAAAATTAGTAATTGGAGTAGGAAATTAAGAAAAATGAATTAATCCATGGATGAGGGAGGCACAGGACCGAACAAGGTGGGATTTTTGGAGGAGGCCTATGTTCAGCAGTGGACTTCAATTGACTGATATGATGACGATTAAGAAGAAAAAGACAAATGAGTAATGTGATGTTAATAAATGCTGGTCTGTTCTGGGTTTTACATTTAAACACCTATACCGTATTCATCCTTACTTGATTTATTTTGTCAACAAACACCACATATTGCAAATTCACTAGTTTTTACATCAATCGCACACTTTGATATAGATAAAAGTTTCTGGAAAGTAGCATTAAACGTTTATGCAATAGAAAACACGTAAATCACTTTGATTTATCCACTATCTTTCTTAAATTTTAAATAAATATAATTTTTTACAACGAAAAATTTCACAGATAAAATTAATTTTATGATTTGACATTTGTAGATTATAGAATTTTGTCCTTGATTCCTATACATTTTTCAAAGATTAAAGACGAAAGTCTTTAGTCTGTGGTTGACAAGACGCCATATATGTTTACGTTTTAGAGCAAGTCTGTTTAAATAGACAGTAGATAAGCCATTATGCATACAAACCTATTTATTAATCTTTATATTAGCGCCATCTAGTTTTCTAGTTGTGAAATGAAATAAATTATTAGTAAGTAATAATTCAATACTTTTTGTTATTATAAGAAGTAAGGAAAACTTGTCAAAACCCTATAATAATTCATGTGGAAATTTAGGTAGCAGGGTCAGATTGTCTACATCAATGTTGGAGAGTCGACTCTGTTGTGGGCCTCATATCATCTTATTATACAAAATATTTCTTTATTTATATCCAAATAACAATATTAACAGTGGTATCCTGTTTTTATGTACTTTTTTTTGATAACTATTTTACTAACATAGTTTTTAAGATTATTGTTACTAACACTATGAATTCCGGTTCGAAATAAACGAATTTTATTTTATTTATTTAATTTTTTAATATTTCCCAACACTCAACAGAACGGCAGTGGACCCGGAGCGGCAGATGCTAACAATACTATCTCCGCAGCCGCGTCCTCTACCGAACACAGTGCTGCTACTCTCAGAGCTGCAGTACATGGACAACCACTAGTCCTCACTGCTTGGTCCCCGGGCAGGACAACGCTACTGCTACATGTCGCTCAGCTGCCCCCGTTGAAGTACTGCTGGTGATGGACCAGTTTTACAAACAGAGTTGTACCTGAATAGTAGATTATAATGTGCCGAGAGTTAATTAATTCCAAAAGGAGTATTGTCACGATGAGATTAAGTTAAACCTAAGGCTTAATTTATATTTTTTGTACATCGCATAATGAACTTTATGTCAAACAAACTAACCAGTACCGGAGAATTCTCGAGAATGCGCGATTTTGTTTGTTGTACACTTGATATAAAGTTCATTATGCGATGTACAAAAACTTCCCTTCCGTTCTGCGGCAGTATAAATTGACCCTAAAAGGAGTGTTTGTCAATGGAAGCATTAATAAACTGGGCAAGTTGTCCCATAAATTCATCCATAAATAAGTTGGGTTAATTAGACCCATAAAAGAATTCTGCGGTAAATTAGCATGGGGGAAATGTATATAATTAATGAGCCTATTCTAGCAGTAAATAAACCTATTACTGGTTAAATGAGTTCAATAGTCTTTAAAAGTAAAGGGATTCGATAAATACAGGTTATTTACGTGCAATAATGTTCGGAAGCTAATTTTACTCGTAATTATCTGGTATTTTATATATTTGACAATTTGTTTTATTAACAAATTTCTTACAAATTATGAACTTTTGTATAATATTGAATTTTAATCTAAATGCAAACTTATTGTTAGCATTTTATCTGTCATGAAGTGATAATTGTGATGAAATATATAAAATTAATAGGTAATTTAATTAACGACTGAACTAAATATAGGGCTGGGATTCAACAATCATTATTTATTAAATTAAGAGAAATAATTTTATGTTGAATGAAAAATGTTAAATTAGTATACAGACAAATTGCCAATGAATGTTTTTATAGCCCTGTGTTACTAAGACTTACAGCTATTAAATGTACATAAAAGACATGCTCCATGACAGAAATTTGTGGACTTGCTAAACTTGCGTCTAAAAATGTGTAAATTGTATTGAATCATCACAAAGTCTTTAATTTTTATTGAAAAGCAAAATTTTGAAATAAATATGAGTTTCGATTGATCATTAATAATTGTTTTCGATTGATTATTAATGAGTTTCGATTGATTCGACTTTGGCAATTCCAGTTGTAATTTTAGTCATTGGTCATATAAGTCTATCCAGTACAAGTAATTGTTACTTAACTAGTCTAGTCGAGCAGTAAATAAACTTGGGGTGAAGCAGACGACAAAGCGAATAGGCGTAAGACATTGTGTAATAGTAAGTAATGCCTCGGCCGGGAACCAAATCTCCAGTATCGTGTGATACGATCCATTGGATCTCAAACTGTACATAATATTTAAAGTTTAGATGTTACTTAAAAATAAATAATTTTTTACAAAATAATATTTTCGTGTTTCATTTTTATTTACAATTTTGTGTTTAAATTTTCTTACACCTTTCCAAAAAGAAGCAAAATAGTTCTTAACTTTTTAATTGATTTTTAAGGGTATCCTGCGTGTATATCGTACATCCGTAAGGAATGCATTGCGACAGTCAACAATAGGGTCGTCCTATCTTTACGCCTCTAAGCACATAGTTATAATAAAATACAATAATTTTTATAAGGTTTTATTTTAAAAAATAGAGGTTATTGCTATTATATACAGGAAGACTAAGTAAGTACACAAACGAATTTAACAACTTATTTTATAACTCGCAGATGTGATTTGTTTAATAGTTGATATTATTACAAGTATTTTATACCAATTTACAATGAATTCTACTAATTTACATGATTCTATCTCCATGTGGTGACGAAGTAAGAATACAATGTCACCACCCCATCTCATCCCATGGTAAAAATCGACTAAGGGACTATCCGTGAATATTATCTTTACGGAATAAAAAGGAAAATTGAAATTAAAAACTATACCAATCCGTTTGGCCAGCGTGGTATTAGTAGGCCAAGTACCCCTTCGTCCCGGGAGGAGGCCCGTCCCTGCAGTGGGACAGGGCTGTTATGATGACATGATTCTAGGAATTTAGGAAGACTTGTATCCAATCAAACATTAGGAATATTAGGCTTACTATCCTATGGGGATTGTTAGACCAAGTTAATTTGCTTCGTTTTATTTGCACCAGACATTACCACTAGTAATGAAGGTAAACTGGATACAAAATCCAATATCAATTTGTCTTGTCAAACTCAAACTTTTATGTGGCATAGAGAAAGTTTTTGTGCTTTGCAGTGGGTCGTTAAACTAAAACTAAACATAATATGAATGACATCTTGGCTAATGTACTATCATTAAAAAATGGGTTTACAGATTTAGTGACAAAACCAAAGATTGTAGAAAAACAAGACTCGAATTTACAATGTTTTACCAGTGATACTACTATGTTGTTAGTTATTTAAGCATCATACTAAAATACTAACCCCATTACTCATAAACACGCTAAATATTTTTTTATTAGGAAAACCAGCCTTATTACCAAACAAAATCGTAAGAATTTAAGCTAATCAATTGACTAAAATTTAAGAGGCTTTTATGAGTAAGGGGGTAACTGATTAGACTATTAAACAATAATACAGTTCAATTCATAAAATTAATCAATCAAGCAACAAGTACAACTTTTTAACACTAGATGTCGTTGTAATTAAATTTATCAAATTATATTATTAGGACTAGAAAAGTCAATATTCCAATATAAACAAAAATATTGTGATATTTAGCTATAGAGAATTGGGAGCAGAGTATAAGATTTTATGTTGTAGTTTAAATGGGAATTGTTAAAAAAAATTGTAGCTTAAAAATAAAACCAAATCTCTAAAAATTCAAAACTCATTACTAATAAATATACAAACATCAAATTAAAATATAATACAAATTGTTTACTGTCTTTTGTATAAAATTAAACCATAGACAGGGATTTGAACCCAGGCATAACAAGATGACTCCGTGTGGTGACGGAGTAAGAATAAAATATATCACCACCCCATCTCATCCCATGGGTGTTGTAAAAACCGACTAAGGGACTATCCGTGAATATTATCTTTACGAAATAAAAAGAAGGAAAACTTGAAATTAAACCCTATACCAATCCGTCTGGCCAGCGTGGTATTAGTAGCTCAAGTATGCCTCCGTCACGGAAGGAGGCCCGTCCCTGCAGTGGGACATTAATGGGCTGTTATGATGATAACAAGATGTAATTTTTTGTTTACCTTTATGTTAAATACATAAACAAATGTAGTATAGTACTGTTTACAAGGTGTATCTACATGAGAATAGCGCAGATATTAAAATGGTCATAACTTTTAAACGGTTTGGTATTTTGCGATAATTATTTTTGCTACTGTTTAGTAAAGTTCTGACTTATCTTGTGTAAAATTATATGTACTATTCCCATGTACACTATGTATAGAAGGGACGCTAATTTAAATTAAAATAATCATAATATTAGCCAAAAGATTTGGCCTTACAGTGGGAAAATTTGTAGGAGGCCTATGTCCAGCAGTGAACATCCTGTGTCTGATATAAATTAATAAGTTACCTAACTATAATGTTCAGTTCTGTTGCCTGTTCTTAGTGGGCGGGTGTGCCGTGGCCTTGGCGTGGGACTGAGCGAACTTGATGGCGACACGCATCGCGTCTTGAACTAGCTGTTCACAATTTATTAGCGATACCTGGGGACAAATCATTTATTATTAATTGCTATGTAGCTAATGCGATAACGTTGCACAGGTAATATAACCATTGTATACTAAAATATTAAATTAAAATCATTTGGTACAATCACCATCAGATATACCGTAGCAGACAAGGTGATCAAATACTTCTGAACAATCTAAAATGTCAATAAGTTCTACTCGCATAAGTGACCATTATTATTATTCAAAAAAGGAGATCCAAAAAACATAGCCAATTACAGACCGATCAGCTTGCTGCCGAGCATATACAAACTCTTCAGTGCACTCTTGCTCCGTCGAATAACAAAAGAAATCGACTCCCAACAACCTGTAGAACAGGCAGGCTTTCGCTCTGGATTTTCAACTATAGATCATATTCATACCGTAGAACAGATTATGGAAAAATTCAATGAGTTCAATAGACCTCTCTATGTAGTATTCATAGATTACAGCAAGGCATTTGACTGCATAAGCCACAACGCTATCTGGACAGCCCTCAAAGAATGCAACATCAACCAGAAATATATTACAATTATCAAAAAGATTTATGAAAAAAGTACAAGTAGATTGAAATTAGAGCAAAAAGGGGAAATAATAAAAAAAAAGAGGCGTCCGTCAGGGAGACCCATTATCACCAAAATTATTTATTGCAGTGTTAGAGTCAGTATTCAAAAAAATTAATTGGACAGGAAAAAGTATTAGAATTGGTAATAGATACTTAAACCATTTACGGTTCGCTGACGACATCGTCATATTCTCTGAAAGTGCCACACAGCTACAACAAATGATAATTACACTCTCCCAGGAAAGCTTCAAAGTTGGATTGGAACTAAACACTGATAAGACAAAAATAATTACTAATAGTCGCGAAATATCGATCAAAGTGAGTGGTAGACATATAGAATATGTAAATAGCTATGTTTACTTAGGAAAGCAAGTCTCATTCAACAAGCTCCATAACGCAGAAGAAGTAGAAAGACGCGTAAATACAACATGGAAGAAATTCTGGGCACATAAAGAAATACTTAAGGGAGACTACAATATAAATATGAAAAAAATAGTAATGGACACCTGCCTGCTACCATGCTTAACATACGGTTGCCAAACGTGGGTATACACAAACAAAATCAGAAATAGAATAACGACTGCCCAGAGAGGAATGGAAAGGAGCATCTTAAAAATAAATAAAATAAATAAGGTCAGAAGTGAAACAATAAGAAGTAGAACGAAGATAACTGATGCACTGAAACACGCCTTAAAAATGAAATGGCGATGGGCAGGACACGTCGCGCGACTAAATGACGAAAGATGGACAGTTAAATCAACGAAGTGGAAAGGGCCAGATGGAAAAAGGAATGTTGGTCGGCCTATCCAACGATGGACTGACGACATTATTCATGTAGCAGGACCTGACTGGATACGGAAGGGAAGAGACCGCGAAGCTTGGAGGGGAATGGAGGAGGCCTTCACCCGAGAAGGGATTCCCAGTAATAAAAAACAAGTTCAACAATAAAATAAAAAAATAAGTTTGTTTAGATTGATAATGTAACTTTATTGCTGTGAAATAAATAAAGGCTTAATAATAATAATAATAAGTGACCATTATTATTTATTTATTTATTTATTTAAACAATATGGAAGACTTACAGCTAATATTACAAATTAGTATAAATATAAATATAAAAAGTGGTAATCTGACAGCCAATAACAAGTCTTCGCTTATAGCTAACATTACAAAATAAAAAATATCTGAACATTGATTCTATAAATGAGTGAATGACACAGTCAGTTTGTTTCATGTTTAGATATTAAAGATAACAGATTTACATGGCGCCACTCTGGAGCCACCAGCACTTTATCGGTTAAAATATGCAAAAGTATCCCTAAACTCTCTGACTCCATACGAACCCCGAAGGTATAAAAGGAAGAGGAGGAATGTATTCTAAAGCCGTACAGATCGTCTTACATACCATAATATATAATACTACTATCTGTCGTCTCTGCCTACCCCGGACGGGATAAGGCGTGAGTTTATGCATGTTTGTATGTACATACCATATTTGATTTATTTATTGTTTAATGTGCTTAGAACGCACCTACTTTCTGTTAGGCATTAAGTCCGCCTATGTACAATGTTATTTTCTGCTAAAGTTAAAATAAATAAATTAAAAAAAAACATACCTTAGTGGCGGTCATTTGTGCGTATGTGAGCGGCGACGTGCTATGTTGTGGCGGTAACACTTGTGCGTTGAACACTGGCACTATGCACGAGAGCCATCGAGTTGCTGAGAACGATTCCGATACCATTTCCTGCAAGAGAAAAACCTTTATTACTTTCTTTTTATACGTCCAGTTACAGTAAGTAGATATGAGTGCGGGATTATTAAAATTATGCCTTACCTCGTATCAATATTTATGCGCCATTGTGATGTACGGTCAACCTCAAAAGACGCTGAACACATTTTAAATTCCAAAACTGGTAAACACTAAAAATTTCATAAGTAAGTGTCGCAACAAGAGTACCTACAGAATAAGCTTTACATACAAAACGACCATAACACGCTAAACACGGTTATACCAAAAGTAACTGAACCCTAGTATTTTTAAAAGTAACTGAGCACTAATATCCCAAAATATCTGAGCACTAATATTTCAAAAGCTGAACACTAGTAATCCAAAAGTAGCTGAACACCTAGAATTCCGATAATAGCTGTACACACGCGTCAAAGTGTTTGGCGACTTTTGGGGCAGACTGTACATCCTGTGCGCATCACTGCGGCGCGCACAGCACACTCTGCACTATCACCCCGGCACGTACCTGCGGCACAGTAGCCCCCGCCACGATGACCCCGCCGGCGCACCCCAGCACGAGCGCGGGCACACACTGCGGCGCGCTCAGCACACTCTGTACTATGACCCCCGGCACGTACCTGCGGCACAGTAGCCCCCGCCACGATGACCCCGCCGGCGCACCCCAGCACGAGCGCGGGCACACACTGCGGCGCGCTCAGCACACTCTGTACTATGACCCCCGGCACGTACCTGCGGCACAGTAGCCCCCGCCACGATGACCCCGCCGGCGCACCCCAGCACGAGCGCGGGCACACACTGCGGCGCGCTCAGCACACTCTGTACTATGACCCCCGGCACGTACCTGCGGCACAGTAGCCCCCGCCACGATGACCCCGCCGGCGCACCCCAGCACGAGCGCGGGCACACACTGCGGCGCGCTCAGCACACTCTGTACTATGACCCCCGGCACGTACCTGCGGCACAGTAGCCCCCGCCACGATGACCCCGCCGGCGCACCCCAGCACGAGCGCGGGCACACACTGCGGCGCGCTCAGCACACTCTGTACTATGACCCCCGGCACGTACCTGCGGCACAGTAGCCCCCGCCACGATGACCCCGCCGGCGCACCCCAGCACGAGCGCGGGCACACACTGCGGCGCGCTCAGCACACTCTGTACTATGACCCCCGGCACGTACCTGCGGCACAGTAGCCCCCGCCACGATGACCCCGCCGGCGCACCCCAGCACGAGCGCGGGCACACACTGCGGCGCGCTCAGCACACTCTGTACTATGACCCCCGGCACGTACCTGCGGCACAGTAGCCCCCGCCACGATGACCCCGCCGGCGCACCCCAGCACGAGCGCGGGCACACACTGCGGCGCGCTCAGCACACTCTGTACTATGACCCCCGGCACGTACCTGCGGCACAGTAGCCCCCGCCACGATGACCCCGCCGGCGCACCCCAGCACGAGCGCGGGCACACACTGCGGCGCGCTCAGCACACTCTGCACGCCGGCGCTCTGCATGAGGTACGAGCAGCGCAGGAAGTGCACGGCGAACTTGCGACCACCCTGCACCGCCTCGGAGATCGCGTCGCGTATCTCCGTCTCAGCTATCGTTCTGTAAACAATATAAAACAAACAGCTATTATTTTCGAAATAAAAAACAATAAAAGTCTATTGGAAAAATTTGATACACAAGAAAGGCTTTCCAGCAGCTATTGACCCTCGTTATTTTCACCCAACTGTAACAACGCCATCTAGGAGCACAGCATTAAACTTTGACGGCCTTATTACAAAATATGGTCCAACTATAAACCACCATTTTTTACGTCACAAAACCACTGTTTTTGAAATTTGTTATTGCAAAATCAGTCTTAACGCTAATGTGTTAAAACTGATTTTGTAGTAACAAATTTATGATTTTGTATTTGTGACGTAATAAATTGTGGTTTATAGTAAGACCGTATTTTGTAATAAGGCCGTATATGTTCACAAAACTGTGCGCCATTGGTTTAAGTTCATTTTTCGTTATGAGTATATTATTAAGCGCTTCAGTTCGGGTGGCACCCGAGAGGCGTCATGACAATATTTTGTGCCTGCCATACATGATTTTAAAAGCTTTATTTAAAACAAAAGTATCTCAATTTGGCACATAGATCATGTTATCGCGTTCTTATTGGGATATTACATGATTTTTCAAGAAGTCAGGTGTGTCACTGTGTATTTTAATCGGCATTAAAGAATTAAACCACATAATGTACCCGATTTTAGGATTTTTTTGGTAATATTTAAAATCTATTTAACAACTTTAATTTATATATCGAAAATTAAAAAAAAAAAGAGCCGCTCATTTCTTTGTTGTAAAAATGCATTTATTGGCTAGGATTATAGATTTGTACTGTAGGGCGTGAGAGATAATTTTAACATTATTATAAGAAACTAACCGAAACTACGTAATAGACCGCTCATGTAAATTTTCAGGTGATAACCAAGCTTATAACGAAGCCAAAATAAGTTACGAAGTTTTAATTCCTGGCGATGGCACGTGCGGAGCGCCATCACATTCCCTGGCGGCCCTGAGGAGCCACAAAATATTAGTTTGACGCCAGGTAGAAGTATGGAAAATAGAAAGCCGCACAAAATCGGTTTAATATGCAAAATAGGTTGTTTTCTTCATAAAAAATAAAATATCAAATATAATTGAATTATTCTTTTGTATTATTTATTCAATTGAGTCACGTCAGTATATTTTAAAGCAAAAAAGCGGCAACACCGAAACTGTCAGTTTACTGCATCGAATTAAAAGTCGGAGTCAATGACGTTATAAAAGTTGGGTATAAATTACAAGAGCTATGTCTCCGTCGAAATCAATGGACTCAATTGGTTCAACGAGACAAAGACTCTATAGGCAGACCGTTTAACTCAGACCCCGCCTGCGGTAATAGGGGTGCGCGGGGGGCGAGGACAAAGGAGAGAGCGATCTCTTGATATTTTGGCAAAACGGCGCCATCTAGAGACTGTGATCCGAACTATATCACATCACAACACAGCTCTAATTTTTAGCTAGCTTATTTTTATGAAATAAAAAGAAGGAAAAATTGAAAGTATACCATAAACCAATCGAAATACCTGGAGAGGTTTTTTTATTTTTCTGGTCAGGCTTTAAATTGTGTAATAATTTAGATTGCATATTTTCTCTAAGAAAGTACGAGATTTACTGGCAAGATGACGCCACCATCTTTGACATTTGTAAATTGTATAAAAGACGGACTAGGATACCGCACTAGTGTCAAACTGACATACTGACTAGATGTCCGTTATGGTAGCGTAAATAGTGTAAAAATTAAAAAAACTCTTAATACATATTGTTCTTATTATCTGTAAATATTTTCTAAGACTGATTATTAAAAATTAATATGTTTAAATCATACCTGTTTTAATGTAAATTATTTTAATTACACCAAATGTGATTATACTGTGATTTTAATATATAATTAATGATTGTACATGGTTATTATTTGTAAATATTTTCTAAGACTTTAGTTATAATTATATACTTTAAATCAGCCATTCTTATATTCTAAGGAATAGGTTCTATTAATTATTGTACAAAGGATTGTTCAGGATATTTCTTATATAACAAATATATTTATTTGTAGATTTTAAAAGAAAATCAAATTATTACAAATTATATAATATTATTGTTATTTTTGGAATCGGTGTCAGCCAACGAAATAAGATAATACCAAAACAAATGGAATGGCGCCCATGAATTACAGATTATATTAATAAATGACTTCGACATTATGACATAAAATTTTTGATTGTTTGTCATGCAATAGCGAAAAAAGCCAAAGAGCTATTATATTTCTATTGGTATTTCACTTGACACTGGCAAAATATGTAACTATGTTCATGATGCCATAATAAACAAATAATATATATACATACCTACATTGTTTTAAGACTAAATGTATTTAAAATTACTGAGTAAAGTTACTAAAAAAAATTAAAATGTAATAAAAAAAGTTATTTTTTTAAAATTTATACTCTGGATTAGAGTATAAATTTTAAAAAAATAACTTTTGACACACCACACACGGGAGTTAGAGTGCAATTTAAATCCAAGAAAAATTGCCACCAAGAAGTAATGTTGCTGCAATACCTGAAGATGCCACCGCTAAGGCAATTTTTCCCATTCTTTTAATTTTTGCTAAAATCACTCGGGTAAGAAATGTTTTCCCTGTTCCACCAGGAGCATCGAGAAAATATACTATGCCCTCTTCGTTTATTACTGCTGTTGTTACGGTATCATAAACACATTTTTGTTCTGTAGTTAGCCTAGTAATATTATTATTAAGAATTGAGGATAGTTCAGCTGCACTATATCCTGTTTCTTCAATATATTCCCGGTTAAGTCTAGGCTGAATTGGAATGACTACTGGCTCAAGTAATCCATATTGTACAATATTGTTACCACCCATTGTGCTAACAACTTCTTTATGTTACAATTTTGGAACTATCAGATAGACGCACTTTGCAGAGAATCCTTGACATAAGTAATAATAATAAATATACATTGATAATAATTTTGAAATGAAATCCGTCAAGTCATGCAGAATACAATATTAACTATATATTCGGTAGACCATCAGCATCCAAGGTTGCGTAATGTGCGCATGTAAATTGGAAATAAAAAAATTGTGTAAATAAAAAATTGCCCAAAAAAAATCGTCGGCATGGGATACGAACCTCATTACCCAGCTCCTACTTTAACCATTTGTCTATGAACGACTTTCAAATACTTAGATAAGGAACGAAATTTAAATTCATTCAACATTGAACCAAAACCATTTTTCATGACCCCTGAAAAATTGTAATGTAATTGTTTAATAAAAAAAAATAAAAGTTGGACTTTTAAAAGAAATCATAATAAAATAAATTAAAAACGTCTCCTTGCGCAACCGGTTAAAATTAACTTATATCCATATTATCTGTGTCACTTTCATTTGATTCGAGATTTGTACTACTGGTATCGGAATCTTCATTGAAATTTATAATTAACCTATCTACGGCATCATCTAAAATACCGTCGTTTTTGTTATACTCGTCTTCTATCTTAATAATGTGATTGACGCAGTTTCTCCATTTCTCAACGGAGTATTTGCTAAACAGTTCCTCTAATGATTTTTTTTTTCGTCCAAGTTGGTATCGATGGTTGTTTGAGCTAATTGTCCTTTTATTTCTCCCCATACTAACTCAATTGGGTTTAAGTCTGGGTGGTATGGAGGTAAACGCAGCACATCATGTCCATTTGCCTTCAATAATTCGTCAATTTTATAAATGTCTTCAAAATTATGCATTTTAATTATCTTCACCAAGTCACATTTTCTAAGTTTTTCATCATGTGGTACGTTGTGTCGTGTAAGCCACTCCAGCATCATTGCTTTGGTACAAGACATGCTTGGCTTTTTATCCTCCCGAACGGAACCTTGGCGGTATATTTGGCAAAAGTTTTTCTTTGACCCATTTATTAAAATTTTCAAAATTCATATCATTGTGGTAATCTCCAGTTTTACATTTGGACTTAAAAATCAATAAGGCGTTATTCACAAAGCCAGTTTGACCTCCACAATGAACTATGATCAAACGTGGTCCTTTACCTATATGAGTAAGAACTCCGCGTTCGTCCTTTGATTGCCAACACTTTGACACATTGTGAGAGGAATTGACATACGTTTCGTCAAGATATAATATAGTTTTTCCTTTGTTACGATAGTTTTTTATGGCATTGAGATATTTCCATCTCCAAGAAGTTATATTAGGTTGTTCTATAAGAAAAGTCCTTTTGGATTGACATCTCCGAAATTTAAAACGCAGATTGTGTATAACAGCCTTAAATATTCTTTGCCGCAGTGTAATATACCTTCTTCTTTGAGTAAAACGTGTAAAATTGAGTTATTTTCCTTCTTACCACCCCTTTTGTAAAATCGTCTACATCTAATCGCTTCCTTCTGCTTTGCTTAGATTTTATCGGTGATTTAAAACGGTCGTTATTATCTATTAAAATTTTTCCTTCTTGTACAATCCTACTGACAGATTTTTCAGATAGTCCAGTAATTTCTGCTACAGTTTTTTTCAAATTAATATCTTGCTAAAATTCAACAGTATTTGGGTCCAATTTTTTTTTTCTAAAGTATTCGTACACATTGAATGCCATTTGCTTGGCCTGGCTACCTATTTTGTGTCCGAAGATACACCGGCTCATCATAATCTCGTGTGTAGCAACAAAGCAACCACAGTTGACGTGTGACAGCTGGTTGTGCAGCATGCTAGTCCGTCTTCTATAAAATTTTCAAATTTCAAAGACGGTGGCGTCATCTTGCCACTTAAATTTGTAATTTCTTAGAGAAAAAAGGCGTTAAACAATTTAAAGCCTGACCAGAAAAATAAAAAACCTCTCCGTAATGCCGTATTTTTAATAACTAATTTTCGGCATACAATTTGATAGAAGATTGACAAACACGAAAGCGCCCTCCTGTCAGGTTTATTTCTGTTTTTCTCTGTCCTTATTTTTAAAACTATTTGATGCAGGCAGGGGAATGATGACATACATATAACAAGGAAGATAGAGAGTGAAATTTAAGATATGGCAAATTATCGGTGCAATCTCGTCAATAATCGGTGCGATCATTTTGCGACTTATACCATCACTGCCAACTTCATTGGAAGTTATGGTTAATTGTGCCACCCGTGCAATCCCCGCGCGATCCCCTTTGTCGTCATTCCCCGCCCCCCAGTCACCCCGCAGGCGAGGTCAGAGTTAAGCATTTAATTATTTTTTTACTTTTTAGTGTTGTCAATTTTTGTCTTTGAAATCAGTTTTTTTTTTTGTAAAAATTAATTTAATTTGACATAGAACCAACTCGATATAGCTCTTGTGTACGCTACCATAACGTACACCGCTACCCTGCCCCCTCGTCCCTTTCATACCGCAGGCGGGGACTGAGATAAGCGGTCGGCCTATAGTGGCTTAGACGTCGTGGCTTGGGAGGCTTAATCTTCGAAGCAGGTTCAAATACTATTTTATAACTACAATCAGTGGGTACCTGACGATAAATATTGCACATCGACCTTTTATCATAACAACCCATTAATGTCCCACTGCAGAGACGGGCCTCCTCCCGTGACGGAGGTATACTTGGCCTACTAATATCACGCTGGCCAGGCAGATTGGTATAGGGTTTAATTTCAAGGTTTCCTTCTTTTTTTTTCGTAAAGATGACAATTAGCTAATTTCAGCTTTGTAACACGTTCTTCGTTTCTCTGTCGCACGAAATACCGTTTTGAATTGTATTTCGTGCGACAGAGATATTGCTCTACTAAGCCGAATTAGCTGATGTGCAATATTTATCGCCGGATTCTGTATGGATTACTTAAATAAACTTTTCATAACAAAGTAACTATTGACAGCTAGCATAAAAACATATAACTTAAACACACCACATCACCACGTCGCATGCAACACATATACATTAAATCTACTTACTGCAAAGCCATCTCGTTAGTATTAACCTCACGTTTCTGGATCGCGTCCAACAACTTGAGACACTCCGCGTATTCGCCGTAGGGGGCGCCACCGGTCCCGCATAGATCAGACAATCTCCCTCTAATCTGCTCCACTTCCTCCTTTCTCCTCTCCGGGTCTAACAGGTCGATTACTTGATCTAGTTTCACGGCTCGGCAGAATAATTCTCTTGCCTGAAACAAAAACATATTTTATTTTACACCTAATAATAAAATGGTTCTCCGTGTGGTGACGGAGTAAGAATACAGTGTCTCACCACCCCATCTCATCCCATGGGTGTCGTAAAAACCGACTAAGGGAATATTATCTTTACGTAATAAAAAGAAGGAAAACTTGAAAAACCCTATACCAATTCGTTTGGCCAGCGTTAGTATTAGTAGGCCAAGTATCCCTCCGTCACTGGAGGAGGCCCGTCCCTGCAGTGGGACATTAATGGGTTGTTATGATGAATAAAATGGTAAAGTATAACTACAAGAGAATAAAAAACTCGTAAACATGCCTCACTTCAATGACAGGACATTTGCAATGACTTAGGCTACTAGTACCACGATAGCTTTTACAACCACCGCTCCGTTATCATATGAAGAAAAGGTTTGCCCATGATAATAATATGGAAACTTTTACACTTCTTTTCCTCTCACCTTTTAAAACAATACGCCACGCACCGAGACCGACACCCTTCGACCATATTTCTTCGAGGGAAAGTGATTTCCAAATGAGAATAAACAACCAGTTTTCAATACTTACGTTACGATTAACTAGCTGACCCGTGGCCACTTCGTTGGGCGGCGAAAAAAACGCGTCCCTTTTTTAAACATATTTCATTACTGCTCCTCTCCTATTAGTCAAAGCGTGATACTATATAGCCTATGATACTCCAAAATCGATTTAGTAGATCCAGGGATTACCCCTTACAACATCACAAACACACAAACTTTACCTCTTTATAATATTAGGATAGATTAAATTCTTCTGCAAAAACCGGGATTTTTAAGTTTTCGAAAACAGTTTTAATCAAGTACAAATTCTTCTATCGAAATAATGTATCTAACACTGTTGTGAAAAACAATACAATACCTCTTTAGCATGTTCTCCAGTGAGCGCGTGTATGGTGGGCGTGTGTGAGCCGGCCCCCTTCACCGACGTCACGCACAACTCTGAGATCAGCCCCGCGGCCGGCACGTGGGTGCCGCAACATAGCTCCCTGTACAATTACATATTTGTACTCGATAGATTTTAACCCTTTAACTGGTACAAGTAAATTCGTTTTTCATTGGTTTTGACCTTTATTGCAAGGTCATTAGAGTTGCTAATTAGGTGGCATTATAATCACCTCTAACGGTTAAAGGGTCATCTATGGGTAAAAAAGTGTGAAATCAACAGCTTGGATTAAGGGTGTTACTACATCAATCAATCGACGCCATCAATCGATTGTATTGCTGTAGTAGAAACTGTCGATCGACGTCGTTCTATTTTAATAGAAGGCATTGATCGACGGTCGATCGATTGGTGTAAAAAACCACCCTAACGTTTTAAATCAACGAGAGAAGCATCTATAGTATAGTCTTATTTAGTCACCTTAAAGACAACTAATAAGGATATTTTTAATATTTAGGTAACAAGAACATAGATAATTAGGTAAGTAATAAATTATCTTAAGAACTTGAACTTCTCGCCTATTACTGGAGGGTGCTACAGGGAGTGATTTAAGGGCCGATGATGTGACCATAACCAAAGTATACATACTTACTTAGACAATAATGGCTCCGATGCAGTAACCAGTCTCAAACCTACTTCAGGATATGTCTCGCCAGGCACAGTCAGTACTGCACTCTCTTTAGATAGTTCTAGGCTGTCTATCACTTTAGTTAATATAGGAGCATTTTGACGACTACTAGATAAAATTTCGGTGGAAATTTTCATAGTAATATGTCCATGATTTATTTTATAGTTTTATCATTATCGTATTTAAGATATTACAGAGAGAAAATATAATGTCCTTACATATCTTACCACTTAGAAGTATCTCTCGGGGAAACTATTCAGTTTAGAAAAAAAAAAATTAGAAACCTCAATATAATTTTTGAAGAGCTATATGGATAGCTAATAATCTATGGAGATTGGCAAGTCTATTATTAGAGGGTCCTACAGAGAGTGATTTAAGGGCCGAAGATGTGACCATAACTAAAGTATACATACTTACTTGGACAATAATGGCTCCGATGCAGTAACAAGTCTCAGACCTACTTCAGGATATGTCTCGCCAGGTACAGTGAGTACTGCACTCTCTTTAGATAGTTCTAGGCTGTCCACCACCTTAGTCAAGATGGGAGCATTTAGTCTTATTGATTCTCTGTAATATGGTAAAGTTTTATTTTAGTTACTAAATAGGGATGGACGCAATAACTGCTTTGAGCGATACTTTGCCTTAAAATAGTGAGTATTTTGTTATAATCACCCAGAGTGGGTTACACCCAGAGATCACACTAGCCAAATTTATCCAGTTTGGCTGCACTGGTTGCCCATGGTGTTACGGACCCCTGCCCATGGTGTTACGACTATTATTATGAAACTATGTGTAAGTAATATAGCTGTAATCTAACTCGTTGGTAAAGTGGTCGTGTAGGCTGCCGTGTGTGAGGTCGAGGGATCGAATACCAGACAAAAAAATTGTTTGTATGTCCCACAAATTATTGTCTTAACCTATTTCCTGTCCCATGTATCATACATACCCATTGTTTTACTATTGTGTGGCGGGACAGGCAAACTGTTAACGCTGGATACTCTTTTGTGTGTGCATTTTTTTTGTGTCTACAAAATGTAGTACACAGTACTAAAACAATAAATGTAATGGTTTACATTTTAACCCTCTTCAAAAAATTTGTTTGTTACATTAAAGATGTTAATAGAAGTTACATTTTAAAAGAATCGTTTTTCGTTACTATAAACTCAATAAATATCTGTAAACTTACCTAATTAAAGTCTGCGCATCACGAACTTTACTCTGCGACAGTTTATCACCATAAATAGACAGATTTAAACTTAACCCTTCATCAGTAACTCGGGACCCGATGGGACACACAACACTCTTAGGAAGAACTTTCCTCACCGCAGCGTTCAACAAATGCACCGCTGTATGATTCCTCATTATACTAAGTCTTCTTTCCTCATTCACCTCTAAATTCACATATTGTTCACACCTAACATATTTATTACCACCACTACCTACTGCAAAGTACCCTTTATGAAAAACAAAATCTTGAATTTTGAATACACTGTCCACTTGAAGTGCCACTTTATCACTAATGTATATCATTCCATTGTCTCCTATTTGACCACCTTCTTCGCAGTAGAAATTTGTATCTTCTGTTACTAGGTAATAAGGTCGATCTTCACATGGATCGAGTACGTGTATAAACGTGAGATCTTCATTGAGTATGCCTATTAATTTTGTCTTTAAGGTTTTGAACTCTACGCCGTTGTCTTTAAGTTCATAATCGTATTTGTGGGAGTCGTTTGTTTTCTGAACTCCTAGAGTTTTTATCTCTTTGATGGCTTCAGCAAATAAAAGAGATCTGTCGTTGTTTTGTTCAATATGTGCAGTCTTATGTTTAGCTTTATGTTTAGCGAGGAGTTGCCAGAAGCCTTTCTGATCAAGATCCATTTTGTTCAAGTCGGCTATACGTTTAATGAGATCCTCTTGGAAGCCATGAGTGTCGTACAGCTTGAAAATTAACTCTCCAGGAATCACTTTACTACTATGCTTTGACATTGTCTGTAGGAAAAGACAATAAAATTATTGAAAATAAAGTAAAGGATGACGGGGACCAATGTATGGGACGCGTACCCAGTGACCAATAACGATCAGACGTATGTCGTTAGAAAGCTGTTTTCATGCCTATTATTTGTTATTATGGGGGTTAGTCTCAATTCGTTGTAGGAAAAATGTTATAGTTACTTAGTTCTTCTTTTCGGACATAGGTCTAGTCGTTATTGGTCGGTAGGTACATTTTGCCCGTAATCCTTTTATATCATTAAAGTACTTAAACATTTACATAGACCCATTTACAAATTAACATAGAAAACTAGAGTATTCATAATTAAGAACAAGACCAGGTTGAGCGAATGTGTAAAAACTTTTTGATTCATATTTAATGAGGATACTCATTGACCTATAAAAAGTGATGTAAAAGAGAGAGAGAGAGAGAGAAAGAGTGAGATAGATAGACACAACTCACCTCTTTAAACTCTTTATAACCTAGTGCAAAACCTGCCAAGTCCACATCCTTCAACTCCTCAACTTCAGGGTAAGCCACGGACAACTGTTTCCACTTCTTCTGCAGACCATCTCTCATCCTAGCGTACGATTGCTCTTCATGCTCGATGATCAACTTAGCATCTGCTTCCTTGGAGACCAGCTCAGGGTATGTGGAACCAAGACTTTCAGCAACGTGGCTGTACAGTATGCGAAGCAGCTGAGGATTTTGGAAGACCTCATTTGATATCTTGAAGGATTTTCGCATTACTTGTTTCAAGTTCAGGCTGAAATATTCATAAAAACATTCTATTATCATTGGAGTATTGTAAAATCAGATAAAGAAAAAGTTCCCAGTTATTATCCTACGCAATCCAACACCAATATGAACTTCTATCAACATTATACTTAACAAAATCAAATCATTTAATCAATTTACAAATGAAAGATAAAAGTCATTACCTAGAAGCAGGGAAGACTCCATCCGCCAGGCAAACGCTTATCATCCTGGCGTGGTCAGCTAGCCTTCGATACGCGTAGTCCAGGGTTGTGGTCCCGGAATATGTGCCGGTGTATGGGAGAACGCCTTTACTGTTCTGGACAATATATACTGTCAGTTATATATTAAAGGTAAAAACGGATGGGAAACTAATAGAGGTTTAAAAAGAGTGATGCGGTTTCCACTTAGCATCAAGGCAACCACTTGCTTAATAAAAAAAGCCTGTAGGGCAGAAAGGAAAGGCTACACCGTCCCGTACATATACAGTATGTAAAGTGAGACATAGGCAATACTTTAGGGCATGATATATAACGTTATTTAATTAAGGAAAAAAAATACAAAATAAATAAACATTAAATTACTACATAGTAAAAGACGTGTAAAGCTTAGTCATTAATTTCACTAATCATGGACACGACGCAGCGAGCGATCGATACATACCTACGTACGACGTGCCTCGCGGGTCAATGCACCGAGTCTTGAACAGTATTTTAGCGCAGCGGGAACGTGTCCACACTTAGTTAATTTTTGGGATTTTTGGTCAAAAATTAAGTACCTAATTTTATTACATAATTCGGATCAGAATCACGTACAGAGTCACCTCCTAAATTATTGCCGATGACTCAAAAAACACCCTGTATTAATATGAAATTATTTTATCATCATCATCACACCAGTAAATGGATATCCACTGCTGCACATTGCTGGCTTCATCCAAGCATGTCCATCTAGTACAGTCCTGAGCTTCCCTCACTTATCGGTGTCCTGTCGTCCTAATTAGGTCGTCGGTCCACGGTGCGTCTATAGGTACTATAATATAGCTTACTAGCAAACCCGGCGAACTCCGTGTCGCCATCAGATGGTTTCGTTTTATGTAACATTTCATTTGGTCATTAAAATATGAAGAAATTTTTGTTTTTTATATTTGAAAAGGTAAAATTTTATTTCGTTTCACAACAGTAATTCGTAGTGGAAATCCTGATAATTCTAGAGAGTTCAAAAACTCCTTTGGATAATTTACTACATCATCGAGATTCGTTATGGAATCAAAGGACTTGTATGTCACCAAATCGCCAGCAATTTTTAATTGAATGGTGAAATTCAGTGCGTGTACATTATTATTATATGCGGCAAGGATTGCTTGTTGACTTAACCAAGCATAATTATTATTCTGAAAATTCTCACTAATGTTTGGCAAAACATTTTCAATAAGAGCTAATTGAGAGCCTACAAATTGGTAAAAGTCATGGTAAGACTAATTAATCCAGATGTCGCTTCATCATCATCATCATATCAGCCAATCGACGTCCACTGCTGGACATAGGCCTCCTCCAAGTATTGCCACCTTGTGCGGTCCTGTGCCTGCCTTATCCATCGGCTTCCCACCATGTCGCATCAACTGGGACTTTTTCATTTCCAACAGTTAACTATTGTTTGGAAAATTTTGCACCACTTTGATCATTTTGAAGTTGAACTCTCATATAAGTGGTCAGCGATAATGTTTTTACGTTATTTCATAAAGTTGATGCCTTCAGGCAAGTATTCAATTCATCTGCAGGCGTTCCACAGGCAACGTCTGACTGAAATCGTCTGCTAACAATATCATCAAGCCGCCAAAGATTTATTTCGCCGAAGATCTTTTAGTGTGAAGTTAAGTACTTCAAGTGTTTTCTCATGTGCTATTGTGTACTCATCTCAAACAATGAGCTTGCATTGCATCAACAATTTTTCCATTGCACTGGATCGGGAAATATTGCATTTTAGAGGATCAATTGTGTTTAAATTGAGTGGCATCATAAGCGCAGAATGTGCAGTATGACCGACATCTAGAAGAGATCGCCGCAATTTCAGATGATGTTAATCCCAAAGCTGTGTCACATCTTGATCGAATATAACAAATGTTTTCCCTGTTCCTCCAAGTGCGTCCAGGAAGAATAGACCACCAGTATTATTGTCCACCGCTTGCATTAATGTTTCGTATACTTGTTTTTCCTGTTCATTTAGTAACGGCACATTATTTCAAACGAATTCCTGCAATGTATCAATATTGTATTGCAGCTCTCTATTTAATTCTTGGTTTAATGCATCGTGCATCGAACGATTTGACGCAATCATTCCTACTTCAATCAGTTGTTTGTTAGTAATAGTAAAGCATTGATCTCAATTAGAATCAATCCTTCATTGTAGATTTCATCGATTATTTGGATTTCAGAATTATTTGTTTGAATGCGCAAGGGATGCAAGATATCTTCACATATTTTGTCGTCTTTGTATTTGTTCCATAACTGAATTAGTTGTGAAAAAGAACATGTGGTGATAATAATTGTGAACAGCGTTTTGGAACGCATTTGATGAAACTACTTAATCCGCAAGTGTTAAATCCCAATGAGAATCGTTCTCCAGCAAACCCAATAGTTTACATGCTTCTTAATATGTTTAGCATTGGTGGTCATTCACAGCTTTCAAATGCGCAAATGATTTTGGTCCACGTACATTTACCAATCATTTCTATGATGAACAGTATACATGCGACTTAGTGCATCAGTGGAAAACACCTGTGGCCAATCTGAAACTGGGGTTCCTTGTCACTATTAGATTTTTTTGCAAAATATTACATAAAACGAAGCCATCTAGTGGCGAAACGGAGTTCACCGGGTTTGTTAGTAAGAAATAAATTTTATCCATATTCTTTTAATATTCTCAGGCACCCGTTTATCCCAACTTAATTTTAGTAGCCACAGATATTATTGTAATAATATTTTAAGTATAATTGTACATGCACTCAACATACTTAACGTGTTAAATTGAATAAAAATTTGCACAATACACGTGATTGATTTGAATTTAAATGTTGATGGTTTCCAGTTAAAATGTAAGGGAACGAAAAACTTATATTTTTCCTTTTTTTTTTGCAATTCACAGTGAACACAATACCAATAATATGAAATTAAGGCCCTTTACGTGGCTCACTAGCGCCGCCAATAGAAAAAAAATCATAATTCGCAAATAAGATAAATAATGTTAAATGTTGATAACAAAGTCTTGAGAAAAGGCAATAAAGTATTTGAATAACACACTCTCAACGATTGAAATGTTTTTCAATTAAATAAATATTGCATTATAAACAAAAACGGCCGTTTTCTTTTCGAATGCGAAATTTAACTAATTAAAAAACATTTAAAGTGTTGAGAGTGTGTTATACAAATACTTTATTGCCTTTTCTCAAGACTTTGTTATCAACATTTAACATTATTTATCTTATTTGCGAATTATGATTTTTTTTCTATTGGCGGCGCTAGTGAGCCCTATAAACGCTCTTAACTGAGCAGAGAAAAATGAGTAGCTGTCAAACAATGTATCACGCACCGGCGTTTGTAGTACATGCTATGTATCAGAGATGGCGCTGTATTATGTGTATGTAAAAAAAGATTTTCCCGCTTTTCCGTTGAAATTTTTCCAAATTTTTATTGCTATAAACCTAACGGAGCCCGAGACCTTTCCAACGAATGCAAAACCGTGGAAATCGGTTTGTGCGTTCTGGAGTTATAGCGTCAGGAAGGAAAACCCGACTTATTTTTATATAGTAGATTAAAGGTAAAAACGGATAGGTAACTAATAGATGTTTAAAAAGAGTCATGTGGTTACCACTTAGCATCAAGGCGACCGCTTGCTTAATAAAAAAAGCCTGTAGGGCAGAAAGGAAAGGCTACACCGTCCCGTACATATACAGTATGTAAAGTGAGACATAGGCAATACTTTAGGGCATGATATATAACGTTATTTAATGAAGGAAAAAAAATACAAAATAAATAAACATTAAATTACTACATAGTGAACGACGTGTAAAGCTTAGTCATTAATTTCACTAATCATGGACACGACGCAGCGAGCGATCGATACATACCTACGTACGACGTGCCTCGCGGGTCAATGCACCGAGTCTTGAACAGTATTTTAGCGCAGCGGGAACGTGTCCACACTTAGTTAATTTTTGGGATTTTTGGTCAAAAATTAAGTACCTAATTTTATTACATAATTCGGATCAGAATCACGTACAGAGTCACCTCCTTAATTATTGCTGATGACTCAAAAAACACCCTGTATTAATATGAAATTATTTTATCATCATCATCACACCTGTAAATGGATGTCCACTGCTGCACATTGAAAGAAAGAAAGAAAGAAAATACGTTTATTAGGCATACAAACATACACAACACCAAACAATGAAACATAAACAATTATAAAAATAAAATCAAACAAAAACAAATAATAAAAATAATGTGTAGTGCAGTGCTGTGTAGAAGGATGCCTAAAAGGTTTCAGCTCAGCTTAAGCTACCGATGACCGCAGCGCTGATTTTCAGCTGAACCACTACTGAGCTACGGACTTTAAAACCCATATACAAAATTAAAATAAAATAAAAATAAGATAAAAATAAATAAAACTTGTATACATTACTTATTAACTACTACTTAAATCGTTAGATGGAGTGGAATTGAGTGTTGATCTTGGACATGAAATGAATAAATAATATTTAAATACATAAAATACATTTTTTTTCTTACCGCTTTTAATCTTATCTACTAATAAACATCCTAAGTGCTGGATTTTTGTATAAATAAAAAAGTACTTTTCAATTTTTGTTTGAAACCACTAAGACTTGATTGACACATTGCTGGCTTCATCCAAGCATGTCCATCTAGTACAGTCCTGAGCTTCCCTCACTTATCGGTGTCCTGTCGTCCTAATTAGGTCGTCGGTCCACGGTGCGTCTATAGGTACTATAATATAGCTTATAATAATATTGAAACAATATTGTTTCGATATTGCTATATTGTTTCAATATTATTATAAGCTTGTATTAAGCACTTCGTGGTAAAAAGGCTAAGTAAGATTGCAATAATATTGCTATAAGAGCTTGTGGTTGGCTCCCAGAACCTTTTCCATCAGTATTATAGTGTGTGAAGAAAATACCTTCTCAATAGCCTTGATGATAGGTAGGAACATATCAGTGTCATAGTTAGTGGGTACTCCTTGTAATATCGTCGCCATACGCTCCAAGCCCATACCGGTGTCCACGCTTGGGGAAGGCAGTTGTTTTATTTTGCCATCTTGTTCTCTGAAAGAATAATATATTTTTTTTATAAGTATTTAATCATTTGATTATACACAAGTTGGGCATGTGACTTCGCTCGCCATATTGAGAACTCACAAGCTATTTTTTTCTATGATTCTGTGTTTTTCTTTTAAATTTTTTAAGATAAATCGTGCACTTGGGATGCCCTGTGTTGCGGGGCTTTACAAACATTAATCAAACGGATACAAAGAACACCAAAACTCGGTGAAATAACTTGGGTATTACACAAAGAATTGTTCTGCGTAGGCTTTGAACCCGCGACTTCGGGCACGGTCACTCAATAAACTATCGCTTTGCCACTGAAGCTGCAGTTAGGCCCTGCGCAGACGACAGACTATCCGTGACGCACTTTTTAGTCTGTGAAAATAGAACCTAGATATAATTATAAGCAGTAACGCAGGGGACACGCAAAAAATCTGGCGCACAAAAGACTCATATGCCATGTATGGCAGACTTTTTGTGCGCCGCAGACTCGATCGCACAAAAAGTGTGCCGTCTGCGCAGGCCTTAATCTGCCTTGTGATGAAATTGCTTTTTGAAATTAATTCTATCTATAATTAATATTATAGCTACCTTGTATAATTAATAAAGACTAGGTTCCATATCTCAGTCAAGGACCCATCTGGAGACACGTAATGTATTTCAGTACAGGGACCACAAGGTCCGGTCGCGCCCATGTCCCAGAAGTTATCCTTTGCACCCAGAGATTTTAATCTGCTGTCTAGAACTCTGAAATTCAGATAAATAATATTAACATTATAAACGCTACAGTTTTTAAGTATGGATGTTTGTTACTGTTTTACGTAAAAACTACTAACTGAATTTTAATTAAACTTTACAATAATATAGCTTATACATCAGAATAACACGTCATCATAACATCCCATTAATGTCCCTCTGCAAGGACGGGCCCCTCCTCCCATGACGGAGGGATACTTGGCCTACTAATACCACGCTGGCCAGATGGATTGGTATAGGGTTTAATTTCAAGTTTAGTAATATAGATAATATTCACGAATAGTCCCTTAGTCCGTTTTTACGACACCCATGGGATGAGATGGGGTGGTGATATATTGTATTGTTACTCCGTCACCACACGGAACTTTACAATAATATAGCTTATACATCAGAATAACACATAGCCTACCATTTATTAAGATAATTGTGTGATTTCTCTAACTAAACTAGCAGACGAAGTTGCGGACACCAACAAGTAAATATTATTGATTACTGAAACAACATACCCAATGGCTCTCCAAATATCTCTGCACTCTTTATCTTCGGTAAGTCCTAGAGCAGCATTTCCTTGGAAGTATGTAACTATGAGGTTTTCAGGTTTCAGTCTGTATGGACCCAATAGGAGGTCCCATGCCATTCGACATGCTTCTTTCTGAAAAATTTACATTATTCATTGATTCATTTTTAACAAAAACATGTAGTGTAGTACGTATACTGTATGTACACTAATGTAATACTAAGACATATAAATGATTGTTCTATGTATTTAAAGAGCAGTAATAAACTAGACTTCACTAAAGATACTTGTTTACTTTATCTCCCGAACTCACCACCTTACATGGCGAGGGCGACCCTGCCATTCGAGACGGGGCGCCGAGTTCGGTCGCGTAATCGTGTATCGCGAAAGACATTATGAACTTTTTGTTTGTGCGCTGATATGAATCGTTAACAAAATGTGTCGTTCAAATATAGAAAAAGAAGATGTTTTTATTTCGCAAAGTGCATCAGGTGGCTCAAACACAGCTTCTATGCAAGAACACCATTTGTCAAACATTAGCATTGTAATGCTCATAATTTGTACATTACTCGGCATCGCAGGTCTTTACGCGGTTTACAAATTATACCGCAATTGTCATTATTCGTGGATAAGAAATGAAGTTTTAGCACAAAATCTTTCTCGTTCATTTCGTCGACCGAACCCGGAGGCTCGTGTCTGCTACGAGTGCCGCCAGCAGCGCCAAGAGGCGCGCCAGGAGGCTCGCTACCAAGTGGGCCCTACATGTCCAAAACCCCAGTAAGTGATTTTAAATAAAAAGATATGAATCAGTGATCGTAAATAGTGTGGTGAATCGGTAAAGTGAAATATGAAAAGTTAAAGTACGATAATAAATAGACGTTACGTTAATTTTAAGTATATGTAAACATATAGTTATGTAGTAAATTTTGCATATTTTTAATTGGTAATGGCAAATCAGCTGAACCCATTGTATGTCCAATTAAAAAATATAAAAGATAATTTAATAAAGCTAAGTTATCCTAGGAGGACACAAGTTGTTCTAAAACAAAAATTAGAAGAAGCTACAGAGTTAAAATACGAATTTGACGAATGTATTAAATTATTATCAGTACAAGTTGAAGAGAAACAATTTAGTACTAGTATTTTACACGAAATACAGTCATACTGTGATTTATTTGAGAAAACCTTTTTGCAAATACAATCTTTTTGTTCTTTTACATACGAATCTAATTCTAGTTCCGAATGTACGGTCCAAGTTGAAAGCAAAATAAACAATATGGAGAATTTTAATTATAGGACTGCGGTAGCTTTATTACCAGCTATGAATGGCGATGAAAACGTCACAAAGAGCTTGATAGATGCAATAGAATTATACAGTTCTTCTCTTACCGAAGATGGTAATAAAATGCTTGTCAAGTTTATAGTTAAAACTCGTCTTAACGAAAATGCGAAATTAAGGTTAGCATCTTCGTATGACAGTTGTGAATCACTTATTATTGAGATGCGTGAACACTTACTTACTAAAAAATCTAGTACGGCAATTTTCAAGGAGTTGACACAAATCAACCAAAACGGTTCTTCTATCGAGAAGTACGGGTCTAAGGTTGAGCAGCTTTTTGTCGATTTAACGGTTGCGCAAGCTTGTAATGACCAAAATGCGTACAAAATATTACGCCCTCAAAATGAAAAAATTGCGATTAATAGTTTCATAGATGGCTTGCGAAATCGCGAAATCCGCACTATACTGACGGCGCGTAACTACGTCTTCTTAAAAGATACGATAAGAGCAGCAAAGGACGAAGAATTATCTTGTAGTCGTCACAACACTGAGGCTTCAGTGTATGTCGGTTACCAAGGAAGCTCGCGTGGTGGTCGCGGTTACAGTTTCCAAAATAGTAGACGTCCTAATCGATTCATACAAAGAGGACACAATTATAATAATTATCAAAATCAAAGATCCCAAAAGCATTTCAACAATAATTATCGTGACAACATGCGTAGGTCGTTTCGCAGTAGACCCGGCCGTACTTTTACACGGACTGGCAACAACGTGCATTTAATAGAAAATGGCATAAGTAACATGAATTTATCTAACCAAAATGAAACCCACCAAATAACCACTGAACCATTGCAGTTTTTTCGATAATCATTTTATATTTGCTTGTAACAATAACAGCTCAGTGGAATTTTTAATACATGGCTCCAAATATGGTTTGCTTATAGATTCTGGAGCATCATTATCGGTGTTGAAATACGAAACCGTTATGTGTTGGAATATTCCAATCCAGTCGGAATGCATTGCTATAAATGGTATAGGTGGTAAGATACAAACTTTAGGCTTTGTTTATGTTACGTTGTATGTACATGGACAGGAATTTAAACACAAATTTTATGTTGTCCACACCTTACCGGGTATACATCATGGTATAATTGGCAGAGATTTTATGAACCATTACAACGCTATTTTAAATTTTGAAAATAATACACTATCATTGAAGAAAGATGACAATACTTTAACTCTTTCTATGATTAACAATTCCTCAAACAAAACTTTTTATTTAAACATTCCGCCGAGATGTGAAAAGATATTTATGATACAAAGTAGTTTTATTGAAGACTGCGTGATTTTACCTTATCAGTTATGCGATGGATTTTTTATAGCGGGAAGTATTTGTAAACCAGAAAATGGACGAATTAATATACAAATATTAAACACTCGAGAAACACAAGTAGATATTAATTATTTTAGACCTGAGATACATTTATTATCAGACTATAACATCTGTAACTTTGAACGTGATAGTAATGTTGACGGAGAGCGCGTACGTTCTATGTTTTCTCTTTTAAATTTAAGTCATCTTAATTGTGAAGAAAGGTCATCGATCGAAAGCATATGTGCAAAATTTTCAGATGTGTTTCATTTGCCAAACGACAAACTATCTACCACTAACCTTTACGAACAGAGTATTCAGTTAAAACCTAACGCTGACCCTGTTTATACTAGGCAGTATAGGTTACCTTTTTCCCAACGTAAAGAAATAGAAACACAAGTAAAACAAATGCTTTCTGAAAATATTATTGAACCAGCTAAAAGTGAGTGGTCGAGTCCTATCTTGTTAGTTCCCAAAAAATCTGAAAATAATTCAAAGAAATGGAGAATGGTAATAGATTTTCGTAAATTAAATACTAGAATTTTAGATGATAAATTTCCCCTGCCGAATATTTGCGATATTTTAGATTCTTTGTCAGGTTCAATATATTTTTCACAGTTAGATTTATCACAAGCTTATTATCAGGCAAAACTAAAACCAGAAAGTAGACAATACACGGCGTTTACTACACCATCAGGACAATATCAAATGACACGGTTACCTATGGGATTAAAAATCAGCCCAAGTGCATTTTCTCGTCTAATGACAATTGCCATGTCGGGCCTTACGTACGATAAATTATTTATTTATTTAGACAATTTAATTTGCTTTGGTAGAAATTTAGAAATACACAATAAAAATCTCATAGATATTTTAACTAGATTACGTAAAGTTAATTTGAAGCTTAACCCAATTAAGTGTGATTTCCTTAGGAAAGAAATGCAGTTTTTAGGTCATGTTATTTCATCAGAAGGAATAAAACCAGATTTAGAAAAAATTAAAATAGTCGAAAATTATCCCGTGCCAAAAATGCCGACGAAACAAAAAGATTTATAGCGTTTGTCAATTTTTACAGAAAATTTATACCAAATTTCGCTACAAGTGCTACACCTCTAAACAGACTATGTCGAAAAAATGTAAATTTTTTGTGGTCTGATGAGTGTCAGAAATCTTTCGAGTCTCTTAAAAATTCATTAATATCTCCTCCTGTACTACAATATCCGAACTTCAATGAAAACAATACTTTTGTTTTAAGTACGGATGCATCTGGCTATGCAATCGGATCCGTGTTATGTAATAATGATAACAGGCCAATAGCTTACGCAAGTCGTGGTCTTAATAAAGCAGAGGTTAGGTACCCAACGATAGAAAAAGAATTACTTGCTATCGTATGGTCAGTAAAGTATTTCAGACCCTATCTTTATGGTCGAAAGTTTATTATCAAAACCGACCATAAACCCTTAATTTACCTATTTAATCAAACAAACCCATCTAGTCGTTTGACTAAATTTCGATTAATATTAGAGGAATATGATTACACAATAGAATATGTTCGAGGTACTGACAACGCAGCTGCAGATGCTTTGTCACGTATTCGAATTACTAGCGATGAATTGAAGGGAATTAATGAACACGTATTATCTGTATTAACTAGAGCTCAGAAAAAGCGTATGTGCGAGAAAAGTGGACAAAATATGAGTGACAATACTTTGGTCGCTAAGCAATCTTCAAACGATTGGACTGATCACCCAAGAGTTATTGAGTTGCTTAAAAAACCCGAGCATTGTACAGAGTTAAGGTTTGTGAATATTAAGGAATGGGATAGTATCAATAATTATAACCAATCGGATAGACTTTTATCACAGAAAATATTTAATTATGACGCATCAAATTATATACTAAGAGTACATCCATATTTTCGATTACAATGCGCACGAGATGCCTTTGTACGAGAGTTGGTTTCTTATTGTACTCAAATGAAACTTGATAGTTTGTACATTATACAGAGTAATGACAACTTAGAGATAATAAATGATTTAATTAATTGCATAAATATTGCACCTAAATGGTCCGGACCACGGTTATATATTTTAAAAGGTGTAAAAGTTATAAGTGATCACGATACGAAACGAATAATTTTGAATGACTACCACTTATTGCCAAGTAGTGGTCACGCCGGTATACGGAGAATGGTAAATAACATAAAAAGGCGCTATTTTTGGCCAAAATTAGAAAATGACGTCAAGGAATTTGTAAATCGTTGAGATAAATGTCAACGTCAGAAACATTTTCGACATATAAAACAGCCAATGGTCCTGACAGATACAGGTCATTCGGCTTTCGATAGAGTATATTTAGATTTAGTTGGGCCCTTAAGTAAGGATAGTGATAATTACATGTATATACTCACACTACAGTGTGATCTTAGTAAGTATGTAGAGGCTTATCCTCTTAGAAATAAGGATACAATTTCAGTGGCAACAGCTTTCGTTAATAATTTTATACTACGCTATGGCATTCCAAGAAACATTATATCTGATCGCGGTACGGAGTTCGTTTCTAAAGTAATGAATGAAGTGTGTAATATTCTTAAAATTAACCAAATAGTATCTACGGCATATCATCATCAAACAATAGGAAGTTTAGAAAATACCCATAAAAATTTGATTTCATATCTTCGCATACAGACAGATAACCAAACCCAAAATTGGAGTTTATGGCTACCATATTGGTGCTTTGCTTTTAACACGACTGTTCATACGGAAACTAAATACACTCCATTTGAACTGGTATTTGGAAAACTATGCAATTTACCCAGTAATTTAAGGTCAGATATTAAACCATTGTATAATCATTACGACTATCCAAAACAACTTCAATATAAATTACAAAAATCACAGTATGACGCAAGACAAAATCTAATTATTAGTAAAGAGAACAGAAAATGTAAATATGATTCTTATACAAACCCTGTTACATATAGTTCTGGTGACTTGATACTACTTAAGAATGAACAAATTGTAAACAAATTAGATCCGTTATATATAGGACCATTCCAAGTAATAGACGACTGTAACCCTAATTTAAAAATATTATATAAAGGTAAAGAATTAATAGTACATAAAAATAGAACCAAACCATATGTCAAATGAGTTTTGTTTTGTTTTTAATTTCAACTTGAATTTAATAATATTATGTTAAACATTAGATTGTAGTAGTTATTGTAGTAAAGTTTTATGTAATAATAGGTACTTAATAGTATTTTTTTTTTATACCATGTTTTCACTTTGATTTATTTTAATTGTCATTATAATGACTCTTTTCCTAATTAAATTGTTATAGTTTATGCTATGTATACAAGTGTAACCAAAAATAAAAATTAATGTAACCATTATTTTTATTTTATTTTGCCAATGGGCGTGTAGTGTAGTACGTATACTGTATGTACACTAATGTAATACTAAGACATATAAATGATTGTTCTATGTATTTAAAGAGCAGTAATAAACTAGACTTCACTAAAGATACTTGTTTACTTTATCTCCCGAACTCACCACCTTACAAACAAATCGCACTTAAGGGTTGTCATGGGCACTTTTACAGACACAAAAATTAACAGACACAAAGTGCATTCAAGCTAAAGACAATAAATTGTGGATCACATAAATAATTGACGACATGTTTGGAGTAGTGGTCATATAACATGACTGCTACGCAGAGGTCTCGTGTTCAATTCCCGCTCAATGGAAATCTTTGTGTGCATGAATATGATTGTTTGCATTGTTCTAAGTGTTTCTATGTATAATATGTATGTTTTTACAAAAAAAGAAGTATTTGAGTATGTTTATCTGTTGTCTTGTACAAGCTCTGCTTAGTTTGGGACTAGATGACATTGTGTGAATGTGTGAGGATTATTTATTTAATTATCTAATTTGGGATTCGAGCCCACGCCACAGTAGCCGCCTACACGACCACTCTGCCATCGAGGCACTAAATACAGAGCAATAGATAAAGATAAAGAGAAAGATATTTTATTTGTCTCAACATGTGTACATAAGGTGTTACAATAAAAAAATGTCTCAACATGTTCTGTCTGGATAGACATGCAAATTTTAACTTAGTCTTATCATGCGAGTTAATAGTGCTTAGTAATTAATAAACAATATAATATTAAGTATAACAATTTCAACAGTAGGTAAAAACAATATCAATATAATTACATTAAGATTTATGAAAATTAATAATTATGATTATGAGAATTACATTATTAATAATTAAGAGAATTACATTATGTTTTTATCATTTAGGAAATCTTCAGTGCTATAATAACATTTTTTGGCCAACCAATCTTTTAATTTACGTTTAAACCCATTGTTGTCAAGGGTCTTATACATATTCGGTATTTTATTGTATATTTTTGGCGCCATACAGAATATGCTTTTACTTAAGAGTGCTGTTTTAGCAGTGTGCATACATAATCTATGGTTATCTCGGCGATTGCGGATAGAGATGTCTGAAAGCTTATTAAAAAATTGCGGGTTAGTTTTCACAAACACAGCTGTCTCATAAATATATAAAGATGGAAGGGTTAAAATATTGTGTTTTATGAAGAATGGTCTACAACTATCCATTATTTCAATTCTAAACATTGTTCTAATGCATCGCTTTTGAAGTTTGAACACTATATTCTTATCGACTGAGTTTCCCCAGAAGATAATGCCGTATCTAAGTATTGATTCGACTAGGCCGTGATAAGCAGTCAGTAAAGCACTTAAGTTAACTACCGGAACAAGCTTATATATAGCATATGTACGGCTGCTTATTTTCTTAGATAGCTGTGATATTTGTTCTTTCCAGTTTAGTTTGTTGTCTATATGGAGACCAAGAAATTTAGCATTATCGACTTCATTTATTTTATGATTTTTATAATTTATACCAAATTGTGTTTGATGCTGAGTTCTTTGACTAAAATGCATAATTTGAGTTTTTTTTAGATTAATTTGTAAATTATTGCTCTCCATCCACTCTATAATTTGTGATAGTGATTTATTTATGTCCTGCTCATAGGAGTCAACTGCTTTACATTCCACTGTAAGAGTGCTGTCATCTGCGAAGAGAGTTATAGGATTGTCAACCGATTTAGGCAAGTCATTAATATATATATTGAATAACAGTGGACCCAATACACTTCCTTGCGGAACTCCGTATTTGACTACACGCTCGTTAGAATAAGCTGTTATTTCTTTCTTTGTTTTAAAATTTATTCCTGTTATGGCAGTTAACTGTTTTCTGTTTGATAAGTATGACGCTAGTAAATTTTGAATATTTCCTCTAATACCATAACAGCCAAGTTTATTTATTAAGGTGCTATGGTCTACACAGTCAAACGCCTGCGTCATATCGCAGTACAATGCACAAACGGGATTTTTTTTATCCATATTTACTATTGTCCTATGTAGGAATTCGTAAACGGCCATATTAATGGACATGTTTTTTCTAAATCCTTTCTGCTCTCTACAGATGATTTTTTTACTTTCTAAATATTTGTTAAGCTGATTATATATATACCTTTCAAAAATTTTTGAAATTATGGGTATGAGCGCAATAGGCCTGTAATTTTCCATATCATCTTTGTTTTCTTTTTTGTGTATTGGCTTTATTATAGACTTTTTTAGTTCCTCTGGGAAGACGCCTTGGAAAATACAGAGGTTAAGTATGTAGCTAAGATGTTCACATATAAGATCTCCTACAGCTTTTAACACTTTGGTGGAAATATTATCGTACCCTACACTATTGGTGTTTTTAAGATTTTTTATTATAGCTAATATATCTTGAGGCATACTAGGGGCTAAGAACATTGAGTCCTTTTTGTGTTCTATGTGCCAATTATCTTTTGTTGCAGTTCTTGTAAGTGGCCTAATTTTGTCAATGTAATAATTATTAAAATGATTAGCTATAAGTTTGTTATCTGTGATAGATTCATTATTTATTGTTAATTTTTGAATAATCTCTTTTGGTGCATTAATTTTATTATTATTTATTATTTGCCATGTCGTTTTTGCTATATTATCGGATGTATTAATTTTATGATTATTCTGTGCGCGCTTTGTCAATACTATAATTTTTTTAAATAATTTCGTATAACGATTGTAATTTCGCTTATTGGAAGCAGTTGGTGTTATTCTAGAAATCCACAGAAGTTTTCTTTTTTTTCTGCTGCAGATTTTTACACCTCGCGAAATCCATTTGGGCTGCTTAATATTTTTTATCGTGATAACCCTGTGTGGAAAACATAACTTATAAAATAGACTAAATTGCTCATAAAATTTAGTAAATGCTGTATTGGCGTCATCTGTTTCATAAACTTCATTAAATGATATCTCTTGGACGCAATTTCTAAATTTTAATATATTTTCTGGCGTGTAATCTATTTGATCTTTACGCCAATACTTTAAGATGCATGTGTTTTCTATTGGACACCTAAGAATTTGGGCCGTATGGTCTGATAAAGCAAGCTCCACTATATCAGCCTTCCATCTTTTTTTGTAATTATGTGCAAAATTGTCAATACAGGTTTGGCTTGCTAACCTAGTGGGACGTTCTAGAGCTAAGGTTAAATTAAAATTACATAGTAAACATTTTAGTTCTAATGTCATATTATTATTTTTCATTATGTCAATGTTAAAGTCACCAGCTATTATTATATTGTTATATTTTGTTTTGCCTACTAGTAATAAAATTTGTTCCAATTTTTTGAAGAAGACGCTTAGGTTGCTTAGTTTTGGAACTCTATATATGCAGATAACAACCACTCTATAACATGTTAACTCTATTGCACAGCACTCTATAATACCGTTTATAGACAATTGTGAGATTTCAGGTATCTCTCTCCACATATGCCCAGCTCTTACCAATATAAACTTATTATATATGTAATATAAACTTAACTATAATTGTAATAACTATAGTTGTAATATAAACTTATTATTACCTTATAATAATCTCCAAAAGACCAAGAGCCAAGCATTTCAAAGAAAGTATGATGATGTCCATCACTCCCAACCACGTCCAGGTCATTGTGCTTGCCTCCCACCCTGACACACTTTTGTGAGTTCACTACTCGGCTGAATGGTGGTGCTACTTTACCTAGGAATACTCCTTTAAACTGAAAAGAATTAAAAAAAACTTAATTAAATAGTGAACTGTCATAAGACTACTAATAAAGCTGCTAAACTAAGTAAAAGATAAGATTGATAAAATTATGACAAAACTGGAAGGAACTGTTATTTTTACCTGCTTTTTTGTATTAGGGGCAAAGGACTAAGTATGCAGAGTGTTACCATGGTGTTTCTTACAAGGCTATGTCAGACTATCTTAGGGACATTTGAGAAAATAACCAATTAGGTAAGTATTGCTTAAATATAAATAAGCTTCTGTGATATTTATCAGAGTTTACACACTGAATATTGTATTTTTTAATAGTACAACTACATAAAACTATTTCTTTTATAAAAAGTTAAAGAAAATTTTCCATAGTCAGATTGGCTGGACAACTTAACTGTACTACAGGTAAACAATATATTTTAAAAAAAATACTTTGTCCCCCAAATGTTAACTTATTCTCATAACATTAAAATTAAAAATTCACATAATTTAAAAAAAAGAGGCAAGCAATAGCATAAAGTACTATTTTAATACCATAATTTATATTCATAATAGAAAAAATATTAGCATAATGATACATTGCTGGTAACAAAGATATTCAGCAAAGTTTGCTAATGATATAAAAAAATAACATATTTTTATACTCTGAGAAAAATGACTTTAATAATGGGAAATTTACACAGGACAAAACAGATTTTATTTTTCTCTTACAAGTACTTGTGATGAAAAAATTTGCTTTTGATAAAATAAAAAAAATGGAATGAGTTTTTGACTATTATGAATGGTATTAGTTGACCAGGAGGACAAATTGATGAAACAATATTTCAAATCAAATTTATTGTAAATATGATCCAATATAAAATTATATTTTCAAAAGATCTAAAAACATTCAGTAGATTAAAAAGGTTCTGCCATTCCAATCAAACTGATTATTGTTTTGTTTAATTTACTGATTGTTATTTAATGTGTAAACAATGTGTCTATTCAAATAAATAAACAAACAATGCCACTCCTTCAGTCACTTCATACACTTTCAAAAGCTTTATAATTAAAACATTTCAAGTTTATAGAACTTGTTAGGAGTTAGAATGGTCCTTCATAGGCTGATTGCTGTAAATTAGTCAATCTCTATAGCCTCTATAGTTAGGTAGTAAGTTGTTGATTAAGTTGATTTAAATAGATCTCCATCCTAATTTTTCCTATTTTTATTTACATCAACTTAATCAACAACTTACTACTTAACTTGTTACTGTACTTGTCAATGTGTAAATCGGGCTTATGAGAGCTACCTGCTTAGTTATAAAGTCACCTTTTATAAGAATGAGATTCATTGACACAGACATAAAATTTGTGTACACAATATCTATATAATTTAAGAAAACTGGTACTTAGTAATAAAATTGGTTAATAGTTATAGTTTTCCTATTAATTGTATAATCATTTAGGGCTTAGTAATACAGATAAGATACCATTCTACGAGTACCACAGCATTGAAGCACATGCAATATTATACGCTAGCACAGGCTGTTAAAATTAATAAAGTGGGAATAAAATTGAAAATACCTGATTCATTCCAGCATTAACAAAAGGTACAGTGGGATCGTAAAGTGCAACCACTGAACTAGATTTAACTTGTTTATGTCCATGGTTCTCCACGAAATAATTTATAAAAGTACTTCGTATAGAACTACTTGATGACTTGAAGCGTAATCCGTATCCAAGAATTTTACTTCTTTTCACCGGTAACCGAAGCATTTTAGGTTATAAAATAATCCTTATTTTCGTTGTGCTTGTACCAAATGATCTTTAACTGAAATTAAATTAAATTATATAAACCGAAATACACTTTTAATATTTTAATCGGAATAAAAATCTCTGTCTGCAAAACAATAAAATTCGCCAATAGCTGTCAAGGTCAACGACATTACGAAACTTCACATCAATGAATGACATTGTCAGACTGACACACTGACACTATAGACTTTCTTTTTTTTTTGTCGCCTTTTACAAAAAACACACTTTCAGCAAGAGACGTTGTTTAATAAATTAAAATAAAAAATATATATTACTAGCTGTAAAACGCGACTTTGTCCGCGATTAAATTTGAAATGAAATAAAAAAACTTGTATAATTCATACAAAGTTCATTCATCATCATCATATCAGCCAATCGATGTCAACTGCTGTACATATGCCTTCTCCAAGTATTGTCACCTAGTGCGGTCCTGTGCCTCCCTCATCCATCGGCTTTCAGCCGTCCACACCAGCGCTTTTCGGTACGCGGTCGCCATTCCAGAATCTTTCTGCCCAAACTGCTGTCGTTTCCTTCTTGTGTAGGCCTATAGGTCAGGCTACAACATAGCTCTCTCCCTTGCCCTCTAGAGTGACCATGAGCCTTCTGAGTAGGTCCATAGGTCAGGTTACAACAGAGCTCTCTCCAATGCCCCTGAATGACCATGAGCCTTCTGAGTAGGCCCATAGGTCAGGCTACAACATAGCTCTCTCCATTGTCCTCTGGAGTGACCATGAGCCTTTTGAGTAGGTCCATAGGTCAGGCTACAACATAGGTCTCTCCATTGCCCTCTGAGTGACCATGAGCCTACTGAGTAGGCCCATATAGGTCAGGCTACAACAAAGCTCTCTCCAATGCCCTCTGAGTGACCATGATTCTTCTGAGTAGGCCCATAGGTCAGGATACAACATAGCTCTCTCCATTGCCCTCTGAGTGACCATGAGCCTTCTGAGTAGGCCCATAGGTCAAGCTACAACATAGCTCTCTCCAATGCCCTCTGAGACACCATGAGCCTTCTGAGTAGCTCCATAGGTCAGGCTACAACATAGGTCTCTCCATTGCCCTCTGAGTGACCATGAGCCTTCTGAGTAGGCCCTTAGGCCCCCTAAATTTGAAAAATATTTTTTTTGTCATAGCTTGATGTTATATAGCCTATAGCCTTTCTCGATCAATGGTCTATCCAAAACTGAAAACTAAATTCAATTCGAAGAAGTAGTTCCTGAGATTAGCGCGTTCAAACAAACAAACTCTTCAGCTTTATATAATAGTATAGATATAGATTAAAATAAATTTTATTATAATAATAAAAATAAAATTTAATTTGAACTTAAAGTTTTAACATTTATAACTTTTTAAACTACAACTATAACATACTTGAGGAAATGGCATAGAGTAATTAATTGTTGTATCACTTGGAAAATTGATATGCTATTTCAATGGAATCTCTTTGTTCAATTGGTTGAAAGTTTGTTACGGTCACTAAAGTTTGTGGATACAAATACACTTGCTTTCAGTACATCTATAAGTGATTGCTAATTTACGACAATACATAACGAAAAAAAAAACTAATTTAAAGTGTATTTCTTTTAGAGAAGTTTTAAATTATAAATAACTGATAGCATAAATCTAAATTCTTAGTAGGTCTGTACAACATTTAAACTACAGAAAATAGTGTATTAACCTATTAACATTAACATGTGAAATAAATAACAATAAAAAATACTGTATCGACATGTTATAGCAACAAAAAGACAGTAGGTTGGTGCTGGTGCAACTCTAGAAATGTCAAATGACGATGTTTTGGATTGGTGGATTCTGATTTGACAGATTTAGTTCTACGAGCAAATTTATGTATTTTATTCCAGAAATATTATTGCTTTTATTTATTAAATAAAATAATATATTACTGCTGCATATAACACGTGTACGTTTGCTAATGGTGTTAATTGTTCGTATTCAGTTAGTAAAATTTAAACACAGTGCTTTCAAAATAGTGTTCGCATAGGGACACGTAAGGCATTATTGTTTCAATGTTTAAATAAAACTTAAGATATGAATCGTTTAGAACTTTACGTGTTATGTTTGTGCGTTATATTTACAACGGCAGAGTTACTTGGACCCGATATAAATAAGAAAGATGAGAAAGACGAAGACGAAGCGATTGCTAATGAAGTTGTTGATACAAAACCAAATAATCCTGAGGCTGATTATTTAAAAGAACTGACTGATGCTATGAATAAAGAGATAGTTACACTACAAGAGTACGCTGATGCCCTTAGAAATACAAAAGATATACCTAAAGATGAAGATACTAATAAAGGTATGTAAGAATAATAATGTGTGAGAAATTATTATATTCTGGTCTCTATTTTCAGTATTTATTATTGAATTTATAATCTTTAATAAAGTCAAGTGCTAAAACATGGAAGCTATATTTTATATTAGATCTAGAGACTTTGCAAATTAATGTAAATAGCTAGATTCCATTTTATTCTATCACTATTCTGGATTTATTTACTTACTAAATCAATTAAATATGCATTGTTGAGTTATAGTTAAATTAATAATTAATACAGTTGATTACATAATTTTAAAGGTGTATTTGTTTCTGTTTAAGTATAAGTTTTCTGTGTTGCATTTGGTTTTATCATAATGATATGGTGTCTTGTGAGAAGAGTCTTCATCTGTTTTTAAATTGATTCTATCTTTATTATAATATCTTCTATTTATAGTCCTTTTTTATTTTATTTAGTTAGAATGTATCCATTTTTCATAAAATAACCACCATTCATATTTTATTCTTATGCAATTGGTTATTTTATTATGTAACAAACTCTTTAGTTGTGTTAAAAGTTAAAAAAAAGTATATAAAATTCAAAACATTTGAACTACAATCTCAATTTTTTTATAAGTACCATATTTTAGACTCTTTATACTTATATTAAATAAATATTTTATGCCATGATTTCCAGCTTTTAAAGTTATCAAAAGTGATGAAGAATTATTTTCTACTTTATATAGTAAGTTTGCCTAAACTTAGATTTTAATATAAAATTGACAAATTTAATTTCCTGTTACATCAAAATCCTTTGATAAATTCATACTCTATTTAGGATACAAATAATCATTTATTCAGTCATTTTTCCTGTATTCCAGACAGCCACTTAGATCAGATGGAATACACTTTAAAGCTTCTGAAGAAAAGTCTTTTAAGACATACAGAGACCGCTTGGATACATGATCCTAAATCTAGTGACCATTCTGATAATGAGATTGAAGTAAGTAATTACAAGCTTTTTTAAATGAATTATTTCATTCACATCAAATTGTACGCCAATGTAACATTCTTCACAAAGATATAGAGGAACAATTTTCTTTATATATTAATACTATTGTGTAGATAATAATGTAATCATAAATCTAAACACACTGCCATTACTTTTGAAATAAATAAAAGTTAGTTTTTAAATAAATATATTGAGTATTGAGTATAAGTATTTATGACCCATAAAAAAAAGAAATACATAAAGTAATGAACAGTCGTGTCTCCATAAAATAGCATTTACAGTAGATTAGTCATATTACAACAATAGAAGCAACATACTTTGATATTATCTATGTACCTATGCCCTTGTAAAACTAATTATTGTAAATAGCTGTACATAAAAAAGTTGCCTATGTTATATATTTATAATATTGGCCAATTTTTTTAAGTGGATGGATGAATGGATCATTTATTACATTAAAAAAGTTCATTATCTAATACATTGCCTCACAAAACTGCTTGTACAATGTCTTTATGGTAGTCCCTTTCTTCTCCGTATATTGATCGTCCGAAAATCATAAGCCCTAACAAGTTTACTACAAACATCACTTTCCATTATGTTCGCGTACAAAATCGTATATTAGCTAATCGTCTTTACCTATAATACTTGTGTGTCATAAAATGGGATATAATTATTACATATCCTATTTTTTCTTGCTATAAAGTCACATGCCCTTAAATAAAATATTAGGGCAAAAGTCAGAAACAGTTGGTTAGGTTAGTATAGTGACCACAACGCGAAACATTTTTTTATGTAAAACTAGAATATAGTATTTATGTTTTTTAAATATTATAGATTGTGATGGTTATGGCAAAAAAAATTAGGTCATGTTATGTTTAGGGATTTAGCTTTTCGGACAAGTGATATTATAAGACATGAGTTTAGGGCTAGCTACTATTCAGACACATGATGATTCGGACACAAAATGTTATGATTATGGATAAAAAAATTATGAGACAAAATAGAGAACCTGTCTTTATAAATTACTGACCCGTGCCTGCTTCGTTGGGTGGCGAAAAAAACGCGCCGGTTTTTTAAACATTTTTCATTACTGCTCCACTCCTATTAGTCATAGCGTGATACTATATAGCCTATAACACTCCCGATAAATGAACTATTCAGCACAGAAAGAATTTTTAAAATCGGTTCAGTAGATCCAGAAATTACCCCCTACAACATCACAAACAAACAAACTTTACCACTTTATAATATTAGTTTAGATATATATTATACTGATGTATAAGCTATAGTGTTGTGAAGTTTCATTAAAATCCATTCAGTAGTTTGTACATGAAAGAGTATCAAACATCCGTACAAACTTACAAAATTTCGCATTTAATAGGTCAGGGAAAAAGTCTTTTCGCATAACGTAGGTATAAACTTATTATAAAATTTCTTTGACTGTACTACTTGTGTCTGGCTGGTTTTGGTAACATTAAAAAGGTTACATTATAAAGAAAAGAAAAAAATTTAAAAATGTTGTTTCCCGCTATTTTTCATTTGTTTTTCTCTCCGTAAAAATGAGTGAATCTAATGAAGAAATTCGATACATTTTAAAATTTTATTATAAAAAAGGCAAAAATGCAACTCAAGCAGTGAAAAAAATTTGTGATGTTTATGGACCTGATGCAGTGTCAGTAAGAGTAGCACAAATTTGGTTCAAACGTTTTCAGTCCGGAAATTTTGATGTTAAAGATGCACCTCGCTCTGGTCGCCCTGTTACGAATAAAATGGACGCCATTTTTGAAAGAGTGGAGCAAGATCGGCATATTATGGCTAACGCAGAGTAGGACGGCATGGCAAAGTATTTTAATTTTTACTAATGGAAATTCAACCGTACTGTTACAGAAATACGACATAAATTGCTATGCTTTAAAATGATGCCGCGGCATTGAAACTTTCAATGCCGCGGCATCATTTTTACTAATGGAAATTCAACCGTACTGTTACAGAAATACGACATAAATTGCTATGCTTTAAAATGATGCCGCGGCATTGAAACTTTCAATGCCGCGGCATCATTTTAAAGCATAGCAATTTAAGTCGAATTTCTGTAACAGTACGGTTGAATTTCCATTAGTAAAAATTAAAATACTTTGCCATGCCGTCCTACTCTGCGTTAGCCATTAGTGTTTGGCTTGGTGCAGGTCTCCCATAATGTGCTATTAATAATAATGGCATAAGTTGTATTAGGTACATTACAATACGTTTTTTTTTCGTATGATATCTTAACTTAATGTTTTGTTTATATACTTCTTTTAATTTTACACAAACAAATGTACACTCGTCCACATTTGATTTAAGAGTTAGGACTCGCAGAAATTTACTTTGGTCGATGTTAGGTAAGGGCGTCCCTCTGCTTGTGTTTCCCCAAATTGTATTTATTTTTCTTCTATTACTATTGTCAGGACTTGTCATGCTCACTATAATGTCATTGTTTGTGGTGGCGTGGAGGCCGGGTCAATCCCTTCCCTACGATATGGCGAGGGGGTTGATGGCTGGCCTTTGCGTTATACTCGTGAACGGGTGCTACTTGGGGTGACTGGTCGACCCTGACATTAAGTATTTTTCATTTTTGGTACACCACTTATTCATCTAGGGGATAATTTAGTTGAGCGACGTTTTTATTACTAGAAAACTTTGTAAGTGTGATTTGGTGCTCCCACTTTTGTGTACTACCTACAGGACGAATCTTCTAGTTTAAGATATTTTAAAATTTATATTGATCCTTTAGTGCAATCCTTAGTTTTTATATGGTATACAATGGTTGCAGCGCTTTGTTACGGTTACAAAATTGTTGTAAAATTATAGAGACGTCTAAAAAATGCTGCTTTAGAGTTTGTTACGCCGCTTCTTCTCTACTAGCGCCTTGGAAGCGGTGGTAAAGTTTGGAAAACTTTTAATATGTAAACTTAGACTAAGTAGTTTTAAACTGACGTCAATAAGCTGTTATTTTGTAACATTATGTTGAAAAATAAAGAAACTGAAACTGAAACTAGTAGTTACGATGTAGCTGAAGAACTGGGAATTGACCACAAAATAGTTTTGACCCATTTGAAGAAAGCTGGTTATACAAAAAAGATCGATATTTGGGTGCCACACGAGCTCACTCTAAGAAACTTAATGAACCGTGTACTCATTTGCGATTCATTATTGAGACGTAATGAAACCGAGCCGTTTTTGAAGAGATTGATAACTGGCGATGAAAAGTGGATCACGTACGACAAGAACGTGCGAAAAAGGTCGTGGTCGAAAGTTGGCCAGGCTTCACAGACTGTGGCCAAACCTGGCCTAACACGAAATAAGGTGATGCTGTGTGTATGGTGGGATTGGAAGGGCATTGTTCATTTTGAGCTTTTACCGCCCGGCAAAACCATCGATTCTGATCTTTACTGCCAGCAACTGATGAGATTAAAGGAAGCAGTCGAGAGAAAACGGCCGGAATTGATCAACAGGAAGGGTGTGGTCTTTCATCACGATAACGCTAGACCACACACATCTTTAGACACTCAGCAAAAATTAAGAGAGTTCGACTGGGAGGTCCTAGTGCATCCACCATATAGCCCTGACCTTGCGCCTTCAGATTTTCACCTGTTTCGGTCTCTTCAGAATTCTTTAGGTTCTGTAAGGTTGACCTCAAGAGAGGACTGCCAAAACTATTTGTCCCGTTTTTTTGATCAGAAGTCCCAAAGTTTCTACAGTAACGGGATAATGTCTCTGCCCACAAAATGGCAGAAAGTTGTTCAACAAAACGGTACATATATATTGTAAATAAATGTAAATAAATTTTGAAAAAAATGTCTTGACTTTTCATACAAAAATACGAAAAGACTTTTTCCCTAACCTAATATAATATTAATAGAATAGGGGATACATACATAAACTCACTGTACTGACAAATATAGTAAAATAAAAATACTTTATATTATAGAAAATGGAGGAGAACCCACAAGATATCCTGGATACACTACCACCTTTGACTGAGGTAGAGGAAACTGAACTTCCACCCGATCTGATAGAAGGTACAGTTTTTACAGACTTTACATTTTAAAATTGTTATTTTAATCAAACACGTGCCTAATTTGTATGAGTGAATAAATATGAATATAATAGAAAAAATATGCTTTTAATTACAAAATGATATTATTGCTATTGTTATTTAAATCATGTAATACCAAAAATAAAAAAGATAACATTCCTTGCATGATTCCTCCGGAAATAAAATTTGTTTGTTTAGCAATTAAATTAGTTATAAATATTGTAAGGTAAATGGCGTACAAGGCGTATTATCCGAAGACGCACAGGTTCCAATCTTTTGTCAAGTATCAAATTTTTTTCACTGCGTTTATTTTATTCGAAATTTTCTAATTATTTCTCAGTTTAACGCATCAATTTATATGTAATTTGATGCATTAATTTTTAATTATCTTCCAGCAAAGTTGATCTTCGAAGATGCGATGTCGAAACTCACGAAACTCAACCGCCGATCACCTGAACTAACTGCATCGATATTAGCAGTGAAACACTCCGCTGAAGTAGGATACACTCCGGCAAGGATCAAGATGGCTTGGTCTTATCTGTTCGGTGAGGGTGTCGACCAAGACCTTGATAAGGCTAAGAAGATATTTGAAGAGCTTGTCAAAGAAGGGAATGCGGATGCCCATGCTGTAAGTTTATTAAGTAAAATTTTATTATACTAGTATTTGCTCGCGGCTACGCCTGCTTTAAAGTTGTTTTCTGTAAAAGTCCCCGCAAAACAAGACTCGATCATGAGCACGGGAGTTTACTTTAAATAAAATAATATGGCTCCATGTTGCTGGTTAATGTTTTTGTTTGTCTAACTATCTATCTAAACGAGGTGATCACAGGCAGTTAAGGATAACTCTTGTTAAGCAAGGTCGGCGAGGTTCACAGATGGGTGGCTGCTGTTATTTTATGTGAGCGTCTTTGTACTTCCAGGGCATGGGCTTCCTATACGCGACGGGCATATCAGTACCGGTATCGCAAGCTCGCGCGTTAGTCCACTACACCCTGGGCGCGCTCGGCGACAGTGACTACGCACAGATGGCGCTGGCGTACCGCTACTGGAGCGGGAACACCGTGCCCAGCTCCTGTCATAAAGCTATGGATCTTTATATGAAAGTGGCCGCTAAAGGTAACGTATTTCATGTACACAAAAAAAAACATAATTATTGGGAACCCTAAATCTTTTAGAAATCAAAAGTAGCCTATGTTGCTCGCCTTAAATGTACTTAACAAATAGTGAAAGTCCAATCAAAATCGAGGCACCATTTCCCGAGATTACCCGGAACAAACAAACAGACAAAAAATTTATAAATGTGATTTTAGGCATAGGTATCGTATATATATAGGTGTGCAAATTAGTCGAAATTTTAAAGCAGTTGGATCCTTAGTGCGGATTTTGTTACTTGTTTAGTTTCCACTTTTACCGTCAGCATATTAATTCCTAAAAGCTGATAAAGTTTATAATTATATTTTTCACTAATTCTGAAAATAAATAAAATAATTCACACAACGCCATCTAGTCCCAAACTAAGCAGAGCTTGTGCTATACTGGACTATGAATAAACAATTTTGTCTTTATTTGCTACAAAAATAAGTTATGTGAACAGTGGCAAGTCAAGTGACATTCAGCGGAGGCCCAGCCATACAACGTACGCGACTGATAGACGAAGTGGAAGGAGGGGGCGGAGGCGCTCTCGATACTGATCTCATTGAGTATTATCAACTGCTGGCTGAGAAAGGAGATGTTCAGGCACAGGTAACTAAATTATTATTATTTTTGAATTAAATTGGTTACTGTTAACTTGCCCGAAAAAAATCTAAAATTTTATTAGCATCTTTAGTTTTTGAGGCGGTATCAAGATGCTTAAAACTGGTGTTGTGTTGTGACATTGTCAGAAAAGGTAATTTATTTTTCTCTCTTTTGAGAATGGAGAAGGCTACACTCTTTCGACAGGGTTTCTGTCAGAAGGCTCAAGTAATCCAGTTGCCCATCGTGGTATTTAGACGGCAAACTATGTTTTGTATCTTTTCAAGATCCAGAACGGATGCTCGCTCGACGCTCTTTGACAAATGGCGGGCAGGTCTTCCAAACTATTTTCTATATTAAAAAAGTTAATTCTGACTTAACAACTCTTTACAGGTCGGTCTTGGACAGTTGCACTTCCAAGGTGGTCGTGGAGTGACCCTGGACATCAACAAAGCCCTGTACTACTTCCAACAGGCAGCCAAGACCGGCAATGCCGTAGCTAATGCTTTCCTTGGCAAGATATATTTAGAGGGAGGGGACGGTATCAAGGCTGACAACGATACTGCTCTAAGGTACTTTAGGAAGGCAGCTGAGTTAAATAATCCTGTTGGGCAAAGTGGACTTGGAATTATGTATTTGCAGGTATGATATTTTTATTTTATTTTATTTTTAGACGACCTCTGTGGCGTAGAGATTATATAACATGACCGCTACGCAGAGGTTTCGGGTTCGATTCCTGCTCAATGCAAATATTTGTGTGCATGAACATGATTATTTGCATTGGTCTGAGTGTTTCTATGTATAATATGTATGTATTTTTAAAAAAAGTATATAAGTACTAATATCCGTTGTTCTGTTACCCATAACACAAGCAGGTTAAGCCTATCTTACTTTGGAAACAGACGGCGCTGTGTAGCCACTCAAACGTCCAAGCCACTATAGTGGCCTCTATGACTCGGTTGCTAGAAACGAGTTTTTACCTATGTTAACATTGTTAAAGTTACGTCGACTTGCTACTAGATGGTTCTATGACAAATTATCGATCTATGGATATTTTTTCTTTATGAATGGTCATATTAAAAAAAAAAAGTTATTGACAGTTCAAAACTACTTTGCCAGTTTTTTCTAGTGCTCTGTGTTAAAATGTAAGTATTGTTTTATTTTATTATTATAATGCATTAGTGTTGTGTGTGTGTGTGTGACCCTGACTAAGCCTGACCTATTGAAGAATAATTTAGCTTACTACAGCACTCTGATTTGGGGATTGGTAATGGGGTTTCATTCGAGTATTCCATCCTAACAATGATATCGTCATTGTAAAATTACCCTTAGTCGGTCTTTACGACACCAATAAGACGTGATTCATAGGTAGATGTGATCTTAGTTCGTTAGAATTAACACTTCCTGACCACTACCGTTACTCCTCTATCCATAAAATTCATCTTCTTTTAAAACCCGTTTAATAATAAACAAAATTACATATAACTTTACCTGTAAAACTTAGGTATAACTAGAAAATTTCGAAAAGATAAAAGACAATGGAAAAACTTGGTTCTCTAGGCAGGATTCTAGTTATAGCTAAGCTTTATAAGTAAATTAATATGTAACTAGTTGACCCGAGCCCACTCCCTTTTTTAAATATATTTCATTACTGCTTCACTCCTATTAATCATAGCGTAATATTTTATAGCCTATGACACTTCCCGATAAATGGACTATTCAACAAAGAAATAATTTTTTAAATCGGTTCAGTAGATCCAGAGATTACCCCCTACAACGTCACAAAAACACAAACTTTACCTCTGTATAATATTAGTTTAGATTTAATACAAGATTCATACCATCACGTAAACTGTTAAATTGCAACATTGAAAGTTTATGGCTGTTGCGCCTAGATGGCGTTGTTACAGTTGAGTTTTAAATCGCGAGGGCTAATGGCTCTGTATAAAGCAATAGTCTAATTTGGTAAACGAGACAGAGATTTGGCTAGCCTAGCACTCAAGGCGCCTGACGCTTATAGTTCAGAGACGCACGTTCAAGTTCTGCCCCGAGTACCAATTTTGCTCCATTGTCTTAATTCTTTTTATAAATGCTTTTACTCTACTTGCAGGGTCGAGGAGTACCAAAAGATACGAGTGCTGCATTTAAATATTTCACAATGGCTGCCAACCAGGGCTGGGTCGAGGGGCAACTTCATCTTGGCTTTATGTACTTTGGTAAGATTCAGAAATACAATAAACTTGAAGCGCTACCTAAATCTATGTCGTTAAATCGTTATTTGTCATAAAAAACATATTTAAAAAAATATAATTAAAAATTATTTATTATTTTTCTACCAACCAGGTGGTATAGGCGTTCGTCGTGACTTCAAGCAAGCGAACAAGTACTTCTCACTAGCGTCACAGACCGGACACGTGTTAGCTCTGTACCATCTAGCACAGATGCATGCACAGGGACTTGGGGTCCTGCGCTCTTGTACCACTGCTACAGAGGTTAGTCACTAACTAATCATCATCATCATTAGGAGGTATAGGCGTTCGTCGTGACTTCAAGCAAACGAACAAGTACTTAAGTAAGTTCTTATCATTAGCGTCACAGACTAAAAGATATCGTTTGCCGAGGTTATTCCGTAGATGGGTGACCGTTAAGTCATATTGCAGCTGAGTGTGACCATATTTCGGACGGCGCGTAAAAAGTTCGTGCTGGGTCGCCATTGTGTGACACACTTGTTAAGACACGTAAGCCTATAGTTTGCTTGAGCTACACTCGAAATCAGATTGGCCACTAGTCAAACGAAAAAGAAGAATATTTTTTTAACATTTTGAATGGGACTTTGACTGATATGAGGTATGTCTAATTTACCACTCGGGATAGGCAGAGACGACCACTACATTACTGTGTAATATAACCCTTGTATGTATTGTGCAGTTGTTCAAGAACGTGTGCGAGCGTGGCGGGTGGGGCTCGCGCCTCATGTCGGCACACGCAGCGTGGAGGGCGAGGGACGGGGACTCCGCCCTGCTGCAGTACCTGGCGCTAGCAGAGCGAGGCTACGAGCTGGCGCAGACTAACGCTGCTTTCATACTTGATAACGGTATGTCTTTGGAATTTTTCTGCAAAATATGGAATTACCACAGAATCATAAATATAGTATAGGTTTTAGGTTCCCATTAATGTTTTTGATAATTTTGTATGATTGTTTGGGAAAGAATCTGATAGATGGATTGGATTTTCCTGGTTGTAGATCTTTTTAAGAGGCCGTCTAGGTCGGTACCACCTTTGTGCCCGTTTAATTGAAGTGGATAAGCAGTAGTAAAAAAATCTGTGTTTATAGGTGTAAGGGTACTGGTACTGTAATAACAGGGCTATGAAATAAAGCAAGTTCTGTCTAGGGTAGGCATAGCACGGGCTGGTTTTCCGGACTCTAGCATTGCAGATATTTATGATTGGCGTTTATCTCTTACAATCTAGTAGATCGCTCAGGTTCGTAGCACATATAACGAAACGTAAAGGGATCGACACCGTATCAACTCGAGCCGTTCAGTATTATTTGTATGAAACTCCTTACTGCAACGCACACTAATCCGAATCGCAACATAATCGGATTTTTGACGTTTGACACCGAGGAAAAAGGCGAGGCGGTGCCGATCCCCCGTTTCGTTATATGTGCTACGACCCATACTCGTCTGCAACCTAAACGAAAAAAAAATCTGAAGTCTCGTAAATATTTGACTAAGTTTTGTAGTAATTTGACTGCAAGTACTTTTACTTGATTTAATTGAATCGGTAATCTCGTCCCCGCCAGCCACTTACACGCTTTGCTAACGAGGCAATTAATTATTTTTTGTTAATTTTCGTATTCTAGGTGAAGTGGATATGTTCCCGGAACGAGAACGCTGGGCCCGCGCCCTGCAGCTGTGGTCTCGCGGGGCCGCGCAGGGCTGTGGGGCTGCAAGAGTCAAGCTTGGAGACTACCATTACTATGGACTAGGCACTCATAAAGATTTGGAAGCTGCGGCCTACCATTATAGGTAAGAAAAATTAAGTTATACTTACTGAATTATGCGCTTCCAATTTGTAGATACAGTATAACCCGCTTAAGACGATTTTCCAGGGACCCCACCAAAAACGCGTCTTAATCGAGAAAGCGTATTAAGCGGGATAGGAAAAAGAAAAAACGTGCTACATTTATTATGTTTTTTGTTCTTATTATTTGAAATTATGTACCTACATTCAATACATTATTAAAAATAATCACTTATTTTGGTTTGACAGAAAGATTTTGATGCATTAGCAATTACAGGATTTTCAACTTTTGCACCGCGTCATCACTTTCATCCAAAGAAGCAACTTATTCATTCATTAAATCATTAATAGCCGAAAATGCCTTCGTCCTCATCATTATCAGTTAGGCATAGGGGCCTCGTTTTGTGTGTTATTGACATCCTCAATAAGATATTGATTGAATTTCGTTCGTGCTACTTTGTCATCAATGGAAGAATATCCAGCCTGAATATTTAGCCACCCTGCAGTATCCCGAGATACTGCAGGGTTTTCTTGAATCCTGGTATCTCAGGAAGAAGCACCCGAGTTCTTCTTTCAGCGCGACGTCAACCACGTAATTTCAAGAACCGGCTTTCTAAAACAACTTTAAAAGGGCCCCACGGCTGGCCTCGAGTGCGGTTGTAGGGCCTGAGCGCGGGCGTATTAAACGGGATGACGAATCGTATTAAGCGTTTAGAAATGTATGAAAATATGTCTCAAATTGCAGGGACCGGCGTAAAAAGGCGTATTATGCGTGAAATCGTATTAAGCGTGATCGTATTAACCGGGTTCTACTGTATTATAAGTCAGATGTCATTTATCTATCTACTTACTCGTTTACTATCTCAACAAGTGTTGTTAAGTTCAAATACCTAAAATTGGTTTTTTGATCAAACCCCAAACAGTTACCTTTATCAAAGATACAGGTTCATCATTTCAAAAAGGGCCCTGAAATCACGCCTTGCGGTACGCTTGAATTTTTTTTAGTTGTTGCTTCTACATGTGGAGCAGGTTACGGCAACCACTTATCACCGTCAGTACATAGCGTCGCCGTCGCTCTAATGTTATCTTACCGGTATTGTGATTCGTCAGGATCGCGTCAGAGCAGCTGCACGTGGCGCAGGCGACGTTCAACCTGGGCTACATGCACGAGCGCGGGCTGGGGCTGGCGCGCGACGCTCACCTCGCCAAGCGCTGCTACGACCTCGCCGCCGACACCTCGCCCGACGCGCGCCTGCCCGCCGCGCTCGCGCTCGCCAAGCTCAACCTGTACACGGCGCTGGACCAGCTGCTCGACGTGAGTATTACTATACAGCCCTCGCCTACATCCTGGCACACGCCACAAAACAAAAACATCCAGGCCCAAGACAAGAATTTGTGGATCACAAATAGTTATGTTGAACGATCACATTGATCGAGTCCTGTCCTTAAGTTATACTTTACCTCCTTGAAGATACAAATAACATGAAAGTTCTTGTCATTTTCGCTAATAATTAGAACTCAACAAATTGGGTTCTCAATTTCTTAGATATTGAGAAAGCATTTGAGTTAGTTTCTAATCCTAGAAAACCACAAATATAATTGACGATTTTGTAATTTGAAATGCTTTTCAATAATCATATTCTCTTTAAATCTATTCTAAAATAGTATTTATAAAAGTTTACAAAAAAATAGCATCATTAATAAATTTGATATGAATTTGTATGGGGTTCCTCAAGGAACAATTTTAGGTCCAACTTTATTCTTATATTAACAAATTCTATCTTTTACAGAGTCCATTGGCGGTGATATTCTTGACGGGTGAATCAGCGTTCTTGTCTAACTGGGACCTGTACCTCATAACGGCACTGCTAGGGGCCCTCGGTCTGGTGGTATACCTTAGAAGACCGACACAGCAGCTAGTCAACTGAGTGAGATGAGAGACTTCTAGTCTGGTTTCAACCAAAGTGAAGATGGGAGATTTGTAAAATAAAAAACATTTAATTTATTTTCCGTTTTTATTTTTCGAGTTGATTGTTCACATATTCTGTAGGGAATTCTTCAACATTTAAGTTACTTTTGTCTGTACAGGACAAAATTCTACGAAAATTTACATAACTCGAAGCACACAGCGTTTTTAGATTGGTCAATCAAAAACTGTACCTCGTTTGTTTGTGAGCTTTTCATACGCGGTAGTTTTAATTCTGTGAACCTATGCATTTTTTAATACCGTCTGAACTTTTTTTAGAAGAACAAAGAAGTTAGCAGGGGAGTGTGGAACGTAATACAGAATCACGCTTCTACGATATAACCGTCCACAGATAACATGGCTCATAGAAATCTCTATTCCCAGAAAGCACGTTTCGCCGAAAAATTTGTTCACAGAAAACATCGTTCGTAGACATCTCGGTTCATAGGAAGCACTGTCAACAGATATCACTGTCCTTATACAGCACTTTATGCAGTAAACTTTGTTCGTAGAAAGAACTGTTCTTAGATACCTCGACTCACAGAAAACACCTCTGTGAAAGAAACTATTTATTTCTTTATTTAAAAAGACAACTCCCGCTCTCGAAGTTTATACTATAGGTACATTATAACGTGGCCGTGGGTTCGATTCCCTCGTAAAACAATTCTTTGTGTGATCCGCAAAGTATTGTCCTGAGTAGTTTAACAATCAATTTCAGTTTTCTAGTAAACGCGTTACGTTTATCGCTATGTATTTATAGTAGGTATTCAATTTATACCACTAATTCATGGTACATTATACCTATGTCATTGCATTTTTATCTAATTATGGAAACCAATTTGATAATTATTTTTATAATGTGATTATGCAGATTGTAGTCGCGTCGTATTGTAGAAGTTTAACAATAATTATGCAAAAAGTAAACTGAAATTGATTGTTAAACTACTATAAATAAAATATATTTGACTGTCTCGGTGGCGCGATTGACGCAATAATAATGTCTGCCGTGCACGAGGGCGTCAGCGTCGGTTCGATTCCCTCGTAAAACAATTCTTTGTGTGATCCGCAAAGTATTGTCCTGAGTTTGGATGTTCTTTGTGTACGTTAAATAGATGTTTTTAAAGACCCCGTGTCACAGGCCATGACTTCGAGAGCGGGAGTTGTCTTTTTAAATAAAGAAATAAATAATTTCTATAAGAACAGTTCTTTCTACGAACAAAGTTTACTGCATAAAGTGCTGTATAAGGACAGTGATATCTGTTGACAGTGCTTCCTATGAACCAAAATGTCTACGAACGATGTTTTCTGTGAACAATGTTTTCGGCGAAACGTGCTTTCTGGGAATAGAGATTTCTATGAGCCATGTTTTCTGTGGACGGTTATATCGTAGAAGCGTGTTTCTGTATTACGTTCCACACTCTTAGCAGGGTGTTGTTCTCCGATTTTTATTTATAATTTTATTTTATGCGCAATTAGAAATTGTGTTAGTTTTTTCAATTGATTGTTTTATATTTTACTTTATTAAAACTTTTTATTTTTATCTTTACTTTGTTGAATACTAGTGCGATCAGTTAATAACTCACAGATAGCATGAGAAAGAATCATGTGGTATAAGTTGTGAAGCTTTGGCATTTACTGGAGGTATTTACAAATTCTAGTTTGATAGATAAAAAACATCCAATTAAGCTACCTCACGATCATGGAATAGGATGAACGATGAGGAAATGGAACCTTTAAATGGGTCTATGAATGGTAATTGAGTATGGGATTCTGATTGCTGGAACTAGCTAATTGACCAGTTGCAATTCGATTAATAATGCAGTTTATTTTAATACTAGCAGACTCGTGCCTGAACGTGCAACTTCGTTGGGCGACAAAAAAATGCGTCCCTTTTTTAAACATATTTCATTACTGCTCCACTCCTATTAGTCAAAACGTGACACTATGTACCAAAGTCAAAGTCAAAGTCAAAATAGCTTTATTCACTTAGGTTACAAAGTAACACATGCAAATCGTTATACATGTAGTAGAATAGTATAGAGAAAAATGTCTGCCAAACTACTACCACTTTCGCAGACGACTATAGTAGAGCTCTGAGAAGAATGTGGCCAAGAAACTCAGGCCACTCTTTTCAAAATAATAATTTGACTTTGTTACAATTACCAACAGCAGCGTGAAGAATGATGTGTGCAAGCAAATCTTACATGCATAGCAATTTAAAGTTTAATTGATAAAAAAAAATTTCATTGTTAATAAATTGATTTAAAAAAAGCTTTAATTGCATGGCACGTTCATCAGTCATCTCGTCACTGCGATATCCGACAGAAATTAACACACAAGCATTTGTGTCGTCAAGTTGATTTTGTTAATCTTTAAGTAGTTGAGAATGGAATAGAATACCATTTAGATAATATAATTAAATACATTTACAAATGCAAGTGAAGTATTTCTATCGTTACAATAACAAATAAAACTGTAAAAGAAAGTAATAAGGTAGTAACATAACATCCGCACAACTACCTAGGTTAAGCCACAATCTACACCATGGAACAAGCAACATGAAATCACGATAATTGAAATCTAAGCCCATGAGTTTTTGTCATTAATATAATCGTTTATTGTATAATAGCCTTTCGATAATAGCTGATTTTTTACAAATGCTTTAAAGTTTAGTAAAGGTAGATCCATTACATGCTTAGGCAGTTTATTGAATAAACGTATACCGAGTCCCGCAAAAGTGTTATGTACCTTATGTAGGCGATGTTGTGGACCTATCAACTTATGCCTATTCCTCGTACCAATGCTATGAATGTCGCCATTTCTATCATACTGTTCAATATTTTGCTTAATATATATTATATTAGCATATATATATTGTGAAGCAACTGTTAAAATACCTATTTCCTTAAAACGATCTCTCAATGAAACATTCGATTCAAGATTGTAAATAGCTCGAACTGCACGCTTCTGAAGAATAAAAATAGATTCGATGTCTGCAGCCCTACCCCACAAAAGAACACCATAGGACATTAAGCTGTGAAAGTAACTAAAGTATACCAATCTTGCTGTCTCTATATTCGTTAGCTGCCTCACTTTTTTAACTGCATAAGCAGCTGAACTTAGTTTTCCTGCTAGAGCTAATATATGAGCACCCCATTGCAGCTTACTATCCAACGTTATTCCTAAAAATACAGTAGTGTCTACAAAACGAAGGACCTCACCGTTTAAAATCAGATTATTACTAAGGCTTTTAACATTGGGCATAGAGAATTTTAAGCATTTTGTTTTGGCAGCATTTAAAAGCAAATTGTTAGCAGTAAACCAGTTCAGGACTTGTGCGAGAGATTCGTTAACTTCATCTAAATTAGTTTGCTTACGGTTTACTTTGAAAACGAGTGAAGTATCATCTGCAAATAAAACAATGTCGCACAAACCCTGAGCAAGAAACGGCAAGTCATTGACATAAACTAAAAATAGAAACGGACCTAGAATGGATCCTTGAGGCACGCCCATACTTGGCGGAAGACCAGAGGACCTACTACCATTTACTTCGACATACTGAACCCTATTGCTTAAATACGAAGATAATAAATCAAGAGAAGCATCCCTAATTCCATAATGTCTAAGCTTGCACAGAAGTGTCCCATGATCAACGCAGTCAAAAGCTTTAGAAAGATCACAGAAGACGCCTATTGCATCCATAGAATTTTCCCAAGCATCATAGATATATTTCAGAAGAGAAACACCCGCATCAATCGTTGAGCTACCCTTCCTAAAACCGTATTGCTGCCTATGAAAAATATTATTTAAATGAAAGTGACTCTCCAATTGGCATAAGATAATTTTCTCATAGATTTTACTAATCACAGGTAGTATTGAAATTGGTCTAAAGTTACCAGGGTCGCTTTTTGATCCATTCTTGAACAAAGGAATAATCTTACTGTGTTTCATTAGATAAGGAAATACACCTATGGCAATACACTTATTAAATATAATAGATAAATGTGGAGATATATTAAATATAATACCCTGAAGAAGCTTGACAGACATACCCCATAAATCAGCAGATTTCTTGGAATTGAGACTTTTGAAAGCTTTTATGATATCATTATGGTTAATAGACCTAAAACTGAAGCGGTTCTTACATTCAATTACTTTATCTTTTAGTAAAAATTCTGCTTGGTTTGGAGAGGAATTTAAGGAGGTTGTTGTATGAATAGGAACATTGATAAAGAAATTATTAAAAGCATGTGCAATGTCAGCATTATTGGTGAGAACCTTATCTTGAGTTTTTAGTACATAATTAGTATCACGAATTTTCATCCGGCCGGTCTCTGCATTAATAATGTCCCATGTACTTTTAATTTTGTTGTTTGATTCCTTTATCTTATTACTCAAATAAGAAGACTTTGCTATGGCACAAGCCCTCTTAAAAGTTTTCGAGTAGTTCCTGACATATTGAATGAAATCTGGTTGAGTATTATATTGTTTCATACCATACAATTCATACAAGCGAGCTCTACTTTTATATATACCTGTTGTTGCCCAATCACAGAATTTAGTTTTAGAGTTACTAACAAAAGTCTTAGTTTTAAAAATATTATCATATTCAAGCTTGATAATGTCTAATAAATCTTTATAAATATCATCTGGGCTATACTGATTAAGATTAATTCTAGTCACTTTGATTGCAACATTATCACTAAATTGATTCAGGCGGTTTATGGTAATTGGCCTGCATGTGATTTTGTTCTCTGTGGGAGTAGTAATAGATGGAAATACTACCCTTTGCCCACAGTGGTCAGATGTTAAATCACTTAAGATATCCTTATTAACATATTCACAGTTGCAAAATACATTATCTAAGCATGTAGCAGAATGAGATGTAATCCTAGTGGCTTCTTTAAATAAAAACTGTAAATTATAAGACTGAAACAAACAAATTAATCTAGCACTAGTTGAAGATTTTTCAAGTAGATTTACATTAAAGTCCCCGCATACTATAATAAATTTATTTCCTGAGCATAGTCTTTCTAACAATTTCTCCATAACACCCTCGAATAGACTATAATCACTCTGCGGTGGTCGGTACACACAAGCTACGACATGTTGCTCAAGCTCCACACAAGAGATTTCGACTGTGCGCTCGATAGAAAGATTTGCTATGTCTTTTCTTTCTTTAAGCTTTTTACCCTATGACTCTCCCCGATAAATGGAATATTCAACACAGAATGAATTTTTAAAATCGGTTCAGTCGATTCAGAGATTACCCCCTACAACGTCACAAACTCACAAACAAACAAACTTTACCACTTTATACTATTAGTATAGATAAACAGTGCCCTCTATCTGATCTATGATACCATGGTGTACAAGGCACTGGACAGTTGAGGTCTATTAATGCCCAATTTTTTTTTTTTACAAAGCAAAGGATTTTTATAATACTCTTTTCTCATGCTATCTTGTGAGTGCTATAGGTTATAGTTCATATTTACATTGCAGAAAGTTTTGTACAGTAATACAACTATTTTAAATGATATAGGGTTCAAATTTATTTCAATTTTAAATAAATAATATAGGTATTGCAGTTAGCAGATGGCATTTATCGGATATGTAAACTTATTTGAATAAGGCCTGATCGCAGTCTCATCGTAATAATTGTCTTGGCGATCTAGTAAAGTATTATTATGTCATAATAAACTAAAAATGTTAGACTGTACTGACCTATTTATTGAATATCTTAAAACCTATTATTATAATAGTAAATTTAAATGCAAATACTTTAGAAAAAACAGATTTAGTTGATTTACACTGCAATGTAAATTGAACCCTTCACTACATTCAGATGATAAGCTAAGGCGGGCTTATTAACATTTATTATGTACCTATGTGGTTACAGATGTGAATTAAGAAGGCCCTATAAAAGTAATTATTGTATTTAAGTAAATATGAGCTCGTTCAGCGCTTCTCATCTAAATTTATTTAAGCCATGATAAATTGGACATCCTTTATATATTTTCAAATTAGTTGACTTCTAGAAAATAAGTTATTGGTCCCATAACCAACTTCATTATACCGCCTATGTCTACCGTGACGACTATAGATTGATTTTTAAATTATATTTTCTGCCCTAGTTGTTACCTAATTGTCATTGGACCACAACTATTTTGATTTATGATTAGCTAGACGTTCTGCCTGCGAACTTTATGTAAGTGTCATTCCCCTACAGCCGGAACAGGTCCATATCTAACTGTTGCAAATAAGAACTCAATGTAGGAGGGTGTCCAATTTTCATGGTAATAGCTAAATTATTATGTGAGTATAGGTGAATGTAATGGTGATACAATCGTTGTAATTGTAAATATTTTTAATAAAGTGTTTATGTGATCAATATAGTATTTTTATCTTATACCAGCCCATTAATTAAATTAATGTCCCACTGCAGGGACCTCCTCCCGTAATGGAGCGATACTTGGCCTACTAATACTACACTGGCCAAACGGAATGGTATAGGGTTTAATTTCAAGTTTTCCTTCTTTTTATTTCCTAAAGATAATATTCACGGATAGTCCCTTAGTCGGTTTTTACGATACCCTTGGGATGCGAATGGGGTGATGACATATTGTATTCTTAATACGTCACCCACCACACAGAGACTGAAACATGGTTAAAATTAAAGGGTTAATATGTAATTATAAAAAATACAACCGAATTGAGAACCTCCTCCTTTTTGAAACGGTTGAAAAAAGGAAATGAAACATCCACATTAGGTATAATCACAGAAATCTAAATAAAAGGAGAAGTGTTATGACGGGGTTTTCGTCAAAACGCAATATGATTAGAACGATTATATAGCTAAAAATGTCTGTCACCTAGGTTTAGCTGTGTTTTGACAACGACCGGGATAACATATAAAATGCCGAGTTATTCAGTGGTTGCCTGTAAAAATAAGAGCAATAAAAAAAACTTTATTAATAATGGAATCACTTACCATATGTTAGTACATGTATTTTATTGTATTTACCTCTAAAATCATGAAAAAATAATCTTCGATGTCCTCACTATGTTATTTTCATGTTCGGACAATTAAGTACTATAATATTTTTGTAACATATACATTGCATCTCTAATGTTGTCTAAACTAGTCATTCAATGAATATATGAAGCAATGAACTATTCGCTCAACGATATTACGATGACAAGTGGTTGCTAACCGTGATCGCTCTAACAACCAAACGATAGTGACGACCCGTTCATGACTACGACTATCTATCGTTTTCGATAAAAAGTCGTGTATTGTAGGAATTTTAAATTGTAAAAGATTTATAAAGTTTAGTAAAAAAAAATTTTTTTAATGTTAAATTATGTTATTTCAATATAAGTATTACAATGTTGAAATAATATCCTAGATCAAAGGTGGAGTAAGTACTCTAGAACATAAAGGTTTAAAATGTTGATTACAGTGGTTTTGAAAGTTTTTTTTAAACGTTCATCCATTTATTAGCACACACATGCTTTGAACTGGCTTTATCAGATTTGCTTTAAATCAGTCTAAATGTTCATCTATCAATCCCTATATTCATGCTATTGTTTTAATTTAACTAGGCGCAATATTGCTCGTGCATTTTGGCATGCGCATGCTCATGCTTGAATAAATGAACTGTACACGCTAAATTATAAATTATCGCTAGCTCTCCCTCACAGAGCGTTAATTTTGTATGACAACAGTCAAAATGTTACAAACTGCTGCGACAATAAGGACGCAAAAGAAGTATGACGATTGAGTTCCTTCAATCTGCGATATTACGACATCAGTTCTCGGATTAATTTGTTTCACGACATGTACGATCATACACACAATATTATTTTACAAAAGTATTGTACAATTATATATTATTATATTATACATATTCATAAAAAAGTAATTATTATTTATATGATAAGTATTTAATTTTTAATAAAATATAAGTCTTGTCTATCGATAAATTTTATTAATTATTTATCGATAAGGTCAACGCCTAGCATAAATGTAATTTTTTTGAATGTAGTAGTTTTAAATTGTAGTAGTTCTTCTATCTAAACTTTTTGAAGTTTGTTTTATTTGTTTAAATATAGTAGCGCTGATTGGTTCGCTGTGATACCGTGTAAGGGAGATATTTCAAGGAAAAACGAGACAGAGTATTTCGTTCATTGATAATCTAGATGTAACTGAGAACAGTAGTCTATTCGTATATTCTATAGCTGTGTGTGTTAATAAAACTGGCGACATTAGGTTTCCATACAAAATGACATTCAGGGCACATCTCCTTTTTTCAGATATCTGTGGGTATAATATACTTTATTACAAATAAAAATACTAGATGGCGCCCTTTTCTAACTGTTCGATCTTGCGCGCTATATCGTCAGCTGAAAACGTGTAGTCTACCATTCTATCTTGATTCGTTTCATCATTGCCACGAGATTTTTTCTGAAAATTTAGATAAAAAAACTTTATAAGCCTAAATGATAAAGGTACGAAAAGGAAAAAAAATAACTCGGTGCTTTAATCTTCACTTTTCCATGTTTACCAAAAACCCCACAATCTCGCTTCTAGTGCTTCCCCTATAAGTACCTAGCAATAATCATACATATCATCCTTCTTAAATATTTACACAATGTTATCCAGCATGTCAATTCTCGTTGAATTGACATGCAGATTCAAAGTAATAGGTAAAAAAGGACACTAATTTATGTGACACATGAATCAAAATAGGATCATATTAGGAGTAATTCTGTAGTCTTTAATTAATCATAGAAGTCGATTAATGCATGTCTAAAAACTGCTTATTCCGTGACAGACAGAACCTTAGCCGACACGTTAACGTAAAGTTTAAATCAAGTTTATTCCTTCTTTTTTTTTCCTTCAGACATCTGCAACCTACCCTTGAGGTTCAATTTATACTGAGAAGAGAGCCGAAGGGAATCGAGACGTTAATACAAAACTTAACAAAACAAATTAACCCCTAAACTCCACAGCGTAACGTACACATTACTTCGGAGATTTAAAAAGATGCGCGCATCCTTCCGAATTCGCGCGTCTGCGCCTGACAAACGCTGATTGGTTTCGCGCACAATCTTAGAAGTAATGTGTACGTTATATTGTGGAGTTAAGGTTGAATTTGATATGTTCAGGATTGACGCTTCGATGCGCTTTGAATCTGCTGTAGTATAAATTGAACCTTACTCAATTCACAAATCTCCTAACAAAAAACCTGTTTTTTAAGGTTTAACAGCTACACTCACCCAAAACACCGCATACTCAGGTGACATAGACTGCAGATACGCGATTTTATCTTCCATATCCTTTAGCCTCTTGTATATATCCTTAGATACGGGTCCCATGTTCAAATACTTCTCTATAGACAACACACGTTCTGCTATGGCTGTTGGTAGACTATTGTCTGTGAGGCGGTCGGCCTCGGGGTGGAAAGATGCTGCGGTTACCGTTTGAGGTCCCCATTCGTTGAATACTTTGTGTACTGTGGAAAATTAAACAAAATTATGTTATAATATTTTCCCACTAGGGGTAGATGTACTGTACCGCGGGAATTTGACAGACATAAAATGGAAAAAGAATATCAAGGCGCAAGGCAATTATTTGTGAATCACATAATATATCTATTGCGTGGGATTCAAAACCATGACGTCAAAAAAAAGGTGAAAATTGTATTTGTCAATAAATTTCAAAGTCAATTATGCCAAATTTAACACTTTATTAACCAATGAAACAACGAAATACGCTAATTACAGACTGTAGAGTTGTCACTTGGCGTAATTACAATAATAAATAATACATTTACGAGAATTCCTGGTCATATATTTTAGACTGATGGCTATTTTGTGATTATGTTCCTGCTTAGTAAAAGTACCCTGAGTTAAAATATATACTCCATTCTCAGTACATCTAAATACTTATCCAGTAAATGATAAAGCTACATTTATAAAACTCACCTTTCAAATGTCCTTTCGAGTCACTTCTCCTCACAAACTGCGTCCTAACTCTAGCGCAAGTGTCGCTATCTTCCACCTCATTCTCCCCCTTGCCAGGTATAAAGTCGTGTATGTTACTAATGTTCACTTGCTCTCTCTTCCTCTCTATGAAGTTCTTTATTCTTTGCTGTAACTCTTCGCTGCTCACGTTGATTTGTATCAGGTTTTTATCGACTTGTTGAAGCGGTTCTGGGAGGGTTACAGGTTTGGTGTCTTGTTGTGTACCTAGAAATTGTAATGAGTATAAGTATAGGTAAAATGTTAGGAATTGAATTAATTCTGCGGCGCGGCTTTGTCGTTGTAGGGTTTCGATTCCTGCTAATGTCAATATTTGTGTGCATTGAAATGTACCAAATTCCAAAAATAGTATAGTATGTTATCAGTTTCTCTAGTAAAGTCAGCTCCTTATATAAAGTGACATTTACCTAACATAATTCAAATTTAAAGTAACTCCCAAAGTGATCAATGTTAAAAATACAACAAAATTCATCTAAATATGTGAAGCACCCATCATGTGCAAATATATCGAAACAATTACATCGTCAAATATATCGTACTCACACATTTAGAGGACTTTGGATGTATTTTTAATATTGATCACTTAAGGAGCTAACTGTACTTATAAAACAAGCTCTGCTTAATTTGCGACTAGTTGGGTGTTGTGTAAGGTATATTAATAAGCTAAGTCAAACTTTATTTAGGTTAAAGACAAAACTCAATTTTTGGAGCTGTATATTGCGATCGTTAATCTATCGAAACCGCGACATCAAGCATGGCAGCTGCTTATACTGCATTCTCACCAAAGCAGATAAGGCGGGCAGGTAAAAATACTGACAAGATAAGTAACCTACATAATTATTTATTTAAAGTTTCACAATATTATCGTCATTACTAATAGATAAATATAATTTGCATGTTTTTTTCAGTTTATTCATTATCATAGACTATACTTTAATAGATTGGCTTCTAAAATATAGTTATTTTACCCGCTTATACCTAGGTAACCGACTTGTTTAATCAACTCAAAAATTAATGTTGTTTGTGGCGAAATGGATGAAGTCGTATACATAGTTAAAATAATGTGACAACCTAAGTGACGTTGTGGTTATAGAATGCATGACAGCAGCGCAGGGCTCCCTGGTTCTATTACTGGTCCGTGCAAATCTTTATGTGCATGAACACGATTATTTGCGTCGTTCTGAATTATATACAACATGCATTTACAAATGAAAGTATAAAAGTATGTTTATTCGTTGTCTAGTACCCACAGTACAAGCTCTGCTTAGTTTGGGACTACATTGTGTAAGGTATATTATTATCATATTCGAGTAGTAGGTGGTATTATCTATTCCAATACCTTATTAGTTAGGGAACAAAATCATTCATGATACAACTAGTAGGGCCAAGGGGTAATGGCTAAATACATAACGATTAATTAGACATGAACAAACTTTTGCACTATTTCCATATCACAGTCACAACAGCATTTTCCTTAGTAATTATAGTAAACTAGCTGACCCGTGCCCACTTCGTTAGGCAGCAAAAAAATCGGGTCACTTTTTTAAACATATTTCATTACTGCTCCACTCCTATTAGTCATAGCGTGATACTGTATAGCCTGTGACACTCTCCGATAAGTGGACTATTTTACACATAAATAATTTTTAAAATCGGTTCATTAGATCCAGAGATTACCCCCTACAACGTCACAAACACACAAACTTGTACCTCTTTATAATATTAGTATCTCTTTATAATATAGATAAGTACCTTCTTATAACAAGCTCACCAGACATATTGATAAAGGTTTTTCAAAAAAGTCTTTATCTTTCACGCCATAGACACGGGATGAGATGGGTTGATTTTTATATTTACTGTGTTCCCACACGAAAAATCCATACATCTACTTATTAAAGGGTATTACTACTACTTAAGTTAAAAAAGAAACTACTTCAAAGCAAACAATCTATTTATTTCCACAACAACGTTGCTTACTTACAGACTAAATTGCATTTAACAATAAAAAATGAACTATTATAATTACTTTATATTATTTAACACAGAAGATGCAAGTAAACCTATTACTTTCCTGAACCTATGACTTTTAAAGATATTAAATTAATGAATACAAATCTCAAGACAGTAATTTCCGAATATCACAATTCGCTCATTTCATTTCGATTCAAAACCGCGACCTCAAGTATGGTTTTTCGAACGGTACTTTCTTCAGGGACTGAACTATCATATAATATTTTACCTATAAAGATTAGGTATAAATAGAAAAATCCGAAAAGAAGAAAGACAATGGTAAAAACTCGTATAAGTAGTCCAGATAAGCGGGTTCGATTCCCGCCTCGAGTATATTTTTTTTCCATTGTGTTTCTTTTCGGATACTGTATATATTATTACAATGTTAGTACCTACGCATTCTTGCATTCTGGAATCTATTAGTCTCGATTACCGTATCTTTTATGGTTCAGTCAAGTCCAATTGATGCATCTTCTTAGTCAAATAACCATAAAGTAATTAAATTAAATATTATATGTAGGATTACTTCTTAAGTACCTACTTATATAAATTACTATACTTATATAAATAACTATACATATGCACTTAATACATTTATATCTTAAAAACAAAATAACACAACGCTATTAATATATTAATAACAACAAAAATATATTTTAGCTAAAACTTAAGAAATATATGTAGGTACGAATTAATTTATTGCAAAAAAAGACCTATAATTGTATATATTCTAATAATAATTAATTAGCCCCCACCCCTAAATAATTTAAACAATGCACATGCAAAAAAATAAGCTAGGCACTGACTTAACGAGAAAATTAATCAAAACTTAAGTAAGTATTCATGTAAATACCCTGTGTATTACTTAAAAATATGCAATAACGAACGAAATATTTAAAAAAAACAAATAACTTTGATAAAACATAATTGAATTATAAGTTCCTTTTTTGAATAGTGTGTACTCGGTCTAAATAACTTTTTTTTTTTATAGGAACAAAATAACCTATTTAATATTAATTACGTAAATTAAAGTATCCCTCCGTCACAGGAGGAGGCCCGTCCCAGCAGTGGGACATTAATGGGCTGTTATGATGAATTACGTAAAAACGTTGTTCCAATAACTATTAGTGATGGCATCACACTTACGACGAATATACATCAATGCCATTTTTATTGAAACAAAAAACCATGAAGTAACGACCCCATCTCATCCCAATGTAAACGGTATTTACAATAAATACACAAATTTTTTATTTTCCGTGTGGTGAAGGAATACGAATACAATATGTCACCACCCCATCTCATTCCATGGGTGTCGTAAAAACCGGTTATGGGACTATCCGGCAATATTAACTTTACGAAATAAAAAGAACGAAAACTTGAAATTAAACCCTATACCACCGTCACGGGAGGAGGCCCGTCCCTGCAGTGGGACGTTAATGGGCTGATGATGATGACACAAAATTATACGAACTGGCAAAACATATTATAGTTATACCAAATAGAAGCTATCGAAAGTTTATATCATTAAATTATAGTATACATTATTTATCCATATTCACTATGGGAGATCACGGATAAACATACTAATATAAATTGTAAAGACATAAATATTACACGGTCCTGCGCCTTCCGCATCCAGTCCGACCCCGAGACCTTTTTGAGGTCGTCGGTCCACCTAGCTGGGGGGCGTCCTACACTACGAATCAGGACAATTTCCGATATTTCAGGACCGTGTTCTGTGGCGCTTGTTGGGAGAGGCCTATGTCTAATAGTGGACTGCAATAAGCTAGTTAATGATTGATTGATTATAAATATTATACACAGAAAACAGCCAGACCAATGCAAAAGTTCACGTTCATACACAAAAAATTGCATAGACTAGACCGGGAATCGAAAATTTACCCTACAATTTTATTACAAGTTCTCTGTTTACTAGACCACGCACATTCAGCGTTCTCCTTCCAGACAGGATCTGAAGAGTCGTAAACTTCCTTCTTCCATATCGGCACGTTGGCTTTCAGTTTCTCGATGCAGTGAGCCACGGCGTCCAGGGAATCTCGTCTGTGGGGACTACTTACTGCTATTACTACGGAGGCTTCTCGACATGGGACCATTCCTAATCTGTGGAAGATGAGAAAAATTAGTCAAACCGTTGATATTATAATGGTCAGTTTTGTTTAATTGAATAACTATTTATTTTAGATATAAATGATGTATATTATGTATGTTACGGTAAATGGGAATAATTGAAAATTATTAATAATTACCGGTTATTATTAATAATTACCGAAAGTCGATGTTAAAGTGATAAATTAATCACATTTGTCGGTTTTTATTAATAATTTAACCCTAGTAGTGGTGAATGTAATAAATAGCCAAACAGTTGCGGGGCGGGACGGTCGCATTTCACTGTACCTAGTGTAGCAAACCAATGGGGCGCAAAACACTTGACCGGTTTTGAAGTTTTCGATCAAAAGATCATTTGGTTAGGTTATGTTAGAACTGTGACAACCAACGCGCGAAGGCGAGCGAGCGAAGCGAGCGGGCCGCGTTATTTTATCACTTTTACCAATATGTGTCGTGAATTATTAATAATTACTAGTAAAAGTAATAAATTTCGATCGATTAATGACATTTACCAAAACATGTGGTTATTATTAATAACCGGTAATTATTAACAATTTTCAATTAATCACATTTACCATAACATATATTCAAAATCAATGATAAAATTGCACAAATGCGACCCCTCGAGTAGGTACCGCAGCCTACAGATTTTGCTTCCGTACGAACTTGGTAAGACCATTGTTAACCAGATATATATTAATAGGATAGGAGTTACCAGCAGTAAGGTCAATTTCAAGTGGGGCCGACAATCAGAAATAAATATTAACGCAAGCAATTTAAAGAGTGCTACTTTGATTAAGATCGGACTGTGAGAAAAACCCTGACATGTTCAAATAATTCGTATTTTATTATCTATACTAATATAATAAAGAAATCCCCAATAAATGGACAATTCAACACAAAAAGAATTTTTAAAATCGGTTCAGTAGATCCAGAGATGACCCCCTACAACGTCACAAACACACAAACTTTACCTCCTAATAATATTAGTATAGATATAATTATATCTACTTCTTTAAAATATTTTTCTAGTGTTACTACCAATTCACATAAGATTGTAGTGCAATGAAATCAGTGTTCTACGAAACTCAGGGTCAACAGCCAAGCAAATACTGACTGACAGTAATTACATACATCCTTTATAAAAAAACATAATAACACAGTTTTTGCTATATGATTTGCAATAACGTGGCTTCAATTTAGTAATGTTTTCTATGTATAATATGTATGTATTTACAAAAAAAAAGTATTTAAGTATGTTGTCCCAAACTAAGCAAACTTGTACTATGGGTACTAGACAACGGATAAACATACTTAAATACTTTTGTTTTTTTTTGTAAATACATACCTACATAATTGTAAATAGAAAACACCCAGACCAATGCAAACAATCATGTTCATGCACGCAAAAGATTTGCATTGAGGAAGAATCGAACCCGAGACCTCTGCGTAGCAGTCATGTTATATAACCACTACGCCACAGAGGTCGTCGAAATAGGAATAAAGTTAACGAAAGATGGGTCAAAGTAAGTAAGTATACTTGCAATTCGAAATATTATTAGTTTGGCGACCTCGGTGGCGCGACGGTAGCGCAAGCGGCTGCCGTGCACGAGGTCGTGGGTTCGATCCCTACACAGGTCAATTATTTGTGAGATCCACAAATTATTATCCTGGATGTGGGTGTTCTTTGTGTCCGTTAAATTGATGTTTGGTAAAGTCCCCGCGACACAGGGCATAATACCTAGTGCGGGAGTTGTCTTTAAAAAAAAAAATATTAAGTTTTCGATTACTAAAGAATCTTGAACTCGTCAAAAAATAGCGCATAGCACTAACAGCCGTTGGTGCAGAGAGGTTCTGGGCCGCGTAACGGAAGATGCAGGATCTCTGACCGACACGGTAGACAGCTTTCCTTATTTTGAGACTAGATGGCGTTATGTAAATGTGTGAGCAATAATATTATGATAGTAATAAAAACAATGCTATCTATCAGTTCACGACGTCCATTATATCATGTTCAAGGTTACAATTTAATAAACAATAATAACTGAACATTGAATTTATAATCGTGACGGTGCACAATAAGTAAGTATACTACATGACATCCATGCTAAATTATAAATGGGAAAGTGTGTCTGTCTGTTTGTCTTTCTTTCACGGCAAAACGGAGCGACGAATTGACGTGATTTTTAAGAGGAGATGGTTGAAGGGATGGAGAGTAACATAGGCTACTTTTTGGCCCTTTCTAAGCTATGCTACCCCGAATTTAACGCGAGCGGACCCGCGGGCAAAAGCTAGTGTTGTTATAATTCAAAGGCACATTGGCACAGACAATTTTTAATTTTTTTTCAGTCAGTTCGATATCATTTGGCACTTAAAGTTACAGAAGTTTCGTCATTTACCGAACTACTAAAATTAGAAATAAACTTAAATGTTTATCTCCCTTTATGGTATATTTACAAGAATAGAGTGAAGAAGCGTTTCTCCAGAGCAGCAAAGAGATAGTGACAGAGTAAAGTGGTGTCAGGACTACATTCCGTGGTCCATTGGTCCGTGTATTTTTGGTCTGAGTTAGTCATTGGAACAATTTTTTTAATCCTGTCTTATATTTATGTATATGTCGCAGGGAAATGAAACCAGGGATTTCACGAAATCACTGGGGATATCACGAAATCCCATCATGGTCATAGTTCTAACCTAACCGACCTACAGAACTTAAAATCTTTGTTTTTTACACTTCACAAAAAAAAAAGAGCATTTCTTTTCTAGTAAAAACGAGAATTCGTTAAATCCCTCTGGTTTCCTCATTTCCCTGCAACATATTATAATACATGTCAAAACAGTTTATTTTGAAACTCTAAATAACTAATCCGCAAATCGCGTAATATAAGATAATTACCAAATACAACATCTGTTCAATTTGACAAAATTGACTTGCAAATTAGGTTATTGGATTAATAAAATTTAAAAATAAATATTTTAATTAAAATTTGACAAGGTAACGGTTAAACAGCTGTTTTATTTTGTTGTTCTATTTACACTGTTCCAAAATATATTTACTCACAATGTCAAAATATATTATAATGACGAACTTAGAATACAATATTAATTATGTCACCACTCTGTGGTAAAAGGTTTAGAAAAACATGGTATCATTTATACAGAAGAAAATCTCGACTCGTCTTGCTAATGCGGTACTAAAGGTTAAGTTTCCCTCTGTCCTCGGAAGAGGTCTCCCTCAGCAGTTCGACACTAAAATCTGGTACAAATTGTGACGTCTATTTTATCCCTTAAATCCCATTTCGTCCTCTTTACAATATACAACCCTGTGCGTAACATAAAACTTTAATACCACCCTGTCTGATCATGGAGTTTAACAGGTTCCCTTTTCAGCCAATAGTAAAACGTGATACCCGAGACAGAAAAGGTATATTGAGTTAAGTACAGTATGAGGACATTGATAATATGATTGGTTTTTAAAGAAAGACAGACAACAATGAGGAAGCGAGAAAGTGAGATTATAATTTATTGATGATTTTGAAATTGTATATTATAACGTTAACAATAAGTGCCATATTTTGTTGCACTGCAATGACTTTTTATCGAAGTGAAATGTTTCCGTCACCAGTGTCACTTAGTAAGACATGATGAAACATACAATGTCAAATAGAGGTAAGTAGGGATTCAATCTTTTATAATTTCAACCTTATGCCGAACGCCATAAGATACATTTTAATGTGATAATTTTCAAAACTTATGCTAAAATTATTCAGCTATTTTCGGTAATCGGATGTACTTTTCTTACTCATTGATTTGCTGTCTTTCTTTAAAAGCCAATCACATTATCAATGTCCCCATACTGTACATAATTAAATACATACCTGTGATACATAGCTATGTTGTGTACTGCGGGCCATTTCTCACGAACTTCTTCGCATATAGCCTTCAGAGACTTGATCGCCATAGGCTCGTATGCTTCATATTCTAGTCTCACTACCTACGGAAAAATACAATGGTATAGTTAAAAAATATAATAGTATAGTATGATAGTTGGCCGACAACCAGATCAAGCCTGCGGGAAGTGGATCGAGGATGGAGGGACAAATTCCCGCGCCGTGAAAACCTGTGAAGGAGATATAATTATGTCCATCAGTAGACATCTTTAGGCTGATATGATGATGATTATAGTTTTTTTTTTTGCCTACAAACGAATGTTATTTAAAAAATAATGTGTTGTGGTTGGTAACTAAGCACAACGGGCTTTTATGACAATGTGTTTAAGGATAGAAGATAATCATGCATTCTCGTGTCCTGAACTACCGTTGCAAAGATTCATCATATCAGCCAATCGACGTCCACTACTGGACATAGGCTTCCTCCAAGCACTGATTTAAAAAAAAGATTATCGTTGTTAAACTATAGTAGGTTTGAATCCCCATTACCTCAGGAGCTTCAAGACATTTCATATTTTACTACCATTTAAAGAAAATAGATACACCATTCAGAGAAATGAAACAGTGGTGTCATAATAACAACATATAAAAATAACAACTAAAATTTCCGTAGATAAAAAATTCTCCAAATAAAAACTATCAATGTGTCTGTACATTAAGTATGACGTTTTATTTTTATCTAAATGATAATAATCACGAGCTATTTAGAACAATGATGACATAGTATGTAAAGCGAGAGTCACACCGCAAGCGACAGAGCAAACGAACAAAAAATATGAAAAATCGTATCATTTTTTTTACTGTACCATACCATACCAAACATACATAAGTGTTACTGTAAAACCTAACAGTAACACTTATAAATGTTTGGTATGCGTAATACTTCCGTAGAAACCAGTCTTTCAGAATAGATTACCTATTTCAGGGTTAAGACAGTCACTATAATAGAGGGTATAAAATAATTATCCATAACTACAGCGTATTACTTCTTACTACTCAAAAACATTTGGCCGTCCAAGTTTTAATTGTGTTCAGTTAAAAATCTTAGATGGGTCTTATTAATAGTTGTTTCAAAAGGTACTTTATTCATTTGCAATATTTTGGAATTCTCAACATATAGCTTGACAAGTTAATTTGAAAATTCGTAGGAAGCTCACTAACAAAGATTTACTTGGTTTCTTTACTTATATTTCTGTGCTTTTTATACTTTGTTTTGTTTCGTTAGCTCGCTTCCCCCGCTTGCAATTTTCCCGTGTGACCTGCGCTTATGCCCGATTTACACATCGACAAGTACAGTAGCGAGTTAACTTGCCTCATTGGCGAGTTAAGTCACTTTTTGCGTGTGGACGGCAAAAGCGAGTTAAGTAGTAAGTTGCCGATTAAGTTGATTTGAATACAGCTCGATCCTATTTTTTGGCGAGTTAAGTACGAAGTAACCCCCTCTCTCGCGTCTCCCTCACCCCGCCAGCTCGGCGCACGCAGCGCCCGCCGTGTAGACGGGCGAGTGTAGTACAGTTCACAAGTTCTAATATGTATTTATTTTTATTTTTGTCTGTTTTTCTAAGTATGTATAATGTGTACATATTTACAAAAGTATTAAGTATATTTATGCGTTGTCAAATACCCATAGTACAAGCTCTGGGTAGTTTGTGACTAAATGGCGTTGTGTAAAAGTGTGAGGAATATTTATTTTTTTATTATTCTATACTTTTCTATTAAAATTTTATTTTCAATGTGTTGTGCAAGTGTTAATACTATTTCTCGTATAATAGCGCGTAAATTGGTATTCAATTGTTCAATGTCCATTTTATCGATTAAAATAACCGTACCTAAACAATCTCAGACGACGCACGCCGGCACGCACGACGCGACTGGTCTTCGTTTCTGTTTGGCAACTTATGAGCTGTACTCGCCTACGTGTGAACTGTACTTACTACTTATTATTTACTATCTAACTGTCTATTTTTTTAACTCGCTACTGTACTTCTCGATGTGTAAATCGGGCATTAGGTCTGACATTATAAGCTTATGCAATCTGTTATAAGTAGTTGTAAATAAATGTAGATAAACATTATTTAGGCGACAAGGTCATGCGGGTATAATTACTCATTTATTTATATATTTATTTGTATATACGCAAATACATAAAAACATTTAATGCTTTTGGGTATGTACGGAAGTAGGTAAATCTTAGTTAACCAAGAAGTTATTGAAATGATTATAACTAAAATGTTATATTTGGGAACGTTTCTGAACTACTGTTTCATGTTAGTGATAGAAACATAATGTCGTATATTGTAGGGTGTCGTAATATATTCCCCAAAAAGTCATGCAGATAAATTATTAAGGCATCATCATAACAGCCCATTAATGTCCCACTGCAGGGACGGGCCTCCTCCAGTGACGGAGGGATACTTGGCCTACTAATACCACGCTGGCCAGACGGATTGGTAGGGTTTAATTTCAAGTTTTCCTTCATTTTATTTCGTAAAGATAATATTCACGGATAGTCCCTTTGTCAGTTTTTACGACACCCATGGGATAAGATGGGGTGGTGACATATTATATTCTTACTCCGTCACCACACGGACGATGATAATGACGAGTGATGGATGAATACTTGAAATAAAATGATAATGTCGTTAGAGTAAGTTTCCATCCTTCTTTTGAGGAGGCCCGTGTTTCGTAACTATTATGGGTGTTTATCAGTGGCGAAGGGTGGATTTTTATAAAAGGGAAGCCGAAGATTCCGTGGACTTTTGTTCTACTTTATATTACTATTATTATGTAGTTCATAGGTATTCGTAAGAAAATGTTTCGATTTTACCTAGTTGTCCCGAACTAATAAACTTAAAATACGAAAATGTTTCTCTGTTTGGAAGACTTCTTTGATCAATTAGATTAATTGTTTATATTGCTATATCCTAAATGATTCTACATACCTACTTACTTACTTTTAGAATCTGAGAATACTGTCTGTAAGCCACTTACTTATACGTATCGAAATGAGATAATTGTATTAAAATGTTTCGTAAATCCACAGCGCCGGCGTTTCTTATATTTATAATTCAATTTCGAGAACGATGTTTTATCACAATTCACATTATAGGATAGACAATATAATCTAACACTATTAACCTGTCCCTTTTAACAACAAACTATTAAATTTGCTGATAAAACAATACAAACAAGTACTTACAAAAATATTCCATAGGATCCCAACGCACTACGACAAAAATAAAGTCAACCAATGCACAACACATAATACACAATCATAAATAATTAAACATACAAATTTTACTACTTTAAACAAGAAAGCGAATTTTATAACCTATTTGCAGAAAATAAATACAAATATCTGTTTTTTCTTCAAATGGTCCTATCGTTTACCGATGATTCTGCCAAAGTCAAGACGCAAGACGTATAAAAATAAAAAAAACAAATAAATATAATTAAAAACTAAAAATTCAGAAGAAAGGTTGATTTCTATCAGATTTAAATAATTGATAAAAACAAAGGAATGCCAATGGCAAATTAAGTACTTAACGTGAAATGAAATGAAGCTTCGTTACAATTGGTCGGTCCACTGGTTGCAATAGTGCTTTCTCGCTCTCGCAATGTTGTAGTTGTATCTTTTATCCTTGTCATAAGCCGGTGGCCATCGGCTTATATGGTACCTTAGATCGACGAAGACAAAGTGTCACGTGACCGTACGATTTCCGTACAGTCGTTGTACTGGATTCCTAATTTCGCGACCGGCTTACTGCGCTCCGCGCATGCGCGCTATAAGTACTCTCTGACTGAACCATAACAAGTGGTTAGTTGACAACCTTTAATTACTAGATGGCGTTATGAGTACGTAAATAATTATATTGAAAATTATTATTACTATGATTATTATTGCGATTTACGTAAGAGAATACTTTTTTGTTTTATATTATTTTGTATTGAGTGGATGTTGCGTCATTGATTTATAATTGATTAATAGACAATGCTAAGCGGTTTTTGCAAAGGTAAGCCGGTAGGAATCGAGTTATATGGACACTTCGCCACTAGTGTTTATGTGGTACTGTGACGACGATAACCTTTTGGCATATGAAGCAGCATGCAGATGGAGCGATTGTATAAACAATTCTAATGGTGGTATAAAAGCCGACTAAAGTAAAGTTCGGAAATATTATATCTAAGCAAATAAGAGCAGGAAAACATCGCAACAAAGCTAAATCAATATGTCAGGTCAATAACAAACAGTGGCAATTTACGCTGATATAGATATCATCATAACAGCCCATTAATGGCAACTGCAGGGACGGGCCTCCTCCCGTGACGGAGGGATACTAGACCTACTAATACCACGTTGGCCAGACGTATTGGTATAGGGATTAATTACAAGTTTTCCTTTTTACTTCGTAATGATAATATTCACGGATAGTCCCTTATATGGGGTGGTGAGTGACATATTGTATTCTTACTCCGTCACCACACGAGACGATAGATATAAATGTATATATTTACAATGACATGATAATACGAGGTCTCCTTACAGCACATGTGATAATATGACATGTCCTGTGATATCTATAACAATACCCTGACCTTTACAACTATTAGTTCATTCCAATGTATAATATCAATCAATTCTTAACATGTAATAACATTCAGACAATAAAAGAGATCATAAAGTAAGTTTTTTTTTTTTAAATATCTTTCGAGCTTGGTTGATGACCTGATGGTTGAGGACATTAAAGTCTTCACTTTCAATGCGTCTTTCATAATTTATATTTCTGGTCTATGAGTATTATTCAGTCTCGTAGGTATATTATGAGGAAAAATTCACAGATATTAACTCTATGAAAACGAATGAAGGAAAACTTGCCATTAAAACCTGTAGTTATAGTAATCCCTCTGATCAGAATAGTGTACATATGTTTTACTCTATCAATGGAGAATCCCTCTCCATGTAGTTTCATATGACGAAACCACTATCAATAATTAATATAATTACTTTAACAAGGTTTACCTTGTTAAAGTAATAAGAATATACCTATTAATTTCAATATAAAAAGTGCACTTACCTTTTTACCTTCAAAATTATCTCTAGTGGTTCCAATAAACAGAGATACCGCTCCACATTTGTCATCGGTCACAAGTTCCGTGACCTCATCCACAGACAGTTTATCCACTGTCAACTTTAAGTGATCCATTCTTACTTATTCTTTCTTTACTTTCTCTTAAAATACTAGTGGGTTTATTTAGTAAAACTAATTTTTTTTTTCTCTTATTATCCACCGCTTATCGGAGGTATAATTGCGATGTTGTCTCTATCGTTAAGTTCAATATCAATATCTTCCTCGCAAACCTGTTCGTTCTTAGCTATTAAAATATTATGTTTAATAGTTTCTAAATTATAATTTTCTGCTAATATATTAATGAATTTCTTGTACGTAATTTTTGATGGGAGTCGGATAGTAGACTCTCTGGTACCGGCTAATTCTTTTGAACGCGCAAAAAATAGTAATTTTACTGTTACACCATGCTCAATTTCCATATTTCATTCTGTAACAAATAGGTTTTATTAAATAAAATGTTTATTTTCTTTTATGGATACCTAAAACTACCTTGATACATTTTTATTTTCTCTATAGTTGATAAAGCAAAGCAGTTTTGTGTAGATCATAGTTATTAAAATTGAATACTCTACTTATAGAACAAAATGTGACTTTATGTAATTGTCAGAATGTGTGAAAGTATGTGTGAATAATATTAGTGAAGTAAGATAATACAGTCACATTCAATTGAATTTTCTCGCATACATTATAGTAGGACACATATTAATTAACCAATTAATAACACTAGTTTACAAAATTTAACTTTTTGTCTGTTGCTGCGAATTTTGTGGTTGATAATGTTTACTTATGACTTGTTTTTATCAAATCTGCCCTCAATTTTTTTTCTGCAGCTCCATTTTCTTTGTTTTTAATTTTTTATTTAATAGTAAATATTACTCGATAACAGGCGTATTTTACCGTGTTAAGATTAGTATCAAAAGTTTTTTCATCATGAGCAGTTCAAGGAGACGTTGTTTAAACAATCCAGATCAGTTTTGCTATATATGTGGAGAATATTGTGTTTAAAAATTGTAGCAAAGCTATATCAGAGTTAGTGAAAATGCCTATTTTGAGTACTTTGAGATGCTCTTAAATAAAAACGAGGAGTCTTGGGCGCCCAATTGTGTTTTTAAATCGTGGGTGAAATATTTAAGATTATGGAAAAGTGGTAAAAGAAATGTCTTTAAATTTGGAGCAGCGACTATTTGGCGAGAACCACAAAATCATCTCGAAGACTGTTATTTTTGTAGCGTTAACATAAACGGTTTAAACACTAAAAATGGAGCTAAATGGCGGTACCCAAGTAATAGTTGTGTTCAGTTTCCAGTGCAGCAACGTTTATCTAACTCTTCAGTGCCTAAAAACATAGGTGAACCCTTAGAACAAGACATTGAAGGACCAAGCTCATCAAACAATGATGCTGATTACGAAGGTACCTCAAATGAGTCAAAATGCTTTTCTCAAAATGAGTAAGATGAACTTGCTTTCCTCTAGTATTAAAATCAGTTTGTATCCTGAAACTTGAACTGCTTTTATCTCTGTGATCCAATATTACCTCGAAAATAAAATATCCGGAAATTATGTTGAACTTGTAGAAGACCTTTTGCTACAATTAAAACATATGGGGTGTAATATGAGTATAAAACTTCACTTTCTATTGGTCATATAAACAGGTTTCCGGAAAATTTCGGAGATATGAGCGAAGAGCAGGGAGAGCGTACGCAACAGTACTTACGTGTCATAGAAGAGCGCTATCAGGGTTTCTGGGATAGAATATGATGTCTGACTATTGTTGGTCTCTGATACGTCATTTTCCAAAGACTACACATCAGAGAAGAGCTATAAAACGTAGTTTTTTAAAATTAAATGATTAATTATTTTTTTAGTAAAGTTTTCTTTGGGTTTTATTTCTACATAGCTGAAACTCAAAAACTAGAGCTGATAAAAATATTCTAATTATATATTTGTAAAAAGCATATCATATGTAGTCAGCAACAGCTAAAATTTCTTTGGCAACAGATTTACTGTAAACTAGTGTAATGTTTTGTTTTTCACAACACCATTTACGTACTATTATCAATATTTTAATTAAACACATACTTGTTTCTTATATAGTAATTAAGAAATACATACTTTATGTTGTGATAAGAACACAATATCAATAAAGTTCATTCATTCTTATTGATAATGCAAACAATATGACTCTTTTTAGGGTAATTTGTTGTTAAAATCTCATTTTGTTAAGATTAAATAATAGGACTGTATCTAGCTGTGTTATAATTAAGTAAGTTGTGTGAACACAATACAATATTTGTTACCAATTGTAACAAGTCATTTATGGCTTTGAAACCACCATGGGTGAGCTGGGATCTACAGTACAGCTGTAACACCTTGCTAGATATAATGAGAAGTTTTGTACCTTCAGTAATAGGAGGCAAACATTAATTCAAAATCATCAATCATAAGTACAAATCATACTGGTAGCAATACTTTAAACAGTAGGTTAATGTATTTATGTACTAACAATTATTTTTTTATATTGACTACTAATATAATATTGATATTAAAAATATAAACATTATTCCAGTTAAAAACCTTCCCATGCTATTGTGATATAAGCATAAGTTAATAAATATAAATAACTATCTTCAATTTATGTTATTTAATTGTGCAATACATCTTATGTTATAAACACATTAACAATACATTAACCTTTATGCATTAGATGTAATTATAAACAAATTATGTAACTAGTCATATCTGCTTATAATCAAGGTTATAAAAAAGTTGTGAGCCAGTTTTTTGAAGCTGTTAAAAAATTAGTTGAAACAACTTAAAAAGACACTAGTATAATTAGTACAGACCTTAGAATGATATTTAAAAAAAAACAGCACACATACCAGATATTATTTCCGCTATCACGAACATAAATTTAATTTTTGGAAAAAAAATAAAACTACGAGATTCAAAGATAGACTTGTCAAAATTATGCAACAAATAGTACTAAATGAAACTAACACACGTCCATACTAAAGCAACCTCGCACATGTACTGATGTATCGAAGTAAGGTAAGTGAGCAGCGACGAGTGTAAATTACCTAAACTATCATTGAAAGTGCACCGGCAAAGTAAGACGGGTTTTTTACTTACTGAACCGTATCGGATACATTTTGGTTGGCGTATTAATTGTATGTTTTGTGTTCCCAATATGGGTTCAGTTATTTGTTGCGTACTTTCATTCAACCAGTCATACATTTAAATTAGGGGATAATGACAATAACCTTGAAAAGTTTATAAACAAATTATTATTTAGTAAAATATGTATACCATCATGTTTTCTTCATCAAGTTTCGTTTCATATCTTTGCTTAACTATTAACCACTTGATGCTAAATATAATATTGTCTAATGAACTTTATAGACAAAAAATAAATAATACGTTTGAATAAAAAAACACACGGCGGAATGATTGCAATTTGCAAGTTTGACAGAGGTAGTGAGACGGTTTACGAAGCCTGCTATTCAAAAAAAAGTTTTAATTAATTTTCAATTATACTTATAAAATTAATTGGAAGCTTTATTTCTTTTTTCCCTAATAATTTTTAATTTTAAAAAACAAACGTAAAATTAGTTTTATTTTTATTTTTTAAGATTTTAGTATAATTATAGATATCCTTGTAAAATTTTTAGTAACGTCAGAATTAAGCCTTGTCTACATGCATCAAAAAGCTACGAAATAACAGCTTTTAAAGTTTTTTTTCAAAAATAGCTTTTCACGATAACTACGAGTCATTATAGTACTCTGTATAATATTTTATAAGATTAATAGTATAAGTTAGAACTATATGTAGTCTTAAAGCAATTTTCCTTTTGAATTGTGTTTACTATTTATAGTATGTATATGAGTAGGAAATACAAAATCATGTTTTCAATTACCTCATATGTACCTGTTCTTTGCTTTTCAAAAGCAAAAAGGGACCCGTTAGAGTCATCACTCTAACAGGTCCCTCAAAACTCGAACTCAATAACGTAACGCAAATGTTTCTGTTTTTAACGATTATTGTATTATAGTATCGGTGACAATTCTTTAGATTGAGAAAGAAAGAGAAAAATATATTGATGGTGTTTTTAAACAACAAACTCGTGCATTTAATATGATTCCATTTAAAAAAGAATCAGTGTCAAGTATTTATAAGATCGTAACTTACAAAAAATATAAAATGAAATGATTTAAGGTTACTATTACCTTCAATGTTTTAAAATATGTAGTTCAAAGAAAATTTTGTTGTTATTCTTTTATTAATTTGTAAATGTAAGATACTGATAAATTTAAATAGGTGAATAATTATGTAATTAATTAATAATAATATTTATAACAAATCTTAATTCAATAATGTATTTTATAAAGTATTTTATGTGATTAATTAATAATAATATTTATGACAAATGTAGATTAATAATGTATTTTAGTAATTATGTTAAATTATTTGATGTATTTTAATTGTTGCATGCTTAACAAGCAGTCTATGGTGAAACTTATGTAATTTTAATAATATCTCTGTAACCCATATTCGCAATAAAATGATTGATTGATTGATTGATTGATGTCACACTATGTCGGTAGACGTCTAAAATACATACACACCTCAACAAAGTCTAGGGATATTTTGTATCAAGTTGTGAAACTCAAAAAAATTGGTTTGTAATTTTGTTTTTTTTTTAATTCTTTTGATGAAAAATTACTTTGTTAACTTTTTCAACCATTCTAAATTTGAATTTGAAAAATTAAATTAAGAATAAAAGATTTACGCGGCTTAAACGTAGTCAAGTTCGAAAAATTCATTTACCAATAGTAAGTTTTGACTGCTTTTTTGTGTAAAATTTAAGTTTTATAACAATTTAAACGTTTATTTCGAATGAATAATATTGTGTGCATCAAGCAGCGGCGCCATTTCATCAGAGAGAAAATGTTATGGGCAGCAGGCATGCTCCTAGCTGCGGGTACTAAGCGGAGTATTGCTGAAGAGATTAGAACAATACAAAATATGAAATCAGGGTTATGGTCACGTTATCGTGCTACTGGTGAAGTGGCTGAAAGATACCACAGCAAAAAGTCTATCACCACTTAACGACATGATTGATTTTTGCAAGTTCCCGCGAAAAGACAGCCAAATGTTACAACCAGGCAGCTGGTGTAGAGGCTCCAGCTCTTGGTGGAGCCTCTTGCGGGTGACCAAACTGTCAGAAGAAGTCGGCAGGAAGCCCACCTTTATGCTCGCATACCGCTTTATACTCCAGCACTACGCCGAGCGAATCGCGCACGACGGCTAGACTGGGCCAGTACATTTGCTCTGCAAAGATAACGTGTGATCTGTAGTAGTGTTTACACATGAGTCCCGATTCGGTTTCCACTCGGATTCACGTAGAGAACGTGCTTGGCGAGTTCCTGGTTGTGATAGCCGTCTACAACATCCTCAAGAAATCTATTCATACCACGATAGAACTTATTATGGTTTGGACGGGAATTTGTATCGGTCGAAGAACAGAGCGCGTTTTGATCAGAAACACCATGACGGCTGAAAAATAATTTAACGAGGTGCTAGCACTAATAATCTACCCCCGTAGACTACAATTGGGCCAAATGTTCAAGTTCATGGACAATAACACTCGTTCGCATAAAGCGAGAGTGATGACGAGCTGGTTGCAGGAGCACGACGTATCGATTTTATGCTGAACCACTCAATCCCCTATACTCAAAACCATAAAATACGCGTAGGACAAGTTCAAAAGAAGGGTTTTGGTGAGTTTTCGTGCATACAATTGCGATGGAAGGGCAACTTTTTTTGCATCCTAGTCGGACCTGGAACAATATACCGCACCAAGACCGGGATAGCATAATAAAAGCATCAAAAACCATTGCAGGACCGTTATTTACGGTTTTTATAATGTACTGACTACTGATTACCCACATAACAATTAAAAACAGATTAATTTTGGCTTATTTTCACTTTTGCTTAAGAAACACATTCATTGTTAGTTTCACTAATTTTCCAAGTTTTTTATTTATTTGAATAAAAAATTATTTATGCAAAAATAATTCTTTTATTTAATTCTGGATTGTAGCTTACTAAATTGTCTTTAAATATAAACATGTTGTATGTTATCTTCAATAATTTTGAAGTTAATGAGTAAATACCAAATATCCCTAGACTTTGTTGAGGTGTGTATTTTGAATTTTTACGATTATAATAATCAATCAAAGTTAGGATTACACAATGAATGAAAAGTTGCAGTAGTAGTAATTCTATACATCCATAATTCACAAGGTAAGAGTTATCTACGTAGAAAGTGTTTCTTTTAATGATATGATTTTATTCTTATGTTCTTAAAATAAGTAATTTATTACTCTAAAAATTACTAAAGTAAAAAATTCTAATTGAATCAAACTTTTGAAATGTTGTTTTTTTTAACGCTATATCTATTTTAATAATACATAGTTGTTATAACGCATTGGTGTATACTATCCTTACGAAAGAGCTGACATTGTCTGACATTTCAAATTATAAAAAGTTACCGGATTTCAAACGGTTTCGGCTGATGTATTTGTGCAAGAGTTTATAGCTTGCCGTTGCTTTTTGGCAAGATTCCCTCGAGCGCACGAGTTACATAAAATGAACGTCGCGTTTCGGGCCGAACAAAAAGGTTAAAAATAGACTTTCAGAGTGAATTGCGTGTTCCCAACACAGACATTTTTGTTTTTAAATGACACACATACGCGCGTCGCTGTAAACTACGTATTAGAAATCTAAGTGAAACTATCTGAAAGGCACTAAGTAACTGTAAACATTGGACTTATTTTTTTCTTTTTAAATATTCTCCTGTATAAGAAAAGTGGATACGGTGATTTTAAGACGGACGATTATTAACAAAAATTGTGAAGTGTGATAAAAGTAATAGTGTGTACGTGAAGTGAACTTGAAAGATGGCTCAGCAGCCTGAGCCGATGGACATTGACAATGATTTTGACAACAAAGAGAACAGCTTCCACCACAACAATGTGCTACCATTCACTGAGAAGGGCTACGAAGAGTTGGATGTATCAGAACTTAACATGAAACTGAGGTACTCGGTCACGCCGGCCTCCTCGCCTATGTCTAAGAGCTACACAGCCGCTGGTACCGGTAACAGACATTTTGAGGCAGGTGATGAAACTTTAAATATTACTGTTAATGAAAATTTAAATCTTACAAGATCACTGAACTCAACAGTGACTGTAAACGATAATTCTGTGAAGGCATTAAAAGCTTTACCTCTACAAAGCATTCCACCTGAACAACTTGTTGATAGTAATAGAAACATTAATATACTCAGGCCTTTAGAGACAGATGTCCCTTCGAACAATGGCAACTTAACTGTCACAATAAATGCACCAACTGATATTGATGAAAATATGTCCTTACCTAGTTCCTCATCCTCTGCCATCCACACACCTGAAGCCACAACACCTACAAATGATATGACCTTAAAAGATGGTGGTTCTCCCATAATGAGGGGACTTAAAACTGTTTTGAATATGTTTAGATCATCCCAAAGTCCTATACCCCCAGCTGATAGTGACATTAAAGTAAAACCAGAACTCTTGAGTCCTGAGGATCAAGACAGTTCATCAATAGACAGGGTTCAGAATGTGTTGGCATCTACTCCAATATCTTCTCACCGTAAGAAAGAAATGAGCCCAACGAAACGAAACAGTCCACAGAAGGATAGTACTATAGTATTTAATGATGATCTAGAAAAAGAACTGCAGTGGAAAGATGAAACCACAATTATTTTCAGTCAAGAAAGAATTCCAATACATAAGTTATTACTTCAAAATCCTAAAGATATTAACATTAGAAATAAAGAAATAGAGAATCTGCCAAAAGACAACACACAAGATTTGAATACTACAGTTGAATATATGGACATATCATATAATGATTCATTTAGAGACAGAACTATTACAAATATTACTGAAAATATTGTTCAAATAGACAAAGATAAATTAGATAATAGTGTTGTTGGTGAGTCGGACAGTGAATTTGTTGACTGTGAAACAACATTTACTAAAAATGAGTCTTTTACTGAAGACTGCGATAAGACTCCTGTAGCCGAAGATTCTGTAAAGGATGTGCTTAAAAATGAAAGTGGATCTAGATTAAAACAGATTATTCTAGATACAACACAAGATATCTTAGATGCTACACTTTCTGTTAGACCTGAAGATTTAATGTCAGAAACATTTGATCAAGCGAAAATAATGTCTACAATAGATGAAAGATCTATCATTGATACAGAGAAGCAGGTAGCAGAAACAACAGTTATTAATGAAGTAAAATTGGATGCCAACCATACACTTATTAAAGAAACAGATGATAGTGCCAATTCCTTAGTTTTAAAACAGTCTATAAACAATTCAGATGTCACTAAAACTATTGATGTGATGTCTAATACACAGCCTGAGAATCAAACAATTGAAATAAGTAGTACTGAAACATATAATGATAATGAGAAACCACATAGCAACATGACATTAACAATTGAAAATGTTGTAAGTGTTAATGAGATTACTAATGATAAACAAACTATTATCCAAAATTTAAACATTACAAACAATATGACTGAATTACCCATTGATGTTCCTTTACCTGATGAAGATGACTTGGACAATGAAATAACCATTCCTCTAGATACTACAATAACAGATACTCCTATTGCGCCAGAAAATAATTCCATAATTATGTCAGAATCGTATGAGAAAATACCAGAAAATAATGAAAAATTAAATTTAACAGAAACTTTAAATGATACCAATAATACTGTTTGTAATGAAGCTGTTCCCATTTGTAAATCACCTGTATACAATACTGAAATGTCAGACAATTTAGATAAAAGTAAAATAAATACTACAAGAGACATTGTAGAAGATACAGTAACAGAAAGTAATCAAGTAATTCACACAAATGATGAAGTTAGTCCAATTGAAACTGCAGAAACAACAGAAGCCATTTATGACAACACACAAGAATCCAATAACTTAACAATAACTGCAAATGAAAAACAAGAAATTATACCTATGGATATAAATGAAAGTATAAATGAATTTAAACCCATGCCGGATATAATTAATGAAACAGTCACAGCATTGATGCAAGATAAAGATGAATCTTTTGGAACTGCTGTTGTACAGGAACAAGTGGAGTTGGAACCAATTGGAACTAATGTAGCTACAAATGAAAATGTAATTTTATTAACTACTCCTATAATTGATGAGCAAACAGGTGATGTTGAAAAATTGCCTATTATTGAATCACATAACTCTATAACAGAAGAATTGCCAAATTTATGTAGTGTTGATGAAAAAGGCGAATTTTTAGAAAAAGACCTAGACCTAATAGATCCTGTTGAACTGCTTAATAATGAGATCCTACCTGTTGTTGAAGATTATCCTGAACAGTTGGAAAGCCAAGTCACTGAAATTGCTTGTACTGAACAAAATGAAGAAATGGTTGAAGAACAAATAGTAGTTTCAGGAAACAATAGTCCTTTTGTTTCTGTTACGTCAGAAAATTTGTCAGAAGACTTAAAAAGTACTGAAATAGATGTTCCTACTTGTAATTCACCAATGAATATCGAAGTAGTAAGTATGCCACCACAATCCCCACCTATAGCTTCTAAAGGTTATAATTTTAACTTTGATGATATGAGTTTCGATCCTTTTGCTACTAAAACTAAAATAAGGATGTCCCCACCATTAGACTCTCCAGCTAAAATTAATACAGATGAAGAACCTAACAAAAACTTTAATAGACCAGTACCCAAAAAAGATTTAAATAGACGAAAGTCACAACCTGAGAAAAAGAGACCTTCCGCATCTAAGAAGAAGTTTAATTCGACATTCAGTGGTAAATTTAATGAAAATATTGATGAGAAACCTTTTGGTGATAAAATTGCATTAACTATACCAACTCCCATTGCTTTGAGTGAAAACAAACTTGAAGAAAACATTTGTGATAAATTTATTGAAAAACTTGAAAATAATCAAGTCCTGTTAAGTCAACCAGGTCCCATTGTTTTAAGTGAAGACAATGTTATTGAAAACATTAGTGAAAAACCATTGGAAAACCTTGAAACGAATGTCCAATTACCTACACCTTCAAATGAAAATGCAAACAATATTAATGAAAGCACTTCCGAAAAGCCGGAAAATGATGAAGTATGCCAACTAGCTGCAACGACTCCTAGTGATAAAAACAATCTTGACATACAAGAAATAAAAGATATTAATGCAGAGGTATTTTCACCAGTAACAGAAGTATTGTCAGATGATGTATTGACTGCTGAACCAGATGATATACTTGAAAAACAAATTGAACAATCTGTAATCGATACTTTAGCAAAAGTACAGAAAACAGACTCCAATGATGAATTTTGCGTACAAAATGTTAAAGAATCTTCATCTTCAGAGCAATCTACATACTTGTCAGCCTGTGGATCTTCCACTGATAGTAATATTCCTCTTAGAAATGTTTTCAACTTGCCAGAAATTGATGACATTCATTTTAATCCTTTTGCTTCCAAATCTAAAATACGACAGTCACCCGTACAAAGCCTAGAAATCGAGAATCCTTTTATGACTAAACCGAAATTAGATAGCTCTCCAAACTCTACCTACAACTTTAAAGATGAAGAAGAAAAAGTTGAGACCGAATATATGGAGAAAGATGCTTCAGGTAATTTAAGCAATTCAACAAATTCTTCTAAAGCTACTGATGAAAAAAATATTACTGCAAAGGAGGTCAACACTGAAGATGAAGATACTATTGAAGGTCCATTTATTGTAACAGAAGATATAGAATCTTTTGAAAAGAAAACAAACCTAGATGATAAATATGAAAGAACACATTTCGATGATTTACCAAGTAAAAGTAATAAAGAAAATCTTGATGGCGAAATGTTCATTGATGCAGAAGCTTTCGAGTTCCTACTCAACCAGAATAAATGTAATACTGTTGTTGACAGCGGTAAAGAGAGTTTGTTCCTCAAATTCGATCCCTTATTTGCTAAAAGAATGTCAGCAATAACATCTGATGGTGTAGTTGCTGCTCTGTCTAAAATACAAAACATTCAGAGTACACCGATTAAAGCCACAAAAGCTTCACCAAAAAGTATATCACCCCCTGTGGCTGGTCCCTCTAATTTAAATGTAACTCAAGACATAGATATGAATACAAGTGATGACTGTAATGATGATCTTAATTTAACTGTATCTAAACCAATGATGGTAGTTCCTCCTGCAGTCAACTCAGTCACTCCTAGGAACAAATCTATAACTCCTAACAGATCAAGCAGAAGTTCAGTCACATTCACCTCTCCTGCTATGGCTGTTATTGATAGACTACTATCTCTTAGTGCCAATAATTCTCTAGTACATGAAACAACTATAACTCAAGTAAATAGAGACCCCAATGATACTGAAATAGCTCTGTCACAGTTGAGAGAATTGTTGGCTGAGAAAGAAATTAATGTTTATAAACTACGATCAGAAAGTAATGACTTAAAAGATAGACTGAGTTCTCTGGAGAACCATGTGAAGAACTTAGAAACTGAAGCTGAGAGTAGGTTACAAAAAATTAATCAACTTAATTGTACACTTGTTGAGAAGACTAAGATCAATAAGAGCATGGCAGTAGTAGTTGAGGAATATGAAAGGACTATTGCTAGGTTGATTGCTGATACAGCCCAGGACAAGAAGAAACATGATGAAGAAAGAATTAAACTAATCAATGAGAGGGACGAACAGACGGCACATCTTGCAAGCATGGAGGTGTCATTTAGTGATCTTCATAGTAAATATGAAAAGAGCAAACAAGTCATATTGAGTTGTAAAGCAAATGAAAATATTTATAAAGAATCTATCAAACAATTTGAAGAGAGTCTAGCCAAAATGCAAAGTAGTTATGAACATTTAAAACAACATGCATCTTCTAAATTAAATAATGCTAATTTAGAGTTGGAGAAGATCAATAAATCTCACGAGGCAGAAGTGTTGAAGCTGAATGCTATGATTAAAAGAAAGGAACTTCACATTACATCATTGGAAGAATCTCTAACGCAGAAGACCAAAGCAAATGAGGAGCTTACTGCCATTTGCGATGAGCTCATCAATAAAGTGGGTTGAACAATTGTGTGACTAATCTCTCGTGGGCCATTGCATGTTGTGCCATGCTAGACTACATAATATATTATCTACAATTAGTCACATAACTGACAGTGTATTCAACTTATTACACACTATGGTAATGTGAATTGTTCCAGTTTACTTAAAGCTCCACGCCTAAATAACTAAATTGTAGATTTACTGTGTTGTCTGTGATCTAGGCGGATTTCCCGAGACTTGCTTTTGTGCTTATCTTAGATAAGTATCATTAAGTCATAACTAGTCTCTGCGATATTGTGCCAAATCATACTTAAGTGTAACATTTTATTCCTTTTGATTTTATATACCTACTGACTACCTTGAGACTGATGCTGTACAATTGTGATAGAAATTCAATTTTAATAAAATTTATATTTAAATGCAATTCTATTAATATCACAAAAACATTATTATCATATTTGACACAATTTGATTATGCTGGACATAATTAAAATGTGCATGGCATGTTAGACACAGTAATGTTAAATGGAAAATATTTTTTGCATGTTTAAATTGTACAGTTAAGTTAGATACTGTGAAAGTTCAAGGAATGATTCTGTATATCTTGGTTGCTTAATTAGATGCTAATTGTTAAGTATTTGTTATTGTATTCCAAAAAAAATATTTCATTCGTAACATGTTATTTAGAAAAAGTATGAAATTAATTTTGTAACACAGGAACAATGAGCCTTCAAATTAGGCAAATGAGAATTTCGAAAGCTCAACTTTTAAGATATATTTAGAACTTTTGACACGAATTTTAAAATAAATATGTTGACAAAATTAGAATTTTATAAAATTAATCACTTTTCGAAATATTTTGATTTGAACTTTTACAGTAGGTAGCAAAATAAATATAGATATCCAAATATATGTTTTGTATGTAAATTATTTGTCCCTTTTATGGTGTGTATAAATATACAATGTGACAATATTTTTGTATATATATATATATTTGTGTAAAAGTCGATGTTAAATTATGTTCTATGATCTGAGTTTACGATCATGTTAGACTGTTTTTGGACCAGGATTATAAAATGGACAGTACATTTAATATTATATTCGCCTTTCATCTTGCTTTATATATTCTTAGACTTTATTGCCCATAGATGTATCCGATCTTTCTTAGAAATGTTTCAAACCATTTGTAATATTATTTTTATGAATCTTAATTGGTAATTAAATTGCAGTACCGATATCCATGAACGGGTTGTTATTGTCAATTATTTTTGTACGATATAAATATTTTAATTATATTAGATATTAAAGTTGACTTTTCATATTAGTGTTTTATTTATTTACTCATACTTCTACTTAAAACTTTAATCGAAAAAGTGGCCCTTATTGCTACTAGAAGGTCGCTAGTTCGAATATCGCTCAAGACCTTTGTGTGATTCACAATTAAGTTTAGAGCCTCTATTCCTTATGTGGCCGTTAATGGTGCGGTATAAAAGACCACAGGACAAATAGCTAGGCCTCTCTGTAGTGGGCAGGATTCGTATACAAAACATCTATGTTGTAGTATAGGTACTTCCTTATTTTACCCATGCTATTTACATAAGTAAATAGTAAACATACAGCAAGCTTCCTTCCGCTAAATATGGAACAGACAAATATAGGTTGTTACGATATTTCCCGGAAAGTCATAAAACTCAACTCCGCTATTCTTAGAAATAAGAAACAAAAGTAAGATATTTATAAAATTATCATTGAAGATCTAATAAGCTAGAAGGGAAAATGTAAGAAATGTTGCCCCAGCAATGACCGGGCCCCGCGTGAACAGGTCAGCACTCGCATGGGCCACTTGGTACAACAGGTGAGTGTAAACAATGTGGGTAAGTAGTGCTTACAGAGATATACTAAAGAAGTTTTAGGTTTGTTAGGGCGCACGACTTGCCATCAATGTGGTGACGGAGTAAGAATAGAAAATGTCACCACCCCATCTCATCCCATGGGGGTCGTAAAACCGACTAAGGGACTGTCCGTGAATATTATCTTTACGAAATAAAAAAAGGAGAACTTGAAATTAAACCCTATACTAATCCTTCTGGCCAGCATGGTATTAGAAGACCAAGGATCCCTCCGTCATGGGAGGAGTCCCGTCCCTGCAGTGGGGCATTAATGGGCTGTTATGACGACTTGCCATCGTGTGCTCCTTGTCGAAGGGCCAGGGTGGTCTTCGTACAATTGTTATTATGTTCTACTATCTAGCTCTAACGCAGAGAGACTACATTTCCTCTTACGGCGGAACGTGGAATGGCGGGCTACGTGATTTTTAGAGGTCGAACAGGGACATTGGTAGCATGCCGCAAAGTAGGTATGGTTTCCAAAAAAAACCTAATCTAAGTTATGCCCATAACATTCTATAGAGAGGTTTTTGATCCATAATCCGCTCATTTTGCTCTATGTATTTTTCTTTTACGACATCCACATTCTTGACGACTTCTGTGGCGTAGTGGTTATATAACATGACTGCTACGCAGAGGTCTCGGGTTCGATTCCCGCTCAATGCAAATCTTTGTGTGCATGAACATGATTGTTTGCATTGGTCTGAGTGATTCTATGTAAAATATGTATGTACCTATTTACAAAAAAAAAATGTATTTAAGTATGTTTACCCGTTGTCTAGTACCCATAGTACAAGGTCTGCTTAGTTTGGGACTAGATGGCGTTATGTGAATGTGTGAGGATTTTTATTTAGGTAGGTATATTTATTCTTCGTCACCACATAGAAAACTTAATTGTCTCACATTTTAAACATTCAAAGCTTATTGCTTAGTGGTAATCCTATTGACTTGCGACAATTGTTTTTCAAGTTAGGCGTATCGCGTGTCAGAGCCAGACATCATAAATAAGTACCTATATTTTTATTGAAGTTATCAAACTTATAACGTTGTTTCAAAGAAAGATTTTCTACCTTTATTACGTTCTCTTTATTAATTATTATTTAAATTTGATACAAATGAGACGATCAGTATCATAATATCTTTGTGAAACTGACCGTGAATGCATTATTGATGATGTGCATTAATATGTAGGCCGAGAAATCCGTGCTCTGTTCGTGCATACAAGGATGAACTGTGTTAAATTGATGTCACCCATCTGTGCCAGGCTGTGCCATGAGTATTTGCTAAAAAAAACCAACGACACATGGAGCTCCCGCCTTTCTTTAACAGCCCTCCATCGAAAGAGGTTCTATATGGTTGCTATGGCAACGTGTGACAAACACTGTCAGACTTTTTTTCTGAATAGCGATCGTAACGACGATAATGTCCAAGTTATGTATGACGAGACAGTGAATGTTGTTAATGCGAGGGAAATCGATAGTCCTTCAAGCGAGGAAGAGGTGGTACAAGCAAAAATGTCCAAGTTTAAACCGCCAGTGAGGCATACGGCGAGGCATGACTTTGATACGGAGAGTGATACCGAGTCCGAAGGTGATAAATACTTGGACACCGGCTCTGGAGAAGATCAGGTATGTTATTAGGTTATAATAATAGACTTATTATTTTAATTTATTTTATCATAAAATACTCGGATTATAATGTAGGTTAAGTGCCCAGAGTGGCTTTAATAAATGATGTATGAAAATATATTTTTATCCATGTAATTTGTGACTCATAAAGCATGTAGGGTAAAAAAAGATAATAGCACACATTAATGTCCTGTTGCAGGGACTGGTATGTTTCAGTGATAGAGGGAAGTTTAGGCTACTTCTTGGTTTAAAATTATATGACAAATTTTCCTTAGCAACTTTAGTCAAATTAAAAATATATGAGGTTTTTTATATATGTATTTCTATGTAGGTATATAATGATTTGCATTGAGCGGGAATTGAACCCAAAATCTCGATGTAAAAAGCAAAGTCTACTTATTACCTACTACAGAGCTTATCATTAATGCCACTATAAGTTGTAATTTACAATGTATCATTCCGAGAATCTATACACCTACATACAGATCCATATAATATATCGTCCAGACCGCAACGAACAGCTGCACTAATCTACGCCCGGCACTTAGTCCCTTACACAATACATTATCAAACCAACTATTATTACATCTCGAATGCTTGTAACTCACAATTAGATTGCTCTCAATAGCGGTACTATGGTGATTGGTGAGTGAAAAGCTAATAGCTTGTAGAGATTTATTGGCATTTATACCTAAGCTCACTTACAAAAAATAATTCTCGGTACTATTACATTGTAATACCTTGTTATTATACCGTTCATTTGCGGCCATGGTTGAATGATAAGCTATACATAAATATAAATTAGTTGACGTATACAAATTTGAAATATTTCCGCTTTACGTGGTCTTAACCAGGTTGCGTTTTCTGGTGCTCGGTTGGCACTCTAGAAGCACCTTTTTGCCCAATGGCTATCGGTTCTTCGCGCCATGTGCCCTACCCGCCGCCACTTTAACCGGGCAATCCTGAGGACTATGCTCGTCACTTTGATTCTCCTTCGGATCTCCTGATTTCTAATTAGATAGAAACTCCCAACATGTGACCATAAGCCTTCTGAGAAGGCTCATAGTGTCTTTGAGTAATCATTAAGACATTCTTAAAAGAGCAAATGTCATCTGATGATAAGCATTTTGTTCTACCTAATTAGATTAGCGAACTTGTTTTGGTATCGCACTTTTTTTTTAATTATACGAAATACATAGTTTTCGTGTTTTTCTTGTATTTGGGGCAACCGGTATTATGGAGACTGTTTGGAATTGATCACTCAAAATCCTTTACTATCTCCATCGGTGGATTAATAAAATTCGTAACCGATTAGGTTGCAAAAAATATGCTTTATTAGGTAGGTACCTATCTATTATTCTTTTGTTCTGTTTCCCTGTTATCCTGTATATAATGCTTAGTTCTGTTCTGAGAGAAACTTTAATATTCTCGTCATACTTAAATAGACCGTCTGGTCTGACAGATATCATCTCGCACTCAAAGGTTCAGTAATGCTCTCCTATGTTGAACTATTAAGTTGGGGAACAAACTTTCGGCACATGTGTTTACTCCATCATCGTATATTCACGGATCCTTCAAACGTACTTAGTGTGAACTGTGAAAATGCATTCGCCCAGAACAGCAGACCGGCGCGGCCGGGGGGCCAGGTGATGACGAAGTAAATGGTTTTTTATTACCGTCCTTTTATTTCAGGATCATATGCGCGTTCTCCGTTCGAGGTTTCGATATGGTCATAATACTGTCGAGTCCATTATTAGAAATAAAAAAAAATCGGTAAACAATTAAATTGTAATAATAGTTTTAAAATAAAGTCGGTAATAACCTTTTAATAATTCGTAACATAAAGTTCTTATTGTAATAAAAACGCAATGACAAATTGAAACGCATTTGCCGCGCGTGATCTTATAAAAGGAATGTAGAATGTCACTATGAATAGAAACCATATTGTTTGGATTTTAAGAGCGTCTTATTCCGCGTTGCTCCCGCCTTAACACATCGCGCGCTTGGGGCCGAATTGTTCAACTCTACTTTTGTTTATGTCAGACGTAAACATAGACAATATTGGTATGCGAGTTCAATGGACGTGAGTGATTTCCTGGTGTATGTTAAGATTTTATGGGAAATTTACTATCTATCGCTGTAGTTTATGATGTGTGCCAATATATTATTTGATCATTTTCCGGTATCATAAATCCTTTCTTATTTTGACGGATTAAGAATACAGGAAGTCGTAGCTCTATCTGTCCACTCCGTGTCGTATAAAACGACTATGAGGTTATAGCGTAATAAACAGAGAAATCTCTAGCAAAGTAGGTACTTACCTAAACCTGACACAAAACCCATACCGACTCGTCTAGTCAATTTGGTACCTATAGGCAGGTCAAGTTTCTCTATGTATACCTACCTAAGGAAGAACCCGTCCTTGCAGTGGGCTGTTTCAGGACAGTTAAGTTTTCTTTAGTTAATACTGTCAATCTAAGTCTAAGCTTTGTTCGCCTGGCCAATACAGAAAAATACCAATTTATCAATTAGCAGCATTAAGTAGATAATAAAAGATGTTCATCATCATTGTATTCAATAACAGATCAATCAATCTCGACCTATCCTTCTTGTTGAAACGTTCTACAAGCAATCAAATCAATAATAAATCGAACGATGCACTCTTTAATACCTCTTTACGGCAATAGCAGTACTTTATAACGTTATAATGAAAACATAAAAGAAAAAAACTTGTCGTTACAATTATAACGCGTCGCGGTCGCTGACAACCGATGAAGAATCTGTTTAATTTTTTTTATTTTAATGTAACTGGCCGTGTATAAATAAACTTTTACCAGCTATGCATTTGAAATTCAGTTCGATGACAAGTTGTAATATACATATTTAGTTCGCTCTCACTTTTTCCATTGTCTATATATACATACTCGTATTATTATATTACCCCAGTGACTAAGTGGTTACAGTCCAAGACTCTTACGTAGAGGTTTGGAGTTCTATTCCCTCAGCTAATGCACTCTTTTCTGCACGATTTTTATATTTAGGTATACTTATTACAGGTATAGTTTTTTACTTAAATAGCATAGACAGTACCTAATGTTGGTCTGAGGTTATTTTTGGTCATACACTGATTTAAAAAAGTAACGGCCTACGACAAAGATTTTCATTCCATAAAAATATACTCCCCGAAGCGACTGCATATGTCTCACACAGATTTATCACCATACAATAGGCACAAAAGCTTAAAATCTATTTATATAACAACGTCAAATATATTTTTAAATTACTTATTTCAATCTTCATACGATTTCATTAACTGTTGACTTTCTTATTCGACGACCTCTGTGGCGTAGTGCTTAAATAACATTACTGCTACGCAGAGGTCTCGGGTTCGATTCCCGCTCAATCCAAATCTTTGTGTGCATGAACATGATTGTTTGGATTGGTCTGAGTGTTTATATGTAGGTATAATATGTATGTATTTACAAAAAAATAGGGTATTTAAGTATGTTTATCCGTTGTCTAGTACCCATAATACAAGCTTTGCTTAGTTTGGGACTGGATGGCGTTGTGTGAATGTGTAAGGATTAATTATTTTTTTATTTATCTGACTAAGGTAGTACAGAGAAGTTAGAGATTTTAAGTGTCTTTATGTTTTCTGTCGTTAGTCCCACTGCCAGGATGCAAGTTATGGAAGAAAACTAGACTAACTAATACCATAGCTTGTTCCGATGGATTAATAGCTGATTTTATTCCTTTCACTGTCCATTAGGATACCTACTTACATACTTACTCATTACTATTGTATCCTGTCTACTGGCGGGACAGGGAATGAAAGATTGCAGACGAGCTGGTTTGCGTGATGGTATATTTAATCCGCCGCTCACACGTCAGTATGGCAGAGTCTAGTACTAATAAATAGCCGCTGCCTACCCCAGATACAAGATATTAAGTCTTCATCATAACAGCCCATTAATGTCCCATTGCATGGACTGGCCTCCTCCCGTGACGGAGGGATACTTGGCCTACTAATACCACGCTGGCCAGACGGATTGCTATAGGGTTCAATTTCAAGTTTTCCTTCTTTTTATTTCGTCGGTCTTTTACGACACCCATGGGATGAGATGGGGTGGTGACATATTGTATTCTTACTCCGTCACCACACGGAGAATTAAGTCATCATCATCATAACAGCCCATTAATGCCCCACTGCAGGGACGGGCCTCCTCCCGTGACGGAGGGATACTTGGCCTACTAATACCACGCTGGCCAGACGTATTGGTATAGGATTTTATTTCAAGTTTTCCTTCTTTTTATTACGTAAAGATAATATTCACGAATAGTCCCTTAGTCGGTTTTTACGACACCCATGGGATGAGATGGGGTGGTGACATATTGTATTCTTACTCCGTCACTACACGGAAATTTAGTCATAATGCCCTGTAATTTCACTAGCTACTGTACTCTCCTCACCAACACCAAGTTTAAGCGCGCCCTGCATTAATACCAATCTAGGGGGTCTCTTACACAACTCACCGCTGTATAATATCCGTGATACTATCCATTCCATTGGTGCATTTTAAGACATCCATAGGATATGTTGGCGTGACGATACGAGTACCATCTATTCAGCCTTGACTATATCTATTCAATGTTAATTTAGTTGCGATTTCAGTTTGAAACTAAATCTCAGCCATCGGATAAATCATCGGAAGTGCAGAAACCAGTACCGAAGGACTCCAGCGCTAGAACCAGACGAATAGCTAAAAGAGACGATTCTTCTCATTCTGGTTAGTAACAACTTACTCCATTTTATTATTTCTCGGTCTTATTATAGACATCATAACAGCCCATCAATGTCCCACACCAGGGACGGGCCTTCTCCTGTGACGTAAGGGATACTTGGCCTACTAATACCACGCTGGCCAAACGGATCGGTATAGGGTTTAATTTCAAGTTTTCCTTCTTTTTATTTCGTTATGATACTATTCACGAATAGTCCCTTAGTCGGTTTTTACGACACCCTTGGGATGAGATGGGGTGGTGACTTAATGTATTCTTACTCCGTCACCACACGGAGAAAAATTATTAAATGTTAAAGAAAGTAATTTAAATTTTTCATAATTACTTAAAAGTACCTACTGTAAATGACCTCTTTGGCAAAAGACTGCCTACGTGACTGTTAAGCAAAAGTCTGGGATCGATTCCCAGTGCAAAACTTTGTGTTCAATAACATGATTGTTGTGTTGGTCTGTCTAAACACGCCATTTAGTCCCAATCCCAACTTAAGCTGAGATTATAATCTGGATACTAAATAGATAAGTATACCAGTCGTTCTCCGTGGTCGTCAGTGTGGTGACGGAGTAACAATACAATATGTCACCACCCCATCTCATCCCATGGGTGTTGTAAAAACCGACTAAGGGACTATCCGTGAATATTATCTTTACGAAATAAAAAGAAGGAAAACTTAAAATTAAACCCTATACTAATCCGTCTGGCCAGCGTGGTATTAGTAGGCCAAGTATCCCTCCGTCACGGAAGGAGGCCCGTCCCTGCAGTGGGACATTAATGGGCTGTTATGATGATACCAGTCGTATGGTCAGCTCAGTGTACCATGGCCTGTGGACAACTAACGAGCTTGCTATATTATTTTGAACAGACACGGACTCCATAGACTTGGAACCAGAGCGAATGGATCCCATGACGAAGGCCACCAGCGGTCGCAAGAGAGCTGGTGTCGTCATACCTGCTGAAGGCGCGTACGATCCTAAGAACTTCCAAGATCTGAAGGTGTCGCCAGATATGGAGAATATCTTTCAGTATATTATGAAGTAAGTTGTTCTTTAATTTGCTTTTAGATAACTAGTTAGTTTTTCGCCGTCTTCTTGACTTTGAATGAGAGATATTTAACTCGTTTAAGATGGGTAGACCGTGAGATAGAACAGTACCCAACTGCGAAGAGTCTTGTTATGATCTCGGTCGGGTCTCCCCGGTGACGGATGAATGACCGTAAAGAATGGCTTCAAAGGCTGAATAAAAAAGGGAAAAAAGTACACTAAAGCGGAGGTGTTGTTCTTGGCTGGTTATTCTTAGTTAGAAAAGGAGTGGTAGTGACGAGGAATTCCAGGGTAGCCCTAAATAAAGAAATAGTATTTTGCTAACAGGTGCTATTATTTTCTAAATGTTATCAATTGGTGATCCGTATCCCATCGAAAACCTTATACAAGTATGTATAAAATTGGAATTTAACCTCTCAATACGCATGGCAGACGGATAGGTACACTTAACACTAGGCCATCAAGTCGACGTATTTTCGCACTACATGCGCTCTGAACCATTAAACTGATGTGCATAATTCATCTTGCGTATCCTATATAAAACAGGACCGTGGCTACACCTACACACAACCTTGCACTTACGTCCACATTGTTTATAGTACCACACAAAATACAACCTTACTGCTTGAAGAATAGAGTTCAAATTACAATGCTATGTCTAATGCGTGTATTAACATTGTAATGAGGTCGGTCTAATTTTATTCGTCGTAGTGAAATTATTGAATTAGTTAATTTTAGTTATGACAGAAAGATATTTTAAGATTAACGTTGGCAGAATATTAATGATGGTTATTTGATTTTTTAAGGACATGTTTTCTATCTGTCTATAGACCTTACTACAGGGTGTGAATGATAGAGGAATTTTGTCTAGCATGTTGTTTCCGACTGCGTTTGAGAACATTTGGAAACGATAAGTCCGCTATACGACATTCCTGAGATGAGACAGGGTGTTTGACATTCATGAGATGAAAGTGGTTACAAAGTAGTACATTTTACTAAGTAGCTGGAGTCGTACCCACCTATTGATACTATGCAACAAGGGCTGAATTAGTCCCAATTCAGCAGCCATCTTGATTTGCTGAAAGGAGTCATACTACTCATAAAAAATAGACAAAGTTCCCACCCCTCTACTGGAACATTGATGGACTGTTATGATATAAGTACAGATTACTTGATATAAATCAAGTACGCCCAAAAGTGGGTAGTAATTATACCTGCTCCATTGAACTGTGCGAGTAATCGATATTACTTATTAAAAACGAAAGACATGCTTGTCAAAATATTTATGTCGGATATTATGTTACCAAATGTTTTTTACTTCTGAATGTTAAGTGAGAGTACCTACGTTACTATTAACTATGCACTAAACATAACCCAGAGAATCAAGGTAAGATTAAAGAGTATCAAATTGTCTCTCTAAAGTGGTATTTCTATATGCTAAGGATACTAGATGTTAGGACAGAAAAAAATCCGGAATGGCCAACTCAACATGGGTATAAATCACTCACGAGATGAACCGATGATCTTATCAAGGCGACTGGCATCGCCGATGGATGGGGGAGGCACAATACCGAACAAAGTGGAAATATTTAAAGGCGTACCTATTTGTACGGCTGAGAACATGCAGAATGAGAAGGAGGTTCTCAATTCATTTGCTTTTTACCCCTAAACTCAATCTTATTGCCCTTTTGTTACTTCCTAATTGGTCCCATAGGAATTCGACCAAATTAGCTCAATATTTTAGCGTTTAATTTTAAAGTATGGAATTGCTGTGTCATGCAAGTTAACGAAATGGGTTACGTACATATTATACTTATTTTAGATCAATAATGCTCTAGATTCGTGTCAGTTTTTTAATTACAAAATAAAGAGTCAGAAGTTGATGATATTATTTATTTGAACAGTTACCAATTCCTACCTACAAAAGTCACCATATACATACTTTTTACAACAATGCTCATGGTAAAGTTGGCAACTTTTGGCTTAACCACAAAAATATTTTTTATATACAGACCTATTGTCGAACTTTGACTAATGTAATATACTTACCACGTTATGAGAGCATTCGATAAACTGCGTAGTTTCTAGCAATGTAGATTCGTAATATCTACAATGTATTGAAACCTGGCATGTAGTTTGATACTATGACATCTCGCTATTGAAACAACTCTTGAGAAATTGTTATTAAAAGTTAAACTTACTTTTAGTTTTAAAAACGAAATACAAGACTGTGTGACGGAATACAAAACAGCTTGTTAGGTACCACTCTATTTTATAGCGTAGAGGCGACTAAAGTACTATTAGGTAGCCTAGGTACCTATTTCCTAATAGTCAGCGTCATATTGAAGAGGGTAAACAACATAAAACCCGACATCAACCCATCTGGCATTGACATTCTAAGTGTCCCTCTGTATATAGAGGGAGGTTGTCCCTCCTACTTTGTATTGCACGGTCGTTGCTATGTTTATGGGCTACTTTTTTAACGACCCCAGGAAGAGAAAAAGGAAAGTTAAGTTGTATTTTTAAATATCTTTACCTTAGATCGCGGTTTTATTTGACCAATTTAAATTAAAAAGAACTTTTTTTTTTTAAATTGGCCTAACAGAATGACTCTATGGTGCCTGATGTTAAACATCCAAAAATGGCGACTTGGTATATTTTCACATTGGACCTATATAATAATATAAATCTGAATGGTTTTTTAAATCATCCTTACTAGCTGTAGGTATATCAGTGCGAGTCGGTTTTTTAATTAGATAATTTTACCATTGCACATGTTTGTGAATGTTCCTTTTTAATTTGATTAATGGACTATGTTCCGATGACCTGTTGAAATATTGCCAACAGTCGCTCTATACTATCACACCTTTCCCAGTCGGCACCGAATACATTCATACATATTAAAACCACTGTCATCACGTGCTAAACGGTTTAAAAGGAGTTAATTTAATGAGCTTGCTGACTGACGAATAGCTTTGGCTGTAAGGCGGTTATACGGCGTTTTTGGATCGTATCACATACGACAAAATATGTCCATAAAGAACATGATGTTCTTTAAAGCGCCGATTACACTAGACTACATGTAGTCTCCTACATCATGTAGGAGACTACATGTAGTCTAGTATAATCGGCGCTTAAGTTTGATAAATACACCTTGTGTGGACATACCTGCACGCACTACCCTTGGTGTAAGTGATGGAGAAAAACTTGACATTGGATGTTGTTTCCGACAAGACAGACTAGCTAACATCGAAATCAGTAATTACGAACAAACATTTTAATAAATCTTTTTATTAAAAAAAATGGTTCAGTAACAAAAGAAGTAGGTACCTACATGGTCATTCAAGTAAACGAAATACTTACCATATCCAGTATGAAAGATTTCAAGGAGTAGGTTTTTTTTAAATTAAAATCTTTATCTTATCTTTTTCTTTATTTTATATTTTCTCTGTTCCAGATACACACCACAAAAGATAGACATAGACTTAAAGCTTCAGCCATTTGTGCCTGAGTACATGCCGGCGGTAGGAGACATCGATGCCTTCATTAAAGTGACCACCCCGGCATGCAACGTGCGAGGAACAGAACTATCTGAGAATATATTAGAACATGTCGATAATTTAGGTGAGTGTAAAGACGAGATCGTACTTAATAAGCTATCAAAAAAGCCCATGAGATTTTCACTACAGGTACGGGTTTCCTCCAAGGGTATCGGGTTATCTATACTAATATTATAAATGGGAAAGTGTGTCTGTCTGTTTGTCTTTCTTTCACGGCAAAACGGAGCGACGAATTGACGTGATTTTTAAGTGAAGATAGTTAAAAGGATGGAGAGTAACATAGGGTCCTTTTTGCCCCTTTCTTATCTGTGTCCAGGAGCAGACTTAACAGTGCTACTCCGAATGTAACGCGAGCGAAGCCGCGGGCAAAAGCTAGTATGTTATATTCTTGTTACCACATGGACTCACTAAGTATAAAAGAAATATTAGTATAATGAAGGCAATATGTTGTTACTTCGTCTTATCCCTTAGGTGCAATAACGAGGGATTTGCCAAATATACCTAGATGATATTACCAGAAAAGAAAAACTCATCATCACATCTGCCGGGACACCAAGCGAAACTAGTTATCCAGTCAGCTATTGGGATTGGTGGTCTGTAGGGTATGGCTTTCCTCGTGTCCCCATCTTTTCTTGGCGCATTCCAGCCAGAAAGAAAACCATGTACTAAGTCAAGAGTCCAAAATGGCTTAGGAACACTAGCTCCACTTTCCTAAATTGACTGCTTTCCTTTATGGTCCACTTTCCTGAAATGTCTTCTCGGTTTCCCATTCTGTCTACTTCCCCTTATGGTCCCCTTTCCTGAAATGTCTACTTGGTTTCCCATATAACCAAACTTTGTATTTATTTGTGGTTTGTAATTTTAGGTTTAACGGTGCTCGATGAGCCGGCCGCTGAACAGAGTGATTCTGCCTTACTTCACTTGCAACTAAGAGCTATATCGAAAACCAGTAGCGCCAAGTCTACTGTGGTAAGTAATCATATTTCATGACAGCCCATTAATGTCCCACTGCAGGGACAGGCCTCCTCCCGAGACGGAGGGATACTTGGCCTACTAGTACCACGCTGGCCAGACGGATTGGTATAGGGTTTAATTTCAAGTTTTCCTTCTTTTCATTTCGTAACAAAATATTGACGAATAGTCTTTTAGTCGGTTTTTACTACACCCATGGGATGAGATGGGGTGGTGACATATTGTATTCTTACTTCGTCACCACACGGATCATTCTTATATTCAGACCTTATCCCCACGAGGGTAGACATAATCTACTGATTGTTATGTAGGTACTACTATCCTTACATACCTGATTTACCTCGTAAAAAAATTACACACATCTTCATACATACCCATTGTTTTCGAGTGCTACATCTCTGTAAGTCTCTGGGGCATTCTCCACTATTTTCACACCTAAAATGTAATTTTCTCCTATCATTCATTCTCTCAATGTGCAAGTATTATTGAGTATTATTTTTAGAACTATGGTCTTGGCCATCAGTTTGGTTGCCTTACAAAACTAGAGAAGACCTGAAAAAGGTGTTTTCATCGAGGATGGTGATAGCCTTTCTTCTTATGCCGCTACCACACAGAAAACAAAAATAATATATATATTAATCTATAAATCTATGTTTCAGTTGACTAAAAAGATCGACGCCGCAGAAAAGAATCCCAAAGCTATAGAGCGATGGATAAAAGATGTCAGCGACTTGCATTTGTCTAAACCAGCGCCTACAGTCGCCTATACTAAGTAAGATACTAATATTAAATTTGTTATTGGCTAGGACAATCATCAAAAACCTGCCTGGGATTCAAAATTCAATAATTCAAACAAGCTTATTTTGAAGTTGTAGGTACATAATTGAAAAAGCTAATTTTGAGAAAATTTTGCTTAAGTTTTATTAAAATCGACTTCCGTTTTAAAACATTAGTACAAACGCAATTTTTTAAAATTTAATTTTAAAAATGAAAACTATTTTTTACATGGTTTCAGTAAAATGCCTGACATAGACAACCTAATGGAAGAATGGCCGGAGTCTATGGAGGAGACGTTGAACGATGTCGGTTTCCCGCCAGCGACCATAGACTGTTCGCTGTCACAGTACGTGGACCTCGTTTGCGGGATATTTGACATCCCCGTGGGGGGTGACACATTAAATGACAGGATACAGGCTCTACACTTACTCTTTAGCCTGTATTCCGCTGTGAAAAATTCACAGTTATACGCCGAAAGGCAAAAGGAAACTAGTGAAAGTAATAATTAAATTTATTAGAAAAAAGTTTTTTTTTGTTTTCTTTAACGATGATTATGTTAACGATTCTTTTGGAGGCGTTCATGCACGAAGGTTATTGGTGTATTAGATTGTAAAAGTTCTTACGGCACATGGGACCCTAGTTGTCTCTAAAATGAAAAAGGGTGGAAGCAGAAATGATTATCATAATGCCATAACGTACTGTTGAAGTAAGGTATATTACGCGGTAGCGCTTTGAAAAATAATCATACATAATGCGTTTGTGCGTTTTCCTTCTGTCAAAAAAAGTCAGTCACACAGAAAATCCAAGGGCAACCAGCCAGTGCCTGCCGATGACACCTTACCAGCTTAGACCTTTCGCTGCAAGTAATCGTCAAGTACCTGACAAAAGGGTACAGCCTTATTCGTGAATAAGATGCTATGGCAACATATTATTCCATTACCACACAGTAAAAAATAAAACAAAATATATGTAAATTATATTTATTGTAACTCAAATGAGATCTACATTAGGGTACTTGGAAGACTACAGAGGACTAACAAAATGTACATCTACACTACACATGGACCATAGAAAAATATTTATATTCGACATTTCTAAGTCAAGTTCGTATAATACATGTGTTTAGTACAACTAGGTATATCCAACTAGTGTACTTACATGTGCATAGTACATTATAAACAACTAGGTAGTGTATTATAGGACGATGGCAAATTTAACAAAATGACGCTTAAATGACATCTGTCAAAAAAAATTCCGCCTTAATATGACATCTGTCAAAAAACCGCCAAATAATCTGACGTCAAAGTTGTCATAGACTTTGAAAGCCATAGACATAGTTCTGACTGCATCTATAAAGTTGCCATCATCCTTATTACATAAATATATTCCCTGAAATTAATTCTAAGACTTCACTATGACATTATCAGCCCTTTGAATAACGACATTACACGCAAAAGTTTAATTATACAAAAAAAAAACAATAAATTGAAAAATTAACAATTTATGTAAATATGACTATTATAAAATGGTTCTCTATTTTGTCTCATAATTTTTTTATCCATAATCTAAGGTGTCATAACATTTTGTGTCCGAATCATCATGTGTCCGAATGGTAGCTAGCCCTAAATTCATGTCTTATAATATAACTTGTCCGAAAACCTAAATCCCTAAACATAACATAACCTAACTTTTTTGCTATAACCATCACAATCTATAATATTTAAAAAACATAAATGCTAAATTCTAGTTCTACATAAAAAAAATGTTTCTGGTCACCATACTAACCTAACCTAACCAACTGTTTCTGACTTTTGCCCTAATATTTTATTTCAGGACATGTGACTTTATAGCAAGAAAAAATAGGATATGTAATGATTATAGTACCCCATTTTATAACACACAAGTATTATAGGTAAAGACGATTAGGAAATATACGATTTCGTATACGCGAACATTATGGCAAGTGATGATTATAGTAAACTTGTTTGGGATTATGATTTTCGGACGATCGATATTCGGAGAAGAAAGGGACTACCTTATAAAATGTGTGACAAATAACAGAATAAAAATGTTTTAAAGAACATTTACCAAACATAGAAACATGAATATATTGCATATAAAATGACTTGAAGATAAAATTACTGAATTGACTCAGTTAAAAAAAAACAATAAACCTCCTCATTAAAAATATAAAAAAAGCATCTCGCTGACTATAAACATAAATGTATGTGGCAAATCAATAATTTAATGTACAAGTCTAATGTACTTAATTCTTACCCCCTTACTCATAAACGACTCTTAAATTTAGTAACTGTTTAGCGAGATTTTTATTAGCAAAATCAACCTTATACTAAACAAAACCGTAAGAATTTAAGCAAATCAATTGATTAAAATTCAAGAGGCGTTGATGAGTAAGGTTAGTGTTCATACTAATTTTATGAAACTCGCAATTATGATATTTATGAGGCTGAGACTAGATTTATAATACACTTAGAGCCTCTGATCACAATAGTAATATGCATAATAGAAATTAAATAAATATAATTTTCATATTCTGAAACCATAAAATATACAATAAATTTTAGTTTTAGGCCCTGCGCAGACGACAGACTATCCGTGACGCACTTTTTAGACTGTGAAAATAGAACCTATGCAATTATAAGCAGTAACGCACATGACGTGCAAAAAGTCTGGCGCACAAAAGACTCAAACATATATGCCATTTATGGCAGCTTTTTGTGCGCCGCAGAATCGATCGCACAAAAAGTGTGCCGTCTGCGCAGGGCCTTAAACATACACTTCATACAATTTTCTAAGTTGGGTCTTTCACGCTAGCAAGGGTATTTCCACAAGTCCCTCAGAAAAAACGGCCCTTGCAAGTCGGCTTAAAATGTCGGAGAAAGGAATTTATATCTTTAATATCTAAGTTATGTATGTGAAATAGTAGGTATATACCCGACTTACAAAATTGTATAAGTACCTATTAAGTAAATTATAACCTTTTAATTAACTTTTTTTTTATTTAAAATCTCTTCTGTAAACAAGATAGTAAAACAATGCGAATATAATAATAAATAAATATTCCTCACACTTTCACACAACGCCATCTAGTCCCCAAACCACGCAGAGCTTGTACTATGGGTACTAGACAACGGATATACATACATAAATATCTACTTTTTTTTGTAAATACATATTATACATAAAAATTTGACAATGTAAATGTAATAATTCAAAGGGCCCGTCCATTCAAACTACAACAATAATCTAATATTTACATATTTAAAAGCAAAATTCACAAAGCATCATATCACAGTTTTCTATTTTTGCACCCACACTTAGGACCCAGAATACACCGCGTTACTTAATTATTTAATAGAAAGACGCTATCAAAAAGAAAATTGAGTCTTCTACACAATAGGATAAATTTCATTTTTGCATAGATAAATTTACAATGTTTGGATCGCCAATGTGTTGCCAATGTGATGCAAATATGGAATTTAAGCATTGTACACAAGGCTCAATTTCCTTTAACACATTGTTGACCCTACGCCGCGGTCCGTTTGGTGAAAATCGTACACAATTTGTAGACGAGTAGACTACCTACATAAATTATTTCCGAGAGAATTTGATCTTTATGTGCCTTATCATTAATGTTGGCATTCATCTGAGTATTTTTTTTCTATAACATGTAAGACAACAAAAAATTGTCTGCTTAGGTTCTCCATAATTTAATTACTTGTTTTGTTCTTTATATTTAATTTTTAGCTTTATATTTAATTAATATAAGATTGTGTACACAAATTTTTGCAACGCCTGAAAAAAGCGCTAAGTTTTGTACCTTGTTAGCTTTATTGAACATATTGTAACACTTAGCACCAAAAATAAGTTTGAGTTTAAGTGACTTTAATTCACGCCAAACCATAGATGGGTGACTCAGTGGTAATTCATCAGACCGTCTTTGTGCTTAAAAAGTTCGTTAACCCACCTCACGAGACCTATGGTCGTCTAAAACAACTCTCGATATTAGGTTGACCACTAACCAAACGGTAAAGAAATATCAACTAGATATCGTCTAAAAAAAATATATAACGCGATGTTACTGGGTCATAAATAAAAATAAACTCACATTAATATTTTCTAAATACAGTCTCATAAGCTTCGAAACCGTGTCTTTTTAACCACTATTATATTTTTACGTATTAATTTTTTTAGTTTTTTTATATTTTCACATCAGTCGTTCGTCATAACACGGTCTGTACTCGTGGCAAGTTGAGTAAATGTTTTTGAAATGTCCATTGTTCACTATTACCATTATCTGAAAACAATAAAAGGTTATAATTAGTTAAAATTATTTATATACTGTTTACGATTGTGAATTGACAACCGATGAAACGGAAAGTTGAGTTTTCGCGTCGTCACCGGGTCTCAGTGTCGCTGTCGGGTATGAGCGTAATAGTCGTGTATGAAAAGCGCCATCGGGTATGAGCGTCGTGACAATATAAGCGTTGCAGCCATATAAGCGTCGTCGTTAGGTATGAGCGTCGACATCGGGTATGAGTGTCACGGCGGGCGTCGGTACGAGTGTCGTTATGTGACAAGGATGTGTAAATAAGGTAACTTATAAGTGAACACATACTAACCTCATTAATGATAATGAAAGAGGTTGAACAGTCTCCTGTTGAACGGGAACCTCTGCTGTTTGAGCTCCGAGAGCGGCTCGTCATCGTTCCTGATGCAGAAGTAGCTCGTTATCACGCTGCGGCATATTGGACACTTGTCCAATTTCGCTGAAAAATTCAACAAACATATTTTTACCACTAATCTATACTAATATTATAAAGAGGTAAAGTTTGTGTGTTTGTGACGTAAGGAACCGATTTTAAAAATTCTTTCTGTTTTGAATAGTCTATTTATTGGAGAGTGTCATAGGCTATATAATATCACGCTATGTCAAATAGGAGTGTAGCAGTAATAAAAAAGGTTAAAAAAGGGACGCGTTTTTTTCGCCGCCCAACGAAGTTAGAACGGGTCAGCAGCTAGTTATAAAATAAGGTGAAAATATTTGGAGGAAGCATTAGTCCAAATGTGGACGTACATTGGTTAATATGATAATGATAAAATAACTCAACCATTATATTTAGTAAGAAAATGGTTTAGATAAAAATTGTGGGTCTGTTTGTCTTTCTTTCACGGCAAAACGGAGCGGAGTGGAGATAGTTGAAGGGATGGAGAGTAACATAGGCTACTTTTGCCCCTTTCTAACCCCCCACTGCTACCCCGAATTTAACGCGAGCAAAAGCTAGATCTTATATAATTATATCTTTCTATCTCTTTTGACTTTAATGACCTGATGACTCAGATGAAAACGCGCGTACGTATAACACCTTCCCTCTCAACAACATCAGAGGAAGTTCGTGCTTTGCATAAAGGATATTCACAAGTTTATCTGTTATTTCATATCCTCCAACCTTCAATGTGACTATTGCCTAACAATAACATTTTAATTCTGTACACACAAGTGCATTGAACGTGTTAGTAATAGTAATGTTTCGGTAACAAATGTCACGTCTTGTTTCTGACCTCAGCTGTGCTGAGCTCTTAACCTTTATGTGAAGGATTTAATATTGATTACTCATGAAAAATTCTCCGTGTGGTGACGGAGTAAGAATACAATATGTCACCACCCCATCTCATCCCATGGGTGTCGTAAAAACCAAGTAAGGGACTATCCGTGAATTTTATCTTTACGTAATAAAAAGAAGGAAAACTTGCAAAATTGCTTGAAACTGACAAAAACTGCTCGCGCGCCCTCGAGGATACGCGAGAATACTTCATACATACGCAATCTTAAAAGAAAATGCTCGAGACCGAGCAAAAATTATTCCTCTCTGTCTGCACTGACCCTAATGCCCGATTTACACATCGACAAGTACAGTAGCGAGTTAACTTGCCTCATTGGCGAGTTAAGTCACTTTTTGCGTGTGGACGGCAAAAGCGAGTTAAGTAGTAAGTTGCCGATTAAGTTGATTTGAATACAGCTCGATCCTATATTTTGGCGAGCTAAGTACGAAGTAGCCCCCTCTCTCGCGTCTCCCTCACCCCGCCGGCTCGGCGCTCGCAGCGCCCGCCGTGTAGACGGGCGAGTTTAGTACAGTTCACAAGTTCTATAGGTATTTATTTTTATTTTTATCTGTTTCTCTATGTTTAAGTGTACGTATTTACAAGTATTTAAGTATATTTATGCGTTGTCTAGTAGCCATAGTACAAGCTCTGGTTAGTTTGGGACTAAATGGATGGCGTTGTGTAAAAGTGTGAGGAATATTAATTTTTTTATTAGTCTATACTTTTCTATTAAAATTTTATTTTCTATGTGTTGTTCAAGTGTTAATACTATTTCTCGTATAATAGTGCGTAAATTGGTATTCAATTGTTCCATTTTATCGATTAAAATAACCGTAAACAATCTCAGGCGACGCACGCCGGAACGCACGACGCGACTTGTCTTCGTCTCTGATCGGCAACTTATGAGCTGTACTCGCCTACGTGTGAACTGTACTTACTACTTATTACTTACTACTGAACTGTCTATTTTTTTAACTCGCTACTGTACTTGTCGATGTGTAAATCGGGCATAAGCGATGACCGATTTACGATTTTTTAAAATCCCTTTTCGCTTTGACAGGACAATGACAATAGGCTTTACAAATACTCAATAAAAGTGTCAGTAGAACAATTTATTACTCACTGCTATAATTGGGAGTGTTAATGTATTTGATTGATTATAATTGAGCTATAAAATATATAGCTTCAAACTTATATGGAAGTGTGAATTAATTTATTTGTATGATCATCATTAAATTAGCGAACAGATGTCTACTGCTGCACATGTCTTCTTTAAATATGTTCGCTTAACTCTTTCACTAGTACATCGTTTTTTCATTGGTTTTGACCTTTATTACAATGTCGTTAGAGTTGCTAATTAGGTGGCAATATAATCACCTCTGCTGGTTAAAAGGTTAAGCGATCCAGTGCCTCTCTCATTAATTCGTTTTCAGGAAACGTTCTCCCTTTCTTTGATATTTAATTTGATAGAATGTGTATGTGTGTAACAATGTACGGTGGTATTGTGTATGTATGTGAGATAATTTAATGTGTAGTGTTCGTAAGTATAACAAGTTTAATGGAGTGTGTGTATGTATCTGGTGTAATGGTACACGTGCGTTTATACGCGGGTCTATGTATGTGCGTGTTATGTGTTGCGGGGTACGGTTGTGTGTATATGTCGCAGAGAAATTTGGAAACCAGTGATATCACGAAATCGCTAGGGATATCACGAAATCCCGGTAAATGACGAAAATGCCGTTTCTACCAGAAAAGAAATGCTCATATTTTTGTTTGTAGGTTAAAAACACAAGTATTCCAACTTCTGTAGGTTAGGTTAGGTTAGAACTGTGACCATAACGCATGAGGCGAGCGAGCGAAGCGAGCGTGCCACGGCAGCGGCCGCCGAAGTGCAAGGCGTTTCGACATTTACCGGGATTTCGTCATATCCCTAGGGATTTCGTGAAATCCCTGGTTTCCTCATTTCCCTGCGACATATATATGCGCTAATATTTTAGGAGTGAATCTGTATAAAACAAACTTTAGGGTGTATAGATATACATACGTAGACAATCAGCGCAGAGACATGCGTGGCGACAAGGCAACAACGCTCGCGACAACACGCGCGACGCGCACACGCAACACATCGCGCCGGCTTCTGTCTCGCCCGCGTCGTAGCCCTCCGCAGACGCGCCCAGCTCGCCGCTCACGTACAGTTGCTGGGGAAGTTTATACATAAAAGTATAAGTTTTATGTTAAGGTTAATTTAGTATAGGATTACTCTATCTCTTCATCTCTTTCAATCACACGCCATAAATGAAATCATTCGCCAGTTTGGTTTAAAAGGCGAGTGGTGATGGACAAATGAGAAGTAAAGACGAACGAAAACCAATGGATAAAGGAGGCAGTGGAAATATTTGCTAAGTAATGCATCATCAGCACATCACTTCAGCAATGGGCCATTTGGGTTGGTATCCACACTCTGCTCCTTAATCTACCATACAATGATACAGTAGTTAGTGACATTATGCTATGAGACTTAACAGCTAAAGTGTAAAGTGGGCAACTTAACTATGCTTTGACATAGTTTACGTTTATTAGCGTTGTGTAACACTTTTATAATCAGGTGGGCTGCTGGCTAGTTTCTCACCTTAAGGCTGCTACAAAATTGCCAGAAAATCTCAGACTTTGTTTCTCCGCAACGCTGCCACTGGGTGATGGTAATGTTAAATAGCCAATTAACACCACGACCTTACAGCAGATTGCTTTGTAGGAAAACTTTAATATCTAGAACCTTCTCCTTTAACCGTCTCTTCTGCATTTATGGGAAAATATTAGGTGGTAATAATATGTTGGTTATGTATTCATATGAAACCATACGGGCACTTTTTATATACCTTCAAACAAGATAGATGTCCATTAGCCTGCTTCAGATACTGAGCGATGACACCGCTCGGTAACGGACACTGGTCATCGCGTATGTGCACCACGCTGACTAGGGCAACCTGGAACAATTACATTACATACATGTAATTATCATCCTACGTCTTATTTACATAAGGGTAGGTACAGATTATTTGGCACCAAGTATTACGATCCTAACAAAGCTGCTTTTCTTCGTCCACCTATTATATTCTTGTACTGGTCTGTGGAGACTAGCGTGTTGTCGCGGACTTTTTTATCCGCTAAAATAGATTGGTTACAACTATATCAAGTAAGGCAAACGAGGGTTTAAAAGTCATCATCATCATAACAGCCCATTAATGTCCCACTGCAAGGACGGGCCTCCTCCAGTGCTGGAGGGATACTTGGCCTACTAATACCATACTGTCCAAACGGATTGGTTTAGGGTTTAATTTCAAGTTTTCCTCAATATTCACGGATAGTCGGTTTTTACGACACCCATGGGATTAGATGGGGTGATGACATATTTATTGTATTCATACTCCGTCACAACACGGAGTTCATGGCGTCGCCAAAGTCAAGCAATAAACATAAGCTAAGTGTTTTTATTTATTGTAATACAAAAAAAGTAAAATGCAGATAAAATGCGTTAATCTTTATAAAATAAAATAATAAGAGCTTCATAAATAAAAATATGCATTGTTTATTTACATCTCTGATCCGATCTTTATATTTATCTAATGGCTTGGCATATAGGATCAGGTATGCTTTTTCACCTCTCAAACTATAAACCTTTACTGATTTGAGTCGGCTGCAAAGTATATGCATTAAGTTTATTTGTAGCGTCAAAGTTTCTTACTTGTCTTCAGACACGTTTAAAATTATTGAAATGACTTGATAGAAGATAGAAGAGAGATAGAAGAAGAGAATGATAGAAGTTCAAAAACAATTTAATAATTTTGCCAGGGTGGGAGTCAACGGCAGACAAAAACACTAAAGGGGGATTTACACAGGTCGATTTTCGCCGTGCGGCTAGTCGCTTGACAAATCGCCTCACCAAACCGCCTTGCAAATCCTCCCTTGCGGCCTAGCCGCCATTTAGATGGTCGATTTACGCCGCGCGGCAAAAATCATGTGGCTTTGGTCACCCATGTAAACCCCCCTTAACCTAACCATTGGTACCACATTGCTACCAACATTATCTTACCGTATCATCAGGTCTAAGTTCCCCAGTGTCCCTGACGTCTCGAGCCAGGATCACCACCAGTGGGTAGCAGGAACGTGGAGGAGGACCTAGCTGCAGCGGCTCTTCTGTAGCCAAGTTTAGAGGCTGTTCATCATGAGGACTGCTCCTGGAAGAACAAGATACACACATCAAAAAAGTCTAAGCAACATGCATGATATTACAAATTTACCATTTATATTAATTTATTTTACCATTTATTTTAATTATAACGTTGTATTTTATTTTTAAAATAATATTTTTAGGGTTCTATGATGTAAAAATAACAGCTGTTTTCTTTATAAGTTCTTTTAATAACAGAAATTAACAATATTAGAATATACAGGTACATAAGAAACTAAACTTTTTTTTTACAAATTGAAATTTCTTAAGAAAATGTATTTATTGTGAAAGAATAGGACAATTTAATACAAAGTATGGCCTCCTCTGCTATTCAGAACTTGTCGGCAACGATTATTCATTGAATTAATGAGACTGTTTATGTCATCTTGCGGTATTCGCTCCCAATGGAATTGTAGCAAATCCTTCAGCTGTTGGGTTGTTGTCACTCCGTCCAAGTCCTTCAAAACACGTCTCTGGAGCATGTCCCATGCGTGCTCGATGGGGTTGAGGTCTGGCGATTGTGCAGGCCAGGGCAATACCTGGATGTTCTCCGTTGCCAAGTATTCACTGGTTCGCCGAGCTGTATGTGAACGCGCATTGTCATGCATTAACGTAAAATCGGAGCCAAAGGTTTGTGCAAATGGATGGACATAAGGTCTGAGAATATCCTCAACGTAATTTTCAGCGTTCATGTTTCCATTTACAAAAACGAGCTCAGTTCGCCTGTTCTTCATAATACCCGCCCATACCATAACTGTTGAGCCGCTGTATGGATGAACTTCCTGAACGCACCTGAGTCTTTCAGTATTTCCGGGTCGACGGTCCACTCGCACCCTTCTTGTATCAGGCCTAAACCCGAATCGCGACTCATCGGAAAACATAATTTTATCCCATTGTTCCTGGGTCCATGTTATGCGTTCTCTACACCATTCATTTCGACGAGCGCGATTCCCGTGACGTATCGGTGGGCACCTGATAGGGCGTCGAGCTCGTAGGCCGTACTCATGCAGTCGATTTCGCACAGTTTGGGGACTTACATCAACACCACTTGAATTTTGTAGCCTCAAACTTATCTCTCGAGCGGTTAACATCGGCTGGCGTCTTGCAGTCAGTTGTATGTACCGGTCTTGCCGAGTGGTTGTACTCCTTTTACGGCCTGGATGCTGTTCAGCGGGTTCCCCTGTATTATTGTAGCGCTGCCAAAGACGACAAATAACACTTCTATGAATACCAAAATGTCGAGATACCTGAGATTGATTACTTCCCGCTTGCAACATCCCTACAGCTCTTTGCATTTCATCTGCCGTCAAATGACGTCGCTCCATGACGTAAAGAATATCTAACAATTCAATTTTGTCGCCAACTGTATTTAAATGGTTGGTAAAATTATAAAATCAAGACTAAAACGTAGCAATTAACATGCACTCAAATTCAAACAAATTCGCAGTCATTTGAATTTTATGAAAAAAAACAAAACATAATCGAAATTTTTTTTTTACAACCAGCCAGTATGTCATCAATAACAAAAAAGTTTACTTACCTATACACTTTGAGTGAGTAAATACTTAGAAATTAATTAATATAAATGGTAAATTTGTAATATCATGCATGTTGCTTAGACTTTTTTGATGTGTGTATTTTAATTTTAGTGTTGTGTATATTATTTTTGAATATTTCTATTATAAAAACCTTTACCCTATGGACCGACAACCTAGTTAGGACGCCAAGAATCCGATGGATAAGGGAGGCACAGGTCCATCAGTGTACGTCTATTGGCTTATATATGATGAATCCCACGTTAATCGTCATAGTCATGTTATGTAATAATGAGCAGGGAATTGAGTTATACAAACTGCATCATCATAACAGCCCCTTAGTCGGTTTTTACGACACCTATGAGATAAGATGGGGTGGTGACATATTGTATTCTTACTCCGTCACCACACGGAGAATCCTATTGTTGACATAAAATTAACAAGGACACAAATAATTACATTGCGTAGAATTTGAGCCCAAAACCTCACGAAAGACAGTCGCGTATATTACCGCTGAGCCACGTGGTAGTTAAATTATATTTCCCCCTTTTAGATAATATTTTTATTATTTATTTATTTTTTATAGGAGAGGATAAGGTCATATAATGTCTAGCAGTGGACGTCCTTTGGCTGATGGATGGTTGGGATATTTTTAATACTAATAATATCGATAAATAGTAAATTAAATATATGTATACCTATTAATTAATTATACCAAGTTAAACACGTTTTATATGCGTAAAACAATGCTAATTAGTTTAATAATTATTGTTCTTAATCACGCAACCTATTTTTTTTATAACAATTAACGTAAAAATAATAACAATAAATAACCGAACCTATTCCGTAGTTTCCCAGAAGGGAATAACTAAATTCAAAAAGAATAAAAACCTCTCGAAGAACCTTTTCAATGATCTCGATTGTGGTCGAACATCTCGATGGATCTTGATTGTTTCGACTTGGACTCGAGTCGGACTCTCTATGCTATTCCGAAATAACAACATAGCTAAGGCGTTGTTTATCCTTGCACACAAGTTGTTATATAGCACTATCATAACAGCCCATTAATGTCCCAACTGCATGGACGTGCCTCCTCTCGTGACGGAGGGATACTTGGCCTACTAATACCACGCTGGTCAGACGGATTGGTATAGGGTTTAATTTCAAGTTTTCCTTCTTTTTATTTCGTAAAGATAATATTCACGGATTGTCTCTTAGTCGGTTTTTACGACACCCATGGGATGAGATGGGGTGGTGACATACTGTATTCTTACTCCGTCACCACACGGATAATATTGCACTATAATTCGTATCAATACAATCACTTATTAGTATAAGTATGTTTATAAAAAGGTCTGCTTAGTTTGGGATTAGATGACGTTTTATGAATGCGTGTGGAACATTAATAAGTAGTGATTCCTATACGTTTAATGGTTCCTTGAGCCGAAGGATAGGCGGAAAGAAAAGGAAAAAACACGACGTAATTCATTGATATTGATACAGGATAATAAAGGTTTAGTACAACATCGTGAAAAGGAAAAATACGTCAGCTTAATATAGTTTGATATCTTTGACAAAGACAAGTACCTATCGTTAACTATTAGACATGGCGACCTTTCTATGTATATGTCGCAGGGAAATGAGGAAACCAGGGATTTTACGAAATCTCTAGGGATATTACGACATCCCGGTAAAGACGAAAATGCCTTGCAAATCGGCGGCACCTAACCTACAGAACTTGGAATACTTATGTTTTTTAACCTACAAACAAAAATATGAGCATTTCTTTTCTGGTAGAAACGGGATTTCTTCATATCCCCGGTTTCCTTAATTCCCTGCGACATATATACAGGACCGGTTACTATGTTAGACAATGAAATTTTTTTTTTTACTATTTTGGTAACATAGAAATTAATGCAGAGGCATGTCTTATTTTGTCCCCCTCTAGTCCAGTATGGTCAACTATCTGTTCAACCAGTTGAACAAATTGGACGAATTTTTCTAATTTTTTTCAACTTTAAAATGTAGTTGAACTATCTGGAGTATTTATTAAAAGGTAAACGGGCGTTTTGTTTGAACATATGACCCATGGCGTACACGAACGAAATATGGCGGGATATGTAGTTAAATATACCTAATACTTACTGGCATAGGTCCCACTGTTGTGGGGTATGGGAGAAAGGAGAAAAATAAAAATTTTGTTTATTGTTTTAAGGCATTAAATAAAAGATTTTTCAAAATATTTCAGTAACCTATTGGGCTTATTTCGATAATACTTGGAGCAGTAGTCTGTTTAATACAACACTGTTCACATTATTATGCTTGTAACCACAGATATCTGAATAAAGGAGATGTGCCCTGAATGTCATTTTGTATGGAAACCTAATGTCGCCAGTTTTAGTAACACACACAGCTATAAAATATACGAATAGACTACTGTTCTCAGTTACATCTAGATTATCAATGAACGCAATACTCTGTCTCGTTTTTCCTTGAAATATCTCTCTTACACGGTGTCACAGCGAACCAATCAGCGCTACTTTATTTAAACAAATAAAACAAACTTCAAAAAATTTAGATAGAAGAACTACTACAATTTAAAACTACTACATTCAAAAAAATTACATTTATGCTAGGCGTTGACCTTATCGATAAATAATTAATAAAATTTATCGATAGACAAGACTTATATTTTATTAAAAATTAAATACTTCAATCAATCAATCAATCAATATATAATTCATATATAATTGTACAATACTTTTGTAAAATAATATTGTGTGTAAGATCGTACATGTCGTGAAACAAATTAATCCGAGAACTGATGTCGTAATATCGCAGATTAAAGGAACTCAAGCTTCATACTTCTTTTGCGTCCTTATTGTCGCAGCAGTTTGTAACATTTTGACTGTTGTCATACAAAATTAACGCTCTGTGAGGGCGAGCTAGCGATAATTTATAATTTAGCGTGTACAGTTCATTTATTCAAGCATGAGCATGCGCATGCCAAAATGCACGAGCAATATTGCGCCTAGATAAAATTAAAACAATAGCATGAATATAGGGATTGATAGATGAACATTTAGACTGATTTAAAGCAAATCTGATAAAACCAGTTAAAAGCATGTGTGTGCTAATAAATGGATGAGCGTTTACAAAAAACTTTCAAAACCACTGCAATCAACATTTTAAACCTTTATATTCTAGAGTACTTACTCCACCTTTGACTTAGGATATTATTTCAACATTGTAATACTTATATTGAAATTACATAATTTAACATTTAAAAAAAATTTTTTTACTAAACTTTATAAATCTTTTACAATTTAACATTCCTACAATACACGACTTTTTATCGAAAACGATAGATAGTCGTAGTCATGAACGGGTCGTCACTATCGTTTGGTTGTTAGAGCGATCACGGTTAGCAACCACTTGTCATACGTAATATCGTTGAGCGCATAGTTCATTGCTTCATATATTCATTGAATGACTAGTTTAGACAACATTAGAGAATCAATGTATATGTTACAAAAATATTATAGTACTTAATTGTCCGAACATGAAAATAGCATAGTGAGGGCATGGAAGATTATTTTTTCATGATTTTAGAGGTAAATACAATAAAATACATGTACTAACATATGGTAAGTGATTCCATTATTAATAAAGTTTTTTTTATTGCTCTTATTTTTACAGGCAACCACTGAACAACTCGGCATTTTATATGTTATCCCGGTCGTTGTCAAAACACAGCTAAACCTAGGTGACAGACATTTTTAGCTATATCGTTCTAATCATATTGCGTTTTGGCGAAAACCCCGTCATACCACTTCTCCTTTTATTTAGATTTCTGTGCTTGTAACCAAATAGCAAAGAAATAAAATTACGTTCTATAAAAATGTTTTTTATTCTACTGGGCACACTACAGTTTGCGCTACCTAACTTGGCTGGACTGAAGTTAGCTTTCAAAGAAGTTTGCGCACGTACACACAGCAACATATCAAGTTATACATTTTCATTTAAAATTGTGTCTTATTTCAAGGTGTTAAGGTACATGAGTGTCTAGGTTGATTAGTAGCAACTAATCAACCTAGACACTCTCTCTCGGGGAGCTGGTGTTATTATTTTTCCTGTACACACAGCAGTGTGTACAGGAAAAATAAAAACACCAGCTCCCCACGTTCCCGGTCTTTTAGTTCCAAATATGACATCTGCGCAGCTGATTTGCAACAACTTCAAGCCGGTTATCTTTTTGTCTGGTGTATGCGTGCTACTAAACCATTATAATTGAAAACTGTCGCGTTAATTTAATTTCTCTACAAACTTAATAATGTTCAGAATTTGGTTCTTTCTACTCACATACAGCCAAATAACTTTTTTCTCCCGGTAGGTACATTAATTTTTTTTATATAATTAGAAAAGCGGTATTAAAGTCTACAATTTAAACCTAGTTTGGTGTTTGTACGCGAAAAAAAACAAAGTGGGTCAGATTCGCCCTGTTACCTTTAAATAACCTTTATCCATGCCTTAAAATTGATAATATCCTTACAGCATTACAACATAGTTTCTTAACACACATTATTGAGTATAATTCCCTTCACTATCCTTGGTAGGTTGCGTAATACATAGGAGAGGGGACCGTGCTAATACAAGTACGCTATCGTTTCGTTGGGATTAAGCAAGGTAGCTTTATAAGTATAAATACTTGTGTTTTTGTTCATGGACCAATATACATCATAACAGTCCATTAATGTCCCACTGCAGGGACGGGCCTCCTCCCATGGCGGAGGGATACTTGGCCTACTAATACCACACTGGTCAGACGTATTGGTATAGGGTTTAATTTCAAGTTTTCCTTCTTTTTTATTTCGTTGAGGTAATATTCACGGTAGTCCCTTAGTCGGTTTTTATGACACCCATGGAATGAGATGGGGTGGTGACATATTGTATTCTTACTCCGCCACCACACGGACTTTAAAACGGAAAAGTTAAATTAATAAAGGTAATCTATTATAAGTATAAAGGCATGATTATCTTAATAGAATGTAGTTTCTACTACAATGGGGAGTAGGCCACCAATGTCATGCAAGCCTTTATTCATACTATCTACAAATGTCTAAAGTTGTAAGCTTGTATACTCGTTTTGTCTCCATTGTTTAAGTGTATTTGCAAAGACAATGCCTGTTTTATTGGCTGTCGCAATGTGCAGCTGCTACCAACAAGGTCGCGGTTTCAAATTCTTAGCAGGACAATGTTTGTGCGATCCAAAAATAACTGTTCTGAATCTGGATGTTGCTGGTGTCCGTTAAATAGATTTTGTTAAACTCTTCGCATCACAAGGTATCATTCCAATTGAGTAGCAGTCTTTATTCCTAAAATATGTTTTTTTATAAAAGTAGGTATATTTTTTTAATAAAAATAACTAGACCGATTCGTAGTACGCTAGTTTGGTTGTAAAACAAGAAGTTATCGCTTCTCTTAGGTAGATGAACAGGAATTCTCAAAGTCTTAATAACCCGTATAAAGAGCACTGGGTCAATGAGGAAATATCATAAATTATAAATTTTACGCCTTAAGATCACTTGAAATACGACATAACAAGAGCCAAACAAAATCTTGACAGGTTTCCTATTAAAAAAACTAGTATCGTGGGTCGTATTTAATACATATAGGTCACCAGTACGAACCAAACTACGGATTGCTAGTAACCTTTAAAATTTCCGCGTTATAACAATGTTTTATCCGTGTGGTGGCGGAGTAAGAATACAATATGTCACCACCTCATCTCATCCCATGGGTGTCGTAGAAACCGACTAAGGGACTATCTGTGAATATTACCTTTTTATAGAAAGCAAAGAACTTAACACAAAACCTGATGTCAACAATTCCTCTTTCACGGATCCCTGCAGTGGGGCTTTCATTAGTCACTATGATATAAAAATAATTACGGCATGAGTAGTGGTTAACTTTCTCCATTTTTTGGACTACGAAAAAAGAATCATTCTATACTCATAACTTGCACGGAAACAGTCCCGAGTCACTGCCTGCTATGCTAATTGCTTTTTTTCTTTTAATATGCTAATCATTCGAATAAATTATTTAAATATAATTCTATATTACTGGTAGCGTATGACGCCATTTGACCTTCTTACAATTCGAAAAAAAAACAAAAGTAATTTGAATATTTAAAACAAATTCTTTTGTTTCTAAAATGTAAAAAAAGATGATTTGTATAGATCGGTACGGATTCATAATTAATTGTGTAGGCGGCTACGACTATTAATTACTATAGTGTGCTTCATTTTAAGGTCATTAATATTAATAATGCTCTAGAAAATACAGTGATGCAAAATATATTGACGACCTCTGTGGCGTAGTGGTTGTATAACATGACTGCTACGCAGAGGACTCGGGGTTGGATTCCCGCTCAATGCAAATGTTTGTGTTCATGAACATGATTATTTGCATTGGTCTGAGTGTTTCTATGTAAAATATGTATGTATTCACAAAAAAAAGTATATAAGTACTAATATCCGTTGTTCTGTTACCCATAACACAAGCAGGTTAAGCCTAGCTTAATTAAGGAACAGATGGCGCTGTGTAGTAGATGTTCGTGAATATTTATTATTTATTTATAATATTATGCATAATGGTTTTTATACGCCACGAATGACACATTCGGCACCGATCCTGATTAAGAAGCGTAGAGAGCGTAGAGTCGATCAGTCTTTAGGCAGAAAGGTTCTGGGAAGGAGACCCCTCACACGTTGGACAGATGACCTGGTTAGGGCGGCGGTAAAACCGATGGATGAGGAAAGCACAGGACCGCATAAAGTGGAATTATTTATAGGAGGCCGTTGTCCAGAAGTAAACTTTAATTGGCTGATAATATGATGATTGAAAAATATTGATTTAAAACATACAAATCTTTATAATTTCTTATCGCAATAATTGCTTTAAAACTTTTACGACAAATAGTTGCAACGTGACTACAGCAATGCAGTTGTATAAAACGAAATAAAATATTGAGTTAATAAAATATTGCAGAGCTGCAGAACTAATATCGTAAAAGCACCATTTATTGCTGGTCCCGAGAGATTGGACCATAATGTTCGCTCTTATTGCTTCCATAAGGAATGAGTAAAGTAAAGGAGAATGTTTTTTTTTGGGCTAAAAAGTCAAAGTCTGTCCCCAGGTCACCAACTAGGTTCATTACAAAGATTGATATGTAAACAACATTTTCTTCTATGGAACCAACAAAATTCGTCCCACAGAAATCTAGATATCAGCTGTTAAAAAAATAAAAAGCCCTGAGGCACTCCAAGCAGTTATCACTAAAAAGCCAGTCTGTCCCCAGGTCACCAACTAGGTTCATTACAAAGATTGATACGTTAAAAACATTTTCTTCTATAACACCAACAAAATTCGTCCCACAGAAATCTAGATATCAGCTCTTTAAAAAAACTAAAAGCCCTGTGGTACTCCATGCAAAACTTATTTACTAAAAAGCCAGTCTGTCCCCAGGTCACCAACTAGGTCTATTACAAAGATTGATACGTAAACAACATTTTCTTCTAAGGAATCAACAAAATTCGCCCCACAGAAATCTAGATAGTAGCTGTTCAAAAAATAAAAGCCCTGTGGCACTCCAAGCAGTTATCTACTAAAAAGTCAGTCTGTCCCCAGGTCACCAACTAGGTTCATTACAATGATTGATACGTAAACAACATTTTCTTCTGAGGAATCAACAAAATTCGCCCCACAGAAATCTAGATATCAGCTGTTCAAAAAATAAAAGCCCTGTGGCACCTCTTAACAGTAGACGATGAAGGAGTGCCGCTGGGGACTTTTAGTGGGTACACTGGGGGGTTGCCTAACCCCCTGGGAGCCCCACATACCCCTCCCGTCCCCCTACGGAAGGGGATGCGTAGGCATTTTACCCCAGCGAAACCAAAAAAAAAAACGGGTATGCCTAGATTGTACCCTACCTCTTAACAACCACTTATTACCGCGGTATATACTATAGCCTAGATACTGGTAAGATAGATAATTCCTAGGTTATTCTCCGACGTTTCGGCCGACTTGCAAGGGCCGTGGTCGCGGAGGGACTGGTGTCAGCGGAGCGTCGTCCTTGTGAAGTGCGGGGAATAGAATCAACCCACACTTTGTTGACATTTTGAGTATTCGCCGTATTGTAGGTATTTCGACACACTACACTAATGACGTCTCCCGGTTTTTGAGCTGCAACACTGTGATGATGTTTACACTTGCTGATGACTGGATTCCATGTAGTAGATAATCTATATCCGTCCTCCCGGTTGAAATTATTGTGTTTTTTTATTTCAACCGCTTCACGTACTATCCTGGAGTAATAGTGACGCTCGGTGGATAAGACCTTTGGGTTGTGTACCGTTTATAATAGTACTAGCTGATGCCCGCGGTAATACCCGCTTAATTGTTATTTTACACCATAAACTACCTATATTCCAAATTTCATCAAAATCCATTTAGTAGTTTTTGCATGAAAGGGTAACAAACATCCATCCATCCTCACAAACTTTTGCATTTATAATATTAGTAGGATAGGATAAGCAAAGGTGTGTCACTTTAGTGCCTAACAAATAAGGTGAATATTATCTTCACTAAATAAAAAGAAGGAAAACTTGAAATTAAACCCTATACCAATCCGTCTGCAAGCGTGGTATTAGTAGGCCAAGTATCCCTCCGTCAAGGAAGGAGGCCCGTCCCTGTAGTGGGACATTAATGGGCTGTTATGATGAAATAAGTTGACAATTACGAATTTAAGCTCTCTAGATATATCAGACCCATAGCTAAAAAACCGGTCAAGTGCGAGTCTGACTCGCGCACCGAGGGTCCTGTACAAACCTATTTATTTTCCCGCCAAATTGTGATAACGTCAGGATTCAGCTGTTTAAATACTATTTTTCCCGCCAAAATTCAATGACGTCACGACTTAGCTGTCAAAATATATTTTCCTGCCAAAATTCTGTGACGTCACGACTCATCTGTCAAAAATTCTATGACGTCACGCCTATCTGTCAAAATTGACAGCTGTCAAAAGTGACAGAGGTATCAAATATTTTCCCGCCAAAATAATATGACGTCACAAATTATCTGGCAAAAATTCTGTGACGTCACGACTCATCTGTCAAAAATTCAATGACGTCACGACTCAACTGTCAAAAAATATTTTCCCGCCAAAATTCTGTGACGTCACGACTCATCTGTCAAAATTCTATGACGTCACGGGTCACGTGACCTATGACGTCACAGGTCACGTGACCTATGACGTCACAGGTCACGTGACACAGCTTTCCCGCCAAAATTCTATGAAATCAAAATATAATATGACTGCTAATAAAAAGTAGCCTATGTTCTTTCTCAGGGTCTAAAGATTGTCTGTACCAAATTTCATCGAAATCCGTTCAGCCGTTTAGGCGTGAAAGAGTAACAGACAGACAGACAGACAGACAGACAGACAGAGTTACTTTCGCATTTATAATATTAGTATGGATTATGTATACAAATCGCGATAGTTTAAAATCTATCTGTTATTACCGTTAGAAAATGTTGCTTACGTATCAATCTTTGTAATGAACCTAGTTGGTGACCTGGAGACAGACTGACTTTTTAGTAGATAACTGCTTGGAGTGCCACAGGGCTTTTAATTTTTTGAACAGCTGATATCTAGATTTCTGTGGGGCGAATTTTGTTGATTCCTTAGAAGAAAATGTTGCTTACGTATCAATCTTTGTAATGAACCTAGTTGGTGACCTGGGGAGACTGACTTTTAAGTAGATAACTGCTTGGAGTGCCACAGGGCTTTTATTTTTTGAACAGCGGATATCTAGATTTCTGTGGGGCGAATTTTGTTGATTCCTTAGAAGAAAATGTTGCTTATGTATCAATCTTTATAATGAACCTAGTTGGTGACCTGGGGACAGACTGACTTTTTAGTAGATAACTGCTTGGAGTGCCACAGGGCTTTTAATTTTTTGAACAGCTGATATCTAGATTTCTGTGGGGCGAATTTTGTTGATTCTTTAAACATGTAATAAGCTCAATGGTATAAGTCAATGTACAATGGTTACAAACGTGGGGGCAGCAATTTTTATTTTAGCCTAAAGCTCCTAGTAAAAAAAACATTCTCCTTTATATGAAGTTATTTATACATTCATACCACGCCATCTATTATCCGCATTGTCCACAAAGTTTGTTAGTGCACTCGAAGAGTCTAGACATCAAAGGCTTGTTTCTAGCTTATATGGTTAATTTAAATAAAATTTCCGTGACGAATTTGCGACTATAAGATAGAGATAACTATAAGATTCTAAATCTCTGTCAGTTACTGAGGGAACTTCCGTTTTCAAAAAAATATTTAGGTTTCGGCAGAAAAAAAATAAGATAATTGAAAATATTACATTATGACAAAATTGCGGCTAAAAGACAGTTCTAGATCTCTGTCAGCTACCGAGGCCATACAATAATGTTACCAGAAAATCCATGAATAATTCTCAACTAAATCAGAATGCAGGCTGCGTGATGTAGAGACGTGCTCAGATAATGTCACTCGCTCGTGTCCTGAGTCCTGACCGTGACCGAACGTATCGGTGATATAACTAGCATTGTCTCTTAAAACGCGTACATATCTTATAGATAGCATTGTCTGCGAGGGAAACGGATCTTTCGATTGATCTATTGTATTAGTCTTTGAGACAATGCTAATTTTTCTCGGTATGTTACGCTTAATCTCCGCAACATATAGACTTGGTCTTATGGGACTTTTACGGGTAGATTGCTAAAATTATGAGGCACAACTTAGGAAACTTTAATTTTAAAAATTATTCCAATTTCCATTGAAAAAAAAATCAATAAAAAATTAAAAACGTTGCGTGATAAAATTTCAGCTAAAAGATAGTTCTAGATCTCTGTCAATTACCGAGGCCATCCAATAATGTTACCAGAAAATCCATGAATAAATCTAAACTAAATCAGAATGCAGGCTGCGTGATGTAGAGACGTGTTCAGATAATGTCACTCGCTCATGTCCTGACCGTGACCTAACGTATCGGTGATATAACTACGTACTATTGTCTTACAACGAGAACGTATCAGATAGATAGCATTGTACTCGAGGGAAACGAATCTTTTGTTAATTTTTTTAAGACGATTCTCGTATTATACGATCAATATAAAAACAGCATTAACAACATCCGGGGAAATCAGTTTTGGATAATAAAACATAAATAATATAAATATAAATATTCACGGACATCTCTACACAGCGCCATCTGTTCCCAAAGTAAGCTAAGCTTAACCTGTGTGTGTTATGGGTAACAAAACAACGGATATTAATACAATAATACCTATATGCATTTTTTTTGTAAATACATATTATACATAGAAACACTCAGACCAATGCAAATAATTATGTTTATGCACACAAATATTTGCATTGAGCGGGAATCGAACCCGAGACCTCTGCGTAGCAGTCATGTTATATAACCACTACACCACAGAGGCCAACGAAACAAAATTTAATTACTTAGTATTTCCTTACTTTATGACCGCGGGTCTTGCGATTTTCATACCTTTAGCCTAGATAGTTAGCTAGCTTGCATTGCCCCAGGTTCTTTTCTAGATGCCTAAAATGTAAGGCTGTGAAGAATAAATAAATCGACTCATCCGTAGAACAAAGTTCGATCTGCATGATTGCTAGTTTTCAGTAGAAGCTAGAAAAGTTGTTGACTTGTGTTATTCTAAAACTATGAGACCTGACATTTTAATTTTATTGGTATGTTGTTATGACATACCATGTAAAAAAATCACTTTCTACGAATAAGTCGAAATACTGTATTTTGTTGTCTCGTAAGTTTATGTGTAGGTATCCCTGCAATAAACTCGAGTTCCGTTGGGCGTAGGAAGTTCGGCAGTGTTCTTTTTAAAAATAAACAAAATACTAATTACCAATGCCGGAAATAGTCATTACACATGTCGATATAAACAACCAGATGACGTCACTTACCTCTATACGACAATGTTAACCACGAAATCGGAACTAGAGTTATTACGAAGGTTATCAGTTATTAAACATAAACAGGTTTTAACTCAAAGTTATGATTAAAATTTTGACGGTACATACTATACGGACATACTATATTACATACTATAATAATTATATATATATTTGACGGATTAACCTTAGAAATGTGAAGTCAATTAATGATTATTATGCTTGACAAGGTAAATATTGATACAGTGCAAAAGTAAACTTCCGGATGTTTTTTTTATAAAGACATGACCGCATCGAATCTGCATGTCAATTCTCGTACCTAAAATTCGGTTAAGTTAACTTTTAGTTGTCATGTTTTTGCTATTGCAATTGTAATCTTTTGTGGTCGTGTTAAAGTTTTATTTAGAGTGTGACAATTTGACAACTAAAGTTAACTTAACCGAATTTTAGGTACGAGAATTGACATGCTGATTGAAAGCGATCAGAGTACATCAACGAGGATAATTGACGGTAGTCATTAAACGATTTCCATGGTGATCTTGATATAAAATCTTTAGCCGATCGTTTTCCCTTATTTTATAAAGACACGGCAATATCATAACAGCCCATCAATGTCCCACTACAGGGACGAGCGTCCTCCCGTGACAGAGGGATATTTGGACTACTAATACCACGCTGGCCAGACGGATTGGTACAGGGTTTAATTTCAAGTTTTCCTTATTTTTATTTCGTTAAGATGATAATCCCCCAGTCGATTTTTACGACACCCATGGAATGAGATGGGGTGGTAACATATTGTATTCTTACTCCGTCACCACACGGCAATATAACTACATCGAATCTGATGAAAAGCGCGAATACAGTCTGGAAATAAAGGCAAAAGTGTCAAGCCGCCCACCCCCATTAGACACATCAGTGGGGACATTAATAAGTTGACATGACGATAATATGATCAATATAAAGATCAATGCAAATGTCTTACAACGTATAACAATAGGTAAGTATCAGTCACAATTCTCCTTCCATTCTTATCATATAATTAAGATAACATCGCACTAATTACTTTGGCACGTGGTGGTATAATTAAGGAGAGTTAATTAATGCAAATCAATCCTTTCTATTGTGTGGTGACTTATTAAGAATACACATCTTAACATCCCTTTCCTACCTCTATGGCTGTAGTAAAAAGCGCCTAAAGAATATGCAACAAGCATAGCATTACTCATCATCATCATATCAGCCAATCGACGTCCACTGCTAGACATAGGCCTCTTCCAAGTATTGCCACCTTGTGCGGTCCTGTGCCTCCCTCATCCATCGGCTTCCCGCCGTCCCAACTACCGGATTCCTACGATTACTGCCGGGGCATAAAAAAATCTAATTTTACTACCCCGCCTGGCGAGCATGTTATGAGTATACGAAGATTCCCTTTAAAGCTAAATGGCAGGTGCATTTGGCAGGCCACGTGGCGTTCGTTTTAAACATACCACCTGTAACTTTCACAAATTTATATTTTTATGATTTTTATATAATTATGATTCTATAATTAACTAGCTGACCCGTGGCCACTTCGTAGGACGGAGAAAAAAGCGCGTTCCTTTTTTAATCATATTTCATTACTGCTCCACTCCTATTAGTCATAGCGTGATACTATATAGCCTATGACACTCCCCGATAAATGGACTATTCAGTAGATCCAGAGATTACCCCCTACAACGTCACAAACTCACAAACAAACAAAAACACTTTACCTCTTTATAATATTAGTATAGATTAATTCTTATATACGAGATAGTTTAACCTTAACAGGTCGTGGTAGCCATTACTATATATTTAATCGTTATAGGAATTTTCCCATGATCTTTATAAACAATAGATACAATTAAATATAAGCGTAAAATTACTTTTGTAGTACCAATTAGGTATATGTATAGATCAAAGGTTTTGTATGTAAATAAATAATTGGTTTGGTTCTAATTATATGTGAATAATAAAACAATAGATATAAGACAATGGAAATTTTTGATGGTTTCTCATAATTTATTATAACAGCCAATTAATATTCCACTACAGGGGCTGACTTCCTCCTTAAAAGTATAAAACTTGCCCTATATCACGCAAGACAGACGGATAAGTACAGTTCAAAATAAATCTTCTTTCAATAAGCTTCTTAGCCAAACTCGAAAGCACTTAATAGGCTGCGAACAGTCAGCATCATATAGATTGCAACTTTTAGAACCTCAAAAATCACAACAATAAGTATTTAAATTTATTTCAGCAAACAATTTATCATTTTTATTGAAGCAGCTAAATCGCCAAAAGTAACTCAGCAGGCACTGCAAATTTATTTAAGCATTTAGTAGTTCAATTAGTTCAGCACATTCAATAAAGCAAATATCACCGCATCCGATGTAGCATTTATCTACGCAGTCAAGGTGTTACAGCTGCAAACTATATGATGCTGACTTTACCTAGGTTAGAAGAGCCAGGGACAATTTGTCAAGATGGTATAGATTTAAGTTCATTAGCAGAAATAAAAGTGGTTGTGGCGCGTCTCCACAGACGATAGGGCATCATCTGCGAGAACAAACGTTATATATAATACCATAACGTTAAAACCATTAAGTGAGCCATGTGTAGTACCATGATGAGTAAATCATAACAAGGACGGTGACGGAAGGATACGTGGTCTACTAATGCCACGCTGGCCAGACGGATTAGTATAGGGTTTACTTTCAAGTTTTCCTTCTTTTTCATTTCGTAAAGATAATATTCACGGATATTCGGTAGTAGTTACCACGGTAGTAGTTAGTCGGTTTTTACGACACCCATGGGATGAGATGGGGTGGTGACATATTGTATTCTTACTCCGTCACCACACGGACGTTTGAGTAAATACGGAATGAGTTTTGGTGGTTTGGACATTCATGTGTTCTTACTTCGTCACCTCGCCACACGTTATCAATCGTTAGTTGTAACTAAGTGTTAGATCAAATGTTGTTTTCCTAAATACAGCTATTATAATAATAAGGACATTGTCTTAAAGATCAGATAGTAGGCTATTACTGTCTGCTAGTCATACCAGAGGTCGCGGGTTTAAAACCCACGTAAGACAAAACATTTACCTGCATGAACATGTGTGTTTTGTTCCGGGTTGTTTTATAAAAGTATTTCCATAACGTATAGAAGTATATTAGTTGTCTACTACCTATTAGTATAGGCTCCGCTTAGTTTGGGACTAGATAATAAATTGGGTATGTGTGAAAAATATTATGTTATACATATAGCTATGTCGAGAAGGGAATAAAAATCTATACAAAAAATTATAAATGGGAAAGTGTGTCTGTTTGTCTTTCTTTCACAGCAAAACGGAGCGGCGAATTGACGTGACTTTTTAAGTGGAGGTAGTCGAAGGGATGGAGAGTAACATAGGCCACTTTTTTTTCTTCTGTTTCCAGGAAAGAGGAATAGTGGTACCCCGAATTTAACGCGAGCGAAGTCGCGGGCAAAAGCTAGTTAGATATAAAACAAAAATGTATAGCAGCCAAAAGTATGCTTAAATATATTTTTTTTGCCAAAAATACAGTACTAGTCCCTGTGAAGACGAAGTAAAGAATTAATAATTCGCCAGAGGGCGCTCGTTTTGTAATCACGGTTAATTATAGCTGCTCCGAATAAAAAAGTTTTAAAAATATAAAGAACTACAAATAAAGTGCTCTGAAGTTATAAAAGTGATTATAGACACATTAACTCCCCATAAAAGTGTAGTGTACTCAATCCGAACATTTTTAAAACAATTAAGTGAAACACAAGTGTAAACAAACTAAAAGTGAGTTTTTTCGTTCAAAATTGCGCAAAGCTACAATAAAACCTGGAATAAAGACACTATTTGAACTACAAGTGCTGTAAGTGATACCTACAACATTTTTAATTAGAAATAACACAATAAAGAGCAAATAGTGTTTTGATTTGTTACAATTTAGTAAATAGACAGTTTTTTTTCTCACTATAATTCAAATGTCCTGAATCGCACCATAATAAAGTGACATCTAGTGGCGAATTATCGAAAATAAAAAATAGATAGTTTTATACTCTCATAGTTATTGGATAAGAGAGGGCGCTAGTAGTACTCAATTGAAGTATTTAATTGAAATCAAAAGCAGTATTTAAATTTGTACTATATTGTTTTAATATTCTTGAAACCTACATATAATATACAGAATAAAATGGAACACAATGAGAATGTAACGACCAGACGTCCAATATACAAAACTAAGTCGTGTGAAAGTCTGTTGTATAACAGTTCCTTTGAAAGTCCTCTGTCTCAAGATATGTCTGTAAGAAGTTTAGATTTACCAAAACATTGCCACATAAATATAATAGCAGACCTAAAAAAGGAGATAGACACATTAAAAAATTTGTTACTTTCGACACAAGATGAACTAGAAAACGTGATTTTAGAAAAAAACGATTTTCAGAAACATATTTTCCAACTTACACAGGAAATCGAAATATTAAAAAAACTATGTAAGAGTCCACTTTCATCTATAAAGAAATCCAGAGGAAAACGTAACAGGCGACGTCGTTTAACAGATAGCTTCACAAACACACCTTTGAACAGCACGGAAACCATTTTATTACCTTCTCCTGAGAGGACAAAGAGTTCTCTATTGCCGTCTGAAGAATCACTCGCTATACAGGGTACTAAGAGTCCAATAAGAAGACAAAAAGAAACGACAGAAGCGTGGACAGTTAAGTCGACTGCAACTATAAAAAATTACCAGCGTGATGATGAACAAACCTCAGTGAATAGGGAAGTTACTAAATGCCGCCGTAATAAATTATGTATTATTAGCAGTAATAATGTAAATAGTATAACAAAAACAGCTAGACAGATATTTAAACAGTATGAACTATGCCACTATTGTATACCAGGTGGGGGAATAGAACAATTATTCTCTAATATAAATAGTAAAATAAAATCTTATAATTTGCAGGACCATTGTATTGTTTACATAGGAGAAAGTGATTTTCAAGCTTCAAAAAATTATACCTGTTTAGTAGAATATATAAAATCGCAATTGAGTCTAGTAACACACACTAATGTCACCATATGTGTACCTAATTACAAAGTTAACAAATATTTTTCTCTATTTAACAGAAGAATTGAGGCTTTTAATGCTCTTTTATACGAGTCTGTTTTACGGTACGAATATGCTTATACTTTTGACTCTAATAAATATATTGAATATAATTATAAAATGTTTGTAAAAAGTACGGGCTCGATAAACAACGCAGGAATAAAAAAGGTTTTTAAACAGCTACAAATGTATGTACAAAAAATAAATGAAAGTCAAAACCAATACATTAAATTGCATTCAGAACCTGAATTAAAACGTGGCACCATACCATACTACTTTAAATCAAAAAATAAATCTAGTACTAAGGAGGACGTCATTATTTCAGATCACAGTGAAAGTCAGGTTTCAAAATTTTTTCGTGAATAAGAATGCATTTAATTACAGGAACCGTTCGAATTATGTAGATATATTTTATCAAAATGTTAGAGGGTTAAGGACAAAGTTAAATGAGTTTAGAAATAATTTGGAAGCATCAGACTATGATTTTTATACGGTGACAGAGTCCGGCTGTAACGAGTCTATTCAGGACGCTGAAATCGTTCCACCGGGATATAAAATAATACGGTGCGATCGGACTGATGGCCGAAAACAGGGGGGCACGTTACTAGTGGCTTCACCACGGTACGATATAAGGCAAGTACATGAGACTGACATATCGGTAGATACTTGCACTTTTGAGATAGTGTGTGCGACGGTACATCTGCAAAATAGATTTTTGTTTTTATGTTGTGTCCTTTATATTCCACCTAATAGCCCTGAAAACGATTATATGTTACTGTTTAGAATAATAGAAAAAATGTGTACTAGATATAAGAAAATTGTAGTTATAGGTGATTTTAATCTGTATTCATGTTCAGTAAATGTTAATAATTATTATGAATACTTTATATCATATTGCGAGTTCACTCAAAGCAACCAAGTTACAAATTGTTTAAATCGTCTTTTGGATTTAGTATTGATAACCAAATTTGCTGAGGGTATTTCCGTGATAAGAGCAGACGAACCACTAGTATCTGTGGACCCGCACCATCCACCGCTGGCTGTGAGTGTTTGTCTTTCAAAGGTACGCAACAAAGAGACAACACGCGACGTACCTACGGCGGCGCATCTACGTAAAATAAGACCGCGGTGGAACTTTTACAAAGCGGATTATATATCTCTCTACTCGATGGTAGCCTCCGCAGATTGGAGTCCTCTCTACCATATTAACAATGTAGACGAGATGGTATGTTTTTTCTACACCACAATGAACGACATTATAGATGCTTGTGTTCCTAGGAAGAAAGGGTCCAGTATGGGGAATGGACACTATTCTTACCCAGTGTGGTACACGGGGGACATAATAAAAAGCATAGAAAAGAAGGCTAAACTCCATAAGAAGTATAAAAAATCAAAATTAGTTACAGACTATGAAGAATATTCTAAGTGTAGAGCATGTGTAAAGAAAAGCATAGATATTGCTCATAAGCAGCATGTAATGAAAATTCAATATGAATTCACAAAAGAGCCTAAGTCATTTTGGCAATACATAAGAGCGCAGAAGAGTGCTACTTGTCAACAAAATATGGTAAAGGATGGCAGGCAGCTAACAGAAGAGGAGTGCTCCAGGCAATTTGCAGATTTTTTTAAATCAGTATATAACAGCGTACCACCTCTGTTGGATTCACAAGTAGCGTGTCAGAGTAACGCGAGTCCAAGTAGCGCACGTGTACAACTCGACGCTATGAGCAGGAAGGACGTGACAGCAGCGCTTGCGTCCTTAAAACCTAAAAAATCGGCAGGACCAGATGGAATACCAGCATTCCTCTTTAAGGATTGTAGCCAAGTATTAGTAGAGCCACTTTATTATATTTATAACGCGTGTTTACAGGCTTCGACTTACCCAACTCAATGGAAAGTAACACGTGTTATTCCTATACCTAAAGGGAAGTCAGGACAAGACGTCAGTAATTATAGACCTGTTGCGGTGTTGTCGACACCCGCAAAGGTGTTTGAGTCTGCTATCCACAGTAAAATATTAGTTCAAGTTACATCACAGATCTCAGACGCGCAACATGGGTTTCGACCGGGCCGTAGCACTGCTACTAATCTTCATAACTTTATGACACAGGTAATACCCGCGGTAGATGCTGGAGCACAGGTGGATGTAGCTTATCTAGATTTTAAAAAAGCATTCGACTCTGTGGACAATGACGTGTTGTTAAATAGATTGGCAGAAGTAGGGTTCACTCCTAATCTATTAAACTTTTTTGTAGACTACATGAGAGATCGACAACAGTACGTGGACTATAACGGTTATGAATCAGAACCGTATTACACCAGGTCTGGCGTGAGTCAGGGCAGTAATCTAGGGCCTTTGAATTTTATTATTATGATTAACAGTCTACCAGAATGCATAAAAAATGGAGGAACCTGTTTATTGTTCGCTGATGATTTAAAGCTGCTAGTGGAGATTAAAGATGAGGCTGACTGTAAACGCATGCAAGAAAATATCGACAGCGTAGTGGAATGGAGTAAAGTCAACAAACTTCACTTCAATGTGTCCAAGTGTTCTGTGATAAGTTACACGCGAGCTAGGACACCTATTCAATATAATTATCGCATGAATAACGAGCCCCTTCAACGCGTAACAAAAATAAAGGACTTAGGTGTTAATTTTAGTACAGAATTGACCTTTCGCGAGCATGTAACCCTTATATGCAAACGGGCTTATAGAAATTTAGGCTTCGTACTAAGACAGGCGCGATGCTTTACCAACATAACAGCTGTAAAAGTGTTATACGACGCTCTAGTGCGGAGTCACCTTGAATACTGTTCAAGCGTATGGGCTCCACATGAGGCCAAGTACAAAGTCATGTTAGAACGGGTGCAGAATAAATTCACGCGGCATCTTTATCACAGGCTGTACGGTGTATATCCTTTCTATCCGCTAATGTATCCAACGTTATTTGTGTTAGGTATGGTAGGTTATAACGAATTAAGAGTACGAAGAGAGTTTGCTCTAACGTTTTATATTGTAAAAGTTCTCCGAGGCAAAGAGACAAACCCTGGTGTTCTACAAACCCTCTACCTGTCTGTGCCAGATCGTTACGTGTGGAGACGACGGCGTCCCCCTCTCCTCGCAGTGCCAAGAGCTAGGACTAATTTGCTGGCCAAAACACCCTTAACACTAGTTGTAGGCACGATTAACAAGGTACATGAGCACATAGACATATTTTGTGCCTCGAAGAGTGAGCTCGCAAAATGTATATTATTTGTGACCTCGTATTCATATACCTAATACTTTAATACGATTTATGTTGTTTATATAATAGTTTTTTTCAGTTGTTACAGATTTATTCTATATTTTGTCATTATGTTACGTTATTATTTAAGATTAGGTTTAAGTATATGTTGTGTTTTTAAATTGTATTTCTCAACTACGCCGCTATTGTATTAGGAAGCTACCTGTAAAGATAGTAGGTTATTATGTTGAAATAAATAAATAAATAAATAAATAATCACAATTGGAATCCTTATTTCGATATAGTCATATATTTGGAGTCGGTAAAAAATATCTGACTCATCTGAATTGAACAACCAGTTTTTATTACATTGTTCATGGTTGTTTAATTTTCCTGTGGCAGGATGGTATTCCTTTACTTACAAATGCAATATAAACATTAAAAGCAAGGTCGCTAAATTGGGAGAAAAGTGCTCGAATGGCGCCCGCGTACCGGAGACGCAGGTTGGGGAGACCCCTCACATTGTGGAACGACGACGGCGGTACACCGATGAATGAGGGAGGCACGGGATCGCCCAAGATGGGGATATTTGGAGGAGGCCTATGTCCAGCAGTGGACGTCCATTGGCTGATGGATGGAATGTATAATTTAACTTTATAAAATAACCAAATATTTAGACTATATTGGTTATTTAACTAGCTGACCCGTGCCGTAGGGCGGAGAAAAAAATGCATCTCTTTTTTTTAATGTTTCATTACTGCTCCACTCCTATTAGTCATAGCGTGATATTATAGGTATAGCCCATGAAACTCGCCGATAAATGGACTATTCAACACAGAAAGAATTTTTAAAATCGGTCCAGTAGATCCAAAGATTACTAATGACAATTATTATACAACGTCACAAACACACAAACATTACCTCTTTATAATATTAGTATAGAGTAGTATAGATAACTCAAAAACCAAATTTATGATGTAGCAACAAATACGAATAAAATTGAAGCTTGACTTTAGCGAAAACAATGACAATTATTATATTTTCGAGTCTCATGGCCTCAGATCTGTTGCTAAAACAACTTTATCGATAAAATGCAAGCGTGTTGCAAATTGGTGTGAAAAATCATAAAATTGTTAATAATTCCACATATACATATTAATTAAATATCTATATATAGCGTGTTGTTAAGTACTATGACTCAATCCAACTGACAACAAGACAAACATCGCCTGCACACATGGTACTAAATTATTCCTTTTGTTTTTGTTAACAACTGCATACGGATTTATTTGTATTCCAATTTAGTTTTTGCTCTTTTTTTCTTGTATATGTTGACCCCATTCTATAATTCATCCGTGTGGTGACGGAGTAAGAATACAATATGTCATCACCCCATTTCATCCCATGTGTGTCGTAAAAACCGACTAAGGGACTATCCGTGAATATTACCTTTACGAAATAAAAAGAAGGAAAACTTGAATTTAAACCCTATACCAACCCGTCTGGCCAGCGTGGTATTAGTAGGCCAAGTACCTTCACGGGAGGAGGCCCGTCCCTGCAGTGGGACTTTGGTGGGCTGTTATGATTCTATAATAGTTAATCTTAAAACTTCAGAAAGAGAAACAAAAAGAGTCACCCAGAGAAAGGAGGACCAACTTTACCTGATGAGAAGAAATCTGACGATCTCTGAATGAAGAAAGCTGATTTTCCTTATTTCTTTTGATCTGCCAAGTATTTACATACAATCTACAACGATCAATTAAGGTGACCTAACTGGCAGGTATGTTAATTTAACCTAAATTAAACAGGCATTGTTTTTATGATAATATGTAATTGTCAGCACTATCTACAACCGTAATAAGGTGACATCAAAATCGATTATTCATGAAGCTGTGCAAATAATACCCTAAAAAAGGAGAACTTAACAAAAAACAAGATTTCAATCCGGCAGCTCAGCGTAGTATTAAAGAAGGTTACTCTTCAGCATGAATTTCCTATTCATGGATTAGGGAGGTCGACTAAAAAAGATATATTTTGATCACAAAAAGTACAAAATGTTTTACATTAGTGTAAAAAGGACGTCCTGCACTACGGAACCAAGCTTATGTCCCGTGGACTGTGGTTATAAAACATGACTGCTACGCAGAGGTCTCGGGTTTGATTCCCGCTCAATGCAAATCCTTGTGTGCATGAACATGATTGTTTGCATTGGTCTGGGTGTTTTCTATGTATAATATGTATGTATTTACAAAAAAAAAAGTATTTAAGTATGTTTATCCGTTGTCTAGTACCCACAGTACAAGCTTTGTTGGGACTAGATGGCGTTGTGTGAATGTGTGAGGAATATGTGACGAATATTTAATGGATACAAAAAAAAACAAATATTCAGGACAAGATCGAGGTTATTTTAACTATTTCTTTAGAATATAGTAGACAATTTAATTAGTGTGAACTGGCACTTATAAGTTGTATATTTGTGCTACTGTGACCGTGTCGCGATACTGTTGCTGCGCAAGTGTAAACATAGCTTTATACTTTGTTTACTTATCTACGTTATCAAGTTATTAGATGTTAGCGGAGATCGGAGATATATACTTTTACTTTAAAAATAAAGGTATCTTTAATACATATTGGTAGATGACAATGACGCCAAAAGATGTTACTTATAACATCAGCTATTTGCCCGTCATAGTACCACCCAAAATATGCAATAGTGAACAAAATTGTCACTATTTTTTTCTAGGTACTATTTTAGGTAATAGAAGCTCTTTTTTTCTGAAGTTCTTTATTGTTCTTTTCAAAAAAGAGTTTTTATTTTTCTCTGGGGAACCTTAATAGTTTTTCGAAAACTAAAGTAGGCAATGTTACTCGCGGTAAATTCAGTTATCTACAAAAAAAAATGCTTTCTTTGTTGAAAAAAGCAACTTTAGAGTGCATGCGAGTGCCAGAAAAGTTAAGTTCTTCAATTTGGTACACACAGCGTTTTCCTACAAAGTATACCTACTATCCAAATGAATAAAAACAAGAGTTAACACTTAAGTTATTATTTAGTTATAGGATATGATGAGGCTGACTTGGTCATAAATGACCACAAGCCTCTAAATAAAAAAAAAGATAATAAAAAAAAAAAAAAAAAGAGTTAACAATAAAAAAATCCACGGCAATCTTGCTTACAATACATAATTAAAATGACAACGCAGTCAGTGAACCGAATCTTACGTAACAGCCATTTCCTCAATCAAGAAAATAAATAAATCGTTTTAAGGAAAATGAAATCAGCGCAATAACTGACGCTCAGGGATCTTCCGCATGACAATCATAACTTTCGTCATTAAATCAATAACGTCACTTATTATTTTGTCGGCATAATAAAACGACATTAAAATTTTCCCGATCACTAGTTCCTCTTTCCTATGAATTATTGGCTAGACAAAACATTCAAGACTAGTAGGCATATTAATTCAAGTGGAAGTCAGCAGGCAAAGCCTTTGGACTGCAGTTGGAAGAAAGATGCTGACACTAATTAGCTCTAAACTACATATTTCTGCATAAATATCTTAAATCGTACATTGAATCTTTCTCCGTGTGGTGACGGAGTAAGAATACAATATGTCACCGTCCCATCTCATCCCATGGGCGTCGTAAAAACCGATTAAGGGACTATCCGTGAATATTATCTTTACGTAATAAAAAGAAGGAAAACTTGAAATTAAACTCTATACCAATCCATCTGGCCAGTGTAGTATTAGAAGGCCACCCCTCCGTCATTCATGGGGGGAGGCCCGTCCCTGCAGTGGGACATTAATGGGCTGTTATGATGATACATTGAATCTTTTTGTAGTATAAAACTCAAGAAGGCCTTTAGAAACGTTCTAGTAATCTATAGGAACAGAGCCTGTTGGTTTTCTATGTTCCACCACCCCACCTACACATAAAGCAGATCCATCCTGATCTCTTAGACCCCGTGACATGTCTTTAAATATTTGTGTGCTTTATTTATTGTTTCTGGGTGTCTCTATGTAAGTTTGTTCTTTTATTATCCTAGAAGGCGTTGAGTGACAAAAATTCAAGCAAACGATCCTAATACTTCTCCGAAATATTGGAGGGATTCTGATATCGAGGTATTCATCATAAAAGCCCATTAATGTCCCACTGCAAGGACGGGCCTCCTCCATGACGGAGGGATACTTGGTCTACTAATACACTGGCCAGACGGATTGGTATAGGGTTTAATTTCAGGTTTTCCTTCTTTTTATTTCGTAAAGATATATTTACGGATTACGGACCTTAGTCGGTTTTTACGACACTCAAGGGATGAGACGAGGTGGTGATATATTGTATACTTATTCCGTCACCACATCGAGGTTTTTGCTGAATTTAATTTACAAAAACATAAAGTAAAGTATGTTATTAGTCTAGTACAGGGTCTGCTTAGTTTAACCTTAACAGCAGCAGTAGGTCAGCTTATATTGGTATAGAATACTTACTCTTTAAGTGTTTACTGGGTTTAGTAAAATGCGTTTATTAACTTAACACACTTATATTAAGTTTATAACTTCTACATAAGTTTTTAAATTGCACCATCCTCATAATTATAAACCGTTGTTTTTGTGATTCACTCTCAACAATAATAGATGAACATTAAATATATTTGCACTGTGTACACACATATGAACTTGCTAATACTACGGTGTGACATTTATGAACATGTTGCTATGTGTGTCAAGATATATAAACATATATGAAACTGGCACAGTAGGTGAATAGGAGTCAATATTTTTGGGTACTATCAATGTCAAATATTCTGCAACCTAGTTGTTTTTGACAGCAACTTGTATGGATTTTAGAGACAGAAGCTTAAAACTTGACAGCATTGCTTAATGTCACTAATCAAATCTTTGTTTACATAAACTGTTTGTTTTGTACTGGGTGTTTAATATTATTCGTCCCATATTCACATGACGCTTGTAGTTCCACACTAAGCTAACAACGTATATATATAATTATAATAATTAATTAATTAATTATTGCTTGATAATTATTTTAAGTAAAATTCTAGCGCCCTTCCTCTCCTACACTATGCTGTGCCCGACAGGGTCCACAATTTGAACCTTTGTTAACTTTTCCATCTTGTACCTATAAAAACATTGTGGAACGCAATAAAGAATTGAGTATTGAGTATATTATATATTTTATATAATAAATAAATAATCCTCACACATCGCCACCTAGTCCCAAACTAAGCAAAGCTTGTACCTATGGGTACTGTTGCAAACTTTCATGCACGCAAAGATTCAGAGTCAGAATCGACCCCGGGACGAACACAGTGAGACCATTAAAATAGGTAAACTTATTTTTGTTAGTCTTTTAAACGTCAGCGCGCAACTCTTTAGTTACCATAGATCAGGGACTGAATAACCCAAAAAATACGGTACCTTTATATTTCGGTATGACGTCATACCGATAAATAGCGGTTACCGAAAAATTTCTATACCGTAATTATTTCGGTACCGTAATTATCATAACGACCCTTGGGATAAGAGGGAATAGTGACACCTTGTATCCTCTTTTACATAATCGATACAGTTTAAGTATTTCAATGTGGCCTCATTAGTATTCGCGGAAAGTTATAAATCGAGAAAAGTGCCGTATCGAGAAAAAAAACAAATTAAAAAAAATACAGTAATGAGCATAACGGTTTGTATAACACAAATATTTAATCATTAACTTAAGCGTAATTAGCCAAGTCATTGACATAATGTAAGTAGTTCTTTTATAACAAAGACGCGATTTGAATACTTGAGTTTGATGACTTATATGGCCTAGTTGTTAAGAGTTCAACGTTAAATTATTTCTTGGGTTTGGTTCCCATATAATGAAAATCTTTGTAATTATGATAATAAATATTACCTATAATTGATAGATTGGTCAGCGTGTTTTAATTTCTTGTAGGCAAAGTCGGGTGTTTTATTAGTCATCCTGGAGAACTAGGATTAGAACATACTTTATAGGCACGTTAAGTTATAATGTATTTTCGTATGATTGTGCTATATTACTTTTGGATGATATTGACGAACGGAATAAGTTAAAATTATGGAATTCGTTTTAAAACGATTATTAAGTATTAACAATAACAACTGAAGCGCTATATTTATTAAAATATGGTAAATAAAAGTGCCATACTTTTATTTATTGCACGCAATACAAAATTATAGCACGCATTTAGTTAGCCGAATTGTTACAATGCACTACTGGATGTTCTTAAATTGATATTAATAAAAGTCCTGTTCCACATATTATGTGCAGATGTCACATATTTAAAGAAAATAATAACAGAAAGTGGGCAGAACATGACAAATTTATAAAGATCTTATATTATTCAATAAACGGCTTCTGGCGAATTGAACGATATTTTAAGAATACATTGTGTTATTTACATTAAATATCATATTTTAGTCTCATCTGCACCATTATTGGTGCATGTCAATGGTCCAAACGGTACAACAGGAATTTATGTGTAGTAAATTGAAAATTTCATTGTGAAACGAAATCGTAAAAGGCAAAAATAATATTACATATTTTACAGCTTTCCAATAAGTAGGAACGCCTATAAACTATATTTTAATAATCGATATTTTAATAGTTTGTTTACTTATTTCAATTGTTTATATGTAGTTTTCCTGCTTATCGTTATGCAATAAACTACAATATCGATTTTCTTTTCTTATTACACATTTCGATATTGCTAGATCGATAAATGGAATGTTAACATAACAATAAATATCAATTATTAAAAAGCTAGCGAATCGCTTTTATTACTTGAGGCGGACTGTTCTACACTATGAGTTCCTAGTTATTTATTTTTCAATTTTTTCAATTCAAGGCATTTACTGGTATAAGTCTCTTAGTTATTGTCCCCTCGATATGAGATGAGGCAGTACTGAGTATTCCACATCGACTTCAATACGTTACCACATCGACTTCAATAATTATTTTTTTATATTTATTTATTAATAAAATCGATTCCAATATCAGAGCGTTGATATCTATATAATAACAACAACTTTGATTACTTAGATTATACACATTGATTCCATATTTAGTAAGATAAAAGTCCTTTTCAAACAGAAAATCAGACAAATATAAAAAAAATTACAACCGATTTGAGAAGCATCTCCTAATTTTGAATCATTTAACCGACTCTACAAATAAGAAGACCTTCTCTATTTACTACTGACCCTAGAAACAGGAGAAGCTTCTGTATTTACTACATAATATTTTCAATATGTTCAACTTACTTAGTAAAATGAAAGTTGTTAGAAGCAAGTATGTCAGGGAGAGACCCCCACAGCGTCCTGTGTAACTCCCGCACAGGAGCTCCCCACCAGCTAGCGTGCCAGTAGCGGACTGTTGATGACACCACGCAGTTCACACCTGAGGGAAATTGAAAGATACATTTTAACTTTGCTGTCAGATTCATACCACTATATCCTAGATGATCGGTATCTATGCGTACGCCCCTGAATAAATAAGATTACTGTGAAAAATTCGTGGTGGTAACATTTACAATATGGGAAAAATACCATACGCATAGGGGGTATTACCTAGATGCCGCCAATTGTATTGTATTGTTTTGTAAATACATATTTGATGTTATAATTGCAAAAGATAAATATAAACTTTATAAATATAGACAAAATGAGCTCTTGTGGTGCCGGACCAAAATTAATGATTGTCACCGGGGTAAGACAATAAGTATTTTTTAGGCATATCATCTCCATGACATTGTAAAAGAAGATAAAAGTGTAATATACTTTGCTTAATTATACCACTAACATACGCTGACCAGACGGATTTATAAAGGGTCATATAAAAAAAAACTTTTTTTATGGAGATTTTATCAGCGAACTATCATAATATAGCTGCCTTTTATGAGACCCTTGGGACGAAACGGGGCGGTGACATCATTTTATTCTTACTCCATCATGATATTACACTTTCAATTGTTTTATTTTCGTCTGACCCCTATATAAGTACTTATATACAATTGAAGACAATAGCCTAAAATTAGGTTGTCGAGTTCAAACTTATTTATTTAAGTATTGTTTTAAGCGATGACAATATTCAGTGACACTACCAACATTATAAAACGGAAGAGATTTATCAAGCGAAGCAAGTGACATATTTAATTTTATCTATTCCCCCACAATCCTATCCAGTCTCATGGTACACGGAGCTTGTACTATGGGTATATGACAACTGATAAAGAAACTTTTACATACCGAATCGTATGTCTGTAAGAATCGCTGCAAAACAGGGATCTCACTAGTACTGGAGTTTTAAACACAAAGACAAAATACTATCAACGTACTGAAACACCGTCCTAAATAACGGCAGGTCAAAGACCCGACCGTTTTAATCCAGATAAACCATCATTGAAATTTCTTGACACAACATAAATAAAACATAAATTCGTTTACGCAATAAAACAAACAAATATTATAAAGATATAAAATTAAAAATACTTTAGTATCTAATATTCGTATTTGCATAAGAGAACATTTAATTCTAGTTGTGTAATATTGGTGTGTCGAAAGTGAGGGAACGTTTCAATGTCATGCGCGTACGTTGAGTGCGTGTGCGCCGCTGTTTATTAGATGGGGTTATGCGCGCTCTAGTATACTGATAACAGTACAAACAAATCTATTTTAGTTACGTTTGTCTAGTTTATACATCGTAGTTGTATTATGTTGTTTTTTTTGTTATGAATATTGTGCAAACGCTACTCACAGGCTGGGCCGAAGAACTGGTGAAGGTTGGCAGGCCACCCATGGATAAGTGAGGGATACGACAGAGAAAGATGAAAACATTTGAAGACCAGATATCATGTCATCCATCATATTCTTTCACAATGATTTAGTTTTCTAACTACAATCAAACAAACATTAAGGTGGATGAACCAAATGACTCATATTACGATAATTTGGCTAAATTTATATTTTACGAAATTACCATATTGTGGTATATTGCTTTTAAGTGCATTGTTACCGGATTGCGCGAGAAGGAGGGTTTTGTTTTACCGACAGTAATATACCTACGAACAGCACGCTTTGCAGCCTAAACAGCTTGATGGATTTTAGCCAGAGAGGTGTCATGTCGTTAGATTTCTATTTACGACGATTGTGATACTGAGTATATCAAAAGTAAAAAAATCAAAATCAAAACAAATAATTTTCATTCATGGGGTTCCCTTATACGACTGCTTTAAATACTTAGCAATAAATAAGATACTTATAACGGTAAGCAGTAACTCTTAATAACTCTTTAATTAAATATTAAAGTAATTAAATCCAATCGTTAAAAGAGTTAAAGGCAGTTTTTTACGAAATGTCATATAAGGCGCTGACTCCACGAGCGATAAAATCGCGGCGATATAATAGTCGTGCCACGTATTTCTATATACTCTGTATGAAGGTGTCTCCACACGGCGATGTTATCGCGGCGATTTTTGTTCAGACTCGTCGCGATTCTATCGCTCGTGGAGTCAGCGCCTTAATGTAGTGTCTTTCGTATTAGTGAAGGTTTCCATCAGGTAAAACTGCATAATATTGACACTCAAGATAAAATAAAACTCAACCGCCACCCATCTATTAAATGACCGCATGAACGTTGCTTAACGTATTATATGCTTTATCGATTAGTAGATAAAAGTGTAATTAACATGTTTACGTATTAAAAAAATTGTTTTTAATCTTGTTTAGTCCAAGGTGTAGTAAGATATAAATATTTTTAAATGTCACCTATGAAACTTGTGTTACAGTGGGACAATGTCGTTCCAAAGAATATCAAAGAACAGAGAATGATATACAGTAGGCTAAATACGTACAAATTGCGAGTAACGCACCGGTATCTTGAAAATCATCTTTGTCAAGAATGTAAAATCTATACATAGTATAAAATAAAGTCGCTATGTCCCTTTGTATGCTTAAATCTTTAAAACTACGCAGATAGAGTGATGCAAGAGGAAGGTTTATACGTATAACAGATGCATAATATAGTAGAGAAACCCATATCAATTTAGAGATTTCTAATGAAGCTGTAGTTAAACGTTGTTTAGGTAAGGGCATTCTGTAGGTGCTCGTGTGGAGACGGGGCTGGTCGCTAGTATATAAGTTAAGACCTAATCTTAGCATTCCATGGATTCTCCGTGCGGGTGCCGGGTCCATCGCGTGATAGAGGACGGAACACTGGCGTAACAGCGTCTGGGACTTACGACCCAGATGTAGGTTTAAGGAGGCCCCCTTACAACGCGTTAGCGGTCACCTTCACTGTCTGCCATGTTCCGTCCTCTACCTATCCAAATTTGGTAGGAACCTAACAATGCCGTTTTGGACATTCGTGATAGTAGAGAGCTTACTAAAGTTCTCGGCAGTCCTAGTTCTTTTAATAGATTGTAGAGGGATTTAGCTGGTGTACCCCTCGCACCTATTTCCACGGCATACAGAGTAACCTTATAGCCATTTCTGGTTATCTCATTTGTCAAGTCAAAGTATTTATTTGTCTTAATTGCGTGGTCTTTAGGGATGTTAGTTTCCCACGGTACCGTGAGCTCAATAAGTACTACACGCTTTTTCAATTTTGAGTAGAGGAATATGTCTGGTCTCAACGGCGACACGCAGATATCCTCCGGGATTTTGTAGTGTGTTTCATACGTGTCAACCAGTAGAGTCCAATCGTCTGCCGGACTCAGGACCGAAAAAGGCTTGTAGGTGGTCTTTTTAGTAGTGCCTTCCTTAACAAATTGGATGTTTAGTCTTTCATTCGTAGTCAGCCCTTTTCTAGCTCTGGCAATCGACAGACTCACTGCCTCGCGTATAATCCCTAGTACTTTGTCGTGACGTTGCGAGTAATGACCCCTATCCAAAAGCACTTTGCAGCCTACCAATAAGTGTCTTGCCGTACCAATTTCTTTGCCACATTCTGTACATTTTTTGTCCGTGGCTTTTCCCCATCTTACAAGATTGCTTTGATCGGGGAGAGTCAATTGGAAGGCGTTGAGGTAGAATTTAAGTAATGCTGGTGACCAGTCGTAAAGCAAAGTGCGCCACTTCAAGGCTAAAGGTATACAGTAGTCCCCTAGAGTAACCCATTCATTTTGCATTTCTAGGTTCATTGCGTGCACTCTGTAGCTGTTATTCTCATCTTGGTTTAAGAAAGATTTTATAATTTCTTTGTCCGATTGACTTTCCGTGTTTCCTAGACCTACTCTACTAGTTTGTGCGCCTATCATGAACTTTTTGTGGAATTGTAACCGTGACTCGAGCGCAGATGAATTATTATCAGTTGGGATGGATTTTACAATTTCGTCTTTAGATGTTGATAAGACTTGCATTTTAGTGACTCTTAGATGTTTGTAGAGTTCCGATGGTTTTTTTAGTTTCATCCCAAAGTTATTTGTGTCTCGATACAGAGCGGAAGAGTCTGCAGATTGAGCTAACCCTAGCCACGATTTCAATGTTTTCGTCACTTTAGCATCTAGTTGTTTCAAGAGGTTCTGGTTTAAATCATACACAAGGAAAGGCTAATTGAGACGTGATGTTAAATAGTTGTCGTATATCCAGACTTTTTTTACGTTATTTATCGGTTGATGGTCTACCTTTTCAATGTCGTTTATGAAACTATTGACGACATCGTCTAGTACTGGAGAGCGACCTTTATCGTTTATCTTTCTACCAAGAAATTTAAAAGGCACGGTTTCTGATATTATTGAAACGTTTTCCCCGCCAATAGTGAGACCGGGGTCATATGAAGTATATCTCGTATCCCGCCTACCTAAATAAAATATTACAATTTTTTTTCGTTCGTATTTAGTTGTAAGATCAACTAAAACTAACTGCAAACAAATAAATTTTCTTCTACCAGCTTATGGGTGATGGAAACAAAATACGTTTGTATGTAAAGAACACTATAGCTGTTTAGTGTTTACCAGTAACGGTACACCGTTACAGGGCGTGAGTTCGTTGTACTTAGTGATAATTCAAATAGTAAATTAAAGTAGCTTAAACGTAAATTACAGTTTACTTTTCGCAAGTACTGGCAAATATTTAGTTTATAACATTTTTTTAAATTATAAAACAATCGTCACTTTAAAAGCCTACGATGAATAATTCACTGAAGTTCCAGAATTTTTAATTAAAAATCAAATTCTTTGACCAAATGTAATAAAATTTTAAAAGTATGCCTGTAGGAAGAAGGAAAACTTGAAATTAAACCCTATACCAATCCGTCTGTCCAGCGTGGCATTAGTAGGCCAAGTATCCCTCCGTCATGGGAGGAGGCCCGTCCCTGCAGTGGAACGTTAATGGGCTGTTATGAATGAATGCCTGTAGGTCTTACGATGTTGTGGCAAGGTTTAATTCTCTTTTTCATAGCTTATCTCCGTGTGGTGACGGAGTAAGAATACAGTGTGTCACCACCCCATCTCATCCCATGAGTGTCGTAAAAACCGACTAAGGGACTATCCGTGAATATTATTTTGACGAAATAAAAAGAAGGAAAACTTGAAATTACACCCTGTACCAATCCGTCTGGCCAGCGTGGTAAGCCAAGTATTTATCCGTCACGGGAGGAGGCCCGTCCCTGCAGTGGGACATTAATGGGCTGTTATGATATGATCCTTTAGTCGCCCTATATCACATTTACGGGATAAGATACAGCGACACTACGTACGTGTATTATGAACTCATAACACAATAACAAAGGCGGTAAGTAAAGTTTATTATAATTTATCGCCCACACTGTGTGTTCTTCCACTAAATATTTATTCAGTTAAACGGGCCGGACATTTTGTGGCCATGGTATGAGTAATATAATTTAACGGTATGTATGAAACATAGGGAGTTTGGATGGATAATATTCCTCACACATTCAAACTAAGCAGGGCTAATTGTACTTGGTTTAAGATGTCTAATTAAAAATTGTTTATGGGTACAACTCGCCCAATCTTAACTGATCGCCCTGAAGTTAGCTTTCAGAGAAGTTCGCACAAATACAGGAACTAAGAAAAAACCCAAAATTTTGTTTCAAATATGACATCATCTTGAAGTTATAGCAAATAGCTATAACTTCAAGGTGGCCACCTTACATTGTACGTACTGAACTTTTAGTTAACTTTCTCCTTTAGCCGACCTTTACGTTCCCCTAAGGTAAATAACGACACCCCCACGGTTAACTTATTAATACAAAATTACAAATTTATCTTTCTCTTCAAACTAATCAAAGTTTAGTCTACTTTAAGGGCGTATTTTCCCAAGGGTAAACAAACCCTTACAGCTATCACTGTCTAACCTTATTCGTTATGTCATTGACCTCTTGTTTCAGCCGTAAGATTTTAAGAAGTATATTGGATGTCTGGACTGGACAAAGAATATATTATATGATTTCATTAAGACCTCTCACAAGTGAAGTGATGGTCTGATCATATTTGCGGGGAGACTACGAACGACAAAGGCACAAGATGGCGCGTGGTGAAGGTTAACATAAATAAATATTATACATAGAAAACACCGAAACCAACGCAAACTTTAAAAAATCAATAAACAAAGTATCAAAGAGAAACAAGAACTTTAGTAAATGCAAATATAAACTGAATTAGCATTAAAGAGTGAACATAGAGGTCGCGATACAACACCTCTAATGGGTTCAATGAACTGTGTAAGTACATTCATTGATACAGAAAGTGGATACTGTATTGTACTGTTAATGGCTGCATCGGGTTGTGGGTTGGAATACTTGGAATTGGAGATATGATATGCCGGAGACTGGCTTATGGTATAAAGATAAGCAGTGCAGTCAAAATGGTATAGGTATTATGTTAGCTTTACTTATAATGCCTCATTGTATAGGCTATTAAACAAGCTTTGTTTACCAGTAAATTAACTCATATTTTAAAAATATTATGCCCGATTTACACATCGACAAGTAGGTACAGTAGCGAGTTAAGTAGTAAGTTGTTGATTAAGTTGATTTAAATAGATCTCAATCCTATTTTTTGGTGAGTTAAGTACGAAGTAGCCCCCTCTACTTCCTTATCCAATCAACTTAATCAACAGCTTACTACTTAACTCGCTGCTGTACTTGTCGATGTGTAAATCGAGCTTTATGTTAAGTTTATTCGGAGCCTTTTATTAAAAAAATTAAAAATCTTTTCAACGGCAAGTTCTTAGATTCAATAAAAGTATCACAAATTCAATAATCAATACAAACATAATATTTTCATAGATATATTCATGGCATAGTAAATAGATATTAATTGTTCGTGTCGTGACTGGCTAATAATACGAAATAGGACCACCCCCTCTTGCTTCGTAGGTAACGTAAAGGCAACTAAAGAAAATTTAGAAACCAGACTTATTTTTAGAGACACAAAACTAGGAAGAAACCAACAAAGTTAGATAATGTAGTTTTACTACAGGTTAAGTTATTCTCGATTAATGAAGCATTATGGAAGGGACAGGTGGTTCCTGCAGTGGGACATTAATTAGCTGACTTAGTTATAAACACAAGGGCTTTGCATATTTGTGTACTATACACAACAAGCAACACACCAATTAAATCACGAAATTTATTCAGCTAGCCGTCACGTTTGACCAGGTTAAATGTCCGGTTTTGATTGCCTATACGATTAGTGTACGCAACATTGCGATCCAGAAAGCTTGGTTATTGGAGTATGGATAATTTATTTACTTATTCGCTGGTGCTGGCTAGGAAGACAAGTCACTACGAAGATTATTGACCATATTTTTTAGGAGTTGCATACCCGTTTCTGACCCAAGTGGGCAGACGTCGGAGTCTTACATCGCCCCTTGTAATCTCAGGTTATATGAGAAAAAGGGACACCGCCTACTAACCCTACATACCAAAACGGGTTAGTAGCATTACACCCCAGTTGCGAGATTCCCCGAAAAAAATAAACCTAATAGATTTAAAGTTTGTACAGGCAGTGTTTGTTTTTTATTCCGGGGAAAAATGCAACTGGTGACTAATGCTACTAACCCGGTATGTAACTAGTTGTGATGGAACTTCAAAATGTGTTCTGCCTGCCAGGTCAGCCAGTAAGGCTTTTAATATCCATACATACATAAACTCAAACCTTATGTCATGGGCTTTCATTGTTTCTAAAAAAAGACTTTCCAATTACTATTTCCTTTGTAAAACAACCCTGTTGTATATTTTGTATAAAGGTCGCAATAAATTGCGTGTCAAGGGTAAAAGTAAAACGTTTGGCGTCGCATTGATTGTTGTTATCAAAATTAAGCCTCAGGGTGATTAAGTAATTGTATACACGCACGCTATTATTAATGCCACTACTTCCTGCTTGAAAAATACAACATGAACAAAGATTTGAAGAAAGAAAGAAAGAAAATACATTTATTCCTGCTATATGGATACAATAATGATACAGACGATTACAAAAACAAAACAAAAAATAAAAAAATATAAAACAAAAATTATGCGAAAGCCACATCTGTGCCGGAATCGGACCCCATTCAGTATAATGCTGCGGCAAACGAAGCAGTAATCCCCGATTTACACATCGACAAGTACAGTAGCGAGTTAACTTGCCTCATTGGCGAGTTAAGTAACTTTTTGCGTGTGGACGGCAAAAGCGAGTTAAGTAGTAAGTTGCCGACTAAGTTGATTTGAATACAGCTCGATCCTATTTTTTGGCGAGTTAAGTACGAAGTAGCCACCTCTCTCGCGTCTCCCTCACCCCGCCGCCGGCTCGGCGCTCGCAGCGCCCGCCGTGTAGACGGGTGAGTTTAGTAAAGTTCACAAGTTCTAGTATGTATTTATTTTTGTCTGTTTTTCTATGTATAATGTGTACGTATTTACAAAAGTATTTAAGTATATTTATGCGTTGTCTAGTACCCATAGTACAAGCTCTGGATAATTTGGGACTAGATGGCATTGTGTGAAAGTGTGAGAAATATTTATTTTTTATTATTCTATACTTTTCTATTAAAATTTCATTTTTAATGTGTTGTGCAAGTGTTAATACTATTTCTCGTATAATAGCGCGTAAATTGGTATTCAATGTCCATTTTATCGCTTAAAATAACCGTAAACAATCTCAGGCGACGCACGCACGACGCGACTAGTCTCCGTCTCTGATCGGCAACTTATGAGCTGTACTCGCCTACGTGTGAACTGTACTTACTATGTACTTATTACTTACTACATAACTGTCTATTTTTTTAACTCGCTACTGTACTTGTTGATGTGTAAATCGGGCATAATGCTCAGTCGCTTACAGCGCTGATTTCACGATCTCTATGACCATATGCTGCTGAGAAGAGATTTCGTGGTTCGGAATGGGATATTATTTGAATTATAATGATATTCATCAACTCTGTCATTAAAAGTCCGACTACAAAACCACTGTTTAAGAAATTCGTTATGCCAGAATCAGATTTTGTAATAACAAATTCTAATTTTGAATTTGCCTTAACACTACGGTGTTAAAACCGATAGACTAAAACCTATTTTAAACGAAATTACTTTGCCTAGACAGTAGTAAAGAGGTCTCGTGATTTATGGGTGACAGAAGAAAAGCGTGGTTTTGAGTTGATAAACCACTCCTTCACTTTTTCGGGACTCTGTCCTCAAACTCGCTCTACTCTACTTTAAGCTTTATGTCAACAGAACTTAGCATATTCCAAGCCAGGACCTAGATAACCAGCTTGCTATAGCTTGGAAAAATAGCTTTGTGTAACTCGGGCATAATATTGAAACAAATTATTATTTACTTAATATACATATATCAAGAACCATTATTATCCTTTACGAGTATTAAATAAACATTTGACAAGAGGGAAAAACAATAAATCATAATGTGTACCTTATCTTAAGTAAATACTTATAATAAACATGCAAATATATTTAGTTGTTTACTGAAATGACAGTATCATATTGGTTAAAATAACACGAAAATATCATGGAATTAATTAATTTATATAATATCATAATTATATACAGATTGTATTAAAAAGTTTAACGAAAAATAAATAATCATTAAATGGACCTATTTAATGATTATTTATTTTTCATTAAACTTTATGAATGGGAATTTTATCAGAATTCGTTTAGTACTATGGTTTTCATATCAAATTTATGGAATTACTGTGTCATCAAAGTAAAAGAAACTGGGGTTAACGTTTTTTTTAAAATTGGTATTTTAATTACAAAAATATATTATTTCTTATTATGCCCGATTTACACATCGACAAGTACAGTAGCGAGTTAAGTAGTTAGTTGTTGATTAAGTTGATTTAAATAGATCTCCATCCTATTTTTTGGCGAGTTAAGTTGGCGAGACGCGAGAGAGAGGGCTACTTCGTACTTAACTCGCCAAAAAATAGAATGGAGATCTATTTAAATCAACTTAATCTTAAAATACTACTTAACTCGCTACTGTACTTGTCGATGTGTAAATCGGGCTTTAGTTAGAGTCAACTGGCCAATTCTTAGCAATTCGTTTTTTATTAAAAAACTAAGAACTTGGTATGGATTTATTATACTTATGGATTTTTAAGGGCCCACTTTAAGAACAAGTTCCATCCGACAATGGAACGAAATTTACCCTAGTAGAGTACCGTGCTATTTGCAATCCTTGCAACAACGGCACAATAATGACTTTACCTATTACCAAATTACTTTTTTTAACAAGAAATATAGCCTTAAGCCTTTGTACACAATGGAATAAAAACATCACGAAGTTTAAAGTAAATAATAAAAAAAATATCATCATAAATACATCACGCCATTATTTTTTTTTAATTTACCACAAAATCGGCGAATCGAGCTAAAACATTGGAACTTGAATAAAGCAAATATCTAGATTAAATATTAGTTCGAACAATATGCGTATTTCCTTAAATTACGTAAACCTATTGTGTTATGTATGACGAGCAGAAAATATATGATTAATGAATTTGGTCAAAATTTGATTTAATGTAAGTATACATAGTTTAGGATCGATTTGTTCCCTCTTACAAAAGATTTATGGAAATGACACAAAGTTAATTCCTATTAAACATAATATAATAATAATAATCCTCACACATTCACACAACGTCATCTAGTACCAAACTAAGCAGAGCTTGTACTATGGGTACTAGACAACGGATAAACATACTTAAATACTAAATTTTTTCTGTAAATACGTACATATTATACATAGAAACACTCAGACCAATGCAAACAATCAAGTTCATGCACACAAAGATTTGCATTGAGCGGGAATCGAACCCGAGACCTCTCACTACGACACAGAGGTCGTCAACTACTACTTATACCCTTTCCACTATATTTAACAACATTTGACAGATTGACGTTAGTGACGTTCAGCAGTATCTCGAATGTAATGCCATTCGATTGTAAGCGATTTCGCGATTTTTAAAATTACTTTATTTTACACATTTGGATCCTTACATCAACTTACATTATCATTTTATTATCGTTTCTTTCTTCTATGTTAAGAGAATTAGCCTACCTATACCTTAAAATGATAAAATTATAGTTAACTTAGGTATTATTTAAAATACATCATTTATCGTGACACATTCGCGGGTTATATATATTACATTTTATAAACGCATTATGAAGAGTTCAGGTTTACTCATAGCATTTATTTCTACCGATTATTTGCAATTTGTTTCATAATGGTGGTAATCGTTATGAGTGTCCATCACTAAGTAACCATGGTAACTGAAAAAAACATGGGTACGTCCATGAAATACAATATAATTTGTTCGAAAAATAAGCGGAAGTATTACGAAACTTCATGGACGTGAACTGTCAAAAAGCTAAACATACGCTGGAAGGGGTATAACTGGTTTTAACTATTATTTGAAGGCCGCACAATCATTTGTCCTGCATGGGGTGCAAACTGTGAATCCGGACTCGTCTGACTCGTCAGTCGCATAAATAACTACTACCACGCTATTCGTGAGGACGCACGGCGGGAAACCGATGGATGAGGAAGGCACAAGAACGCGCAACGTAAAAATAATAATCAAAATAAATTTTAAAAAGGCCTATGTCCAACAGTGGACATCCGTAGGCTGATATGATGATGATGCTATCGAAGCAATCGCTATCGACTAGAAGAGGAGTTCTACATTCGGTTTTATTTCGTTACCTTGAAAAACAAATATTGCTTGAACAATATAAATATTTTTTATTAAAGGAAAATGTTGGTTAAGTAGTGAAGTTTTTATCTCAAAAATTAAAGAATGTCCGTTGAGTCATCCATGTAAACAAATAGCGTTACGTATTATTACAATCATTATCAACTCTCTTCTGTTCCTTAATTGAAATATTAAGTACCTACTTATTCTTAAATACGAGAGTATTTACAAAAATAAACTCACGGGAGTTTGAACGAGGATGAGAGGGGCACAGGACCTATTGGAGGGAGGCTATGTCCAGCAGTGAACATCAATTGGCTGATATGACAATGGTACATCATGACCACGGGTGAGAGAGCATGTAAAGTTACACGCTGCGGTCGTCGTCATGCGGCCTTATTACAAAATACGGTCTAACTATAAACCACGATTTATTACGTCACAAAACCACTGTTTTTGAAATTTGTTATTGCAAAATCAGTCTTAACGCTAAAGCGTTAAAACTGATTTTGTATTAAACAAACACAAAATCATAAATTTGTTAATACAAAAGCAGTTTTAACACTTTAGCGTTAAGACTGATTTTGCAATAACAAATTTCAAAAACAGTGGTTTTGTGACGTAATAAATCGTGGTTTATAGTTAGACCGTATTCTGTAATAAGGCCGATGGTGTTTACGTGCGTACGTAATATACTATCAACAATTGTACTATATGAAGGACATACTGAACACCTGATGAAATAAAAGATATTGTTCTCGTATAATTTCCTTGTATAGTTTCTTGTATAATTGTCTACGTGATTACACACATAATAATTATGATTTATTTTGTGTCATATTTCTATTTTAATTATGGAAGGTTTTAATAAATTAATAATTTACTTTTAATTTTTACTCTTGTTGAATGAAATTAAGTAAGCAAAATTTATTCAAAATTTCTTTTTTTTTTGTCCGCGCAGGGTGGAAGCGTTTGGATAGCGATTTGGACGTCCATATGCTGATACGGATGTCTTTTTTAGGAAGGGACTTTTCTGTTGCCAAATCGCTGAGCTGGCAGATAGTTAACATCATAAGTGTGGGTTACTATAGTCTTTATCAGGCAGGAAAGGTAGGGTGACATTTGATCTTTTCCATGTTACTTAGTTTACTTTTGTAGAATTTAAAAAATAAAGCTATCAATTTATGAATCCGAACTGATAAAAAATTAAAAATATTATTTAGACGTTTATATAACTATATGAAATATTTGTTTTATATTTCATCTTCAACCCTAATACACACCTCAACAAAGTCTAGGGATATTTGGTATTTACTCAATTAACTTCAAAATGATTGAAGATAGCATACAACATGTTTATATTTTTATAAAGACAATTTATCAGGCTACAATTCAGAATTATATAAAATAATTATTTTTGCATAAATATTTTTTTATTCAAATAAATAAAAAACTTGGAAAATTAGTAAAACTAACAATGAATGTGTTTCTTAAGCAAAAGTGAAATTAAGCAAAAATTAATCTGTTTTTAACTGTTATGTGAGTAATCAGTAGTCAGCACAGTAAAAAAATAGTAAATAACGGTCCTGCAATGGTTTTTCATGCTTTTATTATGTTATCCAGGTCTTGGTGCGGTATATTGTTCCAGGTCCGACTAGGAAGCAAAAAAAGTTGCCCTTCCATCGCAATTTTATGCAGGAAAAATCACCAAAACCCTTCTTTTGAACATGTCCTACGCGTATTTTATGGTTTTGAGGATAGGGGATTGAGTGGTTCAGCATAAAATCGATACGTCGTGCTCCTGCAACCAGCTCGTCATCACTCTCGCTTTATGCGAACGGGTGTTATTGTCCATGAACTTGAACATTTGGCCCAATTGTGGTCTACGGGGGTAGATTATTAGTACTAGCACCTCGTTAAATTATTTTCAGCCGTCATGGTGTTTCTGATCAAAACGCGCTCTGTTCTTCGACCGATACAAATTCCCGTCCAAACCATAATTGTTCTATCGTGGTATGAATAGATTTCTTGAGGATGTTGTAGACGGCTATCACAACCAGGAACTCGCCAAGCACGTTCTCTACGTGAATCCGAGTAGAAACCGAACCAGGACTCATGTGTAAACACCACTACTGATAACAGGTTATCCTTATAGAGCAAATGTTCACGAGCCCACTCTTGTCGTCGTGCGCGATTCGCTCGGCGTAGTGCTGGAGTACAAAGCGGTATGCAAGCATAAAGGTGGGCTTCATGCAGACTTCTTCTGACAGTTTAGTCACCCGCAAGAGGCTCCACCAAGAGCTGGAACCTCTAAACCAGCTGCATGGTAGTAACATTTGGCTGTCTTTTCGCGGGAACTTGCAAAAATCAATCATTTCGTTGAGTGGTGATAGACTTTTTGCCGTGGTATCTTTCAGCCACTTCACCAGTAGCACGATAACGTGACCATAACCTTGATTTCATATTTTGTATTGTTCCAATCTCTTTAGCAATACTCCGCTTAGTACCCGCAGCTGGGAGCATGCCTACTGCCCATAACATTTTGTTTCTGATGAAATGGCGCCGCTGCTTGATGCACACAATATCATTTATTCGAAATAAACGTTTAAATTGTTATAAAACTTAAAGGAGACGTTCCATTTGCCCATACATCTTGGGCCCACCTAAGAACATACATGAAACCTTGTGTGTTTTGAAGATAAATGACTACTCTATAGGCCTGTATAATTATTTTTACCATAAAACTTCGAGGATGTGAGATATGTGGTATTTAAAGTGAAATTATATCATACTCCAAATAGCTCAAAATACAATTTTCACATAACATGTTACCTAATTATTAATATTTAAATATCTAAAATAAAACCTACATATAATCCATAATCAAAAGCGAATTAATATACAATAATAATCTGGAATAAATCACATCAAAACATTCACAATACGTAGTAGCAACACGAATCACAAAGTACATTGACACAAATGGGGTGACACTTGACAGATGAGAGATGTTAAGTGTGTTGCAATGATTTAAAAAAAATATTACATTAGATTTCTCATTAAAAGGAAGACAACGTAATTGTGTTACAATAGTAGGTAATGCGTACAAGTTCTATTTTTTAACGATTAAAATATAGTATATTAAAGATTCAAATATATTGTTTGTGATAATTATACTTTTATATGAATAAAATATATATTATCCCAGACATTAATTTTTACCACATCATATTATTTTATTTTCAAGGGTGGCAACATAAAAAATATCCGCCATTAATTCAACCAATGATTGAATTAAAATACTGTTCACAACCATTTAAAACTAAAATCTTTCCCCCAACTTCTACGGAGAAATGAAAAACACTAATTGATTTTCAAAATTATTTGTTTAATTTTAATTATTCAAAACATTCTGTTCGCTCTGGGCCCCAAATGGAACGTCTCCTTTACACAAAAATGCAGTCAAAACTTACTGTTGGTAAATGAAACTTTCGAACTTGACTACGTTTAGGCCGCGAAAACTTTTATTTTTTATTTTATTTTTCAAATTCAAATTTAGAATGGTTAAAAAAGGTTATCAAAGTAAGTTTTCATCAAAAGAATTAAAAAGAAACCAATTTATTTTGAGTTTCACAACTTTATACAAAATATCCCTAGACTTTGTTGAGGTGTGTATGTAAAATATAAACATATAAATTTTAAAATTGTATGCGCGACTCGGAACGAATGTCAATAGAGATTGACACAATAAAATTGTTAAAATCGAATGGTTTTTTATAAAATTGATTAAATCTATTAATTTTTTTTTATAATCATAGAAATTAATATAATAATTTCAGTTGTCTTATAACTCAATATTAGTTTTTACGAGGATAGGCCGCAAGTTTTTTTTTTTTGGCGGGATTCGTACGTCATAGCGGTAAAATCTTGATGATGTCATTATTAAAAGAGGCATGTGACCTGTGACCACGTAACTGCCGATGATTGGAAAAAACAAAAATCTAATACTTCATGACTGTGAGAGGAAGAGACATAGAATTCGACAATTCAGTAGATTTTCACTTATTATGTCATGTAAGTGACGAATCAAGTAATTCATCAAGCTGTTCATCAGATGAATCACGCATTGATTCGGCATAATTAATAAATATTTAAAAAAAGATTAGTTTCTTATTTTGTACCCATAATCGATTTATTCTTGTTTGTAAATTATATCGGTTAGATATAGAATCGGTATTTTTAAAAACGATATTAGTGTTACTACATCTCTAGTAATGACAAATACTAAACGTCACCGTACCCATAAGATCTGAAAAATAGTATAAGAGTACTGTTCTACAAAATAAAAATCTATAAATATTATGCAAAGTATGTTTTTCTGTAGTCTGAGTAGGAAAGAAAGAAACTTAGGATACTTTTATTTTATAGGGTTTCGCAAAAACATATAAACCGGAGATTATTTTACGAGATATGAGAACTTTTTCCTAGAAGACAGCTGATATTACAAAAGTACTTTATGTTATTATGGTACGGAATAAATAAAAATAATATAAATAATAAAAACGCGTGAAAGGTTTACATTTCTTTTTAAAATAAATGTTCTTATTATAGTACATAATAATATACCCCATCTCATCCCATGGGTGTCGTGAAAACCAACTAAGGGACTATTCGTGAATAAGATCGTTACAAAATAAAAAGAAGGAAAACTTGAAATTAAGCCCTGTACCAATCCGTCTGGCCAGCGTGGTATTAGCAGGCCAAGTATCCCTCCCTCACGGGAGCAGGCCCATCCCTGCAGTGGGACATTAGTGGGTTGTTATGATAGTACATAGAGAGGCTATGAAGTTATCGTAGTTAATGGGCGTCTACTTATAAAGTTAAATCATAGCAAATAGGAAGTAAAATCCTGTAAAAAGAAATGTGGGCACATAATGTAACCACATCGGAATTCAACAAGGTTATTCATTATTGTACACGTAATTAGGGTTATCAACTTATTACTTAATATACTACTTACCTATAAGAAAATAAAAATATAAGGTTAAAAAAATATTTTACCATCATTTATTTTATATGGCAATTTAATTATTATTTATTTTGTAAATTGTTTTATTATTTTAGAGACTTTAAATTTTTTTATTTGACTTGTATGTTTATATTTTTGTAACATCTCGTTATTTGTACGAAAAGAAATCCGAAAAGTAGAAATACTATAAAAAAAAATCTTTATTTGTATGTAAAAAAAAGGTGAAAAATGTAAATATAAGAAATAAAGGAAATCATAAAAGAAAAGAGAATCAAAAAGCAATAAAATCATAAAGGATCGAGTTCTGTGGCGCGTGTTAGGAGAGGCCTATGCCAACAGTGGACTGCCTTTCAGACTAGTTGATTGATTGATTGATAAAAGAAAATTGTAACCTCATCTGTTGTTCCAACGGTTCATAAAGTATCAAACTGTTGACAACCCTGTACACGAAGAAAACATAATGCGTGACGACTTGTTCCGATAACGTTTACGCGATAGTTACGCGTTATACATATTAGTATACTACATTCACTAACTAAAACCATACATAATAAAATAGTAACGAACAAACGTTTAATATAATTACACTAACATTAGAAATACAACATTGTACGAATAATTTTAGTGTCCATAAGTGCTGCAGACAGGGGCTACCTCAAGAGGTCCTTATAATACTCCTTCCTAAATTTTATAACAGATATCAATCAATCAATCAATCAACTAGCCCATTGCAGTCCACTGCTGGACATAGGCCTCTCACAACACGCGCCACAGAACTCGGTCCTGCGCTTTCCGCATCCAGTCGGACCCAGAGACCTTTATGAGGTCGTCAGTCCACCTAGCTGGGGGGCGTCCTACACTACATTTTATAAAAGATATACCTATTAAATAATTACTACTTTCGCAAATTACTATACTTAATATAACTCGGAAAAGAATATGGTCAAGAAACTCAGTTCGCTCTATTTAAACATAATTATTTGATATTAATAATTTTTTTAAAGCCTCATTGCAGTTTTATTTTTATATTTATGAATGCTTTGCATATAACCCCCTTACTTATAAAAGTCTCTAAAATGTAATCACTGTTTAGCGAGATTTTTATTAGCAAAACCAACCTTATGCCAAACAAAACCGTAAGAATTTAAGCTAATCAATTGACTAAAATTTAAGTGGCGTTTATGAGTAAGGGGGTGAACTGACAAAGCGTATGACCAAGCGTTTGCCCCCTCCCGTATTTATGTACCCAGTGCGTATGCGTAGTGATAATACAATTTGTAAATTAAAGTATCAAATACGTAACATCGCAGTTTACATTTCGTGAGTATAGATCATTGTCGGAATACAACTAAATGTGTAGAGTCGTTAAACATCAATAGCACGTGTAATAACATAGTACATTACATAGTATATTAATGAATACATACTTTTATTGTAATTTAATTTCATAATGTCTAAGTGCAGAGAAGGCTGCTTCCGGTATTTATTAGCCATTTAATATTCTACTTAAAAATATCAATATTACGAATACAATTAACATCTAGGCTCAGGACAATGAACTCAGAATGTCACAAACAATAGTCCTACGTGGGATTCGATCTCCGGTCCTCGTGCACGGCTGCCGCCTATAGCAGCCAGGCTTTTGATGATGATGATTACCTATCTCCGTGTGGTGACGGTGTAAGAATACAATATGCCACTACCCCATCTCATCCCATGGGTGTTGTAAAAGCCGACTAAGGGACTATCCGTGAATATTATCTTTACGAAATAAAAAGAAGGAAAACTTGAAATTAAACCCTATACCAATCCGTCTGGCCAGCGTGGTATTAGTAGGCCAAGTATTCCTCCGTCCCGGGAGGAGCCCCGTCCCTGCAGTGGGACATTAATGGGCTGTTATGATGATATGACCTATGTCAAACATCTGTAGAGGCTCTACCATATACGGAAGATATAATGCGTCAGTAAGACCACGCTAATTTGGGAGTTAGCAACAAGTTAGTTAGATATTGTCAACGCTTAATATTATTATAACTTATGACATGTTTATGTGAATATATTGTGTAACTAACGACTGGCGGTTGACTGCTAAATAATTTTGTGGTTAACTATTGAAAACCAAAGGTATATAAAACTGATAATAAAATTGTTTATAATGTGCATTGCATGGGTTTGGGTAATATTCCTTGTATTAAAAGTTGTCTAGTTTTATTGTTAAAACCGGCCCATTTGCTTGTACATATATAATAATTGGCGCTCATGGACATTAGTTATTGCAGAGCATAGCCGCTGCCTTACCTAAGTTGTTAAATCTCATAGGCCTGTAAATTTACTAGGTACTGTACCCTTCCACAAAATGAAAGTAACAATTACTTATGGTACTATTGTGTTGCCGTTCAATCCATTTCCAATTAGTAGCTAATGAATGAAATTACAGGGACATAAACATATGATATTCGATATTATAAACGTTGTATCTCAGGAATGCAGCGTCTTATCAATGCTCTAGGATAGCCTACGTCTATAAAAGGCATATAGCACTTACCTTTCCTATCTGTAAACTTAATGCAAAAAAAAAATTGAGCAAGCCTAATAGTTTGAATTTAACATTGTTTTGTATTATTTTTTGTGTACATAAATAATAACTAGCCATATTAATAACCTGGTCGATAACACATATCTTACATACTCGTATTCCATTACAACAAAACGACCATTTCATAACTAATTACTACAAAAAATTAATGGCATAGGATTCAACAATATATTACGAATAACTTACATTCTATTACTTGCGACATTTGAATGCACTATCAATGTAAAATAGAGCTTAATATACATGTCCTTAAAGTTTATTTTGTATTGAGTTTATCACAAAGCTAGTGATTGCTATTATAATTGCAACATACAGAATGCATCTCGGCCTAATTGGCCAAGTGACACAACACTGTGCCAAATGGTAGTCAGTTTTTTTGACTCACATTGGCAGTCCCAACTCATGGTAGAATTAAGGATTGACTATATTTGAAGTTCGAAGTCTTTTGAAGTTCCTAAAATAAAAATACCGTTTGTTTGTTTACTTATCCTAATTGCAAATATATTTTTAAATGTGTTTTACAATGGTTTATTTCTGAGAAAATAATGAATATGGCGTTTTTTACACTGCAACCTATTATTCATACAATAAGACATGTTATTTTATGGCATATTAATAAGCCATATGGTCTCTCACGGCTATCAATGATATTATGACGTATTATACAGTTCTCTAAGTAAAGATAAAGTTCCCAAAAACATTACGTTCGTATTCTCCCTATTCATATATTATTTTTTAAAACAATTTTCACATTAGACTTCAAGCTGTTTTGCGGAATCTTTAACAAACATCAGTCTCAAACGGAAGCTAAGAACATTTAGCCTCGGGACAATTACGTGTAGCACGCGACATTTGCAGACCATGAATACCACACCTCCGAGAAACCCGAGCCGGTCATATAATATCATTAGCTATCATAAAAGCACATTAATGTACCATTTTTTCAATGACAGGCTGAGGCCTACTTAAAAAATATAAATGATAAAATGAAAATTGTTTATTATCAGACATTGTCCATAGATTACAAGCTGTACTTTTGCCTTGTTTTTATTCATTACATCTTTTGATTTACTTAAAATAATATCTTGATTAGTTGACTTTTACGATATTCATTGAATACGATAGAGTTATGACACCATGTTTTTTTTTTATTTTTTTTTATACAAAACACGGCAATATGACTATATCGGACCTGATGGAAAGCGCCGAGTACAGTCCACAAATGAAGCCAACGGATAGAAGTCTAAAAATAACTTTCAATCCGTCGTCATCATCTTGCCGGTTTGGCCAAATGCTTCTTCACACTGCATTTAAAGGACCCAATATCATACGATGGAGGAAATACGTGAGTAAACCATGTATTCTTACTCTAAAGAGAAAGAAAATATTTATGCATATTCATTTTACAGAACTATTACAAGGTACCTAAAGGTCCTTACTTATTTCCTTCCTTTTACCAAAAGATAAACAATAAAAAAAGAAAACAATATTAAGTAATAAAAACGCCAAGCAATAATATTTACATAATTCTGGTTACCCACTATTAAACGTTGTTAAGCTCGTATTTATCGTAATTATGTGAAAGTATTAGAAATTATAACAGTTTATCTTTTTATCTGTATTGTGTATCTATTATATAATTATTATTATACTAACTGAGCTTAGCCTGGTCATTTTGGTTTTAAACGTGTGCTGAATCAGAGCCTTCTTGACTCAGCTACCTCGGTGGCAAAGCTTGTGTATGCTGCGGCTGTCGCAGATTGAATCATACGCAGAGATTTTTTTTTGTACTAACAAAAATCGATTACAGTACAGATATTTTAAAGGCCCACAAAGGCCTCTTCCAATGACCGAGGGAAATTTAGCCTACGAATATTTTCCGCGTACCGGAAGACGCAGAGAGGGTGAAATTCCTCACACGGTGGACCGACACTTTCACGCCATCCTCAGGACGAGATGGGACAGCGACACCATTTAATTCTAACAACGTCACGCATAAAACGAGAGTAGGTATACATATACAAAGCATAAGAGAGAGCAGTATTTACCGAGTGAAAGGCTAGTTGTTAAACTATGACGTAATGTATTAACAGCTATATTATACACGACACGGTTCAAGTTCAAGACTGTTGTACGGATAAGAAACGAGCTGGGAGTTCTATGTGTTTTGTTTTGTATGAAACATGCTACTTTAATTACTTTCTCTTCTCTTCTGTCTTTTCATCAAGGGGTGGTCTAGAGTAGGATCTACGGCTCGAAGATGTGTCTAGGAGGAAGTTTACAGCACCTAGTGAAAGTGAGCAGGCAAGGATGCAGCAGGGCTATGGGACATAACAGCTTGCATTCCAGTTGGCAATCCTTAATTCCATTAGCGGTGTTTACCACTTACAATGTCGCACCTCTTGGAATGCCCTCGATGCCCCGCTGCATGCAGCCCTCAAGACCTATGGGCTGCTACAGACAAAACAGTTGCTTGGCCGTATTCTGGGCCGGCACTTTCTGAGTTTTTGCTAATTGACACGAAGAAGAAAAGACAATCAGGTGGGTGGCTTACTTAAATTTTATATCTTAAGCACACTTCATAATTATTATTTTTTATTCTTATATAAACCATGTCATAATATAGAAAAGATAATATAATATTATACAATCGGAACAAAGAGCATTCCATAGATTACTGCGTTTCATGTAAGACATCAGCCGTAGACTATGGGTCCAATTGCCCCGGTTATGAACTAAGTTGGTTAGAATTTTCCAAGGCTAAATCTACCTTTCTTTTTTTTTAAATATGACTCCCGTATTATAGATCGTACAGGATCTCGCGGAGACTTTCACGACTATCAGTCAAGCCAGGCTCAGGTTGGTGGATCGCGCAGACCATAATTGTTTTACGTGGGATTCTAATGCACGACCTTGTGTACGGCAGATACATACCGCGATCACGCCAACGAGGCAGTATAATCTGTTGGTTACTTTCTGTTTTCCAAGAGTGTCATAAAAGTCAACTTCGAGATAATGTAATAATTGGTTTGAAAACGGAAGGTAGCGCACGAAGTGTCCATTTTAGAAAGGCAAGTTTGTTTTCCGTCATTGGAAACCAGAAATCATAAAATATCATATTAAATTTAGGTGTCTCAGACCACGTTCTTATTGAAAAACTGTTTACTGGCAAAGTAATCTTTTTTTAAACTTCAGTCAATGACCCTCGATATTTCATCGATAAATATAACGATACCGCTATCATTTCATTATTATCAGTAACTAACTACATTGAGATACCTATATTTGTAACGAATCAGTATTTTTAAGAGTTCATACCTCAGTAAATAAATACAACCTGCGATACCAATACTTCATTCTTCTTATACGCATGGATCACGCACTTATTAAAAGCCTGATTTAAGAGGTCACCATTGGAGTAGTCCTGTATTCAACCTAAAACGTCATGATCAGTCGACGCAATTTCTCATTGTTTCGGTCACGACCAATTTGGGTATATCATCGTCAGGGATAAAACAAGGATAAACGTTAAAAAGAAGAGAGAAATTATAATTATATAAAAAAAAATAGAACCAAATAGGTATAAAAAAAAATTTAACAAGTAAACGCGCAAGTAATGGTTAAAAAGTGCAACCTTTTTAGCTATTACTTCAGCTCATTCATAGTTTTTGCTCACACTATCACAGCGCTTGTTTTTTTTATTCCGTTCCGACTACGGCCAATAATGTAAATCGTTGTTCTAAAACCATCAGTAATAAAACCAAATATAAAGTCTAATTACTAACTCACCATCATATCCAATGGGTGCATTCTCCTGCAGCTTAAACGTGAAAGGTATGTGCACCCTCTGCATCAACAACCTTGGAGGCTGCATGGCTCTGCCCCACGCGTCCTCTCTGCCTTCCCCGACTATACCGATCACTTCCATGTTCCTGTAACAAGAGATAATATACCTATTAACAAAATAAATGCGAAAGTTGGCAAGGATCGTCTCTGCCACTCCCCATAGGAATAAGTTTAGTATGTTTGTTAACAAAATAAATGCGAAAGTTGGCAAGGATCGTCTCTGCCACTCCCCATAGGAATAAGTTTAGTATGTTTGTTAACAAAATAAATGCGAAAGTTGGCAAGGATCGTCTCTGCCACTCCCCATAGGAATAAGTTTAGTATGTTTGTTAACAAAATAAATGCGAAAGTTGGCAAGGATCGTCTCTGCCACTCCCCATAGGAATAAGTTTAGTATGTTTGTAAGCATGTAGGTATGGATGTTGGTTTCGCTTAAAAAGTACTGAATAGGTTTTACTTGAAAATTATATACATACAATGTATAAATAAAACCGGTCAAGTGCGAGTCTGACTCGCGCACCGAGAGGGTTCCGTACAAACCTATTTATTTTCCCGCCAAATTGTGATAACGTCAGGATTCAGATGTTTAAATTCTATTTTTCCCGCCAAAATTCAAAGACGGCACGACTAAGCTGTCAATAAGTATTTTCCCGCCAAAAAACTATGACGTTAAAACTGATCTGTCAAAAATTATGTGACGTCACGACTCATCTGTCAAAAATTCAATGACGTCACGACTCAGCTGTCATAATATATTTTCCTGCCAAAATTCTGTGACGTCACGACTCATCTGTCAAAAGTGACAGCTGTCAAAAGTGACACGGGTGTCTAAAATATTTTCCCGCTAAAATAATATGACGTCACAACTCATCTGTCAAAAATTCTATGACGTCACGCCTATCTGTAAAAATTGACAGCTGTCAAAGTGAAAGAGGTCTCAAGTATTTTCCCGCCAAAATAATATGACGTCACAAATCATCTGTCAAAAATTCTATGACGTCACGACTCATCTGTCAATAATTCAAAAACGTCACGGCTCAGCTGTCAAAATATATTTTCCCGCCAAAATTCTGTAACGTCACGAATCATCTGTCAAAAATTCTGTGACGTCACGACTCATCTGTCAAAAATTCAAAAACGTCACGGCTCAACTGCCAAAAATATTTTCCCGCCAAAATTCTGTGACGTCACGACTCATCTGTCAAAATTATATGACGTCACGGGTCACGTGACCAAAATTCTATGACGTCACAGGTCACGTGACTCAGCTTTCCCGCCAAAATTCAATGAAATCAAAATATAATATGATTGAAGTAAAAATTTAAGGTTTTCGGAATTTTCCCATTACATGTACAATAAGACCTTGCTTCATGCCAAATTTCAAGTTTGTAGGTAGACTGGAAGTACCCTGTAGGTTTTTGCCTTTACCCCTCTAAATTTGCGACAAAAACGGCTATATCTCTTGATTGCGTTGGATTAGCAGTTTGATTTTTTTACGGCACTAAGAGGCAACAAGCCTTAGTATTTTGTGAAAATTTCAACTTGATACCTCCACGCGTTCCTGAGATAAATGGTCTTGACAGACAGACGGACGGACGGACGGACGGACAGACGGACGGACGGACAACAAAGTGATCCTATAAGGGTTCCGTTTTTTCAAAACTGGTACGGAACCCTAAAAAATGTGTGAATTGTCCAAAATACGCAGATGAAGAATTCCCAATAATGTACAATAAATGTTACTATATTTCTTTCACAATTAAAATTATTATTGTGCAATAGTAAGTACCTAAATATTTTTATACTTATATGTATTAAAAAAATAATGTACCGCGCAGGGTGAAAATGTTTGTAGGAGGCCTATGTCCAGCAGTCGACGTCCAATCAATTTAAGATTTGACTTGTAAGTTTTAATATCATAGTTAGATACTATTTTGAGGTTTCTATAATTGTTAAATTTCATACAATCGTTGAACGTGGTGGAAAAGGCGAATACAATTCAGAAATAAAGGTAATTTCAATTCATTATAGATATTGTAAACGTGAAGTTGCGTGACACCCCGAACACAAGTATATCTTATTACTTAAAAGTATACCATTCAATAAAAAAAAGGCCTTATTTAAATTGAACAAGAAACGTCTAAGTTCTGTGGTAAAAAAACAAACAAAAAAATACATCCGAAAAGAGAACGTCCTCCACGTTTTTGACTCGGTTAAAAAAGTGGCATAAACTAGAAAATTATTTGTATGGAAACGAAAGTAAAAACACATTCACGACTAGTTAATAATAATTTCAATGAAAGCAAAGTTATATTCAAACTGTGTCATAGCACTCGACGTATGCTAATTTTTAGCAAAGCCTGTCTTGACCTAATCGTTGCGACATTTCAACGTGTGGGTAGGCTGTGCATTGTACAACTTTAACTTAACGAAAGTTAGGCTATGAACACACTTAGTTTTTTATCCATGATGCGATAGCTTTAGAAAACAACTCGCTTTCTATACTCGTAAGAGATGTGTCAAGAGAGTCGTAGAGTCGAGATCTTTACATCTCGGTAGTAGGTAAACTAAGAGCCGTTTGGGTAGCAACTATCATACACTTGAGCTTAAAGCCTCCCAGACGGTTTGGACATGCAAATCGTTTTTGGGGATCAGCTGGCTGACCGGCAAAATGATGGCAACGGAATGAGTACTTGACAACCTCTGTGGCGCAGTGGTTATTTAACATGACTGCTACGCAGAGGTCTCGGGTTCAATTCCCGCTCAATGCAAATCTTTGTGTGCATGAACATGATTGTTTGCATTGGTCTGGGTGTTTTATATGTGTCATATGTAGGTATTTACAAAAAAAAAGTATTTAAGTATGTTTATCCATTGTCTAGTACCCATGTTACAAGCTCTGCTTAGTTTGGGACTAGATGGCGTTGGGTTAAAGAGTGAGGAATATTTATATTTATATTTCATGGATACCTTCTCCCTTACTTCCTAAACTCTACCCGCATTGTTTGTGGATGGGACAAATAATTATTTTGAGCGGGATATGAACCCATCACCTCGCGTATGGCAGTCACGTACACAACCGCTTGAAAACCCATGCAGATGTAATTTACTTAACCAGATAAAGAGAAAATATTAAAAGAAATTAGGTACTCAACTCGTTTGGTCGTGGTATTAATTAGGTACAATAGACTGAACAATAAATTAATATTCTTTTGATTACAAAACTACTAAAAGAAAGATCAATAAATGAGTTATTGACATCTTTCTTGTAACGTCAAGCTTTATTTCTATAAATATGATTTATTAGAATATTAATATAATAATATGTTACAACAAGGACTTAATGCGTTAGCCATTCTTTAACTGTCAACACCCAAGTATTTTAGTAAATTAAGTGTCATCTTTACAAACGTTTAACAATAAAAAAACATAAATAGTAATTATTAAAACAAAATACATTTAGCTAAAGATTTTGCAAAATAATAAAAAATTGCAAACTATATATATTTCCTATGTATTTTTCTTATATGCACTCGCTAGTTAAATACGATTTCGAGTTAAGTACTCCTTAAAATCGATTGGACAAATATCTTAAAAATCGATTGGAGAAACATACCCTCATAGATATTCTAATCCAAAAACATTACACTCTTTCTGGATCACTCAGACAAAAATGGACTCCATTCCCATTCAAAAAACAAATCGAATAAATAAATGGTTATCTATTTGTTTCGCTACAGTGTATCCTCAGCATTAGACATGCATAGACGCACACGATTTTGACATTAACGTTATTATTGCAGCTGTGGTTCAAGGACAATAACATAATGTAATTGATGGTTGCCTACAACCGAAATTTACCATTTAGTTATTATATGTAACAGTGGCGAAGGGTGAATTTTTATAAAAGGTAAGCCGAACGAAAAAAACTTGTGACTGTCACAAACATCAATTTAACGGACACAAAGAACAAGATCCAGACTCAGGACAATAATTTGTTGATCAAAAAGAATTGTCCTGTCTGGGAATCGAACCCACGACCTCGTGCACGTCAGCCGCTTACCGCGACCGCCGCGCCATCGACGAGGCCGTTACAGTGTCTTTGTATAATAAATATTAAGTATTATCTATTTCGAAATCTACTTTTCTATAAATGTACTTTACGTATTCGTAAAAAAATATTCTGGCCCGAACTCATGTAAAGCTATTCAAATCCGAATATGTTTCTCAGTTTGGACATGTTTCTTTGATGAGTTAGATAAATGACTCCACTAACTTTTAAAATCTGAGAATAAGAAACAAGGAAACAAAACGTACTATTTAATTTACAACTGCAAGCTTTAAGCCACTCATATTTCTCATAAATACATAGATGTAAATAATATAAAAATATATCGTAAATCCATTGCGCCGGGCGGCAGCCGAAACGTCTCGTTTGTATTCCACATTCATGTCTGTATTTCTTATTTTCGTTATTTAATTGCAAGAAAGAATTTTTGCTTCCACAACAAATAATCAATTAGTCAACAATCTAATACTATTAACGCTGCCATTATAACAACAAACTAAAGTAATAACAATAAAGTAAAAGTACTTACAATAATGTAGTAGGGTACCCAAAGCACTATGACAATATTAATAATGTCAATCAATGCACAACACTCATAACACAAACATAAACTATACTTACTTAGTAATTACTACTTTACACAAAACAGAGAATTCTAATGTATTTGCAATAAGTACTTTAAAATATAAATAATAGCTGAGTGAAACAAAAACAATAAGGAATGTCAAAATGTTGTTTTGGTGGGAAATGAATAATGATTGAGCAAAGCAATGAACATTGACCAAAATGAATGAATACAATATCGTTCGTTCTTACATCGTTTTGATTGGTCAATACAACGACGAACGAATATATTAATATTCCATTTCCTTAAGTAACTCGAAAAATCCCGGCTTATTCATTCAATAATCGTTCCTTATATCGACGCTCACACACTAAGATAAAATGCAATGTTTTTGCATGTGTGCGTACGACTTTTGTACTGTCTGCTTATACTCGATTCCTATTTTTGAGACCGGCTTACCGCCGCCATATAATAATATATCGCACGCTATAAATAAAAGGGTATTAAGTCTGAAAAACCGTTTTTTTTTTATTTTGAATTCGGAAACCTAATTTTTTTCTCTATAAATTGGTAAGAAAATAGTATTTAAATTCCAAATACTTTTTGAAATATAACGATACAATTCTTTCTTGACTATTTATGCACCCTATTTTCGAGATAGGTAAGACAGTCGCATCTTAGTTGATTCAGTAGCCGGGCATCGTTCGTGGCCGTCGCACGTATCTTTCTGAGTTACAACCCGTCCAGTCGTCAATATGGAATCAATCTATAAAGTTGTAAGTATTCTAAACAGTATTATGTAAAGTTAATACCTTATTGCTTGTTAAAATTTATACTAGTTTCATGTTTTATTTTAAATAATACTGTCTTGCCTGTTCAATATAATATAATTTGGTAATTTTAACGAAATAATATTAAAATAATACTTTATAGCTCCCGATTTGCTTGAGATAATTCTGTACATCTTGTCAATTGTATTTTATGGTTGCAAGTTTCAAGTAAAATACTACCTTTTAAGTTGTTATTATATTTTGTCTTTTTTAAATTTTAGTTATAATCAAAACAATGAAGCGAAATAGGAAGGCTGGTTTAATAATGAAAGCAATCAGCAATCGCCTAAGTACACCGGACAGTTCTTAAAATGAAGAAAACAAAGACCCATTTGCTCATCATCATCATTTCCCTGCCCTTATTCCAATTTTATTTGGGGTCGGCGCAGCATATTTTTTTCTTCCATACTGTCCTATCGGACGTCATCTCACTAGTAACACTCTTCGCAGCCATATAGCTTTTCACACAATCCATCCATCGTTTCTTTGGTCGTCCTCTTCCCCTATATCCATCCACACACATGTTCACCACCTTCCTCACTACATGACTCTCATTTCTCCGCATAACATGCCCATACCATGACAGCCGGCTGCCACGTAATTTTTCTGCCACCGGTGCCACTTTCAAATCTTCTTACATACTCATTTCTTACTCTATCTACTCTCGTAACACCACACAGATTGTCTTTCATTCATCTCTTTTCTGGCCAACTCTCTGATCCATACAGGACGGCAGGTGTAATCATAGTTTTATAGATCTTCCCCTTAAATTAAGGGGACTGTGGGGGTCACAGATGGTTCCCGTGAAGCAATGACCTGCTGCCATTTCATCCATCCTATGTTAACTCGGTTCTTGACCGCCCGATCTACTACGCCATCGCTTTGAATGAAAGAACCGAGATACCGGAAGACAGAGAAGACTAGAAGGCGCATGCCGTTAAGCGCTATGGCTTCAGGACTGCTAACGCTCTAATCTGCTCTGGATCTTAGGTCCATCCTCCCCAACCAGAACAATGTAATCGGCAAACACTGCACCAGGGTGCCATTTCCTGTATGCCCGCCGTCAAGGCGTCCATAGTCAGTAAGAGGTAAGGACTTAAAGCCGACCCTTGGTGCAAGCCTACCGCCACACTGAACTGGTTGGAGTTGCAAGACGATCGGACGTATAACTGGTTTGTCTTTACATAGCACGAATTAACTTCACATACCTACTTCCCAGGTACAACTTTCTCTTTCATGGCCCACTTCAATACTTCTACGAAGACCCATTTGCTGACAGTGACAACAGGGATCTAACGTATGTACCCAAAGTATCACATTTGATTTAGTTTGATAGTTTTGTTACTGTAGGTACCTACATAATGTTGTTAAATTATGTTTCTTTCAAATTGAGTTTCTTTTTTATTATAACTAATTATGATACTAAAACAAATAGAATTTCTAGATTTTTTAGATGCAATCAGTATTTAATTTATTATAATACCAAGCAAAAAATATCAACCAGAAACAACTTGGTCAAACGCCTAACTTTTGCGTCTTGGGGGGCAGCCCCACATGTTGTCAGGACTACGGGTCTGGCATTGTCCTACACGGCAGGAGAGTATGCGTCCGCGGTATGGCACCGTTCGGCTCACGCAGGTATGGTCGACTCTGCCCTGAATGAAACATGCCGTATAATAACTGGCTGCTTGAAACCTACCCCATTGGTCAAATTATACTCATTGGCCGCCATTGCTCGACCTGGTGTTCGCCGTCAGGTCATTTGCGAAAGTGAAAGGAAAAACAAGAGACCGACCCTCGTCATCCACTTTACTCGCACAATATACCCAGGGCACGCCTCAAAAGTCGTAAGAGTTTTTTGCGACACACACGTGCACTGTGCGGTGACCCCAGTAAGGCTAGACTGGACGGGTGGGCCTCAAACTTTGCACCACCGGCGGACTTCATTCCACCCGCCGAACATCTTCCACCTAGTTTCGAGGAGCAGTGGCCGATCTGGAGGTCGCTCAATAGGCTACGTACCCAAGTAGGCCGCTGTAACTCTAACCGGACTAAATGGGGTTATCTGAACCCCTCCTATAGTGGATGTGGGTGCGGTTCTCTCGTCCAGGACATGGAACACTTCCTATCATGCCCAATGTGCCCTGCCACCTGCACACCAGAAGACCTAAAGAGTGCCAACAATAATGCTGTTGCTGTCGCTGGTTTTTGGGCAAAACACATCTAAAATATATTTGAAATTAGACTTATTGCCGTCGAAACGAAGAAGAAGAAGAATTATAATCCCTTAGCCATGTAGGCAAAATATAATTTCTGTGCTGCTTAATATAGTATCAATATTAATTACAACTGGTTATCGAAATAATTTGGTAAATTTTGGTTAAGCTAGAGAGTAGCAAGTTAAACTTAAGAGCTATTTGAACTGCTTAAAGGGTATCATCTTTTTCTGTTCCCATAAAACTATTAATATAAAAAAAACTGTTATAGATACACAAACTAAACTTAACCAGCATAAAGAAGGATAGTGTACTTTTAAATCTAGAGATAATTTTAAATATTTGAGTAAGTAGTTCCGAATCTATGATTTTTTAAAACTTCAATACGCGATATCTCAAAACAACGTTTTCGAAATAATACCCTTTTGTTTGTGACGTGCGATATCTAATGTACTCTGTGCCGGCGCCATTAGTTGACAATGTTGCAATAATAGATGGCGTTATGAGTACGTAAATAATTTTCATAATATTGCGATTTACGTAGGTAAGAGAAAACTTTTTTGTTTTTTAATTTTGTGTACTGAATGGATGTTACGTCATTGATTTATAATTGTTTAACCTTTTAACCGCTGCACAATCCTGCAAAAAAATGTGCCCCTAGCGCCAATCACGTATTTTCAAGGTCAACGATAGTGTTGTGCACCATTCCCTATTTTTTATTTTTTTTACTAGATTTTTATTCGATTTTACGGGTAAAAATACACGTTTTTATGAATATCTAATGTTTTTTATTATTAATTAACCTTTTAATTAAAATTACCCAAATCAAAAAAGCTATAACCATTGATAGAGTATCAGTTCATAATTCAACTAAATACGTCTTTTGGAATCCCTATTGTTGCATTTATACAACCCCGGCGCTAACATTAGAGATAAACAACAGCGTAGATAGTGCGGAAAGTGAAATTATTTCCGGTTATCGATGTTTACGTGCATTTTGTTTATGACAGAGGGTAATAGAAAGTTTAAAAATTTTCTTGTTTAAAAAAAAACATTATGGTCAATGACTGGGCATTTAATTGCCACAGCTTTGACGAACATTGTTGTGCTAGTCTCCAAAATGGGTAAGTGTGTGTCAATTTTCTCTATAGGTATATTAAAAAATATCAATTCTATTTCCTTTATGCCAACAAACGTAGATACAATGTTGTATTTATCTTCCAAAAATAATAATTCTCATTATTTTTTGCAGGTTCTAAGCGTTCGAGATTAGAATTAAACGACGATGAAAATACCCAGGATCTGTTTGAAAAACAGTTCCATGCAGAGTCTAAAACCAGTGACATTGGTGCACCGAAGGCAAGGCCACAATGTGAGAACTGTACAACGTTTGGTGCCGACCAAAGAAACGAGCATTTCACTCGTCTAATTCTTGAAGAGCTAAAGTATATAGCTCCGTGTTTGCGTAGCCGGGCTTATGTAAAAATTATAAATTTTTTAAACACACTGAAAAATTGTCACAGTCAAGAAATTGACTTAACGGAAACCGAAAAAAATTAACATAATTGCATAGGTAAAAATAAATAATCATAATATTTTTTTTAATAAAACACTTTAATCAGTAAATCATGGGTTTTCTTTTACATTCTAATACCACTAGGTTTTCTGTGAAATTCTGTGATGCAATTTTCTAAACACAAATAAGTATTACACTGTTTGCACATATATCTTGTATATTTTGGTTTATTTTTCAGAGCGCAAACTCTGCAACGCTGCCTTTTCTTATTTGGTATGGTCACAGGAAAATGTTTGAGAACATCATTTGGTAAAAAGCGACAGGGGTCATTCTGAACGCCACGCGATGTCGAAGGCACCGGTTCATAGTCGTGTATTTTGTTTTTACTAACGATTTGCCGTATAACTGCCAGCTGAAATTCACTAAATGGTTTTTTGGGACAATTATTAATAACTTTGTATGTGTAGAATGCATTCAACATAGACATGTCGATTATACGAAAGGCTAGTTTTAAATACCATCGTCTTGTTTTCCTTATGCACGATAAAGTACTCATCATCATGTCTGCGGTGTCAACCACTCCCATGTTATTTGTATAATCAAGTACACATTCAGGTTTCAATTTTGGCAGACCAGTAGCTCTGTCTTCCTTATTTGACGGTAATAATTTAGCATCATGCATGGTGCTGATCATGGTTACGGCTTTTTTATCCTGCCATTTTAAAGTCATTAAAGGAGGAGAATAGTAAGCATCCACTTCTCCTTTAGACAACTTCTTAAATTTAGGCATGCCTTTTCTATTTTTCTTAACTGTACCGCATGCATACGTTCCGTTATCTTTCAAATAATGGAATAACTTAGGACTCGAATACCAGTTATCTACAAAAAGTTGTCTGTTGGTGTTAAAGTATTCCTTAAGGAGAGCAACCACTACTGACCCGCTCACCCCCAAATCAGGAATCTGCTCAATATCAGTTTCCGATCCACAATAGACAATAAAGTCCAATATATATCCCGTTTTCACATCGCACAATACGAACAGTTTTATTCCAAAGCGATTTCTTTTTTTAGGCAAGTATTGCTTGAGTACAAGACGGCCTTTGAAAGGGACGATACTCTCGTCGATACATAATTTATTGTGCGGTGTTAAACCGTTTTTAAATTTATCTCGTGCATGATTTATTACAAATTGCAGTTTATGTAATCTTGGCAATCCGGTGCTGACGGAAAAAACATCAGTGAAATGCATCATAGCCAAAATTAAACAATATTTATTTCTGTTCATGGTCTTATGAAAGATTGGAGAGCTCAGTAGTGGATCCGTGGACCAATGCTCTTCAATAGATATCCTTTTATTCCTGGTAAATAACATTGTTACCGCCAAGAACAAATAAATGTCTTTCGCATCAACGTCACGCCAAGCATGGGTTCTCGAATGTTCTCGTATATCGACACGTCGAACGTAAAATTGGTAATACCTGTTGGTACACCTGACTATCTCAGCCACCAAACCATCATCGACGAAGTATTCGAAAAAGTCTAGTTCATTAGAATTGGTCGAAAGGTTCATTTCTGATGAAAAACCAGCGTGAAAATCATTAAATGGTTGTACGATTGGCGTCGTTTCCGCTGCAGTCCAATGGAATTCATTGTCACCGCTTTCCTAAAAAATAAAAAACAATACTTAGTGAGTTGTAAAAAATAAATGAATTGTATTTATAGAATTATCAGAATAAATCAAATTTGGGTACATACCTCCTGCTCTTCTAACTCATTATCGGTCACAAATTCTTCTACATCTTCCTCGTAACCTTCTAAAATCCTTATTAATTCCTCTGCACTCGACATTTTGCGATTCAAACACGGCCACAAGACCCAATGAAATAAAAAAAGTACCCACTATTACATTAATAATTCTTAACAAATAAAACAGATGTACCCTCACTATTATCATTATGAGTTCGCTTATGACGTCACAAGCGGTTGCATATGTACAACTCCGGCGCTGGACTTCTTTGATAACGTTAAAGTACTAGGGTTGTTACTAAAATACAATTTAGAAAAAACCGTCTATCGAATTGTAATACGAATCTACCCTAAATCATGTTCAGTTTTAGATGTTATAGTTAGAAATAGGTTCAAACAGCAACAAGCATTGAATTACTTTTTAATTCTAAATGCCTAACCTATTTGTATATTATTTGAGTTAACTAAAGTTTGCATTAAGAGTAATAAATAAACTTATGTGCTACATCACTACTGTTGTATTTATACAACTCTGGCGGTACATGTTAAGGTCAAACCTGCATTTTGCGATGGGTTTTGTTAATTTTTTACACCGTTAATTTGGTGCTTTGCGTAAGTGATTTTAGGGAAAACGAAAGAAATTCCTTGAGTGGTAAAGGTGGTCTTTATTTTTATTATGAAAATGCTGCTACGTAAATAAAAATACGTTTAAAAATAACTTTGTAAACTTTAGTTGCGAATCTACAACTGCGGTGCTAGGGGCTCAGAAATGATAAGTTGCTTATATACAACTGCGGCGGGTAATGGGTTAATAAACAATGTTTTTGCAAAGGTAAGCCGGTAGGAATCGGGTTATATGGACCCTTCGCCACTAATATGTAACCTCGTATGTCTTCGTGGTGTTTTACTGGTTTTAAGTATGAGACCTACTCATAAGTAAAGCCTACAGAATTCTTGACACTTTTAGGAGGTCACATAGGCGCACTACATCAATAGACTTCTAGAAAAAAGACCTAGCTAATATGACAAAAGGAAAAACAAACCAAATATTAAAAATAATTAAGAATGAATGAAATTATCAATTCTTCGAACGTTAATGACATATTTAATTAAATAACAATTATATTTTATTTATAACATGCGGTTATTACGAGTATATTACATCGTTACCGATCATCATTAAAAATTCGCCCTCAATTGGACATGGCATTTTCTGAGGCTTTCAAGCTTTGAACTAGGGCATGCAATTCCGGAGTTCCGTAACTCCGGAATTCCGTGACAATTTTACTGATTTTTCAATTCCGGAATTGAGAGGAGTAATATCGGAATTCCGGTATTCATCATTTTTTGATATTATTAAATAATACCTGCATTACATTCCATTATTTGGCTTGTGAGTTATCGTAATGTTGCTTGTGCCATAATGCAACGCTATTACGGCTAAATTTAATTAAACTAGACGAACAGAACAGCTCTATGAGTTGAGACAACTTGCGAAGTCGTATAGAACTCTAAAAGTTGACTCCCCAAGTCGTAACGGTCCGGAAATATCGCCGCAGTGAGCTTGTTCCACAAAACAGTTGTTCGCGGTAGGAAGTTTCGCGAAAATCGCACAGTGGATGACCGCCAACCATCAAGGTGACAATGGTAGGACAGTCGATTGCGAGTGGTTCTGTGGAGAAATTCAGCTGTGGGCAATGTCCAGAACAACTCCTTAAAACACTCCCCGTGATAAATGCGGTAGAGAATGCAAAGAGACCCTACATCTCTCCGCAAAGCTAAATAATCGAGCCGACTAGAGAGCACCTGATCGTCAACAATTTCGAGCCGCCCTTCTTTGTATAAGGTCAATTGAAGGAGTTGACTGGGGTGCTCTAGCCCAGAGATGGGAACAGTATTCGAGATGTGGCCAAACCTGAGCCTTGTAGAGTTGTAGGCGATGGTTTGGCGTAAAATACTGGCCCTCTCTATCGAGCACACCCAGCTTTTGCGAAGCTAATTTAGCTTTACCTCCAAATGATCGCGAAACTGAACTTCGCTCGAAATGCTGACACCCAGGATTTTAATAGACGGCTTGGTAACAAGGGGAGCGCCTTCGAAGTGAATATCCTCGATGAATGGAGATTTTTTAGCGGTAAACGCGCCAACCTGTCTTCGAGGGGTTGAATCGGACTAGATTTAGCCGACCCCAATTCGAAACTAAGTATGTTTTCGATATCAGACACAAGTTTGTTTTGGTTCTCATTAACGTTTTCCACCGCGAAAGAAAAATGAGAAAGCGGAACGTACTTTTTTAAATAAAAAAAAGTTTTTGTTTCCACCAACACCTTTTTTAAAATTGTGTTTACTCCGCTCCGTTTTCGAGGTAGGAGCGAGCTCATTTCTACTCTTTCTACACACTCGGCTCTTACCGTCCGCCTTGTTGTTGGTGGAAATACAACTTTCCGTAATAGCATCTTTTATCGTCTTTAGAACTTCACAATAGCAGTTCTATAAAGAATTAGATCTCTCGACTAATTTTCTAATGTACGCGATGGCGAGTATCTGACAGAAGCTTACAAATATTTTTTGAGTTCTGCTAACCAGTGTGGAGAATGCAAGTGTTTTTCTGTGCTGGCCAAATAAGTAACCAAGTACAAAGTTCATTCTCTGGCAAAATGTAATTATACAAGAACAATGAGTTAGTTAAGTCTTGCCTTAATTTAACGGCTTAAAATGACAATAATAAGGGATATAAATTACCAAACATGTTCAAATTCTTAGTGAATATTTAGAAGTAAACAACTGCCTCTTCTTTTAATTTAAAGAAATTCTAAAATTACCAGTTCCGGAACTAGCTCCGGAATTCCGGAGTTAGACCTCCAGTATCGAAAGTCAGTTCCGGAATTGAGAACCTTCCGATATTGCATGCCCTACTTTGAACCTAAGGCTTTGACGACCTTTGTGGTTTTATAAGATGTTCGATTCCCGCTCAATGCAAATCTTTGTGTGCATGAACATGATTTTTTGGAGTGGTCTGGGTGTTTTCTATGTATAATATGTATGTATTTACCAAAATAAAAGTATTTAAGTATGTATATCCGTTGTTTAGTACCCATAGTACAAGCTGCTTAGTTTGGGACTAGATGGCGTTGTGTGAAAGTGTGAGGAATATTTCAACCGCACGTGATTCTGTGCATGAACTTCTCGCCACTCTTATCAGGTCATCCATCCATCATGTAAAGGAGGGTTCAGATGTCCAGATCCGATCCGTTTACCGAATCTGTATCGCCAGCATGTATCATAATCGCATATGTAGACGGGAGACTTGATACGTGATACGGTGATCGGATCTGGCAAATGATACATCTGAACTTGCTTGGCAGGCAATGTTGAGTGCCTGCCCCCAAGTAACGATAAAAAAACAAGTGCTTATTAAAACTACAAAAAACCAACTAAATTTATAATAGCCAAACACCCAACAGATTTAAAACAATAAAAGCTTGTAAACAGTAACAAGGATTCGTCATTTAGTCCTCAGTCAGTGTAGGATACCAATTTAATGGCGCTTCAATGTCAAGACGTTTAGGTTACAGGATGTTACAGTACACCTTCATACATACCTACACGAAAATATAATTATTGTCTTTTTATATAAGTCAGGTAAAAACACAAATTAACACTCAATGACCGAAAACAATAGTAGCTTGGCAACACCGGCAGAGGGCGTTTTGTCACAAACTGCTTATGTTCGCTTTGCACTGGCGAAAGCGTACAAGATGTTTTGTTCAATATCTATCAGCTAAGGTGGACTAAACAGCGCTATTACTAGTCAACCTATTGTTAAAGTGACCTATCTGGTAAAATGTAAAGGGTAGATAATTAATCATCTTATCAGTCCATTAATGTCCTACTGCAGGGACGGGCCTCCTCCCGTGACGGAGGGATACTTGGCCTTCTAATACCACGCTGGCCAGACGGATTGCGATAGGGTTTAATTCTTAGTTTTCCTTGATTTTACTTAGTAAAGATAATATTTACGGTAAGTCCCTTAGTCGGTTTTTACGACACCCATGGGATGAGATGGGGTGGTGACATATTGTATTCTTACTCCGTCAACTCACCACACGGACGATAGATAATTAATATGTGGTAGTTACTAGAGGATCTCTATTCTGTGTCTAAGGAAACCTTGACACAAAAGTCAATATCAACCCTCAGGCGGGGGGCTAAATACACACCCAAAAATAAAGGGCCCGTCCTTCTAGTGTAAGGTTCATGACAATGATCTTTCAAAAATTAACTCTCGATTGTGCAACAACTCAGGTGTTATAATTTATTTACAAAAAACACGTATTTATTATATAACATTAAGTTTCCGAAAAACCGGTATTCTCGCTCCCAATTATCTACGGTCAATGTCAGTATGTAGTACGTAATTTTTTTTTAAACTATTTAGATCATGGCATACTCCTTGGTCAGTGAACAGATAAAAAAACATTAAAAACATTAAGTTAAATCGAGTAAAGTTATTAAATTTAAGGTCAATGTCACATTTTAAAGTTATTTTGTGAGTAATTAAGATTAAAATAGTTATTTTTTTGTAGCGACATTTTAATTTTAATAACTTGTTTACTAAAAGTCGTGAATATAAAATAAAATACTTAGGTAAATGGGTATTTAAATACGTTTTGGTATGTTAAATAAAGCTTTTTTTTTTGTAATTATAACATTAAATCTTTGAAAATTTATGTTGGGCTCCAAAGTAACAATTAATAGAGTCACCATCCTATTTCAGTGTTGTAATCGTAGTAGTAGGTAATAATTACGAGTAACTAAGGGAAGGTTGCAGATATTGTATCTATGAAATGAAAAGAAGAAAAACTCGACACACATTCCTCAGTCGGCATTTACGATCTGCGGGACAAGATTGACTTACTTTTACTACACAAACAATTATTTTTTTTGTAGATTGAGAAAGGTCTCACACAGTACTTTCGGAGTACATCTGTACCTACCAGTGGCGAAGGGTGGATTTTTATAAAAGGGAAGCCGAAGATTCCGTGGACTTTCGTTCTACTTTATATTACTATTATTCTGTCGTTCATAGGTATTCGTAGGCGCCCCAAAGTGCGCCGGCGTTTCTTATATTTATAATTTAATTTCACGATGTTTTATCACACAACACATTATTATGGATAGACAATATAATCTAACACTATTAACGTGTCCCTTATAACAACAAACTATTAAATTTGCTGATAAATAATACAAACAAGTACTTACAAAAATATTCCATAGGATCCCAACGCACTACGACAAAAATAAAGTCAACCAATGCATAACACATAATACACAATCATAAATAATTAAACATACAAATTTTACTACTTTAAAGTAGGTACGTAGTACATAATTACCTCAATGACTTTAAACAAGAAAGCGAATTTTATAACCTATTTGCAGAAAATAAATAATTCTGTTTTTTCTTCTAATGGTCCTATCGTTTACCGATGATTCTGCCAAAGTCAAGATGGAGAGAATAAAAAAATAAAAACAAATAAATATAATTAAAAGCTGAAAATTCAGAAGAAAGACTGATTTCTAGCAGATTTAATTTTTTTTTTTTTAAATCTCATTTATTTAAAGATAGCCATACATCGTATAGATTTAAATAATTGATAAAAACAAAAAGGAATGTCAATGGCAAATTAAGTACTTAGCGTAAAATGAAATGAAACTTCGTTACAATTGGTCGGTCCACTGGTTGCAATAGTGCTTTCTCGCTCTCGCAATGTTGTAGTTGTATCTTTTATCCTTGTCATAAGCCGGTGGCCATCGGCTTATATGGTACCTTAGATCGACGAAGACAAAGTGTCACGTGGCCGTACGATTTCCGTACGTATTGTTGTACTGGATTCCTAATTTCGCGACCGGCTTACCGCGCCCCGCGCATGCGCGCTTTAGGTACTCTCTGACTGACCCATAACAAGTGGTTAGTTGACAACCTTTAATTACTAGATGGCGTTATGAGTACGTAAATAATCATATTGAAAATTATTATTACTATAATTTTGTATTATTATTGCGATTTACGTAAGAGAATACTTTTTTGTTTTATATTATTTTGTATTGAGTGGATGTTGCATCATTGATTTATAATTGATTAATAGACAATGCTAAGCGGTTTTTGCAAAGGTAAGCCGGTAGGAATCGAGTTATATGGACACTTCGCCACTAGTACCTACAGATAAATAAATAATCCTATTTATATCCCCCGACACGATTGTCAACAAGTATAAATGCCAAGACGTAACACTAAAAATACAAGACTATTCTATTAAATGGGGTTACCAAAAGATGTCTGGTAAATAGGTGTATCAATTGTAAAGTGTAAACCTAAAAATAGTTCCGTCAGACCTTTGTCTGGTTTCCGAAAATGAGTCTTAGTGATGATCAAAACAATATAAATTCATGGATTAATTTTTGACTGTTGATATTTTGTATTTGCTTTAGAGATTAGGGCATGCAATTCCGGAGTTCCGGAATTCCGTAACTCCGGAATGCCGTGACAATTTTACTGATTTTTCAATTCCGGAATTGAGAGGAGTAATATCGGAATTCCGGTATTCATCATTTTTTGATATTATTAAATAATACCTGCATTACATTCCATTATTTGGCTAGTGAGTTATCGTAATGTTGCTTGTGCCATAATGCAACGCTATTACAGCTAAATTTAATTAAACTAGACAGCTCTATGAGTTGAGACAACTTGCGAAGTCGTATAGAACTCTAAAAGTTGACTCCCCAAGTCGTAACGGTCCGGAAATATCGCCGCAGCGAGCTTGTTCCACAAAACAGTTGTTTGCGGTAGGAAGTTTCGCGAAAATCGCACAGTGGATGACCGCCAACCATCAAGGTGACAATGGTAGGACAGTCGATTGCGAGTGGTTCTGTGGAGAAATTCAGCTGTGGGCAATGTCCAGAACAACTCCTTAATACACTCCCCGTGATAAATGCGGTAGAGAATGCAAAGAGACCCTACATCTCTCCGCAAAGCTAAATAATCGAGCCGACTAGAGAGCACCTGCTCGTCAACAATTTCGAGCCGCCCTTCTTTGTAAAAGGTCAATTGAAGGAGTTGACTGGGGTGCTCTAGCCCAGAGATGGGAACAGTATTCCAGATGTGGCCAAACCTGAGCCTTGTAGAGTTGTAGGCGATGGTTTGGCGTAAAATACTGACCCTCTCTATCGAGCACACCCAGCTTTTGCGAAGCTAATTTAGCTTTACCTCCAAATGATCGCGAAACTGAACTTCGCTCGAAATGCTGACACCCAGGATTTTAATAGACGGCTTGGTAACAAGAGGAGCGCTTTCGAAGTGAATATCCTCGATGAATGGAGATTTTTTAGCGGTAAACGCGCCAACCTGTGTCTTCGAGGGGTTGAATCGGACTAGATTTAGCCGACCCCAATTCGAAACTAAGTATGTTTTCGATATCAGACACAAGTTTGTTTTGGTTCTCATTAACGTTTTCCACCGCGAAAGAGAAATAAGAAAGCGGAACGTACTTTTTTTAAATAAAATAGGTTTTTGTTTCCACCAACACCTTTTTTAAAATTGTGTTTACTCCGCTCCGTTTTCGAGGTAGGAGCGAGCTCATTTCTACTCTTTCTACACACTCGGCTCTTTCCGTCCGACTTTTTGTTGGTGGAAATACAACTTTCCGTAATAGCATCTTTTATCGTCTTTAGAACTTCACAATAGCAGTTCTATAAAGAATTAGATCTCTCGACTAATTTTCTAATGTACGCGATGGCGAGTATCTGACAGAAGCTTACAAATATTTTTTTATGTGTTCTGCTAACCAGTGTGGAGAATGAAAGTGTTTTTCTGTGCTGGCCAAATAAGTAACCAAGTACAAAGTTCATTCTCTGGCAAAATGTAATTATACAAGAACAATGAGTTAGTTAAGTCTTGCCTTAATTTAACGGCTTAAAATGACAATAATAAGGGATATAAATTACCAAACATGTTCAAATTCTTAGTGAATATTTAGAAGTAAACAACTGCCTCTTCTTTTAATTTAAAGAAATTCTAAAATTACCAGTTCCGGAACTAGCTCCGGAATTCCGGAGTTAGACCTCCAGTATCGAAAGTCAGTTCCGGAATTGAGAACCTTCCGATATTGCATGCCCTATTAGAGATTGATAAAAACAATGGTCCGTTAAATAAATTATTTTAATCTGAAATCGGCATAGGATATCCCTGATTATGATTCTGTATCCAGCATGCCAATTCTCGTACCTTAAAATCGTAAAAAAATCGGTTAATAATTTTTAGTTGTCAAATTGTCTTACCTATTGTGTGACAATTTGACAACTAAAAGTTAAATTAACCGAATTTTTTACGATTTTAAGGTACGAGAATTGACATGCTGGAATCGGCATAGGATATCCCTGATTATGATTCTAAATCCAGATTAAATAAATTTATTTTATAAGTATAAGATTTACCTGAAAACAAACAAAGTATGCATCTTCAACGCGAACCCGGTCAGTGCACAAGAAGCCAACTATCTATTTTGGGTACTTGTCGTTATGCACATTCTATTTTATAATGCAGATGGGCAGGAGGTTATTGATCGCATGTTGCATCCATCGTATTTACTCAACTAAAGTCAGCAATGACGACCTCGGTGGCGCGCCGGTAGAGCCAGCGGCTGCCGCGCATGAGGTTGTGGGTTCGATCCCCACGCAGGACAATAATTTGTGAGATCCACAAATTATTGTCCTGAGTCTGGGTGTTCTATGTGTCCGTTAATTGATGTTTGTAAAAGTCCCCGCGACACAGGGCATGATCCCTAGTGCGGGAGTTGTCTTTTTTAAACAAAAAAAAAAAAAAAAAAAAAAAAAAAAAAGAATATTTTTAATTCCTTTTTTTTCCATTATAAAGAATTCTGGGGATTGATTGAGTGATTTTTAACCGATGGATGAGTGAGGCACACGGCAGCGCAACGTGGGGATATTTAAAGGAGGTCTATGTCCTATATCGATATGCCAGTTTTTACTAGTTGTTAATTCTCGGAGGGAGGCGTCTCTGATAACGCCCCAGTATTAGATAACATTGTCCCCATGGGGGGTAGGCAAAGACTACTGACCCTATGTACCTAATACGATCCTTACAAACCTGGTTTGCGTCATTAACATTCATATAAATCTCACATTCGTCTTACCCTGATTTATTTAATAAATATTCACGTACATCTCTACACAGCGCCATCTGTTCCCAAAGTAAGCTAGGCTTAACCTGCTTGTGTTATGGGTAACAGAACAACGGATATTAATACTTACATACTTTTTTTTGTAAATACATACATATTATACATAGAAACACTCAGACCAATGCAAACAATCATGTTCATGCACACAAAGATTTGCATTGAGCGGGAATTGTACCCGAGACCTCTGCGTAGCAGTTATGTTTAATAATCACTATGCCACAGACGTCGTCAAATTTGTATTTTTATCCATAATATAATTGTGATGTCGATAAGCACGTATAATGGAAGCTAAATAAATAGACCATACCTATTTTATTATATGATAATGTGATGGCAAACAAGGCTGCAGGCTATACTTATTACATTAGCATAATTAAATAAAGCATATTATGACATAAGGAGCATAAAAAACACATTCTTTAAACTCTACAAGACGGTAGAACTGTGTTTTTAATAAAAAAAATTGTACATATATTTTTTATAGATTACATTAATATTAATCAGAATTAGGAGTCTTCTGTTAAGCCAGTTACTAGCCTGTATCAGGCTACATCAAGAAAAAAACTTCAAATTTTAATCATTTAAGTACTGAACTAATTTTTATGGTGTTGATGGACTAAAACAACCGGGTACCAAATTCTATTTCGAAGGTATAGCAAACCAATGGATTACTTTTTAACTGTTAGTATTTATTAGCAAAGATATTAACTATTCAGGCTAGCTCCTCTCATGGGTGTCAAAAACCGAGTATTGGTTTGTTCGCAAAGCCTAAAGTAAAACCCTAAAGTTATCAATCCGCCAGCATTTTCTTGCATAACTGGACAGGACTCGTCCCTGCAGTAGGACAATAACGCGCTGTTACGATGATTCTAAATAATTTTGAAGAATAAAGGTTATTTGATTAATCGATAGTCCCTGACCCAGGAGACCTGTACACAGATCAAAGACATAAGTAATCAATTTAATACTAAATAATATTTGCTTTCCTAACAGACGATAAATTGGCGTATTTACCTTGTCAACTATTATTTAAGAAAAATAATATCAGTCATTATTTGCAATGATTTATTTGACCTCTAATGAAGTTTTAAATTCTACCTGAGGTCAAGGTTTTATTGTTACGGAAATGCTAAATTTTGTTTTCGAAAAACGACAGCAAAGAACCCTACTATGAGTCAATTGATGGTAAGAACCCAGTTTAGAATGTATAACTATTTTTCAAAGCAGCTATGCTTGTGTCATCATCATCATAACAGCCCATTAATGTCCCACTGCAGGGACGGACGGAGGGATACTTGGCCTTCTAATACAACGCTGGTCAGACGGATTGGTATAGGGTTTAATTTCAAGTTTTCCTTCTTTCTATGTAAAGGTAATATTCACAGATAGTCCCTTAGTTGGTTTCTATGACACCCATGGGATGAGATGGGGTGGTGACATATTGTATTCTTACTCCGTAACGACATGGAGAATGCTTGCTTGTGTGGTACAGATTAAATTATTGAATGCCATGGTACCATTCGAGTTTCTCGTATCTTGCGAATTTATTACTAGCTAGAGGCAGTAAAGCTAGTAAGAGCAGAATTTCTTATTTTGTTATTTATGGCTAAGGTCAAAGCCTGTTGTCCTGAGCAGATTTAACACAACTATTGTCGCTTTTGACGCATAAATACAAAAATGACAATAATTAAAAAACAAAAAATAACAGAATCTATTTCCAACTCATTTTATTCTATTAATCATAATCATCATAACAGCCCATTTATATCCCTATGCAGGGACGGGCCTCCTCTCGTGACGGAGGGATACTTGGCCTACTAATGAAACCATAAACCACGCTGGCCGGATGAATTGGTATAGGGTTTAATTTCAAGTTTATTACTATTTATATATTTTGTTTATTATTCTATTAATAGCATTTTATTACATTATTATTGTTAAAATTAAAAACAAAATCTTATTCTTCATCTTTTTTCTTTTAAATTTCGGGCTAAGGGTACCGAACTAATCTGGGTACCTACTTGGAATACCTAATATTATATCCATAGAATCTTTTGTAGTAGGCCTGACGAAGGGGACATGACATATGAATATTTAATACCTACTTACTATTAAATATTAAAAGAAATTTGGTGTATTGATTTATAAAAGTCGTCTTTGTTATTTATAGAAATAGATACGAAAGATAATTGTGTAGAATAACAGAAAGTTTTGACCGAGGAAGTTTTGGATGTTGTCAGACAAAATATTATAGATGTGGTATTTAGATAGATGCTAAAAAGTAAAAATAAACAGTTCATATAAGTTCAAGAGTAGGAGTTCATTTGAAACCTAAATCAATAGTGATTACTTATTAACTTTAATCTTGTGCCCTCTGAAGCATGGAAAACACGCTATAATACTAAATATTAAATTCGCTAACGCTAAGATGAAAATTATATCAATTATGCCGTTACCTATCTTGAATTAACCGTTTAGAGATTACTAATATTAAACATTAGAACATTAGTAAGATATGTCTAGATTCATCATCATAACAGCCCATTAATGTCCCACTGTAGGGACTGGCCTCCTCCCGTGACGAAGGGGTTACTTGGCCTACTAATACCACGCTGGCCAGACGGATTGGTATAGGGTTTAATTTCAAGTTTTCCTTCTTTTTATTTCGTAAAGATAGTAGTTACGGTTATTCCCTTAGTCAGTTTTTACGACACCCATGAGATGAGATGGGGTGTGGATGTCTAAATTGATAGTATAAAAATAACATTTATGTTGAAGACAGATTTTGCAACCGCAAACTCCGCAGTTAAATCTATGAAACAAACATTCCTATGCAATGGCTACATTTCGGAACTATGCATGGAATCTTACATTTACGCAACAATAAATTTATTCAGTTAAATATAAACCGTAAACCGACAAGGTTATCGTTATTTATTCAAATATTCATGAATAAACAGTTAACTAATAGACATAAACTTTCCACAAAAATAATAGTTATTTTTTTTATATTGAGTTACCGTCATCAGTAGATGACGAGGTTGTAATTTATTAGACGACCTCAGTAGTCTAGTGGTTAAAGTATCTAAAGGTGTCAGGGTCGAGTCCTATTTAAAGTAAAGTAATCTTTGAATAAATGAAAAACTTCTTCATTTTTATGGGTCTAATAAGCCGCTTTATGAGATCTATGGGATGTGATAAGATTGCTGTGAATTCTAAGTTCATTAGGAACTTCTAACCAGCTGCAGTATGCGCCAACTAACTTCGGCCTCAAGTTAGCCATCTTAGAAGTTCGCGCGTTAGAAAAACACCCGCTCCCTACGCTCCCCATCATTAAGCACCTAAACTGACATCTGCGCAGTCATTTCCAACAACTTCAAGCCGACTCAAATAGTTGGCGCATACTGTAGCTGGTTAGAAGTTCCTAATGAAGTTACACATGAAGTTACACGTACACATCGACAAGTACAGTAGCGAGTTAAGTAACATAGCCAACTACTTAATAACTGTAATCAGAGCTTATTTTGCTTGAAAACAGCTGATGCATGAATGTCACATACAATGTGTCAACGCATGGGTCGCTTCCTTTACTCAAGGTCAACAACGATATAGCCTTCAAGATGAATGGAGCCATTGACTACTAAATGGTTAAAGTTTCTGTTGTATAAGAAAGGAGGAGAACGGACTTGATTCTTAAGAAAGTCCTATAAGTCTTGAAAGACTTCTAAGTAAAAGATTCATGATCAAAAATCAAATTTAGCAAAACTTCCGAAGAAAGCGATTAACCAACTAAAGGACCGGTGTTATTAGATCTGCACTAAAAGGATAGGCAACTGGTTGCCAACAAAGAAGGAAAATTCCACCTTTGCAACTGGTTGCGAAACATGGTTGCGATGGCGGCCGAAAGGGGAGAATCCCTTGTGATGAAAGGATGTTTTGGAATCCTCTTATCAACTGTAACACTAGCCAGAACCATGCAAAAAGAATTCTCGCTCGGAGTAAAAACTAAAACGTCTTCAGAGATTGGCAAATTTCTAAAAATTTTGTCAGAAGAAAATGGAGGAGTTGGAAAACTTCATTCAAAGTGTGTCTTATAATTTCCTTATATTTATTATACTCTTGTGCTTATTTCAGGAATAGGGAATAATAACACAATTAATAAATACATTAGTGAAAGTACCAACGTACATATAATTTACATTTAAAAGTACCTACATAAAACAAGATTATTTGCATATTTTGTGAATAAATTAAATACATAATAAAGTTGTATAAATGTAAATATATACAATGAAAACTTTTTAAAAGAATATCAAAGTTCATTCATGTTAAACGAATACTTAATAATGCTAATTTCGAACAAAATATTATTAAAACACTTACTTACGTTGATTATAAATAGGTACCTGTATTATTTATAATTTTGGTCATACTAAACATAACAATAAGCAGGTTTAAAATTGTTAATAAATAAATGCAAACAGTGTTGTGCTCAAAAAACAAACCAGAAATGAATAAAACTTAATAATATAATTAATTCAAATACTTAATTATGGATAGTATAAAAAAAGTATCGTTTTAAAATATTAAACAAAATGTCATCACACGTATAATTTTAAAAGAAAGAAAATTAGTACCTAGTACTTATATTTAAAATAAGAATTGGTCCTCAGTCTCAGTGATATCCCAAATGACATAAGGGATGCCCTGTAACGCGGGAACTTCTACAGACACGAAAAAGAACTCGTAAACTCAAGACAATGACAATGCTCGGGTGGCCTAGTGGTCATGGCGCTGGACGTGTATAGCCCAGAAACGCGGGGTCGAGTCCCGCCTCGAGTACCAATTTTTTCCATTGTCTTTCTTCTTCTTTCAAGACAATGATTCATAGATCGCATGGCAGCCGAGTGTATGGTTTCCTCATAGAGACAGTTGATATTAAAAAGAAAATAAACATATCAGAATACGAGAACTACGCCATTTTATAACCATATAATGGCATTATACATTTCCGTGTTTTATCAGGATAACAGTATGCTTCATATCAGAAATAGATTCCACCAGGAACCAATTCTATTACAAAATAAATTGCCGTAAACGGAAATCGAAACGACGACATAACGTAAGGAAGTTGCAGAGTTCCACCTCCGCGGTGTTGCCGCTGTCATAAAATTATAGGCATAAACACACGGGATAATTATTGTCAGTTTTAAAAACAACCTAATATGAATCCGCAAACAATTTTATAAAACACTTTTCTTAATCACCTTTGTTTCAGATATTTACATAAAGACTTATATTTTAAGGTTTTTAAAAAAAAATTAAAACATTATCCTTATATTTTTTAATGTTAATTTAAAATAAATCTTGTTATGTAAGTAATACACAAAGTCTGTACTAGAACAAACGTGGACCTCACAAATATAATTTACTTAACCAAATGGAAACTGCAAAGAAGAAAATTTTACCAAATACTCTCGTAATAAAAAACGAAAATTTTGTAATAATATTCGATTTATTACGTGTATTATACTGCATATTTAATAACTTATAGAACTAACATTAAATATTGTGTTGATTATGTTCCAAAACGAACATAAAAACCTACGATGTATTATGTAGAATGCCATATTATAATTATGAGAGTAAACAACTAATTATCTAACCTTATAATAATTAATTATCTTACCTACGCTTAATTATGATGCGTAATTCATCATCAAATTCGAGTACTAAACAATGTAAGTAACTTCGCAGCCCTGCCAATTAGTTATAATAAAAATATTAAACAAGTCATAAAAATTAAGTATCTGCCACTTATTCTTATGCAACAATGTTAATATAGCGATTAACAGAATTTTATTGATCTAGGACCTTGACCAAGAGATGTTATAAGTTCTTTTTAAGTTCCTATCCGTGTCTTTTTAAGTAAGTATAGGGGAACCTGGGGACACTTGATCCTTAAGGGAGACTAGGTACACGAGATTTTCAGAACTTGTATGGGTAATATTAAATTTTATAATGGGAATATCGGTTGTCTATGGTACCCGCTTACTTTCTAAAGTTGGTACACCTGTCAAATTTGACGCGTTTGTAAATGGCGGACGACCGAGTGTTTGTTGTTGCAAAGAGAAAATTTCCGTAAGTTTAAATTTTGATTAAACATTAATGTAAATATGGCTTTTAGGTGTGTATGAATTTAATTCGAGGCGTTATCTATATAAGTAGCGATTTGTAGCGTAGAAAAGTGGTAATCTAATAGACGTTTGAAAATATTCTTGTTTATAACCTCAAACTGCTCAGGGTACACTTGGTCCACTTAGCTAAGGGACACTTGATCCGGGAGGTAAATGTCCCTTAACTACTTTTAACTTTTATTTTTCAATTAATTTCAGATTACCGATAGACAGATTACCCAGAGTATACAAAACAAGAGAAGGTGCCAGAAAAAGAGTACCAATCGATAAAGAGATTATTTTGCTAGAATACCTAAATAAAGCTTAAAAGTAACTTGAAATTTTGTTTTACATGTCCTGGATTCAATTCAATAAGACATTGTTTCAAGTCTTTATCTTAATTACGTTTAAATTTTATTCAGGGTGTGATTGCGAGGCATTTGAGTTATTTTATTATTGAAGATATAATTTTGTTTTGAGTTTGATTTTATTTTTTTAATACAAAACGGAAGTTTCACATTTAGCAATTGATTTATGTATGGAGACGGTGCCTATGTTATTTGATTTTGAAAACAATATAAAAAAGATTATCATATTCTTAAAACATTTTTTATTTATTTCCTTAGTAATAGTATCATGTGAACCTAGATATGGGAGACTTGAACCCCAGGACCAAGTCTCCCGTATATACGTGACACTTGATACCATTCCCTATTTTTACTTTTAGTCAAATAACTATTAAATTTAGGCACTTATATCTTTGGGTCCTACATCTATTATAGGCAAATGAATTTCACGTATTTCGGTACCAATATCTTTTAAAATGGATAGTCACTAAGGAAATTAGGGATGAAAAACAAAAGGGGGGATCAAGTGTCCCCAGGTTCCCGTACCTACTCTGTACTGGTACATACCTAAGTACATTTTTTTTTATTCATGTGGAAGAAACGAAACAGAAATGCAAATAGGTGCCCTGTTTCAAGGTACGACATTTTTAGAGGAATTTCGTAGTTTTCGTGCGCAAAATAAAGAAATGCATTTAAAGTATAACGAAGCATAGGTGAACTTGGGGAGGCCTATGTCTAGCAGTAGGCCGCTGGCGCTAGCAGGACAGAAAAAGAGTCCCAAACGGATTTTACAGGGCCAGTCAATTATAGTGTTCCGTTGTTTGCAAAAATAAAAAAAATAAAATAAATTACTTACTTTTCTTTCTTTTTTTCTCTCAGTGTTATAGGCATGTCGGTTTTGAACTACACATACATGGTGTTCTTCCCATTTGACATTGGGTCCGATTGCGTTTCTCAATTGACTTTAATTAAGAACAACAAAATGAACTTAAATGTAAACTTAAATTTTTAGTACACATGGGTATTACCTTTCCTTTAAATAAGAACATACACTAAAATAGAGCCATTCTAAACTTAATTAGTGATAGTAGTTTTCTCATTCCGATTGCGTTTCGTCTTATTTGACATTTGACTGACCTTATTTAAGTAGAAGCGGTATAAAAACTGCCTTAATTAAAGTCGCTCGAAATTCTGTGCGAGCTTAATTTAAGTTATTAAAAAATATAGGTATTTCTTGAATTTTTAGTAACAAAGAAGGTTAAATGAAGAACATCAACGGTAAAAGGGTTTAAATCTGTTAAAATTACCTAACTGAATGCCTTTGTTCCTTATAAAAAAGTGCGCCTTTTCTTATTTGTTTACAGACAAAAAGAAGACTTATATATCGGCATATCGATAATTCTGATCCGTTCGATGTGACAACTACAGTGTTCATAAAACTGTGTTGTTCTTTCTTCATCCTTCTCTTTTTATCTGTTTCCATGTTATAAAAACAAATTAAAAGATTTCACAAGTTAAAACGCAAAATAAGTACGAACGAAAGTAAGACTAACTTTGACGTAATACCTACAGGCGGCGATGTGGTTGCTAAGCGACAACGCTTAAATAAATAAATTTTAAAAAACTTTGACGTACAGATGTCAACCTTATACTCATAATTAAGGTTGTTTTCATAGACAAAAGGAATTGGTAGCTTTTTAGGTCACGTTCTTATTTTGTGACATTCGCAATAGCTTCAATATAAAGACGTGGTCTTATTTTATAAATTTTAGTGCATCCTTATTTAAGAGCGAAAAGAAAGGCAATCGGACCCATTGTGTTTAGGAAGTTTAAGATAAGCTGGGTAATAGGTACGAAGAGTACTGGACGAGAACGGTTCCATACACTATATAAGTTTACGAACATACATTACATCTACTAAAAACTCGACCTTTATTACTCTAGCAGGTTGCCTGCTCTACCAGTAGACACAACAGTAAAACATTGCGTCTGTGTTATAATGTAATACATGGGACAAGAAAACGGTTAGTACAGCATAAAATGACGGCAAAAGTAACAGCTTATTAACGATCAGCTGGCGTAATAGTATTTACATACTTTAGCGAAGGTCGTAGGTTCGATACACTCAAATGTCAAACATTTATGTGCATAAACATGACTGGTTTATTTCATCTGAGATGTGTAAAGTATCTTTTTACAAAAAAATGCAAGTTTATTTATTAACAACAGCTACGGTGGCAAAGCGGTACGGTCGTATATGAACATCCCACGAAAGATGATTCACTAATTATACATCATAAGCCTAGATGTTCTTTGTGTTATTTTTGATAATTTTATGCCTGTAAAAGTCTTCACGACACAGGGGCTCAATCTCTAGTGCGGGACTTGTCTTTTTAATATTCAAATCAATACTTACAGCACAAGTTATGCTTAGTTTAGGACTAGATAGCCTTATGTATGTGTGGGATTAATGTTTAATATTATGTAAGTATAAATTGTAAAAAATATACAATGTTGTTTTGTATTACAAAAACATAATAGCCATTGTAAAATAAATTAACTATGTACGAGAGAATACAATTAATTATATTCACACACTTATGAGTCATAGTATCTTGTGTTGTGTGATGTTTAACAATAAAAATGTACTGTTACATTACTGTGACGTATTTACTACTGGTTTTTTTTCTAGTATTCGTATTCTAGGAAGTATAATATTATATTTCAGTTATTTATCACGTGCATTTCGTCCGTAATCTGGGCTTACCGATTAAAACCTATGATGTTCCTCGTTATTCTGTAAGCCAGGGTTGAGAAGGACAAAGGCTTGCCGCTTGGACAAAAAAAAGACCGATAAAATTGGCTCTAGCAGTCCAGAGTCCAGACCTTAGGAGGTGCCGGCGCAGCAGTGCAGATAATATTTACGATTAGTTCCTTAGTCGGTTTTTACGACACTGATAGGATGAGATGACAATTGGTGAAATGAGGTGACATAATGTATTCTTAATCCGTCACCACACGGAGGTTCCATTTTTATAACATTCCATATTATGTACAGGAACATTACAAAAACGAATTTGAAATTGTAATAATGTTAGTTAAAAACATTTTTATCAGCACATTTTATCTAATCAAATCAATTTTGTAATTGTTGGTAAATGTAGTGTGACAAAACGAATTACAACGCAATTATATTTGTAACATTAAATTATATTACTTTTGTTATTTTATTGTTTATGTTATTAACCAATGGCATGTTAAATGTTACAAAAAATTGTTTGAAATATTTATTTCTAATCGATCGAATATTTTCGTAAATGTACCTATTCTTTTTATTTATTACAACATCATCTAGTGCCAAACTCAGTAAAGATTGTACCATGAATACTACACAACTGATAACAGCATGAATACTTCGAGCACCTAAAGGACCAATAAGGCACAGAGGCTGTCAATATTATCAGTGAAGAATAAGACAACCCATTAGATGAGGTGGAGGTGGGTGGTGAGTGGGCACACCATAAATAATAATTTTAAAATTATATGTTCTGTTAGGGGACTGATTCACAAAGAGATCAGGGCATTTTAAGTAAAACTATGATATTCAAGTATGCAACATTATGCTGTGCAATCACATTTGAAATACTTAGATGTTTACACATATTATTACATGGCATACTTCAATTAGATTATTATTGCTATACATATCAACCTAGGCCTCTCACATAGCTTTAAACACCTTGAAATAAAACTCATTTTTGCATGCATTATTGTGTGTACATATGCTCCATTAAAAATACTGACACTTTAAATTATATACAGTTTTACACTTGTATTGTTATGATATGTAATGCTGACTAAGGAAACTCAGATTACACTAGTAATAATAAGTGATACAAACATTTATTAGGCATACTTACTATACAAATAGAGATTGACTAAAACATTGGATAGTGGTGTAAGAATACAATATGTCACCACCCCATCTCATCCCATGGGTGTCGTAAAAACCGACTAAGGGACTACCCGTGAATATTATCTTTATGAAATAAAAAGAAGGACAACTTGAAATTAAACCCTATACCAATCCGTCTGGCCAGCGTGGTATTAGTAGGCCAAGTATCCCTCCGTCACGGGAGGAGGCCCGTCCCTGCAGTGGGAAATTAATGGGCTGTAATGATGATTAAGATATATAGTTTACAAGTTCACAGTCAGAACCAATACAAAGCATGCTATCTCCAAACAACTTAGTAATATGCTAATGTTAATAACTATATCTATGCTGAATCTATTCCCATGAGACTGTAATAGGTATTAGACAACAAATATATACTTTTTTATTATTTTGTTTTTATACCACCATTTAATTTTAAATAAAACGGTCATGTGCACCAATATTTGATGTTGTGGAGTTAACTTACAGCCCACTATTTGGCAATCAATAATTGCTATGCTTTCTGGTCATCAAATAAGAATACTTGCTTGTTTAGCAAGCTTCAGAAAATCAGGCCTATTCCAACCTACCAAGTTCAGCTTCATTAGGAAGTAAAGTGGTATTGCCTAAACCAGCTATAGGATTTTTTATAATTCATCCAGTACTCCGTGTGCATTTGAAGTTGATTAAACTTAAATCTAGAGTCTAATTCTTATCCATAGATTCCAAATATCAGACTTATTAACAGGAATTATTAATTCCCAATTTCCAATTAGTATCCCTCCATCACAGGAAGAGGCCCATCCCTGCAGTGGGACATTAATGGGCTGTTATAATGATTAATTCCCAACACACAGTATAACTCATTTCGCTAATAATATAACAAATCTAAAAGTAGAATCATGTACCCTTTTGTTACACTTTCAACAGAATTGATGGAAGTATATCATAAAGACAAACTCATGAACAATCAAATTGATTTCAATTAAACACCATAGGCTACCATTAATATAAAAGAAGGCCATCTATGGTATAGATAAGAACAGCAGAATAATAGCTAATCAAAATATAGGTTGAATATTTTGTTAATTCTTAAATGTAAATTTTTAATAGCTTCCATGTCACACTACTGAGTAAGAATACAATATATAATGAATCTTGAAATGAAACCCTATACCAATCCTTCCGGCCAGTATTAGTAGGCAAAGTATCTCTTAGTCACGGGAGGAGGCCAGTTCCTGCAATGGGACATTGATGGGCTGTTATGGTGAATCACAAAATCTAAGTATTTTTAGTATAGTTTACAGTACTGTATAAAAGTATTGCATTAGTATTGTGTAATTAAATGCCTTAGATTGTTATTTAATGACCAGTACAATGTGAAATAAATATATCATTGTTATATTAATTTATATGGTAATTAATGTATATCTTTAATCAAAGTAATTTTTTTTTAAATATTATTGACATTAGAGGTGCACAGAAATAGAGTACATTAGCAAATTCTCAGCAGCTAGATCTTAAATTATCTTAAGTTATAAAAGTAAAAAATGGAATAACAAATTGTGAATACAATGTACTAAATACACAGTAACATTGTCAGAACACAAAAACATATTTTCTTTCTCATATTCTTATCTGAAACTAATGGTCAGTAAAAAACTCAAATCCAATAAGAAATTCTTATCAGTAAATTGGAATGCATTAAATGTTTATCTGTCAAACATAAATAGGTACTATATTTATAGGCTAATTTTAATATTTTTGCATCAAATCATCAAACAAATACAACAAAGATATCATCACTAAATGTGAATGTAATTCCAAATTTTATCGTACTACCAAAAAGCAAAGATATAGATCACAACTTGTACTTACGCGATAAATTTAAAATACAATGTGATCTTTGTCTCATAATTGGAAAATTTTCCATTTATCTAATAAGTAAAAAATATAATTCAACATTTCTTATCAGAAATAACAAACTCACCTGAGCAAGATAACTAACATTACAAACAGTGCCACAAGGGCGCCGATCATAATAAAAATATTTGGCAAATCTGCCAGCGTAAGACCCGTAGACCCCATTGTTTCTTATATTCACTGCACTATCACAAATTTAAATTATAACACACATAAACAGTCAAAACAACTAGAGTACGCATCAGTTCACTATTTAACCCAGATTTTTATCTCAAACAGTCACGACCTTGCTAAAAGATACAATTTGCAAAACCCATAAAGACAGTACTTATTTCATAACGAACTCGAAATGCACACCGGATTTATTGCACAATAGACTTTTGTAACAAGAGACAAAATGTCTACGGCACGAGTGGACGCGATGACCGTTGTGATAACATTATATTTTACTCTTCACAACAAAAACAATATTCATTGATCGAGGAATAAAAATTAGTAGGTACGTGTTCTCGTACGAGAGATTTTGACATTAATGAATGACAGCAGCACCTCCGGCTCTGTGGATTGAACGAATTCAACGATTGTAAGCAACTAAAGACAGAGATAGAAACAACAAGACTTGAAAGATTATTCGCAAGAGTGAATGAGACAGGTAGCCGAACAGCTGTATTATATTTCATGTTACACATCCCTACAGTAGGTATAACGTTCCAAATCCAAGTTATGTTTTCCTAGTTTTTAAGCATATATTAGATAATAAATCATGGCTGATAGTTGCTAGAATATTTTTAATATTCAGAGGGTTTGGGTTCTATTCAAAATAAATATTTAATGTAACATAAACTAATATTGAATTTAGTGACATCTAGTGGACAGTAGCAAAGGTTTTATATTTATAAAGTAAAATAGTTAACATTTTGTAATTTAATCAATTAGTTAAGGAATACTTGAATAAATAATAAGTATGTAGGTGCGAGAATTTAATTAATTATCAATGGTTTGCTCCATAACCTGCATAATATATGTTGATGAATTTATTTAAAATTCAGTTAAATCCTGGTATACTAAAATTATCTACAATATTGACGACCTCGGTGGCGCGACGGTAGCGCAAGCGGCTGCTGTGCAAGAGGTTGTGGGTTCGATCCCCACGCAGGACAAGAATTTGTGAGATCCACAAATTATTGTCCTGGTCTGGGTGTTCTTTGTGTCCGTTAATTGATGTTTGTAAAAGGTCCCCGCGACACATGGCATGATCCCTAGTGCAAGAGTTGTAAAAAAAAAAAAAAAAAAAATATAAATATACAGTAGAACCTCGATAAGTAAAAGTCCAAGGGAAACACAAAATATTTTGAGTTATCGAGGTTTTTAGTTATCGAGTTTTTAGTTACTAGGGGTTTAGGTTAATATGTATAGAGGTAGGTATGTACATGTGTATGTATGACCCCTTGTTGCTATTTGCCACTGCAAAGCTTTAAAGAATTTCGAAGAAGCAAACAATAGGTGACATATGTATTGTTTAAGTTATCAATTTAATTATGTAGTGAACACGTGCAAGCCATAAATACCGAAAACGTTTGTTTTGCACAATGATCAAAAACTAAATAATTTAAGTAAGCCTTTGTCTTTAAGCTAACCTCCGCCGCCGCAAAGCTTTAAAGAATTTCGAAGAAGCAAACAATAGGTGACATATGTATTGTTTACGTTATCAATTTAATTATGTAGTGAACATGTGCAGGCCATAAATACCGAAAACATTTGTTTTGCCCACTCATTCAAAATGACTTATTGATAAACAATTTTATGTTATAGAGGTTTTGGAAACATTTCTTTTAGTTACTGAGGTCCAATACAGAGATTACCTATTTGACTTATCGAGGTTGCGAATTTTGAGTTATAGAGGTTTTGGGCTCTGAAGGGAAGGGAACATATAATTTTTTTAACTTATTGAGGTTTTTGAGTTACCGAGGTTTGAGTTATCGAGGTTCTACTGTCTGATCTTATAATATGTCTAATGATCTGAGTTACAGACAATCTGTGGTCTCTTTTCATTCTTCATAATATTAGAAAAACTTAAGCCTTATTATAGCATTGTGGCCAGGTAGGTATCGTGGTCTATTAGGCCAAGATTCACTGGAAGAGGCTCTTATAGCTGCAGTGGGAGCTTCTAGAGAGCTAGTACCAATCTTTTAAAGTCAGTTCTTGTTGTTAATCAACAGCTCCCCATGAACGCCCCACTGCAAGGAGGAGATTTCTCTAGTAATGTATATAAAGTTGGTCCACTAATATCACATTTATAAACGAACATATGTAGCAGAGATGTAAATCAGTGTGTCGTAAATGTGTAAATGTAAATAAGTAGTTATTGACTTTCATCTGGTTGTTTATGCAAATACATTATAATTTCATGAAACTTGTACCTAGGTATTGTTTGGTAATCGTAATATAAATAATTAATTAAAATATTTATGTTGAATAATATTTATGTCGTAGGTATATTAAATAAAGCACAAATGTGATGCCACTGAACAAACTTTCTGTCAATAAAAGGCGTAGAGTAGAGGCATCTTCAGGCTAGAGTGTGGACTATCTTTTCTCTCATCTCCTTCCAGGGAAGGTACTGAACTTTTAGCTAGCACCACCTAACTATCTAAAGATGGAATAAATGAATTAAATATGCAGTCGTTAACCATCAAGATAACAATGTAAACGTTTGTGTATTATTACCACAATAAAAAAGATTTCGTATCAGCGACATCTGTTATCTAGTAGCCTAAGCAATTTAGTGTAACAAAAGTAAAACACAAATGGTCTAAAATGTAATAGGATAAATATTAAATTTTAGTATTTTAACCACTGCAAAAGTTTACCGATATTTTGTCTTCAAAAACAAAACAGAAAAACGTATAAAATAGTACGTCAATTTCGTCTGGCCTGTGTTGTAATTAGGCCCAGCTCCACTCGTCAATAGAGGGCTGTACTTGCTTTAATAGCTTGAAACTCTTTATTTATTTATTATTATCACACATACAACTATTATCACATGTATAACCTAATTCAATAGCCTATGTACAAAAACAAAACAATTACTAAAATATCAATAAATTATAACTTAAATAAAAATTACTCTTTGTGTAAACACATAACACAATAAGCTACCCGTGTGAATTCGTTCAATGTACATGAGAAGAGATCTATCTCATGGGCCAACGTATTGAGCGCTCGGAGCGCGCGCGCGAGCGGTGTGCGCTGCAGCAGGCAGGTACACGACCAGCAGCTCCGGCTGCCGGCGCCGCCCTACGTACTCGTCCGGGACGCTCAGCTGCATTACTTCCAATACGCGGGGATTATTAAGCCTTCCGCGCATCGTTTTAAATAGGTAGACGGCGAGCGCAACCTCCCTTCTTACTGTTAGTGTGTAATAACCTACCATACCCAGAACAAATAGAGTAGGATACAACAGCGGATAACCCGGGTAAACCCCATATTGCTTCATATACACGTACCTAACAAATTTATTCTGGATACGTTCTAGCATTAGCACGTACTTCTCCTCATGTGGTGACCATATCACAGCATTGCACTCCAGGTGGCTCTTCACTAGTGCCTCGTATAGTGCTTTCAAAGCTCCTATATTTGTGAAGCGGTTGGCTTGGCGCAGTAAAAGTCCCAGGTTCTGGTAAGCTTTCTTACACACATTAGTAATATGCTGCCGGAACTGAAGGTCAGAAGTAAAATGCACACCTAAATCCTTAACTTCTTTGAGGCGCTGTAGCGGCGTCCCGTCCATAAGATACTGGTAATGACTCGGGGCGCGCGCACGGCTGAAGGATAATACGGAGCACTTAGCCACATTAAAGTGCAGTTTATTTTCTAAACTCCACCTTATAACACTATCCAGATCCTGTTGAAGCAGGCTGTGGTCAGCACTGTGCTTCACCTCCGAAACCAGCTTCAGATCATCAGCAAATAGTAGAGGCGTTGACCTACTCACCACTTTAGGCAAATCATTGACCATCAGAATAAACAGTAAAGGTCCTAAATTACTGCCTTGATTTACACCAGATCTTGTGGGGTAAGGGTCCGAAAGATGACCGCCACAGTCGACATATTGAAATCTATTCTGCAAATAACACGCAAAAAATGTAAGGGTGCGCGGAGTGCATCCCACACCAGCCAGTTTTAATAATAAGATGTCATTATCGACTGTGTCGAACGCCTTTCGGAAGTCTAAGTAAGCAACGTCCACTTGTAGTCCAGCATCCACCGCAGGCACTAAATGTGTCATCAAATCGCCCGGGACGGAACCCATGCTGTGCGTCAGACAACTGAGCACTTACCTGTGGGTAGAAAGCACTGTGGATGGCCGTTTCGTACTATATACCTCTGCGGTCGTAGTAGCAGTATTAGTAGCGGTTTGCCGTACAAGAAGTCGCAGCTTCGTACTCCACGCAGGATTTTTTTAAGTGATCTAATCTTATAATGAAGTAAGTATAGGTACTTATTAAAATTAACTGGATATTAAAAAGTATACGTTTATACCACCTAGGTAGGTATATCAGTTGACTAGAATCCATAGTACAAGCACAAGCTCTGCTAAGTTTGGGATTAAGTAGAGGGCGTTGTATAAATGTATGAGGTATATTATTATTATAACTCGAGGTGTGAGTGTGCATCGTAAATTACCAAATTACCTACAGCAACAAACCTGCCGTTTCACTCAAAAATGTTTCTTATTACAAGGCATCAAGGTATAAGATAAAGGTTCTGTATGTGTTACTGCATTATTAACTCCAAAATAATTTTTCATGAAAGTTCATATAATTTAAATGCCGCTTCATGATAATGACTACATACAAACTCTTCTACTTAAGTGGAAATTCAAAACACCCTTAGGTACTTAATTGAGGGGTGGATTTATGACCTTTTAGTTGCCATACCAAATCAAAATTAAATCTATAGATTTAATTTTCTACTACGCTAAAATTATGCAGTGATTAAATATACTCGTACAACTTCTAATCCTAAGATTTTCCGTGTCACTTATTCTGTTTTTTTTTTCAGTGAGGCGGCAGGCAAAATAATGATCTGATGGTAAGTGCTAGATATCATAAAAGTCAATAATACCAGTGTATCTAATGGGATTAGGTAGGTTCCGTAACTTCTAAAATTTATTTTTATTTAAATACCAATTAATTATCATTCATTCTTCATGTGGTGACGGTGTAATAAATAATACACGGTGTTGCGATTATGTTCTCATGTCACGGTTGTCAAAAGCCAACTTACAGGAAAGTAGATACGAAGATTTTAATACTACAAGAACAAAAGAATGTTAACTTAACATAAAGCCGATTTTTAACATGATAGGTTTACTACTTAGGTACCGTCCACATATTTACCATACGTGTCCAAATGGATAAAGAGAATTGTGCCCGCAGTGGGTCATTAATAGGACTTATGGCAATATTTAGAGGAGGCCTATGTCCAGCAGTGAACGTCAATTGGCTGAGATGATGATGATGATGGAAATAGACCTTCTCTAACTTCCTTTTCCAACGAACACGATCGTATGTATACTTACCTCCCTCTGCCATCATCCTGACACCTCTTTTTGCATAACCTTTCTAACTCATTGATCTGCCTTATTTAGCACTTCTACTTCTTAGGTGCTCTGCTCAGGGATATAAGACAGAAAATCTAATTTTTTTTGTTGTTGTAATTATTTGTTATTCGTGTAATAAATCCAAATTATTACATGTAAGGGGTAAGCTCTGTGAAGGTAAATTACATAAATAGGTATGATACTTACTAAAAACGGAAATTAGTCATAACCAAAATAAAAATTACACGCTAGCATCATAAGTAATATTAAATTGAACTAATAATTTTGGTATCGCATTTGCACACACATCAAACTACAGGTAATTGTTGAAAAATGTGTCTTATAATGAAGAAAATAAGGAAGACTGTTGATGTTTTGTAGACCTAGATAATTATCGTTCCTTTATACAGGCTGTTTTATGAACGTGTTTAAGTGGTAAAGAAAAATGTGTAAGTTCGCATGATAAAACCTTTTTAATGGGTACTTAATAATGAGTAATAAATGTCCAAACCAAATTATTGTTGAGGCTAAAAAATAAAAAAGAAACGGTGCGCATAGAGGCTTTGAAATTAGCATAATTAATTATGTATTTATTGTGTAGGTAATAGCCTTTTGAGTATAAAATATGTTCTGTGGTAATGGCCTTCCGGCTCGACGAGAAGGGTGGCGGGAAATAGTTGGATAAGAGGCGAATGAGTGGAGGATCGGTATAAGTGGTGTAAGCTTGGGGAGGCATGTCCAGCAGTGAACCGATCATGGCTGAGAGTTATATGGAGCGATGTCCTTCAGGTGGTTAACTTCATCGTTACCAACTCTTCTCATCCTATGAAAGATGTGACAGTTGAGAAGAAGATTTATTTTCTTTTTTGTATAGGGCGCCTTCAAATTTGCCGCTAAGTGTCGCGCGGAGGCAGCGCGACTGCAGCGCTGCGGTCGCGCTGCTTTGTAAATTCATAGAGATAAAAAACGCGCGACTGCAGCGCTACGCCCGCGCTGCGTCCCCGCATTCGTTCATCAATCGACTAGTGTTGTTTAGAATACTTTTTCTTTTTAATAGTAACACTAAGAGCAGTGTATTTTCGTCTGAGTCCATCGTAAAACTAAAACACAACACTACCATTCTCAAACCTAGCGACGGCAGCGCGACCGCAGCGCTGCAGTCGCGCTGCCTCCGCGCGTCACTTAGCGGCAAATTTGAAGGCGCCCTAAATAGGTAATATCCGTGCGTGGTGACGGAGTAAGTAAACAATATTATGTCACCACCCCATCCCATGTGTGTCGTAAAAACCGACTAAGGACTAACCGTAAATATTATCTTTACGAAGTAAAAAGAAGGAAAACTTCAAATTAATCCCCATACCAATCCGTCCGGCCAGCGTGGTATTAGTAGGCTAAGTATCCCTCTGTCACGGGAGGAAGCCCGTCCCCGCAGTGGGACATTATGATAAGTAATATCAGCAAAATTTTTCTTCGTCGGCTTTTATGATTTCACCGGGATGAGTTGGGATTGTGACACCGTTTATTATTCATCTTACTTTGTCATTACCACCTGGTATGACGGACGTGATAACCTTATCAGGATCTCTCCTTTTGGAAAAGTCAGTTGAGAAAGTGTTTTTTTTTGTTTTCTTTATATGATTTATCGCGTTGACGTCATTGCACTCAAGGGTTTGTAGAGCGCCTGACAAGTTTTATTTACCTATATACGGTTTGTTTCGAGTTTTTCGTCTCTAGGTAGGTACTATGTTTTCCAAATTACCTTAATTCACCTTTTACTATTGGTACCCACAGAACGAATGGGTTTTGAGATTTAGTAATCTTACCTATTCTTTTCCGTTTTATGTCCTTGAAGTGGCAGACGAGCTAACGGGCAACCTGACGCGGACGGTCAGTGGTAAGTAGTAAGCCCCGTCTTTCGCGTCTCGCCAACTTAACTCGCTAAAAAATAGGATGGAGATCTATTTAAATCAACTTAATTAACAACTTACTACTTAACTCGCTACTGTACCTATTTGTCGATGTGTAAATTGGGCTTTATGGACGGCGCCAAACCACACTGTCTACCCTTGGAACCAATGTTTTCTTTATAACTCATTTGACATACTACTTACTAGTTAAAAACACAATTCAATCCGTAACGTTAACGAAATAAAGGAACAAAGTCAGTTAATGACAGACATTGAGTACAATACCTTTATTTTGACAATGACTACTACATTATAACCATAGTATGAGAGTTACGTAGTGGTTTATATTAGTGATTCATACTAAAATATAGTCTAGGAGATTTATTTACAGGGATTTTTTATTACATAAATTATTATGTAAAAAAAAATCCCTACGAACGAATATTAGGGTAAGGTTGCGACTATTGGACCACTTAATTTTAAACAGACCTGGTATCTAAAATAACGCATGAAATAAAGCAAAATCTGTGTAAACGAGTAGTCTGTATCTTAATATTCAATTATCGGTAATTAACATAATTAAATTAATTTTATTATGTATATAGTCACAAAAGAAGAAGATAACACTTTGTGATGGTTTCCTTGTTTGAACCATCGTCTCTTTCATCGGACCACTTAGTTGCTATAATTGGACTTAGGGATTATAGGTGACTGGTCCATTCAAGGTGCATGTACAAAAATTAATAAAGTAAAATTTTTTTTTATCAAATTTCTTTTATTTTCGAAAATAAATAGTGAGTTATATTAATTAGTCGCTTCTAATTATATTTCTTTATTTGGCATGTAAAATCACAAAAATATTTCAGGTTCGTCAAATCTTCTCTGTAACCTCGCTTTTGGCACTCGAAACATTCTGATTACCTCTTCTTTTTTCCCTAAGCTAGTTTCATACTCGCCTCTCTCTTCTCCTCTTTTTGCCATGCTAAAATAAAAAGATTTGTTTTTTAAATAACACACATTATAGAAGTTGCCATGATTGGACCGGTTTAATGAAAGAGCATCGTGCCAGTCCATTGATAGAAACTCGGTAACATCCACTAAAATATTTATTTAAAAAAAAGAAGCACGTTACTCAACAAAAATAAACTATAGTAAGTATGCTTAATTAATTTACTGTACTAGTAAAAAAAATCACATTAAAATAATTAATACAACAGTTACATGCTAGTATTTGCCGCGTAAAAATTATATTCGAGGTCCGAGAAACAAAGCGAAGTACGTCCATTCCTCATGCTGCCTGCTGCGGTACTGGCGGTTGGAGGGCGGTGTGGGGGGTTGTAAAGCTATCGTTTTGATGCAAATATCGGGTTCAAATATGAATAGATCGCGAAATATTAAAGTGGTCGAAACAAAGCGCTAGTCCAATGATCGCAACCTTACCCTAATTCGTTTATATTAAAACAATGCCTCCAGAACTAGAGCGTTGATTTCGAAAACTTTTTGTTTAATTAACTTTGGATTTTGAAACTTTGCAAGTTAACAGTGATTTCTGATAATTTCATGTTTTATTATTGAAACACTAGATATACCTATAGTTATTATCAGACAGGAACGGTACGGTGACATTTCATCTTTTCCGTGTTACTTAGTTTACTTTTGTAGAAATTCAAAATAAAAGCTATCAACTTATGAACCCGAACTGATAGAAAAATAAAAATATTATTTAGACGTGATTATTTAATAAAATTATATGAAATATTTGGTTTATATCCCATCTTCAACCTTATTATGTAAAATATAAACATATAAATTTTAAAATCGTATGCGCGACTCGGAACGAATCTCAATAGAGATTGACACAATAAAATTGTTAAAATCGGTTTTTTTTTATTAAATTGATTAATCGATTAATTTTTTTTTTAAATATTCCTTAATTACATTTCAAAATTCTTATAAATATAAGTTTGTTTGAAATTATATGGAATGGTATCTTGGTTTGGTATCGTGTTGGTGGATAAGACACATTGGTGTATTGGATTTGTAGCGAAAGTATTTTGTTCGTCTTTTTAGACGGCTAAAACATAATAGTACAGGTTTTCCGAATTATACCCTGCATGTTTGGAGGCTGTACAGGTGGAGGAGACTGGAATCCTTTCATTATTAATATTAATTCAGACGATTTTAAGTTAATTATTCAGGTCAGTGACGAATCAAGTAATTCATCAGATGAATCACTTGATTCGTCATAATTAATTTATTTTTGAAAAAATAAAGTTTTTTATTTTGTACCCATAATCGATTTATTCTTGTTTGTAAATTATATCGGTTAGATATATAATCGGTATTTTTAAAAACGATTTTAGTGTTACTACATCTCTAGTAATGACAAATACTAAACGTCACCGTACCCATAAGATCTGAAAAATGGTATAGGTAGGTACTTACTTTATCTACACGAAAACATTTTTCTTGAATAACCTCTTTAATCAACAAAATCTTTAAATACCTAAGTTTACCTACCTATTTCTATAATAATTAAAATGTAGGTAGGTACTGCTATCAAAATTATTTCTCTCGATTTCAAGTACAGGCAGTATTACGCATAGTAATTACGCAGTTTTTCAACTGAATAGATTTCTAGCTCATTCTTTATGTGACTTTTTTATAAACGAGAAAGGAAAAACGTCGATCCTCTAGCCTACATTTCGCCCTACCACCGCGGTTGTCATGTACACAGGCGGACTCAAACTGTAAACAAAACATCGATCGATATTACTCGCCACCACAAGTAAAAGCTTTGCAGCATTCGTAACGACAACTCGTTTAGCAAAATTAAAAAATAAAATAATTTAAAAACAAAAACATTCCGCCATTTTAATTTGCGACTCGCGTTTTGACAGCAATTTAGGCGGGAAATGCTTTTGGTATCTGACGTTAGATCACGCGAATGAAGTATTTGTTTTTCGTGTGGGTTTCTTTACGTCTCAAACTGTGGAACAACGTGGCTTCCTGTATGGAGAGATGGTTCGGTGATAAACGTTTGTGGTTATTCGGGAACAACCTGCCGCTCCTGCCGCGAAGGTCAGTACTTATTTGAATTTTGTTTTCTACTAAGTATTGTCAATAAACAAGTGATTTTAGAGTTATTTTTAGTAATGTTAAAACACCTCTTTTCAGTTAAGATTCAGTTTACCTACGTTTTAGTGAAATTAAGTTATTTTTTACTATCCCGGCTCAATAAAATTTACGAGTTAAAATGTAACGAGGTCTTGCTTGTGAAATTACGAAGTGAAATTAGTAGCTGACGTAGGAAAATAAAAAAAGATCTTTACTACTAAGTACTTACTAATCATAACAACATACAAAATGTTTTTTCTTATCGAAGTATAGAGATGAAATTAAAGTAGGTACCTATCTCGTAATAGTATCGTATAGGTATACCTACTACGAAGAATTTGACGTGTGTTACCGTTTATTTTTAGTTAGTTTAGTTTATTAGTAATTAGTTTTTTTAAATCAATAAATTTTGACTAAAATTTTTCCGAAATAAATGAAATGACTATGCTTTTTATTTTTTTATATTTTTGTACATATTTTCTCAAAAAATATACTTATTTTAAAATATCAACAACATAAGGTCATGGCTTAAATAGTAACTAACTTTAACATAAAATCCATTCCTATTTTGGTTAAAGTGGAAAATGTGCTCTACATAGTACGAAGAATTCATAGCTCATGGCAGTAAAGTTCTGTAAAGTTCTGGAATGGCGACAGTACGACGCAAACTTGGTTGACCCCTCACGTGCTTGATCTTGATAAAATAAGCAGGTTAGGTTAGGTACGATAAATGAAGTAGCCACAGGACTGCGCGCGATGCAATTATTGTACTTAATTGGCACTGATACAATGATGTTGATGATAAATGTCACTATAAAGTGCGATTTACAAATCGACAAGAACAGTAGCGAGTTAAGTAGTAAGTTGTTGATTAAGTTGATTTAAATAGCATGTCAATTCTCGTTCCTAAAATTCGGTTAAGTTAACTTTTAGTTGTCATATTTTTGCTATTGCAATTGTAATCTTTTATGGTCGTGTTAAAGTTTTATTTAGAGTGTAACAATTTGACAACTAAAAGTTAACTTAACCCAATTTTAGGAACGAGAATTGACATGTAGATCTCCATCCTAGTTTTTGGCCAGTTAAGTACTAAGTAGCCCCCTCTCTCGCGTCTCGCCAACTTACTTGTCAATGTGTAAATCGGGCTTAATATTCCATTAATGTCCCAATGACTATCTTCAGCAAAGAAAGGAAAGTTACTAGGCCTTATAATACCACGCTTTTCATAGGGCATAGAGTTTTCTATCAAGTTTTTCTTCTTGTTTTTTTTTAGACAATGGCTGCGTAGCAATTCGTATAGCGGCTTTTATGACACCAACGTAGGTAATGGGATAGGTTTGGGAGTGTACATAAATATTAAAATAAATTATGATATGGTACCTATCGACAAGCAAATTGGGCTGCAAGTCAACTCTGGCGAATAAGGCCAAGACGCCAGCGTGACGTGGTCACACGCTTTCTCGTGAAGTAAAGCTTAACAGTCTAGAAGATTGGGATGTGATGACAGAGGCAAACATTAGATTCTGATCGCTGTTCGCCAGAGGTCTTAGTCGGCTTGTGTACGATATGCTCATGACACTGACAATCCTCAGTGCCATGAAAGCCTTTCGGTATTTGCACAAGTTTAAAAGAACTCTGTAAAATCACATCTTACTTTAAACTAGTCAGAGAATGCAATGGCACATACAAGTATGAAATTCGTGTTATCTAGCAGTACAACTACTATCTAAATAAAATAGGAAACTTTATTATCGTGTTCTGAAACAAAGTTGTTATCACAAGATTTGTGTTTTTAATTTATTTTATCAATAGAACTGTTATCTAAATCTAGATACGTCATTTAAGCTTTGGAAAAGTTGGACGTAGTTCTTATTTATTGGTTATTGTGTTTAACTTAGGTAGTGTAAGTTTAATTTTCCAATCTTAAAATAGTCATTCAGGTAGTTTATCTTAACTTCGTTATAAAAAGAAGATGTTTGTAAATGACGCTCTACGGCATAGATGCTCTAACAAAGTGTACGGGACTGCTACGGCGTAGACGCTCTACGAGACGCAACTGACGTTTGACACCGAGAATAATGCCCGATTTACACATCGACAAGTACAGTTAAAAAGTTAGCGAGTTAAAAAAATAGACAGTTAAGTAGTAAGTAATAAGTAGTAAGTACAGTTCACACGTAGGCGAGTACAGCTCATAAGTTGCCGATCAGAGACGAAGACTAGTCGCGTCGTGCGTGCTTTGCCTGAGATTGTTTACGGTTATTTTAATCGATAAAATGGACATTGAACAATTAAATACACATTTACGCACTATTATACGAGAAATAGTATTAACACTGAACATGCAACACATTAAAAATGAAATTTTAATAAAAAGTATACCTACTTAGAATAATAAAAAAATAAATATTCCTCACACTTTCACACAACGCCATCTAGTCCCAAACTAACCAGAGCTTGTACTATGTGTACTAGACAACGCATAAATATACTTAAATACTTTTTTTATATAGATACACATTATACATAGAAAAACAGACAAAAATAAATACGACATTAGAACTTGTAAACTGTACTACACTCGCCCGTCTACACGGCGGGGTGAGGGAGGTACAGCTCTATTAGGACATTGTATAAATCTGGCAATATTTCTATGTTCTGATAGTCAATTTAAAACCGTCGCGTTTGAATATACTGCAACACAACTGCACACTAGCCGATCGAAGTCTTCTGAAAAAATGTGGACTATGGTCTTCATATTTTTTTTTATTTGTCCAACATATCATCAACTATTTTCAATATATTTTTCTTAACACAATGACGTAGACTTATTACTCTTCTCTTTGACAAACGTCATTCTTCTAGACTAGATTTATTTTATAGTGTGATTTAATTTTTAGTATATCTTTATTATTTTATAAATGGAAATTTCAGACTAGTGGATTTGTCCACTGCTAGACATAAGCCACATAAGTTTATTACTTATGTTAGGCCTAGCCGTAGCTTATTAATACCTTTACATCAATGTTAGGTTAATCTTCAAGTTTTTTGAACCTTGGAAAGTGATCGTGGCTATAAAATAATGGTGTGCAGCTAAGTTTAAGTTTAGAATATCTGTGCAAAATGAGGGGAGAGATAAACAGATCTGTTGCTTCTCCTGAGGTTATCTCCTCAAGGTAAATATACATTTTTATGCTTTATTTTTCCTACAACGTACCTACTGGTGACGAATCTATACATAGTATGAAATAAAGCCGCTTTTTCTGTCCCTAAGTCCTTTTGTATACCTACTTAAATCTTTAAACCACGCAACGGATTTTGTTGCAGTTTATTTAAATAGATAAAGTGTTTCAAGAGGAAGGTTTATATGCATAATATAGTATATAAACCTATATAAATTTAGAGATTTCTATTGAAGCTGTACTTAAACATATTTTAAGGACATTCTGTAATAGGCGCCCGTGCGGAGCCGGGGCTGGTCGCTAGTTACAAAATATACAAAATGTCTACCTACGCTCTTGTGGGTATCGAAAAAGCTTATTAAAAGTCACACAAATTCATCTCTACATAAGAAAAACAATCGTGGTTTCCTAATTTGTTTGAATTTCCTCCGTCACTTTTGAGTGGGACTCCTTGGGACAGTCATGATTTTCAGGAGTTGCGTTTGTTGTGGGAACCCGAAATGCTATCATCATATCAGCCTATGGACTTCCACAACAGGACATAGGCCTTCTCCAAACTTCCACCCTGCGCGGTTCTATACCTCCCTCAACACTCAAATTCCCGCCGTTCCAACTAGGTCGGATGCTACTATATATAGGTACCTATATTTTGTGGCTACCATCCATTGCTTTTATTCCTGGGCTGTATTCGCGCTTTCCATTAGTTTTAATGCTGTATCTTGATGAAAAAAGCAATGTTAGACCCCTGCCAAAAAAAAAACGCCAAGAACACGTTCGGCCTCTTCACAAGTTCGCTGACTTTCAGATTTGGTATCGGAGAAAACAAAGTTTCGGATTTGATCATCGAAAGAGACTTAGGATTAAACATAAAGAAACAGTTTCCAATATCTAGTAGGTTATGAGATCAAAGTGACATTGTCTATTTTAGGTTTAATATTAAATATATAATGTGATTAAAATACACTTTGTGAGGGATGTATGTACTTTACAGCATCTGTAAGTGATCAGATGCTGTGAGAGTTACCATCATGTCTACGAACTTGTTTTGTTGGTGATAATCTTGCCGGACCAAATGCTTCTGTCAAGATATCAGCTCTCGCTTAATTCACTCGAATCATGCAACAGGTACAACAATATGTCACCACCCCATCTCATCTCATGGGTGTCGTAAAAACCGACTAAGGGACTATCCGTGAATATTAACTAAGTATACGAAATAAAATGTTATCAATTTAGTGTAAAAGTTACAAAAAAACGTCCCTGAAAGAAAAAGTCCGCTGACTGGAGGTTTCATTTCAGCTTGATTGTGGCTGAAGTAAGGACATTAGAAGTATGTTTTTTATTTTGTTAAACATAAAAAATACAGAACTAAAAGTTAATACCAATTTATAGTTCGCAAGACTTAATTTTAGTAAATATTCCGCTGGCTGGAGGTCGGTTAGAAAAGTTTATATTTCCGTTTATTATACGGAACAAATTCTGTTTTCAGCATAATTCAGTAGAACATATCCAGATCTAATTTTCTGCATTACTCATTAGTCTCTTAGACAGGGGATCCCGCTGGGTGTAGACACATGTTTTTTTTTACTAGTTTTTACTAGTTGCTGCATCGCACTGATCGCAGAAACAATTTCGTTTCCTCCAAAATGATTTTGTTGAGATTACAATGTGATAGTTCGCGGTCTCGGGTTGGTTTAAAGTACCTTTGGATTTAAGTACTTTTAAAACTGGGTAACTACCATAAAACATGCTTTGTTTTCAAAGTTTGAACTTTGATATAAGTAGTTAATATAATTTAAATATAAATTAAATACTGTAGTATATATGAGAGTGGTCATATACGCACATCTAGTATGACATTTGTCTCGAGCGCATACGTCAAAAGTACGGGCGGAGAGGGATCAGTCAGTAGCCGAGCCAAATACCAAAAATATTAATAAGTACTTAAATGCGGTAAATACTACAAATATTATTTTCATATTGATTTGATTTGATACTCTTTCCCCACCAGGTCCCGCGCGAGCAGTCGCGCGATGGAGCGGTACGAGAAGCTGGCCAAGCTCGGCGAGGGCTCCTACGGTCTGGTGTACAAGTGCCGCAACAGGGACACCGGCGAGGTGGTCGCTGTCAAGAAGTTCGTAGAGAATGAAGATGACCCGCTCATTAGGAAGATCGCTTTGAGAGAGATACGGATGCTTAAAGTAAGTACATAACGCCTACGAGATGGTAAATGCCACTAATGGAGATGTTAGCAATGCTAGTCCACAGCCAATTCGCTGCTTACCCTCGACAAAAGCTGTAAAGTTTTACAAATATATAATGTCACTATCTATAAACACTCTATATCTAAACACAGTTTTTATATAACTAACGGCCGAATACTCAAACGTCTTTTAAGGGCGTTTACGCGGCTCACTAGCGCCGACAATAGAAATAAAATCATGATTCGCAAATAAGATCAATAATGCAAAATGTTGGTAACGAAGTCTTGAGAAAAGGCAATAAAGTATTTGTATAACCCACTCTCTCAACACTTTAAATGATTTTTTAATTAGATAAATAATCTATATCTATACTAATATTAAGTATAAAGAGGTAAAGTTTGTGTGTTTGTGACGTTGTAGGGGGTAATCTCTGGATACTACACCGATTTTAAAAATTATTTCTGTGTTGAATAGTCCTTTTATTGGGGAGTGTCATAAGCTATACAAGTATCACTCTATGACTAATAGGAGTGGAGCAGTAATGAAATATGTTTAAAAAAACGACACGTTTTTTTGCCGCCTAACGAAGTGGGCACGGGTCAGCTAGTTCATTATAAACAAAAAAGGCCGTTTTTTTCCGAATGCGAAATTTAACTAAACATTGAAAAACATTTAAAGTGTTGAGAATGTGTTAGATATACGGATGCTTAAAGTAGAGAATATTATTTATTTATTTTATTTTATTTTATTTTAAACTTTTTGCACAATGTTGTACAAAGGCGGGCTTAATGCCTTAAGGCATTGTCTACCAGCCAACCTTTGGGTGATGCAGAGAAATTGAAATGGTAGGTGCAGCAAATTAAAATCAAATGATTTAACATTAACTTTGAATTAATACTAAAATACACACTATACATAAAAGAATACATATTTATATATATACAAGACAAAATATATAAATAATGAAGGAAGAAGGAAGTTATTCCGCTAATAATTAATGCATAATTGGCGAACTCTTGTTTTAAATGTAAGTTGATTAGTGGACATCCTGATTTCAAGAGGGAGGGCATTCCACAAGAGAATAGATTGAATCATAAAGGAAGAGTGAACTGAAGCAGAGCTATGGAGAGGACAAAGAAGGAGAAGATTATTTGTCGAGCGAAGGTTTCTATTGTGACTCGAACAAAGGTACTGAAAATGAGGTGTAAGATAAGAAGGAGCATTAGGAGAAGTAAGAACAGAAAATAGGGTTGTCAGCGTCCGAAGGTGTCGTGGTTGGCGTATGGGCAGCCACTTTAATTCTAAACGATAAGATGAGACGTGGTCGAACTTACGAAGATTGAAGACGAATCGAATGCAGTTGTTTAGAAGTCGATCCAATTTATCATTCAGGTCGAGGTAGCACAATTAGTCATTCAGGTCGAGGTAGCACACATCACCATAGTCGATGATTGGGAAAATTAAGGATTGCGCAAGCATTGCTTTGGTACTATGTGGTAGAAAGTTCCTGAGACGATAAAGGGAACGTAAAGAACCTGTTACCTTCTGACTAACGTATTTAACTTGATTTTGCCAGTTCAGGGTGGAGTCGAGATATATCCCTAAATCTTTAACATGATTACTGTAGGGAATGATACATCCATTAAAGATAATAGGCAATGTAGAATTTAAATTAATTTTACCTACCATCCGTGTGTCCAATATTAGAGAAATTGGTCTCATTATTGTTTATTTAGCTTATAATGACAATAGCCAGCTCGTTATTTTAGATAAGTCAAGGTAATTTATAGGATATGGGAATGGTAGTAAATTTAAATTAGGTGCTAGAATTATGTTTGTGTCTATCTAAGTAGTTACCTAATCAACTTTTCATGAGTTTTAGAACTTAATGTATATAAAATGCGCTATCACACAAGATTTATTTGTACTGCAGTAATAGTGAATAATAGCTATCTTGATGTTTATATTACCTACCTTGCAAAGGTCACTGCGATTAACGAAGTAGCTGGCCACTACCTAAGTATCGATTATGCATTCGTAATGCAATGAAACAAAGAAAATTGTCGCATGTAGAAAACATAAGTCGTTGCCACATGCCATCACTATAATAAATTGGTTAAAGAGAATTCTATTGTCCATACTAATATTGTAAAGAGGTAAAGTTTGTGTGTTTGTGACGTTGTAGGGGGTAATCTCTGGAACTACTGAACCGATTTAAAAAAATATTTCTGTGTTGAATAGACTATTTATCGGGGAGTGTCATAGGCTATATAATATTACGCTATTACTAACTGGAGCAGTAATGAAATATGTTTAAAAAAGGGACGCGTTTTTATCGCCGCCTAACGGAGTGGGCACGGGTCAGCTAGTTTTGTTATAAAGACAACTTCCGGACTAGGGATATGATATGGTGGGATATGTCATGAGGACCTTTATAAACAAACATTTAATGGACAAAAAGGACATTCATTGACTCCGGACTATAATTTGTGGTTTGAGCGATCTCCTTGTACGGTATCCGTATAGAGAGAGAGAGACACACAACGCCAAAGGAATAGTGTCGTAATCTAAACCCTAAAATTACCATTTATCAACGTGACGTAAAATACATAGGTACATACATAAACTCACGCCTTATCCCTTCCGGGGTAGGCAGAGACGACAGAACGCCACTACTAAGACGTGACGTAAAATAATATAAGTATTTTCACCTTACCATACCATGAATGCTGTTAATGCTAGCCTGGGAATTGCAGTCCAAATTATTCTCCATAGTTACTTGTAACATAAAAAATATGGCAGAAATAATATAAACTTTCCTTGCAGAACTTGAAGCATGCTAACTTGGTGAACTTAATCGAAGTGTTCAGAAGAAAACGTAAACTGCACCTCGTCTTTGAGTACTGCGATCACACCGTGCTACATGAGTTGGAGAAATATCCTACAGTAAGTTATACTTAGTTACTTTAGAACATAAATTACCTATATGTATTATTATTTAGGACATAATAAGTGACATCCGCTCAGAACAAAGCAGATTTTGTAAGTACCTATTGTTGTACTTGGCGTAATAAGGCGTAAATATATGTATGTATGTAGAGTTATAATTATCTCTCCGAAAATAAATTGCTTCAAAAGTCTATTTCATCCCAAAGTGGTCGTAAAAGCTGGAAAAGGAACTTTAATTACTTTTTAATAATTTTATACAAAACTCGATGACATATCTAGGCAGCATGGTACTTGTAAGTTGTTTGTACTTGTGTGTAGTTTCTCTCCTAAGATTGGAGTAGGTCTATTCTCTTACCAGGTTATTCATGACATCAATAATAATATTGTATAGTATTATATAGCTATCGATGATCGTAAAGAAATATGGAAAAGCAAGGAGTTGCATGGGCGTTTTTACCGGATCTTGAATGGGCCTGATGTTGACACATTAGCATCTGTGTCCTGGCTGCGATTCGGTGATCTCTTTGGAGAAACTGAAGGTTTTGTATTTGCAATGATGGACGAAGTCGTAATGACTAAGAATTATCGGAAATATATCCTGAAGGATGGTACAGTTGACATATGTTGGGCATGTCACTGTCCCGGAGAATCACTCAGACATATTGTTTCTAGTTGTTCTCGTCTTGCGAATGGTGAATACTTGCATAGACACAACCAAGTAGCCAGAATTGTCCACCAACAACTTGCTCTTAAATATCATCTTGTCGATGCAGAAGTACCGTATTATAAGTATGTACCTGACCCAGTTCTCGAAAATAGTAGTGTTACATTATATTGGGACCGATCTATCATCACTGATCGGACTATTTTTGCCAATAAGCCAGATATTGTGGTGATAGATCGGTCAGAACGCCGTGCAATGATAATCGATGTCACCATTCCTCATGACGAGAATCTTGTTAAAGCAGAAAAAGACAAACAAACGAAATATTTGGACTTGGCTCACGAGGTTGTCGACATGTGGAATGTTGATTCGGCGATCATTGTTCCGATAGTACTTTCGGTGAATGGACTTATTCCAAAGAGTCTCTATCAACATCTAAGGAGACTCTCGCTTGACAGTTGGATCATAGGTCTGATGCAGAAGGCAGTACTGCTTGACACGGCACGTATTGTGAGGAGGTTCCTATCTCTGGAGCCCTAACCACCAGTAGCTTGGTCCCTGTACCCGATGCTGGTGGGTCTATCTTTTTTTTATATATTTAAATGTCTATAATTTTATATTTATATTTAAAAATGTAAATAAATGTGAAAAAGGTAAATAAAGAAAATAATAATATTGTATAGTACAGATACAGACTAGGTATGTCTGTTCAAATTTCCACGTTTCTTGATGGAAGTTCGTCCTTGTAGTGGGAATTATTTTAGGTACCTACTTGTGCTATGAAATTTTTAAATGTCAATACAAAATACCTTCATGACAAAGAACGAACAACACATTAATGTAAAATCAATACAACTTTATAAAAATACATAGCAATCACGTTCTATAAAAAAAATATCAAAATGTCAAATTCAAGGCCGACATCCAGCTGTCAGTTTTGAACGTCATTAACCCTTCTTACGCTATTGGGGGTCACGGTCCTGTCTAATAAGGGCTTCACGATAAACAACGATAAATATAAGTGCCCAAACAAAATGTAACAACTTCGTTTGACACGCGACACGAAACTACTTTGTATTAAAAATATTAAAAAAAACTTTAGGTATTCGCTAATTTCTGTTTTATTCGTTTTAACGAAAAGTCTTTTTACCTTTGATTTATTATTTTGTATAAAAACTAAGTACCTCGAAGTATGAAGGTCGTTTTTATGTATACTCATAGATTTATTACTTTTGGTTTGTTAACGAATATTTTTTGTCAGTTTTGTGTAAAGCCCACTTAAATTGGTTCGAAACGACCCCTCAGGAACGGTCCGTCTTCTTTCATGATCGGTCCACTTTCCCGGTCTAGATTCCCAATCGGTCTACTTAGTTTTCATTATCCGTCCATTTCCCAAATCGTCTACTTTCCTGTTCCGTCACCTTTCTCAAAACGTCAATTTTTTTTTATTGGTCTACTTTCCTAATCTGTAATATTTTGGGAGTAGAATGTTCAAAACAAAACGAAAAAAAAGTATTAAGTACACTATAAACTAAAAGTTTTAGTTTTTAATTTATAGATTCAACTCACAAATTCTCTTTTCATCTGATACGTATACCTTGGTATGTCTACTATCTGTGTCCTGGCTGCGATTTGGTGATCTGTTTGGAGAAACCGAAGGTTTTGTCTTTGCCAATATGGACGAAGCCGTAATTACAGATAATGAATAGACAGATCGGGAAAGTGGAGCGATGGTTCCTGAGGGGAAACGACTGTAGTTATTATTTGATTTCATGGTTTAAACTATCGATGTAAGCTGCTGGACATAGGGTAATAGACATCCTCCACATTCCATATCGTAGTGTCTGCTTGTTCCCGCAGGAACAATGGGTTAATTTATATATCTAGTTATGTAGCATAATATCTCTACGTCATTCACTGAGATCAAAATAACTACATACAATAATATTTACGTATAGAAAACATAAAATTGTGGAATCAAATAAAAATGCACGGCACACGTTCTGTTTATCGGTCTAGAGGGATCCGCCTGTATAGACACGCGATTTGTGACGTCATTCGCAAGAGTTCTGCGCAATTGAATAATAGATAAAAATATAAAGTACCTTTTCGTAGCTTCTCGTATAGAGGTCAGATTAATTGAATACGATAATGAAAAACATATTAGACCTTATAAAATTAACAATAAATGTTTTACACCTAAGTACTCTGACGCTTAACTAAGTACGGTCCTCTTGGGTTAGATATGGAAAAATAATAATAATAATACTATATTCTAGTTTTACTTAAAAAAATGTTTCTAGCTCTCGCCGGCCGCTCACGCGGCACGCTCGCTTCGCTCGCTCGGCTTGTGCGTCCTTTGGTCACCATACTAACCTAACCTAACCAACTGTTTCGGACTTGTACCTTAATATGTCTTAAAAGATCCATTTTCAATGAGTTTTGACTAACATCAATGGTCAAAACCACTTTTGACTGCAAAAAACAGTCAATAGTGGTTTTGACTAAGCACGTCGGTCAAAACCACTATTGACTGTTTTACGCAGTTAAAAGTAGTTTTGACCGGCCATGAGTTTTGACTGTAACATATCTACCTAAATAAGGCTTTATGAACTATATGTTAGTGGTCCGACGCTCTATTAATCAAATCTTCTGCAGCTCTTGACTTTTATTTCGCTATAATTGAGAGTTGTTTAAAAGCCTGAATGTTTCTGACATGGCTTAGCGACATTATGTATACTGTCATCAGGATTAATAACAAATACACGGACTGCCTCGTAAATAAGATACCAGTAAGCTACAATACCTACGCTACCTAATTACCCTTTTGACGCATAATGACCAACACGCGTATTGACTAATCATAAATACGCATTTTGACATACACGCAAAATGTACAATACGCATAATGCCATATACGCATAATGACCAACACGCGTATTGACTAATCATAAATACGCATTTTGACATATACGCAAAATGTACAATACGCATAATGCCATCTTTTAAGAGTAATTCACGGGTAGAAAGGAAAAGGCAAAAACAATGAAAATTATTTCTTCAAACAAAACATTTACTTACTCTTTTATAGCGAAATTAACAACTCACACTTATAAACAAAATATTTATTATCTTAGAAGGTAGTTAAATGAATTTTAGACGAATACAAATTATTTTTCTCAAAAATTGTATACAACTTATTTTTTGTCTTTTTTCCAGTCGACGCAATAAAATAGATAGTTTTATATCGAAATCAATGTCAATCTTTCTGCGATTCTTTTTGGGAACACAAAATATCGATTTTGTTATTTGGTGATCATAAAACTGTGATTCTTTTTTCAGTTTAAAAAGAAATCTAAACAAAAGTCGCGACTATAGTTTAATAAGATATCTGTGCCCAACTACAACAGATGTGTCGTTTTACGAATGCGTCATTATGCGTTATTATTTGTATTGGTCATTTTTCAAATTGGTCTAAATGCAAATGTGTCAATTTGCGAATTAGTTCTAATGCGGATATGTCATTTTACAAATGCGTCAATATGCGAAAAAAATCCTAACCATTTTGGTCATTATGCGTCAGAAGGCTAATTACGCCATCATCATAACAGCCCATTAATGTCCCACTGCAAGGACAGGCCTTCTCCCGAGAAGGAGGGATACTTGGCCTACTAATACCACGCTGGCCAGACGGATTGGTATAGGGTTTAATTTCAAGTTTTCCTTCTTTTTTATTTCGTAAAGATAATATTCACGGATAGTCCCTTAGTCGGTTTTTACGACACCCATGGGATGAGATGGGGAGGTGACATATTGTATTCTTACTCCGTCACCACTCGGAATTACACCATAGTGACATCATTTACCATATCGATCAGTAGTCACAACTATGAACTCCTGACCCAAGTACTTCAAACAAACCATAATGATGTAACAGTTACTGATTGAAACGCGTTCAATATTTACTTCTAAAACAAAAATGTTAACCTACATACCATATTTATACAATACCTACACGCTATAATATATTATTTATTATTAAATGTAAAGTAATAATGTCAATCATGTTAGTAATGGGGTCAAAGGGCTCTTGTTGTTTTGAGGTTAAACGGTTGGTCACTATGGGTCAGTTATTAAATTTCTGATGGCGTAAGATGTTGTCTATAGACAAGCCTATCCTCAAGCATATCCTCAAAGCCTGAGGTCATATGTATCAATGGGTGATTTATGTAGACTTGATTGTGTGATGAGGACGAAAAGAATCTCAAAAGATAAAAAATGATCTTGAGGCTGAACCTTATAAACCGACAAACAATAAAACAAATTGTATATTATAAGCTTACTAGTCTCATAATCTCAGACTCCGGTTAACCTAGTAATCAAAGCAATCGGTAAATTTTAATATGGAGACAGGAGCTCGGGTAACTTAGTGATCACTGGGCTGACAAGAGATAGCCTAAAAGGATCCAAGGCACTTACAAGATTTCAATTGGTATCTTTTAATGAAAATTTATAAGATGCATTAGCATTTTTCTTAAAAGTCACATTTAATCTAAGAATTAGCATTTAAATCTACCTTCTTGTTCCAGGGTTGCCCAGAACTTCTGTCAAAGCAGATAATCTGGCAAACGCTGCAAGGCATCGGCTACTGCCACAGACACAACTGCATCCATCGCGATGTCAAACCAGAGAACATTCTACTCACCAACGACGGTGTTGTCAAACTGTGCGACTTTGGGTTCGCGAGAATGATCAGTGAGTATATATTATAATGTTTGCTATTTGCGGATGACACTAGTGTACCTTTCTCAATTCTAATTAGTCTTTTATTATTCAATGTTACTGTACTACTTTTCACTATCTCCTTCCCTTTGGACATGCTCTTTTTTATGCACCATACATGTGATGTCACTAATTGACTAGATAAATAATAGTCTTAACAGTTTTTATAGTAAAATTTCATAGCTTATATCGACACAACGATACAGATATTTTTTGAAATTCTGATCGTTTTCTGCAGTTATCTTGATGATTATTTGTGAACTTCAACCTGGATGCCTTTTTTTCCATTATTCTTCTTTTTTATCGTTTAGTTATTGGTCAACCTGGTGTAGAGCCGCCCATAAGCCTCTGAATGACGTCGTGTATCTGTTCTATGTCTGAAAAAACTTCCTTGATGAATGACGTAGAGCTTAGCCCTGTTCTATGAATCGTCTATATAAAAATATATTTGATTCATTGAAATTATTAAATCTATGACAAATGACTTCTTGGAATAAGTAATTTGTCAAAGACGGTTGAACCATTTAAGTATATCATAGGGATATAAAATGTATCTTCTATTGATTTTCCATTTAGTGACTAAGTGCCATACTTATCCGTAATTTGATCCATACATAGTCTTGTGTGTCAGTCGGTATAAGGGACCATTAATATTAAAAGGGATTATTATTTTAATTTTTCTAATGATAATTAATTGATCTACATAATTATGCTCTTTCATAAAAAAGAAGTTATAATTGCCAACGTTAGATATCGATCATTTAAGAAGCTCCGATGTTATTATCTAGTTACGTGAGCTCTTTTGGCTATTAGTCCAACTGTAATAAACCTTTAATGGGACGAGTAGCGTTAAGAAACCCTAAGCCTGCGTTAACAAACATCAAAGTTGCCTGTCTTTCGGAGTAGAGCATGGGAGCGGAACAGATAAACAGGCAAATATTAACCAATAGTAGGTACTCTACAAAATCTAAGAGCGAGAATTTGCAAATATGTCTTCGTTTTCGGTAATAAAAAAAATCTCTTTATTTCAGTAATTTTATAACTAAACAATGCTGAGTCTTCCCAGTGAGTAATTACATGATACTCGTGTTGGGAATGACCCGCTCATTTCCCTTAAAATAAATTACATGTTAAATAACAAATTAAATAGCACCTAAAGTATATTTTTTTATCTCGGACACTAAAATGACAACTACTAATGTCAAACGTAAAACTAATATAGCCAGCTTTTAAGAAACAGTGCTGTCCCTGTGTTTCGATTCGTTTTGTAATTATTGTAAAATATTTACGGTTGTTAGTATAGTCGAGAACTAAATGCCTTTATCACCTCTAGAGTTAATGTTAGTTGCATTTCATAAAACTATTAGGGTCAATATCGCACAACAAAACATCAGCTAAATCATGACGATACTTTGACATAATATCAGTTCTCATGTATTAGCAAATAGTTGTTAGATATTTATAAAAACAAATAGTAGAAGTTGCTGATAGAAGAGGTAGGTACTTTATACTCTTTCCATTGGTATACAACATCCTATAAAATAGTAAATAGTTTTTCTACAAAACATGTGTAATACATAAACATACATACTGTTGGTGTGCTTAACAAATAAATAAATAATTCGAAGTAATTATTGACGCTATAGTAAACGATGACTTTTTTTTTTCTTTTATTATAAAAATTAAATTAAAAATTAAATCTAAATTCTTTAATTTTTCGAAGATATTCGTGACGCCATGAAATGATATCTTTTCGGTCGATTAACGCGCTACGTCGTTTTCTGGTCATATATTTAAATTGCAGGTGTTTTAATATTTTATATAATGTGCTTCTAGAAAAGAATGGAAGTTCGGGGTCTTTGTTTACAACTTGCAGTATCTAAAAACAAAGAGTTGGTTAAAGTAATAATGTCTTCAAGTAATAGTTTCATTTTATTCTAGTTTTAACGAATAAAGAATAAAAACCATATAAATATCAGTACAAGAATAACCTTGTCCAGGGATGGTGATTCGTTTCTATAAAAGAATTGATGTTTAATTAAGAATTATATATTAATTTCATTATGAAACAAGATTATGATTATTTTATTATGCAGACTCAAAGATTAATTGTACTTACAGCCAAATAAAAATAAATTATGTACCAAAAATAAATTTTGTTTCATTTACTTACCTGAGTTTAAAATTAGAATTTGCACATTTTATATTATTACTTCCAAAAAACTGTATAAAATTTAAATTTATCGTTAACTGTTGATAGTGGTGGTACATCACCATACATAAATTGCACAAAAAAAGGTAACAGTAATGATATTTTAGTATTCGAGATTAAAAAACAGCCTATAGTCTCTATTTACCGTAATCGGCGGTACTAACCTATATTTTTATCGGTAAGTACCGGCTGTACCGCATCACTATTTATTAGTTGTAAAAAACAGGCAACACATGAAATGTCATTTTAGTATCTGAGATAAAAAAATAGACTATAGGTAAAATAATGTTCGGTTACTCCTCACCTAGTCATAAGTATGTGATGTTCTTCTACTGAATATGTTAAAAAACGAAAACGCAGACGAATGAAGTCCGTCCGGGTTTCCCACGAAGGTTCGTGACAGTTCTCAAGCCTGAAACTCTAAATAGTTAACAAACAAACAAACAAAAATTCATAAGATACAACGATATCGCTTGTGAAAGTCGTTTTACCATTCCTTTGTCCTGTACCAATTTATCCTAATATCCTTTAACCTTTATACTATTCCCAATACAGATAGCACTGGATCAGGATATTCCATTCACACTATGATACCATTCGGCGTGGACGTGCGGAAGAAGCCAAGTGAATATTATCTTTTATTTCTTTGTAATGTTGGTATTTAAGTGAGTTAGCGTTGTTAGTATGAGTTGGTTTAAAGTAATTGTTGGTGGTACTTTACTTATATAGATTTCGTATTGAATAGGTTAATAAATACTTTAAGTTTATTATTAAAAAGATATGTATAACTATACCCCTTTCACTATATTTAACAACATTTGACAGCTTGACGTTAGTGACGTTCAGCAGTATCTCGAATGTAATCCCATTCGAATGTAAGCGATTTCGCGATTTTTCAAATTTCTTTATTTTACACATTTGGATCCTTACATCAACTTACATTATCATTTTATTATTTTTTCTTTCTTATATGTTAAGAGAATTAGCCTATAGCTTATAATGATAAAATTATAGTTAGCTTAGGTATTGTTTAAAATACATAATTTATCGTGACACATTCGCGGGTTATAGCTAATCTTAAATATCATATTTCATTTTATAAACGTCTTACGAAGAGTTCAGGTTTATTCATAGCATTTATTTCTACCGATTATTTGTAATTTGTTTCATAATGGTGGTAATCGTTATGAGTGTCCATCACTAAGTAACCATGGTAACTGAAAAAAACATGGGTACGTCCATGAAATACAATATAATTTGTTTGAAAAATAAGCGGAAGTATTACGAAACTTCATGGACGTGAACTGTCAAAAAGCTAAACTTACGCTGGAAGGGGTATAGCGAACTACTAAAGATAGAAAGTATATAGTTTAGCAATGAAATACTTAATAATACGTATGTAACATTAAAACATTATCGTGATTTAAAACCCCTGTAACGCCATCTAGATTCAGTGACATAAATTAGCTTGAAATGTTCTAATCTATAAAGATTTAGTAATAGTCTTGCGCAAAATGTATCACTAAAAAGAAATGAATGAAGTATGTCATTTTCTTCGGTGAAGTAGTCCACTCATTTAGTTCAGTACTTCATTTCCTTCAGTAAATCAGAAGTAGTTGATTGAAGTATTAGAAAGATCTTTTGAACTATGACGTACGAATGAATTAGGTGTTATTCCTTCCTTCAGTAAATCAGAACTAGATATTGTATGAAGTAAGGTGTTGAAGTGAAGTATTTTTTTCGGCTATTGAACTAACGACGCGACGTACGAATTACTATCGGTTTCATTTTTATATTTCGATTTTGCTTAATACTTCTTACAGGCTTAGGACTGTCAACCAAGTAAATATAATAACAATTTCGAATTTTTGAGCTAATATTTAAAATAGTGTTTTTAGGAACGAAGCGATAGTTTGAAGTACTGAACTAAATGATGAAGTATAGACACAATTGAAGGAGTAGTGAATGAGAGATAGGATTAATTTCTGAAATGAAGTAGTTCATTTACTTCATTCATTCAGGATATACCCATCGCTAATTTAGTACTTTTGTAGTGTTTATAGAGTAAACTTTATAGCATTAATATGATATAGTTACTCTATGGAAAAAGTTCATAACGAGTTTTATGTGAAGTTCTTTTCCTTCTTTGGTAGAGATGCTAGACTGGCAAGTAATAAAGACTGTGAAATAGTACGACCGATACCTACGATAAAATAGGCACTGTGTATTACATACCTGCATACATAAACTCACGCCTTATAGGGATAATGTCGATAAATGTCGTCTCTGCCTACCCCGGAAGGGTCCAGGGTAGGCAGAGACGACAGAACGCCACTTGTCACGATCCTGGCAAACAGATTGGGCCTCGTTTACATTCATTAAGCGAGTCATACATGCGCGTCGGTTACGAGTGCTCTTTATTCGGCCCTTCTCCAATATGCAACCTATTTGTTCAACATATTATGTTAACTGTGTATTATTATAATACGTTATCACATGAACATTACTTTGTTCCGAGATATATTGAAGTTAATATAAAACAGGCACTTTCCATTCTTAATAACTTCACAGACAATGTTTTCTTGTCTGAATACTGCAGCTAATATATTCCGATAACCGATAAAGGCAGATCGCTGATAACAAGTAAGCTTGGTAAGTGGTGAACTAACTTACGTATCTTTACCTACATCTGGGTTAGTAAGTCACTAGAACATGAGGGTTCAAATATTATGTTAAAGTATGTTCATTGAACTCTTTTAAACTGAGTACATTCAATTACTTAGGCTTAATAAGTATTAAAATGCCTTCTAAATTTGTACTTATTTTTTTTTTAATATTGACTTTTCGTTATGATATCTTAGTTAGTTAGTTAACAGGGTCAATTTACGATAATTTATCTCGCTGATCGTGGGTCATTTTTTAACTTTTGAGCTGGATGCTAGGCCTATTCATGAGGGCTTGGGTCCAATATAAATTCTAGGAAAAACCTTCCAAACAATTTGCACTTGCATGTTATAAGTATTGTTTGAGGGTCAGTCGATGTAAGTAGGTACATCTAGCTCAAACATACTTACTATCATACCGTTGCTTTCATTAATAAACTGTACTTATTTGCGCTTTACGTCTGATTCAATGTTTCATATATTATATAAAATCACAGTTTAATGTCCCATTGCAGGGATGGAATCCATTTGGCTTAGATACTCACTATAACATACAATTTATACTACATATTTCCATTTAGCATTAAATATAAAGTTAATTATTACACTCAAAAAATCAAAATCAATAATCATGAAATAAAATTACTTACCGTAGGTAAGTATCGTATCATTGTATAATAACGATAAAAATATTCAAGAAATTGTATAAATAAGTAAATTTCACAAAACGATAATGATAAACAATGATATCGTTAATGATAGTCTTTGAAAAATTACTATTGCTAAGTAAAGAAAAATAAGGTATGAGCCTAGCGTAGATAAGCTTTTTCCTTCCGATATGAATTTGATGTACTTAAGTAAGTAAAATAAAGCTTTGTTTTTTTTTTAATTTATAATTTTTTTTATGTCATTCTGTCATTATATCGTTGCGAGTGGTAGCAATTTATCAGGGACTTTTTATTAACTGCCTAACTAAGTAAACTTAACATGTTATGTTTATAATAGAATGTGCATCAAGCACAAAGAAAAGTTGATAGAACCCTAGAAAAACTTATGTGGTCAGAATCCCAAGTTTGCTTCCAATGTCTCTAGGGGATTAGACTTTCTGGAATGACTTTATGAATTGCTTCGTGACTAAAGTAAGCTCTACAATCGTATACTTAAAAGCCGCTCAAAAAATTGATTATATCGCCATCTTTTTATATAAATTTTGACGACCTCGGTGGCGCACCGATAGGGCAAGCGGCTGCCGTGCACAAGGTTGTAGGTTCGATTCCCACGCAGGACAATAATTTGTACGATCCATAAATGATTGTCCTGATCCTGGATGTTCTTTGTGTCCGTGAAAGTAATGTTTCTAAAAAGTCCCCGCGACAGCGGGTATGATCTCTAGTGCGGGAGTTGTCTTTAAAAAAAACTATTTTCTTTTAAAACATCTCGTTGACGATAAATATACGTGGATACAATATAAATATTTACGAGCTTTAACCCTACATGCGTCGCATGACCCAAGCTATTTATTGTACACGTGAGGGTTAAAAAATAATACAAAAGAATATTGATTTCGTTGGTAGTATTAGTAATTTGGTTATTTATTTGTCTGGCTATAGCCGATAGGGATTTGTAATGTAGGTTCGTAGTTTAAGGGCAAATAGGAGAATTTTTAGACAATTTTAAAAATGCAATGAAGTTATTCAAAGTACTTCCGTGTGGTGACGGAGTAAGAATACAATATGTCACTACCCCATCTCATACCATGGGTGTCGTACAAACCAACTAAAGGACTAAACGTGAATATTATCTTAACGAAATAAAAAGAAGGAAAACTTGAAATTCAACCCTGTACCAATCCGTCTGGCCATCGTGGTATTAGTAGGCCAAATATTATCCCTCCGTCCGAGGCCCGTCCCTGCAGTGGGACATTGATGGGCTGTTATGATGTCATCTAGTCATCTAGTTGTCCAGAAGTTAGTTACCTTGTTGTCCAGAGAAAATATCAATCAAATTACCACTACTATCGCAGATGATTAAAGTAGAGCAATTGCTTTATACCTGTGCCAATTTATTAAAAATGGTGGAACAGTTCCAATCTGGAAGCACTAAGTACTACTTCCTATGACGTTAGATCTGCTATGCATTGTCTTTGTTCCTGAACAGTAGCTTACGCTATCTTTAAGCTAAGGCCTTAACAGAATATAAAAGAACTAGTGACGTATTCATATTCATATTCATTTTAATCCTTTGCAAACATAGGTAAGTACATTGGTGTTTAAAGTATAATAAGTCCTCGCATGTTTTGCCATTACATGGGCATGCAAAATATTGCTTATAAACTAAATAAGTAAGTTAGAAGCAAGTTATCATTAAGTGTTTTAGAGAGTGAATTATAATATCTATCAATTCAAAACAAATATACTTACTTATATTTTTAACAGATAATCAATAGTTTGATGTAGTTAAGGTACAGGTACATCAATCTACATGACTATTAAGCATTGAATCACACCACCGAATCATCAGCCTATTTATACCATGCTTAAAAATAGTCAGTCATTATTCAAACAACTTTTTAGTTCTACCAAAGTTTTCACTTTAGTTAGTTACTTTAGTTAGCCTACTTCTTCTATAAATAGATACCACTTTTCGACCTTTCTTGCAACAAAGAGGGCGTGAGACTATTAATCAAAGTATCCAACATAAACTTGGGGTGTATCGCTGGCAGTAATCGTAGCCTTTACCTTTGCCCTTTAAGGAGTATTTGCGCATAGAGTTTTTATACAAGAATATCATTATATTATGGCGTTGTTATGTATTACTCATAACGTCGCATTATGTTGGAGAAGGACGATTCTTTATCGTATGGTAATGGTTTTTTATAAGACACGGTAGGTAATATGGCTGATGGAAATGGCGAATGCAAGTCTAGTAAAGATATCGTATCATCATAACAGCCCATTAATGTCCCACAGCAGGGACGGGCCTCCTCCCGGGACGGAGGGATACTTGGCCTACTAACACCACGCTGACCAGACGGATTGGTATAGGGTTTAATTTCAAGTTTTCCTTCTTCTAGATATCGTATGATAGTAATTAAATAATTAATTTCTTCATTATTAAGTTCCTTCATTAACATGAACTAAGCATTTTCCATAGAATCCATATTCTACATAACAAAATCGGAGACCTAGATGTAGGGTCTAGGTTTCATTACCTAGGTAGGTACATGTTCTCTCCTACACCGGCCATATTTCTTATCCCTACTACATTTTAAAAGCATAGCTTAGCGGTAGCGGCATGGCAAACAAGTTCACGGAAAGGCTCGAAATATCCTCTCAAAAACGCAAAAACAATTGTCCTGCAATTATTTTTGCGTTACGCAATGATTGTCCAGGCTCTGAATTTTTTTGTCTACTTTAAAAATAGATCTTTGTGTAAGTCCCCACATTATAATAATGGTCGCAAATTTCAAACAATCATAGCTAATCTATCTGACTGTCCGTGAATATTATCTTTACGAAATAAAAAAAGAAGGAAAACTTGAAATTAAACCCTATACCAATCCGCCTGGCCAGCGTGGTATTAGTAGGCCAAGTATCCCTCCGTCACGGGAGGAGGCCCGTTCTTGCAGTGGGACATAATTGTGAGCGTCTAAAAATCAATATATATGTTTGACCACACGGCAAATTAGAATGTCTGCCACGCTATAGTTGGTGCCACCAACTATAGCGTGGCAGACATTCTAAGGAACCTTGTCTAAGGAAGACCACCAGGTGGTCTTCCTTAGACAAGGTTCTTGCTTGGTATGTAAACATAATAATCGAGGACTCGAGCACACAACGCGAGGATATCAGATGTTCATCGATCGCGACAAACAATTTATTTAACAGCTCAAACTAATATAGCTTACTTTTAACACAGTACAACCAGTAGTCTATCTCGGCTGAATATTTATTATAAATGCCTTCGGCTGCGCGGTACGTAAACATGCGATAGGGCTGCCCACCTCCAGCTTTTCAATTACATTTACCTACTTTCCCGCTCGTTACTGCGGTACAGTCGCGACTGTCCCCTCCTCAAAGCCACCGCTATCGTGAGCGTGTAGGTACAACTCGCGTTTCGTCCGTTTCTATGGAGTCGAAATACTGTATATATTTGTACTATGGCGAGTTTATCAGATGTGCATCGATCGCTACAAACAATTTATTTAACAGCTAAAACTAATATAGAATACTTTTTATATTTCTTATCAGGCCAAGGTGAAAGTTATACGGACTACGTGGCGACACGATGGTACAGGGCGCCTGAACTACTTGTTGGTGATACTATGTATAGCACTCCGGTCGACGTCTGGGCTATTGGTATGTATTTATTTAACTTACTAGTGTGGTGACGGAGTAAGAATACAATAAGTCACCACCCCACCTCATCCCATGGGTGTCGTAAAAACCGACTAAGGGACTTTCCGTGAATATTATCCTTAAGAAGTAGAAAGAAGGAAAACTTAAAATTAAACCCTATACCAATCCATTTGGCCAGCGTAGTATTAGTAGGCTAAGTATCCCTCCGTCACGGGAGGGGGCCCGTCCCTGCAGTGGGACATTAATGGGCTGTTATGATGATGATGATAGGAAACCCCAGAGCAAAGCCAAGCCACTGCCTACCCTAAGACTTAAGTTAAGTCTTGTAACCCAAACGGAGGCCACGTTTGCTTGCATACCTTCTGAGTTATGGGCGAGGGTAAGGTTAGGTTAGGTTATAAACGACAGTGGCGGAGATGGCCCAGAAGAAGTAAATACCACGACCTTTATAGGAAGGTAGTAATACTAGATAAGTAAAAACTATGTTAACTTTCCAGGCTGCGTATTCGCCGAGCTCCTAGGCGGCGAAGCGTTATGGCCGGGCAAGAGCGACCTCGATCAACTGTACCTCATTAGGAAAACTATCGGCGACTTATTGCCGCGGCATATGACTATATTCTCACAGAATACTTTCTTTCAAGTAAGTTATTGATAAGTAATTGTTGGGTACGAATAGTAGGTTTGTTACGGTATGAAACTATAAATTATCGTCCATTAAATATGGACGATTGTCTTTAGAAGTATCAGTTCTTTCTAGTTTTTAATGACATATTAGGTATATAGGTATATATGTCACGGCTAAAACCCGAAGCGCGGCTGCACCTAGTTTTCGCCGGTTAGAACTAGGTGTAGCCACATACTCTTGGTTAAAACTAGTATTAGCCGATTGTTTTCGGGTAAAACTAGGTCTAGCCTTCATCATGCCGGCTACAACTAGTTCCAGCCATTCACTGTTGGATAAAACTAGGGCTATCCCATATCATTCCGGCTAGAACTAATTCCAGACTATCCCTGTTAGATAAAACTAGGCTACACCAAGTTCTAACCGGCTAAAACTAGGTGTAGCCGCACTTCGGGTATTAGCCGTAACTATACAAAACAGTGACTAGGAAGAACAACGTCTGATCGAGTCCATCAAAGTATTAAGGTACAAATAATCCAGAAATTTATTTATTTATTCCATTGCCAAACAATTTTTATCGAATTGACAAACTGTTGCAATAAATGTTTTTTCTTTCTTCTTTCTTTCAAACTCTGACAAAGAGGGACTGATCCGTTCTATGCCTGACATGATGGTGAACCGATCCGTCTGGGGAATGTTGGTATCACAAGAACACCTCTATCGTTGGCGGAGGTTTTTGAAGTAGTATAATGACTTTGTATAATGATTTCCGTGTGGTGACGGAGTTAGAATACAATATGTCACTCACCACCCCATCTCATCTCATAGGTGTCGTAAAAACCGACTAAGGGACTATCCGTGACCATTACCTTTACGATATAAAAAGAAGGAAAACTTGAAATTAAACCCTATACCAATCCGTCTGGCCAGCGTGGTATTAGTAGGCCAAGTATACCTTCGTCACGGGAGGAAGCCCGTCCCTGCAGTGGGACATTAATGGGCTGTCATGATGTTTAATGACTGAATACGATTCTGCCTGACACTACTGCAGAAAGTTATAGCTCCTATTATACACTTCCACTATTGACGAAATTAAACCCACTTGTAACAAGCATTCAAACTAACCACTACTCTACTACCGTAAAGAAGAAAGACAATTAAAAAAAATTATACTCGAGGCGGGAATCGAACCCGCGTCTCTGGACTATACGCAATATTGGCGTTGTACAGTTGAGGTCTAAGTTGCGGCCCGGCAGCGCCGTTTATAGCAATGGTTAAATTTGGTAGTCGAGACGGGTACCCGGGTGGCTTAGAGGTCATGGCGCTGGACGCGTATAGTCCAGAGACGCGGGTTCGATTCCTGCCTCGAGTATCAATTCTTTCCATTGTCTTTCTTCTTTTGGGATTTTTCTAGTTATACATAAGCTTTATAGGTAAAAAATTATATGCTACTACTCTACTTGTTTATTATTGATCATTGTACTAATATTTGCAGGGTATGGAACTGCCAGAGCCGAGCACGTTTGAACCTTTAGAGAAGAAGCTACCTCCACGATTCGCTAACAATGAACTCATCTTAGATTTCTTACATGTAAGTACCTATATTTTTATTTTAAAAGATTTTTTATCCGGGCTTTAGGCTGGCAACCATATATATGGAATATATATGGTTGCCAGCCTAAAGCCCGGATAAAAAATCAACTTGTCTCAAATAAATCAATAAATGCAACTTGGCTGCTCTTCTATACCTAGAGGATCGTAACAATTTTATTTTTGAGAGCTTTGAATTCATTACAATAAGAACTAGATGTACGTTTAATGTGGCCTCCTTAAGGCTGCCTGTCCGCCAGAGCGGTGCGTAGCAGCGGAGAAACGGAGAAAATCCAATATTCGCTCCTAGATTTTCACCGCTTCTCTGGCACGCTCCGTTCCGGTGAACAGGCAGCCTTAAACACGTTAGCAGTGACCTTTACTGTGCGCTATGTACCCATCTCTACTTAGCCAAATTTGGTAGGATTCTAACGACCTCTGTGGCGCAGTTGGTATATTACATGGCTGCTACGCTGAGGTCTCGGGTTCGATTCCCGCTCAATGCAAATCTTTGTGTGCATGAACAAATGATTGTTTGCATTGGTCTGAGTGTTTTCTATGTATAATATGTATGTATTTACAAAAAAAAAGTATTTTAGTATGTTTATCCGTTGTCTAGTACCCATAGTACAAGCTCTGCTTAGTTTGGGTCTAGATGGCGTTGTTTGAATGTGTGAATATTATTTATTATTTAATTTCTAACAATAGCTTATTAATAGTAGAGACCCAGCTAAATCTCACGGCAATCCCAGTTCTAGTAGTAGTTAAAACAATGAAGTATAAGAATTTACATTTGTTTACAGAAAAGCCTTGATAAAGATCCAGCTATAAGATGGACGTGTGAACAGCTACTAAGGCATCCGATATTCGAAAACTTCTTATTCACAATACCACAGACTGATCAGGAGGAGTTTGACAAGTCTAGGAGACAACTGGTTAGTAATACTATTTTAAAACAGATAGTTACACCACGAAAGTGACTTCATCATAATGTATCAGCCTATAGACGCCCTCTGCTGGAAATAGGCCACCGTTTCTCTCTTTTTAGTTTGCGGGAAACAGATAGATGAAGGCATAGGACCGTCTCCTTCCCTGCTTAGGTCTGTCCCTACAGTGGGGAGTTTATGAACTGATGATGTCATGGGATCAAGCTGTTACTTCGTTTCCACTCCTAGTTAAGGACTTTAAAGGAATAAATACTATTGTAAATCAGCCCTATTTAAATAGTAGGTACTTATTTAAAGACCTTTACGTAAAGAAGGGTTGCTGATATTTCCAACTACTTAATTTATCACCAAATAGAGAAATTATAGTATTTAAAATAAACTTTAAAGATACTAAGTGGAGCCCAAACAGCGGAAACATCGCGTAGTGGAGCGGACAGCGAATCTAAGAAGAAAAAGAAATAAAAATAATAGAGTTGTGTCTTACCAAATATAGAAATGTTAATGTGATTACACTATTAAGGTACCTGTTACTTACTGTTTAATAGTACCTTACCTACCACTGTTGAAATTACAGAAGGTTATTGTTGTATTTACAGTAGGTTATTGTTGTAATTACAGTAGGTTATTGTTAAAATTACAGTAGGTTGTTGTTGACTCTACAGTAGGTTATTGTTGACATTAAGTAGGTTACTGTTGACATTAAGTAGGTTACTGTTGAAATTACGGTAGGTTATTGTTGAAATTATGGCAGGTTGTTGTTGAAATTACAGTAGGTTATTGTTGTAATTACAGTAGGTTATTGTTGTAATTACAGTAGGTTATTGTTAAAATTACAGTAGGTTGTTGTTGAATCTACAGTAGGTTATTGTTGAAATTAAGTAGGTTACTGTTGAAATTACGGCAGGTTATTGTTGAAATTATGGCAGGTTGTTGTTGAAATTACAGTAGGTTATTGTTGAAATTACAGTAAGTTATTGTTGTAATTACAGTAGGATATTGCTGAAATTACAGTAGGTTATTGTTGAAGTTACAGTAGGATGTTGTTGTAATGACAGTAGGTTATTGTTGTAATTACAGTAGGTTATTGTTGAACTTAAGTATCTACCTGAATTTAAGTAGACAGCAATTAAATGTGGTAGTTGAAGTCAATTGAATTAAGGTAGTCTTCATAGGTGGGTATTACCTATTATCCGGCCGTTCAGAGAATGCGTTCCTGACACTTATCAGTTAGTCACGACTAGTGATGGACACAACATTATACCGAGTTCGTTACCGTTACTCCAAAATGAACCGCCGCGTTATTTTTATGATTAGATTTAGACCGTTTTAAATTGGCGGAATCATTTAAAATTTATATTTTAGTTCTTTACGTGGAAACAATAAAAGGGAATATTAATATAATAAAATTGTTTTATTTATTATTTTTTACAAAGTTACAATCTGTATTTCTATGGAATAAAGTACATTGAACTAAATGTGCGTACAGAATATTAATCAGACTCCGATTCGCTTGAGGAGGTGGTGTCTTCATCATCATCTTCGCCTACATGTATAATTATATTATTATCAATTACAGAATCAATCCTGATATCTCGGTCAAAATGTTCCATAATCAGGTTTTTAGTCTTTTCGACAACCTTTGCCCAGTCATCTCTTGTGACTTTCCCGCAGGCTTCTTTTAACAGGGTCATCATCTTTTTCGTGCTGAATGGCGGGGAAGTATTGTGGCGGGCGGCGTAACCTTTTATTTGAGCCCAGATTAGCTCAATCGCGTTATATTGGCAATGATACGGTGGAATTCTTAGAACGCGATGACCGTACTCCAAAGCCATTTCATCGATTTCGTATCGCACATTTGCCGCTTTATTTTCTTTCACTAACTTAATTAGCTCTGCTTTTAGCATCTGCATATTTGCGTCAATGCCTTTTGCTTGTAACCAAGCAACCATTTCTTCTTTTTTATTAGCTTGGGTAGGTGGTTTCTGTATTTGAAACGAGTGATAGGAGGCATTATCCATCAATATTACAGAAGGCTCTGGTAGGCTGGGCAAAAGCACGTTCTGGAACCACTCTTTAAATGTACTGGCATTCATTTCCTCGTGGTAGTCATTTGTGGTTTTTGATTGAAATGCCAGTAAAGCGTTCTCCACAAAGCCGTATTTTGCAGTACCTGCGTGGCATATTATCAGACGAGCCCCCTTACCCATTGGTACTTTCGACGTCGACGCTTGTGTATCATCCGTCCAAGAACGGGAAACCGTGTGATTGGCGTTTAGCCATGTCTCGTCAATGAACACGACATTATCCCAGTTATCAATTTTTTTTGCTTCTCTCAAGAAACTTATCCGTTTCAAAATGATGTCGTATCGTTCTAATAAAATTTTTCTTTTGTCTGTTTTTTTATACGAAAAACCAATATCTTTTAAGATTTTCGTTAAAGCAGTTTTACCCCCGCTAAACAGTCCAGCTTCTCTTAACGACGCCAAAAGCTTCATCCTGTTGAGATATTCATTTCTGGAATAGTAACCATATATATGATTTCTGATTGCATCGGCGTCAAAGGTATCAATATCTGTCACGGGTTTAGTTCTACGTTTCTTCTTCGGAGTACGTAAAATATTATCTTCCATGCCAGTAGAGCCGAACTTTTCTTTATTAATATTTGTAATCGTTCGTTTGCTAACTCCAAGCGCCTGAGAGACGCGTTCTTGTACTTTTTCGACAGGAACCAGGGGTCCGCCATTTTGCCGCTCCCGCTCAAAGTAATCTTGCAGCTTGATAATTAACTCACGGGCTCCAGTTTTCAATGTTTGTCCACGTTTAGGCATTATTATGCACCAAAAGTAAAAAGAACGCAATATAAGACACAATCAAAGTCAAATAACAACAGATCGCAAACACTTGAAGAACGTGGTCTATGCGCACGAAACGACAACAGACGACTGTTTCAGCGTCACAAAATGGCGGCCCATAACGCCATTTGGGGTTACCATTTTCAACCTAAATATAAAAATGCTACTTTGTATTTAATGTACTTTTATTTTTATATTTAATAAAAGTTATTCTAAAGTCCATTATTTTCAAATTCTTGAAAAGAAAAACAAAACGTATTATTTTATAAAGTATAACTGTATCGATAAGAACAGATTACGATACTATTATTCACTGTTATTGTTGGCACAGCACTACAAATATAAAGCGCTGACATAACCTTGTAATAGCGCAGTGTAGATTTAGAAAAATATTGTTTACCAAGTTATTTGACACTCAGTTTGACACAACATTATAACATTCATTAATTATTGATATAATAATGTTGTTTTAATGCTCATCAATAGTTAAAACGATAAACAACCAGCAAAAATATTTTTATCGTAACTGCAACGCCATTACAAAGTTACTGCGTCAGTTCAATCGCGACGTGTCAGGAACGCATTCTCTGAACGGCCGAAGTTTAATTGGTGTAATTTTACAGTAAATTTAATGTACAAGGTTTCTAATCACTAGAACAAAGATATTAATAAGCACCTCGATAAATAGAAGTAGCGTAAAAGACTGGGATACGAGGTTCCTCTATAAAATCCTGCAAAGACATTTGACTCTAATAGTTAGTCTTTAAATATTATAAATCATTCCTCGTAATGACATTGTTGGTTTTATTCAGGTAGACCACTAGTATACCGGTTGCGACAGATGTTTAAATAAATCAATAGTTGTATATTATAACATGACTGCTACGCAGAGGTGTCGGGTTCGATTCCCGCTCAATGCAAATCTTTGTGTGCATGAACATGATTGTTTGCATTGGGCTAAGTGTTTTCTATGTATAATATGTAGATAGTTACAAAAAATAAGTATGTTTATCCGTTGTCTAGTACCCATAGCTCTGCTTAGTTTGGGACTAGGTGGCGCTATGTGAATGTGTGAGGATTATTTATTAATTACAATTGCAGGTGCAGTCATCACCTCTGCTGCCACAGCTAGTGACGGAGCGGACACAGCCCAAGGGCAAGAAGAGTGAACTTGAAGCGCGCGGTCACTTGCCGACCATCTGACTAGCGCCCCTCACACGTCCGCATTTATAGCTGTCGAGTGATTAAACCGTTATCATTATAACACTCGTTTTATTTTAGACTTAACTACTACACGGTCACATTATATAGAGACCTCGCTGGAATGCGAACCCCGCGTCCCGTTCTCCTTTCAACCCCCGCGCTCGACACGGGCGCATCAGTGATACGTGACGTCATCGATGCCAGGGCTCGAGATAATGTGACCGGGTAGTAAAACTTAACCCGAAATAACAGAAGTTAACTATTTCACTAAGTTAATTAGGAAGGATGACGAGATAGAGAAACTGAGCAGTTATCGGAATCTAAAAACGTGACGAGTTAGGAAAAATGACCAATTAGAGAAACTGGCGAGTGGCAACCTAAATCTTTATTTCTTCCGGAAGACACATAATGGGGAGACCCCTCACACGGTGGACCGACGACTTTTAAGACGGCAGGACACCGATAGATGAGGGAGGCACAGGATCGCGCAAGATTTGGAGGAGGCCTATGTGCAGCAGTAGACGTCCATTGGCTGATGGATGGATTTGCTAGACACTAAGCCTTAACCTGACTAACTTCGTGTGGTGACGGAGTAGGAATACAATAAGTCACCACCCCATCGCATGCCATGGGTGTCGTAAAAATCGATTAAGGGACTATCCGTATAAATATTATCATTACGAAATAAAAAGAAGGAAAACTTGGAAATTAAACCCTAAACCAATCCGTCTGGCCAGCGTGGTATTAGCGTCCCTGCAATGGGACATTAATAGGCTGTTATGAATCCCTTACCACTAAAACTAGGATACCGTAACTAATCCCGAAGATATGCACGTGAAATCATTGTGTCATCAAGTTGTTCTCACAACATTATATCCGTCATCCGTACCTGCCACGGCTGGTGAAGTATATCATCATAACAGCCAATGGTCGTCAACGTCTACTGCTGGACATTGGACATAGCCCTTCTCCGAATATTTCTTGACTAATATGTGTGGTCCTGTACCTCCCTCATGATCCGACGAGCGGTTTCCCTACCTACCTAGGTTAAGTAGGTAGGGAAACCGCTCGTCGGATCATCAGAGCTTATTGGTATATCCTAGATCTTACGATGCTAAAGAAAGGTGTCATACTTTCCAGCAGAGCCACCTTCATAAATAGCGGTCATGTTTACCTCGAAACAATGTACGTGAACCGTACATAGTGTACATGCATTGTATATAACTGTACGCATACAGAATCGAGGAATAATGTACGTTGAAAGTGGCTCTGCTGCAGAGTATACTCCCTGGCAGCCCCACCTAGAAAAAGTATTTAGGATAGACGTAAAACAGTGGTTTTCATGAAAATTGATGTACGTATATTGTTTAATATGTACGTGTTAAAAAATCTTGCTTCATTTCATTCTTTTATTAATTTTCACAGTTTTAAATAAACGCTTGATAATATTCATTAGCAAACAATATCAGAGTAAATATACCCAATACAGGTACTAAGTATATTTATGTACTGGGTATATTTATTTATTAGGCACTCAAGCATAAGTATTAGGGAAGAGGAAAAATTTATTGTAAATGTAGGTACATAATGCAATGGTACTTTTTTATGATTGTATTAAATTATTTTTCAAGTAAGTACCTATGCATATTATTCGCTATTATATCATAATTCAAATTAAAACTTGATGTAGTAAAAACAAATGACACTTGGAGGGTAGTTGTTTATTCCATTGTGATTCCGACCTTACATTATTGTTTAGTTAGTGTGGATAAGTGTAGTATTCTATAACCAATTATCTCAATTAGGTACGTATCTTATTTAGTGATGCACCGAGGAAAGAAAACCTTGGCTCATATTACATAAATAAAAACCGGTCAAGTGCGAGTCTGACTGCTTCATGCCAAATTTCAAGTTTGTAGGTAGACTGGAAGTACCCTGTAGGTTTTTACCCTTGCTGGTCGAAAATTTGCGACAAAAACGGCGATGATTTTTTTACAGCTTTAAGAAGCAACAGACCAGTATTTGGTGAAAATTTCAGCTTGATACCTTTACGCGTTCCTGAGATAAATGGTCTTGACAGACAGACGGACAACAGAGTGAAAAGTGATCCTATAAGGATTCCGTTTATTTAAAATCGGTGCGGAACCCTAAAAAACATACGTAACGATAAATTCATGCTTATCTCTTTAAAAACACTACTTTCACTCGAAGGTATTTTTTTCACACTTTAGGTATTTTTGGCCAATATGTGTCCGTTTCTGTTCAGTGAAACATTATATATTAGACTAGCGGCTCGTCCCGGCTTCGCACGGGCATTAATATTGTTTTTTGATATTTTTTTACACTTTATTGTAATTTAAGTAAAAATCCCTCTTTAAAAAAAATGAAATATAGCCTATGTCACATCGATTGAAATATAATTTTTATACTAAACTAGCGGCCCATCCCGGCTTCGCACGGGCATTATTTTCCCGATGTTCTGTTGAAATTTTTAATGAATTTTCTTTGCTACAAACCTCACGGAGCCCGAGACCTTTCCAACGAATGTAAAACCGTGGAAATCGGTTCGTGCGTTCTGGAGTTATAGCGTCAGGAAGGAAAACCCGACTTATTTTTATATAGTAGATATATATTTCCAGGTGTGATGAATTTGCAAGTCATTTTACACAGTTAGCCTGTGATATTTTACACAGTAAGCATTTTCTCTGCTTAGTTTGGGACTAGACGACGTTGTGTGAAAGTGTGAGGAATATTTATTTACCAAAAAATATATAACGTGTTAATCTACTATTTAAAAATAAGTCGGGTTTTCCTTCCTGACGCTATAACTCCAGAACGAACGAACCGATTTCCTCGGCTATGAATTCGTTGGAAAGGTCTCGGGCTCCGTGAGGTTTATAGCAAAGAAAATTCAGGAAAACTTACAACAGAAAAGCGGAAAAATAATGCCCGTGCGAAGCCGGGACAGGCCGCTAGTACCCGTATAAATATGAATAATACTCTAATACTTATACAATGTAAAGATTTTAAAAACTAGACTATTTTCTTATGTTTTACTTAATAACTTTATTTTAATCAAAATATTTAAGTACTTTATTGTAAAAAATGAGTTTTAAATTACTAGTAGGTAATGCTCCATAAAGTTTTGTAATTAGAATACTGTTCCATTTTTCGTCAAATTTCAAACAAGGATTATTTTAAAAGAATTATTATTATTCCTTTATTATTTTGTATCTACATAGCTACTATGCATATAATTTTAGAGACTGATTTTATTATTAATGTTGAAAGCTTGTGAGTTAGGTATATAAATTGTAGTTATTTTAAAACCATGAAATGCATAAGAAAATTATTTAATTAGTTCTCAGTAAATCTGTTATATGCGGTATACACAATAGTTTTATTTATGTACTCATTAATAACAACTCTTTCTTACGTACTTCACTACGCCCTAGCCTAGCCGTACGTACATTCAAAACTACAGGTTTACTTTTCAATTTCTAAGAAAAGGTCACATTTTATGTGTCCTAAAAATAAATTATTTCTGTCAACTTACCAAATTTTTAGAACACCTCAAAAAATTAATAATTTTTGAGTGTAAAATACTGTTTTTATGACAAAATAAACTGGACGTTTATTTTGACATAAAAACGTTTTTTCCTAAATTCTCCAGTTCATGCCCTTTTTGCCCATTTGGGTTTTCTTTCCTCGGTCCATCACTTAATAGGATACGGATACGTACCTAATTGAGATAATTGGTTATAGAATACTACACTTATCCACACTAACTAAACAATAATGTAAGGTCGGAATCACAATGGAATAAACAACTACCCTCCAAGTGTCATTTGTTTTTACTACATCAACTTTTAATTTGAATTATGATATAATAGCGAATAATATGCATAGGTACTTACCTACTTGAAAAGTAATTTAATACAATCATAAAAAAGTAAGTAGGTACCATTGCATTATGTACCTACATTTACAATAAATTTTTCCTCTTCCCTAATACTTATGCTTGAGTGCCTAATAAATAAATATACCCAGTACATAAATATACTTAGTACCTGTATTGGGTATATTTACTCTGATATTGTTTGCTATACCCTTTCCACTATATTTAACGACATTTGACAGGTTGACGTTAGTGACGTTCAGCAGTATCTCGAATGTAATGCCATTCGATTGTAAGCGATTTCGTGATTTTTCAAATTACTTTATTTTACACATTTGGATCCTTACATCAACTTACATTATCATTTTATTACTGTTTCTTTCTTTATCTATGTTAAGAGAATTAGCCTATAGCTTAAAATGATAAAGTTATAGTTAGCTTAGGTATTATTTAAAATACATAATTTATCGTGACACACTCGCGGGTTATAGCTAATCTAAAATATCATATTACATTTTATAAACGTATTAAGAAGAGTTCCGGTTTATTCATAGCATTTATTTCTACCGATTATTTGTAATTTGTTTCATAATGGGGGTAATCGTTATGAGTGTCCATCACTAAGTAACCATGGTAACTGAAAAAAACATGGGTACGTCCATGAAATACAATATTATTTGTTTGAAAAATAAGCAGAAATATTACGAAACTTCATGGACGTGAACTGTCAAAAAGCTAAACTTACGTTGGAAGGGGTATAATGAATATTATCAAGCGTTTATTTAAAACTGTGAAAATTAATAAAAGAATGAAATGAAGCAAGATTTTTTAACACGTACATATTAAACAATATACGTACATCAATTTTCATGAAAACCACTGTTTTACGTCTATCCTAAATACTTTTTCTAGGTGGGGCTGCCAGGGAGTATACTCTGCAGCAGAGCCACTTTCAACGTACATTATTCCTCGATTCTGTATGCGTACAGTTATATACAATGCATGTACACTATGTACGGTTCACGTACATTGTTTCGAGGTAAACATGACCGCTATTTATGAAGGTTGCTCTGCTGGAGAGTATGACACAAAGAAAGTACCTACACTTACCTATCTTAGTAAGTTATTAGGTAGGTAGGTACCTACCTACCTACCATACCTACATTAAAAAAACTAAAGTAATACAGTCAAGTCAATTTGGTAATACAGTCGTGTCCGTATACCCAGCAGGACCCTACGTCTGATTCGAATGAAAACCTAAATTCCACGTAGGTAATACCTTGTACCTTCCGACTAGTGTAAAGAAATAATTTGTACCTTAACAGTTACACAGAAAATTAGAGTATATTTCCAGAAGGACCCTCCGTGGTTTGAAGGTATTTTGACCTGTGGAGTATGTCACTGGGTAGCGGCAAATTTGTACCTTTATAAAATATAAGCTATGTTTAAAAAAAGTTATTAGCTTAGAAGAAATATAACCATAAAAATTTTATTCAGCCAGGAGGACCCTTTTTTATTCTGGGTCTTTCAGTCCAGACAAAGATACTTTCTAGTAGTATTGAATTTGTACCTTTCAAAAAACTTATCACCTAATCCAAATAATGAGTTGAAGTAAGCAAATAAGTCGAAAGAAAGTATTGTAAAATCATAACATTACTTCGACTTGTTATGGACTTTAGTTATATGCATGTGTGTGTGCGTGTGATGTCTGCGTTTATTTGTCTTTGTTTGTAAGTAAGTCATAAAACAATAATAAATAAAGTCCATACCATTACTTCGATACTTGGGGTATACTTAGAAGTAATGTTATTGTTTTACAATCCTTTCTTCCGACTTATTTGCTTACTTCTACTCATTATTTGGATTAGGTAATAAGTTTTTTGAAAGGTACAAATTCAATACTACTAGAAAGTATCTTTGTCTGGACTGAAAGACCCAGAATAAAAAAGGGTCCTGCTGGCTGAATAAAATTTTTATGGTTATATTTCTTCTAAGCTAATAACTTTTTTTAAACATAGCTTATCCATACTAATATTATAAATGCGAAAGTAACTCTGTCTGTCTGTCTGTCTGTCTGTTACTCTTTCACGCCTAAACGGCTGAACGGATTTCGATAAAATTTGGTACAGACAATCTTTAGACCCTGAGAAAGAACATAGGCTTTTTATTAGCAATCACATTATATTTTGATTTTATAGAATTTTGACGGGAAAGCTGTGTCACGTGACCTGTGACGTCATAGAATTTTGGTCACGTGACCCGTGACGTCATAGAATTTTGACAGATGAGTCGTGACGTCACAGAATTTTGGCAGGAAAATATTTTTTGACAGTTGAGTCGTGACGTCATTGAATTTTTGAACGCTGAGTCTTTTTAAAGATAAAGATTTATTTATTGCAAAACTGTGTACATCAGGTGTTAGTGTATAAATACAGTAATTAGTTTCAACAGTCTATCCCATCGGATATGCAAATTATAGCAATATAATATCTTAAAACTACACATATTAAACAAAAACTTATTTAACTAAATGTTATTTTTTTCAAAAAATTCCTTTAAATTATAGTCGTGACGTCACAGAATTAAATTTTGACAGCAGAGCCGTGACGTTTTTGATTTTTTTACAGATGAGTCGTGACGTCACAGAACTTTTACAGATGATTCGTGACGTCACAGAATTTTGGCGGGTAAATATATTTTGACAGCTGAGCCGTGACGTCATTGAATTTTGGCAGGAAAAATAGTATTTAAACAGCTGAATCCTGACGTTATCACAATTTGGCGGGAAAATAAATATGTTTGTACAGGACCCTCGGTGCGCGAGTCAGACTCGCACTTGACCGGTTTTTTAAGCTGTGGGTCTGATATATCTAGAGAGCTTAAATTCGTAATTGTCAACTTATTTCATCATAACAGCCCAATAATGTCCCACTACAAGGACAGGCCTCCTTCCTTGACGGAGGGATACTTGGCCTACTAATACCACGCTTGCAGACGGATTGGTATAGGGTTTAATTTCAAGTTTTCCTTCTTTTTATTTAGTGAACATAATATTCACCTTATTTGTTAGGCACTAAAGTGACACACCTGTGCTTATCCTATCCTACTAATATTATAAATGTAAAAGTTTGTGAGGATGGATGGATGTTTGTTACCCTTTCATGCAAAAACTACTTAATGGATTTTGATGAAATTTGGAATATAGGTAGTTTATGGTGTAAAATAACAATTAAGCGGGTAATACCGCGGGCATTTACAGCTAGTATTTTATAAAGGTACAAATTTGCCGCTACCCAGTGACATACTCCACAGGTCAAAATACCTTCAAACCACGGAGGGTCCTGCTGGAAATATACCTACTCTAATTTTCTGTGTAGTTGTTGAGGTACAAATTATTTCTTTACACTAGTCGGAAGGTACAAATTATTACCTACGTGGAATTTAGGTTTTCAATCGAATCAGACGTAGGGTCCTGCTGGGTATACGGACACAATACAGTCCCCTTCAAAACAGAATGCACAAAACAGCCGTACGGAGGTCCACTATATTTGCTCATTATTTTAAAACTTTTTAGCTGCTGTTTTGCTGTAGGGTCGACTGTCTCACAATGAACCATGCAGCTACACTTAACCAGCGCTATATTTCCAAAATTCGACGTGGCCAGATCGTGTTAATTTGTGCAAAAGATAGGTACAGACGTGTCTCTTCCGCTCAGTAGTTAGCGAGCAGATCGCGCGAGAGGTGTATGTATGCGAACCTTTTTTTTTAAAACTGTCACAAAAGTAAGTTTTAAATAAATTTTACTATCTTTTTTAGCATTTTTCCTTTAAGAAATATCGACTATTTTATTTCTACACCGAATTATATAGTTATTTAGCTTATCTATGCACTGTAATTTATTTCATAATTATATTTCTTTCAGTTTAAATTTTTAAGGTTAGTTATAAAAAGGTGCTATGTCTCACATTGAACCATGTTGAGGTGGTACTCAATGAATCACGGATTGTGTACCCCAAGAGTTGCCTTGGCGTACACATTAAACAAAACGTGGTTCATTTTGCTAGTGTTGTTAGATAATGTATTGAAACTTTCAAACTACATGATATTCTTTTACCTAGCTGTTCATATTATCATTATTAATATTACTTCCTTTGGTCAATATTTCTATCTGTTACAGAATGGCACGGAATAAAGTAAGTCAGAATAGGGAAGTCAGGGTGGGGAGACCCCTTACACGATGGACCGACGACCTGGTTAGGACGGCGGGAAGCCGATGGAAGAGGGAGGCATAAGACCGCGCAGGGTGGAAACGTTTGGAGGAGGCCTATGTCCAGCAGAATAATAGTCTATAGGCTGATATTTATGATGATGATGAAATTAAGTCAAAGAAAAAAGGGGGCCACACTGCTTCCAATATGTTAAGAGCTTTCAAATTAAATAGAGAAGGTGTAATCATCAGAAAAGCTGCATTATATCCTACTTTGCGCCGCTATGTAGCACAGTATTTACACACACGTAAAGATGATCTTGCTAACAAGAAGTATATACTAAATTATGATTTAAAGACTACTCTATTACAAGTAAAGACTAATTACATAAGAAATGGACGTTTTACTTTTACCTTATTTAATTATTGATAACATTTCTTTTTTTATAATTAAGTGGTTCAATGTTAAAATTAACCCGGTTCAATGTGCACACCCTAGAGTACACATTGATCCAAATATTTATTTTTATATTTATGTGTTTATTTTTAAAAGTATAAATAATATTGAAAATTTGTCAATGCTCTTTTAAAGCTAGATAAATTACCTATCTTTGTACAAAATTTGAATCATTTCGAAGCTTAAACGAGAGAGTTATGCGCCTCCAAATTTTACATGGTTCATTGTTGGACAACTTACCCTAAGTCATTAAACCCCTCAGGAGCAGTGCACAAGATTCTCGATTTACTAGATTCGCAATTCACCAGATTCGTAATTGACCAGAAGTAAGTATAAATAAACACAAGTTGAATTTTGATATGTCTCTATAAATTCTTTAAACTATAACCAGTTTAATACGATCACGCTTAATGCGATTTCACGCATAATACGCCGTTTTACGCCGGTCCCTGGAACTTGAAACATATTTTTATACTTACATTCCTTAACGCTTAATACGATTCGTCACCCCGTTTAATACGTTCTCACTTGAGGCCAGCCGAGAGCGCTCTAAAACTTAAAAGGCGCGCAGCGTGCCGAGCCGCAAGCCGAACCCCTTTCCCCCGCGCACGCCCCGCGGCGCCCCCTTTTGTTTGCCCGGTCGTCATTTCTTGACTTGTTGCACGTACGCTCGGACTGTTTTGTAATAAGTGCATCATTTGTTTGTTACAATATGACTACAATTAAACGAAAGGCATTGTCACTTCAAGAAAAAATTGAGATATTGGAAGTTTTCGATAAAAAATCACAAACAACGAATAAAACTCAGTTAGCTGCCGAGCTTCACTTACCTGTTTCTACGTTACGTACCATTTTAAAGAATAGAGAAGAAATTAAAGAAAGATACAGATTGGGAGGTGTGCAGAGAAGAAAGCAAAAGGTAGGAAAGTTTGATAAATTGGAAAAAGTTTTGGTGGAATGGCTTGATCAAACAAGATCTTTAAAACAGCCCATAAGTGGCCCCATAATATGCGAGATAGCGCGTAATATTGCTGAAGGATTACAGATCACTGATTTTACCGCTTCAAATGGCTGGATAGATCGCTTTAAAAATCGCCACGGCATTGTGTACCGTCAAATCAGTGGGGAATCGGAGACAGTGGCACAACAAGATACATGGATGGCAACACTTCCTGAATTGTTGCTAAATTACGATCCGCGAGACATTTTTAACGCGGATGAATTTGCTTTATTTTTTAAATTGATGCCAGATAAATCCTATGTTTTCAAGGGAGAATCTTGTCATGGTGGTATTGTAAGTAAAGAGAGACTGACTGTCCTTGCCTGTGCTAATTCTGATGGGTCAGAAAAGTTAGGTTTGTTAGTGATAGGCAAAGCAAAAAATCCGCGTTGTTTCAAAAATGTAAGATCGCTCCCCGTAACATATGATGCACAATCTCGAGCTTGGATTACCGGCATTCGTTTCATTGAATGGTTAAAAGCTTTAGATAATCACTTCCAGATTAAATGCAGACGCATAATTCTGATTATTGACAACTGCATCGCTCACCCTAAAGATGTTGAACTCAAAAATATCAAGCTTGCTTATTTACCTAGCAAATTACAACCAATGAATCAGGGAATTATAAAGGTTCTAAAGCAAGGTTACAGGACAAGACTGATACATCGCTATCGTCAAGAAATGGAACACCTTATCAGCAAAAAACCCGTGACTGTTCATGATGCGATTCTGAACATTGCAGCGGCATGGGAAGCTATTAAACCCGAAACCATTCAAAATTGTTTCAAGAAAGCAGGTTTCAGAAATGACGTGGTAGACGTCGTGTTGGAAGAAGAAGAACCCGAGATACTGCAGGGTTTTCCTGAATATTCTTCCATTGATGACAACGTAGCAGCGTACGAAACTCAATCAATTGAAGAACTTATTGAGAATGTGAATAGCACACAAAATGGGGCCCATATAAGTGATAATGATGAAGACGAAGATGAGTCAACTCCGGTGATGTCAAACGCCCAGGCATTATCGGCTATTTATGATTTAAGACGCTATGTTGCTTCTTTGGATGAAAGTGAAGACGCACTGCAAAAGTTGAATTCTGTTGAAAATCTTTTAGTTGCTAATGCATCAAAATCTTTCACACCAAAATAAGTGATAATTTTGTCTATTGTATTGATTGTAGGTACATAATTTTAAATAATAAGAACAAAATATATAGTTATAATAATAATAGGAGTACATTTGTTTTTTCCCTATTCCGCATAATACGCTTTCTCGCTTAAGACGCATTTCTGGTGCGGTCCCTGAGAAATCGTCTTATGAGGGCTACCTATACCTATTGTAGTAGATTTTAAAAATAAGTTTTTTAAAATCCGTGTGGTGACGGAGCGAGAATGCAACATGTCATCACCCCATCTCATCCCATAGGTGTTGTAAAAAGCGACTAAGGCACCTAAAAAGTTGGAAGCACTGACTAAAACCCAGGGTATTTCTCGCTTATCTACCTAGGTATTAAACGCCAGGCAGGACAGCGAAAATACTTTCATTACTCGAGCTGTGGTCTGCGACTGCGGGCTTCGAAACTGATGTGCCAAGGTTAAGCCCTTACACTGTATAAAGGCTTTGGCTTGCTGATACTTAATAGCGACAAACTGGCCAAAGTTTGCCGCCCACAGGTCCCTCGCAGTGGCTGGTTAGGCAATCAGTAATAATGCCATTAATGTATTCTTTTTGTTTGAACTAATTTTTGTATTCAGGCAACGATACCAGAGGCTTAAGTGGTCCTATTTTTTTACCATAACTACTGAGAGCATACAATGTGTCTTTTAAATTTTGCATTTGCTATTATTGTTAAAATTAATTGAAATTGCATAAGTAATATTATAGTTTATCACACTCCAATGCATTTTCTGTTTGAAAGTACAAAATCTGGGGAATCGCAAATCTGATGTGTTGAGAATCTGGTGAATTGAGAATCTGGTAAACTGCTCCTGAGGGCATAAAACCTATGCAATTACTTTTAAGGTAGTTACTTTTAAGGGTGCAAAAGTAAAACATAAAATAATAAGACATAAAACTTTATTCTATATTAAACTAATTTTATACAAGAAATATCATTGCTTTAAATATATTTACATTCAGCATATTTAGGGTTTCCACAGCTCTGACAATTTTAAAACAATTGAATCTATTCAACGAAACTTAGTTGATACTGTTATGGGTATTAAGAAAATAAGTTTACATATTTGAAAATTACACATTTTTATATGGGTTTTGGTCACTTCCTGGATGGTTTGCAGAAGTTATAACCACCCCATTTAACAGGTAGTGTACCACTTTAGGATCTGTCATCCAGTCTGTGGCTACCCAAAATTTACGTGAGCTAGATTTCTCATTTCGGTCTTCAGGAACTGGTTGCCTTGTCCGTTGTTGTTAGTAGACCCTAAAACAATGGAACAAAGATTAGAACATACAGAGTTTTTATAAATGTGGCCAACTTTACAGTTGATTACAACTTTGCTACTGTGAGCGGCAACTAAGAGCGGAACAGTGAGTGTTAAAATCAAAAGTATGAAAATGTAGTGAGTGATGAGTTACCGCTCGTACCTACCGAAACACATTATGTTTTGCTCTTTTTTACTACGAATAAGATATTATACTTCAAACACGTACTAACAACCCCTAACTAGAATTTTACAGCAAAAAACAAATTCTACAACTATGTATTTTGTAGTATATTTAAGCATAATGGTATGTAATGTACAACAATGTTAATATAACATGTATCCACAAACCAAAAACTTTCCCAAATTATTAATTATTACAGTTTCTATTCCAATGTTCCTTATTAAATTTTTGCTCTGGGCACCTATAAGCATAAAATGATAATTTAAGTAACTATTGAATTGACATCCATTGCTGGACTTAGGCCTCCTTCCTCCACAAATCGCCACCTTGTGCGGTTCTGTGCTTTCCTTATCCATCAGTTTCCCATCATCCTAACTTAATCGTCTAATAATATCTTTCTTTATCATTAGAGAAATTTCTTTCTTTAGAAAACATAGTAGATGGGTCCTTACCATCACACTCACACATAAGTGGAATATACTTTTACACACAATTATTGCACAGACACAAAGACAGCCTAGCATATACATGATATCTTGCGAGGTATGAGTTCACAAAAAAACCAGAATAATATTCTGGTTTGAATATAATGTTTCAGATGTGATTTAGTATATAAAGATGAACTACACCTACTCATCCCAAGATAATCAAGTGCTATAATACTTATCAGCAATTTGTATTGGCATATTACATAATAAAACTTAATAGAAAACCTTATCTTAGCTTTCTACAATTGGGTTTTGTGAGCTAGCATTGTTTAAAGGATATGATAGAATTTTATTGTAATCATAAATTGGTAGAACTTTTTTTACTGGCAAAATGATTTAAACAGTTTCACAGAGTTACTTAGTATTTTAATGAGTTATATTTGATTACAGTGGTAAAGGTAAAAGTGGAATTACTCTTGTTATAGGCAGTTTATTTCTGTCTGCAGGAGGCACCAATGAATCGATTTGCTGTAATTTGTACCAGCCATAGTGGACTCCAATCAATGCTGGCACCATTACAATAGCAACTAAATTTCTTGAAATAAATGACATTGTTTACAATGCGATGGTTGTTCGGTCTCACTTTAAAATCACAATAATTCACGACGGCAGATTACAACAGTAATTAGCCGATTTTACCAAAACAAGTTGTTAAATAAACATATACTGTTTTGGTATAGTTTTTGGTGCCGTTAAAAAAACACGGTTTGATCACCAACTTTTCATTTCAAATTAGTAATAAATGATTTTAGGTTATGAAAAACAAAAAAAAACAGCTGTTATGTACTGTCAATGTCACTCTACTTTTTAATCAACTGTCATGGAAATGGCATAAACAAAACCTTTCGGCCGATTGAAACATTAAAAAACCTCATCTAAATTAAAGATTGAGAATCAATTATTACAATTTACGTAAGTATTCAATAGTAAAAAACATTGAATTTACTGATTTCAAGGTAGTCAATACAGTTATTGTAATTATTATCATTAAGATTAATCAAATATTATTATATTTAAAGTGATATAATAAAGTATTCGATTGTTTCCTTTGCGTTTTATTGCGTAATACGTTTGTGATTACAATGGAATAGATTACATTATAAATTATGACACACTTATCAAAGATCACTCTTAAGATCAGATTATTTACACTGTAATAGCTCATTGATAGTTTACCCCCTTACTCATAAACGCAACTTAAATTTTAGTCAATTGATTAGCTTAAATTTTTACGGTTTTGTTTGGCATAAGGTTGGTTTTGCTAACTAAAAACTCGCTAAACTGTGATTAAATTTTAGAGATTTTTATAAGTAAGGAGGTTAATGTTTGTATAATAATAAAGTGATATGCGTTGCATAAAAATTAAACGCAGCCGCTATTTTGTTTTTTTTTACTTCAGTATGAAGTAATTAGCCAATCATGAAGCGACATTCCAGCTATTTGACACATTCATTTGACGTGTGTAAATCTCACAAAAACATGGTGGCAGCTCAGTGAACAGGGTGAACTTTCCGACTAGTCTTAAAAATTAAAGAAGCTTATTTAGCAGGAGTGTTTGATACAATTTGTAAGTTCATCTCTATAGGCCAGTGAGTTCGTGAATGTAAAAAAGTATTCATTTTAATATTAATTTGTAGGTAAACACCAAATAATAAGCTTCAAACAAATCCGAGGATGACGTCTGAAGAAACTCCTATATCAGAACAACTGAAGGGTTGTTACGAGAATCTTATTGTAATAGACATTGGCGCAAACTTGACAAACAAGAAATACGGCCGTGATCTCGATTCTGTCGTGCAAAGGGCAAAAGATGCAGGTTCGTAATATATTCATTTGTTTAAAAAAATATGGATTGAGGTTGCGTGATTTAATAAAATAAAATGAATGATTGATATGACTCGTATTGCTGGTTATGCGATTGGTTTTTTATAATGAAAAACTAGTATAAGCATAAATAAAATTTATTCTATTTCAGGCCTAAGTAACATCATTTTCTGTTAAATTTAATGTGTTGTTTACCTTAGATGTGTGTTAGTATGATGAGATGAAAACATGTTTCAGTTGTTATTTAGCACTGAAACAGTCGTGAAATAAGAGATTTTTATGTTATCATTTTTAAAAATAGATTTTTTAAATAAAAATGTAGATCATAACTTCATCTTTTAAAGTAATTGGTTTTGTAAATTCTTATTCATATAATCATTTTTTAATAAGTACCTACTCCTCATGAATTTTAGGCAACACATACACAAATGGCTAAAAGAAAAGTGATTATCACTGGTTTTGTATGTATTCAATAAATATGTGTTTTGAAAACGGCTTCAGCTGTGCATTTCTGAAGAAACTAGTTTTGTTATAATTAAATTTTGTTTTTGTCCTGTATTAAGTATTATAATTAAAATTTTATTAGTTTTGTCTTGAATATATTTTTAATGAAATTACTGTTTTGTGTGTGTGTGTTGTGTAGAGTTTTATATATTATATTTGCAGATTTAAATAATATTACTTTATTTTTGTTTTGTTAGTTTAAATAGTTTATAGTTTTTAAAATTAAACAATCTTAAAATTTTCTGAATCTAGCCTTATTAGGCTAGACTTACATACTTTATTTTGTATTGCTAAATAAAATATTGATGCTTAGCCTCCTTGTAGAGAACGTTGGCTGGTTGCATTTGTTTTTATATTATTGTATAATATGTATTTTGTTAAAAAAATAGTGTTAGAATGTGAAGCAACTTATAATCATAAAAGTACTAGCAAACCTGGCGAACTCTGTTTCGCCATCAGGTGTCTTCTTTTTTTTGTTATTTTTTTTTATAAACCTCATGGAGCCCAAGACCTTTCCAACAAATTATGCAAAACCATGGAAATCGGCTTGTTCATTCTGGAGTTATAGCGTCAGGACGGAAAACCAGTCTTATTTTTATATAAGAGATTTAAAACTAATGTTGCTATTAGCATCTTTAGCTTAAGAACTATTTAATTTAGTTTATACTATCATTATTATAAAAATTTAACAAAATGTTTTGCCTGCAGGTGTCCAAAAGATAATGGTCACAGGAACATCGGTAAGAAACAGTAAAGAAGCCTTGAGACTGACCCGCCTATATCCCAGCACAATATACTCAACTGCTGGTAAGTAACAAATTATTTTAAAGGAAACATCCCTATTTTAGCACAGAACATCATTTTAAGTGATATGTAATAGAGATGACAATAAATAAATAAATATTCACGGACATCTCTACACAGCGCCATCTGTTCCCAAAGTAAGCTAGGCTTAACCTGCTTGTGTTTTATGGGTAACAGAACAACGGATATTAATACTTATATACTTTTTTTTTGTAAATACATACATATTATACATAGAAACACTCAGACCAATGCAAATAATCATGTTCATACACTCAAATATTTGCATTGAGCGGGAATCGAACCCGAGACCTCTGCGTATCAGTCACGTTGTATAACCACTACGCTACACAGGCCGTCAAAAAACAATAAATCTCTCACTTAACTGTATCTATTATCACTACATAGTATAAAACAAAGTTGCTGTCATGTATGCTTAAATCTTTAAAACTATGCAGCGGATTGTCAAGGACTTTTTTTAAATAGAGAGAGTGATTTAAGAGGTAGGTTTTTATGTACCATTCTAGCATAATATTGCAGAGTGTTAGCATTGCATACAAGTTCGCTAGTTCTATAAACCAAATGCATGGAGTGGTAAGCTATTTATTTGTTGTAAGTATATTTATTTGGTTATGAGTTCTATCTTTTCTTAAATGAAATATTTGGCTGGTCGATTCTCCATTCTAGTGGTTCTTCACGTAAGAATATATAATTGCGACTGTACAGATGTTAAACTTTTTTATGTCTTCGCATACCGGTAACGGCGTCAATCGTCATATCTCTGCAGAAGTTTATTGTCGAAATGTGCGATTTATACGCGACAATAAAACTGCAAAGTAATCGCCTAAATCGTTGTCTTAATATTAATATTGTAACTGCTTTTTTAACTGATTTTTTATACACACGATAGATAAATCTGCGCGGGACATGATGAGATTGTGGCACTTTTATATTTTTTAACCGACTTCAAAAAAAGGAGGAGGTTCTCAATTCGGTTGTATTTTTTTTTTTTTTGTGTTTGTTACCTGATTTCACGAAAACGGCTAGACCGATTTAAAAAATTTTTTTTTGTTCGTATTGGTATGCTTCCCATTTGGTCACCAGATCTGGATCTGGATGACGGGATCTCAGAGAAATCGAGAGCATCTCTTGAAAATTGTAGGGACGCATTGTGTAAAATCTTGTCATACATGTGCATCTCTGACGTCACTACCAAATAATCAAGAGTTAGAACTGGTCAGATCCTGGAGACCACCGAGAGTCGAGGGAACACCTCAACGGCATATAGGAGCTACCTTGTGTTTGGGCTTATTTTAATTGTATTGATGAAAACTTTACAAAACTTTACACAGACATGATCTGATGATGAAGAAGATTGAGGGTCGAGGGAAATCCTCAACGGTATATAGCAGCTACCTAGTGTTTGGGCTTATTTTATTCGTATTGATGAAAACTTTACACAAACATGATCTTATGATGAAGACGACTGCAGAAATTTATTTAATACTAATCTTAGATATTGTTATCAGCATAGTCTTTAACCGACTCCTGTTGAAGTCGGTTTTTTAATTAGAAAATTATTGTCACGATAACTTCAACATGTCCGTACATGGTTTTTAGCCAGGTCCGATACAGGAATATCGGACATACATTATCCTATAGACCACAAATGAACTTTATTTGTCTTAAAATAAATGAAATTGCATAATCCGCTGCTTAAATGATGTTAAACAAATTGTTTATTTTGTCATGTATGACTAACTAGGCTATTGCAGTCCAATACTAAATATAAGCCTCTCCCAAGGGCCACAGACCGCGGTTTGTGCGGACCTTTTTGAGGTCGTCGGTCTCTCATATTCTTCGTGGCTTGGCAAAATAATATAATGCTCGAATCCTAAGAACCGATTTTGTTCATAATTATTGCTTTTCGATCCTTCGGAAATGGTATTTGATCACTCAACGACAAGTTTCAATCAACTGATTGAAACTTGTCGTTGAGTTTTGAGCTGACACAGCCATCATTACCAAAAAAATATTTTTTGCATGCATGTTTAGAACAACGCTGTAGCTATTTGTCCTCTTCTACTTCATATAGTTACCATTATAACACATATTCTACAAACATTTTCATCGTTCAAACAAATTGCTATTACATAATATCTTTACTCTATAACTTTTTATTACGAAACATACACTTTCGCTTTTATAGTAATACATTTAATTTCGTGCACTCTCAACAATTGACCGTAATTTCTCGTGACAAGGTGCGTTTAATTTTTATATACGTTACAGTGTTACCCTTGAGAAAGAATCAATTAGAAAAAAAATCAATTAAAATTTCTATTTGATAGTAAAAGTATTTACTAATAAATGAATAAGTTTGGGATTATGTATGCTTGTTAATTCGCGCTGAAACGGCTGTATGTATTGTGACGAAAGTTAGCCTGGAGCTAGTATCCCGAAAACGATTGACGACCTCTGTGGCGTAGTCGGTTTATTACATGGCTGCTACGCAGAGGTCTCGGGCTCGATTCCCGCTCAATGCAAATCTTTGTGTGCATGGACATGATTGTTTGCATTGGTCTTAGTGTTTCTATGTATAATATGTATGTATTTACAAAAAAAAAAGTATTTATCATATTTTTGCTCCGTCACCATACGGAAATTAAAAGAATTAAAGAGATGTTCCTAATTTAATTCTACGTCCAACTACTTCTAGCTTTAAAACAGGTAAAAGGCAAAAACCATCCAGATATAAAAAATGACCTAGTTATTTCATAATAAACAAACTGTAACATACATGAAATAATTCATATACAAATATTTAATTAAATTGACGCAAAACTAAAATAATTGCCCTACTTTTTATGTAAAAGTGTATGTAATTGTTATAGGTACCTATTGTAACTCTCTCTTAGTGCGATATGCCAGTTTATTTGATATATGTATTTTGTTATGGATATGGCTTAGAAGAATTTTAAGTGGATAACGTTGTTTATATTTTCTAGTTATGTTGTTGAATAGTATAACCTGTCGTTAGGGAAAAGTACTTTGTATGCAAGAGGACTGGCTGAGAAATTAACTTTGATAGACTGGTTTTATATGATACTAGCTGCAAACGCGACTACGTCCGCGATTAAAAATCATTGATTAAAAATTGAAAATAAACAAAATAGTAAAAAACTTATTTAATTCATACAAAGTTATCATCATATCAGCCAATCGACGTCAACTGCTGGACATAGGCCTTCTCCAAGTATTGCCACCTTGTGCGCTCCTAAGCCTCCCTCATCCATCGGCTTCCAGCCTTTCCGGTACGCGGTCGCCATTCCAGAATCTTTCTGCCCAAACAGCTGTCGGTTCATTGCGCTATGTGCCCTGCTTGCCGCCACATTAACCGGTTATGCCGCTTACTTTGGTTCTCTTGCGGATCTCCTCATTTTTGATTCGATCACACAGGGAAACTCCCAACATAGCTCTCTCCATTGCCCTCTGAGAGACCATGAGCTTTCTTAGTAGGCCGATAGGTCAGGCTACAACATAGCTCTCTCCATTGCCCTCTGAGTGACCATGAACCTTATAATTAGGCCCATAGGACCTCTAAATTTTTTTTTTTTGCCGTAGCTTGATGTTATAGCCTTTTAGCCTTCCTCGATAAATGGTCTATCCAAAACTGAAAACCAAATTCAATTCGAAGAAGTAGTTCCTGAGATTAGCGCGTTCAAACGAACAAACAAACTCTTCAGCTTTATATAATAGTATAGATGTGCAAGATTTATCTCAAAAACTACTGAAACGTTTCAGATGTATTACAGTACAGACAATCATTATAAAGTCACAGTGTAGTTAGAACACTTCGTCTCATCCCATGGGTGTCGTAAAAACCGACTAAGGGACTATCCGTGAATATTATCTTTACGTAATAAAAAGAAGGAAAACTTGAAATTAAACCCTATACCAATCCGTCTGGCCAGCGTGGTAGGCCAAGTATCCATCCGTCATGGGAGGAGGCCCGTCCCTGCAGTGGGACATTAATGGGCTGTTATGATGAATTAAACCAGCTTATTCTAAACAAACCTCTATTTTCCCTAGGCGTCCACCCACACGATGCCAAATCGATGATAGAAGAGGACATGTGGGGAGAGTTACACGAAGTGGCGGCGGCGCCTGAATGTGTGGCGGTCGGCGAGTGTGGACTCAACTACAGTAAGGACTTCTCCGAGCCACACGTGCAGAGAGATGTGTTTAAACGACAGGTTAGTGACATGTTTCTTTGAGTATAGGTACAATCTCTTTGGATGTTTGTGTGGTGAAAGAAAGAATCAACAAGAATTTAGTCCAAAACTGGACCGACACTTAATATATTTTCACTTTTCGAGGTCCTGTGTTTCCCTCATCTAGTAAGGTGTATTCAACAAGTATAAAATTATCAAGTAAAAAAACACACTATGTCATCCTTTCACCCAGTTTCCACTGCTGGATAGGCCTTCTTTAATTATATCCACTTTAGTGATCCTGTACCTGCCTTAGGGCTTTATTTTACTGGAACACCATGGTGGCGCAACCTAACCAGTCGCCGCTACCAAAAAAAGTATACATTGGTTGCGCAACCAAATGGTGACCAGGGGAGCTGACGCTCTTTAGAGCTGTTTTGTTGGTAGCGGCGACTGGTTGCGCTCCCATGGTGTCCCGGTAAAATATAGCCCTTATTCATTGACAAGTCTGTCCGTCTTGTGAGGGCGGTCTATCAACCTAAAAGAATTGTTCTGGCCAACGATTCTGGCCATGATTTAATCTCAAATCGTATTATCTGTCCTGTAGGTAATCTAGCGTATCGTTTAATTTCTATATAGCGTTTACGACGAACCAGTCTAATTTAAAAATAGCCACTCAGATGTATGTTCAGTCTAGATTTTTAGACGCCATTTTAAACATTTTCTAATAAATCTGGAAGGGGTGATGTCATTACAATTCGTCATTGTTATTTTACAGAGTTGCTTTTGATTAGCATGAATTCGTTCATTATAGGCATAGACGATTTGAATCATAGAGTTGAGTTATTTGCGTAAATGTCATAATGACTGTTTAACCTTTCGAGCGTCCGACCAAATTTTGACCCACACCCCTACATGTCCAACTGTTTATGCGTTTTTTATGAGAAAAATACCCGTCTCAATAAATGAAAATTTATGAATGAAAACTATAATTATATGTTATGAAACGAGTAGCACTTATTGTCATGTTATATAGCGATAAAATAATGAATAAATGAAGAAATAAAATACATACATTTCTTGCCAGGAGCTGTTTGTTATTAGCAAATTCAAAAACAGTAACCAAAATGGCCCCGGGCCTCAACACTTTATTCTCAAAAACACACACTTTACACATTTCGACAATAAAACATTTTAAATAATTTACTTATTAAGACGCTACTTTGAAAATTTTCGAGTTGAATTCGGCCGTGGCCAGAGGGGCGCGCCCCTCGGCGCGCGAATGAGACGGATATACTCTCGCTCACGCGCCGCCGCGCCGTGTGCGCCGTCGTCGTCCCGCCGGCCCTCAAGGACACGTTATCGCTCTGTGCCATAGTACAAATATATACAGTATTTCAACTTCATAGAAACGGACCACGAAACGTGAGTTTATACCTACACGCTCACGATCGCTGAGGGAACAGTCGCTACTGTGCCGCAGTAACGAGCGGACTGTGTGTTATAATTTGAAACTAAATATATTATTCATATGTCAATTTCAAACAAACATGGCTGATATAAATACCTACCTTACTAAATGACTTAGGTATTTAATATTATAATAGTATTTTGTGTATATCACGAAAACGGTTTGTTGTACTTAGGTCAATAATAATGAAAATTTAGCCCCCCTTTATGTAATCCCCCATGCGTGTCTTTCACTTTGATCTAGGTAAATTTAAGCAATGACATCGATGTCATTTTTTGAATGGATTGGTGAAGTGACCTCGATGCCTTTATTTTGACGTTAAATAGATCTAATAGACCTGTTTAAAGTTTGGTTTTGGTTATCGATAAATTCAATTTCAAACAAACATGGCCAATATAATAAACACAGTACCCGGCCGTAAATATTACACATCGACTTTTTCTCTGACGCTCTACGAAGCCGAAATTGACCGATTGTATTTTTCTATAGGTTGATATGCAATATAAACGGCCCGGTACTGTACCTACTTTACCGAATGACTTGTTAAGTACCTTCTTAATATTATAATTTAGTATTTTATTTATATCACAAACATGGTGGATATAAATACAAACATATACATGTTTCTTTAAATTAAATGTATCAATCATAAAACAACACGTTTTTTACAGAACACTTGTTATTTATTTAAATATAAAATAGAAAAATAAAAAGTATTTTTACAATTACAAAACTAAATGGAAACACAAAGTAGATCGCATGTTTACTATTGTTTACGTACCGCGCACCCGTAGGCATTTATAATAAATATTCGGCCCAGTTTGACTACTGGTTATACTGTGACGTCAGTCCGCGGTAGGTTACAGAAAATTCTGTTACAGAAAAACCTACTATCTACCGGTCTATTATGTATATACATGTAGCCCCTATTTTTTTTTTATTTACACCCGCGCAAGGTATTATGAAGGCACAAAACACATCCAGATTTAGAACAATAATTTGGGGATCACAAAAATAATTTGACCGCCTCGGGGTATCGGTCGCAGTGCACGAGGTCGCGGGTTTGAATCTCACGCAAAATAATAGAACTTTAAAAAAAATACAATAGCCCCACTATGTATTGTCCTGTGTCGCGGGGTATTTACAAACATTTACTTAGCTGACACAAAGAACATCCAGACTCAGGACAATAATTTGTGGATCGCACAAATAAAATTGTCTTACGTGAGATTTGAACTCTAGGTGATTTTCCACCTGAGGGGCGAGACGAGGCAAAATTTGAAATCTTTATGTAAAAATGAACCGTATTGCTTAGGAAATAGAGTATATATTAACTTTGTAACAAAAACACTCGCTTCTCGCGATAGGCCTATTGTTGTTTGTTGCTACTTTTTGTTTGTGTAAAAATGAACCGTATTATTTCTCATGTAGAGTTCAAAATACATTAACAAGAAACACGCATGTCGCGATGTCAATTTTTGGTGGAAACAGTTCGGTGTGATTTTAATTCTCGTCTCGTCTCGCCCTTTTGGTGGACTCTTCATGCTGACTTACGATTACCGATTACTGCGCCCGCCACTGCCTAAGGCAGACAGTTTTTTTGTGTGATCCACAAACAACAGTCCTGAGTCTGAACGTTCTTTATGTTCGTTTGTTTCATGTTTGTAAACGTTCCCGCGGTGGAGTGCGTGAGAGTTCAAATCTCACGTAAGAAAATTTTTTGTGTGATCCACAAACAACTGTCCTGAGTCTGGACGTTCTTTGTGTTCGTTTGTTTCATGTTTGTAAACGTTCCCGCAGTGGACTGCATGAGAGTTCAAATCTAACGTAAGAATTTTTTTTGTGTGATCCACAAACAACTGTCCTGAGTCTGGACGTTCTTTGTGTTCGTTTGTTTCATGTTTGTAAACGTTCCCGCGGTGGAGTGCGTGAGAGTTCAAATCTCACGTAAGAAAATTTTTTGTGTGATCCACAAACAACTGTCCTGAGTCTGGACGTTCTTTGTGTTCGTTTGTTTCATGTTTGTAAACGTTCCGCAGTGGACTGCATGAGAGTTCAAATCTCACGTAAGATAATTTTTTTGTGTGATCCACAAACAACTGTCCTGAGTCTGGACGTTCTTTGTGTTCGTTTGTTTCATGTTTGTAAACGTTCCCGCGGTGGACTGCATGAGAGTTCAAATCTCACGTAAGATAATTTTTTTGTGTGATCCACAAACAACTGTCCTGAGTCTGGACGTTCTTTGTGTTCGTTTGTTTCATGTTTGTAAAAGTTCCCGCGAAAGTAAAAAGTATTATTTAGATCTTATCAGTAAGTACCTACCTACCTAAGCTTGCAAATAAAATAGGTACGTAATATTATAGTACGTTTCAATTACGTGATCTTGACAAAAACGGTTATAAAACTTATAACACTTGAGCATATAGTCTAAAATCGCTTATATAAACAAACGCTTGCATTATCAAAAGGGTCAACAGTAACTAGGTACTTAGTTGAGTTATGGCGAACTTTACCTAAGTTTTATAAAATACATAACTACAAAAATATTTTACGATACAATGTTTTCGAAATAACTATTATAAAATAATACTATTATTTTCTGATAAAAGAGAACAAAGTATTAATAAAAACTTAGGTATAAATATTTTAAACCTAACCTATATATTTTACCTACGATATAAAATTACGCGATAAAATTCAGTACGAACGGTGAGTCGACATGCACAGGTCCGGCGTCGAAGAGGGCCATCGCCCGACTGAATCGTCGACCGTACTCATTCTGTATCGGTCGTTAACTTATCGGTATAAGGTCTGAAATTGCGATGCGTCCGCAACGATCCGGAGCGCTTAGAAATTGCTAAAATCTTATTTGATTCATTAAAAATTATTGGTTGTAGTTATGTAATGATATTCTACAGTAATACTAATATTGATGTTACGAATGTATTTGAGTAATTCCTAAGCATAATGATAGTGTACTTTCCGTGTAATATGTAAAAAACTGTTTTTGTAGAGGTGTTTTCAAAAATAAATATGATCGAGCCAAAATCAAGCTATCGCGTTTTGGTAATTACAAAAACCTAGTTAAAGGTATCAATTTACCTATATTAAAATTCTAGATCAATAGGTCTTTTCATATTCCTGTAGTAGTTGATGAAAGATAGTGCATTTTATCAATGTATCATCTTAACACAAGACAACACTTTAGTAACATTTAACACTACTTGAGATAATAAATCACTTTATTTACACAATTGAAACAAAATACTCCGTTATTACAATTCACTCACAAAACCCGCGAATCACGAAGAATAAACACCTGCACTTGTTTCATTTCTTTAAAAAATTTTTTTTTGTAAATTGCCACAGTAAATATTTATTTGACCGATAGATTACGAACTATTTAAATAATTAGCATCAAACCATAGTGCATTTAGTGAATGAAACGTGAAATATTACCAATTGAATGAGCGCGGGAAATTTGGCCCTATATGTAGTGACGCGGACGGACCGGGATCATTTTGCATATGGACCGATATGCAGGGACGCGGACGTGTCACGAGTTAATAAATTTGATGTAGGTAAGTAGGTAATTAAAACCTATCCTTTTTTAAATACTTTTGTTTGTTTTGGCTGGTGATTCTGCCTAGACATCGAACAGAAATAATATTAATCTTCAGAGAATTATTTCACAATAAAGATAATAAAAATAAAACCTATCTAGACATCCAATTTTGATAGGTTTATCTGGACCAACATGGGCGTAGGGGAGCGAGGGGCTTGTTGTAACAGTTTTCATTAAAACTAATATATCTTGAGATCTATTGATTAAATGTCTACTAAATAAATATGGATGGATGCTGTAACTCTTCCTGAACTAAATCAAGTAAAAATAATACCATAACTATTCTTCATTATTTTACAATAAATTATTTTCTGGAAGAAGTGCGGTGTTACAACTTACCTCGTGCTTGGGGCAAGTTGTAACATCTACAGGGGCAAGTAGTAACGCCAAAAAAAACCGACAATAATACCTCTAATCATTTATTATTTGCTTGTTTTTAACAAAAATTTACATCTCTCTAAAGTAAGTATTGTATAATTCTTATCAAAAATCAACGTAAATACACTTTTTTAGTAATCAACACTTAAAACTTAAATAATTAGCAGTCTTATTTAGTTAATCACTACTTTTAATCATCATGGCACTTTGAAATCTTTATTTTTTGTTAACTTACCCTTCCCTACCCCTTTCCTTTGACTTTTTCTTTAATTTTGACATCTTTTTTTTTATTTCATCTTTTCCTCATACATTTAACATGTTACAACAAGCCCCCGAATTTTGTTACAACTAACCCCATGATATGATTTTTAACATTTATCAAGATAACTATTTAAAGAATTTAGCAATCATAAAAACTGTTACACATTATCAGAGATTAATCAATTTGAATGCAAATAAGACACAGAAAATTTGAAATTAGTCGATAATAATAACGCAAACCGAAATTGTACGACAGTACAATTTTATGTCACCTGGCAAAAATGAAGCGCATGCACACTTCCACCCATTGCGCCAGCCGGGCAGGACACTATCTATGGTAACATGATACGGCGTGGTTTATAGGTTAAATCTAGTCAAAGAAGTAGGTCAATTGCGTTTAAGATCCTAGTGAAAAGAGCCTGTTACTACTTACCCCTGTTACAACAAGCCCCTCGCTCCCCTACTCCAATCCTTCCAAACAAAATAGTTTAAATTTGTCACAAGATGATAGAGACCCCTCACACGGTGGACCGACGACCTCATAAGGACGGCGGGAAGCCGATGGATGAGGGAGGCACAGGACCGCACAAGGTGGCGATATTTAGAGGAGGCCTATGTCCAGCAGTGGACCACAATTGGCTGAGATGATGATAGAGCCATGTGTGGTGACGGAGTAAGAATACAATATGTCACCACCCCATCTCATCCCATTGGTGGTCGCAAAACCGACTAAGGGACCAACAGTATATATTATTTTTACGAAATAACAAGAAGGAAAACTTGAAATTAAACCCTATACTAATCCGTCTAGCCAGCGTGGTATTAGTGGGCCAAGTATCTCTCCATCACTGGAGGAGGCCCGTCCCTGCAGTGGGACATTAATAGGCTATTATGATGATGATGATGATAGAGCCATGTAGTTACAAACTGAATAGAACGTAAATAAGAATACAAAAGAAATTTAAATATTCTATTTTTGAGTTGGTTGAAATAAAGAAATACGTATTTTCATCTGTACATGTAGGCTAAGACATTTCACTCGGTCATTGAAGAAGGCAACATCCTCATGAACCTCTACCTATAATAATAGTTATATTACATTTTTAGTACGTAGTCAAACTAGATGGCGTTGTGCCAAATAGTTAGTGCACTAATGCAACATACAATCTTTTGTTGGAACTACTATTATTAGCACCCTATTCATCTAACATAAATGTGTTTTAAAAATAAAAAATGGTTTATATACTACGTGTTTGACCGGAACGGACGCTACTAAGCATTATAATTTAGGCATTAATATCGTCAACTTAGCCAGAAGACGTACAATGCTTGACATGTGCCTCCTTCAAACATCTCCTCCTCTTTCCTCTGTTTTGTGCCTCCCTCATCCATCGATTTTACCAGATCTCGGGTCGTATTTCTGAGCAAACTATTTTTTGGACAAAGACAACTGCCGCACTAGGGGCCATGCTCAGAGTCATAGAGATCTTTATAGACATACAACTAACGGACTTAAACTATACATTTTTTCTCAATAAATTACATTTTTCAGTCTATACTAATATTATAAAGAGGTAAAGTGTGTGCGTTTGTTTGTGAGTTTGTGATGTTGTTAAATCTGGATCTAATGAACCAATTTTAAAGACTCTTTCTGTGTTGAATAGTCCATTATCGGGGAGTGTCATGGGTTATATAAAATCATGCTATGACTAATAGGAGTGGAGTAGTAATGAAATATGTTTAGAAAGGGGACGCGTTTTTTTCGCCTCCTAAAGAAGTGGGCACGGGTCAGCTAGTATAGATATAAAAATAAACACTTAAAAAAAGGAAAACCCACCAGCATCGGGTAAAAGGACCAACCTACTGGTGGTTACTTATATTATTTTTTTATGGATCATACACATAATTATTTAAGTGGGATTCGAACCCAGGCCTCGCGCATTGCAATCCATGCCACATAAGCAAAATAAAAATAAACACATTTACTAAACCATCTCACACCTCTTTCGTAATATAAATAATTTTGAAGTATAAAATATTCATAAATACAAAAATATTTAGAACGTCCATTCATAGTTTCTGAACCGGAAATTTATTTCCTGAATGAAATCGTGCCTTATGAGATGCGTCGCAGTTCACGATCTACTTTAAGTCTTTTTTTGTTTCAATTGATATTGAGAACGCTACTGAATATATTAATTTATTACTTTTTCCTTTGAGTCTCTTTTGTATAACTTTTTAATATTAACACTAGGGAGCTGGTCATGTAAGACGTGGGTTCGAATCGCTTGCAGAACAATTGTTGTGTGATCTATAATGTTCTTTGTGTTCGTTTGTAGAAAATACCCGCGATTTGAGAAATACTAGAGATCGCACTCTATAGCACTAAACGCCTTTTTATCCCAGGAATGATAAAAAAGCCTACAAAGGAAAGTTAGCTGATATTATTTTTATGAAAACTAAACTTGGCACCAATTTTATAAATTTTGCTATTAATAGGCCAAGATTTCTCTAGTCACAGGCCTCTCTGGTGACATGTCTCTTTTGCATTTTGTACACAGTAGTCCCTTACGATTGCCTTCAAAAATATTCTTATTGTAATGTTACACAGTTGTACATCATCCTACAGTTTTATTCACTGAGTAGGCGTATGCATTAAACGAATATAACCGGAGCACAAATTGATCATGTTAATGTGTACATTGTTAACGTGAATTTTTTCATGAGCACAAATGATTATACGCCTCGTATGAGGTGGTAATTTATTCTATCATTTTCATGTTCTTTGTTCGATATTGTAATTGGATAGATGTTTATCGCTTTCATTAATTAATAAATTATTGAATGATAGTAAAGTTAATGATACTGACTATAGGCCGACCGTTTAACTCAGACCCCGCCTGCGGTAATAGGGGTGCGCGGGGGGCGAGGACAAAGGAGAGAGCTATCTCTTGATTTTTTGGCAAAACGGCGCCATCTAGATACTGTGACCCGAACTACATCACATCACAACACAGCTCTAATTTTTAGCTAGCTTATTTTTATGAAATAAAAAGAAGGAAATATTGAAATTATACCCTAAACCAATCGAAATACCTGGAGAGGTTTTTTTATTTTTCTGGTCAGGCTTTAAATTGTGTTATAATTTAGATTGTGTTATAATATAAATTAGATTGTTATAAGTTAACTTTAGGTATTAGTGAAATTTGAAAGTAACCGATACCGTTTTAGAGGGTTTTGAAGCAATCACTATTTTGAACTAGGAAGGTGTTATGCAATAAAATTGTAAATAAGACACAAAATAAAAAAGGCAATTATTTTTAAAATTATTTTATTTCAAAAGAAATGGTTTTTCATTTTTATGTAATAATGAAATAATAATCATGTAATATTATTGTTATTTTTGGAGTCGGTGTCAGACAACGAAATACGATAATACCTAAGCAAATGGAATGGCTGCCACGAATTACAGATTATATTATTATATGACTTCGACATTATGACATAAAGTTGTTGATTGTTTATGGATTGGTTTAAAAATTAAACAAATATTAAATAACTATCTTTATGTATCATATTTAAATAAATATATTTTAAAATACCTGTGTCACGTTCAAACGTTTTAATATACCTATTTAGTAACTGATTAAAGCTTTCCATAACTTTGGGCGTTTATATAGGTTTAACCAGCACCGTCAATTGAAAAAAATCGTAATACGCAAATAGGATCAATAATGCAAAATGTTGTCTACAAAGTCGTTAGAAAAGGCATTAAAGTTCTGTATAACACATTCTGATCACTTTAAATGGTTTTTAATTTTAAGTAATTGTCTTTGATTCGTAGTAATTTCTCATCTTAGTCTGTGTATAACACGACGTCATATTTCTTTAAATTTTAAGTCAGGAATATAAAATAGAATATAATTATCGCGGCTGACACCGACTTCAAAAATAACAATAATATTACATTATTTGTAATAATTTGATTATATTTTAAAAAATCTACAAGTAAATATATTTGTAGACTCTTCAAGAAATATCCTTAACAATACTTTTTACAATGTGCGTGTGCTCTGAGGGCCACTTTCTCAAAATCCTTTGAAAACATGCTTAAGATTTAGTGAACATTCCAAAAATATTGTGAAAGTTGGAATCAGATTTTGTGAACATCAAATACGCGAGTTATAGGCTTTATAGTTGGACCCTCAGTCCACACATAGAGGATTGAGGGTCCGCTTGTACCGGCTAAACTAAGGGCACTAAAGAAAAAGTGTTTACGTCAAAGTTTAACGTAAACCCAAACAAAAATTATGTAAACAAGAAAATATAAGAATACATCGTATTATTTTCTATATCTCCGTTCAAAATTGGCCCTCAGGCGGAAAGTTTATACGCTAATTATAACCAACCCATAAACTTTTTGCTACTTTTTATAATCTTGTATTATAGGAAATATATTGTGAAAATTCGTGAAAGTAATAACAGATCTCAAAATCATGTTGGTAAAAAAATATCACCTTGTAAAAATTCGGACCCTCAATCCTCCACTTTTTTGTTTTCGTTTTTTGTCGCTAAAGTATAATAGCTAGGAAAATTACAGCAGTACCTCGTTCTGTAGAAAACATTGTGCAACAAACTGATATCATTTGTTAATAATAATAACTAATTATAATAAAAACGTCAAAGCTACAAATTTTAATATAACCTCAAAATTATTTACATAGTAAAAATAAAGTTGATTTTCTTTTACAGTAAAATGTATTGTTTTTTACCGAATGATACTGTATTTGTTGCACAATTTATTTTACAGAGGAAAGTACTTGTGTCATTTTCCTAGATATCATACTTTAGCGACAAAAAACGAAAACAAAAAAGTGGAGGATTGAGGGTCCGAATTTTTACAAGGTGATATTTTTTTACCAGCATGATTTTGAGATCTGTTATTGCTTTCACGAATTTTCACAATATATTTCCTATAATACAAGATTATAAAAAGTAGCAAAAAGTTTATGGTTTGGTTATAATTAGCGTATAAACTTTCCGCCTGAGGGCCAATTTTGAACGGAGATATAAAAAATAATACGATGTATTCTTATATTTTCTTGTTTACATAATTTTTGTTTGGGTTTACATTAAACTTTGACGTAAACACTTTTTCTTTAGTGCCCTTAGTTTAGCCGGTACAAGCGGACCCTCAATCCTCTATGTGTGGACTGAGGGTCCAACTATAAAGCCTATAACTCGCGTATTTGATGTTCACAAAATCTGATTCCAACTTTCACAATATTTTTGGAATGTTCACTAAATCTTAAGCATGTTTTCAAAGGATTTTGAGAAAGTGGCCCTCAGAGCACACGCACATCTTTTTACAATAATTAAAAGAACCTATTCTTTAGATTATAATTAAGTAAAAAGAATGTCTGATTTAATGTTGCAAAACCAAAATACAACTAATTCTTTTTTAATTTTTAGTGCAATTTTTGTCTTTGAAGTCGGTTTTTTTTGTAAAAACTTATTTTATTCGTCGTAGCAACCAACTCAATATAGCTCTTGTGTACGCTACCATAACGGACACCGCTACCCCGCCCCCTCGTCCCTTTCATACCGCAGGCGGGGACTGAGATAAACGGTCAGCCTATAGGTGGTAAAGCGTAGCGTATAAGGCTGTCTTGTACGAGGGCGTGGGTTTGAATCTAAGACTATTATTTGTGTGGTCCACAAAAAAATGTCTTCAGCCTGGATTTTTCTTTTGCACTTTAGTTTTATTTATTTATGTCTATAAAAGTAACGCCAATACATGGTTAGTGTCATTAATAGCGCAGGAGATGCCTTTTATAAAAATAACTTTCGGACTTTTCGAAAAATGTTTTAACGGGTCTCAATTAACTGAACACCATATTGATCCAGTTGCTTTATACGTGAATATTTTAATGGATGTTGGGTCTTTGTTATTCCTTCCTCTTCAAAAACCTGGATTTGACAAACTTTCGGCTTTTCTTATTAGTAAAATTTGCCACCGTATTAAATCAGTAGACCAATACGCTTGTATTACATTACCACGCGTACCCAAACGTCTAATTTAAGATCGTCCTATATTGTATATACCATTCAAGTTCTGAGTCAGGTGCACGACCGAGATTGCTCCTAATGTATATATAGGAACCGTGTTCCTATTAATAGCTAGCTTTTATTTGGGAATTCGTCTACGTTGGAATACTTAGGGTGTTACTAGACCAATAGATCGATCGACGCCATCGATCGATAGCCGAATGGTTTAGTCGACATCGTTGTAGTGATGGAAATTATCAATCGACGTCGACTAAATCATTTTGCCATCGATTGATGCAGGCCATCAACGATCGATCGATTGGTCTAGTAACACCCTAAGGTTGGTCTATTCTTTTTGACATCACCTTTCTATCGATGAAAAAGTATCTGTTATCATCATCCTTTTTAGTATGTACCAACAGTCAAAAAAGACCAACTGATAGGCAGCCATTAGGTACTAATACTTTCGACCACTTTTAAACGATGTGTAGTTTAGTTGGCTTAAATAATACCTACTGATAAAAGGATTTAGACATTTTCGTATTAGGACAGTGCTTTAATGTACACTAGAATACGTGTTTTATAGACTGCTTGGGTAGAGCAGTGGTTAGCGTAGCTTACGCCATACTACTCATGAGGTCCTAAGTTCGAATATTGTCTAGACTAAAAGATCCCCCTTGATCCCTTGAGGTGCGAGAATCGTTTTTTTTTTAAGAAAAATATGTTAATCTTTATAAATACATTTTGTGTCACGGGTCATTCTAGTCGAACAACAAATTTTCCTCAAAGTAATTGTTCAATACAATAGTTGCGCGGGTACTACGTCTTGTTAAATATTGAATGAATCAATATACAAAGGATCCGGGCTTATAATACAAAGTTTAAATTGGTCACTGAAATATTCCAGTTGCGTGTGTTATATAAATAAACACAATTTCCTTCTTAGTTTGTTTATCTTTATGCTTTGTGTTGTATCGTGTTTGTTATTATGACTGCACTGAATGACGTCTAGCCAGTGTTTTATTAGAAACTAGCTGTAAAACGCGACTTTGTCCGCGATTACATTTGAAATGAAATAAAAAAAAACTTGTATAATTCATACAAGTTTATTCATCATCATCATATCAGCTAATCGACATCAACTGCTGTACATATGCCTTCTCCAAGTATTGTCACCTTGTGCGGTCCTGTGCCTCCCTCATCCATCGACTTCCAGCCGTCCACACCAGCGCTTTTCGGTACGCGGTCGCCATTCCAGAATCTTTCTGCCCAAACAGCTGTCGGTTCTCCGCGCTATGTGCTCTGCTTGTCGCTACTTTAACCGGTTATGTCGGTTACTTTGGTTCTCTTGCGAATCTTCTCATTTTTGATTCGATCACGCAGGGAAACTCCCAACATAGCTCTCTCCAATGCCCCTGAATGACCATGAGCCTTCTGAGTAGGCCTATAGGTCAGGCTACAACATAGCTTTCTCCATTGCCCTCTGGAGTGACCATGAGCCTTCTGAGTAGGTCCATAGGTCAGGCTACAACAGAGTTCCCTGCAATGCCCCTGAATGACCATGAGCCTTTTGAGTAGGCCCATAGGTCAGGCTACAACATAGCTCTCTCCATTGCCCTCTGGAGTGACCATGAGCCCTTTGAGTAGGTCCATAGGTCAGGCTACAACATAGCTCTCTCCATTGCCCTCTGAGACACCATGAGCCTTCTGAGTAGGCCCATAGGTCAGGCTACAACATAGGTCTCTCCATTGCCCTCTGAGTGACCATGAGCCTTCTGAGTAGGCCCTTAGGCCCCCTAAATTTGAAAATAATTTTTTTGTCATAGCTTGATGTTACATAGCCTATAGCCTTCCTCGATCAATGGTCTATCCAAAACTGAAAACTAAATTCAATTCGAAGAAGTAGTTCCTGAGATGAGCGCGTTCAAACAAACAAACAAACTCTTCAGCTTTATAGAATAGTATAGATATAGATAAATTAATATTCCTCATAGATTCACACAACGCCATCTAGGCCCAAACTAAACTGAGCTTGTACCTACTATGGGTACTATGAGTACTAGACAACGGATAAATATACTTAAATACGAGTACATTAGTTTTTGTAAATACATATATCAAAATATAAATCTAATTTTATTTCTATGTATGGGAGAGATCCGATTTTATCAGCGGTTTATACAAAAGGAGGAAAGCTAATGGATATTGGATGATTGGTTAGAATCACACGAATTGGACACATCAATAATTTATCAAATAAATAATTTAAAGCACTAGAAACATAACGAAAAAATATTACAGTCCCCGGCCGTTAAGATTACACATCGACTTTTGTAAAGAGACAATCGGCCAATTTCGGCTTCGTAGAGCATAATCTCTAAGTACTGTACAAGACTGAGCAATTGACACATAAGATATTTCAGGACAATAATTTGGGGGTCGTACTAATTTTGTCCTGTCTAGACTTAAAAACATCGTGTCACTTGACCTCTTGCAAACACGTATACGACTGTTAACCCCATCCGTATCCTGTATCTGTTCATATCAACCAACAGAGGTCCACTGCTAGACATAGGCTATCCATACTAATACTTATTATAAACGGGAAAGTTTGTCTGTTTGTCTTTTTCCACGGCAAAACGGAGCTACGAATTGATGTGATTTTTTAATTGGAGATAGTTGAAGGGATGAAGAGTAACATAGGCTACTTTTTTTCTTTTTTCTGTTATGTCCAGGAAACAGTGCTACGCCGAATTTAACGCGAGCAAAGCTAGCGAAACGGGCAAAAGCTAGTCTCTATATATGTCTACTTCACGTGGTCTTGAGGGTCCTTTGCCCGTTATGTCTTGCTGATGGCAAATGAATCCTTCCATCATAACGCTTCCCATCCGTATGGTGACGGAATAAGAATACACTATGTCACCACCCCATCTCATCCCATGGGTGTCGTAAAAACCGACTAAGGTACTAACCGTAAATATTATCTTTCAATCAATCAATCAATCAACTAGCCTATTGCAGTCCACTGGTGGACATTGGCCACTCCCAACACGCGCAACTCGGTCCTGCGCTTTCCGCATCCAATCCGACCCAGAGACCTTTATGAGGTCGTATTATCTTTACGGAATATAAAGTAGGAAAACTTGAAATTAAACCCTATACCAATCCGTCTGGTCGGCGTGGTATTATTAGGCCAAGTATCCTTCCGTTACGGGAGAAAGAGGTCCCTGCAGTGGGACATTAATGGCTTGTTATGATGATGATAACGCTTGACTTATAAATACTAATTAGGAGAACCACATTTGGTACATAAACCTGCTACATTAAAATTAATCACTTGTTTATAAACTTGTGTTTATTATCTTAATTAAGTTAAATTAGTTGTTGATAAGAAGCAGACGATTCCGGTGCATTTGTAGGTGACAGAGTGACTCATTTATGTCGCGGTATCTGAGTAAATTGTGCAAGTTAATATGTCATCATCATCATCATAACAGCTCATTAATGTCCCACTGCAGGGACGGGCCTCCTCCCGTGACGGAGGGTTACTTGGCCTACTAATACCACGCTGGCCAGATGGATTGGTATAGGGTTTAATTTCAAGTTTTCCTTCTTTTTATTTCATAACGATAGTAGTTACGGTTATTCCCTTAGTCGGTTTTTACGACACCCATGGGATGAGATGGGATGAGATTAATATGTAAAGTACTACCTTTGTTTGGTAACTGTCCGTGTTGAAGAATATCTTCATATTATATAGAGTAATAGATATACATTGTCTTTGCCTCTATTCTCGTGTAAATTAGGAATAATGAAGTATATCAATTACATCGACTCAAAGAACGAAATGTTCTTTACGGAATTTTGTAGCTGTTTTAAGTTGGGAGTTTACGGGTTTCTCAAATTATCTGACAATGTGGTTATGGCTAAAAGCGTGGAGAGGTAATATACTCAATGGCCTCGGGAATGTCACTTAACAAGAAATTCTTGAAATGAAGAAGGACACGATCAAAGTTTTAGTGAATGTCCATATTATTGCATCCTAATTGGCACATACATTGGAAGTGGTCAAGTATGTCTAACTGGGACAATCAGTCCAGCTAAATGAGCATGAGGTTAAGGTGGAAACGTAGCTATAAGTGAAGCACAGGACCGCAGAAGGTCGAAATAATGGTATGAATTACTTAATTATCTTGACGAGAGTGACATTGAGCACAATTTTATTTATTTAATTAATTCGCTATTGCACTCCAACGGCGCCTATAACAATATATTTTAGTGTCATTGCTACATGCAGTTATAATTAAAAACGTTAAAGTCTAGCGCATTCCATCAAAACGACCACAATTACATAGTAAAGCGGTGAAATTATTTTTTATTATTATTACAGATAATATCTGATAGTTAGACATTGTGTTATTTTAACTAGGAAACATATACATTGCTATTATAACACCAGAAGTTAAACAATTAATGTTATAGTTACTATCTATTGTTATATGGCGTGTGATCAGGCTGATAGGTTTTTTTATTTTATAGTTTTTTTATAAACATGACAATGTAAGTTTATATAATAGATAAATGCAAGTCTATTCTTAATGTTATGAGGACATAAAAATATGGCAATAACCATTGTTAATATCGTCATTGCACTTTGAAGACAGTCATTACAAAACGAACGAATATATATATTCTCGAAAGCGTGAATACAATTTAGGAATCAATGCAGCAGGAACGCTTGCCTCCTTTTCCAAATTTGTTTATTGCTATCTCACAACTTAACTGAACAGGGCAAATAAAATGTTGAACCTAATTGAAATAAATTTAGTATTAAAGATGAAATATTGCTAGAAATTATCTAAATAAATCGTAAAATATTAGACAATACAATGAAGCTGCAGACAGGATTTCATCATATCATCATAACAGCCCATTAATGTCCCACTGCAGGGACGGGCCTCCTCCAGTGACGGAGGGGTACTTGGCCTACTAATACCACGCTGGCCAGATTAATTGGCATAGGGTTTAATTTTAGGTTGTCCTTCTTTCTATATAAAGGTAACTTTTACAGATAGTTCCTTAATCGGTTTCTACGACGCCCATGGGATGAGATGGGGTGGTGACATATTGTATTCCTACTCCGTCACCACACGGATACTCCGTCACTTTGTAAATAGGTCAATGGAAATATTATTTATTATAAATGATGACACGGTTACGTCTATAAACTGATATATTATTTGATAGATGCTCTACTCATCTAATCTAAGAAATTACAACACTCAATTGAAGTATGACTGTATTATCTATCAATCATCATAACAGCCCATTAATGTCCCACTGCAGGGACGGGCCTCCTCTCTTGACGGAGGGATACTTGGCTTACTAATACCACGTTAGCCAGACGGATTGGTATAGGGTTTAATTTCAAGTTTTCCTTCTTTTTATTTCGTAAAGATAATATTCACGGATAGTCGCTTTTTACGACACCCATGGGATGAGAGGGGGTAGTGACATATTGTATTCTTACTCCGTCACCGCACGGAGAGATTATCTAGCAATACAAAGAAGAAAAAACACGTTCCTTATAAAGGCCCTAATTCTCCCAAGTTGCTCTCATAGAAATAATATTTTAAAATACACTATTTATGTGGGAAAAGCAAACGGTATTTAGAATTTGATTAGTATAATTGTCCGTGTGGTGTAAGAATACAATATGTCACCACCCCATCTCATCCCATGGGTGTCGTAAAAATCGACTAAGGGACTAACCGTAAATATTATCTTTACGAAGTAAAAAGAAGGAAAACTTTAAAATAAACCCTACACCAATTCATCTAGCCAGCGTGGTATTAGTAGGTATTAGCGTTCTTGCAGTGGGGCATTGATGGGCTGTTGTAATGAGTATTATTGAAACAAGCTCTCTTGTAAGACTGACTACCTTATCAGGGCATCGGTCTACCGTGCTAGGTGTCTACCTACTCCGTCCTGTGTTATTATTTTATAATTGCGAATTCCCTACGAGAATCCTTGTCTCATCATCATATCGGTTCCACGCGCCCTTCATATTTCCAGTCCATTCAGGCAACTCTGAACGGTATTAATAGGAACAGTCTCTTTGGTTCAGATTTTCATATTTCAGATTTTCATATCATAAAAACCCTCATCCTAGCTCTTTTCGATGTTACAATCGTGGTTGTGCGCTTTCTCACAATTAATTAAATATTTCTTACTACGCATATAAATCTACAAGAAATTTGTGTTTAACATTAGTTTCCAAATAAAAGAAACACCCAACTTTTACAATTCCAGAAATTAAATGAAATATAACCGAGGAAATGGTTTCAGTCGTAACGCGATCAAAGGATAAACGCCATGTGTAATTATAGACATTTCCAGACGCGATGCTGTCCGATCCCGTTTGTAAACCACAAACGTATTGATTTGCTTCACTTGTGTATGTTATGTTGTGACGTCATTGCCCGTGCGCAGGTGTACCGAGTTACGCGCCGTCCCGTGCTGATAAAATGGTGGTAAAAACTGATGGTTTTTTGTTTTAGAAATTTGATGTTTTGTTTTTTGTAACAATGCTATCTTTTTGTTGGTGTGTTAATATGCTGCGTTGGTTTATGTTGGTCGGTTCAAATCCTAATAGAAATGGTTGTAAGTACTTGTGTACGGATTTGATTATATTAAAATTAACAGCGTTTGGTATTTTTCTGCAGCAGTAGGTATGAATGATTTTTATCTAGCGTTTTTGGAGGTTTGACCAGATGCCAATCAGGTTGTCAGGATGAACATAAATATATTCGTCACCATTACTATTATATACTACTAAAATATATATTGTATAAGTAAATAAAATTCCTCATGGATTAATACAGACAAGCGGCCAAAGGAATCACATTACAAAATTACGGCATCCTGACCGACAGCCAGGCGTTTTTATAATTAGCGAACATTTTTTCACTAATCTATTCTTCGTTAATTAATAGTTAAAAGGTAATAATTAGACGTTAGTGTTGTTAATTTATTTTGTGCGCATATTTTCGTATTTTTTCTCCAATAAATGGAATTAGAAATAGGCCTGTGGACTATAACTATAACACTGAAAATTGATTATATTTATATAATTTATTTCGTATAAAAAAGTTAACTATACCCGCATGTATGGATCGCAATTCAGAATTTGTTGGCCAAACAGGCATAAAGAAGTTAAAATACGTGAATTGGGCTTCATGTCAACTTTTTTCTTCTATGTAGTAAGGAAATCAATCCCCTTTTGCAGTAGGTAGACATTATAGGAGTATTATGAATGAATAAATCTAAATTAAGAGCAACAATGCTCTGGTTTTTGGAACCAATTTTTAATTAGAAAATTATTTATTTTCGTTCTGGTCTTTACTTTCTACTACAAAGCAAATTTATTATATTGTATTTTTAAATATCTTTACAGGTGGAAATGGCATGCGAACTACGAAAACCTTTAATCGTTCACGAAAAAGAAGCTCAGGATGACCTGATTAAAATTCTGGACGAATTCGGTACCCGTCTACCTGCGATCGTCATACACTCGTTCACGGGTTCAGTGGAACAGGGGCTCAAGTACATCGAGAAAGGCTTTTATTTAGGCATAACAGGGTACATTTGTAAGGACAAGTCTGATGGTGGAATTAGAAGGCTGTTATCAGAAAGACTGCTTCCTCTTGATAAGCTGTTGGTTGAGACTGACTCGCCTTTTATGTACCCTAATATGAGAGCCTCGAAGTTGCCTCTGCATGTTAAGGATTCATTGACAGAGAGGTGAGTTTTTATCTGTTTTATGTACCTATTCTTTTCTGAATATACTAGAGAATAATCTCAGTGACTATATTATCAAACAACTAGCCTATAGTCTACTGGCCTAGTGATTATATAAGTAAACAAAAAAGTGACTAATCTTCATTTGGCGACGGACAAAGAATTCCGGTTGTTACTACCGCATGTTCGTAAAAGTTCCGGTATCGTTAAACTTTTGACTAAGGGAAAATTTTACTGTAACCTGTACGAAAACAAAAGAGGGATACTTATCAAATTATGTCAAAAAGCAAATGTCTTTATTCAAAAATAGGATACATTCACATGAATCAGTTTCTTACGATTAACCTAAGGACTTTTTCAATCTAGCCGCTTAGTGCCGTACGGTTGCCGTGCGGCAGATTATATAGTGTCGAGCGTTCGCCGCACGGCAAGATTAGTATGAAAACAAACGACCGTTGCTTTTGTTGTTGGAAAAATGCACCGTAAACCCACGGCAGACGTACGGCACGAAGCGGCTAGCGTTTATACATTCTACATTTACAGGGACTTGTGTTAGGTAATAAAAAGTTTGTTTATTTGTTATCATATCGAGACAGATTTATCTGCTATACCTATATTGATAAAATACCATCATTGTTTATATCTATATAATATTAAAACGGATAGTAGAAAACAATTCAGAAGCGTATATCAGAACGTATCTTGATGAAATAGATAGTAGTAGATATCATTTTATTGATAAACATCAGAAAATATTATATGGCGAAATATATTTTATATCTAGAGTAGATATAAAATCCCGTTTTTTTTTTAAATCATCATCATAATAGCCCATTAATGTCCCACTGTAGAGACGGGCTTCCTCCTGTGACGGAGGGATACTTGGCATACTAATACCACGCTGCTGGCTAAACGGATTCGAATAGGGTTTAATAAAAAGTTTTCTTCCTTTTTACTTCGTAAAGGTAATATTTACGGTTAGTCCTTAGTCAGTTTTTACGACACCCATGGGTTGAGATGGGGTAGCGACATATTGTATTCTTACTCCGTCACCACAGACTTTTTTTTTTAAATAATACATAAAAAATATTAAACATAGAAAACTTTCAACCAATGCAAACAATTATCTTCATGAAAAATAGTAGTTAGAAATATAGTGTATTAATACTTGGAACCCGTTACAAAATTGTTAAACATTATTAATCGATACCTGTTTTCCTATTTTCAGATCTATGAACTTCGTGAACCGCTACTGCACCTTCCAACGTAATGAACCTTGTGCCCTGCCTGCCATCGTTGAATTAATCGCGGGATTCTTAGGCCAAAGTCCTGAGGACGTGGCCTTAGCTACGGCATTCAATGCGCTTAAGTTATTTGGTCTGAGTCAGTAAGTTTTGAAAATATCAGAGTACCCTCTATTTGTCTATTGATAGTATTTTTTTCCTCCACTTTAGTAGGGTGAAGTTTTTTTTTAAATATAAATAAAGCCTTGTATTTTTAATATATATATAATTCTATCACTCGTATTTTTTCGTGAAATGAGGGTAGTTAATTATGAAATTTTTGGGCGCCATTATAGATGAAATAATGAAAAATATATAAATAAGCATAATTGATGAGCTAGTTTTTTTTAAAACTTATATTATATCACTATTGAATTGATTTAATAAAAAAATGTTAGGGTACTTTGATATTTTTTTGTAAAGAATCGAGTAGTGCCTTTAAGGCGTCGTGCCTTATCATTACAATGTCTATACAGGCTTGATTAAGTCAATAAAAAGTATTTAAAATCAGATTTTAGATAAACTAAAAGGTTTCTTCAGACGTTATCCAAATAAAAAACTTGATATTTCAATACTCACATTTTCAATGTAAAAGTGCATTTCGATTATGACATAATAACGAATATAATTATTTGGCAAAACGAGGCTATTAGTCCGATATTAATGTACTATATCTAAACTTAGTAACTAGTAGGAAAGGCAAGGGAATGAGTAATGTTCAAAATATTGATTTTCATTATCAAGTTTAGATATGTAATTTATTAGGACACGAGGGTACTTGGCAAAATAAAATTATTTACAAATACCCACTTACAATTCAATATTTATTAATCTTCCACTTACTACAGTTATCTTGAATAACACAATTTGATTTATATGCATAATTTTAGTTAAGTATTGTTTTATTTTTGCCAAGTACCCTCAATTTTTACTAACATTCGATTGATGTCTTGCCATTGAATAAGATTAACTCAGTAAACCGGTGTGGATAGAAACATCGAGTATATGTAGTATGTATATAATTCGATTAACGTTGATCGTGTAATGAATTTATATTAGGTAAATTATTGACTATGTTCAATAAAGTCATAGGAATTATGTATACAAAAAATACAGAATCTTGTATACAATTTAAAACTCATAAAAATGTATTTTCTATGTTAAAACTCTTTGTTTCTCTTCACATCGTATTACATAATATTGCCTCTCTCTTGGTCATTGTAGAATAGAGAATTAAATGAGGTTTGTGAAGTTGCGGGTAGTAATGGATAGATGGCACTATATTTTATTGTAAAAATCATATGAAATATCGATATAAGCAGCGCTGTCTATCATTGCTATTAAACCACATAATTGGCAATTGGAGTAAAGAATTAAGAAGACAAATTGTCTTCTCGACTTCACAATTTATTTAATATTGTTGTTCTACGTTTGTAAGTATGAAACGACTTCCAAATAAACGTACTGATTGAAGTATAATATAATAATTAAAATAAAATTTCTATTGAGAACACGTAAAATGTATCTGTGTATAAAAATTTACAAAAAGCGTACCTGAAACGCGCCAAGTCTAAGATTGCCATTAAGAAAAAATGTACTTGGTTTTATTTGCATAATAATGAAGGATATATGATTTAAGTTTTTTTTTTTATTTTTACTATCGTGGCTTTACGCACTGTTTTTATGGTGGCAACAATAAACTTTAGTCGCACTTGATCTCAAACATGACCGTGTCAAATAATAATATTATTTTCATACAGTAAATAAGTTCATTGTTTTTTTATTTATATTTAAAGAAAGATGGAAAGTAATCGTTTGTTGAGTTTTAAACTCTAATATAATTTTATAACGATTATTCTTGATAAAGCTTGAGGTTCATTTACGCAATAGTTTTTTTTTAATCATAGTTTTTAATGTAAAATGTATTTACTACTAACATTACGTGTTGTATTATGGAATTTATCATATCTGAATACTGTAATAAAATAAATAATACATTAAGTTTTGCAACGTTAAATCTATCAAATAACTTTAAAATTATAAGCATGTTATTTTTTAGAAGTTAGAGAGGGTAAGTTATAAAAAAACCTTTTCATTAGTTATTTTTGCACACTGCTTGTGATAATAAATAAGACAGCCGTGCCTTAAGTGCAGTCTAGTGAGATAAAAATGAAGTTAGGACAAAAGCGTAAATGAATTTTCAGCCTTTCGTGACACTAAACAGTTGCCACCTTAACTCTTTATCACGGTGTTAGGTATCTCTATTTTAGCCCCGCGCGGGGCATTCCTGATCGAATTATAATGATAAAAATATTATTTATATTTTTCTTCGAATATTTTGTAAATAGTTGATAATAATATTTGTAATTAATAATATATTTAATTAATTAATGCTGTAGTCACAATTAAATCAAAGACTGCGAGTATTAAAAAAAGAAAAGTAATAAAAACCTGACATGTTAATTATTTTACGTTATTTGTATCGATATTTTTTACTTATTTAATCGTATTATTATTAAGAAGTACTGTTATCGATTCCTTTATTTTTTGACAATTACTTTGTTGTAGTTTTTTAAGTGAGTTTGTTTGCCGCGTTATTACTGTGAAATGTGGTGAATAGAAAATTACGGGATGAATGGAAATTTTAAAGTTATTGTGTTTTTTACATTATTTTAATAAGATAAACAACTGCTAGGTTGCTTTGTTGTATTAAAATAATCTGTTTACTAAATGTACAGCTTTAAAAAAGTAGCATCCTGGAATTAATAATAACTATTTGGTTTCCGTTCATCGCGTTTTGTTTTTATTCACCCGTTTTGACAGTATTGTATAGTAATAATGTTTATACTTGTATATTAATGCCATTCTGTGGATATGGTGAGAAACGTCTGAAGCGATGTAGTGCCTTCAATGAAACGTCCTTTTGTGATACAATATTTTCATAGAATGTACAGATTATTTCTTTCAATATACAATTAAAGAAAATTTGTGTTTTTTTTTTACCTACTAACCTCATATATGTTCCCTGCCACCGTAACTTCTAAAATAAGTGAATGATAAATGTAGAAATAATAAGTATATTATGATGTGCAAACTTACACCGAAAAATGGTTTGAACGAGATCTAGGAAGTAATTTTTTTAAGTACGTCATAATGGTACGGAACCCTTTAACCTCTCGTACGTAAAAGCGCCATACAAACTTGTACCCGTCGTCTGTCGCAAGTTACGCGCGCGGCCGCGAGCGCGCGACCGCTCTTTGAATTTCTCAAAATACAAAGTATTTTTATATGAATCGTAATATGACCAACGACTCTTTTAGAAAGATAAATAACACTATTTTCCTTTTTTAATACAGACTTGTATAAAGCGATTCAGTACGAACATTCCCTGTTGCAAAAAGTTAAAGATTTGTTCAACAAATTTGTTCACAAAATTTTGTTGTTTTTATTTTTACACATTCCTAGACAATATTCCAATCAATTTTACGAAAAACTTTAAGAAAACAACAATAATTCACTCCTAAAGACTAAGGGCCAGATTCAGAGACCGCACTTTGACATTACTTTAACAAAGTCTAGTTATTATCTCTGAATTTGAACAACATTAAAGTAATCTTTTCGCATGAAAAGTTTACTTTGTAGTAATAAATAATGAAAGTAAACTTTTTCATGCGAAAAATTACTTTAATGTTGTTCAAATTCAGAGATAATAACTAGACTTTGCTAAAGTAAAGACAAAGTGCGGTCTCTGAATCTGGCCCTAAGGGGTTTGTACGGATCCGGTCATAAACGTCTGAGAGGAAGGGCGAGTTTGACAAGCCGATTTTTTAAAATTTTTGGCCAGTGCTGACTGATCTCTACCAGCTGTAGCATTAGGTTCGTAACACACATATAAAAACGGAAAGGGATCGTCACCGCTTCGCCTTTCTCATCGGCTTTTTTCGTTGGCGATCCGATTAAGTTACGATTCCGATTAGTGTGCGATGCAGTAGGTACGGAGTTTCATAGAAATAATACTGAACGGCTCGAGTTGATACAGTGACGATCCCTTTCCGTTTTGATGTGTGCTACGACCCTTAGTCGTTACTCATTCAACTTTTCAGGAGGAAAACAATTATTAGAGAAGAAATACAGCATTATTTTATAATTATTTATTTACAATTTTTGGCAGTTTACAGTAATTTATACAATATAAATTTAACACTAAAAACTAATAACATTTAATAAACCTCGCCTTGACCATATCGTATTTCTCATATTCTTGATAAAAGTGTTTCTTACTCAGAATCATTATTGATGGCAACTCGCTTATTAGAAGAGACGAGAATTACCTTGAAATCATGAATGAAATGTAAATTTTTGAACACAAATGTTTTTTTAAATGACACAGTAGTATGCTAAGTTACACTCCATCACTTGAGAATGCTCGCTCCTGTAAAAAAGCTAAACAAACAGCAGAATTCTGTCTAGACTAGATTTGAATACACTGACTGACTCCCTAATATTGTAAACTTAACATATTTGAAACTCAATATTGGCAACAAGTTTAAAGCTTTTATAAAATACATAACATACAATGTGTATTAGGGAATAATAATATTTTCGGTGAATTAAGGAATATGTCTGGATGAGTAAGAATGACAAAGGGGCTATTATTAGGGACCGAAGTTTACTGGGACTATCCTGGCTGTAATGTCTCATATTGAGAAAGGCACGGGATTGCGTTAAGTAGAAATTTTTGGAGGAGTCCCATGACCAGCACTGGAACTATGATATGATGATAATGATTATAACAAAGAAACATTTTTTACATACAAAAAAACCACTTTTTCACACACATTTCACTTTTTTTAATACAGTTCACAATCACACAAACAAAGTATATCACAGCACTAGTTCTTGTCTAGTTTCCGAACGATACCGGGCGGGGGTGATGTCAGGATCTTTCTTGACAGTCGCGCTTGACCCGATACCGGGTCTCGGCCGAAGTACTTTACTTGTATCTCTGAACCTATGTTTATTCCTAGTACTGACGGGTGATGAATCTGTAATATAAAAAATAAATCGTCAGAACAATCATAGTCAAATTGCGTCGGTGGCAAAACGGTCTTCTATGCGGCTGCTGTTCACGACGTCGTGGGTTTGAATCCCACGCAAATTAAATATTTGTGCGATTCACAAATTATTGCTTGAGTTTCGATGCACTTTGTGTCAGTGTATTTGAAATTATTAATTTTATCGCTCGCGTCACTTAGCTCAATCCCTTCAACAAAAGTTTATTTTTTTCATCATAACAGCCCATTTACGTCCCACTTCAGGGACGGGCCTCCTCCTGCGACGGATGGATACTTGGCCTACTAATACCACGCTGGCCAGACGGATTGCTATAGGGTTTAAATTCAAGTTTTCCTTCTTTTTACTTCGTAAAGATAATATTCACGAATAGTCCCTTAGTCGGTTTCTACGACACCCATGGGATGATATGGGGTGGTGACATATTGTATTCTTACTCCGTCACCAAAAGGAGTTTTTTTAATAAAAGAAAAATATATCAGCAACTAAAAATTTCATTTTGTCTGATTTTATTTCGTAGATATACAATGACAGCACTCATGGGTTATACGACATGAAATGAGATGAGGTCCTCACTCCGTTACCATACAAAGATTTGCTCAATCGACAGACAACTATAATAATAAAATCGTAACCATTACTTACTCCGTTGGCTCAACGACCCAAAATGTGTCTTGGCCTCCGACACGAGAGAACGCCACTCTGCTCGATCTTTGGTCACCTCTTGCCAGTTGCTGACTTGAAGTTCCCTCAGATCGTTCAAACCATATCTTTCCAGCGGTATCTGGGGCGACCGACAGGGCGACGTCCTTTTGGTTGACCCACATACGCCCTTTTAACACCTTAACCATTACTTTTTTAACCATTAATAATTCTTATTACCTTTCTATGATCCAACTGTGAATTATGCACCAGTTCAGGGGACATTCCTGGGAACAGTGTGACCAGGACTCCAAAGTCTTTCATCTCAATAACTTTGGCCTTGTATATGGCCCCAAACTCCAAGTTAGGGACCTTTTCCTCTGTCAGGAAAGAATTGATACGTGCTTTGGCCTCGTCCATGGCCGCTTGGGACGGTGCGAATATACTGTATTTTGTGTCGTCTATTGCTGTCACCTGTAATGGAATGCTATATTAATAATAAACTCACCTTTTTCCTTAAAAGGTCGACAGATATTCATCATAACAGCCCATTAATGTCATAATGTCCCACTGCAGGGACGGACCTCCTCCCATGACGGAGGGATACTTGGCCTACGGATACCAAGCTGGCTAGACGGATTGGTATAGGGTTTAATTTTAAGTATCCTTCTTTTTATTTCATAATATCTTTATGAAATAAAAAAAAAGAAAACTTGTAGAGGAAAACAATAAGAAGGAAATATTCACGGATAGTCCCTTACTCGGTTTTTACGACACCCATGGGATACGACAACCATGGGATGAGACGGGGTGGTGACATATTGTATTCTTACTCCGTCACCACACTCTTTATGTATAAAGTACATAAAATTAAAAACAAAAAAGTCCTCGCAACACAGGGCTAGATCTCAAGTGCATGAGTTGTCTTTTTTTAAGGAAAAAAACCCGATGTTTAATACATAGGCAACTTCTTTATCACGACGACATATCATAAACATTAAACATTATTTGTGTATAATACCTGTGCCCCAGTCTCAACGTACAACTTCTTAAGATTCGAACCTCCATACCCGAGCAGTTTACTTCTCTTGTGTACCTCTACCTCCAACTCCTCTATCACTGGCATGTTCTCTTTGCGACTCTCTCTGGAAACAAATTTAAATATACCATTACATTTTATATTATGTTTAATACACTATTTTATAAAAATCGTTTAGTAATATGTCGAAAGAAGGAGATTGAAGAAGGAATTAGGCTCATCCTACTATCACATATAACAGCCCATTAATGTCCCACTGCAGGGACGGGCCTCCTCCCGGGACGGAGGGATACTTGGCCTACTAATACCACGCTGGCCAGACGGATTGGTATAGGGTTTAATTTCAAGTTTTCCTTCTTTTTATTTCGTAAAGAAAATATTCACGGATAGTCCATTAGTGTTGCTACGACACCCATGGGATGAGATGGGGTGGTGACATATTGTATTCTTACTCCGTCACCACATGGAGAACACAACTCCATAAGGATCAATAATACATAATCTAGTATACATACCTAGGTTTACTAATACACTCATTCATGATATCAATAATCTTGCTCTTAGCATCACAGGCCCGTTGAACAGACTCCATGACAATCTTGAGGGGCAGGCCCGGTATCTTGACGTCGGCTTGCAGGGCCGTTATGCCCTTCTTTGTGCCCGCTACCTTGAAGTCCATGTCGCCCATGTAGTCTTCTATACCCTGAGGAATATAGTTTGTTTAGTTCACCATATAATTAAAATAGATTATTTTGGAACTCGGCATCAGTATGCCAGGCCAGTATTATAGGCTCACGAAAGCTATTTACAGAATTAAATTGATTTTTAATTTAAACATAGCAGAGCTATCTATAAAAAAACAGTATTGTTTCTGAGAACAGTTTGTTATTTAAATTGCTTGAATTTTTTTTGGTCACTTATGGCTATGTCTAGATAAGTACTAACGCTGTGCTTGCCTAATAAAATAATTTCTTCAAAATTAGCAAGCAAATTTTTTTTACCATAAAAAAACTAAGTATATAAAACCAAATATATAAAGGACTCACTAACAAATCAGTGAGCAACCTATAATCCGCGATCTGGCCAGCCTCGTTCATCTCAGTCACGAGTCCCACGGCCACGCCCGCCGCTGGGGAGGACAGTGGGACTCCCGCGTCCAGCAGCGCCAGCGACCCGCCGCATACTGACGCCATTGAACTTGAACCTGAGGATGTAGAAGATAAGTTAAAATATATGTCTATCATATTATTATTTTTCTACATATTTTATTTTATTTTTATTTTTAATTTATTTGGAATACTTACAACTAGCATATTATTATACAATAAACGTTAACTTATAGATTTATGAAGGTCATTTACAAGTTTCCGCTGATAGAATATCGTTTGTGTGTTTATGTGATTGTGTGTTTGTGACGTTGTAGGGGGTAATCTCTGGATCTACTGAACCGATTTTAAAAATTCTTTCTGTGTTGAATAGTCCATTTATCGGGGAGTGTCATAGGCTATATAGTATCACGCTATGACTAACAGGAGTGGAGCAGTAATGAAATATGTTTACAAAACGGACGCGTCTTTTTCGCCGTCCAACGAAGTGGGCACGGGTCTGCTAGTATTTAATAAGTTAAAGCTATTTATCTAAACCCACTCACCATTAGACTCCAACACTTCAGAAGTTAACCTCACGGTGTACGGCATGGAAGGCAGGATGGGCAGAAGTCCCCTCTCTGCTAATGCCCCGTGCCCTGCCTCTCGTCTGCCTCCCGCGCGTCCCCCCGTCTCCCCTGTCGCGTACGACGGGAACTCGTAGTGTAGGAAGAAGTTCTTTTCTTTTATACCACTGTTGGTTTACAAGTATAAGGTCTGTTAGTTTCTACATTTATACTAATACATATTATAAAGAGGTAAAGTTTGTGTGTTTGTGACGTTGTAGGGGGTAATCTCTGGATCTACTAAACCGATTTTAAAAATTCTTTCTGTGTTGAATAGTCCATTTATCGGGAATTGTCATAGGCTATATATTATCATTATTACGCTATGGCTAATAGGAGTGGAGCAGTAATAAAATATGTTTAAAAAAGGGACGCGTTTTTTTCGCCGTCAACAGTTTTTTTACGTATACGTTGGTGAACGTATACGTAAAAAAACCATAACAATAGTACATACCTAGTAAGCATAGTAAGCGTGTCCATCTTGAGCGCACTGTCAGGTGAGTCGAAGGCGACAGTACACAGCACCTGAGTCTGTCCTCGCTGGAATATCGCACTGCCGTGGAGAGGCTCGTATAGCGATACCTGAACACAACCAAGCATTATCCTTTTTTAGGTTTCCATACCCAAAGGGTAAAAGCGGGACCCTATTATTAAGGCTCTACTGTCTGTCCGTCAACAGGTTTTATCTAATTTAAATACAGTTAAAGCGGTTAAAATTTTCACAAATGATTTATTTCTGTTGCCTCTATAACAACATATACTTACTTAAAACATCATCTTCATAACAGCTCATTAATGTCCCATTGCAGAGACGGGCCTCCTCCAGTGACGGAGAGATACTTTGCCTACTAATACCACGCTGCACAACACTGCCGGAATAATCTTAAAAAAAAAACAAAGATAGATACTTACCCCACAAGAGATATCCCTGATATCTTCCAAGCGCCTTCCATCACATCTGACCTCAGTTTCAAATATCATATTCCTGAATATCTGCCTCAAATTCTTGTTGAAACATTCCTGTGCTACGGCCATGTCTAGGTCTGGGATAAACTTCAGCTGATCGATGATTGTTTGACGGAGATCCGATATGGCGACGTCGCGTGACGTTTTGTCGTGGCTGAAGTCGCTGGAGAAAGAAATAAAAGTATTATTGTTAGCTGTAGAATGTTCGACTGGAGACCCTAACCTGGCAAGCATAAGGGACAGCATTCAGCCAGATGTAAAGATAAACTTAGGATCGGAAAATAAGCCTAAAGCCAGTAAGCGAGAAGATCGTGATAGAGGAACGAATGATGAAAACCCTAACCTAACTTTATCCTATCGAACCCTATATCCTTGCAATACGGTATTGGTAATTTTTTTTGTCAAGGTGTACTTCTTTCATTTAAATAAAGATAATATCTAAGAACGTTCCTTTGGTCGAAAGACAATCAAGACAGGCCTCGAACCTGCGTCTTCTGCGAAAATGCCTCACACGCTTAGGCCACCTGAGTCTAAGGCCTCATTTACGGAGACGCGGGGCGTCGGGCGTTGCGTATGGCGTGACGTTTTGCGGCGCGTCAGACGTTTCTTCTGTTAACTTAGGAGCGGCGCGTGAAGCGGCACGCATCATCGCACGCGTAAACACAAACTTATAGCAATATATGACGTTGTTCACAGAGAAGCGAAGCGGGAAGCGTAGCGGTGCCCGCCGCGATACGTCAAGTGTATAGCGAAGCACGCGGCGGGCACCGCGGCGGCGCACGCTCCTCTCGATCAAATCAACTAGTTTTATGTTGGCCTCGGGCATAGTGTCATCGAGATTGACGCTGCGTGCGCCGCCGCGATAAACGCCGCGTGGGACGCGTCGGTGCCATCCGCGGGCTCCGTCGCAAAAAACGCTCTATTTCAAACAAATGTGTCAAAAATCGCTTCTTCGTAAACGCACTTATACAACACCATATATTTGAATTCAGTGCGGGCCGCCCCGCTCAACGCAACGCCCGACGCCCCGCGTCTCCGTAAACGAGGCCTAAGTCATTATTAGTTGTTATAAGAATATGTTGATAATTACCTAAGTATTTCTTTAATCTTCATAGTAGACAGTGCATGTATACTCTCTACTAGGGCTTGCGGCAATGGATCCGGTTCTTCATAGACACGCTTCGTTTTACCACATTCCTTTTGCATTTTTTCTATACCACGCACTATCAGTTGGGCTTCCTTCGTACCTGGTAATGTTAAAATTTTATTTAAGTACCACCATAACTAAGTACTACACCAGATGGTTGATGGTAGACGCCGCTAATGGACGCTAGAAATGCCAGAGCTTAGTTAAACTGTTGCCTACTCTAGGACACAAGTTGTTAAGTCCCATAGGCCAAAAGACTCCCAAACTGAACTTCGACAAATTTTTCTACGAAACCATTTTACTTCGACATAATGAAACTTCGATACATCTTAACTTCGATATTATTTTAGTACGAAACAACTTAACATCGAATCTACTGTACTTCGACACAGCGTTTCTTCGACATGACTTAACTAAGAAGCAATGTAGGTTTGACGACATTCTACTTAGACAACTATGCTACTCCGAAAATAGTCTAATTCGACATACTGTACTCTGAAATACTTTAATTCGACATTATTTTAAATCGACGTGACTTATCTTAGACACTAACCCCCTTACTCATAAACGCCTCTTAAATTTTAATCAATTGATTAATTAGCTTAAACTCTTACGTTGTTTGGTATAAGGTTGGTTTTCGTAATAAAAATCTCGCTAAACAGTGATTAAAAGTAAGAGGCGTTTATGAATAAGGGTATATTTTTCAGATATTAAAAGATGAAACCTACCTACTTATGTACAGTGGGTGACCGAAAACGTCCGCCAGTTTTCTTTTTCATTCGTTTGTGAAGCCTAAAACTCTTAGTACCTTTTGAAACTAAAGCATTGTATAGACAAAACACATAAAACTATACTCACACAGTATGATAATTAGGGTCAAATTCATTTTCACCTTTGGTCTACGTCTAGTTACATGTCAACATCAAACCTTTTTAATAAACTATTTAGTCTGTTCTGTTCTATTTTTTTATAATGGCTCCTAAGTTAATCGATAATTCTGCCAACAGGCCTGCAAGCTTACTCTTGAACATAATTTTAATTTCAATCTAATACCAATCCAATTACAATGTCAATTTTGAAGTCACGTGATTTCGTACTCTTGAAAACAATTTCATCAACATTGAATTGAAATCGGGATTGGTTCACGATTATATTTTAGAGTGTGAAGTTAGCAACACATGACATTGGAGAAGTGATGTTCAACTACATACTAAATTGAGAAAATATTATTACTAAGGTCGATATCTGCTTATTAACAATAGTAATAAATACAAGTTATGGAAAATATTATTGTAATATACGTTTTTTAATTATTTATTATTATTCGGATCGAGAAATTAGCATTTCAAAAATTTTGTGTTGCTTGTGGCTGAATGAGACGGGTCAAAGACAAGTCTATTATAAAAATAGTTCCCCTTTCTTGTCAAAAAGTAAATATCGCACCCTCAGTATTATAAGGGCACAATCCAAAAAAGTTGATTTTTGGGAAATCACGATTTATGATTCTGGGTTCCTATAAAATACCTATTTTTTCAAATTACTTGTTTATTATTTAAGTTATAAATGTGAAATTTGGCAGATTTGTTCTTTGGTAAATGCACTATAAATAGCAATAGGAGAAAACAATAAATTTGCATTAATTCTATAAATTACAAGTAATTGAAAAACATGCATTCAAGTTAGGCCTTTATAATACAAAAATATCAAAGAAATACTAGGACTATTTAAAATTAAACCTATATATTATTTAAATCCCTGTCACTGTTTAGTTGTTAACCATAACCTTCTAGCAGTAAGAGCGGACGCCGGGCTGGGAGAGTGTGAGAGGGACACAAATATATTTACCGAGTCGTTATTGTCCTTTTTCTCGCTCTGTCAGCGCTAACAGGTAAAGAATTCCATTTTATTCCCTTAGTATTTAAAATCTCAGTTTACTAAAATTTTGACTTGGCCCCTTATGTTACTGAGGGTGCGATATATTCTAGAATAATTCTATTAATTCTATATTAGTGTTTCTAGTTTAAAAAGCTTTGTGTGGCTTTGTGACCAAGTAAAGCTTAAATATTTATCATTAAATATATAATATAATATATATTTAACAAATAAATTATTTGTGTTGTCAAACAGTGTTCGTTATCATTCGGCGCCATATTTTATTTTGTACATAGATACAACACACAAAGCGCAATATAGGTTTAGTTTGCCTTTCTTTTAAAGCTCAATCTACGTTTTTTTATGTAGACTAAATGATATCTTTACTAATAAGTCATATTAAAGATGTATTAATATTCCCAAGTCGACATAAAACACAAAACAATATGTAAAAAGTTACTTATTTGCTATTGGAATAATACCAATTTACAAGCAATCCGAACACAATTTCAACGCAATACGCAGCTGTCAAAATGAATTCAAGAGTACCATTTTTAATTCAATCACAATTTCATGTAGTTCAACAAATAGACACCTAATTTGAAAACAATTTGGCGCTAGTGTTGATTTCAAGAGTATGAAATAGCGGTAAACGTCATAATTCCAATCCCGTTCGATCGGAATTAAATTCAAGAGTAGACCTACTGTTTAGTCATTACAAACTTTTAATTTGCTGTGTTATCCTCTGTTTCATTGTCAATGTCTATTACTGTTTATTTATTACTGTTTAAATAATAATTTATTATACCTATAGCCACAGAATATAAAACTTGAATATTAAATAAGTAATATTAAATAATAATAAATATTATTTCCGATTCACGAGCTGTCACGAAGGACTCATTTTGTATCCTAGGTAACCGATATTGTATTGTCATCCCTACTAGTGACAGGCGACCATTGACTGCAATATTATGTCATATTCAATTGGTAAAGCAGAGTATCGCTCATACTGCATAAGCACGCGAAAATAAGGTGGCGGACCTTTAAATACCATGACTGTACAATATTTTAACTGCACGGATTGAACAGTGGTTTCAGAGAAAGGTAAAATGTTTGACTTTGCAAACACACATACAAAAGGCTTTCATAGGTCAAAAAAAGTGTATTAACGGGCAATAACTGGGGTTTCCCCTTTAACTAGCTGCAGGCCTATATTTAAGCACCTTAAAATTATGACATTGACATATATAATAGAAGCTGGTATGTTTATCAAAAATAATGCACACTTATTTAGTAAAGTAAGCGATGACAGTAGATTTAAGAAAAGGGATCCTACTAGGTTAAAAGTTGAGTTGTGTAAAGGTAGTCTTCGTTACAGAAATAGTCATGTCATGCAATGTCAATAAAGATTTATAACCATATTCCTCAGGTGATAAGAGAGTTACCATTATCACATTTCAAAACAAAATTAAAGTCATTGTTAATTGAGAAATGTTTTTACACCCTAGACGAATATTTTAATTGTAAGTTTTAACTTCTCTTAATTCATTTTATTGTTAAAAGTAGTTTTAGTTATTAATTTAAGTTTTAAGTATAACATTCGCATGCCTGTCTAGGGCGAATATGTCGGACTCCTATAACCATGTTCTTTATTGAATAAATTTCTTTCTTTCTTTGCCCCGAGTTAGTAGTTTCAATCTCCTTAATGGACCGACTATACCAATGCGCTGAATTTCCGCAGTATTTCCGTGAAATTTCATTTTCTGTGTTTCTTTGTTTTTTCTTTAACTCAGAATTAGTTTTAAAATATTCATTTTACCTTTCTCTGAAACCACTGTCCAATCCGTGCAGTCAAAATATTGTACCTACTTAAGTAGGTTTCATCTTTTTATATTGGAAAAATATAGTGTCTAAGATAAGTCACGTCGATTTAAAATAATGTCGAATTAAAGTATTTCAGAGTACAGTATGTCGAATTAGACTATTTTCGGAGTAGCATAGTTGTCTAAGTAGAATGTCGTCGAACCTACATTGTTTCTTAGTTAAGTCATGTCGAAGAAACGCTGTGTCGAAGCACAGTAGTTTCGATGTTAAGTTGTTTCGTACTAAATATATATAATAAATACATATTTACAACTAAGTTTGCTAATTTAATATAATAATATTATTAAAATCTAGCATCCTCCTCTCTTCTAAAGTGCCATACCCAATAGGGTCCATATTGTATCTGTGATATTAAACATAACACCTATTTGTAACATATGGAGTGCAATAAAGATATTGAGTATTGAGTATTAAAATAATATCGAAGTTAAGATGTATCGAAGTTTCATTATGTCGAAGTAAAATGGTGTCGTAGTAAAGTTTGTCGAAGTTCAGTTTGGGAGTCAGGCCAGAAATTTGACAAGTTACTGTAAGTTTCCACCTAAACACAGTAACATTTGCACACTACTGTTTGGAGCTAAACTAAATGGTCACAGTAGCAGGCACGAATCTATACTATAGCCAAACTCGATGTGAAATCTTTGTAAACAAACCATGTCAGGGGCATGTAGGGTAATTACACCATTCCAAAAAATTTGTATTTAAAAATAAGAATTTTATTAGTATTTCCGTATTTTATGACATAATTTGGCATTATCTGCTATCAAAACGACATGAAGTAACTACGGCGCATGTGATGGTGTTTCGTATTTGCCTAGAAAAGTTTTAATTAATGCTAAGCATAGGCTTGTTATTAAACCCACATCAACTTTGGCTTTAGTATAGTCAAGAACTGAGGAACAATAGTTCAGAGGTATCAAAACAAATAAAGATATAGGTACCAAATTAGGAACCCTCTTTTCTAAGTAAAAAATAAACATGAATAAATACTTTATCAGACAAACAAGCAAAGTTACAATAAAACAGACTTACTTTCATACCTATTTTGATAGCTTTAAGAAGATCTTGCTGCAATATATCTTGTGCATGACCTTCTAACATCACAACCAGGTTCCTGTTAGCTGCGGCAACTACGAGATTCAGTGATGACTGTTCTAAATCTTTCTTGGTAGGGTTTATAATTACTTCATTGTCTATGTATCCTAATCTGAAAGTTTATTTCATCTTTAATTAATAGATTATTTATATGTATTAGTTTACACAAAATGGGTTGGACAAAAGGGCTCTGGCATATCAAACAGAAACATGCGTAAAAATATCATATCATAGACAGCATATTTCGTAGAAAAATAGTGACTTCTATTAACTATACTTGCTATAATTCAAGTATGTTTCTGTTTAATGTTCCAGATCCCACAAAAAGGTAAAAAGGTGGAGTCGATGCTTCAGGCAATTATCTTATATTCCTATCATTCTCCATTTACCTAAAACGTAAGAAAATTGGTTACTCACCTAACAGCACCAATAGGTCCATTCCAAGGCACATCAGACAATGCTATAGCAGCACTAGCGGCATTAATAGCTACCGTCTCAGGTAAATTTGTTGCGTCCATAGCCAGCATATTGCATACTATGTGGGTATCATAGTTATAGCTTTGTGGGAACAGTGGCCTTAGGGATCGGTCAATCAACCGTGATGTTAAGATTTCACGTTCAGTTGGACCTGTAATATAAATAAGGTAAGTTTATTAAAAATTTTCTCATCCGTGTGGTGACGGAGTAAGAATACAAATGTCACCACCCCATCTCATCCCATGGGTGTCGTAAAAACCGACTAAGGGACTATCCGTGAATATTAACTAAACGAAATAAAAAGAAGGAAAACTTGAAATTAAACCCTATACCAATCCGTCTGGCCAGTGTGGTATTAGTAGGCTAAGTATCCTTCCGTTATGGAAGGAGGCCCGTCCCTGCAGTGGGATATGAATGTGCTGTTATGATAATAAGATTCATTAGATTCGGAGACAAAGGTGTGTGTCAACACATAAAATTAATACAAAAATAATAATACCTGAATTCTGAACTAAAGATGTTATGACCTCTTTTCCCAAAGGAATAATCAGCAGGCACAAAATTCACATCAAACTAAATGATTGTCAAGTGCCTTATGCACAGGTAATGAGTAAATTCTATTGTACAACATCTTTCTTTTTTCATAGCTTAGTTTAGACATTCATAATTGGTAAGTACTGGGTATCCCCAATGTATTTATCTTTTGTATTGGTTTGTGAGACCTAATTATACAGGGTGGCTCATTCAAAGGGGTCAGTATGGGAAAGTCTTAAACTATAAGTCATACGAAGATTTGTTCTTAGGAACCATGACACCGATTTTGATAAAAAGAAAAACTGCATTCATAGGTACATTTGAGAAAGATACTGTACCCAGCTCGGGAATCGAACCCGGTTGTTTTGCAAAAATAAACTTATACTTTTTCTATTTAAATATCGATTCTGTAAGTCTTAAGCAGTAAATATCTCTATGAAACATTATGTCTAAAATGAATAAAATGCATTGTTTTCACATACTTCAATTTACCATAGTAAGTAGGTGTTCGAAGTGGCCATCGTTTTTTTCCAATACAATATTCAACACGTTTAGGTAACGATCTTTTTTTATTGGTATTCGAACAGTCACACTGAAACGTTCTATTTTCAAATGAGGCTTAACTAAACAGTCTCTGTATCTACAATATTTACATTACTTACATGGCTTTTCAATTGATTGTTAGTGTTTGATTAAAAGAAGTAAGCAGTTGTATCTAGATAATAATATAACTGTAGATAACAAAACTTCCTTAAAGGTTTAATGCAATGACAATGGCCACATGATATGTAACACGGTGTATGTAACAAGTAGAGGGGTACAAACAAACATAGAGATAATTTTAAATACCTAAACTGTTGAAGATTGTAACAGTTCGAAGATTAGCCACTTCGAACACCTACTTACTATGATAAATTGAAGTATGTGAAAACAATGCATTTTATTCATTTTAGACATAATGTTTCATAGAGATATTTACTGCTTAAGACCTACAGAATCGATATTTAAATAGAAAAAGTACAAGTTTATTTTTGCAAAACAACCGGGTTCGATTCCTGAGCTGGGTACAGTATCTTTTTCAAATGTATGAATGCAGTTTTTCTTTTTATCAAAATCGGTGTCATGGTTCCTAAGAACAAATCTTCGTATGACTTATAGTTTAAGACTTTCCCATACTGACCCCTTTGAATGAGCCACCCTGTATAGGTATATAATTAGGTCTCATATATCGCGTGCTTCAAGCCAGAGGGGCGTATACGCTGTACCCTTACTTTTCAGGAACAGCAAAAAACTTAATAACTTTTTTTCTAATGAATGTACCTAAAAAAAAATTTGGACGTGTTTTATGAATTTTTTTTTGTATTTATGTGCAATGTTATTTTTTTGTGTAAGTATTTGAAAACTCGCAATATCGCACTTACGTCTTTTTAGCTCAACAATATTGCACAAACCCTGTGCCATATTTTTTCAGAAAATGCTTATATTGGACGGACGTATATATCAAAACTTTTATACGTAATGCAATATTTAAAAAAGATGGTAACTTAGTATCACTATCTTAAAACGTCTTTTAAAATTATTTTTCCATGTAATTAAATCCACTACATGTACTATTTTTGGAGACTATACGTCTATTTGTCTTGTCAAAAATGTGTTGAAAGTTTTGTTCAGAGAACGGACGTATGTATTTATAATTGGATTAATTTCGATGATGTTCAAATAAAACAACAAATAATCAGTAAATTTTGTTAGTAATTTTATATAAAAGGAACTTATTATTATATTATTATATTTGTTTTTATTGGTGACGAATCAGCATTGTCAAGCTAAGAAAAGTAGCATAAGTAGGTACATACAAAAATGGCATGCAGACTACAAAAACCGCTATAGAAATAAACTTTGAACAGCATAACGAAACTTAAGTCTGAAGGTTTCATTAACCAACAGTAGGTTTAGACTGTAGGTTTAGAATTATGTTGTGTGCGTCAAGCGGCGCAATTTCATCAGAGAAGAAATGTTAAGGGCAGTAGGCATGCTCCCAGCTGCGGGCACTAAGCGGAGCATTGCTGAAGAGATTGGAACAAGACAAGACATGAAATCAAGGTTGTGGTCATGTTACTGTGCTACTGGTGAAGTGGCTGAAGTGAAGATACCATGGAAAAAAATCCATCACCGCTCAACGAAATTATCGATATTGCAAGTTGCCGCGAAAAGACAGCCAAATGTTACTGTCACGCAACTGCCAACCAACTGGTTTAGAGGCTCCAGCAAGAGCGCCACTGTCGTGTGGGTGACCAAACTGTCAGGAGATGCCACAAAGCCTACCTTTATGCTCGCATATTGCTTTGTACTCCAGCACTATGCCAAGCAAATCGAGGACGACTAGATAGCTCATGAACATTTGCTCTGGAAAGATAACCTGTTATGATGAGCCCAGCTTCGGTTTCCACTCGGATTCACGTAGAAAACGTGTTTGGCGAGTTCCTGGTTGTGATAGCCATCTACAACATCCTCCGGAAATCTGTTCATACCACGATGGAACAATTATTATTGGACAGGAATTCGTGATGGTCGGACAACAGACTACTTACGTTTTGATCAGAAGCACCATGACGGCTGAAAAATAGCTTAACGAGGTGCTAATTATAATAGTCTTCCTCCGTAGACTACAATTGGGCCAATTTTTAAGCTCATGGACGATAACACCCGTCCGCATAAAGCGAGAGTGACGATGAGCTGGTTACAGGAGCACGACGTATCGGTTTTAAGCTGAACCACTCAATCGCCTGAACTCAAAACAATTAAACACGCGTAAGACATGTTGCAAAGAATGCGAAAAATTGCGATGGAAGAGCAAATTTTTTTGCATCCAAGTCGGACCTGGAAGAATATACTGCACTAAAGCCTGAATAACTTAATCCAAGCATAAAAACCGTTGCAGGACCGTTATTTACCGTTTTTTGGGTGTACTGACTGCTGATTATTCACTTAACAGTTAAAAACAGATTAATTTTTGCTAAAAATAAGCAAAAGCTTTTGCTTAAGAAACACATTCATTGTCTTATCTCTATTATTTCAAGTTATTTACTTATTTGAATAAAAAAATTATTACGCAAAAAAAATAGTTTAAACGGCCTTTTATGAAATATAATGTCGTGACTTTTGAGTATAAGTTTGTATTTTATATTTTCTTAATTAATAAGCAAATATAAAATACCCCTGGACAGTGTTGATGTGTATATTTTAATAATAAGTTAGTGAAAATAGATAGTTGTATGCACATACGTCTTTGTGGCAAGATACACATTTCGTCAGGCGTAGTTACGGCCGCTGTACGTCTGTCTGGTTCGATGATAATTACTGATCTTTAGCATACGTCTAAAAGTATTTTATTAAATATCTTTTTAAATAATATAGCTAGAAATAAAAAAAATAAAAGAGGTTGTGTGTCGATAAAAGTACTAAAAATTGACGTAATAAAAAAAAAATTGCGTTTTTGTTCATACGCCCCTCTGGTTTGAAGCACGCGATATATATATATAAATTAAAATTAAATAGGTGCATTATGAGAAATTAAAACATTAGGTATATTATATTTACTATATTATTCTATTTTATATTACTCTCCGTGTTGTGACGGAGTAAGAATACAATATGTCACCACCCCATCACATCCCATGGGTGTCATAAAACCGACTAAGGAACTAACCGTAAATATTATCTTTTCGAAATAAAAAGAAAACTTGAAATAAAACCCTATACCAAACCATCTGGCCAGCGTAGTATTAGTAGGCCAAGTATTCCTTTCGTCACGGGACAAGGCCCGTCCCTGCAGTGGGATATTAATGGGCTGTTATGATGAGTAGATTTACTTACCCAATTCCTTCCTTAAGAAATTAGTTGGTATTCTACCAGCAGCTGCCGCTTTCTGTCTATAGTCTACAACAAGTGGAAGAAATGATGCTGTACTCTGCTTAGCTTTTGATACTATTGTAGATAAAATACTGGTATTGCCCAATGTGGCTACACAGGCCCCATCAGCGAACCTTGCGAAGCGGCCCGTTGACAAAGTTAATGAGGTTCTGTGGAAAATATTTAATTAAATTTATTTTTTCAGAGTTATATAATATAGAGGTACATTACTACAAGAAACATATTTCATTAGGAATAAATACAACAGTGATTTATTTATAAAGAATTAGCTTGACAAAGTACATAATGAACAATAATGTTATTGTATACATAACCTCCTTAAATATAACCTCTAACTTACCCATTCGAAAATTGAATTTCATGATCGACAACTTTGGCTGAGAAACATCTAAGATATCTATGTTTTATTCTTATTCTTGAAACTATGTTTAACATTTTTGTGATTTTTATTAGGGTCAAGAAAAGGACATCAACCAGCTGACCAATAACTGTTACTAAATAAATATATTCAGTAGTTACCTACAGCTTTAATTATTAGCTAGCAATGTTTTGAACGAATTTTAATAATGATGTTTATTTACAGTACTTTCTAGTTTCAGGTCATTACAATAATTTAAATTAATAATCATTCAACTATAAGAAAAATTTCTATTTTTATTCTAAATTCCAAAAGCACTACAGAGTACAGACAGATAATGATGTCAAAGTCAATGTCATTCTTATGCACAGGCACAGATTATGTAAAATAATGCGATGGAGCCATTTTAAGGCAGAAAATAATGTTTTTATGTGTATCCCTTTCGGCTGCCAGGGAAAAGATACATGTTAAAAGACTGTTAATCTGTGATTTTATCACGAAAAGTTTACTTACTTATTTAAATGGAAAAGGAAAAACTTCATACACATTTGGTAATAAAAGAATATTAATGATTATAATGTAATAACGATATAGTACTACAAGCTCGGGAATGTAATATTATGAAGATTTTAAGTAACTTCTTAATTAATTTGATAAAACGAAGGGCACAGAAATATTAGTAGTGTTAAAACGTTGCCAATTACATAGCTAGATCATTATTTTAAGATTTTTGAAATCATGCTTTCTTACACATGGTCCTCTTATTAACATCAGCTGTGATCTCTCTCACTCAATGTATTTATAAAATATACTGAAGCTAGGAGTCCGCTAGATTTGTGTGAATAGAAACTTAATGTGATTAAAGTACAAGGTCAGAATCTTGGTTATTTACGTAAGGCACAGTAAAGAAAGAAAAAAAATTCAAGTGTCAGTGTCAAATTGATAGCAATAGAATTGTCGACATCGGCATAATTTGCCATAAAAGAAAGAAGAAGAACGCTGTTTATACAAAAAAAATATCTTGCGGCTTCTTTCCTTGATGTGGTAGGTGCCTATGACAATGTCCAGCTTCCAATATTAAGAAATAAGCTTTGTCAGCTTGGTGTTGCTCCCAAGCTTATCCGCTTCATCTGCAACATTCTGATGGAACGTTCGGTAGTAGTAAGGTACCAAAACATTCTTCTCCCGCCTAAAACTGTCTGGTGTGGGTTACCCCAAGGTTCGGTGTTGAGTCCTCTCCTGTACAATATTTACACATATGACTTGGAGCAGAGTGTACAATGCTTCTGTTCCATAATTCAGTACGCAGATGATATCTGCCTTTATGTGCTCGATGATTCTATTGAGATTGCGTCAAATAATCTAAATTCTGCCTTAAGTTACCTTAATTCCTGGATGTTGGATCATGGCCTCTCAGTGTCCTCATCTAAAAGTTCTTCTATGGTTTTTACAAAAAAAAAGATTGATTCCTCCTATTGATCTGTTTATCGGTGAGGATTTAATTCCCCAATCTAATAGCTCAAGATTTCTAGGCGTCGTTCTTGACAATAAATTTTCTGGCTCTTTTCATTTTGATTATATTTCCAATAAAGCCGAACGCAACCTCAACATTCTCCGAGCTTTGTCAGGAGTATGGTGGGGTTCTCATCCCTATTCTCAAAAATTATTATATAATGCAATAATTCGTAGTCACTTGGATTACGGTTCTTTTCTTTTAAACTTGTGTAACAAATCTTGCCTAAATTCTCTTTCCAAAATTCAATCTAAGTGCCTTCGTATTATTTTAGGAGCAATGAAATCGTCTCCAATTAATGCTATGCAGGTTGAAAGTGGAGAGCCCCCTTTAAAGAACAATGGGCAAAACGTCCCCACCCTTGTAACACTTTCAGCTATACATCAAATGAAAGCCCTTGAAAAGTGAAGCATTTTATTGTATGACAGCAAATCTGTCAGTTATGGGAGAACAGAGTTATTGAGGAGAAGAAAATAAAAATAATGAACGATAATATTACATACTTTATGCGAATGTTTCCTATGTAAGCACGATAGAGTCAAAGGCTATCTTACTAGTAGAGGGACCATACATGTAGAACATCCTACATCATCCAGAAAACCATGAATTTTTGCTTTTCAAATAAAAAACATACAGCTTTCATAAATATAGAAACTCGTATATCATATCAGCCAATTGATGTCCACTGCTGAACATAGGCCTCCTCCAAACATTGCCAACAGTCCCCTGCCCACCGCCACTTTAACCGGTCAATTCTGAGCGCTATGTTCGTATGCACAGTTGGGCATATTAGAAAGATAACTGGACCTGACGCAGCTACTACTTCCAATGCAACAATAACGAGCTAATGCTAATCATTAATGAAAACCACTCACCTATTTATTATTTATTGCATGAAACTGATACATTCATACTACCACCTCGACACCGACTCCGGTCATATCCCCACAAAGGTGATCACTGATTGGAAGAGGCTCGATGAGAAACTGGCGTCTGTCGAATCTATAGATAGTAGTTCCTACAGTTCGGATACTGTAGTGGACACTGAGGCGGCGATCGGTGCCCTGACAGGTCGTGTCATTAATTAACAACTGCTTTTAGACAGTGGCTATGCTGGAAGACCTGGAGAACTGCGTGATCTGTTAAGCCGCAAGATCCCTGCCACACGTGCCTACGACAGGGCCCTCAGCGAGTCCAATAGGGTTAGAATTAGACAGCTCCAATGGCCTGTTAAAGTACGCATAAATGAGTTTTGTCAGTCACGATGGTATGCGCAATTGAGTGAAATCGAACCTTTTTATCTCGCTTTCTAGCAGGTATACCTGCTAGAAAGCGAGTTCATTAAAGAAGGACGTATACTCTACTATGCCTCCTTTGGTAGGCCTGATAGGAGGCTAGCGTTCGAGTATGATGACAAGGCCGAATGCCTGGCCAAGAACCTCGAGGCCCAATACGCAGTTGTCCTCAGGGTAACAATCACGATATAATATCAATCACATACACCAATTTCAAATATTTGTCAACAGCGAAGTAAAACGGTGAACTTCTCTCCAGGAGTCACCGCTCAAGGCAGACAACGACGATATACCGTTAGTCACACCTACCGAGTGGAACCGTTAAATAAACTTCTCGCCCCTAAAAAGGCACCAGGCTCAGAAAGAATAACAAAAATAGTCATTAATTTATTCCCCGAACGTCTTTTGGTCCTTGACATGCATCTGCAATGTCGCAATATCAAATTGTGTCTTCCCACAACAGTGGAAAGACGCCGTGGTTATCGGAATACCGAAACCCGACATAAAAATTCCGACCTGTTAGTCTGAGTCGAGCCGTTTCCGAGCCTGAGGAACATAAATTCTGTCATTTACTATTTCTGCAATGGTTGCTGAATAAAGAACATGTCCTAATGGTTCTCTAAATGTTTATATTAGCAAAGCTAGCTATCCGAAAGTCAGGAAAATGCTGGAGATGATTTTCTGGATGATGTAGAATGAGCTAGATGTATAGTCCGTCTACTAGTAAAATAGCCTATGTTTAGTTTAGCAAAGCTAGCTATCCGAAAGTCAGGAAAATTCTTTGGATGATTTTCTGGATGATGTAGGATGAGCTAGATGTATAGTCCGTCTACTAGTAAGATAGCCTATGTTTAGTTTAGCAAAGCTAGCTATTCGAAAGTCAGGAAAATTATGTGGATGATGTAGGATGAGCTAGATGTATAGACCGTTTACTAGTAAGATAGCCTGTGACTTTATCGTGCTTATATAGTAAATATTAACATAAAGTATGAAATATTATCGTTTATTATTTTTATTCTCTTATCTTCAATAACTCTGTTCTCCCATGGCTGACAGATTAGTTTCATACAGTAAAATTCTTCACTTTTCAAGGGCTTTCATTTGATGTATAGGTGTAAGTGTTACAAGGGTGGGGACGGCTTCCATACAAAAATGCCCAATCTTCTTTGCGTAGACAGATTCTTGCTGACAGGTTTGTTTTTAAACTTATTCAAAATTCTAGTCACCCTCTTATTCCTAAGTTAAATATTCTATTAGAACTTTTTCAAAATTCAAACCCTGACAAACTCCCTTTTATCCTAACTAGTTATATTAAATTTTCCAAAATTCCTTATTCGATTGTTCAATTCAATTCCCTTTAAATCCGCTATTTAGTATTGCGTATGAGGCGCTTATTTATCAGCCAAATATTATTTTAGATTTTGATGTCGATAAAACGTCTCTCTCCCCTAATACAGCATTCTCTAATATTGTAGATAATAATTTTAAAGATTGGTTTACATTTTATACTGATGCATCGAAACAATCTGTAAATATATAGCTGTCGGTGTCTGATATATATCTGTATAGCTGTCGGTGTAGCTGTATGGATCCCTTTTACTACAATTTTTTTAAGCTATAAATGCCTTCCTCTTTCCTCAGTTTTTACTGGGGAAGCTTTAGCTATTCTCGAAGCTATATTGTACATAAAATCTCATGGTCTCAATAACTCAATTATCTTTTCGTATTCTAAAAGCTGTTGTCTCCAGGCCATCTTATCCAACCCATTTCATTCCTCTTCCAAACCTGTAATCCTTAAAATTAGAGAATCCTTATATGATTGTCATTCTTCCAATATTCTCGTGGCTCTAGCATGGATCCCTAGCCATGTTGGTATTCCTGGCAATGAGACTGTTGATTCCTGTGCTAAATCTGCGTCCCAAATTGGATCCCTTGATCTTTTCAAAATTTATTCCCATGATTTATGCCTCCTTCCTAAAACCATCCTTCAAAAGTCTTGGGCTCAGTATTGGGCTTCTTCAAAACATACAAAAAGCAGATTCTATGGTGAGGTCCAACCGGAGTTACCATCAGTTCCTTGGTTTTGTAAGTTTCGACATGCGAATAAATGAACTACGTCCACTATTTGTCGTCTCCGGTTGGGTCATTCATGCACTCCTGTCCACCTGGCCAAACTTAGGATTAGGGATAATTCATTGTGCGAATGTGGTCTGGACATAGGGTCTGCAGATCACATCTTTTTTAATTGCCCTCTTTATAGATTTTCCCTCTTCGACTTTCTCCCTTCTAATATCCCTCGTCCTGTTTCCTTAAAATGTCTTCTTTCCCGTATCTTTAGTCCTAATATTGCTTTATGTTTATGTAAATATATAGCGTTTAATAAAATTAAATTGTAGATAGTTATGTAAGTTTGTGTTTTTTTCTTTTAGCTTAATAATTTTGTATTTAGTTATCTTATTTATTTATTTTCGTGTATATAAATTACGTTATTCTGTTTAAAATAATCATCCTGAACAATTGTTTGTGATTTGTTTTGGTTTACCATTTATTTGGTTAATAGCATGGATCATGACACTTCTTGATTAATGACATTACGAGCCCCTCGACAAGACACTGGCAAAATATGTGACGTTTCACATGAGGCCATTCACGAAGAAGTCAAGTCAAGAAGAACGCAGCTGCACGCTGTCAAATGGTTATCAGCTGTTTATTTATTATGGTGTTATTCTATTCATAATAATTCCGATTTAATTTTTAGTAGGTACAATACGAAATACAATAAATAATAGTACAATATGAAAGTTCAAGGGAACAATTCTTTTCAAAGAATAAATTATCTATATCAAGTAAATATCGATTTATAAGTAAACTATTGAAGTACTCACGTACAGTGGAAGAAAATATTAATACTTATATTTACTTTGCAGATAAGTAAATTGGTAGCAGACAAAAATTCTGCTCTCTCTTCGTACTACGGAAATTTAATTATAAATGTGGCAAAGAAAAATGTTTTAAAAATGTTAGTATTCGATTAATGAATTTTTTAGTTTAGTAGGTATTGACTTTGCTCTCATAAACATGTCGTTCCCTCTATGTATTTAGTCATAATATGGAAAACTAATAGCGGAGTATATCTGTTTTTAAAAGCGACGTTTTATCATATTTCGAGATCAAAGTGTCCCATTTCGTACTATCTGACCATTATTTGCTCTGAATAAAAACCTTACTACTATATAAGATCTAAGGGATTTTTTAAATATATGTTGACTTGATAATTTTCAAAGATTTTGGTAATTTGTTACAGAGTTTGACTCCTTCATACATTATGTTTTTAATACCGTGGAGGGTTCTAGTAGTAATATCTCTTAGAAATCTAAAAATCAAACCCTATACTAATTATTCTGTCTTTCCTTTTATCACTGAAAAAGCCAGTTCTAAGTTTTTTGGGAATGGTTCCCGTACTTAGTCCCTGAGTTTCTGATTTTGTTCAGGCATTCCGTGATAGATTACAGGGCTCCTAGTGTGTTTCTTCGTGACTGACGTGACTTTGTGTAAGCCAGACTTTGTAGGGGCACATTAATCCCCTATGTCCACTAAAATCCATTAAAAAGATCCATGGATCTTTTTACACTCAAATCACACAGATATGTCCACTTTAATCCATGATCCGAAAATATTTTAAAAATGGATCTTTTTAAAATCTATTATAAAGCTGCATCTACAGTAGCCATTTTCTATAGGTAAATAAAAGACTAGAAAACCGATCAAAATTTTAATAGTAACATATGTATAAATGTTTTTTTTATTTATTTGAGATGGGGTGGTGATTGATTGATTGGTGTGAGCAATATTTGGTCCGTATTTGGTGAACGGATGGTGATGATTCTCCGTGTGGTGACGGAGTAAGAATACATGTCACCACCCCATCTCATCCCATGGGTATCGTAAAAACCGACTAAGGGACTATCGGTGAATATTATCCTTACGAAATAAAGAAGGAAAACTTGAAATTAAACCCTATACCAATCCGTCTGTTCAGTGTGATATTAGTAGGCCAAGTATCCCTCCGTCACGGGAGGAGGCCCGTCCCTGCAGTGGGACATTAATGGGCTGTTATGATGATGATGATGATTTGGTGAAAGCCACCGGACAAACAATTTTGTTTGGAAGAGTTAATAAAAAATTGGGCAAGAGGAACAGAGCAATTTAAGATTGCGTGTGTCACCCGCTTTATTTTTAACAATGGATCATGGATTAAAGTGGACTTATGTGTTTGATTTAAGTGTAAAAAGATCCATCAATGGATCTTAGTGGACATAGGGCATTAATCAGCTCTTATAATGAAGAAAAATTAAGTTAATTTATTTCACATCTTTCAGACATCCAGACATTAAACGGCAGTTATGTAAAAAGTGCCGTTGTATTCTGATAAACAATGTTTCTGGTAAAATGAAGATAAAAACAAAGTCAAAAACTAAGTATATAGAATGGACCTGCAATACTTGCAAAACTAAGAGAAGATTTCCTGCGGACAAAGATAAAGATCACCGAGTTTGGGTGGAGAAACCAGAAGCGGTTGTTGAAGTTATTAATTCATGAAGATTTTTGTTAAAGTTTCAAAGAAATGTAAGTTTTCTATGTATGGATTATACTACGTACAGTTAGTGAGGGCCGTAGAAACTAAATTATTACAAGTATTCATATTAGTGATAAGATTTGATTTTTAAGGGCAGGTCAATTCACAATTAAAACAAAAAATTAAGCATTGATTTTTGTAGCTTTCCTGCTGGTCCCTAAGCTAATAAAAAAGTATGTATGTTTATTTTGTTAAGTTAGCTAACTTAAAAGGTTAATTAATTTTATTGCCTACTCAAAGGAATATAAAGGTGTTTCGCTTTTTGAAAAAATATATTGTGTAAATGCAAACTCGATAATAATAAAAATAAAGAACAATATTTTTGTAATATTAGCAAATCGTTTTATTTTTATTGTAAATAAATATTTTGCAATGTTACAGTTTAGGAATAACTATTACCATGCGAAAATGCAATAAAATGTAAGCTATAATATATAGGTACACTTCTAAAAAAATGTGTCTCAGATATTATATTTTTTTAATATTACTTCACTTTAACACATATTCTGCAGTTTCAAACAATCTCAATGAAAATATTTTAAATATAAATAAAAGCTCCAATGGGAAGAAAGCTAATTTAAAAAATAATCCTTTTGACCATAAACAAAGTTTAAGCATAAAAGAGTTTAGTGATGAAAATAAAACATTACCGCGAATCTTTTACATCACTAATGATGAAATAGAAAAAAAATATAATCAGACTAGAAGACAAGGTAGAAGTAGAATAGAAATGAATAAAGCTGTACCTTTTCAAAGGTCAGCGTATAGTGTTCTTACCGATGAAACAGAAGATGATGAAAATTGGAAACATCGATGGCAGAAACATGTGATGAGTGTGAAAGAGAAAGCAATTATAGACTATAATAATGCAAATGCTAAAGGGTCTCCAATTGTGAACATGGCAGCCTTAAGTACGTATATTTTTGTCTCGATTTAAAATACCAAAATCATTAGCAGGATCCACACCAAACGATCCATTTTGGATGGGCGATTCAGCGATCCGCGATTTATCGAGCGATCTTGCCGCGCAGTTTGGATCGCGCGAGGCAAGTCCACATCAAACGCTCCTATGAAGCGCGCTCCTGCCGCGCGCGGTCGGATCGCGCTGGATCATTTGGTGTGGATCCGGCTATTAACATCACAGTTAAAATGTCTTGATTCAATAGGGTCCTCATTATGGGCCTTTGCGTCTATTTCAGACGATTCATTTATTCCCTCGTGAATGCCATGCACTTTTTTTCATGACTGTGCAAGCCAATTCTAGAACGGTCTCCATTCCGGTCGGTCTTGAGCGTCGCGCTTTATTTCGCTCCAAGTCTTCCCTATATCCTTCACTTCTGCAGCGACAGTCCGCCGCCAAGTCTGTTTTGGACGGCCACGTTTACGCCTTCTTCGGGGGTTCCAGTCTAGCTAAACGTATTAGTACAGGATATTATGCCAAGTTTCCAGTCTATTGTTTTAAGAGATAATATCAGCGAAATTTCACTAAGGAATTATAATAGTACAGGTATCAGATTTGCATTAAACGGAAATCGTACCTCATAAACATAGTCATTCTCATTACAAACTAAGGCCATCTAGTAATAAACAAGGTGTATTAATAAAATTTTATTTATTTAAAGAACCATATGGAGTTACTTGTGGAGATCCTAACCAGATGGATATGCCATGGGGTACCTGTGTAGCTCCCCCCGATTGCATGCCCGAGCTGCGTATATTCCGAGGTGACAGGGCTTGTACACAATCAGATTTCGTTTGTTGCGCACTACAAAAAGCCGATATCGATCTCTACGAAGGCTTAGACGCATCATTTTCTGTGATGAGCGGTTCTACATCGTCAGACCAGGAACTGAGTACGGAGAGTAAAAAGCGTCTTCAATATAGAATCCAAAAGAATAAAAAGAAAAGAGCCAAAACAATTAGAAAACGGGAAATGAAAGATACAATATTTAAGTTGGAAATGGAGATAAAAAGAGAATTGAAGAGAGCTTTTCGAAATAATACAAGGCAACGCAGATATGTATCATTGTTAATGAAAGAGCATATAAGAAAGTTAAAAACCCAGGTGAAGTCAGAGGAACGCGCGGCAATGTCGTTACACTTTGCAAAGTTAAAGGAAATAGATAGCACTTTGCTCGACAAACTAAAAGAACTTGGTACATTAAATAGAAATTTCCTTTGGAATAATACTTTTTATAAATTAATAGTTGAAGCTGACCATCATGAGCATTGGAAAGACCCTGTTAATCTGCCAGACTTTTCAGATTTAAAAGGGTTAAGTCATCCAGACGGTAGACGCTTTGAAACTATTCCAGATCATACAGAAAAAATAAAAAAAAGTAAAAGCAAACTTTTTGACGAGTATAGTATAGAGTTTGGAATATTGAGATTGAACTAATGGTTAGTGTTAACTTCCATCATCCTTTTGATTTATTTCTGTGATCTGCCTAGCTCATCTCGCCACCCTTATGGCCTACGCAGACCCGGATGGCATGGCAAGGGATTTTAATTTTTACTAATGGAAATTCAACCGTACTGTTACAGAAATACGACATAAATTGCTATGCTTTAAAATGATGCCGCGGCATTAAAAGGGATTTTATCGCACGGCATTTTTCATTTTAAAGCAAAGCAATTTATGTCGTATTTCTGTAACAGTACGGTTGAATGTCCATTAGTAAAAATTAAAATCCCTTGCCATGCCGTCCGGGTCTGCGTAGGCCATTACGAGGCCTGCCGAAACGCAGAATTTCTAATTCCGGGCATCACTTTGGGCTAATTCTGGTCCATTATACTAAACTAATAAAATCACATAATTATAGCCTTGTTGAAGTGTTTTGTGTATAAAGAACCCTATATGAAAATCCTATCCAGCTTTAAAATATATCCTGTCGTAGATATCCTGCTTCATATTATTATTGTCAACATCATAACAGACCATTAATGTCCCACTGCAGGGACGGGCCTCCTCACGTGACAGAAGGATACTTGGCCTACTAATACCACGCTGGCCAGACGGATTGGAATAGGGTTAATTTTAAATTTTCCTTATGTAAAGGCAATATTCTCAGATAAATCCTTAGTCGGTTTCTACGACACCCATGGGATGAGATATTGTATTGGTGACATACTGTATTCTTATTCCGTCACCACACGGATATTTATTATAGTGAAGGCATGAAATGATCTAACTGCATCGGTCGCGCGAGGCTCCGGAAGCGGCTGGCGCGCACGAGGTCGCGGGTTCGATTGCCACGTATATTGGTATGTAAATGTCCCCGCGACACAGGGCATTATCCTAGTGCGGAAGTTGTCCTTTTAAGAAAAAAAATGCTTATACTTTAACAGGATCGATAAGCATCAAAACATTTTTTTTTGTGGAAAATGGTGACTTTCTTGCTAACCGTACTTGCGAATTTTTTTTTGAAAATCTGTGAATGGGAATATTTTTTTTTTGAAAATTGTGGACAGTCCTAAGACCAATTTCTTAAAAGACACGATTGTCTTAAGCGTTCAGACTTTTTTGTGGCCGTTAAATTGATTTCTGTGAAAGTTTTTTGATTCTTTGGGTGGAAAATGCTTTTATGAACGCGGTAGAATTTTAAAGCCGATTTAAATGCTTACTATAAAATAAATATCTCACATATATACCTACGTTTATCTTATGATTTTATGTTTTTTTTTTTATATTAAAGAGGTATGTATTTTGTTTTACTATTAAATAAAAGATTTTATTTGTTTTAATATATTTTACTTTATTACTCTTGTACTTTCAGAAAATGTAGCTTCAAAATGCGAGTATTATTTTTAATCCTGTTCTTTATATTTATAACAAATGCACATAAAACGAGTGACAAAATAAAAAAAAATATTTTGGTACTTTTACGAGACATAAATAAAGTTAAGAATAACAATATTTTAGAAAAAGATAGTAATGGTTATCCGAAGGAAAGCGGCAAAATAAACGATAAAATTACGATATCAAAATTTGTACCCGGTTCTGATTTCAAAGAAGGTGTTCCTTGGTTACCTAAACTGTTTTACTATAGTGACGAACCAGCGACTACAGTTAAAACAAGAAGGCAGTATGAATATTCCGATAACGATAAAGAACATGGCAGTTCACAAATATACAGTACAGGGTCAGAGGAAGAAAGTTGGAAACAAGATTTCCAATTACAATGGGCAGATATGAAACTGGAGGCTATAAAGGCTAAAGAACTAGAACCTCCTCAAAAAGGAGCTAGGTTGAATGCCGAGGGTAAGGTTTTTTACCAACCCTAAAACCCAAGCTTACTATCAAATGCGATGCCTCGGTGGCGTAATCGTAGCGGGTTCGATTCCCACGCTAGACAATTTTTTGAGTGATCATAAATTATGGTCTGGTTTGTATTTGTGTCAGTGATTTGAAGTTTGTGAAGTTAGGAGTTATCTTACAAAAAATAAGGAGAAAAGAGAGTAGCGAAATTGAAATCATTTCAAAAGGAGATTATCAATGTTATTGTTTGTATGTTAGTTATCGCTTAACTTCTCGTTGATTGAACCGATCGTGATGATTTTTTTATATGTCAGCTTGCGCTTTTGTTGCGGTCTCATTTAAATTGGATTAAGATAGAAAGAAAGAGACAAATCCCTTTCTTTTGCTTTTCCTATCGCTCAGGTAATGGGTAAATTATGTCTCTTTTCGAGAGAAACTTAAAATATATTATAATTTGTTTTCTCAGTTCCGTGGAGAGTACCCTGTGGTGATCCCGTACAACATGATTTGCCGTGGGGAACCTGTGTTATGCCAGCAAGCTGTGATCCTGAATTTCGAGTGTATAGAGGCGATTTGTACTGCGGAAAAATCTTAGTATGTTGCGCTGTTATGGCAACCTCCCATAACTTATACCAAGGCTTAGACGTATCTTTAGTCGAATCTGACGAGAGTACTCTTTTCCACAAGAAGAAATACAGAAGCCCTGATGAGAAAATACGCTTAAAGAGAATGCGAGAGAAAAATAAAAGATTACATGATAGGAAGGTGGCGAAGAAGGTTTTTAAGACTAAAGTAAAACATTTGATATCCTATCTTCGCAAGGGTCTCAATAAAGCTGTCAGAAATGCCACTATGAATAGAGACGCACGTACGGCGATGATGGAGAGATTCATAGATAACTTGAAAAAGAAATTCAAGTATGACGCCGAAATAGCAAAGGATCTACGCGAGTATGATGTTAAGCAAATTGATAAGAATTTGCTGGACATGCTGTCCCATGTTCACGGGATAAATGATAATTATTTACAGAATAGCACATTCAGAGATGCACTTCTTTCACTGTACCAGAATTATGTGGATCATCGTTTGGATAAAACAGAGTTTGATGCCCTTCCTCAGTTCGAAAACAGGAACTCCGAACCACCAGCTGTAAATGAGTCATTATTAGTCAAAGCTAATGGAACTAGACGTTCGGGTTTGATGAATGCTGTTAGATTAAAATTTTCTGATAATAACCCGCTTGAGTACGATGTAGAATACGGAGTAATATATGTTTGAAAATAAATATGTTTTCATTGCTTTAAGGGCCTTTATGTGGCTCACTAGCGCAGCCAATAGAAAAAAAATCATAATTCGCAAATAGGATTAATAATGCAAAATGTTGCTTACTCTCTTGAGAAAAGGCAATAAAGTATTTGTATAACACACTCTCGACACTTAAAAGTTTAAAGTCAATTAGATAAATACCTATTGCATTTAAAACAAAATTTTTCGCATGCGAAAATTAACTAATTAAAAAACATTTAAAGTATTGAGAGTATGTTTTACAAATAATTTATTGCCTTTTCTCAAGACAGTAAACAATTTTGTGCATAATTGATCTTATTTGCGAATTATGATTTTTTTTAATTGGCGGCGCTAGTGAGCCCTATAAACGCTCTTAAGTTGGCAGACAAGATATCGCCCCATTAACCAAGCGGTAATTGTTGTTTATAACAGACGTCAGCAATGCTAGAGCCTAGAGCATAGCTGAGTATCTACCTATCCTAGACAGAAGTTATTAAGTCTCATCATAACAGCCCATTAATATCCTATTGCAGGGACGGGCATCCTCCCGTGACAGATGTATACTTGGCCTACTAATACCACGCTGGCAAGACGGATTTGAATAGGGTTTAATTTCAAGTTTTTCTTTTTATTTCGTAAAGATAATATTCACGGATAGTCCCTTAGTCGGTTTTTACGACACGCATGGGATAAGATGGGGTGGTGACATGGTATTCTTACTCCGTCACCACACGGAGTAAGAAGTACAATAAGTTTCACAGCCCTGTAATACCACTAGCTACTGTATACTTCTACCTGAGTTTTATTGACTAACTATAGGCAAGCTTCTAACATAGTTTTATGTTAAAAGCACCCTTATATCTCTCTTAAAGTCCTCACACAAAACAAGGAACACTTTCTGAGATATAATCAGTAGTTCAAGCAGTGTGTGACATCGAAGCTGGAAGCATGCCAGCCGTGTAGTCTAGGAGCTTGCAGCCTATTTACAGAAAATTCAAAAGTTTGATAGTCTATTATTTTGCATGTAAAAATGTTGCTAAATCGGACTGGATGCGCAAGGGCCGTGTTCTGCGGCGCGTGTTGGAAGAGGTCTAATTGATTTTTCGGTTTGCATCGATATGTACAGGCTGAAATCTTAAGCAAACCAATTGTTCGCTTGCCCTTATCCCATTTACTTGAGCTCTGCGGAATTGTTTCATTACTTCCATACTCTTTTAACAGCAATCACAGATAAAATAATGTGACTCTATACCATAGCATTTTCTTTTATATGCTGTAATATCCTAATGGGTCGGTAAGTAAGGGAGGGGTAAGGGAGGTGAACTTGGGTTAAGTACACCGCTTTGGTTAGATGGATTTCTTTTACCAAGTTTTCCATATTTCATTTGCGTTGAAATAATAACTACGAAACCATTAGTCAACGTTAATCACTCCCACTGGATCATTTTTCGAGAAACTCGTTTTAGCATAAATCCATACTAATATTATAAATGCGAAAGTAACTCTGTCTGTCTGTCTGTTACTCTTTCACGCCTAAACGGATTTTGATGAAATTTGGTACAGGCAATCTTTAGACCCTGAGAAAGAAAATAGGCTACTTTTTATTAGCAAAAAAGAATTATTTTTTTTTACAAAAAAATCGTATGTTCTAGAATTTTGACATTTTTACCAGTGTGGGGGTGAAATAGGGGTTGAATTGAAGATAAGACAATAAATCTTGGTATGTAGGCTTTTTCTACAAACGGAATTCCCGAAATTCGAACTGTACGGATTCGGAACGGGAACTACAAAGCCAAACTCACATTCACTTCTCTCTCACTCACAACAATTCAAAAACTAATTTCACGCGGGCGAAGCCGCGGGCGGAAGCTAGTATACTATAACTAAGCGGTGATAGACTGAGGACACACTAGTAATTCAAACCTAAAACAACTGAATGAATTTTAATGGTATTTTAGGATAATATAGCTTTTACATTAGGATAACATATAGGCTATAATTTGTAAAGACATTGTATTTATATTTTAAGCTATTTGAATTTTTCATTTTGCGCAGACAAAGTCACGGGGACCAGCTAGTGTTAAATGAAAGGCGATAGGGCAGATTTAAAATAAATATATCTTGATGAAAAAATCTAAATAAACTCTATTTGATTGTCTACACGTTACCTGGTATTGTTATTCTCTTCACATTACTGTTAATCGTCAATGATTTCCACTTGCAGTGTGACACTAAAGACTGATACTACAATAGCCAGCAGCTCTTAGACTAGTGCTGTAAAGTTAACCTAGGATTTACGTTGCTCACCGAGCTGCTACTAGACGGGTGATATCGATTTTAGTTGCACTCCTCGTACTTGTTACATCCTTTATAAAACTTTAACGTTTTAGAGTTACATTTAAGATATTTTTAAGATTAATAACGCATCTCTCTCTTATTAAGCCACTCTCTTGGCAACCTCTGTAGCGTAGGTATCATAACAGTCCATTAATGTCCCATTGCAAGGACGGGCCTCCTCCCGTAACGGAGGGATACTTGGCCTACTAATACTACGCTGGGCAGACGGATTGGTATAGGGTTTAATTTCAAGTTTTCCTTCTTTCTACATTCACGGATAGTCCCTTAATCAGTTTTTACGACACCCTTGGGATGACATGGGGTGGTGACACACTGTATTCTTACTCCGTCACCACACGGAGTCAATATCTAATGTCGCGTGAGAATCCTAACCGCGGCCTAAACTCGGCAGTCCTATAAATGACCGCAATCAAGTAGTCACTGACTGCAAAACTATTACGTGTACATTTACAAGAATTAACATTTTCTTCTACTGTACTCCAAGATAGTCATAATCAATCAACTAGCCTATTGCAGTCCTAGGCCTCTCCCAACACGCGCCACAGAACACGGTCCTGGGCCCTCCGCATCCAGTCCGACCCAGATACCTTTTTGAGGTCGCCGGTCCACCTAGCTGGGGGGGGTCCTACAGTACGTTTGCCGAGTCGCGGTCTCCACTCTAGATAGTCATAAAGAAAATTCTAATCAAAAAACCGAGTCCAACTTGAAACTTACTAGAAACTTGATTATAATACTCACGCAATGTTGTTTACATTGACTTTTTATAGTAATTTCATATTTTTAAAATAAAAACGAAATATTTTGATGATATTTCTTTGTGCTCAATCTAGATTTTTATTTGACTCTTTCAAATAAAAATAGAATCATCAAAATCAGTTCATAAACAAAGAAATAATCCGCTAACATACAAAAAAATATACGGCCGAATTGAAAAACTCTCCTATTTTTAAATCGGTTAACATGTAAAACAAATGAGAATGTTTAAATGATTTAATAACTATAAGTAAAGTGCTCCGTACTCAATATCGTATTCAATATAATCATCAACATCAGGGTTTACTATACCACCACTGTCTCGACGAATCTTATTCCTAAAATATTTCTTCAACTCTGGATATGCCTCTTCCAACATCATTGCCCCTCTCAAAGATATTTTTTTATTCAATAATATGTTCCTAAATGTCTCGTTGTTGACAAAATTTTCATTCAACTTTGCAATTTGATCCAATCTCTCTTCTAATTCATCGTCAATTTTATTCAAATCTTGGTAATGAATGTCTCTTACGGTCTTACGATCTTTACTGTACTGTTTTTTCAAATTCTTAATAAACTTTTTGAGTAGTCTCGTCCTTTTCATACGGTTCATCGAAGCATTTCTCTTAGCTTTATTCAATATTGTTTTAATCTCTTTTACTATTGATTTTATTGTTTTTTTTATCTTCTTTTTCCTTTTGTCCCTTTCTTTTTGACGGTTTTTCTTTTCTTTATCTTTTTTACTCTTAGGTCTACCTTTGGCATCTTTTTTCTTTTCATCTGAATTTGATGCTAAATCTGAACCCTCTAATGAAAGATCAAAGCCTTGATACATGTCATAAGAAGTTTGTTGCAAGGCACAACATACGTATGACGTTTGTCCACAGAAAAGATCACCTCTGTAGATACGGTATTCGGCATCACAGTCCATGGGCAGCATACAGTTTCCCCAAGGCATATCGTGCTGCGCCGGATCTCCACACAGCACTCCCCATGGCCCTTGAAGAACATAATAAACAAATGCAACGTTATTATTAGTTTATTTTTTGTAGTTAGAAAGCAGTTTTGTAAATTAGTAAATGAGGTAAGGGAACTTAGGAGCTGTTTTAATTTTTTTTCTAGTTAGATTATTTACAAACTTTGTTTTACTAGATAACTACATAAGTATAAAAACAACTAAAATATATGACTTTGAGTAGATCTTTATTTTTGATCGTTTTTTGAAATTTTCTAGTTACTTAATAATATGCTTTTTATGCTAGGTTATTTAATTAACAAAATTTTTCATAATTCAGTAAATATATTATAATGAGAAGATTAAAAAATGTAGAAAGTTTACTGCTATGCAACCTAGGCGGTGAAGTAATGGTTGTAGAAAATTATTTTATTTTATTTTACTTTATTAAGATATCCAACAACATTTTACATAGTTGCATTTACATTTTAATTATGAAACTGTTGGGAAAACAATGCACTTTGGTTAACGAGGAATAACCTAAGGGTCAAGGTGCTTGAGGCTAATATTTAGAAGATGCAGGTTCAAAAGTCTCGAGCTTGTTTTTTTTGAAAAACTAATATTAATAAATTAAATAGAATAAAAATTCTTACTTGCTGCAATCATGTTAATTTTATCAGGGATTTTTGGTGGTGTTGAGTTTAACGCTTGTAATTTCTTCAAGAGCCAAGATTCTTGAAATTCCTGTTTCCAATTTTTCATTTCATCACTACTTGAATCTTTATCTGAATCTGAGTCGTTGTTTTGTCTTCGATAACTTCGGCGTCTAACGAGATTTAGTATTGGGTCCATGAGATAATATTCTTTTACCGTTTTATGGTTATCATTAATTCTTACTTTAGATAAATCTTTAGGAATATTTTTAGCATTGTTTAAAAGTCTTTCTTTGTGTCTTACACTTTGCAAGATTTTTGCTTTGCTTTTAGCATGTAAAACATCATTATGGTCGTTAGTTGGGTTACTGAAGTATCTCATACCATCTAGTTCTACTTTTAGATCATCATCCCCGTCTCCAGATACTAATTTGGAATTAATCCTTTGTGTTGTACCAAAGTATATTACTAAGAAAATAATTTTATAAATTTTCATATTTTATTTATGAAACTAGCGACATGTTTTCTATTTAAATTTAAAATGAAATAATAATTTATTGAGAAATATTATATAAAATGAAAGTCGTAAATGTTTATGGGAGTACTTTTAAAGTGAATTTCATTAGTTTCGAAATCTAATGTATTCAGTTAATATTATTATTATGTTGAACAGGTAGTTGCGCAGAGATTTTGAGCACGATTCAGCCGATTTATCGATATAAGTAGGTACGACGTTATATTAGACACGTCAATATTGCATTCGCTAGTATCTTACTTTATCACGTTTAGTGTGTAAACTCTTCTTCTTCTTTATCGTTCGGTAATAAGCAATAGGCTAACCAGCATGTCAATTCTCGTAGCTTAAAATCGTTAAAAATTCGGTTAAGTTAACTTTTAGTAGTCAAATTGTCACACTCTAAATAAAACTTTAACACGCCCACAAAAGATTACTATTGCAATAGCAAAAACAAGACAATTTGACAATTAAAAGTTAACTTAACCGAATTTTTAACGATTTTAAGGTACGATAATTGACATGCTGGTGTCGAGAGTTGTTGATGCCGACCTTAGGCCTCTAACATAGCTTACCGAGTGTGTCAATATGAGGACAACAGCGATTAACTTTTTATGTTACCTCCATAACATGGTGCCTCAGCTCAGATGAAATAATACCACTCATCTCTATAATAAATTCGCCTACATTGCTTAGCCAGCATTATCCTGTATGAATCAGTGACTGCAACTAGCTGCGAGTGTAAGATGGCTTGAGGCTTATTCCCGGGGTTCCTAATGTTATGGCACACTGTACCATTGCACTTGTTGCATGGCATGCAAGGTCTTGGTCAGCAAACTAGTCCTGTTGATTGCTGGTTTACCATATTATTTTAAACTAGCATAACCTAATATTAGTAGGCCAAGTATCCCTCCGTCACGGGGAAGGCCCGTCCCTGCAGTGGGACATTAATGGGCTGTTATGATAACCCAATACAGGGTTATTGTACTCTACAGATGCGACCTTATATAGAGACTCTACCTCTTTGAATAATTACAAAACATAAGTCAAAAACCATTTTTCGAAGTCTGAAGTATATGAATCCAAAAATACGCATAAAAAAACATCCCATATTAAGCGACATACATAATGGTAAGTTAAAGCGACATCGTGGTAACGTTTACCGTCACATCGCGTTACGTGCGCGACGAGGGCATGCAACATACATTCATGAATAATAATTGACACGTCTGTCCGTTACTGGCGAGTAGTGGGTGTGTGAATTATGATTTGTTAGGACAGAATTGAGAGAAGAATTATGATTTTGTCAGATATGTTCACTTGTATGAGGATGTAAGTATGAGGGAGGAACAAGACCGCAATATTTAAAGAAGGCCTCTGTCCAGCAGTAATAGACGTCAATTGACTGATACGATGATGACAATAAGATGGCTTGCCACCACTACTCGAGTGAAAAGCTCTAAAACATTAATGTTCATGCAAACAAAGAATCGAACCCGAGTCGTAGCAAAGTAGAGAAAAGAGCTACAAATATTAGTAAGGGGTAAAGGACAATTGGTCTGGGTGTTTTGTTTTCTATGTATAACATGTACGGGAACCTGGGGACACTTGATCCCCCCTTTTGTTTTTCGTCCCTAATTTCCTTAGTGACTATCCATTTTAAAAGATATTGGTATCGAAATACGTGAAATTCATTTGCCTATAATAATTGATGTAAGACCCAAAGATATAAGTGCCTAAATTTCATAATTATTTGACTAAAAGTAAAAATAGAGAAAGGTATCAAGTGTCCCGTATATACGGGAGACTTGGTCCTGGGGTTCAAGTCTCCCATATCTAGGTTCACATGATACTATTACTAAGGAAATAAATAAAAAATGTTTTTAGAATATGATAATCTATTTATATTGTTTTCAAAATCACATAACATAGGCATATCACACCGTCTCCATACATAAATCAATTGCTAAATGTGAAACTTCCGTTTCGTATTAAAAAACAAAAACAAACTCAAAACAAAATTATATCTTCAATAATAAAAGAACTCAAATGTCTCGCAATCACACCCTGAATAAAATTTAAACGTAATTAAGATAAAGACTTAACCCTCTACTGCATGAATTTTTTTTTTTTTTTTTTTTTTTTTTAAAAGGCCTACCAAAATGACTCTAAGGTGCCTGATGTTAAGCATCCATTAGAGTCCATTAATATTAAGGAGATGAAAAAAAATTTTACGGGTGTACCAGGTTTGGACAGCGAAGCACCACTAAAAGTAAAACTAAAAGTTCAGCTGGTATTCACCTCTGTAATGCATGAATGCAGCTCAATGTCGCCCGTTTAGGTAAAGTTGCCAGGATTGAATGGATCCAGATGTTTGAAGTCCCATTCCGTCAGCAGCTGACTTTTTTGTCTTTGACAAGTCTTGTTTGAGGAATATTGTCTTCATCCGAACTTTTATCATCAGTTTCAGATATAATAAGGGGTTTTCTGAATGAAACAGGTATTGAAGATACTTTGCTATCGGAATCCAACTCATGGTCGTCACTAAGATGACGGTCACCCGGAGTAGGATTAGCATATTTGATTTTTCCATAAAAACAAGCAGGGCCTATTCTACCAAACAAAAGCAAAAAAAAACAGGAGTGATGACAAGGCAATAGAAAAAAAGCTAAAAAAATATTAGCACTTGAATTTATTATTCGTTATGAATATAAGTCAAAATGCATACGATCCCATATATGTTCAAACGTATTTACGTCGTGCTGCATATGAGCCCATATATGGTATTGACATAAAAGTGGATGAAAAGCATAGTAAATACGTAAAAAGTAAGAAAATCATTGTTTATAGGTAAAGAAGGAAGTATTGACTTTAGAAATATAATTTTACGTTTTATGAATACTTACGTTTTGTTTTTGTTTTTGATACTCAAAAATGTATGTCAGGCAGTCGTGTTTGGTTTCACTGACTACCCGCGCAAATGTAAATTTTTTCCTAAATGTCATCAAATCATAGACAAACTGAGTGCGTTTTCTGTTTGTTACTTAACCATTACATGGATTTAACAATGTGGAACGACTTAATTATTATTTGTTTGGAAATAAAACAACAATAAAATCGGCATACCATATATGGGCCCATATGAAGTAGAGGGTTAAAACAATATCTTATTGAATTGAACCCGGGACATGTAAAACAAAATTTCAAGTTACGTTTAAGCTTTATTTAGGTGTTCTAGCAAAATAATCTCTTCATCGATTGGTACTCTTTTTCTGGCACCTTCTCTTGTTTTGTATACTCTGGGCATCCGTAATCTGAAATTAATTGAAAATAAAAGTTAAAAGTAGTTAAGGGACATTTGGTTCTCCCGGATCAAGTCTCCCTTAGCTAAGTGGACCAAGTGTACCCTGAACCGTTTGAGGTTATAAACAAGAATATTTTCAAACGTCTGTTAGATTACCACTTTTCTACGCTACAAATCGCTACTTATATAGATAACGCCTCGAATTAAATTCATACACACCTAAAAGCCATATTTACATTAATGTTTAATCAAAATGTAAACTTACGGAAATTTTCTCTTTGCAACAACAAACACTCGGTCGTCCGCCATTTACAAACGCGTCAAATTTGACAGGTGTACCAACTTTAGAAAGTTAGCGGGTACCATAGACAACCGATATTGCCATTATAAAATTTAATATCACCCATACAAGTTCTGAAAATCTCGTGTACCTAGTCTCCCTTAAGGATCAAGTGTCCCCAGGTTCCCCTACCTATGTATTTACAAAAAAATAAATATGTAGGGTAAGTTGTCCAACAATGAACCATGTAAAATTTGGAGGCGCATAACTCTCTCGTTTAAGCTTCGAAATGATTCAAATTTTGTACAAAGATAGGTAATTTATCTAGCTTTAAAAGAGCATTGACAAATTTTCAATATTATTTATACTTTTAAAAATAAACACATAAATATAAAAATAAATATTTGGATCAATGTGTACTCTAGGGTGTGCACATTGAACCGGGTTAATTTTAACATTGAACCACTTAATTATAAAAAAAGAAATGTTATCAATAATTAATTAAGGTAAAAGTAAAACGTCCATTTCTTATGTAATTAGTCTTTACTTGTAATAGAGTAGTCTTTAAATCATAATTTAGTATATACTTCTTGTTAGCAAGATCATCTTTACGTGTGTGTAAATACTGTGCTACATAGCGGCGCAAAGTAGGATATAATGCAGCTTTTCTGATGATTACACCTTCTCTATTTAATTTGAAAGCTCTTAACATATTGGAAGCAGTGTGGCCCCCTTTTTTCTTTGACTTAATTTCATCATCATCATAAATATCAGCCTATAGACTATTATTCTGCTGGACATAGGCCTCCTCCAAACGTTTCCACCCTGCGCGGTCTTATGCCTCCCTCTTCCATCGGCTTCCCGCCGTCCTAACCAGGTCGTCGGTCCATCGTGTAAGGGGTCTCCCCACCCTGACTTCCCTATTCTGACTTACTTTATTCCGTGCCATTCTGTAACAGATAGAAATATTGACCAAAGGAAGTAATATTAATAATGATAATATGAACAGCTAGGTAAAAGAATATCATGTAGTTTGAAAGTTTATTACATTATCTAACAACACTAGCAAAATGAACCACGTTTTGTTTAATGTGTACGCCAAGGCAATTCTTGGGGTACACAATCCGTGATTCATTGAGTACCACCTCAACATGGTTCAATGTGAGACATAGCACCTTTTTATAACTAACCTTAAAAATTTAAACTGAAAGAAATATAATTATGAAATAAATTACAGTGCATAGATAAGCTAAATAACTATATAATTCGGTGTAGAAATAAAATAGTCGATATTTCTTAAAGGAAAAATGCTAAAAAAGATAGTAAAATTTATTTAAAACTTACTTTTGTGACAGTTTTTAAAAAAAAGGTTCGCATACATACACCTCTCGCGCGATCTGCTCGCTAACTACTGAGCGGAAGAGACACGTTTGTACCTATCTTTTGCACAAATTAACACGATCTGGCCACGTCGAATTTTGGAAATATAGCGCTGGTTAAGTGTAGCTGCATGGTTCATTGTGAGACAGTCGACCCTATGTTTATTAGTTGTTTAGTACCCATAGTACAAGCTCAGCTTAGATTGAGGCTAGATGGCGTTGTGTGTATGTGTAAGGAATATTTATTTATTTATAATATGCGTTTCAAATAACAATGGACGCGTCATTGAACTCCATCTGTCAAAGTTCGATTAAAAAATACGGACGAATTACAAAATTTCTTCGGATGACGTCACAATCCATATATAGCAGGGTCATGCACATTCTTATTTGAAATGATTATTAAGTTTAATGGATAATTAATTATTCTCTAGACAAAATCACTGTAAAAAAATATTGCCTTAAAGTGGTAGACTAGCAACCAATATTTATGACCGTAACGTGGTAACCGCCGCTTATGGATGTCCGAAATGCTAAAAGACAGCTAAGCTTCTCTCTACCCTAGTCCCCAGCTGCACTCCTTCATCGCCTACTTGGAGGGGGCCTGGGAACCGGCAGAGCCTTTGCTTTCAGTCCTCCTCCGGCGATCCCCGCTAAACGGCTTCTGCCTACCCTGGGATACGCTGTTATATATTATCCATAAGCCCTGTAATTTTACTATCAATATTTTCCTACATGTATAATGTGTGTGTGTGTGTATAATGGATATACTCCATTATATTCATTTCCGTGAATAAGCCTCAGACTAAATAAAAAATAAAGACGTAGCGCTGTCAACAGAAAAATTAAGCAGGTTTTGTAAACATGTGTGCATTTAAGGAGTGCTGCCATGCAGTGAAAACTGATTGAGTTCATGGATATGTTTAATTTTAAAATTGTAGGTATATAGGTATTTTCCTTTTAAGAGATGGTATAATAGCATGTTTATTCCGACAAGATTGGGTAAAAATAAAACAATTATTATTCCAAAACCATAAATGAATAATCATGTATGTTAGAATCTGGAGTGTTTCCAGACATGGTAGTCCTTATTAAACCTTTACTTAAGAAGACTCAATATTACCAAGTTTTACAAAAATATTTGAAAAAGTTATACATACCTACTTAATATGTTATGTGGATTTCTTGAACGTTTTAGTTATTTTAAATACTAATCAATTTGGATTACTAAAAAATAAAAGTACCGCACTAGCAATATTTAAACTATTTCAGGGAATCTGGAAAAACATAAACAAAAGGAAAAGATGTACAGTTTTGTTTTTTTTCTGTTACTAAATGAAATAATCAATAATAGACATATTGGAAATATCCTTTGGATGTCCATGTTTAAGCACACGACGAAGTCCGTTTTGTGTATAATATAAGTCACCATTATCGAAATGTGTCGAACAAACTACGCTGCGCGCCTTAGGATTCCATGATTCATCTTTCCGGCTAAGTCGAATGACTTCAATTCACTTCTCTGCTACAATCTTATTTCGACTAGGAAACCTTAAAAATGTACATGTTCTCTTTAAACAACTCCCGCATTTAGATCAATTCTTGATATGGTACCGATTTTGGTAACAATCCTAATCCGAGCACAAGCAAAACGAACCTATTTCCTATACTTACTTTTATTCTAAAACAAGAGACTCTGACATGAGGCTATGAGGCTTGTTAAAAAAAGATGATGGAAAAATACGGCAATGGATTTTCTTGTAAATATTTTATTATGATAAAAGAAAATATAAGAGAAAATGCATTGCCATATTTTTCTTTTATTTTTTATTTATATTCCTAATGTTACTTTTTCTATTACTTACATGTACCTACTTACCCTATAAACGGGGAAAATTCTGACGCTTAATAGTGCCAACACTTGTTGAGGTTTTGTGTTCCAGGCCGTCATCATAAGTCAATAATATTAATAATTAAAATTATGAGTTTTTATATTTACTTACGTATGATATGTGATTCCATCTGGCTTTTTATTTATTGAAGAATTGTTTTTGCACCCTTTTACGTCACAATTAGGCATTTTCCAGAATAAATAATGAAAAATATTTATATGTCATACTCTATTGACAAACTAGCGCCAATTGACTGATATGGCGTAGTTTGAATAGTAAATGTGTGCGTGTGAACTTGTACGTATAGAGCGAGGCGTAGTTTTGAATACTTCAAACGAGTGTTCGCAGCGCTACGTCTTTATTTTTTATTTGGTCTGAGGAATAAGCTAAACTTATGGTAACCCTACAGAACGCAAGGTATGACAAACAAAGTTATTTGTCTGCGGTCTTTATCGGAAATACAGAACACGCTTTGATTTTTACGCAAAAGAATCTTATGGTATAGGGAAATGGGATAGGAAATGATAGAGCATCTATGTTGTTACGTAGTGTCTATCGATTTGTAGATTATTTGATTTTAGACCAACAATGTTAGGTAAAACAACCTACATGGCGTGGTGGTTATAGTATAGGACTGTTACGAAGAAGTCTTGGGTTCGATTTCCGTTCAATGTTTTCATTTTCATTATATGTAAGAAAACAAAAGAAATCAATCTGAACCCTTTCACAGTGCCGCCAGCAGACACAATAGTAAAACAATGTACCTGTACCACATATGGTACACTGCACTGGGAACGTGTTAAGAGCAAGATACCCTTCATCTCTGCAGTGGGGCAAATTTCTACCATATAAGTAGGTACGATTATAATTAACTAGTTATAACAATAAGTTAAGGCGATATCTAGAAGTGCTAATAAATTCGTTACAGTGACTCTAATAAGATTTAGTATGGTCGTAATTTTAGTTGAATTCGTAAAGGTTGGATTAAAATTCATGAATTTATATTAAGAGGAAATATGTTTTGCTGAATGTTGTAGTTATTATCTCTGTTTGTATTACGACCCGGAGTATGTCATTTACATAATTTGATATCTACTTTCTTCGTGCTCGTGAGGTGAAGGAATAAATAATATTCCTCACCCATCACACGAACCCATAGTAGAAATTGTGAAACTGAGAAACTGAGATAGGTACTTGTAATAATATGAGGACTGTAAGTTTCATCATAACAGCCCATTAATGTCCCACTGCAGGGACGGGCCTCATCCCGTGACGGTGGGATACTTGGCCTACTAATACCACGCTGGCCAGACGTATTGGTATAGGGTTTAATTTCAAGTTTTTCTTCTTTTATTTCGTAAAGATAATATTCACGGTCCTTAGTCGGTTTTTACGACACCCGTGGGATGAGATGGAGTGACATATTGTATTCTTACTCCGTCACCACACGGAGAAGTGTTGAGTAAGTTTCATGGCATGTCTAATTCGAACTGACTAAACAGAGTGCATTACCCCAGCAGAATCTTGTCGAAATTTGTAATTTTTTTTTATCAGATTTTTAGATTTCTAGCTCCTGTAAATGTCTGTGTAGTTTTTGGAATTAGTTCAGTCCTAATTTTAAAGATATTTGACAAAAACAGATTCTGCTGCGGTAACGTTACCGCAGCAGAATCTTTTTTGAAATAATGGGATTATTGAAAAAATCTTTAGGTACATTTTTAGATCGCTGGACGAAGTAAATGTTTCGATATAATTTGAATTTTTACGTTTCATGGTTTCGGAGATATTCAAGATGCTGCTGGCGTAACGTTTGCGTGTTTGCTGGATCTCCGAAACGGTACAGCGTAATTTCCTATTTTTTTATACAGAGCTTCGTCTTAATTAGTCTGAATTAGTTCACGAATAAAAAAGTAATAATAATGCACCGTTTGCAAGTTATTTTAAATTATATAAATACCCCTTTTTGGGCCCTTACTCCTAAGATATGTACTCTGGAGACTTGTTTAAAACGTCATTTTATAGTTTATAATTAGTTACAGGTCTGTGTGAAGTTTCATTAGTGTACAGTAAGTAATTAAAAAGTTATCACACAATTTAGTTCATTTTGGCCAGCGATGTGCAACGGGTTAATTTAACTGCCTATTAATTGAGTTTCGTATCGATTTACTTGCTGAATTCTGTATAAACAATTAGACTTTTGTGTCACCTTTATACCATGAAATTTTGAGCGTAATCCACTCAATAATTACAAAGATAAGCGAAAAAAAGTCATTACGTATGAATGACTGTGGTAACCTGACCATGTATAGATGGTCACAAAAAAACGTCAGTGTAGTACATAACTCTGACCTACTAACATGTAAAGGATAATAAAATTTATATTTTCTTTTTGGTACAGTTTTGTAAACAAGTGGTAAAATAAAACAGAAGTTTATTTGAAAACTTTTATGCACAGGATAAAAATATTAAAACGATCAAAATACCTTGTTGTAAAATCACAGTTTAATAACAATTGCTTAGCAATTACATTATTTAAATGGCAATTAATATTTAACATAAGTATTGATTGTCATTGAATAACTGTCTTTTAAAAATAAAGCTATTGTCTAAAAATCCTAAAATAAGTAAAATTAAGTAGGTATATAAAAATTTACTTTTTTAACTTAATTTATAAAATCACAGTAATTCTTCATTTATAACTAAAAAACCCATTACGCTAAAGATTATATTTATAATTTAAAATTCACAGTAATTATTCATTTATAACTAAATAACCATTACGCTAAAGATTGTTTAATTTAAAAATCACAGATAAATAAAACAAAACCTCAACATTTAATTACGATAACATAAATTTTTGTCATAATATAAAATTATTGACAATAGAATATAATTTTATCAGTCAACATTGTTTACAATTTTTTTTTTCAAAAAAAACAAATGAAAAATCAATTATCGCACAGAGTTATTTTATAATATTTACTGTCTTACACTTTGGCCTAAAAAAAACACAGTAAATTCAATAAGCACATAAAATAGTTCTGTAAGTAAAATAAATGTTTTACACTGCGCGGCCAATTAAAAAACAAAAATAAATCACAAATAAGATCACTAATGGAAAATGTTCTTAACTAAATCTTTATAAATCAAATATAATCAAATTAAGGTAATACTTATTTAAAAAATAATTAAATAATAAATACTTATTTAAATTATGTATAAAACTAAAAAAAGTAATACTTATTTAGTACCACATGGACTAATTTATACATTTTTTAATGTATAAATTAGTGCATGTGGTACTAAATAAGTATTACTTTTTTGAATTTTACGATTCAGGTCATCGTAACATTGGTATTTTTCGTTTAGGGATCTAAAGCAATGAGCTTTATAATGCCCTATCCCTTCTGAGCTAAGGGGGGGTTGAAATTCTATGATAGCCAAGATATCATATTTTTTGTAAAGGATTTCTATGTTAAGAGAATTTTTTTATGAGTATGTATTTACTTTGTGTATAACATGCATTACGGCAATCGTTCAAAAGCGTTTACGCGGCACAATGGCGCTGCCAATTGAAAAAAAATCAACTCAGTATTTACACAAGATAATAAAGTAAGTACTTATTTGTGTAACGCACTGTCAGCACTTTGGATGCTTTTAAATTAGCTAGATATTGCATTTAAAACAAAAAAGGCAGTTTTAATTTTAAATGCAAATTTAATAACATTTAAAGTGTTGACAACAATAAAATATTTGTATAACACACTATCAACACTTATGATGCTTTTAAATTAGCGAAGTAATGCATTTAAAACAAAAACGGCTTTTTTATTTTAAACGAATTTAATTTAGTTTCAAGAGCGTTAACGCAGCTCACTAGCGCCATTAAAATTAATTGTGTACGCGTCTGTACCGACATTATTGCATGCATAACGTAATGACTCTTTTTCGCTTATCTCTGTAATTATTGAGTGGATTACGCTCAAAATTTCATGGTATAAAGTTGACACAAAAGTCTAATTGTTTATACAGAATTCAGCAAGTAAATCGATACGAAACTCAATTAATAGGCAGTTAAATTAACCCGTTGCACATCGCTGGCCAAAATGAACTAAATTGTGTGATAACTTTTTAATTACTTACTGTACACTAATGAAACTTCACACAGACCTGTAACTAACTATAAACTATAAAATGACGTTTTAAACAAGTCTCCAGAGTACATATCTTAGGAGTAAGGGCCCAAAAAGGGGTATTTATATAATTTAAAATAACTTGCAAACGGTGCATTGTTATTACTTTTTTATTCGTGAACTAATTCAGAATAATTAAGACGAAGCTCTGTATAAAAAATTAGGAAATTACGCTGTACCGTTTCGGAGATCCAGCAAACACGCAAACGTTACGCCAGCAGCATCTTGAATATCTCCGAAACCATGAAACGTAAAAATTCAAATTATATCGAAACATTTACTTCGTCCAGCGATCTAAAAATGTACCTAAAGATTTTTTCAATAATCCCATTATTTCAAAAAAGATTCTGCTGCGGTAACGTTACCGCAGCAGAATCTGTTTTTGTCAAATATCTTTAAAATTAGGACTGAACTAATTCCAAAAACTACACAGACATTTACAGGAGCTAGAAATCTAAAAATCTGATAAAAAAAAATTACAAATTTCGACAAGATTCTGCTGGGGTAATGCACACGACTAAACACATACGGAGTTCTTTCCAGTGGTCTGTGTTGGAGGGCTATAAGAAGCCCCGTCCCTGAAGTGAGACATTAAAAGGCTACTATGACGAAGATACGCACAAACTTTTCTTTTAATTATATGTGGATCAAAAAAACTTTAATTATAAATAAATATTCACGGACATCTCTACACAGCACCATTCTCGACGGGTCCTACGTATACTAAAGTAACCCGCAAATTGACGAAAATGACTTTTTTGCATGAATGGCCTTAAAATAACCTATTCTTCATAAATCAGTAAGAAAAAAATTAAAATTTCTTTTAGTTTCGGCGATACAAACTCGTAAACTGATGTAAGTTACACAATTTAATGAAAGGAGACAGTCAAAACTGATATAAGTTACTTGCATTAGTTTACGTAGTTACGATCCACGTGACGCGTGAGTGTAAGTGAACGTTGCACCAGTATACGCGCGGCGATGATACAGTGCGTACGTACGATAAGGGTGTAACTGCAACGAATTTTACTTTATGTATTGAATTTCAAAAAATAACTCATATTTTTACGACATTTTGAGTGTTGAAGACCAGTGAACATAAAAATAATAATAAGTATGAAGCGTTGTCGGAGTCAATTAACCCAGATACTACTGAAGCAATCAAGGGTCTCAGATCCTTAAAAAAAAAAATATTTGTTGGTATTTGTGTCACTAACTTTTTAGAAAAACTACAAAAAAAAACCCTGGTCCTCTGGGAAATCTGGAAAATGATCGGTGTTATAACACCTGGTAGGAGAAGAGAACTATGGGGAATGTTGTGAATAAAATTTTACACTTTCTTGATTTTTAAATTTTTGCTAGACTTTTATACATGTTAATAAATTGTGGGTAAATAAATTAATAAGTAGTTAAAATTTACGTTAGTTGTGCAATAAAAGAACTCTTAGGGAGCAAAAAACTTAACATTTCTAACATAAAAAAGTTAGTTTTTTCATAATTTAATTTATTTTTTTTAATTTATTTTTTTTGCTTAAATTTCTTGCAGCTATGGCTACCAAAATAAGGCAACGTTGCTTTATAGATAATATAATTCTACAGAATCCATAAAAAAATCTCACTTTCATAAATTTGTTATCACTTGTATATTAGCACAGCCATGAATAATACGTGACATTATGCAATTCAATCGATCTTGTGAAAGAATGCTACTTATCAGGGGAAAATTAGTATCTGACAACAGCTTTTCCCAGCACATGCCACTTAGAGAGACAGCAATGTTTCCACTAAACAAAAAGATAGCCAGGAAACATGTAATTTTATTGATTGTGCCAGTATTTGACATGTTCTATTAGCTAACATAAATATGATTACAAGTTTGTTTAATAAGTGTACATGCATGTTATCCACGACATCATAACCAAACAAGGCATCAGAATAATATATTGATAGCTGTAGTTTATTCAGACCCTCAAAGTTTTGATATTCTAGGTAAGTATTTGGATAAGTATGTTTCTTTGATACTCTTGGTGCAAAGGCACTACCACCAGGTGAAAGAAAGGTTACAGGAGATGAATGAGGTACCGTGAAATCTTTTAAGTTGGACAGAGATTCGGCCCCCCTTTTTGTATTAAAATAAAACGTTAGAACGTTTTATATAATATACGTAAACGTATCTGACTAGGTTTATATGTTTGTTAATAGAAGACTTCTTTTTTTGAGTTATTCTTACCACTTAGTAGATTGTTGTTGTGGTAGACAATTAATTATTGTGCAATGTATATTTTATTTTGATAAGTCTGTAAGACAACTATTTAATTACTTAGTCTTAGTAGTCGTACAGTTCTTACCTAAAAAGAATCGAACATTTTGTTATAGAAATATTTTTTTTTATTAACATGGTAAAGAAAGCACTGATTACTTTAACTAATTATTATTACTAAAAAGACGAAGTCAAGTATATATTTTATTATAGTTTATAGCTTGTTAAGGACTGATTTAATAATTTAATATCACCTTAACCTAATAAAGATGATAATATTTACTATCTGAGCAAGAATCATGTCAAATTTTTAATATTTTAAAATTAAATGGAAAAGACCTCAAAATTTGAAGTCTTTATAAAAATAGTAAACACGTTTATTTTTACATTCAATGTTACACAATGAACGTGTTATACTATTTTTTACATTTGTTTGTTTCATTTTTCCATAGAATCATCAGGTTAAGACCACAAAACTACAAAAAATTACTGGTACAACTAGTTTCTTAGTACCTTATAAAGTAGTGCAAGTGCTAAAAGTAGATACATGAGATTATTTTCCCATATTTTGAGGTTTCATGATTTACAAATTACACACATATGTATGACTAATAATGTGTAGTTCTTTTATTTTCATTATTTAAAAGCTTAGTCAGAACTTTGTAAACTAGTATAAGTGGTTACTTGTAACAGTTTACCTGTTTGGATACTTTGATCAAAACAAGTTAAACAAATGCAAGTACAGCTATTTTCTAAAATAAAAAGAAACATAAAAAAATATTTTATCCAGTTTTTTCCTTTCATTTCCAGGTATAACCTATTAAAATTTTAGACATTTCTGTAGAAATTTGACAAAGTTACAAGCTTAAGAACCTTTGAAGTGTTTAATTGAGTAAGAACTTTTTAATTGAGCTAGCACTGTCTGACCACTCAGCTCAATTAATAAGATGTCAGGTGAAAAATGTTTGTCTAATTAAGCAATGGAAAATTAGAAGACGGGATTTCTGTATTGAAAATCAGAAAAAAATTATATATTATTTAGCTCAATTGACATTTTCAGATATTTATAGTACTTGTGATCCAAACATAGCATATAATATTTTTTTTGATTTATTTAAGTTGCTCTATGACCTTTGTTTTCCCTACAAGATTATAACTGTACACAATCACAAAAAACCTAAGTGGGTTTCACGGGGTATTAAGATCTGTAGTGCTAAAAACGCCAATTACTGTGGAAATATAGGAAATGTCCCAGAGAAGTTAATAAAACAATATTGATGCAATACACCAAGAGACTTAAAAAGATTGTGACCTTAACCCAACGAGCACTAAATAATAATAATATTTTAAACTCAAATAATAAGGCAAAAGCTGTATGGCAAGTTATAAATACTGCAAAGCATAATAGACCAATAGAGTCTATCCCATCTATTAAATTAAATAATAATATAATAACTAACCCATATGACATATCAAATACATTTAATAATTATTTTATTGATAAGATTACGCCCATTGAAACTACGCATAAAGATCAGCATAAGATATACCTAGACTCTAGACTTAACTCAATTTTTATGAAACCATGTGTACCAAATGATATAAAACATATCATAAAAGGTTTAAAAAACACCAATAGTGTAGGTTATGATGGCGTTTGCACAAAAATCATTAAGTTAGCTACAGATTATATAGCAAAACCTCTTAGTCACATTTTAAACTTATCTATAGAAACGGGTATATACCCTGAAAAACTAAAAGTTGCTATTATAAAACCATTACACAAAAAAGAAAGTAAAGAAGATATAAATAATTATAGACCTATTGCTTTAAAATCAATCTTTTCAAAAATTTTCGAGAAATATATATATAATGAATTAGTTAAATATTTTGAAACTCACAACATCTTAGCTAACGAACAAAAGGGATTTAGACAAAATAAAAATATTAATTTAGCTTTATATGAATTTCTAGAAGTCATAATGACTAATGTTGACAAGCGAAAACCGATATGCGCCATCTTTATGGATATGACGCAAGCTTTTGACTACGTTGTACACAATATTTTATTAAGTAAGCTTAAAAAATATGGCATTAGAGGTAATATTTTAAAATTAATTGAAACTTACGTTAAAAATCGCACCCAGTTTACACAAATTACAAGAATCAACTGTAAAACAAAAACAGAAGAAACGTTCCTATCAAAGGAACGTAAAATACAATATGGTGTGCCACAAGGTAGTGTATTGGGGCCACTTCTCTTTTTAATATATATTAATGACCTTCCAAATTCAAATTCTAGCCTAATGACACTCTTCGCTGACGACAGCACCGTTGCCATTAAGTGTAATGATAAAGAAACTTATGAACATGCCATTAATAAAACCCTTATTGAAATAATTAAATGGATGGATGCTAACAATCTCAAGGCAAATATAGGCAAAACTAAAATAGTCCATTTTAGTCAGCGTTTAAATCCCACTATCCCCCAGATTACCTATAAAGATGAACCTGTGTCCAAAGTTGAGTCAACAAAATTTCTTGGTCTTAATGTAGATAACAAATTAAAGTGGAAATATCATATCGAGATGCTTTGTAAAAAAATCAATAAGTCCGTATATGCTCTACATGAACTCAAACAAATATCGAATGTTAATGCTCTATTGACTGCATATCATGGCTTAGTTGCCTCAATTCTGAGGTATGGTGTAATTTTTTGGGGAAAATCAATTGACATTGATCTAGTTTTTAAGGCACAGAAACGGTGTATAAGGGCTATGTTTGGACTTCAAGTGGACGATAGCTGCAAACCTTTATTCCAAGAGCACAAAATTTTTACTCTCACAAGTTTGTATTTATATGAGGTTGCAGTTTTTGTAAATACCAACACAAATCTTTTTACATTAGCTTCAGAAGCCAATAATAGACAACAACGCGACCCATTTCGCCTCTGTATTAATCGAACCAGTACCACATTAATGCACAAAAGTGTGTTTCACATGGCTCCTGTAATTTATAATAAATTACCTATACAAATAAAAGCATTGAACTCGACCTTATTTAAGAAAAAATTAAAATGCCTTCTAGCTGACAGGTGCTACTATGACCTGAATGAATATTTAAATGATAATTTTAAGTAAACTAAACTTCTCGCAGTGATTATTAATTATTGTCAATATATACATCTCTATATAATTTTAATATATTTTTATTGGTACATTTTTTAATTTTAGTTATTTTATTGTATTAAGTACTATGTCATTTTATTTAAATTTTATTATTTAATTGTTGTAAAGTGAACTGCTCATACTTATATTATTAATGTAACGTTTGCATGCCTAACGGTAGAATCACTTGATACTTTTAATTTAATAACACAATTGTAACAGTGTTTTTCTGCAAATAAACTGATTCTTATTCTTTGAACTGCTCTCCTGTAAAGTTGCATTTTTGCACTTATACTAGTTTACGTAGGACCCGTCGATCTGTTCCCAAAGTAAGCTAGGCTTAACCTGCTTGTGTTATGGGTAACAAAACAACGAATATTAGCACTTATATACTTTTTTTTTGTAAATACATACATATTATACATAGAAACACTCAGACCAATGCAATAAATCATGTTCATGCACACAAATATTTTCATTGAGCGGAAATCGAACCCGAGACCTCTGCGTAGCAGTCATGTTATATAACCACTACGCCACAGAGATCGTCAAAAAATTCGTAAGTATTTTCGTGTACAACAATACAGAAATCCCTCTAAGATAACAACACAGTTACTTAAGAGTTCATTCGTAAGAAAGCTTTAATGTATTACTTAGCAAAACAACAGTATTCACTCAAGCTGCCACTTAGATTAATTCTTCAATTCAATTTTCATTGTATTGATATCGCTTAAGCTTCGTCTTCTTATCGATTGATAAGTCTATAGGGATCTGGTTTAAGCTTGCTGTCTGTCTAAGTGAATGAATAGTTGAGCAATTTTAGAAGTGTTTTTACTAGATTGTTTGGTTGTTTTTCCAATCATTAATTTTGTATTGTAGTGTCCGTAATTCTATTGTTATTCATTCTAGAATAATCCACATTTAATTTAAACATTTCTATATACAACTTTTTTTATTCTAAAGTAATCTGACATTTATTTTAAAGTAAATAGCATGTCAATTCTTGTACTTTAAAATCGTTAATAATTCGGTTAAGTTAACTTTTAGTTGTCAAACGAAAATTGACATGCTTGCGATTAAATTTCTCCGGAGTCGACATTTTCCATAAGCGACGTAACCACAGACGTAACCGTTATTAAGTAGGTAAGTTTTTTTTTAATTCAAGCCTTTTAATTAGCTTATAGCAAAAGATGAATACGGGAGACTGCAATGCAGAGGAAACTGAAGAATTTCGAAGGAGGCCTTTGTACAGCAATGGACATCTTTTAAATGAGTTGAGATACCAAAATAAATTTTGTGGCAAGGTTTTAGTTTTTTAAGTGATAACTTGTTAAACACCATCATAACTACCCTTTAATGTCCCACTGCGGGGACAGGCCTCCTCCCGTGACGGAGGGATACTTGGCCTACTAATACCACGCTGGCCAGGCGGATTGGTATAGGGTTTAATTTCAAGTTTTTATTTTATTTCGTAAAGATAATATTGACGGATAGTCCCTTAGTCGGTTTTTACGACACTCATGGGATGAGATGGGGTGGTGACATATTGTATTCTTACTCTGTCACCACACGGACAAAATTAAAATTAACTTACACCAAAAGATGGATAAAGTCACACGACAGAAGCAGAACCTTTTCAGCCTATGTCCAGCACTGGACATCTTTTAGATGAGTTGAAGTAGTTACTTTTTAGGCATAGCTTGTAAAACAGAGTAAAACGTAATAAAGTATTGAATACAAAAGGAACTAAGTAATAACTCTAGCTTAATTTCCTCAACCTTGAATTAATGGTAATGCCGGTAAGCCAATCCTATATTTTATTGGTTAACTTATCTCTAACTCAATATCAAAAGGTTTGGGTAATCTTGTCCGCACTTTATCATTGAACACTAAGTATTTTGTTACCTCTAAGAATACTGAGCTTGTATTTACGACGTAGTGACGAATTAATTGTGTCGTAAAAGTGGACTAAAACTATTAAGATAATATAAATTATGCTAGAAATTATATCCGAGTAGTGACGGGTATCAGTGTGGTGACGGAGTAAAAATACTCTCGGTTTTTAGCACACCCATTGGATGAGATGGGGTGGTGACATAATTGTATTCTTACTCCGTCACCACACGAAAGGTGTGGTATATATGTTACAGCCAAAGTAATTAAATAGATACTATACCTACGAACTGGTCATTATAAATAATATCCAAATTGACTAGACAATGTGATAAATTAATCACTTCATCTAGATATTATTTATAATAGCTGATCAAAGTTAGTCAAAGTAATAAATACGGTATAACCAACTAATTATTACCTTAATTATTATGAGTATTACTATATTCTAGTAGTGCGTAATTTAGTCACCATACTAACCTAACCTAACCAACTGTTTCAGACTTTTGCCTTAATATTTTATTTTAGGACATATTACTTTATAGCAAGAAAAAATAGGATATTTAAACAATTATAGTACCCTATTTTATGCCAAACAAGTATTATAGGTAAAGACGATTAGGTAATATACGATTTCGTATAATATAGTAAATATATCCTTATATAAATAGTAACCACAGATAAATCAACCGCTCTGTATCATATAAATATAATCTAGTAATCTTTACCTACTTGTTTTATTACATTATCCGAGTCTTTGAAGATATTATTTATAATGGCTAGTTAATGTGATTAATTCTGCGACATTTATCACTTTATCTAAATTGAGTAGCCATTATATATAGCGGCTAGTTATTATGTATAATATTCATATTTATTACTTTGGCTGTAACATATTAGGTAAAAAGATTTTCTTTTAAACATGGAAGACGTTCGTTTTGCATTGGTATTTTAAAGGTTTTTATGGCAATTGAGACGTATGTTTTATTGCTACTTTCAAATGTAGATTATAACTTTTTGTTTTTATTGTTCTGCAAGCGAGGGAAGCTGCGGGCTAAGCTAATAAAACCTTATTAATAAATATGCTCTAGTATAAGAACGAATTTCGTTATGTGTATTCTGTATTTCTTTGTATGTGTACCTATGTACAGTTTTCATAAATTTTTAGACGTATAACGTCCACTGCCGGTATCTGACTTGGCTTTGGACTTGATACCTTTCTTCGTGCCAAGTATCAAATATCAACTTTGCACTTGTAATCGCTTACAGTAACCACGGAAGAAAAACAGTAACCTTAGTAAAATAATTTTATATGTTTTTCTGATGGTTAAGCTTTGTTCTTGCATATTGCGCCAATATCAGCCTGTGTAGGTAGGTATATGTAGCGCATACTGAGGGCAACAGAGGAAATCCAATTTATGACTACCATTCATTCCTAAAAGTGTACTTATTCCCGTTTTACATAAGCTTCAATATTGACGTGTCATAATTTATCTACGTTTCTTTGGGCCATTTATTAGGGTCCCCTGCGATCTTAGGGTATATCTACGCTTAGGAAACTATGCTACTACTACTACTAACTATAGAAGAAAGGCCAAACGCCATTCGCGCCGATGAATACTGGACCAAAAGCATTTGAAGTCGTTGGTGGTTAGCCAAAAAAGTTATTGTATTGTAAGCATATAAAACCATATTTATTTTTCACACATTCATTTCGCGGTCAGCCACATTTTAAGCGCAGTCACCACAAATGTTTAGCATGAAATAATGACATTATTATTTCTGAAGTCATTATTTTAATATCACTAATTAAAATTGTTTAATTTGTTAATTAGTGTGTCAGTATTTAAATCTGTACAGTGCAGTTCTCATTAACTGTTGTTTGATTAACATTACTTAATTGAGCTTGGGAATTTTGTTAATTGAACTGTGTTTGCAATCTGGAAAACATAGCAGTCTTTTGTTAGGAGGCTTTCCCACGGGTTTTTTTTATTGACATCATAACAGCTCATTAATATCCCACTGGAGGGACGGGCCTCCTCCCAGGACGAAGGGATACCTGGCCTGCTAATACCACGCTGGCCAGACGAATTGGTATAGGGTTTAATTTCAAGTTTTCCTTCTTTTTATTTCGTAAAGATAATATTCACGGATAGTCCCTTTGTCGGTTTTTACGACACCTATGGGATGAGATGGTGTGGTGACATATTGTATTCTTACTCCGTCACCACACGGAGACCACACTCCGTCTTTATTGACATAACACATTTTTATTTAAAAGGACAATCTCGCACTAATGTTCATGCTGCGAGAACTTCACAAACATCTATTTAACGGACACAACGAAGATTCAAGCTTAGGACAATAATTTGTTGATTCTATAAAGGACTGTCCTATAGCTCGATTTACACATCGACAAGTACAGTAGCGAGTTAAGTAGTAAGTTGATGATTAAGTTGATTTGAATAGATCTTCATCCTATTTTTTTGCCAGTTATATACGAAGTAACCCCCTCTTATCTCTCGCGTCTCGCCAACTTAACTCGCCAAAAAATAGGATGGAGATCTATTTAAATCAACTTAATCAACAACTTACTACTTAACTCGCTACTGTACCTACTTGTCGATGTGTAAATCGGGCTTAAGTGGGAAAACCGTGACCGCGTGGATGTTAGTCGCTTTCACAACCGTTTCGGCTCCATAGTATTATGTGATACTGTTAATCATAGCAGTAAGTAATTATTTATTTATTTAATTTTAGGCGGGCCTTTGTCAAGGCGCTTAATAGTCTTTACCTATCTCGATCGCATTATGGCACGAATTTATGTATGTAGGTACAGTCACGAGCAATAATATGTACACATTTTCGCATTTTGTAAACCAGTTATCTAAAGTTCTGCCAATCCAAAATTGAAAATTCGAAGATTAATTCAAAACTGTACGGAACCTCTTCTAAATTACGAATTCATTTTGATATTGTAATGTCTAGATAAACGTGCAGATAGTTTAGAAAATTTGAAAATGTGTACATATTATTGCTCGTGACTGTACGTAGTAATACCCATAGTACAATCTCTACATAGTTTGTGGCTAGATGGCGTAAATAGAAAGAAAAGTAAATCAATAACTATTGTTCAAATGGTCATCACATAGATAAAGGTATTGTGAATGATAGCGGTAGGAAACCATAGACAATTAACCAAAGGAAGAAAGCTACCGGAATTGTATTATGACGTTAGCCGGAAACGGATGTGAGCTAGTAACATGTCTGAAGGTTGTAGATACATTTATATAGGTTTATGTACACAAATAATAGAAAACATTAAACGTAGAAACTATATTATGATGTTATTAATTACCAGATTATAAGAGGTAATAAGTAAAACGTAATTTGTTACCTGGGTGACAAGCCGTCATGGCGCCGTGCATGAGATCGCTTTGGTTCAGTTCAAAACTTTTAATTTTTTTTTTTACAAACAGATAAAATTCTAATATGTATAGGTATACTGGTAACTGTTAGGAAACCTTTATCTCCCAATACAGATCTAACCTAAGTGATTCGATACTCTGCATATTATAAGATAATTCGTAAACATTTATTTTGTAAAATAAATGTTAAATGTATCTCACAGCAGTTTCCCCACTAGATATTATGATACCGTATGTTAATAATGTACGTTAATTATTCACGTGGTGACGGAGTAAGAATACAATATGTCACAACCCCATCTCATCCCATGGGTGTCGTAAAAACCGACTAAGGGACTAACCGTTAATATTATCTTTACGAAATAAAAAGAAGGAAAACTTGAAATAAAACCCTATACCAAGCCGTCTGGCCAGCCTGATATTAGTAAGCCAAGAATCCTTCGTCACGGAAGAAGGCCCGTCCCTGCAGTGGGACATTAATGGGCTGATAAGATGATGATAACAATGGATATACATAGCCATCACACAAAGTCAACTATGATTTGTGTGATTTCTCTAAGCCAAATGTCCTTTGTATTCGTAAAATGTCCGCGAGGCAATGCTTGATCATCATTAGTGTAGGTATTGTCTTTAAAAAACTCTCGCACTTAAGACAAAGCCTTGTGTTAAAAACTCCCTTATATAAAATGACGACCAAAAACTGTACTGAATTCTATTCAAAAACTATATTTTAATTTCAAAACCGTATCTAAAACTAGAGCATAATTTTGGTTCTTAGCAAACAATAGATCTTTTTGGAATAAAGCTAAATTAATTCATGACTTTTATCAAAAAATAAAAGTGGTCAAAAAATTACCGGGTTAAGAAATAACAAACATAATGTAAAAAAATATAACTTAAGTAAGGACCTCGTCCACTTTTTCGAGAGCTTTAAAACACAACAATAACACAAACTTTTGGGACCTTAACTGAGGTAACATTATCCTTATTAAAACAACTAAAACTAAAATTTCCTTTGGTAGTTTAACAACGAGTTTGAAGTGTCTTCGTGACACAGTCATTCGAGTAAAACATGAAAACTATGCAGAACAACTATCATTAAAATTTCTCTACAAAGTGCAAAGATGAGAATGGGCAAGCAAGATCCTTTTAACCACAATTGTCTGTGAATGGGGAATTTCTTGTGTGTCACCTTTCCTTGACATTTTGCAGGCTTGGTCGTTTAAAAAGGTTGTTGTAAGAAAAAGTTAAGCTAAAGTCCAACAAATCTAATAGGTACGGTATGACAGTTCTGACAAATTGAATAATAAGGTTGGGATAAAAAAATCGATTACTATAATATCCGAAATTTAAGAGATCGATTACGATAATATTCGATTTTTAAGACACTTTAATAATTAATCTCATTATTAGTAAAGGGTAGAACCTTTTTTAAAAAAACACCACATATCGCAAATTCTCTAATCTGCGAATTAAAAAAAATTCCAAACATTACTTTTATTTTAATTATAATTAATTAAATAAAAGTAATGTTTAGGATTTTTTTATTCACTACTAAGACCTTAATAAGTTGCCTACTAAGACCTTAATAAGTTGCCTCCCGTCACCTTCGACCACGTCGAGTAATAGTTAGTTACGTGTCTAACGATAATAACGATTTTTCGTATATGTAAACGATTTTTTTGCATACAAGTGTATCCGAAGAGTCGCAACACTACGAGCAGTAACCTAACTACGTGACTTTGCAATGAGGTCAAGAATAGAACTATAAGATATTATTTACTATGTAAATATGTGTTATTTTGCTTTGTTTGAAAGTTTTCAATTAAATTTATATATTAAGAATTGTACATTTTTAGATACAATAATAAAATCTTTCTAAATTCATGGTTTTACGAAAAAGGTTTTCGAAACTGAATAATGTACGCATGAACAAAGTTGTTTCAGTTTGAAAAATATGAAACGTCATACTGTATCTTTTAGATTTGTTGAACTGTAAGCGTTACATTTTTATTAGGTCTGTATAAAAAAAAAACATTAAATATGAAAAAAAAAAACCAAGCGAACATTGACAAAACAATGACAGATTCCAAATTCAAAATGTAAGTAATAAAAACTTCTTTTATTGTATCTTGTATAACTAACTATACTATTTTTCAGATCTTATGGGTACGGTGACGTTTAGTATTTGTCATTACTAGAGATGTAGTAACACTAAAATCGTTTTTAAAAATACCGATTATATATCTAACCGATATAATTTACAAACAAGAATAAATCGATTATGGGTACAAAATAAGAAACTAATCTTTGTTTAAATATGATATGATGAACAACTTGATGAATTACTTGATTCGTCACTTACATGACATAATAAGTGAAAATTTACTGAATTGTCTAATTTGATGTCTCTTCCTCTCACAGTCATGAAGTATTAGATTTTTGTTTTTTCCAGTCATAGCGTTACGTGGTCACAGGTCACAGGCCTCTTTTAATAATTACATCTTCAAGATTTTATCGCTATGACGTACGAATCCCGCCAAAAAAAAACTTGCGGCCTATCCTCGTAAAAACTAATATTGAGTTATAAGACAACTGAAATTATTATGTTAATATTATATTAATTTCTATGATTATAAAAAAAAAATTAATCGATTTAATCAATTTTATAAAAAACCATTCGATTTTAACAATTTTATTGTGTCAATCTCTATTGAAATTCGTTCCGAGCCGCGCATACGATTTTAAAATTTATATGTTTATATTTTACATATAAGGGTTGAAGATGGAATATAAAACAAATATTTCATATAATTTAATTATATATAAACGTCTAAATAATATTTTTAATTTTTAATCAGTTCGGATTCATAAATTGATAGCTTTTATTTTTAAATTCTACAAAAGTAAACTAAGTAACATGGAAAAGATCAAATGTCACCGTACCTTACTTTCCTGTCTGATAAAGACTATACTTAAACTTGTATATTGCACGAGATTAATCACTGTTATTTAAGTACGTATTGTGTGTTGCCAATGAAATAATTAAAAAAGTAATAATATGGAACAACAATTAGGTAATAACTTTTAAGGATTAGTTAAGAAGAAGAGCGGCTAACAATAAAAAAAAAAACTTGCGCGCGACTTTTTGTTATGCTGCTTAGATACCAAACACGGCATTTATTTACTACTAGCTGATGTGCCCACTTCGTTGGACGGCGAAAAAAACGCGTCTCTTTTTTAAACATATTTCATTACTGCTCCACTCCTATTAGTCATAGCGTGATATTATATAGCCTATGACACTCCCCGATAAATGGACTATTCAACACAAAAAGAATTTTAAAATCGGTTCAGTACATTCAAAGATTACTCCCTACAACGTCACAAACACACAAACTTTACCTCTTTATAATATTAGTATAGATAACTGTATAGTTCATACGTTAGCCTGCGGTTTCAATACGTTAAATAAGTCATAAAAACTAACCGCCATTTGATATCTCGGAGGCGAAGAATGAAATGAACGAGGCAACCAGTAAACGATTCAAAACGGTGTATCGGAGGAAAAACTGATCGGTTTTTATATACTTGTAGCTAACCGCGACTTCGTTCGTGAGGATTTTAGTTTAATTATTTTATGATTTATTTAAAATGAGATATATTGGCTTTTGTTTAATTAATTTAAAGACAGTGTAGAGGGATAATGTATGTAGGAGTAGGCCAAGAAGGGCTCATAGAGCATCGTTTAGGTATATTTTACCAAAAAAACAGCTACTTTTTTAAAATTATAAATAAATAAATATTCCTCACACATTCACACAACGCCACCTAGTCCCAAACTAAGCAGAGCTTGTACTATGGATACTAGACAACGGATAAACATACTTACCTAAATACTTTTTTTTTGTAAATACATACATAATATACATAGCTACTAATCGATAGCTTATAGCGCTTTATAGACATGAAAATCTATATGCAAACATTTTGTTTGGAGATAGAGTTCTGGATGATTACTGTGTAAACATATGGAGAGCAATAAATATTTTGAGTTTGATTTTTATGTTTAAAAAAAATGATTTTTATTTCGTTATTTGGTTGCCTTATACCCATAATACAACTTCAGCTTAGTTTGGGGCTTTTAAATCTTTTCAAAATATTATTAAATGCAACGTACAAACGTCTTTCACAATTTAATTTCATATTAAGCGCACGTTTCGCTTCGGATTGCCGACATTTTTCTCTATGTAGGTCAGGAGGCATTCGCGCATTTAAATTCAAACCAGACCGAGGAAGACCCGGGATCCTTATCGTGGAATAAATATCCTTAATCAATTTTTTTTCTTGCGTTCCTATCGAGATTTGGTTTACTGATAGCCTTTTCAACTAGCTTTTGAGCTTATATGTTTTCTTTCTCGTTCGCGTTTCATGATTTTTAGAGTATTACTTATATTTTAGAAAAGTAGATGTGGCAGATTGCTTGACGATTTGGATGTACCTAGTAAAATCTGGCTAGAAATCGTAAAAGACTGGAAAGCTTGGAAATCTATATAACGACTTAAAAGGTTTAAAAAAAAACCGAGTAAAGCGGACTTAGTTTAAGCTCTTACACCTTATACCCCCGTTCACCACCCCGAGATAAGGCACCTAAATACTGGTCTTCATTCGCAATGGACTAACACATGTTAAAGTCACGGGTAGAAACCTATGCCCAGCGATGGGATAATGTAGGCTAACACTAACTAACTAACTTTACAATATTTATGACAAAAGGGCAGCGTCAAATCAATTCAGTGAGTATGTACTTGATATCTATCTATACGTACTTATAATTAACACTACTATGTACGAGCTGGCTGTAGGTATACCACAAACAATTCGACTGACATCCGGATTTCTATTCAGTGAGATATGGCTGTATTCAGCCGTGATAAACTACCACAATCGACATACACGGATTAATTACGAGTATTATACGCATACAAAACGAACAAAATTCTACTAATATTATAAACACGATTTTCATTTTCTGAAATTTCATTTGTAAGTAAGTACTTATATATTGTTTGCCTTAATCGTCCTTAGCCATAATATTTACTTGCCATAATTCAATTAAGTATGTTTAAACTGAGGGACTTAGAGCAATCCAACTTAGATAGTTTAGGTATACTTATTCTATAAGCCACCAAGAAGTAGAAAACTCGCAAAGCTGGTCTCCGTCGAGCTATTTTTGCCGTTATGTCTAATAAAAATATGGCAAACGAAATTCGGCTAAATGAAATTTGGGCATAAGAATATTATGTCATATAATTTTCGGACAAACAATAAATAACCCACTAATCTATCTCATAGCTAAGGTTATTGTACAAGCTAGTAGGGATATTTCACAGATGTTTCTCAACGAAAATAAAAAGAAGAAAAACAAAACACTGTATTAATCTGTTTGCCCCAGAGCGCTTATACCGATTATAATACAGATACTACTTACGTAATTTTGTTTACCAGCATGATTTGATCGAAATCAACTTACGTAACCAATTTTCTCACATTTTCAAGGGGAATGAACATGTCCGCGCAGGGTGCAAATGTTTGGAGGAGGCCTATTTCCAGCAGTGCACTCCATAGGCTGATGTGATGATGATACTCATCATAACAGCCCATTAATGTCCCACTCCAGGGACGGAGGGATACTTGGCCTACTAATACCACGCTGGCCAAACGGATTGGTATAGGATTTAATTTTAAGTTTTCTTTAGTCGGTTTTTACGACAACCATGGGATGGGGTGGTGACATATTGTATTCTTACTCTGTCACCACACGGAAAGATGATACTCTTTCAAACAAAAAAAGTAAACTTGTTTCATATATAAAAAGAAATACAACTGAATTAATAACCATCTCTTTATGAAATCGTTTAAAATGTAAATTTTTAAAATAACAAAAATGTTAAAAATTACCACGCAAAATTGTTTGCCTTTTAACTTAAAAAAAGAACGAGCGCCATTATTTTTCTGTTTCAACGCTTACGAGGCATACATTATGAACATACAGTTTGATTGTTAAGCGAATTATGTTACGTTGATGAAGAGGTGTGAAACAATAAACACGGAAAGACTTAAATGAGCTTGTGCGGTATCTCACAAATATGTAATTTTTGAAACAAGTTTGTGTAACCATAAATAAATAAAATAAATAAATAAAACAGAAAAATGTAATTAAAGTTAAATCAAGATACAGAAGCCTATCTACAAAGGGTACCACTACTTACTCAAAGACATCTCTTACTGAAGCAATGCGGTTACGTAAGCTGTCTTGAGTCAGGCATAAATATAAATTAAAAAGTATAAATAAAATTAAATATTCTTCATACATTTTCACAACGCCATCTAGTCCCAAGCTAGCAAAGCTTGTACTACGGTACTAGACGAGCGACGGATAAACATACTTAAATATTGTTTTTTTGTAAATACATACATATTATTATACATAGAAAACACTTAGACCAATGCAAACAATCATGTTCATGTACACAAAGATTTGCATTGAGCGGGAATCGAACCTGAGACCTCTGCGTAGCAGCCATGTAATATACCGACTACGTCACAGAGGTCGTCAATAAAAAGTAAATACACCATTCTTGGCCATGACTCCTAAATGATCAAGCTGTTTCTCTTAGGAACAGGTAGAGAGCGAAAGTGAGAGCTTCAAGAAACGAGCGTACACCCTTTTTAAAGGTCTGCAACGCATCTGTGATTTCTCTGGTGTTGCGGGTGTCCATGGGCGGCGGAGATCACTTACCATCAGGTGACCTGCTAGCTCGTTTGTCTCCTATTACATAAATAAAAAAATAAAAATAAATGAAAAATTCTTATAACACTACATCGTATCTTTCATTTCAAAAACAGTAAGTATCAAAAACAAAAAAGGATTCTAATATTAAACAAAACTTTATGTTCCCAAGAGTGTCGCGAAACATTGTACTTTATGAAAGCGCGATAATTTCTTAGACAATATTATTATTTTGGGGAAAAGCGTCTCTTTTGGATAATCTTTTTCCTTTGTTTTGTAAAGACGCCGCTGTTTTGTTTATTTAGGAGAACAAGATAATTGCGAATAGAGTAACTGATACTGTTAAATTAAAACGTCTCGTTAATTTTATCTGTCCGTTTTTTTACTGTGGTTATATTTTATTTTTTAGACAGTCGTGTAATTCAACGGAATAATAATTATGTTAGTTATATTCCAAGATCTAGGGAGTGCCAGACATCACTTATTTTCTAACGAACCAAATATACACGAATGGATAGTGGTGGGGTATCCTATCATCGTATGACTAATAGCTAACTTGCCCCGACGGCCACTTTTCTGGTATCCGTTGATGAAAGTACAAAAAAACAGAGGTAACTTCACTCATTTTCTAATGGCTGGTTTTAACATATATTATAAACAAGAACGTTAAGAATCCATAATCGAAACTGCCAGACACTTTGCGTCTGCCGTTTTGCGTAACAGACACTTCAAAGTTCCGAAAAAAAATCATTAATGTCACTCATTTTCTAATGGCTGATTTTAACATATATTATACACAAGATTGTTAAGAATCCATATTCAAAACTGCCAGACACTTTGCGTCGGCCGTTTTGCGTAAAAGACACTTCAAAGTTCTGAACTAAATTCAGGTAACTTATTTTCTAATGGCTGGTTTTAACATATATTATACACAAGATCGTTAAGAATCCATAATCGAAACTTCCAGACACTTTGCGTCGGCCGTTTTGCGTAACAGACACTTCAAAGTTCTGAACTAAATTCAGGTAACTTATTTTCTAATGGCTGGTTTTAACATAAATACACACATCAAAAAAGTCTAAGCAACATGCATGATATTACAAATTTACCATTTATATTAATTAATTTCTAAGTATTTACTCACTCAAAGTGTATAGGTAAGTAAACTTTTTTGTTATTGATGACATACTGGCTGGTTGTAAAAAAAAAAATTCGATTATGTTTTGTTTTTTTTTCATAAAATTCAAATGACTGCGAATTTGTTTGAATTTGAGTGCATGTTAATTGCTACGTTTTAGTCTTGATTTTATAATTTTACCAACCATTTAAATACAGTTGGCGACAAAATTGAATTGTTAGATATTCTTTACGTCATGGAGCGACGTCATTTGACGGCAGATGAAATGCAAAGAGCTGTAGGGATGTTGCAAGCGGGAAGTAATCAATCTCAGGTATCTCGACATTTTGGTATTCATAGAAGTGTTATTTGTCGTCTTTGGCAGCGCTACAATAATACAGGGGAACCCGCTGAACAGCATCCAGGCCGTAAAAGGAGTACAACCACTCGGCAAGACCGGTACATACAACTGACGCCAGCCGATGTTAACCGCTCGAGAGATAAGTTTGAGGCTACAAAATTCAAGTGGTGTTGATGTAAGTCCCCAAACTGTGCGAAATCGACTGCATGAGTACGGCCTACGAGCTCGACGCCCTATCAGGTGCCCACCGATACGTCACGGGAATCGCGCTCGTCGAAATGAATGGTGTAGAGAACGCATAACATGGACCCAGGAACAATGGGATAAAATTATGTTTTCCGATGAGTCGCGATTCGGGTTTAGGCCTGATACAAGAAGGGTGCGAGTGTACCGTCGACCCGGAAATACTGAAAGACTCAGGTGCGTTCAGGAAGTTCATCCATACAGCGGCTCAACAGTTATGGTATGGGCGGGTATTATGAAGAACAGGCGAACTGAGCTCGTTTTTGTAAATGGAAACATGAACGCTGAAAATTACGTTGAGGATATTCTCAGACCTTATGTCCATCCATTTGCACAAACCTTTGGCTCCGATTTTACGTTAATGCATGACAATGCGCGTTCACATACAGCTCGGCGAACCAGTGAATACTTGGCAACGGAGAACATCCAGGTATTGCCCTGGCCTGCACAATCGCCAGACCCCATCGAGCACGCATGGGACATGCTCCAGAGACGTGTTTTGAAGGACTTGGACGGAGTGACAACAACCCAACAGCTGAAGGATTTGCTACAATTCCATTGGGAGCGAATACCGCAAGATGACATAAACAGTCTCATTAATTCAATGAATAATCGTTGCCGACAAGTTCTGAATAGCAGAGGAGGCCATACTTTGTATTAAATTGTCCTATTCTTTCACAATAAATTCATTTTCTTAAGAAATTTCAATTTGTAAAAAAAAAGTTTAGTTTCTTATGTACCTGTATATTCTAATATTGTTAATTTCTGTTATTAAAAGAACTTATAAAGAAAACAGCTGTTATTTTTACATCATAGAACCCTAAAAATATTATTTTAAAAATAAAATACAACGTTATAATTAAAATAAATGGTAAAATAAATTAATATAAATGGTAAATTTGTAATATCATGCATGTTGCTTAGACTTTTTTGATGTGTGTATATTATAAACAAGATCGTTAAGACGGGCGAACTTGATCTGATCCAGTGATATTGAAATCTAGTACTGACGATTCGTATCGTCGAGATCTTTCATAATCTTTTATGGAAGGGGAAAATATTGATCAAAGATGACATCATATCTCGTTGCTTTCAACTGTGTCACCATTTGTAACATTTTTTTTGCGATATTCCCAAAAGTTCTAGGTACATTTTTCATAGTATGAAGCAGAAAGAAACCATCAATTATCAAAATATCAATGTGAGAAGGTAGATTGTGTTGTACACTTTTTTCCAATGATTTCATTAGAACTGACTTTTGAGTTTTACATATGCTACCGTCAAAATGGCACATGGATAATGGCGCTGGAGTTATGGGGTATGATAAAATTTTGACCATATTGACTTTGTGATCAATCGATATTCCAAGCATTCGCCCGAAGAGATCTCTTTGAATACGTACTTCCTGTGCTTTATTGCCTATCTTAGTTGTGGTCTTCTTAGCATAATCAAAGGAAAAGTTTGCCAGTGCTACTTTTTTGATGCTCTTTTCAAACCTATATTCATCGTTTTTACATTCTGCAATAAATGTTTAATGTTCTTGTGTATAATATATGTTAAAACCAGCCATTAGAAAATAAGTTACCTGAATTTTGTTCAGAACTTTGAAGTGTCTGTTACGCAAAACGGCCGACGCAAAGTGTCTGGCAGTTTCGATTATGGATTCTTAACGATCTTGTTTATAATATATGTTAAAACCAGCCATTAGAAAATAAGTTACCTGAATTTAGTTCAGAACTTTAAAGTGTCTGTTACGCAAAACGGCCGACGCAAAGTGTCTGGCAGTTTCGATTATGGATTCTTAACGATCTTGTTTATAATATATGTTAAAACCAGCCATTAGGAAATAAGTTACCTGAATTTAGTTCAGAACTTTAAAGTGTCTGTTACGCAAAACGGCCGACGCAAAGTGTCTGGCAGTTTCGATTATGGATTTTTAACGTTCTTGTGTATAATATATGTTAAAACCAGCCACTAGGAAATAAGTTACCTGAATTTCGTTCAGAACTTTGAAGTGTCTGTTACGCAAAACGGCCGACGCAAAGTGTCTGGCAGTTTCGATTATGGATTCTTAACAATCTTGTGTATAATATATGTTAAAACCAGCCATTAGAAAATAAGTTACCTGAATTTCTTTCAGAACTTTGAAGTATCTGTTACGCAAAACGGCTGACGCAAAGTGTCTGGCAGTTTCGATTATGGATTCTTAACGATCTTGTTTATAATATATGTTAAAACCAGCCATTAGAAAATAAGTTACCTGAATTTAGTTCAGAACTTTGAAGTGTCTGTTACGCAAAACGGCAGACGCAAAGTGTCTGGCAGTTTCGATTATGGATTCTTAACGATCTTGTGTATAATATATGTTAAAACCAGCCATTAGAAAATAAGTTACCTGAATTTAGTTCAGAACTTTGAAGTGTCTGTTACGCAAAACGGCCGACGCAAAGGGTCTGGCAGTTTTGAATATGGATTCTTAACAATCTTGTGTATAATATATGTTAAAATCAGCCATTAGAAAATGAGTGACATTAATGATTTTTTTTCGGAACTTTGAAGTGTCTGTTACGCAAAACGGCAGACGCAAAGTGTCTGGCAGTTTCGATTATGGATTCTTAACGTTCTTGTTTATAATATATGTTAAAACCAGCCATTAGAAAATGAGTGAAGTTACCTCTGTTTTTTTGTACTTTCATCAACGGATACCAGAAAAGTGGCCGTCGGGGCAAGTTAGCTATTAGTCATACGATGATAGTACACCCCACCACTATCCATTCGTGTATATTTGGTTCGTTAGAAAATAAGTGATGTCTGGCACTCCCTAGATCTTGGAATATTAGGCATGTTAGAGCTCAATTACCCGTTACGTCACGGTCATTACAGCCCATTAATGTCCCACTGCAGGGACGGGCCTCTTCCTGTGACGGAGGTTTACTTGGCTTACTAATACCTCCCCGGCCAGACGGATTGGTATAGGGTTTAATTTCAAGTTTTCCTTTTTTTACTTCGTAAAGATAATTTACGGATAGTCCCTTAGTTGGTTTTTACGACACCCATCGGATGAGATGGGGTGGTGACATATTGTATTCTTACTCCGTGACCACACGGAGATAAATTATATAGCTAAAACATTGTCATACTATAGTCTTGTATGAGCAATAACAGATACATTGTAAACATTAGATAGAACAATAATTATTCACAAGCTTCATATTGTTGTACGATAACGAATGATTTATTAACACGATATATTAACCTTTATCTATGGCTTACATATTGGCTAATCTTACTTCTATTATAAACTAAAATAAACTTTTAAATGTTAAATATTAATAATGAGGAAGTTTGTGTGTATGTATGTTTGTTCTATCTTTACACTTAAATGACTGGACTAATTCGAATTGGACTGAATACAATTTAGGTTTTAGGTAACCTGACAACCTTGGTATAATATAAATATAGACTAAGTACGCAAAAACTCCTGAATGAATTTTGATGAAATTTGGAATAACGGTCGTTAATGGTGTGGAATAACATTTAAGCTACCCATACAGCGCGGGCATCAGCTAGTAAGATATAAAAAAGACAAACTACTTCTCGACAAGATAAAGAGCTATCACAAAATATATATTAAGCAATAACTTTAACGTAAGTAAGTAAGATTGTCCCCGTGATGTATAACATTATACAGAGTTAAGCCATGGTGTTTCCCAAGAGACTCGCCCCCGTGATCTGTGAGCTTGGAGGACTTACTAATGTAACGTACTGACACTGTACTTTCATAAGCGGAGATTCTTCTCAAATTTGTTGGGAATATACTCAAAATTGTGCCGATTTGTTCTGGTATACACAAATGATGCTATATCATCGTTAGTGTAAATCCTATTGTCACAATTTTAAGACCAGCTTCGCTTTAAGATCTAAATCACGCCTTATCTAATACTTTTATACTAATAATATTATAAAGGGGTAAAGTTTGTGTGTTTGTGACGTTGTAGGGGGTAATATCTGGATCTAATGAAGCGATTTTAAAAATTCTTATTCTACACCCTAAAATACCTATATTCCAAATTTCATCAAAATCCGTTCATTAGTTTTTGCGTAAAAGAGTAACAAACATCCATCCATCCTCACAAACTTTCGTATTTATAATATTAGTAGAAGTAGGACCTTCATCATAACTCTTTGAACATATGACTTTAAACTTTACTAAGTACTTACAACAAAAGGTATAACTCAAAAAAACATACTTCGATATCTTATAATTAAACTTTCTGGATAATTACCAAATAATATTAGCTCCATGAAACACAATTATCGAATGATTTATCCACTTCGGTGTCGGTTGCACGATAGCCAATTATATTGTACTCTTAGTAGGTAATGGATCATTACCAATCTGTTTGGGACAATTAATTGGCTTGTCAAATAGGATTTGGTGTAATGAGAATAAAAAATATATGGAGGGAAAGAGAATAGGACGCTCAATTTGCTGGCATTTAGGTTGAAGTGTGGTGGTACCGTCAAAGTTAAGACGGCCAATTGGCAATACGTGGGTCGCGGGTTCAAGAAAAGATTTTTAATCTGCTAGGATTGGGTCGGGTAATGCCTGTTTTCTTGTAGTTTAGCACTTATAAGTGACATAAGAACATCGTGGGTTTTAGTCTGTATTTCAATCTTTCGGGACTCTGATACACATGACCGCCTAGTTTAAAAGCAGGTGGATGTCCTGTAAAAGGTTCATCATCAGCCCATTAATGTCCCACTGCAGGGACGGGCCTCCTCTCGGGACGGAGTGATATTTGGCTTACTAATACTACGCTGGCCAGACGGATTGGTATATGGTTTAATTTCAAGTTTTCCTTCTTTTTATTTCGTAAAGATAATATTTACGGATAGTCCCTTAGTCGGTTTTTACGACACCCATGGGATGAGATGGGGTGGTGACATATTGTATTCTTACTCCGTCACCACACGGAGAAAAGTAAAAGGTTAACCTACCTTAACTATGGGTTGTTGTGATCATGTTTGACATAGATAACTATTTTGCATGACTGCGTAAGGAATAAACAAGAAAGTTTGAGCTGTTTTGCGTTTTTCATGTCTTGAAGTTTATTGGCAAACACACGTTTTGTATTGACCTGTCTTTTTGGGTGACATTATACATCTTATTACTAGAATGTTAAGATTTACAATTGTGTTATTTTATTAATAAGTAAAAATGAAAAGCGAAGGGCGTAGTAGGACCGTGCTTTGTAGCGCGTGTTGGGAGAGGCCTACCAGCAGTGATTGCGATAGGTTAGTTGTAACTATGTAGTCTTATTCTGCCACAACACGGAGGAGCAAAATATAAAAACAAAATATCTCAAACCAAAATGCGAAGACCTTTAAGATACGCCATGTGTGTATTTTTAAAGTAAGTAGTACGCGAGGCTACGTGTTACAGCCCCCTAGACGGTAATCGATTACTGTGGCTTACCGTCGTGTCTGACATCGAGGGATATCTTCTACGTAATCGACTCTAAGCTCCACACGCTACAGCGCCATCTATATCTCACGAGAGCATTAACACTTACGTTACTCTTAGCACACAGGTTTGTTTATAATTTTGTTTCATCTTGTGTTATTCGTTTACACTTCAAGAATAGTAAACAGGACAAAATACATATTTCAATCCACGCCATCTAGTCCTAAACTAAGCTTGTAACGTAGATATACAACTGAAACACACTCTTTTTTTGATAAATATCTACATTATTATACATTGAAACACCCGGACAAATGCAAATTTTTTTATTCATGGATACAAAGATATGCATTGATCAGGAATTAGACTCGATACCTTTGCGTAGCAGTGATTCATAATGTAGGAATTGTATCCGTAGAAGCGATACCTTACCCACCACGCCACAGAAGTCGTCATTATTACTACCTACATAGTACTTAATTCATCATAACAGCCCATTAATATCCCACTGCTGGGACGGGCCTCCTTCCATGACAGAGGGATAATTGGCCTACTAATACCACGCTGGTCAGACGGATTGATATAGGGTTTAATTTCAAGTTATCCTTTCTTTTTATTTCGTAAAGATAATAATCACAGATAGTCCCTTAGTCGGTTTTTACGTCACCTATGGGTTGATGGGGTAGTGACACACTGTATTCTTACTCCGTCACCACACGTAGAATATTGAAGTTACCAAATAATTACTTAAAACTTAAAGGTATAAGTGGTACTTAGCGTGTTATTGTCGCGTGATATTCGACATACATACGTTGCAGAGGCGCTTAATTGTTTCTTAATGTTGTGTTAAAGTCAAAGGTTTTCTAACACAATACTTTTGTTGTGTAAAGCTGCTATTACTAATGTGATTTTACAATGTAATGCCTACTTTATGGGGCAAGGTTGATTGAAATTATTTACGTTAATTTTGTTGTGTGAAAATGTTACATTTTAATCATAATACCAGTCAATTGAGTTCCAATGCTGGAAATAGGCGTCGTATATCCATTTTACTATTTATGAATTTATCACCATGTAGTGACGGAAAATATTTTGTTATCACCATACTAGCTCCCGTAAAACTAAAAGAAATAAATAGTATGCATTCAAAAGCAAAATAAGAAAAAAATTACATAACTACAAACAACATTGGTTAAAAGCCCAAGTTTTCGAGAAATCAGGTAACAAACACAAAAAAAGAAATACAACCAAATTGAGAACTTTCTTCTTTTTTTGAAGTCGGTTAAAAAACTCAAAACAAACACTGTGTCTATCCGGGTATCTAACTGAGGTACTAGTAAGACGAGGTTAAATTCTTCTCTGGAAAAGAACCTGACGCTATAGTGGCGCATACAAACAATCTTGTATATAAGCATTGTGGAACGCAATAAAGTATTGAGTATTGAGCTACGGCTAGTCAAATTGTGTTTGCTTAAACCACTTTTGTCAATATTTATAGCAAACTTTAAACAAACGATTCGAAAGGTACTCGTAATTGGTCTTTGTCACAAGTGACGACAAATGCAGGCTATTATTTAAATATGTTACGTTACACAATAATAATACGTACTGCAATTATAATTGCAGTACGTATATACGTTGCAGTAAATACCCCAGTGATTAGGAACAATACCGGTATTTACTGGCCATTTTTACAAAAGCAAAATTACTTGTACGTCATAACAGCCCATTAATGTCCCACTGCAGGGACGGGCCTCCTCCCGTGATGGAGGGATACTTGGCCTACTAATACCACGCTGGCCAAACGGATCACAATAATGTTATGTGACACAATGTGCTCGATCAAGCATTATCGTATGTTGTATTTACGAAAAAAAAGTATCTACGGCCTCTGTGGCGTAGTGGTTATACAACATGACTGCTACGCAGAGGTTTCGGGTTCGATTCCCGCTCAATGCAAATATTTGTGTGCATGAACATGATTATTTGCATTGGTCTGAGTGTTTCTATGTATAATATGTATGTATTTACAAAAAAAAATATTTAAGTATGTTTATCCGTTGTCTAGTATCTATAGTACAAGCTCTGCTTAGTTTGGGACTAGATGGCGTTGTGTGAAAGTGTGAGGAATATTTATTTATTTATTATTTATCTAAGATTGTTTATCCGGTATTCAATTATAGTACAAGTCTGTTTACTATGAAACTAGATGGCGTTGTAGAAATATGCAGCAGGAATAAATAATTAATAGAATTTTTACAAGTATGGCTCCGTCATTATACGATGATTCTGCCAAGCTAAGGTTGGCCTCGTTAGTTAATTCATGGAGTGATTGATTTTTGTAATGTCTCTATGTCGCTAGGCTTCTTCGCCCTTGCACTACATTTGCGTTTTAAAAAGAAAATATGTGAATGACTATATGCATTTTGTAAAATATGTAATAGATAATTTTCAGGAAATTATTAAACATCTCCGTGTGGTAACGGAGTAAGAATACAATATGTCACCACCCCATCTCATCCCATGGGTGTCGTAGGAACCGACTAAGGGACTATCCGTGAATATTATCTTTACGAAATAAAAAGAAGGAAAACTTGAAATTAAACCCTATACCAATCCGTCTAGCTAGCGTGGTATTAGCAGGCCAAGTATCCCTCCATTAGGGGAGGAGGTCCGTCCCTGTAGTGGGACATTAATGGGCTGGTATGATTAAACATCTCACGCACTACAGATCATGTGTCACGGGGTCATTACAAACGATATATTTATTTAACGGACACAATAAAAAAATAAGGATCCAGTGGTCAATATTATGTAGATCAATAAACAACTACTTCTTTGCTTGTCGATGACTTGGGAATGTCATCGTGGTGAAAGGATTAGTCAACCAGCTAGTGGGTCGCTGGTTGTCCAGGGTGCGCCGGGCGTACTGTGCAGTTGAGGTACGTCACTCGGGGAGGCTCCGATAAACAACTGAGAGACGAGAAAGCGGCCCAGGGTCCCCCTGATATTAAATGGTAGCTGCTAAGCGCTTCATCATAACAGCCCACTAATGTCCCACTGCAGGGAGGGGCCTCCTCCCGTGACGGAGGGATACTTGGCCTACTAATATTACGCTGGCCAGACGGATTGGTATAGGGTTTAATTTCAAGTTTTCCTTCTTTTTATTACGTAAAGATAATTTACGGATAGTCCCTTAGTCGGTTTTTACCCATGGGATGCGATGGGTGGTGACACACTGTATTCTTACTCCGTCACCACACGGAGATAAGCGCTTCCTACACTAAAATTATGCACTCTTTTAACTTCGTTTAAGCGCTCGCATGTCAAACAAATAAATTGATGGCAAAATTACGAAGCATAAGTGCCCACAAACAACATTGTAAAGACTTTAGCTACTAAAATTTGGTTTCAAGATTTAATAGCTTATGTCTTGCAAGAGTAACCAGGGCACGGTATGGTTACTATGACTAGTGGCAGTTACCACTTATTATCAGATAGTCCGCTAGCATGTCTGTTACCTTATAGCAATAAAAAAGTCTAAAAAACATACGCCATAGACGCGTCCCTTGTACTCGTAAGTCGGCCAAAACGTAAAAAAAAGGCCCATTTTAAATAACATTTAATATCAAGGTAATGTAGTATCATCATCAATCATCATCATGGGCCATTGCGTCTATTTTAGACGATTCATTTATTGCCTCGTGGATGCCATGCATTTTTTCTCATTTTCTCTGATGTAGTATACAACTGCAGGTAATACCCGACTTCCAAAATTGTAAGATATCAAATAGCAAAAGCTTAATATCGATTACAACAAAGCAATTTTCCATTAATACCTTAAAAAAAATCATAACAAAATGTATATAATGTAAATGTGTATAATATTTAAATTAAGTCACCTTGTGGTTACGCAGTAAGAATACTAATCTAATCCCATGAGTGTTAAAGAAACAGACAAGAATGGAAATACAAGATGGAAAATTTTACTTCAAAACTTATACACCAATCCACCTACCTATTATGGTATGCTTATTTCCCCCAAAAGACTACATTCCCACTCAGCGGGGCTCATGCACCGAAGTGAAAATAAAATTTTAATATAAAAAGTTCACAATCATTTCACCTTTGAAGGACGCAAAACAATTTCAGTACATCTAATGAACTTGAATAAAGTTTACCTTAAACATACAAGTACCTCAACAACTAAGTTTTAATAAGTTCCCTGTTGGCACGCCTCTAATAAGCTTTTTTTCCACCGCTCAGCTAACTTTACGGCCCGCAACGGCAATAAAACTCCATCAACTGAGGTGGAAGTACGTGCGTCTACCAAATAGACGATGCGGCTTACGAGCTCCCTCGTAACTTACCAACGAAAATTCCAACGAACATTCCGCGCTCGAAATACTTCTAAGTTTTTCCCAACCATATAAATTAACACTGAAAACCTGCGTTAGACGGAATCTAAATTCAGCAATTGTTGTTCGCAATGTTTTCAACTTCAATGTTCTTATTACGCCGATTCGTAGAGCATGATCAGTACTGTTTAAAGTTGAGTTGGTGTATATTGGGCGAGTGTGTTACGCGGAAGACGGGGTGAAGCGGGCGGGTGTGCGGTGCGTCGCGACGTACAGTCGGGCGCCGGCCTCGTGCAGCGCCGGTCGCCGGCACTTACGCGGCATGCGGCCCGCGCTAGCCGCGATCGCGGCTTGTTGCGTTATCAGTACCGTGCGCGCCGAGCCGTCTACGCGCAACACCACTACCCCCCACCATGTACTCGCATGCTCCGACGGCCTCATGCTCCCGGTCTGGATGCCCATTGAGGATGTACCGACCGCTGAAATCGCCTTTCGAGGCGTCGTCTACTTCTTGGCTTTAATGTATCTCTTCATCGGAGTTTCCATCGTGTCCGATAGATTTATGGCCGCTATTGAAGTTATCACTTCAAGGGAGAAGGAAGTGCGCGTGCGGCGGAACGGCAGCGAACAGATAATTGTCGTAAGAGTTTGGAATGAAACAGTTGCCAATTTAACTTTGATGGCTTTAGGATCTAGCGCACCTGAGATCCTACTGTCAGTCATAGAAATAGCTGGAAAGAATTTTGAAGCTGGTGACTTGGGGCCTGGAACCATCGTAGGATCGGCAGCATATAACTTGTTTGTAATAATAGCAATATGTGTTAGTGTGATACCGGATGGGGAAGTTAGAAAGATCAAACATCTAAGAGTGTTTCTTGTGACTGCAACATGGTCCATTTTTGCATATGTGTGGCTCTATCTAATTTTAGATGTAATATCTCCAAACGAAGTAGAAGTCTGGGAAGGTGCTGTCACATTTTTGTTCTTCCCTGCGACGGTTTTAACAGCTTACATTGCTGACCGTCGCTTATTAATGTATAAATATCTGAAGAAAGGATACCGAGTAAATGAAAGAGGAGTTATCGTAGAAGCTGAAGGTGACGGTTCAGTTGAAATGGCTCTTAAGCCAGGTGGTGACGATTTTGCTTCAGACGACGAAGAAGGCAGAGAAATCGAGAAATCAAAAAGAGAGTACGTAACCGTACTTCGTGAGTTGAGACGGCAACATCCAGAAGAAGACTTAGAAACGGTTGAAAGAATGGCTTTGGAAGCGTTAATGTCAAAAGGACCTAAATCGAGAGCATTTTACAGAGTAGCCGCTACTCGTAAAATGACTGGAGGTGGAGATTTTTCTCGGAAAATATCAGAACGGGCTCAAAGTGATCTCAGTGAAGTCAAAGCTGAATTACAACGACGCGAGTCAGGATCATTAAGTCTTGAGCCTCGTGGTCCAAACGTACGATTTGACCCAGATCACTACACAGTGATGGAAAATTGTGGCTCCTTCGACGTTAGAGTTGTGAGAGCAGGGGACTTGAACAGCGAAGTGACAGTGCAGTACACTACTGAAGATGGAACAGCAGAAGCTGGGTCTGATTACATCGCTGCTCAGGGATCGTTGGTCTTCAGACAAGGAGAGACTGAGAAGACCTTCAGCGTTCAAGTGATTGATGACGACGTATTTGAAGAAGACGAGCATTTTTACGTGCGCTTAACATCTCCTAGAGGAGCATCTTTGGCATCACCTTCGACGGCCACGGTAGTGATTCTGGACGATGATCACTCTGGTGTGTTTTCATTCCCACAACGTGACTTTGAACTGACGGAATCTGTGGGGACTTTCGATTTGAGGGTTGTGCGGACGGCCGGCGCTCGTGGCAAGGTACGGTTGCCTTATTGGACGGAAGATGGCACTGCGAAAAGTGGCTTGCAGTACGAAGCCGCTCAAGGACACATTATTATAGAAAACAACGAAACTGAGTAAGTATTAGTTTAATAATTATTTAACAATTTTATATCGACAATTTAGGTATTTTAATAACTTCTTTGGATGTCTGGAATAGTGGTGGAAAATTTTTCGATTTTGCCTCTACTTACTTTACCCATAAAAATTGAATTGCACTTTTTGCTTGCGTATTTATGTATATTTTAATAAGTATATTAGGCCTTTCAAATAGAATACAGCGATAATCGCCCCACTGCAGATATATGATGAGTACAAAGGGTAATTTGGTCTGTCCTTGACTTCCATTCCATTGGGTTTTTAACCGATTTCAAATAAAGGAAGAGGTTCTCGGTTCGATTTTTTTTCTTTTTTTTGTATCAAGTTTTTCTAATGGTAGAGACACTATGTTGTAGTAAAAATTGTCTCTTAGTCGCCCCTTACGACACCATGGAGATGATATTATGGGTAGCTAATAAACCAATATTCTGCATCCATAACCACATAAGCGTAATAATATATTTATGCAACAAATATAATAAGAATGAATCATATTGAGGAAAATACAGAAAATAATATACATAGTTGTTTACATAAAAACTTTATTGGTATTCAATGTCACTATTTATTTGTGAATGAAGGAAAGTAAACAGTTTGACGACCTCGGTGGCGCGACGGTAGCGCAAGCGGCTGCCGTGCAAGAGGTTGTGGGTTCGATCCCCACGCAGGACAATAATTTGTGAGATCCACAAATTGTTGTCCTGGTCTGGGTGTTCTTTGTGTCCGTTAATTGATGTTTGTAAAAGGTCCCCGCGACACAGGGCACGATCCCTAGTGCGGGAGTTGTCTTAAAAAACGATAACGATAACGATAATATCATGTGTAATTCGATGATATAATTTTCATCATTGGGTTAGTGGCACGAGGCATAAATTTATAATGACCATGTCTGTTACATAGGGACCTTGACAGATAAAACACATTTAAATACAATCGTGTAAGGAAAAACATTGTCGTGATTCAATAAAATATTATTAATTTCTCCTCACTATCTCTTATCGTTAAAGTCATAAATATTGACTAAACGACAATTTATAACAGTCTATTAATGTCCCACTGTCTCCGTGTGGTGACGGAGTAAAAATACACATGTCACCAGCCCATCTCATCCCACGGGTCTCGTAAAAACCGACCAAGGGACTATCCGTGAATATTATCTTTACGGAATTAAAAGAAGGAAAACTTGAAATTAAACCCTATACCAATCCGTTTGGCCAGCTTGATATTAGTAGGCCAAGTATCCCTCCGTCACGGGAGGAGGCCCGTCCCTGCAGTGGGATATTAGTGGGCTGTTATGATAATGTTTCACTGACATATATGGACTATTAACACCACGGTGGCCAGATATACATAAGTTTACCACACACACATTTTTCGTCTTAAGTTTACGTAGCTGAAACGATAATAAGTATTTATGTATTATCTCAAAGTCGTTTTTACATAAACCTATGTACGGTGATGGTGTGGTGTGTTAATACCCTACATTAGCAATTCTGTCACCACCAAAAACATTGTAGTAGGACATAAATAACAAGAATAAAAGGCACATACTAATTATTAGTATCATTTATAGCACACATAGCCCCTGGTAAATGTTTAAATCTGTAGTGCTTTCTCATTCTATATATAGGAGTAGCCTATTTGCATCTAATACTAATGCATTGCCAGGAGAAGAGTTTGTGCAGCTACTCAATTTTTAACCGACAGTTAAAAGCAGGTGCTGTTTATTAGTTTGGTTGTATTTTACATTAGTAGTGAAGGAGTAAGAATATAATATGCCACCACCCCATCTCATCCTATGGGTGTCGTAAAAACCGACTAACCGACTAATCCGTGAATATTAGCTTTACGAAATAAAAAGTAGGAAAACTGGAAATTAAACCCTATACCAATCCGTCTGGCCAGCGTGGTATTAGTAGGCCAAGTATCCCTCCTTCACGGGAGGAGGCCCGTCCCTGCAGTGGGACATTGATGGGCTGTTATGGTTATCAATTTGGTTCTATTTATTGTAGTGTTTGTTACCTTAGAACCAAATCATTTTGATATTATTATAACCTTTTTTCTCGAAAAGAGTTATAATTGGTCTAATAATTGTTATTAGAATTGGTACAGTTATTTCAAACTATAGTATACTTTATTATCCAGTTACTTTTATATGTATTAACATTCATACTCAGCTAAAGTTTAATGATACTTATTCTATTAAGAGTTTTTTTGACATAAAAGTAATTTTTGCATTGTGAATTAGCAATATTTATATTACAAAAGGTCGTGTTCTCAGTAAAATGCGATGACAAAACATGCTGCGGCTCTGGTTTTCGTTAGTTTTTATCACAAAAAGTACAATTTATTGGAACCCCTAGGAACGATATTGTGAAAGTTGGTTTTTGCGAAGTCACGCTGTGTTTCATAGCTTTCAGAAGTCAGGGTTATAGGATAGGGGAAGAGAGTTTCAGAAGTAAGGGTTATAGGATAGGGGAAGAGAGTTTCAGAAGTAAGGGTTATAGGATAGGGGAAGAGAGTTTCAGAAGTAAGGGTTATAGGATAGGGGAAGAGAGTTTCAGAAGTAAGGGTTATAGGATAGGGGAAGAGAGTTTCAGAAGTAAGGGTTATAGGATAGGGGAAGAGAGTTTCAGAAGTAAGGGTTATAGGATAGGGGAAGAGAGTTTCAGAAGTAAGGGTTATAGGATAGGGGAAGAGAGTTTCAGAAGTAAGGGTTATAGGATAGGGGAAGGGAGTTTCATAAAAAAGTTATTTAATCGATCTACTAGCCTATTGCAGTCCACTGCTAAACATAGGCCTCTCCCAAAACGCGCCAGAGTACTCGGTCCTGCGCCTTTACCATCCAGTTATTAACAAAAAAGTTAATAACATAAAAAAAATAATGTATTATATTCTGTACGTATACCACTGCTGGGCAAATACCTTTCCTGCTGCTGGCTTCCACATGTTGCTGTCCATAGCCAAAGAAGGTCAGTGTTTTTGTGACAGCTATTCATCGCATAAGTATTATATTTTCTAAAAATTATTTGACATTTTGTCCAGCAGTGGTATGATGAACCTGTAGCGTCATCTACCGACTAACTCAAGCGAACACCTACTCTACGTCCTAAATCGCGATATCAACATTCACACAGCGATTCAACGTCCAACGAACAACTGTCGGGCAGTTGGCCCGCCAGGCACGATCACCCTCGCCTGGTCGGAGGATCCTCCCTTTTCGTTGGAGGCGTGGTGTTGTTACGTCACCGCGACCTCCACAAACCCAACATTACGAGTAACATATAAAATAACAAAAAATTTAAAGAGATGAAACATTTTTGATAGTAAACGACTCTATCTGGCCGTTTAATTAACTTTTGAAGTAATTACTTAATTTCCTTAACGAGATTTTTCATAATACTTTATTTTTAGCTTTTAACTTCTTGTTGTGGTGATGGAGTAACTATTATACACCATGTCATCATACCATATTTATCTTGTGGTGTCTTAAGAGTCGAGTAATATCCATTTATTAAAATTCTTAGATAATATTATCTGAAAGGTTTAGATAATATCTAAGAATGAATATCTAAGAATATCACTCCGTCATGGGAGGAGGCCCGTCCCTGCAGTGGGACATTAATGGGCTGTTATAAATATCCAAGTATGGCGACCGTGTACCAGAAAACGCGGGGTGGGGAGACCCCTCACATGGGGGACCGAAGACCTATTTAAGACGGCGGGAAAGCCATGGTTGAGGGAGGCACGGGCGCACAAGGTAGAAATATTTGGAGCAGGTCTATGTCCAGCAGAACAAAATGGACTAAAATCTTAACGGAGTGGCAACCACGAGATGGCAAAAGGAAAAGAGGCAGGCAAGCAAAAAGATGGATAGATGATATAAGAAAAATTGGAGAGGCTAACTGGTCAAGGAAAGCTAGAGACAGAGAGGAGTGGAAAAGGCTGGAAGAGGCCTATGTGTCACAAGACACGCTGATTACTAACTAGGATAACCGATGTGTCAATGTATATATATATAAGTTAGATAATTAATGTTTAGTGTAGTTTCAGCAATAAAGGCTATAATAATAATGTCCAGCAGTGGACGACCATTGGCTGATATCTTTTGTTTCTTTTTCTTTTCTTCTTTTTTTTTTTAAAAAGACAACTCCCGCACTAGGGATCATGCCCTGTGTCGCGGGGACTTTTACAAACATCAATTAACGGACACAAAGAACACCCAGACCAGGACAATAATTTATGGATCTCACAAATTATTGTCCTGCGTGGGGATCGAACCCACAACCTCATGCGCGGCAGCCGCTGGCTCTACCGGCGCGCCACCGAGGTCGTCATATGATGATGATGATGATTATTATTTCTATGAAAACAAAAACTGAAATACATACTTGGTATTAAACTCTATAACACATCCGTCTGGTCTGTGTGGTGTAAATAGGACAAGTTTCCGTTTGTCGCTGGAAGAGGCCCGTCCCTGTAGTAGGACAAAATTCAAATTAAATATATCCCTTACACTTTCACACAACGCCATCTACTCCCAAACTAAGCAGAGCTTATACTATGGGTACTAGACAACGGATAAACATACTTAAATACTTTTTTTTTTGTAAATATATACATATTATTATACATAGATAACACACAGACCAATGCAAACAATCATGTTCATGCACACAAATATTTGCATTGAGCGGGAATCGAACCCGAGACCTCTGCGTAGCAGTCATGTTATACAACCACTACGCCACAGAGGTCGTCAATTATTGTCTGGAACATATGTCCCATGTACTTTCAAAATTAGTAAAGTAACGTTAAAACAAAATTCGCACACTCAAAGTATATTGAGATTATAGTAATCTTGATAACCCAACTATCGCATAATTAACCTTTATACGGAAGTCTTTACACAACCAAGCAATAATGTGCAATCGTACCGAAAAAACTCCTACCCTGTAAGGTTTCCTACCGAAGCCATAAAACTGACCAATGTACTATAGATTGGTATAAGGGATTAGTGTCATACAGTCACGTGATCCCCGCCTCGTCGCAATGTTATTCTGAAATAATCCCTTTTAGATAATCCCTTATACTCATCACCTTTTGTAGTATGACAAGTTATTAATGTACTTTCTATTTTGAGTCAGTGTTTGCTTTTCAATAACGACTTATCGAATTGTTGTACATTGTTAATGGCGTCTAGTAATTATCATTTATTCATTAAATGAATTGACTGACTGGCTTTTTCTGTATGCGACGACTTTTATAGTTTCATCATCATCATAACAGCCCATTAATGTCCCACTGCAGGGACGGGCCTTTTTCAGTGACGGAGGGATACTTGGCCTACTAATACTACGCTGGCCTAACGGATTGGTATAGGGTTTAATTTCAAGTTTTCCTTCTCTTAATTACGTAAAGATAAATTCACGGATAGTCCCTTAGTCGGCTTTTACGACACCCATGGGATGAAATGAAGAGGTGACATATTGTATTCTTACTCCGTCACTACACGGATAATGTAGAATGTTTATTCATTGTCAATTACCAATAGTACAAGCTCTGCTTAGTTTATGACCAGATGGCACTGTGTGAATGTGCGAAATAGAAAAATATGGAAATTATTAATTAATGGGATGTAATTGAGTTTTGTTGAGTACCTAGTACTTTTATGACTCCAGTGGTATAAGTACAGTAGGTACTGAAAAATTTTTGTCCGACTGAACTCTGTCTCCCAAGATACGAGCCTATTTGGCCCACTTTGGGAATCAGTATCAGTACCTACTTATTGTATTAAATTCCAAAGTCAGTGCCTATTTTTATACTACAGCATGTACATTTTTGTGTTTATTTTTTTTATAAACCTATCGTGAGAGCGAATATTTTTTTTTCTATGTCAATCCACGGGGTTATAATTTTAAAATACTTAAAGAATAATAATATATAAAGAAAACGTAATAAAAACATTCCGCGAAAAGTAAATTACGAAAAGAAAAAGTAGTGAAATTGGGTCACTTTATGGCTACGGCTAGGTCAGCGAAGTCAAACCATCAATCAATTGTAAGGTTTCTGTGTTTGTGTTGTGTTGTTATGTGTACAAGAATAATAATTTACACACTACTTATATAATGACTAGCAGATGCCCGCGGCTTTACCTGTGTTGTATAGGTAGCTTAAATGTTATTCTACACCCTAAACTACCTTTATTCCAAATTTCATCAAAATCCATTCAGTAGTTTTTGCGTGCCAGAGTCGTTTGACGACCTCGGTGGCGCGCCGGTAGAGCCAGCGGCTGCCGCGCATGAGGTTGTGGGTTCGATCCCCACGCAGGACAATAATTTGGGAGATCCACAAATTATTGTCCTGAGTCTGGGTGTTCTATGTGTCCGTTAGTTGATGTTTGTAAAAGTCCCCGCGACACAGGGCATGATCCCTAGTGCGGGAGTTGTCTTTTTGAAAAAAAGAAAAGAAAAAAAAAAGGGAAACAAACATCCATCCATCCTCACAAACTTTCGCATTTATAATATTAGTAGGATAGTAATATTAACCTCTAAGAAAAAAGTTGATTATGAGAATTAGTTTAAGCTCCCAAATTGCTGCCTACCCCAGATAAAAGTCTTTAAGTGTTGTAGCCCTGTAAGTTCACTTAGCGGTGGTGGATATTTATTTATCATCACGATTTTGCAGTGATGTGTTAGACATAGTAGTGAAGGAATCTCGGCCCTACTGATATCAATCAAAGTAGTTAAAGAGTTTAACTTTATTGGCAATTATGGCAGGTTTATTTAAATTTACTAAGACGAATTTAGCGACTACGAGAAGGATTTAGAGTGTTTAAACCGTATAAACGTGTTTAATTTGCGCATTAAATTGAGTAGGTAAACTATTTTAATTTTAAGTAAAAATAAAATTGAAACACAGTAGACAAAATTGTCACAAGTATCTGTCAAAAATAACAAACATCTTTCATATTCTGAAGAGTTAATTTTAAAAAAAATCAAGGATAATTAGTAAAGAGATTTATAACGTAATGCTTAAAAAATAAAGCATATTTTAGGTTGACAAGAATATGCCTAGTCAGCCCCGTCAGGTATAAGGTCTTAATATCCAGATCGTTAAGGCTGTCTTTAGATTTGTAAGATGAAAAAAAAATAGATCAGTGAGGTTTACGTTTTTCAGGAATTTCCCGTGATATACGATTACGTTTTAGGTTTTTATGCAAATACTTCTAGGCTATAAGATAAATGGTTGGTTGGGTTGGTTTGGTTGGGTTTTCGGTTATGGGGTTATGAGATTTTATTGTGTCTTAGAATAAGAAGAGCAGTATAGAGCTTTATATTTGTATAGCTCTTCAGCATCTTATATCATTAGACAAGAGTGAAGCTAATCCTTTTGTAAAAGAATATCATTATTAATACTGCTGGGTAAGCTTAATATCTCAATTAATACATTCCACGTATATAGATTTTGACACACTTGCCCGGCTAGGCTACAGGTAAGTAGAGTGCCTCTACTTCGCCTAATATGTATTGGGACTTTGACCCACTGTTCATCATTTCAGCCAATCGACGTCGACTGCTGAACATAGGCCTCCTCCAAGCATTGCCACTTTGTGCGGTCCTGTGCCTCCCTCATCCATCGGCTTCCCGCCGTCCTAACTAGGTCGTCGGTCCACCGTGTAAGGGGTCTCCCCACCCTGCGCTTTCTGGTACGCTGGCGCCATTCAAGAACCTTTCTGCCCCAACGGCTGTCGGTTCTCCGCGCTATGTGCCCTGTCCACCGCCACTTTAACCGGGCAATTCTAAGCGCTATGACGGTTGCTTTGGTTCTCCTGCGGATCTCCTGACACACTGTTCGCTGGTGCCGAAAGGTAGAAATAGATGACCTCCAAAATATATTCAACGTTAAAAAGGTAAAGTTATATCAATATAAATAGATATGAAAGCAATCAGGCCTATCTAATTAATAGAATATACTCATAAATGTCACATCCTACACATACCGACGTGATTCAATCAAATAATGTAGCCCTTCATTGGGTTAAATGACGTCATTGATTGCGTCACTGTCTTCTAAGTACTTCAATATACGTATACAAATTTATATAAGACAATCATGTTAGTTTATGTTTAAGGGTATTGGTTTTTTTGGAAAATATTCAGTTTTTCCACGGAATAGTATTGGATTTATTAAAGTAAACCGAAAACCAGGAATATAATAAATTCACTGGCAGTGTAAACCAGTCAACCCAGGTACGCAAAAGTATGGGTTATGTTGGAATATATTTTAAAAGCTTGTTGCAATTACTGTTTCCTGAACGATAGATAAGAAACGTACAAAGAAGGTCATGTCATAGATGGGTGTCTCAGGTGTATTCATCTAAGCGTGTCCGTGCGGCGGAGGGGCTCGTCTTCAAACCTCCTCTTAAGAAAATAACGAAGATAATGGAAAATATTTTTTCTTAACCTCAAAACAGGATTCGAACCAGCATCTTCTAAGTATTCGCTTCATATTATTATCTTTTGAGTAGTTCCTCCTCTTTAGAGTCGGTTAAACATGAAATAATGTAAATATCTTTATACTTACTAAAAAGAACTTCGCTTTCCAAATGAAGGTCATAAAAACATTAGCTACGTATAAATTAACTAATTTCGTACAACTTCAATTTTGTTTCAACTTCAGCAAAAAAAAAACATTATTTTTTCTCGTTAAGTACAAAGTTTGTTCTTCGCAATTTAACGTTATTTCTTAGCAAAAGTTACGGTTTCTGATACAGAATTACGCATTACTTAAAACGGTTTCGTCGGTTAAAAGTTTGTTATATATTTTATAAGTTATTTCGAGCGCTACTATACGAAGTAATAATTTATGAATTAATTTTGTATGCTTGCTGTGGTGATAGAATTATTTCTACTTTAAAAACAGACTTTAAATCATCATAAGGGTGATTCTTCGAGCCCAACATTTTTGATGTCTGGAGGTTTTTCTTTGTAACTAACAGACTAACTAAACTGCAATTATTTTTTAAACATAGTTTAGACAATTACCTATCTTGCACACGTTATTGTTTTTTAATAATAGTTTTTTATATATTAAATAAAATATATTAAAAAGCGTTCTTCTGATTAATATGGTGTGTCCGTACCCCAGTTTCTTGAACGTTAGTAACAGTAACATATTTTCTTATTAACGAATCGATGTGCGTTATAAATATTACAATAGAATATTAGTTGTTTCTTTACACAAAAAAAAATGGTACTAATATTTGCAATAGTTTTTTAATAAAAAAATAAATTGTGAGTGTCCGGCACAAAAGTCTGATTCATATTCGCGCGCTTTACTCGAACGTACCTAGCTAAGTACGAAACATCAGGAGATCCCTTCTAGTGCTGGTGGTAGCCAGGGACTCTGCTGACGTGGTCACGACGTTACATCTGGCTGGTTCGTTTTGTTGCGGAGATATAAATGTAAATATCTGATTCATAGTACTTTGGTTCACCTGTGTTTCTGATTACTATGTTGGCTGTTATAATTAACTTAAATGGTTTTCAAACTTGAATCTGTTGGAAATATAATTCAATTGGGGACTAAAAACCTATGTATAAATAGCAATCCTTAATTGTATACGTGTAGTGATTTACCGATGTTAAAAGGCAAAATTTTGATTTATATGTGCCTGATTCATACGGTAAAAATACTATATTAATCAGAATTTCACACATATTGTTAATATGGCGGCACGGATAATGATTGATATTGTCAAGTTGTCAATGCTTCTAATAACTAGATTTAGGTGTGGTGATAATCATTGTGATTATCAACTGTGATTTTAATAAAAAAATGACTGATTTTTATAACTAGAATTTCATTTTTGTTCCTAATTCTGATTTATATGACCTCAAAAAATTTAAAGTTAATTATCTCGAAAACCTTTTCATAAAAAAGTGTGCCTTTTTCAGACATTGTATATTAGGTTATCATCTTTGACAAAAACATGTTTTATAAGCCAAAATGTGAAAAAAAATTAGCCCATATGAATCAGACAAAGAATCGAATTTCGGAGAAACACCCATAACAGCCTTTTAATGTCCCACTGTAGGGACGGGCCTCCAATATTATATTTATGAAATAAAAAGAAGGAAAACTTAAATCTAAACCCTATTAGACCAATCGGTTTAGCCACCGTGGTTTTAGTAGGCCAAGTATCCCTCCGTCACGGGAGGAGGCACGTCCCTGCAGTGGGACATTAGTAGGCTATTATGATTTATTTTCATTACCCAGCCAATGGGTTGTTTTAACCTTTAATACAAACAAAATGAATGTCACAGACTTCACTTAATACAAAAGATAGTTCTTCAAAGAAGCGTTCTACCTGCACTAAAAACAAATTACTCTTTTGTATCAACTCGTCTCTGTAGTTTGTGTTTAGTAATCGCAACTGAATTTCAAGTAGGTAGAGTTCATTTTGGCTTAGCATATTAAAGATGAAGTCACACGTATAGAGTTTAATTAAAATATTGTAATCAGTTTAAAATGCTAGTCGTGCTCTGAGTAGAAATAAGACTATGTTGATGATAATGTCTTGGTGGCACTTAGGTCGTATGTGAGACGGCCGTGGTGTAATATCTTTATAATGTTATACTAGATAGCGAATAAATGTAATCTATAGTTTTTTATTAAGTAAACATTAATTGTAACGCTCACATATTCACACACCTAGTCCCAAACTAAGCAAAGCTTGTACTACGTGTACTAGACAACGGATAAACATACTTAAATACTTTCTTTTTTTGTAAATACATACATATTATACATAGAAACACTTAGACCAATGCAAACAATCATGTTCATGGACACAAAGATTTGCAGATTTGCATTGAACGGAAATCGAACCCGAGACCTCTGCGTAGCAGTCATGTTATATAACCAATAGGCCAAAGAGGTCGTCAATATTTTCTTTCTTTCTTTACATGGCTATAAAATGTGGTGTACTATAGTGACTATGCGTTCTTACTCAAACTCTTTTCTCTTTTTTAAAAAAAGACAACTCCCGCACTAGGTATCATGCCCTGTGTCGCGGGGACTTTTACAAACATCAATTAACGGACACATATAACACCCAGACTCAGGACAATAATTTATGGATCTCACAAATTATTGTCCTGCGTGGGGATCGAACCCACAACCTCATGCGCGGCAGCCGCTGGCTTTACCGGCGCACCACCGAGGTCGTCACTACTTCAGCCACTTCATAATCAATCAATCAACTAGCCTATTGCAGTCCACTGCTGGACCCTATCCCAACACGATCCACAGAACACTTCATAAACAATAATCAAAACTACAATTTCATTGTCATATATAATTTCAAATCTCCATAAAAGTATGTTACGTGCAGTGTTAGGTAATAAACTGTTAAGTGCAGAAAGAGTCATAAACACAGTAAGTACTTGGCAACTGTGTGTACTATCACTTGTGTTAAAACACGATGTTGTGTACTACTGTTACTGTGAAAACTAGAGACGTACTAAAGTAGGGAAGATAATTAATATTAAAAGTATTTTAGTGTGTTTTGGTGATTGAGTTTGAAAGAATCCGTTCCGTTTGGAATATCTTCTCTATCGTACGTTACACTCTCAGATAATAAACACTTAAATGCGGAAAGAGTCATAAACACATACTTGACACCTAAATTAATCAATAAAAAATAATGCATGACTACAACAATTTTCAATCTCCATAAAAGTATGTTAAAGTACACTTTTAGATAATAAACAGTAAAGTTCAGAGAGAGTCATCCGAGTTATCGTTTGGAAATAATGTAATTATGACTCACTGCAGGAACTCTTTCGTGTATGGAGAGAAACTAACAGACGTTGCCAGATGGATTCTATGAAAGTTTTTTTACTCAGCTTAGTATAGTTTATCCATATAGTTTTCCCTGATGAATTCGGGGGAAGATGAGACAAAATTGCCAGTATCCCCCGATTGGGCGAAAGTACTCGGGGGAAACTGGGAATAGGCGGTTAATTCGCGCTTTTTTCACAAGTATCTTACGGTTTTGTAGGCGGCCGAAGGGGCTTATCCCTTCACCTTTTGCAACTCTGTCCGGTAAGATTGGTTGGTGACACCTTGTATTCTTAATTCGGGACCAAACAAAACTTTATTCAAAGCATTAAGTTTACTGCTTTTTTACATAACCTATAGCCAAAGATTTGCATACGTTGGCTCCAACCATTTTTCTTATTTTTTTTACATTTTGACAGTTATTTTTGATTCATGCTTTTCAGTGGTTTTTCATTTCCATTTTTTACTTTTTGTTCGATATTCGAGCGTCAACAGAGGCCGTAACGTTTTGGCAATCGGTTCGCAAATTTGCATTTTACAAAAAAAAACGAAAAAAATTGACTTTAAAAGGAAATTGTTGTTTGATCAATCAATAAATTAATATAAAGTGTTGCTTTACTGTTACAGTTGACCCCAGAAATAATTAACGACTTTATACAAACATTTTTTTATTATTCATGGGTGTCGTCATTCAAAGTGACTGAGGACGATGGGAAAACGCTATGTCACTAGGTACAAAACTCGAAATTAACCCTGTCGTCTGGCATGGTACAATAAAAGCCCAAGTTGAGAAGAAGAAAAAGTATTAAATTTATTTCTAGAGACAGAAAACTCAAAACAAATCCTTTATAAATCAGTTTGGTGAGCATGGTACCAAAAGGCTTAAAATAGTTGTAGATATGACCTTTAAAAACCAGGAATTATTTTGACATAAGACCCTATTCAGGTTCTGTACAGTATTCAGTAGGCTAAGTTTCGCTCCTTAGTTTTTTTTTTGTTTTAGAAATCGGTTATTAAGCCCGCAAAAATTTTCATTGAGTTATAAAAACGTGTATTACATACATACATAAACTCACGCCTTATCCCGGCCGGGGTAGGCAGAGACGACAGAACGCCACTTGTCACGATCCTGGCAAACGGTATTAATATATTTATACAGTTGTTTATTGTCTATAGTACGAGCTCTACTTTGATTGGGACAAGATGACATTGTGTTTGAACACGCAATATTATAACGATAGTATATTAAATACAGTATAATATTTCGAACCCGAGAACCTTAACGTACCTGGAAAATAACCACTTAACCACAAAGGTCGTCACTTCAAACATACTCAAATACCTTCAATACATAAACAATTTTCTAATAATATGTACGTTATAATAATTAATTTTCTTGTATATAATTAGAGTAAGTATGTTTATACGTTGTATTACAAATTGGTATTTATGAAATTTGTAAGAAAATTTCCGAAGTTTCTCACATACTATTAAATAACTATGCTGCTGTGTAAATACAGAGCTTATTATATAACTATAATAATGTTAAAGAGGTTTATTTAGTACTAACGGGAAACTATTAAGTAATCTGTGCTAGCGGGTAATAGCGTCTACGTCACGATAAGTTTATTGAAATTTTATGATTAAAGAACCGGGACAGGGATATACTCGTAACAATAAGGGGCTCAGGGACATAACAATTTGCGTCCTAGGGTGACAAGCACAGAGCAAGGTCTTCGCTGACTAACATAATAATATTAGTAAAGCACAGAATTCTTCTGTATCTAGTTTGGACAAAAGTCAAGTAAAAAGCGAGCATATTTTGTCTGATCATCATACTACTGTACTAGCTGAACCGCGCCTACTTCGTTGGGCGGCGAAAATAACGCGTCTCTTTTTTAAACATATTTCAGTACTGCTTCTATTTGTCATAGCGTGATACTATATAGCCTATGACACTCTCCGATAAATGGACTATTTAACACAGAAAGAATTTTTGAAATCGGTTCAGTAGATTCAGAGATTACCCCCTACAACATCACAAACACACGAACTTTACCTCTTTATAATATTAGTATAGATAAGACAAAAATGTGGTAAAAAGATGAGACTCTGTCAAAATTTTGGACTCCAATTACAACTCCAACACTAAACAAGTCCTTGCATATACAAAAACAGTGATATAAAATAACATTTAGACAAAGAGCCTACTCTCGTACAAAATACCAAGCGACTCGATTACATAGTTCTAAGCTTTCGACATTAGGGCTGGCACTTTGACAAATTTACGAATACTTATAAAAGTATATCGATAAAAACTTTCATAATATTTAAATCGATAAAGTAACCAAGTATTAGTATTCTATGCTCTAGTATTTATACTCTTGTTTTTGCGGGTGTATATGAATAAAATTGATTTTTACAAAAAAAAAAAAACCGACTTCAAAAACACAAATTGCACTAAAAAGTAAAAAATAAATTAGTTGTATTTTGGTTTTACAACATTAAATCAGCCATTGCTTCTACTGAATTTTAATCTAAAGAATAGGTTCTTATAATTATTGTAAAAAGTATTGTTTAAGATATTTCTTGAAGAGTCTGTAAATATATTGATTTGTAGATTCTTTAAAAGATAATCAAATTATTACAAATAATGTAATATTATTGTTATTTTTGGAGTCGGTGTCAGCCACGATAGTTTATATACCTACCATTTTTTATTTCTGACTTAATATTTAAACAAACATTATGGCGTCATGTTACACACAGGCTAAAGACTAACAATTACTTAAAATTCGCATTAGAAAATGAAACGGCCGTTTTTGTTTTCAATGCAATATTTATCTAATTAAAAACCATTTAAAGTGATTCGAGTGTGTTAGAAAAGGCAATAAAGTTTTGTATAACTTTATCGTACTTATTGCGTTGGCTGACACCGACTCCAAAAATAACAATAATATTACATTATTTGTAATAATTTGATTATCTTTTAAAGAATCTACAAATCAATATATTTACAGACTCTTCAAGAAATATCTTAAACAATACTTTTTACAATAATTATAAGAACCTATTCTTTAGATTAAAATTCAGTAGAAGCAATGGCTGATTTAATGTTGTAAAACCAAAATACAACTAATTTATTTTTTACTTTTTAGTGCAATTTGTGTTTTTGAAGTCGGTTTTTTTTTTTTTGTAAAAATCAATTTTATTTTCAAATTTTTAGTGAATACCAATTCTATAAATCCGTGTGGTGACGGAGTGAGAATGCATGTCACCACCTTATCTCAACCCATGGGTGTCGTAAAAACCAACTTAGGGACTATCCGTGTATATTATCTTTGAGAAATAAAAAGAAGGAAAACTTGAAATTAAACCCTATACCAATCCGTCTGGCCAGCGTGGTATTAGTAGGCTAAATATCCCTCCGTCAGTGGAGGAGGCCCGTCCCTGCAGTGGGACAGTATTTTGTCTAAATATGGGTAGACCTACGAAACGCGCTGCTCATGAGACAGCGCTGATTGTATGAGACTGTAGAGGTGATAAAGAAAACGTGACGGTTATTTACAAGACTATTTACTTAATGACACAGAATGAAAGAGAATACAGAGTTATTAAGTTAGTTAAGTTCACAGCACTGAAGTTAAGTAAAGTTATACAAGAATAAAAAACAAGATGTAGATTAACTAGACGTAGCTTAGACTGCGAGTATATAGGAGTAGAAAACAAGATGTAAATTAGAATCTAGAGATCGAGTTAATTGCGTACGCATGAAGTGCGGGCGAACGTGCATTCGCCGTCGGTCTACGTCTCGCACTGGTCCACAGAACATTTATACTCAAAGGAGAAGAATGTCAACTTCATATAAAATTCGTGAGGAAACTTTTTCTAAGCGTGTGGCGCCATCTATTGGCACCCCTCCTAAAACTACGGTTAATGTCAGCAGCGTGGGAAATTCAAATTGATGGTTATTTTAATTATTATAAACAAAAAAATAAATCTTAACGCCGGAGAATTTGACTGGACGCCATGACGAGAGGTTGAGCTGTCATTTATATATTTTACAAATTGATTTTTCGAAGATTTTGTGATGCAGAAAAGATGCGGTTTTGTTTTGCAAGTTCATCGTCAGTAAATAAATATGTTTAAATATGCAAGTGATTGGTGAATAGCTGGTGGCGGGCGGCGTCGTGATCAAGCTGTTCCTGTCTCCATCATACGCGTTCCGGTGAAGTTCTCCTGGACGGCAATGAAAAGAGAAGCATCGTCTTTTTAATGTTGTTTTTTTTTGTATGTGTAAACTTATACTCTTACTTACTGAATGTAATGTATTTCACTTGACACTGGCAAAATATGTAACTATGTTCATGACGCCATAATAAATAAACATAACATAAATCTTAACGCCCTACGTAGGGCATTAGATATATATCTCTTTGTTTATTTTGTTGAAGGTTTAAATTAGGATGACTGTATTTGGAGTTGGATTTGATAATAAAAAACTTCATTTCTTTTACAATTTATTTATGTAAATAATATTCATAATAAAAAATATTCACATTCTTCATTGAAACATTCTTTTCTACATTGAAACTCATTGTAACATAACAAAAACCCTATAGGAGTCACTCTCTCAGAACTGGAGTCAATAACGTTCAATTTCACAAAAACACTTTAACTAAGGAATAGGATGCTCGTGCAACGTTTTTAATGCAGGATAAACTTGTTATTTATCGAGATTTTTTATTTATTTACAAGATATTTAAGAATTTACAAAATAAACGGTTTCTTTTCTTGTAGTGTTGACTGTTGACAGCTCCATATAAACAAGTATTAGGTGGTTGCTAGGAAATGACATGACATTTTCTATTGCATCTTTTCTCTCTGTCGTACATAACAGCCCTAATAGAAACATTGTGTAGAACAGAGTTGACTCCCCCTGCACTGGTCGCTTGCGACTGAGCGGTAGCGGGCGGACCGGTCACCGTCGGGTCGCGGGGCGCGCGGGGAGTGCAGCGCGGGCTCCGCCGCGGTATGTTCATTGGTGCGCGTCACAGGTCACAAGACTTGACGCGCCCGCCACGGGTTCGATTCGATGACAACCGAAGAAAGGAAGAAACGCCATTCTCGAAGTAGGAAATCTACCTCCAATGCCATTTCAAAAGAGACTAGTGAACAACGTAAGAATCAGCTTTCACAAAAACGGACCTACATGAAAAAAGTTTTAAATAGGGAGAACATCGAAAAGCGTAGCCACACCGTCTCGGCGTGGTTAATTACTAATACTATTTACTACTTAATACTAATTACTAATTTTTATTACTAATTAATAATTAGTAATAAAAATTATTAATTTATTGTGCGACATGCACACTAAATTGATAATTTAAATAAATTGACATAAAAATAAATCAAATAAATATAATAGTTAATATTATCAATTTGTTGTACCTAAAGAATAAGTTTAAAATAAATGAAATGCAATTTATAGTCTATTTATAATCCGGTATTAATTCCTATTTTAAATTCAAATAAGAACTTCATTATTAAGTCTTAAACCATACCTTCAATTACAGTCATAATGTTAGTGTAAAGTTTTCATCAATACGAATAAAATAAGCCCAAACACTAGGTAGCTGCTATTTACTATTAAAAAGTTCCCTTGACCCTCAATCTTCTTCATCATTAGATTATGTTTGTGTAAAGTTGTGTAAAGCTTTTATCAATGCGAATAAAATAAGCCCAAACACTAGGTAGCTGCTATATACCGTTAAAAAGTTTCCTCGACCCTCAGTATTCTTCATCATCAGATGATGTTTGTGTCAAGTTTTGTAAAGTTTTCATCAATACGAATAAAATAAGCCCAAACACTAGGTAGCTGCTATATACCGTTGAGGAGTTGCCTCGACCCTCAATCTTCTTCATCATCAGATCATGTTTGTGTAAAGTTTTGTAAAGTATTCATCAATACAATTAAAATAAGCCCAAACACAAGGTAGCTGCTATATGCCGTTAAGGTGTTCCCTCGACTCTCTCTGGTCTCCAGGATCGGACCAGTTCTAATTCTTGACTATTTGGTAGTGACGTTAAAGATGCACAGTATGACAAGATTTTACACAATGCGTCCCTACAATTTTCAAGAGATGCCCTCGATTTCTCTGGGATCCTCTCATCCAGATCCAGATCTGGTGACAATGGGACCAAATGGGAAGCATACCGATACGAACAAAAAAAAAATTTTTCAAATCGGTCTAGCCGTTTTCGAGAAATCAGGTAACAAACACAAAAAAAAAAAAAAAAAATAAAAAAAAAAAAAAAAAAAAAAAAACAACCGAATTGAGAACCTCCTCCTTTTTGAAGTCGGTTGAAAATAGATACCGTCACCATCCTGTTTAATTCCGAATTTAGTTAATATTAGACTAAGAAACTACTTCTTCGTGTGGTGACTTGCTAAGAATACAATATATCTCCACCCCATCTCACCCCATGGGTGTCGTAGAAACCGACTAAGGGACTATCTGTGAATATTACCTTTACATAGAAAGAAGGATAACTTGAAATTAAACCCTATACCAATCCGTCTGGTTGGTATTTGTAGGCCAGTATCCCTCCGTCACGGGAGGAGGCCCGTCCCTGCAGTGGGACATTAATGGGCGGTTATGATGATATTGATACTAGTTAGAACAAGTTTACCTATACAACAGTATCTAAGAACGAAAACTCTATCATGTTGTTACAATGGTGATTGCAAGAAAATAATCGTTACTTACATTTCTTTTTTGTACTGTCACAATAAACAATATAAATAGTCCAGTAAGGTTGGACAATTTAAGAAAGAACCGAAAAGACCCAAAGAAATAAAAGTGTTTATCTTTAACATAACATCAAAAGATAAAAGCTGATCGTAGACAAAGCGATTCCTAACATTAAACTAAATTGTAGATTTTTGTGTAGAAGAAACAGAATTTACGGTTTTTGTTTTCCTATTTGCCATTTATTTATATTGGACTCTCTTTGGATATGTTAATATTATACGGTATACGTTTGTTGATAATATGTTCTATTGTAATAATTTAAATTAAAATCTGACATTTATCTGCTCGATTATATTATCTGCCTATTATTTTGTCATACCAGCCTTTTAATACCCTACTGCAGAGACACAACACTAGCTTCCAGACGTTTTTCTTGAAAATGGCTTAAAAAAAGAAAAAGTTTTTTAAAAAGAGAATTAAGTTAATGACTAGCTTGTGGTCTAGCATTGCAGATGTCCATTGTCCTCGAGCGATGGTTATCACTTACCACCAGGTGGTGTAAGTTTAAGTTTACTTTTCCATTGCAATGGGAACGCAATAAAAAAACTGCTTTCCCTTTTTCAATAACACTGTTTAAATTACCCATATCTCGTATTTTTAACATCACTGGGGTATACCTATTTCGTCAGACCACTTTACATGCCGGCTCATTATTTAGTTACAGTATAACCAAAACGAGGCTCTTAGAGCGTACTAAATATGCCTTAAAATATCTTGAAATATTTACACATTATCATATAATGTTATGGAATAGTCATATTAAAGTAATGTTGCATAAAGAGACTAAATGTGCCTTTGTTCAAGCAGTCCTATATTATAAACATTTTAATACGCTCGTTTAGTTTGCAGGAAAACTGTTTGTGGTACCCAAATGATTTCCCTCACTCCAACAACGATTTACGCTAAAAAAAAGTTAGCACATTATTTAGAGCAACCAAAAATTAAAAACTTTCAGAAATGTAATTTAACATTGCTGACACAGTTATTAGCAAGTTTCAACAAATTTTGTTTACTTCGAATAACATTGTAACTAATGTTCCCATAAGCGTAAATAGAGTTGTTCCTAACAACTTTTGTTTCATGCCTAGCTTTTGACAACCCTAGGGTTCTCCTTACATTAGCAAGTTTATAATGGACCCAGTGCGGTTCCCTGTAAAGCCATTTGTACAACACAGCGAATTGTTCGGTGTCAACTTACGATTGCTTTCAGGGTATAAGAGGGCTCCAGGATCGAATACATTTTGTAGAGAAAAAGAAATCAAAATAGGAAAATGTACCTTTTAAATGGACGCGATAAATTTTAAGATAGCGAAGCCTTTTTTCGGGTCTAGGCAAAAGAGATACGTGAAGATTAATCGTGTGATTTTAGTGTAGATATGTTTTTGTTAAAGTGGGAATTTCTTGCAAGATTAGAATGGGAAAAGGTTTGTTGATTTGTAATAAAATAGATATCTTCTCCGTGTAATTAATGTCCCACTGCAGGGACGGGCCTCCTCCCATGACGAAGGAATACTTGGCCTACTAATACCACGCTGGCCAGACGGATTGGTATAGGGTTTAATTTCGAGTTTTCCATCTTTTTAATTCGTAAAGATAATATTCACGGACAGTCCCTTAGTCGGTTTTTACGACACCCATGGGATGAGATGGAGTGTTGACATGTTGTATTCTTACTCCGTCACCACACGGACAGTGTAATAACAATCGATTGCACTGTGTCTAAATTTACTCCACCATGGATACGTCACATAAAACCGTCGTCGATTTCAATGAATTATTCAACAGTTTATTTTCCCTCCGCGTTACTACCAAGATTAAAGAATGACAACATGAACGCCATGGGATGTTTAATACGGAGGCGAATATCTTCTGACAAGTTTAAAAATATAAATAAATATTTCTCACACATTCACACAACACCATCTAGTCCTAAACTAAGCAGAGCTTGTACTATGGGTTTAAGACAACGGACAAACATACATACTTAAATACTTTTTTTTGTAAATGCCTATATTTTATAAATAGAAAACACCCAGACCAATGCAAACAATCGTGTTTATGCATACAAAGATTTGCATTGACCGGGTATCGAACACAAGACCCCTGCGTAGCAACCATGTAATATAACAACCACGCCACGGAGGTATTCAGCTTGAAAAGACGTAGGGAATGGCGTTAAATTTAAATAAGGTTCAATTATTTTACTCGTTAATAGAGATTAGAATAAAGAGAGCGAATAAAAACTGTTTATTGCCATAATAAAAGTAGCATTTTATAATATTACTCCAGTAAAATAAGCATTCAACCTCGGAATGGAAGCGAATAAGCTGTAAATTTGCATAAACCTTTGTTTTGGTGTACTAATGACTGGTAAAAAAGTCTCATATGATCACGTGTCTGCGTCACAAGTTATTCAAGGTCAAAGGTCACGAAAATCAGTTTTTTCCCATTATCTCGTTTTCTATGGGAAATACGCATTTAACGTCATTATAAATATTGTAGATCATAAAATTGTCTACAAAAAATATCTGAACACTTTTCTCCTAAAAAGCATCGCTTTCGAGATATCGTGACTTTAGAGCGCAGGAAAGTCGTATTTTCGACTATATGCACACACTAGCTTTTTCCCGTGATTTCGCTCGCCTTTATAAATATTATGAAAAATAAGGCTTATTTCAATATATAGTAGCATATGCATGCTTGGTCACAGCCTAATCGGTTTGAAATTGACAAGGTTACATACAAACTTCCATCCCCTATCTTATCCCTTTAGGGGTAGAATTTATCAAAATCCTTTCTTAGGCTGTCTTCTTGGGCTGTGCGTGCGTTATTAACTTGGTTTCTCCAGTAGGAATACTCCTACCACATACCTAGTGTTCTATCAACGCACAGCCCAAACCACTGGACAGATCTAGCTGAATTTTGGCATGCAGGTAGATGATATAACGTAGGCACCCGCTAAGAAAGGATTTTGATAAATTCTACCCCTAAAGGGATAAGATAGGGGATGGAAGTTTGTATGTAACCTTGTCAATTTCAAACCGATTAGGCTGTGACCAAGCATGCATATGCTACTATATATTGAACTAAGCCTTATTTTTCATAATATTTATAAAGGCGAGCGAAATCACGGGAAAAAGCTAGTGTGTGCATATAGTCGAAAATACGACTTTCCTGCGCTCTAAAGTCACGATATCTCGAAAGCGATGCTTTTTAGGAGAAAAGTGTTCAGATATTTTTTGTAGACAATTTTATGATCTACAATATTTATAACGACGTTAAATGCGTATTTCCCATAGAAAACGAGATAATGGGAAAAAACTGATTTTCGTGACCTTTGACCTTGAATAACTTATGACGCAGACACGTGATCATATGAGACTTTTCTACCAGTCATTAGTACACCAAAACAAAGGTTTATGCAAATTTACAGCTTATTCGCTTCCATTCCGAGGTTTGCCCCTAATTAAGCCTTATTTGACTGTACTATATGTAAAATACGCATGTATTACATAAAAAGTATTTATGTATGTTTATCCGTTAACTAGCACCCATAGTACAAGCTCTGCTTAGTTTGGGACTAGAGGGCGTTGTGTGAATGTGTGAGGAATATTTATATTTATGAATCTATGGAATGACTTCGCCGACTTTTTAATCAGAGATTGCATTTGTTTGTGAACGTCTTACAGAATAAAAATTATGTTTTTTTTTAAAGAAACTTATGTACTCGCTACTTGAGATCGACCTGTGTGTTGTGAGGATTTTTATAGGCATGAAACGAACGGACACCAATAATATCGAAACCCAAGACATAAAAATGTAGATCACATCACAATAATTGGGCAATAATTTGACCGCACAAGGTGGCACTTTACTTTTATTTCAAAATTACGTGAAAACATTTATAAGTCATCGAATGAATCTATGTCCAATTTGCCGTGGCTCAAGAAGATATTAGAAATGAATGACGGGTAGGTCGAAACGTAGTCCCCATCAAACTGTAGTTAATTTAAATGGAATTATTCAGAGACGCCGCTCAAATTCACTATCAAATTTGAAACCTAATTCAAACGTAGCATTTTTATTTTAAGATTACATTTTATACGTGCTTAATAAGACCAGTAAACTACATCTTTTTGACGACAAAGTCAGAACTATCAAATAATTTACCGGCCAACCTCTAGAGCAGCAATTTTTTCTAAAAAAATGTATTTGCAAATGTCGTAATGTAAATAAAATACTTGGGATTCTTAGCGGTTATAACTTAATATTTTTTATCATTAAATAACTTATGGACTACAACAAAAAAAGCCCTTTTCTATCCATACTAATATTATAAATAGGAACGTGTGTCTGTTTGTCTTTCTTTCACGGCAAAACGGAGTTAGGAATTGACGTGATTTTTTAAGTGGAGGTAGTTAAATTAAAGGGATGGAGAGTAACCTAGGCTACTTTTTGCCAACCTGAATTAAACGCGAGCGAAACAGCGGACAAAAGCTAGTACCAAATAAAATAAATCGAACTACTATAGATAACATACCACAAAGTATACCTCTACAAAAGTAGAAATTAACAATTGGAGTTAGAAATTTTTGACTTCAAATTGTAATCCCAGAGGTCCTTTTAAAAAAGACATGAAACGACAGTCCGTACCGTAGGGAAAAATCACAGAGTTCTGCGGCTCTTTTTAACTTTTTCACTAATGGGTTTTACCGTTTTTATTTTGTGTAGATAATCAGCTTAGTTTAACTTTTTGTTCGTACTTTTTAACGCTGTGGTGACCAAGTATTTACTGACTTACCGTTCTCCGTGTGGTGACGGAGTAAGAATACAATATGTCACCACCCCATCTCATCCCATGGGTGTCGTAAAAACCGACTAAGGGGCTATCCGTGAATATTATCTTTACGAAATAAAAAGGAGGAAAACTTAAAATTAAACCCTTTACCAATCCGTTTGGCCAGCGTGGTATTAGTAGGCCAAATATCCCTCCGTCACGGGAGCAGGCGCGTCCCTACAGTGGGACATTAATAGGCTGTTATGATGACTGACTTACCTTTAAACGTAGGGGTTCTTACAGTATTTAGAAACTCTGCCTAGCATTGCTGATGAGACTGATGGTAAAAACACCCAAAAACTTTGCTAACATCCATATTTTATTTTTTATATTCACACTCATACGCACAACGTCATCTAGACCCAAACTAAGCAGAGCTTGTACTATGGGACTACGGATAAACATACTTATATACTTTTTTTTGTTATTACATACATATTATACATAGAAAACACCCAGACTAATGCAAACAATCATCTTCATGCACACAAAGATTTGAATTGACCGGGAATCGAACCCGAGACCTCAGCGTAGCAGCCATGTATTATACCACAGAGGTCGTCAGATATTCATGCACACAAAGATAATCACTAAATGAGACCTCTGCAGCTGCTAAGCAGCAGCATAGAGTGTATACCACTGTTCTACAAATAAACAAAAGATGAATATTTTATCTGTTCTTAAAACTTCAGGTCAATTCTCGTAACATACAATTTAATTCAACATAATTTTAACTTAAAATTAATTTTTAATTAAACCAAAAGTATCTGGTCCCTAAACATTTAGTTAAAAATAAAGTTAAAACAAAGTTAAATGATTAAATTTTAATAAACGTCAAGATTGACGTTTCTTAATGTCACTTTAAAAAAAGAATGGCATTTTAAGCTTAGTTACAGTACGATTACATTACTTTAAAAAAAATATATAAATACAAGAATACCTGTGACAATTTGACAACTAAACCGAATTTTTTACGATTTTAAGGGCCGAGAATTGACATGATTATTTCTCCAAACATTCCTCTTACAGATGACTGACCTCAGCACATTGACTACAACATTGCCGCCAATTGAGCGTCCCGTCTTTCCTAATACCTTACGAAATAGCTAATTAGTTACAAAGCAACGCGGATGCACACTTCCTGGTTAGGTAGATGTCAAGGTTTGTCGTGCCATAGACTAATGTTTAGCTCTAAAATATTTATGCTTCTTTAGCTCCAAAATAAGAAATATTTTCGCCACTCGTGGATCTGGATATTCTTTGTTTCCTATAACATCATGTCTGCGAAAATCCCCGCGACGCAAAGCTCGCTATTTATTGTTGGGAATTTTTTTTTTAAATTAAATAGAAATTAATTTATTGATCTAAGGTTAACTAAAACACAAGCACAACACAAAGCAAGCAATTTCACTACACTATTTGTGCCAAATATATAGGCTCGCCCGATCTTATAGCAAACCTTGAATTAACGTGCCTTAACTTTCTGAAGACAAAGCTACTGTTGTTTTTACTACTTGATCAGAATACATAATTACTACTTTTCCTTTTCTCTATTTACCTAATAGTATTCGTTAGTAATTTAGATAAACACAATTAGGGATTTCGTGTTTTGAAATTACTTGTTTGTATTGGTAGTGTACTAGGAATACACAATTTCTTAATGCCATTTTACCAGTGCGTGTCTTAAAATGTGATTAAAGGACACTTAAATTATAACAGTCGATATTTAAAGCATAAACATAAAGAAATACTTGTTGTAAAATAAAAATTAAAAAAAAAAGTGTTTTGTGACCCTTACATTAATGCTATTTACATGTATATTTTGCTTGACGTATCGATACTTCTTCCCTGTGATATCCATAAACCTTAACTCCTTGTTTATAAGATACATTTTCAAATGATAATGACCTATATTTATGTTGCTATAGCTGCATTCTCTAAACACGTACATACAATGAACTTTATGCCGTATATTTCCTTTCAACGGCAGCCATTTTCTATTTTTTGGTCCACACATCTCTAAAAAGTTTTTAATGTGCCCGTTGCGACATCCTGGTTTGCGACTGTGTTGCCAGATCTGATAATTCTGTGTTTAAATTTGTTCTATTGTGTTTTGTTTAATGAAACCTGTTGTGAATAAAGCTTGGACTGCAACAAAGAAATGTAATTATAGTTTATTGAGTTGCAGAAAGACAAAATAAAATGCTACTGAAATAAAATTATAACGTAAAAGGACAAACTGCGTGTCTTACTGTTGGACCTATTAGCAGAGCATAGTTTAACATGATGCCCAATACCTGACGCTGGTTTTTAATCAAAGCAGATGAGCTGCTTTTCATCTAAGGTATACCGCTTGGAGGTGGATTAAGCAGACGCTTGATGAATAAACCTACCACCGGGTATGCCTACCTGCTAATGTTGAAACAGCTTTTTACAATACCTAAAATGGACTCTATAGCACGCTCTATAGTATAAAGCGTTCGCTATGGCTAGAACATTCATTTTCAACATAAACCCCCTTACTCATAAACGCCTCTTAAATTTTAGTCAATTGATTAGCTTAAATTGTTACGGTTTTGTTTGGTATAAGGTTGATTTTACTAATAAAAATCTCGCTAAACAGTGATTAAATTTAAGAGGCGTTTATTAGTAAGGGGGAAAGTAACGTAGTTATAACTTAATGAAGTCAATGTTATTCTACCTTTCTACTTAAGCCTTCTAGATGCTAGTAGAGAAGAAACGATGCAAACTCCACTATTAAATAGTGCTACAACTTTTCGATAATCCATTGTATCCCTAATGCATTAATATATTTCTATAGTAGGTACTAAATTTCCATAAATTTTCACTTAATTTAAATTCGATACACATCCTCCTTTGAAACGAAACACGTAACAATAAATCTGAATTTGCACAATGCTCCATAAAATTACTTTAAATATGCAACAATGATCGCGTTTGCCCCATTTGTTTCTTATATGTAGGGGAAATACATGAGAGCAGAAAATGTATGAAACGATTACTAAATCTTCGTTTGAATTGATGTTTTATTAAGCTATATATCGTTAAAAATAATATGATTATACTCCACAAAGATTAACATAACGCCATCTAGCCCCAAACTAAGCCGTGCATTGTACATTTTTAATATGTGAGAATTATAAAATTATTTATCAATGTATCTGTTTTAAACGCATTTATCCTACGCATTTATGTTGAAAATTAACCAATTATAGTAACTACAGTCATAGTAGTAACCAAATTATACGGCTAATTAATAAATACGTAGTTAATAAATAAATAGGTAGTTATGTACTTTATACTTTTTGTAATATTAGCTGTTTTGTAAGACCGCGGCTTCACCCGCGTTGTATACACCCTAAACTACCTATGTTCCAAAATTCATCAAAATCCATTTAGTAGATTTTGCGTGAAAGAGTAACAACATCCATCCATCCTCACAAACTTTCGCATTTATAATATTAGTAGGATATCTTTTGCTCATCATTTTATTATATATGTCATTGTATATCATATCAAATTAATGTAAAAACCGTTAATATCGCTAATATCATCTACAAAAAGCGAGACCACAAAACAGTGAACTAGAAATCATGCTTGAAAACCTCGCTTAAATAACATTGTACATTATTCTCGACCTTTGCGTTCCCTAGACGTAAAATATTTGGAAAATTATTACACACTTCAAGGAAATGTAAGAAAAACACGTGAAAACATGTGGCAAAGTAATTGAGTAGCACGTAGGGCTTTACTAGAATAATTTAGGGGTTACAAAGGTGAATAGCCTGTACGAGGTTATTTTAGATTTACACGCAAGCCTGTGGAAGTAGAAGGTTGAGGAATTTTAGAGCTTTTGATTCAGGGTGACAAGCAGAGTAAGGATGCAGTCTCAGCTTTATATTTGTAAGGTATAGCGTTCTTCTACATCTGGTATTGATATGCGTGATGACTATGTCATGCCTTAAGTTCAATAATAAGGGTTTCGTAATTTATACTACTCGTAATATTATAAAGAGGTAAAGTTTGTGTGTTTGTGATATTGTAGGGATCTAATGAAGCGATTTTAAAAATTCTTTCTGTGTTGAATAGTCCATTTATCGGGGAGTGTCAAAGGCTATATAGTATCACGCCATGACTAATATGAGTGGAGCAGTAATGAAATATGTTTAAAAAAGGGACGCGTTTCTTTCGCCGCCCAACGAAGTGGGCACGGGTCAGTTGGTAGCTTGTAAATCACCAAAAATTGTTACCATAAAGGCTTTAAAGAAGAATGAAAAAGATTATAATATTGTCACAGCTATTTATTAAAATAAAATTTTTATACCAATTCATTTTTAGGATCAATTCAATGTTGGTTTACCTGTAAATTTCTTTCTACTGGCTGGAGAGATGTTTTGAAAAACATTATAAAAAATATGTATAAATTTTTGTTAAAAAAATATGTTTTCTTTTTCGTTAAAAGTTCTTAAAGCATTAAGAAGCAAGATCGTAAAATAAAAAGACAGTACTTATCGCGTGTTTTCTTGCGTATAAGGAAAAAAATAACGCAACGGTCTCTGATCATAAATAAAGGTAAATAAGTCCCACTTTTACAAAATGGAGGACGCTAAAGGCGTGAGAAATTTTCAGGGGAATTTTTATAAATAAAACAAAATGAGGAATATAAAATATAGGGTATATTGCATATCTTATGCAAAGGTTGGGCAGATTTCTTGGGCAAATGTGTTTCTCTATAATAAAATACTTGGGGAGTCATATGAGACACCCCATATTGGTGTAGCCGACATTTTTGTTACTTATTTGAATAAATTTTCGTCATGACTTTCTCGGAAAGAATAGTATTAGGTTTTTATGTCGTTCTTACGTTTTTGATGCTAATAGGGTTTATTGAATTTTACTTTTATCAGGTTTTGTCGAAAATAAATGTGGCTAAGGTTTATTAGGTGGTTAGTTTCTTTAGCAATATAGATCGTCTCCCTTAACCCACCTAGAAGCTAAATTATGAAAATGTTTCTGTGCTAGGCACTGGGGCTGAATGTACACCAACTGATCTCCGAACATGATATGCAAATGCAATAACAGTTTGGTCACTCGAGTGTAGTGACGGTAGCTTCTCAGTCGGCCAAGTAGACCAGCCATCAATCTCAAAAGATCAGAGAGATAGGCATGACAAGTCTTCTTATATCTAACTAGTCCTATCTTGTGTTGTGATAAGCCCTTCCCGATGATAAATGATTTTTTTTGTCGTTTTCTGTTTTTAAAATATTTTCAACTTGCTACACTAAGCCAAGATGACTTCATTGATAGTATGTCTGATTATATATTTTTTAATTATTTGTTATTTATACGTAGATTCCGTTACTAAGCATATACTTAATAGCTGTAAAACGCGACTTTGTCCGCAGTTAAATTTGAAATAAAATAAATAAAAAATTGTATAATTCATACAAAGTTTATTCATCATCATCATATCAGCCAATCGACATCAACTGCTGTACATATGCCTTCTCCAAGTATTGTCACCTTGTGCGGTCCTGTGCCACCCTCATCCATCGGCTTCCAGCCGTCCACACCAGCGCTTTTCGGTACGCGGTCGCCCTTCCAGAATCTTTCTGCCCAAACAGCTGTCGGTTCTCCGCGCTATGTGCCCTGCTTGTCGCTACTTTAACCGGTTATGTCGGTTACTTTGGTTCTCTTGCGAATCTCCTCATTTTTGATTCGATCACGCAGGGAAACTCCCAACATAGCTCTCTCCAATGCCCCTGAATGACCATGAGCCTTCTGAGTAGGTCCATAGGTCAAGCTACAACATAGGTCTCTCCATTGCCCTCTGAGTGACCATGAGCCTTCTGAGTAGGCCCTAAGGCCCCCTAAATTTTAAATTTTTTTTTTGTCATAGCTTGATGTTATATAGCCTATAGCCTTCCTCGATCCATGGTCTATCCAAAACTGAAAACTAAATTCAATTCGAAGCAGTAGTTCCTGAGATGAGCGCGTTCAAACAATCAAACAAACTCTTCAGCTTTATATAATACATAGTATAGATATAGATATAGATATGCTGGTTGTGAAGTGCCCGTTTGTAAGGCTGTAGGTGTCAGTCTCTACCTACGCTCAGGGAAAAGGGCAGGAGTATTAATACACACATCAAAAAAGTCTAAGCAACATGCATGATATTACAAATTTACCATTTATATTAATTAATTTCTAAGTATTTACTCACTCAAAGTGTATAGGGTAAGTAAACTTCAAGTGTATAGGTAAAAAAATTTCAATTATGTTTTGTTTTTTTTCATAAAATTCAAATGACTGCGAATTTGTTTGAATTTGAGTGCATGTTAATTGCTACGTTTTAGTCTTGATTTTATAATTTTACCAACCATTTAAATACAGTTGGCGACAAAATTGAATTGTTAGATATTCTTTACGTCATGGAGCGACGTCATTTGACGGCAGATGAAATGCAAAGAGCTGTAGGGATGTTGCAAGCGGGAAGTAATCAATCTCAGGTATCTCGACATTTTGGTATTCATAGAAGTGTTATTTGTCGTCTTTGGCAGCGCTACAATAATACAGGGGAACCCGCTGAACAGCATCCAGGCCGTAAAAGGAGTACAACCACTCGGCAAGACCGGTACATACAACTGACTGCAAGACGCCAGCCGATGTTAACCGCTCGAGAGATAAGTTTGAGGCTACAAAATTCAAGTGGTGTTGATGTAAGTCCCCAAACTGTGCGAAATCGACTGCATGAGTACGGCCTACGAGCTCGACGCCCTATCAGGTGCCCACCGATACGTCACGGGAATCGCGCTCGTCGAAATGAATGGTGTAGAGAACGCATAACATGGACCCAGGAACAATGGGATAAAATTATGTTTTCCGATGAGTCGCGATTCGGGTTTAGGCCTGATACAAGAAGGGTGCGAGTGTACCGTCGACCCGGAAATACTGAAAGACTCAGGTGCGTTCAGGAAGTTCATCCATACAGCGGCTCAACAGTTATGGTATGGGCGGGTATTATGAAGAACAGGCGAACTGAGCTCGTTTTTGTAAATGGAAACATGAACGCTGAAAATTACGTTGAGGATATTCTCAGACCTTATGTCCATCCATTTGCACAAACCTTTGGCTCCGATTTTACGTTAATGCATGACAATGCGCGTTCACATACAGCTCGGCGAACCAGTGAATACTTGGCAACAGAGAACATCCAGGTATTGCCCTGGCCTGCACAATCGCCAGACCTCAACCCCATCGAGCACGCATGGGACATGCTCCAGAGACGTGTTTTGAAGGACTTGGACGGAGTGACAACAACCCAACAGCTGAAGGATTTGCTACAATTCCATTGGGAGCGAATACCGCAAGATGACATAAACAGTCTCATTAATTCAATGAATAATCGTTGCCGACAAGTTCTGAATAGCAGAGGAGGCCATACTTTGTATTAAATTGTCCTATTCTTTCACAATAAATTCATTTTCTTAAGAAATTTCAATTTGTAAAAAAAAAGTTTAGTTTCTTATGTACCTGTATATTCTAATATTGTTAATTTCTGTTATTAAAAGAACTTATAAAGAAAACAGCTGTTATTTTTACATCATAGAACCCTAAAAATATTATTTTAAAAATAAAATACAACGTTATAATTAAAATAAATGGTAAAATAAATTAATATAAATGGTAAATTTGTAATATCATGCATGTTGCTTAGACTTTTTTGATGTGTGTATGTATATAGGTAAGTGTATTCTGATAATGCAAAACAGTAACACGAAATGTATTGCGTTGATCTGACTCATATAAACTGTGAACATGACATCAGCCTATCTATCGCATCACACGAAAGTTGTAGGAGTAAAGGGAAATGACTCATTACCGTCCATGAACGAGTACTGAGCGAATTGCAGTTACACGACTTGTTTTTGTACAATTGGTAATGAAGTTTTTTTAGGAATTTTTGTGAAAATGCTGATAATTGTTTGGCTGGTAATGGGGGAAATAACAGTTTTGCAGATTAGGTGGCTTTTTAATTACGAGCGCAATGGCAAAGAGATGCATCTAAATGTTGAAAATTTCATGGTAAATTGAACTAAATTCAGAAGTTGTAGAGATAGATGAGCAAACGATGTGTTTTTTTTATGAAAAAGGGCATTTGACATACAAATTTTCCAGAAGGTAGGTCTGTTTACCAAAGCAAGATAATGATTTTGTGTGATCCACAATTTATTGTCTTGATGTTCTTTGTGTCTATTAATTTCATGTACCATAAAAATACCCGTGACTCATGGCTTGAATCCCTAGTGCGGGAGTTGTCAGACTAAAATATAAAAATAAAACAGGTATGAGCCATTTTAAGGGACTTGGGGTCGTGAACTCTATCCAGTTTTATGAAGCAATTTTTGTGGCTAGAGTCGTTAGTATGAGCTCAGGTGTAAAACCTATAAAAGGTGTTCTAGAATAAGAAGTAGCGATAACATGGGCTTATAAACCTCTTTACTGACAATCAGAAAACAAATAAATGTTGATTAAAGTTACGGTGAAATGTGTGTCTTGGTCATAAATTTAAGTCCTAAGTTGTAAAATGTTTTGTTGCTCTCCAACAATGATTATTTTGTGCTTGGGAGCTTGTTGTTGGAAAGAAGTAATTCACTCAGATATTTATTTTATTATTTAACTACTATAGCATAATTATATAAACGAATACAGATTCATTTGACTACATAGTTATGTGCCCCACAAAATATAAATAAACTATTAATCTTCCTTATCATCATCATCAGCCTATAGACGTCCACTGCTTGACATCTCATAAAACTTAACAAAATACGAGTAAATTCACCTAACTTTATAGTTAATGCACTTTAATACTCAGCGTAAACTTTATACATAATACAATTTAATCAACCCTTACCAAAAACAAAATTGCAAGATGAACAAAATACATAAAGGTTTTTATTGCCCAATTTTCATTCGAAACTCCTGTATCGAATCCAATAAAATCGTCGATCTCAATAGGGGAACAGCCGATAAACAAAACGTTTTCAATAAGGTTAGAGCCTTAGTTTTTGTGGATGCTGTAAGGTCCTAATGCATAATCAATGCACCAGGCATTAAGCGCAGACTGTTGCCAAGCTTACGCCGAAATTGTTTTCTAACGTTCTTACCTTAGGTTCTCGAATAGTTTTAATGTTAACTGTGAATATCGTTCACAATACCATACCATTTTTGTGTTTGTGACGTTGTAGGGGGAATCTCTGGATCTACTGAACTGACTTTAAACATTGTTACTGTGTTGAATTAGTCTATTTATCGAGGAGTGTCATAGGCTAATATCACGACTCTCATAAATATTATGTAACATGCTATCTACCTTTATTTTTTTAACGTTTTGGCACAGGCTACACTGGGCGTGGTTGCAAGGAATGAGCGCGTATGACACGAAAACTAATGTAGTAATAGAATTTAAAAAAATAGTCAAGTTGTAGTTTTTCATTTACCTTTTACGACATCCTTAGGAAATGGTACAATTAAATGGCCACTGGCAATGTTACGTAATAAAAGCCTTTCAGTGGTACACATAATATTAAACTGCAAATCAGACCGTAACTGTAAAATAAAAACCAATTTCAAAAGCACCTTTCTACCTTTTTATAAATAGCGACAAAATTCAAAAGTGTATTTTTATCAACAGGATGCGTTTGACGCAATTTATGTTCAAATTTTCATTCATGTTTAGTCTACCGGTAATAATCGTTACTCGATAGGAACTCACTCGCTTTTCACTCGCCATTCACTCGCCTCTCAGTATCCTGTAACAAAAGGTATCGTTTTATTCCTTTCGCCAATATCGGAGGGAATCGTCCATCGTACGTGTTGGCACGGGTCTCGACATCCCTCTGGCGAAGGAATCCACCATTGTTAGCTGGTTCTCGTTTTGCTTTTATCTTAGTAAGTAAAATTTCTATTTACTGCCGCCATTTTAAACTTTTATGTTTGCCAATATATTTTAAGGTTAGTTTTAGTTGGAGTTTTTATAAGTTTGTGAGAATATGACAAAGTTTTTATGCCGTCTGTAACCTTCCTAGTGTTATGGTACTTATTGTTAAAGATTACAACAGTAACTATAGACAACATTGAATAATAAATCATTATCTGAGTAATTCATTCGTACAAGGTAATCTAGACATAGTTTACTATGAGTGGGTACTAGATAAAGGATAAACATACTTACCTCATATTTTTTATATTAGTCTTAAGTATTATTATTTATGTTTCGTGTGGTGACGGAGTAAGAATACAATATGTCACCACCCCATCTCATCCTATGGGTTTCGTAAAAACCGACTAAGGGACTATCCCTGAATATTATTTTTACGAAATAAAAAGAAGGAAAACTTGAAACTAAACCCTATACCAATCCGCCTGGCCAGCGTGGTATTAGTAGGCCAAGTATACCTCCGTCACCGTTGTAGGCCCGTCCCTGCAGTGGGACATTAATAGTCTGTTATGATTATGATGAAATTTTGGTTTTCAATCTGGCGGAAGGGTTATGGTAAAGTCAAGAGGGAATAACAAGGAATAACAAGTTGGTCAAAATTGGCGGCTGCCCTAGACGAGGTAATGGATAGACACGAAACCCACGTAGGACAAGAAAATTTGTGACTTTTCTTTAAATAAGTGGGCGTTGAGAAGCTCTTCGTGAATTAGAGCAGCTGATATACTCCACGTTTCGTCACTCAAGGATAACCTTAATAATGTAATCACAAAAGTTACTAAAAATATATTTTATCATTACCTATTAAGACATTAATAATAAGTTACGACCAACAAGTACTTACTTCGAACTATTTTTATTACATGTTGGATAAATAGTTTTATGATATATTTAACAAATTATTTTCAAACATTGAGCATACATTATATTTCTTAAGTATGCTCGATAAATACTTTTATGACGATGTTAACAAACTGTTAATTAAATACTGGAAATGTAACCTATTAATATTTAACAATTTAAATATTAATTTAACGTGTTATACTTCTCAAATACTAATTTAACGCCTATCCCATACTAAGATAAGCATGTAATGTGGGTACTTGACTACTGATAAATAAACATACTTAAATAACTGATAAAATATGTATAATTTGTTTGTAACATAATAGTAGGCTCATACAATGATAGTAATAAAATAGTTAATTACTTCGTTTACAAAAAAAGATACCTTAATACGCATACGAAGCTGCAAGTGAAAGCTAATTATTCTTATCATAATCAACATCATAACAGCCCATTAATGTCCCACTGCAAGGACGGGCCTCCTCCCGTGACGGAGGTATAGTAATTATTCTTATATTAACACCTTATACCTATCTTTTAGACGAAACATTTTAGTGTGTTTAGTATAAAGTCATTTCAGAACATCCCAAAGGTCATAAAAGCCAAACATTACACAAGTTTGCATAATTATAATATTTTTTTATATTTTTTTCTCACATATTCACACAACGCCATCTAGTCCCAAACTAAGCAGAGCTTGTACTATGGGCACTAGACAACGGATAAACATACTTAAGTACTTTTTTTTTGTAAATACATACATACCTATTATACATAGAAATAATATATCTACGAAAACAAAAGAAGGAAAAATTTACATTAAACCTGACATCCATCGTAGTATTCTTACACCAAATTTCTCTCTGTCTCTTGAGAAACCCCGTCCTTGCAATAGGCCTGTTATTACTACAGGAAGCCCGCCAAATTCGTCGAGCATGACAATCATTTTACTATCGACAACGAACAGTTCTCATCAATCACCAATATTACTTCTTATATTGATAATGTATAAGTCAATGTGTAAGGAAAAGAACATTCGTTGCACGTGTTAGCGCCCTGCCCTAACAATGGTGGCATATAGCTATTGTATCGGAGTTTTGTTTAACTTCTGTTATTTATTGTTTGGAAGTAATCTGTTATATCAAATATATAAATTATAAGTTAAGGTAAATGTTACTGTTTTATTCTCCGTGTGGTGGCGGAGTAAGACTACAATATGTCACCACCCCATCTCATCCCATGGGTGTTGTAAAATCCGACTATTCGTGAATATTATCTTTACGAAAAACTTGAAATTAAACCCTATACCAATCCGTCTGGCCAGCGTGGTATTAATAGGCCAAGTATCCCTCCGTCATAGGAGGAGGCCCGTCCCTGTAGTGGGACATTAATGGGCTGTTATGAAATGTTACTGTTTTATTTGTTTAATGTTATTCTTGAAGTATTGTTATGCAAAAGTTTCTGTGATGCGCTTTCATTGTTGGCAGTAAAGTATAAAATATATCTGCGTTCTACTGACAATCCGCAAAAGGGATCTTTAGCTTTGTGTATCGGGAAATTTTACAAATATGAAATAAACAGACATAAAGAATAACCTGGCTCAAGACAATCATTTGAGTTTCATATAAATAATTGGTTGAGTGTGATTCGAGCCAGCCACCCTCTGCACAGTAGCCCTATAAGCGACCGCTATACCATTTAGACATACTCATTTTTACAAAACTGTATTTAGAATTCTTTGTTTCCCAAATTTACCTTCGTCCCTCGACAAAGTCTCTCTATTAAGTGTGTAATGACACTGTTCTGTAATACACTATGAATAACTAAAATAATACAGACAATAAAAACGATACAGTCAAAAAAAAAAAAAAAAACAGAAGAATGAATTACCTACTCTTTTATATCATAAATGATAAAGTCAATATTATTTGGATTTTCGTTTATAAGTCCTTGGAGAGAAACGTTCCTTTTATTTCTCTCTTGTGTCCTATAAAATAGACGTACCGTGAACAGAGTTGTATTACGAATTACGTCTGTGTTTCCTTACGTGGGCGGTTTATGATACGGAGCAGGAAATGGCCGTGGATATAGACAATAATAAAAAGGATTAAACGCTTGAGTGTATTGGATAAAATTGTTTTAAACTTGTGGTTGTTTTTGTGGTGTTTTTTTTAATAGAAAGTTAACTTATGTGTTTTTATCTTTAGTTTAAGAGTTGGTAATAAACGTATACAGATATTTATTTAATAAATTAATGATAGATTGTGTAAATACGTTTCACGTTTTCATCCCCACATTAGGCGTATGAGCGACACTTATGCAGCGCGCTCGCGGCTCATTGGCTTTCATCATATCATCATAGCAGCCCAATAATGCCCACTGCAGGGACAGGCCTCCTCCCATGACAGAAGGATCTTGATCTTGCTTTCGCTGACCAAATAATATTCTTTACACCAAAAGCACCCCAATCTTTGCTAATGCAAAGAAACGTAATAAAAATGCCGACAAGGCTACAGACAGTAAAGCCAACTAATTGCCTTGTAGGAGTGATAAAAGAAACGCGACGGTTATTAATAAGATTATTTAATTACACAGAATGACAGAGTTAGTATAAAGTTGTTATCACTGAAGTTAAGTTAAATAAGAATAGAACACAATATGTAGAATATAGTAGAATTTAGAGAACGAGTTAGGTAATTGCATACAAATGAAGCGCGGGCGAACGTGCATTCGCCGTCGGTCTACGTCTCGCACTGTTGCTGGCGACCGAGCGGTAGCGGGCCGTTCGTGCAGGTCCGGTCACCGTCGGCTCGCGGGGCGCGCGGGGGGTGCAGCGCGGGCGCCGCGCTAAGTACGTCGGTGCGCGTCGCTAGACTTGCCACGCCCGCCTCGGGTTCGATTCCGGCGGCCGCTACAGTACTCCCCCGCTGAGACTGCTACTGCAGGCGATACTTGTCTGGGAAATGGACACGCCTCCCACTTCTAGTTCTCTTCTCCTCTGCTGGAAGGGGCGATGTAGATGGTTCTGGAGAAGAAGATGGTTGAATTGTTTGTTCTGTGTAGTAAGCTGGTTTTAGGCGGTCAATCGTTACAGTGACCTCTTTTCCTTTGACGTCCAGCTTGTAATATTTGTCATTTCGCTGTACTACTCTGTAGGGACCGGCGTAAGGTGGTTCTAACGGCTTTCGGACAAAGTCCTGCCGCAAGAACACATGTGTTGAGTCATGCAGGCTGTGAGGTATATAGAACGGTCCGTTTCTATGACATGATGCAGGCTTAGGAGAAAGATGAGCAAATTTAGTGCGTAGGCGGGTTACTAAGTCTGATGCATCCTCTGTTTTGTAGTCATCAGTTGGTGACAGGAACTGACCTGGTAGACGCAGTGCCTCTCCGTAGACTAACTCTGCAGGTGTAGCTTGGATATCTGGCTTCCATGCACTTGTAATACCTAGAAGTACTAATGGAAGAACCTCTGTCCATTGCGGCGTTGAGTGGCACATGATAGCAGCCTTCAATTGTCTGTGAAGACGCTCGACCATGCCGTTGGCTGCAGGGTGATAGGCGGTCGTACGATAGTGTTTTGCACCAACCATGACAGCTAAGGACCGGAACAGTTGAGACTCGAACTGGCGGCCACGGTCAGTTGTTATTTTGAGTGGACAACCGAACCGAGATAGCCAGCCCGATACGAGAGCAGCTGCACATGTCTCTGCAGTGATGTCCTTGACAGGATACGCTTCTGGCCATCTGGTAAACCGGTCGACGACTGTGAGGCAGTACCTGTAATCATTTGAACTTGGCATGGGGCCAATTAGGTCGAGGTGGATATGGGAGAACCTCTAGGTTGGAGAAGGAAAATGAGTAAGAGGGGCAAAGGCATGTTGAGTTATCTTGCTGCCTTGACATTTTAGGCATTTACGAGACCACTCTCTACAGTCCTTGCGTATCCCTGGCCATACGAATCTTTGAGTGACCAGTTGCACTGTAGCGGTGTGACCTGGATGACTCAGGTTATCAAGTGTAGCAAAGGCTTGTTGTCGGAACTCTGGCGTTATGTACGGGCGAGGAGGCTGTGTTGACATGTCACAGTAAACTTCAATGGCCATGTTAGGTACTTTTACCTTTTTCAGTTTTAGTGAAGATCCTTTAAGAAGTAGTTCTTGCAGCTCAGGGTCTGTGTCTTGAGATCGTGCAAGTTCCATGTAGTTAATACCTTGAGTTATCTCCTCTATTCTTGATAAGGTATCCGCGACAACATTATGTTTTCCAGGTAAGTAGCGTATGTCTGTTGTAAATTGTGCTATAAATTCTAAATGTCTAAACTGTCTAGGTGAAGGTTTTTCTTTTGGTATATTAAATGCATGAGTTAGAGGTTTGTGGTCTGTCATGATGTGGAATGTTCGAGCTTCAACCATAAAACGAAAGTACTTTACAGCTTCATACATGGCAAGAAGTTCTCTGTCGTACGGGCTGTAATTCATTTGTGCTGAGCTTAACTTTTTAGAGAAGAAACCAAGTGGTTCTGTAGTATTGCCAACTTCTTGATGTAACACCGCTCCTATGGCTAAGTTAGAGGCGTCGGTAACAATGCTCAGTTTACCATCAGGATGAGGGTGAGCTAATAAGGTTGAGTTTGCTAGCGCTGTCTTGCAATCTTCAAAAGCTTGTGATATCTCAGGTGTTACTTGTACTTTCTGTGAACCTTTCACATTTGACCCAGAGAGTAATGCATTTAAAGGTGCTTGTTTTTCTGCTGCGTTTGGTACAAAACGACGATAAAAATTTGTCATGCCTAGGAACCTTCTGAGCTCTTTAATAGTTTTAGGCATAGGAAAGTCTAGAATAGCCTGAACTTTTGACTGTAAAGGTGTAGTACCAGCTGATGAAACTTTAAAACCAAGGAAAGTTACCTCTTGTCTTCCAAGTATGCATTTACTCTTGTTGATAAGGACACCGTACTTCTCGAGACGTGTGAAGACTTGGCGAAGGTGATCTTTATGACTGTCTTCTGACGGCGAGAAGATCAAAATGTCGTCGCAGTAACCATAGGCGAACTCTTCAAGCCCATGCAAGACCTCGTCCACGAAGCGTTGGAATGTCTGTGCAGCATTCCGCAATCCAAACGTCATCACACGAAATTCATACAGGCCGAAGGGTGTGGTAATTGCAGTTTTCTCAACGTCGTCAGGATGCACTGGAATTTGATTATAAACCTTTATGAGATCAATGGTTGAAAATACGGTACTGTTACATAGGTAGTGTGAAAAGTCTTGAATGTGACGAAATGGATATCTGTCTGGAATGGTTCTAGCGTTAAGGGCTCTGTAGTCACCACATGGTCTCCAGCCGTCATCTTTTTTCTTAACTAAATGGAGGGGCGAAGACCATGGGCTCTCCGAACGTCTAGCCGTTCCATTGGTTAGCATTTCATCGAACTCTTTCTTAGCAGCCTTGTGTCGTGCTGGATCTAGTCGGCGTGGTCTACAGGCTACCAGTGGGCCAGGAGTGGTCCTGATGTGATGGACGGTATTGTGGTGTAGTTTCTTGGGCATACCTGCTGGGCGTGTTATATCCGGAAACTCACGGAGTATGTTGTGGTAGGTAGACGCTTCTGAGACTGTCTTGATGGAGACTATTTCCTCTGGTATGACCACACGAGGGACTTTGACTGATAATGACGTCTTCCCATCAATCAGCCGCTGGTTTCTGCAATCCACAAGAATGTCATAAAAACTTAAAAAATCAACTCCGACTATGGGCTTAGAGACATCTGCTATGGTAAATTTCCAGCTTAAGTCACGTCTTAAACCGAAATCTAGATGTAAGTGTATGGGTCCGTATGTATGTATTGTACTTCCATTGGCTGCCGACAATGTGTATTTAGTCGTGACACAGGGCGCTTTGAGTAATGATCGTGGAAACACACACAGGTCAGATCCTGTGTCTATTACAAACTGCATTCAAAAAATTTAATTTTTTGAACGGTCAGTAATAAACAAGCGACCTGGTGAGGTGGGGCAGTCGTGGGCCGCTACTTCCGGCTGCCCGTGGCGTTTCCCGCCACAAATGAACACGGTACCTTACATTTTATTGCTTTTTCTCCGTAATTAAAATGATACCAGCAGTACGGGTGATCCTGTGGCGGCTGTTCTTTTCGTGATGAACTTCGGTAGCGTCGGCCATCAGGGCGAGACCTGGAACGTGACCGTGAGTCCTGCCTGTGTACATAGGAGGTAAGTTTAGCAACTTGTTTGGTTAAAGCGCTTATTTCTAAGGTAAGTTCTTCATATCGTGATGTTAAAGGCTGAGGTGCTGATGCTGACGTGCTTGCCATGGCTACTTGATGAGTAGGTACAGATGGGGCTATTTCATGCACCCTGTCTGCTAATTCAGCCAGGTCGTCCAACGTAAGCTTGGGTTGTGAAGCCGCTATAATAGTTTGCAAGTTATGAGGTAAGCGACCAGTCCACAAGGAAATAAGTACGTCGTCCGGAATTGTAGGACCAGCTAGGTTCCTGAGGTGTCGTAAAAATATTGAAGGCTTACGATCACCGATGTCTTCATGTAAGAATAATTGTTTCAATTTTGTTTCTTTAGACGCACTCAACCGTCTCACAAGTTCGTTTTTCAATTTTTCAAACTTACCAGTCGCAGGCGGCGAACATAAAATGTCTTTAACCTGTGAGGCATACACGTGGTCGAGCTGGGATATAGCGTAATAGAACTTAGTAGAATCGCTAGTTACGTTGGATAACGAAAACTGGCCTTCTAGTTGTGCGAACCACAGCTCGGGATCGTCAGGGTAAAATGGCGGCACACGCACGCCAACACGGAACACGTGCTTCATGTCTTCTTCTGCGGACGCCGTCGGTTTTGTATCACTACCACAGTCAGTCATTATATTTTTAATTATTGTTCTTTCGCGGGGTCACCACTTGTAGGAGTGATAAAAGAAACGCGACGGTTATTAATAAGATTATTTAATTACACAGAATGACAGAGTTAGTATAAAGTTGTTATCACTGAAGTTAAGTTAAATAAGAATAGAACACAATATGTAGAATATAGTAGAATTTAGAGAACGAGTTAGGTAATTGCATACAAATGAAGCGCGGGCGAACGTGCATTCGCCGTCGGTCTACGTCTCGCACAGTTGCTGGCGACCGAGCGGTAGCGGGCCGTTCGTGCAGGTCCGGTCACCGTCGGCTGGCGGGGCGCGCGGGGAGTGCAGCGCGGGCGCCGCGCTAAGTACGTCGGTGCGCGTCGCTAGACTTGCCACGCCCGCCTCGGGTTCGATTCCGGCGGCCGCTACAGCCTAATAGCCGCGACTAATACTTCTGTGGTATAACAAACACGTAACTATTATTACAATTGCCTCATAAATGACAAAAACAACTAGACGCTGACTCTAATGGGCTTTTATCCTCTTAACGAGAATCCATTTTAGCATTTCCACATTAAAACTAGACGAAAATTTTGGAGCAAAATTAAATGAAATTTTATTTAAATTTCAATGTTGCATTTTAGTTTTTTTTAATGGTTGTTGGAAGCGAGGCAGAGACGCTTATGTAGGTAGGAATATTATTATATAATTGTATGGATCATTAAAACTTTGTTCCGTGTTTTCGGGATTCGTGGCTGTGTGAGTGTTGTGGCGAATGTCGATGTTAGCTTTGTATCCAAAACTCTTTGTAAGCAGGTTAAGTACCACTCAAAGCAATATTTCTGTTTATTTATTTTATTTTACCAGACAACAGATCTCTGAATACGCAGATAAGTTATCATTATACAATATGAAGATCTAAAGTCTAATTGATTGTATAAATACATATAATTGTAAGTACATAACATTTATTGTTTACAATCCTTTTGTGGGCTATTAGCAGACTAAGGTATATACCTACTATTTTGATGTTTGTTATTAAATATAAACTATCTGTATGGTGACGGAGTTATTAATTATGACGTGTCGTAAAAGCAAAAGTTCGCAGATATTACTTATATTTATAAAAAAAAAAAAAATTTAAATCGGTCTAGCCTTTTTCGCGAAATCAGGTAACAAACACAAAAAAAAAAAATACAACCGAATTGAGAACCTCCTCTTTTTTGAAGTCGGTTGAAAATAAAAGAAGTAAAACTTGTCATACACCACATAAAAGGGCCCGTCCAATAGGGGGCATTAGTAGGTCATTAAGGTGACGCTATATTCGCTACGATTTTTAGAGTCAGATAAAAAGTATAACAAAAAATAATCCTATACCCGACTGGCCCAATTAGCATTAGTAAGCAGCTACTTTTATTAACGTAAATTACTATTTTGTTTCTAATATATAAAGAGAAAAATAAAAATAAGTATCTTAAAAACCTAACTTTCTTTAATTTAAGAAGTTTCACAATTATAAAGAGCTATTTTTACAGAACAACGTAACTACTCAACTATTAGGTACTTCCCACATTAGGTATGAAACTATATTATTAAGTATATCGTGAGAACTTTTATAAACATAAAACTAATGAATACAAAAGACCTTACTTTGCTTTATTGTCTAAATTAATATTCTTCATACGTCACACAACGCGTAGATTAACAAACTATTTTTTTTTATATACCTAAACACGGTAATGTGACAATATTGAACCTGATAGAAAGCGCAAATAATCATAACAGCCCACTAATGTCCCACTGCAAGGACGGGCCTCCTACCATGACGGAGGGATAATTAGCCTACTAATACCACGCTGGCCAGACGGATTGGTATAGGTTTTAATTTCAAATTTTCCTTCTTTTTATTTCGTAAAAATAATATTCACGGATAGTCCCTTAGTCGGTTCCTACGACACGCATGGGATGGGATGGGGTGGTAACATATTGTATTCTTACTCCGTCACCTCACGGAGAAGGGTCACTATCATATCGTCTTAAACGCAACTGGTAGAAGTAGCATTTGGTCTAAAACGCAGCTGGTCTTACTATCATCTCGTCTAAAACGCAACTGGTAGAAGTAGCATTTCGTCTAACACGCAGCTGGTCTCAGTATCATCTCGTCTTAAACGCAACTGGTAGCAGTAGCATGTGGTCTAAAACGCAGCTGGTCTCAGTATCATCTCGTCTTAAACTCAACTGGCCTTAAAGCTCTAAATATGTTTCTAAAGTGGTAACATCATACGTAAAAAGAAATTCACTATGGGAACCGCTGTCGCCAAAAAACAAAAAAAAACACACAAATAAACTATGAACTAACAAAAAAATTACATATTCGAAGTAAGTTAGAGTAACTTAGAGAAATCTAGTTAAGGTCCAAGAAAATCCCTAGGCTTTTAACTCTACCGTCAAGATTCCTAGCAGCCAATTGTGTCAGCTCAAGGACCGCATCTTCAGTGGATATTCCTGGGCGAAAGCCATACTGATTATCAGCTATGAGCTGATGTTTGTTGATAAATTTATTTAAATTGATATGTATTTATGATCCTATCTAGTATTTTTGAAAGTGCCGATAAGACCGATATCGGTCTGTAATTGTTGACACAATCTCTGTTCCCTCCCTTATGAATTGCAATGAGATTGAGATTTTACGACTGTCTTTTGTTTTGACAGATTTCTTTTGTTTTTTTTAATAACAATAAATATGCAACTTTTTTCTTGACATTAATTGATATTAATTATCTAATTTAATTGTACATCTGCCGTTTTAAGTATTTATTTGCTATTTACCAGACAATTAGGTGTTGTGCCCTTGGCATTTCAAACCAGTTGCGTTTTAGACGACATGAATTTTAGACAAACTCCGTTTTAGACCAGTTGCGTTTCAGGCGACTTGTATTTTTAGACTAATTGATATTTAGACCAGCTGCGTTTTAGACCGGTAGCGTTTTAGACAAGTTGCGTTTTATAACCAGTGACCAGCTGCGTTTTAGACCAAATGCTACTGCTACCAGTTGCGTTTAAGACGAGATGATAGTGACCCACGGAGAATGACTAATGACAAATGCAAGCACACAAACATATTGTTACTAAACAGGGATTTAATGCAGAAACATTAACTATACCACTCTACCACAGAGGTCGTCAATGCTTACAATCTCCTTTTAAAAGTTATAACGTTCTAGCTGTCAAAGTTTGACAGTTGTTTCATGCTTGCGTCTCGCCTGTGAGAGTTAGCGGAGTCGCCGAGACTACTTCCAAGAATTTTTAACTTTAACGTACACTTATCGTTATTTAAAGGTGAAATATTTTCTTTAGTTACGAAATTATGTGAGTGGTTTTTCTTCTTTAAGTAATGAGTAAGTTATATTTAATATTTTCTCTTTATCTATTAGGAATGGACAGCACTTACTTAACATTAGGTAGGTAATAAAAGTGGCTGCTTACTTCAGGCCAGTTAAATTTGGGTTTGGGCTTAGTAATTATTTTTTAACAACTCCAAAAATTCTTAGTCGGACTCACTTATGTCGTAGAACTAGTCTACGACAAGAGTGAGTCCGACTAAGAATGAGTTACTCCGTCATCATAAAGAGAGAGTTCATATTAATATAACAAAATATGTACCTAAATAATATAAAAAAGCTTAGTCTGCTAAAATAACTCATAAAAGGATTGTTGTACTTACCTACAATTATAATTATTTCATTAATTGTAATTCAGATCTAACTATCTAGATCTAAGGGTGAACTGACTAGTTAGGGAAACTGACGAATTAGGAAGACTGACGAGATAACGAAACTGACCAGTTAACGAAATATAAATATCTTTTTTTTTTATTATTTATTTGGCGAAAACCAAGACACACACAAATAATTTACACAATTAACAAACTCACAAAACACACAGAGAAAAAAAAAACGGTACAAAAAAAGAATACAATATAAAATGAATACAGGATAGTCTTAACAATTTTTCAATAACAGATACTGTGTGTGACCTGGTATACTAAAAAGGTCACCAACTCAGCGTATGCCAGGACATAGCATCCTGGCGCTGGTATTATGTTGGTACCTGAAGTACCCACGCCTGTCAGGTGAGCCAGAAAACCTGTTTTAAACTAAATCTATATATCTGACGAGTAAGAACACTGACCAATTAGAGAAACTGACGAGTGGTGCCCTAACTCTCAGATATATCTGTTGCCTTTTATAACAAAATAAATCAACAATAATTTTGCTCTGCGCAGTACTTAACTTGCTTACAAAGAGTTTTTGATAAAGCTAACATCGGCATTCCCCACAACACTCACACAGCCTTGAATCCCGAATATACGGAACAAAGTTTTAATGATCCGTACAATTTTATTCATACCAACCATTAAAAAAACTAAAATGCAACAATGAAATTCAATTTTTTTTCTTTATATTATTCCAAATAATGACGCCACGTCATCTAGTCCCAAACTAAGCAGAGCTTGTACTATGGGTACTAGACAACGGATATACATACTTAAATACTTTTTTATAAATACATAGGAAATACTCAGACCAATGCAAACATTTACGTTCATGCACACAAAGGTTTGCATTGAGCGGGAATCGAACACGAGATCTCTAGGTAACAGCTACCTATGTAACATAACGACTACTCCACAGAGGTCGTCTAAATAAAATTACTTTTTATTTTCCGCCAAAATTTTCGTCTAGTTTTAATGTGGAAATGCTAAAATGGTAACTCGTTAAGAGGATAAAAGCCCATTAGAGTCAGCGCCTAGTTGTTTTTGTCATTTATGAGACAATTGTAATAATAGTTACGTGTTTGTTATCCCACAGAAGTATTAGTCGCGGCTATTAGGCAATTAGTTGGCTCTACTGCCTGTAGCCTTGTCAGCGTTTTTATTATGGGTATTTGCTAATAGTGATTTTGGGAGTAAGAATATAATTTGGTCTTCAAACGTGAGATTACTTTTGAGAGAACTCTAGACTAACAGCCTCAGTAGCTAAGGTGTCATGTACGGTGGCTGCAGTGGGCGTTCGCGGCTTCGAATCCCATTGTTTGTGCAATCCTTAAAATTATTGTTTTAAGCCCCAAAGAACTTTTGCCCATTATTTTCAAGTTCTTAAGGGAACCTTACAAATATAAAATTAACAGGCGCACGTATTTAACTACAGCATGTAACTTATCAGTTTTTTAATGTAATGCGATTTAAATTGCTACTTTTTATAGGTTCAATGTATGTGTGAACGCAGTGTCCCCCAACTTCCTCCCTTAATTTAGTATGATTCCTATTACCAGAGTCGGATAAAATATGGCATTACGCCGACACTGGCATTAGGTACGCATTATTTTGTTTACAACTACAAATAATCGCAACTTCAAATTATAATAATATTACTAAAAGCTTATCGTCCCACTGCAGGGCTAAGAGCCCCTTTTCAGAATTTGTTTTTTACGATCTCAGACCAAATAAAAAATAAAGACGTAGCGCTGTCAACAGAAAAATTAAGCAGGTTTTGTAAACATGTCGCACGCTATAAATAATAGGGTATTAAGTCTGAAAAACCGTTTTTTTTTTATTTTGAATTCGGAAACCTAATTTTTTTCTCTATAAATTGGTAAGAAAATAGTATTTAAATTCCAAATACTTTTTGAAATATAACGATACAATTCTTTCTTGACTATTTATGCACCCTATTTTCGAGATAGGTAAGACAGTCGCATCTTAGTTGATTCAGTAGCCGGGCATCGTTCGTGGCCGTCGCACGTATCTTTCTGAGTTACAACCCGTCCAGTCGTCAATATCGAATCAATCTATAAAGTTGTAAGTATTCTAAACAGTATTATGTAAAGTTAATACCTTATTGCTTGTTAAAATTGATACTAGTTTCATGTTTTATTTTAAATAATACTGTCTTGCCTGTTCAATATAATATAATTTGGTAATTTTAACGAAATAATATTAAAATAATACTTTATAGCTCCCGATTTGCTTGAGATAATTCTGTACATCTTGTCAATTGTATTTTATGGTTGCAAGTTTCAAGTAAAATACTACCTTTTAAGTTGTTATTATATTTTTTCTTTTTTAATTTTAGTTATAATCAAAACAATGAAGCGAAGTAGGAAGGCTGGTTTAATAATGAAAGCAATCAGCAATCGCCTAAGTACACCGGACAGTTCTTAAAATGAAGAAAACAAAGACCCATTTGCTCATCATCATCATTTCCCTGCCCTTATTCCAATTTTATTTGGGGTCGGCGCAGCATGTTTTTTTCTTTCATACTGTCCTATCGGACGTCATCTCACTAGTAACACTCTTCGCAGCCATATAGCTTTTCACACAATCCATCCATCGTTTCTTTGGTCGTCCTCTTCCCCTATATCCATCCACACACATGTTCAGCACCTTCCTCACTACATGACTCTCATTCCTCCGCATAACATGCCCATACCATGACAGCCGGCTGCCACGTAATTTTTCTGCCACCGGTGCCACTTTCAAATCTTCTTACATACTCATTTCTTACTCTATCTACTCTCGTAACACCACACAGATTGTCTTTCATTCATCCCTTTTCTGGCCAACTCTCTGATCCATACAGGACGGCACTGTAATCATAGTTTTATAGATCTTCCCCTTAAATTAAGGGGACTGTGGGGGTCACAGATGGTTCCCGTGAAGCAATGACCTGCTGCCATTTCATCCATCCTATGTTAACTCGGTTCTTGACCGCCCGATCTACTTGGCCATCGCTTTGAATGAAAGAACCGAGATACCGGAAGACAGAGAAGACTAGAAGGCGCATGCCGTTAAGCGCTATGGCTTCAGGACTGCCAACGCTCTAATCTGCTCTGGATCTTAGGTCCATCCTCCCCAACCAAAACAATGTAATCGGCAAACACTGCACCAGGGTGCCATGTCCTGTATGCCCGCCGTCAAGGCGTCCATTATCAGTAAGAGGTAAGGACTTAAAGCCGACCCTTGGTGCAAGCCTACCGCCACACTGAACTGGTTGGAGTTGCAAGACGATCGGACGTATAACTGGTTTGTCTTTACATAGCACGAATTAACTTCACATACTTCCCAGGTACAACTTTCTCTTTCATGGCCCACTTCAATACTTTTACGAAGACCCATTTGCTGACAGTGACAACAGGGATCTAACGTATGTCCCCAAAGTATCACATTTGATTTAGTTTGATAGTTTTGTTACTGTAGGTACCTACATAATGTTGTTAAATTATGTTTCTTTCATATTGAGTTTCTTTTTTATTATAACTAATTACGATACTAAAACAAATAGAATTTCTAGATTTTCTAGATGCAATCAATATTTAATTTATTATTGGTATTCAAGCAAAAAATATCAACCAGAAACAACTTGGTCAAACGCCTAACTTCTGCGTCTTGGGGGGCAGCCCCACATGTTGTCAGGACTACGGGTCTGGCATTGTCCTACACGGCAGGAGAGTATGCGTCCGCGGTATGGCACCGTTCGGCTCACGCAGGTATGGTCGACTCTGCCCTGAATGAAACATGCCGTATAATAACTGGCTGCTTGAAACCTACCCCATTGGTCAAATTATACTCATTGGTCGCCATTGCTCGACCTGGTTTTCGCCGTCAGGTCATTTGCGAAAGTGAAAGGAAAAACAAGAGACCGACCCTCGTCATCCACTTTACTCGCACAATATACCCAGGGCACGCCTCAAAAGTCGTAAGAGTTTTTTTGCGACACACACGTGCACTGTGCGGTGACCCCAGTAAGGCTAGACTGGACGGGTGGGCCTCAAACTTTGCACCACCGGCGGACTTCATTCCACCCGCTGAACATCTTCCACCTGGTTGCGAGGAGCAGTGGCCGATCTGGAGGTCGCTCAATAGGCTACGTACCCAAGTAGGCCGCTGTAACTCTAACCGGACTAAATGGGGTTATCTGATAGTGGATGTGGGTGCGGTTCTCTCGTCCAGGACATGGAACACTTTGCCACTGAACACCAGAAGACCTAAAGAGTGCCAACGATAATGCTGTTGCTGTCGCTGGTTTTTGGGCAAAACACATCTAAAATATATTTGAAATTAGACTTATTGCCGTCGAAACGAAGAAGAAGAAGAATTATAATCCCTTAGCCATGTAGGCAAAAGATAATTTCTGTGCTGCTTAATATAGTATCAATATTAATTACAACTGGTTATCGAAATGATTTGGTAAATTTTGGTTAAGCTAGAGAGTAGCAAGTTAAACTTAAGAGCTATTTGAACTGCTTAAAGGGTATCATCTTTTTCTGTTCCCATAAAACTATTAATATTAAAAAAACTGTTATAGATACACAAACTAAACTTAACCAGCATAAAGAAGGATAGTGTACTTTTAAATCTAGAGATAATTTTAAATATTTGAGTAAGTAAATCCGAATCTATGATTTTTTAAAACTTCAATACGCGATATCTCAAAACAACGTTTTCGAAATAATACCCTTTTGTTTGTGACGTGCGATGTGTGCATTAAGGAGTGCTGCCATGCAGTGAAAACTAATTACCCTAAAGATAAAGATAAGATAAAGATATTTATTTGCATTAAATATGGTGCATACATATAGGTCTTACAATAATTATAGATCTACATATTTAGCCAAGTTATTGGCGTACAAATATTTTTACACAATAAATTAATAATAATAATAAAAAAAAAAAACAAAAATACATTAATCATAAATTAAAATATAACAGCAATTATTTTTTCATTCGATTAATTAATAACACAATAAACATTAAACAAACAAGTAATAAATTATTAAATAAATTAAATAACAATTTTAAATTAAATGATCAATTATTATTTTTATTTTTTAAAAACTCATAAAACCCTAATATTTGTCTAAGTACTGGCAGACTGATTAAGTTCATGGATAAGTTTAATTTTAAAATTGTATATACCTAGGTATTTTCCTTTTAGTATAATAGTATGTTTATTCCGACAAGATTGGGTAAAAAATAAAACAATTATTATTCCAAAATCATTTAATTTATGAATAATCACAACAAATCGTATGTTAGTAACTGGAGTGTTTCCGTGACCTGGGTGTTATCAACTATGCGGAACGCATGTCGCTGCAGTCGGTCTAGGGTTTCTATGAGATACTTGGCAGAGCCATCCCAAAGATGCGAACAGTACTCCATGCTGCTCTGAACCTGCTTTTTGTAGAGCAGGTACCGCTGCTCCGGAGTGAAGTATCGCTGCACTTTGTTCAGGATGCCAAGTTTACGTGAGACTGTGGTGATCACTCCTTCGTACATGTTCTCTTTACAACTTTTAGATCAATTCTTGATGGTACCGATTTTGGTAACAATCCTAATCTCAGCACAAGCAAAACTAACCTTTTCTTTTACTTAGTTTTATACTAAAACAAGAGACTCTGACATGAGGCTTGTCAAATAATGTGATGGAAAAATACGACAATGAATTTCCTTGTAAATATTTTATTATGATAAAAGAGAATATAAAATAAAATGCATTGCCATAATACTATTTTTACGGGTCTTACTCGCGGTGTTACTAATTATCCTAGATACTAGTTATATAAATACCTAGGTTTTTCTCCGACGTTTCGGCCGACTTGCAAGGGCCGTGGTCGCGGAGGGACTGGTGTCAGCGGAGCGTCGTCCTTGTGAAGTGCGGGGAATGGAATCTACCCTCACTTTGTTGACATCCTGAGTATTCGCCGTATTGTAGGTACTTCGACACACTACACTAATGACGTCTCCCGGCTTTTGAGCTGCAACACTGTGATGATGTTTGCACTTGTTGATGACTGGATTCCATGTAGTAGATAATCTATATCCGTCCTCCCGGTTGAAATTATTGTGTTTTTTGATTTCAACCGCTTCACGTACTATCCTGGAGTAATAGTGACGCTCGGTGGATAAGACCTTTGGGTTGTGTAATTCTATCCAGTGGTTAGTTCCAGACTCCAACAAGTGCTCAGCTATTGCAGACTTGTGGGTTTGTCGGTTTTTCACAGCCGCGATGTGTTCCTTGACCCTTTCCGCTATTGTCCGTTTGGTCTGTCCGATATAGGAACTACCACAGCTGCAATCAACCTTGTAGACGCCAGGTGTTTGTAAGGGAATGACATCCTTTGGGCTGCGCAGGTTGTGTGCTACCTTAGAAGGCGGACTATATACATATAAGGTAGCACACAACCTGCGCAGCCCAAAGGATTGTTGGAGTCTGGAACTAACCACTGGATAGAATTACACAACCCAAAGGTCTTATCTACCGAGCGTCACTATTACTCCAGGATAGTACGTGAAGCGGTTGAAATCAAAAAACACAATAATTTCAACCGGGAGGACGGATATAGATTATCTACTACATGGAATCCAGTCATCAACAAGTGCAAACATCATCACAGTGTTGCAGCTCAAAAGCCGGGAGACGTCATTAGTGTAGTGTGTCGAAGTACCTACAATACGGCGAATACTCAGGATGTCAACAAAGTGAGGGTAGATTCCATTCCCCGCACTTCACAAGGACGACGCTCCGCTGACACCAGTCCCTCCGCGACCACGGCCCTTGCAAGTCGGCCGAAACGTCGGAGAAAAACCTAGGTATTTATATAACTAGTATCTAGGATAATTAGTAACACCGCGAGTAAGACCCGTAAAAATAGTATTATGTATACAAATCGCGATAATTTAAAATCTGCATTGCCATATTTTTCTTTTATTTATAAATAGGTATACCTAATGTTACTTTTCCATTACTTACCCCATAAACGGGGAAAATTCTGACGCTTACTAGTGCCAACATTTGTTGAGGTTTTGTGTTCCAGGCCGTCATCATAAGTCAATAATATTAATAATTAAAATTATGAGTTTTTATATTTACTTACGTATGATATGTGATTCCATCTGGCTTTTTTTTTTAAGATTGGTTTTTGTACCCTTTTACGACACAATTAGGCATTTTCCAGAATAAATAATGAAAAATGTTTATATGTCAGACTCTATTGACAAACTAGCGCCAACTGAACAATTAGGCGTAGTTTGGGTAGTAAATGTGTGCGTGTAACTTGTATGTATAGAGCGAGGCGTAGTTTTGAATACTTCAACCGAGTGTTCGCAGCGCTACGTCTTTATTTTTTATTTGGTCTGAGTTTACGATCTGCATTTTTTGTTTTTGAATACATAAATTGCATCCCGCCATCTCTACAAGTGCCAGCCTCGCTGCCGCTTTCTCTTGCTTTGATTTACAGCATATACTGTAACTAAAGTGTCATGTTATTTGTTTGTATCAATAGTTCATTTTCCGTAATTCCGTAAGCACAATAAGAACAAAACGGTTTTTGATGTAGACTTAAAGAAATAGGTATGTATAATAAAAGTTTTCTTTCCTGTTTATATCAATATTGTTTTGATTATTAATTTCCCATAGTACCGTGAACTCAATAACCGAATAAAGTCCTCACGGAAAAATTAAATTAGAAAAAAAAACACAGACTGAGATTGAAATGAAAAATACCTTAATAAGCTTTACCCCAAAAGGATCACGGTCCTTGAAACCTCCCCCTCTCCCTCTTCACACTCAAATTTTGAACAGACTGTCTTGACAGAAACTTTTTGAAAAATTTGCGCTTAATAAAGAAACTTTTTAGTGAGGCCTTTTTTTGCCGGCACACTCATTTTTGGCAGTGATTAATGGCTTTTGCTTCTGTTGGTGTTATGAAAGTTAAATTTTAGGCTTTGTAATCAGATTTTAGATTCGTTTTAGATAACGTTATAGACTTTTCTGAGTTCTAAAGTTTACAGGTAATGAAAACATTCTAGCCCTTTTCACGATCTTGGTGTTATGAGACGTGCGCCTTTTTTATAAATTAATTACAAAAAGTTTATAAAATATACCGAAACTAATTTATACTAAACATAGAAACAGTTTTTCTACCTCTACATTACGTATAGGTAAAATGTTTACCCAACATTTTAAGGTGTCAAGGACGTGAACAATCTGTTATGAAGTACAAACGTAAGGAGAAAAATCAAAGCAATATTTAGGAAAAGAATTTGATAAAATCACCTTTCTTGTCGTTGAAAATAACTTGTTTATTATTGTCGCTTGTAATATTCTTAACAGCCCATTAATGTCCTACTGCAGGGACGTGCTTCCTCCCTTGACGGAGGGATACTTGTCAGACTAATACCACGCTGGCCAGACGGATTGGTATAGGGTTTAATTTCAAGATTTGCTTCTTTTTATTTCGTAAAGATAATATTCACGAATAGTCCCGTAGTTAGTTTTTACGACACCCATGGGATAAGATGAGGTGGTTTCATATTGTATTCGTACTCCGTCACCACACGGACCCTGTTATATAATTATACTAAAGTTTAGTGGTCACCCATTGTGTTTTTCTTGTAATATTTGTGTGTTATCCGCAGTCTTTATTACCAAGGTCTGCTTAGTTTGGGACTAGATGGCGTTGTGTACATGTGTGACCTATTTTATGTTAAACACCAGTAGGTAATGTCGGCAGGTAAATTATCGTGGTCAATAAACGTCAGATACATTGCTTCATGGCATGACTAAACTGTGTTTATGTCGTATTATATCTACAGTATTTACGATCTGTGTATTAATTCTGATTTGGGTTATAGCTTCGTATTGTACATGGGAAGAATGCTTAAGTTTCATTACAGTTCAGATACATTCTCTTTTTCGTAAGTATTTATGTACTTATAATAATCTTTTTTCTATTCACATTGTCTCTGTCATGTCTTTAATAAAATAAACCGGTTGAGTGCGAGCATAGAGGGCTCCGTACATTCCTATTTATTTTTCCGCCAAAATACGATGACGTCAGGTCTCAGCTGTCAAAATATTAATTTTCCTGCCAAAATGTCTGTCTTGACAGAGATCCGGACGCACAGACGGACAGACAGACGGACAACAAAGTGATCCTATGAGGTTTACGTTTTTTCAAAATCGGTACCTAAAAAATAAAATTTTACTGAAAATTTCACTTCTGTAGGCCAGAATAAACAGCGTCACCTCGCAAAAACAACCGAGAAATAAACGGCTTCATTTACAAGAATCAACTTTTTTCGTGATTTCGTGATATTCCTAAGATTTCCCTGGCGATTTTGCGAAATTCGTAGAATCCCCGTTACTTGCGACAAAATTATTTTTATATTTTTTTTTTAATCTCAGCGACACATGTATTGTCTTGATCTCTAGAGCATAATTATTTTTAAGTTGTAAACACAAAATGAATGCCACGCAAACTCAATACCTATAACCATATAAAATCTCCGTGTGGTGACGGAGTAAGAATACAATATGTCACCACCCCATCTCATCCCATGGGTGTCGTAAAAACCGACTAAGGGACTATCTGTGAATATTATCTTTACGTAATAAAAAGAAGGAAAATTTGAAATTAAACCCTATACTAATCCGTCTGGCCAGCGTGGTATTTGTAGGCCAATTATCCCTCCGTCATGGGAGGAGGCCCGTCCCTGCAGTGGGACATTAATGGTCTGTTATGATAATATAAAAACCCTTCTTGCGTAAGTAGGTATGTATTTTCTTAAAATTTACAATTTTATATAAAACCCACTTCACAGAAGTTCGTTTATAATAAAAACATGTAAAATAATAATTTATGCGCAAACTCTTATCAAGGTCTATAAAATCTGTAAGGTCTATATTTTGTTTTTATCCTAAAACGAAATCCTTTAATAACATTATTTTAACCCTATTTTAGTCTTGCATAATAATATGTTTAATCTTGAAATACTTAGTATTATTTTTGATACCTTAAAAATACGTTCATAGTAATAGACTATATACCTACGAGTATGTACCACTGCAGAGACAGGTTACGTCTCGTTACGAAAGGAAACTTAGCAACAGAACAAAAGAAGAATCGATTCAATAGGTATTGTGTATTAAAGTCATTTACCACTTACGCTAAAGTTAAACTCCTTGACAAACTTCTGAGAAAATATTGAGTACGAAGTAATCCGTTATACTTACTTGTTTGGAGTATTAAAACTTATATAAGTATGACAAAGTATTAAACTTTAACCATTGTGTTAAGCCTTAAAGTGTAGCTTAAGGCATGCTACCAATAATGTAAGTTTTAGTGCATTTTTAGTTTTATTTTGTAAATAAAATTTATTTTCTAGCATTATGTAAAAGACAAAATAACTTATAAAATAATGTTACGGTAGATAAAAAAAGAAAATTCTAGTAATGATACTTCTCACACATTCTCTTACTAACTTGGCAAAAACTTACTTATATAAATAAATAATTTCTTTATTATTACATACATACATATTAAACGTAGTAAACACCCAGACCATACAAACATTAATGCGTCGATAAGAGTCAAACAAACGTATCACCAAAAACTCTGAAATTTTGTTTTATAAATGTTTTGTTTAAGTGGTTCTACACGACCCCCCAAAAGGATGTATTCATATAGAAACTAGTTTCTGAGTTTCATTAGAAAGAATCAGAAGAAAGTTTATTTTCATCGTGTTTTTCACTGTTATCCTTTTCGTTTTTAGTTAGTTCCAATTTAACGGTTACGAATTTATTTGATTCAAATTTTTTCCATAATTCACAATTTCTATTCAGCGATAAAAACGTTACAACGTATACGTTCTGTTATTTTTAAATATATATGAAAATAATAAGTGCCTTATAAACGTAACAACATAAACGTTCCGTTATTTTAATGTACATTTAACAGTGTCACACGTAAGTGTGGCAGTTTTTGAAAAAACTTTAAATATTTATAATTTATCAAAATATTGTTATTGTATTTTTATGCTATTTAACTCTATAATAACTATTTAGTCCTTATTTTGGTATATATTTTTTTCGTCTACCTGTTATATATGAAATAATAAAGTAGTTCAAAGTTCAAAACAGTGGAATTTTCACACATCTTTAGCTCTTCTGTAAAGTGTCAAAATGCCAATATGCTTGTTTAGCCTTTACAAACGAGAATAAGAAAATGTTGCCTTCAGTGTCAAACGCGAACACCGCTCAATAAAACGCAGCGACAGCTAAAGGCAGCACTGATTGTCAATAGCGCTTGTACCATGAATGACGCGTAATTTGTTGGTAACGTCGCGTCGCTCGGTAAAGGGGCGCTCTATGCAGACTTAAGCGCCGATTACACTAGACTACATGTAGTCAACTACATCATGTAGGAGACTACATGTAGTCCAGTGTAATCACATGTAGGACAGTGTATACAGAACGTCCTCTAACACTAAAAAGTTAGGACGTCCTTATGTAGGAGACTACATGTAGTCTAGTGTAATCGCTGCTTTACAGAAACATAGTAGTTGTTAGAATCCACGAGTGTAAGTTAAGGTGAAGTAAAGCTAGCTTGTAAAGTATAAGTATATCTAAGTACTTTCTGTTCTTATACGCGGGAACAAGACATGTGATTATGTATACCGTATTTATCCTTACTTGATTTATTTAGTAAACAAACACCACATATTGCAAATTCACTAGTTTTTACATCAATCGCACACTTTGATACTGATGAAAATTTCTGGAAAGTAGCATTAAACGTTTATGCAATAGAAAACACGTAAATCACTTTGATTTATCCACTATCTTTCGTAAATTTTAAATAAATGTATTTTTTTCCAACATTAAATTTCACAGATAAAATTATTTTTACGATTTGACATTTGTAGATTATAGAATTTTGTCCTTGATTCCTATACATTTTTCAAAGATTAAAGACTAAAGTCTTTAGTCTTTGGTTGACACGACGCCATTTATATGTTTACGTTTTAGAGCAAGTCTGTTTAAATAGACAGTAGGTATAGATGAAGGGATAATAATAAACAAATAGAATGGTCCTCAAATTAGACATTTCACTTTCCTTATGTCAAAGTTTCGTTCTATTGTTTGCCTTAAGATATATTTAACGAAGATTTCCTTAGTCTATTTAAGACGCCCTTAAGGATTTACCTTAACCCTACACAGTAAGTATCCCTAACATATTTATCACGACTGCATCTAAAACACTATTCTCATAACCAGCAACACAACTTCCATACTCAAGCAAAGACAGTAATAATGAGCGTAGTAGTCACATATCACTGGCAATAAAAGTGTAACCTATACTTTATCCTGTGTTACAAACGACTCGGGGGTAAGCCAGATGATTCCCTGCTTTGTGCAATTCTAGCAATATTGTAGCTAGTAAGCAACAAAATCTAGGTACCTCCTATGTCTATACCTCTATACTAATATTATAAAGAGGTAAAGTTTGTGTGTTTGTGACGTTGTAGGCGTTAATCTCTGGATCTGCTGAACCGATTTTAAAAATTTACAAACACACAATATGCACAAACTTTACCTGTTTATATTTTTATAATATATGTATAGATTAAAACCATTTCACAAAAACTTTTACAAACGTTTTTTTGACATGGTTTTTTAACTTTATTTTGAGTGATGGATAAGCCAATAGAGTAATAAATACGTTCTATATTTGACCTAAACGCGTATTTTAATTACAACATAATTATTAAAATACGCGTTTATATCGCAAGCATATACTGGTATATTATTTTTCATCGTAACAGCCCACTGATGTCCCACTGCAGGGACGGGCCTCCTCCCATGACGGAGGGATAGTTGGCCTACTAATACCACGCTGGCCAGACAGATTGGTATAGGGTTTGATTTCAAGTTTTCCTTCTTTTTATTTCGTAAAGATAAGTCACGGATAGTCCCTTAGTCGGTTTTTACGACACCCATGAGCTGAAATGGGGTGGGGACATATTGTATTCTTACTCCGTCACCACACGGATTTTTAGTAAAATAGTTAAATAAAAAATACGAAATATACCTATATCCTAAACGCGTATTTTATTAAGTGGGTGATTCTTTGAGCCCAACATTTTCGATGTCTAGAGGTTTTTCTTTGTAACTAACAGACCAACCAAACTGCAATTATTTTTTAAACATAGTTTAGACAATTACCTATCTTGCACACAATAATAGTTTATTATATATTTAAAAAAGAATATTAAAAAGCGTTCTTCTGATTAATATGGTGTGTCCGTACCCCAGTTTCTTGAACGTTAGTAACAGTAACATTTTTTCTTATTAACGAATCGATGTGCGTTATAGATATTACGATAGAATATTAGTTGTTTCTTTACACAAAAAAAATGGTACTAATATTTGCGATAGTTTTTTAATAAAAAAATAATTTGGGAGTGTCCGGCACAAAAGTCTGATTCATATTCGCGCTCTTTACTTGAACGTACCTAGCTATAAGTACGAAACATCAGGAGATCCCTTCTAGTGCTGGTGGTAGCCAGGGACTCTGCTGACGTGGTCACGACGTTACATGTGGCTGGTTCGTGTTGTTGCGGAGATATAAATGTAAATATCTGATTCATATTACTTTGGTTTACCTGTGTTTCTGATTACTATTTTGGCTGTTATAAAAAAATTAAATGGTTTTCAAACTTGAATCTGCTGGAAATATAAGTCAATTGGGGACTAAAAACCTATGTATAAATAGCAATCCTTAATTGTATACGTGTAGTGATTTACCGATGTTAAAAGGCAAAATTTTGATTTATATGTGCCTGATTCATACGGTAAATATACTATATTAATCAGAATTTCACACATATTGTTAATATGGCGGCAGGAATAATGATTGATATTGTCAAGTTTTCAATGCCTCTAATAACTAGATTTAGGTGTGGTGATAATCATTCTGATTATCAACTGTGATTTTAATAAATAAATGACTGATTTTTATAACTAGAATTTCATTTTTGTTCCTAATTCTGATTTATATGACCTCAAAAAATTTAAAGTTAATTATCTCGAAAACCATTTCATAAAAAAGTGTGACTTTTTCAGACATTGTATATTAGGTTATCATCTTTGACAAAAACATGTTTTATAAGCCAAAATGAGAAAAATAAATTTGCCCATATGAATCAGACAAAGAATTGAATTTCGGAGAAACACCCAAGTATTTAGTTTAAATATAGGTACATCATTATATATTTATTTTTATAAAGTACAGGTTTATTTATGTGCTTCCATATTGCATAATTAACCACCGTTTAATAAACTTAGCAGAATATAAATTTTATTTAATTACGTTATGGAAAAGTAAAGACATACAAAAAACATGGTAAAATACTTAGGAGAGTAGAACAATAGTAATAGAACAATTAAAGTAAATGATTATTATTCATAAAAATTACCCATTATATTTTAATAACAGTTTTGTATACTTAAACAATTGTTTTCATTTACGCATAAAAATAATATTATACCTAATTATAGTTTATAATTAAAGTTTTATGTATATTTTAAGTATATTAATATTTTTATAGACGTGAGATAATTAGACATTTAATTGTGTATAATTACTTTTTGTTTTTTTAAACGTATTTAAAATGTATATATTTATTGTAACCAACAATTTATCTTGTTGTGTACCTACAGCATAACCGTTTCCGAACCAATTTGCATAAAACCTGAATATGTATGCTAGGTTTGCACGCCCATCTTAAAAAAATGACAAAGTCATCTAACTAAAAATGAACTCGAAGGAAGTTTCATTTTAATACTTCTAACATTCTACTTTGACCATTGGTTATAATAACAGTTTTGAATAAATAGCTGTTTTGATATACTTAGTTATTTATTATGAAAATAATGTTATAATTATTAAAGTTTATTATTTAATTTTATGTAAATTTTAAGTACTTTTAGAATATTTTTTAAAGACGTGAGATACTTAGATATTTAATTGTGTATAAATTAAATACTTTATTTTAAGGAATATTTTCTAACAACATTTTATTACATTGTGTAGGTACCTAGAGTATAAATATCAATTTGCATAAAACCTAATTAAGTATGATAGTAAGGTTTCCTTGCCAATTAAAAAAAAATAACAAAGTCATCTAACTAAAAATGAGCTTGAAGAAAGGTTTGTTTAATTGTTAGATTCGTTTTTTTTATTTTTTTGTTGATTTATATAGTTTAAACCTTATATCAATGTATATTATACTTTCACATGTTTTTTGACAAATAAAAGTATCTTTATCTTTCATTTTAAAACTTCCGCGTTACGAAGCATTTGGACCATCTTTGTTTGAAGCTTATGATCTGACCCACATAGCATGTTAAAGCCCGATTTACACATCGACAAGTACAGTAGCGAGTTAAGTAGGAAGTTGTTGATTAAGTTGATTTTAATAGATTTCCATCCTATTTTTTGGCGAGTTAAGTTAGCGAGACGCGAGAGAAGGGGCTACTTCGTACTTAACTCGCCAAAAAATAGGATGGAGATCTATTAAAATCAACTTAATCAACTACTTACTACTTAACTCGCTACTGTACTTGTCGATGTGTAAATCGGGCTTTAGAGGCACATTGACGATCGGGAAGGATTACTCCGGATATTTCTAACACGGCACGCTCCGTAGAATTTCATTTTATTTTTATTTTATTGGGGCGTACTTCATTGAGCGTAACAAAAGTATTATTCTGTTCCAAAGTTTCGCTAGGGAATTGGCTGTATTTTTCAGATATATGTTATGAAATATAAAAGTTTCTGGTAATAGGATTTGACATATCGCCAGTTAAAGCTATACGTTTTCAAGGGAAGATATAAAAGTTGTTATTAAGGTGATACATTGATAAAATGCACTATCTTTCATCAACTACTACAGGACTATGAAAAGACCTATTGATCTAGAATTTTAATATAGGTAAATTGATACCTTTAACTAGGTTTTTGTAATTACCAAAACGCGATAGCTTGATTTTGGCTCGATCATATTTATTTTTGAAAACACCTCTACAAAAACAGGTTTTTACATATTACACGGAAAGTACACTGTCATTATGCTTAGGAATTACTCAAATACATTCGTAACATCAATATTAGTATTACTGTAGAATATCATTACATAACTACAACCAATAATTTTTAATGAATCAAATAAGATTTTAGCAATTTCTAAGCGCTCCGGATCGTTGCGGGCGCATCGCAATTTCAGACCTTATACCGATTAGTTAACGATCGATACAGAATGAGTACGGTCGACGATTCAGTCGGGCGATGGCCCTCTTCGACGCTGGACCTGTGCATGTCTACTCACCGTTCGTACTAAATTTTATCGCGTAATTTTTAATCGTAGGTAAAATATATAGGTTAGGTTTAAAATATTTATACCGAAGTTTTTATTAATACTTTGTTCTCTTTTATAAGTAAATAATAGTATTATTTTATAATAGTTATTTCGATAACATTGGTTCGTAAAATATTTTTGTAGTTATGTCTTTTATAAAACTTAGGTAAAGTTCGCCATAACTCAACTAAGTACCTATATAGTTACTGTTGACCCTTTTGATAATGCAAGCGTTTGTTTATATAAGCGATTTTAGACTATATGCTCAAGTGTAATAAGTTTTATAACCGTTTTCGTCAAGATCACGTAATTGAAACGGCCTCAGTGGCGCGGGCAGTGCGGCCCGGTCGCGGTAATGGCTTGCGTGCACGAGGTCGCGGGCTCGAATCCAAGCAAAAAAGTTGTTTGAGCGATTCACAAATTACTGTCCTGAGTTCGGATGTTCTTTGTAAAAGTCTCCGCGACAGTACCTAGGAGTTGTGTGAAACTGAAAAAATCAAAGAAATAATATTACTCACCTATTTTATTTGCAAGCTTAGGTAGGTAGGTACTTACTGATAAGATCTAAATAATACTTTTTACTTTCGCGGAAACTTTTACAAACATGAAACAAACGAACACAAAGAACGTCCAGACTCAGGACAGTTGTTTGTGGATCACACAAAAAAATTGTCTTACGTGAGATTTGAACTCTCATGCACTCCACCGCGGGAACGTTTACAAACATGAAACAAACGAACACAAAGAACGTCCAGACTCAGGACAGTTGTTTGTGGATCACACAAAAAAATTTCTTACGTGATATTTGAACTCTCTCGCACTCCACCGCGGGAACGTTTACAAATATGAAATAAACGAACACAAAGAACGTCCAGACTCAGGACAGTTGTTTGTGGATCACACAAAAAATTTTCTTACGTGAGATTTGAACTCATGCATTCCACCGCGGGAATGTTTACAAACATGAAACAAACGAACACAAAGAAAGAACGTCCAGACTCAGGACAATTGTTTGTGGATCACACAAAAAAATTGTCTTACGTGAGATTTGAACTCTCATGCACTCCACTGCGGGAACGTTTACAAACATGAAACAAACGAACACAAAGAACGTCCAGACTCAGGACTGTTGTTTGTGGATCACACAAAAAAAATCTCTGCCTTAGGCAGTGGCGGGCGCAGTAATCGGTAATCGTAAGTCAGCATGAAGAGTCCACCAGAAGGGCGAGACGAGACGAGAATTGAAATCGCACCGAACTCTTTCCACCAAAAATTGACATCGCGACATGCGTGTTTCTTGTTAATGTATTTTGAACTCTATTTAAGAAATAATACGGTTCATTTTTACACAAACAAAAAGTAGCAACAAACAACAATAGGCCTATCGCGAGAAGCGAGTGTTTTTATTACAAAGTTAATATAAGTATACTCTATTTCCTAAGCAATACGGTTCATTTTTACATAAAGATTTCAATTTTTGCCTCGTTTCTTCCCTCTGGTGGAAAATCACCTAGAGTTCAAATCTCACGTAAGACAATTTTATTTGTTCCATCCACTAATTATTGTCCTGAGTCTGGATGTTCTTTGTGTCAGCTAAGTAAATGTTTGTAAATACCCCGCGACACAGGACAATACATAGTGGGGCTATTGTATTTTTTTTAAAGTTCTATTGTTTTGCGTGAGATTCAAACCCGCGACCTCGTGCACTGCGACCGCTACCCCGAGGCGGTCAAATTATTTTTGTGATCCCCAAATCATTGTCCTGAATCTGGATGCGCTTTGTGCCTTCATAATACCTTGCGCGGGTGTAAATAAAAAAAAAAATAGGGGCTACATGTATAAACATAATAGACCGGTAGATAGGTTTTTCTGTAACAGAATTTTCTGTTACCTACCGCGGACTGACGTCACAGTATAACCAGTAGTCAAACTGGGCCGAATATTTATTATAAATGGGTGCGCGGTACGTAAACAATAGTAAACATGCGATCTACTTTGTGTTTCCATTTAGTTTTGTAATTGTAAATTAATACGTTTTATTTTTCTATTTTATATTTAAATAAATAGGAAGTGTTCTGTAAAAAACGTGTTGTTTTATGATTGATACATTTAATTTAAAGAAACATGTATATGTTTGTATTTGTATCCACCATGTTTGTGATATAAATAAAATACTAAATTATAATATTAAGAAGGTACTTAACAAGTCATTCAGTAAAGTAGGTACAGTACCGGGCCGTTTATATTGCATATCAACCTATAGAAAAATACAATCGGTCAATTTCGGCTTCGTAGAGCGTCAGAGAAAAAGTCGATGTGTAATATTTACGGCCGGGTATTGTATTTATTATATTGGCCATGTTTGTTTGAAATTGAATTTATCGATAACCAAAACCAAACTTAAAACAGGTCTATTAGATCTATTCTAACGTCAAAATAAAGGCATCGAGGTCACTTTATGGATGGGTGACCAATCCATTCAAAAAATGACATCGATGTCATTGTTTAAATTTACCTAGATCAAAGTGAAAGACACGCATGGGGGATTACATAAAGGGGGGCTAAATTTTCATTATTATTGACCTAAGTACAACAAACCGTTTTCGTGATAAAAAAAATACTATATTATAATATTAAATACCTAAGTCATTTAGTAAAGTAGGTATTTATATCAGCCATGTTTGTTTGAAATTGACATATGAATAATATATTTAGTTTCAAATTATAACACACAGTCCGCTCGTTACTGCGGCACAGTAGCGACTGTTCCCTCCGCGATCGTGAGCGTGTAGGTATAAACTCACGTTTCGTCCGTTTCTATGAAGTTGAAATACTGTAAGTATATATTTGTACTATGGCACAGAGCGATAACGTGTCCTTGAGGGCCGGCCGGACGACGACGGCGCACACGGCGCGGCGGCGCGTGAGCGAGTATATCCGTCTCATTCGCGCGCCGAGGGGCGCGCCCCTCTGGCCACGGCCGAATTCAACTCGAAAATTTTCAAAGTAGCCTCTTAATTTAAAAAAAAAGATAACGACAGATTTATAAAAAAAACCTTTTTAGACGGTTTCGTCCGCTTTATTTACTGACATCGATTAGCCTTTGGAATTAAGAGTAAGAATTCGAAACTAATGGTATTCTAAACTTCAATATCGGTCTAATATTTATTAAAATATTGTAAACTGTGGCTTACCACAGGAGGTGACAAACAAGGGGACGTACCCATTAACCTCAGTGAGTCATAAGTATTATTGGTAGTATTTATGTCATAACAAATCCCTGGAGTAAGTTCTTAATTTGAAATAATATAATTATATTTAATCTATACTTAATATTTTAAATAGGTAAAGTTTGTGTGTTTGTGACGTTGTAGGGGGTCTGTAATCTAATCTCTGGATCTACTAAACCGATTTTAAAATTTCTTTCTATGTTGAACAGTCCATTTATCGAGGAGTGTCATAGTCTATATAGTATCATGCTATGACTAATAGGAGTGGAGCAGTAATGAAATATGTTTAAAAAAGGGACGCGTTTTTTTTGCCACCCAACGAAGTGGGCACGGGTCAGCTAGTTTGAAATAACCGGTCAAAGTAGCCATTGGAGTCATCGGAGGAAAAGAGTTCGACATTTAGTTTTACCGAACTTTACTTTTATCTTCCTTTTTAGTTTGTTGCGATAAATGCCTTTATTTGTGCCTTAGTAGCGTGGCATTCGTGATAAGTGACTCCAATTTACGAGTTTGGCGTTGCCAATCCTATGTAGCTAATTTGAGCTTAGATGTCTTCTATTTCATTTATTCGATCACGATTTTGTTAAATTATTAAAATAACGATTCGGATACGCTTTAAAATATTACATTGTTTCTATCTATTAAGACGACGTTTTCTTGTGTAATTGCTGTGATCGCAGTGCGCAGTATAAATCTGAATCTCTCCGGGTAGTGACGGAGTAAGAATACAATATGTTACCACCCCATCTCATCCCATGGGTGTCGTAAAAACCAACTAAGGGACTATCCGTGAATATTATTATCTTTACGAAATAAAAAGAAGGAAAACTTAAAATTAAACCCTATACCAATCCGTCTGGCCAGCGTGGTATTAGTAGGCCAAGTATCCCTCCGTCACGGGAGGAGGCCCGTCCCTGCAGTTGAACATTAATGGGCTGTTATGATGATAAATCTAAAAACGCAATGTGATAAACCGCTCATCTTTATTATGAAACAGTTGATTATGTGAAATCCTGCAGCAGGCCATTTATTATGTAAAGATAATTGCAATCCAATTACTGCTATTATTGTAACCTAACAATTTGCTGATCGCTAGCAATCTTTTTTGTATTAAAAATCAATATCTATTACGTATTTAGAAATTGCGATTAAAGTACTTAAACCATTTTGGTTGTTAAAGAATTGGCTGGTATATGATTTTTGCTGATCAATATTAGTCAGATGCCAAGAATATTTCCGGTTCTAATTCATCATCATCATAACAACCCATTAATGTACCACTGCAGGGACGGGCCTCCTCCCATGACGAAGGGATACTTGTCCTACTAATACCACGCTAGTCAGACGGATTAGTATAGGGTTTAATTTCAAGTTTTCCTTCTTTTTATTCCGTAAAGATAATATTGACGGATAGTCCTTTAGTTGGTTTTTACGACACCCATGGGATGAGATGGGGTTCTTATTAATATTAATTAAATAATTATATTCTAAGTAGTAGTAGTAATAAATAGGTAATTATATTGCAAAAAGTTAAACAATTTAATAAGATAATTTATGATTGGTGAATGTGTTAGATTAATTTAGACTATTCTTACATTACTTAGTCGTCTAGTTTCGATGCCTAATTTGGTATATACGATTGTTGATTAGATTATATACGATACCCGGGTACCTTTTGGGGGTTCAAATTCTTTCACCGCTTTAAAGGACGCCCTTACCGATTAGATCACCCAAATACCTATGTCATTATTCGAATTCCTCTACCTTTTTCTGACCTAGAATCAGTAGAGTCACTCGAATACTTATCTTAGTTTGCAATTTAGTTAACCACTTTGATTACCAAAACATACTAGATAGATAATTGTCTGTAGAGAAAATATAAATAAATATTCCTCACACATTAACACAACGCCATCTAGTCCCAAACTAAGCAAAGCTTGTACTATGGGTACTAGACAACGGATAAACATACTTAAATTCTTATTTTGTAAATCATACATATTATACATAGAAAACACCCAGACCAATGCCAACAAACATGTTCATGCACACAAAGATTAGCATTGAGCGGGATCGAACCCGAGACCTCTGCGTAGCAGTCATGTTATATAACCACTACGCCACAGAGGTCGTCATAGGCAATACTCGAATCGCAAATAAATCTTATTACTTTCTCTCGGAAGATTAAAATCACTATAAAGCTTTGGCCAACTGCTATTTATCTATACTGTGACTCACTGTAAACCATATTTGTCCCGTGAGAGACGTCCCCAATTTTAAACCAAAAAGTTATTCGATGTTTAATGTCCAAATGTTTTCATCAGAAAAAGTTATTACGTGTGAAGTTAAATCGTTCTATTTAATGGTTTTGTTTATGTTTAAATCAGATAAACGATACCATTTATGTTTTACCAGGCTAATTGAGTATTTGGATTTTTAGAAGTATTGTAATTACTATATCAAGCCTGGTGGCAAATGCTGTACATTTTATGAAACTGCAAAGTTAGATTATGTTTCTCATCACCCTTTCTATGAACTTGTGTACACTTGGCAGCTAATTTTGTAGAATTTAGTCTTACTGATCGGAATTATTTGTGTCAAGTTGTCTTTTATTTGTTTTTTATGAGATCACAAACTTTCTCATAAGTCGGCGTTAATGCCAACAAGGAATAAGATAGATTTTAGAATATTATATTTATTTATCAAAATTAAATACATTAAACAAAACATCTTATTGACACTAAAATACCACTTAAACCTTTGTGTGTGATATTAAGGCGAATTTATTCTCCTTAGGCTTTAATTTTGTACAAAGAAACAATGCTGGTACCATCGTATATAACATACATCGGATACCATCCTAACACGAAATCGCTTAATGAATACTCTTTTCCATGGTCTAAATTAAAGCTACTGTTTCAAAACTATAAAAATGATCAACAATTGCTAAAACTAGGTATGAAATAAGCTATAAAAAAGTAGTAAATAATAAATTATCGATTCGACAAAGAAAACATGATGAACGATCATATCCGTTCTAGATCCGTAGTCATGGTAACTCAGAAGGTTATGGCGCCTTTGCCAATAAAAAATAATGTTTAATATTTCGTCCCATTAGTAGAACAATGTTGTATCTACAAAATGTCTACTTTTCAGTAGAGCGATTTGAAGTTTTCGCTAGCATTTTTTGCTTATAACTTTTTTACGGAAGACTTTAGCCATGTAATATTTTAACAATGTACATAGATATAAATACAGCTATTATTGATATAATTATTTAGTCTAAAAACTATTCCTGTGCGTAGATAGTGTGTCGCATGTGCATACATAACATTGTACTGCCAACGAAAATAGTTCCGGAGTCTCTTGAACACATGCAACGTTATTTGACCAAATTAATCACGTTGTATGTGAAGGTGAAACAATATTTTACGAAATCCTAAAATTATGTCAATGTTATTCGTGAAGATGTTTTATATAATACTTGTCTGTCGGCCGGCTCCGCCCGTCTTAAGAATTAACGTAAGTAATGATGTAAATTTTACAAGTATTGAATGCACTTGCACACACACTGCAGGGACGGGCCTCCTCCCGTGACGGAGGGTTACTTGGCCTATTAATACCACGCTGACCAGACGGATTGCTATAGGATTTAATTTCAAGTTTTCCTTCTTTTATTTCGTAAATACAATATTCACGGATAGTCCCTTCGATTTTTAGGACACCCATGGGATGAGATGGGGTGGTGACATATTGTATTCCTACTCCGTTACCACACGGATAACTAAAAGTTACTTAGCCAAATTTTTATGATTACGACTATAAAGAAGGTACACGTAATTATAATAATTATTGATCACATGAATATGTGCTGGTTAAATTTGAGATCCGGCTTTTATAGACTAAATACACACATCAACTTTGTCTAGGGATATTTGGTATTTACTCAATTAACTCAAAAATTATTGAAGATAACATTCAATATGTTAATATTTTTATACACTAAAATTTTATTTAATTCTAGATTGTAGCCATATAAAAATGGCATATAGCTACAATCTAGATATTATTTTAGCGTAAATAATGTTTTATTCAAATAAATTAAAAACTTAACTGAACAATAAGCGATTATTAATCTGTTTTTAACTTAGTACTAGTCAGTACATCCAAAAAACGTAAATAACGGTTTTTCATGCTTGGATTAAGTTATCCAGGTCTTGGTGCGGTATATTGTTCCATGTCCGACTAGGATGCAAAAAAGTTGCTCTTCAATCGCAATTTTTGCAGGAAAATTCATCAAAGCACTTCTTTGGAACACTTCCTACGTGTGTTTTATGGTTTTTAGTCCAGGTGATTGAGTGATTCAGGATAAAACCGATATGTCGTGCTCCTGCATCTATCTGGATAACACTTTCGTTTTAAACGGATGGGTGTTATCGTCCATGAGCTTAAACATTTGGTCAAAATGTAGTATACGGGGGTAGATTATTGGAACTAGAAGCTCAAACAACCTCGTTAAGCTATTTATCAGCCGTCATGGTGCTTCTGATCAAAACGTACTTAAGTCTGTTTTAAGACCCACACGAATTCCCGTCCAAACCATAATTTTTCCGTCGTCGTATGAATAGATTTCCTGAGGATATTGTAGACAGCTATCACATCTAGGAACTGGCGAAACACGTCACGTACGCACAACATGACCTCTTAGTTGTGTACTTTAACACATACTCTCATTGCTTTTTTCAGTCCCAAAACTCCTAAAACTAATTAAATATATCTAAGTTTTGTACGTAACTAATATCAAAGCACTTGATAGACCCATTTGTTTTGTATTAAATACGTTCCCAGTTTTAGTAGAGTGCTCCTGTCCAAGGTTGTCGTTTACTTCCTAGATCAGTCCAATTATCGCGACATATTGGCGTATCGCAAGTTCAGAAACAGAGCTATTTGTACCATAAAATGATTGACTTTGAGCTGAGGGAGCGGGAGATGCCATCACAGTACTTTCAGTGTTTGACCGAGTTGGGCAAGATTGCTGATTCGATAGCTTGCACTTGTGATTAAAGTAATATGACAGTATTAGAAACAGAGCGATCTATACCATGAAGCGATTGACTTTGATCAGAAAGTGCACGTAATGCCATCACGTTACTCTCAGTGTTGAACTGACTTGAGTAAGATTTAGCTATGGGTGCATTCGGTTGCTTCACTGAATTGAATGGATCATGATGTTCTTCTGAAAAATATTCTTCAATACCTTGCAGTTTTATCCAGTACTTTTTACGAATACTATTTAAATACGTTTTTTGTCTTGAATGTTTGACTGGCAAGTGGCGCTTTTTTAGTCGACTGCTGGGAAATGTAATTTTATCATAACTCAAGTCAGATTCAATTGACTGATCTGAATATATCAGATAAAAATCACTATAACACTGTCTGATACGGAGGTGGTGATAGCATAGGCGTAGGTATACAAATCTTTGATACTATACTTAAAATCGCTGCTATACTGATAACAATGATGGTTCATAACTGGATGCAGAATGAATTTGGAACTGAGTTACAGGACGCAGTTCAGTAAGAGTCGATGGATCCGCTGGTCCATCACGACAAGTAGAACGACGTTTACAAATGTACACACTGCTACCGTTCAACCTATACAGAATCGGTACGGACCCACGATACCCCTGAGGATACCACCAGGGGTATCGTGGGTCTTTAAAAAGTAAACGATACCCCTGTCCGAATGACAGTAGTGTTGTGGTGTGGAATGCGGAAATACATTTATCTCCTGTAGTAAATGACTAATGTACCTACTTATAAATAACTACCTATCCTACTAATGTTATAAATGCGAAAGTTTGTGAGGATAGATGGATGGATGTTTGTTACTCTTTCACGCAAAAACTACACAATCGATTTTGATAAAATTTGGAATATATTTAAGTAGTTTAGGGTGTAGAATAACATAGCTACATAAACATACTCATTTGTAGGATCGTAATTACTTTTTTTTAAATAAATCATTATTAATCTTCACTATTATATAAAGCTGAAGAGTTTGTTTGTTTGTTTGAACGCGCTCATCTCAGGAACTACTTCTTCGAATTGAATTTAGTTTTCAGTTTTGGATAGACCATTTATCGAGGAAAGCTTAGACTATATAACATCACGCTTTGACAATTTTTTTTTTATAAATTTAGAGGGCCTATGGGCATACTTAGAAGGTTCATGGTCACTCAGAGGTCAATGGAGAGACCTATGTTGTAGCCTGACCTATGGGCCTACTCAGAAGTCTCATGGTCACTCAGGGGCATTAGAGAGAGCTATGTTGGGAGTTTCCCTGCGTGATCGAATCAAAAATTAGGAGATCCGCAAGAGAACCAAAATTACCGACATAACCGGTTAATGTGGCGACAGGCGCGAGCAGGTCACATAACGCGGAAAACCGACAGTTGTTTGAAGTATTTTTATCATTTCATTTATTTTCAAATTTAATCGCGTACATAGTCGCGTTCACAGCTAGCTTCAACGCTCGAGTCACGGTTACAATTTCATAAAAAGTTCATGATAGGTGTTCAAACTAGTAGAGCTGGTTATGGAAACACGGAAAGACAATCAGACAAAGAAATTACAAAATCTTTCGTAAACCAAGATGAGAATGACAGCTACAGAGTGCACGCAATGAACCTATAAATGCAAAATGAATGGGTTACTCTAGGTACGGCAAGACACTTTTTGGTTGGCTGCAAAGTGCTTTGATAGTGGCAGACGATTGGACATTAAGTTTGGTTGATATGCCGTGGAAATAGGTGCGAGGGGTACTCCAGCTAAATCCCTCTACAATTTATTAAAAGCTGTTATAAAAGTTTTCCGTCCCCTATCACGCGATAGACACTGCACCCGCACGGAGAATCCATGGAGTGCTTAGATTAGGTCCAAACGTCGTTCTATTGACCCACAATTATCATTAAAATAAGTTAAAATAATTAGAATAGCTGCTGATTGTAGTAATATTTTAGCAACATATTGGTCATGGTACAGTTAAACTTTAAAGGACTACCAGGGGTACGGTGGGTCTGAAGTGATAAGTGTCACACGCACAACACTATTAGTTGGGGGTATCGTTTACTTTTGAAAGACCCACGATACCCCTGGTGGTATCGTCAGGGGTATCGTGGGTCCGTACCGTACAGAATCAGTGTAAGCTGATCTCGCACTTGGTTCTACATATTATGAAACCATATCGTTCGGCCAGCTTAGACTGTTTATGTGTAGTACACACGAATGTGTGTACTATGAAGTTAGACCTAGATTTTTTTTGAAACACCAATATATGTAATTGTAAAATTTGTTGGTTTTTATGTAGAGTTAGCCGAAAATTAGATATTAAGAATAGCTGCGTACAATTAATACTGTATTTAATAATTTTATAACACTTTTAGATTTCGAATAATGTTTTACAAGAAACTAATTAACAGAAAAAAGTAGCATAAGTGCTTACGACGCACACTTTAAAATATAATTTGGTCGAATAATGTTTCATGTGTACGTACCAACGAAAAGAAGATACAATTATGCGTAGTAAAATATAATATGTGCATAAGAAACTACAAAATTAGAGAAACAAATAAGACAAGCTTCATTGTATATTAACATGTTAAGAAACTTATCAGTAAAGTATTTTAGTGGATTACACTTAATTTTAAAAAGATGCGGCAACTTGGTAGAAAAATGTTTTATGTGATTTTAAATACTGTCTTTGTGGTAATATCAATAATTTTGTGTAATAGACCTAAAACAATGTAAATAACACACTAAAATTGTTTATTTTCCATTAAATATAATTTAAATTTATGGATGTTGTATAAATTTTATAAAAATCCATGAAATATGTATTTTACGTATATTCTATTTTGTAAATAATTTTCTTATTACTAATTTAAACGTTTAATTCTCAATAGTAATGAACAACGTTGTGTATGTAAACAAAATAACAATAATTTAATTGATTTCTGACCGATTTCTGACCATTTTGATCGCCACTGTCGGTTTCCATTGTTACACCACCTCACTCTTGCCGACTCCGTTGAACAATGTGCGTTGTAATGAAGAAACGCGACGCACGGAGCCGGGAGCGCGCGTTATGTGGTCGTGAGACATTATTTTAGGTAAGCCGCGCGGCAAAAACTTTATTCGAACTTCATAACTTTTAAAATATAGAACAAAAGTTATAAAAAAAATATATCATTAGATAGCTTACGTCATTGTGATAACGAATTTACAATAAAATCATTTTTGTTACATGTGATGATACAACAATATTCTACTAATGGGACGATTTATATTGCGACCTTGATTGACCTACAACATAATATTGAAGCTAATGAGAAAATATTTGCGAAGAATATGTAACTAGAGCGAGTTAGTTTTGTGGTAAGGGTTCCGTACCTATTAAAAATTAATTAATACCTTTTAAAATGTGTGTGTTTTAGGTTAAAATGCATTTGGTTTAAGTTTTGGTACACATAATATTCACGGACATCTCTACACAGCGCCATCTGTTTCCAAAGTACACTAGTCTAAACCTGCTTGTGCTATGGGTAACAAAACAACGGATATTAGTTCTTATATATATGTCGCCAGGTGGCTATCTGTATCAGTTTCAGACTTCTTCAAGTAGGTAAAGGCTCGAGGTATTTTGGAAATAAATAGGATTTGTAGAACGTAAACTTATATTCACAAATTTTAAGCAAATACAACTTTCTAATACAACTTTCTAAACAGGACAATAGCATTCCGTGAGCAGTCTTTCAACCACCACGTTCTGCTAGAATGACGAGCGCCTGTCATTCTTGTCCGAATAATAAATTTTGAATATAAGAATATTAATTTGTTTTAAAAACTACCAAAAAGGGGACATATCATTATAACACAAAAAGGTTTCAAATTCGTTTCTAATTCACGGCGCCAGGGATGCGCCTTCACGGCCGGACTGACAATCGCCCGTCCTCGGGCGTATACATTCCTGCAACAATGACAATACAATATCATTACTCAAGGCATCAGGCTCGTCCAACCTGACACGAGTCAATGCTTCTTACTTTCCAGCCAACATCTCTACAATTCAGCATCAATAAGTGAACTGAACCCATACATCACACACAACGCATACGACCTAACCAGGCAACCCTGCTGAACTAGCTACAAGTCAGGGTCTACATCTCTTCCCTGGGTGTTGCGTCCCTACTGCTAGCCACTAGCAGCCCAGGACCCACAACCACCCAGCACAGACCTTTGCGTCCCCTTAACCAACCCAAACAAGTGTGGTCTGGGTGGCACATCGCCGTCTGCCAATAAACTAGAAGTGTCATTATAGTAAACACTTTTTCTACAAATAGTCTCAAAATAATACTGTCCTTTTATGTTCCTCTTTACTCTTCCTCAGAGAGCCCTCGAGAATACATTTCAACTTCACCAGGAATAAGATATTTTGTTGACAGCTACACATCAAGTGCTCCACCGTTTCGTCTTCTTGACCACACGCTCTCCCTGTAAACATACAGTCAGATATAAGACTGCGGCTTAGGTTCCACAGCTTTTTTTTTTTTTTGTTTTGTTTTCTTTTTGTGCTTTGGCAGTATTTACTTGGCGCTTCCTAAAGGCTATAATATTGACTCGCCTTCACATGACCGTCCTGACATTGACACGTCCTCGTGTGAGCTACCTCAAGGAGTTATTTTCAACGACAGTCGAACCACAAAAACTATATTCTTATTTAGTTACTATTACTTGCAAAACAAGCATCACTCAGCCGACAAGCACTCGACCCACACCCTCACGGTGCCCTATCCAACAACACAGGACTCAGGCCACCCTCATGGTGCCTGATCCAACAACAGAGGACTCAGGCCACCCTCACGGTGCCTGATCCAACAACACAGGACTCGGAACAACGTTGAGTGTGGGTTACCGTCCTTATCATAGCGGACAGCTTAATACTCCATCACGAGTTTACTCAATAAAATACTGCAAAGGATATGCGGTTCGACACGCGTGATGAAATAACTCCTATTAATCTTGAACCGACTTGACTTTAAACGGACCTTGGTACATTTATGGTACTAATTTAATGTAACGGCGTAGCTTAGCAGTGGTACACGCCAACAAAACAGACTTGTAATAGTATAGCACATTGTAATTATATAGGAGTGAGTACTTACAGACATATTGGACATCACTTATTGTCCGCCCTTTAATCTTACCTTATTTTTACCCAACTGTGTTATGTAGCATTATCGTCATCATTACCAATTAATTTTCATTCCCTAGTATCGATATCCATTTTCCTTGTCGTGTCAAACACAGACACATTACTGTATTGCTGAAATCAAAAACACTTTAAACATGGCACAAAGCCGCCATGAGTCGCGCGGCATGATCACATTCTTTATTGCCGCAGTAGTAATCCATCTAATTTGTCAGAATTTTCCCGTCGGCAAAGATGGCGTCTTCATAGTACGAATATTCGTCATAAAATTCTTATTTTGTCGCTCAAGCGGCAGTTGCCATTTTTCATAGGTATTACCACGATTTCAAACACGTGGTGTGGTGTCTCGGATCCCACTTCCCTTCCGTCGCTGTATATCATATTCTCAAAAGACCACATTCGTAAAACATCACATTCGCAAAATACGATATTCGCAAAACATGATATTCTCAAAATATCATATTCTGAAAACATCATACTAGCAAAATATGATTTTCGACAGAAACCATATTCCCTGAAATATCATATTCTCAATTTACCACATTTTTAATCTAAAAAAACATCAGCAAAAAAATAAATTATAAAAATTGTTGTATCTGAAAATATGATGCTGGCCGACCATGTATTTTTCTTATTTATGGTTATGAATTACAAAGACAGTATATACGTCAGGTTGGATTAATAATGATATTTTATTGTTATTGCAAATTATTATATAGTACGTTTCTGGCGAGTGCTATTGCGTTGCGAACTTAGTGAAAATGGACCAAACCAATGCAAATAATACCAAAATGAAGTTCATAAAAAGCCAAAAACATAAACCGGTTTTACTCCATGAGGGATACAGGTATAATTTGTATTTAAAAAATAAGTCTGGCACTACGAACTGGAGATGTTTTAAACAACAAGAATGCCGTACCTCGATAACTCTTAATAAGAACAATGAAGTTATCAGACCCGCTAAGCATGTTTGTGGATCTATGAATTTTACCCGCAATCTAATAGATTTAGTTGTGGATGACTGCAAAAAAGAGGTGTGTACTAATTTTGGCTCGGCTCACAAAATTTTTGAGACAAATATTTCAAAACATGATTTTAAGGGTCAAGAACATGAGATACCAGTGTTTGCGTCAAAAAAAAGATACTCTATATAGAGCACGAAAAATGTTTTTAAATATGAACACATTGACTGCCAAAGACTCATTTCACGTAAAACTTCCCCACAACATAGTTGAAGGTTTTTATTTGTACGACGAATATGATTCATTTGGCAGGATCATAATTTTTTCAATCATGACACGAACTGAGTTGTGTGAATATTTAAAAACTACAAAAACTCTCTACGGAGACGGTACGTTCAAAATAGTACCTAAGCCCTACTATCAACTATATACGCTGCATGTTGACGTAGCTCGCAATGAAGAAACGGTTAATTTTATACCTATAATTTTTGCTCTGCTGCCTAACAAACAACAAAGAACGTACCAGAGGTTTTTTTCTATCCTTAAACAACAATATGGATTGAACTTAGACATGTATAAATGCGACTACGAAGTAACTGTCATTAATGCTGTAAGCCATGTGTTTCCAAATATAGCCGTCAAAGGCTGTTACTACCATTTTTGCAACGCAGTTTTTAAAAAGGCCAAAGAGTTAAATCTTACTTTTGAAGACAAGAAAGTTGTGCAATATAGTACACTATTACCACTACTGCCACCACATATGATACCGGAGGCATTTTACATGCTTATTGAAATGCAAGGATCAGAACATATTAACAAATTTTTCGACTACTTCAACACTCAATGGATACAGAAGATAAGGAGTGATATTTTAAGCTGTTACAATTAGAAAAATAGGACGACTAATGGCATCGAGGGCTGGCATAGACGTATAAACTCAAAAATTTCAAAACAGCCACCAATGTTAAATTTTTATCACTATTGAAAAAAGAAGCAAAAATTCAAAAAGTTAAATTGGAACGAAACAATTTACATTACCCCGATAAAAAACGACATAAAAAAACAGTAGACAAAAACAAACAAATAATAAATATAGTTAATGATTGCGTACTTAAAACTATAAGTCTCCAGGTATGCCTAAAACGGTTAAATGCATTACGGTACTAGATACTGTTGATTTTATTTTGGTTTTTATTCGATTTATTCGAAAATTGTTATTTTTTCCCCCATAAATGGTACTGTTTCTTTTAAATACAACCGCATCATAACCCGATGCGTAGTTTAAGCGTACAAAGACTGATTAATGATTTATGTTTGTATTGTTTTATGGCATATTGTAATAATAATAATAAATATTCTGATTCATAATAATAAATGTTTAATTTCTCCAACTAACAGAACTGTGGTGTATTGGCTTGCTGACTGTACTCAGAATAGAGTATTTAGCGTTTATCATGTTTCACGAAAATCATATTTTGCTAGTATGATGTTTTCAGAATATGATATTTTGAGAATATCATGTTTTGCGAATATCGTATTTTGCGAATGTGATGTTTTACGAATGTGGTCTTTTGAGAATATGATATACAGCGACGGAGGGCCCACTTCTGATGTCGCCAGGTGGCTATCTGTATCAGTTTCAGACTTCTTCAAGTAGGTAAAGGCTCGAGGTATTTTGGAAATAAATAGGATTTGTAGAACGTAAACTTATATTCACAAATTTTAAGCAAATACAACTTTCTAATAATTTTAATGGTAAAGAAGGACAATAGCATTCCGTGAGCAGTCTTTCAACCACCACGTTCTGCTAGAATGACGAGCGCCTGTCATTCTTGTCCGAATAATAAATTTTGAATATAAGAATATTAATTTGTTTTAAAAACTACCAAAAAGGGGACATATCATTATAACACAAAAAGGTTTCAAATTCGTTTCTAATTCACGGCGCCAGGGATGCGCCTTCATATATATTTTTGTAAATACATACATATATATTATACATAAAAACACTCGGACCAATGTAAATACTTAATCATGTTCATGCCCATAAAATATTTGCATTGAGCGGGAATCGAACCCTCTGCGTAGCAGTCATGTTATAATATAACCACTACGCCACAGAGGTCGTCATATAACATAAAAACAATCAGTTGCTTCGCAGTCATGCATCGCACAAAGAATTATCTTGCGAGGGATTCAAACCCGTGACCTCGGCAGTCGCAATCACAACCGCTTATCACCAAGGCTTTATCGATTTTACATCGCCTCAACACATAGCGTTAGAGCTTACCTAGTAGTTAACTAGTGTATAAATCAACTGGTTGTACAATGGCTGTCACAATGACTGAGTGCGCTTTAATGTAATTAATTACGCTGATGACATCGTTTTATATTGTAACAGTAAACAACTTGCTAACACTTACTTAAGTTTAATAGTTGGTGATGTTTTGTTAAACATTAAATTATTCATAAAGTAATGATATTTTTTTTAGTCTTTTTTCTATTTTTTAAATTAAAGATGATTCCCGGATTTGGGATTAATCCCTGTTTTAAGAATTTTGAAAGATTTTAAACTAAGTGATTTACAAAAATGTATTGTTTGTACTTCTGTCCTAGGAATTAGTCCCTATGTTGCTAAACAAACATTATGTAGTAACTCGCATTATGTAGTAAAATAGAAGCAATCCCTGTCCAGGACTAAAAGAAACATATGTTTAACTTAACAGAAAGACTTGTATATGTTATTTTGATATGTTATTGTTACGAGTCTACAAAAATAAATAGAATAATTTACTAAATTCTACGGAACCCTAAAAGTTTACGATCACAGTGAGTTGTTAATGTATTATTAATATAAAATTTCTTGACTGTCATTATTATAGTCATAAATTATATAGATATCGTTATAAATTATTATTACTTTCTTTGATATAATGAGATCCATATTTACGACAATATGAGTGATCTATGAGATAACTTTCAGTAATAAAATTAAACTTAAGTTGTAGGAAGAATCGATAGCATATGAAATAGATTCGAAATTAGTGACCTTGGATAGAAAAATGTAGATTCCACAGACAGAGATCAAACTTTACGGGTTGAGGGAGATGGATCCCTAAAAGAGGCATAAAATCAAGCGCGGTGGCTATAGTTTTACATTACCTAAGTATCACGCGCGTATGTTAAAATTAAATGACAATAGACAAAAAACAATAATGTCACCACTTCCTCTCAAATCTCATTCATGTGATGTTAACTCCGATCAAATGAAAGTTTGATATAATCTTTTCTCTACTAAAACAAAAGAAGGGTGATGTAACGGCAACCATGTTTAAGCACTAACTACACACCACACGTCAGGGCCGGGACCGTGCCGTGACCCGACCGTGTTCCGTCAGGAGTAAATAAAAATATCGTTGCATACATTGTATATGGACTCGATCACACATGTCCGTGTCGGCAACGGAGCTTAGTGTAAAATTTCGCGGCACGACCACGCCCTGGGCACGTTCCGGCCCCGGCCCTGACGTGTGTTGTTAGTCCTTTAACGTGGTGTTAGTAGACCACTTCGTCACTAGAAGCGTATCCTGCAGGCTCTCGGACATTAATTGTCAGTTATTTTTAATTAAGTATTTACTTATTTGTTTTTTTTTGTATTAATTATTTTGGTTGAAATTACATATAAAATTGCAGTACTGTACTATCTATTAAGATCTTGTAACCATGTTTCTGACAAATTAAATATTCTTATTCTTTTTGTCGTATTGTCAATTACACGCTACGAAATAACTATACCCAACCAACAAACTATCCCCAGATTCAACACTACATTGACATTACCATTACTCATCTAATAAGGACATTTAACCCCTTACGATGGTATCTAATCAGCCCTAGCATAAATATCTTGGAAGCAATCTTGGTGTCGTGAGGGTGCAACCATAAAATACTTATCTCCCTTCCTGAAACGACTTATCTCCTTTCGTAAAACGGCATGACGACTGTAATGTACTTGATAAGTTCTTCCAAGGACTTTGGCGTAGTTAGGGACAGATGTGTATTGTGATAAACACAAAAATATATGGTACATGCGGCGTCTATTGGTTTGATTTCCGTTCAATGCAAATATAAAAATGTAAAAAGATCTTTTGCGTACGTGTTTCTTCGTATCTATAATATTTAGTCTACAAGCGTAGTGTGAATAGGCATTATGGTAAGATTGAATAAATGTATACTACGCTCTGATTAGTTTAGAACTCTACAGAACGTAAATACAATAAATTACTATTAAAAAACGTTTTTAACAAATTCTATATAATGCGTACAGGATGTTTGCCGACAATATAAGAATACCTAACGCATCATTGTCATAAAAGAATCAGGAGATGTTATTTCTTTGAGTACAAGAAGAAAAGCTCCATACTAAACCTTGTACCAATACTAGTAGCCAGTAGTATTAGTAGCACAGTTAGTAACCCGAATATCCCTACAACACTTCAAGGAGCCATGCAATGGCCCAATAACAGCTGTTATAACAAAAAAACACATACTATTAATTTCTACAAATCCTCTTAAAGATCATCTCTATCCGACCCTTTTTTGATAGAATATGTTATGTTATTAGATTATATGTTATGTTATGTATATCATAATGTTATTATAGCTAACAAGATTCTCGTCATGGGGAACTATAATCGTTGTAGTTATTGTAAGTTTATGGTGATTGTCTACACTTTCGTTCTCTCACCCTATTCTTTGCGTAGATGAAAAAGGCTTTTTTATCGAATTTGTATTCGCTGTGACATCTTCTTTGTACATATTGTGAATGAAATTTCGTTTCCTTTTTTTTTCATAGATATTATATTCCTCACACATTCACACCACGCCATCTAGTCCCAAACTAAGCTGAGCTTGTACTATGGGTTCTAGACAACGAATAAACATGCATAAATTATTTTTTATTGTAAATACACACATCAAAAAAGTCTAAGCAACATGCATGATATTACAAATTTACCATTTATATTAATTTATTTTACCATTTATTTTAATTATAACGTTGTATTTTATTTTTAAAATAATATTTTTAGGGTTCTATGATGTAAAAATAACAGCTGTTTTCTTTATAAGTTCTTTTAATAACAGAAATTAACAATATTAGAATATACAGGTACATAAGAAACTAAACTTTTTTTTTACAAATTGAAATTTCTTAAGAAAATGAATTTATTGTGAAAGAATAGGACAATTTAATACAAAGTATGGCCTCCTCTGCTATTCAGAACTTGTCGGCAACGATTATTCATTGAATTAATGAGACTGTTTATGTCATCTTGCGGTATTCGCTCCCAATGGAATTGTAGCAAATCCTTCAGCTGTTGGGTTGTTGTCACTCCGTCCAAGTCCTTCAAAACACGTCTCTGGAGCATGTCCCATGCGTGCTCGATGGGGTTGAGGTCTGGCGATTGTGCAGGCCAGGGCAATACCTGGATGTTCTCCGTTGCCAAGTATTCACTGGTTCGCCGAGCTGTATGTGAACGCGCATTGTCATGCATTAACGTAAAATCGGAGCCAAAGGTTTGTGCAAATGGATGGACATAAGGTCTGAGAATATCCTCAACGTAATTTTCAGCGTTCATGTTTCCATTTACAAAAACGAGCTCAGTTCGCCTGTTCTTCATAATACCCGCCCATACCATAACTGTTGAGCCGCTGTATGAATGAACTTCCTGAACGCACCTGAGTCTTTCAGTATTTCCGGGTCGACGGTACACTCGCACCCTTCTTGTATCAGGCCTAAACCCGAATCGCGACTCATCGGAAAACATAATTTTATCCCATTGTTCCTGGGTCCATGTTATGCGTTCTCTACACCATTCATTTCGACGAGCGCGATTTTTTGATGTGTGTACATACATATTATACACAGAAAACACCCAGACTAATGCAAGCAATCATGTTTGTGCACGCAAAGATTTACAATGAGCATGAACCAAACCCGAGACCTCTGCGTAGCAGTCATGTTTTTTTATTTTTATTTTATTTATTTTAAAAAAGACAACTCCCGCACTAGGGATCATGCCCTGTGTCGCGGGGACTTTTACAAACATCAATTAACGGACACATATAACACCCAGACTCAGGACAATAATTTGTGGATCTCACAAATTAATGTCCTGCGTGGGGATCGAACCCACAACCTCATGCGCGGCAGCCGTTGACTTTACCGGCGCGCCACCGAGGTCGTTTGTTGTTCGCTTCTTTACTCATCCATCGGGTTCTTATAACCAGGCCTGCAAACTATGTGTACATCAGCGAATGGTTGCCACTCCAGAACCTTTCTAGTGTAAATGTAGTCGATTCTGTTGATTGATGTTATATGCCGTACACATTGTCAATTTAAATGTAAATTTAAAGCGATTTGTTTGTTTTTATACAACATCATTACCATACAAACAACTTGATCGCTTGTTGTTGAATTCTATGTTAGAAAATTTCAGATAGTATAATTGTAATATCACTCACACTTCGTGTGGTGACGGAGTAAGAATACAATATGTTACCACCCCATCTCATCCCATGGGTGTCGTAGGAACCGACTAAGGGACTATCCGTTAATATTATCTTTACCAAATAAAAAGAAGAAAAACTTGAAATTAAACCCTATACTAATCCGTCTGACCAGCGTGGTATAAGTAGCCCAAGTACCCCTCCATAACGGTAGGAGGTATGTCCCTGCAGTGGGACATTAATGGGCTGGTATGAAATTATGAAATCACTCACACATTCACATAACGCCATCTAGTATCAAACTAAGCAGAGCTTTGTATAAATTTTCAACAACATTATTTCCTATATAAAAAAAACACTCGACTCAATCCAAACAGTTATGTTAAGGCACACAAAGATTTGGATTGCTCTATAATTTACTAACTTATGCGCGATTTACACATCGACAAGTACAGTAGCGAGTTAAGTAGTAAGTTAACTTTTTGTAAGTTCGTTTTGATTAAGTTGATTTGAATAGATCTCGATCCTATTTTTTGGCGAGTTAAGTACGAAGTAGCCTCTTCTCTCGCGATCTATTTAAATCAACTTAATCAACAAATTACTACTTAACTCGCTACTGTACTTGTCGATGTAAAAATCGGGCTTATAGCTTTGATTTTCAACTTCCTTTATGTTACGAATAAGAAAATGAATTTATGACAAAATTAAACATTTACAAAATCAGTTATTTAAGTTTCACTAAAGAGTTTGATTAAACTAAAATATTAAACGATAAAAATGTTCAAGATTCTTACGAATATTTCATGTTAAGGTTGGCAATGTTCCAATTTGTTCCTGTTAGCAAGAACTGGATTGTTATCGAGCTTTTGCGGAGTTTCTGTATAAGTAGCACATGTAATTTTCACGTTTGCCCATAATTCAAGATATATGTCGATGTACAGGCTATAAGTAATAATGGAATCGCTCGATCTCGAATGTTCTGCTTTTTGAAGTAGTAGGCTCCCTTTTAATATTGTTTAAATTTTGAATGAAACAAAGGCGTTTTGGAATATGTTCTTTTAGTTTCTATCATAACAGCCCATTAATGTCCCACTGCAGGGACGGGCGGAGGCCCGTGGCGGAGGGATACTTGTCCTACTAATACTACGTTGGCCAGACGGATTGGTATAGGGTTTAATTTCAAGTTTTCCTTCTTTTTATTTCGTAAAGATAATATTCACGGATAGTCCATTAGTCCGTTTTTACGACACCCATGGGATGAGTGGGGTGTTCTTTTAGTTTGTAGTGTTGTTTTGCTGATTCGTTTTGATACTGCGTATTTGGTTTACAGTTTCAGCTCTTTCGTGTCTTTACTTTTAAATTGTAATCCATTTCCAATCCAAACCGAGACTATATTTTTTCAGGGATGAAGAAAAAAAATCTGTCTGTGAAATTGATTACTTTTATCGGATTCCAAAACGAGGAGGAGGATCCGTAAAAAAACAAAATCTAATGTTTTTTTTACGTATGTAAACCTCTTAAAATTTTGTAATTCTTGAATTATTAGCAACCAGTCATTTTTGTTTGAAAAATTTTACATATTCATTCATTCATAAAAATTCCAAAAAAATGGCAAAGTAATACGGTTTTTATATTAAAAAATATGCGTTTTCATTGCATTTATGTAAACGTCCTGGTTTGTTTTTTCATTTAGGAAAGTGGTTTGGTATGAAATTTAAATTGTCAAATAAGTACGTGTTTTACACATAAGAGACTAAAAGTTGCGGTTCTATTTTTTTTGTTTACTTTGTAACGACTTAGATACTTATCATCATAACAGCCCATCAACGTCCCAATTTTCAGTTTTCCTTCTTCTTTATTTCGTAAAGATAATATTCACGGATAGGTCCGTGTCGGTTTTTACGACACCCGTGGGATGAGATGAGGTGGTGGCATATTGTATTCTTACTCCGTCACTACACGGAGGATAATAATGACATGATTTAAAATAAAGCTTTCTGTTTCGTCCTTGCAACAAAGGTACATTAAACTAATCTCTTATATTAGCATTAATAAGTAGGTACTCTGCCAATTTTGCCCTAAATAGTTTGTATAATTTGCATGAATTTTGCAATATAATCCTATTTACTTGGGTTCATTATACTCTAGTTTATGGCATCAGTAAGTATTGTGTGGAATCCTAATTGGATATCACAATTGGTAAAACGGAGGCATGTCCCCGAAACCCTTGACGCGTAAGTTTTATTAAGTACCTTAAGTTCAAAGTGATAAGGTTAAATTTTCTGTGTGATGTAACACATGTTAATTGAGACTTAGTTTTGATTCATATAAGGGTATGGATGAAAGGTATTAGTGGTTATGTCAGGGAATGCCTTATTTACTTCAATAATAACAATATTTCTTACATAATTACAAATGCCATCTGGTCTCTAAGCAAACTCATTAAAGCTTGTGCATAATCAACTGATAAACATACTTATGAATGCAAATTAGATAATAAATAAATAAATAATTCTCACACAGCAAAGCTTGTACTAGACAACGGATAAACATACTTAAATACTTTATTTTTGTAAATACATACTTAATATTATACATAGAAAACACTCAGTAGGCTTACTCTTGAACATAATTTTAATTTCAATCTAATACCAATCCAATTACAATGTCAATTTTGAAGTCACGTGATTTCGTACTCTTGAAAACAATTTCGTCAACATTGGATTGAAATCGGGATTGGTTCACGATTATATTTTAAAGTGTGAAGTTAGCAACACATGACATTGGAGAAGTGATGTTCAACTACATACTAAATTGAGAAAATATTATTACTAAGGTTGATATCTGCTATTTAAGAACAGTAATAAATAATATTTATAGAAAATATTGTTTTAATATATGATTTTTAATTATTTACTTTATTTCGGATCGATAAATAATTCATTTTCATTAATTTTGTCATAATTTATGGCAGAATGAGTAAGATCGTTGCCAACAAAGTTAAAAAAAGAAAAACGGGCGCCAATTATAAAATTTTTAAGTGTTTCTGTTTAGTACTTGGCGTGGCTTTGTTTATAAAAATATAATGTTGTTTAAACAATGATTTTTAACTAAGTATGTCGAATCGCCCTAGTTACGCGCAAATAGAGGGTTTAGTTGAATTCCTGGAGCAAAATCCTGGCGTGGCGAAGGGTTTTCTCCGGACTATACAGGGCAAACTAGAGACTAAAAGAAAGTGGGCAGCTTTGGCTAGCTCTTTAAATGCTCTTGGTGGAGCTATTAAAGATGGTCAAGGTTGGGCTAAGGTAAGCATTTTACTTATTTATTTTAAAAATATCAATAATTATTAAGTCTGTGCTTGCTAACTATTTTATAATATTATTCTTTTTAGTACTGGGCAGAAAAGAAATGTGCCTTAAAGAAGCAGTGTGCACAGCTTTCTGCTTCGATACAGCAGACAGGTGGTGGAAGTGCACAGAATCTGCCAACTTTGTCTGCATTAGACAATAGACTCATTGCAGTCATGGGTGGGCAAGATTTTGGTGCAAGAGATACATATTTAGCCGTTAACCCATTTCTTGAAGTGGTATGTGTGAATACTATGTCTAGTAGGTGAATTGATCAATTATTATTCTAATTTATTAAGAATTAAAATCTTTGTTTCAGACTATTGATACAATAGCTGCATCTACAAACATGTCGCCAGATATATCGCCACGCACATTAATACCTGTGCGTCTGTCTCCTATTCTTGGCACCTCACAGGATCATGTACCACCACATCCCTCTACAAGTGAGTATTTTTAAAACTCTAAGTTGACATTATTATTAGTCATTGGTTATTTACATTGTTATTTATTAAATTTCAGTTCCATTACCTACCCCTGTACTTGAACAACAAAGTGCTCCACCACGAACCCGAGCACGGCGCCGTTCAGCTATTCCAAGACCCGTTGACATGGAAATGGAGCGGTTTACTCAAATTGAAGAAAAAAGGGTTGAAGCTGAAGGTGTAACAGCTCAAGCACAAGCACAATTAGCTGCAGCTATACCATCCATAGCTACAGCTATAGCACCCATAGGCCCAGCTATAGCATCCATAGGCCCAGCTATAGCATCCATGGCTGCAGCTATATCATCCATAGCATTATCTATAGATAGGTTAGCTGATAAGATTAGTTAAGTTTTATAAATACAATCCTATTTACAATTTTATAATATGATAAGTTATGTGATAAATGAAATAAAACAATATTTATAGCAAAATCTCTTTTATTAACAAAAATATATTATTATTATGTTTCTCTTTTCCATAATACTCAGGTCTATTGGAGACCCGGTTCTTTGGAAGGCATACATCAGGCCGAAGCCAAGACGAAGAGGCCCTTTTAGAGATATTTAATCTGGTTATGGATACACAGGGCAGATACCATCTCTGAACGCACAATATAATACATCCAGAGACCTGCCGAGTGCAAAATTTAAATAATTTAAAATAAAATTAAAATAAATTAAAAATTAAAATAATCATCATCATCATAACAGCCCATTAATGTCCCACTGCAGGGACGGGCCTCCTCCCGTGACGGAGGGATACTTGGCCTACTAATACCACGCTGGCCAGACGGATTGGTGAGTTGAGCTGCGGAGAGGTGAGTCTGCAGGGCGCCAAATTCCAAATTTTAACAAAAAGATAACGTTCATTTCCATTGTCAGATAAGCCTTATAAAACATGTTATACATGAATAAAACTTAAAGGTTCAGTAAAAAATATCTAAAAGATCTAAAATAAAGTAAAATAAAAAAACCTTAACTTACCTACGATCATAAGAAACTGTCAAAACAAAGTAATTTGAAGGACATGTTCCATGTTTATAAAAAAAATCGCTTTTTTTAATCGAAGAATGTAGGGTGACCCAAGTTATAATTCCAAAAGGATCTTATTTATCAATTTTTTAAACAGAATCCCAAATTAATTAATGGTAAGCTTATAATTTGAGTTTTTGTTGGGGGTGCTGATAATCTGGTGCAGTGCTAACATTTGGGGCCTAGTTATGGCCTCCTCCAAATGAAGAATCTACTGCCAATATTTTTAAATCTGCATCACATATCTAAAATAATTAAAACATTAGTTATAAAACTGCTAATAAACATAAACATAATAATAACATAATTTAAATAATTATGAATGACTTACAATCATAACATTTCTTGAATGAAAATGTTTTCTATTATAAAACCTTTCTTCATTTTGTATTGGTTTAACTAGGGCTATATGTGTGCCATCTATACACCCTATTACAGATGGGATGCCAAATTTTTCAAAAAATCTGTAAATTATATTAAGTTAGTTAGTTATTTAGTTAGTTAGTTAGTTCGTAAACATTATTTACCTTCTTTTCACTACATCTCTTTCAGGCCTAGTTTTAGGAAACACTATCCATCTCTTTAAAACACTTTGCTGGTTTAAGGCTTCAGTTACATCTGCAATGGAACGAGATACTGATTGTTGGGACATCAGTGTTCCATAGGTGCCACCAACAAGCCTTTGGTAACTCCCAGTGGCATAAAAAGATAAAGTAACTAAAACCTGAAACAAAATGAGTACCTAGTTATGGACTATTCTTAGTCGATATTATGGCTTTAAAATTGTTTCAAATTTATTATTTATGATAAAAGTAATTACTTATACATTGTTAAATTTTATTTCTCCCAACATATTGTCGTTTTAGAGACCCTTCGGCGTGTCATTATAAAATAGGGAGACTTCATCAAATAGTAAAATGTTTGTTAAATTATGACACAATACATACCTTATACTTCGAAGAAATATCACTTTTTCTTGTACAAGTTTGTAGAAACGGCTTCACAGTTTCGTAAATTTCTTCAAACACATCCTTACTTACTCTATAATTGGCTTTAAATTCCTCATCATGCATAGAAAAAGCTTTATCCATATATCGCATTAAACGACGCTCGTTTCGTCTTTCTTTCAAAGCTAGTCTACGCTTTTTTTGCAGAATCAACGACATCGTCACTAATTTTGCCATATTTAAGCTTTTCAGACAATATTTATCACAAAACAATTTGCAAATAGTTACTCAACCGCTATTGGAAAAATACTAATTCACAAACAATCCGAACACAATTTCAACGCAATACGCAGCTGTCAAAATGAACTCAAGAGTAGGTACCATTTAAAATTCAATCACAATTTCATTTAGTTCATCAAATAGACACCTAATTTGAAAACAATTTGGCGCTAGTGTTGATTTCAAGAGTATGAAATAGCGGTAAACGTCATAATTCCAATCCCGATCGATCGGAATTAAATTCAAGAGTAAGGCTACAGGCCAATGCAAACAATCATGTTCATGCACACAAATATTTGCATTGAGCGGGAATCGAACCCGAGACCTCTGCGTAGCAGTCATGTTATATAACCACTACGCCACAGAGGTCGTCAAGTGATAGTAAATAAATGATGATGATGAATCTTGATAAACGTCTCAAGACTGTACAAAAAGTTTACGCGGTCATTCACCCACCCTTAGTTAGATCCTGTTAAAATACTCACTGGCTTACTAAAGTTTTTAATTAAACTGAATTCCGAAGTTCTTAGGATAGCATTTCTTAGATAGATAGGGCAGGAAATTGTGGAAGAGCATAGCGCATAGAGATGGATTACAATTCATCGTAGACACAATGTCGTAGGCTCCAGTAATGAAAATGATGTTATGATATAATTTTTATATTATTATGTATTTTTTTTCACAAAATAAAATAAATAAGTAAACTTATTGTATTCTTGATCTGACATTAATTCAATTTTACTCAAATGTGTTAGACATAAACTTTGACATCAATTAATTTTTTTATATAAGTCATGCATGAAGATCTTATTTGTTGCTGCTGTGTACTCTGTTTATCCTTTAATTATGTACGAATATACGTAATTAAAACAATAAATAGCATTGTGCAGGTTAAAATGAAATATTTGGACACCATTATGTAATGGTAGGATGTAAAGGCACCATTATACTGTAAGATCATAGTCTGTAAACCTACATTCTGGCAAATAAATGATTTTTGATGTTTTTTATTTTTTTATTTATTTATCTTTATTGTTACACAAACTTAATACAAAAAAATACATACTTGTAAGATACCGCACAAACTCATTCGAGTTTTTCCGTGTATCAGCGTCGTCGACTATTCACTATATCACTATATTTAGATAATATACACAAACACTTATGCTATTTCGTCAACAACTTATTAAATACATCCACACACTCGCTGCAGTTACAAACAGAAATTACAAAATAAAAAATGAAGAAAAATTCTACCCTACATAAAATTAATAAAATTAATTTATGAGGGCACATTTGCCGATCATTGTCGAGCGAGCGACACGATTTACAACTGGTTTTACGCAGCGACGAGTATTATGCTTATACAGAGTGTTTTCATTACAGATATATTATGAAATTATAAAGTTAATCTTTTAGGTACTAATTATAAAATACAATAACTTAACTGTGTGCGAATGAAGTCGACTGTGAAAAAGAATGTTTATACAAGATAGAATTATAATTTACTATGTATGTTGTTCAAGAAAATATTGTTTTAGTTTGATTTTAATGTTTTTTGGAGTTAATTGTTCTTTAATTGTTAACTGTAGGTCGTTCATGAGGTTTGGTACTAAATACGCAAATTTTAGTTTTCCGTAATTGTTAGTGTATGTAGGCAAAATTAATTTAGTTTTTAATGTCTGTCGTGTTTGAACCGTATTTTTGTTATATAGTCTGGTTATCTTTAGTTCTTCGTTAAAAAATTCTTCATTAAGAATAGTGTATTTGACTTTTTCATGGATTGGTAATATTTTACAAAAATCGAATAATGCATGATAGTTATTTTGGAAATTCTTTTTAATATTATTAGGAACTACTTTTTTTAATAACCTCATTTGAAGTACGTAGATTAAATCGAGGTGAGTTTTATAAGTTCTTCCGTAGCTTGATAGACCATAACTAATTATTGATTCAGCTAGAGCAGTATATAGTTGTAAACGTATTTGATAGGGTATTTTCCTATTAATCAAAGAAAACTTAGCCAGCACACCTCTCAATTTGTCACATATTAGGTTTATATGGCTTTTCCATGACATTCGACTATCTATTATCAAGCCAAGATACTTTTGTTCGTCAACTACATCAATAGATCTACAACCACATAAGTCAGGAGTTTTTTTATTGTTATTCTTATGCATGCAATCATGATTATGTGCAATCAGGCTTGGTTTGATGGATTCTCTATTTTGACTAGAGCTGATATACATCACTTTAGTCTTTTCTTCATTTAACACAAGCCCTACGTCATGGGACCATTTCGCTAATAGATCGAAATCGTGTTGAAGTTTATTTAGAGCATCTTTAACCGTATTACCTAGTGCTACGAGGCAGGTGTCGTCAGCAAACTGATAAATTTCACAATTAGTAATAAGATTTTCTAAGTTATTAACATACGCAAGAAAGTGCAGCGGACCTAATACGGATCCCTAAGCAGTGCCATCTGTTACTTTTGCTACATTGCTGTTATCATTGTCCACTCTAACCATAAAAGCTCTATTTTTGAGATAACTACCACACCACTCCAATAGATTACCCCTAATACCACCTTCTTCTAGACTTTTTAATAAGGTAGAATGTCTGAGCGTATCAAAAGCGCTACTGTAGTCTATAAATACTACTACTACGTGTCGCTTACGATCAAGGTGGCCATAAATGCTATCTGTGAATTTACTAAGGAGTTGTGTTGTATTTTTTCGCAGTTGAAAACCATATTTATTAGAGGATAGTATGTTGCTTTTCTCAAAAAAGTTATACATTTCATTGCTTACGTACTTTTCAACTAGTTTATTTACTATTGGGAGAATAGTAATTGGTCTATAGTTAGAATATTCGCTACGGCTGCCTTTTTTATGCAAGGGTCTAACTATGCCTATTTTTAGTGCGTCAGGATATACGCCAGTGGATAAACTACGATTTATTAAATTAGTAACGATCGACGTTATTTTGCTACATATTTTTTTTATATCCATTGCTCTTATTCCGTCTAAGCCTGGTGATTTTTTAACGTTAGTAGCTTTAATGATTTTTTCTATATTTTGACACGTAGCAAACCTGTATCTCATTGAGATATCTGCTGTTTTTGTATAAGAGGATTTTTCTAGTAGTGAGCTGGAACATTTATGCGTTATTTTCTTTGCATTGTTTATAAATAATTGAGCAAAATTGTTTGCAACATCCTGTTTAGTTGTATTATTATCTACTAGGGCATTTGTTATGACAGTATCAATAGACTGCTTAATTCTACCTGTTATGTTGTTAAGAATTTGCCACAGGTGGCGTGGGTCATGTCTGTTCTGCGTTATTTCTTCTTTTAGTTTATTATTTTTTGTTGTTTGTAAAATTTTATTTGCAAAATTTCTGGCCTTATTATACTCATTTTTTAGGTTCATGTTATTAGGGTCTTTAATCCATTTTATAAATTTTTCATCTCTATACCGACATGAATTTATTACCTTGTTATTTATCCATGTATTATTCCGGGTCATATTATTTTTAAGTTTTATTTTATAACCTGATTTAGAATAGCATTCTTTAAAATTACTTTCAATAAATTTATTTATCATTATTGGACATGACAATTCGCACCCTTTATCCCAGTCGACCTCATTAAGAAGTTCATGAACTTTTTTATTATTAATTAAATTCCTGTAAATCGGAGCATCCTGTAAATCGGAGCATCCTGTATGGGTGCGCCGACGCAAGCAAAAAAAAAAAAATTTAAGTAGTAACTTAGTTAAAAATAATATAGCATCACGTCAGTATTTAATAAGTCACGATTTCGTGTCACTAAAAATACTACCAAATATTTTTTCGGTCTATTTCATTTATATGAATGATTTATAAAAAATAATTTAATAATTTACATCAAAATATTAATAATGATTAATTAAAATATCATAATTTTGATTTAAATTCTAAAAACAAAAATGTTTATTTTATGTACAGTGTACATTGTTTCCAAGAATAGCGTAACAAACATTAAAAATATACTACAGGATTTATAACCTACTCCTTGTTCTGTCGTAACTGTTTTACCAGTTAAAATCTTCGTATATCTTTAATTCAACTACCATAAAAATACAAAACAACAATAAGTATTATTAAATAATAGTCTATATATAATATCTATATACCTAGTCCTAACTAGGTTTTTTATTAGAATAAATTTTATTCTAATAAAAAACCTAGTTAGGACGGCGGGTAGCCGATGGATGAGGGAGGCACAGGACCGCACAAGGTGGCAATACTTGGAGGAGGTCTATGTCCAGCAGTGGACGTCGATTGGCTGATATGATGATGATGATTCTAATAAAAAATACTTTGAACAGTAATAAAACTCGAATTTTATACAATTTTATCGCAGCTTGCACTTGTAAAACTAAATTAATTCGTCGGGTTCCAAGATAATGTAGATTACGTAACCAGAACTTCTGTAGTTATTCATGAGCGGAGACGATTCTAAGTAATGCGACCACGATTTTTTGACGAAGTGAATAAGCACGAGGCCACGGCAAAGATTTACGTCGTGTGGTATTCCCACACGACGTAAATCTTTGTATCTACAAATATTGCTCTGAGGCTGGATGTTCTTTGTGTCAGTTAATTTTACTTCTCTAAAAGTACTAGCCACACAAGGCTCTTAAGGGTGTTTTAAATAATTTTCGTTGGATTATTATGTAAAATATTAAGTAACTAAGTAAATTAAAATAAAAACACTTTATTCAGTAGTAAACTCATAATTTTTTCGAATATTTATCGCAGCTTGCACTTGTAAAACTAAATTAATTCGTCGGGTTCCAAGATAATGCAGATTACTTAACCAGAACTTCTGTAGTTATTCATGAGCGGAGACGATTCTTAGTAATGCGACCATGATTTCTTGACAAGCAGAATAAAATTAATGGATCAGTTTTATCTTCGTCGATTGTGTAAAGATTTTTTGAAATAGGTTTTTATTAATTTAGCACTAGTTCGCAGAAAACTGTCTGGTGACAGAAATATTGAAGTAATTTCTAAAAACCAAAACATTTTTTAACTCTTTAAATTGGTTTAGAAGGGAGAGGGTTAAACATTTGGTATCATATTTTAATGCAACTACCATAAAAATACACAACAACATCAATACTTCCATTATTTATTCTAAAATTATTAATTAAATACTTTTCACTCATAGTTTTTGAGAATTTTATCGCAGCTTGCACTTGTAAAACTAAATTAAATCGTCGTCGGGTTCCAAGATAATGTAGATTACGTAACCAGAACTTCTGTAGTTATTCATGAGCGGAGACGATTCTTATGATTTCTTGACAAAGTGAATAAAATAAACAGTTTATTATTATTTTTTTCTCGATAAAGATTAAAGTTTTTTTTTTAATTATACCTACTTACTTATGTATTATATACAGGATCATCCAGATTTCTACTAGGCATATTTACCAGTAATCATCTTCTTGATTTTCAATTGAATTTTAAATCATCAGGCTTTCATTACGTTTAATAACAAGGTATATTAACGACGTTATTTTGCTTGAAACATTAGTTACATTTTTTGCATATTTTCTACACCTAAAATAACATGGTTTTTAACGCTGTACTCAACTTTTTTTTAAATTTTATCTACCACTAGGGCCGGGCGGTTTAGTTAAGGTTTCGTTTGCAACTTTGTGCTTTGGGATATATAAAGCTTTTCGATTTCCCTACACAGCTTTTATAAAACTCACGCTACGGTACGAATACAAAGTAGCAACAACCAATTCTTATTGTATTCTGAAAATTAACATAAAATTTTGTGTCTGTCAGGTATATTTGTACCCATAAACTACAAAATGATAGTCACCCTACTCCTCATATGTGAGGATCACTACTATACCATTAGTTATTGAACTTAGCACGACAAACATGATTTATTATGCGATGCTCTCAGACCTCCGGCTGTAGTACTTCGAACAAGGATATATTATCACAACTTTATATTATTAGAAACTTGCTTCTAGTGGTTTCGATCTTGGATATCCATGTATGGGAGGGGTTTTAAGGAGATTACGGTTACTTTTTAATACAAAGTTGTACAATCATGTTCATGCACTCAAAGATTTTCATTAAGCGGAAATCAAGCCGGAGACCTTTGCATAGCAACCGAGTATTACCAACAGAAGGACTCTCATACTGATTTCCGAATTACTAAACCCAGAATAACGTTACCACGAAAACATGCAATTAAGAATTTTCATTCTGGCATTGCATTTTCATCGTTCTAACCTAACCTAATTTTTCGGCAATGTGTGTAAAGATGTCAAAACGAAAATTCGTGATTGCATATTTTCGTGGTAACATTATACGTGATTGCATGTTGTCATGGTAAGTAACGTTATTCTGGGTTTAGTAATTCGGAAATCAGTAATTCACCCCTACAGAAGTTGTCAAAAAGAGTTTAGTAGCAGATTTTTAAAGACTATAGTGTACGGCATTCCATAGTATTCTACTCCAATGGGAATAAAGCGCAAGATTATTCATATTTGTGTATATTTCAGTGAGCGAAGAAGAGCCCATAAACTAGTTATTGTAACAAATTATACTCTTTCAAGGCGCACGTCTCACATATTTTCGGTCTTTTACAAAACGTTTTACTTTACTTCGGGGCTGTGAGATCAGTAAACAAATATCAAATATATGAAGAACCGTCTTATTTCCCATAGGACCATCACATAGGGACTGCTTGTATAAAAACTCTTTTGAAACTGGCCGTATATATAGCAATCTTATTTCGGTAGGCACGAGTCAAAACTCGTTTGTATTCAAACCTCTTTGCATTATATAAAAAAGGTTGTATGCTAAACCGGTTAGGAGGTTAAATTTCTTTTGCTAGTTTTGAAATTGACCTGCTTAGGGAAATACTTTTTTGTGTTGGTATTGCCATACTATACTACATTGGTTATATTTGATAAAATATTTGTAGGCTATATTGAGAATGGAATGCAAGGTGTTACCACCGGTTTTGGCAGATATGGTCTCTTCGAAAACTAATGATGAAAAACTTGACATTATCAATCTAATACCAATCGGTCTGGCCAGTGTGGTATGAGTAGGATAGCGTTCTCACCGGTCGCATAGTAGTTAAGGAAATGTTAATAATCTCATTTTTAATTTTTTAAATATTTTTTTTGTATTTTGAACGTTCTTGGACATGCTCTGTATCACAGGGACTACGACTACGTACAATAGCTTGTGGATAGGACAAAGTATCCTCCTGGAATTTGCTAGTCCTGCTTGGAATTTGAACCCGAAACTTTGTACACAGCTTTTGTCACAGCAGCAATCATTTAATGTAAAAAAACATTAATTTATTTAATAAAATGAATGACTAATCAATACGACTAAAGCTTTAATCAAAAATATACTTTTAAACCGTTCGACAAGATTCGTCTAAAAACGTTAAGTTCGTGAGAGATCGCACTTAGATAATGGAAACAAACTGTATTGCTACCTTAACAGCTGATAATGGACACGCGATATTTATATTATTTCTTTTTACCTTTTTATATCTACTTAATTTGTTTAAAGAATGTCATTAGGTACCTAATTTTATTTGCTTTATACAAATTTTACTGTTTCAATGTTAAATAATACTTTGTCTTATAAACGGCCTATTAATGTTCTACAGGGGAATAATTAGAGGTAATGTCATCCTTATAACAAAAGACAGATATTATATATATAGATCCATACTAATATTATAAATGCGAAAGTAACTCTGTCTGTCTGTCTGTCTGTTACTCTTTCACGCCTAAACGGCTGAACGGATTTCGATGAAATTTGGTACAGACAATCTTTAGACCCTGAGAAAGAACATAGGCTACTTTTTATTAGCAGTCATATTATATTTGGATTTCATAGAATTTTGGCGGGAAAGCTGTGTCACGTGACCTGTGACGTCATAGGTCACGTGACCTGTGACGTCATAGAATTTTGACAGATGAGTCGTGACGTCACAGAATTTTGGCGGGAAAATATTTTTTGACAGTTGAGTCGTGACGTCATTGAATTTTTGACAGATGAGTCGTGACGTCACAGAATTTTTGACAGATGATTTGTGACGTCATATTATTTTGGCGGGAAAATATTTGATACCTCTGTCACTTTTGACAGCTGTCAATTTTGACAGATAGGCGTGACGTCATAGAATTTTTGACAGATGAGTCGTGACGTCACAGAATTTTGGCAGGAAAATATATTTTGACAGCTAAGTCGTGACGTCATTGAATTTTGGCGGGAAAAATAGTATTTAAACAGCTGAATCCTGACGTTATCACAATTTGGCGGGAAAATAAATAGGTTTGTACAGGACCCTCGGTGCGCGAGTCAGACTCGCACTTGACCGGTTTTTTAGCTGTGGGTCTGATATATCTAGAGAGCTTAAATTCGTAATTGTCAACTTATTTCATCATAACAGCCCATTAATGTCCCACTACAGGGACGGGCCTCCTTCCTTGACGGAGGGATACTTGGCCTACTAATACCACGCTTGCAGACGGATTGGTATAGGGTTTAATTTCAAGTTTTCCTTCTTTTTATTTAGTGAAGATAATATTCACCTTATTTGTTAGGCACTAAAGTGACACACCTTTGCTTATCCTATCCTACTAATATTATAAATGCAAAAGTTTGTGAGCATGGATGGATGTTTGTTACCCTTTCATGCAAAAACTACTAAGTGGATTTTGATGAAATTTGGAATATAGGTAGTTTATGGTGTAAAATAACAATTAAGCGGGTAATACCTCGGGCATCAGCTAGTATTATATATATTAGACAAATAAGGGTCGTAGCACATAATATAACGTAACGTAAACGTATCGTCATCGTATCAACTCGAGCCGTTTAGTATTATTTGTATGAAACTCCTTGCAGAAAGGAGTTAAGGAGAGGAGGAGGACGCACTAATCGGAATCGTAACGGAATCGGATTTTTGACGTTTGACCCCGAGGAAAAAGGCGAGGCGGTGCCGATCCGTTTACGTTACGTTAGGTATATGTGCGACTTTACTCGATTAATTCCATTTTAAACAACTTAATTTTTCTTTCAAATTCTTCTTAAGCTTTTATCCTCGTTCAAGAATTCCATCTACTTCATTTTCTAACTACGTAACGTTACTAAACGTTGGTCGAAACTCTTTTACCTTCTTCTAACATCTCTTCAGTAATCAGTAATCATTACATTCTTATCATCTCATCATCATAACAGCCCATTAATGTCCCACTGCAGGGACGGGCCTCCTCCCGTGACAGGGAGACTTAGCCTACTAATACCACGCTGGCCAGACGGATTGGTACAGGGTTTAATTTCAAGTTTTCTTTCTTTTTATGTCGTAACGATAATATTGACGAATAGTCCCTTAGTCGGTTTTTACCACACCCATAGGATGAGATGGGGTGGTGACATATTGTATTCTTCACCACACGGATCGCCTAAACTTCTTATCACCTAAACTTAACAAATAAATAAAACTAGGACACTACACCGATAAACAAAACGGATAATCATCTGTAAAGCAGAAGAAACAACAATCTTATAAATTACAATCAAGAAATTCAAAATTCCAAATCAGTTTAATGCAATAAATCTTTTACTAACCGCAAATTATAACTTTGCAATTCACTGGACTAAATAATACTTTGGATGTAGGCGAAAATTATCCTTATGTGTAGGTAATAAGAGTGTGTGACATTAGTGATGTACAGGTAGTATATTGTATTGAATGTATTGAAATGTTTTAGTTCGTATTGAACCGTTCAATTTAATAATACGAGTTTCCGTAATAAGGAGATGTAACTCTATCTGTATAAATTGTGTTAAGCGTTAAATTGTTAAGGGATCTCTTCTTAGGTTGAGCACTTAGCTATATGCATAGTTAAATAAACTATACCCTTTCCACTATATTTAACAAAAAAAATCTGACAGATTTATCTTAAGTATCTGTTCTATGTACTTATAAAAGTACGATAAAATCATTATGGTGTCTAGTGAATCAATTGTATTAGTTTATAATCAATTTAGTTCATTGAGTAAGGTCAATAGTTCATTACAATCAGTACATTCGTGTGTTAAATCATCACTATTTTAATTAAAATGATCATCAGCAGTTTATGGACTTCTTTAATTGATATAAAGAAATATTTTGTTTAACTTATACCATTAAAAGGAAAACTTGAAATAAAACCCTATACCAATCCGTCTGGCCAGCGTGGTATTAGTAGGCCAAGTATCCCTCCGTCACGGGAGAAGGCCCGTCTATGCAGTGGGACATTAATGGGCTATTATGATGATACCACTAAAGAATAAGGGATTATCACTGTACAATCAGTATCTAGTAGGTAGGCTGAATATTTTTACTTACAGACCTTACATTGTTATTTCTCCATTAAGTATAGCGCTTATAATCTTAACTAGTAGGAATAATTAAGCTAAGTTCCTATTGTCACCTTTTATGACACCCTCAGGCATGAGATGCTGAATTAAATAAAAATAAATATTCCTCACACATTCACACAACGTCATCTAGTCCCAAACTAAGCAGAGCTTGTACTATGGGTACTAGACAACGGATAAACATATTTAATTTATTTTTTTGTAAAAACTTAATATACATAGACCAATGCAGACAATCATGTTCATGCACACAAAGATTTGCATTGAGCGGGAATCGAACCCGAGACCTCTGTGTAGCAGCCATGTTATATAATCACTACGCCACAGAGGTCGACAAAATATACACAATATTAGACCCTCCGAGATCCTATTTGTTTTTTTAATCTTCGCTGACATAACGGATTTTTCTAGACCGGGGATGTATGACCCCTACTTAAAATTAATTGACGATTATACAAATACTCGTTTAAAGCTTCAATTCATCTTCGTTAAAACTGTAAACCTAAACATTAATTTATTGCTGTAGCAAAACCAGGTGTACCTACAATAAATAAAAAGTTAACATTTTGTTTCATATTTTTCGCAGATTTATTAATATTTTGTTTAAACAAGATTTTCGGTGTTTGTACGGCTAATCTATACTAATATTATAAAGAGGTAAAGTTTGTGTGTTTGTGTGTTTGTGACGTTGTAGGGGGTAATCTCTGGATCTACCGAACCGATTTCAAAAATTCTTTCTGTGTTGAATAGTCCATTTATCGGGGAGTGTCATAGGCTATGTAGCATCACGCTATGACTAATAGGAGTGGAGCAGTAATAAAATATGTTTATAAAAGGGACGCTAAAAAACGTTTATTTTGCTTCTGCTGCTTAAACGTCTGGAGATATACTGAAATGATGTATTAGAGAATTGTACCTTTAAAAAAGTTTTACAATTAAGTCAGCGATAGCATATATCTATCTTCTAAGGTTGACTCACTACGACCTTTTTTATAATAATCAAATTTGATTTAAAGAAATGCATTGTTTGTAAAGGTATTTTGTGTATATGGTATTGACCCTTATCAAAATAAATACGTTAATCATTATACTTATTTAATTCTAAACAATATTGTCCTTTACAGCGATGAGATCCGATTATTAGTTTGAAAGATATCCCAGTTTTAAAATAATGCGCGAATAACGTAAAATATCTGTCTAACGCGATGTTTTGGTTGGAGTAAGATTTTATTTTAATTTTAAATACCTGTACTATAAATTAATTCTACCTTAAAAAGATCGCTTGGTCGGACTAAATTCGGAGGGCGGAGGACCCTGTTCTGTGGCGTTTGTTGGGAGGGGCATTTGGTTCAGCAGTGGACTGCGATAGGCTAATTGGTTTATTGATTAATACCATGTACCTATTCTTAATCCATCGTTACATGGATAATCATCATCATAACAGCCCTTTAATGTTCCACTGCAGGGATGGGCCTCCTCCCGTGACGGAGGGTTACTTGGCCTACTAATACCACGCTGGCCAGACGGATTGGTTTAGGGTTTAATTTCAAGTTTTCCTTCTTTTTATTTCGTAAAGATAGTAGTTACGGTTATTCCCTTAGTCAGTTTTTACGACACCCATGGGATGAGATGGTGTGGTGACATATTGTATTCTTACTCCGTCACCACACGGACAGAATGAATGGATAATACTCTATACTTAATAATAATATTATAAAGAGGTAAAGTTTGTGTGTTTGTGTGTTTGTGACGTTGTAGGGGGTAATCTCTGGATCTACCGAACCGATTTCAAAAATTCTTTCTGTGTTGAATAGTCCATTTATCGGGGAGTGTCATAGGCTATGTAGCATCACGCTATGACTAATAGGAGTGGAGCAGTAATAAAATATGTTTATAAAAGGGACGCTAAAAAACGTTTATTTTGCTTCTGCTGCTTAAACGTCTGGAGATATACTGAAATGATGTATTAGAGAATTGTACCTTTAAAAAAGTTTTACAATTAAGTCAGCGATAGCATATATCTATCTTCTAAGGTTGACTCACTACGACCTTTTTTATAATAATCAAATTTGATTTAAAGAAATGCATTGTTTGTAAAGGTATTTTGTGTATATGGTATTGACCCTTATCAAAATAAATACGTTAATCATTATACTTATTTAATTCTAAACAATATTGTCCTTTACAGCGATGAGATCCGATTATTAGTTTGAAAGATATCCCAGTTTTAAAATAATGCGCGAATAACGTAAAATATCTGTCTAACGCGATGTTTTGGTTGGAGTAAGATTTTATTTTAATTTTAAATACCTGTACTATAAATTAATTCTACCTTAAAAAGATCGCTTGGTCGGACTAAATTCGGAGGGCGGAGGACCCTGTTCTGTGGCGTTTGTTGGGAGGGGCATTTGGTTCAGCAGTGGACTGCGATAGGCTAATTGGTTTATTGATTAATACCATGTACCTATTCTTAATCCATCGTTACATGGATAATCATCATCATAACAGCCCTTTAATGTTCCACTGCAGGGATGGGCCTCCTCCCGTGACGGAGGGTTACTTGGCCTACTAATACCACGCTGGCCAGACGGATTGGTTTAGGGTTTAATTTCAAGTTTTCCTTCTTTTTATTTCGTAAAGATAGTAGTTACGGTTATTCCCTTAGTCAGTTTTGACGACACCCATGGGATGAGATGGTGTGGTGACATATTGTATTCTTACTCCGTCACCACACGGACAGAATGAATGGATAATACTCTATACTAATATTATAAAAAGGTAACGTTTGTGTGTTTGTAAGTTTGTGACGTTGTAGGGGTAATCTCTGGAACTACAGAACCAATTTTTAAAATTATTTTTGTGTTAAATAGGCCATTTATCGGGGAGTGCCATAGGCTATATAGTATCACGCTATGACTAATAAGAGAGGAGCAGTAATGAAATATGTTTAAAAAAAGGAAGCGTTTTTTTTGCTGCTCAACGAAGTGGGCACGGGTCAGCTAGTGTTATATTATTTTGATAGTTACAGCCGTACGCAATCATAGCTGAGGTACAGTCGGAACGGAGAACAGTGTTGGTAATATTTTACCTATGTGCAATTCTACTCTTGCTTTGAATTTAGGAATTACGGCTTTGTCTCATCGCGAGGCTAGTTTTATTTGCAAAGTTCAACTTAACAGTTAATATCTTTATAGCAGTACGTCTGACCATTGTGGTATGAGTTGCCATCCATAGGAAACTATGCCTTCTAAGGACTTATATGATATTATGTATTCTTAGACCAACACCACATAAAACAGCGGTGTCTTTTCATAAAAACAGCTTTTGTAAGTTTGTTTTGGTGCTCAGAGACCCTGAGTTTTTAAAATATATTTTAGTATGATGATGATATTTTTAGTAAAAGCATAAAAAAAATCACAAAAGTATTCTTTTTTTAAACCTTCTTCGCAGTAGTAATTTTATAACATCCGAAAAAATTTCTACTGCATGCAACTGTTAACAACAAAATTTCCTCTGTCCATATAAATATTTTTGTTGCTGACTGTACAAGGTACATTAAAAGGCGACCACGTAATCATTGTACAGGCTGTTGTTAAATAAATTGCGTGGCTTTGATAGAGCGGCTACACACGTGTGCGTGATGTAGGTTCAACGTAGGTATATTGGGTTTGGTACATTTTATAAGCTTATAGCGTTCGTTCGATTCCCGCTCAATGCAAATCTTTGCATGCATGAACATGATTGTTTGCATTGGTATAGTTCTTTTCTATGTATAATTATGTATGTATTTACAAAAAAAAGTATTTAAGTAGGTATGTTTATCAGATGTCTAGTACCCATAGTACAAGCTCTGCTTAGTTTGGGACTAGATGGCGTTGTGTGAATGTGTGAGGAATATTATTTATTTATTTATCTTTTTATACTAGAGTATTCAAGAATTATCCTTTTGATGCCTTAAAATTTCACGTGGTTTTAGTTGGTTCCTACATGGGCATAAATATGAGCCATCATACCCATTTTTTGCCTGATGTACCTTTGCAAATACATCCCACCAGGTTAAGAAATTCTGAGTTAAACGGCGGTACAACAGTGGTAATTTTTTGATGAGCTTAAATTGGTTGGTTGATTTGGTGATCACGTTAGTGCTCATATTTAAGTACCATACACTAGTCGTTTGTACCACACGTGAAAGTGGTCTTCAAAATCTAACAGTAGGTACGTAGTAAGGTCCCCGCGAGCGGATTCAAGTCAGTTTCGTTTCAATTTAGCTTTAACGTAAACATTGTTTTAGTAAAACCCTTGTCTTTGTTGTGCGTGTAGACGGGCGATTTGTAAGAAACTAAAAGTTGCTTAGTCATTATTGGTGATTGCTTTTGCCATAAGTGTTTGCTTTCAACAGCCTCGTTCTGAATTAATTTTGATCGTAGAATTAAATTGAATAAAGTAGAGTAAATAAAAGGTATTTTTTGTTATTTTCACTTTTTTGAAAACGCGTGAAGGAATAAGGTCAATTACTTTTACGACGCATTCTGCTATTTTTGAATCGACATAAATACCAATAATACGGTAGTCTGCTTATTTCGATATATTGGGATGTATCCTAAATTTTAGACAATCTTGTTTTTCTAAGTCCTGTCCTCCAGTTTTGTTAAGTTTCTTATCGGGTCCTGTAAACATAGTGTGAAAAAGAATATGGGTATACAAATTAATTGGGGTGAAGTTATTTTAAAATAGCCCATCAATGTCCCACTGCAGGGACGGGCCTCCTCCCATGACCAAGGGATACTTGGCTTTTTAATACCAAGCTGGCCAGACGGATTGGTATAGGGTTTAGTTTCAAGTTTTCCTTCATTTTATTTTGTAAAGATAATATTTACGAATAGTACCTTAGTCGGTTTTTACGACACCCATGGTATGAGATGGGGTGGTGACATATTGTATTATTACTCCGTCACCACACGGAGATACACTACAATCCACAGGGATGAAGTAATTTATATCATAACAATTGTCATTTTCTTTTGTCACTAGCGATAAAGTCCCCACTTTTCCAAGGCAGTTGAGTTATTAGTGAAGATAATATAATAATTAGTGAGATTTAAAAACAACAAATAGTTGCTAGTCTACTAACCCCGCCATTTTGAGATTGTATCCTGAGCGATAGAATTTTAAATGATCCTATATCACTAAAAAGGTCGAATCGAGGATTGTGATGAAATTGAACAGTTTGTTTGGTATTGTTTACAAAACAATATTTATTTGTTTTGATACATTTAGCCTAATATACGAGTTATGTTGCCCTTTTGAGTCCAGCGAAGCGGTGAAGGGTCTGTTAATGTGATTTTATTGTAAGGTCTATGTTATTTTGTTTATGTTATATAAAAATGTTAATTTTGATAACAATATCATTTTAATAAAATTTTCATTCAAGTATTATATTTTTGTGATGCCAATAAACGGGAAAATGGGCAATTTCAGGTGGACCACTACTATTTTTTTTGTAATTTCCGGGGGATTTACAAGGATACTTAGGCTAGTTAACCTAGTCTTCTGAACTTTCCGTCTTTTGTTTCTATAAGAAAAGAAAAGGCTGTTTTCTAAACTTTCCTTAGTGGATAGGTGATAACAAAATGTATTCTAATTCAAGATTGAAAAATTGAAAATTTATTGTATGTTAATACTTACATGTTTTTATATTTTGTTCACAGGTAAGTAAAACAACATTATTTGGATTAATTAAGTTAACGGCTTAGTAATAAGGTAAGTTATTTTAATTTTGATCTAAAGGTTACTTTACCGGGGCTTATACAATAAAATTGACTTTTTTATAGTAAAAATGGTAAATTAAAAGATATTTTGTTGCATTACTACCCTTAGTCTAAGTTAACAAATTCGAAAAATATTTTCTTAAAAATAGGTTTTTTTTATTAAAAAAAACATAAATATTTAAAATAAATTGGTTTAAAATAATTACTGTGTGTGTGAAAGTGGGAATCAAATTTTTCAACTACTTCTATGTATAATCTAAGTAAGTAAGGCTTTACACAGCTTAGGTACAGCAACGCGTGCGGCGTAGGCGTGCTACGGATCTGCGTAGCTTACTGCTACGAACTACGTATAGTAGTAAGCGCTACGAAATTATGTAGCTCAGGGTTTCTTATGACCTTAAATGTATTTTTCATGTCATTGTGTATAGAGATTTGTGTAGTATATTTTGTTTCTTTCTTACGATTAAGATGTATAACGCAATAGAGAGGGTTAGGGAGATCTAAGTGTAGGGTTTTTAACGACTCCTAAGTAGGTCCACTATCGGTTATTTTAAACTGCCCCTTAGTAACTTGTCTGGTCGTGCGATTGCCGTACACGATTTCCTGGGAGATTCAAACCGATCGAATCGCAAGATTTATTTATATTAGTGTGATTTAGATTTAAATTAATATATTGCGTCTGGATGTTCTTTGTGTTTGTTTATTTGATGTGAGGAATTTTTTAAAAAGAGCACATACATTGCTAAAAAAATTTTGGCCAAAAAATTCTTGAATTTTGTTTTTTTTACATTCAACTTCGTTTTTGCATTTGGTAAACAAACAAAAACAAACTCAAAATATTGTTATCAGAGTAATGTTAAAATAAAACATATATTTTCTGTTCATGTCTCTCAAGAAGTTTAGACGTAAAAACTTTTACGTTACGAGTACCACAGACAATGTTTTGGAGACGGTTTATATCTCTAATCTGTCTTTGCTCATGTGTGTTTCTTAAATCATGACACAGCGCCATCTAGTCACAAGTTTAGTAATCTATACTTAATATTATAATGAAGTAAAGTTTGTGTGTTTGTGACGTTGTAGGGGGTAATCTCTGGACTCTACTGAACCAAATTTTAAAAATTATTTCTGTGTTGAATAGTCCATTAATCGGGGAGTGTCCTAGGCTATATAGTATCACGCTATGACTAATAGGAATGGAGCAATTATAAAATATGTTTAAAAAAAGGACGCGTTTTTTTCGCCGCCCAACGAAGTGGGCACGGGTCAGTTAGTGTTTTATAATTATAAAAGATACTAATACCAAATTGGGTACATGGATTACTGAATGGGTTATACTTAAGTCAACTTTTCCTTTTTGTTTGCAGAAGATTGTATATCTATGTATATGTTTTTTTAGCCGGTTTGTTATCATATATTTTTACTCTGTAACAACACGGAAACCTCGCCCGTAACTCATCTGGTAATTTTGTTAAGTTCTCTAGGTATATAGTTTAGCATATTAGTATATCTAAATAACCCCAAAATACAAGGAACTAAACAAAATACTGTCCGTGTGATGACGGAGTAAGAATACAATATGTCATCTCCCCATCTCATCCCATGGGTGTCGTAAAAACCGACTAAGGGACTAACTGTAAATATTACCTTTACGAAGTAAGAAAAGGAAAACTTGAAATTAAACCCTATACCAATCCATCTGGCCAGCGTGGTAATAATAGGCCAAGTATCCCTCCTTTACGGGAGGAGACCCGTCTCTGCATTGGGACATTGATAGGCTGTTATGATTATGATGATACAAAATACAACGAGGAAGAAGAAAACAGTAGAAGCAAAATAATTAAGCCCTCTATAATATTTTCTTTCTTAAACATTTTTTCCAAAACATCTTCTATCTAAATAGGCCTATTATCTATAACTCCTGTTTATATTTCTTAAAGTATCAATTTCAATATAATTAAATTAAATTATAAAAGAAAGATGGCTGCGTAAGAAATCACTTGATTTAATTAAGTAGATTAATAAATCTTGTTATCCCTGTTTCGTTTTACTTCAGTATAATTTTGTGCAATTCACTTTGCTTTTATTTTGATGTTGGTCCTTCGAAATAATCGCTATTCATGTACGGTGAGATGATGTTATTTTGGCTTTTATGTAAGTACTAACTGATGTCTGCGGCTTCACCTACGTCAGATATCTCGAGAAGGGAACCAATTTTATGTATAATTATGTATGTATTTACAAAAAAAAGTATTTAAGTATGTTTATCCGTTGTCTAGTATCTAAAGTACAAGCTCTGCTTAGTTTGGGACTAGATGGCGTTGTGTGAAAGTGTGAGGAATATTTATTATTCTCTTGAATTCTCAGCAATAGGCTGTTCTACTGCATGTACAATTATAAAGTTGCATACCATTACAGATAAGAAATAAACTCCTTTTGTCTACACAATCGTTGTCCTACAGTATAACCGCATAAGCAAAAAATGTTTACACATAATAATATGTTATTTCATGCGTCATGTTTACGTGAAAATGATGACATTGACACGTTTCAAGAGGAAGGTGTCTACGGTTTATTTAAGGAAAAAACGGGGTAAGTGTAATAATATGTATGTAACGGGAATGTTACAATTTATACAAATTTGACAGGTATACGCTTTTATTACGGTGTAAAGTCATGTAGAAGGCTGTCATGTAAGAGGTTGTGGCTTTGAATCCCAGGTAGGAGAATTTTTGTGTGATCCACAAATGATTTTCCTGGTTTTGTGTCATACATCATCTTAACAGACCATTAATGTCCCACTGCAGGGACGGGCCTCCTTACGTGACGGAGGGATACTTGGCCTACTAATGCCACGCTGGCCAGACGGATTGGTATAAGGTTTAATTTCAAGTTTTTCTTCTTTTTATTTCGTAAAGGTAATAATTATATTCACGAATAGTCTCTTAGTCGGTTTTTATGACACCCATGGGATATCTTATTCCATGGGTGTCGTAAAAATTGGTTGGTGACATATTGTATTCTTACTTCGTCACCACACAGAGAAGACAACCTACACTTTAAGACATACCTACTCGAAATTAATTTAAGGAAAATGTTCAAATAATATCCAATATTGTGAAAGACAAATTCTCATAAAACCCAGTTTCCCTCTCGTTGAATATTTAAATGAGAGTTTTTTGAATAAACAAGGAATACCCTTTATTAAGATTGTCTGTAAATGTGTTTGTAATATTAAGTCTGTAATATATTTTTGTTCATCGGTCTGGTGACGGAGTAAGAATACAATATGTCACCACCCCATCTCAACCCATGGGTATCGTAAAAACCGACTAAGGGACTATCTGTAAATATTATCTTTACGAAATAAAAAGAAGAAAAACTTTAAATAAAACCCTATACCAATTCGTATGGCTACGCAGAGGTCTCGGGTTCGATTTCCGCTCAATGCAAATCTTTGTCTGCATGAATATGATTGTTTGCATTGGTCTGTGTGTTCTATGTATAATGTATGTATTTACATAAAAAAGTATATAAGTATGTTTATCCGTTGTCTAATACCCATAGTACAAGCACTGCTTAGTTTGGGACTAGATGACGTGGTGTGAATGTGTGAGGATTATTTATTTATACATTCCCTGTGTCACTAAAGTCGGCCCACTCTGCATAACATTTATAAGCTTTTAAAAGAAATTAACAAAAAACCTCACATTAAACTGTGCATGTTTCGAGGTTATAAAACATACTGAAATAGTTCCTCACTTAAAAAATACTCTAATACGTCATAAAGAAAATTATATACTTTTTAATTACATTATGAAAAAAACATTTATTTTACCAGCGAGATTGCGGTTTAAGGAATGCAGTTATAAAACTGTTATGCTTATTAAAACACGTGATGCTAAAAGCTAATTTTCATAATTAGTTAAAATTTTTGTTTCGGAACTTTTTAGGAACAATGCTATAGTGTATTCACGGAGACGAGTTAGTAGAGCGCTATCTCACTCACACAATTTTTTAATTGCGATTGGTCAGTGATAAACGCTAAAGCGGTGTACACAGTACGAGTACTTTTTAGTCTACTCATACTTCCCGTTCTGTGCAGACGTGCTCATACTTGTGACTGTATGCTCGACTTGTGAACCGGCTGGTGTATTGGATTTTATAATTTATTAATGAACTAACGACTGGCTTGAAAACACCTTCAGGTGTGCATTTTTTTTTAATAAATGGTCCATGGTAATTTTTAAGCATCGCAGGTGTGCTAATGACCCGTTTATTGTTCTTTTGTCATAAATGAGCATTACCATAGTAAAATACTATTTCCCAATTTTGGTATATTAAACTGGTGCGCTACATCCATTGTTATTATTATCATTAAGGTATTGTTATATTCTCATTGTTGAAACACGTGTTTTATAACATTTTAATATTCTCGTTGAGAGTGAGGATGAGGATGGAGGATGGAAGGTGGTCTAAATATGTTTGAGTCGAAGAAACAAGGCGATTATCACAAGGAGATGAATGCCGAAGAATTTGAAAATTGGTTTAGAGAAGTTTTAAATAAGCTAGATGATAATTCTGTGATAGTCATGGATAACGCTTCTTATCACTCTAGAAAAATAGAGGGAATCCCAACGACCCAATTTAAAAAACAGGATACTTGTAATTGGTTACGAGAAAAAAATATTAGCTATAACGCTGAAATGTTAAAACGTGAATTATTAAACATCGTTAAAAATCATAGACCGACCATACGACGCTTGCATTATAGACGAAATGTCAAAATCACAAACCAAAACTGTATTGAGACTGCCGCCGTATCATTGCGAATTAAATCCTCGAATTTATTTCTTTCCTTCATATCCATCAGATACCCATAAAAAAATCTATCAAATTAATGTCTCTCAATTTATACGACAGACGAAGCCGCAGTAATAAACTAAGCGAACTTTTAAGAAGCGCAGTGTGAACGCACATTTACATTTCTAAGGATTTGTTAACGCCCACCGACCCTAGAAAAGTATTTTTTGTCCTTGTCATTTGTATGATAATGTGCGATAAAGAAGGCGCTATACTAACTCGTCTCCGTGAATACACTATAGTGTAGATGCATTTTATGAGGTTTTAGGACTTTTACACTTTTGTGTTAATTGCTTACTTTGTTGACTAGAAATGGGTAGTTTTATTGGAAAGATGTAATTTCACTGGAAAGATGTAATTTAATTGAAAAGATGTAATTTCACTGGAGAGATGTTATTTCATTGGAAGATCAAATTTTACTGCAAAGATGCAACTTCACTGGAAAGTTGTAATTTCTCTGGAAAGCTGTAATTTCATTGGAAAGATCCAATTATAGTGGAAATATGTAATTTTACTGAAAAGGTGTTTGCAACTTTCCACCTAAACCCAGAAAAAATAAATAAATAAAATAAAATAGTTTTTATTTCGAACACAGGATTCATTATCATCAAGAAATTTATATATCAGAAAAATGGTATACTGGACTAAAATCGTTTTCTAATTTTATTTCTTATATAACAAAAACCTTGCCTTATATATCAGTTGAGGTGTGCAGAAGAAGCGTAACGTAAATATAAACGAATGTAAATATGATGTCATTATCCTCTAAACATATTTATCTTACATCTACGTAAGGAAATGATGATATTTGATGTGTCTTTAATGTAGAAATGTTAGAAAGGATATGTTAATATTCATTTTTGAATAAGGTTCTAGTATGATGTATGATAGTATGATGATAGATCTCCGTGTGGTGACGGAGTAAGAATATAATATGTCATCACCCCATCTCATACCATGGGTGTCGTAAAAACCGACTAAGGGACTATCCGTGATTATTATCTTTACGAAATAAAAAGAAGGAAAACCTGAAATTAAACCCTATATCAATCCATCTGGCCATCGTGGTATTAGTAGGCCAAGTATCCCTCCGTCCCGGGAGGAGGCCTGTCCCTGCAGTGGGACATTAATGAGCTGTTATGATATGATAATACCTGATATTAAAAAACAATGCGTTTCAAAACTATAAAGTCTCAAAAGCCTGTAACATTAAAGATTTTAGGTGAAAAAGCAGGCAAAGCGGTGGTCCCGTCCTAGAAGGCCCTCGCTGGAGAAACCTACCACCTGATAAAAGAATATCCTTTACCAGATTCCTTCAATCAATCAATCAACTAGCCTATTGCAGTTACCAGATTACTTATTTATAATTTTGTAGGCTAGTTTATAGGTTTACGAGTATAATTTTTACTATTATTTAATTTCTATAACCGTTTTTTCTGTTTTCCTAATAATTGATAGCCCAAGTAGCAGAATCTCTCTCCTACAATCTGTACTCTAATTTTTTCTACTCCTTCCATTGGAAGAGTTCCATCATTCGTGCATATGTGTAGTACATTTACAAAAGAATAAAGACTAATTTGTGATATTATACAAACATAAAATAACCGCGTGACTATCACAACAACAGGAGCGGTCTTACGTAACGGTAATAAATCAAGTTCACACAATTCGGTTAAGTGCGCTCATAGATTTATAACATTGTGACGGAATGTAAACTACTTTTGTATTTAAAATTTACTTTTTAATTAATATTTTATTTTATGTGTTATTTAATTTGCATTTCGGGATAGTAGTTGTATTAAGTTTTCAGCTTATAAATTAACTAGCGACCTGCCCCGGCTCCGCGTGGGCACCTACTACAGAATGTCCTTAAACAACGTGTAAATACAGCTTCATTAGAAGTCTCTAAATTTATATAGGTTTCTATACTATATTATGCATGTGTTATACATATAAACCTTTCTCTTAAATCACTCTATTAAAAAAATCGTATCAAAGTCTGTTGCGTAGTTTTCAAGACTTAAGCATACAAAGGGGCATAGGGACAGAAAAAGGAAAAAGAGACACCAGCCGTAGACTGTTTCTGCCCAGACGCAGTCAGCTAGCTGTTATTTAATAAGCCATTTGACGACCTCTGTGGCATAGTGGTTGTATAACATGACTGCTACGCAGAGGTCTCGGGTTCGATTCCCGCTCAGTGCAAATCTTTGTGTGCATGAGCATGATTATTTGCATTGGTCTGGGTGTTTTCTATGTATAATATGTATGTACCTACCTATAGTTGTATACTACCCGCTGTATAGTACCTATAGTACAAGCTTAGCTTAGTTTGGGACTAGATGGCGTTGTTTTGAATGTGTCAGGAATATTTATTTAAAAAAAACTATTGACTGGTACTATATCTAAAATCATGTAAAGTACTTCAACAAAACCTCACATAAGAACACGCTCAACGCTAAAAACACTCACCGTCTTAAAACTTTATTTTCCAAGATACGACATAATTAACATAACCTTTGTGGTTTACTGTATAACTTAATTATGTGAAATGTTCTACCCAAGGTACAGTCGACCTTACAAGTCAAGTAATTACTGTAATGCTAACGTTACCATTGTGTGGGTTCCTTACATGTAATGAGGATTGAAATCAGTTATTAAGTTAATGGCTCAGCCTCTTCATCATCATCATCATAACAGCCCATTAATGTCCCACTGCAGGGACGGGCCTCCTCCAGTGACGGAGGGATACTTGGCCTACTAATACCACGCTGGCCAAACGGATTGGTATAGGGTTTAATATCAAGTTTTTCTTCTTTTTATTACCTAAAGATAATATTTACGGATAGTCCCTTAGTCGGTTTTTACGACACCCATGGGATGAGACGGGGTGGTGACACACTGTATTCTTACTCCGTCACCACACTTAGTACTAAAAAAATACTACTAAGTCTAAAAGCTTGTAAAATAATAAACCGCATTCATGTTCCACCCAAGGTACAGTCGACCTTACAAGTCAAGTAATTACTTTAATGCTTACGTTACCATTGTGTGGGTTCCTTACATGTTTGATATATATGTAATAAATAAATAAATAAATAAAAAATAAAATATTTAAAACCGCAATCGAGAGATAATTGTGTAAGGGTTTGGGAATTTATTAATTTAATTATGTCGTGATTATCATGTTTCTGGTTGGTTAAAACGGTTTGTAAGTACTGCTTAGTTTGGGACTAGGTGGCGTTGTTTGAAAGTGTAAGAAATATTATATCGTAATACAAAAATCACCGAGACTTGAAACAATATACCGTCTCGTAGTTTTAAAGATAAGTAATACACATAATTTGTTTTTTGTTTTTTGATTTATTTTGAGAAAGTCTATTGAGCGCGAAAGCATTTTCTTTTTTAAATAACTTAATTAAAAGAAATTTTAAAAAAGGGCAATCTGTAATTATTGGCTCAGCCACTTAGTCCAAAAACGTCTAATTACTTAGTTTAAAAAAATGTAAAATAACAAACCGCACATCATGTTCTATCCAAGGTACAGTCGACCTTACAAGTCCAGTAATTACTGTAATGCTTACGTTACCATTGTGTGGGTTCCTTTACATGTTTGATATATTTAAAACCGCAATCGAGAGATAATTGTGTAAGGGTTTGGGAATTTATTAATTTAATTATGTCGTGATTATCATGTTTCTGGTTGGGTTGAGCGTTAATAAACACCAAGGCTTGGAACAGTATAAATAAATATTTCTCACACATTCACACAACGCCATCTAGTCCCAAACTAAGCAAAGCTTGTATATATATGGGTACTAGACAACGGATAAACATACTTAAATACTTTTCTTTTTGTAAATACATACATATTATACATAGAAAACACCCAGACCAATGCAAACAATCATCGTCATGCACACAAAGATTTGCGTTAAACGGGATCGAACCCGAGACCTCTGCGTAGCAGTCATGTTATATAACCACTACGCCACAGAGGTCGTCAGAATAGTATACTCGTACTTTTAAAGGTAATTCACATTTTTTTTTTTCGAGAAAGTCTGTTTTGTAAGAAAAATCAAAGTAGAACCAGCTCGATAAGGTATATAAGGCTTTTTATTTCGTAAAGATAATAGTCCCTTAGACGGTCTTTACGACACCCATAGGATGAGATGGGGTGGTGACATATTGTATTCTTACTCCGTCACTACACGGAGCGTGGATGTGAATATGTGTAATAGTGGGTCCGGACCCGTGCTCTACCTCAAGCGCAAACCGAAGTAGCAAGTTCGAATTCTACGCAAGATGTTTCATTTCTGTAAAAGTCCCCGGACTTCATCTTTAGTGCATGTGCATTCATTTTATTTCTATGAATAAAAAAAAATTAATTCATTTAAATGCAATATTCAATTCAATGAATAGTGTAATTAATCCATTGTCTATTTCAACAACAAATGTCAGCAAAGAGTTTTATTCAATATATATTTTTAATCTATTGTTTTATTGTCTATGGACGAGTGACGAATGACAGTCGTTGTAACGAATTGAACGTATGTTTCTAATTTGATTAATGGAAATAAATGGGTGAAAGCTTGTTGTATGAATTGTATGGGTTTGTAAAGAATAATATCTAAAATGACTATTCCAAGGACCTAGTGCGACGGGTTTTCTGCAGTGACATTTAGAAACTTGGCGTATCTATTGTATTAACACACACACACACATACACACAAACACAGAACGCTATGTGTCTAATAATTTAATTTAATAATTATTATTAATATTTAATTTAATTCAATTAACTTATCTGTCTTTGTTGTAAAGTATTACGAGTATTAAAATTTGTACTGTACCTAATTGTTACTTTTAGATTAAAGGTCTCCACGACACAGGGAATCCTAGTGTGAAGACCAGACATCTATCTCTATGATGTGTAGGTATACTGTTTTTGAACAATAAAGATACTTATCTACTATATAAAAATAAGTCGGGTTTTCCTTCCTGACGCTATAACTCTAGAACGCACGAACCGATTTCCACGATTTTGCATGCGTTGGAAAGGTCTCGGGCTCCGTAAGGTTTATAGCAAAGAAAATTCAGGAGAAATTCAACAGAAAAGCGGGAAAATCTTTTTTCACATACACATAATACTGCGCCATCTCTGATACATAGCATGTACTACAAACGCCGGTGCTTGATACATTGTTTGACAGCTACTCATTTTTCTCTGCTCAGTTAATTTCATATTATTGGTATTGTGTTCACTGTGATTTGCAAAAAAAAAGGAAAAAAATAAGTTTTTCGTTTCCTTACATTTTAATTGGAAACCATCAATATTTAAATTTAAATCAATCACGTGTATTGTGCAAATTTTTATTCAATTTGACCCGATAAATATGTTGAGTGCATGTACAATTATACTTAAAATATTATTTCAATAATGTCTGTGGCTACTAAAATTAAGTTGGGATGAACGGGTGCCTGAGAATATTAAAAAAATATGGCTAAAATTTATTTCTTACTAAAAAACCGTTTCGCCACCAGATGGCTTCGTTTTATATAATATTTTGCAAAAAAATCTAAAAGTGACAAGGAACCCCAGTTCCAGATTGGCCACAGGTGTTTTCCACTGATGCACTAGGTCGCATGTATACTGTTCATCCTAGAAATGATGAATGTTTTTATTTGCGACTGCTGGCTGTTGGTAAATGTACGTGGACCAAAATCATTTGCGCATTTGAAAACTGTGAATGACCACCAATGCTAAACATTAAGAAGCATAATGTAAACTATTGGGTTTGCTGGAGAACGATTCTCATTGGGATTCAGTAGTTTCATCAAATGCGTTCCAAATACGAACGCTATTCGCAATTATCATCACCACATGTTCTTTTTCACAACTAATTCAGTTATGGAACTAATACAAAGACGACATAATGTGAAGATCTTGCATCCCTTGCGCATTCAAACGAATAATCCTGACATCCAAATAACCGATGAAATCTACAATGAAGGATTGATTCTAATTGAGGATCAATGCTTTACTATTACTAACAAACAACTGATTGAAGTAGGAATGATTGCGTCAAATCGTTCGATGCACGATGCATTAAACCAAGAATTAAATTGAGAGCTGCAATACAATATTGATACATTGCAGGAATTCGTTCGAAATAATGTGCCGTTACTTAATGAACAGGAAAAACAAGTATACGAAACATTAATGCAAGCGGTGGACAATAATACTGGTGGTCTATTCTTCCTGGACGCACCTGGAGGAACAGGGAAAACATTTGTTATATTCGATCAAGCTGTTATAGTCGATAAGTTGCCACACAATTTAAACAAAATTGATACCCTAAAATGCAATATTTCCCGATCCAGTGCAATGGGAAAATTGATGATGCAATGCAAGCTCATTGTTTGAGATGAGTGCACAATGGCACGTGAGAAATCACTTGAAGTACTTAACTTCACACTAAAGGATCTTCGGCGAAATAACAATATCTTTGGCGGCTTGATGATATTGTTAGCAGACAATTTCAGTCAGACGTTGCCCGTGGAACGCCTGCAGATAAATTGAATACTTGCCTGAAGGCATCAACTTTATGAAATAACGTAAAAACATTATCGCTGACCACTTATATGAGAGTTCAACTTCAAAATGATCAAAGTGGTGCACAATTTTCCAATCAAGTTAACTGTTGGAAATGGAAAAGTCCCAGTTGATGCAACATAGTGGGAAGCCGATGGATGAGGCAGGCACAGGACCGCACAAGGTGGCAATACTTGGAGGAGGCCTATGTCCACCAGTGGACGTCGATTGGCTGATAATGATGATGCGACATCTGGATTAATTACTCTTACCAACGACTTTTGCCGATTTGTAGGCTCTCAATTAGCTCTTATTGAAATTGTTTTGCCAAACATTAGTGAGAATTTTCAGAATAATAATTATGCTTGGTTAAGTCAACAAGCAATTCTTGCCGCATATAATAATAATGTACGCACTGAATTTCACCATTCAATTAAAAATTGCTGGCGATTTGGTGACATACAAGTCCTTTGATTCCATATCAAATCTCGATGATGAAGTAAATTATCCAACGGAGTTTGTGAACTCTCTAGAATTATCAGGATTTCCACCACGAATTACTGTTGTGAAATGAAATAAAATTTTACTTTTTCAAATATAAAACAAAAAAATAATTCTTCATCTTTTAATGACCAAACTAAATGTTACATAAAACGAAACCATCTGATGGCGAAACGGAGTTCGCCGGGTTTGCTAGTATATTATAATATTATTATAACACGGAGGTTGTAGGTACTTTGGGTACAAGACAGCAAATAAACATAATGAAATAAATCTATTTTGTACTACATATCTTTGGTATACATATCAGTGATACAAGACACCCAGACCAATGCAACCTTTCATGTTCTCTCGACGATTCGCATTGAGCGGGAATCAAATCAGACACTTTTGCATTTAACTGTGGTACGTAAACAAACCCATACGATAGAACATACTGAAAAAAAACTCATAAAATGATATATATGTTACAGCCAAAGTAATTAAATAGATACTATACATAAGGACTGGTCATTATAAATAATATCCAAATTGACTAGACAATGTGATAAATTAATCACTTCATCTAGATATTATTTATAATAGCTGATCAAAGTTAGTCAAAGTAATAAATACGGTATAACCAACTAATTATTATCTTAATTATTATGAGTATTACTTCTAGCACTCGCCGCCTGCCGCTGCCGCGGCACGCTCGCTTCGCTCGCTCGACTCGTGCGTCCTTTAGTCACCATACTAACCTAACCTAACCAACTGTTTCTGACTTTTGCCTTAATATTTTATTTTAGGACATATTACTTTATAGCAAGAAAAAATAGGATATTTAAACAATTATAGTACCCTATTTTGTGACACACAAGTAGGTATTATAGGTAAAGACGATTAGGTAATATACTATTTCGTATATTATAGTAAATATATCCTTATATAAATAGTAACCACAGGTAAATCAACCGCTCTGTATCATATAAATATAATCTAGTAATCTTTACCTACTTGTTTTATTACACTATCTGAGTCTTTGAAGATATTATTTATAATGGCTAGTTAATGTGATTAATTCTGCGATATTTATCACTTTATCTAAATTGAGTAGCCATTATACATAACGGCTAGTTATTATGTATAATATTCATATTTATTACTTTGGCTGTAACATATACATCTTTATCATCATCATAACAGCCCATTACTTAATGTCCCACTGCAAGGACGGGCCTACTCCTGTGACGGAGGGATACTTGGCCTACCTACACCACGCTGGCCAGACGGATTGGTATAGAGTTTTATTTTAAGTTTTCCTTCTTTTTATTTCGTAAATTAAATATTCACGGATAGTCCCTTAGTCGGTTTTTACGACACCCATGGCATGAGATGGGGTGGAGACATATTGTATTCTTACTCCGTCACCACACGGATTTACATCTTAATTACATAAAAAAACATTTAAATAATATTCTAACAAGTTAATGTCACTTACACTCAATACATATAATTTAACGTCACATTTTGTTAACGAGCTGTCATTTCGTACAAATTTTCTATGTAAGTAATGTCAAAGTCATTATTTTTATTGTTCACAAGCTTTTCATTGAAGGATTGATTATATTATTGAATATATTTAAGAAGGTTGAAAATTTAAATATAGATTAGCTGGTTTTTATAAAATCGTTAAAAATTCGGTTAAGTTAACTTTTAGTTGTCAAATTGTCTTACCTATTGTGTGACAATTTGACAACTAAAAGTTAACTTAACCGAATTTTTAACGATTTCAAGGAACGACAATTGACATGTAGCTCCTACTTCTAGACTTAGTTTTTTAATTACAAAATTATAACAAACTAATTAACTAAAAAATTATCTACTCTAATCTTACATACTTTACGTCCAATTAGTATAGCGATGACGCAATGAGAATGACATCACGAGTGACGTCATCAGCCACGCCCAACACTTAGTGATAGCGTGACAGGAATTAAAAGCTTAACGGCGGAATATGAGCCTTTATTGAATGATAGTGATTAGTTTTGTGATTGTGGTGGTTATGATTTTACATAGTATTTTGTAATTGATAATTTGATTTCAGAGCTTTGGTATTTGATTATAATGTTTACTTACGTGATTTTGGTGGCATGGATAATATTTTGCAAAAACTGTATTATTTTGGAATTTCTATGTTTGAGATGAAAAGTAAATTACTTAATAATTTTCAATAAAATATAGGACCCTTAAGCTTAGTAGTAGTGTATGCCTAGTATCCCTCCGTCCCGGCAGGCCCGGCAGGCCGGAGGCCCGTCCCTGCAGTGGGACATTTATGGGCTGTTATGATGATGACTATTATAGGAGCCTTGAAGCCTCTTTAGTCAAGTCAGTTTAATGAAAGGGAGACTCTATTCAAAGTATTATAATTATAACTTTGTCGATTTTTTATATAACAATATTAATATTATTATTTTTTTGGACAAAACAGTTTCAGTTACATTATAATATAATACCTTCTCTTTATTAGGTGTTGACTCGACATCACTCGCCTTAATTGAACCTATTAAAAGTTATTTTCAGCTCGTCTTAGTCCTATCACAATATTTTAAAGCCTAAATTAACACTTAACAATTAACACTTTAAATCAAACTAACAATTTCTTCAGTTCTATAATTTTAGTGTAGATATCAGTAAAGTTCGGATAAAGTAGAACTTAACTTAACTTTTGACTCGCTTAATGAATGTAGACGAGGCCCAATCTGTTTGCCAGGATAGTGACAAGTGACGTTCTGTCGTCTCTGCCTACCCCGGACGGGATAAGGCGTGAGTCTATGTATGTATGTATGTAAAGTAGTACTTAGCTTCGCCGCCGCGCTGTCCAGTAGCATTTTTGTCTGAAATTGAAGCCCAAGAGTTTTGTTTTTTTGTTTTGTTTAAGTCTTGAATTAACGTACCTAATTTCTCACAAATTACCCGTTTGTACTCTAATTAAATGTACCTACATACATTCTGCTAATCATCCGATGGGTGCAGTAAAACGACTATCCCTGAATATTATCTTTACGAAATAAAAAGAAGGAAAACTTGAAATTGAACCCTATACCAATCCGTCTGGCCAGCGTGGTATTAGAAGGCCAACTATCCCTCCGTCATAGGAAGAGGCCCGTCCCTGCAGTGGGACATGAATGGGCTGTTATGATGATGAGACATTCTGCTAAAATCAAACACAACAATAGCAGTTTGTAAAATAATTAGAAACAATTATAATCTACATTGAAAATTAATCAAACAATTGAAATGCATATTTAGTGGCGAACACTAACATATTAGCTTAGAACATGGGCTATAAATTTGAGAAGCTTAATACTGCTGCAGTAGGTACAGGAAATGCGAGAATTAAACCAAATTAATGTTCTGTTAATATATTATAGCAGACATGTTTGCTATGCGTTTAATTTAATTCAATTTGAATGGTCTTGCTTTCATCGTTATGGTTCTACAAGACTAAAGAAAAAGATAGAGTAAGACAATTTTTATTTTCTCCGTGTGGTGACGGAGTAAGAATACAATATGTCACCACCCCATCTCATCCCATGGGTGTCGTACAAACCGACTAAGGGACTATCCGTAAATATTATCTTTACGAAATAAAAAGAAGGATAACTTAAAATTAAACCCTATACCAATCCGTCTGGATGCGGAAGGCGCAGGGCCGTGTTCTGTAGCGCGTATTGGGAGAGGCCTCTATGTCCAGCAGTGGACTGCAATACTAATTGATTGTCTGAAGCAGCCCTATTTGCGTAAATGTACAAAAAAGCCCTAAAAACAAAAGTATTATACCAACGTTAGTGCAATAAACATTTTTCATTTATTTCGACACAAAAACAAAGTTTGCAATTTAAAATAAAGTTATTTTGCACAAAAAAGGTATAAATCAAATTACTTTGTAATATTCGTGACAATTTTGAAAGCTGTTTTGCATAGTGTTGCCATTTATTTCGAGTGGTATTTTGATGGATTTGCATTTTATAAAAATAATAGATATTGCGGCGTAATGGAGTCTGCACACTATACCGTACCATACCATGACCGTGCTAGGACCGCATCAGGAACGTAAAGTAAAACGACGACGATACTGGCCGGTTACGGAACGGTCTAGTGGGCATAGTCTACGTTTTAATACAAAGAATACTTTTTTGTCTGATGTAAAGCATCTTCGTCCAAGCACTTAGAAATTAAGTAAAAACTTTGAATTTCTTTGCAGAGATAATGACGATAATTCTTAAAATTTAATTCTTTTAACATAGCTAGGATATAAGATATCATCTAGGATAGCATCTAGGATATATTGTGGTAAACTAAAAAACAAAACATAAGTAAGATTGGTTCGTCTTATAAAAATAATTATTAATTTAGCCATTATGTTATAAAAGATTTATAGAGTCTAAAGACTGCTTAGAAATAAAGCGGCAATTTCATAGGTAAAGACCAAATATATAGAATTTCTGTAAATCGACCATGTAAAAGAAATTACAAAAGTAGGTATTATAATCACTGTCTAAATTCCGCAGTTCGTTTTTAAGTTAGAAATGTATTAATTAGTAAAGTATTATAAATATTAAAACGTGGCCTTAACTAATAGAGAAAGTTTCTTAGCTTATATTAATATGTAACACTCTGGGGAGACGCTTCCTTGTCCCCACAACTTTGTTTTAGAACGTACACACAGCAACACATCAAGTTAAACATTTTCATTTGAAATTGTGTCTTATTTCAAGGTATTAAGGTACATGAGTGTCTAGCTTGATTGGTTGCTGTATGTACGTATTTCAATTTGTTCTGAAATTTATAATGGATAGTATGTATTTATAATGCTAGTTTCTTTCATCAAAACAGCCCATTAATATCCCACTGCAGGGACGGTTCTCCTCCTGTAACGGAGGAATACTTGGCGTACTAATACCACGCTGGCTAGACGGATTGGTATAGGGTTTAATTTCAAGTTTTCCTTCTTTTTAAATATAATATTCACGGATAGTCCCTTAGTCGGTTATTACGACACCTATAGGATGAGATGGGGTGGTGTCATATTGTATTCTTACTCCGTCACCACACGGCTAGATTAGATTATTATATTATAACAGCACTTAAATAACAACTAATAGTTATTAATGCACACAACAATTTGCATTAAACAGGAATCCAACCGCATACCTCTTTTATATTCCATACCCGTCATAAAGGTCAACATGAAACAATAGACAAACTTAATACTTCGGTTATTATTCAAATTTAATGTCGTTAATAATTTCCTGAACCCAAGAGTGAAACATCTCAATTGACGGTAGCATCCTATTTAAATAGCTTATTATGTTGTATTTTATTATAACATTTACCTACCTCTGTTTACAGTAGGTGATTAACAAAGATGGCTGAATGTTTGTTACAATTACGGTAATAAAAGAAAATAGCCCTAACTTTTAAATAGATTTTCTTTTTACATTCACACAACCCCATCAAGTCCTAAACTAACCAAAGCTTGTACTATGAGTACTAGACAACGGATAAACATACTTAATACCTTTTTTTTGTAAATACATTTAAATTATACATAGAAAACACCCAGACCAATGCAAACAATCATGTTCATGCACACAAAGATTTGCATTGAGCGAGAATCGAACCCGAGACCTCTGCGTAGCAGTCGTGTTTTATAACCACTACGCCATAAAGGTTGTCTAATATAAAAGGTATATTAAAAGAGTTTGATACGAAGAATAACATGTTGTCGGAAATAAGTGGCTTCAGGAAACATGGCTGAAGTTTTGGCAGGTTAGCAGCGAAACTAAGGCACTGTCAGGGTTGGCCGACAACTTAAATGAGAGCCTCAACTCAGGAAGCGGCTTTTAGTTCTTTAAATCTATACTAATACTAATATTATAAAGAGGTAAAGTTTGTGTATTCGTGACGTTGTAGGGGGTAATCTCTAGATCTCCTGAACCGACTTTAAAAATTATTTCTTTGTTGAATACTCAATTTACCGGGGAGTGTTATAGGCCATATAGTATCACGCTATGAGTAATAGGACTGAAGCAGTAATAAAATGTGTAAAAAAAAGGGGCGCGTTTTTTTCGCCGTCCAATGAAGTGGGCACGGGTCAGCTAGTAATTTTCAAATTCAAATTTCAAAATACTTTATTTCATAAAATTTATTACAAATTGTTTGAAAGTAACTTATAAAAAGGTATTTCGATACATTTAAACATAATGTGTTCCTAAATACAACGTGTGGTATCCGTCAAGATTAGAATTCGTTCGAACAATTAGAAAAACTTTACACAGAGATTAATTAACACGGTAGTACATATCCTCATGGGAGAAAAAGCCTGATCTCGGTTTGTTACCTGGGTTAGCATTTGATTGGCAAAGATTTAAATCATGTAATATAATAAATATCTGCGTTAAAAACCACACGCAACTACGCCATTAGATCGTTTAAAGTTAAAAAAAAACACTAGACTAATATATTTTCTCATTGCTTTTGAAGCTCAGCTCTAAATGGCTGTATAATATGCACAATACAAAAATATATTTGCTTTCCCAGTAACAGTCTTATTAACCTCTAGTAAAGCCATTAGCCTCGGATTCTTAAGACCGATACCTTAACAGTGCACTTAAACTCAACGGTATGAATTTAAAACTATGCTCTACCGCTACTAATGAATGAAACAACCAGTATTCTTGTATTTACTTAAATGTATTGTACATTTCTTATAGAGGAAAAAACATAACAAGTATATCACGAGTGGGTAAAAAGCCTTAGTGGTTTTGCTTCTTCTGTTTAATCGCTATAAATTCGCTATTACAACCTTCTTATTTTACTGATATGATGGTAGCCAATGAGTTGATAGACTACCTCAGTAGCGCAGAGGTGCCAGGTCGTGAGTTTGAACCTGTACGTCTACGCTGGACAATTGGTTGTGCGATCCAGAAATAATTATGTTAGATGTTCTGTGTGTTTACAAGATCAGGTAACATACAATGGACTTATTTAATTGAAATGAGTCATGATCCCTAGTGCGACAATCGTCTTTTTTAAATAACTATTCTAAAAATTGTCTTCATCATAACAGCCCATTAATGTCCCACTGCAGGGATACTTGGCCTGCTGATACCACGCTGCGACCCAGAGACCTTATTATAGGGCTGCTTTTGTGATTGTAATTATAATGATAATTAATTTGACTGGGTCGTGGTTTCAAATCCAACGTATGTCAAATTGTTAACCGTTTTTCAAGATGTCCGTAAAAATCCTTTCGAAAGACAACTTCTGAATTAAAGATTGTCTTTTTAAAAAGAAAAGGAAAACTAGTTTATAGTACAATAATACAATATAAAAGATAGTAAGTAATAGTAGTAAAATAGAGAGATAATAGCCAATCCAACAGTGGGACATTATTGGACTGATATGATTATGAAAAAATGAATTTCTAGTAAACAAAATAGTATAAAATAAATAAATTAAACAAAGATAAACTTTTTATTTCTGTGAGAGATGAATGAGAAAAATATCACACAAATGACTTTGAACTTTAAAACAGAGAAATAAAGTACTTTTTGCTTTATTCAAAGTTAATTAAGCTAATTAGTCAAAGCTTTCAGTAGTTATTGTAACAAATACTCATTCAAAAGCAGCTTTCACAGCGACTTTTCTCCACGATTTTATAAAAAAGATTTCAAAAAAGTTTTATATTAATATCGAAGGATTTCAATGCTTCTTTTATTTTTTTTTAATACTAGGGTTTAAGGAGTCATCTTTTTAGATTGAGTCTAGAGAGAGACATATTAGAGTCATCATTATCATATCCGCCAGTGAAAATCCACTGCTAAATCTAATGATATAGAATCAACATTACAAAAAACCTTAACCTTACATTAAGTACTTACCGTGTAATATACATTCCCCCTTACTTAAAAAGCCCTCTTAAATTTAATCACTGTTTAGCGAGATTTTTATTACCAAAATCAACCCTAGACCAAACAAAACCGTAAGAATTTATGCTAATCAATTGACTAAAATTTAACAGGCGTTTATGAGTAAGGGGGTTATTTCATAAGTTTTAACTTCTACTGATTACAAGATAACTTATTTACAACGTTTCATGTGACCTTCAACCATTTATAATTTATTATAATATTACTTAAAAAGGCTTAAGTACTTATAAAGTTTTAAGGTTTTTAGATATTTAAGTAATAATTATGACTATTATAATAATATTTTATGACTGCAGTAAAGAGGTTTAAAACTTTATGCTTTTTATTGTAAAGTTGTAATAATTTGAAGGTTAATAAACATGAAATTATAGCACTGTGGACGGAAGGAGGTCCGTTCCTGCAGTGGGACATTCATGGGCTGTTATGATGATATCCTATATTTATCAAAAAAATATAATAATTATTTAATGTATCCTATTCTATATTTCTAATATTTTAGAGAAAAAATACCAACAAATTACCAACCGTCACTTTCCATAATATGTGTTTATTCTAAAGTACAAATTTGACTATTATTTTATCAAACAACTTAGAAAGATAAGCTCCGCATTGTGTTTAAAGTATAAATGTAGCAAGTCGAAAGCTCTCTTGTTTTATAAAGTAACATTGACTTTGACGCTGCAATTAATTATGCCAACACAAGAGCATAACATTCTTTGTAATCTTTTGTATTTACTTGAGGATGATACAAAAAGATTGCAAGATTAATTTAGAGCTATGTTATGATTAAAATATATTCAGAAAAGGAGAGCTTTCATCACATGATAAAGTTATTTACTATTTTCACGCTACTAGATTACAATTTGATATATATTATTTCTTAACAGTAACTTATAAAATATAACCCACACTTGTATCCCTTAAAAAATTAAAAAAAAAAACATTCCACACACATTCATAAAACACCATCTAGTCCCTAACTAAGCAGAGCTTGTACTATGGGCACTAGACAACTTTACTGATAAACACACTTAAATACTTTTTTTTTTGTAAATACATACATAAATTTTATACACAGGAAACACCCAGAATAATGCAAACAATCATGTTTATGCACATACAAAGATTTGCATAGAGCGGTAATCGAACCCGAGACCACTGCGTAGCAGCCATGTAATATACCGACTACGCTACAGAGGTCGTCGAAAGAAGACCTGTATCTTTGTCATATGATCTAACTAATAAAATACATTTACAGGCAAGATAAGGGATTCAGTCCAAAGGCCTCAAATCCTTAGCAAATGATAGGCCATTACACAAATATGTTATCAACGCGTTTACCAGAACCTATATTAATTTTCCTTCCTCCTTTGTATGCCCTTTTTTTTTTGGTTTTGCTGGGGTAAAATGCCTACGCATCCCCTTCCCTTGGGGGACGGGAGGGGTATGTGAGGCTCCCAGGGTGTTAGGCAACACCCCAGTGGACCCACTAATACTCCCCAGCGGCACTCCTTCATCGCCTACTTGAAAGGGGCCTGGGAAACCGGCAGAGTCTTGGGGTCCAGTCCCCCTCCGGCAAGCCTCCTCCTTTCTGTACCTAAAGTAACAATTGAAATTTTACTTTTCTTTCTTTCTTTCTTTCTACATAGTAACGCATTAACCCACATCTTGTGCCAACTATACCTTTGTCATGAACCAACATTCGCAAAGGCAAGATAACGGACACTCCTTTACACCTGCAAACCCCGTCCTTTGGCCTCAAAATCTTAGCAAATGATAGGCCATTACACAAATCTGTTATCAACGCTACGTTTACCTGAACCAATATTTAACCAAAAAGTATAAAAGCGTCACCTTCATAGTCATAAATTGTTACGTCTTAATAAAACTAACCCTTGAACAATGTACGTTGATAAATGGACGTGGTTATGGGAATTTTTCGGCATAATATTTTGTAACCTATCTTTACCTTGAGTGAAAAATATATGTTATACGATGTCACCTTAAAGATAATATTTTTTTTTAAATGCGCGAAATTTTTAAAATAGCGAGCACCATGTTGTAGAGGCATGAATTTCTCCACTATGGCGGCATAGGAAGATCCTTTTTTACGCCTCGCTTGAAAGAACTAGGATCGTAGTTTAAAGGAAACACGTGGATTAAAATATTATTTTAATGTATGTAAGTATGTTATTTTTATAAATACATACTAAGTACGGGCGTATCTTGTCCCAAATTCAGCAGAGTTTATAATATGGGTATTAAACAGCGGATTAACATACTTATTTCCTTATTTTATAATACCTATGTATTGTACTTAACACCTTATTCTATTATGACGTGTGAAAATTCAGGAAAAACATCACGGTACTGTAGGCTGTTTCTAGTAAGACAGGCATATTTATATGACTTAATCCGACTAAAATCACAGTGTTTTTTCAACTGCTATACCTAAAGCAAGCCATAGAATGAGTAAATATAGTATTCTGTGAGAACACAGATTGCTTCAATGCGAAATTCTTTACCTTAAGTACAAGAAAGAATCATTATATCATAACATAACAGTCCATTAATGTTAGGAGATTAATGGACTGTTATGGCCAGACGGATTGGTATAGGGTTTAATTTCAAGTTTTCCTTCTTTTTATTTCGTGGAGAGAATATTCACGGATTAGTCGGTTTTTACGATACCCTTGGGATGAGATGGGGTTGTGGCATAATATTGTATTCTTACTCCGTGACCACACGGAGAAAGAAAGAATATTATAGGATTTCTCGAAGGAGATTTAGGAAAGTAGTCGTTTCGGGAGGTCGGTTTTGGCTCATTGGTGTTAATATAGTAATTGACATAGACATAAAAATAGTGAGGTTAGAAGATTTGATCCGGGTCATTGACTTTTATTCTCGGCGTTTTTATGATACTGCTAATGACTTAGTTACTGAAAGAATTGGGGTACACTTTTATGCGTGTGTAGCAATAAGTTTAGGATCTTTTGAGTATAATATAATCATTATCTTGAAATAGTAGGTACATACGTTCATTAAGTTTTACAGTAAGTGCTGCATACAATTAAACCTCATTTTAGATTGTACTATGTTCAAAACTTGAGTGACAATTCTTCAGACTATGTTCACTAAGAGAGGGGCTGTTAGGGCCAGATTCAGAGACCGCACTTTGACTTTACTTTAGCAAAGTCTAGTTATTACCTATCTCTGAATTTGAACAACATTAAAGTAATTTTTCGCATGAAAAAGTTTACTTTCATTATTTATTACTACAAAGTAAACTTTTCATGCGAAAAATTACTTTAATGTTGTTCAAATTCAGAGATAATAACTAGACTTTGCTAAAGTAAAGTCAAAGTGCGGTCTCTGAATCTGGCCCTAAGAGCCCCTCTCTTAGTGAACATAGTCTAAAGTGCGGTCTCTGAATCTGGCCCTTAGTGAGCATAGAACGTGAGTATGCGACAGTGAACAATCATCCGTGAATGATTTGCTTAATAAATATTAAAAATAAATGCCCCGCTGTGAGCAATTAATCGTTTTTTGTAAAGAAATAAAGTAGAAAGCAGTAGACTGTTATTTATTTTTGTTGACGTTTCGGTAGTGACGTGTCCTGCTGCCTATTTGAGTCATCTTAAAACTATTGCAGCTTAGATTTCTGTGATTGCAGCAAATTTTCTGTGCCCAAACGACAAGCAAAAATAGATAATTGCAACTTAAGTGTACGAGTATACAGAGTGATTGATGTGCACGTCGCTATTATGGATTAAACACTTAAACGCAAGCGATTTTTCGCATTAAATGCATAAAGAGAATATAAAATATGGTTCATTTTTCATTAATTCACAAAGCTTTTAAATGAGTGTAGCTGTAATGGCGTCGTTTATAAAAAGAATTTAATAAATTTTCTTTTGAAATGGACTGTTTTTGTGGAATGTCTTTATTCAACTGTAAAATGTACAGTTGTGTAAAATAAAATGGTTTTATGTTTACAGCATTGCATGAATAACTAGACCACATAAAGTTACATGCATACTGACCAATATTAATACTTTCTGTAGAAAATTATGCTGGTGCTAAGTGGTAATGGTGGGTCATGGACATGAGCAAATTTGGATTTGCTGATGTCCATGGCCTACCTAGAAAATTGCTACTATATTAAGGACCTTTATGGCTAACGCAGACCTGGACGGCATGGCAAAGGATTTTAATTTTTACTAATGGAAATTCAACCGTACTGTTACAGAAATACGACATAAATTGCTATGCTTTAAAATGATGCCGCGGCATTGAAAAATCTCTTTCAATGCTGCACATTACGTGGATCTCTAGCGCTACCAATAGAAACAAAATCATAATTCGCAAATAGGATAAAAAATGTAAATCTTGATAACAAAGTCTTGAGAAAAGGCAATAAAGTATTTATATAACACACTCTCAACACTTTAAATGTTTTTTAATAAGTAAAATTTCGCATTCGAAAAAAAAACGGCCGTTTTTGTTTATTATGCAATATTAATTAAATTGAAAAACATTTAAAGTGTGTACTATTTCTTGAGTATTAGAAATTGAGGGGTTTCCCTTCAATTTCTAATACTAAAGAAAAGTTAACTTATTTTTTTTATTCAAAGTTACATTTGATAAAAAGAATGCAAACGGACTTAGTCTGAATTAAGAAGCAAAAAGATATTTTACGAAAGTCATCCGTTAGGTATAGCTTTTTTGTGCAAAAAAACCTTGGTTTGGATCAATCCGTAAAAGTTTCAGTGGAGGCTCGAGTTTGCCGCAACGAAAAAAAGACCGTTTTAGTTATACTTTAGGTATATTAAACTTTGGACAAATTGAATAAAAAGTGTGCTTTATTTGAGGAGACTACCTAAGCTTCGATGCTGAGATAATCTAGTCTATTAATAAGTAACAAAGTTAAATTAACTAATGCGACTCAGTATGGCATTTGACTTTTACACCTAATTATTATTAGTCTATAATTAAATATCGAATCGAAATTACTAAAAAATATGTACCTACATCAATAACGTGGTGTGGGGACCTGGTGATTTGTAACATCAGGCATCTCATGCCTATCACAGACACCAGCTATTGGACAGCACACAAATATTGGATTTCAATAAAAATGTTACTAAATAGGTATAAGCTGTAAATTTTTGTAAAGAGAATACATACTATCTTGTACCGATTAAAATTGTTATTATATAGTTGTTATAGTTATAGTTGTTGTTATATAGGTTTTCGTCCACACAATACATGCTTTTTTACTATACTTTACTGAGTTTGAAACAAGATGGGGTTGCGTCTGTAAGTAAAAATATTAATATTTAAGTATATTTAATGTAGGTAATTATGCATTTATTATCCTAAAGGAGTTAGCGACATACCAGAGCAAATGACATTTATGTATCCGTTTTCGGTGTGTAGTGTGCTCTATGATATCACCGTCGGAACACGCTATAGTCTATACGTAAACTAGAATGACCTAATTAGTTCAATCTAGACAGACAGACGAAGAACTGTCGCGCCTTGTTTTCCTTACGTTAGGTGTGGCTATTTATCTGATGTAAGACGAAGTAAATAGGTATACAGGGTGGCTCATTGAAATCGGTCAGTATGGGAATGTCTTAAACTATAAGTCATACGAAGATTTGTTCTTAGGAACCATGTCACCGATTTTAATAAAAAGAAAAACTGCATTTATACATTTTAAAAAGATACTGTACCCAGCCCGGAAATCGAGCCTAAATCTTTTGCAAAAATAAACTTTTACTTTTTCTATTTAAATATCGATTCTGTAGGTCTTAAGCAGTTAACATCTTTATGATACATTGTGTCTAAAATGTTTAAAATACATTGTTTTCACATACTTCTTGATTCATACTTGATGATTAAATTTAAGAGGCGTTTATGAGTAACGGCGCTTGTACACGGTAAGAAAAATCGCCGGGCCTACGCAAGAATTCGTGTCGTTTCTAAGCACGACCTGTGTACACAGCGCCGGCGATGCATAAGAAAATTTTCTTGTCTGCGCAAGACAAGACACGGCGAACGTTGTTGCGGAGGGGCGGGGAGCGGTGTAGTAGGGTATCGTACGTGTTTGCTTTCTAGTTAACATTTTTCCTAAAGGAATCTCACACTGATTATCACACTTGTTATTACTTGCGCGCCCTACGCCCGTCTGACGACTGTACGAAAAAAATCCTGGCGTGTACACGTTCCGAATTATCTTGTCTGCGGAAGACAAGAAAAGTTTTCGTGTACGAAAAAGACAAAATTCTTGATGTCTACACGAAGATTTGTCTTGTCTGGCGTAGACACGGCAAATTTTCTTAGCGTGTACAAGCGCCGTAAGGGGGTTAATGTCCAACGTTACAAGATTATAATTTTGTATTATAGACACTATTTCAATCCAAACTGTCTATTTTAAAATAATTTCACTCTGGTAAACTATGATCGTGTACGCTCATGTCATAGTACAAATATATACAGTATTTCATCTTCATAGAAACGGACGAAACGCGAGTTATACCTACATGCTCACGATAGCGCTGGCTTTGCGCAGTGAACAGTCGCGACTGTGCCGCAGTAACGAGCGGTAAAGTAGGTAAAATGTAATCAAAAAGCTGGAGGTGGGCAGCCCTATCGCATGTTTACGTACCGCGCAACAGTAGGCATTTATAATAAACTAGCAAATCCGGCGAACTCCGTTTCGCCACCAGATGACTATATTTTAGAATTTATAGATCAACACAGACAGACAAGTAGATTCGAGTAGTAGATTGGTTTTATTTTTCTCCTTTAATTTACATTTGACAATACAACGCGGCTTTTTTAGTGCTGTAGCGTTTGTCTGTGTCGATCTATAATTTTAATTGTAGCTTCAATTTTAAGTAAACGACGATTTCAAACAATTTGTAATAAATTTTATGAAATAAAGTATTTTGAAATTTGAAATTGGATGGCTTCGTTTTATGTAATGTGAAAAAATATTTTCCCGCGTTACCAGAATTTTCTTTGCTATAAACCTAATGGAGGCCGAGACCTTTCCAATGAATGCAAAACCGTGAAAATCGGTTCGTGCGTTCTGGAGTTATAGCGTCAGGATTGAAAACCCGACTTATTTTTCTATGGTAGATATTCGGCCGAGATAGACTACTGGTTGTACTGTGCTCATGTCAAGTAAGGCTAAAGACTTAACGTGCGCGGCGACACAGAAGCTACACGTAATTACATTACAGTCTCGCGTTAGTACAAATAGTTGAGCTCAACAGTATAACTTTGTCGTTTTATTCCTTGATGTTGTATTAGTTAATAATATGGTTGCGTAAGCTATCGTTAAATGTTATTGGTAATTCATTTGTTTAGTTTTAAAATAACTGATGGAAATAATAATATTCCTCACACTTTCACACAACGCCATCTAGTCCTAAACTTAGCAGAGTTTATACTATAGATTTAAATATACATACATACATAAGTACATTTTTTGTAAATACGTACATATTATGCATAGAAAACACCCAGACCAATGAAAACAATCATGTTCATGCACACAAAGATTTGCATTGAGCGGAAATCGAACCCGAGACCTCTGCGTAGCAGTCATGTTAGGTATATAACCACTACGCCACAGAGGTCTTCATTGATACATATCTTAAGAAATTACTTTGAATGTTGAATTCGCTATTTCCTTTACCAAGCAAAGTAAAATATTTTCAAGTATACGTGCTTCGTTTTTCATTTATCAAAAGTCACTTAAAGAATCACGGACAAAAAGTGGCCCGTCCTGCTTACCATCAAGCCAGGGCCGGATTTAGTTACCGAGATGTTTGTAAAAGGTGCATTAAATTGTCTAGGGAGATGTATTGTTGGCTGGAATTTTATAAAACGTAGAAGCAATTTGTTATATGTAAAGTGGGGTGCTTAGGGTGTTTTGTTTCGCTTGGAAGTAAAGAGATTTTTATTATATGGCTGTGTTTATGATATTATGATTATAATGTGGTTATCTAAGCAAATACTAACTGGGTGGACCACTAATTGCTGTTTGCATTGCTGTCAATGAAGTTGCGGGTTCAGACTTTTAAAATAATATTGGGACAATTTAAATCTAATTCCCTAAACCAGGTACCTATTTAAAAAAAATTATTATTCATTGTATAACAAGGTTAAAATGATCCATAATAATCGATGTCAATTGCATCCTAGACGGCCATATAGAGTTTCCACCGCAGCCAGCTGCAATCACTATTTTATAAATAATAAAATAAGGTACTAAGTTCGGGTTACTACTTCGGCTAGATATAAAAGACAAGAAAAAGAACTATTGAAACTAAATACTTTTTACAGCTTGCAGACAGACTAATAAAAGTTTAAGTTTACCTCAAAAATTGCAACCATTCATTTTATTACAATAATAAAACCCATCAATTTCCTTTTCTTTCTTTCTTTTCTAAAACACGGAAATGCACTGGAAAATTTCCTATAAAAATATTTATGACACTCTAAAACGAAGTACAATGAAATTTTATGCACCTATCTTAACATTGAATGCGGTCCTGACTTCCTACAGAATATTAAACATCGCTCGAATGCTTAGAAGTAATAAATTTTAGTAGCATAGTTCTGTTTCATTTTCTTTGGTGTTTTACCTTTTACGAGATATACGAATATGGATGGCAGTAAATAATCTTTGTTTTGTGTCTACCTATGTGAAGTAATTCTGGTTAAAACTTGATACCACGTTGACCAGGCAGATTGCTATCGAGTTGTATGCAAAGCTGTCATCGGATTTGAAATACCAACAAACCTATTATAAAATAACTAAGTATTATGATTTGTGAAAATGATAATTAAATAACTATTATGAAGTTGCATTGGTACGATGATAGGTATAGTGTAGTACATTTTTAGTCCGAAGATAGCTCTTAGCCATGACCGAAAAATGTATTTGTTTGTTGTTTGAATAAGTTCGAAAATTCGATAATACTTAGTACACAAGAAATACAGGAAGAGAAAACTTGTTTATGTATTTATAGTGTACATAATACCAAAAGATCTTTTTCAAAAGAAAATACACAAAATACTATGACAGCAAAGTTATGATTCAAGCAAATAAAAAAGATAATATAATCTTTTACGTATTACGCGTTATTTAACGATGTTATTAAGTTGAATATGGAGGCAGATAGAATATGATATTATGGCGAGATTATTCTTTTATGATAGCAGTTTGATTAAGATTCATTATTATAGTTTATGAACAGATCAGCGTTGAAAGTATTGAGATATAGCCTTTTTATTTTCCTGTACTTCATGACTCTTAAGGCTGTAAGGGATATGGACATGTTTCGGTTGGATCAGCGACTGCTAGAACAAAATATATTATCTGAATCTTTAGAATTTAAAAAAGAAATAAATTGGAGGGTGTTAAAAACTCTCAATATTATATTAAATATTTTGAATTGTATTTCGTGCAATAGAGATAACGCTCTACGAAGCTGAAATTAGGTGATTGTCTAATTTTTCTCTCTTCTATCGGCACATTTATGAACTGTACGTAGTTATTTAACGATGTTATTAAGTTGAATAAGGAGGCAGATAGAATAGATGATATATGGCAAGATTATTCTTTTATGATAGCAGTTTGATAAAGATTCAATATTATAGTTTATGAACAGATCAGCGTTGAAAGTATTGAGATATAGACTTTTTATTATCCTGTAAGAGCTTCATGACACTGAAGGTTGTAAGTGTAAAGTAAAGTAGTATGTTTATCCGTTGTCTAGTACCCATAGTACAAGCTTTGCTTAATTTGGGACTAGATGGCGTTGTGTGAATGTGTAAGGAATATTTATATATTTATTTATTTGTACGGCGCCGGTCGCGGGTTCAAATCCCATGCAGGATATTTTTTTGCGCCATCCACAAATTGTTATACTGAGTCTCTTTGAATTGATATCTGTTAAGTCCCGCGATACAGGGTATGGTCTCTAGGCCTTTTACACATACATATACAATTAACATAGGTATCCAAATTATTTTATGGTTAAATACAATCATTTGCAAATAACACAAAAAGTAATTGTATAGCGTTGAATTCGAAGGTACAATCTCGCACACAGCTTAGCAGAGTGAAAACAGCTCTATTGATTACAATCTATTCCCCAAAAGTAAACAAATAAACCAATTTCAATACAAATCCAAGTAGAAATACAAAACAATATAATATATTGACTAAATAAGCGTAATAATTACTTAAACGAAGGGAACGCAGGTGTTAGCAAATACTGTATTATTGGAATTTCAAATTAGGGACTTATTATCACAATAAAGTATCGGTTTAATCAGTAAATTGCCAAGTAAACGTGATTGGGGATATAAATTGGGATAAGGCTGTGTTCAGAATAGTATCGATAATAACAAAAATGTTTTTTTTTTCATCAGAGTTCAAAAAGAATGAGTTTTTTATATTTATTTGTTACCTCTGATCTCAGTCGTCTATTGATCAATATGTCGTATATTGATGATAGTGTGAATGTGTAAGAATTATTTATTTAGTCGGAGGTCTCCAGAATGTTGAGTTTTAGTCGGTTTCAGTCCAATATGTCCATGACACTGAATGCCTAGTAGTATCATGATCTTCTGATAATCGTCCAGGATTTTCCTTCGTAACCATGTAACTGTTCAACATTTTAGTCACTTTCTACTCAAAAGCTATGTAAAAATCTATACCCATATAGGGACGCAAGTAGCACAGGTGTATTATAAGCGTCAAGATGTTTGAAATAAAGAGTAGAAAATGAGCGTGCTTAAGGGGCATACCGTCCGCTTTGAATTCACAGTAGCTATTTTGCAAATAGTTAAAGGAGAGGAAAATGATTTTAGCGTAGGTCTCAGAAGCCATTTTATTTAATGGACCCTTTGAAAACACCGTTTTATCCCTACACTATTTGTCTATACCGCCTTTTATTTTTATTCAGTGTAACATTATACCTTAAAGTACTTAAAGAAAAGCAGTTTTGAATATTCTATCGATACTTGTCTTACGTTTCTGAGTGCCGTTAAGAAAATTGACAACAATTTCTGTGTTGACTTTATTCTTGTATTGTATTTATTTATTAATGGCCTCATGAACATAGTTACATATTTTGCCAGTGTCAAGTGAGAGATATTACATTCAGTATAAGTAAAAGTAAGTATAAAAGTAACATAAAAAATAACATTAAAAAGTCGATGCTTCACTTTTCATTGTCTTTCTTGAGAACTTGACGGGAACGCGTAAAATGGAGACAGGAACAGCAGGACCACAATGCCACCAGCTATTCACCAATCACTTGCATATTTATTCATATTAATTTACTGACGACGAACTTGCAAAACAAAACTGCATCTCTTCTGCATCACAAAATCTTCGAAAAATCTATTTGTAAAAAATATATAAATAACAGCTCAACCTCTCGTCATGGCGTCCAGTCAAATTCTCCCCGACTTTATTCTTATAATGATGGAAAGTGAGATCTATTTTTTTTGACACTTGATATGAAGTATCCTAATTGTATAAAAGAACGGAAGACTGACTTTAAATATATTCAAGTCTTGTTCTATTGAATAACTTGGTTTTCTGAATATTATTACATATACTTAGGTATATTGTAAACTACTAGTTGCTTTTTAGGTGGACCTTGCCTAGACCCATAAATATCAGCCTAGACCCGTAGTAGAAACCTGGATAATCGCCTTCAACTTGCATTAAAGTTCGTATGAATAATTTTAAAAACAACTAACTTTTCGGAAAACATTAAAACTACTTTAATAGTTTCCTTAACTTTAAAATCAGTTAAACTATTTGCGTCAAAGAAGGTTATAACGTTTTGCCTCTTTTATAGTTCTCGTCCGCGCGTAAACTATATTCACAGAAGTGATGAAATTTTGGACATGACCTATTTGTGTACCTATCATTAAAATGTGAAATAAATAAAAAAAAACCAAGCTTAGGCTAGAAAAAAATAGAACTTCGAATATTATAATTACATTATAACCCCTAGTTAAAAAATAAATAAACTGACTAAAATATACCATGACCAGTTTTAATTAAGAAAAATAAACATACTTTTCCCGAAAAAACCTTTCTGCTACCAAGTAATTCGAGTGGCTTTCGATTCGACCTCAATCATTTTTAGATATTTCGAGCACGTTGTTGCACAAGATGTCGAATCGAAAAGGAAAATTGGCACGGAAATAGAATTATCTTTAGTAATTTCTGGTTATTACGGAATAATCTATCTATTTCTGAAATAATTCTTAGGCTCAAAGAGTCATAGATACAGACTTTTTTTCCAATAATTTGAAGCTTAGTGTCATCACTGAAATGAAAATGAAAAAATATTTTATTTCATCTAAGTCACGTCAATGACATTTATGAACGTCGGAGTGTTTATAGTGATCACAGCACGTCTAACTTAACGGCTAAGTTTACTGAGGGTTCGGAACACTACCAAGACAGAGAAGACACCCACAAGAAACTCTGCTGGGTTCCTATCGCTCTTTTAGGTGATCACTTCACAAATATTTTATTAAGAAAACAGGACAATTCAGATCCAGGCATTTTTATCGTTTAAGTAATCCTTTACACTGTAATATGATTTCAACATTATGTTTAATGAAAGATTTACATTTATTAATTGACAATTCTTTAACTTCCATAGGGAGCTTATTATAAAAACGAATACCATTACCAGCGAAAGAATTACTTATTTTATGAAGCCTAACGTGGAGAACAGCAAGTTTATTTTTATTTCTTGTATTAACATTGTGTATATCACTCATTTTTTTATATTTGTTTATATTTTTGTGTACATACATTAGATTTTCAAATATATACTGGCAATGCACAGTCATAATCTTAATCACTTTAAATTTATCTCTAAGAGACTCTCTTGGGCCCATATTATATATACAACGTACCGCTCTTTTTTGCAATACAAATATTGTGTTGATATCAGCCGCACTACCCCACAACAGAATACCATACGACATAACACTATGAAAATAGCTAAAATATAGCCTAGCTGTTTCTATGTCTGTTAACTGACGTATTTTTTTTTTTTTAAATACAGCTAGGCTAGTTTATTTTAGCTATTTTCATAGTGTTATGTCGTATGGTATTCTGTTGTGGGGTAGTGCGGCTTAGTAGAATCACTATATTACATACTAGCTGACCCGTGCCCACTTCGTTGGGCGGCGAAAAAAATACGTCCGTTTTTAAAACATATTTCATTACAGCTCCACTCCTATTAGTCATAAGCGTGATACTATATAGCCTATGACGCTCCCCGATAAATGGACTATTCAACACAGAAAGAATTTTTAAAATTAGTTTAGTAGATCCACAGATTACTCCCTACAACGTCACAAACACACAATCACACAACTTTACCTCTTTATAATATTATCTATATCTATACTAATAATCTATCTATTTCTGAAATAATTCTTAGGCTCAAATAGTCATACTGACTTTTTTTCCAATAATTTGAAGCTTAGTGTCATCACTATATTCCATAATACATACTTATAGTGTTATTTCGCAAATATTATGTTAGCCTTGCTTGCATTATAAGCCGTAATCTTGGTAAACAGCCAATAAGATTCTTATTATAGACCATGGTAATCCTAGTTTTTGCGGACAACATGATGGAAGATTAAGTATAATAAACAGGGAATGAACTAGGAAGTATCTACTGTCTTTATTAGAGGCTTTGACAATATTGTTTAGGTTTAGTTGTTTTGATTGAATAATCTCATGCAGGTACCTACGAAACGCCATAGGCGGACTTAGAGGGACATCATCATAACAGCCCATTAATGTCCCACTGCAGGGACGGGCCTCCTCCCGTGACGGAGGGATACTTGGCCTACTAATACCACGCTGGCCAGATGCTACTTTTCCTTCTTTTTATTTCGTAAAGATAATATTTACGATTAGTCTCTTAGTCGGCTTTTACGACACTCATGGGATGGGGTGGTGACATATTGTATTCTTACTCCGTCACCACACGGACAAGGAGACATAATCGGTGGGAATCTTTAAAAAGAGGAAGTGCTCAGCAGGCAGAATCGACGGATGAATATACAAGTGTAGTAGAACCAAAGGTACTAGACCGTTGTAGATGGGATTCTCTGTACCTAGGCCCTTACTTCCATAGGAACAAAGGGTGTGCTTATGTATGTGCTACCTTGTTCAAAATGAGGCTGTCACAAAGATCATCACAAAGACTAAGTAATGAGATGTTTTAATGGAAGAAATTTCAATGCTTGCAATCAAGGTTCAATTTCGACAAAGGAATTCGTCAAAAGCCTAACTTATTCTTTAACTTTTAAATCGCACTTTACATTAGACGCTAGCACGAAAATGCGACAGCAACAGTTTTTTAAATAAAACATTTTCAAATGTCTCCTACACGGTGTCTCCTATTAATACTAGTTAAATCGCTACAATACTGCAGCGTAGGAACTTAAACGTACCCTGTACTGTAAGGGGCTTTACCAACAAGTGAAAACTAAGCCTTGAACAAGAGTGGTACTTATTGCGAAGCTTAAACGTACATGAGCAGGGATTGTAACGACATTTATGTAAGGTTTTGAACTCGCTAGGTACTTTAAAAAAATAATAACCTTACATTATTTGTAATATAATTATTATTTATAAAGATTTATCCATACTAATATTATAAAGAGGTAAAGTTTGTGTGATTGTGTGTTTGTAACGTTGTAGGGGGAAATCTCTGGATCTACTGAACCGATTTTAAAAATTCTTTCTGTGTTTGATACTCCATTTATCGGGGAGTGTCATATGCTATATAATATCACGCTATGACTAATAGCAGTCGAACAGTAATGATATATGTTTAAAAAACGGACGCGTTTTTTTCGCTGCCTAACGAAGTGGGCACGGGTCAGCTAGTTTTATATAAAGTCCGTTGTCGTTGGAATTGGAAGTGAAAGAGTCGAAGAATAACGAAAAAATCCCTATTTTCTAAATATTTACACGTGTACGTGTAAATATTTAGAAAATAGGGCTGCATTCATTTTTTAACTGTATTTATGCTTACCATCGTGTCATATATAAAATACCTATAGAGCGCTGATTTTTAATAAGAACCCGATGCTGCTGCAACTGAAAGTATTATTATAAATATTATATAAACGGGATATTAACGCGCATTTTATTTACCTTTATTTTACTTGACGTTTCGGCACAGGTTGCATTGGCCGTGGTCGCAAGCAGTCTGGTGATGCGACGCAAAATAAAGGTAAATAAAATGCGCGTTAATATCCCGTTTATATAATATTTATAATAATAAAACGCGATAGTTTAAAGTTATGAAAGTATGTATTATTATCTTAACTTTGAAACTATCGCGTTGGGTGTTCTTTTAAGAGATTACTCTCACAATAGGGTTTATTCCTGTATCGCTGGGAACTGCCACACTCAGGACAATAATTTGAGGATCACTCGTGTATCCCGCCTCATCCAAGACCGTCATGCCACCGAGGTAGTTTATGTTTATTATTCTTACATCATCATAACAGCCCATTAATGTCCCACTGCAGAGACGGGCATCCTCTCGGGATACTTGGTTAATACCACGCTGGCTAGACAGATTGGTATTAGGTTTAATTTCCAGTTTTTCTTCTTTTTCTATCGTAAAGATAGTAGGTATTCACGCATAGTCCCTTAGTCGAGTCGACAACACCCTTGGAATGAGATGGGGTGGTGACATATTGTATTCTTACTCCGTCACCACACGTAGAACAGCTCAATTGTAATTAAACCTTGACCGTAGAGGTTTTGTTTATGGAATAAGTAAAAAGTATTTTACGAGGTACTGTAATAACTCAAGTAGAATAAATCACTTCATACTTTATAGTCATATTTTATACCTTTTTTATGTCGTTTACTGTTTAGACGAAGACATTTTATATTAAGTCTATAAAGTTATTTCCGTCTTTTTAGCATTGAAATTGAACTTCATTTATTATAACTAAGACGGCTCTTCTTAATTGTTACGTACGCCAACTCTAGTCGTGATAACTCGGCGAATTTGTGCTCGTTTGGTTGCTGGTAAAAAGACTCTCCCCATTCGGGATTGTGATCTGTATCATACAGATGAAGATAGGTGATGTAGAACATACTTAGGGCTATGATTTGTGAATGCATAGGCACGACCGTGAGATACACGGAAAACATACTGATACTACCGCGCCATCGAAGAACATCAATTTTTTTTTCACACATTTACACAACGTCGTCTAGGCCCAAACTAAGCAGAGCTTGTACTATGGGTACTAGACAACTGATAAACGCGTACTTAAATACTTTTTTTATGTAAATAAATACATATTATTATTAAACATAGAAACACTCAGACCAATGCAAACAATCATGTTCATGCACACAAAGATTTGCATTGAGCGGGAATCGAACCAGAGACCTCTGCGTAGACGCCACATAGGTCGTCGAGAAATTGTTTATAATCGGCTTTCAGCTGCCTCTTACTGCACTGCACAAAAACCTCTATATAGTTTCCCATACACTTCTCCAATACAATTTCAGTTAAATGAGCAAACTTTGTACTTAATTATCTTCTCTCAGAATATGACAATTATCAAGGCTTGTGGCACTTACACTAACATTCATTAGGTAATCCGTACTAATCAGTTTGTGTAAACAGTTGTCTGTTTGTCGAGATATTGCTTGTGTAATTACTTCTGTGGTTTTGGAGTCACGTTTACAGACATCTGAATATGTATTGGATTTCACACCAACTGGATAGAGCGAGTATTATCTTGGTATAAAGGCGATAGAACATAGACATAAGATTTTAGTTCGACGCGATTTATCATCATCATAACAGCCCATTAATGCCCCACTGCAGGGACGTGTCTTTTGACCCCCCGTGACGGAGGGATACTTAGCCTACTAATACCACGCTGGCCAGATGGATTGGTATAGGGTTTAATTTCAAGTATTCCTTCTTTTTACTTCGTAATGATAATATTCACGGATAGCCCTGTAGTCGGTTTTTACGACACCCATGGGATGAGATGGGGTGGTGACATAATATTGTATTCTTACTCCGTCTCCACACGGACGCGATTGGTTTGGCCAAATGCTTCTTTCCAACACTTTTGAACACCGTTTTCTCGTCTCATGTATCATATAATGTGATAAATATAAATACATATTTTGTTTTATTAATGTGTACTAGGGATAGGCAGTCTGTTAGTTTTGATTTAATTTTAAGGTGATGGAGCGGATTCTTAATAACCAGATAATCCGGCACCTAGAGCGTCAATCAATTCTTGACGATCGGCAATACGGGTTTCGTTCAAACCGGTCAACGGGCGACGTTCTAGCATATCTAATGCACCTCTGGGGTGACGCTATCGACAAGCAGGGCGAGACTTTGGCGATAAGTCTGGATATCGCCAAGGCTTTCGATCGGGTCTGGTACCGTGGCCTCCTTTGCAAGCTTGCGGCTTATGGTCTTCCCAACCATCTCTGTGAGTGGATCTCCGGCTTCCTGCACGAGCGAAAAATACGTGTCCTAGTTAACGGAGGCATGTCAAGGCTCGTGTCAGTCAATGCCGGTGTGCCACAAGGCTCCGTGCTGTCACCCACTCTTTTCCTTCTGCATATCAATGATTTGCTTTCTTCTGGCCGCATTCATTGCTATGCAGATGACAGCACGTTACACGGATGCTATCATATGCAGACCTCGAGCAACCGGGAAGACCTCAAGAGGAACAGGGAACATCTTGTCGATGAGTTTAATAGGGCCCTTGAGCAAGTCTCAGTGTGGGGTTCCCAAAATTTAGTAGAGTTCAACGCCGAAAAGACGCAGGTTTGCGCGTTTAGCACTAAAAAGTCCCCCTTTCTACCACTACCCTCTCTTCAGGGCACTACGCTGTCGCTGCAGACTGACTAGAACATCTTAGGGATGAACCTTTGACATGATCTAAACAATCGTGACTATGTCGAAGGAGTAATCACCACAGTTTCACGTAAACTTGGCATCCTGAACAGGGTGCGGCGATACTTCACACCGGAGCAGCGGTACCTGCTCTACAAAACGCAGGTTCGGAGCAGCATGGAGTACTGTTCGCATCTTTGGGATGGCTTTGCCAAGTATCTCGTGGAAGCCCTGGACCGACTGCAGCGGCATGCGTTCAGCATAGTTGATGACACCCAGGTCACGGATCACGCGGAGTCGCTACAGCTTCACAGAGATATCGCGTCTCTTAGTGTGTTCTATCGCATGTACCATGGAGAGTGATCTGAAGAGTTATTCGATCTTGTTCCTCCGTCCTCTTTTCATAACAGGACCACTCGTGCCGGTTTGCGGAGTCATACTCAGACGGTCTGTCGGATATCGGCTCGCACCAAAAGGTTCGGGAATTCCTTCCTATGCCGAACCATTAAGTTGTGGAACCAGCTTCCGGCTCACGTATTTCCTCCATCATATGATATTGGGTCCTTCAAACGCAGGCCAAACCGGCAAGATGATGACGACGGATTGAAGTTGTTTTTGGACTTCTATCCGTTGGCTTCCTTTGTGGACTGTACTCGCGCTTCCCATCAGGTTCGGTATAGTCATATTGCCGTGTTTAGTATAAATTCGCTGCAGAAAAATGTTAACTTTTAACATTATTTAATGTTGATTGTTCTGCTCAAATATGGTTTCCCCTCTAGCCATTAATAAATCACAAGGGGCCTTCAAAGAGAAGAAAAATCTTTTTGTGTTCTCCAAAAGTAATAAAAATATTCTCTAATAATTGTGTCACTTGTAGGCTATTCAGTTATTTTAATATTCATAACGCAAGTTCAACACAATCCTGTTCGAATTCTGCTCAGCTCTGAATCAATTTTGCAGTTTGTTTGGCAAACACTCCTTCCTCAAACCGGTATCAGATTCCTATCTGATACCGGTTTGAGGAAGGAGTGTTTGTCGCTCAGAAGAATATTTATTAGGTCTTAAATCTACTGACAACTGTGAAAATTTTTGATTTCGGCGGCCTCTGAGTTTTGTTAAATTATGTTAGAATTGATAATACTGATTTGAATTGAAGTGAATTATATTAGCTTGTGATTTTAGTATCATAACAGCCCATTAATGTCCCAATGCAGGGACGGGCCTCTTTCCGTGACTGACGGAGGGATACTTGGCCTTCTATTATGTAGGTAGTATTGGTATAGGGTTTAATTTCAAGTTTTCCTTCTTTTTATTTCGTAAAGATAATATTCACGGATAGTCCCTTTGTCGGTTTTGAAATCAGTTTTAAAGTGCAAAATAATAAATCTAAAAACACTTTTTTTGGTAGTTTCGCCTTAACACAGCCAGCACACTTATCCTTCTCTACAGTTTACATTCGAGTGCATTCACACAGCGGCTTCCGCGACAACATACTTACACTACGCGGTAGTTGAATGAAAAGGCTCTTCTAAGAGCTTTAACCGTTCAGTTGAATAGAGCCTTGAAAGAGGAGGCTTCGTTGCTATACTAGTTATGGGAATAAAAATAAAATATCCATATAAATAATCCTACTAATTTTATACTAACCTACTAATTTATTATCTGTGTGCTGACGGAGTAAGAATACAATATGTCACCATCCCATCTCATCCCATGGGTGTCGTAAAAACCGACTAAGGGACTAACCGTAAATATTATCTTTACGAAATATAAAGAAGAAAAACTTGAAATTAAACCCTATACCAATCCGTCTGGCCAGTGTGGTATTAGTAGCCCAAGTATCCCTCCGTCACGGGAGGAGGCCCGTCCCTGCAGTGGGTCATTAATGGGCTGTTATAATGAAGTTAGTATTGATAATACTGATTTGAATTGAAGTGACTAATACTATAACTATCGGTTTATTAGTTACAAAATAATAAATCTACAAAACACTTTTTTTGGTAGTGTATCGCCTTAACACAGCCAGCACACTTAGCAATCCTTCTCTTCAGTTTACATTCGAGTGCATTCACACAGCGGCTTCCGTGACTACATACTTACACTACGCGGTAGTTGAATGAAAAGCCTCTTCTAAGAGCTTTAATCGTTCAGTTGAATAGAGCCTTGAAAGAGGAGGCTTCGTTGCTATACTAGTTATGGGAATAAAAATAAAATATCTAAGCATATAAATATGTATGACTCGCTTAATGAATGTGGATGAGGCCCAAGCTGTTTGCCAGGATCGTGACAAGTGGCGTTCTGTCGTCGCTGCCTACCCCGGACGGGATAAGGCGTGAGTTTATGTATGTATGTATATAAATAATCTTACTAATTTTATAAACAAAGTTTGTAAATATGGATGGATGATTGTTACTCTTTTACATAAAAACCTATGTCACTCCCCGATAAATGGACTATTCAACACAGAAATAATTTATAACATCGGTTCTTTAGATCCAGAGGTTACCCCCTACAACGTCACAAACACACAAACTTTACTTCTTTATAATATTAGTATAGATAAAATAATAAATCTAAAAACACTTTTTTTGGTAGTGTATCGCTTTAACACAGCCAGCACACTTAGCAATCCTTCTCTTCAGTTTACATTCGAGTGCATTCACACAGCGGCTTCCGTGACTACATACTTACACTACGTGGTAGTTGAATGAAAAGGCTCTTCTAAGAGCTTTAACCGTTCAGTTGAATAGAGCCTTGAAAGAGGAGGCTTCGTTGCTATACTAGTTATGGGAATAAAAATAAAATATCTATATAAATAATCCTACTACGTCCGTGTGGTGACGGAGTAAGAATACAATATGTCACCACGCCATCTCATCCAATGGGTGTCGTAAAAACTGTCTAAGGGACTGTCCGTGAATATTATCTTTACGAAATAAAAAGTAGGATAATTTTAAATTAAACCCTATACCAATCCGTCTGGCCAGCGAGGTATTAGTAGGCTAAGTATCCCTCCGTCACGAAAGTAGGCCCGTTGCGTCTGCAGTGGGACATTAATGGGCTGTTATGATGAAGCCCATTCTGTTCTTGCCTGTCTGTAGGCTTTGGTTTTACTTGAATTTGGATTACGTCAAATATATTTTTTCACCATTGTTTCGAACGCCCTGACCTTCGGACAAGGTCAAGTAAAACAACTTATTGACATACATTTTTCTTTATCAGACACGCGACCTAACGAATAATAATTTATGATTATTCCACTTTTAGACATGTATAAAAAAAGGTTCTTTTATTAAGTCATTTTGAAACTAATAACTTTGAAACAATTGAAAAATACGATAAAAGAAACCATTAAAATATTCTCTCTCCTCTTTTAAAAACAATGGACATTATCTAGGCTCAGAATAAACACTTTTGGATCACACGTCCTGCATTATATTAAAATTTTCGAAATCTTGCAAGGCAGCAACTTGGACAGAGATTTCTATTATTATTAATTTTAATAACTATTAATTTTCTTGTAAAAATTCTGCCACCTTGCCTGATCTGCTAATCAAATTCACGACCAGTAGTTATGAATACGACGCGCTCTAAGACACACACGGCAAATAAGGTATCTAGAAAGCTCATAAAGAAATCAGCGCATTTTCCCTGATACATCCTATTTATATACTTGTACCTATCATAGTAGGGGGTTCTAGCCTACTGTCGAAGCTAGTGAGAAGTGTTAGACTGATGGTACTTACTATCTTTGTTTCAAGCTTTTCTTCTTAGGTTTTGTTGTTTTTATTCCTAAGTCGACTTTTACGACAACATGGATTAGTGAAACTGTATTCCATCACCACACAAAGCCTAAATAAACTCACTCAATTAAAACAATACCATTTCACTCAAGAAAATAAACAACACCACAATACTTAGCTGTAGCATTTACGATCCCACAAATGATATCATCACGGCATTAACCTCATTAGAGGTAGGCAGGGACCCTATTATATTAACGACGGTTCTATAATGACGTAGGCACTTTATAGAGACGTACCCATTATAGTTAGGCTGTGAATAATGTTGACGTCAACCGAGTCTATTTTACATGAAGATAAGTAAAGATGACAGTTTGTGTTAAGCTGGTGGAAATGCGTAGTGTCACTACCTATTCTGATCTGTTTGGCTGAGCATTCGAAGTTACGATTAGGTAGGGGTTTGACTCCTCTGAAGTATATTTTTATGTATATCAATGATAGATGTGCTTTTTGGCAAAAGCTTTCATAACAGCCCATTAATGTCCCACTGCAGGGACGGGCCTCTTCCCGTGACGGAGTGATACTTGGCCTACTAATAACACGGTGGACAGACGGATTGGTATAGGCTTTAATTTCAAGTTTTCCTTCTTTTTACTTCGTAAAGGTAGTGTTTACGGCAAAAGCTTTACACTGTTATTATACATTACAAGACCTGATTTAAAGTATTCCATGGATTCTTCGTGCAAGCGGCGTGCCTATTATGTGTGACAGTGCATCGTGTTTTTAGTCTATTTCTGTACAAATAAACTTATAGTTGCTTATAATGCAAAGAGAAGGTTTATTTAGAAGGTTTATTAGTTAGCATGCTCTTAGGCAGGCCAAGGCAAAGCTATTCTCCTGCCAAAGCAGTGAAACGCTCAAGGACTTATAATACACTTCAGCTAAGTCGATATACCTAACTTTCTTAGAAACGAAAATATATAAATAAATAAATAAATATTGACGGACATCTCTTCACAGCGCCATCTGTTCCAAAAGTAAGCTAGGCTTAACCTGCTTGTGTTATGGGTAACAGAACAACGGATATTAGTACCTATATACTTTCTTTTTGTAAATACATACAACATATTATACATAGAAACACTCAGACCAATGCAAATAATCATGTTCATGCACACAAATATTTGCATTGAGCGGGAATCGAACCCGAGACCTCTGCGTAGCAGTCGCTACTAGTCGGTTGAACATGACTATGTTATATAACCACTACGCCACAGAGGCCGTCAAAAATTAAAATTAGGATAGAAAGTAAGGTTAACTTAAAATAACTATTCAAGTTAAATACGTTTAATTAATTTAAGATTTAATTTAATCGCGGGAATCGAAACTGTGCGTAGCAGTCATGTTATATAACCACTACGCCACAGAGGTCGTCGCATTCTAATTTGTTGTCATATAAATTATACGCATCTATTTTCACAACAGTATACTAAAACAAAGTTGTCCAGGCCAAGCTATATGCCTGTCAATCCACTGAAACAGTGAAGGATGAATGTTTAAATAAGTAGCTATATTTTCTTCAGAAATAAGTTTGCAAATTTTCATCCAACATAGTATAAACAACTATTTTCATAGTCTCATCATAGACTCATTATAAAATCATAATGGCTTTTATAATGAACCGTCAATAGTACGTTAAAATGAAGGTCATTGCTAAACTTGGAATACAAGCGATGGCCGTACAAAATCGATAGGACTTAGCGATGCAGACGGTTACTCACACCATGGCCACCGTCGTTGAATATAGTTATTTGGTAAGCTTTTCAAACGAAAGGGGATAAAATTCCCGTCGTATCTAATTTAAGTCTGGCAAGTTGCGTGGTTTGAAGGAGCTAATTTTGGTCTCGTCCAATTATAATTGAGAGATTAAGGTTGGTGAAATAAGGAAAAATTTAATCTGAAACGAAATAAAATTTAGTAGTAATTTATTACTATAACAGTAAAGTAATTAATCGCCTCGAATAAAAGGAAGAGTTCTTTAATTTGGTTATATTTTTTGTAGTGTTTGTTACCTCAATAATTTCTTGACCAAATTATATTTTTTTCTTTAAGTTGGTCCTATATAAATATTATTAAGGTTGCCTATGTAATTTGGGTTTTATAATGTATGTTATATTGTATAATTAAAACCTGGCTGCTAAATCAGGGCATCGATACCAGGCCCATTATACTACATGCAACCTCGTTCACATGGGATTCAATAAACCAAAATTAAGCTACCTAATTTGGTTAAAAGGTAAAAGTGGCGGTTGGCAGGGCACATAGCGCGGAGAACTGATAGATACTATGTTGATTGGGACAGAAAACTTCTGGAATGGCGACCGCGCACCGGAAGGCGCAGGGTGGGGAGACCCCTCACATGGTGGACCGACTACCTGGTTAGGACGGCGGGAAGCAGATAGATGGGAGAGGCACAAGACCGCGTAGGCAACATTTGGAGGAGGCCTATGTCCAGCAGTAGACGTCCATAGGCTGATAAGGAGGCTACCTATTCAATTTTGTTAAATTACACGGTCTTAAAGTTTTAAACTTAAGAAATAAAAGAGTTCTATAGTAACAAACATTAATAAAACACAACTTTATTGAAAAACTTCTATTCATTTTACAGTCAGTTAAAAATAGCCTACATTATTGAAATGTAACTAACGTTTCGATAATCTTGATAGCATCTAAGCAATCGTACGTAACAGTGGGTTAGTATAGCCGGAGTCGCTTTAACGTGAGAATCACGTGCTCGAAGTAATTCTAGCCAACTTAAGTACCAGGAACATTTGTGTAGTTAAGTTTCTTCTAAGAATTAATTAAGTATTTGAAACTACGAATTATTAGCAATACTACTTAGTAGCTATTCCGTGTGATTAATAAGTAAAATTAAGAACAGAGGCTACGACAGAACGTATGGAGCATCACGATAAAAGATTTAAGAGCTGCTGAGCCAGGTAAAACCACTGATTCATTCACACGAGTATCGGCATGATATGGGGTGGTGACATCATTGTATTCTTACTCCGTCACCACACGAATATTTTTTTAAAACTTATTTAATAAACACTTAATCCTTTGCTCTCCTAACATAAGCGCCGATTACACTACCCTACATGTAGTGCACTACATCTTGTAGGAGACTACATGATGTAGGGCGGTCGGGACTCGCCAATCTCCGATATGTAGTGTCCTAACAGCCTACATGTGATTACACTAGACAACATGTAGTGCCCTACAAGATAATCAGGCGCTATAATCTAAAAATAAACGATAATATCTCTACTCTGTAACTCCCTTTGACAACATTTTAGACGAAAATTACTATAACAAAGAAAGAGGTTTTACACTCCTGATTTATTATTTAATCTATGAACTCATGAAATGTCATTTTGTAAAGTAGATCCACTTATCTCCTGGTAACATATTATATAATATTCTAGGATGGTAAGAAGTCACGGTTTTGTGTTAAAATATTACTTAATCGTTTCACTAGAGGCTATACAAGATATTTTTTAGTTTGCTTCTTTTGCTGATAAAGTAAAGCTATTTAAATTTAGGTCTTTTAAAAGTATTTGTCGAAGAAGGGATTAGTGTTTAGTACTAATATTATAAAAGTTAGAGTTAATAAATATTGTGAGATTTCTTAGTATGGTTAGTGTCACCACCCCATCTTATCCCATGGGTGTCATAAAAACCGGCTTAGGAACTATTCGTAAATATTATCTTTACAAAATAAATAGAAGGAAAACTTAAAATTAAACCCTAAAACAATCCGTCTGGCCAGCGTGGTATAAGTAGGCCAAGTACAGGAGGAGGCCCGTCCCTGCAGTGGGACATTAATGGGTTGTTATGATGATGATGATATTTATTTATAAACTCTGCGACTAGATGGCTTTCTGTGAATTTTAAAAGAATATTATTATATTTAAAGGGTCGTCTTAAATTGAATGAGCTCAATAAGATTTCGCCTCCTCAGTTCATTGTAAGTAATAAGTATAAAATTTTACGATAGGGTAGTAAAACATTTCAATCATTGTAATAAAAACGCCTTCATTTTGTTCGTAATTGGTACGGAAACCGATAGAAGTACCTATTAGTTTGACCTGCTCTGTGTTTTTAAATTGAACGGGCACAAAAAGGCCTTTATGGTTAGTGTATCAACATGCCAAGCTGGAAGTTGCGAGTTCGGTTCCCGTTCATACTCAAGAATGGATTCTTTAATAGAAGCGTTTTTATGGTGACTATAAGAAAAAAATATTATGGTCACACAGCATTTCCGGTTACTTAAAACCAATTTTAATAAAATAAATTTTTATTATTATAGCAATTAAGCCTTTCTTGACATTTTTTAGAAATAAGTTAAGAAACTACTGAAAGACAAAAAAAAGTACTAACAAAATAGGATCCATCTCTTATTCTTGAAATTGGTTAAAAATTACACTAAAAATCATAGCTTTAAGACAGACTTTTCTAAATTTCTTTAAAAAACAGCTACAAAAGTAAGTAACTTTATACATGTTATCCTTTATACATATTAATGTGATTGATAACAATCGTATAGTGAAATACAAGTATATGGCTCTGGACAGCAGGAAGCACTTTGCCTTCAAATAATATTACATTACATCGAACCATAAAACTGTAGGTGAGGTTCGTGCATTATAAAATATTGCAAAATTGTTGAAGCACTTTGAAATATTAAAAATGTTTTAAGTGTTTCCTTAGTCATAACGCCCACTCAATTTATTTTGGTAAAATTTCCAATCCTGATTTAAAAGTGCATTGGAAATTTTACTAATACCTCGCTTGCCAGCAAATGGATAAGATAGGCTTTAATATCAAGGTTTCTTTTTTAATTTTGGTAGAAGAATAAAAGAGTTTGAGAAATAATTGAAGAATCTGCGAACTTTGCTTTTCTTTGTTTTTACTTTTACGCAACGCCATCTATTTTCAAACTAAGCAAACTAGACAACGTATAAACATACTTGAATTATTTTCTTCGTAAATACGTACATAATTATACTTAGAAAACACCCAGGCAAACAATCATGTATTTGCATCGAGCGGGAATCGAACCCGAGACCTATGAGTAGCAGCCGTGTAATATACCGACTACGCCACAGAGATCATCAAATTTTTATGTAATAAATGAAATATATTCATCACAAATTGAATCAAACTATATAAATATAAATAATATGTCCAGTCAGAGCGGTATTATAAGGTTTGTTTAAGCGAAGCTGCAAAAGGACGATTGAATAAAAACAGTACTAAACAATATTATGTTTTCTTTGTTTCAGAAAACATATACCTCTTCACATAATAGAAGAAGACAGTTACGAGAAAGATGTACTCTTCTACGTCAACCTTGGAGAACCGGAGTTGCTTGGAGGTAAGATTCATCATCATACCAGCCCATTAATGCCCCACTGCAGGGACGGCCCTCCTCTCGTAATGGAGCGATACTTGGGCTACTAATACTACGCTGGCCAGACGGATTGGTAAAGGGTTTAATTTTAAGTTTTCCTTTTTTTTTAGGTTAGATTATAACTAACTATTTAGTAATTAAATATCCGCGTACCGCGCAGGTGGGGAGACCCCTCAGACGGTGGACCATCGACCTAGTTAGGACGGTGGGAAACCGATGGATGAGGGAGGCACACGACCGCACAATGTGGCAATATTTGGAGGAGATCTATATATTTAGTCCTCCGTGTGGTGACGGAGTAAAAATGCCCATTTCATCCCATGGGTGTCGTAAAAACCGACTAAGGGACTATCTGTGAATATTATTTTTACGTAATAGAAAGAAGGAAATTTGAAATTAAACCCTATAAGTACCAATCCGTTTGGCCAGCGTGGTATTAGTAGGCCAAGTATCCCTCCGTTACGGGGGGAGGCCCGTCCCTGCAGTGAGATATTAATGAATTTTAAATTAAATATCCGCGTACCGTAAAGCGCAGGGTGGGGTGACCCCTTATACGGTAGACCGACGACCTGGTTAGGACGGTGGAAAACCGATGGACGAGGGAGGCACAGGACCGCACAAGGTGGCAATATTTGGAGGAGGCCTATGTCCAGCAGTGGACGTCAATTGGCTGAGATGATGATCATGGTGTTATTTACCAGGACCAATAAAATTTAGCTCTACGATTATACTCTACTAGCTGACCCGTGCCCACTTCGTTGGGCGCCGAAACAAAAGCGTCTCTTTTTTTAACATATTTCATTACTGCTCCGCTTCCATTAGTCATAGCGTGATACTATATAGCCTATGATAATCCCCGATAAATGGACTATTCGATACAGAAAGAATTTTTAAAATCGATTCAGTAGATCCAGAGATTACCCCCTACAACGTCACAAACACACAAACTTTACCTCTTTATAATATTATATAGTATAGATCTAAACAACGAAAAAACAAGTGACATTATGTATTTTAACCTTACCACAACATGGAAATTCATTTTTAATACATAAAATCAAAATGTCGTCGAACTGTTAAATACCAAATTAACTAAGTTAAATTTAGACGCTCAAGTTAAATTGGGATGTGCATTCGCTTGTCAAAATATCCACAACGTTGTTATTTTGTCTTTACGGAACAATTAGGGTAAGTTATATAAATAAAAATGTCGGAGAAGTATCTTTGGTGCAAAGCTTTCTAAAATAGGTCATTAGGAAAGGTCATATTTGTTATTTTCATGATGTCAACAACATCAACACATCCGTGTGGTGACGGAGTAAGAATACAATATGTCACCACCCCATCTTATCTCATGGGTGTCGTAAAAATGGGCAAAGGGACTATGTGAATAATCCGAAAACTTGAAATTAAACCCTATACCAATCCGTCTGGCCAACGTGGTATTAGTAGGCCAACTATCCCTCCGTCACGAGAGGAGGCCCGTCCCTGTAGTGGGACATTAATGGACTGTTATGATGATGAATCTTACATATCGTGTTATAAGAAGATTCGCAATTGAATTTAGCTTTTGCTATTAGCATCCATCATCAAATTTTGTAAATCTGGTCTTACTTAAGGTACTTAAGGTCTTACATAGGTACTACATAAACTTGAAACTTTCTCCTTGCTAGTCAACTGACACAGCGAAGAAAAACTTTTATCAATACTTTTATTTATACTTTATATCTATGTGTACAACGAGTAAGACCCGATTTAGAAACTTATATACTCGTACAAGTCGCTGCTTAAACCAAAACGGAAAGACAAAGCCGAACAAACATAAAGTTTCAACCATTTAAAAAAAAACTTTGAAGCATGTTATCGCCGCATACGTGCGAGAACAACCGCTCTTAGTGAGCAAACCAATTTAAACTTCGTTGCAAGTTTCTGTACACACATGTATACATCTATTGCATAATTTAAATTAAGATAATATTTTGTGATTTAAAGTTTTGTGCGTACTTAGACTTTCATGATCATCATCATAAAAGCCTATTAATGTCCCACTGCAGGGACGGGTCTCCTCCCATGACGGAGCGATAATTGGGCTACTAATACCACGCTGGCCAGACGGAGGGTTTAATTGCAAGTTTTCCTTCTTTTTATTTCGTAAATATAATTAGCAAGCTTACAGTCTTGACGTTATTGGACTTTACCAATGCATTTAATACAGTTGACTTTGACGTTCTAATTGGCTTGTTACGCTCTCTTAACATATCTCCAACAGTGATTGATTGGTTTCACAGTTACCTGTTTGGTCGCCGGCAACGTGTCAGTACTGAAGACATGCTTTCTTCCTGGTGCTACACTGCAGCCGGTGTACCTCAGGGTGGCGTTCTATCTCCTCTTCTCTTTTCCGTGTTTATAAACTCTATTCCTAAACAACTACTTTCTTCCTACCATCTTTACGCAGATGATTTGCAAATCTACTCCCAGGCTGCTTTGGATAACTTGTCTGATGCTATTGACACTGTCAACACGGATTTAATGCGCATCTGTGACTGGAGCAGGGCATTTGGCCTGAATATAAATCCGTCTACGAAGGTCATTATTGTTGGTAGCTCTAGAATGATTTCTCGTATCAACTGGGAACGACTTCCTCCTAGCCAATGTGCTGGTGAAGTCATACCATACAGCAACTGCGTCAAGAATTTAGGCATAGTTATTGATAGCTCGCTATCGTGGGATTCGCAGCTGCAAGAAGTGAGCCGCAAAATGTACGCGTCTATAGGAGCTATGAGAAGGTTGCGAAATTTTTTACCCACCTCCACCAAAGTAGCGCTAGTACAATCTCTTCTCTTACCTCTACTCGACTACGCCGATGCTAGCTATCTAGATCTCACCGAAGACCAACTCAAGAGGCTTGAGCGATTGCAAAATCTCTGCATTCGGTTCATATTTGGATTACGCAAATATGATCACATTTCTGAATTTCGTTTAAGGCTCAAGTGGTTACCTATCCGCCTTCGCCGGGATGCTCATATTCTTTCACTCTTATATAATATTTTGTTTAATCCTCTGTCTCCTTCTTATCTCAAAACACGTTTTAATTTTCTTTATAGCACGCATTCAAGGTTGCTGAGATCATCAGAGAATCTGAAGTTGGAAATTCCGACACACACTACGCGTTTTATGGACAAATCATTTATGGTTAAAGCTGTTAGACTCTGGAACGCGCTTCCTCTGGATATCAGACAGTCTAAGTCTCTGCTGATATTCAAGAGACGTGTGAAAGAGCACTTCCTTTCTACTTAATTCTTCCCTCATCCTTTACTTTAACATTCTTCTATGTTCAATACTATTGCGTTTATATTTATTTTTTATAATTTATTTGTAATGTTTATATTGTAAGTATAAATATTTATTTTGCTTTTATTTTTAATATTTATTATGTATATCTTGTAAATATAACAAATTTGTTCTTTCTAAACACACTATAGTTCTTCCCGTTACTTTTACACCACACACTACCCTAAATAAATACTCACATTATTTCCATCCTATGGTTGTCTGGAAGAAATCGCCGGGAGCGATAAGACCGCCTATTGTATCACTACTGTATTGTACCTAATGTTTTTTACTATGTATTTTATCGGTGTATACAATAAAGAGTGAATAAATAAATAATATTCACGGATAGTCTCTTAGTCGGTTTTTACGACACCCATTGGATGAGATGGGGTGGTGACATATTGTATTCTTACTCCGTCACCACACGGAGAAAATAAATAAAATCGAATAAAAACAATTGCGACTCTTAAAACTCGATATTTGTAGGATTACTGTTCTAGATTCTGTCAACACTTTGAAAGTAAACAAAGTATCTTTAACAATACTAAACTTAAAATACAAGTATTTTTTATGTACACAAATGATAGTAATCTCTATAAATAGCAAAACTATGGGCGTCTGTCAAATCGTGGCTCAAAGGTCCATAAACAAGAAATCTTAGGGACAAGCAACATTATGTTGATCTTGTAAGAAAACCACGTAGCTGTGACAGTGTTACAATGTCGCTTCTCTTGAATATTTTATATGCTACCCAAACTGTGGAATACGGATTTCGGTTTCCTTTACAAGGTTCATAAAATATTTTGAGATGGTCTATTTAAATATTGTTTTTATTAAAACAAAAAGCATAAAATCAGATGGTTAGTAATTATAAGTATTTGACATTTGACAACATCATTTAGTTCTAAATTAAGCAAAGCTTGTATTCTATGGCCTCATTGAACCAAGACATCTTTGACTACTATTTACAATGCTACCAGTGTTTATTAAAGCAGCTATTTCTATATTCTTGGTGGTTCCCACTTACACAACTAGTGAGGGTTTGTTTTATACACGCCTTGTTAGTGATAGTCCAGATCAAGAAAATACTCGGTTGGAGGCTTTCTACTTTACAACAGTCCGCTAAAATTACTACAGATCATTAGCGATTAAGTGCTTTGTCTACACATAAAAAAATACCATTAAGTACAAGGGATAAAATTGTGTGCAAGAAGGCACATTAAGAAGAGTATGTAGTAGATTAAAGCCACGTTACCAAAAATATATACTGAATATGGTAGGTACTAGTAAATATAGCTACTATCTATTAAGGTAGAAGATTGATACTCTAGCCGAAAATGGTCTACAAAATAGAACCGCCACTCACTGAAGCAATGCGGGCTCTAGCTTGATTTATATGCGGCGACGAAATCCACACTCAAATTTAGTTTCTGGTAATTACATTCTCATTGCTTTAAATCTAGATAGCGGTTAGATTTAAGGTTATACTTGCACTGAATTTTGAGGTAAAGGTGAATAAGCCAAATGTCCATTTGCTGTCAGACTAAGATTACGAAATTTCACCACATTTCTTGTCAAATGAAATCTCTCTGAAAATCTTAGTACGAAAATTTGCATAGTCATTATGCTTTGCAAGTCAGTGCTGATATAATGTTAGCACTACCATATTAGATTATCAATTTCGATTCAATGACGTGATTCACCGAGTGTTCTGCCAATCGAAATTGCAATTCGATAAACAATAAAGTGTTATGAGCTTGAACTAGATACACTGTTTTGGCTAGAAAGCAGTTGTATGCAACTATCATGCTTATGACTCCGTGTGGTGACGAAGTAAGAATACAATATGTCACCAGCCCATCTCATCCCACGGGTGTCGTAAAAACTGACTAAGAGACTATCCGTAAATATTATCTTTACGAAATAAAAAGAAGGAAAACTTGAAATTAAACCCTATACCAATCTGTCTGGCCAGCGTGGTATTAGTAGGCCAAGTATCCCTCCGAATGGCTAATTGATAAGTGCTTTTATACAATAGAAGAATTCATGCAATACAAAATCAATTAGTCAGATTATTTGTAGAATGAAATGTAATTTAATATAAGGTAATATTGTATAATTTAATAAAATAATTATAATAAGAGTGAATAATATGTCAATCGAATTGTAAATTTAAATCTAATTTAATTTAATTTTTAATTTATAAATATTTTTATGCCTAACACAGGTAAAATATAGTTGCTCTAAACACCGCTGTAACACCTAGTACCACCTGTATTTTATACAAATAAATGATTCTTTCTCCGTCACGGAAGGAGGCCCGTCCCTGCAGTGGGACATTAAAGGACTGTTATGATGATCATGCTTATGGCAGAAGGTTTGCAAATGGGTTTTTTAATCTTGAATATCCTAGCCAAACGCGCATTACTATTCGAAAGATTATCCAGGCGAATCAGAGCTTGAATTCTAGCACAATAAAGTTTTACGTATATCAGTCTTCGAAGAATAAACTAAGCAAGGTCCAAATAAAGTCTTTTATTATGTTAAAGATATTTTGGATGCAAATAAAAATGACAGCTAATATGTAGTAATAGGACTATATATTATGCTGATTGCACATTAGGTGTCATTTCGAATTACAAATTCTATATTATTCAGATTTGATAATGTTAAATATCCAGCTTAAGGTGTAAAAGTATCCTGTTTCAGCTATTATTACTGTTTAAACTAATCCCTGGTCTGAAACTTTCGCTCAGGTTGAGACTTGAGCTTCTGCGGAAACCCCAAGCTCCCAAGTTATTTTTTTCATTTTTGATAATATTCCGAATTATACAAATTCCGAAACGATGGTAGTATCAAATGGCAGAACATCTGAATATTCTGGTTAACGGTGCACAGCAACAAGCAAAAAACGCCTAAAGGACATTGGACAGATTTCATACAAAAAAAAACCAGAACCAACAGAAGTAATATATATCCCTAATTATTACACATGTTAAACTTATATAATTTTCATTATAAGTTTATTGTACTTATATGTCTGGGGTATGGCAGATATAAGGCTCATAACATATAGCTATGAATGAAAACTACGTTATGTGTTTTTATGTTTAATAATACATAATTTTAACCATCTAGCATAACAACCCATTAATGTCCCAATGCAGGGACGGGCTTCCTCCCGTGACGGAGGGATACTTGGCCTACTAATTGCACGGTGACCTGACGGATTGGTATAGGGTGTTCTTTAACGGATATTCCCTTTGTCGGTTTTTCCGACACCCATGGGGTGAGATGGGGTAGTGACATATTGCATTCTTACTCCGTCACCACGCGGATAACCATCTTCGTCTAATCATCGGTGGCGCGACCAAGCCGCGCAAGCGGCTGCCGTGCACGAGGTTGTGGGTTCGATCCCCACGCAGGACAATTATTTGTGAGATCCACAAATTATTGTCCTGAGTCTGAGTGTTCGTTGTGTCTGTTAATTGATGTTAGTAAAAAGTCCCCGCGACACAGGGCATGATCCCTAGTGCGGGAGTTATCATTTTTTAAAAAGAAAAAAAAACATTGGACTTGCATGTTCTATGCCTACATGTCTAGCGTGACCTAAATAATATATTACACTTATTATATGAGAACAGCTCCCTGACGTACGCGTACCGTGGATACACGATTCTGTACGACATATTCTCCTAAATGATTTAATTGTGCCATCTCTGTCTAACGTGGTGTCCTACGTGGGCGATGAAAGTGACGCGACGCGAACCGACGAACGCCATCAAATCAACGGCTACTTGTGTCCTATGTGACGGTCTGCGATGAGTAGTAGAACACTTGTCGCGTGTGGGATCGCGTTGCGTCGCTTTCGTCGCCCACGTAGCACACCGCGTTATACATGTGGTGTGAAAAAGTAGAATAATACCTGAATCTGCGCATGACGCGGGTCGCTGACGCGGGCTTATGGTATTTTTTGTAGAGAGTAAAGACGATAGAATGGTTGGGTCGGTCTTTTGATATCAATTAGATAACGTTACATGTATTTCTTTATTTTTATTAGAGTTATGAAATAGAAAAAAACTATTTTTTAATTGTGTGTAATTACAGTTGGACAGCACCTAGGGGTGAATTTTTTTTTATAAAATGTCTCTCATAGCATGACTATGGTATGGTATGGTATGGTATAGCGGGCTGTTTTCCGCAATTCCACGTCAAGGCGCGGGTTTTGCGTTAGGGTGGGTGATTTATTCGATCCACCCCAGCTCGTCGAAAAACGCCAACAGGCCCTTCAAGTTGCTGATGGTTTCTCGGAGCGTACCTGGATTTCCGAAGTACTTAGCCCTGTATGTGGCGGTCGCAGGACAGTGTAGGAGCACATGTGCCGCCGTTTCTTCCTCTCCCATGCAGGCTCTGCAGAGAGGGCTGTCTGTGATACCTAGAACTGAAAGGTGTTTGTTAAAGGAGCCATGCCCTGTGATGGCGGCTGTAGCCATTCGTAGTTGCCGTTTGGGCAGTTGTAGTAGGCTCCTTGTAAGTTTATGGTCGGGCATAGGTAGTGCATCTCTAGCTTGTCTGCACTCTGCCAGATTTGCCCATCGAGTGTTATGGCTATCCTTCGTTTGCCTGTGTATTGTGGTGCGGAGGTATATAAAGGGGATCGGTATTATGGGTTCAGGGCCCATCACTACCGTATCCGATCCTTTTCTTGCAAGTTCATCCGCAGCATCATTGCCACGTGATCCACTATGGCCTTTGATCCATTGCAAGGTTATGTTGTTTCTATAACCTACTTGGTTTAGTTTGTGGTGGCATTCCAGAATAAGTCCTGAGTTAATAGTGTGGCTGTTTAAGGCCTGTAGCACAGCCATGCTGTCCGAGAGTATTCGGATTGAGTGTCCCTCCACTTTTCTTGCCATGACTGCTGAGGCTGCCAGTGTGATTCCCACGCATTCGGCCTGGAATACCGAGCTGTGAGTTCCCAGTGGTTCTGAAATATTAATATTCAGGTCCTCCGAGAAGACGCCTGTCCCGGAGCCTGTACTTGTTTTAGATCCATCTGTGAAGATGTGTAGTTCCGCCTGTTGTTGTGTAGGTTCACAGTGGCGGTCTTCATGGAGTTGGATCTTGTATTTTTTGTCGAAGACAAATTGTTTGGGCACACGGTCATTTACTGCTCCAATTATAGGTAGCTCGTCTGTGAGCGCTCTAAGTAGTGATGTGTGCTTAGTGTTATTGTTCTTCCATAAGTTTAGCGCCCTTAGACGTGTGGCTGCAGCTGTCGCTTCCTGTCGGATAAACAAGTCCAGCGGCGGCAAGCCAAGCATGACCTCCATTGCCGCTGTGGGTGTGGTCTTCATGCATCCAGTGGTCGCCATACAGGCTAGTCTTTGGGTTCGCTGTAGTTTGTCGGTTGATGTGGTGTATTCAGTTCTTGGCCACCAAACGATAGCACCATATGCAATCGTGGGGCGGATCACGGTTTCGTAAAGCCAGGTGATGATTTTTGGCGTTAAACCCCACTTTTTACCAATCATCCTTCTGCATTGCCAGAAGGTGATACCGGCTTTTTCTAGTTTCTTGTCAAGGTGGCTCTTCCATGTTAGTTTATGGTCAAGAATGACACCAAGGTATTTGACCTCTTTTGACAGTTGAAGTTCAGTACCGAAGAGCTTTGGCAGTTGGTACTGTCCTAGTATTCGTTTGTTAGTGAACATCACTAGCTCTGTTTTTGCTGGATTCACCGACAGCTCAAATTCCCTGCACCATTTTTCCACGGTGCGTAGGGCTTGCTGGGTGAGATTACAGACTGTTCCCGCTGCCTTCCCTGAGATGAGGATGGTGAGGTCATCTGCATAGCCTATAGTATAGTCTCGGTTTTTGTTCAGTTTTGTGATTAGGTCATCTATGACCAAGTTCCATAGGAGTGGGGACAACACTCCGCCTTGGGGGCAACCTTTGGCTATTAGGGCTGTTTCATCAGCCTCCCCCAGGCGGACCACCCTTTTGCTGAGCATGTTTGTTATCCAGTCTATTAGTACCGGCTCTACTTTGTGTCTGGACAGTGCGGCCTTGATACTTGTAAAGTTGGTTTTGTCGAAAGCTCCTTCGATGTCGATGAAGGTTCCTAGACAAATGTCCTTTTGTTCAATTGCCTCCTCTATCCGGCTGACCACCAGATGGAGGGCTGATTCCGTGGACCTTCCGGAGCTATAAGCGTGTTGGTTAATGTGTAAAGGTGTTTGTTTTAAGACCCCATCTCTCAGTTCCCTTTCGCATAAGCGTTCCATGGTTTTGAGCATGAAGGAGGTCAGGCTTATTAGTCGGTATGCTTTAGGGTTTGTGTAGTCACCTCTTCCCGGCTTTGGGATAAAAATGGCCTTCTCTTCCCTCCAGCCCTTTGGAACGTATCTGTGCGCCAGGCAGGCTTTGAAGACACGCTCCAGTCTGCTAGCTACTGGCAGGCTACCCCACTGCAGCAGCGCAGGGGTAATCTCGTCTGGGCCGGCTGCCTTGAAGGGGTGAAAGCTGCCAATGGCCCACTGGACTCTTTCCAGGGTTACTACTTTATCAGCATACCGCCAGTCTTGGATGTCTGGTGTTTTGGTTTCATCAAGCCAGTTTATTTGTGTCGTTAGGACACATCCAGGGAAGTTTGTTTCTATTAGAGTACGCCTGGATTCTTCTGGCGATGTTGTGAGTGTATCATCGGGTTTGCGGATGGCTGTCGGAGTTGTCGATTTTTGTTGTGACAGGACTTTCCTTACCCTGTTTGCTTGTTGGCATGACTCAATACTTTCACAGAATTTGCGCCAGCCTTGTTTACTGCGGTATCTTATACATTTTTTGTAGCTAGATTTGGCTGAGCGGTAAGCGTCCCAGTCCTCATCTGCACAGGTATTCATAGCCCTGTTAAACGTTTTTCTTACCTTCTTACGCTTGCGCTCTAGTTCGGGACCCCACCATGGTTGTTTGCCCGGTTTACTAGGAGGTAAAGTTTCCGGGCATGCTATGCGGTAGCTGTCCGTTATAGATCTGGTTAGGTGATTTACCTCTTCCTCGATCTGAGTGGTGTTTTCGAAAGTTTCTGGGGAGCATTGTTGAGCTAGTCTGAGAGTCAGTTGTTGCTCATATTTAGCCCTGTCTGTTTTCCTTGGGTTGCGTCTAGGTGGAGTTTTGAGTGTTTCTGCCTGTAAGTCAAAGCGGATCCACCTGTGGTCCGAGCAGGATGTCTCCTTGGAGACATGCCAACCTGTAACCACTTCTGCTATATTTTCCGTCGCTAGCGTCAGATCAATAATCGTGCGGCTCCTCCTAGTGACGAAGGTTGGTTCAGAGCCTGTGTTTAATAAAGTAAGGTTTGTGGTGAAGAGATACTCAACAAGGTACTTACCTCTGTCATTTTGTATGTTCATGCCCCATAGGGGGTGATGGGCGTTAGTGTCAGCCCCTATGATGACCTCAAGTCGCTCCTTCTCACCGTGGTCCACCAAGCGGATGAGGTCTTGAGGCGGCAGCGCCTCCTTGTCGGGCATGTAGGCTGATGCGAGGATGACCACCTTTTCCTCGTCGTCCAGCTGAGTGTATAGCCTTACGGCTGTTAGGTCTCTGCAACAGAAGTCTGTGAGGACCTGCGTTTTCAGGTTGTTTGTGACATAAATACATGACCTGGGGTGATCATGATCATTAGTTACTATAAGCTTACCTCCTAAGTTAGAGAGCCCATGAATGTGGCCAGCCTTGATCTACAGCTCTTGGATCAGGGCGATGGCCGTGCGTTGTGCCTCCAGCCACTTCCGCAGCTGAGCCGTCCCGTCCCGGCTGTGCTGGAGGTTTGCTTGAAGTATTCTAGTCGGGGACAAAGGGGACGACATTTTTGGTCGCTTCCTCCTCGTCACCTCCAAGTTTTAGGTCCGCAAAGAGGTCGCCAGGCTCGTCGTCGACTCCCAGGATGCTGGAGATCGAGGTGAGCACATCCTTCTCGTCCTCCTCCATGGGGTGTGGCCTGTGCTCGTCGTTGGCGGGTGTTGGCGGCTCCGCGTTTGCAGGCGCCACCTTGACCTCTTGCGGAGTGTCTTTGTGTGGGACATTTGTTTGTTATGGGGGCTTCTTCAGCTCCTGTTTTATGCTTAGTGTATCGTGGTCCCATCCATGTGGGATGTCGGTAAAGGATCCGTTCGGGCCCTGGAACTTGATGTAGATAGTCCCGAGCATAAAGGAGAGACGTCTGCCTGCCTTCATTAAGCTCGGGATCTGGTCCTCAGGGACACCGACTACCACGAACCACGCGTCAGCCTTTTTTATGGCGTTTATAAGGGTCCATTTGGATATACCGAACTCGGGATTCTGGTATGAGAGATTCCGGCCTATATCGGCCGTGTCTTTCGGGAATCCCTGTTGGTCCGGGACCCATATAGCGCAACGTGCCCGCTGAGTGAAATCCGACTGGTTCCTTACGACCAACTTAGTGTTGGGCAACGGTTCCAGTTCGGAAACCACTTTTACGAGCCATGTGTGGGTGTGCTCATTCGCGCACCATAGTTTAAGTACCCCCTCAGAGTAATGCGGTTTCGCATTAAACTTCGGGGGTTGAGTTTCGCTCCGAGCTCGGGCATCGGCGGATATACGTACTTGTATACCCAGGAGCACTTGGTCGGATACGTCCTTGCTGATGCTCCCCTTCAGTTCGCAGGTGATTGCGACGCTGAGAGGGGAGCGTACTGCTTGGGCGTATGTGCTTTTGGTGGTGCCTTTAGCTGCGTCCAGTCTCTGCTTCTTGTGCTCCCCTCGAGGCGACATTGTCTCGTTGAGAGCACGTTTGACAGCGGACTGTCCACTACCACCCGGTTTGGGCCCCTTCTCGCTTGCTGGCGGTCTCTGCTGTTCCTTGGCAGCAAATTTGAGGGGACCGTGTGTCTCTGCTTTGTTTCCTTCAGCAGAGGGTTGTGTAGTAGGGGTGAGGGCTGCAGCCTTTAAACGGGCCGCTACCCTTCTTTGCTGCTTGGTCTTGCGAGCCCTCCATTTTGGCTTTATGGCCACTGTTGGACCACCAGCCACGTTTGTGGATTGCGCGCCTGACCTGGGCTTATTTGTCCCCTTCTTGGTTTGGACCCTCCAGCCCAATGAGAAGTCGTCTTCTGGTTGCTCATCCGTTCCCGTCTGCCCAGACACGTCGGACGGGCAGGAGGTCGCCGGATTCGCGCCTTGGACGTTCCCCTTGGGTGGTGGGTTAGTGTTTTTACGGGTACTCGTGGATGTTCCCACTGAACTACCCGTTTCGGAAGTTTTGATCCCCGATATGGTGCCCGTGGATTTTACCACTGAGCTATCACCCGGGGATCTAGAGATATTGTCATCTTGTACTGTGTGGATATTGTTACCAGTGCCTGTGGCCGAAGCCGCCGAGCTACTGGTCGGAGTCGAGTGAGCGCTGAGGGCGCGTGTGGTGTGTGTACCCTTGCTGGTGCCCGCAGTTTGCCCGTCTGAGCTACCAGCAGGGATGGTGTTCTGCTTTATGTGTTTGCCCTTCTCGGTGCCTGCAGCCAGGGCCGCTGAGCTACCTTTAGGGGCTAAGTGAGCGCTGAGGGTGCATGTTGTGTTTTTCCCCTCCCTGACACCCGTGGTCGAAACCACAGAGCTGTCAGTTTGGGGATTTGTGTGTGTGTGTGAGTGTTTTTGTGTGTTTTTTTGTTTAGGTTTGTTTGGCCAATTATCCATAGTTTATATAGTTTAAGTTCGTCCATCTGGCTTCCCACCCTCCATGGAGCCCGCAGCTGGGAGTACCCTTCTCGACATAATTCGAGGGGCACTAGGACTACCAGACAGATATAGGAGTGCAAGGCTGGCTTACAGTGCGACATCGGGAGCTCGATCGGGTTGGCGTTGTGGCATGTTAAGGCCAAACCACAACGACTGATCAACCCTCACTTACCCCGTCAGCATGACCTTCGCCCACCACAGTAGTCGCCCGAAGACGGCTATCGTGGACCCCACACCCCTCGCCGATGGCCCACAAGTGGGACACCTTGGCCTAATTTCCCCAACCATGGCTAGTGATTGGGGCTACCGTTTAGCCTGAAATCCGGGCCAAAGGGGGCGTGTTGCTTTTTGGCTCAACCCCCCAGGATCCCTTCATCCCTGCGTACGGCGCTCGACTGCGCAGGTCCATGACGCAGGTGACTGCCTAGTCACATGGGAGAATGATGTTTTTGTATTCTCTGTTAATCCCTTAGTCGGCTCTTACGACACCCACGGGTTGAGATGGGGTAGCGACACATTGTATTCTTAAGCCGTCGCTACACGGCATAGCATGACTAATAAACCGGCATATATTTTGTTCCTGTTGGTTCTGGGTTAATTTTGCCCAATCTCTTTTTCAGCGCTAACCGCGTGTTACATTTATAGTTACTAAATTGAAATCACAACAAACAAAGAAAATTTAATAATTCTAATTAATGCATTAAACACAAAATGTCAATTAAAATTGTAAAATAAGAAAATCAAAGACGCAGATTGCTGTCAACAAAATTGTAATAATGTAAATTAACTTGACAAATAACGATTCGGTGGGTTTCCAAATTAATAATTAAATCCCTTTTGCTGAGAGAGAACATTGGGCTTAGAGTTGACAGTTGGTACACAAGAACATCAAATTAATGGAACTGTTTACTCAAATTATATTATTAACCAAAAATGATTATGTCAACAGCCCCGGCCAATACAGTCGTTTAGACAACTTTTGTTAATTATTTATGTGTTCCATAATGATTGTCTTGAGCTGGGATTATGTTTATTCCTTACATATTCCCCACACTTTCACACAACGCCATCTAGTCCCTAACTAAGCAAAGCTTGTACTATGGGTGCTAGACAACGGATATACATACATAAATACTTTTTTTTTGTAAATACATACATATTATACATAGAAAACACCCAGACCAATGCAAACAATCATATTCATGCACACAAAGATTTGCAATGAGCGGAAAGTGTGTCCGTTAATTACTGTCTGTAAAATCCCCGCGATAGGATCCGAGACCTAGTACAGGAGTAGTCTTTTTAAAAACGTAAAGTTTTTAGTATACAGTAAAAGTAAAATATACACTTATATAAACTTACGCCTGTTCCAATAAGCGTAGGCAGAGATTACCTTCGATTCTTCTAAATCTACCTTACTTCGTCTTCATTCAAACTTAGCTAACTTTTGCGTCGCTCGCGTTAAATTCGGGGTAGCACTGTTCCCCTTCCCTGGACACAAAAGAAAAAAAAAGTAGCTTATATTACTCTCCATCCCTTCAACTATCTCCACTTAAAAAATCACGTAAATTCGTCGCTCCGTTATGCCGTTAGACAAACAGACAGACACACTTTCCAATTTATACTATTAGTATGGATATTTGTATTTTTGAAGAATGATAAATTTATTCTTGCACCTACAAGAGGTTGAAAAACACATCTAAAATCTACCTAGGTGTCAAGCATCGACGCGGTTTTCTTAGCATAATATTAAAGTTGGGGCACAAATTAGTATTCTGTACTCGATTTTCGTTTACTGGCGTTTAAGCCACTGTGTGGGATGACAAACAGTTTTCTCTATACTTTTAAATAAAGTTTAGGATGCACGAGAGCTTGCTTTTAAATTTAAAGTCTATTACACATATACATAAAATTACCTTACTAATGGATGAAAGGCTTAACTAATATAATTTTCTGATGCATTTAGGCCTTCTTCATGCTCAAACGGTTGGATTAATAATGCAGGCAGCTAACAAAACACATTATACTTTTTATATCGATAAAATACGGTGTTCCAATGATCAAGAAATTCAAATATTATCGATTATTTTCGTAATTTGCAAGTTAAACATAGTGTATTTACTAACTGGAGCCCTAGACGTCGTTTGCGTATTTTGGACAGTCTACACAATCTTCAAAATTTTTAGTTTACCTTAGTTTTTCGTAAAAGAGTAACAAACATCTATCCATAATTACAAACTTTCGCATTTATAATAATAATAGGACAATAAATACTAGAATCTATTTTAAAGAAAGAAAAATATATTCAGTATCCAAAGTTTCTTTTACAAAAATGTAGAAACCGTCTGTCTGTATATAATAAAGTAAGGTAATATTTCTACCCTTTCCATGACATACAGCTGAATACACAAAACTCTAAATTATACAAAAGGTATAGCCGTCTTGGTATTTAGGCTAATTTTATTACGATTATTCAGAGTAAGCTCTCCATTATGTTTACCTAAAAGAAATTTCTTAGAATTTTACCTTCTTAGTTTACCTTAATTGTGTTTATTTTCTACTATCTTTAGTTAGTCATGGCAGGTAGAGTTTTTAAAATTTATTGTTTGTGATGTATTTTATATAAAATCTTTATAAAACTGTTCTTTAATACATACTACGCCATCTATTGCTAATCTAAGCTAACAGCTTGATGTACAAAATTTTCAAATTTAGAACACTTCACACTTCAGGGGTCCATGAATGTCTCTTTGCAATATGAACCTCTAACAGTAGTTCCTTTTACATCATTGTATGGGGTGGCATGTAAGATATTACCCTTCGTGACCATTGCAGGATAGCCCGATTCTGGTCAGCACCATCCTGTTTGTGCCTGCTAAGGGCGGACGGCTAAAACACATTTTTTTTATGTAATGGGAGGCAAACGAGCCAGCAAGTCACCTGATGGTAAGTGATCCCCGCCACCCATGGACACCCGCAACACCAGAGGAATCACAGATGCGTTGTCGAACTTTAAAAAGAGAGTACGCTCGTTTCTTGAAGTTCCTCAAGTCGTAACTGTCCGGAAATATCGCCGCAGCGAGCTTGTTCCACAAAACAGTTGTTGTAAAGAATATTATTCTTCAGATGATTGTGTAAGTCAGTCACCACAAGGAAACCGAGTTACCTAACAAGATAATTCTTTGTATTTTTTTCTATTCTTATTTTAAATTCGATTTTAATTCATTTTGTTTGTGTTTTTCTTTTGTTTTTTGCTTTCTATGGACATGTTCGACGCGTTTGCGCAAGTAAGATGACGGTTTGTTATTTTTATTATTATTATTTATTTCATAAGAAGCTAAGTATAAAGTAGGTATACCTAGTAAATAAAATAGCACTTTTTCACAGAAATAGATGTGTGTTTTCGTTGTAGTTAAGCAATAGCTTGAGTGTGGTAGTTTCACGGTTTAGAAAATTCAATCTGAAATTAAATCCCTTAAATATTTACACAACCCCATTTAGTCTCATACTACTTAAGCAGAGATTTTACTATGGATATTGGACGTTTTTTAGTAGAGAAATATGTTGATGTTGATTTTTTTTTATAATAACTAATGCCGTGAATATTAAAAGTATAAGAATGAAGGCTATTCGTTCCCGGTATGGACAAAATCTTCTTTAAACTATTTTTTAGGGAGCCCATATCACAGGAAAGAGTAACACATTTGCCAAAAGATTGATTAAGCACAAAATATTTGCATTTAACCCGAGACAACACAGTCATGGACTATAGAACTACGTCGTAAGGGTCTCCCCTTGTTATAATAAGCTTTGACGTGTTCTTGGTCGATATAAGTGAACATAATTATGTGTCGTAGCACCGAAAATTCCAAAGAACTATTAACCGACGACTACAACAATATAACTACAAACTATTAATACCATGAGACGGGAAGAGAGCTATCCTTATAACCAGTGCTAGTTGATGGAAGCAGGCCCCAAACAGATACAGGCTTTGAAGAAATAAGATATAACTACTAAGTTTGAAGCTATGTAACGTGCTTAAAGCAAATCAAGTTATCAAGTTTGTAACAATGATCATAGTACCTAGCGTTACGTACTCTCTGGTTATCCTCAAGAGAACGAAGCGTGACTTATGTATTCCAATCAAAAAACTCATGACTCGTCTGAACAATAAAGTATCTCAATAACATTAAAAGTGCTACGGGATTCTAAACTTTATTATCTACTTGTAAAGAATTTAATTGCATGACATTACAATTTTATGACATTTGCTTACAAAGTACCCTTCTACAATATTACTTCACCCCTTTGTTGGGAATAGAACTCATAAAATATTAACACATGCATAGAGATAGCTACTGATATCTTTATGTAAACTTATTTACCAGACAATGCAGTTACAGTTATATGACTTGATTATAAAGGTAAACAAATAATTATAAAGGTAACAACATTTCTCAAAGGACTATATGTACGCAGTGGCGTCTACTGATTGGTATAATGATGATATTAAAAAGTTCAAGTACACTTTATCCAAAAGCTTTTCTATTGCCGGATAGAAATTGCCCAAACCTAAGGGTACAGACCTATTGTTATGCTCAACCAGAAGCCAATGTACCCCTTGTCAGTTTTACGTATACTACATTTATAAATTGGGTTGAATCATTTTATTTATGTGTTCGTAATTCCGGTCACGTATAGGCATCGTGACGAGCTCCCATGATGTACTTCTACGTATAAACATATAACTATAATAGACTTGGAGTAAATGAAAAACTAGTTTATGTAAGCAAGTTTTAAGTGGTTTTAAAGAGATCTAAGGCTTAATTTTTTATAGTTATTCTGTTCTGTATAAAATATTCACCGCGACTACTAACGTTCGTTCGTACGTTCGACTTCTGCTTAGTGTAATTTTTTGATGTATGAAAGATGCTATAACAGTGACATAGGTACGTCATATACTCGTAGTATTAACTATTATTGTTATCTGTGCCTTAACACAAATAATTATTTTTTGTTGTTATAAAAATCAACTTCTATCTAAGGGATCGAGATAGTGTCGCAGGGATTTTTACAGGTATGAAAATTAATGGTCAAATTACTTCTAGATTCGAGACAATCATTTATGAATCACACAAATGCTTGGCTTATGTGATCCGCGACAGCACCACACCACCGAGGAAGTTATTATACTTTTAAAATGATTGAGATATATTATTACTACGAGTAGTAGATACACTTTTCTAAAATCCATATTATTATCACATCATTTCTAAAAATCACTCTATCTATTCATCAATTAGATTATAAGATTCGCAATGTGTTAAAATATCTAGCATTTATTATAGAGTAGCTATGCACCATGCTAGCCTTAATTACAGCTCTGCAACGTTGTATTTTTCTCGATTTTACAACATACTTCGTAGCCACTCCGCTCATATTGGTTGATATCGAGTTTATAACCGATGACCTGCCTCGATAAATGACTATCTAAAATGCGGTCTCGATTCACCTGCCAGCAGTATTGTACACTACTGTATGTTTATGTGTAGATACAGTAGCTAGTGATATTACAAAGCTATGGGACTTAACACCTTGTATACCAGACTAACAAGCCCAGTGGAAATGCACTATCGGCTGAACAACATTCTGACCCCCTTACTCATAAACGCCTCTTAAATTTTAGTCAATTGATTAGCTTAAATTCTTACGGGTTTTGCTAATAAAAATCTTGCTAAGCAGTAACTAAATTTAAGAGGCGTTTATGAGTAAGGGGTTGATGGTTAAGCGTGACGTTATCTTCAGGTAAGCGATTTGTTTGTTGCGACGCCATGTCTGATAAACGATCGCAGAATGAGCAAAGAGGCCATCAAACTGTTAGCACTTGCATATCGTGTTCGGAGATCAGCCGGTATACGTCCAGCTACTATATGTTGCTAGAATGGCCACATTATGGCAACGGAGTAGAGTTACTTCTTGACTACCATCAGTTGCTTTAATTCCTGGAGTGAATAGATTGGACACAATTATTAGAATTCGGACCAGTTTCTACGCTTTCTATTAAATGAACAAACATATACATACTTTAACTTTGAACAGTAGATAATGTCTTCTTTAAGAAAAACTAAAGTTTCTCAATTTTCCTTTTATTGTTTCTCTTGTAGATGATGACAACCCTGTGGCTACTGGTAATGAAGCAAATCACCTCGCTACGTTGCCTGAGGAAGAAGCAGTTGTAGCAATGATGGGTTTGCCAAGAGCTGGTGATATCACCAGAGCGCAACTGAGGGTTAAAGAGAGCAAGGAGTTCAAAGTAAGTAGTTATTGCTAAAATTTGTTAAAAGAGCTTTAATTTACTACCTACTGGCAATGTTTGGAGGCGGCCTATGTCTAACAGTGGACGTCCTTTGGCTGACATGCTGACGATGTTTAGGCTTCACACTCATTATCACAAATTATTAAATTGTTCTAATTTCAAAATGTATTTTTTTCGTTTTTTTTTAAACTTTATTGAATTTTCTAGTTATAAATAGGTTAACTAGGTTTTAAAGCCATTTTTTTATAATTTTATCTTTTATCACAACTGTTAAAAAAGTAATATAATTTTCCTATTAAAGTTATTCTCTTATCTAAATTCTCATGGGCAGTATCATAATTGGATTTAGCGATGTTCACTGTGTTGTGTCTTAATTACTATGAGTCGAGAAATTTGGGTCGGCTTGGATGTTTTGAGGTCAAACGGGTGATTGCAAGTTTGGTTTATCTATTGGATTCTTTGATGGGATATTATGCGAATACATTTTGGACTTGGGTAAAAGTTATATTGACGGCAATCTTTTTGGCGTAGATGACTTAAGACAAATCTTTTTGTAGAGGTATATGTATGCTTATTAATAATAAATGTACGGGTATTATCACGATTGATTGTGGTAAATAATTCAATAATAAGTTATAATGAAACACGAAAGGTTTAAAGTTAATATGTATGCTTGAACAAAAGAATAATTTTAGTATTTAATTAAGTCGCTTTGCTTTTTTGGGACTAGATGGCGTTATGTCAAAGTGTAATGATATCATTAAGCAAAACAAATAAGACAACTACTTCAACCGGTCCATGTTAATATCGGTTATTGGAATATCGTTTTGTTAGCACGACAACAATTGCGACCACAACTTTGTTTGTTTGTGGTATGCACAACCACTCATCCTTTGTGCAATTAGAATCCCCAACATCGTTCACATCAGACGTTTCAGAACCACCCTCCTACAGAGCCACCTGTCGACTATAAATTGTAATTTCAATTTTCAAAGTTACTAAAATCAATAATTTTGTTTCAGAACACAGTAGATAAACTAGTACAAAGAGCAAACGCATCAATTATCATAGGCACTTCCTCATGGAAAGAACAGTTCTCGGAAGCATTGACAGCTAGTTCAGGTGAGTGGCATTTATTAGCACTATTGATTTTACTGCCCTGTTTACTAGCACTCTACAGTATTCTCTCACTGTTGGTTCAGAAATAAGTGTACGTCAATTAGTTTAAAATGTAGTTACTTAAGATTGGCAATTTCAAGTGAGTATACCAACACATTTTAGTCATGAGCAATGTACAACGTTTAGAATGTACATGTTTTTTTTGCTCATTGAGACTTTAATGTTTGCATAAAGTATTGTTAATCTCTAAACAAACGTAAAACTTAATGTACCGTTATTTATAAACTGGGAGATGTATTTAATGTGTTGATGAAATTGTATCAATCTACACATTTTTACTGCTCAATGTCTCGCAGTCAACTAAGCGTATGTGTAGTGTGGCCGTCGACACAAAGTTTATGACGATGTGACCATTTAATATTGCTGTAATTTACCGACACCAAAGTAAAGATATTTTGATGATTTCCAATAAGACCAATTGTATGCTCTTATACGCAAAAACATTGTAGATATTGCTTTACTGAATACTGACCGCAATGTGAAATTCGCGCTGAAGAGAACGTATCGATATCAGTTCAGAAATTTACGAGAAGTATTGGTTGCTTGCAGGATACATCTGTTTAAACTGATGCCCCATATTTTACAGAGAATTGCTATATAAATCTATATATTTATTAGAGTAATATAAGATGTTAGCATCGTTCGGTATGTTTAAGAGGATCCCCATTTATTTTTGCTATATTTATGCTAAACAGTTCATTTACTGCAGTGTATTAGGAAATACGCGTAATAAGGAAATAATTATGCGTCATCAGGTTCGCGGTTCCCTTTCACAACCTTTCAGCCATCATCAGCCAAAGGACGTCCATTAGATAGATGAAAAGGCCTTCTTCAAATATTTTCACTTTGCGCGATTATTATGCCACGGTCACCATTTCAGGACCCAACGTCTAGCAGTTCTTTTCGCTATTGACACAATAGTCTCCGCGGCCTTAATCGGGCAATCCTAAGAGCAATTATGTAGCTTACAGAAGTATATTTATTTATTCATTCATCTCAGCCAATTCACGTCCACTGTTGGACATAGGCCTCCTCCAAATATTGCCACATTGTGCGGTCCTGCGCCTCCCTCATCCATCGGCTTCCCGCCGTCTTTACGAGGTTGTCGGTCCACCGTGTGAGGGGTCTCCCCACCCTTCGTTAGATAAAAATAGAAGTATATGAACAAAATTATTTTCTTTTATCTTACCTTGCCTCCAAAACCTCAGTCGACTTGCGTAGGTGTACAGTTTCCAGTTAATTAATGCTGATAGCACGTGTGACAAGCAAACAAACTGACGGTACAGATTTAATATAATTAAACTTTCTCAACGTAGCGACGTTAGGTGCACATACTTGCAAAGTCTTAATGAAGTTTAGTACTTACGTTGGATCTATATCTAATTTGTATATTATAAGTTTTGTATACAATATGTAGAGTTTTGATCTGTCTTAAAGGGATATATATGTTAAATAGCGCGTAGAACCGACAGCCGTTGGGGCAGAAAGGTTCTGGAATGACGACCGCGTACCGGTAAGCGCAGGGTGGGGAGACCCCTCACACGGTGGACTGACGAACTGGTTAGGACGGCGGGTAGCAGATGGATGAGGGAGGCACAGGACCGCGCAAGGTGGCAATACTTGGAGGAGGCCTATGTCCAGTAGTGGACGTCGATTGTCTGATATGATGAAAGGGATATTATCTTTAACTTGTAGAAGTTACAAATAAGCTAATCTTCGATAGTTATTCGTTTTCTTTTAAGTTCAATTACTTAGTTTGAAGCTGTCAAGTTCATTTGGATTATTTTAGGGTCAACCGTGTAATTGGTTTTTACGTTTAATGTTCATTTTGCATTGCGTGTGTTTTATGCACCATTTTCCAATTGACTCCATAAAGCACACATTTTGGTGGTTCATATTTTTAGTATTCCCGAGGTTTGTGGGTTACTTAGTTTAGAAACAAGTGTAATACAATAGAACTTAAGTTAAGAAACGTTTTTAGAAACAAGTGTAAAACAATAAAACATTATAAGTTAAGTCATTCATGTTAGAACAACTGCTTCAAGTTATTTATGTTTTAGGTTCCGATGATCCTGACGAGCCACCATCATGGTTTGACTACATCCTCCACGTAGTCACTCTCTTCTGGAAGATAGTCTTCGCGCTAATACCTCCTACGGGTAAGTAACATGAATTACTATAATGGAAATTTTCATTTTTTTTGCACACCAGCAAGCAGTCCATCTTATGGTAAGTGGTAACCGCTCATGAACTTCAGTAATGGCAGAACATAGCAAGTCCACTGCCTACCCTGAAAGCACCTTCACATTATCTCTGTCTACCCAAAGATAAAAGATGACAGGACGTGAAGGGTAAAGTTGGGGGTTTCGGTACTATACACTCACCGAGCGAAACGAAGCAGTAAAATAAATTGGTAGTTTATGTCAGTATTCTGTAACTGCCCCAGTCGAGTCGCCAATTTCATGTTGTAAACAGCTTGACTTATCCGAATGGTGACGGAGTAAGAATACAATATGCCACCACCCCATCTCATCCCATAGGTGTTGTAGAAACCGACTAAGGGACTATCTGTGAATATTACCTTTACATAGAAAGCAGGAAAACTTGAAATTAAACCCTATAGCAATCCTTCGGGCCAGCGTGGTATTAGTAGGCCAAGTATCTCTCCGTCACGGAAGGAGGCCCGTCCTTGCACTGGGACATTAATGAACTGCTGTGATGATTATAATAAAACAGCTTGTCTTTACCACATAAAACATGTAAATTTTCCGAGGTATTAAAATTAGTAGTGTGTGTTATATCGATGTTGCCAGCTTATTTACCTTTGTCAGGTCATATAATTTTCTGTTAAATTTATCATCGTAGCAAACCATCATACGTGTCGAGTCCTATTTTTATTTACTTTATGCCTAAGGCGACATTTTTATTTACCTTATCTATGAAAATTGGCTTTACCTGTAAACAGTATTCAAACATTTGTAAATTGAAGTTCCATTGACATGCAATACCTGTTATTTAGTACGCCATAGTACAAGCTCTTATTAATTTGGGACTATTTTATACTAATTTTATACTCCAATAATACAAATCTTAATTTATAAGCTCTGCTTGTACCCATACTACTATGAAGGAAAAGTACTGCATAGTTTGAGACTAGATGGCGTAGGGTGAATCTGAGAGAATTACTGATTTCTTTTCGTAAACATTTCTTGTTCTTCTGCATATTTGAAGTACCTAAACTTAAAACTGAAGTTTAAAGTAATAGTTTTTAAAACGTGTGTTCTTAGTTCCTAATTAATTTTCTGTTCTTTCCTAGACATTGGCGGCGGATACGTTTGCTTCGTCGTCTCAATAATCTGCATCGGCCTAGTAACAGCTGTCATCGGAGACGTAGCTTCACACTTTGGATGTACTCTGGGCATCAAAGATTCAGTTACAGCCATTGTATTTGTGGCATTAGGAACTAGTATACCAGGTGAGTTATTATTTGTATTTTTTCTTCGTTTTATTCATAATCGTCATTGGCGATTACAGCCAGTTCGAATCAATGATTTATAAGCACCTTTGGCGATGTGATTCTATTGATTCATGAGTAATCAAAAGTATTTCATCTAAGAATATTCGTGATCGGAGGGCACGTAAAAAGTTGCTTTAGCTATTGTCGTAGTAACACAGTCGTTAAGCTACGTCAAAACCCTATGGGCAGTTAGATCAACTTTTAACACCAGACTGTTTAATCACTAAATAAAAGAAAATAAAACATCATCATATCAACTACCGTTCACTGAATCAATTCTTCGCCAAAAAAAACATCTTAATATTGAAATTGTTAGAACGTTGCTAAATCAACTAAACCTATTGAAATGAGTATTTAAATGGGCTTTGAAAGTGTAAATAGATCAAATTTTACAAGATGAATTCGCCGAGAGTCCAACCCCGAATTTTGCACTTTTTATTTGGAACTTTTACCCCGAGCTGCATTTATCCCTGTCGGAGGTTATTTATAGGGTAAACCCCCAGGCAAAAGTTCTTCCTAATACTTATTTTACCTTCCTTCCATTATATGAAGCATAAAATAAAATCTCCAATAACTTTTAAATCTGTTGTCGTGTTGTGTGTGCCAACGATTGAAACAACTATAAACTTCAAACGAAATCTAACTCGAGTTATGTTAAAGTTAGAAAACGTATAAAGTTATTTTTAGTGTAAAGGAAAATGTTGTAACTTACAGTAATTGGCACAAATATGGTGTGTTTCACATGTCAGTACATTGTTTATGGAGTCAAAGAGAAAACAAGTAATTCTTATAGGATTACTTTTACTTCTGTTTCCAGAGAGCATTTATCAAAAAACGCGTTGAAATATCAAACTGATAATACTTAAATACTAATTTGGTCTGGAGGCATAAAATGCTCCTTATTTGTCAATGCAATTAAAATACACAAGACTTAAATGAAAACTATCCAAATTTACATTCTAAAGACACTCCAATAATGCGGACGAACAAATTCACAGTAGTTGCCCAACCGTGTTGGATTTGACGGTTGAGAAGTTGTAACGCAGCTGAAGTGTTTGTCCCAAGTAGATGTATTCTTCGAAAGCTCCGAGTGAAGAGTATTCAAACATGATAAGGGGGACGATGCAGCATTGATATTTGCTTTAATCTTGGTAGATTTTATGTTCATTTTCAGAGAGTTAAAATGCATTCTCCGTGTGGTGACGGAGTAACAATACAATATGTCACCACCCCATCTCATTCCATGGGTGTCGTATAAACCGACTAAGGGACTATTCGTGAATATTATCTTTACGAAATAAAAATAAGAAAAACTTGAAATTAATCCCTATACCAATCCGCCTGGCCAGCGTGGTATTAGTAGGCCAAATATCCCTCCGTCACGGAAGGATATTCGCTTTTTCATCATCATAAGCCTATGAGGCTTATGATGATGAAAATGCATTACTAAAGTCACTGAGAATTTTGTTGTATTTTGTTTTTTTTATCAATTGACTGAGTGATTTTCTAGAATACTTTTATATAAACATATACCTATCTTCTATGAAATAAAACTGAACGTGTAACCAAAGCTAAAGCCCATACTATACTTACAAAAGAATCAGTCAAATATTTCGAAACGAATTTCGTCATTGTTTTCCCTGATCTAAAATACCATTTCACAGTTGGCTACGTAATGTTGTATGAAGGCCGTGTTCGATAAGGCTGCGACATCTCGTTGACCGCTTCAGTGGGTCCGTGATGTATGTTATTACCTAATATATATCGTGACCGACGTGACTCTGGTTTTCGGATAATAAATTAAAGACCTTCATTTAGTTCCCTGTTCGTGTCGTCACGGAATTAGAAGGCACAAAGTCGTTATGTCTCTTTCTGGATCAAAATTGATATCTATGTCGAGTCGCATTGTTTTTTATGAGTCGCTGCCATTTTAAGATCCTATTCCCAAGGAGGGTTGGCGGCCGGCAGTAAAATATAGCCCAAAACTTTAGCAGACATGCTGCGCCGACCCCAAAGGTAAGAAAAAAAATTGGGCTAACGGCAGGGGAATGATTATGCTGCTATTTTAAGGTCTTTTAGGTCAAGTAAGTCAATTTAATGTTGGCTTACAGAAGACTTATTGGTTAATAAAAGTAGGTAGGTTAGTTAGTAGACTATCCTATTTTAACAGAATAAGTTTAAACTGATTAATTTCGCCAAGTTTTTTTATACAATTACCTATTTGATAAAAGGAAATGTAATGGTCAAAAACAAAACTAATTAAAAATTTAATCTAAGCCCTCGAAAGACTTACAGGGACTTAATTAGTGACATCCTTTAGAAAGGACAAGTGCGTAGTACTCGAAACCGACGTCTATATCAATATGTATATACATATTATTACGACCCTACTGTTTTCGCCTTCTTAATATATATTACTAGCAGCCTATCCCGGCTTCGCACGGGCATTATTTTTCCGCTTTTCTGTTGAAAATTTTCCTGAATTTTCTTTGCTATAAACCTCACGGAGCCCAAGACCTTTCCAACAAATGCAAAACCGAGGAAATCGGTTCGTGCGTTCTGGAGTTATAGCGTCAGGAAGGAAAAGCCGACTTATTTTTATGTAGTAGATTATGACCCTACTGTTTTCGCCTTCATATTGTACATACGTGTATATGAAGGCGAAAACAGTAGGATCTTAGTACAAGGCGTTAGTAATGACTTTATGTACTACTAGCTGACCCGTGCCCTTCGTTGGTCAGCGAATAAAACACGTCCGTTTTTTAAACATATTTCATTACTGCTCCACTCCTTTAAGTCATAGCGTGATACTATATAGCCTATGACACTCTCTGGTGAATGGACTATTCAACACAGAAAGAATTTGCCGTTTTCAGAATCTGCCATTTAACGAAAAATCCTATGTATCAAAATAGGATAGGAGTTACAAGCAGTCTTGTAAAAATCGTATTACATGGCGTTCTTTAGTATCTGTCAACACAGGTACAAGGGGTTTACGTCAAAGCAGGTCCATTTCTTTGGTAGGATCAGCTAGGTTTATCAGCTCAAATTTGTATTCACAGCTTATTTACGAGTAAAATCATTAAGTAAGTAGGTTAGATGAATCTTAGGGTGTTTTAAATTTTTAGTCCTGATTCTCTTTAACATTTTTGCAAGGTGATTACTTATTTATTTTTGAAAATAAATTATTAAGTTAACCTTACTGCACCTACCACCTTACTATCTCTGCATCACCCAAAGGTTGGCTGGAAGAAAATGCCTTAAGGCATTAAGCCAATGTACAACAATGTTAATTGTGCATAAAGTTAAATAAATAAATTATTTTAAGCTAATTTTTCATTAGTAAGTAGCTTCATTTTTATGATATGCTCAAAAATTTCGTGAATGAAAATTTAGATTGTGATAGCAAGCATACTTAGCAAGGATACAATATTTGTTGACTTGACGATTCCCAAATATTTATTACTAAAACATTATTTTGTTGTACAGATACTTTCGCAAGTAAAGTAGCGGCCTGCCAAGATAAATACGCGGACGCATCTGTCGGGAACGTGACAGGGTCTAACGCTGTCAACGTGTTTCTTGGCATCGGGGTCGCATGGACACTCGCCGCTATCGTCCATTGGAGCAGAGGCGAAAAGTTCTACATTGATCCTGGGAAGTAAGTGTAACACTTTATTCCTTTACTGTTTGTTTGTCGGACATATTATTATTAGTACTGAAGTGATACTTCACACCAAACCAGCTGTTGAAGCTGTACATAACACAAGTACGGCCGCATGTACAGTACTGCTCACAGCTGGGACGGTGCCCTCCAAATATAAGCTCGACCCTCTTAACTCTCTATAAAGGCCCGCGGTTTGCATCGTTTATTATCCTGGTCCCACGGTGTGAAGTCTTATACTCTTCGTAAACTCTTTGAGACAGCGAAAAGACTTCCGTACTTTTTGGGTTTTCTACCGACTCTTTCACAGGGTGTGCTCTAAGAAACGCTTTGAGATGAAAAAGAAAAAAGATACAATACTATGTCACTGGATAATTAAGATTTCTACAGTGTGCCATTTATGGGCTGATATGATGGTATTATTAACTATATGATATTAAATTATTAGCTGTAAGCAAACACTTGTCCCGCTACAGTTTGTGGGTAAAATTCCATCAAAGTCAAAATGTTTATTTGCGTGAATGTGCATTGCTTATCATTGTTCGCCAAGAGATTACCTAAATATTGATCTACTTGGTACTACAAAGAGACGTTGTGTATCTTAGTGTATTTATAAGATCAATCATGGTGTATGTTCCAAAAATTGGCAAGATATTGTTCCATATTCCTCCGAAATTAAATAAAAATCAGGGCATGATCTGTTAATTGTCAAAGCAAATGGGCAAAATGGGTCTGCCGTTTTTCCTACTGTGTAAATGGACAAAAGTATTCCATACTAACAATAATAAATATTGAAATCAGCGAGTACAGCCACAATAGAAACAAAGTATACGTTGTTTTATTTATAGCACTTGTGTTCAAGACACAAACTTCGTTGCGTTCAAACCGCTAGTCGTTTTACTCGTCTTAGACGAAACAGATAAATTTAGCATTGTCTTGAGAATACATCTACAAATTTATTTCAATGGCTTGAAAATGTAAATTGGTTGCAGTTTCTAAGATAAATCGTGACACAGAACAATAAGATAAATATGAAAGGTTTTAGGTGCAGCACAGACAAAAATGTTTTTATACGATCGAGCGTATGGCCACGTGCAGTGAATGCAACAATACTAAATTTATGTAACACGGGGACCAAATGAGCGCAAATCATTCATCAAGGGTGTAAATATATTTGAAGGTTTTGCTCAACTTACGAGTATGCTTTTATATTATTCATAACATCCAGGCACAAATAAATCATTTGAAAATTTCCGTAAAATGATTCTGGATGATATTCGATCCTGTTAAGTCGTGTTGCTGAATAATGGAACACACCGAGGTATTTAAACTAAATATCATAATTTAGTTTCTTGTTGTCATTCTTTAACAGATTAATTACCCAATGCACTTTGACGACCAATAATCCCCTCAAACAGAACTGAAAAGGTGCAAAATGGAGAGAACAACACATTAATTTATAGATTAGAGGCGAACGATCCAATTTGAAACGCAATAACAATCCAAAGTAGTGCTTCCTTTCACATTGCTTAATTACTAACCGCAAAGCCAGTCAATTTTCGGTCACTAACCGCAAATTACTGCCGGCTTCAATACCTGCGCCTCTTCTCAGCTTAAGTGTATCAAACTTGTTACCTTGTAAATGTAATTTGTGCAATTAGATGAATTTAGTTAATTATTCATTTGCACAGCAACTTGGGCACTTGAGTTTTGAGTTCGTGAAAATATCTTATCAGTTCTTAGAAGTTTCACGGCTATGAAGAACGGGTTTATGTCCATGTCAATATATTATGTTTAATTTGAGCAAAAAAAAACCCGAGACCGGGTTACATAGATTTGTCATTTGGTTATCAAACTAGTGATTATTAAAAAAAACTTATTCGAACATATTCTTCTCAGTCTAAAGAAGTTGGACAATACCTCCGATCTCTCCTAGTAAGCTTCTACAAGTACACTGACATGCAAAGAATCCTTACGACCACTTCGTCGTCGAACTTGTTAAAACAACTCTATGGGCTCTTTCAATTTAGGCGTTTCGTGTCGGACGTTTGCGGTGCTGGAGCAGTGCGTTTGTCGAATGGCAAATGGGCGCTAGTTGTCATACATAATCCATGATGGCCGTATCGCTAAAGCTCGACACTACTGAAATGCTCGGTACGGACGCCGCACGGCTGCCACACCGCATTATTTGTTTTAAAACAAACAAACGTCCGTTTGCCGTTCGAATAACGCACTGCTCCGTCACCACAAACGTCAGACAAGAAATGCCTAAACTGAAAGAGCCCTAACTGTATGTTTTATGAAACCTCTACATTAGTTAGCTCATTCGTTTGTATCGTTCTAACCAATTTTTCTCTTGCAGCCTAGCCTTCAGCGTGACAATGTACTGCTCTGAAGCGGCGGTCGCGGTACTTGTACTGGTCCTCAGAAGAAGAAAGAGCATTGGAGGCGAGCTCGGAGGTCCAAAGGGATATAAGGTCATCACTTCTATGTTCTTCTTCTCCCTTTGGTTAATCTACCTCACCATGTCCAGCTTGGAAGCCTATGACGTCATCACCGGCTTCTAAATATCCAAATTTTTGTAAATTTATTGGAATAAATGCTTTTTAGATATTACGTCGAATATTTGAATTCGTAGTTATATCGCTTATGCCATTCTCTTTTTGGTTAGTTGCAAGCTAGTACTAATTAAACAAGATTGACATAAGTGACTTATACTATGCATTTTAATCGATTTAAGTATAGTCTAAATATGTACTAGAAGCGTGTTCAAGTGAGCGTATCAGCAGCTGATGATTAGACAAACCATAATTATAGTAGGCGCTTGAAGTTCGATTCTCGTAAAACAATGACTAATAAAAATCATAATACTTGAGTTTTTAAACATGTTTTAAACATAATGGTAAGGAATATTTTTGTACAGTAAAACACTGCATCTATTAAAAATAGATGTACTTAATGGTTAAATTTAATTGAATAGTTTAAAAACAATTGCAATTAAAAAAATTTTTGAGAGCAATGTAGTCAAAAATAGTCTTCAAATTCTCTCGACAAAGGTATAAGCACACAATCAGTAATTTATCCAGTTTGTGTTTTGAACTTGCTTATATTAACATATTTTTTGCAGTTGTAAAGATCATCAGTGAATCTGATATTAACTCTGTGATCTATGTGCTCAAATGTACAGGTTTAGACGACAAATGTACTCTTTCTTCCTTCTAGAATTCTCTTTCAATTATCCTATAACCCTGATAATAATCATTAAAATTAGCCTTGGTGGCTGTGGTATGTATAGATTATATAGATTTAGCAAAATATATTTAAATATGCGTTATTATATAGTAGATTATTTGCAAATTATTGGGATAAGTTTTTTATTCGTGAGTGCTCATATAAAACCATTGACTGTCCAAAACTATTGGTAACACTTATGCTGTTATCGTCGCATTGTCCCTTAATGCTCTGCTCCGGAAACAACACCCTTAACAATTAATAACATAAAAAAGAGCTAAATATAAAAACTGACTAAACTTTTAATGCATTAGGTCTTCAAGTAAAATATATTTAAAAGCAAATAACATTCACACACAAATCGAAACAAGGAATATTTAACCCTAATAAAAATAAATAGATGCTTTCGATAATCAGAAACGGTCAACGAGATAAAGGTCACCACACCAAAGCTATTTTGACCCAATCGTAATGAAAGGACGCAATTGGAAGAATAGTAATGAGAAATTAGAAGGAATAGTAATGATTTCGCTTGCATTACACAGCGAATTGTTCTTAGTGATAAATATCTTCTTTTGGTTAGATTTGTCTTGATGTTATTGAATGAACAGGAACAAAAGTTTTAAACTGCATGTCAATTCTCGTTCCTTAAAATCGTTAAAAATTCGGTTAAGTAAATTTTAGTTGTCAAATTGACATACAATAGTCACGTAAAGCAATTTGACAACTAAAGTTAACTTAACCGAATTTTCAACGATTTTAAGGAACGAGAATTGACATGCTGATTAAAAAAATATTCCGTTTTACACGAGTTTAGTTAAAAAACATACAGCACAACGCCATCTATCGAGTACAACTTACTCTATAGCTATCTAAAAGCTTTTATTCAAATCTGGAAAAGCAGAAATGTTTGAACTACGAGTAGCACAACAATAATGATATTACAACTCTACGGATATCGTAACGAGGAAACATCAAAAGTTATAGCGAACTTAAATTGGGAATATCGAGTTTCAAACTTACGGTACCAATAATATCCAAGTATAAGCACTCACGGATAACCAAATTCAGTATAAAAATTACGATATAAATTTTATTTATAACATGAAAAACATGCACCAGGTGTTATTTAATGAAGATAATTTAGAAGGTGACAAAATATTTGAAAGTATGAGCCAAGAACAGCTTGCTATTAAACCATTTTTACATCGATAATATGTTGTTGTCGATGTTAAAATTTTGGCGTTGCGATAAATGCGTTTTTGGAGTCAAATTAGTTTAATAACGAATGTAAATAATTTACGAAGACGTATGTTTGTAAGTATAAGGCAATGAGCAAATACAATTTTGCCCATTGCCCTTACATTTTTATGTTGCCGCTAGAGAAATATGATTTGTTAATGTCTATGCACGTTAAATTATAGTTATAGTTTTTTGTTCAAACACAGTGTTCAAAGTTTATAAAGAAATTTGATTTTACTGTGATTATCCTGTTTACATATAAATTGATATTGATATTTTAAAACTAGTGTAACAAATAAAATTAAACTAACTAACAGGTGATATAAATATTTCTTACAATGCTTGAAGACAATGTTGCCAATGGATAAATGTACCAATTAGTTCTGACATAGATAATCTAGTTATTTCTGTAACTGCAACGCATGGGACTACTCAAAGAAATATTTGACCCAAATCTATCACGATAACGTCGGTGTAATGCATCTTTAGCGGATGGATAGAATGAGCTAGGTGCAATGAATATTTTAATCTTATAATCAAAATTCAATATGCTTTGACCCTAACAAAATTGGATTAAGCCGTAAGGCCGTAAGCCTTGATCAACTAGGTCAGAAAGTGTAAAGCTTCTGACTAGCCTAGAAATATTAAAATATCTTAAAAAAGTTTAAAGGCACCTACTTCTATGTTGACCGAAATATTAATATTACAGACCGAAATAGTAAATAACGTTGAAACTAAATTGACTAATTATTAAAACACGAATAACCATATAACAGTGACTTCTAACCAACGTTTTATGATCCTCTAATTTACCTTTACTACCAGTTTTAAATGAAACCGAACTACCAGATTTAAGTAGTAAGATTTAATAATAAATTTGTGGTATTTCGTGTTTTATGCTTGCCTTCCATGTTGAATTTCCACCTTGTCGATAGTAAATAGAAATAAGAACATTTTCGTAAGTATTATTGTACACTAATAACAATTTTACTGTAAATACAATTTACAATTTACAATTTTATTTTTAATAGTTACTTTATAGTTTGTCAAGGTTAAAATGATTAATTTGTCGCTATAACTATTTTGTTTAAAAAGTAAAATCACAGTAAAATCAAAAATCTAAAATGTAGATTTAGAAAATATGTAAATAATTGAAAAACAAATATACTTAGCATTAGTTTTGCTGTATAGCAAAAAACCAAATTTATGTCTTACATCGCTAAAACTCGGAAAGCAATCATGCTTGGAACATGACCTGTTTTATAAAATTAACGATGCAAAAAAAATACAAATACAGATTTGTCTATACATTAAGATATAGATAAATGAAGGCATAACAAGGCCATCGATGGAGAAGATCCAATAATTAATATTGAAAAACTAAATGAACATCAAAATAAAGAATATAAAAAAGGTCATGATAAAATAGGTGCATTAAAATTATTAATTAGATACGAGGCACCATAGGTCGTAAATCGAATAGTTTAAGTACTGCCATAATTATAAGCATCGATATTTATTTTTAGATGGCTTATGTTAATAAGATGTTTACGCTATAATATAATAACTATTATTAATAGTTAAAATTTTCGCTATCCTCAAAATTAACCTTGAATTTTATACACCAGCTATTTAGACTACTTCTGCTAAAATATGAATTCTACCTTATATCGATTTGCTATTCAAATTTCTAGCTATTTCAAATTAGTTAACTAATAAATCTTCAAAATAATTTAGATTTTTCGAAGAAAATGGAAATACGCAATGCGGAAAACTTGTTATTTCCATTCATGCAGGATTAACGCTTTTCTTGTAAAATTTAACAACAAAACCTTCGATATCTATTCAACGACTAAGTCAAATGATATCGGAAATTAATAATAATTATTTTATCAATCCATTTTGATTAAAATTTATATTAGTATTAATTAATAAATTATTATTAATAATAATAATGAATTAATAAATAATAATTTAATCAAGAAAGTATTAAGTAAATTACCGAGTTTTTTAATATTGATATACTAAAATCATTACTTAATTTATTATGATTTGCTGTTTTAATAGTCCATTCCCAGGCATGACACGAATCAATATCTATTTGAACAATAATTTGTCTAGTCTATAAATTAGGCTTATGCTTATCACTTCTATCTATAACTCTTTCATTATAAAAACAATTTCTGCCTGATCTTGGACCAAATTCATTCATTTCGAATTTATTTAACGTAGACTATTTCTACGCTTTTAAGTAGATTTTCTAAAAAACATTATCTCCCAAACCAATCTTCTAAAATCTTTCCTACATTTGTTTTAACTATTTCTGACTATCACTTTATCTAACCTAGATCTTTTTGCTTTTAACCTATAACATTTTTTATCCTCTAAATAACTTAGATTTTCACAAAGGTTTTCATAGAAACTTTACTAAAAAAGGATAATTTTGAAGTCCACTTTCCTATATCTGTAAAAAGTGAACAAATTATCGCAAATGATAAGGTCTTAGCTATATTTAATATCGATACTAATCTTTCTACGTGAATATTCGATTGTAAAGTCTATTACTATTTCGTTGATAGTACTTTCTTGGCCTAATTAAAAAATGTCTCCATCAGTAACACGACGCGACGTTTAAAAATTGCACATAAAAGTATCTAGAGAAAGGAAAATGGATAAACGTTTTGAATTGTTGCCTTGAACATTGTCAAAACACTTGCAGTCTAAATATAGAGTAAAATATTGCTGTTTCTTATAGCTCTGCTTAATTAAGTAAGATATAATATTCCTTTTGATACTGTTTCCTTACAAAAACCCAAATAAAATTAAACTTATTAATATTAAATTTCAATACCATCCAATTACAAGTAAAAGTTTATTTTATAATGAAGTTAAAACATGCTTTACTTTCAATCAAAGTTTCTTATTACTTGAATTCTCGCCACAAATTGGGTCGAAAACTTTTACAATCGTTATACGTGTGTTAAGTCAAGTAAAATTTTAATTACATCTTTATTTGAAATAGTATTTAACTTTTATGACAAGCCTAAGTTACTTGACATTGATTATTCTGGAAATGTAAATTCATTAGTACTCCAGTAAAATAAGCATTCAACCTCGGAATGGAAGCGAATAAGCTGTAAATTTGCATAAACCTTTGTTTTGGTGTACTAATGACTGGTAGAAAAGTCTCATATGATCACGTGTCTGCGTCATAAGTTATTCAAGGTCAAAGGTCACGAAAATCAGTTTTTTCCCATTATCTCGTTTTCTATGGGAAATACGCATTTAACGTCATTATAAATATTGTAGATCATAAAATTGTCTACAAAAAATATCTGAACACTTTTCTCCTAAAAAGCATCGCTTTCGAGATATCGTGACTTTAGAGCGCAGGAAAGTCGTATTTTCGACTATACGCACACACTAGCTTTTTCCCGTGATTTCGTTCGCCTTTATAAATATTATGAAAAATAAGGCTTATTTCAATATATAGTAGCATATGCATGCTTGGTCTCAGCCTAATCGGTTTGAAATTGACAAAGTTACATACAAACTTCCATCCCCTATCTTATCCCTTTAGGGGTAGAATTTATCAAAATCCTTTCTTAGCGGATGCCTACGTTATATCATCTACCTGCATGCCAAAATTCAGCCAGATCTGTCCAGTGGTTTGGGCTGTGCGTGCGTTATTAACGTGGTTTCTCCAGTAGGAATACTCCTACCACATAACTAGTGTTCTATCAATTCTACCCCTAAAGGGATACGATAGGGGATGGAAGTTTGTATGTAACTTTGTCAATTTCAAACCGATTAGGCTGAGACCAAGCATGCATATGCTACTATATATTGAAATAAGCCTTATTTTTCATAATATTTATAAAGGCGAGCGAAATCACGGGAAAAAGCTAGTGTGTGCATATAGTCGAAAATACGACATTCCTGCGCTCTCAAGTCACGATATCTCGAAAGCGATGCTTTTTAGGAGAAAAGTGTTCAGATATTTTTTGTAGACAATTTTATGATCTACAATATTTATAATGACGTTAAATGCGTATTTCCCATAGAAAACGAGATAATGGGAAAAAACTAATTTTCGTGACCTTTGACCTTGAATAACTTATGACGCAGACACGTGATCATATGAGACTTTTCTACCAGTCATTAGTACACCAAAACAAAGGTTTATGCAAATTTACAGCTTATTCGCTTCCATTCCGAGGTTTGCCCCTAATTAAGCCTTATTTGACTGTACTATAGCTAAGTTTTACAATAATATATTTAGGCAAAGTTGTTTTAATATTGTGTAGGTATCCATGTACGGATAATTCAATATTCATCAGACTATTATCATAAACTGTTGATTCCTATACATTATTGTTTTTATTTGTATTTACTCTTCTCTTATTTACTTTATTAGCCGGTGTATCGCTGCTTTATCATTTCTATTTCATTTATAACTTATCATTGCTATTTAATCTATATCCTTCTTGATCTCTATGATGTAATTAATTGAAAATTACAGTTTACCTAGTTTAGGGTTATCTAGGTAAACTACCTTGTTTCTAAAGATCTGACATTTAAACTGCTCATAAATAAAACATCTATTTTAATAGCAATGACGTCATCAATGGTATGCTTAAACAAAGTAAGTACTATCGACGAAAATATTTCATGTTTCTATCTAAATGTTGTTCGTGTTAGATTCCTCAGATTCTTGTAATGAATTGTGTAAGTCATTGTAGTTATATTGAACTGATAGTGTATATAATGACGATAGGGTGCATTAGATGCGAACATTATGTTATTGTCTATATTACGGACGTTAAGAAATTATTCAGTGGGAAAATCAGTGTTCAATATGGTTATATATCTGTGTTTTATTTGTCCTACTTAATCTTTCGTTAATAGTGATTAACAACTACTTATTCTTCATGTACGGTCTTTATTTCTCCTGAAAGCTTTTCATCTGCTATTTCTTTGTTTGTATCTTCATATATATTATAATGCTTCAAAAGATCCTTTCATATTAGATTGTCAGCGTTCGCTTAACTTGAGAACCCAATAATCTTCAAAAGAATTAATCATCCCTGCCTTGGTTAAAATGGTCATGTTAAATTTTTCACTGTTCATAATTCATTCAAATTCAAATTTTGAGTGTATTTAAAGTTTAAATTTTAAACTTCAAAATAGTAATTGTATATGTACACACAGCAACACATCAAGTTAAACATTTTCATTTGAAATTGAGTCTTATTTCAAGGTATTAAGGTACATGAGTGTCTAGGTTGATTAGTTGCTGTGTGTACTACCTATAATAATCATACTGTTCTAAGTATTACATTAGAATACTAGCCTACATAATTAATAGTAACAAAATGTTTTTTAATGTTTGTCATTAATTTATTTTCTTTGTGTTTTACAGGCTTTAATTCAGTTGAAACAGTAACAAACGAATTTTAAAACACCAATGTAATTTAATTTTTATATACCGTCCGCAAAAAATATTATATTTAAATACGTTTTATTTTCGTATATTATGAAATAAACAAATTGTCTTATTATACAAAAATGATTCAAGTACAATAATAATTTATAATTAATGTAATAATTTTACTTAAATATATTATTATATTGTGTAAGTAAGTGGACTAATTTATTTACACAGACCACAAATTGAAAATAAATTATTTGTGCAAATTAACGGTAAATTATTTGTAAATTGATTATTATTTTATTTTATAAGATAAAAATAATTATTGTATTTTATTATCAAAATTAATTATGACAAATGTAATTGGTTAAATTATTTTTAAGATACTAAATAATCTGTGTCATATTAATCGGCATAAACTGAAATAAAATCCCAACAAATATTAAAAAAAAAACACTTAATTCCAAATTATGTTTTTAAACTTACATGAATTCTTTACTATGTTTTCGATTTTATTTTATCAAAATTATAATGCAATAAGTAAACATAATTATTAATTATATAACAAACTAGCGGTCTGTCCCGACTTCGCACGGGCATTATTTTCCCGTTTTTTTTTTGTTGATGTTTTTCCTGAATTTTCTTTCCGATAAACCTCACGGAGCCCGAGACCTTTCCAACAAATGCAAAACCGTGGAAATGGGTTCGTGTGTTCTGGAGTTATAGCGTCAGGAAGGAAAACCCGACTTATTTTTATATAGTAGAATAAATAATTTATTATATTTAGTTATAATTAAATTGTTTGTTCAGACGACCTATGCAATATTTAAGCTTTTGTTTGTTCCCAGTGTGAATAACAGCAGAAACATGCATTTTTAAATGTTCACAGTTATACTAATATTTTTTTAACTTTAACTTCTCAGAAATGTATTCTCTACCTTTATTTAATTTTCAAGTCTTACTCATACACTTAATAGTCATACAACTACCTTCTATCTATGTTATGTATAATTAATATTTCATACTTCAAATCCTTTAGAACTTATTCATTTGTAATTAATAGTTCCTAAATATAGTTACTGGCCTATGTATGCTTTACTCTTCTCTTATGAGCAGTCATCAGTAACCAGAATACTACTAACTATAAAGAGGTACGTAACATTTCATGAGGAACTGTAAAAAAAACAGCTAGGTAGATACAGATTACAATCACGTGTTTTATGGGAATCCATAGCTAAGTTCCTTGGAAATAGCATTATTTCCAAGGAACGTCTGGAAGAAAAAAGTCCCAGTGGCTCCATGATGGATCTAGAAACTGCTGGAATAGGCTGTAATTTTCACATCTACAATCGGCAATTGCGCTAGGAATCTCAGCTGGGTTCACAAAACTTAGCGGTGACAGCTTTAAAAATTAGCTGTTTGGTAAATGTAGAGAAACTCTATATTTAATAAATAATATAAGAAATTTATTTTACTTACTGTTACACTATAAAAAAATGTCGCTAAAAATATCTTGCAATACTTTACTTATTTACTCCATATATTGGTCTAGTTTGCGGTAACTTCATCTATGTACTTACATGTACAGAACGGTGCCTATGTGCACTGTTCGACCGCACTGTGTGTGTAAGTAGACCGACTTCCTGTACCTATCTCTGTTTTGCGGTAACGATGCACAGTGGTTTGTTAAGGCGATTTGTGACAAGAGGAAGTTTATATACAAAATTGTTTCCCAAAAATGCAGACATATTTGGTATATTGCGGTGACTGCTCATAGAAAAGTTGTATATGCCTTTATTTTCTGACATATTTAACTCTAGACTATCCATTCTCTATAGCTACATGTAAATTGATAATGTGAGTGTGTTTATTTTGTAGTTGAATTCGAGTATCAGAATGTCCATGATCAAAAATACTTGCTACATAATTTACAGTGTTATTAATGCAGAAAAATAGTGTGATGCTATGATCGGTCTAACATTTATTACCGTTTACAAATATGTAATCATGTTTTTCTTTTTCTCATTTGTATAATAAGTATACTACTAATAATAATACTGATTAAAGAAGAACCTAGCTATAGGTCCACGTAGAAGCCGCTGGGAGGGCTCGAGACTTGATGCGTGAGTGAACAACACCGTGGTTTTTGGTATTCATGGTCTTCGTCCACCTTGTGATTATGAATGTAGGTACATACTTCTGAGCATCATGTACCATGATTATATTAGTGTGTTACACTAACCTACTCTAAGCTTTTAAATTTAAACTTACAGACTTAATTATTTCTATGTATTTATTTGCAGTAGCTGTAACTAGATGAATATTCTGATACTCGTAGTTAGATGTTAGTTAAACAGAGACATCTAGCGGCCGGACGTTATAGTTAATTATGTTATTTTGATAATAATTATTGTTAAAATAAAGTGTTTGTTAAGTACTATTAATGTTGTTTTATTTTTAAAATCCCATATTATTCTGTGTGGTGATGGAGTAAAAATACATAGTATTGCCATCCCATCTCATCTTAAGATTAACGTGAGAGCTGACCAACGGAATGTAAGTAGCTTTTATCTCTACAAAGGAAAAGAAGAGCAGCGAGAAACTGGTCGATAATCATAACAGTCTATCAATGTCCCACTGCAGGGACGGGCCTCCTCCCGTGATGGAGGGATACTTGACTTACTAATACCATGCTGGCCAGATGGATTGGTAAAGGGTTTAATTTCAAGTTTTCCTTCTTTTTACTTCGTAGAGATAATATTTACGGTTAGTACCTTAGTCGGTTCTTACGACACCCATGGGATGAGATGGGGTGGTCACATATTGTATTCTTACTCCGTCACCACGCGGACATTACGGGTATGAATGATATGTATGAATCTACATTCAAACATACCATTGCTTGTTTATAAGGGTCATAGTACAAGATACTCAACTTGATGGCAACAAGACTTGAGTCTATGCATACGAAAGTCATTTACAACGACACGTTAGCTTGTAACTCTCCAACGCCACACAAAATGACATATCAAGTAGAAAACAAATGACGTATGTCTATCTACATCTCTTTGTACCGTATTCCCCTGTAATAAAACTCATTTTCAAATGGCAATGTATGTTGGTAAGTACATAGTAACAACCACATTTCCCTTACACTTAAATCATCCCTATTTTACTGTTGTGTCCAGATTTTACGATTTATTTTATGAGTTTGTTCGATGACCGTAGTATCGGTCTTTTTAGCTACGTAACGTAATTTTCACGGTTACTGAAAGCCAAGCTCAATGCTCTAGATCTTTACAAAATATTTAAAAAATGTTATTGAACGATTTCCTTTTTCTTTTTGTTTAAAAAAAAGGCTACTCTCGCTCTAGGGATCATACCTTGTATCGCGGGGATTTTACAAACATCAATTTAATAGTCACAGAGAACATCCAGACTTAGGACAATATTTTATGAAACACACAAAGATTTTTGCTTGCGTGGGAATCAAACCCGCAACCTCCCACGACCACCGCGCCACTGAGATTGTTTTTCCAATTATTTTAAAGTGCTTATTTAAACATAATTATATAGGTAAGTACCTACACTCACCCCCCCGGTTTCTGAATGACTGATCAAGTAAAAATCAACTAATCAAGTGTCAAAACTATCATTTTCAGGAACTAAAATTGATTAGTTTATTTTTACTTGATCTGTCATTCAGAAACCGGGGGTTAGACTTTTATTTAATTTAGTAAAATAAATTAAATCTCAAAAAATTTCCATGAAAATGAATACGAAATAATCACACAAAAGGCATAATTGAACAAAAACATCGAATAGTAGAAATACTCGAATGAAAATCTAAATCGATTTTTCGCACGACGCACCCGATGTTGAATAAAATTGGAATCGAACAAAAACTTTACAATCAGCTCGTTGAAATCCGCATATATATCGATATATTGACGTCACTGTGTTGTGTTACGGTATGTAATGGAAATGGAGGCTTTTGAAATATGGAGATGGAGATGGATGGAGAAGATTAGCTAGATGCTGGAAGACTTAAATGAAAATGACCTTCAGCAAGGGGTTTATGGGAGACAGATTTTTGCAGAGAAAAGGTAAGATAAAAGTAAAATAAAAGTGTGGTGACGGAGTAACAATACTGTATGTCACCACCCCTTCTCATCCCATGGGCGTCATAAGAACCGACTAAGGAAATATCCGTCAATGTTATCTTTACTATAAAAAGAAGGAAAATTTGAAATTAAACCCTGTACCAATCCGTCTGGCCAGCGTGGTATTATTAGGCCAAGTATCTCTCCGTCACTGGAGGAGGCCCGTCCCTGCAGTGGTACATTATTGGGCTGTTATTATGAAGGGGTTTAAGAAGATGGATTTTAACAGGGAAAAGGTGAGGTAGAATGGTGATAGGAAATATCAGCAAGCAAGGTAAATGGTAAAAGAGGATCGTGAAATACCAACTAATCAACTTCAATTCAATACAAATCATCGTTTTTTTTTAATTTATTTGTTTGTATAACCTACTTGGTTTAGTTTGTGGTGGCAATCCAGAATAAGTCCTGAGTTAATAGTGTGGCTGTTTAAGGCCTGTCCGAGAGTATTCGGATTGAGTGTCCCTCCACTTTTCTTGCCATGACCGCTGAGGCTGCCAGTGTGATTCACACGCATTCGGCCTGGAATACCGAGCTGTGAGTTCCCAGTGGTTTTGAAATATTTATATTCAGGTCCTCCGAGAAGACGCCTGTCCCGGAGCCTGTACTTGTTTTAGATCCATTTGTGAAGATTTGTAGTTCCGCCTGTTGTTGTGTAGGTTCACAGTGGCGGTCTTCATGGAGTTGGATCTTGTATTTTTTGTCGAAGACAAATTGTTTGGGCACACGGTCATTTATTGCTCCAAATATAGGTAGCTCGTCTGTGAGCACTCTGAATAATGATGTGTGCTTAGTGTTATTGTTCTTCCATAAGTTTAGCGCTCTTAGACGTGTGGCTGTAGCTGTCGCTTCCTGTCGGATAAACAGGTCCAGCGGCGGCAAGCCAAGCATGACTTCCATTGCCGCTGTGGGTGTGGTCTTCATGCATCCAGTGGTCGCCATGCAGGCTAGTCTTTGGGTTCGCTGTAGTTTGTCGGTTGATGTGGTGTATTCAGTTCTTGGCCACCAAACGATAGCACCATATGCAATCGTGGGGCGGATCACGGTTTCGTAAAGCCAGGTGATGATTTTTGGCTTTAAGTCCCACTTTTTACCAATCATCCTTCTGCATTGCCAGAAGGTGATTCCGGCTCTTTCTAGTTTCTTGTCAAGGTGGCTCTTCCATGTTAGTTTATGGTCGAGAATGACACCAAGGTATTTGACTTCTTTTGACAGTTGAAGTTCAGTACCGAAGAGCTTTGGCAGTTGGTACTGACCTAGTATTCGTTTGTTAGTGAACATCACTAGCTCTGTTTTTGCTGGATTCACCGACAGCTCGAATTCCCTGCACCATTTTTCTACGGTGCGTAGGGCTTGCTGGGTGTGATTACAGACTGTTCCTGCTGCCTTTCCTGAGATGAGGATGGTGAGGTCATCTGCATAGCCTATAGTATAGTCTCGGTTTTTGTTCAGCTTTGTGATTAGGTCATCTATGACCAAGTTCCATAGGAGTGGGGACAACACTCCGCCTTGGGGGCAACCCTTGGCTATAAGGGCTGTTTCATCAGCCTCCCCCAGGCGGACCACCCTTTTGCTGAGCATGTTTGTTATCCAGTCTATTAGTACCGGCTCCACTTTGTGTCTGGACAGTGCGGCCTTGATACTTGTAAAGTTAGTTTTGTCGAAAGCTCCTTCGATGTCGATGAAGGTTCCTAGACAAATGTCCTTTTGTTCAATTGCCTCCTCTATCCGGCTGACCACCAGATGGAGGGCTGATTCCGTGAACCTTCCGGAGCTATAAGCGTGTTGGTTAATGTGTAATGGTGTTTGTTTTAAGACCCCATCTCTCAGTTCCCTTTCGCATAAGCGTTCCATGGTTTTGAGCATAAAGGAGGTCAGGCTTATTGGTCGGTATGCTTTAGGGTTTGTGTAGTCACCTCTTCCCGGCTTTGGGATAAAAATGGCCTTCACTTCCCTCCAGCCCTTTGGAACGTATCTGTGCGCCAGGCAGGCTTTGAAGACACGCTCCAGTCTGCTAGCTACTGGCAGGTTACCCCACTGCAGCAGCGCAGGGGTAATCTCGTCTGGGCCGGCTGCCTTGAAGGGGTGAAAGCTGCCAATGGCCCACTGGACTCTTTCCAGGGTTACTACTTTATCAGCATACCGCCAGTCTTGGATGTCTGGAGTTTTGGTTTCATCAAGCCAGTTGATCTGTGTCGTTAGGACACATCCAGGGAAGTGTGTTTCTATTAGAGTGCGCCTGGATTCTTCTGCCACATCGCTTAATTCATCGTTATAATCTATTCAGTAGTTCTTACGTGAAAGAGTAACAAACATCATTGTTCACATACTTTCGCCTTTCTAATGTTAGTAGGACATTAGTATCGATCTCCGTGTGGTGACGGAGTAAGAATACAATATGTCACCACCGCATCTCATCCCATGGGTGTCATAAAAACCGACTAACGTACAATTCGTGAATATTATCTTTACGAAATAAAAAAAGTAAAACTTGAAATTAAACCTTATATCAATCTGTCTGGCCAGCGTGGTATTAGTAGGCCAAGTACCCCTCCGTCCCGGGAAGAGGCCCGTTCCTGCAGTGGGACATTAATGGGCTGTTATTATTAGTATCGATATCTACTGTTCGTTCCCTATGTTACTAAAGATTGAAAACATATTACGTTAACCCATCACAGCCTTAAATGGCAGTGCTAACTTCATTGTAGGTAAGACCTTGCGGTTCACGGGAAGTGGTACAATCTCCACGATATTGAACATCAATTTATTGGCGTTTATCGGATCCTACTTTAACTATGAGATATGTATTAAAAATAGCCTCCGTGTGGTGACGGAGTAAGAATACAATATGTCACCAACCATCTCATCTCACGGGTGCCGTAAAAACCTATTATGGACTATCCGTGAATATTTTCTTTACGAAATAAACAGAAATTAGACCCCATACTAATCAGTCTGGCCAGCGTGGTATTAGTAGGCCAAGTATCTCTCCGTCATGGAAGGAGGCCCGTCCCTGCTGTGGGACATTAATGGGCTGTTATGATGATAGTACCTATTGTAAACAAGTTAATATATACCTGCTTAATTTCAGAGTTATAAAAGGTAAATATTTTTTCTTTTTAGATAAGTTTTCCTTTTTCCTTATGAAATAGAAAACATCTAAATACTTTTTCTTTTAAGCGTGTTTGGTAGAGTGTAAGGTGTTATTCAACCATCTAAAGAGGTGTTATTACCAAAATATTCAGCCCCAAAGTCAATTAAAGATCACTTGAAATCCCTACTTAATTCCCTTAGTTACCATAATATCGCTATAAAGGGATCAACTTATTTCGCCACACAAGTTTTGGGCACATCCATTACCGACGGCTATTAATCCAATTAAATAAGTTCTTGGAGTAGTTGCTAATACATTATGGATTACTAACGTGTGATGTTGTGTTATCTTGTTATTGGAATTATGTTTTTAGATTTTGGTTTTCGGAGATAAGTGAGTGTAGGGAATAAGGTGTTTAACGTTTTAAATGTAAAATTTACTGCTACCAAAAGATTGATATAGAAGAAGAAGAAGAAAAACATTTATTTATTGGCCTTAAATAACACATACAACAAATAAATATAAAGATAGAAAATAATAAAAAGATATATCAGTTGTGTCTTTTCTGTAAGACTTAAATTCGCTCTTGCGTAGAGCCCCTTGAGCGATTGCAGTGGCAATCCGATGATATGCCCAGAGGCTATTAAATCCCTGGAGACAATACAGATACCTACAAAGAAGAAATTGGTGCCATAACAGTCTTTTATTGCTTTTATATAATATGATTATACCACAAAGAGTTTAAAAAAAGCTTTAAACCGATTCCACTTTATCCCTCCTTATTAAGAAATACACGTGCTTTACTAAATAACAGCTCCTATATTATTGAGAACTTGCAGAGCGCCTTAGCACGATGTTTTTAGAGATCCTTGCAAGTGTATGTGTTTCCTTCTTACTACGTGATTTATGAGGGGCGTGAAAAGGCATTGTCCATAGTGGCGACGACGTGTCCAAAGAACAAAACTTATGGTTCCTGTTAAAAAGCAACATCTAACAGGCAAAACTCAGAGTCAATAGCGTATAACTGCTTACAATGTCTGCTTAAACTGCATTAAAAATCCAACTAAACAATTAATTTTTAATAATATTATCTCATGGACATGCAATTTTCTGCAGATTGCATAAAACGCTGCAGAAAATATTCACAGCAATGAAATACATTTTAAATTTAGTGTTTCAGTGCTTCGCAATCAGTTACCTTTTGACTTGACTAATGATACTAACTAGACGTTTCATGAGGGAATAGATACGCGAGCGAATTATGAGATAAAGATTTAATTCGAAAGTTCACATTTTGGGTTTGTAAAAGAGCAATGGAATGTAGTATTTTTTGGACTTAAGCTTACTTAAGAGGACTCAAGACGTCAAAACCAACTCGTCTGTCACCGGAGCCTAAAAGATTGTTGTTTCACCAAACGTTGCGTGAGAAAGAGAAAAACTCATAGAAAAGCAGTCAGAAACATGCACACGCACACGCGCTCGATTGTATTTATTACAAATCAAAATGTCGTTCAAAATATAAATATTGTTCTTCGTGATTGTTAGGGTTGACACTAATACTAACTGTAGGAATAAATAAACATAACATAACATAACATAATCAGGAGTAAATAAAGATAACTAAAATGGGTTTTTAAAAAATATTTTATTGTAAGTTTTGTTGCGGAAGACACACCAAGCGAGACATCAATTTATCTTGTAAGTGGTGTAGGTATGACACCGTAAAACATTATAATTTTAATTTTTTTTTTTAAGTTAAGCTGTTTATTCTTGAGGCAGTTTTTTAGACCGTGCATCGTTAATAGGGGTTCCATACAGTACACAATAATATCTTACTTCACATACAGTACATGAAGTTAATTTTAGCTGGATTTAAAAAAAGGAAGAAAAATCATAAAATAAATAATAATCATAAAATCTGGAAATGATAGTTGACAAGAAATGATACTTGATCAGTCATTCAGATACCGGGGCGGGGGTGAGTCACGTAAATATTTAAAAAAAAATACAAAATGAATTACAAAAAAAAATACAGTTTGTGCAATGTGACAGCCTTAGCTATGCTCTATTGACTATTGTAATAATAGGTGAATTTTGACAGTTGATTTTAGTCAAAAATGTCACTGATGTAGGTATTTTATCTAACTGGTTATGCATCTGATAATAATTGGATCTCTTTGATAAAAGAAATTACGAAACTTCTTACTGGCAAGCGATACGTAATTGTCATAAATGACATCAATTAAAGTTTATTGAAGTTTAAAAAAAAATATTCGGTAACATTCGACGACGGTCGGCTCGCTGTCGTACCTCCCCTCCGCCGACCCGAGGGGTGCAGAAAGTGGAGGCGAGATGCAAGATATCGATGGCGGAAACGAGCACGGTAAAATTACCTAAAATGGTTTTGGGAAAAAGGTAATTGCGTACAAACTTTAGAATGTATGTAGTCAATATAAAATTATTTGAATTTTCAAATAAATAATCTATTCCTAATCCCAAAATATATTTACCTTTATAAACGTTTAATCCTATTTTATTACGCTAAAAGTTGTCATAAAATGTGCATAGAATTATGAACTTTGAAGCCTCATAACTTGTAAATGAATATTTTATTTACTGTTTTATTAATCAATAAGACTAGATATTAACGAGACAAAACGAAATCATCTATAGTTTTGAGTATTTATTATCTAATGAAGGAGGAATTAACTTTCTTTGTTTGTATGGAATTGCGATTGAATTGTTTCCCCTTAAGGTTTTAATGTAGTCACATTAAAAACTTAATATTAGAGCTTATAATTATGAAATGCTTAAATTTAATGGTTAAATGCCAATGATGTTTTTGTAATACCTTTTCTATTTATTATTAAGGATTCAATATTTACAATACATAAAATATAAAAACAGGCTAACTGGCTCTTACATACCTACTCGTACATATGACAGTTAACTTTAAGCCGTATATCAAGTAAGATTACCTCACGTTTCTATACATTCACAGAACGCCATCTTGTTCCAAGCTAAGCTAACATTTAATATGGGTACTAGAAAACCAATTGCATTGAGCAGGAATCTAACACGACACCTATGCGTAAGAGCCGCGGACATTCAACTACGCTACAGAGGTCGTACAAGTTTTGCTACCTTCATACCACGCTCTGAAAACTCCTCAGTACATTAGATATTTAAGAACGAAGAAAACATTTTAAAATATTTCATCGTGTAGTGACGTAATTGATAGAACAACTTAATTTTCTGCTCTGTTTTCCTCTCGACTGCTGCGTATATACGCCCCTGTACTAGGAGCCATTAAAAATATAAAAAATGAACTTCGTAGTAATATCGTACAGTGTAATTTCATCACCATCTGCGTACTAGGTTAAAAAACTTTACTAGTTTAGGTCAACTATTTAAAATTTTCCTTTTGTTTGGTAACAAGTCATTGTGTCAAAGACGATAGGGCTGCAAATAGTGTTATTTCTGAGATGACGTCCGATAGGAAAGTATGGAAGAAGAAGACATGCCGCGCCGACCCCAAATAAAATTGGGATAAAGGTAGGGGAATGGTGTTTAGTAAAAAGACAAAGAAGTCACTCGCTTGATATAAGAGCTATAAGTCTCAGTCAAAGAATCTTTGCTTTACAAACACAAAGTACTGAATGCGTCTGTATCGCTTTTACCCTTGGACTTCAGAGTGCCTTCAGACTCCACCTAGTCAATAAATCTGTAACTCTGTAATTTATTAGCTACAGTATCCTTTCACCTAAACACAGTACATTAGTGCTTTGATGTAGATTACAGGCTCAATAGTAGTCACAAGTCTCTTCTTGAAGAGACCTGCCACTGGCAAAAATGAAAAAAATATAATTCCAGAACCAATTTCTTAAGCATGCTAAATATTTAGTCCATTACCACTTGAAAGATCTAATTCCATTCCTTACATCTGTCATGTTGCTCCTCTGTTCATTTCGGTTTTAGCAGTAAAATCTTAAGCTAACGTACATACTACTAAGCCATATATCTCCGTACAAAGTGAGGGTAAACGACTCGAATGCATTTTTAATTCCCTCAGCGCCTCTTTGGGGTAAAGTAAACACTTCTTGGAAATGAATGTTGCCTCGTAAAAACTCGTGGACGTGCAGAATCGTCGAGTTCTGCTAGCTTTATATCAAAAATAGTTATTTTGTTACTTGTCGTGAAATGTTGATTTAATTTTAAATTTTGTTGGGAATAAAGATTGCTGGATGAAGTAATAAAGGAAAAAGAAAATGAACTATATTATAATACTAGCTGACCCGTGCCCACTTCGTTGGGCGGCGAAAAAAACGCGACCCTTTTTTAAACATATTTCATTACTGCTCCTCTTCTACTAGTCATAGCGTGATACTATTAGCCTATAACACTCCCCGATAAATGGACTATTCAACACAGTTCATTAGATCCTGAGCTGTACCCTACCGTCACAAACACACAAACTTTACCTCTTTATAATATTAGTATAGATTAATGTGACTGTGGAAAACTCGTCGTGTTTATACCACGCTGGTCAGACGGATCGATGTAAATAGGTTTTAACATGAAGTTACCTATCTTTTGATTTGATGAATAAGGCACTTCCCTGCAGTGGGACATTACCAATCGCAAGAGGGCTCGCGTGGCCACGGTGGAAACATTTGGAGTTGGCCTTAATTCAACAGTGAGTGTCGTAATTTGGATAGTAAGATGATCCGTCATCAACTGCCTTTGGATCAGTAAAAAATAGTCCTGCATAGGATTCAAGCTTGCGATCTGTCGCAACACGCTCATCATAACAGCCCATTAATGTCCCACTGCAGGGACGGACCTCCTACCGTAATGGAGGGATACTTGGCCTACTAATACCACGCTGGGCAGACGTATTGGTATAGGGTTTAATGTCAAGTTTTCCTTCTTTTTATTTCGTAAAAATAATATTAACGGATAGTCCCTTAATCGATTCCTACGACACCCATGGGATGAGATGGGGTAGTGACATATTGTATTCTTACTCCGTCGCCACACGGAGATAATCGTCGTATTATATTATGTTATAATTCGGTTTCCAATGCTCTATGACTACAGTATCTCCCACCAAAAACATACTTAGCACAGTTGTCCTTTTAAAATAAGACTTATTCCTCACGTCCATTCCTTTTCCACTGTATATAACCACTTTCAACACACGAACACTCTGACTCAAATTTCTCGTAACGTAGCAAATACTCCAGGCTACAGTGCAATCACTAATCATAAGGCGACACGTAAACTTGTTACCCGTCCTTGCGGCGTATAAATGCAATATACTTTCATCAAACTGTGTTCACATGTGCAGCTTAGGATATAATCCCGGTATTTTGTTCCCAAGAAAAAGATCTCTGTAAGGCTTGCCACAGACACAAACGCCGCCACAAGAAGCAAGAACGTGTCACAAAAGTAGCTGAAGCGCACGACAGCCACTTTTATTCATACATTTTATGGGACGTTTAGTGGCCACAAGAAGCGAGCAGCGACGATTGTAGCGTGTGACGGCATAGTACAAATACATATAATACAGTATTTCGACCTTATAGAAACAGACGAAACGCGAGTTATACCTACACGCTCACGATAGCGGTGGATTTGCGGAGTGAACAGTTGCGACTGTGCCACAGTAACGAGCGGGAAAGTAGGTAAATGTAATTAAAAAGATGGAGGTGGGCAGCCCTATCGCTTGTTTACATACCGCGCATCCGTAGGCATTTATAATAAACATTAAGCCGAGATAGACTACTGGTTGCAATGTGGTGACGGTCAGCGGCGTCAACCGTGTGAGGCGAGTCCATATAAAATGTACGAAAACTACAGGAAATATGCCAGTGGCCGCGTTTTGTGGTTGTGTGCAGGAGCTCTAAGAAAAAGCATTCGAGACAACTGGTTGTTCAGAGAAGAGTATTTTTATTAAATAAATACAGTATGGCGTCGAATGTTTTTTGTCTTTTTTTGTATTAAATGAAAAGACAGAGCATCAATATTTGCTGAACATCTTCGAACAGTTTTCCAACCCTTCTCTAGTTCTAACTCTGAATTCGATGACGAAGTCTTAACCTACCTGAACAGCCCAATGCAGATGTGTATGCCCTTAAAAAGTACCAACCTTAAAGAAGTCGCAAGGGAGATTAGAAATCTCAAAGAAGGAAAATCGCCGGGATATGATGCCATTGATGCAACAATACTTAAGCATCTCCCAAAGAAGGGTATGCTGTTTATAGTTATCATACTTAACGCATGTCTCAGACTGGAATGTTTTCCCTTCCAGTGGAAAATAGCTCAAGTGGTGATGATACCCAAACCAGGAAAGCCACCACAAGAACCCAGCTCATACAGGCCAATTAGTCTTTTGCCTGTTATTGGAAAAATCCTAGAAAGAATTATTCTTGATCGAATGAGGCAACACCTAGAGGAAATACTCCCACCACATCAATTTGGGTTTCGTGCAAATCATGGTACCATAGAGCAAGTCCATCGCCTGGTAGATACTATTGGCAGGACGTTAGAAAACAAGGAATATTGCTCAGCCGTATTCCTAGATATCGGACAGGCGTTTGATAAAGTATGGCATGATGGTCTTAAGTACAAATTGAAAAAGACCCTACCACATAATTTCTGTGGTATAATGTCATCGTACCTGGACGGGCGATGCTTTGAGGTCAAGCACTGCGGTGAAATGTCACAAATGCAAGAAATTAGATCTGGAGTGCCACAAGGCAGCATACTTGGACCTGTATTATATCTAATATTTACAGCAGATCTGCCTACGAATGATGGCATTGTCACAGCTACATACGCAGATGACACAGCAGTAATGTCTGTCAACGCTGATCCAGTTACTGCTTCAGCTAAATTGCAGTTACACCTAACAGACATTGAAAAATGGCTTAACAAATGGCGTATTAAAGCGAACCAAGCGAAGTCGTCTCACGTAACATTCACCCTCAGACGGCAAACGTGCCCACCAGTAACCCTTAACAATATAGATATACCTCAGGCAGATGATGCAAAGTATCTCGGTATGCATTTGGATCGACGATTATGTTGGCAAAAACACATTTGGTCTAAGCGGAAACAACTAGACACACGGCTTAGAAATATGTACTGGTTGATAGGTAGAAAATCTCAGTTATCACCCACCAGTAAAATTACTATTTATAAAGCAATCCTTAAACCGATATGGACATACGGTTTACAGCTATGGGGAACTACCAGCAACAGCAATATTGAGATCCTGGAAAGATTCCAAAACAAAACAATGAGAGCAATGCTGAATATACCACAATATATAAGCAATAAATTTATACAAATGGACTTGAATATCAGCACAGTGAAAGATGAAGTAGCATCCTGCAGCAGAAAGTACCAATACAGGTTATCAACACATGTCAACAAGCTGGCATCAAATCTAGGGGGCGCAAGAGGCGTGCAGTTCACCAGACTGAAGAGACACAGTGTTCCAAATCTAGAAACCAGATTTTAAGTCACCCATCAAAAGAAGAAAGTGTCACTGGACACTGGACTCCGAGACATGACAAATTACAGATTGTTCAGTCAAAGAAATGGCTCATTGTTTTAAAGAAAACAGATCGCTATGTTACTGGATACACATAAGAGAAAAAAAAAAAAAAAAAAAAAATGAAAAGACGTTTCTGTCGAGAATTTGTATTTGGATAATGGAATTTTCTAGCGTTTAGCTTAGGCGCTGTCTCCACGAGCGATAAAATCGCGGCGATATTATCGTCGTGCCACGTATTTCTATATACTCTGTATGAAGGTGTCTCCACACGGCGATGTTATCGCGGCGATTTTTGTTCTGACTCGTCGCGATTCTATCGCTCGTGGAGACAGCGCCTTAAAGAGTAATGTAAAACAATAGCGAATTTTCAATAACGCAATCATGTAAAAAGGAACCGAGCCTGAAAAGAGTTTTGAAAAAGACTTCCAGTAAGAGGCGAGGGTTTTTTAAGAGTCCAGGGACCTTTACAGGCTTGAAATGAAAGAACTAAAAGTAAAATAGACTCAAGATTCTGTAATTCGAAACCTCGACCTCCTGAACGGCACTCAAATAGGTACACTTTATTGGTTATTCTCGTTTTTCATAACAGCCCATCAATGTACCACGGCAGGAACAGGCCTCCTCCCGTGACGGAGGGATGCTTGGCCTACTAAACTACACTCGTCCTTTCACTCTTGACGACCTATGTGGCGTAGTGGTTATATAACATGACTGCTACGCAGAGGTCTCGGGTTCGATTCCCGCTCAACGCAAATCTTTGTGTGCATGAACATGATTGTTTGCATAGGTCTGAGTGTTTTCTATGTATAATAATTATGTATGTATTTACTATAAAAACAGTATTTAATGCACATAAAGATTTGCATTGAGCGGGAATCGAACCCGAGACCTCTGCGTAGCAGTCATGATATAACCACTGCGCCACAGAGGTCGTCAGTAGCTTCATAGTTCGTAGTTATTGGGAGTTAGTTTCCGCACATAGTCCTTGAGGTGGACCATTGTACGTGAAGTTAAAGCTTTCTTTATAACGAAAGCTAAAAATAAAACTTATCCCATTTTCTTAGTTATAATAATGTAGTATATAAATGTTTATTAGTGATATGGGTGTGTTAGTTTCAGTTTTATTTGTGTCTCGTGCCATCCGCAAGCTGGGTGCAACTTCTTGTGGTATGTGTTCTAAGATTGTCGCATTGTGGTGAGCGATAGCGATAATATATTTTTTACTTTATTTATTTTATTTATTAGGACAACCAATAGCTATTACATTGACAACCAGTAATATTTAAACTATGAAATTAAATGCATAACACATAGCATGTATATGAAAGATATACCGGATTAATATAAAAATATAAATATTCCTCACACATTCACTCAACCCCATCTAGTTCTAAACTAAGCAAAGCGTGTGCTGTGGGTACTAGACAACGGATAAACATACTTTTTTTTGTAAATACATACATATTATATACATAGAAAACACCCAGACCAAACAATCATGTTCATGCACACAAAGATTTGCATTGAACGGGAATCGAACCCGAGACCTCTGCGTAGCAGTCAGGTTGTATAACCACTACGCCACAGAGGTCGTCAAGTTATTATTAGAGTTAGTTAGGAAGTTATCAACAAAACATAATAAAACAAAGAAAATTCATTATTTTCGTAATGATCTGTGAGAAACGCGACCTCACGCTCTCAATTATGTTTGTATTTATTCAGTCGAAGATAATTTGTTCAGTGAAGGCTTTGCTTACTGAATTAGACAATTGTAAATAAATTATCTGAGACTTACTTAAATAGAATATGTAAAGTATGTAGTGTGGTAGTTCTATGTTATTAAGTCATCATAACAGCCTATTAATGTCCCACTGCAGGGACAGGCCTCCCTCCATGACGGAGGAATACTTGGCCTACTAATACCACGCTGGCCAGACGGATTAGTATAGGGTTTATTTCAAGTTTTCCTTCTTTTTATTTCGTAAAGATAATATTCACGGATAGTCCCTTAGTCGGTTTTTATGATGGATGAGATGGAGTGGTGACATACTATATTGTTACTCTATCACCACACGGAGATTATTTTATACCAGGTATGAATATGTCTTTGCAGTTCGCACATACGTTTCTTGGTTCTTTAAGACTCATTTACATTTAATTGCCAAAAACTATCCTAATTTTTACTTGCTGCATGTCTCCCGCTAAACGCCATCACAATAACCTCAGCACACGTGTGTTGTATATCGCAGTAGAAGTTAGAACCGAGTGCGCACAAGACTGAGTTGTTGATTTGTTCATCTCTTTGTAGTTATGTCTGGTTACGTCTGGAATTAGCTAGACTGATTATGTTTGTTAGTTTTGGTTTATATTCATTTTAGCTTATTTTGACTTTTTATATAGTGTATACCCTATTTATTATCATGTAGTTAGTCCGTATATATAGAATGGTGTTTTGCTCAGTAATGGAATTAACTAGGAATCAAAAAAAGATGTAAAAACTTTACACGTTCGGGAATTATGTATTTTTTAAAACTCACAACATAATTTAAAAGTCGCAATAAATACTAACTACTATTTAACTTACTACCCAAATATATTACAATTTACTAAGTTTTTCCTTAAAATTAAAAGTAAAACCGCTCTACCCTTTCACAATAACCTCAGCACACGTGTGTTGTGTATCGCAGTAGAAGTTAGAACCGAGTGCGCACAAGACTGAGTTGTTGATTCGTTCATATCTTTGTAGTTATGTCTGGTTACGTCTGGAATTAGCTAGACTGATACGTTTGTTAGTTTGGGTTATAGAAATTTGATTTTTTTTACCCTCACAATTTGCCACCTAGTCCCAAACTAAGCAAATCTTGTACTATGGGTAGGTACTAGACAACGAATAAACATACTTTTTTTTTTTTTTTTGTAAATAAATGCATCATAAACATAGAAAACACTCAGACCAATGCAAACAATTATGTTCATGCACACAAAGTAACAAACACCATCATCAAAAAATAAATATGGCATGAAATGGAAGGTAGTTACAGATAGTTTAACATAGTGCGTTTCAACCTGTTTTCTCATTTATAAAAAAATAACTATAAACGAATGTGTGATAAACTCGTGAACATTCAAAACAGGTCAGCCCATAAACCTACATAAATATTATATCCGCGTGAAAAACATTACCATACTTCGCCATAACTGAGGTAAGAAGTGCGAAAATGAAACCCAAATGTTTTTAGTAACCTCTGAACTAAATTGAAGTGATTACTAAGGTCGAAAGGTCCCTTGGTACCACTTTGACAAAACAGAGGGCGTTAACCACAAATAGGGACTCACTCGTCATAAGATTGTGTTGACATGGATATAATTTAGGATATTAAAGGTAGAGAGAGGCATGGCCGTAATGGTTACTTTGATATATAGGTACTTAGAAATATAATGACGTCATAATAAGATGTCGGTTTTATACGTGATTTGTGTTTTGTCATCTTCTAAAATGAGATGAAGGTGCGGGCCCAAAGCAAAGGTTATATGGTGTTATATGGTATAAGTTGTTTTGTTAAATAAAATGTTTATTTCTGCACAATAACTAAACTATCCGTGTGGTGAAGGAGTAAAAAAAGAATATGTCACCACTCCATGTCATCCCATGGGTGTCGTAAAAACCGGTTAAGGGACTATCCCTAAATATAATCTTTACGAAATAAAAAGAAGGAAAACTTGAAATTAAACCCTATACCAATCAGTCTGGCCAGCGTGGTATTAGTAGGCCAAGTATCCCTCTGTCATGGGAGGAGGCCCGTCCCTGCAGTGGGACATTAATGGGTTGTTATGATGATAAAATAATATCCTTTCTGCTTCCTACTTTATTCCACTGCTGAGTAAAACCACTCTCTGTTTCTTAAAGTAGCTTTAAACTTTGGTGCGTAACCTTACTTGGTTTGTGTTAAGCTAAATTTTTGCCCACACTACGTTCAGCTTAACATAGTTTTCTGTTTCTGATTCTTCTTCTTGTCCTGACTTGTCTTTTAAATTAATAATGAATAATAACATAAAACTACCACATTACATATTTTACATATTCTATTTAAGTCTCAGATTATAATTTATTTACAATTGTCTAATTCAGTAAGCAAAGCCTTCACTGAACAAATTATCTATTTCGAAATAAAAATAAGGAAAACTTGAAATTAAACCCTAACCCAATCCGTCTGGCCAGCGTAGTATTAAAAGGTCAAGTACCCCTCCGCCCGTCGCTGCAGTGGGACATTAATGGGCTGTAATGATGACTAACTTTAACATAAGCTTGAAAACTTTTACGAGCATCAATTTAAAGAACGGAACATCTGACACAGTGATTTAAGTGGATCTCAGTAACAGTTGACAGCACTAGTAACTGCGACCGCAATGCCACCAACAGAAATGCAATTGAATAAACGCAAAATGCACAAACATACTTACGTTTTAACCAGCAGCTTTCAAAGAGCTATCTTTGGACTGATAACTATCATATCAAATATCACCTTTTTTTTTTAATTTGCACCTATAAACATCAACAACCAGCATAGCTCTTCATTTATACGAACATAGACACACAATAACCTCCTTAAACCTAGATAATAAGTATATGTAATGAATATAAAACTGTACCAAAAATAAAAATAATTAGCATTTAGAATACAAATTCAGTAATTTTGTACTTAATATAATACTTTAATAGTTTGTTTTATTTGAAGTGTATTTTATTTGAAATTGATGTATATTTTGCATGCCAAACGGTAGAATATGGAGAAACTTAATTTTATGTAACAACTCATGTCATTGTACCTGATACCCATGTTTGCAAAATTAATAAACTATTCTATTCTATTCATAATAGAATAAAGAAAGAAAGAAAAACATTTATTTAGTTGTTCACAAAAACAATCAATAAATAAATTTAAATATACCTATTACAAAAATGCACACAAAATAGTACCCAACCTAACGAATAAACCTATACTTAAACATTAAAAAGAAAATTTACAAAGACTGAACTACTTCTTTACTTATTAAATTAAAAATGGCGGGTTAGTTGACGTCAATAGCCTTACGTCAGTGTAATACCCTAGTTAACTTTGTGCAATAATTCAAACATTATTGATTTCAATATATTTTTATATCACTTACTTATTTAGCTGACAGTCCTTTGTCATTGCATTTGTTTGTTTAAAGGTAAAGGCTGTTATAGCGATGTCTTTGCGTCATAAAACGGACTAACCACATTGGTTTAAAAGGTTGTTTTTGTTGCTCTTTTTAGTAAAAACTAGACGAGGAGAGTAGGTAATTAATATTATCCTGTTTATCGAAAGCATTGATTTTTTTTAGTATGTACTTATATTTAAAAGTTTCGCGTCAATTTGACTTCCTAAAGTTACCATAAGTGTTAAACTTATGGTAACTTTCATTCATTTCACTTTCAAATTTAAAATCATTAAAATTATAGATGGTTAAACCAAATGGTTTAAGTAGCTAATTCATCTGTCGTGTTTGGCGTTGATCCGGTCTCTTTTAAATCACGATAGATAATATAATTATTTAAATTGTCATGGTCACATTCACTAGTATTAAACGATCTCGCGGCGGTAGCGCAAGCGGCTGCCGTGCTCTAGTTTGTAGGTTCGATCCCCAAGCAGGACAATAATTTGTGAGATCCAGAAATTATTATCCTGTGTCTGGGTGTTCTTTGTGTCCGTTAATTGATATTTGTAAAAAGTCCCCGCAACACAAAGCATGATCCCTAGTCCGTTGTCTTTACAAAAAAGAAAAAAACGAACTATCGGGATATTTATCATGTTTTAAGTTGTTGAGTTTCCGATATTTCAACGCTGCCTGTTACAAGCACAACTCTAAACATGGTAAATAATTATATTATCCCGATAGTTTGTTTAATAAAGTAGTAATATTGAGATAACATTGCTTTAACGTGTAGTGTTAGTCTCCGACTTCCGAAGGCCTTTAATTAATTTTTTTAAGGCACAAAATATTACCAAGAATACCTAAATATTCGAGCTCAAGATCTTAAGGGGCAAGAAGCGTCTTTAATTCAAACTGACAGTAATCTGACTTGTAACCGTTTTGTGAAGCTCTTGAAATTAAATAAACGTCAACTGCACAATGTCTAGTTTTGTAACGTTATATTTTTCTTTTTAACGTAAAGTTTTTGTTTACGAATTTGGCAAATTATATTGGGATCAGTAAAAATTTATTTAGGGGTCCAATGCGTCTTTCAGCGAACATGATGATGATGAACCTATTACAAATGACTATAGAATATGTCTATTTTATTGTCATCAGCGGTCAACAGGTTAACTTATTCTGAACTTTAACCCGGCGTCATTGGGGTTGGGTCTGTGCGACCCGCCACATTTTATTTCGCTTGTAGTTGGGTTACTATACGTGTGACGTTGCTGCTCTTCCCAATAGCTGGAGCTGTTGAGTTATCCTACACGTCACAAGCAACACGTAAGTCGTGCCACGGCTGCAGTGGGAGATATAGGTGCACAAAGTTAAAAAAGGTACGTGAGACCCATCCCCGCAGTCAGTGTAACAATTTCGCGCTGTTTTGTGTAGATATTGTTTTACTTATTAACTGTGTTTTTATCATTTTTATATTTGATTTTTCGTTGTTATTTACAATATTATAGCTGGTTGAATAAATTCAATGTATTTTATTTGTATTTTTGTAGGTACTTAGTAATAAATAGACCGTGTGAACGACAGCGTTTTCTGCTGACTGTACCAAAAAATTAAATTTCAAATGATTGTTTTTTTTCTTTTAAATTTATTTAGTTACCTACCAAAAAGTGCCAATAAAACGTTAAAACTGATTGTTTATTAATAATACTTTACATTTAAGTAGAAGAGAAAATTTTTGTTAAAAAATTTGGATCTTTTTTTTAAATTTTATTGTACATAATTAAAACATAATATAACACAGAATTTGTGTTTTATTTAATCATGTAAATACCCAACAATATAAACATAAATAAATATTATCTTTATTATTTATAAAGTATTGAAATAATTTCGAAATTAGGAACGGGTCGGTGAGACCCACCCCAACGTCCGTGTAACACTTTTCAACCCCCATGACGCCGGGTTAAAGTGCAATTACTACGAAGTGTAATTACGTATTGTAGGGTTTCACGTTAGAAAAAACCAATAAGGCTGACACAAACACACACACGGTCAAAAATGCAAAAGCGTTGCAGCTTTCCCTTAGGTAGGTCCATTAAAGTGCAATTACTCTGAAGTGTAATTACGTATTGTAGGTTACGTTAGAAAAAACTTATAAGGCTGACACAAACACGGTCAAAAATGCAAAAGCGTTGCACCTTTACCTTAGGTCCAGATGAATTTGAAGCTATTTGAGGTGCCGTTATTTTAATCTCGCAGTAATTGTAAAGGCAGTTTTTTTTTAATTGATTAGTCGATTTTTATGACACTAGACAAGCGCCAAGCCTCTTAACATCACCACACAAATATTTATATTCAATCAACATTACTGGTACAAAATAGCTTTCGCTAATAAAGTAATAACTGTTTCATCTTATATTATATTATTCCTATGAGGAAAAACGTAACACGGAAAAAGATATGACGGTATAGTTAACCCCTTTATGAAAAAAACTAATATAAGTGAGTAATCTATCATATCTGCCTTAAGGGTGAGAAAGTATAAGTTAACAGATGGCTTACAAATATTAGGTGTAATCTTTATAATATCGTGTTAATATTTCACTGCACTTTTTCTCCTATGATGGAGTGCTACTTGGGAGTTTAATACTAAAGTTGGTCAAACGGATACGTGTGGTCAAGTTTTGGAAGATCCTTCTATTTTTCTTGGTCAGCTTTTACAACACGAATAATAGAATTACTGTCAAATTTAATCGGTCTAAATATATATGTCAAATCTACCGATCACAGCGTTGATACCGATTGTATTGCCTACGGAATTTTGTTTACTTTGATTTATTTACAGACATTTTCATATCCTTTGTAGAGAACTAAATTGGTAATAAACAAGAATAGTTTTATAGGAATTACTTAGTCGAAAAATAACTCAGTTCTACACAAAGAACATAATATATCAACAACCAACTTGAGAACCTCTTACCAATATTGAAGTCGGTTAGAAATTCCTAACCCATGTCTATTCTCTGCTTCTTGCCACACTAACTTTTGCTGACTAACAGGAAAACTTTTAGCCCACAACACATCTAAGTTTTGTCACGTTTCTTTTACCTTTTTTCTTACGTTGTCAGCTGAAAACGGTTAAAGTAGTATGACAGTGATTACGGTAGTGTGTACTAGGGTTAAGTTTAGAATGTTGTGAAATGTAAAGTGACAGAGAGTTTATTAGATGCTGTTTAGTTTTTACCTGACTTTTTTAGAGTCAGGTTATATTTTGCGTTAGTAGGTACAGTACCCGGCCGATTATATTGCACATCGACCTGTGAAAAGTGAATGTCGGCTCATTTCGGCTTCGTAGAGCGTCATCTCTGTCGCACGAAATTTAACCATTGCTCTATACGGCGCCAGTGCCGCAACTTAAAACTCAACTGTTTAACGCCATCTAGCCGCGACAGTTGTAAACTGTCAATGTTGCAATTGAAGAGATATTACATAATGGTTTTAAATTTTTGTATTTAATTACATAAATTTTTTACCTAAAGGGTCTTTCAATAAGCGTGTCCGAACTTTGACTGTTCATAGCGGCCCTCTTGTTAAAGCTACATCTGTCAAAATGGTTCTCATTCATTAAATATGTTTTGCCAAATCATCATGGATAGTTATAGCATTCAACAACACGTGCAAATGATAAAATTATTCAATCAAAATAAGTGTTCTGTTCGAGCAACGCATCGCCCATTTTACGGTCGCCATCATCGTCCTTCCGAGAAAAGTATTCATCGTGTAGTGACAAAATTGGAGTCCACTGGTTCAGTAAATAACCGACCGACACACGTATGTTAATGAAACGCAAGATCTGCCGAAAACATTACCGCTGTCCATGATAGTGTGAAGGAGAATCCGAGTCAGTCGATTTCGCGTCGCTCACAAGAACTCGGCCTTTCACAGACCACAACTTGGCAACCTTTGCTTCGTGACTTAGGCCTGCACCCGTATACAATCGAAATGACTCAGGAATTGAAGGTAAACGGCCATAAGAACGGTTAACAGTAAATGATAATTTAATCGGCCATCGAAATCGTATGATTTAACCCCGCTAGACTCCTTCTTGTGGGGTTTTCTTAAGCCGCAGGTATCTTCGAATAAGCAACAAAGCACTGCGGCCCTTCAAGTCATCATAATCAATGCCGTTGGTCAATCTCAGCCTAATTTATATGCAAATTCATGAAAAATTAGATATTTCGTATGCGCTCGACCCAGAGAAGCCCTGGCGGAAATTTAAGAGATGTAATATTTTACACATAATGGCATCACTAGGTCCTTCAAATAAATAAATAATTTCGATGATATCTCACACACACTTTGTTTTATTTAAATTCAAAGATAGGACACGCTTAATGAAAGACCCTGTATAAAGCTTAAGTATAAGGCTGAGCGCACATTGGAGACTAGACTGTTTCAAGACTGACTTGCCTCATATAGACAAGTCTGTCTTAAAACTAAAACGAAACAGTTTTGACTACGATACGTAGCACACATAAAACAAAACTGTCTATCTGAGACAATATTGTCTATACGACGTTTTGTTCCAAGTGTGCGCATATTCATACATATTGTAAAGCAATAGTCTGTCTTAAGACTGTCGTGTTCCAAGTCTGCGCTCAGCCTAACTAGAAAAGACCGAAACGATTTTTTTTCATTGTCTTTCTTCTTTTCGAATTACCGTCATTACATCTTCTTTCGAATTACAACGCTATCTTGTCTCTTATTGTTAAATTATTCGATCTAAATAGTTACTATTTTTGCAAAAAAATAAATCAATAAGTAATCTTTAGGTATTTGATAAAGATATTGCTTAATGTACTGTGCGGCTTATATTTGAAATTTAACAGAAAGAAAGCCTAAAGCCGTAATCACTACTACCAATGGTTCTCGAAAGCTTCTTACTTCGTCTTGTTATGCGATTACGTTTTTTTCTACTTTCCTCCCGCATTTAGGTCATTCAGAATGAAATGAAATGCTAGAAATGGAATAACTGTTTGTATTATTTATGTAGGTATTTCAACTTATTATTGTTTTGAAAAAAAACGGATTTTTGGACTATATTTTTTTTTATAACAGCACATTGCAAAAGTCCCACTGCAGCAACAGGATGCAGGTGGTCATCCAGTAACGAAGTAAAACTTGTCCTACAATCCCACGCTGGCCACGCACCAGATGGCAAGGTTTCACGCCAAGTAATTTTTTCTCTGGCCAAGTATCCCTCCGTCACGGGAGGAGGCCCGTCCCTGCAGTGGGACATTAATGGGCTGTTATGATTAATTCTTTCTCTGATTTCGTAGAGAAACAAAGTAAGTGATATTCACCTTGAGTTGACATTAGTGTTAAATTTACTTGATGTCATCACTTCACCGCATCCATTGAGTTTCGTAAAACTCGACTAAGACACGAAAACTAGTATTAAAATCGTTACAGTTAAGATCGAGAGGGAGAGTGTGAAAATATTATGAACAGTTACAGTAGTAGGGGCAAAAATAAGTCAGCATATCTTTTTATCTGTACGCATCGGAGCTCGCGACGAAATTTATTTTTCCGCCATCAATTTCCTTATGAACCTTTGTAAAGAGATAATCTTGTAAAAATATTATTTTTTTGCTAATGATTTGTTTTTTTTTCGTAATCACACGGTTTTGTAGAACAGTGGAGCACTGATAAATAATTTTAGTTCAGTTCAGTTCATTTATGTTCTCAATGTTATGTTACAAAATAACAACTTATTGACGTCGTCGGTTTAAAACTAGGTACTTAGTCTAAGTTTACATATTAAAATTTCAAACGTTACCACCGCTTCCAAGGCGCTAGTAGAGAAGAAGCGGCGTAACAAACTCTAAAGCAGCATTTTTTAACGTCTTTATAATTTTACAACAATTTTGTGACTGTAATAAAGTGCTGCAACCGTTGTATACCATATAATGGAGGCACAGGATCGCGATGGATGTCCATTGGCTTATGGATATATGAATGGGTGGTGCAAGGTGCCTGTGGAGTGGTTTTTCTGGAGTCAAGAGTGTATAAATTCTACGTTGGTCTATTCAATCATTTTTTTTTTTATTGGCTTATAATAGTGATACCTATATATATGAAAGCGGTACAACTTAACTTTATCTTTGTGAACCCTTGTGCGTGAGATGTACAAAAACTTGGCAAAAAATTGAAGATATTATAAGTTGTTCGTATAGAGACGAATCAATCTAAAAATAAACAAGAGTATTTTTCAACATAACAGTCCATGTCCCACTGCAGGGACGGGCCTCCTCCCATGACGGAGGGATACTTGGCCTACTCATACCACACTGGCCAGACGGATTGGTATAGAGTTTAATTTCAAGTTTTCCTTTTTTATATATCGTAAAGATAATATTCACGGATAGTCCCTTAGTCGGTTTTTACGACACCCATGGGATGAGATGGGGTGGTGACATATTGTATTCTTACTCCGTCAACACACAAAGAATATTTTATTGATAAACAAATAACTAAATTCTAATTAACGTATCTATTAAAACGTGGGTGGTGACTTAAAACAACGTTTCCCGAAATTCAATGAAGTACATAAAACTCTTCATCTGCATTCCGTATATAAAATGAACCGTTTAGCGTGATTATCCCATTAGTGGGGGATGTTCCCACCCCACAGGGAGTGGGGGGATGTCATCCGACAGTAATTGTACGGTTTCATTTAATAACATTCATATTTTCATTTGATATTTTTGCGAATGATGTGATTATTGAAAAGGGTTTAACGTTTTTTTTAAAAGCCAAAAATACGTTTGATATTTAAGCGTTTATTTCATCTATACTAATATTATAAAGAGATAAAGTTTGTGTGTTTATGAGTTTGTGACGTTGTACGGGATAATCTCTGGATCTACTAAACCGATTTTAAAAATTCTTTCTGTTTCGAATAGTCTATTTATCGAGGAGTGTCATAGGCTATATAGTATCACGCTATGCCAAATAGCAGTGGGGCAGTAATGAAATTTGTTTAAAAAAAGGACGCGTTTTTTTCGCTGCCCAACAAAGTGGGCTCGGGTCAGCTAGTAAAAATATTTTTAGGCTACTTAACTATTAGCTATTATTAATCAAAATAAAAGTGGGGACAATTTGACACGACTTCTGCAGAAGTCTCTGGTTCAGTTCTCGCTCAATGCAAATATGTGTGTGCATGAACATGGTTGTTTACATTGGTCTGGTGGTTTTTCATCGGAAAACAAATGTATTTATTAAAAAAAAACATTTCTTAATAGTTCCCTTTACATTTTAATGTTTTTGGTAAACGGTTAATTTTGAAGGAAATACCTTTATATTACCACGATTTACGTAACCCAACGTACCCAACTAGGCTATTATATAGTTACTTTTAAAAGCCACAGCCCGCCTACAAAGCTACGCCGTAGCACGGAGAGTGCTACAGATGCTACGACGAGTGTATTAAGTTTTTATAAAAATTTTGCGTAAGCTTTCAAAATAAATATATTTTCATACAGTTTTCAGTTGAACAGGGGTTTTCATGTAACCTTAAATTGACTATTCATTTAGAAATTAAACCCTGTACCAATCCGTCTGGCCACCATGGTATTAGTAGGCTAAATATCCCTCCGTCACGGGAGGAGGCCCGTCCCTGCAGTAGAACATTGATGGGCTGTTATGATGATGATGATGTAGTGGTCCAATGGTAAATATGCCTAGCTGGGCTGGTCGAATGGTTCAAATCGTTCTTAATCATCTTCATGACACATACAGGGCAATACAGTATATGGATGTTTGGATTTCTCAGTCCATCAGAACTTGGAAAGATTCAATTTTCAAACTATATATTATTTTTTTACTTTGATATCTTTAAAAGCATATTTAATTTTAATAAACATGTAGTTTTCCACTAAAATACCACTTATCTGTCTCCCATTCACAGAAAGACATTCCCGATACATTGCTTAACCTATCTTTTATCTGCCAACCAGTGAGACTGTAACTAGCTACATAATTAAAATTTCAACGTAATGCATCCGACCTATCAGATCGATCCGACAAATCGGATGCAACAACTCCACAATCTTAAGATCAAAACGACCCAAACAGCTAACTAAATTCATTCTTTTCCACCATTAAAGTGATCACTTCGTTTGTCACTTATCGGGTAATTTAATTGAAAGGAAAGACAAACCCGACACATTGTTTTTCCTCTCTTATCACTATTAGGGTCGTAGCACACATATCAAAACGTAAAGGGATCGACACTGCTTTGCCTTTTTCCTCGGTGTCAAACAGTGCCGATGCCATTACATTACGATCCCGATTAGTATGCGTTGCAGTAAGGAGTTTCATACAAGTAATACTGAACGGCTCGAGTTGATACGGTGACGATCCCTTTTCATTTTGATATGTGTGCTACGACCCTTAACCAGCGGCTGCAACTAACTGTGATAAAATATCAAACAATACATTCGACCTATCCGATCTATCCGACAAATCGGATGCATAAAAAAGCAAATCTTAAGATCTAATAAAATCAATTGAATCAACGACCCAAACAGTTAACTAAATCCCCTCCTTTCCGCCATTAAAGTAGTATAATAAGGCTCAATAATAAAGTTTTCACATTTATCGGATAATTTAATTGAATGGAAAGCCTTCTTTGTTCTTTGGAGCCCATAAATTAGTGAGGGCTATTGAAAGATCGACGCTTGAAGACAAAGAACTTTGCTCTGCAGGTGTGGTGTAAATATACGGGGAAATATGATGGTGGAAATATTACTTTTGTCTATAAAAGGGGCTAAATATGTTAAAACGTCGTTATCAGTGTAGTGACGTAGTAAGAATACATATTGTATTTTGCCGTGACGGAGGGATACTACTAATACCACGCTGGTCAGAGGGATCGCTATAATATTCACGGATAGTCCTTTAGTCGGTTTTTACGACACCCATGGGTTGAGATGGGGTGGTGACATATTGTATTCTTACTCCGTCACCACACGAATATTGTTAAAATACATAGCAAAGTAAACTAGAACTAATTTTACATTGTTATACATGCAGTTTACTTATACATCGCCATTGTAACTGACATTCAGCGAGAACTTAATTTCTCGGCTGTTTTTGATTTCGTGACTGTGTATTTATAAAGAAATAAAGAAAATCCATTTATTCTGGCATAGCCACACTTCAGTACAATGAACATTTATCATGTTAACTAACAAAAAAATAAAAAAGCAAGTAGGTACTCATGTGTAGGCTTGTCAGAAAGGGTCACCAGCTCAGTATAAGCTGCGCGTATGACGCCCAGCGCTGGTTTTCAGCTGGCAACCAGCCACACCTACGCACGCACGGGCGACGATATTCAGGAAAAAAAAACAATAAAATAATACAATAATTTACACATAATATAACTCAACGAATATAAATAATATAATATAATTATTTAATATATTTATAAAGGATGAATTAAAGAATATAGTAATATATTCAAATAGAAATAAATATAATATATATAATACACATATACAATACCTCAATGTTTAGTGTATTGTTGATCGGTAACTGTCGTAAAATGAGAATATTCTCCCGTATATTCAATACCCTCACGTGAATTGTCTATTTGTCGTGAACTCACAAGTGCCTGTTTAAACTTTCATTCGCATCACTCATTATAGAATCAACATTTAGTTTAATTTCAGTTTCTATATTTTAAACATTTTATTGCACTGATTTATTTCAAAAAAGAAGAAAGTCAATAAAATTTAGTTGGATTGGCACCTGCGTCTCCAGGCTATACGCGTTCAGCGCCTTGACAGCTTGGTTACACGAGTCACTGTCTTATTAACCAAATTAGACTATTGCGATTTTTTTTCACACTTTCATACAACGCCATCTCGTCCCAAACTAAGCAGAGCTTGTACTATGGATATAATATAAACTCTGCTTAGTTAAACAGTCAATTTGTTTATTGTTCTTGGTTCAGAGCTTAGCTTAGTCACGTCGCTTAACCTCTTTTAGTGATTAACGTATTTATCATTCCCCTGCCCTTATCCCAATTTTTTTATCTTTCTTTTGGAGTCGCCGCAGCAGGACTTCTTCTTTCACAGGCTGTTAAAAGTTTTGGCTATATTTTACGGCCATGCTGTTGTTACGGGAATGCTGTTGTTGCTGGTTTACTCCCCACCAGGAGTTGACCCGAGGTGTTAGGTGGTATGCACCCGGTCATGGTATCCCTTAGTCACCTCTTACGACACAAGGGATGATATGGGGCAGTCCTATTCTAACCGAAAACCGCACCGCATCATAAAACAGCAGAGGCCCGAAAATACTTACCTGAGACATAAGTGCAATGAGCCTTTCGTAAATCTCTTAGCTAATAAACTAGCTGACCCGTGCCCACTTCGTTAGACGGCGAAAAAAACTTGTCATTTTTATAAACATATTTTATTACTGCTCCACTCCTATTAGTCATAGCGTGATACTTTTATAGCCTATGACACTCCCCGATAAATGGAAAATTCAACACCATAAGAATTTTTAAATTTTTAAAAATTGGTTTATTAGATCCAGATATTACACCCTACAACGTCACTAACTCACAAACACACAAACTTTACCTCTTTATAATATTAGTATAGAAGTATAGATCTCTTATCGATTTTATATATAAAAAATACTTCTAATGCTAATTAATCAGTGGCATATGGCTCTGACAGGATTAAAGATGGAAGTTAAGTAATTAATAAAGTAGGATAATTATTTCACGACGTCTCAAGCGCTATTATATTCTGTTTAAGATATATTACTGAAGTCTCTTATTTTTGCACTGTAGTTTTTTTTCATTATTTTTTTCACTTTAATAAGTCTTAGCTTATTTATAATTAAAATTGAAATAGAGTTATTTGTCATAGACAACACAATGTTCTGCCTAGCTATAATAAATAAATGAATAAATTAAATAAATATTCCTCACACATTCACACATCGCCACTTAGTCCCAAACTAAGCAAAGCTTGTACTATAGGTACTAGACAACGGATAAACATACTTAAATACTTTTTTTTTGTAAATACATACATATAGAAAACACACAGACCAACCAATCCAAACAATCATGTTCATGCACACAAAGATTTGCATTGAGCGGGAATCGAACCCGAGACCTCTGCGTAGCAGTCATGTTATATAACCACTACGCCACAGGGTCGTCTATAATATGATCTGCTTTTTGATTTTCTTATGATTTTGTTATCGGAACAGGTCTCGCAATGAGGACTACACCTTACGTCTCGCGGACCTATAAATAAATATAAAAATAATAGACATATAGAAATCGTTATTTTATTGAAAACTGTACCATAACTAGTTAATTAAAACCCACTCATGGCACGATGTACAATTTGCATTATTTTTTTTGTTTATTAGCACTATTCAGTATGTCAAACTTACATGTGACATTTAATTGATGTATCAACGCCATCTATTGAGCAAATTCTTAATGTTACATTTGTAAATAATTCCACATATAGGCTACGTTAATTGAGTTTCAAGCTTAGGTGACCTTAATTAAAACTTTTTTTCCTTTAATTGACAAAGTTTAAAACAATCACATTTTTATTCTGTGTTCCAGATTAATATTAATTAGCTCTTAATCAAGGACTTTTCACTGTTTCATTGATGTACTTGTCTCAGTAATATGTTAGAAGAAGAAAGAAGTATTCCTTCTTTTTCTACTTTAAGTTAGCTGACGAGCAAGTGGGCTACTTCATGGTAAGTAGTTACTGTCACTTATATTAGGTTAGCAGTGACAGAACGTAGCTACTTGCCGCTTTGTATCATGCGACACAACCGTTTATCTATTGTTTGCCCGAAAATTATATGCCATAATATTCTTATGCCCAAATTTCATTTGCCCGAATTTCTTTTGCCATAATTTTATTAGACACAACAACGGCAAAAACAGCTCGACGGACACCCGCTCTCCTACTTCTTGGTGGGTTAAAGAATAAACCTTACCTAACCTATCTAAGTTGGATAGCGGAAGTCTCTTAGTTTAAACATAATTGAACAATGGCAAGTCAATATTATGGCTAAGGACGATTATGGCAAACAATATTAGTTCAAATGAAGTTATGGAAAATAAAAATTCGGGCAAATGAAATTCTGACAAGCTGCTATGTACCGTGCACTATTATGTAATGCTCTGCAATTTCACTAGCTACTCCGCACTTCTATCTAAACACAGACATATTTTCATACAACTGCTTGGAGGTGGATTAAGCAAGCATGGCGATGGGACAGACCTAGACGGTATTTTGTTAAAGTGGAGCTTACTATCCGACTTGTCCTTCTCACCACCATCTGATTCTGATCGAATGATTTTGACACCATCTGATCGAATGATTTTGAAAATTCAACATTGTGATCCTAAAGGGAAAAATTTGCAGAAACAAATGTCGTAAGTAAAGTTTGTTTAACATTATTTAAAACCTTTTTTACGTCAATCGCAAACCGCAACCACATAACGAAAGCATTAAATTAAGATAGAGATGTTTACCTACATTTTCCAGACGGTATCATCCATACTAATTGTGTCTGTGAAAGTGTGTCTGTCTGTTTGTCTTTCTTTCACGGCAAAACGGAGCGACAAATTGACGTGATTTTATAAGTGGAGATAGTTGAAGGGATGGAGAGTAACATAGGCTAGTTTTTGCTACCCCGAATTTAACGCGAGCGAAGCCGCGGGCAAAAGCTAGTTATTAATATAACCCCGTCACATGAAGTAAATTATATATTGCGTTCCCTCACACGAAATCATATTATATTTTACACTAATTTTACATCAATTTCTCAAATAACGCTTTTAATTCTGCGTTTTCGATAAAAATGTTTATTCATGCTTCATCAAGTAGGAATTCTAATACGTTTCCTCGTGTTTTGATTTAAATAAGACGTTTGTGTAAATAAATAATATCTTATTACGTTTAGCTAAATCGGTTTTTGTAATTTTGTTGGTAAGTGGCAGATTGATTCGTCACCACGGGATATCATGAGTAAGTAGGTATGATGGCCACCTGTAATCTATACTTCTATACTAATATTATAAAGAGGTAAACTTTGTGTTTGTGACGTTGTAGGGGGTAATCTCTGGATCTAATGAACCGATTTTAAAAATTATTTATGTGTTGAACAGTCCATTTATCAGAGAGTGTCATAGGCTATATAGTATCACGCTATGACTAATAGGAGTCGAGCAGTAATGAAATATGTTTAAAAAACGGATACGCTTTTTTCGCCTCCCAACGAAGTGGGCACGGGTCTGCTAGTGTGAGATAAAGCAGTATGTCAGCATAAGTAACTATATTATCCGTAATCACAACAACACATGGGTCTACATATTATTATATGATTTTTTTGATATAATTTTTTTGGGACTATCTTTCACTCGGAGGGCAAAAGATAGAGCTAGATTGGAAGTTTCCTTACGAAAGCAAATTATATGAATAAATCCGTAGAAGAAACAGAGTGACTGTTGTATTATTTAGGTTAGTCCGTATAAAGATGAATTGGGAACAGCAAATAGCACGCAGTATTGTCATTGCTTTAGCATATTACTGCCTGGGGAGTTATAATGAGCTCAGGGGTTCAACCAATCTACACGGCATCTTGCAGAAAATACCACCACCAATAAATGCATATTCTACTAATATTATGAATGCGAAAGTTTGTGAGAATGTATGAATGGATGGATAAATGGATGGATGTTTGTTACTCTTTCACGCAAAAACTACTGAATGGATTTTGATGTAATTTGGAATATAGGTAGTTTAGGGTGTAGAATAACATTTAAACTACCTGTACAACACGGGTGAAGCCGCGGGCGTCAGCTTGTAAATAATATATGTGTATGTAACATAGCACCTCTAAACAAGTAGATTCACTACAGTTAAGTGGCCCTCGTGTTTAAATCTTATCGTGGTCGCTCGTGGCGGTAACATAATGGTAAGTTACTGCTTTATATATACACATCAACATGGTCTAGGGATATTTCAATTAAACCTAATTAACTAAAATTCTATTAACTTTTTGTTAAGACACCTACACATTAAAATAAACCTTGTTAAATAGCCTTTCTTTTCTGATAATAAACTTTTAGATAAAGAATTAATTAAAAAAAAGTTTAGAAGTAAAGGGAAAAACTCAAAAAAAAATTCCATCTTAACTTTATTTTTGAAACTTCAAAATGTAAACAAAACAATTATTTTTTTAATTATAAATTATTGTAAGCTTAAAATTAATAATCCTTGAATCCACCTAAAACTCTCCTGACACATCTGCAGCGGTTGTGCATACTCAAAACAAGGGTGTCAATATCCTGTTGTGGAATACTGTCCCAAGTCCTGCTAAGATGCAAGAAAAGCTGGTTTTCAAGCACAATATCTTCAGGGAAATTCCTAAGAGCTCCTCTCTGAAGCATATCCCAGGCATGTTCAATAGGATTTAAGTCAGGGGATTGTGCAGGCCAGTCTAAAGCTTGGATATCATGTTGTTGTAACCACGTAACGTGGAATCCAGTGATTTCAAAAACAAAACCTCCCTTTTTTGAACGGTCGGTTAACGTACAGAACAGCGATACGGTCAGTGTCGTGTGTAGGGACTTTATAATAATATCTCAAGATCCGAGGGTAGATGATAATAATATATTATCTATCACGAAGACGAAGCTGTGACCTCGCATCACCAGTCAGCTTGCGACCACGGCCAGTGCAACCTGTGCCGAAACGTCAAGTAAAATAAAGGTAAATAAAATGCGCGTTAATATCCCGTTTATACAGGGTGTCCCAAAACTCGACGTTAACCCGAAACCAGGTGATAAAGCAAGTCACGCTAGTTATCAGAAAAATAAATAATACTATTTTTTTCTTTATTTTAAACACAATAGTTAGCTTAAATGTGCGCTATTACTTATACCAAATTTCATTCTAATATGTTAAATACTTAATTATTGAAAAATCTAAGAAAACGTTAGTATGAAAAATCTAACTTCTGTTTCTTCATACAAAACGGCAATTTCATAGGTAAAGACCTAATATTTTATTTCAAACGAAGATAAAATATTCGATAGCGGTGTACTTGGTGTGCCCTAGACCTAGCTTAGAAACACAACCTGGACATTTCCATCAATCTATCAACAATAATTGTCAATTAGTTTACATTTGATCCACAGATGATTGACCCGAGTCTGGGTGTTCTTTTTGTCCTCATATTTTATGTTTCTTTTAGTTTTCAAGACACAAGGAATAATTCTAAGAGTGAAAGTTGCTCTTTTTAATGTGTTTTTAGCTAAGTATAAGTCGACTTTTACGATTCTCCGTAGCAACTGGACGAAATTCTCCGTTGAACAGTTTCATTCTATTCATAAAACAGTAACTACAACAAACAATTTATTATTTAGTATAATCATAACAGCCCATTAATGTCCCATTGCAGGGATGGGCCTCCTCCCATAACGGAGGGATACTTGGCCTACTAATACCACGCTGGAGAGACGGATTGGTATAGGGTTTAATTTCAAGTTTTCCTTCTTTTTATTTCGTAAAGATAATATTCACGGATACTTATAGTCTCTTAGTCGGTTTTTATATATTTATTATTTAACTATAACTTACCGCATGCAGTTGTATGCCCGCGGCACCGGAAATGACGTCACTACCAGCCCCCACCATCTGACATCCACGTTTGCACTAGCCACCAGAGAGGTACCGAATCTAAAAGGAATTTATAGAAGCATAAAAACGATTCCGATCGATTTTATTTTAAAAGGATTGTTTGAAATTATCAAATATTTAATAAAAAACTGTGTTACAGTAATATGTATATTCATTAAATACAGACATTTATAGTTATTAGTATCATTCCCCATGGTTATATATCTAATAGAACCCATTGCAGTTGTACAAAATACTTTTGAAATTTCCGCTGTAGAAAATATTCATTCTACCTAGGCAACCACCATAGCTTTTTCTGTAAAGTGTTACTTTGTATACAAGTCACTTACTAAACTCATGTCCAAGTTTAATAGAATAAGTGAATGTTTGCAGATATATTTTATATCTACAAAAAAAAATAACAAAAACTAGGTACATATAAACTTTTCACCACACCGTCTGTCCACTATGATTAACTGTTGTTCTTCATCTCAGAACCTGTAGAAGGACACTCATGAACTGCAATAGTATTAAATAAAAACATATATTTAACTTTCTGGTAAGTCCGCACCTGTGTGATATCTACTTATCGATTCCCGGCTACCAATCTGATACATTAAGTTATCCTAGTTGCAATAACGTATGTAACGTTATTCCATTGAATAACACAGTCATTTGTTTAAACTTAAGGTTATTTTTTGCGATGAACGCCTATTTTTAAAGACTTTCTAATCAAGCCAACTGACTCTGTGGCAAAACGGGCCTGTATACGGCTGACGTGCTTGAGGTCGCGGGTTTGAATCCTACGCAACTACGACTGATCCCTTTTGAAAAAAAAAACAAGCTACTCACCTCACACTCCATTTTCAACACCTTTCTAGCCAGAACAGAAACCTTTACTTTAGCAACAATGTTCTCCGTGTTTGTCCTCCTTATACCCTCTGCTCCAGTCATTTTTCTTTCAGAGTTCAAAGTTGCGACAGAGGTTTAAATAAAGGACATACAATTATTATTTCTGTAGGTTTAATAGACTCAAAAGACACCGCGTGCATATTGCTCAAAATACATCTTCATTCATATAAAGTAATTTCAATCTCAGCTTAAGTAAACAGGGTGTTTCCAAATGTTACTGTGGTTATAATTAAAGCACTAAAACAATAACTCAGTGGCTGTTCCCGACATTAGCTACATTAAATTATACACCCCCCCCCCCTATTTGGGTGAAGGGGGGATAAGGAGGTCTCGGTTAAAGTTTGAGAAACACTTGAAATAAATCACCGGTTTGCGGTACTTAGAAAATTATTTTGTTATGAAAATTTACTTAGTGGTTTACTGGATGTTTTTTAATTTAAAAAATAATAACTTAATTAATTTAGTCTCACCTAAATATTTCTAAAAATACGTGTTGTCGCAATTCTTTCTATACAACCCGTTATGCTATGCTAAATCAAACCGTCCCTGGCTGCAGTTTTGCAGGCTGTAAATATTAATAATTTAATGAAAGTTTAAAGCTTTCCTTCTTCCTTTCCTTGCAATACTCTGTCTCTGCATCATCCTAAGGTTCGTCATACCACTGCAGGGACGGGCCTCCTCCCATGACGGAGAGATATCATCATCATCATCATGATATCTATCATTATGGCGGAGAGATAATTGGCCTACTAATACCACGCTGGCCAGACGGATTGGTATAGGGTTTAATTTCAAGTTTTTCTTTTTTTTATTTGTGGTTAAAGAATATTTATTTTCTCATAAAAAACCATTACAGTCACTTACATGAGAAACACAAAATACATAAAGTAAAAATATTGTGTCCAGTAGGTAGATATAAATAATAATCTTACTTATTAACTAATTGGGAACAGTCCAGGCCGGTGTAGGTACTTACACATTGCATCATAGCTCATACTAAATCACATTTAAATTAAATTTCGTATTTGTTCCGCAAAAAACAAAGTTGCAATTGTTAGGTAACGCGTACGTATCACGTGTAGCAAGAAGCTAGGTGCGCCAGCGACTAACACAGGCCGCGATATGGCGCTCGCAGCGCGGCAGCCAATGGCGGGCCGCGGACCCACAACCATATCAGGCCGGGACTATTCCCGCAAAAGGGTGGGCATGCAAATTTTAAATAAATAATCCTAAGTTAACTAATTGTAAATAGGTACTTTAAAATTATATAAATCTAAAATACGGCAAGTGCATAAAACTTGTTTGAGGCTAATTGATATGTACAGTTCTACTACATAACTTATTATAGGTACATGCAAATTTCAAGTGAATAAATATTAAATACTATGGAAGCTAATTGTAAATACTTCAAAATTATACAAATTCAAAAATACATATAAATTGTTTGTTTGAAACAAACTAACATAAACTGTAATAGGTAGGTACATGCAAAATTTTGGTTAACTAGATAAGAAGGCAGAATCCTCTAAAATGTATTTCTTAAGTTTTGATTTAAATATGTTTACTGTTTCAGAATTTCTCAAAGTATCAGGCAATGTGTTAAACAGTTGTGCTCCTTCATAAGTTATTACCTTTTGACCATATTTAGTTCTTACATCTGGCATTAGTAAGAACTTCCTAGGTCGTCTCTGGCTGTATTTAGGAGATGTATCATTTATATTGAATTTTATTTTAGTTTGAATTTTATTTCGGAGTATTTTAAAGATGAGTATGAGTGTTCGGAATGTATATAATTGATTGATATTCATAATTTTGGTTTCTTTGTATATTATTTCCGAGCTAGTTCTGAAATTATAGTTGAAAAGAATTTTAATTATTTTATTTTGCAAAACTTGTATTTCTTTCAATTTTGATTTAGATGCCGTTCCCCATACTTCAATTAGGTAATTTAAGTGAGATTTAACAAATGAATTATAGAGCATCAGTCGGACTTTTCGAGGAAAACAGCCAATGCTATGTCGTACAGAACCAAGAAACGATGAAAGTTTTGATTTAACGTAATCGATTTGAGATGTCCATATCAGTTGACTATCCATTCTTAACCCAAGATAATTAATTTCGTTTTGTTCTGTGATAACCTGACCATCAATCGTTAGTTTTGTGAACTTGTCAATTTTTTTATTTTTAGGTTTAAAGATGCAATAGTATGTTTTTGAGATATTTATAGTCAATAAATTATATTGAAACCAGTTAGAAATAGTATTTAAGTCCTCTTGTGCATTACTAATTATTTCATTTATGGAATTTCCGAAATAGAATAAACATGTGTCGTCTGCATACAAAGTTAGTTTTCCGTTTAATTTACATTCTGTTAAATTGTTTATGTACGTCAGAAATAATAATGGCCCAAGAATAGAGCCTTGTGGCACTCCACATTTGATAAGTTTAGCGTTACTTTGAGTATCATTAATTTTAGTAATTTGAAACCTATTGCTTAGATAGCATGAAAGCATTTTAAACACTGTGCCAGATATGCCACACTTTTCAAGTTTTTGAAGTAACAAATTATGACTGACAGTGTCAAAGGCCTTTTTCAGGTCAATAAAGACTCCCAAGGCAAGCTTTCTGTTGTCTACATTTGTTCTAATATCTGTGATTAAATCTAGAGTAGCTGTAAGAGTACTTGACAGTGGTCTAAAGCCATATTGACAGTCTGTAAGAAAGTTTATTGAATTAAAGTACTCGTTCAAGCGTGTAACAATTACTTTCTCTAGTATTTTTGACATAACCGGTAACACAGATATAGGACGATATAGTTATTTGGGTCATTTTTAGGACCCGACTTATGAATAGGACATACTTTAGCTATCTTGAGAGAATCTGGAAATGATCCTTCACAAAGAAGAGAATTAATACAGTTAGTAATTGTTGGGGCCATTTGTGTACTAATACACTTAATGTGTTTGGTAGTGATGCCGTCTAGTCCAGCGCTAGAATTTACATCAAGACCGTTAATTATCTTAACAATTTCCGCTACATTACTGGGTGTAAATGACTTTAAATTATTATTAGTATTAAAACATGGCAAGGAGTAACTAGATTGGTGGAATTTAGCAGGTATTTCGCTAGCTAGTTTTGGACCTATAGAAGAGAAAAAGTCATTAAATACTTCACATACCATTTTGGAGTCGGTGATTTCGCCAGTTGATGTTTTTAACTTTAGAGGAACACAACTAATTTTGTTTTTATTATTAGAAAGTGTATTGATCAGTGACCACATTTTTTTAGGATTCTGTTCTACTCCACGAAACTTATCTAAAAAATAGGTGTCTTTGGTTCTCTTAATCTCACTTCTTACTTTATTTCGCAATGTATTAAATTCTTTTTGTTTTACTGTATTATCTGGCTCCTTTTTTAGTTCACTCCATAGTATATTTTTCTGAGTTATTAAATCTAAGATTGCTTTATTAATCCAGTCTTTCTGTGGCAAGTTCTCAATTTTAATCTTAATTTGTTGACATTGTTTAATTGAGACTAATAAATATTTTTCTAATTCTTCGTAATTTTGAGGTTCATGTTTCCTGTGTTGTATATATTCCTGAAGTTTTTCGTAGTTTGTTGATAAGTATTGTGTCTTTTTTAATTTTGGAACACGTTGTTTTTTTATTTCGAGATAAAGTTGCTTGTGGTCTGATAGACTGGAGTCAACTGTTGCCAGATCAATACTAGTTTCTGGTAGGTTCGTTAGAGCGTGGTCAATTAATGTTTTTGTTGTTGCTGTTACTCTAGTGGCATATTTTTTTGCAATGCGGTTAAGAATTCGATATCCAGATTCATGTAGGAAGGCTCTGTATCTTTTTGTTTTACGGTTTGACTTATCGAGAAGGTCTACGTTGAAGTCGCCAAAGATTATACTCCTTTTGTGTTGCTGAAATTGTTGACCAAGGACATGCAGAAAATCGGGGAAATTAGTATCTCCAGGGTTATATATTAATCCAACGTCCAATTGAAGTCTGTCCAGGTGAATCCATAGATAGTTGTTTCCTCCTACATACGATTCGTGAAGACTACTATGGCTAAGACTGCTATGAACATAAATTGAGACACCTCCACCTCTTTTATCGTTCCTTAGGTTGTAATAGTGTGTGTAATTACTGAGTTCATAGTTTTTTGCCTCTTCTTTTGTTTTAATCCATGTTTCAGTGATAAGTATGACATAGACGGTGTAAGGCAATGATTTTAAAGTACATTGAAGCTCATCAAATTTACCAGGTTTCCGAATACTTCTTACGTTTGCGTAAAGAAAATTTAGCCGATGTTTTGAGGACGTAAGATTCTCATAGTCATCTAGCACTTGGTACGTCATAATTCCGGGTGCTTCATCATGAGTGACTATGCAATTTAGTTTTTTTGAAGGTCTTTGTCGACTATTTTTGGCATTCCTTTTATATATTTTATTTTGAGGTTAGTTTCTCCATTTGATATACGGTGGTTAAGCTCCATTTTCGTTTGCTTGTACAGCTTTTGTTGGGCTGGCGTTTGATCCGGAAAGATATTAAGGCCTTTATCCAGTTTCGCTTTATTTTGCAGTAGCTGCCTGGGTGTATTTGAATCGGCGAAACAGATCTTGATATTACGAATTCTATCCTTGTTATATTTGCCAATTCTGATTAATTTAATCGGTTTTGGACAGTTGTCGATCATGGTATTGAGAATTTTGTTAATCTCATCTTGATCTTTTAGACTTCTGTGTTTAGGATCTATATTGTATGGCTCTGATATCCCGGTAATTATAAGATTTTTCATTCTGTTGATCCTATCTTGCATTTCCATATAAAACTCCTCATGCGTGGGATTTAAAGGTGGTGTTGATGGATGTGTTTGCGATAGATTGGATTCTAGTGATTGAATCTTACCTTCGGCAGCTACTAGCTTGTGTGATATTTCCGTGAAATTGAATTCGATGTTCTGTATTTTATTGTCTCCCATGTTAACTTGCTTATTTATCTTTAATAGTTCCAATTTAATACTATTTTGTTCCGACGATAGAGTAGAAGTTGCCTCTTTTATATCTTGTACCTGAGTTTTGATATCGTTTAAATTTTGCCTCATGTTTTCCATCGTAGTGTCTTGCTTCTCATTCATTTTTTCAAGTAGTTTAGTTATTTGACTTAGTTCTTGACGGAGACCTTGCATTTCCGATTTACAGTTACAATTATCATCAGGTTGTTTTCTTTTTCTCTGAGTAATGTTTTCTGGTTCAATAGATGATAGATTTGTTAATGAACTACTTGTGAATGGAGAATTTAACTTTGTGGGGGAGCGTTGTGTCATTTTGCTTTGTGTTATAAAAAATGCACTTACACACTTTTCTTGTTTGACCGTTGAAGTCAAGTGATAAGCTCCTTTTCTTTCCCGCGGGGGTGCTGCGCGGGCGCACGTTTCTTGTTCACACTCCAATACAATGCCAAAGGTCGTAAGAAAAATAAGTCAGCACATTCGATTTTCGAACTAACAAATATTAACTTAAGTAGTAATTTGCTTTGGTAAACACAAAAGATTATTATAAGAAACAGTGTACACGTCTACTCTGTTCAACTACCACCGGACGAAAAAAAATTTTATTTCGTAAAGATAATCTTTACAGTTAGTCCCTTAGTCGGATTTTACGACACCCATAGGATGAGATGGGGTGGTGACATATTGTATTCTTACTCCGTCACAACAAGGAGAATTCTAATCATTATAAGGTTGACTGGTAGAAAATGCCTTTGGCATTAGGTCCGCCTTTGTGCATGATTTTGTTCATAGTTTTAAATAAAATAAATAAATAAACAAAAACAGTGAAGCAAAATGTATTAAATTCTGTCTCAAGCTCGAAATTGTTCAGTTTATTAAAATTTTATCTAAATAAGAGTACAGGACATAATATTATTACAACTAAGGTTACTTTATTCAGTAGATATAGCTCGTTAAGAATGTCCGGCTATCTGTCTAGCTATCCATCAAGGAAGACAGGACGGCAAGAGATACTGCTTAGGAAGCGTTCACACCAATGAAAAGTATAATTATATTGTTTAAATATTTTTTGTTATTTAGGAAATATAGGATATAACCAACATAAAAACAAAGATACTAAATAAAGATAATTATTATTTGTATTATTAATAAGCCTGTGAACATGGGTCCAATTTAAAACAGCGAATTTTCTCATTTTTTTAATGGTATTTAGATCAAGCATCTATAGTCAAAAAATAAATTTGTGTGTTTGTGACGTTGTAGGGGGTAATCTCTGGATCTAATGAACCGATTTTAAAAATTATTTTTGTGTTGAATAGTCCATTTATCGGGGAGTGTCATAGGCTATATAGTATCACGCTATGACTAATAGGAGTGGAGCAGTAATGAAATATGTTTAAAAAGTGACGCGCTGTTTTCGCCGCCTAACGAAGTGGGCACGGGTCAGCTAGTTAAAAAATATACGTAATAAAGTTACAAAATCGAAATTATTTGTAACCACTCGTTATGAACGCACCTTTACACATGTAATGCGAGTCCTCTAGTGGTTAACCTGCTGATGCGAGGGATTCTCTTACACAATTTATATCTGACTACTGCTTTTTATTGTAATGCTTCACGAGATATAGTGGGTTTATATTTTGTACAATTGTATTATTTAGTGGTTAGCTTTATAATTTATTTATTTATTTCTAGATAAATAATTAAAATAATAAAATATAATTTAATAAAACTGTAAAATCAAATTTTTATTGGTAACCACTCATGTGAACGCACCTCTACACAGTTACATGTAATGCGAGTCCTCTAGTGGTTAACCTGCTGATGCGAGGGATTCTCTTACACTATTTATATCTGACTACTGCTTTTTATTGTAATGCTTCACGAGATATAGTGGGTTTATATTTTGTCAAATGGATTTTTATTACTGACTTGTTTATATTTATTTATTTAGGTAAAGTGTATTTAAAAAAGAAAATAAAGATAAATAATAATAAAAATAACAAAGATCTCTGGGTCGGAAGGGATGCGGAAGGCGCAGGACCGAGTTCTGTGGCGCATGTTGGGTGAGGCCGATGTCTAGCAGTGGACTGCAATGGATTAGTTGATTGATTGATTGAAAGTAAAAGTAAAGTGTTTCTTTTTAAACAGTGATTTATATCAAGGAAGTGCTGCGAATTGAAACAATGTAGTGACAAGGATCGAGAGAAGTATGCTAAGGTGCACTAGCATGCATGATAATAGATTTTAACTGTGAATGTATTAACTAACTAGCTGACACGTGCCCACTTCGTTGGGCGGCGAAAAAAACGCGTCTGTTTTTGAAACATATTTCATTACTGCTCCACCCCTATTTGTCATAGCGTGATGCTATATAGCCTGATATGATAATGACACTCAATAAATGGACTATTAAACACAAAAAGGATTTTTAAAATCGGTTCAGTAGATCCAGAGATTACCCCCTACAACGTCACAAACACACAAACTTTACCTCTTTATTATACTTAATATAAATATATAATATAATATTAGTATTAGTATAGATAAAGCCCGGTGGGGTCCGGGCTGGAAAAACTTACCGGTACATCAATCAGAAAAGCAAAGTTCGTAGTTTTTACACTCGATGCGCAATATAAAGATATCTATGAATGTAGACGAAGCTAAATATATTAAGAACTATCATCATAAAATTGAAGCTAGTATTTAAACCAAACCTCTCCGTGTGGTGACGGAGTAAGAATGCAATACGTCACCACCCCATCGCATACTACGGGTGTCGTAAATCCAAATAAGGGACTATCCGTGAATATTATGTTTAAAAAATAAAGAGACGGAAAACTTGAAATTAAATCCTATACGAATAGGTCTGGCCAGCAGCGTGGAATACCAGCGTGGGATACTTGGCCTACTAATAAGTAGGCCAAGTATCCCTCCGTCACGGGAGGAGGCCCGTCCCTGCAGTGGGACATTAATGGGCTTTTATGATGATACTGAGTTTCCTTACTCTTTCACTACTTTAATAATTAATTTTCTCACTACGCTAACATTTACATTTACTTAACACCTCTTTGTTTGTGTTTAATCTCCTGTAACCGTACATTTAGCACAAATAGTCACACTACATATAAAAAGGTTTTCTATGATAACGGTTTCCAGTTCACTGAAAGAGGTTTGAAAAAAAAAGGCTTTTATATCAACCCCTATATATTGTGGACGACACCGAGATGCGTTTCATTGAAAAGAGTAACCATAAATGGACCGTACTGTGTAAGGGTTCAAAACTGGGACGTTTTACTTAAATTGGGGTGCTATTTTGTAGGGAAAAAAGCTTTATTTTATGCGGCTTAGTAATGACTGTTATTCACAGAATACTAATCATAATTAAGTCTTTGAGTAACAGGCCTGTAATAAATGGAAACTTAACTTATCCGTACACTAGACAACTTACGCATAGAAATCGGACTAAATAAATAATCCTTAAACATTCACACAAAGTCATCTAGTCCCAAACTAAGCAGAGCTTGTACTATGGGTACTAGAGAACGGATAAACATACTTAGATACTTTTTTTCGTAAATACATACATATTATACATAGAAACACTCAGACCAATGCAAACAATCATGTTCATGCACACAAAGATTTGCATTGAGCGGGAATCGAACCCGAGACCTGTGCGTAGCAGTCATGTTATATAACCACTACGCCACAGAGGTCGTAATAAATGAAAACTTTACTTATCCGTACACTAGTCAACTTACGCATAGAAATCACTTTTATATCAGGCGCACGTTCAAACTCAGAATAGAATTAGGTATACTAAAATTCTAGATTCTCATTTGTGATTGATCAAAACGACAGACAGTTTGGAATCAATCAAATATCTTTAGCTTTAGGAAAATATTTTAAAAGGCAAGCATGCATCATGTGCACAGAATAATAGAGGTTTCCAAGTCAATAAAATTAAATAGCAATCCGAAATATTTTGAATTTCTTTACTGTTTTTCCGTCTTCCATTAGACATTATGTGGTCCCAATGACATATTCCAAAAGTAATCTTTTTAATGTGCCGTATTTTTGAGTTTGCGCTTCCCAAATCATTTAAGCTATCAAAATATCACATACAAAATAATTAATAATAATTACAAAATATTGTGCCGACGTTCCAACCCATGGGTGTTCAAAATGTAATAATAAACTTCAACAAAGTGATTTATGTCGTTACATAAACTTCCCTCGTGTGTTGTACCCCTGATTTTTGCCCGGATTATCCTTAATCCTATAAACGTACACCTGCTCCCTATCGTCAGGCATTATCCGGCCTTGTAACGAAAAAAATGGTACCCTTGAAAGATAGGGACCTTGATTGTGTACCCCTGGTTATATCGTCTTTTAAGAGGATTACATAAAATTTTGTCAACGATAAGAAATTTTTATAACGTAGGTACTGGTTGTTTCCTGCGGCTTCGTATCGCATATTCTGTTGGTTTAATACCTTTGTGGAGAGAATATAGTAAGTATATTATTCTCTCCTTCGCATTGGTATTGGATTTTTGGAAATGAACGAAAAAAAAATATTTTGTTCTGAAAAATCGATTAACGGAAAGGGTGTAGGGATAATATCTCTATCAAGAAGTAAAGAGGAGAAACATAACAATTAACCCTTAACTAACTTCCCGTCTGCCAAGCATGTGGTATGAATACCTACCTAGCTGCCTGAATTACTACAGTATTAGAAGGTCAACTTTCCCTTTGTTGTCGAAATAACCTAAAAAATATACTATTTATACTAACTGAAAGAACACAACATTTAGAACAGTCGATTAGTAACATCGTTACACATGTCCATTTGTTCCTATTGTGTTCAAACGCGGGTGAAATGGACACAAAAGACTAGCACAGACTATTACAATTGATAAATGTTGTTAAGATCAAGGTTGCGGGATAACAAATCGAAAAAAGGACAACCTATTTTTGGTGAGCGATTTACTTTTTTTTCGGCAATGTCCTTTCTTATTTCCAGACAAAACGTTGAAAGACTTGAGTAATGGTGTGTGCTTTCCTTTTATGGGTATGTCGAGAGCCTTTACAAAGTATTATGTAAATTTTAGATACTGAGACATAGATAGCAATGATGCAAAGCTATGTTGGGTGAAATTGGTGTGATTTGATATTTGAGATGTTTTCTTTCAGAGGGATGAATGCAGCACAAACCAGGGAGTATATTAACCAGCCCTTGATTGAGACACCTTTTTGACCACATATGTTTTAAGGACCTCAGACTTAGATGTAGATGTAACGAGACTTCTTTACTTGACCGACTCTCACTAAGTGTTTGGAAAGATTCTAACAGAAATTTTGAAAAAATAAATAAAACCAGCATAAAAATATTTCTTAAAAGAAAATGTAATATTATTAGTATCAGAATTTATTACTCTTCATCAGATTTGTACCATTTTTGGTACTTTCCATATTGCTTATAAAACAAGTCCCAGAAAGCCATTCTGTCGTGGAAAGGTCTGTTCTTGAGTTCCAGGTCTGAGTCTATTTGCAGATATGGATGACTAGTTGCCGTGATAGGTGTCCAGTTGACAGGAATTAATTCCGATGTTGACGGTGTTGGATTACTGAAAAGAAAAAAAACTATTAGAAAGAAATACTACAGAGCGAAGACCCGTCTGTTTAATTATCTAGCAGATGTTGTTTAACACTTATCATTTATCGATGGGTAGATGCAACTGTCATTGAACGCTACTGATACGAGAAATACTATCACTTGATCTTAAATTGACAAACTTAGTATCGTTTCTGTTGGCTTGATAGATAAGATAAAGGTAAATGTTACTTTCGTGACCATATTTTGTTTAGTCATGTTTAGTGTGGTGAAGAATGAAACAAATAACAGCCCCATCCAAACCCAGGTGTCACCCCTTTTAGTGTCGCTAAAGCCGGTTATAGGAGAATTAGAAGATATTATTTCAAGTTTTTGAAAATAAACAAGATACCATTTCGTACCTATACCATAATTGGTGCCTAATACCCAAAGGAAATGGTTTATAACATAATATAGAAACACACAGAATTCATTAATTAGTTATAAAAAATATTTAACTCACCCATATTTTGCAAAGTTAGTCCAAAGAGTTGTCAGTCTATCTATAACTAATTGATCTTCAGTCGCTTTGCTACCTTCACCCATATCAAATAAATAACCTAACTCTTCACCGTGAGAAGCACCGGACCACAACTTCTCTGTCACACCGTTGTAAGAAAATACATAACGATACACTGTCCTTGCTCCACTTTCAAGTAGTTTCTCTGCCATCCTTTGTGTCGGATGATTAAATATAAAATCAGATCCAAAATCAATAATCTCCCATCTTACTTTCTCACTTATACCTTCATCGCCTAAATAAAAATGATTAACAGCTTCTAAAGCATCATCTAAATCATGACTCATATCGAAACCCATGGCGAAATGTTGACTAAAATTATATGAATCGAAGAATTCTGATCCTACACTTGCGTACTGGAAGCCAAACTCAATGTTATTGTAACCGATTATAACAGGTGTTGTACTAGCTCTACTCGATCTCATATTCATTGGATGTTCGGTTAAGAAATGCTCTACGCCTTCAAATTCCTTCTCGACGCAAGGCTTTGTAAGTGGCTGGTCATTACCACTAGCACTAGTTATTTTTAATTCAGCTGCAGCTTGTGCTACTAAATTAGCGTTCGCTGCTGATAAAAATGATAGAGCTTCATAAATATCAGAAGTTGTGAAACCGAGCTTTTCAGCTATTCTAAGTGGTATAGTATTATCAGATTCTACCATCATCCAGTAACTGGTTGCAGGTCCACTCTGTATTATTGCTCGTTGGAACAATCTTTCGGTAGATGAGAACAAATGAAGATTTGTAGACATGCCTCCAGCGCTTTCGCCAAAGATTGTAATTTGATTTGGATCTCCACCGAAACTTTCAATATTTTCTTTGATCCAACGTAAAGCTAAAGTCTGATCTTTAAGTCCAGTATTGCCAGGTACTTCTGGAATGTCCAAACACATGAATCCAAAAACTCCGAGTCGGTAATTTATAGATACAACAATTACATCATGTCTAAGTAGTGAAAGTGGGTTGCTGGATTCTCCATTAGCACTGCCGCCAATGAAAGCACCTCCATGTATCCACACCATAACTGGTAGACGGTTTGTGGATGTCGCCATGTTGGGCACAAATATATTCAGATTCAGACAATCCGTGGTTCCACTCAGATTACCTCCAAATACTTGAAGGCAAGTTTTAGAATTATCATTAGCTTCAAAAATGTTATCAAATTTTGGGTGTGGGAGTGGAGACTGAAAAAAAATTAAAACTCATGAAACAAATGTTTACAATAACCAGTAAAATGAAATGTTTTAAAATAACTTGTGGCAGTTATTCAATAAAAAGTTGCTACTTAATATCCTGAATATTATTGTTTATCTAGTACTTGCAAAATTTCTAAATTTAAATACAAAATATTCAAATTACTCACTCCGAAGACATTATTTTCATCAATTACTCCATAGGGCACTCCCAAAAACTTAGAATAACCACTGTCTGTCATCTGACCCCTGATCAAGCCGACATTTGTATAAACCAGTGGGTCTACTCTGTAAAGCGCAAAGGACAAACCACAGAGGGTAGCCAACACTATTAACAGCTTCATGTCTTACTTCTATGATAGCTAACTTAACTATGACTGGACGTTGCAAAGACTCAATAAAGTTAACATAAGATGAAATTCTTGTAGTCAAGATTAATGATAAAATTCTAGTAGCTGATAATTTTCATCTTCTACATTGTTTATAGATAAGATATAGTAATTCATATCAGATGATTATCTGGATGCTGAAGTTTTAGTAACATACTATCATACTACTACATAATAGACTAAGCTGTGATGTTATATTTTCAAGGCCAAATACAGTGCAGCGTGATAAATATTGACCTGTGATATAAACAAATTAAGGCTACCATATCGGACTAACACGTTGTAGATTCGGATTAGAGGACGGAACATAGCAGACAGTGAAGGTGACCGCTAACGCGTTGTAAGGGGCCCTCCTTAATCCTACATCTGGGTCGTAAGTCCCAGACGCTGTTATGCAAGTATTCCGTCCTCTATCACGCGATGGACCCGGCACCCGCACGGAGAATCCATGGAATGCTAAGATTAGGTCTTATAACAATGTACAACTTATCTCGATTGTGCAAGCTAAGTACTCGAAATTTTTTTTTAGACGTACTTATTGTAAAGCCAGGTCCCGATTGGATACACGCACAACTAAACTAGTTTAGACCAGCGTTATTTGATTTGGTTTTGGAGTGGATTATATTCCGCCGACTCTTGTGTGTTTTTCTCCAGGTTGAGCTGTCAAAAGCACTTACAAGTTCCAACGTTCGATGGCTTGATTTTTCCCCATCGAAAATACAAGCCAGTGCTTCTAGCGGTCAGATTACCTACATATATTTGTGGAAATACCTTAAACAAAATTATTATCAGTCTTAACATCTGAGGCGATACCTTTGAGTGCTGATTATTGATAATTTTGAGTGTTTAAAACTTGGCCTTTCCGTCGCATGATTTATGGGGATACTTGTCAATTACCCACCACCTACACATGTCATGCTACCATAAATGCCCCACTGCATATATAGGTAGCTTGATAAGATTACTAATTGCTATATTAATCTGTTTAGTTAGTTCGGAGATGCATTACTACCATTAGATCTTGGTTGATGAGTTGTTGTAAAACCAGGATAAACCAGGGATATCACGAAATCCCGGTGACATATTGCTGTATGTTCAGAGTTTATCTCAGAATAGAAAGGGTTTTTTTTTATCGGCCTATGTCTAGCTAACTTATACACTTGAATAATGTGGAACTTTTTAACGTTTATTTTAAGTAAATGTCGCCCCTAATGTTGAACTTACACAATCATTAATAATTTTCTTAACTTAAAAACCGAGTATTTTTTTGGATTAGATGAATTTCACACCGTAATTCCATATTTCTTGTGATAAAACCAAATCACTCAACTTACATCTGAAATGAAACACAAAATTGATTAGTTCTATTTTTATTTTTATTTTAGGACATCATCCCACGGATCAGTAAATATTCACACTCTCTGCCATACTTATAAAAAGTCATCTGCCGGCTTAAGGTCAACAGTATGAACCCTTCCTTGTTAATCCTAATAAAATTCTCACGAAATAAAACAAAAAGCCCCTTGGGGTCCCTGCGAAATTTATCACTCAATTCGTACCAACAACTCTGTATATTTTTGGAGATCATTTTTCATCTATGACCGTGAGATGAGCGAGAAAATGTCTGTTCTGTAAGTTCCATAACTTAAAAGTGTTAATAAAACTCATAATTGTATAAAATGTTTATAAAAATTATGTAGGTAGTATTAGTAGGCCAAGTATTCCTTCATTACAAGAGGTCTTTCCGGTACCTAATAGCATTTTTTTTTCGCTGTTCCAAGGTTTAAAACTCCGCTTAAGCTTACACTAAAATCGTTCATCTCGCAGTTGTACCGCACCCTTAACTCGGATTAGGATGTAAGTACTTTTATTTTAGGTGGAAAAATATTTTATCATTACGACGAAATTTTTAAACCTTTCCTTATTTAATGGTACTGTGGCTTGCAAAAGTTAATATTTTATTATAAGTTTAATATTCATCATAACAGCCCTTTAATGTCCCACTGCAGGGACGGGCCTCCTCCCGTGACGGAGGGATACTTGGCCGACTAATACCACGCTGGCCAGACGGATTGGTATAGGGTTTAATTTCAAGTTTTCCTTCTTTTTATTTCGTAAAGATAGTATTCACGGATAGTCCCTTAGTCGGTTTTTACGACACCCAGGGGATGAGATGGGGTGGTGACATATTGTATTCTTACTCCGTCACCACACGGAGAAAGTTTAATATTATTATACTTTAATTTCTTGGTTAATTTTAAGTTCTTCTGGTGGTGACGGAGTAAGAATACAATATGTAATGTCCCTCTGCAGGGACGGGCCTCCTCCCGTGACGGAGGGATACTTGGCCTACTAATACCACGCTGGGCAGACGGAACTACATTAGATTCTGATAATGTGACACACATTTTACTGTAATAGTGTCCTCCTATTGCCAATTTTAGACTTCATATTTACACATAGTTTAAAGGTAAATTTATCGTGAAAAAAATACATTAAGTATCACAGAATGAACAGCTTGTCAACAAGATAAAAACAACAATAATATTTTTTATTTATTTTATCTAAATATTCGTCAAAACATTTTTAGATAAAACTAAATTTTTTGATAATGTTACTTGCTTGAAACATTAAATTGCTGTACACACAGTAACTAATCAAACTAGACACTCATGTACCTTAATACTTTGAAATAAGACACAATTTCAAATGAAAATGTTTAACTTGATGTGTTGCTGTGTGTACTTATAGTTTAAAAAAAAATTGAATTTGATATGATTATGAAACGGATTAGATAACAAGTTTATTTAATTTTGTTTTCATTGATTGTTTTTATAATGATACAGATAATAATATCCGTTTTGTATTATTCCAGTTGTGTCGTCTAGTTATTAGTAGAGCTAATTATATAAATGTCTTAAAACGAAATCGCTATTTAGTTACAAGTCAGAAAACTTTTCAAGAGATTGTGTTATCTGAGCATAGTTAATCTGCATCTTGGATGTTATCAACGGATGTGGGTAAGTAACAAGTACAATAATAATATACCTACCCCTTTTATTGCTTAATCTCCGTGTGGAGACGGAGTAAGAATACAATATGTCTCCACAACATGTCATCCCATGGTGTCACCGCAGTCTTTAGCCTCTATTTTCTTTTAAATGGTAGATTGCTTGTATTATTTTTGTAATTTTGTAAATACAGGACAATACCAACAACTAAGAAAAATAATTATTATTTGATTTAATAGGTACCTAATAATCATGTAAATATGAGTCCAATTTAAACCAGCGGATTTTACCATTTAAACAAATTAATGTAACTTCTTCCCATATATTTTTTTTCTTATGATTAAAATCCTTAAAGTTAGCTAAGATGTGCGCTATTACTAATACCATTCTATTAAGTTTAATAATTATTGAAAAAACTAAGATAACGTTAGTATGAAAAATCAAACTTCGCATAAAATCTCCATACAAAACGACAATTTCATAGGTAAAGACTATTGATTTGACGGGTTTTGGTCGAGTCTAGTAATCAGACCATTAGATACCTACATTTCCTTACTTGTAAATTGTGATAGGGTGTAACATACCCCCTTACCTACTCATAAAAAAATTCTTAAATTTTAGTCAATTGATTAATTAGCCTAAGCTCTTACATTGTTTGGTATAAGGTTGGTTTTCGTAATAAAATATCTCGCTAAACAGGGATTAAATTTAAGAGGCGTTTATAAGTAAGGGGGATAATGTTTAACTTATCATGTGAGTTTATACGTATGCATAGACAAAGAGATAATCTACTACGTAAAGATAATATTCTAGATAGGGTGCGTTGATGGTTACCAACTGGTTGGTAACTGCTTACAATATGGAAATACCCAGTACCTACTTTCCGTCACCATACGGATGATAAAATATAAAGGTCCACACAGTACTCCGTATAAAGCGCAGTTAGGTCAATTAGAAACTCATGATACATTACTACCCGGTCACATTATCTTGAGACCTGGCGTCGATGACGTCACGTCACGTCGGACAAATCACTGATGCGCCCGTGGCGAGCACGGGTTTGAAAGGAGAACGGGACGCGAGGTTCACATTCCAGCGAGGTCTCTAGATAATGGGACCGTGTAATACAATGTGACTGTTATTGTATTACTATTTACTTTTATATTTAAACTAATACTTTTATATAAATTTTAATAAACATTTACATCAAACTAATGATTTTTTTTCTATTTACAGCCACTTCCTGTACCTAAAATTAACCACAGACTGAAAACAAAATCAATATCAAGCCGTCCTTCTGAACAGCGTTTTCGAAGTTTTCACGGGGTGAAATCAATTACAGAAAAGTTAGGTACCTAAATTAAGTGCGGACTCCTTTAAGAGTGCATTTTCGTTGTCGAACCCATTATCCGTCAGAGACTAAAAACTAACAAATGAATCGAAGTTTACTTGTTAAAGTTTTAATTCTATTCTTTTTTTCTATTTTGACTGGTTTATTTATATGTTTATTGTTTTTCACTTCATTTCCCTTACATTTCTTTTATGGAGTCAATAAATTCATATTATTTCTTTCCTTTTTTATAAACCAAGAAAATCCTGCTTAATTATGTAATATAGAAAATAACTGTAGATAATAATGATAATTTATAATTAAAGATGATATTGTTAATGAATAAGACATGTTATTATTCATTTATATACTTACCTAATGTTCTGGATATAGGCTTCTTTCAAATATCTCCACTGCAGTGGAAATATTTAAATTGAAAAATCATAACCAATCATTAATGTAGGGATTGGTTATGATTTTTCAATTTAAATATTTGGACATAGGGATTTCACAGGGCTTTTCAAGTGACGAAGTAAACTTGGCCTAGTAATACACCTCCTTGAGCAGAGGATTAGTAGAGGATTTAATGCCAAGTTTTCCTTATTATATTATCATAGAGATAATAATATACTATACAGCTCCAGAGAAACCTAACCCCTCTCAGTTCTGCCATCGCGTTTTTTATAACTTTAAGGGGGGTCAGTATAGGATGCTATAGTACATACCAGTGGCGAAGGGTGGATTTTTATAAAAGGGAAGCCGAAGATTCCGTGGACTTTTGTTCTACTTTATATTACTATTATTCTGTAGTTCATAGGTATTCGTGAGAAAATGTTTCGATTTTACCTAGTTGTCCCGAACTCATAAACTTAAAATACGAAAATGTTTCTCTGTTTGGAAGACTTCTTTGATCAATTAGATTAATTGTTTATATTGCTATATCCTAAATGATTCTACATACCTACTTACTTACTTTTAGAATCTGAGAATACTGTCTGTAAGCCACTTACTTATACGTATCGAAATGAGATAATTGTATTAAAATGTTTCGTAAATCCACAGCGCCGGCGTTTCTTATATTTATAATTCAATTTCGAGAATGATGTTTTATCGCACATCACATAATAGGATAGTCAATATAATATAACACTATTAACCTGTCCCTTATAACAACAAACTATTAAATTTGCTGAAAACAATACAAACAAGTACTTACAAAAATATTCCATAGGATCCCAACGCACTACGACAAAAATAAAGTCAACCAATGCACAACACATAATACACAATCATAAATAATTAAACATACAAATTTTACTACTTTAAACAAGAAAGCGAATTTTATAACCTATTTGCAGAAAATAAATACAAATATCTGTTTTTTCTTCAAATGGTCCTATCGTTTACCGATGATTCTGCCAAAGTCAAGACGCAAGCCGTATAAAAATATAAAAACAAATAAATATAATTAAAAACTAAAAATTCAGAAGAAAGGCTGATTTCTATCAGATTTAAATAATTGATAAAAACAAAGGAATGTCAATGGCAAATTAAGTACTTAACGTGAAATGAAATGAAACTTCGTTACAATTGGTCGGTCCACTGGTTGCAATAGTGCTTTCTCGCTCTCGCAATGTTGTAGTTGTATCTTTTATCCTTGTCATAAGCCGATGGCCACCGGCTTTTAAGGTACCTTAGATCGACGAATACAAAGTGTCACGTGACCGTACGATTTCCGTACAGTCTGTTGTACTGGATTCCTAATTTCGCGACCGGCTTACTGCGCTCCGCGCATGCGCGCTTTAAGTACTCTCTGACTGAACCATAACAAGTTGTTAGTTGACAACCTTTAATTACAAGATGGCGTTATGAGTACGTAAATAATTATATTGAAAATTATTATTACTGTAATTATTATTGCGATTTACGTAAGAGAATACTTTTTTGTTTTATATTATTTTGTATTGAGTGGATGTTGCGTCATTGATTTATAATTGATTAATAGACAATGCTAAGCGGTTTTTGCAAAGGTAAGCCGGTAGGAATCGAGTTATATGGACACTTCGCCACTAGTACATACAGCACCAGAGAAAACAGACATCACCATGTAGGATGGTCACACTCACGTCACCACAAAGATACCCTACTTAATAATAGGAAAGTACCATTGGCAAAACGTCAATAAAAAAATAAACAAATCAGCTAGTCATTAACCTTAAAGACCAAGTTATTTATAAGTAAAGATAAAGGGTCAACTAATGAACTTAGTCATTACTTAACTTAGTTACAAATGTTGTGTCTGAGTGCAATCATAATAAGCAAGCAGTTAAGTTAGTATGAATATATTCTGAATTGTGTAAGACGTGTTCGACTATTTTGGACTATTATTTGAAGTGTTTTGGACTATGGATTTAGAGAGACAGCCTTTATTAGGTCATGGATCAGATTTGAGAAGTAGAAGACACAGGTACCTCTACCTACTAGTAATTTTTATACTTATTTAAAATTCCCAGAAACACTTAAAATGAATGACGGACAGATACCTGCCTAATTTTAACACTGGTGGTTGATGTTTTAACGTAAATAAATAGAACTGCTTGTTGGAAGAACTATTGTAGATTTCATTCAGGATTTTGTTACCTTTCCACTTGCTACTAGGTACGGTATCATCATAACAGCCCATTAATGTCCCACTGCAGGGACGGGCCTCCTTCCATGATAAAACAAAATACAAGATTCTTTATTTGCTTAATGTGGGTTTACAGAGATGTTACAATAATATGAGTTTCACCACACTCGGCCACTCAGAATGCATAATTGTCGTAAAATATTTCCATATTACTATTAACATTAATACAATATTTAATAAATTGTTATGAATTATAATAAAAGAAGGAGGGATACTTGGCCTACTAATACCACGCTGGCCAAACGGATTGGTATAGGGTTTAATTTCAAGTGTTCCTTATTTTTATTTCGTAAAGATAATATTCACGGATCTCCCATAGTCCCTTAGTCGGCTTTTACGACACCCATGGGATGAGATGGGGTGGTGACATATTGTATTCTTACTCCGTCACCACACGGAGAAGGTACGGTAATATTTTAAATGAAATAGTATACCTACCTACTTACTTATAGTCTAAAGGTTTGAATTATATTTGTTTCTTATATCTATGGCAGAAATGCATAAGCTGTCTTAATAGGTAATCTGGTAAATCTCTTAACGCTGTATCATGGGCACAAACACAGAAATAAGCTTACCGTAATCTAACCGTTCTCCGAGTGGTAACAGAGTAAGAATACAATATGTCACCACCTCATCTCATCCTACGGGTGTCGTAAAAACCGACTAAGGGACTATCCGTGAATATTATCTTTACGAAATAAAAAGTAGGAAAACTTGAAATTAAACCCTATACCAACCCGTCTGGCAAGCATGGTATTAGTAGGCCAAGTATCCCTCCGTCCCGGGAGGAGGCCCGTCCCTGCAGTGGGACAGTAATGTTATGATGATGATGAATCTAACCGTTATAATTGAGCCAGATGAAATAGTTTTACTTCCATCTTAAGTGCTAATTAATCGTAGACGAATCACTCTAGCTAAAAACCCCCACTTAACGTATTGAAAACGTCCGTCTACAGCTAAAAACAGCAAGCATACCTACACAACTTTTCTGTTTTCCATTGCACAGGCCACTAACATCGGAAGAGGTTCTATCAGCAAGACAAGAGATAACCTGGCGCCGTGCCAAGTTCTGCATAGTCTTTATGTTCTGGGCTCTCATCGCGATGTTTCTCTCCATCATCACCTGCATATTGGTGACTTCTCCTCGCTGCAATACTTACGACAAGAACTTAGAACAACTCCCGAATGTTCCACCCGTGCACATGTCCTTTGCACCCTTGATTTCTAGGCTTAGTGAACCAGTGAGCTCGAATATTCATGGTGATCCTATGTTTCCTGTGTATGAAGTGAAATAAGTTGGAAATAGTAACTTGAATAAGTAGTGTTATGAACAATGGTTTGAAAGTGTATAAAACTTGTTTTGTATCCACCCTGTAAGCTGCCCATTACTTTTGAATTTGGCTTCACTTATTCAAAAGTTAAGGTACCTATAAGTGGAAGTCGGAAGGAGAGACCTTCGCCCTGCGAAGCCCTGCTGTAGGAGAGTATAGGCTTTAGGTACGCAACAACAATCAGAGTTGTTACTATACCTTCAAAAACTTTGGGATATCTAGAGGTCTAAAGTATCGGTTGACCCAGTTATTTTCCCCAGTTTAATAGAAGCCGTATAAACTTTAACACGAGGACAGTCAGCAGTCCTAGAAACATTCACAAGTTGTAGATACCTACATTATAAGACCGTCCTTGATATGTACCTGGACAATGTAGTTAGTGTTCTATTTATTGTTTATTTTGAGAAATTGCACAGACTTGAATAAGAAGGAGATTAAGAATTGCTTGAAGAAATTATTGAAGAACTTAAATAGCTTAATATATATAATAATAATAGGATCCATGCCAAACGATCCAGCGCGATCCGATCTCGCGCGGCAGGAGCGTTTGATGTGGACTTGCCTCGCGCGATCCAAACTGCGCTCGCTCTTTGCCGCGAGCGATCCGTCGTCGATGGATCGCGGATCGCGGAATCGCCGATCCAAGATGGATCGTTTGGTGTGGATCCGGCTATAAACTAATCGATCATTATTTTAAAAATAATATAATACCAAAGTATGATTCCGAAATTTCAAAAGCTATGTAAAACTGTTTGTTTTATAAATATATTAAGTATAACAGTTACATTAATGAAGCTTATTTAAATAACTTTGGTTTTTTATTGATTCTTGCTTAACTGACCCTCATTACCCCCTTTTCCTCTAAAGAATAGGTAAACATTACTAAGTGTTAGTTCTTATAATTACTTAATTTAACAAACAATAATAATTCGGTATATTTTTAAAAGTAAGTATATCTAAAACCATATAAATCAACACAATAATTAACAATCAATAATCAAATATTAGATTTAAATAAGCTGGTAATAAGTCATTTTCTTTAAAAATGTAATAACTGTAATTTCACGATTTCTTAGTTTCTTATAGGTACTTTTACGTAAACAAAATTCGTCCCACAGAAATCTAGATATCAGCTGTTAAAAAAATAAAAAGCCCTGAGGCACTCCAACCAGTTATTACTAAAAAGCCAGTCTGTCCCCACCAACTAGGTTCATTACAAAGATTGATACGTAAACAACATTTTCTTCTATAGAATCATTAAAATTCGTCCCACAGAAAGCTAGATATCAGCTGTTCAAAATCTAAAAGCCCTGTGGTACTCCTTGCAAAAGTTATGTACTAAAAAGTCAGTCTGTCCCCAGGTCACCAACTAGGTTCATTACAAAGATTGATACATAAGCAACATTTTCTAATGGTAATAACTGGTTGTTAAGAGGTAGGGTACAATCTAGGCATACCCTTTTTTTTTTTTGTTTTCGCTGGGGTAAAATGCCTACGCATCCCCTTCCGTTGGGGGGACGGAAGGGGTATGTGGGGCTCCCAGGGGGTTAGGAAACCCCCCAGTGTACCTGCTAAAAGTCCCCAGCGGCATTCCTTCATCGCCTACTTGGAGGGGGCCTGGGAAACCGGCAGAGCCTTTGCGTCCAGTCCCCCTCCGGCGATCCCCGCCATTACAGGCGGGCCCTATCTAGGCATACCCGTAGTCAAACTCATTACACATATATATTATACTCATCAATGCAGACAATATTGGGTTAGAAGCCATATGTCATTATTACTGCTCCTGGAAGAGTGGCAGACGTACGTTGGGAACATATTGTGCTCATGTTATATCTATTGTATGGTTCTTGGGATGTGCACGATACAGTATAGCATTAACCATCCAGCACAATCCATGGATAGTATCATGCCTAGATTGTACCCTACCCACAGGGCTTTTATTTTTTGAACAGCTGATATCTAGATTTCTGTGGGGCGAATTTTGTTGATTCCTTAGAAGAAAATGTTGCTTTTGTATCAATCTTTGTAATGAACCTAGTTGGTGACCTGGGGACAGACTGACTTTTAAGTAGATAACTGCTTGGAGTGCCACAGGGCTTTTAATTTTTTGAACAGCTGATATATAGATTTCTGTGGGGTGAATTTTGTAGATTCCATAGAAGAAAATGTTGCTTACGTATCAATCTTTGTAATGAACCTAGTTGGTGACCTGGGGACAGACTGACTTTTTAGTAGATAACTGCTTGGAGTGCCACAGGGCTTTTAATTTTTTGAACAGCTGATATCTAGATTTCTGTGGGGCGAATTTTGTTGATTCCTTAAACATGTAATAAGCTCAATGGTATAAGTCAATGTACAATGGTTACAAACGCGGTGGCAGCAATTTTTATTTTAGCCCAAAGCTCCTAGTAAAAAAAACATTCTCCTTTATTATAATAACTATCTACATTATTTTATTCAAACCATCTACCTTCTGCCGTCATAATAGGTGTACCTATTAATGAATTGAACATTAAAAAATATTTTTTTTTTTAATTTAACCTAATAAAAATATTATAAGTAAAGGAATATTTTTTCTCAACATAATCTTTGTTGTTTAATTTGTTATCAACAATTAATTATTTAGCCTTGAGGTCATGACCTGATTAAAACAAACATTTCCTAATTGATTACCTACTTATAATATTTAGTCTATTATAATAATATTGTTTATATACTTATTTAAGAATGAGTGATATAAATTAAGATAAACTTAGATATCTTTTTATGAACATAGCAACAACGAGGTTCCGTTCTTACGAAAAGGGTCACAGTCAATGACTCATAAAATAAAGATTAATTTTATTTTTATTGATATTTTACTTTTGCCCGTTGCAGAAACGTTCTACCTTCATGTAAGTATGTATTGAAATACTCTAGACCACTATGTCCAGACGAATTAGTAGTACATATCTCAATACTCAATTCTTTATTACGTTCCACAATGTTTATATGTATACAAGATGGTAAAGTTAACAATAGTTCAAATTGTGGACACTGTCGGGCACAGCATAGTGTAGGAGAGAGGAGGAATATCTTGTTGTTATTCTTGTTTTAAAAAGACAACTCCCGCTCCCTGTCTCGCGGGAACGCGGAACACAAACATCAATTTAAAGGTCACAAAGAACATCCGGACTTAGACACAATAATTTGTGAAGCATAAAGAAATAGTGCTGCGTGGAAATCTAAGGCGCGACCTCATACACTGCAGCCGATACTGCGACCGCTGCGCCACCGAGTCAGTTAATCGGGTCTGCCTGTTTAAACAGACAAAAGTCCACTGCTGGTCATAGACCTTTTTGGCCGTGAGGCGACGGCTTCAGAATACCAATCGCCTCCCCCTACCTGCCCATGGGGGTCGTAAGAAGCGACCGAGGGTACATAAATAAAACTTTTTCCATCTTTTCTGCGTGGTGGTAGGCCAACACCAAGTTGTCCGCCTGGGTAGCGACCACCGTATATTCGAGCGATAAACCCCCCAAACGGTTTGTGGTTGCTTACCGTGTTCGGGGATCAGCCGGTATACATCCAGCGCACGTGAGGATCTAGGCGCAGTATCGCGGATGACAGAGGTGGATGTTCGCTGTGTCACAGTTGAGAGAGAGCCTGGTTGACCGGCCGGCCAGGGAGACCCGTAGAAACGGTTATCCGCTGGCCGCCCGCGGTACAGTACAGGGGCCCAATTGGGAGTAACTACCTCAAGAGGCTGCCCCATCATGCCGCGCATAATCTTGGGATAGGTTGTCGTGCCGGTTAGTGTCCGGAAAGGGGTCCAGGCAGCTTATTCCGGGGGGGTACGGGGGCCCTTCCGTCCGGCTGGTCAGCTCGTTATCTCTCTAACTGACAATGACATTGCGGTTTCCCTCACTTTTCTTCCTAGCTACAGTGCCAAAATCTTTACGCTTCACACTGCATCCCATCATTTAAAGTCTCCATGGCAGCGCAACAAAGGATTCCGGGTTCTACAGCGGTGACCTATCCCCCCACTGCTTTCGTTATTGAGTCCGCTAACATCCGCGGGCTCCACACAAACCTCAATGCTGTCCACCAACACCTCGAGACAGCACGGCCTGCTATTCTCTTCCTGACGGAGACGCAGATCCGCCATCCTAACGATGCGACATACCTGCATTTCCCCGGTTACTCGCTAGAAGAAAACTTCCAATCCAAAGCTGGGGTATGTGCGTTCATTCGTGCAGATGTGTGCTATCGCCGTCTACGCTGCCTGGAGGACCCTTCCTTTTCTACATTATGGCTACTCGTAGAGTCGGGGGCAATATGCAGGCTCTTTGCATGCCTGTACAGATCCCATAAAGGGGACACAGAGACAACTAGGCTTTTCGACCAACTATGCCAAGCGACACTCGACGCGCAGGAGCAGTTCCCATCAGCAGAAATGGTCGTGCTGGGTGACTTTAATGCCCACCATGAATTATGGTTGGGATCCCTCCGGACAGACCATGCAGGTAGCCCACGCATTTGCTCTCTCAAATAATTTGACCCAATTGGTAACCCAGCCTACCCGGATACCTGACATAGCGGGTCACGAACCCTCTTTGCTTGACCTTCTGCTGGCGACACACCCAACTGACTACATAATCTCCGTCGATGCTCCCTTAGGGAATTCTGACCACTGTCTAGTTGGGTGTAAAATTTCATGCGTTCCACCTCTCGTACGAAAAGAGACCACACGACAAGTCTGGCACTATTCGTCGGCAGATTTGGACAGTATGCGAGACTACTTTGCATCTATCCCTTGGTCGCAGCGCTGTTTTGCAGGGAAGGATGCCTCAGCGAGTGCCGACGCGATTGTGGAAGAAATAAGGGTGGCTATGGAATACTACATACCATCCTCCACAATAATAACCAATCGCAAAGGACGTCCCTGGTTCAGTCGCGAATGCATAGATGCTGTTAGCAAAAAACAAACTGCTTATCGGGCTTGGATCAGGGGCCGCGCAGCAGGTGGCCCTAACCTAGCATCCCTCAAAGCAGCTTACAACAACGCGACCAAGTCTTGCAAGAGGGCTTACATAAGAGCAGATGCTAAGCGTGTCACACGCCTTGGTCAGCAGCTGGTTGCCCACCCAACTGGCAGCCGAGCATACTGGAAGCTGGCTAAAGCCGTGCAAGCCAACTTTTGTCGCCCGTCGTTACCGCCTTTGAGGTGTCCTGACGGAACATTGGCTTACAGACCTGAGGAGAAGGCTGACCTGTTAGCCGACCTCTTCGGCGCAAACTCGCGTATTGACGATCTCAACGCGGAGCCGCCGTCTATTCCGAACTGTGGCATCGCAATGCCGAATATAGTTTTTAGGCAATGTGATGTTCACAGGGAATTACAATCTCTCGACGTGCGGAAGTCCAGTGGTCCAGACAGGATACCTCCCATTATCCTTAAAAGGTGTGCGGCGGAGTTGTCTCCCGTGTTAACGCGCCTATATCTCCTCTCGTATCGGTCCGGGATTGTACCACTTGCCTGGAGGGAGGCCATTGTGCATGCTATTCCCAAGAAGGGAGATAAATCAGACCCATCAAATTACCGACCAATAGCGATTACTTCAGTGCTCTGCAAGGTGATGGAGCGGATTCTTAATACCCAGATAATCCGGCACCTAGAGCGTCAATCAATTCTCGACGATCGGCAATACGGGTTTCGTTCAAACCGGTCAACGGGCGACGTTCTAGCGTATCTAATGCACCTCTGGGGTGACGCTATCGACAAGCAGGGCGAGGCTTTGGCGATAAGTCTGGATATCGCCAAGGCATTCGATCGGGTCTGGCACCGTGGCCTCCTTTGCAAGCTTGCGGCTTATGGTCTTCCCAACCATCTATGTGAGTGGATCTCCGGCTTCCTGCACGAGCGAAAAATACGTGTTCTAGTCGACGGAGGCATGTCAAGGCTCGTGTCAGTCAATGCCGGTGTGCCACAAGGCTCCGTGCTGTCACCCACTCTTTTCCTTCTGCATATCAATGATTTGCTTTCTTCTGGCCGCATTCATTGCTATGCAGATGACAGCACGTTACACAGATGCTATCATATGCAGACCTCGAGCAACCGGGAAGACCTCAAGAGGAACAGGGAACATCTTGTCGATGAGCTCAATAGGGCCCTTGAGCAAGTCTCAGTGTGGGGTTCCCAAAATTTAGTAGAGTTCAACGCCGAAAAGACACAGGTTTGCGCGTTTAGCACAAAAAAGTCCCCCTTTCTACCACTACCCTCTCTTCAGGGCACTACGCTGTCGCTGCAGACAAACTTAAACATCTTAGGGATGAACCTTCGACATGATCTAAACAATCGTGACTACGTCGAAGGAGTAATCACCACAGTTTCACGTAAACTTGGTATCCTGAACAGGGTGCGGCGATACTTCACACCGGAGCAGCGGTACCTGCTCTACAAAACGCAGGTTCGGAGCAGCATGGAGTACTGTTCGCATCTTTGGGATGGCTTTGCCAAGTATCTCGTGGAAGCCCTGGACCGACTGCAGCGGCATGCGTTCCGCATAGTTGATGACACCCAGGTCACGGAGCACGCGGAGTCGCTACAGCTTCGCAGAGATATCGCGTCTCTTAGTGTGTTCTATCGCATGTACCATGGAGAGTGCTCTGAAGAGTTATTCGATCTTGTTCCTCCGTCCCCTTTTCATAACAGGACCACTCGTGCCGGTTTGCGGAGTCATTCTCAGACGGTCTGTCGGATATCGGCTCGCACCAAGAGGTTCGGGAATTCCTTCTTATACCGAACCATTAAATTGTGGAACCAGCTTCCGGCTCACGTATTTCCTCCATCATATGATATTGGGTCCTTCAAACGCAGTGTGAAGAAGCATTTGGCCAAACCGGCAAGATGATGACGACGGATTGAAGTTGTTTTAGGACTTCTATCCGTCGGCTTCATTTATGGACTATATTCGCGCTTTCCATCAGATTCGATATAGTCATATTGCCGTGTTTAATATAAAAAAAAAAAAGACCTTTGCAATCCTCTGCCATTACTCATACAGCCATTTACGGCATTGCTAGGTTAAATTTATAAATAAAAGATGATATAAAAAAGGTATTATTTAATAAAAACATCACTTAGTAAAATTACATTAATTGGCGAAGTTATTTCAAGACATTATCCTTACCTAATATGTTTGTCTAACTTATCATCTATTTTAGTAATGTCATATTTAGACTTAACACTTAGTAAGTACAAACCAAGTAATCTGATAAAGTTACATACAAACGTTATAGTTTCTATAATAAGTACAATGACATGTACTGTACAAGTATAAAACAATTAATATTCATATCATACATAATTCTAGAAATGTGTTAATTTTTCACAATTTCCTAATTTGTAAAAAGAACGACCTCATTTTTTTAGAATTTTACACAATATGTAAAAAAAACACCATCGAATTGAACCTACTACTCGTTTCAAAATCGGTTAAAATACACTGTACAGTCACGAGCAATAATATTTACACATTTTATAAAACAGTTGACGAAAGTTCTGCCAATCCAAAATTGAATATTCGAAGATAAGTTCAAAACTGTACGGAATCTCTTCTAAATTACGAAATAATTTTGGTACTTATTCTCATGTCTAGATAAACGTGCAGATAGTTTAGAAAAATTGACAATGTGTACATAATTATTGATCGTGACTGTACATTTGAAAGTCCAGTAATTAAGGTTGCAGGTTGATGTCTAAAGCAAAGTCGAAGCGAATTCAGCTGAATTCAGCAGCACCATGTAGGTATAAAAAATAGTCTCAGCGAGGGTAACAACTCAGGAAGCAGTTGGTCATAATAAAGGTTTTTTTATGCTACATTGGTAAGTTGGTAACAAAATGGTATATTAAATTACTTAAAATATTCAGATCATTAATCAGGATCACACAAAAACTTAATTGAATTTGAAATAAATTAAATTATGATGTAATTATTGAGGTAGAGAAACTATTTGTCAAATGTATTTTGTTATTTTACTTCTTATTTTATTATTAATTTACAATAATATTACATAAAAAATGAATCCATGTTTAAATTATAATGTTTACGACTGAAAAGTAAAATTAATACTAAATTTTAATTAAATAAACAATTACTAATTTGAACCCATATAGTAATCTGTCTAAAGTCGTTTGCAATAGAATCCAACAAACATGTAAACAAATAAATACGACATGACTATTACTGAGATAACAGCTTGTCAAATATTTCGAAATGTTTACTTTGTAATGTTTTAATCAAATTTAACTTAGAAATACAGTGATATCGTGTTGAAGATAAAGTAAAAACAATGGTGCGTTCGTTGAAATCATACTAAAATAATTGATCGTCAAATGAATGTGATTAAATACGGAGTAATCGTGACAAATTGGTTTGTTTACATGATTTTGGAATTCTATTGCAAACGACATTGTAGAGAGTTATTCATCCTTCAGATGACATCAGGGAAAATAAAAACAAATGTACTTTATGACATTAGACATGGTGTCAAAAGTAATATTCTTCTTCTTTCTTTAAAATGGCAAACTATGCCGATGTCGACAATTCTGCCGAGACCGCCTGAGTCCGAAGTGCTATGACTTAATATGAAGTGATAAAAACCAAAACACTAATTTAGATAGGTTTTGTGGCTGAAACAGGAACTAAATGGTCGAATTCGATCGAATTAAAAAACTGCAACGAAAACAAAAGTAATTTTGAAATTGCTTGTTCACTCTTGCTTAATGTCAAGGTAAAACATAAAAAAACATACACAAAGTACACTTAAACAACTAAAATTAGAGATCATAGTAACTATAGTTTCATACAAGTAGAATTAATATTAAACAGAGATGACTTACAAATATTCCACTATTAGCCATAGCTATTTTTATAAAACGAAATAGGTCAATAAATTAATTTTTAATTTCCTATTAAAACACTATGTCACTTAGTGGTTATTTCGTAGTAATATTCTATATTTTTGTCCGTATGGTGACGGAGTAAGAATACAATATGTCACCCATGGGTGTCGTAAAAACCGACTAAAGCACTAACCGTAAATATTATCTTTACGAAGTAAAAAGAAAGAAAACTTGTTATTAAACCAACGTGGTATTAGTAGGCCAAGTATCCGTCCGCTACGGGAGGAGGCCCGTCCCTTTAGTGGGACATTAATGCGCTGTTATGATGATTCCATATTTTAAATACTTTTCATCAGCAATAGTTTTGGTTTAAGCCAAAAGTTTTCATTTTTAACCGTACTCAGATTTGTTTTTCACAGTTACAATTGCCAAATGCTGTTAAAAATTATTTAAAATATAGTTAAAAAATAAGATCTTAAACAAACAGATTAATTTAGAGTTACAATAAAATAAAAATTAACTAAACGACGTTAATTAAATAGGATTTTACAAATTAGGACAATAGATCTGGTCAGAGACAAATGTCGCCACTCCTTAAGAACTAATTACTATAACATATAGTTTAACATACTTATTATAATAGAGAAAGGAAGACTTCACATAATTACTTACGTCAAAACATCTTAAGAAAAACAAACACGAAAAAGTTTCTTATAGAAACGATAGGGGGCGCTGCATGATTTTCTATACTAATTTCTATGTTAATCTCATGATTCTAATCTAAAGTCTTACACAATTCAAACTATTTGCCTGCTCTACAAATGGCACAGATTGATATGCAGATGACAAAATTTAAATATTTTGTACTCGTACCATTATTATCATCATCATATCAGCCAATCGACGTCCACTGCCTGGACATAGGCCTCCTCCAAGTATTGCTACCTTGTGCGGTCCTGTGCCTCCCTCATCCATCGGCTTCCCGCCGTCCTAACTAACCATTATTATAACACATTATAATTTTATTATTTTAAATTAATATTATTATGAGATTAAAAATGAATCCATGATTTTATCCACACAATCCTGCCTTTTTCGATAGATTAAGAGCAATCATATAGTATGAATCGTAGTATAACTAGCGCAATTTTACTTGGCTGGCTTGAAGTTAGCTTTCTTACAGTAATAAAGTAAACACCCGTTTTCGCCACTTAGTTACAAAAATGGGGCCTCTTTAAACCTACATCTAAGGCAAAGTCCTAGACGCTGTCATGCAAGTGTTCCGTCCTCTATTACCCGCACGGAGAATCCATGAAATACTAATATTAGTTCTTATCTGCGCAGCTATTTGCAACAACTTCAAGCCGGTCAGATTAGATTGCGCGTAATGTAGCTTAGTTTTTTATACTATTCGTTTTCAAAAGGTCACGTTATTAGTCGACATAGTGAATCAGGTATCGAGTATAAGGCGTATAATTGAGTTTCTTCTATGGAACGATTTTGATTTGTCTGTTTATTTAATGAAGATAATTCTGAATGGGCTTCTTCGAGAATATTGTGCAGCTTTGGGTATCTGAAAAAAAAATAAGATTTTTTTTTATTTGAGGAAGAAACCAAAACCTATTTCACAGCTCGTTGCATGTCACAAAGCCTATGACGTAGGGCGTCACATCGCTTGTCTTATAAAGCGTCGCGACGCATGTCACATAGGGCGTCCCGACTCTCATAGCCAAACCATTATAATATTATACTTATCTATATTATATAACTAGCTTTTGCCCGCGGCTTCGCTCGGGTTAAAATGTATTATTATAAATTATGTTTAAAAAATAACCGATACGCCTTATAAGATCACTTTGTTGTCCGTCTGTCTCCCTGTATGTCAAAACCATTTTTCTAAGGAATGCGTAGAGTAGCTAAGTCGTAATGTCACAGAATTTTGAAAAGATGATTCGTGACGTCATAAAATTATGGCGGGAAAATTTTATTTTACAGCTACGTCGTGACGTCATAAAGTTTGAGTAGGAATTTTTTTTTACAGCTGCGTCGTGACGTCATATAATTTTGATGGCTAAGTCGTGACGTCATTGAATTTTTGACAGCTAAGACGTGACGTCTTTGACAGATGATTCGTGACGTCATAAAATTTTGGCGGGAAAATTTTATTATGACAACTACGTCGTGACGTCATAAAATTGAGGCGAGAATAATTTTTTTTACAGCTACGTTGTGACGTCATAAAATTATGGAGAGAACATTTCACTTTTACAGCTACGTCGTGACGTCATAAAATGGTGGCGGGATTTTTTTTTTTCCTGCTACAATCGTGAAGTCATAAAATTGTGGAAGGATAATTTTTTTAGAGCTACGTTGTGACGTCATTAACCCAGATACTCGTACCAGGTGTTATAACACCGATTAAATGACTTTAACAATACCATCAAATAAAATATACAAAAAGCGAATAGTACCTAATCAGCATTTCTCATTATGTCTTATTCAGTGCATGTGTATAATTATTTACCTGCTGAAACATTTGTTATATGCATTGAATTTTATGGATTTTTGATCAATTAAAAAAAGATTAGTGGTTTTTTTTCAAAATCACAACTAAAAGCTACTTTCTCTGTAATTATTGTATAGTAACCTAGTAATATCGTCCTGATTATGCAAACTAATGACTGTTAGCTATAACGTTAGAAACATAGTTATATTGTATTTAAATTTGTTTATTTTTTATGAATAAAATTCTCAGAGGTGTTATAACACCTAGTAGGAGAATATACGTCTATCTCGCTTTACTACAAAATGTTAGGTCACGGCCAGAAAAATCATTATGTTTACACGAAATATTAGAGAAATTAGAAAAAATGAATGATGAAACACCTTTTCCACGATGTATAGTCATTTTAGGGTTCTAGGTGGTCAATTTAGGGTTAACGCTGTAGTACAATATGAAGATACTACTTCTGACTACTATGAATATAACGTCTTAGATAACTAAGTGAAGACGTACAGAATCTCTGTCCCACCTAAAAAATTCTACTGTACCTCATTCAGCTCCTGTAGCCTTTCTTTTAACAGGTAGTACTGCCTTTGCAGCGAGAATATCAAAGAAACAGAATTATCCAAATTCTTACCCAGAATGGCAAACTTCCGAGGGTCCGAATAAACTACAGCCACCAATATAATATTATTCTGATGCCATGTTTGGAGATGATGTCGTTGATATGCTGTTTCTGTTGCTATGTCGTTTGTACATTTAGTATACAAACTTATACACTAGCATTAGCCAAAAGATAAGTAGAATATTGTCACAAGCAATGCATTGAAAAATGAGAGAGAACAAAAAGATAGCCAGGAATCATAGCTGTCTTTTTGTTGTGGATGTGTCCATCAAAGAAGCATGTACTGGGAAAGTTATCAGATACTATTTTTGCACATATAAGTAACGCTCTTTCACGAGATCGAATAAGTAATGTTACATTTTCACTGCTGTGATAATATACTAAGTGGTGACAAGTAACGACTAATTTGTAAAAGTGAGACCTTAGTTTGGTGTATTTGCCATAATTTCTTACCTATAGCTTATAAAGAATTATAGTATCAATGAATTTAGTGTCTTATTATGGGAGCCATTGTTACACGCAATTTATACACGGCCCTAACATGTAAAATTTGCAAAAACAAATCTATTTTATGTAAATAATGTTAGATTTATTTTCACCCTAAGAGTTGCTTTATAAGTAAATTAACGTAAATATGACATAATTATAATCTACTAATAATATAAAACTGTATGAAAGTCTAACAAAGATTAAAGTGTATAATTTTATCCAAAATATTTCCCATAGTTCCCTACTAGCAATAGTAGCCCATTCTCCTACCAGGTGTTATAACACCGAGCATTTTCCAGATTTCCCAGAAGAAAAGGATTTTTTTTGTATTTTTCCTGGAAAGTTAGTGACACTAATACCAACATATCAAAAAATTACAAAGATCTGAGACCCTAAATAGTTTCAGGAGTATCTGGGTTAAATTATGGAGGGAAAATTTTATTTTTGCAGCTACGCCGTGACGTCATAAAATTTTGGCGGTAATTTTTTTTTTGACAGCTACATCGTGACGTCTTAAAATTTTGGATAATTCACGACGACAGATGAACGATGAGATGACGACGATGTTTTGACAGATAAGACGTGACGTCATTGAATTTTGGCGGGAATTTTTATTATATATATTTTATTATATAATATTATAAAGAGGTACAGTTTGTGTGTTTGTGTGTTTGTGACGTTGTAGGGGGTAATCTCTGAATCTAATGGACTGATTTAAAAAAATATTTCTGTGTTGAATAGTCCATTTATCGGGGAGTGTCATAGGCTATATAGTATCATGCTATGACTAATAGGAGCGGAGCAGTAATGAACTACGTTTAAAAAAGAGACGCTTTTTTTCCGCCGCCTAATGAAGTGGGCACGGGTCAGCTAGTATAATATAAGTGCATAAAATCTTATCAATCACCTATTGGTTCATGAACTCTGTGCAAATAAATAATATATTGGCAAGTATGTGATAATAAACAAAGGGCAAAGGGCTAAATGATAAAACACACATAAATAGTACAAACATTATCTTTAAACTTTATATAAGTACTGATGTATAACTGCGATATACTACTTGCTAGGGAGTCTTAAAAAAGTAAGTATTGCATTTAATTGTGTTTCGTCATTGCATATCTATACTTAGCTGGATAGTATTTAATAGTGATGTTAATAATTTACTTAATCACATTACGGAAAATAACTAACCCCCGTTTTCTGAATAAAGTGTGAAAACTCTTGTCAACTATCATTTTCACGAACTAAAATTTTACACTTGACACTTGATTAGTTAATTTTTACTTGATCAGTCATTTGGAAACTGGGGATAAGTCAACAAAGAAATGACTCATATTATTTTTTCAAGCTAGCCACTAGGATTTCTTTTAAGGTTACCTTCTATACGTGAATAACAGTTAAATAGAATACATTTAATCATGAAAAGAAGAAAGACAATGGAAAAAAAATATACTCGAGGCGGAGACCGAACCCGCGTCTTTGGACTATACGCGTCCAGCGCCATAACCTCTAGGCCACCCGAGTACCCGTCTCGACTACCAAATGTAACCATTGTTTTATACGACACCGGGCCGCAACTTAGAACTCAACTGTATAACGCCATCTAGGCGCGACAGCCGTAAACTTTCAATGTTGCAATTGAAGAGTCTACGTAATGGTACGTTTATATTAAATTACAAATAATAGTTATACCTAATCTTTATTGGTAAAAAAATATATGTCATTTGACATTTAATCATCTTTTACTACATTTAGGATGACGCTAGTTAAGTAGAAGTGCCTTAGTGAGATAAGTGACACTGCCAATTTTTATTTCCTTATTTAACTAATTAATACTCACGAATGACAGACAGATTTGAAAGCTCGTCCCATATCATAGTTGTCGAGCGGCGCGGCCAGCTCGCTCGACAAGCTAGATGAACTTTACCGATTTTTTTATGACTTAAATTAAAAGGTAAACAAATATGGCGTCGTGTCAACCAAAGACTAAACATTTAAAATATGTATAAGAAAGATAGTGGTTAAATCAAAGTAATTTATGCGTTTTCTGTAGCATACATTTGTCTAATGCTACTTTACGGAAATTTTCATCCACATCAAAGTGTGTTGATGTAAAAACTTGCCAATTTGCAAAATCTGGTGTTTGTTTACAAAGATAATCAAGTATAGCCCAAGTAACACATCAAAGCATTATAAGGGCCGAATAAGAGTATTCTTGTATCCTTTTAGCATTTTGAGTTAGTTTTATAGTCGCATTATAAACGTTTATATGGCTACTGTAATGCTTATTTGGGCACAAATTATACAGCTTTATGCCGTATATAGGTTCACAGTAGCTGGTTAATAGCATTACTGGCGCATTATATTAGCATTATTATGGTCAAGAAAGATGTCAATCGGATTAAAGAAGCATCATTTTGGTCAATAATATTGCCAATCGCATTAAGAAAGCATTAAAATGGTCAATGAGATAGCCTATTGCATTACAGAAGCATTATAATAGCAAAATTATTGATAGTGAAGATGCCAACGGCATTACAAAAGCATTAGACTAGCATTTAAATGTGCTAAAAGAATTATTGGAGCAATTTAAGTGTTCACACTTAGGAAACTTTATATTATTGCGTGTAAATTATTACAATAAAAACAAGAATAAGTAAAGACGGTCAAAATAAAACAGTGAGTGACGCCATATTATAATTTGCATCAAAACAAATTCATCGGATAAGTTTTTGACTCGTTTGTTATTTGTTGCCTTCAAATATTACTGCGCAGTGTAGTTTACTGTACTTGTTTATATAAGTTTCATTGAAAATTTTCACGCGCCTTCGATATTTTGTGGTTTTCATACAAAATGTTTTATAAAAATGATGTGTGTAAAACCAAAACAAATGTGTATTCCTAGTACAGAATAAGTTTTGAATAAATACAATCATAGTTTTGCTTGTACTATATTAAATTAAGTTATATAAATATTTTAAACTAGCTGACCCGTGCCCACTTCGTTGAGCAGCAAAAAAAACGCGTCCCTTTTATAAACATATTTCATTACTGCTCCACTCCTATTAGTCATAGCGTGATGCTACATAGCCTATGACACTCCCCGATAAATGGACTATTCAACACAGAAAGAATTTTTGAAATCGGTTCAGTAGATCCAGAGATTACCCCCTACAACGTCACAAACACACAAACAAACAAACACACAAACTTTACCTCTTTATAATATTAGTATAGATGACAATTCCTTTTATAAATAGATCCGAAAGAAAATATTTTTTGGTTATAAAATATTTACAAAATGGTGGTCAGCCTTAAGCAGCCCGGTGAGCCCAATTAATGCCACCAGCATTACAACTACTCACGTGTGATTGTTTAAAGAGCTATTAGCTACACAACAGCACTCAGTTCTTCCTTTAAAATGCAAGCATTATATTGATTCACATTTATGCTGTTCAACAGCATTAAGCTTTTACTTACCCCTTACAAGTGCTTTTACACAGCAAAAGGCACAAAAAACAGCTTAAAGCTGGATATCGGATTTACATGGCATTATAGTGGTTCACGTTTGTGCTGTAAAACAGCTTCAAGCACTTATTAACTACTTTAAAATGTCTTTGTAGAACCAAAAGCACTAAAAATAGCTAAAGGCTTTACAAAAGCATTCTGATATGCCATTATCCAACTGTTATACAGCGTAAAGCATTACAATGATTTTCAAATGCCATTGTTCAGCTTCAAGACGCTCGGTGAACTTATATAAGAGTTTGTACGGGTCTTAAGCTCTATATAAGTTCACTTGTTGCTTGTTAAAATGCTTTCTGTGTTACTTGGGAGATGCATGGATTATAAGTGTCTTCATAACTTACCTTTAATCTTATTTTACGACAGCCTTAGAGTCAGATAAAGTAGTAACACTCTCTATTTTTATCATATTTTCTATGTATCCCTCATCTAATAAATAAATAAGTAATACTCACGCATGACAGACAGATTTGAAAGCGCGTTCCATATCATAGTTGTCGAGCGGCGCGGCCAGCTCGCTCGCCAACATCTTGACGCAGACAGACTCGCAGGACAGAGCTAGTACGTTCACACGCACACGACCTAGCACCGGCTGTAGACCTAGGTTCACTAGGATTGTTGTTATTTGTGAGTTTATCTGTAACAAGAAATTATGGTATACAAGTACACGGATATACATCCATACTAATATTATAAATGGGAAAGTGTGTCTGTCTGTTTGTCTTTCTTTCACGGCAAAACGGAGCTACGAATTGACGTGATTTTTTAAGTGGAGATAGTTGAAGGGATGGAGATCTATAGATATAGCATATCGTACTTTTTTTTCTTTCTTCTGTGCCCAGTAAAAGGGGAACAGTGCTACCCCGAATTTAACGCAAGCGAAGCAACGGGCAAAAGTTAGTATTTTAATAGATTGACAATTCTAGTATGGGTGTGCTACAAAAACAAATAGGTATATAAGAACTTACCTGATTCTCACAATGTCTTTTAGAATTTTTGGTCATACGTTCAGATGCGGTGATAAAAGTAACTGATGTTATGCAATTATTTGATTTGTCATTCTCACTCCAACTTAAAGAACGATTGCTACCAGTATCTGTAAATAAAAACACGAAATTAATATTATTCCTTTTAGGAACGGTCGTCTTTTTAAGAGCCTTTTAGTCCCAGTGCTAGGTTGGTCTCCTCGCAGGGGTAAAGAAGGTTAATTAGGCCTGCCGCTCCCGAATTTTGTCCTTCTTCAGGGATATGATAATATGTTTTTCGGAAATTCCTTTGGTACTAATTCTTTGTGATAACATATTCTTGTTCACAATTAAAAATATATTTAGAGGATAGAACATAACAGACAGTGAAGGTGACCGCTAACGCGATGTAAGGGGGCCTCCTTTAACCTACATCTAGGTTGTAAGTTCCAGACGCTGTCAAGTGTTCCATCCTCTATCACGCGATGGACCCGCACGGAGGATCCATGGAATGCTAAGATTAGGTCTAATATTTCTAATATTAACTACAACAAGCAAGATGATAATGATGATATTCATTAGCCTAATGTTAAGCATTGATTGTTAGGGTTATTTAATATCATAATCATAACAGCCCATTAATATCCCACTGTAGGGACGGGCCTCCTCCCGTGACGGAGGTATACTTGGCCTACTAATACCACGCTGGCCAGACGAATTGGCACAGGGTTTAATTTCAAGTTTTCCTTCTTTTCATTTCGTAAAGATAATATTCACGGATAGTCGCTAAGTCGGTTTTTACGACACCCATGGGATGAGATGGGGTGGTGAAACATTGTATTCTTACTCCGTCACCACACGGAGAATATATACAAGATATAAAATGAAAATCTTACTCTCAGGACTTCTGACGGCATCAGGATTAAGTTTTTGTTTGATAAAATCTATTACATCTATATATGGCACCTTGTATTCTCTAAACCTGCGGAAAATATAACGATGATTAGCTTCTGATATTGTAATGGTTTGTAATAGGTGCAATATGTGACAACGAAAAGTGAAAAAACGAATACCACGACCCCGAAAGTTTACTACAACGAATCACGTAACAACGAAGTCATGCGACCTCGCATAACACGACCCCTTTTTTCTTTAATAGGAATCACTTAAAAAGGAATAAACGCCACAACGAATAACATAGCACCGAAGTCATGCGATCTCAAATAACACTTAACTTAAATAACACGTTGTTTCACTTTTCTTTGTCACATATTACACTCGTTTTTAATATAAAAAAAATAGTTGGGTTGTATTAAGGCTAAGTAAAGATTTAAATAAGTCAAGCTTTAGTCTTTTACTAACTAAATTTCCCTAGTGTTTTGTCTCTTACGTAGGCTAGGGCTGCGGGAAATCATGATTTTTCTTTCACAGCCCTGGTCATCATCTGACTTAATTTAAAAAGTAATCTAACCTAATTCAAACTCATACGGATGCAATTATTTCTCCTTGCTGAATTTTTTTTTCAAAAAAAAAAAACAAAAAACACTATGCTTTTTGAATCCCTGAACTGTTTATTAAGAAAAAAGATGTAAGTAGACTCACGAGATAAAAATAAACAAAATAGTGCAAATATATAAAACAAATACGTACCTAAGCCCCTCGTAACAGATGACCCTGACGGCAGTGTCATCACACAGCAGCACGAGGCGCGCGCGCGTGTGCTCGTGCGCGCTGTCGTGCGCCGCCGCGTACACACACGCGCTGTAGCCGCGCGCCCACACGGCACGCGCTAGGTGTGCGCGGCGTGTGGCGGCCTGGCCTGACCGACCTGCGCCACACGCGCCCCACACGCACACGCAGATCAGCGGGGACTAGGGGCATAACGTTGGTAATTAAGATACAGTTCAGATAAAGGATATCAAAACTTGTAAATCATCGGCATACATGTCTCGCATCTGATCGTTACATTAATAAAATATAAAGGGTCCCCAGTGTTGAGCCCTGAGGTACTCCTCTCTTGATATATGTATATGAGGACAGTGATTGGATTCATAGGAAAACATTATCTATACCTAACCTCAGCATATGGTTTTAAAGGTAACTATGTATGGAGCTTTCTAACTAAAACTGAACTAACGAACCAGGTCGAGAATGGAGAAACCTAGTCGAGATTATCGAACAGGAACGACTTAAGTACTAACAGATTTAAAACTACCGCGATTTGTATACATAAATAAAGCTCGGAGAAAAACCTAGATATTTTTCCAATTAATATCTAGGCTAAGTAGTATGTACTACAAGTAAGACCCGTACAGAATATAGTATGACTTAAGTAATGTCTTCTCACTAACCTGACCATTCATGGATGCCAGAAAAACACTGTTAATTTTAATTGGGTTTACAACATTCTGATTTTATTCGTTAAATTAGATAGGCAGCTATTTTAATTGGGTTTACAACATTCTGATTTTATTCGTTAAATTAGATAGGGCAGCTGAAAGCTCAAGTTAGTTTACTAGTAAAATACACATACCTCTATATGACTCGAAGGCACGGATAATTCTATTTCCCGTTTCTTCAAAATGTTAGCCATTCTCTCTAATGACATCGAAAATCCAACAGAACTTGTTCTTAATTCACAGTTTTCGTGTTCCTTCTCCGTTTGGGCTACTTTCCAATATTCTTCTACAAGTACATCGTATCTGAGGAAAAAAATTAAAGTCGTATTAAACCGTAAGACAGTAAACATAATATTTACTTACTAAAGTATACAAAAATAATTCTTATATTCATTTTAAAAACAAGAAACCATTATCCTCTTGAAAAAAAAGGCCTTACCTTCCCCCAGCAGCAATAATAGTGCCAGATTTATGTTTCGCAGTGGGCTTATCTGTATTCCTTATAACTGACATCTGCCAAAATATACCACTGTTCTGTGTAGCGTTGTATGCGAGGAACGGAGCCACTGTTATGGGACACTGGAAAAAAAAACATAATATAATATTAATATTATTGTTCAAAATAATTTATAAAATATCTAGGAAAGTAACCACATCAATCCATCTTCGATAGATGATAGAATATATTAGTTGATAATTGTCGATCGATTGAATTGAAAACTTAAATGCCGTCGCTAAGCGTCGTAGCACAAATAACGTAACGTAAACGATCGGCTCCGTATCAGTATTCTTTGTATGAAACTCCTTATTTCAACGCACACTAATCGGATACGTAACGTAATCGGATTTTTGACGTTTGACACCGAGGAAAAAGGCGAAGCGATGCCGATCCGTTTACGTTACGTTTTATGTGCTATGACCCTCAATGGCCTCGACTGATTGAATAATCGATATTTTATTTCCATAAAACTTCAATCAATCAATCCTATCACGTTAATCATAACTCACTAAGAAAATTTGGCGAACACATTTGGCGGTTTTGAACATTCTATTAAATAAAGGTTTAGATTAGCACGTGCACCTATATGAACAGACTGACGACGTCACAACTATATTTGCAAAAATTCTTAATAATACGGAATAATACCGGAATACTTTAGGGAAAATTTCAATAAATCGGATTTATTCAAAATTGATTTAATTAATATTTTTATGTTTTATTTGCTGAAAAAGGGTCGTCGATCGCCGCCGCCGCCGCTACAACTTTGTGTGCCGGCCGCCTCGTCGCGGCACAAATCAAATTTATTTATAGATAAAATATTACATAACAAAATAAAGTATAATATCAATATAAATTATCAATGTTGCCTGGTCAAACTAAACAGAGCTTGTACTATCGGTACCGGACAAAAGGCATAAATAGTTTATTTACAATTATTTATACCTACTAATTATAATTATACACATCCATACTAATATTATAAATGCGAAAGTAACTCTGTCTGTCTGTCTGTTACTCTTTCACGCCTAAACGGCTGAACGGATTTCGATGAAATTTGGTACAGACAATCTTTAGACCCTGAGAAAGAACATAGGCTACTTTTTATTAGCAATCAAATTATATTTTGATTTCATAGAATTTTGGCGGGAAAGCTGTGTCACGTGACCTGTGACGTCATAGGTCACGTGACCTGTGACGTCATAGGTCACGTGACCCGTGACGTCATAGAATTTTGACAGATGAGTCGTGACGTCACAGAATTTTGGCGGGAAAATATTTTTTGACAGTTGAGTCGTGACGTCATTGAATTTTTGACAGATGAGTCGTGACGTCACAGAATATTTGACAGATGATTTGTGACGTCATATTATTTTGGCGGGAAAATATTTGATACCTCTGTCACTTTTGACAGCTGTCAATTTTGACAGATAGGCGTGACGTCATAGAATTTTTGACAGATGATTTGTGACGTCATATTATTTTGGCGGGAAAATATTTGATACCTCTGTCACTTTTGACAGCTGTCAATTTTGACAGATAGGCGTGACGTCATAGAATTTTTGACAGATGAGTCGTGACGTCACAGAATTTTGGCAGAAAAATATATTTTGACAGCTAAGTCGTGACGTCATTGAATTTTGGCGGGAAAAATAGTATTAAAACAGCTGAATAGTATAAAAAATTTGGCGGGAAAATAAATAGGTTTGTACAGGACCCTCGGTGCGCGAGTCAGACTCGCACTTGACCGGTTTTTTAGCTGTGGGTCTGATATATCTAGAGAGCTTAAATTCGTAATTGTCAACGTATTTCATCATAACAGCCCATTAATGTCTTACTACAGGGACGGGCCTCCTTCCTTGACGGAGGGATACTTGGCCTACTAATACCACGCTTGCAGACGGATTGGTATAGGGTTTAATTTCAAGTTTTCCTTCTTTTTATTTAGTGAAGATAATATTCACCTTATTTGTTAGGCACTAAAGTGACACACCTTTGCTTATCCTATCCTACTAATATTATAAATGCAAGTTTGTGAGGATGGATGGATGTTTGTTACCCTTTCATGCAAAAACTACTAAATGAGTTTTGATGAAATTTGGAATATAGGTAGTTTATGGTGTAAAATAACAATTAAGCGGGTAATACCGCGGGCATCAGCTAGTAATAAATAAAAACATAATAATATACATTTCATAGCACATAAATATATCACGTGACAGTCGATCAGTTGAAAAAATCCCAAAGTTACGGTATATTTCAGTATTATTCCGAAATATTTGACCTGCATTAATCGGATTTTTTCACGCTAGCATCTATAGTCACGACCTAGCACGCAGAGCGATGTCAGGCATACTGACCTCACAACCCAAAGCCCTCGCGTTCCTGACAGTAGCCTCTAAGTCCTGCAGACACAGCTGCAGCTCGGGCGCGCACACGAGCGGCGCCACCAGCTCCCGCAGCTCCGCCGCGCTCACCTGCGCCTCCAGCAGGCGCAGCAAGTTGGACACGTCGCGACCTGACACGCACAGGGATGTCAGGTGCGTTTGTACTTGCAGGCTGGACAGCTCACCTGGGAACAATGAAATAATATTATATGCGATGACTCTTTCAATTTGTTATTTAATTTTATGACGAAAAGAGGTAAAAATTAGTGAAAAAAATATGGTAAAATTTCTTAAACGGATAGTTTTCAATGTCTTTTTTTTTGTACCAGTAAAAAAAATGTTACCTCTTTTCGTAATAAAATTAAATAACAAATCGAAAGGGTGAAGTTAAATATTACAGAGTTAACGTATTTTAAAAAAAAAACATGACAAAAACAGCAATTTTTTATGACATTTCTGTAGACTTGGATATAAATGAATCTACGGCACACTTACCAGAACTAACTTCAACAAGTACAGGATAAATATCGGCGTGCTTATCGACGGGTACTCCGCAAGACACCAGCAAAGTCTTCAATAGTTCTGTATGGTTCAATTGTATTGCCACTTGGAGTTTGCTTTCGGCTGCCGCTCTGCTTGCTACCACTAGGAGCTCCGCGTCTAACCATAGTGAATCTGTCAAGAAAAAGAAAACTTGTTAAAAATAATATTTAATAAATACTACTGTATATTTGCGATTTTGGCTAATTGAACGTGAGAGATTGCTATAATATCAGCCAATTGACGTCCACTGCTAGACAAAGGCCTCCTACAAATATTGTAAATTGAATAAAACCTATTTAATTCGTGCCATGAGTAGGTCGATGTCTCCAGCAAGAGGCTATCATGGTCGGGTCCACCGCTTTGCCCGCTTAATCCACCTCCTTGCAGTAATCTATACTAATATTATAAAGAGGTAAAGTTTGTGTGTTTGTGGCGTTGTAGGGGGTAATCTCTAGATCTACTGCACCTATTTTAAAATTCTTTCTGTGTTCAATAGTCCATTTATCGGGGAGTTTCATAGGCTATATAGTATCACGCTATGACTAATAGGAGTGGAGCAGTAATGAAATATGTTTAAAAAACGGTCGGCTAGTAAGTAAATATTACTGTATTCAGGTAGAAGGATACAATAGCTAGTGAAATTACAGGCTATAAGACTTAAGAGTTCATAGCTAGGGTAAGCTTTGCTGTGCACTGGCATAGCTGACGGTTCGCGAAAAACTTAAAGATTTTTACCTACGTCACAAGCAAAAGTTGTATAATGTTAATTACCAGTTTTCGGTGTAACAATATCGAAGGCACACTCGATTATCTCTTTGGGATGAAATCCTTTGTACTTCTCTCTGTAAACTCTTTCGACCACAAAGCGACGCATGTATTTAGTGCCAGTGTATGCTGTATACCTGCAAATTACAAACATAAAATAAATTGCTTATTTTTAACATGTCGTTAAACTTCTAACAATACAAAATAAAATTCTTACGATTCAACATTATACAAACGGGATATTAACGCGCATTTTATTTACCTTTATTTTACTTGACAACAAGTCAGGCCAGTGCAACCTGTGCCGAAACATCAAGGAAAATAAAGGTAAATAACATGGGCGTTAATATCCCGTTTATATAATATTTATAATAATGAAACGCGATAGTTTAAAAGTTGTAAGTAGTATTCAACGTTTAGATCTCGCGTAATCTTACTCGGCCGGTTTGCAGCTATCTTTGAAACTTGTTTGCTAATGTATTAGAACTAAGAATACAACCACACCCCGCCATTTAGTTCCAAAAATTACATCCGCGCAGCCATTTGTAACCACTTCAAGCCGGCCAACTTGCATTGCGCGTACTGTAGCACTGAACGATTGATATTTTTATGATTTGAATACCAAAAGTAATCACACCATTACAATTGAATAAGCAATACATTTAGTAAAATTATAATTTTAAATACCCACCTAGCAAAAGGCAGTCTCAAATCGTGCGGTAAATGACAAACAGCTCCCGAAGAAGTCATCACTTTCACAGCGTTGCGGTATTTGTCCCATCTCTTAGCTCGAGGCGTTAGTAGAGGCAATGAGAATTCTGTAGCACCGTGACTGCGAAACACCTAAAATAGATAAGTAGCTGCTGAAAATGTGACAACTTAAAAAAAAAGATTTTCAAATTTTGTTATTTGCGATATTGACCCTTTGAAGTTTGGGTATTATAATGAAGATAAAGAAAAGTATCCTGTTTACAATTAAGAAAGTAATATAATATCTTTTTGGGGCAATGCAATCTAGCTCAGCGATTCTTACGTTAACATTTTAGTATGGTGCACTAGTGTAGTGGGGTGGCTGTCTATTACCACCGGAGGAAAATCTCCGTTGATCATGTTCGACGCCAGAGGATACTAATGATGTTCAAACGCAGATCTTAAATTCCCCATCCGATATGCCTATTATTACCTTAAGCACAGCACTTTTAACAGCGTCAAGCAGCGGTCCATGCTTGGGCGAGTCGTTGTGATGGTAGGTGTAGTCGTGAGCGCGCGACAGTGTCTGGTCGAGGCAGGCGGCCACCAGGCGCTCGTACGGTCTCGCTCGCTCGCTCAGCGCGTGCGCCAGCAGCCCCGCCAGCGCTCCCTCGGGGACCGCGCGTGGCACGTGACTGCAGCTTAGGAGCTCAGCACAGCTGGGTCGGAGAGACGGCTCGTGCTGCAGTAGCCAGCTGCGACCAGACATAGACATTACAAAGACGTCTTCACTCTCGGCTCCTTCACTAAAGATTATGCCCACTGTCGTGGGAACTTTCACAAACATACAGCATGCGCAATCTTACTCATCCGGCCTGAATATAGCTATCATGGACGATGGTACCCGCTCATGACCGTCATAATGTTACGCTACGTTACATAATGTCAAATAACAGAGAAGAGGGCAAAAGACAAAAGCTGTTCGCAATCGGGCAGTGCCTAATTATCTCTAAGCAATTGCCGTGAAATAGCGGTAGTTTAATAATACCATAAATAATTAAAGTTTTTATACACATACACAAAGATCCAACAAATTTAAAACCGACTTACCGTATAACATGAATCTGTTTTCCATTCTCCTCCGTCTCATAATTCTTTGGTAGTTTCATATCTTTACTCCTCAAGTCACTTAGTACCAACATCCTTTCCATCCCTGTATCCAAAGGTGGATGAAACATCTCAAACAGGATGATTCCCAGCGAATAAATATCCACTTTCTGATTGTATATGATTTTAGTTGTAGCTTGAAGTAGTTCTGGAGCTACATAGAGTGCTGTGCCGATCTGTGAACGATATTGATAGTCTAATTAAGCTTGACTTACACATATAATATTTTACCTATAACGCTTAGGTATAACTAGAAAAATCCGAAAAGAAGAAAGACAATGGAAAAAATTGATACTCGAGGCGGGACTCGAACCCGCGTCTCTGGACTATACGCGTCCCGCGCCATGACCTCTAGGCCACCCGAGTACCCGTCCCGACTACCAAATTTGACCATTGATTTATACGGCACTGGTCCGCACACAGAAATCTAAATAAAAGGAGAAATGGTATGACGGGGTTTTCTTGTCAAAGCAATATGATTAGACCGATTATATAGCTAAAAATGGCTGTCACCTAGGTTTAGCTGTGTTTTGACAACGACCGGGATAACATATAAAATGCCGAGTTGTTCAGTGGTTGCCTGTAAAAATAAGAGCAATAAAAAAAACTTTATTAATAATGGAATCACTTACCATATCTTAGTACATGTATTTTATTGTATTTACCTCTAAAATCATGAAAAAATAATTTTCGATGTCCTCACTATGTTATTTTCATATTAGGATAATTAAGTACTATAATATTTTTGTAACATATACATTGCTTCTCTAATGTTGTGTAAACTAGTCATTCAATGAATATATGAAGCAATGAACTATTCGCTCAACGATATTACGTATGACAAGTGGTTGCTAACCGTGATCGCTCTAACAACCAAACGATAGTGACGACCCGTTCATGACTACGACTCTATCGTTTTCGATAAAAAGTCGTGTATTGAAGGAATTTTAAATTGTAAAAGTTTTATTAAGTTAAATGAAAAAAATATTTTTTTTAAATGTTAAATTATGTAATTTCAATATAAGTATTACAATGTTGAAATAATATCCTAAATCAAAGGCGGCGTAAGTATTCTAGAACATAAAGGTTTAAAATGGTCATTAGAGTGGTTTTAAAAGTTTTTTTAAAAGCTCATACATTTATTAGCACACACAGCTTTTCGTCAAAAGTCGTGGTTTAAAGTCGGCTAGGCTTTACCGACTGTGGCTAAATTATCGCTAGCTCTCCCTCACAGGTGCGTTAATTTTGTATGACAACAGTCAAAATGTTACAAACTGCTGCGACAATAAGGACGCAAAAGAAGTATGACGCTTGAGTTCCTTCAACCTGCGATATTACGACATCAGTTCACGGATTAATTTGTTTCACGACATGTACGATCTTATACACACTGTCGTGAATATTATTTTACAAAAGTATTGTACAATTATATATTATTACATTATACATATTTATATAAAAGAAATTATTATTTATATTTATAAGTAAGTATTTATTTTTTAATAAAATAAGTGTAAGTCTTGTCTATCGATATATTTTATTAATCATCTATCGATAAGGTCAACGCCTAGCATAAATGTAATTTTTTTACATGTAGTAGTTTTAAATTGTAGTAGTTCTTCTATCTAAATTTATTTTAGTTTATTTTATTTGTTTAAATATAGTAGCGCTGATTGGTTCGCTGTGACACCGTGTAAGGGAGATATTTCAAGGAGAAACGAGACAGAGTAATTGCGTTCATTGATAATCTAGATGTAACTGAGAACAGTACTCTATTCGTATATTCTATTGCTGTGTGTGTTAAAAAAACTGGCGACATTAGGTTTCCATACAAAATGACAATCAGGGCACATCTCCTTTGTTCAGATATCTGTGGGTCCGCAACTTAGAACTCAACTGTACAACGCCATCTAGGTGCGCCACTAACCGGCTGGTCTAAAGTCGAAAAATCCCAAATGGTCCTCGGGGCGGGCCAGGAAAGCTAAAGTAACAGTTTCGGTGAATGCGTGTGCCACTTTAAGCTGACGAAGCACGAAGAACTGACAGTCGTTGAGGCAGAAAAGTTCTGGAATGGCAACTGGAAGGCATTCCAGAACTCCAGAACAGAGAGACCGCGCAGGGTGAAAATGGCTGATATGACGTTGATAATGATTCACCTACACAATAACTTCCAGATTTATGTATACCCCCCCAACAACTTCATGGCAACAAGAAAAGTAAAGAAAAACAGTTGAATCTCACATACCTGGCCGGTTAGAGAACCACCAACATCTTCATGTCTTGCCTTTTCTGTAAACAAATTATAAAATAATCATCATAACATCCCATTAATGTTCCACTGCAGGGACGGGACTCCTCCCGTGCCGGAGGGATACTTGGCCTACTACTACCACGCTGGCCAGACGAATTGGTATAGGGTTTGAATTCAAGTTTTCCTTCTTTTTGTTTCGTAAAGATAATATTCACGGATAGTCCCTTAGTCGGTTTCTACGACACCCATGGGATGAGATGGGGTGGTGATATACTGTATTCTTATTCCGTCACCACACGGAGAAGTTAAGGCCAGAGCTCACATAATAAAACAATCGTACGTTGATGCAGGGATGTAATCTGTAAACTCAGAGACACAATAAACATCAAAAGCATAGCTGTGTCTGCTCAAAAGAACAGAAAAACGCTAAAAATAAAACAACATTACTTTCATAAAAACTATTTAATCCATACTAATATTATAAATGGGAAAGTGTGTCTGTTTGTCTTTCATTCACGGCAAAACGGAGCGACGAGTTGACGTGATTTTTTAAGTGGAGATAGTTGAAGGGATAAAGAGTAACATAGGCTACTTTTTTTTTCTTTTGTGCTCAGGAAAGGGAAACACATTAAAGAGAAAAGCCGCAGGCTAGTAGTATATAATTTTCCTTACCGTCAAGAGGCAGTGCTGTAAACGCTTTGGTAGCAAGTCCAAAGTCCCCAATTTTGACATGATCGTTGGAGTCCAGGAAAATATTGACCGGCTTCAGATCACGGTGGATCATACCACGCTGGTGTACGTGGGCAAGACCTTCCACTATTTCTCTGTACAAATATAAAAACAGTAATTATTATTTATTTTTTTATAATTAATGCACACAATTAATTGTTGCGAATGAAAATGATATAAACACTAATGATACAGCAAGTTTAAATAAGCGATCTTTGTTGGTCTGTGGGATCGTTATGTCGGGGTCGAAGTGCATCCTTGAGGGTCCTTAAAGTGGAGGAGCAGAAGAAAATAAGAAGATAAGAACGGCCTCTGTGGCGTAGTGGTTATATAACATGACTGCTACGCAGAGGTCTCGGGTTCGATTCCCGCTCAATGCAAATTTTTGTGTGCATGAACATGATTATTTGCATTGGTCTGAGTGTATCTATTTATATTATGTATGTATTTACAAAAAAAAATGTATATGTACTAATATCCGTTGTTCTGTTACCCATAACACAAGCAGGTTAAGCTTAGCTTACTTTGGGAACAGATGGCGCTGTGTACAAATGTGAATAAAAAAAATGTCGAATATAAAAGCGCAAATGTCAAAGAGCCTGGGATCGCGTACCCAGAGAGACTTATGTTCATTCATCATTTCATCATTTTTCACTATAATACATACCTAAATAGCCTCCAAGCTCTATAGCTCTCCTGGTACAAGCCAGCATCTATAGCTTGTCTTAAGGTATGCTTCTCACAAAACTCCATCTGTATGTACAACACTTGACGCATTCTCTCACTTCTGGATGGTACTTTAGGCGCATCGATAACATCTTCTGATGGCAATGTTTGAGATTGATTTGAGTCTACTTCGAATTCTATACCGCTGCTTGATTCGTCTTCGGGGCTGTTGAATAGAGAAGTAGGTATAGTTTTAGTTAAAATTTTATTTTTCTTTAATTTATTATACAGCTTAAGGGTAGTTCTACTTATAGCCGCATGGGTAGCGACCACCGTACCCAGGATTACCTTGACTCACGCAAACAGCCATCCAAGCCCCGTATAGTGTCTCAAAGTACCGACAATGCGACAATGATCAAAAAGATCAACCAAGTGAGAGTATGACTCGCTTAATGAATGTGGACAAGGTCCAATCTGTTTGCCAGGATCGCGACAAGCGGCGTTCTGTCGTCTTTGCCTACCCCGGAAGGGATAAAGCGTGAGTTTATGTATGTATGTATGTATGTAAGTGAGGGTAGTTTTTAAACCACACAATGCAGTCTTCGCGACGACTTTCTAACAAGTCGGCTGACACGTCGTCGGACAGAAATATTAGACATTTGCATCTTATTAAATATTTATATTATTATCATAATCCAGTACATACCGCAAGGAAAACCTGACTTAAAAAAATGAATCGTGATACTTTGCTCTATTCTTGGAAAATAATAGTTTTCAAACCTAATTGATACTTACTTCATAATAGTAAACCACGGGTCTGGTTCATCATCTTCATCACTTTCCTCGCTGTCTGAAGTAGAATTAGTTTTTTGAACAGGACCTTCAGACATGGACCATTCCACTTTTACTTCTTGTCCTAGTTTCGCAACCACACCTAAAAAAAGCGAAAATATGAGAAACCGATTAACAAAATATAATATTATTAATTATTGTCTATGAAATAAATGTGACAATATAAAAAATCAAAAAGTTGTAATATGTGACAAAACGTTGTTAAATTTTGTTTAAAAAAAATACAACATCAGACTTAAGTCCCACCACAGAGAAAGGTATACTCCAGAGATGGGTCTACTAAAATTATGTTACTCAAATTTTAAACTATTGCGATTAGTATATACCGCGAGTAAGACCCGTATAAAATAGTATTATGTTACTCAAAATCCCCTCTAACAGTACAGGAATAGCCTTAATACATTACCTTCTATGTTTTGTGCTGAGTCATCTTCGTCAAAGTAATCTTTCATATTAGCAGCAGGTAAAGGGAATAAACACAAAGTTAATTAAATGTAAGTACCTAACGTTCAATCAGATAAATGAATTTTAAACAACGCTCAGCTTTAAAGTTCAATATTGTAAGATCTTTTAGCTACTACCGATATTTTTTACTAACAATAAGCTGTCGCTCATATTTAGAATGACATCGCAGACTAAGCACCTGAAGTTGCTAGCGTTATATTGCAACTGGTGCTTATTGTAATCAAGTCAAAACTTCAATAACTTCAATCAAAAACAAAATACACGTATTTTGCTACCTGGATTTTTTCAGATTTTAATTTAGGGAATATAAAATTAATTATTACGAATAATGTAATAATGATCTTCAGCATATAAAAGAACATAAACTAACCTTCTAAACTGTCGCCTGGTCTTCTAACACTAGTCACTTTACTCTCTACACAGCTCTCTGGTTCCTCTTGCTCTATCGTTGACTCGATCCACGCGTTGAAATACCTGATGATATTAGGAAAATTGTTTCAGTACATAATGGAAATAAACTGGAATGACATAAGTTTAGGTGGTATTAGTAGGCCAAGTATCCCTCCGTCATGGGAGGAGGCCCGTCCCTACAGTGGGACATTAATGGGCTGTAATGATTATGATGATTATGATGACATAAGTTTGAAACTGTGATGTATACCACTTTGACAGGATGGAATAATCCGACGGAAAAACATATTCAAAAACCTATTATATGGTAAGCTTAAAGTCATCTTTACAAAATCAAAAGACAGAAACTTATCTAGGGACTTTCATCATCATCATAACAGCCCATTGATGTCCCACTGCAGGGACGGGCCTCCTCCCGTGACGGAGGGATACTCGGCCTACTAATACCACGCCGGCCAGACGGATTGGTATAGGGTTTAATTTCAAGTTTTCCCCCTTCTCACCTCGTAAAGATAGTAGTTACGGTTATTCCCTTAGTCGGTTTTTACGACATCCATGGGATGAGATGGGGTGGTGACATATTGTATTCTTACTCCGTCACCACACGGAGAATGGAAATATGACATTAATAGCCTATAATAATAAGAACTGCTTACCTTACAACGTTTTCATGGTTCAATCTAGATAACAGTTTAACTTCACGAGTTATTTTCTTGTTTAATTGGACGCTCTCCGGGTTAAGCTTGACGCGCTTTATGGCGTAGAAGCCGCCGTCTAATTTATTCTTTACCTGGCGAATTAATCAAAATTTAATTTAATCTTTAATTATTATTAAACGGGTATTTAACTTTAATAGTTGTGAATGTAAACAGGAAAAATAAAACGGATATTTTAATTATTTTAACAGTGAAAGAATTAAAATAGCCGCATTTGTCGTATACCTGACGAGCTGCGAGGCAGAATTATTTTATTTATTTATTTATTATCACACATACAATTATCACCTATTAGTGGCCGGCATTAAATCAGCGTCGTGGCAGACCACTTATGAAGTAACGACATGAGCTGAACAGGGCACAAAAAACTGACCATGGACCAAAACATGTGGACGTCAGTGGGAGAGCCTATGCAAAGCAGTGGTAAAATAGAGACTAACACTAACTAACTAACCTTCAACACATCACCGAAAGCACCTTTCCCAAGCCACGTTAGTACTTCGAACTCAGCGTGTAATCTTGAATGGCCGTTGCTTATTAGACTGGTTTGATGAATTTCTTTTACAGCATCATCCTATTGAATAAAAACAATTTTATTTGTACAGTACTTATATTAGGTCTTTACCTATAAAATTGCCGATTTTTATTGAGATTTTATGCGAAGTTTGATTTTTCATACTAACGTTTTCTTAGTTTATTCAATAATTATTTAACTTAATAGAATGAAATTTAGTATAAGTAATAGCGCACATCTTAGCTAACTTTTAGCATTTTAATCTTGAGAAAAAAAATATAAGGAAAGAAGTTACATTTGTTTAAATGGTAAAATCCGCTGGTTTAAATTGGACCCATATGTACAGGCTTATTACTAATACAAATAATAATTATTTTTATTAATTATCTTTTGTAAGTTGTTGGTAATGTCCTGTATTTACCAAAATATAAAAATAAAACAAACAATCTATGTTTAAAAAAAAAATAGAGGCTAAAGAATGCGGCGAAAAAAAAAATGTATAAGGTTTTGGTCACCATACTGACCTAACCTAACCAACTGTTTCGGACTTTTACCTTAATATGTATTAAAGATCAATCTTCAATGAGTTTTGACTAACATCGATGGTCAAAACCACTTTTGACTGCAAAAACAGTCAATAAGGGTTTTGACTAAGCACGTCGGTCAAAACCACTATTGACTGTTTTATGCAGTTAAAAAGGGTTTTGACCGGCCATGAGTTTTGACTGTAACATATGCATTATATGTATGTACTGCTTAATTTAAACATGCAACTCACCTCCGAGCCACTACCACCATCGTCCTTCTCATGAACGCTGACAGCTTTCGTTGGACTATCCACCAGAAATACGTGATTAAGAAGTTGTTCTGCAGACCACTGGGAACGTTCGTCCTCCGTTAAGCACCTGAAGAGAAATTAACACATTCAATAAAATAATACTCAATCATTTCAATAAAATTATATGTTTATAACTTACTAGCTGACCCCTGCCCACGCGGCGAAAAATACGCGTCCCTTTTTTAAACATATTACATTACTACTAAATTCTTTCTGAATTTTTAAAATCGGTTTATTAGACCCAGAGATTACCTCTTAATAATATTAGTATACTTAGATTGACGTCACATTAAATCTACGTACCCCCGGTTTCTGAATGACTAATCAAATCAAAATCAACTAAGCAAGTGTCAAAACTATCATTTTCAGGAACTAAAATGACAGTTTTGACATGACTGTTTGATGACTTAATTAGTTGATTTTAACTTGATCAGTCATTCAGAAACCGGGGGTTAGCCTAAGTTTACATAATTTAAAATGTAGAATAGTTAACCACCCCGCTTTTTCAATTCCCATGCGTCTATAATAGCGAAAGATAATTTCTCTAAAACCAAATGTGGACGAATATATGTATATAAATGCCTCGGTGGCACGGAGGTCGGGGAAGTGGCTGCCGTGCTCGATGTCGCGGGTTCGATTCCCACGCAGGGCAATTTTTTGTGTGAACCACAAATTAAAGTCGTGAGTTAGAGATGTTTATAGTGCGGGAATAGTCTATTAAAAAAAATACAATAAAAAAGTGTACAGTACCCCCGGCAAAGTTTACAAAAGTCGATGTGCAATATTTACGGCCGGGTACGGTAAATTTGTCTCGTGTCAATTGAATTAGTGTTTACCTGGTAAGAAAGTCTTGCGCAGCACTTGGAAGGTCAGGCGGTATGTCATAGTAAATTCGATCTTGAGACAACATAGATAGTAGTAATTGTCCCGTGAAGAAAATATCTAGGGCTGTATTTCTCCTGAAAAAAATATATTCACTTCTGATTGTTCATAACTTATGAAAAACAATTTCTTTTTTTTAATTTTCAGTGCAAAATATGCTTTTTTTCTTTCTTCCTCGTGCCCTAAGTAACAAAACTCTTAAAACTCTTCATATGTTTTACTATGACAACAACCAAATAGTTGAAATTCACTCACTTTTTGAAGTACCTACACCCTTTAAACCAAAGGCAAGGGGACTTTCTATTGAAATGCAAGTAAATACATAGCTACGGGTACAAAAGTATACTGTCAGGTTTTTTTTCAAAGATTTGCAAATGTTGCAATTATTTCACTTTTTATTCCACCAGTGGTATAAGAAAGTGAACCCTATCATTACTCTATAATAAACAAAGACAGACCTACCTATCTTACCTGTCAGAAACAACATTATCATCCAACATCTCCGCCATCCTAGCATCCAAGCCAGCGCCAACAAGCTTGACATTACCGAAATCATCCAAATAAACATTTTCAACTCTCACATCCCCGTGTGACAATCCTACTGAATGCAACACTTTTAATCCACTTAGCACCCCGAGGGCAACATGCCGAAGCAATTTGATCCCTTCGCACTTTTCACTATACCCAAAAATTCGTTTTTTGACGCACTTTAATGAACTGCCCAAAACGAAACTTCGAAATAAATATATATGCTGTTTTGTATTTCGTTTGGTCACTTCTTTACATATTTCCATTGCTATGTATGGTATTAGGCTATGGTGGTTCAGTCTTGATATTGTTTTTAAGTCTGTCTGTACGTTGTTTAGTTGTCGGTTACGAGTTTGGAAGTCTAAGGCGGGAGGTATGATCCATTTTTTAGCTATTAACCTTTCTCCTTCGTCGTCTATCGCTAGGTATGTTGTTGAGCCGTTTGATGAATGGCCTGTAACATAAATGTTTCGATTAGTCTTGCTTTTATTTTAGCTGCTTTTGCATGTCTGTCAACGCCCCATCTTATATCATGAGAGTCATAAAACTCTACGAGAACAAAATAAAGAAAACTTGAAACACAATATTAAACCGACATGACAGAGCCAAAGTAATATTAGTTAGGTAGTAGTAAATTTTTCCTTCATCACTGACGGACAGTCATATCCCTGAATAGCACATTGGCTGTTTTAAATGAAAAGGTCCGAATCTTCCCCATCTTTATACCAAATACTGATTGCATCAATTGGATGCCACAACCAAATGCCATCTATTGAAATATTTTTTAATTTTCGCTACACATAGGATGATCTAAATCTAACGTCAAAATTTACACACATCATCATCATACCAGCCAATCGACGTCCACTGCTAGAAATAGGCCTCCTCCCAGTATTGCCAACAAAAAATTAAAATTTACACACGATTTTGAATAATTATGATACCTAACTTACCTAGACAGTTACCAATATGAACTTTCTTATTATTCCTCTGAGTAACTCTTATTACTTGAACACCTTTACTTTTGCAGGTGCATGGCATTTCAACTGTACGCGGCCTCGTCACATTTTTAGTTGGAGACACATTATTGTCAGCGTAGCTGAAAGTGAAAACAGATTATTTAATCGCTGGCTATTAACCTTTTGAACATCACAGGCATTTAGCCGTCCATACGGACGTCTAATCAAAATATGCTCACGACACCTTTGACGGCATGGCACGTCAAAATTATCACTTTTTTCGCATACAAACCAATATACACTCGAGCGAAAAGACTCTCAAACAGTTTATATTTGCATATTATGCCAATCTACGATGGACATCCAGCATCGTGTGGTCAGACCGACAAAATGATTGCGAGTGAAGCCATTTTATGACTTTATACCCCTGGGTATAAAGTCATAAAATGGTCTGTATAGAGTCCAGTCCAGGTATAAAGGACAAACATACAGTCCTGTCCTATATAAAACCAAAACAAAGCCCCAATGAGTGAATCTCACTGTCAGGATTTTCTACTGGCAAACCTGATTATTTGAATAGAATAAAAAACTTACCAAACAAGTTCCGGTACATCGCCATATCCATCCACACTATCGTTCTCCTGACTAATACTAGATCTATGTGAACGATTTCTACCAGCACAGCGGAGTATCTCCTGACGTCTATGTATTTCATCTTTCATTTTCTGACGCTGAAAATATGTTATTACGAGGCATATACTAATCATTTTAATGCTAAATTTATTGTCCCACTGCAAAGATAGGGCTTCTTGTGTTATGAAAGGAAATAAAGCCAACTAGTATTTACTCGCAGCTTCGCCCCCCCTTAATGTCGTTTTCGGAAAAGACAGCATATACGTTAATCCAGGTTGTCAGATACCTCTATACGAAATTTTATCCAAATCGATGACTTATCCCTCCGTCACGGGAGGAACCCCGTCCCTGCAGTGGGACATTGATGGGCTGTTATGATGATGCAGCACTTTACTAATCATATCAGCCAATAGACGTCCACTATTAGACATAGGTCATCTTCAAAAGTCTTCACCTTCCTCTGTCCTGTGCCTCCCACAACCATCGGTTGCCCTCAACCTTTACCAGATCAACCTACCTTGTCAGAGATCACCCCAACCTGCTTCTTACAGTACGCGGTCGGTTTAACCCAGCGATCATCGGTTTTTCGTGCTAAAAGCCCTGTCCAAAGCCACTTTAAGCAAGCTATGTAAGCTTTAATGTTTAGGACATACCTCTTCATTTTCTTTAACTCTTTGATCGTGAAGCTTTATTTGTTCTTGCTCTGTCTTTTGTTTTACCATCTCTTCGTAAAAGGACAAAGTTGGTTTATTATGGTCATGAAGAAATTGCTAAAAATAAAACAGATAAGTACTTATAACTTCCAATATTACTAAAAATGTCAACTTTCGCAACTAGCGATCATGCCTTGTATCGCGGGGACCTTACAGACATCAATTTAACTGACACAAAGAACATACAAACTCAGGACAATGGTTTGTGGATCGTACTAGGGGCTTGTCGTGCCTGGGGTTCGAACCCACGACCTGAGCAGGAACAAAAATATTCATAGAATATAGCCATCGGAGATAATAATATCACCATAGCATTTATTATTGAAAATATTGTTTCCTCATAAAAACTATAGGAGTTTAGAATGACGTATTTTATATTAATGATTAGTTCATTCTTAACTAAAATAAAGCTAAAAACCATTAAAAATAATAACAGCTGTGTTTTCACATTGTGAGAGTCTCAACATGTGAGAGAAACTTTCATTTCACGAGTTTCGTAGATAAGGGCTTATCATGATGACAAGTATACATAAAATATACATTAGTTACCATTAAATTTGGTTTTATTATCTGTGTGTAAACATATATATTGTATATCTATGTATTGATTATTTGATAATAAAATTTGTAATTATGGAAATATATTCTAGTAGACATCGCCTACATATTTATACTTCATTGGTTAAGTTAAAAAGAGAAAAGAATTCTCTGTTATAACACAAAAACATATATTTACCATATCCCCATGTCATAGGTACCTAAGCTGTCGTAAAATTTAACAAAAGATGCCAGAATAGACTAGACGAAAGTTGTAAAAATAAACTATTAATGTAACACTATAGCATCGCATCCATATCACATTGGTAATTATTAGTAAACTAAGTTCCCTTTCACTGTTGGAGAAAGTCTACCTCATCTTTATTGAACCTACCTTAGAAGCCTATCAAAGTACAAGAGCTTAATAGAAATGGTCTCTGCAAAAGAATTAATATAAGAAGTCAAGCTGAATAATACTATAACTTATACAGGGTGTTTTTTGAGTCAACGGCAATAATTTAGGAGGTGACTCTGTACGTGATTCTGATCCGAATTATGTAATAAAATTAGGTACTTAATTTTTGACGAAAAAATCCCAAAAATCAACTAAGTGTGGACACGTTCCCGCTGCGCTAAAATATTGTTCAAGACTCGGTGCATTGACCCGCGCCGCGCGTCGTAGGTATGTATCTAACTCAGCTGGCGAACCAATCGCTCGCTGCGTCCGCGCGGTGTCCATGATTAGTGAAATTCATAGCTAAGCTTTACACGTCGTTTACTATGTAGTAATTTAATGTTTATTTATTTTATATTTTTTTTCCTTCATTAAATAACGTTATCTATCATGCCCTAAAGTATTGCCTATGTCTCACTTTACACCCTGTATAATGTAGTGGGTAGCTAACTGATAAACATAATATATGTGATACTAGCTGATGCCCGCGGCTCAACCGCTTTGTTTAAGCAGCTTAAATGTTATTCTACACCCTAAACTACCTTTATTCCAAATTTCATCAAAATCCATTCAGTATTTACCTATTGTGTGAAAGAGTAACAAACATCCATCCATCCTCACAAACTTTCGCATTTGTAATATTAGTAGGAGAGGATGCAGTGCCATCATTTATGATAGCACTATACAACACTATCCATCTATTTATTAATATATTATGTCAATTTTCCACCCTTTACAGGACATGAAGCTGTCCTTCTGTATGTCTATTATTATCTTTTATTTCCGGACATCAACAATAACATGTGTGTTATACTGTAGAGTTATTTTTATATTATCAATTTACAATAATTATAAATATTATAGTAATGCATGACTTTATAATAAATATATCTTAATCAATTTGCATGCTCTCCATATTCATTGATAAGAAGCATTCTTTTTATTCTTTATTATTACTGTCCTACCCTTTATTCATGGGGACTTTTGGAAACAACAAATTAACGGAAAAATGATATCCTGGCAAGGAGCAATCATTTGTTAGCATAAAAATATAATATGTCTGGCTTGGGATATGAACCTAACGGCGCGGGTTCAAATGCTTAAGCATTATGCTTAAGCATTTCAGCCGCTGCGTCACAGAGGCAGTCAACACTAGTATTACAAATATTAATTTCATTATACACTAAATTAACACACAAATACTAAAGTACCACAAGTAAAGTGCGTAAAATACTAAATATTACTTTTTTGTGCAATAGTTCATTTCCCGAGGAAGAAACACCTACTAACACTAGTGACTTAAAGCAACATTTCAATCTTATCAGACTACATCAATGTCCTAATTATATTAAACTAGCGGCCTGTCCCGGCTTCGCACGGGCATTATTTTTCCGCTTTTCTGTTGAAAATTTTCTTGAATTTTCTTTGCTACAAACCTCACGGAGCCCGAGACCTTTCCAACGAATGCAAAATCGTAGAAACCGGTTCGTGCGTTCTGGAGTTATAGCATCAGGAAGGAAAACCCGACTTATTTTTATATAGTAGATATTTTTACCTGAGCATGTTGAGCCAGTTGAAAGATACACACTTCCCCGGTCAATGTTGCTGCTAGATCTTGGAGCTCTTTCAGTAGTCTGATACCATTGTCGGTTGAAAGTCCATGCATCTTGTGAATAGCTAGGCTAGGTGGTCTGTAATTAAAATAATAAATTATATTAATGGCATGCCTTTTTTGATTAATCCTTTCTTAATATCATGTAAAAAAAAACAAATATCCCATAACTAGCCCATGTATCATATTATTATATTATTATGATACATTCACAGTGTCTAATGATTACATTGTGGTAAGGAAAGGAAAATTGAAATAAATTATTATACTAATTTGTCCTGTGTGTTGGTAACAGGCTAAATACCCAATGCCAATCACCAGAGGAGTTATTTCCCCGCAGACAAAAATTTGGAAACTGGTAAGAAGACACAAACCATTTGGCTGCAACATGATATAAAATGTTCCATCTAACTTTTAAATAACAAATAAACACTTAAAGAAGTGGAAGTAAGCTCGGCCTACTTGGCAGGAGCAGCCATTTACAGAAACAGTTTCCTTATCCTGTGTATTACATGTGTATATACATTCCATATTTAACTTATGTCTACTGGCAGGACAAAAATACATGTTAAAGAGGTTGTCAAATAAAATACAAATACATACTTATCTGGATAACTAGGACAGCATTTAAAATGTACAGTCACAGAGCAATGAACACCTTTTATATCAGAATTATGTAATGGATTTAACGTTAACATTAAATCTAAAGGTCGCCATATCTTCCATGCCACTGTCTCTCTATTATCAACCACGGCGTCACCATAAATAGCCTGAAATAATATAAAAATAATGTGAAATCAGTAAGACTATTTATTTGATATTCATGCTAAATTCTGGTATTTGAATAAAACCTATGTATTCGGATTAAATAAATACTTTTCAAAAGACAAGACAGAAACTATTCAACTTATATTTAAAATAATAGCCCCTTTAAGTTCGAACATGACAAGCGGGTGAAGGCCTCCATCATTCATAGAGATAGTACAACCTCCATAGCACAGTGGTTATAAAACATGATTGTTTGCATTGGTCTGGCTGTTTTCTCTGTTTAATATGTATGTATTTACAAAAAAGAAAAACAGTACTTAAGTATGTTTATTTATCCATTGTCTAGTACCCATAGTACAAGTTCTGCTTAGTTTTGGACTAGATAGCGTTGTTTAGTAACAAGTTTTCCGTCTTTTAATCACTGAGTTAATGTCAACATTGCATCTTCCAACAGATGTTAGTATAATAAATGAATACTTATTAGATATTCTAGTTAATGATTTTAAACCTATAATAAATAGCTATACCTAAATAAAAATTAAAAATAATGTAGGTAAGTAAGTATATGACGGAAATATAATTAAATAAAATTTAAAAAAAGATGTGGGTACTAAATAAATAATACATAATACTTAAATAGTTAATATTTACTAAAAGTTAACTTAGCTTAAAGTTAATATTTCATGATAATCTTCATGTCAGAGTTAAATTAATTAATAGAGCTTACGGATTAAAGCATGGTCTATGCATACAATGTATTTTAAGGATATTCACGTCAAGTTATAAGCAGGTAGGTTAATTGTTAACCTCTTTATTTTCTAATTGGAATAACAGCACAAAATAACAAGGCAATATAGGTCTAAATTAAATTCCCGCCAGTGGCCTAAGTTATTGTTTACTTCTTTCTAAGAAGTACATGTGCACAATTAACAAATAATTACAGTGGTTAAGCATTTTCTTATTTATTAATCCCAGTTTCAAGTTTCCGTATAAAGTTTATTTGATTTTACAAATTATACCAACCTCCAAAGCTGCAAACTCGTTGTCTTGCCGTTCTTCATTAGTTTCATCACTCATTTCAGAAACTTTTATATCACATAATACGTAAATTATTGGTAATTATCACACATAACGTGCACAAGCAATTTCGCTGTTGTTGCAAATAATTTTGCAAAAAATACCGCCGCAATAATGAAAACAAATATTAAGCTGACAACTGTTGTCAATGTCACGCACGTTGTTGTCAAAAATATCAACAAACTGGGGTGACCAGTATAAACGATGTAAAATATAAGTTACTATCATAGATAAAGATAATCTATATACATATAATAAAACTGTAGAAAAGTCGTTTTTGTATAGTCGAAAACGAAATGGCTTTATCAGTTTTGACAAAAATTTCTATCATAATTCAAATTCATTAAGATCGTTATTTAATGTTTATGCGTGAGCTTGACGTCATTGGTTGAACGTATTCAAAACTATGCTTAGATTAAAAGTGCAATCTATTTTAAACTTTCACTTAACGCAATAAATAATAAAATCTACTAACACAATACAAATGTCACTAATTAAACTGTAGAGTTTGTATGTGAAAAACCATGAAAAACCATTAAATAATTTAAAACTAAAGTCAACTTGTTACTTGTGACATTACAAGCTTGTCATTTCAGAAAAACTGAAAATGTAGAATTTAAATATTGGCTGGTAAGCCACCCAATTGTTGGCACCTTAAGAGTAGACTTCGTGTCAGACTAAAATATAAAATATCATAAAATGATAAAATACTTTAATCTTTTCTTATACTCAATCATTATTATGTGATTGAATAGTATTAAATAAATATTATTGGCACTAATGCCAATAAAAGGATTCTGATAAATTTATTGTTGCTATGTTGACACATGAAATAAATAAAATATGATAAAAATATTAAATAAATAATATTTGAAATTGAATAATCATACTGAACTTGAATAATCTATAGTGTTTTCTTTCTTTTTACTCACTTTTAACTCTTAAGTGCCAATAATTGTAGGACTTCTAACGATTAGGTGGTTTACCCTAATTTGTTTTACATTATAAAATTACGAAAACTTTAAATTGAAATATGCGCCGATGACGTCATACAAGAAATGATAGGGATGGACATAGAAGGAAAAAAGAGAGAAATTCATTAGATTATAACGTTTTACCGAAAATATGCTCTAGTAACAGTCAATAACGTTGACTTTACTATTTGTTTTTATAAATACCTAACGACTATTTGCTAATACAAGAGAACTGATATGTCAAAGTAGCGTCATGATTTAGCTGATGTTTTGTTGTGCGATATTGAACCTAATAGTTTTATGACATGCAACTAACAGTAACTCTAGAGGTGATAAGGCCATTTAGTTCTCGACTATACATTAAAAAGAAATAAAAAAAAATAGCTAGGGTGTTAAAGGACAACCAACAAAACTCATTTCCGGCATTTTTAGAATTTTTGTCTGTTTGTCTGTTTATCTGTATATCTGTTTATCTGTAACCTGAAAATTATTTCGGGCATCACGTAAAAAGTACGAAAGCAATGTAGATGACTTTTATACACAACGGTTAAGCGTAAGTTGAAGTTACATAATTTAGTCATTGTTTCATTGCAATCGGTTCAGTGTAATAAAAGATATTTGAATTTAATTAATTAATATTAAACAGCGCCATCTTTCAAACTTAGACTGAACTACATGAAGAGTTAAACTGCGTGCAATATTTTTAAATGTAACGTAAAATGTACGTAAGCAATGTAGATGACTTTTATACACAACGATTGAGGGTAACTTGAAGTTCCATTTAGTTTTTGTTTAATTGCAATCGGTTCAGTCTATCAAAAGATAAGTGCTCAAGAATAGTTTTAGTTTTATGAGTGTTTTCGAAGTGAAATATTAAACAGCGCCATCTTACGAACTTAAATTACAATATATTTTGAGATAAGCTGCGTGCAGTATTTTTGAATAAATAAAATAAACACAAACACATTTAACAATAATTAAATGTTTTGTGATTATATTTCTATATTTTATTGTCAGTTATGTATTTTTTCAATGTTATTAATTAGCAATAATTTGTTACTTAATTGATTTTATAGACAAAAGACAAATTCCATACTAGGTATCAAGCCCTGTGTCGCGGGGGACTTTACAAACATTAATTTAACGGACACAAAGAACACTCAGACTCAGAGCAATAATTTGTGGATCACACAAAGTATTGTCCTCCATGTAAACCGAACCCGTGACCTCATGCACGCCAGCCAGCTAATGCCACGCGCCATCAAGGCAGTTTATTTATTTATTTATCAATGGACATGCCAACAGTGTGTTATAGGTTACTAAGAAATTCCCGTTTTATTTCTGCGCAGTCTTTAGACTCTATATTCTTTTAAAACATTAACCACCTTACTTATAAACGCCTTTTAAATTTAGTCAGTAATAGTAATTTAGATTTTTTTTAAATCTATTTCTACCATAACGTGACGTCCGAATGTATTCATTCATATGCCATGTCATTAATTCTAACTTATAAATTTGACAACAGATGACGTTGTACGTGTGACGTCATTTTTGTATCGCGGTGTTAAGATTCTCCTTGAAAGAACAACCTTCGCACATGTCTGCCAGTATAACTTTAGAAGCAGTCTCTAAAGTTCTGTCTTCAAAAAGGTGTTGGTTTATTAGGGTCCGGACCCGTGCTCCACCTAGGTAGGTTCTCCACCTGGGTGAAGCACGGGGACTTGCTATGCTAGGTCCCGTGCTCCAACTGATGACGTTATTGTACAGTGAATCGGTAAATTGTTTTCTCTAATGATTAAAAGGATCTAAAACAATTCTGTAAAAGGAGTGAAACAGTTTATCTAATTATTATCTAAGTATACTTCTATACTTACGAGTAGAGTAATATTATAAAGACGTAAAGTTTGTGTGATTGCGTGTTTGTGACGTTGTAGATCTCTGGATCTAATGAACCAATTTGAAAAATTATTTCTTTGATGAATAGTCCATTTATCGGGGAGTGTCATAGGCTATATAGTATCACGCTATGACAAATAGGAGTGGAGCAGTAATGAAATATGTTTAAAAAACGGATGTATTTTTTCGCCGCCCAACGAAGTGGGCACGGGTCAGCTAGTACATAATAATATGAAAGTTACTATGCTCATTGGATGAGTAATAAAATTAATTTTTACAAAAAAAAAACCGACTTCAAAAACAAAAATTCCACTTAAAAGAAAAAAATAATTCTGTTGTATTTTGGTTTTAAAACATTAAATCAGCCATTATTTCTACTTAATTTTAATCTAAAGAATAGGTTCTTTTAATTATTGTAAAAAGCATTGTTTAGGATATTTCTTGAAGAGGCTGTAAATATATTTATTTCGATACCGGAAATATGAATTAATGTAAAGGACATTTTGTCGAAAATGAGTTATATATAATATCGTTGAATTCAGAATTTCCTGCTCTATCGATTGGTGTATTTAAAATCTTAATTATCTCCAAAAAAATTTCCTTTACAGTACATATTTTTCTTTAGGCACAGACAAATCTTTTTAAAAAACTTGCTGTATATGACACATTTAATAATTTTTTTTATAAAAACTAACGTAAGTCTCCTTGCTCATAGTATTTGGCACTTACATTAAATAAAAATTGAGAATATTTTACAACAGGTCACATACGTTATTGCATCATTTGAAATGTTATAAGTATTGTCTTTTACGTTACTGTTTCGACTTAGACTTTTATACATGTTTTACTAAGGATTTTTAACAAAAAATTCATCATTATCTAACTATGGGAGATTTTGTGTTTGAACTGAGGGACCTACTTAAAGCGATATATCTTTTGAATGAAGTCTTTACAAACTCTGATATTCGTTTTATAAACTTTTTAACAACTTTTACTATGCACTTTTGTTGATTAATCTGCAAAAAGCTGCAGAAAAATAAATGGGCCCTCAGTCCACACATACATCATTAAACATAATAAGTAATTTATTATACTTAGTATTCATTTATTTATTAAACTTAATTATTATTAAAGTCAGCTAGTAATTAATAAAATAAAACAAATTAAGCCATTTATTTTTATTTTATACTTAGTATTCATTTATTTATTAAACTTAATTATTATTAAAGTCAGCTAGTAATTAATAAAATAAAACAAATTAAGCCATTTATTTTTATTAAAACATTTTATTTTATGTACAAATTTATCAGCTGCAGTCGTTGAAGCAGTAGCTTGGGAAGGGGATTTTATTTTGTACAATATCCGTTAAAATTTCAGTAAAAGTACTTTGCCACGAGCTTATGCCGGCGGAATTATTGGCAGTTGCAAACTGAAACAGAAAAAGAAATTCTGCTGAAGGACATTGCCATTAATTAGGTGCCCTTGAAATGTACAAGGTTTACAGAGAGCATTATTTTAAAAGCCAGGTGACGCCAGTCCCTAAGTATATACTAATTACTATACCTACTCATTAAACCTCGTGGGTTCCAAGTGGTCTGAAGTTTTGGCCATCATGCCTTAGATTAACCACTCGTCTGGCAAGGCAAAATGGCGGAATATTGCACATCTGACCGAGCCGCTGTGCTTACTATAGAACACTTTTTTTAACATCAACATAACAGCCCATTAATGTCCCACTGCAGGGACGGGCCTCCTCCCGTGACGGAGGGATACTTGGCCAACTAATACCACGCTGGCCAGACGGATTGGTATGGGGTTTAATTTCAAGTTTACCTTCTTTGTATTTCGTAAAGATAATATTCACGGATAGTCCCTTAGTAGGTTTTTACGACACCCATGGGATGAGAAGGGGTGGTGACATATTGTATTCTTACTCCGTCACCACACGGAGTTTTTTTTAACATAATACCACTTAAAATTAAGACTTAAAGCAAAATAAAATACGGGAACATACCAGTCTAGAGAGAACTTCCGTAACATCGTCAGAAGGTCGGTATATCATGCGTATGAAAGCACCTTGTGAACCCCAACTGCTGGCTGTTGCCGTTATATTACCACTGAGTATATCTTTTGTTATCTGAAATAAATTAATAAGTTAAAGATTTTCATATTGAAAAACTACCTACCGGATGATACTTTTCTTAGTGTAGTAGTGCAGAATAGGAACAGTCAAGTCTTAAAATAGTTATGCCATAGTGTTTTTGTGGGGGAATACTCACATTGGGGTATTTTTTTTCGTGCCTTTATGTTCCCATCAATAACAATCGACAATACTTTTCGTCAATTAAAATCTTTTGTTCCATTCACAATATATACCCAGGGCACGCCTCAAAAGTCGTAAGAGTTTTTTGCGACACACACGTGCACTGTGCGGTGTCCCCAGTAAGGCTAGATTGGACGGGTGGGCCTCAAACTTTGCACCACCGGCGGACTTCATTCCACCCGCCGAACATCTTCCACCTGGTTTCGAGGAGCAGTGGCCGATCTGGAGGTCGCTCAATAGGCTACGTACCCAAGTAGGCCGCTGTAACTCTAACCGGACTAAATGGGGTTATCTGAACCCCTCCTATAGTGGGTGTGGGTGCGGTTCTCTCGTCCAGGACATGGAATACCTCCTATCATGCCCAATGTGCCCTGCCACCTGCACACCAGAAGACCTAAAGAGTGCCAACGATAATGCTGTTGCTGTCGCTAGTTTTTGGGCAAAACACATCTAAAATATATTTAAAATTAGACTTATTGCCGTCGAAACGATGAAGAAGAAGACTAGGAAACTCCCGTAATGGAATTTATGAACTAATGGGTATGAGAAAATAACAGAACACTGAAGTATTGAAAATGAAAATAGACTTACTCTAAACACCCACGTAACGCTGTTAGACAATATCTCTCCAGTGTACCTTCTTTGCCCGATACCAGTGATGTCAGCAAGCACATCATACCCAATATTCATATGACGAAATGTTAAATAACCCGTGACAAGAGCATTAGGATGAAGAACACCATCCACAACTGGTCGACCAAAACTTGCAGATATATCACTGAGATCTATTTTCTGGATGTTGGTAACAAAACCATTGGTGTATTCTACTGTTCCATTTACATGCCAATTAGCGACCACCAAACTGTTAAAAATAAAAACACTTTAAATCTAGGTTTGAATTCGTACATAGAACTCCGTCCGTTCTATGTACGAATTTGGGTAATAAGCTAATCTTTTACATGGTGGATTGGACTGACCGGACTGACGATTTGGTCGTTCAACAGGTCAACAACCCTCCACTCGTTACTGGATAAGGTTAGTCCATAACTCTCAGTGGCAGTAGTTGTAAGTATTTAAAAAAAAAATATCACATAACATTAATGTTCTACTTCACGGATCCGCCTCTTCACTGATACAGAGAATACTACGTATTAGTACTACACCTCTCTCCCGCTTTTGACTGCTTGGGTCAGGTGGTCAGGTTTTTCGGAGTCCTGGAAACTGACGTTGTTTACCCATATCTATAACGGTTCTGCTGACTTTGACTTTGATAAAAAGGGGTGCAAGGGTTGTACCGTACGAACTTACTTTAGGTTTTGAGTTATATCAACCATTTTCAAATTACTAAAATCACGCTTTTCCACTTCGTATATAAATTCTTGCATTACATTGTAGAAGTAGTCGTTGGCACCAATAAATCTAGCTCTTGTCACTGAAAAGTTAAGAATTATCTATTTAGCAAAAAAAATAGTACAATGCATCTAGCCAGCATAGTTTATAAAACTAAGGTGGCTTCCATAACTTGGGGGTCTGTTCCTGCAGTGGTACATTAATGGGCTGGTAATGGCAAATAATATAAATAGTTTTGCGATCAATAAGGCCTTGCGCAGACCCTTGGCACACTTTTTGTGCGATCGAGTCTGCGGCGCACAAAAAGTCTGCCATACATGGCATATGTTTGAGTCTTTTGTGCGCCGAACTTTTTGCGCGTCCTGTGCGTTACTGCTTATAATTGCTTAGGTTCTATTTTCACAGGCTAAAAAGTGCGTCACGGATAGTCTGTCGTCTGCGCAGGGCCTAAAAATGATTAGGTATGTAATTTATGATAGTTTTTTTTTTGTTTTGTAAGTCCCCACGGCACAAAGCACAATCTCCAGCTCGAAATAATTTCTTTTCAAATCACTTAGTTTTTGAAGTCACAACATTTTAGAATCTTACTTACTTTAGGCCTCATTCTTCATTAGCTATCTCTTTTTTAGGAAAATTAGCTATTTCTTTATGAGAAGAAAGTATATTTTAGTCGTTCATCTGTACTAGTACTTACCCCAGGCTTCAGCTCGTGCATTGTCTCCTTTAATTTGTGTTAAACACAACAATAAAATTATGATATGTTTTAACATTTTGATAATACGTGTCCTGAACAACTAAACATAAAAATTACTTAATCCAAATTGATGTAATATTATGATTGTATTAATTACCTTTTACGATAAGATAAATGATTTAAGATAATTATTAAATTTGTTTGATCCTTTGATTGCTATTTAGGAGTAAGCACTTACGTCATATTAAAATAATATGAAATGCAAATAATAATATGTTAAATTACTGTTTCTTAGCATCAATCACAAAAATAAAACATTTAAAAATACAATGCGGCTAGAGGTGGTAAAAGGCAAACTTGACAAACCGGCGCTATAGTTTAATATTGATGAAATAGAAGTATAATAAAGGCAGAAGGGCATTGATCATAACTAACAGGGAGGGGCCTCCTCCCGTGACGGAGGGATACTTGGCCTACTGATACCACGTTGGCCAGACGGTTTGGTGTAGGGTTTAATTTTAAGTTTTCCTTCTTTCTATGTACAGGTAATTCACAGATAGTCCCTTAGTTGGTTTCTACGACACCAATGGGAAGAGATGGAGTGGTGCCTGACATATTGTATTCTTACTCCGTTACAACACGGATATTGCGTTACTTACATCATTAAAAAAATATTTTAGTTTTAAAACTTAATCGTTTGTTCACTCCCTTAAAATCTTTGCTAAATTAAACTACTTATACCAGCTTGTTCGATACAAGACATGCCTTAACTCCATTTTTTGTCCATAGCCCGTTTGGATGGTGGACTCTTCTTTCCGCACTTGATCAAGTCCATTGCCCCTTTGAACAACAAGCTAATCCTTTGACAAGGGAAGCAGTAGGCTTTACCATTATTCTCCTTCAAGTCGTGGTATTCTCACACTTCTGACCAACCAAACAAGCTGTGCACTGATCTTCACAATCTTCTACAAGCCCAGATTAGGTTGATTCCTGTAGGGTCATTCAGATGTCTTAATATTAATCAAGCTCTAGTGAGTGATGCTTATCTCTTTAAACTATGTTTCTGTCCAGTTAATGTCTATCTATCCAGTTATGACTATTTCCATTTATTTATTAATTAATGGAAATAGTGATAAACTGGTACTATCTAAAAGGCTGAAAAAATCTAGACTTCAAGGTCGATTATCTATATTCTATTTGAATAAGCTCAAATAATTAGTCATTAGGAATATTTACTCTAACCCAAAATTCAACAGCGCTTTCCTGACAAGACATCTGAACCTTGAGAAAAGATCTTCGAAATATTCTATAATATAGAAAATTTCGTAGATTAGGGGTAGTATATATACGGCTAACTTGCACTAAATTAAAAATATACACAAGTACGGAAAAATATAAATTTATTTATTTATCTCTTCACAAATGATGCCTTATAAATATTAAATAACTATAAATAAATCAAATATTAATCATACAAAATTTTAAATCAATATCTTTATTAATATATAAGTTATTGCGTTTTTCCCTCTAAACGCATCCACTGTAAAGTTCACTTTTATGAGTTAGCTTAGTATAAATTGTTGGTGTCGATATAATCCTTGTATTATCACCATCGGATAAGAAATGAAACACATTTTATTTAACAATATTTTTTTTCTTATTAATTAAAATACACTTATGTAAGTAATATCAAACTCTTGGTGCTACGAATTATTTATTTAGGCAGCGCAATTGTAACATACTTCAGGGAACGGAATTACAGATGTTATGATGTTCTGTGTTATTGGTTGGATTATAGTTGTTGCCCACGCACTAATGTCCTCATTGGGCATAGTTCTTACATACTGAAATGGAAAAAATAGATTAAATTCAATATATTTAAACATATTACGTAAACAAGTACACAGATACATGAAAAAAATGTCGCTTAACTTAATTTATTCGTGAATGACTACGAAACATTTAATGTTACATAATTCCCAGTGTGTTGTTACATAGAAAAAAAAAACTATTTATTTATTTATTTCATAATGGTACACCAAAAGCTATACATATTTACACCTGTACTAATATTATAAAGAGGTAAAGTTTGTGTCCGTATACCCAGCAGGACCCTACGTCTAATTCGATTGAAAACCTAAATTCCACGTAGGTAATAATTTGTACCTTCCGACTAGTGTAAGGAAATAATTTGTACCTCAACAGTGACACAGAAAATTAGAGTATGTTTCCAGCAGGACCCTCTGTGGTTTGGAGGTATTTTGACCTATGGAGTACGTCACTGGGTAGCGGGAAATTTGTACCTTTAGAAAATATAAGCTATGTTTAAAAAAAGTTATTAGCTTAGAAGAAATATAACCATAAAAATTTTATTCAGCCAGCAGGACCCTTTTTTGTTCTGGGTCTTTCAGTCCAGACAAAGATACTTTCTAGTAGTATTGAATTTGTACCTTTCAAAAAACTCATCACCTAATCCAAATAATGAGTAGAAGTAAGCAAATAAGTCGAAAGAAAGTATTGTAAAACCATAACATTACTTCGATACCCCAAGTATCGAAGTAATGTTATGAACTTTATTTATTATTGTTTTATGACTTACTTACAAACAAAGACAAATAAACGCAGACATCACACGCACACACACATGCACACAAAGCATACAAGACACATTATTGCTGGTAGATTACGTAGAACTGTGTATAAAGCCCGATTTACACATCGACAAGTACAGTAGCGAGTTAAGTAGCAAGTTGTTGATTAAGTTGATTTAAATAGATCTCCATCCTATTTTTTGGCGAGTTAAGTTGGCGAGACGCAAGTGAGGGGGCTACTTCGTACGTAACTCGCAAAAAAATAGGTTGGAGATCTATTTAAATCAACTTAATCTTAAAATACTACTTCACTCGCTACTGTACTTGTCGATGTGTAAATCGGGCATTATGTCTAGCTTACAAACACTGATACACACAACACACACAATGCACACAACACACATTGGTGCTGGTAGTTTAAGTAGTAATTAGTATAAGTCTTACTTACACACAAAGACACAATCCAATTAATGTATATCTATCTATACTAATACACTGGGCCGCAATGAAAACGGGTCACTTACAATAAACCTTAATAACTTTCTAAATATTGAAGCTAGCTTTATGAAATAAACACTAAAATGAAGATAATTTAACAGTCCTTATATGGAAGTGATAAAACTTTCAGATTGTTAAGTGTATTTTAGACAAAAGTAAGTTAAATAAAAATTTACACTTTCATTAGATGTCGAAAACAGGTAAAAGGTATCAAAAAAGCAATTTTCATTTATTTAATGCGCTGTATTATTATCAGAAGCTATTAATACAGCTGTCATCTGGTTTTGGATGCTTTCCATTTGGATTTTATTTGAATTCTGTGGAAAATACACCCATTTCTCTATCACTGCTTCGTTGAGTTCACAAAAGGTGATAAGAGGGAAATATTTATGTCCTATTCATCGATCCAATAGGTCCCAAGCATGCTGGATCGGTTTCAAGTCTGGGTTGCGTGCTGGCCACTTCATACGTGTGATAGCGACATCTTTACGGAACTTTAACACTAATAAATCTGTATGAAGACGAGCGTTTAGTTCCAAAAAGGTGCCTTTTTCGCCGATGTTTACCAAAAATGAGCCATCATACTCATTAATGATTTCATTTAAGTACCTCTTTGCAGTTAAAGTACCAATTTATATCACTACTAGCTCGGTGCAGCTTTCAGAAGAAATTCCAGCCCACACGTGTACAGTGCCTCCGACATAAGGTACTTTCTCTTCAATGTAAGCCTGGTTATACAGGTTTCCTGTACTTTTCCAGACTCTTAGCCTTCCATCGTGCTTGTATAACGTAAACCTCGACTCATCGGAAACATTTTCCTTAACTAATCAGCCATGAGTGCTATTCACGAGTTTTTTATCATCACTCTATCTTGAATTTTGATGTTGTCTTTCAAGTTTACGAATATTTGCAGGTCTAGGACTGTAATTTTGCTTCATCTTGACACTGCCTCACTATACAAGGGCTTGGATTGCTTTCTCGAGCACGTAGCAAGTGATTTTTGACTACAACAGCCGTTTGAAATCGATTTTTCAACATTCTCGACACCATGTAACGATCCTCTTGTGTTTTTGAGCACGCTGTTGGTTCTGATCTTGGTCTGCGCGCATTGGATACAGTGTCTTCTAATGGCTGGAGTACTTTTCGAACGATTGAGAGCTATGAGCTAACAGTTTTCGCTGTATAACGATGACTACGTAATTTTTCTAGCATTTCTGGAATCCTTGTAGACCCTTCAGGGGTGAGAGGCATGTTTTTATGCTAATTTGATCAGAATATCGAATGTCTCTATATAAAATGTTTTTTTTTATGATATAACAGAAAAAAAAATGGTTTCGAAACTGTTGTTAAAATTTAAAAATCTTGTCTTTATTTTAAATTTATGGATTTAATACAATAATCAAAAACAACTTGAAAGATTTTACTTGCGGCATTATTAAATTATCTATCATTTAGTCTTTATTTCATAAAGCTAGCTCCAATATTTTGGAAGTTATTAAGGTTTTTGTAAGCGACCCGTTTTCATTGCGGCCCAGTGTATTATAAAGAGGTAAAGTTTGTGTGTTTGTATGCATTGTGTGTGTGTATGTGCATGTGTGTTGGGTGTGTTGTGTGTATCAGAGTTTGTAAGCTAGACATAATACAAAGTTCTACGTAATCTATCAGCACTAATGTGTCTTGTGTGCGTGTGTTATATGCATGTGTGTGTGCGTGTGATGTCTGCGTTTATTTGTCTTTGTTTGTAAGTAAGTCATAAAACAATAATAAATAAAGTCCATAACATTACTTCGATACTTGGGGTATCGAAGTAATGTTATGGTTTTACAATACTTTCTTTCGACTTATTTGCTTACTACTCATTATTTGGATTAGGTGATAAGTTTTTTGAAAGGTACAAATTCAATACTACCTACTAGAAAGTATCTTTGTCTGGACTGAAAGACCCAGAATAAAAAAGGGTCCTGCTGGCTGAATAAAATTTTTATGGTTATATTTCTTATAAACTAAAAACTTTTTTTAAACATAGCTTATATTTTTTAAAGGTACAAATTTGCCGCTACCCAGTGACATACTCCACAGGTCAGAATACCTTCAAACCACGGAGGGTCCTGCTGGAAATATAACCTACTTTTCTGTGTAACTGTTAAGGTACAAATTATTTCTTTACACTAGTCGGAAGGTACAAATTATTACCTACGTGGAATTTAGGTTTTCATTCGAATCAGACGTAGGGTCCTGCTGGGTATACGGACACGTAAAGTTTGTGTGTTTGTGACGTTGTAGGGGGTACCTAATATCTGGATCTAGAGAACCGATTTTAAAAATTCTTTCTGTGTTGAATAGCCCATTTATCGGGGAGTGTCATAGGCTATATAGTATCACGCTATGAATAATATAGGAGAGGAGCAGTAATGAAATATGTTTAAAAAAGGAACGCGTTTTTTTCGCCGCCCAACGAAGTGGGCACGGGTCAGCTAGTGTTATATAAATTGATGAACTGTTCTGATATGTATGCCAATTATACTATTTAAAATAACTCACCAATGTTGTGAAAACGTCAGTAGCTTTAGTCTTAGGAAGAAAGACTGGAAGATTTTGATCTGCAACTACAGTTCCAACGATTGCTACAGCGATGTTATTACTATTCATTTCCTTCAGTATCTGTAATTAGATTATGTAGAATATTAATGAAGTAGACCAGCACAAAAATTAATGACATTAATCACCCATTAAACGTGAACATTTTTAACAGTTCAGTTATTTTCATCAGTAGGAATCATATTGGTATAAACAACAATGTACAGTCAGCCCCAAAAGTCGCTGAACACATTTTAAATTCCAAAACTGCTGAACACTAAAAAGGTCATAAGTCAGTGTCGCAACAAGAGTACAGATTAAGCTTTACATACGAAACGACCATAACACGCTGAACACGGTTATTACAAAAGTATTTGAACACTAGTATTCCAAAAGTAGCTGAAGTTCATTAAATACAAAAGTAGGTTAACAAATCATATTTTCAATGTTATTGCCTGTCAATCTACTTTTGGTGTTCTTGATGTAAAGCGAATTTTGGTCCATTGACATGTAAAATAATTTGACAAATGTATACCTAGGCCATAACCAAGAAAAATAAAACGTTGTAATTAAACCTCTCTGAACAAAACTTATCTGTTCTAAAAGTTTTTATTTTTTTAAAGATGCCTATAGTATAATACCCAAAAAGTAGGTTTTAATACGAATTGACGCGTATGTACAGCTATTTTTGGAATCTTAGGCGTTCAGTTACTTTTAAAAATACTAGGGTACAGCTACTTTTGTAATAACCGTGTTCAGCGTGTTATGGTAGTTTCGTATGTAAAGCTTATTCTGTGCTCTTGTTGCGACACTGACTTATGACATTTTTAGTGTTCAGCAGTTTTGGAATTTAAAATGTGTTCAGCGACTTTTGGGGCTGACTGTACAACATCATAATATTTGGAACCCAACATAGGGCCTAGTGGAACCCCTTTTACAAAAAGTAACTAAGTACTAGAAGAATTTGGATTTGACGCTGATAAATCGTTATTATTCGCTGATGTCTAATAAATAAATAATATTCACGGACATATTTACACAGAGCCATCTGTTCCCAAAGTAAGCTAGGCTTAACCTGCTTGTGTTATGGGTAACAGAACAACGGATAAACATACTTAAATACTTTTTTTTTTGTAAATACATACATTTATACATAGAAAACACTTAGACCATTGCAAACAATCATGTTCATGCACACAGAGATTTGCATTGAGCGGGAATCGGACCCGAGATCTCTGCGTAGCAGCCATGTTATATACCGACTACGCCACAGAGGTCGTCAAAAGCTAATAATAACTATAGCTAATAATAACTAATTATTAAACCAGTTTCTAGTAGCAAACTTTTATTGACTAAATTTCGAAATGACATGAAATGTTTTTTATTTTTATTAGATAGTTATAAAAACTTACTGTAAACGCAAAATTTATCAGAGTGTGCGTGTAGACCATAGTGTAATGGTGCTCAACATAGCGGCCATCTTCTTCCAAACTTGCGACAACATCATAGCCTATAGCCACATTGTGCATTCTCAGGGTCCCTCTCAAAGTTGCTTGGGCCTGCTGAGCAGTGTTCAGAGCTATGAAATTGGTGACGGTATCCTGTCTAATATCTATTGAACCAATAGACTTGACGAATGCGTTTTTGTATTGAACTGTTCCTCTTGCGTGCCATCCTAGTACTATTTCGCTGTAAAACAAACAAATGCGTTACTATTTTATATGGGTAGATGACAAGGTATTGACGACTTGATGGAGGTGGCATTGTCTATTGTATAGCTTAAGTAGAAATGTGGTGTTCAAAGCATTTTACTTAGTACTAGCTGACCCGTGCCCACTTCGTTGGGCGGTAAAAAAAAGCGGCCTTTATTAAACATATTTTATTACTGCTCTACTCCTATTCGTCATAGCGTGATACTATATAGCCTATGACACTTCCCAATAAATAGACTATTCAACACAGAAATATTTTTTTAATTTTTTTAGTAGATCCAGAGATTACCCCCTGCAACGTCACAAACACACAAACTTTACCTCTTTATAATATTAGTTTAGATAAGTTGAATACTTACTCTATGTCAATACTATGATCGGAAACTTTCAAATTGGACCAATCCCTTGCTTCCAGTTGCCTTGCAGTCTCTCCAATCACATTGATGATGTAATCAATAGGTTCGACTAGTCGTACATTGCTTACTGGAAAAGTAATTATTTATTTGTTTTTAATAACAAAACATGTCAAATAATTATTTAACACAACAGCGTCCAGAAAGATATTCTTATAATGTAGGTAGGTATAGATTTTCTATTAATATTTTTTTATAGACGACTTTCATCATCATCATCATCATTTCAGCCAATTGACGTCCACTACTGGACATAGGCCGCCTCTAAATATTGCCACCTTGTGCGGTCCTGCGCCTCCCTCATCCATCAAAATACACAACTAAAGGACTTTGAACTAAAGGCCAAATATTTAAAATAAAAATAAATCATACAATGCCATCAAATTCAATTTTTTTTCAAATTACAAATTGCTTTACTTACTTCATAAAATTTACTATAAATTGTTTGAAATTGTCGTTTACAAATTACTTAAAATTGAAACTGCAGTTATAATTATAGATCGACTAGTCGCTGTCTAAGCAGAACTCGTACTTATTAGTACTAGACAACGGATAAACTTTACCAACATCCAAATTTATGCATACAAACTTTACACTTACCTTAGGTACACGATAATTAATTACTTATGCTTATTGCATATACTTGCATTAAAGTTAACGACACATATAAGTATTTTAACTTTCCGTGTAGTAACGGAGTAAGAATACAATATGTCACTACCCCATCTCATCCCATGGGTGTCGTAAAAACCGACTAAGGGACTATCCGTGAATATTATCTTTATGACATAAAAAGAAGGAAAACTTGAAATAAAACCCTTTACCAATACGTCTGGCCAGCGTGGTATTAGTCGGCCAAGTATCCCCCCGTCACGGGGGGAGGCCCGTCCCTGCAGTGGGTCATTAATGGGCTGTTATGATAAGTATTTTAACTTACCGAGATTACAAGTAACATAACCACTAAACAACAAAAATAAAAAGCAACGCAACTTTATCATTTTTACCAATTTACTATCGCTCTCTTGAAATGGTATGAGAAAATTAAAAAAAAATATCTTATCACCAAACAATGTATTTACTATCGTAATATCGCTCTGATTATTACTATGTAAATTAACTAATTAGCTACTTAAAGTAATTAAGATATTTTATTGCAAATTATTTAATCTCGAATTTCGGTAGTTCATAAGAATCGGTAGGTATCATTTTCATATCGGTGACGGAGTAAAAATGTCATCTAAAGAGTCGAGTGAAAATTGAATAACGGAGCTGTTACTAACAGTTACTGCTAGAAAAGAAAAACTTGATAAAAAACAACGTTACGAGTTTGTACATTATCTCTTAAACAATATACAGAAGAAGTCAATATGATGCACATCTTTACTTTTCATACCTAATCGACACTGTCTATGGCTTGGAACTTTGGTCGTCGCGCAGTCGGTATATTACATGGCTGCTACGCAGAGGTTTCGGGTTCGATTCCCGCTCAATGCAAATCTTTGTGTGCATGAACATGATTGTTTACATTGGTCTTGAATCGAACCCAAGACCTCTGCGTAGCAGTCATGTTATATAACCACTACGCCACAGAGGTCGTCAAATAATTTTCAAGTGTATAATATTATCCTGTTGAAAGTACCTATACCATAATGTCTCTTCCGAATAGTTCAAATAAGTACACTATCCCACTTAAACATAACACGTCACTAAACTTCCAACTTGTTCACATAGTAATTAAGTTAACCTTTACGTTTATAACTTGAGCCAACTTATTCAACTTAAACCAACTTGAGAGAGGTCCTGGGGAATCGGCACATGACAGCTGACCGGACACATGTCTAATCGAAATAGGGACTGAAGAATTTGACAAGTTAATCTAAATTGACCCTTTTGGTAATTTTGTTTTTAGGTAACAATACTTAATACTACAATACTTAACTACAATACTTAATACTTTTAAATGTTTTACAATTTTTGTAAATCAATGTTTCATAATAATAATTTTTATTCTTCTTGTGGTAAGGGTAACAAAGAAAATACATGGTGTCACCACATCATTCTATGTTGTAGTATGATTAGGTAGAAGTAGCTGTAGTAATATCCGATTAAGGGAGAGCCTGGAAATATTACTTAGCTTGATGGAAACTAAACAGCAAAAACTCTTGTCGTAAAACTCTATATCAATTTTCTTCTTCCACTTTTCCCCATCTTTTCAATCAGAGAGCGAGATCGTCTCCTTTTTCTTGATTTCTTGTTTTATACCATTTGTATTCAGCTGCTGTTAATATTTTCAGAGACGTCAAATTTTGGCATTGAGTAAAACAAGTACACATAATAATTAAAGTGTGTAACTTATATTAAAGGTGTAACCTTTTACCTTCATGAACATACATATATCTTCTTTTTAGTATTAGCTAACTCTTTCACTGCCTAAAAGTCTACAATGTATACGAAAATTGCAATATTGAAGTTATTACTTACTCTACAGATGTTGAATTACCGCTCGAGGCGCCATGAATATTGATGTTCAATTGTCTATTGACGAGGTTGTGACGTCAGAATGCTGATTCAGCTCCATCGGTACATTGGGCACTTTTATTATTTCTATTTTGGATAGTTATGTAAATATTAATACCATGCCTTAACAGAGTCAAAAATTTTAGACTTTTATTTCAAGAAAAATGAAGGACTGTTTTTCGGAGTTTTGGTCATCTCTCGAATCTTTAGTAGGAATAGCATTGGCCACATTTATTTTTGCTTGGACTGATATTATATTATAATAATATGTAAGTATTATGTATTTTCAAAATTACTATGTAAGTAGGTACCTATATGTTTAATTTTTGTTTTTTTTTGTTTGATCAGATGGCTTTGTACCGATGTTATGTCATTGTGCGCTAGACTATGCATAAACATACCATAATACTTTATTTTCGTAAATACTGCATTAATTTACATAGAATATAAATTTTCATACGTCTTCTGCATAATGTCGGACCCTCTACGTATAGTTTATTGGAGGTTATATAGCGGAGGATAGCTTTTCAAGTTGGCGTATTTCAGAATTTTACATTTTGGCAGTGTTCTTAACCACTATATATTCTATGAATTCTTATGCCTTAGCCAATAGCCACACAATGAAAGTCATCAATAACATTCAACAAATTATTTTGCACATGTGTCCTTCTAACGTATACTCCAGTACACAGTTTACAAGTCACACGAAGGGTAAAAAACACTTCATAAAAATAGACGTTTATTTCAATTGAAAAATCTGTTTTAATAAGAAAATGTCCATTAACTTAATGAAAGTAGTTTTAAATGCTTTTGCTTCGTAATATGTTCATTACTACTTTCGACTAAAGGAGTTTTATTTACATTAAATAGGAATATAAAAAGGAGCTCTTTAAATCTACGCCTGTAGGACATGAAAGGGACTGTACAGGTAAAGAGCGGAGCAGAAGTAATGTTTTTTTTCTGTACATTATATTTCTATTCTAAAGGATGAATGAAGCTATTAAATACGGCCATATTTAATGGATTTTTAATCAGCCCTCTCTTACAATGAGGTCTCGGTTTCAATTCCAACGACATAAATATTTTATGCGACCAACAAATACCTACTTATTTTTGTCCGTTAGATTGACGTGTGTACATCTAGTTGTCCCAAGACATAGAGATTGATCTCAAGTGCGGAAATTGACTTAAAAAAAAGAAAATTAACGTAATTTGTAACGATAATTATTATTTTTCTTCAGAAAAAGCAGGTACGTAGCACTCGGAACCGACGCGTATTTATTAATATCAGTAGTCTCTGCCTAACCCATGAGAATAAGGCATGAATTTAAATAATATGTACCTAGGTATGTATGTATTTTAATGAAAATACCTACCTCTGTTCGGTAGTTTCTATCTTAAAATATAAAAGTAATATTCTTAACACTAATATCTTGAAGGAAATGAGAAGCGAAATAAAATAAAAGCGTCGGGTGCACGCTGCGAGTGTTGGCGCAATGCAATCGTCTAGACGGTGCTGACATCTGGTGCTAAAGTTTTTGTGTTCTCGCGTTGAGGACTTTGTGTTTGGTACTGAAATAAATGATTAACTAAGTACTATTTCGTGGTTTCCTCCGTGTGGTGACGCAGTAAGAATACAATATGTCACCACCCCATCTCATCCCATGGGTGTCGTAAAAACCGATTAAGGGACTATCCGTGAATATTATCTTTACGAAATAAAAATAAGGAAAACTTGAAGTTAAACCCTATACCAATCCGTCTGGCCAAGTATTCCTCCGTCATGGGAGGAGGCCCGTCGCTGCAGTGGGACATTAATGGGCCGTTATGATGAAGTACTATTTCGTACTAAATACAGATTTGTCTGTAAAAAATTGACTAGTTTACAAAATATGGTTTTGACGTAAACCTTATTGTTTATGACTGCCTAGTCCCACCACAAAAGTGGAACAGGAAAATCAAACAGACACGCTTGTACTATACGAATACAAATAGAAAGTACAGCTAATCGAAATTTGCTGACTTCTATTAGCAGCTAAAGGACTTTGACGTACCAGGTCCCTCCACAGCTAAAAATAACGTAGATATAAGGTTTGTTGGTCCTTTATTGTTCATCATAACAGCCCATTAATGTCCCACTGCAGTGACGGGCCTCCTCCCGTGACGGAGGGATACTCTTGGCCTACTAATACCACGCTGGCTAGGCGGATTGGTACAGGGTTTAATTTCAAGTTTTTACGACACCCATGGGATGAGATGGGGTGGTGACATATTGTATTCTTACTCCGTCACCACACGGAGAGAGAGAAATAAGGTTTGTTGCTCCTTTAGTGTTAGATATATTATAATCATTAGTTTTCGTCCCTATAAGAAACCCAGCAGACGGTCTTTATGGTTGAGGGTGATTCTTCGAGCCCAACATTTTCGATGTCTGGAGGTTTTTCTTTGTAACTAACAGACCAACCAAACTACAATTATTTTTTAAACATAGTATAAACAATTACCTATCTTGCACACGTTATTGTTTTTTAATAATAGTTTTTATATATTTAAAAAAAATATTAAAAAGCGTTCTTCTGATTAATATGGTGTGTCCGTACCCCAGTTTCTTGAACGTTAGTAACAGTAAAATTTTTTCTTATTAACGAATCAATGTGCGTTATAAATATTACGATAGAATATTAGTTGTTTCTTTACACAAAAAAAATGGTACTATTATGTATTTGCGATAGTTTTTTAATAAAAAAATAAATTGTGAGTGTCCGGCACAAAAGTCTGATTCATATTCGCGCGCTTTACTCGAACGTACCTAGCTAAGTACGAAACATCAGGAGATTCCTTCTAGTGCTGGTGGTAGCCAGGGACTCTGCTGATGTGGTCACGACGTTACATGTGGCTGGTTCGTGTTGTTGCAGAGATATAAATGTAAATATCTGATTCATATTACTTTGGTTCACCTGTGTTTCTGATTACTATGTTGGCTGTTATAATTAACTTAAATGGTTTTCAAACTTGAATCTGTTGAAAATATAATTCAATTGGGGACTAAAAACCTATGTATAAATAGCAATCCTTAATTGTATACGTGTAGTGATTTACCGATGTTAAAAGGCAAAATTTTGATTTATATGTGCCTGATTCATACGGTAAAAATACTATATTAATCAGAATTTCACACTTATTGTTAATATGGCGGCACGGATAATGATTGATATTTTCAAGTTGTAAATGCTTCTAATAACTAGATTTAGGTGTGGTGATAATCATTGTGATTATCAACTGTGATTTAAATAAATAAATGACTGATTTTTGTAACTAGAATTTCATTTTTGTTCCTAATTCTGATTTATATGACCTCAAAAAATTTAAAGTTAATTATCTCGAAAACCATTTCATAAAAAAGTGTGCCTTTTTCAGACATTGTATATTAGGTTATCATCTTTGACAAAAACATGTTTTTTAAGCCAAAATGTGAAAAAAAAATTAGCCCATATGAATCAGACAAAGAATCGAATTTCGGAGAAACACCCTTGAGCTTCATCGGCTGTAACCTTCCCTCTCCTGGACGATACATTAAAAGCATAGCTGTTCTTACTGTACACCATTCACACAAATAATTCCTTTAAAAATTAATGGTTCAAATATACTGTCCTTACTAAGAACAAACTCCACCACCACGGGCATTCAATAACTAATAAATATTCACACAGCACGTCAGAGCGACTTTTAATTGAAACGCGCCGATTATCCGACCATTCGCACACCGTCGCATATTGATCACGTTTTTAATAAAGCCTTACCAAATCTGTATCTCTATTATATAGGGGAAGCTATTATATGGAATATCTGCTATGTTTTTTGGTATGACATTTTTATATGAGTAGGATAAAACTATGTATAAATTAGCTAGGTATAAAGCTTTGGTATAATACTTGAAAAGAACGAAACGGAAGTAATTTGAAGCACAAGCTCGAGATTGAAACCTGTTCCTTCTGAGAATGCTTCTCAGTTACCTTTGACTTCACATAAAACATTAGCCACAAAGCATAAAACTAGATTTTTCTGAAAACAACGAAAGGATGACCAAAGGAAAAATGTTACCATCCTGAAGAGGTAATCAAACCTTAAACCTATACTCTAACTACGACACCACAGTGATACTCGAAATGAAAGTCGTTATGTTTTCAATTAAAACAAATATCATATGAACCAATATTAATCTATTACTCTAAATGATTAGTGAATATTATATTACTTTAAAATGAAAATCATAATAACAAAGGAAATTGAAAATTAAATAAAGGCTTTTCACAACGGACCTTGATTGAGGGTCCAATACCACTTGAAAACCTTTCAATTAACTAACTGTCAAATACAACAAAGATGGCTTCCAAGTATAGAACCTTTTCCCAGATTATTGTCATTGGCTATTTGAAATTATTATTCTACGTTATTGTAGGACGTTCAAAAGGTTTTTTTTTCAGTACAGAATTTACATAAAATAGAATGAAAATTGATTGAATGGGTGATAGGCGATTAATAGACATTTATATGGCCAAAGTTGCGGTTAACGTCGGTAGTGGACATTCTAGATTCATAGAGACGTAATTGGTGACATCCTTCAGGGCGACTGATACAGCACTCTGGATCGACAGACATTTTTGAAGATAATTATGGTTGAATGTAGAAGAGGCAAAGAAAATCTGCAAGCGTCGTAGAACATGCAATCAGAAGAGTTCACAAATAGTGACATTAGGTCATTTTACTTAGTCTAAGTATAGGGAAGTGTACAATCTTATTGGACCATAAGCCCAATAACCCTTTCAAACTGCTAAGACTACAGAAACCTACAAAAGAGCCTTAAAAACACGAAAAAAAGCACCCTCCTTCTTCATCACTTAGCCAATAAATTACATGTTTTAATGAAAAGCTTTCTTAAAAAGCCTATTTTAAAAAACTTGTATTCCCTAAGTGTTTAATTCTTATCTGTAATAGTATTCGGTAAACAACATTAAACAATGTTTACCACCCGATGTCGCTTCACGGCGCAGATTACAAGGAGGGTAGCAGATTAAAAAGAATGCAGCACGCACGCCCCTTGCTTGCGCGACGGTCTTGGAGTTGATTCCTTTTTGAACCCTAAATTTGTGCCATTTAAGTTTGCTCTTTTTATCGTAAGTTTTCTTTGTCGTAGAAACCGACTAAGGGCCCATCTGTAAATATTACCTTTACATAGAAGGAAGGAAAACTTGATATTAAACCCTATACCAATCCGTCTGGCCAGCGTGGTATTAGTAGGCCAAGTATCCCTCCGTCACGGGAGGAGGCCCGTCCCTGCATTGGGACATTAATGGGCTGTTAGGGCGCCTTCAAATTTGCCGCTAAGTGTCGCGCGGAGGCAGCGCGACTGCAGCGCTGCGGTCGCGCTGCAGTCGCTAGGTTTGAGAATGGTAGTGTTGTGTTTTAGTTTTACGATGGACTCAGACGAAAATACACTGCTCGTAGTGTTACTATTAAAAAGAAAAAGTATTCTAAACAACACTAGTCGATCGATGAACGAATGCGGAGACGCAGCGCGGGCGTAGCGCTGCAGTCGCGCGTTTTTTATCTCTATGAATTTACAAAACAGCGCGACCGCAGCGCTGCAGTCGCGCTGCCTCCGCGCGACACTTAGCGGCAAATTTGAAGGCGCCCTTATGATGAAGTTTGCTTTTTATATTTTTAGTAAATGTTGACGGAGTTAAATACCAACGTAGTGCTATCGTCCTTATTCGAACAATGAGTTTAGTAAAACCTGTCTTAGGATGAATTAGTCGTGAGAATATTATGAGGGCTTTAAAATAAACTCGACTTCCCTCTGATATTCGTACAGGCCGTGAGATGCCATCAAGGATCTAGAAACCACTTTTTAGATTTGGCCATAATGTCAGTAGCGAGTACCATAAACTCTAGCGAAAAGCTGCTAAAACGATTTACAGTTGTATATCGTGTAGTGCTATGAGCTAATAATACTTCAAGCGCACATGTGATCAGAGTAGCGAAATGAAGGCGACATAGAGACCTTTAAATGACCCATAACATCTATTAATGTCCCACTGCAGGCATGGGCCTCCCGCGACGGAAGGATACTTGGCCTACTAATACCACCCTGGCCAAATGGATTGGTATAGAGTTTAATTTTAAGTTTTCCTTCTTTCTATCTAATTCACAGATAGTTCCTCGGTTTCTATGAAACCCATGGCATGAGATGGAGTTGTGACATATTGTACTTACTCTTACTCCGTCACTACACGGAGAAATGATGGCGAGATAGAGACACCTTTAAATGACTACCACTGCCGTATTGGCTGTACTCTGTTTCCGTCTGAACGGCAAACGTATAAATATTTCAGAAAATGTATATTGCATAATATGCCTCCTCCAGAGACTGCACAATGGCCGTAAACATAAGCTCAATAAGGAACAAACTTATGCCTTAAGGGGCGATTTGATCGAAGGTGCCAGGGGTGTTTTAATAAACGGAAAACTGATTTATAGCAACGAAATAGGAATTTTCCGGTGGCACAACCGCTATGTTGTGATATTGATAATTGCACAGTCACCCGGACTAAATTTTAGGGGAAAAGAATACGGTTTTTTTTAAAGATTTACGACACCAAAAGCGGTTTTAAAAAGAAAATGTTTTTGAGATAAGGTTTTGACTTATTGGTTATTGATATTTCCGTTACGTCAATTTTGCTTTTGTTGGAAGCAGTGAATGAAATAGAAATTAAAATACGTTACGTTTAATTTGTTACGCTGTAGTGGGACATTAATTTGCCACCTAATCCTAAAATAAGCTGAAGAACATACACACTCCACATAGGAAATACAAAATTCAAACTTTGACCTTCAAAGCGTGACCTTGGTATAGCAATCATGACTGACTCCAACCTGCGTTCTCCGTGTGATTACAGTTTGTAATCAGTATCTGCGTGTGGTGAGGGTGACGGAGTAAGAATACAATATGTCACACCACCCCATCTTATCCCATGGATGTCGTAAAAACCGACTAAGGTACTATTCGTGAATATTATCTTAACGAAATAAAAAGTTGCTCCGTTTTCCGTGAAAGAAAGATAAACAGACAGACAGACACACTTTCCCATGTGTAGTATTAGTATGGATAACACTATAGACATTATAACTGTTATGTATACGACCATAAAGCCAGACGGATGTCTCCACCGAGTTCGCATTGCAATACCGATACCACCAGGAATGTGCTAGCGTAACCATCGACATTAAGGGGTGTTAATTTAAATTATTGTTTTAAAGACATTGTAACAAAACAGTTTCATAATTCTGACGTCTACCCACCACCATGTTTTTGAGCGAAAAGATCTCAAAACAATTTGCACTTCCATAATATTAATATCGTGTTTAGGATTCAGCCATGACCGGTTAAGAACATCCCAAAGCATCCCCTAGCAGGAGTCTCGCATTTAGGTACTACACCTCACACAATGAAACGAAGAACGCCCTATGCTAAGTTTGCCAATTTGTATTCGTTTGCAAACAAAACCAAAAAACTATCCTCGAATAATTTCAGTAACAATCAATTCATTCATTCATTCATAACAGCCCATTAATGTCCCACTGCAGGGACGGGCCTCCTCCAGTGACGAAGGGATACTTGGCCTTCTAATACCACGCTGGCCAGACGGATTTGTATAGGGTTTAATTTCAAGTTTTCCTTCTTTTTACTTCGTAAAGATAATATTTACGGTTAGTCCCTTAGTGGGTTTTTACGACACCCATGGGATGAGATGGGGTGGTGACATATTGTGTTCTTATTCCGTCACCACACGGAGAACAAATAAATAATAAATTCGGGTTTTTACGGCTACCTAAGAAAATATACTAAACGGGGTTAGTAACTCAGTCCTAACTGAACTAAATTAATGTAAGCGCATTAATTTCAAGCAGCCTGTATATACAATCTGAAGTACACTATTGGACGTTGGATACAACAATTGTGGTGCATACCGATCGTGTTTGATGACGTCATTCTATCTACGTCATAATAATTAACCTATTCACTGTGCCCTTAGTAGACATAATAGTAAAATAGTGCAAAATAACTATATTATACAGCAGTTTTTACTAAGTATTACTACTATGACTACTAATTTAGTCACATTTTAGTGTCCTTAAAAAAAATATGCAGTCAATACATTTTTCCATTTGGTGACGTTGTTTATATACGCAACTGCTTTATACGCGATTGCTGGGAAAATGGTACGCCGGACAATAATGTCAATTCACAACTCATTTTATTTTGTGTTTATAGTTTTAGCCACATTTGAATCTTTTAACCAAGACAAGTGTTCTGCTATACATGGGGAGGGGCCATCTTCGCCATGGACCTCTCATCTTATGTGGTCTATATTTGTTCTAATTACTTTCCCGTAACGCAGGTGATATGTCCAGAACGAGGTTTATTGTGTGAAATAAGTACGAAATTTATAACAAGAATTTTATTGTACCAAATATACGTAAAATGAACTTATTTTATGTAATATGAGCTCTATTCCAATGTATTAAGATACAACAACATTTAAAAGGTACCAATCATAAGTTCTCGAAATTCAATAAAAGTTTTCACGCGGCATCACAATTGACGATAGAGAAATTCAATATAGATGAAAAATATATAAAAGAAAATCTATTATTGACTTACAATAACTTTGACAGCTAGATATGGAGTATCAAAACACGATTCTCGTGGGACTTGTGACTTTGAAGCTTATAAATTGACGCGACTTTTCTATGGCACCTGTGTCCCGTTGCTTCATTTACATTATAAATAAGCTTTTTCATTTACTTTATAAATAAGTCATAAGTATAGGGTAAATATTTTGTACTCTTGTCATTTTAACTGACTTCAAAAACAGGAATAGTTTCTCATCTGGGTTGTATTTTGTTTGCAATCTTTACATTAAAATAAAGATTTTGCGATGTCGTGTTTTCGAAACGTATGTAACTACTTTGAATCAGTAAATATCTGTGAAAATTTTCGCAACACAGGACTTGATCCATAATGCGCCAGTTGTCTTTTTTTTTAATGGGCAACACCAATACAATAACACAAGTAAAGTCTATAACATTGTCGCTATCAGATTGGCTATCAAGCTGTACACTTCTGTTATGTATGACTTCTCACTGCCTTTTTAACTCTAAGGTTTAGCTCTTTATGAGCCCAATGCCTTAAAATCGAAGCTTTGGGTCTTTTCCAGCTTTAGTTTTCGTACATACCACAAAGCTCATCATTACGTTTGAAAGCAAACGAAACGAATTTGATATTATGCACCCTTTGGGACAATAGGTTATAGATTTGGGTTTTCATTCCTACGAGTGTATGAATTGCAAGGAAAAACTTTGAAGGGCACCCTGTGAGGAATTTGGGCATAGATTTCAATAGCACGTGCATCATTTGGAATCGTTCAAATATTTGCAGAAGGTATAGGGTGAGCCTGTTTTGAGGTGTCAGTCACACCACTCTGACTTGACAAGTTATAAGCAACAGCGAGTATCAATGAAAATTTTACTGGCAACTATTTCAGATTTATAACTGTTTGGTAAAAAGAATTTTAAACTTCATTTTAGAGATACATTTCAATCAGGTAACACCATTGTCATCTTGCTTTCTTTCCTAGTAAGCTTGTGTTTTAAGAAAAAAATCTTTAGAATTGTTGAAAATGTGATTGATTGATTAATTGATAGTTTAAATGGTCAGCTCGTGATTATAAAAGACCAGTGTGCACCATCATTAGCAGAGGACGTCTTTTAGCTAAGATGAATTAGAATTAAAAATGAAATCATTAAAATCAACTCTTGAAGAGCGATAATAAAAAGTAAAAATTTAGTTCCTCGGTGCGTCTATGAATTAGACCATACAAATACACCACTTGCACAGGGGTTAATATTGGTAAAAAATGTAAGATTTAGTTTTTTTTATATTCAGAAGCATCGATTCGAAGGGGAAAGTTCTCAAACAGTTTGGCGTTGAAAAATGGTTCTGTCTTCCCCTTTGATATTAGAATATTGCAAACGTTTTTGAACATTTTTTTAAAGGAAGATAATGTAAAGGTGGGTTTGGGTTATAGGCAATTTGTTACGAAAGAAGTACCGGTGCTTGTCATGAGGTTTTCGATACAAATACTTTGAAGTTTTCCCTTACTCTTAGTTGTATTGTGAGGAACAAGTTTTTTTGTAGTTATTGTAGGATTCGTTCCCAGGATTCAATGTTAAAACATGGCTTATCGTTACGACTTCAATGTAACTTAGACAACTGGATTGATTTTGAAATTTCAGATACAATTACTTACATTTTGAGATTTTTTTGGAAAATAAAGCGGAAGCAGCTATTATAGGTATAATGGTAAAAACACAAGAATATTTAAAATATTTTTAATGTTATACCGTTGTATTACCGTACTGTTTAGTTTTTGACATCATGAGGCGTAGGATTCCAATAATATTTCTCATACAATTTATCCCAAAATGAAAACTGTTTTTCAAACAAATTTTGTTTTGGTTTCAATTTATGTCCTATATCTAAATAATTTGGTTCTTCGTTTGTGTATTTCAGCCAATCCACATCTATTATAAGGCTCTCGTACGCTGTTGGATTCCTGAAATAATTGATATGTATAATTATAGTATTTCCTCCTTAATAGGTATCGTGAGATTCTGTTGTGTATTGTTTTTACAATCAGCGTCATAATTTATCAATGGAACTATTGTTCTGTTATTTTTTTCCTTTCCCATAGTCGCTATAAAATTGGTTTTGTAAGAGGATTACCATTTTTTTATTTACCTAACTAGATTAACTCTGACAGAGTTGAGTAATTAATGACAAATGATGATGCGCTGATGTTTGTAGGTAATGCTTGTAGCATTGTGTAAAAGGGGGCACACATTATCAGTTTATTTTGCCTTGAAATAACACCACGGTCTTTACCTATGAAATTGCTATTTTTTTTCGCCGCAGTGTTTAGCCTGTATTTTCTTATAAAACTTAGATTGCTTGTATTATTTTTATAATTTGGTAAATACAGGACATTACCAACACCTAACAAACGATAATTAATAAAAATAATTCTTATTTGTATTAGAAATAAGTCTGTAAAAATGGGTCCAATTTAAACCAGCGGATTTTACCATTTAAACCAATGTAACTACGTCCCTTATTTTTTTTTTCTTATGATTAAAATGCTAAAAGTTAGCTTAGATATGCGCTATTACTTATACCAAATTTCATTTTATTAAGTTTAATAACTACTGAAAAAACTAAGAAAACGCTAGTATGAAAAATCAAACTTCGCATAAAATCTCCATACAAAACGGCAATTTCATAGGTAAAGACTTATTATAACCACACGGCATTATCAAGTATAGCTTAAATAAAAAATAAAATATGAAATATGTATATTCGATGTACCGTCATACCTTTATAATAGTATTAAAAAAACTGAGGTTACTTACTCGTATTTAGCAAAATTAGTCCACATCGTTGTCATGCGGTCACGAGTATCCATATCCTTTAATCTGGTCGTGTAATCAAAGAAATCTATCAAATACGAAGTTTGATCTCTATGAGTTGCACCTTTCAATTTATCCATGTAATTATGTTTCATATTAAGTTTTCCAACATAAGTGAATTCATATAAAAACACGGGTCGTTTTGAATTTGCCGCGTGCAGTTTTGCCGATTTCATTATTGCATATTTGAACATTGAATCTGAAAAATAATCTACATACTCTTTTAAATTATCATGAGTTATATCAGTATCTTTAAAATATTGTTTCTTTACTTCGTTGATTACATTTTGTTTTTCTTGGTCACTTTTAAAACGCAAATCAGCAGGCAAAAAATCTGCAAAATTTTCATTCATTTCGTCACTCCATTCGCTGAACTTAATTGTCCTACTGATACCTTCCATATTTGCAAATCCTGTTAAGACAGGAATTGGCTTATAATCTCCTCGTTGAAGGATTGTTAGAGGAGACTTCGTTAAAAATGGTTCGGTGTTGGGAACTGAAGTCTCTAAGCATGGAGCTAAACCAAACGTTGAATTTGTTAGAAAGAAATTCTTGCTTTTTGTTGCTAAGTCTTTTATATCTGCATTAAGCAGAAACTCATTTAAATCCTTAATGTTTCCTGTATCGTTAAATCCAATTGATATTGCCAAATTCTTAGCAGTTTCTATAGGGTGTCTGTTTATTGCAAATGGAGATAAAGCGGAACCACTTTCTAGAACTATTTTGTCAATCAGACCACTGGATGCTTTTGAAAGAGCTAGTAGCTCAGCCATAGTGGCTCCAACACTGAACCCTGCAACTGTCACCTTATTTGGATCACCTCCAAATTTCTTAATATACTTGTTAATGAATTTAAGAGCTGCAACTTGATCTTTTAAAGCTGCGTTTCCTGGTATTTCTTCTGTACCTAAGCAAGCGAAGCCAATTGCTCCTAATCTATAATTGAAGCTAATAACTATAGCATCATGACCGGCTATGTAGTGAAATCTTCCCATATTTCCATTTCCTCCTGAGTAGGCCCCACTATGGATGTAAACGAGTACTGGTACCAAATTCTTTTCATTAGCAATATCAGGAACAAAAATGTTCATAGTTAAACAATCTTCCACTCCATCCAATATTTTCTCTTCTTCATCATCGTCTGTAAGATATATTTGCTGGCAATTGATATTTCTAGCTTTTGCGTCATAGTTACCAAATGGTTCTACTGGTAAAGGTGCCTGTAATGAGGGAATTCGAGATTAATTTTAAAAGAATACAATGACTGAGTGGTGGAACGATCTGATCATGGTGGAGAGAAATCAATTGAAGGCACAACACCATCAAAAGTGGTCATATTTGGAGAAGGCAGATGTTCTGTCCTTGTCAAATTATTATTCTAGTCCCACTCTAAGCTGAACTTTAACAATGTGGTAAAAGATAAACATATTTATATACTTTTAATAAATGTTTACTCATTTTTTATAGAGTACATACGGATTAACTCATCATCATCACCATACAACATGTTTATTGGTCTGTGTGTTTTCTCTTATCATTTTGCATTGAGCAGGAATCGAACTCGAGAGCGCTTAGTATTTAATTCTGTACTCAAATTACCAGACAGATATACAATGTACAATAAATCAGGTTAAACAAATAAAAATCTTTACCTTAAATCGATCTCTTCCCTTAGGCGCAGTGGCGTAAGGTACGCCAAAGAACTCAAAGAAATTTCCGTCCCAATATTGTTCACCTCTGACTGTACCAATATCTAATTCTATCAGTCTTTCTTCCCTCTCCCTCCCATAAACAATCACTAATAATATTAAAAAAGCAAAAAATCGTAACATGTCTTTCACTTTTATTAGTTAAATACTGATTAAGTCGAAATGTGATATAAAAACTGATAATTTATTAATTATCTCTGTGTAAACTGTTTGATAAAACTTAACCTCAATGTTTGTTGGTGTTATAAAATTATCTATTAATCTGTTTAGTTGCTAATCGTGGGTATTTTTTATTGGTAAAGAGCAATCGAAATAAAAATGAATAGTTTTTGTTATTGCCCTAAGTATGAGCAAGTTCGAAAAGAAGAAAGACAATGGAAAAAATTTATACTCGAGGCGGGACTCGAACCCGCGTCTATGGACTCTACGCACTGGACCGCCATGACCTCAAGGCCCGAGTACCCGTCTCGACTATCAAATTTATTAAATTACATATAATTTTTATTACCTATAAAGTTTAGGTATAACTAGAAAAATCCGAAAAAAAGAAAGACAATGGAAAACAAAAATTGTATGAGCAAGTTGTCTTTTAACAGTTTCAAAAAATATTTTATAAACAACTGTCACAATAACTTATATTCAAATAAAAACCACATCTATCGTAATAAATACGTAAATAGAAATATATTAAGTAAGGAAATCGTGAAGCTATGTGGCTGCAAGATATATTATCATAAGATATCCTATACGGGCACATTTCTTGCGTCCGACGGCCAAGTGATGCTAAAAAGACATTTACACCCCTTGAAAAGATCGTGTTAAAATATTGTATGGGAAGTAGTTACAACAAAATATAAAAAAAAGCCTAAATAAAATAAAATATTTGAAGGTTTTCTTATAAAGTTTTAGTTAAGTTTAATTAATTAATACTTACATATCAATTTCCTTTTTTAGCATTCCAGTTTTTTCACAACAGCTTTCTAAAATCATATTATTAAATTGTCAGTAAATGTCAATTAAATTCGAATATTTTAATAACAATTATGCAGAATTACAAACGGCATTTCTAGCTTATGGTGCCGTAAAAGTCGCTAAAGGAAGCTTTAGCAAATTCACGCATATTATTATAGTCGTCCGTACAATCAGTTTCAGTTTCATTTTTTTTATTTTTCAACATTATGTTACAAAATAACAACTTATTGACGTTAGTTTAAAACTACTTAGTCTAAGTTTACATAATAAATTTTTTTCAAACTTTACCACCGCTTCCAAGGCGCTAGTAGAGAAGAAGCGGTGTAACAAACTCTATAGCTGCATTTTTTAGAAGTCTCCATAATTTTACAACAATTTTGTAACTGTAATAAAGTGCTGCAACCATTGTATACCATATAATAACTAAGGATTGTACTAAAGGTTCAATATATACTCGTATTTTTAATATCTTAAACTAGAAAGAATCGTGCTGTAGGTAGTACATAAAAGTGGGAATCATGGATAACTTTTGTTACTATAAAAAATCCAAATATAGGGATAACTTTCGTTAGAGTTGCGGATCTGCAGTTTGCCATGTTGTTTGCAGTTTTTACAGGGTTTTATTAGAAATTAACTAGTTACTCAAGTCTTTAAATAAAAATGTCGTATCGTCAGCAAACAGTAATCGTTCCGTCACCTATAAATAATCTCCTACTTCTTCCTTATGCTGAATACATTCGGCTTAGTAGGTTTCCATGTAGACCCCGTGCATAAAATATGTTATCCTCGCTCGCACCTCGCTGTCTGCAATATTATTTGTGTTTTGCGGACGTTTAGCGTTGTCTACCCTCATACTCTCAAATTTTCCAACGTCTATTTTAGCAGTGAGTGATGTTTTGTTTTTGGTTATAAACAATTTGTCTGTATCACTTGGTTTGTTGTTTGGGTTATTTTATGTGAATGTGTTATTTTATTGATGTGAAATTATATTATATTTTTAGTTAACTTGTAAAGGATTTAGCAAAGATTTTAATGTGCCTTAATGTTCTTTAGATCTGTTAATTTAATATCTGTAGAAGTATCCGTAAGATAGGAGTCGAACGCACGATCTTTAGTCGATCCTTTCTTTAGAAATATTATAATTAGTCAGTGTTGGTACTTTGCTAAGTCAGAGGCCCCGCGTTTGTTCCCAGCACAAGGCCAATAAACTTTGAACTGCTATCTTTTTTGGCCTTAAAAGGTTTCTATGAAGATAAAAAATATCAATGGCATTTGTAAGAATAAGTTGTTTCTTATAGTACCAAGCTCTGATTAGCTTAGAACTCACACGTAATTACATTTCTTATTCAATTACTTTGTTAAAACACAAATTCATTAACTCAAACAAGGAAAATAAATCTTTATTCCATGTTTCTAGTACTTAAACACTCTTTAAGTAAAACCAACCAATTTCTTTACAGCCTCCTTAATATATTGAAGGTGAGTTTCATTACGTGGGAACGTTTGTGGTTTGATGTAAAAGCGTTCGTATGTTTTGCTCAGTTTAGTAAAGGAGGCGCTGTGGTAGACTTAGGGTAACCACTCGTTTTTTTTCAAACTAAAAGTACGTAGTAAAACATTCTTCACGTTAGGTCATTAACTTTCTACTGTAAAAGACAACATGATTTTGTGTATAGTTTTCCTTCCTAAGCATGCGAAATTAATATTGACACAGTAAAAAGACAGTTTATAAGAGAAAGAGGAATAGGAATGCAAATTCCGTTCCTTAATATGGCATATTTAGGGGCAGCTAGGATGTGGAATAAACTTTATATGCTACAATTAAAACGATTTCTATTCCGCAAGTATACAATACTGTTTACTTACTTTCTTACTTACTGACGGCCAACCTCCAGTAGTCGAGAAACACACAGAGATAATAGAACAAAGATTAATTTAAGACGTCTCAATTTATTTCACATACATAGTCATCCTACTTTAAATTGGTTTATGTAGAGACATACTCGAGCCTGGCTCATCAAACTTTCTCCTAGGCATCTAGTTTGTTCTACAGCCAGTTCATTGTTTTACTTAAGTCTAGGAATGTGAATTACACATCTGTTTGGATGTTGGAATATTTATTAAATAAATAACATGGAGCTGTGTTTGTCTTTGTGTTTGTTTAAGGTCATATAGGTACAAGGTCATATAGCTACAGTTCTTTGTTTCATCATAACAGCCCATTAATGTGCCACTGCAGGGACAGGCCTCCTCCCATGAAGGAGGGATATTTGGCCTACTAATACCACGCTGGCCAGACGGATTGTTATAGGGTTTAATTTCAAGTTTTCCTTCTTTTTATTTCGTAAAGATAGTAGTTACGGTTATTACCTCAGTCGGTTTTTACGACACCCATGGGATGAGATGGGGTGGTGACATATTGTATTCTTACTCCGTCACCAAACGGATTGTCTTTGGTTTGTTTTAGGTCATATACAAGGTCATAGCTACAGTTCTTTGTTTAATAAGTTGTAATTCTTAATACGTAAAATTCTTGGTTTAATTCAATCACACTCGTTATCACGACGGCAAGCTCATAACTTGTTTATTTTTTCAAACTGGTTGTAAATTTAAGAATAATATAGAGACCAAGTAGAATACCAAGAATACTAAGTATCATTTTAAAACAACCGCAATAATGGTTAAATTTGATAGTCATGACGGGTACTCGGGTGGCCTAGATGTCATGGCGCTGGACGCGTATAGTCCAGAGACGCGGATTCGATTCCCGCCTCGAGTATAAATTTTTTCTATTGTCTTTCTTCTTTTAGGATCCTCAATAAACTCCGTGAACCAGGTGTCGCTTAATTACACTGTATCTTACAAACTAAGAAGAAAATTTACTACGCAATAGAAAAAAAATCGGTTCCATTAATCTTGCTATACCTATCTAAAATCCTTATCCCAAAGGATCAAAGTGAATGATTACTGCAATTAAAATCAAATTGGTGCGCAGTTACAGTGTATAATTAAAAAATATAACCCAGTGTTAGGTTGAAATTTATCCAAGCGGTGGCTAATTGGTCGAAACTGTAATTTCCCGAAGGACGATTTGGTACAAGATGTAAGAGAATAGCGTGTTATTAACGTATGTTGTTGAGGCGCTTGCAGCTAGTTGCAATCATTGATTCATAAAGGCCTTAAGCCATAACGGCACAGACAACCAGCCACTCTGATGGAAGCGCTTATATCAAGGTCGGCGAGGTCGTTTCAAAGACCGCTTAGAGGTAATAATAAATAAATAATAAATATTCAAGGACATCTGTACACAGCGCCATCTGTTCCCAAAGTAAGCTAGGCTTAACCTGCTTGTGTTATGGGTAACAGAATAACGGGTATTAATATACTTTTTTTATTTTTTTTTAAATACATTATACATAGAAACACTCAGACCAATGCAAATAAACATGTTCATGCACACAAATATTTGCAATTAGCGGGAATCGAACCTGAGATCTCTGTGTAGCAGTTATGTTATATAACCACTACGCCACAGAGGTATTTCACGCCGTATTTCATCTAAGCGTCTCCGTGCTTTGCTAGGCACGTAAAGTGTGTAAAAGAAAGTAGGTCCCGACTGTCGTGATAGAGACAAGTTAGACGACAAAATAGTCTAGCTTATGGGGACATAAGCTAGACTAAAAAAATGTTTGCTTCTCGACCATTGACACGAGAGAAGAAGAATGGGAATTCTTCTTCTCTCGTGTCAATGGTCGAGAACTCAAACATTTTTTGAATAGTGAGTGACCACTTCAATGGCATTTGGAGTGGCCGCGTAAAGATCTAGTGATGAATTCTGTTATGTCCCATTAACAGAATTCATCACTCGAGGAGACTTTAAGACAAGACTGATATGGATTACCTTACAAGTAAATTCTTGTAACTTAACCCACAAGAATAAAACAACTAGATGATATAATTCTGTTACCCTTTGAGTTATTTGTTAATGAGTGCCGCTAATAGGGTTACTTTCACTTACAATAACCATTTCTTACTTTTATTAACAATTCGTTTTTTAATACTTCTTTAACTGTATTCTTCTTTTGACAATTTTATAATACACTAGCTGATCCGTGCCCACTTCGTTGGGCGGCGAAAAAAACGCCCTTTTTAAAATATATTTCATTATTGCTCCACTCCTTTTAGTCATAGCGTGATACTATATAGCCTATGACACTCCCCGATAAATGGACTATTCAACACAAAAAGAATTTTTAAAATCGGTTCATTAGATCCAAAGATTACCCCCTGCAACGCCACAAACACACAAACTTTACCTCTTTATAATATTAGTAAAGAAGTATTATATAAGTGGTTAGGGCGCGATACGCCTTCCTTACATGCACAAACATTTATGAACTATGTACTTTGCACATCACATTTTCTTTATGCTAATTATATTGTCTGTTATGCCCGATTTACACATCGACAAGTACAGTAGCGAGTTAAGTAGTATTTTAAGATTAAGTTGATTTAAATAGATCTCCATCCTATTTTTTGGCAAGTTAAGTTGGCGAGACGCGAGAGAGGGGGCTACTTCGTACTTAACTCGCCAAAAAATAGGATGGAACTCTATTTAAATCAACTTAATCTTAAAATACTACTTAACTCGCTACTGTACTTGTCGATGTGTAAATCGGGCATTATGGTAGAAGGCTAGATGCTTAATGCAGTACACCTTTAACATATCTTCGCAAAATATCGCTTAGTAAATTCAGAGTATCGGAAGAAAATTGTATCTGAAATCCATGCTGATATTCTTCATCATAACAGCCCATTAATGTCCCACTGCAGGGACGGGCCTCCTACCATGACGGAGGGATAATTAACCTACTAATACCACGCTGGCCAGATGGATTGGTATAGGGTTTAATTTCAAGTTTTCCTTCTTTTTTATTTCGTAAAGATAATATTCACGGATAGTCTCTTAGTCGGTTTTTACGACACCCATGGGATAAGATGGAGTGGTGACATATTGTATTCTTACTCCGTCACCACACGGTGAATTCTTAGAGATCAATTATCTATATCTATACTAATATTATAAAGAGGAAAGGTTTGATTTTTGTTTGTTGGTTTGAATTGAATAGACTCCGAAACTACTGAACAGATTTGAATAATTCTTTCACTGTTGGAAAGCTACGTTTTTCTGAGTGGGGATCCTTAATTAAATTACGATAAAGTGTAAATAAATATCAAAAAAACAATATTAATACCCGTGTGAAGCCGGAACGGGCTGCTAGTTTAGTATATTTTGTTCATGTAGGTACCTACTTTCTATAAACCCTATGTTTAAGTGATTTTATATACTTAACTAGGGACTATAAATTTTTTTTTTTTTTTTTTTAATTTAATTTTATAGGCTTTGTCGCTTAGCGACCACATCGCCTAATTGAAGAAATCACAATAATTACAATTTAAAATTACGTAGGTACAGATTACCTTAATTATTAGGGACTATAAATTTTGTAAACGACTCTGCTTTGATGTGATGATTCTGAGAATCTGGGAACTATCAGAGACGTTGTCAACAACACCCGATTTCCTAAAACCGTAAAGTAAGCTGTGGTATTATTTCATAAGCGGAAGCGATTCAGTCAGTTGTCTACCAACAATCGATCTTCATAGTAATCATTATTATATCGCGTGCTTCAAACCAGAGGGGCGTATGAACAAAAACGCAATTTTTTTTTATTACGTCAATTTTTAGTACTTTTATCGACACACAACCTCTTTTATTTTTTTTATTTCTAGCTATATTATTTAAAAAGATATTTACTTAATAAAATACTTTTAGACGTATGCTAAAGATCAGTAATTATCATCGAACCAGACAGACGTACAGCGGCCGTAACTACGCCTGACGAAATGTGTATCTTGCCACAAAGACGTATGTGCATACAACTATCTATTTTCACTAACTTATTATTAAAATACACACATCAACACTGTCTAGGGGTATTTTATATTTGCTTATTAATTAAGAAAATATAAAATACTAACATATACTCAAAAGTCACGACATTATATTTCTTCTTCTTATTAGCGTATCGATGGCAAAACGATACTGGACTAAATTGATGTAGCCCAAAACTCTGCGACACTAACTAACTAGTAAGGCATCCAGGACATGATAAGAGGTGGGCCATAGTTTGTGGAACGCCGCACAGGCAACCCAGTCCGCCACTGTCCGTGAGACCCCACCGGAGCATGTTGTCCTTGCTTCGTCCTACCTGGGTTCGCAATCTGTTTAAGGACTTCCAGGTAGCCCATGGCAACCCATGTCCGGGCGGAAGCCTCTCAGAGAGCGGCACAAACGGTTCAGGTAGTGACACTCTTTCACACCAAAGGTTGCACCTCGCGTGTGCTGGGTCTGTACTTAAAGGGTGGGCGCACTTTATGCTCTTTCGGCTACGCAGCCTTTGCTGCACTAGAGCATAGCCGTGCATAGGATGCCGGTGGTCGCCATCCATTTTGCTCCTTTCAAGCGAGGCCGCCACATCTCTACGGACATCGGGAGGTGCGATGCCAGCCAATGGGTACAGCAGTCTGACCGGTGTCGGTTTGAGGCAACCTGTGATAATCCGGCAAGTTTCGTTCAAAGCTGTATCCACCAGCTTAGCATGAGCTGATCGGTTCCAGACTGGGCACGCGTATTCCCCAACCGAGAAAGCAAGCGCCAGCCCAGAAGTCCGCATTACCTGGGGCGAAGCTCCCCATTTTGTGGAAATGAGCCGTTGCAACAAGTTATTATATTTCAATAAAGGCCGTTTAAACTATTTTTTTTTGCGTAATTATTTTTTTATTCGAATAAGTAAATAACTTGAAATAATAGAGAGCTTAAAAATTGGCCCAATTGTAGTCTACGGAGGTAGACTATTATAACTAGCACCTCGTTAAGCTATTTTTCAGCCGTCATGGTGCTTTTGATCAAAACGTAAGTAGTCTGTTGTTCGACCATCACGAATTCCTGTCCAATAATAATTGTTCCATCGTGGTATGAACTGATTTCCGGAGGATGTTGTAGATGGCTATCACAACCAGGAACTCGCCAAACACGTTTTCTACGTGAATCCGAGTGGAAACCGAAGCTGGACTCATCATAACAGGTTATCTTTCCAGAGCAAATGTTCTGGAGTACAAAGCAATATGCGAGCATAAAGGTAGGCTTTGTGGCATCTCCTGACAGTTTGGTCACCCACACGACAGTGGCGCTCTTGCTAAAGCCTCTAAACCAGTTGGTTGGCAGTTGCGTGACAGTAACATTTATCTGTCTTTTCGCGGCAACTTGCAATATCGATAATTTCGTTGGACGGTGATGGATTTTTTTCCATGGTATCTTCACTTCAGCCACTTCACCAGTAGCACGGTAACTTGACCACAACCTTGATTTCATGTCTTGTCTTGTTCCAATCTCTTCAGCAATACTCCGCTTAGTGCCCGCAGCTGGGAGCATGCCTACTGCCCTTAACATTTCTTCTCTGATGAAATGGCACCGCTGCTTGACGCACACAATATAATTCTAAACCTACAGTCTAAACCTACTGTTGGTTAATGAAACCTTCGGACTTAAGTTTCGTTATGCCGTTCAAAGTTTATTTCTATAGCGGTTTTTGTAGTCTGCATGCCATTTTTCATGTACCTACTTATGCTACTTTTCTTAGCTTGACAATGCTGATTCGTTACCAATAAAAACAAATATATAATAATAGTTCCTTTTTTATAAAATTACTAACAAAATTTACTGATTATTTGTTGTTTTATTTGAACATCATCGAAATTAATCCAATTATAAATACATACGTCCGTTTTCTGAACAAAACTTTCAACACATTTTTGACAAGCCAAATAGACGTATAGTCTCCAAAAATAGTACATGCAATGGATTAAATTACATGGAAAAATAATTTTAAAAGACGTTTTATGATAATGATACTAAGTTACCATCTTTTTTAAATATTGCATTACGTATAAAAGTTTTGATATATACGTTCGTCCAATATAAGCATTTTCGGAAAAAATATGGCACAGGGTTTGTGCAATATTGTTGAGCTAAAAAGACGTAAGTGCGATATTGCGAGTTTTCAAATACTTACACAAAAAAATAACATTGCAGATAAATACAAAAAAAAATTCATAAAACACGTCCAAATTTTTTTTTAGGTACATTCATTAGAAAAAAAGTTATTAAGTTTTTTGCTGTTCCTGGAAAGTAAGGGTACAGCGTATACGCCCCTCTGGCTTGAAGCACGCGATATTTATTGTTCTTAATGTTAAAATTTGTTCGTAACATCACGTCTTCCCTTTTCAGATATATATTTCTGCAAGAAGTACAGAATTTTTCAAAACACAATTGCATGGGAATCGATTTAGTACACAGCAGTTGCACATCACGACAGCCATGGCAATAAAGCCAGACCCAAATACAGACAATCGCGATAATTATAACCTCTTTAATTTAAAAAAATCTAATTAAGTATGCTCAAAAATACTTTTAGTCAAGTCCTAATTACAGCCACATCACAAACCAAAATATTTCACAAAGTCAAAAAGTTCTTTGGCTGCGCAAAAGTAGCAACTATTATCATTTTAATTAAAACTAATCCCTAGTTGTTATAATGGGCTTAAGTTAATTTCACAGAGATTAGTCAGCGTTAACATGTCCAACATATATAATGATTTCAATCATCTATGTAAGGCTGTTGGTTTACTGATAGCGGGAAGCGAATTTAATTTTTACATTGTATAACTCATCTGTTGCTATTGTAAGAGACTAAAACTTTCTCTAAACAAGGAGCCCTTTTCGTAATGCCGTAACACTTGAAATAAAAAAATTTATACTGATCAGCTACTCCATAAATAAATATTCAAGCTATAAAAATACTTATTTAAGTAAAATTTACCTTTAGCATCACGCAAGAAATAATCATTTATACGTCCTGCTTGTACTCGTAACATCGATACGCATTGCGACGATCTACGGTATTATCAAATCATTTAACTTTGTCATTTTAGCTATGACGACTTCTTAGTTATGAATGGTCACAACCAAACACATTCAATATAATGTACATCAGCTGCCTATTACTTGCAGTAGGTATAACTTTGTTCAGATATCTGTGGTATAAGCTCTGTGTGAAAGAAAGAAAGAAAAAAAAAAATTTATTCAAACAATTTCACAGAAGCAGGTACACACAAAAACAATAAGAAAAAAAATCAAACATAATATTAGGTTGGGGAAAAAGTCTTTTCGTATTTTTGTATGAAAAGTCAAGACATTTATTTCAAAGTTTATTTACATTTATTTACAATATATATGTACCGTTTTGTTGAACAACTTTCTGCCATTTTGTGGGCAGAGACATTATCCCGTTACTGTAGAAACTTTGGGACTTCTGATAAAAAAAACGGGACAAATAGTTTTGGCAGTCCTCTCTTGAGGTCAACCTTACAGAACCTAAAGAATTCTGAAAAGACCGAAACAGGTGAAAATCTGAAGGCGCAAGGTCAGGGCTATATGGTGGATGCACTAGGACCTCCCAGTCGAACTCTCTTAATTTTTGCTGAGTGGCTAAAGATGTGTGTGGTCTAGCGTTATCGTGACGAAAGACCACACCCTTCCTGTTGATCAATTCCGGCCGTTTTCTCTCGACTGCTTCCTTTAATCTCATCAGTTGCTGGCAGTAAAGATCAGAATCGATGGTTTTGCCGGGCGGTAAAAGCTCATAATGAACAATGCCCTTCCAATCCCACCATACACACAGCATCACCTTATTTCGTGTTAGGCCAGGTTTGGCCACAGTCTGTGAAGCCTGGCCAACTTTCGACCACGACCTTTTTCGCACGTTCTTGTCGTACGTGATCCACTTTTCATCGCCAGTTATCAATCTCTTCAAAAACGGCTCGGTTTCATTACGTCTAAATAATGAATCGCAAATGAGTACACGGTTCATTAAGTTTCTTTGAGTAAGCTCGTGTGGCACCCAAATATCGAGCTTTTTTGTATAACCAGCTTTCTTCAAATGGGTCAAAACTGTTTTGTGGTCAATTCTCAGTTCTTCAGCTACATCGTAACTACTAATATGCCGATCTTGCTCCACTCTTTCAAAAATGCCGTCCATTTTATTCGTAACAGGGCGACCAGAGCGAGGTGCATCTTTAACATCAAAATTTCCGGACTGAAAACGTTTGAACCAAATTTGTGCTACTCTTACTGACACTGCATCAGGTCCATAAACATCACAAATTTTTTTCACTGCTTGAGTTGCATTTTAGCCTTTTTTATAATAAAATTTTAAAATGTATCGAATTTCTTCATTAGATTCACTCATTTTTACGGAGAGAAAAACAAATGAAAAATAGCGGGAAACAACTTTTTTTTATTTTTTTCTTTTCTTTATAATGTAACCTTTTTAATGTTACCAAAACCAGCCAGACACAAGTAGTACAGTCAAAGAAATTTTATAATATGTTTATACCTACGTTATGCGAAAAGACTTTTTCCCCGACCTATTACAATAAAATACCTTTGCCTCTGTGGCCATGAGTGTCTCATGGCTATGTTTTGTGAATAGAGGAACTTATGTATTTTAATATTAAATTGTAATAAAAATAATATTTATTAAAGAATAAAATCGCTTGATGTGAGACCTAGACTTTATAAAGACCTTTTAATGTCATTCTATTACTTTACCGAGTTCATATTAAAATAATGGGTGCTAGAAGGTCAAGCGGACAATTAAGAAGGATATTATTTAATTTATTAAAGCACTGATAGTTATAATAATATTCCTCTTTTATGAGTTATTATGATCATAATATAGATATTAAAACACATCGTACCTGAGTAGAATACCGTGTGGTGACGGAGTAAGAATACAACATGACACCACCCCATCTCAACCCATGGGTGTCGTAAAAACCAACTAAGGGACTATCCGTGAATGTTATCTGTACGAAATAAAAAGAAGGAAAACTTGAAATTAAACCCTATACCAATCCGTCTGGCCTGCGTGGTATTAGTAGGCCAAGTATCCCTTCTTCGCGGGAAGAGGCCCGTCACTGCATTGGGCCATTAATGGGCTGTTATGATGATACTTGAGTAGCGCAATAAAAATAAAAAAGCATTGTGTCTCCACTTCATCTCATCCTAAAGGTGTCGTAAAAGCCGACTTAAGAAAAGTAAGCATGCAATTTTGACGTAAACCCTTTACGATCCATTTGTCCAACGTGGGACGTGGCCTCCTTCAGTGATTGAGGTTTTATTATTACTGATTAGTACTTGTATAAAGTTATAGTTTAAATGGATGTTCCTGTAAACAAGTCGTCGCACGAATGCTTAAGTCAGTGTCCAACCTCCATTTGCAACATTTTACACCAGAGACGTTTAATTGATTAGATTGATTTTTATAAAAGTATTATATAAAAAAATAGTTAATGAGTTGTCATTAACTATTTTTTTAAATATAATACTTTTATAAAATCATATTATTTGCTTAATCTAATGGAGGTAGGACGCTTAAGCATTCGTGTGACAAAGTCTTATTATGCTTATTGTGCACTCTTTAGCACATCTCCCCACATTTTAAATGGCCTGCCCCTATCACTGAAAGAGACCTGTCCCTGTAGAGAACCATAACTTACCATCGGGAGGGTCGACAGTCATTTAAATTTAAAAAAAATATATAACATTCATTGTACATTTAAACTTCCGCGTAAAAACATTATCCTCACTAAGTCAGGCCAAGTCAGAAAATTAACTAGATCGTATAGAAATAATAATATCATATTATTATTCCAATTATACCTACTAGGTACAATTTTATTTCATTTAATGTTGATCATTTTATTTAATTAATATTTATTATCATGTCACTCATTAAATGTTATACTGAGTTAACTAATAACTATCATTATATTTTCGGAAAACCTAAGGATGGATGAGGCAGGCACAGGACACACAAAGTGGAAGTATTTAGAAGAGGCTTATGTCCAGAGCTGGAAGTGCGTTGATATGATGATGAGCAAAGGGAGTTTTAAAAAGGATTAAGTTTGAAAAAACCAAAAGAAAATGTACTTTATTTATACATTTATTTATTATTTCGTAAAAAAATTTAATAACATAGGTAATTTCTTTTAATTTCTAATCTGCGCTCTTAAAAAAACCATTGTCTCAAAAACAAAACATGGCTGGCTCTTATTAAACGCTGGGAGGAGCACATTGGTGAAGAGGTACACATTTATGAGTACCATCGGTTCTCACAGTCCCTTCATTGCAGAAGCAAAGTGGCTTGCGACATACTCTCGCTAATCTGCCCGGTAAAGGTTGGTTGTAAGGCTTGGTGCAGGTAGGCTCGTAGTAATGAGGGCAATCTGGCCTTGCATGTTCACCGGGAGGACAGGAATCTGCGAAGAAAACCAATTGTGATTATTTTACTTTTTTAGTTAGGAGGCTATAAATAAATAAATATTCCTCACACATTCACACAACGCCATCTAGTCCCAAACTAAGCAAAGCTTGTACATACCATGGGTACTAGACAACGGATAAGAATACTTAAATACTTTCTTTTTGTAAATACATACATATTATACATAGAAAACATCCAGACTAATGCAAACAGTCATGTTCATGTACACAAAGATTTGCATTGAGCGGGAAACGAACCCGAGACCACTGCGTAGCAGTCATGTTATATAACCACTACGCCACAGAGGTCGTCAATGGGTTTGCATTGGATTTTATATCAAGTTTTCCTTCATTACTAAAAGTTAAGTCCCTTTCCCAAAAATTTCGAGATGAGACAACTCGGGGTGGTTACAGCCTTAATCTGTTACAACACAGTTTACGGTTCTTTAGGTTAATAAATGAGCTGTTGTAAATAAAGTTGTGGTAAAAGGATATTGCTGAAAACATGTCTTATTTTTATTGTCTAGTGCGCACTGCTGTTTAGCACTGCCTCGATAACAAAGTACTAACCCAGTTATATAATAAATCATGGATTTAGGATAATGCAGGTTTTAATACTGAAGTTTTAACCTCTAGAACAATAGCAACCGACCAGGAATGCATCTGTAGGCCAACTTAACCTCCCTATTTGAAAGAGGCTATTTTTAAAAACTACAAAAAAGGAAACTCCATGTCCTCTGGTCAGTGGTTTATCTATAGGCCAACTTAAACTCCATATTTGGAGGTGGCTCGTACCTAGGATACCAGAAGTAGTCATGGGCAGATATTATGAATACAATATAGATTTAAATAGGTTCTCCGTGTGGTGACGGAGTAATAATACAGTGTGTGACCACCCCATCTCATCATGGGTGTCATGAAAACCGACTGAGGGACTATCCGCAAATAAATATTCCTTCTTTTTATTACGTAAAGATAATTCTTTACGTAATAAAAGGAAGGAAAACTTGAAATTAAACCTTATGCCAAACCGTCTGATCAGCGTTGTATTAGGTAGGCCAAGTATCCCTCCGTCACGGGAGGAGGCCCGTCCCTGCAGTGGGACATTAATGGGCTGTTATGATGATGACCTCCATATTTGGAAGAGGCTATTATCAATAACAGCAAAAAGAAAACCCCATGTCCAGAGGTCAGCAGTTTATCTCTAGGTCAACTTAACCTCCATATTTGGAGAAGGCCAAATTCTGAAATGGCAGTCATGCTCTGATAAATTTATACAGATTTAGATACTTACGTGATTCATCGTCATGACAGGATATCACAGTCACCAACACCATTAAACTAAGACAAAGTATTATTTTCATTTTATTATTAATAGTAAACGAGTGTTTATCTGAAGATTAACTGCAGTCGATCTATTTAATGCAAGGTTTTATGTCTAGTTTATATTTATCTACAAGTTGCATCGTTTGAGGAAAAAAACAGCCAAGTTCTCTGTGATGGTTATAAAATTACTGGCAATTATGAGACGCAGTTAAACATTTCATCAAAGAGTATGTATATGTCTGTTCATATCATCCAGCCAGTTATAATATGAGTTTTATGCTTGATAATTTATTTTATTTATATTTAAATAAACGGTTTTGAAGTATAATGAATATCACTTTTTATACGGAAAAACGTTAATACACTTTACTTAACCCATAATAATTAAGACCAAACTAGTATAATGGTATGAAGAAATAGACCCCTAAAATAGTAATTTTAATTTTTGTAGATATCAAATAATTTTATACACGAACTTAAATTTTTGGTAATCTACCTTTAAATAATACTTAATAATAATTATATCGCATAAAACATAAACAAAATAGGTACTCAGACGATGAATGTTATAAGAACTTGGCTTGCGCACTACACTTCCTTTCATTGTAGTTAGTGGGGATATGAACAAGGAAAATGACGTCAAAGAACAAACTAAGTAAATCCCTAGTACCTACCTTGACTAGTTATTATGAAGGTTAGGCTTGCATTGTTTACTATATAATTGTTATGTAGATATTGATTTTGTAATAGGTATAAATATAGGTTTTGAAGCGTGTGTTGGGAAGGACCTTTTTATACTTACGCGGCGATTAACCGCTGCAATCCCAGTGGTGGAATCGTACAGGCATATAAGTGAACCATACCCAATGTAGGTGTCATAGATTATCCTTTCGAGGGCTTACCTGGAGCTCACATGTGACAACTGGGAAGAACGCCGCGTCGTTTTAGTCGGTTCAAACCGACATGCCCATGACATTCACAGTCCTCAGTGACATTTATTTCATAAGGATTTTCAAAAAACAAAAAGCATGCATGAATTTAATGTGCATGCCATTGTAGTAACTATTTAGTTCATAATAACAAAGATTTTTTAAAAGCTTTGTTTTTAGTTATTGCTACAAAGCGGCAGACGAGGTCACCTGGTGGTAAGTGGTAACCACTGCTCATGAACCCTAGCAAAGACGTATCCTAGAAGCAGTAACGCAGTATGTATGTATGACTCGCTTAATGAATGTGGACGAGGCCGAATCTGTTTGACAAGTGGCGTTCTGTCGTCTCTGCCTACCCCGGCCGGGATAAGGCGTGAGTTTATGTATGTATGTGTAGTAACGCAGTATCTAGACAGACTAATCATCACAATACAACAGTTCTATTATTTTATATTTTTTTCAAATACATAAATTACCATTTTTATCATTTAATTTACATAAACTACATACTCTACCCATATAGATAAATGCTTTATGTGTGTCAAGAGTACCTATTTTATACCTAAATAAAAATATATAAGAAAATAACAAACTTATATATTTTTTTAAACAACGAATTAAACAAGTTATCAATGTATTTAAGCATTTTTTTTGTAATACTTTTTATCAACTAATTATAAAATACACTATTTGATTATAATATAAATGGAGCATTTTGGTAGAAAATAAGTTCTTATAGTAAGGGAAGTAGCGCTATAGTTTAACAATAATAGTTTTTGTACAATACAATACAATACAAATAAACTGTATTGTACGCTAAAGAATACAAACATATTTAACAATTTACTATTTGTTGGTACATGGGCGGTCTAATCACTAAAAGCCATTTTTTCCAGACAACCCTTGCCTTCCAGGCAACTTTTTTCTTATACATACATAACAGGTCAACCCTCCTGCATACAGTAGGTATAAAGCTGACGATTATTTTATTCAACAATGACTTTTTTTTTTAAATTACATTATTTTGTCGTCTGTTTTATAATTTTTTTATTTTTAGCTACATCGCTAAGCGACTGATACTTTACTGATTTCCAAACATTAACGGGATAAAATTTCGACCAAAAATGAAGCGCTCTCTCCCCTACTATTAGTTTTAACTATTCGACTGGATCTCTAATAGTCCTTACATATTGAAATCCTTTACATTCAAATAACGATACACATTTTTTGGTTCTCATGTTTCTAACTGTAGGTGGGTTGCAGAAGCATTGTGTTACATTGCATAAATCAGCAGTAGGTCCTGTCGTGTCAGGGATGAAAGGCTTGTCGCAGTTCGGTTCCACTTTTGGAGGGCATTGGAGTACTGGGCTTTCTCCCTTTGGACATATTTCTGTGAAAAATTTTCATATAAGAATTATTTTACATGTCCAAATGCTTACCTAAAATAAAAAGGTCATCTTTATCATAATATCAGCCAATTGACGTCCACTTTCTGGATTCTCCGTGTGGTGATAGAGTAAGAATACAATAGGTCACCACCCCATCTCATCTCAATGTATGTCGTAAAACCCGACTAAGGGACTATCCGTGAATATTATCTTTATGAAATAAAAGAAGGAAAACTTGAAATTAAACCCTATACCAATCCGTCTAGCCAGCGTGGTATTAGTAGGCCAAGTATCCCTCCGTCTCGGGAGGAGGCCCGTCCCTGCAGTGGGACATTAATGGGCTGTTATGATGATGTTGATGACTTCCACCGCTTATCAAGCAAAGCACGGGAACCCAAAAGTAAAACAAAAATAAGGTCCATTATAAGATTTCACATTCTTTTAATTTTTATATGTGTACCTAAACTTACTCTTACTAAATGTAATAAAATCACTTGATACTGGCAACTATGAACTATATTCATGAGGCCATTATTATAGAATAAAGAATATTAGTATATTTAAAAAAGGAAACAAAACTAAAATGAATGAAAATAAATAAAGCTACTTACTTATCGAAACACCATCACTCGGTATCATAGCAATAGTTAATGTCATGAACAGAATTACCGCAACTGTCTTCATTATAAAGTATATTTAATTTACTATTTCAAACAAACGTTTAAATAACAATGATAAATAAATATAAAATATTTGACTTTATATACTCAGGTAAATTCAAAGGGGACTTACTAAAACAATAAAAACTATGATAAATAAATAAATATTCACACAACGCCATCTAGTCCCAAACTATTCTGAGCTTGTACTATGGATACTAGGCAACGGATAAACATACGTCATAAATACCTTGTTTCTTATTATTATCATACCGAGCATGGTGCCTTTCAATAAAGCATAAAATAACTTTGTGCTTCTTTTACTAGGTCTAGATTTAAGGCCAGGGTGCCCTCTCTCATATACACCTGCCTGTAACCTCGACAAAATGTAGAAAAGCAACACCATGTATATATAGACCGGCTGCTTTTGAGAGTCCGAGTATACATCAACGATAAGACAACAGCTGGTTTCGCTCTTCAAAAAATGTAAAATAAGTAGACACCATAACATTCGTAGTACGGACTTATCCATAATCTAGGTATTAAGGTACCAGAATGCCCTCAAAACTAAAGTTTTTTTATGCCAAAAAAGGAGATTCTCAATTTGCCAAAAAACTTTTTTTTTTATTTGCTTAAAAAAAACATTATTTGCTTAAAGAAACTTATTTCAAAGTTTACCCCATACATATTATCATTTAAATTAATTCAGTAATTTGGATTTTCTTATCTCAAAAAATACTTATTTAACTGAGCATATTATTATTTTATTTTTAGGTCGAAAGGTGGTTTTTAAAGAAAATTTTTATTGAATTTTGTTTTATGGAATAAAAAAAAACTTCAAGTTTATAAGAATATATTTTGATGAATTTAATTCTTTATTTATAATACTTTTATCGACTTATTACAAAATACACTACAATTGAATACATAAATACATTTATAACATTTTACATTTGTATTTATAACCAGTTATTAGTTCAACTAATCAATTGGTGGTCTAGGTTTGTTTATAAATGTCTTTACATTCAGAAATTGGAACACATGTTTTAGTCATCAAATTTCTTACAGTAGGTGGGTTACAGAAACATTGTGATACGTCACATAAGCCAGCAGTGGGACCTGTCATCTCATGGAGGAACGGCTTTTTGCAATTCGGTTCCGCTTTTTGAGGGCAATAGAGTACTGGGCTTTCTCCTTTTGGACATTTTTCTGTTGAAAAAATTAAAATGTATTAGCTCAAGTCATAATAAACATAAAGTTGTAGAAGATACTAGCTGACCCGTGCCCGTACTTCGTTGGGCGGCGAAAAAAACGCGTCCTTTCTTAAACTTATTTCATTACTGCGACACTCCTATTAGTCATAGCGTGATACTATATAGTCTATGTCACTCCTCAATACAATATGGACCAGAGATCTAGAGATTACCCCCTACAACGTCACAAACACACAAACCTTATCTCTTTATTTTATTAGTATACTCGTAGATTTAAAATGATTCCTCACATAAATACTCTACGCCACCTAGCCCAAAACTTCTACTGAAAACTACCCGAGTTTGTACTCTGGTTACTACTCAACGAATAAACATACTTGGATAGGTATATTTTTTTTAATCACACTCACACTACTCACGCTAATGCCCGATTTACACATCGACAAGTACAGTAGCGAGTTAAGTAGTATTTTAAGATTAAGTTGATTTAAATACAGTTCCATCCTATTTTTTGGCGAGACGCGAGAGAGGGTGCTACTTCGTACTTAACTCGCCAAAAAATAGGATGGAGATCTATTCAAATCAACTTAATCAACAACTTATACTACTTAATTCGCTACTGTACTTTTTGTCGATGTGTAAATCGAGCTTAAGGTCTGAGTCGTCATAAAGGATGGACAATGGATTTCAGTCATAATAATTTTGATTTATTAATAAGGAATTAAAACAAAAATACATTTATAATCAAAATAAATAAAACTTACTAAGCCAAACTCCGTCACTTTTCACTACAGCGATAGCTGACGCCAAACACAAAATAACAACAATTGTCTTCATTATAATTAATATCTATTAATTAAACTGTTCCAAATAACTGTGTAAATAACAATGATAATAAGTTATAAAATATTCGACTTTATATAGTCAGATAAATTAAAAGGGGACTTACTATTAACAGTAAAACCATGAGCAATATATTACAGTTCTTATTTCCTTTATTACTTAAGCATAATGTTACGTAGGTATATTTATATGACACGTTAAGCTATATAAAATACCATCGTGCTGTTGTTCAAAGTTAGCCTCGAAAATATTTTAAATAAAATAAATAAAACAAAATGTTTTTTATTTCGAACACAGGATTCATATCATGTTAGTAACAATACACTTAGGACTATGTTAGTAAACAAAAATATTCTTAAATATTAAAACTGTTTTGTTACCAATTGTACGGTGGACATGCATCTTAGTTACAATATGGTTCAAAATAGGCGAGTCATACGACCTTTCGGCAATCATTCGTAAAATACTGTTGGAGCTGGCTCGAACTCTGTAGAGCAAGGAGGCTGTTTTTTGCGCCATATTGTAAAGAAGTCATTTGTATGGCTTTGTGTGAACATACCTGACGCACTACAGATTTTGCAGTCGAGTAATTTTATTAGAGAAAAAACATTACACACATTTCTTACTAAGGTGTCAATATTATCATTATTTTCTAATTAAAAAACCGACAACATTCTAGACCGTTGATAACGATAATAAAATGCAATTTATTTTCTTATAATAATTTAAAGACATTCCATTTGTGACAAAAAACAAATAAACTAATCCAACTTATTTTACTTTTATTTTTTTATTTATGTTTAAGTTTACTTTTTTTTTTTTCTTTATTTTTGTCTTGGGCCTGGATGATCAATACTTTGTGTACCTTAATTTAATGTCTGTAGAATTTCGCGTCTAATTCAGTGCTCGATCACAATAAGTACAGGAATTATTATTTGGATAGGTTGCCAGCTACTTTCCCGAATTTTTATCTAAATCGGAACCGCTGTTAAGTAACATACATGTAACATCTAACTTTCGCGTTTATAAATTATAAGGAAGAATCTACGTAAACTAGATACATCATAACATTAATGTCCCACTGCAGGGACGGGCCTCCTCCCATGACGGAGGGATAATTAGCCTACTAATACCACGCTGGCCAGACGAATTGGTATAGGGTTTAATTTCAAGTTTTTCTTCTTTTTATTTCGTAAAGATAATATTCACGGATAGTCCCTAAGTCGCTTTTTACGACACCCATGGGATGAGGTGACATATTTTATTTTTACTCCGTCACCACACGGAGAAAATTATATACATTACGTGTAAATAAATAAATAAAAAAAACTAGACAATATAGACCCCACAACAAAACAGTAGGTAAGTAGCAAAGAAACTTTTCCAAGAAGGGGTAGGACAAAGGGTAGTATTAAGTTTATTGCCACTCGTAAAAATGTTACGGTAAGCAAAGATAAGGTTTAAACTGTTTTTTCGTTCTATGCTTTTGTTGGTTTAGTAAAAAAAAGTTGGAAATTGAATAAGATAGGAAGTACTGGCTACTGTGTTGAGATAACGAATTTGATTATCATTGATAATATTGTGCCATGTTTTTAAGTATTGAGTGCACGCAAGGAGAGGTAGTAAACGTGGTGTAGGACGCCCCTCAGCTAGGTGGACCGACGACCTCATAAAGATCTCTGCGTCGGACTGGATGCGGAAGGAGTTGGACCGAATTCTGTGGCGCGTGTTGGGAGAGGCCTATCTCCAGCAGTGGACTGCAATCATAACAGCCCATTAATGTCCCACTGCAGGGACGGGCCTCCTCCCGTGACGGAGGGATACTTGGCCTACTAATACCACGCTGGCCAGACGGATTGGTATAGGGTTTAATTTTAAGTTTTCTTTTCTTTTTACTTCGTAAAGATAATATTTACGGTTAGTCCCTTAGTCGGTTTTTACGACACCCATGGGATGAGATGGGGTGGTGACATATTGTATTCTTACTCCGTCACCACACGGAAATGTGGACTGCAATAGGCTTGTTGATTTGTTGAATAAAGGAGAGGTAAACTTAGCAGAAGGAAATAGAACATCGTTAGCTTGTTTCAGCGAGTTACTTGTGGTAATGAGACGGTGTAACAGAAAGAGAGAGATTAAAGTAGCACTTGCAAAACCGCAGAAATGAAATCTTCAATTCATAACAGCCCATTAATGTCCCACTACAGGGACAGGACTCCTCCCGTGACAGAGGGATACTTGGCCTACTAATTACATACTGGACAGACGGATTGATATAGGTTTTAATTTCAAGTTTTCCTTCTTTTTTATTTCGTAATGAAAATACTGACGGATAGTTCCTTAGTCGGTTTTTACGACACCCATGGGATAAGATGAGATAAGAAGGTGACATATTGTATTTATAGTCCGTCCCCACACGGAGAAATAAATCTTCAATTTATATAAATCAAATCAGTGATCTAGAAATAAACCGCGACAAATGCCATGTAAATGCCAAGTAACGTGAGACTAGAGAGACTTCATAAGGTCCCTTCTTGCACGCACTAGGACTAAATGAAATAATTGATACGTATAAAATTAAAGTAAAGGCTATTAAGGTTAAAGAAAGTCATCTAATAATAAAAAAAATATGAAATCAGCATGGTATTCGAACTCAAAATGTCAGCCACACTACACCGTAACAATTAACTTAAAACAACATTTATAAACAGGTAGATTTATTTACGTTACGGCTAAGGGATCTCCGTGGACTATAGTTTATTAATAAGTAGGGTCGCACCTGGGACCTCCCGCAACTTTGTGACGCACGTTCTACTAGCTGCCCCGCATGGATTTACGGTAGGTATTCGCGTTTAGGTTGATGAGTTCAATTCTGTAAATTAAGTAGAGTTTTCATATGACCCCGGTCTCACTATTGGCGGGGAAAACGTTTCAATAATATCAGAAACCGTGCCTTTTAAATTTCTTGGTAGAAAAATAAACGATAAAGGTCGCTCTCCAGTACTAGACGATGTCGTCAATAGTTTCATAAACGACATTGAAAAGGTAGACCATCAACCGATAAATAACGTAAAAAAAGTCTGGATATACGACAACTATTTAACATCACGTCTCAATTGGCCTTTCCTTGTGTATGATTTAAACCAGAATCTCTTGAAACAACTAGATGCTAAAGTGACGAAAACATTGAAATCGTGGCTAGGGTTAGCTCAATCTGCAGACTCTTTTGCTCTGTATCGAGACACAAATAACTTTGGGATGAAACTAAAAAAACCATCGGAACTCTACAAACATCTAAGAGTCACTAAAATGCAAGTCTTATCAACATCTAAAGACGAAATTGTAAAATCCATCCCAACTGATAAAAATTCATCTGCGCTCGAGTCACGGTTACAATTCCACAAAAAGTTCATGATAAACTAGTAGAGTAGGTCTAGGAAACACGGAAAGTCAATCGGACAAAGAAATTATAAAATCTTTCTTGAACCAAGATGAGAATAACAGCTACAGAGTGCACGCAATGAACCTAGAAATGCAAAATGAATGGGTTACTCTAGGGGACTACTGTATACCTTTAGCCTTGAAGTGGCGCACTTTGCTTTACGACTGGTCACCAGCATTACATAAATTCTACCTCAACGCCTTTCAATTGACTCTCCCCGATCAAAGCAATCTTGTAAGATGGGGAAAAGCCACGGACAAAAAATGCACAGAATGTGGCAAAGAAATTGGTACGGCAAGACACTTATTGGTAGGCTGCAAAGTGCTTTTGGATAGGGGTCATTACTCGCACCGTCACGACAAAGTATTAGGGATTATACGCGAGGCAGTGAGTCTGTCGATTGCCAGAGCTAGAAAAGGACTGACTACGAATGAAAGACAAAACATCCAATTTGTTAAGAAAGGCACTACTAAAAAGACCACCTACAAGCCTTTTTCGGTCCTGAGTCCGGCAGACGATTGGACTCTACTGGTTGACACGTATGAAACACACTACAAAATCCCGGAGGATATCTGCGTGTCGCCGTTGAGACCAGACATATTCCTCTACTCAAAATTAAAAAAGCGTGTAGTACTTATTGAGCTCACGGTACCGTGGGAAACTAACATCCCTAAAGACCACGCAATTAAGACAAATAAATACTTTGACTTGACAAATGAGATAACCAGAAATGGCTATAGGGTTACTCTGTATGCCGTGGAAATAGGTGCGAGGGGTACACCAGCTAAATCCCTCTACAATCTATTAAAAGAACTAGGACTGCCGAGAACTTCAGTAAGCTCTCTACTATCACGAATGTCCAAAACGGCATTGTTAGGTTCCTACCAAATTTGGATAGGTAGAGGACGGAACATGGCAGACAGTGAAGGTGACCGCTAACGCGTTGTAAGGGGGCCTCCTTAAACCTACATCTGGGTCGTAAGTCCCAGACGCTGTTACGCCAGTGTTCCGCCCTCTATCACGCGATGGACCCGGCACCCGCACGGAGAATCCATGGAATGCTAAGATTAGGTCTTATCTATATTAAGGTTTATGTTTGGGAAGATATAATTAAACTTAAATTAATAGTTACTCAAATTTCAGGGCTATGTGACTAAACAGCTTCTGTTTTACACTGACGAACACTGCTCAAGCGGACTCATACCTCTAAATACATACATACATACATAAACTCACGCCTTATCCCGGCCGGGGTAGGCAGAGACGACAGAACGCCACTTGTCACGATCCTGGCAAACAGATTCGGCCTCGTCCACATTCATTAAGCGAGTCATACATGCGCGTCGGTTACGAGTGCTCTTTATTTGGCCCTTCTCCAATATGCAACCTATCTGGTCACCATATGTTTTTCGGGGCCTACCGGCACCGACTCGCCCTTGCACACTAGCCTTGTATACTTGTTTCGTTAAACGCTCATCATTCATTCTCTCAATGTGAACAAACCAACGCAACATTCCTTTCTCGATTTTGGTCACTATATCATCTTTCATGCCGCAACGTATTCTTATCTCATCATTCCTTACTCTATCTATCAGTCTTAATCCACATATACTTCTCAGTGAACGCATTTCTACCGCATTAATTCTACTTTCATGCTTCTTCTGCCATACCCAACTCTCGCTACCATACATTAAGGTTGGTGCCAGCACTCCCTTATGAACAGCCAGACGAGCTTTAGTAGTCACGTTCTGGCTTTTCATAAACGAGTGCAGGGCACCGTTCACCGAGTTTCCCTTTTGCACTCTTCTCTCAATATCCTTATCATGTTTTCCATCTCTCGTAAACATGCTCCCCAGATACACAAATTCTTTCACCTGTTCAAGTCTTTCACTTCCAATCATAACTTCACTAACAGTAATCTCTTCATTCTTCTCAAACACTTGACTGACGTCTCATGACTTTCGTCTTACTTGCATTAACTTTCATTCCCTTTGATTCAAGTTCATCATTCATAACTGTTACCATCTCCTGCAGCTCACTCGCCGAAGAAGCCAATAAAATTTGGTCATCAGCGTGCATGAGGCATTTGACACGTAACCCATCCATACTCAAACCACAATCACACTCTCTCAGTCTCGATAGACAACTATCCATGAACAGATTGAACAGCCAAGGGGACGCTACACATCCCTGTCTAACACTTTTAGATATCCGTGAACGATAGAACATAGAACCAATCCGTGTAGGTCCCATTTATTCTGACGCAAGCTCTGGAATCCCTATAAAGAGATTTCAGTGCTCGCACCAAAACGCTGCCCACCCCATACATGGATTGTGTCGACCATAGTTCATTCCTCCTTACTCTGTCATAAGCCTTTTCTAAATCTAAGAAGGCGCAATACACCCTTTGGTTCTTTGCCAAAAACTTTTCTGTAATACACCTTAAGGAAAAGACTTGATCCGTACAACCCATGCCTTTTCTAAATCCCGCTTGCACATCCCAAATCTTGGTGTCTGTTATATTCAAAACTCTATCTATCAAAATTCTCGCATACAATTTTCCAACTACGCTTAGAAGGCTGATACCGCGATAGTTTCTACAGTCCTGCTGCGAGCCCTTTCCTTTGTAGAGAGGCACAATTACCGCCCTTGTCCAGTCATCTGGCACTCGCCCTTCTCTCCAACACCGGTTAAATAACTGTTGCAGCAGACCTATAGTAAAACCTTCGCCAGCCTTCAACATTTCACTCGTCACCTTATCACAACCTGCTGCTTTTCCTGCTTTCATTCCTTTTAACGCTTTCACTATTTCGTCGTATCTTATTTCACTAGCATCCTCGTTTTCTAACTCCCTTTCACAAAATTCCTCAACATTATCTTCCTTCTCAAACAGACTTTCAAAGTAATTCTTCCACCTCTCAAGCACCATACAGTCGTCAATCAAAAGTTCACCTTTTACATCCCTTATCAAACCAAGCGACGGTTTAGTCTTTACGCGCGCAGTGCTAACAGACTTCCAGAATAATTTTATGTTACTCTGGAAGTTGAGATCAAACTTCTTATCTGCTTTTAACTGACATTCTTCTTTCTTTCGATTTACACATTCTTTCACTTTCCTTTTAAGCAGTTTATAACTTTCTTTCCTTCTTTCTATTGCACTCTCAATTTCATCTTGGGCCCTGCTATCATTCAACCTTTCAGCGGTGCGCAATGCTAGTAAATCTAACCAAGCTTTCTTCTTCTCTTTCACTACATCTTTAACTTCACTGTCCCACCACTCGTTTTTTATATACTTTGCATTCTTCCTCTTACTTACTCCACATACATCCGTCGCAATATCAACCACATTATTTTTAAATGTAGTCCATATTCCATTTATGTCCTCATTTACTTCTTTCACATTTGCCTCAAACCTTTCTTTAAGACGACTTTTAAAAATATCTTTCACTTCAGTCTCTGACAGTCGTTCTACCTTTATTCGTTCTGGCATCATGATGGCACCTTTAGTTCGATGTCTCCAGCGCGTGAACAGGCCACTTATCCTACTCATTACCAAGCAGTGATCTGTTCCCACGCTGGGACCCCGATACGCTCGCGTGTCCATCACTTTGCTTTTCAATCGTTCATCTACAATCACAAAATCTATCATACTTCTTATCTCTTCACTTCCTAATCTTCCTTTCCATGTATATTGATGGATTCGACGGTGCTCAAACCAAGTATTTGACACCACCAAATCCATTTCTGCACATAGATTTGCCAAGCATTCTCCATTTTCATTCACTCTGTCATCCCCAAACACACCCAGCACTCTTTCATATCCTTCTCTTTTTACACCTACTTTTGCATTAAAATCACCTACCAAAATAATTCTTTCATTCGTCTTTCGTAACAAGATAGTTTCCCGTAGCTGCTCCCAGAACTCTTCTCTGGCCTCCTGGCTAAATGACATATCTGGGGCGTATACACCCACTAAAAATATAGAGGTGAGCCCCAGTTTCAGTCGGGCCCACAGCAAACGGGGACTAACACATTCATACTCCCTTAAGCATTCTGCCATTCTTTCAGAAAAGATAATACCGACTCCTTTCCTCCTTTCCGGGCCCTCTCAGTCGCTGGAACTCCAGACCATATAGCAGTGAAAGGGCCGTGCGTTGTCATATCTTTTCCCTTTCGTTTCGTCTCATTCACACATAAAACATCGATCTTTCTTGCACTCATCAAATCACACACTTCGTCGATTTTTTCGTTCATTCCCCCTCTTACATTCAATGTGGCAAAGCGGCATTCCGCCGCCCGCATTTCGCCCCGACAAAATGGATTTCGGCGTGGTGTGTGGCGAACATGGCCGCCGCCTATAGACAAGATTGTGCTCCCCCCAGAGTACGAGGGACAGCCCCCATCTGGCAAGCCAAACGAGGGGAGGGATTCTCCAGGGCAAACCCTGGTACCCCCCTGGGGTAACATATTTCCAAAACTTGCCATCATAATGTCGTAGTTCGCAGTAACTGATGTTAAGCTATTACTCGGAGAGACGCTGCTGCCCGCCTTCCAGATTTCCCTTAGTCGCCTTTTACGACACCCGCGGGATGAGTTGGGGAGGTTCTATTCTAAACCCGGAGACCCACTTTCTTCTTTTCATTACATAAAGATAATATTCACGAATACCTAGTCCCTTAGTCGGTTTTTACGACACCCATGGGATGAGATGGGGTGGTGACACACTGTATTCTTACTCCGTCACCACACGGAAACCTCTAAACAAATAGTTTTTATGAAAAAACTTCGCCAAGAAAACTCTTCTGCTTTCTGTGGCTACCAGTTCTGTGTGTTATGTGCCTAGCCTATTGCTACTTATAACGAGGAATCCACATTGATACATACTCGTATTAACACTACAAGATATATTTTTTAATATTTTATGTTAAATTTTACTTTATATGTATATTAACTCTTCAAATGGAAACATTTGAAGAGTTAATATTTATAGTTAAAGTTAATTAGTTTTTACGTACAACCACAAGACTTTTTGATTTTTTTTTGTTATCCTATATCCCGTGGTTACACAGGTATTAAGTCTAGATTATTACAGTTCGTTATTTAAGAACAGAAAATCAAGTATCAAACACTTCAACCATAACTAGAACAAAACAATCACAGAAAACGCGTTCAGCTAGGAACTACCAAAACTATTATAATTGGCATTTGGTCCATAGAGGCGTGCATTGGATTTAATTACGAATAACTTGGGTCGACATTTCATGTTATTGCTAAAGTAAATTACAAATTAAGTAAGAAAGTCGAGTAGAAGAATGATAAATTCTGTAATATTACCCTTTAAAGTCCCGTGTGGTGACGAAGTAAGAATACAGTGTGTCACCACCCCATTTCATCCCATGGGTGTCGTAAAAACCGACTAAGGGACCATCCGTGAATATTATCTAACGTAATAAAAAGAAGGAAAAATTGAAATTAAACCAATACCAATCCGTTTGGCCAGCTTGGTATTGGTAGGCCAAGTATACCTCCGTCACGGGAGGAGGCCCGTCCCTGCAGCGGGACATTAATGGGCTGTTATGATGATGATTATTTTAAATCACATTATATCTATCAAAGATATTTTATCGTAGAAATATATTAGAAGAAACGTTTTTGGTTTTATAAAAAAAAATACTAGGTTAATTGTGTATTATATTTGGTATCAACGCTCTGGGTTGAAAGTAGTATTTAAAATAAATAGAAATGTAAAACTAGAATATACCAAAAAAATGGTCTAGACATAATTTACAATGTAATAATAATAGTTTGTAATTTTGCACTTTCCAGAAATGCAAATACCCATATCCAAATAGACGTGACACTATTCTGCATAATACATAGTGATATAACTAAAACTTCGTGTTAGTTTGTACATTTCCACCATGACAGCCGGCACAGAGGAATCCTGACAATCCACTTAGATCTGCAGGTATTTGCACGAGACAAATCTCTGAGGAAATAAACAGGAATACTTGCCTTTGTGCACTCCTATTGTGTTGATACTGTTTTATTTGTCGTAAAGAATGGTATGGTCATCTTTAAATATTATACTCGTATAGTAGCAATGATAGGTAAGTCATTCAAGTTTTTAATATAAAATTCTTTCCAAATCTTGAATGAAAAGAAATGTTTACATATTTCTCAATAAAATTGGCGTATATCGAGCGCGTTCAAAGCGGCGTTATTATGATTGTACAGTCACGAGCAATAATATGTACACATTTTCGCATTTTGTAAACCAGTTATCTAAAGTTCTGCCAATCCAAAATTGAAAATTCGAAGATTAATTCAAAACTGTACGGAACCTCTTCTAAATTACGAATTCATTTTGATATTGTAATGTCTAGATAAACGTGCAGATAGTTTAGAAAATTTGAAAATGTGTACATATTATTGCTCGTGACTGTACCAACAAGGGCAGGTAAAGGTTTGCTTATAGCGTGTTGCCTACATCATCATCATATCAGCCGATTGACGTCCACTGTTGGACATAGCTCTCCTCCAGATATTGCCACATTAACCTACAGGGTTGTTAGTCCTAGGCAGTGTCACGGTCTCAAATGTTCCTTCTTCGATCACACGATAAACAGGATCTATTTTAAGGATTCATGGAATGCTAAGAGTCAGTATCACTATTTCATCGTATCCTGGAGTTTTTTTTATAAAAACCATCAAGTCCAAGCTATGAAGATAAATAGTATTTGTAAAAAATAAATAGAAAAACGGACAACAAGCAAACCCTGAAGCAATTCGTCTGTCTAGCGTGGTTTTACTAGACAAAGTTTTCTTTCATCACTGAAGAAAGTTCGTCAATGCAGTTTAATTTTTGCTAAAAATGATTTAAAATGCACGCTTTAAATATTTAGTGAAAGTCTAGTCTGCCAATTTCTCTTAAATGGAAACTTTACGACTTTCTACTTAACTGCTGTTAAATGGTGGTGTACTTTTGAGTGTACACATTTATTATTTTATGTACCTACTTACACTCATAACAGCCCATTAATGACCTACTGCAGGGACGGGCCTCCTTCCCTATTTCGTAAGGAAAATATTCCAGAATGGTAGTCGATTTTTACGACACCCATGGGAACAGATGGGGTAGTGATATATTGTATTCTTACTCCGTCACCGGATGGGGTAGTGATATATTGTATTCTTACTCCGTCACCACACGGAGACTAACTATAGTCTATTACTTATTACTTTTTAAAAAGATGCATGACTATTATACGTACAACATTATTTTTTTGTCCAAAATCTGCATGTTTTGAACGTTGTTGATAAGAAAAGGAACATTTAAATAGCATGACGCCTGTTCAAATAGTAAGGGTTATCGACAGCTCGCTGCCAACAAAGGATGCAATTTGTCAAATCAAACAGTTCTCTTGGTTGGGATATGAAATATACGGGAGAGATTTGTTCGTTTAAGAGTATAAAAACTTAACTTTTAACATAACAACACATTTGAGTAACAGATGGAATCAAAATAAAGTTCTCTCTTATCCAGAACAACACGTGCCAGACTTAAGTGCCACCGCTACAATGTAGAGACCATACAAGTCCGAACAAAGCGGTTCAGCACTTTGTAAATGTGCAAAACCATCAAACAGTGGAACTCTTTGCCAGCCCACGTGTTTCCTTCAAAAGAGATGCAAGTGGTTATGGCACCTCGCGTTTAAAAAAAACTAAGCACCTCGGAACATTGAAAATTTCTCTGATTATTTCAACCACGGTGTATGTGAGACAGGATTTATTTTGGATCCGCTACCATCAAAAATGTTTAAACGATTGTAAAATTACTGGATCTTTAATTCCTTTAGCAATTGCTTTTTAATACTCCAAGATGATCCCTACATCACATAAAATGCGTTCTAATTATCACCATCATAACAGCCCATTAATGTTCCACTAGTGACGGGCCTCCTTCCATGACGGAGGGATAGTTGACCTACTAATACCACGCGGACCAGACGGATTGGTATAGGGTATAATTTCAAGTATTCCTTCATTTTATTTCTTAAAGATAATATCTACGGATAGTCCCTTAGTCGGTTTTTACGACACCCATGGGATGAGATGGGGTGGTGACATACTGTATTCTTACTCCGTCACCACACGGAGATTGTGAAATTACTGAATCTTTAATTTCTTTAGCAATTGCTTTTCAATACTCCAAGATCCCTACATCACATTCTAGCATGCGTACTAATAGTAAACCAAATCTCCTATCATACAAAAAGGATACAAAAGGACATTAAGGTCTAGTAAGAATTATAAATTAATTACTTTCTACAATTTCTTTTCTTGCGATACCGAAAAATAATGCGTATGTTTTCATAGAAACTAAATCGTTCTGTCCTCAACACTTGAGATTCTGATTGACTACCGAAGGCATCTAAGAGATTGCTGAACTATGCACACTTAGATGTACAGACACGTTGATTACTTAGGAGGTGTAATAAAACATCGCTTTTTCTTAAACCAGAAAAACCTTTTTTTTCAACCAGATAATATGCTGTAAATGACTTTACCATTTTCTTTTAATGTAGCATTCATCATAACCGTTCATTCATGTCCCACTGCAGGGACGGGCCTCCTTCCGTAACGGAGGAGATACCTACTTAGCCTACTAATACTAAAGTATTGGGTTTAATTAAAAATAAACGGTGAAGGAGTAAAAACACAATATGTCACCATCCCATGTCATCCCCTGGGTGTCGTAAAAACCGACTAAGGGACTATCCGTGAATATTATCTTTACGAAATAAAAAGAAGGAAAACTTGAAAATAAACCCTAGGTATATCAATCCGTCTGGCCAGCGTATTAGTAATCAATCCAAGTATCCCTTCGTCACGGGAGGAGGCCCGTCCCTGCAGTGGGACATTAAAGGGCTGTTATGATGATGATGAGACTACTAAGCCACTGCTACTTACACTATTGCTGATTCGATAACGCAGGGTTTCCAACATTTATAGATAGGTAGTATTTGTTAATTTAATACAAAAAGAGGAAGTCTCATCTTACTATAAGGGTCTTAAAAAGTTTTTCTTTCTAAGTAACTGTGAAGTCAGTATAGTTGTCCGAGTTACCGACAAAGTTGGATACAATGTTCAGTACTTAACACAGACTCTAAAACTGAAAACTTTTAAAATAGCCTTTGAGGTTTTTAAGGTGTGTAGTGGAACTAAATTAACAGACTTTGAAAAAGAAGAAGCGTTCCAAAAAAAATAATATGAACATTTTCATTCTCTAAAATTAATAACTAAAAAATTGAAATAATTCATTCAATAAGTATGTAGGTAGTTCAATAAGTAGTAAGTACTTGACCTGAATTTATTTGGATTTTTTTATTTCAATTAAAGTGCCTACTTACTACTTACATATTTTTTTTTAAATCAAATCAAAATCAATCAAATCATTTATTTCCTTTACAAATATGTATTACAATTAAAGATATAACTACAAATTACAATTAAACTTAGGCTAGATATAAGATGGTGTTATGGTGCCGAATACAATCTGTGAAGGACTGGTGCCTGATGTAGGTTTGGATAACCTGTGCCACAGGTCACCAGGCCCACCCCTACGGTATTTGCACTATATTTAAGAACAGGCTCATAGTTTTGTGGTACAATCATCATGGTAAAATCATCTTTATTATTTATCCTATTGTATTTTAAATTGTATGTTTAAAAATTAGCCTATGTAGATAACGAAATGTTATTCTAAAGCTTAGAATTGTTATAAAAGCAAACTGTTTGTAGAATTTAATTAAACTGAGATCGTAAATTTATCAACAAAATGTTAAGTAACAAATAGCGTATTTGGTACAAGCGTTTAAGAAATGTTTGTCTGTATTTAAGTAGGTAACTATTTATTAAGAATTTCTGACGTTGTTTTATTATTGGACGTCTGTTGCGTAGTGGTGCTACGCAGACGTCTCAGGTTCGTATCCCGCTAAAGGAAAATCCTTGTAAGCATGAACCTGTGCCAAAATCAATGCAAAAATATTTGTGTGTAATAAATGTTTATATTGGTCAGGGTATTTACTATGTATAATGTGTACTTCCAACAAATAAAGTGTACATATAAGTAAGTTAATCAGTTACCTAGTCGTAACCACAGCAGGTACAAGCTCTGCTTAGTGTAGGACTAGGTGGCGTTGTGTGAATGTGGGAGTAATATTATTATATTTAAATGAATTATTTACCTAGTTTATGTCTTGCGTGTGCTAACAAAAAAGACCCCATATCATGCTGGATGTCATAAAATACCACTGATAGAAAGTTCGTAGATATTACTTTTGTCTTCTTTCCTTCTAAATAGCTAGAGACTGTTATACTCCTTGTACTACGATTCTTGCTAATCTATTTTGTATGCTTAGTGTTGCTATGTTTTTTATGCCAAAAGCTAGAAAAGGTCTGTTACAACATGTAACCAAAGAAAATAAAATTTAAAATCTAAAATCCATTCTACATAAAGTTCCGTCTCACGTAATTGACGAAACGGTACTTCCTTAACATCTACATTGTCTTACTTCAAGTAATGTTTTAAACGAGTACAGCTTCTTCACATTCATTTAAAAACCTTTCACACAAAACGAATGTATTTTGAACCAAGCAAACGATTGGGGAACAGAAACATCGAGTATTTAACTTATAGAGATACTTATCATTGTATTGTTATGTTTACTTAGGCACATGCATATGCCAAAATAACAGGGACGGGCCTCCTCCCGGAACGGAAGGATACTTGGCCTACTAATACCACGCTGGCCAGACTGATTGGTAAAGGGTTTCATTTCAAGTTTTCCTTCTTTTTATTTCGTTAAGATGATAGTCCCGGTTTTTAGTTCCGGTTTAGTCGGGTTTTACGACACCCGTGGGATGAGAGGGGGTGGTGACATATTGTACTCTTACTCCGTCGCCTCACGGTGATATGTATGGCTGTGTCTAAATAACAATATTATGATTTAAAAAAATCTGTCTTGGTGGCATGGTGGTAGAGGATATTCAGAATTAGGGTGTCGTTTATAATTCAATGTCGTAAAATTCTTTGGCGGATTCCCAAGCATCAGGAAATTTTGTTTGCTTACCTCAAAATATAGAATTGCTGTTAATAATTTATGTTAACAAAATTGCTTGAAGTTTTTTTAACATAAATATAATATTTACTTAGCTATACCGAAAAAAATAAAGAGGTAGAATCAATCCATTTATTTGTCACAAAATCAAAGTTGCAGTCTCTATCTGCTTTTTTTTATTCGCTCGTTATTTCAGTAAGTAACGCGTGTGAGCAATAAAAGCATGCAAAACTTATTTACGACGAATCTTTTTTATTATTTTCCACTTTCGTTTGCTTTTTATGGATTTGGGAAGATTGAAAGTTGGCACTTTTATTTCAAATATAAAACCGAAATTGATGAACCAAATGATTTCACATGCATTAGACGTAGGTATAGTGTGACCACAGTAGCTGTGCACCTCCTGAGGTATGCGCGCGGCGAGAGGGGGGTGGACATATAGAGAACATGTTATATACTGGTATAGAATAAACGTAGCTACTAGCGACATCTGACGCAATATACTTGAGTTATTTGGCTGGTACGGGTCGCTACACGAGTGGCTGTAGCAGTTTTCTATTAAAAGACAGTCATATTTAAAAACTCCAAGAAAGTATTTACATTATTGTATAGTTTTAAGCGTAAAAAATAACATTATTTGTGTTTTTATAATGTAACTTTGAGAAAATTGACATCTAGCGGAATGTATCAAATACTCTAAGAACATGAAATTCTTAGAGAAAAATATAATGTTCGAATTGTTATGACACTGCTGTCAAAACTCGTGACGGCAGGTAGGTGTCCGTTATGGTAGCATACACAAGAGCTATATCGAGTTGTTTACTAAGCCAAAAAACTCTGCATAAATAAAATAAAAAAAATCCAATTGTTAAGATTAATGATGAGGAATTAGAAATCGTTAACACTACAGTATTCCTAGGAATTACTTTATACAGATTACCCCCTTACTCATAAACGCCTCTTAAATTTTAGTTAATTGATTACCTTAAATTGGTACGGTTTTGTTTGGCATAAGTTTGATTTTACAAATAATAATCTCGCTAAACAGTGATTAAATTTAAGAGGCGTTTATGAGTAAGGGGTGAGTTCTTATTTATCACCTGCATATTTTTAATAAAATATGAGTATATTTGGGTTACATTGTGATCAATTAAGTAAGTGTAATATATTACAGATATGTCTATAAAGTCGTCAAATTTGTGATTTTTATTAGTTCATTAATCTACAATAAACTAATACTGACTTACGAAGAAACACACTAAACAGTGAGTAGAGTAAATCAAAGTGGCACGCGGGAAGTGATTTTTAAAGTTATAATAACAACTTTTATGCGATTTGAATAATGTTTATGGGCGAACTGCAACTTTGATGGATATGTTATCGTGTTACTGTTTTTCGTTATCTGTCTCAAGTAATAAATTCACTCCATTTGAGATCTAGAGACCAAAAACAGGCATTGTGTACATAGCACATTTTTAGGTTAGATATTCATTGTAAGTAAGAAAAATCGTAGTACGACAATTTCTGTTGATACATTATCAGTTGCATTAGTATAATTCAGTCAAGATTTATCCCAATTTGAATTTGAATTAATTGCTTTATGTCTATAATACGGTTGATATTGATAACTAAACTATGTCACTTTCGCATCGATTGGTCTGTCTACAAAAAATAATTAATTGCAATACCTATTTTATTAAATTTTATATCATTTAGCTCTTAGTAAATCCATGTTAAATGATATCTGGTTGGTTCATATTTAACACTGAATAAATTTTAGTTAGGTATTGTAGTTATTCTTTTCATTCCATTAGAATTATTAAATTTAAAAATAACAGTTTTAAAAATAATGAAAAGCTTGAAACTCCTGGTAAACACAGGCAAGGCCGGCCAAAGAAAGAATTGTATGTTTCTATATTTCTGCTCTCCCCCTCAAAATATAATTATGTTCTACAGTAAAAAAGAGGTATATAACATTTTTCTGCTCAAATTTAGGCATAACTAGAAACAACATACAGGTAAAACTGAATGTTGTTTCTAGTTATGCCTAAATTTATTATAGGTATAAACAAATGTTCAATTTACATAACTTTTGTAAAATTTCGAGTTCCAACCCTCAGAAAATTGCAGATAGCTAGAACTGAGATGGATTTTAATTGTAGTCTTGAAGTTCTACGCAAAACTTTAAATGCAATAAGCTTACCTACAAGAAATGCCCTAATATTATAAGTGCTCTAGTGTAGTGTTATTTAAACATAATTGTTTTGAAAACTATTTTGTCAGACTAAATAGGGTTGCTACGTGTTGCACAGTGGCGCCCTAATTTTTTGGCAGGACTTTACAGACAGACTGTACCTACATTAAAAAAAAATAGTTGTTGTAGTTTTAATTATTATAGCGTAATGAAATAACTCCAGCCCGGCCCCTAAGAACCGTTAATATCTCCAATAATATTGAATTTTGTATTGAAATAAAGTGTTACACAGGCGTTATTTCAGGGTTACATTTCTACTGTATTAACAGAATTACTGTACTACAAAACATAGGTACCTTTGTTTTGTAGCTCTCGAGATATTCAAATCACATACATACATACATACATAAACTCACGCCTTATCCCGGCCGGGGTAGGCAGAGACGACAGAACTCAAATCACTTGTGAGCATATTATCTGTACCAGTACTATGAACATAAATTAACATGGATTTTTGACATATTTCACTGTGAATTCGCATAAAGCATTTACCTACACTAATTCAGTCAGAATTTCACGCATTATTTTTACATATAGAATTTATCAAAAGAATAGTTCCCTTTCTATCAGAACTATCACATGTACGCTACCATAACGGACATCTATTTTTTCTTCGTCCCCCACCTCGCCGCGCATACCTCAGGGGGTGCACAGCTCCTGTGGTCACACTATAGTACCTTTTTATTGCTATTATTCAGTCCACAAGGTACTTCTACTATTTACTATAATAGTTTACTGTTTAGTATCATTACCGCACCTCACTTGTTACTCACGAGGTCGAACATCAAGCTGCAAAGGAGTCCGAGTTTGGGCTAGAGTATTTTGTCCATCGTTATTTATTAGTTTATGTAAATAGGTTTAACAAAAAAAAATGTCTTACTTAATGGAGACTAATTTAAAAATCGATAAATTATTGCTTCTCCTTGTGGTGACGGAGTAAGAATACAATATGTCACCACCCCATCTCATCCCGGTGTCGTAAACACCGACTAAGGGACTATTTGTGAATAATATCTTAACGAAATAAAAAGAAGGAAAACTTGAAATTAAACCCTATACCAATCCGTTTGGCTAGTTAGTAGGCCAAGTATCCCTCCTTCACTAGAGGAGGCCCGTCCCTGCAGTGGGAGATTAATGGGCTGGTATGATAATGGAGACTAATTTAAGCATCGATAAATTATTACTGGCCTGTAAGAGCCCTGACAGAATAGTTGGGAATTTAAAGTGCTGCCATGTTTCCCCTAACACACTCCCCCTTTAATTTATAGCTTCTACTTTCAGCTTAGTGAAAACGAAAATTTCTGAAAACAATAACACATTTAATATACACAAATAATAATGTATTACTGCTTCAGAGCTCCCTACGCAATTTACGCCCAATTTGACAAAAGCGGTTACGCTACAAAAAGTTTAATACTCTTAAGAAGGCTCATTCTGTCAAAACCAACTCAGCTGTCGGCGAAGCCTAAAACATTGTTGTTTCACCAAACGCCGCGTGAGAAAGAGAACAACTCATAGAAAAGCAGTAAGAAACATGTACACGCACACGCGCTCGATTGTATTTATTACAAATCAAAATGTCGTTCAAAATATAAATATTGTTCTTCTTGATTGTTAGGGTTGACACTAATACTAGCTGTAGGTAGTTACCTAAAAAGTAATAAATCAGGAGTAAATAAAGATAACTAAAATGGGTTTTTAAAAAATATTTTATTGTAAGTTTTGTTGCGGAAGACACACCAAGCGAGACATCAATTTATCATGTAAGTGGTGTAGGTATGACACCGTAAAACATTATAATTTTTTTTTTTAAGTTAAACTGTTTTTTTTGTTTATTCTGTTTTTTTTTGTTTTTAGACCGTTAATAGGGGTTCCATACAGTACACAATAATATCTTACTTCACATACAGTACATGAAGTTAATTTTAGCTGGATTTAAAAAAAAAGAAGAAAAATCATATAATTTTCTAATTAAAAAACCGACTTCAACAGGAGTCGGTTAAAAACCATGCTGATTACAATTTCTAAGATTAGTATTAAATAAATTTCTGCAGTTGTCTTCATCATAAGATCATTTTTGTGTAAAATTAATACGAATAAAATAAGCCCAAACACTAGGTAGCTGCTATATACCGTTCAAAAGTTTCCTCGACCCTCAGTCGTCTTCATCATCAGATCATGTTTGTGTAAAGTTGTGTAAAGTTTTCATCAATACAATTAAAATAAGCCCAAACACAAGGTAGGTGCTATATGCCGTTGAGGTGTTCCCTCGACTCTCGGTGGTCTCCAGGATCTGACCAGTTCTAACTCTTGATTATTTTTATTAAAAAAAAAAATAATCATCAAATCTGGAAATGATAGTTGACAAGAAATGATACTTGATCAGTCATTCAGATACCGGGGCGGGGGTGAGTCACGTAAATATTTAAAAAAAAATACAAAATGAATTACAAAAAAAAATACAGTTTGTGCAATGTGACAGAAAGAAAGAAAGAAAGAAAAATTTGTTTATTCACGTAAGATATAAAAATACCGCGTGTGAAGGTCGTTTTATAGTGATCACATAATATGCTCGTCTAACTTAACGGCTAAGTTTACTGAGGGTTCGGAACACGACCATGTCAGAGAAGACACCCACAAGAAACTCTGCTGGGTTCCTATCGCTCTTTTGGTGATCACTTTACAAATATTATTTTATTTAGTAAACAGGACAATTCAGATCCAAGCATTTTTATCGTTTAAGTAATCCTTTACACTATAATATGATTTCGATATTAACTTATGTTTAATAAAAGATTGACAGCCTTAGCTATGCTCTATTGACTATTGTAATAATAGGTGAATTTTGACAGTTGATTTTAGTCAAGAATGTCACTGATGTAGGTATTTTATTTAACTGGTTATGCATCTGATAATAATTGGATCTCTTTGATAAAAGAAATTACGAAACTTCTTACTGGCAAGCGATACGTAATTGTCATAAATGACATAAATTAAAGTTTACTGAAGTTTAAAAAAAAATATTCGGTAACATTCGACGACGGTCGGCTCGCTGTCGTACCTCCCCTCCGCCGACCCGAGGGGTGCAGAAAGTGGAGGCGAGATGCAAGATGTCGATGGCGGAAACGAGCACGGTAAAATTTCCTAAAATGGTTTTGGGAAAAAGGTAATTGCGTACAAACTTTAGAATGTATCTAGTCAATGTAAAATTATTTGAATTTTTGAATAAATAATCTATTCCTAGTCCCAAAATATATTTACCTTTATAAACGTTTAATCCTATTTTATTACGCTAAAAGTTGTCATAAAATGTGCATAGAATTATGAATTTTGAAGCCTCATAACTTGTAAATGAATATTTTTTTTTACTGTTTTATTAATCAATAAGACTAGATAATAACGAGACAAAACGATATCATCTATAGTTTTGAGTATTTATTATCTAATGAAGGAGGAATTAACTTTCTTTGTTTGTATGGAATTGCGATTGAATTGTTTCCCCTTAACGCATGGTGCTCACTTAACTCGATTCAAACTGAACTTCCTCTTCGCGATGTGGGCCACGAAAAAAGCGATTTTGTTATTTTTTGTAACAATTACGTTATCATATTTAGGTTAAACAAAATTATGTTACCACAGTTGACTACAAAGAAATCATAATCACTCGACAGCGAAAGATAAGTTGAAAACAAATCAATGAGAAATGCTATCTATGTAGCCAAAATGAGGAAAATCAGCCTGTCTTTATAAATACATTTATTTTTATTTATTTATTGTATGGATCTTCAACAAAGGACATACCTGACAAAAATCTAAGCTAAATGAGACATAATTATAACATTATGTGTACTCCCTCAATTATAGAAGACCACACACACAAAATAATTTACAAGGTAAACAAAGGTTAACACAATAAAATGAGATCATAATTGAATCACAATAATAAGCCTAAGAATAAAATTTAAACACAAAGAACAACATAAAATCATCATACACCCCGTTTATGAAAATATATTTGTTACACAGTCGCGTGTTATTACATTTATTACTTTTCAGCATTTTTAAATTGATTAAATTCATCTCAATTTAATTTTTTAAACTAGTAGAATAAAAATGTGTCTATAAATAATTTTACCAATCTGTTTGTTACCGACATGGTTACTTATACCAAATTCCCTTATGTTGTACACCTTGTTTCTTTATCTTATTCAATCGACAACGTAATTTATCAGGAATGTTTTAAATAAAAATGGGTCACAAAAAGCACTTAAGTATTACCATTAAAAGAACAATACTTCCACCTTAGCTTAGATTTTTTTTACTATGACTGTGTATAATTAATAATAATGAACCATCGTGTTATTATTCGCTATTTTAAAGGCCCAACACTTAAAACACTGTATACGCAAGCGGTGGATTCAAGATCGTTTGTGGATTACTCCGTTCAATACGCATGTTTATTTTTACGAAATGGAAACAAAATACGTAGCGATTACCTTCAAATCCTACTGAGTCTTAATACATTGTTGTTTTTTGCGGGTAGTCGTAATTTTTTCTTTGAAATCCATTTCATTAAGTATGCGTATTTAGGTTATTGGTTCTTTGGGGATAATGTTTTTCATTTTATTTACTTTCTCTAATTATTATTAGTTATTAATTAACATTAATGAACTTCCAGAAGCTTGTTTTTTTGTTTAAAAAAAAAAGACTTTCGCACTACGGATCATGTTGTCACATTTATAGTTGCAAAACTTCTGATTAATACGGAATAATACCGGAAAAAATCAGGGAAAATTTCATAAAATCGGATTTATTCAAAATTTATTTAATAAATATTTTTATGTTTTATTTGCTGAAAAATAGTATTTTGCATCGATCGGCGATCACCGCCGCGCCGCGCCGGCGCCGCTACAACTTTGTGCGCCGGCCGCAGCCTCCTTTGACTCATGTCACGACGTGAGTGGTTCACGTTGTGACATGACTCTCGAGTTGTTCGGCAGCGGTTCCTGGTGCGGTAAGAGAGAGAGGACATGCTTTGCGGAGGAGCTTTCCCCCCGCGAGTGAGTGAAAGATTCGATCGAATTTTCCGTCAAATATATCGCCCGAATATTAAACTAATCTAAAATAATAATATAAAACTATCGGTACCAGACAAAATGCATAAATAGTTTATTTACAATTATTTATACTTACCTATAAATTATAATTATACACATAATAAATAAAAACATAATAATATAAATTTTATACTTAGCACATAAATAATATAACAAAATAAATAAATCACGTGACAGTGCGATCAGTTGAAAAAATCCCAAAGTTCCGGTATATTTCGGTATTATTCCGATTTAATCAACTTGAATTATTCGGATTTTTTCCCGCTTGCATCTATAGTCACATTACGACCAGTAGTCTATCTCGGCCGAATATTTATTATAAATGCCTACGGCTGCGCCATAGTACAAATACACACATCAAAAAAGTCTAAGCAACATGCATGATATTACAAATTTACCATTTATATTAATTTATTTTACCATTTATTTTAATTATAACGTTGTATTTTATTTTTAAAATAATATTTTTAGGGTTCTATGATGTAAAAATAACAGCTGTTTTCTTTATAAGTTCTTTTAATAACAGAAATTAACAATATTAGAATATACAGGTACATAAGAAACTAAACTTTTTTTTTACAAATTGAAATTTCTTAAGAAAATGAATTTATTGTGAAAGAATAGGACAATTTAATACAAAGTATGGCCTCCTCTGCTATTCAGAACTTGTCGGCAACGATTATTCATTGAATTAATGAGACTGTTTATGTCATCTTGCGGTATTCGCTCCCAATGGAATTGTAGCAAATCCTTCAGCTGTTGGGTTGTTGTCACTCCGTCCAAGTCCTTCAAAACACGTCTCTGGAGCATGTCCCATGCGTGCTCGATGGGGTTGAGGTCTGGCGATTGTGCAGGCCAGGGCAATACCTGGATGTTCTCCGTTGCCAAGTATTCACTGGTTCGCCGAGCTGTATGTGAACGCGCATTGTCATGCATTAACGTAAAATCGGAGCCAAAGGTTTGTGCAAATGGATGGACATAAGGTCTGAGAATATCCTCAACGTAATTTTCAGCGTTCATGTTTCCATTTACAAAAACGAGCTCAGTTCGCCTGTTCTTCATAATACCCGCCCATACCATAACTGTTGAGCCGCTGTATGGATGAACTTCCTGAACGCACCTGAGTCTTTCAGTATTTCCGGGTCGACGGTACACTCGCACCCTTCTTGTATCAGGCCTAAACCCGAATCGCGACTCATCGGAAAACATAATTTTATCCCATTGTTCCTGGGTCCATGTTATGCGTTCTCTACACCATTCATTTCGACGAGCGCGATTCCCGTGACGTATCGGTGGGCACCTGATAGGGCGTCGAGCTCGTAGGCCGTACTCATGCAGTCGATTTCGCACAGTTTGGGGACTTACATCAACACCACTTGAATTTTGTAGCCTCAAACTTATCTCTCGAGCGGTTAACATCGGCTGGCGTCTTGCAGTCAGTTGTATGTACCGGTCTTGCCGAGTGGTTGTACTCCTTTTACGGCCTGGATGCTGTTCAGCGGGTTCCCCTGTATTATTGTAGCGCTGCCAAAGACGACAAATAACACTTCTATGAATACCAAAATGTCGAGATACCTGAGATTAATTACTTGCCGCTTGCAACATCCCTACAGCTCTTTGCATTTCATCTGCCGTCAAATGACGTCGCTCCATGACGTAAAGAATATCTAACAATTCAATTTTGTCGCCAACTGTATTTAAATGGTTGGTAAAATTATAAAATCAAGACTAAAACGTAGCAATTAACATGCACTCAAATTCAAACAAATTCGCAGTCATTTGAATTTTATGAAAAAAAAACAAAACATAATCGAAATTTTTTTTTTACAACCAGCCAGTATGTCATCAATAACAAAAAAGTTTACTTACCTATACACTTTGAGTGAGTAAATACTTAGAAATTAATTAATATAAATGGTAAATTTGTAATATCATGCATGTTGCTTAGACTTTTTTGATGTGTGTATCAGTATTTCGATTTCATAGAAACGGACGAAACGCGAGTTATACCTACACGCTCAGTGTAGTAAAGTTTTAATAATAAAGTGCTTGTTAGTAAGTAGCTATAACCAAATACCTAGGTGCTTGACTATCAAACAATACAACCCAGCTAAGGTATGCAAATTGGGATCACTAATCTACATTTCCAAGCAAGTAGTAACCACGTCGCGCCACCAAATGACGCCGTAAAACTGTAAAACTAAATATGTTACAGAGTCTCAGTTTATAGATATTGTTAAGAATGAATGATTAAATGAATACACAAGCACATAACATTGATATTCATAGGTCTTTATAAATGGGAAAGTGTGTCTGTTTGTCTTTCTTTCACGGCAAAACGGAGCGGCGAATTGACGTGATTTTTTGAGTGGAGATAGTTGAAGGGATGGAGATTAACATAGGCAAGTTTCCTTGGCAAGTACCTAATAAATGTTGAAACAATAACATAGTTCATACCTTGTGACTATTTGAATGGCTAAAAAGAAGATAAGCATTAAATCTAACACTGCAATAACATGTACATGTACATTTATTAGAGTGACATCATACATAATAAGCCATGGCATCTGTACCTAAGGCATCTGTACTGTACCCAAAAGTTTGCCTTACTTATATAATTATAATATTATATAGCCAAAAGGAAATAAACATCTTTCAAAACGTAGCCTTTCATAATAAGAAAAATAAAATTTATTCATTCCAAGCAGACAAACCAAATTCAACAAAAAGGAACTTCTTTTCACAATTTTTTCTCGACAAAAAATCTTAATGAGTCCACAATTTCAACGAATCAAAATGTACGTCATGCCGATGAATTCAGAACGTCTTTTCTGAAATCAAATCAACCAATCACAGGCGCCATAGTAAATACGTCATCAATCATGGCTGCGACATTCTTAAATTTGGAACTGTTCGTTGCCCTTTGAATTTGCATTATTTAAAATGGCTGTGTCACTTTGTCTGCATTTTATGATTTGGCGCCAATTTAAATACAAAAGTTTATTTTGTCTATGTTGAGAAGTAAAATGTCTGTTTATTAATTTTTTATTCCTGTTTTATGTTCGATTTCAAAATTTTCATTAATTTCTGTACGAATAACGTCTATTATCGATTAACGATATGCCAATTCCGGTAATTGACGTAACTAAAAACCATCTGTGGAGTGATACCTTTAGTTGTGCCAGGCATCATCTTTGCACTATAAACATTTAACGTGGCCTTGGTAAAAAGGGACACATACACACTCACGTACATAAAGAAAATATCACGTCATAAATACAATAGAACAGTGGTCCCTAATATTTTACTTTTAAATCCTAGAACGTGATAAATAAATGAGAATATTAAAACCCACCTTAAACTTACGCATTTTAGAACGGTTACTTTCGGTACCACAGAGATTATGACGACGTCAAAAACTCTAAAGGATCTGTAGGTAAATGTTTAATGCAAAGTTTAAGAGGTCCTCGAGTTATGTATGCGTATTCTGTCGTTGTTCAAACATTTTATAGGCTCCATTTGCTTTTTGAATATTTGAATAGATACAAATGTCAGCTTTTTTGATGTTTTAAGTGGCCATTGTAAAGTGGAGCTGTTATGGAGTTTTAGGGTAAGTTTAAAGAGATTGTCTTGTGTATAAATTATTATGTCGTAATTATGTTTATTTTAAATTCTTAATGTACTACGAAATATTGTCTATGTGTTGATGCATTATGAATATAGGGTGTCATATTCACGTCTCATGACGAGTGTAAAGCCCGATTTACACATCGACAAGTTACAGTAGCGAGTTAAGTAGTAAGCTGTTGTTGATTAAGTTGATTTCAATAAATCTCCATCCTAGTTTTTTGGCGAATTAAGTACGAAGTAGCCCCCTCTCACGCGTCTCGCCAACTTAACTCGCCAAAAAATAGGATGAAGATCTATTTAAATTAAATTAATCAACAACTTACTACAGTATGGGGACATTGATAATGTGATTGGCTTTTAAAGAAAGACAGCAAATCAATGAGTGAGAAAAGTACATCCGATTACCGAAAATAGCTGAATAATTTTAGCATAAGTTTTGAAAACTATCACATTAAAATGTATCTTATTATGGCGTTCGGCATAAGGTTGGAATTATAAAAGATTGAATCCCTACTTACTTCTATTTGACATTGTATGTTTCATCATGTCTTACTAAGTGACACTGGTGACGGAAACATTGCACTTCGATAAAAAGTCATTGCAGTGCAACAAAATATAGCACTTATTGTTAACGTCATAATATACAATTTCAAAATCATCAATAAATTATAATCTCACTTTCTCGCTTCCTCATTGTTGTCTGTCTTTCTTTAAAAACCAATCTTATTATCAATGTCCTCATACTGTACTTAACTCGCTACTGTACTTGTCGATGTCTAAATCGGGCTTTATGCACGTCTAACAGTTGACTTATTTGGCAGTCAGTCAAAAATTCAGTGACATAAAACCCTATGCCACGGACTAGCATGTTTCCAAAACTGTAATGAACAAAACACATTTATAATTTAATTCTATGGATTGCTACATATTATACCAGCATGTATGTTGGTTGATATTATAGATACTGATAATTTTAATCTAACAACGTGTTTAAAATAGTGTTGAAATCATTATTTTATTGGTAGAACATAATAATTATAGTATCGTAAAGTACATTCGAGAACGTTGAACTATTTTGCATATTTTAACGCGATAATGAAAATTATGCAAACTAAAATCAATTATATGCACAAATTTTCAAGCCGCCATTGATTTTCGGGAAAATTGTATTTTGTTTCGGGAAATTCATGTCAGTTGGACTTTTTATTATTACTACCTGTGTAGGGAAAAAGTTAGAGTTTTTATATAATGTCACATACGTTAATTTACGATAGATAGGTATCAAATATCGGCTAAAAATCGGAATCTAAATGTCTTATAAGGCATGGGGATCTAAAGCTCGATTTACACATCGACAAGTACAGTAGCGAGTTATGTCGATGTGTAAATCGGGCTTTAGTGCTGGGTGGTTTTTGAAACAATAAAAAAATTATCAATTTTAAATCTTCCATATTTAAAAATAAATATTTCTACTAAAATCATAATTTATCTTTACTCAATTCTTCATTCATTTACAAGGCAAAATTTCACATGTTACAAAATGCAGTAACCAAGACACGGCAGCGTTTTCACAAACAGCGGTAAGCCGGCAACTTATGAGTGTCTACCCCGGGGGAAATAAGTGTGCGACATGACATTATTTGTTCCTTTGACCCCGAGCCGTGGAAGATGAAGGATATAAGCGGCACAAAAGGTTGGTGGATTAAGAAGTTTCTTTTTTATTTTAGGGTAATTTATTACTTTATTACACCTATTAGTGTTAGTTTGAACTTAGTATAATTCATTACCTTAGTATACATTTTAGTCTTAATGGTTTGAAGTTTGTAATGACAAACAACGTACTTGTTTAATTTTTAAATTATAAATTAACGGTGTTTTGATAATATATTATGAGGAACCATAATGCAAGCTCTGCTAAGTTATAAAAAAGGAAGTCCAAAACCAGAGAGTTGATACTGAATTATACTTAACCTTATTTTATTTTCATTGAAGTCAAGAAATAAATCTATTTTTTTCTAAATGTTTTCCTTTGAGAACTACACGTGCCGTGTTTGCTACGAGTAACTGTGTCACATTTATCGCCAATTTGTACGCAGAAAATATAGTAAGTTCAATAAAACCACAGTGTAGTGCATCAGTGGCAAAACACTCGTTTATTTGTTTCATCAATAGAATCGTCTGAAGAGTCTGAATGTTCCTTGTGTCCCTTTATTTCATGTTTAAACATTCAAGAATGCAGGGCTTGATCAGAATTTCTAGTGTGGAGATTATCGAATTAAAATAAATAAGTAATATAATAGAAATCATCCGTGTGGTGACGCATCCGTGTGGTGACGGAGTAAGAATACAATATGTCACTACCCCATCTCATCCCATGGGTGTCGTAAAAACCGGCTAAGGGACTATCCGTGAATATTATCTTTACGAAATAAAAAGAAGAAAAACTTGAAATTAAACCCTATACCAATCCGTTTGGCCAGCGTGGTATTAGTAGGCCAAGTATCCCTCCGCCACGGGAGGAAGCCCGTCCCTGCAGTGGGACATTAATGGGCTGTTATGATGATAACAGAAATCGTACTTTAAACGAGCCGAAATAACACAAGCCTCTTTCAACGCGCTAACAAAACGTCATAAACACTTCCTGAGCATTAAGCTGCCGCCATCTTCCCTAAAACAAAAGAGATAGTTTAAAGTTATTCTTAAATTAAACAGCGATTACAATCTACAAAACCACGTCGGTGATATTAAAAAGTATTTTAGTACGATTCTGTCTCGAATACTGCAAATTTTACTTTGCTTTCAAAAGCAATTTGCCATGCAATATTGCACCTTAATGTCTTTGTTTTAAGGTGTATTTATTCAACAAAGGCTTTATAGTAAAGAAGACATCTGTCAGTTCCTGATGAGATATTGAATCTATCGGCAGTTTTGATTTATAACTGGCATTATAATGATCATTAAGATTTCTTAGGGACTCTCATAATCTTCGAATATCCCATTTATCACTGTAATATTAATTATGGCGTTTAAGTAGACAAGTTGGCTTGATGAAACAGGGGACACAAGATGGAGTTTTAAGCACAAAGGTAATAAAACAAATATTTTCTTAATACGACAGGGTAACTAGACGAAAAAATATCAGACAGAAAAGAGCCTACACGATAAGACTACAAATAGAAACTACACCTAAAAGACGTCATTATTTTGTATCATACAACAAATTTTTAAAAATCATATTTATACCTTCCCGATCAAAAAATAAAAATATGTATATGCAATATTTCAAATTATTTTAAATCATAAAAAATCGTAAAAAAAGACTTTTTCTACCTTCCTGATCCTCAAATAAAAATATGAGAGTCACTAATTACCACCTTGCAAAATTAAACTTGTCATCCGCAGATTTTTCTCGGGCATCTTGATGTTAATTAAGGTTTAAAAGCAACTAAACTTCGGCCGTTCAGAGAATGCGTTCCTGACACGTCGCGATTGAACTGACGCAGTAACTTTGTAATGGCGTTGCAGTTACGATAAAAATATTTTTGCTGGTTGTTTATCGTTTTAACTATTGATGAGCATTAAAACAACATTATTATATCAATAATTAATGAATGTTATAATGTTGTGTCAAACTGAGTGTCAAATAACTTGGTAAACAATATTTTTCTAAATCTACACTGCGCTATTACAAGGTTATGTCAGCGCTTTATATTTGTAGTGCTGTGCCAACAATAACAGTGAATAATAGTATCGTAATCTGTTCTTATCGATACAGTTATACTTTATAAAATAATACGTTTTGTTTTTCTTTTCAAGAATTTGAAAATAATGGACTTTAGAATAACTTTTATTAAATATAAAAATAAAAGTACATTAAATACAAAGTAGCATTTTTATATTTAGGTTGAAAATGGTAACCCCAAATGGCGTTATGGGCCGCCATTTTGTGACGCTGAAACAGTCGTCTGTTGTCGTTTCGTGCGCATAGACCACGTTCTTCAAGTGTTTGCGATCTGTTGTTATTTGACTTTGATTGTGTCTTATATTGCGTTCTTTTTACTTTTGGTGCATAATAATGCCTAAACGTGGACAAACATTGAAAACTGGAGCCCGTGAGTTAATTATCAAGCTGCAAGATTACTTTGAGCGGGAGCGGCAAAATGGCGGACCCCTGGTTCCTGTCGAAAAAGTACAAGAACGCGTCTCTCAGGCGCTTGGAGTTAGCAAACGAACGATTACAAATATTAATAAAGAAAAGTTCGGCTCTACTGGCATGGAAGATAATATTTTACGTACTCCGAAGAAGAAACGTAGAACTAAACCCGTGACAGATATTGATACCTTTGACGCCGATGCAATCAGAAATCATATATATGGTTACTATTCCAGAAATGAATATCTCAACAGGATGAAGCTTTTGGCGTCGTTAAGAGAAGCTGGACTGTTTAGCGGGGGTAAAACTGCTTTAACGAAAATCTTAAAAGATATTGGTTTTTCGTATAAAAAAACAGACAAAAGAAAAATTTTATTAGAACGATACGACATCATTTTGAAACGGATAAGTTTCTTGAGAGAAGCAAAAAAAATTGATAACTGGGATAATGTCGTGTTCATTGACGAGACATGGCTAAACGCCAATCACACGGTTTCCCGTTCTTGGACGGATGATACACAAGCGTCGACGTCGAAAGTACCAATGGGTAAGGGGGCTCGTCTGATAATATGCCACGCAGGTACTGCAAAATACGGCTTTGTGGAGAACGCTTTACTGGCATTTCAATCAAAAACCACAAATGACTACCACGAGGAAATGAATGCCAGTACATTTAAAGAGTGGTTCCAGAACGTGCTTTTGCCCAGCCTACCAGAGCCTTCTGTAATATTGATGGATAATGCCTCCTATCACTCGTTTCAAATACAGAAACCACCTACCCAAGCTAATAAAAAAGAAGAAATGGTTGCTTGGTTACAAGCAAAAGGCATTGACGCAAATATGCAGATGCTAAAAGCAGAGCTAATTAAGTTAGTGAAAGAAAATAAAGCGGCAAATGTGCGATACGAAATCGATGAAATGGCTTTGGAGTACGGTCATCGCGTTCTAAGAATTCCACCGTATCATTGCCAATATAACGCGATTGAGCTAATCTGGGCTCAAATAAAAGGTTACGCCGCCCGCCACAATACTTCCCCGCCATTCAGCACGAAAAAGATGATGACCCTGTTAAAAGAAGCCTGCGGGAAAGTCACAAGAGATGACTGGGCAAAGGTTGTCGAAAAGACTAAAAACCTGATTATGGAACATTTTGACCGAGATATCAGGATTGATTCTGTAATTGATAATAATATAATTATACATGTAGGCGAAGATGATGATGAAGACACCACCTCCTCAAGCGAATCGGAGTCTGATTAATATTCTGTACGCACATTTAGTTCAATGTACTTTATTCCATAGAAATACAGATTGTAACTTTGTAAAAAATAATAAATAAAACAATTTTATTATATTAATATTCCCTTTTATTGTTTCCACGTAAAGAACTAAAATATAAATTTTAAATGATTCCGCCAATTTAAAACGGTCTAAATCTAATCATAAAAATAACGCGGCGGTTCATTTTGGAGTAACGGTAACGAACTCGGTATAATGTTGTGTCCATCACTAGTCGTGACTAACTGATAAGTGTCAGGAACGCATTCTCTGAACGGCCGGATAATAAGTATCCGTTTAAGAGAGTAAATCTTTGAAAAATAATATTTATTTTTTCTCGGAAGGTAACTAAATTACAAAGAAGGATTACTAGATTAGGATTCGGATTAAAAATCGTAGTCCCACAATGAAGCATCCAGCACACCGTTCTAGTACGTTTACGTTTAAAAAAAGAATTTTGAAATCAGTATTTAAAAATGGAACATGTGTAAGAAAACTATAAAAAAATATGAAAGTAGGTAACCGCTACTAATGGACGTTAGCTATGTATGCAAGAGCACAATTAAACTCCTGTCGTCTTTAGGACACAAGCTGTTATAGCTTATCCATACTAATATTATAAATGGTATCGTGTGTCTGTTTGTCTTTCTTTCACGGCAAAACGGAGCGACGAATTGACGTGATTTTTTAAGTGGAGATAGTTGAAGGGATGGAGAGTAACATAGACTACTTTTTTGTTTATCTTTTCTTCTGTGTCCAGGAAAGGGGAACACTGCTACCCCGAATTTAACGCGAGCGAAGCCGCGGGTAAAAACTAGTAGTCCTTTAATTTTATTAGATGGTGTACCTTTTACCCTAACATTTTCATATAACTGCTTGGAGGTGGATTAAAAGGGCACAGCGCAGCAGTGGTACCAGGGCCTTAAATCCGACATCTTAGATAAATAAATTGCAATGTCTGCAATAATAGCAAAAAAATAAATCGGTAATACCTCTAGAAATGTCGACAACATAATATTATCTCCACTATAATCGAATAGTAACAATAAAAAATGAATCATGCTAGAATTTGGTTCAATTTTCCGTCGAATTAAACAGACAGGATAAGCCGTAATGGCGATGACAGTGGAAAAAATGCAATATTATTAAGTTATTACTAGAATATTATTTGTACTTGATAAAGTAGGTATAGTTCTTTTTATATAAAGACACAGGAATATGGGTTCAAAGCACAAATACTGTTTAGAAATTGGCAGCAACATTTGCCATCCTTCATCCGCCTATCATAGCTCTGTAATTTTTCTAGGTAGTGTCCTATTTGTAGGTAAATTTTTACAATGATACGCTATTTTATTAGTTGTCACTGGTAAATATGTTACTTCAAAACAATAGGGATTTTTTTGTATGTAAAAAAAAGAAAACTTATTAGACGACTTTTACGGTGTGTTCTGCGTGGACGACGAATGCGAAGCAACGCATGCGACGTACGCGATCAAATCAACGGCGTACCCTACTTGTGTTCTATGACCGTCTGCGACGAGACGCGACGTAATCATGTAGGGCACTTGTCGCGTATAGCATCGCGTCGCGTAGCGTCGCTTTTGTCGCCCACGTAGCACACCGCCTTACGGTTATGAAAATAACAAACATAAGAAACATATAGGTTCAAGACAATAATGTAGATCACACAAATCATCTTGCGTGGGATTCGAATTTAAGACCTCGTGACCATGTACGGCAGTCGTATACACGTCCGCTTTGCTATCGAGGTAGATTCAAAAGATATTCTAAATTCCGATCAAGTTTCGTTCATAAAATTCAATAGTTATTCACATTATCAACAACATTCGCCGTTCTTCACAGTCTAATACAATTTTCTCGTTCATTCCTCGCGTTCAAAACTTTAAACCTTAGCTGGCGTCTTGACAGCGTGAGGATTTTGTTCACTTACGAGTACAAGATTGGAGAATAAAGGATTTGAAATTCTAGACTTTATCTTTTGTTTTATTTTTGTTTATAAAATAAACAAATACTTTAAATAAAAAAAACAAAAACTGCCACGGTAGTGAATCTAGCTGCCTTGCACGAGATCGTGGATTAGAATTTCCCGCAGGGCATTTTGTATTGTTTACTCAATTTGGATGACTATATTTGGTACGTTAAAGTATAATAATAATAATATGTGGAAGTAAGGAAAACACAGGGCACGATGCCTAGTGAGGGAGATGTCCTTAAAAAATATGTAAGGATGTTATTAGCAAGTTTCGACAATGGTTGAGTAGCCCTAGCAATAAAATTTTATCACTGTCCAAAATAATTACAAACTTTTTTCATCCAAGAAATATATTACACACTTAACCCTAAAGTTTACTAAACCCAATCGAAATAAATCTTAACCGTCAAATAAAAAATATCTAACATATGTAAATCACGGACTAATATCCAATTTTCCATCTACCAAGAACCCTTATATTTCAACGGGATTCCGTGAAAGTGGAGCACTAGTGACAAAAACTGTCCAGGGATGGAATTGGGAGCGGATAGAGTGATAAATCTTAGGGATTGATACCCGGGATTTTGTGTTAGGATGTCCTCAGGTCAGGGGTTGTTATTCATCGAGATCTGTCCGATTTTTTGGTGATAATGTAATCATTGGTTTGCCTGAATGTGTGAGGTTCTATGAGTGAGTGATGTTGATATTGTAGATTTATTTTTTAGTGGAAGACATTTTGAATAAGGTTGTTTTTTTAATGTTTCCTACCTCAAAATACGGCGTTATTTTTTGGCGGTTTTGATTTTTTGTTTATTGATTTTTTTTCCTAAAACAGTTAATTTTTGTAACTTCTATGTAACCGAAAAAATAAGCTATCTCAACAAAGCGGGCTGTCTTGTCAAATTAATACAACATTTTGTTCTAAACTTTATGCGAGCGAAGCCGCGTCCGTCAGCTAGTATAAAATAAACAAGCCGAGAGATATGAACAAAGTTTGACGCATCAAACAACACAAACACCAGGTGTATCGTATTACCCTGAGAGATAGAAGATACAGACTACACAGAAATATGAATATGCTGCAGATTTAAACGCTGTTTAAAAATTTGTCTTGATACCAGTCTACTCCATTTCTATCTCATGCCATCATCAGCATCATCATCACAGCCCATATCATCATAACAGCATCATCATAATAGCCACAGCCTCCTCCCGTGACGGAAGAGTTCTCTCATACTCTCATCCCATAAGTGTGGTAAAAACCAACTAAGGGAAACTTGGCAGATAATTGTCTTTACGCAGACGAAGAAACGAAAACTTGGTATAAAACCTTATAATACTAATTGCCAGCGTGGTATTAGCCAGGCAAACATTTCGTGTGGTTTTAGTCAGTACGAGTCTGACATGCCCATGATACTAAAAGACTACAGTATCTTGCAGTCCTTTCAGGATTTATACGCATAAAACACAGAATTGTGCTATTAAAAATGTTGCCATCGGTTTCCGAATGTCTGATCAAGTAAAAATCAATTAATCAAGTGTCAAAACTTTTGTCAACTATCATTTTCAGGAACTAAAATTTGACACTTGACACTTGATTAGTTGATTTTCACTTGATCAGTCATTTGGAAACCGGGGGTTAGTCTAGTTAAAGTAACTTCTGTCTAGAGTCAGCCTCAACACTGTGGTCTGGAATTACTGAAGTCCGTTGGTGACAGAAATAATTTAGCATCTATCGCATGCTCCTTCACACCTTAAAGCAATCGTTTTACTTACATTACTTATTATTTTGTTTAAATAGCAGTATTATATAAAACGTAGTGTTATGACGTTGAGTGCTAATCTCAGACACCTCAAGCACGAGTTGTGAACTGAGCGACACGCGTGCCGGATTTAGACCCCTGTTGAGCACGGATGTTGGCGTTACACTACAATTCATAAGCTTAAGCGTTTTTGTACAGCAATAGGTATTTACCAGTTCTGTGGATAAGGGAAAATCGGTGATCAAACGGATACAGAATATCTAGTGACTTCTATAAACACAAACACCTTAGCGCTTAATAATTAATTCACATTACTTAAGTGACACCACCCTCTCATCCTATGGGTGTCGTAAAAACCGACTAAGGGCCTATCCGTACATTAAAGCTGATTTACACAGGGTCAGTAACTGACTTCAAATTCAAGGCAAGTCAGTGCTGACTCGAAAAAAAGCCCGTGTAAACTGATTTGAAGTCAGTACAGTGGCTTGAAGTCAGCGCTGACTTGAATATTCGCACACGAATATTTTGAAGTCAGTTGGCGCCCCCCGCCACCCGCGCACCCCCGTGACAGCCAAATAAACCCCGTGTAAACAGACAAGTCATTGCGTGGTTGTCACTGCCTCTGCGTTGTAGAGTAACCACGTTTTTTTTTCAAAATGAAGCGGCTTAGCGAAGACGAAACCTTAAAATTGGTGCAATTATATAGCGAATACGAGACACGATAAAAGTGACTCAGGAACCGATAGTTCATTCCTGAAGCTAAAAATATCAGCGTTATTTCCAGTTTAATTTTGGCTGGTAAAGGATCTCTCATTAATGTATCATGTCGTTGAATAGAGCTCGATATAATTGACAGCAATTCGTCAAAATTCTGTGGTGACATCCTCATAGCCAGTTTGTACTCCGCAGGATCTTCAAATCGCAATTGCTTCAGCAACAAAGCAGAGCCACCAGTTTCGTTTCTATCGTCAATCCATTTTCTTACCCATGGTCGTTTATTTTTAGTTATTTCATTTTCTACCATTTCTTTTAACTCATTGAACAGCAAAATTGATAAATTTTTTAACAAATAATTAAATCTTCGCTTCAGTTGTTTTCGCGAATTCATTTTTCCCACTGACTTCACACACGTGTGCTCACCGTGAGAAACGCACCACTACTATTTACTTCATGTAAATCGTTAAAGTTAGTCGCGGCACCGACATTGGCGCTGCGACTGACTTGTCTACTGACCCTGTGTAAATCAGCCTTTAAACAAAAAGAAGGAAAACTTGAAATTAAACCCTATACCAATCAGTCTGGCCAGCGTGGTTTTAGTAGGCCAAGTAACCCTCCGTCGCGGGAGGAGGCCCGTCCCTGCAGTGGGAAATTAATGGGCTGTTATAAAGTGACGCAAGATCTCTACATGGTATGCCTCAAACATAGGTGAACATTGACATATAATCAACTTTACCTTTTTATGCTTGTCAATCTTCGTTGATCAAATATTGCGACATTATTGAAATAAGAGGGGAGGTTGATTAAAGTGAGTGAACTTTGTGTACCGAAAGTCTAAATAATAATAGTCTTACGAACCAGGGTTGAGGGCAGTTTTTTAAAAGACAATGTACAATTGAACCTACGTTAATTTAATTAACGATCAAACTTTAACAATAAACATTACAGCAAAAGATAATTTCATAACAATTACAACCGAGACTCTTTATACAAACAGAATATGATCAAATTAAGAGGTAATTAAATATAACAATAAAATAAAAACTAGGATAGCGCTAGCAATGTGAAACCGTTGCCGCCCAAGAATCGAGAGAGAGAGCATTTAGTGCCCGTTGCTAAGCAAGCCTAATAACAACCCGTTGCTAGGCACGCGCCGCCTTTCATAGTGTATGACTTAGAGTATACTAGATCTTGAAAAAGGAGGTTTTGCTAATAATAGTATTTTAATATTTTATAGTGGTTTAAATCTTTATCTGTTGCCTAGAGCTCTGACTCTTCTTAGCGTAGAAAACTCTTTCGCTTATGACTTGCAACACAACGAATGCTACACCTTGTGTTGATACGATGCAAACTTCTGGTAGCGATGTCGCTAAATTATTGGTACCCTGTACTAAAGGGGGAAGTGGGGGGTGAGTTGTAGAAACTTTCTTGTCTCCACGACAACTAAGGAGAAGTTTGCCAACAAAATTATTGTACGTCTCTGTGTTGATAGACAATTATAAATATTGTTTTAAATTAAGTTCTTTTTCTTTATTAGTTAATTTCATCATCATTTCATAACAGCCCATTAATGTCCCACTGCAGGGACGGGCCTCCTCCTATAACGGAGGGATACTTGGCCTGCTAATACCACGCGGGCCAGACAGATTGGCGTAGTGCTTAATTTTAAGTTTTCCTTCTTTTTATTTCTTAAAGATAATATTTACGGATAGTCCCTTAGTCGATTTTTACGACACCCATGGGATGAGATGGCGTGGTGACTTATTTATTTATTTTAACTTAAGCACAAAATAACATTAACATAGGCGGACTTAATGCTTAGTGGCATTCTCTAACAGTCAAACTTATTCTATACTTCTTACTCCGTTTTACTCATCCGTGTGAGTAAAACTGTTGTTGTAAAACTGTGAAGCTGTTGACCCTTGCTATTTATTTTAACTTAAGCACAAAATAACATTAACATAGGCGGACTTAATGCTTAGTGGCATTCTCTAACAGTCAAACTTATTCTATACTTCTTACTCCGTTTTACTCATCCGTGTGAGTAAAACTGTTGTTGTAAAACTGTGAAGCTGTTGACCCTTGCTAATTGTGTTCAGACAAACTAGTATTTGCCCGCGGCTTCGCTCGCATTAAATTCGGGGAAGGACTGTTCCCATTTCCTGGACACGGAAAAAAAGTAGCCTATGTTACTCTCCATCCCTTCAACTATCTTCACTTAAATCATCATGTCAATTCGTCGCTCCGTTTTGCCGTGAAAGAAAGACAAACAGACACACTTTTCCATTTATAATATTAGTATGGATAACAAAATATCTCTATCATGTGCAGTTCTGATCTCAAGCAAAGAATGATGAAAATGAAAAATGAAAATAAGTGGAATACCTACGTGGAGTTCAAAAAAGGTTTAAGTACTGTTCGACGCCACAAAGGTCTCTTTATTAATGTATTTAAAACGTATTAATTAAAATTAACCAAAGTAATAAAATCCCTAATTGCATGAATGTATATTTAAAATATTTACACAAGAAACGTTACGTAACGTTTAAACGTAGTTTCTATAAATTCTGAACTTAATTAATAATTATCGTCTGAAATGTGAACGAACGAATGAACTATTTCAAAGTTAGTATTAATTAATAGTATTATTTTATCTCATCTATCATTCTTGTTCATTGCAAGTTAAGTAATTAATATTCTGTGAGACACACGCCTCGTCAACATTGTCAACATGTTTGTTAACTTAGCTAACGAACTAACACTAAGTATATAACTTAGAATTGTTTTTTGGATTGCTGACTTCATCATCATCATAAAACAGCCCATTAATGTCCCACTGCAGGGACGGGTCTCCTCCCGTGACGGGGGGATACTTGGCCTACTAATACCATGATGGCCAGACGGATTGGTAAATAGTTTTCAAGTTTTCCTCCTCTTTACTTCGCAAAGATAATATTCACGGATAGTCCCCTAGTCGGTTTTTACGACACCCATGGGATGAGATAGGGTGGTGACATATTGTATTCTTACTCCGTCACCACACGGACATTGATTGCTGACTTGATTTTAGGGAAAATCACCAGTGGTTCTAATACTCCACTAAGGACCTATGTAAACCGGGACGGCAGGACAAGGGATTTTGCCGTAAATTAGCGGACAATAGCCGCTTATATAACGTTAGGCTCAAAGAGTATAATAATATAATCACTCCGTTCTACGTAGGCTTTAATGAGAGATCGGGATGATGGTAGCAGAGTTAAATACCATTAACTCAGTATGTACAAAGCACATCCACGAAACGAAGATTATTTAAGCATCCTTTGTAATATTTGAATAGAAAACAAAGGGAACTATATTTTCAAACTATGTTTAAAAAAAATATAAAATTTACAAAAAGAAATTTCCCGTACCGGGAATCGAACCCGAGCCTCCTGGGTGAAAGCCAGGTATCCTAGCCACTAGACCATACGGGAGATACTTACAACGTGCTTATTTTACATTCGCTTCTCACTCACTAAAGTACCTACAATATGTATGTAGTTTTATTTTGTAAACTGATAATAATGGTTTGTAATGACGTCATACGTTATTTATTAGCTATCTTTAAACAACATTGATGTTATCGTTTAATTTATTGCATTATTTCAATTTAGTACTTGTTTTATTATTTATTTAGGTGTATTTTTATTTCCTTATCATACAAACTGTTTTAGTTTGGGCAATAGGTTTATTTAATTCAATGGGTACAATATAAAATGGCAATTTTTTTTGTGGAGTGTTGGTTCTCAAATAATAATAAGTACTTGCTTGAATAATAACTATCATTATTAATAGCTGACCCGTGGCCATTTTGTCAGGCGGCGAAAAAAACGCGTCTGTTTTTTTAAATATAATTAATTACTGCTCCACACCTATTAGTCAAAGCGTGATATTATTAGCCTATGACACTGCCCGATAAATGGTCTATTCACCACACAAAGAATTTTTAAATCGGTTCATTAGATCCAGAGATTACCCCTACAACGTCACAAACTCACAAACACACAAACTATAAATATATAAAATATAATATAAATTAGTATAAATTAAGCAAAGTAAGTACAGTATGAGGACATTGATAATATGATTGGTTTTTAAAGAAAGACAGACAACTATGAGGAAGCGAGAAAGTGAGATTATAATTTATTGATGATTTTGAAATTGTATATTATAATGTTAACAATAAGTGCTATATTTTGTTGCACTGCAATGACTTTTTATCGAAGTGCAATGTTTCCGTCACCAGTGTCACTTAGTAAGACATGATGAAACATTTAATGTCAAATAGAAGTAAGTAGGGATTCAATCTTTTATAATTTCAACCTTATATCGAACGGTATAAGACACATTTTAATGTGATCATTTTCAAAACTTATGCTAAAATTATTCAGCTATTTTCGGTAATCGGATGTACTTTTCTTACTCATTGATTTGCTGTCTTTCTTTAAAAGCCAATCACATTATCGATGTCCCCATACTGTACTTACTTACATAAATGTATAATAGTTTTTTTTAAATTGGTCTTTGGGTTTTCAATATTATTTACTTACTTATAATAATGTATGTTTTAATTACAAAAACAGAAGAATAGCATAAATACTTGTTTGGAGGAAGCCTATGCCCAGCCGTGGAAAAAAATACAATTAACTGGAAAACCACTTTCTCAAAAAAAAAAACGCTTAAAACAACACCAATAACCAACCCTCTACCAATCTTATATATCGATTTATTTGTATCAAAGAACAAAAGCTACCATTAACAAGACTTTCACAGCATTGAAAGGGTTGCTATTGTTCGTACCCCTATCCCTAGGGAACCTAGAACACCCCTACATAAAGGGTTGCGAATATAAAAGACCTATTTTGTTAGTTAACCGGTCGATCTAGTAATTTAGTTAACGTTGGAAATGCATAAAGAACTGCTAGGCTGATTATCAAAAAGAACAATGGGAGTAATTACTTTTTTAAAGAGGATCTAATATGGGTAGCTAGTACACACATATTCATCACACTTTCACACAACGCTGTATAGTCCCAAACTAAGCAGAGCTTGTACTATGGGTACTAGACAACATAAATAAAAACTTTTTTTTTGTAAATACATACATTTTATACATAGAAACACCCAGACCAATGCAAACAATTATGTTTATGCACACAAATATTTCCATTGAGCGGGAATCCAACCCGAGACCTCTGCGTAGCAGTCATGTTATATAACCGCTACACCACAGAGGTCGTCTAAATTTTAATCTATAAGCTATATTATTATAGTAAAGTTTCATTAAAATTCATTCAATAGTTTTTACGTGAAAGAGTAACAAATATACTTACAAACTAAACTTTCCCGTTTACAGTATTAATAGGATAGGATAAGTCGGAATCGTACTGCTATACCGTTATAACTGAGTACATTAATTGCAGCATCAACGTTATTAAAGGATAGTTACCTTAAAAGCATTGTTGTGTTAATAGTATTAATAAATTACTTTGCTCTACGATGCGATCAGTGGCTTAATGTTCCCCCTTTCATCTACAACCCTATGTTCCAAATTGATTTCTGAACTGTAACTTTGATTTAACAATTTATAGTTTTCGTATGTTATAATGAAATGTGATTTGTGTGGTGATGGGGTTGAAAAAACTGTGGTATCACGAAAACCATCTTATCTTACAGGATGATGAGAAATGGGCCGTATTTGATATAGTTTTTCTATTTTTATTTATAAAGAAAAAACCTACTAACTTTTACTACCTATACCTATAGGTTTAGGTAGTAAAAGACCTACTAAAAGAAAATACCTACTAACTTTTACTACGTCTTATACTTATAGGTTTAAAAAGTAAAAGACCTACTAAAAGAAAATACCTACTAACTTTTATTACTTATACTTATAGGTTTAAGTAGACTAGATGGCGTTGTATGAATGTGTGAGGAAAAAATTTATTTATGAGACAAATCTTTAGAATTTTTCTTTGTTAGGTTTTTCCTTACACAAAAAGAGAAATCGTCTCTTTTTTCGTCTGCAAACTTCACAGTTATTATAATTAAAAGTTTAGAGGTTGATATTAAATCGTATATTTTTTGTCTAATTCCTTAAACCATTATGCTCAGAGCAGATAATCAAAGCGAGTGTCGAAAATTTACGATAATGTCTTCCTACCGCCTGCATGTATGAAGCGAGAGGTTTTGTTTGTCTGTTCATTTTCTTATACGACGACTGTATTTTTGTAAAAGTAGTACTTATCTAGTTTGTGTTTGGTAGGTGTGCCATGTTCTCCGTGTGGTGATGGAGTAAGAATACAATATTATGTCACCAACCCATCTCATCCCATGGGTGTCGTAAAAACCCACGAAGGGACTATCCGTGATATTTTCTTTACGAAATAAAACGAAGAAAAACTTAAAATTAAACCCTATACCAATCCGTCTGGCCAGCGCCGTGGAATTAATAGGCCAAGTATCCCTCCGTCACGGGAGGAGACCCGTCCCTGCACTGGGACATTAAAGGGCTGTTATAAACGTGAAAAAAAAACCTGTTTGTCACACTGCTCTGATAATATCTGGTGTGACTACTCAGTCGGTAAGGGCCTTTGTTTGCCGAAAATTGGTTAAGTTTGAGAAAAGAGGAAGAAAGTAAAAAGTAAAATAGTATGTATTTAGAATTACCATAAATTAATAAAAAAGCTTTTGCCCGCGGCTGCCCCTTTCATGGACAGAGAAGAAAAAAAAAAGTAAGAAGCCTATAGATTACTCCATCCCTTCAACTATCTCAACTTAAAAACTCACGTCAATTCGTCGCTCCGTTTTGCCGTGAAAGAAAAACAAACAGACACATTTTCCCATTTATAATATTAGTATGGATTTATGTTGTAAATCAGTCCATAACTTAGTAGACCTTGCCCTTCAGAATGCTTTGCGTGAAAATCTCAAAAGAAATAATAATTATATTTCCCACAAGCATACCCACGTGTAAAACAAACCTTACATAATTATGTCAAGCCTATTCAGTAAAAAGACGGCAGACGGCAGATTTGGCAGCCGTTATCGACTGCCTACCGCGTTCTACGGCGACGTTAACAAGAAATATTGTCCATAGATTGAGGTTCTGAGATCTGAGACAGAGAATTACGTTTACATTGCTATCAATGTGGATTTTGATTAGTGAAGGCAAGAGAATCGAAGATTAGGAATAGAATTGAAGAATTTTTTTTAAACAAAATCACTGCTATATTTTAGTTGGGACACTGGAGTTGTTAATCAAGAAAATTAATTTAACAGTAATATACTACGAGAAATAAAATTTAGCATCATGATTTGGTCTGTTAGTTAGTTACTGCGTAAAATAATTTTTGTATGAATATCCTAATACAACAAATATTAAATATCCCACAAGCGTACCCACGTGTAAAACAAACCTTACATAATTACGTCAAGCCTATTCAGTAAGAAGACGGCAGATTTGGCAGCCGTTATCGACTGCCTACCGCGTTCTACGGCGACGTTAACTAGAAATATTGTCCATAGATTGAGGTTCTGAGATCTGAGACGGAGAATTACGTTTACATTGCTATCAATGTGGATTTTGGTTAGTGAAGGCAATTGAGAATCGAAGATTTGGTGTTGGTATTGAAGATAAATAAATAAATATTCCTCACACATTCACGTAACGCCATCTAGTCCCAAACTAAGCAAAGCTTGTACTATGGGTACTAGACAACAGATAAACATACTTAAATACTTTTTTTTTTATAAATACATACATATTATACATAAGGAAGATATGAGCTTTTCAGTTAATATTTGTGGAAAAAGAAAGAAGCAACGCGAACTTTGGGAATGACTTCCTCCAAATATAGCCCCCTTGTGCAGTTCTGTGCCTCCCTCATCCATCGGTTCCGAACATGGCAACGTGTTAAATAATAATATTGCAGCGCTCTTAGTTTAATAGATAGAAAATATGCGGAGTGCTTCTTAAATGTCGTAAAAAAGTGGTTCGTAAAGTGCAGACTGCTTAACGTATTGCATACGACAACGCATACCACAGTTTAACTACAAAACTTTTTACTAAAACGTATTGCATTGTAACAGCCCATTAATATCCTACTGCAGGGATGGGCCTCCTCCCGTGACGGCGGGATACTTGGTCTACTAATACCACGCTGGCCAGACGTAATTAGTATAGAGTTTAATTTCAAGTTTTTCTTCTTTTTATTTTGTAAAGATAATATTCACGGATTGTCCCTTAGTCGGTTATTACAACACCCATGGGATGAGATAGGGTGGGACATATTGTATTCTTATTATTGTACACGGAGTAGACGTATTACAAACGTAATTTAATAAACTACTATAGAAAAAGTAAAAAAACAATTACTTTCAACTTAAATACCCTACCATTATTAAGTCTCTCTCTATCTTAATTAAATAATCAATTTTCCAAACTCTATATTAAGCAAGTTCATAACGACCTCAAAATAGTCTTTCAAAAACTCATTACAATCCGAAACACCTCCAATCCATTACGGATATCAAAGAACTTGAACCAAAATTGTCTTCTATAACCCTCGCGACGAGAAATTGCATTATTCTTTGGCATAAACCCGTTTGTCACGTTAAAGAGTTAACGACAATCGCAATAAACATGCAAATCTAGTGGCCGATTTTCGCTCCTTGCAAAATAACGTTTCAATATCGTTTGTTTGAATAAGCTTCGGGCAATTTGAGATTGGGGAGTACTTTTCGATTTTCGGTGTTTTTAGAATTAATCGATAGTTAAAATTGAGTCTCTTGGCATTGCTATTTTGTTACAAAAGGTGCAAGACGAGGCGTAATAGTACCTAATGGACGTTAATAATATCAGAACATATCTTATTTAAAGCCTATCTTAGGATACAAGCTGTTTTGTCCCATGCCAGGCATCATGTTCATGATGACCTATTATGCCCGGGTTTGATTTCTAATTTCATTCATAACATCCCATTAATGTCCCAGAGCAAGGACGGGCCTCCTCCCGTGACGTTGGGATATTTGGCCTACTAATACGACGCTGGCCAGACGGATTGGTATAGGGTTTAATTTCAAGTTTTCCTTCTTTTTATTTCGTAATGATAATATTTACGGATAGTCCCTTAGTTGGTTTTTACGACACCCATGGGATGAGATGGGGTGGTGACATATTGTATTCTTGCTTATTTCTAATAAAATAACATAATTTTGTTCGTATTTACAAATTGTTTTCTGCTTAGTTCTGCATCAAAATACTTGAAATATAATGCATGCTATCTGAAGAAACGAAGAAACTGTATGAATGCATAAAATAATAGTAGAATACTAATGTACTTTTCAAACAAAAGTAGAGAACACGAGGCAAGCTCGAGTAACTTCAGAGTCACATTAATTGGAAGTTGAAACAACCTCACAATAAGCGATATACTTAAAAACTACTTTACAACTCCGGCGAATGACTCCCGAACTGTAAAGGTGTGCCTACACTTGTGATTAAAAACGCTATTGTGTTATTAGCTTACTACATAATGCAGCCCTAATAATAATATTAATTATAAAATTTTACCAAAAAGGTACCAAGTTTAAATATTTTTATAACTAATTACAAAAATCGAATTTAAATAAACAATACTAATTAATAGTGTAATAATTAACATAAAACTTATTTTTTTAATGTCTTCTTTTTTTACTTGTCGTATTCTAGGGAGTCCATATTAATGTTTTTTTAATCATTATAACCCCTAGATCATCTCAATGTGGTCACGTTAGAATAAATTCATGGTGTTTATCGTTCTACTAAGAAAAAGTTTGCACATCATTTCTATAGGAAACTAAGAAAGAAATACAAGACATTCTAAATCTAAATCTATCAAAATGCAGCGTCTTCGAAGCGTTTTTGGCGTGTAATCAAAAGGCGTCTTAATATGCAAATGTTTGCCTCCACACACTGGTGAAACTTCATAAAGTAATACGCTGTAAATTAGTAGAACAATGGAGAACTTCAACAACTGTTACCTTCTACATTGTATTGCCATGTCGTGTCTTTGTATCAAAGTGAGGGTGTTTCCGTACCCTGGCGTCTTATTGTGAAGTGTGATGTAGTGGTTTTGAGAAATAGTTATTGTTTTATGGAAGGAGAGACATGTTTGTGTAGTGTGTATGTTGACTTTTGTGATAATTTATTGCCTATGTGATATTTAGATGTAAGCTGTATTATAGCTAAATTTCAGCCAAATCTGTCCAGTGTTTTTGTGTAAAAAAGTAACATAGCCGTTCACACAAACTTTTGCATTATAATGACGAGTTGTAATATTTATTAGATGGCGTAGCTACGCCAAGGTCTGTCTTTTAGGGTTAATTTTTAAGTAAAGTAAATGACATGCATGAAATTAATTATTTTTTGACTGTTAAATCAATGATTTTCACTGAATAACTGCATTAACTAATGAAATGATATAGTTGAAAGAAAAGAAAGAAAGAAAAATATTTTATTTAGTAACACCAAGGCACATAATAACAATAAAATTGACAAGATGATGACGACGGATTGAAGTTGTTTTTGGACTTCTATCCGTTGGCTTCATTTGTGGACTGTACTCGCGCTTTCCATCAGGCTCGATATAGTCATATTGCCGTGTTAACTATAAAAAAAATAAAAAAAAATAAAAGTACAAGTTAAATAAGACACACAATTTACAGTAAACAAAAAACCATAAAAAAAACAACAATCGGCATCACGGTTGGAGGCTCTACACTCGAAGTTGTCGACGAGTATATTTACCTGGGACAGTCAGTCCAGCTGGATAGGTCCAACTTCGAGAAGGAGGTCACTCGTCGAATCCAACTCGGATGGGCAGCGTTCGGGAAGCTAAAACGTATCTTCTCGTCCACATTACCGCAATGTCTGAAGACAAAGGTCTTCGACCAATGTGTGTTGCCAGTGATGACATATGGAGCTGAAACGTGGTCGCTGACTATGGGCCTTCTCAGAAGGCTTACCGTCACTCAGAGGGCAATGGAGAGAGCTATGTTGGGAGTTTCCCTGCGTGATCGTATCAGAAACGAGGAGATCCGCAGGAGAACTAAAGTGACCGACATAGCGCTCAGGGTTGCCCGGTTAAAGTGGCGGTGGGCAGGGCACATAGCGCGGAGAACAGATAGCCGTTGGGGCAGAAAAATTCTTGAATGGCGACCGCGCACCGGAAAGCGCAGGGTGGGGAGACCCCTCACACGGTGGACCGACGACCTGTTTAGGACGGCGGGAAGCCGATGGATGAGGGAGGCACAAGACCGCGCAGAGTGGAAGCTTTTGGAGGAGGCCTATGTCTAGCACTGGACGTCCATAGGCTGATATAGAATCGGCAACATGCACCCCTGTATCAAATAGGTATCCAACTCAGCATGTGACAGGACTCAAGAGACCTGAGATCCTGGCGCTGATTTTCAGTTGGACCCTGAGTGTCGACAGGTGTCGAGCTAACAATTAAAAAAAAATCAATTTACTTGTCTTTCTGTTAAGTCTACTACTCAAAGGATAAATCAACCCCTGGACCTTGATATTTATTTTTACTTTTCACATACCAAACTAAAAAAAAATTAAATTCTTTTTTTAAATAAACAAAGCAAAAATAATATGAAAAGAGGTGGTAGTTGCACAAGGATACACAATTGTTTATTGCTTACGTGCAAGCGGTAATTTGCACCTGGGCTTGTAACCAGCCAGTATTTAATTTATTTTAAAAAGAAATTAAAAAACAGTTCTCTCTAACGAGTTAGGGAAAACCACAGATATCTGAACAAAGGAGATGTGCCCTGAATGTCATTTTGTATGGAAACTTAATGTCGCCAGTTTTATTAACACACACAGCAATAGAATATACGAATAGACTACTGTTCTCAGTTACATCTAGATTATCAATGAAATGAACGGAACGCAATTACTCTGTCTCGTTTTTCCTTGAAATATCTCCCTTACACGGTGTCACAGCGAACCAATCAGCGCTACTATATTTAAACAAATAAAACAAACTTCAAAAAATTTAGATAGAAGAACTACTACAATTTAAAACTACTACATTCAAAAAAATTACATTTATGCTAGGCGTTGACCTTATCGATAAATAATTAATAAAATTTATCGATGGACAAGACTTATATTTTATTAAAAATTAAATTCATATAAATAATAATTACTTTTATACAGGGTGTAATCGTTAAGTGTGCACAGGCAATTATTCCGAAACTATGAGAGATATCAAAAAATTTAAAACTTATAACGAAAGTACTTTATCTAATGAGTAAAATGACATCAATAACTTTTTAAAAATCAAACGAGAAGTATCCAAAATTTTGACATTAAACACTCCCATACATTTTGTATGAGATTAGTAGAAAGGTTTTAGTTTCCTTGTTTTAAGTGGTCTAGTATTAATTTTGCCTTAATCATATTTTATGATTACGTATGATATGATAAGCTCGTCATTGTATCGCACAACAAGGACGACATTTCGAACATCTACTTTGAATACAAAATTTTCTAAAACCTTTCTACTAATCTCATACAAAATGTATGGGAGTGTTTAATGTCAAAATTTTGGATACTTCTCGTTTGATTTTTAAAAAGTTATTGATGTCATTTTACTCATTAGATAAAGTACTTTCGTTATCAGTTTTAAATTTTTTGATATCTCTCATAGTTTCGGAATAATCGCCTGTGCACACTTAACGATTACACCCTGTATAAATATGTATAATATAATAATATTTAATTGTACAATACTTTTGTAAAATAATATTCACGACAGTGTGTGTAAGATCGTACATGTCGTGAAACAAATTAATCCGAGAACTGATGTCGTAATATCGCAGGTTGAAGGAACTCAAGCGTCATACTTCTTTTGCGTCCTTATTGTCGCAGCAGTTTGTAACATTTTGACTGTTGTCATACAAAATTAACGCACCTGTGAGGGAGAGCTAGCGATAATTTAGCCACAGTCGGTAAAGCCTAGCCGACTTTAAACCACGAATTTTTCCGCACGTTCTTGTCATGCATGTTCCACTTTTTATCGCCAATTATCAATCTCTTCAAAAAGCGCTGTTTAATTACATCTCAATAATCAATCGTAAATCAGTACATGGTTCATTAAGTTTCTTTGAGTCGACACTGTTTTGTAGTCAATTACAACTTATAGACGTGCAGTATACAGATTTTTTTTTTAAACAGATAACAGCGTGTACAGTTCATTTATTCAAGCATGTGCATGCGCATGCCAAAGTGCGCGAGTAGGTAATATTGCGCTAGATAAAATTAAAACAATAGCATGAATATAGGGATTGATAGATGAGCATTTAGACTGATTTAAAGCAAATCTGATAAAACAAGTTAAAAGCATGTGTGTGCTAATAAATGGATGAGCGTTTAAAAAAAACTTTTAAAACCACTGTAATCAACATTTTAAACCTTTATGTTCTAGAGTACATACTTACTCCACCTTTGATTTAGGATATTATTTCAACATTGTAATACTTATATTGAAATTACATAATTTAACACTTAAAAGAAAATATTTTTTTCATTTAATTTAATAAAACTTTTACAATTTAAAATTCCTACAATACACGACTTTTTATCGAAAACGATAGATAGTCGTAGTTATGAACGGGTCGTCACTATCGTTTGGTTGTTAGAGCGATCACGGTTAGCAACCACTTGTCATACGTAATATCGTTGAGCAAATAGTTCATTGCTTCAAATATTCATTGAACGACTAGTTTAGACAGCATTAGAGAAGCAATGTATATGTTACAAAAATATTATAGTACTTAATTGTCCGAACATGAAAATAACATAGTGAGGACATCGAAGATTATTTTTTCATGATTTTAGAGGTAAATACAATAAAATACATGTACTAACATATGGTAAGTGATTCCATTATTAATAAAGTTTTTTTTATTGCCCTTATTTTTACAGGCAACCACTGAACAACTCGGCATTTTTTATGTTATCCAAACGGTCGTTGTCAAAACACAGCTAAACCTAGGTGACATCCATTTTTAGCTATATAATCGTTTTAATCATATTGCGCTTTCACGAAAACCCCGTCATACCACTTCTCCTTTTATTTAGATTTCTGTGGGGAAAACCCATACGTGTTTTACTTTGAATACCATTTTCTCTTATTTGTTTAAATAAATAGGAATTTCGTAGAGTACTATTTGTGACAGTGACTAGTCGTACATCCTATTTAAACGGACTTGCTTTAAAACGTAAACATATATGGCGTCGTGTCAACCACAGACTAAAGGCTTTAGTCTTTGATCTTTGAAAAATGTATAGGAATCAAGGACAAAATTCTATAATCTACAATGTCAAATGGTAAAAATAATTTTATCTGTGAAATTTTATGTTGGAATAAAATTTAAGAAAGATAGTGGATAAATCAAAGTGATGTACGTGTTTTCTATTGGATAAACGTTTAATGCTACTTTCCAGAAATTTTCATCCATATCAAAGTGTGCGATTGATGTAAAAACTAGTGAATTTGAAATATGTGGTGTTTGTTTACTAAATATATCAAGTAAGGATGAATACGGTATACATACTCGTATTCGTTTAAATATGCGTGTGTATTGGTGTTCCCATTCTATATTTTGACGACCTCTGTGGGGTAGTGGTTATAGTAATATAACATGACTGCTACGCAGAGGTCTCGGGTTCGATTCCCGCTCAATGCAAATCATTGTGTGCATGAACATGATTGTTAGCATTGCTCTGAGTGTTTTTATGTATAATATGTATGTACATATTTACAAAAAAAAATGTATATAAGTATGTTTATCCGTTGTCTAGTACCCATAGTACAAGCTCTTCTTGGCTTAGGACTAGATGGCGTTGTGTGAAAGTGTAAGGAATATAAAGAATATGAAATATCAACCTTATTATATTTTTATATACATCACTAGGTACATTTTACGACTTAAATATTCAACGGCTTGGACTGTTCAGAATTGCTACAATGTTGGTCCCAAAGGTATAAAGTTTTGACAACAGTTTACTATGGTAACTAGTTTGGTCCCTGTTGTAAGGAATTATTGGCTTCGGATAGTTTGTAGTCTGGACCCAATATGAATGAAAATTTTCATCTAATTATTTTATGTATTTATTTGACAGTTCATGTTGAGGGTAGTCGGGTATTGTCTTATTTTCTGTTCTTGTTTCTGATCGGTTACATAATTTATGTTGTATTATTGGGCCAAATAAAGAGCACTCGTAACCGACGCGCATGTATGACTCGCTTAATGAATGTGAACAAGGCCCAATCTGTTTGCCAGGATCGTGATAAGTAGCGTTCAGCTGTCGTCCCTGCCTTCCCCGGACGGGATAAGGCGTGAGTTTATGTACGTATGTATATGGCTGATACGTATCTAGTATAATAGGACCAGGTAAAGTGGAAATATTTGCAGGAGGCTTTTGTCTAGCAGTGGTCTTAAAGTGGTGGATAATTTGTGATGATGATGTAGTATAATATGTATATTAAAAGAAAGTTTGATGCATACCAGGCTCAACAAGAGGCTTGCATCGACTTTTCCTTTTATGGATAGGTACAATAACTTCTACGATACCCTCAAGATGAGATGGAGAACTAACATCATATTGTCTTCATAATTCGTCGTTAATTTCTGAGAATAGTTGGAGGAACACACTTGATACCAATTTCTATAAAGACATATCCCGTACTTAGTATTATGCCATGTATTGTGTCGCGAGGGCTTTGGCCATTATGTAGATAGGAAAATGAGAATAAAAACTAAATAAACAGGAAAATTTATCCGTGTGGTGACGGTAAGAGTAAGAATACAATATGTCACCACCCCATCTCATCCCATGGGTGTCGTAAAACCCGACTAAAGGACTATCCGTGAATATTTATTATCATTACGAAATAAAAAGAAGGAAAACTTGGAATTAAACCCTATACCAATCCGTCTGGCCAGCGTGGTATTATTACGCCAAGTATCCCTCCGTCACGGGAGGAAGCCCGTCCCTGCAGTGGGATATTAATGGGCTGTTATAATGAAACAGGGAAATTTTAAAAACCACACCAAGAAATTGTACATTCTAGCAATTCTTTTGATAATTACTTTGTTCAAGGATTGCTACTAAATAACTTTAAAGTTAGAACTAGTTTGAAACTACCTTAAATAAAGACATTTCTATTTTTACTCTAACGTAATTAAACTTAGCGTAAAACGTATTATGTAGTTACTTAATGTTTATACTAAGGTATGGAGACACTAGACCGTAATAATTGTTCGGGGACGAATCTCATAACAGCCCGTTAATGTACCACTGCAGGGACGGGCCTCCTCCCGTGACGGAGGGATACTTGGCTTACTAATACCATGCTGGCCAGACGGTATAGGGTCTTCAAGTTTTCCTTCTTTTTACTTCATAAAGATAAAATTTACGGTTAGTCCCTCAGTCGGTTTTACGACACCCATGGGATGAGATGGGGTGGTGACAGTCACCACACGGATAGGAGCGAACGGGGACGAATCTATAATGAAACTAATTTTCATTGTAACGCATTTAATTTCCCACTCTCTCATTCTGAGGTAGAGGTGCTCTTGACCTACTATTAGTACTTATGTTTAATTTTCTAATTTATAAGATGGGCCAGGTGTATTTAGGGTCCTTCAGCAAGCGAAAGCTGTAGTAATGCTTCTTTTTCGGTAGTTCTGCAATGTGTTATTAACTAATAGACTTAGAGTTACCCCACATTAACTACGAAAAGCTACACGCGAGTCTGGTGGTGGCTTGCCTATCAACAATGATAAAACCTAGAAGACGACTAGGTAGGTTTTTTCATAAACTTAACTTAAAGGTGTTTTTTCACATTACTTAAGTGTTCAAGAACCTTAACAAATAATTTTACGAGCCAGTCTAAGAGTTAGCCTAGCACAAAATGTTTTACTGCCTAAGTCAACGTAGTGCAATTAAGTGTCGTGAGTGCCATTTCGTTAGTTTGTGTTACAAATTGTGTTCGTTGTACAGATGTTATACTGGGCTGTTATCACACGTTTGGGAGCTTAACTTTGTTTTATTTTACTGTTCTTGTTTAAATACAATGTGAGGTTTCTTTTGCTGAATATATTTTAAATTGTTTGGTTTGTATATTGGTCTTAAATTCTGTGTCTGCTTGTGAAATTCAAGCTGTCATCGAGTTCACTGGTGTTAAAAGACCTTTTTTATAAATACATCACTATTCTACCTCATACTCCATAGTTATAATTTCGCCACTTTATCTCATGTTAATCAAAAAAGTAATTATTAGATAATCTGATTTATCTATCTGGATATCCAGATCAAGTGCCCATCTACATATGAAATATCATTATATAAAATGGTTATCATAGTACCGATAGTAAAACATTTAAATGCCTTGATGAAAACTGACACTACTAAAATGTAAATAGCAACACACGAAAGCACATAATACCTACACAGCAACAATGAAAGAAAGTGCAACCGAATAGTCCGGGGATCAAGCTTCAACTTTGAAGATTTTAAACAATAATTTATAAGTCATAATATTGTCTTTATCTAAACCAGTAGGTAGGTACATACCTAACCAAATTCCTTAAATAGCCCATCCATCAATTAACCTTTACGTACAAACATTGAACCACAACAAATCTACCCAAGCAAATCCTCTCAACTAGAATTAGATTCCACTATACCTAGTTCTCTATAACAATATTATTACTTTGCCCAATTTAATGGAAACGCCTTTACTAAATTTAACGGCAAGTTGCACTGGCACAAAGATACCCACAGAATACTGTAAGGCTCATCTATTAATGCTACTATTCTGTTCTTAGTCTAGTTACAAGTATCTTAGTTGTGTTAAATCTCTACTTTGTATATTATTATTTTATTTCGTTGTTTACTTATTTTATTATAACCGCCTTGAAGGTTGATGATTTTCGTGGGGTTATCCCACAACCTACAGGTATAGGTATATATATATAGTATATAGGAAGATAAGTGATAAGTTTTCCTCCTTTTTTTAATTTTTATAAAATAAAATATTTACGTATAGTCCCTTAGTCGGTTTTTACGAAACCCATAAGATTAAATGGGGTGGTGACATATTGTATTCTTATTCCGTCATCACACGGACCTTATGCTTATTAAGTAATACTCTCTAAGTCGGCTTTTCGGGAACAGTAACTCTCGAGAAGAATTACCAAGAGCACACTTTATAATATTGTGTTACCTTATAAACTACTTATGCCTTATTCCAACAGCGTTTGGCAGGGACTACTGAGGATCATGTTCTACGATCTCTGCAAACCTTTTTCTAATAATGGGCTTTAACCATGCCACCGAGGTCATGCACCGTGCCATAATAGTAATAAGTCAGGTTTACAGTAAAAAAGCAATGCATACTTGACGACCCCTGTGGCGTAGTGGTTATTTAACATGAACTGCCACGCAGAGGTCTCGGGTTTGATTCCCGCTCAATGCAAATCTATGTCTGCATGAACATGATTGTTTGCATTGGTCTGCTTTCTATGTATAATTATGTATGTATTTACAAAAAAAAAAATTTAAGTATGTTTATCCGTTGTCTAGTACCTATAGTACAAGCTTAGTTCGGGACTAGAGGGCGCTGTGTGAAAGTGTGAGGAATATAATCTATATAACAATAAGTACTTTACTGTCAATAGCAGATACGACTGCAGTAGAAAATTCTATGCCTTCAAATCGATATTTTCTAAACTTCCCTTTTAGCACATCTTTAGTTGGATATTGCGCAAAAAAGTGTGTTAGCATGCCCAACGATTTTCCTTTGTAACAATCCCCTTTTCTCCTAATCCTTTTCTTTGATACGAAGGGGAGTATTGTTGGGGTATTGAACCCCTTGCTCTGTTGAGTATCGTTAAGTTTCTTTGAATATACCCCATAATGTTCCAAGGTGTTGGCATGAAATTACGTTTGTTGGACGATGTTCCCTAATTGTGGATAGTTATTTAAGCTAGGTGCTTAATATTACATTCAATCATAACAGCCCATTAATATTTTCTTTCTGCGTGTGGTGCCGAAATAAGAATATAATATGTCACCACCCTATCTCATTCCATGGGTGTCGTAAAAACCGACTAAGGGCTATCCGTGAATAAAAAGAAAAAAAAAGTAGGAAAGTTAGCCTTTAACTATGGACGTCAAATTTTTGTTACACTACCATGGACGTGCGGTCTCCCAGACCGCGATCTTTAAAGACCGAATTCTAATTAGTTAAATAAATATTTCACCATTTTTTGTTTTTAGCAGATTTAAGAGTCAATAAATTATCAATTACAATAAGAGTAAATAAAAGATGTAATTTTAATCAAAATGTATTTATTTTAATGTTAAATTTAATCATTTAACAATCAAAGGCACTTTTCAGACTTTTTCAATCGAGATAACTTTATATAGGCATTATCAAAAGAAAACTATTTATTTAGTCTGATTCATTAGTTTTACAACAAAATAAAAGGAATAAAAAATATAAAAAACATAACATTACATTCTTAAAACTAAACATAAAAATTTTGACAATGGTCCAACTTAAGCATATTTGTAGGCAGTTTTTACATAATAGCTCCGAACATTGTATAACTAAAAATTCTAGAACAAACAAAATCAAAATCAGTCTAATTTTATTACACAAACGTGGACGTGCGGTCTCTCAGACCGCACACGAAATATAAATCGAAATTACTTACGCAATATGTAGCCGGCGACGCAATTATTACTCTTAACAGTCGTTTTGCCACTAAAACCGAAGCTACTGAAGGTTTCAGCCGTGTAAGGTCCGCGGAAGGATAAGGGAACGCGATTTGGAAACTGCAAGCGGTCTGTGAGACCGCACGTCCATAGTTAAAGGTTAAAAATAAAAGAAGGAAAACTTTAAATTAAACCCTATACCAATCCGTCTGGCCAGCGTGGTATTAGTAGGCCAAGTATACCTCCGTCATGGGAGGAAGCCCGTCCTTGCAATGTGACATTAATAGGCTGGTTTGATGATGATGATGATGATAGACGGGTCTTCTTTACCGACAGCGACATTAGGAATATTGGCTTTCCTACACTAGGTCAGACAGAATGTTATAAGTGTCTTCACGCTATTCTGCCCAAGAATACCATGGCTTTTTGTCGGTGCACCGTATTTATCACCTATCTTTTCAGGACTCCGACACATGTCCAGCTAAGCTAAAGGCGCCTGGATGGCCTCTGAAAGGTTACCTAAAAAAAATAGTAAAAAAAAAGAATACAACCGAATTGAGAACCGCCGCGAAAAAGTATAGAAACTGTACTTATGTAGTAATTTATTATTTCATGAAATCATTATAGCTCTAAAATTAAGAGCATCTAAAAATAAATCTTTCCATAATATTTAAAATGAAACTTCGTCACTTTTAGAAAATATTCGCGTGAATGGTTATTTGAGCAATAATTATTGGCTTCAGTTGACTTCACAGCTGGTCAAAGGGCGGCTCAGACTGAAGGGGGCTCGGTCAAGTAGAAAGGGTACGATCAGAGATTTTATAGAGACTATTATTTTCTATGGAACAGTTAAACTTAATAGTTATTGTAATATTAAACTTTTATTGGTGATTTACATTTTTATTATAGCATCGAATTTAACCTCCTTGTGTGTAGGGGCTGACTTTTCTATCAAGCGGGCCAGATGATTTTGTAGAAAAAACTTTTTTAGAGTGCACACGCTGGCCAGGCGGTTTGGTTTTTTGTTTTTTGTCGAGTTTTCCTTTTTTCTTTGACGTTTTTTAGTGTCTGCTTAGTACATTCCCGTGAAAAGATTCGTTGACTGCACACTGTATGGGTTTATACGTAACAACAGCCTTTTCTAACAGTCTATTTCTGGTATTATTTTTTTTAATTTTAGCGAATGTATTATTTTAAGCATACTTTCGTAACTCTTTTTAAAAAGTTCAACATCTTTTTCACACATTTTCTTCAAGTTCTAGGCTACAGGATCACTATGGAAACAGTTTAATACAGTTTCTTTACGGCTGTACAGTCACGAGCAATAATATGTACACATTGTCAAATTTTCTAAACTATCTGCACGTTTATCTAGACATTATAATACCAAAATTATTTCGTAATTTAGAAGAAGTTCCCTTCAGGTTTGAAGTAATCTTCGAAAATTCAATTTTGGATTGGCAGAACATTAGATAACTGTTTTACAAAATGTGAAAATGTATACATATTATTGCTCGTGACTGTACCTATATTATAATACCTAGTCGGGTCGTAAGTTCTGTCACATCCATATTTTTTTTATCTTCGAATACTGGCCACATATGCTTCGACTAATTTTAAAAATAGAACATTCGCCCTTTTCAAATATAAAGAAAGTAATCATTTTTATTCATTTTCAAATATGGAGTGGTCGCAAAAGGAAGATAGAGTCGCGGTTATCGCGTTGCACCGCTGTGGTTACGCGCCAACAGAGATTTTCAACTTTCTGAAAAAATTGAAAATAACACTACGGTTTGTTTATCGCACTATCAAACGGTACACTGAAGATTCAAGCTTCGAAGATCGTAAGAGGAGCGGCCGACCTCGCACAGTTAGGACACCAGCGGTCATCAAAGCCGTGAAGGCGCGAATTCAACGAAATCCCGTCCGGAAGCAAAAAATCTTAGCTCTTCAGATGGGCCTAAGCAGAACCACGATTAAAAGAGTGTTAAATGAAGACCTAGGACTACGAGCTTATCGTAAAAAGACCGGACATTTTTTGAATGAGCGTTTGAAAAAAAATAGGCTGGAAAGATCCCGAGCTTTGTTAAGGCGGTACGCGGGAAAAAAATACCGCGAAATTTTGTTTTCCGACGAAAAAATTTTTAACATCGAAGAAAGCTACAACAAACAAAATGACAAAGTGTATGCCCATAGCAGTGAAGAAGCAAGCGCGCGTATTCCAAGGGTGCAGCGTGGGCATTATCCTTCGTCAATCATGGTTTGGCTTGGAGTCTCCTATACAGGATTAACTGAGGTGTTTTTTTGTGAAAAAGGTGTAAAAACCAGTGCCGTTGTATACCAAAATACCGTCCTAACGAACATAGTGGAACCTCTTTCCCAAACAATGTTCGAAAACAGACACTGGATATTTCAGCAGGATTCTGCGCCAGCTCATAGGGCACGAAGCACGCAAGACTGGCTGACCGCCCGAGGAATTAACTTCATTGGTCATGAAGACTGGCCCTCTTCTAGTCCAGATCTAAATCCACTGGACTACAAGATATGGCAACATTTGGAGGAGATTGTCTGTGCTAAACCTCATCAGAATTTGGAGTCTCTCCGAGCATCTCTGGTTAAAGCAGCGGCAGAAATAGACATGAATGTGGTGCGTGCTGCGATCGACGACTGGCCGCGTCGATTACGGGCATGTATTCAAAATGGGGGAGGGCATTTTGAATAATGTAAATAAATTTGGATTGTGCATTTAATTACCTTTCATTTCATATATAATTTTTAAACAATTATCAAAAACTGTATCATTAATCACATTAAAAGTTTTTGACAGAACTTACGACCCGACTAGGTATATGACGTCATCACTCACATTATACTCACACACCTGTACTCACTCACACACAAACATGAACAGGAATACAAATGTAGGAATTATGTAAAACAAGCAAGTAGGCTTTCATCTCAGTTTATTTCCACTTACGCTTGCAAGATTCTCGTTGATACCCGTTTAATACCTACACATAATGTTTAGTGTGCGGTGATCTTATAATACTTTTATGTCACCACCCCATCTCATTCCATGGGTGTCGTAAAAATCGACTAAGGGATTATTCGTGAATATTACCTTAACGAAATAAAAAAAAGGAAAACTTGAAATTAAACCCTATACCATTCCGTTTGGCCAGCGTGGTATTAGTAGGCCCTTTGAGCCCTGAGCGGTGTACGATGGCTGATCTTTACGCGGCCACTCCAAATGCCATTGAAGTGGCCACACACTATTCAAAAACTGTTTGAGTTCACGACCATTGACACGAGAGAAGAAGAAGAAGTAGGCCAAGTATCTCTCCATTAGAGGAGGAGGCCCGTCCCTGCAGTGGGACATTAATGGGCTGTTATAATGAAATATACTGCCATTAATTTTTCTGTGATAAGTGGTGACGAGACAAGAAATTGCAGTATCGCCGTTTCATCTTATTCTATGGGTGTCAAAAAGCTAACTAAGGAAAATAGAGCAAGTGATGCACCTACTTAAATAGAAGACGAAAACTTTTCCATAACACCCACTTGACCAATGTGTCCTCAGAGGACTAAGTTTGTTTGGTCCTTGCAGGTTTATCTTTTATTGGAGTCTCCTAACACAGACAATTTCTAGTCTAAAAGGAGGCTCCTATCACAATTTAATGAACAATGTAACTTGTTGAAGAAATAAACATTTTGTATTTGTATTTGTATTTGTATTGGGACTTAAATGACCCATTATAAGTCAAAAACTTCTAAAAAGTTCCTTATATGGAAAACATCTGTATTAAATCAAACAAACTCAAACTAAAACGTTTAAACTAAAGTGTTACAATGTTCTTATAAGCTAAAGAGGTACAGGACTTAGCGCCTTTTTCAGGCGTTGCAAAAATTGTTAACACAATCTTATATGACTATAATTAAATATAAACCTAAAATTCAAATTAAATTAAATATACTTATACTAACTACTACTAATTAAATATACAAATAACTTACAACTAAATAACAACAGCCAAATATATGCACATACGTATTTGACTTCTAAGGTAGTCCCTTTCTTCTCCGAATATCGATCGTCCGAAAATCATAATCCCAAACAAGTTTACCATAATCATCACTTTCCATAATGTTCGCGTATACGAAATCGTATATTACCTAATCGTCTTTACCTACCTATAATACTTGTGTGTAATAAAATGGGGTACTATAATTATTACATATCCTATTATTTCTTGCTATAAATTCACATGTCCTAAAATAAAATATTAGGGCAAAAGTCAGAAACAGTTGGTTAGGTTAGGATAGTATGGTGATCACAACGCGCCAGAAACATTTTTTTTATGTAAAACTAGAATATAGTATTTATGTTTTTTAAATATTATAAATTGTGATGGTTATAGCAAAAAAAATTAGGTCATGTTATGTTTAGGGATTTAGGTTTTCGGACAAGTGATATTATAAGACATGAATTTAGGGCTAGCTACCATTCGGACACATGATGATTCGAACACGAAATGTTATGACACCTTAGATTATGGATAAAAAAATTATGAGACAAAATAGAGAACCGACTTCTAAGGGGTCAAATCCACAAAGTGAAATTTTGAACACTTTGTTTTACAATAACGCTGCAAATTCTATGTTAAAATAATTATTTATGTAAGTAAATGATATTTCAAGTTTTTGACTAGGTGGACACTTTTAACGACTTTGGTAATGTAATTTAAACGATAGTTTGTCGCCCTGGCGTCGTCTGAGTTTTGTATAAGTTTATAAACGGTTTTCTTGATCGTTTAGACTACGATATTAGCATAGTGGTTATTTAAGATTGGTGCTACGAAGATGTCTATGGTTCGACTCGGTTTAATGTAAATCTTTGTATCATCATAACAGCCCATTAATGTCCCACTGCAAGGACGGGCCTCCTCCCGTGACGGAGAGATACTTGGCCTTCTAATACCATGCTGGCCAGACGGATTGGTATAGGGTATAATTTTAAGTTTTCCTTCTTTCTATGTAAAGGTAATATTCACAGATAGTCCCTTAGTTGGTTTCTACGACACCTATGGGATGAGATGGGGTGGTGACAACTGTATTCTTACTCCGTCACCACACGGAGATGGTTATGGTTCGACTCAGTTTAATGTAAATCTTTGTATGCTTTTAACATAAAATACATATTTAATTGCACTCTATGTTACGTTTAGAACGGCCTTAAGTATTTGCTACTGTTTTCGACTTATCATTTTGTGAAAGTTGTGTTAGTATAGGGATAGCTTTTCTTGGCCGTAAATACCGACAGAACATGTAGATGTTTTCAAGTTACGGTTTCTTTTTCAAAAAGACTATGAAGTCAGCACTTTTATAACAATGATAAAATATTATAGGTATCTGTCGAGAGTTTCATATTTTAAATGTATAAAAATCAATCAATTCAAAATTTTCACTCCTGAACGCCTCCCCCAATATGAAATCACAAACAAATTGCACACAATTCAAAACAATATTTTCCCCTATTTTTCCATAACCGAACCTTGAAAGTATATACAGATAAACTTTAAAAATAAGCTCCCAACTGGCTCCCATATTGGCAATGCAAAAGACAAATAACTTATACGAGAAGTCTTTTGTGACGAGAAACATCAATTTGCACTCCTTTGTCGGGGAATACAAAGTATGTTTGATCTTACGAAACATTTTCTACATATTTGTCTTAGTACCTACTACTTTATTTTGTAATATATTCTTTTTTGACACAATGATCAGACGTAGGGTTATATTTTTATTCCTATGTGATGTGTAGGTATGTCTGATTGGTTGTTGTGATCACCTATGGCATAAACAGCTTGATAAAATTAAAGGTATAGTATAACATAGTGCTCTCCGTGTGCTGACGGAGTAAGAATACAATATGTCACCACCCCATCTCATCCCATGGGTGAGTACTACCACTAAGGGACTATCCGTAAATATTATCTTAATGTAATAAAAAGAATAGGAGAATAACAAACTTATTGCGAAATAACTTGTCAAAATATTCTGTCTCAAAAATATGACATTCGATATATAACAGCATCTCAGGTGGGGTCTCTACAATGCAGTCTGCAATTTAAGCTGCTTATGGTCTATTATTTAGAGATTTCGTCTTTACCTTAAATACATATAAATATTATATAGGGGAGTGTTCTCCGACTGAATATTGTATAAGCTGAAATTTGATTTTCAATTTTTCAAAACTTAAAGATTATAAGAAACTATTGACAGGTTTTGTAAAATTGTTGGCGATAAAATAAAATTACAAACAATTTGTTGCTTTCTTTATTTATTGAAGAATACGTTCCGTACTAAGCAGAAATTGTACTATGTCTACTAGACAATTACGGTATAAATGTACTTGTATACTTACTTTTTTTTGTGTAATGATAAAAGGAAACGGGAATAGTTATAGTTGTTTACAAACAAAGGCCCAATGTGGTGGTTAGTTTTATTTCTTATAATCTCTAGTTTACAGGGGTATGTACTCGTAGTGTTAGCAAAACACGAGACAGTCTTGACGTTTAAAACATCTTAACTTATACAACATATAATATAATATAACATAAATGAATTAATAATCCTCACACATCGTTACTTAGTTCCAAACTAAGCAAAGCTTGTATAATGGGTACTAGACAACGGATAAACATACTTAAATACATACATCTTATAGATAGAAAACACTCAGACCAATGCATGCAAACAATCATGCACACTAAGATTTATTTGCATTGAGCGGGAATCGAACCCGAGACCTCTGCGTAGGAGCCATGTAATATACCGACTGCGCCACAGAGGTCGTCATTTGAGAAAAGACTTAATTTTGAAAAACATTGATTAAAAGACGTACCTTCCAGCATCACATACTCTGTGTTCAAACAGCCATTTATTATTACGAATTCGGTACAAATTTAGGTTCAATCATTACTTATTCCGATGTATTTAAGCTTCTTGTGTGTTTGGAGGTTTTGCTATCTGTGTTTGCACAGTACAATACTGTGTTATTCGAGTGTAACAAAGATAAGAAAGCAATGGTTTCGTGAGTAATATTAAGGTTTTAGTGGTACGTAAGCACTGTGTATGTTGTTTGAAATAATATCGTTGTCGATTTAACTAGGTACCTACAAAATGTTTATAATAATATGCTTATTCTATATTTGTTAGTAGAATATGTTAGCTTAGTACTTATAGGAATATAATCAAACTGAAGTGTATAGTTTTTTGAATGCTGCTAAGTTTTTATGTAACTCCGTGTGGTAACGGAGTAAGAATAAAATATGTCACCACCCCATCTCATCCCATGGGTGTCGTAAAAACCGACTAATGATCTATCCGTAAATTTTATCTTTACGAAATAAAAAAAAGAAAACTTGAAATTAAACCCTATACCAATCCATCTGGCCAGCGTGGGATTAGTAGGCCAAGTATCCCTCCGTGACGGAAAGAGGCCCGCCCTGCAGTGGGACATTAATGGGCTATTATGATGATGAAATTTTATGTGACGATCTGTGTGGGGTAGTGTTTGCGTGTTACACAAAGGTTTCGTGTTCGATTCCTGGTCAATGCAAATTTTGTATGCATGAACACGATTGTTTGCATTGGCCTGGGAGTTTTCTATGTAGTATTTCTTTTAAATAAATACTAACTACATAAAAATGTTATTAGAAAAAATAAGAAAACTCATAATCGGCCTAGCTTGGGACTGGATTTTGGTGTGCGACTTTGTGAGAAACATTAAATTATTGAATAAACACACTCAACGTCTTTAGTAGAGACTAGCTGATCCGTGCCCACTTCGTTGGGCGGCGAAGAAAACGTTATTAAGCGTCCCTATTTTGAACTTCATTACTGCTTGACTCCTATTAGCCATAGCGTAATACTATATTGCCTATGACACTCCCCGATAAATATACTACTTAACACAGAAACAATTTTTAAAATCGGTTCGTTAGATTCAGAGTTACCCCCTACAACGTCACAAACACACAAACTTTACCTCTTTATAATATTAGTATAGATAAAAAAAAATCCAAAGCAAAATTATTTTAAACATTAAGTCACATAACTTAGTTTAGAATCCTAAAATGAACGAGTCGAAACTTTATTAGCCACTTAACTTTGTACTCTAAAAAGGCTTTTAAGGCTCTATCAATATTTAATAACTATTTTAATTGGTAGTAGAGAATATTGCTATTAGCTAAACGTCAGGCGTCAAATGAATGACCTGCGTTCAACATCATGTCTTGCCTTTTAAACTCGATTGTCTTTTATGAACGACATAGCAAGAATACAAAAAATATAGATATGGTAGTTAAAAGATAATTTATAAATAACATAATCAACATACTAGTCCATTAATGTCACACTGCAAGGACGGGCCTCCTCCCGGGACGGAGGGATACTTGGCCTACTAATACCACGCTGGCCAGACGGATTGTTATAGGATTTAATTTCAAGTTTTTCTTCTTTTTATTACGTAAAGAAAATATTCACGGATAGTTCCAATCGGTTTTACGACACCCATGGGATGAGATGGGGTGGTGACACACTGTATTCTTACTCCGTCACCACACTGAGAGGTTAAAGATTACTTAAATTAATAAATAATTATCTTTTGTGGGATTAGAACCCGAAAATGCGTACTTTTTTTTATGTAATGGTAGGCAAACGAGCCTGCAGGTCACCTAATAGCAAGTGATCACGGCCGCCCATAGACACCCGCAACACCAGAGGAATCACAGATGCGTTGCTGACCCTTAAAAAGGGAGTACGTGAAAAAAATAGTAATAAATATGTAAACACATTACACACATACAGAAAATAAAGTCATCTTTAAATATCCTGATAAGGATATTCAAGTTTTACAAAATAAAAGTATTGATAAGAAAATTGTGTTCGTCAAACTTTGCCTGGGGCGGTTTGTATTGTCTTTTGTTGAGAGTGTTACTTATTTATTATTGTCACACTTATTTCATGACAAAAAAAAAACATAATTATGCTTAGGAAAACAGTCTTAAAATCCTAAAATACAAACTCCCCACTTTCGTACTTCCCAGATCAGGCTGTCACTAAAGATCCAGTGAAGCGAACTAAAAGAGGCTTTTACTGAAAATTATGAAGGCAGCCTGTCTTCAGAGTTTTAACTCATCTCGATGAGGGTAGAAAATAGCTTGTGTATTTATAGACGTTCAAATTTAATATGTTATACAGAGTTAAGAGGAAACTTGGAGTGGCTTAAATCATTTATTGGTTTTGGGGTAAAGTTGTTTCTCTTAACCGAATATTTTACAAGAACTTACACGAAAATTTATTCGGGCTTACCTATTAAGGCACATATTTAATTTTTCTAATGAAAATCCATGTGGTTTTATGATCATCATCATCACAGCCTATTAATGTCCCACTGCAGGGATAGGCCTCCTCCCGGGACGGAGGGATACTTGGCCTACTAATACCACGCTGGCCAGACGTTTTTATGGTTCTGATTCTGAAATAAAAGAATATGTAAATTATGTGATTTTCGACTTAGTCCAAGCTGGATAATGAAAATAATATTATGTGCTGACATAACTTGCTACGAGTATAACTTGGAATAATACTCACTCCTATTTTCCATGGATTGGTTAAGACTATGAGGTCCATGCTTTACGATCTCTACAGGATGCTATGCGTTAAGTGCTACGCTCTTACATTTTCCAAAGGCTGTCACCATCGTACACATACCAACATAACCTACTAAGTACATCGCGCTGTTTTCTTAGTTAATCTTATCAATTAAGTAAAAAAATTTGATAGTAAACTAGCGGATCTGACAGACGGTTGTTCTGATGATATTAAGCGCTATCTGCCGGGCTGATTTGTGAATCTAAACCATCCAGGGCGCCACTCAAATGCATACAGATAAATTCATTTAAATCGGTCAAGCCATTTAGAAGGAGTTTAAATGACAAACACACGTACAACAGAATTATATTTTATATTATATAAAGATATATTATATATAAATATGTAAAACTATCTTATAAAAGACTTTGTTATTATAAAATATAAACTCAAACCAGTCCAGATGTGTACCATTCGTTAAAAGTTGTAAGAAAACGACACCTGAATTAACTTCTTCATAAATATTTATAGGTTTTTCCCTTGACTTTTCCCTAACACTTACTTATTCCCTCATTTGAATATTGCCCGGATAATAGGTTCGAGAAAACTCTCCCGTAGAGTAATATTCCTATATTTTTGGTATAAGTTTCATTCAGTACTGTTTGGCTTGTTTATGTAATACTTGAGTGTTGATAGATGTATTCACTGCTACGTTATTTAACGTTTTTGATGTTAATAATAATGACTGGTGAGGTTCTCCGTGTGGTGACAGAGTAAGAATACAATATATCACCACCATTTATATGGGTGTCGTAAAAACCGACTAAGGTATATCCGTGAATATTATCTTTACGAAATGAAAATAAGGAGAACTTGAAATTAATCCCTATACCAATCAGTATACCCAGCGTGGTATTAGTAGGCCAAATATTCCTCCATCACGGGAGGAGCCCCGTCCCTGCAGTGGGACTTTGATGGGCTGTTATGATGTAAAAACTTTAGAAATTCATTCCTTTACCGAAAAGTACAGAATTCCTAGTAACTTTTACTAATCGGTTACTATCAAGTTAATTTTACGTGAGTCGCTTGATTTGTTGCGACGTTCAACAATTTCTTGTAAGATACTCTCAACTAGTAGCAAACAAGAGTCCGGACCCGTGCTCCACCTAGGTGCTCCACCTGGGTGAAGCACGGGACCTTGCAAGGTCCCGTGCTCCAACTGATGACGTTATTGTACAGTGAATCAGTAAATTGTTTTCCCTAATGATTAAAATGATCTAAAACAATTCTGTAAAAGGAGTAAAACAGTTTATCTATATCTATACTTCTATACTTATGATATTATAAAGAGGTAAAGTTTGGGTGTTTGTGACGTTGTAGCGGGTAATCTCTAGATCTAATGAACCGATTTTAAAAATTATTTCTGTGTTGAATAGTCCATTTATCGGGGAGTGTTAAAGACTATATAGCATCACGCAATGACTAATAGGAGTAGAGCAGTTATGAAATATGTTTAAAAACGGACGCGTTTTTTTCCCCGCCCAACAAAGTGGCCACTGGTTACCTAGTTTATAATAATAATATGATGCTTTTGTGATGCACATAATAGAGTTAGAGTATTATACCTACCTTTCTCAATCATAATAGTACCTAAGTACTTATTTTAATATTTTGTCACAAAGTAAAATTTTTCTAAATGCGAAAATACGGGAATTCATTGAATGTTTTGAAACAAAAAATATGAGTAAAAATAAGTGGTGTGTATTCAACAAGAGGCATCGTACAGATAACGGAACACATTTTTTCTACTCGCAATAAAGAGTTCAAAAACCATTTGTTTCGTTGAATAAACTGCTTACAGTGATGTCTCAAAATAATAATAAGTCTTTGGGCTCATCGCTCGGTAACTAAACGACACAAAGATTACTAAGATGAAAGATTACTGCAAAGACATTTTTTATTCTTTTTTTTTTAGAAAAAAATGTGTTAAAATAAATCCTGTTGATTTGATTTATTTTATAATTGTGTATTTTTCTTAATTACTTGACTGTACTAATCATCAGTTGGAGCACGGGACCTATAATATTATAGCAAGTACCCGTGCTTCACCCAGGTGGAGAACCTAGGTGGAGCACGGGTCCGGACCCGCAAACAAGGGTAGCAAGAATACAATGTGTCGATTTCGTGATTCCGACAAATTTGCTAAGTGATTTTATGTTTGTAAATCTTAAGATTTAAATTAGATTATTTAAAAAAAATTTATAAATCGATGGTTTAATCAATAGGTCTCCTCTTTCCAACATTAATATATCGATGTGCGAATTATTATAGTAAGATTGTGCGTGTTACATATGGAATCTAGTTCTAAAATCTGGATTTTTTTTAAATGTCAAAATATATATAAACTTTATTTACCCTTGAAATTTATTGACAAGACACGTAGACATCTGGAACTAAGCCTTAAAAATATCAAAGTGATTCTCACACCAGTCTGCCAAAACACGACATAAGACTTGCAAATCTCCATTTCGAACTTAGAGATCTTGCAAGCGCTTATGCAGAGAAACAGACCGAAAACTTTTTGTATACACACTGGCAACTAATTTATAGCTACAAGCGACTGATATGTTGAAATAAGTGTTTGTGAACAATAATTAGCTGAATAATAATTATTTGTATCGCACTTTGTAGCAAATGTATCGCGAAAACAATAGACATATATAGATTTTTGTATTATAATTTAAAAAAAAAATACAACTCCTGTCGGTCTGTTTCATGGGCATCTTAGATACTTGAAATTAACGGACACAAAACACATCCAGGCTTGAGACAATCTTTTTTAATAACGCAATATTAATAACAAAAATTGTCTTGCGTGGAATTAGAAGACGCGACCTCGCGACCCTACCGAGGTTAGGTAGGGTTTTATACTACGTTAGTACACATTTGCATACAACACTGATCAAAATGATGGTCAATCTTTTAAGCAACTTTAAGTGGCCAGTCTACAACACTGATAAGTATCGCGGGAACCAAACAGAACGGAGCACCTGTTCGCATCTTAATTAATTATACGAATATAATTACATCTTCAGTGTTATTAACGAAGAACTTTAAGCGGATTACCTTTCAAGTTTTCAGGTACAAACCTGTGTTTATAAATATTAGTATTAAATGAATGCACTAGCTGTTTGCTTCTGAGAAGTGTATGAAGCTTGTTTTGAAGGAAATTCTTGAACTTTTCTTCTGATGTTAAAGAGTAAATAGTTATTAATAACTTAATGTTCTGCTGCTTTAGTTAAATATGTCGGATTTTCTCGGATTTGAAATGTTGGATAGTTGAATTCACTGATTTCGTAAAAGTGTTTCTGCGTTGACCAATTAGAACGAAATAATTAATATTTTTTTTAGTTATATTTATCAATAAATGTTTTGCTTTTTTAATCCAAAGGCGGCATCTTTTTACAACCGAAAGTATTTTTTTTATAAATAAAGTTATTTTACACACACACAATTCTCCGTGTGGTGACGGAGTAAGAATGCAATATGTCACCACCCCATCTCATCCCATGAGTGTCGTAAGAACCTACTAAGGGACTATCCGTAAATATGATCTTTACGTAATAAAAAGAAGAGAAACTTGCAATTAAACCCTATACCAATCTGTCTAGCCAGCGTGGTATAAGTAGGCCAAGTATCCCTCCGTCATGGGAGGAGCCCCGTTCCTGCAGTAGGACATTAATGGGCTGTAAGAACACACGCACAAAACAATTTGTCCGATGCTTAAACTACTGTCTTTATCTTTCAACTGTGCGTATCTGTTAAAAGGACCGATACGTAGCACTGTCTTTCAATAGTACTCCACTGAACATAGCACCCCTAATAACTCACTTCATTCATTCATTAACAATATAGGTAGCAATAAATAAAATAGATATCCCATAATTTAAGATCCTAACAATAACATCCCTTACACAATTACATTCATCTTGAAGCCTTCACAAAATTTAAATTATTGGTCTAATATTAAACAAAGGATATCGGTGCGCGTGAGTTCGAACAATTCAGTTTATAATTGATTACTGCGGTTGAATCGGCCATTTGTATCGAACCTACACATTTGTGTCTCTGCTTTAATGGTACGGTTCATATTGGTCTTTGTGAATAGATCCTATATTCGCAAATACTAGAGTAAAGTAACAGTATAGCTTGTGTTATAATTTTTTTTTATGGTATGGTTGAAAAACACCCTTTTTTGTAGATATTTCGTAGGCATTTTTATAAGATGATTGTGCTAAGATTAGTTTACTAATCGAGGAGTAATTGTACTGTATCGCGAGGACTTTCCCTAACATCAATTTAAGGTATACAAAAACTATACTCATGAGAATCTTTTGCTTACAACACAACCGAAAGTACTCATTGGCATTCGAACGCACAACTTCGTTCATGACTGCTATATACTACAACCACCAAACCATAAATACCATGTTACCTATAATAGACTATCCTTCAACTAAAGTTAAACAAATATTATTGTCTAATCTAAGGATCAAAGTGGAGCACATCAAAGTTACCACGTCTGGAGGCAACCGCAAACGCAACTGAAATTAATTGCGGCGCCGCACCCCGCGTAAGATATTGTCACGAGAACTTAACTAGACTACCTTTGTTACACGTTCTGTTCTCTTTTAATGTAACCACATCTTGAATAGGTACCAATTCATCTTTGGCACAAAATGACTCTTACCACTATGGTAGAAGAAAGTACGTGGAAAAAGCACATCATTGTATAAAATTACCAATCAACTTAACAAATACTAGACTTGAAAAAAGTAGATTAAATACTGTCTATAATTTTTAGAAAATATAGAAGAAAGTTCAAAAATCATAAATTATTTCTTTAATATTAAGACCTAAAAACGCTAACGTAAAGTTTCTGGTCAAATTAAAAAAAAACGATGATCTTTCACAGCATTTTATTATTGATGAAAAAAATTAATTATCTTCAAAATTTAATTCTAATTTCTCAAAGTGACTTGAAGTGAAAGTTCAAACTTATTAAAATAATAAAAACCTCAAATTTAACTAACTTGATATTTTGGCTACTTAAAATCCAATTATAAATTCACAAATGAACACGAACCAAGTTTTGCGGTTAATAAAGAATTTTGTGAAGAAGCGGAGTTGAAGGGAAGTAAAATTATTTAACTAATTCGTCAGATTTCTAAATTAAGGAGAAATTAAGCATAAATTATATTGTTAATTAAGAAATTATAGCTAAGGATAGAAATAAAATGAACCGAGAGAGAAATATTTAGTTTATAAGATAACAGTCATTGAAAATTTATAGTTATGAAATCTTTTTAAACTTATGTTACTTTTAAATTGTGTACTATTCATTGCTTTCAAATTTATACTAATCTAGCTGACCCGTGCCCACTTCGTTGGGTTCAAACACACAATCACACAAACACAAAAACTTTACCTCTTTATAAGTATAGATATGTCGCAGGGAAATGAGGAAACCAGGGATTTCACGAAATCACTAGGGATATCACGAAATCCCGGTAAATGACGTAAATGCCGTTTCTACCAGAAAAGAAAGGCTCATATTTTTGTTTGTTGGTTAAAAAACACAAGTATTCCAACTTCTGTAGGTTAGAAATGTGATCATAACGCACGAGGCGAGCGAGCGAAGCGAGCGTGCCGCGGCAGCGGCCGCCGAAGTGCAAGGCGTTTCGACATTTACCGGGATTTCGTCATATCCCTAGGGATTTCGTGAAATCCCTGGTTTCCTCATTGGCACGCGACAGATATACAATCAACGCCATTTTAGTCCCAATCAAACAAAATTTGTATTAAATGAATCGAGCACGAGATTTCTACGTAGCAGCTAAGGACTACAACCGCTACGCTAATGTGTCTTCAAGTAAGTATCATCATAACAGCCCATTAATGTCCCAGTCCCACTGCAGGGACGGGTCTCCTCCCGTGATGGAGGGATACTTGGCCTACTAATACCACGCTGGCAAGACGGATTAGTATAGGGTTTAATTTCAAGTTTTCCTTCTTTTTATTTCGTAAAGATAATATTCACAGATAGTCCCTTAGTCGGTTTTTACGATGGGGTGGTGACATATTGTATTCTTACTCCGTCACCACACGGATAATATATAGACTGATGTTAATGCTAAATTTTTTCAGACACTTAAAAAACAAACCATCATACCTAGTAACAGAAAAGTCGAAATAAACTCCAACCTAAGCTATCAGCTCTGCGTTCCACTGGCAAGTCCAGGAGCCTTCACACTCCTGGAATACCTCAAAGCGACAAAAACGTCATAAATCAAAACGAAAACCACATCCATTAAAGTGTGGTAATTTAAACAATAATTATCCCGGAATAACCATTAAACGGAATAGCAATTTCAAAATTATTCAAGGCACGAAATTTAAAATCATTGTATTTGCTATACAATAGCTTTATCATTAATTTCCCAAACAATTTCCTCATAAGGGCCATAGCACATATAACGTAACGGATCGGCACCGCTTTGCCGCTTGCCTTTTTCCTCGGTGTCAAACGTCAAAAATCCGATTACGTTACGATTCCGATTAGTGTGCGTTGCAGTAAGAAGTTTCATACAAAGAATACTGAACGGCGCGAGTTGATACTGTGACGATCCGTTTACGTTACGTTATATGTGCTACGACCCTAAAACCCCCATCCTTTATATTTATAATGAATGGTAAAACAGAAACATATCGACGTATCGTTCATAAGCCGTATTGAATTTTGCAATATTTGTGTGTTTCCAATATTTTACGGTTCCACTATTTTATGGGCGTCCAATTTTGATTGGACTTTTAGTGTGTATTTGTATAAAAATATTTTATCGTATGCGTTTTTATATTTTAACTGACTAGTAAAGCTGTCGTGTGTGTGTGTTAGAGCACGAGATCGCGGGTTCGGATTCTACGCAAGATTATTGTATGAGTGATCTATAAATTATTGTCTTGCGCTTGAATGTTTTTTAATGGCTGTAAATTTAATATTTACAAACTTGTCTTTAGTCGGTTTTATAGAATAGGTGTGTGTAATGAGGCAATATGTTGACACTATGTATATTTTCTTCGCCAGTTTATTGAAGCGTAGACATCATTGAGGTAATATGTACGTAGTACATACTCGTATTACCTCAATGGTAGACATACCCAAAAATAGGTTTATAAGCTAAAAACAACAGTTAAGATATCACGTGTTATAAAATCTTATAGCGAATTCTTTAGGTAATATACTACTCTTCTTACTTACTGCTACACCGCCATTTGAAAAAACTTATTCTTGAATGAAAGTCACGAAAAACTATTTTGAATTTAAGTACCTAAACATAAATATGGGACACCCCTCTTAGTTATCGCATCATCGCCAACGGAAGAATTTCACATCTGCTCTGCTAATGCAATATGGTAAGAGGGGTTTATTTTATTTTTATGGAGCAAAACCTCCTTGAAAAAACCGCTTCTTTCTTATTATCAATAATTTAGGGGCGTGTTAATATTTTCGTTACTACTGTATTAAAATATAAATAATATCATAATACTACTGTATACGAGTACTTAACTGCTTTCCGTGTGGTGACGGATTAAGAATACAATATGTCACCACCCCGTCTCATCCCATGGGTGTCGTAAAAACCGACTATGGGACTATCCGTGAATATTACCTTTACGAAATGAAAACTTGAAATTAAACCCTATAACAATCCATCTGGCCAGTGTGGTATTAGTAGGTCAAGTATCCCTCCGTCACGGAAGGAAGCCCGTCCCTGCAGTGGGACATTAATGGGCTGTTATGATTATGATGATTCGTGAAATACTATGACGTCCTATTAACGAATGTAGATATACTATCGAATGTTCTAATAACAGAATCATTGCTGACAAGTACTAGCACTAACAAACTCACCTTTGTTCGTACATTCCAGATGGTGTCGTTTGAACGTAACATTGTGTGGAACAAGTCATAAGATGAGTTATGTTAACTACATATAATTAAATAAAATCTGTTTTATAATAAGGCTGAGTAGTTGGTGATTGATGTGGAAAACTTAGCCTAACGTTTATCAAAGGAAAACATTCAAAATTATAATAGATCCTTACCTATGAAATTGCCGTTTTGTACGAAGATTTTATCAGAAGTTTGATTTTTCATACTAACGTTTTCTTGGATTTTTCAATAATTATTAAACTTAATAGAATAAAATTTGGTATAAGTGATGGTGCACATTTAAGCTAACTGTTGTGTTCTAAACACAGAAAAAAAAAGTATCAGGGAAGAAGTTACCATTAAATAAATGGAAAATCCGCTGTTTTAAATTGGACCCATGTTCACAGGCTTATTATTAATCAAAATAATAATATTTTTTATTAATTATCTTTTGTTAGATCTTGGTTATATCCTATATTTCTAAAATAATAAAAATAATTTAAACGATCAAATATGTTTTTAAAGAATGTAGAGCCTAAAGACTGCTCAGAAATAAAACGGCAATTTCTTGCGTAAAGACCTATTATTATAATGTACCAATATGCGGTGCACTTCACGTAACTTCGAAATTCAGTATTTACGGTCTATATCATGCTTAACATTCGTTACCTTCATTGCTTGCTTGTATTCGGACTTTTCATCAGATTCAATACAGTCATATTGCGTGTCATATACTAAAACAAATCAAATAAAAAGTACAAACTTGGGGGTTGATTTTTATTAAAAAATAAAAATAGCGAGTCCATATTCAAACAGCTGATATCCTCTCCCTGTACCACGTGTAAAGCAACAAAGTTCATCAGTGTCTGACGTTAACATCGTTACTGAACTCAATCAGGAACCATTGACGACACTACGTAAGCTTAACTAGATTATGTCACATTATTCACCCCCTACAGTCATCCTGTCATTTTGAAATCGTTAATATCATCAAATGAGGTGTTCCAACTATCAACGTTTTCGATCTCTGTAATTTATTTTTTATCATTGTGGCAAATTCTCTTTGAATCTTTGAATGAGGAATGAGATTTAGGCCTCGATTTTTGACTATCGACAAAATTATTTTTTTGTTATTTTATAACAGTCATTGTTGTTCCTTTATTATTTTTGTTGTAAAGATTTTCCAAATCATGGGTATTGTGTAAGGAAAAAAAAAAAGAGAACAGAAATAAAAAACTATTCGCGCTTTCCTTTAAGTACATTCATATGGCCGTGCCTAATCTAAAACAAATAAACTAAAAAGTCCTAGCTTGATAAAAAATCCAGTCCTCATTCAAACAGCTGATATCCTCTCTCTGTTCCAAGTGTAAAGCAACAAAGTTCATCAGTGTCTGACGTTAACATCGTTACTGAACTCAATCAGGAACCATTGACGACACTACGTAAGCTTAACTAGATTATGTCACATTATTCACCCCCCTACTGCAGCCATCCTGTCATTTTGAAATCGTTAATATCATCAAATGAGGTGTTCTAACTATCAACGGCTTCGATCTCTGTAATTTATTTTTTGTCGTTGTGGCAAATTCTCTTTGAACTGTGAATGAGATTTTGGCAGAAATTTTTGACTATCGAAAAAATTAAATTATAATTTTTGATTTTACTGCTTTTCATTGTTAGTTTTTTCTTTATTATTATAATATCATCAGATTCAATACAGTCGTATTACCTTACTTTATATAAAACAAAATAAACTAAAAAGTCCTAGCTTGATAAAAAATCCAGTCCTCATTCAAACAGCTGATATCCTCTCCCTGTACCAAGTGTAAAGCAACAAAGTTCATCAGTGTCTGACGTTAACATCGTTACTGAACTCAATCAGGAACCATTGACGACACTACGTAAGCTTAACTAGATTATGCCACATTATTCACCCCCCTACAGCCATCCTGTCATTTTGAAATCGTTAATATCATCAAATGAGGTGTTCCCACTATCAACGATTTCGATCTCTGTAATTTTTATTTTTGTCGTTGTGGCAAATTCTCTTTGAATCTTTAAATTATGGATGAGATTTTGGCAGCGATTTTTGACTATCGGAAAAATTCAATTATAATTTTTGGTTTCACTGCTTTTTATTGTTAGTTTTTCCTTTATCAGATTCAGTACAGTCATACCTATTATCTTAATTATATAAAACAAAATAAACTAAAACGGCGTAGCTTGATAAAAAACTCCAGTCCGTTTCCAAACAGCTGTCTTCTTCTCCCTGTACCACGTGAAGCAACAAAGTTCATCAGTGTCTGACGTTAACATCGTTACTGAACTCAATCAGGAACCATTGACGACACTACGTAAGCTTAAATAGATTATGTCACATTATTCACCCCCCTACAGCCATCCTGTCATTTTGAAATCGTTAATATCATCAAATGAGGTGTTCCAACTATCAACGTTTTCGATCTCTGTAATTTATTTTTTATCATTGTGGCAAATTCTCTTTGAATCTTTGAATGAGGAATGAGATTTAGGCCTCGATTTTTGACTATCGACAAAATTATTTTTTTGTTATTTTATAACAGTCATTGTTGTTCCTTTATTATTTTTGTTGTAAAGATTTTCCAAATCATGGGTATTGTGTAAGGAAAAAGAAAAAGAGAACAGAAATAAAAAACTATTCGCGCTTTCCTTTAAGTACATTCATATGGCCGTGCCTAATCTAAAACAAATAAACTAAAAAGTCCTAGCTTGATAAAAAATCCAGTCCTCATTCAAACAGCTGATATCCTCTCCCTGTACCACGTGAAGCAACAAAGTTCATCAGTGTCTGACGTTAACATCGTTACTGAACTCAATCAGGAACCATTGACGACACTACGTAAGCTTAACTAGATTATGCCACATTATTCACCCCCCTACAGCCATCCTGTCTTTTTGAAATCGTTAATATCATCAAATGAGGTGTTCCCACTATCAACGATTTCGATCTCTGTAATTTTTATTTTTGTCGTTGTGGCAAATTCTCTTTGAATCTTTAAATTATGGATGAGATTTTGGCAGCGATTTTTGACTATCGGAAAAATTCAATTATAATTTTTGGTTTCACTGCTTTTTATTGTTAGTTTTTCCTTTATCAGATTCAGTACAGTCATACCTATTATCTTAATTATATAAAACAAAATAAACTAAAACGGCGTAGCTTGATAAAAAACTCCAGTCCGTTTCCAAACAGCTGTCTTCTTCTCCCTGTACCACGTGAAGCAACAAAGTTCATCAGTGTCTGACGTTAACATCGTTACTGAACTCAATCAGGAACCATTGACGACACTACGTAAGCTTAACTAGATTATGTCACATTATTCACCCCTCTACAGAGATCCTGTCATTTTGAAATCGTTAATATCATCAAATGAGGTGTTCCAACTATCAACGGTTTCGATCTCTGTAATTTTTATTTTTGTCGTCGTGGCAAATTCTCTTTGAATCTTTAAATTATGGATGAGATTTTGGCAGCGATTTTTGACTACCGAAAAATTCAATTAAGATTGATACCTTCTCTGCATGTCGATTTGATTTTATTATTTATCTTTCTCAATTATATATTCTCAGTCAACAATCGTAAATTGAAAAATCATGGTAGATCATAGAGTCCTTCCCTCCAGTGAGATGTTAAAGGTTCATATTCTCGCTTTCAACATTCTTTTCTGTCATTTATTTGGCAATGATTGGATTGATTTATCAAATTAATGTGCAAGAACTGCATCATTTTGCATATTATAGTAAAGCCGAAGCTAAATAAATAAGTATTTTAAAATTCGTGCAATTGCGTTAATAAATATTTATTAATTGTGTTTATTTCTTAGTGGAAATAAACGTATCAACTAATTGTTTAAGTTGTTTGAAAATAGATTCAGGGGCATCCAATTTCTCCTAATTTCTAAAACACGGAAATTGTTCAACAAATTTCATTGGCAATCAAATTACCAAACAAACAAGAAGTGACTTGGAACCCCAAATAACTATTATGTATTGTCAACGGCAAATCTCACATTACGTTTAATATTACAATAGCCAATCTAAGAAGACCTCTGAGACACTCAAATATTTCACTTTCAAAAACAAGTCTTTAACTAACAAGGGGTAAGGATAGGGTCTTGATATTTTGGCTTGCATTTGATATTCCACCGGTCAATATGCAGCGGTCTGAATTATTTAGTAACCACTAAATAGAGATACCTACATAGTTAATATTCAAAGGATAGGGGGGACAATATTTTGGTAGCAAATACTAGTAAGGGTTGTGTCGAAAGGGAATGTGTGATTCAGATTGCGAGGGTTCAGTTATGTGATTAGGGAAATACCTGGCTTTAGGGGTAAATGAATTGACTGGTATTTGGTATGCGTATTGTATACATACTGATGTTTGATGTACTTGATGAGTTATGTTTGGCTTCACATTGATTTACTGCCAGTTGTTAAATGACTTCTAAAGTTTTCCTTTACAATAATACAATATACCTAATAATAATATGTTTTTCCTAAACACAGTAACATTTTTCACAATACTGCTTAGAAATGGATTAAGACAGCGACAGTGTACTACCACCTAGATCTGTATTATAACAGGTCATTAATGTCCCACTGCAGGGATGGGTCTCCTGCCGTGACGGAAGGATACTTGGCCTACTGATACCACGCTGGCCAGACGGATTGGTATAGGGTTTAATTTCAAGTTTACCTTCTTTTTATTAAGTAAAGACAATACTCACGGATAGTTCCTTAGTCGGTTTTTACGACACCCATGGGATGAAATGGGGGGTGATATATTGTATTCTTACTCCGTCACCACCCGGAGATACTGACATTTAAATGACTTCAAAAAGTAGTGAAAGTTTTCCTTTTTTACGACATTACCATCAAAACGGTCACTGTTAGATTAAACTAATCTAATAGACCTATAATTTCAACATTTTTAGACTACAACTGCTTAAGTGGATTAAGCGGGCACAGTGGAGGTACCTAGACGACCTTTTGACAAAGACCCCAAACATTTGGGAATAATGTGTTTTCTTCAATTTTGTTACTGCTTGTTCTTCAGGGTTCTGTGAAACTGTATGTATGTATAATCTACTATATAAAAATAAGTCGGGTTTTCCTTCCTGACGCTATAACTCCAGAACGCACAAACCGATTTCCACGGTTTTGCATTCGTTGGAAAGGTCTCGGGCTCCGTTAGGTTTATAGCAATAAAAATTTGGAAAAATTTCATGTATGTGTGGACTGAGGGCCCATTTTTTTTTTGCGGTTTTTTGCAGATTAATCAACAAAAGTGCATAGTTAAAGTTGTTAAAGAGTTTGTAAAACGATTATCAGAGTTTGTTAAGACTTCATTCAAAAGATATATCGCTTTAAGTGGGTCCCTCAGTTCAAACACAAAATCTCCCATAATTAGATAGGTAATGAATTAAACAACAATTTTTTGGTAAAAATCCTTAGTTAAACATGTATAAAAGTATAAAAAGCATTGAAAAGCCTAATATGAGTAGCTAATAAAAAATAACAAACGTTTTAAAAGGTCCCTGAGGGCCCACTTGAATTTATCTCATAATTAATCAATTATAGCATGAACATTAAATATTCCTAAGCCAAACATTTGTTAAAAGGGCAAGGATAAATTTAAAATTAAAAAAAGATCACAAACAGTGATAATTATTGTTATTTTTAAGTTTCTAAGTGGTCCCTCAGTCCACACACTATGCAAATGCTAATTGTTAAATATATAATTAAATACAACAATTACGAAAATGGGGAGCCTTTCAGTGCATAGTTAATTTTGTATTTTATCGATCTGTATTTATCTTGTGTCTGGTTTATTTATATTTTTTGTCATTTTAACTGTTTTATTAATTTTCATACTAAGTCTGGTGTGGGGTGTCCACGTTTTAAGAAAACGGCTGTATATTTGTTTTTAATGTCGTTTATTATTAATTTAGATATTTATTTATTTATAATTAGGATAACCAGTCAATCAGAAATAATACAATATTTAAGTAGCTCAAGCAACAGTGCTGATTCCATTACAAGTTGCCACGGCAAGCAAAACATTACACAATATTAATATTAATCAATTAAATCTAAATTGCAATCATTTTTTAAATGTAAAAATTAAAACAATAAAATTTGCAATACAGTAAAATTAAAATGTAATAAAATTTTAAGTTTTAGGCAAGTGACAGGTTATATTATTAATTAGCTACAATCGTAATACATATCTGTATGTCTATACATATAAATAAAATTGGAGTGTCTGTTTGTAACACGAAATCCACAGTTTTTAAGGTTCCGTACTCAAAGGGTAAAAACGGAACCCCAATTACTAAAGCTCCGCTGTCCGTCCGTCCATCTGTATGTCACGAGGCTGTATCTCATGAACCATGGCAGTTAGAAAGTTGAAACTTTCACAGATTATGTATTTTAGATGCCGTTATAGCAACAAATACTAAAAACAAAATAAAATAAATATTTACGGGTTATTTATTTTATATTGGAAAAATAATTTTTGACAGCTAAGTCACGTCGTAAAATTTTTAAGAGATGAGTCGTAAAGTCATCGCATTCTGGCGCGAAAATAAATAATAATATGGGTAGAATAATAATACAATTTTATTTTATTTTAATTTAAAATTAATACTCGTAACTGAACGAATTCACGATAATCAACAAGCTGACAGTTTACCACAGATTTGAGAGTTCTACTTTCTTTTATATGGTTCTTGTTTTTATGGATTTGAGAGTTACTATATAAATAAATAATTTAGAATAAAACTGTCAATATCTACTGCTATTATAAGAGGTCAGAGTGAAAGTAAAATAAAAAAAATATTTCAAAAGTTATGTAGACTAAATTATTATGTTTTTTAACATTTTTATCAATTTATTATTAACTGCAATACGGGACCATAAGAATTCTATGTCATAATTTTGGAAAATTTAAAGATTAGGTACTTCGTAATATATATTTTTTTAAATCATTAATTTAACAGGAACATGTATTTTTTTATTGTTTGTTTACGTTTGCATCAAATAAATAGCACTCAATTCGGTCCGCATACGGCCCAACACAATTACAACTATTTACTTTTATCTCACACTTTATGACTATGCAGAAACTTTAAAACGTAATGTAACATCATTAATGTATGTAATGGTTCTTGATTATTTCTTGACTGCATGGACACTCTACTTGTACGAAAAACATATTTTGTAAATTTTTCGTAAAAGAATTATAAAACCAGTGATAAGATAAATACAGATCGATAAAATACAAAATTAACTATGCACTGAAAGGCTCCCCATTTTCGTAATTGTTGTATTTAATTATATATTTAACAATTAGCATTTGCATAGTGTGTGGACTGAGGGACCACTTAAAAACTTAAAAATAACAATAATTATCACTGTTTGTAATCTTTCTTTAATTTTAAATTTATCCTTGCCCTTTTAACAAATGTTTGGCTTAGGAATATTTAATGTTCATGCTATAATTTATTAATTATGAGATAAATTCAAGTGGGCCCTCAGGGACCTTTTAAAACGTTTGTTATTTTTTATTAGCTACTCATATTAGGCTTTTCAATGCTTTTTATACTTTTATACATGTTTAACTAAGGATTTTTACCAAAAAATTGTTGTTTAATTCATTACCTATCTAATTATGGGAGATTTTGTGTTTGAACTGAGGGACCCACTTAAAGCGATATATCTTTTGAATGAAGTCTTAACAAACTCTGATAATCGTTTAACAAACTCTTTAACAACTTTAACTATGCACTTTTGTTGATTAATCTACAAAAAGCCGCAGAAAAAAAAATGGGCCCTCAGTCCACACATACATGAAATTTTTCCAAATTTTTATTGCTATAAACCTAACGGAGCCCGAGACCTTTCCAACGAATGCAAAACCGTGGAAATCGGTTTGTGCGTTCTGGAGTTATAGCGTCAGGAAGGAAAACCCGACTTATTTTTATATAGTAGATTTTGTTGTAATAGAAAGTTGTTTGTTGAATGTGGCTGTTTTCTTTATCAGAATTAAAATACAAAAAGAGACTATTTCTATTACACTTAGTTTGGATTTTTTAGAGTTAGAAATAACAAGTCGATGGAGTAGCCACTGCTGGAATGGGATATCTATGATTAAATAATCTACTACAGTTAATTTATAATTGATGACTAATCCTCGCCTAAGTCAAGTACATTGACAAGGTTGCTTTATCGCTGTGATTGTATTGTAAAAAAATGTTGTCAATCTCTTCTAATTGAAACTCCAAGTTAATTCAAATAAGCTAAGAAAAACGAAACAAATTTTATTTCGTTTTTTTAGAGTCTATTCTGTGTCACTATGTTATAGAACTCTCTTATCTTCTATCTGCAAGTCAAACTTAGTATATACTCGTAACATATTTTATTGATTTTTGCCCTATCTAATCATGTTGTTATCTCTGTGGAACATAGGGGAGTATGTGTCTAATAACATGAAGACAAAACTGATTTATAGTCGCAGACGATAATATACAGTTTAGTGGTTTTGTGCAAACTATTGTAAAACTTAGACAAATATTTGATATTACTTGTATAAGGGATGATGATGTAATGTAACGAAGTGTTTTATTACATGGATATAAAGCCCCATTTAAACATCGACAAGTACAATAGCGGGTTAAGTAGTAAGTTGTTGATTAAGTTGATTTGAATCGCCAAAAATAGGATGTAGATCTATTCAAATCAAGTTAATCAACAACTTACTACTTAACTCGCTACTGTACTTGTCGATGTGTAAATCGGGCTTTAAAGGGATAAATTCGCTGTTGCAACTTTGGTTAAATGTGCTTATACTTTTTTATTTAGTGTGGTGACGGAGTAAGAATACAATATGTTACCACCCCATCTCATCCCATGGGTGTGGTAGAAACCGGCTAAGGGACTATATAATGTGAATATTACCTTTACATAGAAAGAAGGAAAACTTAAAATTAAACCTTATACCAATAAGTCTGGCCACCATGGTATTAGTAGGTCAAGTATCCCTCCGTCACGGGAGGAGGCCCGTCCCTGCAGTGGGACATTAATGGGCTGTTATGATGATACTTTTTTTTTAAATTTTAAAACATTAATGCTGGTATGAAATATATCTTAACTGCATGATCGCGAGGGAGTCGTTGTGTGTAGCTAGCGTGGACATCGAGGGCTAGAATCCTAAACACTTCAATTACTGTTAAAGTTTTGAAATGATTTTCGGAACCCTATGTATTGTCTTTAAAATAAAATTGTTATTTATAATAAATACAATTTTTTATACTCTATTTTGACTTTATTTTGATTGTAAACGCAACATTAAAAGAATGGCTAAAGAAAAAGAACATAACACATACGAAATACGCGTTGAAATGCATAATCGCAAATGCATCGCTTATCTTTTCTAATTTGCACTTATAAGGGGCTGTATTCCAGTTAAGTATGGCCTTAAAAGCCCCTACAACATCGGGGCTTTACATACATCGTTGTAATAATAAAGGGTTGCAGTTATTTAAAGTATGGCTCTCTATGTATAGTTCAGTTTTTACCCCCTTGCTGTAGTGATTATAGAAAATCACAGTTGTGCATTCGATCCCCGCTTAATATGCATATTTGCTGGGGTCAGGTGGAAATATCAAACACAAATGTCCAAAACAAGCCGTCTGACCAGTAAGGTATGTAAGGCCAAATGCTTCTATATGCCAAAAGTTGGCACATTAGGAAGGATTCAACTACTTATTTAGCCGTTTACTTATTCAGGATTGGAATCGGCTCCTAAATTTAACTAAAAAGCATTTTTTTGTCTATGATATCAGCAACTATTTACCAATACCATACCATTTTGGAATCCCGACGTTTTGGGACACCCTGTATAAAATACATTGCTCCATGCAGTGGGATATTGATCTACTATAGTGACATACACAACTCGAACAAGACTAATATACCACAAAATCTAACATAAAAGATAAAGCAAAGTAATTTACTACAAAATAATCTAATCTAGTTAAACAACAAGGTATTTTATCGTATTATCCAACAATCTTATCGTATTGTATAAGATATACTTACGTTAACAGTGTGCAATAATTCCACATTGTCCTCACTCCTAGTGTGGTGTACAATTTATTGCAATGAAACAATGGGCTGCTTAACATCTGTACATTCTTACCTTAAAAGCTATTGGAAGAGATTGCACAGTGGTCAATTTTGTTTAGGGTTAGAATCATATAATTTGTACTCAAAAATTTCACAAAAAGATAAAGAATTTTAAGAAAAAAGTGTAATAACAAGAATTTAAGGTTTTTTTGTTGTGGCCGATCAGACGGGCCGTAAATGACCTATACCACTTCACGTGAGCTATGGTAGGGCGAAGGGCCCACAACTAGGTCGTCATCCTGTGGATCTTATATCATCTTGTACTTAACGGTTAAGTTTACAATTTCTAAGGGATTAAACCATTATTATAAAATAGTACTAATGTCTATTAAAATTTACGCAATAGAATAAAATTCAACTACTTAGTAGGTAATTTCCTTCTGGGTTATGTTAAAGAAGCTTTAGAAGCTTTCAAAACACTAAAAATAATGGTGAGGAGACACTTCACGTTAGTGTATTTTCTATGATTAGATTTTTTTGTTTCAAAAGCTTATTCGTCATCATTATAACAGCCCATTAATGTCCCACTGCAGGGACAGGCCTCTTTACGTGAGGGATACTTAGCCTACTAATACCACGCTGTCTAGACGGATTGGTATAAGGTTTAATTTCAAGTTTTCCATATTTTTAATTCGTAACGATAATATTCACGATTAATATTTATTAATCCCCTTGTATTTAATTATGAAATGATTTGTAATCATTTATTATAACTTTTAAAACAAAAATAATTAACACAAACACAAACAAAAAATATATTTAAACAAAAAGCACAATGAAAATTTATTTTAAATCAATTTGTTTTTAAAATAAAAAACGTAAACAATCACATTTGTCACGGAAAAGTATGCACAGTGGTGCCGTGCGTGCAAACGTGGACAACAATTCACCCTCGAATTTAACCGATTAAATGTAAAAACATTTATCGACAGTCACCACAAGTCAATTATTGTTGAAAAACAATTACACAACACTGCGTTCCGTTGCGGATGGCTTAACAAAAGTAAAAGATTTTTTTGTGAAAACTTTTTTATATGATATCGTACTGCCAGTGTTAAATTGATTTGTCGTGATTGAGTTTTGTTTACCTTTGTTCAATTTATTTATTCATTTATCGAACTTTAACGAAGTTTAAACTAAGAATAATTTGTAATGTCCCTTCCTATGCAATTTACCTCTCAAAAATTAAATTAATCTTAAAGAGGCATCAGCATACTTTAACAGCCCTAAACCGTTTTACTGATTTACCACTAACAAGTTTGTTTTTCACTATTGGATATCTAGGCAATAACCCTTTCCATAGAGCGACATAGTCAAATAGTGACAAAGCTCCATAAATAAAGAAAAAAAAAACCCTTTCCATACTTCCTATAACGAAAGCAGTGGTATTATTTGTTTTAAGCTTATCGATATTCCAAATTTAGACAAACACATCTTAATTTCAATTTAATTAGTTTTCATTTTCCGTTTCTTAATTTGCAATCATTTTCACATCTGTTATTATGGTGAACATAACTCTAAATGAACCGTAAAATTTCTCACTTCACCCAAAGGCCTTTCATTCTTTTCAAAGAAATTTTTCTTTGAAGGCTTTCAATGCTAAGAAATGAGCTCACCTGTGAAGGATGGCGCCTAAGAAAACGCGACTTAAAGGACATGGCAAATAAAAAAAGAACGATGTCTGTGACCGAGATGGCTTTAAAAGAAATATGCACATAGCAACACACAGAGAAATACCATAGAACATAGATAAGTACAGAAGTTTATTATTAATAACTACACGGGTATTAACACGATTAAATTATTGTGGTAAATATTAAATTATTTACCTTTTAGGCTCTCGACGTTTCGGCTAAAGGCCTGGGCACATCGGGACGGCATGGCAAGGGATTTTGCCGTGAGTCAGCGCACACTGGCCGCTTAGATGCCGCGGCATGCCACGGCGCACCGCGGCATGCCACAGCGCGCCGCGGGACGGCATGGCAAGGGATTTTGCCGTGAGTCAGCGCTCGGTCGCGGTAGGCAACGGGATGCCGTTGCCTACCGCGGTATGCCGCGGCGTCCCGCCACGGCAGCCTGTGGCGCGTCTTTTAGCGCCGGAGTCCGTGGCACTCGGTCGCGGTAGGCAACGGGATGCCGTTGCCTACCGCGGTATGCCGCGGCATCCCGCCACGGGAGCCTGTGGCGCGTCTTTTGATGCCGTGCGATAAAATCCCTTTCAATGCCACGGCATCATTTTAAAGCATAGCAATTTATGTCGTATTTCTGTACCATTACGGTTGAATTTCCATTAGTAAAAATTGAAATCCCTTGCCATGCCGTCCCGGTCTGCGTAGGCCTTAAGTTGCACCAGCCATGGTCACGAGATACCTATATTATAAATAGATAACAGTTTAATGTTATCTATTTGCTTATATTAAGTTATAATGAAACACGAAAGTTTTAAAGTTAATAAGTACAGAAGGTAATCTTTAAACAAATTGTAAATGGTTGGGTAAAGTACTCATAAAGAATACTGCACTGGATTAGGGTGGATAATAGACAGAGCTCGAGATTCAAGTTATTTTCAACTGTTGACTAGTTATTATTATAATAGTTATGTAAGATGTAATAGTATTTTTTTTAAATACCCTTGTATTTATTCCTATTAAAAAACCATTTTCTCTCACGTTAAAAAATAAATAAAAGGTATGAAAGTTACTTACAGAAATAAAGTTGTCTTCTGTGCTTGTATGTTATGTGGAAATACTTCCTAGAACTTAGTAAATAACTAGAGAAATGTGTCGTAATATATTGTATTGATCAAACCAGCTACAAAGTAAAGTAATTTCCTTGCTCCCATGACCCATCCGTTGTCTTCATTTGATATTTCATCAGATTATTGCTCCCATGACCCACCCGTTGCTTTCTCCTGATATTTCTTCAGATTTGATACAGTTATATTGAAGTAATTATTTCATCGTCTAATTTCGATATAACAAAAGACGTAAAAATGCTGTATCTAACACTAAAAGACATAAATAAAAAAATATTAAGTCATTATCACTGTTAATATTAGTTCAATGATGTCAATAATTAGGCAGACTTTAAACATGAAACTGAAATAAGACTTAAACTTTAAGTTGTACTCGTTAAATTGCCATTAAACAATGACATAGTAAGTTATCAAGTACCCCGTTACTTCTAGCTCTTCAAGAAAATGAAAATACTTTGCAAACAATAGGTAAAATGCTTTTCAAACAACTTGACTGTTTCAAGTTTGAAGAAATTCATTGTTGAAACGATTGCGAAGAGTCTTATGCCAATTAATTGCGCGAGAAAGTCAACACGAGCATTTTGATTTTGTGATGAAATGTGTACAGATATTGTTTACTTTTTGAGTAAACTTAATTCTTCTTTGGCAATTTTTGAATTTTTTTTTTGGTTTTTTGCAGATAAAATTGTTTCACAACACTATTTTTGGGGAGGGTCAAAAGTAAGCATAAGTTTGACGCATAAAAATTAACTGCAACTTTTCTTTGAGTATAAGAGACGCGATCGCTGACGATGGCTCCCTCTGCCCTATATGTCAAACAATTAATAGCAAATACTATGATGATGATGGATCATTTATTTATTGCATATAGATTTACATATTATTTAAATATATTGCCTTACAAAACTGCTTGCGTATTTTAACTGTGAGATCGTTGGTTCTCTTACAAATTACATTTATGCTTTTATATTAATAGCAGCATACTTGAAGTTATGTGGTTTATGAATCAGACTAAAATTAAGGATAAGCTATGGTATGCGATGACTGACATCGACATGGATAAAACTACAACTATAATTTCCAACATAATACCTGAACCAGTCAGCTTGCGACTACGGCCAGTGCAACCTCTGCCAAAACGTCAAGTAAAATAAAGGTAAATAAAATGAAAATGAAAATGAAAAAATATTTATTAACAAAAAAGTTACAAGGATGGGCTTCCCAATAGCCCCACACTAGGCAAGCCTGTACTGTGGGTACCGTGACGATTACCACATACTATTTACAAATTGCCCGGTCGACATTAATATTTATAAGTAATTCCAAGAAATTAATAACAGTAAAACAATTTTTTTTTTATTGAGGTCATGTGAGAATATGTGTGCATAGATGTTTATATGTATATAATTATGCGATTAAATAAGGGTATTTTTGATAAATATATTATTATTTAAATAAGTAAATAAGAAGAAAATATAAATAATTAATGTATGTACAAGTACATAAACATATATATAAACAAACAATACATTAACAAATGTGCAACAGGAGATTTTCAGTGCTATCATAGGTCATTGTACTAAGCCATTTAGATATTTCTATTTTAGCCTCTTTTACGGAGCTCTTTTTAATGTTACAAAACTTTGCCACCTGGTTGTAGATGTATCTATCTATATTTGGGCTAAACCGTCTTGCAAATGATGTTATAGTTTTTGGTACCACAATCCTGTACACTCGGCGTTTGAGAAGATGTTCATAGTCTCTAGATTGGATAACATTTACATGAACTGTGAGAAATACCCTTATTATAAATAATTGCCGCACACTATGTAACTTACAATCTTCATATAGTTGCGTGGTCGGGTACCTATAAGGTTTTTTAAGCATAGTTTTTAGGACTGAACGTTGGGCCCTTTCCAACTGTATCATAACTGTTTTTGCAGCACCACCCCAACTACCTAAACAATAAGTTATTAGTGACTGACATAATCCAGTACACCGATTTTAATGTATCTGTTGTTGCCGCGGAACGTAGGTGCTTCATAATACTCGCTGTTTTTCTAACACGTTTCGATAATGTATCTATGTGCGCTTTAAAGTTTAGGTTATTATCTATTATCACGCCAAGGTATTTAATATTGTGAGCTTGTTGCATGAATTCGCATTTGCAATGTTTTTCATTTTTACATTCATGAAGCTTTATGTGATAGTTAGGCCCAGGGGCTGAGGCTGCTGTTTTATGGAAGGTAATGTATCTAGTTTTGGAGTTATTTAGCGTTAATAGATTATTGCGAAGCCAAGTTATTACATGTTTCATACCAAATTCCGCCTTAGAAAATGTTTCGGACCAGCAAGAGCCATCAAAGATAATAACAGTATCATCAGCGTAACAAATTATGTCTGCGTTTATCGACTCATGAATGTCGTTAGTGTACATAATAAAGAGTGTAGGTCCGAGAACACTCCCCTGTGGAACGCCAAATTTTTTGTTGTGTGTAGTTCACTTTTAACTGGTGTGTGTAGTTCACTTTTATATAGGTGGTTTTCCTCTTATATACAAAACCGTACACAGGCTGTGGTTCTCCTAGGGTACACTTCTCAATGGTACTCTGTCCCTTCAGGTGTGCCACAAGGGTCGATCTTAGGGCCCTTATTGTTTACTTTGTTTATATCTGACGTTTACACTTGCTTTCACCACTCATACATTCTGCTTTATGCTGATGATATGAAGATACACAAGTTGGTACGTAATGCATCTGACGCTAAGCTTTTACAGTCAGATTTGGATAGGCTGGAGGTTTACTGTAATGTAAATAAACTTATGTTGAATGTGTCCAAATGCTTTCATGTTGTTTTCACAAGGCGGAAGAATGTCGTTCATACAGAATATACTATAAACAACCAACCTATAACCAACGTTCTTAGTACAAGGGACTTAGGTATCGTACAAGACAGTAAACTACTCTATGACCAACATGTCGAATACATCATTAAGAAAGCGTCTAAGGCTCTAGGATTTGTGATAAGGTCTTCGGAGAACTTTGACTCCCTCAAAACTATAAAAGTGCTTTATTGCTCTTTTGTAAGGTCGCACTTGGAATTCGCTTCGGAAGTCTGGAACCCGCAGTATGAAGTTTATATTTCCCGCATTGAAAACATACAGAAGAAGTTCTTGAGGTATCTTGATTTCAGGGCGAAACAGTTTTCCGTAGACTATAGTCACCGTTGTATGAGATACCATTTCCTACCATTACATGTCAGACGAGATATTAATGACGTATGTACGCTAATGAAGATTGCAAACGGCACCATAGACAGTAACGAGTTAGTTAATAAAATAACATATCGTACAAATCAACTCAGTTTCCGTCAAAGACCGCTACTACATGTACCCCTAGCTAGTACTAATTATAGGAGCAATACGTTTATGTTAAGGAGTGCAAGGTCATTTAATGAAATACCTCGCGAGATGGACATCGACCTCTTTTGTACCAATGTTAGCACACTGCGACGACGGCTTACTAATATATTCTTTGAGACAGAAGATTAGTAGGAATTTTACCTACTTATATTTATTTTACCTATATTTGTTAGTTTTGTTTTTGTTGGTGTGTTTTGTAAGTAGCTTTTGTTTTTTTTTTTTTTTATTTTGTGTTTTAAGTAGTTTTAGTATTATGACACCATTTAGCTTTATACTTGCAGAAGCTTGTAATCGGCAATTTAATGTAGTTTATTTAAAAATATATTACTATGTTATTAGTCTGTAAGCTTCTTGTAAAAATAAATAAATAAATAAAATAAATAAAATAAATAAATAAACATTGCCAACCCTCACACACTGTTTCCGCTCAGTCAAGTAACTTCTGAACCAGTCCAACGCCATGCCCCGTATTCCAAATTGATGCTCTAACTTCTTCAGTAGTATTGGAATTGAAACAGTATCGAAAGCTTTAGATAAGTCCAAAAATACACCTATGCTAGCATTATTTTTGTCTAGATGAGACGAAACTGTAGAAGTAAGCAATGTTACTGCTTCTTCTGTTGATTTGCCCCTCCTAAAGCCGAATTGCCTAGAAGAAATGAAATTATTGATTTCGATGTACTTCATGAGTCTATTATTAACTATTTTTTCAAGTAATTTGGAGAAAGCCATCAATAATGAAACAGGGCGGTAACTTTCTGGAGAGTTTCTAGAGCCATTTTTGTAGATCGGAATGATAGAAGCAGTTTTCCAAGCTTCAGGAAAGACACCGGACTGTAAACTCATATTAAAAATTTCAGATAGTGGTTGTACAATTATGTCCTTGATTTCTTTAAGCAATGCGTTCGTCAATCCGTCAGTTCCCGGGGACTTATCTGTCTTTAATGATGTTATTAGGTGTGCAACCTCATTCTCGTCAGTAGGCTGTAAGAAAAATGAATGAGTTATTGACTTACTTCGTATCTTGGATGCAAGTTCTTCCTGACTTGACTGGAGCTGTTGCAAAATACTGCTAGCTAAGTTTTGTCCCACTGTTGAATAGTATGAGTTACATACGTTCAAAGAACATATTGGGTCTAGATTGCTATTAATCGTTAAGAGCTCTTTTGGTTCTTTTTTACAACTAGTTAGGTTACATATGCTTTTACACAAATAACCCAAAAAAAATGTGGAAGACCATCCACATTTTTTTTGGGTTATTTGTGTTAGATGAAAGTTCCCTATTCTCATGCTCAGTCTTTAGCTTGCGTAATAATTCGTTACAAAAATTCCTGTATCTACTGTATGTTACCCGTAAAATATGGTCATTTGGTGTTTTTCTATATTTAAGATGTAAACGGTTTCTATGTTGCATGCACCGTATAAGTCCCGGGGTGATCCATGGTTTAATGTTATATCTTGAGTAGCTAATGCGTTTTTTCTCTGTGTGTTTGTTTACGACATCCATTAAATGGTCACAAAAATTAGATACAGATTGGTTAACGTCTTTACCGTCAAACTGTTGTATCGAGATAGTCGTCAGTAGTTCGTTTCTGATAGCTTCTGTATTCCTTTTAACTAAAGTTCGATCCAAATACCGCTTGTCGCTTTTTTCAACATTCACACCAAGCACGGCCAAGTCATGGTCCGTTATATCTGATAAACAGCCAACACCTATAGAGTTTTTAACTTTATTTACAAAAATGTGATCAAGACATGCATCTCCTCTAGTTGGTTTAGATATAGCAGGAAAAAGGCCATGCTCCGCAGTTAGACACATGTACTCTAAGTCCTGACTACGTGATGTTAACAGTAAGTTTATATTAATATCACCTGCAAGAATTTGCATGTTCGACCTGTTGGAGAATTTTTCGAAAATAGAATGAAGAGAACATAAAAAGTTATTTAGATTTGTGAATGAGGGGGGCCGATATATAGCAAAAACTGTAATTATGTTATTTAAGTTTAATTGCAATAAATTGGCATCACTAACTTCCGGCTCGGACACCTTGGCATTTATAACATCGCGAACATAAACCACTACTCCACTGTTCTGATTGATGTATTTGTTGGTACTATAACTATTATATAATGGCATTTGTGGTATAATTGTAGTATCATCTAGCCAACATTCAGTCAAAATGATTACGTCAAAGAGAATATCAAACCGTTTTAAAGTAATGATAAAATTATCGTAATTTTTTGTTAGGCTTCTGATATTAAATGTTAATAATTTAAAGTTATGTGTTGAGGTTAATATTTCATGACATTGCTCTGGCATTTGTATTGTGTGGCAGTCTATGCATACCGAGTCTAACTCTCTAACAGTGGTATCATAAATCACGATTGTAGTAAAAGATATTTAAAGAAGTTAAACAATATACGGTAAGGTTAGGGTAACACCAACTTAGTGCCAGTGTACAGCAATTGTAAAAAGTACCATGGTCATATCGGATAAAATAATTATTCAGTGTATTGCACCATGAATGTGAAAAATTATCAATATAATATATATGTAGGTTGCTTGTAAAATTTTCAATGTTATTATAGAATGATACATAGGTAATAAATAAATTTGGGTGTGTTATACAATAGCATAAGTGTGTATATTCTATCATATTTTTAAAATGAGTATTGGTTTTTATAGTGATAAATATTTGTATGGCAAAAATATAATAAAAGCATATGTCTTTAAATATTTGTATCTGTATGTGACTATTACATATATATACTGGTATAAAAAACATATAAAAATAGTATATTTTAACAGATTGTATATATTTTAAAATTGTTTTATGAGTCTCGTTCCTTACAAATCCAACATGCTTTCCATAAACAATTACAAGACAAACATTTAAGTATTTAAAACACAACGACAAGTTACACAAATTGTTAGCAATGGCGGAAGAGTAAGTTAAATTAAATGCGCGCTAATATCCCGTAAATAATATTTATAATAATGAAACGCGATAGTTTAAAAGTTATAACATTTCCAATCAAAGAAAATAATTTGGGTATTTTTGTAATCAAAAACAAATTTTAATTTTCCACAATGTACATTCACCACCTTTAAAGTTTCAAAATTCACAAGTTAAGTTAAGTATTTTAGAAACATGACAGAGTTTGATCGCTCCAACGACCTCTCTCGGGATGGGCTATTAACGAAATACCACAGAAGTTGTCTAAACTTTCCGCTGAAATACATAATGTTGATGCTATAACCTTTTAAACATAATAGATGAATTTTAACGTCAATATTTTTGAGAATGAAAGGCGTATTAAAATTGCTGCGCTAGTCTAAGCGGCTTATGTTGACGAGGTTTAAGGGTCAAATTATAAATAAATAAATAAATATATTCCTCACACTTTCACACAACGCCATCTAGTCCCAAACTAAGCAGAGCTTGTACTATGGGTACTAGACTACGTACATACATACTTAAATACTTTTTTTTTGTAAATACGTATTATAGCATAGAAAAACCACGAGAAGAAAATTTTTTGCTATCCTCAAAATGTGCGTTTTGAACCTAGAAGTCTATTTGTGTCTGTTAAATGCACATTTGTAAAAATATTGGCTTAAAGAAGGTTAAGTGTACCATGGGAGATTTTCCGAGGTATATAACAAAACATTAGAATTAGGAACTTTTTTTGAAATTGGTAAAAAGAAGGCTAATTGTTTCTGATGAAAATTCATCATAACAGCCCATTAATGTCCCACTGCAGGGACGGGCCTCCTCCCATGACGGAGGGATAGGTTTGGCTTGGCCTATTAAAACCACGCTGGCCAGACGGATTGGTATAGGGTTTAATTTCAAGTTTTCCTTCTTTTTATTTCGTAAAGATAATATTTACCGATAATCCCTTAGTCGGTTTTTACGACACCCATGGGATGAGATGGGGTAGTGACATATTGTATTTTTAATCCGTCACCACAACACCGATGAAAATAGTTGTGTAATATTTAAAAAGCTACAATATAGCGTACCCAACTCATATTAACTAAATTTTTAATAACTTGCATTATTATTCAAAGTTCTACAAAATTTAAAAGCACCGTTAACTGATGTAGGCATTTTTCTTATTTGCGTCAATTTAAAAGAGACCCCAAATGATTTGGCTTATGACTCAATTACAGTACTTAAGATAGCAACGAGATGTTACCTCTAGGGTATATTGTGTACATAGCTGTCAGGAGTGCCCCGGTAAGCCACGAGATTAACGGTAAGAACGGATTTATCATAATAGACCATTAATGTCCCACTACTACTAATACCACGCTGGCCAGACGGATTGGTATAGGGTTTAATTTCAAGTTTTCCATCTTTTTATTTCGTAAAGATAATTATTCACGGATAGTCCCTAAGTCGGTTTTTACGACACCCATAGGATGAGATGGGGGTGGTGACATATTGTATTCTTATTCCGTCACCACACGGATTTATACAATAATATAAATATTTTTTATAATGCGGCATCAGAATCGTCCACTTCATAGAACAGTCTTTTCAGGCACCTATGGGTCGTGATTGCCATAGATCTTGAGAATCTTGGATTTTTTAATGGGGATTTTTTTTATTTTGAAAGGGAGGGTGAATTTTGTATTCTAAAGCCGTAGTGTACCGGCTATTGTGAAATTACGTAGGTACGTATATTATTAATTAAGGGACACTCTACAAGGACTTTCGGAAGAGCATGTATGTACGCTACTTACGAGTAAATCCGGAACACTCGTGACTGGTATATTTAAAGATAAAATGTGTGTGAATTTATCCAAAGACAAGCAGATTTGTGAAGATTGTAGTTTATAGTATACTTAATAATAATCCCTCCGTATGGTGACGGAGTAAGAAGTCAATATGTCACCACCCCATCTCATCCCATGGGTGTCGTAAAAATCGACTAAGGGACTATCCGTGAATACTATCTTTACGAAATAAAAATAAGGGAAACTTAAAATTAAACCCTATACCAATCCGTCTGGCCAGCGTGGTATTAGTAGGCCAAGTATCCCACCGTCACGGGAGGGGTCCCGTCCCTGCAGTGGGACATTAACGGACTGTTATGATGACGAATATTAGTATAAATATAATTTATAAGATAGTGAGTGACAATAGTTTCTACGTAACCCTTAAGATCAACTCATGAGTTTGTGTATGGATGTACGTATTTTGCTGGACGTTCTACGAGTATGCTTGCTTTTCAAGTTTTAACATGAGTAAAGCGCCGATAACAATAGACTACATGTAGTCAACTACATCTTGTAGGAAACTGCATCTTGTAGGACACTACATCTTGTAGAAGACTACATGTAGTCTTTCCATTTCCAAAACAATTACATGGAAATAGAAAGACTACATTCATGTAGTGTCCTACAAGATGTAGTCTCCTACAAGATGTAGTTGACATGTAGTCTAGTGTAATCGGCGCTTATCTCTATTTTCGTGGCCCAAACGTAAGTGTTGGTTGAACGCGCAATTTGCTCGGGTTATTAAATAAAGAACTTTTTTGTTTGCGAGAGAAACTCGTTTTTGTAAACGTGACGAAAAGCGAGTTCCATAAAATTTTGTTTAATGTCACTTTTTGTGTTAAACCTTAATAATATGCCATTGCGGGATTGTTTGTCTTTTTTTGTGAAAAAGTTTGGTTGCTGCGTCCTTCGCGTATTTTGCGAAGTTTGGGTTTAAATCAATTTTTTTTGTGGTGTATCTTTACAATGCCTCATTGTATTTACTATAAAAAAGTACTATTTTTGATTATTGACTTTATGAAAATAATTTGGATTTTAGAGAATATACACTAACCCTTACTAATAAACGCCTCTTAATGTTGGTCAATTGATTAGCTTAAATTCTTACGGTTTTGTTTGGCAAAAGGTTGGTTTTGCTAATAAAAATCTCGCTAAACAGTGACTAAATTTAAGAGGCGTTTATGAGTAAGGGGGTTAATCGTTAAGATTTTAATAGATAAGAGTAGGAGATGATGTTGTATGATGGAGAGTAAATAGCTATAATAACAATTGTTTATCAGCAGTGAGTAAACTTCTCCCAGTCCTCGAGAGGTATTTCATTGCTGTCAAACTTAAACATGGGACAACAACAAGACAGTTACCAATCGAGTATTTTAAAGTTATCAAGACACAAACTAGAACAAACAGACATGGAGAACATTATATTAAGACCCATGTGGCGCAGTCGGTATATTAGGTACTTGGCTGCTACGCATAGGTCTCAGGTTCGATTCCCGCTCAATCCAAATCTTTGTGTGCATGACCATGATTGTTTACAAATACCAAAATCATTTATTTGCTTGAAACATGGTTTTTTTTACAGATGATGGTTTATAAAATATTATGTACACAATGTTTCGCTTACTTTATTTCAGCATGCAAATTATTTAAGTGTAGCATACACTCTGACTACTTCTAATGTATTTTTTTATTTTTAACAACTTATATAAACTTATCTACTAACTATCCTACTTAATAATTATTATTATCATATTATATCTATTTAATTATCCTAAAACTTACTAACTAATTAATTAATGTTACATGAATACATAATAAAGTTTTTATTTAATTGCATACTTTTTATTTGTTTTATAATTCATGAATTCTTTAATAGTATAAAAACAGTTATTTACTAGCCATGTTACTAGTGTTTTGTAAAATAATGAGAAATGTAACTCTCTTATTTCTTTAGGTATCATGTTATACACCCTAATTGCCATGGTACCTATATTTTTCTGGCAGAATGTTGTCCTACACAAATTACTGTCTAGTTTCGTTGGATCCCTATATGTTTTGTTTCTGGCTGCATTGTTAACTGTCTTGAAAATATCACTGTTCTTTTTGACAAACAAACCTACCTCTAGTATGTACAGCGATGCCAGTGTTAATAATTTATGTTTAATAAATAATGGTTTGCATGACTCCAGTGGGTGTACACCAAACACCGACCTTACACATTTTTTTTGTACAACAAATGCCTTGTTAATGTCAGTGGAGTTTCCCCACATAATTATGCCATACCGTAACACAGATGCCACATAGCCGTGGTATGCCATTAAAGCAGCATTCAGCCCTACTGTTTTCCTAAGATTTCTGAGTGCAAATGTGAAACTATTTAACCTACTACATACATTTTCAATATGTTTCTTCCAATTACAATTTTTATCCATAATTATCCCTAAAAATTTTGTATCATTTACTTCTTCAATTTTGTTGCCATTTCCAAGTATTTGTATATTTTCTTGTGACATTTTATAATTTGTAAATCTTATATATTTAGTTTTATTAATATTTATACTTAAATTATTTGTTTCAAGCCATCCTAATATTGACTCTACAGCTTTATTTAACCTATCCTGATACCGCTCATTCCCACTCTCCTCCTTGGCCACCACTAGAGAGATATCATCAGCGAACAATATACATTTATTGTCGGTTACTGTGGGCAAGTCATTTATGTACAGCAGAAACAACAACGGACCCAAAATGCTGCCTTGTGGTACACCGTATGTATTAAACTTATAGTCCGACATATAACTTATTATTTCTCTTTTACTATTGATCCCTAGTAATTCTACACGCTGCTGCCTACCAGTGAGGTAATCCTGGAGCCAACTTAGAGCTTTGCCTCTTATACCATACATTTCACACTTGTTCAGTAATAAATCATGTTTGACAAAATCAAATGCACTACGCATATCAAAGAATATAGTTGTAACAGGTGTTTTCTTATCAATGTTTTCTGTGATTGACTTAATTAATTGATAGCAAGCTAGTGTAGTAGATTTACCTTTTTGAAAGCCATTTTGTTCCGGACTAATTATATTATATTTATTTAAAAATGTTATTAACCTATTGTACATTGCTCTTTCAAAAATTTTTGAAATTACCGGTATTAAGGCCACTGGGCGATAATTACTTACATCATCTCTATTATTTTTCTTATATAAAGGTTTAACTATAGTATACTTTAACTTTTCAGGGAACTTTTCTGTAAAGAAACTTGTATTAATTAAGTGGGTAATAATGGGAGACAGTATGTCAGCACATAATTTTATTATGTGTGTTGAAACACCATCATATCCTACAGCTTTGGTATTATTTAAAGATCCTATAATTTTAGATACTTCACTAGTTGTGCATGATTCGAGATATATACTATTGCTTATTATATTTTTGTTATGTATGATGCTATTTTTACCATTATTAGTTATGTTAATATTTGTAGAATTAATAAAGTGAGTGTTAAATAATTCAGCAATTTGGACAGGGTCCTCTATCCTAGTACCATTAGCGTTTATTAAATCTATGTATTCAGATCCTATATTTTTTGGTTTATTTTTAATCAGATTCCAAGTTGCTTTACATTTACTTTTTGAATTCAGCATGAATCTGTTAGCTGTTTGTTTCTTAGAACTATTTACACATTGCTTTAAAATCCTGCTATAACTAGAATATTTTAATTTATTTTAGCTTGTTTTATTTATATTATATTTTGCTTTAAGATACCTTTTAGTACAACAAGCTTTTTTAATTCCTTTAGTTATCCATTTTAAAGGCGGTGATCGATTATTTATCTTTATTCTTTGCATTGGAAAATTTAATTTGTACAATAAACTAAAAGTGTCTTGAAAATTATTATAAGCCTTATTTGGGTCTGTTTCATCATATACATCACGCCACTTGATATTTGATATACACTCTTTAAACTTATTTATGTTGTTTTGACTATAATCTCTTTTATATATAAAATAGTGTGTAAATGTTGCTCTGATGTCAGTTAATTTTGTTTCAAATGTCAAAATTTGTGCAGTGTCATGATCAGAGAGATGTAATGCAGTTGTTTCACCAATGGATTGCTGAATATTAGTTATTATATGATCAATACATGCATTTAGTCGTGTTGGAGTATTAATCTTTAGTGTAAGATTGTAGTTCACAAGTAATTGTTTCAACATAGTAGCATTTCTATTATCATTAATAGTGTTAATGTTTAAATCTCCTGCCAACACAATTTTTTTATTCTTTTTGTAACAAACTTTATGCAGCAAAGACTCTAACTTCTTAAAAAATTCAGTTATATTAGAGTTTGGTGTTCTATATATACAAATTACTATACAGTTATATAGTGGTATCTCTATGCCACAACATTCAAATGTTTTGTCAACTGACATATCTATACACATCTGTATAATTTTATATTTTAGAAAATGCTTTATTAATATGCATACTCCACCCCTTTTTTCATTGGTTCTTGAGTAGGAAGTGGCTAGTGTAAATTCATTAAGACATATATTAATTTCATTATTATATTTGACAAAGGTTTCTGAAAAACATAGTATTTGTAAGTCCTTAAAATCATTTTTAAATTCATTTAAACATATTTCTATTGATGGAAGTTTATTCAACAGTCCTGCAATGTTTTGATGTAGAAGTAGTACTTTGTGAGAATTACTATGAATATTAGAACTGTTAGTATCTTTTTTAACCTTCTTAACGAAAAAACGGCTTGTTTTTAGAATTTTCAAATATATTTTGACTTATGCAACTGTTAATATAATACTCCACATTAAAAAAAACATTTCTTAAACCACAATTATTTATCTTTCCACTGCCTTTATAAAACATTGTAACATCATAATTTAAATTTAAATTAGAATCATACAACATTGCATATTTATGTATATTTACATCCCTATAAAGTAATTTATTAAAAGTTTCTACTCTACAATTAAATAAGTAACTACGTCCATTAAATTTGTAAGTAGGCAAACAAAGCATAATATTAGTATGCTGAATTAACATTAAGCTTTTTCTTAACTTTAAAACTAATTCTAAGTAATTGTGAGTCTTTATAAAGTCTTTCTCTCCTATAAGAATTAAACAACAGTCCATCATTGTGTAATTAACCAATTTTAATTGTATGTTATCTAGTAGTTGTTCAATACCACAATTAGTTGACATATAGTGGCACAAACTATGTTGAGGGAACATGTTTTCGGCTATAGTTAAAACTTTATTTGTGTTGTTACTACTAATTATACATAGTTTTTTTTGTACCTTACTTTGTTCTAATAAACTAACAGAAGTGTCCTGCGGAAACTGTGTTTGTTCGTGGTTTTGATCGTCATCACTAATATTTATTTTGTTTCGAATTTTGACAGGTATCACGTGACATGAATCACCGGTGTTGCCATCTCCTAATACTGCGGTGCTTTTATTATTGTTCAATCCGTCATTGTCATCAGCTTTGGTTTGTTTGCTTGTCCTTTTACTTGGTGATTTATGTGAAGTTCTGCGCCGCAATGGTGTAGTTGCGGTCTTGTTAGGTGTTTCAGAAGTCAGCTGTTTTGCTGTTTTTAATATAAGAATATTTTTATTGTTTAATTCTTTAACTTTTTGTTTTAATTCTGTGTTTTCCAATAATAAATTATCGACTTCTTCGTGTGCTGATTCCAATTCTAATTTTAATTTCTCAATATGTTTTTTAAGCTCGAGTGTCTCGTCTTCAATTTCTTCACATAGGATATTAGTCATGCTTATTGTGTTGCCGTCTATTGTCGAATCGCTAAAACTATCCTCAGTGTAACTTTCCGATTTGGATCGCTTTTTACGAAAAGTAATATTTCCCGGAGAATTCATTTTTATTGTTAGTATGAGTGTAACGTAACGTAGGTCCTAATTATTATAATTAAATTTGTAATGGTCACACTTGTAGTTATATGGTAGCACTGTTTCACACTTTATCATTTAATTCATTCACTCAATAGTAAGTTTATTTCGTCACACCACTAAGGTAGAAGAGTGATTGTCTATGGTTTGTTTAAAAATTGTGGAGTATTGCTTACTGGCGGTAAAACGAAAAAATAAAAATAACGATGTTGAACTTTATAAAAAAACTAAGATTTTTAGTAACTTGCTGTTATTTTACACCAACACATGTACTATATTGTTTCTCTTATAAGGTCTTTTTATTTATTTAATTTGTATAAATTGTATTTAACTGTTTTACACTGTTTTTTCTTCTTCTTACGCTTTACGTTTGCATTGGTCTGAGTGTTTTCTATGTATAATATGTATGTATTTACAAAAAAAAGTATTTCAGTATGTTTATCTGTTGTCTAGTACCCATAGTACAAGAAAATCAAATCAAAATCAAAAAATACTTTATTTCCGTAATTTGACAACTATTACATCATTGAGTCTTCCTATTGAGTAGTCACATGACACTGGTGTTGAGAATAACTAGCTCTGCTTAGTTTGGGACTAGGTGGCGATGTGTGAATGTGTGAGGATTATTTATTTTATTTTATTTACTATTTATGTCAATAATTACCATTTCACCTCTTGTCTCTAAAATCTTAAAGTAATAAAAAGAAGGTACTTACTTAGGATTCAAACAAAGTAAAAGTAACATAATTAAGTATCCAACTCCACGCAAGAAGTGCCTTTGACAATTTACATTCATTGTTATCAAGGAATGTAGCCTCAAACATCGTCGCATTTCATTACCTCCAACAGAGATTTTTGCCAACAAAATACACTCAAAAGCCACAGCCTAAAATAATGTCTAACACATTCATAGCCATACTAAAGTTTCAGTTTATTATTTGAAGATGTTAATTCAAGCTGTGACTTGCAATTTTGTGGGACAATATATATGAGATTTTAAACGTTTAATAAACGGAACCAGTGTGTATGAGGTTGGGTGCTATTTTCATTTTTAGTTTCAAATTCAGGTCAAATGTACACTGGGAATGTACGGGGATTACGCCGTATAATCTTTAGCTCTCTCGTTTTAATAACTCGCGCAGGGATTTTATATTATTGCGCGTTTCGAGTGGTATCATAACAGTACAGTTTTGCCCCTAGTAGAACAACGGGCATACTTATGTAAATTTATTCATCTTCTATTGCAACTGCAGGCTTTCTTCAGTCACCATAACAGCCCATCAATGTCCCACTGCAGGGACAAGCCTCCTCCCGTGACGGAGGGATATTTGGCCTTCTAATACCACACTGGTCAGACGGATTGGTACAGAGTTTAATTTAAAGTTTTCCTTCTTTTTATTTCGTTAAGATGAAAGTCCCTTAGTCGGTTTTTACTACAACCATGGGATGAGATGGGGTGGTGACGTCATATTGTATTTTTACTCCGTCACCACACGGAGACTGATAAGTTTGCGTAATTCTTCTCTATAGCTACTAAGGTTTTGTAATCCCTGTTAGAATATGTATAAAATAAAATGTAGTTAAAACCGAATAGATAAATATAAAAATATAATTAATTTCGTGAGATTTTAGAGAATATTTGGAATTAATAAGAGAACTCTTCTGAGACAATTTGGAAATTATTTATAGGCACTTTGGTGTTTCAGTAATTTTCTCTACCTTTTGAATGTGAAAATTAAGAAAAAGTTAATGTTAAGACTACATTACTTTTTAGTTTAAATTAAATTTAGTTTATTAACAAGAGATAAAACCCTATAGCAATCTGTCTGACTAGCGCTATTTTAACCGACAAATTATCCACTTTCATGGGTTTCTTTGAAAGCAACCACAGCTATACTTCTCATTGGCCCTACCATTTGGAAACTGGAATTTATAGATCAACACAGACAGACAATAAGTAGATTCGAGTAGTAGATTGGTTTTATTTTTCTCCTTTAATTTACATTTGACAATACAACGCGGCTTTTTTTAGTGCTGTAGCGTTTGTCTGTGTCGATCTATAATTTTAAATGTAGCTTCAATTTTAAGTAAACGACGATTTCAAACAATTTGTAATAAATTTTATAAAATAAAGTATTTTGAAGTTTGATACCATAAAACATCCATAAAAGGACCATTTAAAATCCTTTATTTACGTTCCAAACTCACCGAAATGTAAAGTAAGACATAACAAGCACAAAACAATCTGCTCACATCCCAACACGCTCGCTTTAACTTGATAGTATTAAACAAGAACAATTACACGTGAAGTGGTTAATATATTCCCACGGTACCCATGTCGCGTCTCGCTTGCAACCGGTACAGATTTCCCGAGGGTCCGTCTGGTTGGCCAACGACCTGGTAAAAATATTGGTAGTGTATTCTCTATGCATATTATATGAACTAGATTCGCCTTTTATTGGGAAATTGTTCCTCACCTGTTGGTTGTCTTAAGATTTTGTTAGGGCATTTTTTTGTTAAATTATTGGCAAAAATTTCATTATTTTAAACTTATATTAGGAGTAAACCCTGTATTTGATAATTTCAAGCCTTTGAAATTTTCCTTAAGACAGAGCTTGATTGCTGTGAAATTCACAGCCTTAACCTATTAAAGGTCAAACAAAAACTACCGGTTTATTTTTGGGTTTTACTTTATTTTTAGTTTAATTAGAAGGTATTCAAACATATAAAATAAAAAAATAAAATTATTTAATAAAAATCAGGGTTTTACAGGGGTGTACTCAAACGAGTACACTGACCTCTTAAAGGTGAAATTTTTCGTAGCACGACTTTTCCACGCAAAGTGTTTTACAGCACTTCTTACACTCCGATGTGACTCTGGAATTGCATACTACACACCTTAGCTGCTTTTCGAATTTCTTTGGGAAATGCCCCACTCCATCTTGAGCCATTCCTGGTACTATGGATGTAGTTGTGTGGCTCTTTATTTGGGACCCTGGCGTAAAAACAAAAGTTGATCGATTCGGTTTCCATTGCACAATGAATGCAGACTCCATGCATTTGCTATTGTCATATCTATCATATATGTGAATAGCACCCACCACCACTTCTTGCCATGTATGTCGATTCTGTACAATGATATAGATTGGTCCAGTTCATCGACTCCTCCCATGAAGCTATTGTACGTTTCGAAAAAGTTTGGTATGACTACATATTTAGTTTTTTCGCGCTTTACTGGACACCATCTCTTTACAGTGCCAGTTTTATTGCATTATGATTGGTTGCCATCATACAAACACTATTATCTTTTCACTATTCTATCAGCAACTCATTACTTTTATCAAACCTGTAGTCATAAGTAGCCCATTCTTTTTCTTCATATCTTATGTGCTTACAACGGGGGAACTTCTTCGTTCGATTTTCTTTCAGAGCTCTTATCGTGCGATATTCAAACTCTCGCAAATCTATCTAAAGACTATGACTTGTGAAAAAATTGTCAAAGAAAACGGTGTGATTGACTGGGTTCGTATTCAGTTTTTTAGAACTGTCTTTTCCACTCTAGTTCCCAAAGGTTCATCTTGGGAATTAGTTGATTTCCTACAGTCAGAGTCAAAAGTATAACCTGCTGAACCGGCCGCCACCCAGTTTTATCATCATAAGGACCTTCTTCGTCAGTTATTACACTGGGTTCTAGTGGAATTATTGATAAATTGTACTGCGCTTCATCATCACTCTCTTCTAATATAGCTAGGATGGCTTCTTCAAGGGCATTAAACCGATTGGCAGCTCTAAACTGACCACGATTTATTATGGATAATCTGAAAGAATAAAAAAAGTAACACACTGAAGTAGTACTTTTCTAACATGGATGTGGTCGTTGTACTCAACTGAGTACAGTGACGTAAATATTGAAATAAATGATTAGCTAATTACAATAGATAAATTATTTAGTACTCATATAGATAATTTGTATGTATATACTTACAATTAAAAGCTAAACACGAAAAAATAAATCTAAATATAATAAAAATAACGATGTAAGAACTTACCTGTAGCTATTTTTGAAACACGTAACTTTGACAACTCAAAACACTAACTTTTTATTATGTACCCTCAATGGATTTTTTTACTCATAAGGAATCACTAACTATCTTTGTAAAAAGTAAAGACTACATTTAAAATATCATTTACCTGAAAAGAAAAATAATAAAGTATATCTGTACTCAATTGAGTACGGTGACCTTTAATGGGATTGGCGGATTCGGGTCATAATAATTATTTCAGGGTTAATAATAGATTTATAATTTGTGAGTTATCTTTAAAATTATATAGTATTATGTCCAACTAAAACCACACTGGGCAAATAGTTAAGACAAAATAGCCAATGTAATAAGGTACGCTACAACTCGATGCCATTCCAATATTATTTAGAAATAATGAACTGGAGCAAATGGAATATTATATAACAAATATTTTATTAACTACAATGCTCTTTGCAACGCTACAGCTTTGACAACACTTTGAAATTTTGACAGTTAATGTTGACCCATTTCAAAACGATAACAAGCAGAACAACAGTAATTTTGACACTACTAAACTTCTTCTCACAAATAAATAAAGATTGCAATAGGTATATACTCGTAGTATACATAGTATAAAATAAAGTCGCTCTTTCTGCCCCTATGTCCCTTTGAACTACGCAACGGATTTTAATGCAATTTTTTTAATAGATAGAGTGATTCAAAATGACGGTTTACATGTATATCTAATGTATAATATAGTAGAGAAACCCATAAAAATTTAGAGATTTCTAATGAAGCTGTAGTTAAACGTTGCTTAAGGACATTCTGTAATAGATGTCCGTGCGGAGCCGGGGCTGATCGCTAGTTATGTATAAAACACCCAGACAAAGGCTTGGACGGAAATAGAATCCAAGACTTCATAATAGTAGACTAACTTATCCTTTATCATAAAAAGCTCCTTCATTATAGTGTGACATTATTATAATTATAAAACACAGCATACAATCATTTTTACATCTTGAAATAACAAACATTATTACTTAAAAAATAAGTAGTCGGTCATTTGTATGCAAGGGCTTACGTTACGAAGACTTTGTTAAAAGAAATGTATATTTTTAAAAACACTATCATTATAAACTTCTTAGTAAACAGTAGTATGTACAAAACTTGGCGTCGATTTATTTTGCAAGACTCGTTTCAATTTCAAAAAAGTACACGACGAGATAATAATTTTATGTAGCGTTTGCAAAAAAAATAATGTAAATAATAAATGAGAATTCAAACTATACCATTTTTCAGATCTTATGGGTACGGTGACGTTTAATATTTGTCATTACTAGAGATGTAGTAACACTAAAATCGTTTTTAAAAATACCGATTATATATCTAACCGATATAATTTACAAACAAGAATAAATCGATTATGGGTACAAAATAAAAAAACTTTATTTTTTCAAAAATAAATTAATTATGACGAATCAAGTGATTCATCTGATGAATTACTTGATTCGTCACTGACATGAATAATTAACTTAAAATCGTCTGAATTTTCGAATCTGATGTCTCTTTCCCAGTCATGGAGTATTAGATCTTTTCGTCCCATTAGTAGAACAATGTTGTATCTACAAAATGTCTACTTTTCAGTAGAGCGATTTGAAGTTTTGCGCTAGCATTTTTTGCTTATAACTTTTTTACGGAAGACTTTAGCCATGTAATATTTTTACAGTGTACATAGATATAAATACAGCTATTAATGATATAATTATTTAGTCTAAAAACTATTCCTGTGCGTAGATAGTGTGTCGCATGTGCATACATAACATTGTACTGCCAACGAAAACAGTTCAGGAGCTGTCTCTTGAACACATGCAACTTTATTTGACCAAATTAATCACGTTGTATGTGCAGGTGAAACAATATTTTACGAAATCCTAAAATTATCTCAATGTTTTTCGAGAAGATGTTTTATATAATACTAGTTTGTCGGCCGGCTCCGCCCGTCTTAAGAATTAACGTAAGTAATGATGTGAATTTCCAAGTATTGAATGCACTTGCACACACACTGCAGGGACGGGCCTCCTCCCGTGACGGAGGGTTACTTGGCCTACTAATACCACGCTGACCAGACGGATTGCTATAGGGTTTAATTTCAAGTTTTCCTTCTTTTATTTCGTAAATATAATATTCACGGATAGTCCCTTCGATTTTTAGGACACCCATGGGATGAGATGGGGTGGTGACATATTGTATTCCTACTCCGTTACCACACAGATAACTAAAAGTTAACTAAGCCGAATTTTTATGACTGACTTATGATGAACTTTGTCTAGGGATATTTGGTATTTACTCAATTAACTCAAAAATTATTGAAGCTAACATTCAATACGTTAATATTTTTATACACTAAAATTTTATTTAATTCTAGATTGTAGCCATATAAATGGCATATAGCTACAATCTAGATATTATTTTAGCGTAAATAATGTTTTATTCAAATAAATTAAAAACTTATCTGAACAAAAAGCGATTATTAATCTGTTTTTAACTTAGTACTAGTCAGTACATCCAAAAAACGTAAATAATTGTACGTAACTAATATCAAAGCACTTGATAGATTTGTTTTGTATTAAATACGTTCCCCTCTTTAGTAAAATGCTCCTGTCCAAGGTTGTCGTTTCCTTCCTAGATCAGTCCAATTATCGCGACATATTGGCGTGGTATCGCAAGTTCAGAAACAGAGCTATTTGTACCATAAAATGATTGACTTTGAGCTGAGGGAGCGGGAGATGCCATCACAGTACTTTCAGTGTTTGACCGAGTTGGGCAAGATTGAGCAATTTGGGAGCTAGTGTTGCTTCATAGAATTAGACTAATTAGGACCTTCTGAAGAACGTTCTTCGATAGCTTGCACTTGTGATTAAAGTGATATGACAGTATTAGAAACAGAGCGATCCATAAAGCGATTGACTTTGATCAGAAAGTGCACGTAATGCCATCACGTTACTCTCAGTGTTGAACTGACTTGAGTAAGATTTAGCTATGGGTGCATTCGGTTGCTTCACTGAATTGAATGGATCATGATGTTCTTCTGAAAAATATTCTTCAATACCTTGCAGTTTTATCCAGTACTTTTTACGAATACTATTTAAATACGTTTTTTGTCTTGAATGTTTGACTGGCAAGTGGCGCTTTTTTAGTCGACTGCTGGGAAATGTAATTTTATCATAACTCAAGTCAGATTCAATTGACTGATCTGAATATATCAGACAAAAATCACTATAACACTTTGTCTGATACGGAGGTGGTGATAGCATAGGCGTAGGTATACAAATCTTCGATACTATACTTAAAATCGCTGCTATACTGATAACAATGATGCTTCATAACTGGATGCAGATTGAATTTGGAACGGAGTTACAGGACGCAGTTCAGTAAGAGTCGATGGATCCGCTGGTCCATCACGACAAGTAGAACGACGTTTACAATTGTACACACTGCTACCGTTCAACCTATACAGAATCAGTGTAAGCTGATCTCGCATTTGGTTGTACATATTATGAAACCATCGCTCGGCCAGCTTAGACTGTTTATATGTAGTACACACGGATGTGTGTACTATGAAGTTAGACCTAGATTTTTTTTGAAACACCAATATAATTGTAAAATTTGTTGGTTTTTATGTAGAGTTAGCCGAAAATTAGATATTAAGAATAGCTGTGTACAATTAATACTGTATTTAATAATTTTATAACACTTTTAGATTTCGAATAATGTTTTACAAGAAACTAATTAACAGAAAAAAGTAGCTTAAGTGCTTACGACGTACACTTTAAAATATAATTTGGTCGAATAATGTTTCATGTTTACATACCGACGAAAAGAAGATACAATTATGCGTAGTAAAATATAATATGTGCATAAGTAACTACAAAATTAGAAAAACAAATAAGACAAGCTTCATTGTATATTAACATGTTAAGAAACTTATCAGTAAAGTATTTTAGTGGATTACACTTAATTTTAAAAAGATGCGGCAACTTGGTAGAAAAATGTTTTATGTGATTTTAAATACTGTCTTTGTGGTAATGTCAATAATTTTGTGTAATACACCTAAAACAATGTAATTAACATACTAAAATTGTTTATTTTCCATTAAATATAATTTAAATTTATGGATGTTGTATAAATTTTATAAAAATCCATGAAATATGTATTTTACGTATATTCTATTTTGTAAATAATTTTCTTATTACTAATTTAAACGTTTAATTCTCAATAGTAATGAACAACGTTGTGTATGTAAACAAAATAACAATAATTTAATTGATTTCTGACCGATTTCTGACCATTTTGATCGCCACTGTCGGTTTCCATTGTTACAACACCTCACTCTTGCCGACTCCGTCGAACAATGTGCGTTGTAATGAAGAAACGCGACGCACGGAGCCGGGAGCGCGCGTTAAGTGGTCGTGAGACGTTATTCTACGTATGCCGCGCGGCAAAAACTTTATTCGAACTTCATAACTTTTAAAATATAGAACAAAAGTTATAAAAAAAATATATCATTAGATAGCTTACGTCATTATGATAACGAATTTACAATAAAATCATTTTTGTTACTTGTGATGATACAACAATATTCTACTAATGGGACGTTTTGTTTTAAACACCACTTTCTTCCAATCATCGGCAGTTACGTGATCACAGGCCTCTTTTAATAATGCCATCATCTTGGTTGTCGTAAATGGTGGAGCTGTATTATTTCGTGCCGCGTGTCCTGGAATAAAATAAATTAAACACTAAGTATTTACTAAAATAATAAACTAATAGTCATAATCAAACACAGTTATATTTATTACTAAATTTAAATAATGTGAAAAATTAAATACCTTTCACTTGAGCCCATATCATTTCAATGGCATTGTACTGGCAGTGATAAGGGGGAAGCCTAAGTATGTCATGACCACGTTCTCTTGCCAACTCATCTAGCTTGTATGTTTTTTGGGGCTTGTGCATGTTCACTCGTTTTAGTAATTCCACCTTAAACAAAGACGGATCGGCTTCTATATTATTAGTGTGAAGCCACTCTAGTATTTCGCGTTTGTTGTTGCTTGATGTTGGTGGTTTATTTAATTGAACGGAGTGGTAAGACGCATTGTCCATAATAATTAGGCTGGGTTCTTCTAAATTATTTAACATATTCTCAAACCACTCCGTAAACACTTCAGCATTCATATCCTCATGATATTCGCCCGTCTTTATTGATTTAAATGCTAAAAGGCTATTTGGCACGAAACCATTAATTGTACCTGCATGACAAATAATAAGCCTTTGCCCTTTACCTTCTGGTACTTTAGTTGACGAATGAGCAGTATCGTCGGTCCATATTTTGGTGACCGTGTGATTGGCGTTAAGCCAAGTTTCGTCCAAAAAGACTACGTTGCTCCAATCGACAATGTTTTTGGCTTTCTTCAAAAAAGTTACCCGTGCAAGAGCAACATCACCCCTTTCCATTATGATTTTTCTTTTATTAGCTTTTTTAAATCGGAAACCAATTTGATTAAGTAGGCGCCATTAAGATGTAACACTCCCATGAAATAAGTCTGCGTCTTTTAAAGATTTTACCAGCTTCAGTAGAGTCGGCAATTGGTTATGTTGATAGTAGTTGTATATGTGATTCCGGATAGCAGCGGTATCAAAACTATCTATATCTGTTACCGGTGCTTTATTAGATCGCTTCCTATTTGGGGATGATAGTTTGTTTTCTTCAGTAGAAGAAGCACCATATTTCTCCCGAGTGATTCGAGAAACGGTATTCCGGCCAATATCTAACGCACTTGCTACTCGGTCCAAAACATTGGAAAGAGGCAATAGCGTTCCGCCATTTTCTCGTTCACGCTCAAAGTAGTCCCTCAACCGGATTACAAATTCACGGGCTTGACTGCCCAGCACAGCCTTCTTCGTTATTTTTGGCATGTTACCAAAATATCAACGAAATAAAACCAACAGTAAGTAAAACTCAAAGCACACAACACGGACAGTATACGAAGCATACGCAATCGTACTGACATATTAACAATATAGAGCATGTGACGTATTTTTCTTTTTCTTTAATTACATTTATCTTTGGCCATAAAGCCATCAGCTTAATCCAAAGTATAAATTATTCTCTCATAGTTAAACCTTTAATCACCGACCTATACGTCTCACAGACGTCACAGTTTTTCGAACCCAAATAAGATTAAATTTCAACTCTACAAGAATCGGAAGTTATCAATACTATTACCAGTTTTCCGATTGAAATTGAACAAGATTGTGAAGAGGATGATTGAGGTACCTATGAACTGAGCCTTTCCGCTACTATTATGGTAGAAGTAGATTTAAATTGCGCGAGGATTAGTTTTACCTCAAATGAAGCTGCGCGTCTATAATGAAAGGATTCCAGTCTCCTCCACCTGTACAGCCTCCAAACATGCAAGGTATAATTCGGAAAACCTGTACTATTATGTTTTAGCCGTCTAAAAAGACGAACAAAATACTTTCGCTACAAATCCAATACACCAATGTGTCTTATCCACCAACACGATACCAAACCAAGATACCATTCCATATAATTTCACAAAAACTTATATTTATAAGAATTTTGAAATATAATTAAGGAATATTTAAAAAAAAATTAATCGATTAATCAATTTAATAAAAAAAAAATCGATTTTAACAATTTTATTGTGTCAATCTCTATTGAGATTCGTTCCGAGTCGCGCATACGATTTTAAAATTTATATGTTTATATTTTACATAATAAGGTTGAAGATGGGATATAAACCAAATATTTCATATAATTTTATTAAATAATAACGTCTAAATAATATTTTTATTTTTCTATCAGTTCGGGTTCATAAGTTGATAGCTTTTATTTTGAATTTCTACAAAAGTAAACTAAGTAACACGGAAAAGATCAAATGTCACCGTACCGTTCCTGTCTGTTATTAACTATAGCAGATATTGAATGCTATATGACTCTATAAACGTTTCACGACATAGATATGTCTGAACTATGATTAGAAACTTGACCAACAGATGCTAAACACATAGGCCAAATTATGTAGTTGGTAAACAGGTCAATTTTTACTGCTTTATATAATCTGTAATACCGAAGGTTAAGTAGTAGTCGTTAAATCTGATTTTAGGATTTTTTGTCAGATTGTTGAAAACACTCTGTTAAAATGTAAGTATTAAGCATAGGTAAAAATAGAAATTAGTTTCTTGTAGATGACTCGATCACCAAAATCGTTAGCTTTTCAAGTTAAAGTTAAGTTTTAAACTGACCTGACCTAGTGCAAGGGTTTTCTTTTAAAAATAAATAACAATAGTTGCACCAATATGCATATTTTTTTTTGCAAACGGTACATGCAACTAAAATCCCACCCAGCACATAGAGGAATGTAAAAAGCGGTTCGCCTCTACTCGATTCGCGCGAATTATCTCAAATGAAGACATTATACGAGCGAGCCGTGCGCCCGCGCCGTACGTGATCCGCCATCTTGGATTAAGGGTAAAGTTGAAGGTCAATAAATGGGTTAGGTGCTTGTTGAGTCAATCTTTTTCTGAATGGAATTATTGATTACCTGATATGAAGATTTTGGATCAAAACTAACTACTTATTAAAAAATTTCGGGTAACTACTGAATTCAATTAGCTGAAAATGTGGCCAGAAAGAACAAAAGTCTTCTATGAACCTAGGATAGAGGAAGGTATCTTATTTCCTGATGAATCGCAACTTGGCCTATTATAACGAAAGCCAGGCAGATTTAGCCAGCCTATTCTGGTCGTTGAAGAGAAACTTGACATCAAACTGGTCAGCATTAGAAGCTTTTAGTGATGGCCAGCTACCATGCCTTTTCTGGTCACAGAAGAAGGGCCATCCCTGAACTGTTATAGTGATGGTTTGTCGTTTACGTGCCCACCTACTACTGATGTGAATCTGCATCTCACAATTGAGTAAAAAACAAAGAACACAAGTAAGTGCTTGTCTAAGATAAACGTAACAAATAGTATCAAATTATTTTAAGTATATTTACATAGCTTCAAGCTGGAACAACAAAACGTCTTGACATTGACAGCAAAATGATTCTCGTAACACACCCTTAGCATTACAATCAGCTGATCTCCAACTACCATTATTAAGTCTGTTACACCGAGCCTACAGGAATAAAGTTGTATGTTCTACACACATTCTTAACTTGCCATAATTACTTCCTGTATTGATTGGTAATAGCAATACTCATTTTACCAACTCATTCCTTGGGTTTTGTAAAAGAAAGAAGCTATAATATATTTAGAAAAAAAAAGTTGGACAACAAGGCAGATAAGTAGTTTGATATTCGTCAATATAAATAGTAAGCCGGCGAGGCCTTGCAATAGGACTTTAAACCGCTGTAATTATTGTAGTCAAAGTGTGGTGATGCATGACAAATGACAATTCGCAATTAATGGTCACGTGTGTTAGAAGAAGTTTTAAAGAACAAAAATTCATGCCTAAAGACGGGATCAAACCTAGCAAAATAGGTACCATGATGAAATATAATATAGACATCATAACCAATTACCAATACAAGGTAATAAAGATACATACAATCATTATTTTGATACTAGTAATTAAGGCGTGTGCACATAGTATGCAATCAACGTGTTTTATATGTGAGAATGAAGGCAACAACATAATAATTGGGAGTGGTACACACTGATCGGTGATTGACCATAATTTAGTTATTTTGGTAGCTTATTTTGTAAGGCTTGTTTTCAACATCCTCTATTTAAGTTTCTTTATGATAATACTCGTACTTTGTTATAGATTTAGAATATCCGCTGATACCACTATAAAAACAGGACTGGCATTATATGTATCAACGTAAATGACATGCTATAACAGTATCAACAGCAAACCAGTAGATATTTCCAGTCCAATCATGCATACAAGAATCATACGGTGTCTGCGGTTCCCTGTTAGAATGGTTTGAATCTTATTTGTCCAATAGGACGCAATATGTCGTAGTAAAGGGCTTCAAATCTGACGTATATAAAGCAACTTCTGGCGTTTCTCAAGGATCCCATTTGGGCCCTTGGCTTTTCAATATATTCATAAATGATATAGTTACCTGCATTAAACACAGCAGCGCATATTTGTTTGCGGATGATCTGAAGATATGTAAAACCATAACCAGTTCGTTGGACAGTAATTTGCTTCAAAAAGACCTTGATGAAGTCACTAATTGGTGCGCAGTTAATAGCATGATTTTAAATACAAATAAATGTTATAGTATCAGGTTTACACGCAACCGCAAAATATTTAAAAATCATTACCTTATTGATGGGATAGCGTTACAGGAGATGACGGAATTGAAGGATCTTGGTGTTATTTTTGATTCTAGATTGACATTTCTACCCCATATAGACAGCATTATTAGTAAATCTTCTAAAATGTTGGGATTTGTAATACGCAACGGCAGACAATTTCGTAACCCAACCACAAAAATTGCTCATCTGGAATACTGTAGTGTGGTTTGGACACCACATTACAGTGTACGTTGTATTTTCTTGTAGGTTACAGAAGCAACTTCCTATAGAACGTCATTATCACATTTTGATATGGTCAGTCTTATGACTCGTCGACAATTGCTTGATATGACATTTCTTTATAAAATATTAAATAGCGAATTCGACTGCCCATCTCTTTTAAGCTCATTTAGCCTGCGTGTTCCAAGACGTGTACCTAGGCGTACACTCGTTGATATGGGAATATTGCAAAAGCCACCTGCCAAAACTAATTTAAAGGCGTCGTCCGCCGTACATCGATTGTCCAAAGAATACAACAGTATCTGCGGCGAGGCGGATGTGTTTGGTCATAGTCTGACAGTTTTCCGGGGAATTGTATTGAGATTGTTAAGCGACAGAATATAGTGGTTGTGATTGTAATTACGTGCATGTTTTTTGTTTTTGTTTTGCTTACTATTCTATTTAGTTTTTCTATTCTATTTTATTCTGTTCATAATTTTAGTTATAGTAATTTAGATTTTGTTTCCTTTTTTGTTTTTGCCTATAGGGCACACCTAATTTCATTATGGTGCAAGATGTGGCACCTTAAAATGTTGTGCATTTGAACAAATTTTCTACAATTGTTTTATTAGATGTAAGAGTGATTGTAATGGTAGCTATACACGATCATTCCTATCGTCCAATCGGCATGACACTGCAGGCTTGATCCAATCTGCAGTTCGTCCACATCGGGCATACACGATCCTTCTTATCGTCCAATCGGCATGAACTACCGATTGGATCAGTCAGACTTTAAACTACATTTTAGCTCATGGTGGCCATACACGATCCTTCCTATCGTCCAATCGACATGATACTGCAGGCTTGATCCAATCTCAATCAAAAGAAACGAAATTCCATCCTGCCATCCATTCTAACTGTCCTTCCGATCCAGTCGCACACACGGTCAATTCTAACTGATCCAATCGGTAGCGCCATGCCGATTGGACGATAAGAAGGATCGTGTATGGCTACCATAACAACAACTGGTTGTCCAAACAATAAATAAATAAATACAAATCGTTGATGTAGATTAAGAACAATGTGATCTCTAGATATTTTCCCTCAGATACACCCAAAGGGATTTCTGCAGATTCTGGCTATCAGATTCCAAGGATCTCCAATTCCGGAACCTTAACTCTCCAACGGACGTTAGTTTTCCTTGCTACGTGCCCTGCCCACTGCTACTAGCTATCTATCTCAATTTGAGTTCGCATTTAATTCAGCTTTCAAATATCACCACATTACCATGCATAGTTGCCCATTGTTTCACTCCAGAGAAAATGCAAGATTTAGAAATTAAAACCTGAGGTCTCGTATACTAAATTATGACGTCAGTATTCGCTCACATTATAAATTGCGGGTCATATAAAAATGTTGTAATAAACTGTCCCGGTTACGACCAGAAAAATAGTGGTATCCTTTATATAAAACGTTTAAAGGGTAAATTTTGAACAGTTAAATGTAGCAGTCTCCAGATTTATGAACATCATAATGTTTTGTGAGCGCGCTCTTCGGTCAAGAGAATTACTATTAGATACGTTCTTTTTGTTTAATGGTACTACAAAAGTGAGTATATGAATATTCTAAAGATTCGTATGTGAATGAAAAATAATTTTGTAAATAATTAATCTTATTTTATATACTTACGATATTTTGTATACCTATAGTTTACAAAATTCTATATTTTTTAATGTGTCAATTTTTTTATTTATAACAATGGTTATATAAAGTGAGCTGTTTTGCGTTATTGCCTTTTGCTTAGGTCCAGGAGGGCCGCGAAGCCCTTGCGTATATACTTACCTTGATATTATTCTCTCCTGGTCAATAGACGCTAGTCTATGGTTTGAGTTACTTTAATAATGACTATACTATATAATGACGTGTACGCACTAAACGCTGAATGAAATGACGCAAAATGGGACCACACAAAGAATTTATATACGATCAAGTGCAATAAAAACCTTCTAATGCAAGTTTTTGTTCGCATAGAAAGTTGGTAAAGTTAAAGGGTCGATTGCAAAAAGTCGACAATGAGCTATTAAGTCGGCCGCTCGTTATGTGAAACAAAGCGGCGCCGGCCTCACCACCTATCTGCTATTGGATTATGGTTGCGGATTAGAAAATTTTGGAATAGACTGCTTTTTAATTTATGTAGGTCAGGACTCAGGAGTAGCTTAATTTGAAATTGAGGTAAATCTATTTTTTTCTCGCTTTTTAAATATTTATATTTATGATAAACATGATACTTATAATGTAAAAAACGTTAAACAATGTGTTTGAAAATATTTTTACACAAATCAAAATCTATAAGAATAAACACAAATCACATCTTTAAACCGATTCTAAACGTTCTAACTTTGTTTGCTGTATTTTTCTGTTTGCTTCCGCCCAACTCAGTTATTTATTAAGCAATTTAAAATATACTTAAAAGTTGTTTTGCGATTTGGTATTAATCAAAAATATGACATGGAACCTACATAAAAATGAAATTGCAGAAATATCATAATTGGTGTCAAAGCTCTGGTAGGTGTTATTTTACATACATACTAAAGAATACAATAGTAACACAGATGTTTAGCAAAATTTTTTCGCTTTGCAGTGGCTTATTTTTGTACCATCGTCTGAGACACCGCGCCAAACAAAGCTTAAATCGGTATACCTAACCTAACATCTTTCTTATCCTGTCTCAACAAATCCAAGTAACAATATGAAACCCTAATGGTCGACGCGTACTCGCCTTGTAAATATGCTCGTTAGCATTTATTCCCATAATGACTTTATTATGACCGTTCATCTTCCTACAATTTATGTTGTGCACTCTATGGGCATGTATCTAAATGCTTTAGGGTACTGCACGTAGGACCATAACCGATTATCTATGTACAATAAAAAAGGCAATCACAGACAGCGCAATCATAACCACAAAGTAGATAATATAAGGTGAATGTGTGAAAAATATAATTACGTGGCATCTTTTGAACTTAATATAAAGAAGTATTTAACCAGCATGTCAATTCTCGTTCCTAAAAATCGTTAAAAAATCGGATAAGTTAACTTTAGTTGTCAAATTGTCTTACCTATTGTGTGACAATTTGACAACTAAAGGTTACTTAACCGAATTTTTAATGACTTTAAGGTACGAGAATTGTCATGCAGATCGGTAAATACCATTTGTTGCTTTGAACCTGAACCTTACTTGTTCTTCCATCAGGTTAAATATAGTCACATTACCATACATTTATAATTGCACAGCTGTTTCTTAAAAAAAACGAATTACTTAATTTACAGCTTACACAGTTTAATTATAAGCACGTTATTCTTTTTCTAACCAGATCTAAACGAATCCACAGCCAGTGTTGTCCAATCACAGCTAATTCCGTATAGACAGGTGAAAAAACAAGAAATACGTAATTGCCTTATATCGGCTGATCGACCATTTGGTTATACGGGTAATGATGGGGTTAGAGTAAGGTGTAGTACACACATGTCTTGATTTACATAGAATAGAGTAGAGTTTGTAACTTTTAAACTATCGCGTTTCATTATTATAAATATTATATAAACGGGATATTAACGCGCATTTAATTTACCTTTATTTTACTTGACATTTCGGCACAGGTTGCACTGGCCGTGGTCGCAAGCTGACTGGTGATGCGACGTCACAGCTTCGTCTTCGTGATAGATAATATATTATTATCATCTACCCTCGCATCTTGAGATGTTAATATAAAGTCCCCCTACACACAACACTGACCGTATCGCTGTTCTGTACGTTAACCGACCGTTCAAAACAGGGAGGTATTGTTTTTGATATCACTGGATTCCACGTTGCTGACAACTTGAAACCGTCATCCCGGTTAAAGTTATTAGGGAACTTTTTGATTTCAATGGCCTCGCGCACAAGTCTTGAGTAATGGTGGCGATCGGTGGAGATTACCCGTGGCTTATGAAACTCGATCCAGTGATTAGCGCCAGCGTTCACCAAGTGTTCGGCGATAGCTGACTTGTTGGTCTGTCGGTTCTTCACAGCAGCTATGTGCTCTTTGAGCCTTTCAGCAATGGTCCGCTTTGTTTGCCCAATATAAGAACTGCCACAGCTACAGTCAATCTTGTACACGCCAGGACATTGCAGAGGTAGGACATCTTTTGGTGAGCGTACTATACTATTAACCTTGGCCTCCGGGGTGAAAATGGTGTGTATTGAGTAGTTTCTCAACACCGAGCCAATCTTATCTGTCACGCCTTTCAGATAAGGTAGGTACGCAGGTTGCCTGTTCACTCCAGGATGTCTCTCTCTTTTTATTGGTCTCTCTCGCGTATTAACCTTAAATCCATTGTTCGTAAGTACCTCCTGAACATGGTCTAGCTCTCGCCCCAGGTGCTCAGGGTCACAGAGATCATATGCTCTGTTCTTTAATGATGTTATCACAGATTGAAGGTGTCGCGGGTGGTGATGAGACGTTGCGTGTAAATACCTGTCCGTGTGTGTAGGTACTTTGTCCAGTTGACAAGGAATTTACGATTGGAACCTTTGGTGTTTGGTGCATTAAATAGGGTACAAATAATTATTAGATATCTTAATTTTGTTTGCTATAAAGTCACATATCCTAAGATAAAATGTTAGGGCAAAAGGCAGAAACAGTTGGTTAGATTAGGTTAGTACGGTGCCAGAAACATTTGTGTACTCCGCTTTACAACTAGACGTATCGGCAGAGCTTTGTACTATAATTTACATAGCGTCTTGATTTTATTAGATTTTGATGAGATGCGATTCTTTGTACCGTACGTAAGCACGGGCTACATTGATCACTCGTTTATCTCTGAATGTGCTAAGAGAAGGATGACCGATTTATAGTTTTAGCCCATAACAGGATTGTCACATGTATGGCGTACTTCATTTGCACGAAAATAACACTTCTATAATAAAGAAAATTGAGCGATCAATGTTACCCCACGACATCAAAGTAGCCCCAGTTTACCGGTAGTGTTCAACTTCAATTAGATTTACCTATGAACCATTGTTTTATTGAGAAGATTTCGGCCCACTGATTGTAAAAATTCACGGACAGTACCATCTGTTCCCAAAGTAAGCTAGACTTAACCTGCTTGTGTTATGGGTAACAGAACAACGGCTATTAATACTTATACCCTTTTTTTTGTAAATACATACAATCATAATTATACATAGAAAACAATCATGTTCATGGACACAAAGATTTGCATTAAGCGGAAATCGAACCCGAGACCTCTGCGTAGCAGGCATGCTAAATAACCACTACGCCACAGAGGTCGTAGTGTATTAAAGCTATTGCTTAAAAAGTACTTTTTTAAATATTAAGTATTGAATATGTGTGTTGTGATGGACTATGGACAATCACCATGGTATTAGTAGTTTTTGAACCTCACGTGAGTATGTTTCCCTCTGACACTAAAATACATAACCAGTGCTTCATAAATGGGATGTTACAAATTCAAATATAACCATTAACTTTGATGCTTCAGCAAAATCAAATCTGATAAAACGTTAAATAAACGAGAATCCCAAAAACATAATATATCGAAACATTATTACCCATCACTTGCTTCCGAATAATTGAACTAAAAATGAGTTAATTCAACCGTGTCAAGCCGATAGTGTTACTAGCAACGCATGTTTTGTCGATAAGCTTGTATTTACGCGGTACGTAAAATGTTTACGCGTTGCTTTAAGTGAAGAAATGTAAACAAAATTCAGTATTTTTGTGAATATCAAGTACGTAGTGGTAATTGAAGTAAATAAAGAAATAGAGCGTGAAAAAAACATCAGTGATGCGTGGTTTAGTAATAATCAAAGTCAAGACTAAAGAGTCGAAGATATATTCGTAGTCGTATAGACAAGAACATTAAGCTTATATTATTGAAATCTACAACAAATAGTCAGAATGAAACAAATTTAATGTGTTAAATAATAATCTTTTAGTAATGTGTTATTAAATTAGTTTGGCTGGAAAGTGTCGAAAAAAACAGTGTACAATAAATAATTCTTTTCTATATAATTATCTTGTAAGCTCTAATTGTTTTTACCGACTTTTCTCTATAATCTGCATATTGTACGTTTACAAAACATAACATCTATGATGACAAAAGATGACCATTATAATTGTAGTTTAAAATATTAACTTAAATTAACACCTACAAGAGTACATCTTATTTAATTAACAAGTGCTATGAACGATAAGGCATATCATATTTTCCAAAGAGTTTTTTTTAATTAAGTTAAATATAATTTTAAACTATTTGTGAACTACCACGCAGTTCAAATTAAATTAAATGCAAGAAAATATTATTCTGCATTGATGAATAAAGTATTTTACGGTGAGAAGCTTGGATCGTTTCAATGAAGTTGTAACTTATAAGAGAGGTAAAGTAGAAAGACAGTTTAAGAAATTTTAAGCAAAATGTCCAATAAAACATACAGAGATCTATTAATCGAGACGTCAGAGCTTATAGGTGAAGCAACTCAAGCTGATGAAGCGCTTTTTGAAGCTGGAACTTCTGAAATAACAACCCTACTTCCACTTCTCTTAGATCTCCGTGTCAGATACACAATGTTATTGAAACGTCTGGATACAGTGTATGACCAGTTGCTCCAGCCACAGAAGCGCTTAGTTGTAAAAAGACTTTTAGAAGCATGTTTAGGAAGACTGATTGAAATCAAGCATGATTTAGTGGAAATGCGTTTGACTGATCATATTTTTGATGACGATGAGGTATGTTTTTAAATTCAGTGGCAGCTAACATTCTGTAAAAAAAATATTATGTTTTTATTTAAAAACGAAAAAAAAATGTAATACCTATGCAAAATGATCTATCAACAACTATAGCTGTACAATTGTACAGCAATGTTTAAAAATAAAAATGGGGACACTTAAATTAAAATAAAAACATTTTCTATTGTTATTAAAGTATCGCGCTACTTATAGAATAGCACTGCATATTACTCGTATAATGTTAATGTTATTAAATCTAAATAATGCTTTTCTGTTCCGAATCAGGCTTTAATTAAACTTCAAGTAACGCCATATGAAGTCGAGCCCTGTGTTCCGAAATTCTTCATTCGGGAAAGAGAAGAGGAAATTAACAGCAGACGGCAGTTCGTCCTAGATACTTTGAGGAAACTGGGATATGAACCTCCAAAAAAACAACCCTTGGTACTCACTGAACAGCAAGCTGTGCTCATCATACAAAGTCATGAAAGAGCTCGGCAGGGAAGACTAAGGTAATTGAAAATGTATTTATACATTTTGAATGAAATAAGTCAATGACTCGAGTGGGGAACATAAACTTTAAACTCACATGCATACAAAAACATTCACAAACACACACTCACACAAATGCAAAGATACACACTATTTCATTACTTTAATTTACTAATTTGATGAACATAGGATTTTTTTTCCTTCTTGCCTATAAACGTGGAACTAAATACCTCGCTTTAGTAGTTCTCAATCTTCACTTTTTTATTTAAATTGTAAAAACAGAACTTAAAAAAATCGCCCCAGTAACGCTTGATTAAATAATAAACTTATTTTTAGGGGACAATTCATGAAAGAAATTCGTCTACTCAAAGAAAAAGGAAGAGACCAAAAGGGAGAAATGTCGCCTGCTGCAGCCACAGCTATTCAGAAAGTTTGGAGAGGGTTTATAGCTAGAAGATGCACTAAGAAAAGAAAACGTGATGAACAGCTTCTTATTGGTATGGAGATGCCACCTTATATGGAGTCCCAAGCTGTCAAAAGAGCTGAAGAAGTAAGTTTAAATCATATTTTTTTAGGAAAGATAAGTACAACAAGAATAACTGGTTTACTTACTTATTTTATTTGGAACCAAGCTATGTATATTAAGCCCATGAGTCGGTTTAGCCGCCATTATAACTTTTAACTTAACTATTGCGTTTTATTATTATAACGGGATATTAACGAGCATTTTATAAACCTTTATTTTACTTGAAGTTTCGGCACAGGTTGCGACCACGGGCAGTGCAACCTGTGAAACCTCCATTGTTTCAGAAAAATATCGTAGTCATGTTGTAACAAATAATTTATTGATACCATATCATTTTTTACTTTTTCAGGTGCAAAGATATCGTCACGGTTTACAAAAGAATAAAGAAGAAGAATATCAGACGGCTTTAGTAACAATTGAAGAGTCACTTAGATCTCAACATGCAGCTAAAATGAACGAACAAATAGGAGACGAACTAAGACGATGGGTAAGAGAATATTATGATAGAACTGAGAGGTTTCCTGAAATGCCATCGGAGGAAAGTGGTGGAAGTAGAGCTATGTACAGTCGACAAGGTCAGTATTTATTTATTTTTATTAATGTTAACACGGTTTGACAAACCAATTACATTAACATACACTACAAAGTACAAACAGTAAATACACTATAAAAACAGTAAATTAAGTAAATTTTAAATAACGCTGTTTTGATAACCTTTGCTGTTAGCATTTTTGCTGATGATGCCTTTATCATGAAAATCTCAAATAATTATTATCTATTACAGAACAATGTTAATATTAATTTTATTTAAATTCCGTTCTCATTTGTTTTAACAACTATTAAGTCTTTTATCAGTTAGACAGTTTACCTACATGACGTCTAAGACTAAAACATGATAAAAAGTAATTAGGCGTAATATTTATTCTAAGGTACTGGCATGGAAAGTGAACTTAGCAAATCATCTCCTATATCCTCAAAAGACTCAAAAAGAAGTAAAGAAAGTAAAGATAAGAAAAGTAACAAAGCAGAAGAGAATGGTAAAAACAAAGAAGAGTTAGAAGATATCAACATGTTTAAATGTACTACGTCAGCATTTCTAAAAGATATGATAGGTGCAAATGAAGAGTAAGTTTCATAAAGATTATTTTTATTTTGGACACTTGTTTTCCAATATTATTAAAATTGTTTTGTCTGCAATATCACTTCTCATCATGTAAATGTCAAGTAAAAATCACTGAGATGATAATACATTTTATAAGAAATAGTAGGTTATTTAAAAATAATATTCAATTCTAATGGTGATTTCAAAATAAATCAGGTACGAAGACATTTGGAAGTTCAAAGACGACCTAGATCCGCATGAGACTTATTGCAAGGATATGATAGAGAGAGAGAAATTGGTAAAAATCGAGCGTGAAGTAAGGAATATTGTTGATGAGCTAATGAGAAGTGAACTTGAATTACTACAAGCTGCTTACGACAGAGACAGAGCACAGAAAGGGAAAAAGTCAAAGAAACAACAGAAAAAGGTAAATTGCATAAATATTCTTTACGCATACAACAACATCTAGTTCCAAATTAAGTAAAAGTTGTACTGTGGGTACTAGACAACATATACCTACTTTCAATAGTTATATTTTTTGCTTATAAAAACCCTTCAGTCCAAATATTCGTGTTATTAGACACAAAGAGATTCCCACTCTACGTAGCAGTCATGGACTGTAACCACTATGCTACAAAGCTCGTCAAAGAGCCAGTAGTAGTTCGTTCCACCGTAATTCAATGTGCGATTGAGTCTGTTCTATAATTTGATTATTATGGTGGCAGGCTACTTCAACCCAAGAATACTAAACTTTATGCGCGTTTGTCTGAAATACGTTGCTAAGCTGTAAGGCATTACAATCAAACCTCGAGTTTCTTTTTAGGCACGACGCGGCGGCAAGAAAAATAAGAAGAAAAAAGAAAAAGACTTAACACCAGATCGTACAACAGAATCGCTTTTTGAAGAGCTTGTAACAAATGGCATAATTCGACCTTACCCTATAGTAAAAATAGATGATTTTATAGGAGAAAAGTGTTTCGTTGGCTCAGCCTTAAGGGAAACAGGAGAAGAAGCTGCACCATGTCTTGGTGATATAAGACAACTGATAAAAGAATATTGTATACTTCCATTGGGATCTGAACATGTTAGAAACAATGCGCCTTTAGTCAGATCTGTTCTTATTTCAGGTAATTTTTTTTTTAGTTTCTTTTAAAAGTTTTATATTTGTTGTCTGATTACTCGGAAATATCTTAACTAATTTAGAAAACAGTAGAGAAATTTGGATACCTTTGCATATGCTAAAGTTTACTAAACGGTAAGGCAACGGGGTCATGTATGGTCGAAAACTAAATGGCTTTATCACCTCTAGAGTGAATGTTAGTTGCATGTCATACAACTATTAGGTTAAATATCGCATAACAAAACTTCAGCTAAAGCATGACGCTTCTTTGACATATCAGTTCTCTTGTATTAGCAAATAGTAGTTAGATATTTATAAAAACAAATAGTAAAGTCAACGTTATTGACTGATACTAGAGCATAATTTCGGTAAAACGTTTTATTCTAATGAATTTCTCTCTTTTTTCCTTATATGTCCATCCCTTTCATTTTCCCTTTCGTTGTCTAGTACCCATAGTACAAGCTCTGCTTAGTTTGGGACTAGATGGCGTTGTGTGAATGTGTGAGGAATATTTATTTATTTATTTATTTATTTATTTATTTATTTATTTATTCTTGCATGACGTCATTGGCACATATTTCAATTTAAAGTTTTCGTAATTATCCATACTAATATTATAAATGCGAAAGTAACTCTGTCTGTCTGTCTGTCTGTCTGTCTATCTGTCTGTCTGTCTGTTACTCTTTCACGCCTAAACGGCTGAACGGATTTCGATGAAATTTGGTACAGACAATCTTTAGACCCTGAGAAAGAACATAGGCTACTTTTTATTAGCAATCATATTACTTTTTGATTTCATAGAATTTTGGCGGGAAAGCTGTGTCACGTGACCTGTGACGTCATAGGTCACGTGATCTGTGACGTCATAGGTCACGTGACCCGTGACGTCACAGAATTTTGGCGGGAAAATATTTTTTGACAGTTGGGTCGTGACGTCATTGAATTTTTGACAGATGAGTCGTGACGTCACAGAATTTTTGACAGATGATTTGTGACGTCATATTATTTTGGCGGGAAAATATTTTATACCTCTGTCACTTTTGACAGCTGTCAATTTTGACAGATAGGCGTGACGTCATAGAATTTTTGACAGATGAGTCGTGACGTCACAGAATTTTTTCAGGAAAATATATTTTGACAGCTAAGTCGTGACGTCATTGAATTTTGGCGGGAAAAATAGTATTTAAACAGCTGAATCCTGACGTTATCACAATTTGGCGGAAAAATAAATAGGTTTGTACAGGACCCTCGGTGCGCGAGTCAAACTCGCACTTGACCGGTTTTTTAGCTGTGGGTCTGATATAATCTAGAGAGCTTAAATTCGTAATTGTCAACTTATTTCATCATAACAGCCCATTAATGTCCCACTATAGGGACGGGCCTCCTTCCTTGACGGAGGGATACTTGGCCTACTAATACCACGCTTGCAGACGGATTGGTATAGGGTTTAATTTCAAGTTTTCCTTCTTTTTATTTAGTGAAGATAATATTCACCTTATTTGTTAGGCACTAAAGTGACACACCTTTGCTTATCCTATCCTACTAATATTATAAATGCAAGTTTGTGAGGATGTATGGATGTTTGTTACCCTTTCATGCAAAAACTACTAAATGGATTTTGATGAAATTTGGAATATAGGTAGTGTAAAATAACAATTAAGCGGGTAATACCGCGGGCATCAGCTAGTATAATATAAAACAAATTAGGGTAAACCACCTAATCGTTAGAAGTCCTACAATTATTGACACTTAAGAGTTAAAATTGAGTAAAAAGAAAGAAAACACTGTAGATTATTCAAGTTCAGTATGATTATTCAAGTTCAAATAATATATTTATCATATTTTATTTATTTCATGTGTCAACAGAGCAACAATAAATTTATCAGAATCCTTTTATTGGCATTTTATTTTTAGTTGCCTATAACATTTATTATAGGCAACTAAAAATAAATATCGTCCGCGTGGTGACGGATTAAGAATACAGGTTGTCTCCACCCCTTTTTTTCCCATGGGTGTCGTAGAAGGCGACTAAGGGAAATAAACGCAGAAAATACAGCTGCTAGAGATGGAAAACTTGAAACAAATCCTTTACCAACCCGTCTGGCCAGCGTGGTAAAGTAGGCCAACAACCCTTCAAACATGTTAACACACCAAAATAAACGGCCCCCAGTCCCCGGTCGCTCCGCTGTTCCTGGTCAAGGTAGCGGCCATGGTAACGGCGGAGTAGGGGGTGCGAATAATCTCCGGGGGAGGTCAGGCTACCAACACAACCGACCTTTGGCCCTGGCAACATACAACGCGCGCACACTGCGGACCGACGAGAAGGTCGTAGAACTGGAGGAAGAATTGAGCAGGATACGATGGGACATAGTCGGCTTATCAGAAGTCCGAAAACAGGGGGAGGACTCGATAACCCTTAAGTCTGGTAACCTGCTCTATTTCCGGGAGGGCGACCAACAGTCCCAGGGAGGTGTCGGGTTTTTCGTCCACAAGTCTCTCGTGAACAACGTGGTGAAGATCGAGAGTGTGTCTCCGAGGGTAGCGTACCTTGTCGTCAGAATTACCAAACGGTATTCGTTGAAGGTAATACAGGTTTACGCTCCCACGTCTGCTCACTCCGACAATGAGGTAGAAGAGATGTATGAGGATATTTCCGGAGCCATACATAACTCTAAGACCCAATACACTGTTGTCATGGGGGACTTCAACGCGAAGTTGGGCTCTAGAAGTGGAAATGAGTGGAGAGTGGGGCTCTTTGGATATGGTCAAAGAAATCCACGGGGTCAAATGCTTGCGGACTTCATGGAGAAGGAGGGACTCTTTATGATGAACTCCTTCTTCAAGAAGCGTAACTGCCGCAAGTGGACCTGGGTTAGTCCTGATGGTGTCACCAAAAATGAGATAGACTTCATCATGTCGACAAAGCGCCATATATTTAATGATGTCTCAGTGATCAATTCGGTGAAAACTGGTAGTGATCACCGGATAGTGAGAGGCACATTAAATATCAATCCCAGGCTGGAAAGAACTCGGCTGATGAAGTCTACGCTCCGACCCACACCAGTCCAAATCCCCGAAAACTTTCAGCTCCAGCTACACAACCGCTTTAAGAGCCTGAGCGAGTACGTGGATATAGACGAATATCACGAACGGTTTGTGGAAACTGTCCGTACAGTCGGTTCCGGTGCTTTTAAGAGCACCCAGCACCAGAGAAGATCAAAAAAGATCTCCGACCACACTCTCTCGCTTATGGAGCAAAGGCGTATGATGGCACTGCAGTCTCCAGACGACGCTGAACAGTATAGGAGGCTCAATAGACAGATCTCTAAGTCGCTAACTCGCGACCTTCGGCACTTTAATACAGTTTGTATTAAAGAAGCCATTGAGCGTAACAAGGGCTCGAAGGTGTTCGCAAGAGATCTGTCTCTAGGTCAGAGCCAACTATCTAGGCTCAAGACTGGAGATGGCAGAATAGTGTCGTCAAAGCCTGAGCTTCAAGAGGAGATAGAGAAATATTACGGGCAGTTATACACCTCAACACGACCACCTGTTAGTGATCTAGCCACCGATCCTAGGGCTAGATTAACACGACACCATACCGACGAAATCCCGGACGTTAGTCTGTGTGAGATTAGTAATGCTCTCAAACAACTGAAGAACAACAAGGCGCCGGGGGATGACGGAATCACAAACGAGTTGCTGAAGGCCGGAGGAGAACCCGTTCTCAAGGCTCTTCGAAAACTATTTAATTCCATCTTACTCGAGGGAAAAACGCCACAGGCATGGCACAGAGGGGTGGTGATACTGTTCTTCAAGAAGGGCGATAGAACGCTCCTTCAGAATTACAGACCCATCACTCTTCTGAGTCACGTCTACAAATTGTTTTCGAGAGTCATTACGAATCGTCTCGAACGCACACAAGCCGGTTTCCGAAAAGGCTTTAGTACCATAGACCACATTCATACGCTGCGGCAAGTTATACAAAAGTGCAATGAGTATAACCGGCCTTTATGCTTGGCGTTTGTGGACTATGAGAAAGCCTTCGATTCGATCGAGACTTGGGCAGTGTTACGGTCTCTCCAACGGTGCCAAATTGACCATCGGTACATCGAAGTGTTGCAGTGTTTATACAGAAACGCCACAATGTCGGTCCGTCTACAAGATCGATGTTCGAAGCCTATCCAGCTGCAGCGAGGAGTGAGACAGGGGGATGTCATATCCCCGAAACTGTTTTCCGCTGCGCTGGAAGATGCTTTTAGGCTCTTGAACTGGGACGGACTTGGCATTAATATTAATGGCGAGTATATCACGCATCTCCGATTTGCCGACGACATCGTGGTCATGGCTGAGACCATGGAAGACCTAAACACAATGCTCGGTGGCCTCAGTAGTGTCTCTCAACAAGTGGGTCTTAAAATGAACATGGACAAGACCAAGATCATGGCAAATGTCCATGTTGCACCCACTCCAATCACGGTTGGAGGCTCTACACTCGAAGTTGTCGACGAGTATATTTACCTGGGACAGTTAGTCCAGCTAGGTAAGTCCAACTTTGAGAAGGAGGTCACTCGTCGAATCCAACTCGGATGGGCAGCGTTCGGGAAGCTAAAACGTATCTTCTCGTCCACATTACCGCAGTATCTGAAGACAAAGGTCTTCGATCAATGTGTGTTGCCAGTGATGACATATGGAGCTGAAACGTGGTCGCTGACTATAGGCCTTCTCAGAAGGCTTACCGTCACTCAGAGGGCAATGGAGAGAGCTATGTTGGGAGTTTCCCTGCGTGATCGAATCAGAAACGAGGAGATCCGCAGGAGAACCAAAGTGACCGACATAGCGCTCAGGATTTCCCGGTTAAAGTGGCGGTGGGCAGGGCACATAGCGCGGAGAACTGATGGCCGTTGGGGCCGAAAAGTTCTAGAATGGCGACCGCGCACCGGAAAGCGCAGGGTGGGGAGACCCCTCACACGATGGACCGACGACCTGATTAGGACGGCGGGAAGCCGATGGATGAGGGAGGCACAGGACCGCGCAGGGTGGAAACTTTTGGAGGAGGCCTATGTCCAGCAGTGGGCGTCTATAGGCTGATATGATAACATTTATTTAATACTATTCAATCACATTATAATGATTAAGTATAAGCAAAGATTAAAGTATTTTATCATTTTATAATATTTTAGTCTGACACGAAGTCCACTCTTAAGGTGCCACCAATTGGGTGGCTTACCAGCCAATATTTAAATTCTACATTTTCAGTTTTTCTGAAATGACAAGCTTGTAATGTCACAAGTAACAAGTTGACTTTAGTTTTAAATTATTTAATGGTTTTTCACATACAAACTCTACAGTTTAATATAGTGACATTTGTATTGTGTTAGTAGATATTATTATTTATTGCGTTGAAGTGAAAGTTTATAATAGATTGCACTTTTAATCTAAGCATAGTTTTGATTACGGTCAACCAATGACGTCAAGCTCACGCATAAACATTAAATAACGATCTTAATGAATTTGAATTATGATAGAATTTTTGGTCAAAACTGATAAAGCCATTTCGTTTTCGAGTATACACAAAAACGCAGCTCAAGTTACATTTAGGGCTCAGACCAAATAAATATTTTTTATTTAGTCTGAGATTTAGGGTTTTATCCATTGTTATCAGTACCTACTACGTTAGATTTGGAATAAATAAAAAATAATAAAAAAACCTTTCTCAGGTCCTCCACAATCTGGAAAGAAGATGTTAGTCCATGCGATTTGCAGCGAAGTAGGAGCAATGCTGTTTGACTTAACACCAGCGAATATAGTTGGAAAATATCCAGGAAAAACAGGATTAATTATGCTGATACATTTAGTGATGAAAGTATCAAGATTACTCCAACCTTCTGTTATATGGATGGACGATGCTGAGAAGCCTTTTGTAAAAAAAATACCTAAGACTGATAAAACTGATCCAAAGAGGCTCAAAAAGGATTTGGTGAAAATAATCAAAGGTAACTTTTTATAGACTATCAGACAAATCGCAAGCATTAATTTAGGGTAAGCTTAAGCTTCATGCTTATCCATACTAGAGAAATAACTTATTAAGTCTGACAGTTCTGTATAATCTGTGACTTCTTTTATTATTGAAATACAATTTATGAGGAACCAAATTTAGAAAAGTTTTTTGAATTGGTCTTAATAGAAGCTCAATAAAACATTTATAAAAACCCTGTTCTTTTTAGGTATATGCGTCGAAGATCGTGTCCTTTTTATTGGCACCAGTAAAGCTCCTTGGGATGCAGAACAAAAACTTCTATTCCAATGCTACCAGAAGTTGATTCCTATACCTCGTGCTGACTACGGAAGTATATCCTTGATGTGGAGGACCAAGCTACACAGAGCTGGTGCTTTGAACCCTCGGTTGGAAGTCTCTTGTTTGGCGAGGGTCTCGGATTCGTATACGATTGGTATGTTCAGTACAGTCTTATTATTTTGCTTATGTGTTTTGAGACACCGAACTGTATTTCATTGCACTATAGTAGAGTCTCCACTTAAACACAGTAACATTGACACATAGTTTCTAATATGTATCAACGCCAACACCAACTTAAATTTCTGCTTGAAAGAAGAGGCCTCTTACAACCAGCATGTCCATACTTTTAGTTGTCAAATTGTCCCACCTATTGTGTGACAATTTGACAACTAAAAGTTAACTTAACAGAGAACCAAACATTATCTTGATCTTGCAGGTACTCTTCTAGCAGCTTTAGATTCGGTTCTAACAACAAAAAGACGTCTTCAACTTCGAGTACGAGCGCTGACAGCCACAGAAGTTGCTGTACAACTAGCTTCCAGAGAACCAGTTTATGGTGAAAATGTACGTAGAAATTTTAGTTTTTATCTACCCATTGTGGTTTTACGCATTTTAATATCAATAATAAAGTAGTCATTCAAATGGAATGGAAAATGGTAGATAGCTTTACAAACATTTTTTTCCAAGAAGCTTTCTCTTTTCCAATTCCAATTCGTCTGGGCATTCCGGTAGGATATCAAGTTTGCCGCCCTCATTTCAAAAATCTTTCTTCCCACAGGGATACTTGTCTTAAGTATTACAATACTTATAAATTAACAGTAAAAAAAAAATTATAGGAACAATCAGCCGAGTCTTGGTGGTCCAAAACACCAATGGAGAAAAGAAGACAGAAGAATCTACAGAAGTTGGAAGAGCAACAGGGTGAAGTAGAAGCTGCTGCTAAATAGAAAGTCTTTTTAATAAACTGCAACTATTGATCACGGGAGCATGCCCTGTGGCTCAAAGACAGACAAATTCATTAACGGGTAAAAAGAACAATCAGGATCGAGTCAATTAAATAATGTAGCGTGGGTTCCAAAACCATGAATTGCAGGCAGTTTAATAGATATATTGGAAATAACGTTTAGCTAAGGTTTTAATTTAAGATACTATAGAAAGTAAGTCATAAAGTCATTAAATCAATGAATATTTTCATAAATTAAAACAAAGCGTGTGTGTGTGTGTTTTATATTATTTATACTAATATTATAAAGAGGTAAAGTTTGTGTGTTTGTGACGTTGTAGGCGGTAATCTCTGGATCTTCAGAACCGATTTTTTAAATTATTTTTGTGTTAAATAGACCATTTATCGAAGAGTGTCATAGGCTCTATAGTATCACGCTATGACTAATAAGAGAGGAGCAGTAATGAAATATGTTTAAAAAAGAGAAGCGTTTTTTCGCCGCCCAACGAAGTGGGCACGGGTCAGCTATAGTGTGACCACAGGAGCTGTGCACCCCCTGAGGTATGCGCGGCGAGGTGGGGGACGAAGAAAAAATAGGTGTCCGTTATGGTAGCGTACACGTGATAGTTCTGATAGAAAGGGAACTTTTCTTTTCATAAATTATTTATGTAAAAATAATGCGTGAAATTCTGACTAAATTAGTGTAGGTATTTACCTACACTAATTTAGTCAGAATGTGTGTAACACTTTATTTCCATACAAAATTCAATATTATCGGAGATATTAACGAATCTTAGGGGCCGGTCTGGAGTTATTTCATTACGCTATAATATTAAAACTACAACAACTATTTTTTTTAAATATAGGTACAGTCTGTCTATAAAGTCCTGACAAAAAATTAGGGTGCCACTGTGCTACACGTAGCAACCCTATTTAGTCTGAGAAAATAGTTTTCAAAACAATTATGTTCAAATAACACTACACTATTAGAGCACTTTTAATACTAGGGCATTTCTTGTAGGTAAGCCTATTGCATTTAAAGTTTTGCTTAGAACTTCAAGACTACAATTAAAATCCATCTCAGTTCTAGCTGTTATCTGCAATTTTCTGAGGGTTGGAACTCGAAATTTTACAAAAGTTATGTAAATTGAACATTTGGCTAACCAATTTATTATAGGTATAAACCTACAATAAATTTAGGCATAACTAGAAACAAAATACAGGTAAAAGAAGAAAAATGTTATATACCTCTGTCTATGTATTTTGTGAGGGAGAGCAGAAATATAGAAACATACATTTCTTTCTTTGGCCGGCCTTGCTTGTGTTTACCAGGAGTTTTAAGCTTTTCATTATTTTAAAATCTGTTATTTTTAAATTTAATAATTCTAATGGAATGGAAAAAATAACTACAATACCTAACTAAAATTTATTCAGTGTTAAATATTAACCAACAAGATATCATTTAACATGGATTTATTACTTGAGAAAGATTATGAAAAACAGTAACACGCATACATACCCATCAAAGTTGCAGTTCGCCTATAAACATCATCCAAATCGCATAAAAGTTGACCAGAATCGTGCTCCGCTAAACATCGCCTTATAACTTTAAAAATCACATCCCGCGTGCCACTTTGATTTACTCTACTCATTGTTTACATTGTTCTTCGTAAGTCAGTATTAGCTTATTGTAGATTAATGAACTAATAAAAATCACAAATTTGACGACTTTATAGACATATCTGTAATATATTACACTTACTTAGTTGATCACAATGTAACCCAAATATACTCATATTTTATTAAAAATATGCAGGTGATAAATAAGAACTTACCCCTTTCTCATAAACGCCTTTTAAATTTAATCACTGTTTAGCGAGATTATTATTTGTAAAATCAAACTTATACCAAACAAAACCGTAAGAATTTAAGGTAATCAATTAACTAAAATTTAAGAGGCGTTTATGAGTAAGGGGTAATCTGTAAAAAGTAATTCCTAGGAATACTGTAGTGTTAACGATTTCTAATTTCTCATCATTAATCTTAACAATTGGATTTTTTTTATTTAAATATGCAGAGTTTTTGGCACAGTAAACAACTCGATATAGCTCTTGTGTATGCTACCATAACGGACACCTACCTGCCGTCACGAGTTTTGACAGCAGTGTCATAACAGTTCGAACATTATACTTTTCTTTATGAATGTCATGTTCTTAGAGTATTTGATACATTCCGCTAGATGTCATTTTTCTCAAAGTTACATTATAAAAACACAAATAATGTTCCTATAAAACTATACAATAATGTAAAAACTTTCTTGGTGTTTTTAAAAATGACTGTCTTTTAATAGAAAACTGCTACAGCCGCTCGTGTAGCGACCCGTACCAGCCAAATAACTTAAGTATATTGCGTCAGATGTCGCTAGTAGCTACATCATAGACTGTTTATTCTATACCAGTATATAACATGTACTCTATATGTCCACCCCCCTCTCGCCGCGCGCATACCTCAGGAGGTGCACAGCTCCTGTGGTCACACTATAGTAGTCTTATAAACAGATACATAAACACTGTATTAGTAGTTAGTATTACAATAATTAAGGAAATTAAAACAATTTAAACTTTTAGGTAATGTTTATTTTACCATCATTTTAGCCCATAAAAGTCTACCTCATACAAATATTACCACCCTGCGCGGTCTTGTGCCTCTCTCATCCATTATTTCAAAATAACGGTTTATTAATGATATATAACTCCAAGGATCGTATTCCTTCAGTAACAGAGTAAAACTTGGTCTTCATATACCATACTAGCCAGACGTACTACCTAGGATGCCCGAAAACTTTTCCTACTAAAACCCCAGTGGCTAGTCAAATGTATAGGATTTAATGGCATGTATGCTTATCAATGTTAAGGGAAAAGTCGATTTGAATGCCACCCGTGGATGAGGTGGTATCAGCGTAATAGAGATTTTTATGTTTTTGATAATAATATGTTTTAGCTACTAAACAATAAATCACAACAATGTTATAAACGTCTGATTTACAACATCAATGGATTTAAAATGTTGTCATAAAGTACGTACTAATTAAATGAAAGGTTAAATGCTCGTACAAATTAAAATTTATTAGCAATCTAATTATTCAACCATCTCCGACTAATAACCTAAAATACATCCAAAGCAAAAATACGAATCACTTAAATACGAAAGGAGGAATCCGCGATCGAAAAAGTAACAACTTTACAAAGAAGTATTTAAAATCGGTTTTCGAACAGAAATCCTTGTAAGATTTCTAAGAAAAACATTCATCCATTGAAAACACGATTTTTCCATTGGTTATTTTCTAATTTCCAATACTGGGAGCCGTGAGACCGACCAGGTGTACCCCCTCTATCCTTTTTACTTGATTCTCTGAGCCAAAGTACAAGTTTGAAGGAGTGAATTCTTCATCTTTTTTCCTCCGTCCCGAATATTTTGGTTGCCTACTTTAAATGTAAGAAATGTGCTTTTGAGTGAGTTTTCCAGATTTTTGAAGTTTAGTTTTATTAAGCTTTTGTTACGGACTTTAAGGAAGAAAAGTTTTAAAAATGCTGCGTATCTAGTGGATGATATTTATAAATAAATCAAGAGTGAGTTGTTCCGCCTTTGAATTTAGCTATGTGTGGTTGTGTGGACGTATGTGCATTGTTATGAGTGAGAGTGAGTGTGTTTGTATGTGTGACCAGTGACGATAAACTGAGATTTATCATTTTATGTTTTATTAGAGGTAACAAATTGCAAAATACGAAGACAAATAAACATCATCCAACATACGTTTAAGCAACTTACAACTAAACACACTCTGATACACGAACATGATCAAATTATCATTAAGTCCACTAAAGACGCGCGTAATCAAATGTGGAGACAGCGCCACCTAGTTGCGCATGGATATTCCACGTGTAGTGACCATACTGGGTAATGTTAACCTGTGTTGTTTATCTACACGGCTACAGTAAACTGTAAAGCATTTTGAATGCAGTAATGTTGCTGGATTGGATACTAAAATTGCAGTAATGTTGCTGGATTGGATAATCAAATTAAATCACTGAAATCAAATTAGCTCTGAATCACTGGGTTTTCTAAACTCAGATCTTAGAGTTGTGATTATAATTACGCTGATAGGTAATTTGATTCGAAATCACTGCAACATTCTGTATTTTTAAAATAAATCTGCGTTACAACATTACGGAGCCGGTTTTAGATCTCCAATAAAGAACATAATAATATTATAAAAATTTACCCGTAATAATATTTTCTCTAATACAGGTTGCAAAACGACCAATGAACACGGCAGGCACAGGGCAAGGGAGTGTGGAGACTATGTAAGAAGACCTTCTTTTATGTCCAGCAATAGCTGTCTTTTAAGCTAGGATGATGCTGATTGATCCTCATGCATTCACAACATCATAACAGCCCATCAATATCCCACTGCAGAGACGGGCCTCCTCCCGTGACCAAGGGATATTTGGCCTACTAATAGCACGCTGGCCAGACGGATAGGTACAGGGTATAATTTTAAGTTTTCCTTCTTTTTATTTCGTTAAGATGATAGTCCCTTAGTCGGTTTTACGACACCCATGGGATGAGATGCTGCACATATCGCTGTCTAAAAAAACAATAGAGAATATAAATGAAGCCTTTAGATAATTTGGAGTGACATAAATTATGACGTATCTTTACTACACAAAGAAACCACTAACATAAAATAAAATATTAAAACAGACTAAAACACTATGACCTCAATTCAAGTAGCAAAAGCTTCGTTATACACGAATTGGCGTACCCACAATGTACACGTTCATATCAGAACGCATATGAATTTTAGATTTGCGCATCCGACCCGCGGTTCCTATGATTGTTCGTTAATATGACGACAAAATAGATGCATGTGCTGTTTTGAAGGCGAATGCTGAATCATGTTACATGTAACATGTAAATACAGTGTCATGACACTGTATTTACCTTCATAATTTTGCCCCGTGACTTCGTTTACCATCATCATAACAGCCCATTAATGTCCCACTGCAAGGACGGGCCTCCTCCCGTGACGGAGGGATACTTGGCTTACTAATACCAGACGGATTGGTATAGGGTTTAAATTCAAGTTTTCCTTCTATTCGTCGTGAAGATAATATTCACGGATAGTCGGTTTTTACGACACCCATGGGATGAGATGGGGTGATGGCATTGTATTCTTACTTCGTCACCACACGGAGGACTTCGTTTATAGGTATAGATTATTTGGGGACATGTATTGTTATAATTATGCTTTTACTTTAACTATTCCATCTTGGGAATTCAATACGGATCTTTTTTTTAACTCTTTTACCTCAAAACCAGACATAAAAAACGTATGTTGAAACCAATATTTTTGTTAACACAACACATTATTACCAAAGTCTACAAACGATAGCGATGTCTTGATTAATTTAAACTACACAATTTTTCAAGTTGATACCGGTGAAATATCAACCGCGTTATTTATTTTTTCTCCAACAGCACAACAAATACTAAAATATCTAACTATTGTAAGAAAAAAGTCTCTAAAACAAATTATATTCTCTAAACAAAGAATCCCTAACAGTTTATCAAACGCTTTCTTTTTAATTCTGTGCAAAGCAGTTTTAATAAAAAGCCAACAGTTTTCTATTTGAGTCACAAAGGTGAACTACAAAAGCGTATACAGGCACTCTGTGAGAAAAAGCGGTAAGGTTTGAGTTAGCTAGCTGTTGGCGGTAACTTTGTGAATATACTGAGAATTTTTCCACTTAGTACGTGTTCACAAATCCTTTGGAAAACTGTGATTTAGCATGTTATTTTAGTTATGTAGCTTTGCTGTTACTGTTTTTCTATTAAATTTAGAATAGTGGCGACATTCATACCTCTACAAATATTGTAGCTGGCATGGTGCTCGCCATTCTTGGACTCTAATCTTACATCAGGCACCATAGAGTCATTCTGATAGACCAATATAAAAAAAAAAGATGTTAAGTTTAAAAGGATTGTACGTTAATGTATTAAACATAAACTACTACCTACTACTTACTTAACCCTTTCACAGCAGACACAATAGTAAAACAGTGCACGTGTACCATATATGGTACACTGCACTGGGAACGTGTTAACTTTACCTGTCGCAGATAATTTATAGTGCTACGTCCTGTGAGTAAGTTAAGTAACCAGAAAAACATGAAACAGAAAACAAGAAAAAAACTCATTTACTTAGTTGCACATATAACTAAATAACCGATGAACAAGAGAGGCTTCACAATAGACATTTGAATGAATCGTAAAATACACCAATGTATAAAAGACATGTAACAGGATTATAACAAAGAACAATTTTTATTACTTAAATGCTTCTATTTATTTAAGCGGAACGCAAAAACACTCCAACAATAAAGGGAACGGATACTTACTTAGTCCTAAAATTGCATCATTTCATCGCGTACCCATCACATTACCTTTAAAATCATAAAAAGGAAAACATACTGAAAGTTTATATTTATTAAAACTTTATTTCATTACTCAATGATAAAACGGATACCACTTATAGTTAATTTCAAATTAATTCCTGATTTACACTCCTGGGATCTGTTTATCATTTTAATTTAAGTTCAAAAGTAATTCTAAATGAAAGGTCCAACTAGCCAACCCATCTAAAACTTTGTAAGCCAATCAAAACAATTACTAATCCAATACAAGCTATAAGTTTAGTTAGTTTTGGGAATTGATCTCAATCAATAGAGTTAAGGTGTTAATTATTTTGGCCGTCGATAGTTTTGAAAACTATTTTGTGTTCAGGGATTCCATTTAATGAATTTGGTTGGGATTAAATGACAGAGTACTGTAAAGCTCAATTAGTAACGGTTGATTAATTACTTATTACTAAAAATGTATCTTAAATTTTAGTGTTGTGTTGGATTAAGAAGATTTGGTGCTACTACCCCGTTATCCATACTAATATTATTATTATAAATGGGAAAGTGTGTCTGTTTGTCTTTCCTTCACAGCAAATCAGAGAGACGAATTGACGTGATTTTTAAGTGGAGATAGTTGAAGGGATGGAGAGTAACATAGGCTACTTTTTTTTCTTTTATGTGTCCAGTAAAGAGACCAGTGCTACCCCGAAAAGGTAGTATTCCATAAATGGAATATTGCAAAGGCTGATTAAGACAAGTTTTCCGTTAGTTTAAATGGCTAGTCTCTGTTTTAATTTTCTTACTCCCCTTGCACTGGAGTGGGTACTTGTCCCTGTCGTGAGGCAATAACAAGATGTTATGATTATAGAATTAAACATGAATTAACATAAGAATGGTTTAGCAACATTGGAGCTGGTCGAGATAAACCAAATGTTGATAGACCCTGTATAAAGTTAAAGTGACCACTCTTATATAAATAGTACCTATTTGAATATTACCTTAAACGTTTTCTATCGATAGTGTATATAATAATGGTAATAATCGATGTCTAAAATGCATAAAAATGGAAATAATAATATAATTTCCATGCAAAAGAATTTATGCGTGTACCTACTACCTATTATACATATTCACAGAAATACCGCACCTTATTAAAAGCCTTGGCTACCGTACTACATTGTGGCTTGCAATAATTTGGTATTACGAGCCAAATCTCATAGTGGTGGGTTCTACAGCCTATATATCCGCGCTTATCCCGTGTCATAAGCAGGTACCTATAAAGTAATAATTTTACGATATCCCACTTAAGTTCCCACCTCAATAGTGCTGTCGCCGAAGGATTGTCGATAAAGTGTGTCGATAAAAAAGTTAATACTATAGATTTTTCTTGCTTATAGTTTGTTACTGAGTAAATGAAAGGTTATGCCCAAAATAGTTGTACAGTTCCCAGCCGTAAATATTGCACATCGATCTATGGAAAGAGACACTAGGTCAATTTCGGCTTCGTATAGCGTCATCTCTGTCGCACAGTGTCAAATTATAATTTGTTTTAAGGGTACCCAAGCCCGTTACAACTCTATATAAACGGAGAAAATTAATAGCTAATTCATTTGATAACAATATTTTAAGCTCCGCCCACTAGCATGTTCGTGTCTGTGGAATGCGTATCCTTCTTCTTCTTACCTTAAGAGTTGCTAATAGATACCAAACTGTTTGTATTTTGTGCGACAGAGATGATGTTCTACGAAGCTGAAAATTGGCCGATTGTCTCTTTACAAAAATTGATATCCAATAATTACGGCCGGGTACTTTACGTTGAAGCCCAGTTCAATGATGTATTTATACGACACCACAAGGATACGGTATTATGCCAAGTTTTGTTTTTAATTTTAGTAGAAATAATATCTGCGAACTTTGCCTTACTCGGTTTTTACGACACCTTTCGGTGGAAGAGGAGGAGATAAGATTGTAACATGTTGCTTAAGGGTTCTGAAATGGTGACCACGTACCGGAGGACGGAAGTTGAGGAGACCCCTGAACATGGTGGACAGACGACCTAGTTAGAACGGTGGAAACCGATGGATGAGGGATGCACAGGACCGCGGAGGGTTTAAATATTTAGATAAGGCCTATGTCCAGCAGTGCATGTCATTAGCTAATAATGATGATAATTACGAAAATGGATAAGCTAAGAGTTACTTAATGTTTATATCGATAAATCCATAAGCACATCACTAGTAGATAATACCATGATGGGATTAGTCACTTAACACTTTATTTTATGATATTTATATTCATAACACGTTTTGTTTACTTTGTCCGGTACTTTTATACATAGTTTTACTATGTTTGTCCGTCTCATTTTGCCATAATATTTGTTTTATTTAATAAAATAAGTAATATTTGTACGAGGTTCAAGTACATTATGATGTACCTACCTCTTTTGCTGGCAGAGGTGATTATATTGCCACCTAATTAGCAACTCTTATTTCCTTGTAATAAAGGCCAAAACAAATAAAAAAGAGAAGTAACTTGTGCCTGTTAAAGCGTTAAAGACTGGCTTTACATTTCAACCATCTTGGTTCCTTGATTCCCATTTTCCAACGTATATTTTAGGCTTTTCACCATCTCCATGTGAAAGATCGGTTAGTGCTCGACTCTCGCCTATAAAGGCTCTAACGACTAGAAGACAGACTTTATTCGAGATGTCAGATAGATATTCATGAATCTTTAAAACCGTTCTCTTTCACCTTTAAGCCCGATTTACACATCGACAAGTACAGTAGCGAGTTAAGTAGTAAGTTGTTGAGACGAGACGCGAGAGAGGGGGCTACAACTCGCCAAAAAATAGGATGGAGATGTATTTAAATCAACTTAATCAACAACTTACTACTTAACTCGCTACTGTACTTGTCGATGTGTAAATCGGGCTTTAGTGGCCATTCTCTAAATAAAACAAGTATGCAGAAATAAAAACGTTCCACTTTTATGTTCGGTCTGTCAGGTGAAAAACGTCTTTTGATACGCAGTTAAAAATTACTACGTGTATCGAGATTTTACGAGTCAAACGTAAAAAACACTTTGATTTTTTATTACGATTCAAAAACTTTATTCGTAAAAGCAAGTGAAATAAATCCGATTGAAGTATTGCTTTGGGCACGAAGAGATTAGGCGCATTGTTTTTCTTACACACGTTGAATACAAAATAGCTTCTTTTGTACGAAATAGGAAAAAAGGCTTAATATCAACACTTTTACCTGTGATTTTGTGTGTGTTATTGTGTCGAACTAGCTTTAGATTAAAGCTCCCTTTTTCCTGTTAATCATTGTGATAAACAGTGGTTTTTAGCTAAATTAAAAAACCAATGTAAAGAAGCATTAAATGCTTCCTTCCTTGTTCAAATCATCGGTCCATCTGGCTGATATTCTTTTTATAAAATTATTTTAATTGAACACCCAAATTTTATTGTTATCCTAAGTCTTAATTAGTTTACATTCCGGATTACATTTTCGTATAATTTAAATTAAGAATTAGTAATAACTACTTTTCAAGTTTTCAAGCCAATTTAGTTAAGATAGGTACAAAAATAAATAATTATTATACCCATTAAACAATAATCACCATTTTCGCAACACTCTATAGATAAGAACACTCCCATAAAACCATCTTCTATTCCCCATAGCCACAAGTTATTTACCCCTGCTTTGATAAATGACAATGGTGTCAGTGCCGGTTCATTTTTCTGACCACCCCTTCCTTTCAAGGTGTTATGGGATTTGGGTTTGGTTAAATTGAGTATATGAGAAATGTTTACGGTATTATAATTTATATTAGTTTTTGGGGTTGGTGGTTGAGTAATGTCTTGGCTTATTTTGAAGCAGTAGGGTTGTTTTGATAGAACATTAAGTTGATGACAAAATAAAATCCTTTTTTCTTGTCATTAACGCATTGATTTACAAAAAACCCAAGATGCACATTTTCAAACAAAACTAACAGCCAAAAGTGTCACCAAATTATACATACGCAATAAATACGTATAGTAATATCGTTAACATATTTTTTTTTCAAATTCAATCTTACACGCATGACATAAAGTTGACATTACGGCATTTTTGTCTTGTGTACACGGTAACGCGGGCGACGCGATACTAATTTTAAAAAAGTGCACAATTTGAAATTGTGAGCCTATTTTGTTGCGGATGGTTTTGGGAAGTGGAGTGTGTATCTTTGGTTTTTTGTAAATCAATGCATTAACAACTTTCATTTTGGTCCCTCGTGAAGGAGGGAAATCTGGCCCACTAATACCATGCTGGCTAAATGCAAAGGGATTTTTGTAAAGTTTTTCTTCTTTTGTTTTCTTTTGTAGTACACAAAAAACTCCGTGTGATGACAGAGTAAGAATACGGTGTGTCACCACCCCATCTTATCCCATAGGTGTCTTGGTGGAACATTAACTTATTTTTACAACATTCAATACCAATATTATATAAGTTCAACGAACTGCACTTTATAAGTAAATTTAAGTCAACACTGCCTTGAAAAACAAAAAGGATTTACAATAGCCTTGGTAAAGACAAAGAGAAGGTAGGCCCCCTAAAAGCTTGACATTGCAAGCAGAAAATTGACTTAAAAGCGGAGAGGGGAGTTACAGTAAAATTGGGAAACGTAACACACCAAGTTATTGTGTCATCAATATTTAATGAGTACCTTCTAAGAGTTAATTCAAAATTCAGTTTAGTAATAATTCATTTTGTGAGTCAGAAAGCGATTTTACTTATTTAATCTACTTTATGGAAACAGTTAGATACGTATGCTAATGAAGTAGTAATATTTTTATGATGGTATCACCAGCCAATCTCGTTTCATGGGAAACAAGAGTCAACTTAGGAAAAGTTCATAATAGGTAATCATCATAACAGCCCATTAATGTCCCACTGCAGGGACGGGCCTCCTCCCGTGACGGAGAGATACTTGGCCTACTAGTACCACGCTGGCCAGACGGATAGGTATAGGATTTCATTTCAAGTTTTCCTTCTTTTTATTTCGTACAGATAATATTCACGGATAGTCCCTTAGTCGATTTGTACGACACCCATGGGATGAGATAGGGTGGTGACATATTGTATTCTTATTTTGTCACCACACAAAGCGTAATATATTAGTAAGCCAAATTTTAATACAGTGCAAATAGTAATGTAATATAATATTAAGTCGTTATAAAAGTAAATATCTCTCTGACTCAAATTATAGACTAACAAAGTATAAAACTCAATTTTATAATCCACTAAGATTTATTTCAAAGCTTAGTATAAATTCAAAAGGATAATAAATTAATGTTCTTTCTTAAATAATATTGTTACAAATAAATCTGTTTGTTGGTCAATTTGTAATGGTATTAATTTAATTGTTCACTAATTGGTTCAGTGACTTTGATGCGAAATTCATTTTGATTGATAAAGGAGGTCGTTTATTTAACTGCAAATCTTATTGAATGAGTTTTAGGAGTTAGTTTTGATTGAAATCGTTATTATTTGATTACCAATGTTTGTTATACAGATATATTTACAACTGAAATTGTTCTTGTAATCTTCATGTGATAATGGAGTAAGAATAAATGGCTAAAACAGCTTTTTTTAATCCCATTGCATTGGTGTCGTAAAGTGGACTAAGTGAAAATTCGAAAATATTCAAAACACATCAACTACAAGACGACCAGAGTGCTGAACGTAAGCTTCCTCCAGCAATTTCCACCATGCGCGATCCTATGCTTTCTTCATCCATCGGACTTCGATGTTGCGAAACTTGACCAAGTCGTCTACCGCATAAGGAATCGACTTACAATGCGGAAAATTAGCTGAAGAATCTAAAGTCTTCGTTCAGTAAGGTTCATCAGAAGTAAAAAGCTGTATCAAACATTATAATATACTAGCTGACCCGTGCCCACTTCGTTGGGCGGCGAAAAATACGCGTCCGTTTTTTAAACATATTATTATTTCATCACTGCTCCACTCCTATAAGCCATAGCGTGATACTATATAGCATAAGACACTCCCCGATAAATGGACTATTTAACACAGAAAGAATTTTTAAAATCGGTTCAGTAGATCCAGAGATTACCCCCTACAACGTCACAAACACACAAACTTTACTTCTTTATAATATTAGTATAGATTATAATATATGACTCACGATAAACTTGAAAATTCTCAATAAACAAATCGCGAAAACTTTCTCCCCCATCGACAGAGTAAAATCCCTTCAAGTCCACATGTCAAACCATCTAATATTTAATAGAAAAATCTTTACATTTCTTTATTTATGACACAGAATGTCTACGACTTCACGACCTTGTTGATTTATCGCCTCAAAGCTGCGTATTTCTCGCAAAACATAGATTATAAATCATAGCACAGATGTTTCAAATGTTATGCCTTGTTTTTGGAGAGAATGTATATGCTTTTTTTATTCTGTAGCTGCTTGTTTAATTTAAATGTTTAAATGTAAGTGTGACACTGAATATATTAGATACATTTATTTCTGTTTTGTATTTGAAGCAGGCATGAATGCTTTTCATACCAATGTAAGGTTACTCGTTCATGTAAAATTAGACAAGCAAGAAAATTACGAATAAAATAGGTATTTTAGTTTTTCATGCATATATGCATACAAAAAGAATTCACATTTTTTATGTATGCTTATATAACTATACAATATACATTAACAGAATGAATTTTTTTAAAGCTTTAATCATAGTTTCGTTTATGATTTTGCGAGAAAACACAACCAAAAAAAATAATTTTTGACCAATGTTTCCTTACAATGTTTGAGCGCAGCAGTACACAAATGCCTCTATATTATGTGTTTAGTCTCTCCCATAAACAAATAGAGAACTATTTTTACTATAAACACAAGTGAAGTTCCTATCCAAGGAGCACTAAATAAGGGTGTACAAAGTTAGTAATGGATTACAAGACGGTCACAAACGATACTTGGCTGTAAACTTTGGCTGGACCAACTAACTTCGTCATTTAATTTTCTTATGTTATGTATACTAAGGGTTCCTTGTTTTCTTTATTTAAACTGTTGAAATGATGAGATAGGTATAGAATGACCCTTGTGGGGTAGTGTTTTATAATCATCATCATAACATCCCATTATTGTCTGTCCGTCCGTCTGGCCAGCGTGGTATTAGTAAGCTAACTATCCCTCCGTCATGGGAGGAGGCCCGTCCCGGCAGTGGGACATTAATGGGCTGTTATGATGGGAAAATATATTAAGTTAACTAACTATAACATAACCTAAATAGGCGTAATCTAATTACTTACGTAGATAACGAACATGAGAGCACAATACTTAGCCATTGGAGGAGTCACGCGGCCTATTAACCAAATACAAAGGAACCTTGCGATACCATACATTTTATTTGTAAGAGAAATACATAGTTAGATGTATAGACACTTTGAGTTATGTAAGTATTTAGTCCGTTTTGGAAGAATTCGGTATGTAAAGTAAAAGTTTATCTATGTTGATTCCAAAACCATTTAGAGATTTTAGATCGGTAAGGAACAAAGTCATATTTATAGCGCATAAAACTGCAAGATTGTGTTCATTTTTACAATTTACATGAATTACTTTGTCTTTCATTTGACCTCCAAATGATGTCATGCGTCCGGCTGAATAGAGGTTTGTCTCTGCCTTCATTCCTCAAGTAACTCAGTCGTACGCATTACGTCATCACAAGCAAAACTTAAGTTATTAATTAAAAATAAAATTTAAATTTAAAAGGAAAAAGAAATAATCAAATTAGTTGCCGTTATGTTACGCTACGTTTGCCGAGTCGCGGTCTCCATTCTAGGGCACGTTTGCTCCAACAGCCATCGGTCCTTCGACAGATATAACCAGCCCATTGCCACTTCAGCTTGCTAATACTACGAGCTATGTCGTTTATTTTGGTTCTTTGTCGGATAACCTCGTTCCGGATTTTATCTTTCAAGGAGACGCCGAGGATTACCAGACAAAATCGACGACCTTGGTGGCGCGACGGTAGCGCAAGCGGCTGCCGTGCAAGAGGTTGTGGGTTCTATCCCCACGCAGGACAATAATTTATGAAATTCACAAATTATTGTCCTGGTCTGGGTGTTCTTTGTGTCCGTTAATTGATGTTTGTAAAAGGTCCCCGCGACACAGGGCATGATCCCTAGTGCGGGAGTTGTCTTTTTAAAAAAAAAAATTAAGGTTTACCAGGCAAAAGAATAAAAAAAAAACATTATTAAATATTTCCTTTTTCTGCGCCCCTTTGCCTTCAAAATGTAAGTTACATAATATCATTATAATAAGCAATAGTTTGAAAGCATATGGGAGGGAAGCCTCTAGATTTGTTCCTAGTAAACCCAGCAATAAATAGCACAAATACATACATACGACATCAATTGGTGGTCCTCGGAGCGAGAGTGCCGACCCTCCCTGTAAACAACTCGTTAATAATTGCTCTTAACCCTTCCTATGTTTTATTCATACAACCCTGTAAACCGAACTAGCATAATGAAAAGGGACAAGTTCGTATCACATTGGATGCTATTACACCGTAGCGTAATTTCCGATTAATGTCAATACCAAATATTGGGTTTTTTGATAAGAATTTTATTTTGTAAATTGGAATAAAAGAGTCAATTTGCATAAAAATTGAGATTTCGGATTGCAAATTATAAATGAAAAATCATGTCGGTCAAATTGTTGACTACCCTTATTGACACCATTAATTCTGTTATTTAGTACTATAGCCACACAATCTGTCCTTTTTCATCCCAAACAACTCTCAAATCAACCTCTGCCAAATCATTACACTGTGCAATAATCAGTTTTCTCTTCTTCGACCCCCATCAGCTATGGCAACGGTTTTTTAAAGATGTTAAGTAAAATTTTTATGCAAACCCGTAAAATGATTGTTACGTTACGTAGTGAAATCGTATTATGCCTATCATCCATTCTCTTTCTTAGTATTTTCACCTGGAACGATACAATATTATTTTTAATCCTGTCATCATCATCATATCAGCCAATTGACGTCCACTGCTTAAAATAGGCCTCCTCCAAATATTGCCACCTTGTGCGGTCCTGTGCCTCCCTCATCCATCGGTTTCCCGCCGCTCTAACCAGGTCGTCGGTCGGTGAGAGATATATTTAATACTTTTTGTTACAAAATAATAATAATTTATTTAATTTTCCTCATACGGTGTAACAATCACTCCATACCAAACTTATTAAGACTCTATCGGGCATTACGTTTGATATCTTGTCCTCCGCGTAGTTTCCACAGAGTGTTTTACACAAAGTTTATAGTGCCGTATTCTCTATTAATATTGCTTTAGATATTTACTATAGGGATGTTTGAAACTGCTCCTGTAATAGTCAAACAATAGTAATGTTAGCAACAAATTGATTAATTTGTTGATAGTCGTAGATAAGGGAAACTTAATGGCCGTTGGCGATAGTATCCAATAACTTTGTATTATATTGCCGTAGCTATAAATGGTAGGATGTATAATTGTATATGACGATCCCTGTGGCGTAGTGGTTATACAACATGACTGCTACGCAGATGTCTCGGGTTCGATTACCCCGCAAATCTTTGTGTGTGGATGAACATGATTGTTTGCTTTTGTCTGAGTGTTTCTATGTATAATAATAATTGTATGTATTTACAAAAAAAAAGTATTTAAGTATGTTTATCCGTAGTCTAGTAACTACAGTACAAGCTCTGCTTTGTTTGGGACTAGATGACGTTGTGTGAATGTGTGAGGATTAATTATTATTTATTTATATTGTGTTTCACGAATACTATGTTAAAACTAATATGTTAAATTAACGTCAGCCAGCGTTATGAACTAAGAGAACATTTTGCACAATCTTATTTTGTACTCCTGGTTGTTTGAAAAGTCGACCAAAGTAACTACAGCATACACGAAGAAGAACTCGAAATGATAATGATCCTAATATAATGACGGGCTAACTGTAGGTTGGTATACCTACCATCTTTTTTAAGAAATATCATAACATTGAAAGAGCGGGAATCGAGCCCGAGACCTCTGCGTAGCAGTCATGTAATATACCTATTGCGCCACAGAGGTCGTTAAAGTTAAATCTACTGTAACTAATGCACTAGTAGGTATATTTATAAAACACAACAAAACATTCCATACACGTTAAAGTTTACTTCCCTAAAAAAAGTATTTCTCATAAGGCGAATCATTTTCATTGACAAGAATTGAAGTTAAACTATATTATTATTTTAGAGTATTTGGTGATTCTTCGAGCCCAACATTTTCGATGTCTGGAGGTTTTTCTTTGTAACTAACAGACCATCCAAACTGCAATTATTTTTTAAACATAGTTTAGACAATTACCTATCTTGCACACGTTATTGTTTTTTAATAATAGTTTATTATATATTTAAAAAAAATATTTAACAGCGTTCTTCTGATTAATATGGTGTGTCCGTACCCCAGTTTCTTGAACGTTAGTAACAGTAACATTTTTTCTTATTAACGAATCGATGTGCGTTATAAATATTACGATAGAATATTAGTTGTTTCTTTACACAAAAAAAAATGGTACCAATATTTGCGATAGTTTTTTAATAAAAAAATAAATTGTGAGTGTCCGGCAAAAAAGTCTGATTCATATTCGCGCGCTTTACTCGAACGTACCTAGCTAAGTACGAAACATCAGGAGATCTCTTCTAGTGCTGGTGGTAGCCAGGGACTCTGCTGACGTGGTCACGACGTTACATGTGGCTGGTTCGTGTTGTTGCGGAGATATAAATGTAAATATCTGATTCATATTACTTTGGTTCACCTGTGTTTCTGATTACTATGTTGGCTGTTATAATTAACTTAAATGGTTTTCAAACATGAATCTGTTGGAAATATAATTCAATTGGGGACTAAAAACCTATGTATAAATAGCAATCCTTAATTGTATACGTGTAGTGATTTACCGATGTTAAAAGGCAAAATTTTGATTTATATGTGCCTGATTCATACGGTAAAAATACTATATTAATCAGAATTTCACACAATATATTGTTAATATGGCGGCACGAATAATGATTGATATTGTCAAGTTTTCAATGCCTCTAATAACTAGATTTAGGTGTGGTGATAATCATTGTGATTATCAACTGTGATTTTAATAAATAAATGACTGATTTTTATAACTAGAATTTCATTTTTGTTCCTAATTCTGATTTATATGACATCAAAAAATTTAAAGTTAATTATCTCGAAAACCATTTCATAAAAAAGTGTGCCTTTTTCAGACATTGTATATTAGGTTATCATTTTTGACATAAACATGTTCCAAAATGTAAAAAAAACAATTAGCCCATATGAATCAGACAAAGAATCGAATTTCGGAGAAACACCCATTGACTCTCGATAGAGGAAGAAAGGAGGAGTAAACTCTGCTTTGACACTATTATACTCGGTAACAAAACGACGATAGCATAAATATAGCGATATCTTGTTTACGACACGAATGTATAGTCTTTGCCAGCACTAGTACGATTCGAAATGTACAGAGCCATAGTACAAATATATACAGTATTTCGACTTCATAGAAACAGACGAAACGCGAGTTATACCTACACGCTCACGATAGCGGTGGCTTTGCGGAGTGAACAGTCGCGACTGTGCCGCAGTAACGAGCGGGAAAATAGGTAAATGTAATTAAAAAGCTGGAGGTGGGCAGTCCTATCGCATGTTTACGTACCGCGCAACCGTAGGCATTTATAAAAAATATTCGGCCGAGATAGATTACTGGTTGTACTGTGACAGAGCGCAGATGTGCATTGTAATAAGATTACACAAGAACAATAAAGATCAATTTTTCATGTGCATTTAAAAATAATTGTACCCGAGAATCTTTTGTTTAAAAGAAAAGGATTCTGAAGATTTTCAGTGAAAATGATTCTATTATAAACATACTTAGTTTAAGTAATTTTAGAGCAACAGTAATAAAACATAAAATAAACAAAAACATTCCAAGATCGGAGTCAGTCTTTAGTGTAATCTACTCGCATTTTTTACTATCATTTTTAGCTTTGCTTAGTTTGGGACTAGACGGCGTTGTGTGAATTTGTGAGGAGTATTTATTATTATTTATTTAAAACATTTGAGTTTACATAACAGAACACATACAAACATAAAAAACCTTAATAAAGTTTTACTCCCAAGGATAAAGTATAGTCATTAAGAGAGTTGAAAATACCCCACCAAGAATTCTCATTACGCGGTCACATGAGGGGTAGGACCCACAGGGATCCCTAGTGGACATCCCCAGACGTATAAAGGGTTGAAGGTAAAATTAAATTGGTTGAACATTTGTAAAAACAAATACAACCGTACACTTGTAATTGTCAGGGATTCTAAATGGGATGCCATTTTAATTGTGAAGTGAAGAATTGCGACCTATGTGTTTTAAATGTTTAGGGGTCTATTTTCAATTTAGTTGGATTAAAAAGCCGTGTGGTGACGGAGTAAGAATACAGTATATTACCACCCCATCTCGTCCCATGGGTGTCGTAAAAACTGACAAAGGGACTATTCTTGAATATTATCTTTACGAAATAAAAAGAAGGAAAACTTAAAATTAAACTCTATACCAATCCGTTTGATCAGCGTGGTATTAGTAGGCCAAGTAGCCCTCCTTCACGGGAGGAGGCCCGTCCCTGCAGTGGGACATTAATGGGCTGGTATGATGATGATGATGATGATATTACTCGTCGCATCCAAGTACACTCTTGTTCTTTCTAAAAGACCAATTACGTCCCTGTAAGGCTTTCTAAGACGTCCCCTACGTAACCTAATACTTCGTTATTACTATCAAACAGATTCTCCTAAACCATTGCAATTGTTTTACTAGCAGTAGTACAACAGTGATTACAATCATATTGTGAACAAACATTGCTTAAATCTGACCCCTATTCATATATGCATAAGAGCTATGGATCTTGCAAACATCTGTTTCTCTAGAACGTACATTTTCAATGCTCACTAATCTGCATGTTCCCTTTGTAAGCTTTCAGTGTGTTTCTCCTTTGTGAGAAAGATTTCTCAGATTGAGTAATACTAGAGGCGAATATCGAATGAATGTTGGTAAATATGGTTTTCATGTTTGGTTCCTTGATTTTGAACATGTTTATTTACTGTTTTAATGCTAGGGTTCATCTATCGTATAAAATAAAGTCGCTTTTTATGTCCCAATGTCCATATAAATGCTTAAATCTTAAAAACTACGCAACGTCTTTTGATGCGGTTTTTTAGTAGGTAGAGTGATTCAAGTTCAAGGTTCATAACTATGTATAATAAATGCATAATATAGTAGAGAAACCCATATACATTTAGAGATTTCTATATATAATATATTATTATATGTATTTACAAAAGAAAAAAGTATTTAAGTATGTTTATCCGTTGTTCTGTGACCCATAACACATGTAGGTTAACTCTAGCTTACTTTGGGAACAGATTGCGCTGTGTACAGTACAGATGTCCATGAATATAAAAAAAAAAACTAAATACTAATATGTAACGCATGGCTAGCACCCATAAAGCCAGGGTAGCCTCTATCAACACCACACATACATGTACAGAGACGCGGAACAAATAGCGTCTGTAGGCTATGCTAATATTTGTCGCTAGAGGGGATCGAACGTGATCAGGGGAGCACCCCTTACTGCTAGGTTTTAGGTAAATTTACATCGAACAATGTATTGTGAATTGGTATATTAAAAATAAATATTTTAAATATTCCTTATATATTAATAGGTATAGGTACCTAAGAAATTTGTCTTATTTTTTTGTCTTATTTGTCTTATTTAAAAAAAGACAACTCCCGCACTAGGGATCATGCCCTGTGTCGCGGGGACCTTTTACAAACATCAATTAACGGACACAAAGAACACCCAGACCAGGACAATAATTTGTGGATCTCACAAATTATTGTCCTGCGTGGGGATCGAACCCACAACCTCTTGCACGGCAGCCGCTTGCGCTACCGTCGCGCTACCGAGGTCGTCAATTGCTGTATTATATCTGTGGAAGCTTGTTATTGGCGTTTGGTAACTATTTTTGTGTCCATGTATATTAAGCTGTAGCCTTACAAACAATCAATGTTAAAATAAAATAAATAATAAAGACCTATTATTAGTATGGACATTCTTATATACATAGTAGTCTTATTTAAGTTTAAAAAAAAAGATTATTAACATTAGTTTTTAGTCTGTTCCTACGAAGCCATACTTAATAATACAGCAAAGATATTCAATGAAAATTGTTAAAACTTTCACAAGCACAATACGTTGTGTGGTTTGGCTAACACAAAACAACTATAGTGAGATCTTTAACTGGACTTTCCTGTTGTTAAACTTTATGTGAAACTTCTACGAAACAGGGATTATTTTCTAGTATGAAAGTTGTTTGTTTAAGACAAGATGCACTTTCTGAGAACTTGAACAAATAGTAATAAGAATTTTTCCTTTAAATAAACAAGTAGTGTATAGTTTGAAATAATAGTACTTATGCTCCATCATAATATACAACATACTTCGGTATAGTATGTACATTGTACTGTTACCTAGTAGCCTTGGTTCAATTTCTGCTTAGTTAAAACTATATCAAAATATTTTATATTCACATCAATATCCGACTAAGGGACTAACCGTAAATATTAACTTTACGAAATAAAAAGAAAGAAAACTTGAAATTAAACCCTAATTCACCCTAATTCACCCTAATTAATTTACCCTATTCTAATCCGTCTGGCCAGCGTGGTATTAGTATGCCAAGTATCCCTCCGTCACTAGAGGAGGCCCATCCCTGCAGTGGGACATTAATGGGCTGTTATGATGATATCATTGCATAACAAAGTTGTCGTTTCAAACCGTCAAAACATATTAGGATTCTGTCCTGAAATCTGTTTTCCACGTAGCAAAGCACTAATTTCTTCGTGCCTAAACAAATTACGGCTAGAACTCTGCGAGCAATCAACGCGCTCGTAATTAGGTTCAAACAAAGGCCTGCATCGGACACGAACTGTTTTGTGGATTTCTGTGTTTACTTTAGCTATGTATGGATTATTGTCGGTTGCGATTTACTTCTATATCTTTAGCTTTGATAGGTTTGCTGTATTCTATATTATGTAAGAAAAGTTAAAAATATAGTTGCCCTTTTAAGAGTAGTAAGTTTTCTAGAAAGACAATTACCTAGGTATGTATATTTTAGTCTTCCTGATTTGCTTGTCTTCGAAATCGTATTCTATATAAGTGACCACCATGGCGGCTGCAATAATTGAAAACATTGTACTTATTGGTGGGACTATGGTTGGCATAATATGAGACGATTTTACTTTTATTTGGCAGAAGTAAAACAGTTACAGACAAATTATTTAAAATATCGCTAACTCTTGATATAAGACACTTTTTATGAGACAATAAATAAACTATTCAGAACTAAAGAATAGGAAATTCACCGAAGGAGAAAACAAAAGGGGAAAAACAAAAAAATGCAAGAAAATGTTGGATCCCTTTCTTCTTTGAAATTGCACCTTGGAGCAATAACAAAAGTACCAAAGGGAATTACGCTAGATTTAATGGCTTAGATGCAATTAAGGGAAGACGCGTTTAGACTGTAATAAGTTATGAAAATGAAAAATCTCTTGGTCGATAGGGAATTAGCATACCTTCAGAGGGTGCCATGATGAATTAGCGGTGTTGAGAAATAATGCATTTGAATTAATTGGTGAATACTAAAGGGGAGGATTTTAATATTAGTGGAAAGTTTGTGGTTTTATTTATAAAGATTTTGATTTATTTCTTTAAAGTACAGGTACGTACTACTCGTTTCAAATAAGAATGTACATGACCCTGCGCCATATTGTGACGTCATCCAAAGAAATTCGTAAGGCGTCCGGACTTTTTAGTCGAACATGGCAGACAGAGGTCATGGACGCCTCCATTCTTATTTGAAACGCATAGTAAGTTAATGCATTTATAAAAAAAAAGTATTTTGATGACAATAAAGCAAGGTGGAAATATGTATTTGGAGAAAGACTATATCTAGCAGTGGACGTCAATTGACTCATCATGATGATTTCTATACTATACTTAAAGATACACAGAAAGTAATTATTGATGAACTTTGTATTTGAAATCTGAAGATATACTTGTTGTTAATAAGAAGGTCCATTGAAACAAGTCATCATCATTATAAAAGCACATTAACGTCCCACTGCAGGGACGGGCCTCCTCCCAAGACAGAGGGATACTTGACCTACTAATACCACGCTGGCCAGACGGATTGGTATAGGGTTTAATTTTAAGTTTTCCTTCTTTTTATTTCGTAAAGATAATATTTACGGATAGTCCCTTAGTCGATTTTTACGACACCTATGGGATGAGATGGGGTGGTGGATTGTATTCTTACTCCGTCACAGTCTTCTTACTCAGTTGCAGTTAGGTAGGTATATTGATACAAGTAATGCAGGTAAACTAAGAGAAAAAGGGAGAGAAAGTAAGTAAAGATCAACCCGAATTTGGAAAAAAATACCTTTTACAAATTTGCAAAATACCAAGTCTATTTGTCAATTCAACTGAATCATAACAACAGCGTAGTAGCTGTAGGCGCGTGTACCCAATTAGCGGGTGTGTTGTTAAAGGCATTTTCGTGTTCCAGCTTTTACCCAATTTTTTTTAGTACTATTTTGGTATACAAGATTTTTATCATGCGAAATAATATTATGCTAACTTTTTAAGTTTTTGGTACATGTAATAATATATTATTTGTAAAAAGTGTAGGGTTTTTCTTACTAATCCTCAGTTTACATTTATTTTGTCGCAATGCAGAGAAGTACGTTTCCCGTGATGGAGGAATACTTTCCCAACTAAGTACTATAATATACTATACTAATAATATACTATACTAATATATAATTATACTAATAATATGTTAGCCAAAATGACTGGAATCCTCGTTTAAGTGTGTTATTAAAGGTAGTTCAACGACAAAAGTCGAAAAGACGGGCGTCATAGCGAGCGTTGAGACGAGGCTCATGGCAAACGTCAAAACGAAGGTAAAGCCAGATGTTATGACAAGTGTCATTATGAATATCGAAAGTCATGTTGAATTTCGAGATAAGTGTCATGACATGTTTCGGATATTGTAACAAAATCCCTTTCATAGTGCATGGACGGGACATTCTCCAGTAATACCTTAAAGACTTATATGACAATACTAGACATTATTGTCTGAAAGCGGAAGAACATTACGATTAATGCAAGTATTTTGTTAATTGAATGAATGTTAAAAAATGAATGTTGAAATGGTTGAATGTTGAAATATTTTGGTCAAATTAAAAAAAAACATTTAATAAAGTTTTTCAAAGCGTCTCATATCTACACAACAAAAGACATCACTAAATAAAAATCAGAACTACGGACTTACGAAAAAATATATCTCACAATCAAACTTTTTCCATTTACGCGGTTTGAACAGCTTTAGGCGTTTGCCCTTAAGGAGTTTCAGACTCAATGAAGAACGCCGCATTTAAACAAGCAAAACACATTATTATAATCTCTTTTATGATATCCTTCGAAAGTATGCCAAAAAACCTTAACTTTGAGGTTACATGAATATTTTGTATAAAACAAATATTTTTAACTTAACCTTTGTTTTATCGAATTTGGTCTGAATTCCTTAAGGATTTGGACAGTTTTGTACCTAAGATAGGACTGTATTATTATATGTCATCATAGCAGCCCATTATGATTACTTACGATTACTACCATTATGATACTTGGCCTACTAATACAACGCTGGCCAAACGGATTGGTATAGGATATAATTTCAAGTTTTCCTTCTTTTTATTTCGTAAAGATAATATTCACGGATAGTCCCTTAATCGGTTTTTACGACACCCATGGGACATTGTATTCTTACTTCGTCACCACACGGAATATTACCTATTATGTGTAATTCAACGTAATTAATAACACAAAAATTAAATTAGTTCTGGGGTCGTTTTAGTAAAGAGAGCTAATTTTAGACTAAGTTCTGATTTGGTTTGAAGTTTGGTCCTAGCAGTCAGTATAGCTAGTAAAAGATACAAGTGCTTTTGTGTGCTCACATTGACAAAATCGCAAGAAAACTAACGGCTTCAAATGATGACATGTTTTTAGTGCATTAATACAGCGACGCTTAGTAAATACATCAAGAGACCCGGCAGCAAACATTTTCCAAAATAATTTTGACTAGTCTTGTCAAAATTAAATTAAATTGTTTCCGCGTAAGACTCGGGAACTAAGTACAATTTACTTCAAGTATGTTTGCAGTCATAACAAGTAAATTGTTAAAACAGAAGTGTATTTTACATTTTCAAAGAAAAAAGGGGTATACAGGATGAGCAGAAAATCTTAGATCAAACGGAACAGGTCAATAAATAGCGTCATTTGCAGCCAAAAAATACTTGATCTCCCTAATAGCTATGACAATTTTAGTGTTTTTTAAAGAGAATACTAAAATTTCTAATAGTCCAATAGAGTAAAATGGGTACGTACTTAAAAAAAAACATTGTTAAGTTGTTGATTACGAAACGTGCAGTAGAAAAATGTATTTGTGGCAGCAGGTACCATAATTTTTTAGCAATAATATAATATTTTTTATTGTAAATAACCCTAACTAACAAGACAATACTGTTCCATTTGCTCCACGATTTTCTGCCGAACATGTATCCACAACAAAGCTTTATCAAAGACACTAGATCTATTTACAAAGTAGCCAATTTGTAAGATGCCTGGCTAGCTTCTACAATGGAGGATGGACTTCAAAACACACTCGTCGCACCGCAATGTCCCTGAAACATGAAGAGCTCCTAAAATTCCAACAAATCTTTACAAATAAATGTTTGAACGATGACGAAGAACATTTCGTTTTATAAAATACTAGTACTTGACAACGGATAAACATACAATAAACATACATAAATATTTTTTTGTTGTAAATACCTACTACTTAGAAACACCCAGACCAATGCAAGCAATCATGTTCATGCACACAAAGATTTGCATTGAACGGGAATCAAACCCGAGACCTTTGCGTAGCAGCCGTGTAATACTGACTACGCCATATAGGTCGTCAAAAAAAATAGGAGAGGTCCTAAAATTCCAACAAAATTCTGGAAATGTTTGAACGATGACGAAGAACATTTCGTTTCATAAAATAAATAAATTAATATTTCTCACACATTCACACAACGCCATCTAGTCCCAAACTAAGCGGAGCTTGTACTATAGGTACTAGACAATGAATAAACATACATAAATATTTTGTATGTTGTTAATATCTACATTTATACATAGAAACGCCCAAACCAATGCAAGCAATCATGTTCATGCACACAAAGATTTGCATTGAGCGGGAATCAAACCCGAGACCTTTGCGTAGCAGCCATGTAATACCTACTACGCCACAGAGGTCGTCAAAAAAACATGAAGAGCTCCTTAAATTCCAACAAAACTCTGGAGCCGTTTGAACGATGACAAAACAACATTTCGTTTTATGAAGTTTGTCTTGAAATACTTAAAAACTTGCGAATATTATTATGTTTTAACGAGTTTTATGATTTGCACAAAATGTTTGTGTGAAGTGATGATGTGTTATGGCGTAAAACGAGATGAGATGTTCTAAATATTCTAGTTATATTAAAATTTTTCATGCCTTTTTTTCAAGTCCTTTTATAAGTCATTAATCTAGCAATTTATAAAGCCGAAATGTGTTACAGCTCTTTACAACCGATATTAATGCAAGTCTTCTGATGTTGGTAAAACATAAGTAGTTTGAAATGAAACAGAACTATTTTAAGCTTCATAATAGTTTCTGTTGGAAATGACAAGTATTGGTCACTTTAATTAATAGGTATTTCTTACTTCATCATTATCAACCAACGATATCCACTGCAGGATATAGGCCTCCTGCAAATATTATCTATATCTATACTTAATATTATAAAGAGGTAAAGTTTGTGTGTTTGTTTGTGACGTTGTAGGGGGTAATTTTTGGATCTAATGCACCGATTTTAAAAATTATTTCTGTGTTAAATAGTCCATTTCTCGGGGAGTATCACAGGCTGTCTAGTATCACGATCTATGACTAATAGGAGTGGAGCAGTAATTAAATAATAATATATTTGGAAAAGTGATGCGTTTTTTTCGCCGCCTAACGAATTGGGCACGGGTCAGCTACAGATAGCGCGCGAGTTGAATGCAGAGCTTAGGAATGCGGTAGTGCTGTGACCTAATTATAATTATTGATTGACATTCATGTCGATAAATTTAAACAATGTTTTAAGTTTAGTTTTATTTAGTACACTAGGTTAACATGGTGAAAAAAAAACAATATCATAATTATCACATGTTTTAATAATCATTTCACAAAACGGAATAAAAAAATAACACGGGAACTTCAGTATTACTATTAACACAATGACACGGCAAACGTACGACAGTTGACAAGGATGGCACTGCACTACACTGCAGGCGCGTGAGGTGGGGCGTGCGGATAGCGGGGGGAGATGCTCCCGCCCTTTACCTCAGACCCCGACTGCATTCAACTCGCGCGCTATCTGTAGTTGTAAATATACGCACCTTTAAACAAATGCACTATTCGGTCACGTAAGATCAAACGCGCTTTCTAATAGCTACATCACCTTCTTGAACGACGTCTCTTGTTCAATCAAAGTTGAAACTTTCATTTTTCTAAGCTAGTAAAATAAATAAAAGAAATGCAAAAGCAATAATAATAATAAAACGGAAAACTTATAGGTAACATAAATAGTTTCTATGTGGTTAACTACAAACGATACTGCAAAGGTTCTGGAAAAAAAGGTTAGACACTAAAATATCCATTAAGAGTAATCAACGTAGACGAAAACCATAAAACTCTTCAGTTACCAAGAAATACAGAAATGAAACGAAAAATAAAGCGGTCCTCAATAAACTAGAGCTTTTCATTTTGCTTCAGGAAAAGTACCCTCTCGGTACCTCAAGTGGCACTAACAAAAGTTTCCATCAACTGGACACGAGTACTGGCAAGTTATGAGTGTGTCCGGTACAAAAACGGGTAAACAGAATATTGAATGGGTAACAAAGAACGCAAAAGTGGCCACTGTAGTGGACAAATATACTATTTGTTCACGAAATGTTATTTGTACTACAAGTTCTACCTCGATTGTTGGAAAGTATTAATATTGGCAACACTAGTCGTGCTGTACTAAACAACAATGGGCTTAGTTGGTTTCTAAGCAAGAAGGTGTTGTTTGCAAGCTTACTCTTGACAGTAGTCAAGAGTCTATCTAGCTAGCGGCGAGTAGTAACTCGCCGCTAGCTAGATAGATAATATCGATTTAAGCTGCATGTCAATTCTCGTACCTTAAAATCGTTAAAAAAACAAAACCTTTAGTTGTCAAATTAAACAATTTGACAACTAAAGTTAACTTAACTAAATTTTTAACGATTTTAAGGTACGAGAGTTGACATGCTGTTATTTAACAATATTTAAAATTTAAATACACACTTATAATTAGGCTTTCATACAAACAAACTTAGACGGCTATGAAATACTAAACAATTTGACAACTAAAGTTAACTTAACTAAATTTTTAACGATTTTAAGGTACGAGAATTGACATGCTGTTATTTAACAATATTTAAAATTTAAATACACACTTATAATTAGGCTTTCATACAAACAAACTTAGACGGCTATGAAATACTAAACAATTTGACAACTAAAGTTAACTTAACTAAATTTTTAACGATTTTAAGGTACTAGAATTGACATGCTGTTATTTAACAATATTTAAAATTTAAATACACACTTATAATTAGGCTTTCATACAAACAAACTTAGACGGCTATGAAGTACTGGTTCTAGATGAATTTAGGTAAAATACATGCATGTATTCTTTGTCGAAGATGACTTCTGAAAAGTAATAGAATTTTAGTTGGCTTTTACGAAACCCAATACATTTTTTTTTTTTTTTTTCCGTGGAGGAAATACATTGCGTATACCTGTCGCCTCGGGGTTAGACAAACAGGTGATGTCGGACTCCCAGACCGGTCTACCGACTAAAGCCTCCACGATGGCCTTACTCAGGTGTTCCAGAGAGGTTTCGGGAACGCGATTGCATCATCCGAAACCTATCTCACCTTGCCTTAAAAAGGCTCGTCAAAGGGTACCTTGTTGGCAGCCCGCATACTCCCACGACTTATGAAAGTCGTACCAGCAGTGCAGTCCCCTACTGAACCGCTAGCGAACCCTGGTTGAGGTGCCGGAGCTGTTGCCGCGGCGTCGCCTTGTTCGAGAGGGATCGGTTCTCTCTCGCTCTCGCTCAGCAGCCTCCTTCCGGGACATGACTGTTTCGCAGAAGGAGAGCACGCACTTCCACCCGTCTTCATCCGCGAGCATAGCAGCTATTATTGCTGGCAGTGAAAGATCCCTCCCGATTTAGGTAACCATGACAGATCGCTCCGACTCCCATGCTGGACAATCCTCGAGAGTATGCTGGGCAGAATCTCTGTCACTGGGACAGTGATGGCATTTTGCCGTCTCTTCACGTCTTATTCGACACAGATACTCACCGAAACAGCCATGCCCAGTGAGTATCTGTGTTAACCTGAATGTGACCCTACCTCGTTTCCTTTTCATCCAGGTTTCAAAATTCGGCAATATGTCAGCGACGGCGCGTTGGCGTATATACTGAGGCTCCTCTAGTCGTATTCGCCACTCCCGAAGAGCATCTCTATGAGCTTCTCCCCGCAGCATGACAAGGGACTCGGACGACCTCTCCCCGTCTCCAACCATGCGGATTGAACGCGTCTGGCAATAAATCTTCTCGTCCATCTCAGCCAATATGTACGAAACCCAATACCTAATATGACCATATTCATACACTAGATGTTTTATAAATTAAAACTTTTTCCTGATACAGTTAAATCTTTATTAATTAATGCATACCAATAGTAGGGGACACTCAGTACAGACATGGGAAGCACTGTTAAGAAAATGGCCGGGATTTTGCATTTCCCGTGCTACGAAATTTCAGTGGGTAGGTTTAGTAACACGATATTTTGTTACATATAGGAAGCCAGACAGAATAAAAATAGCACTAGCATGTCTTGCATCATTAAAAGGTTCTATGTTTTGGTTTGTTTCGTTATGAGTGTAGTTTTTGTTCTTGTTTGTTTTTTGGAGATGTAAATTGATGTTATCAAGGAAACAGCTGCTTTAAACAATACTTTGTGTTTACCAGAAAAATATCTAGTAGTTATGGAATCTATTATAAGATTATGGAATATTAATGTGTTGCATATTTAATCCGAGGAATCAAAAGATTGTTGAAAGTGTAAAAAAAGAGTTGGGAAGCAGACCCTTGACTTGGGACCTCTGGATGTAACCGGAAAGTGAGAAAAATCGTAATAATGTATTAATTATGCGAGGTTGCAATAATGTATCTTTTACACAAATTTAGTCTTCCATATCTATCCATATCAGCCTAGGACCTCCACTACTAGACAAAGGCTTAAAATAAATAATATAGTTATTCTTATTAAAAAAAAATAGAGTTTTAAAGCAACAGAAAATAATATTGTCATGTTCATGCCTAGTTATAAACTCCTTTATCATATCAAATTGCCCAATTTAGGAAAACAAAATAAGTATACGTAAAAAAGGAAAAAAAAAACCTACAAAATTTAAACAATATGCTGGCGTCATCCTTAGTACCAATACTTCACGAAAAAATAAAAACAGGGGTGCAAATCTGTCTCAAGGGTGTGAAATCGAAATTACTGTTCACCCCACACCATTTGTCGATTCAGAAAAAATATGTCCCCGAAAGCATTTGGTGTTTGATGGCCGTATTGTTCAATTTATTGTTACTGCCAATTCGTGATGTTTGAGCCAAATTGAGACATTTTGAGTCTCTTGGGAGTTTTGGAAATAGTTGATACTGTATTGGATACAAAAATTATGTGTGCTGAGGTGTTCAAAACGTGTTTGAAGATAGGTTAGGCTAAAAAAAGTAGTAACTTTTATGGAATTTGTAATGCAGTATGTCTTAAATACATATAGTTTACTTACTGCAATGGATAAATATACTACACTAAGACTAAGGACGTCTCTTTTTGTCTTCTCTGTACATAAAAAAAACTATGATATTAATAATACTCATAGACATGTGTGGACCATAGTGCTGGAAATGAATTTAAAAGTGTGTGATTGTGCCTCGATGCGATGTTGTCATAATATAGGTCTAGAACCTAGTGCAGACTCCAGCTTTTAAAAAGGTTAAATCTTAAGCTCAGTATTTACTCAACTTTATTTGTACCCCACTTATCGAGAAAAAAACAAAAAAATTAAATATAAAAATTTAATTACTTACTTTTCAGTTTTAATTTACTGATAAAGACATTTATGTTAATTTATTTAACTAACCACTAAAACACACACAACACTAAAAAGTATATTCCAGTGAAATATTATATTCCCTGTTCAAATTAAAAAAAAGCAAAAAAATCTTGGCAGCGGTGGGATGCGAACCCACGCCTCCGAAGAGACTGGTGCCTTAAACCAGCGCCTTAGGGCCAGATTCAGAGACCGCGCTTTGACTTTACTTTAGCAAAGTCTAGTTATTATCTCTGAATTTGAACAACATTAAAGTAATTTTTCGCATGAAAAAGTTTACTTTCATTATTTATTACTACAAAGTAAACTTTTCATGCGAAAAGATTACTTTAATGTTGTTCAAATTCAGAGATAATAACTAGACTTTGCTAAAGTAAAGTCAAAGTGCGGTCTCTGAATCTGGCCCTTAGACCGCTCGGCCACGCTACCATTGAAATGAGCTGTCAAAATTAGACTCCTGTTGGTATTGTTTTTTTTTAATTTTGACATGGTATCATTAGCGACATATTTTATAGGTATTTAATTACATTTTAATCTTTAAACAGATACATACAATAATGTAAAGTATTGTGCATGTGGTGAACTAAGTAGGTGTAGATAATGTCTATTAAGGAGTAATGATTATTTTTATTAACACAGAAAAAATAGTTGTGACGTAGGACTTTATTCACCACTAACTGACCCGTGCCCACTTCGTTAGGCGGCAAAAAACACGCGTCACTTTTTTAAACATATTTCATTACTTCTCCACTCCTATTAGTCATAGCATGATACTATATAGCCTTATGACACTTCCCGATAAATGGACTATTCAACACAGAAAGAATTTTTAAAATCGGTTTAGTAGATCCAGAGATTACCCCCTACAACGTCACAAACACACAAACTTTACCTCTTTATAATATTAGTATAGATAAATATTATATTTTTTTAGTTAATGATTCTAAGTAAATATAGATTCAATAAATAATGTTATCGAAACCTCTTGTTATAGCAATCTGTTTTGTTAATATGCAGACATACCAACTATACATCGTATTAGTAAACACATCTACCATAACTCGAAGCTGAATTACGAAACTAAGATTTGAATTGGTGCCAAATTTTGGGTCGCATTAGATTTAGTTCTAGCAAATTAATGGAGAGCTTATGACTGATTACTACTATTATATAAGAGCCATTTATTATTCCTTATGGTGTCGGAGCCAGAATTCAAGATGTCACCAACCCATCTAATTCCGTGATATCAAAGGGTAATAAAGTCTTCGAATACCATGATTAATTTTTCAATATACCTACGTTTTAAAATAAAATAAATAATGATAGATATAAATAATTTGCATTTTAAATGAAAAATTAAAATAATCCCAATTTTTTTAATATAATTATTATAATTCTAAGAACACTTCAAATTTACTGGAATGCTTTTTTCATTCGACATTTATAATGAAGACGTTTAATTGACCATGCTTATATCGCATTGTTTTACCTACATAAGTACACACAATATAAATTAACAACTCAACACAACATTTTCAGTCACTCTTTCATCAAAGTAGGTAAATAAAAATAAACCAGAACTTTACTAAGTCAGAACAAACACGTGAAAAGAGAAACATTTCCTACAACTAACAGCACAGGAAGACGCAGGATTAGCGGGTGAAATGGACTACTCCACAAAATTATTGCGCACTTACTACACAGGTGGAAATGTAAGGCGAATTGTACTTTTATTGTGTTTTAGATACATTTTTGCTTTTACTAAGTGGTACTACTCTGTTGTTTTTTTGTTTTAAATAAAAGAGAGAGCTTTGGTTAAGGTATCATTAAGATCTTTCTGTTTTGAATTTAAAGGGTGTGTTAATAGCTATAGGCCGACCGCTTATCTCAGTCCCCGCCTGCGGTATGAAAGGGACGAGGGAGCGGGGTAGCAGTGTACGTTATGGTAGCGTACACAAGAGCTATATCGAGTTGGTTCTATGTCAAATTAAATAAATTTTTACAAAAAAAAAAACTGACTTCAAAGACAAAAATTGACAACACTAAAAAGTAAAAAAATAATTAAATGCTGACCGCTTAACTCTGACCTCGCCTGCGGGGTGACTGGGGGGCGGGGAATGACGACAAAGGGGATCGCGCGGGGATTGCACGGGTGGCACAATTAACCATAACTTCCAATGAAGTTGGTATAAGTCGCAAAATGATCGCACCGATTATTGACGAGATTGCACCGATAATTTGCCATATCTTAAATTTCACTCTCTTTCTTCCTTGTTATATGTATGTCATCATTCCCCTGCCTGCATCAAATAGTTTTAAAAATAAGGACAGAGAAAAACAGAAATAAACCTGACAGGAGGGCGCTTTCGTGTTTGTCAATCTTCTTTCAAATTGTATGCCGAAAATTAGTTATTAAAAATACGGCATTACGGAGAGGTTTTTTATTTTTCTGGTCAGGCTTTAAATTGTTTAACGCCTTTTTTCTCTAAGAAATTACGAATTTAAGTGGCAAGATGACGCCACCGTCTTTGAAATTTGAAAATTTTATAGAAGACGGACTAGCATGCTTGCTGCACAACCAGCTGTCACACGTCAACTGTGGTTGCTTTGTTGCTACACACGAGATTATGATGAGCCGGTGTATCTTCGGACACAAAATAGGTAGCCAGGCCAAGCAAATGGCATTCAATGTGTACGAATACTTTAGAAAAAAAAAATTGGACCCAAATACTGTTGAATTTCAGCAAGATATTAATTTGAAAAAAACTGTAGCAGAAATTACTGGACTATCTGAAAAATCTGTCAGTAGGATTGTACAAGAAGGAAAAATTTTAATAGATAATAACGACCGTTTTAAATCACCGATAAAATCTAAGCAAAGCAGAAGGAAGCGATTAGATGTAGACGATTTTACAAAAGGGGTGGTAAGAAGGAAAATAACTCAATTTTACACGTTTTACAAAAAAATACCAACTCTTAAGACGTTAAATGCTGCACTCAAAGAAGAAGGTATATTACACTGCGGCAAAGAATATTTAAGGCTGTTATTACACAATCTGCGTTTTAAATTTCGGAGATGTCAATCCAAAAGGACTTTTCTTATAGAACAACCTAATATAACTTCTTGGAGATGGAAATATCTCAATGCCATAAAAAACTATCGTAACGAAGGAAGAACTATATTATATCTTGACGAAACGTATGTCAATTCCTCTCACAATGTGTCAAAGTGTTGGCAATCAAAGGACGAACGCGGAGTTCTTACTCATATAGGTAAAGGACCACGTTTGATCATAGTTCATTGTGGAGGTCAAACTGGCTTTGTGAATAACGCCTTATTGATTTTTAAGTCCAAATGTAAAACTGGAGATTACCACAATGATATGAATTTTGAAAATTTTAATAAATGGGTCAAAGAAAAACTTTTGCCAAATATACCGCCAAGGTCTGTGATAGTAATGGATAACGCAGCATATCATTCCGTTCGGGAGGATAAAAAGCCAAGCATGTCTTGTACCAAAGCAATGATGCTTGAGTGGCTTACACGACACAACGTACCACATGATGAAAAACTTAGAAAATGTGACTTGGTGAAGATAATTAAAATGCATAATTTTGAAGACATTTATAAAATTGACGAATTATTGAAGGCAAATGGACATGATGTGCTGCGTTTACCTCCATACCACCCAGACTTAAACCCAATTGAGTTAGTATGGGGAGAAATAAAAGGACAATTAGCTCAAACAACCATCGATACCAACTTGGACGAAAAAAAAAAATCATTAGAGGAACTGTTTAGCAAATACTCCGTTGAGAAATGGAGAAACTGCGTCAATCACATTATTAAGATAGAAGACGAGTATAACAAAAACGACGGTATTTTAGATGATGCCGTAGATAGGTTAATTATAAATTTCAATGAAGATTCCGATACCAGTAGTACAAATCTCGAATCAAATGAAAGTGACACAGATAATATGGATATAAGTTAATTTTAACCGGTTGCGCAAGGAGACGTTTTTAATTTATTTTATTATGATTTCTTTTAAAAGTCCAACTTTTATTTTTTTTTATTAAACAATTACATTACAATTTTTAGAGGTTGTAGTGTTATTTAGCCATTATACTTAACAATTTATTATTCAGTAGTAAAATAAACCTATCCTAATATATTTATAAAATAAAAGTTTGAATGATGTCACGTGTCTTGAGATGGGATAAGTATTATTTAAGATAGCGCTTGATCTCTTTATTAGAACAGTCCAATACAAATCAGGGGTCATGAAAAATGGTTTTGGTTCAATGTTGAATGAATTTAAATTTCGTTCCTTATCTAAGTATTTGAAAGTCGTTCATAGACAAATGGTTAAAGTAGGAGCTGGGTAATGAGGTTCGTATCCCATGCCGACGAACTTTTTTGGGCAATTTTTTATTTACACAATTTTTTTATTTCCAATTTACATGCGCACATTACGCAACCTTGGATGCTGCTGGTCTACCGAATATATAGTAATATTGTATTCTGCATGACTTGACGGATTTCATTTCAAAATTATTATCAATGTATATTTATTATTATTACTTATGTCAAGGATTCTCTGCAAAGTGCGTCTATCTGATAGTTCCAAAATCGTAACATAAAGAAGTTGTTAGCACAATGGGTGGTAACAATATTGTACAATATGGATTACTTGAGCCAGTAGTCATTCCAATTCAGCCTAGACTTAACCGGGAATATATTGAAGAAACAGGATATAGTGCAGCCGAACTATCCTCAATTCTTAATAATAATAATACTAGGCTAACTACAGAACAAAAATGTGTTTATGATACCGTAACAACAGCAGTAATAAACGAAGAGGGCATAGTATATTTTCTCGATGCTCCTGGTGGAACAGGGAAAACATTTCTTACCCGAGTGATTTTAGCGGAAATTATAAGAATGGGAAAAATTGCCTTAGCGGTGGCATCTTCAGGTATTGCAGCAACATTACTTCCTGGTGGCAATTTTTTTTGGATTTAAATTGCACTCTAACTCCCGTGTGTGGTGTGTCATGCAATAGCGAAAAAAGCCAAAGTGCTATTATATTTCTATTGGTATTTCACTTGACACTGGCAAAATATGTAACTATGTTCATGATGCCATAATAAACAAATTATATATATACATACCTACATTGTTTTAAGACTAAATGTATTTAAAATTACTGAGTAAAGTTACTAAAAAAAATTAAAATATAATAAAAAAAGTTATTTTTTTTAAATTTATACTCTAATCCATAAACAATCAAAATTTTTATGTCATAATGTCGAAGTCATTTATTAATATAATCTGTAATTCATGGGCGCCATTCCATTTGCTTTGGTATTATTATCTTAATTCGTTGGCTGACACCGACTCCAAAAATAATAATAATATTATATAATTTGTAATAATTTGATTTTCTTTTAAAATCTACAAATAAATATATTTGTTATTTAAGAAATATCCTGAACAATCCTTTGTACAATAATTAAAAGAACCTATTCCTTAGAATATAAGAATTGCTGATTTAAAGTATATAATTATAACTAAAGTCTTAGAAAATATTTACAAATAATAACAATGTACAATCATTAATTATATATTAAAATCACAGTATAATCACATTTGGTGTAATTACAATAATTTACATTAAAACAGGTATGATTTAAACATATTAATTTTTAATAATCAGTCTTAGAAAATATTTACAGATAATAAGAACAATATGTACTAAGAGTTTTTTTAATTTTTACACTATTTACGCTACCATAACGGACATCTAGTCAGTATGTCAGTATGACACTAGTGCGATATCCTAGTCCGTCTTCTATACAATTTACAAATGTCAAAGATGGTGGCGTCATCTTGCCAGTAAATCTCGTACTTTCTTAGAGAAAATATGCAATCTAAATTATTACACAATTTAAAGCTACACCAGAAAAATAAAAAAACCTCTCTAGGTATTTCGATTGGTTTATGGTATAATTTAAATTTTTCCTTCTTTTTATTTCATAAAAATAAGCTAGCTAAAAATTAGAGCTGTGTTGTGATGTGATATAGTTCGGATCACAGTCTCTAGATGGCGCCGTTTTGCCAAAATATCAAGAGATCGCTCTCTCCTTTGTCCTCGCCCCGCGCGCTCCCCTATTACCGCAGGCGGGGTCTGAGTTAAACGGTCTGCCTATAGTTGCAGTATTGACTATTTTAATAAACTAAGCATAGGTTGTACTATTGAAAGGAAGAAAGAAGGAACAAAAAAGTTTATTGGACAAAAAGAAAACACAACAAAAAAAACAAAACAAAGTCTGTATGGCCAATAGGGCTCTGCCTCAGCTATAATGCTAGTAATAGACAACGGATAAAAAATTCACTTGTATACTTTTTCTATAAATAAATACATGACACATATAATAAGAAAATGATGAATAAACTAGACAGCTAATATTGTTAAAGAACTGCGTAGTTTCAAAAGTGTTCGCTTATAAAAATGCCAGAAATAAAAATAACTACACAAATAACACTAAACAAGGTAGGATTAGGACTATAAACACCAAGAGCTTATGTGAGAAAAACATGTTCCTAAATTGTATTATATTATTATGAATACAAAACAATGAAGAAAATAAATAGATAAACGTTTTGCATCCTTTCTTAAGTTGAAATCCATTAAGCAGTCTTTGTTTCTTGGACTCGTAAATAAAACTTGATAGTTCGTAATTTATATGAATAATGGAAGTGGCTTTTAATTGTGTCTTGAATAGTTTTTTACGTATTGGTAAACATAAAGAGGCAAGCTAAGTCGAAGTCTCTTGAAGAACCGATGACAGCTGTGACCGCTTACTCCACCTCATAGCTGTAGTGGGAAAAAAATTACGTAATTGGCCACACCCCGGGCACGTCCCGGCCCCGGCCCTGACTTGTGTGGTTAATGCTATAAGTGGCCACATCTGTAGTCGGTTGCCTAAGTCAGTACTTAGATTGCCTCTTGTTAAAAAGATCAACCAGCTTTAGCTTAAAATTATCATATTACTTTAATACTCTCATCATTTTACGCCACACAGACTAAAGAAGATGAATTAATATCTAACTTTAAACTGAACACGGCTCCTTAATAGAAACACTTCTATACAAGTTGTGCTATTGATTTGAACTGGCACCGATTCAAAAGTTTGGTAAACAAGGTAGAACCAATTAGGTTTGAAAAGTATTTTTGTGTTGCTTAAAAAGTTTACGTGTTTAGATTATTGGTAATACTACGAGTAAATATTATAATTTTCTAAATGAAGAACTAATTTCAAAAGTATTTGTTTACTTAGATGTAACACAATTTATGTATTTATTTTCAAAAGACAGTATCAAGTTCTTTTTTGCAATGTAGGAGATATAAAGCACTTATATCTAACACAACGAAGACAAAAATGTATACAATAATACACAGCATTGTCTTAAGTCTAGGGTTTTTTATGTGTTTAATATTCGTAAAAAGTCCAATGACTAGGGATTAACAGTGCAGGAGAGGTATTTCTTAAAGAAAATAAATAAATAAATTGTTTATTAATATTATTAAATATTTGTAAGTAATTGTGCTATCAAAAATACCCTTATAATATTTATATCATGCCTTATCTTGTTCCACAAAGTTTATTACCATTGCATGTCTACAACACTCCCCCGAAAACATCCCTACAACAAAAATTAACGCTATACGATTTTTACACATCGCTTTCGACAGGAAGCCGCAGCCATTTCCGTACGTCCGGCCTCCGAGTGAGGTTTCTTGTACCACCCTCGTGACCTCTTGGGTCATTTATCTTGTGGAAATGTTTGTCTTGGAACGATTTTGATTAAAAAATGGAAGTTCCTGAACTTTGAGTCTTCGGGTCTTTGCGAATTTGATTTGGGTATCTTTGGTTGGATTTATATTTATTGGGGACTGTAAATGGTAATGTGATGTTATTCAAAGTTTACAAGATAAATCAATATTATGTTCTGTTCTTAGTACTTTAGTTTTACTGTGAGGGCCCATGTTTAACAGTGGCCGTAGTTTTGGCCCATAATATTATATAATTTTCTGCTGTTTAAAAATTTCTCGATAACATATTTTTAAAAAAGGATTTGTTGTCATTTCCTTACGTCCGGCCTCCGAGTGAGGTTTCTTGTACCACCCTCGTGACCTCTTGGGTCATTTATCTTGTGAAAATGTTTGTCTTGAAACGATTTTGATTAAAAAATGGAAGTTCCTGAACTTTGAGTCTTTGGGTCTTTGCGAATTTGATTTGGGTATCTTTGGTTGGATTTATATTTATTGGGGACTGTAAATGGTAATGTGATGTCATTCAAAGTTTACAAGATAAATTAATATTACGTTCTGTTCTTAGTATTTTGGTTTTACTGTGGAAAGCATTAGAGGAGGCCCATGTTTAGCAGTGGTCGTAATTTTGGCCCTTAATATTATGTTGATGGTTCTCTATTTTGTGTCATAATTTATTTATAATCAGAGGTATCATAACATTTTGTGTCCGAATCATCATGTTGTGTCCGAATGATAACTAGCCCTAAAACCATGTCTCATTGGGGATGTGTCTATTGGGGACTGTAAATGGTAATGTGATGTTATTCAAAAGTTTGGTAAGAAATCCATATATATAGGTATATTTTTAGGTAACTATTATATTTTTACAGTTGAAGAATTAGAGGTGGCTTATATGTCAGTCTATCAGTGGCTGTACATGTATTAAATAAATAAATAATCCTTACACATTCACACATCGCCACCTAGTCCCAAACTAAGCAAAGCTTGTAGTACTAGACAACGGATAAACATACTTACTTAAATACTTTTTCTTTTTATAAATTAATACATATTATACATAGAAAACACTCAGACCAATGCAAACAAGCATGTTCATGCACACAACGATTTGCATTGAGCGGGAATCGTACCCGAGACATCTGCGTAGCAGTCATGTTATATAACCACTACGCCACAGAGGTCGTCATCACAGCAACATAAACTCTAATATTTAACAACATAGCAACAACAAGCTGTTAGATATTCCAATACAACACAAGCAACATAGGTTAATCCGTCCGGCCATCAACGTTCGTAACTATCTGGACCGTTGCCAGTTCTATTATCTTGTAATGTTACAACACTTGTATTTGACTACATTGTGTTTATCTTGATCGTATTTGGCAGGTGTGTTTGGTTTACGTTTCCAGTATGGCTTAGAAAGAAAAGGGTTGGTGGTAACTAAAGCGCCGATTACACTAGACTAGTAGGACTAGTAGTCTCCTACATAAGGACGTCCTAACTTTTTAGTGTAAGGACGTTCTGTTTACACTGTCCTACATGTGATTACACTAGACTACATTATTATAGTCTCTTACATGATGTAGTTGACTACATGTTGTCTAGTGTAATCGGCGCTTAACATTTAATTAAATGTGTGAGGGATATTTATAAATGCCTATTATGCAGAGGAGTTAGGTCCTATTCCCGTTCAATTAAAATGTTATCTCGGGAAGGGCCAAGCAAGTTTTCCACCAAAAATTTTTTAGAGTTTATTTAGCTAATGAAAACAATTAAATAAAGCTATAAAAAGTTAGAAAGAGTTAAACAGCTGGTTGGTTACTTTAGAAAGCGACTCTCTCAGTTAGTAATGTATTACCACTGTGGTTGTGTGTGTTATTCCACCTCCCAGTAGTGTAAAAATGTGTTTAAGTGGAAGGGTTCAGTAGCTAGTAAGACTACAATCCAATAAGTTTTTATAGCATAATTTCCATTGGGGAGCGGCTTTCCTGACGGACATCGTGAAATGGTAACCCTTGCTGAGGCTACTAACATATGCATGTTAGTAGCCCTTGCACCTAACCTATGCATGTTAGTAGTCAGCTACCATAAAAAAATAACGATCCATTTAAAAAAAACTATTCAACTAGCATTGTGCAGCAAATTGTAAAGAGTGCGTTGTTTGTTCCGTGAGGCTTTATTAAACCGCTTTGCGATGAGCCTCATATATACCGATAGTGGACCCATGTATTTATTCAATACTGTGTAGATATCGACGTTGTTTGTTGATCTAAATAAATAATATAAAGTGTTATCTAACCTTTTATTCGTGAATAAGTACAGTACTTTTTGATATTAGGACTCAATAAAGATAATTCTAGATTACAAGTATCTTTACAACATTTATTTTTCTACGTATAATATGTATGTTTTTGCAAAAAAAAGTATTTAAGTATGTTTATCCGTTGTTTAGTACCCATAGTACAAGCTTTGCTTAGTTTGGGACTAGGTGGTGATGTGTGAATGTGTGAGGATTATTTATTTATTTATTTAACTTAAGAGTTATTTTTGCAACATTTTAAATAGGCATAATAATAAATAAAAAGTCAAACTCAAACTCAAAAGGGCTTGAGTTCATAATAATGTAAATAGTTCATAGTAAATACTATTCCATAAAACGCAAACACAATGAAAAGTCCCGAGCCAACCCAGGCTTTGCCTACTCTCGTGGGAAAAGGACGTATAAGAATTTGTGTATGTGTAAGAAAAACCACATACTATAATGAACCATTTAATAAAAATCTGATTGGTTTTATCTTTTACATCTATAAAAATAATATTTAATAGAAAAACTCGACCGTTGTACATTTTGTTTCGATACGAAAATGCGACAAAGAACCAAGTGTGTTTCAAATAAATCATTTTTTCAGGTGAAATACGATCACATAAACCGTTTCCGAAAGCAATTAGTTGCTGTTACGACCGCAGACGAGGAACGTGAAAAAATATTACGCACTGTGGAAGAATCACGCCGCATTTGTTATCATAACAGCCCATTAATGTCCCCACTGCGGGGACGGGCCTCTTCCCGTGACGGAGGGATACTTAGCCTACTAATACCACGCTGGCCAGACGGATTAGTATAGGGTTTTATTTTAAGTTTACCTTCTTTTTATTTCGTTAAGATAATATTGACGGATAGTCCCTAGTCGGTTTTTATGACATCCATGGAATGAGATAGGTTGGTGATATATTGTTTGGTGCGTTTGTTATATCAACTGTTTATTAGTTGTCTATTCGGCCATTTGTTTCCCCATCATTATATTATTGTCATTTGTTAGTATTGAACTTAACCAGTAAAAGATGTCGTGGCAGACCACAAAGAAGCAACAATTGTATAAGACACATTCAATGGGATCGAATGGGATGATGAAGGGCATAAAAAGGAGTGGAATGAAGAAGTTGGATGTAGTTTTTTCCCTTGAAGTGACGTTAAGTAAGCCTACAACAACGTTGATGATAACACATTAAACCTCATCGTAAGAAGAACAAGTCAAACTTTTTGGAAAACAACACATCTGGTTTTTGCCTCAATGAGTCACAACTTGTTTGATCACTATCGTTTTAGTGCTTTCTTCAATACCTAACTTAGTAAACCAGTACCAAATAATTATAAATAACATAATGATATAAGCAATAAAGGACAAAAAAATTCTAAACGCAAAATACTCCAGTGTTTTCAATGCCGTAGAAATGCTCTGTATGTCCATATTATGCGTTTATTTTTGTAACAAAATCGCAGAGTATTTTTAACACAGTGCGTACAACATTTAATAAAAATAAACATTTTATGGCTATTATATGCTGTAAGATGACGATATATCATCAATAATTTAATACCAGACTTGGATTAGGTATTTACGTATCAGCTATTTATTGCCTATTTATTTTGGTATCTCTTGTTTACGATAATTGTTGACGGTTCAGCAGTTTTCTGAAGATTATTGAACATAAATTGACTGTTACATATCTTATACTCGTATTAAAGGCATAGTAAAGATACTTCTTGTATAATAAGGCTTATGTGCGCAAAATCTTTATTATCAAAAAAAATGAAAAGAGGTTCACTGCTAAACGTATGCTCCCTTTAAATGCTTCTGCATTGTTCTACCTAGGTTCTTTCTTCTACATCAATAGGCTTCTCGCCAGTCATACTTTTCAAACTGCGTCTTTCTGTAAGAAATTGCCAGTAAAGAACGAAGGCTTTAGTGGCCAGTTCATAGGCTGCAAATAAATTCCATGGTGTCTTTTTTAAGTATAAATACTCACATAGAACAAAAATCTGTTTCAATTTCCCAATTGTTTTCCATCCTTTATATTGGAAAAATGTATTTATTACAAATTAAAAATAAAACAGAAAACCAGCAACTAATGGCTTGATGAAAAGAATTTAAAAAGTTCCAATGATCCAAATCAAAGAGGACAAGGATACATAACAAAATTACAACTAAGTAATTTTATGCCATACTTTCCCTTTATTAAGCTTATTTCATTATCGACGGGCTCACAGTATAGTCTTTTATAAAATAAAACCCGTCAGACCCCGGCATGTGTTAGGAATTTTACAGAAATTCAATAAAGTGTATGGACGATACCTCGACTATAGTGTTCGTTTGAATTCGGGTGAGGCCAAAGTGACAGCGATTAGCATGTAAGCAAGTTTAATTGGGAAAACTTTTTACTGTGTATTTATTTACAATTTAGATAACTGTATAATTAAATTCTAGAGTCTACCTGATTAGTGCAGATATGGTAGGTCTATAAATATTGAACACTACGTAGTAAGTAATAATTATATTGTCGGAGAGAGACAATGTAAAATTATTTTAATAGAGATTATTTAAATAATGTGTACAGAGGCGTGTGTTCAAAAAATGCTGACTAGATTTGATTCCTAACGTTATTTTTTCTTTTTTAGATTTATTTTGTTAATGATTCTGTTTAAATTCTTCAACATTTTTATGACTGCTTTAAAAAGTAGTTTGCTACACTCAGATACTGTCGCGATTGTTCTTCATAATCACATTTCATAAATTGTATTATAATATTTTGTTTGAGAAGCTTCCCTTTCAGCATTTGTTGATTATTTTAAAAATCTATTTTAAGCTTACGCGATTTGTATACACTTTTATACATCGAGCCTTAAGTTCAGCGCCACCCTTGAAAAGTGCGGATTTTGCAATCCTCAGTTTATAAAAACATTTATGTATATCTACACCGCTTACACTGTGACCACACATAACCGGCTATTTTAATTAACTGCGATACAGGAATTTTCTTTATTAACCACCGGAAAGAGTGTTGCGCTGCTATATTAATTGGGAAATGAAAATTTCATTTTTTTTTACAATTGCATTCATCTAGTTAAATTAACAAAGAGATTTCAGAAATTTTCTTGTTTTCAAAATACGCAGAACAAAGGATCTCCTTTATGCTTTTTTTATTTTAAAATAAATATTTTTTCGCCATATTACTAAGTACAAAGCGATCGTTGGAATAATTGTTTTTCAGTGTTTGTATTTACGTTGCTTTTTTGCAAAATTTCATGTGAAAATCGCTGTGTTTGTTCCACTGTTATTTATTGATATTTATTTAATTATGTTTGCGTTTCCGTACACTTTATGTAACAATTATTTAATTAATTTCATTTCCATGTTGTATAGATGCTATATTTTACCTCTGTTGCTGGAGAAAACAAAGGCAGATAAGATTATTGTGCTATAAAACTCGTCAGTAAGTCATGTCAAGCTTTTTTTTAGTTGCTAAATGTATCCTGCGTCAAGACAGTAACATTTGTACATTAATGCTTGAAAGTGGATTAAGCTGGCATTTGCATAACTATGGCACTAACACAGAATGCCTCTTGTTTAACCAACCTACCACCTGGTAACATGCGGTTGGGTTGATCAATAGAATCAATAATATATCTGGTACAATCAATAAACCGAGAAATCTTGATAGCCAGGCAGATATACTAATCATAAGCCCATTGTGATACGAGTAGTAGTAAAAAGAGAAATGTAGGCAATTACTAAAACGGCTTCTTTCAAAACAAAACCCCAGTACTTTATCTATTGCAAAATCCCAACTTGAAAACCTTTAAATAACGATCATTTTGTTTAAAAAATGTGCTACAAAATGTAACTGTATAGCGATCCAAAGTAAAATTTGGAAAACAATGCCGTTAAACGTTTTTAATCCGCAAATAGATTACCGAAAACGTATTGTAAAAGTCAATTTATCATGATTTACAGCACGGAGCAATGCATGAGAGAATAGCGATTTTATTGCAATGACTACGTTTAAATAAACCTTCTCTTTTAATGATGTATATTTACATGTACATTTTAAGCTGAAGTAGGTCATGGTTATGATTAAATTTATGTATTTGAATAGTTTAAAGATGATTGGGATTCGATTCACGCTCAATGTAATAAGTTCTGTGCAAAAACCACTTTTTTTTCTGGTTGATTTAATTATTAGGTTTTTAAAAAAAGGAATCATATTCTCAAAAAACAATTATTTATAAGACATTGCAGCTTTAGTTCATAGCGTTTATAACATTGTCACGCTACTGCCTGTACGTGAATTAGGTGGCAACAGCGTTTATACTTATCTACTTAGACGAGCTCTTTTAGAAGAATAATATCATAATATTAAAATATGTAAAATAATGATTTATTTAACCTCTAGTAACTAAATCTAAGATAGACTAGATTGCACTGAAAACACATTGCACTGATTGCACTAATCGCCTTTAGTTCACACTTAGACCACACCACAGCTACGTGATAATTTTGCACGTTTCAAAATCTACGATTATTCCGTTATTCCCCGATACCTCCTGCGTCCGATTAATTTGAAAATATAACCGAATTATTGCTCAAATAAAGTGTGCGATACATTTAAGATGGGGTATTTATAGGTCATTATTTATGACTACCATTGATAAAGAATAATGGGGTAATCGAGGGTAAGTTTATGTGGTGGCGTTATCGGTTATTGAGGTGTTAAACGATTATCGTTGTTTGGCTCTGATGATTGGTTGTTCGTGTAGTTAACTTTTTTTTGTTTTGGTAAAGGAAATATTGTTGTATAGTAACATGTTTTTAGTGATGCTAAAAAAAATTTCTTCCTGATGTGTTAGTCCTACAAGGTGTGTTAATACTAGCTCATAGTATCATGAATGTCCGTCAGAAGACTCTAGGGGTATTTTTTCTAGGCCTTATATGGAGTCCTTGGCATATTGCAACTGGAAAGAACTTTAGACAGTAAGAGACCAACATGCCCAGGACAGTGACAGCCCTTAATGTCGTGAACTCCATTTATGTATGAATAAACCAAATCCCTTTATGTCATCATAACAGCCCATTAATGTCCCACATCAGGAACGGGCCTCCTCGCGTGACGTAGGGATCCTTGGCCTTCTAATACCACGCTGGCGAGACGGATTGGTATAGGGTTTAATTTCAAGTTTTCCTTCTTTTTATTTCGTAAAGATAATATTGACGGATAGTACCTTAGTTGATTTTTATCGACACCCATGGGATGAGATAGGGTGGTGATATATTGTATTCTTACCACACGGGGTCCTTTTATGTGGCAATCATTAAACATCTCAGTGCAAAACGTAAGTATATCATAAATAACGTAACGTAAAAGTTATTGCAAACGTGAACGTAAGTATCTTCCTCCTGAAGAAAATTAACCTACTAATAAAATGCCGGCCAGATGGGATGGTAATTAGTTTTAATTGTGAGGTAATGACTGTTAAGTTGTAGTTTAGTCTCATTTTACGACACCCTCGGGACGAGAAGGGTAATCTTTGAGTCGGTACCCTCCACTGGTCCAACCCTAGTCAGACAAGGACTCCGACACACGTAGCGTCGGGACAAAAATTGTAGCAATTGCTAAATTATTCATATTTTTTTATAACATTTAAAAAAAATTAGTATGTGCTATCTAATAGTCTTATTATTACCCCATTAGTACAAATTATTTATTCGTATTGTCAACTAACATTAGTACTTAAGCCTTATCTAGCAAAACCTTTAATTCAGGTTATATTTCTTAACAAAACTTTTATAATCCTATTTACTTACGCAGGATGTCCTCTAATTAGTAGAAATAAACAAATAAATACAAATAATAAGTCACAATGCATAGCTATAATTTAAGGGTACTTTTATAGATTCAAACATGGTTACTTAATGCATCTAAGTGTCGCTTGTTGTAGTGAGTATGTGTTAGAGTAGGGCATTCCTGGATAGGAAAGTGGTAAACTTTAAAGTAATTGTGATGGCTGGGACTAACGGTAGGTGGTTGAAGGTACGCCGACGTATGGCATTAAATATTTTGGATGATATGAACACATCTTCCTTCTATGTGGTAACCGACGACTTACACTTCAAAAATGGAAGTTTTTGATAGGAATGTATGATTATTTGTTTTATTTTTCAGTTAAACTTAAAAAGTACTCGTGTTTAGTGATTTATTTTTGGAATTATTTACCTGAATTACGACGGTTTTAATTAACACTAAAAAGATTTACGCAGATAACATACATTAAACTGAGGATCACATAAGGTCTCATGCGACTATTCGTAAAAACAATCTTCCACGTGAAAACTGAATACACCCATAATAATTCTTATCCAACTTTCCATACTCTAAGCCCAAGGCATTAATGCATGAATCTAACTGAGGCGATATAAATCACACGATAAAATAATTACCCAATAAAATGAGAATATATACACAGGGTCTGTGACCTCTAAAGGTCAATAATAAAGGTCACAATGTCCGTAAGCATTTATGTCCGTTTAAATAGATTGCCTTGTAAATCATTAATGAAGTGTTTGGTGTTTAATTTCTGATTTTACGAAGATAGTTTTAAGATATATTGATTTTTGTATCAGTGGGGAACATGCGTCTTGTTTGCTGACTGAGGAGGATGTGACATACTACTATCATAACAGCTCATTAATGTCACACTGCAGAGACGGGCCTCCTCCAGTGACGGAGGGATACTTGGCCTACTAATACTGCGCTGGCCAATCGGATTGGTATAGGGATTAATTTCAAGTTTTCCTTATTTTTATTACGTAAAAAAAAGGTTCACGGATAATCCCTTAGTCGGTTTTTACAAGACCCATGGGATGAGATAGGGTGGTGACTTAATAGTATTCTTACTCCGTCACCACGCGGATATATATGGCAGAGAAATCATAACCCATAAGTTACTGTTCAGAGATGGACTAAGATGGGGTGGTGAAACATTGTATTCTTATTCCGTCGCCACACGGAGAAGAAGAATATAAAGTTGACTTAATAATTATAAGCTTTAACCAATCCACGAGCACAGTGTTAGGCCAAGTTTCAATAAGTATTAATTCGAAATTATGACGTAGGTGACGCAACAAGTAAAGCAGTAAAATAAACTACAACAACAATCTATTACTTTTTAAATTAAAAAAAAAACATTTACCTTAGGTCAATGTCCTCATAAATTTTACATAGAAAACAACAGAACGCCATTAATTTTACTTTAACGTGAGAAAAAAATAGATTTTTTAAATAATTATTAATAGTTATTTATATTGTGAGATTTGTTTAAAATATCAACTGACAGATGGATAATTTATTACCAAACAGCCTTCTTGACTTCTTTTGAGAAGTTGTGTCATCATTACATCCCATTAATGTCCCACTGCAGGGACGGGCCTCCTCCAGTAACGGTGGGATACTTGGCCTACTATTACTACGCTGCCAAACGGATTGGTATAGGGTTTAATTTCAAGTTTTCCTTATTTTTATTTTGTAAAGATAATATTCACGGATAGTCCCTTAGTCGGCTTTTACGGCACCCACGGGATGAGATGGGGTGGTGACATATTGTATTCTTACTCCGTCACCTCTCATATCATTGTCATAATTCATCATTTCACTTCACTTCTTCAAACGTATCTCTGCCCTGTCCACGTTTTCATGACAAATCATTACTATCCTCACTGGAAAGACAGGTCTCTTCTAGGGATAAACGAAAACTTTAACTACGAAGAGAATATAATATAAACATGCCTTTTGTTATTTTTAAGGTTTTGTGGGAAAAGTGCTTTATACTCTGTAAACATATTATATATGGGTTTAATACGGTCATCATAACAGCCCATTAATGCCCTACTGCGGGGACGGGCCTCCTCCTGTGACGGAGGGATACTTGGCCTACTAATACCACCCGGGCCAGACGGATTGGTATAGGGTTTAATTTCAAGTTTTCCATATTTTTACTTCATAAAGATAATATTGACGGTTAGTCCCTTAGTCGGTTTTTACGACACCCATTGAAGGTCTTTGCTTAATACCTCATCTCATCCTCATAGAACTAATACGCAAAAGTATATTTTATCAAAAGATTTACTACCCAACCGCAACACAAAATAAATCAAAAATACTTTTTTTACTACACTAAGCGTCTTTACCATAAAATAATAAATTACATCAAAATATATCGAGCAATCAATGTCACCAGAATAAAAAGGGTGTACGTGTATTTAATAACAATAAAGTTTATGAGCCATCCCATTTTATAGTTACGACCTTTTTAATTTGGAGCGTTAAAGATTTTAGAGATATTTTTTTCTTTCATATTAGATACTAGCGATCCACACCGGCTTTACACGCGTGCAATGCTTATACTTTACGTACCTACATACAATATGTCCTTAAAAACAACGTTAAGTATAGCTTTAATTAGATAATTACATTAGAAACCTCTAAAATCAGTATTTATCTACAATTTTAGATATAAGCATAATAGTCGTATGTAGTGACAGACAGACAGCGACTGCGTCATTGTTTTGTACTATATAGTAATGATATTGAAGTTTTTTTTGGGTGGTTTATTGTTAATTAAATCAGCAGGCTTTAGTGTATGAAAGGTTTTAACAATTACTATTTTTATTACTATATTAGGAAAGTTGAGTAAGGTTAATTTCTTTTTAACATTGTCAAAGGTCAATAGATTTAGTTTTTTTATGGAATAAAGTGCGACAATTTTTAAGGTTATGTACAGTAAATATCTCTCATAAAACGGCAGTAAAAGTGTACCAACTTAAAATAACTTATTTTCTATATATTGCGGTTTGGTAATGTGTTTATGTATTAATTATAGTTTAGTTAAATTAAATATAGTATAGTTTAGTATTTAATTTTGTTATAGCGGTATTCATCATAACAGCCCATTAATGTCCCACTGCAGGGACGAGCCTTCTCCCACCGCGGATAATTGGCCTACTAATACCACCCTGGCCAGACGGATTGGTATAGATGTATTACTTATCCATATAAAAAAAAACAAAAAAATGGTTCAAACGTTATTAAATACTTTACAAATCTATGCTTTATATGCAGATCAGTATGTATTAGCTACCATCTCTTGCTTTACTTGCTGCCTGGGTCAAAAGCGGGTTGTAGAAAAGTGTATCAATTACACACGCACAGCTACACACAACAAACTCATAAACTTATTTTAGTAATAATTCTTATAGTATTAATTGGATTAATGTATTAAAAAAAATAAACCCTTTGGTGTTCAAAAAAAAGTTCACGCTACTTTCGCTCAAATAAAACCAACGCAATACCAAAAAAAAGGTACAAATCAGTAGCACAAGTCGCTCGTAGCTAACCTATCATTTTATATTATAAATCACACCTACATTATAATTTATTGGCGTATAGTAACGTCTTTATTTCCAATGGTTTTAATTATATTAGTATTATCTATTAATAAAATGCTGACATGTTAATGCGTGGGCGGTTACGGCTTTGTTCAGATTAAGATCAGATTTCGTTGTTTAAAATTATCTTTTGTGTTGTTTTGTTTGAAGTAGTAGTTCTGTGTTTCTAGCTCGTAGTGGCTGATTTAAGGTTCTTTCAAATCTATCATTACTTAGGGCAAGTAGCCACTCACTTTCGATACTGATCATTTCGAACTCTGACCAGTTTGCCACCATATAAATCTTTACGTCCTCAAGAGAGAAAGTCTCTTGAGAACGGCGGCGTATGTTCCCCACGGTTTTTTGCAGAGTAAGGACTTGGCCCTGTCTTATCGTTTTCGGGCCAGCACCCGCCCTTTATTAATAGGTTCAAGATTTAACTTGAAACTTACTGTTGCCAATGGAGAGATTCCGGGAGAGATTGGATACCACTGAAGACAGTTGGAAGATAGACATAGACGCGGGCTAGATACGCGTATATTCTTGGTTGCTTTTGTCTAAAACTCTTTTGCTTCTACGGCAAAGATGTTGAAAGACGATCTCTTTATTTGGTGGTTTTAAATGTTTTGAATCCGTTTCCACTCCAACTTAATTTAATGGTAAATAATATAAAGTTATTGAAATATTCAAAGTTCAATGTACTCTTTTATTAAACAAGAACCACATACACGACTCAATCTTACTTATCTATGCACACAGCACAAATAACATTTTACACTAATTCTTCATACACAAATCAATTTAAAGAACCATTCTCTAAACTGAAAGTAACTATCATTTTGTTCGTAACATTCTATCTCCATTGCCAACTATCTTATACACTACGCTTTACACCTTTGCCATATCCATTACCTACGTCTTTGATAAAATTAGTACAAACTATTTCTATGTCCATAGGCTACTTTATACTCCCTAATGGCTAACACCTTATATGCAGAAATTGATGAAATTAAAGTTTCTGAGTCTTTTTGCTGTGAAGCTGAAGAGGTAAGTAAATTAATTAATAATCAAAAGGACACACTGCTTATATTAAATCAAAATATTAGGAGTATTAATAAAAACTTTGACGGTCTATTGGTTCTATTACATCAACTGGACATTAAGTGTGATATCATCATTCTTACAGAGGCTTGGCTTTTTAAAAAACCGATACTCCCTAATCTTCAAGGCTATAACTGTTATTCTACTCAATTTAATCGACTACAAAATGATGGGGTAGTGGTATATGCTTGTGACTCTGTTTGTTTGACGGTGGAGGAGCCTGATTTTCAAGGAGGTAATTGCCTGGTACTGAGAATTGGTAGTGATACAGCAATCATAGCAGTATATCGCTCCCCTTCTTACCATAACTTAGATGTATTTAACTTATCCCTAAATAAAACATTATCTAGTTTATGCACTTTTAAAAACATTGCTGTGATTGGTGACATTAACATTAATATAATCCAAGACAGTACCGATACTAAAGCCCCTGACTATTTAAACCTATGTGCTACACATGGCCTCCTACCTGCTCATACCTTTCCAACTAGAATTAATACATGCTTAGACCATATCATTCTTAAGTCTAGAAGTTCAGCTCTTACATTAGTTATTAATTCTACCGTTACAGTTCACCAATCAGTTCTAATATGCGTTAATAAAAAACAATACAATGCCGCTACACACTTAAATAAGACAAAAATTGATAATCATGGTCTTATAATCTCTATGAAAAACATAAACCTCAACCCTATTTACGAATCAAATAATCCAAACATATGTATTAACTATTTAATTAATGAAATTCAACATGCAATAGATAAAAATCAAACTACAATTAAAATTTCAAGGCGATACAAGTCAGTTAAACCCTGGATGACTCCAGGATTAGTTCGCTGCATTCGTAACAGAGACAGAATGAATCAGTCTCTAAAAAAGTCTCCAAACAACTTAATGTTAGCAGAAACATACAAGAGATACCGCAATTACTGCAACAATCTTTTAAAAAAGTAGTACTACAAAACCAACCAATAATGCTAGGGAACTGATTGGATCTCCAGTTACTCAGGGTAATTTGGACAATATTAATAAATACTTCATTAATATAGGCGGACAACTGGCGCATAATATTAAACTACAATCAAATGACCACTGTTTGCAATCCCCTCAAGTGAATGTAGAATCAATTAGTAATTCATTTGTACTGTTAAATGTAGATCAAGACGAAGTCAATCGCTTGATCGTAAATCTGAAAACTGTTTGCGCTACAGGCAGTGATAACATCTCCAACAGCGTCCTAAAACAATTTAAAGATATATTAGTACCTCCACTTACATATATTTTTAATATTTGCCTTACAGAAGGAGTCTTCCCAACCCTTCTAAAAAAATCTGTAGTGCATCCTATATACAAGTCAGGGGATAGAGACCGTGTAGGTAATTATAGACCTATATCAATACTACCTGCCATTTCGAAACTCTTAGAAAAGATTATTAATGTGCGGTTAACTGATTATTTGGAGAGTAACAATATACTATCGGACTCGCAATTTGGTTTCAGAGCAGGTAAATCAGCTAGTGATGCAGTACATGCTCTGACTGATTATGTAGCAAAAAATCTCGACCTGGGCAACAAAACGATCGGTGTCTTCTTAGATCTTGCCAAGGCCTTTGACACGGTGTCTATCCCCTTACTTCTATGTAAGCTTGAGAGGATTGGTATTAGGGGCAAACAACTACAGTTATTCCAAGACTATCTTACTAGTAGGTCTCAATGTGTTAAAATCGAAGGACTCAATAGCTCCTACCTTCCCGTGACGCATGGAGTACCTCAGGGCAGTATACTGGGTCCTATACTATTCCTCGTGTATATTAACGACGTTCTTAACATAAAATTTCCCAATGGGAAAATCATATCATATGCTGATGACACAGCTCTTCTTTTCTCAGCGAACTCATGGGAAAAAGTTTTTAAAGATAGTCAAGAGGGGCTGGACGCAGTTAGTACTTGGCTTCGTAGAAACTTTTTAACCCTTAATATTGATAAAACTGCTTACCTAACTTTTACAACTAAAACAATTAAAGATTTAACAAACAGATATAACTTAATACCACATAATTCATGTAACCTAGACTCCAATTTATGCTCTTGTAAACCCTTGACTCATCCAACTCAAATTAAATACCTAGGAGTAATAATAGATAATAAACTTAATTTTAATTCTCAAATAAATACACTAACTGCAAGAGTTAGGAAGCTAATATTTGTTTTTAAGTCCCTTAGACATGTTGCTAAACCTCCGTTGTTAAAACAAATATACTCTGCTCTTTGTGAATCCATCATTTGTTATGGTATCACTTCTTGGGGTGGAGCATGTAAATATACCTTACTAACCTTGGAGAGAGCGCAAAGAGCTCTTCTCAAGGTGTCTACTTTTCGGCCAATCTTATATCCCACATACCAATTGTACCAAGACTGTAACGTGCTGACGGTTAGGCAGTTGTTTATTAGTCAAGTCATTATCAGACAACACGCCCTATTAAATTATGGTGCCAACGCCGTAAATAATACTAACCGTCGTAGTTGTATGAATGTATGCCAGTCAAATTTCTGTAAACTTGTAACCACTCAAAGGTTCTTTTATTTCCTTGGACCATTCCTATATAACTTAGCAAATAAAAAATTACAGATATACCATACGAATAGAAGACAGTGTAAAAATATAGTATTTCAATGGCTGCACCAGTTAAGCTATGAAGAAACAGAACAAGTTCTGAAACCGGTTCTTTAAATAAATAACTTAATATACTTTTTTATATTTATACACATTACACACACCCTCTCACACACATTCAATCATTTACATTTTATACACAGAGAGGATTCCCCAATCAACTATTACATAATGTATTATTATCTATGTTTGTATACATTATCCTAAGTAATTATAGCTCTGCTTTATTGTATTTAAATGCATGTTTCATCAGGAATATCAGTATGACTTTAAGCACGGATATTGAGCACTGTAGTCTGAAACACAGGAGTTAATCCTAGTTCAGACACAGATGATTTTTTGTAAAATAGGTTAAGTTTATACTGAATAAAAGATTTATTATTATTATTATTATATTATTAAATAACGAGATTCAAGTGCCTATAAGTGATGCTATACAAAAGATAAGTTCTAGCTTTTGACTCGTCTGACTTCAAAAGATCGAGTAACCTTTGAGTTGGAACAGAATTTTTAATAATTCACATACAATATTCTGTTACTTGGATGCATGAAATATTGAATACGAATTTCATATTATTAGTGATGAATATGTTAGATAGATTAAGATTAAGTTTTACTTAATCGATGTCGATGTTAACTGTAGGTAAGGAAACTTTAACCACTTAAGCCATCAACCTTTAAGAAGGATCAAATACACAATGCCTCTGGCTTGTTTTATCCAGAAGGTCATCAAAGTCAACTAAGAAAATAAGCTCGTCTTCTCTTCCGTACTTGTTAAGGTCAAAAAAAAATTATAAATATTCCTCACACTATCCCAAACTAAGCAGAGCTTGTATTATGAGTACTAGACAACATAAGAGACACTGTGGTTCTAGAGCCCATTTTAAATTTCGAGTTTCATGGTTACAAAACTAAATGTGACCGGCTGTAGTATGTGTGCTAACGTGGCATAAGCACTAATATACTACTTGGCATTTTCATCCAGCACACATGCCTGGTCAGACTGGCATAAAATATGACGACTACCATTCATTCCACTACATTACATGTAGTTACGGACGTGGTGGTACCATATGGTGACGGAGTAAGAATACAATATGTCACCACCCCATCTCATCCCTAGGGTGTCGTAAAAACCGACTAAGGGACTATCCGTGAATATAATCTTTACGAAATAAAAAGAAGGAAAACTTGAAATTAAACCCCATACCAATCCGTCTGGCCAGCGTGGTATTAGTAGGCCAAGTATCCCTTCGACACGGAAGAAGGCCCGTCCCTGCAGTGGAACATTAATGGGCTGTTATGATGATGATGACATAAAGTAATATTATTGCCGCGCCCAGTAAAAAAAAACACACCAAAAAACTTAATAGCGAGACTAGCAAACAAAGTTGCACAGTACCTCCTAGACTATTAAAATTACACAACGTCAATAGTTTGTTTTATTCAGAAAGTGTATTAAAACAAAGTCATAGTCGACTAAGTAACCAATGGCCAGTGAAACTCAATACTACAAAATCTTATTATCCAATTTTCTTTTTATAATCGGAGGAGAATTCTCATGCAGGACGTTTTTGGATCAAAGAAGGTAAAATATAATATTAATTTTAATACATAAGAGAAAAAAAAACAACCTGCCTTTGACTCCGCGCCCAGTAGTGACATCACTAATCATGCCTAAATCAGGCATCAATGCCTGACTCCAAAAGAGAAAAGGAGAATCAAAATTAAAACAGCTACAATTAAATACAATAGAAAAAAAAATGATACCAACTTGACAGAAGCTTAATAAGTGTTCAAAAGCTAAAATTTTTCACATCAAAACCATTAATAAATTTCATTTAAGTATTCTTCTCACGAAAGTTATTAAACCCTCATTCTGAACCACCCATCTATGGAATCACGTACTTAAATACAGCTTTGTTCTTTCAAAAGAATTCTCAAATAAAAGAATTACGTCTATCTCTGGGACTAAGTTATAAATAGGTAACAATTCAACGGGTACTATTCAGCAGAAGCGGTTCAAACGCTCCAACAAGATTTTTCCATATTTATCGTTATGAATATTTTAGTTTGCACTTACTCTGATTCCTGGTGCTTTCATAGTACGACACAGACAGGCGCTTAAGAATTAATAGCATTGTTCTTTGGTATTTCATAGCGGAAAATGTGTGTAATGCTGTACCTGGATTTTCGAAAATGTTTTGTTTTTTATTCATTGTAAATTTGTAATGATTTTGAGAATTTGGACAAGTGATCGTACTCGTATTAACAAGCATTCCATGACATTTTGTTGAACTGTGCGTTGTGCACTTTACGTAAAAAATTCTATACGTATATTTCTAAAGAGCACGCTTGTTTTTGAATACCACTTCTAATACATATTATGTGTACAATTAACGTGTAGTACCTACATCTGACATCACTATTATGCACATTTTTCAGATTGATGACATTAAGTGTTCTAAAGTACACAGGTACTAGAATAGTCTTTTATGATACCAAATAGTCAATCGGATCGTTAAAGTCAGATAAAAGTTGAGTAAAATATGTTTTTTCCCAAGGAACTTTCACTGCCAGATGTCTAAATTATGCAAAAGCACACATACATATATACACGTTTTTACATAATAAAGTCATCCATATGAATCTCAAATCTATATCTACAATCAAACAACTAAACAACTCACAAAACTCGATATGTAAAAATTTGCAATTTGATTAAAAATAAACAAACCGCCCGTCTGTACCAGCCATGTCAACTTTGATTGACGCATACATTGACAATCGGATTGACAGTTCACAGAGGACGTAATGGCTGTGTCTATTAAATAATAAATTCGTGGTAAGACAAACCCTCGACCTTAGCAAATGGCAATTGTCACTCTTGATATAATACTTTTAACAAAGTAATCTCTGAAGAATAAAATGGTGTCTCGAATAAAATAAAAGAAAGTGAAAACCGTTAACAGATATCTAGATGTAACTGGATTTTTAGGAATTGGAGTAATTCAATTTGATAGAAAAGTAACATACGAAAATGAACTCTAATATTATAGTATACTAGCGGCCTGTCCCGGCTTCGCACGGGCATTATTTTTCTGCTTTTCTGTTGAAAATTTTCCAGAATTTTCTTTGCTATAAACCTCACGGAGCCCGAGACCTTTCCAACGAATGCAAAACCGTGGAAATGGATTCGTGCGTTCTGGAGTTATAGCGTCAGGAAGGAAAACCCGACTTATTTTTATATAGTAGATTTATGCAGCGTGCAAGCGTCATCTAGCCAGCGAAGTGATGGTGAAAGAATGAAGCCAGTTGCCTTAATTTTTGGACAGGAATCCCATTGTGTCCATTAATTGCTGATTGGCATTATGCTGAGAAGGTTCTTTTTTGTGTGCACCTCTCCAGAACAGATGCTAAGTAGAATTAATTGCGTGTATCTATTTTATAACATAAATGTGTAATTTTTGTAATGAGTTACTAAATCAAATTGTATGTATGTTTGGAGACTGTACATAAATAAAGTATTTTGTTTTTTTGTTTTATTTGTTTGTATTGGGCTTGATTAAAAATATCCTACACTAGAAAGAGGGAACTTTCTAAAATAACATGAAAAGAATAACAACGAAAATTCCAAACATTTTCAAACAAAGGCTTAAATAGCGTCAAAGTAAGACTACTTAGAAGTTATAATCACGGTAATAAGTAGAAGAGAAACAGTAATTACAATGAAACGCATCAAGTTAATACTGCATTTAAGATTATGTTAATGTTAACGAATTTGGTAATGTTTTGTGAACAATTTCAACGCCACATGTTTACTTGGGAGACGTGTTGTAAATGGCAAAAGGGATGTGATTGTATCGAGAAATTGTTATATCAACAAAAATTTAAAAAAATATTATGTGATCATACTCAAGTTGTTCTTTATTTTACCATAATAAGAAAGACACTTTTTGTTTTATGTCAAAAATGACCTTCAAGCCAAAGCCTGTTACCGTAACAGGCTATGGATTGCCGAAATAGGAAGGGCCATTGTTGAGCCAAAAAATAAAAGCCCGAAGCAGAGCTTTACCCTGCAGTGGTACAAAAAACGTTTTAATAATAATCAAATGGCTGATTACTCATCGAAGTAACTAGTTTGATCTTTAGTAGTAGGTACAGAAGATTAAACCTCACTAGAAGTGTTAAATTAATTAATGATTTATTATTTTATTGTAGTGTAGATAGATGAAACATGTAAAGATTAATTACTTGTCAGAAATTTTAACAAATACATATATATGACATTTAACAGTAGCTCATTTTCGAGAACTGTAGATATGTTTATACCTTGTCTTGATTTCACTTTATTCGCCAGAATAATTAAGTAGTTATTAAGTTTTGCTACTTGAACCATATCGTTTTCATCGAACGTCATTTCATTTACATGGATAGTATACAAAAACTCGTATTTTTTTTACATCGATAATAAAATAAATTTTGTTGAAATTAGTATACTCCTGTTTTGTTAATTTATTGTTCTATATTAAAGTTAAATAATTGTATAGCCACCAAAATGTAGAAGAACTACAATATATAGTATATAGTATAGGTAATTTTAATTCAAATTTAAATCAATTTTAATAAGTTTACTATACATAGTTAAACCAAATAACAAAAATTAATAAAGAAAATACAACCGAATTCAGATCTTTTTCTTTTTTGGCAGTCATTTTTTCTTTACTTGCACTACCCAAGCAGCAAATACCGATGCATAGCATTGCAGGCGAATACTCCAGCAGAAACACGTTAATTAAAATCACTACGTCATTACCAAAGAAAGAAACAAAATCTTTTGAGTATTCAGTGACAGCATTCGTAATTGAATAAAAAGAGATCCTACAAAGTTTCTTAGTTACTTTCTATAAAGTTGGGAACAGTTTAGTTTCGGCACGACTTGGACTTTGAATTTTAAAAGGGATGTTAAATTAAGAACTTAGTCGACCAATTTCAGCACTTAATTTCAATTTCATTTGATTGGATAGTATTGTCTGTTAAGAAAATGAAAGTGAATTTGATATCAAAGGATTTTATACTTATAAGTTGTTGTAATAAGATTTTCTTTAGTATAGCAATGAAATTATGTAAGATTTCTTGGACTACTTTTAAGTTATATCTTTGAAAATGTAACTGCCATGTAGTTTATCTATGTATTCCGTTTTGTAATTAATAAGTTAATATTTATGTGGAATTAATTTAGTTTGCATACGATCTAATGATTGTCCATTTAAAGTTCCCTGTGCGTGATAAAGGTGGTTGTTTTCTTGATCTTAGTTTTATTTTAGTTTTTTTTTCTTACAACTACAAACTACTACAATTACAAAACACATTGTACTTTTCATTTCACTAAAATAATTTGAAAACACAAAATTACATTTCATAATTATTATCAAATTCATGTCCAATATGAATTCAGGACGATAAAACGTTGTTGGTCACAATTTATTACGCTTTATAGCGTCATAACGCATCAGATTTAACTCAAGGGAAATTAGTACAAGTTTACAACATTACTGGCCCTCATTTAGTTCTTAATAACATCGTTTATAGATGTATTTTTATTGTTTTATAGCTGATTTGTTAGTACAGTTTAATTGAACTCTGAATCGTGAATCTTATTCCAATTAAGGATTAATTTATTAAAAGCCACTGTAGTGCTAATCATAAAAAATAAGCTAAAGTACTATGTTTTTTATTGTTTTATTATTTCCTTGTCTGGTTCTTGTAATGATACTGTTTATCTTTTACTAGCTTTTGCTTGCGGACCCACACGGTATGTTGCTGACCAAAATTAGTTTTTACTCGGACAGGTATGACCTGCTTTGCCTGTTGGCATTAAGAGTGTGGTGCAAAGCCTTGCCCAATAAAGAAAGAGAGGTGCACGTGGAACAGAAACATCCATAATTTTCTCGTTTACGAAGCCTTGGTGGCAAACTAGTGAAAAATGGCAGGCCGCTCATGGTGTCTATAGATTTTCTTGACAATAGTTTTAGAAATAGACAACACTGTCTCGGTACGGTGACAACTCCACAGGTTCAGTAGTTTACACTTATTTAGTTTATTGGATACTTAAAAATCGGTAGAATTCTAAAGCACCTGAATATGTGTTTTTACTGTCTTTCACTGCCCTTAGAAGTTTTTAACAAAGAATAAATATTACCGAAATGATGGCTGCTCCTAAATTTGACTAACAAAGAAGGCACTTATTTTATAAGGTATAATACTTAATTATTTTCAGTCTGAACTTTGCATAATAAATTTCAGCACACCAGTGTCTATAAACATTTTAACTACACCATAAAATATATTCAAATTTTTCTCTAAGATAAGTTTAATTGAAAAGTTTATATTATCTTTGGAAAAAATGATTTTATTTCTATCAGTCTAGACAAGAGTTTTATCTTTTGTTTCGAAGACGTTATAAAATGCATTGTATCGTGTTTTAATTTTGACCTTATCAGGGCTTTTTAGATGTTTTGTTATTGCTATTGTTCGAAGTAATCTCGATTAAGAAAATTAAAGGATTTTTAAAGATTTTCTTGTTTTTGTTTTAGCTAAAAATTTACCGATACTTATTTAGCGATTTTAATATAAGTCAAACTAAATCACAACTCGAAGTTTACATTTAGTTTAGTTAGTTAGCTGCTTTTGTTTTTTTCTTAATCATCATATTTATGTATACTTCCATCACGACTACTATAATTTACTTCAGTCGCTTAGGAAAAGTACCCAAAGGAAAACCTAGGAAAAGTAATACAGCTCAATACGTTTATCTACGCACTACACGGTCACATTATCTAGAGACCTATAGGCCGACCGTTTAACTCAGACCCCGCCTGCGCTAATAGAGGTGCGCGGGGGGCGAGGACAAAGGAGAGAGCTATCTCTTGATTTTTTGCCAAAACGGCGCCATCTCAGATACTGTGACCCGAACTACATTACATCACAACACACCTCTAATTTTTAGCTAGCTTATTTTTATGAAATAAAAAGAAGGAAAAATTAAAATTATACCCTAAAGCAATCGAAATACCTGAAGAGGTTGTTTTATTTTTCTGGTCAGGCTTTAAATTGTGTAATAATTTAGATTGCATAATTTTTTCTAAGAAAGTACTAGTTTTAGAGCCAAGATGACGCCACCATCTTTGACATTTGTAAATTGTATAGAAGACGGACTAGCATACTGCACTAGTGTCATACTGACATACTGACTAAGTGTCCGTTATGGTAGCGTGTAAAAATAAAAAAAGCTCTTATTATTGTTCTTATTATCTGTAAATATTTTCTAAGATTGATTCTTACAAATTAATATGTTTAAATCATACCTGTTTTAATGTAAACTGTGATTATTGTAATGTGATTATACTGTGATTTAATATATATAATTAATGATTGTACAATTGTTATTATTTGTAAATATTTTCTAAGACTTTAGTTATAATTATATTTATAGTTTAAATCAGCCATTCGTATAATAACAAATATATTTATTAAAGACAAAGATGTATTGCAAAACTGTGTATATCAGGTGTTAGTGTATGAATACATTATTCTCAACAGTCTATCCACATCGGATATGCAAATTATAGCAATATAATATCTTAAAACTACACAAATTAAACAAAAACTTATTTAAGTAACTAAATGAAATGTTATTTTTTTCAAAACATTCTTATTCAAAATATTTGTAGATTCTTTAAAAAATAATCAAATTATTACAAATTATGTAATATTATTGTTATTTTTGGAGTCGGTGTCAGCCAACGAAATACGATAATACATAAGCTAATGGAATGGCGGCCATGAATTACAGATTATATTATTATATGACTTCGACATTAACCCCCTTACTTATAAAAATTTCTAAAATTTAATCACTGTTTAGCGAGTTTTTTGTTAGCAAAACCAACCTTAAGCCAAACAAAACCGTAAAAATTTAAGCTTATCAATTGACTAAAATTTAAGTTGCGTTTATGAGTCCGGGGTTTGACATAAAGTTGTTGATTGTTTATGGATTGGTTTAAAAATTAAACAAATATTAAATAACTATTTTTATCATATTTAAATAAATATATTTTAAAATACCTGTGTCACGTTCAAACGTTTTAATATACCTATTTAGTAACTGATTAAAGCTTTCCATAACTTATGGGCGTTTATGGGGCTAACCAGCACCGTCAATTGAAAAAAATCGTAATTCGTGAATAGGATCAATAATGCAAAATGTTGTCTACAAAGTCGTTAGAAAAGGCAATAGAGTTTTGTCTAACACATTCTGATCACTTTAAATAGTTTTTAATTTGATAAATATTTTATTTAAAACAAACATGGCCGTTTCATTTTCGCATGAGAATTTTAAGTAATTGTCTTTGATTCGTAGTACTTATTTCTCATCTTAGTCTTTAGTCAGTGTATAACACGACATCATATTTCTTTAAATTTATAGTCAGGAATAAAATATAGAATATAACTATCGTGGCTGTCACATTACTCCAAAAATAACAATAATATTACATTATTTGATTATATTTTAAAGAATCTTCAAATAAATATATTTGTAGACTCTTCAAGAAATATCCTTAACAATACTTTTTACAATAATTAAAAGAACCTATTCTTTAGATTATAATTAAGTAAAAATAATGTCTGATTTAATGTTGTAAAACCAAAATACAACTAATTATTTTTTACTTTTTAGTGCAATTTTTGTCTTTGAAATCGGTTTTTTTTTATTGTAAAAACTTATTTTATTTGGCATAGTAAACAACTCGATATAGCTCTTGTGTACGCTACCATAACGGACACCGCTACCCCGCTCCCTCGTCCCTTTCATACCGCAGGCGGGGACTGAGATAAGCGGTCGGTCTATAGTTGTGCGTTCTCCTTTCAAGCCCCGCGCTCGCCACGGGCGCATCAGTGCTCCGTCCAACGCGACGTGACGTCATCGACGCCAGGTCTCGAGATAATGTGACCGTGTAGTAGTTAGTTAACTTATAACAATTTTTGATAGAATAAGGCCCATCATTAATTCAATTTTACAAATGTTTACAAAATATTTTTTTTTAATTTAGCGATAAAGTTTACTATCACAACAATGGTTTAAAAAATAATACCAAAATTTAAAAAAAAAATCATCGACACGCTCACAACTCTACTGCACGTGATCTTACACGAACGTACGTGCCTCAATATTGTACAAGGATTTCGATGGCGCGACATCCAGCGTTTATGGCATACACTTGGTAAACACATGACAAATATTTGTGCCAATACACGCGTCACCGAAGTGTTCCTATAAGCTGCTATGATTTGGCTTTGTACCAGAATTTCTGGAATAAAGCAAATTTGAAAATATTTGGATTTGGTCATTAATGTTTTGGTGTCTAGGTTAATGTAATTTTTTAGCTATTTAATTTTAAAGTACTAGTTTAACTATATTATTATATTGCTGCAACATTTTATAACGAAGCTATTTGATTTGTTTTTAATGCCAGGGATGACGATGACTACGATCTTCTCAAGATCCTAATACCTACATAAACAGATTGCAGGGAACAGTTGGTAATGGGTGTAATGTTGACAGTTCTACTGAGAAATGGTATCAAAAATGAAAATACCATATTTATAACAATTTTTCCGAAAAATACTTCATCATTATCATCATAACAACCCATTAATGTCCCACTGCAAGGACAGGCCTCCTCCCGAGACGGAGGGATACTTGGCCTATTAATACTACGCGGGCCAAACGGATTGGTATAGGGTTTAATTTCAAGGTTTCCTTCTTTTTATTTCGTTAACTTAATATTCACGAATAGTCCCTTAGTCGTTTAAACTGTCATGGTCACATTCACTATTAATTAACGAATTATCGGGATATTTACCATTTTTATAGTTGTTGAGTTTCCGATATTTCGGCGCTGTTACAAGCGCCATGATCACGGAGGAACTGAAGTACTTGCGGTTATTAATTCTTACGAACAAATGTACCCTCTCTCGCACTCGTTTTTTGCTACTACTATCGTCCCCGTTCTCACTACTTACTCGAACTCGATCGCGACACACTACACTCACAGTATCCACTCGTGTATTAGGTACACGCACTTTTTTGTTCACACATAGGTTAACCACTGGACGCCAGATACTCGACAGTTGAAACCCATCTTCGCGATTGAAGTTTATGTACTTGTTAATTTCAATCGCTTCTCTAACCAGTCTTGGTATGTAGTGGCGTTCTGTCGAAAGTATCTGAGGGTTATGTAACTCAATCCAGTGGCCTGTACCCGACTGGAGTAAATGTTGCGCGATTGCAGACTTCTGTGGCTCGTTGTTTTTGACCGCTCTGATGTGCTCTTTGATGCGGCATGCTACTGTTCGTTTGGTTTGTCCTATATACGAACTACCGCAACTGCAGTCAATCTTATAAACACCCGGTTGTTCCAAGGGAAAACTGTCCTTTGGTGTGCGGAGATGTTGTGACAGTTTTGTCAAGGGAGTGAAGATAGTTTTTATAGACAATTTCCTCAATATGCTGGCGACCTTATCTGTCACTCCTTTGACATATGGTAAATAGGCTGGTTGCCTCTCCACCTTGAAGTCCGGTTGTTTTTCCTTATGCCGGGCGGGTTTTATCCGGCCACTATATCCGTTCCTCTGTAGAACGCCGCTTAGATGTGACAGTTCTTTCGTTAAATGTTCCTCGTCACATAGGCTATATGCGCGGTCAGTAAGTGACGTTACAACGGAATTCAATTGGCGCGGATGGTGATGCGAGTCGGCATGTAAGTAGCGGTCTGTGTGTGTCGGTTTTCTGTACACTGTGTGGCTGAGCGAACCGTCCTCCCGTACACTGATGTTTACATCGAGGAATGCAATACTTCGGTCTCTTTCCATTTTGTATGTAAAGCTCATCTTGCCATGAATGCCGTTTAAATGGGCTACGTTACCCTGTGCAGTGCTCTCATCGCCCTCCATGATACAAAAGATGTCATCGACATACCGTGATCATGGCGCTTGTAACAGCGCCGAAATATCGGAAACTCAACAACTATAAACATGGTAAATATCCCGATAATTCGTTAATTAATAGTCCCTTAGTCGGTTTCTACGACACCCATGGGATGAGATGGGGTGGTGACACACTGTATTCTTACTTAAAATACACTCAATTAATACATTTAATCACGTGAGGTGTTAAAGTGAACAAAGTTATTCCTAGATCAGTGCTTTGTTTATCAAACACTGTCTTGTCGAGTTTTATTAAAGGTAAGTTTAGACGAGCGCTGTTACTAAGTTTTAATGAGAACTGTTAGTAAAGTTACAGGTGTATCAGGTGTTTTTAAAAGCCATAAGGGTAGTGTTGTGATGGCAATATTTAAAGTTAAAATTAATTAAAATAATTTATCATGTCCATGGGTGCTATGAAATCTCGGTTTTCATAATCTTATTAACAAATCTTTGAGTGTTTTAAACTATGATTTTTTTTTGTGATTGCTAAATAATAATGTAATTTTGACGACCTCTGTGGCGTAGGGGTTATGATACATGGCTGCTACGCAGAGTTCTCGTGTTCGATTCCTGATCAATGCAAATCTTTTTGTGCATAAACATGATTGTTTGCATTGGTCTGAGTGTTTCTATGTATAATATGTATGTATTTACAAAAGAAAAGTATATAAGTAAGTATTATCCGTTGTTCTGCTACCCATAACACAAGCAGGTTAAGCCTAGCTTACTTTGGGAACAAATGGCGCTGTGTAGAGATGTCCGTGAATATTTATATTTATTTATTTATATTTATAATTCCTTCGTTAGTGCATATGACTCTGAACCGATGGGCATGTATGAATACAGACGAACCAAAGTAGGTTTGTAAAGAACGTAGTATATATAATAATACTAAATAATATATTTATTTTCTTCACAATTGTATCTTAATAACTACTTAAATCTATGATTATAATTATTTTGCATACTGTGAAGGACTGGTGCCAGAAAAAGGTATATTATTATGCATGGACATTAAGTAATCTGTGTGGTGACGGAGTTAGAATACAGTGTGTCACCACCCCATCTTATTCCATAGGTGTCGTAAAACCCGACTAAGGGACTATCCGTGAATATTATCTTTACGTAATAAAAACAAGGAAAACTTGAAATTAAACTCTATACCAATCCGTTTGGCCAGCGTGGTATTAGTAGGCCAAGTATCCCTCCGTCACTGGAGGAGGCCTGTCCCTGCAGTGGGACATAAATGGGTTGTTATGATGATGATGATTAACTAATCTCTGCCTACCCCTATAGAGATAAGTCGTGACTTTATTCATTGTCTACTACCAATAGTACAAGCTCTGCTTAGTTTAGGACTAGAAGTAGTGAGAAATATTATACGTGAAACATTTCTCCACACTTAACTAACTCGTAAATACGCTCCTCATTCCAACATTAAACCATAACGTAAACGAAACGTAAACCGTAATAGCGTCAGTTACGTTTACGTTCCGTTTACGAGCTATTTCGTCTTAAGTATGTGACTTGATCAGTTTTTATTTTGATTGATATTTATGTTTCCTTTCTCTCACTTTTTTATTTTATTTTATTAAGTATAAATTTACTGTAATGAGTATTTGAAGTTTATTGGTAATGAGATCGAGTTTTACTGTGATTTTGATAAATAGATTTTAATCATACTTAATGTTTAATTTTTTTTTTATATGTTGGGAGGCAAACGAGCCAGCAGGTCACCTGATGGTAAGTGATCGCCGTCGCCCATGAAGACCCGCAACACCAGAGGAATCACAGATGCGTTGCCGACCTTTAAGAAGGGAGTACGCTCGTTTCTTGAAGCTCTCTAAGTCGTAACGGTTCGGAAATATCGCCTAATTATTGAATAATTGCAGGGATGCTGGCATCCACTAGAGTATGCCCGTAGTAGCCACAAGGCGCTAGGGCATACTCTCTCTCTATTATGTAATTTCAATATAACTTAATTTGCTAAAAGTAAAGAATGTGTCCAATGGCACTTTGTTCTTGTATTCTTTAAGGATAGCACTGGCTGCACTATGTTACACTAATTTCACTAAACTAACTGAAAAGGTTTCGTCCTTTTCAGCCTCCTTAGTATGTCCGTGGCGTCAAGCAATTAATTTAAATAAATAAATATATTCACGGACATCTCTACACAGCGCCATCTGTTCCCAAAGTAAGCTAGGCTTAACCTGCTTGTGTTATGGGTAATTTAAGGTAGAACAACGGATATTAATACTTTTTTTTTGTAAATACATACATAGGTATACATAAAAACACTTAGACCAATGCAAATAATCATGTTCATGCACAAAAATATTTGCATTGCGCTGGAATCGAACCCGACACCTCTGCGTAGCAGTCATGTTGTATAACCACTACACCACAGAGATCATCACTTTTGAACTATTGAGGTTCATATTATATATAACTGGCACACCACAAAGTTTGACAGTTATTTAAAGACTAAATTCAATTAGTACCTACCTAGTACCTAGGAAGATAGAAATAGCCGAACAAAGAGGTTTTCAGTTCATCAATATTGTCAATTAACAAGTCTAGGCTCGCTCCGAAGTTTCAGAATTAACTAATTCCAACTTTTTAGCTCTAAAAAGTCCGTATTCGATCAATAGCAGATACTCGACAAACATAGAAAATCGAATAAACTATCGGAACATCTTGAAATCGCTTCACTGACCTATTTTCGTACAAAATTGAGTTCTAAAATTCAAAATGCAACCGTCGACCGGAAATGAATCCGTTGGCAAGAGTCTGTCGTGATACGGATCTGATGGAGCCGAGCGTCCAACATCCGGTCGGTTACCGCTTTTATGGGTTCCAATTTCGAATCCGACATTTGACGGTTAGTGTGGAAAGATTTGAAGAATACTGTTGATTCGATAACCACTTTGGTGTCTTTCAATAGGCGAAGTCTGTTATAATTAGGTTTCTATTTTTTTATTAACTTACCTTAAAGCGGTCATGGAGCTAGTTAGCGAGCATGATGAGGTCGCGGCTTCGTTTTCCATGTCGACGATTATTTGCTCGATATTTTGAGCTTGGACGTACTTTTGGTTAAATTTTCCGTTTGTAAAAGTCTCTGAGAAGAAGTGGTCGATCCCCAGTGGGGCCTTTTTTTAAATTACTTTTTAATTTTAATACCTAGTTTGTTTTATCACACATCCTCACAATCTTGCGTAGAATTTGAAACCGTGACCTCGCGCACAGCAACCACTTAGCCACCGAATTAGTAAAATAGTAACTTCGTCTTAACCATTAGCATAATAATATTTGTATCCATCTATACTATTTTTAAGGGCCTTTACGTAGCTCACTAGCGCTGCCAATTGAAAAATAGGACAGGTAAATAATGTAAAATGTTGATAACAAAGTCTTGAGAAAAGGCAATAAAGTATTTATTTGTATAACACACTCTCAACACTTTAAATGTATTTCAATTAGTTAAATTTTGCATTCGAAAAAAAAAGGGCCGCTTTTATTTATAATGTAATATGATTTCTTTTCAATTGGCGGCGCTATTGAGCCTTATAAACGCTTTTAAGAACTCTCATGTATCAATAAAGTGCTATGGCAGACAAAACATTTTTCAAAATTCGAATTCGTTTCAAACAAACAAAACACGGTCGTCTACAAACATGGTCAGTGGAGATAACGGCATCACATATATAGGTATATAGGTATCTGTACCAATATATTGCACGTGCATTTGTGGCGTACATACATGTGTAAGATTGTAAAACGTAAAGCAATGATTGTGTATGACCACTAAATAGAAAGATACAGAAGTTCAATCATAACCGCCCATTAATGTCACACTGCAGGGTCGGGCCTCTTCCCATGACGGAGGGATACTTGGCCTACTAATACCACGCTGGCCAGACAGATTGGTATAGGGCTTAATTTCAAATTTTCCTTCTTTCTATGTAAAGGTTATAATATGTATTCACAGATAGTCATTTAGTCGGTTTTTACGACACCACCACCGCTGGTGGTAACATATTATATTCTTAATCTGTCACCACACGGATCTGGCATACATACATGTGTAAGATTGTAAAACGTAAAACAATGCTTGTGTATGACCACTAAACAGGAAGACACAGAAGTTCAATATCATGCAGACATTTGTCTTTTAACTGCATCACAAAAATGGATAATTATTTCAATGCAGATTTTTAATGTTTTCAAAAGTCTGTGATAGATTGATGAAAATCCCTTTAGTTTTTGAAATTGATCTATCATTAAATTCATCAAAATTAGTTGATGATTTAGTTATTAAGTTAAAACAGTTTATGGTGGCAAGGCGGTAAAGTATAAATACGGCTGCCTTGCGCGAGGATTCGCATTCAAATACCAAGCAAATAGTCACTTGTGTAATTTACTAATATTTTCCTTAATCCTAAATTTTCAGAAAACCAATTTCGATCAACTGATAACCAAATAAACACACGCACACACACAATCATTCTTAAACACTATCCCATACAAACGAAGTCTACATAAAAGAACACTTAAAATCACTATCCATTCCTTTATTGTAGAGTGCCAGTATTTACGCTACATTTTCTCCCCCTAACACCTAATTTCTCTATCACAAAAGCTGCAACGGAACATCCATTGTGATAGACACATATATTCAATAAAAATTCCACCCCTGCGCTAAGTGCAACACTATTAAGCGGCTAAGAAATTAGATTAGAGCGTCTCCACTAGGCTCTCACATGGACATGGCTGGATAAATGGTCGTATAACGCGGTACAATAGTATAGTACAAGCCATATTTATTTTAGAGGTAAAAGGGTATATGTTAAATTTTGAAAACCTTTATTGGTAATCATTATTGTAACGGATTAGACATGCATGTTTCATTGTACCAAATATTAGGTAGTCAAAATATGGGTTGGCAAATATACTCTATTATCCGTGTGGTGACGGAGTAAGAGTACAATATGTCACACATGCCTATCTCATCCCATGGGTGTCGTGAAAACCGACTAAGTGAATATCCGTGCATATTATATTTACGAAATAAAAGAAGGAAAACTGAAAATAAAACCCTATACTAATCCGTTTGGCTAGCGTGGTATAAGTAGGCCAAGTATCCCTCCGTCATGGGAGGAGACCCGTCCCTGCAGTGGGACATTAACGGGCTGTTATGATGATGATACTTATTTTAGAGATAAAAGAGTATGTGTGAAATCTAAAAAACTTTATAGGTTATCATTATTGTAAATGATTAGACATGCATGGACAAGTCACTGGATTGAAAAATCCTTGAGCTACTAAACAAAGATAGAAAAAAGAATAAACATAAAAGTGTATGTGCCTTTTACGAATGATTGTCATAAGCACGGATATTTAGTGTGAAATAATGGATTAAGCAGACCCTAAACACGGTGGACGAGCTGGCAACATTTGCAAGCAAACGACGGATGAAAAAGGATGAAGTTATTTAAAGAAGGCCTGATGGCCACTTTTGTGGACGACTGTGGACGACTTTTGACGGAGGTAAAATAATAACTTGTACAGGTAAAATAATAAAAACAGGCTACATATTTAATTTTATTCAACTTAATGTAAATTTTTACTGTAAAAATAAAATAAAATTACAAAAAGAAAAGCAGAGTTCTGCAATTTTTGTAACACATTATTTCCTTGTCTGCGACACGACACTCGGAAGAAGGTGAAAATTTAATGCTTCGACGTCCATCTTTAGTAAATGTAACGTTAAGTGTTGTCAGTATTCGTAATAGACAGACTACAGTGAAAGCGCCATATTAGTAGCGAAATAGGTAAGGTCTCATACTAAAATATATTAACTTAAAACTAAAATGACCGAGTCCTGTGGCGCGTGTTGGGAGAGGCCTATGTCCAGCAGTGGACTGCAATAGGCTAGTTGATTGATTGATTGATTGATTGATTGATTGATTGATTGATTACTTTATCCGTTAATGTATTTGAAGTACTAACCTAGCTAAATTTAGATCTTATTGCAATTGAATGTCTTAAAAAAATGAACATAAATATTATGGTTGGTCATGATTCATTTGATACAATAGTACATTCGACGGTTAAAAGGAAATAGGGGATAAGCGACGAAATATGAAATGTTCAGGAGAGCCGTTCAAAGATTTTAATTTTAGAAAAACTGGCGTATTTTTGTCATTTATTTAGTTATTGTAAAAAATGAAACAGTTATAAAATCAGATAAAAATGGAACAGTTACTGGAATTCTTAGTTTTAGTGATTTGAAGGTATTTAAAGTAGTTTTTGTCGCTTATAACCACAGCTTTTATTTTCTGAATGAGGAAATATGGCATAAGATACAAATGACAAAATAAAATATTAAAAGATAAGAAGCATATGCGACATTTCAATTTATCATTACGCAAAGTAAAAGGGTATAAGCGACTAGACCGTTCAATCAATATTATAGGAAAAGAAGGATATGATACTTTTTATTGTGGTCGTATAAGAGATAATAAGGTACAAGAAACAGTCGGCATTCAAAACAATACCAGGATGTAAGACATTAGTAATACACAATGTCACCACTAAGTAAAGAAATATGGATGACATGCCACCCTAAAAATATAAAAGTAGCGCAACTGGCACAATCCTTCATCAGGAAAATAAACCTAAAACATATTACACAAAACCTTAATTGGGTCTATAACTTCTAAAGTTCAGTAAAATTTCTGGGGAATAAGTTTTCACAAACCATACTGCTATAATTTTACACTAAATGGAAGATTTAAAAGATAATAGCTCGTCATATCATATCTAATAAGGAGCAGATGAAATAAAGAAAGTTAATACTTTTTAATCAAGAAAAATCAAAATTAACCCAGTTTTGTCTCTTTCTTTCATAACGTTGTCAACATTTGAGAGAAAGTGTAAACATTTAAAAAAATAATAAACATTATTATAAAAAAATAAGACAGCTTTGCAACTTAAAATTAAAAGGCAACGTTAAACATAACATGGTATCTTTGTCAAACAACAACGTTTACATAAACATGGGAACAAAGAACTATAAAAACATTTTTTTCACTTCCAACGAAGAACGCTTACTATCTAATATTAATTAATAATAAGAAATTATAAACTTGATAATAGACTTTTTTATTATGAAATGTTTATGCTGTATAGAAGTTATTCCTACTTAGTATATCACATTGAATAGCTCAGTCTTAGGTCAATTAACATTGGTAATTTTTTAATCTTTTATAACTAACGAGATCAATCAAAAAATCAGTCGATTAAGAAAATTGGTCAATGTCTCTTCTCTTATTCACCTTCTTTTTCTTTTCTTTCCTATCCCCCACGGTCTCTTCTTCGGGGTCAAATGTTATTTTTTTCTTTTTCTTGTCACTTACTTCCGGTTCCCACTCATCAGAGCTTCCAACATCGCCGAAGGCATTTAACACAGCAACCTCATCATCGGACATTAAGCCGACTTCTTTGCGCGATGGGCTGTTCTCAATGAATATGCTAGTGCATTTGCGGTATCATCGGTTGATGTGCTTGGACGAATGTCGACAGATTGCTAAGATTTTTGACTATTTTTCTTTCGTTTTGCCGATTTTACTAAAGGTGAATTATTATTACTTTGAGGCAATTCCTTTGGAGAAGGTAGACTTACTTCTGTGACTGTTGGCGTAGTATTTTCAATTATGGCAGATGTAGGGTCCATCTCAATTCCCTTTTCAGAACAAGAAGGAACATTTGACTCATCTTCTAGGGCAGAAAGGGTGCCGAGAGTGCTTACAGGATCAGACGCAGTGCAGTTTACAGAACTAGGACGTATTTGACTCATCTTCTGAGGCAGAAGGGGTGAAGGTAGTTCCTACAGGATCAGACGCAAAGCAGATTTCTATTGCATCATCCAGTGCACAACAGTTAAAATGCAACATACCATCTGGAGCAGAACTGGTGGGGATGTCTATCGCAGTTTCCGGTATTGAATTAATCAATAAAGCAGGCTTAGGGATATTGAAGTGGTGTGTATGCGTATTTGGTTCAGGGCTGGCATGTAAGGATGTCGCAGCATCGGCATTTGAGCTGGAGAACTGGTCTGATAAAGTACCTACTGACGTTGAATTTTGCGTAATGTTGACTGGCGCAGTATCCGCTTCATAGCTTTTGAGGTCTGACGTGTTGTGGGGTTGCGGGGGACAAGCGACGCGCTTAAAACTGGTTTTTGTGGTATCCAATGGCATAAGCCGCGACTCGTTATTCAATCCTTGTTTGGTATTGCGGTATAAGCGACGTACAAGTATGATTGAAGAACGTGGAAATATGTTATAATCGACACCGTGATATGTAATTTAATTTAAGTAATATGGAATTAGCTACAATCGTAATTATATTAGTAAACAAAAGTAAGGTATAATCACCAGTGCCATGTTAAAATCAATTTAGGTAATAGAGCATAACCGACTTGGCTGTCTTTAAAAACTGAAAGGAAATAGGGGATAACCACCATAGTAATATAAGTATGCATTTTGTATATAGGGTACAAGCGCCATAGCTCTGTTAAATTACAAAATGGAAGTAAGCTTTAAGCAACATTAGTACTTTTTAATTGAAATGCTTAAAAGGCATAAACAACCAAAAGCTTGGCACCCTTGTGAATAAAAATAGCATTACCGACAACAAACCCAAAATAAATCATTTTTGTAGGGGTACAATCACCTTTATAGCAAAAATGACCCGAATTTTCGTCGGTTAGGAAAAATAACATTATGAAAATGCTCTTTTTTGCTTGGGCATAAGCGCCAAAAAAATCATCGTAGAGACATGGGAGTAAGCGCATTCGAAAGAGCTGAAAAATTTAAGTACAATGGCATTTACAACTAATTTTTGACCAAAATGTCGCTTATGCCCTATATACTTTTAACCGTATTATTATTATCATTATAACATGTTCAAAATAAAAAAAAGAAAGGCTTGACATACAACATCATCATCACGATATCAGCCAATCTAAAAAATAATATAAAAAATATTCTTAAATATTTTTTTTTTAAATATTTCCTTGACTTACAATCTTAAAAGAATTCAACTACAACTAAAAGAGATCTATCTCTATACTAGGGCATTAAAAGACAATTAAAAGAATGCAAATGGCTAAAAATAAACATTCGATCGGATAGACACCATAAAAGTCCATATTGCTATAAATGAAATCGTATTTTTCCATTAACGAAATTATGGGCAGAAACGCGAGCAACTCTAGCAATGCAGATAATAAATTAAAAACAAATAATAATGAATGGTTCACACGTTAGCTTCAGGGGTCCTTATATTGATTTATTATTTTTAAATTAATGGAATAGATGGAAAGAAATGGTCCACTTAATGGCAAGTGGGTACCAAATTTTATGGACGTTTTAAGAATAGCTGAATCGATGTCAACCCTAGACCAAAGTTGTTAAGTCTGATAGCCCCGCAATTTCACTAGCAACCTGTACCCAGGTATTTAAACACAGTAGCATTCATAATGCTTGAGGCGCAGAACTAGAACAAAACTTATCAACTGCTATGTTGCCGTTCCAAAATGAGGTTTAACGTTTTATTCCAGCCTGTAAAGGTTGGTTCAACAGACAGATCTCTAGTATTTCACAGCATACACGACGACCTCTGTGGCGTAGGGGTTATATGTAGGGTCGGCAGACTAAAGAACATAAGTCTTATAAAAAATTTATAAGACTTATGTTCTTTAGTCTGCCGACCCTCCATATAACATGACTGCTACGCAGAGGTCTCGGGTTCGATTCCCGCTCAATGCAAATATTTGTGTGCATGAACATATTGTTTGCATTTGTCTGAGTATTTTTTATGTATCAATCGACATAGGCCTCTACCAACACGCGCCACAGAACTCGGTCCTGCGCCTTCCATCCAGTCCGACCCCGAGACCGTATATATGTATGTATTTACAAAAAAAAAGTATTTAAGTATGTTTATCCGTTGTCTAGTACTCATAGTACAAGCTTTTCTTAGTTTGGGACTAGGTGTCGTTGTGTGAATTTGTGAGGATTATTTATTATACAGATATTCAGAACAGTGGATTTTCCGGGGTGAGATTCGAACCTAAGGTTTTTATTATTTTTCTTTATTATTCGTATAATTTTATATGTTTTAAATGTGTATCTCGTGTCCTCTTAGCCTTATACAAATATTGAACAGTTTCATTGTACCGAAACAGCCGAAGCCAATTAATATACATCAGTTATCACCTCATTATTTCAGTTAAAATTGCTTTGCCATCGAAAGGCAGACGGTTTTAAATTTAACAAGCTTCTGGTTATGGTTTTGTGCCTATAGGCAGCTATAGCAAAATACATACCTACTTTAAATCTTCCATAGAAATGGTATTAGTAGTTAAAGTGTTTTTCTATTAGGAGGTGTTGTGTACCTAGAGGGGAACTTGAAACTTACCTGTATGATTGCAGTATTCAACCATGAGTCATCATCATAGCAGCCCATTAATGTCCCACTGCAGGGACGGGCCTCCTCCCGTGACGGAGGGATACTTGGCCTACTAATAACACGTTGACCAGACGGATTGGTATAGGGTTTAATCCTTCTTTTTATTTGGTATAGTTAATATTGACGGATAGTCCCTTAGTCGGTTTTTACGACACCTATGGGATGAGATGGGGTGGTGACATATTGTATTCTTACTCCGTCACCACACGGATGTGAACTTACATTTATAAAGTTCCTAAGACATAATAATATGAGCAGTTAAAGGCAGTTGCAGCCGGTTTACAAAATAGTAAGCGCTATGATGCGTACAAGATATCTCATACTTGTAATAGAATGCGACGTAACAATGCGTACAATATTTCGCTCTTACGATGTGCCACGTAGACACTGCATTCTAGAAATATAGGGATGAGGATATTTTTATAAAGAAGTAAAACCTGGTACTAATATTTTTATTCTGGAATGGCGACCGCGTACCGGAAAGTGCAGGGTTGGGAGACCCCTTGGACACGGTGGACCGACGACCTAGTTAGGACGGCGGGAAGCCGAAGGATGAGGGAGGCACAGGACCACAGAAGATGGGAATACTTGGAGGAGGCCTTTGACTAGCCGGGGGCGTCGATTGGCTGATATGATGATGATGAATATTTTTATAACAATGGGGCCAATCCGTGAATTTGAACGTTCATACACTGGAGAATGATTTAATTTATTGGTCAGTTTGGATCGACCCTGTTCAGAAAATATGAAAGCTGTGATTTAGAGAATACTACAAATAGCGAGAAAGGCTGAAGTATGAGCCCATCACTAGATGAACCTCTGCTGACGATGATGACACTACGTATGTCACCGATCAACTATGCACAACATTGTATTTTTTAAAGTTAAAAAAATAACATTCAAGTTTTCAAAAACGATACAAGTTAAACACCAACCACCTAAGGAAATTCCAAAACCTAAAACACGTCTAAAAAACAATAAATAAAACAAACACTCGATAAACACACCTAAAGCTATCGGCAGTCCCATCCCTAAGAGGCGATAAGAAGGCAGACGGCAAAACAAAAGCTCTATCGAAGTGAATTTCAACAATATCCGCGTATCGCGTAAATCACGCGTGTCTTATTGTTTGTTACTACTCTGTACTACTTGCCTACAGTGTTTTGTTTTAAACGGAGGAATGCAGAGCCCAGTACCTAGAATAATGATGACACTATATTATTATCTATGGTCAACTCTGCACAACAATTTACAAAGCAAAAAAAATCATTTAGTTTTGAAAACAAAAAAATACAACACTCACACCTAAAATACATTAAAAACAATAAATAAAACAAACACTCGATAAATAGTAGCACACCACACTTAAAAGTATCGGCGGTCCCATCCCTAAGAGGCGATAAGAAGGCAGACGGCAAAACAAAAGCTCTATCGAAGCGAATTTCAACAATATCCGTGTAGCGCGTAAATCACGCGAGTCCTATTGTTTGTTACCGCTCTGTACTACGTACGACTTGCCTACGGTGTTTTGAAAAAAAAGAAACTGGTTTTTATCGATATATTTTGAAACTGATATGCTGGATGCACTATGCGGTTTTTTTTGTTTGATAACATCTTGTTTCTATTTAAGTTGTTGCTTGAGGGTGTGCTTGTGTAGAGAATGGTAAATAACAGAATATTGCTGACTAACGTAAAATTATAATATTGGATTAAACTTATTTTTAATTTATTATTTTCGTAGTCAACCTCAGTCTACCGGTTAATTCCTATAGGTAGCTTAAGCCATTCCTTTCAATGTTCATCATCATCATCGTATGAGGGTCTCCCCTTAAAAATGTATCAACCTTATATGTACCATACAAAGCGGCAATTTCATAGGTAAAGACCTAATACAATATCTTCTGTCTTTTTTTAAAGAACTCAGGTGATATCGTGTTTTCTATAGTACTACTGGTACTGTAAATATAATTCTTATAAAACAGCAAAAATAAATTTATGTGAAAAACATACATATTGGTTATACGCACGAGTTAGTCGTTTTGTTCCATAAATGCGCACAATTCATGTTACTCAATTTTATGCGCGTACGTGTCCACAGTATCAAAACAGAGGTTTACTGAATAACAATATACAGTATATCTGTATTACCCCGTTTTGGGGTAAAACGTATGTTTGGTTTGGCCTAAATATTTAATATGAGATTCATAAAGTAGTAATTTTATCTGACTTCTTCAAGAGAAGGAGGTTTTTAATTCGGTTGTACTTTTTTTTTACATTTTACTAAAAACGTAAAAATATACAACTTGCAAAACGCGTCACTGAGTTATTTCGAGATCAATGAAATTTTATTTTTTCATATTTTTATCCAAGTTACTAGGTACTTAACAAATAAATTTTATATTATTTGTTACTTATTAACTTGGATATTATGTCTCGTTATTACAGATGGTACAGGTATTATCATTAAAAACTATTAAGTAATTTGGTTATACTCAAAAACAAAAATCCATTTTTGTGCATCATCCATGTAAACGACATTGTATAAGTACCATAATCAGATTTTTCTTATAAACAACACGCCAATATCGTATATCGAACTTGATTGAAAGTGCGAATGCAGTTTTGAAACAAAAACAACTGATTGCATTCATAACAGAGTTTCAATCCATTGCTATCTTTGCCGGTCAGACCACACGTATGCGGGTGATCCCCTAGCAGGATATGAAAGTGGCTTACGGCTATACTACCGGTGACCCTTTATTCATCACGGTTGAAAGTCAGCAGCAGAAACACTTTATGTCCGATTTACACATCGACAAGGACAGTTAGCGACTACTACTTAACTCGCTACTGTACTTGTCGATGTGTAAATCGGGCTTTAAACATTAAAAGCAAAATATTTTATTCATTTTAGCAGCAGATCAACAGAATATTATAATTAAAATTTAAAGAATTCTGCTTGTCTTATTTGCATTGTCAACAAATGCATCAGAGCAGCGGCTGCAAATGTGACTGCCGTGCTCCTGCACGGTAGTCGATAGTGGCATTGTATCCTACTCTATGGTTAGAGATATACCCCCTTGCTCATAAACGCCTCTTAAATTTTAGTCAATTGATTACCTTAAATTCATACGATTTTACTTAGAAAAATCTCGCTAAACAGTGATTAAATTTGACAGGCATTTATGAGTTAGTGGGATAGTTTAAAGTAGTATAAGTTACAACGATCCGCAAACAATACAGCTAAAAGTTTATTCTAGACCCTATTAAATACTGGAAACTTAGTGTACTGGATGACATCGTTTTTAGGCTGAATTAGTAATTTTAGTCAGGATACAATTTAAATTAGAAAATCTTGTTCTGAAAACCAAGTTCTTCCATCTAAAATACGTTGTTCTATTACACGTCTAACTAAAGCAATACTCATATTTCGGTCTGACTTCAAACTATCAAAATACAGACGAAACAATACGGTATGTTTTTTGTTCCTCATATCGCTTTGTTCCAGATAGGAGTCCATACGGTTTTGTAAATAGACCAAAAAGTACCTGGAATTGACTAACCGGGACGTGCATTCGTGCCAATCTCAGTTTTGTGGGCAGATTTTTTGATGAAAAGTTTATTATATTTTGAATCATATTTTTTAATCAATTTAAAGGGAAAAAATACTAAATAAACAAGTTTTTGTTTTTCACTAAACCATTATAGTAAAGATGGTAATTTAAAGTAATAATTATATTGGATAGATTATGCAGTTTGTATTACCACTTTCTATATTTATCTTACAAACAAACGTGTTACAAAAAACAGTGTTGTGTGTAGGGACTTTATAATAACATCTCAAGATCCGAGGGTAGATGATAATAATATTATTTATCACGAAAACGAAGCTGTGACCTCGCATCACCAGTGAGCTTGCGACCACGGCCATCGGCCAGCGCAACGTCAAGTAAAATAAAGGTTAATAAAATGCGCGTTAATATCCCGTTTATATAGTATTTATAATAATGAAACGCGATAGTTTAAAAGCCTATGTTACTCTCCATCCCTTCAACTATCTCCACTTAAAAAAAAGAAGTCAGTTCATCGCTCCGTGTTGTCGTAAAAGAAAGACAAACAGACAAACACACTTTCCCATTTATAATATCAGTTGGATGTTATGTAAAAATTTTTTGGTCGACATTTACGACAACAACAACTGATGAAGTGGTAACATTTTGCTTTCTAACCCCAGACAAGATGTATTTAGGTATCTAACAAATATTCCTACGTAAATAAAAGCAAAATATAATTTTACGTTCTATTTAAATTCTCAACCTCTTTAAGCTCCAAGCTCAATTATGACGTTTACGGCTAACATTGACGTCACAAAATGGCGGCAAAGCGTCTGTAATATTGTTAAGTCACACCTGAGCTCGATACTACAGGTATTGTGCCAAATAGGTTTTAGAAAATGAAATTTATTTAAGCTATATCACTGACTTGTTTAGCTCGTGTGGTGAATAGGAAAAGACAATTTCTGATTTCGTTTTTAGAAAGACACTGGATTTTTTGAAGTTGATCTTGTGTTGATGTCCCAAAAAATTAAGGTATAGTTTACCGATCAAACCTTAGCAAAGGCATCAAGTGACATGGTAAAGGTCCGGACAGGAGACCGTTGTTGTTAGAATAAAGGATAATAGTCATGATAATAGTCAATAAAGGATAATAGTGATCATGTCTCACTTTATCGTACGGATCTAAAGTGGCTAACGATTCGGCAACGGCGTATTCTCCGCACACTTACTACACTTTACTCTCTGCTTACTTCTCCTAATGCTCCTTCATACCTCTCTCCTCATTTTCAATACCTCTGTTCTAGCCATAACAAAACCCTTCGGTCTACAAACAATCTTCTCCTTCTATGTCCTTCTCATACTTCTGCTCTGGTTCACTCTTCTTTCATGGTACAAGCTATTCATCTATGGAACGCCCTTCCTCTTGAAATCAACACGACCACGACTCGAGCTACATTTAAAGCCAAGGTTCGCCAATTGTGCACTGACTCATTAGCGGAATAATTTTTCTTCATTATCTATATATTTTTGGTCTTCTATATATATATATATTCTTTTATATCGTATAGCATGTATTTTTTATTTAAAAAAATAATTCAAAATCATATTAAGTACACCTTATTGCACCTACCATAATCTTATTATCTCTGCATCACCCTAAGGTTGGCTGGAAGAAAATGCCTTAAGGCATTAAGCCCGCCATTGTACAACTTTGTAATTTGTGCATAAAGTTTAAATAAATAAATAAATAAAATAGTCCAAGTAAACATTATGAAATGATACGATTGTTGAAATCATTAATAGCACAAATGGCGTTTAAGAAAACAAGTCAATACCGGTAGCTAGATGAATTAGGGTTTTCAGCCCAAATAATTTAGTTACTATGCATAGATAAATATCGCATATAGTTTCTTTTTAAATCACATTTACGACGCTACACCTATGCTAAGTTATAATAAAATGTCAAGTATTAACGTTCTCGAAAGTATTCCAAAGCTTTTTGGTAGGGGAATTTTTATATTCTCAGCTGTGCCCGATGTCGTTTTTAATTATATTAGGATATAAAAACTATGACCCGTGAACCTTTGAGAGGACTCAAGATTAAGATTATAATGAATGTAAATGTCTGCAACGAGGTATTTTAGTACAGAAAAAGCTGGCTTTCTATTAAATTACTTTTTAAACGGCACGAGACTTTATTTTTTATTATGTTATTATTTTGTACCTTATTTATATTTTTTTGAGCATTTGTAATTACAGTAAAATTTGTATTAAAGCTTTGGGTATTTCTTTGTTATGTATTTCAGCTCGATTTCATTACGAAGTCATTATTTTAGATGTAGGTATATTGTCAGCCCATTAATGTCCCACTGCAGAGACGAGCCTCCTCCCATGACGGAGGGATAGTTGGCCTACTAATAGCACGCTGCTGGCCAGACGGATTAGTATAGGGTTTAATTTCAAGATTTCCTTCTTTATATTTCGTAAAGATAATATTCACGGATAGTCTCTTAGTCGGTTTCTACGACACCTTTTGGGATTAGATGGGGTGGTGGCATATTGTATACTTACTCCGTCAACACACCGAGATTTATTGTATATTTAATAAAAAAAATAATTAAGCCACAAACGTATCAGTGGTATCGTATCAGACAATACACTATCAGTATACAATCAATTTGCGCAAAACTCGTGTGCTTGAACAGGCCGAGACAGGGAACTTTGATAGTGAGGTGAGTGTGGTACAAACATTGGAAAAATCAAGTGACTTTAATCAAATAATGCTTAGCCTGTAGATACATTATCTCTGTGGTGGGAGTCTGAAAACACTGGATTTTACAGCCCTATTTTATTTTAAGGTAAAAGACAAGTAAGGGTTGTGTATATGTTACAGTCAAAACTCATTGCCGGTCAAAACCCTTTTTAACTGCATAAAACAGTCAATAGTGGTTTTGACCGACGTGCTTAGTCAAAACCCTTATTGACTGTTTTTTGCAGTCAAAAGTGATCAAAATTGCAGAAAATTGATCTTTAATACATATTAAGGTAAAAGTCCGAAACAGTTGGTTAGGTTAGGTTAGTATGGTGACCAAAGAACGCACGAGCCGAGCAAGCGAAGCGAGCGTGCCGCGGTAGCGGCCGGCGAGTGCTAAAAACATTTTTTTTAATGTAAAACTAGAATATAGTATTATTATATTCTAGCACTCGCGGCACTACCGCGGCACTACCGCGGCACGCTCGCTTCGCTTGCTCGGCTCGTGCGTTCTTTGGTCACCATACTAACCTAACCTAACCAACTGTTTCGGACTTTTACCTTAATATGTATTAAAGATCAATTTTCAATGAGTTTTGACTAACATCGATGGTCAAAACCACTTTTGACTGCAAAAAACAGTCAATAAGGGTTTTGACTAAGCACGTCGGTCAAAACCACTATTGACTGATTTTTTCGGTCAAAAGTGGTTTTGACCGGTTATGAGTTTTGACTATAACATAGGAGGTAACTTTCAAAAGTGGTCATCTCCAAATCCATAAATTTTGTAAAAACTTTACTAGATGTCTCTACTGAAGATTACCAACGATTCAGTAACGATCATTAATGGTCAAATACAAAGAAAACACGTTAAAAATTCATTTTATTTAGACTTTATTTTCAAAAGTAGTCTATTACATACAAGTTTACTTTCAAACGTAGTCAAATCCAAATTGACCAATCACAGCGCATTTAATTTCGTCCGCCATATTGCTATCGTCATACATTCACCGAGTCGCAGGAGTGTACATTACGTCTGGATTGTCTAACGAAAATAAGTGAAATTCAAGGGATAAAACCAAGTAAAAGTATATAAAACATGGAAAAAAACGTAGAAGAGGTACCAAGCAACCAGGCACGTAAAAGAAATCTTTCGGGTCGGCCGACTGATCGCCGAGAATTGAAGAAGAAAAGGTCGGTATTTTTAGCACGTGTTGCTTACAAAACAAAGATTAGGGATGTGCAATTCGAATGTTTGATTTTTATATAATTAATAATAACAATTACTGATGCTTGCTCCTTGTGCCCAGTCCTGTCTCCCAATTTATATTAAAATGTACCTACCTGTTTCATACAATAAAATTACTTATTGTATATTTTTATTAATAATACTTACTAAGGCTTGGATTTTTCACCCGGTGATGAAGGGTCTCCCAATTTTAATATTTTAAAATATATTTCATATAGTAAAATTAATGTATATTTTTATAGTAGGTACCTACTAATAATAATAGTTACCGGTATCAATGGGTCTCCTAATTTTTATTATGATTGTTATTGAATTTTATACTGCCGTCTTACTGTTATTATTACTTATTCCTGTCGATAAATCCTTTCAGAGAAAACTAACAGGGAAGGTATTAGTCCGGTGGTAGGGTTTCTTGTGGTGCTTATTTCGCTACTATGCTTATTTTTTTCGATTTAAGGTACTCATCAAATGCTTTGCCTCATCGATATCCTTGCAGACATAATAGCAAGGCATATCAATGCGCTAATATATGCATGCAGGATTTGAAGCAATTCAATGAACAGTTTTATGCACAAGCTGATAAACAATACCAAGATGACTTTATCATCAAATATTGTAACGTCTCGAATCCCTCTCGGAAAAGGCCACAAAATCGTACAGGAAATCTGTTTAAGAATCTTGTTACGAAGACACCATCTAAGTTAATCGTCTTCTCAGTAAGATTGAAATATTACAAAACGTGTACGTTAATTTTTTTTAAGTTGTCTATTTAATTTTGTCATCTTTTATTTTTGTAAAATTTAGGTAAAATAATAAAAGGCGCAACCCTATTAGTTGTTTTTTTTATTATTAGCAAAAATAGTCAAATCCCAACAGCTCTTTAACAAAATTAGCCAAATCCATTCCCTTAATATTCATATCTAGCCATATCCGTACTTTAGAAACAAAAATGAGCAAATCCGCAAAAAGCAAATCTTTAACTTTGTTTTTTCAATTGAATATCAATTAAACATTACATTTTTATCAGAGATTTGTAATTTTGATTATTACATCCATCTGCTTAAACTATTTAATGCCACGAATCTATAAATAAAAACTTTATATACAAAATGCACGATTTCTCCGTTTGGCCAAAAGTGGAGATGACCGCTATTGAAAGTTACCTCCTGAATATATAATCAATGTATTTAACAAAGATTGAACACACACAAAATCCAATACTATCAATCGCTGTAGGGAAAATATAAATTTTATCAAAAAATCATAGATTGAATTTATTAGGGAACAAACGTTGGTTAGCTTGGAACTAGAAAGCATTATGTAAAAGTAAAAGTAGGACTGACGAGCAAAGGCCAACCGACAAGTTAAGACGGCGGAAAACCGATGGATGAAGGAGGCTCAAGACCGCGCAAGGTGTGCATATTTGGAGGTGGTCTATTTCCAGCAGAGGACATGCATTGACCAAAATGATGATCATGATGACAGAAAGGTGCATACGTTGTATTAAGGCCTAATTTTACTTTGCGATATAATAATACTGTTCGCAATACATTAAAGTATTGGCTTCTGTAACAAAATAATTTCACAGTTTATGCCTTACGCCGCAAACTTATCGCGATGCCAAGAGACAATAGCACCATTATTCTGTGCTGAGCCAGTTAACAATGAACCAAACACTGATTAAGCCATAAACTATAATGCCGCTATTCCACAAATGCACATTTTGAGATATGAGCCAAAAACAAAAAATAAAATTGGAAAGCATGCCACTTGAGGTCTATATCACTTATTAGAGATATTTTGATATGAAAATATAGGTATTTTGAAATACTATCAAATGATACTAAAGTCGAATTAATTAACATTATGTAATAAACCTTAAATTCTATTTTGACTTTATAGTTAGGCTATTTTATCATGTTTTGCCATTAAATACTACACTAAAACGACGTCAGGGGTAGCTTAGCGGCGTTTTTGTCTTGTATATCTTTGTAACTATTGCATACTTTTTTTTCAATGTAAATTTATCGATCAGTACATAACTGAAATGCCGTTTCAGCACATAATGGCGTTATAGCTTAGAATTCATACGTATTTTTTTGCTCTTAGTCATGATTAAAAAACGGTTATACTACGTTTGCCACGTTTTAGACTAATATTATAAATATTAGAAACAAATGTTAGTTTTTTTATTAAAATCGTATCTAGAATACATGTCTAAAATGCAGTTAAATACAAAACCCCGACGGGTAACTGCGTTATAGTGAAGTATTTACGGCAGAAGAGTTATGGGAACCCTATTAATAGTATGCATACGGGTAAGTTAAAATAAAGTCAATACTACAGAAAATTGTCATTTATTTAAAAACGTAAAACAAAAGTAAGTTCACTATAACTAATAGGTAATCCTTAATGAAATATCATTCGTACTTATTTGTTACAAACAAAATCTTTCACTTAAGTAAATATATTTAAAATGAGATCACAATGAACTTATACAAAACTAATTTGACTGGAATATATAACAATTATTACTAGGTAAGTATTACAATCATTAGGCGCAATGTAGATTCAATAAATCTATAATTATTATAATAATATTTAAGCAACACAGCCTTCTTTCAGATCAGTCACATAATTATTTTAAGTAACAACAGCCTTAAATTCTGAACTGTTAAAAAAAAACAAAAAATAAAATCAATAAGTATAAAAAATAGAAAAACAAAACATATTTCTAAAAATTATTATCTTTAATTAACACAAGAAAGGTTTTTAAAATGGCACTTTCATCAGTCTTACCTACATACTTTTCATAGGTATTAATCACTTAACTATTCATAACAGGTAAGTTTTGCCAAAATATAAGTTTATGTGGAGGAATAATACTAGATAGCTTGGCTATAAGATTATCTTTTCTTTCTTGGTCTATACCTTTGGCAGAACTACGGAACGTAAGAGTTAAACTATTTGGATTTTTTAGATATTTGTCATTCATAAATCGCAAGGTAATAATCGTCTTCAAAACTGTTTTTATACAAAAGGTCATAGCTGGTTCGTTTAAAAGATACTTGAGACATATTTTTGAGATATGCTCTTGGATTTGAGTTTTGAATGCGTCTGTCGGATGTAAAATTCGAAACATTAATAAAATTTTCAGGCATTAATGATTTGGTAACTACCATTGACTTATTTATGGAGCTAACCGCTTCCTGAAAATCGCTGAAATCGTATAACTTGCCTTTTTTTTTCATCGATAATTCGACTTGATGATGAACCTGGTCACAGCTCATGAAGGTATGACCAGGCTCAAAATAATATAAGGTTATTGATTCTGTTGCAATCAAATTACTATTTATCATGTGTATGAATAAAGAATATAACAGCCAGTTTTTGTTTTGGACACTGCAATTATCTAACCAAATATTAATTTCCTTAACATCTCGATTAGCCAATAAGAAAAAATAAAAAGCGCTCATAATATCCTCCTGCTTTCGCCCTGCAATAGCATCGTGCCAAATAAGAGCCATAGGTTTACATTCATTGGTTATTTTACCAAGTGGTGCAAATGTTTGATTGAACGCAACAAGCCGCGGACAAAAAATTACTGATTTAAAGAATCCATCCTAGGTAACATAATTACCTTTTCTAGGTCCGAACTGACAAATATCTGTGATTCATTCCGCGGTGTATTTTTATGAGTGTTATACAACTCCCTTGCTTTCTTATATTTCTCGTGATGCTTAGTCCACATTAAACAATTAGTACAGTCTTCAGTAGTTTGACTATTGGCATCGTGTAAGGTTGCTTTTTTATGCAAATCATATGCCTCACAAGTCTCACACTCTTCGTTGCCTAGTCGTGTAAAAGATATGTTCATAGATTTTAGATGCTGCCTGTAAAGCTCGTACGACACTTTTTGGTTGGGATAAGTCTCACAAAAATGTCTATGCATAGTGACGAAATTAATATCGCTTCGTATGTAGCGACGCAAAGGAGCATGTTCACGTCTATAATGAGGTTCTAAGGGATTGAATAATTCAACGTGCTGAGTAAGTAAATTTCGATCAAAAGCAGCTGTTTTTTGGTGTTTACCTCGCTTATCCTCTCTAGAATTTGTTAAATTGTTGTTGTACAAGATCCTGTCGTTAGTTTTTACATAACCAAGAGTAGTGAAAAAAAATATTTTGCATACCTCTATCCTAGTATCGTCCTGTTTTTTGAATGTAAAAGCCCTTCTTGGTTTTCTTTTGGGTTCCGTGACACATTTTCTTTTAGGAACTGCTACTGACGTATTTGAGTCGACGAATGAATGCTGCTCTTGCCAAGTCATGTTCCAATACATTTTATTAATATGCTCTCGTTCTTCTTGGTCAAATTTAGTATTGCATTTCTTGAAGCAGTTATCACTGCATCCCATTTTAACTCTGTGATCCATTCTTCTTTTATTTTTAGCATCAATTTTTCGCTGACTTAAAGAAGTGTCATATTTTTTACGTTTTGATGATGATTGTGATGTTCCAGGCTGCAATATATTTGTTTGTGATTCATGTTCTGTAAAATCTATTTCATGATTACAAATAGTCGTAAGGATTGTGTCAATGGTATTTCTTCGTCGACGGGAGAACGGTGGCGTAGCTTTCTTAGACTGACTACAATTTAATGACCTCCTTCGAAATACACAAGGATGAGTAGCGTTGGTAAAATTTGGAATATTTACTGTCGTAACTTGTGTTGATGTAACGGGTGGGTATTTCTTTTTTGGCTGTGTATTTTTATCCAAGACTTTGGGCTGTTGATTGTCTACATGAATATCTCCAGAGTCGTCACTTGATGCAGACGGGTAATAATTTTTATCACGCACAGAATCATCAGAATCAAAATCAATTGGCGATCTAGGCGAAATAGTTGTCTCTTCTATATCGACGCACGGTTCTTCTGGTACCATACTTAAAATTCTACGTGCTCTTTCAACCATTGCAGATCGTCTGTAACAAATATATATTAACGCTAAATTATAATAATAAGTTATATTACTTTATATTAAAATAAGTTGCTTATATTTGCAGTAATAATGAGTTCATTTTTGATGAAATATAATAGAAGTAGTAGGTATATTTAAAAGTAAATTACAATGTAAATATTCAGGTACTCACTATATTACGAGTATGACATAAATATGTGTGTAGTAATAATGAGTTCATACTTTATGAAATGTAATAGAAACAGTATATTTAATAGTAAATTATAATGTAAATATTCACGCAGGTGAACGGAAAAATATGAATTAACCACGTAAATAGTAATAATTAGTTCATTGTTTATGTAAGATATAGTTAGTACAATAATTATACAAAACACTTGCTTATTAAAATATGAATAAAAGTACACTTACCTCTGCATCCTGTTCGCCATTGTAAAAATATTGCGTCAATACACCACACACACACCACACGACCGCTCTCGCCGACAGAGTCGGAGTACTAAGACGCGCGATGACCGACGAGCGGCGCGAGAGCAGTTAACGGTTATTTAGCGTTGCAATGTAGGGTAGCCGCATTTTAGTGTTGCCATCCAGCTCAAATATTTTTATTCTTATTTTGAAAACGCCGTTATTCCCTTGTTCAGTGTGTAAAGTTCGAAAAAAAAATGTGGAATAAAACTCTAAAATGCAGTTATGTGATTTTAACCGCATTTATGCGTAGTATTTTTATTTAACGGCGCTATAGAGTTGGAGTAGCTACATTTTAAAAAATCGAATGCTAATCTACAATGAAGTTAAAGTGTTTTAACGGCACTATTGAGTACAGAAGTTAGTTAACGGCAAATTAGATAAGAAACTTGCAAAAAAATTACAGTGAAATAAAAAATTAAGGGCTCTTAACCGCTTTTAAGGTTACAAAATGTAGTTTACTGCGTTTTTGAGTTTTATACAAATAAAAAAAAGTTATGTAACGGCGTTTTAACTATCTGAATCTCGAGAAATATAACAGCTAAAAATTAACCTTAAATGTAGATCGATAGAGATTTTTTTTCTGAATATGGTGGAATTAATAACTAAAAATCGACTTGATGTGGCTTAACGGCAATATAGTTTATGGACGGCAGCTATGCGGTTTTTTTTGTTTGATAACATCTTGTTTCTATTTAAGTTGTTGCTTGAGGGTGTGCTTGTGTAGAGAATGGTAAATAACAGAATATTGCTGACTAACGTAAAATTATAATATTGGATTAAACTTATTTTTAATTTATTATTTTCGTAGTCAACCTCAGTCTACCGGTTAATTCCTATAGGTAGCTTAAGCCATTCCTTTCAATGTTCATCATCATCATCGTATGAGGGTCTCCCCTTAAAAATGTATCAACCTTATATGTACCATACAAAGCGGCAATTTCATAGGTAAAGACCTAATACAATATCTTCTGTCTTTTTTTAAAGAACTCAGGTGATATCGTGTTTTCTATAGTACTACTGGTACTGTAAATATAATTCTTATAAAACAGCAAAAATAAATTTATGTGAAAAACATACATATTGGTTATACGCACGAGTTAGTCGTTTTGTTCCATAAATGCGCACAATTCATGTTACTCAATTTTATGCGCGTACGTGTCCACAGTATCAAAACAGAGGTTTACTGAATAACAATATACAGTATATCTGTATTACCCCGTTTTGGGGTAAAACGTATGTTTGGTTTGGCCTAAATATTTAATATGAGATTCATAAAGTAGTAATTTTATCTGACTTCTTCAAGAGAAGGAGGTTTTTAATTCGGTTGTACTTTTTTTTTACATTTTACTAAAAACGTAAAAATATACAACTTGCAAAACGCGTCACTGAGTTATTTCGAGATCAATGAAATTTTATTTTTTCATATTTTTATCCAAGTTACTAGGTACTTAACAAATAAATTTTATATTATTTGTTACTTATTAACTTGGATATTATGTCTCGTTATTACAGATGGTACAGGTATTATCATTAAAAACTATTAAGTAATTTGGTTATACTCAAAAACAAAAATCCATTTTTGTGCATCATCCATGTAAACGACATTGTATAAGTACCATAATCAGATTTTTCTTATAAACAACACGCCAATATCGTATATCGAACTTGATTGAAAGTGCGAATGCAGTTTTGAAACAAAAACAACTGATTGCATTCATAACAGAGTTTCAATCCATTGCTATCTTTGCCGGTCAGACCACACGTATGCGGGTGATCCCCTAGCAGGATATGAAAGTGGCTTACGGCTATACTACCGGTGACCCTTTATTCATCACGGTTGAAAGTCAGCAGCAGAAACACTTTATGTCCGATTTACACATCGACAAGGACAGTTAGCGACTACTACTTAACTCGCTACTGTACTTGTCGATGTGTAAATCGGGCTTTAAACATTAAAAGCAAAATATTTTATTCATTTTAGCAGCAGATCAACAGAATATTATAATTAAAATTTAAAGAATTCTGCTTGTCTTATTTGCATTGTCAACAAATGCATCAGAGCAGCGGCTGCAAATGTGACTGCCGTGCTCCTGCACGGTAGTCGATAGTGGCATTGTATCCTACTCTATGGTTAGAGATATACCCCCTTGCTCATAAACGCCTCTTAAATTTTAGTCAATTGATTACCTTAAATTCATACGATTTTACTTAGAAAAATCTCGCTAAACAGTGATTAAATTTGACAGGCATTTATGAGTTAGTGGGATAGTTTAAAGTAGTATAAGTTACAACGATCCGCAAACAATACAGCTAAAAGTTTATTCTAGACCCTATTAAATACTGGAAACTTAGTGTACTGGATGACATCGTTTTTAGGCTGAATTAGTAATTTTAGTCAGGATACAATTTAAATTAGAAAATCTTGTTCTGAAAACCAAGTTCTTCCATCTAAAATACGTTGTTCTATTACACGTCTAACTAAAGCAATACTCATATTTCGGTCTGACTTCAAACTATCAAAATACAGACGAAACAATACGGTATGTTTTTTGTTCCTCATATCGCTTTGTTCCAGATAGGAGTCCATACGGTTTTGTAAATAGACCAAAAAGTACCTGGAATTGACTAACCGGGACGTGCATTCGTGCCAATCTCAGTTTTGTGGGCAGATTTTTTGATGAAAAGTTTATTATATTTTGAATCATATTTTTTAATCAATTTAAAGGGAAAAAATACTAAATAAACAAGTTTTTGTTTTTCACTAAACCATTATAGTAAAGATGGTAATTTAAAGTAATAATTATATTGGATAGATTATGCAGTTTGTATTACCACTTTCTATATTTATCTTACAAACAAACGTGTTACAAAAAACAGTGTTGTGTGTAGGGACTTTATAATAACATCTCAAGATCCGAGGGTAGATGATAATAATATTATTTATCACGAAAACGAAGCTGTGACCTCGCATCACCAGTGAGCTTGCGACCACGGCCATCGGCCAGCGCAACGTCAAGTAAAATAAAGGTTAATAAAATGCGCGTTAATATCCCGTTTATATAGTATTTATAATAATGAAACGCGATAGTTTAAAAGCCTATGTTACTCTCCATCCCTTCAACTATCTCCACTTAAAAAAAAGCCGTCAGTTCATCGCTCCGTGTTGTCGTAAAAGAAAGACAAACAGACAAACACACTTTCCCATTTATAATATCAGTTGGATGTTATGTAAAAATTTTTTGGTCGACATTTACGACAACAACAACTGATGAAGTGGTAACATTTTGCTTTCTAACCCCAGACAAGATGTATTTAGGTATCTAACAAATATTCCTACGTAAATAAAAGCAAAATATAATTTTACGTTCTATTTAAATTCTCAACCTCTTTAAGCTCCAAGCTCAATTATGACGTTTACGGCTAACATTGACGTCACAAAATGGCGGCAAAGCGTCTGTAATATTGTTAAGTCACACCTGAGCTCGATACTACAGGTATTGTGCCAAATAGGTTTTAGAAAATGAAATTTATTTAAGCTATATCACTGACTTGTTTAGCTCGTGTGGTGAATAGGAAAAGACAATTTCTGATTTCGTTTTTAGAAAGACACTGGATTTTTTGAAGTTGATCTTGTGTTGATGTCCCAAAAAATTAAGGTATAGTTTACCGATCAAACCTTAGCAAAGGCATCAAGTGACATGGTAAAGGTCCGGACAGGAGACCGTTGTTGTTAGAATAAAGGATAATAGTCATGATAATAGTCAATAAAGGATAATAGTGATCATGTCTCACTTTATCGTACGGATCTAAAGTGGCTAACGATTCGGCAACGGCGTATTCTCCGCACACTTACTACACTTTACTCTCTGCTTACTTCTCCTAATGCTCCTTCATACCTCTCTCCTCATTTTCAATACCTCTGTTCTAGCCATAACAAAACCCTTCGGTCTACAAACAATCTTCTCCTTCTATGTCCTTCTCATACTTCTGCTCTGGTTCACTCTTCTTTCATGGTACAAGCTATTCATCTATGGAACGCCCTTCCTCTTGAAATCAACACGACCACGACTCGAGCTACATTTAAAGCCAAGGTTCGCCAATTGTGCACTGACTCATTAGCGGAATAATTTTTCTTCATTATCTATATATTTTTGGTCTTCTATATATATATAAATATATATTCTTTTATATCGTATAGCATGTATTTTTTATTTAAAAAAATAATTCAAAATCATATTAAGTACACCTTATTGCACCTACCATAATCTTATTATCTCTGCATCACCCTAAGGTTGGCTGGAAGAAAATGCCTTAAGGCATTAAGCCCGCCATTGTACAACTTTGTAATTTGTGCATAAAGTTTAAATAAATAAATAAATAAAATAGTCCAAGTAAACATTATGAAATGATACGATTGTTGAAATCATTAATAGCACAAATGGCGTTTAAGAAAACAAGTCAATACCGGTAGCTAGATGAATTAGGGTTTTCAGCCCAAATAATTTAGTTACTATGCATAGATAAATATCGCATATAGTTTCTTTTTAAATCACATTTACGACGCTACACCTATGCTAAGTTATAATAAAATGTCAAGTATTAACGTTCTCGAAAGTATTCCAAAGCTTTTTGGTAGGGGAATTTTTATATTCTCAGCTGTGCCCGATGTCGTTTTTAATTATATTAGGATATAAAAACTATGACCCGTGAACCTTTGAGAGGACTCAAGATTAAGATTATAATGAATGTAAATGTCTGCAACGAGGTATTTTAGTACAGAAAAAGCTGGCTTTCTATTAAATTACTTTTTACACGGCACGAGACTTTATTTTTTATTATGTTATTATTTTGTACCTTATTTATATTTTTTTGAGCATTTGTAATTACAGTAAAATTTGTATTAAAGCTTTGGGTATTTCTTTGTTATGTATTTCAGCTCGATTTCATTACGAAGTCATAGGTATATTGTCAGCCCATTAATGTCCCACTGCAGAGACGAGCCTCCTCCCATGACGGAGGGATAGTTGGCCTACTAATAGCACGCTGCTGGCCAGACGGATTAGTATAGGGTTTAATTTCAAGATTTCCTTCTTTATATTTCGTAAAGATAATATTCACGGATAGTCTCTTAGTCGGTTTCTACGACACCTTTTGGGATTAGATGGGGTGGTGGCATATTGTATACTTACTCCGTCAACACACCGAGATTTATTGTATATTTAATAAAAAAAATAATTAAGCCACAAACGTATCAGTGGTATCGTATCAGACAATACACTATCAGTATACAATCAATTTGCGCAAAACTCGTGTGCTTGAACAGGCCGAGACAGAGAACTTTGATAGTGAGGTGAGTGTGGTACAAACATTGGAAAAATCAAGTGACTTTAATCAAATAATGCTTAGCCTGTAGATACATTATCTCTGTGGTGGGAGTCTGAAAACACTGGATTTTACAGCCCTATTTTATTTTAAGGTAAAAGACAAGTAAGGGTTGTGTATATGTTACAGTCAAAACTCATTGCCGGTCAAAACCCTTTTTAACTGCATAAAACAGTCAATAGTGGTTTTGACCGACGTGCTTAGTCAAAACCCTTATTGACTGTTTTTTGCAGTCAAAAGTGATCAAAATTGCAGAAAATTGATCTTTAATACATATTAAGGTAAAAGTCCGAAACAGTTGGTTAGGTTAGGTTAGTATGGTGACCAAAGAACGCACGAGCCGAGCAAGCGAAGCGAGCGTGCCGCGGTAGCGGCCGGCGAGTGCTAAAAACATTTTTTTTAATGTAAAACTAGAATATAGTATTATTATATTCTAGCACTCGCGGCACTACCGCGGCACTACCGCGGCACGCTCGCTTCGCTTGCTCGGCTCGTGCGTTCTTTGGTCACCATACTAACCTAACCTAACCAACTGTTTCGGACTTTTACCTTAATATGTATTAAAGATCAATTTTCAATGAGTTTTGACTAACATCGATGGTCAAAACCACTTTTGACTGCAAAAAACAGTCAATAAGGGTTTTGACTAAGCACGTCGGTCAAAACCACTATTGACTGATTTTTTCGGTCAAAAGTGGTTTTGACCGGTTATGAGTTTTGACTATAACATAGGAGGTAACTTTCAAAAGTGGTCATCTCCAAATCCATAAATTTTGTAAAAACTTTACTAGATGTCTCTACTGAAGATTACCAACGATTCAGTAACGATCATTAATGGTCAAATACAAAGAAAACACGTTAAAAATTCATTTTATTTAGACTTTATTTTCAAAAGTAGTCTATTACATACAAGTTTACTTTCAAACGTAGTCAAATCCAAATTGACCAATCACAGCGCATTTAATTTCGTCCGCCATATTGCTATCGTCATACATTCACCGAGTCGCAGGAGTGTACATTACGTCTGGATTGTCTAACGAAAATAAGTGAAATTCAAGGGATAAAACCAAGTAAAAGTATATAAAACATGGAAAAAAACGTAGAAGAGGTACCAAGCAACCAGGCACGTAAAAGAAATCTTTCGGGTCGGCCGACTGATCGCCGAGAATTGAAGAAGAAAAGGTCGGTATTTTTAGCACGTGTTGCTTACAAAACAAAGATTAGGGATGTGCAATTCGAATGTTTGATTTTTATATAATTAATAATAACAATTACTGATGCTTGCTCCTTGTGCCCAGTCCTGTCTCCCAATTTATATTAAAATGTACCTACCTGTTTCATACAATAAAATTACTTATTGTATATTTTTATTAATAATACTTACTAAGGCTTGGATTTTTCACCCGGTGATGAAGGGTCTCCCAATTTTAATATTTTAAAATATATTTCATATAGTAAAATTAATGTATATTTTTATAGTAGGTACCTACTAATAATAATAGTTACCGGTATCAATGGGTCTCCTAATTTTTATTATGATTGTTATTGAATTTTATACTGCCGTCTTACTGTTATTATTACTTATTCCTGTCGATAAATCCTTTCAGAGAAAACTAACAGGGAAGGTATTAGTCCGGTGGTAGGGTTTCTTGTGGTGCTTATTTCGCTACTATGCTTATTTTTTTCGATTTAAGGTACTCATCAAATGCTTTGCCTCATCGATATCCTTGCAGACATAATAGCAAGGCATATCAATGCGCTAATATATGCATGCAGGATTTGAAGCAATTCAATGAACAGTTTTATGCACAAGCTGATAAACAATACCAAGATGACTTTATCATCAAATATTGTAACGTCTCGAATCCCTCTCGGAAAAGGCCACAAAATCGTACAGGAAATCTGTTTAAGAATCTTGTTACGAAGACACCATCTAAGTTAATCGTCTTCTCAGTAAGATTGAAATATTACAAAACGTGTACGTTAATTTTTTTTAAGTTGTCTATTTAATTTTGTCATCTTTTATTTTTGTAAAATTTAGGTAAAATAATAAAAGGCGCAACCCTATTAGTTGTTTTTTTTATTATTAGCAAAAATAGTCAAATCCCAACAGCTCTTTAACAAAATTAGCCAAATCCATTCCCTTAATATTCATATCTAGCCATATCCGTACTTTAGAAACAAAAATGAGCAAATCCGCAAAAAGCAAATCTTTAACTTTGTTTTTTCAATTGAATATCAATTAAACATTACATTTTTATCAGAGATTTGTAATTTTGATTATTACATCCATCTGCTTAAACTATTTAATGCCACGAATCTATAAATAAAAACTCTATATACAAAATGCACGATTTCTCCGTTTGGCCAAAAGTGGAGATGACCGCTATTGAAAGTTACCTCCTGAATATATTATAATCAATGTATTTAACAAAGATTGAACACACACAAAATCCAATACTATCAATCGCTGTAGGGAAAATATAAATTTTATCAAAAAATCATAGATTGAATTTATTAGGGAACAAACGTTGGTTAGCTTGGAACTAGAAAGCATTATGTAAAAGTAAAAGTAGGACTGACGAGCAAAGGCCAACCGACAAGTTAAGACGGCGGAAAACCGATGGATGAAGGAGGCTCAAGACCGCGCAAGGTGTGCATATTTGGAGGTGGTCTATTTCCAGCAGAGGACATGCATTGACCAAAATGATGATCATGATGACAGAAAGGTGCATACGTTGTATTAAGGCCTAATTTTACTTTGCGATATAATAATACTGTTCGCAATACATTAAAGTATTGGCTTCTGTAACAAAATAATTTCACAGTTTATGCCTTACGCCGCAAACTTATCGCGATGCCAAGAGACAATAGCACCATTATTCTGTGCTGAGCCAGTTAACAATGAACCAAACACTGATTAAGCGGTATACTACAGATCGTAAATTATTTTGTTCTTGCAAAACTGTAAAAGGTGCAATCATAAATATTGGAAAGAATATGAAATGATAAATAATAAAAATAATAAGTTGTGTATTTTTGGAAGAAAGAAAGAAAATAATTTATTTTGGAAGCAGTATTGTGTGTACCATCTTTTTTCCAGGAACATTTATGCACATAACTCAATACTTTACTAAACTAAGTAAATTGATATACTAAGATTCAACCAAAGTAGCATCTAAATGCACTTTGCTCCATTAAAAGAGCACCTTCAAGATTCTGATTATAGTTCGAAGATCTGTCATTATGTCGCTAACATCGTTACGGCAAGCTATGAATGTCTTTTTACAGGGGGGGGGGGAGTTGTACTCTATATTATTATAAGGAGAGAAGACTGGCCTACTGCCAAGCTGTTTGAACTGATTGATTTATTAAGCTTCGTGTCAAAATACGACAACAACTATTTGTAGTTTACACAAACAATTGTCTTGTGTTCAAACCTGCGACCTCATACACAGCCATGCCACCTGCTATGTCACCGAGGTAATTTTAGCAGTTTTCAAGCCACGTCCGTTGATGTCACGATCAAAAAGTTCCATAGCTTTAAAACATATTCTAAAACTACTTATAAATCACCCGTTCAAACATTTCATACAAGAATTTCTAACAAAAATGTTCTCTCGAACAGATCTAAAAGACATTTCCCATTGGTCGAATAGCCGCAACGATCCGCAATCGAAGACAAGTCGCATCGACTTCGTACGTGCACTGATTTATGCGTGGAATGACGACACGGCGGTACTCGGTGATAAATATGATTGTGCCGCTCTGACCCACCCAGGGAGCAGGCAAGTGGGTAAGGCGCTTTATACAATAGCCATTGTTTTTCAAGCAGAGATAAATTATTTAGTGCGTTCATTAAAATCGATGCAGTATTTAAAAAGTTCTAAAATATTAAGTAAGTATGATTATAATTACATAAAATTTCAGATTTTTATTGAAACGTCCAAATACGAATAGTTTTATTTGTGTCATCTGCTGACGAGATTAAAGACATAATAAGCAATAATAAATGAATCAAGACCAAGGTAATATAGAATAGTTCAAATAATACTACATTGATGGTGTTTGAGAGAAGTGTATAGCAGTTAAAAACTTGTGCAAAAGTTACTATTATAGTACTACATATTTTCAGAGTGGAACCAGTACACCGTTCTTGAGATGGACAGGCAGGTTCCCCAGATAAATGAAAAATACAGTATTTTGGCTAAACATCCAGGGTGTTGCTCTAGAACCCATAAAAAGCTCTAACGTTGACAAGTGAAGCAATAATACATTATGAGGCAATACAGCATACCTAGCTTTCAAGGTAAAAATGTAAACATTAATATCTAAACAACTTTATAAGAAACACTTAATATAAATATCTACAAATATTTAAAAAAAGTCATTAAAATAGAAAAGCCTCATTATGAATAAGGTCTTATTACAGATGTACCACTTGCAATTGTACAGGAAGACAGTTACATCGAGTAAAAAGGAGTTCGTTGCAAATCATTGTAATTCTATCAGTTAAGATGAATATGATCTTTATTACAAGCAATATAAGGTTTAAAGCAGTTGAAATACTTTTTTGCACAAGCTATGGATTGTTGTCGAACAATCTTGTATTTTATTTTGAATGAATTTTATACTTTATTCAATTTTAATAACGTTTAAATTTTAACGTTGCATGATTTTATGAATTTTAAATTTAGGTAAACGGGAGATTTACTTAGTTATTTATTGGTATTTTGCTTATCGTTTTGCCTTAGTTTACGGAGAGTTTGGTTGTGGTCTCGATCTGACTGGTGAAAACATTTAGTAGAGGCCTTTGTTTGGTAGTAACGTTTTTAACCTACTAGAATGATCATCATCGTAACAGCCCAATAATGTCCCCCTGCAGGGACGGGCCTCCTTCCGTGACGGAGGGATACTTGGCCTACTAATACCACGCTGGCCAGACGGATTGGTATAGGGTTTAATTTTCATTTTCCTTCTTTTTATTTCGTAAAGATAATATTCACAGATAGTCCCTTAGTCGGTTTTTCCGACACCCATGGGATGAGATGGGGTGGTAACATATTGTATTCTTACTCCGTCACCACACGGAGAGTGAACAAGAATGATGATGACAACTAATCTAACAAAAGACATGACGGAAACTATTTTAAAACATCTTTCGAGCATTTTAGGTCTTCAATTTAAAAACAGTTACGATGATTGATAAATAATACATTTATTATACAGGTAAATATGTTTACTTAAACTAAGTTATAAAACAATGCTCTTACATTAACCAAATTGAAATTATTCCGAACATAACCAGAGCTAACGTTGAACAAAGTTCTTTAACTCCAGAAGAGTAATAGCCTAAGCTTCTTGTGGTTCTGTCCATTTCCAGAAGAGCGTCCATCGTTTCCAAACCAGTTGGAATGATTTGCGCTGGTGGTAGTAAAAAGCCAAATTCTCCAAGATCTCTAAGCTCGATTAGGTAGGTGATTGGAACATTAGCTGCATATTTTACCCAATCAAAACTTGTACCACTCATTTGATCTGAAATTTAAAAAATAATTTAGTTTAAAGAGTCGTTCTATATATAAGCATACAGGTCTCCTTATCTAATGGAGTGATGGTATTGATATTTAATTTTTTTCAAAAGACATCTCGCGCTCTATATATTGTGCCCTGTATCACGAGGACTTTAGAAAAATCAATGGAACGGATACAAAGAAAAACCAGCCTGAAAATAGTAATTTTATGAATTTCACAAATAATTAAGCCGCATGAGGGAATGGACCCCACGACCTCATACACTTCAGCCTCTACCGTGTCCTCCGCGCCACCGAGGCAGTTAAGAAAACAGATAAGTTTCTTAAAACTGTCATGGTCACATTCACTATTATTGTATCGCTCCACAGCAAGGTAGTCCTCTATTGGCAAGTTTTCCTTAATATGTAATTTTCGATAACATACTACCTATCTGTAAACTTTCCTATTTTTCATTACTGACTTTGGAATGGCATGGTCCAAACCATATTCTTACTTTGTTACTAAGCGAAGAAAAGAGGCCATAATTTTAATAATTACAATTTTATCGAGTATATTTTAGAGCGTGTGCAACTCCTGTCAGATAAGTATTACGTATTAATGACAATTTTGATTAGAATCAGCTCTGATAAGAAAAAAACTAGTGTCATTTGATTGAAATTGACTCTCAATATTTGCGTTGATTTATTCATGTGATTAAAAATTTCTTTGTATAAATGCATAAAGGCAAACTTAATGCCTTAAGACACTATCTACTAGCCAACCTTACTTGTTTTAGTTAAAATGTTTCAAACCTAATTTTTCTGTACTGAATCATTTTTTCTGTGAGCAGAATACTTAATTTTTTTTTTATAATTTTTAAATATAATAAAAGTCGACCTCTGGGGCGTAGTCGTTATATTACATGACTGCTAAGCATAGGTCATAGGTTCGATTCTCCCTCAATGAAAATCTTTATGTGCAGGAAAATGATTGTTTTTCTATGTATAATTTAGTATGTATTTACAAAAAAAAATATTTAAGTATGTTTATCCATTGTATAGTAACCATAGTAAAAAAATATTCTGCTTAGTTTGGAACTAGATGGCGTTGTGTGAATGTGTGAGAAAATAAATACTTACACATAACATTAGCAGATAAACCGACTCTATATTCAGTGCCGTAACGTTCTCTCAAAGCGTCTGCCCCCCTAATTGCTACTTCATACTGAAAAATAAAAGCGTAGTACATAAATATCTTTTATAAACTTTTTACTTCATTTTGTTACATAAATAAAAAAAGAAAAGTATTGTTTAAAGAATGAAGTATTGTTTATAAAATATGCCTTATTAAAGTAATATAAATAAATAATAAATATAAATAAGTAAGTACTTAATATTTTATATGAGAAATGGAATACGTTTGTATAAAACCTCATGGCGTGAGTGCAGTCTTGGACTTATTAAGGCAATAAACAATGACAGTTATAAAATTGGTTCCCTCCATCGCCATCATTTTGCCGGTGACCACACGTGTGCTTAGTTATATAGTTAATTAATATAATAATTAATAACATCCCAATTAATATCACACTGCAAGAAGGTGCCTCTTTCAGTGAGGTAGAAAAAATTGCACTGCAAGTTAGCACGCAGATGAGACGTATTGGTGTGAGATTTAAGTCAAGTTTTCCATATTTTATTGTTTTTGTAGAGATTTAATTACTATTATTGGGGATCTACTATTGGTTAGTTTATATCCTCGGGATGAGTTGGGGTGGCCATATAAATACCAGGCCATACAAATGGATAATTTTAGTTGCCATGAGTTTCTTTGCCAGATTTCTTCTCATTGGTTCTATGCATTTGGAAACTAAAAGTTATGGATCAACAAAGACAGACAAGTAGATTTGAGTAGTAGATTGGTTTTATTTTTCTCCTCTAATTTACATTGGACAATACAACGCGGTTTCTTAAGTGCAGTGGCGTTTGTCTGTGTCGATCTATAATTATAATTGTAGCTTCAATTTTAAGTAAACGACGATTTCAAACAATTTGTAATAAATTTTATGAAATAAAGCATTTCGAAATTTGAATTTGAAATAATAAGCTTACTTACCATATCACCATAGTTCCCAGATAGCAAGGAATCAGCAGTAATAACGTGACTATAAGGCACGACGATCAACTGAGTATATGAATGAAAGGCGATGTAGTAAATAATCTCGCCTTGATTCCTGAGATTCAATACGTAATCTCTAATGGCTCTAGTCTCTGGCTCTGAGAATGCGTTGGGACCAGCGTATAAGTTACTGCAAGGATCATCTGATGCGCCTACAGCTGAAAAGTAAGCACCATATTATAGTAGTTGTAACTAGATCAGAAATCAGTAAGCTTTTCATCTTTTTGGGACTTTAACACACCTGCTTGCTGAGGTCGGGTCAAAGCACTCTAATAGATTTCCACGATAAAAACTATGTTTTTTGTCGTTGAGTTTGAAATTTAGAAAAATCATGTTTCAACGAAATATTTTTAGCATAGAATATTAACGATTTTATACTAAAAAGATTTTCTTCAAATATTGGTAAAAGCTACAGTAACATTGCACCTTTTTAATGTATACAAGTGTTATATCCTAGGGATCACCCCGAACTACAACACACGCATGTACAACTTACTCATCCATTCAAAACCAAAGTTTCTATTCAGATCAACTCCGTGGCTCATATCATCATCAACTTCTAAAGCAGCACAGGAGGTAATACTTGCAGGACTTCTGTTCTTTCTCCACATACGATTCTGAAAATTAGTTAACATTTTTTTAGCCATGACGTTTTAAATTTAGCTACAAATGTCAGTCAAAACAACCAAAACCAGATCAAACAGCTTAACTTTCGAATTATTACTTACATCAGTAAAAGTATAACTGTATCCATCAGGATTAACAACGGGGAAGATATGCCACTCAAAATTTTCTGCCAAAGCCCGAACTTGAGGGTCAGTGCTTGTCAAGAACTCCTTTATGATCCACGTAACTGTTGCTGGAGAAATCCATTCCCGAGCATGGAGAGCACCTTCGAGCACTCCGATAAGAGGATTAGGTCTGCCGCGATTGTAATTAATAACGATGCCTTTGATTTCATTGAGATATACACTGTGACCCATTACTACGGTAGTGACAACTCCGGGATGATTTCTCTGTAGTTCATCTAACCAAGAGTAGATAGATGTTAGATTGTGGTATTCATTCCAAGAGTATGAGAGATATGATGATAAGCTGGATCTTGATATTGCAGGGCTGATTTGATCATCAATTACCCTGTAAAGTAAGTTAATTGAAATTGAAAAAGTTGCCAAAAAAAATTGTGTCAATGACATGTCAGGAATTCCTCTATTGATGGGTTTTTTCACTTACCTTTGTATATCAGAAATTACTTCTTTATATTTGATGCCTGTTTCCTCCGTGAACTTTAAGAAGCCATCTAATTTTTCCGGTGATACCATGATTTTGACAGGTTGATGTTCAATTAAATGGTCATCCCAATATTCACCAATGCCTTGATTTTGTGCATCTTTTAAAAGTTTCACTTCATTACTGTTTTCGGGGGTAAGATTAAATAATTTGTATCCATCATATTTTGATTTTACGGCTTTAACTGTAGTTATTATTGCAAATAAGAGAAATAAATATTTTAAATTCATTTTAGAACCGTCTAGGTCTTGTTCAACATTGATAATGATTACAATTATCACACAGATTATAATTAAAGGATTTATCAGATTACAACTGATTGGTTGCGTGTTTTACAAGTTTCGTACTATGACTTTGTTTTATTTAAAATCTATTTTTTTCCTGTTTCAATTTTGTTAAAGTTTAGTAAGTATCTATTATTTGATAAGTCTTGCATTAAAACATTAATTTGAAATTGAGTTTTGAGTATAGTGGACTCAATATAAAAAGTAAAGTATGCTATTCTACCAATTATATTCCTCGGAAACACTCTTAGCCTACATGTATCAGGGTGGCCAGACGGATAGTTATATGGCAAAAAGAAAAATGCAGCACGGGTTTTTAATACTGTTTTGTATGAATTTTACTTTTTTAGATGGCTCCACAGATTTCTTAAGAACTTTCTTCTTCGTGTGAAATGAAGATTTACATGACTTTAAATGATGCAGGTTAACTTGGCCTTTACTTGAATTGGGTTTGGTTTAAATTTAACTTATCTGTAATATATTGAGATTAAGAAGGTAGTTTTCCTTATTCGACTGTCACTATACCCACCGAAGAAAAAGTTTTAGTGACTTTTTATATTCTTTGTATGTTACCCAAGTCAAATTATTTTGTTAGTAGATATAAAACATAATATTAAGCTAATCGATCACAAAAAAATATTTGATTGTTTATCTTAGTTATCTCAGTTGTACTTAAAACAGCACAAAAAGTAATCACAATATCGTGATTTCTGACAGAATATCACTGTTTTACAATAAATATTAATATTTCTTACACATAGAACTCTGTAGTTCCAAACTAAGCAGAGTTTGGACAACTTTCCGTGATCTAAGACATTATGTTTTACCTATTACATCATAATCATACTAGCCAATTGACGTATACTGCTAGAGATACTCGTAGGCTTCTTCCAAATATTGACAACCTTGTGGTGTCCTGTCCTACCTCTCTCATCAGTTTCCCACCGTCCGGGTTCCGTACCGATTTTGAAAAAACGGAACCCTTATAGGATCACTATGTTGTTTGTATGTGCGTCTGTCTGTCTGTCAGTCAAGACCATTTATCTCAGGAATGCGTGGAAGTATCAAGCTGAAATTTTCACCAAATACTAAAGCTTGTTGCCTTTTAGTGCTGTAAATAAATCATACTGCTTATCCAGCGCAATAAAGAGATATAGCCCTTTTAGTCGCAAATTATTGAAGAGTAGGGGCAAAAACCTACAAAGTACTTCTAGTCTTCCTACAAACTTTAAATTTGGCATGAAGCAAGGTCTTATAGTGCATGTAAAGGGAAAGTTGCGAAAACATTATATTTTTACTTCCATCAATTATATTTTGATTATTTCGTCATAAAATTTTTGACAGATGATTCGTGACGTCATAGAATTTTATAATTACAGATCTAATAGTTCTTTACTTACGAGACACAAGACTCCTGAAAAATATATAATGCTAACGTCAGCTTGCGACCACGGCCAGTGCAACCTGTGCCGAAACGTCAAGTAAAATAAAGGTAAATTAAATGCGCGTTAATATCCCGTTTATATAATATTTATAATAATGAAACGCGATAGTTTAAAAGTTACTAATGCTAAGGGCGCCTTCAAATTTGCCGCTAAGTGTCGCGCGGAGGCAGCGCGACTGCAGCGCTGCGGTCGCGCTGCAGTCGCTAGGTTTGAGAATGGTAGTGTTGTGTTTTAGTTTTACGATGGACTCAGACGAAAATACACTGCTCGTAGTGTTACTATTAAAAAGAAAAAGTATTCTAAACAACACTAGTCGATCGATGAACGAATGCGGAGACGCAGCGCGGGCGTAGCGCTGCAGTCGCGCTGCAGTCGCGCGTTTTTTATCTCTATGAATTTACAAAACAGCGCTACCGCAGCGCTGCAGTCGCGCTGCCTCCGCGCGACACTTAGCGGCAAATTTGAAGGCGCCCTAAAGTGTAAGTGCAAGTACATACATGTTCAACATTTGTTTTGTTCACTCATTGTCATTGAAAGGAAATAGAACCCGAGACCTCTGCGTAGCAGCCCTGGAGTATAATAACTACCAAGCTCGTTCAAGATTATTCTAGTATCAATGACAAAAGTCCTTTTGAAGTTAATTTTAAAAAAATCTGTTGTAGTAAGCGATAGGTACGTTAATCATTACCGGTACTCATTTACAAACTAAGCCACTATTCAGTATTTGATTCATGGCGCAACATAACCATTGATTACTCAAACAAATTATCTTTGACAGTATTAAAATGATAACTTTTATAATTTATAGAGAGATTGTATGATAGTAAAATGGTACTAATTTTATCAAAAGTTTTTATCTTTATTACCTACTTATAGGATTAGGAACGGATATAACCAATTTCAATTACTTCTGCTAAAGTTAGAATAGCCAACGTACGCGATGGGTTTAAGAGAAATAATATTTGTTATAACAATAGCAATTGCTATTAAAGCAGAATATGTTAGCTATGATAACTATAAAGTGTATCAAATAATACCCAAGTCTGATATCGAAGTACAAATACTTGTTGACTATCATAAACAAAATGAACATATGTTTTGGAGTGACATTATAAGTGTTAACAGTGATGTTAGGATCATGGTGTCTCCAGAAAAACAAAGCGAATTTGTTAAATATTTTGAAAGTGTTCAAATTTTACCTAAAGTTGTGATTCAAAATGTTCAAGAGTAAGTATATTGTTTATACTTCTATAAAGATATTAGCCTTTTCTTTCTTTCTTTGATGTAAAAAGCTATTAAAATTAAAATGAGTCTGACAGACTCTTCTGTTTTCTTTACTTCTGAAACACTTTTCGCTAATGTCTGGTTTAAGTAATGAGATAACTAAAATACTTGTTTATTTAATACATAATTCATAATTTAAGATAATATAAACTGCATGTCAATTCACGATGTCAATTCTCGAACCTAAAATTCGGTTAAGTTAACTTTTAGTTGTCATGTTTTTGCTATTGCAATTGTAATCTTTTGTGGTTGTGTTAAAGTTTTATTTAGAGGGTGACAATTTTTGACAACTAAAAGTTAACTTAACCGAATCTTAGGTACGAGAATTGACATGCTGAATAAAAAAATAATTTAATTAGTCATCATAACAGTCCATTAGTGTAGGTAATATAATGTGTAAACATAATTAGTGCGCTTACTTAATTAAAACCTTAAAGTATCATAAATAAAAACAGGAAATAAATTTTGTAATTCATAGGTTCCTAATTTTTGATTAAATTATATTAAGACTAAACTTATAAATAGTAATAGAAGAACAAGACTAAAATGTAAATTAGAACTAAGCAATTCTAAGTGTACGGTTTTGTAAGTTCTATCTTGAACTGTTTAACTAACAAATAATCAAGTAATTAATAAATTAAATAAGAACTTAATTATCCTGTCCATCAATATCAAACTTAACTTACAAAACTTGTTACTTAATTAAATTTCACCAAAAACTTTCAGAGAGATCAACAATCAGATGGCTCGTCCAGAAACACGCAGCGTAAATACTTACGCATGGAACTACTACCTCTCTCTTACGGAAATTAATCAATGGCTAGATATGATAGCTTATAACTACCCGGACGTTGTAACCCTTGTCAATATTGGCACTTCAGTTGAAGGAAATCCCATTAGAGGCGTCAAAATTGACTTCAAGAAACAAGATAATCCGGTGATAGGTATGATTGAAGGAGGTATTCATGCAAGAGAATGGATTTCACCTGCGACAGTCACTTACATTATAAATGAGTTCTTGACTAGTACTGATCCTGATGTAAGATTGGTTGCTGAGAATATTGTTTGGCATTTGTTCCCTGTTGTCAATCCTGATGGATATTTTTATACTTTTAATAATGTAAGTATTTTATTTCTAAAATATTAAAATCTTATTTTGACCTAATGAGAAAACCCAAACACTTATAATGAATATTATCGTTGCACTAAAAACAGCATAGAATTTCTCGTGATCGGTTTCTGTTATTAAAATTTGTGCCTCAAAACCATTTCTTTGACGCAATATTAATATTAAGGACGGTGTTGTATGTCACGATATTGTATTATTTAAGTAGTACTGCTTTATAAGATGACTAGCTATTGCCCGCGGCTTCGCCCGCAAAGGCTTATATTAATGCATTACGTCTCGGTAAACAACATAATAGGACATTCTGCATTCTGCGCATACCTATAAAAATATTGCCATTGCAAGGAGTGTCTAGATGTAAACCGGCTACTTAAATCCTTCCGCCAACTCCCGTTCCCGAGGGAATTTTGCAATATACTGCTGCAACTAAGCTTTAAATTTACTAAGGTACCTGCATGCCTAATTTCAAACGTCTAACTTAAGCGGTTTAGATTTTTTCATAAAAATGTTTTTCCCCGCTAACTCCCGTTCCCGAAGGAATTTGCAATATCCTGCTGCGACTAAGCTTTAAATTTAATAAGGTACCTGCATGCCTAATTTCAAACGTCTAACTTAAGCGGTTTAGATTTTTCATAAAAATGTTTTTCCCCGCTATCTCCCGTTCCCGAAGGAATTTGCAATATCCTGTTGCAACTAAGCTTTACATTTACTAAGGTACCTGCATGCCTAATTTTAAGCGTCTAACTTAAGCGGTTTAGATTTTTTCATAAAAATGTTTTTCCCCGCTAACTCCCGTTCCCAAAGGTATTTGCAATATCCTGCTGCGACTAAGCTTTAAATTTACTAAGGTACCTGCATGCCTAATTTCAAACGTCTAACTTAAGCGGTTTAGATTTTTTCATAAAAATGTTTTTCCCCGCTAACTCCCGTTCCCGAAGGAATTTGCAATATCCTGTTGCAACTAAGCTTTAAATTTACTAAGGTACCTGCATGCCTAATTTTAAGCGTCTAACTTAAGCGGTTTAGATTTTTTCATAAAAATGTTTTTCCCCGCTAATTCCCGTTCCCGAAGGAATTTGCAATATCCTGTTGCAACTAAGCTTTAAATTTACTAAGGTACCTGCATGCCTAATTTTAAGCGTCTAACTTAAGCGGTTTAGATTTTTTCATAAAAATGTTTTTCCCCGCTAACTCCCGTTCCCGAAGGAATTTGCAATATCCTGCTGCGAATAAGCTTTAAATTTATTATGGTACCTGCATGCCTAATTTTAAGCGTCTAACTTAAGCGGTTTAGATTTTTTCATACAAATGTTTTTTCCTACTAACTCTCGTTCCCGAAGGAATTTTGCAATATCCTGTTGCAACTAAGCTTTAAATTCTACGTTTTAAATTTAGTAAGGTACCTGCATGCCTAATTTCTGATTTAGTTTTTTTATATGTACAAAATTTTTTTGTGCTAACTCCCGTTCCCGTAGGAATTTTGCAATATCCTGTTGCAACTAAGCTTTAAATTTACTAAGGTACCTGCATGCCTAATTTCAAGCGTCTAACTTAAGTGGTTTAGATTTTTTCATTCAAATGTTTCTCCCGCTAACTCCCGTTCCCGAGGGAATTTTGCAATATCCTGTTACAACTACGTTTTAAATTTGCTAAGGTGCCTGCATGCCTAATTTCAAACGTCTAACTTAAGCGGTTTAGATTTTTTCTTATACAAATGTTTTTTCCGCCAACTCCCGTTCCCGAGGGAATTTTGCAATATCCTGTTGCAACTACGTTTTAAATTTACTAAGATACCTGCATGCCTAATTTCAGGTTTAGATTTTTCATTCAAAAGTTTTTTCCCGCTTTCTCCCGTTTCCCGAGGGAATATTGCAATATCCTGTTTAAACTAAGCTTTAAATTTACTAAGGAACCTGCATGCCTAATTTTAAGCGTCTAACTTAAGCGGTTTAGATTTTTTCATACAAATGTTTTTTCCCGCTAACCCCCGTTCCCGAGGGAATTTTCCAATATCCTATTGCAACTTAGTTTTAAATCTATTAAGGTACCTGCATGCCAAATTTCAAGCGTCTAACTTAAGTGGTTTAGATTTTTCATACAAAAGGATTTGCCCTCTTATTCCCGTTCCCGTGGGAATTTCGAGAATTCCTTTCTTAGTGCACCTCTAAGATGCCTAAGCTATGTTCCTTCCAAATTTCAAGTGCCTCCGTTTAGCCGTTTAGGCTGTGCGTTGATATGTCAGTCAGTCAGTCAGTTTCTCCTTTTATATATATAGATGAGACTCAGTTGACACATGGCTGATACAACAAATATTATTGCCACTACTGCAATCTACCTCATAGGCATGATGCGTGTGCACTAAGCAGATCAAAATCTATCTCATAGTATACTTCAAAACCCAAAGTAGCGTTTGGAAGCTAATTAATTTACTTATAATAAAAACATTACAGAACAGAATGTGGAGAAAAAATAGGAATACAACTAATCACACTCCTTGTGGAGCGTGGGGTGTATCTGACGACATTAGCAACGGGATTGACTTGAATAGAAACTTTGGATTCTTATGGATGAGTAAGTACATAATAGGATCTGGTTTTTTATATTATTTGGTCAAAACTTTAATAAAAAATACTCATACATACATAAACTCACGCCTTATCCCGTCCGAGGTAGGCAGAGACGACAGAACGCCACTTCTCACAATCCTGGCAAACAGATTGGGCCTCGTCTACATTCATTAAGATACTCACTACAATACAATACACCATGAGTGGGATCTAAACCTTTAATTCAGTGCAAGACAGCCTCAAATATGACATTTTCATGAAATTTTCTATTTAACTACCTCGTTGGCAAAAGGCCAACGAGGTAGTTAAATAGAAAATTTGAAAATTTGTTGTATGTTACATAACGTAAAAGTTTACGTGATAAAAATCTACTTCATATTGTTGGCTAATCTGCTGCAAATGAATCGATAGTCTTTAATCATTTTCTGATTAGGAGAAAACATTTATTAATTTAGGGTAAACCCCTAAAAATTGATAAGGGTCCAAATTTTCTTACACCATCTAGTCCTAATATAAAAAGAACTTAATTAATTATTCTAGTAGCTAACAAAAGTTTTAAAGTAAATTATTCAAGACAGTAAAAACATTGATATAATAATTCAATGTTTTTACTCGTAACTTAAATGAAAACTGTATTCTAATGATAATATTTATTATCTTTATTAATACGTACACTAAATTCTTATCTACAATTTTAATATATTGGTGTACTTAAAGGTAATAAAAGTATTTAGATCAAATTCTTTTCTGCCAGACCTCGTGATATTGTTTAAATTATAAATGTAATAACAAAATATAATAATATGACATAACACTTATTGGGTGTATAATAGTGTATATTTTTTAAAGCAACAAACCCAAAAGAACTAACTGTTTTAAATTGTGGCTTGGTTAAATAATAAATAGTTAGGAATAAATCGGTTTGTAAATCATCAACAGACTTTTACTATCTTTGATATATCTGTATATTTTACAAGATTCCAATTTCAATGTCATTACGATTACACATTCAGCTTATTGCCTTTCAGACATGTTGGTAGATTTGTTTATATTCTAGTGTAAGTTCATCATATTAGTCAAAAGATTGCTGAACATAGGTCTTCTCTAAAAAATTTTTCACTCCCCGCAATAATGTGCCTCCTTTGGTCAGTTACTTACAAATAATAAACTATAGGACTTTTAAGATATTTCACCATCATCATCATCTCAGCCAATTGACTTCCAATGCTGGACATAGGCCTCCTCCAAATATTGCCACCTTGTGTGGTCCTGCGCCTCCCTCATCCATCGGCTTCCCGCCGTCATTACGAGGTCGTCGGTCCACCGTGTGAGGGGTCTCCCAACCCTGCGTTTTATTTAATAATTAATTTTGATTTCAGCTGTTGGAGCATCAAGTAATCCTTGCGCAGAAACATTCGCTGGTCCATCAGCTTTTTCTGAACCAGAATCAAGAGCCATCCGTGATTATGTGACGACCATTCAACAGCAAGGTCGAATGATCTACTACTTTGCGTTTCACTCTTACTCTCAAATGGTATTGGTGCCTTACAGCCACGTTGGAGGTTACGATGTATTGGAAGCACCTAACTATGCTGATATGGTAATTATTTCATTTATTAGTTTTAGTTTATTATAGGAAATCATTAATTACTTTCAATAAATGATATTCTTTTAATGTAAAATCAAAACAGTTTCTTTTTCAAATTAGGTAGATTTTTATCAATCAAAAACTCCCAAGGCGTATTAATATTTACTTACACCTAAAGAAACATTAGAAAAGCGTGATTATTAAGACCTTTTTTTTTTAATTTTACGTTCACCTTTAATGTTAACCTAGATATACACAAAATAATATTTTTATATTCGAATCATACTAAGAATTATCACTAATAATTTTCAGTTTGAAATTGCAATCAGAGGAATGGACAAACTGCACGCAGAGTATGGTACTAACTACGTAGTCGGAACCTCTAAAGATATTTTGTGTAAGTATAAGAATATAAAGATAAAAGAATAAAAAATATTAATAGGTATAATGTATTCAAAACAGCTTGTCTTGCTTGATGCATAGCATATTATAAGCAAAGCTTGTAGGTACTATGGGTACTAGACAACGAATAAATATATTTAACTACTTTTTTTTTTGTAAATACATACATATTATACATAGGAAACACTCAGACCAATGCAAACAATCATGTCCATGCCGACAAAGATTTGCATTGAGCGTGAACCGAACCTAAGACCTCTGCGTAGCAGCCATGTAGTATACCGACTGCGCCAAAGAGGTTGTCATCTTAGAATAAAAACATAATACAAAATAGAATGACCCTTCTCTATACGTAAAATCTACAGATACAACCCTGGCTGATTTTGAGGCGAGATTTTGATCAAGGTTTTAATTTTTCCTAGAGAAAGTGATTAATATATAGTGCGTAGTAGTAAATTAGTTGTCTTTTACATGGACTGTCTCCATTTTCTCCAAAATGCAAATACCTTCATTTTCAAAATTTAAATTAATAATATTTTTTCAGACGAAGTAAGTGGTTCAAGTTTCGACTGGGTTCGTGGTGTAGCTGACGTTCCAATAGTCTACCTCTTCGAGCTTCGCGATGTTGGACAATATGGCTTCCTACTTCCTCCTGCTGAAATTATACCTAACAATAGAGAAATAATGGCGAGTCTTGTCGAAATGGAGAGGGTCACTCGTGGTCTAGGCTACTACCAGATTTTTAGAAATTCTTCTGTAAAACTCGTATATAGCTTTGGAATTATAATTCTTTCATTATTTATAGCTATGTAAAGTAATAAATATATCTATGAAATGTAATGTGATTTTCTTGTATGTTTTTTAAACGCTCAATATCAAGTTTTTTATTACAGATATTTTTGTAACAAACATAATTATTATTATTAATAGACATAGAGGCTCCAACATACCAGAAACCTTAATTTAACTTTTTTTTTAATAATAATAAATAATCTTCACACATTCACACGACGTCATCTAGTCCCAAACTAAGCAGAGCTTGTACTATGGGTACTAGACAACGGATAAACATACTTAAATACTTTTTTTTTGTAAATACATACATATTATACTATATAACACCCAGACCAATGCAAACAATCATGTTTATGTACACAAAGATTTTCATTGAGCGGGATATTGATAGGTTAGTGAACTAAAACAATCTTAGCATCTTAATTTACGCGATAAGAGTGACTCTATGGTGGCTATACTAAAATAACTATTGAATTTGTTTATTTATTAAACTTGATAAAAAAAAGAACAAAAAACTTCATTACAGAAAGACTCCTTAAAAAAAACCCTACTTACCACAAGCAATAGTTTAATGAACAAACATAGACTTACAACTAAAATAGAATACTTTTACCCTCATAAACAAAAAGGTAAATAATAATAAGCGACACTCTCATTGTGACACGTGACTGAAATCACATGTCGCGTGACAGACACAAATCATAACGTGCCTGCTTGAGAACAGGAACGCACGGAGTAGATTTTTTACATTTTTTTTTTAATTTCTATAATTTCCCACGATACGAACGGGGTCCTCAGAATTTTCTCATGACTTTTGAGAATATTAAAATATAGTTCTTTCAAGATAAACGTCACCAAACATTTAAATACATACACAACAAAACCTGTTTGCCAAAGGTTCTCCTTCAAATTATGGATGAAACTTGACCTACTACAGACCGAGGATTATAATAAATAATAAGACCTGTAATAATTTAATTTTAGGATATCTTGAAGCTTTCCCTTACTTGACTTTTACTACCTCATGGAAAATGAGATCCTACAATATATTTTTACTCCGTTTACCTTTACATACAAATAATTTTATAGAAAAATAGAATTAACAATATCCACAAAATTACTGACAATTAACCGATATCAGGATTGTATGGTAATCTTATCTCGTTTCGACATTGCTGTAAGCGACAATGATCACGATAAAATATGGCAGACTTAATAAAGTTATATTTTATTACTTTATTAATCTACAAAATATAAAAATATGCAGATTATTTGCCCAATAATATACACGATTCTCCTACCTAGCAATAGCACTGAGACGAGAGTGATCCTCAGAATCTGCATAACACTTTTTTTGTCATCATAACAGCCCAATAAGGTCCTACCGCAGGGACGGGCCTCCTCCCGTGACGAAGGGATACTTGGCCTACTAATACCACGCTGGCCAGACGGATTGGTATAGGGTTTAATTTCACGGATAGTCCCTTAGTCGGTTTCTACGAAGAAACCGACTAAGGGACTATCCGTATCGTATCTATTTCGTTGGGTGTCGTCACCTATGGGATGAGATGGGTTGGTGACATATTGTATTCTTACTCCGTCACTATTTGGATTTTTTTGTGTGATCTCCAAATTATAGCCCGGAGTGTATATGGTATTTGTGACCGTTAAGTAATGTTTTCGTTAAATAAAAGTCCTCGCGACACATCCATCCCGCACAAGGTCCATCTATTATACAAGAAACGTTTCCGTCATTCTGTAAGTCTTGTGTAGAAAAAGTTAAAAAATATATAAATGCAAGACTACTCAACGCATTCGTTGTTATGGTGTCATATTCAATTTATATGATAATATTTGGTAATGATCTTTTTTTTATTGTTTTCCTCTCAAACGTTGCGTAAAATTAAACTGTTTAGGTGACATTACGTCACACATAATATTTATTCAACGCGTAATATTTCTTGTTTATATTTAAATAATTTCTTTGAAATGGAAAAAAGACATTAATTTGATGCTGATAGTTTATTACACGACTGAATGAAGCCATTTTATTAAAAAGGAAAATTTACGATGTTTAGCAATTTTGTGACAAATACAATTTAAGGTACCTACCGTAAGATAAGGGTAACCACATAAATTATGTATATTCAATAATTAAAATGTATGTAACATAGTAAAATGCTTCACTAAAAAATTAAGTTGACAAAGATTAAAAAAAACTATCCGATATGAAAAATATAGGAGAGGCCCAATATGTTTGCCAGGATCGTGACAAGTGGCGTTCTGTATTTTCTGCCTACCCCGGACGGGGCAAGGCTGAGCTTATGTATGTATGTATGTACGAAAAATAACATAAGTAGACCAACAAATAATTAATACAAAAAAATTAACAAAGCAAATAAACCCTATACCAATAATCCTATAAAGCGTGGTATAAGCATTCTGCGTCAATCATCTTTTATGTTACACCTTTTAAAATATTGCGTATTTAAGTTACAAAGCTCAACTCTAACTTAAATTTTGTTTCTAAAATAAGAATCCAAGAACCCCAGACAACCCTTCGCCGAACTCATCAATCATTAGAAAGCTGCTAATGAGTCGAAACTAAAACATTACTTAAAGCCAATTTACCACAAAACCAGTATACCTTGAACCTTAAGCTAAAACATTATATTAGAATAGTAAGATGAACATTAAACTGGATAACCAAAATACAAAGACCTGTCTTATAATTTTAGTTCTAGCAGAAGCAAGGTCTGTTTAAACTGGTGACTTTGTTAGTTAAAAATACTTCAATAATGCAGTTAAAGTCTGAATGTATTATAATGCTAATAAATACGTGGCACTTTCATTCATTAGGTTATTAAAATATGCGGGAATAGATTTTGTTGAGGTTAGGGTTCTGTAGTATTTTTTTAATAATTAGTTTTGGAGAATATTCACAAATTTATATAGTCTTAGATTATAACTTTTTCCTTGTGGTAATGGAATAAGAATACATTGTTACTATTCCTTCCAATTTTATAGGTAACGTAGAAGTTGACTAAAGTCTGCGCATATTATCTTTTTTGAAGCAAACGATTATTTTTCCCTACAAAAAACTACTAAAAAGAATGCTATGTGGTGTACTTGTCAAAAACAATTTTATTAAAAGTTTTATTTATTAGTAGGTATGTATTATCTTAACCGCGAATTTAGGTCAAACATCAATTAATTATCTGCGCTCTTTTGGTAACGCACTTCCTTTTATTATCAATAATCTAATCCATAAAATATCTAAACATAATATATTAAAACTATAATCAAAATATAAAGGGGGTAATAACCTCATTACTGTGTTAGGAGTTAAACTATTATTATCTATGAATATTATTTTGTCTTTTAATATATCCGGTCAGAAAAAATCGTACAGCGTTTTTGCTTAGATTTTGATATAACCACGTATTTACATTACAATGAGTAGTAACATTTAAAACTACAAGTACGAGTATGTTGTATACCACTACTGCTGTATTTAAAATAATCCACCATGTTTGCTTATTTAACAATCATAGTAGGTTATACACCCGTTCTTCGTATTAAAAAAAAGGGTTTTAGCTGTCATCATAACAGCCCATTAATGTCCCACTGCAGGGACGGGCCCCCTCCCGTCACGGAGCGATATATGGCCTACTAATACGACGCTGTCCAGACGGATTGGTATAGGGTTTAATTTTAAGTTTTCCTTCTTTTTATTTCGTAATAATTTAAAATATTCACGGATAGTCCCTGAGTCGGTTTTTACGACACCCACGGGATGAGATGGGGTAGTGACGTATTGTATTCTTACTCCGTCACCACACGGAGCTGTTACTCTGCCTAGCAAATTAAAATCAGTTTTCTATTCCTTTATTTTTAGAGATACTGCCTTTTACAGACATGATATAAATTTTGCGTTGATCTCCCGTTTACATTTAATAAGTATTCATTGGTTTTAGTCACCATAAATATCAGAAATTCAAAAAACAAACACACAACACGCCACAACAGGGAATCCTAGTGTGGGACCCACATTTCTATAATAACATGTATTTTGCTTTTCTTAGTACAATAAATAAATTTCATTTCATTTCATTCAAATAGAAGCAGAGATAGAAATAAATCTACCACAAGAAAAATGTGTTAAATAATAATAAATTCATACGGAACCAATAAACAGTAGCGCGCTTCTGTCCCCCTATTTATACATCAGCATTAAAAAGGTTAGTTATTTGTTATAATTAGTGTTATAACCATCAAAGTGCTTTAGTACAACCGGATCTTAATCTCATAGTTTTATTTTTATATTCAGAATTGTGATATACGATGTTCTGGTAGTTACATTCCCATTTATGAGCATAGCGACACTATATTAAAATAAATTTAATGATAAAATAATGGCTGTCTCTGTTTCGAATGGAGTTAAAACTCCTTCAAAAATTTTATGCGTGAAATATAATTCTTTTTTTATGATACTGTTTTCGTTTTATGGTTAAATAATAAATTTTATATTTTCTTGATGTATGAAAGTTATGATACATAATTATAGGTGTATACTAGATGTGTCCTGTAGATGCACCTTTTTAAGTGGAAAGTACGTAATGTGAGAACCAAGGGTAATTTTCAGAAAGTATGTAGATAGCTTGTTTATAGAAGGAGAATTTGAAGTCTAGAAAATAATCTAGTTTAATATGTTCTCTCCGTGTGGTTACGGAGTAAGAATACAATATGTCACAACCCCATCTCATTGCATGGGTGTCGTAAAACCCGAGTAAGGGACTATTCGTGAAATATCTAAGACGTAATAAAAAGAAGGAAAATTTAAATTAAACCTTCTACCAATCCGTTTGGCCAGCGTGGTATTAGTAGCCCAAGTATCCCTCCGTCACGGGAGGAGGCCGTCCCTGCATTGGGACATTAATGGGCTGTTATGAAAATATATCCTTTAAGGTTTTAAAAAGTCAACTCCCGCACTAGGGATCATGCCATCAATTTAACGGACACAAAGAACATCCAAACTTAGGACAATAATTTATGGATTGCAGAAAAAAATGTTGAACTGTGGGATTCGAGCCCACGACATCCAGCACTGCAGTCGCAACCGCGACCCCCGCCCCACCGAGTTTGTTATTTTTTTGTGTAATAGACTTAGATCAATGATTGTCACCACCATGTCAGCTACCCTGATAGTCGTAATAGTTGGTTCGGGAAAGAAGAGGATGTGTAAAGCATAGAGTAAAAAAAATATAGAGTTCTTAATTCTTAGGTAATAAAATAAAATACGGAAAAATATACAATTTATTTTACAACATTAAATAAACTAACAAAAACAAATAATTTTATTTCTTATTGTTAGTTCTAAAAGTTATAAGATCCGTCTCCGGTCCTCAAAGCCCTACTTTTAACAATATGATTAGGAACAGTTTGCAGATCATAAGCCCAACCTATCCACGCAGCTAAATCAATAGCCAACTTAGTATAATTAAAAACATTACTTCCCAATTCATTACTTCTGTAATCATAAGGAAAGACATGATGATAATTATGGAATCCTTCACCAAAAGTAAACAAGGAAACTATTTTACTTTCTCCGGATAATATGTTACGGTCATAAGGCTTGTTGCCAAATGAATGAGCTGCGCTGTTGACTAAGAAAAATATATGGAAATTGAAGACGTAACGCATAATCGTGATGTGCCAAGCGTTGTTAAGAGTTTCATTCCAAAACAACATAGGTATCAGTGTTGGTAAGATGAAACAGATCGTTGGTAGTAACACTTTTGCATACCTGAAACAATTAAACACTTCAAATTATGTTACATATTTTTCCAATTGCAATGCTTTTCATTCTTGAAGGCCTTAGAAATTTACTTCTATGCGTGAGGAGGTAAAACTAAACTTGGTAACTTCTTTTAATATCAGTATCAAGTAAACAATGGTATTTTCTTTTTAGTAATATGAATCCTATTAATCGGGCAATAGTAATATTTACTGACAGTATTCTTTTCAATAAACAAGCGTATGATATCGAGCGTCTAATATGACCTTAATAAGGATATCTTTCCGAGAGTGCTTTATAAGCAGCCAAAAATAAAGAACTTGACACAAAAACCTATACCAACCTGTCTGTCCCACATGGTTTTTGTAAGTACGCCATAATTATTTCCCTTCATACATAAAGGAGACTTGCCTTTACGGTAAAAAACTCATTGACTACCAATGAACAACAATCAAGCAAAAAAAAACTTACTTGTGTTGAAACATAACAACAGTATTTCTATACAAATCCGACAGATCAATCAACTGCCCATGCTTTTCAACTTCAGGGTGTTTCTTTACAAAAATCCATCCGATATGAGAGAAAAAGAATCCTCGGCTTGCATTATGAGGATCTGCATCAGTATCACTGTATTTGTGGTGTACTCTGTGGTCTCGAACCCAGTGAGTCGCTTTCTGATTTGCGATTGAAAGGAAGATCATTAAAATGATTTGTAAAGGAGTTTTTGCTTTGAATGATTTGTGTGACCAGAGTCTATGTGCTCCTGCCGTTACTCCAATTGTTGCTGCTATATAGGATATGTATGCTGGAACATAGGAGTAAATTGTGTTGATTACAATTTGATTTTGTTGCACAGTATATTTCTAAAATAACAAGCGGTGTGTTTAGAAAAAATATCTTTATATCACGATCATTGCATATTCATATTATGGATACTCTTGAGTGTAATGTAAGATATTTTTTTCAAAAACGTTTGTTAAATATATTAATGACCTGACCTTATTTATCTCGCAGTCCACTACTTAACATAAGCTTTTTCCAACACGCAAAAAATAGCGACTAAGTATAAAGCTTATTATATATTTTCTATAAATTATTTATTAGTGTTACTAGTGTAGGTCAAGGCCCTCCCTTTAAACATTTTAAGGAATTCGTGGTTACGCAATATTATGACCAGAAGTACAGTTCATTTATGCAATCCACAATTAAATATTGACCCTTAAATATATAGTTGATCGTTGTGAATGTTAACTTTGCTAACGGCTAATCATTTATCCCTAGTAGTGTAACAGTTTTATTATCTTTATGTTTAAAAACCAAACCTTATTATAATACTATTAAACAGTGACTTACCAAATAAAATTGTAGCCCATTTAACATCAATGAAACATAAATACAATCCATAAAAAGCCGCAATGTGTAAATATCCATAAATGAAAATATTTTTGTATACAATTTCATATTTTCGTTTTTTCATTTTCAATGACTCACTTGGTTTTGATAATACATGTTCGTCTTGATTGCGAATCATTTTAATTACTGCAAAAATATTTGATTTGTATAACTGAGTACTTATAATTTATATGCCTGTATTCCTATTTGCTTAAACGTAAATTAATTCTTAAGTCCACATTATTTCTAATGTAAATTATTTACTAATGAGGCCATTTGTGATTTGATTAGTAGTGTCGTATTCTATAGAGGATTTTTGATTTAGCTTCAAGGAAATCTTATTTAAACAACATGATGTGCGTAGACGAAGTAAACTCCAAGCTTGGAAAGCAAGCAAGAAAACAAGCTTGATATCAATTTCACAAACATAAAAGAAAAGAGTGTCCCGTAAATCGCTCGTCACTTCAAAACACAAGTGGAACTTAGAGTGGTATTCCATTAATTTACGTGTCGTCACCAATTCATCATCATCATAACAGCCCATTAATGTCCCACTGCAGGTACGGGCCTCCTCCCGTGGATTTACAGTTTTCCTTCTTTTTATTTCGTAAAGATAATATTCACGGATAGTCCCTTAGTCGGTTTTTACGACACCCATGGGATAAGACGGGGTGGTGACATATTGTATTCTTACTCCGTCACCACACGGAGAGACTGACTCACAAATTAGACTGATTATACATATAATTTTCATTAACTCTGCTTCTTTTTAACTTACTGGTTTTTTAACCAGTAAGCAAAGCCTGCTTTCTCCCTACTCATCCTTTTGGAGAAGTAGGAAGTAAGCAATAGTTAAGATTAAAGAGATTAAGAAACTTATAGAGAAAATAAAAGACCGATTCAAATAATAACATAAAAACGATTAATTAATTACAAAAAAACAAATACACAAAACACCCTATCCTTGTAGCAGGTTATAGAGGCAACTACCTGACCTCGGTAATTTGTGAGATCCACAAATTATTGTCCTGGTCTGGGTGTTCTATGTGTCCGTTATTTGATGTTTGTAAAAGGTCCCCGCGACACAGGGTATGATCCCTAGTGCGGGAGTTGTCTTATATAAAATTAAAAAAAAACTACTTAAATACACGTATTAAAAAATATTTTATTTTATCGTGCCTACTTACCAGTGAACCTCAACTACGTTCTTAAACACAATAAAAACTTACTTAAGTATGTGGAGACAGAGTAAGTTACACCTTAAGCAAGGAAGCATAAGCTACGAAAATTTTCATTACTTAAGAAATAAAATGACAAATTGGTAATTATAATAATTAACTTTATACTATTAACCAAAAGAAAAACATTTTCTTTGTGTTTTTTTTTATTATTATTATTTAAAGAATATTTTACCATACTTTCCTTTAACAGTCTAAGTAGCTCTGTCAAATAATATCAAAATAAACGTTATATTATGATTGATACACGGAAACTAGAAATGGTGTCAGCTTTTCACCTCTGCCCATCAACAGATACCTTGCATGAAAATCCATTCTTATAACTTCATAATATTCAAAAACGCAATCACTGCCCACAATATCAGGTCTTTCTTCTATACATTTACAACCAAAACGATACATATTACAACCACATTTAAAGTAATTTCATCTTTACTGTTAAGATAATATAGGTGGAATTGGTGTGACACCAAAAAGGCATTTTTTGTGTTTCGCTGTCGAGGTAGAATAATGACAGTAATAAATCATATGGATCGTTAGGCACATTCCCCTTGTGTTGGATTCGATTCCCGGCTGAAATGGTTTATCATCTGTCAATGGTACGGGGTGACTTGACGATAATAGCTAATGGAGTAGCCATGTTTAGGAACAATTGTACAAATTATTATGCGGATATGCCATTATATAAGGGTGTTATGTTTGTATGGAACTCTCCATCAAAGTATTAATTTTAATTTGATTTTTGGTCAGTTGGCTAATGTAGGTAGTAAACAATATTATATAACTACGTATGTACTGCAAAATTAGCAACAAAAAGATAGATGACTTATTAATTTGGTCAACAAACATAGAAAATATTATACAACCAGTTAAAGAACCTCTTTCTTTTAAAAAAAACTTAATGAATACTAAAAACTCTTGTTAAGTTAGTCACTACCCTTTGCGAGCTGGTTTGCTTTTGAAACAAGACCTATATTATTCTCAATACAAGTATCTATAAAGGGATACGTCTCCGTGTGGTGACGGAGTAAGAATACAGTGTGTCACCACCCCATCTCATCCACTGCGTGTCGTAAAAACCGACTAAGGGACTATCCGTGAATATATTATCTTTACGAAATAAAAAGAAGGAAAACTTGAAATTAAACCCTATACCAATACGTTTGGCCAGCGTGGTATTAGTAGGCCAAGTATCCCTTCGTCAATGGAGGAGGCCCGTCCCTGCAGTGGGACATTAATGGGCTGTTATGATGAAGTATCTATAGGATAGTTGACCACGAGGAAGAACCGTCTAGTAGAACTTTTCAGTTGGGTAAACAACAGAATGTCACAGAACTCCAACTTATTAGCATGTCATAAAAGGCTTACAGAATAATCAGTGATTCTTGTAAAAGGTACTTGGAACAAAACTTGATTCCCAAAAAATCTGTGTAGGCCTATTTCCCATAGGGAGGAGGCTTCAATTTCCCTATAATATGCAGGCCTTCCATCTATAAAAGAATTTTTTATGGACTAGCTATGATTTACAATAAAAAAAATATTCATTTGACTGAAACGAGAAACCATCAAGAGTTTTTTAAACAAACACAATCTTGTATCATATTCAAAATAACTTCCTGTCATCATCAAAGACCAAAATAATAAACGGTGGCAGTTAGAAACATGACATGTATAACTTTTTTGAATGACAAATAAACGGACATTAGTAAAACTATTGCTATAATAACAAACTGAGCTAGAGAGCTTTCAAAACTAACGGAACAAACTGAACGCCGTACGTTTTCAAACATGGATACTTTTATACGATACGATTTTGTGAAAGATAACGTGATTTGTCACTTCCTGAATTATTGCGTTTTCTATACTTATATTATATACAGGTAAAGTTTGTGTGTTTGTGAGTTTGTGATGTTGTAGGGGGTAATATCTGAATCTACTAAACCGATTTCAAAGATTCTTTCTGTGCTAAATAGTCAATTAATCTGGGAGTGTCTTAAGCAATATCACGCTATGACTAATAGGAGTGGAGCAGTAATGAAATATGTTTAAAAAAGGGTCGCGTTTTTTTCGCCGTCCAACGAAGTGGGCACGAGTCAGCTTGTGGTAAAAAAAATTGACATTGAGGTAGGCAGAGATCACTAAACGCCACCCGTATAGTTACCACGATACTTGCTTTTTCACTTGCATTAAGCTGCTTTGTTTACATTCATACTTATCTTGCATTGCTGTATTTTAACGGACTCTAAAACAGGAGGTGGTTTTGAAAGTAATTATTTAATGTTTGTTATTGTAAATAGCCATACTTACCTCCGGTTTCCGAATGACTGATCAAGTAAAAAATATCAACTAATCAAGTGTCAAAACTGTCATTTTAGTTCTTGTTAATGATAGTTGACAAGAGTTTTGACACTTGATTAGTTGATTTTTACTTGATCAGTCATTTGGAAACCAGGGGTTAGTCTATTTTAACATTTAGAATATTAATAAAGTTTTTATAAACACAAATATTTATAATGTTTAATTGTAATGTAGTTCTCAACTTGAACGTAATATAAAACAATACACCATAACTTAGAGCTGCAATTATTTTAATTTCTTTGTTCATCAACGCAAGCACCTTTAAAAGTGCGTCATATTTTTTGTTAGGTTTACATATAACATGACATAATGAACAAACATTAATCAAGAAAGCTGTAATTATGTTATATTTTATGTCAACTTTAATTGAAAAGTGTTACATAAAATAAAATAAAGAATAATTTATTTAGAAGGCCTATGTACCCAAATTAAATTAATATTAATTTAGAGTTCAAGACAAAATTTAAAAGTATATAATAGAACAAAAGTAATTTAATCTTTAATTAATTATAAACTAATTTATTAGAAAAAAAAATACATTTAAGTATTTTTGTAAATTATGTTCCACAGTTGAATTAGTCACCTTTAGACCACGGCACTAGTACTCAATCGTCAAGGAATGATTATTGCAAGCTGTAGTGTTTGTTTCTGATCAACTTTAATATTCGAAACCATGCATGCCGACTCGTTGCCTGATTATTCGTGGTCCTCTCCGTCTCTCTTTTAGAGCGCTCGTATTTTATCCCAAGTTATCCACTAACCCCCTTACTCATAAACGCCTCTTAAATTTAATCACTGTTTAGCGAGATTTAACAAGATTTAACGAAAACAAACCTTATACTAAACAAAGTAAGAGTTTAAGCTAATTAGTCAATTGAATAAAATATAAGATTCGTTTATGAGTAAGGGGGTAAGTGACCAACGATTTGATTGTCTAGTCGACGACCCGTTCATATCGTTGGTTAAAATTAAATAAGAAAAAAATACCGAATCAATACTTCAAGTTGGACCGGGGTGTTGGACTGGCGTCGAGTTGGTTAATGTTGGTTTTGGTTGGTTTGGTTGGTTAAAGTGCGACGACCTCTAAGCGTACGACACGATACCCGATCGTTTAATCGTATCGTGAATAGTAAATAATATTTTGATGTCATCGTGGCACGACAGCTGACGAAATGGGACGTCGTTCCCCCATCAATTATACGTGTTTGTTACTCTTATTTCTTTCTTGCAATGAGGAGGGAAGTTCGTCTTCCTGTTACAGAATAGGTGTGATGGGACTTGAATGTTCAGCGCATGGCGTTTTTATTGCTATTATTTTTTTTAAGTCTAAAATATATACTTAAATAACCTCACGCCTATTTCCCATGAGTTGTAGACAAAGTTTGATGTAGTGTGTGATGCACATCACTGCCGCCTCCGAGATTTTTTTTTATCTCTCACTCATACAGAACCCACGATTAACCAAGAAAATTCTCGAATTTTGTAGTCTAAAATATTTATTAATATTCATATTATAGGCGCTAAGTTGTGTCTGCCTATCCCTTGTGGGAAAAAGACGTGAGTTTATACAAATGTATCTTTGCATTCTTTTTATCTTAAGCGCTGATTACACTACCCTACATGTAGTGCACTACATCATGTAGGAGACTACATGATGTAGGGCGGTCGGGACTCGCCAATCTCCGATATGTAGTGTCCTAACAGCCTACATGTAATTACACTAGACAACATGTAGTGCCCTACATGTAGGGTAGTGTAATCGGCGCTTTACTGTAGAAATAAGTCTTGTCTGCTTTTCGAGGGAAATACATCCTACAAATGTCATAGCTTTTAAGCTAAGGTAATCTTATCACACAGAGACATTCTGCATTGTATTTTTATTAGCATTCATTCAAATGTTTATTGGCAGCATTCTAAAATAGCGACCACCGACCGGAAGATTATGAAAAGATAGACTTTCATGCAGTGAGCTAGACCTGATAAAATGGAAAACCGATATAAGTACACTAAAATTGGTCCTTAGGCTAATTTTGTGTCTGTAATATGTTAGGCCATACAGTTTAATTGCATTATTTAAGATTTATGAAAATTATAAAATAGAAAATTGAGGTTTTGATTTTTCTTAGATTTTTTACTATAGCTTATTATAATTTTTAACAAAACATTAGAGACATAATATCAATAATAAATTGAAATTTTAGAGCTGTCTTTTATAATCTAGACATTTAATTACAAAAAATCCTAAACGGTTTTTTTAACAATACATGCATAGCACCAAAAATAACAATCACTGAAGTAATAAAAAATAATATTCGTCTTTTCTATAAACATTTATTTTAATAGTGCCTATATTAATTTAGTAATAGCATAAAATATTTAAATTACAAAAAAACTAAACAAATTGAATTGTTTTTTATTTTTTTTTATACTAAGTACCTACCCATTTCTCGTGTAATTTTTGTTGAGATATTTCTTTTCATTTTGCACAAAAACTATAAGACTAACTAATTTCTATTTTGGAGTTCCTTAAATTTTGTAAATTGTCAAGAGACTAATAAAATCGCGAGCGATAACTCCTCCCTTTTTTGTCATGTGTTCAACACTTGCGTGGTAGATAATTAGTGAAGTGAGTTATGAGTTTTAAAATATGTAGGAGTGTTCTTCGAGAATTCGTGAGAAAATAATTAGGTGTTAAATGGTAGCGTTTCCTGCTATGTTTACAAAATATTTAAAAATAAACATTTTTTTTTGGTAGTAATGTAACAGACAGGCAAGTAACCCGCTGCACATTGAAAACAGCAATATCAGGGCTGTTATGACCTATCATAACAGCCCATTTATGTCCCATTGCAGGGACGGGCCTCCTTCCGTAACGGAGGGATAATTAGCCTACCAAATACTACGATGGCCAGACGGATTGTTATAGGGTTTAATTTCAAGTTTTCCTTTCTTTTTATTTCGTATAGTTATTCACGGATAGTCCCTTAGTTGGTTTTTACGACACCCATGGGATGAGATGGGGTGGTGACATATTGTATTCTTACTCCGTCACCACACAGATGACGGATTATGACCTATAGCCCTGTAATTTTATCAACTACAATATTTGTATTATTTTCCCTTCAAACGACAGACAACAATGAAATTGTGTTACGATGTTGAAAAATAATTAAATTTCCAAAGTTAATATTAAAACTAGCAATAATTAGATAATAATCTAGGTAATAAATACTTTTTAAATAAAATCTGTGAAAAGTAATTTCAAACAAAAAAATGCCATTAAGTATTATGCAAAAACCACACAACCAAAGTGAAAAAAGGATTTCTAATCGAGACTCAAACTTTCCCACGACTGAGCGACCTTGTGGAAATAGTTAGAGATTAATAAGGAATTGTTTCAGGCTAAACTATTCGGTAACACTGCAAGGATGCCAGAATTTTAGTCAGATTGAAGTTAGCCAGTCCACATTGTTAGGCATACAAAGTTACTCACTAGCCGCTAGAGTTTGTAAACTGATTTTGGTATTAGAATACTCTAGGTATAGATTGTAGAGAAATTTTGTTAAGTAATAGTGTTCTTTAAACAAAAGAAAATGCCACCACACGGAGAATGTTCGTTTTATATATTATACAGGGTGTTTGGTACATCGTTTGCCAAATTGAAATAGCTGATAGAAGAGGTCATAACCCGTCTTTCCTCACTCCCCTAGCTGGTTTTAACCTCAACATATTTTAAATATCATTGTAAAGCTATTTTGAAAAGAAAAACCCAAAATTTACCATGAACACTTAAATTTTAAAAAGAAATTCTTCCGTGAGTCCTCATTATTTATGTTTTGTCTTAAAGTTTAATACTAGGAGCATCAAATAAATTCATAATAGCTCACCAAAAACGTTAACTTTTTTTTTGTTGACTTATTATAACTATAGAGACAGGTAAAATTTAAAGATATGATCAACTTCACAGTACAATAAAAAAATAAATAAAAGAGAGAAAGTTATTCCATTTACTGAATAAATGCCTTACTTTATCCTCTTTTCATTGGTATACAACATGTTATAAAATAGTGAATAGTTTTTCTACAAAATATGTGTAATACATAATTCGAAGTAAAGAAAACACGTTTGATGAATAAGCAAAGGTAAATTTACTAGCTATAATTGCTATAATTGATTCATTCTAGCGTACTTACCTAGTTACTTTAGCTTTTTTTTTCACTGCAGTGGGTCTACCTTATCACATTAGAGTTAATTTTAATAAAATAAAAGAAAAAAAAATTTCATCATTTACTATAGCGTCAATAATTACGATTAATGTTATGCATCAAACGTGTTTTCTTTACTTCGAATTATGTATTACACAATATGTTTTGTAGAAAAACTATTTACTATTTTAAAACATGTTGTATACCAATGGAAAGAGGATAAAGTAAGGCATTTATTTAGAAAATGGAAGAACTTTCTCTCTTTTATGTATTTTTTTATTGTACTGTGAAGTTGATCATCATCATCATCATCATCATCTCAGCCAATTGACGTCCACTGCTGGACATAGGCCTCCTCTAAATATTGCCACCTTGTGCGGTCCTGCGCCTGAAGTTAATCATATCTTTAAATTTTACCTGTCTCTATAGTTATAATAAGTCAATAAACAAAAAGTTGACGTTTTTGGTGAGCTATTATGAATTTATTTGATGCTCCTAGTATTAAACTTTAAAACAAATCATAATTATGAGGACTCACGGAAGAATTTTTTTTTAAATTTAAGTGTTCATGGTAAATATTGGGTTTTTCTTTTAAAAATAGCTTTAATTCGATATCTAAAATATGTTGAGGTTAAAACCGGCTAGGTGAGTGAGGAAAGACGGGTAATGACCTCTTCTATCAGCTATTTCAATTTGGCAAACGATGTACCAAACACCCTGTATATTATTATGTTTTTAGAGACATCATTACCAAAATTGCCAAATGTTTTTATATCTACTAAGGACATCTTACCCAACCTTAATGTTCAAAGATACGACCGGGAAATATCACAATCTGATTGCAAACCAACATGTTTTCAGCACTATGGCCGGCTAAATCTGACTATAATTACCTAAAATCGATGTGAACTATGATTTTTACAGTGGATGTAAAGCCCTTAAGTCTTTTTCCATATTTTGCACCATCCTGAGCAGCAGCAAACTACGCTTATAGTATAATTATTTAAACTGTCATGGTCACATTCACTATTAATTAACGAATTATCGGGATATTTACCATGTTTATAGTTGTTGAGTTTCCGGATATTTCGACGCTGTTACAAGCGCCATGATCACGGAGGAACTGAAGTACTTGCGGTGGTAAATATCCCGATAATTCGTTAATTAATATGCTTATGTATAGTAAGCCTCGTTCGTCTACTTTTGTCAAAATTATATTTTTTTAGAAGTCATTTCAATAAACATGCTTCTGTTGGCATACAATTCATTAAAAGCCTCTATTTAAAAAATATATTTAACAGTCGAAATATTCTGGCTTTTTCAGCAAGTTGTTTTTTTAATTGAGCGAACTGAAAGCCTTTCATTATTGGGTTTCACAAAAGATTTATTAGTGTCAGCAGTTGTAAAAAAAACGGATCATTAATTTGTACATTTTGTTTTTACGGTTGTTCATTTTGAAAATATTATTTACATTTTTTTGTAATGTCAGCTTGATATTAACGGAAAACTTAGAAAAACATAATACATACTAACATAGCGTTTTAGATTAAGTAATACCACAATCTAAGTGGCACTAATCTAGGTTCATTAGCCTGTGTACCAAAGCCGTTTCAGCAGAAAAAACCTGGAATGGTGATAAAGTTGCTGTTGAGTAGATGAGGTCTTCCTCATCTAGTCTGCTTGTGTTCTGAGTCTCGATAAGATTACCCTTATTTGTTTCAATGTTGCCTAACTATATTCGTGCAGTTTTAGTTACTCTGCCCTTAACTTCATAAAAGTTATCTAGTCCAGAATATTCAAACAAACTAATACAAAACTGTCCTTTAAATTAACAATGTAAATACGTTAAATTAAAAATATAAGATCAATATCATAAAAAATGCGTACCTTTTTTATAAAAGCGGCTGTTTCTGACGCGCTAATAAATACTCAATGTACGAACGATAAAAGCCTTCTCAAGCATTCAATGCAAATAAACAGGCAAGTACATGATTTAATGATGAATACCATATTTTATTGAGAGAAAAATATTGCTCTTCGAACTACCTATATTGTATTGTATTTTGAGTGACAGACGTATAAATTGCCAGTATTTAATATTAAAATTGATATTGTGATAGATACAAGATTTGTTTTATTATTTAATGTTTATATCTATAATGTAGCTGTTTATTGTTCCAATTTTAAATAAAATAAAAATAAAATACATAAATTGCCAAAATTTAGCAAATACGAGTGTATTCAATACTAAAATTGATATTTAAATAGTTTTTGTTGAAATTTTCTATTGTTTTTATTATAAAAGATACTGAATAGAAAAATAGTAATAATGCACAGTCATTTATTATAATGGACATTTACATTTTACAAATCAATAATAAATATTAAAATATCCATTATAATGCATGTTTGTTTTAAAATTACTATTATGTAACTATAATTTTCGTTTTTATACCATATTTTTAATACCGTTAAAATTATTTACTGATTTTCATCAAAAAACTAGTTTTTGCATTATGATCCTGTCTATTGAGATATTTATTGATTAAAACAACCAACCGTAGCTTTTTTTATCCTCAACCACTAAACAAATTCTGTACCAAGTTGGATCGAAATCCTCTTATTGATTACTAATTGGTTTATATTTTGATTGGGAATAAAGTAATACATAAATGTTACAATTATCCACAGTTTTGGCTAATACATACATTAAATTTTACTTCAGTTTTTGTGGTGACGTGTGCTTAAAATAATAAATAATGCGTCTAGCTTTTAAGTGTGAATAGTTTCATTTACAAACTCTCTGACTATTGTTGTCGAAGTTTAGTTATTATCTTAAACACAATTAGAGCTTTTAAAGTACAGTACTAGTAATAACTTTATCCGAGTGGTGACGGAGTAAAAATACAATATGTCACCTCCCCATATCATCCCATGGGTGTCGTAAAAACCGACTAACGGAGTGAATATTATCTTTACGAAATAAAAAAGATGGAAAACTTGAAATTAAACCCTATACCAATCCGTCTGGCCAGCGTGGTATTAGTAGGCCAAGTATCCCTCCGTCACGGGAGGAGGCCCGTCCTTCAAGTGGGAGGGGGGACTTCAGTGTAAGGAAGATATTTTGTTCTACGAGTACCTACTCTGCTTTCGAATATTAAAAAAATATGTCGGTATTATTTATTTTAAAAAGTACCTACAGGTTAGAGATTGAGAAATATGTATATTAAAAATGAAAGACCTTTCACTCAAAAGCAAAATAGTTCTAACAAAAATAACAATGATATTTTTAAATACTTACCTAAATACAAACTGAAAAACACATTGCCACTTCAACTTCAAAGTGTTTAATGGTACTTATATTTCAAAATATTTCCTTTATGTAATAAATCATAGTACACGACATTTATATACACATATAAATTTGAGTTATACCTACGTAAGTAATTCTATAATTAGACAATAAAAATACCTATATTTAGATAATTCAAGGTTGTGACTTTGGTAGTCGGTTGCGGACTGCTAAAGAAGAAAAAGAAAGAACTTCTACTAAAATTATAATTGGATAGATATTTGTTACTCATTCACACCAAAAATATAAAATTAAAGTATTTCAATTGAAATTTCATCAGCGTGGTATTGGCAGGCCAAGTATCCCTCCGTCACGGAAGGAGGCCCGTCCCTGCAGTGGGACATTGAAGTTACTCGTAGCTATTGTCCCTGAATTCATCTGCTATCTTTCACGAAATATCGAATTCCAGGCTAGGCGACATTAATTTCTGCTTTTAACAACATTTTTTTATTATTTATTAGGCTTAAAGTCATTATTTCCTGGCACTTCATATATTTTTCTAAGTAATCGCAATACAATACCTATTGCGAAAATTATTAAAAAAGAAATCCAAAGCGTGGATTGGTTAATACAGTGAAGTGAACTACATTAAAACCACGCTAATCAACAAAAAAATTAAGTATTCTCTAATCACCCAAATTCACCAACCAAAAAAGTCCCAAAGCTGTAAGACACCTAGGGGAGACCGGGTCAAAGCCGTATAGCTAAGGGTCTCAGGCTCTGGATGATACAAATAAAAACACTTTTGTTTCCAGTCAACAATTTTAATTAGTCAGTCTCATAAGGTATAATATCAGGTAAACATATTTCAAAAAATCACAATATAAGCAGAAAAAAAACAAAAAAAATAGAACCTCTGCTTTTTCCGGTTTTGCCCCGACACATGGACAAAACCGTATACTGTATACGATATTGCCCCGATATCTTACTTGCAGCGACACACCCCATGCACATGAAGTCATCCAAGTCCTCTGAGTTATGACTCAGACTCATACCCTGTACAGCCTTCATGGGCCCAGCCTTTGCACCTCGTACATTAAACCCAGTCTTCATTCATGCCACATATACCGTATTCTTCAAGACAGTATAAGCAATTGTCATCATTAATGTTTTTAGCATGTTGGGTGTTGGTTTTAGGTGACTAGCTTAGTTTCAATTTCGTCCTTTTATAACTACGTGGCATCTTTGTAATATTATCTGTAATAAAAAAAAACTTTGCAAGAAAATCAAATAACCGGGTAAAAATCGTATATATACAGTTTTACCCCGTACGGTTTTAACCCAAAGTATACATGTGTAAACATTTTACTCACAACCACATAAACAAAGTTAATCTCGTAGAATTAAATATCGTATTATTCATGCAAATACATAACTTTAGACAAAATCAATATTAGACTTACCTATATCAGATGCAAACTTCACTGTAACACATTCAATTTTCTTAAAAAATACACACATCAAAAAAGTCTAAGCAACATGCATGATATTACAAATTTACCATTTATATTAATTAATTTCTAAGTATTTACTCACTCAAAGTGTATAGGTAAGTAAACTTTTTTGTTATTGATGACATACTGGCTGGTTGTAAAAAAAAAATTTCGATTATGTTTTGTTTTTTTTCATAAAATTCAAATGACTGCGAATTTGTTTGAATTTGAGTGCATGTTAATTGCTACGTTTTAGTCTTGATTTTATAATTTTACCAACCATTTAAATACAGTTGGCGACAAAATTGAATTGTTAGATATTCTTTACGTCATGGAGCGACGTCATTTGACGGCAGATGAAATGCAAAGAGCTGTAGGGATGTTGCAAGCGGGAAGTAATCAATCTCAGGTATCTCGACATTTTGGTATTCATAGAAGTGTTATTTGTCGTCTTTGGCAGCGCTACAATAATACAGGGGAACCCGCTGAACAGCATCCAGGCCGTAAAAGGAGTACAACCACTCGGCAAGACCGGTACATACAACTGACTGCAAGACGCCAGCCGATGTTAACCGCTCGAGAGATAAGTTTGAGGCTACAAAATTCAAGTGGTGTTGATGTAAGTCCCCAAACTGTGCGAAATCGACTGCATGAGTACGGCCTACGAGCTCGACGCCCTATCAGGTGCCCACCGATACGTCACGGGAATCGCGCTCGTCGAAATGAATGGTGTAGAGAACGCATAACATGGACCCAGGAACAATGGGATAAAATTATGTTTTCCGATGAGTCGCGATTCGGGTTTAGGCCTGATACAAGAAGGGTGCGAGTGTACCGTCGACCCGGAAATACTGAAAGACTCAGGTGCGTTCAGGAAGTTCATCCATACAGCGGCTCAACAGTTATGGTATGGGCGGGTATTATGAAGAACAGGCGAACTGAGCTCGTTTTTGTAAATGGAAACATGAACGCTGAAAATTACGTTGAGGATATTCTCAGACCTTATGTCCATCCATTTGCACAAACCTTTGGCTCCGATTTTACGTTAATGCATGACAATGCGCGTTCACATACAGCTCGGCGAACCAGTGAATACTTGGCAACGGAGAACATCCAGGTATTGCCCTGGCCTGCACAATCGCCAGACCTCAACCCCATCGAGCACGCATGGGACATGCTCCAGAGACGTGTTTTGAAGGACTTGGACGGAGTGACAACAACCCAACAGCTGAAGGATTTGCTACAATTCCATTGGGAGCGAATACCGCAAGATGACATAAACAGTCTCATTAATTTAATGAATAATCGTTGCCGACAAGTTCTGAATAGCAGAGGAGGCCATACTTTGTATTAAATTGTCCTATTCTTTCACAATAAATTCATTTTCTTAAGAAATTTCAATTTGTAAAAAAAAAGTTTAGTTTCTTATGTACCTGTATATTCTAATATTGTTAATTTCTGTTATTAAAAGAACTTATAAAGAAAACAGCTGTTATTTTTACATCATAGAACCCTAAAAAATTATTTTAAAAATAAAATACAACGTTATAATTAAAATAAATGGTAAAATAAATTAATATAAATGGTAAATTTGTAATATCATGCATGTTGCTTAGACTTTTTTGATGTGTGTAGATAATTGTCACTATAAAACAATAAATTAAAATATTTAAAAAACGCGCGTGCTTGCGTCGACTCGTTTTGGTTGACAACTAGTTCTGATTGGTCAACGACCGCTGAGCATACCAAACGCGGTAAAATTCAATTGTTTTAGAAAATAGATGGGTGTACTGTTTTACCCCGGTATACGGTTTTGTACAGGTTTCCCCTACTTGTCACTCGGACAGTTTGTGTTTAGGGGAGTGTCACACATGACGTATTATGCTTATAGATCACATCTCTGGGACGCCACACAAGTGAAATATGACCATTGTTTTAGTTGATTACTCATGTGTACACGCCCTTACTAGTTAACTAATGTATAGTGATTAGTATGAGGTATTGTTATTTTGTTTTTATTAATTATTTGTTATGGCATCGATGTCTGTTTCGTTTGGTAGTTGAAAAATGGGAGTTGACAGTTACTAATTGGCAATTAAGATATTAATTTTAGAAAGTAATTTAAATGGCCAGTTAAACATTGGAGTTTAACAGACAGAAACTATGTCTAAGTTCAGGACATTCGGGTTCGATTCCCGCTTAATGCAAATCTTTGTGTGCATGAACATTATTGGTTGCATTGGTCGGAGTGTTTCTATGTATAATATGTATGTATTTACAAAAAAAAAAGTATTTAAGTATGTTTATCCGTTGTCTAGTACCCATAGCACAAGCTCTGCTTAGTTTGAGACTAGATGACGTTGTGTGAATGTGTGAGGATTATTTATATATTTATTTATTCATTTGTGAATGCATCCATCTCATCCCATAGGTGTCGTAAAAACCGACTAAGGGATATGTGTAAATATTATCATTACGTATTAAAAGAAGGAAAACTTGAAAATTAAATTAAACCCTATACCAATCCGTTTGTCCAGCGTGGTATTAGTAAGCCAAGTATCCTTCAGTCACTGGAGGATGCCCGTCCCTGCAGTGGGACATTTCTGGGCTGTTATGATGATAATTTGTAAATCGTAAATCGTATTCATGGCTCCCGTTAGTGAGGATGCAAGTTAGCCTCTGATAGCGACCACAACATCAACGCGACATTATCGTTTGCTTCTAGTCTCTCCATTCTAATCCCATCCTTGATGACGTTATCTAATTTGATTGAATTGTCAGGGCTAACCCGCTCTTCAATTATACGCAAAGCAATGGACAATTTTGGACCAAGAAAAGCGCTCCTTGTGTGAAGCGTTTCCTCACGAAACGCGGGTTCTATGTTCTGCTATAACCGCAGTTTTTTATTTTATTTTGATAAAATGTATGATCACCAGAATATACTTAGTTTTATTTTAAATATTAAAACAATACATTATACGTAAACCCAAAATGACTGTTGAATGTTACCATAAATTAAATTTATAAATTATTTTGTAAAACTACTGAACAACTATGAAACTAGTGATGTGAAATTTAATGAATAGTGTTACTGTTATGCTTAGTGGAACGGTAATTATTATAATTAATGTTAGCGTTAGGTTAATTAATGTTGGAATTGTTTTATTTAGTTTAGTATAATTTTCATTTACCTAATATTATGTAAATTATGTCCAATATTTTAAAGATTTTCAAAAAAATTACATTGACCGGGAATCGAACCCTAAACCTCTGCGTAGCAGTCATGTTATAATATAACCACTATGCCACAGAGGTCGTCCTATGCATCGTTGGTATAAAATATGCTAAATAATCAAATATAAATTGTAACTTATGTATGTATTTCATATTTTTACATACATACCTATGAAATAATAATTGTTACAAATATGTTACTAAGAAAAGCATAGGAAATAAAACAAAACAGATGACTTCCCCCAAAATTATTCCACCATATTAGATATTTTCCATGATATTTAATGGTGCAGAAAAGGGCCTGCAAATTTATGGCATTACGATAAATCCGTAGGAAGTGGCACACACAAACCACTTACAAAAGATTGGCCTTTTTGTATATTTTAATAATAATTAGCTTTTGTTGATATCTTTAGAATTGAGTATGTTTTTATTGAATATTGGCTTTGTAGGAAACATGGTCTCTGTACCTGGGTGATGGCGTAATACCTAGATGACTTACATATAATTTTTTACCTATACCTAAAGCTTAGGTATAACTAGAAAAATGGCGAGAAATGTCGCGCTTAGCTGGCGTTGTACAGTTGAGTTCCAAGTTGCGGCCCGGCGCCGTATAAAGCAATGGTTAAGTTTGGTAGTCGAGACGGGTACTCGGGTCGTCTAGTGGTCATGGCGCTGGACGCGTAAAGTCCAGAGACGCAGGTTCGAGTCCCGCCTCGAGTGTAAAATTTTCCATTGTCTTTCTTCTTTTCGAGTAATAGATGACTATTCTAGTCCTAAACTGAACTGAGCGCTTAGATTTAACGTTGTTATCGTTGTATCGTCGGGTACTAGACAACAACAACTTAGAATATAGCTTTTATTAGTAAATACTTTCTTGTGATTACAGATAAATTGCATTAAACGAGGATCGTATCCTAAGGACCACGAACTCTAACTACTACGCCACAAAGGCTGTCAATGAAAATAAATGTTTGCATCGATAGTTAAATAATGATTGGTTTTATCATTAACGTTTAGAGTTATTAATTGTAACATGTATGTTTTTAATACATTCATACATAAACATCCTGTCCGAGGTATTAGTAGGAGAGACGACAGAACGCCAATGTTTGAATGAATGTTTTTAGATATTATACGATTCAAAAGTTTCAAAGAATATTATACACATTGATATTATCACTAACTAATAAAAGAAGAGTTAATTTACTTATACAATTTACTTACTATTTAGTGTTTTGTGAATTACATTGCACAACAAACATTGAAAAGGTTAAAATTAGAGTAAACCTTCGTCAACAATGCTTATAAGTAGTGACTTATGAGGCACTTATAAGTAAATTTTTTTAAAGGAAATACTACTTAAATTAACAAATAGAAAACACTTATTTCTACGAAAAACATAATACGTTAATAATAACCGCTGATTATTTAACTTTGCTAAAAAATAAACTAACTACGAATGACGTTAGTAAAAAAAATACAAAGTGAATAATTTATCAAAATTTGAATTTACATTTTAAAATATGCGTCATTTATCTGTGTGCTGATGAAGTAAGAATACAATATGTCACCACCCCATCTCATTCCATGGGTGTCGTAAAAACCAACTAAAGGACTATCCGTGAATATTATCTTTACGAAATAAAAAAAGAAGGAAAACTTAAAATTTAACCCTATAATAATCCGTCTGACCAGCGTGGTATCAGTTGGCTCAGTTGACCATGATGGGAGCTACACTAATAACAAACTATTTACCTAAACTAAACTATTTACTATTTTATTCACAGTAAACTACCTTATAGTTAAAAACATTAAACAGGATAGACTAAAATTTATTCTGCAGTTCACTTCATAAATATGATCTAGAGGAACTACTATCATAATTTAATTAACTGAGTCTGTATCACAGATGCAGTCGCGAACATTCGGACTCATTAAAAGTTGAGTCTTAATGAAAATAAGAGGAGCGGGTGTCCTCCTAAGTTTTTTGTGAATTATTCCCCGAGTACTCTTTGTAGGAGCTTAACTTGCTTCTTGTTTCAATGATAATATTTTCTACTAGGAATATTGAAATTTATTTTTCTCATTATTTTAATTTGTTTCATGATATGAGGCAGGCAAATATACTGCTTGATTATCATCTGTAAGCCATCAGCAAAGACTATAATTCTCGGTGTTGTTCTAGTCGATTAGAATAGAGTAAGTAGGTATGTGATTCTAGTAACTTTACAACAAACTCAAATTAATATAATCACGAATAACGCAGTTTAGCAAATCTTAAGTCTGTAAAACAGTAACATTTCAATGCACTTTCTTCGAAAGAATTTCAGAAAAAAGGTCATCATATAACAGCCTATTAATGTCCCACTGTAGGGCCTCCTCCCGTGACAGAGGGATACTTGGCCTACTAATACCACGCTGGCCAGACGTGTTGGTATAGGGTTTAATTTCAAGTTTTTCTTCTTTTTATTTCGTAAAGATAAAATTCACGGATAGTCCCTTAGTCGGTTTTACGACACCCGTGGGATGAGATGGGGTGGAAAAAATATGACAAAGTATATTTTTTTTTAGTCTTGATTGCATTCGGGGTTTTGTTTTAATACCATCTTTATACGGACGAACCTTCTCCAGTGATAGAGCGAGACTAGACAAATAGATGATTTGTTTCTGATTCGTCATCTTCCTAATTGGTCATCTTCCAAATTCGTCACCTTCCTAACTCGTCATCTTCCAAACTGGTCATTTTCCAGATTCGTCATCTTCCAAACTCGTCATACCGTGTACATTTGTCAACAAAAATTTATTACATAAATCCTTTGTAGTATACCTGTATGAGTGTTACTTGTCTATCATGAAGTTTATAAAAAAAAAAAGGAGAAGAAGCACTTTGCCAATATATAAGAATAAATTAGGCATGAATTGATGAACCTGAATATATATTTATTTTCATTTGAGAAAGAGAAAAAGTAAATATTTTTGAATTTTATCTTTAGAAAATAATTAGTAAGACGAAAAAGACATTGAAAATCAAAAAAGACAACAAACGGAACGTCGATAAACCGGATCGGAAGTGCACTTCACAATTGACATTTATGCAATTTTAATTTTAACTAATTATTATTAAAAAAGTATTTGTGTACTATCCTAAATGTTATATAAATAAATATTTATTTAAACTAAATACATATTAAATAGATAAGTGATAATTAAATTGTTAAATAAATTGATTAAATTATTTTATTAGTATAAAAATGTTAGGAACATGATAATGTTTTTTACAAGTGACATTGCATACCATTTGAAATAAGTCAATTTAATTATTTTGTAGACATAACTTTTTTGTAGCCTATACAGATATAAATATTCATTTAAAACCAATAGTATTTAAGATAATTAGCACTTGTATTCACAAAAAAATTATACACTTTAAGAACATATTGTTCCTGCCCATTCTTGAATAATTATTTCTTTTAGTTTTTCTCAAAATTCAATTCGACAGTACAATGACGAGTTTGGAAGATGACGAATCTGGAAAATGACCAGTTTGGAAGATGACGAGTTAGGAAGGTGACGAATTTGGAAGATGACCAATTAGGAAGATGACGAATCAGGAACAAATCACTACCAAATCCAAACAATTTATTATTAAATGAAAATAGTTTTTTACGCATAAGTAATATAATGAATGAAAAGAGCACCAATTCAAAAGAGGTTTTCTTTTCACTAATCTACTCAAAAGTCATAATCTCTCTACAGGATAAGTAAAGGTGAAATTTTACATTTAAACGACTACCTGTCCTAAAAATAACATAAACTCCAACTAGAACATTAACATAAATAATTAAACGCCCAACTTTTCATCCAGCAGATAATCATCCTAAAGTGTTAAAGCTGTCAAGTTAAAAAGTCAACCAAAGTTTTCCTATTACACGTCCCAGACTTACATTTTTATTTAACTTCTTAATCAGTTGTCCTACTGACGAGTGACAGATACTTAAAAGTAATATTAAGTGAAGTTATAAAAATGGAATTTAATAAGATAAGAACATTCTGATTTGCGAAATCTTTAGATATTTAAATTATTTTGAAATGAGAAAATTCTATTTATTTACTTAGTACTTTACACCCCATCTCATCCCATGGGAGTCGTAAAAACCGACTAAGGGACTATCCGTGAATATTATCTTTACGAAATAAAAAGAAGAAAACTTGAAATTAAACCCTATACCAATCCGTCTGGCGAGCGGGGTATTAGTAGGCCAAGTATCTCTCCGTCTTGGGAGGAGGCCCGTCCCTGCAGTGGGACATTACTTAATGGGCTGTTATGACGATGACTTAAGTACTTTATTTTTGATTCTCAGGTCATCTTTCTATGAGTGTCGGAAAATTCGGACAAGGGAAAGTACGCTGATATTATTTTTATGAAAATAAAAGAAAGGAAAAGGAAATCACACACCCTCATAGTTGTAAGTTATTGTTATATACATTTATATTATTATTCTGTCTTTTCTGCTCAGAATTCCGAATGAGAAAAACTATTTTAAGGTCTGATTTTATTGATATATTATAATAATTTAAAATAGAAAAATTATATACGTATTCAACATTTGTAACTCAAAAAAATACATTTATTATTTAAAAATAATAAAACTAAAATTATTTAGAATTTCCTTTTGCCTGATATATTGACTCTAATGCTTACACAGGTAAAATGTGACCTTTTACATACAATAAATAATTAATCCTCACACATTCACACATCGCCACCTAGTCCCGAACTAAGCAAAGCTTGTATATGCAACTACTAACTACTAACTATAGGTACTAGACAACGGATAAACATACTTAAATACTTTTTTTTTTGTAAATACATGCATAAAATAGTAAACACTCAAACCAATGCAAATAATCATGTTCATGCATACAAAGATTCGCATTGAACGGGAATCGAACCCAAGACCTCTGCCTAGCAGCCAATACCGACTGCGCCACAGAGGTACGACCTCAGGTCAGACCTCGACCAGAGGTCGTACCTCTGTGGCGCAGTCGGTATATTACATGGCCATTCACGTCATTAGGTCATTCACGAAGATTTTTTTGGTTCTGTGTAAGAGCTGTAATCATAGACTATTTTTTAAATTAATAACACCTCAAACTCTGGCAGAATTGTCGCATAGTTTGCCATCTAAAATAAGAAGAAGAAATCTTTTTTTTTTTACATAAAATGACATTTATAAAAAAACCGTCAATATGATTTTTTATTAAATTATTATTATTTATTTTAAACGCTTGCTTTTTACACAAGATTAGAATGTTTTATTAAAATTTCAAAATGTTAAAAGAAAGTATAATTTTTATGGTAATTTTTCTTCCTAGTAGTTTTTGTTGGTGCAAGAGTTATGAAGACTATACCTTGTATAGGGCTATACCAGTAAACTTTACACATGTTGAGTTTTTTAATAACTTGGCCAGTAAATATGATGTGGATTTTTGGAGAGGACCCAGCATTATGTACTCTGTAGTAGATTTTGTAGTGGGCCCTAAAGACAAACCAAAATTCTTGGATGAAGCAAAAAGACATGGCATTTATCTAAATGTTTTGAGAGAAAATATTCAAAGGTATGTTTGAATTTTCATTCTGTTTTATAAGTTGGTTTTTCATGCTGGTGAAAAGTTGCAAATAATCAGCAGAAGTTATAAGCTAACTGGTTGGGTGGCAAAGAGCTCGTTAATACGGCTTCCGTGCACTTGGTCGAGGATTTGACGTGCACTTGGTTGAAGAAAAATATTTGTGAGATCCACATTATTAACATTCATATCATTGTTGATCCTTATTTTTTTTTTGAGTCCGATAATTTAATTTTAATGCCTGAATAAAAGTCTTAGCGACAAAGGGCTCCCATTTCTAATAAGGAAGTTTTTAGATACTAGAAACTTTTAGATAAAAAATAAAATGTTTAAGGGAAAACCCTCTTGTGGAGTATGTGTTTGTGAATGTGTAGAGCATAGTAAAAATTTCCAGCCTGCGCGATTCTGTGTGCTTTGTAGGAGGCCTATGTCCAGCGGTGAACTTCCGTTGGCTGATATGATAATTATGGTAATATGATGATCAGGCGGATATCAAACAGTGCTTTTCGGGACCAAATATCGTTGGTCAGGACCAAATGAGGTTGGGTGCAGAATCTGCTATTTAACAAAAAAAGAGAAAAATTAGGTAACTGTTTCCTATGAATTTCAGTGAATTCAATACACAAACAGTACGTTCATATCTCAGAAGTCAATCTCAATCAATGAATTGGCATAATTATTACCGTTTAGACGACATCTATAATTGGCTGGATGACTTGGCTAAAGAATATCCTAAGCAAATTATTGTTGAAACGATTGGAAAATCTGTTGAGAATCGAAGAATTGTTGGAGTAAGAGTGCTGTTAGATGGAGCTGTTGCAAAGTAAGTATGACTTATCAATTTTCTAATTACTCCTTTATTAAAGCGATTTTAATTGTATGAATCAAACAATTTTTGAAAAATGGCTTTTGATGAAATTTGGAATATACTCGTATGTAGTTTAGGGTGTGAAATAACATTTAAGCTACTTATACAACGCGGGTGAAGACGCGGGCATCTGCTAGTAGGTACTACATCCTAGATTTTAAATATAAAAATATCTACCTAACTTTTTTGTCGTTTTGGCTGAGGTTGCGAAGGCACTGGTGTCAGCACATTGCTCCGTCCTTGTGAGGGTTTAAACCTTCACTTTAATTTTTTATATTCGCCATACATACATACCTCGATACATTACACTAATGCCGTCTCCCGACTGTTGAGCTGCATCACTGTGACGATGTGTTCACTTGTTGATGGCAGGATTCTATGTTGAAGATCATTTCTAGATTGACAGCACGTTGCGGCCGCCGCAATAGCGACAGCGGTATACAAGGTCATGAGTTCGATTCCCACGCAGAACAATTTTTTGTGCGGTTTCCAAATTATTGTCCGGAGACTGGATGTTCTATCGTTCGTATCGCGTTATCATCAGAGTTTTAGTATACATACAAAATCATTTCTCTATATCTATCTCGCTTACACTCACGGCTCTTATATAATAATAAAATATCTTATATCTCTTTCCGGAGTACTCGTATAATAACGTGCATACTATAATAACACTGATCTATTGCCATTTTCTCATTTATTTTTAAGGTCTCCATTAATGTACTGTTTCTCTTATCAGGTCTCTAGTAATGATAGAAGCTGGCATCCATGCAAGAGAATGGATATCAGTATCTGTAGCAACTTATTTGATAGACCAATTACGCCTGGCTCCAAATTCTACCGACGATTATTTCAAAAGTATAGCTTTATCACATGAGTGGTACATTGTGCCTGTAGTGAACCCTGATGGATACGAGTATACTCATACTTCAGTAAGTAATATTTCTAAAGCAATTCCAGTAAGTAACTGATGAACTGAAGTGAACTCGATGTGGTGATGGAGTATGAATACAATATGTCACCACCCCATCTCATCCCACGGGTGTCCTAAAAAGTGACTAAGGGAGTATCCGTGAATATTAACTTTACGAAATAAAATGAAGAAAGAAAACTTGAAATTAAACCCTATACCAATCCGTCTGACCAGCGTGGTTTCAGTAGGCCAAGTATCTATCCGTCACGGGAGGAAGCTCGTCCCTGCAGTGGACATTAATGAGCTGCTATGATGATGATGATGAACCGCCTCGGTGGCGTTGGATTCCCACGTATGACAATTCTTTATGCAATCCACAAATTATTGTCCTGAGTTCGGATGTTCTTTGAGTCCGTTAGATTGATGATTCCTAGTGCGATAGTTATCTTTCTTGAAGAGAAGAGAAAAAGAGAAGCAATTTGAGAATCGACACAACGACTGAGAGCGTTTAGTCATCAGCAATATAGCAATACAGTGCTCATTTTACATTGGATTAGCTAATTCATTTTAACGTTTTTATTAAAAAATTGTTCTAAATTTGAACATATTCCAGCGTATTTTGTCAGACGTTTTGAGTTCGTAACTATCGTTGTATCGACTATATTGTTGGTCAAAGGAGTTACGTGTAAACAATATAACTTCTTACCTGATAGTGTCTAATCGCTGCTCTTGGAATCCAGCAATGGCTGATCATAGCTAGGCTGGCGGCTCCCTGGCCTCGTCTGCACCAGCATACATAATATTATGCTCTCTACCTTCCCCAAGAGTAAAGGGCCCACGGTACCTACAGTAATCGAATTAAATATTTGTAATTTCAGGATAGATTATGGAGAAAAAATCGTCACGGTTCAGGAATTGATTTAAACAGAAATTTTGGATACGGTTTTGAACGTAAGTACCAATTTTAAGCAATGTTATAAATTGTTAAAAAATAATTTCTCGAATCGCACCTTTTTGTCTATAACTACTAAGTTAAACTGTTGAAACGGCTTTCACTCGAGTCTGTTTTCTTCGCTTATCAAACATAATAAAAAAGGCAGTGTATATTTTTTCATTATAAAAGACACTGTCATCTCGCACTCGAGATCAACGTGTCTAACGAAGACTTTCATAACAGCCTATTAATGTCCCACTGCAAGGACGGGCCTCCTATGGGTCGGACTGGATGCGGAAGGCGCAGGACCGTGTTCTGTGGCGCGTGTTAGGAGAGGCCTATGGCGCGTGTTAGCGTGGACTGCGATAGGCTAATTAATTGATTATGTATGTATTTTAATACTTTTATATTGGGTAATTTTGTTATAGTAATAGATAAATGTTATTTTTTTTAAAGTGAGCCACGATCTTGATAAACCATACTCCTCCTGCTATCCTGGTCCAAATAAATTCTCCGAGCCAGAAACTAAAGCATTGGCAAGAGCAGTAGAAATGAACTCTGCGAAAATGAACTACTATTTTGCGTTACATTCGTATGGTCAATATATAATTATACCTTACTCACATCTGACACAGCATATGGGTAATTATGACGAAGTGGTAAGTACGGTTACCCCCTTACTCATAAACGTCTCTTAAATTTAATCACTGTTTAGCGAGATTTTTATTAGCAAAACCAACCTTATGCCATACAATGTAAGAGTTAAAGCTAATTAATCAATTGACTAAAATTTAAGAGGTGTTTATGAGTAAGGGGGTTAATGTTTAATTAAAATAGTATTTTTTTATTGAAGACCTTTGTGGCGTGGTATTGTCCGGCCGTTCAGAGAATGCGTTCCTGACACTTATCAGTTAGTCACGACTAGTGATGGACACAACATTATACCGAGTTCGTTACCGTTACTCCAAAATGAACCGCCGCGTTATTTTTATGATTAGATTTAGACCGTTTTAAATTGGCGGAATCATTTAAAATTTATATTTTAGTTCTTTACGTGGAAACAATAAAAGGGAATATTAATATAATAAAATTGTTTTATTTATTATTTTTTACAAAGTTACAATCTGTATTTCTATGGAATAAAGTACATTGAACTAAATGTGCGTACAGAATATTAATCAGACTCCGATTCGCTTGAGGAGGTGGTGTCTTCATCATCATCTTCGCCTACATGTATAATTATATTATTATCAATTACAGAATCAATCCTGATATCTCGGTCAAAATGTTCCATAATCAGGTTTTTAGTCTTTTCGACAACCTTTGCCCAGTCATCTCTTGTGACTTTCCCGCAGGCTTCTTTTAACAGGGTCATCATCTTTTTCGTGCTGAATGGCGGGGAAGTATTGTGGCGGGCGGCGTAACCTTTTATTTGAGCCCAGATTAGCTCAATCGCGTTATATTGGCAATGATACGGTGGAATTCTTAGAACGCGATGACCGTACTCCAAAGCCATTTCATCGATTTCGTATCGCACATTTGCCGCTTTATTTTCTTTCACTAACTTAATTAGCTCTGCTTTTAGCATCTGCATATTTGCGTCAATGCCTTTTGCTTGTAACCAAGCAACCATTTCTTCTTTTTTATTAGCTTGGGTAGGTGGTTTCTGTATTTGAAACGAGTGATAGGAGGCATTATCCATCAATATTACAGAAGGCTCTGGTAGGCTGGGCAAAAGCACGTTCTGGAACCACTCTTTAAATGTACTGGCATTCATTTCCTCGTGGTAGTCATTTGTGGTTTTTGATTGAAATGCCAGTAAAGCGTTCTCCACAAAGCCGTATTTTGCAGTACCTGCGTGGCATATTATCAGACGAGCCCCCTTACCCATTGGTACTTTCGACGTCGACGCTTGTGTATCATCCGTCCAAGAACGGGAAACCGTGTGATTGGCGTTTAGCCATGTCTCGTCAATGAACACGACATTATCCCAGTTATCAATTTTTTTTGCTTCTCTCAAGAAACTTATCCGTTTCAAAATGATGTCGTATCGTTCTAATAAAATTTTTCTTTTGTCTGTTTTTTTATACGAAAAACCAATATCTTTTAAGATTTTCGTTAAAGCAGTTTTACCCCCGCTAAACAGTCCAGCTTCTCTTAACGACGCCAAAAGCTTCATCCTGTTGAGATATTCATTTCTGGAATAGTAACCATATATATGATTTCTGATTGCATCGGCGTCAAAGGTATCAATATCTGTCACGGGTTTAGTTCTACGTTTCTTCTTCGGAGTACGTAAAATATTATCTTCCATGCCAGTAGAGCCGAACTTTTCTTTATTAATATTTGTAATCGTTCGTTTGCTAACTCCAAGCGCCTGAGAGACGCGTTCTTGTACTTTTTCGACAGGAACCAGGGGTCCGCCATTTTGCCGCTCCCGCTCAAAGTAATCTTGCAGCTTGATAATTAACTCACGGGCTCCAGTTTTCAATGTTTGTCCACGTTTAGGCATTATTATGCACCAAAAGTAAAAAGAACGCAATATAAGACACAATCAAAGTCAAATAACAACAGATCGCAAACACTTGAAGAACGTGGTCTATGCGCACGAAACGACAACAGACGACTGTTTCAGCGTCACAAAATGGCGGCCCATAACGCCATTTGGGGTTACCATTTTCAACCTAAATATAAAAATGCTACTTTGTATTTAATGTACTTTTATTTTTATATTTAATAAAAGTTATTCTAAAGTCCATTATTTTCAAATTCTTGAAAAGAAAAACAAAACGTATTATTTTATAAAGTATAACTGTATCGATAAGAACAGATTACGATACTATTATTCACTGTTATTGTTGGCACAGCACTACAAATATAAAGCGCTGACATAACCTTGTAATAGCGCAGTGTAGATTTAGAAAAATATTGTTTACCAAGTTATTTGACACTCAGTTTGACACAACATTATAACATTCATTAATTATTGATATAATAATGTTGTTTTAATGCTCATCAATAGTTAAAACGATAAACAACCAGCAAAAATATTTTTATCGTAACTGCAACGCCATTACAAAGTTACTGCGTCAGTTCAATCGCGACGTGTCAGGAACGCATTCTCTGAACGGCCGAAGATTAATAACATGACTGCTACGCAGAGGTCTTGGCTTCAATTCCTGTTCAATGCAGATCTCTTTGTGCATGAATATGATTGTTCGCCATTGGTCTGGGTGTTTTCTAAGAATTATGTATTAACAAAAAAAAATTAGTTATTTAATATTTATGTTTGTTTTTTCGTTGTCTAGTATCCATAGAACAAGCTCTGCTTAGTTTGGGACTAGATGACGATTATGTGAGGAATATTTATATTAATGATCTACCTGACAACGTGTTAACATAAATTGTTTTATACTTACAGTATGAAATGTGCAAGGAAGCTGCTGCTAAAATAGCTGCGCGTTACAAAACTGCTTATTCAGTTGGAACTGCGTATGAGACATTAGGTAAGATACTATGCGCGTTTTCATCTAAGTCTTAGGGCTACATAATTTCTCTATGTAACTACTACGCAGAGGTCTCGGGTTCGATTCCCTTTCAATGCAAATATCTGTGTGCATGAACATGATTATTTGCTTACATTATATTTGTTTTACCTATAAAGCTTAGCAGGTATAACTATAGAAATCCGAAAAGAAGAAAGACAATGGAAAAAATTGGTATTCGAGGCGGGACTCGAACCCGCCTCTCTGGACTATACGCGTCCAGCGCCATGACCAACTATCACTCTTATCTTTTTTTAATTAGTAATTGTTAAATACTAATTAAAAAAACCTCGATGGCGCGCCGGTATAGCCAGCGGCTGCCGCGCATGAGGTTGTGGGTTCGATCCCCACGCAGGACAATAATTTGTGAGATCCACAAATTATTGTCCTGAGTCTGGGTGTTCTATGTGTCCGTTAATTGATGTTTGTAAAAGTCCCCGCGACACAGGGCATGATCCCTAGTGCGGGAGTTGTCTTTTAAAAGAAAAAAAAAACAAAAATACGTGATTTCCTTACTGAAACAGACTAGGTACTTATTTATAAATTTCTAAGGCTCTGCTTACTTTCAAAGATATCTGAATAGGAATATGCTTATTTAGTTTCATTATACTAAAACGTTGTACTTAATTGAATTTAATTATATTTCAACAGGATATACAGCTTCTGGTGTTAGTACGAGTTGGGTGAAAAAATCTTTTAATGTACCGTAAGTTTATCAGATTTATAACTTACCTAATATTTTGGACGCAACTAGACAAAATAATCATCATCATCATCTCAGCCAATTGACGTCGACTGCTGGACATAGGCCTCCTCTAAATATTGCCACCTTGCGCGATCCTGTACCTCCTTAATCCATCGGTTTCCTCCGTTCTAACCAGGTCCTCGGTCCCCTCGTTTCCAAATTAATATTTATATTGCTTACATTTTTTAATGTATTATGTGTAACTGTACTGAATTATAGTGGAAGCTACTTTTACTGGTGTACGATATTGAACCTAATAGTTTTATGATATGCAACTCACACTTAGTCTAAAGGTGGTAAAGCTATTATGGTCGAGTATACTAAAGACTTAAGACCAGCTGATCCTGTAAAGTAGCTCTTCTTCTTTGCCTGCTCTTGTCCCATTCACTTGGGGTCGGCGCAAATGGTTTTCTCATTACATATTCTCCTGTCAGCCGTCATTTCATTATTTACTGATTATTCTTTCATATTCTCTCTAAGGCAGTCCATCCATCTTTTTTGCGGCCTTCCTGTTCCTTTCCATGCATCAACATTTATATTAATTAGTTTTCTAGTTACATGCGTTTCATCCATACCAAGACAATCCTGTAAAGAGGTTATCATAACAGCCCATTAATGTCCCACAGCAGGGATAGGCCTCCTTGCATGACGAAGGAATACTTGGCCTACTAATAATACGCTGGCCAGACGGATTGGTATAGGGTTTAATTTCAAGTTTTCCTTCTATTTATTTCGTAAAGATAATATTCACGGATAGCCCCTTAGTCGATTTTTGACCACACCCTTGGGATGAGATGGGGTGGTGACATATTGTATTCTTACTCCGTCACCACACGGAGAGTTTATTAGCAAAAATATTTTTTGCAGATATGTTTTAACGATTGAGCTTCGAGATCGCGGAGCCCAAGGCTTTGCTCTTCATCCAGATCTTATACTTGCGACTTGTGAAGAAACTCTTGATGGATTAACTTCTCTAGTTAGTCCACAGAACGAAGATTTTTATTTATTGAAGACGAAATCCAGCCAAGTACGCATCATATTAGATTTTAGTACGGTCTTTGTGATTTTTTTGCTTTTTTATTATAGCAAATTTTGATTGGTAAGCAGTTTTTTTTGTCTCTATAACAATAACTTTATTAATCTTTATTTTAACACTAGCTGACCCGTGCCCACTTCGTTGGGTGGCGAAAAAAACACGTCCGTTTTTCAAACATATTTCATTACTGCTCCACTCCTATTAGTCATAGCGTGATACTATATAGCCTATGACACTCCCCGATAAAAGGACTATTTAACACAGAAAGAATTTTTAAAATCCAGAGTATACCCCCTACAACGTCACAAACACACAAACTTTACTTCTTTATATTATTAGTATGGAATAGGCATAATACTGCCTTGGAGTAAAGCCAGTCTTCTCTCCATCCTGCCTAAATGGGCCTATTTTGGGCCTATTTAATTAATATGAGTGAAAGTAGAACTCCGTGGGTTTTAGTTGATACACGTATTCCAATCTTTTCGGGACTCCTACACATCTGCTCGCCTAAGCTAAAGGCGGGTGGCTAAAAGCAAACTTTGAAAGGCGCTTTGGCTTATTTCCAATAAGAGAAAGTAACTCGGAACATTTAAACACAAATTTCTTTGTTTGTGATAGTTTCTTTAAATTAGGTCTACTTCTAATCATTGCCTTATAATCATCGGAGTATAATACAAAACTTCAGGGTAATTAAGTACACAATAGCACAACATTTAGTTTAAGGAGTTAGTACACGAACGATATGATAGAATACAATTTATTATTGTCTATTTTAAAGTCTACTAGACCATAACAATTTTTATTTTGAAAATGAATAGCTACAACAATGAATTAAATAATAATGAATAAAAAAATTACAAAAGTTACACACCCAACCAATATTGAAAATAACACGCAAGATCCGTTTTGAATAAAAAAGGCCATTTACGGTAGCATAACCCTTAATGCTAACCCCAAAATGATGTTATCAAAAGGTGGTAATATGAGTAATGATCCGTATAATCGTATAGACGTCACGACAAATCGTCAGATCACGTGTTCTCCTATCATTTATTTCGATAGCATGAACCAGTGCAACTGTACCTCTTTCAGCTTCGATTCCTAACCGACTTACTTAACATATACAGATCAATTTATACTGGATTAGTTCTATACAAATTATTACAGCGTGGGTAGAAGCTTTTGGAAGTTTTCTTACAGTTAAACCTTATTACTGTTAATATAAAGTTCTTATTTGAATACATTTGCTTAATTGAAGGGCGTTGCATTTCCTTTTGTGTCGGAATTAATTGCTTACTGTTATTTATTGGACTGTTTCTTATATCTCAATTTAGATGTTATTTCTATTGTTATTAATAATTCTAATAATTGTTACGTTTTTATGCCTCCAGGCTTATTGCCGTAGGTAAAATATTATTTTATCTCTTATATTATCATAGATTTATAGTAACTATATACTTTCAATAAAGCTCTAAGCTATGATATTGTAACGGATTCAAAATATAATATCGTGCTTACTTAATATTATTTTTAAATTCAACATAGCAATGGTGAGCCTTAACACACATTTTCTAGTGAGGAAATCAAGTAATCCTACTTTCCACTTCCTACTTAAATTATAAATGCGAAAGTTTGTATGAATGGATGAATGTTTGTTACTCTTTCACGCAAACACTACTAAATTGATTTGAATGAGTTTAGAATATAGGTATTTTAGGGTATAGAATAACATTTAGGCTACCTATACAATCAGTTTAATTATATTGAATTTTAAAACCCAGACAATACTTGAGTACCTATTAAAAAAAGAGTTCATTTTCAATTTATTTAATTCATAATCAATATTACATTGTGTTTAAAATAACTTACATTTAAAACAGAATTTAACAAAACAATCAATTAACTATAATTACACAAGAATAATTTATTTTTTAAAGAGTATGTGTATAACATCTGAAGTTTATTTTTGGCTATTATTAACTGTAAATAGTATATTTCACAGTGTATTTTTAAACCTGTATAAAAATAAACAATAAAATCATTCTCACATAAATTAATTCTCAAATGAAAAATAAATCAAAAATGTGAAACAAAGCCAAAACAAAACTGCAGAATCTCGTTAACTTTAATAATCACTCGAAAATACTGTGAATTAAGCACAAAATTTAAAGATACAATGGGATCCTTGCCAAAGTCAGAGTGGTCCTTGTGATACTCCCGCGTCTTGTGCCAACCGTTTGAAAACGGGACACAATAGTGTATTAAGTTTATCGCTTTATTTAACCTACTTGTCTTAGTTTATATTTAATTTACTGTAAGAAAGTGAGAGTTGGTGTTATTTTTAAGTACCATTTTGAATGATCGAGATAGTTTTTGAAAAGAATGAGGATGATGGCCACGTTGGTATTTTAATACTTATTTAATTAACATCGATTTCCTTTTTTTCCTAAATAATATATTATGTAAGACCATTTTAATTTTTGACAATTGAGTCGTGACGTCATAGACGTTTTGACAGATTAATCATGACGTTATTGAATTTTGACAGATGAACCGTAACGTCATCGCATTTTATATACAATGGGATCCTTTCTTAAGTCAGAGTGGTCCTTGTGATACTCCCGCGTCTTGTACCAACCGTTTGAAAACGGGACAAAATAGTGTATTAAGTTTATCGCTTTATTTAACCTACTTGTCTTGCTTAGTTTATATTTAATTTACTGTAAGAAAGTGAGAGTTGGTGTTATTTTTAAGTACCATTTTGAATGATCGAGATAGTTTTTCCAAAAGAATGAGGATGATGGCCACGTTGGTATTTTAATACTTATTAAATTAACATCGATTTCCTTTTTTTCCTAAATAATATATTATTATTATGTAAGACCATTTTAATTTTTGACTATTGAGTCGTGACGTCATAGACGTTTTGACAGATTAATCATGACGTTATCGAATTTTGACAGATGAGTCGTGACGTCATAGGGTTTGACAGATGAACCATAACGTCATCGCATTTTTTATACAATGGGGTCCTTTCCTAGGTCAGAGTGGTCCTTGTGATACTCCCGCGTTTTGTGCCAACCGTTTGAAAACGGGACACAATAGTGTATTAAGTTTATCGCTTTAATTAACCTACTTGTCTTGCTTAGTTTATATTAAATTTAGTGTATGAAAGTAAAAGTTGTTGTACAGTCAGCCCCAAAAGTCGCTGAACACATTTTTAATTCCAAAACTGCTGAACACTAAAAGTGGCATAAGTAAGTGTCGCAACAAGAGTACAAAATAAGCTAAACGTACAAAACGACCATAACACGCTGCACACGGTTATTCCAAAAGTAGCTGCACATGGGTATTTCAGAAGTATCTGAACACTAGTATTTCAAAAGTATCAGCACACGGGTATTTCAGAAGTATCGATGTTGCCAACTCGTGCAGTATACGGGAGCCGCGCATGACTGAACGGCAACGTCGCGTCGCCCGCTGCGTCGCTCATCTGCGGTCGAGTTTCAGTGTAGTTGTAGTGAGTGATTTTGACAGTAGACAAAAGTCAAGCCAATTTCAAAGCGGAATACTACATTAACAATTTCATCAAAACAGCGCACGTCACAAACAAAAGGGTATTATTTCGAAAACGTTGTTTTGAGATATCGCGTATTGAAGTTTTAAAAAATCATAGATTCGGAACTACTTACTCAAATATTTAAAATTATCTCTAGATTTAAAAGTACACTATCCTTCTTTATGCTGGTTAAGTTTAGTTTGTGTATCTATAACAGTTTTTTTATATTAATAGTTTTATGGGAACAGAAAAAGATGATACCCTTTAAGCAGTTCAAATAGCTCTTAAGTTTAACTTGCTACTCTCTAGCTTAACCAAAATTTACCAAATTATTTCGATAACCAGTTGTAATTAATATTGATACTATATTAAGCAGCACAGAAATTATCTTTTGCCTACATGGCTAAGGGATTATAATTCTTCTTCTTCTTCGTTTCGATGGCAATAAGTCTAATTTCAAATATATTTTAGATGTGTTTTGCCCAAAAACCAGCGACAGCAACAGCATTATCGTTGGCACTCTTTAGGTCTTCTGGTGTGCAGGTGGCAGGGCACATTGGGCATGATAGGAAGTGTTCCATGTCCTGGACGAGAGAACCGCATCCACATCCACTATAGGAGGGGTTCAGATAACCCCATTTAGTCCGGTTAGAGTTACAGCGGCCTACTTGGGTACGTAGCCTATTGAGCGACCTCCAGATCGGCCACTGCTCCTTGAAACCAGGTGGAAGATGTTCGGCGGGTGGAATTAAGTCCGCCGGTGGTGCAAAGTTTGAGGCCCACCCGTCCAGTCTAGCCTTACTGGGGTCACCGCACAGTGCACGTGTGTGTCGCAAAAAACTCTTACGACTTTTGAGGCGTGCCCTGGGTATATTGTGCGAGTAAAGTGGATGACGAGGGTCGGTCTCTTGTTTTTCCTTTCACTTTCGCAAATGACCTGACGGCGAACACCAGGTCGAGCAATGGCGGCCAATGAGTATAATTTGACCAATGGGGTAGGTTTCAAGCAGCCAGTTATTATACGGCATGTTTTATTCAGGGCAGAGTCGACCATACCTGCGTGAGCCGGACGGTGCCATACCGCGGACGCATACTCTCCTGCCGTGTAGGACAATGCCAGACCGCCGTAGTCCTGACAACATGTGGGGCAGCCCCCCAAGACGCAGAAGTTAGGCGTTTGACCAAGTTGTTTCTGGTTGATATTTTTTGCTTGGTATTATAATAAATTAAATACTGATTGCATCTAGAAAATCTAGAAATTCTATTTGTTTTAGTATCATAATTAGTTATAATAAAAAAGAAACTCAATATGAAAGAAACATAATTTAACAACATTATGTAGGTACCTACAGTAACAAAACTATCAAACTAAATCAAATGTGATACTTTGGGGACATACGTTAGATCCCTGTTGTCACTGTCAGCAAATGGGTCTTCGTAGAAGTATTGAAGTGGGCCATGAAATAGAAAGTTGTACCTGGGAAGTATGTGAAGTTAATTCGTGCTATGTAAAGACAAACCAGTTATACGTCCGATCGTCTTGCAACTCCAACCAGTTCAGTGTGGCTTTAAGTCCTTACCTCTTACTGATTATGGACGCCTTGACGGCGAGCATACAGGAAATGGCACCCTGGTGCAGTGTTTGCCGATTACATTGTTCTGGTTGGGGAGGATGGACCTAAGATCCAGAGCAGATTAGAGCGTTGGCAGTCCTGAAGCCATAGCGCTTAACGGCATGCGCCTTCTAGTCTTCTCTGTCTTCCGGTATCTCGGTTCTTTCATTCAAAGCGATGGCGAAGTAGATCGGGCGGTCAAGAACCGAGTTAACATAGGATGGATGAAATGGCAGCAGGTCATTGCTTCACGGGAACCATCTGTGACCCCCACAGTCCCCTTAATTTAAGGGGAAGATCTATAAAACTATGATTACACCTGCCGTCCTGTATGAATCAGAGAGTTGGCCAGAAAAGGGACGAATGAAAGACAATCTGTGTGGTGTTACGAGAGTAGATAGAGTAAGAAATGAGTATGTAAGAAGATTTAAAAGTGGCACCGGTGGCAGAAAAATTACGTGGCAGCCGGCTGTCATGGTATGGGCATGTTATGCGGAGAAACGAGAGTCATGTAGTGAGGAAGGTGCTGAACATGTGTGTGGATGGATATAGGGGAAGAGGACGACCAAAGAAACGATGGATGGATTGTGTGAAAAGCTATATGGCTGCGAAGAGTGTTACTAGTGAGATGACGTCCGATAGGACAGTATGGAATAAAAAAAACATGCTGCGCCGACCCCAAAATAAAATTGGAATAAGGGCAGGGAAATGATGATGATGAGCAAATGGGTCTTTGTTTTCTTCATTTTAAGAACTGTCCGGTGTACTTAGGCGATTGCTGATTTCTTTCATTATTAAACCAGCCTTCCTACTTCGCTTCATTGTTTTGATTATAACTAAAATTTAAAAAAGAAAAAATATAATAACAACTTAAAAGGTAGTATTTTACTTGAAACTTGCAACCATAAAATACAATTGACAAGATGTACAGAATTATCTCAAGCAAATCGGGAGCTATAAAGTATTATTTTAATATTATTTCGTTAAAATTACCAAATTATATTATATTGAACAGGCAAGACAGTATTATTTAAAATAAAACATGAAACTAGTATCAATTTTAACAAGCAATAAGGTATTAACTTTACATAATACTGTTTAGAATACTTACAACTTTATAGATTGATTCGATATTGACGACTGGACGGGTTGTAACTCAGAAAGATACGTGCGACGGCCACGAACGATGCCCGGCTACTGAATCAACTAAGATGCGACTGTCTTACCTATCTCGAAAATAGGGTGCATAAAATAGTCAAGAAAGAATTGTATCGTTATATTTCAAAAAGTATTTGGATTTTAAATACTATTTTCTTACCAATTTATAGAGAAAAAAATTAGGTTTCCGAATTCAAAATAAAAAAAAAACGGTTTTTCAGACTTAATACCCTTTTATTTATAGCGTGCGAGTTGTCAACACGATAGCTTTGCTTGTATAGAGCTTGGGTGAAAATAAAATAGCTCTGGTTCGATCCTGAGGAGCGGATTACTTTTTGTGTTTTTTTATTTTTTCTTATTTTGTTTTCTACTATTATTATTCAATACAAGTTGTAACCCGCGACTTCGTTTACGAAAAAAATGTATATTCGACAATTAAATTAAATAATTTAATTAATTAATTAATTAAATGGCTTTATCACCTCTAGAGTTTATTTTAGTTGCATGTCATAAAACTATTAAGTTCAATGTCGCACAACAGGGAGCGCTTCTTCTTACATAACATTTCAACTCATATCATCGAATCTCCGAAAATGTTTCCCATACAATTTAAAGTCATAATGATCATTCTTCATTAAATTAAAAATTAAATAAAAATACTATTTAATTTTCAATTAAAAATTAAAAATAATATTTTAACTTTATTAAAATACCTGTGAACAGTGACGGTGACTTTAAGTTACTAGTTTTTTTTGAGATAAAATACAATAAATAAAAAATAAAAAAAACAAAAAAAATACTTGGCACAACCCGGTGTCGAAAGCACGTCTACTTCATCAAAGTTGAATGTTCTATACCCTAGGCTATCGAATCACAGTGAATTGTGTTGAAATTATGTATCTATTCCAACGAGTAAACATAATTGTCTATAAATATTGATGGTAGGTAACTGACTATTTATATTTTATTAAGCCAAGTAACTTAAATTCACCGTCACTGTTCACAGGTATTTAAATTAAATTAAAATATTATTTTTAACTTTGAATTAAAAATTAAATTGTATTTATATTTAATTTTCACTATTAGTTCAGCTACTTTTGGAACACTAGTGTTCAGCTACTTTTGGAACACTAGTGTTCAGCTACTTTTGGAACACTAGTGTTCAGCTACTTTTGAAATACTAGTGTTCAGATACTTCTGAAATACCCGTGTGCAGCTACTTTTGGAATAACCGTGTGCAGCGTGTTATGGTCGTTTTGTACGTTTAGCTTATTTTGTACTCTTGTTGCGACACTGACTTATGCCACTTTTAGTGTTCAGCAGTTTTGGAATTTAAAATGTGTTCAGTGACTTTTGGGGCTGACTGTACATTGTTTTAATTGGTAAAAATCAAATATTAGTATGTGAAATCTACCTGCTAACTAAACTAAAGCTACGACTCTAACCTTTAAGGAAACATCTAAATAATTAAAAGAAAATATTTATCTACTTAAACCTAACTTTTCTACAAGTTGATGCTTATAATAAAAAGAACACTTCTTATTTTACATTATTAAAATATTAAGTATACTAAGAAGTTTCTAAGAAATGAACCTTCAACTTCTCGATAATTAAAAATTGTTATCTTAACAGTTACAATGAATTAAAACTAGAAGTTGATTTGTTAAAAAAGTCAACAATTCCATAATTAGTATTTCATTCAATCACGTTGTGATTATCAAATAACTGAGTACCTATGTAAATAATAATGGTTATTGTTGTAAATCCAGAGGGCAATGGAAGGAGCTATGTGGGGAAATTCCCTGCGTGATCAAATCAGAAATGAGGAGATCCGCATGAGAACAAATGTGAACGACATAGTGGTCAGGAGTGCCCGATTTCAGTGGCGGTAAGCGGGGCACATAGTACAGTCACGAGCAATAATATGTACACATTTTCATATTTTGTAAAACGGTTATCTAAAGTTCTGCTAATCCAAAATTGATTATTCGAAGATTAGTTCAAAACAGTATGAAACCTTTTCTAAATTACGAATTAATTTTGGAATTCTAATGTCTAGATAGGCGTCTAGATAGTTTACAAAATTTCACAATGTGTATATATTATTGCTCGTGACTGTACAAAGAACTGATAGATTTTAGATGGCGTTCTAAAGCCTCTCTGACCAACGGTTATACGCACCAAAAAACCTAGGTTTAGGGGAGACCCTCACATGGTGGAACCGATGGATGAGGTAGGAACAAACTTATAAGGCAAGACAATGATTTTGTAGATCACATACCTAATAACTTGTATGAAAGTGTGTACAACGGTACTATTTTTGTCTTTTTGAGAATCTGTTCATATGAGAATCTGTCCTTTTGCGAATCTGTCCTTATAAGATAAAAGGCAATGTCATGCTTGTGGCTGCAGATTCTTAAATCATCTAAGTTCAATTCAAACTTCAAAAAATATAAAAGGTAATAAAAGTTAAATACGATTAGTAAGACACTGATATAAATTTTTAGAATCGTTACTAAGATGGTCCGGAAGTGTTCCAATGTCCCAATTAATTAATCCTAGCTTGGAACTACGCCAGGAGCTTTAGACCGCACTTTGAGTAAACAGAAACCACTTTGAGATCATGAATTTTGCACCGGCTTGAATCGAAATCTAATGGGGTATAAGTTGTTTGAAATTTATTATTAAATAGCATAAGTGGTATGGTGTAGGTAGTGATTAAAAAAGACAGGATAAGTAGCCATTTTGTTGGTTAAAGTGACAAATCCCAGTCTCACAGGACATGGAGTAATTGTGTGTTATAAGTATTAGTGTATATTATAGAAATGGGGACATAGCATTGTAGCATGGCACAAAAAGTGTAAATAAATATTATAAATGTAAATATTATACGTGGCATGCTATTTAATTTTAACTTCTTTTCTGATAAGGTTTCGTCAAAGGTTACAATTTACTAAGCCTTTTGTTTACTATTAATTTGTTATAATACAACTGGACAATTTATTAAAAGTTAAAATTATTTAACAATTAAAGTTTTTTTTCTCTAAACATGTACGTTTCCACAAAAAGCACTGCAATACATCCTCCTTAAGCCACAAATCACCACTGACTACCAGGATGATTATTTTAGTTGTATGTAATAGGTTGTTTCATTGTTTTGGACATCATGCCTTAAATGCCTTGATGAAACAGCGCAGCGTGCACTATAATTCTGGTTTGTAATCGAAGACAAGACGGTGTTAAATTTACTCCAAAGAAATTTTTTTTGTTACATAATGAAAACAGTAGTATTGATCTTAGTAAGCTTACTTACTGTTTTATCTGGACTCATTATAAAGTTAAAGAATTTGTTTGTTAATAGACCAAAATAGTTTAAAATACAAATTCCACTGTAAGGGTTTCTTTTCTTGATACTTTATCTAAAGTTAAACATCGTTACAAAAAGCACTGCAATACATCCTCCTTATTCCACAAATCACCACTGGCTACCAGGACGATCCTGGCAAACTAATAAATCTATTAAACCGAAACAAATACAAAGTATCGGGATAGCAATTAGAGTGAACGATTGGCGTGATGCCAGATGATAGGAACAACAGCTCTGCAATTGGACAAATTAACGCAGAGTTAGATGAATCGGTGCAGTAGTAGAGTCGTACCTACTGCGGTTAGTTGAGTGAGGGATACATGTTTTACGATCTTTACACAAGTTTGACTGTATAACTTTTTTGGATAATTTCTAACTGTTTTAACTATCTTTATGGCAGTGCTGAGCCTGGTTTTGAGTTCAATATCTACACAATATTTAGGCAATCCACAAATTATTGAGTCGGGATATTCTAGATGCACTGAGTTAACGTTTCTTAAATCTCAGAGGTTCAGGCTTTGACACACAGTAAAAGTCCATACAACTATTACATTTTATTTAGTGACAGACACCACCTAATTAAACCCTATCAGCCTACCAGTTTGTCTGGTATGTGATTAGGCCGAGTTTATCTTAATAATTATTATTTATCTGTTCCTGAACTTATCCTTCCACAAAAAAGATGACAGGTCAATACCAAAATCTAACTTTATATAATAAGGTATTTTCTAAGAAAACAAGAGAAGAAATCCTTGACCCTATTGTCAACCAATCAAGGTAAGTCAGGTTTTCTTTCGTCACTGGAGGATGTATAGTGTACATTAAACTTTAATTTATGTATTAGAATCGTTTTTGTTTCTAAAAACAGTAAATTAAGTTATAATTATAAAGTCTTAGAGAGTTAAACATCTTCTGACTTGTTTCACCCCAACTTGCTTGATAGGCAGTTAGAAGAACTTTTGAAACTGAGTCAAACAATTCATCTATCCGCCATACAATAATAATAACGATATCTAAATCTGTTTATTCACTTCACATTTCAATAGACACAACAACAGAACATTCAAACATCAATAAAATACCGATACAGTCATTACAATAACTTTAAAATCAGTTAATCGTGTCTAAAAGTAAATTTATTATAGTTGTCACTTATTTGCGTCACGAAAACATTTCTAACATGTAAAAAGGGTAAGAATTGAAGTGTAAATTACATACAGCATTTATCTTGTACGTCTCTGGCTGCCACAATAACATGGTCCGCTTCATCTTCTAATAATTCTCTTTGTTCTCCTTGGACCGCATTTGCTGTTTTTTCTTGTGGTACAAGATATAAGATAAGTGCGGGGATTGTGTGATACACAAATGATTATTCTGGGGCATTGTTGTTTGCATGTAAAGTATTCATAGCAATTACCTGCATATGCTTTTATACTGCTCTAAAAATGATATAACATTTATTCAGAATTACAGGTTATTCATTTTATATTCATTTAAAATGTTTTAGCTAGACCTTGTCATTATAATTATTTAGCAAGAGGACTTTTTGTATAGTAACACCGCTGTGTTAGCTTAAAATATCTTTCCAATGTGTAGACTGTACAAGTTTAAGTGGAAATCACAGAGCTTTGGGACTTACTGGGTTGTTTCTCAGGGTGAGTAGCGCGGTGCAAAGACAGTCTTAGGTTTATTTTATTTGTAAAGAGGCGAGTTTTTTTTTTGACTTGGTATGGGTAAACATGGAGCTTTAGTTCAGACAAGACTTATCTGTTAGATTGCGACTGAAAAAAGTGTTCGTAGCAAATATCGTCTTAATTTAAAAATGAGATGTAAGTTGGTTAATCTATGATTTATAATACTATAATAACAATATAATATGAATAGTTATGGTTAAAGATATTTATTTTCTCAAAAGATTACAATAATTACTACTTACAGAGAAAATACAATAAGAACGTTGATACACATTGTGCGTAGTTAGTACTTTAGTATTGTTAAATATAATAAAATTGTGGGTAGGTAGGTTATAGTATTCTAAGTTTTATTGCGTAGAAAACAATACTTGTTTACAATAAAGTTATAACAATGTTGCTGCTATTTTAATTACAAGGTCTTGAATCGGAGCTTTTATTGACGCCTTAAGCTTACTCCTTAGACCACAGTACTTCAGCCGTACATCACAACGTGTCGTTAAGGGCAGGAGGTGGCCCAATAAATCAGGGGACGTCGTCTGCGTTCCGGTTGCACTCGCTAATGTGAACGAGTAATGAATGAGATCATGTCTGTGATTGTAACAGTTTTTAGATTTACACTAGTATGTGCTCGTGAATCTGCCCGCAAAAGTCTTTTATGTTATTTATGTGGTAAACTATTTTACTGTATTCAGGTAATTACTTTGATTTATATTGCTGGTTTATAGAATTCTTTATATTAGAATTTCTACTTCTAATACTACGATGTTCAGAGGGCAATTTGTGCTTAAAGAATCTGAAGATGTGACGTGAATAAAAAAAGTTAACAAACACATAGATTATCCAGACTTAAGAAAATCATGTTTGGATCACACAAATAAAAATCTACGACGGATCAAAACATAACTTCCTTACAAATTACAATTAATTATTGAAAACCAAAATAAAATTATCTTTTTTATCCTTTTCAGATAAATAAAACATTTTATCTGAAGCTGTTTTAAAAACCAAATTATTGAAAACATCGAGGTCAACAACAGCCTTCGTGTAATTAATTCACGTAAAACGATTCAGGAATTCTCATAAATATTGAGAACTATAAAAGGTTATTTCTACTAGGAATAATATTTATTAATGGTAGTTTGTTTGCTTATCACTGGCGTTAATTATTTCCTTTGAATATTATGTTTAGGTTAATAAAAAATGCTATTTTGAACATAATATTGGAGGTATATTGATATAATATTTTGTTAAAAAACATAATAATAATATACATACAACAAAATTGAGTGATGACTCAACTGTCTACTAATTATTTTCTAATTTAAAATCTGATTCAAAAACCAGAACATAAAATTTGGTAATTTTTACTTCGTATTTTTTTAATAAAAACGTTAATGAAATACTGAGGCAATTTTCTTTGATTTTATAATAAACATAAAGGAAATATAAACTTTTGAGAACTTCTTTTTAGAGTTTGTGAAAAACAAAACAGATTTACTCCCATACACGCCTTAAAAAGGCTGACAATACAAATAGGCTTTCCTAATAATTAATTAACTTTCCACGCATTAAACGCACGCATATTAAACACGTTGCCGGAACATAATTTATAAACCATAATGATGAGGTGAAATTTTCCCTTTTTTAATTTACCATTTAATGCTACAATATTATTAATACATTTACAAACCGCAGCCATTTAAACGTAATGTTTAATTTAGTCCTAAACTGTTTTTACTTCATTTGTTTCGTGTACAGAACGCATTACTTTAGTTTCACGACGAATCGGGAGCAATAATTACGCGGTTGAAGAGGTAGATTTAAGTTCATTGCGGTTTTAGTAGCAGACGGGCGATTATTTTGAAGACAAATTTGGTATTTATTTAAAATTTCCGTGTGCTGATGGTGACAGTAAGTATAAATAAATCACGCCACCCTTGCAAATTCATCTTGTAGGTATCCTAGGAAAAATTATGAGGGTTATTTCTATGAAAATATTCTTAACTTTCTTACCATGCTTAGGTACTAATATTTATATTGTTAATTTTTTAAAGAATGTAGATCCAGATGTCAGTAGATGTATGTCGGAGAATGAAATAATTTAAAAGTAATTTACTTGATATTAAAAGGAAGTAGGTGACAGCACTATTGTGGCAGCACCGTAGTATTGTCGTTGACTTGACTATTGAGTTGTAATGTCAGTTGACATTGACGTTTAATATGACGATGACAGTTATGAGGGTATATCAGTAGTGCAAAGTGACAGGCACGCTCTCTTGCTCCTGATACGTCGCACCAGTTGTGCGCACTGATTTATCAAAACTGCAATATGGCGGAAGTCACTAACGTTCCTGCAGATTCAAATCTATCAGATTCCGCGACATGTACTTGTATATTGGCTAAGATGAAGATGTATGAAATGAAATACTAAGCCTGGTGATTTTATTATGTCAGGAATATTACTGTTTATTAATAAATAAAAAAAGACCTCATTTTTAACCGACATCAAAAAGGAGAAGGTTCTCAATTCGGTTGTATTATTTTTGTTTTTTTTGTATCATCATCATATCAGTAATGTTTCACTGCAGAGACGGACCTCCTCCCGCGACGGAGGGATACTTGGCTTACTAATACCACGCTGGCCAGACGGATTGGTATAGAGTTTAATTTCAAGTTTTCCTTCTTTTCATTTTGTAAAAATAATATTCACGGATAGTCCCACGTAAGATAAGACTCAGTCACAATGCCCAAGAAGTAACAACTCAAAACTAATTAGACGGGAAGAATTGCCCGTCTGCAACTTCATGAAGCTACAGTAGAAAGTAAACTGCCCGGCGCGACGAGTCGCAAGACAAATGATGTCTACGGCGGAACGACTATTAATCACAATTAGCGATGACCACGCGACGCAGTCGTTCGTTCGTGTGCACCCAGCTTTATGTCGCATTATATTATGAAGTGCTAATTTTGGTTTAATATAATGTATTTTGTTAAATGTAAATTTCATGTTCATTGGTACAACTCTATTATGTGTAGGTAATTTAGGTATATTAGAGTTGGTAATATAATATTTAGTTTATTTACTGCTGATGCTACTGTTATATTATGCGGGCTGCATTATGACTTCTGTAAAGGTTAAAGGACTCTTCTTCAAACTTTCATCCGTCTCTGTCTGTGCCCAAGGAAGACCAGAATCTTGCGTCCTGTGTTGCTTTGCTTCATCATTATCATAATAGCCCATTAATGTCCCACTGCAGGGACGGGCCTCCTCCCATTACGGATGGATACTTGGCTTAATAATACTACGCTGGCCAGAAGGGTTAGTATAGGGTTTAATTTCAAGTTTCCCGTCTTTTTATTTCGAAAGTTAATATTATTCACGGATACTCCCTTAGTTGGTTTTTACGACACCCATGGGATGAGATTGGGTGGTGACATATTGTATTCTCTTATTCCTTCACCACACGGAGAACTGTGTTTCTTGTTTCGTCGAAATTAAGGTTTTAACCATCACTTTTTTAACAATGTTAACTTTTGTTGTCAATCTGTACCTGTAAGTGAAAATAACAATAAAATAACCAGACTTGCTTCAAAACAGTTGTTTTTCCAAATGGCGCAAACCATTTTCTAAATATTTGGAAACTATTAATCTGTAACAATTTATCTATCTAAAATAATAATTGATTTAGCAATATCTCACTATTCATTAATCTAATCATTTAGTACAGATTAACCAGTACATTTTGATAAGATAGATGATTAAGCACACGAAAATTAATTTTATGTTAATGCAATAAGAACTAATATTGATTAAATAGATCTAGCCTAAATTCTTACAAACTCGATATTGTTTTAGTTCTAACCTAACTTTAGCAGACAATTAATGAAAATGTTTGCTAATATAGTAATATTAGTTACTCTAGTTATAACAGTAACAAGTGAAGTAGTAAGATATGATAACTATGCGTTATACAAAGTGCATACACACAATGAAGATCACGTGAAGTTTCTTAACGATTTGAGTCAAGAAGATGGTGATCTGAATGTATGGAAACTTCCAGAAGGAGTAGGAGATTTTGCTAGTATCGTTGCACCACCAGAAAAGAGAGAAAAATTTGAACACATGCTTAAAAAACGCAGCATTTATTCGGAACGTATGTTAGATAACATTCAGGAGTAAGTTATTTTTATTATTCATTTGTAATAAGTGTGTGTACGTTTTTTAATGTGAAATATTCTTTAAATACTATTATGTTTTGCTGCAATGACTGAAGGCTGTCAACTACCGAAAAAAAACTTAACCTATCAATACCACAGTCACACATAGTTTCAGCAGCTGAAGATGAGATGACGCCACAGTAACCAATTTCAAAAACTAAACTATTTTTTTTTCTAACATTTACTAAAAATCGCTTAGGGTCTATTCAATGAAGTAAGACGACCAAAAACAAAACTAACTACTAAAATTTTAACACAGAACAGCAAGCTGAGGCTGTCAAATACAGCTAGGTACGGGGCAAACATGGCAGACAATAATGGGAGTGACCACTAATGTATTCTAAGAACCCTATAGCCTATATTTGAGCTGTCGGTTTCAGAACCTACAGTCGTATAGTACACTGTCACAGTCCTAGTAGTACTAAGTCATAACACTTTGTGGCATATTATCCTAATTTTATTTAACTGTTTCAGAGCATTTGATGCACAGCTTTTCAGCAGAAAGAAACGTGATCTAGGTGATCTAGATGCACACTTGTACTGGACCAACTATCAGACTGGAAATGATATTTACAATTGGTTCAACTACTTAGCAACCAATCACAGTAATATTGTTACTCGAGTTACTGCTGGACTAACAACAGAAGGTAATGGTGATTTCTATCAGCTTTTCTATTATAACAGAAGTTCCGTGAACGAATCTGCTATATCTAACAGTCTACACTTTCTGGACTTTTTCTATTTATGGTATGTAGTAATTTTGCCTTTCAAAGATCTTGAAACCATCGTGATAAGATGGGATGGAGACCTTTTTATGTCCAGTTTGATACCAGACAAACCCTAGATGGTTTTTAATAGAGTCTATCTCTATTCCAGGCAGGTACATCACAGGCATCAGAATTACCCGCGGCACCGGTTCTCGTGTCTTCGTTTTGCAAGCTGGAGAAATTGGTGCTGATTGGTTATCACCGACTGTCCTGACTTACTTTGCGGATCAGTTAATATTCAGCAATGATCCCGAAATCAGGGCTGCTGCTGAAGATTTTACTTGGTACATCTTCCCTATGCTCAATATTGATGGACACCAGTTCAGTCAGGATTCGGTAAGAAAGCGTTTGGTGTGAATTTAGATCTTTTTTTTTTGTATTTTCTATTCCTTATTTCCAAAACATGTATTAGTAAATCACATGTAATTATGGCCAAATATATTCACTTACTGGGTTATAACATAAGCTATCCTTTTTAAAAAAGGAAATTATTGACTGAAAACCTCTGCATATCAGCCATGATCCAGTACCGCGCCAGATAGGTTAATAAGCGCCTAAGCACTATGTCAGACAATTTTGTTCTTCTGCGGATCTTCTCATTAACAATTCCTAGCAGCTAAGCCTGTTTTAATTCATACATTATTGTCTGTTAGGTTGTATCAAAATTTTGAGCGTATGATGCTTAGTGACAATAGTGATATTACATTTTAAAAAGATATAAGAATAAACGTAGTACTGTAAGCACCCTTAAGGCTTTATATAGTGGGTAAAATATTGATTATTATATATATTTCTAGGTAAGGCTGTGGATAAAGAACAGAAGATTGACATCTGGCAACAATATTGGAGTAGATCTGTCAAAGAACTGGAATTCGCAATGGGCAGGTAAAAAAGCAAATATAAGACCTAAGGAGTACTTACAATTCGTCGTTTTGTAAGGAACTATTTTATGAACCAAGTTTTGTTACTAACGGATCAACTATAAGCTGTGCCCTTAGAATAAAAAGAGTTGGTCCGATCAGTTACGAAAAGAAATAGTTGATTAGTTTTAGTTGATCAGTTTTAATTGGTCGGATCGAAAAAAGTTGAAATAACTCAAAAAAATTAAGTTGCGATGTCTTCTGTTGGCAATTTGGCAGGAGGGAAGTCATGTTTCTCATTACGTTAGATTTTATTGCGGGTTCTAAGATATTTTAAATTGTCCCCAGGATAGAAATTGAGCAAAGATGGACACCTACTATTACTTTTTAGTTATAAATTTTAACGTTTGTACCTAAGTATTTCTAAATCAAAGTTAAGAAAAAGAATGTTTAAAAATTTATGTATTAATGGAAATATTTTTTTTAAGTGCGAGGCGGAAGTTTCAACTTTGCTGCCGATGACTTCATTGGATTAGGACCTTTCTCAGAGCCAGAAACTCGTAGTTTATCCGACTACATTAGTACAAATATTGGTCAAAAAATGGCTGGATTCCTGAACTTCAGAGGTTTTGGACAACGGGTTCTGATACCTTTTGCGCATACTAACACTCCGATGTATAATTATAATGAAATGGTAGATATTATTACTTTATTAAAAAGAGAAAATGCAGCAGTAAACTTTGTTACGCCGCTTATTCTCTACTACCACTTTAGAAGCAGCGGCTAAACTCTAATGTTTGTTAACATAAGTTAAGTTGTATTAGTTGACGTCAATTTTAAACAATGTTATACTAAATTGGTCAATTTTTTTTGGGTACACTCATTGTACCCGTGATGAAATTGACTGAGAATAGAAATAATATACCTATATACCTTGTACCTTCTCTTTCCGAAGGTAAGGTAAGGTCTGCCTACAAGAAAGTTAAAATCTTCTGCAAAAATTAATATTTATCAATATCTACCTTTAGAACCTGCTAAAGACAACTTTATATTTTCTAAACACTTGGCTTAGTTAAGTTATAATAATCTGTTGTTTGTTTGTAGGTGGTTGTTGCGAGAAGGGCAATGGGTGCTCTAGCAGCTCGCTATAATACTCAATATTTAGTTGGAACATCACAAGCTGTGTCCAGTAAGTATTATGTTATTATAGAAGTGAATTAGAATCACATCCTTAATTCGCAATGTACAATTTCCTAGAGGAAAGTACGAAAGTAGAAAAGGCATCTTCTTAAGATTCAACTTCGCAATCCCACGTATGTTTTTATTTTTGTTTAATGAAAGAGGTATTTATTATTTTAGATGGTGCAACTGGTTCCGTCACCGATTGGGTAAAGCATCGCTTCAATCCTCCGGTTACCGCAACCTATCTACTTAGGGATAATGGTGCATGGGGATATACTCTTCCCGTGGTACAGATCTTACCAACTTGCGAAGAAACATTTGATTCTATCTTAGCCATGATAAGAGAAGCACGCGCTTTAAATGTATTATAATTAAATCAACAATACTAATAAAATATGCTAACGTCATTTTGATTTACTTTTAAATTAAAGTCCTGTATTTGTATTTTGAATACACAATAGCGATATTAAATGTCTACTAAAAAAAATTGCTTACTGCAAAAATATAATAAAAATATTGTGTGAAAAAATGTTACATTAATTTTACACATAAAAAATGAGACTGTCAGCAATGATATTATATGAGATAATATTATATTTAGAAACAATTATATTTTTGTAATAGCCTACAATTATAAAATATTTAAAATGTATTTGCGCTTTTTTTAGTCAATATAAAAAAAGAATACTGTTTGTAGGAAATATTGAAAATAAAACAAATATTGAAAATCTAAATGAGCTGGAAGAACATGGTCACAACATGGTCTCCTTATTTCGACGTAACAAATTATTATACTTTGATTCTTCTTTCAAAATCCTTCTCCGTTTTATTTTTATGTACATTTCTGTAATTTTGTAATAATGTTTATCCATAATCTTTAAATTAGTAGGCAAAATAAATGTAGTTTCATGTGTAATATGAATTTACCTTGATAAACTAGGTAACTACTCCGAAAAGAAGAAAGACAATGGAAGAAATTGGTACATGGGTCGGACTCGAACCCGCGTTTCTGGGCTATACGCGTCTAGCGCCATGACCACTAGGCCACCCGAGCTTTCGTTTCGACAACAAAATTTAACCATTGCTTTATATGGCGCAACTTAGGACTCAACAGTACAACGCCATCTAGGCGCGACAGCCTATTTGGCGGTTTCTGAAATTTCCCTTTTTTCTTATGTTAGTAAGTAACTAAAGGAATATTTTAGATTATGTCAAAAATTTTCAAATATGGAAATTTTTACTTACTATGGAATTTATTGCATCATGATTAATTCTTATCTTTGTGAAATTATCAAAATAATTGCTATCCTCATCTTTGTGAAAAGGCGAGTGCAAAAAAGATAAATATTAATAACACAAAATTTTTGATTTGAATTTAGATTTTGCCAAGATAATTTTTTGCTCATTTTAGTGCAAATTTACAAACGATGAGACATTGTTATAATAAACAATATTTAAAACATTTTGAAGGTATAAATTAGTATAATATTTTTTTACGAATATTTAGTAAAGAGTCAACATGATTAACATAATCTAAGTAGTAAATATTATTTTGTCCTTAGGCTTTTATTGTCGTTGTATTAAAGGCCTATAAAGGTTTATGACTCTGATAACTTTTACAATTTTAATAAAGTGTCCGATATCTACTATTTCGATAGTGACTTAGTAAGAAACAACATCTAAAATGATTTACAAATTATTGTGTATTTCTTTACTTATATTATGTGTCTCAAGTGAAAAATTTCGCTTTGACAACTACACGTTGTACAAAGTGCTCCCAAAAAATGCTGAACAAATCAAATATTTGCAAGACTTACAATCTGATTTAAAAGATTATGATTTTTGGGATGATATAACACCCATAACTGAATATGTTAATGTTGTATCAAAGCCAGAACTGAAGAATAATCTTGAAAAAGAATTAAGTGATGCAGGAATTGACTTTGTGGCTACAGTCGAGAACATACAAACGTAAGTAATTATTCATTTTTTTAATATATTTTAAATGTATTAAATAATAATATTTTAATTTTTTTCTGTAACGCCGTGCAGAGAGCGAAGAAGTATTAAAATGGCAATTGATGTAATAATTAATTAAACAATTAAAATGTTTTTTTTTCGTATAAATTGTAGTACGAGTACATAGAGTTCTGCAATATGACGACCTCGGTGGCGCGCCGGTAAAGCCAGCGGCTACCGCGCATGAGGTTGTGGGTTCGATCCCCACGCAGGACAATAATTTGTGAGATCCACAAATTATTGTCCTGAGTCTGGGTGTTATATGTGTCCGTTAATTGATGTTTGTAAAAGTCCCCGCGACACAGGGCATGATCCCTAGTGCGGGAGTTGTCTTTTTAAAAAAAAATGAAAAAAAAAATGAATAAAATGAATATCTGCCTAATCTCATTTCCCATGGGGATAAGCAAAAACGTAAGCAATTAAAATAGTTTTTCGAAAAACATTAATTTTAGAAAAACTACTTTTAGAACTACTGTTTTAAGTGTAGATTACTTTGTTGTTTAATTATTTAAACACCCCATGTTTATGAATATACCCTAGTGAGTCTAGGCAGTGCGGATTTAAAAAAAATAGGCTTTATCGAAACGTTATTATGTCTTTAGTGTGTTAAGATTAAAAAAATACGTGATCTTGAAACGAATTTTTTTTCTCAACTAAAAAAATCTTTAATAATGTTTACAGTCTAATAGACCAAGAAACAAAGAAAACATACACAAGAAGCAACATTCGAAGTATGCAATGGGACGCTTACTACACTTTAGAAGATATATACGCCTGGCTTGATGACTTAGTTGCAGAACATCCAGATATAGCATCAATTATAATCGGTGGAAAATCCCACGAAGGTCTTGACATTAAAGGCATCAAAATTTCTCATGGACCTGGTCGAAGAGCAGTGTTTATAGAAAGTGGGATACATGCTAGAGAATGGATTGCTCCAGCAACTACAAATTTTATTACTAATGAACTTCTAACTAGTGATGATGAAGAAGTACAAGCCATTGCTCGTGATTACGATTGGTATATCTTCCCAGTTACCAACCCTGATGGTTACATCTGGTCTCATGTTGGAGTAAGTTTAGTACACATTATTTGAATTCATCATCATCATAACAGCCCATTAATGTCCCACTGCAGGGACGGGCCTTCTCCCCTAAAGAAGGGATACTGGCCTACTAATACCACGCTGGCCAGACGGATTGGTATAGGATTTAATTTCAAGTTTTCCTTCTCTTTATTTTATAAAGATAATATTAACGGATAGTCCCTTAGTCGATTTTTACGACACCCATGGGATGAGATGAGATGGTGACATATTGTATTCTTACTCCGTCACGACAAGGAGACATATGTGTGAATATGAATTCCTAATTTTTTACAGTTTCGACTATGGCGTAAGAACAGAGCACCTTATGGAAACGAGTTTGGTGTTGACCTAAATAGAAACTGGAATGACAATTGGCTAAGTAATATTATTATTTTATTATAATTACATTTAATCAACGTTACGGTATTAACATACAAAACATATAAAATACAATAATAACTTTTATAACTAGGCCTTACATGTCCCACAACACTTTTTAAGGACAAACATGGCGTACTTAATTAATGGTTTTGAGTTACTTCTTTACCTTTGATATTAAATTAATTTACCTAAGTTGTAATATTCACATTACACCTCAAAACTTTAATACAAGTACTTCGATTTCATCTTATAAGTACATCTTTTAAGATGAAATCGAAGTTGCCAAAGTGTGTGTGAGTGTTTGAGATTCGTGATAGGAAAGTTGCACTTTTTTTCAGAGGAGAGTGTAAGCATGGATCCCTCATCAAACGTGTTTGCTGGCCGTGGACCATTTTCAGAAATGGAATCTAGAACCTTATCATCGTATATAATAAACATGGCGGATAAAATAGATTTGTATCTATCATTCCATTCATCCGGACAAATCCTTCTGCTACCATATGGCAACACCACGGAACCCTTGGCAAATTATCATGATGCAGTAAGTTTATCATCTAAAATAATATCCTACATTTTATTAAAACACTTTTGATTAGTATTAACGACTAAAAAACTGGTGACGAAATGTACGACATAAAATACAACATCTTTCAATGCTATGCGGTAACAGCATCTCACCTGATGGTAGAGTAGCGGCCACTTATTTACATTTGTAAATGTACTAGTTTTCCAGCATAATGGACATGCAAAGAACTTACTAATAGGCGAAAGACCTCTTTTTATTACGTCATAAAGAGTAAACTTTTCCACTTTTCGCATGTTGACGTGCATTAAATGCCTAAAAACTGTTTCAAACTAATTTCTGTAAATATTCGCATGGAAAAGCCTTAAGACGGGCTTACATAATTCATCATAGTGAATATTTACATAATGTGTCTTTGTTGTAGCTTGCGATTGGAAGACGGGCTATGGGTGCATTGTCTGTCAGATACGGAACTCAGTACACTTCAGGAAATATCGCTGAAGCTATCTGTAAGTATTTATTATATAAACAAAGGTTTAATACAGTTACAATTACTACGTTTTACCTTGCATGTAAAGCAAAATAGGATAAGGACTCAACTAAATTGTACAATAGGGCTTACATTCGTATGATTGCTTCGTAAGAGATATGACTTAGACGGCAGCTGAAAGCTGATCTCACTTTTATCTGAGATTTGGGTAGGTTGACTCAGCTTTAGCCGCTGCATATACATCTAGCGTTCACCTTAATACAGCAATGGTGTACAGCCTCAAAAAAAAGTTTGACTTAATGATCAACCTCTAGGAACCAACTCGCATACAAACCAAAATCGTCAGCATTCTGAGCCGTGGCGTCATAATGTCAGATATAGCTAGGAAATGTGATTTCTATAAGGACCATCAGTCGTTTGGCGTATTGAAGTACAATAATCCAGATAAGATAGCTTCTAGTTATTCTTACAAGCTGTGCGGCGGAGTCATCTTCCAAGTTTTTGAAAATTCTTCACAACACATACCAAATTATATTTTTTACTTTCAGATTTTGCAACTGGGACTAGTGTTGACTGGGTAAAGGAACGCCTTCATGTACCTCTAACTTACTGTTATGAACTTCGTGATCGTGGTCAATATGGTCATTTACTACCCCCAGATCAAATTTTACCTACAGGAGAAGAAGTAATGGATTCGATAGTAGAAATGATATTACAAGCGAGAAGATTTGGGTACATGCAGTTGGGTCAGAACTAGCACTTTATTAAATAAATCCTAGATGCAAAGGACATTATTGCTAATAATGCAATGTGTTCAATATTTTACCAATAATAATCATAGGAACAGTAAATAATGCCAAAATCAACGTACCTACACATAGTAAATGCTCACGGACTTGAGCACAGGACGATAGAAGACAGTATGTTTTCTGTCGATAAATAAAACATTATTGTCCAGCCTTTTTTCGTCGGGGAAAATTCTCATGAGGCTTTTCAGCCTGTGTCAACCTCAAAAATTAAGCAAGTAAATACCATTACCTCAAATATTTTCATTACATTTTTGTGATTAGCGAGAGTGACGCTTCTGTAGCTAGTTATTTTGTATCTTTACTCGAAAAATTAAAATGATTTGTAAATACCTACCTAAATTGTTTTATTTTATTAATCCATTAAGATGGCATTGCTCTGTCTTCTCTTGTCTCTTCTTCAGGAGCTGCTAAAATTATACCAGCTAAACGTTAGTTGAAAATCAAATATGGCAAACCAACTACGTGATGAAATCAATACGTTATCTTCATCATTGATAAAATTATCAGCCAATATTTTTTATCTTTAACATAGACCTATATACATATTATGATACCTATAAAAATTAACACTATCAATCATTACACGCACGATATTAAGGAATTAGTTATCGTCAAAAATGTTAAAAATAATTTTGTCCCTAATTAAGTAGATAAAGTGTTAGACAGTAATCAAAAATTCAACTTCATTAATTGCAGTATTTCTTTTTACATGCTGTGTCCAGGACAGTGCAGAGCTCTGTCATAAAATACCTTCAAATAATAGTTATAATACTAGAACAATGTTGAAAATACTGTATTTTGCAACATTTTTACTACTAATATCAAATAGTTTTGGTGAAAAAATTCGTTATGATAATTACACACTTTATAGAATTGTACCCAAAACCGTGAAACAGATAAAATTACTCAAAGATCTTCAAGAAAATGATCCCAGTTATGACTTTTGGACTGAACCCGTACCGTCTGCTCAATTCGTGAATATTTTATCCAGTCCTGTAAATAAAGCTAAAATTGAAAGTTTTATGGAAAGCAATAAAATGGATTATCAAATTACTATGAATAATATTCAAGAGTAAGTACCTATTTATTTTTACCTATGTATTTGTCTACTAATAATTTTGTAAATTGATATTCCTTTATTTTGTTGAAGAATACTCTGGTTATTGCAAGGTTTGTATGGATAAGGGAAAACTAGTACGTAATGCTAGGTTTTTCATAAGGGGTGTTCTAGACAGAGGAAGGTAAATACTTTTCAGGGAGGCTTATTTCTGTATGAAATGTTGATAATAAATATTAAACGACATCTTTGACACAAAGTTGATATGATGTGGGTTACAACATTGTGGGGATTAGTGATCTTGGGTGAGTTCAAACCCCGCTTTTTTTCGGTTGGAGATTCAAAATTCTTGCAATGAAAAGTAATGAATTGTATTGTCCTTGGGCATTTATTATTTTTTGCACAAGTCTGATACGCGGTATCACACTCTGTATCGCGGAGACTAATGATAATTTTGCCATTAGAACCCAGTGGGGGAATCACCTTTACCCAATTAGCACATAAGTATACTATGGTACATTTGTCATAGGCAGCGGTCGAGATGGTATCATCAAGGCTCGCGATACAATACCTTTAATAAATTACTTCCGCTGATTAGCATTAGGAAAGAAGTTATCTGTATTTTGAGTTTTACCCATCGTGCTTATCGTAATTTATCAACTTCATGGTAGGCAGTTTAATTGTTTTTAAGTTGGCATTTTCGACTGCCGCTAAATATGAAGATGTAGCTACCCCTTACGGCGCTTGTACACGGTAAGAAAAATCGCCGGGCCTACGCAAGAATTCGTGTCGTTTCTAAGCACGACCTGTGATGACACAGCGCCGGCGATGAATAAGAAAATATTCTTGTCTGCGCAAGACAAGACACGGCGAACGTGGTTGCGGAGGGGTGGGGAGCGGTGTAGTAGGGTATCATACTTATTTGCTTTCTAGATAACATTTTTACTAAAGGAAACTCACACTGAATCACACTTATTATTACTTGCGCGCCCTACGCCCGTCTGACTACTGCACGAAAAAAATCCTATCGTGTACACGTTTCGGTTGGTCTTGTCTGCGGAAGACACGAAAAGTTTTCGTGTGCGAAAAAGACAAAATTCTTGACGTCTACACGAAGATTTGTCTTGTCGGGCGCAGACACGGCAAATTTTCTTAGCGTGTACAAGCGCCCTCACTTTCTCTTGTCATTAGATAGAATTCACATTTTTAATTTATACCCAATGAATTGCAATAACATTTAACATCATCAATATTTATTTGTCCTTGAACATGATCAACTTAATCAGTAAGAATGTATCAAGGAATCTTAAATCGATACGATATTAAGTAGCATATTTTATTATAATTATTTATGATTTATTTTTAAATTACAGTGCTATTGAAAAAGAAGTCGTGGGCTCTTACACAAGAAACAACCCCAGAAGTATGCAATGGGATAGGTATTACGGACTAAATGATATTGAAAATTGGATTGCTGATATAACAATGGAATATCCAGCAGTTTCTTCCATCATAGTAGCTGGTAGTACCTATGAAGGAAGGAATATTTTTGGCATTAAAATTTCTCATGGTAGTGGTCGAAGGGCGATATTTATAGAAGGAGGGATTCACTCAAGGGAATGGATATCACCAGCTACAGTCTGTTTTATTGCTAATGAGCTTTTAACTAGTGAAGATGAAGAAATTAAAGCAGCAGCTCGTGAATACGATTGGTATTTACTCCCTGTTACCAATCCTGATGGATATATCTGGTCTCATACAAATGTAAGAAGTAATTTATTTAATATAATAAACACTGTTTATTAGATACTTTACAAACCAAAGAATATCCCGCTGCATCCTTCATTGATAGAAGGCAACTAAGCTTAACAATATCACAATTTATGTGTCAGTGAGGACAATATTCTTGCTTCAAAATGATGAACCTGATTTCAGCACCCCATGTCATCTCTTGAGTGGTACAAAAGCCGACTTACCTAAATTTCGCAGATTTGATTTAACCTAAAACAGAAATGACACTTGACATGGAACCTTGTTACCAATGTATTAATGGTAACGTAATATTACATAGTGTGTAGTTAACTATTTATAAAATTTAATTATTCATTATTTAATTCAATTTTATTTTTTTTTCTTTCAGGACAGAATGTGGCGCAAAAATAGACGTCCTGTAGGCAATCAATTTGGTGTTGACTTAAACAGAAATTGGAATAGTAATTGGTTAGGTAAGTACAGTTTTTGACATCCTGCACTGCGTGATCAAGTTATTTTTGAAACCTACTTATTGCCGTATTCCTCATTACTGGGGGTACATAATGTAATGAGGGTTGTGACCACCATTAGTAAAGTAAACGATTTCAGATCTTACACCACTATCTTAGTCTTTAACAACATCCAGAACAGGGTGAATGGCAGAGTCCAAGGTAATAAGAACTTGGTAAGACAAAAGCATGCAGCAAATTGTTCCTTGACTTTTAAATAGTATAAGGTTTTTGACTAGTTTCCTTTTATTTCTATAATGATGACACGCAGAGGTTTGGCTCGTCAGGAGGAGTCCAAACTTCAACAAGTTCTTTTAGAACTTAAGACTACCAAGGAGCAAGTTGTTCAACTGAACAATGAACGTGAGGAAAACGAAACCGAGCTTATCTCGGTAATAGAAAGAAACGGAAAATTAAAACAAGAATTGTCACTGATGAATACAAGGTTAGATGAAGCTAGGTTAGAGCGGGACAGCCTTCAAATCATGTTAAATAATTATGATAGATGTAGCGTTGAATATGAGCAAGCCTTACAACAAATATCCAAGCTGGAACATGAGCTACGAGATGCCCATCGACTGATCACACATCTTGAAGAAGAGTTGCTCAATGTCAACACAAAACAAAACATATCCTTGTTCGATGAGCTGTTAGAGAGGTCCCCGCAGTTGGTTATTGATTCAAAGCCTAAATGTACTGACATCATAGATCTCACCAAAGACACTCCTCAACGCCATATAGTGTCAGACATGGTTCATTTAAGCAATTGCAGCAATAACAAACTAAAAAAATATATAAAAATCAATAAATTTATTAGGAAAAATCAAAACTTAATTAAAAATTGTAGAAGTATTAACAAAAACATTAAGAATTGTAAACATAGAATGGAGTCTGTCAAAGAATTAAGTTTGTACACATTAGAGTAACAGTTAGAAAATTCACAAAAACAGCATGAAGCTGAAACACAAATATTGAACACAAAGTTACAAAAATTACAAGATTCTCTTAATTCAGTGACAAGTATGTATGACAAATCACAGCTTATGATTAGGGAGTATTCACTGGCAATGGACAAACTCATTGAATCAACATCACACTATGCTGACCGTTTTGCCTCACTTGAAGACAAAACTAATTATAACTGCAACCGCTGCACTTTGCCATTGTCATTGAATAGTCCTGAGGTATCGAATCTAGGTACATCTAATCACTTGTGTGATAGTTTCGATACTTTAGGTTGTGATGTTTTGAGTCAAACATACATATTTAGTGATGAAATAGGAAGAGATATGGGCTCTAAGTTAAGTTTTTACATGAAGGGACAATCATTTATAAACTATTGTACTCCTTCAGCATCCTATTGTGACATTATGAAACAAGTAAGTAATCATAATTTTGTGAAGGATGATAATTTAGTTATTTTGATAGGGGATAGAGGAAGTGTAACAAAACAGGAGCTCATAAAATATTGTGAATCATTAAGTAATTTAAATGTAAATAAGATTGTTTTGTATACACTGCCCTATTGCAACAACTTGCCAGATGCGGAAAACAAAATTAGATATAATTTGAATTTAACACTACATACTATTGCATGTTATAATGATAAAATTAATATAATTGATATTATTTCTATTTTTAAAAACAATTATTATCTGACAAAAGGTAAGCATAGGCTTTCCAACTATTACAAAAGACAAGTAGCATCCTCGCTACATTATTGTATTGACATTTCAGCCAAGAACTTGGCTACTCAAACTGCTCCTATAGAGCAAACCCTAGATATTAAGTTGACTGCTCCTATAGAGCAAACCCTAGCTTGTAAGTTAGTAGCTCCTATGGAGCCCACCCTAGATTTAAAGTTGACTGCTCCTATAGAGCAATCCCTAGATTATAAGATTACAACTACGCAACCTCAATCAAAGGATTTAAACTAAACAGTGAGACAAAAGAGTATACCTCTTGCTCACCTATAGGTAATGCAAAGAATGTCAATCAATTAAATCTAGTACATCAAAACATTCAGGGCATATTAGGTAAAACATTACAAATTGAGTTATTTATTAATAGTAACAACATTGACATCCTTTGTATTACTGAGCATTGGTTAAGAAGTAGCCAATACATGTTTAATTTTGATAATCACCAGATAGGCAGTTCATTCAACAGGGAGCATGCAATACGAGGTGGTTCATTGATAATCCTGAACAAACAATTTAAATATAAGGAACGACTTGATATTGTTAATCTCTCGGTTGAACGTTCTGTTGAGATAGCCTGTGTAGAATTGAAGCATTTTATTGTATTAAGTGTGTACAGACCCCCTTCAGGTATGTACGATTGCTTTGAGAGAGTTATGGAGGATGTTTTAGATAAGGTAACTAAGTCTAAAAAATATGTAATAGTTTGTTGTGATTTTAATATTGATTTACTGGTAACAGGAAATGAAACCCCAGAAAGGGTATCTAAATACTTGGCTCTTTTTCAATCTTTTAATCTGAAAAATGTGTTTTTGGAGCCTACTCGTATAACTGAAACAACAGCAAGATGTATTGATAATATTTTTATTAATTTTGTAATTACTGACAAATTAATAATTAATAAACTTCAGTCAGACCATACTGGTCAGCAAATTAAATTTTTAAATAGAAAGGAACACAATGTATCTAAAAACATTGTGGTAATACCTAAAACTGCATATAGAATTAAATGTTTTAAAAATAAAATTGAGTTAGCATTTAGTTCCATACCAATTATTAGTGGGGATGATAGTGTAAACACTTTATTTGATAATTGTTTTACTACTTATTGTAATGTGTTTAAATCCGTTTTTATGCCAAAAACAATATCAATTAAAGGCAACGCCACATTTAGTGAATGGGCAACAATAGGATTACATAAGAGTAGAATACGGCTTTATGAACTTTATGAAGAAAGAAACTATAATTTTAGTGATACATTTCAGAATTATGTTAAAAATTATTCTAAATTATTTAGAAAGCTTTGTAAGGTAGCTAAATCACGTTTTCTAAGTTCAAGGATTAAAAACAGTAATGATAAGATTAAGACCATATGGAATATTATCAATAGTGAAACAGGCAAAGTAGTCAACCGCGACATTGAGTACAACTTAAACATCAATAACTCAACAATCACATCAGATGTAGAAGTTGCCACTGCTTTTGAACAATTTTTCACTGATATTCCAATTACTACTACTCAATCTTTGAACTCTTCACCTATAACTGCAGAATTAATTTTGAAGGATAACGTACCGATTTTCGCGAATAATTTTGAATTTGAACATGTTACTCCTTTTGATATAATTAAAGCTTTTAATACCATTAATGTAAAAAAGACAGCAGATTTATGGGATAATTCTGTAGTTATTACTAAGCATATTATTTACTCAGTTGCAACGCATTTATCTCTTATATTTAATTATTCGATAGATAGTGGTGTGTTTCCTGATTTAATGAAATACAGCAAAATAATTCCATTGTATAAATCTGGCTGTACATCAGACCCAACTAATTTTAGACCAATTTCAGTACTGCCAACTTTCAGTAAAATTTTTGAAAAACTCATTGCAGACCAACTGCAAACATATTTAAATAGATATAAAATTTTACATATTAAACAATTTGGTTTTACAAGGGGTCGCTCCACAACCGATGCTGGTGTGGAGCTTGTAAAACATATGACGCCTGGGAGAAGTCTTATGATGCTTTAGGTATTTTCTGTGACTTGTCTAAGGCTTTCGACTGTGTCGATCATGATACACTTTTACGGAAATTACATCACTATGGCTTAGGTAAACTAGGATTAGATCTTTTCACATCTTACTTAAATAATAGAATACAAAGAGTTAATATTAATGGAAAATTGTCTACAGGATCTGTCGTAAAAATGGGCATTCCGCAAGGTTCTATACTTGGACCCCTTTTGTTTCTCATCTACATAAATGATTTACCACACCTAGTTAAAGATCAACATGAGATAGTTTTGTTTGCCGATGACACTTCGCTTTTATTTAAAGTGAAACGACAACAGACTAGTACTGACGAAGTAAACTTGGCTATCTCTAAAGTGGTCCGTTGGTTTGATATTAATAACTTGCTCCTTAATAGCCGCAAAACCAAATGTGTTAGATTTATAACCCCGAATGTAAAGGAAGGAAAAACCACGATTAGAGTTAAGGAGGATCAAGTAGACCTTGTGGACACTACAAAATTTCTTGGTATAACACTAGATTCTAAGCTTCAGTGGGGCCCACATATTATTACATTGGTAAAGAGACTAAGTTCTGCAGCTTATGCCGTTAGGAAAATTCGAGAACTGACAGATATAGAAACTGCCAGATTAGTATATTTTAGTTATTTTCACAGCATAATGTCATACGGTATTTTACTATGGGGACATGCTGCCGACATTCATACTATCTTTGTGCTGCAGAAAAGAGCTATTCGTGCAATTTATAATTTAGGTAGGAGACAATCACTTCAAGAAAAATTTAAAGAAATCAATATATTAACTGTAGCAAGTCAATACATTTATGAAAACATAATTTATGTTCATAAAAATAAGACCAGTTTGTCAAAAGAAGTGATGTCCATAGTATAAATACTAGAAATAAAGATAAACTTGTTCATCCGTATTCTAGGCTCCAAAAAATACACAATTCATTTCTGGGTCAATGTGTGCGATTCTATAATAAAATCCCGAATCATATCCAAGATCTAAGTCTTAATAAATTTAAGAATGTAGTAAAACAAAAACTTATCCTAAAGGGATATTATACTATTGTAGATTACACGAATGATAAAAAGGCTTGGGATTAACTGCTTCTATTCTCAGGCTGTTTCAAATAATGCTAGTTTATGCACTTTTTATAATTATATGTGCTACTGTATTATTTTATTTCTAAGTTCTAATTGTATTATTGTATACTTTTTATCTTTTCTTTTTTTTTTCTCTTTCTTTTCTTCTTCTGTCTTGCTTGTTCTCATGCTTGTCTTCTACTTTTCTTTTCTTTGATTATTGTTTTTTATAATGTATAAGTGGTGTATTATCCTGTCTGGTACTGTCAAATATTTTAATTGTGTATAATATGATTTATGTTAAAAGAAATATTGTAAACAACCGAATTTTAAAAGAGTTGCCATGAGTTTCTTTGCCAGGTTTCTTCTCATTGGCCCAACCATTTGGAAACTGGAATTTATGGATCAACACAGACAGACAAGTAGATTTGAGTAGTAGATTGGTTTTATTTTTCTTCTCTAATTTACATTAGACAATACAAAACGGGGTTTTTTTAGTGCTGTGGCGTTTGTCTGTGTCGATCTATAATTTTAACTATAGCTTCAATTTCAAGTAAATTGTAAAAGACGATTTCAAACAATTTGTGATAAATTTTATGAAATAAAGCATTTTGAAGTTTGAAGTTTGAAGCATCGGGCTTCGGCCTGTTGAAGTCTTTCCTTCTTCTTTCCCAGTTACTAAAATGTTATTCCCTTCGTTTTTGGTAACGTGTCTGAGATTATGACAGAGCTTTTATTAATGTAATGAATTGGAAGGTGAATACGGAAATAATAAAGAAATCCAAACCTATGAAAATTAAATGTGGATGACTCCTGTAGTATATGTGAATGGTTACATCTAGTATGACATTTGTCTCGAGCGCATACGTCACAGTACGGGCGGAGAGGGAGGCAGTCAGTAGCCGACCGTAGACCCGAGTACAAGTGGTGGTGCGTTGACGAGCCAAATACTAAACATATTATTTAGTGCATATTAATAATATATAACATATTATTAGAGTGAACACTACATTGGCGACGAGGATAAAACCGTGAGTAATATGTTTTTTACATAAAAAGAAAAAAAAAACAAAGAGAGAGAGAGAGAGTGTATTAAGTTTCAATGAATTAGAACAGAAAATCAAATTTGTTAGACATTTACAAATCCAGAAACAGTGTTTTGATACTTACTTATTATGCCAAACGTAAAAAGTTGGTTAACAGACTCTAAGATAATGCAATACCTTTTTAAATTACAAATAAGTATCTTAGTGGCTGTTCTGTTATTTATGTTAATAGTTAATGACGACCGTTTATGCGTTACAATAAAAAATATTACATAACGATTTTAAAATAAATAAATTTGAGTTTTCAATAAGTTCGAACATTGAAATGAATAGCCAGCTGTATTTAGCAAGTCAATTTAATTGTTATTATGTATTGAAGTAAATGTGATTAATTTTACAACCCAGATTTATAACATTAATTGTATTAGGTTGTGTATTGGTTATACACATAGGTTGTGTATCTTATTAATTATAAATAACTAATTATGGAATTAAATAATTCAATAGCTATGAAATTGAATTAAAAGATTAAGGTTTTCATATACAGTGCTATCGTGTGGCTTATAGGCTTTAAAGGCCTAAGTTAGCTATGTATGTTTAGCACACATAAGATACCCACAGGACAACAAAGGTACTTACTTAACACTAAAATGAATAAACCTCTAATACACAATACATGAGAAATTTAATCAAATATTTTATTAACATAAACTTCATGTTATATACTTAATCAATTTACATATTGATGGAATAACATATTTATAGTACTTATTAAATAATGCCTAGACTATAAAGACCTAAAATAAAAATAATATACATTTATTGAAATGAACATTACACAATTAGTTCATAGTTCATTTATTTTCTGAATGTTGTGTTGCAAAATAACAACTTACTGAAAATGTACATGTATATGAAATATCATATAAAAGTTACATATTTAAAATAGTAGTATGCTTAAATATTATACTGAAGTAAATATAGGATAATATATTTAAACCATTTGGTCTAGTATAAAGTGAAGTATAAAGTTAAAAGTTAAAACAAATACTAATAAACATAACTTATTATAGTATTAAAGAATACCTAGACTATAAAGACCTAAAATAGCAACAATTTATTGAAATAAACATTGTACAAATTGTTATATAATAATTACATATTATTTAAAATGAAGTATGCTAATTTGATGCTTCTCCATATAAATATAATATTAAATCTGGCATCCTCATCTCTTCTAAACTGCCATACCCAACAGGGTCCATATTGTATCTATGATATATTATAAGTAACACCTTTTGTAACATATGGAGAGCAATAAAGATATTGAGTATTGAATAATAATATGCTGGTTCCTTTGCCTAATCATTTTTTAATCTTAAACAACATCACCTTAAAATAAATAGTATTCATGTAATACATGTTTTGCAAGATAAATACCTTTTACAAAAATGTTTTTAACAGGTTACACAATAAATATAAGTACCTATGAATTCATATAAATTGAATTAGTTGAAAACAGAAGTTACGATATTTGATTATTTGTTTGAGAAAACTTAATAAGCTATTAGTGTTTGACATTAATAGAAACTAAGACCTCATGACTGTTTCATCCACAAATCTGAATATCCTGCAAAATAAGCGATTTAAACACCGGTAGAGAAAATGATTCGATCAAGGTACTTGCAACTACAGCAGCACACCTTTAACTTAATAACGTTTGGGTATAGTTGATAAACCATGCAAATGATAAATACAATATAAGAAATATGATCCTGTATATAATACATGGATGCAAATGTGATACTGGTATCATTATCGATAAATTAACAAACCAGCTATAACTGGGCAATAAATTGGAAAGAAGGAGAATAAAGGAGTTTTGACTTATCTTTACAAAAGCATAAATAAATGGTCGAGCTAAACATTTATTTGTCATAAACAAAACTGCTTGTTCTTTGTAAACACTAACAGGTCATATCTAGGAGTATACATAAATGTGTAGTAACTTGTCATTAAATTAGATAAGACAGTGTTAACTGGTCACTAAATTGACAAGTCAAGTCTTTTGGTCATTTAATTAGATAAGACAGTGTTAACTGGTCACTAAATTGACAAGTCAAGTCATCTGGTCATTTAATTAGATAAGACAGTGTTAACTGGTCACTAAATTGACAAGTCAACAGACGTTGACAGTAGACGCGGTAGAGAGTTCCTACTGGTCATTAAATTGACAGGTCAACAAACGTTGACAGTAGACGCGGTAGATATTACCTACTGTTCATTAAATTGAGAGATCAACAGACGTTGACAGTAAACAAGGTATAGTACACCTACTGGTCATTAAATTGACAGGTCAACAGACGTTGACAGTAGACGCGGTAGATATTACCTACTGTTCATTAAATTGACAGATCAACAGACGTTGACAGTAAACAAGGTATAGTACACCTACTGGTCATTAAATTGACAGGTCAACAGACGTTGACAGTAAACAAGGTATAGTACACCTACTGGTCATTAAATTGACAGATCAACAGACGTTGACAGTAAACAAGGTATAATACACCTACTGGTCATTAAATTGACAGGTTAACAAACGTTAACAGTAAACGCAGTATAGTACACCTACTGGTCATCAGACGATGACACTAGTCACAACTCACAGTACAGTGTACCTACTGGTCATTAAATTGACAGGTCATCAGACGATTACACTAGAGTCACAGTACATTGTACCTACTAGAAATTAAAATGACAGGTCATCAGACGATGACAGTAATCACAGTAGACTAAACCTACTGGCCATTACTGGTCATAACATGTTATCAGACGAACCTTCTTCAGTAGTAGGAGACTCTGGAAGCGGGCACGCTTGATCTGCCTTGAGACTGCTAAAATCAAGAGCAGTGTAAGTACAATTTCATCTAAATACGTCCTTGATGCCGATATAAATCATCGCATAGGCACAGCATCATTTGGTAAATTACGAGCCAGGTTCTTACACTCACATGATTTGGGTCTTTCGTCGAAGATCTTAGTATATATGGCCATAGTGGTTTTTATTCTATTATACACTTGAGAGACATGGGACCTCCATTGAAAGCACTGAGGAATGCTGGACAGGTTTCACTGGAGGTATTTACAAGACATTATAAAGATTTAATCTTTGGATAAATGTCTGGAGTATAGAAGCATCCCTCATGCGGCGGCAGTTCCAATGGTGTGGACACGACCGAATTCCTGATGAAATGGTACCAAAACCTATCTTCTTCTCTGATGTCGAGAAGGGCAAGCGGAAACAAGGCGGCCAGGTCTTGCGCTACAAGGATGTTTAGAGATGTTATATACAAGACAGGTGAAAAGATGCAATATTGATACAGAGATAGTAAGACAAAACCACGTGTCGTCCTGAGTAGGCGTTTGGTTAAAGAAAAAATAAACTATTTAGAATAGGAAAGAATGGCTGAGGTGAATGCAAAGGGATATGCTATTAATGCTTAACAACTATCTGCTATAGTACACAACTACAATAACAGTGTTCTCACTTGCAAGCAATGCTCGCAAACATATTTAAATAAAATTGGGTACTGCAGTATCAGCAGTCACATGTAAGAGCTGAACAATCCAGTTCTTCTATCAAGGTATTAGAAGCAGACATCATGGCCGAAATCAACTAGGTAGAATACCTATATCAAGAGAAGTGAGAAGAAACATGCTTCGCTACTACATTTCAGTATACTAGAATTGCAAGAAATATATTGTAATATACCAAAATCACAAGTATCAACAGCAATTTAGTGGATATTTTCAGATTGGCTATCATCAATTTCGAAACATACTTTCAGCCCAAACATAATAACATCTATGATTGTCATCTTTTTCACTAATCAAACAAGAAGCAAACAAATGACAACAAATGCCCTGCAAAAGAAAAAGATTGCCATAACTGTAACTTAAGTAGACATTATTGTCTATTCTGTACAGTAATAGAATGGCATATTACTAATAAAAATATTTACAATAATTTAGTGTTAATTTAAGAAAACTTAAATACAATTTTTGGGACATAAGATTAAGAAAATGAAGTTCAACTATTACAGAAATGTATCAACAACATCAAAGGATTTTAACTGGTGTAGTAAACACAGATTTGAAATAATTATTACCATGAAAAGTTGTAATTAAAGTAATACAATAACAGTGGATATTGAAGAACAGTGCAAAAGTGATGCATTATCGCATATGGACATGAACAGTTTCATGTCCATACCTGGTTGTTAATGACGTGACTGAGAAAAGAGGCTTTAACATAAGTTAGGTTTATGGAGCATTTCGACTTTCTATATCGCAATACAGTAAGTTAATCACAAACCACTTCGGAGAATATTTAGATATTAAGTCATATAAGTAATAGGACTTAATATCTAAAGTATAACAGTTTAAAGAATTTCCATTTCTCACCATCCTAATAAACACTTATGTTATAACAAATACTTAACAGAATTTAATTTAGGACATTTATGTGAATTTGAAGTGCTAATGTTCTATAAAAAGTGAAGAGACCTTTTGTCCTTTAAATAGTGAAACACACAATTCACAAAATATAATTCTCAATAATATCACAATAATTTATCAATACATCACAAATGATGGCTTTTGAAGAAAGGCAAAGTATTTATTCAATTTTGTATAACATTGTTATGGCTTTTTGACATCAACATACACTTAAAGTAATACCTAACAACTCATTCTTCGGAGTGAATAGGTACTTAAAATATAATAACAAATCACTAATGTCTTTAAAATTTAGAATGAATATAAATAGCCATTTTTGGGTGAACCGGGATCTTCTAAACAGCTGTTTCTTGCAATACCTGCTGGTAGACTACAGAGCTATCAATAAGAACTTGCTGTAGTGCCTGACCCTTTGAAATAAATTGATAATCTTTTTAGAATCAGTGTTTCATTTAACAATTTCTCATCATAGGCACTTAAAATGTACAGCGTAGACCACTTAGAAGTATTTAATAGTTCTTTAAAACACAAAATTACATCTTGCATAGGTATCATTACGAATTGATAACAATAGATTGCAGTTTCTGTAAAAACAATGGTATCACAGCTGTAACTTTGATAATAAAGTCAAGCTTGCACCTAACATCAGTTTCTTTTATAAATAGCTGAGGTTTTATTATATCAATAAAAAGAATTACATAAGAAGTAAAAACAATAACATTTGTATTGCAGTACAAACGACTTATAAAATAAACGTCAAAATTTTTGAAAACTAAACGTATTGCGTTTTAAGCTTGCTCTTGATTACGCACAGTTTTAATGTTTTTGCATTTTATTAACTTCTTTTTTAACTTTAAAACTATTAAATATTGTTTAAAAATTTATGTAAACGAAATCTGACTTAAATCAATGTTAAAATTGAATAGTAGTTTTATGAAAGTCATTTCTACTAAGTATTACAATAATTGTAAAAAAAAAATATATTGGAAAATTATTTTCTAAAAATGGCAATACAACCACGCCATTCCAAAGTAACTCCACTGGCCAATCATTATGAGTTTAGCCGACTACGGATTTTTAACACAATGACGGTTGGATTGCATTGGTCGGGCGTCGGCATAGAAAATTTATAAAAATAGCAAACTTGGGCCCCAGGTCAAATATTAAGAATACAAAAAATGACTTCAAGTTCATTTACAAATCAGACATAAGAAAGCAGTGCAGATTAATTACCTATTATTGAAAAAAAAAAAAAAAAAAAAAAAAAAAAAAAAAAACATCAACAAAATTTAAAACCAAAATTTAAAAAGGATATTATTGATCATTGCCAGAAGATCTAGTGAAGGCAACCGCGACGAAAAAAAAAAAAAAGAATAAAAAAGGGATAGGTAATTGGAGAACTAGTTCTGTTTTACAAAGGAGTCTTGTCAGCACGCATAGAATCGTGAATCAACCAATTTTATCTAAAACGAAATTATAGAATATCTTAAATGACTTAATACAATATCTGATCGTTTTAATTTGAACATAATTTAAATTAAAATAAGGAAGGGATGTAGTATATGTGAATGGTTACATCTAGTATGACATTTGTCTCGAGCGCATACGTCACAGTACGGGCGGAGAGGGAGGCAGTCAGTAGCCGACCGTAGACCCGAGTACAAGTGGTGGTGCGTTGACGAGCCAAATACTAAACATATTATTTAGTGCATATTAATAATATATAACATATTATTAGAGTGAACACTACAACTCCAATAATTAATTTGTATTTTTCCTGGGATTCAAAACCACTTCATGCAAAACATACATGGCCGGTTGAGCATCGAGGCTTCTACGGCATCAAGAAAATAATATTCAAGCATTTAAATGTATTTAGCGGGCCTAATCAACATTGTTTCTATTCTCCACAGTGGTAGGCGCCAGTATTGATCCTGCTTCTCAAACCTACGCAGGTCTTGGACCTTTTTCAGAACCTGAAACAAGGGGTTTGTCAGCGTATATGACTACTATTGGCGATCAAATTGATCTGTACCTCTCGATTCATTCGTTCAGTCAACTTTTGTTAATACCCTTCGGTAATACAACTGAACCGTTGGCAAATTATGCAGATGCGGTGAGTATGTTGTTTAAAAATGGTAATAGCTTTTAATATCAAGTAATTTACAGACCCATTGAGCCAAGAATATTATCAAAGGCTATCTCGAGCTATTAAGGCGTTTGCCTAAGTCAAACCTTAAATAATTGCCAGAATCTTCTGCTTATAATTGTTATCTGTACTAATTTTAAAATTAGTGATACGGAAATCAGTTTTTTCTTGGAATCAAGACTCTGAGTCATGAATAATTACGAGATCTGAATAATTTTTGTGCATGTTATTGTTATAAATTACATTTTTGTCTAAGACGCAAAGTTCGAAATTCTTTTGGCGTTTTCACACGATTGCTTGGCTTAGATGACTTTTCAACAAAAACACTTTTCTGGATTATTAAAACTTTATTTCTTTTATTTTATTTATTCAAGATACACCATCGACATTTCACAATACACTTAACATTAAAACAATACGGACCTATTCTGTGTAATCTGCCTTTACAGGGATATACAGAAAAAATAAATTTATTTTCTTTCTTTCTTTCTTAGAGCAAAATAATAACAAATAATACATATGGAATGGGGAACAGCCAATTTAATTTGTTTCTGTTTACAGTTAAACATCGGTCGTCGGGCTATGGGAGCGCTGTCAGTTAGATACGGCACTCAATACGTTACAGGAAATATTGCTGAAGTTCTCTGTAAGTTAATACGAGTTCAATAGATTTCATTTGTACCGGTATAACAATGATTTCCATGTAGAAGTCGTTAAAACCAATGGAGAAAGAAGTAATAGAGCTATTATCTCTGTGAATAAAATAAAGAAAACTTTACACGAAATCATGTAGCCTGGCCTTGCAGTGGAATACGAAAATGCTGTTTTAGTTTTTCATTTTAACCCTCTTAATTAACGCTGCACTTTTTTTAAAAGTTAAGTGTCATTGTTGAAATGTATTTTTTTTAATAATTTAAGATAAAGCTACTGGTGGCAGCGATGAATGGGCGAAGGAATTCCTTAACATTCCTCTAGTCTACTGCTATGAACTTCGTGATACTGGCACTTACGGCTTCTTGCTGCCTACAGATCAAATTCTGCCAAACAATTTAGAAGTCATGGACTCCATTTTGGAAATGATCTTCCAAGCTAAAAGATTTGGTTATATGAAGACTAACACATAGTGCATCGATTGGAAGTTGTCTATTTAAAATATAAATAGAGAAATTCAGATATTATTATGCGTAGCTATTTTAGCATTATTATTTTGTTAATTTATCTAATAATAATAGTTAAGAAATAGAAATTCTTAGTAGTATTTATTTATGAAATTATATTTTTATGGAAAACTGTGTTTATCCTTTTTTAATAACTGATGCGATAGGCGCAAAATCACGGTTCATGATAAATGTAGGGCTTTATTTTAGAAAACCATATTTATTGATCTGATTTTAATTAATAAATTTGATTCTTACTGAGATTTAGTGGTCTCATCAGACCAAAGTACAAAGTTCAGGAAATTGCTTTCAAACATTTTGAAAATTTGGTTGCCAATACCAAAGTTTCTTGTTTTGATTTTCGTAATAAAAACAAGATCTAATAAAGTTATTTTAGAAAATCTACTCCTAAAGTGGTAAAATAAAAAATGTGCAGATGTATAGAGATACATCATTTTAAAATTTGAAGCCAAAAAAAATTTCTGGATAGAAATAGACACTTAACAAAATCTTCTGGCTCCTGGCCTAAAAATAAATAAGTGTTACACCGTCTTAGAAAATAATGCACATTTACTCGCAGGCTGCCGCTAGAAATTATATCAATTTCTATCTTATCTATCTTATCAAGCAGTATTTTTATTTTGAGTATTAAGCCTTCAAGCTATCTTTTTTGTGTCTGTTAAATTATTGATGTTTGTGAATTCCTTGCGACCATGAAACCTAGCCCGGGAGTTGTCCTCGGAAATGTAAACAAAATAATACAGATTTTGTCTTTATCGGATGATGAGTCTTATACCCAACTGAACCCAAACATGCTATAGTAGCACCATGGCTTTTTGACCGGTCACCACAATGACACGAATAAAGCGACTGATACTCTAGTGTCTAGTGATAAAATACTTTTTTTTATTCCTGATAAGGTTTTGTGCAATATATTTTATCATCAATATTACTTATTTCTTATCAACATTATCAAATATTTCAGCAATTATAATATCAGCCACTCAATTATCGTTAATCCATGTAATTAAATCAAAAGTGTCTGTCTGTACTATAGATATAAGAAATATTTCTGTGCTCTGTAATAACAAATTGACGGTTTTTTTAACTGCATAAGCATGACTGTAATAACAATTCAACACTTTGGTTTTCAAGGATTTTCAAATCGTATTCACGAATTGCTTTAATTTCTTTATCTTCACTAGTTAAAAGTTCGTCAGACATAAAGTTGACTGTAGCTTGTGATATCTATTCTCTTGAATGAATGACTCCTTCTCTACAAATATTGCTATTCGACCACTACCGTATGATATTTTAATGCCAATGGTATTTCGTCCTTTTTAGGTACTACCGCGGATAGTGATAAAATAAACTGTTGGATATTCGTCTGTGATTTCAGCCATCCAATTGATTATACTTAGCATCTAGTTGGTAATTAATACCCAAAAAAATTAAAATTCGTAGAAGATTCTCTTCTCACTTACTATTATTACTTTCACTTTCTATTATTCATCTATTGCAATCATATTTAGACTCATCTCATACAAAATTATTATTAGAATTACACAGAAAATTATAATACCAATGACAATATTACCTACTTCAATTAAATTTTCTCGTCAAAGGCGCGGGTAACAACTAGTATTATATTAATTATTACCTTCTATCTCTAATTAGATAAGGTTTACGACATAGATCAAAGATACAAGTAAATGATTTACAGTATTTTGATTAGCATAATAACACAGTACATGCTGTGACCTCTACAGTACATAATTTGTCATCAACTTAAATTACTAGTGTAACAAATAAAATGTTAAAAATATTATACTTAACGACATTTTTACTACTAATATCTAGTATTTTTGGTGAAAAAGTTCGTTATGACAATTACACGCTTTATAGAATTGTACCCAAAAATGTGGAACAGATAAAGTTACTCAAAGATCTTCAAGAAAATGACCCCAGTTATGACTTTTGGACTGATCCCGTGCCATCTGCTCCATTCGTGAATATTTTATCAAGTCCTGTAAATAAGGCTAACATTGAAAGTTTTATGGAAAGGAATAATATGGATTATCAAATTACTATGAATAATGTTCAAGAGTAAGTACTTTCTTTAATGCAATTTTTGCAATTTCTACTAAACCTTATATTTTATCCCAACAAAGTACATTGTTGTAGTTGACAGTAATAGTAGTGGCGTTGGTAGGTATCGTATTGATTTGCAATTTGTAAAAAACGGGGGTATCATGTTACAAACAGATACTCCAATTTTATTTATATGTATAGATATATACGCTCAATACTGTCCCTATAATACGCTCAAACCTACAGTGCCAAAATTTTGATCGCACTTGGTTTATTTAATTCACCAGCACCACGGTACATAATCCAAATTTTTCAATTACAGTGCTATCGATAAAGAAGTCGTGGGCTCTTACACAAGAAATAACCCTAGAAGTATGCAATGGGATAGGTATTACGATCATCATGATATTATCATTTGGATATCTGATATAACGTTCGAATATCCATCTGTTTCTTCCATCATTGTTGTCGGTAGTACCTATGAAGGAAGGAATATTTTTGGCATAAAAATTTCCCATGGTAGTGGTCGTAGGGCTATATTTATAGAAGCAGGTATTCATTCAAGAGAATGGATATCACCAGCTACAGCCTGTTTTATTGCCAATGAACTTTTAACTAGTGAAGATGAAGAAATCAAAGCAGCCGCTCGTGATTACGATTGGTACATATTGCCTATTGCTAATCCTGATGGATACATCTGGACTCATACAAATGTAAGTTTATACTTATTTTAATTAGAATTAAGTTCATTTTTATGGCTAGTGACCAACGTCATCAATAATGATATTGGTACTTTTCAACACAATGATGTTAAGAAACCCAGACGGCACAACACCAAAATACCTACATCGGACCTTGATGAAAGAAGAGAAGTTTAGCCTAGGTACACAAAACAAATAAACTTAGACGCCGAATTACTTTTATCATTTAAATTTTAGCATGATGTTTTGCGAATTGAAGGCTACGTCTTTATAAAGTAGGTTCCAATGTCATTGCTGAAATATACTGAAACATGGAAGGTGAGCCTAACACGGACGTAGTATAATATTCCTCCTGAAATCATCAGGTAAATATTGTTTGATATCAAAATTTTATGTAACAATGTCTATATTTTCAGGACAGAATGTGGCGCAAAAATAGACGTCCTATTGGCAATGTATTTGGTGTTGACTTAAATAGAAATTGGAATAATAATTGGTTTGGTGAGTACCTTTTTAACAGTGCATAAGGAGTGATTATTCAAGATTTTGCAATAAGAATAGTTTTAGTTATTTCAATTCTTTTAAAGCGAATAAATTCTTCTAAAATTATTATTTAAAAAGCATAATATGAACTTTTTATTTTATCTGGTCTATATGTAATCTTCGCTTCTTTATCCACAGTGGCAGGCGCAAGCGGTAATCCAGCCTCCCAAACCTACCCAGGTCTTGGACCATTTTCAGAGCCTGAAACAAGAAGCCTCTCAACTTATATTACTTCACTTGGGGATCAGATAGATTTGTATCTCTCGTTCCATTCGTTCAGCCAACTTTTGTTATTACCGTTCGGTAATACAACGCAACCGTTGGCAAATTATGATGACGCAGTAAGTTTTTTCTTTTTATTATTTTTTAAACTTTGTATAAGAATGATTTCTTTTTTTTTCATATTTTGGTGTCAGTTCATACACTTTACTGTGATTATTGACAAAAGTTGTACAAGTGTAGTTCTTAATCGTTAAATCGTAATGCAATATTATATTAAATTATAACTTTTTTAGTAGAAAAACAAGGAATAATTTTATCGATAAAGATGTCTGTAATTTAGCAATCTTTTAATCTTTTTATGCAGTAAGTACAGATACATAACAAACATGCCTGTAATGCAATTAATTAGATAAATCAATGATAATGTCATTATCCTATCTGCCACTAAACCAGATTCTTACGAAGTTACTTTTTCTTTATTGTAACGAATAAATTTATACCAATCCGTCGGGTTCCTCTAGTGATAACGAAAACCATGTAGGCTCATAACCAAGACCGCAGGAGAGCTAAACTAGGACTAATAATAAATGACAAAAAACGAAATCTTCATAAAACTTTAACAGTAAATGCAACGGAAACCCCTTAACAATTTCTTGAAGATCGTCGGCACCGTAACAAAATGTATCGCGACTTGCATCGGAGACATGAATCTGGACTCGGTTAACCTTTTTACATTTATTTTAATACAATACAACATAAACTGCTTGTTTTATCCACAATTTATGTTTGAACGAAACTATGGTTGCAACTTCAGCTAGTGAAACATTTTTGTTTGTTTTAAAACTTCATTTCACACTCTGCTCAAAATAAAGTTTCAAAATGTTCAAACTGCTTTGTGTATAGATAAAAGGTACATTTAAGTAGTTTATTTTTACTTTTTTGAGTTTCAAGCTTGAATCAAAATAATATTATAAAAGAAATGGTCGTATTTGTAAGGACTTTGACCGACAGTCGATTCTGATTATAATTTTCAATCTACTGCATACTTTTGTTATCAATAATACTTTAAATTCCCTAAAACACGTTATTGTTGACTGAAATTAAATTAGAGGCAGAATGTACTGGATCCAACATGAACTATGTACCAACTATTGTACCTATACCGTATTCATACTTACTTGATTTATTTAGTAAACAAACACCACATATTACAAAATCACTAGTTTTTACATCAATCGCACACTTTGATATGGACGAAAATTTCTGGAAAGTAGCATTATACGTTTATGCAATAGAAAACACGTAAATTACTTTGATTTCACCACTATTTTTCTTATATTTTAAATTAATGTATTATTTTCCAACGGCAAATTTCACAGATAAAAATTAATTTCATTATTTGACATTTTTAGATTCTAGAAATTTCATAGATTCGTAGGGATGAGTAACAAAAGTGAATGAACGATTGGCATACGAATAAAATGATAATAAAATAAAATGATAATAAAATGATAATGGTATATTTTGGTATCTTTTGTAAATATAATAACATGTGAAATTAAATTTGGATCAATTCGTTCAGAAACAAATAACTCACATTTTTCAAAATTAAGCTTTTAACCTATTGTACTAAATTAATTTTTTATTTGTTATAAATCTTCTAAGACAGTTTTATATTCTCCTCCAATTAGTAACATATTTATTATACTTAAGAGCAAAACTGTACCAAAATTGCCTTTATGCGAACTTGCCCTTTTGAGAAGTTGCCGTCAAGAGAAATTGCCATTCTGAGAAGTTGCCCTTATGCGAATAAAGGGTTTAAATAAATCCTACTAATATTATAAATGCGAAATTTTTTGAGGATGTATGGATAGATGGATGTTTATTACTCTTTCAGGCAAAAACGACTGAATGAATTTTGATGAAATTTGGAATATAGGGTTAGGTTAGGATGTAGAATAACATTTGAGCTACTCATACAACGTGGGTGAAGCCTCGGGCATCACCTAGTCAAAATAAAAATAAAATAAAAATTATTTATTTAAGTAAGTACTAGATAATGTTGTTTAAGTAAGTAAATTTATAATTTTTTTAATCTACATGATTCTAAAATGACTTTTCTGTGATTATTATTTTGAACCAAAATCTTTTGTCAGACGTAATAAAAACGAAAAAAATAAAACAGATAACGTCAAACTATCTTCTTTTAAAAAATACCACTCTCGCACTAGGAATAATTCCTGTGTCACAGGGACTTTTTCCATTCATTTAAATAACGGATATTACATTTATTAAATTATTTAATTATTTTTATTAATTATTACTTGTTTATTATTATTTAATTATTTTTTATTTAATTTTGAAAAGTGGTAAATATTGGTACCTATATAATTTGTTTAATACTTTTAGTATTATTTACGACTTCACATTCCTATTGCGTAATTAGAATATTATGTAATTATATACCTACACTGTATAATGTATGTAGCTAAAAAAATTGCCATAAACCGTTCAGTACTAAAAGAACTTTAAGTGAAGATTTCATTCATTCACATCAGTTACACATCTCTAGCTATCAGTACTCTTTAGTCTACGGTTGACACGACGCCATATATGTTTACCATTTAGAGCAAGTCCGTTTAAATAGACAGTACATTTCTTGCATGATTTTGATTTTTTTATTTGATTTAAAAATAAAAGAAAGGCCACTGATCTGTTGTGAACCCCGCTTTCGCCGTCTAGACGGGATCGCCTGAGTAAGCTTCTTCTTCTACTTGGGAAGCTTCAAGAAAAGAAGAAACGAGCGTACTTCCTTTTTAAAGGTCGGCAACGCATCTGTGATTCCTTTGGTGTTGCGGGTGTCCATGGGCGGCGGTCATCAGGTGACCTGCTGGCTCGTTTGCCTCCTATTAAATAAAAAAAAAGAAAAGCTCTGCTTCTCGCCTTTTTTTTACTCGGTTTACCGTTATTTTGAATTTTATCAAGACCCCGACACATTTGAGTCCTTAAATATCATAACTTTAATTCTGTTTACAGATGAAAATCGGTCGTCGTGCTATGGGAGCGCTATCAGTTAGATACGGCACACAATATGTAACTGGAAATATAGCTGAGGCTATCTGTAAGTAGTGATGAATCCAATAGATTTTTGCCCATCACTAGTAGTTAGTCTCCGTGTGGTGACGGAGTAAGAATACAATGTGTCACCACCCCTAGATCTTATGCCATGGGTGTCGTAAAAACCGACTAAGGGACTATCCGTAAATACTTGACGAAATAAAAAGAAGGAAAACTTGAAATTAAACCCTATACCAATCCGTCTGGCCAGCGTGGCAGTATTAGACCAAGTATCCCTCCGTCACGGGAGGAAGCCTCGTCTCTGCGGGGGGACATTAATAGGCTGTTATGATATGACTAGTAGTTAGTAGTTGTAAAGCTTGTATCAAAAAGGCTTTGAAAATAATATATTAATGAGTAAAGCAGCAATAATATCCAAATGTTCTTTGAAAATCATGGCTTACTGACGCCACAATAGCCAAACTTTCTCCAGAAGGAATCCATAGCATAGAAAACAACCAGATTAATGACGACCTCTATGTCGTAGTAGTTATATAACATGACTGCTACGCAGAGGTCTCCCGGTTGGATTCCCGCTAAATGCAAATCTTTGTGTGCGTGAACATAATTGTTTGCATTGGTCTGAGTGTTTTCTATGTATAATATGTTTGTATTGACTAAAAAAGTAATTAAGTATGTTTATCCTGGAACAAGCTTTGCTGAGTTTGGGACTAGATGGCGTTGTGTGAATGTGTGAGGAATATTTAATGTTTTATTTTAATGTAAGATATGGCAATAGCAAAGATACAACATTTGAATAGGCTACATCTACTACATAGCAAAGACCGTAACAACTTTATAGGACGTATAAAGTTTCGCCATTTCTAATTTACAAATAAATGTTTCTCTAATTTTTAGATGAAGCGACTGGTGGCAGTGTTGATTGGGCGAAAGAATTCCTTCAAATTCCTCTAGTCTATTGCTATGAACTTCGCGATAGAGGTGCTTTCGGCTTCTTGCTTCCTCCAGAACAAATTCTGCCAAACAATTTAGAAGTAATGGACTCCCTTCTTGAAATCATCTTTCAAGCGAAAAGATTTGGTTATATGAAGACTAATACTAATAATAGTGCTTCGATTCAGAACTCTGTATTATTATTATGTGTAACTATTTTAGCATTATTATTTTGGTAATTTATAAAATATAGATATTAAATGACAAAAAATTATATAATATGTACCTACTAATTAATTAAATGGTAATTTTTCAAAAAAATGTTCGTCTCGTTTTCGTGTATTTTTTTATAAGGAGCCTCTGCTCTCTCCTCCTCAATATATCCTACCTACAGCAGCCTTAAAGATATTAAAGCCAAATCAATCAGACTTAACATTATAATTAAAGGCTTTAATTGCTAAGGCATTAAATTTATCGGTTACTATTGACTGGTTGAAATGACAATGATATTTTATACTTATACCTATAAACGTAAAGTGATATCCAATAGACGTAGTGGCTACCTACTATCGGCCGTTAACTACTGTTGTTGTGGTAAAATATAATTAGATTTTATACTAGGTATTTAGTAATAACAGTTAACTAATCAGTAGAAAATAATACCTGTTAATTCCATACATCCCTCAGCCAATATTGTAGGACATAGAATTCTCCTTCCGCGATCCTGTACCACCCTCATCCTCCTAAACTTATGGTTAAATAAATAAATTTTAAATAAATATTCACATATAAAATAAATACACATTTCCAAAGTAATCTAGGCTTAACCTGCTTGTGTTATGGGTTGTTACCCATAACACAAGCAGGTAAACAACGGATTTTAAAACTTATATACTTTTTTTGTTAATACATACATATTAAACATAGAAACACTCAGACCAATGCAAATTAATCATGTTCATGCAAACAAATATTTGCATTGAGCGGGAATAACATTTACTTTAATACTAGACAAATTTCTCAACAAGAAACAACACCAATGAAATATTATAATCAATGTGTCAAAAATAAATAGGTAGTTTGGTATTAACAACAAAAATATAAAAGCTTTTGTTCTTCAGCAAAGGGCAACATAAACAGCTCTACTTTTGCGATTAGACCTTAGAGAGCCTTCTATTGACTGAGACTGTAAAACACCATGTGAAGATTTAGCCGAGGGCCATTAGGCTATATGAGAGAACGGTCAGCGGTTTTGAATGGGCTTATGCAGTATGTTTGAATTTATCGAAATTAAATGGAAAAAAAATCAAGCTGAAACTAGGATTCAGAATTACGTCATTAAAATTTACTTAAATGATACATGTTGCAATCCTTAAGTTGCCAATTTTTTTTTTATTTTGTTTTTTTTTTTTCTAAATCGATAAAAGTAATACCTAATTCTAGGTTTTATCGGAAAGGCTGAAAAGACAATAGAAAAAAAAAGGGTTGTGTCGAAATAACTTACAACTTAACAATAACCAGCTCCTACATTTATTTTACATTTACTGTCGTGTTCTTTTATTTACTAATTTAATAAAACTCCTGACTTAGGTATATTAAATTAGGATTTTAATCAAAGTCAAATTTTATGCACTCATAAAAGTAAACGAACTTCGAGCGTAAATTCTTCACTCTCACATAAAACCAGTACGGAACCTACCACGTTATCGCGATCTAGCTCTTTGAGCTGCCCGAAGCTAGTCGGAAGTGCACGCGGAATCCTGCAACCTTTGTGCAGATAAATTTATAAGCTTACGGCACATACGTAAGTCCAGTGTTTGAAAATTTTCCTTTGAGAAAATCGGAAGTGCATAGCTAAGTAAATTAAGGTTTTGTATCAGTGTAAAGAATAAAACTGCATTAGCTTAACAAAGAGAATTTTAAATAAGAGAGAAATGCAATGTATTTTTTTTTATGTTGGTGCATTGCTTTGAAAGTAAAGCAGAATGAATTATACTTTCTTTCTTCTTCATCAAATTAGTTGAACTACGTTTGCGTTAAATTGACCATTCCAAAAGACCAAAAGTAGATCTGGAGATAGATCTAACGGAGTTTTAGCCAATGATTGGTAAAAGTGGCCAAAGATCTGTCTGACATTAAGACCGACTACGGGCCCTACCTGTGAGCCAACGAAGTAAATAAGATACGTAGTAATTCCAATTTCACCTTTCAAAATCAGTAAGTTAAGCCCCATTTATCAAAATACATTAAATTTATTCAAAACGTTAATACTTTATAAGCTTTAACCATTCACCGTGAAACAATAAAATAACCGTTAAAACATTATAATAGCGTACTGCATTATATTTGTCATGTGAAAAAAGTGCATCGAATACAAACAAAATGAACACAAAGGGGAATGGCACTATGATTATTAAAGAGCCACGAGTTATTGTTAAGCCAACAGTTTCACTGAGCCACTCACCGGTAATGGATTTGGTGGAAATTAATTATTTTCACCGTTGCGTGAGCCGCTTGTATTTCTAGAATTTTTGATGTGTGAAATTCAAACGATTGGTTTGCTATACAAATTTCGACTTAATTACTTTATAGTAAGGTAACTATTTAGATTGTATTTCTATTGTTGTACCTTTACCATCGGTTTGTTTGATATTGTGTATTTATACTAATAAGTAGTTATTTTGTGGATGGTATAGTTATTGTAATTAATAATTTTATTCGCTTCAAATAATATTTAGTATTTTGACGTAACCATAATTAACCAAATATTGTTTGTGAAGTAAAAGGCTAATTAGTACTGTTACTTTTCAGTGTTGTCCTGAAACTGTCGTAAAATTTGATTCAGAAGTTTTCCTATCCATATCAAAATATCGTAAGACTCGTATTAGGCAGGTGGTGGTATTAGTAGGCCAAGTATCCCTCCGTCACGGGAGGAGGCCCGTCCCTGCAGTGAGACATAAATGGGCTGTTATGATGATGATGATTAGGCAGGTGTAACAAAACCCCACTAACTAACTTTAGAATATAAAGTCGTTTTACTACGTCAAGATGGAGAAGACACCGTCTTTAAGTGTAATGCAATAAGTATAATCCTAAATTCTATTTCGACGGAATTTGATTGGCTCAATCCCATAGCAGCAGTCGGAGATCTTTACTGATTGCTGCAGTTAGACTTCTTATCTCTTTTTGTCTTGAACTTACAGTCTTTACATTGCTCTGCACTGACTCTCATACTGATTTCCGAATTACTAAGAAATACAGAATAACGTTACCACGAAAACATGCAATCACGAATAACGTTACCACGAAAAATTGCCATCACGAATTTTCATTCTAGCACTCGCCGGCTGTTGCCGCAGCTCGCTCGCTTCGCTTACTCGGCTCGTGCATCGCAATGTCGTCATTCTAACCTAACATAATCTTTCGAAAATGTGAGAAACGATGTCAAAATGAAAATTCATGATTGCTTGCTACTCTCATTCTGATTTACGAATTACTAAACCCAGAATAACGTTACCGCGAAAACCTGCCATCACGAGTTTTAATTCTGGCCCTCGCCGGCACTACTACACCTTGCACTAAAAGCAGGGCCCTATTTAATAAAAGCGACAATTGTCAGGTTTTACCTGTCGAGTCTCTAAGAAAATATTTGTGGAAATGACAATTTTGTCGCTAATTTCGACATAATTGTAGCAACATTTTAAAAAAGCGTTGACCTTGACGTTGGCAGAATCATCGGGGAACGATGGGGGCCATTGAATTAAAAAAACAGAACAGAAATAGCGTTGACATTGGATGAAATGCCTGTCGAAAATCTGTGACAATTGTCACATTATGTTGGCTCCCTATGACAAATTAGTGTTTAAAAAAACAAGTTTTTAAACAAAATATCATCAATTGTCGGATTTTCGCCTGTCGCCTATCACCTGTCATTGTCGCTTTTATTAAATAGGGCCCAGAATGCACAGTCTAGTGTGTCAATTACAACAATTAACTAAAACAAAAAAGTGCTAGCGTCATAGCTTTTGTGAACAAAAAACTAATTCAGACAAGTGTTAAGGCCCATTGGGTGCATGCTTCGACATGCAACTATTGCCCGTACCGCGGTTTCCGATAAATTTGCTCCCGTACATGCTACATAGGTACATAATATTGTTGCTTTGTTTGTACTAGAATATGCCGGTATAGCATTCGACCGACAGTTTTTTGTCGGGGACAGCAAATTGAATTTCTACTTTGTTTCAAGCTGAAAGCGTTGTTTGTTTTTAGTTAGGTTGTGCTATAATTGGGTTAGGATTTTTCGGTGAATGCGGTGGAAATTTGAGGTTTTGGAGCAACAGAAAAGAGAATAATTTAAAGGTAGACAAAATTTTGTATTCTCTTTAATGTTTTTAAGTAACAATGCTTTGAAATAAAGCGTAATTTAGTGTAGATTTAGTTTGAATAAATAATTTCAATAAATATTTAGTGGCTTATGCGAAAAAGTGATTAATAATCTGTTATAAAATGTTTTTTTTTTATAAAGACTCTCAATATGAACGTATTAAACATAATAAAACACGTGAATATGGATGGTTGTGAGAATCCTCCTTTTCTCCTTGTCGGCCTGGCCAAATGTATCTTCATACTATGCTTGAACATTTTCAATAGCGCTTCAATGTTTCAGTTTGAATTGGAATACATGTATCAAAGTCATATGTTTCTTGGGAATTAAAATACTATACAAACCATGTTCCAACATGAAAAGTTACATCAAACGAAACAATAAAGCTAAGAAATTTGCGCTGCTTTTACAACACCTGTCGATTAATATTTTAGGTCATATCTCCACCAAGAGGTGGAGATATATTATCATGGTATTCCTAATTCTTACCTATTTAAAAATGTGCCTGAATAATAGAAATACAATTCTCACCAAAGTTATATTGTTCAAATAGATTTGATCTTACACAAACGTTTTAGGCAAATGGAATATCAAAATGGCTGACTCATCTTAATATAAAGATGTTTAACCGATAACTGTTAATGGTACCGATAAAGGTTTGTTTGTGAATAAATTGTTTAAATTAAAACGTTTTGTTTAATGTGAAATGCTTTTGATTGAGGCATCCATTTCGGAAGATAAAACAAAATAAAGTTGAAGTTTGGTGCTTTACATTCAGTAGTTTTAACTGATTATAGGATAAGATTAAGTTCACAATTTTGATACGTCATCATTTTTATGTATGTGGTTTCGGTAGCGATGCGGTCCCTATAGGCAGCTGGTGAGCTTGACCGCTATGGCAGTAAGGCATAATATACTATTATCAGTAGTTTTCGTATGCGATACAGACCTATTCCAAAGTGCGACTAGTTTTTTTTAATGTAATAAGCTGATTTTATCAAGTTTCGATTAGTAACATTAGAAATAAGAGCAGTTCTTATCAATATCAAATCAATCACTGAAGTCCTCCCTTTTTAAATGGCGTATGAGAAAAAAATAAAAATAAAATAAATATTCCTCACACACATCACACATCGCTACCTAGTCTCAAACTAAGCAAAGCTTGTACAATGGGTACTAGACAACGGATAAACATACTTAAATACTTTTTTTGTTGTAAATACATACATATTATACATATAAGACACTCTGACCAATGCAAACAATCATGTTCATGCACACAAAGATTTGCATTGAGCGGGAATCGAACCCGAGACCTCTGCGTAGCAGTCATGTAATAAACCGACTGCGCCACTGAGGTCGTCAAAAATTGTATTATTATTTTACTAGATCTAGAGAAGGACTTTCTATTAAATACCAAACTTGTCACAGAGATTTGCTTAGGTTTGTTTGCAAAATCTTCTTCTCCTTCAAAAGTATTTCAATTCTGTGTCAGGGGTAATGTATACATACATGGTTTCATACTTAGAACGACAATTTTTGATACACATGAAATGGTGGTATAATGACTTATTAATCCGTCACGCCAATTCTCATTATTCTATTTACGAATATTTTAACGTTTGAAGGGCACGATGTCATAGGCAGGAGAGAATACATCAGCCTGAGGATTTTTTCAAAATTTAATTATTTTATCAATTTTAACTATAATGTTTTCTTTATAAAGACTCTTTTTTGCTTAGGTAGCAAATTATAAGTATACTTAAATTTACCTATTTTTTATATTAGCCGTGTAGTGTCCCATAGGTGTCGTAAAAACCGACTAAGGAACTATTCGTGAATGTTATCTGTACGAAATAAAAAGAAGGAAAACTTGAAATTTAACCCTATATCAATCAAGGTATTAGTAGGCCAAGTATACCTCCGTCATGGGACGAGGACTGTCCCTGCAGTGGGACATTAATGGGCTGTGATGATTGATCATTTCATTAAAATAAAACGTATACAAATCCAAACTTTTTCTATAATCTTTGTACATTTACCAACAAGGCGTGTCTAAAAGATGACACATCTCAATGTGAAATCATCATAATAAATAAACACCATAAATGCCAAGAGTTTCCCAACGAAAGATATAAGCAAACATCGCGAATGTTTTCTTAGAAACTAAAGGAACGGTGTAAAGGCATTCGGTAGTACATTTTAGTACCACTTTGGGACTTTTAGTGCTATCTTTGTATTTACCTTAGCTGTTGGGTAAGTAGCGTTTCATATTGTAGGATGGGAATAGCCTTTTTTATAATAATATGTGTAAAATTTTATGATGTTCCTAATAAGGTTTGCTTTCTGGGTTATTTGATAGTGAGGTCATTAAAGTTATGATGTAGTTTATATTAAACGGTAAAAAAAATACTTGTTCTGGTAAAATAATAAATTACGTGAACTTTAACTTTGACTTGATAGTAGTAATAATACAATATGTCACCACCCCATCTCATCCCATGGGTGTCGTAGAAACCGACTAAGGGACTATTTGTGAATATCACCTTTACATAGAAAGAAGGAAAACTTGAAATTAAACCAATCCGTCTGGCCAGCGTGGTATTAGTAGGCCAAGTATCCTTACGTCATGGGAGGAGGCCCGTCCCTGCAGTGGGACATTAATGGGTTGTTATGATGATGATGATCAAAAAACCAAATCTGTAAAAAAGGAACAATATACATTCTTTTTTACGCTAGTATTAAAACGATTCAAACGGCCAATACATTTCGCCTACACGATATTATACGAAATCGAATAAACATAATCATTCATAAGGTCCAATCAATCGCAACGTTAGCTGTCAGTTTGCCCGTAAGCGATAATTGGTATAGATGTTTACCGGAATAGGCTAATTGCTCATTTTTATTAATAGCTTTAAACATTTTTGAACACACCCTTTATTTTTTTTTGTTTGGTTTTATTATTGTTTATGTTACTGTTGCTGACGTTGGATTAGAATAGTAGATGATTTAAAAAAGTATACAGGCAATTAGATTTATCTTAGAAACGCCATTAAAAAAAAAAAAAAAAAATTACATTTATATTGATCAAAGTTCTTCTAAGTGAATGAATGTCGTACTTCAAGCTAAAAACTCCTGCAATGATTCGATGTAATTGCAACAGGAAAAAAATTTATTTTATCAAAAGGCTAAAAAAAGTTTAAGAGGGCTGAAGAAGAATTTAAAACAAAAATGAATGTATGATAGAGCTTACAAGGACCTACTCGGTGACATCCTGTAGATGGAAGGAAGGAAAACTTGACATTAAACCCTATACCAATCCTTCTGGCCAGCGTGGTATTAGTAGGCTAAGTATTCCTCCGTCACGGGAGGAGGCCCGTCCCTGCAGAACATTAATCAGCTGTTATGATAAAGGAAAGTGTAAAGATCTTAATTTTCAGATAAAAAAAGATTTTTTCCATTGTCTTTCTTCTTTTCGGATTTTTCTAGTTATACCTAAGCTTTATAGGTAAAAATATAATTATGTAATTTAAGATCTTAATACGTGGCTTTTTGTAATTTCTGCCAATCTCAATAGAAACTACGCGTGATTATTTAGGTATATAGGTATGTCCATAAAATAGCAATAACAGTCAAAAACAAATGAATGGATACAGTAGATACTATGGCAAATATCAATATTCTGAATGTTTGTATTGCAAACAACAATTTAATTAATAAAGAAAACATAGCCTGTACATTTGCATGTTTGAAAACAATAAAATTGAATGTACAAATAAAACAATATAAAATTTCTCATGTGAAAATAAAAAACAAAATAAATATATTATTGAAATATCACGCATAAATGTCATTAGTATAACAGATAGGTAACTAACTATAATTGTGGGAATTTTATAAGTAGCAATAATTGGATATAACGACGTTTTGAAAAGGGGATTTCATATTTAATTTTAGGAATGTAAATGACCCATGACGTTGTAATTGGCAAGATTATGCAATAAATTTTGAATGTTTGTTTTACTGCTAGAAGCTAGCAGTCGCGTGTTGGGGCTTACTTTTACGTATGCTTGCGTGTGTTAGGCGTAGCAAAAGTAAGAAAGCATATTTTTTTTTTTAATCTGCTCTCTTTGTAGGTGGCTCCGTAGTATTCGTATATTGTGTCATCAGCAAATTGATGGTCTGCGTTATTTGACTTAACTGTTGTTTGTCTCTCATACTTAATTTGTTTTATCTGAATACGTGCGCATGTCAATTTTAATGTAGGACTAAATACATTGATTTGCCTTTTTATCCATTTTGTGGGATATCAAGAATTCAAAATAATGTTGCTTCTTTTAATTGTATGCAGGTATTGTTCTAGCATTTCACTGTTAATTAAAGCATTTTGGTATTAGAAGAGCTTTCACTCTTGTTCATGACGATGTTAAATAAATGGTAATACATTCTCTTCTCTATAACTTAGAATCTATGACAAGTATATTTTCTTAGAAAAAATCGTGCATGATACTAGCTACTGTCAGCTCGTTCAAATTAGGTCAAAATAGTAAACGTATTGCCTCTTCTGTAGAACCACTCAATAACAAACACTTGCTTAGTCAAGAACTCATTTTGAAGATACTTGCTTTTTGAACTCAGCTAGCCACGTAATATCATTTTAAAATTGTCAAGATAAAGTGCAAAGCCAAAATTTTGTCTGACAAATTGGCGCCTTGCCACTACTCTGCATAAGATTCAGTGAACAAGCACTATTTAAAAGTGTGTTATTTTAAGATCAAACTAGAGTACCTACGAGAAAGAATTGTTGTACATAAATTCGAATTTATTTCAGACAGAATTGAAGATTGATATCATGCAGAGTTGGCAATTTCTGTATACTAATGTAAGAAAATCAAGACTTTTCTTGTTTTTAATAAAAGAAATGGATAGGAAATCAAATAACTGCATTCAATTGATCCATTAAATTGTTCCGCCTGAATGATATTTGAGTAGTCGAACTAGTTTTAATAGGCTTGAAAGTTCTACCACAAATATTATAAAGTTCTTTATATTATTATGAAAGTTTACTTCCTAAAATGTTAGATTTTTCATAACAGCCCATTAATGTCACACCGCAACGTGGTCTTTGCGTTGTCCGTGTGGTGACGGAGTAGGAATACAATATGTTACCATCCAATCTCATCCCATAGGTGTCGTATAAAACCGACTAAGGAACTCATCTTAAATATTATCTTTACGAAGTAAAAATAAGTAAAACTTGAATATTAAACCCTATACCAATTTGTCTGGCCAGCGTGGTATTAGTAAGCCAAGTATCCGTCCATTACAGGAGGAGGCCTATCCCTGCAGTGGGACATTAATGGGCTTTTATGAGGAACGCGGTCTTCGGTCCATAATTATGTAAAGCCAAATACAATCAGAAAAACTGATCAATCAATTACACTCATGGTTTTCGTAAAGCAAACATTGCAAGGGAATGTCAAACACATGTTGAAAAACCGCAGACAGAATTTTACTTCGATCACAAAAGTAATTTAGAATAAACCACATTTTCATTTGGTTCTGTTATCGGGTGAGCTTTTGAGATGGGTCAGCAGTACGGAAATACAAACAAGTGGAAAGTAATGGAGATTTTTTCTAAGGCTTCACACACATGCATGCATTGACTAAAAAGGCTTTGGGCTTACAATGGACACGATAAACTAAGGTCCACTTTAGATACCTTACTATTTTGTTTGTAGGAAAACAGCAAAGAAATCTTAAAATATAAACTTTTGCGAAACTGATTAGTTCAGCTTATTATAATCTTGGTTATCCTATATTTGTAGACGAAGTACCTATACGTATCTAAGCAGAATCTATGAACCACAGAATTCTTGGTGAGTGCTTAGCTGCTATACAGTAAAGCTATGCACCAGATATTCGGCAACAAGAGAAATTGCGGGTTTTATACTAACTTTAATGTTAGGGATGAGTAGGAAAAGAGACTAGCAGAAGAATAGAGATTTACAATTTTGGTTCGACGTAGACTAATAGGATGGTACAGAATCGAATGAACGGAAGATGGTACGAAAAGCGCAGGGTGGGGAGATCCCTCACACGGTGGACCGATGACCTAGTTAGGGCGGCGGGAAGCCGATGGATGAGGGAGGTACAGGTACCAACATAATACCAGCGCCAGGATGCTATGTCCTGGCATACGCTGAGTTGGTGACCTTTTTGGTATACCAGGTCACACACAGTATCTGTGATTGAAAAATTGTTAAGTATCCTGTATTCATTTTATATTGTATTCTTTTTTTTTGTTTCTTTCTTTTTTTTTTTTCTCTCTGTGTGTTTTGTGAGTTTGTTAATTGTGTAAATTATTTGTGTGTGTCTTGGTTTTCGCCAAATAAATAAGTTTTCTTTCTTTCTTCTTTCTTTCTTTCTTTCACGAGGTGGCAATACTTGGAGGACGCCTATGTCCAGCAGTGGACGTCAATTGGCTGATATGATGATGATGACAGAATCGAATGACCCTACCTAACTATGTTGAATATAGTTTTATTTTAGTGTTTTGCTTTTATTTATTTTTATGATTACTTCACGGGCGTAAGGTAGAAAATAGTAATCAAGAAAAAACTAACTTATTGTACCGAAAATATGTAATTGCAAATTTCTACCATTTATATTTTTTACGTACCTAAAACTTCTTACTACAAATCAAGATGGAATTTGTCATATCTGGGTCAATCGAGGTTCAAACTCCGATATTCAATTACATTGTTAGGCCGATATCTGGCCTCAACGTTCGCTTCCCATCTCTGTATTACCTACATCTCACTACCATCTGACATGCCGATTGCAGCCTTATTCTTAGTGGGATTAAGTTTCTATTCCGGTGGTGGGTCGAAAACTTTGAGGCCACAAGCCTTTGAATGGTTATCTAAACGCTGCTTGCCAATTACTTAAAGTAAGTGATTGTCTTGCGTAGTATGCAAATTTTGATGAGTTTCAAAAGGATTTTTGTGGCGTTACAGTGCATTTGCAATATCGAATTGTTTCATGTGAGAACTTGTGAAAGGAGAAAATGGGGTATTATGTGGAATATATAGAGATTTTTTAGTGGAATTTTTACGAGCATTTTCCGAAGAAGCACGATAAAATTTTAAAGTAGTGAAACTAGTAATGATATAAATTCTGTTTCACCCTAAATAGGAGTATCTTGCCAAAGAGTGGCAATTAACTGGTGATGGTAGGAAAGGAAGAGATTTATAAGACTCATTTACCGGTTGAATATAAACTTCTTCAACAAAAAACTGACATCGAAACCACAAGAAAAATCTTTTTATCTGCAGCTATTGTGATTATTTTTTGTTTCGATTGTTTAGCACTTGTCACTAATTTAAGAGTATGTCAACAGACCATTCTCTTAGTTAGGTTAAGAAAACACATGTGTAGTAATGAAACCATGATCGGAAGCTATATATTAAGTGGGAATGTAAACAAAAAACAAGTGAATAGTTAGGTAACGTAGTTTAGTGGATATACAATAATTTGAGTCACGAGAATGTTGGTAACTGTTCTATTTTGAGTGGAGATTACTGTTGCTTAGGCTTGTTGCAAGATTACGTTTTATTTTTGAGTATGAAGCTTGTTATTAGCGTTTTGTTACTACATATTTTAAAGGCTGAATCTGTTTGCCAGGATCGTGACAAGTGGCGTTCTGTCGTCTCTGCCTACCCCGGCCGGGATGAGGCGTGAGTTTGTGTATGTATGTATGTATGTATATTTTAAAGTCCATGTATATACTCGTATCATAGCTGTAAGCCTCTCAAACATGTTAAAATTAAAATAAACTAAAAAAAAATCTGATGAAATTCGTTTATTATTTATTATTGAATATTATTCTGATTTGTATAGGATTTTTAAACGCTATTGTTATTGAATAAATCAATGGAAATTTGCCACTGACTTACTAAGTCTTACTAAAAACTTATCCGTTCCTTATTTTTTATTTTTATCCCATCTTATCATATTGTAGGTATGTTTTTTTTTTCCTCAGCTAAATAACAAATACATGCTACAACGCAAAAACAAAAAGAGATGTAATACCAAATCAATCGAACAGTGTTTTCTATCTGTTTTTATTCATGCTAATAATGCGGGTTTATTAATGAAAAACCTGAATCCAATTTTAATGCCCTTACAATGTTTACTTAATAAGGCAGTCCAGAGCAAGCTAAACTAAAAAAAACGCTCAAGTACAACCAGCCTAACCAGAAACGACGTGTCAACTGCGCGTAAACGTCGCCGCGACTAAACTCGGCCTGATTTATTTTATTGGGCCGATAAATGAGTGTGCCCGCTCTGGCGCAAAATAAAATGTAACTGAGAAACGACTAGATGGGGGAATTTTCGTTAAAGATCAAGTCACACCAAGTAGGAGAACGTTGCGTTTAATTTTTATTTTTGAAACATTTACAGTATAAAACCATATATATTTATATGTTTAGACGCAGGGTAGGCAGACATCTCACAAGGTGGACCCTCGATCTGGTAAAAATTGCTGGCAACCGTTGGATGAGGAAGGTGATTACGTCTAAATGAAGCCTATGGTTCAACAGCGGACGGTTTAACTGAGATGTTGTATTCGTACAAAACATTTTGTTAAACTTTAATAAATAATCTTGTTTTTGCCTTTTTTAAAACATTTTTTTGGATAAGGAATATGCTAATTGTAGTATTGAGGATTCTTTTACCAATATAAATTTAACAAACAAAAAAAAAACATGCACTACCTGTGTTTTTTTTTTTATAATTAATAAACCTTTGAAATAAAAATATAAAAAGAAATACAAAAATTATCTTTACATACCGAATTGAACTGCATGGGATACACAGACGTCAAAAAGAAGTTGTGTCAGTACGATGACGCTTATTTAAAAAAATCTTTTCCTATTAAGTGTGAATTCACCTTTAGATGTTAAAGTTTGGATGGCTTAAATTAGTGTTGGGCATAGAGCTTATCATCGCTTCTTGTGATGTCCGTGAAAGTTATTGTAATCATCAATCGTTAAAATGTGATGAAAGTTCAAATCTATGTTTTATTTTTAAAAACTAAAACTATAAAGACAATTGGCCTGAGTAAATTTCTTCCTTGTTTATTTTATTTTATTTATTTTTAGTTTTTTCTGTCAAATAAATGTTTTGTATTTAATAAATAAGAATGGTTGTTGAGTTTCTGCTTTAAGTGTAATGGGATTAAAGCATTTGGTTATGTATAGAAAGTCTTTGATGTTTTAGTACTTTGTAAATTATTTCTTTAGGTTAATAAGGTCGATTTAATTTGTTGCGATTACAAAAAGGAATAAAAATGGACTTATATTTTTGTGACATTTTTATGGTAAACTGTAGGTACATTTGTTTTACAAATATTAAATATTTTATTATAGTATCCTAAGGTTCTGTACTCTTGAACACAGATACACTTAGCAAGCAGATATATAAGTTAGAAGGAAATTTATGAAGACAATTTAAGCATCATCATCGTAATATCAGCCAATTTACGTCTACCGTTGGACGTAGGCCTCTTCCAAATGTTGCCACTTTATGCAGAACTTTGCCATAGTACAACTAGTAGTATATCTCGGCTGAATATTTAACACATAAACATGCAAGCCCTTGCATGTTTATGTGTTAAATGCCCACCTCCAGCTTTTTAATTAAATTTACCTACTTTCCCGCTCGTTACTGCGGCAAAGTCGCGACTGTTCACTCCGCAAAGCCACCTCTATCGTGAGCGTGTAGGTATAACTCGCGTTTCGTCCGTTTCTATGAAGTCGAAATACTGTAGGTATATCTTTGTACTATGCCTTTGCATTCCTCATCTATCGGTTTCCCGCCGTCCTAACTAGATGACACTACTATAACACACTACACCACTTATCATTAAGCGATAGCCAAAGTGATAAATCTGTAGCGACGTACCGTCGATCAGAGTCGTAGCCGTGTAGTTAGAGTACTAATAGTTAAACTTCATTCAGACCCAATAATAAAACGTTAAAGACTTTACTAAAGTACCAATTAATGGCAATACAATTTCTATATTAACCTAATTTTCTATTGTAAACAATAAAACAAGTTAAATAGATACAAGTTATCATATCACGGACACATAATGTTGCAAGTTGATGATATATCGTATAATATTTTAGCTAAAAAGTGTTTCGTTTAAAATAAACGATCAAACCGCTGATGCCAATATTATTTCTATCGCAATAAAATTTTAAACTTTGCTCCGAGAATATAAAATAAACCTATTAATTATTGGCTTTGTCAGTTATTTGTTTCAATATTCATGGCATAATAACAGTAAATATAAGAACGTGTCTATAAAAGGAAGATTTATTCCCAGATATTATAATATAATTATTCTTGTTTAATATAATTTTGTGTGCGGTATCATCTCTCGATTCTGAATTGATAACATTATAATTTTAAATGTATTGTTTTCTTGAATCGACGAATGAATCGTAAAGCGGTGGTTATTATTTAAATTATGGTTTAGATTATGTATCGTTATATAAGTATATATATATAAAATCAAGGTGAAGACTAAGGGTTCAAATTACAAGGGTTTCTTGCCTTTTAGGTGGTAAATTGTCGTCTTTCCTTTACACAATGTTAGGCATAGTTTTCTGTTTTGGTAGCAAAACATATACTAGTTTTCTGGATTGACCACTTTGGAATAATCTATATATACTTAATATTATAAAGAAGTAAAGTTTGTTTGTTTGTGACGTTGTAGGGGGTAATGTCTTGATGTACTGAACCGATTTTAAAAATTCTTTCTGTGTTAAATAGACAATTTGTCGGGGAGTGTCATAGGCTATATAATCACGCTATGACTAATAGCAGTGGAGCAATAAAATATGTTTAAAAAAGCGACGTTTTTTTTCGCCGCGCAACGAAGTGGGGTCAGCTAGTTTACTATAAAGTTGCCTATGGAAGAAGCTTTCCTTTTATAGATCATCCTAACTAAAGAGCATGTATGTCCCTGAGATTTATTTATGATCAGTGCAAATTAATTTAACACAGGAAGTTCAAGTCGTTTGAAATTTATTAGCAACCCTACAGGTTCATTAGAAACCTTAGGATGTGTGCCAATGGGCTGGTTGTTAAACCTGTAAGTATGGTTGCCACAATTAAGTACTCTTTTAAAACTTTTCTTTAAATTTTATTATTGACTAAGCAGGTACTTAAATTTCTTTCAAAAATCTTTTTAGTTTCTCCGTGTGGTGACGGAGTAAGAAAACAATATGTCACCTTCCAATCTCATCCCATGGGTGTCGTACAAACCGACTAAGGGACTATTCGTGAATATTATCTTTACGAAATAAAAAGAAGGAAAACTTAAAATCAAACCCTATACCAATCCGTCTGGCCAGCGTGGTATTAGTAGGTCAAGTATCCCTCCGTCATGGGAGGAGGCTCGTCCCTGCAGTGGGACATGGGCTGTTATGATGATGATAGAGTTACTAAGTTTTGGATTGGATGGAATTAGAAAATTTGAAACATTTAGTGGGTAGTGGACTATAGTGGAAATATCTCCCAAAAACAATCAGAAGTACATAAAAAATAATGTAATCTCAGTATTATAAGTATTTTTAAAGGCACTAGGTAATTTTACAGAATTGACTTTTGACATTAATAATTATATAGATCACAATTATTCAAAAAAATATAAAAATTTTGAAATCAATTAAAATACTGCTATATAAATACAATAATTATAATGTCATTATTTAAATTATTGTTTTATTATAATCATTAAAATCTTAATAACCATACGATTGACTTTTATCTTGTAGTTAATAAAATCACGCCACGCAATTTTATATTTCGCCATAACTTTTGATTTATGAAATAATTTTTTTTGGTGTATAAAAACAAAATATTTAACATTAAGTCCATAAACAGTTAAACATATTAGCGTAAAATGTTGCTATAAAATTTATAAATGTTTTTGAACGAAAAAATTAGCTATTATTGGTTTTCGCGAGCCTTATGAGGTAGTGAACTTTTTATAAAAGTCTAAATCAAAAATTCTGAAAAGTTAAAGAATGACTTTTAATAGAATAAAAAGAATTTTAATTTAAATAATTAATTAGTACCTACCTACTTCTTAAAATTAGTCCCTGTAATACACTAAAAAAATCATAACGACGGGTCCTACGTATACTGGTGTAACCCGCAAATTGACGAAAATGACTTTTTTACATGAATGGCCTTAAAATAACCTATTCTTTATAAATCAGTAAGAAAAAAATTAAAATTTCTTTTAGTTTCGGCGATACAAACTCGTAAACTGATGTAAGTAACACAATTTAATGCAAGGGGACAGTCAAAACTGATATAAGTTACTTGCATTAGTTTACGTAGTTACGATCCACGTGACGCGTGAGTGTAAGTGAACGTTGCACCAGTATGCGCGCGGCGACGATACAGCGCGTCCGTACGATACGGGTGTAACTGCGACGAACTTTACTTTATGTATTGAATTTCTAAAAATTATTCATATTTTTACGACGTTTTGAGTGTTTAAGATCAGTGAAAATAAAAATAATAATAAGTATGAAGCGTTCTCGGAGTCAATTAACCCAGATACTCCTGAAACTATTAAGGGTCTCAGATCTTAAAAAAAAATTGATATGTTGGTATTTGTGTCACTAACGTTTTAGAAAAACTACATAAAAAGTAATCCTGGTCCTCTGGAAAATCTGGAAAATGATCAGTGTTATAACACCTGGTAGGAGAATGGGTAGCATATTGCTAGTAAAGAACTATGGGGAATATTTTGAATAAAATTTTACACTTCATTGATTTTTAAATCTTTTTTATATATTTTAATAAATTGTGGGTAAATGAATAAATAAGCAGCTAAAATTTACGTTAGTTGTGAAGTGAAAGAACTCTTAGGGAGCAAATAAACTTAACATTTATAACATAAAAAAGTTGGTTTTTGCATTATTTACAAGTTAGGGCTTAAATTGCTTGCAGCTATAGCTACCACAATAAGGCAACGTTACTTTATAGATAATATAATTCTACAGATCCATATAGCTAAGACATTTTTGTTCAATACATAAAAAAAAATCTCACTTTCATAAATTTGTCATCACTTGTAACCACTTGTGTATTAGCACAGCCGCGAATAATACGTGACATTATGCAATTCAATCGATCTTGTGAAAGAGTGAGAAGTTATCACGGGAGAATTAGTATTTGACAACTTTTCCCAGTACATCCACTTGGAGGGACAACAATGTTTCCACTAAACAAAAAGATGGCCATCCTGCACGCCTTCTTGTAAATAAATAAACGTTAGAAGGTTTTATATATACGTAAACGTATCTGACTAGGTTTTTATTCTAATAGAAGTCTTATTTTTTTAAGTTATTTTTACCATTTAGTAGATTGTTGTTGTGGTACAAAATTAATTGTGCAATGTATATTTTATTTTGATGAGTCTGTAAGACAACTATTTAATTAGTCTTAGTAGTCGTACAGTTCTTACCTAAAAAGAATCGAACGTTTTGTTATAGATACATTTATTTTAATAACATGGTAAAGAAAGCACTGATTACTTTAACTAATTATTATTACTAAAAAGACGAAGCCAATTATATATTTTATTAAAGTTTATAGCTTGTTAAAGACTGATTTAATAATTTAATATCTCCTTAACCTATTAAAGATGATATTTACTATCAGAGCAAGAATCATGTTAAATTTTTAACATTTTAAAATTAAATGGAAAAGACTTCAGAAGTCATTATAAAAATAGTAAATACGTTTATTTTTACACATTTACCACTCTTAAAGTTTAGTCAATTGATTAGCTTAAATCCTTACGGTTTTGTTTGGCATAAGGTTGGTTTTGCTAATAAAAATCTCGCTAAACAGTGTTTAAAAAGGCCTTTATGAGTAAGGGGGTTAATGTTACACAATAAACGTGTTTTACTATTTTGTACGTTTGTTTGTTTCATTTTTCCATAAAAAAATCAAGTTCATGACCACAAAACTACATAAATTACTGGTACAACTAGTTTCTTAGTAGCTTGTAAAGTAGTGCAAGTGCTAAAAGTAGATAAATGAAATTATTTTCCCATATTTCGAGGTTTCATGATTTACAAATTACACTCATATGTATGACTAATAATGTGTATTTCTTTTATTTTCATTATTTAAAAACTAAGTCAGAACTTTGTAAACTAGTACAAGTGGTTACTTGTAACAGTTTACTTGTTTGGATACTTTGATCAAATCAAGCTAAACAAAGGCAAGTACAGCTATTTTCTAAAATACAAAGAAATATAAAAATATATTTAGTCCGGTTTTTTCCTTTCATTTCCAGGTATAACCTATCAAAATTTCAGTAATTTCTGTAGAACTTTGACAAAGTTATAAGCTTTTGAACCTTTGAATTGCTCTCCTGTAAACTTGTGTTTTTGCACTTATACTAGTCTACGTAGGACCCGTCGATAATGTAGAACACTTCACAAAAAAAAACCACTAAATCTAAAAAAAATAACATGTCCCATCACTCCTCACTGCTTAGTATAAATATTTAAATACTCTCACCCCATTGTGGCTTACTCCCACGATCCAGTAATCCTCTTCCAAACCATTATGTTCACAAAGTCGCCACCCAGAGATTTTCATAAATAATCTTAGATTAGTAGTCAATGAGATCAAAAAGGGGTGGCGATCTTTAAGTAACGTAAGGTAGTCTGTTTAACTGTAGGTTAGTTACGATGCACAGAGGTTTAGGAGCTTAAAACTGAAGGACGAATGCATGCTTTATAAGCATATCCTTTAAAACTAAGAAAATTAGTATTTTTGTTAGTATAGTATCCTAGCTATACCTCTATTTAGTATCTGTAGAGTAAAAGCTTTACTCCATAGTAAAATATTATGGGTTTATTCCTATAAACCCGCTAGGATATGCCTCTATGGGAAAAAACTCTACTATGGAGTACAGCTTTTACTCTACAGATACTAAGTAGAGGTATAACTAAAAATTGCATCTCCGTTTGGTGACGGTGTAAGAATACAATATGTCATTACCCCATCTCATCCCATGGGTGTCGTAGGAACCGACTAAGGGGCTATCCGTTAATATCATCTTTACGAAATAAAAAGAAGGAAAACTTGAAATTAAACCTTATACCAGTCCGTCTGGCCAGCGTGGTATTAGTAGGCCAAATATCCCTCCGTCCCGGGAGCATCTTTTTATTTTTTTACATTTAATGCAGCATCGTTACTTAATTAATTTCAATATAATTTAAAAATTAAATAAATAACTATAAATTCAGTAGCGGTAATCGTAACGGTAAAATAGTTAGCACATGTCTTTGTCTTCAAACTACTCTGTGGACATCAGTTAAGCCGACGCAAAACGCAAATAGTCTGTTAATGTGTTTACCGGTTACAGATTTAAATGAATCGTTTTAAGTAAACAAATGTTTGAGATTTAATGGTAGTACTTTGATCTACGATGAACATAATTTTAAAGTCAAATATGCATAACGGTAACACACTGTTGGTTTCTTATCCAACAAGCCCTTTCTCCAAATTAGTTTATAAAACAAAATTCGGTTTAAAATATTTAGGTTAGTTAAAAGAAAATAAAATACGAGAAACATTATAATTAAATTAAAAGAATATTTGACACGTTTTTAGCACTTATGTTTTTAGATTATCATCGGTATAACACTATTGCTTATTATTCATAGGAGAGCAAAATATGTTACTGTGTACTGTGAAAGGAGACGGTTTTTTTTGTTCGGCGAATAGGCCACCACCACAAATTGTGGCATTTAGCAATGAAATGCATATCGGTTTATTCCTTATAATCTCTAGTTAAACAGTCTGCACATATCAAAACTTTATCTAGAGGGAATACTCTGAAATACGAAATTCAAAACATGACTCTCGTGATAACGTAAAATCTCACAACAGCTATTGTCTAATAAATATACACTAATGAGGCAACCAAGACCTCTCGAAATAACGCAGTTTTTGCTGGCTATTGCTTGTAGATCTAAAATAATAAGGTAGTTAAAGAGAAACAATACACTATATATATGACACAAGAAATATTTATTACTGTTCACAATTATAATTAACACAGTCATCTCTTAAAGCAGTATTTCATCTTAAATAGACGCAGGTGGCTCAAGCTCACCTAAAAGCAGAGCCCAAGATAAAGACCACACTTTACACATCACAATGCACAGCAGCTAACAGTGACTGTACCTGTGCTCAATAAGCAATAACAACAGTATCCAGCAAGAGCAGCTTTAGTGTGTATTAAGCACTCTATCTAAAGATCCCATTTTTATAAAATATAAAAGTACAAATAAATCATGCATGTTATGTTATGTTTATTTATTATGGCGTCATGAACATAGTTACATTTTGCCAGTGTCAAGTGAAATACAGTACATTCAGTAAGTAAGAGTATAAGTTTACACATACAAAAAAAAACAACATTAAAAAGACGATGCTTCTCTTTTCATTGCCGTCCAGGAGAACTTCACCGGAACGCGTATGATGGAGACAGGAACAGCTTGATCACGACGCCGCCACCAGCTATTCACCAATCACTTGCATATTTAAACATATTTATTTACTGACGATGAACTTGCAAAACAAAACCGCTTCTTTTCTGCATCACAAAATCTTCGAAAAATCAATTTGTAAAATATATAAATGACAGCTCAACCTCTCGTCATGGCGTCCAGTCAAATTCTCCTAAATCATGCATTTATCTAATAAAATCTGAAACAATAACAACGTTGTCATGAAAATGTCAAACTGATTGAAACTGTACTACAGAGTATCTGCTATTGGCTATTATTTACGTTTCGTTCTACGATTATTTTTAAAGTACGTTACTTGATTATTGTAAAAAATAAAATAAACCTAAGAACGTTCCAAAACAAGCATTTTTAGGTGTAATCCTTTTTTATTATTATTTCATTTTTCCCTCATCGCTTAAGTATAATTTGTGTTCGGTTAACTATATTAAGATAATAACTATTTTTGTGAGTAATATGAATAATAAACATTACTGTTTAGGGTGGTGCGAAAAAAACCGTCTCCTTTCATTAAAACTTGACAAAGCCATCTAAAAATTAATTTTAGAGAGACCGTATCAAAACCGCAACGAAGACATATAAGTGAAGAACTAAGTAGGGTGTCTAATAAAAGAATTGAATCAATCATCGAAGAACTAAGTAGGACCTAATAAATGAATTGAATCAATCTATTATTGAGAAAGTAAAAAGAGTAAAATCAACGCAGTCTCGTCGTTCCGGGGTGAGACGTGCCCCGCATGTTCTTTGTCTCGTTAATCAAGGTATAAGCGCGAGCGGAATGCAGGTTCAATGGTATAATCCTGTATGTTTAGTAAATGAGCTGTGCTAGGATTCCATACAAATGAGGGCATAGTTTATATTTTCGATGCATTAAAAATAAAATAATCGAAGCAAAATGTAAAGCTTGATGTCATGTGGTGCCTCCTTCTTTTCCATGGGATCAGGTGGTTTAAACGTCACACATTGTCTTGCCTGAACCTCTGGCCCGTACGGGAGCCGCATGAACGTTGTGCTACCGAGGTAGTTTTTATGAACAGAAAGCAATCATAATAGGGTATATCTTTTGATTAACAGTCTAGTGATAACGAATACTAGTACTGGTATAAGAAATAATGGTTATCTGAAGCTTAATGATAGACTACACAAACTTTCAAGTCCTTGCCTTCCTGGTTACACACAACAGTAACTCTCTTGTCACAAAAATGATGTATATCTACGCCATAATTCACAAGTACCCTCAAAATCCGTACATAAAATCAAAACGCTCCATTTGCCTTCTAAACCAAAGGAAGCTTACGGTGGCTGCGCTCGAACCTATTTCCGCCCCGGACATGCCACCTGAAGGGGGGAGAAGGGGGGCTTTTTTAGCTTGTATCATTCATATGCTAATGTCCGACGGAATATTTGCAGTGGCCTTTCATAATCCCACTATCTCCATTGGTACGGAAGTGTTTTTACCTTTCTATAGCGTGATTTAGGAGGTTTTTTTTATAGTGGTTATGTTGTAGTACGTTTTGTGTAATCGGGGTGGTTTATTTTTTAAAGATTATGTATTGGGGGATGTTGAAAATGCTTGTAAACGATAAGGGATGTTTTTAGCAACCCCGCAGTCAATATTTTTTTTATTTTTAGTTTTACTCTATTAGAGAAATGTTAATAAATAAACATAGAATAATAGAAAAAATAGATATAGGTTTAATCCATTAAACATAATTATAATATTAGAAAAATAAATACTTAGGTTTAGTTTTATATTCGTTACCGTAAAAATGGTGTCTGTCATTCATTGCGCTTACGTTGAAGGTCTATGTGTACCTAATGTATAAAAATTTCAAGTATCCATATCATCATAACAGCCCATTAATGTCCCACTGCAGGGACAAGCCTCCTCCCGTGAAGGAGTGACACTTGGGCTACCAATACCATGCTGGTCAAACGGATTGGTATAGGGTTTAATTTCAAGTTTTCCTTCTCTTAATTACGTAAAGATAATGATCACAGATAGTCCCTTAGTCGGTTTTTACGACACCCATGGGATGAGATGTTGGTGACATATTGTATTCTTACTCCTTCTCCACACAGTTAAGTAGTAGAGTAGGCTTTTAATTCACCACCATGTGGGAAAGAAATCTGAAAGTAAGGCACATCAAACTTCTTTAGTTAGCAGTCTAAGTCCGAATGACTGATCAAGTAAAAACAAACTAATCAAGTTCCAAAACTATCATTTTCAGGAACTAAAATGACAGTTTTGACACTTGATTAGTTGATTTTTACTTGATCGGTCATTCGGAAACCGGCGGTAAGTCAAATGCAAGCAGAAAGAATAACAGTACAAATTAATTAGCAAAACAAATTAAGCGTTATTCGTTGACATTAAGAAAACAATTTTCACCAATTGCATCAGTAAACACCAACTTACGAATAGGATAAGATCTTTCTCAAGACCTCTATGTTAGCGAACTTAAATCAACATGTCTTTCAGACTATTCATTACCTACATTACGTTCACTTAACTGCACAAACAGGGACATTTATAACTGCCCACTCGGTTCAAGAAGCCGAATGAAAACTGCTAAGTCCATTAAACAGACACTTGTGAGATAATTATATGTAAATGAGTCAATATAAGAAATGCTGTTGCTTTTTATTTTTAATTGTTATATATTATGGGGAACAGATTTTTGTATTTTGAACCCTATTAATATGAAATAACATTGTAATCAAGAAATTGCCTCAGCAGTGATTGTTAACAAGGAATGAAGAGTAACATAAGCTACAATAAAAACTTAACTTGTAATTAAACCCTATACCAATCCGTCAGCCAGCGTGGTATTAGTAGGCCAAGTATCCCTCCGTCATGAGAGGAGGCCCGTCCCTGCAGTTAGGCATTAATGGGCTGTTATGAATGAATAAGCTGCAATTACCAAGCTGAAATTGTCCTTTTTTACTACTAGAGACAAGTAATGTTAAATATCACTTCTAAGTGGCCATTTACGACACCCTAAGAATGTGGCAGATCTGATATTAGAAAATTGCAATAAAAAAAATCTTTATTGTTATCTCTGTTATTTGAGAAATAAAATCTTATAGTTTTTCTGTTAGGTGACTCTTTAAACACTCACCCTCTTACTCATAAACGCCTCTTAAGTTTTAGTCAATTAATTAGCTTAAATTCTTACGGTTTTGTTTGTTATAAGGTTGATTTTACTGATAAAAATCTCGCTAAACAGTAATTAAATTTAAGAGGCGTTTATGAGTAAGGGGTCATTGGTTTGAATAAGTGGAAGAGTTATTTGAAAAGTAAAATTTTATTCACCGAGATGTTTTAGTAACAATTATTAATTTACGCAATTGACAACAGCTCACAAAACAAACATATCGTTAACAAAAATCGAAAAATATCTATTCATCATAAATAATGAAATCAATTTAATAGTGCAATTTTAACATCTCACTTATTTGAAATCAAAGTGAGCAATACAAACAGAAAATCACTCTATAAATCTGCAAAAATATTCTAAGATAAACACGGAAAAGGCGCCGGCGGTGGTGGCATCGATTTTTCAAGTGGCTTCAACGAAGATTTACCGATTTGGATACGGTATGTCCTAAAATGATATTATCATCTAAATAAATCAATCTATTAGTTATTAATAAAGCACTCAAGAAGAAAGAAAACATAATAATATACAGGTATAGTGGTTTTATTTAAAGTTTTTTTTTTGTAGGCACTAGACATGAGTTTTAGTGCCAAAGAAGTAATTTTAAAAAAAACAATAATTGTTTTTGTAAAAATTAGGAATATTGTATGCTTACTTACTAAACTTTTTATATAGAAATCTAGAAAATTGTAAGTAAATTTATATTTTTATGATTTATTTACTTCAAAATGTAAATTACTTATAGCTAATAAATCGCCACACAAAAAAACTGTTAACATTATATAAAATAACATGTCAATCTTGCCTTCTCCATTGCTTACAAGATCCATGTAAATACCAAGATCGACGGTAGCGCGACAAACTTGTGCCTCCGAAGGGAAGTTATTTGCATAAGATCTTAAAACAGCAATCGGCTGATCGCTAACATTTTAGCCTCGAGTCAACAGACACTTCCAGTTGAAATATTTACTCTACAGGCACAGTATATGCTAGCATATTAAGGTAGCGATAAAATTAGTTGTTGGGTATCTTCGGGACTGTTATCTACAATTTGTTTTGTTTAGAAAAGTTAATATTTATACGTTGGTCTTATCTATGTAATGACAAAATAAAATGCATATACCATCCTATTTTTTTATCTCTCGGTCTCAAAAGAGCTGAATAAATTACACTATAGCGCAGAAATAAGATCTGCGAAAGAAGAAACAAAAAGGTCTATTGACCGAACAAAAAAAATAACGAAATAGTGGCCAAAATGATTAAACCTTAGCGTTAATGCTGCTACGGCCCTAACTATCTACGTCATCGCAGTACTGATATTCTGGCAGGCTTAAAAGCTCGGACTATTTTACATTAAGAACATAATGAATTCCTACCTTTACATAATAAATCAGTCAAAACATCTAAATACTAATAAAGACAACAATATCTCAGTACAACTTAGTAAACATTGTAATTGTACAAGAAACACGCGAGATGGCGTGACTGTGCACTGAAGTTAATATTAGAAATGGGTTTTGGCTTAAAACTAATATGGAGTGGCACAGCTTGTGCTTTATGTTGTAGTTGTTTAACAAAAATATTCTGTTGTTATATTTTACTAAAACGAAGTCGACTACTTGCAATGTTTTACACTCATACCATGAATCTTGTATGGTATGATAAAAATACCCAACCTCGTCTACAAAACTTATCGATATCCGATTATAATTTTTATTTGTCTTTCATTTGAAAGTTAAGACCGTTAGTTTTTATTACATAAGTGATTTTTGTAAAGTGTATTTTTTTTAGAAACTTCTTATCATATTTTAATAAAGGTTCTATGGCCTAGTTTTTCAGTAACTACGCTTTAAGGAAGAATTCAAACAATTGGTCAAGTAATGCCTGATTTTAGTAACCAAAGGTAGAAAATAAATCGATTAAAAATATTTGTATAGGACTCATTTACCCCGAATTCGAGAACCACCTGCTATTTACCTTAAAGCGCCATCTAGAAATAAAAAAGAAAACAAAAATTACACAGAAGTTCTTCACCGTATAATCTGCATTTCAAAGCGACCTATATGCCTGAAAATGCTCTTCACTAGTAACTGATAGCCAATCCCACTTATCTAGATTAGCCTTTCATAGATCGACTTCGTACAAAGCCGTACGTAACAGACATAAGAGATAGTACAAATGGGAAGGACGAATTTCCTAGTAGTATCGAAATATTTGGTTTTGTCAATAGCATTAAGATAAGCTATAGCAATTAGCTTAGATTAGTTCTAATTGCCAAATAACAGTTTATCGACCTAAAAGCCGCTATGGGTTTCAACTTAATGCCTTCAAAAAATATTTGGCAAGCAGAAACCACGGACCGAACAAGATGAAAGTCTGATGGAAGTCTAAAGGCCTTTCAGTGGGACATTACAGGTTTTTTTTATTTAAAAGGCAAACGAGCCAGCAGTTCACCTGTAAGTGATCACCTTGGACACCCGCAACAGTAGAGGAATTGCAGATGCGTTCCCGACCTACTATTATTTTATTTATTTGACTCCGAAAACAAGATCTGGTCGTATATTTCAGACCACTCCGTGACGTCGCGGTCCCTTAAAGTGAGCGCCATGCATGAGGTCGTGGATACGAATCTTACGTACAGAATTCTAAAGAAGCTGTTTCATGGATTTGTAGAAAGTTTAGTGTCTCTAAAGGAAAATAGTTGGATTTTGTCGCAATTTAAGGTTTTATTATGGTTTGTGATTTATTTTGATGATCTCACAATGGATTTATCTTTTTATTTTCAGTATACTACATCTTCCGTTAATAAGTAATTCTGGCAGATATGAGATGCATGCATCGGTATTTATTATGTTACCACAAAATGTTCACAGTATATTGTACGTTGGGTTTATGAAGAATACTTACTTATTTTTCTTTCCTATTTAGATCATGATTTTTAACAAGCAAGGCCTTTCACAGATATGACCAGCCTATTGCCACTTCCACTTGCTAATTGTACGAGCCTAAGTAGGAACTTTACGCAGGACCGAGTTCTGTGGCGCGTGTGGGGAGAGGCGGAGTGGCCTATGTCCAGTAGTGAACTGCAATAGGCTAGTTGATTGAAGTAGTAACTTTGGTTCTTTGATAGATAACCTTGTTTCATATTTAATCCTTGAGGGAGATGCCGAGCATTGCCCGTCCCATAACACTTTTGAACTAACAGCTAAAACTTATTCGTAACAATTCTAAACAAAGAAATTCCTTTTTCATTTAAAATAAACGATTAGATCTTTACTTTTAAAAAAATCTGTATATTTGTCATCCTTGGCAGAGGTAATATTTTTATTAAAAAAATAACCTTTTTATAAAAAACAAAAGCTTATACTGAATTTAGCTTCTAAATTAAAATATAATGCACTGAACCTATTTACTACAACCTTCTAAGCTTAGAATCCTAGACAAGCTTGTAATATTCCTATCCTTAAGTAAAATACATCAGAAATGGTAGAAATTTATCAAGTCTAGTCATCTTTTGAAAGTTTTGAAATTAATTTTGATACCAATTTCTTGCTACTCTTAGATTAGTTCAGACCAGACGGTATTTAATTTTGAAATGACAAGTTTATTTATGATACCAGATAATTATTATCTAACTGAGACATTTTGTAGGATTAAACAAGTAGTAACTTTAATATTTATTAATTATTAGCGGTGTTAGAGTTTTGATAGAATATTTTTTTTTTTTATATATGATGGGAGGCAAACGAGCCAGCAGGTCACCTGATGGTAAGTGATCACCGCCGCCGCTTGTCACTGCTGTGTTTCGTCCGGTGAGTGAGAGTCCGGTAGCCCATTCCCCCTCCCCTTCCTCCTCCCCCTTCCTCCATTTACTTCCCTTATAAAAGGTCGACAACGCACCTGTGATTTCTCTGGTGTTGCGGGTGTCCATGGGCGGCGGTGATCACTTACCATCAGGTGACTTGCTGGCTCGTTTGCCTCCCATCATACAAAAAAAAAAAAAGGGGGAATGGGCTACCGAACTCTCACTCACCGGACGAAACACAGCAGTGACAAGCACTGCTATTTTACGCCGATTTTCTGTGAGAGGGTGGTATTTCACCGGACGAGCCTGCCCATGCGTGCCGCAGCCAAAGACTGACGACATGGCTCTACCACTCGAAAATGATTAAAAGACAAAGTATTGTGTTTATTTTGGTATTGTAGCAGGGATTTTATTAATTTTCCGTGTAGTGACGGAGTAAGAATACAATATTTCACCACCCCATCTCATCCCATAAGTGTGAATATTATCTTCACGAAATAAAAAGAAGGAAAACTTGAAATTAAACCCTTTACCAATCCGTCTGGCCAGCGTGTTATTAGTAGGCCAAGTATCTCTCCGTTACGAGAGGAGGCCCGTCCCTGCTGTGGGACATTAATAAGCTGTTATGATGATGATGTCCCTTTCACGGATAGTCCCTTAGTCGGTTTTCACGACTCCCATGGGGTGAGATGGGGTGGTGACAGATTGTATTTTTACTCCTTCACCACGCGGAGAGCCTATGTCTTTTTAACTACCAATTAATACTGCAACAATAGTATTGACATCATGCTTATATTTTTTTACTACCTTTGTTCCCAGATTTCCTCATATAGAAAATCAGATAGTACAATATGTATAAGTGAACTCATAACGAGCAACAACTAACACTACAAGAATACTGCTAATACATAAATTGTACTGTTTTGTGTAGGGTTGCCAACCACTATAACAAAAATGTACTTCTATATAAATTAATTAACTAGCCTATCTCTGTCAATTGCTTGACATAGGTCCCTCCCATCACGCGCCACAAAACACTGTCCTGCGCCTTCCGCTTCTACACCACCAGACCCAGACACCTGTTTGAGGTCATCGGTCCACCTAGCTGGTGGCGTACTACACTACGATTGCCGAGTCGCGGTCTCCACTCTAGGACAAGTTTGCTCCAAAGGCCATCTCTTCTTTGTACATATCACCAGCCCGTTGTCACTTCAACTTGCCAATCCTACGAGCCATGTCGGTAACTTTGGTTTATTGTCGGATAGCCTCGTTTCGAATCTACTCCTTGAATGAGAAGCCGCGCATAGCCCGTCCCATAGCCTTATTTATATGTATGATGTTTTTTAATAGGGGTGACAATATTATTACCAAGTGATAAATCCCCTTTAAATAAATAAAGATACAAAAACAAATACTTAGCTAGAACTTATTCTTAACAATTCTAAACCAAGAAATTAAAAATTTAAAATAAACGATTAAATCTTTAATTTTAACTTTACCATAATAACGAATTTCACTTCAGATAAGAACATACTTTAAGACTTCAAACTAAGATAAATCCCTCGATCTTCGTATTGACAGATCATCTATAGAGTTGTCACTATGTCCAAGTGTTGAGATTGGTAACAATAACACTGTAAAATAACCTTTAGTGCATAAAACATAAAGTATAATTTTCAGCAAAAAGTATTTCATCCAAGATAATAATTTAAAAGGGGAGCTACTAGGAATGGCAACTATCCATCATTTTGCGAAGGAATTGTATTAACAGATATTTAAAACGAAAACTTTATAGTTTAATGGTTTCTGTGAGATTGTATTGGATTATAGAAATCTGGATAAGAAAAAAACAGTACTTTTTCATTTCGCGTGTATTTTAATGTGATATGGACATTATGCCAAGCCTCTGACGTGGTTTAACGACTGCTATCATTTTAAGGGCCACTAGCGCCGCCAATAGAAAAAATTCATAATTCGAAAATAGGATAAATTAATAATGTAAAATGTTGTTAACAAAGTCTTGAGAAAAGGCAATAAAGTATTTGTGTAACACACTCAACACTTTAAATGAATGTTTTTCAGTTAGTTTAATTTCGCATTTGAAAAAGATCGGCCGGTTTTGTTTATAATGCAATATTTAATTAATTACATAATATAATTAATACATATAATTAATACAAATACAATTAATACATTTGAAGTACGTAGAGGTAAAAAAAAAGTAAAAGTCTGAAGGGACTTTTTCATTCTTTCCATTTTCAGCTTTTTTATTTAGCAGCCTGTTTAGTCACCTTTATAGTTTAAATTTTCCTCCATCACTGGAAGCCAGAACTTACTATATTTATGACATAAGAATCGTCTTTTACTTTCTGCAGTTGTAATATTTGAGTTTCTTATTAGTATAATAAAAAAATCTTACAATTTAAAGTTAAAATGAGACTTCTCGAGTAAAGTATTTTACTTGACAATATTTATTTTAAATCGCCGTATAAAATAGTGTTATCCCTGGGCGTTGTTTCTTCTTGGGTCGACTTTTTGAAACCATTGGACTTTTGTTTGTAAACCATAGAATAAGCCGAGCTACACGGATACGAATGTTTCCTTAAAAAAATACTTAGAACTTCTGTAAAATATAGTCAACATTTAAAAAAAAAACGTAAAAAGTTTTATCCCCGTTTAACATAATCCAAGACTTGAAACATTCTCGCTAAATCTATTGATGCAACGTCACTGATTCTCAAGTGATTTATTGCGTTCTCTGTGTGGAAGTCAATAATATCCATTTCAGTAATTACTGTAGAGACAAGACCGATGTTCGAGACCGCCGATGAATACTCTGCGGTTTTGTTTTAAAGTTTTTACTATTATATTTTGAATGATGAATGTATTGCGCGGTTGAAATGTTTCACGGGTATTCTGCGGTGTTGATATGAATATCATTTTGTTTAAGATTAATTTTAAACGGTAATGTTTTAAATGGATCTGGGGTATGTTTATTAAAAACATTATTATTGATGACATGCTTTTATATATAAATGAAATTAAAAGAATTTTGATTGGCTGTTTATGAATGATTGCAATTAGTATTTTTTTTTGACTTACATGTACTAAGTATGTCAAATCACTTCAAAATCCCCATACGTTTGAGAATCGCTAATCTATTTCTTATTTTTCCCTTAAAATAGAAAGAAGCTCTTACACCAGGGATTAATCCCTGTGTCGCGGTAGTATTAAGTACAAGGTAATAATCTTGATTAATATCCATATCTATCTATATGAGCATATGGACGTCCACTCCTGGACATGCATAGGCCTCCTGCAAACGTGGTGATTAGTTTCTTATTTATAAAATACTTTAAGTAATTATAAAATAATGAGGAAAAAAATAATAAACCAACCTATTCTTAAGGATCTTACGTGGGAATCCGCAAACGGTAACCAAAGTTTTCTGCACAGTAAAGTCAAGTTGAAAAAGATACTTGGTTGATAATTGGGGACACTTTTCGTTCTTATTTTCTAGTAGGTGCTATAACTCTGTGCTAATTCATTTAATTTTTTAAATTAAGTGTTTTAGTAGTACCTAAATAATAAACTTTAAATAAAATACTTTAACTGTAACATAGCCAATTGTAAATGTTCCATAAAAATATACAATTCCAGCGCAAGCGCAACCCTAAATTTTACGCGCAATTTTAAATTCCGAACGTCCATTGTTGTCGCCTATCCTCTCCTATATCGGCCATATTTTATTCCACTTAGCTACCAGATTGAAAAGACCTATGAGAACTAGAAACTGGATCAGAAATTGTAGCGAAATTCTTTAACTGTTTGCATTGTGAAAGTTCAATATAAATTGGTTGTGTAATCGCTGTAATGTTGGAACCATCCTTGCCCTAATAAGGTGTGGTTCTACATAGTTCTCGGTTTTGGTATTAAAGATTAGCTTTGAAAATTATTGTATTATTGAAAAAGGATAGAAATCCAGTATGGCTGCTTTAGGAGAATGTGATCGTAACCGTAGACTGGGTGATTTGTTAAGTTATAATATTGTATTTTATTGTGTGAAGATTATACTGAGTATGAAGTGCACATTTTCTTTTTAACGGATGTAGGTATATGAGATTACTTGATATTAAGTAGGTATTTTTGCGTTTTCCTATAGCTGATTTGTAGTTACTAGTAAAGGGAACATTAATTAATTTGTGCTAGTTATCTCTGGCTGAAATAAAATGGATGTAATAAAATAATTTTAGTATTTTCATTAAGGTTACCTATTCTCTTTGAAATATTTAGTTTTATTTGACGGCTTAAACTTCTATAATATTCATACACTCTTATGTTTAGTTCAATACCTCGCACCAACATTGTTCAAATACATTATAGAAAAATATGTAGCTACATGCATTTTTCTAATCAGTTTGGTCAGCCAGGACAAGACCCTTAAACCTATAAATAATTTTAAAAAAAAAGTTATTGCCACAAAAATATACAATGTAGTATAGAAATGGGCACTGACTTTGAAGTTTTAATACAATAAGTAGGTGCTGATTCCTAAAGCGGGACAAATAGGCTCGTATCTTGGGAGACATTGTTCAGTCGAACAAAAGTTTTTCAGTACTGTTTGTACATAAACACTATTCATTAATTGGGTGGTTCCTATTGAATATTTACTGCAGTAGTCCCCATACATTTAAAGATTAGTCTTGTTAAGTCCATCATAAAATTTCAACAAACATGCATAACATTAAAACATTACCTACACAGATATTTCGACAGCGAAAAAATTCACGCATGGCATAATACAAGGATTGAAACGCCAAAATTTCATAAAGTCTACTTTTTTTTTTGTACAACGCACATTCTCACGCACAAATAAGTGAACAAAAGGGTTCCATGGCCGCGCGGTGGCGGTAAAATTTTGTTTTATTTTTTGACAAGTGCCATCGATACCCCCATTGTTCTGGTCTGCCTTTTGGATTTTATCAAAGGTGTTTGATTATAATAATGTAATAAAAATAATAGGTACAAGGCTTCGAGATGAAAACAAAGCTCTTTTGTAAGCGTGAACTTTAATATTATTAACCGATTAGAATTCGGTTGTGTTTGTGTTTAATGTTTGCTACCTTAGGTTTTAGTTACTGATTTTTTAACACTAAAGAATGTAGATATGCAATACAATATTACAGAAGTCTGTACACTACTCTTCTTCAATAAAATAACAAACAATTTTGAATTTCCCAAGCATTATTGTTAAAAATACCGCTACAAAATGACTCATGTCACAAAAGCCATTAAAAATAATAATGTCTGTTTACAAAATGGTTCTCAATGTTGCCAATATCAAAAGCTGAATTCGGCCATTCATTAAAATGCATGAACGTTCGTATACAGTAACATGGTAACATTGCGATGTAAGATGCATTGTTCAATTCAGAAAATTGGAATGTTTTATATTATCGATGTAAGCGACGCTACTTATCTGCACAGATTATATATTTTAAAACTTGACGGTTGAATGCAGAATAATATTTTATATTTGGGTTAACGGGAAATGAATGGGAAACGCTTTTGACAACCGTAATCCTTATAATGGTGTATATTAATTACGGCAGTTCATTATATCAATGTATGGGTATCATCATAGCAGCCCATTAATGTCCCACTGCAGGGACGGGCCTCCTCCCATGACGGAGGGATACTTGGCCCACTAATACCACGCTGGCCAGACGGATTGATATAGGGTTTAATTTCTAGTTTTCCTTCTTTTTATTTCGTAAAGATAATATTCACGGATAGTCCCCTAGTCGTTTCTTACGACACCCATGGGATGAGACGAGGTGGTGACATATTGTATTCTTACTCCGTCACCACACGGTAAAAGTTATATGCTTAAACCAAAATACGAGACTAATAAACTGTTCCTTTTTCTTTAATGTATAGCAGCGATTGCAAACAATGGTCATCAATGGATGACCATTGAATTTGCTGTCTGATCTTCTTTACTGAACTTTTTAACACCTTCGAAACCAGAAGATGGAGTCCAAACCAGCTAATTACTTCTAAGAAAAATAAACAAATCAGTTTTTTTTACCAGCAAGCGTTCGCTCGCTTAAGCATGACATACGGTAGTGACATTATGTATTCTTACTCAGTCACCTTTCGTAGTATAATGTCTCTCAACATTTAACAAAAGAACAATATTCTTGCGAAACTAAAACAAAGTTTAAATCGTTTGACAACCATAGTCGAAAGTTTAAAGTACTTTGAAGACATGCAAGTTTCTCAACAAGTAAACAGTAATCAATCATGAAGAGATTGGCTGCATGCGGAGATACTTAACAACGAAGATCGATCTGTCGATGCAGTAGCTGTTTTGATACAAACAGTTTAAGATAACCTATGGTAACTATTCTAAGAAAGTTTCAGAGTGCAAGTTGTATCAAACTATTAAAGCTGTCGTGTTTTACAGTTAACAATTGCGTATGGTTTGTGTGATCCACAAAATGATGAAAACAATTGAAAAGAGTTGTCACTGGTATGTGACTGTTGTACCTAATCTTTTGTTATAATATAATTGTGATTGATCCCGAGGTAGAATGTGACTAATTAATACTCATTGTATCCCCGCCGGACACGTCGTCCCACTGATTCACTCTTCAGCTGAAATACTTGTAAGGCGGTATGGTATGTACTACGAAGTCATCGATACAGTTCGGTGGGATTGTATCGACATACCTACATCAGTTGATAATTACCAAAAAAGTACGAAAAAACATTTTTTACAGTAAAATAATAACAAATAGATACTCAAATAAATGCCACAGTTTCCAAATGTCAAATTGACGAAAATCACTGCAACATACGTGCGCCCGGGCATCCGAATTCGATCGCATCGGCATAAGTTTTTGACGTGGCCGATTTTCGATTATTTTTATTTTAGTTCTTTTTAGTAAAAGGCGAGGACAATGTGGACTGGGCGGAACGAATAACTTGATTTATATTTAACCGTGTACGCCGCCGGCCTTGCATCCAACGCCGCTACTAATAATAAGTCCGTGTGTACAGTACCTTATATGAGCATTTCATGAATTTATTGAGGGGCTTATTTTGTGAAATTTTAAGCTGACCTTTAAAGACAATTTTTGATACTGTACTTTATCTTATGAATAAAAGTTATAATTATAACTTGACATAATTATGGTTTTATTATTAATTGTCTATTATAACAGATAAGCTTGGTTTAGTCTTAATTATCTCCTTGCAATTGCACAAGTATAATATAAAATTATTTTTATCAAAAGAAAGTTCAAGCTTTGTGGTGCTCCATACAAAATGTATTTAAAAAATATAGTCAACAAACAAGACAATAATAAAAAATTCTTTCGTATTATGCCAGTCAATTTATATTTCAAAGCATTCTGTTTCAGGCGAAATGCCTGTTAAGGCAATTAGTGCCAGACTAGATTCATTCCATGCAGCGTTATTATTGAGTAATAGCGAAAAAGATTTTATGTCCCAAAATCAAGAAAATAATTGAATAAAAAATGAAATTGTATGTATACGAATAGGTATTCTACGTCATAAAAGCGAACTAGTTTGAATTCTAAAACAGAATTGAGGTTGAAAAACATTTGTGAAAATATTACTCAAATTCTGACCAACAACGTTGCATTTTTCTGTTTCATTTTCGTTCGTCAACAACCTGCCACAATGCGATGTTGGAATTGGTACTCAACCAAAAATAGCACACAGCAATTATTTCGTTTGACAGCCAAATAGTAATTGCTGTCGTAAAACTTAAGGATAGTACAATCATTTACTAAACTAGAAAATCTAGGAAAAACAGTGAACTAAACATAATATAACATGGCAAAGCTAAACCCAAAATAAATGACAGTCGTAAATTTTCTAGATCACTAATTTGACAAAAACAGAATTTGTATTTCGAATGAATTCCTTAATTGCAGTATCATTACCACAAAAATACTAGCCCCCGGTTTCCAAATGACTGATCAAGTAAAAATCAACTAATCAAGTGTCAAAACTCTTGTCAACCTCTCATTTTCAGAAACTAAAAATTAAATGACAGTTTTGACACTTGATTAGTTGATTTTTACTTGATCAGTCATTCGGAAAGTGAGTCAAATCATTCAATAGCACACACATATTAGAACATTCAGAATTAGTTGCAAATAATTTTAAACAAGCAAGCAAACCCCAACGATCAAGCTAGTATACAGTAATACCATGATTTGTTCAACACTATAATGTAGTGTAAGAGCCTAAGCCATGCATTTGTAGGCGCAAATGTTGTTCAATTGCTTTTATGGAGTCCAGTGTTGTTCTTGAAAGGAATTATGGACAGTTTCACAGATTACGTTTGAACTTAGTCTCTGATTTGATGTGGGTTTCACTTGATTTAATAGTTGGTAATAGGATACATTATTTAATATGGACAAAGCTTATTATAATAGAGTAGAGTTTTATCAAGCTTTCAGTTTGCAAAATAAATTTTCTTGTTTTCAAAATACTTTATTTGTTTACGCAGTAGTAAAAATCTACCAGTACCTATAGTTAGAAATTCAGTAGACGTAATTAACTCTATTTCTTACCAAGCATATTCAAAAGCAGGCTAAAAGGATACTAACTGCTAAGCAAAATTTATCTCTGATTGAGGATTAAAACTATACAGAAAACCAAGTAGTGGTGCATTTTGGCAGTAGGGTGGACGAAATCGAAATTTTTTTCAACGTGTAAATGAATACTAGAGACTAACACTCCTACTCATAGAAGCCTCTTAAATTTAATCACTGTGAGATTTTTATTAGCAAAACCAACCTTATACCATACAGAACCGTAAGAATTTAAGCTAATCAATTGACTAAAATTTAAGAGGCGTTTATGAGTAAGGGGGTGATTTTACAGTAATCATTTATGGAATGACAAGAGTTGACACCAGAAGCAAATCAACTTCTATATTATTCATATAAACATGAGACCTGTAACGTAACAAAGAAAGAAAAAAATGTATCCCTTTACTGTAAGCACAATAGAATTCATTACAGTTATTTATAGTTCTGCCTACCCACATGTAAGAAGTAAACAATGATCTGACGTCACCCCACACAGATAAACGAACGGAGACAAAACTCGATATTTTAACGAGAGCTTTGTTTTAAATTTATAATGCCACCTTCTGTATTCAACACTCGGTGACTACCAATTTTGCAACAGGAATGTATAAGAGAAAGCCGATGTTGCTGCCAAAGTATGAAACGAGGATTTTAAAATGACAATTTTAATTCTACTGATGAATAATAGACTTCAAGATCAAAAAAATGATGGATGATGATGACGTAAATGTTGAGATGACTGGAAACAGAGATGAATGGAAAATCATGCATATTGCGCTGACCCTAAGTGAATATGGGATAAGGGCAGAAGGAGGGAGATGATGATGATGAATATAGACTTCAAATCTTATCAAATTTAAACTCTATCTATGATAAGTTAATACATAACGTACCTTAAACAAATCATGGGCAAAATATCAACTGAGTAAAATATATTATGCATAATTCTATCTGGTTCTCTCAGCTATGTTTTACATGCATACTACTTATAGATCAATGCATTTATGGTTAGTGATAATAAAAGCAGACGGTAATTCAGTGCTGAGTTCGACTTTCTCATAGTCAAGCACATCATGGCGGGTACTTTGAACATCTATTTAAATTAGTTTGTCATCATAACAGTCAATGGATATCCTCTGCTGGGCATAGGTCTACTAAAATTAAATATTTGCACAATACGCAACCGTGTGCCTCCGTCATACATCGAACTCCCGCGCCACCCAATGCAGGTCGTCGGTTATGTCAATAATACAATAATGATCTTTAAAATTCAAAAATCCAAACTTGTTATCCATGTACTTCCATTAAAACTTCCAAGAAGTGACAGCATTATTAACAAAAAGGCAAACAAAGTATTCAAAATTCTTAATTACACACTCATTTGACAATCTTATTTTTTAATTTAAATAAAGCACTGATCATTTAGTTGTTAAAGAGGTTTATGAACGTATATTTTGTTCATAATTAAGATATCGAGATGATTGTGCGTGCTCATTGAATCCAGTTAAAGGTCGCAGACCTCGTATGGGTTTTATTTTAGCGGATACATGGATCTGCGTTTTGGTACGGTTGGCAGATAATTTGGTTTGTTTTGTGTTTTTAGATTGTTGCTACCCAAAAGAAGTTTAGTATTTTAACTTATTATATTTTAAACTTATTGTTATCATAATTATGTGGTGACGGAGAAAGAATACAATATGTCACCACCCCATCTCATCCCATAGGTTTCGTAAAAACCGACTAAGGGACTATTCGTAAATTATCCTTACGAAATTAAAAGAAGGAAAACTTGAAATTAAACCCTATACCAATGCGTCTGGCCAGCATTTAATTTTCAAAAATAGTTTGATGTAAATGTAAAATGAAAAACAAAATCCATTAGAGTTTATAAATACGAATGTGGAACAAATTAGTTCATTAAAAGGGGTGTATTAAATTTTATAGTTGTATAAGAACAAAATAGTTAGGTAACTATTTAATTTTTTTTTAAATAAGTTAAATAAAAGTAAAATAATTATAATACAATTAAGATATAGTTTTGCATTTTAGAATTAAGGAACTGTTTACCCTCATGTGTCTTTTGTTATAACGTTCTTAAACATGCCTTATATTTTACAACTTCTTTACCACATTTTGTTGCACCTCATCCCTCTGAGAGCATAAGGATTTTCTATATAACAAAAAATAAGTATCTATCTACTTGTCAAATAATATAAGAAAATAATCATGTCATAAATAAATTAAATAAGTTTTTCACTGCTATCCGTACAACGCACTACAGTGACGATATAATGCAAACCGGTCCAAGCCCACCAGAGCGCCCTACACAACACATGCTTGTACACCTCATATACTTAACATAAAGGTATTTTAACACTGCTCATATCAAAAATAATATACGTAGACCGCCCTGTAACTCATCGAGACTAATAAATTACATCAATGACATTAAGCAATGCGATGTTATAATGTCTTATGCTTGTAAAGGATGTGTAGTTACTCCGCCTGTTGCTAATCTATTGTAACTATTTCATATTATGTGATGTTTTAATCATAATAATAGCCGTTTATGTCCCACTGCAGGGTCGGGCTTCCTCCCGTGACGGAGAAATACTTGGTCTACTAATACCGCGCTGCCCAGACGGATTGGTTTAGGGTTTAATTTCAAGTTTTCCTTTTTTTTATAACGTAATTATAATATTCACGGATAGTTCTTCCTTTGAGAAAATCGGAAGTGCATAGCTAAGTAAATTAAGGTTTTGTATCAGTGTAAAGGATAAAACTACATTAGCTTAACAAAGAGAATTTTAAATAAGAGAGAAATGCAATGTATTTTTTTTATCTTCTCTTCTTAAAAAAAGACAACTCCCGCACTAGGGATCATACCCTGTGTCGCGGGGACTTTTACAAACATCAATTAACGGACACATAGTTTATGTTGGTGCATTGCTTTAAAAGTAAAGCAGAATGAATTATACTTTCTTTCTTTCTCGTCAAATTAGTTTAACTACGTTTGTGTTAGATTGACCATCCTGTTTTGTTACTTCATAACAGCCCACTAATGTCCCACTGCATGGACGGGCCTCCTCCCGTGATGGAGGGATACTTGGCCTACTAATACCACGCTGGCCAGACGGATTCGTATAGGGTTTAATTTCAAGTTTTCCTTCTTTCTATGTAAAGGTTATATTATTCAGATAGTCCCTTAGTCGTTTTCTACGACACCCTTGGGATGAGATGGGGTGGTGACATATTGTATTCTTACTCCGTCAACACACGGAGATGCTTTAATGTATCTATCTTATTGTAGGTCGGTATTTTGCATTCTTTGAAAGACTAGAGATTTTTTCCTAGCTGAGGATTTTTTCAGATTCGCTGGGATTTGAGAGTTGATCAGAACACTGTATAGTTTTAGTCGGTTCTCTTCCAAGATCTGTATGACACTGCCGTTTCTAAATATCGTAAAGGACGTTTAGGATATCTAGACGATATTAAAAGGTGAGTTTAGCATAGAGCCTAAGTATCTCCGCCACGCCTCCTTAATACAACTCTAAGATGTAGTAGCTAGTGAAAAGCACGCAAGTCGTCTATATCTAGTAAGTATGGACAAGCGTGAAACCTACCGTTAAGCAAGAATTCTATGTATAATATATATGTATTTTCAGTAAAAATGCGAACTTGACCTGAGGTAAAAAGGAAAAGCGTCGGAGGTAACTGCCAAATTTGTCATCACCACAAAATAGAAATTTGAAATAAAGCTATCATGTCTGTTAGTTACCTATAAAGACTCATATACATAGTATAAATAATTATAATTTAAAACATACGTAGTAGGTACGTGATATTCATACCACTATAATAATGTATTAAAATACCATGTCATCGATAAGCTGTTTTAATTTATGTGCTCATTTTAATAATGGAAAGCATACTACATACATTAAAAGCAATATTGCTATTATTCTTGTTTGTTGCCGTTTTATATTATGGTGTGTATAGCTCATAGTTTACCACTGATTATTTAGAGAGCGTATTTAAGTTATTTTATTTTTGTTTCAATAGCTTCTAATTGAACAATGGGTTATATAGCACGAATAACTAATATTCAAGGCCTTAACTAATATAAAGCTTTAAAATACAGATTAAAACCATTCAATCATAATTGAAAACGAAATTGCGTAAATATCAGAATCGATATCACTGCTTTCCTTGGTGCCCGTTTTTAATTAGAAAATTATGGTTTTATTTATCAAATGATATTAAAAAATATAATAATATATATTTGCTCTACAAATACATCTTAGAACAAACTAAAAGACCGGATTTAAACTGATCATAATATTAGCAACGATCTTAAAACAACGTCCCTAAAAACGAAATACAAACAACATTCCAAAAAAATCCTTTTAATTTCTCGATAACATCAAAACGTTAGTCCTAAATTAAAACGTAAACAAAAAAAACAATAAAAACACTTTAAAGACAAGGCTTTAGTCACAAAAAGAGGACAAACAACAGCCTTTAAATCTCACATTAAGCCCGATTTACACATCCACAAGTACAGTAGCGAGTTAAGTAGTAAGTTGTTGATTAAGTTGATTTAAATAGATCTCCATCCTATTTTTGGCGAGTTAAGTTGGCAAGACGCTTATGCCCGATTTACACATCGACAAGTACAGTGGCGGGTTAAGTAGTATTTTAAGATTAAGTTGATTTAAATAGATCTCCATCCTATTTTTTGGCGAGTTAAGTACGAAGTAGCCCCCTCTCTCGCGTCTCGCCAACTTAACTTGCCAAAAAATAAGATGGAGATCTATATAAATCAACTTAATCAGCAACTTACTACTTAACTCGCTACTGTACTTGTCGATGTGTAAATCGGGCATTAAGAGGGGGCTACTTCGTACTTAACTCGCCAAAAAATAGGATGGAGATCTATTTAAATCAACTTAATCAACAACTTACTACTTAACTCGCTACTGTACTTGTCGATGTGTAAATCGGGCTTTAAACAAAGCCGTGATATTTTCAACACTCACATATTAAATAAACAAATATTGCTTAATAACAAAAAGCTTGCGAATTCTCGAAAGTAAAACAAAGTTATTTACAATATCAATTAGAAGATCCTTTATAAAGTTTGAGAACAGGCTATCACATTTCTGTAATTATTTACTTATTAAAGTTATAATTTTGTTTTCATGTAAGGGAAAGTTGTGAAGAAAATTAATTGTTTATTATTGTAATTAACATAGATTTAATAACAGTTTTGTAAATTAGATAAGAAATTGAATATTTATTATCTTAACTTATAAATAATACACGTTAAATATCTTAAACCTTACACACAACTAATTATAGCAATATTATAAACATTTACCCCCTTACTCATATACGCTTCTTAAATTTAGTCACTGTTTAGCGAGATTTTTATTAGCAAAACCAACCTTATGCCAAACAAAACCGTAATAATTTAAGCTAATCAATTGACTAAAATTTTAGAGGCGTTTATGAGTAAGGGGGTTAGTGATACTGTCTTTAAGACAGTTTCAATCAATATCTTCAATATTGTTATCCTTTTATTCCATACCGTTGTATCAGATAGCGTAATCTAACACCAACTACATTGTATAAAACTAGGAACGAGAGGTATTGATTTTAAAGTTTTATGAAGATTTTAAGTGAAGATTTTATACAAAAGTGTAGCTAAGCTGTGTTCTTCAAAAATAGAGATATGTGTCGGTATACTACTAATAGGTCTTTTCTTTTTTCGCGTAATGGTATTCTTCTTCTTCTTATGCCCGATTTACACATCGACAAGTACAGTAGCGAGTTAAGTAGTATTTTAAAAATAAGTTGATTTAAATAGAGTTACATCCTATTTTTTGGCAAGTTAAGTACGAAGTAGCCCCTTCTCTCGCGTCTCGCCAACTTAACTTGCCAAAAAATAGAATGGAGATCTATTTAAATCAACTTAATCTTAAAATACTACTTAACTCGCTACTGTACTTGTCGATGTGTAAATCGGGCATTAGAAACAGAATGGATTTTACATAGAAGTCGTAATTACTTCAATCAATCAACTAGTCTATTGCAGTCCACTTCTGGACTTGGACCTCTCCCAACACGCGCCACAGAACTTGGACCTGCGCCTTCCGCATCTAGTCCGACCCAGAGACCTTTATGAGGTCGTCGGTCCACCAAGCTGGGGGGCGTCCTACACTACGTTAATTACTTAACCAATTAAAAAATGTTTTTTCTTTAAAAGTTTATGTCATACACCCCCAAGTTTACGTCATAAAATATTTATCAAATACGTATTTTGATACTTTTTAAATGAGACTAACTACTCAACAAATACTATTCTTGACTACTGTCTATTAAAAACTTGGCGTAAAAGAATATTTCTCTTTATTTACCGAAATATCATCTACAGATAAATTTACCAAATAAATTTATGACAAAAAACCGTGACTTTTTTGAATTTTTGTAAGTAAATAATTCAAATAACGTACTCAAACATAAACACTATTTACGTAAGAAACAGGAAAAAATCTCATAAAATTCCATATTTATTACAGAAGCCGAATAAAATCTTTTATTTGTTAAGGTTTTGCAAAAGAAAAGCATTTCTCTGTATTATGTAAATAAAGTGAACAATTTAAACAAAATAAATAGGTACTTATTCCTATTCCGTTTCAGCAAAGGTAGGCAAAACATTTCTGCACGGTAGGAATAAAGTGAGCGAACGTATTCCTGTAGATACGGAGTTGTGTTAGAATATTTACTTATGAGGCAATTGTATTCAGCTTGAATAAAGCTATAGTAATATAGAAATTCAATAACGTTTATGGCGATTCATAGAGGTAATAAATAGTTAATTTGAATGTGAACTTATTCTAGATTAACTCTATTTATTAGAGGAGAAGCTTTCGCTAGATTCTTGTTATTAGATGCTCTCTACCCACTACTCCTCTAGTTGTTTATTGGAAGAGATCACTACTGGTAAACGTTTTAGATACTATTCATCCACTTTTTCACCCAGGCAAGTAGGTGCGTTGGAGTTCTTAAAGATAGAAGAATGGTTGACCCTATCTGTAAACTAAGAACACAAAATGCAATTCATGCCTGCTGGGAAAGGTCTCTTCGCGTGTCGCAGGAAAACTTAGCGTTGTAATACCATGCTGGCCAGGCAGATTGGTATAGGGTTATACGAAAAGCACATCTAAATACCTAGGTACAATTAGAACACCTCAAATTAAAATACCTTTAATTTAGATGTACCCCATAATCTTAAATTTTTTATCTTCTTTAGTTTTCGTAAAGATAGTAATCAAACTTTTCATTTGTTGACTTCTACTATGTATTCTGACACAATTACTACAAAAGGGAAACGAACAATCATCATAACAGCCCATTAATGTCCCACTGCAAGAACGGGCCTCCTCCCGTGACGAAGGGATACTTGGCTACTAATACCACGCTGGCCAGACGGATTGGTATAGGGTTTAATTTCAAGTTTTCCTTCTTTTTATTTCGTAAAGATAATATTCACGAAACGAACAATATCCATAGTATTTATAACTACACACTATTACTACGAGTATAAACATTTTTAAGATATTACTACAAAACAAAACACAAAACAGTCGCGTACGAAAACATTTGTATAAATTCTCAACAGCTCATTTAAAACTATACCTTAAATACATTCAAATATGGTTTATTTCACATCGGATGTGTTGGTTTACATTGTAAACAAAATGACAAAAAGTACATAAGTCCTTAATCACTGGTAACAAGACGTCTTAATTAAAGAAAACTGAATGTTACCGAACTTAAAAGAATAAATTAAACTATTAACTGTTGCATAAGACTTTAAAAGATTTATTGTTGTTATTTTTCACTGCATGACCTTAATTTAGGGCCATATTAATTATCATATCATCATTATTTTAGCTCATAAAGGTCCCACTGCAAGACTTAGCTTGCTGACTGTTTTCTGTGTATTATTATAATATTTATGTATTTAAAGTATTTTAGTATATTTATCCGTTGTCTAGTACCCATAGTACAAGCTTTGCTTAGTTTGGGACTAGATGGCGTTGTGTGAATGTGTGAAGAAATAACATTCCAACTTCCTCCTTTAGCCGGGTTTTACGATCCATAGGATGGGATAGTATGGTGATAATGAAAATTTCAAGTCAGTCATCCCACGGACAAGTGAAACGATCCTGTACCAATTCATTTAATCGTTGAAAAAGGGCTTCCTTGTGGTACCTCGTTTGTAAGCTAATAACATGATTAAGCTTTAATTTCATGAATCAAAAATGTATTTTGGCATTAAATTAAATAAATAACTTATTTTTTTAACTATTGTCCACTTTTTAAAGTCGGTTAACTTTTTGGTTTTAAATGTTAGATGCATGGGAATTATTTCATTTATTTAAAAAAAAAAAAAAAAGGGTGTCTTCTAAATTTTGATTACATAAATATCAACAAAATAGGTTAAATAGGTTTGGTTTTAATTAAAAGTGAACGTAATGGATAATTATTACATCATTATAATAGGTACCATCGATCTGGTTGCACTAATAAATAATAATTAGCAAATTAAAAGTTATAAAGTTCCTAATCAAAACAGCTTTCTCAATAAAATTAATAAAAACAAATACAAAAAATACTAACACACAAAGATACTTAAAACCCAAGCCCAGAAATACTAAAAAAGGAGGTTCAAAAATAAAGAACGAATAAAACGCAAATCGTTTTATTCACTTCACTTAGTCCACCCATATTATTAAACCGTAAAATGTTCATTATCGCCGAATTAAACTGCACCTCCCACGCTTATGCAAATATTTAAAAAAAACTGACTTCATTAGCCAAACCTCAGGATGCTTTTAACGTCTCAATTAAATTTGGAAACGAGTTTCGGTAAAAAAAGTTGATTTCTTAATCAAGTTTATTTTTGGAAGAATGGCTGTCAAAATCCAGAAAACGGTTTTAAGATTTTGGTAATCAGCACTAAGGATGGCCTTAAAAAGTAGTCATGGTTGGAGTTTTGATGCAGAGGAAAATTTTGCTTCAGACATGGAGTTATGATGTAACAAAAAAATTAAATACAAATATTACCCAATTGAGAAAATCTTGTTTATTTTGAAGTCGGTTTAAAATCCATAATTTTAACTTCTAAAACCCTTCTCAAAATCGTATCTTTTCAATATTCAATTAAGCACCTTACCTTAATACCTGACTACTTATAATAAAAAGTATTAATAATAATCTATTATTTGACGACCTCTGTGGCGCAGTCGGTCCTCCTACGGTCGACCTCTGCGCAGCATCCATGTAATAACATGGATGCTGCGCAGAGGTCTCGGGTTTGATTCCCGCTCAATGTAAATCTTTGTGTGTATGAACATGATTGTTTGCATTGGTCTGACTGTTCTATGTATAATATGTTCGTATTTACAAGAAAAAAAAAGTATTTAAGTATGTTTATCCGTTGTCTAGTACACATATTACAAGCTTTGCTTAGTTCGGGACTAGGTAGCGATGTGTGAATGTGTGAGGATTATTATTTATTTATTTATCTGGATTTTCATACTTTACCACTATACCATTTCACAAACACACAAAGATATTTTTATTTTGATAAGCAAAAACAAAAAAAAATATCTTTCATAAATATTATGTATTATTAATACACGCTTAAACATTTGAAATCCTCGCCTAATCAAATCTTATCCAATTAATGCAATTGTTTATTTAAAATGCAAGCACCTGCCGCCAGTCTTCACCTGAGACCTTGTTCACCTTAACGCCCCTAAACCCTGCAAATTAAAACTAAGTTTAGCTGCCATATATTTTGTATTTAAAATCAAAGTTGTACCTTTCTAATTATCTCGCCATCTCTTGCAGCGGTGTCTTTTAGTTGCTTTAGTCAAATATTATTATAAAGAAATTACATTGAATAAAAATATGAAGGCTAGCGCTAGGTGTAAGGGATGTATGGGTTCAGTTCACTTATTGATGCTGAATTGAAGAGATGTTGGCTGGAAAGTAAGAAGCATTGACTCGTGTCAGGTTGGACGAGCTTGATGACTTGAGTATTGTACGTTATTGTTACAGGAATGCACGTGCGCCCGAGGACGGGCGATTGTCAGTCCGGCCGTGAAGGCGCATCCCTGGCGCCGCGCCGTGAAATAAAGCTAACCTTTTTCCTTAGATAGCGTTAAACCTCCTTTAACGTTGATACTGATTTTATGAAAGAAACATCCAAAATGTTCGGACGAGAATGTCAAGGAGTCGTCATTCTAGCAGAACGTCATGAAAACTGGGAGAAACTACCGAACCCGTGAGGCTGGTGGTCCATCCGGTATACATGAGGGACTGCTTTAGTGTCCGTGTACTAGTGCAGTTTCAGTATAATTATTTGTAAATATAAGTTTACGTTCTGTAAATCCTGTTTATTAAAAGGTAATAAACAACCTGACTTTGACTGAAAGATGAGCGAGGTTGACACCGACGGCCCTATCCTCCCGACAAATATAAATGCTAAGACCTTTGTTGCTTAAGTGGCGCGATGTTTGCAGTAGTAGCTGGCGTACACGAGAACGTGGGTCCGAAAACCCACACAGGATAAATCTTTAAGCGATTCACAAATTGTCTTGTACTGAGTATTGATATGAATTGTGTGCATTAAATTGATGTCTGTAAGTTCCCGTGACACAAGACTTGATGAATAAATAATAATATTATACATTGAGTCATCATATTCATAACAGCCCATTAATGTCCCACTGCAGGAACGGGCCTCCTCCAGTGATGGAGGAATACTTGGCCTACTAATACCACGCTGGCCAAACGGATTGGTATAGGGCTTAATTTCAAGTTTTCCTTCTTTTTATTACGCAAAGATAATATTCACGGATAGTCCCTTAGTCGGTTTGTACGACACCCATGGGATGAGATGAGGTGGTGACACACTGTATTTTTACTCCGTCACCACATGGAGACGTGAGTCATACCAGCTGTAAATAAATTCTTAATTTGAAGCTTAAAAAAGTGCAGAAGCACTGCTTTTAAATATTAATATCGTAATTAATTTACAATTTAAGTGCAAACTCCCGGGTACAGTGTCTCCAAAAAGATCGTATCAGAGTAAAGCAACGCTTAATGGGTTAACAGTATCTTTGAAACATAAAGTAAACCTCATTTTCTGCGTGCTTCCTATGTACATGTAGATTAAACATGAAATGTGACAAGATGTTAATGTTTTATTTTAATTGTTAACAGTATAATTTCTAAATATATTGTTAAGAATAATAAAAAATGAGTTATAGTTAATATTAAGAGAATCAACGATCTCACAGTCAAACTTCGCAAGCAGATTTGTGAGGCAATATAGTTAACAATTATGTGAATCTTTTAAATGCAATAAATAAATGAGTCATCCAAATATTTTGTGTGTACCACCTGTAAACATTTAATTTTTACAAACAAAATCGTAAATTCGCAATTTTAAGTACTTAGTAAAACAATATTTTTTGCATATTTACAAACCGCTATCTTGCTCCAAACTAACTTACAACTAAAGGTACTAGATAACAGATATAATCACATTATAAATAGAAAACGTCCAGACCAATGCAAGACACATGCACACAAAAATTTGCATTGAGCGAAACTCGAATCCGAAACCTTGCAACAATGGATTTATATCAATAGTTCACATTTAGTTACTAACAATATATTAAAAAAAACAAGTACAGTATTATCTAGAAGAAAGTATTAATTAGCAGTATTAAGCGAGAAAACTATAGCAGTTGATAGCCGCATTGTGTGGCCAGCCAGCCGCTATCAATGTCGATCTCCTGATTAATAGCTCTTGCTACATCGAGATAGTCCCTTTAATTAATTAGATGTACCTCAGCTTCCTAAGGTTTAATGATATCTTCATTTCGTTGGATTTACTGAGTTTGTTTATTGCATGTTGGTGTTTAGAAAGTTGAGGATTTAGATTTTTGATGTTTGAAAAAAATGGCAGGCGAATGGTCGCGGGTTTGTATCCATAAATTGACTCTCAGTCCAAAAGAAACTGGAAATCGGAACGAAATAATGGTCTGTAAGGATGTTTAAACATAATTAAAGTTTAAACAAGTAAGATTCTGACGGAAATCACGAATACAGTCCAGAAATAAAAGTCAATGATGATTAATAATGAATTTACTTCATGACCATCCTCTTACCGGTGTAGTCAAATTCTTTATAGCACTCGTTTTTAAACACCTAATATCATTGAATACAGAAAAGATACGTAACGGATGTTTGCATCAATCACAATGTAACAGTTCGCTATGCGAAAGAATACATCCATACATTGTTAAACAATTCAGGCTTTTACACGAAAAACCTAAATAAATTCGAACACTGTTTTTCCAAAAAAAGGTTCTAAATTCGTTTTACAAAGTACCTTTTACTTCTACATAGGAAACAATTCGAAATACTTTTAGCAATCGTTGTCAAAAGGGTGTCGAACCTTGTCGAAACAAATCAATTGTCAGACCGTGTGTACAACAAAGTTTCAGGATTCGAGCAACGATTTTCAATCAAACTACGGTATAAAGTTTTCAGGTAGATATCGGAAAAATGTAATGAAAGAGGTGCCATGTTACTATGTGTGTGTGTGTTTTTGTGGTCATGTATTTTTAACTAAATTCTAAAGTAAAAGAGATTCTTCGTGTGGTGACGGAGTAAGAATACAGTGTCTCACCACCCCATCTCATCCCATGGGTGTCGTAAAAACCGACCAAGGAACTATCCGTGAATATTATCTTTACGAAGTAAAAAAATGAAAACTTGAAATGAAACCCTATACCAATCCGTCTGGCCAGCGTGGTATTAGTGGGCCAAATATCTCTCCGTCACGGTATGAGGCCCGTCCCTTAAGTGGGACATAAATGGGCTGTTATGATGATGAAAAGAGATTCTGAATTCGATTAGTTTGAGACCACAACAAAACCAAAATACAGGTAAGTTGCATGCCGTCTTAATCTAGCGCTTACATTGAATACCTGCATGAGAATGTAACGCTTTATTTTAAACATAAAACAATTATATGATTTCTGACCAGCCCAGACCTCATAATCTTCGCAAAGTAATAGACGAAATATGGATAGCGTATACAGATATTTGTACGGTCAAGTACTCAAGTATTTAAACATAATATCGATGCGCTTTCGTTTCTCTTCTATATAATATGCCGTGCCCTACAGAGTCCATAATTGTACCTAACATTATTTTAATAAGAACTGTAACTAACATTATGGAGTGAAAAATGAAATTGAAATACTTCTATTATGGCGAATACTCCAATTCAGTTAGCGCAAGCATCGAGGTGCTAATTTTATCCATTGCAAACCTAAGCTTTATAAATAACTTCACTTGCAAAAAAAACCATATTATTTCAAACCCATAAACTTCTTATAACATCGCAAGATACCATATCATCAACAAAGTTGTATCTAACAACTTTTTGTTTGCTTGTATTATAAACTGAATGGCTGGTTCACAATATAGATATAAATCAAATGGCAGGCACTGAATAAAATCGCTTATATCTCGTTTTATCGGTAGATCGCTTGCTCCTTCAAATTATAAGCTTACATTCTATGATAGAGGGTGTTGTTTTTATATGATAACATTCTTATTAAACTGTTTTTAAAAAGCTTATATATAATTTAGAAAGTAAGTAAGAAAGAAAAGGTATAGGTATTTTCGCTTAGACTGTATTTTGCATACTATGAATGGGTGAAATATAACATATTAATTTCATAGCAACTAACCTTTTTGAGTGGATATGGTAACCAAGCTTTTTACAACCACAAAAAATGTTATCAGGTAAGCCCACGGAACAAACATCAAGATTTTTGTTCCGTGTATCAAGGTTTTGGTATGCCATATTTAAGACACTGTTCTGACTAAGGCTCAGTTCAGGCTCATGTCAGTTGATTAGCATTTTAGTAATAAAAAAATGTTTATGTACCACTGCATGGATGAACCTGCTTTAGTGACAAAACGAACCTTGGGCTATTAATACCTCGATGCCCAGTTACAAGGTTTTAAGGTACTAGTTGTTACAAGTTTAAATATTAAATAGTTCTCTTTCTTAGGTTTTCGTTGATGAAACTGTAAAAATAGTCGACATTTATAACAATATAAAAATCTACCAACCCGGTTTCATCACTAAAAGTAAAGAATTTTCTGGTGATGGAATATAAATAATTGAATGTCACAACTCTATTTTATCGTATTGTGTCCTAATAATCAACCAAAGCAGAATCTACGGTAATAACGTCTACAAAAAATAAGGAACAAAAAAACCTAGCCACTTTGTTATTAAGCAATACATTTTGTAGAGCATGCTGTATATAACGCCAGGGGCTCTAGTCATCGATGTCCGCCGCTTGGCTGTAAGGTGTTATTTTTGTTCAATACTTGTTACGTAACCGTTCCCAGTATATTTACTACAAAAATCCGGTCCCGGAAGCTTAGTTCATGGTTTTAAACTGCATATACGAAGCTCGCTATATTTTATATGTTTTGTACTTTTTGTTTGCTATTTATTTTTATTACTACTTAGGGCATTTAAAATTTCATAAATATTTTGTAATAGAATCTATTTATATGTTGTAAATATTTTAACATACAAATGTGGAGGTCGCGTTGACGTAACAGCAACACGCCTCCAACGAAAAGGGAGGATCCTCCGACCAGACGAGGGTGATCGTGCCTGGCGGGCTAACTGCCCAACAGTTGATTTTAAATTATCGCGATTTGTATACATAATACAATTTTTACGGATCTTACTCGCGGTATATAAAAACCTAGGTATTTATATTACTAAGTATCTAGGCTAATTTGTATATACCGCGAGTAAGATCCGTAAAAATTGTATTATGTGCCCAACAGTTGTTCGTTTGACGTTGTATATATGCGGAATCGCTGTGCGAATGTTGATATCTCGATTCAGGATGTATCTGACATCTGTTGATGGTGGGGGGTACTGAGATAGTGTAGGTGTTCGCTTGAGTAAGTCGTTAGAGGACGCTACACAAACAACAGTTCAATGCCTCGGTGGCAAAGTGGTCGTAAATGGGGCTGCAATACACGAGGTCGCGGTGTCAAATCCCACGCAGTTAGTGGTCTATTGTGGCTAAACTATATTATTATTAACAGTCTTAAATATTTTTATTTCCGATAGTTCCTTAGTTTTTTACTATGTATAATATGTCTTTGTAAATACATACATATATACATAGAAAACACCCAGACCAATGCAAGCTAAGTACCGGTAATTTTTAGAATCGCTCGATTTAGTTCACGCTAACTTCATTTGTCGCATTATAAGATGGAAGTGCGCGGTTTGAAACACTTTATTAGTATAATGCTAATTAATAAAGCTATTGTTGCAAGTTAGTCTAAATATTAATAGTGTTAATGTATTTTTACAAAAATGACATGAAAAACGAGCTAAATATTTAGTGAAATTTACCAAAAAGGTAAAATATTCATTGAGGAGGGTTGATAAAAAGGACGAGATTCCGCTTTATGCTGCTAAAAGAGGTAATTTTAACGTGCTATTAAATATTATATTGTATGTTAAGGTATATAAAATATGGTTTATAGAATTTACTATATTATTTTGTAAGTTTTAGCCGCTTTTATTAAAGTTCGTGTAACACTACGCTAACTGTTACTTAGCGTAATGTAGCCCGATCGGATTTCGTTCTTCAATTGGCCATTCACTAATTAGCGACTGTATGTTTTATATTATGTCTCGTATAAAACTATGTTAAATACTTTATAGACAGCATATTTGACATTTTTAAATGTAGGCTTAACCCTAGATAACTAAACATTCGTCCAGGCGACTACGCCCTATTCCGAGAAAGCTAAGTGCACCTGTTTCCCCGTGTCCTGCTCCCGCCAATCTTTGTTTACCTTCCTAATTCGTGCAATTAGTCTATTATGTGACATAATTGCAACTAACCGGTTATTAGAGACTGACCTAGGACCATGTCGTCGTCTGGCTGACGAAAGATTAGTAACTACGCTAGTTTATTTCAACGGTATGTATGGAAATTATTTATGTTTTCTAAAATGTATACACATGTTATATAAAATGTTTCTTTTTATTTTTGCTTTTGATTATACCTACACTACATTATTTAGAAGTAGAAGTTGTAACAAAAAATAATATTTTATGATATATTTTAATTTTTTCTGATTTATAAAGGTACATTATATGCCATGATTTTTGCCTGATATGATTTATATTAATATTTTAGGTGAATTTGATAAATAACGATCAACAAATACGTTAGTGTCTTACTTAATAAAAAGAAGAGAATTCAAATAATTCAGGCTCGCAGACAGAGGATTAGGTGGAAGAGGAAATACATCGTCGTGACTACGACAGCGATGCTAATTTTTCAAACGTTTTTTTAGATTCAGGGAATGATGACAAAGGACACAAATTATATACTCTAATTAGTCTGTTGATAAGGATAATGTTACTACTTATTTTTTTCAAACTTCAAACCAGGATATTCAATGAGAGCTTTAAATAACCACCGATCCCTTGATGAAAAAAACAAACATAAGTGGTTGTCTTCACTTCTCTCTTATGTATCTTTTATAATAATATTAAACCTAAATTCAATGAATGCCTATGCTTTCTATGACTCATATAGCTTAAGAAATAAAAAGCAATTTATATTACAATGGTATTTTGTCAGGAAGATGGGAAACCAGCAGGTCGAACCTTGGTTAAGGGTGCGAACACATATACTGACTTTGAGGCGTGATATCAAGGTCATGATAAACGATATTGTTAGTGATTCTTCTGATCCTGAACCTCCTATTCCTACTGATAAAAACGTGCGGAAAATATGTTATTTATGTCTATCAAAATCTAGCAGAATGACTAACCATTGATGCGAGTCATGAAAAATGTCATTTTTGGGCCTCACAATAACGAGGCATATAATTACTGTGCCGAAAGGTTTTTATCGTTTATTTTTACTAATAGTACTTATTATTGAACTAAATAATTGTGCTATGTAAGAAATTCCTCTTTTTAATAAATACTTTTTATAAAATTCATGTTTTATTGCGTAGTCCGCCTGACGAAAGTTTAGTTACAACGTAACTACAAATATAGTTTAGTTATCTAGGGTTAAGTTTAAATGAATGCATAATATATTTTAGAGTAAGCAATGTAAAGCAATAAAAATCACACTTGTTTAGTACTGTTTCCGCCCGTAATACACTACGCTGACTACTAGTTAGACGTGTGTAGTGCGTAAAATAATATCGTGGAATTAGAGGTATATACGGCTAACTTGCACTAAATTAAAAAATATACACAATTAAGGAAAAATATAAATGTGAAATAACTATAAATAAATCAAATATTAATCATACAAAATTTCAAATCAATATAATTATCCTTATTAATAAAAAAGTTATCGCGTTTTTCCCTTTAAACGCGTCTACTGTAAAGTTCACTTTTATGAGTTAGCTTAGCATAAATTGTTGGTGTCGATTTTATCTTTAGGATTTTGTATAAATCAGCTAAGGTCTAACCCTATTTATATTAGTCTAGATGTTTGCTTTATGTTCATGCACTTATAGAATTACTTTAAGAAGAAATTGAACCCGTGAATTTTACGTGACAGCAAAAGTTTAAGGCTATTAGACAGAGATCACTAAGAGACGACAACTCTACGCCACAGGAGGGGCATGTTACGGGGTATGATTTATTAAATATACATGATGTCTCCACCTCATCTCGTCTCATAGGTGCCATACAAGCCCACTAAGCGAAAATTGCCATATTAAAAATAATAAAATGTAACAATGAGTCTTGCTAGAGTGGTTATTAATAAGCCAAGTTAACCTTCGTTTCTACAGATGGACTGTCCCTGCATTACAACAAAATAAATAAAATAAATATCCCTCACACATTCACACAACACCATCTAGTCCCAAACTAAGCAAAGCTTATGCTATGGGTACTAGACAACTGATAAACATACATAAATACTTTTTTTTGTAAAAATATACATATTGTACATAGAAACACCTAGCCCAATGCAAACAATCATGTTCAGCAACACAAAGATTTGCATTGAGCGGGAATCGAACCCGAGACCTCTGCGTAGCAGTTATGTTATTTAACCAGTACGCCACAGACATCGCCGAACATAAAATAACTGAAATGAAATGAAATGTTTAAACTAGCAGTAAGTAGGTACTTGATTATCCTTTAGAACGCATGGCTAAACAATTTTACTCTGTCACCGTTCCCACGTTATTACAAACATAAAATAATAAGGCTTATTATAGCAAAATCATATTTTCCTTTTTTATTCTTAACGTATAAACTCTAAGTAAAATTACATACAATATGAAACTAGCTTTACGGACTGAGTCGAGTACGGCCTATTCAAATAGATTCAACTAGAATAAATATGTCAGATAGCAACTTTATTTATTTATAACTGCGCTATTATTATTTATTTCAATGTACTCTTATTCTTAATATTACTGTAATATTACATTTTCTTGCATGGTTGGGTTAAATGGGATGTAAGCGATGTAACAATAGTTAACCTTATGTATAATGGTTATGTTAGTTTAGTAGAACAGAATGGTTTTGGAATGACCTCGATCCGAAAAAAGAGAAGTGGGTAGATACCTCACGCGATTAACTGGCGACATCATACAGGTTCTCCGTGTGGTGACGGAGTAAGAATACAATGTGTCACCACCCCATCTCATCCAATGGGTGTCGTAAAAACCGATTAAGGGACTATTCGTGAATATTATCTTTACGAAATAAAAAGAAGGAAAACTTGAAATGAATCTTCAAAAAATCCGTCTGGCCAGCGTGGTATTAGTAGGCCAAGTATCCCTCCGTCACGGGAGGAGGCCCGTTCCTGCAGTGGGACTTTAACATGGACTGTTATGAAATAATACTGTTAGCGGGACGTAAAACATCACGTAAACCATTAGGTGAAGGTCTTTGTTGAGCAGAAGACGTTCTAAAACCTTAATAAAGGCCACTATAAAGATTCTTCAGATAAATTAACTAACCATCGTCAACATGAAAATTTTATCCAAAATTCTGAATTCCTAGATACTTGCTTTGAAACTTTACACTGTCTACTTGGACTAGAGGTGAGTAGAGGCCCTCTTAAATTTTTCTCACTTAAAATAAAAAGGCCCGTTGTAGTTTGGCCCGTTGTACCTGGCGCCAAAAAGAGAAACCATAAAAAAATAATTGCTTTCCGCCTTAATTCCTGTTTTTGTACTAAGCTTATAAATATATTATAATATGTATTGTTGATCAAAGTAAACGTATTACCGCTGTTCTGACCGGTTTGGTATTTTATTTGCACAAATTCTTATAATTTTTATTTGTTTAAAATCAACAATTTCGTTGAGGTCGTTGACAATTTTAATTTTATCTTTAACTCAAAAACAAAATAAATAATACACTTAACACCTACGCTATCAATACCGTATCCAAAAACCAGCAGATTTATTATTTTCGCCAATTCAATGAATTACGTTATACGGGATGTATGAATAATGGAGAAGGCAACATTTCATGACAAGTTGTGGCTAAACTGATGCGAAAAATGTGACAGATGCGTAAAGAGAGACCATTATTTTTCTAGTGATGATTAAGAAATTTATCTAAGGACACGGAAATTTAACCCTTTTTTCTGGTATGATCTTACCATAAATATGAGAATCTCTTCAGTAAGAGCAATGTGCACAGCGGTAGTCAATACTCCCACAGTACCTGCTAATCCAACTCCAAAGTGTTCCGAAAAATGATACTGAGTTTAAATAGGGGAATTCGCGGATATCTAGTGAAATTGGGCAGCGCTTAACAAACAGGTGGGTCAATCTTGTCGTCTGTCTTCCTAAAAAGTCCAATGTTTGCCTGGACTGCTGGGAGGTACTAGTGTGGATTTTGGCTTACAGGAGTTTTAGAAATAATTTTTTTGACTTAGAATAAATTTGCGTTCTTTTCTTATTAGCTAGGTGAATCCTCAGTCAATACTCTATACCATATCCAACATCTTACTTTTCACAACTTCACGTATCTCTCTGCATCGTTTTAAAATCATTTATCATTCCAGAGAATGATCTTTCTCTCTTAGATTTATTTGTGTCCGTATCGCCACTCCCCTTTGTAGCTCTGTTAATGGCTTGAGATCTGCTGAGTCAGTATTATGTAATATTTATCTGATAGCTGGTTGAGTATTACCTTCCTTACATGGTCGGTCAAGATTTACAGCTCTTGATATTCTTCGTTTAATATTTTTGTTCTTTCAGTGATTATTGGGAACAAGGTTTTTAAAGCATCAGTCCTGACATCATAACAAAAATGCATCAATTGTCAGGAATTGACGACCTCGGTGTCGCGACGGTAGCGCAAGTGGCTGCCGTGCAAGAGGTTGTGGGTTCGATCCCCACGCAGGACAATAATTTGTGAGATCCACAAATTATTCTCCTGGTCTGGGTGTTCTTTGTGTTCGTTAATTGATGTTTGTAAAAAGGTCCCCGCGACACAGGGCATGATCCCTAGTGCGGAAGTAATAAAAAAAAAATATTTGCCTAACGTGCCATATTATATTGGCTAACTCTCGTTTTGAAATACCAAAAAAAACCAAAGTAATTAAATCCAAATCCCCAATGCAAAACTATAACATCAACATAATCAACAAAGGAACTCTTAAATAAATGGAAGTAATCCAAAACTGCCCCAAAATTAATACAGACATTATTAAACAATCAGGACCCGTGATGGTGAAACACCTCTCAGTGAACACAATAGCGTATTTACATTACAAGTGGACTCTTCCGGATAAGACCTTCTTGAGGTCGCCAGGCGTAATGTGAAAATCTTTTGTTGGGATCAACTTAACATGGATATAGAATTACTAGATGAGTCTTTATTATTTGCGAAGAATACTTACGTAGCTGTTTGTTAGTTATTCGAAGAGTGATTATAATAGAGTAGGAATAGTTACCACCATGTTACCACCCCATCTAAGAGTTGCTTGCCAATTAGCATTAAGCTGTGTAGGGTCCTATTTCCTGCATCGGTGTGACGACACGATACTATACTCTATTTTCTTTTTTTTTGTATTAATTATTATTGTATTATCTGTTAAAATCTGTGTAGAAAATAAATGATTTGTTATTTATTTATTTAACTAATCCCAAAGGTGTCGGAAAAGTCAACTAAAGAAATGCCCGCAGTTATTATGTCTACAAAAGCTAACTTGACTTTGAACATTGTATCAACACATCAAGCCAGCGTGGTATAAGCAGATCAAGTTAATCAAGTCTCCTTACATCTATTAAGCTAAACCTCATTTTATTCATTTACTTTTCTTGATATTGTAATTTTGCTTGTGTGGTGCATAATATTGTACGTTTGAAAATGTTGGGAGTTATAACAAAATTAGTTATTTGGAAAACCAAATAATTTACTCAAGAGGTATATTTTTTTAGTCATCTTCAACAACTAGTGCAAGGTGGGGAGATTTTTGCGTTGAAACTCCTATACATTTCTGCCTAGTCTATGTCTTCTGAAAAACGTTTGCCATTCTAAAACATCATATTTGTAACTCGATTTACCTACACGTTTGCCATTCTTAAATATCTTTAGAACCCCGATTTCCCCTAATCTTTAACTGAATTAATCACTTCAATATCAATTACAACAGCTATAAAGCCTCTTTCTAAACTAAACTTATTCTTTGTAAAACAACTTCTGAAAATTTCGCTTCGACTATAAATACGGTAGATACAAAGTCAGGTCTCATCCGGTCACTTCCAGCGAGACGTTGGATATTTATAGTCCAAACTGGCCTTTTGTTCGACCACCGCTTTGTTGTCGCTACCACAATAAGTGTTAAATGTCCCTCTTACAAGTAGGGTTGGTAACTAATGTGTTTTGAAAAGAAATTCGTGTGGAGTTATTTGTTTATATTGTAAGAATGTAATTAGTTAATTTGTTTAACGCTTAAGTGTACCATTGTTACATAATTAAATACTAGCTAAGACTGCTCTTAAGTGGATAATTATATTATTATGCTCACACATACATACATAGAAACACTAAGGCCAATGCAAATAATCATGTTCATGCACACAAATATTTGGATAGCGGGAATTGAACCCGAGACCTCTGCGTAGCAGTCATGCTATATATAACCACACTACGCCACAGAGGTCGTCATGATAATTATTGCTTTATATCAGAATAAAAAATGAAAAAGTTACCATGTCCTTTGCCTATGTCTACTAAATTATATTCTGCTTGGCACTTCCGTATTTGTGTACATGTGTACTTCCGTATATGAAAAAAAAACAGTTACTGTTTTATCTAGAAGGTAGTTTTAAGTTGGCAAGCAAAACTTTGGATGCAAAACTTTAAAAAAACTTTTTTTTACTTTCGCCCCCCAGCTAAGTGGACCGACGCCCTCATAAAGGTCTCTGTGTTGGACTGAATGCGGAAGGCGCAGAACTCGGTCCTATTTATAGCCTATGTCCAGAAGTGGACTGCAATAGGCTAGTTGATTGATGCAAAACTTTCTATGAAATTACCTTAAATATTCAATATTTATCTAATACTTAATTATTTGAGTGTTTTTAGCGGACGTTATCAAAATATATGAAAAGCCCTCCAATAATGATATCTCTTACGTAGTTCAATAAAGTACACAGTTTTGACTTTAAATTTCAAAATCTTTAGGTACTTCAAACTTAATCGTTATAGTTACGCGTCAACCCTACTTAGGTAGAAGATTCCGCGAAAATACCCTCTTTCCCGGCCCGTCTCGTCAACAGTGCAAGAACGCCTTTAGATATTTCACCTTTCACACGGATATAACCGAGATTTTAATTCTCTTTATGGTCCATATTATGATTTCTAAGAGTGGGCGGTTTCTGTCTCAGAATATCTGTAAAGGAATCCAGACTTTATATCCTTAGATTAGGGTGTTATTTGCATAATTTTAAATTGTGGTTTCGTCTTTCTAGTGACGGTTTTAAGTGGAGACATTGTGAGGTGCTTTGTAACGGATTAATTCTATGAGAGAAGTGAGCTGTATGTTTTGTTCGAAGTGTGAATGTGTTTACTCGATAAGTTTAGGTGTGTAGTAAAATGTTTTACGTGGAAGTACAATGTAGTTAGTAACTGGTGTTCACCGATAAGTTTTACGAGCTTTAGTTAGCAATAAAACTGAATAGACATTCATCATAACAGCCCATTAATGTCCCACTGCAGGGACGGGCCTCCTCTTAGGACGTAGGGATACTTGGCCTACTAATACCACGCTGGCCAGACGGATTGGTATGGGGCTTAATTTCAAGTTTTAATACTTTTTATTTCGTAAATATAATATTCACGGAAAGGAAAAGCGCAGGGTGGGGAGACCCCTTACACGGTGGACCGACGACCTAGTTAGGACGGCGGGAAGCCGATGGATGAGGAAGGCACAGGAGGAGGTGGCAATGCTTGGAGGAGGCCTATGTTCAGCAGTGGACGTCGATTGTGAAGCTAAAATTTAATGATGATGAATGATGATGATGAATATTCACGGATAGTCCGTTAGTCGGTTTTTACAACACGTTTGGGATGAGATGGGGTGGTGACATATTGTATTCTTACTCCGTCACCACACGGTGACGGAGTAAGAATACATTATAATATTAAATAATATAATATTGTCATATAAAAATTCGTGTAACAACATAAAATGGTGACATTAACCTCATATTATTTTTCTTCTGCTAGTTTGACTTAAATCCAAAACTTCATTAAGTATTGGCCCTGTTTAAACAAATTTAGAGATCCAGTCAGTGTTTTGTTACTGCGTTCAAGAGCCCGCATGTTCCTTATTTCCTGGGTTGCAACTCATCACATCACTATTGTCACAGCCGGATGCGAATGTAAATACTTAATCAATTTTTTTAAGCTGTAAGTTAAATACAAGCAGACTGCTATAATTCTAGCTATGTACATCTAAAACGCGACTTTGTTTTATATAGGACACGACAAAATGAATGTGATCTGACGGTCTGACCGAATGTAAAGTACGGTCCAGAAATCGGTAACGACTGGAAATCATGAAATCATTATCACCATCATATCGGCCAATCGACGTCTACTGCTGGGCATAGGCCTCCTCCAAGTATTGTCACCTTGTGCGATCCTGTGCCTCCCTCATCCATCGAAATCAAATAATAATAAATATCAATATCAATCCTAATCATAAAAAGGCTTCACTCTTCTGCCATGACTTTGCCGGTCTGACTATTCCGGCTAGATGTAGGCTCACTGATCACGAACACTATGCTGTGTGTTTGGGGGCAAATCGCTAGACTGTAGGGCTATTGCATAACATGCAGGCATTTGGTAACCTAGAACCAATTTCAAAAGATTTAAAATGGTCTTTGTTATAGAGTAGAAATATTAGTTACAGGTCTTTGTCCAGCTTTGGCCTTTAACATCTTTGTTATGCATCAGAATAACATAAACGCTAATAACTGTCGTAATAACCAACATCAACGCTCGTTGAGCTTTATGCAAAACCTAGTATTAAATCCATAAATGACTTAAGCTACCAACAGTAGCGAGTACCTGTATGACAACGTACTCGTAGTAACTCTTATACGCATAATACCCATACGTTTCGGTTCAATTACGTAGGCAGTTAAAAGGGAAGTGTTTAATCATAACAGCCTATTAATGCCCCACTGCAGGGACGGGCCTCCTCCCGGGACGGAGGGATACTTGGCCTTGGCGTACTTAGATAACATTAAGGCACTACAAATTAGATTTATGAAAAAGTTAGTAGACAATAATACAAAATTACGATGTAAAGAAACTAACTACGAGGAATTGTTTATTGAGTGCAAAATTCTGCCAGTGCATGAGAGGGTGGCGCTGTTGATAGCATTGGACAATTACTGCCATGATGAATACAAAGTCAAAATTGTACAACTAAGACCTCGGAATGCAAAAGACTGTAAAACGTTTGAGGTGCCCCCCTGTAAAAATTATTATGCACAAAGATGCAATGAATATTTAGTTCCAACCATATTTAACAGTTTACCTGTAGACATTGAAAGTACTTCTATATCAAAGCGATCCTTTAAAAATAAAATAACAACATTTCTTCTAAATGTAATCTCTGACAACATTGAATTATCAAAAATATCAATATAAATTATGCTGTATCTCATTCAATTCAATTATCTATGTTTCCTATTATTGTTTCAATTACTTACCTACTACAATGTATTATATTATGCAACAATGGTAATTTCATTCAACCTTTTTTGTTTTGTTAATAACAAAAGAAACAACAGGTGTGCAATTTATTAATACTAATAATGTAATTTGTATTCATTCTAAATTTATTTGTATCTTATTTTTTTAATTTTATTTTTTTAATTTATAATATGAAAGTGTAACAATGTTTTTATTAATATCTTTTGTAACAAGGGAGCTACGTCTGCCAACAAACTGCTGTGCAGTTTGGCAGAAGTACTAATATAATGTAATATTTTTAAATCACCGAATAAACACTTTTTCATTTTCATTTTTTTCATTTTCATACTGATACCACGCTGGCCAGACGGATTGGTAAAGGGTTTAATTTCAAGTTTTTCTTCTTTTTATTTCGTAAAGATGACATTCACGGATAGTCCCTTAGTCGGTTTTAACGACACGCATGGGATGAGATGGGGTGGTGCTATATTTTATTCTTACTCCTAAAGTTAAATCTATGTTATGCATCAGAATAATATATATGCTAATAATAACTGTCGCAATAACCAACATCAACGCGGGTTGAACTTTATGCTAAACCTAGTATTAAATCCATAAATGACTTAAGCTACCAACAGTAGCTACAAATCGAGTACCTGTATGACAACGTAGTAACTCTTATACGCATAATATCCATACGTTTCAGTTCAATTACGTAGGCAGTTAAAAGGGAAGTGTTTAATATTATGGAACTAATATTTATGATACGCTACAAACATCCATGTTGAATTCAGAGAAACGGTTGTACTTACATTGTTGCAATCTGAAAGGTAAATATATTATTGCATTGCAGGCATTTAGGTTAGATTATTTCCTTGGTGTGCAGTGTGAGAACTAACGAAAGTTACTGATACGATGTTATCTGAACTGTGACTTAGAATAATGTCATACAGTGGTCATACAACTCTTTTTATTATATGTTTTATTTTGATTTTTGTTTTAATACAATAAGTTTGACAACTCTTTTGTGCTGAAAAGAATAATCCTTAAAAATTTAAAATTTTAAGCTCAGCAAAAGCATTTTTAAAATATTATTCTCAAAGCTCGGCTCGTCTCGATGGCCATGCCATCGTATATTTGGTTACTGTACTTTAAGTTCTAGTTAGAATCACATACAAGTAAATGAAATGTGATGATGATAGTACGAACCACTAATTTTGTTTTGATCCTGAATGTACATTGTGTCATTTGATGTAATACGATGTACTTAAACATACTCGGCCTTATTACAAAATACGGTCTAACTATAAACCACGATTTATTACGTCACAAAACCACTGTTTTTGAAATTTGTTATTGCAAAATCAGTCTTAACGTTAAAGTATTAAAACTGATTTTGTATTAACGAATACAAAATCATAAATTTGTTAATACAAAATCTGTTTTAACACTTTAGCGTTAAGACTGATTTTGCAATAACAATTTTCAAAAACAGTGGTTTTGTGACGTAATAAATCGTGGTTTATAGTTAGACCGTATTTTGTAATAAGGCCGACTATGTTTAAGGTTAAGCCACACACGGCTAGATATCTAGAGCGGGAGATGTTTAACTTGTAAACAAACAAAAATATTTATTCATCAAAATATAGTACCATAATATAGGGTAAGGTTGCGACTATTGGACCACTTAATTTTAAACAGATCTGGTATCTAAAATTGAGCGTGAAAAGAAACAAAATCTGTGTAAACGAGTAGTCTGTATATTCAATTATTGGTAACTAACATAATTAAGTCAATTTTATCATGTATATAGTCACAAAAGAAGAAAATAAAACTTTGTGATGGTTTCCTTGTTTGAACCACCGTCTCTTTCATTGGACCACTTAGTTGCTATAATTGGACTAAGGGAATTATAGGTGGCTGGTCCATTCAAAGTGCATGTAAAAAAATTAATAAAGTAAAATAGTTTTTTTTATCAAATTTCTTTTATTTTCGAAAATAAATAGATAGTTACATCAATTAGTCGACTCTTATTATATTTCTTTATTTGGCATGCAAAATCATAAAAATATTTCAGGTACTTACGTCAAATCTTCTTTTAAACGTCGCTTTTGGCACTCGAAACATTCTGATTACCTCATTCAATCCAACTTCTTTTTTCCCTAAGCTAGTGTCATACTCGCCTTTCTCTCCTCCTCTTTTTGAGATGCTAAAACAAAAATGATTTTTTTAAATAACACACATTATAGAAGTTGCCATGATTGGACCGGTTTAATGAAAGGGCATCGTGCCAGTCCATTGATAGAAACTCACTAACATACATTGAAATATTTATTTAAAAAAAAAGTAGCACGTTACTTAACAAAAATAACCAATAGTATGTATTCTTAATTAATGTACTATACTAGTAAAAAAAATCACAATAAAATAATTAATATAACAGTACTTACATGCTATTCTTTGCCGCGTAAAAAATATATTCAAGGTCCGAGAAACAAAGCGAAGTAAATCCATCCCTCATGCTAGCTGCTGCGGTACTGGCGGTTGGAGGGCGGTGTGGGGGCTTGTAAAGCTACCGTTTCGGTGCAAATATCGGGTTCAAATATGAATAGATCGCGAAATATTAAAGTGGTCCAAACAAAGCGCTAGTCCAATGATCGCAACCTTACCCTAATGCTTGATACCATTTGGAACTTTGTCGTTTTACACAAGAATTCCAACACAAAACTATAAAGATATTCACACAACTCAAGATAATCCACTTTCAACGCAACTCAACACATTTAACACAATCTCACTGATTTTCTAGACATCTAAAATAAATTCCCCTACCATTGTTTCCGGTGCGTGCGAAATCGGTCGTCCGCAATTAGAGTCGACGTGTCTCTCAGAGTTATTGGTGTTTAAATCACTGTCGACAGGTTTATATCTCATCTAAGCGAGTTTCTGGTGAATGTTCCAGTTTCTATAGTAGGGGACCGGTTAGTGATTTATTGCATTAATAATATAAGTACGAAGTTTTGTTTGTTTGTTGTATGTTTAGAAGAATGTGTCGTTTGTTGATTTAGCGTAAGTGAACTGTTTAATCGCATTTCGTTATTCATACAAAATATCGTAGGGGAATTGGTAATGGATTGCACCACACTTGCTGCATGGATAAGTAAAGTGTTTTTTTTTTCAAGTTTTCTACCCGTTTTTAACATTTAAATTGTTTCTCACTTTTGTTTTTAGGGCAACCATAAGATGAGTAATAAGGATGTTTACATTATGTATGTATAGTTACTAGAGTAACTGGGGTAATGATAGATCATTACCCCTTATAAGTTCCCACTTCGTTGGGCGGCGAAAAAAACGTAATTAAGTGTCCCTTTTTAAACATATTTCATTACTGCTCCACTCCTATTAGTCATAGCGTGATATTATGTAGCCTATGACACTCCCCGATAAATGGACTATTCAATACAGAAAGAATTTTTAAAAACGGTTTATTAGATCCAGAGATTACCCTCTGCAACGTCACAAACACACAAACTTTACCTCTTTATAATATTAGTATAGATTAATCTATCGTAAATATAAATTAAACAAATTGTTTGTATCAAATATATAAAAGCAAACATTGTGCATTTTATTTTACCCAAAATAAAATACCCTAAAAATGACAAAGCAAATTTAAAAAAGCACATTTTTGCATAGACTGAAATATAACCCATCAACAGTGACGGTCATCCAGATAGACTGTCAAAAATTTTTGATCTACGACAATGACATTTCTGACATCTGCGCCGTATTTCACAGGGCGCTGTCAAAAGTGACATGAGGTAAAACAACGGAATAGAAAATGACTTTAGTTTCGTGAAAAAGGTAACATAATAGCTAGGAAATACTAATACTAAGAAAACAGTGGTGAAAATGTAAAAGAAAATTACGAAATTTATAAGGAAATTGGACTATTTTCGTAATATTAATTACGAAGACAAAAAAATATAAAATTTTCCCTATATTTTTAATTGTACGTCCACACAAGAAAAACAAACAATAAATGAATTTAAATATAAAATGTAAATGGTAAGTTAAAAAAAACAGAAAGGTCAAAATATAAAGATATCTCAGCCAATTTTTTATCTAGTATCTAAAAGTTCTAAATATTTTATTTATCCAATGACTCCTCTTTATTTGTTATTATTTGTAAGTTTAATTTTGTACAGCAAAAGCTATTTTCATTTAATTTACCTAGAAACAAACTGGGCAATAACTTTACACGAATAATAATATTTATACGTCAAAACTTTTAATTGGTCTTCATTAACCTGAACGTGTATTTATTATATAAGCTAGCTTTAAGTTTAAAATATATTATAACTGAAGTATAATAAGTGGGTGTATGATTACATACGTCATTATTGTAAAACGAAAATTCAAATAACACAGTATCATATAAGTTTGACTGAAATTTAGTTGAAAATAAGTAGAACTGTTACTACAAGTACTAAACAATAATAGATAAACATACTTTAATACTCAGCTCAATTCTCGTACCTTAAAATCGTTAAAAATTCAAGACAATTTGACAGCTAAAAGTTAACTTAACAGATTTCTTAACGATTTTAAGGTACGAGAATTGACATGACTAAATATATTTATATACTACAAAACTGACATTAATAATTAATATTTTAATATCCATTTAAAATCGACAAAAAGATCCTTGGAGTCATGGGACTCTAAAAAGTTGGTAAGAGTAAGAAAACAGTCAAAGCTCGATGCTTTAAGTTACAATATTTAGAGTCTCAGTGCTAACAATTATAATTTTTTTTTTTTTTTTTTTTTTTTTAAAAAGACAACTCCCGCACTAGGGATCATGCCCTGTGTCGCGGGGACTTTTACAAACATCAATTAACGGACACATATAACACCCAGACTCAGGACAATCATTTGTGGATCTCACAAATTATTGTCCTGCGTGGGGATCGAACCCACAACCTCATGCGCGGCAGCCGCTGGCTCTACCGGCGCGCCACCGAGGTCGTCATATTTACTTAAGAGCATACAAAATAAAGACACTCGATGACATGCCTTTTAATGTAAGAGGTAGATATGATTCAAAATCTTTCTTAAAACAGGCTGCAAATATTTTTACTGACAACTTTACGTTTCGAAGACAATAACTGACTCAATGATTCGACAAACATAACGTTTTCATCTACAAAAATATACCTATAACTTTAAAAAAAAGCAATAAGGTTCAAAATTGCATTAACTGTAAATTAGAAGGATAATATTTTGAAATATCTTTAGCAACGAAGCGAAGCCTACCTGAAGTGTAATTTTGATTTTACGATCCTACAAATAATAAGAAAATGTTATTACTGGCCGTTTTTGCTAAGTTGAAAGAAGTAATTTTGAAAAATTCGACAGGTAATGACGTAGCTCATGCAGCATGAGTCGTTTTTAAATGATTACAAAGAAGTGATTACTGTGCCGTGTGGTGACGAAATAAGAATACATTATGTCACCACTCCATCTCATCCCATGGGTGTCATAAAAACCGACTAAGGGACTATCCGTGAATATTATCTTTACGAAATAAAAAAAACTTGAAATTAAACCCTATACCAATCCGTTTGGGCAGCGTGGTATTAGAAGGCCAAGTATCCCTCCATCACGGGAGGAGGCCCGTCCCTGCAGCGGGACAATAATGGGCTTTTATGATGATAATGATTACTGTACTCTCAATTATACTGCCTCAATGGGGTGGTGGTCACGTTTGCGGCTGATGTGCGTGAGGTCGCGTCTTCGAATCCTATGCAAAACAATTCTTTGTTTCACAAAATATTTTCCTGAGTTTGAATATTGTTTGTGTGCGTAAAAGTAATAAATAGATAAATATTCACGGACATCTATACACAGCGCCATTTGTTCCCTAAGTAAGCTAGTAGTTAACCAGCTTGTGTTATGGATAACAGAACAACGAATATTAGTACTTATATACTTTACTTTTGTAAATACATACATATTATACATAGACACTTAATTATTAAGTTAATGATAATTAAGATACCCTTTTTAGGTTAAAAATAACTTCCTAAGTCTGGTTATACTAGGAGTTAAAAACATATTCATCTTACAACACAAAACAAAAGATATTGTATAAATAAAATTTGTGGAATATTATTTTTTTTATCACAGTTATTATAGGATATTTAAGAGATTTTAGTAGCTCTTCAATTTGTTAAAAAGTGTTTTACAACCAGCTTCGTTTATATTTGACAAAACATAATTTCTGATTAAAAATAGTATTTAAACACACTTTTACATAAAATATTCTAAGTTCATAACACACGTTCATAAGCTAATCAATGGTCAAAACTCGACCTTTACCTATTTCACTAAAATTGTTCATTAACTTTTCATAGTACATAAACAATCGTCACCACTAATCCAGCCTCTTCCCTCAGGACTTTCTACTTTATCTATTATGTAGGGCAATCCCGGACTATAAATAATTGATGTCTCGTAACTAATTACGTGGATCTTTCATTAGTAACATTATCTAAAGGTCAGAAAATGAATGGTGATTTGTCAGATGTATTCGGTATTCTCTCGATATTTGTAAAGAGCTGGTGCTGTAATAGACTTAATCGAAAGAGAAATTATTATTGTGGTTTTTTTACCTTTTTAATTAATTTATATTCATCATCATCATCATAACAGCCCATTAAGGCCCACTGCAGGGACGGGCCTCCTCCAGTGAAAGAGGGATACTTGGCCTACTAATACTATTCTGGCCAGACGGATTGGTATAGCGTTTAATTTTAAGTGTTCCTTCTTTTTATTACGTAAAGTTAATATTCACGTATAGTCCCTTAGTCGGTTTTTACAACACCCATGGGATGAGATGGGGTGGTGACATATTGTATTCTTACTCTCCGTCACCACACGGAGAGTATGAATGTATGTTTTGGATACATTTTAATGTTTATGGCTTAAGGTGGTGTTAGTTAACTAAATTGGACATAGTAAACTATTCTTAGAATAAGCTGATCTTGTAGTGTTGGTACTAGACAACGAAATATGTACTTTTTTGTTTTTTAATACATAGAAATCCCCCAGACCAATCCAAGCGTTTATGTTCATGCACAAAAAGATTTAAATTTAACCTAAGACTTCTGGCAGCCATTGCCTACAACCACTAACCTGCAGAGTAGAAATATCGTCTATTTAGTACCTAAATACATGTTATTTTTATAAAACAGACTAGCTAACCCGTGCCCACTTCGTTAGGCAGCGAAAAAAACGGGTAAAGCGCGCTCTTTTTTAAACGTATTTCATTACTGCTCCACTCCTATTAGTCATACCGTGATACTACATAGCCTATGACACTCCCCGATAAATGGACTATTCAACACAGAAAGAATTTTTAAAATCGGTTCAGTAGATCCAGAGATTACCCCCTACAACGTAACAAACACACAAACACACAAACTTTACCTCTTTATAATATTATTATTAATTATTATTATAATTATAATATTATTATTAATTATAATTATAATTATTAATATAATCCTCACAAACTTTCGCATTTATAATATTAGTAGGATAGGATTATTCGAAGGTAGAAAAAGGAATATTTGGAAGAGATCTATGTCCAGAAATGGACGTCAATTTGGCATGATAAATCATATGATTCGAAAACGTCTGTAACGTTTAGTTCACGACTTAAATGCAGAAATATTCATCGTTTTCTTTATATGAAGTGTTATTCTTAAGTTAGCTTAGTAAATTGACTCTACCTTTCTTGATAGTAAGCAATCATTAATAATCTCCATAAATGGTTACCACTATGTCAGTTTCGATAAATAATAAGTTTGAACTCATTGAAAAAACCAGAAAAATCGAATCGAAATCTCATTATTACTTCCAAAGAAGAGGACCGAGCTTTCAAGTATTTAACTTAATATTGCTCAACTTTTAAAAACACTATATATTTCAAACAAATAACTTCATACAACAAAGTTTGCATAAAATGAAAAACTTCCAATATATTCAGATTTTATAGCTCGTAACAGCGAGTTTCTATTGCAATAGCCATCGGAATATAAAATGAATTAAATGTTATTTTCCACTACACTGTTACCGTTGGTACAACCAAAGTTTGATAAACTGTGTAGTTGCTCTTCAACCATCATCATAACAGCCCATTAATGTCCCACTGCAGGGACGGGCCTCCTTCCGTAACGGAGGGATACTCAGCCTACTAATACCACGCTGGCCAAACGGATTGGCATAGGGTTTAATTTCAAGTTTTCCTTCTTTTTATTACGTAAAGATAGTCCCTTAGTCGGCTTTTACGACACCCATGGAATAAGATGGGGTGGTGACACACTGTATTCTTACTCCGTCACCACACGGAGAACTCTTCAACCATAGGAATGGGCAAAGCATAGCAACCAAAAAAGATCTAGATATGAGATCCTGTTCGTCGAGCCTGAGTTCGTTTAATTAAAAAGTGTATTGAAATACTTACTATTTTGAATCTGTTAAAAGTACTTAATATGTTTAAATACATAATTTAAATAAAAATCTAATTATTTACTACCTATTTTTTTGCTATAATTCGAGCAAGCATTTTTCCTGTCAAATAATTTTGACAGGTTCCAAATAGTACACAATTTTTTTCTAAATCGATAAACATCAGACGTTTTTTGTCTAACAGAATGTTGTAGACTAACTGAAAAAGTTAGAGTCCAAGAAGAAGGATCTTACAAAGTATATAAGAATATTCCACTGGTGAGAGAACTCCAGATCTAGGACGTTTTATCATTTGACATTTTGATGGCGCAGTCGGTATATTACATGGCTGCTACGCAGAGGTCTCGGGTTCGATTCCCGCTCAATGCAAATCTTTGTGTGCATAAGCATGGTCGTTTGCATTGGTCTGAGTGTTTTTATGTATAATAATGTATGTATTTACAAAAAAAAGTATTTAAGTATGTTTATCCGTTGTCTAGTACCCATAGTACAAGCTTTGCTTAGTTTGGGACTAGGTGGTGATGTGAGAATGTGTGAGGATTATTAATTTATTTATTTACTATCATCATTTCAGCCTTGGAGTGGACGTCCAAGGCTGGAAATAGGCCTCCTCAAAACATGGGCACATGACCGCCCAGGTTGGAAATGATTTGAGCATCTAGGACGTTTATCAGCTAAAATTATGCAACACAGGCTTAAGACAAAATATCATTAAAAAAACAAATATTGTAGCTGGCATGCTGCTCGCCATTCTTGAACTCTATATTGGATGCTTAACATCAGGCACCATAGAGTCAATTCTAGTAGGCCAATTAAAAAAAAAACTTATACCGATGTATTATTTGGGGAAACAATGACATCCATCTCTGTGACCTGCCTAAAACACAAGATTCAAATTATGATGCACTCCATTTCGTGTCATCTACATGCCTTCAATTACGCTTTTGGTGCCTATTCTGATGTTCATATCTGTTATCTTATCGTTCTGACAAATTAATTCAACTGAACTTATGATATAAATCCCTCTAAAATTTCCTATTATCTGATGAGTGCACAACAAATTGAAGTAAGATATTTCAGCTGTTATTAGTGTGGTGACAGAGTAAGAATACAATATGTCACCACCTCATCTAATCCCATGGGTGTCGTAAAACCGACTAAGGGACTACCGTAATTATTATCTTTACGAAATAAAAAGAAGGAAAACTTGAAATTAAACCCTGTACCAATCCGTGTGGCCAGCGTAGTATTAGTAGGCCAAAAATCCCTCCGCCACGGGAGGAGGCCCGTGCCTGTAGTGGGACATCGGTGGTCTGTTATGATGACCCCCTAAGAAGAAAATTAAATCTTTTCACCTCCAGTACAACGCACTATAGAAGTAGACAACTTACTTAACTACAGCAAAGAACATCTTAGGGGGGTTCCTTCACTTACGGAGGAAAAACCTATCCATAATATAATAAAAATAAAAATTTAAAATCTGTTTATTGCATAGAAAAAGTTTACAAAGACATTTCAAATCTTAATTTAATCTAAAGTAAGTAGATTGTTGGAGTTGCTGAGTTGAATTATTGTGTGTTGTGTTGTCTACATAGACAACATAAGAACAGTACACCTACTTAGTATGTATAATTACATGTTAGTATGTGTCTTTTTAGTATGTTACGTACTTGTCTACAGGTTTTATTAGCTAAATCTAGATACTTGATATTTTTTTCCAAGTTAATCTTCTTGTTTCTCGTAGAGATAATGATTTATATGTGAGTTTTTCTTAGTCGGCAGTTACGACATCTGTATTATCTCATGTACGGTCCTATTTTAGATCATGTGATGCACCATGTATTTACACCATCAATAACGGCGAAGAAAGACATCGTTTTGTATTCAAAATAAAACTTATTATTTTCAAAATTTAATATCAGACCGGAACATCAACATCGCCACCTCTCTGGATATGAAAGCAATATAAAGTATAGTTGTATGCCATTTAGTAGTATCACGCTCGTGCCTATGCGTGGACAGTAGAGACCATAAACAACCAGCTTCCGACATTATCTGGAGCTGGTGTAAATTATAAGCGATGAGCGGGAAGTGTTACTGGTTATTCAGTAACGCTAAACATCGCATACTATTTCTTCAGTTGCCTTTCTTTCAACTTTAATTATTATGATGCTTTTTTGTCGATTTTAATCAGCTGGTTCGGACTCCATTTTCTGGTTCGGAGAACGCTGAAAAGGCCAGTAAAGAAGATCAGACAGAAAATTCAATGGTCATCAATGGTCTGCAATCGCGACTATACATTAAAGGAAAAGGAACAGTCACTTATGACTGAGTGCAGTATAATTAGTCTCGCATTTTGGTATAAGCAGATAACTTCCACTTAAAATTAAATTAATCTATCCTTTAATACTCATTATCATTTGACGCCATCAGTTTTTTTATCAGTAATATAAAAAAAACTATCTAAATAGTATCCGTGTGGTGACAGAGTAAGAATACAATATATTGTCACAACCCCATCTCATCCCATGAGTGTCGTAGAAACCGACTAAGGGACTATCTGTGAATATTACCTTTACATAGAAAGAAGGAAAACTTGAAATAGACTAAGAGACTATCCGTGAAAATTATTTTTACGATATAATTAAGGAAAACTTGTAAATAAACCCTATACCAATCCGTCTGGAAAGCGTGGTATTAGTAGACCAAGTATTCCTTCGTCACGGGAGGAAGCCTGTCCCTGCAGTGGGACATTAATGGGCTGTTATGATGAAATAACTTATTTATAACCCAAAGTTATCCGCTGACTCTCATAACAAACACCATGTTTACGAGCGGAGCAGAGTTATGAGCACCGGAGCTGTTACAATGCGTCATACAGTTTGTTTGTTTCAAAAAAATGTGTACTTGTATTGTGTACAGAGTGACCTACCTTCAGTTGCTAAGTAACGAATTTTCTAGCTTTTTGTAAAGTTCAGAGCTTTTGTCGTAGTTTTAGAGTATTTTTTGGATTTAAAAATATTAGAGGCACCTTACTTTTATGATCAAAACATTGAGCTTCTTTAGATTAATCTTCTTCTACAGAATGTGCGCATTTATTGGGTTTAAAACTACCTTAGCTCTGTGTGGTGACGGAGTAAGAATACAGTGTGTCACCACCCCATTGCAACCCATGGGTGTCGTAAAAACCGATTGAGGGCCTATCCGTGAACATTACCTTTACGATAAAAAAGAAGGAAAACTTAAAATTAAACCATATACCAATCCGTCAGGCCAGCGTGGTATTAGTAGGCTAAGTATTCCTCCGTCACTGGAGGATGCCCGTCTCTGCAGTGGGACAATAATGGGCTGTTATGATTATGATGATCAATCTTTGCCGTTCTAAGTTTGCGTAAGTAAACTCGAAAAGATGGAAAGCTCAAAACAAAACTAAATCAATACTTTTGACCTGCTTGATTAACAACTTCATATTTTCAAACAGCAGGAGTCTCATACTTAGCTGTATTGTAAAAACAATTACAGTAGTATACAAGGGAGATGCTTACAAACAGACAGACAGACATCGTTTTATGGCGATATAAAATAAAGTGAATAAGTAAGAGCAATAAAATCGGGATCTCGCCCACGGTGCGGCAATCGCGCAAACATCGCCGAAGTACTGCGTTGGGAACGTAGGCGGTATTTGTGCGGCCTCACTGTGAGCGGGATGAGAATACTTCCGTAACGTGAAATTAGCCTCAGTGGTGACGGAGTAAAACGACATAACTTGTTACGTTTAAAGCTTTGTAACGATAAAGGTTTATTATAAAAACATTATCTAAAATAGTAGAAATTCTTACAAACGTATAAATTATGCAAATCTATACCTTATTTGTACAGTAGCAGGGTATACAATACCTATTTCGTTACTCCATTTCATCGCTGGCCAATTACTAAGTTCGATTTACCATAATTTGAACTACAGAAGGTAAATGCATGTGTAGGTGTACAAACTCTCAACCCTTATTCCCAGGGGATATGCATAGATTACGATACACCGTGAAACCCGTGTGCTGTGATCATTATAAGCTTCATCATCATAACAGCTCATTAATGTCCCACGGCAGGGACGGGCCTCCTCCCGTGACGGAAGGATACTTGGCCTACTAATACCACGCTGGCCAGACGGATTGGTATAGGGTTTAATTTTACGCATAAAAGACGATATTGTTCCAACTAACCAGACTGACCAAATGTGTTTTATCCTAAGTGTTTACTTTTCCTCAGTAACCCCTACCGGAATAAGGCGTAATTATAAAACATGTATGTTACTTTATTATTATCATAACAGGCCATTAATGTCCTACTGCAGGGACGGGCCTCCTCCCGTGACGGAGGGATACTTGGCCTACTAATACCACGCTGGCCAGACGGATTGGTGTAGGGTTCAATTTCAAGTTTTCCTTCTTTTTAGTAAGTAAAGATAATAATCACGGATAGTCCCGTAGTCGGTTTTTACGACACCCATGCGATGAGATGGGGTGGTGACACACTGTATTCTTACTCCGTCACCACACGGAGAATGTTACTTTTACAAGGTAGTTAATAAATTCAAAGTTGTATAAGCTTATAACATAATTATTTTACTATCAGTGTAACAAAACAAATGTACCGCAGACTTCTCTACTTAGTTTCAACCCACATAAAACAATTATATCAATTCTAAACCAATTTATCATAAAATTGCTTTATCGTCTTCAACAATTAAATAAAACTGACCGTTATTCGGGTCAGTGAAGACATCAATTCATTAATAGTACAAAATGATAGGGCTTTCGTCGCCCTAGGCGTCTCCAGTACTTGGCGCCTTTCGGTCGAATGCACTCTAAATCTCAAACCTGCATAGACAAAACCCCTACGGTCTGATGCAGCCATCTCCCACCCCACCTGAATCTCTATCCCTTTCTCTTCCCTATATTTTCCCACCTATCTCGTTTACACCTTAAAATTATATTCGGCCGTAGTCGTTTGTGCTCGGATGCAATAGCCGCTGTGGCTCGCAGCTAAACATGATTTCATCCAGTCGCTTACCGGCCGTCGGAGGAGCCCTATCGCTGCCGGCCGACGTTCCCGCGTTCGAAACATCGTACGGCATGTTTGTATAGGGATGTTTGTTCCCAGATAGTGCGCCCTACAAACCCTGAATGGAATATTTCTTGTGTAGTGAGACTAAGTGCTAACAAAGTATTTAGTGATAGTGTCGTCATTTGATGGTTAGCCATATTATTATTATGTATGGACGGATATGGCTAATGCTGTTAGATCTGTTTGATTGGCAAAAGTAAACATGTGTATGACAGGCGCTATTAAAGTAATGCTGCCGTCTGCTAACGTCATTTTAAAGGAGCATGTACAGAGAGTAACGGAAATGTGCAATAATTTAGTTTCAGAGAAATGTTATGATTTTATCTTTCAGTGAAACTTGACATTAAAACATTTGAATAGGATATAAGATGTAGATGAAATTCAAAGTATATGCAGTATGATAATGCATTGTAAATAATAGTAGTCGATGCTTAGGAAACAATTGGGTAACTAATTGATTTAATTTGTTATAAAAAAAACTATGTGGGCGGAATAAAAGATAACAATGATGTAGCAGTTTTGTTTTGAGTAACAAAACAATTCATTATAACAATAGTGTATTGTTTATGATTGAGTTTTAGCTTTTTTTATATTAGGAAATGAGTTTTTTGTTTGGAAGTCCGGATGATAATTTCAGTGGGCATGAATAAAGCACGCTTTAATGAAACTATTGATTATTTATAGTTGATCAATGGATTTCTAATTAGAATTTTCCGGTTTGATAATTATTAGAAATGATAATAGAAATAGCCTAAGCACATTTATTGTTAACAAAAGATATAGGTACACAACAGCAATACAGACAGAATATTATAAATTAATAGTTTATACAGTCTTGAACTATGAGCATTATCCATATAGCTATGACCAATGTTATTAGTGAAACAATTTTTTTCTGAATTAACTAAATGAATGTTCTGCCATTTACTCATTTCATACACAATAAAAACTTCGTACTGTGTCCTGAACACATTTAATGGAGTTTTAATTACTGCTATTAACGCTACAATACGACTGCAGGTTCGATCTCTGCATTAGTCAAGGATTTGTGTTTATGAACACAGATGTCTGGGTGTTTATTTTTGTTTTGTATTTACAAAATGAAAGTATAGAAGTATGTGTAATAGATATCTAGTATCCTATAGTACAAGCTGTTCTTAGGTGGGCCCTAGATAGTATTGGTAGATACACAATAATATAAATGGGTATTTTTATTCTCTGAACTTTTTGGAACAGAATAATACATAAAACCAGAATACACAAACAGTCACAAAAACTAACTTAAACACAAACAAAAACTTAATGTTTAAAACTTAGTTAATCATAAATAAATCCTTAAAAAGCCAGTCATACAGATCTCGCCCACACAAAGTTGTAGGACCATCAAATTGACCATTTTATTTTACAGTTCTATATCAAATGTGACCAATAATAATATCATTGACAGTATAAATAAGTATTGACAAGGATTACTGATGCAAACATTTTAATAAGTGTGTTGAGTATTGCGATTTTAAAAAGGATATCTTTTCATGTAAGTATTTTGTATAACATTATAGGTTTGAGTTTATTATTATTTTTAATAAGAAAACTAGTTATTCGTTTATGGTAAAGAACTAAGTAAGTTAAGTAGGTATATGGGTTGACACCACGCTATGTTATTTTTAAGGTGTTGTAAAAGACATTTGGCAAAATCTAGTTAAGTAACTGTCTAATATCTTATTAAGAAGGAAAATGGTAGCAATTAGACCACTGTTGCCAAAATTTTTGTAACTGCATGTAAATTCTCGTACCTTGAAATCGTTAAAAATTTGGTTAAATTAACTTTTAGTTATCAAATTGTCTTACCTATTATGTGACAATTTGACAACTAAAAGTTAACTTAATCGAATTTTTAACGATTTTAAGAAACGAGCATTAACATGCTGGTTAAATTTACCTACACTCATACTGGAATCCTAGAGCAGGTGCCTACATTGAGGTAAACCAAAAGCTGTTATGAAAATAGATTTTAATATTACCATCAAATAAAGATAACTATGTATGTTTTTAGACCTAAATGACACATTAACAGTCTTCTAGAAAGTGTGTTATACTAATCCACTTTTAGCAGTTTCCAAAAAAAGGTCGTAATCCAAAAAAAGGTATGAGTCATTTAAAAGAAAATTGCGATCAATGACGCAGTCTTAAATTTCAGTAGAATAGGAGTAACGTCCAGAATTGCAGTCTTTTTACTATCACATGAACTCCAAAATGTCCTGTTTTCACTTATTAAAATTACATATCCACAAAGCTATTTATTTTGTCTGTTTCTTAAGGACTTTTCACACCAAGTTTGCGTCATGTACCTATTAATAACAATTAATAAAATCTGCATCTAAATTGTGCAATAGTATTTATAATTTAGTTTTATCATAACATCATAACAGCCCATTAATGTCCCACTGCAGGGACGGGCCTCCTCCCGTGACGGAGGGATACTTGGCCTATAATACAACGCTGGCCAGACGTATTGGTATACGGTTTATTTTCAAGTTTTCTTCTTTTTACTTCGTAAAGATAATATTTACGGTTAGTCCCTTAGTCGGTTTTTACGACACTTATGGGATGAGATGTGAAATAATTATTCTTACTCCGTCACCACACGGACATTTACTTTTATATTGCTTACGAATCTCCAAGGTAGAGATTACTATACACAGTAATCTGGCGCCTTAATCTAGACAAGCTTGGTATTTTAATCTGTGATCAAAATTATTAATTAGATACATAGATACAAATCAAAGCCTAAATAAGTAAATATAAAAACATTTTAAACTGTTGTTACTGACAATAAAATAATAATATTTCTGATAACCTCTGATGACCTATTAAAGCAATTAAACCGAATCGAAAATGTTTCACAACTTTCTGATCAATTTAGATAGATACAAAACTTGAATCCCCCGAACGGATACGATAAATATCGAAAACTCTTGCTAATTGCTTTCTATAGGCAAATTATTTACTTGGAATTTAAATTTATTAGAAGTTTAATATCAAAACATAAGTTTACTTTAATGTTAATTTAACGTAAGTAAAAGAAATTAATTTTATGTTGTGACGGACTAAGAGTCATTACTTTAAAATAATCACAAGGTTTTTTCTAAATATGACTAAAAAGATGCTAAAAAGCCTGTTCTTTAGTCAATATCGTGGCAAAAGATGGCAAGTTAATATAAAACAAAAAAATAAAAAATAAAAAAAATAAAAAACGATGTTTCAACATTATGGATATACATAAGTTTTTTTAGTAAATACCTACATATTATACATTGAAAACACTCAGACCAATGCAAAAACATTTTCATGCACACGAAGATTTGCATTGAGCGGGAATCGAACCCGAGACCTCTGCGTAGCAGTCATGTTATATAACCACTACGCCATAGAGGTCGTCAGAAGTATGTGTAACAGATATCTAGTATCCTATAGTAAAAGCTCTTCTTAGGTGGACAGGCGTGCAAAGGACGAAAAAAACATTAAAATAAATAAAACTGGAGTTGTTACTGCTTTTCTCTTGGTGCGCAGTGTGAATCAAAGCCTATCTATGCCACGCTAACCACGTGCTCTATACATAATAATATAGTACAAAGATTGTTTTGCCTATTCTTTCTATAACTATTATAAACTTGTTTATTTTTCTTTAGTTTCCTTTACGTAATATATACATGATAAAATCCGTGTGATGACGGAGTAAGACTAAAGTATGTCACCACCAGATTTCATCCCATGGGTGTCGTAAAAACCGACTAAGGGACTAACCGTAAATATTATCTTTACGGAGTAAAAAGAAGGAAAACTTGAAATTAAACGCTGTACCAATCCCTCTGGCTAGCGTGGTATTAGTAGGCCAAGTATCCCTCCGTCACTGGAGGAGGCTCGTCCCTGCAGTGGGACATTAATGAGCTCTTATGATGATGATATAAAGGTACCTATTGTATTTATTCAGTCGAACGGATAAGTCTATCAGAATACCTAAATATCTGAAAATTATATTATTTTATAACCACATAAAGCCTAATACATTTTGTACATTTTAGACTCCAGTACTTTATAGGCTCAAATACTTTACGTCGAAGTTAAGCCGGGTCATAAACGGTATCTAAAAGGTCTTAGTTCTATTGTTTAGAGGCAACAAAGTCTAACTGTGGGATAAATACGAATAAGTTCCTGTTACTTAGGGAATTGAGTAAACCGTTATTTACATTAAACGAAAGTTAAGTGCTTTGTAAGAATATTTTTAATCGATTCCAAAAAGAGAAAAGAAGAAGAATCTTTTTAATATATTTGTTACTGTGGCGTGACTTACCTAGTAGTTGAGGTCCGTGGCAGCTACGAAAATCTCTTGGGTTCGATTCCGGCTTAATCTGAATATAACATAAAAGGTTTTGAGTGATAATTGATAGCTCCTTCCTTTCTTGGCATTCTATGGCACGTATTGCGTACGATTGCTGTCCACAGTGTCAAGCAAATACTAAAATGCTGGCCTTGAATTAGAAAATGATTGTATAAAGAGGAAAACTAAACCTATATCAAAAAGTCTCTTGAAGATTGTGACGTTTTTTTTAAAAGATAAAATAAATACCTGTGTTATCCCGTTTTATATCTAGAATAGAATATTTATTTTGCAAATATAGGTATAAAAGACATTATAGATATTAAAAATAAACATAATTATAGTTCCGCTATATTTTATCTAGGTAGGCATCCAAAATTTTACAAATTATAGTTACAAAAGAAATTAAAAAATTATTAGACAAATAAGTACCTCTTTCATATTTTTTAAAACACCTCCTAGTTTCTAAGTAGGAGCTTATAAATTGCTCTGTACATACCTACTATGTATACATAGTCATACTTCACTCAACAACAGAATACCTGACCGAGTTCGTATTTGATGGATGCGGCACGATCGCAATGCCATTATAGATTGTTTTGTTAGTAAGAGTTTTTGTATCTACCTGTACTTGAATGTATAGGCGATGTAGATATGATATTTTACTACGCATACCAAACGGGTAAAGGAAATGATGAGATTTTTGTCTTCATTTATTTGTTTTTGTAGAGTGTGCGTATTTGGGCTTTCTGAAGTCAAATGGTTCTGATTACACGTAGCAAACAAGTTCGTTTAAGATAAAATGAAACTTAGTCTACTGTTTAATACTATTTTTACGGGTCTTACTCGCGGTATATACTAATTAGCCTAGATACGATAAAAATAAATACCTAGGTTTTTTATTCTACTGTTATCAGCCAGACGTTGGTATCAGATTTATGTCTCTAAGAATTTGTCGATTTACCCTGGGCAACTTTTATTTATTGATAATTTTTTAAAATATCTCTATACTGTTTGGATTATGGGCTTGTGTCACTTTGTATTATTAGTTTAACACGAAAACTTAATGAAAATTAAATTTGTTTAAATCATAAAATATTATGTGAACCCTTCAATCGTTAATAATTTGTTTTATAAAACACTAGTCTGCACTAGGAATCAAGACAAAAAAGTGTGGATCACACAAATAATTTTGTATTGCGTGGGATTCCAACCCACAACCGTTGCACCATCACAACATTTTGCACAAAGTCGTCAAAATCGTTTTTAATTGTTTAACATAGTTTAATCACATCAATGTTATTAACTTCTATTCTTAAAAAAAAATGTCAAATCATAGTATTTATTTTCCAAAAGGAATGCTTGTTGACTATTTAAAAATATTGCCTAAGTCCCCTTTAAAAAGTCTCGTTTGAACAAAAGTTCAAAGGAAATGTACAAATTTATTTTTCTTTTAACCTTTTCATAATGCTGATAGTATAAAAAAGAACAGAACTCCTTCCTTATTTGTTTGGGATTTTGAGAAAAAGGCTTTATTATACCGTACTTCTGAAACCTTTAGGAAAGAATAAAATTTTATATCTATCTGATATTATATAAGTTTTATCCAGCCTTTATTGCATAATGTACTATTTTACAATTGAATGCGCTGAAAAGGTTTTATATTTGTGTTTTTTTTCTGTATATTTTAAAAATAATTTTATAGTATATTTTAACTCAACAGTGGTAAAAAGGTCGTTAAAGCGGCTGTCGTGCACTAGGTTGCCTATTGAAATCCCACGCATCATAAATAATTTGTGCATTTTACAAAATATGATTGCCTTAAATCAGCAATTTGTGTTTATTAACTTCACGTCTTTATAAAAATTCACAGATCCAGTTCACAATATTGGTTAAAGGACCTCCGTTCAATTTATGTTTTAAAAGAAAACGTAAATAAATATTCATGAAATAAATAATACATTATAGGAATAATTAAAATAACATCAATAGCATTCCTCAAAGATCGTCAAAAATCAAATCATTTTCATGTAAGTATTTCTATTTCAATATAATTTAAAGACATCTTCAGCAGTATACAAAATAATATTCGATTCTATCAGGTGTTTAAAATGTGGCTTTAAAAACGTCTTTTGATATTTTTATTCACAGCCAGCCATGTATTAATAACAGATCGTCTATATTCAGATCAAACAGTGCTTGTGAGCTTCGTAAAAATGAATTTTTGCGATCTTTTCATTTAGAATCAACAGAGTGCGAAAAAAAAAATATACACAAGAAAGTCTATTGTCTGCTCCCAGGTATCGTTTCTATGCTTTATGGTTTCACAACAAAGAAGGTGGAAATAGAATTTATTTTTAATATTTCCTGTACACACAGCAACACATCAAGTTAAACATTTTCATTTGAAATTGTGTCTTATTTCAAGGTATTAAGGTACATGAGTGTCTAGGTGGATTAGTTGCTGTGTGTACATAAGCTTTATCGCTATCATGTTTGATACGTTTTATAGACAATTTCATTATTGTTTTCTTCTTAGAAAATGTTTTTCTTTTGAATATAAACACATCTTTTTCATGTTAAATAACTTACCCATTTATTTTTAGGCAAACGAAGCTGAACTTTTTTAGTCTGGTTTTCATATTGTATATCTATACTATTAATATTATAAAGAGGTAAAGTTTGTGTGTTTGTGACGTTGTAGGGGGTTAATCTCTGGATCTAATGAACCGATTTTAAAAATTATTTCTGTGTTGTATAGTTCATTTATCGAGGAGTGTCATAGGCTATATAGTATCACGATATGACGAATAGGAGTAGAGCAGTAATGAAATATGTTGAACAAACGCACGCGTTTTTTCACCGCCCAACGAAGTGAGCACGGGTCAGCTAGTTTTTACTAAAGTATAGGTACATTACCATACTGGTTTATAGCTGGAATATTACTAGAATCTGTTTGTTTGTTCCTTAAACTTAAAATCATAACGGTAATGAGGAAAATCTTTAGAGGTTCCATGTTATTTTACAAGGGTACAAATCGAGTCTCTCTTCTATTGGTACTTTCCGTCCCTGCAGTGAGATATTGGTGGGTTTTCATACTTAGCTTTAGCAAAGTTTCCACAATAAAAAAGAACTTTAAATAAAATCAAACACAAAAAATCTCCGTGTGGTGACGGAGTACCCACCCCATCTCACCCCATGGGTGTCGTAAAAACCGACTAAGGGACTATTCGTGAATATTATCTTAACGAAATAAAAAGAAGGAAAACTTGAAATTAAACCCTGTACCAATCCGTTTAGGCAGCGTGGTATTAGTAGGCCAAGTATCTCTCTATTACGGGAGGAGGCCCGTCCCTGCGGTGGGACATAAATGGGTTATTATGAAACACAAACTAAGGTCTACTTTACGTTGCGAAAAGTCTAGGGCAAACCCAATCAATACACTTCAAGCAGTTTTCCAATCTTAAATTTAAAAGCAAACTGTCATCTAAAAAGTAATATATTATTATCACTATCGGATTTAAATTCTTAGTATAATCGTTGAATCTGACCAACTTCGAAATAAGTAACTTAATGTTATTCAAAACGTGTCGCTACATTTATCCTAACTGGGAGATCTGGCACGACTCACTGACAGCCTAACTCCTTATAAATCTTATGTGAGGGGCATTTTAACTTGTGCATTTTCACTTGAGTAGGGACTCAAGAGTTTCGTGATGTTTCCTTAATGCCCGATTTACACATCGATAAGTACAGTGGCGAGTTAAGTAGTATTTTAAAATTAAGTTGATTTAAATAGATCTCCATCCTATATTTTGGCAAGTTAAGTACGAATTAGCCCCCTCTCTCGCGTCTCGCCAACTTAACTTGCCAAAAAATAGGATGGAGATCTATTTAAATCAACTTAATCAGCAACTTACTACTTAACTCGCTACTGTACTTGTCGATGTGTAAATCGGGCATAAGCGACATCTTTTGTTGAAGTTCTTTCCTGTTTCTTATTAAACGATATTTTTTATTATTAAGGGTTTTGTCTTATATTTTGTCACTTTAATGACTATGCGATAATTGTTAGTTAATTATTAGAATCCAAATCTCAAAATAACTAACTCAGTCTTATTTAAATTTTAGGTTGAACAACCCTCAGTCAAGATCCTAGATCTTAATCGTTGCACCTTGGCTGACGGGCTCAGTTGCAGTTTGGTAGAAGTTTTGCTTAGTAATCCTTTATTGCTCTGCACATCATCATAACCTAAAGATAACATATTTTTTTTTTAGAAAAAAGTAATGCATATTCCTTAGTCACTATAAAAGATAGTTCTGAAAGTTAGGTTAGTTGGTTTTTCATTAGGTTCCTATATTTATAACATTATCTGTTGTTGTCTATGCATTCAAGTTAATTTTTAGTCACTGTTAGATAACAAAATCTAAAGACAATTTTATCTAGTAGCTACTAATCAACTAAGTTATCTATTACACAAACCCGACGTAATTCAAGTAGTTCCTCCTAAGATAAAACGGCGACATTAGGTTGGAATGGATGACAGTGGATAATGAGAGCTCAAAAAGGCAAGAGTGGATAGTGCATAGATAGGAAGTCACTTCAAGACAGAGATAGCATTATTTCTTGTGTTTTAACTAATTATTCTGCATTAAGATAGCTAAAAATAACTTAGTGTTATTGATGAATATTTAAAATAAAATTATGAAATAAATAAAATAGTTAATAAGACGTAAGAATAATAGGTATCGAAAACTCAGTTTTCTAAATTGTTCGTAAAAAATTATATGATTTATAGTTTTTGACCTACTTTTATTTCAGTTCGTAAAGCTAAATATCTAAATATTTAGAGAAAATAATTTGTCTAATCATAGTTCATAACTCCGTACAGTCACAGTAAAAATATTTCACCACCCCAACTCGTAATAGGCGTCGCAAAACACGGCCAAGACAAAAAAATCTCATTTTGGATTATCCTGTATTCATTCATTCAATCATCTCAGCCAATTGACGTCTACTGCTGGACATAGGCCTCTTCCAAAAATTGCCACCTTGTGGGGTCCTGCGCCTCCCTCATCTATCGGCTTCCCGCCGTACTTACGAGGTCCACTGTGTGAGGGGTCTCCCCACCCTGGATATTCTGTGTGTGTGTGTATATTTATTTACTTCAAATTACTGACAATAAAGAGAATGTGAAATTTGAAATTTGTAATCCTTCTTTGTCTCCGTTCTAATCATTTGTAGTCTGCAGTATAAAATATAATCGAGGTTCACCTAAAGTACAGGTTGAAGTTCTACTTAAACCATTTATTTGATTAAGGAACTCTCTGAACTATCTACATTGCGATTCTCTCTAAGTTCACTGTCTCGATAAAATAACGACATGGCGTCGTCATTCAAGTAGATAGTAAATTTGTAGGGTTGCCTCATTAAGGAAGTAGGTGCCGACGACAGTACCTTTGGAGTGGTTTAGTATTATAAGCACATAGTGGTCACCACTGTGTCTCATCTCATGGGTGGGATAATAATATAAAAGCCGACTAAAGAAGTATATTCTACGAAACCAAACACGGAAAAAACTTCATGTAAAAAAGCGTCTGCGAGCCTGTACCCGGTGCTGTGAAGACTCTTCTACACTTCAATTCAACGGATTTGCTAGACGTAGCATGTTTTCAAATATTTATAATTGCTGTAGTCCTATGCTGTTGTTGTCAATCCTTATAAAAAGCACGAGTACAGTCAAGAAATGATGGCAAATAAACAAATTATTCAACATACTTCTCCTTAGTTTAAACAAAATCATTGTATTTAAACATTTAACTAAACTATGGTTATCATACGTTAGTGTACGACGATTGAAGTCCCTCTATTATGTAAACAACATTACATCAAACGACCTACCGAAAACTTGCCATCCCTATCTAGGATAATGACGCGAGTCCTCGAATGAGACCGGCCAGTCATTAGGAAGATTTAACTCGTGATTACCGAAGCTTGGACGGTAATGCTAGAACAGGACTATTTAAACTAATTTAGACTAAACGTACAGATTACTTTGACGCCTTTGTAGGCGGTTTAGAGTCTTATTCTATAAGGAAATTAACAAAACTATACCTATTTCAAAAATGTTTGAGAGGAATTATGTATGAAAAAGAATAGTTTATGTACAAATATAACATTTTTACTGAAATTAGATGTGGTTGTACATATTTTTTTTAGTTTATCACAAAAAAAAAACAATTTAAATCCTAGTATTATCCTCACATATAAAAGTTTAGATACACTTAACATGCTTAACCCTTAACCACCTAGCATAGGTCTGACAGACACCACCAAATATAAAAACTTGAATATTATTGCACCCGAGTTTCGTATAAACCTGTTCGTTCCGGTACCTTTTCCTAGCCCCTCTCAGAGCCACACAAGCTCTTTCCACAATTGTATGTCCGTAAGTTTTGCTCTGGTTAGGAAAAAACTTTCGCCCGGGGTCTGAGAGACCTCTGCTAGGTGGTTACGTGACTATTTTACAATTAAGTATTTTTTTCTATTTTATTTAAAAATGACTTTCAATGTAAAAAGATTGAGCGGGGGTTGGAAAAAGATTTTTATTTATAAGGTAGGACAACGAAACAGTACCAAATGATGAATGGGGTGATTTTTATGTAGATTTATGATTAGAGGAAGTGTTAGAACACAGTTGCGACTCAGACTCACAATGTGAAAAGACAACTAAAATGAAAAACAACATAAATGTACTGCCAAAAACTGATTTATCTTCGACAGTTCTTGATCAGTTTATTTCTGAAGATGATGATATGTAAAGGTATCTAACGTGCAATCGAAAACTCGAAAAAGGATTTTTTTCTGTAAAAGGCGCTTGTCCTCTGACCCCTTCTTCCTTTCCATCAACACCGCTATAGTATAATATAGTGCAGGAGAGAGGAAGTGTGAAACTAGTATATTGAAATAAACTAAACAGTAGATCAAATATGAAGCGTCATGCAAAGAACTTGAAATTGCAACGTGATATCAGAATGACTATTCGCTGCGTTCTCGACAGCAACAAAGGAACCACTCCAAGAGTAATTCCTTCAAGAAATAGTGCTAAATAAAGGTTAACAGTATGTTAGAACTGTTCTTCTTGTTACTTCAAAAAAAATGTAAAAAACAATACACGTGTATCGAATGCAGAGCACCTATTTGCTTGTAATGCTCACATAAACCTTGTATTAATTGTCCTGAAAAACTGCATGTTTAGGTCTTGCAATTTTGCTTAAGTTTTATTTTATTTGAGATAATTTGATGTTTTTTATGTTTATAGATTCCTAATTATCTCAAAAAAAAGTACAAAGAAGTACTCACTCGTGGGATTACTGTAATAAGTCTTATCTTCCAAATATGTTACTTTGTAATAAAAAAAATAAGATTGTTTATTATTCAATTAAGATTTTTTTTAAACTATTGATATTATCTTGTGCCATTCTTTCCTAATCAATAGTTTAATATGTTCCTAATAAGCTTTTAACTCAATATTCATAATAACCTTTCACAGTTTAAGAAACGAGATTCATTTTGTTCCGGTGTCTCACAGACCTGTGCTAGGTGGTTGTGTGACAAAAACAGGTGCTAGGTTGTTAAGGGTTAAATATCTAACAATTAATGCAAAATACTTGTCTCTACTATAGACGAAATCATTAAACACAAAAATTTTACTAAAATAAGTACCTATTATCTGACGATTGAAGTCCCTCTATTATATAAACAACATTACATCAAACGACCTACCGAAAACTTGCCATCCCTATCTAGGATAATGACGCGAGTCCTCGAATGAGACCGGCCAGTCATTAGGAAGATTTAACTCGTGATTACCGAAGCTTGGACGGTAATGCTAGAACAGGACTATTTAAACTAATTTAGACTATACAGATTACTTTGACGCCTTTGTAGGCGGTTTAGAGTACCCGTCCCCGTAGCCGAGTAGAGTAACCGTCTAGGTTAAGTGTGATATTCTGGGAACAAATTAACAAACTACACTTTTTACATATTTTGAGACCCATTATGTGAGAAAGTATCGGTTTTGATCATTTATTTAGAGAAAAGTTAAAATTGAATTTAGCTATTATTATGTAGAAAAACAGTCTTCGGTTTTCAAACAGCTAGTTCCGAATTTATTAAATATTATGATTAATATAATTATCATTAAAAGATTAAATGGAAATTATAGTTATTGATAAAGACCACGGTAACTAGGTATCTGAAGGTATCCCCTAACAGAAAGCACTGGTTAGGCATGCTAGCAATCCAGTAAGAGTCAAGTTAAGTTAATTAGAGTCCAGAGAAAAATCTAGTTTTGAGTTGAAAAGCATAATACCTACTAATGTAAAATTTATTATTACAAGCACTAAAATGCTAAGGCCTCTATTATAAAAACCAATCATGTTGAAACACATTTTTGCAATATCCAGAATAACCAAAACCCCGGTGAAATCGATAAGCAGATAAAAATTTATATTATATCCAAACAAAAACAATAAACACGTTATTGGATATTTTAATAATCCTTTTAACCCTTTTAGCTGTTTAATACAAAATTATTATTAAAGGGTGTCCCTGCTGTTCAAAGGGATCTAATTTGAACAGAGCACGTGTTCAAAATAGGGTTATTGTCACCTACGTACCCGATTCTATTACTCTATACTAACAATCAAAACAAGACAATAGTTGTGTAGAACAACCAGACTTTAGGGTTCTTATCGAAAGTATATTTTGTAATACCATTTGCAATACTTCTGTCTATTTGAACAGAAAATCAAAGTTCTGAATTTGAAATGGATTAAACTGGTTTTTCTTTTCAAATCATTGGGTAACCGCTGAACTGTCTATTCACTTTGAACTGATTGTACGTCACTTCATCAGAATTATTCTGCGAATTCTGCGTACCAGGTGCTCTGCTAGTTAATAGTTTACTTTTTAAAACTTCAATTATTACAAAGCTAGAGCTACTATGTTATTGGTAAATCAAGTTTTATTTCGTAATTGAAAGTGGTTCGTCTTAACACTGCGCCAACTTGTACCTATTTGTAAACTACTAACACAAATTGCTATAACAAAACGCTAATAAAACGAAACACGAAACAATATTCGCAAATAAATAAAAAAAGAAAAAATCGAATTCAATTCCTTTTTCAAAAATATTCGTATACAAAACTTTTCTAAGAAGGAAGCGCCGTTAAAAGTGAAGTTAGCTTTGACGCGTATACGATTAGGAGCCTTGAACGAACTGTCTGAAAACTTTGCCTTTCAAAGATAAGATACTTCATCTTGACGCTCACGCACTTCAGGGAGAAACATAATGAATGACAGACGATATAACTTCAACTTAGTGACAGTAAAATATTGTAAGTATACAAAGACAAGTTAAAGTAGACCCAAGTTATGAATAATGAACATACGTTTTAGTCATTTTCATAACAGTTCTGAAAAGTCTTACTCAAACAGACATCCTCTAGTTAACACTTTTGTAAGGTAAACACTTAAATTATTTACCTTGCGCCGCTCGACGTTTCGGCCAGGTTACACTAGCCATGGTCACGAGTAGACTGATACGCGATATCTTAATATCCGATAGTATTATTATAATAATAAAATGAAACGCGAAAGTTTTAAAGTTAATACTTTTGTAAGGGTTAGGAAAGTGTAAACTAGATGAACCACTGTAAGATTTAAAATTTCATCTTTTGACTAAAACAATTTCATAACTGTTAGTTTCTTAAGCTGTGACATAAAATCAAAAAGTTATATATGACCTATATGAGTTTAATTCATATCAACAAAGATTCAACAAATTTTTCTTCAAAAACGTCGATACTTGATATACTAAAACTACGCAAACCACTACGTCTTTACATCTTTTGCCCTTAACTGTCACTATTATAACTGCTGCTAATTACCTGCGAAAAGATCTTTCGAACACTCTGTACTGATAAAAAGTAAAATAAACTGCAACAGTTAATGTTAACTTTAACATTCCTTTACAGTTTAGTTTACACTCAAACGTAAAACTCTAACAGAAAACATGGAGTCAGCACAAACGCTTCCATATATCACGAAGACGAACAAGTAATTCCCGAGTTTAAAACTTTTAAACGAACGTTACTTAAAAGTCTTCATCATATTTAATGAATCAGCATCGAAAATTTTTTATTCGCTCTTTTTTTCATTTCAAATTCGTACTTAATTTAAAATTCTCGAGTTACTTAAACATTCATATCAACCCAAAAGTATTTTTGTAATACTTTTCTCCATTATTGAAAATACGGAGATTAAAAGTCTAACTTGACAATTATTGAGAAATTTAATTGATAGGTATAATGTTGTTAAGCAGCATGCCAATTCTCGTACAATAAAATCGTAAAAAAATCGGTTAAGTTAACTTTAAGTTGTTAAATTGTCATACGATGGTAAGACAATTTGACAACTATAGTTAACTTAACCAAATTTTTAACGATTTTAACTAACGAGAATTGACATGCTGATTAAAACCGCACATCGCTGGTTAAGCAATGGAATCAAGAAGTTTCTAATAAATGGCATTTAACGACTTATAGCAAACAATGTTGTCAAAGTTTTTAAAGTTACAAATCCTCAAGACAATTAAAAGTGACAGCTTAGCGCTTATTCTGATGTAGATATCGGTATAAGTAAACACCGGTCACCTGTCGTAGTGAGACATAACGATCGATCAATCTACGTAGTGTTCGTTTAGCCATAAGCCCTAAGATCAACAGGCGTCAGGTTTAATAGAGTGAAATTTGTTTATCTGAGAACATGTACGCTTTTTATGATAAAGTATCAAGATTATTTTATATAGGGAAGTTTAACATAGAGTAGTTTTGTAGAAAAGTATCCTTTCTCTTTCGATATAAGAAAACTAAGAAATTATGCTTAAGCGTTTTATAATAATAGATTCCTTACGCCCGAGAATAGTGTAAGCACTGGCCGCTAAAGTCATTTATGCTCCTTATTGCTGGAACTGAATGATAAATTGAATGACTTGAGGGGTAAACTTAAATGGTGCAAACGTACTAGCAATAATCTTCTTACGACATTTTTTTTACTATCGAAAAATCTACATCTATCGTCTAAAGTGGCGAATGGAGAATTAATTTTGATATAGTCTAAGCCAACCCGAATGACTAAATTTAAGTCTTTAGCCGAAGACCATAATGCCGTTTGAGACTAATTTGGTCCCTTCGAAAAGGTTTAATTAATTGGTTAAATTACTTTTATGTCCAAATAAAAGTTTAAAGGTTAAGAAGCGAAATATAGAAAGGTCATTTATAACCTTTCATTTTCGCTAAATTAACAATTCTTTCCTTTTTAAGTTTCCTTGTTCTGAGAAAGCATTAATTATGATACTTAGCTGTTTTTTACATTTACGTCACTCAATGAAAACGTCAAGGACAATTTACACGAGCCAGTCATTGTTTTGTTAAGGAAAGAAAGTTCCAGACATTTTGGACTATAGATTCACTATGACATACATGTACAAACACTTCTTCAGAATATCAGCAAAAATAAGTGGTTGAATTAGCTCTTATTATCAGGTACGGAGTAACTCGGACTAGCTAGACCCACTAATATGGGTATGTTACAAGTTACCATTTCTTCTACTTAACTGATGGTAAGTGGTAGCCATCGCCTATAGAAGTCAGCATTGCAGCAGCAAGCCTAAGCCGCCAATCCTAAACAGAAGTAATTTGTTAAATATCATAGCCATGTCATTCTACTACTGTATAAACACAGTGACATTTTACACTCCTGTTTGAAGGTAATTAAGCAGGTACGGTGGTGGTAGTTGACTTCTTGCTGAAGACATAAACCACCTACTAGGTCTATTCAAAGTAAGTAGTTAGGTTTTTAGTTCTCTTTTGAAAGTCTTTAATCAACCACGGTACGGGATGGGATGGTGACGATTTATATTCGTAATACACGTTTTGTAAATAGCACGAAATCGAATCATTTGCAGCAAAATGTTTTAATATAGAGTGATATCGTCATTCGAGAACTTACAACTTCTGCGGTGGTGCGATAGCAAAAGTTTTTTAATAAAATATGTACCGAACGGTGAAGTGTCGTTTATATTTTATGATGTCATCTTGGTTTCGCAATTTGTGTACGTCGTATTTTTTGGCGGGTTTGTTTTAATTTAATTTTGCAATCTTTGATATTAAAGGGACCGGTCCGTAGTCGGCTGCCTTTAATATTAGTTAAGTAAATTTACTCTTGGATGTGATAGCAAAAGTTTTGGTATTAAGAGGAATCTATTAATAATTTGTTTTAGTGTTTTCGTTACTTAGAAACTTTTAAGACTTTTCTTAGTTTGTTCACAGAAGAGTTACTAATTAGAGTTAGGTAAAGAAGTCAGTTTACTTTAGCTCATAGGTATTACACAAATAATATACAACAATAATTAATTTAACTTAGTTAACTGCCTCGGTGTAATCATAACAGCCCATTAATGTCCCACTGCAAGGACGGACCTCCTCCCGTGACGGAGGGATACTTGGCCTTCTAATACCACGCTGGCCAGACGGATTGGTATAGGGTTTAATTTCAAGTTTTCCTTCTTTTTACTTCGTAAAGATGATATTCACGGATAGTCCCTTAGTCGGTTGTTACGACACCCATGGGATGAGATGGAGTGGTGACATATTGTATTCTTACTTCGTCACCACACGGTACTTATTATTATATTCAACTTAGTACAAGCTAACTGCTTAGGTGTCATGCAACATAATAATTATATTATAAGTGATACTAGCACAAACTATATCTAATAGTTTCATCATTATCTGTATTCATTTAAACATAAACTTGTACTAGACTACAATTATTTACTTATTACCTCACAATAATTTAAATTTTACTCAACCAATACCTAAATTACTCAAAACAATAGAAAACACTTAAATAAATCATATCGAAGTCTAGAAAATTAACTAACCAAAAAGAAATTCTACACGACGACAAATTACAACATCGATAGCACTTTTCAATTAAAATCATTTGATAATACAATTCCGAAGTATTAATTAGCACTTTGGTTCGAATAACGTTCCAACTTTATACTTACTGTTAAATTTGTAAAGTAAATCAATAGATATTATATTATATCGTTTATTTACAACCATAATTGCTTAGTTACGTCAGTATTTCTCTTTAAAATTGTTTATTACGGTCATAATTTAATCAGGAATGAAATATAATACCGGGGAATGTTAGAATAGAAGCACAAAGCAATAAAGTGTTGCCTTTACGACAAATTTTGATCAATATTTGTATTATAAATCACATCCATGATCTGTTTTTGTGATGTTCTTGGACGGAAGTTTGATGTGTCGGCCGGTGACTGCAGCTAGTATTAATGTTACGGTTTTAGACATAAAAATAACTCTTAAATATTTAAAAATAATATTTGTGACTTAGCAATAAAATGCTCGGTGGTCTTTGAATCTATGATGTGTAATTGATTGTTTATAATAAAGTATTTTTTATTGTTATTAATGTTCTTTTAATATATGTCGTTTTAATTTATTTTTTATTAAAGTTCATTGCTTTTTATAAGCATGTGGCTAGATAAATCACAATTTAAATCATACCACAGAGGAAGAAAGTAGATCAAAAAGAAATAAACGTCAATCATATTAACAATTATAAATCTTTTATTTATAGGAACTGATCTATTCTACCCGATGCACATTAAAATTCTTTAAAAGTAAACCGAAATGATTTCAGAAGGATCAAAGAGCTAAAATTAGTTAGTTTCAAAGTTAAACGCTGGTCTCGATAAATGTTTTCGAAATTATGTAAACACACATCAGTTGCAGAATATTTTAATGTTTGTGAAGCGTTTATGACCGGAACTTTTAAAAACGTTGTTTTGTATAAGGGAAATATTGCTGTTGATAGTTGATTTTAGATTTAAGATGATGCGTTTCGTAGTTAGAATGACAGTAATGTTTTTCAAAGTGTAACATAAAAATATAGTAATTTAAACTACATACATTTTTGAAATAGTTTTGATGTGAATAATTTGATCAATAAATTAAGAAGCTTTAGATATCCAAGTCTCTGTACTTTATGCATGTTAATTGTTCTAAGTTTCTTTCTAGATTTTACATCTATTCTGAATTCATTACCGACGCCCTCTGTGGCGCAATCGGTATCTCGGGTTCGATTCCCGCTCAATGCAAAGCTTTGTGTGCATGAACATGATTGTTTGCATTGGTCTGGGTCTTTTCTATGTATAATATGTATGTATTTACAAAAAAAAAGTATTTAAGTATGTTTCTCCGTTGTCTAGTAGCCATAGTACAAGCTTTACTTAGTTTGGGACTAGATGGCGTTGTCTGAAAGTGTGTGGAATATTTTTTTTTTATTATTTATTCTGAATTCATTACCAGATCGGTAGCTCTCTACAACAATCCAAACTGGCTTTTGAGAGAGAACAGCAGCACTTAGAGCCTATAAATATAAGGACATATTATACATACAAACTTTGCATATTCTTTTTATCTTGTCCTTACTACCTCGACACCATATTTTACATATTCCATGAATCATGTACGAATTATAAAGTAAAAATTGTGTCACATTCGAGAGATATAAATGTATTTTTAAATTGTATTACTTACTGCATGTTAGTTTGTTTGTGTTTTTATGTAATATATGGGAAAATTTATGGTGCAGACAGCCGATGACGATTTTAATGAGCGATCTTGATTTATGGCTTTTGGAATGTAAACGATTTAAATATATGTAAAGGTTCTCGTTTAAGTTTTATAAAGTCATCATTATTTTATTATTTCTGCGAGCGGATAAGGACTGGTCATACATTATGTCTATAAGCTGCCATAAATACCTTTAGATAATTTTCCGATTATTCTACTTTGCTACAACCTTACATAAAAACCTCATACTTATCATGTAAGCCAATAGACGTCAAATCCTTGACATAGACATAAAAGTTATGTTTTTGTTAATTAAATGAGTGTCAATATCAAATTACTTTTACGGTATTCTGCTGTTTTTAATCTGTATAAATTTTGTTATTTCCTTAATTAAACTTGAAGCTTCAAGCAAACTTATGATTTATTGAGTTTTGAGAATTGGTTTATACTCTGCAAACAAATAAATAATGTGGTTCTAGCTATAAGCTAAATAATACATAATCTACGCCTCAACTTTCCTAAAATCTCATAACATTAGTCAAGCTAATAGTTTAAAAGAACGTACTGAAGATATGATAAAAAAATATAACCCAATTTAAGCTTAGCGCACAAACTTATATGGGTCTCGTTTGAAGTCTGAATCTTTCCAAGTTAATCAAACTTTAAAGACTATGGAAGTATGAATAAGGTCACGTATGCTTTTAATGTCAAATTGTATTCACTGTATGAGAATGGAATTAGAAAACTTTAGTTGACGACCCTTGTAGGTTGACGACCTCGGTGGCGCGACGGTAGCGCAAGCGGCTGCCGTGCAAGAGGTTGTGGGTTCGATCCCCACGCAGGACAATAATTTGTGAGATCCACAAATTATTGTCCTGGTCTGGGTGTTCTTTGTGTCCGTTAATTGATGTTTGTAAAAGGTCCCCGCGACACAGGGCATGATCCCTAGTGCGGGAGTTGTCTTTTGTAAGAAAAAAAAAAAAAAAGAAAAGTTAAGAATAGATAACTTAAAACTTGTAGATAGAATTTAAAACAGCAATATTAAGCAATAATTAGAAAAACATCAAAAATAATAATCCTTAAAATATTTTTTTAAGACAGTTCTCTAGATTCAGTACATTTCTAAAACTGGGGATCATGGTCTGTGCCGCTAGGAGACAAATTAATATCATCCTGGCAATCAACCATTTCTTATCATGATAGTGATTTATGCAAACTAACTACTACTACTTATAAGCAAACTGTAACTACTTATAAGCAAACTGTAACATTCACATGACTTATTTTTCTTATTTTTTTAAAAGACAACTCCCGCACTAGGAATCATGCCCTGTGTCGCGGGGACTTTTAAAAACATCAATTAACGGACACATAGAACACCCAGACTCAGGACAATAATTTGTGGATCTCACAAATTATTGTCCTGCGTGGGGATCGAACCCACAACCTCATGCGCGACAGCCGCTGGCTCTACCGGCGCGCCACCGAGGTCGTCAAAGACTAGAATATTTATTAAAGTTCTATCTAGAAGATGAAGAATGCTACAGAATCCGATTAAGTTTCCGTACGCAATGAATAATGTTAATAGTCTAAACTAATTACAGAAAAGAAAAATACACTGTTATAAGCATTTCATCACACGCACTTTAACTAGAGAATTTAAAAATTAATATTTATAAGTAGATAATATGTTTCAATAAATCTTTTCTTTACGCATATTTGAATTCCAAATTAGATGGTCAAGTACTTGTAGATGCTTTAATATCATTCGTTAACAAAGTTTGAGTTAATTATTACTTTAATAAGCTAATTAAAATGTTTTACTATAGTGTAGTTAGGACGTGTGGTCTACCTAATTAATTGTATATATAATATTATTAACCTTCTTTATTCAACGTTAGAATTGCACTTACTATTTATTGTATTTTTCAACTAATAATTTCATCAAAAAGTAAATCTAATGATTTTTTCTTAAAAGAGGAATTAAAGTAAGCTAGGCTTAAAGTAAGCTAGGCCCAAAGTAAGCTAGGCTTAACCTGCTTGTGTTATGGGTAACAGAACAACGGATATAAATACTTATATACTTTTTTTATTTTGAAAGGAAATGAACTATGGGCATAACTTTACCCTTAATCGCCTTTTACAACATCCTTAACATGTAATATCAATTATCTTTCTTTACATTGTCACTGTAATAAACTGTACAGTAAATTGTACAGGTAATATCAATAGGAAGCTTATATCCCTTCTGCTTTTCGAAACACAGTCTAGCCACTGTTTTATTTTTATATTCACGGACATCTTTACACGGTGCAATCTATTCCCAAAGTAAGCTAGGCTTAACCTGCTTGTGTTATGGGTAACAGAACAACGGATATAAATACTTATATACTTTTTTTATGTAAATACATACATAATTATGCATAGAAACACCCAGACCAAAGATTTGCATTGAGCGGGAAAAAAACTCAATCAACTTTGCGTAGCAGCCATGTCAGTTGGTGTGACTACGAGTCGGTAAAGGTAAATAAAAAAAATAAAAAAATATTCCTCACACATTCACACAACGCCATCTAGTCCTAAACTAAGCAAAGGTTGTACTATGGGTACGAGACAACGGATAAACATACTTAAATACTGTTTTGTTGTAAAACCGAGTACTCCACACTGGTCGTCCACTGTATAAGAGTTATTTTAAAAATCACTTTACGATTGAACACAAGTAGTAAACTTATTTAATAGGAAACGTTCTATTAAAGTTCTTTCACTAATTTTATGTGTTTCTCATACTCTAATAAGCTAGTGATAATTGAAGCTTCCTTTTAAAATGTTTATAAAACATCTAACTCTTTAATTTGGTTTTACGTTTCGTTTGCTCAGTGGGTTTTTGTATGGACGTCCTAAATGGTATTTGATGAATTGAAACTAGCTCTTAAAAAGTTACTGCGTCGGTGGCTTGACCGCTTTTTTGCTATCTGATTTGAATCCCAATTGAATTAAAATGATTGTTTGTGCAATACACAAAATTAGGTATTCTACTGAATTTGGAAATAATAAGAAAGTTACGTTAAAATTACTTCACAATCAAATGATTACGATGTCTAGTATTGTAATTTACCTTTACTATATTCACCTAACCCATTTTTTCAAATCACGAGGTTTATGTATTATGTCAAAAATTTTGAAAAGAAAGTAAAATTTTGACACTAATATTATGTTGTATCGATTTTAAGCAATTATCTTAAAATCGATACAACAATTAATTGGACACTAAGTGTCCAATTTTTTCTTTCTTTTCTATAAATATATCTCCTGCACTAGGGACTAAGCAAGTCGCTAGGGTTCTTACATGCATAGAACTTTCATCAATAATGTATGGAGCAAAAACATTATTGTTCTGCATGAGATTTGAACCTGTGACCTCGTAATCGGCTGTTTTGTACTGTGACTTCAACATTACCAAAGCATTTCCACCTTTGAGTATTATTGGTTGAAAAAGTATTCTTAGTATTCCATTTTATGGGTTAGTTCCAAATGTAATATGTGGGTGACATTAATAGCTTGCGGCAAACCATAAGCTAATTTGAACGTAACTTGACTTAAAAATACAATTTCTATACATATTAGTGTGCATCCCACTCAATACACCATCTAGTTAAAAGTTTTGCATATTAATCTTTACAAAATGTATTTAAAAGATGTATCTTGTTTTTGTTTTCTCATTCTAATTATCTAACTTCACTAAAACAGTTAATGCATTAATTAACTAAATTTGATTCCATACAAATTTCTTACTTAACATAATATTAGTATCGTTTTATTTTAAAATTACTTTTAATACTATCTTAAAGTAGATTGTTTCCTTTTATCTTATACTTCAGTTATCTGTACAACGAGATACTTATCTTTATCTGGTCCTTTATTGCGTTTCAGCCAGTACTCGAGAACTAAGCAAGCTATTTAGGCTTTAAGTCTTTGTTTTCCAAGGATTTGTATTATTGTTCTTGTGTTTGATGTTTTCTGGATTGTTTGGTCGTTTTTGCGATCTTTTGTTCTTTGTTATTGGTGTTGCTGTTTGATTATTTAATAGCGACCTATATTGTTACGTCATTATCTTCATAACAGCCCATTAATGTCCCACTGCAGGGACGGGCCTCCTTCCGTGCCGGAGAAATACTTGGCTTACTAATACCACGCTGGCCAGACAAATTGGTATAGAATTTAATTTCAAGTTTTCCTTCTTTTTATTTCGTAAAGACAATATTCACGGAGAGACCCTTAGTCAGTTTTTACGACACCCATAGGACCCCATAGGACCGACACCCATAGGACCCACCACATGGAAATATTATGTCATTATGTTACTGACTTTTACAGGATTAATTGTTTTTTTGTATTAAGTTTAGTGTTACTTAAAAATCAATTTGATTAACTTAGTTGACTATTTAACGGATTTCCAAAATCTTAACTTTACGTTATCCTGAGCTTTCCTTTACAATTAGTTAGATAATATAGTTGAGTTAGATACATGTAACACCTTGTGAGGCATGTACATATTTTCCACATGTTTACTTATTTAATAAAATACCTACTGCAACTAAATATAATGTAAAGAATGTCCAGATTATAAGTACCTATTCCTTAACTTGTTTATTAGTAAGTTAATTACGTTGCTATAACTTAATAAAATATGCAAGAAATTGCACAGGATATTATTAATTATTAAGCAGATATTAAATGCAATATTTTTATTTTATAAATAAATAATAATATTATTAGTCTGGGTAGTCTCTACGTTTAATAGGTATGTGCTTTTATAAGAAAGTAAATAAGTATGTTTATCCTTTATATAGTACCCCTAATACAAGCATAAATTTCTTCGGGACAAGTTGGCGTTGTGTATATGTCTTGTGTGAAACAGCTTATCTAATGAGTATCGTATAACATGACCAGAAAGAAAAAGCTCAGCCGTAGGTATCTATAAAAAGTATTCATCATAACAGCCCGTTAATGTCCCACTGCAGGGACGGGCCTTCTCCCGGGACGGAGGGATACTTGGCCCACTAATTAATTTTAAGTTTTCCTTCTTTTTATTTCGTAAAGATAATATTTACGGATAGTCCCTTAGTCGGTTTTTACGAAACCCATGGGCAGAGATGGGGTGGTAACATATTTCTTCTTACTCCGTCGCCACACTGAGTCATCCGTGATAGTATTATTGAACTCAAAAAACTAAAATATTGATACGACTTATAATACAAAACTATTTATTAAATAAAAAGAACATAATTCTTAATCACATTAGCTAGCTCGGATATCGTACGTTTTCCTTGATGAACAAGAATACGAGTTAGTGTGCAATTACTGCAGAATATTTGCATAAAATTTATCCAAGCTTTAGCTGATGTATTAGAAAACTTAGATCGGATAACTTTTAGAATAGAAAATGTTTTTATAGAAGTTTCTATTTGTATAACTTTTTTTTAAACCACGCATTATTTTATGTATTATCTTATATTTCTTTAAGTTTAGAATGATAACTACACTTTTGTTGGTTTGACGCGTGGTGAGGGAGTAAGAATACAATATGTCACTACCCCATCTCACCCCATGGGTGTCGTAAAAACCGACTAAGGGGCTATACGTGAATATTATCGTTACGAAACAAAAAGAAGGAAAACTTGAAATTAAACCCTATACCAATCCGCCTGGCCAGCATGGTATTAGTAGGCCAAGTATCCCTCCGTCACGAGAGGAGGCATGTCCCTGCAGTGGGACATTAATAGGCTGTTATGATAAAAGCACTAAGTTTCCTTGAACTTAACATCATCACTTCTAAACAATCAGCCTAATAGAAAAAAAAAACGAGTAATACGTATAATACACATTGTTATTTACTCGCATCCAAACCTAATGTGAGGATTCGATAAAACGAGAACGTACCTAACATAACGATAAACCTTTGTTACAGTCATTCTACCCTCAGTGAGTTTGATAGTGATGGGACTACTCGAGTATATTAGATGATTGGATATCGAGTTGATGCAAGTAATTGAGTTAAGTAAGTAATGGTATTTAGACAAAATTGTGTGCGTATGATTTGAATCATATTCTTATTAGTAGGTCGTCTTGATTGATAGCAGACGTAGGTCATTTAATACTCCTCAAGGTTCAAACACATACTTAGGTAAGGCAAATGTTGTTACGTTGATGTGGGTGGATACAATTGCTAGTGAAAATACACCGCTGTAGGTTTTAACTTGTAAGCAGCGGTCTCAGGTCTTCCCATTTCTTTATTTTATCTATATATATTGCCCTTAAGTCATTAGAAAGCTTATCAAAGTTATTTACTGACTACTTTTACTAAAATTATAATTATTATTTATATTGAAAATTGTATACCAAATCAACATCAACAAAACCAAGTACATAAACAGTTTTAACGACACTCGTAAAAACATATCTTATCAAATACTTTTAAAGTCTTCCCCTCCCTAGGAGGTATCCAAAACGAGGACGTAAAGTAAATTGCACACATCCTTATCTAAAATGTTGGGCCCTTCACCGTTTTCCTGTAAGTTATGAATTTTCAATACGATCCTAATGTAACACCAATCAGATACCCGCGCGTTAACGTTTATCTATTATATGGGTAGTCAAATTATCCTTCCGTATTCTTCTTCAAATAAGTGTGCTCATTTTTTGCCTTTTTTAAAGTGAAGGTTTTACAACCTACTCCAAAAAATATCTGGAGGCTATCAATTAGGTTGTATTTTCATGTCCCTCTAGTCTTGCCATGACTACTGCCTAGTTTGGGCCTTGAAATTTGGATACTAGACAAAAATCGTGTCCATGTACAGTCACGAGCAATAATATGTACACATTGTCAAATTTTTTAAACTATCTGGACCTTTATCTAGACATTAGAATACCAAAATTATTTCGTAATTTAGAAGAGGTTCCGTACAGTTTTGAACTAATCTTCGAACATTCAATTTTGGATTACCAGAACTTTAGATAACTGTATTACAAAATGTGAAAATGTGTACATATTATTGCTCGTGACTGTACTGTACATGTACACAAAGATAACGCATTGATGGCGAATCGACCCCAAAACTTCTGGGTAGTAGTCATGGATATAATTATAATTTTTACGCCAGAGATATCAAAATAATTAAGGTATTGATTCTAAACCTTATAATACTCACATACATACTCATACTTGTAGTAACGCCAGTAGCTGCAGAACCCTACAAACCATAACAGGTGTGAGCTCCTAATTTACATTTTACAGCTAAGCTGCAGAATGAAGTATGGTTTAACGTCGCTTGCTACCTAAATAGATCGTATAGCCAGAAGAAATTAGAATAAAAAAAGATTCTTTATTACACTATTTAGTAGTGAAGATAAACAATTTGCTAAAATTACTAAAATAGATAGTACGAGTATATTAGTATGTACCTACAAGGTATGACCTATTGCGTGGAGTCAAAGTAGAAATATAATATAATGCAGTATTTTGACTTCATAGAAACGAACGAAACGCGAGTTATACCTACACGCTCACTATAACGGTGGCTTTGCGGAGTGAAGAGTCGCGACTGTGCCGCAGTAACGAGCGGGAAAGTAGGTAAATGTAAATAAAAAGCTAAAGGTGGGCAGCCCTATCGCATGTTTACGTACCGCGCTTCCGTAGGCATTTATAATGAATATTCGGTCGAGATAGACTACTGGTTGTACTGTGGTGGAGTTGACTTGTTTACCTATTTATTATGGTAACTTCACGGACAAAACAATGCTTAATATTCTCAAATCATAAAATATAAATTATTCTCAAATATTGTTAACGAAAAAAATCATTAACCTAACGTTTAAAAAGCTCATTACTCACCTCACCTACGAACAATATATTTTTATGTCCCCATCGATAATACATTGCAATAAAAATTCCACACAAATTAGTGACTAACGCTAGAGACATACGATATTTGATAACAAATAAGTAGATATTTATGATCTAATTATCTCTAGCTACCGGAAGAGACTTGTAAAAATTCTTTTAATAATGTTCCACATCATTAGTAAGCCACAAGTAAGTCTTTTTCCTAACAATATACCCAAAAATAACCGTGTGGTGACGGAGTAAGAATACAATATGGCACCACCTCACCTCATCTCATGGGGGTCGTAAAAAATCGAGGGTCTAACCGTAAAACTATCTTTACGAAGTAAAACGAAGAAAAACTTTAAATATAACTCTATACCAATCCGTCTGGCCAGCGTGGTATTAGTAGGCTAAGTATTCCTCCGTCACGGGAGAAGTCCCGTCCCTGCAGTCGGACATTAATGGACTGTTATGATGATACCCAAAATAAAACATTTGCATAACTCGAAAACTCATATAAATTAGTCCTAATGCTTTGGTCGTAAAAAAAAACAACTGCCGTAAATTTAAAAAATATAAAACATGTTGATACCATAAAAATACCCAAAAAATGCTTAACCCACGTGTACTAGTTGTTTGTTTTTAGTAAAATAAACTAGATATCAAGTTTCAATGAAAGATCTTGCTGATAATCACGTGATCTATCCATTTTATCGTGACCCCGTACAGACTGTTAATTCAAAAGATATTGGTCAAATTCAATATAGTTCGATGAACCATTACGGATCTTTCTAATTTGGTCGTATTAATGATTCGTTCTTAAAACCAGTTGTTTTGTATAAAAGTTTAATAACTGTTTAGAGAAGCTTCCAAATTGAGGAGTCGTTTTGTTCATGTAAAAAAAGTATTAAAATTATCTGTATTAGTAATCACTGCAATAAAATTTAAGTTAGTAACATCACTATTATGTAATCAGACTTTGTTTTGTATCAGAATCATTGTAGGTGGAATTTAAATTAGCTAAAGAACTTAAAACTGATGGGATGGGTTGCTAAATTAAATAAATAAATATTCACGGACATCTCTACATAGCGCCTTTGGTTCCCAAAGTAAGCTAGACTTAACCTGCTTGTGTAATGGGTAACAGAATAACGGATATTAATACTTATATACTTTTTCTTTTGTAAATACATACAATTATACATAGAAAACACTCAGACCAATGCAAACAATCATGCTCATGCACACAAAGATTTGCATTGAGCGGGAATCGAACCCGAGACCTCTGCGTAGCAGCCATGTAATATACCGACTGCGCCACAGAGGTCGTAAAATACTTACTAGTAACACTACAAGTAAGACACTTGTCTCTCAATTCGATTAACTTAAACCAACCCGTGTATACTAATTCGCTGAGCTTGGATTATTAGTAGACCGTTTTCCCTTTATTACTGCGGGAAACCCGTCTGCTCAAGGAACGTTTAAAGATACGTAAATTTTTTGTAAATGCCTTTTAACATTCTACAAGGACTATGGGAAAAATACTCTGAATGTCTGGATGTTAGCAATTTAGTAGCGTAAAATTTTACTGATTGACGTCCATAAGGTCGTGGGTTCGAATTCCACGCAGGATAATTCAATTTCCGCTATCTAAAATCTATGCTCTGTTAAAGTAAATATGTATCCCATGAAAATAGTTATGTACCTACATTTATAGGAAACATACGTTACACGGGGACATAAAACAACTTTTTTATAAGTCCTCGTGATACAATGATCGACCTGTACTACGAGAGGTTTTGTTCAAAAATATGTTTAAGTTACTCACTGTGCGACAAGAGCGCCACTGGATAACGGAAAGTAACATGGCTTACTTGAGAACCACTAGCCCTGTATACAAAACACTGTTTGCTCTATTTGTAATTAATAAATAAATAAATAGATCTTCTTCACACATTCACACAACGCCATCTAGTCCCAAACTAAGCAGAGCTTGTACTATGGGTACTAGGCAACGGATAAACATATTTAACCCTAGATTCATAACCATTCGTCTCACGGAACGCGCAAAACACCAATTTGTTTCTACTGTTTCCAGTAAAAGAGATAAAGTCAAAGTCAAAGTCAAAATAGCTTTATTCACTTAGGTTACAAAGTAACACATGCAAATCGTTATACATGTAGTAGAATAGTATAGAGAAAAATGTCTGCCAAACTACTACCACTTTCGCAGACGACTATAGTAGAGCTCTGAGAAGAATGTGGCCAAGAAACTCAGGCCACTCTTTTCAAAATAATAATTTGACTTTGTTACAATTACCAACAGCAGCGTGAAGAATGATGTGTGCAAGCAAATCTTACATGCATAGCAATTTAAAGTTTAATTGATAAAAAAAAATTTCATTGTTAATAAATTGATTTAAAAAAAGCTTTAATTGCATGGCACGTTCATCAGTCATCTCGTCACTGCGATATCCGACAGAAATTAACACACAAGCATTTGTGTCGTCAAGTTGATTTTGTTAATCTTTAAGTAGTTGAGAATGGAATAGAATACCATTTAGATAATATAATTAAATACATTTACAAATGCAAGTGAAGTATTTCTATCGTTACAATAACAAATAAAACTGTAAAAGAAAGTAATAAGGTAGTAACATAACATCCGCACAACTACCTAGGTTAAGCCACAATCTACACCATGGAACAAGCAACATGAAATCACGATAATTGAAATCTAAGCCCATGAGTTTTTGTCATTAATATAATCGTTTATTGTATAATAGCCTTTCGATAATAGCTGATTTTTTACAAATGCTTTAAAGTTTAGTAAAGGTAGATCCATTACATGCTTAGGCAGTTTATTGAATAAACGTATACCGAGTCCCGCAAAAGTGTTATGTACCTTATGTAGGCGATGTTGTGGACCTATCAACTTATGCCTATTCCTCGTACCAATAGAATAGATAGAATAGATAGAAAGCTGTGGTCCTAAGTACCTTTCTAAAACGTTGGACCGCTAGTGTCGGGAGTGCGCTTGCCTCGTAGTTACGTCCAATTAGCGTGTTATAGACCTTTGGTCGTCTGAGAGACGAATATTTATGAATAGTGTAACTATTGACTATATTGATTGTTATTTTTGAAAATCATTTTTTGACGAGTTCTGGTTTTATAAATTAAAAGTAAGTATGTGATATTATTATACACTAGTTATAACGTATTATATAACTTTTCAAAGTGTATAATTACGTGAATAGTTATTCATTTCGTCTAATTTTATTTTAGAATGAAGGATTAACTATCTGAATTGTTGATCTGGTTCTGATGATGATGGTTTTACCAGCGAGCAAAGAAACGTTGACTTGAGTGATGTCATGTGGAATAACAGGAGACTATCCCGACAGTTTTGTAAAGCAAAATTCCAGAAAAGTTGACTGAACCGTGGTTACGCAAAAGGCGCAAAATGCCAACTTTGAAGAGATGCCTAAAAAGGAAAATCTATGAAGTTTTAGGTAAAACGCCTACCATTGCTACACCTGGTTCAAGTAGTACCTAAAAAACTATTTGTGGTCATTGTGAATATAAAAAATGTCGTATGACAAGTTTCCAATAGTAGTCATGTAAAATGTTTATGTGCTGGGACCATTGCGGGCTCGTATGTGTGAAATGTGGTGATGAACATTAATTATTATTAATTCATTACTTTTTTATAACCCTAAAGAACATAAATATCTAACAGTGCCATGATTAATTTCTTTTGTTTTATTTAAAAATACTGATAAACCTCTCATTTAAATATAGTCGTCTGAGAGACGAATGCTTATGAATAATGTTCGTCTTAGATATGGTTATGAATCTAGGGTTAAATACTTATTTTTGTAAATACACACATACTCGTATTATACATAGAAAACACCCAGACCAATGCAAGCGATCATGTTTATGCACACAAAGATTTGCATTGAGCGGGAATCTAACCCGAGACCTCTGCGTAGCAGTCATGTTATATAACCACTACGCCAAAGAGGTCGTCGTCGCAAAAGGTATGTCTCTGCAATGGGCTGCTACTCGTAATACTCTTACATATTATTGTACTATTTTGGTAGCTATACACAATTGCCTATGATACTTTACAGACAAACTTCTACACTGTTGTCTGATAATACCAAAATATAAGGCATACTAGTATGCTCATAATTTTAAACTTTGGCTGTTTGTTTCACATAAATTGAGATTATTTTTTATCCAAGCTGTTGTTTCTACTTTTATGTTCTTTAGTTAATGAAATATGAATAAAGATTTTATGTAACTCTGTTTTGGTGTAATAAATTTCTTTTTACTTATTATAAGATTTTGTTGTATAACTTTTTATTTTCTTAGTTTGCAAATTGGAACATTTACGGGTAAGAAGTTAATATGTATAGGGAGTCATTGGCATCGTATCTATTCACCACGTAATTATATCGTTATATACGTCATTAAAACTTTACAAAACCTTTTTTTTCCTAGTCGGTTTTTACGACACCCATGGGATGAGATGGGGGTGGTGACATATTGTATTTTTACTCCGTCTCCACACGGAGAAATGGAGTAGTAAAATTTTAGTTTCCCCTAATCGGGGGAAAGTATTCAGAGGGAACTAGAAATATACCTTTTTTTTAACGTTTTGAAAAATTTACAAAAAATGCAAATAAGTATTCTATACCAATCAGGCTTAGTTAATTAGTTTCTTCGTTAATCAGAGCTAAGCACCCTATGCGAAAAATCATAGTTTCTGCGTTATTATACTTGAATAAGACTAAGATAAAACTATTTATAAACATACCAAATATTTTTTTACTAAATTTCACGAGACAAGTAGCAAACAAACATCTTTTTACGAAATTTCACAAGCCAAACGATACCTAAAATATAAGTTGAAGAATTTGGTACATCTACTTAATAAAACGCCCACGCAAATAATAAACATAACAGTAATAAAATCATTCTCTAGAACAAAAATCAAAACATTCATAGCAATCTTTGAACAAAAATATTCCGAGCAAACTGACAATACAATTTCGAGTACATCAAAAGTACCTTTCAAGAATTAATAAGAGTCTGCGAAGAGTAATGGATTGGAAATTATTGGACTCAAAGTAATATTCGAGGACCCGGCAATTTCTCGTCCATCTTTAAGATGCAATTAAAGTACTTTATTTCTTTCATTAGATCGAAGTTACGGAGTACGTTTTATTTATGGTTACAGAGTTTGGAACTTATTGTGGCTAAAAACATTTGGGAAGAAGTTGTTGGCTATGTTTTTTGGAGGTTTAGAAGGATAAAATTAACAATAAGACATTTTCAAACAAAACAATTTGCTTTTAAAAATCTGAAAGATAACTTCTGTGTTTAAGAAATATTTTACACGCATATTTATTTTACAGAAGTTTTGCTGTTTTATAAACAATATTAAAGTTTGTTTTTGGAACAAACTAAAAACAAACGATGATGGTCATCGTCGAGGAATGCCCCCGACGTCGTTTCTCTAAAGGAATGCGTGAGCTCCACAACCTTACTCCGGCGACAAAATATTGGCTCCTCCAGCTGGATATAGATGTAATAGGGTTCAAAGCAGAAGCCACATGCAATGATGATGAATATTAAAGTTTGCAGGCCAGGATTAGTAAAGACTTTTAAAATACTAAATTAGTTCAGTCAATTTAAGATCATAAAAACCTTTCTTCATTTTAAATAGTTTCAATTGATCGGAAGCGCAAGGCTTGTTTGTTTTCTACCTACTTTGGCATGTTCTACTACTCAATTCTTAGTTTTTAGCTACTTTTAGTGTGGAAGTGCTTTCCTTTTTATATAAAAACCACACTTATACTGGACATCAAGTTCAGTATCGTGGTGACGTCTACAAACATATTATCACATTGAATCTACATCATCATTCAAGCTCATAGCGCGGTAACTAAAATCACTATTGCTGAGATAGTAAGACAGCAAACAGAGGCATGCAATACTCGTAAATGTATTATTAACGAAAAAGAGGAAAAGGGTAAAGAAAGAGGCCTGGTAGGGGATGAATTAGAAATCAGACCAACGCCATTTTTTTTCGTATCACGCAATACAGCTAAAATAAAACTCATTGTACTAATGACCTATTAATCTTTACAATTTTCTTGACACAAAGAATCTCACAACAAATTTGAAGAGCTTACAAAATAAATTATGTAAAGCACGTAAGTCTGGCAATTTACGCTAAAGGGAGAAAAAGATTTTCATCGTTAAAGTTTTTAAATGAAATTGTTTAAGAAATTTTAAAAACAAAACATATTTTTTTAATATGAGTTTAAATTTTTAAGAGTGAAGTTTAGAAGTTTTTAAATAAGTACAGCTATATTGACATAAACCTCAAATAACTTAGTCATACCGCTAAGTTGAAACCGCGTTTCTCTTGCACACCATCTGAGCCGACCGATCTCAGTTCTCCCTCGAATACTAATAAGTTAATCTTTTATATCACGTTCTCGTGAACCAAAGAGATGAGGGCAAGTACGAGATAAAACGTCCAATAACACTTGGCCCCTTGTTAACCATAACGAGTAACCAATACCATCAATTTTTGTTTTTAAACGCGAGGTGCGGTAGGTCTTCTAATCTGGTTTTGAATCGCGGTGGTTGAGTATGAGGCCGTATTAAACAGCAAGGGAATTATGAAGTATGTGCTCTTTGAATACTAAACGGCTATTACCAAAGGCGGTTATGGTGGAAATAAGGCGAGTTGCTTTGAAATCATGTGTATGAGTAATGATTTTCTTAGTTGTTTCTCTAGAATTTATTCATATGGTAATCTTAAAGTTCTTAGCAGGTATGTTAGTAGAAGTTGTACGATGAATAAATAATAAGCCGATGATTGCTACTGCAATATGGTTCATTATAATTATCGGAATGCTTTGTGTTGGGACCTTAAGTACAGATTATGGGATCTTAGATTGTTCTACGATATGACATCGAGCTTCTTTTTAACTTATGAGTGGAATATATTTTAATGAATCACTTGAGAGTGAACCTATTAAGGAGGAACTTAGCTAAGATTTAGATAAAGAATAAACTAACTTTGTACGAGTAGTATTACTTTGTCTGAGAAAGTGTTCTTACTAATGTTAGATGGAGACTTACTCTAAGTGTAAAACTAGCAAGGTTTAGCAATAAGACAAGATTTAAGATAAGATTTTTAAAAATTAATAATTATAAATATAAAAGACATCCTAGCTTAAGTCAATAGTTTTATAAATCACAGTATTAATATAATGGACTTAATATTTTAGATAGTAAAAGCCACTTCCACTTTTGGTAACATCATTAAAGACAAAGTCAAGAAACCTGTTCCACTAAAACATAGTTACCTTTACAACATCTCTTTACAATAAGATACAAAAACGTTTCTACCTAATGACTCAACTCCTTAAACCAAACTTCTAAAGAAAAAACCTCATTTGTATGAGCACAGCATCAGTAAACGGCTGTACTATTTTGAATAAATCTTTCACTTAAATACTAACTCAATAAGAGCTCGTTTGCTGCCGAGAGTTAACGCTCACTGAATTGAAAAGGTTAAGCTAATTTGCATTTGACTAGAAGTATTTTGAGATCCTCAATTGACCTGTTGATAGGAGATCAGCCTTAAGACACTGAATAAGACTTTCATTAGTTTATTTTTGGATGAAAATTAGAACTATCAAGATGTTATCATTGTTTTGCTACATGATAGCTAATGGTCGTTTAATTGAACATAATTATTCCCAGAGATTACCGCAAGGAATTATCCTGGGACCCAAATGACATTGTTTTACTGATGTGCTAAATAGTTAGTAGTAGTTAGAATATTCAAGCTTGTTTGTTTTGTTTCAGGATAACATGTTTGTAATTTCAAAGTTTATTGTTATTACCTTAAGACCAGTATGGTGTCAGGAGTTCTTTATGCCAATCCGACCGTTCTTTAAGGCTCTGATATGATTAAACTACTGCTGTCACTACGGCATATATGTGGAAAGGTAATTAAATAAACACATTTATCAAGGAGAAATTGCAGCAAGGCGTAAGTAAGTGATTTTTTAAACAACAAGTTACTTTCAGTTTTATTTAAGTTTCTGGACATAAAAAGAGTATCTTCAAAAATATTTTAAAATGTTTGGTATAAATCAATTGATGCATTGGAAACGGTAAAAACCTTTACAAAAACTATATAAAAATAAACAGGAAAGAAATTAATAAAAAATTGTATAATAATAATAAAAAGACATCATCATATCAGTCAATTGACAAACTAATAATGCCACCTTGTGCTTCCTGTGCCTGAAAAGACTTATCAGAATATAATTTTCTAAATAGAAAATATTAAGGTTATAAATGTGTTTAGAGAAATAATATACCTAAAATTATAAATTCAAAGTAGAATTTATAGTCTAATATAAGACTTAGTAAAAAAAATTACTCAATAAAGAAGATTTGACTTATATTTAAATATGTATAACATTAGTTTTCCTCCTAGTAATATAATAACACCATGTTTACAGCAAAGCAAAACTATTTAGACAGAATTTTGCGAATCAAACTTAACCTACTGCATTTGAATTTACACCAAAATCATCAATCAAAATTCTTCAAATATGACCCATACCTTTGATTAATAGCCGAAGAACATCGTTAACTATTCTATTAAGGTATGAAAAAAATCGTTGAAGCGGTTTACGCTATACAAATTTAACTGAGTTAACACAATAAAGAGTCAAATTTTAGTAAACCGCAATGGTAATGACAGACAAAATGACAAGACACAATAAGAGGAAATACCAAATACATGAATTTCTTATTATTTAAACAGACAATCATTGGTCATAAATGGAGATGTGATTATTTCTCAGAAAATGTTAAACATTATTATAACTAGGTATATGAATTTGTACTTAATTTTTACTATGAATTTATCTTTATAGCACGGTTACATGATCTGGAGACCTCGCTGGAATGCGAACCTCGGCACGATAATTTAAGAATCGTAGGAAGCGCATTCACACCTCTTTGTCGCAAAGGTTTTTTTTATGTGGGAAACGATCATCCAGCCGAAGTTTTTATGGCCTCTAGCCTAATAAAAAAGTCAGTAGCATTTATACAATATTGTTTGGAGATAAATTAAGCAGATCTAACTATGGAAACGACTTACGGCCGAACCATATATACGATCCGTGTTTTAAGATTCCGTTCAAACCAAGATTGAACACGATCTTCAGATCGATCTTTGATCTGCGTCCATATATTCATTTGCTGCGTTCGGAATCCAGATGGGACGGCGGATCGAAGTCGATCCTTTCCCTCCCTGGCTGTCCGTTATAGACATACTTTTGCGCGCGTTTTTTTTTGCACTAGTGATTCATAACACAATATGAATTACAATTGTGAAATAGAATATGTTTAAATACTTTAAAACATGATTTTTAAGGTACATAAAACATCCATTTCAACTTAATTTAATTACAAAACATTTTTTTTAAACATCAATAGTGTAAAATACTGCCGAGTACGCAACGTGAATCGTTTTTTCTAACATGTCACATCTGGTGCCGGTATGTTTTTGTTTGAATTTGAATGTATTGTATTAGTTCAGTGCAGTTTAAAATTTAAGAACCTAACAATAACAATAGGTAGGTAGGTATTTACTATTTTTAATCTTACTGTTTTGAGGTCACTTTTACAAAGGCCATTATTTCTATCAACAATACCTTCACTGCCGCTTTATTTATCCTAAATCTAAAAGTAAACTCAGTATCATTGAGGCACTCTGTATGCATGTAATTAACTCTGTTGTACTTTCGTACTGAACCTCTGCGACTATTTCGCTCTTCGTCACCTTCAGAATCAAATATCTCCATTAATACTGCCATATCACTGTCACTATCACTTGAAAATATTGCATTTGCCATAATTATCTACCAAATTCACAACTAATTTATTGCAAAATCCAAACTCTTTTTTGTAATCCAACAAATTCGGGGGATCGTAAAAACAGTTTACTAACAAGCCAAAATTAAAAGTCAAAATGAAAAGATCGAATATGTGGACCGAACAACTGTCACTTCCGAACAAATTTCAATCTCAAAACACGGATTGCCCCTCCCACGGATCGATTGTGAAAAAGGATTGTCAATGCAATCCATCGATTGAATATATGGACGCTTTATGCAACGAATCGATCGAAATTCGAGTTTCAGATTGCAATATTTGGATCGAGATCGCATATTAGGACCGGCCGTTAAAAGTCCTATTCCTAGGGTTTCTTCGTAATCCACATTTAAACCGACATTGGTTAATAGTATTTATTTATTGTATTCAATGTTTACATCATTAAGTTGTATTATATTTTATTATTAAAAGCAATGATAGTTTATTGTTTTAGTACTATTAAATGACTCCTTGAATAGTTCTTAAGTGTTTAATAACATCTGAGTGGCTACACGATGTTACAAATACTTTTAATCCTTTACAACAACTGTACGATGTTGCATTCCTTTTCCAGCCTACGTTTGTTTTAAACTTTGTCCATTTGTACATTCTTTTGGAATGCTTGATAGAATTGAGTGCTTTGATCTGCAGGTTTAAATATTTCAAGCTGTAGATTAATCAATATGTTGATTATTAACTTTATAATGCAGTAGTTAGTCCAAGACTGTTACGTAAAGGACTTGAGTTCAATCTTTGTGTATGAATATAATATTTTATGTTAGTGTTTTCGTGTTTTGTTTCATCTAGTATAATTTTGAAAGTAAGAACTAATTTAAAACAAGATAATTTTTGCCACGTAATAGACCCCAATAGGATATATCGCATACCTCGGACAATAAAGGCGTTTATGCACATACGGATTTTTTTTTTTATTTAGCCTTTTGATGTAAAATGCTTCGACTCATGTTCCATATTTTTTTCGTAATTTTCCTAACAAAAACCATAAAAATAGCTCAAAAAAATACAAAAGCTACTTCCTTAAGAAATATCATAATTAACTGGCAAAAAAAACGTAAATATAGATGCTCGATGCATAATTTATTTAAACCATTAACATTAAGTACGTAATCGCAATCAAGTCTTTATTGCTCCAGTCAAATTAAAAGATGTGAATTCGTAAGTTACTTACTCCTTTAATGCACGGTATATTTTCGAATACATTTTTCGTAAGTGTACATAAGCGTCACTGTTAAACTTATTCTGAAACATATGTGTACTCAATCCTTAATAACTTTATAGATTATTACACAAGTCACTTACTGCTTCATTCAAGATACCTTCCTTATCGATAACAATTCTTAATCTTACTTACAGAAAAATGTGAATGATATAGTTCAAACGTAAGAATGTTTACGTATGCATAGACAGCGTGGATATAAGTGTGTTTTATTTGAACAGCATTGCTATGTGTTGTGTTACAGTCGTGCCAGAATTGGATGGGTTAGCATTACCTATTGTGGCAGCTCACACGCGAGAATGTTGGTTTAAAGATGTTATGTGTTGTGTTACAGTCGTGCTAGAATTGGATGGGTTGGCATGTATTGAGACAGCTCACAATCGAGAATGTTGGTTTAAAGATGTTATGTGTTGTGTTACAGTCATGCCAGAATTGGATGGGTTGGCATGTATTGAGGCAGCTCACAAGCGAGAATGTTGGTTTAAAGATGTTATGTGTTGTGTTACAGTCGTATCAGAATTGGTTGGGTTGGCATGTATTAAGGCAGCTCACAATCAAAAATGTTGGTTTAATGATGTCATGTGTTGTGTTACAGTCGTGCCAGAATTGGATGGGTTAGCATTACCTATTGTGGCAGCTCACACGCGAGAATGTTGGTTTAAAGATGTTATGTGTTGTGTTACAGTCGTGCTAGAATTGGATGGGTTGGCATGTATTGAGACAGCTCACAATCGAGAATGTTGGATTAAAGATGTTATGTGTTGTGTTACAGTCATGCCAGAATTGGATGGGTTGGCATGTATTGAGGCAGCTCACAAGCGAGAATGTTGGTTTAAAGATGTTATGTGTTGTGTTACAGTTATGCCAGAATTGGATGGGTTGGCATGTATTGAGGCAGCTCACAAGCGAGAATTTTGGTTTAAAGATGTCATGTGTTGTGTTACAGTCATGCCAGAATTGGATGGGTTGGCATGTATTGAGGCAGCTCACAAGCGAGAATGTTGGTTTAAAGATGTTATGTGTTGTGTTACAGTTATGCCAGAATTGGATGGGTTGGCATGTATTGAGGCAGCTCACAAGCGAGAATTTTGGTTTAAAGATGTCATGTGTTGTGTTACAGTTATGCCAGAATTGGATGGGTTGGCATGTATTGAGGCATCTCACAAGCGAGAATGTTGGTTTAAAGATGTTATGTGTTGTGTTACAGTCGTATCAGAATTGGTTGGGTTGGCATTTATTGAGGCAGCTCACAATCAAAAATGTTGGTTTAAAGATGTCATGTGTTGTGTTACAGTCATGCCAGAATTGGATGGGTTGGCATGTATTGAGGCAGCTCACAAGCGAGAATGTTGGTTTAAAGATGTTATGTGTTGTGTTACAGTCATGCCTGAATTGGATGGGTTGGCCTGTATTGTAGCATTTCACTACATTTTATTGACGCTGGCAAGCATTGGAGTTAGTTTTGCGAGAATAGGATGGGTTCGTAAGGTAATATCAGGGCCCTATTTAATAAAAGCGACAATTGTCAGGTTTTACCTGTCGAGTCTCTAAGAAAATATTTGTGGCAATGACAATTTTGTCGCTAACTTCGACATAATTGTTGCAACATTTTAGAATAGCGTTGACATTGGATGAAATGCCTGTCGAAAATCTGTGACATTTGTTACATAATATGTTGGCTTCTAACGACAAATTAGTGTTTAATAAAACAAGTTTTTAAACAAAATATCGTCAATTGTCGGATTTTTGCCTGTCGCCTATCACCTGTCATTGTCACGTTTATTAAATAGGCCCCTGGTGGTGTTATGTGTTGTGTTATAATCGTGCTAGAATTGAATGGGTTGGCGAGTATTGTAGCATTTTACTAGCGATAATGATGGTTTGGTTGGTTTAATGATGTTATATGGTTTGTGTTAAAGTCGTGCCAGAATTTGATGGGTTGGCATGTATTGAGGCAGCTCACAAGCAAGAATGTTGGTTTAAAGATGTTATTGTAGCATTTCACTACATTTTATCTGCGTTATGTTAGTTTTCAGGACAATAGTAGATTGTAGCTTTTAAGCGACTTCAGAAAACCCCACAAGAAAAGTCAAGTGGAATCAAATCACGCTATTTTAGTGCTATTAACTTTGGCCTAAAACCTTTTAAAAACTTTGTTTTCATAATCTTTGAGCTCTTGTTCTTGGACCTCTTGGTTTTGAGTTAATTGTTATAGTTATTCCCACGCAGACCCAAGCCTTGACCTAAAATTCTCCAAGTTAAAGTCTATGAAAGGTCGAGTCCATGTGCATAGCGAGAAATCGACTGCTTCGGACTCTTCTGATTACTCTCACGTCCAGCGGCTATAGTTTCGTCTAATCTTGCGTTCCTTTGACGTCAAAGAGTTGGTTAGTTATTTACCTAAACGGTCATATTAAATTTGGTCACCAATCGTTGGTTTGTGGACTTTGGAGGACCACCACGTCTGCCGTAAAATGGACGAACACTCATTTTGCAAAAAAAATTTTTACTATTTGCACATGATGCTGAACCGTGTTATTTGGCATGGTGATTTAGCATCAGTGTATGAGTAAGGAACATAAGAGTTGAGCAATGTCATCTGAACTAAATAGCCGCTACAGACGAGTTACATCGACTCGCTCTATATGAAAGACACTGTAGCCTTAAATTGACGTTAATAAGTGTTACATAATATTGAATGAGGGTATCCTCATCAACAACACTAAAAATTTAATTGTATATTGTGTATACAATATAAATTATTAGTGTTGTTTGCTGTTTAAACATGCATATCTGTGTAAAATAATAAGAATAATTTTCTTCCATTATTAATAACTTTTGTAAAAGACAGTGTCCTCTTTGGCCAACTGTAAGGTTAAGTTCCACCTGGGTTCGTGTATGGGGCCATACACGAGGTCAGGATGGAGGAGTGTAAGGTTTATATTTTATTCGGCAATTTTCGGGTATTTTGATAATCAATTTACTATAAAAGGCGTAATGGACGGCAAGACAGGGCTGGCTTTTCTTGTCTGAGTATATTATGTAAATAAATATAGGTACATTGTACAATAAGAAGAGTTTGATAACATTTGTAACCTTCATAGATGTAAAAAATTGCTTTAGTTAGCAAAATAAGTACAAAATCAAGAATTATTAAAAAATATTTATCATCTCGTTTTATTCCTGCAATTAATTACCTAACACTTTTTGATATATTGTACATTAGTTGTAAAATCATAGCAAATTAGATACCGACAATTCTTAAATTAAAATGTATAGTTATTTTTTGTTATTATGAAAATATAAGAAAATATGTATTACTCTGTAAAATATTTCTTCGTGCAATAAATAAGTGTGTCACATACAATATAAAATCTTAATAAATTATCACTGCAATATACACTTACGTAAACTTACTTATTATTTATTATCAAAAATAAACGTGCAATAAGTACTTAAAACTATAAGCTTTGAGCTTATATCACGAGAAAAAACAAGCAATAAAAGCGTTTGTATACATAAGATCCATGTTTTGTTTATAAATGAACAGCAAAAAAGGCGTATGTTTATTTACCAACAGTTACTTAAGGATAACTCTAATACAATAAATAGGTAACTGTTAATTGTCCCTGTAGTATAAAAACAGTAAATCTATCTATAATTTCAGTAAATACATATTAAAGAGCTCATTTAGAGGCTTCTTATGATATATGATACAAAGTACTATCATTATTAGTTCAGGCAATATTCTAGAAACAAACTGTTTTTTGGCTCTCCTGTAAAGTTGGTGTTTTCGAGATACGCCTTTGTTGTCCGAGGTATGCGTCGCATACCTCGGACAATAAAGGCGTTTATGCACATACGGATTTTTTTTTTTATTTAGCCTTTTGATGTAAAATGCTTCGACTCATGTTCCATATTTTTTTCGTAATTTTCCTAACAAAAACCATAAAAATAGCTCAAAAAAATACAAAAGCTACTTCCTTAAGAAATATCATAATTAACTGGCAAAAAAAACGTAAATATAGATGCTCGATGCATAATTTATTTAAACCATTAACATTAAGTACGTAATCGCAATCAAGTCTTTATTGCTCCAGTCAAATTAAAAGATGTGAATTCGTAAGTTACTTACTCCTTTAATGCACGGTATATTTTCGAATACATTTTTCGTAAGTGTACATAAGCGTCACTGTTAAACTTATTCTGAAACATATGTGTACTCAATCCTTAATAACTTTATAGATTATTACACAAGTCACTTACTGCTTCATTCAAGATACCTTCCTTATCGATAACAATTCTTAATCTTACTTACAGAAAAATGTGAATGATATAGTTCAAACGTAAGAATGTTTACGTATGCATAGACAGCGTGGATATAAGTGTGTTTTATTTGAACAGCATTGCTATGTGTTGTGTTACAGTCGTGCCAGAATTGGATGGGTTAGCATTACCTATTGTGGCAGCTCACACGTGAGAATGTTGGTTTAAAGATGTTATGTGTTGTGTTACAGTCGTGCTAGAATTGGATGGGTTGGCATGTATTGAGACAGCTCACAATCGAGAATGTTGGTTTAAAGATGTTATGTGTTGTGTTACAGTCATGCCAGAATTGGATGGGTTGGCATGTATTGAGGCAGCTCACAAGCGAGAATGTTGGTTTAAAGATGTTATGTGTTGTGTTACAGTCGTATCAGAATTGGTTGGGTTGGCATGTATTAAGGCAGCTCACAATCAAAAATGTTGGTTTAATGATGTCATGTGTTGTGTTACAGTCGTGCCAGAATTGGATGGGTTAGCATTACCTATTGTGGCAGCTCACACGCGAGAATGTTGGTTTAAAGATGTTATGTGTTGTGTTACAGTCGTGCTAGAATTGGATGGGTTGGCATGTATTGAGACAGCTCACAATCGAGAATGTTGGATTAAAGATGTTATGTGTTGTGTTACAGTCATGCCAGAATTGGATGGGTTGGCATGTATTGAGGCAGCTCACAAGCGAGAATGTTGGTTTAAAGATGTTATGTGTTGTGTTACAGTTATGCCAGAATTGGATGGGTTGGCATGTATTGAGGCAGCTCACAAGCGAGAATTTTGGTTTAAAGATGTCATGTGTTGTGTTACAGTTATGCCAGAATTGGATGGGTTGGCATGTATTGAGGCATCTCACAAGCGAGAATGTTGGTTTAAAGATGTTATGTGTTGTGTTACAGTCGTATCAGAATTGGTTGGGTTGGCATTTATTGAGGCAGCTCACAATCAAAAAATGTTGGTTTAAAGATGTCATGTGTTGTGTTACAGTCATGCCAGAATTGGATGGGTTGGCATGTATTGAGGCAGCTCACAAGCGAGAATGTTGGTTTAAAGATGTTATGTGTTGTGTTACAGTCATGCCTGAATTGGATGGGTTGGCCTGTATTGTAGCATTTCACTACATTTTATTGACGCTGGCAAGCATTGGAGTTAGTTTTGCGAGAATAGGATGGGTTCGTAAGGTAATATCAGGGCCCTATTTAATAAAAGCGACAATTGTCAGGTTTTACCTGTCGAGTCTCTAAGAAAATATTTGTGGCAATGACAATTTTGTCGCTAACTTCGACATAATTGTTGCAACATTTTAGAATAGCGTTGACATTGGATGAAATGCCTGTCGAAAATCTGTGACATTTGTTACATATGTTGGCTTCTAACGACAAATTAGTGTTTAATAAAACAAGTTTTTAAACAAAATATCGTCAATTGTCGGATTTTTGCCTGTCGCCTATCACCTGTCATTGTCACGTTTATTAAATAGGCCCCTGGTGGTGTTATGTGTTGTGTTATAATCGTGCTAGAATTGAATGGGTTGGCGAGTATTGTAGCATTTTACTAGCGATAATGATGGTTTGGTTGGTTTAATGATGTTATATGGTTTGTGTTAAAGTCGTGCCAGAATTTGATGGGTTGGCATGTATTGAGGCAGCTCACAAGCAAGAATGTTGGTTTAAAGATGTTATTGTAGCATTTCACTACATTTTATCTGCGTTATGTTAGTTTTCAGGACAATAGTAGATTGTAGCTTTTAAGCGACTTCAGAAAACCCCACAAGAAAAGTCAAGTGGAATCAAATCACGCTATTTTAGTGCTATTAACTTTGGCCTAAAACCTTTTAAAAACTTTGTTTTCATAATCTTTGAGCTCTTGTTCTTGGACCTCTTGGTTTTGAGTTAATTGTTATAGTTATTCCCACGCAGACCCAAGCCTTGACCTAAAATTCTCCAAGTTAAAGTCTATGAAAGGTCGAGTCCATGTGCATAGCGAGAAATCGACTGCTTCGGACTCTTCTGATTACTCTCACGTCCAGCGGCTATAGTTTCGTCTAATCTCGCGTTCCTTTGACGTCAAAGAGTTGGTTAGTTATTTACCTAAACGGTCATATTAAATTTGGTCACCAATCGTTGGTTTGTGGACTTTGGAGGACCACCACGTCTGCCGTAAAATGGACGAACACTCATTTTGCAAAAAAAATTTTTACTATTTGCACATGATGCTGAACCGTGTTATTTGGCATGGTGATTTAGCATCAGTGTATGAGTAAGGAACATAAGAGTTGAGCAATGTCATCTGAACTAAATAGCCGCTACAGACGAGTTACATCGACTCGCTCTATATGAAAGACACTGTAGCCTTAAATTGACGTTAATAAGTGTTACATAATATTGAATGAGGGTATCCTCATCAACAACACTAAAAATTTAATTGTATATTGTGTATACAATATAAATTATTAGTGTTGTTTGCTGTTTAAACATGCATATCTGTGTAAAATAATAAGAATAATTTTCTTCCATTATTAATAACTTTTGTAAAAGACAGTGTCCTCTTTGGCCAACTGTAAGGTTAAGTTCCACCTGGGTTCGTGTATGGGGTCATACACGAGGTCAGGATGGAGGAGTGTAAGGTTTATATTTTATTCGGCAATTTTCGGGTATTTTGATAATCAATTTACTATAAAAGGCGTAATGGACGGCAAGACAGGGCTGGCTTTTCTTGTCTGAGTATATTATGTAAATAAATATAGGTACATTGTACAATAAGAAGAGTTTGATAACATTTGTAACCTTCATAGATGTAAAAAATTGCTTTAGTTAGCAAAATAAGTACAAAATCAAGAATTATTAAAAAATATTTATCATCTCGTTTTATTCCTGCAATTAATTACCTAACACTTTTTGATATATTGTACATTAGTTGTAAAATCATAGCAAATTAGATACCGACAATTCTTAAATTAAAATGTATAGTTATTTTTTGTTATTATGTAAATATAAGAAAATATGTATTACTCTGTAAAATATTTCTTCGTGCAATAAATAAGTGTGTCACATACAATATAAAATCTTAATAAATTATCACTGCAATATACACTTACGTAAACTTACTTATTATTTATTATCAAAAATAAACGTGCAATAAGTACTTAAAACTATAAGCTTTGAGCTTATATCACGAGAAAAAACAAGCAATAAAAGCGTTTGTATACATAAGATCCATGTTTTGTTTATAAATGAACAGCAAAAAAGGCGTATGTTTATTTACCAACAGTTACTTAAGGATAACTCTAATACAATAAATAGGTAACTGTTAATTGTCCCTGTAGTATAAAAACAGTAAATCTATCTATAATTTCAGTAAATACATATTAAAGAGCTCATTTAGAGGCTTCTTATGATATATGATACAAAGTACTATCATTATTAGTTCAGGCAATATTCTAGAAACAAACTGTTTTTTGGCTCTCCTGTAAAGTTGGTGTTTTCGAGATACGCCTTTGTTGTCCGAGGTATGCGATATAATTTCCCTTACAGATTTATATATGGGTCTAGTGATAGATTTAGTAAAGATTCTTATTAGGTATTTTAGGCTGAGTTTGACAATATTATTATGTAGAATAGATAAATCTGGATACATCTCAAATTTATTACAAAATAATGTCTTACGAGTAAATCGATTCACCTTTTTTTGTATTTATTGGGTACACTTTCGAATTAATAACAAGCTATAATCAGTAAATAATAAAACTTTATTTAGTAGATAATTATTTAAAGTCACATTTGACTAAACTACACACAGTCGAATACACCTTTACATAAAGCTTCGTTAAACTAAGACATATTCACACTACCAGCCACACTAGCGAACGGAAACCAATCAATTCCTCATGCATTGAAGATGCAAGTATCATATACTAAACACACTCTCCACATAATTATCTAAAAGCTTTCGCAACTTCATAATATAATACAGTAGCAACATCATACCATTAAAATTACTTACCAGAATCTTTTTTGTAATCTCATTCTTTCATAACAAAAAAACCTACCAATCTAAAAAATAAAGTACATTAAAGTAGTATCAAAAGCTATAATATCTAATCAAGCAATACAACTCACATACCACGAAAGTCTTAACAAATGTGTTAAGCACATTCACACAATAAAAGTAGGTCTATTAATATGCCGTCAGAGTAGTAAAAGAAATTAGACAATTCATTAAGAATCATTGTGTTGTATGAGTCAGCATTTCCTACAGTAATGAAGTAAGGTAATGATAAATTTGTATGTTTGATGTGTAATTCTGCTAAGCTGGTAATTTAGTTGATTCATCATGTTGGTTTAGGACTTGGGCTCTTCAAGTGTTTGTATATGAGGTCAAAATACTATAAACTACGTTACTAACGAACTTGTATTTCGAATCTCGTAACTTTCTAAAATTCTTCGTTTTTGTGTTAATGAATGAAGTTTGCCTTAAGATGGTGTCCTAGGGGATCAATTAGGTTTAATATTACTTAATTAAAATTAAATAAGTGTTAATTTTCTCTTATTATAATCTAATTTTATTTAAGGACCTACTCCTAGGTCCTGAATTTTAATTTCCCTTTAGGTCCCTGAATTTAATTTTTGCAATAATTAAAAACATTTAAAGACAAAGCTGATAATCATCACACCACAAAATTAGTCTTTCACAACACAGACAGTATTTTATTTCTAGGAAACAATTCAACCGCAATCCTTCAAACAAATAGTTCCGTCATTCTAACAATCAATTGGACGTAAATGAAGACATCGACATTGTATCGACACTCGATAAGAGATAATCGTTACACGAACATAGTACCATAGTACAAATATATACAGTATTTCGACTTCATAAAAACGAACGAATCGCGAGTTATACCAACACGCTCACGATAGCGGTGGCTTTGCGGAGTGGACAGTCGCGACTGTGCCGCAATAACGAGCGGGAAAGTAGGTAAATGTAATTAAAAAGCTGCAGGTCGCATGTTTAAGCCCGATTTACACATCGACAAGTACAGTAGCGAGTTAAGTAGTAAGTTGTTGGTTAAGTTGATTTAAATAGATCTCTATCCTATTTTTTGGCGAGTTAAGTTGGCGAGACGCGAGAGAGGAGGCTACTTCGTACTTAACTCGCAAAAAAATAGGATGGAGATCTATTCAAATCAACTAAATCAATGACTTACTACTTAACTCGCTACTGTACTTGTCGATGTGTAAATCGGGCTTTACGTACCGCGCACCCGTAGGCATTTATAATAAATATTCGACTGAGATAGACTACTGGTTGTACTGTGGTAGTACTATTCGCAGAATGACTTGTGTTTTGCTTTTTTTGTATTCTCTTTTGTGGTAAAAACAGTTGTGATTATGTGTTATTCGCTTATTGTTATATTTCTTTGATAGACAAAAAAGTAATCGAAGTAGGTGTGTAGAAATTAATGTAATTGTAATTATGGTTATTATTTTTGTGAGTGTATAGTTATTTGATTCAATAATAACTGGTAGGTTCATTGAGTCATTTTCAGACTAATTTAAAAATATTTTTTTGTTTGTAAGTGCAAAAGTTTTATGTTGGTCCAATAAGAATTACGTCACAATCGGTAAAGCCATTGGGTTTTTATCTCGAAAAATATGGAATTTCTATGAATCATCCTTGTATTAGAAATTGCATTTTGTTATCGGTAACATTTTATCTTTTAGTTTATTGTTGTAGTGACGCAATAGAAGTAAATATGTTTGGTTAAAGAAAATATGATTAAGGGCCGAGACATGTCAGTATTGGTCACGGACCAAGATAGATCCTATCAGGGGAAGAGGCATTTGCCCAATAGTGGGCATATTAAAAACTAACACTAACTTACTACTTTTGTTAGAAAACATCAAATTAATTAACCATTCTAAACACGTAAGTAACTCAATTCACAATGCAACTTTTTACCTCCAAAAAAAAGGTAAAGAAAATCAAAACGTATAAATTCCTTCTAAGGTAAGATATACGATACGTACCTGTTCAGAAAATATCTCTGCGAACTCAGGTACCTACATAAAGTAGTTTCCCATCACGTCTGTATGTCGCAGGGACATGAGGAAACCAGGGATTTCACGAAATTCCTAAGGATATCACGAAATTACGGTAAATGTCAAATATTCTTGCATTATGGTCACAGTTCTAACCTAACCTAACCTACAGAAGTTAGAATCCTTGTGTTTTTAACCTACAAACAAAAATAAGAGCATTTCGTTTTTAGTAGGAAACTAGGAGTTTCGTAAAACCCCTGGTTTCCTCATTTCCCTGCGACGACCTATACAACATATACGTAACTGATAGAAATCTATGGGTCCCAAAACTTTGTATCGAATACTAATAAGCCGTTAGAAAGGGTACCAAAGGATTGCTGTAGACTAAAGCCGGTTTAAAGTTTACAGTTCGGATCATTAATGTTTGGTTCTGTGTGTTCTTAGAGCTTGTTTATATAATGTTTTAAGTATCTAGTAATCTGATTTAGTTGGTATTTAATTGAAAGTATAAAGTTTTATCTAATTGGGAGTTGACGATCTTTCTTCATTCACAATTAATTACGCTTAAGGGCAATGTTTTGTAATGTTACTGATGGATAACTAAATTGGAGTCGAAAAAAAGGAAATGGATGGTAGTTGTCTCATCACTATTATTTTGCTGTTTGACCACAATAAGCAAGCGCAAAGTATCTAGGGGACTTTTCGCTAAAACGGTGCCCAAAACTCAAAAATGGTTTCTAGAACATCAGTCGCTTTTTACAACCCCTACGGATATGGAGGGTGATGCGAAGTGTATCCTAAATCCGAAAAAAAGAAAGACAATGGAAAAAATCGAGACGGATACTCGGGTGGCCTAGTGGTCATGGCGCTGGACGCGTATAGTCCAGAGACGCGGGTTCGAGTCCCGCCTCGAGTACCAATTTTGTCCATTGTCTTTCTTCTTTTCGGATTTTTCTAGTTATAACTAAGCTTTATAGGTAAAAACTTATATGTAATTTGTATCCTAAGGTTGTTAACTCTCGTAAATAAACTTAATATTTATGCATTCGTAATAATCTCTAATATTTCATCCCTAACAATAAAATTTCACAATATTATGATAAGTAAAGTAACAGATACGCGGATTTACATTTCAATTGATCTTTACTATGCCATATAATACTATGAGTGATTTAAGCATCGTAATTTAAATTTAACAGTGAACTTAGAGTAATGTTGGCTAGAAATATATTTATTGATATCGCCTTGAGCTACGGGGAAAATATAATCTGTGCTTACCCTCCCACGCAATTATAATAGTCAAAATAGGTAATAGTAGATTAACTATGGTTTGTAGGCGATCTAATGTCAACCTATCATTAAGTACATTGGGATTAAATTTAGAGTATCAAGTTAACTGTTATGTTGTTAAAGACTTTAACTATCGGAGTGGTAATAAATTAATACATGATCAGGTTAGTATGGTCAGGGGATATGATTTTAATGGCGAGCTGTTAAATTACTAAAGAAACTTAAATCTATTAATAAACGAACTGTCGGGATATTTACCATGTTTAGGGTTTTCGAGTTTCCGATATTTCGACGCTGTTACAAGCGCCATGATCGAATTATCGCTTGTAACAGCGTCGAAATAACGAAAACTCGATGACCCTAAACATGGTAAATATCCTGATAGTTCGTTTAATAATAGTTAATGTGGCCATGACAGTTTAAATAATTATATTGAAACTTAAATCGTTTAAAATTACATACATCTATGCATAATTTTATATTATTATCTATTTTAAACAAACCCCAAAATCAGAGCGTTGACACTGACACGGGAGATGATAGTTTGTATTCTCACATAATCAATACAAAAATACTTTTAATTAAATTGAAGTTAATATAATTCAATATAAAATTGACATAAGTTTTAACAAGGTACAAAAAACTAATAAATACAACAATAAAAAATCAAACATGATAATAACATATTTTGTCGATTCATAACACATACCACCCAGAAATAAAACATCAACTCATAACACCAAAAAATTGAATCAAGACTTCAAAAACCGTTTACAAAGAAAAGAAAAAAAAACTAAAACAAAGAAAGAAATCAACAATAAAAATACTTCTCTCTTTGTTAAGACACTCCAAAACTTTCTGCGTATTGTGAAAAAAACTTATTCAACTCAGCATATTAACAGACATCTATGACATGAACAAGTGTTTTTGGCCAACGAAAACATTACTTACGGTAACAATTAACATAAACCTTATTCTTTAGACAATAAAGTCTATAATAACGTGCAATACAAGAAAATAGAACTTGGTTTTCCAAGGACCATTGAGACTTGTCCGCCGTACAAAGACAATGAGGCATACAAAACTCTCTCAGCAAGCGGTCAGAATTTCTTTACGTCATTCTAAAGTATGGTTACACCGTTAGTTCAAACGTGAATAATATCTACCACTTGTTCTAATGTAGCATAACTAAAATGCTTTTGATTTTTTTTTTTGGTGTACTTCCGGAGTCGTTAGGCTCATACATATACATACATACATACATAAACGGATAACGTCACCACATTGATAAGACAGTTATATTGCTGTGTCTTATACATCGACAACTTCCTTTAGACAGATTTTTTCGTTAGGCTCCAAAAATAACAATTTCGATTGTTTTAAAAAAGTTAGCTAGAACTTATAAGTCGTTTATGAGATCAATTATCATACAAATAAACTAATTGTATATTCACATTATTAATGTATAATATCAAATGTATTACATGACTTTTATTTTAATAGTTCCCGGATTAGGAATCAAACTCTGTGCCACTGTGTTTTTTATGTAAAGGAGTTAATCTAAGTCAAAAATTAATACGAGTTTAAGGTTTTGTGATTATTTTTTTGATCGCCTAAATACACTATTTCATTTAACCTAAAAATTTTAAGCTACCGTCCATTTAACACCATAGTTTTAGGTCGACTTTATTTTAGCCTGTGGAACATTTTTAGACTTATATCTCAACGGTTTTTCTGCCTCAATTAGAATAATTCTTTAAAAAGATACAAAGAAAAAGTAAAACTGCCTATTTACTCAATTGTTCATACTTCATAGCTAGTGATTCTTTCCTACCTACTATTGGAAAAGAATACACAACTACAAGTTTTTACAAAGCTAAAACTTTTATGTTCTAAACACATTAAAGAGAAAACTTTCTAAGCAATTATGTGATTAATTTTCTTGCTAAGCTCGAGAGCGACTGACAGAAAGTTTCTGTACTGGAAAACGGTAGTTATTGTTGCTGGGTGACAAAAAAAGAAGTCAGTTTCATTAATACTAAGTGTTATAGTCTAATACACTTAGCATGATTATGTTAGTTGGGCATAATATCATTCAAGTCCATGGGCGGCGCGATCACTTACCATCAGGTGACCTGCTGGCTCGTTTGCCTCCTAATACAAAAAAAAAAATTAAAACCATTTTTATGTAGGACATGGTTGGTGAGTTATTATTTAGCTAAAGGATATCTAAGTTGCTTCCACCGCTGTAACCCGCTTCTAATTCTGGTTGTCCATCACCTTTTTCTTACCATAATAAAAAAATATCATCAACATCATAACAGCCCATTAATGTCCCACTGCAAGGACGGGCCTCCTCCCATGACGGAAGGATACTTGGGCTACTAATACCACGCTGGCCAGGCGGATTGGTATAGGGTTTAATTTCAAGTTTTTCTTCTTTTTATTTCGTAAAGATAAAGATAACATTCACGGATAGTCCCTTAGTTGGTTTTTAAGATACCCATGGGATGAGAAGGGGTGGTGACATATTGTATTCTTACTCCGTCACCACACGGAAGAAAAAAATTACAAGATTAAATAGTTACCCATAAGAACGTCAAAAGGATTTGTAAAGAAAGTGTCATGAGATTGTCAGATAGAATAATCCAATAAAAGATTTAGAATGTTTTGCATCTGCTTGGAATTAATTAGTTTACAATTCCAATACGAAAAATTTGACGTCTTTGTCCCGGGAGATGGGATCACCAATACACCAATTTGCAAATAAGTAAAAAGATTTAAGTTTTAGACTTAGTAGTAATTTGTAAGAAAATTCGTACCCATCATACATAAACATCTATTGCCTTTAGTTAAAAGTGTACTAATACGAGCAATAAATATGTACACATTGTCAAATTTTCTTATTTATCTGCACGTTTACCTAACCATTAGAATACCAAAATTATTTTGTAATTTAGAAGAGGTTCCGTACAGTTTTGAACTAATCTTGAAATATTCAATTTTGAAACTTTACATACCTGTTTTCCAAAATCTGAAAATGTGTACATTTCTAGTGACTGTACAAACATTAAGTAAAAACTAAATTAAAACTGTAGCTATTGTAAATATTATAACATACCGTGAGTAGTAGAAACAATTATCTTGTATGGAACCAAACCATCATAGCTGACAAACACTTAAATACCTTATAAAAGTCGTATTGATAAAGCAATCTACGTAAAATTTTACAAACATTAAGTAAAAACTAAATTAAAACTGTAATTATTGCAATTATGTATTATAATATATTGTAAGTAGCAGAAACAATTGTCTTGTATGGAACCAAACTACCCTTGCAGACAAACATCTTAAATACCTTATAAAAGTCGTATTGATAAAGCAATCTATCACAATTGTATTCACTATAAAGCTTTCCTGATGATTTATAAACTAAGATCAGCCAATAAACTATCGTGACTGCTATTTGGTTAGTAGATCACGATTTCTAAACGAGACTGTGCTCGTGATCTCTCTGTTTGGGACTTTTTGCTTAAGGACTCGTTGTATCACTTAAGGCATCTGTTTCTTAACAGACACTTACTTTTAAATCATGCTTCCAATTATCTCGTTTCATTTGAAATCTAAATTCTGCTGAAAATATTTATATTTATACGATATTTACAACTAAACACACACACACACAACTAATAATACGCATTTATTTAGCTATTTGTTTTTAATTACTTTTGTGCAGTCTTAAAGTTCATTGTGTACCTGTGTCCTGTAATTCGTAAGCTTGAAAGCCACGAAACAGTCTGCGCCTAGTGTGGCTCTCACCGTAATATGTTATTAGATTTAAGTGGACCTTTAGATAAATTTCTTATTTTATTTTAAATCATATTTAGGCTCATTGTATATGAACCAAGATCTTTGTAAGATTATACCCACAACAATTATTGGAACCATTCTCATTGCAAGATCATGTAACTGGGAAAACTAATTAGCTTACTAACAGAATTTCAACTAAATAAATTAATAAATTTTTAATTTTTTTTTTGCATAAGTAGGCAATAGTTTTTTCTTGGAAGTTATAATGCCTGCTTGATATCATTACACTGATCTTGCAACAGCCCCGTAAACTAATAAGAATCATAATAATCATCCACTGCTGGACATAGGCCTCTTCCTACCCAACAAACATTTTTGAAGTCACTACAACGTCTCCATTTGAACTTTTGGTTATAAAAGCTGGTTGCAAGAACGTTGTAGTAACGTTGAGGCGACCGAAAATAGGCACATTTTATACGAATCAGAGTTGTAATATAGTCGCGTAAACGTTGTATAAATGAAATTTTAGTTCTGTAGTCGTCGTGTAGATGTTGCAAAATCTATTTTTATCGCTGTTTCACGACATTTTGCGACATGACAGTTACTACACAATTACGATTTTTATGTAACATTTTTGTTGCAAAGTGAATTGAAGTGTCAAAACTGAGACTTAAACTATAACGAGGTAACTTTTTCTTGTGTCATCAATCGAGTCTTTGAAGTTTATAAAGGAAGTAGCCATTTTTAATAAGAAACTAAATATGTGTAACATCTTTAGCTCGTGTTAAAGTGGTTGTAGTGCATATATCTGATGGGAAATTAATGTTATCGTGTAATATGCGTTAGTTTTGGCAATAAAACAAACGCGCCCTACTAATTCTTATAAATAAACATAAACGGCCTTATTACAAAATACGGTCTAACTATAAACCATGATTTATTACGTCACAAAACCACTGTTTTTGAAATTTGTTGTTACAAAATCAGTCTTAACGTTAAAGTGATAAAACTGATTTTGTAATGACAAATTTATTATTTTGTATTTGTTAATACAAAATCAGTTTTAACACTTTAGCGTTAAGACTGATTTTGTGACAACAAATTTCAAAAACAGTGGTTTTGTGACGTAATAAATCGTGGTTTATAGTTAGACCGTATTTTGTAATAAGGCCGAAATTATCCATACATTTTTAGCGAACGTACAAATATTTACCTTTTCACAACATATTGGTTCTGATTACAACAGTAAGACAACATCAAAACGACTTTTCATTTTGTGCATTTATTTTTTATCAGTTTAGTATCAGCCATATTAACAAAATTAGGGTTCTTTGAATAAATTAGAGTACATAAGTAGTCGTATATATAAGATGATAATTCTTTTTTGTATATTTTCAATGTTAAGGCATGAAATCTGTTTAATGCTTGTGATTGCTAAAAAAAATTATTTTATTTTATTGGAATGTTAATAATAAATAAAACCAATTTGATTAATTTATTTTTATTTACACCTTTCACACTAGAGTATGAATGAGTGGAGTAAAATAAATATTTGAGCCATGTTCTATGGACACTAGCTTATACTTTAGGTCAGTAATATTAAATGTAGCTTCTAATCTTCTCATACTGATACAATTTATCATAAATATATTTAAAAATGATGACTAGGCTTTGCAACAACATTCGGTGACATTTTCTATAATATTCCCTAACAAAGGTAAACGGGCGTTTTGTTTGGACATATGACCTATGGCGTACACTAACGAAATATGGCGGGATATGTAGTTAAATATACCTATTACTAACTGGTATAGGTCCCACTGTTGTGGGGTATGGGAGAAAGGAGAAAAATGAAAATTTTATATATTTTTTATGGCGTTAATAAAGCATTTTTTAATATATTTCAGTAACCTATTGGGCCTATTACGATTGCGATAATACTTGGAACAGTAGTCTGTTTAAAACAACACTGTTCACATTTATTACGTTTTTACCTAAATAGCACAGAAATAAAATCACGTTCTACTTAAATGTTTTTTTTGTTCTACTGGATACCTGCAGCTCGCGCAACCTAACTTGCCGGGCTGAAGTTAGCTTTCAGAGAAGCTTGCGCATGTACAGGAACAAAAAAATCACCCACTCCCCATGTTCCCGGTCATTTAGTTCCAAATATGACATCTGCGCAGCTGATTTGCAACAACTTCAAGCCGGTCACCTTCTTGTCTGGTGTATGCGTGTTATTAAACCGTTATATATTCAAAACCGTTGTTTTGATTTCATTTTCTACAAACATAATAATGTTCAATTCTTGGTTATACCTACTCAAATAAAGCCAAATAACTTTTTTCTCCCGGTAGATACATTAAATATTTTTATATAATTAGAAAAGTGATATTAAAGTCTATAATTTGAAACTAGTCTATAATTTGTTTGTACGCGAAAAAAAACAAAGTGGGTCAGATTCGCCCTGTTACCTTTATATAAGTGTCGTTAAGTATTTTATATAAATGTTATTTCGAAACCCTCATGCTTGTCAGTCAAAAACCACTTATTATTTTTATTTATTTTTCATTTTCTTCATCTTCCTTTTCCTCTACTAATGCAAAAGCACTAGGACCACTTTCCACACTTTGCGCAATATGATACATACTCTGCGCTAATCTAAATTTCATTGCATTTAAAATTAATTTTTGTACGGAACCAACTCTAGTTTGGTTAATATTAACTTGCCCTGTACAAGTATTCGTTTTAACAAACATAGAAAAACATTTCTTAGTTACAATGTCACTTATACTGCACTTATAAAACATTTGGTTGTATAATTGTTGCATAATAGTATAAGAATTTGACTGAGAGTCGTGTAAGAGTGCAATTGGTAACTCTTTTGCTGTTGTCACGTAAGAGTAGTTCTCACGGCTTCTTTACAAATAACGTTTGTGTAAAAGTCGTAAAGACGTTCCTAGTACGACTTCATTGGCTATACCAGTGAAAGTTGTATAATGGTAATTTCAAATAGTTGTATAAACGTCAATGCACGTTTATACAACGACTTTATACAACTCTGAGTTCTATTCAGATAAGGGGGCATTAAGTTGTATTATACGCTGAAATTACTTCAATACGATGTTTAAAGTACTTTGAGCCGTATACGTTCCAATTAACAGACTAAAATGTTTGTTGGGTAGTAATGCCACCGGGTGCAGACCTGTGCCTTCCTCATCTATCGGTTTCAATTAAACAAATAAGAATGTCGTATATGAATTTCACGACTAAACTTAAAAACCGCTGTAGACTAAAGAGAGATATTTTTGTAATTTCACAAATAGTTTAACATTAATAACTACAAAAGAACATCCCTTTAACTTAAACATTGTACAAAATAAACGTTTTACGTGAACAAACAATCAAAAATCTCACGTAAATCAACGGCAGCTCAAATTTCAATCAACAATATAAACTAGATTGAAGCTGTTTTTATAACATGCATTTTGACCAAATCAAGGAGGGTCATACGTTTGTTGTGTCCATTAGAGAGGCGGGGCATGTAACTAGATATATTTGACATTTTATAAAAGGGCGCAGGAAACAAACAGGCTATCCTTGCCCATAATACAGTCCTTTTAGAAGATAGTTCTTTATTCACTAACCGCAATAGTAATTATCACTTTGTTTTATTACACAATGAGCAATCCTTTTGTGCAGTTATTTTTTTGATTTTTATAGTTGGTCGTATGTGAGCTTTGTTACTCATGTTTGCAAAATATGCATAAAAATTGTTATGAATTATAATCATAAGTGCTGGTAGTGATTCGAAGTTATCATGTCCGTTAGAACAAAGTTGGGATTGCATTTGTTTTTGAAACGTTTATGAAGTTTTTTTTTCTTGTTATTATTCATATTTAATTTTATATACTTACCTAGTTGATTTTGGAGGTGTAATCACACAAAGAATCACAGTTCAATAAAAAGTACTCAGTAGATATTTTGTTACGTTCTCATTCACATCATAAAGTCCTATTTATCTGTAATTATATTACATCTACTTACTTGTAAAGAAAAGGTATAAAAAATATCTTTAAAACAACTGCAGATAGATTGATAAAGACATTCCTCAGTCTTTATTAGTGACGTTGGAACAATTGTAATTTATCACGGACCACTTATTTCATTATCTCCTGTCTTTTTATAAGTAAGCGCCGTTAATAATTGCTAAAAGGACAATGCTACTGTTTTGATGATTGGTTGGGATTTTTTACTAAATTAATGTGACTAACCCAGCACGGAAAAGAAGAGGAACTTGAAGACAGCCAGATATTATTGCTTGTAAATATTTATATATTCCTTCGCTCTATTAACTACGTTAAAACAAAGCTATGCTTCCTCTTTTCATAAAAATAATATCTGCTGCATATGCTTATTCCATGGAAGAAGTTTCGTTGTACGTAGAAAATACCAATCTCTATTCTGTGATTTCCACTTACTTTTTTCTAACCAATCACTATAACTCTTTAATACTGCAACACAAATGAATAAACTCATAGACTTATTCCGCTATCAAAAAAAGACCTAATTCCTTTCATCACATTTGATATCTCAATAAATTTAATCTATTCGAATAAACAAAATCATACGATTATCCTTACTAAGTTTTTTTTAAGTCCCTTTAAATGCATACAGGTCACGGCGTACTATAAAAAAGAGATTATAAAAAAAATCTCAAAAGAATTTTGGCGAATCAATTTACCATGAAAGCGAATAACCCGAAATGGGACGGGTTTTAAAAAACTTGGGTCTACCTGAGATTTTAAATTTTAAAACCTATTTGTGTATTAAGGTTTTAATCTGTTGTTAGTGTGTTTTTATGTAAGACACATTGTTGCAATATTTTTGTTAGGTTTGGTAGGAAGTCGTAGTTTGTATACAGTACCTAAGAAATTAATATATTACAACTAGTTGATAGTGTCCCACTGCAGAGACGGGCCGTTTCTGGGGAGGGTAGAGTAACTTTATTTTCTAATACTAAGTTTATCAGTTGTTAATTGTAGGTATTTTATTAGAACCAATATTTTTTGTTTTTCTCTTATACAAATTAGTAAAGTAATTTGGGTTTTAACGCAAAATATGTGGAATTTTTGTGTGTACATGTCAACAAAATTGCTTATTATATTCATCACTTTTGATTGTACTTAATGTTTTTTTTCTCTTTTCCAGATGTTGCCGCATGCCTGCTACAATTACTTTTATATTAGGTAAGAAAGTTACCATTCGCTTATTTAAAAAAAAAAACCTTACGAGCAACTTCATCTACCTTTGTAGATGAAGTTGCTCGTAAGCGTAGTTGCTTTTCGGATTTAGGTTATTTAACCTAAATCCGAAAAGAAGAAAGACGCGTGTTCGAGTCCCGCCTCGAGTACCAATTTTTTCCACTGTCTTTCTTCTTTTCGGACTTTTCTAGTTATACCTAAGCTTTTTAGGTAAAAAAAATATATATGTAAAAAACCTAAACATTGAAGATACAAAAGCTTTAAACAAGATAGCTTTTACCAGTTTCTATACTAGAACCTTTTTACATTTTAACCATACCAAAAACCCTGCAAAACAGAGCTAAATTCTTAATACGGGAAACATAATATTTCAAAAACAGAAAAGCAAAAATGTACGACACCGCTATAGCTCTTCCTCAGACATTTTTATTCAACGTTCCTTTTACATTGTAGGTAATACTTACGTTCCTGGAAAAGAGTATATTTAAAGAAAAAGATTTTATCAAAAAAAAAAAAATATTTGCAAACACAACTGATATCACAACAGTCTTGGGTTCTATTACAAATGATATTCGAGACTTAAAATATGTAGGCTCAACTATCATCGCAAAATAAAACTATAAAGGCCTACGCAGACCGGGACGGTACGGCAAGGGATTTTATTTTTTACTAATGGAAATTCAACCGTACTGTTACAGAAATACGACATAAATTGCTATGCTTTAAAATGAAAAATGCCTTGCGATAATCCCTTTCAATGCCACGGCATCATTTTAAAGCATAGCAATTTATGTCGTATTTCTGTAATAATACTGTTGAATTTCCATTAGTAAAAATTAAAATCCCTTGCCATGCCGTCCCGGTCTGCGTAGGCCTTAAAACTATTCAATGTATAGTCGACAGAGTACAATATCGCGTAATTCGATCCCCGTATCGCCAACTTTGTTTATGTTTCCCTACATATTCTTTGTTCGACAATCCCTATCTGAAAGCTGATAAAATATTTGGGATTTAGGAAATATTATCTACGTCATTTATAAGGTGTGAGAGATGTTTTTTAGTAATATTTATGATTTACTGCTTACCAATACTTTAGGTTTTTAGAAATTGTATTTACTAAGTTAGCTAAGATGAATTGTTTGAATTTGATGATAATAGAGATGATTAAAATAACATAACAATGTTTACTACACAAAGAAATAGAAAAATAAAAAATAAGATTTATTACAAACTTTAGGGTATATTTGAAATAGAAGAAAACAAAGAGGGCCTCATAACAGCCCATTAATGTCCTACTGCAGGGACGGAGGGATACTTGGCCTACTAATACTGCGTTGGCCAGACGGATTGGTATAGGGTTTAATTTCAAGTTTTCCTTCTTTTTATTTCGTAAAGATAATATTCACGGATAGTCCCTTAGTCGGTTTTTACGACACCCATGGGATGAGATGGGGTGGTGACATAATTGTATTCCTCCGGAACCACACGGACAAGAGGGCCTAAGTAACAGTTAATTAGAGAAAGTTTATATTTCTACACACGCTACTTAAATATCATCAGAAATTGTTCTTGTTTGATACCCAAAGAAAATGCATTCCAAATTCTAACGGTTTTCACAACAAACTATACCATCTAATTTTTACTGCAGTATTGATAGTAAGGTAAAATGAAATATGCTTTCTAATATTCATTAAATACATGAATAAGATAAATATTGATGCGGCTTATCTGAGACGAGCTGAAGCAATTCGATAGAAAATGATATCATTAAGAAACATAAGTCGTAAGCAGAGCAGCTATGCATCAATAGACGTAAGGTGTAGAGTTATAATCATTTCTTAAAGCCCTAAATCTTGGATTAAAAATAAGAAATGAAAACATAAGTATTAGGTTCAAAATAAAAATGTTTTAAACCGCTTCTGGGACCTCTAAGACCATCTTAACCTTGCATCTTAAAATATAAATTCATGCTCCATAATATTATTCAAATCAGTGCAGTAGTTTTTGAGATTATCTTTGAAATAAGATATACAAACAAACATAAGAAAAATCATAACTTAGTTAAAATGATTTTTGGAATTTGTTGACCTTTTTCGTGGGTGTAGTTCAACATTGGTTGAATAACATCCAAGTAAATTCCTAATGTTAATTCTGCCTATTAGTATATTATTAATAAAAAAAGCAGTAGGAAGATAAATTCCGTTATATTAGAATAAACTTTGTTAATGTAAACGATTGCCCTTATAAAGCGTTGGTGTGACGAAATTGTATACTAATTACAGTAATAATATCAGAAGAAAAAAACTCGAAAAAAATTTTGTTGTGCAGTTAAGTTCTAAGTTGCGTCCCGGCGCCGTATAAAGCAATGGTTAAATTTGGTAGTCGAGACGGTTACTCGGTTGGCCTAGGAGTCATGGCGCTGGACGCGTATAGTCCAGAGACGTGGTTTCGAGTCCCGCATCGAGTACCAATTTATTCCATTGTCTTTTTCTTTTCGGATTTTTCTAGTTATACCTAAGCTTCATAGGTAAAAATTATATGTAACCATGGAACTAGTGCACACTTACTAGCGCTAATAACACTAATAGCATTCCTGAAAAACAAAACGCGAGTAAATCCGCGGCCAACGCTTGTATGCTACTCGTGTAATGTAATACTTCAAGTCTCCCACAGTATCAAAAATAAGAGTTTATTTCTAGATTACTCAAACAACTATTTGAACCAATTCATTGGTATTAACTCACATAGTACTGTAGATATTCACACGCCACTTTGCAGCATCTGAACCAATCTTATCCATTGTCCCGCATCTCTGTCTGATGACGTTATTATCCTTGTCAGATTATTTTGTTTGTGCTGCTTAGATTGTATTAACGTTGTCGAGAAGAAGACTTAAGCCAACTAAAATATATTAGGATTATAATAAAATTCAATCAAGAGAAATTTTAGTGGCGTGAGGAGTTCTAGTATTATTATCAATAAAAATGAAAGTAGCCAGTTAAATTTTGAGATGCTTTGTACGAGGTCATAGATACTCCACACAAAACAACTTTTTTTTGCGATTCACTTAAACTATGTCTGTAAAACTCCTTATACACTGGGTAAAAGTATAAGTCTAGTGCAGAAGTTGTCAGAGTTTAAGAAAACGGAATAATTACTGCTTTTGTGAAGATTGATATCCCCGAAAACAGCGAAGAAGGTAAAATAAATGTCCTTGATATAATAGCAAATAAATAATCATTACTCTTGTAGCACAAACACAGGGTACAGAGGGGTTATATGGACAGTATAATGGCGTTGGTAAATGACTCGACACATGTAACACGATTCCGTGGTGTAATGCTGTTTTGGCATCGAGGAGAGATGGCGAGACACTATCTTTTGTCCTGCCCTCGCAGGGTATTACATGGAGGGTTTGCAAAATTATGCATGACCTTTATTTATTTGTTTGAAATTTCTTTAACAGTAAAAGCAAAAATAATAATTACTCTTTCAAACAAAACTATCTAAACTAAGCAGGACTTTAGAATTTACTTGCGCTTTCCTTGCAAACATGCATTATAAGCATTACGCCACAGAATACCTATTAATAAAATCAAAAAGCTTCTAATTTTAAATACAAAAAATGAACCACCATTTTGTCAAGATATCCTAGAAGACGACCAAGAGATTACTAATTTACTGTGAATAAGATCTCAAAAAAATTAGAAATAGATAAAGCAAGACCCATTATAAACCTGCGTGGTAAGTGTGGTATCCGAAGGATAAATTTTCTTTCATTAATAGATAATAACCGTTACTGCTTACCAAATATTTCTTAGCTACTTCATTTTTGGTATTATCGCCCTCCTGCCACTTTTATAATGTTGTATGACCATGGAGTGAGCCCATTCTGCGTCTGACGGTTCACGATCGCCATTCAGAATATTTCTGCGCTATAGACTATGGTACAACCCAGTCCCACTTTTAAAAAGCAATGCGTATCCTTACGAATGTTATTGTTTATTCAAAATAGTTCCTGTTTTTAGTGTTTCGATACTAGGAAAGCGTGCTGATTTAATCTGTTAAGTGTAATATCCGTTTTACTGTTCTTATTTAAGTACCGCCAGTAGCATAAAAACAATTGCGAGCTCTAAATTAATTCCTGGCGAATGAGTTGTTCTTAAAAAAAGCAATATTTCATTAATAAACAAAATTGTAAAAAAAATGTTTCTTGAATACAAAAATATTTGCAGACTCATTTATGCCGACCGTACTTTCAACCCCCTTAAATATGACACCGGCCGGAGTGGATTGCTAACAAAAGCTCCCCGATTTTGTTTTGACTAAAATCTTGACTAAGAAATATCTGATTTCAGTAAACCAGCTTCTATTGATACGTCTTTATTATTATTTTGATTGAAGGTTTCATCAACTTCACGATAGCTTTTATTCAAAAAGAAAACAAGAATTTCTTTAGGTAAAAATATAGTGACTATTGTATTGTTATTTATTAGTGGAACCTAGTAGACTAGCAAGCAGGTCACCCGATGGTAAGTGATATCTACGTCTGCAAAACTAGAACACAGATCTGCCTACCTTAGACAAAGTCTCATACATAGCTCTGTAATTTGAATAGCTACTATTACCACGTACGAGGAACATGTGCCATCCAAACTTTTACCATCATCCACCATTTAAAATTGAAACCATGACTTCGAAATATTAGCTTCCTATGTCTTTTGTTTCTATGTTAGGTAGATAACTTATTAGTCGGCCCATGTAAATATAGTGATATTTTTAGACTACTGCTTTGGAGATGGATTAAGCATCCGATGGAAGCCACAGCTTTTGTATCGATCTAGACGATCTCAAGCTGAGGGAACCTACCATCTGCTAAAACTTATACATTTATCATGGATCATGCCTATTGTATTAGTAACTGATATACAAAAATATTAATGTTTTAAAACAGGAACCTATTTAAATGCATAACCACAAGACAAAGAATTTAAATTAAATAACAAAGTTATAATATTATTCACAGCAATTATTTTGATTTAGAATATCACCTTACATGTAATCACGTTACGTTTCTCGACATCATCAAGAATAAGCCCAATTATCTTAAAAACTATGACATGAACAAGAAATTCAAGTTTTATTATTACAACATTAACAATATTTATAGTATTATCTTACACTTTATGGGTAATACTTGTAGCGGTTATAATAATATCGTTGATAATATCTTTTTGTACTACAATAACATATTTCAGTTTTGTAACATCTTTAATAAGAACACGTGGATGCAGTTCAATGAATTCTATTTTATTGTTGTCAACTTCGCCTCTAAGTGCGTCATAAAGTTTAATGTTATTGTAATTCTTAACGACACTTGTCTTGATACTTTGGTTTAAATGTACTTTAAATTAACGATCAATGAGTATGTATAGTCCAATTTTCTTTAAAATGTTGATTTATTCGACTAACTTAGGTCGTATTTTAAAATTCCACCACTTTAAAGAACATCGTTGAAGTCCGGGCCTACTCCAGGGCCGTCGAAATAGTAGGCATACTAAAATAATTTTAAAACCACAATTACTTAAAACCACCGATTTTTCATCTTTTAATTTTATAACTTATATGAATTTATTAAAACTCATAAACCAAACAAATTATTCATTGATCGTATCGGATTTTAATAACTCAACAATAAATGACAGCAACGAAATAAAATACGAAACCAATAGCGTACAAAAAAAAATCAGAAAACACAAATCATCGTGATGCAATAAAACGAATCCCTCAGGATCTTCGCAAATTTGTTTTCACTGACCCAATAATATTTCATTTGTTGTTTTTGCTATAAATGTACCGGGACCTTTAATGTTGCGGTTGGTTACCTTAACGCAACTTCTGTCATTATTGTCCAACTATAAAGGGCCGGAAGTCCGCGGGACATTCGACATAATCCTGATATTTCGTCTAAAAATGACAGTAAATAAAGTTTCTTCATTGATACTAACAATAGTTGATATGAATAGTTCCTTGTTGGGTTTACCTCGTTTTGTGTCCTGCTTCCTTTAGTTATCTTTTTCTTTTTGTGTGGGGCCAGGTGATGTTTCTTTTTTTGATGGATTTGTATCAATTGGTTTATTTCTTATTGTGTCGATTTGCTTGGGGATGGATTTTTAAATTTGTTTTGTAAAACTTGTTCATGCTATTCAACTGTATCGTCGGAAGTAAATGTAAAAGGATTTTGTTTGGTATTTGAAGTGAAGCTGCTTACTTTGGTATTTGATGTACAACGACAATCATTTTTTATAATTAAGATTAAAAAGTAAAACTTAATACTTACTTAAAATTCTAGTATTATGACGTGAATGACTTGCACACTACAGTTTTGATCACGGCTAGATAGATTGTTAAATTTTAGTACAAGCTTTAACAAACTTCATTTTACAAACAAAGGTGTGGATCGCCCGAACAATTATTTTGCTTGGTAATCGAATTCATATCTTACGAAATTAAATAAAATATTTAACTTTTTATGTTTAATTTTATAACGTTGATAGCTTTGAGAAAAAACAAAATTTCGCTCTACCTTTTATTTATTATTATCATACAAATAACTAAAGTAACTGATACAAAATCCTTATTCCGATATGCTACTTGTATTTTATCTTAGCTGTATCAAACTGAGAATCTCCCAAGACTCGTTTACCATCGGAATTTTATACAGCAATATTCAATATCGGGATAATACAGATATCGAGTTACCGTAGATGATATGCTTTTATAAAATGAGGTAATGACACGGTAATCTGATATCTCTGATTAAAGAAATCGATTGAAATCTATCGAATGACAGTCGAGAGAAATATGTTATTAATTATTTTATTATGACTGTTTACTGTGTGAAGCCTTATGGTGTTGAATGAGAAAATATTGTGTTTCCAAATATATTGTGTTATCGTGTATACATTTAATTTTATGAGTATCGTAAGAGATAGCAGATATTTAAAATAGAACTTATGAAAATGGTCATAGTAATCTATCTGAACAGCGAAATATTCCTAAATAAGTTGAGTTTTACGCGGTCTTTGGAAGAAGCCTTTTTGTATATGGTCATAATATCCACAACAAGTCATTGTAATCTTATTTTCTCACCACATGCAAAAAGACACAGTAGAAATCCCTGTGTATGCACATGAGTGATTACATTAGTCTAATTACCAATAAATAATACAATTATTTTTATTCGTTGTCTATAACAAGCACAAGCTCTGCTGAGCTTGGGACTAGACATTGTGTGAGTTTAGTATTAATATAGGAAACAAACTTATTACGATATAATGGCGCCGGCATCCTAACATCTTGTATATTATCTTCAGTAAAGATAGGGTCGGCAGACTAAAGAACATAAGTCTTATAAAAATTTTATAAGACTTATGTTCTTTAGTCTGCCGACCCGACGATTAAGTACCCAACAAAGAGAAGACACCGCTTCGTCACAATCGAACACCTGCTCTAAACTAGATACTTGACTATTAACCAGTACCTATTTACGTATGATTTATTATTGAAGATATTCTCTTTTATTTCAAGTGGTCTAGCAACAGACGTTTTTAATGGCCCCTGGCTTGTTAGAGCTCCAAGATAAAAGCGTAAAAGAATTTTTAAATAACTTATCGTTGTTCTGAAAATATTTATTCCATTTAGTTGGATGCTTCGGCGTTTGTTTTAATTTAGTTTGTTACAATGAATGCTATTAAAATTCTTGCAGAATATTTAAATTAATAAAATATTTATTGAATAAGTGAATGTATGTTTTTACAGTACTTAGAAGAATCGTCATAAGTTGAGGTCTTACTGCAGATACAGGTTTTTTTTATATAAGGAGTTCTATTTAGTACACAGTAGTTAGATTTCCAATACTGAGGGTATACACAGTGGTGGTTCAGGTATCAGCCAGTATTAACTATCAATTAAATAAATAATAAATAAATTAATATTAATCACACAACGTCATCTAGTCCCAAACTAAGCAGAGCTTGAACTCGTACTATGGGTACACGACGACGGATAAACATACTTAAATACTTTTTTTTGTAAATACATAGGTACATATACAATACATATCAACACCCAGACCAATACAAACAATCATGTTCATGCACACAAATATTTTCATTGAGCGGTTATCGAACTCCAGACCTCTGCGTAGCAGTCATGTTATATAACCACTACGCCACAGAGGACGTCAAAATACAGGTCTTCTATAGGTAAGAAGTTCTATTCAGTACACAGTAGTTAGATTTCATATTGCCCAATACTGGGGGTATACACACAGGTGGTTCAGGTATCAGCCAGTGTTAACCAACAGTTGACCTCAAAGATTTCGATGGTGTGACATTTTGGAGTTAAGTAGCTAACATTATCTTTAATTTGTAACATTATAACATTTGGTCAACTCAATGTCCGTGTGGTGACGGAGTAAGAATACAATATGTCATTACCCCATCTCATCCCATGGGAGTCGTAAAAACCGATTAAGGGACTAACCGTAAATATTATCTTTACGAAGTAAAAAGAAGGAAAACTTGAAATTAAACCCTGTACCAATCCATCTGGCCAGCGTGGTATTAGTTGGCCAAGCATCCCTCCGTTACGGGAGGAGGCCCGTCCCAGGAGTGGGACATTAATGGGCTGTTATGATTATCATGAACTCAAAATTCATTACTTCTTCATTTCAAAAATATTTACCCATTACGACATTTCTTTTTACGTCGAATACTATTTTGCTAAAAGTTGTCTGAAAATGATAAAAAAACGCAAAAGTATTCGTTACAGCTTTTATGCCGTCTTGTATCATTAATACTCGTACTATGAATAGGTTTTTATTCAATTACGGTAAAGTAAAAAAATCCCCCAGTGATCTTACCTACTAACATTTCCACCTCAATAATGAGCCCGTCTCTTGCGAAATGGAGATCAATGCTCTGGACTAAATGGGAAGACTAATTGGTTATTTAATTTTGTTGTTTTATTCGACACAAAGTTTGTTTATGGATTTCGTAAAGCTAATTTGGTTATACACTACACGTACAGACTATCATACATGGTCATTCCATGAGTATTGTGACAGCCAAATAAAGAGTCAAAGATATACCCCCATACTCCTCTTAAATTTAATCACTGTTTAGCAAAATTTTTATTAGGAAAACCAACCTTATATCAAACAAAACCGTAAGAATTTAAGCTAATCAATTGACTAAAATTTAAGAGGCGTTTATGAGTAAGGGGGATAATAATTAAAGAAACAAAGATCAAGTACATAATGCCGATCTGACCAGTTGTGTGTCATAGTAGTTGCCTTTATCTCGTTTAAAAGCCATAGATTATTGTACTCTAAACATTGATTTATAAAAAACCCTAGATGCACATTTTCAAACAAAACTAACAGCCAAAAGTGTCACCAAATTAAACATACGCAATAAATACGTATAGTAATATCGTAAACATATTTCTTTTTTCAAATTCAATCTTACACGCATGACATAAAGTTGTATTTAAAAAGTAATGCACATAAAGCAATAAAATTTAATGATTGACGTTTGCCGGTAGAACAACGCGATACTAATTTAAAAAGAGTGCACAATGCGCCCATTTGTTGCGGACGTTTTTGGGAAGTGGAGTGTGTATCTTTGGTTTTTTGTAAATCAATGACTCTAAAGCCAATCACCACTTAAATGAAGTAGTGTTCATGTGAGTGTTTTATTAACTTTTAAGATGCTTTCTAGGCAAAGGCTTAGCTGTGAAACTTAAATTCGATTACTAAAATGGCTTCAGCAGGCCAGTCTCTTTAAAACTAAACAACACCATAAACACAAAACTGTACATAATTATAATTATTTACTATTTACAATGGTAGGTACATGAATAAATCATATTTGTAAATGTGCCAACAAGGATGTTGTACATAAATTTCAAAATTTAACAGTGCCTGGGTAATTAGTTTCGATATTTGGTTCGTCGGTCCGCTAATTAGGTGTTGAATTTTAATTGAAAACAGTGGGTTATATTAATAAGTATACAATTTTGTTCATTGTAACGATTATTATACTGTTTCTGCTAATTAGGAGATTTAAGCTTTAGTTAATCTAAATGTTGTGTATGCTAGAACTTTACGTAGTGTGTACTAAACTAGTAAATCGGTTTTAATTAGGACGTAGCTTTTAGCTTCTTAACATGTTCCCAGTGCAGTGTACCATATGTGGTACACGTGCATTGTTTTACTATTGTGCCTGCTGGCGCCACTGTGAAAGGGTTAATTATGATTTTAAAAGAGGAGAATCTTTTTCATTGAGTTGTATTTTTCATGTCTCTTTCCTCAGATTTGTCATTTCTTAAGCTATCAACAAAAAGTATTAATGGTTCAATTAACTTTAAATTGATGCCTTATTAATTTCAAGAATTGGTCAAGTAATTTAGTTTTTAGTTGAAAAATAAAAGGACTTTCTGTGATTAATTCTGTTAAACAAAATTGTGTAAGTAGGTAACCTGCATTCATTAAGGCACCAAAGTATTTACATACGTACGGCAAAAAAAAAATACCTATAAAACTTAGGTATAACTAGAAAAACCCGAAAATAAGAAAGACAATGGAAAAAGTTGTAATGTGACAATTTTTTACATTGTCTTTCTTCTTTTCGGATTAATTTCTGGTACCCATAACACAAGTTTAATCTTACCTTGGGTACCAGAGTTTAACACAACACTGTTATAAGTTAATTTCTGTACCTATATTGTGTTAATGCCTGTACTTATTTTGGAAAATAAATAAATATCAGATTTGAGCTCACTAGAATAACTCAGAGAAAAAATTAGCTTAGCTATAACAATATGATAAATATTTCTTCTAATACAAATTGATACTTCCCAGCAATTAAGACAGGAAGAGAACCAACCAAAAATCCGTGAACCAAAAATATTCATGAATAGAAATATAAATCAACATTTCATATCCTGCCGTGAGACAGGAACTAATTACTAATAGCTTTTGGTTATTAATGTAACGATTCTGTTTTAGTGACATGATAGATAAACAATTATTGGCCTTACGCCAAGTAGGAACAGTTTGAGTTTTAAAATAAATTAGCTGTGACCATGACAACAGATAAAATAATAATAATAAATAAATAAATAATCCTCACACATTCACACATCGCCACTTAGTCCCAAACTAAGCAAAGCTTGTACAATAGGTACTAGACAACATATAAACATACTTAAATACATTTTTTTTTATAAATACATACATATTACACATAGAAAACACTCAGACCAATGCAAACAATCATGTTCATGCACACAAAGATTTGCATTGAGCGGGAATCAAACCCGAGAAATAAAAAGAAAGTAGTAGGAGATAAAAGTTTATGGCGTTTGCATCCATTCATTCATCTATCCATCAGCTTATGGACGTTCAGTGCTATATAGAGGCCTCCCTCAAATATCTCCACCTTGCCCGATCCTTAATTGGTCCACCTGAAATCAAGGGGCAGTGTTACTTCTATGCCAGCATAATCTACTTCCAAGCACAAGTGTGAAAATGTCACTGTCATTGGGTAAATAATACAATAGCTCGTGACATTACGGGGTTTATTATACTTAACAGCTTATGTCTAGGTTTAGCATCGACTTAACCATTGTGATCTTTCACTAATTCATCGGCAGCTCTTACCAGGTCAACCGTCCACAACGTGAGAACCTACCTACCCAGTGAAATAAAATGAAATTGTAAAAAATCTTTAAAAGAAGTACAATTTTTAAATGCAATAGAACCCTTATCTAGAAAATCGCAACTTTATATAAAGCTCCTGACACACTCAAGCTAACCGTCTGGAAACTGACAATACCGATATACGTCATCCGTTTTGACCGAAGCAAATTGTCAGGACGGAGTGTCACTTTTGTCATTTTTTGCTTCTATTGATCCTCTATCATTGTTGACGTTTTGACGCATGATCGGAGAGTAGGTACTAGTTTTTTTGGTTATTATTATTTTGTGCGAGTATCAAGTAAATGTTATTTGTGATGTTTTGTATGTTGTTGGTTAATTTTAAGAGTCAAATGTCTTACTATTAAAGCAAAGAAACTTTGTCTTATCCTTTTCCGCTAATGGCTTTGGTAATGAAATCCTTTTTTTTTCCGTTTTCGAATTTTAGGACAGTTAACCCTTTCACAGTGCCGACAGCCGACACAATAGTAAAACAATGCACGTGTACCATATATGGTACACTGCACTGAGAACGTGTTAAATTACGAAAATAGGTATTATCTCAGTTCGTCATACGAAGAATGTGAGGTAAAACGTTGTGATAAAAAATATGACTCTTATCTGAGTAGCAAAATTTACACTCTGGAAAAACTTGACTTTAAAAGCAAACCAGAAGTATAAAATTATATACAGATAGCGCGCGAGTTGAATGCAGAGCTTAGGAATGCGGTAGTGCTGTGACCTAATTATAAATTATTAATTGACATTCATATCGATAAAGAACAATGCTCAAAAATGTATGGACACCGTCCCCACTTTATAGCACTTTAAGATATATGTAAATCGAAAGGTATTAATCATCTCTCCATTTTATTGTATGACAGCAAAGCTCAAATGTGTATCCGAAAAAAGTTATATCGACATAAAGAAACCGAAATCAGTCACAATGATAATTTTATTATTGTTCATGATGTCTTTTATTGTAATTAATATTGTGGGATGAACTTATTCTGAGTTTTAAAATGACTCCCGCTTTTTGTAAAGTGGTCATGGACGGTTTTTATAAGTTTTCAAATAAAAAATACCTTCATAATAGCAACTTTCATAATAACATTAATCAGTATTTTCAGTGTCTATTATAGGCACTGGCTGGCCCATTGAAATTGTCTAAATGCCTTTCAATACCAAAGTACCACACGATACTGACGACATGCGCGCAGGCACCAACTGTTCTCATAGCAGTTAAGCATGAACAATAATATGCCTGAATGGCGTTTATATCCTGTGCGTTATTTAAAACCAAATAAATACCTGTAATAGGTCGCATTTGACCTATGTTTGGATAAAACTCGACCCCTCAAAAGAGTGCAATCTGCCGTGTTTATACCGTATTGGTTCATAATTGGGCTTGGAGTTGCACAGACTTCTATGTTGCAGACGCCGCCACGTAAATGTTTGCTAACATAGGAAGCTGCTAGTTTTAAGTGTGATATGTCCCTAAACTAAACAAAATAATATACTCGTTTGACAATTCAGGGAACGGTACATTTATGGACTCATCAGTCAATGTTCTGAACGTAGCCCGCTGCCTGTAACGTAGTTACCCCTGTCATTGTTGATGTGAATTCTGCGATGAATTCATTTAATGAAGTCTGTGGCATAGACACTGTCATGAAAAGGCTCACTGAATGTATTGAGAAGGGCTCCAGCAATTTGGAAGTCTGTGAAGAGATGAGGAAGTGTATTATTGAATTCCTGAACATTTTAAAATCACGTTTAAATTAAGTTATTCGATCTTGTTCCTCCGTCCCCTTTTCATAACAGGACCACTCGCGCCAGTTTGCGGTGTCATAATCTGACGGTCTGTCGGATATCGGCTTGCACCAAAGGGTTCGGGAATTCTTTCCTATGCCGAACCATTAAATTGTGGAACCAACTTCCGGCTCACGTATTTCCTCCATCGTATGATATTGGGTCCTTCAAATCCACAATCGCCCACCTTAGGCCACACAGCAGGATCCATAGGTAACAAACAATTCAGAATAGGTTCATGCGGAAAACGACGGGAGCACCGTGGTTCATGCGTAACGAGGATCTCCACATTGACCTCGAGTTGCCGACCATCCAGCAACACATGAAACTCTGTTCCCGTCGCTACTTTGAAACGGCTGCCACTCATCCCAACCAACTAGTGGTTGAGGCATCCGGGTACATCCCCTCTAGAATATCGCGATCGCTCAACGTTGAGCTCATACGGTTCGCGAAGCCACAACAACACGTCCGCGGTTTCGTCCTCGCCGCCGAGGCAGGAATACGCGCCGTGTTCGCTCCTAGAGGGCGTGCCTTTCGCAGATCCTGTTAGTCGGTGACGGTCCAGGCCGAGGTTCGTGCCCACAGGGGGTGTCCCTGAGGCATGACACTTAAATGTCTTAGGTTGAGGGCCATCCGCCCCACAGCCAGCGTGAAGTAGTAAATGTCCCAGGAGACAAACTACTTGTGCTCACAAAAAAGAAAAATCGGGTGATTGGGCATATACGGCGCGTAATAATAAATAAATAAATAATCTTTTATATTTTTCTTATATTCTGTGTAGAATATAACTTGTTTACTGTTAACTATGTATTTTATTAGCTATCATTTCGAAAAAGTAGAACAAACAGCAACATAATTGTGACTGATTTCGGTTTCTTTCAGGCGATATAACTTTTTTCGGATACACATTTGAGATTTACTGTCATACAATAAAATGATGAGAATACTAAGGCCTTTCAATTAACATAGGTTTTAAAGTGCTACAAGCTGGGGACGTTTTGAGCATTGTTCTTTAAACAATGTTCTAAGTTTAATTTTATTTAGTACACTAGGTTAACATGGTGAAAAAAAACACATAATTATCACATGTTTTAATAATCATTTCACAAAACGGAATAAAAAAATAACACGGGAACTTCAGTATTACTATTAACACAATAACACGGCAAACGTACGATAGTTGACAAGGATGGCACAGCACTACACTGCAGGCGCGTGAGGTGGGGCGTGCGGATAGCGGGGGGAGATGCTCCCGCCCTTTACCTCAGACCCCGACTGCATTCAACTCGCGCGCTATCTGTACGTCTTCATGGTAACAATGGATTTTCAAAATGAAATCTCAACGATTCAACATTATTATTAGTTCAATATCTTTAGATATTGTAAGGAATAATGAGAATGACGCTTATTGGACTGTGATTGTTCAGATATTTTAATAATCTCAGATTTGATCTTCACAATTCTGAGAAATTTCTGACAAATAGTATTTTTGGGAAAATATTGAGTAGTCTTATTACAACATTGTTTAAAGACAAGGGTTTGATCAGTCCTGCATGTGGCTGCTGTGCACGATGACCCAACTAACATTGTAAAACGTTTAGTTTCACATTATTTGCTATACAATATTGTTTTTATAATTATTAAGAGAACAGATTTTGGTAAATACTTTAATTATTTATCTGGAACCACAACGTTTTGGCCAGGTTATACCAGCCATGGTCACGAGCTCATTATAAAGTATTGTATCTCCTGTACAATATTGTCCTAAAATTTAAAGTCAATTCCAATTAAAACGTTTTAAAGAAATTCACTTATTCTCAAGCCTGTTCAAGCTAACAATATCAAATATATTCATATTTGATATATCTTCCTACGCTTTTCATAACCTAATATGATTACACATGTTACGTTGAACGTAGGCTTTAATGAAATTGACATTTATTCCATAGTTTTCGAAACAAAGGCACGTAATAACAATGTAGTTCTTGAAAATCGAGACTCTTGATGTTGGTATCATTGGGACATAGGTCGGGTCGGCTGATTAGACCCCGGGGAATTGGGACGCCTTTACAAAAGACACCTGGCAACATTGATTATACTGGAAACGGGAGTAGTCTCTTTGTTTTCGTTTGAATATCAGAAATAGATAGTTTTTTAAGAAATTTTAAATGTTATTATTTTGATCTTCGTGGGTTCAAAGCAAGGTTCATTTCATTCGTGTCAAGCCAAGTAAAAGAAGGTTTGCGAAATTATCTCTTTAAAAATATAGGAGAAAAAAAACTTGAATATCATTATATTATCAGCCAGTTCACGTTCAGTACTAGACGTAGTCTGCCTTCAAATATTTTTAATTTATGTAGATCTGTGCTCTCTGATCACTCAATCTAATAGTTATGAGGGTTACAACAAAGCACTCAGTGCGCAAATCTTGAACATAGGCTTATGAATAAGTAATTAGGTACCAATAATACCGTTTATATTATTCTGCAAAAAGAAATCACCAAAAGAAAGTAGAACCAAAATTCTCGAGAACTACTGAACTCGAGATAGGGTTAAACCGTTTCTCAAATAAAAAGTCGAAAAGGAATCGCGTCTAACTGATAGTAAATCAGATAAAACTGTCAATAGCAACCCCCGATGTTCAATCAAACGGAATCGAATACTTTGGAAGAGGTCAATGTAAATATACTGATAAAAGGGGAACTACGTAGTTCAAATGTGTTTTTTTGTTGAAATGAGTTTAATGAATAGTATAGTTTACTAATTCTGAAAAGATTAAAACATTTATTGACTTATTCTACGTTGATAATGATAAAATTACGCCTCTTCGTCAATTATGTAAAAAAATTATGACCCTAAAATATAAACCTATCTATTTCCATGTATATGTTACAGCCAAAGTAATAAATATGAATATTGTACATAATAACTAGCCATTATGTATAATGGCTACTCAATTTAGATAAAGTGATAAATGTCGCAGAATTAATCACATTAACTAGCCATTATATATGTTATAGTACTGGCAAAAATACAATATTAAGGCAAAAGTCAGAAACAGTTGGTTAGGTTAGGTTAGTATAGTGACTAAAGGACGCACGAGATGTGATTAATTCTTCGACATTTATCACTTTATCTAAATTGAGTAGCCCTTATACATAATGGCTAGTTATTATGTATAATATTCATATTTATTACTTTGGCTGTAACATATATATTATGTTAATAACCAAAGGATAGCTTACCACAACTTTATGCTATGGTATAGGTACTTTTAATCATTCACTAAAAGAGCCATGTCCTTGCAATTTAATGGACATCTAACTATGAGAAAAAGACGATAAAAACAGCAAAATTGTTTTAAAAGCATAACTCTGATAAATGACAAGATTTTTTAGTAATCTGAATAATCTCGGACAGAGCACAAACACACCATCTTATCAAGAAGAAAGGTAAATATGACTAACAAGATTACATTTTTACCTATGACTAACTCAGAAGTAACGATCAAACATACACGTAAATAACCATTTTGTATACATTTTGTCACTTCCAGAGGTTTAAGTATATTTATTTCAAAGCTTAAGATAAACGAAAATACAATTTAAGTAGTTTTAATATTAATCAGAAAAAACACCTGAATTACGAATTGAGCAAGCGCTAAAAATTTGTTCGTTAGCAAGCAACCGGCAAGCTGATCAAATATCAGATGGTGACATTCAAAGGAACTGAATCGAGCTTCAAAGACTTTGTATGCAACGTAAAATGCTTTTGATACTGACATTTCTATACGTTTTTTATATTGCTTTGATACATAGTTGCAAAGCAATATGGTCGGGTTTTGAATCTATAGTCGGTAGCATATCGGGTATGGTTTGGTGCTATCTTCCATGAGGTGACAGGTTTCAAACTTTTACTACATGAATATATTTTAGTACTAGCTTTTGCCCGCGGCTTCGCTCGCGTTAATACCCCTCATTTTAGGGAACCTATGTTACAAAACCATTAAATTCATCATAACAGCCCATTAAATGAATGTCCGACTGCAGGGACGGGCCTCCTCCCGGGACGGAGGGATACTTGGCCTACTAATACCACGCTGGCCAGACGGATTAGTATAGGGTTTAATTTTAAGTTTTCCTTCTTTTTATTTCGTAAAGATAATATTCACGGATAGTCGGTTTTTACGACACCCATGGGATGAGATGGGGTGGTGACAATTATTGTATTCTTACTCCCTGCAGTGGGGCATTAATGGGCTGTTATGATGATTATAAAACAAATACTTAGTAACCAATAAATTATCAGTAGTAATTTTAATTACAATCAATCAAAAGGCAATAAGCTTTCATTATTTGTAGAACTGTAAAGTTTTAATCCAATGTTTTAAATTGGTAATTTGCTTTATGGTTGACCATTATTTTTCTGTTGTCTCTTTCAATGAAAATTAAATTCAATGTTGATTTAATACAAAATACTTGGTAAATGTAAGAACTTTTTAGCAGCTTACATTTTCTGTTAGTAGTTTTACTGCTCTGCCTTACTACTTTTACATGGAATAACCAAGAGTTAGATTTTTAAGTTATCTTAAATTTTATAATACATACATATTATTATGTATTAAATTTATTATCACACGTTTTATTAATTTTAAGTAGGTAGGGCTAGGGCACAGCCCTGTTTGTAAGTAAAACTCAGAAAAGTTTTATTTACAAAAGAAAAAACAATCATAAAAAGGGAATTTCAAGCTTGAGAAAAATCAATATTCTTAACATTAAAATTTACAAATTGGACAAAATGTATAAGCCTTATTTAGCAATTCAAAGCATAGATAGAGAACTAATAATACCAGAATACGCAAATTAAAGAATTAACCTTAATCCGCTAAAATAAAGATGAATATGCCTAAAAAACCTTTGGCAAACTCTAAAAGTATTAATTTACTTTTATGACTGGATCAGTATTAAAATAAAGGTGTTAAAACCTTAAAACCGTCTCTTATTTTTCCACCATCCGTGGAAATTAGACTGAATAACATTTAGGGATGTGCAAAATTTACTTCGATATTTTTTATAGTCGGCTCTCGAGAACAGAATGGGTAATTCGCGCGTTATCCGGGCCACTTTATTTGTGTTAAGTGCGTGACAACTGTCGTTTACTTCTAGATGGAGTTGTGAGAAAATTTTCCCTATGTTTATCCTTTCAATGGCCAGTCGAGTATTTTTTTTATTTCTTTTTTTTTTAAAGATAATCATGTTCTGTGTCGCAGGGACAACACAAAAATCTATTTAACTTACACTTAGAACATCAAAACCAAGGTCAATTAATTGTAGATCGCACCAAAGAATTGTTTAAAGTGCAAATCGAATCCACGATCTAGTGCTACCGCGACCACCGTGCGCAACGCCGGAGCAGTTAAGCCCGATTTACACATCGACAAGTACAGTAGCGAGTTAAGAAGTAAGTTATTGATTAAGTTGATTTAAACAGATCTCTTACTACTTACTACTACTTGATTAAGTTGATTTAAATAGATCTCCATCCTATTTTTTGGCGAGTTGAGTTGGCGACAGTTACTTGTCGATGTGTAAATCGGGCTTAAAGTAAAGTACATTTTCTTAATAACAAGCTTTACAAAAGACTATTCTCACCAACTAGACTAATTACATAAAACACGTAATTAATACTTACTTGTAATTTTCGACTACTCTAAAATAGCCGTCTGGGTTGGTAACTACAGTTTCTACTTAATTTACCTTTGTTGCCTTGAGCGGTTTCAAATGTTTCTCTATTTTTGGAAGTACACAGTAGCTGTTGAAGTTACGAAGCAATGAGATTAAATTAATAGGTATTGTATTAGTTGATGATAACAGACCAACTTTTGTATTTTACTTCAAAACTCTGAGTTCTTACGCATTTGGTATAAACTAGCAAAAAGCTTGCTATCAGGCAAGCGACACGTTAGTCTCCAAAAAAATCAGAATAACAAAACCCCTACTTCTAACGAATACAAAATTCAGCAGTTCAAACCAAAAAATAAGGTAAAACTAATTACCAACCTATCCAGGGCACATCACTAATGCATTTCAAGCTTTTAACAGTAATTATCGTAAGAATAGGTTTCTACTAAAGCTTTATAAATATTGAGCTTAATTACTCGCCGCGAGACCTGTAAAGGCTCTGCCTCGAATTTTGCAGGCAGCGGGGCGGCAGGCGGCGGACGCTCGTTCGCAATGCTCCGCTCCCGAGACGCTGATTTTAGGAACAGCTTTATTATAATTTGACGACCTCGGTGACGCGAAGATAGCGCAAGAGGCTGCCGTGCACGAGGTTGTGGGTTCGTTCCCCAGGCCGGACACTACTTGTGAGATCCACAAATTATTGTCCTGGATCTGATCTTTGTGCCCATTTCTTTATGTTTGTAAAAAGTCCCCGCGACACAGGGCATGATCTATAGTGCGGGAGTAGTCTTTAAAAGAAAAATATGTATGCGAAAGATAGTCCCGCTCCCGCGCCGCCGCCCGCTGCCCCGCTCCTCGCTAAGTTCGAGGTAGCGGCCTTAAGGCATTCTGAATATTTTATCGTAATTACTGGCAGGGTAATTCTCACACTACACTTAAGGATTGCTTTATTTATCGATAGAATTAAATTGTTTGTGCACATCCCTGCGGTTGTACTTAGTTTAATTTTTGTAGTGAGTATTTTTGAATTTATTTAAGGCGATGTTTACTCGTATTAACTAAGCAATGAATGTAAGAAAAAATACTTCCTAGTACATACTAATATTATAATATGGGGAAAGTTAGAAACTATTTGCATATTTAGCATTTTAAAACATCTGTTACTGTAGGTACTGTTCTTCAATAATAAATGATTATAAAAATAGTGATGTATCAAAATCTTGAGCGGTAAGAGCGTAACAGTAACAAAGCGTGTACGAGTCCTGCCGTTTTCTTGTATTTAGCTCTTACGGCACCCAGTGGGATGAAATAGAATGGCATCACTATGTATACCCGAAAACGAAATGGCTTTATCAGTTTTGACAAAAAATTCTATCATAATTCAAATTCATTAAGATCGTTATTTAATGTTTAGGCGTGAGCTTAACGTCATTGGTTGACCGTAATCAAAACTATGCTTAGATTAAAAGTGCAATCTATTTTAAACTTTCACTTCAACGCAATAAATAATAATATCTACTAAAACAATACAAATGTCACTATATTAAACTGTAGAGTTTGTATGTGAAAAACCATGAAAAACCATTAAATAATTTAAAACTAAAGTCAACTTGTTACTTGTGACATTACAAGCTTGTCATTTCAGAAAAACTGATAATGTAGAATTTAAATATTGGCTGGTAAGTCACCCAATTGTTGGCACCTTAAGAGTGGACTTCGTGTCAGACTAAAATATAAAATATCATAAAATTATAAAATACTTTAATCTTTGCTTATACTTACTCATTATTATGTGATTGAATAGTATTAAATAAATATTATTGGCACTAATGCCAATAAAAGGATTCTGATAAATTTATTGTTGCTATGTTGTCACATGAAATAAATAAAATATGATAAAAATATTAAATAAATAATATTTGAACTTGAATAATCATACTGAACTAGGATAATCTATAGTGTTTTCTTTCTTTTTACTCACTTTTAACTCTTAAGTGCCAATAATTGTAGGACTTCTAACGATTAGGTGGTTTACCCTAATTTGTTTTATATTATAAAATTACGAAAACTTTAAATTGAAATATGCACCAATGACGTCATGCAAGAAATGATAGGGATGGACATAGAAGGAAAAAAGAGAGAAATTCATTAGAATAAAACATTTTACCGAAAATATACTCTAGTAACAGTCAATAACGTTGACTTTTTTATTTGTTTTCATAAATAAGTAACGACTATTTGCTAATACCATAGAACTGATTATGTCAAAGTAGTGTCATGATTTAACTGATGTTTTGTTGTGCGATATTGAACCTACTAGTTTTATGACATGCAACTAACATTAACTCTAGAGGTGATAAGGCCATTTAGTTTTTGACTATACATGACTTATATACCTACACGAAGATATTATTTATAATATTTTATTTTCATAGACTCCTTACTATAAATATAGATCAGATTAACTTCTATGTTCGTACTCATAGCTGATTTATAGTGCCGGAGGGGAAATGCGGCCTCTTTTACTATGCTAATCAAAGGAGGAGCTATAGTCGTTCCTCTTGTATTACTTTTTTGCAGTGGCTCTCTGCATACGTTTTACTTTATCAAGAAAAAAATATGCAACACTAATGTATGCTATCAATAAACAAATTTTTTTTTTTAAATTTTAAACATTTGAGAACATTTAGATAAAACTATTTTAATTCTGACACATTTTCTTTACATTGATAACAAAAATTGTATATTAAAGAATAACAAAAATATGATGAATTATATAAACAAGAAAAATCAATTAACCTTAAATTACCAACTTCTATGGTAACAAACAATTACTAATTTAAAAACCATTTTTTTTAAAGTCAATTACTATAATAAATAATGCAAATATTTGTCTTCCCAAAAGTATTTGAAGTACATTACACATTACAATCAAAAAGCATCGATTAAAGTATATTGTATTCAAAATGGTTCAATAAATCCATATCAGTACATGACGCCATTGCCAAACAAAATGATAAAGGCGACGATCAATCTAACTGTAGTCACTTACTTTCACAGAAATACGTTCTGTATCTTTCTTATTTACAAAATGATAAGTGAAATATCAAGCTACTCCTGCTATTAAGTAGGGTTATAAGTTATAACATTCTTTACAAACTACGATAATAGAAAGATTTGTAATTTACTGATTTGGTGGCGTGGCGGTCGGCTGACGTCCACAAGGTCGCGGTTTTGATTCTCAGGCAGGACAATTCAATCCATAAATTATTGTCATAAGTCTGCTTGTTTATTATATTCGTTATATCAGAGTTATGTTTTTAAACCAAACAATAATAAAAATATCATACATATTCACACAACGCCACCTAGTCCCAAACTAAGCAAAGTATGTGCTGTAGGTAACAACAGATAAACGACAACGAGACAACGGATAAAAATACTGAATACTTGACTTTTAAAAACACTTACATATTATTAAAAGAACCAGAACATTAAAAACAATCATGTTACTTACTTACTTCGCTGGCTCAAAGAACCAAAATGTGTCTTGGCCTCCGACACGAGAGAACGCCACTCTGCTCGATCCTTGGTCACCTCTTGCCAGTTACTGACTTGAAGTTCCCTCAGATCGTTCCTAACCATATCTTTCCAGCGGTACCTGGGGCGACCCATAGGGCGAAGTCCTGTTGGTTGACCCACATATGCCCTTTTAACACCTCGATCCTAACCCATTCTCTCGACGTTCATGTTCATGCACACAAATTTAGCTACATCAAGAAAACAAATCCGAGACCCCTGCGTAACACTGAATGCAAAGATTCACCTAGTTTCTATAAGCCAAATAAAGTCAGATTGCTAAAACACCGTTTCATGTAAAGCAGTAGATTGAAGCTAACAATCATCAGGTAAATAGGCAAACCAAAGAAAGACAGACACGATGCAAGGTAGACCAAGATTTGCCGGGAGTAAAAAACACAAAAATAGTTATATAACTACAGTCAAAGCTGTTTCTAATTTAGGATTAAATTTCTTTTAAGATTTTTAGGTCATGGCCTTATGTGTTCTAAAGAAGCGTAGAATCCGAAAGCTAATGTTAAATTTTAAGCGAAACTTTAGCTATCGTGGAGTACTTAGTGTTTTACCTAACACAGACGTCTCGTGTTAGATTTCTGCTCAACACAAATTTGCATTGATCTTGGTCTTTGCTATGTATCATCATCAATTTAAAAATTACCTAATCAATTCTGATAAAATGTAAATAAAGAATAATAAAGAAAATATATTAAAAATGTTGATAACACTTAAATGATATTTTTTGATCGGACAAGAACCAATCAAAATATCGAAAGAAGTATGCGGTAGCAAACGTAAAAAAAAACACACTCAAATTAAAAACCTCCTACTCTTTTTAGAAACCAAATCAAAATTCTTGGTAACCCTATTTCTGACAAGGTGATAAGCAGGCGTCTTGTTGGCGCGAAGTAAGGTGATCCGTCTCGATATATTGTGATAATTAGATTATGTAACTACTTTGTGCTTCTATTGAATACAGAAAAAGGCTTTAGTTTTTTGATTTGTTGTCGTATCAAATAACATACGTGTAAAGGTTATTTGATTGACTAAGAAACTATTTATTTGTTTGATTAATTTGGTGACAGACTAAGTATGGTGTCAATATCCTTTATTATCCTGACGGCGTTGTAATCTTCTGAAAGTCTGGCAAATAAGGAAACTTATGACAACCCTCGATTCCTATCGAGGCTAATGTGGTATCAGTGGGCTTAGTTTTCTGTTTCTGTTGAGGGTTCTATTACTATGATGAAGAGACCCTAAGATGGACTTATATACCCAGTTTTAACAATAAGGTGGGGTAATAAATTTCTTTCAAATGCCTCACTGTCCTGCCGGATGCAGTATGTTGCTGTCGTGACCTCCCACAGAAAAATAATTATCACGATCTACAAGGGCCTTCCTTATTCTTAAGGTCTTTGTGTCCATTAAAATAATGCACTTAGAAAAGTTGTCCGTGTGGTGACGGAGTAAGAATACAATATGTCACCACCCCATTTCATCCCATGGGTGTCGTACAAACCGACTAAGGGACTAACCGTAAATATTATCTTTAGAAGCAAAAACAAGGGAAAACTCGAAATTAAACCCTATACCAATACGTCTGTCCAGCGTGGTATTAGTAGGCCAAATATCCCTCCGTGACTTAGAAAAATCTCTCGCGGCAAAGAGCATGATCCCTTTCCCGTCGTTGTGTTTTGTGTGTTTTTTACACATTTTTCGAAATAAAATTACATAACTCCATTTCTAAATTCCTTCGTCAATTATCTCCCCAACTACTACATTTATAAAGGCTCTTAAATACTATAACGGTAGTTAACTCTTTATAAGTCAAAAACAATGAAAAGCACTTACGCCATACTCCCAATAATCACAGTACTTATAACAGAAATGATGACGCGACATCAATAAAGTAACTTTTGAACTTAGATTCCATATTTCGACGTTTATAAAGTTGTCGATGTAGCCGGTAAAAGCCTTAAATCACAAGCAATCTATCTGGGAACCGCGGACTATAAAAATAATAATTCGTCTTTACCTTCTTTGGTCCAAGTTAGTGACGATTGTAATTTAGTCATACATTTTTTTAAATATTGTAATAAAAAAAATCTTTAATTATAATACGTGAGATTTACATTCGCGAGCTAAGTAGATGTGGTTTGTGAACGTGTATAAAATACAACATATCTTCGGGAAGGAAGACAATAAAAGAATTTATATAATTATAATCTAGCTAGCTTTATAAAATAGTAAGAAATTCACGCGATAATTAATGCAATCCGATTGTAAAATGGGTAATTATGATGAGGTCTAATGGAGCAAACTTAAAGAGCTTAACGATCAGCACTAAACTACTGGTGGGAAAATGATTGTATTAGTGCGCTGGTGAATAAAATAAAACAATACTTCATACTTTTACATCAAACTATGTGCATAATATAGTTAGCTACGATCTGATATTTGGTAAATATTTTAATGTTGTTTGCTCATCAATTCATTATTCTTCTATCAATCCTATCTGGATGTTTGTAAAAAAAATACCATAAGCGATAAAATTCACATATAAATATTATGTTCTAAAACCGCTAAATCTTATATGTCGTACCATACTCTTAAAACCGTTCGAGATCCTGCAAGCGGGTGGCACGATCTAATATCGGTGTGGGAGAACGGCTCACTGTACTTATATAGGTATGTAGCATAAAACATGGCTGCAGTTTTACACCTTTGTTGGCTGTATGCCGAAGATAGGGAAATGGCTGAATTTACTGTTATAATGAGATACTAAATGAAGAGATTGGTTCTCGAAAATGTGAACATAATTTGTCTAATACATGATTTATTAATTGGCGCGTGTTGGGAGAGGCCTATATCCAGGCTGGTTGAGTGATTTTGATTGATTGATTTATTAATTTGTGTATGAAGGTTTATACACAAATTGTTAAAAAAGAAAAAAAAAATAGTTTATTGGTATAAAAACAGTAACATAGGTAACATTTTTACATAATATGTGTTTAATATAACAATTTTATCATAAATTATGGTCCCTACCACTTAAACTAGGAAAATCCTGTATCTTAAGTAGTAGTATTTGGTCAGTTGATTTTGTTAATAAATGAGGAAGCGAGTGTACCCATTAAAAGTTTTGACAATTTTTATAATATGTTTATATTATTATGCATGCAGTGTGAGTAGTGTGTGTGTAAGTGAATGTCGGTGAGTGAGTATGTTGTGTGAGTGAGTAAGTGTGTGTGTGTGTGTGAATTTGCATATTGTGTCAATTAATGTGTTATGATATATAAGTCAGAATAAGTTCAGGTTTGAAAAAGAATATACCTATCAAATGTCTCCTCTAAATATTGCTACCTTGTGCGGTCCTGTGCCTCCCTCATCGATCGGTTTCGCGCTGTCCTAACCAGGTCGTCAGTCCATCCATAGCATCGTGTAGATATTATTTTAAACTTATAAAAAATATAAATTACTTGTCTTTAATCTAAAGATGTGGTAATCCATAATTAAACACCTCACGTGTGCTCCTCAGACGATCAAGGACCTAATGAAGGTTATCCAGGATTAGCGTAGGATTACTTATGCTAATGACATGTCTAGAGAAACATAAACATATCATCTTAATGTTTTAACTAAATTAAATAAATGGATTCTAAGTACTGTGTAAGTCTAAGTTAAGTTAATGTTTTATTATTTATTTGACGACCGTATCTGTGGCGTAGTGGTTATTATAACATGACTGCTACTTGCATAGACCTCTGCGTCTCGGGTTCGATTCCCGCGCAATGCAAATCTTTGTGTGCATGAACATTGAACATGATTGTTTGCATTGGTCTGAGTGTTTCTATGTATACTATGTAAGTATTTACAAAAAAAAGTATTTAAGTATGTTTATCCGTTGTCTAGTACCCATAGTACAAGCTCTGGTTAGTTTGGGACTAGATGACGTTGTGTGAATGTGTGAGTTTTATTTTTTTATTATATTTTAGCTAATTTATTGTAAAGTGTATACCTACCTTTCACCCAATGAACGGAAGGACGGCCTGGTCAGGTCGGCAGGAAACCTATGGACAAGGAAGCTACAGGACCTTTTAAATAAAATAATTTGAAGGAGATTTAAGTCGAGTAGTGAGCCCGTTCAGCCTGGATTTTATTTATCTAGAAGATTTTTAGTCTAAAAGATTGTTAAATAGTTGATTGTGACACACTGCACACAAAAGTAAATTGTTGTTAAATCATCTAAATTTTTGTAATACATAGATAATAAGAAACAATTAAAAAGTAACAAAAATTTGCTTGTAAATAAAAACATTAACTTCACCCATCACATTCATCAATACCTCTAAAATTGAGACATCCAATCGATCAAATGGACCATTAGAAAAATTGCTCGTTCCATTTCTGAACGGCCGTTAAAACTTTAAGAAAAAAAAAGCTACGAAGGCTATACAAAATGAAGAAATTAACTCGGAATCGGTAAAACAGTCGGCAGATAACTTAATCGTCGAGAAACCGGTTGAGGTCACGACGGGTTGTTAGTAATAGCGACCCACGGTGATTGTTTTTGATGCCTGGCTCGTAAAACACGCTCACTTCTTTTGTTATTTTTCTGTCATTAGTTTTGATATAGGAATAGAGAATTTGTTTTAAAATTGATTTATTGCAACTTGTTTTATACGTATTGCAAGTAGCTTCTTTTTTGAGAGTTATTTATACGGTTGAATAACTTTAAAATAATAAATTGTACACAAAGTTAATATTAAATTAATAATAATTGATCTGCGTTCTAATACAATTATTGTTTATTTTACTATCAAATTTATTTTGATAAAAAATTGATTATAAGCTACATTAGAAATATTTCTCGATATCTTTACAAAAACAAAATAATGGTTTGCAGACACTTTTGAGATACAAATTTAACATTTGGATGAACAATTTCAGAGTCACAGGTCATTCTTATCGGCACTAATAAGCAGCTAAACCTCGGCGTCTATCAAACAAGGCTGTCAAACTACATAAAATACACCCCATCGGCCTCACACGTAAAAGATATCGGATCCAACACTTAATGCTACCTTCTAATCGTACCGGCATAGTACAAATATATACAGTATTTCGACTTCATAGAAACGGATGAAACGCGAGTTATACCTACACGCTCACGATAGCGGTGACTTTGCGGAGTGAACAGTCGCGACTGTGCCGCAGTAACGAGCGGGAAAGTAGGTAAATGTCATTAAAAAGCTGGAGGTGGGCAGCCCTATCGCATGTTTAAGTACCGCGCAGCCGTAGGTATTTATAATAAATTCTCGGCCGAGATACACTACTGGTTGTACTGTGATACCGGTAACTCAAAAAATAAAAATAAAAACGATACACGAGTAACAGATAAGAAATGACATCCGACTCACGACTTGAAAGAACCAAATGCTGTCAACTAGCTGACTGGGACATGACAAGGTCATTGTAATGCACGGGTCATGATTATCTACGGTTACCTACTGGCTTGAATGCTTTGAATTCCTTGTTTTAGAATCATCATATCATAACAGCCCATTAATGTCCCACTGTAGGGACGGGCCTCCTCCCGTGACGGAGGGATACTTGACCTACTAATACCACGCTGCCCAAACGGATTGGTACAGAGTTTTGTTTCAAGTTTTCCTTCTTTTAATTACGTAAAGATAATGTTCACGGATATTCCCTTAGTCGGTTTTTACGATACCCATTGGATGAGATGGGGTGGTGACACAATGTATTCTTACTCCATCACCACACGGAGTTGTTTTAGAATATTGTTGGGGAATAATAAGTATTGCATTTTATAAAAGTAAACAAATTAATAATATACCTAATTTGTCTTAATTGATTAATTTGGACTTAATGCGGAAGGCGCAGGACCGTGTTCTGTGGCGCATGTTGAGAGAGGTCTATGTTTAGCAGTGGACTGCGATAGGCTAAATTGATTGATTGATTGCTAAATTGACAGATGATAAAAGCACTAACAAGCTAACTAATATAGATAATAATATTCTTCACACATTCACACAAAGTTGTCTATTTTTAATCTAAAAAGAGCAGAGCAGCTAGTGTAATATAAGCACTAAGCAACTGTTTATTTATATAATTAATATATTAGAAATTTAATATCTGAAAATCACTTTAAAGGAGATGGTTTTTTTTCGCACCACCCTAAACAGTAATGTTTATTATTCATATTACTCACAAAAATAGTTATTATCTTAATATAATTAACCGAACACAAATTATACTTAAACGATGAGGGAATAATGAAATAATAATAAAAAAGGATTACACCTAAAAATGGTTGTTTTGGAACGTTCTTAGGTTTATTTTAATGGTTAATACAAATTATCAAGTAACGTACTTTAAAAATAATCGTAGAACGAAACGTAAATAACAGCCAATAGCAGATACTCTGTAGTACAGTTTCAATCAGTTTGACATTGTCATGACAACGTTGTTATTGTTTCAGATTTTATTAGATAAATGCATGATTTATTTGTACTTTTATATTTTATAAAAATGGCATCTTTAGATAGAGTGCATAATACACACTAAAGCTGCTCTTGCTGGATACTATTGTTATTGCTTATTGAGCACAGGCACAGTCACTGTTAGCTGCTGTGCATTGTGATGTGTAAAGTGTGGTTTTTATCTTGGGCTCTGCTTTTAGGTGAGCTTGAGCCACCTGCGTCTATTTAAGATGAAATACTGCTCTAAGAGATGACTGTGTTAATTATAATTGTGAACAGTAATAAATATTTCTTGTGTCATATATATAGTGTATTGTTTCTCTTTAACTACCTTATTATTTTAGATCTACAAGCAATAGCCAGCAAAAGCTGCGTTATTTCGAGAGGTCTTGCTTCCTTATTAGTGTATATTCATTAGACAATCGCTGTTGTGAGATTTTAGGTTGTCACTAGAGTCATGTTTTGATTGTCCTATTTCAGAGTATTCCCTCTTGAGGGAGTTTTGATATATGCAGACTGTCTATCTAGAGATTAAAAGGAATAAACTGTATGCATTTCATTCTTAAACTCGCACAATTTGTGACTGGGCCTATTCGCCGAACAAAAAAAACCGTCTCCTTTGATGTATAATCACTAAAATGCTATTAACTAACCAAACTACAAATTGCCAAGCAAAATTGTAAGCGCTATTAAAGCACGAAGTAATAATAACCGAGATTATTCAAGGGTATGTACGCGAAAAGCGTATCAATATTCAAATGGTTAACAAATATTCACTCTACCCTATTAATATACCAATTTTACGTTTAATTATTTATAAAGGTGATAATGTACAATATTTGCATATCAATCACTTTGAACTAAATGTTATTCATAGATTCAAGCCGTTTGACGGTCACGTTCTTGATTCTACTTACCTTTACTACAATGGTATTGAAATTATATAAGTAGGTACGATAGGGTTGTAGGTGACGGAGATAGAATAGAATATGTCACCACCCCTTCTCATCCCATGGGTGTCGTAAAAACCGACTAAGGAACTAACTGTAAATATTATTTTTACGAAGTAAAAAGAAGGAAAACTTGAAATTAAACCCTGTACCAATCCGTCTGGCAAGCGTGGTATTAGTAGGCCAAGTATCCCTCCGTCACCGGTGCTGGCGCGTCTCTGCAGTCGAACATTAATGGGCTGTTATGATGATAGGGTTGTATATTCTTACGCAATCACAACATAAAATAAAATAAAGTCGCTGTCACTGTCTCTGCGTCTCTTTAAGCTTAAATCTTTAAAAGTAAGCATGTAATTAAGTATGTACATGCGCGGCTTAGTTTGGGACTAGATGGTGTTAAATGAATGTGTAAAAAATATTTATTTTTAATAGCATATTATTGCATTTTAAAATCAATAACATTTATATATCTTAGACCTCACACAACAAAATGGCGCTGTACCGTTAATAACATGCATCAATGTCAATAACACTGTCAAGCACTAACGAACACTGACGGTTGGGTTTCAATGATATTTATGAACATATATTGTGAAATTCTTGAACAGGCTTATCTGTTAAATTAAGCCTTTATTATACACAATTTTGCTGTGTTATCAATGATATTGTTATTCGTTGAAATCTATTATTATTTTTGCTTAATGTAATTTCTATTAAACTAAATTTACTTTACACGCTATTCGCTTTACACGTAATTAAAGAAAATGTAACGAGCACTTTACATAATCAATGCTCTTTATTGAAACATAGTGACCATTCATTAGCCTCAAAGAAAATAACATGATTATGAATGGAAACATAATAAAATATATTCACTTACTGATAAATGACGACTTGTCTTTATTTTTTTACATTTCATGTTAGTAATGCTATTATTTACATATTATTATGTCCAAGTTTTTAAACCAAGGTGATTAATTTCTAAAATTTTTGCCCAAATATAAGATAATTACTGCTTCTTATAATACTAAATGTTTTTTGGCATTAGACTTGTTAGTATCTTTTATAGCAACAATGTTATTTACACAGCGTTTCTGCTACCTACTTGAGATACATGAGGATGACTCAGAATGACTTATAGGTCACAATGATGTAAAGTAAAGCTTTCTGTCTTATATTGAATGTCCTAACTGACAAAAACAATAGTTTAAGCTACATATAATTTAATCTGCTGTACTAAATTTTGTTACGATAGAACACTTTTGGTTATAAACGAGGTGCTAGATCGTAAAATGTCATTGTTGATAAAATATGGCTTCACTGTCCGCGGGAAATAAGGTTACTAAGTATGACTTAAGGTAAGTCCTTACTTAGAAGTGGCCTGCCAATTAATGATAACACATAATGATAGATTCTGGCTACAAATTTAATGATTTATGAATTGAAAGTAGGTTAAGTTAAAATTAAGTACAGATCCATAAATCATTTAAGTTTTGTTAAATACTTATCTTTCGTGTTCTTTCATAAAAATAATCCGAAAAAAATTACAAATGTAGGTGAGTACATAATAAGTAACAAGTTTAAGTTAGTAAATTAGTGTTAGTTATGTATGAGTTTAACTTTAGATTATATCGATATTTGTATACACCTTATGTTATATTTATGAGTATGAAAAGTTTTAATTATGTCATTATATTTATCGAAATATAAGCCTGGTTAAACCCAATATTACAACCAAAAAATATAACTCCAATTTTCAAAGCAATGTAAGATCAAATAAAACATAAAAAAGGAAGTCAATTATTCTCATAAAATAGGTGGTCTTTACGATTTTAATCAAATTGAGCTTTAAGCCAATATCCGCTTTCCGTTCTCAATGAGACCTTGGTTCCTTACAGATTGTTTACGACCAAACAGGATTACGTTTTGTGATTGATACGAATTTCTCTTAATAAATTTCTTAGAGGATTACAACTACAGTGCTTTATCAATCTGTTTGTTTTAACTTCAATATTAAATTTTGAATTGGATAAATCCAATCAGATTTATTACTGATCGTCTTAAAAGGAGTTAAAATTGATTTTCAATAGTCTCCCTAGATAGGGCGGAGAATCGTGCAAAGTAAGAACAGTAGGACAATATAGACCTTGGAATCTATACTAATATTATAGGTAAAGTTTGTGTGTTTGTATGTTTGTGACGTTGTACGGGGTAAGCTCTGGATCTACTGAAACGATTTTAAAAATGCCTTCTGTGTTGAATCCATACTAATATTATAAATGCGAAAGTTACTCTGTCTGTCTGTCTGTCTGTTACTCTTTCACGCCTAAACGGCTGAACGGATTTTGATGAAACTTGATACAGACAATCTTTAGACCCTGAGAAAGAACATAGGCTACTTTTTATTAAGAAAATTTTTTTTTTTTTTTTATATTGTATGTTCTCTAGCATTTTGAAATTTTTACCAGTGTGGGGGTGAAATACGGTTGAATTGAAGATAAGACAATAAATCTTGGTACGTACACCGCTCACGCGGGCGAAGCCGCGGGCGGAAGCTAGTAGTCCATATATCGGGAAGTGTCATAGGCTATATAATATCACGCTATGACTTATAGGAGTGGAGCAGTAATGAAATATGTTTAAAAATGAGACGCGTTTTTTTCGCCGCTCAACGAAGTGGGCACGGGTCAGCTAGTTTGGAATAAAGTCTTTGGATGCAACCAGAACTAGGCCCTCAGTTGATAAAGATGGTGACAAACTTAAAATGTGCTCTTCCCATTTGACCGATTTATCTATCACCTGTACAAATGTTTTAATAAAAGAATGTTAATTCTACACTTAACAAAATAATGTATTTTCTGGTGTTATTTATAAAAATATGCTCTAATCAAATCAGCCCGAAGCAAATGGATATTGGTTGCCGACGCAACACATGTAAAAGGGCCGTTACTAATGAATCTTGAACGATAACCATGCACGCTTTGAACCAATAATTTGGTTATTTGAAATTGAACTTAATTGTTTGAGCTTAAAATAGAATTTCCTTTGAGTAGAGAGGCATATTTGAGTTGACGGCAACGTGGAGTATGTTTTGTAGTACCGGGACCTCTCTCGCTTAGTTAATTAAGACATAGATTATCAAACGTTTTTGAGTAGTAAATAAAATTGTAATCTTTAACCGTATAGCGTGGCCGTCTATAACACCACTATCTGACTCCAAGGGACGCATAATGTTCTCTTTGATCTCACACCTACGCTACAATCCTATAAATACTAATGCACTGTCAATTTTGTAATGCAACCGATACGATTTGATGTCTTGTTTTATAATTGTTTGTTGTTTGTTTATTAATAAACTTACCTCTGTTTCAGGTAAGTTTCGGAGTACTGTATTTATACCATAAGATTTGGTAAGTCGTCTGTTGTTATTACGTTCCTACATGAACAGTTGACATTTAGTTTAAATGCCTAAAATTATACTACATATATTACAAAGAATAAAATGCTTAAATCAGATTTAAGAAATAATGATTTTTTAGTTTTTTTGTGACATCAATATACTGAACCATAAAATAAGAAGAATTGCTGGAGAATCAAAGTGACTAACATCAGGTAATACAAAAAGATGCAGTACCAAATTGGCACTTGTTCCCTATTTTTCTGAAAAGGAAAGGTTTTAGAGATGAGAGCATAATACGATTATTAAAACGTTGTTTATTACATTGGTTATTATGGAAATTTATATCGGTTTGTCCTCTGGGAAATCAGTTAATAATTATTTTGGAGAATCGTTGCTCTAATGGCTGCCATGTCAGCTTTTTGAATAATGAAATCTGATGTCTTAAATTACGGTATTATATTAAAACATTTTTTTTTAACGACCTCGGTGGCACGACGGTAGCGCGAGCGGCTGCCGTGCACAAGGTTGTGAGTTCGATCCCCACGCAGGACAATAATTTGTGAGATCCACAAATTATTGTCCTGGTCTGGGTGTTCTTTGTGTCCGTTAATTGATGTTGGTAAAAGGTCCAGGGCATGATCCCTAGTGCGGGAGTTGTCTTTTAACGACAAGAAACGACAATTCATTTGTATACACAAAACACAGGTCACCAAACAATGCTTCTATCTCTAACATTTGTGGTCAAACTCTTTGTTTCCCTTAAAGAATCACCCTATTTCTTAAGGAAATCTAATTTAACCAAAAGTTCACGAGATATAAGTCATGTCAAAACTTTTTAAACAGCGGGAACAAACTGATTAAATACTTTAATCTTTATTTACTGTGCGTCTGTTTTGTTTTTAAATTTATTGCACAAGTTTATGCATTGAGCTTTCACAGTGAGAATTTGTTGTACGTTTTGTAGGTGTTAAATAATTTTGATGGACTACAATTAAAAACTTTGTTAAGTGTTTACGTAAGCCTTGAGAAGTATAGCGCCGATTACACTATACTACATGTAGTACACTACATCTTGTAGGACACTACATCTTGTAGGGCACTACATCTTGTAGGACACTACATGTAGTCTTTCCATTTCTAAAACAATTACATGGAAATGGAAAGACTACATGTAATGTAGTCTCCTACAAGATGTAGTGTCCTACATGTAGTCTAGTGTAATCGGCGCTTAATTCAAGTAGAGTTATCTTACAAAATTTGTACCTATTTAATAGGTCCTTGTTTTTGTTATGAGTAGTACTACGAGTAGCAATAGTTTGTTCTATTTCGGTAACCTTTGATAGACGAAATAAATCTGAATCTTGCGTCTGAACCTTAAAGCTTATATTATAATCAGCCACCTTTTAAATGTTCTAAACAGAAATCGGAAAAAATAGTAATACACGATCAATGTGTTGATATTTCCGTTTATAAGTTTTATCGTTCTCAGAAACACGGGAAGCAATTAATATCAAATTCTCAAGTGTGCAATCAAGGGACTTAGAGCAGCGGGGACAAAGTAAAATTTTGTAGTTAAGGGAATAAAAAAACCGCTTTTTTGTTCCGTTTATGTTCTAGATATTTTTAAGAGAATCAAAATCTACATTTGACTTTAAATCAAAAAATGTATCATTCAAACAGATTCGAGTCCAACTCATCTCTTAACTACGTCACTCATATTATGAATTAATAATCTTCATAAACTTATTACTAAATATCTTCAAAGCCTTATTGTACACTATTATAAAATCTAAATCTAACGAGAACAATCATAACAGTATTAAATAAAGTACCTAATAAAAAAACAAAAAACTCTCTGCTATCATTATTATCTATTAATTTAAGTACTTTTTTATTGCGGTCAAAAGTTAATTCATCACTATTTCCTGCACTAAAGTAGTATTTAATAGCAATTTAACCAAATATCTTACACAATACTTTCTTAATCTATATCTATACTTCTATACTAATATTATAAAGAGGTAAAGTTTGTGTGTTCGTATGTTTGTGACGTTGTAGGGGGTAATCTCTGGATCTACTGAACCGATTTAAAAAAATCTTTCTGTGGTGAATTTATCGGGGAGTGTCATAGGCTATGTAGTATCACGCTATGCCTAATAGGAGTGGAGCAGTAATGAAATATGTTTAAAAAAGTACATCAGTTACTTACGCGTCTTAAGTAAAAAATTCTATAATATCAACGCCGATATCATTACGAACGACAATTCCAACGTCATTTCTTTTATTTATAATACTCAAAACGATGCCTAATGGATCAAGTACAGATGCACACACATACACACATTAATCCCACTAATTGCATTATCAACCTTAACATTTACATCATTAAGTTCATTTTTCAACAAGGATCGAGGACTTAAAATTGTCTTAGTAAAGTGAAGAAGTCATTTGGACGTTGTCACTGATGGATTTTCAAATATTGACCGGGTCGGGCATTATCTGGTTAAGTGTGTCGCTGGCATAACGTAGCGTTGATAACGTTTAGTGTGTCGCCGGCCTAAAAAGGTGTGTTTGTTTCCCGTCTGTATTTGTATTAGATATATGCGGGTCCTTCTGTAATTAAAAATGGACATTAGGGGTTAGAATTACTTAAAGGGTACGGCTTTTGGTGTTGGTGTTTTAGACGACAATTTATAATGAGGGTTTACTAAAGTTATAAGAGGGGTGACTGTAAGGTCTATTGCAAATGATTTAAAAGATTTAATACAGGGTCAATTGTTTGGGTTTACCATTAATGTATACCTTTAGAAAATTTTATCATTTGTTTTGTTCGTAAATTTGTATGGTTTGCAATATTGTAAGACCAATATTACAATATTATTGGTCTCTGCCTACCCCGGACGGGATAAGGCGTGAGTTTATGTATGTATGTATTTTAGCAGTCTATTAATGTTTCGCTGCACGGACAGATCTTAAAAAACTTACTTTATTAATGCGACACAGGCCAGACGGATATGGAACCTTATAATAAGGAACATGCCCTGTGTCACGAGGAATTTTACAAAAATCAATGACTGTAAAGGGAACAAACAGCATCCAGACTGTTGAAAATCATCATCATTGCATGCATGAGAAATTATCCAGCGTGTGATTCAAAACCGCTGCCTCCAGTCACAAACAGTCTTAAAATAATGTCTATATTTTATAACTATTTAATGATTAACTTAACTACAACTTAGTGGACATTTTAAACGAATAAACACGAAGTAACTTAACTATACTTAAATTCATATCTTAGCCAGATACTTAATAAGTTGATAACCAGGTGCCTTATGAGATTCATTTTCTAAAACATCATCAAAACATCTTTATTATTCTACTTTGCTATATAAAAAGCAGACACTTTTACTAATCTTTTATCAAGACCGTAAAAATTACTGATAAACTCTTCTATAATTAACATAAAACACGATTGTCGGAAGACACTTTATAGAAACTCAAATACTTAATTACCACTTAAGTAGTCATTAGCTGATATCACTGAGGCGTAAATTTAAGACTTTAAAAAAAAAATCAAATCAACTAGCCTATTGCAGTCCTTTGCTGGACATAGGCCTCTCCCAATATACGCCACAGAACTCGGTCCTGCGCCTTCCGCATCCAGTCCGACCCAGAGACCTTTATAAGGTCGTCGGTCCACCTAGCTGGGGGGCGTCCTACACTACGTTTGCCGAGTCGCGGTCTCCACTCTAGGACACGTTTGCTCCAACGGCCATCGGTCCTTCGACAGATATGACCAGCCCATTGCCACTTTAGCTTGCTAATACTAATAATTTAAGACTTTGTTTACTGAAAATTATTATAAGTAAACTTAATAAAATTACTAAGAACTAACTTGGAACTAAGCTCTTTGACACAATAGAGTTTTATTCAAATTAATCAAGAGATCACTGATTTCTGAGGTTTCTTACCTTAGATCGTTACCAGGCTTCCTTAAAAAATAGAATATACAAATGTTCAAAAGCTCTACCTCTTTTTAAAATGCATTTAGTAAATAAAATCAAAAATTGAGAGAGACATATAAGTTTAAGCATATGAAGCTCCTTTGTAAGGATCACACTAAGTAAATGACGTTAAGCAGTCTCTACTTACCCCTATCATCATCATCATAACAGCACATAGATGTCCCACTGCAGGAATGGGCCTCCTCCCGTGACAGAGAGATACTTGGCCTACTAATACCACGCTGGCCAAACGAATTAGTAGGTATAGGGTTTAATTTCAAGTTTTCCTTCTTTTTATTACTTAAAGATAATATTCACGGGTAGTACCTAAGTCGGATTTTACGACACCCATGGGAAGAGATGGGGTGGTGACATATTGTTTTCTTACTCCGTCACCACACGGACGGATACAAGGAGTAAGTTTATACAATGTTGGAATTTTGTAGAGAACTTGGTAGATAAACCAGTATCAATACAAGTCCGTCAAGTGATAATAGTAGATCAGTTTTTGCTGATTTTCAATCAGTTTTACCGGAAAATAGGCGCCATTGATTATAATTTGTTCCATGATACAAATGAATGATTCAAACAACAACATTAAATACAGTTACCTATATAGAAACCCTCAGTCTCATATCAATCAAGATATTTCAACGTATAAAATACTAGAAATAAACTATTTCTTACGACTGTCTTGAGTCGATACAAAAAATCAGTTATGCAATAAATCTGTTTCAAACACATGTGTTGAAGGCCCGTTCAGGAGATATTAATTACGGACAGACAGACAGTCATACATACGGTATATACACCAACCAGTAAGATACAGAAGTCAAGCATCAAGTTGACTTTCTGGTTATGGAGTAAAGGGGCATAGTATCGCTTCATCTCCATCCGAGATAAAGAACGACTAAGATTAAGCTTGGTCACCGATCTATCGATATATATCTATAAAGAGGTAAAATTTGTGTGATTGTGACGTTGTAGGAGGAAATCTCTGGATCTACTAAACCGATTTTAAAAATTCTTTCTGTGTTGTTTGGACTATTTATCGGGGAGTGTCATAGGTAGTATCACGCTATGACTAATAGGAGTAGAGCAGTAATAAAATATGTTTAAAAAAGGGACGCGTTTTTTTCGCCGCCCAACGAAGTGGGCACGGGTCAGCTAGTAACAATATAAATTAATCCTATGTGACTTGTATTCATGGCTTTTGGGGTAACACATCAAACAAATTTAATTTTGAGAATCTTGTCTTTTCAGAGTCTGTTGAATTAACATCATACACTATGTCTAAAGTAGTGCATTTTTAATGTTATATTACAATATTTTTAATATTAATATCTTGCGGCTCTTGTGCTTCCATTGGTCCCAACACATACAAGATAACTTGTACGTGAATAGTGTCATTTCTTTAACGAACTTTCTATGGACATAGATTGCTACATATTTTTCTGCGATGTGACTTAACAACGGTATAATTGGGAACAAATGTGTATGATGATTTTGAATGTGTTGATACTTGAGAATTTATTTTGACTGCTAAGTTAAAGAAGGGTGAGTTTGATGTCATAGTAAACACTTAACTTCAAAGGGTTGAAGTTTATTTTGAGCTAATTGTGACTTCCTAAAATGGTTTTAGTAGTTTAACTTATTTTCGCTTTCTTTTTAAACTTAAATTTAAAAAGGAAGGGTCTTATTAGTGTCAAGTCGAAGTGTGTTAATACTTTTTAAATTTTTTTTTGGAATATTCGTAATTTTTACTAAATACGAGTAAATGTATAAGACGTGACTAATTTTCCACTTAGTTATGTTTATTCTTCAATGCCCCACTGCAGGGAAAATGCTTTCTTTATGTTTGAAGTATGGAATGAAACAATGTTGTTGATTTCTTTTTTGTTGGATTTTACTGAGAAGTTAATGTCCCTTAAGCATGTTTAGTGGTTAGAATATTATAAAAATAATCCGATCACGATTAAACACCCAGCAATAAATTACTTTAATTATGCGATTCAAATTGCTAAATACCTTTAAAATAACAATTTTAGAGTATGAAATCAGATTCATTACCATGGTTTTTTGTCTATTAAAGCGAATTCACCAATCGGCATTTTGCGAAAGTAATTATAATTAAGCTAAACTCCTCAAATACTTATGACCAATCACTCCTTGATTGAAATTAATTCTGCCAACTTTTTCTTAAATATAACAGAATATAATGATACCAATTATTTAGTAATAGCGAATTAAATAAAACAGGATTAAGCAGTAAATTTAGACGTTTATGTCTCAATTAAAGTTATTTATTTGTACTCATGTAGTCAGAAGTCAAGAAGCTAGTATAAAAATAAAATACAGTTATTTTTCAACTTCAATACTACAAAACGACGACCTTTGTGGCACAGTCGGTATATTACATGGCTGCTACACAGAGATCTCGGGTTCGAGTCCCGCTTAATGCAAATCCTTCTGTGCATGAACATGATTGTTTGTATTGGTCTGAGTGTTATCTATGTATAATATGTATGTATTTAAAAAAAAAAGTATTTAAGTATGTTTATCCGTTGTCTAGTACCCATAGTACAGGCTTTGCTTAGTTTGGGACTAGGTGGTGTTGTGTGAGGATTATTTATTAAAACATTTTTCAATACACAAATAATCAAATACACAAACCTCTTTAATATTTAACCGTTTAAATAAAACACATTAATCTTATGGTCAAACACGTAGATGTTATCTCAAGTCATCGAAGCCAATATCTTTATATAAGATCTGATTATACACACAATGTATTTAATTGCATCGTACAGACTGATTGTAATCGTCTTGTGTTAATACGAAATCGTATGCATGTGCTTGTACTAACAGCAACACATCAAGTTATACATTTTCATTTGAAATTGTGTCTTATTTCAAGGTATTAAGGTACACGAGTGTCTAGGTTGATTAGTTGCTGTGTGTATGAATATTAACTTGTATAAGAGGCGTGGTCTTTGTCTGTTGAATTAAACTTACAGATAATTTGTGTATTGAAATTGTTAATTAGTTAGGTGGTAATTTGTGAAAGTTGATTTGGAGATTGCCTTATAGAATAAAGGTTTGCTTGCTCTAAGGCAAAGATCAAGAGACAAAGAACAGTTGTAAAATGCTACCACTTACTAGTGGTCTTACCCCCGGTTTAAGAATGAGTGATCAAGTAAAAATCAGCTAATCAGTGTCAAAGCTCGTGTCAAGTGTCAACTATAGTTTTAGTTCCTGAAAATGGTAGTTGACAAGTGTTTTGACATTCGGAAATCGAGGGTTAGTCTGTTTTATGACAACAACAATATGGTTTTCCGAAAACCTATCTCTCGATAACAAATGAAATAAACGACTCTATGATCAAATTAGTTTAAAGACTGTATGATCAAATATCAAAAGTCTGATAAAGGTGACAGAAATAACATAAATCATTTGTTTTGTGGAACAAGCTCGCTGCTGACCGTTACGACTTGAGGAGCTTCAAGAAACGAGCGTACTGAGATTCCTCTGGTGTTGCGGGTGTCCATGGGCGGCGGTGATCACTTACCATCACGTCACCGGCTGGCTCGTTTGCCTCCCATCATATAAAAAAAAGAAAGTCGATGGATTAAGTATGGGAATAAAACAGAGGGACTTTAGATCGAGCAGTAGATATCTTTTGTCTGATGATGACGTGTTTCCTGCCCTAGCTTCAAAGGTATATAACGCAGATAATAAATCTTAAATTTCATATCAGTTTAAAGCCAACAACACAACGAAACCATGTGATAATAGTATAAAAAGAAACTATTAATATAATATAGACAGCAGCATCCGACATTATGTGTTCCCGAATATCTTCACTCATTAATTCACCTGTCAAGCGTGTTGATTATGTTATAGAATATAATTATTCTAGACAAGATGTAACACGAGAATATGATATACGACTTATAAGGGATACACGTAGTTATTATAATAGACACATTCAAATCAAATTAAAATAGTTCTACGTAATGGTTACTGGTTCCGTGTGATGACGGAGTGTTCCGTGTGGTGACGGAGTAAGAATACAATATGTCACCACCCCATCTCATCCCATGTGTGTCGTAAAAATCGACTATGGGACTATCCGTCAATATTATCTTTAGAAAATAAAAAGAAGGAAAACTTGAAATTAAACCCTATACCAATCCGTTTGGCCAGCGTGGTATTGGTAGGCCAAGTATCCCTCCGTCACGGGAGGAGGCCCGTCCCTGCAGTGGGACATTAATGGACTGTTATGATGATGAATGGTTAGTGAATTCAATAGCATTGGCAGCGCGGCAATCGTGGTATGCAGTTCTATAAAGTCGCAGTTTCTAATCTCATGGAGGATTATGTTTTGTGTGATTCTCAATAATATTTTCAATCAAAAAATGTTTAAATACAATTTAGTTTCATGATGATCGTCTTAGGCCAGGCAAATATATGAAAAATAATAATAATAATATTCCTCACTCAATTTTACCAAGATAAACCAATAATTTATATTAATAATTAATTCAGTTTGTTTTAATTATTCAATCACCCTTTTTAACAGAAAGACGCTTTTCTTATTCGTCAACACCTGATTCATTTCTCAGGTAAAAATTATTAATAAAAATACAAGCGAATCCTTAGCTCCTTTACGTTTTAATGTCGGTTCGGTTGAAACTCTTAAGTACCGCAGATTACCGGACAACGCATAATGACATTAATTCGTATTCTCGATGCAGTATTATAAGATAAGATAATTAAGTCTGAGCAAATAGCGGCTAAAGTATTGTGAGTGTTATATGCCAGTTATGTGAACCAACACCGACAACTGAAGCCATGAAATCAGAAATTATGCTTTTTTGAATATTTTTATGAAATTTCTCTCTTAATTAAAATTCGAAAATATTTTGATCGAAAATATCTTACTTTGATCGAAAATATTTTCGATCAAAGTAAGTAATGTAGAATAGCTAGACGTGTATCGTATTGTAAGAATGAAGTGAAAAAATCTGTTCGTTGAAAACACTTAACTCGCCCAAACACTTGGAATATTTGTTAAGGTTTACTATTTATCACGCGAACGATTAACTAGTAATTAATTTGTAAAATAATGAATACTCTATCTGAAACTAAAATAAGCCATAAAATCTTTGACAAATCAAATACGTCTGCAATAATAACATAATTAATAATGAAACATTTACAACAAAACATCCACTTACAAAAAAATCAAATGTAACAAAACCAATTCAACAAAATCGCTGATTTTCTAGCCTAATACCGTCAGTCCGACATATCATCAGTTCAGCTACTGCATTCTTAAGTGTGGGCCATGCATTCAAGACGGGTTCGACGCAAAAACGATGCTCGGCTCGACATTCATAACAGTTTTTGTCACCTGTCGCCAACCTCCGGGTATTATGCTTATAATAATACCTGCGTGCTTTGTGCTTAAGGAATTCTTCTTGTTTTTCGTTTGAAATCATATCAGTACTTGTGTTTTATTTGTTATGTCTATGTCTTTTAATTATGAGATTAATGAATCAATGAGTTGTGATATAGATTTACCGTTTTGTTAGATAGGAATGACTTATACTTATACAGGAATGATTTTAATTAAACTCTTTTCCATTATTTTAAAATTGATATTAACATTATAAACTTAATAAACATCAATCGACAATCCTTATTTTCATGGAAAATTAACGGCTTCAATCGAATAATCTTAATTTAGATAACTTCTTATTACGCAAAGGTTCTTTTCGTTGTTGGAAATGGCCGGTCTCTGCAGAGGAACATTAACGGTAACAAGATTATTAAAAGTTCATGGAATAACACTTGTTTATATGTAGTAAGTAGATTCCGTGTGGTGACGAAATAAGAATACAATATGTCAATGGGGGGGACTATCCGTGAATATTATCTTTACGAAATAAAAAGAAGGAAAACTTGAATTTAAACCCTATACCAATCCGTCTGACAAGCGTGGTATTAGTAGGCCAAGCACCCCTCCGTCCCCGGAGAAGGCCCGTCCCTGCAGTGGGACATTAATGGGTTATGATGAGATAGTAGACAAACGTAGATATTCATCAAAAGCTCAAACAATAAAATAGTTAGAACTTGTAGAAATTCTTGACAATAAATAAATTGTTCTCTTCAAGAATGCCAATAAACTAAACGTTTACAATTTGAAACTTAAAGCGTAAACACGTTGCAGTTTTATTGTTTAGAGTATGATTATCTTGCATAAACATTTTACATTCAAGATGTTTTCCCATAGTTCCAGTTTTACAAGACGGAAACAAATACGTGACCAAATTGTAGACTGCAATGTAAACAGCTTCTCCTTTCATTTAAATTTAATTTTAAGTTACAATGTTTCTTTCTGCCTATCTTTAATCTTTTGAGCAATGTAGATTATTTACATTTTTATAGCTTTGAAGCTATTATAACATTAATGATGACATTTTAAAACACGCGTTAAATAATGTTATATTAAAATGAAATGCGACTATAAACTTAAAAGTCTTATTAACGACTTGGTTACTGAGATCGTGGTTAACAAAGCAAAAGGCTCATAACCTGAATCATAAGTTTAATCATTTTATTAAAAATTCAAATCTCAATCATAAAATAACAACTAAACAGCTAGCTGTATGCTCTTTACCAACCTGATGACCTGTTCTAAAAACGTCAGTGCTTTAATTATTCGTAACAACATAATCATTTGAATCGTGAGTGTTCAATGAACATAGGTATTAATAGTATTCGCCTGTTCTACGGTGAGCTCCATAATCAAAGTCGTTCTATAAGACTCCTCAACTAATAAGTGTCTTGTTATCTTGGTCGTTAATGGTTAGATTATTACGTTACCCTCACTGCGAGATACTAGTTTACTTGTCGGAACCACCCGCTGCGCTTGATGTGAGGTGTATAACCGTTCACACAAGTTCCGCCATCATTTATTATACCTTTATCATTACCAACCTTATTAACTGCAGGCTAAAACTCAAATTTATTAGTTCTTCTTATTCGTGGTAGGTTGTACACCTCATGCCGTTTCATTACTATCCTTACAATCGTTTATCATTCTTTACATTGCTATAATTTATTCATAAAAGCGATCTTATTTTATATTGGACGAGATTATTTTACATGTTATTCTCAAATTTCTCAATACGTGACAAGATTCAGTATAAAGTCGTTCTGTTCGTTGAATTATTGTAGTTTTATTATCGATAACAATATTTTACACGTCGCCAAGTCGCCGTAAGATGGGATCGTTTTTTATTTATACGAGGATCGCAGTTGTCTTTATCGTGTATGCGGAGTTTCATTATTTTTCTTTTATTATTGTCATCATACCCAGATCGTGTTTCGAGCACTTAATTTTCATGACATTTATACTTAGGTTTCGTGTTATGAACTCGTGAATTATTAACTCTATAGAGCATGACAATATCAACAATATTTATTCTGTATTTTAACAACAGTTTCTTTTGAATGACTTTATAAGTATGCATATTTATTTTGTGCCAAAAAAAAGTCTTTTTGTTATAGTTTTTTTATTACTAACTAAATGTATCATTGGAATATTATGTGCATTTGTGTCCATTAAATGAGAGCAGATTTATAATAAAGTAAAATCTTCGGTCCTTAACAACTAATTTCAGAAAAATAATTCTTTCTCTAAAGGAGTGCAACTTGGCCTACTTACACTACACTGACAAAGCGGATTTGTATTGGATCTCGAGTTTTGTATTTCTGAATATATAATTACGTCATTTAAGTAACAATCTAGTCATATTTTTATTTTTAGGTTGCCACCACACTGACATAAAAACAATAATAAATAACGTCCAGCAATCAAACTTCAAAATGCTTTATTTCATAAAATTTATCACAAATTGTTTGAAATCGTCTTTTAGAATTTACTTGAAATTGAAGCTATAGTTAAAATTATAGATCGACACAGACAAACGCCACAGCACTAAAAAAATCGCGTTGTATGTGTGTTGATATGCAATTAGTTTAGTAAAACAAGAGATGAAATAAAAAGTCTTTGCAACATTGGTGTTGTATTATTTTCAGAATTCCAAGCAGCTCATTAATTCGATGATCATGTTGTATCGATGTTGATTGCTTATTAAGTCGGTAGAGAATGTATTTTATAACCAGTTAAAACGAAATGCTGAATAAATAAGTAACTGCTTTGTTATCATCGTCATCTTCAATTTCAAATATAAAGGCACTGGTTATAATCATATTTGTTTTTGTTTATAAATATTTGTTCGTTCCAATAATATTTAGCTTTATGTTTTAATCATTAATTTTTGTTTGAATTTGATATTAGTTAAGACCACTACCTTTTATTTTGTTTTTAAAAACCACTTCTGCGCTATATTATGTATCTTTTTGTTGTAGGGACATTTTTAATAAATATTCGGGTTAGAAATAATGATCATACGCACGATGCCCCATACGTATCCGGTAGATCTGTGTTGCGCTAACAAAACACAACAAACTAGACTTAATTAATAATAATTTAAACTTAAAAAAAACAATTTTATTTTTCTTAAATTTGTACTACTGTATTGTTTCATAAAATTACTTTATTACTAAAAGTATCTTTTGGATCGTCGAAATTGAATAGCTTTTGTATTTAACATCAACCTTTAACGTGTATCTTAACTCAAAACGCTTTACAAGCAGACATTAAAATCTCCATAATGTCATACTCAACACCTATAATTTACATTGTAGATGTACCTAGTACTAGATATTGTAAAAAATGGTTTACCTTGTAATTCCCGGACATAAGGTCCTGTTCACACTAGCGATTTGTCCGGCGATTACACGGCGAGGCAAGCTCGCGGCGTGCTCGCGGAGAACACCCTGGGAGTTGTTGCTGCTTAAAAAAATATCGCGGCGACTTCGCCCCGATTTATCCATCGCCACGTTTACGCATAGAAGAATCGCCGGACAAATTGTTAGTGTAAACAGGCCCTAAGAAACCACCAATAAATGGCGTCGTGCGATCGTATTCACCTGCTTACGAGTTAATGTCTTAATATAACCAACTTGCTTGACTAGCTATTATAGCAACACGTTTATTATAGGTTATACGAAAAAATCGGATGTAACAATAAATCGATTTTTGATTTATGATTTATCAAACAAGAATCATGTTATAATGTTGTTATTCGAATTTATAATTTTTGGATGACTTTGAATATGCTTTGAACTAGTGACGTTTAATGAAAACCTTACAGAGCTTAACTTTATAACATACACTTTGAGATTTTCTGAGAAAGGGCTAATACAGTTCAGTAACAAAGACAAAAAAATTACTTTGTTAAAACATCAACAATATTTTGGTAGAGTTTCCCCATTTTTTGTATAATAAAATAAAAAAATCCCTGCCCCTGTTGTACCGTGAGTTTATCGTTAAGGACACGGAAGTCTGTAGCTACGTAGGTACTCACAGTAACAGCTTACTTAAAAAATAAAACTAAGATTTCTTACAACTATTACATCACACAACATTCAACTCAATATTAAAATAAGAAGATAAGTTATCGAAACCAATGTAAGGAGACACTAATGTGCCACGTCACTTTATAAGGTGTACTAATGTCCATTTATCATTTGAAAGGTAATAAAAGTGAGCCGGAAATGTCTACGGATAATATTCAGTTACATCTTGATTTGTGCCGCTTGATGTTTAGTAATGTTTTCTTAGTTGGATCTTAATTTATATCTTTGTGATTAATTTCTTGATCAGCATTAATATCTTGGATTATTACAACATTAAATATATTGTAGTCACTGAGATATTGAGTTTGATTACAACACTTATTGTAAACAATAATGAATTTTAAAGCTTTCTAAATAATACAAATATTTTTACGTCTATTAATGTTATCGCTACAGTCTACAACCCTAAATTATTTGACAAATCAACTGCTTGTCAAATGATTTAAAAAAAATCGATTAACTTAAAGTTATAACGTTCGAAAATATGGGTGCATTTCAGACGTTTCAAATTTAAGCCCCAACTAGAACAATTATTTGTAATCATCATCATCATCATATCACCCTATAGACGCCCACTGCTGGACAAAGGCCTTCTCCTTCTATTATTTGTAATATTCGCAAATAATTGTCCTAAGCCTGAATATTTTTTTTGTGTATAAATTCACAGCAAATGGCCAAACGAAACAAAGTTGGAATCTTTATTATCAAAAAAAGATTAATTTATAGTTAAATTTTAAAGCTGATTCTGTAACTGATCAATTTTTGCAATTCCACAATACGCCGATATCAGCTGTTGCAATCCTGAACGAAGCCTTTAATTGGAGTTCATTTATCTGAGCCAATTACGAATTTCACTAAACAAAAACACAAAACATTCGCCATGTAATTACAGCTGTCATTCCAAATAAAAGTATTTAGGCAACATGTTTAAAGTACTTTTCGAAGAAAAACGTTTTGACTGCCTCTGATGTAACTGTATGTGAATAAACAGTTAATGATAATGGTAATGTTAAAATTTAATATTAACTATATATTAAAGATGGTACGAGTTAAGTTGAGAGTAAAGATTACAGTTTTAAGACTTAACAAAAAATTATGTTTCTTATTAAAAGGAAGAATTATCATAAATTGTTATAGTCAGATTGAAATACATGTCAGATTATTTATTAATGACACCAATATTCAGGTTCAGACCAATATTTGTAGGTTTCAAATTGTCCAAAGCAGCAACATCTAGTCCAACGAATTAAAATACCGCCTTAAAAACATGCATTATGATAATAGTAACAATGAATTTTCCCACATTTCTCTTATTACCTTCAATAAACGGTTGCGTGCCTACGATCAAGATTGCGGTAACGTCATCAGCTTCGTACACACTATCTGCTACTGTAATAGATACTAATATACTATAAAGTTCACTTAAAATTTATTAGTCACGCGAATTTAGAACGGTAGTTGCTTGGTAATCGATATTATTTCCTTGTATATGAATATCATAGATGTTAATAGGTCTTGATATTATTTGATTGCTGACAGCTATCTAAAGGTGAAGCTAGCTGTTATACGTCATACGTGTCCCGTTGCAGAGACGAGCTATCTCTAATCATTACGACGAGTCACGATGGTAACGATCTTGTTTTGCGGCTGCTTTGTACGATATCAAGGGTACAAGGGTAGATCTCCAGAGGCATTTTTTATCGTGTCGGACTGGAGAAACCCATTTTGAAATGGATAAACGTTTTCATTACATTTTTTTATGTACACTTTGGTGTCTAATCTATGTGGTGCAGGGCTGAAATTATGAATTAGTTTATTAGAAATATTAAAAAAAAAATCATAAACCCTAAAATCCTGATTGCTCTGGGTTGACCTAACTCCCGATTGAAAGAGAAAACATTGTGTAACTTTTTATTGAGAAGGTTCATATGTCCGGTGTTATTTTATATTACATAACAAATAGTTAATCTTCATTGTAATATTTTTTTTTAAATTATATTATCAATATTTTTGGCACAATTTAAGCTTATCGTCATGACCTGCCATTTTATCTCATCGCTCTGCGCTGGAGTAAAACATCGCGCTCATCCCTCGTTTTACGAAATAGAAACTCTATTCCCCTCCCCCGGGGTAGTGGCTGTAGTGGTCTAACCGCCGAGGAAGATACATTTGTGCCACGGTCCCCCACTCCAACATTACGAGGGTAAGTTTATGATTTATCTGGGTTTGGTTCTCGAATTTGATGATTGATATGGCATGTTTTTAAAATTAAGTAGTAAGGTTGTGAATGTGCTTATTAAGTGAATTAAGTGATAGTAATGATGTTCTTTATGAGACGTAAACACAACTTTCTACTGTTTTTATTTTGGGCTATATTAATGCTTTTATGACTTTTTTTGATCGCTATGGCTATGATTGCTCTGTCAAAAAGACCAGAGCGATGATATTTTGCAATATTTGTACGTTATAAAACTACTTTAAGTAATAATACCAGATTGTTACAACGACAAATGTCACGACTCAGCTGTCAAAAATTCTGTGACGTCACGACTCATCTGTCAAAAATTCTATAACGTCACGACTTCCCTGCAAAATATTCTGCGGCCAATATTCTATGACGTCACGACTCATCTGTCAAAATTCTATGACGTTACGACTCATTCATTCAGTCACGTGACTCAACAACGTCAAAATTATTATGACTATGACGAAATTATCAAAATATAATATGATGAAAGTCAAAATTTCAAGTTTTCGGAAGTTTTCCTTTACATGCACTACAAGACCTTGCTTCATGCCAAATTTCAAGTTTGTATGTAGACTGGAAGTACCCTGTAACTTTTTGCCCTTTGCTCATCGAAAATTTGCGACATAAATATCTCTTGATTTCGTTAGATTAGAAGTTTGATTTTTTTAAAGCACTAAAAGGCAACAGACCTTAGTACCTATTTGGTAAAAATTTCAGCTTGATACCTCTACGCCTTCCTGAGATAAATGGTCTGGATAGAGAGACGGACAACAAAGGGTTCCGTTTTTCCAAAATCGGTACGGACCCCTTATAAAACCGGTCAAGTGCGAGTCTCTCTCTCACTCTCACTCGAGTCTCACTCGCGCACCGAGGGTTTCGTACAAACCTATTTACTTTCTCGCCAAATTGTGATGACGTCAGGACTCAGCTGTCTAAATATTATTTTTCCCGCCTAAATTCTATGACGTCACGACTCATCTGTCAAAGATTCTGTAATGTCACGACACATCTGTCAAAAATTCAATGACGTCACGACTCAGCTGTCAAAAAATATTTTCCTGCCAAAATTATGTGACGTCACGACTTACTTATCTGTCAAAAATTCTATGACGTCACTTCTCATCACTAATAATATTTGTTGAAAATTTTAGCTTGATACCTCCACGCGTTCCTGGGATAAATGGTCTTGACAGACAGACAGACAGACAGACAGACAGACGGACAGACGGACACCGAAGTGATCCTATAAGGGTTCCGATGTTTCAAAATCGGTACGCTGCCCTAAAAATGAACAAGTTTCCAACTGATGAGCTCTCAAAAAGCTCTAGATATATCCCCTAAACATAAAATCATAAAATCTTGTAACATGCAAGACTAAAAATGACTAAATAAATAATATATTACCAATTTTATTATTTTTGTTTCACCATTTATGATCGCTCTAGCGCCTATCATGATTGCTCTGGATGCGAAAATGTTTGAACTTAAATATTTCCATAACTGCTTGTCAAAAATGAAGGCCAATAGTAAAAATGTAGTACTTTAATATCATTATTTTCAATGAGATACATAATTACCAAAAAATATCAAGATCTGAAAAGCACCAGAGCGATCACACGAATACGCCCGATTTGGAGATTGACCCACAAATTCAACGCAGCATTTGTGTTATAAAAATGCACATTGTTTCAGCAATCTTATATTATTAATATTATAAATGAGAAAAACATTTTTAAGCATTGCAATAGTCTTTTATTTAGGACTATATTTGTTGTGCAAATGCTCAATCTTGAGGATTGGTTGAAAAGAAGATTATAACTAAACTAAGAATTCATAAATAACTCCTTAAACAAACTTAGAAACTAAACCAAACAGTTATAGTTGAACTTCTAAAAGTATAACATTAAATCCTTGTGCATACAATAACAACATTTTAGTACTGATACATAATATTAGGTTTATCTCTGATATAAATGCAGAACCACGCGCTCACAATACTAACACGGTTTTATGACCGTTGAATTAATAAGTAACAATATAGAACGACAATTATTGGTATTTAGAGTGCAATGGTGAATTATTAATATGTCGTTACTTAGTTGTTGATGCGTGGGAATAAGTATTTCTAACCAATCATGTCAAATATGAGAATGTGAGTTCGAATCCTACAATTAAAAATAATATGTGTTATCCGTGTGGTGACAGAGTAAGAATACAATATGTCACCACCCCATTTCATCCCACGGGTGTCGTAAAAACCGACTAAGGGACTATCCGTCAATGTTTTCTTTACGAAATAAAAAGAAGGAAAACTTGCAATTAAGCCCTATACCAATCTATCTGGCACGCGTAGTTTTAGTAGGCCAAGTATCCTACCATCCCGGGAGGAGGCCCGTCCCTGCAGTGGGACATTAATGGGCTGTTATGATGATGTGTTATCCACAAAGAATTGTACAGAGCCTGGATTTGCTTTTGTCTTGTATGATGTTTGTAAGTTTAAGATTCTCGATCTGACAACCATGGTATTTCTATAAGAGCACCATGCTGGTCATCTTTAGATTTGTGTATATCTTACTTAAGTTAAGCCTAAGTTCTTGATTTTTGTGAACATAATGAAAGGCTCCGATAACCACAATAAATAAGGACACTTGATGAGTTCAAGGAAAAGTAAAAAGCAAAACGAAAATCGCTGCTCACTGAGACTCAGAGAGTTTTTAAATGTTCTGGCCAACACATTGTCAACTATAACCAGTAGGTATTACAATAAAACAATATGTATTTATTCAAACATTACTATACTGCCACTGTTCTGTGTATGCCCCAGTGATATTGCATGTGACATATCAGTAAACCAACTTTATGTTCGGAACATGTCATCCGAATGTCAAAACACCCGTTCCCAAAACATCCATTTCAAAATAACAGTTTCATAAAATGACAGCATGCAAAAATACTCATTTGTCATTAGATACATGCCCCAAAACATCAGTTTCTAATGACACCCTTTTATAACTAATAGCCTAATTCTGAGTATATCAGTTTATCACTACACAAAGAAAAGCTTAATCACAATGTGTGTTACAATAACTAAATTATAGTATTAATATATCAATTCAATTTAGATCAACTAATATTATAATGCTGTTTAAATTGACCCGTTTGACATTTTGTTTATACTCTCTCTCTGTAGTCGGTCCCTCATGACTGAGGGTCGTGGTGATCAGCGGATGTGGATGATTTGCACCGGCTTTCGATGATCTACCTCCACCGGTGCCTGTTCATCGCGTCTCGGGCAACAGAGCAAAATGTGGTTGATGATGGGCCTCTCACTTGATCGCTCCATCTGGTTGGGGAACGTCCCCGTGCTCGTTTGCCCTCCGTGTTCCCAACAACGACAAGTTTTTAGAGGCTCTCTTCACCCCTCCTCATTATGTGGCCAAAGTAGGTCAAAATGCGCTGCTGGCAGATGGTGGAAAGGCGTGTTTGAATACGTAGCTGCTAAAGTATCGACGCATTGGTGCGCTTGGCGGTCCAGGGTATCCTCAGCATGCGTCTGCAGCACCACATCTTGAATGCATCAATTCTTTGCCGTTCTCTGGCTCGTATTGTCTGTTTTTGAAACGAATAATTAAGGAAAAGGTGGTGACGGGAACGGATGTTTTGGGATTAGTTCTTTTGGAGAAACTGATATTTTGAGAAAATTGCAATTTGGAAAACAAACAATTAAGGAAACGGTTGTAATGGGAACGGATGTTTTGGGAACGGGTGTTTTGACATTCGGATGACATGTTCCGAAAGGCTAATAAGCTGGTTGTCCAAACTGTTTACATTTATGAAATTTGTTGAAACGAATTGATGTAGAAAATTGTGTTTTTGCATACAATGCCGCTAAAAGTTAACCATTATTATACATGAAAAATATTTTGAATATATTCCGAATGTGGTTACTATTTTTTATCATATATAAATACAAGACTATTTATTATGACCATATTTAAGCTGATGGAAAGCGCAAGTCCGTAAAGTCCAGACAAAAGCAATGGATTATAGCCAATGGAAAGTTCCTTATCTTCCGTTCCGTAACAGTTTTCATCCCGCCATGAACAAAACAGTTTGGCAATTCATTTCTATCCTGAACTATTTTAATGTTTGATTTTGTCATTAAAATGTAGTTTGAAGAAATTATATTATAGAAAGTCGATAGGTACTTCTTCCCCAGTTTCTGTCAACGGGAACGGGGAACTGAGGAAGAAATGCAATCGTGCTTAACATCAACTTCAGTGAAGCTACTTTGACGCTTTACTATAAAAAGGAGTATTTTATATTGGCCTGTCAAAGTGAAATCGTATTTTTTAATTTTTCTCAGCGTTGTCTATACTTAATAATATAAAATTTTTTAGGGGTAAAAAAACATTAATGTGTGAAAGAATTACATATAAAACAACTGCACCTACGAGCTTGAAACCTATTTTATAAATATACCCAAAAGTATATTTCGTAACTCCATTTAAAATTTCTCAAAGAATAGAAACATAAATTATTGTAATATGTTATTTTAAAGCTCTGTTACTTAAGATAAAGAACCAATATATTATGAGGAACACCATATTTTATATTAAAGAATCTCAATTAATCTTGAGTTTAGTTTCCACAGTTCATCACTTACTCATGTGAAGATATCATTAACAAGTATTAAAAATTTTCATAAAATGATTTTTAACACGTTTTCGACATCGAATTAGTTGTAAATGGTCACACTATCGCGACTCGATTACTATAAAATCCCATTCGAATAGTCGTTTCGGACGATTATTAATCGATTGAAACTATTTCAACATCGAGTTGAATCGTTTCTGTTAATACAGGTGTAAAATATATTTTTATAATCTGTAGCTTATGTATTTTTTGTTATTTATTATTAACATCAATTAACCCTTGTACGTGGGTAACATTAACATATTAATATGTTTTGAGATCGTAAATTACAGTCGTTTTAATTTCTTCCATTTTTTATCGAGCTAAAAATTGAGACTGATTCAATTAATAATTTTGACATCGTATTCAACGTCTAGTTTTTATTATTAAGAAGATAAGTTAATTACGCCATAACAGATCATGATTATCTTACTTTAGGTATGTCTGGAATGAAAGACTTGGTGGACACAGACGCCACGCTAGCCAGACGGGAATGTATTGTTTGTATACCAGCTTTACTTTTTTAACTGATTAACAGTTAAGTAGGTTTCTTTTAGATATCCTCGTAATGAGTTAAAGCAATTGAAAAACAATTTTACCTAATCATTATCAAATGCATCAGAGGATTAAAAAATAACCTGATGACGTTTTTCATCATCTTTAAAAATGAATGGTATAATTTAAACTCATCAGCTAATGGCCGAACTCAAAGTAAGCCCTTTAAAACGTTAAACATAAACAAAATCGTTTAACTCATTGCTTTATTACATTCCAAGTCTTACTCGTATCACTTCATTCAACCGTGAATGCTTACCAATGGGCTCACCCTTTAACACTCGGTCCGTCTGAGCCAAAATAACTTCATACAAAGCTGCCGACTTGTCTCGATTCTCAGAACTGTCTTGGCGATTAGTCGTGCGACGCATGATATCTAAATTAGTAAGCCCTATCTTTTTTTGTTTAGCTGACGTCTCAATTAATGATGTATAATCTGGAGTCCGTATGATGTCTTATTCAGTGATGCCTCGTTTATATGCGAAATGACCTAAAGCGGGTGCTGTTCGATTTGGTTGGTTGGAAAGCTTCGCAGTATCGTTGCTTCTGCTTAGATATCATATAATATATACAGTATAAGTACTTACAACTTCAGCTCCTATTTTAAGTTGATTTTCCAATTTGAAGGATTTTTTAAAATAAACTAATGTTATTGTTATATTATGATTTACTTAAATAAATAAATCAATTTAGTTTTAAACTATAAAGACATACAGGCAGGCATATTTTACTCATTTATTGAGAAAATTCACATCTTTATTACATTTAAAACAATTAAAAAACTCAACAGGAAAGTACAGAAATATATCTCCAAATGGTATAAGTACCTTCTTAACAACAAAGTTTTTTTCCTTAAAGTTATAATAATGCTGTCTCTAGAAAACATCTGACTCAGTAATAAAAAGGTTTTCAAAGATTAAAAACAGTATGAAACCTGTCCTTCCTTTTCGTTTGGTTTGCTTGGAAACGAAAAAGAATAAAAATTTAAGTATACCTACTAATTAAAATTTTAAAAATCCAACGAATCCATTTTGAAATGCGCTTTGTCAAAAATAAATGCAAAATAATACAATTTGGTTGAGAGCATTTGCGAGCCGAAGCACAGATTGTTAAAACCTTTAGGAGTATTACACACTGAGAGCAATGGTGCGTAAGATACGATTAACGATTACTGTCAGCTTTTTCTAGGACGATTTAATAATGATCGCATGTATCATTTATGCTTTATTTTTTTTTTATATAGAGTAAACATAGTATTCAGAGATCTACTAACCATTAGTATCTATGTAACGTTTTTATTATTTAGCGTTAGGTTACTTTTCAAATGTTTAATTATGTCTTTATAAGTGGTATGTGAAAAATTTTTTTAGAAAAATAGTAATTATAAAAGTTTTGGATAAAAGTTGTAGTATCTAGTATTTAAAGGGTCAAAACATTGCGCTTGGTCACGGTCAAATTTTTTAATACATCAAAGCACTCAGTGTGTCTTAGACTTAAGTTTCCTAGCACCGCTGTATTTATTTTAGAGTCTAATTTAAATAAGACAAGGCTTAACTTCTTTGGTGACTTTGTCGGAATTTGTAAACGAATTAGTTACAAAGAAAAGGATATTTTCATTCTTGATAATATTATCATATTATAAAGGATTGTTTGTAAGTTAAAAGGATCGTTAGTAAACTTAGGAAAATATATAAATTTTATTGTAAGTACTTCTTAGAGTTTACTCTGACTGAGATATTTAATTAGTAAAATAAATTTATGCCTTTTTTTCATGTAATTGAAAATATTCATCGTTTTAATCCTACTTTTACAAAGACGCTAATTTAGTAATGGAGAAAACACAAAAAAAAATTATAGCATTTTTATTGAAAGTATAGTCATAACTTCTAGTAAGTCATAACTTATAAACACCAAAAAGTTAATAATTGTGCAATGTTATAACGTTACGCGTTAAAAGACTAGTTTAAAACTATAGACTTACAAGTAAAAACCGTATACATTTTCCAAAAGTACCCAAATCCATTAGAAAGCCAACCTAAAAAAATCAAAACAACATCTAAGATCTTTTAGTTTTAAATAACGGTAGATTCACATTGCCTTTGCCTAATCGATCCTAATGATATAACAATGTTAATGTAAGAATCCCTCGAAGCGTTAAAAAGTAGCCGGTGAGAATATACCCACAAAAACTGTACAATTCATCATAATGATGCCAGGCAATTACCGTGTATAGCGTTAATGACTTACGCTAGTTATTAATCTGTATGAACAAAACTTGTTTCGGACTTAGCGATTCCGATAATAATCTTGTTTTAATAATTATTCACTCATTCTTCCCACAATCTTGATCGTCTATTTGTATGTTATTTTTCTTCTTGGACTTAATTCGGTAACAACTCTTTTAGTATACTTAATTCTGGTTATATTTCTACGTTGACGTTATCAGGAATCGAGGCGTATTCTATGGAATGTTCGTTACTTTATTTTTTATGTTGTGGACTACCCTATTTGTCTTCGTTGTTTTGACTTGCTGTTGCGTTTCTTTCAGTTTTTTTACCCTTACTGTTTTTAGATTTATTGAGATAATTGATTGATAAATAGGTGTTTGTTTGGCTATTGACTTCAGACGGTTTACATGTTTGTTAAAAAATAAATATTGACTTGCAGAAAAAATATTTGAATCAAAATCTAAAAGATTCTGTTATAAGACACAATTGCCGGTAGTTCTATTGGCTGACGTGGTAGTAAGACGGGTAAATAAATTTCCCGTCGTACTACTAGTAGTACGATTGGTAGTAACACGGGAAATAAAGGTAATCTATTTGTTTTATCTTAGTTCTGTTTTTTATACGTGTTTTGCATTTGAAGCTGTTGTTTATCTTTCTATTGCTTAAAATCAATAATCATAAAAACTTTTCACTCTATTAAATATTAAAAAAAAGTTGACCAACCTAGATATTCGACAATATTTTAAACATAGAAAATAATGAAAGTTATATTCTTCAAAACCCACGCACTCATTTATTATTAGGTCACTCAACAGTTCAACCAATGATTTGAAATTATAATTCAGTGCCTTTATAACAAATGGTCAATTCGATCAACAGTGGGCGTGCCAATAATACAATAAATTGTTTGAGTGGCCTTTTAGTACTTTAGGAATGATTTGAAGTTTCTTTTCATAGTGAAAGTAATGTAATTTTTATGGAACATTTGAATTGTGTTATACCAACTCAAGGTTGATTTTATTTAACTGTTGTTCTGGGAAAAAGATTTAATAAACTTCTCCACTCGACTATATAAAACGATTTTATCTAAGAATAAAAAAACTTCACAGCATTTATCCCGATCTCATTAAACGAATATTATAATAAACTCTAAAAAAGATTTTTAATAAAATAATTTTCTTTTCATACTTGCATCCCAATGACAGTACACAAAGAATAAGTACGGTATACCTTATAGAAAATGTTATCGTAATATCCCAAACTAAACAAAAGGAGTTGAAAATATATCGCGGCAATTAAAGCAAAAACTTTGCTAAGATCTATGTCTTATTAAAATACCAATCATTTTAACAACAAGTTATCTGTTAAGGTTAAGTATTATAATAAAATTCTTACAAATTATTTCACAGTTAATATGACACCATTTTTTCTCCAAATTGACGCCTACAATAAAAATCTTAAACAAATTATTTCTATTATTCAACTTCGTTTACATTTCGTAACCAAAGAATAATTTTAATGATTTAAAAAGTCTTAATAAAGGTAGCCATTTTTAACAAATTTATTCATAAAATTTACATTTTCTTTCCTCGTAGTTAGTTCAGTGGTGCCTAGTTTACTAATAAATGATAATCACTTACTAACTCATGCTTAAGTGTTTCCTGCTACCGTGGCCATTGCTTCAAACGAATTTAATTCTTCATTACCATATAACAGGGTCCAAGTGACTGATTATTTTTCGTCTTCTGCTTGAGGTAATTGGACTATCACGATGTGTTTATCTTCATTATCTTCATGCATATTGTGTGATGAGGTAGGCAGACGTCTAAAGGATTTTAACGCTTGTTTCATCATTGATGCTTGAAGCGATAGTGACAAGACGCTGACGGATCACACGTTGAATTAAATTTAAATTTAGACATTATCACGTCTATTAAATTTAATGAAAAGTTATATGTTTTTGTTATTTGCTTTACTGTTTTGTCTTGCCTGTGTAGTTTGATAGAATGCATAATGTATTTATTCAGCCTGACCTTAGAGTTACTTTACCTGCGTATAATATTTTTCTTGTCCTTAATACTTTTTGGGTGCTTGTCTAAAACATATACTACAATCTATTTTAGACTAAAGAAACCTTTTTACTAAGATTTATAACAAGTAAACAGTTAGTAACATAATCAAATTACCTTTCATTGCAAGGCGAGGCTACCAGACATTTATGCGTTAATACAAATAAATTATTCCGTAATTTTTAAGTATAAGAGCTTGATTTTGTTTTGTCATTTATATGGACAATGAGGTTATAAACTTAAGCTCATTTAAAAAGATAGATATCGAAAATATTTTTTGTACTATATTGTAATATGAATCTTTGTCACCTTATATTGCAACATAATAATCTTTGTTTACTAAACTCAAGCATACAATGAGATGGATACATATTATTACAATATGAAAAACATACTTTTTTTGTAGTTAACATAATAATAGGTAACTGTGAATTGGTACCGTAATTTCAATATCCGTAGTCATCATTCAAACATCAACTTATTAAGCCTACACCTTTTGTATAAAAAAAAAACAAAAATTGGCGGCCATTTTGCTTAAGCTCGTTACATCTCGACGCACGCCACTGGCCCTCGTAATTATGATGTTAAGCCGTATGTGTGTAACGGCCCTAAATAACGCGAATAAAGTAGTTTGTATGTGTGGTTGTGTGCGTACGTGTGTATGTGTGAATGCGTACGCGCTGCGTCGTGTTCATGTTTAAATTAGTGTGTGTGATCGTGAGTTTTTTTTTAAATGTGTGTGAGTTTTTTTTCTTTTTCGTTAGGGTGTTCGTGTATTATTTTGTGGGTGTGCGTGTGTTGATTTGTCGGCGTTTTTGAGTGCGATGCTTGTCTAACAATAATTATTATATACGTGCTGGGCCTCGGGCGGTGCGAACGTCCCTTCATGTTATTAGGGTTCCCCGATAAGATAACTAACCCCTCCATGATTTGTTTGTGTTATGCGCTCACCGTTTGTTTTGGTTGTTAAGTTTAACGCCTGACGAGGGATGCATTAAATGATAATTGCCTATGGCGATGCAGGGGTGATATGAATATTTCTAGTTATAATATTAATGACTTCAGAGCTTTGCTTTTAAAATAAAATTAAACGAAAAGTTGTATTATCAAAACAGCCCAGATGTCGCACTGCAGGCGAGGACGCGCCACTTGTAGTGTCTATAAGGTTTTAATGTCAATTTTTTATGATATTTTAAAGAGAGATATCGGGTAAGTTTTGTGATATCTAAAATGTTGTTTTTGTGAAGTAAATTCCGCTTCCACCATTATTTCATTCCTGCAGATAAATAGTATTTCTTTATCCAAATTTTGATCTGTCAATAAATACAATTTCCTTCCTTAAAGCACGCTTGAAATCCAGTAAGTACGTATATTTTTTAACATTGATCTCATAAAAAACATGTCCGTTTTACTTAACCGCGTGTGGTCGAAGGAAACTAAGTAACTAAGTTACATTATTTTGTTAAAAGTGACATTGCAGCTGCCATTGCGAATAAAAAAAGAAATGGAACCTACCCATGTTAACAAAACACATTTGACCGACTTTTTTTTGCACACGTTAACAAAAAAACAACAAGCATTTAATAAAAAGCTTATGGTTATAGTAACTGTACTTCAATTACTCTATTACTAGGTTCATTATTAATCTATAATTATTCTATTGTAATTTATTGTAGACTATAATGCAACAACCCCTGGTTATTCTTAACCCCTATAATTATTAATGTTGGATTTTAGTTACGCTTCCACGTACACTTTCTATTACTAATACAATTGATTTAAAGATTTATTATTTACAAAAAAAAATAAGATTTCAAATAAATATTCCTCACACTTTCACACAACGCTATCTAGTCCCAAACTAAGCAGAGCTTGTACTATGGGTACTAGACAACGGACACAAACAATCATGTTCATGCACACAAAGATTTGCATTGAGCGGGAATCGAACCCGAGACCTCTGCGTAGCAGTCATCTTATAAAACCACTACGCCACAGAGGTCATCGGTCCACAAATGAGAGAATAAATTCAGAAAAGAAGTTAGGTAGAAGTTACGGACTTATTTTTGTGAAAGTTGGCTTTCTTTCTGTACTAGCTTCATATTTTTTATTGTAAGTATAAGTACAAATAATCCTTATAAAAAGAGATACAAGATTTTCAAAACTTTACTACTACTCCGCGCCTTATTACTGCCACGAAGAGCTAGCAATAAGGCCGCAGAAAAGTGTAGACATATTGAGCACTAACAAGATAATTACGTATTTCAGTAGTAATGTTTGTCAGCGTGGTGAAGGAGTAAGAATACAATATGTTACCACACCATCTCATCCCATGGGTGTCGTAAAAACCGACTAAGGGACTAACCGTAAATATTATCTTTACGGTGTAAAAAGAAGGAAAACTTAAAGTAAACCCTATACCAATCCGTCTGGCCAGCGTGGTATTAGTAGGCAAGGTATCCATCCGTCGCGGGAGGAGGCCCGTCCCTGCAGTGGGACATTAATTGGCTGTTATGATGATGATGAAAGCTTGTCAAATGTCGATGTTTTTAAAAATTTTGAATCTGCTATTTTATCAAAATAATTTCACCTACAAAGAAACACGAGTAGTTTTACTTATAATTTAGTCGGATATAACACAAAAACAAACACAGTTTACTCGCACGAATCATTTAACACAACAAAATTAACCGCCATACCTCAGGCAATGTTCAACTTTCAATTAAAAAAAGTTGAGTAAAAGACCATTATAGTCCATGAGCTAAAAGAAATAAAACCGGGACCCTACAGGTTGCAGGCCACTAACGTCTCAATCCACATCCATCCGTTTCAATCAGGGCTGGCGAAATAAAGAATGGCATCGTTAATACGTTAATACCCATGGCTTCAGTTCAATAGAGTTTTTGTTATTCTATGTAATCTTTAGAAAGATCTGCAGATTTATTATAACAATTAATTAATTACGAAATAAAGCTACTACTTGTAGAGATATAGAATTTTCAGTCATAACCATAAATTAAGACAAATTAAATGCATACTGACTTGTTTGAAATAAAAAATATACTTAATTAATTGGCAGTAGCTCTACCAATTTAAATAACGCTAACATCTAAAATATCGCGTAAATAAGGCAACAAAATGTCATTTTACTTTAAAAACCCAAATAATATGCATCCGAACGAACTTTAGCCATAGCCACCTAAACATAAACATTATTCTATTTATAGTAAAAGCTTATTACAGGCAAATTTTTAATATGATATGTATTTATTTAAAAAATATGACTTAGTTCTTAATCTTATTTTTTTTTTTCAAAAGAACGATAACGTGATCGTAATTTAGTTTAATCTCATACTCTTTGAGACTTAAAAACATTTTACATCAATTTACATTTTACCAACTTAATAAAAATTCAAGGTAGGCCCAATTTAACAGGAAAAGGTACATAAATACCAACCTTTTTACTAGGTTTAATTTAAACAGATTTATGCCAGCCCTGTATTTCAAGTTGAAACAAGTTATCCGACTAAGCAAACGAAATGTAAATGTTGTGTAAGGAAAGAAAATACGATGACGTTGGTACTAAGATAAATAACTTAGGGAAAAGTGATAGAACCATCATGGACGACTTTAATGATTACATCACGACTTATAATCGAATTAAAGATTCCAAAGAATTTTTAAAGAACTTTTCCAATTAATTTCTTTAATTAAAATAAAGTTAGTATTTCATTTTAATTTTAAAACTTCTCAAAAAAAAGTTTTATTTATTTCTCTTTTAATTTACTGCGCAGTAATATTGCCAATTATATTTCTTCCAATGCAATTAAAATCTTGAACAAGCTTAAGTCAATATACATTACGAGTTGAGCCAACTTTAATAACCAATTTCTTACCGACAATAACTCAATTTACACTTAATACCTCTTGTGAACTATTTTAAAGAGAGCAGTAAATAACAAGTCTGTATTTAAATTAAATGGGTCACTTTATTACCAGAATATAATTTTGCCACCACCCTATCTTATTCCAAGGGTATCATAAAACATGACATGAAATAAGTAGGTACCTACATATTAGGGTACAAAAAACTTAACTTAAAATCCTATCTTCAGAAGTGGCTGTCCCCGCTTTATCCAGCAGCGGTCCATCGCTTAACCTCCTTCGCGAGCGTGCACTCCCGTAGTTTTCGGTTATACGGTTGCTTTTCTAAAATATGTATTTCTGCTTCGAAAACTATCATTTTAACCTGCTACCATCACATCGCCTTTTTATGCATTATTTAAAAACTGTTTTAAAGCTACAAGCTTTTCAAGAATAGGCCACCCCAAACTAATATCACTAAAATACTCCAGACTGGGAAAAGTCTAACGTAAAATTTGCATCCATACCAAATGGATGTCTCAAATTAAGCCATAACGTCTCCCTATGAGGGGTTCTTGATGCTACTTCGTCGAGTATATTTTACGCTGTAACACATGAATTTTTCAAAACAAAAACCAACCCTAACCTTAGACAATAAAGTTGACAATACAAAGCTTATGGTATATTCATTTTAACGGCGGAAAAAATCGCATCGTCATACCATCGACGGCAAAGCGTGACGAATTGCGATGGAGACGTCAATTCCTTTACATTCTTAACAAAACCAACAAGTTGAAGTACGACAAAAAAGATATAAAAGGAAACAAAAAAGGAATGGATGTAGCTTCTAGCTACTGAGTGACGCCGGTTGTCGTTGACGCTTTCTTTTATGCTGTGGAAAGCTTTAAAGTATTGGAAGTGTTGCAAGTACCTTAGTTGTGTTTGTAAGAGAAATGATAAAGGAGTGTTTATTTGTTTTGACTTTAATGGCTTTATCGTTCGAGTGCTTGCTTTTGAATGAAGTGTGGACGTTGAAGAAGATCATAAAGTAAACAATAGATCGTAGTTTTGGGTGTAATGTGGTAACAATAAAACAATAAAATTGGTTATAAATATCTATTATTAAAATATCCAATGACAATATTTTAGAATCGATTTATTCAAATTATTTTTAAATTTTGACTTAGTTAACTATTTTACTTAGTTATTATTTAAGACTTTTTTTTTGACAAACTAGATGAAACAGTTTCTTTAAAATATTTAGATTTTTTATGCAATCCTGTGTACTTTAAAATTATTACATACACACCTCAACAAAGTCTAGGGATATTTGGTATTTACTCAATTAACTTCAAAATTATTGAAGATAGCATACAACATGTTTATATTTTTATAAAGACAATTTATCAGGCTACAATCCAGAATTAAATAAAAGGATTATTTTTGCATAAATTATTTTTTATTCAAATAAATAAAAAACTTGGAAAATTAGTGAAACTAACAATGAATTTGTTTCTTAAGCAAAAGTGAAAATAAGCAAAAAATAACCTGTTTATAACTGTTATGTGAGTAATCAGTAGTCAGCACATTAAAAAAAACCGTAAATAACGGTCCTGCAATGGTTTTTCATGCTTTTATTATGTTATCCAGGTCTTGGTGTGGTATATTGTTCCAGGTCCGACTAGGATGCAAAAAAAGTTGCCCTTCCATCGCAATTTTATGCAGGAAAAATTACCAAAACCCTTTTATTGAACATGTCCTACGCGTATTTTATGGTTTTGAGGATAGGGGATTGAGTGGTTCAGCATAAAATCGATACATCGTGCTCCTGCAACCAGCTCGTCATCACTCGCGCTTTATGCGAACGGGTGTTATTGTCCATGAACTTGAACATTTGGCCCAATTGTAGTCTACGGGGGTAGATTATTAGTACTAGCACCTCGTTAAATTATTTTTCAGCCGACATGGTGTTTCTGATCAAAACGCGCTTTGTTCTTCGACCGATACAAATTCTCGTATAAACCATAATTTGTTCTATCGTGGTATGAATAGATTTCCTGAGGATGTTGTAGACGGCTATCACAACCAGGAACTCGCCAAGCACGTTCTCTACGTGAATCCGAGTGGAAACCGAACCGGGACTCATGTGTAAACACTACTACAGATCACAGATTATCTTTGCAGAGCAAATGTTCACGAGCCCAGTCTAGTCGTCGTGCGCGATTCGCTCGGCGTAGTGCTGGAGTATAAAACGGTATGCGAGCATAAAGGTGGGCTTCGTGCCGACTGCTTCTGACAGTTTGGTCAACCGCAAGAGGCTCCACCAAGAGCTGGAGCCTCTACACCAGCTGCATGGTAGTAACATTTGGCTGTCTTTTCGCGGGAACTTGCAAAAATCGATCATGTCGTTAAGTGGTGATAGACTTTTTGCTGTGGTATCTTTCAGCCACTTCACCAGTAGCACGATAACGTGACCATAACCCTGATTTCATATTTTGTATTGTTCTAATCTCTTCAGCAATACTCCGCTTAGTACCCGCAGCTGGGAGCATGCCTACTGCCCATAACATTTTCTCTCTGATGAAATGGCGTCGCTGCTTGATGCACACAATATCATTTGTTCGAAATAAACGTTTAAATTGTTATAAAACTTAAATTTTACACAAAAAAGCAGTCAAAACTTACTATTGGTAAATGAAATTTTCGAACTTGACTACGTTTAAGCCGCGTAAATCTTTATTTTTAATTTTATATTTCAAATTCAAATTTAGAATGGTTGAAAAAGGTTAACAAAGTAAGTTTTCATCAAAAGAATTAAAAAAAAAACAAAATTACAAACCAATTTTTTTGAGTTTCACAACTTTGTAAAAAATATCCCTAGACTTTGTTGAGGTGTGTATTTCTATAAATTAACTATTGATAATTTATTATTAAAATTTTCTTTTTAAAAAGTCAAGTAAATTTCTAGTTGTCACCAGTCAGCCTGTAAGCTTTAGGAGGGGACTTAACTTTTTTTTTAGGCACCTTTTACGACATCTGTGGAGTGTGGAATGTGACTAAACAATTATTATTGTATGCCTTCACCTTTAATGATACTTTGCCTGTATTTAAAGTCAATCACTGCAGTGCAGTATAATCATTAATAATGTAAATTATTGGGTGTGTCATAATCAGCTGTTGTTATGGTCAGGCATATCGTTTATCTTGTCACATATAAGGTAGGTATTTGAACTGAGGCGAGAGAGCTATTTAGATATATCAGCTGTCTCTCTTGAGAAATTGGTCATAATACAAATATTTTACATATAATATACATTTGTTGTAGGAAATAAATAACTATTTTATTTATATAAACTTTAGTTGTATGTATATTTATTTGAATATGTAAATCATCATCATAACAGCCCAATAATGTCCCATTGCAGGGACGGGCCTCCTCCCGGGACGAAGGGATACTTGGCCTTCTAATGCCAGACGGATTGATACAGGGTTTAATTTAAAGTTTTCCTTCTTTTTATTTCGTAAAGATAATATTCACGTATAGTCTCTTAGTCGAATACGTAAATAAAGCTCAATAATTACTGATTTAACCAGGAAAAAGAAAGCCCGCATTTCAACAGTTAAAGCTTAAACTTATTAATTGCGGGCTAATTTTTTTGTGTATAGTTTAAGACAAAATAACACGTAAAGCTTTATATTATACAGCATATTGAAAGAATAAATTTTATAATAAAAACACTGGCTTACAAAAGAAGCAAAACTTAAAAAAAAAATGTAGCAAAACATGCAATCAATCGCCAAAGGCTTTTGAATGTTCTGTACTTTATTTGTTTTATATAAATCTATTCTGGTTGAATCAAGATGGGCAGTTATTTACGAAGGCTACATCAATGTTACTTATTAAACATAGTGGAATATTTACTGCGAATAATGTTATCTATACTTCTATACTATATATTAATATTATAAAGAGGTAAAGTTTGTGTGTTTGTATGTTTGTGTGTTTGTGACGTTGTAGGGGTTAATCTCTGGATCGACTGAACCGATTTTAAAAATTCTTTCTGTGTTAATTAGTCCATTTATCGGGGAGTGTCATAGGCTATGTAGTATCACGCTATGACTAATAGGAGTGGAGCAGTAATGAAATATGTTTAAAAAAGTGCGCGCTTTACGCGTTTTTTTCGCCGCCTAACGAAGTGGGCATGGGTCAGCTAGTTTTATATAAATCTATTCTGGTTGAATCAAGACGGGCAGTTATTTACGAAGGCTACATCAATGTTACTTATTAAACATAGTGGAATGTTTACAGCGAATAATGTTAATACACTAGCTGGAGTTTCGACAGAAACTATGTTGCTTTTCAACGGTTAATTTGGTTGCAGTTTGAAAATATAATACTTAGTTTAAATGGAAAGGAAGAATTTGTAGAATAGATTGGATGGTTAGGTTACTTTGTATATTTAATTGATAGGAAATTGTTTGATTTATTCACTGTGTTGTGACGGAGTAAGAAATATATAAGCAAATGCCAAGTAAGGGATGGTTGCTGATCCTATCTCTACTAATCTGTTAGGCCCGCGTGGTGTTAGGGATAAGTTTCGTACTGTGGGATTTCAATAGGCTGTTATGTCATGGATTGAATTCCATATTTTGAGTATACTAGAAGACGTTTATCTCTTAGATTTCATTAATAACTTTACTTGGTATACTCTACATCGCTGGCTTGCTCTGTTTTTGTTTTTCTTCTGCCGCATTCTTCGCTATTTTTTTAATGTAATAAAAGCAGCAGGCCACCGGATGGTAAGTAATCACTGCCGCTCATGGACACCCGCAACACCAGAAGAATCACAGATGCGTTGCCGACCTTTAAAAAGGAAGTACGCTCGTTTCTTGAATTTTTCTTCATAAATCACATTTTTAGATGTTCTATTAATGCTAGAAGATAAAAAAAACATTAAGTTTCTTAATAGCTAAGTCTCCTATTTATCATGAAAATCTGTACCTAGTCGTATAGCCTCTTCAATCACTCAAGCGGACCCGTGCTTAAAGATAATAAAAAATATAAGTTTATTATTTGGACTTTGTTTTAATGATAAAAAAAGAAGATGAAATGTTTTACAACAATATAAAAAATCATCTTTACGACCGTTGAAAAAATAAGATATTTACAAAACGTTGTAATATGTATAAGTATATTAAGGATAACAGGGCAAGTGTAACAAGATATTGCAACAAGGCAAAGAGCTGTGTACTTCAATTATCTAAATACAAATGCTTCCATTTCATTTACACTAGAGAACAAAACAAGGAAATTTGGTAAGATTTCTCAGAATTAGCGGGTCAACAAGAAAATAACTTACAAGAAACTGCCTGTAGTACAGCAGAGTATTCTGTGAAATTATATCTAAAGCCCTTGCACATAAATTACACTTACTGTCTTGCCGCGCAACACTTATTGTTTTTTTTTTGTCTTTCCTTAAATATTGTTGCGAAAATGTCAACTGTACTCGGTGAAAAAGTGTTAGTGTGCATACACTATGCTTCCATAGTCAGGATGCGGGTTCGAATCCCGTTCAATAGAATTTTTTTACAAACTTACTTATTATGAAAACTGACGCTTTATGCAGAGATCTTTACATTATTTTGCTTCGTCTTTATTCCTACAAGAATTTTTTATGTAAGATTTCTCAGAATTAGATAGAAAGAAAAAAGTTACATAGAGCGGAAATCGAACCTGAGACCTCAGCAGTAATCCACTTCAACAACTACACAATAGATCCATGAAGCCAATTGCTTTGTAATAAGGCTTATATTCCAACGTATTTATTCCTATTGTTAAAATATGACCTGTTGCTGTGTATAATTGTATGGTCATTGTTGTATGTCATGTTAAACACTAATTACTTAGTGGTTAACTAATTATTAAGCTATATTAATTAGTATTGTAGCTGTATTGTTTGTGTGGTGAGGCTCTAATAATCGTGCCATTGGTCAAGATTAGACATACCCCCGGTTTCTGAATGACTGATCAAGTAAAAATCAACTAATCAAGTGTCAAAATTCGTGACAACTCGTATTTTAGTTCCTGAAAATGACTCTATGGTGCCTGATATTAAACATACAGCAGAGTCCAAGAATGGCGAGCACCATGCCAGCTACTTTACAATATAACTCTGTACCATCTGTATAAATTGCCCAACATCACTAAAAAAGGTTTTTTATTTATAACAAAATTTATTAAAAAAGTAAATACAAATAAAACGAAGCCATTATTATTTCATGATCAAACAATTATTCTTATAAAATTGATCAAACAGTTAAAAACACGTGTGTCCCCATCAAATTTTAATGAATAATTAAATTATTTCAAAAATAATTAAATTATTCGAAACAATTTGCATTAATTAGTAATAATTTTGAACAGGACGTGTTTATTATGAATCATAATTATATAATTTGCAATGCGATTGATATAGCTCATATGTATTAATTACGAGACTAATTGATTTATTGTACATTAAATTAATTAAAAAGGCTAATTTAATTTTATATTGGGTTTTAAATTAAATTTATTAATATTTTGAAGTAATAATGTAGAAAATGCCACACACGGTTACTAAAACAAATAATTGATTTATAGAAAGAACAAGATCGTATATTATGTATCTTATTGACGACCTCTGTGGCGTAGTGGTTATATAACATGACTGGTACGCATAGGTCTCGGGTTCGATTCCCACTCAATGCAAATCTTTGTGTGATGAAAATGATTGTTTGTATTGGTCTGGGTGTTTTCTATGTAAATATGTATGTATTTACAAAAAAAAATAAAAAATATGTATGTTTATTAGTTGTCTAGTATCCATAGTACAAGCTCTGCATAGTTTGGGACTAGATGGCGTTGTGTGAATGTGTGAGGAATATTTATTTATTTATAGGAGCAAAAGCCAGGTACAGGCACTTAAAAATTATTTCTTTTAAATACGCCTACGTGAAATCAGTTTCAATGACTTAGAACAACTCATTCCGGTCCAAAAAACAAAAATGTTAAAGGTTCCTGTGGTTGAATAGTTGCCACAAGTAAACGCACATTTCCTCTTTTCCATAATATTCGGGAATATAATAATACGCCTGTGTGAATATTCTCACGGTATTTTCTAGCGTGTTGAAATGAATTGAAAAGTAGACTACTTGGGTCCGTTTTATACTATTCACAACGGTTAGTTGGAGTAGATGAAATACACTACCGGTAAAATTAAAAAAAAAAAAAATAGAACTTATCCCACCCATTTTCTTATCACTTTGACTCCAAGCCAGGGTCGAAAAATTTATCTCGTTAAATGTACTAAGCAACTCAGTGAATCTGTTCTAGGGCCCCTCAAAAAAAATCAAAACAATTAAATAGTTGAAAAATCATCTGTCTTGCAGTGTTTAGTGGAAATCGTACATGTGAATTATATAAAGGACATGAATGATTTCTTTATAAGTTCACACAGCTCCTAAAACAACATACTATATTGTTTTAGGTAACGCTCTTAAAAGATGATAGAGCCAAGAATTTAGAATACTAAAATAACATAATTATTATTATAAACTATGGCAATACCATTACCATTGCTTTACACCATATCGACCTAATAATCCTGTAAATATTATAAGCGCGAAAATTTGTAAGTATCGATGGATGTTTGTTACACTTTCACATAAAATAAATGGATTTTAATAAAACTCTACTATACTATAGCTTCGTTATAAAAGCCTTTTAATGTCCCACTGCAGGGACGGGCCTCCTCCCGTGACGGAGGGATACTTAGCCTACTAATACAACGCTGGCCAGACCGATTGGTATATAGGGTTTAATTTCAAGTTTTCCTTCTTTTTATTTCATAGAGATAATATTCACGTATAGTCCCTTAGCCGGTTTGTACGACACCCTTGGGATGAGATGGGGTGGTGACATATTGTATTCTTACTCCATCACCACACTGATAAGAAAATAACATTAAACTAACATAATACATAACATTACCATTGCTTTACACAACATTTAACCACCAACCTATAATGTTATACATTATTAACGACATCCATTTCCTCGGGTTACTCCTTTTATGACAATTAGCATTTGAAACGTTAATATCAAAACAGACATCGAATGTTAATGAGTCTTGAATACATTTTGCTTCGTAAATATTAGTGAGGAGTTCATTGAACTGATTAACGTTGGAAAATCTTTTTATTTTTTACAAAAGAAAATTTTTGCTCTAGGAATCATGGCCGGATTAGTATAGGGTTTAATTTCAAGTTTCCTTCTTTTTATTTCGTAAAGATTATATTAACGTATAGTCTTTTAGTCGGTTTTTATGACACCCATGGGATGAAATGGGGTGGTGACATATTGTATTCTTACTCCGTCACCACACGGAGAAAATAAATGATATAAAGTGCTAAAATTGGTATCTTTTAAACTCGTTTTTTAGTAAATTTTATAGAGATCTAATTTTGATTGTTTTTTCCCTAAGTTGTTTTGTATTCCTGGTCACATTATGGACAATTTATTACCTGTAAAGAATTTAAAATACTTACCGTAATAAGTTTTTAATAGCTATAAGATTATTCTCATTTAAAATAGCAAATCTTATAAATAATATAATCAATACATTAACTAAATAAATAGCTATGGAGTCATATTATTCTCAAAAGCTAAAATCCAACCAATTACATCAAAAATAATATAAAAATAGTCATTTCCTTTCACGTTTTGTAATTCAAATCCAAAATAATGTCCGTCCGTTGCAATTTATATCTCTTGTAAACGCTAAAATTGGTTTCAATTAATCAAATTGAAACATTAATTCTATTAAGTGGCACCGGTTCAATAAATTAACTTAAAGCATGCTATTCTAATTTGGTATCATTCGTTTAAAGGTATTCTTACTAAGAGATGTACAATTAATTGTAAACTGTATTACTAAGATAGGTAAGTTGAAATTTCTTTGATGTTGTCTTTTTTTTAATGAAATTTGGTACTGGAATTGGGATGGCAGCTTGATGTGTTATGTACGTAATGGATTACGAAACAGAAATAGTTACGCTAATGTTACTTAATGGGTTGATAAGGAATACAGTAGTATGTGGCAAATGTTTCACTTGTGTGGCAAGGTTTGATTTTAAATTTACAATAAATAAATGACAATATACCAGGCAAATGCCAATAATATACTGGCTATACATTTTCGTTAAAAATAAAGTCACAAAATAAGCAAATTAGTTTTTATAATTCAATAAAATTATTGTGATTACATAGGAAGGACAACTTAAAACACTTATCAATTAGCATGCCTAGCATAAGTAGGTACACCAATTTTACAATACTCAGGTGTGCACAATGCAAGGGGTAAAGATTTAAGGGATGGTAAAGTTATAAACTTAATTTCTACAGTACAGATGAATTTGTAATCCACTGCCAACTAGTATAGTTTAAACTGTAATTACACCAGACATGTAAACAATTCCCAAACCTTAATTCTAAATAAGTCCCAAAACACTAAAATCCAACACAATATTAATCAAACCGTCCCCCTTTCGATTCAAAGTGAACTTAGCGAGCAGTAGAACCAATAAGGCATTGACTAATACAGCTTAGCATCAAAATTTGCATATCAAACGGCCTCGCATAAGGCTATACAGTGTAATGTAGAGACAGAATTTGGTCGTATTAGTTCGCTCGCATTCATTTGTATATATAGGTTTTGGGTAAAAGAGGTAGCGTTTGTTAAGTAATAAGGCTTTTAGTAAGTTTCAAAAATAATTAAATAACACACCTAAACGACGACCTCTGCAGCGTAGTGGTTATATAACATGACTGCTACGCAGAGGTCTCGGGTTCGATTCCCGCTCAATGAAAATATTTGTGTGCATGAACATGATGGTGCTTTCTATATACAATATGTATGTATTTACAAAAAAAAAAGTATTTAAGTATGTTTATCCGTTGTCTGGTACCCATAGTACAAGCTTTGCTTAGTTTGGGACTAGATGGCATTGTGTGAATGTGTGACAAATATTTATATTTAATATTTCTTGACTGTATTTGCGCTTTTCAACCTTTTCAATAGGAATAACTTTCATCTTACAATATTGCCAAGTCAACAATACCATTATTTACATTGACTACGAGTATAACTTGTTTTTAATTATATTATTTTATTAATTATATTATTAAACGTTATGAGATAATACAAAATTTGGTAAATAGATAACTTACCTCCTTGCATTTTGGGAGACATGGAATAGGTATCTACTTTATTCAATGTCTAAAATAAAAAGCTAAGCGTAACTATGCTTTTAATTTGAGTTTAAATCTTATATTATTTTGCAAACACAAAAAATATTGTTTCACTAGATATTTCTATTAAAATCATAATGAATTTGTAATCCATAACATTAATAATTCAAATTTAGTACTTACATGAATTAATTCAGACTAAAATTTCACTCTAATTTATTCATTAGGTGACTTAGAGTAATGCCCTATTACAGTGATAGACAACCTTGGTTTAAGCCTTTGACATCTTCATAAATGATTTATTTTATTTAAATTCTCTTCACAGCTGAAACGAAAACTGCTATACATAAAATTTAAATGACAATTCATTGGACTTCAAAAAGAAAAAATATTCTACGTTTTTTTGTAATATTTAAAACATTCTTTTGTAAAATTTTCTTTGATATAATTTATTGTTAGTCTTGATTTTATAATTTAGGAAAGTAAACATTTGCATGCTCTTAAGTTATCTCTACATTGCACATTTATCAGTGCACATTACTTTGAGGCTATTGCAACTCCTAGCACTATATTATAATTGTATGTAACAAAGTACCTATTAGTCTGTAATAATAATAATTTATAAGTGTATAATAAGTATTATGTTGTTTTGTAAGTTTCCATATTTTTAATTTTGTTAATTCTGTACCTATAACTTAAGCGTGTGGTGTTATGTACTGTTAGTTTAAGTTGGTAAATAAATAAATAAATAAATAAACATTTTAATATTTGTTCTTAGGTCAACAATTCACTCGTACCATTTTGATTAATTGTAGCCTTAAAACTATTTGCTCATTACTCGCGTTTTGTTTGCAAACGACACTTTTTTATTATCAAAAAAAACACTAGTTAAGTTATAATTAGGTACTAGTTAAACTAAGATTATTATCATGTTTGAAGTTTAGATTTAAAGTAGAATTAATTCTTACTACATACATTAATGCAACTAAAGCCCGATTTACACATCGACAAGTACAGTAGCGAGTCAAGTAGTAAGTTGTTGATTAAGTTGATTTAAATAGATCTTCATCCTATTTTTTGGTGAGTTAAGTTGGCGAGACGCGAGAGAGGAGGCTACTTCGTACTTAACGTCACCACCGTACTTAACTTAAATCAACTTAATCAACAACTTACTACTTAACTCGCTACTGTACTTGTCGACGTGTAAATCGGGCTTAAGGGAGAAAGGCTGGAGTGCTGGACTGGTTTTTAACTAACCCCAAAAAGTGGTAATGATAATTTAATTTTTGTTTTTGTTTGTATTCTCACTTAATATCGACGCAAGAAAGCGATCTTGTTGTATCTCGAAAAATGCAATTTTGCACCAGAGCTAAAAAACTATTTAGAAAATTCATATTATGAAAACTAGTAGACTTACAACTATCATATTTTCAATGATGAAATTTTAAAATAAAACCTTCCATTTGCAATTTAGACGGTCATTCTAAGATTATTGTAATTGGATTTAATACTAGATACATCATTTGATTATTAAAATATAAACTTTGATTATGCTGTATCTTAAAAGCAAATGTTTGGACCATCAGTAACTTCTTCTAATTGACTGTTATCAAACTTGCTGTATCTATATATAAGTTTTAAATGATAAATGTAAGTTTGTTTTATATGAATATATTTATTTATCATGGTTTTGTTTTTTGTTGTAAGTAGTATTACTTAATTTGCGGAACACAAACAAAATGCGGTATGTTAAGCAACGAATTTATTTATTGTAATTAAAAATGTAAAAACAGAGTTTCAGGCCTATAAGCAAAACAAAATAAAAACAAACAATAAAAAAAAGCTTAATTGGATTAATACTTCTTAAAACCACTTTAGCTAAAGTAAATGAAACGTGACAAATCAAACTAAAAATTAGGGCAATTCTAAGAAATGGTCGTAAATTAGAAGAAGATCTGAATTACTGTTCATCTTCATCGTCTGTTTCTTCCAGAATATCTTCAACTTTTTTATCATATTTTAGTTTTAATTATTCTTTAGCGTATGCCTTCTCTCTCCGTGTGACGGTGACGGAGTAAGAATACAATATGTCATCACCCCATCTCATTCCATGGGTGTCGTAAAAACCGACTAAGGGACTATTTCTGAATATTATCCTAGCGAAATAAAAAGAAGGAAAACTTGAATTTAAACCCTATACCAATCCGTCTGGCCAGCGTGGTATTAGTAGGCCAAGTATCCCTCCGTCACGGGAGGAGGCCCGTCCCTGCAGTGGTGTATTAATGGGATGTTATGATGTTCAAATATCACATTAAACACGAACATAAGGAGTCGTCTTTCCACTACGTAATATCATTCACACTTGGGCGGTCGAGCGCCGAATGACAAATAAGCCGTACGCGCTGCATCTGCGAATGGTCGCGGGGGACAGGGAAACGAATGCCACGTATATTCTAGTAGCCAAAATATGAATTCCTTTAAAATGGGTTAAGTACATTTTTTTAATAGAAAAATACCCTGTAAAGTGCTGTAATTGTAGAAATAACGTAAATTGCTGAATGAGAACTTGGTAATATCTCAAGTTGGCATGTAAATCCCGAGCGGCAATTTTGCTGTAACTAAATAAAATTTATATTGTAAAGCGCTGTGAAGGGTGTAACTCCTTGCAAGTAATGCAGTTCGGCCGAGGTATATGTCGTAATCTGTGAAGTATACGCAACAATTATGTTGTATGTATCCTAACATAATAAAACGCGAATTTTGGGTTAGTTACAACATTATTTTCGTTTTGATTCAGAAAAATTGAGGTAAATCTCAATGTCGTATCTAAATAAAAAATAGTCGTAGAAAAATGAAACTGAGACCATTCGATGTGGTATTTTTTTCTGAATCGAATGGTGTATAAAACTCAATTTCGCAATTTTTCGAGATACGACAAAATCGCTTTCTTGCGTCGATATGTTTCATTAATAATTATCAAAAATATTTTATTTTATTAGCCTGCCAGAGTTGTCCCTCTTGTAGGCCTATCACAGAAGTTTGCATTAAAAGTAAAGCCTCATTTTGATTACACACTTCTTTGTGATGGTAAGCAGAAATCAGTAAAAAAGTAACCACTAGCAAGTTGGAAAATTCTGCCTTTGATGTACCCAGATGAAGACGCGCTATACGTATTAAAACTTAGCCAACTTAAAACCCCATTGTTATGTTATCTATTCTTACTTTCATTAACGGCGAGATTAAATCTGTACATTTTAATTTAGATAAATCGTATTTAACTCCTCAACAAGTAAACAGTTTCTTTTTACTGAACTAGGCTAACCCGTGCCCACTTCCTCGGGCGTTCCCTTTTTTAAACATATTTCATTACTACTCCACTCCTATTAATCATAGCGTGATACTATGTAGCCTATGACCCTCCCCGATAAATGGACTATTCAATACAGAAAGAATTTTGAAAATCGTTTTAGTAGATCCAGAGATTACCCCCTACAACGTCACAAACTTTACCTCTTTAATATTACTATACTTAGATAAGTAGCATCAACGCTCATTCACGCATACAAATTCCAACTTACAAGAATATGTCACCTATACCTTACACCATAACACAACCAGCAGCCTACCATACTCGCACACTGATAATTCATCAAGACACGATAAGAAACAGTGTAGTGCTTTGACAGCAATGTATTATGTTACACACGCATTAGAGCTAGCGTTACCCCGTACAACATGATGGCTGTATTAATAATGTTACTTTAGCGTATGTCGTGTTGTTAACGTATACTATTTCGGACGTTTGACGTGTGTTATGCGAATTAGTTGGAGTTGATATTACGTCTTATTGTATGTGTTTGCATACTAATTGGGTAGATACCTCACAGCCTCACTGTCGAGTAAGGTATAAGGCATGATTGAGACGAGGCGCGAGAGGTGGAGACAGTTTGAGAAGGCATTATGTCCACCAGTGCACGGAAGAAAAATCAAGTGTAAATGCTATACAACTAATTCACTATGGGAACCGCAGTCGCCAAAAAACAAATAAACACACAAACAAACTACTAACATAAAATAACATAATTATGTAGCTGATCCTACATCTGGGAGTAAACCTTCGTAAACTATAAATAGAAGTTATTTTGCTGTAGGCTGTCGCGCTAAAAGAAATATGACGTTTTTTATTCTAAATAGATTCAATTTTCAAGTTAATACCGCTGTCGTCCATAGATGGCGGTTTTCGCTGTTCTGGCAATTATATACTTTAACATTTTGTTTATAAGGGTGATATTCGCGTTATGTATTACCTATGACCTCAGCGACAAGTTAAGCGAACCAGCGCGTATTAGTGACACGCTTACCACGCCTACTTAACAATTACACTTGATTCTTACTTCAGTGGACGTCGTTTAACTGATACATCTATTTATTACAAGTTACTGTAATGTAGAATATTTCTCTGAAACTTAGCTAAGGAGGCTAATATTTTCTTTTAAATATACTATTTCAAAATAGCTATCAAGACTTGTGTTATGGCCATGTAATGCAATAGAAATAAATAAACACAATCATAATAACATTATTTCTAGTCCGCATTGTACCCCTAGTAGAAAAATAATACGACCAATAAGAATCTCCTCCTCTTTTCGAAGTCGGTTATAAAACTCCCTATCAACAGAGTATACAAAACATCCGTATAACAGAAACTTAAACTTAACAACTATAATATTAAATTATCTTCAACTTTACACTCTATAATTACCAAGCTAAGCCAATTAGTTAGTTATAATTTAATTCTGAACTCGATTCTAGCTAGACCAATTTTGTGAGAATGTAATTATTATACTGAATGTGGAGTGTCTTTTGTTTAGAATAAAATATACTTCATCATCATCATCATCATAACAGCCCATTAATGTCCCACTGCAGGGACGGGCCTCCTCCCGTGACGGAGGGATACTTGGCCTACTAATACCACGCTGGCCAGACGGATTGGTATAGGGTTTAATTTCAAGTTTTCCTTCTTTTTATTTCGTAAAGATAATATTCACGAATAGTCCCTTAGTCGGTTTTTACGACACCCATGGGATGCGATGGGGTGGTGACATATTGTATTCTTACTCCGTCACCACACGAAGTAAAATAGAGAGTGAGAATAATATATAGAGTAAAATATACTTACTTAAGTATTTTATTACATATAATTTTTTACCTAGAAAGCTTAGGTATAACTAGATAAATCCAAAAAGAAGAAAGACAATGGAAAAAATTGGTACTCGATGCGGGACTCGAACCCGCGTCTCTGGACTATACGCGTCCTGGACGTCTTTCTTATTTTCGGATTATAAGTATTTTGTTTAGTTATGGTATAGACTTTCATCTTTTGTAACGTAAAATCAAAATGTCTTTATTCAATAGAATAGATTTGCATAAAGCACAATGACAAGTCAACTTAAAATTGGTTAGGATGTATAGCCTCGGAACGTTCTCTCTATAGTTGTATGTATATTAGTGTTTATCACCTACGTGGCCCATATGGAGTGCCTTAACGACTGTGTTACTACGATGATAGGCAGGCGGGACCAACTTTTTACGTGTCCCCCAAAGCACGGAGACGCTTACATAAGATACCTATAACCGTGCGTCGTGTTTTCTATGTATAATTATGTATGTATTTACAAACAAAAAAAAGTATAGTATGTTTATCCGTTGTCTAGTACCCATAGTAAAAGCTCTGCTTAGCTTGTGACTAGATGGCGTTGTGTGAATGTGTGAGGATTATTTATTATTATTGCTACGTAGATTTTGCGAGTTCAATTCCCATTCAGTTCGAGTTTCGAAGTTGAAGCCGCGACCTCTATGTAGCTGACTTACCAGTAGAACCACTATCATGCCAGGCAGGTCGTGTGGTATATTCCGTTTGTTAACAGTACATGAATATAACAATGAATGAATATAAAACCATACTTGTAAGACTACGCAATAAAGGTGTAGGTGTATAACCAAATATGAGCCTATGAAATTGTCTTCAACATTGCATAGTACTGATGATACTAGGTTATGTAGGTCGTAATCATAATAGCATTGTAATGTCCCACTGCTTGGATGGGCTTCTTCTAGATGGAGGGAAACTTGGCCTACTAATAAAATGCATTGGACTACGCAGGTCCGACGGTTTGTATTAGTAAATCTTCAGGACAGGGAGACACTCGGCATAGTAATGCCAAGTCACGGGTTTACTTACAGATAACGTTGGTGTATTAATGCAATAGGACAGACACATTGAATAGGTTTTTATTTTTATTAAATTCAAGTAAGTATATATTTTGCTTCTTTTGTTTTTGTTGAGATGAAAATTAATAGTACTATCATCTATCTATAACCAATAAACAATAATAATTATACTCTTTAATACCTTATTAAATAAAATAATGCATTCATTATATTAATACAAAGAATAGGTAGGTACAGTCACGAGCAATAATATGTACACATTTTCAAATTTTCTAAACTATCTGCACGTTTATCTTAGACACTAGCTGACCCGTGCCCACTTCGTTGAGCAGCAAAAAAAAACGCGTCCTTTTTTTAAACATATTTCATTACTGCTCCTCTCTTATTAGTCATAGCGTGATACTATATAGCCTATGGCACTCCCCGATAAATGGCCTATTTAACACAAAAAGAATTTTTAAAATTGGTTCTGTAGTTCCAGAGATTAACCCCTATAACGTCACAAACTTACATACACACAAACGTTACCTTTTTATAATATTAGTATAGAGTATTATCCATTCATTCTATCCGTGTGGTGACGGAGTAAGAATACAATATGTCACCACCCATCTCATCCCATGGGTGTCGTAAAAACCGACTAAGGGAATAACCGTAACTACTATATTTACGAAATAAAAAGAAGGTAAACTTGAAATTAAACCCTAAACCAATCCGTCTGTATTAGTAGGCCAAGTTACCCTCCGTCACGGGAGGAGGCCCGTCCCTGCAGTGGGACATTAATGGGCTGTTATGATAATGATTATCCATGTAACTATGGATTAAGAATAGGTACATGGTATTAATCAATAAACCAATTAGCCTATCGCAGTCCACTGCTGGACAAAATGCCTCTTCCAACAAACGCCACAGAACAGGGTCCTCCGCCCTCCGAATTTTAGTCCGACCAAGCGATCTTTTTGAGGTAGAATTAATTTATAGTACAGGTATTTAAAATTAAAATAAAAATCTTACTCCAACCAAAAATTAAATGTTGATACTAAGAAAATTCATCTATACCTACTAACATCGCGTTAGACAGATATTTTACGTTATTCGCGCATTATTTTAAAACTGAGATATCTTTTAAACTAATAATCGGATCTCATCGCTGTAAAGGACAATATTGTTTAAAATTAAATAAGTATAATGATTAACGTATTTACTTTGATAAGGGTTAATACCATATACACAAAATACCTTTACAAACAATGCATTTCTTTAAATCAAATTTAAATATTATAAAAAAGGTCGTAGTGAGTCAACCTTAGAAGATAGATATATGCTATCGTTGACTTAATTGTAAAACTTTTTTAAAGGTACAATTCTCTAATACATCATTTCATTATATCTCCATACGTTTAAGCAGCAGACGCAAAATAAACGTTTTTAAGCGTCCCTTTTATAAACATATTTCATTACTGCTCCACTCCTATTAGTCATAGCGTGATGCTACATAGCCTATGACACTCCCCGATAAATGGACTATTCAACACAGAAAGAATTTTTGAAATCGGTTCAGTAGATCCAGAGATTACCCCCTACAACGTCACAAACACACAAACACACAAACAAACAAACACACAAACTTTACCTCTTTATAATATTAGTATAGATTACAATATCAAAATGAATTCGTAATTTAGAAGAGGTTCCGTACAGTTTTGAATTAATCTTCGAATTTTCAATTTTGGATTGGCAGAACTTTAGATAACTGGTTTACAAAATGCGAAAATGTGTACATATTATTGCTCGTGACTGTACTAGGTAATTCAGTTCAAAAACAACCTGCGTCGGCGTCGTTAAAAAAAACAGATTAAAAAAATATCTAAATTAAAAAAAACACACGTCAAAATTCACACAACACTTCATTCTTAATTCAAAAATTCACCTTTATTTTTTTAACGGAAACTTGCCTGGCTTATGCGATAACAATCTATGATTTTTAATTACACCTTATAGGCTCCGCCTCGCGTTGTTAATATACAAAAACGTCCAATCAAATTATGTAACGTTGACATGAAGTGTCATTGGAACAAACCTGCGCCATATTAATCATAGCGTTCGTTATTTGAAATTGGTAATGGCAGTATGAGTGTTAATTCTTTTTTTTAGAACAGAATATTTAAATTTGAATTGACAACGGTTTTGTATAGATTGAAATGAGTGATTGATTGATGAAAAAGATTCTCGCTTTAATTTCTTTTTTTTTGTAACCGAACGTCGTGTAACACTATGAATACCATGGTTATGAATACTATTTTACTCCAAACTTGTCGTAAAAGGTGACTAAGGGACTTTCTCTTAACCCGGTAACCAGCCGTTTGCAAAACCAGTGTCATACCATTGAAGGGCGCCAATCCCTGCAGTGGGATATAAATAAGTGGCTTTGATTATAATAATATTTGTACAAATATATTTATTGTTATTGAATAAAATGGATATTGTGAAAGTGGCTTAACCTTTTTATACATCGAATCGTCCTTTCGCATGACTATAAAATTTACTTCATGCCGTTTTTATTTTTAACTTTTTCACGGTTGCGCTTTATAATACATAATATTATTTGTAATTTGAATCTGGATTCAAACTACTATTGTTAACCAACGACTTTTTTTTGTTTTAAAAGAACTAAAAAGCCTACGATCCGATTCTAGAAAGACGGATGGGTACAGGATTAACAGGATTGAATATAAAGTTTTAAATTATACTATTTGCTGTAATACGGCTAGCATTAGGTACAGGCTAACTAAAAAAAGTTCGCTATCCTTTAGTCGTCTTTTATTGTCACCCTATACCTAAACACAAATCATTTTTCTCATTCAACTCATTATACTTAACCTTAACTCAATTATTTTTACCCAACCACTTATTATTACAACAAATGTTAATTAACGATGTCTAGCTATAGTTAATTTGTAAAAGTTAACAGTCCAAATCCAAAATATATATTATGAATCTTCAATTAACAACAGAATTTGTTAGCAAAATATTATTACTGTACATCGGAACTAACGGTCAAATATTCGATAAAACCATTTATTAAATAATAGACAAAAAAAAATCATATTATTACACGTATAGAATATAATTCACAGCTGCTCAAGCGGATGCCTTCACACAAATTACGATACAAAATAACACATTTCTCTCAGACACGACTGAACATATTATGGAGAGCCTCGAAATTAACCATAATTGCTTAATTCAGAAATGGACGTAACGCAAAGATGTTCAGAAGTTTAACTTTAGAACGAGCTTTCGTTCAAAAATGTTCAAAACTGGTTTGCATGTGTGTGTTGTTGTTCCAAACTTGAACTGACTGAACTCGCTCGCCAGTGTGCGATGCGCCGCCGTTGAGAGCAGACGTGCGCTCGGCGTTTACGTGATTGTGATTTTGTGACATCGAGTGCTTATAAGTTTTGTTTGAATATGCGAATTTATGATTTTATTTTTTGAGTAAATAGTGTTGTGTGTGTTTTATGGATTTACTTTGTTTATTTAAATGTTAATGTGAGTATCTTTTTTTTAATTTGATGTTATACTTTTGAACTGGATTGCAAGTGTAGGCTAGACAAGTGTAGACTAAATTACCTATTGCGGTTTAGAGTAACATTCATTTTTATTACTTCCTATCGAACGGTTTTGATTTTGTTGATTTTATTTTACCTTTTCTTTATTGCGATTTTAAGTAAGTATGTTTTAGTTTACAATAGTCCGCATGGTGACAGAGAATTAAGTAATATAAAACCTTATCACCCCATATTTACATTCACACTGTGGTTAAAAAGCACAAAAAGTTTATAACAATTTAAAGCTTTAATACATAACCAATTTGTCTGATCAGTGTAGTATAAAGTAGATTAAGTTTTCCATTTGTCACTAAAGGAAAAGCCCCGTCTATGTAGTATAGCTTTTTTAGGTTATTATCAAGCATTTCATAGAACTTTATACTTCAATAAAAGATAAATAAACAAAAATTTCTCAAAACAAAACTGTCTTACTGGACCATTTCTGCTTGATAAAGTTGTTAACTTAAACCAGATTGCGGCAAAGCTTTATACAAAGGAAAGGGATAAATATATAAATCATATCAATATAGAAAGGGATAGAAATATGTAACAATTTGTCCAGCATCTCTCAGGTAATGGATATAACGTGCGAACGTATTTTTGAGGGGTGTCATTAGTAAGTTTTTGTCTATTACTAATCACTGTAAGAAGAAAATTGCTCTTAGAATTATTTACTTACTTACCTTTAATGTAGGGCAAAGCATAGGGAAGTAAACAATAATAATAAATAAAAGGTTTTATTTTCTTCTAAAACTTATACAGAAACTAAAAATATAGGTGTTTTTAAAAAGTTAACATATATCCACTTACTCACAAATGTCTCTTAAAATTAGTCACTGCTTAGCGAGATTTTTATTGGCGAAACCAACCTTATGCCAAAAACAAAACCGTAAGAATTTAAGCTAATCAATTGACTAAAATTTAAGCGTTTATGAGTAAGGGGTGTGTACTAATCTTTACAAAAGACAAAAGTCTTTGCTAGGGATAACCCGTGTTACTGATTACTTATGTCTCTCATTATATACTTCATTAGATTACAGAACTATATACTTAATTGCGAAGCTATACAAATCTTACGTGAGAAAAACTGAATAAAGTTACACAAAAATGATAGTTTTGTTAGAATAACATGATTTAAAATGATATACTTATCTAGTTTTTGGAATTTAGACGCAAGTGGTCAATTTATAGTACATATTATAATAATCATCAATGACTTAGGCATTATATTTTTGTACTAAAGTAATAAAGTAGTTTCCGAGTGGTGACGGAGTAAGAATACAATTATGTTACCTCCCTTTTTCATCCCATGGGTGTCGTAAAAACCGACTAAGGGACTATCAGTAAATATTATCTTTAAGAAATTAAAAAAGGAAAACTCGAAATTAAACCCTATACCAATCCGTTTGGCCAGCGTGGTATTAGTAGGCCAAGTAACCCTCCGTCACGGGAGGAGGCCCTGCTGCTATGCCCAAAATCGTGGTTCGCATCCCACTAAACAGTTTGAGGAATTTACAAAAATATTTGTCTGGAAACTAGATAATACTTTGTCTATTAATTCAATGTCTTGTAAAATTCCTCGCGACTCAAGCCCGATTTACACATCAACAAGTACAGTAGCGAGTTAAGTAGTAAATTGCTGATTAAGTTGATTTAAATAGATCTCCATCCTATTTTTTGGCAAGTTAAGTTGGCGAGACGCGAGAGAGGGGGCTACTTCGTACTTAACTTGCCAAAAAATAGGATGGAGATCTATTTAAATCAACTTAATCTTAAAATACTACTTAACTCGCCACTGTACTTGTCGATGTGTAAATCGGGCATGAGGGTTCGAAACTAAATGCGAAAGTTTTATTTTTAAAGTAATAAGTAAGTAAACTAATTGTAAAGATATTTAATAAGAAATACTTAGTATCTTTGCGTAAAGCTTGTTAGGATGAGAATCTCTAATAAGAGTAGACTTATAAGTTTTATCCAACCAGTATCGCGCTATTGTGTTGTACTTTAAGTAATGGCTAATCAGGACCGTAAGAAACGATTAATAATTCAAAATTCTAATTTATCATTGATCAATCAATCTACATCATACGTATTTACCTTAGTTCTCAAATAATGGTTTATCAAAAGTTTTTGATTGATGGTTAACGTACTGATATAATATCAAATAAAATGTCAGACAAAATGTCAAATTCAGTATAGATTTTAGGCTTTGTTAACTCACAAAGAGGAGTATTCTGAAATAGCACTATTTCTACTAAGAAATCAGTTATAGCTTGATTTATTTACTTTAGTTGTTGAAAAAATTTATAAAAAATATTAATGTGCACTACTGAAATGACTAGTAATTATAGAACGTAAGTAGCAACCAATACATTGCTAATAAGTTCGTATTTTTATTTAACAAAATAAAACTAGAATAACTAATCTAACCATCTACAGATAAAGTGTGTTAGGTTTGGTTAAAACTCTAACCATTCATCTTAATCAATTTTATAAATTAAATCATTAATCAGTGAATATTTATATTGTTTTTCTGTTATAAAAATGTATTAAAACATAAGTTCAAACCCAACCCTATTAATCGGCATTAACTTATCTGGCTATACTTAGCGGCATTTCATTTAAGTACAAGTTTCCGAATTCTTATTAAAAGCAGGAAACCCATCCCTAGTTAGGCATTGGAAATCATCATAACAGCCCATTAATGTCCCACTGCAGGGACGGGCCTCCTCCCGTGACGGAGGGTTACTTGGCCTACTAATACCTTGCTATACCATTGTGAATATTTATTTAATAATGTTTTTCTTTTAATTTCAGATGCTGAGACAAAAACATCGTTAAAGGTTAGTTCATTTTACAACCAAGCAATCAAGTTTATTGTTTACCATTATTATTAACAACGGATTCATTATCTGCAGTAAGTAAGTCATTAAAATATAAAAGATTTAGTTTGTGATCATCATATTAAGTGAAATTTAACTAATACTTATAAAAGTATGTAACACTTATTTCTATTAATATCTAATTTAGCTAGTTTAGAAACTAGATTATTTATATGTAATACATTATTATAATTTATTATGGACTTGCAAACACTACGGTAAATGAATTGGTGACAATTAAATTCGGTTTAAATCTTCTACTAAGAGAAAACTCTTAATTTACATTTACTATCACATTGTTGACTCTTTATGTGGTAATAAGAAAAATAGGTGAAAAGATAGAAAACGGGATGTGAAACCCTATAATATTATTCAAACGTTAAATTTGTACAGTATATTTAGGCCCTTTTTCTCCTTCTCAGAAAGAACCCCTTCCCTACTATGGGATGGGATGCTAAAAAAATTTATTTTCCCTAAAATTTATTTCAATAAGCTTTATATTATAATTTATATTATGTCCATGTTCAAGATTATGCTTAAACTCATAATAAACCCATATCAAACGTAATCACTAGCACGGAAAAATAAGTAAACAAGGCCTAAGATCTTATTATCATGGTATAAAGAACAGGATAAGAATAATGCCTCAGAAATGTGAGGTAAGAATAAAATTTATTTAAACGTATCCCCGTACTCGGACCAACATTTTTATTAGTGGCTAAACAAAATTATCATAAATCCAATTTTTTTCCACCAAGCTTATTTTACAGACCATAAAATTTTGTATTCTCATCTAAGTAACGTATTTTTATTCATACGTAAAAAAAAATTGCGGGCTTTAATGGTCGAGTATAATAATAATATGAGTTTTGAGAATTAAGTGCGTTATTTATAGCTTAGGATTTTTGTTCTTCTTGGTTAATTTTGGTTAAATTAAAGATTAGGAAAATAAATGTCGTCTTTGTTTTGTTTTTAATGGACTTCAGAACGAAAGGAGATTTACAATGCGGTTGTTTTATTTTATATAGAACTTAGATACATACATAAATGCACGCCTTATCCCGTCCGGGGTAGGCACAGACGACAGAACGCCACTTGTCACGATCCTGGCAAACAGATTCAGCCTCGTCCACATTCATTATGCGAGTCATACATAACTTAGATATTTGATGTAATTTCTATAGGTTCATATAAATCTCATCAAAATAAGTTTAGCTGGTGTTTAGTTTTCATCAATTAAATTTAACGTTATCTGTTTTATCTTATCTTTTAATGTTAACTTAAACATCCAACCATAGATGGATATACGACCTTGGAGAGTTGAAACAGTAAACAATACATTACAATTTAAATGTATAGAGTGTGACAGTTTTGGCAGAACTATTTAGTAAATACGTTATTGATACTCTTAAGTCTCCTGAGAGCTATCCATTACTTATGTCATTCTCACGTAGAGAAACTATATCTGTGAGAAAAATCAACTATTTCCTTTCTTCTTTAATGTAAATTCAACATAACTCCAGAATTACAGAATGCAGAAAAGGATCTACATGGTGATGTAGTAAGAATGCATGGTGTCACCACACAATGTCATCAGGTAGTATTCGTAAATGTCGATTTAAAGATCATCATAACAGTCCATTAATGTCCCACTGCAGGGACGGGCCTCTTCCCGTGAAGGATGGATACTTGGCCTACTAATACCACGCTGGCCAGACGGATTGGTATAGGGTTTAATTTCAAGTTTTCCTTCTTTTTATTTCGTACAGATAACATTCACGGATAGTCCCTTAGTCGGTTTTTACGACACCCATGGGATGAGATGGGGAGGTGACATATTGTATTCTTACTCCGTCACTACACGGATACGTCACCACGCAGATAGATTTAACCTTTAACTATGGACGTGCGGTCTCACAGACCGCTTGCAGTTTCCAAATCGCTTTCTCTTATCCTTCCGCGGACCCTACACGGCTGAAACCTTCAGTAGCTTTAGTTTTAGTGGCAAAACGACTAAAAAGAGTTATAATTGCATCGCCGGCTGCATATTGCGTGAGTAATTTCGATTTATATTTCGAGTGCGGTCTGGGAGACCGCACGTCCACGTTTGTGTAATAAAATTTAACTGATTGTGATTTTGTCTGTTCTAGAATTTTTAGTTATTTTTTTCTAGCTTCTTCATTATACGATCAGCCAAGTACTTCTTTATACAAACGAACGTCGAATTTATCGACAAACAGTCAATCAAAAGTTCTACGTACAGCCAATATGCCTACAATGTTCGGAGCTATAATGTAAAAACTGCCTACAAATATGCTCAAGTTGAACCATTGTCAAAATTATTATGTTTAGTTTTAAGAATGTATTGTTAAGTTTTTTATATTTTTTATTCTTTATATTTTATTGTAAAACTAATGAAACAGACTGAATAAATATTTTTCCTTAGATAATACCTATATAAAGTGATCTCGATTGAAAAAGTCTAAAAAGGGCCTTTGATTGTTAAATGACTAGATTTAACATTAAAATGAATACATTTTAATTTAAGTTGCATCTTTTATTTACATTTTAATGATTACTTAAACTGCTAAAAACAAAAAATGGTACAATACTTGTTTAACTAATTAGAATTCGGTCTTTAAAGATCGCGGTCTGGGAGACCGCACGTCCATGGTTGTGTAACAAAAATATGACGTCCATAGTTAAAGGTTAAAGATACTTAGCTAATAATCATAATTATTTACTAAAGCAATGAAACTGGCGTTGTTAACATATTTATACCTACCGACCTGAGTTGTATTAGTAAAAAGTTTAGGCAGCGGGACATTAATTGATTGTTTTTAATGGATGTGTCTTTCCTTTTTTAACTTTCGTGAAGTAACGTTTGCATCTTATTTTACTCTTTGATTACTTTGTACACAAACGATCTAGAATTTATGAATTAAATTTATTAATTCAAACTTACTATCGTAATTCGAAAGCAACAAATAGAGAAATTAAAACCTGTATCGTCTTATAACATTTCTCACGGCTAGTACTCGTACATTAGTTAATGAGTATCTACATACTGGCTACCTCGGTAGGAAAGTAGTCATGTTAAAGGCTTCCGTGCACGGGGTTGCGGGTTCGAATCCCACGCTAGATAATTTATTTGTATGATTCTAAAATAATTAGGAGCCTGGTTGTTCTTCGTTTTCGTTAATTTTATGTCTGTAGAAGTCCTTACGGCACATGACTCGATAACTAGAGCTGGAGTTGTCTTTTAAAAAATAAAAGAAAAAAAAAAGTTTTAATATTATAACTCGTTACTAAAATAAAAAAATAATTAACTTAAATAAAGTAAAATTCAACTTGTTTTAAAACATAATGTTTGCGAAGACAGGACTGTGCGGAAATTGCGCGTCTTTCTACCCTCCATTATACTTTTGAATCAACTTTACTCCTTACATTAAATAATACAAAACAAGTAAGATTTGTGCTTTTGACAGTACTACTTAATCTCAAGCAAGAGTTTTAAAGATGTTTGAAGTACTTACAAACTTCTTATGAAGTGTTTTGTTAAGTTTGAAGTTATTATTCTGTATGAGTGATCAAATAATAGGATGTTGCTATGTGATATTTTCTTTTTATTTTAGGACTTTGTTTAACCAGCGTACTCCCTTTTTAAAGGACGGCAAGGCATCTGTGATTCCTATGGTGTTGCGGGTGTCCATGGCTGGCGGTGATAACCTACCATCAGGTTACCTGCTGGCTCGTCCGACACCCATTATATAAAAAAACTTTAAGTACTTTCTTTTAAAAAAGAACAGAATATTAGGGCTGACTTATATAAGGTGACGTCATTGCACTTCAAGAGACCTGGCTTATGCCACATAACATTTCGTTTCTGAGCACAATTGATGACGATTTTTGCTACACAGCCACAACAGCTGTTGATACATCAACTGGTATGCTGCGGGGGCGTCCTTATGGAGGGGTGGCGATACTGTGGAGGAAAAGTTTGTTTCGGGACGTCTCAGTGGTAAAGTGTAAAAGTGTACGAATAGCGGCTATTAAAGTATCACTCGCGTCAAATAAATCGTTTCTAATAGTGTCAGTGTACATGCCTGTGGACATTGCGGAAAACTTAATCGAGTTCACACAGTGTCTTAGTGAGATATATGCTTTAATTGAGAGCGCAAATACGGAATCGGTCTACATACTGGGAGATTTTAATGCGCATCCTGGGGAAGCTTTCGGTAAGGAACTTTTGGATTTTTGTAGTGAACAACAGTGGATATGTATAGACACCGAATATCTAGGTATGTACTCAGACACATATACATATTTGAGTGAAGTGCATGGGTCTCGGAGGTGGCTGGACCATTGTGTAGTAACTGAAGAAGCTAGAAAAACAGTAAATAATGTGTACGTAGATTATAATGTTTCCTGGTCAGATCATTTTCCCCTCTTTGTTTGTTGTAACATTAATTTAATTTGTCCTAAAATTACAGTAGCGCCCATTACATATAATAAAGTGCAGTGGGGTGTAAGAAATAGTGACCATATAGAAAAATATCGTTTTTACTGTAACAATTTGTTAAAGCATATTGAATTTCCGTCCGAATTTCGACTTTGTGCGGGTAAAATTTGTAGTAATGTCAAGCATAAGATAATAATAGATAATTTATACAAAAATATTGTAAGCATATTGCAACGAGGGGCAGTGTATTCTTTTAATATGTATAAAAAGAAACGTACTGTAATAGGATGGAATAGATATGTCAGACACGCTCATGGGCAGGCACGTTCCGCGTATCTTGAATGGATTCACTCAGGCAAGCCCAGTAGTGGGACACTTTATGATAACATGTGTGAGGCTAGAAGAATATTTAAATCAAAACTAAAGTGGTGTCAAAACAATAAAGTGCAATTGGAAATGGACTCGTTAGCTTCATGTCATAATGACAAGGATTTCCATGGTTTTTGGAAACGTACAGGCAAACAATGCCCTAAAAACTGTCTGCCTGTGAGCGTGAATGGTATTAGTGACAAGGGTGAGATAGCCAACTTGTTTAAAAATATGTTTATGGTTAAGCCTCCCTCAGCAGGCATGCGACAGGTGCCCGGTGTTGAGCCTGTTAGTTCCGGTGCGGATCATATATACTTTTTGGCAAAGGATGTAGCTTCTGCTATTCAGGGTATGAAAAGAGGAAAATCTCCTGGGCATGACGGGCTCGGCATAGAGCATTTGAAGTATGCGGGCAGACACTTGCCCCGTGTATTGGCGATGCTTTTAAATTTATGTATTGGACATTCATACATTCCTGATGACCTCATGAGAACTTTAGTGGTTCCTATTGTAAAAAATAAAACTGGTGACGCCTCTGACGGGTCCAATTACAGGCCTATCTCACTAGCTACTATCATAGCGAAGGTGCTGGATTGCTTGCTTGATAAGCACATATGTCGCCTTATAAAACTACATGACGCACAGTTTGGCTTTCAGCCCAAACTCTCAACGGAGTCTGCCATATTGTGTCTCAAGCATGCTGTTCAGTATTATACAAGCAGAAATACTCCCGTATATGCCTGTTTTATGGACCTGTCAAGGGCGTTTGAACTTGTGTCATATGATATCTTATGGAATAAGTTAAAGGAGGAAACGACTGTGCCGGTGGAGCTTATATGTTTATTTAAATATTGGTATAGTCATCAGGTAAATATTGTTAGATGGGCAGGTTCGTACTCCGATGAATATAAGTTAGAGTGTGGTGTCAGGCAGGGAGGTATTACATCACCAAAATTGTTTAATCTTTACATGAACCAGTTGATCGTTGGACTCAGCAAGACTAACGTTGGTTGCTCCATTCATGGACAAATGTTTAATAACATTAGTTATGCTGATGACATGGTTTTGCTTGGTCCATCGATTGCTGGTCTAAATAAATTGATTACAATGTGTGAGGCATACGCTGCGGCTCATGGACTCAGGTATAATACTAAGAAAAGTGTCTTAATGCTTTTTAAGGCGGGTAATAAAAGCTACTCAGTAACGCCTGTCAAAATGGATGGAACTCCACTTGCCTGGGTTAATAAATTTAAATACCTGGGTCACTGGGTTGCAGATAACCTATGTGATGACATAGATATGGAAAGGGAACGTAGGGCATTGTCGGTGAGATGCAATATGGTGGCCCGTAGGTTTGCGCGCTGTACTGCTCCAGTAAAATTAACTTTGTTTCGGTCATACTGCCAGACCTTTTACACGAGTAGCTTGTGGGTTAACCATACGCAAAAGGCCTACAATGCCCTACGAATCCAGTATAATAACGGATTCAGGGGACTGTTGGGGCTGCCTCGCTTCTGCAGTGCCTCAGGGATGTTTGCAGATGCACACATTTATGACTTTTATGCAGTTATGCGCAAAAGAACCGCATCTCTGATGCGGCGGGTGTGGGACAGTTCCAATAGTCTTCTGGCTGTTATAGCTGATGATGTCAGCAGCAGTATATGGAGACACTGGCTAAATGTCCAAAAGCCAGCTGCATGTATCGTCACCATATAAATAAGACCTTTAAATGTAATAATATGTTTTCCTATAAACGAAATAAATATTTAAATAAATAAAATAAAAAAAATATTATTATGAGTTAGAGTAACTAGTTACCGTAAAGGACCAGTGTAGGTACTCCAATGTTTTTCTACTTCTATGAGCCTAAGAAAAAAAGCTGACCAATTATTGATAAAGAGAAACGTACTTGAACGGGGATAAGTAACTGTCAGTTAACTTAAGACTACGACCAGTGTAGCCTGTGCCGAAAGTTATAGCAAAAGCGAAGTTAATACCATACCGCGTTAATTTCCCGTTTACCTTTTATATTTTTAATCATGCGATGCAATAATTTAAAAGTTAAGACGTTCTTTTCTTAGTTTTAACCGACTTCAAAAAAAGGAGGAGATTATCAATTCTTTTGTTTTTTTTTAAATCTTATTAGTCAACTTTATCTATTTTACCTACTCTTTTCAAAAACAAAAAATATATTAGTCTCAAAAATCCGCACAAATATTGCCTAATTAACAGACTGACAAAAATAAATTACCTATGTTTCTAAAATAAAAATAAAATTCAAACTAATTTGCGTTTTTATTGCTAAAATATTTTTTCTTTCTTCCGAAAACATACGTGGTAATGTCTGTGGGTGTATAGTTTAGCCATATTAATTATACAAACGAAAAAAAATTGGTGACAGCTTGTCTTCGTAAAACTATTTAACTTCGGGGAAGCGAATCTCCTCTGAGCAAAAAGTTTTGTATTCGAAACCGACATTTTGAAAGGTGGAAAAAATATACACACACCGCAGTGAATATAACTATTATAAGGTACTTTTGTAGACTTGAAAATAAATAAATAATCCTCACACATTCACACATCGCCACCTATTCCCAAACTAAGCAAATCTTGTACTATGGGTAGGTACTAGACAAAGGATAAACATACTTAAATACTTTCTTTTTGTAAATACATACATATTATACATAGAAAACACTCGGACCAATGCACATAACTATTTGCATTGAACGGGAATCGAACCTGAGACTTCTGCGTAGCAGCCATGTAATATACCGACTGCGCCACAGAGGTCGTCAAATATATAAAATATGCAATTAAGTACTTAATGTCCTACTACGGGTACGGGCCTCCTATAATGATGAAGGACAAATTGGCCTACTAATCTACGGATCTGCTTATAGTTTTATGTCATGGCTTCAATCTTTTGTTTTCTTAGATTTTTTTTTCTTTTCCGTACTATCATACAAATAATTTTCTTGTTAAGAAGTCACATTTTGTACCGTATCCGTCACTAGAAAACATATACATTACCTTATGACATTAATAAAAACGTAATTTTAATTTGACATCTTAATACTACCTACTCTTTACAATATACCTGCTAGCACATCTGCGGAACCCAGAAAATTTGTAAAAAAAGCTAAATTCCAGAGCGCTTATTACCCGTCAGGCGGACATGTTAAAACAGATGTTTCCCGCCTGACACACGGGTCAGGAGGGGTCGCCATCTTGAAGTTCCCGCCAATCGTGGCCCTGTCAGCGCCCGGGCAAAATAATTATGGGCTGTGATTGTGAATTGTGTTGTTTCTTCGTTTTTTTTTTTCGAAGAAAAATAAATAAAAAGAGCTCAAGGCTGAGAAACTAAGACGTTGTTTTATAAAATTAAATGTCTACAAAAATACACGGTCATAAGTTTTCCCTTGTTAAGTTAATTTTGCTCGTTTTTTTACAGAAAATGTTACAAACAATTTTAATTGTTAGTTTTGCTTGTTAGTGAGTGATTTTGTAGTAATAATAATTATAAAATTTCGCATTTAAACAAAGCTATCTCCTCCCAATTCAAGATGAGTCTATCATTTATGCTAGGCTCTAGAAACTCGTGTGTCTATACAGCCAAAGTGTTACCAAACAATTTCGTTAAACAATTTCTTACCTTTCATCATAACAGCCTATTAATGTCCCACTGCAGGGACCGTGACGGAGGGATCTTTGGCCTCCTAATACCACGCTGGCCAGACGGATTGGTATAGGGATCTTGGTTAGGGGAATTTCAAGTTTTCCTTCTTTTTATTTCGTAAAGATAATATTCACGGATAGTCCCTTACCTTTATTCTGTTATATTTTTGTGACGTGTACTATATATTTTTTTTAAATAAACATGTATAAAAATGGTATTAGAACAGCTGTCGCCAGCTTTGACTTACATGTCATCCCGCCACTTACTTTCTACTTATGCCTTAGCTGTCACCGTCGGGGTAATTACGTTCTGTGACTTTATATAGTGTAATTTGAGAGCTGAGGGGAGTGAAATTAAGTTTGTTTAGATAAAACGTTAGTGAGTTTAGTTTCAAGAGTCTTAAACTCAAACTTTAAACTGAATATTCTTTTACTTTTCAATCAGTCATGGACTTCATCGTCATAATAAGATTTTTATTTAAATAATTTGAAAAAAAAACTAAGAAATAGATTATTATAATTCTATAACTTGGTAGGAATATCATCAGAACAGCACGTGAAAATTCAAGTGTAAAGACAGGCTTCACGGGGCGAGTATCTTAGCTTAGTATTTTAGTATACCTTCTGAATAAGACCTAAGGTGAACCTGAAACTTAATACCGCAGAAATAAACTGCAATTTACAAAATATCTATAAAATTAAACCTATGTTTAAGCACAGTACAGCGATAAACACTATTTATATGGTTATACCACTTCTCAACTAATAATCTTTCGTATAAAAGTAATAGTAAAATAAATTATATGATACGTAATTACTAGTTAATGATCGTCGAGAATGGTTAAAACGAATGTACCTGTGCTTAATCTTAGCTTAAATAATTATGCAGTATTACCTTGCTGAACGGTTTAATAAAAATATTAAAAGTTTGTCTGCCAGTAGACATAATAATAAAACGAATTGGTAGGTATAGTACAGTCAAATAAGGCTAAAATAGGGGCAAACCTCGGAATGGAAACGAATAAGCTGTAAATTTGCACAAACCTTTGTTTTGGTATACTAATAACTGGTAGAAAAGTCTCATATGATCACGTGTCTGCGTCATAAGTTATTCAAGGTCAAAGGTCACGAAAATCAGTTTTTTTCAATTATCTTGTTTTCTATGGGAAATACGCCATTTACGTCATTTTAAATATTAATACTGGAGTAGTACACAATATGAATAAATAACCTTTTTAAAAGACATTTTTCGGTCCATACTAACCTTTTTTAACGAACATCTCTTGGTCTAGAAGTACATGGTACCTACCCATGTACTTTTAACGACATCTCTAGCCTCATTACAATCATCTATAGATTAGACAAACAAGCCTTGAAAGGCATTCATAGTACACGCGTTTTGTTTTCATTCCCGTATTAGAAATTTTAAAACTAAAATTCCGTCGTAAGTTAATAATATTTAAAAAATCTTATACATTGCGTCTCATTTGCCAATAAAACAAAACATAAATTAAACAAAATTCGTAAGGAATCAATGTCAACGAGTCCGAATATCCGTATAAAACAGACATGGCGGATCTCGTCCCAATCATAGCACCTGTTCCTGATCCCTATTTCATTTTTAATGAAGATGTTATATCCGCAGGTGTTCATCCATATTATGTTGTTTAATTCATTCTGCCCTTTGTTTTCTTATATCGTTTTTTTCGACCGCAAAACTTTTATTTCAGATGAATTTATAACAAAGGTGCGTTATAAATCGTGTCAGTATAACATATGTAGATAATTAAGTTATAAAGTTCTTTTTATATGTTTTTATTAGTATCAGGACTTTTTAAAGTTTTGTAGTTGGTTTTTAATTACGTATATAACAATAGACGGTTGATCGTGGTAACAATGTTATTAGTAGCAATAAATCTTTATTGTAACATAGGTTTTTTAGTGTTTTATTTCTTGTCTTATTGAAAGCCTTTGCTCTGTTTAGTAATCGTTTATATAGTAGGTAATTATTCTAGATTTTTTTTGTTGTTTTAATAAAAAGCGCTTTGGTGGAGCGGCAGTAGAGGTTTCCATTCAAGCAGGATAGTTATTGTTTGTACGATCCATAGATGATTATTCTGCGTGTGAATGTTCTCTGTGCCTGTTATATTGATGTTTGTTGAAGTCCTTACGACACAGGCCATGAACAAGTGCTAATTTGTCTTTTATTTGAAAAGAACACAATGTACTCAATAGATTTCTTTCATCATCATCATAACAGATCATTAATGTCCCACTGCAGGAACGGGCCTCCTCTAGTGACGGAGATTAGATTCCTTTAATTTTGGATTATTAATAACAAATTCATAATAGGGAACTAAATTTTCTAATACGCATAGAACCATGGAACAGGTGAATGCCTATTGTATAAATGCAACATTCTCTAGTCAGAATATCTGAATTTAAAGGCCATGGTGCTACTTTCTCGAACAAGAATCGTGCAAAACACGACACGCCTTACCGTATCTTTATCTACGTCTACTTTAAATAAGTTTATTAAAGAAATAAATTAAATACACTTTATTCAATGTAGACATGTCCATGTATTAAAAAGGAGGAACAAACAGTACAGGTAAAATCACCGTTAATTATGATGAAAAGGTACAAAAAATAAAAATAACGAGCACATATCCGAACGCAGCTCCGCATTTTTTTTTTCATCTTTTTTTTGAACTGACAACTCCGAAGCAGCTACGTCTCGATGCCGACATCGTTTTGCGTTTCGAATTTCGAACCCGTAGACGTTTTCCACTAACCAATCAGTACCCAAACGTCATTTGAATGGGATTTAAGTCAAACCAAATCGAAATCTACAGTGATATTGATAAATATCAAATTCGATTGGCTGTGTTCCTCAGGCAGTGACACATTGGAAACGAAATGAACTTGAGATAACACTCGGGATTTGATTTGAAGTTTCTGTTTTAGGTTCAATACATTTTGCACCTTTTGTGAATAGTTATTAAGTTGAAATTGTTTTGTTGGGGATAGCTTGATCGGCTTGAAATAAAAGTTATTGAATGATCTCTGATTAGATGATTATCAGTACAGACGCAATGGGTCTTGCTCCGCGGTTGTAAGAACATTTTATATGGTAATTGAAATGTAATATAGGCATTGGATTTTGAGTTGGTTATCGAGTAGTTTATAATCATGTCGAGCGACATGGCAACATTGTTTTAGATAATTACGATAGACCTATCAATTTCTTGTATGTTAATAGGCGAACGTACATCCATAAATACGAAATTTTAATTATGCTGGTAAATCTCAAAGGTATTCCTCTGTTAAAACATTTGTAGTAGAAATCGTTAAAGCATATTTTGTTAGATAATAAAATGTTTTAGAGAAAAGAAGTTAGATATAGATGTTTCGAGTGATTGCAGTTTCAGTGGTTAACTTCGAAATTCCACGTAAAACAATCAAATAGTATCTTCAATCCACGAATTATTATCTTCAGGCTGGATGTTATTTGTGTCCGTGATATTTATAATAAGTAATAAAAGGAGTAAGTAAATAAATCCTGTTGCGGTTTCCAATAAAAAAAATATATTTTTGACTAGACAAGAATCTTCAAGACTTGGGTATTTTGTAGTGTTTACTATGCTAAAAGAAACAAATAAATCAAGTACCCTAAAACGTCATCCTAATTAAACTATTCATTAATATAAATATCATGCATCAATAGTAAAACCTATTTAACCTAACCTCAAATTAAAACTGGTAGTCGAACGAAATATCATAGTAGAACCTATTACAAACCAACCTGACCGCTACAAAAAAACGAACAATAGGACAGATGCTCCGAGCACAATTAATTTCATACATCTCTATCATAGGCAATAAGATTTGAACTGTTATAAATTTTAAGAAATCATCGGCATATGGCCGTTCTTTTTTTCTGACTATTAGTATCTACTATTAAGATGTTTATTTACAGGTAGATCTTTTCAACAATAGATCGGCTAGGTTACCACCACATCAGTGACCGATTAATCCATTTCCAAGTAGTAGTGTGAATGTTTTATACATATAGGTAACGACAGTACAGTAGCTGGTAAACTGTTACAAGGGCTATCAGAATTCAGCTTCTGTTGCACTTAGCAAACGTACTTTGAGCTTGATATTTATAAAACACATTGTTTTTCTCCTTCTAATATAGTTAAACGGTTTGTTTGTTTGATCATCAAAGTAAAGCTGTTTAAATTTTAAACAGATTTCATCACGCTGAGGGATGTCAGGTTCATGGGCATATCGGATTAGAACCGACATAACCCAAACGGTGTTTCAAAAGGATAATCCTAGAGACTGCCGGGGATAGATCCCATTACCAGGGTTATACCATACACCCAAAACAAAATTTAGAGGAATTGGATGAAGAAAATAAAATGAGTTCCAATTTAATAAAGTCTCAGTACTATTATTAGAGTCATTATGTTCAGAAATGCTGAACTGTCCTTCAACATTTGAAATAACATACGTTCGCAAAAGTAACTGTTCCACAATATCAAAGAACTAAATTAAGACGAAGGTTTTATTAGAAAGACCCAAACTAGGGTAAGTTTGTCTAACCTAAACCGAAAATTTATTATCGGTAGGACCACCGTTTTTAACCGACTCCAAAAACCGTACCGTTTTTGTAATGACTATTACCGAAAATTTTAGTAATTTTATAACCGGTTTAAGAAATAAGTTTTTAATTAAAATGTAAAATATGAGGTCCCATAGAAAATTCAATAATTTGGTTTAGTAATTCAAGTTTTTATCTAAAAAAAATAAGACGGTTGTTTTGTCATCCTCATAAACGGAACAGGTTTAAGAGTTAGTACTTTAATTAGAAAATATTGTTTGTACACCATATCGTTGGATACTTCTGGTAGGTCCTTATTAACACAAAACCTTCATTAACCGTCGCATATAATTCAACACTAAAATGTTTGACGATCATAACTATTAAACAAAATTGAGACGCGACAGATGGTCCAATATACCTACCCTACTTTTTCTATTGTATATTGTGGCTATTCAAATAGGGTCAACACTGCAAAACATATGAACCTTATCACAACCACATACGGTTTATATTTCAATAAATTTGATTTGATCAATGAAATAAACTTGCGCAAAATTATGAAATTCGCTATAAAAGTGAATAGAATTAACTTCGCCTTAATTTGGTTATTATGTTCCGCTACTAAGGGGGCGTATTTTATTAATGATTTGAATAGAATTTATAGTACAGAAATAATTGGGTAAACACTTTTAAAGTGCGTTACTTCGAGTACTATTATTGTGTAAATTGTTTCAAAAATATACGTTAGGGGTCGAATTTACGAACACGAACTTTAAAGAGTACTTGAGAATGAATTTGTGATGGCAATGATAGTTTTTAATAAATTCAAGAACTTATAATATACAAGTAGGTAAGTATTAATTAATAAATCAAAAATTCATTCGATCAATTATAACTTACTTTTAATGATATCTAAGAAGCATGTGACCTAAATTAAAACAGCCTCCGAATAAATTAATGTAAAAACACTAAAAATAGCAAAAACGTTTAAATTTTCATCAAAAAAGTGTTTTTATAAGATGGCGCTAAACATTATTATTTTAGGAACACGGCGCCAGACATATGTTGCTAAACAAGCTAGTAACGTTTCAATAGTGCCGTGTTTACGATCGTAGTAACAAAAGTTAGATGTTAGACTAGGAGAGCTTATGGTTCCGTGTGAAAAATAAATAAAATGGACTATCATAGCGCATAGTATATTCACACGCGGCGTGAATAAAGATGTGATTTATAATGAATACTTTGCCAAGTTTCTCTTAATTTATTTCGGATTTAGTTTACGTTTTGTTAAATTCAAAGAATTTTTAATAATATTGGATACATAGAAGAGATTTAAATGTTAAGCATACCAGGGTGCAGTGTGTTATAAATTTATGTTTTGATCCGTGTAACATTTCAAACCTTTAGCAAAACTTGTTTTGACTCTGTCATGAGTTTTGTAAAGTAAAAAAAATACATATTATATAACTACTATAGATATCGTATCTATACAAATATGAACGTTAAATCATAAACAGGCATTTTTTCATTCTTATTTCAAAATGGTTGAGTGTACTTATACTTATGCTAATCACAATAAAAATAGATATTATACAAGCATTGAAATCAACCATTGTACAGTATACCTTTACTGAAAAACAATAAAATAAAAGCAAGGAACAACGTTGTAAAAACGCAACCAACTTACATAGTAACAAATATTAACAAATAAACATAAACCCTTTATGGTCAAAGAATACGGAACCCAGAAAATGAATAGTAAAATTCACCCCTCGGACCCATAAAGTCTGTTTACCATCGCCACTTGTCAGGATGACTGTAAGAAAACAGTTTTGCTACCATTTTATTATCTTTTTTTTAAGGGTCCCGTTTAAGGCCCTTTAGCTGGGATTAAAAGTATTGTTACAAGTTTTTATTGTTGTCAGAATTGATTCATTATTGAACATGCTAGAGTGGGCTGTTACTTGTTTATTGATTCAAACAAACTGTGAAGAACTACGCCTAAAACATCAAAAGTTAGATTGATTGGAATCAATCGTTACTTAAAAAAATGAATGAGACACTAAAAACCGGCCTTGCTCTGGGACGTAATAAAAAGGATTCTGACGTTATTTTGCAAGCAATAATAAAGGCTGCAGGGAAAGAAACAGGCTCTATAATATATAACGGCCTCACTACTAGTAGTGGAATGCGAATGCCATGAAGCAAACTCTTGTCCTATGCTAGATATTTTGTAATCCCCAAATGATTCTTGTAAGCTTTGAAGTCATTGCGTTATTAAAATTGATGTTGATTTTGCTATCATCATAATAGCATCAAATAATATGGTCTCATCTTGACAATGTTAAAGCTTATAGAACTTGTTTACATTTAAGATAAACTCGCCAACAGCATGTATGAAAATAAAAAACTTTACGCCTTCATAGAAGCTCTAAAATTATCTTCCTTTTATATTTTTGTAAAGCTAGGATTTCTTTAATGGTTAGTTCCATGAAGTCTTAAGTAATATAACGTTCCATTGTTTCGTCAATAAATGTTTCAGACTTTAAGTATTTATGATAATTCTAGGCGTACTAGAATAATGGATGAATGCCTCTAAAATACAATGAGTGCTTAAAATTGAAATACCTTTACTCACAACAGACAATTCACACAAACAGACCGATTATTTTATTCTATTGTATAAGTTGCGAGTTTGCGGGTAACCGAAGTTGAAAGTTGTTGAGTTTTATAATGAAACTTAATTCGTATTGTACTGGACCTAATGATTATTATTATTAAACTATTGTATAAATATTATTTTTAGCTTGCTAATATTTAGACATTTTAATTGGAAAATAAGTAAATGCTTTAATTGTGAAAGCAAATAATACTATAAATAATGTTAATTCATAGTAGATACTTAAAAAAATAAGTATTTTAAAGGCTTTAATATTGGCATAGCCGGTCTTCTAACCGTTCAAAATCAACATTTTATACAAAGTACAAAAAAAACTAAATTCTTTAAATTGATGTAAAGCTGTTACTTCAATAAACTATAAAATAGTAAAACGTTTCTTGATTAATTTATAACACTTATGTATAATTCAAGCAATAATTTTGAATATTCCCACAACTCCAAATAACTTTCCAAGCTAAAATATTCTGTTCATATTTAATAGAATTCATGTATATTAATACTTTAAATGTTAACCGTTTGTACAAGCAAAACAGTAGCTTCGTTTGATGTCAGTACACAAGTGTCATAAGGTACCAACAATAGGAATAAAAACGTTTAATTTATCTTCAAACCCGATGTTTCCCGCTGTCAAGATTCTTTTGTGTGGATCATTGTCTCTTACTTTACCGCCATGCGTAAAATTTCTAGATATTTCACAATTTATATCGTAAAACAGAAATTTATAGGAAATTTTAAATTTTTAACATTCATTTCAAAATTCAAAGTGAATAAATGTCCCTATGAATGGAAATGTGAGTAATATATGATATGGTATTCCAGTAAAAATCTTGTTTATGTTGAGTACTACCTGAAGCTAATTCAAAGAGATTCTCCAATACCTATTGAACACGGTTGAGATAAAATTCTGTTTACTTTATAATCTTTAAAGTTTTTATGATTACACACTGTGGCTGGATTTACATTTTATTTAATTTAGATTTATATAAAATGTTAAGTTAGCCAGCACTTCTATAAATAGTTACAGATTATAATAATAAAAATATCTACCTAAAGAAACTTAGAGTGTCAACTTACATCATAATATTATATTAGTACAGTGAGTCAACAGGCCTAAGCTAGGCGTGAATTTCTATTTTGTACCAAAATAACTTATTATTTTGCAAAATTGTCTTTAATAATGGATGTACTACAATCTGTTTTTTATTGTAACTTTTATGATTTAAACCTTTTCTCACATCAGTGATCATTCAAATCGTTTTATAGTTGATAATGAAGGCCTAATCATTGCATAAAAACTAAACCCCATTTCCACGTATAGATTTACCTCATAATTACTTTTGCTTCACTACACATTATTATAACAAAACCTGACGTATATAATATTAAATAGATCATCAACACTTCCAAACCGTTTTTATACTGATCGATTTACTCATTTGAAACACCATCAATCATTGCCTTAAGAAACTCAATCTACGCCACATGGTCCGGGTGAGATTTTACCTGAGTAACAAAAAAAGGTGACAATAACTGCCACGCTAGTAAACCAGTGAGACATCTCAATTTATTGGCTACAACTCTCGGTTTGAAAGGGACCGATTTGTTGTAGTTGGAAATGGACAATGGAATTCGGACTCTTATGCCTAGCAGACCTTTTGACAATGCCGATCGAGCAATTTTTTTTTCTACATATTCGCCACATTATCTTTCTTTGATATAAAAATGTCATAAAATTTGTTAAAATGTTCTTTTTCAATTGTTGGTAACCCTGAATAGATGAATGGGTATAGTCCTTTTGTTGTCCAAAAATTAAATTACAATGCGATGTCAAAAAATAATAAAGATATCGATGCTATAACGTTTATTTTATATACATCAGAATTTTGGTCACAGTCAATTTATTTACTAAATTCCTTTGATTCCGCGTATTGGAATTCCTGTTCTCTTAATAAGTGAAGGAGCTTCGTATTTCCAATGTTTAGCTACGGCTCATTGACACCCACTCCACCGTACCCAAATTCTTGCATATAAAACAAACTATAATTCACTTTATCAGTAATCTAGAAGCCGTCAAACAGTCTTGACAACTTATTCTAACGATTCGTAGTGTGAACACCATCGATATAAATATTAGTTGGTGACCGAAAACTTCATCGCTTAAAACCTTTGTGACTTCTTAGAAATTATAGAGATTGGTATCAGTTTTTTCGCTTTGTGTTTCCGTACCGCTAACGAAGGTACCTGTATCTTTTTTGTTACCATCGTAAGGAACGTTGGGGTCTATGTGAGGGACAGTTTTATCGATGACCACCGTATGCTGTTTCGTTTTGTTACACTTTATATTTTTTCAAATGACCATATGTGCCTTTTTATTTGGATATTCCGAACTTTCGTGTTTGTTAGATAAGTAAAATTACCTTGAACTAAAATGATTGTACTACGATAAGGCTAACTGATCAATAAAAGCAACTACTTTTTATGGCATTAAAAAGTAGTATTATGTAGCTGCTTTCATATCGGTATTTGATTTTGTTTATTTTCTGTATAAAATATAGGCAATAATTTTTCCAAAACTTGTATTATAGGTACTTAATATTGTAATATTTTAAAAATGTGTTTAATTCAATTAAATAATTATAAATTTTAATTAAAAAGAAAGGAAATTGTTAATCTCGTAAAACTATAACGGTATCTATTGATCATGTCAATTTAAATAACGCATGACTAAAATATAAAATTATCTAAGACACCATATCATACTTTTTACTGTCTACCAAATAGAGATATTATATACAACCAAACAACATCACAAAAGCCTTAAAAATAAACAAACATAATCGTCTCACAAATCAAAACAGTGCCTTTATCTACCGGTCATGGTCAATAGTCCCAAAAGATAATAAATACTATCTATAAGTCATCGACCGTTACACCACATATGTCGCGGGTTAACACTAGTCCATATCAAAATTAAGATAATTTCAAATGTCCGTTCAAATTTTTAACTCCCATTTTGGACCCTGTGACCATCTGACGGTTTTTTTTTTCAACGGGCATCGGATAGCTCGGCGGCCCCATAAAAGACGCCGGGTAATAAGCTCAAAAATTGGTAATGACTAAATAAAGCTGGTCATGTTTGAGCCCTATTTTGTTTTAAATTATGATTTCATATCCTTCGCTTGTTTTATGATACGTAACGTTGAATAATTGTTTGGAAACCGTGGAAACAAATATGTTTGAATTATGTTTTATAATATAGTTGATATTGTTAGCTGTGTTCTTTGTTAGTTCTTCTTTGTTAAATAAAATGTTTTATTTAAAAGCAGGTGATTATTTAGATTCTTTATAAATGTGTTTCTTTCTTGCGTTCATATCTGTATGCATGTTAAATTAGTTCAGAATGTTATGCATGTTTCTAATATGTTTTACAATACCAAAAAATTCCTTGATCTTAAGGGTTCCATCGAAAAATAAATCATAAATATTAGTGTTTATTTATTCCTTTTCAAAATAAATGTTGTATAGAAAATAGAGAACATTTCCAGCTTTACATTGTTAATGTATACCGTCATGGTCGCAGCTGACATATGTCATAACACCCTCGTATACAGAAATGTTTGTTTCCTCAACATGTTTTGAATTAGTATTTTGTGATTCGTTGAAACTGGATCTGACGGAGTGGATTTAGGCCTATTTATAAAATATTTTTAAAGATTAAATTTTTCAAATATCAATGGAGATAGTTATTTGGATACCTATAGGTGAAGAAAATATTTTGTAAAAAATTAAAATATTTGGTGGTTTTAAACAGAAGCTAATAATTGCTTTAAGTTAAACGTATGTTTTATTAATTTGTTGAATAAAAAGAATGTTTGTTGTGTTGTGTGCCATGACGAATTATAAATATTTAATTGCAATTAATATTATATTAGTAAAACACACTTAATGTAATTTTATTGGTTTTTGTATAATTATATTTATGTATTTGCTTTGTTATATTTTTTTCTTATAAAGCTAATAATAAAATTATAACTTGCGTACGATGGATGATTTCAGATAATAGGTAAATGTCTATTATTTAATTTAATTTATGCTGTTCATGTGAACAATAATAAACGTCATTTATTGTCTTAATTGAGGGTACATTCAGTTGTACCTTTCAAGCTCGTGTCATTGTAACTCATCGAATTTCATTTGTCTAATTGAGCAGCCAAATATTTGCCTTTGTGTTGGTAGTTTTGTCCTAGTTCTGTCAATACGTCATTAGAAAGGACACAATCATAAATTTACTCAATTTTAGCTTCTATTACGATGCAATAGAGTTCAGTTAATCAGTAAATTTAAACGCTGAAATTGATGTAGGTAAAATACAGCATCAATTGTACCTGATCAATGCATGTAGGTTTAATATTGTTGCTTAATTCCGTTGACATTGTGTTTTGCTAATTACCGTGTGTTCAGCTAATTGCTGATGACTAAGTTTATTCTGGCATTTATTATTTTTAATGTGTATGATTATTGAGTATAATGTTCTTTAACATTGTACTAGAAGTTTAGTTATATTTGTAGTAAAGGAAATTGATTTTGAATGATGATCACTTCTTTGTATATTGATTAGAGTAAAGTAAAATCATTTAACAAGATACATAGCCGGAGATTTGTTTATCTTCAACTAGTGAAAAGAGTTGCATATTTACGTGTGGCCTACAATAAAACTAGCTAGGCATAGCAAGCATTCTCAGGTAAACGAGATTTATGTGAAGAGAAATAGACTCAGCAAAAATGTAAACGCTCTTGTCGCATATAAAAATGTACTGTACTTTGTTGAGGAAATATTTCAAAGATGCTTTGCAAGTTAAAACAAGAATATCCTTTGGCTAGTATGATAAATAGATGAGAAAAGAATTTTAAAGCAAATCATTTTAACGATAATACATTTTATGTACCAGACGAAAAAAAAATCAAAAAGAATGTGTCCGTAAAGAACATTAGAATGCTCGCAAATGAAGTACAATATTATTGAGCGTGTTATCCTCATTCAAAGTCCATTAGTATCAATTTAAAAGAATCCAGTAAATTACAAATGGAATCCAATTTAATTGTTTCAACAAATACTTTAATGGAATTTGCTTCAGCAAATATATTTATACCCTTACATGTTTCAAGTGTTGTTAAACTTTTATGAGTCCGTTTCATGTTTTACATGGTGTCTGAGGGTTACTAGTGTTTTTATGTGATTGAACTGCTTTTTGTATTAGCCATTCCTTTGTGCCTGATACACAGAAAATACGTTATCTAGAAACTTTTGCATGGATATTGACTGTCTTTTATGGTAAATTGTCGTTTTACTTTAAGATTCAGTTTATGATCTTGTACTGGTTGTAATGTTAACCTGTTACTTTTATATCAAATCCTAACACAACAGAAGTTGGGCTTACAAGTTGGGCCTCTGTTTTACCTTTTGTATTTTTGTACAATTTACGACATTATACTATCGAGCCTGACGGAAAATGTGAATTAAGTCTAAGATGGTAGTCATGGAATGGTTTTATTCTGATACCATAACTTTGCTTTTTGATTATGATTTTAATTATTGGATATGTAGCAGACAGCCTGGCTCAATACTAAGATTTATCAAAATAAAAAATGGTATTGCTAAAACACATCTAGATGTATTTTTCTTCTGATGATAATGATGATTCTTCTGAGACTAGTCTCAGAAGAATCATTTATGAATCGCTCAAAAGATTGTTCGGCATTCGAATTCAAAAAATCTGATACGGAAGTCGCATACCGTATTCGCCATTCAAACGCGTCAGTCAAATTACTTAAAACGATGAATACATGAATTCATACGTAATGAAGAACGCCGGTTTTTCTATATTTTATGGCATAATTGATATTAAGTAGCTGAGAAAAGTAATAAATGTCTTCTAACATCGTTTTATGGGCATATTTGACGCCCAACAAATGTTCGCATCAACGACAGTGCCACCAGTTTTTTTTTTAATTTGCTACTTACTTTTTATTGAATTATTATTTTTAGATTGGAATGCTATTTCGTTACATTCTTACGAGTTATAAAATAACTCACTTTTGTAATTAACTTTTTGATTTCTTTTACTAATGAACATTGCGGTTTAGTGTTAAAATGGGTAAACGGTATTTATGAAGTGGGTATTATTTATTTACTATCGACTCTAGGGATTTTGATAATGGAAGAATACATTGTAGAATGGAATGAATTTATTTTTCATTGGTATAATACAATGTATATTATACAATTGATATTATCAATAGTTGCAAAACTGTTATATAACTAATCAGTCTGTTCATGTTATTAGAGGGCAGAGATTCCATTCATCATCCTTTTTACTGGTATATTAACATGCTGTTATTTTAATACATTTCATACCATTTCATTAAAAAAAAAATGTTTAATAAAGTAAGTAGTATAGCTAAACTCAATACGAATAAATTTCGTCAAAAAATCACAGTTCTCTATTCACATACCTATCCAAAAACACTTAACGCAGCAGCATCCGCGTCGTCAACACCAATCCCTCCATATTTATCACCACATTACAAGATGTCCAAAACCTTCCAACATGTTATGCCTTCGATAAATCTAACGTAGACGAGGAGATATACAATAAATATCCAATCTAACACCGTCTTCCTGCCCACGCGCATAATTCACAGTGAATTATTCGTATATATTAAATAAACATATCAAGAGAGACGTTTACAACGAATGCTCAAGAAGAGCAAATACATATATTTTGAGCAATATTTTCTAGAAATTTCCTAATTGGACATATTTGCTTAACTACTTAATTGGACGTTAACTTCTTACTACATGATTATATAAGATTATTTGTATTCCATAATTTAGTAAAATATGTGGAAATGAAATTAACATTTCTGGTTTAATCACAATTTTAAATCAATTGCCAAATAAAATTCAACTAGCATCGGCGGCGACTGGTTAAAAACACAATCATCTCTATTTCATTTGTCAAGATTGCTCTTTAATCAAAGATTTTTTGTTTTAACATATTCCTTATTAGATCACATTAAATAAGTCTCTTAAGTTCTCTTATTCACTCTCTGCAGTCCTGTAAGACCAATAGTGGTCGCTTGCCATGATTCAAACTCCCATGTAGTTACAAAAAGAGCAGGACTATTTGATGTAATAGCGTGTTTAATGGGTGACTTTCATATTAAAATAAACAATATAATACTTGACATTTTATTTCGAAATGTACGACAGCAAAAAGTAATAAATAATAAAGCATATCTAACGTAAGCTTTTAATGTCAGCGATAAAGAGGTACAAAAGTTGTAAATTTTGCAATATCTAAAGCAAACGTACTTAGAGTTTGATTAAATATCATAAAAATGCCAGTTTCAAGGGAGTGGGTGTAAAATCTTATTCTTAAGCTTTGAAGAACATGTTTAAGATAAAAAGCAAGATTTTATGATATGGGAAATGGTACATTGTTCATCTTGGGTGGCCATATAACAGGCTTAACGTGATCTTTTGGTCTAATAAACATTTGATGTGTGTTTTGCCAGCCGGTTCTCATAATGTTTATTTTTAATCGTAGAAAGTATAAAATCTACGCTTTTTAAACGATTTAACTATAGCATCATTATGATGAACGTTAAAGTCTTTGTTCATCTTTATTTTGCGCTGTGGTCGTTTAGTAAGAAGCAGTTTGGTTTTACATTCATTCTAAAACTTTTAAAGAGAATTCATTTTTGTAAGTGCATTTTTACGGACATGGTGTTTCTCGAAAACTACATTTTGTTTTGAAAGAACTCTTAAATGCTTCTTTTTTATAACATGTAATATAACTTCTCGTTAAAAATTAGTAAGTATTTTTATGTTATAGCACATAATTTGTTCATAGGTACTTCTTATTTGTGTTTTATAACCCTCAAACTTTGTCAACATAAACAACAAATAAAATGCTTCCAATACACCAAGCTTATTTATTCCAAATCAATATCTTGCTAAATAAATACCATGACGAAATTCCTACCAACAAATTGTATAACACGAACCAATAACAACAAACGTAATTAAAATCCATCAACGTAACTCAAACATAATTAGCTATGCTTTAAATACTTACCTCTGTGTATGTAAGTAGTTCTTGAATTAAGTCCCTCACAAGTCTCCGACTGTCGCCAGTCATCGTGTCGACACAATATTTCATCTCGCAGACATCTGTCAAGGCGAACAAGATCAACTTTGTCTCCAGCATTGGTATTAATTTCCCTTTGCCCTTCTTTATTGCTTGTGATTGGATTATTTCCGTAGCAACTTTTCACTTCCCGAGAACTCTAAAATAATATTCGTTGCTTGAACGCTTTTATTTTAATCTGGTTTGCTTGTTTTAATATCTTTAAGCTTTTTATTTACCACTGAAATTTTCTTGTTAGGATCTTTGTTTAACATTTGTTTTGTTACACCTTTAATGCTATCGTAAGGCTATTGATGTATAAACTTAGATAAAAAATGGACGTCACCCATTTGTCCTTTCAACACTTTATTTGTAAGATCGTAAATCATTTTTTTACTGATGGAGCGTGTTCAGTACAATAGGTATTATGCGATGTAACCATTGATTTTGATAAAAAAGTAATGGTCTTAGAAATTCATTCAGTTTTCTGTTGTCATCAATATCCCATGTACTTGTATAACGTAATAAATAACCTAACTTTGTACATATGTCATGCCCAAGTTGGGTGTAAGAGATAAGAAATTAAATGATAGTTAGATACATAAGCGTTGGAAATACTGCTATAAAATAATATAAATAACAAAACAATTAAGTTTAGAGAAAAAACTTTTCCAAGTCTTGAACGAATACGACGAAAATCACTTAAGGCCCTTAAGTCCGAGCATTACAATCCCTTCGAACTTTTTATACTTGTACAAAAAGTGGCAAGACCAACGCCGGTTGAGTGTCATACATTTTGATGCTACGGTTTTTGTCTTCCCTTGTTATTGCCGAAACAAAAACTGCTGTTGTTCGCCTGTCTCCCGTTTTTGCGCACTTGACAAGTCACCCTTCTTTGGAACTTTAATTTGTCTTGAATAATTACATAATTACACGTCTCGCTGTGATTGTTTTATGTCGACAATGTTTTGCCAAGCGCAATTCACAAGAAAGTTACAACTGTGAGCTGAGAGTTGAACCAATTTGAATTAAAAGTGCCTAATTAGACGATGCTTAAGTTAACTAACTCAAAGCGTTTGTCCCCTCTAAAGAAAATTACAACATAAATCTGACTTGCAAAATTGTGTTACACCTAACTCAGTTTCAAAAAGGAAAAAGTTGACCGTTTCTATAATTGGCTCTTATCCAAATTAGCCAAGGGAGGGATCTTCTGAAATAATAACTTTTCATAATCTTAACGGTACATGTCAAGGGACGAAACAACGAAATGAACTGTCAACTTGGACGTCCAAATCCAATTATTGTTCGGCTTACAAACGCGGGGATTCAAATTAACCTACGTTGTCTTCCCTTTTTGCAGGCCATCGTTGGATTTTGCGGGACTTACTAGGCATTTATTCCCTTATACTTGTGATTAAGATTCATTTTTACTTGTCCATTCTGTTTAACGCTAACAAACGCTTGTGATTGCTTTTGTGAACAGGTCTAACAGTTTTCTCATTTCGTTGATGTTATTTGAGCTGCCTTTTGTATTAAAATTTAATCAAAACACGGTAATTAATACTGACTTAGAGTATTCGTTTCCCTTATTAAGCAGTTGAATGACGGTTGCGTTTACTACGAATTGAGTGCTTTACAGGTATTTCGGATCAATAAAAACAGAATATTTTCAATAGGGTTGGAATTAACGATTCAAATTAATGAGTGCCACCACACTTATCAAGTTTTTACTCTTACAATATTAAGTAATTATTATTAGATACGGCATTTTGTTCAACTACTATAGTAGATAGACTACTCAATTTGCATTCATCATCATAACAGCCCATTAATGTCCCACTCGCAGGGACGAGCCTCCTCCCGTGTCGGAGGGTTACTTGGCCTGCTAATACCACGCTGGCCGGACGGATTGGTATAGAGTTTATTTTCAAGTCTTCCTTCTTTTTATTTTGTAAAGATAGTAGTTACGGTTATTCCCTTAGTCGGTTTTTACGACACCCATGGGATGAGATGGGATGGTGACATATTGTATTCTTACTCTGTCACCACACGGATATACAATTTGCAGTAATTGTACGTTATCTTGAAGGAAATATTTCCTTTTTTTTTTAATCTACAATGAGACCAATATTGAGTTTTTACGTTGTCATTCTAGACATTTATTGCCTCTCTAGCCGTACATCTGGCTTCAAGCGAAACTAACGAAGTGTAATTACAAGTTTCGTCTCCCCTGTAATAAGTACAAAAATATTCCAGGAGTCGTAAACGCGAAGTAACATGAAAAGTTATTACCCATTTTGTGTTTGTTTTTAGTGTGTATTTAAGAAGGATGAAGGCATGTAATTATTGTACACAGTACACAGTTTCTTTATGTACGCGCTTATGAACTTTGTAAAACATTGACACTTTTATTTTACTATGCTGTTTAGGTCGAAACTTATTTCATTTCTCATAAATGCGACCTTTGTGGCGTAGTGGTTATATAACATGACTGCTACGCAGAGGTCTCGGGTTCGATTTCCGCTCAATGCAAATAAAATAATTGTTTGCATTGGTCTCGTTGTTTTCTATGTATAATATGAACGTATTTACAAAAAAAACTTAAGTAAGTTTATCGGTTGCCTAGTACAAGCTTTGCTTAGTTTAGGACTAAGACTGTGCGGAATTATATTTATATAAATATTAGGATCCCTAAATTAGCAACGGAACTGTTTATATTTTTTTCTATTTCTCTTTTCAGTTAAAAAAACCTATCATACTAGGTATCATAATATTATGTGTAGTAAGAACTTTGAAACATAAATTTAACGGACACGAAATTCTAAGCGAGTACACTTTGGAATTTTATGTGCACACATTTTGCCTGTAGTATTTTAGTCAAAAATAAAAATAAAACAAAAGAAAAAGTAATTACCTTTAGTTCACTTCATTTAAACTTTAAACAGCGTTTGCTTATTAGTTGTTATGTCAGGGGAATACAATGTAATACACTCTACAGAGCGTTCACATCATTTGACAGTAATTTACTACTATTATGTCTTATAGATTTGCAACAAGTGAGACATGCAAATATATTCTTAGAAAAAACTAAAATAAAAGATTGGGCTTTTGATATTAAGGCATTCTTTTATTTCTAACTTTATAGTTCTCAATAATCTCTTCATTAAATTAATAATTTGTGGCTACTTTGAAGTTATCATAATCATCATAACAGCCCATTAATGTCCCACTGCAGGGACGGGTCTTTTCCCGTGACGGAGGAATACTTGGCCTAGTAATATCACGCTGGCCAGACGGATTGGTATAGGGTTTAATTTCAAGTTTTCCTTCTTATTACTTCGTAAAGATAATATTCACGGATAGTCCCTTAGTCGGTTTTTACGACACCCATGGGATGAGATGGGGTGGTGACATATTGCTTTGTAGTAAGTGTAGATAATATGCAGATCTATTAATTTGCGATCGAGAATATGATTATGCCGAGACTGTGATGTTCTATGTAGATAATTATATTTATGTCAAAGGGATGTTTACTAAAGTTTTTAAGACACAGGCAAGGACCACAAATCCGAGAGATATCATAAAAAAAATATCTCTTGCTAAAAATTGATTAAATATTTTGTATTTTAATATACATTGTTTCTTGGCTTCATGACCCAAAACACAGCGACCCAAATCTCTTTGGGAACACAGCCAATCTTAATCTTGGAACCATTTACGATAGTTTGTTAGAACTGTGCAAAGCTAAAATGGCTAATCAATCAATCTTTAATCCCCTACTAAAGAAATCAAACTGTGGACGGGGCCGGTGACAAATTACAGAGTAATTGCTTTGAGCTGGTGAAGACAAAGACTTTTTTTTTTCTCCAAATTCGTTCGAATAACTGCGAATTCGATTGATGAGGTCTAAGAGATAAATGATAAACGGATGTCGTTATACGGGATTGGTTAGCGTGGATGCTTAAAAAGGGATGGAATTGATCTGGTTGTTGAGAATTTTATAAAAAAAAAAACTTTTTTGAAAGAAAGAAAGAAAATAATTTATTTTGTTGTACACCATAAGATACAGTAACAAATTATCAACATAAATATTACAAAAATGCACACAAAGTAGGACCTACCTCCTCTTTGGCGATGGACTAGACTGGAATAATGCAAAGTACGCGTCGTATAGTGTCGAAAAAGGAGACATAGAAGATGTCTCCTTTTTCGACAAAGGTAGATAGGTAAGCCTTGTGCTTAAATAAAGTTTTCGAGAATTTTACTTACCTATTTGATCTTAGAGGTAGTGTCTTTTATTAAAATCAATAATTATGTTAAAAAAATGTTCGTTTGAAAAACAGCTTCAAGAAAAAGGTATGCTGATTTTATTAGTAAGTAGTTTAACTTCTAGCTTGTTTTAATTTAAAAATAAGTTTTTACTACTCAACTTTCAACAAAACTAATACCTAAGTCAAATTTTCTTTGCTTGAGTTAAAACTACTTGCAGATTCAACAAAGATTTATAGCTTCCTAATAATTCTCTCGCAATGCAGATTTGAATTGTGAGTGCACCATTAGACCATTAATCGCGGTTGGAGACTCGTGCCAGGTGTGACTTCTAACTCCTAAGAGGTCCCAACAATCCTTGTCGACCCTCACGAACGGGGAAAAAGTGAAAGATTTACGACCAACGATACTTGGCTTTAGGGATGTGGAAGTGACTGAGTTATCGACAGAGCGAAAAATTTTATTTTACCCACCTATTTTTTAAGGAATAATAAAAATAGTTTTGTTAGTTTGAGTTGTACATAATAAATGTTAAGTAGGTTATTTTTTACTGTGTTTACATGATGTTTACTTCCTTAATCGGTTGTTTTGATTTTTGGGTGTTAAAAATACTTTTTCATTTCGTCTTTGCGTAGAAACAATGTGCTTGTTTGTACATAGATATAATTTTTGTTATAAAAACTTGGAAAATTATTAATAGCTATCTATTTCTTCTTCTTCTGTCTTATAAGTCTAGTCTTTCGTATAAAATAGAAATTCGTTTATAAATAGATATTTTTTTAACTACACTAATATTAGTTCTTACATAAAACCATATTGTTTGTCGATAAATAGACACCCCAAATATTCACAACACTATCAACGCTGCGGGAAAAACTTTTAGTAAACGCCTTTGATTTTTTGAAATAGCGGTTTAGAATGTTTATATAGGGTTTCTGATACTCAGTTACCAATAGTTTGTTTTGATACAATGACTACCAATTGAACCTATACCAAAAAAGGAGTATGTTATCAATTTGAATTAAAATATTTCTTTTTTTTAACTTTTAATTTATTGATTATGTTTTTGTTTATTTACTTACTTAACTTTAATTTTGTAAATTAAAATCAGTGTTTAAGAAATGACTTAACCCTTGCAAAAAGCAGTGGTATCATTTGTCAGTAACATACATTTTGTAACAGTAACATCATCAAAAAATGGATCGTCAAACAAAATCCCTTTACTGTTCCACTGCAGTTTCTTCATGGATAGATAAAAACTATCTATTCTAATTCCACACTAGCCATTGAGGTGCTTAAATGTTCTTAAGAGTTTTTTTTGTCCAATAATATTGTACTCTCCCTGGCTCCCAAAACCAAAGACCTGAGACATTCCCTCAATTATAAGTTGTAGTAACATTTTGTATTCTTCATTCGCTATTATAATACAGGTAATTATTTTATTCATTATAAAAACGTATAGGCTAATACATATTTTTATAATTATTTATTATTTATGTCTTCCTTTTAAGTTACTTAGTAGGTTGGTAGTTCAAGAAAATTACTGTGTACATTTCGTTGAAATAGTCGGAGCGCTCGCTAGCAGGAAAATTATTATTAGTTTATGAAACGAAATCTTAATAATTATACTCGTCAGATTCTGAGATGAAATTTTAATGAAGAGTTGTATTTATTGGTAAGATCTCTTTAGGGGAGGAATATTTTTAATTAACAATAAATTAAAAATCTAAAATATAAGTTAGTATATTTTTAGCCATAAAAGTAATATTAATTTTATGGCTAAAAATAGACTAACTAAATGTTTGTTATGATGGACCATGAATATAACATGATCCATCATTTTTTAAGAAAAGTTCTTAGTGTTCCCTACAAATTATTCTTAGAAAATTATGTTCCAAAATATACTAAAACAAAGTAAATACATTGTTTACTTTGTCATATTTCCTCATTTTTCTTTATTTCACAAGCTATGGTAGTTTCACGGGTACGAAAACAAGGCTTATATTTTCTTTTAAACAAACTTAGTACAGCATCTCATCAAAATGTACGACTTTCATTTCTATCGAAGGGGTCTTAGTAGTAAAGTATAACTCCACGGTCTGTGTACCGCGAAAAGCTGTATTTTTTTTGCGAGATAATACCCATTTTGTGAGATAATATTTTGGTTATAACTTTTTTGGATTTATCTAGATTAAACAGCATGTCACTTCTCGTACCTTAAAATCATTAAAAATTCGTTTAATTTAACTTTAGTTGTCAAATTGTCTTACCTATTGTGTGACAATTTAACAACTAAAGTTAACTTAACCCAATTTCTAACGATTTTAAGGTACGAGAATTGACATGCAGGTTTTAAAATTAAATCACGATCATCATGATCAGCCCCGCCCAAAGCTGGACATAGCACTCCTCCAAATATTTCCACTGATTTAAAATGTACTAATTTTAAATTAAAACTGACTCAGAATTCAAAACCTCAACTTATCCCTAGGCCGCAACTCCATCTCATCTCGAAAGCAAAATGAAACTAAGACTGCCTTTTTAACTTTCTCTGGCTAGTGTAATATCTATAAGCGTAGTATTGAATAGAGCATTTCTAAAATAAGCCATTAAGTATAAACAAAAACTAAATCTACTTCAGTTGAAAACCAAAAAAGGCAGTATAGTTTCATCTAGCAGCGCATATTTTAGCTTACACACTGTGTCACAACCGTACTCCCTAAACCATAGCTATCGTTTTCCATACACCACAAGTAAATTCGATTTTCAAGTCCAAGAAAAAACCCCTAAAACTCCCTTCTACCAAAATTTACGAGGCATTCAGCCTGCTTGTTTTTGCCGCATAACCGACCAACGATTTAAACATGGAAATCTGTAGGCATGTTTTGGGTAAAAAGTTTACCTCTACTTGTGAGTGGTCGTAAGCTATGAAAGGTTGCGATTTGATTTATTTATTTGATGGTTTTGTAGATTGATTAGTTTTATCTATACTAATATTATAAAGAGATAAAGTTTGTGTGTTTGTCACGTTGTAATTTCTGGATCTACTGAACCTATTTTAAACATTCTTTCTGTGTGCATAGTCCATTATCGGGGAGTGCCATAGGCTATATAGCATCACGCTATCACTAATAGGAGTGAAGCAGTAATGAAGTATGTTTTAAAAAAGGACGCATTTTTTTTCGCTGCCCAACGAAGTGTGCACGGGTCAGCTAGTAACATGATAAAGCAAATATTATTAAAGAATATGCTAATTAAAATTAACCGCGATGAGTGTAATATTTTTTTGATTTATATATTTATTTGTTTTTATTATATTTTCGATATTTATGATGCCATGTTGCAATTATTAGGTACGTATCTAAATTACTATACTGTTTCAACGTCTAAACTCTTATTTTGCTTTTTCATTCTACGTCCTGTAAGACTTAAACAAAAATGGTAATTAATTAAGAAACCTAGTTACAAAAAATTACTAAATTATTTTCAAATCATAATAATTATTAACTAAAAGTATGTCAAGTGAACAATTATTTCTCAAAACACGATTAAAACTTGGACCAAACGTAAATCTCTTTTTCAATTTTGTGTCCAAAAGTTTTCGTGCTGGCGTGAATTATTACGAGTACAGTCGTAATGAGACTACAATCATCTGTTTTTATATAGAATTGTTAATCCTAAACAATGTCATTATTTTAGTTTGAAGAAATAATTTTCTTTCTTGATATTATCAACGTTTAAAATAGTTAAATAATTATTTTACCAATAATTACTTATTTTGTTTACAGACAAAGACAGACCTGTCTTTAGTTTTCATTCTGTTAGGCATAGAGTAGGCTCTAGTAACAAAATATTTTTTTTAGATAAAAGCGTTCGCTACAGTACAGTAAGTAAAAAAATATATAAGTTTTTCATGTGTTCATTCCGTATCTTACTTATTGAGCTAACAAAAATATAAAATATGTTCTTAGCGAGGCGATAACCGGGCCTATTCGTAGCTATTTACTTTTATGTATATTTGCCTCGCACGAGACACCATGAATAAAATAAGGCATGAACAATAACGACGTAAAACAACACAAATAGAACTACCATTGTCACTAATCTCACTTTTTTATCATCGACGAATCACGAATTCGATCTGAAACGTACGTGCGTTGAAAATCTGTGACCAAGTTAACAGGCGATGTGCTTGAGGTCTTAATTCAAAACGGACTTTGAACTTCAAAAACGGTTAGTTTTTGTCCACCCTATGTTGATATTTCTCACGAACAAAAAGTTTGTTTTCATTACGTTTTTTATGAGCGTTTAGCGCGTGCGTTTGAGTTCCACCGAATTTTGAATCACGATTCTGTTTTTTGATGTTGAATCGGTCAATTGTTAAAGTATGATAACTTTAAAAGCAAGAATATTATTTAACATTTTTTCTGTCATGTGTTTTTATAGATATTAATGTGTTTGTTTTATTTGTTACAGGTAATTTGCTAGTTAAATCTTTTTTTCAACAAATTCGTTCAATCGCGTTTCCGGAATACCATGGATTCAATTTCTTTATAACAAAATCAGGTATGGTTAATATTCATTACATAGCTCTAATTTCATAAACCGGTAGACTTTATTTCTGAAATAAATATCTACTTCGGAAACCTGACATCTCAAAATACATACTCCATTTTCATTCAAGTAAATTTTTAATAAAATTTTCTTCGCCGAGTAAATTTATAACTACCCGCAATTCACAAATTAATAACATGTTTTTAACACCTCTCAAAAGAAAATTAAATTAATACTAAATGTGTTGAGAATGATCTTTTATACATCTTAAGGCTGTAACGAGACTTAATTAAAATTTACGAATTTAATATTTCACATCACCTGTGTATCTCATTAACCCAATTTTGTGATATAAATTTCGAAGAGAGATAATTTCGCGTGAAAACTTTTGTTGTGCATTAAATTTTCTTCACTTGGAGCAAGGAAATTTTAATGCTTGGCATAAGTTTTATGGAGTAAGTGTATTTACACTATGTAGTTTGACCATAAGCTGCAAGCAAAGACTAGTGTTGAAAACGTACGAGAAAGTGTAAAAATATAAAGACAGAATATGTTAATAACTTCAATTCAGCTTTTGTTTAAAAACTAGCCTAAAACCTAGCATCCGAAATATTCTATTCAAGTAGCCTTAAACTCCCAAACGACCATCTAAAGCTCAGTACTCACATACGGTTTTACTCGATCGAGCAAACATGTTGAGTAAAACCCGCGGCTAGGTCTTTTGTCCACACATTCAGCATTCACCTATCGAGTGAAGCTCGCTAGAGTAGGTGCGAAGGAAATTACTTTTTTTATAAATCCATCGAGCCGGCTCGATGCGAGCCTTCGAGTTGTTGTTTTGTGGTCCACACCTTAAGTTTTACTCTGTTTGGAGTAAAACTATCGAGTAATATCGTATGTGAGTACTGAGCTTAAAGATCACTTTGTAATTGCGTTTTATGATTTACTATACTTTTTTAATAATCTTGTTTTATGAAAACAAATTACTATTAAAAAACTTAAACTTGTTTATTAACTTTAAAAGGTTGTTAAAACACTTTGTAGATATTATAAAGCATAACAGCTAATTAAACATCACAGAAAAGATACAACCAATCAATTTGTTGCCCTTACTATTTGTCATCCTGTCATCTTTGAACAACTAAAACAGTCTTATTAAAGCAACAAAATACTTTAGTTACAGTTATGTTCTTTTACTTATATCAAAGGCGTGAGTATTGTCTTTTATTTCATTAGAATATGATGCTGTAGTGAGATAAACGAGCTGATTTGTTTCGTACCGTAGGCGGGCATAATAAGCTGATTATGGGTAATTCTCCACCATAGAATATTGAAATAGAACTTCTATATTCTATTATTGTATCGGCATTGTAATATGTCAATTCAAATAAAAGTAGTCATTCGTTTTCAATTACTTAAGATAGTAAATCGTATTAGACTCTTTGGGATAGTGCAAAGTCAACTTCTTGCGTATACAGGGTGTTGTAACTTTCTTACACGTTTGATACCTGTTAGCCTACAGTATTAGTGACTTTAATGTTTTTGTTTTTTAACACCATTTTTTTTGGCTTTTATTGTGTTCTTGCGAGGAAATTTAAGGATGAAACCTCTTCGGGAAACTTTACTTATCAATAACACGCTAGCTAAGTCAATTACTATAACGATTGTTATATAATAGGGCTTTGAAAGTTTATAATAATGATATTCTCTTTAGACCACACTGACATCAGTATGTACAGCCTAAATAATATTTTATTCATACATTATCGTTACAGTACTAATGTAAGTCCTTTAAATATTTAAGTAAAATACTTCTTTCTCCACGTGGAGACGGAGTAAAAGACGACTGTTGTCACCGTTCTTTGTCATCCCATGGGTAACGCCAACGAAAAGAAATATGAATTATTATTAGCTATTATAATACAAAAGGAGGAAAATTTACATAAAATTCTATAAAAATACATTTTCCCTTATATTGTAGGCTAAGTTTACCTTTGTTATTCGCACATACGTGAGTAGTTACCATGAAAATACTGTAAAATCCCTTGTAAATAACAAGCAAAATTCTATTTTAAAAGTGTTGTGAGAAATGTTAATGTTTAATAAACACTAAATTATAGTTTCTAATCCATCGAGTTTCTCATCGCAGTGAAATGGATGTTTGTAGTTTTAGTTGACATAATGATCGATCATTGTTGACGTTGATAGACTGTGCCTCGGCATCAATATGTACGTGATTTTGTACTTCTACGACTTGATTTCATTGTACTTATTACTGCTTTTAGCCATATTGTGTATTTTTTCTATTGCATTTTAATACTTTAATTCATAAATTTAGTAGGTTTTTAGATTATAAAATTTTAAATCGAAATTCAAATCATAATTGATTGTGATTATTGTAAACTTTTAATATATGTAATTTCCGAAATGGTATTACGATTTTTTTAACTTTATTCTGTTCTTTGGCTTCATCAACTATCGGGCTACCGTCGTCGTGTTCCCAGTCTACCTTTATAATAATTATTGTATTATTATTATACCAATAGAATATTCTTCTCAAATACACTAAGCCATCTAGAATTAAACTAAACGAAGCAGAGAATGTAAGTACTTTGAGTACATTACTTGAAAACTATTCGTTTATAAAACATACTTACTTGTTTAAGTCGTCGCTTTAGCAACCACCAATGCGTCCGGCTAGTTATACTATATTTAAGGCGAAAGTTCCTGTCACTGTCACCTCTAGAACGCGCGGTCTAACGTATAATAATGATAACTAATTTCAGAGCAACCTGTATCATCTTAACAGCCCATTAATGTCCCACTGCAGGGACGGGCCTCCTCCCATGACGGAGGAATACTTGGCCTACTAATACCACGCTGTCCAAACGGATTGGGACAGGGTTTAATTTCAAGTTTTCCTTCTTTTTATTACGTAAAGATAATATTCACGGATAGTCCCTTAGTCGGTTCCTACGACACCCATGGTATGAAATGGGGTGGTGACATATTGTATTCTTACTCCGTCACCACACGGAGAGCAACCTGTATATATTATTATTTTTAAATTCAAACAGTGGACAACGTAAACTATAAAATCTAAAAGCCCGTGTTAATCTACATAGTTGTTGATAAATTATTATGATGGCGTTATGTAAAATGAAACAGAATTAGTAACATTCTTGTTAAATTGGTGATATTATTATGTTCTAAGAAATCGTGTTAAATTTCATTTTAAGAATTTTTGTTTCGAAACTATTATGGCTTACTTAAATACCATTAGTTTTGTGGTAACGTATTAAGAAGACCCGATGTCGCTACCCCATTTCATTTATGTATCAATTCGTCATTATCATCTCACCCAAAATATGTTCATTACTAGACTTAGACCTTCTTCAATCGCCTCTACCTTTCTCTTTACTATGCCTTCCTCTTCTATGTAGCTAATTATCTCAGAGAAATAAAAAAAAAACATTATCCTCTACCCTCGTTTCTGTGTGCCGAAACTTCAAGTAAAATAAAGGTAAATAAAATGCGCGTTAATAACCCGTTTATATAATATTTATAATAATAAAACGCGATAGTTTAAAAGTTATAATTATCCCAATACCATCAGGGTATTAGTAGGTCAAGTTGCCTTCATAACTAGAGAAGGCTTCTCCTTGTATGTATAGCTTCAACTCATGAAATAACTTAGAAAATTGACGGAAATTACAGTTTAGAAGAGTTTATAAAGTTTTTTTTCTTAAAAGCGTATCTCTCCCAGCTTGTATGTAGACGTGGCTGTTAAACCGGAACGTGGGATGTTGTAGTTAATAAAACGTGGGCTTCCACGTGTCTGCACATTTATGCGATGTTTTAACAAATATATTTAGTTATTTTGCAAAAAAATATTCGTATATCTCCTTACACATTCACACATCGCCGTTTAATCCTAAGCTAAACCGAGCTAAGAGTATAGGTATTAGACAGGCAGCTTTTTAAATTTTCTCCATAACCACCCTAGATTAATGCATTCATGTACATGCACACAAAGATGCCTTGAGATGAATTGAGCGGTAATCGTATCCGAGACCTCTACGTAGTAGCCATGAAGTAAAGCCAGTATCGCCACAAAAGTCGTCAATTGTCGTCTTATAGGTGCATTACCACAGTGCGTTACATTCATCATAACAGCCATTAATGTCCCACTGCAGGGACGGGCCTCTTCCCGTGACGGAGGAATACTTGGCCTACTAATATCACGCTGGCCAGACGGATTGGTATGACTAATAAAATTTTATTAAACCCTTTTAATTTCAAGTTTTCCTTCTTTTTACTTCGTAAAGATAATATTCACGTATAGTCCCTTAGTCGGTTTTTACGACACCCATGGTATGAGATGGGGTGGGTGAAATATTGTATTCTTACTCCGTCACCACACTGAGCGTTACATTACGCCACAAATATCTTAGTTGTTTTCTTATTTACCTACCTTTTCAAGTTTTACTTATGTACACACAGCAACTAATCAAGCTAGACACTCATGTACCATAATACCTTGAAATAAGACACAATTTCAAATGAAAATGTTTAACTTGATGTGTTGCTGTGTGTGCCTAATTCAAGCTCATAAAACATACAAGCTGCAATATGTTGTAATATTATAATATGCATTTTGCATCGCTTTCAGAAAAAAAAAATATGCGTTTTTATGTAAATTTAAAATCCATAAATATGCAAAGTTTTGTAACAAATGTTACGTCGAACAAACGTTTTTCTTTATAAATATTATTAAACAATTTGTGTCCGAATTAATAACACTGCAAAGCGCAGTGCAGCGTAAAAATTCTACAAAACGTTATCGTGAAATTAATTGAGTAAAAATCGTTTCTTAGTTCTTAAAATAAACTACAACGTTATTATACCTATTATACCGTTATATACACGTAGTACAATTTACAAAATTTTTGTTGAAGAAATCTTTGGACTTTCTATTATTAGAAACCTGGTCAAACTTGTACACGACCTATTGTATATACTTTACATGACTCAATCAATCAACTAGCCTATTGCAGGCCTTTCCCAACACGCGCCACAGAACACGGTCCTGCGCCTTTCGCACCCAGTCCGACCCAGAGACCTTTTTGAGGTCGGTCCACCTAGCTGGGGGGCGTCCTACACTACTTTCCTTTACATGACTGTTTGTACAATAATCTACTTTGGAATAAAAATTTATAAAATTCGTGGTACCCAAAATATGACCAAAAATTTGCCCAAGATTGTTTTAATAAAATATGTACTTAACAAAATAATATTATATTTACACACAAAAGTATTATTTCCAACTAAATCAATAAAAACAAAACTTAAATCAAACAGCAAACCGATGGCTGTTCGCATAGTAATGGCAAACGTTTCCCATTGTGAGATAGCAACAAATTTATTGTACCGTGTGCAAATAAACAAGCTATATGTTAACAAGGTATGGACAAAACGAAAAACTGATATACTCATATTTATAGGGAATGAAATTGGCGCCTCAAGCAAGTATTTTAGTTGCCCTTTAATTTATAGCTTTCGCAGCGAAGTAAGTAAATTGCTGGCACGTTTTAATGCAGGTAATTGGTATCAGATGGGCAATTGACGGTTCCTTTTTACCTTGAGATGGAAAAAAGTTGATTTATTCCCGCAGTTAAAGTATAAAAGTTAAGTGAGTAAGAACTTAAGATGGGTTAAGCGTTTTAATTTTTATTTTCTGAAGTGTACATTAATATTATTTTAAAGTGAATATTTTATCACCACGTAATTATAATAGGTGTTAAAAACAAAATGTCACAGAGAATACCCCAATTTGTTTGACATTCTGCTTTATACTGTACCTACATATTTATATCTTTGAACTGCGGTCTAGAAGAAGAAACAATTTTATATTTATTTGATAAATTTATTTTAGATTCTTATTTAATAGCCATTGGGATAAAAAAGATATTGATATTTTGAGTTCCTAGTGCAGTATCTCAAAAGAGATGAAAGCCACTTGGTTTCCATTAAAATTGCAGTTTCATTCGAAAACTTTGCTTAATTTTTTATAAGCGTGTCTAACCTTTTCGCCTTATCATAACACTGCCAAGTCTATAGGCTTACCAGTAGAATATTTTCAATTTGAAGTGTATAATCATTTTAATAACAGAAATGTCTGGATACGGTGTAGTATGGTATTTAATGGAGGACCATAAAATACCTGAACAGTTAGTCAATCAGAGATTTCATTAAGCCACAACAAAAGTAATCTTAATAAAACTTACTTGATTACTACACAGTATTAATTAGATGTGAAGTTTAAAGTGGCCATAAGAAATGAAATGAAAATCTGTTTATTGTCTATCATAAAATACCATATTAAAAATAACAATGCGATAAAATCGGTACCTACTTTATGTGGCAAAAAGTGATAATACGGCAAATGATTCTTTTTTTTTTCAATTTATAATTAAATAGATGATAAAAGGTGGATAAGCTTGTGACCGATCGATAAAGGAGACACGGGATCGCACAAGGTGGAAATATTTGAAGGAGGGCTCGGCTCAGTCAATGACTTGGCTGATATAAATCTTGAAACGTTTATAGGAGCATATTTGTCCAACAGAAAGACATGAATAGGATATCATTATAACAGCCCATTAATGTCCCACTGCATTGACGGGCGTCCTCCTGTGACGGAAAGATACTTGGCCTACTAATACCACGCTGGCCAGACGGATTGGTATAGGGTTTAATTTCAAGTTTTCCTTTTTTTTTATTTCGTAAAGATAATATTCACGGATAGTCCCTTAGTCGGTTTTTACGACACCCATGGGATGTGATGGGGTGGTGACATATTGTATTCTTACTCCGTCAACACACGGAGAATGGTGATGTTAAAAAAAGGAATACTAAAGACGTGTTTTAAGTCGTTTTACAGAAACTTGAGACTCACGTGAGATAGAAACATTAAATATAATTACAGTAAACAGTTTCATGTTTCTCACAAGTTGTCGCGTTTGCGATGCCTAAAGCGATATGCATGCAACCTGTCTCTTTTAGTACTTACAATCTTTTATGTGAGACCAGCTAATTTACAGATATTTTTAATAAACATTGGTGTTAAATAAGTAATAACACATTTACCGTGTGGTGACGGATTAAGAATACAATATGTCGCCACCCCATCTCATCCCATGGGTGTCGTAAAAACCGACTAAGGGACTATCCGTGAATATTATCTTTACGTAATAAAAAAGATGGAAAACTTGAAATTGAACCCTATGTGTACCAATTCGTCTGGCCAGCTTAGGTATTAGTAGGCCAAGTATCCCTCCGTCACGGAAGGAGGCCCGTCCCTGCAGTGGGACATTAATGGGCTGTTATGATGAACACATTTACTTATACATGAGATATACTCGTACTAACTTGTAAATCATAGAAAGCTACGACGTAAGCATTGTAAAAGATTAATGCAAAATGAAGAAGACGTTGTAGTTTACTATTTGTAGATGGCGTTGTCCAGCAAATTTTAATAGTTTCAATGGCCTGGCGGCATAGCGTCTGGGTATATAAGATTATGTACAAAAGACACAGGTTTGAATCCGGTCATGAGTTTTATAATTTTGTCGATTTATGTTTATTTTCCAGGACTAGGTTAAGTTAGGTTACATATTGTAGCTAAACCAGACCCTACTCTAATTACTAATTCCAAATAAATAGTTTTTTCTACTAACTTAGGCCCCAATACTTACTAAAATTAAAAAGTCATGCATAGAAACACAGAATTATTCCGTTCATATTTTATATGTCATTTAAGATTACTTTTTTCTTGGTATAAAGTAATAAGCTTTTCAAGTCATACCATACTTTAAATTCTTTTAGTCTCCTAGGATTAGTAAGATAAGGTTATACCTAATTAGTATGAAGCTCAAAATTACATTCATATGTTAATTTTATACGAAAAAAATAATATTGTTCTCTTTTTTAAGGTTTTATATTTCTTTTTACTGTTTTAATAACTAACCAGTTTTACTATATAATGTGACAGAGATTAAGATAACAAAATAAATTTAAATAAAACAACTTATTTTATGTATATTTGAATTTAAAGTAATTTTGATTTCTTCTTAAAAATGATCAAATATTTCTAAGTAAAGGCTTTGGTGACTTAAACAACTTATACTACTTGAGATGTTTTAGAAACGTTTCTTTTTATATCCACGTATTTAAAAAAAATGTTCACATCTTATTAAGCCATAGTACAAGTTCTGCTTAGTTTAGGAATAAATTTTGTTATGTGAATGTGTAAGGCACAACATTAACAAAAAGAATTAAAATACACTCTGTGTATACAAAAAGGTATTCAAATATTAAGTGCCTCAGTCATTACACGTCAAACATATTTCCACAGACACGGTATAACATTCCAAGTGCACAAAAAGCCGGTACTAGACTATTTTCATTCATGTTTATGTCGCAGGACTCCCTGGAGACTCGCTGAGTTTTATTGACAACATAAATACAAGATGTAGTACATGGTATGGCTAGAGCAGGCTTTTGTAAATTGTGTTTATATTATTTTTTTGTTATTTTGTTTAAAATTGCGTTAATGTTGGTATTTTAGGTTTTTATTTTAAATTATAGAATTGACGACCTCTGTGGCGCAGTTGGTATATTACATGGCTGCTACGCAGAGGTCTCGGTTGCCGCTGAATGCAAATCTTTATGTGCATGAACATGATTGTTTGCATTGTTCTGAGTGTTTTATATGTATAATATTTATGTATAGAATACGTGTGCGTACATAGAGATAAGTTTCTCTCAATGACTGATTATGAACCGTTCTTAAACTGAGAGATTAAAGAACTGTTATTATGATAACAGTTCATATCTATAGATAAACCATAAACTACTTTACGTACTTTTATTTAAATATTTTCTTACAAGTTTTCGCTATACGAACAAAACCAATAATATTAAAATATACTTCAAAATCTTTAAAATTTTATCGAAATACCTTCAAAAAAGGCTCATGATCAAACTAAAGTAATTTCATACAACTGTTCAGTTCGGAAAGCAATTCAGAAAATGCAGGCCAATTCAAGAAGTGCACTCACGTTTTGAGTATCCAAAATGCCACTCGAATCGAACCACGTAAATGCAATTATGACGACTGTCGCAGAACTTTGAACATACTTAGCATACGTTGCCATGAAAACGTTTTATAATTACTTTTTGAATTTTGCTATTTAACATCAGCTGTTGTCTCATATAACTTTTAACGTATCGCGTTTCATTATTATGAATATTATATAAAAGGTAGATAAACTCTGCTATGTACCATTTGGTGATGCAATGTCACAGCTTCAAGTCAGTCAGCTTGCGACCTAATCTTCTACAAAACTCAGTATTACTGTCGGTGAAAATTATGTGAGTGCCTTGTTGAAAGCAAGAGCTTGTAAAAGGGATTAAAGAAATCTGATATTGTTAAAAGTCGTCTTCAATTAAAGTTAATGTATAGAACATTACTAAATGTGGTTTATATTAGCAGTGACATTTTATGGTAATGTCTTAAAGGATTTGCTTGATACAATTGCATAAAAAAAGATTTATTTGTTAAGGAGTATTTTGAGTAAAAAATGAAGTTTATTTTAAGTAAATATTGACTAAGTGGCTTCTGCTTTTCAATTAATATTGTTAAGAAGAAATGAAACTTGAGACAAAATTTAGAGTGACTACTAATTAAACTTGACAGCATAATATCTATAGGTCAAGTTTACTATCACTACGCCTAAATATTAATGATAAATACAACAGCATATTTTCATAAGGGTAATAATCTTGACAAAATCATAAAAAAAATCTCATCTAGGTTATGAAAAATAGGGTAATGAAATACAGTTCATAACGTATACTAAGTTTGTTTTCTAGTAAAAATATTCAAAGTTCATACAATCTTATTGGCTTTGAGATATCGAATAGCTTCCGAACTCTACGATCACGTGCTAGATACCTTATAAATTGGCGACGTTCAGGTCTTAATTAAGTCCCTTTAGTTTTTAGCTCGCTGCACGCAATGGCAAGGAGCAATCTAGGTCTTAAATATAGGTATTAATAAGTTTCTGTCTACTGTAATATATGTTTGTGACATGTTTATGTTTTATACAACTTTAATTATAAAGCCTGTTTATTGAACTTCTTTTTTTAATAAATAAAAATTTACGTCTGTCTTTCTGTCTATTTTACAAGCATGACGTTTTAATTACTTGTATTGTATTTTATAACTTACATGATAAAATAAAATAAATACAGGCAATAAGACAAGTAATATGTCTACTTGCATGAGATAAGGCGCTGTCTAACGTTATTGTTTATTACTGAATTTAAAAATAAAGTTTTAGTAATTTAAAAAAAAAATAGAAATTTAATCTTAAAATATAGCTAAAACAATATTATTCAGAAATATCAATTTTTTTTTTTAATATTCAGTAAAATTACATAAAACTTTTACAAACTTTCAATTACTTAAACCACAACATAACATACACTAACTATGTTCATACACTAGCAATACCACTGAATCACTATCTTAAATTGGCGACTTAATTAAGTCAGGGGATTCAGTTTTTAGACCGTCTTGCATGGCTCGCACGCCTCGTCTGTCTATCTAAGGACGCGTGACTTCCTAGAAGATGTCGCCTTAGATTTATGTAGGTCACCACCGGTATAATACCAGTTATGTGACGGAACCTCAGTGTAAATAAATAATATATCGCTACTGCATGTTAGTTTGGCTTGTTTATTAGCTTGACTTTTAAGGTGTTTGTTTTAATTGAATTTTGTTTATCGTTTAGGATCAAAATGTTCATATCAATATAAGTTAATATAGATATAAAGATCAATCAATAAAGATAATCAATATATTTTATTACAAAACAGCCTGGGTGGCGTGGCGACTCGCGTACAATAAGTAAAGCCCGATTTACACATCGACAAGTACAGTAGCGAGTTAAGTAGTAAGTTGTTGATTAAGTTGATTTAAATAGATCTCCATCCTATTTTTTGACGAGTTAAGTTGACGAGACGCAAGTGGGGGGCTACTTCGTACTTAACTCGCCAAAAAATAGGATGGAGATCTATTTAAATCAACTTAATCTTAAAATACTACTTAACTCGCTACTGTACTTGTCGATGTGTAAATCGGGCATAAGACGCGATTTCGAATCCCAATACTTACTCCCAAACTTTTTTAAACAAAAGTTGTGCTAAAGTTTGTTTGTTGTTTGTGTTTAGTTGTCATGATTGCTAGGATGGAAAAAGATTTTATAGCCTTAATGAATGACATTATCATAACAACGAAAAGCCTGATTCTGATATTTTATTACATGAAACATGCTTGCTAACTGAAAAACTATTAAAAGACATACTTAACTTTAAAAATAGAAAATATAAAAACTTTTTAAAACAAAACTGAACTTACGAAAGAAATCCTGGCACATTTTAAATAAAATAATAATAAAATAAATATAGACATCGACAGCCCACACACTGGATGAGACGCAGGGAAAATTGCTCTACTTATATTGATTAACGAACGTTCCATCTCAATAAACTACGCTAATAGAGCAGTATTTATTGATGTAAACATTTTCTCAAGACGAAGAGTGTTGTCTTCCTTCTGTCTGAACGAAGTTAGTTCATTTATAAACATGCGTTGATTTTTCTTTATTCAGCTTTTACAATATACCTACAAGATAAGCTCATGTGGTAACAATTTCTATTTTCAATTAGTCACAACATATTCACCTTACTACTTATTAAATGTAAAATGTCACTAAAATATTATTATACAAAATAAGGCAAGCTCAAAACAAACTTAAACGTCATACAAAAAAAATTGGAAGCACACAAATTCTCACGCAAAATTAATTCTTTGACTCACATAAAATATATATTTATTATGCCGTTTAAAGCTGTATTAACTCCAACACAGGTATCCTAAGGAAGGAAAAAAATAAAGAAATTCGTTTCCAAAAACAATTTTATTCTATCAATCAATCAATCAACTAGCCTATTGCAGTCCACAACAACCTATTACAGTATTCTATGTAACTCTTAAAATAATAACTTCTCTACCTTTAAGCAAAACATGTTTAAGTCACGAACAATGTTCAGTGCCATAAATAAAACAGTTTTCACGGCAACGTATAAAAACTGGAGAGATACCAATATATTTGGCGCACGCCTTCGGCCCTCAAACAAAACGTTGAACTCAATATGCGCGCATAGAATTGTTGCCAAGTCTCCCCCCTCCCTTAAGGGGTGACTAGGTCTGGTAACGAATACCGAAGGTTGCCAGAGACTCTTGGCAAATGCTTGGCAGTAACGGATATGTACTTGGAACACCGACTACAATTGGAATGTTCACCCTATTTTCGGGGAGAATAGGGGAAATTAGGTTAGTGGGCTGTTTTTTCTTCATATCTTTTTTGACATGAAAGTGTTATGATTATGTTGATATCTTTGACATCATTTTTTTTGTTATTAATTTGTTTTATTTAAATTATAAATCATTCCATAATTATGATGAAATCTTGTCTGTTACCCCCTTACTCATAAACGTCTCTTAAATTCAATCACTGTTTAGCGAGATTTTATTAGCAAAACCAACCTTATGCCAAACAAAACCGTAAGAATTTAAGCTAATCAATTGACTAAATTTTAAGTGGCGTTTATGAGTAAGGGGGTATATGTCTGCTTATTACGTACTATTTTGTATAAAACTGGTCAAGAATTAATGCACCACCAGGGTTGAGTAAGAGGTTTCTAATAGAAAGCATTTCCTACAAAAGTTTTAAGAAATAATAATGAGTGGCTTCTTTTTAACCGACTTTAAAATAAGTATTATTAAGTTGTATTGGCTTCGTATTTTTAATGTTTTTTTTTCACTATTTATACAGTATTTTGAACACTTTGATGAGTTCAGTTTTTTAAATTACAAAACAATGGCTCCTTTTTACATTATTTAGTAATTAGTAAGAACCAGAATGTGTATCGTAAAATAACACGGTAATCCTACTATCCCTCAGAACAACGTAGACAGTAAACATGAATAACCTCTATTAACACAACGTTAACAGACCAAGGAACCAACACACAATGCCGACATTTTAGCCCCTTGTATATATTTGAGCGTTTCCAATGTTATACGAGATTGTTAGATTGTCGTGTGTTTTTGTCAGAAACAAAAATTATAATTGCGGGTTTATATACAGGTATCAATTTATTATTTCTGCATTTTTTATATTATTTTCTCCAAATTATCAACTCCTACGCTAAGGTAATGAACCATTTGTCGCGGAGACTTAGAATTAACAAATACAAAAAAAAATATGCGTAAGATAACCAGTTTGTGTATTTTACAAAGTAATTATGTTGCGTTGAATTCTATTATAAACTATTCTCCTATGAACTTAATATTCAAATGCCAGTCAGATAACTAACTAACCATAAACTACTCCATTACGAGGTAGCACTAGAGCATGGTGATTTGCTTGTGATTTATGTAAAAGAATACTCTCCAATGTTTAATTCATGTGCTAAAAATTAATACCTGTATTATAGAGATTTACAAACAACAATTTGAGTAACTAACTAACACACAGAAGATTAGCCTGAAAACAAACATTATATTGCATTGTCGTGTAATGCAAGACAAATGCGTAGATATTTCTCGTATGACATTGGAAACAAACACTAAAGCTTTGTTTACCGACTTGTTTGCACCGGCGTTAGCTGCCGGACTAATGGCTCACCATCCTTGGTCCAGCTTAGTGCTAACAGTCGACAAGAGCGGGTTACGCTGAGAAAATACAGCCTTTTTTGTAAGGACCACCTAGTCGTCGGTGCCTTTGCTCGAAACTTTCGAGTTCATGGAAAGGTTTTTAAGTTGAAGTATGTGGAAGCAAGTGATTTTTTTGTTTGCGCGATTCAGAATTAATGTTTTTGTTTTAAGAAAAGAATTTAGGTTATTTGAACGGCTTAATTGTCACCAGTATTTAAGAGTGATTTAAATGAAATTGGATCTCAAATTAAGATGTTGAATTTAAATGAAGAATGTTTTTGTGTTCGAATTTCGTTTGAATTTTGACAAAAATGTTTGCTTCGGGTATTTAAGGTATTGTTTCCGTTTAAAAGTTTCTCTAATACAATTTGTCTTTCTTATAAATTAAAAGTAAGCGTACCTTATTATTTTTCTGTGGAGGTAAAGAGTAAAAACACAAAATATATGCTTTGTTATATTACTCACATATTTACATTATACTTTTTAAACTAAGCAGAGTTACAAAGCAGAGTACTATATATATTTACTATATAATATGCTTTGTAAATAAAATATTACGTACCTACACTTAAGAAAACACTCAGCCAACTAAACATTAATAATTATGTACTTACATAAAGTTGTTTTTGTGTAAGTTTCCATACGTCCCTAAGTCCTAGTCTCAATAGTACATTATTAGTCTATTACGATACAATCTTTTATACAATGAAATAGTAATTTGTTATCACAATTGGCTACATAATGTGAGTTACGTAGAAACAGACAACATATCTTCATAAGAGGAAACTAATTAACCGATCACGAACATACGACGGATTAATGTTATTACATTTATACGAAGGGTGAATGTACTATTGTAGTCTTATGGGAACACGAGATTTTGCTCTTTTATTAATACTTCTAATAGTGTGAGTAATTATTTAATGTATGTGCAGTTTTGTAAAGGTGTATTGTTATTAATTTGATTGGAATATAATTGCTGTGGACAGCTGCTTTGGTGCGGTCACGAGTTGTATTTTTACCTGAGACAAATTGTGCGATCTACTTATTTATTGTTCTGAGATTGCAGTTTTGTGAGGTTTTTTATTTGAGCGCTAGTCCTAATCCTTTCACAAAACAGTGAAAATACTTTTTTAAAATCGACACCGTACATAGCATTAATAACGATTGAAGTGATATTTACACAGAATTTTCAAATTACTTAGTTCCGTGGTAATAAACATTAAACATGAAAAGAAAAGTGCAGTTAGAGTCAGTAATAAAAGGCGTTTATGAAGAAATAGTCTAGACCTTTCCCTTGTATTCGTAAGATTCTGTTAAACCCCACATCACATAAGAAACCTTTGCTTCTGGCAGATGTTGGAAACATTACTGAATATCTTAACTTCCAGTTTAATATCACTAACACAATCAAATTTCACACATAATCGATTACGTCACACATTTAACAGCATGTTACAATACAAACATTGCGATACAAAGGCAAACTAATCATGTTTTCCCTATTTCACTAAGTAGTACTAAATTAATTAAATGTATGCTTCCGCTTTGTAATACATAAGAGCCTAACTATACACTCTGTTGGATCTTGAATTACATTGAACCTATTTGATACGAACCTCTTTGATCTTACAAATCTATTATTATGTTTCTCACACATTGACATAACGCCATCTAGTGGGGTAACCAGAGTTTGTACTTTTAAAAGTCGAATCCTATTAGAAATTTCTCAAGTATTATGTCTAAAAAGTAGTATAAATTAATGTTTAACTCTGTACCAGTGAATTTGGCTAGCGTAGTCTAGGCCATGTCACTGGAAGACTGGACCATTACGGCCAACATATTTTTTTGTTTCATATGTAAAAGACATCTTCCGCTCTACACAAAGGTACAAATTACTTTTAAAGACATGAAATTACGCTCACAAAGATCATCAAGGCTCGAGACAATTCCTTACTAATCGAATATGTATTTATCTTCCGTAGGATTCATACCCGCAGCCTCGTGCAATCCCAAACATGGCCGATTTCTCACCTAGGCAGTTAAAGAAAATATTACTGTACCTTATCCCAAATAAACGCTTCATTACTATAATGCACTTAATTAACTTAAAAATTACTTACAAAAAATAATGTTTACCTTATAATTAAAGAACGGAAACGTCTATTAGAACATCCTATGGCTCTTTTGTCGGTTTAAATAGTTTACGTAAATATACACTAGAGTTTAAACAGTATATTAACTTAAACTTTACTTATTTTGTAACTAAGTTAACGGTCTAAGCTTGGTGATGGTGTGAGAATTCATGGTGTCATCACCGAATCTCATACTAAGAGTGTCGTTGATTATCGGAAAAGTTCGCTGATCTCTACGAAAGAACTGACAAAAATATTTTTTAAACCCCTTGAGATAAATATTACTAGTGGATTAAGGGAAATCTTAAACAAAACCTTATAGGTATAATCAATGCATAAGCCCATTAATTTCTGAATATCTTAAATCATTTTCAAATATTAAAATCGCTAAACATAACAGTATCATTACAGTTACTAATATTGTATTGCAGTTATGAAACTAACATTACTTTATATTTAGCTAACCTTACAACCTAACACGTAGTTCACAGATCAATAACATTTAAATGATAGAAACCATGGTAGATTTGATTTAAAAAGCTAGTAAACAAACTTCACGTTGTAAGAAACTTAAGGCAGTTTTTCGACTATAGTATGTAGATATTTATAAAACAACGTAATTATACAGAAGGGAGAGCTAAAGAAAACTACTACATTGTTGTTCCGGAAGGGAGTTACGTAATAAAGGACGAAACTTTATAACAAAATACATTTTAATATTTATTTATATCTAAATAATATTTACTTTATAATTTGCTTTCAATACCAAATGATTAATTCTAAAGATGCGTAGTGAATTTTCAATAACTTTCTTATACAAACTTTTAATTCAATCTCTATTTGTATAAAATACTCTACCTTTTAGATACACAGGTAACATTTGTTAAACATATTCATTTACCAACTGTAGCTGGCATTTTAATTGGCACATGTCTGCCTGAGAAGGGAGAACATGCAGCAAATTATATGAGCTGCCAATATGTTAAACAAAACAAGATCAAACAGGATTTGGCGTACCCCAAGGCACGCAACTAAGGATTTATTATGATGTCTTCGTGTAATAAACTTAGTCTAGTGTGGGTAGCAAGCTATTACAAGTAAACCTGCGGTATCATAACAGCCCATTTATGTCCCACTGCAGGGACTGGCCTCTTCCCTCGACGGAGGGATACTTGGCCTACGAACGCTGCCCAGACGGATTGGTATAAGATTTAATTTCAAGTTTTTCTTATTTTTATTTCGTAAAGATAATATTTACGGATAGTCTTAGTCGGATTTTACGAAACCCATGGGATGAGGTGGGGTGGTGACATTTTGTATTCTTACTCCGTCACCATGCGAAGGATTATAAATATACAAGTGATTATTACTGATCACACACATGGAATTTTTAAAACCTTTTTAAAACTAACTTTTGCAATTGAATCGCCATTTATATAAACTACTATTTTTTTTTCGATTCTTAAGCAACTAGGGATTTACTATAATGTCTTCGTGTAATAAACTTAGCCAAGTGATAGTAGCTAGCTATTAAAAGCTACTCACTTATTGTGCTTGTACAATGATCCCTAGTTCAATTACAACTTATTGTGCTTGTACAATGATCCCTAGTTCAATTACATGGTTAAAGACATAATAGCGGTCTTGCCTTTTATTCATCTAATGATCTTAAATTTGAATTAAGTTGAATAATGTTTCATTTAGACTACATTTAAAATAAATTAGTTACTATTTGTAAGTTACAATAATTGTTTCTAAAACTGTAACAATGTAGATGCAATAAAATAGGATGTTAAAAAAGCCATTTACCACAATAAAGGCACAATGGACTATTACTAATTATTCTTAATTTCTGCATTTTCAAGTAAATTATAAAATAAACAAACACAAAAGAGATCATAATATAATAATTTTGAATTACGTATTTAAAAATAAATATTTTTTTTATTTGGATTTGAAAATATGAAAGCTCTAATTAGTGGTGGAAAAAGCCATATGGATAGCTAGATCGCTATAAAAATATCAAACCTCCTAAAATACGACTATTAATTGTCTATCAATAGGTACTTTCATCCAGCAAGTACTTTTTCCCAAGAAATTACCTTGTTGCCAAAAATAAGCTACCATTTTTAAAATAATCGTGTAAAACAATATTTTTATTAAGTGCCTAAGTGTACCGTCTGACCTAAATAATAATATTATAAATATGCTCCAAGAACAGAGGTATATCTTCCCTCTTGTAAGTATATCCTTAATGGCTTAGATATTATTATAATAATGGAGTTATTCAATTAACTAATGGATGTGGCGGATCCTCAATGTCAGCTTTCCGAGAAACGCTATGAATTGGGAAAGAAAACAAATGGAATATTGAGTATATTATTAAAAGTTGCGTAAAGAAAAAAAAATGTTATCTTGCTTTGTCAATTTTGTAATAATTGAGTATGTTTAATATTCATAGGAATGAAATTGCTAATGTTGAAAATTTTGTGCGTAAATGTCGCAAAGTAGAAACTCCTCCAGTAACTAAAGAAAAATAAGTTTGTTTTAGTATAATGAAAATCGACACAGGGCAATCAATAATTCTTCTTAATAGAAATCCCTCAGTCGCCTCTAGACATCTTCAGAACAAAATAGGATGACGACTCTCTATATTTTAAGTCTGTGACCACATGGAAAAGATTTTTTACAAATATTTAATTATATACTACATCTTATAATCATAGCTAATGCTATAGATAAATAACACTTCACTCATATTTCCGCTGAGAAAGCTATAGAAATCCCCGTTCAAATTCTGATCGATCCGCACACACCCAGTAACCGTTACACTATAATTCACGTGAGAAACTCTATAGAATGGGTTCGTTAAGTCCCTTAAGGGCTCTTGTTAAGTATTGTATCGGCGTCGAAGTTCCTCTGACAGGCCATCGAGTGGCCACTGAACACCAAATGTTAATGAGACGTTGAGTATTATGAGTTCAATCGTGTACATTGATAGATCGCAATGAATGTGCAAAAAGTAAATGTGTTACAAGCGAGATATGTAAGACATGAGAAGAATATTGAGAACTTGGTATTATTGATATCGAGTATAATTCGTAAGAGAACTTGTTAAGAAAATGTAATGGATGTTTTAATATTGTTTTTGATAATTGTTTAAGTATTCAATGATTTCATAAATCCTATCAGAACTGTCCCTAAGGCAAGTGTTGGTTTTAATCTTTACAAATGAAAGCTTTTGTCGCCTGAATCGCCTGATGAATATTATAATGTATTATATAGGAATATATACTTATATAATTGCCAAATACAAATTATTAAAATATTTTATCGGCAATCTAAATGAATATCATAATAAATTACAATATTTACTTTTAAATTTCTATAATTCTCTGCTTAGAAAGGTACATGAAAGTCTTCATAAATTGCACCAAAGATGACTGTTTTGTATGCCATAACACCTCTCAATATTTTATTCGTTGAAGTTGGAGTGTTATCTGACGGTGTTGACCCTACTGACCTCGCAATCTTGTACCTCCTTAGAAACGCCTTACGCATGCATAATTGTGTGCCCATGGCACAACTCTATCTACAACATTTGATTGAACATCCGTATGATATATTATGGGTCAAACACTCAAATTTGATCATAGATATTACTGTTATTTTATGGTTTATTGAACAATATTTCACTGCAAATTCTTACCAAAAAGGGGTACATTTCTTTAGACTTATTTTATAAACTTTCATAAAGAGATGATCTTCGAATCCAAGTATTTATTACATATTTTTAAGTAAGTACCTTATAAATAAGGTATAAATAAAATTTAAATACAATTATTGGCCACCACTCAAGCACGCTCAAATCAAAATTAAATATCAAAAACGTTGAACTTTAAACTTTCGAAACCACTTCTCTGACGGACACATCAAGATAGCGGTAGAATACCAAGTGCATGGCATAGAACCCCGTCCATCCAATTTGATACGATAAAAAATAAATTAAAATAACCAGAGAGTGTGGCACCTGATGATATCGATAGTAGCCCCTCATCCATTGTGTTCTCCGAGACGGTAGGCTCTAATTGAGGTTGCTTTCTTATACAAAATGAAGTGTTAGTTCTTCTATTAAATAATAAGTAGTTCGATGTCAGTGTAAAATCGATACGTTGTCCGTCAGATAAGAAATTGAACTCGACGCTAATAGCTTTTTTGATGTACATTTTATAAATAAACATGTTTTTGTTGTTGCAGATAACTTAAAAGAAGACTGCGTATGGCCGAAAGATACAATAGGGGTCCAATTAAAGCGTCGTCGTACGCTATTTGGACATATCAAAATGGTTTCAACAGAAACGACCAATATAATCAAGTTCGTGACTTAAATACGGACAGTGGTAATAAGAAACAAAATGTGCTTGAAAGTGCAAAGTCAAATAACGAGATATATAAAGTCACAGAGAGTGCAGTTGATAGTGTTATAGCCCATACAGAAACTATTGTAGATGAAACATCGGAAGATGAAGAAATCAGAAAGAATGTATGGAGTGACGTGGACGACGAACTTTACATAGCGAATTTAATAAAAGAGAGAACTTCAAATGAAGTGAAACGTGAAAAACGTGATACTAGTGATTATTTAAGTGATAGTGATATCAGTGAAAAGGTTGTGAGTAGTGTTAAGTTAGATTACGCGATGTGGGAGATAGAACCCACTGATTTGACGGAGTGTGACTGTCTTGGACCACCGCCAGAGTTTTTACTGCCGCCTCCGCCACGACCTCCGTTTCTTCAAGCGGAATACTACTGTGGTGATGATCCTATTCCTGATTTGGAGACCTGCGACACGGAACCAGTAAGCTTTTACTACCTTTTAATACGAATAGCAAATATACTTAACATTAAATAACTTCACATCCGTAACCTACCAGTTTCTCGTAATGATGTTTGTTTTATCAGTTTTAATATGTAAACATTAAGGAAACATATATTTTATCAAATGAGACCTAATCTCCATATTATGTAGTTACCGTCTTGTATACTGTTCCGCTATAAATAAAATATGTCATTCGTTTAATTAACTATAAAATTATTACTTAATAATTAATGTTACTTTAAGTCCTTTCTTAACAATTTATTGGTTTTTTTTTAATATAAATTAAAACGTTATTATGTATATTTAAAATATTGACCATTAGGACCAATGCGAGACTGCTTAAGTGTTGAAAGAGACTATGACACAAGCCCTTTTACTCGAATAGTTAAAACAATGATTGCCAAATTAACCATTTTACGTGTCGACAATCTCGTGGGTCAACTAAATCGCTTGTTTTTTCCGCCTTTCTCAAGATTCCTGTCATGGCAAAACTATTAGTTAAGAATCTCTTTTTTGTAGTCCTCATTAATAAATATAAAACTAATGTATTCATAGTAGTAGGCAAATCACATAGGAATATTCTAAAGGAATTATTAAACTAACTATTTAAGATTTTATTTGTTCATTGTCTTTCATTCCCGTTCATAGAATGAATGAGCTTTCTTCCCGTTTCTTAAAGACAATGGACAATACGTGCGAAATTGTTTGCTGCAATAATGGTTCAGTTATAAACAGTAACTTAAAATACTTTGACTTTAAGTATTTTTGAATTGCGTTTTCGTATGATAATAGTGTCACTTCGGTAGTAGTAAACTGTCACTTCTTTAGGTTATTGAAATAGCCTGCATGTCAGAAACTGTATATTACCATTTGAAACACATGTTTATTAACAATACACAATATTTAGTACCTCTGGCCTGTTTGATTAAGAGTAGCCTAAGCTGGGGAAAAAGGAATGCCGTCTCTGCACTTACACTACACAATGCATAAAATTTAAAAATAATTAATATAACCCGAAAACTAGATCAGCTTTGTAGGCCAACAACTAACTGCAGCTTTTGCGGGATCAATCGAACAAATATATTAATATTAACGGACACAAGGCAAATCCCGACTTAAAAAAATTAAATTATTTGTATATTGCAATTAATAATTCATTTTACGTGGGTTCAAAAACTAAAACATCATAGACAGTCTTAACAACTTTAACTAGTTCCTCATTAAACCCACTCACACATTTGTTTCCCTCATCTATTTTGTATATATTTATCTTATTTTATCTTCACACTTTGTTCAACAATTAAGCAGTCAAGCCTCTTAACTCAGCACCATTTTTAATTAATCCTTATCTAAGAGACCAATAAATACTGCCCTGTCTAAATTACCATACATGTCATTTAGAATTCTGTTGAAAGCTCGCGTGGGTTTCCTGCTTTGTTTAAACATTGACATGACGCATAAAAATTATTTACTGGTGTATAATTATAATACTTTTTATGTTTATTATTATATTTTTACTCCTAAATCACACATAAATTACCTGTAAAGCGTTATAAGTCTAATTAGGAAATTTTGAAAAGAACGAAAGACAAAAGAAGAAAAATTATTGCCTGATATAGAAATCAAACTTCCATGAAAGGATTACGGTGGCTTAAGTCAAGGTGTCTAGAGCTCATAATCAGAAGATGTTAGTTCGAACCGTGTCTAAAACCCCACTTATTTAATTCACTGTTCATTATTTTCGATATTTTTAATATTTTGATGTTTCTAAGTTAGCTTCAATGCCTCGTTATAACTTTCCAATAAGTAAATGAGATGATTACGTGTTTAAAATCTAAAAATGGTAAAAACAAGTTTCCTTTTCGTTAAGTTGTTAGAAAGTTGATGGGAAAACGCTAATGTTTTTTTTTTAATCTTTTTGTAAACGCTAATGTTTTAAAAGCTTAACAAAATCTCTTATGCTTGTTAGTATTTTATAAATACATACATAGATGACATAAGCTCACGACTTATTCCGTCCGGGGTAGGCAGAGACGACAGAACGCCACTTGTCACGATCCTGGCAAACAGATAAATGTTATAACATAATGTGCCACACACATTCACACAACGCCATCTAGAACCTGAGTGCGTAGATGAGTGGCAATACGGTTGTGCACGCTGCTGCTGTATGATGGGTCGTGATTTCGAATCCCACACACACTTGAAAATCTTGGACAAATCTGTATTACTCAAAGGTTCGCTGAAATAGAAATATTTTTTGTAAACATTTTATTACTTTTTGTAAATAAAATTTCTGTGTACAGACAGCAACACATCAAGTTAAACATTTTCATTTGTGTCAAATTGTGTCGTATTTCAAGGTATTAAGGTACATGAGTGTCTAGCTTGATTAGTTGCCGTGTGTACATAAATAAGTAAATAATGACACATTTCCTACCGATTCCTTAGAATTTAAAATTGTCTGTATTAAGTAGAAACCACGCACTGTTCATTAGCACTAACAAATATTTACTCGGTAGATAAACCGAGTTAACATGTTTATTCATGACTACAAAACTCTTTTATCAGATTAGATAAAACTGACCATAAAACTTGAAATATTTTTATAAATATTCATGATTGAGTAACATTAGGCATCAGTTTTTGAATTAAAACATAAATAACACATTATTCCTCACACTTCACCAAAACCTTACATTCAATATCATCATAACAGCCCATTAATGTACCACTGCAGGGACGGGCCTCCTCCTGTGACGGAGGTATACTTGGCCTACTAATACCACGCTGGCCAGACAGATTGGTATAGGGTTTAATTTCAAGTTTCCCTTCTTTCTATGTAAAGGTAATATTCACAGATAGTCCCTTAGTCGGTTTCTAAGACACCCATGGGATGAGATGGGGTGGTGACATATTGTATTCTGACTCCGTCACCACACGGATATTCAATATAATTCACTGTATTTTTTTATCTGTTTCACTACCTCCAGGAACAAATCTCCTTTTGGCACGAAGGAATGAAGGAATTTTGCTTGCTTCTCGAAACACACACAAACCAAATAAATTGTTAAAGAGTTCCTAGTCAACCCTTTCACAGTGGCGCCAGAAGACAGAATAGTAAAACATTGCACGTGTACCATATAATATGGTACACTGCACTAGGAACGTGTTAAATTAGGTACCTTATTTTTTAATTCCATTTATATATTTGCACTCTACTTTTACTATTAAATTAGTTATATCAACCCAACCTTTTAAATCGGATGGAGACTTATTGCTTAATCCTTCCCAGAAAATATAAAACTCTTTAATATCATTACACTTCCAACCAACACAGATATGAATACATTATCATATCTGTATGTTTATATAAATCTTAACATTCCATATAAACGTGTCTCGTAATCCATTTCCCAGAATATTAGAAACTAAGTTTAGTATATGCTTCGTAATCATCTTATACTCATATTTGTTCGTAAACACTCGGTTTTAAACCATGAATTTGCTGTATAACTGTAGCTGTTTGTGTAACTCTAACATTTGATCGTACCACACTGCCGTCAGTAGCATAGTTACAGTAAGTCGGGTTTTTGTCAAAATTGAGTTAGGTATACAGCCGTGATCACGATAACGAGATCTACAACTGTATCTAACTCATTTATTTGTATCGTGTTTTGATCCAAAGTTAACAATTAGAAATTTGCAGTAAGTCGACCAATTTTTTTACATCACAAAGCATGATTACAGTCTGTACACTTACGGCAAAAGTTTCATTTAGATTCTCACTGCATAAGAGCAGTATGACATATATACTGCTAATATGTTTGGTCATTAACAGTTTAAAAATAGAATATAGGCCAATCATAAAAGCTTTAAGAAGATATACTGTTTTGATCTTAAGCAGCTTCCCAATATTTACTAAGTGTGTATCTAGTCTTACAAACAGTATGCAGCGATACTGCATGTATGCTTAGTAATTGATCCTTAGCGTTGGTTCCTTAATACTTACCACAAGGACAGTATGATACTATATTGATTTTATGTTAAGTAACGTAATCAAATCTAACGTAATGGTTACTTTTATTATACAGACAGTATGTAGCCATCCTGTGTTCATGTTTAGACAGCAGGATGTAGCGATAGCGGACAGGTGCACAAATCACGTGAACAGTAAATTAGCTATACTGTACTCATACTAAGCAGAACATATGTATAATATGATCTTACTACTAATTATAAGAAGTGTTTGTCTAGGTCTTGTATGTCTACATAGCTGCGATATTATACCACGTCATGAATATACTGCAGTAAAGTTGCTTCACTGTGAACGTAATATGTTATTGTAAAGTCGTACAATTTCTCTTTTATTACAAGCAGTAAAGAATAATAAATTATATAATAATCTGTTCCCCGAATACCTACATAATGTAATATTACATACACTACTACGAGGGCGCGGGGAGGGCGCGGGGTTTTGAGAAAAAGGTGGTTAAAGTTTTGGATCGAAATTTTTACACAAATCTTTCGTTTGCAATCGGGTCACAATGGTCACAAACTCCAAATACAATTTGTGCTATATGTAATAATTATGTTATACATCGCCAAAGTCTGTAGACATAGCCAAAATTTGTAAGCCTTTCTGCTGTCTGTATAGACAGCAGAAAGGCTTACAAATTAGATAAGAAAAACTTAAAAGAACATAAATACACTTCTTATCAAAAAAATCGAAACAGTCTGCAAGTTTGTGTTTTGTATGGATAATGAGAAAAATGTGTATATTTAGGAATACTATGTCATAATAGGTAATTTAATGAGGTTTTCAAATAATAATGTTAACGTTCTAAATTTAAATTTAATTTTCGTAGATTTCGTGTTTTGTTTAACAAGTCGTTTTTACACTGTACGTAGTTTGATGGAAATTGATAAAATTACGCAGGTAAATGAAAAAAAAGCTTGGAAGCGTTTATTTAATAACCCGTAACCCGCTTCCAGAGTTCCTCGCGCCTCTTATTAACGCATCCATGCGATGTTCACCCGCAAAAACCGCCAAGTGGTGGCATTGCTGAATTCTGGACTTAGTCAGCGTGTAACAGCTGAAAGATTGCATCTAGTGATCTGGCAGAAAACAGGTGATTTATTATTTATTTTATTTTATTTATTTTATAATTTATGCACACAATAAAATTGATGTACAAGGGTAAGCTTAATGCCTTAAGGCATTTTCTTCCAGCAAACCATTGGGTGATGCAGAGAAAAGTAAATTGGTAGGTGCAAAACGACAAATAGTTAAAACAGTTTAAATAATAAATAATACACACTATACATAAAAATAAAAAGAGATATATATTTATATATAAATATGTGTATACATATGTAAGACTAAACATATAAATAAGGAAGAATGAAGGAAGGAAATTATTCTGCTAATAACCAGTACACAGTTAGCGAACTTTAACTTTAAATGCAGCACGACTCGTAGTCATCCTGATCTCGAGAGGGAGGGCATTCCATAGAAGAATGGATTGTATCATGAAAGAAGAGTGAACAAGAGCAGAGGTGTGAGAAGGACAAAGAAGCAGAAGATTGTGTGAAGACCGGAGGTGTCTATTGTGACTGATTTCTGACCGAAAAGATCGATTTATTGTTACAACTTCGATACAAAATCTACGCATTAATGTCTTTCAACCGCAGTAGCAGCTTCATGATGAACCTATGGTAGCTATAAGTGACTCTATAATTAGAAAAAGGTTGAAGGAACGTTAACTGTTACCATACAAGCCAGCAAATATGGAGAAATTATCTGCAGATCATCGAAAAGCGTGTCTTAACTTTTCACGCAATTACCTAAAATGGTCATACATCTAGTGGAACAAATTTCTCCTTTCTAATGAGTGTTAAATTATACTGTATGGTAAGGATGGAAGGACTAAGGTCTACAGAAGAGATGGATAATACTTTGCACCATGCTAGATTAAAAAAAAAGGTCATCCATGGTGGTGGTTCGTGGACTATTTGTGGAAAAATTAGCGGCAACGACAAAACAGAGTTTGTCTTTGTTTTTGGGTCACGTCTCCCCTTATTTAACAGTCATAGGGACATTGAACAGTATCTTGAAGCTCATGTGATACCCTATGCACATTTTATTGACCGCGGTTTTACATTTACTCACAAGGATGCTAGGGCAAACACAGCGAGCGTCGTATGAGATTATGATACCGTAGTAGATATCTCTATTATTGATTGGCCAGCAAGAAGCCCGGACATGAATCCGATTTACCATCTATGCAATAAGTAAAAAAGACGAATTAGTGCAAGAGATCATGTCTTAAAAACACTTAGCCAGCTGTAAAATATAATCCAAGAGGAATAGAACAGAACGCCACTATATTTTATCGTGACTCTCATCCGATCGATGAAGAACCGTACAGAAGCAGTAATGAGACCTTGGGGAGGGACATATGAGCCATTAAATAAACGCTTCCTAGCTTTTATTTCATGTATGTACATAATTTTATCAATTTCCGTCAAACTACGTACAGGGTAAAAACGACTTGTTAAACAAAACACAAAATCTACGAAAATTAAATTTGAATTTAGAACGTTAACATTATTATTTGAAAACCTCATTAAATTCCCTATTAAATGACATAACACGTATTCCTAAATATACACATTTTTCTCATAATTCATACAAAACACAAACTTGCAGACAGTTTCGATTTTTTTGATGAGAAGTGTATAATGACACCGTTTAAGTGTGTGTAGATCTTCAAAAGGTGGTAATGCTACCTCGCATGGACAGCTACAAAGTAGCAATATTCTGTCCTCGAATTATTGCGTTACGTTATAAAACGTTTGCTCCTTTATGTAAATCTAATAAAGAAAATAATCCTTACGCTGTCTTATGGCATGAAGCGATTTCAGGCCGAAATGTTTATGACATTGTTTCAACATTCAGAGCTTTTTTTATACACCATCGGAATAAAAGTCACTTGGTGATTTGGCCAGATAATTGTTCGTCACAAAACAAGAACTAGACACTCTTTTCGTTTGTCAATATTGTAAACAGTGATTTAAGCTCAAGTTTCAAGTTGTACTTGGAGAGTATAATATGCTACATTCTTTATTTTAAATACAATGTTAAAACCATTAACTAGTTGTTTTATTATCACTGTAACCTAATAATATAAAAATTTTGAATCATTATAAGTTTGTATGGTTACTTAGCTTAAATACAGTAAAACACTCACTTACTGTGTTTAAGCTAAGTAACCCTACAAACTAATAATGAGGCAAAGGTTTGTACTGTACTTATGCTAAGTGTTCCCTATCAAAGAGCCTTTTGGAAATACTTAGCATAACAACAATAATGTGTTTATTTTTTCTTACAATTACTCAGTTTTAGTTTTTTAATAAGTTATAGATAGGTGCTGAAGTCTTCTATCATTTAAGGTATCAACCATTGTGATCCGATTTCACACAAAGGATTTATTTAGAAAATTCCACCTAAAACTTTAACCGCGTTTTTCTCAAAACTATATAAAGCGTACTTACTGCAACTATGCTATTGACGGCAGTCTGCCGTCAGTAGCATAGTTACAGTAAGTCGGGTTTTTGTCAAAATTGAGTTAGGTATACAGCCGTGATCACGATAACGAGATCTACAACTGTATCTAACTCATTTATTTGTATCGTGTTTTGATCCAAAGTTAACAATTAGAAATTTGCAGTAAGTCGACCAATTTTTTTACATCACAAAGCATGATTACAGTCTGTACACTTACGGCAAAAGTTTCATTTAGATTCTCACTGCATAAGAGCAGTATGACATATATACTGCTAATATGTTTGGTCATTAACAGTTTAAAAATAGAATATAGGCCAATCATAAAAGCTTTAAGAAGATATACTGTTTTGATCTTAAGCAGCTTCCCAATATTTACTAAGTGTGTATCTAGTCTTACAAACAGTATGCAGCGATACTGCATGTATGCTTAGTAATTGATCCTTAGCGTTGGTTCCTTAATACTTACCACAAGGACAGTATGATACTATATTGATTTTATGTTAAGTAACGTAATCAAATCTAACGTAATGGTTACTTTTATTATACAGACAGTATGTAGCCATCCTGTGTTCATGTTTAGACAGCAGGATGTAGCGATAGCGGACAGGTGCACAAATCACGTGAACAGTAAATTAGCTATACTGTACTCATACTAAGCAGAACATATGTATAATATGATCTTACTACTAATTATAAGAAGTGTTTGTCTAGGTCTTGTATGTCTACATAGCTGCGATATTATACCACGTCATGAATATACTGCAGTAAAGTTGCTTCACTGTGAACGTAATATGTTATTGTAAAGTCGTACAATTTCTCTTTTATTACAAGCAGTAAAGAATAATAAATTATATAATAATCTGTTCCCCGAATACCTACATAATGTAATATTACATACACTACTACGAGGGCGCGGGGAGGGCGCGGGGTTTTGAGAAAAAGGTGGTTAAAGTTTTGGATCGAAATTTTTACACAAATCTTTCGTTTGCAATCGGGTCACAATGGTCACAAACTCCAAATACAATTTGTGCTATATGTAATAATTATGTTATACATCGCCAAAGTCTGTAGACATAGCCAAAATTTGTAAGCCTTTCTGCTGTCTGTATAGACAGCAGAAAGGCTTACAAATTAGATAAGAAAAACTTAAAAGAACATAAATACACTTCTTATCAAAAAAATCGAAACAGTCTGCAAGTTTGTGTTTTGTATGGATAATGAGAAAAATGTGTATATTTAGGAATACTATGTCATAATAGGTAATTTAATGAGGTTTTCAAATAATAATGTTAACGTTCTAAATTTAAATTTAATTTTCGTAGATTTCGTGTTTTGTTTAACAAGTCGTTTTTACACTGTACGTAGTTTGATGGAAATTGATAAAATTACGCAGGTAAATGAAAAAAAAGCTTGGAAGCGTTTATTTAATAACCCGTAACCCGCTTCCAGAGTTCCTCGCGCCTCTTATTAACGCATCCATGCGATGTTCACCCGCAAAAACCGCCAAGTGGTGGCATTGCTGAATTCTGGACTTAGTCAGCGTGTAACAGCTGAAAGATTGCATCTAGTGATCTGGCAGAAAACAGGTGATTTATTATTTATTTTATTTTATTTATTTTATAATTTATGCACACAATAAAATTGATGTACAAGGGTAAGCTTAATGCCTTAAGGCATTTTCTTCCAGCAAACCATTGGGTGATGCAGAGAAAAGTAAATTGGTAGGTGCAAAACGACAAATAGTTAAAACAGTTTAAATAATAAATAATACACACTATACATAAAAATAAAAAGAGATATATATTTATATATAAATATGTGTATACATATGTAAGACTAAACATATAAATAAGGAAGAATGAAGGAAGGAAATTATTCTGCTAATAACCAGTACACAGTTAGCGAACTTTAACTTTAAATGCAGCACGACTCGTAGTCATCCTGATCTCGAGAGGGAGGGCATTCCATAGAAGAATGGATTGTATCATGAAAGAAGAGTGAACAAGAGCAGAGGTGTGAGAAGGACAAAGAAGCAGAAGATTGTGTGAAGACCGGAGGTGTCTATTGTGACTGATTTCTGACCGAAAAGATCGATTTATTGTTACAACTTCGATACAAAATCTACGCATTAATGTCTTTCAACCGCAGTAGCAGCTTCATGATGAACCTATGGTAGCTATAAGTGACTCTATAATTAGAAAAAGGTTGAAGGAACGTTAACTGTTACCATACAAGCCAGCAAATATGGAGAAATTATCTGCAGATCATCGAAAAGCGTGTCTTAACTTTTCACGCAATTACCTAAAATGGTCATACATCTAGTGGAACAAATTTCTCCTTTCTAATGAGTGTTAAATTATACTGTATGGTAAGGATGGAAGGACTAAGGTCTACAGAAGAGATGGATAATACTTTGCACCATGCTAGATTAAAAAAAAAGGTCATCCATGGTGGTGGTTCGTGGACTATTTGTGGAAAAATTAGCGGCAACGACAAAACAGAGTTTGTCTTTGTTTTTGGGTCACGTCTCCCCTTATTTAACAGTCATAGGGACATTGAACAGTATCTTGAAGCTCATGTGATACCCTATGCACATTTTATTGACCGCGGTTTTACATTTACTCACAAGGATGCTAGGGCAAACACAGCGAGCGTCGTATGAGATTATGATACCGTAGTAGATATCTCTATTATTGATTGGCCAGCAAGAAGCCCGGACATGAATCCGATTTACCATCTATGCAATAAGTAAAAAAGACGAATTAGTGCAAGAGATCATGTCTTAAAAACACTTAGCCAGCTGTAAAATATAATCCAAGAGGAATAGAACAGAACGCCACTATATTTTATCGTGACTCTCATCCGATCGATGAAGAACCGTACAGAAGCAGTAATGAGACCTTGGGGAGGGACATATGAGCCATTAAATAAACGCTTCCTAGCTTTTATTTCATGTATGTACATAATTTTATCAATTTCCGTCAAACTACGTACAGGGTAAAAACGACTTGTTAAACAAAACACAAAATCTACGAAAATTAAATTTGAATTTAGAACGTTAACATTATTATTTGAAAACCTCATTAAATTCCCTATTAAATGACATAACACGTATTCCTAAATATACACATTTTTCTCATAATTCATACAAAACACAAACTTGCAGACAGTTTCGATTTTTTTGATGAGAAGTGTATAATGACACCGTTTAAGTGTGTGTAGATCTTCAAAAGGTGGTAATGCTACCTCGCATGGACAGCTACAAAGTAGCAATATTCTGTCCTCGAATTATTGCGTTACGTTATAAAACGTTTGCTCCTTTATGTAAATCTAATAAAGAAAATAATCCTTACGCTGTCTTATGGCATGAAGCGATTTCAGGCCGAAATGTTTATGACATTGTTTCAACATTCAGAGCTTTTTTTATACACCATCGGAATAAAAGTCACTTGGTGATTTGGCCAGATAATTGTTCGTCACAAAACAAGAACTAGACACTCTTTTCGTTTGTCAATATTGTAAACAGTGATTTAAGCTCAAGTTTCAAGTTGTACTTGGAGAGTATAATATGCTACATTCTTTATTTTAAATACAATGTTAAAACCATTAACTAGTTGTTTTATTATCACTGTAACCTAATAATATAAAAATTTTGAATCATTATAAGTTTGTATGGTTACTTAGCTTAAATACAGTAAAACACTCACTTACTGTGTTTAAGCTAAGTAACCCTACAAACTAATAATGAGGCAAAGGTTTGTACTGTACTTATGCTAAGTGTTCCCTATCAAAGAGCCTTTTGGAAATACTTAGCATAACAACAATAATGTGTTTATTTTTTCTTACAATTACTCAGTTTTAGTTTTTTAATAAGTTATAGATAGGTGCTGAAGTCTTCTATCATTTAAGGTATCAACCATTGTGATCCGATTTCACACAAAGGATTTATTTAGAAAATTCCACCTAAAACTTTAACCGCGTTTTTCTCAAAACTATATAAAGCGTACTTACTGCAACTATGCTATTGACGGCAGCACAGTGTAAGTGTGTATACAGTGTGGAAACTTGACTTAATTTTAGGAATAAATACCTAAGCACCATTGAAGTGTTGTCACTTTTAATTATTTTGATGAGTGGTTTTTTTAATAGATAGAGTGATTCAAAGGAAAGGTTTTTGTATTATCATACATGCAAAGAATTATAGTGTAAGTTTTAATACACGCATAGTATTATAGTGTAAGCATTGCACCCGTGAACCGTAAAAAACATACTTGGTTTAAAACTGACCATTTAACTGATCGATCTTCTAACCAAATTATTCGTTTTTACTAATCATTCAGGGATGTATCGTTTTTTCAGCCAATTATCGAATTAAACATAGTTCTTTTGTTCTTTCAACCAGTTAAATTTCGGAATTCCGTGGTAAGCCCGTGTGAAGCCGGGACGGTTCGCTAGTAGGAAATATTTATACTATAGTTTCCCTGCTGGTTATGTTTATACTGTGACAGTACTCTTACTGTAGTGTTAGCTTTCGCTTTGTCGTGTGACTTTACTTCGTTGCTTTAAATAGCGGTAAGTGACTTTGTATTGTTTAGTTAAGTGTCAAGGAATTCTTAAGTTAATCTTGCTTTGAGATATCTTAAGTCGTTTATGTTAGTAATTTTGTAGACTTAGTGGTACTTAATTAAATTGTTACCTGGTTTAAAATAACGCTGTTAACGATATTAGTAGGTTTTATGAAATATATCAAACTGAAGAGAACTTTAAAATTAATAATCACAGTATTTTTTTTCTTACAAAATATTCATACAATAACACTTATGTAGAGGTTTATTATTATGACTGGAAACTCAAATTCGTTCTACAAATAAACTGACCAAGATACGGAAAATAGTTCTTTCTCTTCTTCAATAGTTCACAGCATATTAAATTTCAGATACTAAAACTAATAGGTAGTAAATAGACCTTGCATTCTATAAAATAAATGTGAAACAGAAATCCAGTAGAGTAACTGTTGATCAACTATTTGTATCTATAACAAAAACATAAACATATCGAATCAAAATAAATATAACTGCTCGTTTGAATATCAAATTTTTGACACAATTTGTTAAACATATAAATATGTTATAGAAGATCCAGTTACTTAAACTGTATATATTGCAACAGCGGATGTTAATAAATCCAAACGCATAAGAATTAGAATGGATAATCGAAAACCAACCTGTTTGAATCGAACCAAATTCCAAATAAATAAGCTCGAATCTAAATATAGTTCAATAATATTATATTTAAATACAATATTAATATAGTCATTAATATTTTCTATATCTCACTTAACATATATTAGAAATATTTACATGAAAATAATGACAGTTTGTCATTAATTAATTTTATGACTGTTTAGCTTCCGGATGAGCATACTAATAATGACACAAATGAACCTACGTATGGAGCAATAAAGTTAGCGTAACGATGCTATAATAATAACTTAAGATGTTTGTTAATGTGGTTGGTAGTTTCGTTAGGAAATACCTTATAAATTTAACTTAGAGGGCCGAGTTGAAATTGTTGAATATTTGTATTTTCTTGTTTGAAAAGTATTATTATTATTGAAGCTGATAAATAATATTGTAAAGATTATAGGCAGCGCAATGCGCATAGATGACAGTGGTAAAGGACAAAATAACATATTATTTATAATACATCTTTAAAGAAAATTTTGGACAATTAGCTAATAGATGGTAGTTGTATAGGACAAAACAACAAAGAAATCTTTGAAGAAAGCTTATGCACAGCCGTTGATAACTTTAGTTCATTTGATGATCTCAGATTTCAACAATTTCATGAACTTTACTTTATTAATTTAATAAGGTACAGTAATTTTTAGAATGATAGTTCTGCAAACTGGTCTGCAAAGAATTCCTGCGGTTCAACCTGAGTCAGCGCTATGATTAAGACATTAGTAGTAAAATATAGTTCTTTACATAGTAGTCGGTATGTGTGCACCTTAAGAACCTGTTTGTAATGTATGACTAAATGTCTAAATAGGTAATGTACAGGGATAAGAAAGATAAACTGCAAGAGTAAACAATTCGTCATCGCGAAAAGTAAACAGGTTAGGCAAGACACTTCAAGAGATTTTGCAATGATAATAAATGATAATTATCTACATAAAGTTAAACTTAAATACTTTATGAATCCCAAGATGTTGTCAACAATGTAAAAGTGTTATTAAAACTAATAAAAGTAAATTCGTAATCAAAAATTGGTTAAATAGTGGTAAAGATTTTACTCAAATCATTGCCTATAAGCTGGGTTTCAGGTACAGCATACTTTTCGTGTTGTTCATTAGCACAAGCCCTCCACAACTATGTTAATTCTTTGTACCCATTTCTCACAGTTATCACCAACATCCATTCATAAAACCACCAAAAACGTTCTACCTTAAACAAATTAGGAATCCGAACTGACTAATCTTTTAGTTACGCAGAAAAAAATAAAACAATCTTTTCAAAACGTATATTGGGAGACCTACAGCAAAATTATACGCTCATTCCAACTTCTAACAAGATTCAGACATAAATATTTACATAATTATTGACCCACAGAGGCGATACCTTTCTCAAAACACTCTGGGTGTCCTTATCGACATTTTATTGCCTCTGAATAAAAATCTCCGGATCAACCTACCGCATTTTATATCTGCAAAGCCAAAAGCAAAATGAGTTTATAAATTAGTTTCTCGTTAACACGAACACCACAAAATATTTTTTTATACTCTTTGGGTTCTGTATTTTAAAAATAAAATAGATCTGAATGGATACAATACCAAGAACTTTACGTACCGTTACCGTGCTATGAAGCCTGCTCTCTTAACCCATATTAATTTGAGTTTTTAATAGTTTCTGTCTAAGTAGACATCATCATCATCATAACAGCCCATTAATACCCCACTGCAGGGACAGGCCTCCTCCCATGACGGAGGGATCCTCGGCCTACTAATACCACGCTGGCCAGACCAATCCGTATACAAATCCGACATAAAATAAAATAATGATAGAAAAATGTTGACAATAACTTTTTAACATTAATAGTTCTTAAGGCTCCTAGGATTATAACCAAAAGTAGTGCCACTAGGAGCTGTTATGTGCCCCTAAATGTGTACGCAAGGCTGGCTCGAAAAGACATAATTAAAAGGAAGCCCTTTCACAGCTAGCTATGGATATCGTATCTCTAGAGACGAAGAAAATTTACGAGTCCTTAATCCTTACATCAAAAGGTGAATAAAATTTGAGGACGTGGAAATGCGAGAAACCACAAATCCCGAGTTTTGCGATGAATATAAATTATTTTATACGCTTATGTAATAATTCTCCGTGATGGATACCACCCCATCTCATCCCATGTGAATATTATCTATACGAAATAAAAAGAAGGAAAACTTGAAATTAAACCTTATACCAATCCGTCTGGCCAGCGTGGTATTAGTAGTCCAAGTATACCTTCGTCACGGGAAGAGGCCCGTCCTTGCAGTGGGACATTAATGGGCTGTTATGATGATGATTATGTAATAATGTCGTTTTCCAATCTCAAAGCAAGGTAACGAGAACTAGTTCTACTTAAACCTGTAGAAACATTTACGTAGCAATTAGAGTTAAGCAGCTTACTTAGATCCAGTTTTAGAACCTTGATAGAAACCGGTGAAGGTGGAAAATGAAGTAATTCTAAAGTTATGATTTTTGAACTATCGCTTTTCATTAAATACTATAAATCTATACTAATATTATAAAGAGGTAAAGTTTGTGTGTTTGTGTATTTGTGACGTTGTAGGGGGAAATCTCTGGATCTACTAAACTGATTTTTTAAATTCTTTCTGTGTTGAATAGTCAATTTGTCATTGAATAGTCAATTTGTCATAGGCTATATAGTATCACGCTATGACTAATAGGAATGGAGCAGTAATGAAATATGTTTAAAAAAAGGACCCGTTCTTTTCGCCGCCCACCGAAGGGGGCACGGGTGTCAGCTAGTATTATATAAACTGGGAGCTTGCGACCACAGCCAGTATAACCTGTGCTGAAACGTCAAACAAAATGCCGCTGCATTACTATGCCGTTTATACTTTTTAACATTTTTGATGTTTTTTGTAGATTGTGATACAGAACTCTAAATTTATTATTATATTATTCACTCTTGCCTGTTATTTGTAGCACATTAGATACAAATTTATATATGAAGAGGAGATAATCTATAGAGCTTTGATTCCGCGGTTAGTTCTCCCTACAAAATGATTAAGACGTCAACCGCGTGATAATTATACCTAATTCAGTTCTGACACAGCGACGGAAGCCTAACATCTAGCAAACTATATTAAACTCTATTTCCGAGTACATATGAACTGAAACTGATTGTAAATTTCACGAAGTCTCTCAATGAATTCGCTAGCGTTGGCAAGTTGAAGCGAAAATGCATATGGAATTTGAATTAGGACCTTATTTGTTTAAACTAAGGTGCTATTTTGCACGCTTGAATATTTTATGTTATAGACTCGTTTTATTGAAACATCGACACCTATTTTACATGGAAAATACAAGTGGAATTATGTGAACGACATTCTTAAATATTCGTCACTATCCGAGAAAGTGTTGGGTGGTCTTTTATAAACTTTATCGAGCAGTTTATCGGTAAGGTTTTAAAATATTTTTTACACACTTATAAGTGCTAAATGGTCCTCAGTGAATATATTTTCATTAACTTTAAGGGTACTTAAGACACAACAAACCGGCTGATGGTAAGCAATAAAACGCAATCCTTTGCTGGAATTTGACAGAAATCTGTATTATTTTTTTACAATCTTTCTTTACCTTTATAAAAAATGCATTGAACACATCATTGGGTAAATTAACCTTGTGCATCAAAAACTCGAAAGTTATTTTTTTTGGCTGACTGCCATAATCTTCAGTTCTTTTTTAAAGGAGCTAGGCTGAATTTTGCTTCCTCGCTCAACTGTGGGATATACAAAGGCTACTAAGGGATACCTATATCATGTTCATGCACACAAAAATTTGCATTGAGCGGGAATCGATCATCTGCGTAGCAGTCATGTTATATAACCACTACGCCACAATAGTTAAAAACAGTAGCTATTATACATTCTTATCTTCTTCTCCTCCTTTTCGGGGACCCTCCCGGGTGCACTTCGACCCCATCGGATCTTTTGTGCTGGTCCCCCGTTCACCACCCCACAGCTTCCTCAATCACCTTCGCGAAGGAGATAAGTATTATACATACAATACATAATTATAACGACATATTAACAATATAATGGGTTAATAATAGTATTAATTACAAAATACACACGGTTATGCTGATTACATATTGACTCGGTTGGATAACAATTAAGCTATTTGCATAGCTGTAAGTGATTATATTATAAGTTATTCGTATAAGATAATAGGCATGTATAATAATTAGTTTAATTGTCGTTATGTACATTACGAGTAATTGATTGAGTTGTAATACAAGTTTGCGCTTGAAGGGCGATTACTATTATGGATATTTATATTGTTTTTGTACTGTTTATTGAATGTAGATTAGTGTAGTAGATTAGGTAAATAATGACTAAGACACCATGACTTACTAGTCCATGGGTAAGTTTAACATACAACGCTTTCCATCCGGATAATATCGCATTAGTACGCTAAGTAGTCAGCCTTATAAAGTTTCAAATTGTTTGCAATCGTCGTTTACAATTTACTTAAAATTAAAGCTACAGTTAAAATTATAGATCGACACAGACAAACACTAAAAAAAACCGCGTTGTAATGTCCAATGTAAATTAGAGAAGAAAAACCAATCTACTACTCAAATCTACTTGTCTGTCTGTGTTGATCCATATAAGATATTTTACTTTGCTTGTCTTGCTTATCAACTAGGTACAGGGTAAAACGTACACTTACTAATATAAATAATAAACCATACGTAATTAATAATTTTAAAACTCAACACGCCATCAACGTCCTATTTACATTTTTATTAATTAATATCAAACAATGTGTACTTAAACATGCTAACTCAAAATTATAGGATAGTTTTCTACACACCCTCGTAATTTTCTTATTGCATGTCCATCTATCTAATTTCTTTTTAGTCCATTTCAATTTGCCAATCCAGTATATACATAGAACACGCAATAGTAGGTTCTATTTAACAGTTCTAATTCCCATATACTTAGATGTGGTATGAAATTAAGATTGCGAGTTACCTATATCATTCAAATTACTGCAAGACTACTAGTAACTACGCAGTAATATATACCACTAGTCCGAGCATACCTACTTCTATTCTGCCAACAAACTGCTATGCAGTTTGGCGTATAGTAATGTATGAATAAGTATTGTTGTGAAATATAAGATTTAAAATAAAAAAAAACTAGCACAGAACGTGTTTCAGGGACTTTAAAATTGGTATGAATAGGTATAGCACAAACAACGTCCAGGCTCAGAAAAATTACTTGTAGATCACATAAAAACTGTGATGTTATAGTAATAAAAGTCTTTAGGTACAGCGTTATGTTAACCAAATCGTTTTGAAATCTTTTTTTTTTTTTTTTTTAAAAAGGCCTACCAAAATGACTCTAAGGTGCCTGATGTTAAGCATCCATTAGAGTCCAAAAATGGCGAGCACCATGCCAGCTACAATAATTGTAGAGGCATGAATGTCTCCACTATGGCGGCTTCAGAAGATGCTTTTTCACGCCTCGCTTGAAGGAACCTGGATCGTAGTTTGAAGGAAACACTTAAATCTTTTAATATTGAACCAAAAAATCAATCAATCAATTAATCAACTAGCCAGCCTATTGCAGTTCACTGCTAGACATAGGGATCTCCCAATACGCACCACAGAACTCGGTCCTGCGCCTTCCGCATCCAGTCCGACCCAGAGACCTTTATGAGGTCGTCGGTCCACCTAGCTGGGAAAAAAAAAACTACCTAGTATTTCTCAAAAATAATAAAACCTGCAAAACCAAACAACTATCTAGCTAAGGATCTCTAATAAATTCAAACTATTCAAACACTACGGAACCACCACCAGTATCTTAAACAATGAACTTTGTTACTAATTGTTCGAGATGAGACAGCTGTTTGTTAAAATATGCGCATATTATAACAAGACAGTACCTCTGCCAGGTTTTTAGGGCTGAATGTAAATTTAGACAAGTTACTCTTTAAATACATGTCTTTCAATTTTTTTTATTCTGTCTTTATTTCTTGGCTCTCTCACTTATAAAAGTTCTTTTGAATAAATAAAGACTTGGCTACCGTATATTTTAATTTTACTAAACGTTGGATGAGTTTCAAAGGAGATCTTTTACATAGTTTATTATATTTGTTTATTAATTTACCATTCCATTAAATACATTATTTTGACAATAGTAAACTTGAACTACTTATACTTGGCTAACTAGATAAATCTGTTTAAAATTCTAATACCAAGTTTTCCTTCATTTAATTTAAAAGAGATAATTTTTAACTTTCCTGCCAACTTTCCTTTTAACTTATAGTCATCATAATACCCCATTAATGTCCCACTGCAGGGACGGGCCTCCTCCCATGACGGAGGGATAATTGGCCTACTAATACCATGCTGGCCAGATTCCTTCTTTTTATTTCGTAAAGATAATATTCACGGATAGTCCCTTAGTCGGTTTTTACGACGGGGTGGTGACAATGTCACCACTATAAGTTATCCGTGTGGTGACGGAGTAAGAATACAATATGTCACCGTGACATATTCTATTCTTACTCCGTCACCACTCGGATAACTTATAGTAGTAGCCTTTTAACCACCACAAAACCGCTAGTATAGTGTCTTAAGCAACAGACTTTCTAGTTTGCTGTGCCCTCTTAAACCAGCGTCTAAGTAACAGTGATCTAATAATACTGGGTCTAGTAGAAGAATATGCACTGTAGCTATTACAGGGCTATGAAACATAACTTTTGTCCAGCGTAGGCAGCGTTTTGATGTCCATGAGCTGTCACTACTTACTACCAAATAAGCAACTTGCTCTTTTGCCAATGAACATTTTTAAAACACACCAAACATCAGATATAGCTTTAATGTAGCTACTCAAAACACCTTTAAATACTTTCCCTAAAAAGCTGACTCATCATATCCATACTCCCTTTTATCCATGAATAATCTGATGATTATCAGACAAGTTTTCCAAAAAAGCCTTCTTTACATTTATCTAAGTAAACATTATAAATTTATACAAATAATCACGATTTGAGGAACTTTTAAATCTTACACAAAAAACTGCTACTCTGCAAAACGTTGAGGGGTCGGCCGATAATCATAATTTACCGAAAACTTCGTACCGACCCAAATTAATTAAGGCTCTCATTCATTTTTTTCTCTTAAAAAGAAAGAGTCTTTTATTAATTAAAGAAGGGGCATTGACGAATCGGCTACCGTCGCAAGATAGACAGTTCGATAAACAGACCAAGCTTTCTGAATATAATTTTGGGTTAGGGTCCCGTTTTGTTTACTTATGGTCCTTTTGACTTTTTTGTAATCTATTTAAGAGATCATAATATTTATTTTTGTCTTTGTCAATCTGAGTACTATTTAAATCCAACGTTTTAGTGAACATATTTCTGTTTTGCCATATTGGCTTATGTGACATTATAATATCTACAGAACAAAAGAATTCTAGGTTAGTTTCTCACCAGCTTAATCAGGTCTAGACGACCTGTGAAAGGTCTGCTTACCCTGCGTTTTTCAGCTCTCAGTAGCCATATCAAAACCTTTCGGACTTCTCTGCTGTCGGTTCTCCGCACTTCAAAGTACTCTCTATAAATACATGTTATTGTTTATACTATCTATAAAACCGCATAATGAAATATATCCACCTATTTATCTGTTAAATAAAAAAAGAATATTTTAACCTATTTGGCTTTTATTCTCCAAACAGCAACAATAAAATAATCCGATATAACTGACCAAAAATCGAATCCTTAATATAAAAGGCTATGATCTAAAACAAATCACATTCTCTTATCAGTAAGAATATCTTCGGTAAGCCCAAGAATAAAAAGATAGTGCCCACTCCACACTTTACCTTGACTCTGCCTTACAAGATTTTTTTCATAAGATATTGTTTGTCAGATTCCGTGAGATATGCCCGATATATTGTCTCGGGACCGATGACGGATTCCCTCTCTGATAGTGCTACATTTTGACAAATGGCCGACCCTTTTTCAGACTTAATGCATTTTGGGGACATGCGCTTAGATTGTTATCAAACTTAAACAGGGCTGTCAGGAAATGCTACTTTCTTATGTCCAAAAAAGCCGTTGAAACATGTATTACGACTGTTTGTAAGTAAGATTATGTTTAATTTTGTGTATTTTATTGCGCACTGCTTCAGCCTTTTTATCTTACCTCATCATTGAATTTAAATGTTTACTATAGTGTAAATAATAAATGTTGTTAGTAAAAAAAAAGACAGGTTGCGACATTTGTAGAAGGCCTTGTCTGGCACTAGACGTCTTTTGCCTAATATTATGATAAAGTTAATTATAAAAGAACTTTTTCTCGAAATCTCCCTACTTTGACTTTAACGACAAACCCAGTATGTATTCTTTTTATGTCACCACGCGACGCTTTTTAATCTGTTTGTCAATTCTCGTACCTTAAATTCGGTTAAGTTAACTTTTAGTTGTCAAATTGTCTTGTTTTTGCTATTGCAATTGTGATCTTTTATGGTCGTGTTAAAGTTTTATTTAGAGTGTGAAAATTTGACATCTAAAAGTTAACTTAACCTAATTAATTTTTAACGATTTTAAGGTACGAGAATTGACTCACTGATGTGAATGTCAAAACACACTACGAAACAAATATTTTTGTACATCACAATATTCCCAATACATCAGCAATAAAAAACGTTTTGTTGTCCATAAATAAGTAAAGGCTTACCTTTTGACCTTTGAGAGATTGCTCTCATCCTCATACCTGAGATATCCATAAACAATAAATTTGGATGACAGCCCTAGCCGTAAAGTTTTTATGTCTATGACCGCTGACTACGGAATTCATTCTAGCTAGAATCTGATCAAGTATTATTATTCTGAATTACCTGTCCTGCTACCAAACGTTTTGTATTTCGCATGGTCAACTTTTTTTTTACTGTACGTACTTTTTGTTGTTTTTGATCCTCATAGTCACGTTCCCATCTAAGATGACTATCGTAAAAACGGACTAAGTACCGCTATTATACTTACGATATCTAGAAAATTCTTAAATTTAAATCCTAGACCGGGAAAGCAGATCTAAAAATGCAATTTGCAGAAAAGTCGGTTAAACCATAATCAAATGGAGAAAAAAGACAAAGATTGGCTAAGAGCGAAAGACGGCAAATGGCGAATGGTCCAGATATACCAAGTTCATCTTCCAACCCACTGTGAGAGTGTGAACTTTAAAAAGCCTGTAAATATATTTGTACCTAACCTTTTTTCTGGATCAGTCAGGTAAAGCATACTTGACTGCTTATTAATAGGTTAAATTTCTAGAATTAAAGAAAAACAGCTGTAGTTTTCAAAACCATTAAAGTATTCTATACGGGTCTTATTTGCGGGTATTACGGGTCTTAGTTTCGGCCGACTTGCAAGGGCCGTGGTCAGGGAGGGATAGTATATACCGAGAGTAAGACCTGTATATAATAGTATTATGTATACGTCGCAGGGAAATGAGGAAACCAGGCATTTCACGAAATCACTAGGGATATCACGAAAACCCGGTAAATGGCGAAAATGCCTTGCACTTCGGCGGCCGCTACCGCGGCACGCTCGCTTCGCTCGCTCGCCTCGTGCGTTATGGTCACAGTTCTAACCTAACATAACCTATAGAAGTTGGAATACTTGTGTTTTCTAATCTAGAAACAAAAATATAAGCATTTCTTTCCTAGTACAATCGGGATTTCGTCATATCCCTAGTGATTTCGTGAAATCCCTGGTTTCCTCATTTCCCTGCGACATATACAAATCACGATAGTTTAAAATCTATTTTTATAATCCTTTTAGGTGATTTATTAACTTACAATAAAAGTATTTTATTGTACTAACAATTTACTAAAACAAACATTTTAAAAAAGTACTCTCATATTAAATACCTAATATTTAATACTCAAGTCACATAAAATTTCGCACACCATCCATTTTCAACAACTTTTTTCGATCGCAAACTGCGATAAAGAGTCATCAATTTTCATTTACTCCTACACAAACATACGTAGTAATAATACGTATATTCAATTAACTAAAAATGATGACCAACAACATTGATATCATCATCATAACAGCCCATTAATGTCCCACTGCAGGGACAGGCCTTCTCCTATGACGGAGGGATACTTGGCCTACTAATACCACGCTGGCCAGACGGATTGGTATAGGGTTTAATTTCAAGTTTTCCTTATTTTTATTACGTAAAGATAATATACAGGGATAGTCCCTTAGTCGGTTTTTACGACACCCATGGGATGAGATGGGGTGGTGACATATTGTATTCTTACTCCGTCACCACACGGACAAGGTAATAATACGTATATTCAATTAACTAAAAATGATGAACAACAACATTGATAGTACATCAAAAATGAATTATACATATAGAAAGATAATATCTATCCAATTATCACAAATCATTCTATTACTCGACAATATTAAAGGGGATACAATGCATTTACATAATACAGAAATTGTTTTATGAGTTACTTTGACTAACTAGTTTTGCTGCTAGCGTTGTCTTTACAAGATTTTCTTTATGAACGAACCATTATTTAATTTTGTTTTGCTCGTTGTGAGTACAGTAGTTTTTTATATCTTGTTACACCAGTCTCTATGTGTTGGGTGTTGTAAAAGCCGGTTAAGGGAATGTTGGCAGAAATTTTCTACAAACACATGGAAGAATTGAACATAGTATATATTTGACGACCTCTGTGGCGTAGTGGTTATATAACATGACTGCTACGCAGAGGTCTCGGGTTCGATTCCCGTTTAATGCTAATATTTGTGTGCATGAACATGATTATTTGCATTGGTCTGAGTGTTTCTATGTGTAATATTTACCTATGTATTTACAAAAAAAACTATATAAGTACTAATATCCGTTATTCTGTTACCCATAACACAAGCTCCTGCTTGTGTTATGGGTAAGCTAGGCGTATCCTTATGCCTAGCTTACTTTGGGAACAGATGGCGCTGTGTAGTGATATCCGTGAATATTATATTATTTAATTGAATATAGACATTTATACCAATCTTCCGCACAGGAGAAGCAATGTTAGGAAGCGAAGTTTTCTTTTACTCACTTAAGCCTTACCTTACCTGTCCTTGCTGTGGGACATTGATGGGCCGTTATTGATAGATTTCCACACCCTCCATTTACCACTACACCATTCCATAAGCTTTCTGCCTCTACGAATATCACTAAATATTTATGTCTGTTATAATTAAATAAAATAAATAAATAAATATTCACGGACATCTCTACACAGCTCTATCTGTTCCCAAAGTAAGCTACAAGTAGCTCGCTGGTAATTACTTATGTAATGTATTATGTGTATTCTTATAAACTTCTTTTATCTTTATTTTTTACTTTCCTAATATTAAAAATAATAATATAAAAATATCTGTCTCTAGTCCTTTCAAAGATATTAAAAAAATGTTTATAATTTTCACTTTTCTTTAAAGCTTGCTAATTAAGTATAATGAGCGAGATTCGTTGAAGCAGTCTTGTCAAAGCATCTTGAAGACTTGCGGAGCTAAGCTTAGCTTCTGATTTCATTAAGTGAAGTGCGTCTTTTGAAGAAATACTTAGTTTTATTTTTAATTTCTCGGATGTCTTTATGTTGTTGCATGTTTCTATTTTTATTATTATGCTTTTATATAAAACCCTATTTTAGTTCTGTAGTGTTTTTTTTTTATTACTAATGTTGTTAGGAATTTAATTACTTCTTTGGATTATGCTAAAACATGATTTTTTGTTAAAAAAAAATTTCATGGATAGTCTCTTAGTCGGTTTTTACTACACCCATGTTTTCCTTATACTCTATGCTTTTTGTTTGTCCGTCAAGAATCATATTGATTTATGCGAGAAATTCGAAAAGCAATTAAAGATGTGCTTGTTTCTAATTAACCACTATCTTCTTATGTATAAACGAAAATTACTTGAACTTATGTCCGATTTACTACTTCGTACTAGCCCCCTCTCTCGCGTCTAGCTAACTTAACTCGCTAAAAAATAGGATAGAGATTAATTAAAATCAACTTAAACAACCACTTAATACTTAACTCGCTACTGTACTTGTCGATGTGTAAATCGGTCATTAGGTCAAATCAAGTTTCTATTACGTACAATGTAATTTAATAAACACATTTTCTGAAAACAAAAGATTTTATGTCTAACCCAAGAGTTATAGATACTTAGAATAACCTCCGATTAATTGTGAGCTCTTTTAGCTTGAATAAATTGAAAACCATTAAGGTTTTCTATTATATTGTTTTGAATTAACTCTTTATTTTGTTTGCACAACACTATTTGAGATTTGACGAACTTTACCTACTAACCCTATCCTCATAGCTATTTCTAAAAACCGCCAATTAACTTTGAGCCCTGTTACCTTCAATAAATTTAAAACGGCTTTCATATTCTATTATTGTGTTTTAAATATTAGGCTCTTCTTAAACTGGTTAATATTTTGTACAAACAGCTAAATTAGTTTTACGTGGAATGACCGCCATTGTTCTGGATAGTTTCAGTTTCATTCAACGAATTCATTAGTAAGTAGTGTTCATTGTTGGGAATTGACAATTCTTATATGCTCATTAAAGGAACTGCATTATTTTATTTTATAAGTAATAACTAACTACACTAACTTGAAATTAAACCATATACCATTCCGTCTGGCCAGCGTGGTATTAGAAGGCCAAGTACCCCTTCGTCACGGGAGGAGGCCCGTCCCTGCAGTGGGACATTAATGGGCTGTTGTGATGATGATAATAAGTACTAACCAAAAATTGACTTCCCACTGTGGTTAGTAGCATTATTACCTTTTAATTGTCCTAAAGGCTCAATTGTTTGACCTAATCGTTTTCGCAACCATATTTTAATTTTTCTCTAAGTCATAAGATCGTACTTATACCTACAAGTCAATGTCTTCTACTAATTCTAAAGATTGATTAGCTTGACTATATTGCCTAACAAATATCCAAACGTAAAAGCATACCAATTACCAATTTACAATATAATTAAAATTGAAATGAACATGAAGTAAAATTAAACCTATCACAATAACTTTACCATTCAAACACAAACACACCCAACTACTTAAAATAACACACAAATGAAACACAACCAACCAATTAACAGATACGTCTAAAGCCATACAAATCCCATACAAGTGCAGTTTTATGAACCAAAACATTTTTAACAGCCAATCTTTTGCTCGTAAAACATAATAGGCAATTCAAGTAACGTCCAATGCAGCCTACATGTTGTATTGTATCGAAAATATAAATCAAGTCGACTAGTTTCACACAAAAATAACATTAAGAGACGTAAAAGTGAAGTTAAAGAAATGTATTTTTGGGCCCTTTCAAATATATTTCTATTAATACCTACCGACACGTTTCTAGTCGTGTTGCTTTTCTATTGATTGAGTAGTACTAAAGAATAAATTGTATCAAAGTTATATAGTTGTATCAAAATGGTACATGTGTCCGTGTGGTGACTGAGTAAGAATACAATATGTCACCACCCCATTACATTCCATGGGTGTCGTAAAAACCGACTAATGCCCGATTTACACATCGACAAGTACAGTAGCGAGTTAAAAAAATAGATAGCTCAGTAGTAAGTAATAAGTAGTAAGTACAGTTCACACGTAGGCGAGTACAGCTCATAAGTTACCGATCAGAGACGAAGACCAGTCGCGTCGTGCGTGCCGGCGTGCGTCGCCTGAGATTGTTTAGGTACGGTTATTTTAATCGATAAAATGGACATTGAACAATTGAATACCAATTTACGCGCTATTATACGAGAAATAATATTAACACTTACACAACACATTGAAAATAAAATTTTAATAGAAAAGTATAGAATAATAAAAAAATAAAAAGTATTCCTCACACTTTTACACTACACCATTTAATCCCAAACTAACCAGAGCTTGTACTATGGGTACTAGACAACGCATAAATATACTTAAATACTTTTGTAAATACGTACACAATATACATAGAAAAACAGACAAAAATAAAAATAAATACATATTAGAACTTGTGAACTGTACTAAACTCGCCCGTCTACACGGCGGGCGCTGCGAGCGCCGAGCCGACGGGGTGAGGGAGACGCGAGAGAGGGGGCTACTTCGTTCTTAACTCGCCGAAAAATAGGATCGAGCTGTATTCAAACCAACTTAATCGGCAACTTACTACTTATCTCGCTTTTGCCGTCCACACGCAAAAAGTGACTTAACTCGCCAGTGATGCAAGTTAACTCGCTACTGTACTTGTCGATGTGTAAATCGGGCATAAGGGACTATTCGTGAATTTTATCTTTACGAAGTAAACACAAGGAAAACTTGAAATTAAACCCTATACCAATCCGTCTGGCCAGCGTGGTATTAGTAGGCCAAGTATACATCCGTCACGGGAGGAGGCCCGTCCCTGCAGTGGGACATTAATGGGCTGTTATGATGAGTACATGTGTGAAGAAGGAGGAATACACGTTTTGCTAAACCGGCTCATCCCGTGAATGTAAGCATTAAAAGGTAAAATTTCTAGGAAATAAAATAAGGAGAACTTAAAGCTCTGTAAATGTTTAACCGTTTCCTGGTACCCACAGAACAATGTATGTTTAGTTTTGATATAGAATGTTTGAAGAATATTACAGATTATTTATATGTATATTTAAAGACCATTTACTATAAGTATTAAACCAACTGAGAAACGGGTAACCTGATTTTTATGAAAAAAAAATTATCTCACAGAAGTTACAAAAGTCGAAAGTACAAGTATATTAAAAATAATAACTTACTTTAACCATCACATCGGTATGAAAGTTTCCAAAAAACCCAAAAAGAACAAAAAATAAAATAATTACAGTCACACTACCAAACCATCTGGAAAGGGGTTCTCCAAAAAAACGATCCGCTTTTTCATATAGGTACATATAAGTTGCGTGACGCCATTGCATAGAAAAATTAATATATAAGAAACGCCTACCATTTCTACCCTTAAACACCTTGCGTCCCTAAAACGCCTCATAATTATTTTAATTAAAATTGCACCATATGTTCAGGAATTATTATTTCAAACTCGCATAGCAGGATAGGCGTGCGTGTCTCAATTTCAATTATAGGCAGTAAAATGCCAAACGATAAAACTTTTTGAATGTTGTAATTTTGGTTTATTATTATAATACTGGGAGGGTGAGCAATACCCGTGTTTCCTCAGCAACGGTTAATGTTACAATACAATAGTAATTAGGTTCATTTTGTCTTTTGACCAAAGTTAGCTATGAAAATCTAAGGTCCGAGTTTCCCTGCGTGAATTAATTAAAAAGGAGTAACTCAGTAAGATAGTCTAAAGTTCGATGAAAGAATAGAACTAAAGAAGCTTTTATAGACTAATTAATCCCCCTATAGGACAAAGGTATCCTTTACATTTTTATTTCATAATAAACATACATAAACTCACGTCTGATTCCCATTGGGGAAGCAAAGACTACTAAATTACTTTTTAATTAAAAAAAAAGTTTTGCGAATCGTCCATGTAAATTATCATTACCAACGCTCTGGTTATAATGGCGGTTATAATTTTACAAAAATAATCGCTCTTCATAATGCGAACCACTAACTGAACAGAAATACTACTAAAGACAGTAAGCAAACATCATTAAAATAGCATTACTAAAGTCATCATACTATAACCTACAGTAGCGTTAACTACACTAAATAAAACCTACATTACTCCGAGTATAAAATTAAAACGTAAAGTGCATTTATATTACAAAAGTATGAATTCATATTAAGGGTAAGCTTAAAAAGTTAATTTCAGTAATGTAATGTAATCCTTCTATGTGGCTTTCTCTGATGCATTTGTATATTAAAAGTTATAGAGCTGAAATTTTATGTTAGTATCTTTTACTGAGAATGGAACAGTAGTATAAAGTTATTTTTAGTATTATCTTTTGATACCATTTATTGGTATCTTTTTAATCCATTATTGTTTTAAATAAAGATCATAACAGCCCATCAATGTCCCACTGCAGGGACGGGCGTCCTCCCTTGACGGAGGGATATTTGGCCTACTAATATCACGCTGGCCAGACGGATTGGTAAAGGGTTTAATTTCAAGTTTTCCCTCTTTTTATTTCATTAAGATGATAGTCCCTTAGTCGGTTTTTACTACACCCATGGGATGAAATGGGGTGGTGACATATTGTATTCTTACTCCGTCACCACACGGAGTATGAATGAAGATGTATTTTATAAATTAGTGATTGATCTTAAATACATTACATTAAATTATAATAACCCTAATACTTGTAGCTCGGCTTAGCTTGGGACTAGATGGCGTTATTTAAATGTGTGAACAAATTACATTAACGCAGAGATATTTTTAGCGTAGCTTCTCCCATGACAGAGGGAAAACTTGACCTATTTATTCACGCTGGCCAAACGGCCAATTCTTTTGTTTTCGTAAGGTTATTAACGATGGTTCCTTAGACCCTAAATATTTTCGCTCGTATTAACAATTTTTAATAATGTCTTCATCATCATCATCTCAGTCAAATGACGTCCACTGCTGGACATAGACCTCCTCCAAATATTGCCACCTTGTGCGGTCTTGCGCCTCCCTCATCTATCGGCTTCCCGCCGTCTTTACGAGGTCGTCGGTTCACCGTGTGAGGGGAATAATGTCTTACAACAAATGATTACTTACATTATAAAAATCTTGGCAGTTTTCCTAAAAACTTTTACTAGCATTACTATTTTATTTTACCAGGACATAATAGTTACTATCAAAAATATGTTAAGAATAATACTTTGGCACAGTGTTCGATTAGTTTCTCTATTCCACCATTATATATAACTGTACCCAAAACTATCCAATCTTGGGAATTAAACAAATGATCCACGAAATTCTTCGACAACTTACTAAAGGAATACATTTTTGGCAAACTTACTTTTTAGAGATGCGTAAATAATTAAAGTAAACTCTGCTAAGCACAGTCTGACGTCATAATGTTACACACTTTCATCTGAAAATGTGTTTTATTGTAAGAGAGCTGTCCTGAACGAAGACACACTTAGTTTAAGTATGGACATGGATATGCGATGGACAGATGACCTGATTAGGTTGATGTCGATAAGTGAGAAAGACATAGAATTGCGCGTATAAGGAGTCTACCAGCTATAGATGTTTTATACGATAATAATTAAATTAAATAAAAAGTAAAAGAAAAATACTGACAGTTTAACTTTGTTTTGTTTTATAATTTAGAAAATAGTAAAAGTAAAAATAATATCTTTGTACAGAACCCTTAAAATAAGTCTTTACTCAAGTATATTTTAACAATTTGTTAAGTTACAAATACAATTCGTTTCTTTTCCAAATAAAGTAAATACAGAAAATGCTAAAATTAAACAAAAACATAATAAATAAATATTCACCGGACATCTCTACACAGCGCCATCTGTTCCCAAAGTAAGCAAACCTGCTTATGTAATAAAATAATAATTAATGTTATTATATACGGAACCCACAAAAAGAAACTAAACTCGCGTATTTTTTTTCTTATAAAACAGATTAACTGTCTATCTTTACGTCCTCTGGAATACTTCCAAGATAGTTGGGGGTAGCTTTGCTTATTACCATTACTGATACACTCTCCTTGATTGATATTTTATGAATAGTATTTCTATTTTATTTGTCTTTTGTTTGTGTTTCTATTGTGTTTATATTTTCTATTTACTTATTGTTTCATTACTAAGTGGTCTGGATGTACAAAGTTAACTATACAAGGCTGTAGTAATAGTAATTATTAGTACATTTTGTTTTTCTTTGTAGGAACTTATTAAGTATGCTTTTTGCCGTCTCGACTCATTTTTAGATTGAATTTGAAGACGACTAAGAAATTACCAGGACAGCTCTAGGTAGAATGTGGCCAAGAATCCCTGGCCTTGTTACCTTTGTATTCATACATCGGAAGATAAAAATTAAGAGTTAAGGAATAACAAACTATAGGCGTTGTTCCACAGGGTTTTTTCCTAAAAATAAGACTCTATTTCTGCAGCGTTTTTAAAGTTATTATGTTGAAACGATTGAACTGCCGCGGTGGTAAAGCAGTGTGCAAGTGGCTGTTATGATCAATTAATTTGTGCGAACCATAAATGATTGTTTTGAGCCTGGAAGAACTTTGTATCTTTCATCATAACAGCCCATTAATGTCCCACTGCAGGGACCGGCCTCCTCTCATGGCGGAGGGATACTTGCCTGCTAATACCACGCTGGCCAGACGGATTTTTATAGGGTTTAATTTCAAGTTTTCCTTCTTTTTATTTCGTAAAGATAATATTTACAATTATTCCCTTAGTCGGTTTTTACAACACGCATGGGATGAGATGGGGTGGTAACATATTGTATTCTTACTCCCACCACACGGCTACTTACTTATTTCTAGTTAAATTGTAAACTTAAACAATATTGTTTCTTTGTTACAGAAGATAGACGCGTACAACCACAGTGGTCCTTCACTACAAACATCTGCAGTGATTGCGTTATGCTCCATAGTTCTTGTCGTCGGAATATTCATCGGTGCAATACTTGTTTGGAAGTAAGTTTGTTTGATTTTGTATCTTATTCATATTAGATTTAAGGTTTAATTTTGCCATTTATCTTATTGGACTTGTGTATAAATACTCTATGATTATGAGTGAGTTAATGAGTTTTGTCAGTAGTATGACTTAGGGCAGACTACTTATAGTAAACCGATTACAGATCAAGTAAACTGATAGATCAGGAAAACAACGGACTGTGTAAAGAGGGACGTCTTTTGGCTGATATTATGATGATTTACCGTATTCATAGTACTAAAGATTTTTTGTCTACTTACATCTTATTTATTTTTGGGAAATATTAAAACGAGCGATTAAAAAAAAGCTTTGCGACTGATGATGACATACTGTATTAATAACTTGAGCGGTATGAATTTGAGTAAGCGAAAAAATAACTAAACTAACGACGAATATTGATTAATAATAAAATCCAGAACGAGCTTACAAAAAGTGGATTGTGATTAATCCATTTCATATATAAAAGTGCCGCGGCAGCGGTCGGCGAGTGCTAGAATATAGTAATACCTACTATATTCTAGTTTTACATAAAAAAAATGTTTCTTGCACTCGCCGTTTTCGTATTCGTAACATTTCATTTAAGATAAAATGCCGCTCAATATAAAAAATACATTTGCCAAATATTGAAAAAAATGCAGGACGTAACGTTGACACTTAAACAAATATTAAGTCGCTCAAATATTATGAAGCTGCTCATTTTGTATTTTAAGTAACTCAAATTAATGTTTGTAAGATACTGTTCTGTTGATTTCTCATCACTTACAGTCAGTCGCTCACTTAGTAATTATATAAGCCAAATTAATTAATTTTCACACTTAAAATTGTAATTTACAGTCACTCGTTTTATTGCTACCCTTTATTTTAAAAAAAATATTTTAGGTTTCAGTTTTTCAATTGTATTGAAACAAATAACTCAATATTTTTTAATGTTTTCCTAATACGCACCACATTTTAAAATGCCTACATACATAAACTTAAGCTACAATTTGCCATAAGCGTCTGTCTCACCTCTACTTAGAAGCAGTTAAACGACTGTAGATTATAATAACAAGAAAGCTATTCAACTGACAACCATATCTAATAAGGTAACTAGCGTTCTAAGAAAATGTTAGGCTTTGATATACACCGAGTACATACTTATTATGTTAGCAGGTGCCCTGTCCCGCTAGTAGACATTGTAGTAAAACAATGCGTATTCATCATATAAAATAAATATATTCCTTACACATTCACACAACGCCACCTAGTCCCAAACTAAGCAGAGCTTGTACTATGGATATTAGACAACGGATAATCATGTGTTCATGTTCATGCGCACAAAGATTTATATTATAATTATTTATTATTTTATATTATGGTGCTCGACACAGAAAAAGGGTATGCAAAGTTCAAAACCTTTTTGGTATTGCAGCTAATTAACAGCTTTTAAGTGATTCTTCAGAAGGATAACCTTCCTTCAATAGAGGGATTATTGATCTACTAACATCTTACCGAATACGATGATTAATATAGGGTTTATTTCTTTGAAATCAAGGATAGTAAAAATTGAGAAGCTGTTCTATTCGTTGTCCAGATAGTAGGGTTCCACTTTTTAATTCCTAGTTCAAAATTATTTGATCGATATCAAGGATTGAATATTTATGTTTAAAAGTTTTTACAAAAACCTGAAAAAATCCATTACATGTAGTTTCCCGCTAGTAAACACAATAGTAAAACAAAACCACAACAGTTAAACTGCGCAAACAGTTTTGTTAGGCAATGTATTAGATATATGAACTTTTTAATGTAAATAATGATCCACCCATCCATCATCCATATAATGTATGTATGATATAGGATACACGGAAAGAAGGAAAGGGTTAATAACAAATATTTAGTACGGCAGATAACATAATTTAAAATTAAAAATATAATAAGTTAAAGTAATCAGCCACCAAAATTCATAATTATTTTGGTGTCTAATTCTACTCGTCTCGTCTACAGACGTATCTACCGAGCCGTGTCGACAATAGGTCGCCTGTGACAGTTTAATCGCTATTAGAACCATCGTCACATGTGGAGGCAATGGTTTGAGAAAGTTGATTAGAGTGCTTGTCACCTTCTAGATTAAGGCGAGGACTTAAAATTTTGTGGTGTGAGTGATAGGCTTATGCGGGGATTTTTTGTACATTAATTAAGATGCAAAAATATGTCTTTACCAATCTATCCGGTCAGCGTTTTATTAGTAGGCCAAATTTCACTCTACTACTAAAAGAAACCTGGCGCTCTAAAGGATTTTTTATTGGGTGTTATGATTATAATGACATCAACGGTCATGCTGTGTTTGCATAATATGATAGGGTACAATTTGTATGTAAGCCTTTATTTTACCCATCTAGCAACTTGTAAAAAAAAATGTATCCAGTTTTGCAAACCATAAATAAAAAAATTAAACAAAAAAGTCTACTTACATGGACCTGTAATAAAAAATCTAAGTCGGTTAAGATTTTCAGCTCCTCTTAAAATTGAAAATCTCTGCCTCTTATGACTTAAACATACAAACAATATTCGGTGTAATAATTGGAGGTGTCACAATATAAGTGTCGTCGAGTTAGAGTGACGGCTGGCGGTCGGATTTGGAAACTGGATGTCTCTTGATAAGAAGCTGTTAGAATTATGTTCTGTTAATTAGATATTACAGAAGTGGTGTTGAATTATACACGGTATTATACTAGTATACATAACGTACTTACATATTATTCTTAACTTTTAAAGTATCGCGTTGCATAGTCTTATGTATTAAACGTACAGGGGAGATTAAGGGTCGTAGCACATATTATAACGTAACGTAAACGAATCGGCAAGAATTTTGGTGGAAACCGACCCTTACACTAGCTATGCTCTTAAACTGACTGAACAAAACAATGTTAGTATTAGACCAAAGTCAGCGTTATCTATGCCGAAACATCAAGCAAAATAAAGATAAATAATATGTAGTGTCCTTTTGCGGGAGAAAAAAAAAAGTGGGAAGATTTTTTACGTTTTTCTCTGTAAAATAAATAATAATGGAATTTGTTATTCTAGTCGAAGTACCTACACTTTTCTTAAGTGGATTTCATTAAAATTACTTTGTATTAGTACTCTAATCAGTAGCTAGCTGTGTTATTACTAATCCACATCCTAGATGGCGGTGTACCTTCCAAACAAATATTGTAGTAGCTTTCTATTCAATCTAACATTACTAGATGATGTTTTCTTTCTGCAATAATAGACAAATACGTTCTAGATTTCCAATCGTCTAATTGGTTTTACCTCTCACTTAGATAGGGAATGAAAGACAGGGATGGAAGATTACGCCCACGGAAGCAAACACGCAATCTTAAACAGCAAGAGAAATCTATCAAATAATGACACGCGGGAAGTGACTAGGAATACTCGTGGATTAACTGTTGTCGTTTTGTGTTTGATATAAAGATTTTTATGGTGAAATGCTGTGCTGTATTTGATAAAAATACATATAATTATTTAAATAAGGTCAGTTATGGTATAAGTATAATATATTAATAGGTAATTATTCAACGAAGGCCTTTTAATACAAGGCTTGTTAGTGTTAGGGTAAATAATATTGTGAATTATATTGACAGGTATTTTAGATTGCAATTATAATAAATAATAAATATTGCATGCAAGAATAGGCAAAATACGACTCACAATATTACGAAAAATTTAACTATCATTTTACACACCATTCTTATTCAGGAAGCACATTTCTACAGCACTCTACATTTCTGCTTTTTCTGCCAACATTTACTACTATCCTTAAATATATGTATATAGAATATATAATAGAATAACCCAGTTAATATACAAAGTTATATACATCATAAATAAATCCCCTCGACATTATCACCACTTAAATCATTGAGACATAACGAAACAATCATGTACCGGAAAACATGAAGGAACGCACGTTGAGTGACGCAAATAAGGGGGTGGATACACCGAGCGAATCTGTAATCAAGACACCGCCTTCTGGCGTCACTCGAGTGGAACTTTGTAGCAGTGTGTATGAGGTTTATTTGTTAGTTACATGTATGTTGAAATTGTAGCTAGGTGACTTAAGTTTTTAGCTTTTATAGACTAACTTAAATCTTTTAGCACATAAAAGTAAAACCTAAATATTTACTTGTTTAATCGATAAAAGAAGTGTTAATAACTCAAAACCTTCGAATAACTTTGTGTATCATAACAGCCGATTAATGTCCCACTGCAGGGACGGGCCTCCTCCTGCAACGGAGGGATACTTGGCCTAGGTACTAATACCACGCTGGCCAGACGGTTTGGTATAGGGTTTCATTTCAAGTTTTCCTTCTTTTTATTTCGTAAAGATAATATTCACAGATAGTCCCTTAGTCGGTTTTTACGACACCCATGGGATAAGATGGGGTGGTGACATATTGTATTCTTACTCTGTCCCACTCATAATGGTTTTATTGCTGGAACCCTTGGGTACATTGATAAGACGTCTTTCTACACATGAGCACGGCTTGAATTGAAGTAACTTCAACCAAAAATTGAGCTAAAGACTGAAAATTGATAATTTCCGATTTTAACATAACTTACCAACTTCTATGCAGAAGTGGGTCGTAAAGACCCATGCCAAGAGTTAATAAATTTGATATCTCCGCTCGCTTAACACATATCTCGCTTCACTTTAAAACAAGCCTATATCTTATTTAGAACAATATAAGGAATGTTAAGGTTATAAATCATTTATACGTCAATATAATATGAATCGGTAGAGCTCTCTGTAATCTTGAAGATTATTGTACGTGTTTAAACACAAATTGTATTGTCTACTTGATTTATTACCAATCTATTGAGCTCATTGGATTGTTTGGTTTACATTGCTTGTAATTTTAACGTACTTTCTTTATTTATTTAGAGCAAAGCTTACATAGGAAAGTCATACTTAACCTAACATTGTCTAAAAATACACAGAGAGAAAAGTTTTAAGTACTATTATTCAAATAAAATAACTACATACTTACTACAACGAGTATTTTAGTGAATAATATTATCATAAAGGACCTGTAATTCTCCGTGTGGTGAAGGAGTAAGAATACAATATGTCACCACCCTATCTCATCCCATGGGTGTCGTAAAAACCGACTTAGGGACTATCAGTGAATATTATCTTTGCGAAATAAAAAGAAGAAAAACTTGAAATTAAACCCTAAACCAATCCGTCTGGCCAGCGTGGTATTAATAAGCCAAGTACCCTTCCGTTACGGTAGGAGGCCCGTCCCTGCAGTAGGACATTATTGGCCTGTTATGAAAAGACCTGAAATTCGCAAGGTTAAAAGGTTAAAAAAAGGCTAGCATGGTGTTAAGTAACCTGGTCACTTAACACCATGCTAGCCAAACTTTATGTACACGGCTTTATATCACGTTATTCTTCTGTTATTTTCTGTGGGCTTTTAAAACCCCTGATGCTAAGGTAAAGTGAGGAGACACCAATTAAACTTATTCTTTCAACAATATTCTTAAAAAAAAACAATAAATAAATAACCGTTAAAACTGCCGGATGACATTCAACAGAATAAACCTGTCGCCATATTGTATCAAAGACGATAACCGCCATAAAAATATTCATCAAAACAATACAGTGTTAAATAACTCATTCGATACAATGGCAGACAAACATATTAAAAAAGAAACAAGTTTTTAAGCCACACGTCACACTATTGCATGACTAATTATGCCAAAATTACACATTGGTTTCCTGTCTGCACGCCATTGGTGAATTCAAAATTGGCCAGCCAATCAACGTCGAGGGCGGGTCGTCGCACGCGCATATTCTAGTCACAGTTTTATAGTTTCAATATGAATATTCAAGCTGATTTGTAATTGAAATAGGGATCAGAATTGAGACATTTTGTTGTCTGATGTCTTATTTTGCACAGTGGGAATGGTTTAATTATTAATGTGAACAGAAGTGAATTACTAAATAGGTGGGGTTTTAAAATTTAAATAATTAATGCAACTCGTAATGTAGTAATGTATGTCGTAATTAATTTATTGTAGATAGACGGTGTTGATAACGTTTTGCTGCAATGAATTGTTTTATTGCCAAAAAACTAAAATGATAGTATCTTCAAGGATATTACATTATAATTAGTAAGAAAGTTTTATGTAGGTACATAAATAGTAATTCACAGTCCCTTGAAATGCCTGCTTGCTTCGCAGAGGTCTCGGGTTCGATTCGCGCTCAATGCAAATCTTTGTGTGCATGAACACGATTGTTTGCATTGGTCTGAGTGTTTCTACGGTGTTTCTAATATGTATGTATTTACAAAAAAAAAGTATTTAAGTATGTTTATTCGTTCTCTAGTACCCATAGTACAAGCTGCTTAGTTTGGGACTAGATGACGTTGTGTGAATGTGTGAGGATTATTTATTTATCTATGTATAGGTATGTGTAGCACTAGCTCAGCTTAGATTAAGTCTCGATGGCTTTATGTGAATGTGTGATGTTAATTATAATTATAAATAGACAGAAAGTAGATTCAAACACGCCTCATATGCTGCACAAAACTTGCTTGTAATTTGATATTAAATAAGCTACTAATGAACGAACAAGTTAAACTTCGATGTAATCTTCGGTAAGTATTACAATAACATTTGACGACCTTTGTGGCGCAGTCGGTATATTACATGGCTGCTACGCAGAGGTCTCGGATTCGATTCCCGCTCAATGCAAATCTTTGTGTGCATAAAACATTATTGTTTGCATGATCTGAGTGTTTTCTATGTATAATATGTAGGTATGTATTTACAAAAAAAATATTTATGTATGTTTATCCGTTGTCTAGTACCCATAATACAAGCTCTGTTTAGTTTGGGACTAGATGGCGATGTGTGAATGTGTGAGGATTATTTATTTATTATGTATTTATAACTGATTAAAATCGACCTACAATACAAGTGTAAAATAAAACTCATAGAAAACTTTTCCATAACAAACATCGACAACTTTATTCCCATGCTACCAAAAGCCACGAAAACAAATCAGTCTGCTACCAACCGAAGCCAGCCTTAAAAACTTTCAACAGCTCTTTCAAATACAATTCTGAACTCTACAAACTTGTTAGACCCACTCGACCCTAGGGTTAGAACAAAGAACTATTTACAACCCTTTGTTTTAGGCCACCACTTCTTTTAAGAGGCACCCCTAAGTTAAGTACCGTGTAGTGCCTGCAAAGCATTTTATTTTTAAAAGAAAAACTAGGTGTGTTTTATGTTTTTTTTTATGAATTAAATTTGTTTTACAATTGTTCTGTAAACCGTTTTTTTAAAGCTAAACTTTGCAAACGTTGTTATGAAAAGAGTTTTATAAAAATGATTTTACAACGTGATTACAACACTATTTTTTTTAAATTAAGAAGAAATATATATAATACTATTGTTTCTACTTCAACTCAACAATATGTCATGTGTACAGGATTAGTACTACAATACTGTACGCTGAATATGTTTCTCGGGTACAGAGTACTCTGTCATTTGATCGTGTATGTAATCAACACGACATGGAAACCTTCTGATGAAACTTGCTACACCACATGCTCAACGAAATAGCTGAAGTAATTGTTAATTTTGACTTGTAAGATCTATAATTGTAGCAGTTTGAATAATGAATAGACTATTTTTTTTTATAAAAGAAAAATAACTAAATCTAAATAACTCGAATGATAACATAAAACCTTACCTATACCAATCAGTCTAGAGTGGAGGAATCTCGTCTTTTAAATAGTTCATTAAGAAATTATTATAATGATTAACTATAAACACGTACATAAAAGCCCAACTCATTAAATTTTCTAATAATTAGGAACACCTTTTGTTCAGATTTTAATTTACGGCAACAACTTTATAACATCATTTTGTGGTAATAAACAAAAAAATATAACAATGAGATTCTTGCAGTCGCATTGAAAGCCAGACCGTTTTTTATTCGTTACTCAACAGACCATAACATTTTTTGTAACCAAAAAAAAACAGTCCTACCACGCCCTATCACCAATTACGTTTCTATCTCGATCAAAGCCTTATATAGTATACGTCTTTATTAAGCCTATTGTCTTACTCATTATGGAAAATTGTGCGCTGATTTCAAAGTACAGCTTATTATAGAATATCTGCATACAATCATGTATTAGCATAATATCTCAATTCGTTTTTGTGAGCCCGTTGAAGTCAACTCGGGTACATTTCACGCTTCGTGCATGTGACTCACGGCTCAGGAAGTTAGGGAGCCGAATGTTGGCTATTGTTTTTTTAAACGATTAGTTTTACAGCTACTGAATAGCTTTGTGTATATTGTTCTTTTGTTCGGTCTTTCCTATTTACTTGAGGTGAGGTTGATGTGGTAGATATTTACCTAACATCAAATAAGAGTGACGAATTAATAATGATTTACTAATTAAAATCCAGTTCAGTGATTCTGCGAAAATAACCAAATAACATGACCAATTTACAAAACTATTTCTATAGGACCAATTAAGTCTACCTTTTTTTTTAAATAACTAAGCTCTCAGTTAAGAAAAGTATAAAAATCGAACTGAATTGAAAAGCTGTTTCTCAGGCATTTCAGATAGAAGTTACTGACTTATTTTGAAGCATCAACCTTGTAATAAACACTGAAGTTTTCACAAGAATGGTTCTCTCGGTAAACTTCATCACGTAGGTCCTGCTTAAAAAGACCAATAACCTTACAAAAGTGTTAAGAATCTCACTTTAAAATTAAAACTAAATTTATCTCAAATTAAAGTACAGTTGCTAATTAATTTGTTGCCTGCACATATCACGTCTGTGTATTCACAGTGATATGCTAAATGCAAAAGAGTTTGTATACCATTGTAATAAAACCCTTTATTTTAAAAAGATTTTGGTGTTTGATTTAAAACTTTTTTGATTATTATCACCCTGTTACTGAATAATTAATTATTTAAAATTCAATTTTTAATTCTTTTTTTTAAACTAATCATAAAATTATCAAAACGAACTTTTTACCTTTGTTTCATTAATATTATTATAAATAAAATTAGTTTTAATAAGATTATTCCTCACACAATTTTAACTATGTCTTGCGTTCTAAAATTAAACTGAACTTGGGGTACTAAGCGTTAATAAATAATAATAATATGATCTTTTTGATTGTGACATAATATCCTTAAACAACATTACAACTGTTCCTTGCACTTGAAATTATTATTTTACCTTTATACGATGTTGTCGTTTTAAGCTTCCTGTATAATTATTATCATAATTATGTTTGTTTTCTTTCATCATTCGTTATTCATACCCTTATATTTTGGTCCACAGCCTCCTTTGCTATAATAAGGTAATTCGAAAATGTCTTGTTTATATTGGTCAATCGAATACTCAAACCGCTCTCGCCCAAAATCTAATATGACGGCTGACCGTACAAGCACAGAATAATCGTGTTTGCAATATTATATTTATTTTTATATCCTCACTCAAAAGAGAAACCAATAAAATAAATAAAATAAACAAAACAACTTTGCATGCAAAAGTTTTTTTATCAAAATATCAGAAAAGCTATTTATTTAGTTATTTCCTGTAAGGACGAAAGTCGGCGAAATTTTGATTTGCATTTTCGCGGTGAAACTAAAATGTTTCATAGAAACTATTTATTTACAATAATAGTTTTTGATACAAACGTAAATACAGTACTCATACTGATGTAAGAAACTCTACCCCATTTTATGAAGTGTTTAAAATTAAATCAAATTACTATAATATATTTAGTGTCCTACATTATTAAAGGTAAACACTAAATTAACTTATTCAAGGAATTGTATGTATTTAACATTATTCAATACTAGTTGACGCCCGCGGCTTCACCCACGTTGTTTGTGTAGCTTAAATGTAATTATACACCCTAAACTACCTATTTTACAAATTTCATCAAAATCCATTCAGTAGTTTTTGCGTGAAAGAGTAACAAACATCCATCCATACATCCTCACATACTTTCGCATTTATAATATTAGTAGGATTTGAAGTAATTACCAACAAAATGTCAAAAAATGCACGATCTATTACATTACAAACCACAGTATCGAGTATATACTATTTTTAGTACCTACCCTGCTCACGTTTCAATAAACCATTTAGGTCCTAATCCCAAGCTCTAATTAGATCAAAAAGTTTTAAGTCATAATACAGAAAGGAGTTTAGATTTCACTTTGAGACATTCAGCAAAGGTCTCTAAATCAATTATTATTTTAAGCAGACCGGAGTTGTAATTACGATTACAGAATTGTGACCCCACAAAGTTATTTTATTAAGAAGTTAATCTTAAACTTTGGTACCTAGGTTAATACTAATTTATATAGTTCAAACTATTTTTTTAAGTAATCATCGTAACAGCCCATTAATATCCCACTGCAGAGACGGGCCTCCTCCCATGACGGAGGGATACTTGGCCTACTAATATCACGCTGGCCAAATGGATTGGTATAAGGTTTAATTTCAAGTCTTTTCATTTAGTATTCTTACTCCGTCACCACACGGAGATTTAAATTAATGTTGTGTTGAAATATATATATATTTTTTTTTTAAGTAAAAATATTGACAAGGCAGGCAAAAGGGGTTCTGCTAAAGATATTTAAAAACTTGATCCTCTTAAGGTCATCACTGCATTGTAAATAATTTACTATTGTCGGTGTTAAAAAGCATTCTTTTCGTTGTCTAATCAATAATTCGTAGGCATATTGTGTGATTACTAAATTAAAAAGTCTAATAGGTATTTAGATTATTTTTTCTTTTTTTAAAGTAGTTTCAAAAGGAATGAAAAAATATTACCTCTTTAAAAATCTCCCAACTTTGAGGTGTCTGCTAACGTGTGACTTGTAACACGATCTTCTTTTGTTTAAACCCCAGTCAGTTGAACGCCTCCCCGGTCTAAAGAATATGACGGTATTCGAAATTCAACTACGTATGCGTATGAAAAACAAATGAATTTTGATTTCATAGAGATTGACGCTGGTTGAACAGAATACTAAAACTGATAAATTATATTATGTGATTATAAAAAATTAGTCTTGAGTCTATTTGCAATCCTCTTTTATCTTACTTTTTTCACTAGATAAGTATATAAAATATTTGTATAGTGTGAAATTACGCTTAGACTTTTACTATACCTAATAAATTCAGCTAGTGGTCATCCTAAATATATATATTATTATGTTATACGAAATCTTCCATTTCACAAAATAAGTAAACTTTATCAAGAAACACGAAATTATGAACAACATCATAATAATATAATATTTATATTTTAAAGTCCCAAAACTCCAACAGGGGGTTATCAGCAATCGCTATCACTACACTTAATACCCCTATACCTCAAAAGCCACTCAGAGGCGCCATCTAAAGCGTGTGCAGTGAACTGTTATCAACGGATGCTGAACTAATTGGACCTCCATCATAGCCTTTCGTGATATTATGGTGTCTGCAGATAAGATTTCTGACACATGTAACACCGGTTGCGGATGATGCTAAAAAAGGAAGTGGATTTTTTTTGTCATGTTGTGCGCATGTAAAATTTTACGATGTATTACGATACAGTTTATGAGAATATTTGTAATGAGAGTACGATGCCTTTTTGTGTCGGTTAAAATTTAACTGTAAACGTGATTTTATCTTTGTGGTTTTTTAAAGTAATTAAATATTTTTAAGTCACTTTAATATATTCTTGTAGTTTTTCATACAATAAAGTTGAAGTGGTTGTAGGAGAATCAGTACTATTTATTAATTTATTTAACTACTTAATTTATCATTTATTATAACCTTTTTAAAAAAATAATAAAGAAACTTACAGTACACTTAAACTTACCGAGGCAAAAGTTCCTTTAGCATAATAATTAATTTGCAAGATATCTGAAATAATCACAGAAATCTTTATTCAGATATCTGTGGAAATAATGCTATGTGGGTGTAAAAACCGGACGAATCTTCTATGTTGCAATAGAAATTGCAACATAGAAGATTCGTCCGGTTTTTTATAAGACCGCCTTATAATATTTATTTTCACGCTGCTATCATCAGATAAGATCACAAATTCAAAACCCAAAAAATCTAACCCTAAAAAACTAAAGGAAAACCAAAAAGCTCCTTGTCACGTTAATTACGTCACTATCACGCTTCAAGTGTCACTCCTCACACCTGTCACGCTGACCATGTGTCACTACTACTACAGACATAAGTCCATCAACTTCATAACACGCCAGAAAATATTACTTTCGTGTCAATTGTCACGCGCAACATGACACCGTGTGGTTATCGACAAAACGTTGTCTCGTACTATTTAGTTTGGCTAGAGGTGATTTTTCGGAGGTGTCAATTAAAATTGATGCGAGACTTTTTGGTTAGATGTTGCGTTGGCGATTTCAACATAAATCTAAGAAAGTAGTTAACCTAATTTGTATTAGCCGGAACTATAGCGTCCACTCTGGGCATGCTCTGGCGTCACATAAGCCGTTTTCAAACCACCTATTTCATCTTCTCTGTGCCTTTACTAAATTAAATTGATGTAAGTATTACAAATTGTTTTTTCACGGCATTTAAAAAAAAATACAACAAAATTAGATAGGTATTCTTTTGTTTTCATTTGTACTTACATACCAATCAAAATTTCCTATTAATTAGGTCAAGGTAATTTGCTATCTACTATCATACAAGACTCTTATACCTATAACATTCCTTGCTTAGAAGATAAAGACCTTATAACAAGTAACAAAGTCACTTCTTAAACAAATTTTAAAATATCGCCAATCAATTATTCTTTAGCTAGTTTAAAGCAAAGGGCAGATATTCCTACTAAGTTTAAAAACTACAAAACAAATAATATAATATAAAAACAAAATTATTAATTACCTCCTTTATTAGTAGCGGGCTCAACGATAAAGGAACAAACATTTCTAATAGATTCCAAATCAGATCCAAATAGTCTAATCGATTATCATTAATACGACTAATTTAAAAGGAACCAAACAATTTATTATAGTAAGTTATATTAATTATGGTATTTTATTGATAGTATATTATAAATATAAAAACGTTTTGTTGTTCTTTGTAGAGAAATTCTAAAACATACGGTAGACGATTATAATCTGTAATCTCACGTTAATATATTAAATTGGTATTAATCTTTTAAGTGGTTGTGACATGCTGTTCCCAGCAGGGCCGACCTCTATATCCTTTACAACTAAAATTCTTTACTGTCTATTGTAAGTAGGTATGTTTATCAAAGCATAAACTCTGCTAAGGCCAGCCTAGAATCCAAGACGTGGTGTGATTATGTGACACACAATTATTAATATTTTGCTAACTTGACGTCTTGGTATTAGGTTTTCTGTTTAGTTTTCCTTCTGGGGACAAAAAAAAGTGTGTTTCTTATCAGTCACGTCACTATAAGTGTAAAAATCCTATAGTCAATCTTTTAGTATAATATAGCCACCTCTGTTAGTCAGTCTAAAAAGTGTTTGTGTTAAAAAATGTTCACATTAATAAAAATTACTTTCAAGTAAATTACCCTTTTTTTTTATATACAACTCCCACACTAGGGATCATGCCCTGTGTCGCGGGGACCTTTTACAAAAATCAATTAACGGACACAAAGAACACCCAGACCAGGACAATAATTTGTGGATCTCACAAATTATTGTCCTGCGTGGGGATCGAACCCACAACCTCTTGCACGGCAGCCGCTTGTGCTACCGTCGCGCCACCGAGGTCGTCCTTATTTACTTTGCTGTTCATTTTAATTCCCATGGATTTCTCCCTATTTCTGATTAGACTAATTTCGCTTCCCTATGTTCTAAGTGACTATTTCTAGCCTTAAAATACTATAGTAACAAACAGCTGTGTCTTAACAATTTCCAACACAACAAAAATACAATATATCTTTGAAATCACGATAGGAAATCAAATTATTTGTATTTACTATCGTCTGTCTGGTTGTATTAACTTGATTTATCGTATTAGCTCCATTGATTGGAGACACAAACTTTCCTTGCTTCTACTTTGTTGGTACGTCATTGTTAAAGCTCATTGGATATCCTGCTTTATCCAGATGTTGTTAGAGATTATTTTAGATTAATGGATTATGGAAGCTAGAGTAGTTTTATCTTTAAAAAATGAGATAACAGATAAGGTATGCGACGTGGATTACGACGGTTATGTTGTAGTCCGTGAGCTATACATTGGCTTGTAAACTTAGAGGGAATTTAATAAAGTTTTATCGCGTATATTTCGGTTTTTATTTTATTTATCTTAAATATTGTATATTCATAGAAATATTTAAACACCATGGCTGGTCAACATCTTACGTTCACTAAAAAATACTTTTCATGCAGTTTATCAGGTTCGACCTCATACTCGATGAACTTCTTAAATAAAAAATGATATTTTAAAGTCATCTTTTGTTGGTCTAATAAATCACTCACGTAGAAAAATGCTTAACAAACCCTATACAAATTCACCAATTTCGCTTGATAGTAAAGTAGGATCCCTTCAATAGGACAACAGTAAACTTAGAGTATTTATTTTACCACTAACATTTTAAATACATTTTCTTCGTTTTTTACGCAAACCATTTTACTTTCGATCACTTTTTCTCACAATATATATACAGTGGCCACTTCTCACCTCCCAGACTACACATGAGGCCTTAACCGCGGGTGGTCGCGTCAGACTTGTCGAGTGTCAGACGTCGAGACGCTTTGTCGCACCGGCATGTCGCATGCAACCGACGCTATTTGTTGTACGACAATGGTTTTACCGATTAAAAGGTTTTGAAATTTGTTTACGTGAGATGAATTAAAATTTTGTAATTATTTGTCCGTGGGATATTTGTAGAGTGTACTGTTACGTCTCTGTGTGGGGATTAAGTAAGAATATTGATTGTCACCACTTTATCCCATGGCATAAATCATTTACTAATCCGTCTGATCAACGTATTATTGATACTTCAAGTTTCCCTTCATACATCCCTGTACTAAAACGTTAATAAAGTTCTTCTTCTTCTTCATAATGTTACTGTTCTATTTCTGAAGATTGTACATTTACCTTTTTCTTTTCTTTAGAACTTTTCGAAGCCAGTTATGGCTGCGAAACATCTTTTGACATTTACAGAACTTTGTCATCATTCCTATCCTTATTCTAATGACAAATAATTTAATATTAGGTAAATCTGGGAAGAAAAAAAGCTTAGGGTCTACGTGGATGCAAACAATTGCCCTGATTGATGCGTCACCTATATAGTTTATACCTACTAATACTAATATAATTTGCATTTTTTTCTTTCTTATCAGTATTTTTATATCAAAAGATTAAAAGCTCGTATCAAAAGCAATAAACCGAATTAAAAGATACCCCACCCCATACATAACTTCACAATTCAAATATTACAAAGCAAAAAAAAGGCATACGCAGAAACATCTTAATCAAACGGAAAGATTTGTACCGCAATTATACCCTTCATAACTACCTAACCATTAAGTCCTTCTAAATATAATATAATTACGGTGTTCACAATTTCTGCTACCTGAATTAGAGACCCGTAATGAAAAGCAAAACTTTTTTGAATTTTATTTTTTGGTTTTTCGTATTTATTTTTAAATGTTTGTTGAGGATTGCTCTTTGTTTTTTGAGTTTTATTTTTGTTTTGTTTATTTAAGCTTTTGTTTTTTTGTTATAATTGAAACATTGTAGTGTTTAATTTTGTAGTAGGGGTATTTGTTTTGACCTTTCTTTAAGCCTTAGCTATGTTTCTAAACGGTAATTAAATGTAGTATGAAACGCTGCATCTGGGTCTCTTCCAAATCATATTTATCGTGTCAAATAGGACACAGGTATATAATAATTTTACTAACAAGAAGCTGTCACAATTACGTTATTAGCAACTTAAACTCTAAAGAGGATGTCAACTGATATGACTCACCGAGTTTTACAAAACCTAAAAGATCTAAACATCTATAGCTATAGGATTTGATTTGTAACGCAGCTTCATCTTATAATTCTTGTCCTTTTCACTAACAGTATTAATCAATCAACTAGCCTTTTGTAGTCTACTGCTAGACATAGGCCTCTCCCAATATACGCCACAGAACTCGGTCCTGCACCTTCCGGATCCAGTCCGACCCAGAGACCTTTATGAGGTCGTCGGTCCATCTGGGGGTCGTCCTACACTACGTAACAGTATAACGATTAAAAAATAACAAAATCTGTTAACGCTCCTTGAACTTAAGAAGATTATGTTTTTGGACATACATCTTCAGCAATATAATTAATATCATCAAAATAACATACAGGCTATAAATAAATTGTCGCGGTAACTAACGTCCACACGAAAGGAAAAGTAAACCTAACAAATGTTGCAATTACCTGAATTTTAGAACAACGTTATAAATAAATATATTTGACGACCTCGATGGCGCGACGGTAGCGCAAGCGGCTGCCGTGCTAGAGGTTGTGGGTTCGATCCCACGATCCACAAATTATTGTCCTGGTCTGGGTGATCTTTGTGTCTGTTAATTGATGTTTGTAAAAGGTCCCCTCGACACAGGGCATGAACCCTAGTGCGGGAGTTGTCTTTTAAAAAAAAGAAAAATATTATAATTACATTTACAACAATATTGTTTTAATATTTATTAACAAACAATAATTATGAAAGGTAAAATTGCTCTTTCATTTCAAATTGTTTTGCTACTGAATATAACATTAATATGGCTTTGTTTGTTTTATACCATGTAGGTTGAATGAAGGTATGCAGAATCGTTAAGCAAAGCTCACGATTCAATGTATGGATCGCTTTATTTATATCTCAAATGTAATGGGACTGCATGATTACACAACATAATAAAATGTACTAATTTATAATGATCCTGATATGATAACTAAGTATAGCGTATTATAATCTTATATTAAAATGTAATATCTGCCTTGGTAAATGGAATAAGGGCAGGCGAAAAGAGAGGCAGTGGGTAGGTTACAAATGTTGTTTACGAGTTCTTAGGTTTTAGTTTAACATAGGGAAACAATACGATCATTTTATAAATTATAAATAAACAACAAAAAGATTTTTTATTAAAATAAAAATGTATGTACACAATTAGTTATAAGTTCTCTATTAATTTAGTAGTAAATTACATATTCTCAAGAATATAATACCGTATTATTATGCGGAACTCTTTTTCTACGATCTACGACGATATTTGAACAATTGAAAAGTTTCAACAAAATATTATAACATCTGCTTTATGAGGTGAAGTAACCGCATCTAATACGTTTATAATAAGTTCTTTTATTTGTAATTGAATGGCGCAGTGGCTCCAACTGGAACTAATACTATTGACGACGAACTATTAGTAGGGATATGCTTCTTAATATGAATTTCGTTTCTTTATTCGATTATTGGGTTATTAACTTTGATATTGAATAGTATACTAATGAAAAGAAACGAAGTTTCAATAATAATTTTTATATTGACCAACTTAATGAGAATATATTTATGTCATAACACTGAAAGAAAGAAAGAAAAACAATTTATTTACAGTAAAGCTAAACAACAACACATTTAAAAAAAAGTCACTTAATAACTTATAACAAAAAAAACTAAAAACACAGTTGAAGATAATATTTTAACAGACAACTGAATGCCATACACGTGGTTTCAAACTCAATTAAATGAAATTCAAAATGTCAATTTTAATTAATTTTCTATCTACTAAACAGGCAGTTCAACCACAAACAAATTTTAATTATATTTATCTGTCACCGAAATACTACAAAATGAATTGGTATACTACTTGACTAAATTAGTACAAACATTTCAAAAGCCAGAATTAATTAATAAACAATTGTATGTCATATCCACACTAATCTATTAAACCTTTCTAGCGTTATGGCTGCGAATTACAAAGCAAATTATTATGATATGGTATTTGACATTGTTTGTCTTGGTAATGACCTTTTAATATATCTAATAATATAAGCTTTAATGAATGATACTTTGTCTGTCTGTATATTTGAGACATTTACATTTTTTTTCTGGTATAATGACCATTAGGATGGGTTGCATTAGGGATCATACACTGTGTCGCCGTGATTTGTATTAACATTAATTTGAAAGGCCCGAAGTACAGTCAGACCCAGGACAATATTTTATGGATCGCTCAAACAATTTCCTTGCGTGGGGTTCAAACGTGTAAACTTGCGGATGGCAGAGGCTACTTCAAACAAATTAATTCGATGTCAAATATCAATTCAAAGCAGCATCTACTAGATAAAAAAAATACCAACCTTTTATCAAAGAAGAAACATCAAAAAAGTTTTATAATGTACAATAAAAATCTACAGAATACTTCAAATTATCTTTTAAGATAATCTCGTTTATACGATATAATATATGTATTTTTATGATGACCATATTTGTTACGATGTCGCAGTACCTAAGATTTATATGAGTGTAGATAAAATTCAACAATGGTTATTGCGTTACAGCCGATTATATTATTGGCTAACCTTACTTTCTTGAAGAGTTGAATAATGTGCGTAAACCTTTGGCGTATGTTATCAGACTGTAAATTTCTTCTGCAGATCCGTGTAATACGCTGCCTTATAGTATTGGTTAAAGGAGTTTTAGATTAATAAACTTCATTAACCAATGGCATATCATCATCAACAGCCAATTTACATCCACTGCTGAACATAGACTTCACCAAATATTTCTACTTTGCATGGTCCTCCCTCTCATATTCTATAGATTTCCCATCGCATTCAACGCGCTATATGCCATTCTAACGGCCACTTTAATCAGGCAGTACTGAGCGCTGTCCTCTGGCATTGTTGACGGTTCCTACTTACTATTTGGTAGGGCGATGGAAGTCACTAAATTTGCTTAAATACAATAAGAAAACATCTTCCAAACATTAATAATAAGTCTAGGGGTTGACCACATAAAATCAATTCATTAACAATACATTTCTGTTTCAACAGGCATAAACGAAAAGTCACCAACCTCCTGCCTTCGAAATCATCAGCTCCTAATCATGGAGGTTCAACGCGTCGCGCACCACCTCCAGCTCCATTGTACGAGGATCTTCAAGACCTTCCGAGAAGACCACCGCTTCCACATAGGCCAGAATTGGAACCACAATTAGAGGTAAATATTATTTTCTTACTAATCGGTGTTGGTATATTGTAGATAAGAAGGATCATAACATTGTACAATCTGCACTAAACTGATTCCTTGTGTATTAGAATACCTACATGAAATCACTACCCTGTTTCATATATATTATGTCGTAAAATACAACTAAGGGAGAGTTAACACATTACATCTTAAAAACTAAAGAACGAAAACTCGAGGTAAAACCCTAATACTATACCAAATCTTTTTTCCAGCGTTTTGGCATTAGACTAAGTTTTTGCCGCCACTGGAACAAGCTCGTGTCTCTGTCACCACACAAGTAGTACTAGATGTACATAGATACAATATAACAGATAGTAGGTTAAACACAGTTTTTGCATCATCATCATATTCCACTAAAAACAGAAATTACTGTAAACACTAGTCCTTTGAACATATTTTAAGACTCTCTTGGGATCATGTAGCGAGGAGACATCTTGTGTTTTTAACCACATGCGTTATATATAATCTAATAGCTCGTTAACCCGCCAGAGTAGTTTTAACCTATGAATGACGATGACGACTCGATGAAGCCATAAACTCACGACTTAGTAGTAAGTTTTGTTATTTTTAGTACTTTATTACCGTTGATTTATGTTAATACATTGAGGACACTTAAGTGTACAGTTTCTGACCGCAATATAAAAATAGTTTTACGTCGTACAAGACTTATTTTCTCACGAACAGATAAAGTTAAAAAAAATACAGAAAGTATAAATGTAATAGTAATACACAAGGATACCATAATCTATTCTTCTTACCCCCCATTAATGTAATAGAAAGACGTATCTCTTCTGTGATTGAAGGAAATAAGGCTTCTAAAATCTCATTGTCTAGACCATAGACGGATTGGTAGATCTCTAATATTATCTGTGAAATTTCGATCATATCTGCACAATTGTGATTTCTAAATGTTTGTATAATTATACAATATTTTCCCCACATTTACACAACTCATATTCCACACTCGTATCAAAAAATAAAATCTGGCTGAACGAAAAACATTTACTTAATTTCAGCTTTCAAAGAAAAGCAAACAAATACTAGATGAAAATGATATGGTTATAAAACCGTATCACGATCTCTTTGGACCCCTTCTAGGTACCGTATACCGATAGATACAAGGTCTGGGAATTCTTAGACCGTAAACTGTAGGACACGCACGTAAGACGAGGGTCTCAGTGACCTTGGTTGACCTTAAATGTTAATTTAACAGATGCCCTACCGATATAGAGAGTAATGAAATGAGATGTCTTGTGAGCTCCGTTTGACACATCCAAGTTATTTATTCATTGTTTGTGAGCTATGTTTCTTTAAGAAATGTTCTATGTTTATTTAAGAAAAATGAAAAGATAAGCGACGTTTTTCTCGAGATCAAATTGTATTTATTAAATTTTATGTAGAGGATAACTCAGATAAATACCATCAAAATAAAACTACTCTGGCAAAATGTGTAAAATAGTATAGCAATAAAGTTTTAAAACAAAACTATGAAATATGTTTACACACTGAGCTAGAACTTAATATGATTTTAATAACAATATTTTTTTGTCTTCCACAGATGGTAGAAACGAAAAGACCAAACTGCAATAATCGAGTATTTGTCTGTGGCTCCGGCGGCACATGGCGAGGTGGAAACTCATGCGGGGGAGACGCTTGTGGCGCTCCACTGTACGAAGAACTACCTCACAGATCCGACGACTCACTCCACAGCGATGACCACTTCGCTGAAGACGAGTTGAGTCTTGTTGGTGAAGCAGCGCCTTGTCGAACATGCTCGCGACCCCCAGCTCCCCAATCACTTCCACATCGGCCACGCCAACAGCGAATGGACCGAAGGCCAAAGTCATTGGAAAGACGACGAGCTCAACACCAACATAGAATGCAACGTCATGTTCATCCGCCAGGACCGCCTGATCCTACGGAATTTCACGAAGGAGTTCTTTTGGATGCCTTGTTGAGATTGTATCCTCAAGTTGGTACAGTTGGAGCAAGGGCTCAAGGTCCACTGCCAATGAGCGCGGGAGGAGCTTGGCCTGGCGGTGAACTTCCAGGTATAGCCTGCTGGAGGGGTCCAAGAGCATCTCCGAAACCTCCGAGTGGTGATTCATCGTTCGGCTCGGATTCCGGTTATAGTAATAATACGTGTGGGACCTGTGGTACAAGAGCATCGTCGAGACATCGATTGTCTGCCGAAATACCGATGTCATGAACGGACATTTTACTGGCTTGATGTGACAATCGCGCCTTAACTGCATAAGTGACGAAGTGAAGTAAAAAATCGCGTATAATGTAATCAATTTTGCATTTAGTAGTTTTACTTTATCTTTCACGGCCTAACTTATTCAGCGGCCTCAATTCTCTCAAGCCTTCCAAGACAGTGAACTTAATTGTTAAGTATTAGTTACTGTCGAATATTTATGAACCTTAAACGTCTTTGGGACTACTTTTCTACACAATTGTACAAAATTTATTGCTTAGTAGAAAGTATCCCTGTAGATTTTAGCAATACAATATTTTGATGAGAAATATTATTTTATATTAGATTGATATAGCGATGGTTTTGTACAAAATTCATGTGACCATATTTTTAGGTAGCATTAGCAGTTTCGTCCTAGTAAGTTTCGAACTAGTCCTAAAATTATCACAATAATTGTGAAACCTATCAAGTTAAAGATTTATCTTGTGTAAAAAAAATTGTGAGGGAAATGATGTAAATTAATTTCTGAATTTGTAGATAATGTACAAAAAATCGTAGTTAAATGAATTATTTAAGAATAGTAAGTTGAATTTTATAATCATATCATATTAAAAGTACCACTCTTTATTGAAATACCACGCAGTTTTCATTTTCAACTAATCGTCTTATTTCGTAATTTGGTGCTAAAATAAATGTATCGAATTCCTATCCGTCGATTTGTTTTTACTGTTCTACAAGTATTCAAAGTTCGTACTTTTGTTTAAGATCAATTTTATTTTATCTTCCTTTCATTTCTATTCTCTTGAGCATTTCGTTCCTGTCGTAAAATAAACATTACATTTCTATTTTGTAAACGAAGAATATTATTCTGTCGTCAAATAATGTTGTTTTTTGTTTTTTCTGTTTTATTTTTTTTTTGCATTTAAATTAAGTAATGACTATTTATATTTATTACACTGTTTTATTGTTTCTTTTATGTATAGTATCAAGGATTGCAACACTTATGTAATTAAATTTCGTGGACAAAATGTCCATTTAATAATATTGAAGAGCACAATAAAATGAAAAATAAATACATTTTTAAGAAATAAATATTTGTTTTAATGTGGTTACCCTATTATTTATAGCTATAAAGAGGTTAAAAAATTACGCAAGTCTAACAACTAACACTAAATCTCATCTCCTTGAAATCAAAAAAGTGGTGGTATGGAAACGTACATTTTATCTCTACAATAACAACAGAAGGAAAACTTGACATAAAAACTGAAACTGTTTTAATAGGAATTATTTTAAAACCTAGAGACACAACTTATATTTAAAGGAAGCTTACTTGGATGGAAAATTTGTCTAAACCTCTAAACCCACTTTGATTTTTTTTTAAACTTCCGTACTTGGGATTGAATTTTACAGACATGAAATTGACTGACACAAAGAACATGTAGGATCAAAATAATTAATTTGAGGATCACACAAATAATTTGCGTAGGATTCGAACCCGTGACCTGGTGAACACAGCGGCCGCCTACATGACTTTTGGACTTTGGACTTTACCACCGAGACAGTACTAGAAGGATAAGTATAAATGCATTATTGGAGGACGCCCTTATCTATAATACGACATCAAACAATAAATAAATAATCCTCGCACTTTCATACAACGCCATCTAGTCCCAAACTAAGCAGAGCTTGTACTATGGGTACTAGACAAACTAATAAACATACTTATATACTTTTTGTAAATACATACTTATACATAGAAACACTCAGACCAATGCAAGCAATCATGTTCATGCACACAAAGATTTGCATTGAGCGGGAATCGAACCCGAGACCTCTTCATAGCTGTCATGTTATATAACCACTAGGCCACAGAGGTCGTCAAACATTGATGGCCGACATTGATAGGCTGATAAGGAGGCTAACCAGGCGCTTATTTAAAACTCATTCACAGCAAACCGTTTCCTAAATATCAGCCTAACCAACACTTCAGCCATAATGTTAAGGGGTTGTTCCCATTCAAGTTTGTTAGTCATTCAATTGATATAAACTATCCTTTCCTAAGGCATATCTAACGAAAACCCCTCTTAAATTTTATCTTTATTGCTTTAATACAAAGGAGAAGCTTTTGTCACGAAATAATTTAGTTTACCGAGCTGTTATTATGCTTAATAAATTGCTTGATCTTTTTGATAGCGGATGTTGGTTTTTATGAGTATTGCTGATGCTGCAAGATAGGTTAATAAGGTGTTAGGTATTGAGATAGGGAATGAGTTTTGATTATAATAGGTCTGGGATAACGAGGCGAGATTTACCCCCTTGCTCATAAAGGCCTCTTAAATATTAGTCAATTCCATCCATCCATATGAGCCCACGGACGTCCACTACTGGACATAGGCCTCCTCCAAAAGTTTCCACTCCGTAGTAAATTGATAATTGTAATTAGTCAATTGATTAGCTTAAATTCTTTGGATTTTGTTTGGTATACCTAAGGTTGGTTTTGCTAATAAAAATCTCGCTAAACAGTGATTAAATTAAAGAAGCGTTTATGAGTAAGGGGGTTAAGGGTTAACTCTGTATTAAAAGTGTCAGGAACAAAAAATATTTTTCAAAAGCGACATGTAAGTTTACTTTATGTTTTTATTACCGACGAACAGTAGGACAAAAATCGTTGATTGCTCCTTTTAATAAACCAATCAAGTACTATTCATATCAGGGCGAAACGAAGGGGAAAAGAGGTAATATTGGAAATGAAAGGACACTAATATAACCTTTCATGGATTTTAGTAGCACAGACATAATAATTATTGTCTCTGCCTACCCCGGACGGGATAAGGCGTGAGTTTATGTATGTACGTAGACATAATGTTATGAGTAATGTAGCCGCATGTATTAATATTACAAAATGCAAAATTTACTAAAAATAAGTTACTTTCTGACACTTTAACACAACCCCATAGTCCTATTTCATGTAAAGCTTGTTGATCAGTCACCCATAATGATCACGCAATCAATGTGGGCTGACAATCGAATATAAAAGATTTTTTTTAAGAATTAAACCATAATAATATTATCCCTGTGGTGACGGAGTAAGAATACAATATGTCACTACCCCATCTCATCCCATGGGTGTAGTAAAAACCGACTAAGGGACTATTCGTGTATATTATCTTTACGAAATAAAAAGAAGGAAAACTTGAAAATAAACCATATACCAATCCGTCTGGCCAGCGTGGTATTAGTAGGCCAAGTATCCCTCCGTCCCTGCAGTGGGACATTATTGGGCTGTTATGATGAAACCATAATGTAACCAACGAACATTTTTGATATAAACGGGCTGTCTTCTGCTGAAAAATATAAATAGAGCTTTCTCGACATACAGACAGTTAAGATTAACTTCACTCTCCTTATTTCACACTACTGAAACTAATTTATTTATCATACTGAATGTGTTACGTTTCTAAAAAGCTGTCATAATAGACTACACAAAATTCACAAGACGTTCTCTAGCTATAATATCAAGTTTTCGCGAATTACCTTTTAGGCGTCTCTAAACGTTTCCGATGCCTCCTATTGAATTGCTTTGTGATAGTAAAAGAAAAGGTTAAATCTAAAGATTGACCCCTTTTACTCATAAACGCCTCTTAAATATTAGTCAATTGATTAGCTTAAATTCTTACAGTTTTGTTTGGTATAAGGTTGGTTTTCCTAATAAAAATCTCGCCAAACAGTAATTTAATTTAAGAGGCGTTTATGAGTAATGGATTAAATTAAACATACTTACGTTTGATTGATTTTCATAGCTGAGAAAATTGCATGTCTTTGACTCAAACTAATGTCGCTTTTAAAATACAACAAACTTTTCTCAAGAAAACTATTTTAAGCATTAAATGGATAGACATAAATAAAAATAAGTAACGGTTATGTTGTCAGCCAAGTGTACGCGCGAAATCTTGCATCTCGGTTTGAGTGCAACTTCCAACAATCGCACCTAAGATACAATCTCAGTTATTACTGTTAACGATCATGTTTATACTAGATGTGACATTTTGTTTTCATCAAAAATAGACAGAAAATGTAATTTTTCCTAAACATCTATATATATAAAAATCAATGCCACTTTTCGTTGTAATTCCATAACTCAAGAACGGGCTCACCTATCCAAACCAAATGCTTAGGATTTGGTCGGCATATTTAGTAGATGGTTTATGTGAAGTTTGCACAAAATCGGTCGAGCGGTTCCTCATTTGTCACATTTTTTGTAATAAATGAATTCAATAGAAACTTTTTTCACAGAAACTTTTTTGAAGTTTTGTTGACAGGACAAGCACGTTGTTATGTCATTCATGCCGTCAGTTCATTTTGGACGTGGTTCGATTAAAGCATATTATCAGCGATAAATTTCTTTGTGTTTATTATTTTAGTCGAGCGGTTCCTCATTTGTCACATTTTTTGTCATAAATGAATTCAATAGAAACTTTTTTCACAGAAACTTTTTTGAAGTTTTGTTGACAGATAAATTTCTTTTCACATAATTGCATTTGCAGTGCATTCATACAAACGGTGAGTCCTGAATTTATGTGTACTTTTCTAAGTTGCCGTATATGATTTCACATGGCATCATATGCGACAGCTTCTTGGGAATTTGTTTTTTTTTTGTTCTAATTTTTTTTTTCGATTTTTAAGCGAAAACATATGTGCATACGGGAAAAATGCCACCAGCCAGACGAGCAAATATAGGTCGGCGAACGCGTAATGCAAATGATGTGGCATTACTAAGACGATCACAGACTGCAGATGAACGCGCACAAGCTAATGCATCGCAGCGTGAACGTAATGCACGCAATGGATTTGTTAACCCAGTACCTGTACTGAATCTTGCACGGCCATCACGAATACGTCGTGCTGTTTTGGCTGAAATGATGCGTGCTGCTTTTAATTACAACAGTCAGATTGATTATAGTATGTATGGATACATTGGAATGATGGACGCAATATGTCCACATTGTGATGCGGCTAACTTTCCAGGTGAAACGCCCGGCATGTGTTGTGCTAATGGCAAAGTGAGATTGCCAGCATTAGAAACTCCACCCGAACCATTGTATTCATTTATTTTTGGGACATCGCAAGCGTCGAAGCACTTTCTGAGTCATATTCAACAATACAATTCGGCATTTCAAATGACTTCTTTTGGTGCAACTAAAATTATTAGAGATAATTTTATGCCGACGTTTAAGGTAAATACTTCAACAGGATTATTCCATGTTTGTATCAATCTGAAGCATAAAGTATATTTAAAAAAAAACTGATATAAGATTTACCTAAAATTGTATACATGTTACAGATTCAGGGCCAGATTTATCATCAAGCTGGTTCGTTATTGCCATACCCCGACGCTGATCATCAATTTTTGCAAATTTATTTTATTGGTGATGAAAATCGTGAATTGGATCAACGTTGTGCAATTGTTTCGAATACAAGACGAGAAATTATTTGTGAGCTACAAAGGTTTTTCCATCAGCATAACGCATTAGTTCAATTGTTTAAAATTGCTCTCGATCGTATGCCAACTGATAATCACAAAATCGTAATAAGAGCTGATAGAACACCTTTTGGAGAGCATGCAAGGCGATTTAATGCACCAACAATTGATGAGGTTGCAATTGTAATTCTTGGTGATCAGTTTCAATCCCGTGATATTGTACTTCATCGTAGAAATGAGCAATTGCAACGTGTTTCGGAACTTCATCGTAGTTACGATGCATTACAGTACCCAATATTGCATTGGAAAGGTGACGATGGTTACCATATCAATATACCAATGATTGATCCACGAACAGGTAAATAATTGACCTATTTTTAGTGTGTTGACATTTCATTTCTACAACTTTCTAAAGTCACATTTTGTAATTATTTTCAGGTCTACATATACAGAAAAAAGTTAGTGCCATGAATTTTTATTCGTATCGATTGATGATTCGTCCACAAGAACAAAATTATATCTTAAAATGTGGTAAACTATATCATCAGTACATCGTTGATATGTATGCCAAAATAGAGACTGAACGTCTTAACTTTATTCGTTTCAACCAAGCAAAATTAAGATCCGAAGAATATATTCATTTGCAAGATGCGATAGCGAATGATGCTAATGTTAATGACATCGGACGTTTAACTATATTGCCATCTTCGTATATTGGTAGCCCACGGCATATGAACGAATATGCACAAGACGCAATGTCTTATGTACGAAAATACGGTCGACCGGATCTGTTCATTACATTTACATGTAATCCGCAGTGGGATGACATCAAGAACAATTTATTTGAAGGCCAGTCGACAACTGATCGTCATGACATTACAGCACGTGTTTTTCGGCGAAAATTGAAAGCACTTATGGATTTAATTGTGAAATTACGTGTATTTGGAGAGGTGCGTTGCCATATGTACTCCATCGAATGGCAAAAAAGGGGATTGCCGCACGCACATATATTAATTTGGCTGGTAAATAAAATAACTCCGGATCAAATCGATAACGTTATATCAGGTGAAATTCCTGATCAAACTGTTGATCCTGAGTTATTTGATGTTGTCGTTAAAAACATGATACATGGTCCGTGCGGTGAACTAAATATGAATTCGCCATGTATGATTGATGGAAAGTGTTCGAAACGATACCCAAGACAATTGACTTCAGACACAATAACGGGCAATGACGGATATCCGTTGTATAGACGTAGATCACCTAATGATAATGGCAAAACGGCAACCATTAGAATGCGTAACCAGGACGTTGAAGTTGATAATCGTTGGGTGGTTCCGTATTGTCCATTATTATCGAAAATATTCAAGGCTCATATAAATGTGGAGTATTGTAATTCAGTCAAATCCATTAAATATATTTGCAAGTATGTAAATAAAGGGAGCGATATGGCTGTTTTCGGTGTAGCTGGTGATAATAGAAATGATGAAATTACTCAGTATCAACTGGGGCGCTATATTAGTAGTAATGAAGCTGTCTGGAGGATTCTGTCGTTTCCAATGCACGAAAGACATCCTGTGGTTGTTCACTTAGCTGTGCATCTTGAGAATGGCCAACGTATTTATTTTAATGAAGCAAATGCATTGGAAAGAGCAGCACACCCACCAGCGACTACGTTGACAGCTTTTTTCAAATTATGCGAAACTGATACATTTGCTAGAAATTTGTTATATTCCGAAGTGCCTCAGTACTATACATGGAATGTGTCTTCAAAAAAATTTCAAAGACGTAAACAAGGAACAGCAGTCGATGGGCATTCAGGCATTTTCAAAACAGATGCAATTGGGAGAATGTATACAGTACATCCAAACAATGCTGAGTGTTTTTATTTGCGATTGCTATTAGTTAACGTCAATGGCCCAAAATCATTTCAAGAATTAAGAACAGTCGACGGTCATTTGTGTCAAACATATCGTGAAGCATGTCAACTCTTGCATTTGTTGGAGGATGATGCACATTGGGATTCAACACTTAATGATGCATCTACGTCAGCTCATCCACAACAAATACGAATGCTATTTGCCATTATATTATCGACATGTATGCCATCAAATCCACTTGAATTATGGAACAAATATAAAAATTATATGGCAGAAGATATTTTAATTCGTATGCGTCATCATGCAAGAAATCCTGATTTGTTGATTACCTTGGAAATGTGCAACGAAGCTTTGATAATAATTGAAGATATATGTCTAACGATTGCAAATAAAGCATTAGTACAATTGGGTATGACCGCACCAAATCGTCCCATGCATGATTTGTTTGATCGTGAATTGCAACGTGAGCAGGAATTCAACTGTAATGATTTGCGTTTATTTGTACAATCGAATATAACCAAATTAAATATTCAGCAAAAACATGTATATTATATTTTTTGGATGCACCTGGTGGCACAGGTAAAACGTTCGTTATATCATTGATTTTAGCGACTATTCGATCAGATCAGAAAATTGCACTAGCACTTGCATCTTCGGGAATTGCTGCTACATTATTAGAAGGTGGTCGGACCGCACACTCTGCATTAAAATTGCCATTGAATGTACAGGTGATTGAAACTCCAACTTGCAATATATCGAGAAATTCTGCTATGGCAAAAGTTCTGCGATTAACGTCAATTATTTTATGGGATGAGTGTACAATGGCGAATAAAAAATCACTAGAAGCATTCAATCGAACAATGCAAGATTTACGTGGTAATCAACAGCTTTTTGGTGGTGCTTTGATATTACTTTCAGGGGATTTTCGTCAAACATTGCCTGTCATTCCTCGATCAACTCCTGCTGATGAAATAAATGCCTGCTTGAAGTCATCAGTTCTTTGGAGATATCTACAAAAATTGACACTAAACATTAATATGCGTGTTCACCTACAAAATGATCCAGCTGCCCATGAGTTCTCAAAACAATTGTTAGAAATTGGTGACGGCAAAATACAAATCGACAGAACCAACGGATTGATCGCTGTACCGAACAATTTTTGTACAATTGCGCAATCGATAGATGAATTGATTGAATGTGTTTTTCCGAATATTGTTCAGAATTACAGAAATCATGATTGGTTGACAGAACGCGCCATTTTAGCACCGAAAAACATTCATGTCAATGCCATTAATTTTCAAATTCAAGCCAAACTGCCAGGCGTAGTCACGAAATATAAATCAATTGACAGTGTTATGAATCAAGATGAGGCAATGAATTATCCAATTGAATTTTTAAATTCATTGGAGCCGGCTGGTATGCCACCGCATTGCTTGAATCTGAAAGTTGGTTCTTCGATTATATTATTGCGAAATATTAATCCACCAAAACTGTGTAACGGAACAAGATTGGCAGTGAAAAAGTTATTGCCAAATTTGATTGAAGCTACGATCTTAACTGGTAAATCAAAAGGAGAAGTTGTTTTGATACCGCGTATACCTATGATTCCAACTGATATGCCTTTTGAGTTCAAACGTTTACAATATCCTGTGCGTTTATCATTTGCGATGTCCATCAACAAGGCCCAAGGTCAAACACTTCACGTTTGTGGTGTGAATTTGGAGGAACATTGTTTTTCACATGGCCAGTTATATGTTGCCTGTTCCAGAGTCGGTACCCCCAGCCGTTTGTTTATTTATGCTCAAAATGGAAAAACAAAAAATATTGTTTATCCAAATGTTTTGGATTAAGTGTGTTGTAAATAGCTAGCAATTGATTTCGATTTTAAATAAAATATTTTTTTGATTAAATAAATGAATTTGATGTTCCGATTTGTTTATTTTATTTCACTTTATACGTAGCGAAGCACGTACCGGGCCGCTAGTACCTTTATAATACATACGTAACCTGATTTAAGTGGCAATGGGCAGCATCAATATATGAGATAGAAAAAGCTGTGGTCGTATACGCAAAGATTTAATACGCGATAAATAATAATAATAAATAAATAAAATTGCGATAAATAAATTAACGACCTTGTAATGGGTGAACGGCACAATGACGCACTTTTAATTCAATTTTTGAAGAAAAGTATGAACAGTAACTCGAACTAGGTAACAGTGCACTTGTCAGTCCATTGAAAACGGTGGTAAGGAGCAATGTATGACTAATGATTGTCTTCCAAGACAAATTAAAGAACATTTGAAAGAGAATATTATGCAGCTTTGGACATCTTTGGGTTAATACTGTTTCGGTTGACATTGTTCATTATTCTACATTCTACATATCCATTACAATAAAATCAAGTGCATATCTATCTAAGAGAGCGTTGTAATAAATGCACTTACAATTACTTAACTTCAAAACACCACCTGCATGTATAATTTGTACATAAGCACGCCTACGACACATCTAGTTACTCTATTCCTCCAACAAATATTAATAAGCCGCCCAAGGCACCGTTGATTTATGTTTTAAGAGGAACGGATATATCTAACAGCTCACACAAACAAACTTGTATTGCTTGTATGATATATGACGCATGGGGTTCCTGTCACCAACACAATTCGCTGATACTAAACGAACATATTAATTGTAAAGTTTTAAAGCTCTTTGGTGTTTAGTTGCTTTCTCTTGAGTTAGTTAGTTTGGTGTCGATTTTACGTTAATTATTCTGAGTAACATGTTGGATCCTCTTTGAGTAATTGTACATTGTGTGTTTGTGTTTAGTTATAGGGCTGTTTTGTTTAGTTTTTGGCTTAATTGCTTTAGATGGCTTATATAAAGTTGATTCTGGATTTTGTCTTTGTGGTAGCATTTCTCAGACACTTGATAAATGTGTATAAGTAAGCTGAAACTCTAAAAGTCTAGTTGCCACACGATGATTTGTTTGATTCGTGGTAGGTGTGTTGGTCAAAAGTAATTTTATTGCATAGACATTTAAATTTTTGAAGGACTTTATCTTATTTATAGTAGGTATAGAAAGATGCTTAGTAATATAATAGTAATTTGAAATAAAATATAATTTGAGCAATGTTTAAGTTTGTGTATCCTACTAATATTATAAATGCGAAGGTTTGTGAGGATGTATGGATGGATAGATGGATGGATGTTTGTTATTCTTTCAAGCAAAAACTACTGAATGAATTTTGATGAAATTTGGAATATAGGTAGTTTAGGGTGTAGAATAACATATAAGCTCTATCTATGTAAATCTGGTGAAGCCGTGGGCATCAGCTAGTGTTTTGTATGTCAAATATGTTTCTTTTATGTTTGTAGAGATAATAATATTATTATGTATCTATGAACTTATCTTTTTTATTCAATGCTATTTTTCTTTTATGTTTTCTTTCTCTGTCACCACACTATTCATTAGTATTTATTATTCAGAATCAGCTTGATTTGGTAAGACAACCATAACTTAAAGCAGTAGTTAAGGGGACTCAAGACGTCAAGACCAACTCATCTGTCACCGGAGCCTAAAAGATTGTTGTTTCACCAAACGTTGCGTGAGAAAGAGAAAAACTCATAGAAAAGCAGTCAGAAACATGCACACGCACACGCGCTCGATTGTATTTGAAGGCGCATCCCTGGCGCCGTGAATTAGAAACGAATTTGAAACCTTTTTGTGTTATAATGATATGTCCCCTTTTTGGTAGTTTTTAAAACAAATTAATATTCTTATATTCAAAATTTATTATTCGGACAAGAATGACAGGCGCTCGTCATTCTAGCAGAACGTGGTGGTTGAAAGACTGCTCACGGAATGCTATTGTCCTTCTTTACCATTAAAATTATTAGAAAGTTGTATTTGCTTAAAATTTGTGAATATAAGTTTACGTTCTACAAATCCTATTTATTTCCAAAATACCTCGAGCCTTTACCTACTTGAAGAAGTCTGAAACTGATACAGATAGCCACCTGGCGACATATTTATTACAAATCAAAATGTCGTTCAAAATATAAATATTGTTCTTCGTGATTGTTAGGGTTGACACTAATACTAGCTGTAGGTAGTTACCTAAAAAGTAATAAATCAGGAGTAAGGTAAAAGCACCAGTGGCTGACAGGTACCCAATGAATGACTTTTTTGCAGTTAACATAAAATAATAAGGCAACAAATAATAATATTACTAAAAAAATTAGTTAAATAGACTACTAGTACTATCTAAGATATTTTTGCAAAATTTGGCATCGATGGGATCATTATTTTTGTAATTATAAATTAGTTTTAGAGTGCGAGTGCTTTAAGTAAGACGTGCATCGCGATACTTATCTGATTTGTTAAGGAACTGTTTAGTGAAAGTGCATGTTATAGCCAGGATTGTATGTTATATAGGTAAGTGATTATTGAAATTGTTACATAATTAAACAAATGACAAATATAAACGGTTTTAAATTGATTTTATTCAATAATTTAGTATTTTAGAGGGGTGTCATTCACTGGGTAATCTTATATGAGTTTAGTAGTGGATGACACCTATGTCATTCTCTAGTACAAATTAATATTTTTTAAAACATCATTATTATTAAATTATAATGAAGTAGAACATTATATTTTAATTGCCCTGTAAACAAAATCTTTTATTTGATGATTGAGTAGTGCCTGACAGGGGGTGTCATCGACTGGTTTTCTATGGAGTACCAATGTATGACAGGTGTCATTCATTGGGTCAAGACTACAGTGTCATACATTGGTTTCAGATATTTTGCTTTACGAATATGCCTCCAAGGACGTATAAATATAGTCTGGACGACGTGTTAGGGGCATTAGTCGAGGTATCGAAGGGCATGTCTGTGGCTGTGGTAGCAAAGAAGTATGATATCCCACATATTACTTTGTTGTACAAAGTAAAAGGTAAACACCCAATCGAACGGCGCATGAGACCTACAAGCTACTTGATGATGGATCAAAATTCCTCATACTTCTCACCCACATGACTGTAGGTTGCCACCCACGACGATCTCCAATAGTTGGCCTATTCATACATTGCTCTATAACTGGTTAGATACCTATGGAAATCCCTAAAACATCCTGTCATATACTGGGTCACCGATTTTGTTTTTTCATAGTCATACATTGGGGCATTCGAGATTTTGTCTGTCATCCACTAGTACAATTTCAGAGGTTGTGAAAAACTGAAATAGCTCAATAATAGAAATATTATTATACAATGTTTTATTCGTATATCATGGATGAAGAACCAGTTCATGCTTTCGCGTTTGTTAGAAGTCGATAAAATCGATAATTAAGGAGATATGTGCAAAAATGTGTAAAATTCTTCCTTATAGAGTCATCCACTGGTGCATTTACCTTAAATAAAGATAACTAAAATGGGTTTTTAAAAAATATTTTATTGTAAGTTTTGTTGCGGAAGACACACCAAGCGAGACATCAATTTATCTTGTAAGTGGTGTAGGTATGACACCGTAAAACATTATAATTTTAATTTTTTATTTTTAAGTTAAGCTGTTTATTCTTGAGGCAGTTTTTTAGACCGTGCATCGTTAATAGGGGTTCCATACAGTACACAATAATATCTTACTTCACATACAGTACATGAAGTTAATTTTAGCTGGATTTAAAAAAAGGAAGAAAAATCATAAAATAAATAATAATCATAAAATCTGGAAATGATAGTTGACAAGAAATGATACTTGATCAGTCATTCAGATACCGGGGCGGGGGTGAGTCACGTAAATATTTAAAAAAAAATACAAAATGAATTACAAAAAAAATACAGTTTGTGCAATGTGACAGCCTTAGCTATGCTCTATTGACTATTGTAATAATAGGTGAATTTTGACAGTTGATTTTAGTCAAGAATGTCACTGATGTAGGTATTTTATCTAACTGGTTATGCATCTGATAATAATTGGATCTCTTTGATAAAAGAAATTACGAAACTTCTTACTGGCAAGCGATACGTAATTGTCATAAATGACATAAATTAAAGTTTATTGAAGTTTAAAAAAAAATATTCGGTAACATTCGACGACGGTCGGCTCCTTTGAGTATAAATGTTCTGTGGTCGGCTCGCTGTCGTACCTCCCCTCCGCCGACCCGAGGGGTGCAGAAAGTGGAGGCGAGATGCAAGATATCGATGGCGGAAACGAGCACGGTAAAATTTCCTAAAATGGTTTTGGGAAAAAGGTAATTGCGTACAAACTTTAGAATGTATCTAGTCAATATAAAATTATTTGAATTTTCGAATAATAATAATCTATTCCTAATCCCAAAATATATTTACCTTTATAAACGTTTAATCTTATTTTATTACGCTAAAAGTTGTCATAAAATGTGCATAGAATTATGAACTTTGAAGCCTCATAACTTGTAAATGAATATTTTTTTTACTGTTTTATTAATCAATAAGACTAGATAATAACAAAACAAAACGATATCATCTATAGTTTTGAGTATTTGTTATCTAATGAAGGAGGAATTAACTTTCTTTGTTTGTATGGAATTGCGATTGAATTGTTCCCCTTAATGTATAATGTTAGTTATTTAGACGACCTCTGTGGCGTAGTGGTTATATAACATTACAGCTACGCAGAAGTCTCGGGTTCGATTCCCGATCAATGCAAATCTTTGTATGCATGAACATGATTGTTTGCATTGGTCTGGGTGTTTTCAATATAAAATAAGTACGTATTTACAAAAACAAGGATTAAATATGTTTATCTGTTGTCTGGTACCCATAGTACAAGCTTTGCTTAGTTTGGGACTAGATGGCGCTGTGTGAATGTGTGAGGAATATTTATTTATATCCTACATGCAGGCAATATCTCGAGCATCACAATAAGTAACCGACGACAGATTGTTGTTCACACGAGGTAAAATAACGTGCCACGAGTTACGTAAGCGACTGATGCTCACACAGATTTTAGTTTAGATAATAACATTGTTTATTGTCAGAGTTATCCGTGTATCACCACACGGAGTAAGAATACAATATGTCACCACCCCATCTCATACCATGGGTGTTGTAGAAACCGACTAAGGAACTATCTGTGGATATTACCTTTACATAGAAACAAGGAAAACTTGAAATTAAACCCTATACCAATCCGTCTGGCCAGCGTGGTATTAGTAGCCTAAGTATCCTTTCGTCATGGGAGGAGGCCCGTCCCTGCAGTGGGACAATAATAGGCTGTTATGATTGTCAGAGGTTTCAGAAAATTTAAGGAATAGAATACAGTTTCTGCTATACTTATTTCCTGATAAGCGCGTTTAGCGTGTCACTACTTTTTCTTATCTTGAAGGTGTCTTGTAGCCACTATTTGATAGGTGCCATAAGCGATTAAAGTGCTTCAAAAACTAAAATTATATGATTTGATATATCCAGACCTTAAAATTTCTAGTTAATACTACACAGCCTTAATTTTTTTGCATTGCTAATAACTTTCTAATTTACTTTAATAATTTTATAAGACACATAAGTATATCTGGTATGCCTGGATCTGAATTGTCCTGTTTTCTTAATAAAATATTTGTGAAGTGATCACCTAAAAGAGCGATAGGAACCCAGCAGAGTTTCTTGTGGGTGTCTTCTCTGTCATGGTAGTGTTCCGAACCCTCAGTAAACTTAGCCGTTAAGTTAGACGTGCTGTGATCACTATAAAAACTCCGACGTTCATAAGTGTCATTGATTTGACTTATATGAAATAAAATATTTTTTCATTTTTTCATTTTCATTTTTATCGTACGACAAGGCATTGCTTATGGATGACACCATTATAAGACCCGCTGGTGAAACTATCAATTATTATTACGAGTATAACATTAAACCAAAATTATATCATCATTATATTAGCCAATTGACGTCCACTGCTGGAGATAGACCTCCTCCAAATACTGCCACCTTGCGCGGTCCTGCTCCTCCCTTATCCATCGGCTTCCCGCGTTCCTAAGTCCTAACCAGGTCGTCGGTTCACCGTGTGAGGGGTCTCCCCACCCTGCGTTTTCCGGTACGCGGTTGCCATTCCAGAATCAAAATTATTATATCTTAAATTGAAATACACAATGCTTTCTAAATAACAAAATAATGGTTAAACATTATAATAACCAAATGTAACATTAGATTCTCAGTGAATCAGAATTGTATTAATTACAACGAACATAATGACTAATACAATAACGTCAAAATCTCGACTATGAAATATCTAAAATTATCAACTACCCACATTTACAAAGCGATGCCAAACACCCTACTAATCCTTACAAATTATTTGTTTTGTAAACTCAAATATCTCTTGTATATTTTCTGCTATTCAGTTTGTTTCTCTAAAATAATATAGCAACTCATATCACAATTTAATTTATTACTACACGTGTTAATATTAACATTAGCAAACAAATTAACGCTATAAAACAAAGACTTAAAGTTTAAAATCGGATGTATGTTTTCACTGTCTTAACTTTGCGATTTGTCGACCACTTTACCTTGAGCTTCACAGTATCACATGTGCTGTGAATTTAAATGTAGTTCTTAGGAAACATAAGTAGGAGAATAGATCTTTTAGTGTTGGTGGGTTATATGTACGTCTGAATTCATCAAATTGGACGTGAAGCAATAATTCTTGCGCACGTTTGCCGCCAGGAATGCCATTTATATCAAACAATTTTGTCTCAAAATTCTGTGTACACTGAGGGCCTTTTACTGAATGACTTAAAATAGAAAGAAGACTATTCTAATGCCAGCTTTCGAATATGCGCGTATTCTCGATTTGGTGCACTGTCGATATAGAATACTGTCGATTTGGGGTGCTGTCGATGTAGCGTACCATCGATTTGGGGTATCAGCCAGTTATGATTGATGCATAAAGCAAATCACCTCATAGATTTTTCCTTTGGCTTTCAATTTAAAAACAAACTTTGCACTAGCAATTAAATTTTTTCTACTTTTACTTGTAAGTATTAGAATAGAGTTCAAAATTTAACTCAATCATTAATTATATTGTGTTAATTATATTGCCCGTGTGGTGACGGAGTAAGAATAGGTACAATATGTCACCACCCCATCTCATCTCATGGGTGTCGTAAAAATCGACTAAGGGACTATCCGTGTATATTATCTTTACGTAATAAAAAGAAGGAAAACTTGAAATTAAACCCTATACCAATCCGTCTGGCCAGCGTGGTATTAGTAGGCCAAGTATCCTTCCGTCATAGGAGGAGGCCCGTCCCTGCAGTGGGACATTAATGGGCTGTTATGATGATGATTAATTATAAAATAATTTTAATCTATCATAAGACAAAGAATAAGTGACTTAAGTACCTCTTTGACATTGCGTCATACGTTTGAAATGCGACATTCTATAGAAAACATTAGTGGCAAAATAATAAATCACTTACTAAAAGAAGAAAAAGAATGTGAAAAGATGACGGAAGAAGTGTTGTCTTTAATTAATTATTCTAAGTTTATTCTAAGTTTAAGTTAGTAGACCAAGTATCCCTCCGTCACGGAAGGAGGCCAGTCCCTGCAGTGGGACATAAAGTAATGGGCTGTTATGATGAGAATAATATATTTTAATAATAATAAGCCAAAAAAAAATGTATTTGTATATCTACGACTCGAAAGAAAAAGAAGCCTATTAGATATTTTAGCTACCCTATACCCTGCTACATGCTGGACTGACATAATATCAATAACCACCAGGGTCATCTCTCTAAGTGATGGTTTTAAACTTGCACAAGGTAGCACCACAGCATCAAGCACAGAACAATACTCAATTCGTAAGTTAATGATTTTCCTAAGCCTTGTCTGTAACGTTGTCTCTTAAATTGTTGTTTGTATAAATCCCTGTGACCTTTCGCATAATTTGTACTACGGGATTAGTCCAATTTAATTTGAAAAAGCCTTGGGCAATGTATTATTTTATTGAGTTTATGTTGATAGTTCATAATAACTACTAACCGTAAATATTATCTTTACGAAGTAAAAAGAAGGAAAACATGAATTCAAACCCTATACCAATCCGTCTGGCCAGCGTGGTATCAGTAGGTCAAGTATCCCTCCGTCACGGGAGGAGGCCCGTCCCTGCAGTGGGACATTAATTGGCTGTTATGATGATGCTGATAATTTGCTGTTTTTTTTCTATAAGAAAATATCTTTCGCTTAAGTTTTAAAACAAATTACTTAGTATTAATTAAAGCAAAGGAGACGGTTTTTTTTCGCACCACCCTAAACAGTTATGTTTATTATTCATATTACTCACAAAAATAGTTATTATCTTAATATAGTTAACCGAACACAAATTATACTTAAACAATGAGGGAAAAATGAAATAATAATAAAAAAGGATTACACCTAAAAATGCTTGTTTTGGAACGTTCTTAGGTTTATTTTAATGGTTAATACAAATTATCAAGTAACGTACTTTAAAAATAATCGTAGAACGAAACGTAAATAATAGCCATAGCAGATACTCAGTTTCAATCAGTTTGACATTGTCATGACAACGTTGTTATTGTTTCAGATTTTATTAGATAAATGCATGATTTATTTGTACTTTTATATTTTATAAAAATGGGATCTTTATATAGAGTGCATAATACACACTAAAGCTGCTCTTGCTGGATACTGTTGTTATTGCTTATTGAGCACAGGTACAGTCACTGTTAGCTGCTGTGCATTGTGATGTGTAAAGTGTGGTCTTTATCTTGGGCTCTGCTTTTAGGTGAGCTTGAGCCACCTGCGTCTATTTAAGATGAAATACTGCTTTAAGAGATGACTGTGTTAATTATAATTGTGAACAGTAATAAATATTTCTTGTGTCATATATATAGTGTATTGTTTCTCTTTAACTACTTTATTATTTTAGATCTACAAGCAATAGCCAGCAAAAACTGCGTTATTTCGAGAGGTCTTGGTTGCCTTATTAGTGTATATTCATTAGACAATAGCTGTTGTGGGATTTTACGTTATCACAAGAGTCATGTTTTGAATTTCGTATTTCAGAGTATTCCCTCTAGATAAAGTTTTGATATGTGCAGACTGTCTATCTAGAGATTATAAGGAATAAACCGATATGCATTTCATTGCTAAATGCCACAATTTGTGGTGGTGGCCTATTCGCCGAACAAAAAAAACCGTCTCCTTTAGAACTTAATAAATAGGTCTTAGCAATCAATTTCTTATATTTTATAAAAATCTTTTCCAAAATAATTTAGCTCATTTACTTAAATCTTAATAAATTAGAGGAACAATTTAATTTCACTTTGTCAAAGTTCGTCGCCGTTTGATTGAAGAGTAAAAGTATTATTTTAGTACTAAAGCGTTTACGATCTTTGTCACCTCGTCTTTGTGACGACAGAGTAAGTATGGCACTTTGTTACACTAAAATTAAATAGCAGAAGTATAATTTACATGTTACTTATTATCAAAGTCGACGACCTCTGTGGCGCAGTCGGTATATTTAGTACATGGCTGCTACGCAGAGGTCTCGGGTTCGATTCCCGCTCAATGCAAATATTTGTGTGCATGAGCATGATTGTTTGCATTGGTCTGAGTGTTTTCTATGTATAATATTTACCGACTATTCGTGTTTTATTAAGGACTATTCGTGAATATTATCTTTACGAAACAAAAAAGAAGGAAAACTGAAAATTAAACCATATACCAATCCGTTTGGCCAGCGTGGTATTAGTAGGCCAAGTAACCCTCCGTCACGGGAAGAGGCCCGACCTTGCAGCGGGTCATTAATGGGCTGTTATGATGATGATGATTAAAAAATGAAACCTTGTACTTCTGCATATCTACTGTTATACTCTAACATATCCCCTTTGATACGTAGTTTTATTTTTAGCCAATTTCCATGACACGCCACATCGCCAGGTGCCTCCTCCGTATTGTTCTCAAAATAATGTGAGTTACATATTGTTATGTTTTCTTCATTTGTTCTTTGTGTTTGTTTATCTTTTACTAAACTGTATTTTATGCTTTTGAACTTAGAATGTATGAGTTAAGATGACAGCTTATTGACATTTGGAAGCTAAGTAAAGGGTGTTTTATTATTGTATAGATTTGTGATTGGTGTTCAAGCAGTGATGGATTAAGTATTATTATCATTTTTTTTAAGTATACAGAGTGTCACCAGCACCACCCCATTTCATGCCATTTGGTGTAAACAAATTGTCTGTACGGCCTGTCGACACAATAGTAAAACATCGGGAATGTATCATACATATTTGATATACAAGGAAAGGGTTAAAATACGTTATACGTAAGGAATCCTATTTAGGTCAGGGTCAGTATATCTAACAAAGACGGAAAACCTGACACAAAACAGATAATATCAAAACATCTATGACGATAACTTTGCATTAGAAAGGCTGCTCTTGCGATGCGATGCCAATCATCATAATCATCGTAACAGCCCATTAATGCCCCACTGTAGAGACGGGCCTCCTCCCGTGACGAAGGGATACTTAGCCTACTAATACCACGCCGCGCCGGCCAGACGGATTGGCATAGGATTTAATTTCACGTTTTCCCTCTTTCTATTTTGTTAAGATAATATTTACAGATAGTCCCTTAGTCGGTTTTTACGACACCCATGGGATGAGATGGGGTGATGACATATTGTGTGCTTACTCCGTCATCACAAGGATAAATTAATAATACACTTGTATAGTATTAAAACAGGAAAGAAAAACAGTAGCTACTTACTTGTCATAATATGACATGAATCATCATTTTTAATCTATCCCATCAACAATAAAGCATTAATAACTTCATCAGCTATGAACTTTAAAAAAAGAACGTTTATTTTTTAATCAAACAAAATGGCCGCTGACCACAGACAGCCCGCGTTTTAATCAAAATAATTAAAGATAATTGTGGCAAAATTATATACTTGCATGACATCGCTTTGACCAATCAGGGAGGCTTTTATATTTTTAAATTAAACATGCAACAACAATTTAGATTAAACGACTTAATTGTTATATCGTGTTACCTAATTAGATGGATTGCTGAAGGGGCGTCGGCATGATTAAATATTTGATTATAGGTACTCGAGTACTTTGTAAAGAGGACGCGGCAATATTGACTTTTTTCTGTATTAAGTGGCACGAAATTTCGTTAATTTAAAAGTACTTCATTCTTTAAATTTGTAATAGCACTAATTTATAAATACCTCTCAAAATATGGGAAATGAAACTTTTTGCAAAAACCTGAAAATGAAAGATTTAAAGGTTGCCCCGGCCCTGAAGGCGTCTTGATCTTTTAGGCTCCCAAAGTTCTTCGTATGATATACACATAGGAGTATTGAATAGGACAAGTTTCCCTACGTAAATGCAAGCGAAAGATGCTTATTAGATCTGCTACTTATCTATATCTATACTATTATTATAAAGAGGTAAAGTTTGTGTGTTTGTGACGTTGTAGGGGGTAATCTCTGGATCTACTAAACCGATTTAAAAAAATCTTTCTGTGTTGAATAGACCACCTGTCGGGGAGTGTCATAGGCTATGTAATGTCACGCTATGACTAATAGGAGTGGAGCAGAATTGAGACGTTTTTTTCGCCGCCCAACGAAGTCGGTACGGGTCAGCTTATTAAAGCAAGCTCATCCATTACTTCCAGAATCAGCATGATCTATTCTAGTAATCTACAACTAAGTTTAATAGATAATGAAAAAAGAATACCGAAAGTTTAAACTAAAACAGTACCAAACACCGCCCACATGGCGACATACATTCCCATTATTACAATATAAACGTTCCACCCAATCAAGACGACAATTAAATTATTATATTAACTGACATCTCATAAATTACTAAGCCAAAAGCAACCAAACTAAAAGGAAAACTTAGCGGAATAGTTCATAATTTTATTGCAATGGACCGGTAATTTAAAGTCACGCAGTGGTGATTTAACGATGGAAATAAATTTAAAAGATTTAATTGAGTTATGATTATGAGAATATAATCCTTAGTTTTATGTCTTTGTGCTGGTTGTAGTGATAGTGATGTGATGTCATTGTTATCGAGTTTCTTGAGTATTTATTTGTTTCTTTAATTAATTATGATTATTAAAATGTTGTTATTATTTAAGTGTGCTTAGTATTCTAAAGTTACTACATTTCTTATTTTAATGGTATTTCATTTTACGAAACTAGATGTTATCACCTAACCACGAAAAATATAAAATACAAAGTAAATGAAAAGCACTCCGTCGTATTATTATAGACGTGTAATATTTAATTTACTTTAATAACTATATAATTTAATATGATCCCGGTGCCAGAAGGTGAGGCATTCTATTCCGCCCCAAAAAAAATATCGTTTAAATTTGTTCCCGAAAGACAAACGATAAATGTAAAAAAAAAATTAGCAACAATTATCTTTCTCAACCAGATACCCTATTCCATGTTATAAAACTCTTCAAACCTTTATCGTGTAACTGTCTTCCAATATTAGAATGTTCGTGTATTATCGACTATGTCCCATCTCTACTATTACGTATTTTCGTACACCGCAGCTGTTCTGATATGTCCGAACGAATATCAAGACTAGTATCTCAAGTAACAAGAGGGTTGTTAACAACGTAGTTTTGAAGCCCAACCTCGATCAGAACATTTTGTTAGATGTTGGAACATTTTTTGCGCTTATCACTCTTTAGAGTATATTTATGCGAAATGCCTTTTCCGAGGAGAGTAACCATTTTATAAGATTAAAGCAATTTTAGAGCCAGTCAATAGGGTCTACTGGTTTTGTATACCCATTTCTTCGTCGCTGTATTCAAATCATTCGCATAAATTTTGTTTGATGTATGGTAATAATAAATAGTTTCCTTAGAATAGGAGTAAAACCAGTTTATGTAGCAAATGCAAAAGGGGATAGCATATCCCATTTTGCAAAATAGATTTTAGCCTATTGCAGTCTATTTGGATTGCTCTCCTATCGTCCTATGCTTGCCAGGACCAGCCCTACCCAGCAACCATTTTACGGTCTACTCATCTGGGCCAAGAAGATCCCTTCTTGCACAATGTTGCAGTATAAATGTTTGATCTCTTTTTTTATTTCATAGTTCATAAAATTTTATTTATAATGTATCTGGAGTTCGTGTAATAAACTATATCTTAATTTGTTACATTTTTTATGGCATTAAGTTGGCATATGACCAAGCGGTCCCAGTAAAACACAGTAACTTTTTCACACTACTAAGCGGCCACATAGCAGAGGCACCAACTGAGATGACCCTTTGCTGGAAAGATGTACTTACAACCTAGTAAAACATCATCATCATAACAGCCCATTAATGTCCCACTGCAGGGACCGTCCTTCCTTTCGCAAGGGAGGGAATACTTGACCTACTAATACCACGCTGGCCAGACGGATTGGTATTAAGTTTAATTTCAAGTTTTCCTTCTTTTTATCATCACCACACGGAGAGTAAAACATACACCAACACTTTTTTTACTTCTGAGGTAGGGTTTGCTTTCAGTGTTGCGTGAACTTCATAGTTAAGTCATTAAACTATAATCTCAAATTTATCTTATCAGCCAATCGACGTCCACTGCTGGGCATAGGCGTCCTCCTAGTATTGCCACCTTGTGTGGCCCCGTGCCTCGCTCATCCATCGGTTTACCGCTATCCCAACTAGGTCGTCTGTCCACCCTGTGAGGGGTCACTCCACCCTGCAATCAGTTGTGACTGAACAATGGAACATACACAACCTATTACCTTTGCCATCAAGGCATTTATTACATAAACTAAACAGCCTAATACTAAGGTTTTAAAGTAACAGTTAGGGAGAGTCTGGATGTCCCTTTTTAACAGACTTCAGCGAAAAATGTTCATTGTCTGAAATACGTGAGGCGAATGCCTGCGTACGATGGCCGACAGAATTATTATTTCTGAGAATACTTTATTCAGCACTTAATTGACGATAATAATGATATCGAATTTTCGGAAATGGCTTCAATATATTTTATACCAAAAGTACATCTACGAAATAGAGATGGACTTCCTTCTGTAGAGGTAAAGTTGCCCTAGTCGTATCCACCTTAGACAGATAGGTTATACCCCTTCCAGCGTAAGTTTAGCTTTTTGACAGTTCACGTCCATGAAGTTTCGTAATACTTCCGCTTATTTTTCGAACAAATTATATTGTATTTCATGGATGTACCCATGTTTTTTTCGGTTACCATGGTTACTTAGTGATGGACACTCATAACGATTACAACCATTATGAAACAAATTACAAATAATCGGTAGAAATAAATGCTATGAATAAACCTGAATTATTCTTAATACGTTTATAAACTGTAATATGATATTTTAGACTAGCTATAATCCGCGAATGTTTCACGAGAAATTATGTATTTTAAATAATACCTAATCTCACTATAATTATATAATTTTAAGCTATAGGCTAATTCTCTTAACATACATATAAAGAAAGAAACAATAATATAATGTAAAAGATGATGTTAGTTGATATAAGGATCCAAATGTGTAAAATAAAGCAATTTGGAAAATCGAAAAATCGCTTACAATCGAATGGCATTACATTCGAAATACTGCTAAACGTCACTAACGACAATCTGTCAAATGTTGTTAAATAAAGTGGAAGGGGTATAGTATCGGATTCCGTGTAAAGTAACGCCTACTTTCTAATCAGTGTGGTGACGGAGTAAGAATACAATATGTTACCAACCCATCTCATCCCATGACGATGAGATCATCGTCATGGGATGATCTCATCGTGGTGTCGTAAAAACCGACTATGGGACTATCCGTGAATATTATCTTTACGAAATAAAATAGAAGTAAAACTTGAAATTAAACCCTATACCAATCCGTCTGGCCAGCGTGGTATTAGTAGGCCAAGTATCCCTCTGTCACGGGAGGAGGTCCGTCCCTGCAGGGGGTCACTAATGGGCTGTTATGATGATATGATTAACGCTTACTTTGCTATTTACTTTGATTGTTAAATTGTTATGTCGCCTTAAATGACTTGGAATGAGGTGAGATGGCTGTACCTTGTTTTCTTAGTACTTCACAATTTTCTCACCATTTTCATTGACCTAGATGACCTCTGTGGCGTAGTGGTTATATAACAAGACTGCTACGCAGAGATCTCGGGTTCGATTCCCACTCAATGCAAATATTTGTGCGCATGAACATGATTGTTTGCATTGGTCTGAGTGTTTCTATGTATAACATGTAGGTATGTATTTACAAAAAAAATGTATTTAAGTATGTTTATCCGTTGTCTAGTACCCATAGTACAAGCTCTGCTTAGTTTAGGACTAGATGAAGGAAGAATGAATGTGTGAGAATTATTTATTTATTTATTTGGATACTTAATGTTTTCTATGAATTATCTCAAAATAAAGTGTTTAGATTATACTCGTAAAGCAGTTTTACATCACCTACAACTTTTTAGCTGCTTACCTTGTTTATTAAAGTATACATGCCTCATCTAGAAAACAATTATTTTATTAAGATCTATGTCCTTATGAACTCAGTTTAATACTCTCATTAGTTCCTATCGCCATTACCATTTATTTGTTAGGAAATCATTATTTTTATCACAATTAACTTCTAACATTATTCACGCATATAATAACTTTATTTCCAAACTTATCGTCATTATATTAGGACCTTTTTATGTGAAATATGAACATAAAAACTAAGTAGACTTCAAAATAGGCAATTAGGAAATTGGCGCCATCAATTTAGGAAACTTTTTTATTATGTGCCACGTAATATAGAGGAATGGTGCGCTGTTTGAATAAAGTTACGATACAAAATGCTTTTTGTGCAATTATATTATAGACTGATAGTTTTAGTATATAATATGACACCAGAGCTGGGCAAAGGCCTCTCGTCTTCATGACCTATTAAAGGTAAGTCTTTCTGTGCTCTGTCTTGCTCATCTTGCCACCTCGGACGTGGGCTGCCGATGCTGATTCTTTGATTTCGAATCCCACTCTTTGCTTATTCTAGTTCAAAGCTCGTAAGGCAAATGAGGATAGACAATACACATTAAAATATTCAATTAAAAGCATTAAATTACACATTAAATATATTATTATGTCTCATAAAAAACATTTACTTAGTCCCAAACTAAGCAGAGCTAAGTAGTATGGGTACTAGACAACGGACAAACATTATTTATATATCTTTTTTTAGTAAACAGTAATGTTTATTATTCATATTACTCACAAAAATAGTTATTATCTTAATATAGTTAACCGAACACAAATGATACTTAAACGATGAGGGAATAATGAAATAATAATAAAAAAGGATTACACCTAAAAATGCTTGTTTTGGAACGTTCTTAGGTTTATTTTAATGGTTAATACCATTGGTTAATACAAATTATCAAGTAACGTACTTTAAAAATAATCGTAGAACGAAACGTAAATAATAGCCAATAGCAGATACTCTATAGTACAGTTTCAATCAGTTTGACATTGTCATGACAACGTTGTTATTGTTTCAGATTTTATTAGATAAATGCATGATTTATTTGTACTTTTATATTTTATAAAAATGGGATCTTTATATAGAGTGCATAATACACACTAAGTAAAGCTGCTCTTGCTGAATACTGTTGTTATTGCTTATTGAGCACAGGTACAGTCACTGTTAGCTGCTGTGCATTGTGATGTGTAAAGTGTGGTTTTTATCTTGGGCTCTGCTTTTAGGTGAGCTTGAGCCACCTGCGTCTATTTAAGATGAAATACTGCTTTAAAAGATGACTGTGTTAATTATAATTGTGAACAGTAATAAATATTTAATGTGTCATATATAAAGTGTATTGTTTCTCTTTAACTACCTTATTATTTTAGATCTACAAGCAATAGCCAGCAAAAACTGCGTTATTTCGAGAGATCTTGGTTGCCTTATTAGTGTATATTCATTAGACAATAGCTGTTGTGATATTTTACGTAATCACGAGAGTCATGTTTTGATTGTCGTATTTCAGAGTATTCCCTATAGATAAAGTTTTGATATGTGCAGACTGTTTAACTAGAGATTATAAGGAATAAACCGATATGCATTTCATTGCTAAATGCCACAATTTGTGGTGGTGGCCTATTCGCCGAACAAAAAAAACCGTCTCCTTTATGCGTAATATCCATACTAACATTATAAATGGGAAAGTGTGTCTGTCTGTTTGTCTTTCTTTCACGGCAAAACGGAACGACGAATTGACGTGATTTTTTAAGTGGAGATAGTTGAAGAGATGAAGAGTAACACAAGCTACTTTTTTTTTTACTAGCTCTACCATAATTTAATGCGACCGAAGTCCCGGGAAAATGCTAGTTATTATATATAGATGCATAGTAAACATCGATACAAACACATATAATATGCCTCGTATAGTTTACAGAGCACAGGCAAGTGTTGCTTATTCTCCAGTTAATTAAGACATGTCAGGGGAAGTGCCATCAAAGCAACATTGTATATGTTGTCTGATAACTAAATTAGCTCCTAGTTCACTTTATGTACTGAATCTATGTTGCAGTTATCTACTGGGAATATTGTTGGAGGTAGAACGTTTTGTAAGTACGATTGGCTTAATTAATTACGTATAGTCATCATTACAACCTATTAATGGCCCACTGCAGGGACGGGCCTCCTCCCGTGACGGATGGAAACTTGATCAACTAATACCACGCTGGCCAGATGGATTGGCATAGGGTTTAATTTCAAGTTTTCCTTCTTTTTATTTCGTAAAGATAAAATTCACGGATAGTCCCTTAGTCGGTGTTTACGACACCCACGGGATGAGATGGGGTGGTGACATATTGTGTTCTTACTACGTCACCACACGGAGTTAGGTATAGTATTGAACTATTTTATCTAAAATAACCATGCAATCGTGCATGTAACTGCCGTCCTAAAGGTCGCCAGTTTGATCCCCACGCAAGACAATTAAATGTGAGTTTATGAGGGATATTGTATTGTATATTCCTCACTTATATTTTATTTAATATGAAAACGAATTAACATATACGTAAACCTTGTTTGTAAATACATAAATATTACATAAGCAAATGTCCTCACCAAATGAAACAGACATGTTCATGCAGACGTATGTTTAACTTGTATGGGGATCAAAACCGCAACTTCTGCCGTGGTTTCTATCTAAACCGACGTCTAACAAATATGCTTTAAAAGCGGAGAATTATGTTTGATTGTCTATTGACAATCCAAATATACCTATTTATTAGGCAAAAGAAACCCTCTATCAGGCATGGTTAAAAAAAGGCACATGTGTGGCCCTTGGAACTAACGGGCTTGTATGAATGATAAAATAAAACAGTTTGTAATTATCGCAACACAAGGCTTGGCGTGGTCTCTGCTTACCCCCTAGGGACCAGTGCGTTCATGTGTGTATGTATGAAAAAGGTTTTTACGATTGTTCCACTCGTTACTTGTTGTTAAATACCGCTGGTTTTTTTACGTAGTTTTTTAGCTCCGGATAAATTTGATGATTTTTTTAGTTTATGTTAAAGTTATGCCCTATCTTGTATTAAAATTAATGCGTTAATTTCATTTACACCCTACATAAGAGAAAGATTCATGATTCAACCAACGAAGTATTACCCCAACTAGATAAGCTTCATACCCACACCGTTTTTAGACATAACACTCGCGAAAACACTTGTAAACTAGGTAAGAGTATGTTCTTGTTAAATTTCTCCCGTCAAACTAATTCGTCAAGTTTTCACGTAACTGTGTGGTAAACTTTCAAACGATAATATTCATAGTTTTAGTTTAACCCGTATGTTGTTAAGTAGACACAATATATAGACGTTAAATAGTTTCACAAACTACTTATAAACCCTTTTATATTAGGTAGTGAGGTATAAATTGCGGTTTAAGAGCTGTTATCGTGTGATGTTGTTTTGGAATTCATTTCTATTATTTTTGTAGGAGTGTATCAGGTTTTAATACTTGTAAACAATTTTTATTAAATGATTTTTTAAGATGGTCCGAAGATCTGGTAATAGTTGCAACAACCTATGAATAAGGCAAAAGACAAAGGATAGTGGAGACGTACTTTAAAGGAGGAATATGTAGTGCAGTAGACGTATATAGGCTGAGATGATAATGAAAATTGCCTAGAACTAAAATGGCGTACCTATGAGTTAAGTCAAACATATTTTAAACTTTAAATACAAAAACAATATTTATTTAATATAAAAGATTTTCAATCATATTTACAATAACATAAACTACATTTATTTTAATAAGCATAGAATTAATAAATTGCGCAGCCAATTATAGATAAACACAATATGCAACTTTACACTTTATTAATTTAAACGCTAATTAAATATAACAATACTCACGATACTAAAGTAAAATAACATTGTAAAACAAAATGCGATAGATTCAAATTAATTAATAGAAATACACAATTCACATTTTCTGTTTCAAAAAGCTAGTATGTATTAGTAAAGATGAATATGTGTAATTCTGTCTAATTACAATATTTTATACAGTATGTTTCTCTTAAAAGTTTGTTCATCGAAAAGTACCTATTTGATGTCAGAAGCTTTTAAAGGGATTTCGCTTAGAATAACAATTACTTATTCCGTTTTCCAGACTCTCATTTATAAGTCAATCTTGTTTATATTTTGACTTATGGTCCAGGGCTGTCAACGAAAATTTGTGTAAAGAAAATATTGTCTGAGAATATTTACTATAAAATGTTTACGTTGCCGTTAAGGGCTACAAATATAAATGAATCAGAATGTTATAAGAGCATACTCAATAAAGCCCGATTGACACATCGACAAGTACAGTAGCGAGTTAAGTAGTAAGTTGTTGATTAAATTGATTTGAATATATCTATGCATCCTATTTTTGGGCGAGTTAAGTTGGCCAGACGCGAGAGAGGGGGCTACTGCGTACATGCCTTGTCGATAGGCTAATCACGCTATGACTAACAACAATAATAAAATCTTACACCTACTCCACTTTCCTGGAAAAGCCTTTAAGCTAGAAATAAATTAGATCTTAAATGTTATTGCTTATGGTTTACCGAGCAAGTTATTTATTTCAAAACACTATTTTACCTCGCCTCAGCTAAATGATTTATTGAAAATTATTTATATAAAGGATACCGCAGGGACCTTAACTGCCCTCAATTCATCAAAATCCAATCACAAATATAACTATTATATTTATTATCCTCTAGCTGAGTTACTAGTTTAGTGATTTAATAGTAAAAACATAATTAAGGAATTGGCCTTTTAAATTAATAGACGATATTTTATCTGTGTATATTAAGTATAGACGCCTCGATAAAGAGGTATTCACACGTTTATACAACGCCATCTAGTTCCACACTAAGCAGAGCTTGTACTATGAGTACTAGAGAACGGATAAATATAGGTACTTAAAACCTAAATATACTTAAATACTTTTTTTTGAAAATAGGCACATAATTAGGTATACATAAAAAAAAACAGACCAATGCAAACAACCATGTTCACGCACACAAAGATTTGCATTGAGAGGGAATTGAACCCGAGACCTCTGCGTAGCAGTCATGTACCACTACCCCACAGAGGTCGTCATATTTTAAAGTAGGTAAAGAGTATAATGTGATGTCTCTGTGAAGTCACTGATCGTGTCGAGTCTGTCTTCTTGGCCCGTGAGTCTCGTAAAAGCTGAAATGAAGACATTAAAATCTATTCTGTCAAAACATGCCTGTCTTTGTCACCGAAGGAGTCGAAGAATGCGCTACTGATGAGTGGATCTTCTCTTTGCATACGGAGAAACTTGACCTACAGACACCACTGGTCAGTCAGGTAGGTAGGTACCTACCAGTTTTTGTATCAACTTAATTGCAACAATTCCGTGTGGTGACGGAGTAAGAATTCAATATGTCACCACCCCATCTCATGCCATGGGTGTCGTAAGAACCCACTAAGGGACTATCCGTGAATAATCTTTACGAATTAAAAAAAAAAAACTTGAAATTGAACCATAAACCAATCCGCCTGGCCAGCGTGGTATTAGTAGGCCTACTATCCCTCCGTCATTGGAGGAGGCATGTCCCTGCAGTGTGACATTAATGGGTTGTTATGATTGAAGTTGATACAAAAACTGGTAAGTCCCTTAATTCGTTTACACGACATATTACGACACCCATGGGATGGGATAAGTTGGTGACATATTGTATTCTTACTTCCTCACCACACGGAGAATTTAAAAGTAAAAAAAAGTAATGAATCTTGCAAAGTCTCCACTAGTGCGGGAAATGTTTTAGGTCCATCCTCACCAACCGGTCCGCATCGGCCTGCATCGAACTATCAACTTAATTGCAACAATACCATGTTTTATAAAAAAATACCCAGAGAAAAAACTAAAATGAATTTTCATCTAGTTTTCTTAGTGTCGGATAGTGTTCGGATAATGTGCTTATAGCTGTTATTTTCTTTAAATCGAACTAGCCTATGGAATATTGTGGTTATTTCATGTTGTTCTCGAACTATGATAAAGGTCGTTTGAATAGTAGCCATTCGTGAAAATTTAATACAGACAATATTGGAGTTTTAAGGTCGAATTTGATAGTAAACAAATTTGTAGGGTTATTTACTTATACAATATTGAGCTGTCCTTTCAATGAGAAGCTGTTGAGATAGTTTGTAATTGAGGCATGTGATATACATTGCTGTTTTAGACTGTGAACTGAACATTATAAGGTTATGAAAGTAGTGCTATGTATCTTGTTTCACTTACATTTCACTGCCAAATAGTTACAAAAGGTAACATTATGCAGAGAGATATGAAAATTCATTTATATGATTAATTTCAGCCAAATTCCTCAAGTTGCTTGGGCTGTGCGTTGATAGATCACTATTTCAGTCACCTTTCAGTTTTATATATAGATAATGATTTGTGAATTATAAATCAATTGCCTTTTTTGTAGTGGATACTTTTTAGAGCCCTAAATCTTTAGCCAAAAGAGGTGGTGTCGGAAAAAGATTTTTAAGGCTTTAGATTTTTTCTTTTGAAAGACATGCGTAAAAAACGTAAGCCTTTGTCTCTGCAAGGACTTTTACGGGCGGCACTAGACAGCAACAAATATCCTGCCAGACACTCGCAACCTTGTTAACATCTGACCACGCAACAAACGCAGTCATAGACTTTCTAAGTCAACTGATAAACAACAATTAGGTACTGCCAATGCAAGCAAACAATGACATACACTGTAGTATCGTAATAACGATGACTGACTCATCATATTCAATACAAAACATTGACAAAATCCACCAAAAACACACCGAAAATACTAACCAAAAAGACTCGACACAGACAAATTGGCTTACTTACTTATATTCAAAGTAGAAACACCCCAAATTCACAAATAACAGCATTTCTCACTTTCCAAAACATGATTACACTCTGATTTGCCGTGAATAAATAACGAGGATCGATGACCACGCCTGGGCCGTGGGCTGCTGGGCATCATTTAGCGATTAGTGTCCGACTCGCTAATGATATGGAGGTGCAAATTGCTGGATTCCGGATGCGAAGTTTTGTTTAGTTTTAAGTTAAAGGAGATAGCGGGTTTTGATATTTTATTATAATATCCCATTTATGTTCTTCTATAAATTCGGGACCCCTTAAGTGACAGAGGAAATCTTACCGATAAATACTACACAGGCCAGAAGATATAGGTTTGCTATGATAAATTTTTGTGAGTGGCCAGCCCATAATAGATCATTTCTGCTTCATCTGTTTTTGCAGGGATAGATAACATGTAAACTTTTAAGTTTTAATTTCTTTAGTTTAATGATAACCCTCAACCAATCCATCAGGCTACCCTGATACCAGGGTAACCTTATAGTTGGGGATAGAATTGATAGTAATTAAAAATATTTAAGTAAACGTACTCGCGTATGCTGTTGCTTACGCCATCGCTAATCTTTCAATATCTCACCAATTCAGTACAACAACCTTCCCGCTTACAACTTAGACCATACGGTAGTCGTTACGAGAGCGCGTGTCCAGAATTTTATGAAGAAGCACATCAACTGTTATGTTCAGAAACATCTGCGTAATTATGTTAAAACTGCTTAGATAACGCTTTTATGCGAGAATAGATTTTTATTTACCTGGTCTATTAAGTACGTAATGTGCTTTCTTGCACAGGTGTCATCCTAAGTTAGTAATGTGGTAGTGGGCTGTGGTAAATGACATCTTAAGAACATATTTGTGTGGTGAATGAATAAAAGTTTAGAAATAATAATCTAAACTCTAAGAAAAAAAACTGATAATACTTACGAAAATTACATTGATAATTTGTAGAAACAATTTTTAGCTATTTTTAATATCTATAATTCTGGCCTCCAGGAGTCACAGTTGTAATAAATAGCTTAGATTGCTTTCTTATAAAAATATACTTTAATATGTGTAGATATATTATTAATCATGCGGAATTAAGCGTACTTAATAATAGGGAAAAATTGATAATCAAGACGGGAATCGAACCCGCGTCTCTGGACTATACGTTTCCATTGTCTTTCTTCTTTTCGGATTTTTCTAGTTATACCTAAGCTTTATAGGTAAAAAATTATATGTAATTTAATACTTAATAAGTACTATTTATTTTTACACACAGATCCCCAAATATAATTACATACACGTTAATAAGAAACTTAACTTAAAACTTCACAGCGTAATCGTATCGTTTATGTACAAAAACATTTTCTTTATAATTTTATTTTTACGTTGTTATACAGTAGGTACACTCAAGGAATTTAATTGTTTAGCAATTTGCTTAATTTTGAAATCGGTCAGGTTCTATTTACCGACTACAGACGACGGATGACGAACCCCGACGTCTTGGGAGTCGTAAAATTAATTAGACAAGTTATATATACCTAGCCTTGTCTATCTATGACAGACAGGTATTTTGTGTTAAAATAAAATTCTTCAATTTTATATTGTTGACAGACCAAAGTTAAGTCAAACTAAACTAGACCTTATCTACTATCTCCATCAAACAGTATCCTTAGTCCGAGTTTGTGTCACTATTAACAATAAAGTATATCGAGTAGCATTCGCTGTTCTGATTGGTTCAATGCATTGTATTGATAATACTGTCAAAATTTTATTTTTTACTCTTTGGACAGAATGGTGGAAGTTTGTAAACAAAGAAGTTTGAAGTGCAATTCATACTTATTGGTTATATTTTATATTATGTCAATTTTGAGGTGTAATATCTTTCAAATTCGCTAGGATTATTTTGGTATATAATACGACTAAATTACGTAGGTTGTGTACCTGCTAAACAATTAAATTCCTTGACCGTACCTACATCGTTATTTCCGTATACCTCTTCATATTTCAAGTTATTTACCTTTGACTTCATTTCTTTTACGATCGCCTTAACATAAACTTTACTATAACCCTTTCCAGCGTAAGTTTGGCTTTTTGACAGTTCACGTTCATGAAGTTTCGTAATATTTTCGCTTATTTTTCGAACAAATAATATTGTATTTCATGGACGTACCCATGTTTTTTTCAGTTACCATGGTTACTTAGTGATGGACACTCATAACGATTACCACCATTATGAAACAAATTACAAATGATCGGTAAAAATAAATGCTATGAATAAACTTCAACTCTTTATTTATACGTTTATAAAATGTAATATGATATTTTAGATTAGCTATAACCCGCGAATGTGTCACGATAAATTATGTATTTTAAATAATACCTAAGCTAACTATAATTTTATAATTTTAAGCTATATGCTGATTCTCTTAACATAGATAAAGAAAGAAACAATAATAAAATAATAATGTAAGTTGATGTAAGGATCCAAATGTGTAAAATAAAGTAAATTGAAAAATCGAAAAATCGCAATCAAATCAATACAATCGAATTGCATTACATTCGAGATACTGCTGAACGTCACTAACGTCAAGCTGTCAAATGTTGTTAAATATAGTGGAAAGGGTATAACAACACCTAAGCAAAGATTTCGATTTTCTTTTGAAAATTCCTTTCTGTCATAAAGTTAAGTTAAGGTTTATTTCGTAAATTTTTACATCGATAAGGTAGAATGGTTTTAGTCATTTTACGGAATTATTGGTAGTTTAGGCTAACAAGATCTGTGGAATTAAATCTAAAGTTATGGTCAATTCGAAGGTAAAACAAAAATAGGTGATTGTTGAATGATTTTCTAGTTTTAAGACTGATTATAAAAAAGAAAGAAGCATTATTCCAAGGCACGTTAAGCCGTTGAGGTAACTAAATCTAATATGTTTGATACATAAGAACATTCGAATACTAACTACTCGTTCAGTACTACCGAGGAGTGGCGTCGGTCGTGTATGATAACACATTGTTACTGTTAAGAGACACTGGTTTAACTAGGCAATTTCACTAAATACTGATACCTACAACATAGTATTAACCAGTCTTCCATTACATAATAATAAAATGTTTAATGTTGCTTCTTTCTATGATATTATTGGCTCCAAAAGTCTGTAGTGATACATTTTAACAAGTTGATCAACTGTAATCCAACATTAGCGTTTAATTATTAAAAAACTATACTAAAATAAAAAAACAGTTTTAATAAAAATATCCATTTGAAACGCGGCTAAATTATAGTTAGGTAACAGTTATCAATATAATCAAATTTTCAAACGACCCAAACACCGGAACTAATGCATAATACACACATTAACACAATTTACAGTGTCCGCATTACACTTAAAAATGCAAAACCCACAATTAAACGTTACGTACAACTGAACAATTACAATTTTGCTAACCATAACGAAATTAAGTCTTCCTGCGATTTAGCTGCAACATTGCGGCCGCCAAATGGATACCAATTTTGCCCACCACAGCCGCCTAATGGCTCATCCTGCAATGTACTGGGCCTTGTTAATCCATATTAAATAATTGTATCGCTTTGTATACGTTTGTATAGCTAGTTTAAGCATATTGAAGCGAAATAAAAAGTTACGTACAAATGGCTTCGATAATTGGAGCGCCTGATAAAAAAGTTGTAGCAATAGCTATTTCCGTGATATTGCTGTTTTAATATTGAAGTTTATAAAAGTATATTTAACTTTGGCTTATTTATTGTTATAGTTCATTATTGTTTTAATATCGAATGAAAACTATCGCAGTTAATGGAATATTGACTTATTGTGCCGTTTATGAATAACTAATTTAGTGTTTACAGTCTAGGACTGTTTGGAAAATAATGAATATGTTACGGCTAATACCCGAAGTGCGGCTACATCTAGTTTTAGCCGGTTAGAACTAGGTGTAGCCACATACTCTTGGTTAAAACTAGTATTAGCCGATTGTTTTCGGGTAAAACTAGGTCTAGCCTTTATCAAGCCGGTTACAACTAGTTCCAGCCATTCTCTGTTGGATAAAACTAGATCTATCCGATATCATTCCGGCTAGAACTAGTTTCAGACTATCCCTGTTAGATAAAACTAGGTCTATCCGATACCATTTCGGCTAGAATTAGGTTCAGACAATCCCTGTTGGATAAAACTTAGATGCGTGTCCCGCCACGTCTTTCGCCCCGCGTCACATTCATGACTCACAGCATCTGCAGCAGCGGCGCGGGGTGGAGGGTGTAGCGAGACACGCGCCTCTGCAGGTTGTGAGCGCCAAGTGCTGCTGATCTACTGCAGGTCTACTAGCAAGTATGACTCATGGCGTCTGTACATAGTTGTAGCCGGCATGCTATCAGCAGAGCTTTTTTAGATATTAAAAAAAACATCCAATCTTTAGAAACGTAGACAGTTTTGTATTCTTTTAAATCAAATTGTAATAATTAACACAAATTGTTAGGAGTACAAGTTTTAGTATAATAGGGACAGTCAGGAACATTTTTTAACAACAGCCAATAGTTGCATATTAAAATTTTAAAGAATATTATTATACTTACTTAATTATAAATCACACTTTTATAAAGCAAGGCAGGGGGGCGCTACTAGCGTGAGGCAGGCGTCTGTTACTTGTTTGCATCTAGTTTTATCCAACAGGGATAGTCTGGAACTAGTTCTAGCCGGAATGATATCGGCTAGCCCTAGTTTTATCCAACAGTGAATGGCTAGAACTAGTTGTAACCGGCATGATGAAGGCTAGACCTAGTTTTACCCGAAAACAATCGGCTAATACTAGTTTTAACCAAGAGTATGTGGCTACACCTAGTTATAACCGGCTAAAACTAGGTGTAGCCGCGCTTCGCGTTTTAGCCGTAACAAATACAAAGCTGTTATTTGATAATACTTAACTACTAAACGTGGTATAAATAGGTTTCCCTCCGTCATCAAAGGAAGCCCATCCCTGCAGTGGGACATATTATATTATAATGACTCTTCAATATTATTTTGTTGACAAATACACAACTTTATACAACTTTCTAGGGCAGTACGTACAAAACAAATATTCCATATTTCTGACATCGCATACGTTGGTTGCCATCCAAATTTTCCTTTTCCTTCACAAATACGGGCTTTACGCGTAAGTTCTATAAATATTTGAGTTTGGTATTTACCTCGGCGTGGTTTTGACTGCGCTGCATCGTCTCTTGGGTGAGGTCCGCAAAAAAATGCGGGTTTAAACATGAAAAATTAAACAAAATGTGCTTCAGCTTTGGCATCTGTGTCACTTTTTTGATACAGAAGAATTATTCATATTGTGGAAAATTTGTCTGGATGCCATGACAAGATAAAGGTGTCATGTATGTATTTTACACATTGATTTTTTTAAGATATTGTTCAAATCTTTCTAGTTTAATCCTGTAGCGTCATCTAGCGACTTACTCAAGCGAACACCTACACTATCTCAGTACTCCCCACAATCAACAGATGTCGCCACTACGTCCTGAATCGCGATATCAAGATTCACATAGCAATTCCGCATATATACAACGTCCAACGAACAACCGTTGGGTTTTGGTTGAGGGCCATCCGCCTCACCACAGCCCGCGTAAAGTAGTAATGGTCGTCTGAGACCGACTACTCGTCCTCACATATAAAAAAAAAACCGTTGGGCAGTTGGCTTGGCCCGCCAGGCACGATCATCCTCGCCTGGCCGTAGGATCCTTCCCTTTCGTTGGAAGCGTGATGCTGTTACGTCACCGCGACTTCCACAATCCTAAAAGTATGTGTGATATTATCAAATAAACTTAATAATATAGTGTGCAATGAAATGATTATACCCCTTCCATTATATTTAACAACATTTGACAGATTGTCGTTGGTGACGTTCAGCAGTATTTCGAATGTAATGCCATTCGATTGTAAGCGATTTTTCGATTTTCCAAATTGCTTTATTTTACACATTTGGATCCTTACATCAACTTACATCATCTTTTACATAATATTATTGTTTTTTTCTTAATTATTATTATTTTTTCGAATTAGCCTAGAGCTTAAAATTATATAATTATAGTTAGCGGTATTATTTAAAATACATAATTTATCCTGACACATTCGCAGGTTATAGCTAATCTAAAATATCATATTACATTTTATAAAAGTATTATGAAGAGTTCAGGTTTATTCATAGCATTTATTTCTACCGATTATTTGTAATTTGTTTCATAATGGTTGTAATCGTTATTAGTGTCCATCACTAAGTAACCATGGTAACCGAAAAAAACATGGGTACATCCATGAAATACAATATTATTTGTTCGAAAAATAAGCGAAAATATTACGAAAGTTCATGGACGTGAACTGTCAAAAAGCTAAACTTACGCTGGAAAGGGTATAGCAAGTTAAAACAACCCAGCAGAAGTGTAGGTACCTACCTAAAGCTTTAAAAATACTCGTATTCGCAAAACAAAAATAACCTGTACTTATACATACTAAATATTAAGTTTAATACAATAAACAATGCTTAGGGATAATCTGGAAACGTTCCAAGGTAGCTAGTGTAGGTCTTTATTACAGGTACAAATATTTTTCTGCTTGCTTGCCTACATTTATTTGAGTTAGTCTATATAAAACAAGTCTGCTAAACCAAAGGCTTTGGAATATAACTTGTCTCCTTTTTCATAGCCGTGGCGATCGTAAGAGGAGAGGGTCTAGAGTCTAGACACCATTTTTCATATTTTGATCTTGGTGGTAGGTAGTCAAATAATGCAGGAGACAGGTTTGCGTGTTAGCGGCTTATGACATCTAAGACATTAACTCAGAAGACACTGGTTTGAAAAGTGTCTCGAGTTAATGTCTGATATGGCTCATGTATCGCACACTTCATAATTTCGTGGCTAGGATGCATTTCCAGGCCCTTCTTAGTAGAGAATCTGCAGCTTTCTTTAATACAGTCAGATTTAGACCTTGAAACAACAATCCCTTAACAGTCCTCTAATAAGGTGGTTTAAGGTACGTTAGTATTAGTAAATACCAATTTCCAAAACGTTTAAAAATAAACTGCTGTTGCTAGCTGAAATAATTTCTACCCACATACGCATTAACAGACAAACCCATATAAATATATCACATCCCTACTTATTATGCGACGAGGGTCAAAACCATATTGTACCTGCGTTTATCCCTAATTCACAAAAATTGCCTTCAATTAAAAACATTACAGTAACGGGTTTTACCCTAACATTGTGTTGAGACAAATTCTATCAATTTAAATGCATGCGTCTTGCCTCCTATCGTACTATTAGGGGGACCGCGGATCGGATACCCCCACAGCATATTACAGAGGTGTTATTACCCCCAATTCCTGTACTTGAAACTGCACCATTTTAGCATCTAAATGTTGTGTTTGAAGCTAATTTACATTAAGGAATCGAAGTTTATATGTTTGAAACTATAATTAGCAGGGTATCTTCACATTTGGTATGAAACTTGGGAGTAATATCAGTTAGTAGTAGCTATTAGTATTTAAATTTGTTAAGTGGAGTTTATTTTATGTAGTGGGGAGAAAAATGAAGCGGTTTAATGTGTGTGCGAGTCTCTGGGGTGTTTGACAGAGCCTACTCTAAACCAAATTGATACTGACATTCAACAGAGCACTTAACTACTTAAGCGAAGGAGAATTTCACTGGACGCCATGACGAGAGGTTGAGCTGTCATTTATATATTTTTTACAAATTGATTTTTCGAAGATTTTGTGATGCAGAAGAGATGCAGTTTTGTTTTGCAAGTTCGTCGTCAGTAAATTAATATGAATAATTATGCAAGTGATTGGTAAATAGCTGGTGGCATTGTGGTCCGGGTGTTCCTGTCTCCGTTGTACGCGTTCCCGTGAAGTTCTCAAGAAAGACAATGAAAAGTGAAGCATCGACTTTTTAATGTTGTTTTTTATATGTTAATTTTATACATACTTACTTTTACTTATACTGAATGTAATATCTCTCACTTGACACTGGCAATATATGTAACTATGTTCATGAGGCCATTAATAAAGAAATACAAATACTTAAGCGAATGAGGTTAACTTTTAAGCGATGGTGACTCAGTGAGTAAGATGTCCGTTTATAAGAGATCCGTAAAAGGTTTTCAATTTTAATAGCTAGTTCTATTTTTATGATTGTGTAATATCAAAGTTTTTTTTTGTATAAAAAGGTGCAAAACTCAATCAGGTTTCTTTAAACGAAACAAGTATGATTGTGACAATTGGCTCATTATGTTATTTAATAAGAGGTCAGTGCAGCTGGAAATAAGCTTTTTCCAAATGTTTCCACTTTGCACGGTATTGTGATTATTACAAATATATGCAGATATATCATCACGCAGGAAAAACAAGAAGTAACTTTATACTATGTACTTCAAATAAGAACGGACGCGTCAATGACCTCCAAAATAATAATAATATGCTCACTATTCTAAAACTGTTTAAGTTTCGACCACTGGCACAAGAGAAAGAGAATGATTTCAACCTATCAAAGCTTGATTAAAATGTACGAACGCATTACGAACTTCTTTAGATGACGTCACAATATGGCGCAGGGTCAGGGACATTCTTATTTGAAACGAGTAGTACCTAATTTGGCTTGCGTAGTACAGTAGGCCAATAAAACTGCCGAAATTTAAACAAAACACGAAATATAAATAAAACAATATTATCACTAGGCCACCAGTTAAAAGCTGAAAAAAGACATCGTAAAGCTTTAGCGGAGTTCACAAACATTGACACGCTACTAGAAACCACTTCAGTGTTCGCAAGCATAAAAATGCAACGTTTTTAACATGAAATCAAACGTTGAACTGTTATTTACTAAATACTAGATATGACCTTGTTTATTAAATTCATCAAATAAGATCAAGCATCTAGGAAATAGAGCTTCCTTAGTACTACAGGGAATTATGTTGTAAAACACAGATAGCACAGGTATTGTAGTGTAGTCAGATAGTCTACAGTAAACACGTAATTATCTGAGTAGGTACTTCAAAGATAGAGTAGCAGGAGGCCTGTATCATGCTGTAAATGTCTTTTCAGGCTTGGTCCCAAAATAGTCGCGTAAAAGTCCCCACGTTACATCTGTTCCCTAGTGAAAATGTCGAATTATTTAAGGTTAAAACTAAAAATAATAGCAACATTCACTAAAATAGACCAGAGTGTGCCTTCAAAAAGATGTCTACTCCAGTAAGAATAATATGTCAGTGAAAAACGCGAAAACAACTCGATCGATTCTTACCACTTGAAAGCTGGCAATTTATTTGTAGAACACTTAAGCTGAGGTCAAAAATGTGTGTATACTGTTTGATTTTAGTTGGAAGTGTGTTAGTTTTTGATTCAGAGTTGTTTTTAGAAGTGGAGTAGATGAACTATATTCGATACTGGGCCGGCTTGAACTAGTCTCTATTTATTTCTACAATTATCATGTTTACCTTTGTGATGCTGCGCCGTGTCAGAGAAAGCGATAATGACTAATGAGGCAAGGTTAATTAGATTCGAGATTCATTCTTTGACGACCCCTGTGGCGTAGTGGTTATATAATATGACTGCTACACAGAGGTCTCGGGTCTATTCCCGCTCAATGCAAATCTTTGTGTGCCTGAACATGATTGTTTGCATTGGTCTGGGTGTTTTCTATGTATAATAAATGTATGTTTTTAATATAAAAAAAGTATTAGAGTATGTTAATCCGTTGTCTAATACCCATAGTACAAGCTCTGCTTAGTTTGGGACTAGATGGCGTTGTGTAAATGTTTGAGGATTTATATTTATATTCAAAATAAAGTCACTAGAACATGTTAAAAGTTACATTGTGTGAATAGTAAGTATGCATAAAGATGTAGACATAGCCATCGTACAACAAAATAATAATAAATGTAATTGATGATTGCTGCCGTTGGGTCCAATGGAATCGAAGGGCCAAACACCATTACATACTAAAATATTTCCAGTATAAATCATAACAAAATGAAGGTACTCGAATAAAATATCTTGAACAAAATGGCGACTGCGTCATTGAGCTATACTCGTCAATTTCTTGGAGGAAATTCGATTTCCTTTCAAATCTCGCGATTGTTTCGGCAACGGTTCGTTCGTGTTCATTCAGTCATTCATTCACTTGATTCGCTTGTACTCTATATAGAAATCAAATTGATGAAATTTTTAATTTCCATTATGGAAATTGTTTTAGCACGGCAAATAGCCAATCTTGTATTTATTTCAGTAAAAATACTGTAATAGATTTTGTAAAATTTCTTTAATGACAAATGGCCGAATATATCATTCATTTTCAGGAGTTGATAAAGAGAAACAGAGAGGGAATGACATTTAGTTTTGAATTATTACTATAGATCTTAAATCATAACAGCCCATTAATGTCCCACTGCAGGGACGGGCCTTCTCCCGTGACGGAGGGATACTTGGCCTACTAATACCACGCTGGCCAAACGGATTGGTATAGGGTGCAAGTTTTCCTTCTTTTTATTTCGTAAAGATACTTAATATTCACAGATTATCCCCTTGATCGGTTTTTACGACACCCATAGGATGAGATGGGGTGGTCATATATTGTATTCTTACTCCACGTGGATTAAATACTAAAATTAAATTTGTGGCTGGTTGACTAATGTACGAGTATATGCTATCTCTCATGACTTACCTATAAAGTAATGAGTACAGTAATGATGACATTGTAGTTAGAATTTGACTGGAATACCCTGATGATATACCTATGCATTCCAATATTCCTAACAAAACCAAAACTTACTTCACTCCTATGCCTTAATACAGTTTGACAGGACTATTACAGTATACAAACAAGTCCTGTTTCGATGATAAATTATTCGATGTTACGGGAACGAATACATATTGCTGGTCCAGAAATGCATTTTGAGGCTACTGAAAATACTATCATATCCACCTTTATTACAAGAAATATGTCATAGAAAAGCGTAACTAATCTCTAAGGGAGATAATTCATTATTATTTTATTTTATTACGTTTCAAGTTAAGGGTCCTAGTAATAAAAGTACTTTAAACTAACAACATACAAGCAAATAGCAAATACTACTTCAGTAATCCAATCTACAAATAACTACATACTAAAATTTTCACTAACTCATTTCGTTAATAGAAAATTTTACTGCACTAAAAGCACTTTAGAACTTTCAACAAACTTTAAAGCGTTGGCGTTACTTACACAGTTTCCAATATCCAAACCAAAAGTCCTTAAGCAACTAATATCAAACCCGTACATATGAAATTATAATAGGAAAATATTAGCTATTAAGAACAGACCCCAGTTAAATAACAACGGGTGAATTTAATAAGGCAAGCCCATGGACGACATCTGGCTCAGGTTTAGAGCTAAATTCATAAAACCGTGAAGGGTATTCACATTTATTTGTAATGAAAGTTATAAGACTTACATTAAATTAGATTACTTATAGGTGAAACGTTACAAATACTAATTAAGTTTATTTATGAAACATAGGTAGAAAAACATTTTAGGTGTTACAGAGAAAGACATATTTAAGGTACAATTTAATGTTAAACAATTAAATTATAATAGAAAACGTTAAATTAAATGGTACAAATGTTAAACAATTAAATTATAACTAATAGAAAATTCTAAATTAAATAAATATTGTATTAAATATTTCATTATAATTTTATTTTAACACTTCTAGTGTTACAACCATAAAAATAAATACAATATACTTATACATAATTAAATTTTATATTTCTATCGATAGCTTTTACTTCATCTTTTATATACCGTTCTTCTTCTTCTCTCGCGTCAATGGTCGAAACTCACTCGGCCACTTCAATAGCATTTTGAGTGGCCCCGTAAAGATCGGCCATCGTACACCGTTCAGGGCACAAAGGGCACACCAGTAGATGCGATATCCATTTTTATTCTTGTTGTGTTTCCTCTTTATCTCTTTTTTGCAGGAACTATTAAGTGGTCGAAGGGACATTGACGCAAGTTTCGTACCCGCAGCCTAAAGGTTCTAAAGTTTCTGATATCCAAGCAATCTGAAATGTTGTATTTTTTAAAAAAGATTACAAAAAAGTAACCTGATTAAAAGCTATTGTAGCAATATGCTTATGCTCAATAACGTCTTCGAATTCCGGGCAAAAGGGTTTATGAAGAAAATACAATGAGGTTATATTTTTTTATGAGTTAGCTATAAAAACATATTGTGGTAAAATCCCCTATTTCACCAGTAAGGATAATGTTTATGTTTTTTTTGTGAAGGCAGTTATGTTCGATTGAAGTTTGGGAAGATTAAGCGGCTGTTTCCTGTTATGAACGTTATTCGAAGCAGTGAAGTGTTCTTTTAAATCTGTATCTTGATATTGATAATTTAATAAAAGGATACAAAGTTATCGATACAAGATTTTATCGATTAACTTGAAAAGTTGGTTTCTGATGCGACAATGTTTTTTTACGCATACATTCTTCAAGTCTTATGTGTAGTCTCTGAAGCGGAACTTTTTGTGCCATTATAGATGAGATTCTATACTTCAGTTGAGGTCATCATCATGTACTTGTCCTACTAATACCACGCTGGCCAGACGGATTGGTATGCTTAATTTCAAGTTTTCCTTCTTTTTGTTTCGTAAAGATAATATTGACGGATAGCCTCTTAATTGGTTTTTACGACACCCATAGGATAAGATGGGGTGGGGATATATTGTATTCTTACTCCGTCACCACACGGATATATTTACTAATAGGTGAAAGAATTGTTCCTACTATGATATTTTTGAACCAGCTACCAAATGTCCTGGGATCTTCATAATTTAGGATATTTTTATAGAAATGTAAGACAAATATAACGAAGATGTAGGTTTATATGTACTATTTACTAGAACAGCTTCTGTTGGATATATTTTAAGAGCCAATAGACGAGATTGGTTTGTGTTGTCTAGGTTATCCATCACAACGCCGAGCACAATATCAATAACTTAACCTTAAAATAACAGAATGGTTCCTGGATATAGATTTGACGATGTTTGAAGTGGTTATAGCATGGTTTTAGTCTATAAATACTACATAAAGACCTCTGGGTTTATTGGTTGGTTTAAAGCATATAATTATATTTGTGTAAATAGACATGAACCATTCATGTAATGCTTGTTTGAAGTTATACGAGTAAGTATAATATTAAAATAAATTAAAAAGAAGAATGTACATAATGTTTTTAGTAAATTTAGTAAATAAATAAATATTCACGGACATCTCTACACAGCGCCATCTGTTCCCAAAGTAAGCTAGGCTTAACCTGCTGTGCTTGTGTAACAGAACAACGGATATTAATACTTACATACTTTTTTTTTGTAAATACGTACATATTATACATAGAAACACTCACCCCAATGCAAATAATCATGTTCATGTCAAAGATTTGCATTAAGCGGGAGTCGAACCCGAGACCTCTGCGTAGCAGTCATTACGCCACAGAGGTTTTCATTTTATAGTAAAAGCTAAAAGAGTAGCGAATGCTCTAAAAAATGTAGTTTACGGACTAAAACTCACTGTGTTTCCTTACCTACAAAAGAGCCTAGAAAAGAACAGGCATTAACCAAACTTTCTCAGCGGAGATATTGCTACCGAAAACAACAATAACTTAATATAAAATTACTTAAATAAAACCACTCATAAGCCCTTACGAAATGTTTAATCAAAATATTTTAGAGACAATCCTCTCTAATGAAAGTAAGTTTTGAGATTAGAAACTTTTATAACTCGAATCAGGTTTCAGAAACCAATATCTCTGAACCACCCAAAACTCTTATTATACCACTTACGAGACGAGCATGCAGAGGGTTACTTTATGATTGCACATTCTCCAGTTACCAAAGCGGGTCGAGTAGAGCCGATGCTAATTGAAAGGGTTGACTGAAATTAGAAACAGGGTACAACATACAGGGTTAAATTAACCATATTTATTTTATCGATTTAGGGTTGAGATTGATTTTGGATTATCGAAGTTTGGAGACTTAGTTTGTTTAAGTAGTTTAATCTTGTGTGTATGTAAATGAATATGTTTGTATTTATGTACACTTTACTGTCAATGTGATAAAAAGGGAACAAAATCAACTAAACTATCGCAATCTACTGTTGGACATAGTCCTCTCCCAACACGCGTCTCAAGTTGGCAAAGGAACAATAATTTGTAATTTTTTAGAACACGGTCCTAAAAAAAAAGATACGCTTTGATATTACCACCTTTTCTCATTCTAATCTAAAACTTATTTATTTTTTGATTGAATAAAAGTTTGAGAGGTACCTAACTCCTACGCAAAGGAGAGGACAAATTTTGAAAAAGAGCAAGGTGCCCTCGTGGTCACAGACTATTGTAAGTATGAGGTATTATTATTATTTATTTATTTATTATAAAAACAGAAAATACACATTTAATACAAAAACATTACTTATTGTATTTACTATGACGTCGCAGGTTCAGTCATTATTATTTTATTTCTTTGCATAATTTATTGCAAAGTTATATTGTATCTGCCGACAAACTGTTATACACTGCCGACAAACTGTTATACAGTTTGGCAGATAAATTAATTTATATAATGTGTAACTTTTTTGAGTAAAATAAAAATTTAAAAAACAAAAATAGGTTATTTATTTATTTCACTTTATGCACAATTAACATTGTTGTACAATGGCGGGCTTAATGCCTTAAGGCATTTTCTTCCAGCCAACCTTTGGGTGATGCAGAGATAGTAAGGTGGTAGGTGCAGTAAGGTTAACTTAATAATTTATACCTTATAAAAGGTTATTATTAAGTAATCGAATATCTACACGAATTTAATTGTTAACAGTAATAAACTTATTGTTTTTCGTATATATTTTCGTCCACTGTTTTTCTACATCATCATTACAGCCCATTAATGTCCCACTGCAGGGACGGGCGGTTTTTCTACTTATTAAAAAAAAATACATCGGTTTGCGAATCTAAAATATCTTTGAATAAAATAAAATGTTTTACTTTTCGCCGAGTTGCAAAAAGTGGAAATGTTAAATGAAGCAAAATCAATTAGGGAATGAAACACGAATAGTTTTTTCCAAAAGAATACATTAATTGGAATGGTTTTATATATTTTTTATATAAGCCAAGAGCTATGTCAATTACTTGTTACTCGAACTCTAATTGGTTGTCAACTAGACTTTTTTTTCGACCTTTTAATTTAGAAACAGAAGCTCTGTAAAATATATATGTTTTTTTTTTGCTTGTTTTACAAAAGATAATTTAAAATTAAATGTTTTATATTGTACAGTGAATGTAGATTACAAAAGGTATAAAAAGTATGTCTATGTGGAGTGATCACTAAGAGGTCTCAAGGTTTGATTCTGGTCCAAATTTTCCTTCTTTGCTAGAACAGTTAAGTAGTTGTCCCTGAGTTGCGTTCTCCGACACCCTCGCCAAATATAGTATACTATCACCACACAGCCTTAATACAATAAGATACACAACCTGAATACTTTTTTTTCGAAAACTCTTACATAAATTAAAATAGATTAAGTAGAAGGCTAAGCGTGTTGTAATGAAATCTTTAAGAACCTACAACTTCATATATCAGACTCGTGTAGGGATTGATATGACGGAGATCAACGACGACATATTGAAATACTAATGTTAATGTTAGCACATTCTATACTTATACGTAATGTGAATTATTAGCTTTGAACAAAATTGAGCGCCTGATATAATTTTAATAGCAATTCGTAAAACTGCAACAATGGTAAATTGATTAGGGCGTACAATGTATTATTAAAAACTGTCTAAATCTCCCTACTTTTTTGTATGAAAGAGTTAAGTCTCAACCTGTCTTAACTAGCCTATTGCAGTCCTTTGCTGGACATAGGCCTCTCCCAATATACGCCACAGAACTCGGTCCTGCGCCTTCCGCATCCAGTCCGACCCAGAGACCTTTATGAGGTCGTCGGTCCACCTAGCTGGGGGGCGTCCTACACTACGTTTGCCGAGTCGCGGTCTCCACTCTAGGACACGTTTGCTCCAACGGCCATTGGTCCTTCCACAGATATGACCAGCCCATTGCCACTTTAGCTTGCTAATACTACGAGCTATGTCGGATACTTTGGTTCTTTGTCGGATAACCTCGTTCCGGATTTTATCCTTCAAGGAGACGGCGAGTGCCAGAAACATTTTTTTATGTAAAACTAGAATATAGTATTTATGTTTTTTAAATATTATAGATTGTGATGGTTATAGCAAAAAAAAATAGGTCATGTTATGTTTAGGGATTTAGGTTTCCGGACAAGTGATATTATAAGACATGAATTTAGGGCTAGCTACCATTCGGACACATGATGATTCGGACACAAAATGTTATAACACCTTAGATTATGGATAAAAAAATTATGAGACATAATTTTCTAATTAAAAAACCGACTTCAACAGGAGTCGGTTAAAATGATAACAATTTCTTGCTCCATGCTGATAACAATTTCTAAGATTAGTATTAAATAAATTTCTGCAGTCGTCTTCATCATAAGATCATGTTTGTGTAAAGTTTTCATTAATACGAATAAAATAAGCCCAAACACTAGGTAGCTGCTATATACCGTTGAGAAGTTTCCTCGACCCTCAGTCGTCTTCATCATCAGATCATGTTTGTGTAAAGTTGTGTAAAGTTTCCATCAATACAATTAAAATAAGCCCAAACACAAGGTAGCTGCGATATGTCGTTGAGGTGTTCCCTCGACTCTCGGTGGTCTCCAGGATCTGACCAGTTCTAACTCTTGATTATTTGGTAGTGACGTCAGAGATGCACATGTATGACAAGATTTTACACAATGCGTCCCTACAATTTTCAAGAGATGCCCTCGATTTCTCTGGGATCCTGTCATCCAGATCCAGATCTGGTGACAATGGGACCAAATGGGAAGCATACCCATACGAACAAAAAAAAAATTTTTCAAATCGGTCTAGCCGTTTTCGAGAAATCAGGTAACAAACACAAAAAAAAAAAATAAAAAAAATAAAAAAAAAAAAAAAAATACAACCGAATTGAGAACCTCCTCTTTTTTGAAGTCGGTTGAAAATAGAGAACCTTAGGGAATACCTGTCGGTGATTTTGATTATGAGGTACGCTACCCGTGTCGACACACTGCTGACTTCCACAACGTTGTCGGTCAGGACTTTGTTGACCAGGAAACCAACACCACCTTGAGAGGGCCGATCATCTTCCCGAAAGTAGAACAGGTGACCTGACTCGAGGGTTATCGTGTCCTCCCCCTCTCTTCAGACTTCAGATAACCCCAAATTGTGCCAGTTTATACGTCCTAGTTCTACTTCGAGTTCGGTGAGATGTTGGTCCAGCCATCTAGAACCTGTCTAGAAAAACTATTTATTTTTGTGTGTAGTGTTATTTTTTTAACGGAACTAATGAAAAAAATATTCATATGAACGACACCCTGAAGTCGATTTTTTAAATAAGTAAGTATATAATTTTATGTTGCTTTATTCTTCTCAACATAAATTTTGCTCCACATACCTACTCTTTCATTTATCCCCTTTAAGTAGCTCCATAACTATTGTACCTACCTATAGACAGTTAATTAATTACACAAATCAACTGTGTCTTTAGTTAAATAATTAACAGCTTAGTACTACTGTTACAAATTAATTGATAGAACAATAACTTGTAATTACTTATCGATGTTTGAAAAGCAGACATTCAATTATCAATGTATTACAAATGATTTACAATTGTATGATTTGTGTTACAGTTCGTGAACATCTTTTTGAAAGGAGGAAAATTGGATCTAAACAGCAGTCCAAAAAAGTTGCTATTGGGTCATACGATTATGTCCTGTTGTGTATGACGTAAATAATTGTCTTGTATAGGATTCTAACCATGGCGTTTGCATCATTGTGCGTAATTACGATCCAATTGTTTAGTGGACAAAATCCTTACATACGCCAGTTTTACACTATGAGATTCTAATGAGGAATCGTGACGCTTTCTATTCTTACACCACATCGACATTATTGAATATCTCGGTTAAATAAATTAATTTTATTTATTAATTCAGTAACGAATACAATGATGACAGAGAATACCAGCTACTACGCTCTCAATTCACTTCGTATTTCGCGCGGTAGAGTTTTTTCTTACTATTTTCGTGAAAAAAAAAACTAATTTTGTGCTTTGTTGACTTTAGTTGTTATATTTTCATTTTGATTCGTGGACGGCGTGCGACCGCCCGATAAGGACCTCCATTCGAACTGAATTCACTCCGGTGTTTTCATTATTTTTTCTTACTTTTTTTTCGATACGGTCCTTGTTCGATTCACAAGTGCCTGGAAAAATCGAAAGGAAAGTAAGTATATTTTATAAGTTTTTTTTAATTTTTTTATTCAGAGTATAATTGCATGAATAGTATTTTAATGTTAATGTTTACTGTGTTTGTTTGTTGTGCAGAGTTTTGTCTCTTTTTGTTGTCTATTCTGTCTGTCTTTGTTTTCTTATTTTTGACGGGGTAATTCCGCATGGAGTTTCTCCGGCCCAGTGAGGCGGGGGATCTGTAAGTCTTCAAATGTCTAAAACCCTCCAGGGAGGTAATCGGTCTTTCACTTAGGGACAATAACCAATCTACAGTTTAAACTAACTGAACCTGGTTTAATACTAACAGCTAGTACTAATATTGGGTATCAGCGTGTAATTAATAAATATTTTTATTTAAACTGTCATGGTCACATTCACTTTTCGAACTATCGGGATATTTACCACGTTTAGGGTTTTCGAGTTTCCGATATTTCGGCGCTGCGAGCTGTTACAAGCGTCATGATCACGGAGGAACTGAAGTACTTGCGGTTAATAACTCGAAAACTCTAAACATGGTAAATAATGAACTATTGGGATATTATCCTAATAGTTCGTTTATTAATAGTAATAAATATTCTTTTATAATAATACATTAAGCCAATATCAAAGTGGACAGTTCTTGATTTTCTCTAAGCCACTACACAATTGCCAGCGCAAGATGTTTCGATATAATAATTCCTAAGAGAGTCTGGATAGTTGAGTTCAACAATACCCAAGAGATTACGTCGGATAGGAAACGGACATTTTCTGATAATGTTATATAAGTTTTAATATCAATACAATCTAGTTTACTTACTAGCTTTTTAAGGTCCCATTGCAAGGACCAGTTTTTTCAAGCGATTAGGAAATATATTCTATTAGTACCTGTAAATTTACAAGTTATTTTTATGCTGATGATTATGGTGTTTGGAATGAGTAAAGAATTAAAATAATTATAGTTTATTTTATTAATAATTAGTTCAGGCCAAATAAGTTTTTATTTCTTACAATTGTTTTTAAGAATATAATCTTAAACAAAGGAACAATTAATATAAAAACAAAAAGCAAAGAAAAAGTAAAAACAATTTGCGTTAATCTTACCTTTACGTTATTCAGATGTTAATAGACTTTCGCCTTAAAACATACCCTCAATGTAACCCTATACACAGATAGACAACTGCACTATAAGTAAGAGATATTTTATTTAAAAGAAGTCTTAAGTATTCAAGCAAAAATGTAAAATGTTCATAAAGCAAGCTAAATTTGTTCTTGTGAATATATGATGGCTCACAAACGGCGTAACTCTTAAGTTCCAATAAGACTGTGACTTATGAAAGGGGGTGTTCGCCAACTTTTCTTAAGAGTTAACTCGCAACTGCAATACATGCAACTACGAATATAATATTCAAGTAGATTATTATATTTTCATTGTAAAGATTAAATGAATTTGAATTCATATTATAGCGTTCCAAGTCAGTTTCAGTGACTTATTCGTAAACGATAAAGCTGGCTAAGCAACGTCGTCTTTATATTTTCTTTATTCTTACATCAGCTAACAAACATCTACAAATAGCATAAACTCTAACCAAATATTATGTGCCTTACTTGCATCAGTTTCCCACCATCTTGTGCATCTTATTCGTTCACCACTTGATAAGTATGAACTATTACTAAAAATACTTAACGTTTTTATGAAAAAAAAAGCTAATGGTGAGTCTTATATCAAGTTATCCTTCTTTTATGTTCCATGAGGTTTGTCTTAGCCCCCAGGAGACGATATTGTTTGATGATGCTGTGTTTTTTACTTCGTCATCACTTGAATCTTTCAATATCATCATCATTATCATAATAATCATTAAGCAACGTCCACGGCTCAAAATAGTCATCCTAAATACATTGGACAGTTCTGTACCTCCCACAAAATTTAAATGAAAAGTTTCAAAGTTTCGTACATCCACGTTCGCAGATCTGCTACAGTAGTGACGTGAAAGATTTATGTTCAAATTCCCTTAATGTACTGACTCCAATTTTATTAGTTTATACTTTTCAATCACACTTCGCAAGATTAAAGTTCCTATTCGGATAGCGTTTTGCATTCGTAATTTCAACTGAGAAGTATGAATCAATTTGTGCTTTGATTTCTTTTATCATAACAGCCCATTAATGTCCCACTGCAGGGACGGCCCTCCTCCCATGATGGAGGGATACTTGGCAACGCTGGCCAGACGGATTGGTATAGGGTTTAATTTCAAGTTTTCCTTCTTTTTATTTCGTAAAGATAATATTCACGGATAGTTCCTTAGTCGGTTTTTACGACACCCATGAGATGAGATGGGGTGGTGGCATAAATATTGTATTCTTACTCCGTCACCACACGGATCATTGATTCTTTATTAATATACAATAATAATGAATACTTTATTTTATTTCTCTTTGAAGGGTAAAGTGTTATATAAAATGCTAAGTTTTGATCGAATTTAAAGAGAGCTAAAGTTTGATCTACGTTTACGACCATCAGCAACATTAATTCATTTTTAAATTTCGATTAGGAGTTTTGTAATGTTTTTTAATGATACAATAAGTTCTTTTATATCGAAATTTCTTGACTCCATGATTTTATCATGTCATTTAACTAGAATTTCTACCACGAAAAATCTTCTGGATCTCTCCTTCTAGCTGCTTGAATCAAGTCATAGGTCAACTGCGCTAGTCTGTCCATTCCAGTTTCGGCGGGTTTGATTTTCGCTTTATGAAAATATTTCTCTGGATAAAAGTATGTTGAGAACGTATTTCCAACTCTGCTTAGTTCGGGACTAGATAGCGCTGAGTAAGTGTGTGGTAAGTATTACCTTATATTATTAATAATATGTCTACAAATCTAATGTTATCCCAAATACAACAGAAAATCTCTCTTTGAACCAAAAATAATCAGTAAACTGTTACATCTAAAAATAAACGGATTTACTATAAATATATACGTTACGTATTCATGTTATTTATCTGTTTAAATAAAGATAGCTAAAGAAAAAGATTGCTTCTCTTTGACGAAAGGTATAGCGAAAACTAGTAAAGGTACATACGATTTAATCAAAGCCAACAACTTACGTTAAGTTTTGGAACGTGCGTCGATCTAAGATATTCGGAAGAGATTTGTGTTTATAATTATATGACCTTTATAAGTCTATTTTTTGGCTTTTTAAACCTCTATATGACAAGATTTTGCTACTTGGGAACCTAATCGTAGTGGTAATGTCTTAAAAAGTCTTTAGATTGATTTAGTTAATGAACTGGTTCGTGTGTATACGGCTGGCGTACACAAAGTGGCGGGTTCAATTCGATCGTTGGTTTTTACTCTGCATTTTCCGGTACGCAGTCGATATTCAAGAACCATTTTACCCTATCTGGGGTGTAGTTTCAACGACAACGGTCTAATTATCTGCATCATTCAATTCTTGAAGAGCGATACGATACTTTTTTGCTGGGCGAACGTATGCGTGTAAGTTCTATTTGACCATTTTAGGAAATGCCATACCTGCAATAAAATGGGATATTTTTAAATCTACGTCGGTTTCTAGTTCCCCTGATTTCTGGTTCAAAGGTGCTGGAATAAAAATTTTTTTTAAATTCCTTTAGTTGCAGATAAGCATTGTAATTTACCTGATGGTAAGTAAAAAATTAATATCAGAAATACTACAAATAACCGCTGCCAACCAAAGACGCTGTTAAGTCCTAAAGTTCTGTTATATTATTCTATTCTATTCTACCCTACCCTATCCTATCTCAGCGTATCCTATCCTATACTATACTAGCCTATCCCATCCTATCCTATCCTATCACATTCTATCCCGTCCCATCCGATCCCATCCTATCAGATCCCATCCTATTTCATTCTATTCTATACAAATTGACACTTCTATTGTCACTATAGATAAGTGGATCTTGTTATAAGTTATCCAAACATAAGCTCCATTACTCCTGCTATAAGCGATTTAATGCAGATTTGGAACGCTTTAACTAACCGTGTTTGTGGTGAATCTAGATTACAGGGTAGTTTAACATTAGCTTGGATTTATTCATTAACATCTGCAAATTTACTTTGTGTGGTCATGTATTAGAAATGTTAAAAGCCGACGAAGGAAACTGGTAACAAAAGTTCTTTAAAAACTTAGAAGAAAGAAAAGGCTTTAAACATAATAATTTTTTGAAGCGTTGCGATAAGCGGCTCACGTGCACAAGGTGCTCTCCGTGTGGTGACGGAGTAAGAAAACAATATGCCACCACCCCATCTCATCCCATGGGTGTCGTAAAAACTGACTAAGGGACTATCCGTCAATATTATCTTTACGAAATAAAAACAAGGAAAACTTTAAATAAAACCCTATACTAATCCGTCTGGCCAGCGTGATATTAGTAGGCCAAGTATCTCTCCGTCACGGGAGGAGGCCGTCCCTGCACTGGGACATTAGTGAGCTGTTATGATGAAAATAATTCGTGGTATCGGTAAGGTAAGTTTAACTTCATGTCATGTATCGTTTTAAAATAAGTTATGTAACTAGTTTTAATTTATGTAGTCATCTACATTCCGTCATCTACCTAGCTAGATAAAACCCTAACAAATTCTTCTTAGAGTATCAACTGCATGCCGTGGCACACTTTTAGTAAGGCAGCACTATATTACATATTAATTCACATGTTTATTATTCGCAATGTGTTAGTGTATGCTTTGTTGGTTGTCCTTAACAATAAATAAATAAATAAACTGTATTTTATGTAATGCTGCAAAAAATAGTATAGATTAGTAAGTAAAGTATGAATGATTATACATTAAAACCTAACTATTTCACAATGTAAATCCACTTGAACGACAATTGGTATGATTTATCCACTGACAAAATGGCGGGACATACGTCATATGGTATAAAAGTACCAGAAAAAAATTCGTTCTGCAACGCGCGATATTTTACAAAAACATGATTCTACCGCTTAAACTCTGCGGTTAAAAAAGTCTGTGGGACTATTGTCGATAGTTTCCAAACGGATTACACCAAAATAAACAGCTGTAAAAAATAATCTGTGGTCGCAATGTCAAACAGAAGTTTGCTTCATTTCGTATGTCCTTGTATGAAATTTACTGTTTATTTATGTGTTAAATACATTTGTTTATTTAATTATTGTTGGAAGTGTAATATATTACAATTTTCTAGAAAATGTGTGCTTTCTAATGGTCGTACTATTATGTTACAAAAGATGAGTAACTTTTAAAATTTAATAAAAGAAAAGTCAAAGACTAAAACTTGGCCTTGAGTTTAACAATAATGGCGGTTTAATTACGCTTTCCTCAATAAAAGTTTATTGAAATCGTTTAAAGTTTATTGAAATCGTTTAATACTAGAAGATAAACTAATAAACAATAATTAAATTTAGAAAACAAACCTACTACGTTCTTATTTTTATGTTCTTATTGTCTAAACAAAAATATGGTATGCACGTACAAAACGCCGAGATGGCCGAGTCAGCTAAAAAAGGTATTTATTTCAAAAATAATTTAAAATACTTTAACCTTATGAATTATAAATATATTTATTTTATTTTAAAAGAAATATAGTTAATTATATTTTAAAAATAAAATCATCAATTTGGGTTGCTAATTTTATTCACAAATAATATAATTCCTGGAAAATCGCGGAAAATGTCAAAAATTTTTCGCAATTTCTCAGGTTTATCAACTATTCATTGTATTTAGATATTCATAAGGTTAATGTATTTTAATTTAAGTTTATTCCCTATACTTTAACGAACACGACGATGTTTTTCATTTTCAAATTGATGCAGTAATTTTCTCGTGTTTGCCGTTTTTATCAAGACGGAAAACTCGCAGTTTTTTATAAACACATTAAAAACTGCGAGCGTTGCCACTTGAACGTTGGACTCGCGAAAGCGATTCGCGCAGTTAACGTTCAAGTGGGTATGAAATAGTTAGGTTCTAATTACAATCATTTTTCATTTTTCTTTATTTATTATTTTTAAATATCAAATATCCAATCCAATTGTTGTTACAATATTTTATTATTTAAAAAAAACACATCTATTTCAAAAATACACTCGCAACCAAAAGTGTTATAAAAACAATTAATTCATCCTCACATATCGGAAGTGGGTCAGTTATGTATGTTATTAATGCTAAAACTGTCACCGTCACTCGACTGGCAATTTGCACCAATTAAAATTCAGTACATGTCGTGCCATTCATTTTGTTTGGAGTTCCGCTGAGAAATACAGCGCCAGTATTGTCCTGTGTACTTAAACGAACGTGTTTAACGTTTACACACGCGTTTTAGTTTCAGTTATAAGAGTTCGGCGTGTTTCTTGTTTATCTATGTTAGTATTAGAAACGTGCGCTGTTACTTATTTGCTAAGTTGGAGTTGGTAATAATATTTAATTGTTGAACTGGAAAATAGATAGCGAAATATAAAGATTTAATTATGCTTTTAATATGAAAAGTGATTTAGAACGGATTTAAAGAATGTATACCGAGATTTCAGCTAAGTGGGATGCTCAGGTTGACTCAGTTCTTTTTGAGATATTGGGATTTTAACAAAAGATTTTTAACAAAAATTTTGGTTTATAATAGCCTTATATAGGTTTCTAAAAAAAATATAATAGTGATATAATATTTTACAGCTTAACTGAATAGTTTTCGTAAAAATATTCCCAATATATAGACATAAATTCCAATAAACAAATTCTTCTTCACATTTATTAGAGTATTCTCCGTGTGGTGACGGAGTAAGAATACAATATGTCACACCCCATCGCATCCCATGGGTGTCGTAAAAACCGATTAAGGGGCTATCCATGAATATTATCTTTACAAAATAAAAAGAAGTAAAACTTGAAATTAAACCCTATACCAATCCGTCTGGCCAGCGTGGTATTAGTAGGCCAAGTATCCCTCCGTCATGGGGGGAGGCCCGTCCCTGCAGTGGGATATTAATGGGCTGTTATGATGATGACGAGTATAGGAAAAACGCTCAAATCTTAAACTTAGACCACAATCAAAAAGAGCAGAACAGCCAACATAATTAAAGGATATTTTGTGTAGACAATAGGTAAGCGCCTCGCATACGGAATTTTAATTCTAAGCTTACGCCATTTAGATTTGTTGCCCTGACTAGATTTGTTGCCCTGACTGTACCTACGTGGTTAGAATTAAGACCCTCTGGCCTTTTATAACCTTAAATTATTATATTTTTTTTACTAAAAGATATTTTCGTAAAAATATTATTAAACATTTTTGGACTGTGTTAACCTTTGTCTGAGATTAAAAAAAGTAAGAAATAATACTTAGATTTTTTTATTTCTGAAAAAACTTTTTACAAAGGAGAATGTTTTTTTTACTAGGAGCTTTGGGCTAAAATAAAAATTGCTGCCCCCACGTTTGTAACCTACTGGGGGCAGACTGAATTTTTAGTAGATAACTGCTTGGAGTGCCACAGGGCTTATATTTTTTTAAACAGCTGATATCTAGATTTCTGTGGGGCGAATTTTGTTGATTCCTTAGAAGAAAATGTTGCTTATGTATCAATCTTTGTAATGAACCTAGTTGGTGACCTGGGGACAGACTGGCTTTTTAGTAAATAACTTTTGCATGGAGTACCACAGGGCTTTTAGTTTTTTGAACAGCTGATATCTAGATTTCTGTGGGACGAATTTTGTTGGTTCCATAGAAGAAAATGTTGTTTACATATCAATCTTTGTAATGAACCTAGTTGATGACCTGGGGACAGACTGACTTTTTAGTAGATAACTGCTTGGAGTGCCACAGGGCTAATATTTTTTGAACAGCTGATATCTAGATTTCTGTGGGGCGAATTATTTTGTTGGTTCCATAAAAGAAAATGTTGTTTACATATCAATCTTTGTAATGAACCTAGTTGGTGACCTGGGGACAGACTTTGACTTTTTAGCCCAAAAAAAACATTTTCCTTTATCTTATGACCTTTTTGAACCGCATGAAAATTTATTAATTTTAATTATGTACTGGAATAGGAGAGAGTAAGAAGTTTTTTATCAACAATTAGGTAAAATTCTAAAATACATTACATTAAAATATTCAAAATTAAATATAGTAGTAGGAGGTGATTTTAATATTAATATACTTTCAAATAATTTTAAAACTAAACAATTTTTAAATATAATGCAGGAACACAATTTAACCCAACACATTAACACACCTACATGTGTCTCACCAACTATAATTTAATATTTACAAACTTCAGAGTTAGGAATATGCACACTACAGTTACAGATTATGGATTCTCTGACTACAGTGGCACTATACTACACCTAGACTTTCCACAAAATCAAACTAAAGCTACATGGGTCATCACTAAAAGATTATTTACTAACACAAATATACAAATATACAAAAATTTAAAAATCAACTACAACAAGTAAAATGGAGCGAATTAATCACACAAGATAAAAATGTAAATATAAATTATTGGCTTTTAATGAAATACTAATAAAAATTTTAAACCAAACTATACCACTACAGAAAATAAAATTAAAACACACATTTAAAAAGTATTGGCTTACTAAGGGAATTAAAAAATCTTGCAGAAATAAGAGATTACTTAAGGTATTTACTAAAAAATCTAACAATCCTACACTAATACATTACTATAAAAAATATTACAAAAATCCATTATTACTTCAAAGAAACTACACTACAAAAATTAACTAAGGAAATCAAAAAATATGACGATGTTGAGTGTAATCAATGAATGGACTAATAAAAAACAAAAATATGAAAAATGAAATATTACTCTTAAAACCAACAATAGAGAAACCTCCGATCCAAAAGAGGTAGCCAACATCTTTAATGAGTTTTTCGCTTCAATAGGAGAAAAGAACAATATCCCAACAAACAATGATTTAACCAAAGTATCGCCAAAGGAAAATACTATTTTCCTAAAACCAATAGACGCCTATGAAACCAATAAAATTATAAAAAATCTGAAAACAAAGAACAGTCATGGTTTAGACGAGCTTCCCCCGTCACTTTTCAAACAATGTGCAGATGAATTGACTCTACCTTTTTATTTAATTATCAACCAGACATTTGAAGAAGGTATTTTCCCTGATCAACTAAAAAAATCTTTAATAAAGCCGATATATAAGAAGAACTCTAAATTAGACCCTAATAACTACCGACCCATTGCACTTTTGCCCACAGCCTCCAATAGAAAAAGCCATGTTCTCTAGAGTAAATAATTTCTGTGAAAAATTTAATATATTTAATGACGCACAATACGGTTTCAGAAAAAAACGCTCTACAATCTTAGCCGATTATAAATTTATGCGCGAAGCCTTAGAAATCATAAATAAAAAGAAATACGCAATTGGTTTGTTACTTGATATGACAAAAGCTTACGACAGAGTACAGTTTAGTGTCTTATTAAGCAAACTATATAATATAGGAATCCGTGGAAAGTGTTATGAATGGTTTGTCTCTTACTTAAATAACCGTGAACAACAAGTAGAGATAGAATCATATAATCACAAAACTAACGAAATAGAACTAATTCGATCAGATACCAAACCTATAAATGCATCAATACCACAAGGCAGCGTACTGGGCTGTTTCTTGTTTACATTAACGACTTGCCAAATTGCATAAAAGACAAGAGCGTTCTATTCGTAGACGACGTATCAATAGTCACAGAATGTGGAAACAACACCAACCCAAATACGAAACTAATAAGTGTGCTTGACGCCACAACAAACTGGATGACTCAACATAATCTAGAAATTAATTATAATAAAACGAAGATAATAATTTTACACCCTCGTCAAAAAAAACCACTAAATATTAGCTTAATCTACAAAAATAACATCATAGAAGTGGTCGACCAAGCTACTTTGTTAGGAATAAATATAGACTCTCAAATCATCTCATGTAGATAAAGTTAGAGCCAAACTATCTAAATTTTCTTATGCTCTACGTGAAATTAAAATAACCACAGACCTCAAAACAGCAATTACAACTTATTATGCGTATGCATATGCATGGCTAAAGTATGGTATCATTCTATGGGGTAATAGTACTGATGCACCCACACTATTCATCTTACAAAAAAAACTAATAAGAATACTTACAAACGTAGACCAAGAAGAAAGTTGCAAACCTCACTTCCAACAACTAAAAATATTAACCCTACCAAGAACATATATACATCCTGGAACTTTGTAAATTTGTAAGAGAACATCCTACATTCTACTCTAAGAGAGAAGACATACAAACAAAGTTGACATTACGCCATGGGAAGAGGCTTAACTTACCTACCTCACACCTTGCTATGCACTCTTCTAGCACCCTGGTAATGTCAATTAAAATATATAATAAGCTACCTGATTCTATAAAAAATTAGATCAAATTAAGTACATTTATAGGAAAACTAAAAGAACTACTTCTAAGCAAATCCTACTATAGCATTAATGAATACCTGAATGACAAAATAACACAAATATTAGCTAATATGGAATTTTAAGCAATAATTATTTAATGTTTAAATCATTATTTATATATAGGTATCATATACCTGATTATTTAAAATAATGTATTTAATAATTATATCAATTTATCTAATAATTTTAAAATTTAATATTAATTACCAAAATAATAATGTAATAAATGACATTTAATAATTTATTAATAAAAATAATTTAATATCTTTTTAATCTAATAACATAATAATTTTACATATTTTATAATTTTTTTTTGCAATTATCCAATAATAATATTAAAATAAGGATTTATTAATGTCGGAAATAATAATTTAAAAATATTTGAAATCTAATTATAATATGCGATTTAATTAAAAAATTTAAGTAGTTTTTGTAAAACAAAACTAGTATAGCAGTATATTAATATTTAAATTTTAGCGTCCTTCCTCCTCTCTCCTACTAAACTATGCTGTGCCCGACAGGGTCCACAATTGATCTATTGTAACTAAATTTACTATCTTATTTAGTACATTGTGGAACGCAATAAAGTATTGAGTATTGAATTTCAGTGAAAAATCATAATGCTTTTTGGTCATTATGCTCTGAAGGGAAATTCTGGTTAATTTTACACTTTTTAATACGATTTGTTTTTTATCGATTGTATTTTTGTAATCGATAAAGATAGTATTTTTATTAAATTAGACGTTTTTTGACCAACTTGTTTTTACAAAAAAATCTTAACCCTTTTAAGATTTTTTTGAAGATTGTGTTGTAAAAATTTTGCTCTACTATTTTAATTGATTAACACTCTAGTCGGAGTCGCTTTTTTTCACAAAATTATTAAACCACAAATAAAGATAGACAAAACCTCGAAATTAACTAGTGTAGTACAATCAAACTCAATATATAATTTGCATCAATAAATCCAAGTTCATTTGTAATACATGAGTTATTAAGTGCTACGACGTAGCTCCGTAGCGTCGTAGCAGCGTAGCTCCGTAGAGACTGTCGTAGCTAATTATATTCTTAAATGAAGTATTGATAAAGACGCAAGTAAATAATATAATATGACTAGGTTTTATTGATAGAGATGTTGATATTGATGTCTATAGTATAGTGGTTTTAGTACTGAATTGTTACGTAATGGTTTCGGGTTCAATTCCCGTTTGATGAAAATCTTTGTCAATCTACTGAGATTCTTGAATACATCCCTACTACGGCCGGGGTAATAAGTAGATGGGTGCCAACTAGGTTTCTACGTTAAAATACGGGTTTTCTAACATAAATATGTATCGTCGTCATCATCATATTATCACCCTGGATGTCCACTGCTGGAAATAGACCTCCCTGAAACATTTCCAACCTGCGCGGTCCTGTATTTTAGCTTCTCGCCGTCCATTATATTTATGTACAAAAATAAAAATACAAAAGTCTTTTTGTACTCATCTAGTTACAAAATCTGCTTAGTTTAGTACTAGATGGCGTTACGTGACAAATACCTTAGTGGTAAAGGTATTAGTGGTTTTGGCTTAATACCTTTTTTATTTTCAATTTCCGAAGATTTCTATACAACGAATAGTTTTAATATCAAAACTAGCACATATCTACTCTATATACACACAAAACTTAACCCTCCCAAATTCAAGGTCATCCCACACATTATTTTCAACACTAAAGTCCACAGGGCACATTATACCAAGAATTTGAGACCATTACTTGAAAATATTTTCTAACCAGTTTAAATTCTAACATTTTGTAAAGGGACAAGGACCCATTTTGGTCCCCACTTATGACGTCATTTAATTCTAGATAAATGTACGTTAAATTAGTTTAAGTATTACTGAATAGCCACCATTAGTGTTATCTATAAGGCTTATAATTTAAATTGTCGTTTTAATGTTGTTGAATAAAATGGCTACAGTTTTTGGTTAAGTTTTAGTTGTGTTTTATTAACTGTTGGTGTAGTGATGGTGTAAGGATACAGACATGATATTGTGGAGGTCGCGGTGACGTAACAGCACCACGCCTCCAACGAAAAGGGAGGATCCTCCGACCAGGCGAGGGTGATCGTGCCTGGCGGGGCAACTGCCCTACAGTTGTTTGTTGGACGTTGTCTATATGCGGAATCGCAGTGCGAATGTTGATATCGCGATTCAGGATGTATCTGACATCTGTTGATGGTGGGGGGGTACTGCGGTAGTGTAGGTGTTTGCTTGAGTTAGTCACTAGATGATGCTACAATATCACTAATTTTTATCGTTGTAGTAGAGGTGTCGTAAAAACTGAAGTGGAAAGTTCTCAGATATTACCTCAACAAAAAAATAGGTAAAACTGAAATTAAGACATTCTATACCAATCCATCGAGCCAATATGGAATTAAATTTTTTATTTGGTTGGAAAATGTTTGCTTTCATCGTTAGATCTGATGATTAACGAACAGTAGGGATAATCAAATTGCATCTTAAATATCAATAGAATTTTTGGCTGGCCGTGACCTGAAGAACCTTAAAGTCCTTTGAAAGACGTAGATGAATGCCTCAAAACCAACAAAAAAAACAAGCACTAACTATATATTATTCAAGAAAGTCATGAACCTAATTGACATTAAAACATTTCGTCAATTAGTAAGCTTACTCTATTGTATTTAAAACAAAACGTAGGCTTAGTTAACAATAATACATTTACTGAGACACATTTAAATACAAAAGCAGGCTTTAATTCCGTTTTCTACCCTCTTCAGTACAAATTCAGGCTCGGTTTTAGGCCTTTGTTATTAATTTACGAATAGTATAAAATTTATGTAAAACTGCCTTTCATTTAATAAAGAGATTCTAAAGATTTTTTTCTTTCTGAGAGTTTCGTAATAACTTGTTGTAGAGTCATTTTGTCTGAGAAAATGTTAGTTCAATATAAACGTATAAAGTACTAGCCCTGTTACCAGTAATATAGAATTACTAGCAGTGAACACGGCTATGTCCGCGATTAAATTTGAAAACAAAAAATATAATAAAAAAATTGTTTAATTCATACAAAGGTTTCATTATCATCATCAGCCAATCGACGTCAACAGCTGGACATAGGCCTTCTCTAAGTATTGCCACCTTGTGCGGTCCTGTGCCTCCCTCATCCATCGCTGGTGCGCTGGTCAGATTAATTTGGGCAAAGTTATAAGAATTTCTAGATTTTTCATCACCAATTTAACGACCAACAACAATCTTCTGTCTCGATTACCTAAATACTAATGATGACTCATTAAATGTCTATACAAATACATGGATTATACCATTTTAACTCATGATTTGTTAATATAAAACATTGAAAATAAGATTTCTAAAGGGATCTTTACGTAACTTATTTAAATTATGACGAAAAATGTATTCAAAATAATGATTTAAAGCAAGGGTCCTTAAAACGAAGGTAAAAAATGTACAAACACAGAAGAGGCTTATCCACTTAACAAAACGAAGCGCAGAATTTATTTTTAAATAAATAAACATTGAAAATTTTATGTAACTGAAGACATTGTTTTGTCATCGAATGAGATTGAATAAATAAAATAAATTTGGCTTTAATATGGCGACGTTCTAACTAATCAGAGTTTAACTTCAATGTAGTATAAGGATCTATATCTGGTGAATGAATCATGATCATCATTCGTTTATAATGAAAAATCTAACATCTGCGTATATTACGCTAACACATAACATGAAATTTGTATTAATTGAGAATGTACCCAGTTAAATTAAAATTTTAATATATGTATAATATAAATATTGTAAATATAGTATTAGTACCATGTCACATTAAATATCAGCTGCTTTAAGGATGTCATAAAAGACGAGAAAAAATACTATTGTTATGAAACAATAATTTCAGTTGAAGAAGCGTAAAATTGACATTACACTCCATGAGAGTATTTGTGGGAATGATGCTCGCCTTCCGTAGGACTTTAAATAAACACTAGATTTTCAGGATATGATAAATGATATTAATAATAATAAATGCGCTAAAGAAACTACCGTACAACTACGAGTACAACCAAGCCATTTGACATTTAAAACATTAAATTTAACAAACATTACTGTTATTAATTATTAATAACGCAATATAAAGATATAGGAGTACACTAGACCTAATAAAGTGCAAATTTCAAATTTCATAATGCTTTATTTTATAAAATTTATCATTTAGAGGAGAAAAATAAAACCAATCTACTACTCAAATCTACTTGTCTGTCTGTGTCGATCCATAAATTCTAGTTTCCAAATGCATAGAGCCAATGAGAAGAAACCTGGCAAAGAAACTCATGGCAACTCTTTTGAAATTCATCTGTGTTTACAATATGTTTTTTTTTACATCAATCATCCATCCATGTGCTTATGGTGCGTCCAAACATAAAGCGGGATACGTATGGTGCAGTATAGTTCTGTGTTTAGATGAAATCCGTGCATGACCGCCTATGTCTACCTACCTGTGCTCGAACATAATGCTCGAACGAACTAAGTAAACATTTGAGAAAAGTAGGTATTAGTGTTTGGCTGTATTTCTACGTGAAAACATGGACAACGAAATTGTGATTGTATGGATATTTGGGTATTGACGACCTCTGTAGCGCAATAGCTTTAGTCTATAGTTACTACACAGAGGTCTCAGGTTTGATTCCCGCTTAATGCAGTTGTGTGGTTTTTGCGAAGCTTCGTACCACGAACATCTGTTTTGTGGAACAAGCTCATCGTAACAGCCCATTGATGTCCCACTGCAGGGACGGGCCTCCTCTCGTGACGAAGGGATACTTGGCCTACTAATACTGTGAGGTTGGCGATAGGAGCGAAATGATACTAAAGAGTTATGAGTAAATACTGCCTTTAATTCATAAGGTTACAGCTTTTATATATTGCATATTGAGTACATAAGATACATTAGGGTGCCTACATACATACACGACACCTCCCCGGGGGAAGTTAAAAAAAAAATAGTTTACACATTTTTTTTTTTGTTACATAACGGTTACACACTTATTACTAATTCCACTATAATTTTATATATAGACAACTGAATACAGAAGGCACAACATGTAGAACATATAAAACACACAGAAAATTTATACTTAATAACAACAATAATTAAATTACATTACACAGCATAACAAGGCTTAGTTCTATTCTTATGTATAATGTCAAATTTTCCATCTATTTCAATCTCCACATTTGGCGAGATATCTCTAATAACTCTATACGGGCCAGAGTACAAGTCTGAGAGTTTATTGCCTGTTTCATTTTTTACCAAAAGTTTGTCATTAGGATAATAATGAACAGGGTTAGTATAAGTATCATACCTACGTTTTGTTACTAACTTACTGTTGATTAGGTTTTTCCGCGCCTCCGCCTGTGATACTTGTAGTCTATACTTTAATTCGTGAGGATAACTCTCATAGTTATAGAGAGGTTCAACTGATTGGGTAAGGTTGCTTGGTAAAATACATTTTTTTCCATAAATTAATTCATACGGAGTAAATTTAGTAGCAGAGTTGACTGATGTATTATAGGCGAAACACCAATAGGGTAACCAAGTACTCCAGGATTCGGGTCTTTTTTCTGAATGTATACGTAAAAATGCTGACAAGCTTTTATGTGAGTTTTCCAACGCGCCTATGCTTTGGTGGTGATAAGCAGTTGAGTTAAGTTTATTAATATGAAGCAAAGCACATACCTGTTTCATTGTTTCTGCCATGAACTCCGCACCTCTATCGGTGGCTATTTCTGCTGGTATCCCATGATGAAGTATAAAATTGTTTACAAAAGATTGTGCTACCTCTGCTGCTGTTTTGGAGAAAAGGGGGTAAGCACATACATATTTTGACAACTCGCATTGTATAGTTAGTATATACGTATATCCATTATTGTCTGGATCCAAAGGTCCGACTAAATCTAAGAAAATTTTTTCTAAAGCTGTGTGTGCTGTAGACGTAATAGTTAAGGGTTCTTTTACCTGTATTGTATATTTTTGTTTTTGACAATCTGGGCATTTTTGTACATAGTTTTTAACATCTGTCTCAAGTCCAGGCCAAAAATGATATTTCCGAATGTTATTAGTCATTCTCCTTATGCCTGCATGACCACTCGTAGGCAAAAGATGGAAATCGTTAAGTATAACTTTCCTGTCGTCATTATTTTCAACTCGTTGCACGTCTTGTATAATAATTAATCTGGGACCATTCCAGTTTTTATTACATTTTATTTCGTTTACTAACTTTTGGACAAACACAGTATTATTTCTATTTTTCATAAAATATATTTCTTTTATACATATTTCATTACAGAAATTACACAGCTCTCTCACAAATCCTGCTCGAGTCATTTGTGATTGAGAAGCCGGCTTTATAAAAATTGTGTTTTTATTACCTAAATATACGAATACGCTGTTTTCTTTATACGTCATGTTTTCTTTTTGTAGTTTCTTAAATTCTAAATCTTTTAAAAATCTTAGTTCTGCTACTTCTTTTGGTTTGCTAGGTATTTCAACAATTTTTACTTTATCAAACCCTATATCTTCCAAAGGAACTATATCGACTAAAGGGGATATTGATTTCAATTTTTGAGCCCGTGTCATAACACATACGTGTTGGTTCATTTCTTGCAACTCTTGTGAAGTTATTGTTAAGCGAGACAGTGTGTCCGCGGCCGTATTATCACGGCCTCTGACGTATTCTATTATATAATCATAATCCTCGAGTACTAGCTTAAATTTAAGTAATCTACTAGATGGATCTTTAAGATTGAATAGATGAATTAAAGGTTTATGATCTGTGATAATTTTAAAATGACGCCCATACAAGTATGGTCTAAAATGTTTTACTCCCCACACAACAGCTAACAATTCTTTTTCGATCGTGGGATAATTTTTCTCTGCTTTATTGAGACCCCTACTAGCATAAGCTACGGGACGACCATCTGCATTTGACAAAATTGCCCCGATTGCGTACCCAGATGCGTCAGTTTGTAGGACAAATTGATTTCCTTCTGAAAAGTCTGGGTACTGCAGAACTGGTGGAGTTATCATATTATTCTTCAATATATCAAAAGATTTTTGACAGTGTTCATCCCAGTTAAACTTTACATTTTTCTTACATAATAAATTAAGATAATATGCTTTATCTGCGAAATTAGGAATAAATTTACGATAATAGTTCGCAAATGCGACAAAACGTTTTACCTCTTCGACTTCGATACTACTTAATCTGCCAAGATATAACGTGTAACTATTATTACGCTTCATTGTAGAGCTGTCCTTAAATGGTGAAAGGAATTTTAAACAAAGTCTGCGGGACGCGACACTTACGTCACGGTCGCCATGTGAGGTTGGCGATAGGAGCGAAATGATACTAAAGAGTTATGAGTAAATACTGCCTTTAATTCATAAGGTTACAGCTTTTATATATTGCATATTGAGTACATAAGATACATTAGGGTGCCTACATACATACACGACATCCGTGCATGACCGCCTATGTCTACCTACCTGTGCTCGAACATAATGCTCGAACGAACTAAGTAAACATTTGAGAAAAGTAGGTATTAGTGTTTGGCTGTATTTCTACGTGAAAACATGGACAACGAAATTGTGATTGTATGGATATTTGGGTATTGACGACCTCTGTAGCGCAATAGCTTTAGTCTATAGTTACTACACAGAGGTCTCAGGTTTGATTCCCGCTTAATGCAGTTGTGTGGTTTTTGCGAAGCTTCGTACCACGAACATCTGTTTTGTGGAACAAGCTCATCGTAACAGCCCATTGATGTCCCACTGCAGGGACGGGCCTCCTCTCGTGACGAAGGGATACTTGGCCTACTAATACCACGCTGACCAGAAGGATAGGCACAGGGTTTAATTTCAAGTTTTCCTTCTTTTTATTTCGTAAAGATATTATTCACGGATAGTCCCTTAGTCAATTTTTACGACACCCATGGGATGTGATGGTGGAACAAGCTCGCTGCGGCGATATTTCCGGACTGTTATTTAGGAAGCTTGAAGAAACGAGCGTACTCTTTTTAAAAATCGGCAAAGCATCTGTGATTTCTCTGGTGGTGTGGGTGTCCATGGGCGGCGGTGATCACTTACCATAAGGTGACATGCTGGCTTGTTAGCCTCCCATCATATAAAAAAAAGTTATTTTTGAGCATGAAGCAATCCTTCTTACTATCAATTCACTGGTGGACCAAGAGCTTCTCGATCCATACTCACAGCGTACGATCTTATAACTTCATCCTTCACCCTCATCCCTTTTACCAGGTCTTTAGTCCACCGCGTGGCGGGTCTCTGTACTCTGCCCTTTTTGGTATGCAGTCCTCATTCCAGTTCATTTCTGCGATGAGGCTCATCATCATAATAAAATGTCTCAATAAAAAAAACCTTGCTTCAAAACCCTATACCTACATCCACCTGCTCAAGATATTACTAGGCCAAGTTTCACTTCGTATCCAGCGTAATAAAAAATAGGCAGTTATGAATAAAAGCAATATTAAATAACTAAAAACTACATAAATAATGTGAAATAAGAACAGACACGTACGTTTGGGAAATAAATATTTAGGAAGCGTCTCCTTGTTTAAGCGAGCGTGTAGCGACACGAAGATTTTACTCAAGTACTTTTTCAATGCTAGCTTTGCTTTTGTAGAACAGTTTTCAAACAAATTTTAATGTTTGTGACAAAGAAAATTCAATTTTATATTTATGTTTGTGATTGTGTTGTTTTTGTGTTGAGATTCTAAATCTAAAATTGGTGCATGGGCTCACCACCCAAAGTCGTGTCGTAAAAGACGTGTAGGGGAAAAATAGTACTAGTAGTAGACCTTATATTAATGAAATGCGACATTAAGGGTCATAGCACATATAACGTAACGTAAAAGGATCGGCACCGCCTCGCCTTTTTCCTCGGTATCAAACATCAAAAATTCGATTACGTTACGATTCCGATTAGTGTGCGTTGCAGTAAGGAGTTTCATACAAAGAATACTAAACGGCTCGAATTAATACGGTGACGATCCGTTTACGTTACGATGTCCTACGACCCTTAATCGATTCCAAATCGACTGCATCCTCATCTTTTTAGAGTTAGTTGTAAAAAGCTTATTATTACCTATTCAATTCAGTAAAAGATTTTGATGGACAATGTCTGCCAAATGTCACCACTATTTATGTGTCGTAAAATACAACAAAGTAGTCTCAAAAAGTACATTGTGTTTGAAAAAGAAGCAAATTTAAAAAATAAATTAAACTAAAACTGGTCAATGCATTGTAGCCGACCGAAGAAGGGCTATTTCTGCAGTGGGTCATTAACCAGATGTTTAATAATTTCATAAACAGAAGATTAAATCGCTAAAGCATAACACAGCAGCACCCGAAAGCAGTAACATAATATATTATTTAAATACACTCAATACCTTAAATTTAGTTTTGTTACCTCCTCCTCCTCTCATCATCTCATCATAAATCCTTAGGAATACGTGAGGTGTTGCCGCAGTAAAAATGTCAGAAGTTTTTTTTCGCAATAATATGCTTCTACGGGGAGCAATGCTTTATTCGTTTTGGTACCTATTTAAAGATAATTTTTGTTATTTCATTAAAATAAATTTTATTAATTAATACATTGCGAGGCAGACGTAATGTAACAAGGGTTTTGTGTTTCGGATAAAGCTGGGAAGAGATTCATCATAACAGCCCTTTAATGTCCCACTGCAGGGACGGGCCTCCTCCCGTGACGAAGGGATACTTGGCCTACTAATACCACGCTGGCCAGACGGATTGGTATAGGGTTTAATTTCAATATTTTTATTTTTATTTCGTGAAGATAATATTTACGGTAAGACCATTAGTCGGTTTTTACGACACCCATGAGATGAGATGGGGTGATGACATACTGTATTCTTACACCGTCACCACACGGAGAATGGGAAGAGATTATCATTATACTTTCTTTCAAAACCATCAGACCAAGGTAAATTTTTGTTCCTCTCAAACCTTTAAAGGACGGAAAGTAAACCAGCATTAGCCTAGACATCTTAGCGCCTACTGCTGCAAATGCGTACTTTGACCTAGCCCAAGAGAACAGTCTCCAAAGGACAAAACAGGCTATTTTTATTTAAATCTAGCTGAACCGTCCCCAATTTGTTGGGTGACGAAAAAAAACGCGTCATTTTTTAAAACATAATTTCATTACTGCTCCACCCTTAAATTTTTGTAACCACATTAACCTCTATAGGACGGCAAGTAAACTAGCATTAGCCTAGCCATCTTAGCGCTTACTGTTGCAAATGCGTACTTTGATCTAGCCCAAGAGAACAGTCTCCAAAGAACAAAACGAAGCTATTTATATGACTAGCTGACCCGTGCCTACTTCGTTGGGGGGCGAAAAAAAACGCGTCATTTTTTTAAACATATTTCATTACTGCTCCACTCTTATTAGTCATAACGTGATACTATATAGCCTATGACATTCCAGATAAATGGACTATTAAACACAAAAATAAATTTTCAAAATCGGTTCAGTACATCCAGAGATTACCCCTTACAACGTCACAAACTTTACCTCTTTATAATATTAGTATTCAAATTATATATTTGTGATGCATATTAAATATCACAAGCTTGTCACAGTTGACTAGAGAGGAAGATATTCTCGGAATGTTAGGGTTCAATTCGTAAATATACGCCGCGTCGATTGAAGGGGTTGAGTGACTTCCGATGCCCGTCATCTGCCAAGGAGGATATATTAATATTACTTATATCTATGGATATTTCACATATTTAGGTGACATAATTCGAGGACCTCTGTGGCGTAGTGGTTATATAACATGACTGATACGCAGAGGTCTCGGGTTCGATTCCCGATAAATGCAAATCTTTGTGTGCATGAACATGATTGTTTGCATTGGTCTGGGTGTTTTTTTCATTCCGAATAAATAAAGTAAGGGTTTGTGGTCTGTTATTATTGTAAATTTTCTTCCAAAAAGATAAGGTCTGAAATATTTTATACTCCATACTATAGCGGCAAGTTCTTTTTGTATAGTTGGGTAATTTTTTTCAGCTGAATTAAACGGTCTACTAGCGTATGCTACAGGCATCATATTTTTATTACATAGTACTGCACCAATAGCGATATTTGAAGCGTCTGTTTGTAACATAAATTCATTATGATCCGAAAAATCTGGATATTGTAATATTGGTGGGTTAGCCAAAAGATTCTTCAAAATTTTAAAATTATTTTCACATTGTTGAGACCAATCAAATGGAATATTTTTTCTACATAAATAATTTAATGGTAAAGTAATTTCTGCAAAATTATGAATAAATTTTCGGTAGTAATTACAAAAGGCAACAAAACGTCTTACTTCATCAGCATTTTTAGGTTTTGGATAATTTTCAATCACTCTTATTTTTTCAGGGTCAGGTAATACTCCCTTTTCAGAAACTACGTGACCTAAATACAGAAGTTCTCTCTTTAAAAATATGCACTTATGCGGATTTAATTTTAAATTTACTTTACGAAGCCTTTCAAAAACATCTATTAGATTTTTATTATGAATTTCCAAATTTCGGCCAAAAACTACAAGGTCATCTAAATAAATAAAACATTTTTCTAAGTTTAAACCTGACATTGCTAATGTCATAATATGTGAAAAAGAACTAGGACTAATTTTTAAACCCATAGGTAGACGTTTCATTTGGTACTGGCCTGTATCTGTACTAAAACTGGTAACTTTACGACTATGTTCATTCAAGGTCACCTGGTAATAAGATTGACTTAAATCTAAATGCGAAAAGTAAATAGCACCCGAAAGCGAATCTAATATCTCTGTAATATTCGGTAAAGGAAATCTGTCATCTTCTATTCTATCATTTAACTTTCTGTAATCTATAACTAAACGCCAACTTTTCTTACCTTGTTGGTTGCTATCCTTTTTTGGAACTAGTAAGATAGGACTAGACCAATCACTACATGTCTTTTCTATTATGTCATCATCAATCATTCCTTGAATTTGTTTATATATTTCTGGTTGCAAACTTTTTGGTAACCTATAAGGTTTTATGTAAACTGGAGTAGTATTAGGTTTTAAATTAATAGATTGTTCGCACAGATTAGTACAAGTCAGTTTATCACCTGGCAATTGAAAAATATCGGTGTACTTAGAACAAATTTCTTCTATAGTCTTACGTTCATGGGATTCAGTAGGTAAATTGTCTTTAAGTATTGATAATAATTGTTTTCTTCTCTGAGAGTTCGATTCAGAATTAGCAAAAGTACATTTATGATATTCACTCAATAAGTGTATACTTGGTTCAAATATTGGAATTTTTTTACTGTCGTCGCTTGTGTTAAGTATCCGAATAGGTATCACACCTTTTGTAGGTCTAACTAATAAACCTGCTAGTAATAAATCATTACCTAAATCTTGCGGACATACCACACAGTCTTCGGTTATTTTATTTTTTAACTGTATATAGTGTATTGATTCACTACGCGCTGGAATATGAAGATATTTATCGCTTATTTTGGGAGAATTATAAATAAAAAGTGTATATAAATTCTCGTTGCTTGTAAGTGACACATTTTGATTACCCATGTTTATAACAGCTTTATATTCTTTTAAAAAATCATAACCTAATAAACCGTCTGATTGAATAGGTAAATTATCAAAAATATAAAATTTATGACGTAATAACGCTCCCTCAGCTGTAGTCAAGGTTAAGTACACATATCCTTTTGTATTAATATTTCCACCTATACCGTTGATAACCATATTGTCAGAATGAATTATCATATCCTCTGTTAATAAACTACTTTTAATTGCTGACAAAGAAGCACCTGTATCTAATAACCACGAAAGTCTTTGATTTATATGATTTAAAAATATATATCCTATACTAGTATTATACGTTAAAATATTTTTTATATTAGGAACGAAAAAACTGATTTTGTTCAGCGGTATTAATATTTTGTTGAGGCGGAACAGTATCAAAATGTTGAGTCATAAATACTCTGTGGTTACCTCTACCACGACTAATGATTCGACCTTGATCTAAAAAATCTACCGCGTGAATTTCTAGTAACCTGTGAATTATAATGATTAAAATTTTGATGTTGGTTACCACGCCACTGTGGAGGACGATGATACCTTCCATTTCCACGACCTGTATTTCGTGACCTAAAAGATGATCTACCACTCATAGTAAACGTATTATTGTTATTCGAAGTCGATGGTTGTGACAATTCCTCATCTTCTGCAGCACGCACTGCATCTTTAAAATTGGTATAATTACGAGCAGCAATTATAGTACCCAATCGTGGACTTCGTAATCCGTCAGCAAACTTTTTAATAGCTATGTCCTCATTAACAGGTCTCAAAATTTCATAAGCTTTATCATTCGACTTCGCTTGTGAGATTGTGAGGTCCACGAAAAGATTTTCAATTTTTTCAGCGTATTGTGAAATAGTCATATTATTTTGACAAACACTGTTAAGTTGTGTCATTAAAGAACTGGCTGATTTTTGAGTAAGTAAATAAAGTTTCATATCTTGTATTAATTCATCACAAGAAGTATAGTCTGTTTTGAGTTTTAATTTGGCTGTTTTCGAAAGTCTAGTTTTTAACACAAAAGATATGAGCAACTTCTTACATTCTAACTTAGCAAGACAACTGCTGTATAATTCTATACTTTCTATAATTTTTTCAGTAACCGTTTCAGTACTGTCCATCATAGGTATTAAGGCAACAGCCGTTTTAAAATCGAACTTGTCCATGGTAATTTCGGAACTCCTATTATCACTAAAAGTAGAAGTACATTGATAAAGTAAAATTTTATTATATAATAATTCTATCTTATCTACTAATGTTTCGAAAATACACTGAGAATAATCTAATTTCATAATTTATCATCAATAATTTGTTGTAACAAACTTTTATAAATGTTATACAATTCTTTCGCTTGTAAAATTTGTTTTGAAACATACGAAATCTGAGTTTGTCGTCGTTTTCCTAATTTTCTTAAATTTATTTGTATATATTTTAATTGCTCATAAATTTTATGTAGCTCTTCCATATGAAATCAAAATGAACATGATATTATTAAAACATAGGTTATTAAAACATAGGTCTTTTTTTTTTACCTATATTAATTACCTAACACTAACTAAACATAACACAAAAAAAAAACAAATTAGGGCACCTATATAAAAACTTACAGTTAACGATCTCGACACGAACACATCACTTATTTTTTTTTTTTTTTTTTAATGTTTTTTTTTTATTTTTATTTTTACCGCGATCACACACACTTTTTTAATTTTATTTTTATTTATTTTATAATTTTACTGCGATCACACACACTTTTTTTTAATTTTATTTTTAATTATTTTATAATTTTACCGCGATCACATACACTTTTTTAATTTTATTTTATATAATTTGTATTTTTACCGCGATCACATACACTTCTTTTTATTTATTTTTTTATTTTACGCACATTCAAGCAGCTGGCGGCTGGTCATCATGTTGAGGACCTTGATAGGCCTCACGCCGACCCGATAGGCGCATACGCAGTCGACGAAAAGTATCTTCTCGCAATTCCTTGCGTACCAAAGTCAACTGGCAGTTTTGGTACTGTTTATATAAAAAATAGTATACCTGCTCCACACAGCGCGAGCAGTGTCGAAAATAATATATTATTGGTATACACGTGCGATACAGCTTCTGTAGTATAACTTTGGGTTTCAGACCCGTGTTGATTTACTACTGCTTCACTTAATTTGCACTCACACTTAGAACATTCCTTGCCCATTTTGAAAAAATAATATGTATACTTTTGATAATTTGCAAATTATAAAAACGTCGAACTCGCGACAGAGCTGAAGCGTTAGTTCCTGTGCAGTCTCTAGGTTCCCATTCTCACGATACATTTTGCCAATTCAGCGGCAGACAGGCGTGGGAGCAACCCGATAAACACCTGCATGAAACTTTACACCCGTGACTCCGCGAACTGTGGCAGGGTCGCCATGAGGTATGCTAGGTAAATGATAAGACGTGTGTTTATGACAAAGGCCCGTTTATTACTGTGAAGTCTAACTATTACATTATATTCTTACATACTACGTTATGTACTTACCACCACACTATGTAATATGTATGTATTTACAAAAAAAAAGTATTTAAGTATTAGTAGGCCAAGTACCACTTCGTCACGGGAGGAGGCTCGTCCCTGCAGTGTTACATTAATGGGCTGTTATGATGATGATGATTTGTGCTTTCAATCAAGTTTGACACAGTAATTCTACTACACCATATATTTTTCAAACTAACAAAGAAACGTTAGTTAAAATAGGGTCCATAATGGTCTTTTCGGCCACATTATAAACCAATCAAACAATAGCAGCTGTTACTCACAAGTGTACAAAGGCGACAAAGCGTAGCTGAAACTGGGTCAATTTGCAGATCTAAAGCAAGCCGATACGTTGGAAAACTGATTGGAAACTGGGTAATTAGAGATTTGTTAGTGCATTCGACTATTAGCTGTCCTCACTGACGAGTAACGTTTATAGGCTAAGGATTTGAAGGTTTAAGTTATAGGGATTACCAGTAAGGGACGCAATGTTCAGTATACTTAAAGTGGTATTAACAATACTTACGATGTTTTAAAAAAAAATTGCATAATGCTCTTTTGCAGGTAAACTTTTAATTGGCCTTAATTTTTTATGTTCAATCCTGGTTATAATTATTGTCTAAAATTGTAAAATAAAATAATAAATAAAATCAGTAATGTAGTCATTGTGGTACTTAAGACAATTATGTCTCAAGCAACAGATTGTGTTGTGTCGAGAAACAGATAAATTGTATTGTGTCGGATTTAAACTGCGGCGGCGAAGCAGTTTCGACATGGACTGATTATGATAAATCATAAATAAAACTTATAATAGTTCTATGAGACTATAATTATTTTATTTTTTTACCTCTGTCAGAATAACTTTTAACGTTAGCCATCATGGTTTTTATATTATATTCGTAATAAAATGTATAAGAAGTAAGTAATTTCGATTTGTTCCTGATTCGTCATCTTCCTAATTGGTCATTTTCCAAATTCGTCACTTTCCTAACTCGTCATCTTCCAAACTGGTCATTTTCCAGATTCGTCATCTTCCAAACTCGTCATACCGTGTACATTTGCCTACACAAATTTATTAATATATAAATCCTTTGTAGTATAACCTTTAAGAGTGTTACTTGTCAATAATGAAGTTTGTAAAAAAAATAAGAGAAGAAGCGCTACGCCAATATATAAAAATAAATTAGGTATGAATTAATGAACCTGAATATATATTTTTTTCATTAGAGAAAGAGTAGAATTAAATATTTTTGTATTTTATCTTTAGAAAATAATTAGTAAGAAGAAAAATACAAACAGAACGTCAAAAAAACCGGATCGGAAGTGCACTTCACAATTGACATATAAGCACTTTAAATTTTTACTAATTACTAATAAAAAAGTATTTGTGTACTGTCCTAAATGATATATAAATAAATAATTAATTAAACTAAATGCATATTAAATAAATATAAGGATGATAATTAAATTGTTTTATTAGTATATAAAAATGTTAGATACATGATAATGTTTTTTACGATTGACATTGCATGCCATTTGAAATAAGTCAATTCAATTATTTTATAGACCTAACTTTTTTGTAGCCTATACAGATATACTCGTAAATATTCATTTAAATCATTAGTATTTAAGATAATTAGCACTTGTATTCATAAAAAAATTATACACTTTAAGACATATTGTTCCTCCTCATACTTGAATAATTATTTCTTTTAGTTTCTGTTGAAATTCAATTCGACAGTACAATGACGAGTTTGGAAGATGACGAATCTGGAAAATGACCAGTTTGGAAGATGACGAGTTAGGAAGGTGACGAATTTGGAAGATGACCAATTAGGAAGATGACGAATCAGGAACAAATCGTAATTTCGCCTTATGCTATATTTTAATTACTCACATTAAAAGGTAAAAATCCATTAAAATAAAATGTCGAACATCAAAATCTAAGCCTATTTATACGTAATACAACGAACAACATACATAATTGCATTGACGAGAACCCAAAATGGGGACTAAGTGGACTCAAATGAAAGCCCATAATAAAGGTCGGAACTACATAATATGTATACAACGTTTGATCGATGCGTGACCCGTATTTTGAAGGCTGTCTATTACACCGAACCGCGAAATGTTGTAAAACAAAAGAATTGAAAAGCAATGATGAAAAATTCAATGCTGTAATCACGAATGAGACCTCAGTCCTGCAACAGGCAAAAAGAAATGAAAATTACATTTTAATTAATAAAAAAAACACAATATTTTCTTTCATATTTTGTTAAAATTATAGAAATACAATTTTTTTTATTACAAAAACAAAATTTTTTTGTGTTCTTTGTAAAGAAGAGGCTACCGTGAGATAGTACGATTGATTCGAGTGTTTCATCTCCTAACATGACACTTACCCAATACAATAAATTGGTGACATTTTGTATTTATTTATCTATCTTGCGAGTAAATTATATCTTGCGCGAAAGAACGCGCGTGTATAGGAAGTAAAAGAAAAAGGAATAGACCACGGACCACGTTCAATAGTCGTGCGCCCATTCCCGTTTTCTCTGGTTAAAACTGTACACATTATACGACCGCTATACTGTCCACACTAATAACAGTCAAATTACACAACGGTGTAATACAAACCGGATTTGGGCATTTGCCTCCGGAAAATAGACTTTATTATAGTACCGTATTTATGCCTAATATAATCACAATTTAATGTAAAACAAGCACGGCTACATGGAAATATATTTTACTTTTACAAATACATAAGTTCGTTATGACTGTGGTCTGTATTCGCACGATTGGTAAATGAATTTAGTAACAAAAAGCAAATGATTTTGTAACAAATATTTACAGAATTGTTATAAAATTGTACCTAGGAGAATTCGACTGGGCGCCATGACGAAAAGTTGAGCTGTCATTTATATATTTTACAAATTGATTTTTCGTAGATTTTGTAATGCAGAAGAGATGCGGTTTTGTTTTGCAAGTTCGTCGTCGTCAGTAATTAAATTATGATGCAATATGCAAGTGATTGGTAAACAGCTGGTGGCATCCTGGTCCGGGTGTTCCTGTCTCCATTATACGCGTTCCCGTGAAGTTCTCCTCGCCGACAATGAAAAGTGAAGCATCGACTTTTTAATGTTGTTTTTTGTTATGTGTTACTTTTATACTTTTTATCGGCGTTATTAATTTTTGTCTAGAAATTAAAGGGATTAGAGAATAAATAAATACACTTCTATTTTTTTACACCAAGACCAGACACATAACTGTATTGACTTGTGCGGAATTCATGATTTTGGTATGACTGACATATACACTAAACACAGCGATACTTAAGCCCGATTTACACATCGCAACTGTACCTACTTGTCGATGTGTAAATCGGGCTTTAAGTCAAGTACTTAAGTTTACTTGTAGAATATAAATAACTTTCTTCCTTCGTTCATTCTAACTTGCTGAATAAGCAAGATATCCAAAATTCGTAAGTGTAATTGAAAGCAGTACATGCCTTATCTTAGCAGCACTCTCGCAATATTTCACAACTTAAAATTCAAAGGGTAAATTGATTCATTCAAATAGGACTTTTGGGACCCACTTATTATGTTTTAAGCGCTACGAATATTTCGATAACAGTCAATTTTAGATTACTTCGAGGACTTACTATGAATATAATTTAACGGTTTTAAACTGTGACTTGATCTTCTTAACCTCCTGAGTACATTTGTTCTGCCCATAGAACATAGACAATATTTAAATCTGCGACCATTTTTTTAAGAGACCACCCAAAGTTCAATTTATAAGTGTGTTTAATTGACCTTTCCCCCAATAAAAAAAAATAGCAACTACCAACATTATCTGTCATTTGTCAAAAACATGGGGTCAGAAGAAAGACGGGTGATGGTTGGTCCGCGCAGTGGTAAGTAATGCAAGTTTATCAAAATGTTAAGTAGTTAATTTTCTTGTTTTTTTTTATAATATCCTTCTAAATAGTTATTATTATTGATTTTTGTAATTATTTTGTAGAAATAATAAAATATTGTCAATATATTGCCGTCATCACTTTTTACGTTCTGCCTACAGAACAAAAGTATGCAATAAATATTATTTTACACTGACACTCAATGTACTGTATGCAGTACGTAACTACATTTTGTGTTTTTTTACATTTGTTTCAGAGATACCAGATAATGTCGTTACCATTTATGTCGTAGACTCTTAAATTCAGAAGCAGACTCGGAGTTTGTACCCATCGAAACCGTGCAAAGAGCTGGTGAATGTAGCAATTCAAGCAGTTCGGACGAAGACGAAGGTATAGTTACTAATCCTTCCTTAGAGTCTTCCATTCTGGGGTCCAGAGTTCATCTGGTGAGTCACATCTGAGAGGAGGCTATAGAAGAAGAGGTTGTGGACAACATCAGACACAGGAGACGAAAAATGAAGAGTACCTAGTTACCACTGATAGCTTTTGCAATGACACGAAATCGATTTTTTAGCAACAAACTGCATTTGAAATGTATGTACGATCCAGAAATAACGCCAAAGGTTACAAAAGATATGGAAAATACTGCCTTATTTTAATCGATTCCTATCTGGATGTCAGAAACAACCTCGTCCTCGGGAAATGAGCATTGATGAGGATTATATTGTTAACAGGAAAATGTCCTATACGACAATATTGTCCAAACAAACCAAATCCCGTTGGTCTTAAAATTTTTGTTCTGGCTTACCCGCAAGTTATTGCGTGTGATATGGTAGCTTATCAGGGTGATACTACTTACCCACATTTAATAAGTCAAGGATTTGATTTTGGAGAAGCTGCCATGCTGCATTTGACAGATGGTTCCAGGACACTTATTATTTTTTGACAGGTATTTTACTACTAAGAAACTTTGTGATGAGTTGTTAAAGCGCGGATTTCAAGGCACAGGCACAATATGAAAAATAAAATTTCTAGAAACTGTTGAAACTAACAATTTGTACTGATTTATTTTATTTTGGTACTTATAATACTGACCTTGTAAATTTCAGAAGAACATTTATGTTTTTACGTAACTACTTTTATTTGGAAGCTAATTTTATTTCTTTTTTGTTAAAAGCGTTTATAATAAATATTTCTATTAATTATTATTAAGTTTTTTTTTAACGAAACTACCTTTTGTGCCTAACAAAGTACTAAATATGGTTAATGTACTGTATGCAAGACATCTGAATATAATACTCATGTCTTCCATACAGAACATAGTGAAAAACCTAATTTTCCAGGCCATGATTTTTTTAAATATTTTTCTCAATATACTATAAACCATCGGAAACTTGTGTTAAAGTTTCATAGAGAAATACAAAAAAAAATGTCTCTGGTACTCAGGAGGTTAAATTGTAAGATTTACTCCATTTAAGGGACAAAAAATAATCTGTTGAAATTTTATAGAGAAAAAAATTTAGCAGTTCAACTCTACCTTAATTAGATCGTTTCCAGGTGTAAAACGATCTAATTATTGTTCATTTCCAGCGTTCTTTGTTTCCACGTACAGTCACGAGCAATAATATATATGTTACGGGCAACGTGATTAACTGGGCATTATTAATAAGGACCGGTCTTTATTAATAATGCCCAATAACGATGGCCAAAGTGATAAATTTATCACTTTGACCGGCCCTTATTAATAATGGCCGACGGCCCGTGGTCCATGTAATAAGTTAGTGTTTGAGATAGCTTAAAAAAAAGCTAAAACCTAAAATGAAGGCAAAAGTCAGAAACAGTTGGTTAGGTTAGGTTAGTATGGCGACCACAACGCGCACGAGCCGAGCGAGCGAAGCGAGCGGGCCGCGGCAGCGGCCGGCGAGTGCCAGAAACATTTAAGTAAAATGTTTATTTTTTAACTACTATGTCCAATAGTTTATTTATTGTTAACTTTTCATGAAAATTTTGTAAGTTTAATTTCATTTAATAAACAAAAACACTACCAGTTCACCTATTTTATTACTTTGCCCAAGATAGGGTGGGCCTTATTCATAATGGCCGGGAAAAGTGATTAATTATGCTGTATTAATCACATTGCCCAATTGAGTCGGGCATTATTAATACAGACCGGTCATTATTAATAATGCCCGGACTTATCAAATTGCCCGTAACATATATAAACATTGTCAAAGGAAATGTTCCATTTGGGGCCCAGAGCGAACAGAATGTTTTGAATAATTAAAAATAAACAAATAATTTTGAAAATCATGTAGTGACGTTATATACCGTTAAAATAATTATAATATTAATATTATTTACAGCTTTAAAGTCAAAATTTTTATTATATAAAATCAATTTAAATATTCAAAAAGACAAACAGATTTTTATGGTATATAGTTAAAAACTCAACCGCTTTATAACGAAAACCGAAAGTCGCTTTGGTATGTTACCATAGCGACCGCAATAATAAGATATAAAAAATTTAGATTATATATTATTAGGACTGGTGTTTCTTCTATCTTGTAAACTGTTATACTTTCTTTCTGTCTGTTACTCCTTCTATTACTTCGTGTGTGTGGTGTACATAATAAACTTTATTCTACTGTGAACTTTAAACTGTTTCTTTTCTATCTCCTACTACACGCACCTACAATCAATTAGTGTGTTCCATTTCTAGAAGTTGGGGGAAAGGTTTTAGTTTTAAATGGTTTTGAACAGTATTTTAATTCAATCATTGGTTGAATTAATGGCGAATATTTTTAATGTAGCCATCCTTGAAAATAAAATAATGTTATGTGGGTAAAAATTAATGTCTGGGATAATATTTTATTTATATAAAAGTAAATTAATCACAAACAATATATTTAAGTCTTTAATATATTATATTTAAGTCGTTAAAAAAATAGAACTTCTACGCAATACCTACTATTGTAACACAATTATGTTGTCTTACTTTTAATGAGAAATCGAATGTATTTTTTTTTTAAATCACTGCAACACATTTTACATCAGAATCTGTCAAGTGTCACCCCATTTGTGTCAATGTATTTTGTTGTGATTCGTGTTGCTACTACGTTGTGAATGTTTTGATGTTATTTATTGCAGATTATTATTGTATATTAATTCGCTTTTGATAATGGATTTAATGCAGGTTTTATTTTAGACATTCAAATATTAATAATTAGGTAACATGTTATGTGAAAATTGTATTTTGAGCTATTTGGAGTATGATATAATTTGACTTTAAATACCACATATCTCACATCCTTGAAGATTTATAGTAAAAATAACTATACAGGCCTGTAGAGTAGTCATTTACCTTCAAAACACACAAGGTTTCATGTATGTTCTTGGTGGGCCCAAGATATATGGGCAAATGGAACGTCTCCCTTTCTAAACTATCTAAACGTCTATCTAGACATTAGAATATCAGAATTATTTCGTTATTTAGAAAGATTCCGTAGAGTTTTAAACTAATCTTCAAATATATAATTTTGGATTGGCCGAACTTTAGATAAGTAACTGTTTTATAAAATATGAAAATGTGTACATATTATTGCTCGTGACTGTACCTGCAATGTTTCCAGAAAGCAAGTGTATGACTTGTTGAAACGAGGTTTAAAGAAAGCCTAATTTACAAGACAGGCAGTGGTCTAGCATTGCAGACGAATCGACATGATACCTAGTGCTTCTTGGACTTTTCTTTAAAACATATCTTGCCTTATTCTAAAAGCTACTTGTAAAGTTTTGCTTTCGTCACTAACATATTTTACACCCACAATATTTCAGCCCTACCTCTACATAAGACAATATAACACTGTCATTCACACCACACGTATAATATTAAGCATATTCCACACCTATCTGCAGACGCAGTTAATTAAACGGTGACACGGTATTCGAGCCACTTAAGAAGGAATGAGCAAAAGGCGGTACTAACTGACAAGTAGACATGGAGCAATTAGATTGTGGGCTGTTAGCTATTGAGGTGACTTTAATCTTGGCTTTAAGCTATGGTATTTTTGGTTTGTGGTCTTTTAGATTTTTTGTTGTTCATGTTAGCTTTTTAGTTTAACACTGCAGGAACATCATCATCATTAAAGCCTATTAATGTCCCACTGCAAGAAGGGGCCTCCTCCCGTGACGGAGGGATACTTGGCCTACTAATACCACGCCGGCCAGACGGATTGGTTTAGGTTTTAATTTCAAGTTTTCCTTCTTTTTATTACGTAAAGATAATGTTTACAGCAGTAATAAAAAGAAGGATAACTTGAAATTAAACCCTATACCAATCTGTTTGGCCAGCGTGGTATTAGTAGGCCAAGTATCCCTCCGTCACGGGAGGAGGTCCGTCCCTGCAGAAGGACATTAATGGGCTGTTATGATGAATTATTATAAGTTAATGTTTCCTGCCATTATCTGTTAAGACTTTATACTTTCTTTCTTATATAGGTAACTTATATATTACTGACCTATATTCAAGCATTTACTCTATTCAGTTCCAGATATTTATATTGGTAAGTTGATCGTATAAGTAAACGATCGTATAGCCAGTGTCCATCAACATCGGATATTACGGAAGCTATAGAAAGGGTTGAAACATGAACTGAATATCTTATGATGCCATCGTTATAACTAATGCCTATCGTATATACATGAGGGATATAATCTGATAACGCAGTGGTTAGTTCAATAAGCGAGGCTTGATGGTAGTCTTAGATTCAGTTCCTTTACAAGACATTTGTATTGAAAGCAATAAAATGGGAGTAGATGGTGTTGTGCCAATTAGTGAAGAAACCTTTTTTTATATTTTATTTATGTAGACACTCCCAGTTCCTGTTCTAGAAATTATACCTCATAATCCTATACAGTAACAAATTGCATAGTACACTAGTTCCATAAATATAATTAGTTAAGCGTTTCTAAGTCCATAGTTAGATTAATGATGTAGGAAAGCAGCTACGTAGTTGAGAACACTTGGCAACGATTAGCTAAACCTCTGCCAAATCTAGGATACCACGTGGAATGAAACATGTGTACGTACAAAACTGTTTGTGGTGAATTTGGAATGTTGATTACTCATAATTTTGATTTACAAACCAATGTTTTTTATTATTAAAAACTGGAAATTATAATTTTTAGTTGGTAATTGAATTTGTTGCAAAACGTTCACAATTAATAATTGTTTTGTTGATTTAAGATTAATTGTGATTCTACATAAAGACTATCACCATAACAGCCCATTAATGTCCCACTGCAGGGACGGGCTTCCTCCCATGACGGAGGGATACTTGGCCTTCTAATACCACGCTGGCCAGACGGATTGGTATAGGGTTAAATTTCATGTTTTCCTTCTTTTTCTTTCGTAAAGATAGTATTCACGCTTAGTCGGTTTCTACGACACCCATGGGATGAGATGGGGTGGTGACATATTGTATTCTTACTCCATCACCACACTAAGAATAATATTACTTATATAGGTATAAGTTTATGTGGATTAGGATCCACATAAACATTTTATCAAACCATCAAGTTATTCAAAGCAAAGTTTTATGTTTTCAAAATAGAAGTAATTAACTTTTAATGTTTTTAACGTTTAAAACCAAAGTTGAAAAAGCCACGCAGTAAATTTATAAATGGCCGTTTTGAATCAAAGCGCTTAATAGTTTAAATAGGCTACGTACAATGTGTGGCTTTAGGCCTACATTTATGCGGCATAATGTTTTTAACCTTAAAAAATAAAATGCTAAATGCTTACCTATTTACTAGGAACTAAATGCTTACCTATTTACTTTATAGGAACCTATTGGGTATTAGAGTACGCTCATCTGCCCCCTTCGTAGTTGTTATACAGGAGGTTTATCCTTTTTTCGTTTAAGACATTATCAATGGAAATTGATGAATGTCTTATACATGCACTAGACAACATAGAACCATCAGGTGATCCATTTGCTTGTCTACCATTTTAATGTTTACTACAACACTCATCAGAAAACTAATTAGACCAACTATTATAACAAACAGAGTTCTCTCATTAAAGATACATTATATAACTGACTACTTAATAACAAAATGGCAGCAGATCCTCTTGTATCAGCTTCAATATGTTCGTGTAACACAGATACCCACGAGAGTGACAATTAGAATAAATGTTGTTGCCCTAACCAAACACTCTTACTCACATTAAAAACAATGGCTTTCAACATTACTCTGGGTGTCGTTACACCGTTTGGTGCGTATTTGATTGGTACTATGTAATTGTATATTGTAGCCAAAAAATTGCGAAAATAAAATGCTTAACTTAAGTTTTTTATTTATACCAAATATGGAAAGTTTTCAATTGGGTTGTATATTTTTTCTCAAGTCCAAAAGAGGAGGTTTCTTAGGAAAAGTGGTGACGAGCTCGTCAGCCAGCATAATTTTTTTACATTACTACATTAATCGTCAAGACCAATTAGACAAACAATTATATCTTAACTAGCTGATGCCCGCGTCTTCACCCTGCATTGTATGTTTAAGTAGCTTAAATGTTATTCTACACCCTAAACTACCTATATTCCAAATTTTATAAAAAACCATACAGTAGTTTTTGCGTTAAAGAGTAACAAAGATACATCCTCACAAACTTTCGCATTTAAAATATTAGTAGGAAGAGTTTTTTAGTATAACAAACAATAAATAACTGACTATAAATAAAATGATTTCCTTGCTTTACTTTTTAATAGACGTTAAAATAGGACGTTTTCAATTCGGTTCTATTTTTTATTGGGCTGTTACATCATAACTCGTTTTATTCGAAAAGGTATAGTTTTAAGTTGATTTCGTACGGTAAGATGCCAAGGTCGAGTAGCAATTCTACGAAACTGTAGCGAGTCGACACCTGCAGTGTCTTTAAAAAAATATTTGTTAGTAAAAAACATTTTGTCTTGTAAGGGTACTGAATATGCGACATCCAGCATGCTAGACTGATGAAATAATCACGTTATCTGATTATATCCTGCATGTAAATGAAAGACATATATATTACCTAAATAAAGATTAACAAAAGTAAACGGTGTGATAAACAGCATTAGTTAACGCAAGACACAGGAAAACACAACGGACGTAACGCAAGGTGTAATTACACAGAAGGATAGTTCTAACTATCCTAACGAGCTACACGCACTGAATGTTAACTAACCTTTGAAATACTCACTTATTGACTGACATTACTACTACGGGAATACTACTTGTAAAGGATTGGTAGAATAATATTTATTATTCAATATTGTAGATTAATTAGTTTTAAGACAATTAATATAAATAATAGGGTCTAAAACCCACCGTAACTCAAGATGATAAGTATTGTAAGTTTTTAAAAAATTGCTACGATAGTCAGTTATATTTATTTCCTTAAATAAAAATTAACAAAAGTAAACGGTGTGATAAACAGCATTAGTTAACGCAAGACACAGGAAAACACAGCGGACGTAACACAAGGTGTATTTACACAGAAGGATAGTTCTAACTATCCTAATGAGCAACACGCACTGAATGTTGACTAACCTTTGAAATACTTACTTATTGGCTGATATTACTGGGAATACTGTTTATAAAGGATTATTAGAATAATATTGTAGATTAATGTTTTAAGACAATTAATATTAATAAATCTAAAACCCACCATAACTCAAGATGATAAATATTGAACTTTTTATAAAAATTGCTGCGATTTTCAGTTATATTTATTTCCTTAAATAAAGATTAACAAAAGTAAACGGTGTGATAAACGGCATTAGTTAACGCAAGACACAGGAAAACACAGTGGACGTAACACAAGGTGTAATTACACAGAAGGATAGTTCTAACTATCCTAACGAGCTACACGCACTGAATGTTAACTAACCTTTGAAATACTCACTTCTTGACTGATATACATTACTGGGAATACTACTTGTAAAGGATCATTGGAATATGAATCTTAGTTATATAGATTAATTGGTTTGTTGAATTAAAGATTCATACTAATACTATAAATAAATAAATAAAAAAAAGTGTGTCTGTTTGTCTTTCTTTCACGGCAAAACGGGGCGACGAATTGACGTGATTTTATAAGTGGAGATAGTTTAAGGGATGGAGAGTAACATAGGCTATTTTTTTATTCTTCTGTGTCCTGGAAAGGGTAACAGTGCTACACCGAATGTAAGGCAAGCGAAGCCGCGGGCAAAAGCTAGTTACTTATATAAGTATACCGATTGTCTGTTGCTGAAGAAACCTTCCACCTTTTACGGTATTGGTAGATAGTTCAATTCGATTCAGTGATCTAAAGTATAATCACTGTACGAGGTACAACTTTGTTTACTATGAATAAATAAAAATAAAATCATTAAATAAAATAAACACGTAGGTATGTTTTCTTTTTATTTTATGTTTTTTTTTTCATTAAGTATATATATAGACAAATCTTCTACTCGACATAATACAGGATGTTGTGAAATGGAAAGTGATTATTAAGTACAGAACAAACTTAATCAATCTAAGTTAGTAAAGAGACTGAGTAACTGACAACTCTGTTACGTATTTACTTTAGATAAACGATATTATTTCTGTTTCATCCATAAAGGGAAAAGGTTTAAGGCGTTTGCAGGGTGCCAACGTTGAATCTGATTTTCTGATATTTTTTTTATATCACTTTTGATACAAGAAATTTTCCAGATTTATTTGGTGTATTGGTTAGGTTTGCCATGTCAAAAGTATTTTGTATCTTTTAAAAAAAATTATTTCACTTTATTTAAGCTAATTATTAATTCATATTACTTTTATAACTATAAATAATATCCTAATAAAAGAAAACACCAATTCCTAAAAACCTTTTTTTTTCTCTAATACTTATTTACTCTCTCAGCTCAAAACTCTTAGTCACATTTTACAAACCCATCAATCCTCCTTAATCGCCTGAAAATTCCCAAGAACCTTCTCATCTTACTTAAAGAATAAAGCCTCTCTTAAAAAAAGGTCACCTGCTGTCATTTCTCTTACCGGCCACTATTCATTGTGTCGATTCCTAATGCCTCTATTTAATACCTAATATGGTTTAACACCCCCATATGTCATGGTATTAGGGTTGTCGAAAGATAAAAATTCAAAAAAGAAAGATATTTGATATCTCATATATTGTAAAATGACAAGACTTAGTAAATTGATTAGTATGTCATGCTATGCTTCGGCATAGCAAGGTTTTGAGATCAATCTCTTCAAACACTTTTTTTTCATTACGATGTAACTGACTGGTTACTTAATAACAATTACAATCTAGCCTTGTGGCTAATAAGTAATTTAAATATAACTTAATTTGCTAAAAGTACTTTAGAGTAAAGAATGTGTCCATTGGTACTTTTCTTATAGTCTTTAGTTATAATTATTGAAAGTCACTTTGTTCTTGTATTCTTTAAGGATAGCACTGGCTGCACTATGTTACACTAATTTCAAACATTAAGAGGCATGAAAAAAAGCAACGTGTTTTTATTTGGTTACTCCTATGACTAATGTGTTTAGTTACAAAAATAATTTTATAATTTTATTGTTGCTCCGAAAGGTCTGCATGGGACTAGAAGGGTTAGAGTAAACTTGGGAAGGTCCTAAGTCTATAAGTAGACACCTTATCCTTGATATAAATAGATAGATGTTATTGGTATAGTACCACGGTGCTCAAAGAAAAAATAAATATTTAAAAATCTGCTGTAGCAGTAATATGCATATTGTTAGTATGATTGGTTAGAAGGGTATAAGCTAGTAAACTCATAGCGATTAAGGACGTATGACAAGTTATCCTTTCTAGAGCTTACCTACATTGCAAAGCATATGACAGCTGGGATAAACAGGCAGCGTGTGCTTTTAAACGGTTCGAGTCCGACATGCCAATAATACTGACAGCCCTTAGAGCCATGAAGTCCGATTGTCACATACACAAAAAAAGGCTATAGAACGTAACACCCTGGCAAACGCTTTGCTTGAAACTTTATACTCGTATTTGTATAATACCAAGATTATAAGCTGTATTTTGGTAGCTAAATCACTTCGACAAACAATATTATTTGTCTAATTAACATGTCATGTAAAAAAGGCACTGACTCGATAAACACCTTTAATCTAAGACTTGACTAAGATAAGACATTAGAACTGTATAACTTTCTGTTTAATTGCTTGTCGTGACAACTTGTAATAGAAACAACACTATAGCAAGAACTCATAACAAATATGTAACTATTATTATAATACTATTGTTAGTGTATGCTTTGTAAGTTGTTCAATAAATATAATAAAATAAAAAAATAAAATGAGCGACTTTTCATTCATAATTACACATGTTTTGCCACAAAAATCAAAATTAAGTTATTTTATATTTTACTCGTAATGCTACTGGAGTAAAATTACTATTTTAACACAAAGCTACTTTTTATAAATACTTACCATTTTTTCTTTGTCGATTTTGTGCTAACCCTAGGACCCCATAAGAAATAAAGAAAGCCTTATACCATAATACGATAGCGACAGTGGCTATTTGTATTATTGAACTGTAATCTCTGAGTACGTTAGTACCCCTACGTAGAATCAGTGCTGATAACATTTTGATAGTAAATGATTTGGAAACTTAGCCTACTAACACCAGGCGGTCAGATAGTTTTTACGCTAAAAGATCCCTAAATATAAAGTTACGTTTACAAAAAACAAAAGATAAAACTGATACCATTAAGAAACCGCAAAATATGTCAAACATGTCAAAAAGTAATTCAAATTATGAACTCCCACAACAATCTGTATCGTATTACTCAACCAATAATTTAAATAAAGAACACGCAAAAAAGGACCATTCGAAATATAAAACATCCTACGCAAAACGAAACGTAACGCGACTAGGAGTTGTGAACAAAATAAGAAACTTCTCCATTGTCGGAGTCGACCGAGCGTTCCGTTTCACTGCCGGGTTTTGTTTGTGTGGCTTTACCGTTTCCTTGTTTACACTTAAACCTAAATTAGTTATTCGAACAACAGCGTTATTATCTTGTTCCTGTATTCCTGTTTTTCTGAAGGTCGAAATAATAATTCCTTCTTATAGTGTGCAGAATAGTTGAGTAGTATAGAAAGAATAAAATTAGAATAATGTGGAAACTGAGGAGAAATATTTTTATGTTACCACCATGGCCGTGGTAACCACCTAACTATCGTAAAAGCCAACTAATATTAAATTGTATAATCATAATTTTACATACCTAGTTCATCATAACAGCCCATTAATGTCCCACTGCAGGGACGGGCTTCCATGACGGAGGGATACTTGGCCTACGAATACCACGCTGGCCAGACGGATTGGTATAGGGTTTAATTTCAAGTATTCCTTCTTTTCATTTCGTAAAGATAATATTTACGGTTAGTCCCTTAGTCGGTTTTTACCACACCCATGGGATAAGATAGGGTGGTGACAATTGTATTCTTACTCCGTCACCACAAAGAGAATCATGTGGTAACTGAGTAGAAATATTTTTATGTTACTACCGTGGCCGTTGTTACTACCTATAACTATTACATACCTAGTTAACAACTTTACATACCTAGTTAATAAAGGTATTTTAATTTAATTTTATTTATATTCGATTTACGTATATTATTTAATTTTGATTGATTTATTTTAATTAAATTACTAATAAAAGTTAATACTCAAGTTTTAATCTGCATATTTATATATGTAGAATATTTATATCTACATAATGTATCTTTGTTCTTTTAGTAGTACCTACTTAGTACAAGATTTATTTAGTTTCATCTAGTCCAGATGACGTTACGTGTTGCATGACAAATATTATTATTATTAAAGATTAATTCTCTCTCTTAACCCCATTTTTTAAGTTTTTAACGAGCATTTTTTTTCACTTCTCGTAAGATACAATTTAATTAAAGTTTTTTAAATTTAATTTTTAAGTAATCCAAAAGTGGTATTCTGGTCCTTAAACATTTCGTTACAAATAGATCACTAACCATTCGTCAAAATGACGACTGGTTGAATGGAGAAGATTACATGAACTGTCACTTTAAACATAGGAATGCCGTTTTAAGCTTAGTTACAGTACGATTACATTTCTTTAAAAATATTTTAAATTATAAATACAAGAATACCCCTATTGTGTGACAATTTGACAACTAAAAGTTAAATTAACTGAATTTTTTACGATTTTAAGGTACGAGAATTGATATGCTGGCAGCCAAACAAAATAAAACTAATCCAGTACTTTTACATGATCCAAATAAAAGATTTATACGGTTCTCTAATTCCTGTATCTAGTGCGTCTGGCACATCACTTAGTAAATCTCAATTATTCAACCTCTCTGTGAACTCTGAATCAGTGATATGCACTTGAGAGGTATTGTGTACCTCTGACCTCCCGTGAGGCATTGTCTGCTTTTAGAGATAACCGCAGATTTTATACCTTTTTTCTCGACTATTTAAATAGTTTTAATGTCAAAAGAAAAAAAATATGTAAACAAAACATTTTTGTTGAAACCTAATCAATTTATGACTAATATTGATTTTGTAGCGTAGTTTTTGCAGTACCTGCTACGGGACGGTTGTGGGTTCGTTCCTGCCTGACACAAGTCAATTTTTGTGCATGTATTGTTTTATTTTATTGTTTAAGTGGTTACGTTTAAGAGGTGTAACAAAACCTACAAATACGATTACGCTCGCGATATCCCCAAGATACGGATTTATTTTGAATAATATTGATTGCCTTGGTAGGCGGCGCGGTGCGCGGGGTCGCGGGTTCGGTTCCCGCGCAGGGCTGCACTTTGTGTTAAGTTTTATTTCGAATGTCGTAAAAGTGTTTAGTGTAGTAAAAGTGTTACTTGGAGTTGACCGATCTATCGTAGAACGTGCTACCATAAGTTAATGTCGACATATTTATTTTTTTCAGTTAATGTTAGCTTTCTTCTTTTTGTATGGATCGTTTTAAGTAGTCACGCCTAGTAGTCCCTGGCTACGCGTGTTGGAATGTATCGTGAGATTATTTAAGCATGTACTTATCAATAAAAACAGCTTTATCGCTAGTCCTTCTCAAGTTAATTCTTTCATTTCTAAACTTTTAATTTGTAAAGAGAATACGTAAACAATAACAACATTTTGTAAATGAAAACAAAATACATTCAATAACAATGCAAGCGAGAACGAAGTTATCACAGATACAGCAAACTTTCAATTCAATGCAATAAATAAACAAAACAAATGGGAGTATAAACTATACTCTATAGAATTTAGTTTTTTTATAATTAATTTACTTGTATGAAACTAAACTGAATAACGGGACAAAGGCTGACAAAATATTCCAACGATTCGATTATACATTTTTATATGAATAAAATAGTTTTGCTGTGTTCATCAAATCCATTGTGGTTTTTTTTCAAAGACAACAATACTGCTATACTGATCGTGTTTTGCAGCGCGGATTTTTTTACAAATATCAATTAAACAGACAAAAAAATATTAAAGTAAAACATCTTTAGATAGCACAATCATTCCAATAATAATAAACAATAATAACTTTTACAGCCATTGTATAATAACTCTTGTACAGATTCTTTGCAACGCAATTAAGTATAATACTCTTTGGTATGGGCATTTTATGCAGAGAAATCAGAATCATGTGGTGAAGAAGGTGTTGAACATGTATACCTAATGTATGTGGATTGATATAGGGGAAGAGGACGACCAAAGAAACGATGAATGAATTGTGTGAAAGGCGATATGGCTGCGAAGAGTGTTACTTGTGAGATGACGTCCGATAGGAAAGTATCGGGAGAAGAAGACATGCTGAGTCGACCCCAAATAAAATTGGGATAAGGGCAGGGGAATGATGATTATTTGCGACGCAACTGCCTTCCATAACTACTGCCTCATTCACATTCGCCCCTTTCCCCTCTTAAAATGTAAACAAGCCCATTTAAAAGATTTCTTAAAAAAAAACTTACACTAGCCCATCTGGCCAACGTGGCGTAAGTAATAATTAATTAATTTAATATTATGCAAGTTAACCATATTATTTTCGGTTTTCTATCATGTTCTTCTGCTGTTTTTTTCGTAAAGACAATATTCATCACACATTCACACAACGTCACCTAGTCGTAAACTAAGCAAAGCTTGTACTTACTATGGGTACTAAAAAATGGATTAAACATACTTTAAAACTTTTTTCTGTAAATACATACATAGAATACACCCATACTAATGCAATAATCATGTTTATGCACACAAAGATTTGCTTTGAGCGGGAATCAAACCCGAGGCCTCTGCGTAGCAGTCATCTTATATAACGTAGTGGCGTAGTGCCACAGAGCGAATATAATATGCGAGCTTTCCCTTAGTCGGAGAGTCAGCAATCCTAGGTGAATGTGTTAATGGTGATACCATACTCCATAACCTATGGCAATAAAACCTTTATCTAATCTGTCTTTTTACGTACATAGCAAAACATTCTCAAAACAAACTCAAATAAAAGGACCCATAGTAAGTAAATCCCGGAAAAAAAATCCATACAAATTTTTATTACCTAAAAAACGCTATCAAAAAACACGTTTTTAGAACTAAAACTAATATAGAGTTCATATAAAACAAAAGCTCTGAATTTCGCACACAAACCAGGAATGAAGCATAAATAATTTAGTCGGCAAAAAAAATAGTTAAACTCTGTATAGTTTAGTTTCTGTTGGTCGGGGAATGTACGTAAAACTTTCTTTATATAAAGCATTAACTCGAAATGAGTTTTTTCAGGGAAACACCATGTATTAAAGCTTGAATGAAGTTTTTCGGAACGGATTGCCGTTTTCCTATTGCGGTATTTGGAAACTATATAAGTGTTGAACAGTTGTACACTGTTTTTGTTATCGCTGTAGTTACATGGTATTATTTAATGTAAACACTTAAGAAAAATATGTAAAATAAGCAAAAGACAAAAAATTTGCTTTATTAGTTTGCGAATTGAAGGCAAACTAAAATTATTTTATTCTATTAAGTGCCTTTACGTGAAAAATAAAAACCGTTTTTGTTTATAATGCATGTTTATTTAATTGAAAAACATTTATAGTGTTGAGAGTGTGTTATTCAAATACTTTACTGGGTTTTCTCATGACTTTGTTATCAACATTTTACATTATTTATCCTATTAATTATGATTTTTTTCTATTGGTGGCGTAGTGAGCCCTATAAACGCTCTTAAGTACTTGTTTCTCTATTTACTCAATCAATGAAATATTTATGGTAAAAATAATATGCGTTCAGTAATAAAAATGACTTTTAATTACTGAAAGCTAATATTGTAAAAATAACTAAGACTACTTTTGTTTTGAAATAAATTAAATTGATGACAATTTGACTGAAGGATCGCAAACATGCGTGACGTGTCGATTTCGTTCTAGTAACACTTTGTTAAAATCCATGAAAAAACTGTCTCATCATAACAGCCCAATAATGTCCCACTGCAGGGACGGGCCTCCTCCCATTTCGGAGGGATAATTGGCCTACTAATACCACGGCCAGACGGATTGGTATAGGGTTTTATTTCAAGTTTTTCTTCTTTTTATTTCGTAAAGATAATATTCACGGATAGTCCCTTAGTCGGTTTGTACGACACCCATGGGATGAGATGGGGTGGTGACATATTGTATTCTTACTCCGTCACCACACGTTGTCATAATCAGCGATAAGTTATGGATTGTGGGGCACACGGCATAGCATAATGGTAGGTATGAGAGGAGCGGAGATAATTTGCTAAAACTAATTTTAAACACATTAATAAACTGTCCTTTATTCAAAAAATCCATTAACTCAACTAGATAGAATATATGTTAAACTAACAAAATTATGGCACCAGTCTGCCCAAAGCACGATTTAGTACCACTAAAGAGCACCGCGTGTCGTCATTTTATAGAGTAATAAGGTGACCATAATTCTTTGTTTCAGAAGACAGTTACGTCTTGTGTAACAGAAAGTAATGTTACATACTTTAATTTTCTTAATGTTAGATTGTGATTATTGCAGACTAGAGGAAGAGGGCAAATGAAAAGATCGGATTTGCGTCTTCTGTAAAATGTTATTTAAATTAAAGATTACTACTAATGCTTCTATGGTGTTTGATTCCTCCATGTGGTGACAGAGTAAGAATACAATATGTCACCATCCCATTTCATCCCATGGGTGTCGTAAAAACCGACTAAGGTACTTTCCGTAAATAATATCTCTACGATGTAAAAAGAAGGAAAACTTGAAATTAAACCCTATACCAATCCGTCTGGCCAGCGTGGTATTAGTAGGCCAAGTATCCGTCAAGGGAGGAGGCCCGTCCCTGTAGTGGGACATTAATGGGATGCTATAATTGTGTTCTATTGAATCAGCTGAAAGTTTTAAACTTTCAACGATGAACGTGTGGATAGAAATTCTGTTCTCACTCTTTATTTTACACTTTTATAAATCATATATCAATCATAATTATACTATATAATTAATGTATATCATACATTAAAATTTAGTGTACTTTATTAAAATAAGCGTCAATATAACACTTTATTATTAAATTTTTCAAAGGTATATTAACGTAAAGCAAACATTAAAACATAAATATATTATATACAAACTAAAACAAGTTAAAATAGATATTGCGTCTAAAAACGTAGAGATAACCCATCTTGCTAATAAAATTAATAAGCAAGTTTGTCGTGGTAAATGATAAGCTTTCTTAAAAGAAAATATCAAAATTAATTAGAGTAAAGAAAATAATTTTAACTAGTAGTAACAAAACCCAAATATGTAATAGGAATAAAAATGTATGAGAACATACATTTTTGAACACGTGTGGTCACGGAGTAAGAATACAACATTTTACCACCCCATCTCGTCCCATGGGTGTCGTAAAAACCGAATAAGGGACTATTCGTGAATAGCATCTTAATGCAATAAAAAGAAGGAAAACTTAAAATTAAACCCTATGCCAATCCGTCTGGCCAGCGTAGTATTAGAAGGCCAAGTATCCCTCCGTCACGGGAGGAAGCCCGTCCCTGCAGTGGGACATTAATGGGCTGTTATGAAATGTGTGTTTTATTGCAATTCAGGTCTTTGTATCTTCTGAATATAAGAAGCTCTAGATTCCAACCATCAAACCCTACATATCCAAATATCACCACACGTTTTTCTCCCGAAAATTCCAAAAGAACACTCATTAACTTCAGAAGCACATATTTTTTGTAAGTCCTACAAACCCTTCGATGTCTGGCCCCTACATTTATATCACTAATATAATTTTATGGGTCATACTTCACCTGTTACTCTTAGGAAAGTGGGTGGCCAATTTGGCGGTTTATTAAGCATTTACCTCGTTATATTGCGGTTAAGTCGGCCGATATTCGTTTTGATTGAATGAGTGGGTTTCGTTTGTTCTGTTATGAGAGTTAGATGAGTTACGCTTGCCAGAAACTGTGTTTAGATAGTTTCCTGGCTTGCCTTTGGTAATTTTAGTTGAACTCTAAATGTTATTATAACTTGAAACTTCAAGTTAGCCTTTAATAGTTACAGTTAAGTTTGTATGTATCTATTATTATTTCCGTAAATTGTATGCAAGGTTTAATGAGTTTCCAGCAATTTGTTTGGTATTTATTGTTTTATGTAAAGAAAACTGGTGACATTAACGGTATTTAATACATTCAATAAGTGATATGTTACTTAGTAAGATATAAATAGTCATCATAAAAGCCCATTCATGTCCCACTGCAAGGACGGGCCTCCACCCGTGAAGGAGGGTTACTTGGCTTACTAATACCACGCTGGCCAGACGGATTGGTATAGGGTTAAATTTCAAGTTTTCCAACAATTAAGGAGAAGGCAGTGGTTTAAGCAATAAAAAACACCATTTACGGCTTTTTATGTTAAATACCTATTGAAGGTTTATTGTACACCATAATGTTATAAAGTTGTTAATCTATACATAGTATAAAATTAAGTCGCTTTTTTGTCCCTGTGCTCCTTTGTATGCTTAAATCTTTAAAACTACGTAACAGATTTTGATGGGGTTTTTTTATTAGATAGAGTGATTCTTGAAGAAGTTTTAAATGTATAACACATGCATAAATATTGTAGAGAAACCCATATCAGTTTAGAGATTTTTAATGTAATTGTCCAATGAAACTGTACTACTGTTGGGATAGTTGGCCTACTAATACCACGCTGGCCAGACGGATTGGTATAGGGTTTAATTTCAAGTTTTCCTTCTTTTTATTTCGTAAAGATAATATTCACGGATAGTCCCCTAGTTGGTTTCTACGACACCCATGGGATGAAAAGGGGTGGTGACATATTGTATTCTTACTCCGTCAGTCACCACACGGATATAGTACATTTAGTACATAACATTATTTTCTCAACAAACTAAACCTTATCTACACGACAAACTAAATGATTAAATTACACAAACCCTTATTACACACCGCAATGTGTAAAGGAATAATCCCGAGTACATAATCTTAAAGTATAAATTTATGGCGATCCTACTTCGCGTCATGTGTATTTAGGAGCCATTTTGTTTACAATTTCATTTTGTGTGCGTGCGATAACCGGAACCCAACACTTAACCTTCTTACTATAAACACTATCACACAGTTTAAGGGTTAATTTAATATCCTATTAGACGAAATATATTTGGATTACCTATAATAAACATTCTAGTTAAAATTGTCACAGTAAATTAGCGTATTTATTTGTTAAACTGATTTTGTGCGTTGTTAGGTTATTGAATCGGCTAATTTATGTATTTAAAGAACACCATTGATTGTAGTATAACACAAACTACCTCTGTGGCGTAGTGATTATCTAACATGACTGCTACGCAGAGGTCTCGAGTTCGATTCCCGCTGATTACAATTCGGTGAATTACAATACTAAGAGTTTTGATAAGCTGTTTCTTAGCGTACTTAGATATTACTAATAACTTTCTCATCTATAACCTAAGTCAAATAAAATAACGGAATTAATACACAAAATTTCACTACTCCATGTAACGTCGCGGCCGTATACTCGTACATAGTAGTTCTGATTAGAGAAATATGAAATATGTTTAAACCTAAAAACAAATCTATAATTTCAAGAAGTATTTACTGTTTCGCCCGAACCCACACGAACCGATAGTTAAAAAATGATGCAGCTGATTAATTGTTCTGACTACTTGTGCATAAAGTAAAGAGGCGTTATCTCAAGATAGACTTTATGATAAAAACCCTTTCTACAAAACTTGAGTAAATCCAAATGTTTAACACTTTTTCTCACAAAATTTTACAAAAAAGCTGTGAGATTAAGTAAAAGCTCTTTTATGTAAGTTTTCTAGTTTCACGTACTGTGAATATGGCAAATGTATATCACGAAACTGATAGATGTATTGTGGCCGTGACGTACTCAGCTTACTTCGAGTAATTCGTAGAAGGAATCTTTGCAGTAGGGTGACCAACAATTCGAAGACTAGGTTTAAATATTTGATACATACAAATATACCTTTTGAACGGTTTTATTAACTAGAAGTATTTTTAATCTGTAATAATTTTTTGGGCGTAACACTAAACCTAAACTTGTAGTTGTAGTAGTTTATTGTATTCATTGTCAGTGAAAATTTTTAACACTTAGTTTGTCATGAGTTGGATTCTTAAAATTAGTTACATCAAGTAGAAAGCTAACAACAACAGAATCATCAATTTCATTAAAGTTTGCCTGTTACTAATTACTTTCAATTTTATACTGCTCTTTTTTATTACTTTCTAATGTTCCTTAGAATGACATAGAGTTAATAATATAAAATGAATTTGTTCTATACGATGGACAAATACACATACTATTTAAAAGATTAGGACAGCCTGCATCTATCCTTAACACATGTATACCATACACAAAAGACATCCATATCTCAGGACGTTGAGTAACTCATGCAATGTAACACACGCCTGAAGCCACCTTCATAACGTGAGTACGTGACGTCCTACGAATACCTCTCGATGTACTATTACACGATATTTTTGTCACCCTAACTTTACTCGTTGTCTTGCAATTTAGGTTACTTTTTCAATGTCATTTAGACAGTTTTTTTTTAAATTTCAGAGTGCATAACAAAAATCTATTTTTTTTTCATTAGTTTCTATTCTGTACTTCCTTTGATATTCTGAGGTATTGATTATAATGTGTATTATATATATGTGGCCAAAATCAATACCATATTATGTTAAAGATTAGGACAGCCTGCATGTATCCCTAAGACATGTATACCATACACAAAAGACATCCATATCTCAGGACGTTGAGTAACTCATGCAATGTAACACGCGCCCGAAGCCACCTTCATAACGTGACTACGTGACGTCCTACGAATACCTCTCGATGTACTATTACACAATATTTTTGTCACCCTAACTTTACTCGTTGTCTTGCAGTTTGACACTTACATTTGTAAGGTCATTTAAAGAGTTTTGCTTCATCATAACAGCCCATTAATGTCCCACTGCAGGGACGGGCCTTCTCCCGTGACGGAGGGTTACTTGGCCTACTAATACCACGCTGGCCAGACGGATTGGTATTGGGTTTAATTTCAAGTTTTCCTTTTTATTTCGTAAAGATAGTAGTTACGGTTTTAAGTTACGGTTACGAGTTTTTGTTTGTCCTAAAATAATTACCTAAATTATGATTTTATATTTTGTAAACTAAAGCACGCCTGAGATGTATGTAATTAAAGAACTAATAAATTAAACAAATAATACCCAGGCTCTGTTATTTAACTTTGAGAGGAAAAAATCCCGAACGAATCCTTGATTACGCAAAAGGACGATACATTTTGTAAATCTATTCACGCATTAAAAAGTTTGTAGCCGTTTTTTTTTCCTTCAACAATTCACTAACTAAGGACGTGATGGCCTGTTATGGGACACACTGGCCAGGTTTTGGGAGGACCAGATTTTTGGGGGAACATATTTTTATTGCAAAAAGTATGTATATCAGGAAAATATATGAATACTTTCTCGTTTATTATTAAGCTGGTGTAATAGAACTTTTATCAAAATTGGTATAGTAAGTACAGTCACGAGCAATAATATGTACACATTTTCAAATTTTCTAAACTATCTGCACGTTTATCTAGACATTACAATATCAAAATGAATTCGTAATTTAGAAGAGGTTCCGTACAGTTTTGAATTAATCTTCGAATTTTCAATTTTGGATTGGCAGAACTTTAGATAACTGGTTTACAAAATGCGAAAATGTGTACATATTATTGCTCGTGACTGTACTTCACAATTTAGGTAATTATTTTAGGACAAACAAAAACTCGTAACCGTAACTTAAAACCGTAACTACTATCTTTACGAAATAAAAAGGAAAACTTGAAATTAAACCCAATACCAATCCGTCTGGCCAGCGTGGTATTAGTAGGCCAAGTAACCCTCCGTCACGGGAGAAGGCCCGTCCCTGCAGTGGGACATTAATGGGCTGTTATGATGAAGCAAAACTCTTTAAATGACCTTACAAATGTAAGTGTCAAACTGCAAGACAACGAGTAAAGTTAGGGTGACAACAATTCACTAACTAAGGACGTGATGGCCTGTTATGGGACACACTGGCCAGGTTTTGGGAGGACCAGATTTTTGGGGGAACATATTTTTATTGCAAAAAGTATGTATATCAGGAAAATATATGAATACTTTCTCGTTTATTATTAAGCTGGTGTAATAGAACTTTTATCAAAATTGGTATAGTAAGTACAGTCACGAGCAATAATATGTACACATTTTCGCATTTTGTAAACCAGTTATCTAAAGTTCTGCCAATCCAAAATTGAAAATTCGAAGATTAATTCAAAACTGTACGGAACCTCTTCTAAATTACGAATTCATTTTGATATTGTAATGTCTAGATAAACGTGCAGATAGTTTAGAAAATTTGAAAATGTGTACATATTATTGCTCGTGACTGTACAGTGATTTTAAGTAATTAGAACTTACGTAAACGTGAATCATTCATGTAAGGATAATGTGCTGTGTAAAGTGCTGTATTTTGAATCAATAATCAGGATTTAGTTGGAGTTGATTCCAAGTTGAATATGCGATAGTTATTGAAAGGTAAATTTAGAAAGTGACGAAAAGGAAGTAACTTATTTTAAGGAACCATTTTATATACCAAAAGGAAAAACTACTAAATGCACATAATGAAAAGCGCATAAACAGTCCAGAAACAAGGTCAACAGATGGCAGTCACGAAATAGTTTTACTTTATCGCCATAATTTTGCCTGCCCAACCACATTTTTCCCATAAAAAAGTTTATCAAACATTCAAGCCGTATGTCACATGAATGTTTTTGATCGGCCACAAACAAGAGGCAACTTATCCCGTAGGTTAGCATTCTGCCTGTGCTCCAAACTTAGTACAAGTCAACTTGTTCCCCGGTTACGTTCGGGAGTTAGGGACTTGTATAGTTGTGAACAGTTTTTATGACGCTAGAGTGAGGCGAGAATACTGTCATAGTACAAATATATTCAGTATTTCGACTTCATAGAAACGGACGAAACGCGAGTTATACCAACACGCTCACGATAGCGGTGGCTTTGCGGAGTGAACAGTCACGACTGTACCGCAGTAACAAGCGGGAAAGTAGGTAAAGGTAATTAAAAAGCTGGAGGTGTGCAGCCCAGCCCTATCGCATGTTTACGTACCGCGCAGCAGACTACTGGTTGTACTGTAATACTGTTGTGTGTTAACTACTTTGTTGTAATATTACTATGTTTTTTCTTTAACACGGTGTAATGAGATTGTATTTTTGTACAAAATTATTACGTTTTGATTTATCTAATTGTTAATAATTCTACTTTATCCTATCATAGTTTTTCCATCGCCGCGAGTTACGGTTAATTAATATAGAATTCCTCTGGCATTTATTCCACCTGTATTTGTGTATATTATGCGTATACATACATCATTTACATTGACAATTATGTAACGTTGAGGAAAGTGCATTTGACTGCCAGACTAGAGGTGCAGGCCGGTGTGGTTTCTCCATAAGACACAAAGTTGTATTTATCTGTTTTAATTTACCGAGTTTTCCCAATTACAAATATTTTTTTTAATTGACAAACTCCCACTAAGCTCTAAGGGTACAGGACTAATTTGACTATCGGCATTATATTTACGCATAGAAGCTTCACCTTCATACATATCATCATACTCATAGCAGCCCACTTATGTCCCACTGCAGGGACGGGCCTCCTCCCGTAACGGAGGGATACTTGGCCTACTAATACCACGCTGGCCAAACGGATTGGTAAAGGGTTTAATTTCAAGTTTTCCTTCTTCTTATTACGTAAAGATAATACTCACGGATAGTCCCTTAGTCCGTTTTTACACCACCCATGGGATAAGATGGGGTGATGACACACTGTATTCTTACTCCGTCACCACAGGGAGTACATATGGTCATTATTAAATTCTCTCCCCATCTTTGACATCACCCCGTGAACCCGCGCTATTTGTCTAATCCATATCCGTCAACAAACTGTTGACTCCCCGCCATCTCTTTATTTCAATTTGAAGAAGTAATAAAATTCAAATTGTGGTATTAAATATTCTCCCATTACTTATTCATACCCGTCAAATATTCTTGTTTACGTAAATTTATGATAACTTACTTTTTTTTTACTTCTTTACTTTTTTTAAGAATAAATTAATCGAGGGGAAATCGTTCCATTTTGTGGAAAAGTATCCATTTGCAATTTAAATTTTGTTAAATGGATGTTAATTCTGGTTTTATTTAAGTAATACATATTTAAAAGGTAAGTGTATTTGAGTAATGGATTGTGACGTCATGAAATTAATTTAAGGTTTTTATGGTTAAAAGGATTTAAAAAGATGTTGGTATACTATACCGTGCAAGTAAAACATTGGTGTAGAAGACAATAATTTAAGATTTTTCATTCTCGGAGCGATTAATATCGACGTGAACAATTTCAACAAGTCCTTTAGTTGACGGGAGGAAATCCTCATGCAGTTCCTTAGCTCAGGGGAGGGCTTAGGGGTCTGTCAAACTGGTACTGATTAAAAACCCTTCTGTGTTTCATCTCTCATGTAGTCTAGAGGCCGCGGGAAACCACCATTCCCCCGGAACAAGCTTCTACGATACCCATAATTTTATATTTAATATTCCTCACACTTTCACACAACGCTATCTAGCCCCAAACTAAGCAGAGTTTGTACTATGGGTACAAGACAACGGATAAACATACTTAAATACTTTTTTTTGTAAATACATACATAATATTACACATAGAAAACACCCAGACTAATACAAGCAATCATGTTCATGCACACGAAGATTTGTATTGAGCGGTAATCGAACACGAGACCCCTGCTTAGCAGTCATGTTAAATAACCACTACGCCACAGAGGTCGTCGAGTGAAGTATTTTGAATCAAACTGACATGATTAACTCTTATCAGAACACCTTCTTAGATTAACAATCCTATCATATCAACCCATATCCTTCTAACAACTTCCTTACAAGCCTAGTTCCCTTTCTTAATAGAATTTCTAATCAAACTTAGTAAATACACACATGATTACATAGTATAATAGGCTCATTGAAACCGACTGACCTATACTCTGTGATCTATGCCTATATGTGTACGTCTATTATAACTAAAGGTTGGTAATATGCCATAGATTATTATACAGGTAGGACAAGATAAGCTCGACATATTTAATTACCTACACGTTCATAAGTCGCGATATAGTCATAAACTTTAATAAGTTTTAGATAGTGATTAGGGACAAAACAGACAAAATTGAATACTTTTCATTTTTTAATGCATACAATGACATAATTAATGTAAAAAAATAAAGTTCATGCATATTATTATTAAAATTGCATTAAATGGGAATCAAATAATGTGAAGTCGAAAAATACAGACAAATCTTTTAATTTCCGTGCCGGTTTGCAAGGTTAGTACGTTACGTAGTACCTACTGGGCCCTCAAAAATATCTACAAAAAAAGGCGTCAGTTTATGTACGCACTGTGCGCCATAAAGACCTGACCCCCCTAAGTACTGCCATCTCTGTAAAATAATTGGAACTAGCTGAGAACAAGGTAACACGTAACTAATTTATCGTTTAACAGATATCATACTATGTTTTAAAAGTTCAAGTTGCCTGTAAATAAACTGCCAACAGTCCTAATCATAATCTCCGTGTGGTGACGGAGTAATAATACAATATGTCACCACCCCATCTCATCCCATGGGTGTCGTAAAAACCGACTTAGGGACTATCCGTGAATATTATCGTGAATTTACGTAATAAAAAGAAGGAAAACTTGAAATTAAACCCTATACCAATCCGTTTGGCCAGCGTGGTATAAGTAGGCCAAGTATCCCTCCGTCACGGAAGGAGGCCCGTCCCTGCAGTGGGACATTAAGACGACGCTTTGAAAATTTTCGAGTTGAATTTGGCCATGGCCAGAGGGGCGCGCGAATGAGACGGGTATACTCTCGCTCACGCGCCGCCGCGCCGCCGTTTGCGCCGTCGTCATCCCGCCGGCCCTCAAGGACACGTTATCGCTCTGTGCCATAGTACAAATATATACAGTATTTTAATTTCATAGAAACGGACGAAACGTGAGTTTATACCTACACGCTCACGATCGCGGAGGGAACAGTCGCTACTGTGCCGCAGTAACGAGCGGACTGTGTTATAATTTGAAACTAAAAATATTATTCATATGTCAATTTCAAACAAACATGGCCAATATAATAAATAAGTACAGTACCTGGCAGTAAATATTACACAACCACTTTTTCTCTGACGCTCTACGAAGCCGTCCAGTATCTCCATAGTATCACCTTATTTCGTGTTAGGCCAGGTTTGGCACAGTCACAGTCTGTGAAGCCTGGCCAACTTTCGACCACGACCTTTTTCGCACGTTCTTGTCGTACGTGATCCACTTTTCATCGCCAGTTATCAATCTCTTCAAAAACGGCTCGGTTTCATTACGTCTCAATAATGAATAGCAATGAGTACACGGTTCATTAAGTTTCTTTGAGTGAGCTCGTGTGGCACCCAAATATCGAGCTTTTTTGTATAACCAGCTTTCTTCAAATGGGTCAAAACTGTTTTGTGGTCAATTCCCAGTTCTTCAGCTACATCGTAACTACTAATATGCCGATCTTGCTCCACTCTTTTAAAAATGGCGTCCATTTAATTCGTAACAGGGCGAACAGGGCGAGGTGCATCTTTAACATCAAAATTTCCGGACTGAAAACGTTTGAACCAAATTTGTGCTACTCTTACTGACACTGCATCAGGTCCATAAACATCACAAATTTTTTTCACTGCTTGAGTTGCATTTTTGCCTTTTTATAATAAAATTTTAAAATGTATCGAATTTCTTCGGGTGCGCCAAAGTTCACCTAAAATTTCAACTCCTATAATTGGAAGTCCGAAAATGTTCTTCCTAACATTTTTCATCCTAACAATCGCAATTCCTAATTTTTTTGTTCCTAATGTTAATAATCCAAAGCATTCAACTTCATAATTTCAGTAGCAATAAACATCTATTATACTATTATTTGTTTTCCTATATTTTCTCAACATAACCATCGTTTATACTATAATTTAAAGTCATATCATTTTTGTTTAGATTTCTTTTTATTCATAATAATCAATATTATATACATTAATTTTGCGTAACTTTGTTGACAACATGAAGGTATAACATAATATACCAAAGACCAGAGCAAAACCAGAGTCCCTATCCAATCATTCAGTCAAGATCCTGAAAACCTATTGGTGGTAGGGGTAGTAACCCCTACTGGGTCCTATTTATAATTATTGGTTTAGGTTATGGTAGAACTGCGACCCCAATGCACGAGCCGAGCGAGCGCAGCGAGCGTGCCGCGGCAGCGGCCGGCGAAGTGCCAGAACCGAATTGGTCCTTTACTTATTGGTTTAGTTACGGTTACGGTAAACTCTCAGGCCATAAGCATAACCGTGAACGAGTTATGTTTTATGGATTTCATTCATTTAAGACAAAAATATTCTAATAATTTTAATAAACAATAATTTAAAAAAAAATGGCTTAATGTAAAAATGTAAAAAGTTGTTTTGTAATCACAAGAAATAGTATAAAAACAAAACTTTTTATTACTTTCACTTGGTAAATATTTCTTTCTAAGTATGAGAGAAAATATTATGGTGAAAATGTTTAGGGATAAAAGCGTTATGATAAAAAACATTAGGAGTTTAAATATATTTACATAACGATATTATTAATAACGACTTTCGGAAACATGAGTGTTATGAACATCGCCGGTAGCAATACAAATAGTATGAATGATAACTTTAGGATTAAAAATTTTAGGAAGAGTGATCATTCGGATTACAAATCGTTAGGAAGAACATTTTCGGAAGAAGAACTTTAGGTGAGCCAATATGGACCCAATTTCTTCATTAGATTCACTCATTTTTACGGAGAGAAAAACAAATGAAAAATAGCGGGAAACAACTTTTTTTTATTTTTTTCTTTTCTTTATAATGTAACCTTTTTAATGTTACCAAAACCAGCCAGACACAAGTAGTACAGTCAAAGAAATTTTATAATAAGTTTATACCTACGTTATGCGAAAAGACTTTTTCCCCGACCTATTATACATGTTTCTTTAAATTAAATGTATCAATCATAAAACAACACGTTTTTTACAGAACACTTCCTATTTATTTAAATATAAAATAGAAAAATAAAAAGTATTAATTTACAATTACAAAACTAAATGGAAACACAAAGTAGATCGCATGTTTACTATTGTTCACGTACCGCGCACCCGTAGGCATTTATAATAAATATTCGGCCCAGTTAGACTACTGGTTATACTGTGACGCCAGTCCGCGGTAGGTAACAGAAAATTCTGTTACAGAAAAACGTACTATCTACCGGTCTATTATGTCTATACAAGTAGCCCCCATTTTTTTTTAAATTTACTCCCGCACAAGGTATTATGAAGGCACAAAGCACATCCAGATTCAGGACAATAATTTGGGGATCACAAAAATAGTTTGACCGCCTCGGGGTAGCGGTCGCAGTGCACGAGGTCGCGGGTTTGAATCTCACGCAAAATAATAGAACTTTTAAAAAAATACAATAGCCCCACTATGTATTGTCCTGTGTCGCGGGGTATTTACAAACATTTACTTAGCTGACACAAAGAACATCCAGACTCAGGACAATAATTAGTGGATCGCACAAATAAAATTGTCTTACGTGAGATTTGAACTCTAGGTGATTTTCCACCAGAGGAGCGAGACGAGGCAAAAATTGAAATCTTTATGTAAAAATGAACCGTATTGCTTAGAAAATAGAGTATATATTAACTTTGTAACAAAAACACTCGCTTCTCGCGATGGGCCTATTATTGTTGTTTGTTGCTACTTTTTGTTTGTGTAAAAATGAACCGTATTATTTCTCGTATAGAGTTCAAAATACATTAACAAGAAACACGCATGTCGCGATATCAATTTTTGGTGGAAAGAGTTCTGGGCTGAGTCTGGACTTTCTTTGTGTACGTTTGTTTCATGTCTGTAAACGTTCATGCGGTGGAGTGCATGAGAGTTCAAATCTCACGTAATACATTTTTTTGTGTAATCCACAAATAACTGTTCTGAGTCTGGATGTTCTTTGTGCCTGCTAAATTGATGTTATGTTCGTTTATTTCATGTCTGTAAAAGTTCCCGCGAAAGTAAAAAGTATTATTTAGATCTTATTAGTAAGTACCTAAGGTAGGTATTTATTTTTTTGAGTTTCACACAACTCCTAGGTATTGTCGCGGAGACTTTTACAAAGAACATCCGAACTTAGGACAGTAATTTGTGGATCGCTCAAACAACTTTGTTGGATTCGAGCCCGCAACCTCGTGCACGCAAGCCACTACCGCGACCGCGTCGCACTGCCCGCGCCACTGAGGCTGTTTCAATTACGTGATCTTGACGAAAACGGTTATAAAACTTATTACACTATTTCTATTTTAGTCTAAAATCGCTTATAAACAAACGCTTGCATTATCAAAAGGGTCAACAGTAACTAGGTAGTTGAGTTAGGCGAACTTTACCTAAGTTTTGTAAATGACATAACTACATAAATATTTTACCAAACAATGATATAAAATAATACTATTATTTATTTATAAAAGAGAACAAAGTATGAATAAAAACTTAGGTATAAATATTTTAAATCTAACCTATAATATTATATACCTACGATTAAAAAATACGCGATAATATTTAGTACGAACGTTGAGTCGACATGCACAGGTCCGACGTCGAAGAGGGCCATCGCCCGACTGATTCGTCGACCGTATTCATTCTGTATCGATCGTTAACTAATCGGTATAAGGTCTAAAATTACGATGCGCCCGCAACGATCCAGAGCGCTTTGATATTGCTAAAAACTTATTTTCCTAATTATAAATTATAGGTTGTAGTTATGTAAATGATATTCTACAGTAAGACTAATATTGATGTTACGAATGTATTTGAGTAATTCCTAAGCATAATGATAGTGTACTTTCCGTGTTATATGTAAAAAGCTGTTTTTTTAGAGGTGTTTTCAAAATTAAATATGATCAAGCCAAAATCAAGCTATCGCGTTTTCGTAATTACAAAAAGCTAGTTAAAGGTATCAATTTACCTATATCAAAATTCTAGATTAATAGGTCTTTTCATATTCCTGTAGTAGTTGATGAAAGATAGTGCATTTTATCAATGAGTCCTCTTAATGGGCTGTTATGATGCCAACTGTCCTATCTAGATAATATTTATAATATAATCTTTGAGGCCAACAGTGCCTGCAATGCGATAGGGCGGGAGGACAAAAGCCTTCACTGGACTGTAAACTAGATAGCCCTTAAATTAATTAATGGCTGATAATCTTTTGTATCAAATAAAGGACTAAATATAATAATATGTATCACTTTTCATACAATGATGCCTATTGTGTATACTAAGAGGGTTGCAAATGTTAAGATATTTTAGTTATGTCATACATTTATGATGTTTAATTGTAATTTGTATTGTTTTTAATAGAGTGAGGAAGTAATATTACATAGTAACACAATAAATAAATAAATAATCCTCACACATTCACACAACGCCATCTAGTCCCAAACTAAGCAGAGCTTTTACTATGAGTACTAGACAACGGATAAACATACTTAAATGCTTTTTTTTTGTAAATACATACATAAATTATACAAAAAAAAACACCCAGACCTATGCAAACAATCATGTTCATGCACAAATATTTGCATTGAGCGGGAATCAAACCCGAGACCTCTGCGTAGCAGTCATGTTATATAACCACTACACCACAGAGGTCGTCTCGACAATGACGTTGTCGGTCTGTTTTTGCAGATTTTGACCTTACTGCAATCCACGAAAATAATAAAACTAATAAGTGACATAAAACAGAATATAAAATGAGCGGTTGAATGCTGGTTTTCAATAAACAATTTTTTAGATAGAATAGTTGTTCTTAGTCTATAATGTTTTAGTATAACCTTCTATGTAGGTTGATTATTAATTTATATTAAACTTAATAATTTATATTTAATTTATAACATTAAAATTAAGTAACATAATATTATTTTTCTTTTAACTCAATAGTGTATCAAAAATAAAGCACGTTATCTTTATTTTTATGGGTGTACCGAGCCTCATAAAACTCAATCCGTAGACTGGTTAAGTGAAATTTGTGTTAGTAAACGAAATTTCTGTAATAAAGTAAATCTTTCTCAAATGTTATTTATTTTTATAGCTTCCTAGCTTTGTCATGTGGCTTCTTCTATGAAACTAAAAAGCTAGCTTGAGTCCTTATCTATGGAAACTGGAAAGGCTTCGAATTCCAATAATTATATTGATCAATGGCATCATCATCATAACAGCCCATTAATGTCCCACTGCAGGGACGGGCCTCCTCCAGTGACGGAGGGATACTTGGCCTACTAATACCATGCTGTCCAAACGGATCGGTATAGGGTTTAATTTGAAGTATTCCTTCTTTTTATTACGTAAAGATAATCGGATAGTCCCTTAGTCGGTTTTTACGATACACCTGGGATGAGATGGGGTGGTGACACACTGTTCTTACTCCGTCACCACACGGAGAAGAGAGAGAGAATGGCAGTAGTTATAAGCTATTATACGTTTAATTGTCGGACTTCGAGAGAAATTTGTCCCAGAATAAGAACGTGTTTAAAATTCCAGTATTCCTTAATGAAACCGCTTTTTTTGTCGGGAGCTGCCTGCCGGAGTCTGAACCCTGCCCGGATTAATATCCAAGGGAACAGAACCTTAAGATTTTAATGAAATTAGGTACGGAAATTAAAATAAGTATTTAGATAAAATTTAGACAGACTTTAACTATTTGCTTTCCGTTCTGCATTAAAGACGATGGTCAATACACTGTACCTATAGCAAAATATCAAACAAACAAAGTTGCGAGTAAGTTGCATGTTGCAATTTTGTCGGGCATTTTCGGTGCTACAAACTAAATCATCATAGCAGCCCATTAATGTCCCACTGAAGGGACGGACCTCCTTCCGTGACGGGAGGGATGCTTGGCCTACTAATACCACGCTGGTCAGACGGATTGGTACAGGGTTTAATTTCAAGTTTTCCTTCTTTTTATTTCGTAAAGATAATATTCACGGATAGTCCCTTAGTCAGTTTTTACGACACCCATGGAATGAGATGGGGTGGTGGTATATTTTATTCTTACTCCGTCACCACGCGGATAACAAACAAACTAAATAAGACAAATTATTTAGTTTGTAGAATAAAACAATACTTTTATCTCTTATACCTTTCTACCAAAAGCAATAAACTTTATCGAACAGCATTACTTAACGCAACGCTAACATAATGCTTCCAATATATCTTGTAAATGCATATTAGAACAGAATTAGATATTCATTAGTGTTGGGAAACGGCGGGAATCGCTTAGTTCCGGGCAAAGTCGGATATCAACGAGTTCCGAGTTAACTTCCCCGGGTATTGGTTGAGGTAGCTAACATTAGTTAAATGCAGCTAACGATTTATTTGTAAGGTACTTGGGTTTAATTCGATTTAGAATCTATTGCTTTTCCTAATACGATAGTTGTTTTTATAACAAAACTAGCTGACCCCTGCCCACTTCTTAGAGCGGCGAAAAAAACACGTCTCTTTAAACATATTTCATTACTGCTCCACTTCTATTAGTCATAGCGTGATACTATATAGCCTATAACACTCCCCAATAATTTATAAAGATTTTTTAAAATCGGTTCAGAAGATCCAGAGATTACACCCTACAACGTCACAAACACACAAACTTTACCTCTTTATAATATTAGTATAGAAGTATATATACAAAAGTATTAATAACACAGAGAACCCGACACAAACCTTATACCAACGTCTGGCCAACCCTCCAAGACTAGTAAGCAAACATTGTTTTGTTTGACAATAACAATGCAACTATTGATGCGTTGTATCTGCAACATCATGCTCATAACAGCCCATTAATGTCTCACTGCAGGGACGGGCCTCCTCCTGTGACCGAATGATATTTGGCCTACTAATACCACTTGTATAGGGTTTAATTTTAACTATTAATTAACGAACTATCGGGATATTTACCATGTTTATAAATATCCCGATAGTTTGTTAATTAATAGTGAATGTGACCATGACAGTTTAAATAATTTAATTTTAAGTTTTCCTTCTTTTTTTCGTAAATATTCACAGATACGTATCTGCATCCTTAATAGTATTTGCATTGAGTGGGAATCGAACCCATAAGCTGCACCAAGCAGTTATTTACAAAGTCACAAAGCTACATACGTTGTTGTTTATGTCTATACATAATAAAGGTATGATGGTATTACAGCTCAGGAAAGGCACATCCGTGAAAGAATGTAATGCTATTACGTGGCAGCCATTTTGTTAATGCAGATGCATACGTTCTCTTATGAAGGCGTGTACTGCGTGTTACGGTACAAGTTGGGGAAATTGAATAATTTTTTTTTATATTCCTCACATTTTCACACAACGCCATCTAGTCCCAAACTAAGCAGAGCTTGTACTATGGGTAAAATACAACGGATAAACATACGTAAATACTTTTTTGTAAATACATACATAGTATTATACATAGAAAATACCCACCCAATAAAAACAATCATGTTAATGCACACAAAGATTTTCATTGAGCGGGAATCGAACAGCGTAGCAGTCATGTTAAATAACCACTACGCCACAGAGGTCGAACTAATTTAAATGGCTTTGTTTTATTATTATTTTATTTTTTTACAATGTAAATTTAATAGAGACGTACGACGTTCAGGCTCTCCAGACAATTGTCTATGGATCACATAAATAGTTGTGTTGAGTGGGATCCTTACTCAGGATCTCGTGCATGGGAGGGGACGGCACTAAGGTAGTTAAATGTTTGGATTTACAGTTACAGTATATTTTAATACATCATTTATTTATTAAAAAAATTATGGTAAAAACGCTGATAGTTTTCAGATTTTTATCTTGACGATTATAAGCTGCCTTGCCTAACCTAACCTAACTGATAAAATTTTCGGACTTATACCTAATTTACTTTAACTTAGAATACGGACCAAATACACAGACGTCTATAAAACCAGTATAATACTCCCCATATTTCAAGTAATCAAACCAACAGGAACGAAACATGACAAATTAACTAGTAACATCACCAAAACACCAAAAAGCTAACCTAACAGCAACACAGTAAATGAAATAAAAAGCTTTCGAATTAATTCCTATGGTTGCTTGAATAATGTATGTCAGATTACATTATCGCACTAGCTGTTTATCCAGTATTCGCCTGGGTGCATCGTGCCCCAGGATTGTCAAGCTTTTGATGTCCCGTACATTTTTAATAAAGTGCTTCGCTTCTCATTTTGTTGAGAGCTTTCAATGAATTAGGTAAAAAGTTATGCTTTTAGAATAGAGTTTAGTCTTGTATGTAATTATTAAAAATGAGGATTAGTTTTTGAATAGGTTGTTTAATTACTTCGAGATGTGTTTGACTTTAAAAAAATATTTTTTTCCACATACTCGTCGTCCCAAACTAAGCGAAACTTGTACTATGGGTACTAGACAACGAGTAAATATACTTATCTGTTTTAGCGCATAGGTACATATTATACGCACATCTACGTAGAACACATTAAATGCCAATGCAATTAATCATATTCATGCACACAATAATATTGAGCGGAAATCGAACCTTTCTACGTAGCAGCCATGGACTATAACCAATACAAAGATTTAAATAGAATAGAATAGAATAGAATATATTTATTTTGCGAGAAACATGGTTACAAGGTTGTTACAATTTGTTATTGGTACAGCATGTTCCACCGTAGCCGGTGTGCAAAAATTTCATGCATGACATTTACAATTAAATTTGGTTTTAAAACATTAAATTAGGATTTAAGATAATTAATTTTACAATATTACAATACAATATACATTCATTAAAACACATTTTATAGGAATTAAATAAAATAAAATTATAAATATACTGAAATTGAATAAAATTAGAAACATTAGGTAATTATAATAAAAATTTACAGTTTATTTTCCAATTCATGTATTCCTGCATTGTGTAGAAACACCTGTCAATAAGCCATTTTTTTAAATTAATTGAAAATTGATTAACTGGCATCTCTCTTATATCTCTAGGAATTTGGTTAAATACTTGGATACACATATTTTGTAACTATTCTTCTTGAATAAGGCAGTCGATGTTTTAGGGATTAATAGTCTAGTTTGGTCTCTAGAACAATGTTTAGTAGAGTCGCTTGCTCTTTCAAAAAGGTCAGGGTGCTTTTTTACAAAAATACCAATCTCCAAAATATACAAGGACGTGACAGTACATATATTTAATTTCCCAAACAGAGGTCTACAGGAGTCAAGTGGTGCAGCTCCACAAATTGCCCTGACACACTTCTTTTGTGCTATGAAAGCTCTGTTAATATCGGTCGAGTTACCCCACAGCAAAATTCCATATCTCAATAATGACCCCACATAGCCATGATATGCTGTCAATGCAGTAACCTCGTCAGTCAGTCTTCTGGTTTTTCTTAGTGCGAAGACGAATCTATTCACGCGTTTACATACTGTATCCACATGGGCTTTCCAGTTACAGTGGCTGTCCAATGTTATACCTAAAAATTTTGCTTCTCTTGTTTCAACAATGTCCTCACCGTTATAATTAATATTTAGATTTGAGTTTATTGTTTTGTAGTTGCTAAACTGAATAACTTTGGTTTTAGATATATTTGCGGTGAGGTTGTTAGTCGTAAGCCATCCTGTGATATTTTGTATAACATTTAGTATAGCAATTTTATGTTCGTCAATGCTATTGCGGTCATGCGAGACTACCACAGAAACGTCATCTGCAAACAATGTACATGGGTAATCTGTGACTTTTGGAATGTCATTTATGTACAATAAGAAAAGAAAGGTGATAGAGTCCCACCTTGTGGTACTCCGTATTTATTATGTTTAAATAGAGATCTATATGTACAGCTGGTCTGGTATTCATCCTCACAAGTAATTTCAACACATTGTTTGCGATCTTTTAAGTAGCTTCGTAACCATTCTAGGGCTCTACCTCGAATACCATAGAGCTCGCATTTATTTAGAAGTATTTGGTGATCTACGCAGTCGAAGGCGCTCGACATATCAAATAATATCGTTGATACGGTTTTCTTTTTGTCTAGTGATTCCGTTACTCTTTTCACAAGGGAGAAGGTAGCCAGGGTTGTAGATTTATTTTTTTGGAATCCGTTTTGCTCTCTGGTGATTACCTTGTGCTTATTTAAAAAGGCTGATAGACGTGTATACATAAGTTTCTCAAATATCTTTGAGAAAACCGGTATGAGAGTAATAGGTCGATAGTTCTTTATTTCTTCCCTGCTGTCTTTTTTAAATAATGGTTTAACAACAGAGGTCTTAAGTTTCTCTGGATACATACCGCAGCAGAAAGAGAGGTTGACTATGTGATTCAATACGAATGATATTTCACTACTACACCTCTTAATGATCATGGTAGAGATAGCATCGTAGCCAACTGCCTTTGTATTTTTAAGTGATAGAATAGCTTTCTGCACTTCCCTCTCTGTGGATGGTGTTAAGAATATAGTCGAATCAACAGTACTTATTAATTTATAATTTTGAATTAAATAATTATTAATATTTGTCTTAGACGTATAGAAATTGTTAAATATATTTGCTATCTCGGAGGGACTCGTAAAACAGCTACCGTTATAATTTATCTGGCGTATTTCATGACTATTTCCTAACGTGTTTAATTTGTCACCTATTATGTCCCATGTTGCCTTACATTTGTTTGTAGAACCCATAATATGTTTACTATTTAATTTTTTTTGTGAAATTTCACTACATTTTTTAAACAATCTATTGTATAATTTATACTTTGTTATAGAATGCTCATTTTTATTTTTATAACAAGTATGTCTCAGTTTCCTCTTTGTTATGGAAGATATTTTTATTCCTGTAGTTATCCATTTAGGAGAAGAAAGCTTATTTCTTATTTTGACTCTAACCGTAGGAAAACACAAATCGTAGAACATGATGAAATTTTCATGGAATAAGTCGTACGATTCGTTACAGTCGTGACTGCTTAGTACGTCACTCCATGTTAAGCTAGAGAGACATTTTTTAAATTTATTTATGTTCTCCTCACAATAGTCTCGTATATAAATAAATTTAAACGGTGGTTTTGGTGTTTCTTTTGTCATTGGGAAGGCAAGACTTTGTGCAGTGTTGTGGTCGGATAGAAAAAGTTGGTGTACGTTGCCTACCGCTTCTTTCATATTGCTAAATATATGATCAGCGATCAGTATATTAAGCGAATAAGTTACTGTTTAGGTGTTCCAAAAATAAAAATATCTGGGTCTATTGTTTAGGGTTTTCTTTTGAAACAGTTCATTAAACTGTATCGAAAATAAATTATTTATTTTCATTATTAATTAAGATTCAAAATAAATGACCTTTTACTTAGTAATAAATAAAACTGATATTGGTATATAATTCAATATTTTATACTCATATTCATGTATACAAAACATTATATTGATCAGGAATCGAACCTATGACATTTGTGTAAAACCCACAACTATGTATGCAACAACTAACAATTTACTGCCTTCCTATCTAAAAAGAATAGATCTAACATGGTATAGAAGGATTCAATTTATTCGGTCGTACGTATCTTAATAATTGAATAACGTGCAACCTCAATGTGTATGGAACCACAGTACAACCAGTAGTCTATCTCGGCCGAATATTTATTACAAATGCCTACGCTGGCTGCGCGGTACGTATACATGCGATAGGGCTGCCCACCTCCAGCTTTTTAATTACATTTACCTACTTTCCCGCTCGTTACTGCGGCACAGTCGCGACTGTTCATTCCGCAAAGCCACCGCTATCGTGAGCGTGTAGGTATAACTCGCGCTTCGTCCATTTTTATGAAGTCGAAATACTGTATATATTTGTAGTATGCCAATGTGTACGAAACCGTTAGATTTTTATAGACAAACCTATAAAATTTATTGTGGTCAGAACTTTTAGAGTTTTCCAACTAATAATTGATACGATGCCTCGGCAGTAAACTGGTCTTAACCTGTTGTAGCTGGTTGGAGTCGGTTCAATGCAGTGTAGACCGGAATTTGTAGAACAATCGATTAAGACTAAAATAGACTTGAATGTTTTGTAGGTAGGCATTTTTCTTTTATTCTTTTATAGATTTGTAGAGGTTTTATTCTTTCTTTAAATAAAATCTAAGCACTTCTTTTTATAGATTTTCTTCCTTTTTAAAGTAGAATAGCTATTATTTGTGATGTATTATTTTTTTATAATGCATTCATAAATGTAAAGAAATATTTTTCATAGTTTTAGCCGTGAGTCTGAAGAATGTTATGCGTCTTTTCAATATACTCGAGGGGATCGTAAGAGCGAACTAAGGTCTTAAGACCGTTTTATGTGTTTTTAACTTAGTAGCTGGTCAACTAATAGCCACGCTAACGTCACTAAACGGCAACTTTCATAACTTTTTTTTATGGCTTTAAAGCGGCAAACGAGCTAGAGGCCCACCTGATGGTAAGTGCTAACCACTGCTAGTGGACACCACCAATGCCAGGGCATAGTCAGGCTGCTGCCTACCTTATCCTTCCTGTTCTTTAGACCTTCACATTCTCTCTACCTTTCCCGACAGAAATGTGAAGGGCATAATTGATCCTCCGGTACTTTGCACTCACCAAGCAAAACTATAGCTATATAATAAATAGTCTATTTTCTGTGAATGTGAAGGTACTGCATTAGGCGAGGTGGCCCATTCATGCAGTAAGCAGCGTTACTCTACCACTCATCTTAGGTATAAGTACACCAAGTGCATCAGGTCGTGGGGTCAGACTGGCAAAAAGATGACGACTGACGAGATAGCGAAACTGACCAGTTAACGAAATCAAAAAAACTGACGAGTAAGGAAACTGACGAGTTAGGGAAACTGACCATTCAGAGAAAATGACGAGTGGTGCCCTAACTCGTAAAGCAATCAATGGGATAGGCGTATTTAATGTAAAGGTCGAAACTAGTCAAACAGATACGCTGGCCCTCTGGCCAGCGTATCGACGCTACTTTTAGTTTTTCTTTACCTAGCAAGAAGAACTAATGGCCGTTGAGGCAAAAAGTTTTTGGAATGGCGGCCGCGAACTAGGAAACGCAGGGTGGGGAAACTCTTCAAAAGGTGGACTGACGACTTAGTTAGGACGGCGGGCGGGAAACCGATGGATGAGAGGGGCACAAGGTGGACATATAGGTCTCCTCCCATGTTCAGTTATAATGACGATAAAACATAGTTTGGTATATTCATTTTTACAATACAAAATGACATAACAGATTGATGACGTCATTACAAACGTAAATCGCTTGTTAATAGTTGAATTAATATGGTCATTAGTAACTGTTAATCTGATTTGATGTCATGTCGGTTAATAAATCACAATTTGACATGCGGGCTTTTGTATTTGTGTATAATCTGTATGTAACAATTATACCTACTTACTTATATATCATGTTCATATTACGTAACTTAGATGAAGTATAAATATAATGATTGCTACAAAGAGGTTGCGGTTTTAATTTTTATATATTATATACTAAACACGGCAATATGACTATAGCGCCGATTACACTACCCTACATGAGCTAGTGCACTAAGTGAGCTAGTGCACTACATGAGTTAGTGCACTACATGACCTAGTGCACTACATGAGGTAGGGCACTACATGAGGTAGTGCACTACATGATGTAGGGCGGTCGGGACTCGCCAATCTCCGATATGAAGTGTCCATCCAGATCTAAACAGAACTAACTCAAAAATTGACGTTTTTGACTTTTACACAGTTTTTTTTTTTTTTTAAAAAGACAACTCCCGCACTAGGGATCATGTCCTGTGTCGCGGGGACCTTTTACAAACATCAATTAACGGACACAAAGAACACCCAGACCAGGACAATAATTTGTGGATCTCACAAATTATTGTCCTGCGTGGGGATCGAACCCACAACCTCTTGCACGACAGCCGCTTGCGCTACCGTCGCGCCACTAAGGTCGTCGAATTCCTTGATTCGTTACGCATCGACCACGAAAACAGATTTAAATATACGAGTCTACACTACACGACGCTAGATGTAGACCAGTAATACAAGTTTATCTCAAAATGTTTCATTTTTAACGATTAGTTTCAGACACTTGAAACTAATCGTTAAAATAGAGACAACTCAAAATAAAATTACGAAAAATGTTAGATATAATCAGTAAAATCAAAATAACTCCGAGGAGCGGAGTCCGTTCATCCAACAAAAAAGACTCCTTACGACATCTAGCGTCGTGTAGTGTTGATATATTTAAATCTGTTTTCGTGGTCGATGCGTAACGAATCAAAGAATTCGACTGCGTGTAAAAGTCAAAAACGTCAATTTTTGAGTTAGCTCTGTTTAGATCTGGATGGACACTACATATCGGAGATTGGCGAGTCCCGACCGCCCTACATCATGTAGTGCACTACCTCATGTAGTGCCCTACCTCATGTAGTGCACTAGGTCATGTAGTGCACTAGGTCATGTAGTGCACTAGCTCATGATTGTAGTGCACTACCTCATGTAGTGCACTACCTCATGTAGTGCACTAGCTCATGTAGTGCACTAGGTCATGTAGGGCCCTACATGTAGGGTAGTGTAATCGGCGCTTATATCGAACCTGATGGAAAGCGCGAGTACAGTCCACAAATGAAGCCAACTGATAGAAGTCCAAAAACAACTTCAATCCGTCGTCATCATCTTGCCGGTTTGGCCAAATGCTTCTTCAAACTGATTTTGATTTTTTTTTCTATTTAGTATAATGTATATGTATTAAGACTTTACAAACATCGAACATGAACTTTAAGAATATCCAGACTTAGAACAACAATTTGTAGATCGCACAAACAAACACATGCACTGCAGCTAATAATGTGATCGCCAAGCCATTTAAACGACTTGCAGAGTAGTTTAAAATTTTTAAATGTATCACACACTACTAATTTTATTTTATTTTTACCTAAGTTCTATATGTTAATCATCGTCTTTTACTTCATTTGATGCAAGGGTCACAATTCTATGATGGTGAATTGAAAATGCACGACACATATTCAGTGTTTAATTCTTAATGTTTATTTTAAGCCAATTCATCTGAACATGTTCCTATCTACAATATTGTTCCAAAAACAGTTATTGCAGTCAAACATTATTTGCTCCAGTTTAAACTAGTTCAAACTGCCTCAGAGTAGTTTATTGGTACTATATTAATATCAACTGTCGCTTCCTTGCCAAGTTTCCTAATCAAAATTTTCCTGGGAATTATTTCCTATTCACTTTGTATGTATGGTGATAGAATATAAATGCAGATTATGGTCACCACTTCTTAATCTGTGGTTTGTGGGCTTGGCTTCTCAACTAAGAATTACAGTAAGGATTTTGGTGCCAATACACAGAGAATATCAGATTTTCGTACTATGAATTAGTTAAAACTACGTTTTTCATACATATTATACATAGAAACAGACCATGATTATTTGCATTGGTCTAAGTGTTTCTATGTATAATAGGTATGTATTTATTTACAAAAAAAAGTATATAAGTATCAATATCCGTTGTTCTGTTACCCATAACACAAGCAGGTTATGCCTAGCTTATTTTGGGAACAGGTGGCGCTGTGTAGAGATGTCCGTGAATATTTATTTATTATTTATTAAATTAAAAAATAAGCAGCGAGTAAAAATATTTACTACGTAGGCCAACGCAAAACTACTGCTTAAATGTATCAAAATGAGATAATATAGTATTCTATAACTCACTATAGTACAGTAACAATCATATTTTATTAAAATTTTGCTTTTAAATAGATTACCATTATCACTAGAAGATAATATTTATAATACCGAATAGAGCCGAATTACCAACTCTTACCACAAATCTAATTTGGATAAATATTTAGTCTGTGGTTTAAGTACTCAATAAAAGAATTATTCCCGTTGGTTAATTCCTAACAAAGTTAAGAGGTTCTTTGTTCTTTTTCCTGGTTACTTTGTTAAGTTCTTTTCAGACAATAATCTCTATTGTCTCTGCTTAGCTTGTTTGAAAGTTATGATGCTATTGTTATCTGCATTTCAATTGTGTTGCGTAAAATATTCTAATTATTACCTACTTTGCGACGACCTCTGTGGCATAGTGGTTATATAACATGACTGCTACGCAGAGGTCTCGAGTTCGATTTCCGTTCAATGCAAATCTTTGTGTGCATTGCATGTATGTATTTACTAAAAAAAAGTATTTATGTATGTTTATCCGTTATCTAGTACCCATAGTACAAGCTCAGCTTTGTTTGGGACTAGATCACGTTGTGTGAATGTGTGAGGATTATTTATTTTTTACTTTCGCAACAAGGATCGACTCTCACAGACATATAATCAATGGTAACGAGTAACATGCAGGGTCAAAACAATAATTTGTAGATCGAGCAAAAATTGGCTTTGCGTAGGATTCGAACACGAGACTTCTTGCACGGCAACCTACGCTATCATACATACAAATAAATAATAGTAGACCAATGAAAAATGTTCCAAAATCAGTGATACCTACAGTACAATTATTTATTTGTCAGTAGGTTTTCCTCAATTAACGCGATTGATATCGCAATACAAAGCTTGTAAATAACTAAAACAGCACTTTATATAACAGACGCAGACTCGTAGGAAAGTAAACAACTATGAAATATAAACAACAACAAAACATCTCGAATAGTTTCATATAAAACAGAAGAAACTGCAGAAGAATTTTTAACAAACTTTTACTTTAATAACTAACTTCACCGTTTGTAAACGGCCCAAGATTTTCTTATTTTTTTTTTGTCTTCAAGAAAATTTATATTATTTTCCGTTTCACCCTTTGAGAGTTCCCTTTGAAGATGGTACTCAGAATACTTGAGGGAAAGGCTTCCTTTTGACCGTCGAGTTATAGCTTAAAAATAGATTAAAACGAGCGCTTAACGATATCGACTTGAAATTGCTTTAAGAATACCCCCTTTGTAACCCCACCTTGTTTGCAAGCTTAACTTCACAGTGATTTTCATTTTGTTGCAAAATTTCCAATTTTGTGTTCATTGTCTTAACAGAAATTGCTATAATGTGAAAACGGCGACTTCAGGGATATAAGCCGAACGTCCACCGCGCGCCGGCTAAACTAAGTTGGTTTAGCTTAGCTCGCATAGTTGAGCCAGTTTTTCATACATGTGCGTCCACCTCAAACTATGCCACATGTATGTTATCTTTACGAATTAAAAATAAGGAAAACTTGAAATTAAACCCTATACCAATCCGTCTGACCAGCGTGGTATTAGTAGGTCAAGTATCCCTCCGTCCCGGGGGGTGGCCCGTCCCTGCAGTGAGACATTAATAGGCTATTATGAAAAAAAAAATTAAGGAATAAGTACCTTAGTTATGTATGGCTTATGACTAATGCGAGACTAAAGGATTGAATTTTGTATTTTTATATAGCGGGTTTAAGAATCGATGTATATTATCTTCACAAGAGTTAACCTCGGTTAGTCTTTCTAAGTACCTAAGTCTCCTATGCAAGGAATATCGACGCAAAGAAAATCAACCTTCTTATCCTGTTTCTAAGTATTAGCTCCGTAATATTCAAAGTACACTCCGCCTTTTTCCTATTTTATCCCTTTCCCCATCTCCAATATTGCCAAATCTTCCGATACAAGCAAGCAGTATTGCTAAATTCATTGCAAATGAATACCTTCATAAATACACGTATGGGTCATACATATCACCATACACTGGTGCAATATTAACAAGATATGGTACAAGCAACATAGACAGATATAATTCAAAGGCAGAACACTCGACTGCATCGATACTCTGTAACTCGATTAGTCTCCTAGACTCAAGACAAATCGATACACCTCAAGCTTGATATCTATTCGAATAATTATCTCGATTATAAAGTATCTGTATGGCTAGATAGGTATGGGTTTCAAATTGATATATATTCTGTATGATTCATTATGATTTTGTATAAATATGTATCTATACTAATATTAAAAAGAGGTAAAGTTTGTGTGTTTGTGAGGTTGTAGAGGGTAATCTCTGGAACTACTAAACCGATTTTAAAAATTCTTTCTGTGTTGAATAGTCCATTTATCGAGGAGTGTCAAAGGCTATAAAACATCACGCTATGACTAATAGGAGTGGAGCAGTAATGAAATATGTTTAAAAAACGGACGCTTAATAACGTTTTTTTCGCCGCCCAACGAAGTGGGTCCCGTACCCACTTCGTTGGGCGGCGAAAAAAACGTTCGCTAGTAGTTAAAAAAGTATTAGGAACAAAATCTCGTTTTGATTAAAATGACGTGTTGGTGTTTTAAATTTAACAGACAGAAAATTAATGAATGATGGTAGCGTAAGTTAAGCGGTATACGCCTATTGGCTGATATCATGAAAACTTTTTTATTTGAATGATTACACTGCACTCGTCTTATTTTTCAATATTCACGGACATTCCTACACAGCGCCATCTGTTCCCAAAGTAAGCTAGGCTTAACCTGCTTGTGCTATGGGTAACAGAAACACGGATATTAGTACTTAAATACTTTTTTTGTAAATACATACATATAAAAACACTCAGACCAATGCAAATAATCATCAAACACAAATATTTGCATTGAGCGGGAATTGAACCTGAGATCTCTGCGTAGCAGTCATATTATAATAATATAACCACTACACTACAAAGGTCGTCAAATTATTCTGTTAGTCAATATTGGCTGGTTTATCTACTAACAACCGACTTTATTGATACCATCTCAATCATGAAGGGTATTTTATATATTGATTATGTATTAGTATTCCGTCACCACACAAAGAGTTATCGCCCTTTTAATCCGAAAGATCCGACAGTTCATTTTCCATACGAAAAACAAACAGCTCTTATGGGATCAATAAAATTCAAATTTCCGTGAACAGTTAACCACTGGAATAGGTAATAAATTTAGATATATCATCTGTATACTGAATGTAGGCAAACATTAATCTACACTATAAACACTAATCTGAATACTCATACTAAAATTAGTAAATTACTGTTTGTGTTAACAAATAATATAAGTAATTAGAGGCATTAAACGGGCAAACTAATTTTGAAAATAAATTCAACTGGGAGATTCAGAATTAACCGGGAATAACAAGTTCATCGTTCCAATCCCAATCAAGATTATAGTTTGTGCCATAAAAATAAGATGATAACACGTACTTTGTGTTCATTTTTTTCATGTCTGTCAAAGTTTTTGCAACACAGAACTCTTATCCAAAGGTGTCTTATTAAAAAAAGTTTTTTTGAATTGCTATTCTTGAATAACCAACTGCAGCTAAAGGCTTATTCTAACGAAAGACGAAATACTTGCCTTTCTAATAATATTTATGCGGGGTAGTTTGGTTCCAGTATTATAGATGGCAGACTGTTCTGCCTGTGCTGAGCTGAGTAAGTTGGCTAATAGCTCACTAGCCATGTAGGTCGGTATAGCTTAAGGGCAAGGTTCTTTCTATTATTTTCTTCTAAGTGCTATCCGCGAGTTTTACCTTACCATAGATTAAAACTCAGCATTTGCATACAAAACCTAAAAATCAAATCATTTTTCTGTAACTCTATTTACTCTTAAAAGCATTTATTGAGGTGTATTAATATTTCAATAAATATAGGTAAACTACTTACAACTTCAAAAGTACACGCAAAAAGCAAAGTTTTAACCCTAAAATATTAAATCAAATCCACTAAAAGTCTTCGCATAAATAATTCAGAAATATTTTGCTCTCCCTGGTAATTTGGATAGCGCCTTAAAAGCCTTTGGCGTGCGATGACCTAACCTGACCTACAGCCTTGAGCAAAGCTTAGGCTGGACTATGAATGTGTTGAATGGAGGTCAGATGAAGTAATTATTAGACCCTAATCTTAATGTCCAGCTGAACTTGGCAGTACTTTGAGGATTTGAAGATATTGCTGAAACATAATTAGGTGCACTTTTTCGGGGTAAGTATAACTACGTATTTTAGATGTTGTTAATCTGCGAAAGACTAGTAAGCAACTCTTGTAAAAAATTAACCTACCATTTCAATGCTGTCAGAATAGATAAGTATAGGCTATGGTTTGTGTTTTCCCAATAATAGTTTTCCTGTACTATCTTGAACATTCCAAAAACGTTCTTTTAAACGAAATTATCATGAGGTTATCTTGGATGTGTTGGCTTTCAATCAAAACAAAATTATATAAAAAAATCCTCAGGTTTTCCTCACATTTTCACACAACGCCATCTAGTTCCAAACTAAGCAGAGCTATATGACTTAATTTGTAATAATAATTTATGAAAACAATATAATCGTCGTTTGCCAGTATGGTATAGTACGTGTATATACCGAGCCTCACTCATTGAGCCTACGAGTACATAAATCAAAATAGAATCTTATTCAACAAAATACCGTCTCTATACGTCGTATGCAATATTAGGTACATCCCAGAAGTTGAAATTTGATTTGTAGGTACGTATTTACTATTGAGAGTCAATATTGAGTTCCAAACTCAATAAGACAAGCAGATGTTACTTGTTTATGTCATAAAGTTGGTGAGCGAGAGTTCAGCAAGATTGAGGACAGTACAAGATATTCTATAGATTTCAAATTTAATGGATTTTACGTTAGGTAATTGTGATAACCTCACCAGTAGCTGTTTCACAAAGGTCTTAGGTTAGATTCCAATTTGCGCATGCGATTCAGCGTTTGTGCGTGTAAAATGAAGTCTCTAATCGTAGATAATATCACGTGTTATCATCTTTGTGTGACAGAACATGAATAATATAAGAGCTTTAAAAAGTTTTACTACAGGGATAAATAATGATTCGGGAAACTAGGCAGAAAATAATTTCTTATAGAGAATAAAAAAAATGGTTTCGCATTACTTTCATTTTTTGGCTGTTATAAGTAAAGTTCAACACTTCAATTATAGACACTTACTATTATTTTAACAACGAATTTGATTGGGACTAAAACGTGTATAGACAAACCATATTTTGTCCACACCATTGTGACAACCATCGGGAGATCAATATGACGTTTTATATTAAATAGATCTAAAGCGGGATTAACCCGATTCACTAAGTACAATTAAAATAAACAAGAACCAATTAACTTTAGATGACCCGTGACCTCGTATGCTAATTTAAAAATATATCTTTTAACACCATCGTCAGCTTTTTGAACGAACGTAAAATAACAAAAACGCATTGTAAGTAATTTATGTAAAGGACACAATTTAAAAGCTATTTGCTTGTTTTAACTAAACATGGAGCGATGACAAGGGATAAAAGGGTGTGACAGATAATTTGTTTATAAAGGATTTATCGGTTTGGATTTTTATACTGAGATATTTAAAGTTAATGACCATCTTATTATTAAGTTCTTTGACTACATGATAAAGCATTTTAAACTGGGTTTGGTGCATGATGACGTCATCCCACGCAAGAAAATTCAATCAATCAACTACCCTATTGCAGTCCATTGCTGGACATAGGCTTCTCCCAACACGCTCCACAGAACTCGGAAAAAATGCAAGAAAATTATTCATAAATAAATATATGAATAAACACGCTAGATAAGTGACCGATGCAGGTTTTGAGTTTTTCACCTACAAACTTGAGACTGAGGGCCAGATTCAGAGACCGCACTTTGTCTTTACTTTAGCAAAGTCTAGTTATTATCTCTGAATTTGAACAACATTAAAGTAATTTTTCGCATGAAAAAGTTTACTTTCATTATTTATTACTACAAAGTAAACTTTTCATGCGAAAAGATTACTTTAATGTTGTTCAAATTCAGAGATAATAACAAGACTTTGCTAAAGTAAAGTCAAAGTGCGGTCTCTGAATCTGGCCCTAACAAAACAGCATAAGTATTAGTTTTCAAAGTTGTATCGTGTATCAGAAAATAAATTAATTAAGTAAAAGGCTCAGTTTTGGGTGCCTTAGCTTTTGCAGACCGAAGATTTCCATTGCTGTTCTTCGTGCTTCTCTTCAAGTAATTAGGTACAAATACGGTTTATTTGTTGAGCACTAGTAAAAAAACATAACAGATTTTACAAAATACTATTTTTACGGGTCTTACTCGCGGTATGTTACTAATATGTTACTAAGTATCTAGGCTAATTAGTATATACTAATTAGCCTAGATACTTAGTAACATAAGTAAGACCCGTAAAAATAGTATTATGTATACAAATCGCGATAATTTAAAATCTATTAGATCTTACAAAAGTTAAAACAGCCTCTCTGGAACTTGCCATTATTTACGTATAAATATTAATAGTAATTATCTACGAAAATGTGAGTAAAAGTACCACATTAATATTGGTTTTAAGTATTTATAGCATAGCTTTTAGGCTAGTTAACATTCCGACATGACAATAACGTCAGATATAAGATTGTAGTGTTATTCAACTCGATGCTCAGTTGTGCAGTGAGTTTTGCACTCTAAATTATTCTGTCAATTGTTACTTAACAGAATTGACTGATTAGCTTCTTAATTGAGTTTAAACGGGTGTAGAACGTCACAGGTTTGGGCAATAAAATTAAAAGTAATACAAATCATAATCCTATAGAAAGTACAGCTAATAGAAATCACTATTCGTCGAATTTTAGAAGCATTCTATGATTCGACGAAACGTATATTATACATTATACTAACGCTATCTCTGTGGCGCAATCGTTATATTACATGGCTGCTACGCAGAGGACTCGGGTTCGATTCCCGCTCAATGCAAATCTTTGTGTGCATGAACATGATTGTTTGCATTGGTCTGAGTGTTTTCTATGTATAATAAGTATGTATTTACAAAAAAAAGTATTTAAGTATGTTTATCCGTTGTCTAGTACCCATAGTACAAGCTCTGCTTAGTTTAGGACTAGATGGCGTTGTGTGAATGTGTGAGGAATATTTATTTATATTTATTATGAAAAAGAAATTTTTTGAAGTCGGGTATTTTCAGTCACTTCGCGCAAACATAGCGCATTCTTAGTTGGCCGAAACAACGAACAAAAACCTAAAGTATATAATGTATATTATTTAATTTTCTAGTTTATATAATATTGCTCGACGCAATTATCGACCAAGAACAAAGTAATCAAACTCTTAGCAGAGCAAAAAAAAAAGTGATGCAATTTAAACTAACTATTTTACTAATTTATTTCAATAACATTCAAGTTTATTGTTCAAAATAAAATTCTCTACCACTTCTTGTAAAAACTATTTCAATTGTCTAAATAACCAAAGCAGATTGTACGGCAGAATAAAAAAGTTATCAATGATTTTAAAAATTGATTTCCGGTCGACCATTCGTTGATATAGATGGATATTGCATCACTTCCGTGGTTTTGTTTGGACGTTTGTTGTTTTTTTTTAATGGTGGAGGGTGGGTCGGCCTATTCGCTGCCGGAAACTAAGCGGTCGTTCACAGATCTGTTATCTAGATAAAAATGTTTGGCAAAAAAATATTATATTTTGCTTTCAAGCTAAAAACATCTCAAGTAATTCTTGCTCTAAATGCTTTTTTTTCTTTTTTGAGAAGGTTGGTAACTTGTATGTGGTGTGTAAGATATAATTAAAAGTAATACAAATCTCCATGAGGTGATAGGGTAAGAATACCATCACCATTCCACCTCTATCACACGTGAAAATGGACTAAGGGGCACTACGTAGATACAATAGAATACAATAAAAGAAAAATATAACATAAAAGTATGCACTCTGCCACTGAAGCAAAACCTATTTATAACATTCAGAAAATCAACCAAAATTTTAAATATCGTTGAATACTCTATTGTTCTACTTCAGAAACAGAACTCTTACAATACCTACAGAAGAAAACAAGGTTAACACACCTAAAAATTAACAAAAGTTAAGTCAAATAATAAAACCTCCTCAGAGATTTGAAACAAGGTCGATTACTTTTTAAGCCGTTTTGTCTAAAGAATCTGTTTTGAGGGCAACACTCTCGTTACAGAGATTGGTTAGCAAAAAACGTGCGAAATTAAAATGCCTACCTAATTACCCCATTTTTCTTAACTCCCCTTCCTTTTCCCATTCAATGTAATACCTGTTCACTAATTTTCCCATTTTGTGGGGAAAAAAATCATTATGCAAAACAAGGGTACTTTGTTCATGTTAAGATGTAGCCGTTTTTATTTTCTAACTTTACTAATGAAAGGTTGGTAATGGCTTATTTCGAGGTTTTGTTAATGTTAATTATCACAATTTGGTATTCATTAACATTTATATCTGTAACTTCTGTTATAATAACAGCTGGTTCTGACTTCTAATAACCTCGTTGATAATAATCTCATCATGTTTTATGTATGCTTGAATGTAAGATCAAACACCAATAGTTTTTTTACTTACTTTACACGATGGTACGTGGCAATCGCCACCCATGTATATCAGCAATTGCAGACCACACAGTCAAGCCACTATTAAACCTACTGTGTTTATGGTATATTTATTTTTTGTATCTAGCTTGGTAGTTTCAAATATTCTTTTGAGCCTTGATGTATCCGATAAATGTTTATCGGGTATTACAGAACCCAGTAGCCAGTTAATTAAGTAAACTAAGTAGACCATGTACTCGTACTATAGGTACAAGAGAACTGATTGATACTATCTTTGGTTTGTATGTTTCTAGCAAGCTATTGTACCTAATTTTTTAATTTATGTATTTTAAATAATATATTTTTGACATAATAATTCTTTTTACGTCGCCACTTACAGCCATTTTCTTTATTTAAATAAAGGCTACCATATTTTGTTACATTTCTAAATTATTTACCCTCCAACCCAAATAAAAAGTATAGTAAAATTATACAGGCACGACGCATAAAGGTGGGTCCAACCCCGGTGCAATAGCCATAGATTAAAGTAACAACCTTCCGCAGATTGCACGGGTCATAACAGATAAACGTCGGTTGTAATTCAAGTCCCCTTCTCTTCAAAACTACGACGTCCCTTGTGTAAAAGTTTGTCACAGAGTAGTTTGTAGATATGACAATAAATAAATAATCCTCACATATTCACACAACGTCATCTAGTCCCAAACTAAGCAGAGCTTGTACCTACTATGGGTACTAGACAACGGATAAACATACTTTAACACTTTTTTTAACAATGTTGATAATTTGGCAACACTATGCCAACTATTCATAAAGTGAGCAAGCTTTTTATATTTTACCTACAGAGTCCCTACTTTAAGTTGTGTGCTACAGACCGAATAATCTATGTCTATGTAAGTAGGTATAGGTATAAAAGATACTCAGTTATTGTATATGTATCCTATATGGGCCGGTCTACATAACTTTTATTTACATAAACTTAGAAAAACCGTTTAGTTAACGTTGTTTACGTTATAGGAAAGAAATACACAAATAATTTACTCGACTTGATTCTCGATTCAAACCGTAAAATATTAAAATATGTTTGAGCCATCTGCAAATGACCGCTTGGAGTCTTAAAGCCCTTTGTGTTATTTGTCTAAGTTCCATTGACGTTGGAACTATGCGGAAATTGTGTTTTATAAAAGAAATAAATGAAAAAAATAATATTTAAATTTACTCAAGATCACAACTCACGGGGTGTTATTTTTCAGTTGACAAACAATACTAATAGCATTGTCAAATAAAACCGAATTCCTCTTCTACTAGAGTCGGTTAAAACAAGAAAAGGTCCTAAAAAGAACCCTTGAGGAACTATAAAATATAAATAAATATTCCTTACACATTCACACAACGCCATCTAGTCCTAACCTAAGCAAAGCTTGTACTATGGGCACTAGACCACGGATAAACATACTTAAATACTTTTTTTTTAAATACATACATATTATACATAGAAAACACCCAGACCAATGCAAACAATCATGTTCATGCACACAAAGTTTTGCATTGAGCGGGAATCGAACCCGAGACCTCTGCGTAGCAGTCATGTTATATAACCACTACGCCACAGAGGTCATCACTATGCTTATAAGTACCTACTTTACTCTATGTTTTTCAAATTTTACAGAATGCCTACATTTGATTTTGAAAATCATTTAATAATAAATTACAATTTAATTACGGTTGCATTTAATACTTTAAGTTATTTTATATAATAAAATATAAAATCGAAATGGCTCAAATGTTAAGGATAAGTACTTAAATATAATTGAATTTTAAAAGCGAGAGGTAGCCTCCATTAACCTTTGACTTTTAACCTTAAAATTTTAGTACTGGTGATTTTGTACGCATATTCAATTATATACTTATAAAGGTTTACCAAAAAGTGAACTCTTGGGGTCAACTTTTGACTTTTGTTAAAAACTTCTAAACCGTTGCTATTACATCATCATAACAGCCTATTAATGTCCCACTGTAGGGACGGGCCTCCTCCCGTGACAAAGGGATACTTGGCCTACTAATACCACGCTGGCCAAACGGATTGGTATACTTAGGGTTCAATTTCAAGTTTTCCTTCTTTTTATTTCGTAAAAATAATATTTACGGACAGTCCCTTAGCTATAATATAAATATTTTATATTGTATATTTATGTATTTTGTGGCATATTATAAGCAATTGAATGTAGAACTTAGTAGGAATACCGACAGGCTACCAGTTGGATGTCGTAAGTTAGATCTCCGAATTCCGAATCGAATTTATAGTATGTATGATAATAAATTTATTTTCTTAAACTTACAAATTCTCACAAAGCAGACTTTGGGGTGGAAAAGAAGGAATACTTAAAATTAAACCCTAAACCAATCTGTCTCGCCAGCGTGGTATTAGTAGGCCAAGTATTCGTCCGTCACGGGACGAGGCCCGTCCCTGCAGTGGGACATTAATGGGCTGATATAAGACTTTAAAGCAGCAGCACTGGATGATTACTTACTTTATTATACACCAAGGATCAGAAGTGTTTTAATATTCCTCCTACTACTATAATAAATCGTAGTCATTCCGATATTCGACTTATAGACCAATAAACCGAATATCTTCCACATAAATTTCTACTGAGAATAAATACTACGCCACTAAAGAGAACATTATTATCGAAAACCTCAAAATTCCTAGGAAACGTGACGCTCTAGAACATTCTTCAATAAACGAAATCCGTCTCAAGTAAAATTGAATGATTTTCCACTGCATCTTAACACTAAAATATCTTAAGAAAAATTTATTTATCTCTAAGAATTTCCCCAGTACTCATAAGTTGAGAAGAACCACCCTGTCATTACTTACGTCCGTACATATTGCTGCACGTGATCTCAATTGAAAATGGACCAGACGCCAATTGGAGCATACACCTCAGTTAAACGTTTCGAAAAATAAATGAAATAGGAATACCTTACTTGGGACTGCACAAGTGTTTTGTGGGTAATTGAAAAAATATTAAAAGACACCAAGCAATCGAGGCCTGTGCTGCGGAGACTTTTATAGTCATGAAATTTATGGACACAGCATAGATCTAGGCGTAGATCCAGGCACAATCATTAGAAGATCGCACCGATTTACTCATGACACGATAGTGCCATGATGCTAGAAGTTCTTAAGTCCGTCAGGGATTTCCACACGTACAACAAATAATCCTCAATCCTCACATAACGTCCCAAACTAAGCAGAGCTTGTACTATGGGTACTAGACAACGGATAAACATACTTAAATATTTTAATATTATACATAGAAACAGATCAATGCAAACAATCATATTCATGCACACAAAGATTTGCATGGAGCGGGAGTCGAACCCGAGACTTTTGCGTAGCTGTCATGTTACATAACCACTACGCCACAGAGGTCGTCAAAAATAAATAAAAGACATACATGTGGAAAAGCGTAAAGCTTACCATCAGGCAAGTAACTTGTCTTCCTTCTCAACATGACATGTTTGTAAAAAAAATCTTTTTATATTTGTTATGTTTATATGCACAAGATAAAAGTTGGAACATCCAAAAACAATAATAATAAACAATCTCGAGTCATTTAATGACACGGACAAGTACAAAACTTCACTTTCAGAACTTGTAGGCATTAAAATAACACTCTACTTAATGGGCCTTTTCAATAGGGTTGCCAACATTTAATAAAATAAATTACATTATTTTATGTATGAAACAAATTACATTATTATAAGTATGAAACAATAAATTACATTATTATAAGTACGATAACATTTCTAAATTGTAAGTAACATAGTGACCGAGATAAATTGGCCTACTAATACCACTATTACTATTAACTAGACGAATTGGTTTCATGTCCGCGTTTTCTCTTTATTTTTAAACAGATAATAGTTACTGTTGTGAACTTAACCTAATTAAGCTATAACGAACTCCCGGTATGTGACTGGTGGTAACACTATGTATTATTTTTCCGTCAAGATCATACAAAGTTGTATACTTACTTCCCGTACATTTTTCAATAATATTTATTTTTCTTTATAATCTCCCACGTTGCTACGACTTCCATTATGTCGCTGAATTTAATTGAATGTGTAAATAGGAAATTTAACATTAGTTGACTCATGTTCGCTTTGTTTTTTAACAAATAAATATTATCCACAGCTGCACATCAATATCCTATTTCCTCAGTGACCGAGGCAGCGTAAGCCACGAATACAACGGTCTAGAAGGACTAAGGAGTAATATAGGATTTAATGTCAAGTTTTTCGTCTTTTGTAACTATCCCGTTTCTATGGTTTTTACCATGACTTCATATTTATCAACGGTCATCATTATACCGTCAAAACAATTATAAAATAAAACAAAATAAATAACACCAGCATGTCAATTCTCGTACCTTAAAATCGTTAAAAATTCGGTTAACTAACTTTTAGTTCGAAGATGTGCAACACATGCTGATGGATTGTGTCAGGAATCAATGTGAGAGGCAGAATGTAATCGATGAATTTCAGCTGAACATTATGGATGTAGGACTAGCTCAAACTATTTTAGCAGCGCCAATATCGAACCTTGCAAGAAGATTTTGCCAACTAGTATATTTCATCGATTAGATTTTGTCCTCTCAAAAAGACTGAGATTGTGTAAGATACGACGGGGTTGACGTATCCTCATGGATAAAAACCCCAAATTAAATTTGAATTAAAAAAAAAAAAAAAAAAAACTTTTAGTTGTCAAATTGTCACACTCTAAATAAAACTTTAACACGACCACAAACGATTACAAGTGCAATAGCAAAAACAAGACAATTTGACAACTAAAAGTTAACTTAACCGAATTTTTAATGATTTCAAGGTACGAGAATTGACATGCAGTTAAAACAAAAATGCACTTTTGGTGACAACCCTGTTTTAGCGCAATTTTGTATAGGCCAACAAACGAAATAATGTTAATGCATATTCAAATCTGAACGCTCCTTTTTATTAGACATACATAGGAAAATATGTAAGGTTATGTTTTTAGCTAAATATTTTAAGCTCGGGTTTTGCTTTAACCCCTTAACTTCTACCCTTATGTGATATATTTTATGATACGCAAAGATAAAATTTGAATAGGAAATTCAGTTTGCTTTAAATCGTTTGTGGTATCGAGATAAGCAGTTATTTATTACTTAGCTGTTAGAAATTATATAGTATACCGAAACATTGAGCGGTTATAGAGCAGCTACACGCGGCTTCTACACGTTTCTGTACTTAGATACAGTGCAAAAAGCGTAAGGGCAGGCCTAGTGCCTATGGCACATTATCCATACCTATTTCAGGCCCCAGTCCTTCACAGATTGTATTCCACACCTAACCTAGTCTAGCCTAAGTTTTATAAATTGGAATTTATGGTAATATTTTTGAATTCTTATATTTGTGAAGAAAATAACTGATTTGTAAAGAAATAAATGATTTTTGTTGCTCTTTAATTAAGCCAAAACAAAATTATTCATTCCTTTATAATTTTCCATTAACAGGTCATAATTAGCAATTTCTCCAAGCCCGCTAATCTACCTCTAAGCAGTACCTAGTGTGTACCACTGTAAAGTACTATTCACGTAAGTGTAAGTTAAATAGCTATACTCCATTTGTTTAGGGATTTAACTAAAGGTAAACAAAAAAAATGACAAGTCACGGATGGCGAGTGTGGAAATCCGACCGTTTGAAATAACTGTCAAAATTGTTGCCGCGCTATCATGCCAGCTTACTTTTCAATTTAGTCAAGTTTCCAGCTACTGTTTACCTTTACTTAGTTAAATACCTAAACAAGGAGTATAGTGAAATAGGGCTATCTAATCATACTGAAATAATACTTAATACATTTATATGCAAATTAGCCAATCAATAAAGCTTTTACGCAGGTTTTTAGCTCCATTTTAATTTGCTTACATATTCAGACGTATGCTAATAACCTGTCATTAAAATCACAGCACGAAAAGGTTTCTCCAGTAAAAAAGTGAAAAGAATTTAACTGGTGTTACCGTTTTGTTGAACGATCGTTTTAGAGCACTCAGAAGCACAGTGAAAGACATTATCCACACGTTCGTAGCGTAATGACCCTTCAAGGGCGGGGGATGAAACCGGGGGATGAAACCGGGGGATGGAATGAATTGCATCTTTCTAAATTATCTTTTTAAACGGTCTGTTACACTGATTTTATTATTACGAATTTGTGGTAGAATTCCTTTTTATGTGCTGGCAATTTTCGCGAATGCATTTCCTGTTACGGATGGTATTTATGCCACTTGAGCTTTTTTGTAGCGTTTAAAATGTTTTCAAGCATTTTGGTTATCTAGGTGAGCTTAATATTGTCGTAAATCTTTCATTATACATAGTGATAATATTAGCACATCATCATAACAGCCCATTAATGTGCCACTGCAGGGACGCGCCTCCTCCCGTGACGGAGGGATACTTGACCTACTAATACCACGCTGGCCAAACGAATTGGTACAGGGTTTAATTTCAAGTTTTCCTTCTTTTTATTACGCAAAGATAATATTCACGGATAGTCCCTTAGTCGGTTTTTACGACACCCATGGGATGAGATGGGGTGGTGACACACTGTATTCTTACTCCGTCACCACACGGAGATGCATTAGCACAAGGGGGTTGTATTACGTAATACGATGCACAGACGTGTTACCAACTCATACAGATTCTTGCTAGAGAATTCTACTACTAACCGTAATCATCAAAGCTTCCAAGGTTTACCAAAAAATAACTACTTATCAACAAAAAAAAATTAAAATCAGATTAGTTCAAAATTGAAAACTATTGAACTACCCAAAAAAGTTATAGGTAATTGCCAACAACGTGAAAATACAAATTCAATTTGTTAAGCGCTATTTTCATTCACCGCAAACTGTCAAATTTGAACATGTCAATGTCATCGAGATATTAATTTAAAATGACTATCATTTTATCGGAATATTACAAAATATGGCTTAAAGTAATTAAAATAAATTTATCATGGAATAAACATTATTTATTTATATTATGGCGTAATCCAGATTGTCATTTAATGGAATTTGTTAATTAACCGACTCCAAAAAAGAGGAAAGCTGATGAATTTTTTTGTATAAAGATATTTTGTTTATTATTTCTGCGTCATTTTGTATACCTACCTATTCTTATCTGTAATCTAAAGATTTTAATATTCCAATCGACAGTAAATAAATAATTATAATATTGATTTTATCCATAATATGGATAAAATCAATAGTTTAATAATTATTAATATATTATATTAATAATTATTAAACGACTAACGTTGCGTTATTAGAACTATCATTCACTCTATTCTCACGGATGAAATTATTTGTCGCATTATGACTTACCAATTAAATTATTTAATTGATCTGAGAATTAGCTGAGGTTGTTGTTCTATGTATCCTGTAAAAAAAAAAATATAAATGGCACTGTAAAGCAGGTTAGTACTAACACAAAGGAAAAAGGACAGGGGCACATGCGGAATTGCGCACAATGCCCCATCAGCTAAAGACTGCACGTCACTAATCACACAAAAGCTTCACTAATCTTGTCTGAATAATTCCGTCTACTAACACATGAAATCCCTTAATGAGAACAAAATGGTTTGAAAATGCACTTAGCGACATAATCGATGCAAATCGCAATCGTTCGCCGTCATCTGCGCTCTCGTAATCTGATTATGCGGAACCTGTCCGGACAATTGGTATTCGAACTGATCGGGGAGAATGTTCAGTAGGTGAAGTTTGACTAGGATGTGTGCGAGTGGATGAAGAGGTGTTTGATTTTTATTTTTTTGATGTCCTGTAATATATGGCCTAACTACGACCTCAAACTGATTAAACGAATGTTTGGGTTAATTAGTAGGCGTGAGCGTGAATTGATCATGATGATGAGACATAGTATCTATAAAATGTTTAGTTTGTAATAAGGTATTTGATTAAAATCAAAACAGTTAATTGCAAAAACTTGTAAACTTTGACTAGTTTAATTTAGCTTAGGCTACTGACGTTTACAACGCATTTTGATATGGTGTCCGTCATTTTGTGTACTACTAGTTTTTTTTCTTTTCTTTCAAGAACAACATTCTGTTTGATCTGCTTTCCGGAAAAACCTTGGTAGTTAAGCTAATTAAGAATTACGATGTCAGCTGCAGGCAGCAAGTTCCTTGGATATAAATCAACAAATAAAAAAACTGTAAGTTACTCTGGAAGGAAGAAAGATGGTTTGAGTTGGTTGTCGCATCTACTGGTGTGCCCTTTGTGCCCTGAGCGGTGTACGATGGCTGATCTTTATGCGGCCACTCCAAATGCCATTTAAGTGGCCACTCACTATTTATTATTATTCAAAAACTGTTTGAGTTCACGACCATTGACACGAGAGAAGAAGAAGGTGTCACTGTGTAGTGTGTCTTTCCTGAAAGCCGATTAAGAGAAAAAGATTTTTGTCTTAAAAAATAAAAAGAACAGAAAGTTTCCCGAAGTCCAACTCCAAGAACTAGTAAATTCTTTATAAAACTAGATGCCTATAGAGGAAGGCTATCCCTGAAGCATATCAATAAGAGTTAAAATCACAGAAATTAATTGAACTTCTGAACTAAATGATAGTATTTACGTAATATTTCACACGTAACAGATCATTATCTGATTATGTTAATGACAACGATTCTAAACTTAATTGTTTCCGCTTGTGTTCTGTGCGTTGATCAAAATTGTGGTGAGGCGACAGCCAAGTGTTTACATTGTTTTTATATTATTACTGTATTTTAATGTTGTCAGATATGATTGTCTGAATACAATGAAAGAGGCAATAATTTTTAAAGCAGTATTATTATATCTGTGACGTGATTATCCGTGTGGTGACGGAGTAAGAATACAATATGTCACCACCCCATCTCATCCCATGGGTGTCGTAAAAACCGACTAAGGAACTATCTAAGAATATTACCTTTAATAGAGAGAAGGAAAACTTGAAATTAAACCCTATACCAATCCGTCTGGCCAGCGTGGTAATAGTAGGCCAAGTATCTCTCCGTCACGTAAGGAAGCCCGTCCCTGCAGTGGGACATTAAAGGGCTGTTAATACCGGAATACTTGGCCTACTAATACCACGCTGGCCAGACTATTCTACTATTAGTTGATACCGCAACTTTATTCGCAACAAAGGCTATTTAAAAATTATCTTGAATGATCTAATTTGGAGTTATTCCCTTCAATCAAAACATCTTTAAACTTAGCGTTTCAACATATCAAACGAAGTTGCTCCACATTTATAGCATGTCCTCATTACTGGCTTGTTTGGTTCATCATCATCATATCAGCCAATCGACGTCCACTGCTGGACATAGTCTCCTCCAAGTATTGCCACCTTGTCCAGTCCTGCTTGTTTGGTTAACAAAAAGTAAATATAACTTTGGTCTTCATGTAAGCTAAGATGGTTTGTTGATTTCAATTGCTTAGACTGCAATTTCATTGGTTTTAGACGAAAAACGTATTCATGCTGTCTATTATATTCCATTATCCTACTTCCGTCACCCATCTGCCTAGGAACTATCTCCGGCCTAGTACGTATCATCGTGCCAAGTATCTCATTGCACCTTTAACCGTTCATCGTGACAGTAATACCGTAAAGTAATATCCAGACATGGGAAAGTTTTCAAATCAAGACATAAAAATTCAAAATCGTTAAAGTTGAAAAGTTTTCAAATGGTTATAAAGAAAGGTTTTTTGAAAATTTTCTTTGAATACTTTATTAGTTTAAAACTGGCACAGCTGTGACCACACGTCGCCTAAGTTAGTTATAACTTATTTCATACAATAATTCGTGGTTCAACTATAATTTTATTAAAACAGTAGAGATTAAATTACGTGTTTACTCGGCTGCAATACATATTATTAGCGTTTTAGTTATCATTTAAATATGTATCATTTTGTCCAGGTATACTTATATATATTTAGTACAAGCGACCCGCCCCGGCTTCGCACGGCCACCTACAACAGAATGTCCTTAAACAACGTAAAAGTAATTTACATATAAACCTTCCTCTTAAATCACTCTATCTATTAAAAAAAGCGCATCAAAATCCGTTGCGTAGTAGAGATACATTACCTACACATTCTTATTTTCCTCTTTCATTCCATTCAATGGTTGTCCATAAGAATTTTTCTTAAATTATATGACCATCATACCGCAGCATAACCAAATTACGTGTCTCCTAGTATTTGTCGTACAAAAAAGTTTAAATAAATAGTTCTCTAAAACATTCTATACTCTACGGATATTCCTAAAACCTAATACACATAACGCACTTTGCTTCGCAACAAATTGGATATGTGACCGAATGAAATCAGTCTTGGAGCATAATTTAAAATTCGAATCACGATCAAGCACGTTCGTTCGTTCCCTCGTCAAACGACGACGTTTTCCGAACGCACTCGGGACGCACTTCGCCTTTCGGTTATTGGTCCACACTTGACATTTGACAGTTAAATTCTGGAGGCAATGGAACTCTGTTGAATTTAAATTTAAGGAGTTTTGTTATGGATGTGCCGTTTGATCAATTCTTTGCTTTTTATGTTTGTTTAAAAGTAATGAAGAAAGGTTTTCTTCGACCTTTTCTCCGGCAACCATGCGATCAGGCGGCAAAAAAAAACAAATACTTAAGTAGGATACAACTGATACGCAAAAGTCTCTAAAATTATACATTGTATTCATAATATAAATAAAAAATTGTTCTAACTTAATTAGTTTATAAGCAAATTTTTCATGCCCATGTAATGGCAAAACATGGAGGACTTATTATACTTTAATCACCAATGTACTTACCTATGTTTGCAAAGGATTAAATTAATATGAATATAAGCTACTTGAAATACTTATTATTAAGCAGTCCTGGTAATCCTGCAGGTACTTATTAAAAAAAGATGAAATAGGTTTATACATACGAGAACATTGATTCAAAAGTAATGCCATAAGACAGGATAAGGATAGAAAGAAACAAATTTATGTCACCTACTAACACAAAAATAGCAACAAAAAAATCACATCCCCATTTCACTTTATATTCAAACAATAGCAAACAGAAAATCAACACTTCACATCAAAACTTTTACATTGAAACTTTTTGGGTTGGAATGTAAATTTTTTGCAATTTTTTTTCCCTAAAAACAAGGTGACCCATACATCGGGTGATACGAGGGTATCGTACGTGAGCAAATCCGGGTCGGAAAGTAGTAAATTTTCTAACACACCCGTATGTATAATGATGAGTTATTTTATATGTAACGATACGATTTTAATGTAAAATGAAGTACAGTAAAATGAAGTTTGGTTTTTTTGTTGTTATAGGACAAATGACTACTGAACCTGATGGAAATCGAGAATACCATACGAAAATATATGCAATGGATTGTACCAATGTTTAATTTTTATTCGAGACGTGTGAATGCAAATCAAGCAGCTAATCGACGTCCACTGCTAGACATAGACCTCCTCCAAGTATTGCCACCTTGTGCGGCCCTGTGCCTCCCTCATCCATCAAGGTATATGTTGTTTGGTAGTTTCTATTAATAATGACTATTTAGTAAGTGATTGGCTCAAGATAGCCAGTACATCCTATATGCGACGGAATACAGCGCATTTTAGCTCCACCTTGTCTTTTGCTAACGAAAAAAGAGTTTTTAGCCCCAGGCCTGGCTCAAGATGGCATTCAACCTAATTTATAAACCATGACAATTATGAGTGGTGAAAAACCACGAGTTTTAGCCACAATCATGATTCTTTTAGAGATTAAACAGACGGTTAAGGGTCGTAGCAGATATATCGTAACGTAAACGGATTGGCATCGCCTCGCCATTTTCTTCGGTGTCAAACGTCAAAAATCCGATTACGTTACGATTCCGATTAGTGTGCGTTGCAGTAAGGAGTTTTATACAAATAATACTGAACGGCTCGAGTTGATACGGTGCCGATCCGTTTACGTTACGTTATATTATGTACTACGACCATAAAAGATATTTCTTAAAAAAATCGTAACAATCAATTTACAATTTCTCACATAATCGTAACGATGTCGTTACGTCATGTCTTATAAAACAGTAAAACAAAAAGGTTATCCTCCACGTATTTGCACAACCCTTGATAAAAAGTATGTATGAAATAAAAAAAACAACGGAAACCTGACGCGTGAATAACAGGGATTACTGTGTAATTAGTGACACAAAATGTCCGCTAAAATTCATAATACGAGTGTAAATTTGTGAATAAATAAACGTTTTGAATATAATTTACATGATTTTATTATTATTTTAGGAAAATGCTGTAATTTTAGAATTGGTAAAACATGACTTGGGTACTGAGTAAAGGAAATTAAAACCACTCTTACCTAGGGCTTAAAGTGTATCAATAAGATAGATTCCTTGAAGGAATAAAATTTGAATTATTTTATTTACAATCACTCTGTATAAAGACCCATTATCAACTGCACCGTGTGGTGACGGAGTAAAGAATACAATATATCATCATCCCATCTCATCCCATGGGTGTCGTAGAAACCGACTAAGGGACTAACCGTAAATAATTATTATCTTTACGAAGCAAAGAGAAGGAAAACTAGAAATTAAACCCTATACCAAGCCAAGTATCCCTCCGTCCCTCCGTCACGGGAGGAGGCCCCAATATCCCACTGCAGGGACGCAGTGGGATATTTTATTATGATAAATTAAGATGATCAACTGCACACATGACCTTCTACAAGTACTCTGTCTGCAGCCTACCTCATCCATGGGTTCAAACATTACCATTTTACTTTTTTAAAGCTGTTGTCTATGCCTTATTGATGGGTTCTCAGAATTTGTGTTTACCTCGTACGGGGGCTAACGAACCTGCGTGTTCGGTTACCGTTTTATCTTAACATCCATCACGTTTTCGTGCAAAGTCCTACTTGTTAAGTTTATATTATTTACAATAATAGTAATTTAACGAATTCAGTTAACTTTTCTGTCCTTGTTATAAAATATTATGTATTTGTATTTCTACTGTACCTAAATTAATTGTTACTCTAAGATAAAAGAGGCTGGTCTCCACGACACAGGGAATCCTAGTGTGGAGACCAGAGATGTATCTCAATTATGTAATACTGTTTTTTGAAAAATAAAGATATATTATTATTATTATTCTGTTTATTTACATTTTTCAATATAAATATGAAAATTAAAACATTTAAAAATATAAAAAGGTAGACCCACCAGTATCGGGTACAGGGACCAAGCTACTGATGGTTAGGGCTCCAGAGATAGGAACCTACGTGTCTTATATTATTATTATAATTTACCGTAAAAAATATTAAAAAAGAAGTTAATTTTAAAATGCCAGTAATATTTCAAAATGTTTCAGCGGCACATAAAAGTCCTCACGGAACATATTAAAAGCTGCCAGAACCACGACGTCGGGTGCACAGGACAGCCGCTCACAAGTATAACTACTTTTAATTGTTCCTCAAACCCGGTATCACAGGATATTGCCCTCATTTATAGCTGAGTAGTTATAGAAGCTTTACTTCAATTTCATTCGTGAAATGTTTTATTGTAAATTTATTTTTGACGACCTCTGTAGCGTAGTGGTTATTTAACATGACTGCTACGCTGAGGTCTCGGGTTCGATTCCCGCTCAATGCAAATCTTTATGTGCATGAACATAATTGTTTGCATTGGTCTGAGTGTTTCTTTGTATATATGTATGTATTTACAAAAACAAAATTATTTATGTATGTTTATCCGTTGTGTAGTACCCATAGTACAAGCTCTGCTTAGTTTGGGACTAGATGACGTTGTGTGAGGATTATTTATTTACAAAAAATAGTAATTTTTAACCAATTTACCGTAAAACATATTAGAAAAGAAGTTAATTTTAAAATGCCAGAAATATTTCAAAATGTTTCAGCGTCACATAAAAGTCCTCACGGAACATATTAAAAGCTGCTAGAACCACGACGTCGGGTGCACAGGACAGCCGCTCACAAGTATAACTACTTTTAATTGTTCCTCAAACCCGGTATCACAGGATATTGCCCTCATTTATAGCTGAGTAGTTATAGAAGCTTTACTTCAATTTCATTCGTGAAATGTTTTATTGTAAATTTATTTTTGACGACCTCTGTAGCGTAGTGGTTATTTAACATGACTGCTACGCTGAGGTCTCGGGTTCGATTCCCGCTCAATGCAAATCTTTATGTGCATGAACATAATTGTTTGCATTGGTCTGAGTGTTTCTTTGTATATATGTATGTATTTACAAAAACAAAATTATTTATGTATGTTTATCCGTTGTGTAGTACCCATAGTACAAGCTCTGCTTAGTTTGGGACTAGATGACGTTGTGTGAGGATTATTTATTTACAAAAAATAGTAATTTTTAACGAATTTACCGTAAAACATATTAGAAAAGAAGTTAATTTTAAAATGCCAGTAATATTTCAAAATGTTTCAGCGTCACATAAAAGTCCTCACGGAACATATTAAAAACTGCTAGAACCACGACGTCGAGTGCACAGGACAGCCGCTCACAAGTATAACTACTTTTAATTGTTCCTGAAACCCGGTATCACAGGATATTGCCCTCATTTATAGCTGAGTAGTTATAGAACCTTTACTTCAATTTCATTCGTGAAATGTTTTATTGGTAGAAAATTGAATTTGATTGTAAAATCTTAACTTTATTTGTTTTTATACTAGCTGATGCTAGCGGTTTTACACGCGTGGTATAGACAGCCTAAATATTGTTCTACACCCTAAACTATCTATGGTCCAAATTTCATCAAAATCCGTTCAGTTGTTTTTGCATGAAAGAGTAACAGAGTTCCATCCATCCTCACAAATTTTCGCATTTATAATATAAGTAAGAAGGATTTATATATTAGCTGATGGATGGTTGGATGGAATTTTTTGGCTTAGTTTGGTGGTGTAGGGGTCGCAGTATTTGTCAGCTGTTTTAAGGTTACTGATTCGATTCCGATACAGGATTATTAGCGCGATACACCAATTGTTATCCTGAGTCTGTATTCCAAAATTATTTTTTGCCAATCTGTCTGCAATGTAGGGCATTTTTAAATTCAAATAGGCGATTTACGTTTTTATCAATGGTTAACCCTTTCTCTGTCTTGTGTATCACATACTAGCTGACCCATGTCCACTTCGTTGGGCGGCGAAAAAAACGTGTCCCTTTTTTAAACCTATTTCATTAATGCTTCACTCCTATTGTTCATAGCGTGATACTATATTATAGCATATAACACTCCCCGATAAATGGACTATTTAACACAGAAAGTATTTTGAAAATCGGTTCATTAGATCCAGAGATTACCCCCTACAACGTCACAAACTCAAAAACTTTCCCTCTTCATAATAATAATATTAGTATAGATATAGATTATGATACATTTCCATTGTTTTATAACTATGTCTACTGGTAAGACAGACAAAATTAAGAAAGCTTGAACGATGAGCATTCTGCTCATCATGTTACCTGTTATTTGACATATACGTAGCTTAATACTGCACAGCTTGTAATTAAATCTGGTATCATGTACTATGCGGGTCTGAGATTTTCTGGTGTTAATTATCGAGCGGTTAAGCATTTCTGACCTTCATATTATTGGAATCAATTATAGCTCACACAGACCCCTATACCTATATGCCTAAATCCGTAGTGCCTTATCATTCTAAATAGATGTAAACGTAATTTTTCCAATTATTCTGATAAATTTCATCAGCTTATAACAGTTTTACAGCTGTTTGCATATTCTACCTCATTGGATTGTTCAAATAATTTGTATTGCGTTAGAACTTGAACACGCAACCTAGTGCATGTCAGATGGATTTACGACCAGCTTTCCAACAGAGATAACACACTTTGTTTTTAGTCCAAATATTTGACGGGCTCTGTAGCGTAGCGGTTATACCACATGACTGCTACGCAGAGGTCTCGGGTTCGATTCCCGCTCAATGCAAATATTTGTGTGCATGAACATGATTGTTTGCATTGGTCTGAGTGTTTTCTATGTATAATATTATTATGTATGTATTTACAAAAAAATATGTATTTAAGTATGTTTATCCGTTGTCTAGTATCCATAGTACAAGCTCTGCTTAGTTTGGGACTAGATGGCGTTGTGTGAATGTGTGAGAAATATTTGAGAAAAAATATTTAATTAAATTAACTATATTATATTTCAATAAACAGCGAAAACTCACTTTCCGTTTCCGCAAGTAAAATAGAAATATGGAACTAGCTTGAACTCGTATTGAGTTTGAAATTGTATTGCAAGTGAGCCATTAACGGCATAAATGACTGTCACCTGTGTATGTTAAGTGTTTTTATATCAAAAATATGTTACATACGGCTTTGATAAATTGGAAACTTACAATTTTCAGAGTTTTTATCAATACTATACTAAGTAATGTATAATCTTTTTACGATTTGCGAGCATACAGGATGAATATCTGAAAAACTGAACAGATTGGTATTTTGGATCATTTTTTAAAGTAATTGATAATTTTTGCTTATGACTATCGAGTAAACAGTGAGTATATGAGAAAGGCAAAAATAAGTTTAGGAGAAAAACAAATAGTACGTTTTAAAAAGGAATACATCCTTATCATGTACCCTATTTAATAACATTTCGTTCTGCAATATTTTTCAGACTTAAACTATATAATATTGTCTACGTTTTATAGAGAATTAGTAAGAGTGTTATAAAGGTCAGCAACGCATCTGTGATTCCTCAGGTGTGCCGGGTGTCCATGGGCGGCGTTGATCACTTATCATCAGGTGACCTGCAGGCTCGTTTGCCTCCCATTACATAAAAAAAATATCTTGAAATATTTTCTCTCACTCGACTCTTATAACCCATGGGATAACACAGCTGCACAGTTCATAACATAACAGCTCTCTTACTCCATTCATTATTAGCTCTGCTTAGTTTAGGACTAGATGGCGTTGTGTGAATGTGTGACGAATATTTATATTTATTTATATGTATCATTAAGCGGACTTATTCACACGTTGTTACTAATATTATCATCGTTGAAGTTCGTGTGTATCTCGGCTATTTTCGCAATTCCTCAGCTAGTTGAGAAGTCAGTTGCCGCTGAACAATCTGCACTTTCTACAAAACTTTTTCTCTATGTGAGACTTTCAACGCCTCCGTGTTTTGTTTAATTTTGTAGTGAATTGCCTCAGCTTTTACTAAACGACTTATTAAATGTTTATGCTTAAGAAAGTCTGTTGAATTTGATTAATTTTATTGAAGTAACTTATTTTTATAGTATTGTTTGTGACTACAACAAGAAGCCATCTATGGCAGTGTGTACCATCGATTTGTTAGCTTAATCCACCCCCCATTTAAGTGTGCAAATGTTACTGTGTTTAAATCGACCGCATCCAATGTGATACGGTTGGGCTAAATAGGTTAAGTAGACACTCGAAACATTCAGGCTCATGACAATAACATAATTTATGTATTGTAGAAGCAAATTATTCTACGTCGAATTCAGTTTCAGTTTCAGTTTCTTTATTTTTCAACATAATGTTACAAAATAACAGCTTATTGACGTCAGTTTAAAACTACTTAGTCTAAGTTTACATATTAAAAGTTTTCCAAACTTTACCACCGCTTCCAAGGCGCTAGTAGAGAAGAAGCGGCGTAACAAACTCTAAAGCAGCATTTTTTAGACGTCTCTATAATTTTACAACAATTTTGTAACTGTAACAAAGCGCTGCAACCATTGTATACCATATAAAAACTAAGGATTGCACTAAAGGATCAATATACATTTTTAAATATCTTAAACTAGAAGATTCGTCCTGTAGGTAGTACACAAAAGTGGGAGCACCAAATCACATTTATAAAGTTTTCTAGTAATAAAAACGTCTCTCAACTAAATTATCCCCTAGATAAATAAGTGGTGTACCAAAAATGAAAATTACTTAATGTCAGGGTCGACCAGTCACCCCAAGTAGCACCCGTTCACGAGTATAACGCAAAGGCCAGCCATCAACCCCCTCGCCATATCGTAGGGAAGGGATTGACCCGGCCTCCACGCCACCACAAACAATGACATTATAGTGAGCATGACAAGTCCTGACAATAGTAATAGATGAAAAATAAATACAATTTGGGGAAACACAAATAGCAGAGGGACGCCCTTACCTAACATCGACCAAAGTAAATTTCTGCGAGTCCTAACTCTTAAATCAAATGTGGACGAGTGTACATTTGTTTGTGTAAAATTGAAATAAGTATATAAACAAAACATTAAGTTAAAATATCATACGAAAAAAAACGTATTGTAATGTACCTAATACAACTTATGCCATTATTATTAATGGCACATTATGGGCGACCTGCACCAAGCCAAACACTCTTATCTTTAAGGTAATCGTCTGTCCTGTAGTATGCTTTTTTACATAAAGTGGTCTTAACATAGGTTTTAAATTTATTGTCAGGCATACCAAGGACCGACTCAGGCAGCTTATTATAAAAGCGTATACAGTCGCCTTTAAAAGAATCACTAACCTTACTAAGTCGATAGCTCGGAAGGAGCAGTTTATTTTTATTACGCAAATTTCTGTCTGTGATATCACTTACTTTTGTGAATTTATTTATATTCTTCCTGACATACAGTATGTTTTCTAATATATATTGAGACGCTACGGTTAATATATTTATGTCTTTAAAACGTTCCCTGAGAGAGTCTTTCCTGCCTAAACAATAAATAGCACGTATTGCCCTTTTCTGTAATATAAAAATTGTTTCTAAATCTGCTGCATTACCCCAAAGTAGTATACCATAGGACATCAAACTATGGAAGTAACTAAAGTATACCAACCTTGCTGTTCCTACATCTGTCAACTGCCTAATCCGTCTAACAGCAAAAGCAGCAGAGCTAAGCTTATTGGCTAAACCAGTGATATGATCACCCCATTGCAATTTACAATCTATTGTAATTCCTAGAAAATTAGTACTTTGTACAAATTCCAACCTATGCCCCTCCAGCATGACATCAACATGTGCTTGCCTTACATTAGGCAGTGTAAACCTTATACATTTGGTCTTTCCAGCATTCAACAATAGATTGTTTGCAGAAAACCAATTTGAAATGGCATTCAGAATATTGTTAACTTTATTTGCATTTGCAGTACGCCTAGCCACTTTGAAAATTATCGATGTATCATCTGCAAACAAAACGATGCCAGCTTGTGCTTCTATCATATAAGGCAAGTCATTGACATAAACTAAGAAGAGAAAAGGCCCTAGAATTGATCCTTGCGGTACGCCTATTTTTACGTTTGATCCATTTGATTTAATGCCTTTTACATCTACCGTTTGAAGCCTATCTGTTAAGTATGATTTTAACAATTCTATTGATTTTTGGTCAAAACCATAACGACGTAGCTTGAGCAAAAGTGTTTGATGGTCAACACAATCAAATGCCTTAGAAAGATCACAGAATACTCCAATAGCATCCTGCAAACCCTCCTAAGCGTCGTAAACCAGGCTAACTAGAGCCACTCCCGCATCGGTGGTAGATTTCCCGCCAGTAAAGCCATATTGTTGGCTATGGAAAAGATTATTGGTCTTAAAGTGCAGTAGCATTTGATTGAGCATCACTCTTTCAAACACCTTACTCAAAGCTGGCAAAATAGAGATGGGGCGGTAATTTCCAAGTTCTGCCTTAGATCCCTTCTTAAATAATGGTATAAGTCTACTATGTTTCATTAATTCAGGAAAAGTACCATTGTCTATACATTCGTTAAATATGAGTGCCAAATCAGGTGCAATGATATCAATAACATGACTAAGTTAGCTAACTGACATGCCCCAGTAATCCTCAGACTTCTTCATTTTAAGATGTTTATATGCTCCTAGGATGTCACCAAAATCTATATGTTTAAAGTTAAATTTAGAAGCAGAACTAATATTATTCTCTAGAAGGGCTACAGCACTGTGAGCGCAAGGGTTGATTGAAGAAGTCAGTTTAAAAGGAATATTGGCAAAATAATCTTCAAAAGCATTTACAATATCTTTAGGAGAGGTAATACTCTTATTTTCTAATTTAATTCGAGTAACACTATCCCTCATTTTACATTTACCAGACTCTTTATTAATAACTTTCCAAGTCTCCTTCATTTTATTAGGGGCTCTAATTATTTTCCTTTTGATGTGAATGGCCTTTGCCTGCTCACATACTTTCCTAAATATCCTAGAGTAATTCCTAACGTATTCACTAAAACCACTATCTAATCTGTACTGTTTCTGTGCATATAAGTCAAACAGCTTTCGCCTACTTTTATAAATACCTACAGTAGCCCATTCACTGAATCTAGATTTAGTGTTATGCTTTTGATTGTATTTGAAAAAGCATTTGATATTGTACTAAACAAACAATTATAGTGGACTTCAGGATCATTACCTGTATAATCTATAGCTTTAAGTTTATCCTCTAATTGGTATTTGAATTTTTTTATTTTATTAGAGGTTATGGGTCTACACATTATTTTCTGCTCAGGTTTATATTTATTACCATTTGAAAAAGACACGATTTGTCCACAGTGATCTGAGGGCAAGCAACTAATTAAGGACTTGCTTAAGTATCCACTATCAGTAAAAACATTATCCAGGCAATTAGCAGCCGTAGCAGTAGTTCTAGTTGGTTCACAAAATATATTCTTAAGATTATAACTTTTAAATATGTTAAGAAATTGAGTGGTTTTCCTGCACTGTTCTAAGATATTTACATTAAAGTCCCCGCATACTATTAAACTTTTCCTATTACATGATAAAACTCCAAGAACTTGGTCCATGACCTGAATAAAAGACTCAAAGTCACTATTAGGTGGACTGTATACGCAAACTATTACACAATTCAAATCATTCATTACGTGACTGATGCTGTAGGTTATTGTTTTCACAGGTCATCTATAATTGATAGCTTTACTTCTTCTTATGCTTGATTTACACATCGACAAGTTAAGTAGTTAAGTAGTAACCAAGTAGTTTCTAATTTATAATAGTCATATACATATAACATATTTTTGATATAAAAACACTTAACATAACACAGGTGACAGTCGTTTATGCCGTAATGGCTCACTTGCGATACAATTTCAAACTCAATACGAGTTGAAGCTAGTTCCATATTTCTATTTTACGTACAGAAAGTGAGTTTTCGATGTTTATTGAAATATTAGGACTAAAAACAAAATGTGTTATCTCTGTTGGAAAGCTGGTCGTAAATGCATCTGACATGCACTAGGTTGCGTACAGTAGCGAGATAAGAAGTAAGTTTTTGATTAAGTTGATTTGAATAGATCTCCATCCTATTTTTTAACGAGTTAAGTACAAAGTAGCCCTCAACTAGCCCAAAAATAGTATGGAGATCTATTTAAATCCTACTTACTACTTAAGTTGCTACTATACTAGTCGATGTGTAAATCGGGCTTCAGTTGCATTTCACTATATTTACTATTGAGAGAAGTTTGTGGGAAATGTGAAGTGTTAACAAAATCACGAGCCCCTACCCGCCCTCTACCTAAAACAACCGCCGAAATACTGTATGTAACTTATTCTATTTATTACCTTTACTAGTAAACTTACAATACAAAGTAATTCAACGTAAGTTATAGTTTAAATAAAACAACATGGCGTATACATTCAGTTCCCGAGAACTTGTCATTACCTCGCCTGGGCCAGGGAATTCAACTTTTAATAACTCGTTTCCTACGAAAACTTGCTATTGGAAATGTACTAGAGAAATATTTTGTTCGACGATATCAAACGTGTAACCGGTAAATTGAGACAAGTATTGCTTTTACTTCATGGAGACGAAATAAAATTGTGTTTTGAAAGTAACTGGGGAAATATTTATTACAATGTCTATTTCTATTTATCAGTAAATTATAACTGTCTTCATCATAACAGCCCATTAATGTCCCACTGCAGGGACGGGCCTACTCCCGTGACAGAGAGATACTAGGCCTACTAATACCACGCTGGCCTGACGTATTGGTATAAGGTTTTCCTTCTTTTTATAACGTAAAGATAATATTTACGGATAATCCCTTAGTCGGTTTTTACGACAACCAGGGGTGAGATGGAGTGGTGACAAATTTTACTCTTACTCCGTCACCACACGGAGAATAAATAACTGTATACTACGTATAATAAATATGATGGGTATGTGAAGAATGCCAGGGCGGCGTCAGATTCTTAGGACTTTGTGACGTTTCTCTTGTCACTTGTGAAAAGGGAGACTAACCCCCGGTTTCCGAATGTCTGGTCAAGTAAAAATCAACTGATCAAGTGTCAAAACTCTTGTCAACTATCATTTTCAGGAACTAAAATGACACTTTACACTTGATTAGTTAATTTTTATTTGATCATACATTCTGAAACCGGGGGTTAGAACCATCGTGATCGACTGGTATATGAAAAAGGGTTCCACCAAAATCATCAAAATATTTTTTAAGGCTTTACACGGCTTCCTGGCTAAAAATATTAGTTTCGCAAAAATGTTTAATTCATACAGACTTGTGTACAAAACATGGCCCGAATATTTTCGAAAAAGCAAATAAATGAAAACAAACTAGAATATTTTTAAAAGGAATCCTGTTGTTTTTTTATTGTCCACAGTTACAAGCTAAAAGTTTTTACACATACAGAAAAGATTAAAAAGTTAGGGGAAAATGTTTATGAACATGTATGTTGTATACTTACTTCATCATCATAACAGCCCATTAATGTCCCACTGTAAGGACGGGCCTCCTCAATGTAAGTAAGTATACTTAAATTAACCTGAGCTTGTACAATGAATAACAACTAATAAATACAATACTTTTCTTTTTGCAAATATTATTCTTATACAAACTACACAAATGCCGTGCGGTTCCCGGTAGAATAGGACTGCCCCATATCCTCCCGTGGATGTCGTAAAAGGCGACTAAGGGATACCACGACCCAGTGCATACTACATAGCACCTCGGGTCAACCTCCTGGTGGGAAGTAAACCACTAACAACATCATTTCCAAGAAGGGTTGACGCCAGGCAGGAGGCCGGCCGAAAAAAATCATTTTTACGCACACTACGATTTAGAGACCTTTGGTGGCATGTACCATAACCACTAAACTAGTAAAAGCCTTCAACACCATTCAATGGATTTCTAGTTCCCGAATACTAACCAAAATTATCAATGACATAACCTAACTAACGAACATCAATATCAACCTTTGAACAGATTTATACTCCACCATTTCAATTTAATCTCCTGCCTGAAACCCTAGTACAATCAAAATCACCTCCACATGAAACCTGCAAAATATCTCACTCACTCGCAAAAATCCTCACCAAACGGAATATCGCACGAAATTGGATCGATTTAATCCTTTTTCAGTGCACCCTGTATTTGTATCGAAAGCTAGTCGGGACGGGACACATATAAAAGTAAAATAAAAAAAAATGAAGGTGTTTACTTGGCAACACAGAATCTCTTACCTATATTCATTAACTTTGCTATTCACTTTGTATCTTAGGTTTAAAGTTTTTATTACGTTTAGGTATCAATTTAGTATCAAAACTATTTCATCTACGCAAGATATTTTTCTTAATAATGTTCTACAGTAGGGATGGGCCTTCTTCAGTGACATGGACAGGACACATGGAATTCTGGCTAACTAATACGGCGCTAGCTCTAGACTTATTTATGTCAAGTTTTACTTTTGTTTTAACAGGTTATCCCTATTCTATATACATACAAACTATTTCCCTTGATCAGCTTTTAAACAACCTTGGGATGTGACGGGGTGGTACCATTGTATTCTTACTCCGTGTAAATGTAAATCACTTTAGTATCGTTCTTTACAAAAAATATAATTATCAACGTAATTAGTTATAATATACAGTATGTCATCATCCCATGGGTGTCGTAAAAACCGACTACGTGAATATAACCAATCCGTCTGGCCAGCGTGGTATTAGTATGCCAAGTATCCCTCCGTCACGGGAGGAGGCTCGTCCCTGCAGTGGTGTTAAATACCGAGATACGTATTCACATAATGTGCACACTAGTATGTTGGTGAACTAGGTAACTGAAATAAAACAACAATACTGAGTACTGAACTGCAGGTTCTCGATGACAAAGTAGAAGACTATCAAAGCCCATCGAAGCCCCCTCATTTATTGAAACGTCAAACTATATATACATCGTGCGGTAACGAAACCATATCGAGATGCAACTCGTTTGGTTCCACGCCCTCTAGTGTAATGATTATTCATCATTAACATACCGCCCGCCAAGGACATTATTGACGGAATGTCCTTCATAAACTTCTTAAAAATATATAATAATTAAGGACTAAATATATATTATGTAGCTGAACAATAGCTTGACCTATTTTATTGCACTATAAAACAAATTGAAAACATTCTTTGAACTTATAAACATTAAACAAATTGTTGAACTATACTATACCTAACAATGCCTGTGTACATTGTGTACTAAAATTGAACTGAAAAGTGGACTAATCTGTATTTAAAAATAGTAAAACAATTATTTACAGAATGTCCTTAATGAACTTATTTAAACATATAATAGTTAAAAAACTAAAATGTAGCTAAACAATAGCTTGTCCTATTTTATTGAACTAAAATAACAAATCGCAATATTCTATGACTTATAAAAAAAAAACATTAAAACAATTTGTTGAACTAAATTATTTCTATCTAACAATGTAAATGTATTGTATATCATGTACTAAAATATGAACTAACCTGCTTTTAAAAAACAATAATACAATATTTGTTCTTTAATTCTCCTTGACATAGTTTGATCTCTTTATTCATTGTATTTAATTATGATCTACTACGGGTAAAATACATAATTTAGAGGTTGGCCTTTTAATCGTGGATGATTTAGTACGAACGGTGACCACACGGGTGATATTATCATCCCCAGGATGTTTATCTAATACATGACCTAACAGCCAACGGCTCGGTGGTAAATCATCCTCCTTGATTAGAACGATGTCTCCAATAGAAGGCTCAGGAACTAAAGAAGACCATTTGTACCTATTCATTAAATTAGATATGTACTCCTGGGACCAGCGCTTCCAAAATGACTGTATCATTTTTTGAATAAATTGCCATCGCGTTAGGTAATTTACATCTGAACTCTTATATTCATTATCTGGAATACTTAATAAAGGCTCTCCGATCAAAAAATGACCAGGAGTAAGAGGCAAAGCTTCACTTGGATCACTAATATTGATAACACTTAATGGCCGTGAATTTAAACATGCTTCGACTTGAGTGAGGAGAGTAGTTATTTCCTCGAATGTAAGAGTCGCTTCACCAATCGTTCTTTTTAAGTGGTATTTGGTAGACTTAACTCCAGCTTCCCAAAGGCCACCAAAATTTGGACTATGAGGAGGCAAGAAGTGCCACTCTGTACCATTTGCTTCTAGATATTCTGCTACGGATGATTGGATTGATGATAAATGTTGTAGTTCTCTTGATGCGCCTACAAAGGTAGTGCCGTTGTCACTCCATATTTTGGAACACTTACCTCTTCGTGAAACAAAGCGTCTAAAGGCCGCTAGAAAGGCCTGAGTTGTCATGTCACTGACTGCTTCTAGGTGAATAGCTCGAGTGGCCATGCATACAAAAAGACATATGTAGCCTTTGTACGAACGATGCCCACGACCCTTTGTTGTCCTTATATTTATGGGACCCGCATAATCGACACCGCTGTGTAAAAACGGTCTTGCAGGAGTGCATCTTACAGATGGCAGTGACCCCATAAACTGATTCTTACTATTAGCCTTTTGCCTAGCACATGTCACGCATTTGTAAACATGCTGTTTGACTAGGTTTCTGACTCCAATTATCCAGTAGCTTGTTCTTAAATGAGACATAACAAGTTGAGGTCCTCCATGTAATGTTTCGTGATGAGCTTGCCTTATAATAAGCTGAGTTAAATAGCTGGTTCGTGGTAGAATTATTGGATGCTTCGTACTTTCATCTAATGGAGATTTGTCAAGTCTCCCTTTAACTCTCATTATATTTTTATCATCCAGGTATGGACATAGTGCCTTTAATGTACTTGATTTTGATTGTAAATAACCCTTTTGTTCTAGTTGTTCATATTCTGTTGTAAATAAATCCTTTTGCGATTTTCTTATGCAACACTGTAATGCTGCGTCCAGCTCTACTTTTTGTAAATGTGTTCTTCGATATTTTATGTTATTCTGTAAAAATCTTCGACAATATGCAACTACTCGTACAAGTTTAGATAACGACGAGTATTTCTCGAATAACGTGGAATCTGGAACTAAAGCGATGTGAGCCTTAACACTTTCTTCTAAATTTCCACTGTATATAGATTTCTGGTACTTTATGGTTTTATTTTTTAGAAATTTTGGCCCTAAAAACCACAAACTTGTTGAGACGAGTGAACTTGGTAGTATTCCTCTCGACGCACAGTCTGCTGGATTGTCCTTAGTTGAAACATGGAACCACTGAGACGAATTCATGTGGGTCAATATTTCGGAAGTTCTGTTAGCCACAAAAGTCTTCCACTTACTTGGGTGACTTTGTAACCAGGCTAAGACCACCGTGGAATCAGTCCATGCTACTATTTTGTCAGCAGATATGCTTAAGACTTCAGCTGTTTCTTTTAGGAGTTTAGATAAAAGCACTGCTCCACACAACTCTAGGCGTGGTATGCTTATTTGTTTTACTGGGGCTACTCTGGTTTTTGCAACTAATAATGACACATATACTTCTCCAATAGAGTTGATGCTTCGTAAATAAACTACAGCTGAGTACGCTGTTTTGGAGGCATCACTGAACCCATGTAGTTCTAGGTTGTCATTTGGTTTGGTGCCTAACCAGCGAGGAATGCGAATGTCTGCGAGCTGTGAGAGTTCTGCACGGTAAGTTTTCCATTCCATTATTAAATCATTACCCAGCTCTTCATCCCAGCTAATACCAACAAGCCATAATTTTTGAATAAACACTTTTGCCAAAACTATACTAGGAGCTAACCAACCCAATGGATCATATAGTCTGCCTATGTCTGATATAATTTTTCTTTTGGTTACCATACCAGTCGACAACGGTAGAACGTTCACAGTGTACTGAAATGTGTCTTGATTGCGATTCCAGGTAAGTCCTAAAATTTTTATCGTGCTATCTAATTTAATTTCTACTTGCTTTTCTTCTTTATGATCTATGTGCTTTATTTGGTTCCTCGTTGATATTTCTTTATTGTTCATGTGTATTTCTGTTTGTCCTAATTGTCCTTCCTCCATTACATTGATTTGATCTATAATTTCTTTGTTGTTGCTGTTCCATTTCTGAAACTTAAAACCTCCTTTACCTAATAATTCTTTCAATTGCTTATATATTTCTATACCAGTTTCTATTTTATCAAAACCGGTTAATAAATCGTCTACATAAAATGAATTAAGAGTTATTTCACGCGCGAGGGGTAAGCTCTCCCCCTCATCAAATGCAATTTGATGTAGAGTTCGCACAGCTTGATATGGCGCTGATGCAGTACCAAAAGTTACTGTCATGAGCTCATAATCTTTAATGTCTTTGTCAGGACTTTCGCGCCATAAGATGCGTTGATAAATTGCGTCTTTTTCAGATATTTTTACCTGGCGGTACATTTTAACTAAATCTGCAACTAGCGCTATAGGGTGTACTCTCCAACGTAGAATTGTGTGTCGTAAGTCTGGTTGTAAAGTAGGTCCAACCATAAGTACATCATTTAATGACACACCGTTTTGGTTCTTTGCAGAGGCGTCGAAGACGACACGCACCTTCGTAGTAGTTTTGTCATTACGCACTACCGCGTGATGAGGTAAGTATACGGCTATGTCTTTGTTTGTATCACCTTCTTTTACAGGTCTCATATGTCCTAAATGTAAATATTCATTTATAACTTGTTTGTACTGTTCCTTTAAGTCCTTGTTGCCTTGAAACCTTCTTTCTAAACCTTTGAACCTTTTAACCGCAATAGCTCTTGAGTCGCCTGACAGACAAGAATGTCCTTCATCCTTAAAAGGTAATTTGACAACATACCTGCCGCTGCCGTCTCTAGTGGTTGTCGCAGAATACAACTCTTCGCATTTCTTCTCCTCAGGGGTAAGTATTTTCTTATAATTACATTGTTCTTCAATTTCCCAAAATTTCTTCAAAATATCATCTTCATCTATTTGTGCATGCATTACATTTAAATCAATTCTATAACCTTTATTATCTTGTTGTATTAATTTGTTTGAACTGTGAACAGAACCTGACAGGACCCATCCCAAGGCCGTGTGTTGAGCCATTAGAGTACCAGAGGGGTTCTTTATTATGCCTTCTTTGATAATACAACTATAAACATCTGCGCCTAATAGTATATCTATTTTGCTAGGCACATGGAAGCTTGGATCTGCTAATTGCAAATTATTTATGTCCATCCAATCACAGACATTCATATTAACACTGTTTTCGGGTAAGTACGATGTGATTTTTTGCAAGACATAGGCTTTTAAGCTTAATGAGAAGTCAGGGTTTGTTCGTGATCTAATAGATAACTGGACCATGTATTTAGTCGTGGTTGATTTATGCTCACCTAAACCTGAGACTAATGCACGTATAGGAATTCGTTTTAATCTTAGTAGCTGTACTGTGGCCTCAGTGATGAAGCAGGCTTGGGAGCCTTGGTCAAGTAAAGCTCGAACTACTTGATGCTGTCCAGCTTTGGACTCGGCTTTAATTAAAGCTGTAGCTAATAAAACTTGTTTTGATATTTTTTTAGTAGCTAAGCATGACACCATTGGCGTAGTATTAGGATTAAAGCTAACATTATTACTAGTCGGGTTAGCTGATGAACTGGTTTGAGCTTTATTTTCAGTCTCTCGATAGTAATGCAGCAATGAATGATGACGCTTCTGGCAAATCCTACAACTGGAACGTTTTTTGCAATTATATGCGCTATGGTTACTGCCCAAACAATTGAAGCAAATGTTCCCTTTTGCAACAAAAGCTCGTCTATCATCGATGGATTGCTTTGCAAATTGTTTGCAAAAGCATAACTTATGGGACTCTGAGCAATATTCACATGGCATATTCGTTGAACTAGTAGCTAACATTACCTTTGAGGAATTATGGTGTGAACTAATATTAGGTTTGTTGATCTGATGACCTGCATACTTCGTCGGCTCTAAACATTCCAACGCACGAAAACGATTTTCAATGAATTCTTTAAACTGAAAAAATGTTGGTAAGTCATTATTGGAATCAGTGGTACCAATGCTAAGTTCCCATTGTTTGCGCGTTTCATTATCTAACTTGAATGTAACAATGTGGATAATAATAACATCCCATGTGCTCACGTTAATGTCTAAATTGGCAAGTGCATTCAAACAATCACATGTTGTGTCCAGCAAATCCTTCAAAGAGGAAGCCGATTCATTGTATATGCGTTTTTGGCCAAATAATCTTTTAAGAATACAATTAGATAAATACTTCTTGTTATTGTAACGTTTTTCTAACTGATCCCAACACTGTATATAATTGGAATCAGTTACTGGAGTGTGGCGTATCAGCTGCTCTGCTTCACCAGAGAGGTGACTTTTTAAATAATGCAGCCTTTGCACATTATCTAACGTATTGTTCTTATGGACTAGGGATGTAAATAAGTCGTGAAAGGTAGTCCATTCCGCATATTTTCCAGAAAAGGTTGGAATGGATATCTTTGGTAGTTTCACAAATGTGGAACTACTAGGAGAAGAGTTTTCTTTCTCTTGAACTGTATTCTTAACCACACACAATTTATTGTGCGTAGATTTTATCAAACTTTTATAAGTAATATATGTGTCCTCTGTTGTGTCATAAACATCACTAATCTTTTGTTCTAATTCACCTAACTTGTAAAGACCGTGAAGTTTAGTGTTTGTGTCTTTAAACAATACCCAATCATTTTCTAATAATTCTTGTTTAGTTTCTATAAACTCTAGAGTTAACCTGTCCTTACTACATTTCTTAAAATTAGTTAACCCTTTAGATATTACATTTTGTTGATCTTTTAAAATATTAATTAAACCCTCCATTGTTGTTATTTGAATTTACAAGAATGTATGAAGTAGTTAAAATTGATAATAATAATGCAAAATGTTATTTTAAAGCGAAACTATTTATTATATTGTTGAAATCAAAATTTAAAATGTCAAATTTAAAATGTCAAATTTGACTGAAATATTTGCAAATTTTCTAAGTTTTTTACAAAACCTAAAAAAATTACAAGTGTTTTGACAATCTGACAGAAATTGGGCATAGGTTCCCCGTTCCGTCGTTTTTTTAGAAACTATTCTAAGTCCTTAAAACTAACACTGTTCTACAACTAAATTATTCTAAGTCCAAGATTCTTCTAGAAATTTCTAAGTTATTTTCCTCTTGTAAATAAGGTTCAAATTAACCTTTGACTTTTTGGTCTATTAATAAATAATTGTACTCACAATTGACACTTCACTCTTACACTTTTTTTTTATGCTTCGGTGGCGCCCTCCTTAGGCGACCAGTTGAACTGCGTCTTTCATTAATTGAACTCTTGTGTTCTTTGGCTCTGGAGCGCCCTCCTTGGCCAATTGTTGAACTAAGCGCTGCTTACTGCCTTGTCCGCTTGAGGGCGCAGCAATCGCTAATGCAGCGGGGGCCGTGTACTTTCACGGAAAATCACCTGAAACAATGTCAATCGAGATCCGGCTCGAAGGACCAATGTTAAATACCGAGATACGTATTCACATAATGTGCACACTAGTATGTTGGTGAACTAGGTAACTGAAATAAAACAACAATACTGAGTACTGAACTGCAGGTTCTCGATGACAAAGTAGAAGACTATCAAAGCCCATCGAAGCCCCCTCATTTATTGAAACGTCAAACTATATATACATCGTGCGGTAACGAAACCATATCGAGATGCAACTCGTTTGGTTCCACGCCCTCTAGTGTAATGATTATTCATCATTAACAAGTGGGAAATAAATAGGTTGTTAAGAGAAGAAGAAGAATTAGTAATAATAATAGTATAAGTACCATAATTACTGACAAGCTGAGACGTTATGTTGTTTTATTGTTGATGAAAATCGAGGCTAAAGTTGGTATAGGCAAACTTGGGCTTAAACCACGTCAGAGAGAAACCGTTTTATTTAACCTGAATACATTAACTTCATATAAAAAACCCTAAACAAAAGATAAATCTTATTCATATTCCCAACAAATGTGCAAAACTTTTTCTCTCTTCATTCTATACAATTTTTAAAAGAATATCATTGTACTTCCATTTTCCATTCAAACACCTAAATATAAAAGTTCTCTAAATAACATAAAATGATGTCGCCCAAAGAATTCTCTAGTACAATGGCCTTAAATGCCTTTTTGGCCTCGCCTGGCCTACATTACGTCACAATGGTCACCATTTTTCTTTTGAGACAAAGAAAAATCTCGACAATGAGTCACAATAATGGAATTATCGGCCAAAGTCATTTGGAGAGGAAATTAGGTCTATTTCAACATTATTATATTGGATATTTCTTTGTTTACTAAGCTTTTAGTTGATTTCCTTTCGGGATAACGCGTACCTATCAGATGAGCTTAATTTGGAAAGATGTGAAAAATCAAAATGTTTTGCTTTTGAAGGATAAGTCTTGTGAAGAATAATTTCCGTAGCAGTTTAGATACAATTATTTAAACTGTCACGGTCACATTTACTAATTAAACGAATAATCGGGATATTTACCATGTTATAATATAGGAAACTCAACAACTCTAAACATGGTAAACATCCCGATAATTCGTTTAATAACAGTTTAGATACATCTGTATGCTTCTGAGTGTGAGTTTGATTCCCGCACAAGTCAATTGTATGCTTGAATGTGGTTGATTGATTTCCAAAGTTAGTTTTAAAAAGGATGTAAGTTGTATATTTATTGGTCGTCTAGTGCCGAATCAAGTTTTTACGGATTAGTTCTGATAGTGGGAAAGCTTAGGGATTTTATATTTATTTAATACTATATTATGCATTTTAAGGGCTAAACGACATTATTATCATTGTTTTATTTTCGTTGCTATTGCTGAATACCAAATAAGGGATTTTGTTAGTTTTGTTAATTAGGCATTGTTCTAACGTTTTCATTTTTATTATTTACTAGCTGCTGTGCCCGCGACTTCGTTCGCGTGGCGGATGTTACTTACTTCGCAATTCGATTTAATACTGAAAAATTGTTTTTTAAACCTTATAACAAACAGATATACCTACAAACGAATTGTTAAATTAACGAACGAACCAAAACCTTTTCAAAAACAGACCTTTACAAAGACAGATCTATGAAGACTGCGTCTAAACTTATGCTGAAAGACATGAGCGAACGTCATTCTTTCAAGGAAAATCTTAACACCGCGATACTGAAAATGACGTCACAGGCACAATGCCATCTGTTGTCAAATTTGTAAGTTAAAATAAATGACAGCCCATTAATGTCCCACTGCAAGGACGCGCCTCCTCCCGTGACGGAGGGATACTTGGCCTACTAATACCACGCTGGCCAGTCGGATTGGTATATGGTTTAATTTCAAGTTTTCCTTCATTTTTATTTCGTAAAGATAATATTCACCGATTGTCCCTTAGTCGGTTTTACGCCACCCATGGGATGAGATGCGGAGGTGACATATTGTATTCTTACTTCGTCACCACACCGTCACATACATTTGCACGCCACGTTATGGTGCGGCAGAATTACCTGCCTCGGTGGCGCGGCGGTCGCATTACATGGCTGGCGTGCATGAGTTCGATTCCCATGGAGGACAATTGTGATACACAAACTATTGTCCTTAGTCTGGATGTTCTTTGTGTCCGTTAAATTGATATTTTTAAAGGCTAGTGTAGGATTTGTCTTTTGTAAAAAAAATGCTGAAATAAATTATTGTACCCAACACCTTTTTACTATCTAGCAAAAAATATTTGACTAAACTTAGACTCGACTATATTATCCGATTTTGATGAAACATACCTCAGTTTAAGCCTAATAAGAAAGGCTACAATACAATGTATTGGTCTTAAGATTATATTTTAATTCGTTTTAAAGATGTGCGGTAACAAACAGACAGACAGACAGATAGACATTAATTCTAAAAATTGTAAGTGTGTAGTGTTATTGCTTTTTGACTTTTTTCTAGATTTTATAGATAATTTTTATCTGAATTTTCGAAAAGAACAGACATTTCGACCTCTACAGTTTTATTATAGTATAGAAGATAGAAGATAGATAGATTACCTGCTTTAAAACTAATACCTAAAAACTACGTATCTATGTATTTTAATATCTAAAGTGCGCTTATTCCGAGAAGAGTCAATAAGAACCACGTCCGTTCGCATTAAGAGTAAATGTGAATGAAATTATATAGATGTACCGGTTGGCCGTTTCGGACGTTAAACAAAAATCAACCGTACAGCCGTACTCATACTGGCGCAGCGACATTTGGAAATTTTCTTTCATCTATATCTTGTGTGTTTAAAAACCGATTTCTATAAAAAAAAAATTATGAATAAGATATTAAAGTGTACTTTTGAAATATGGGAGTTTGAAAAAGATATGTCTATGCAAATTACTATATATTTATGTGTTTAATACACTTTGAAGAAAACCCTAACGATTAAACACGTTATTGTGGCTAATATATAAAAGATAGATATATACTATTCAAGACTTTTTTGTACATCTTTTGAAGACCATTATTTTTGTAATACATATTTTTGGCGTATGATCAACGTATGCGATGATAAGAGCTCGAACGCGCGTTTTTTCAACCGACTTGCTTCAAATATTTCGTCACTGCTCAGCTCCTATGTGTCTTAGCGTTATGTTATACAGCCTATAACCTGCCCGGGAGTATGGACTACAATTGTACCAAGTTTGGTTAAAATGCCTTCAGTAGTTTTTGACCCATGCGTGCACATACAGACAGACAGACAGACAGACAGACAGACAGACAGACAGACAAAAAATTTATTGATTGCATTTTTGGCATTAGTATCTATCACCATTCATCCTCCAATATTAATTTTTAACATATATTCAATGTACAGAATTGATCTCTCTACAGTTTTATTATATAGTATAGATAATATAGATTTATATTTAACATAATCGTGGCTATTTTACAGTTATGCTTTTTAAAGGTATCGTTTTCGTTTGATGCTAATTGTGACATGTAGGTATACGATGGCATATCGGTTTGCTGTCTTCTGGTATTTAAGTATGGGGTTAAATAAATATTCACGGACATCTCTACACAGCACCATCTGTTCCCAAAGTAAGATAGGTTTAAACTGCTTGTGTTATGGGTAACAGAACAACGGATTTTAGTACTTATATACTTTTTTTGTAAATACTTACATTTATACATAGAAACACTCAGACCCAAGCAAATAATCATGTTCATACACACAAATATTTGCATTGAGCGGAAATCCAACCCGAGACCTCTGCGTAGCAGTCATCTTGTATAACCACTACGCCACAGAGGCCACAGAGGTTTATTAGTACACATAGTAAAATAAATGCTTAGATTAAAACTAGATAGTGTTAATGTTTAAGAAATATTCAACTATATTATATCACTAAATGCTACTTAGCTTATCCTCATTATAGAAAATTACAGTTACGAAATAGATACTATTTAACACCAATACAAATAAAATTCATTCCAACTTCACATATTAGGTTTTGATTCCACAGGAGGCCACAACTTCAGACCACATAGTATCGATTGCTGAATTTAATTTGAGCAACAAGCACGTACCGTCGATGGAAGGTCCCTGGGGGTCGATTGGACCCCTGAACATGTTCATAGCAATCGATGTTTCGGTTATAGCTATGCTTCGTGTTTTATTATGATTTGTTACTTTCGTAATGGAGGGTGATTTTTTTGGTGCAAATTGTAAGGTTACTCTAACTACTAGTAATATTTATCTGTAATGTTGGACTTTATCATTTAGAAAAAACAGATTATTCCTAAAAATGTCCTATTAGTAATACCAGCTCTGGATATCCAGAAAAGTCTTCATTTTGAGCAACAAGCACGAAAAAATTAAGAATTTTCTTTAAGAACGAGGTTTCCAAGATTGGAGCATAACTAATTCAATCCTGTTATTAAAAATAAAAGAGTGTTGCCAAAACCTCATAAAATAATCAGGACACGTTGGGTATCAATCAAATCAAAGACAATATAAACACGCTACTATTACTAGCTATAAAAAGCAGATATTAAAAATATATTTTGGTTTGTTTAAAACCCTATTTTAAACGAACCAATCTACAAAAACCATATAATTAAACAGCGCTTAAAGCCTAACTAATACAATTTGAAGCGACACATCAATATAAGCGACCACTCTGATGTTGCCAATTTATTTGGCAATATGGCGGAACTAGCAGCTATCCCTGCGGCACTAAGCACTGTGGCACTAAGCACTCAATATTTATCCATTTGCACGCAACACCGCGCTTTGACATCGTTCATTACAAATGTTGGATCGTGAAACGACAACTTTTTAATTTTAACGTTATGGTAAACAAGAATATAAAATTACTAGATGATAATAGTTATATTGTAATCATATTTCTTAACACAATTTCTAGCTGAGCTTGTACTATAAATATAAGACAAGTGATAAACTTATTAATATACATATTTAGTTATGTGTATAGATAGGTAATTATACAGGTGTTATTAACTGTATTTATTTTAATGACCTCTTTAAAAAGAAGATAATATTATTTTCAAACTACACCCGCATTAATGATACATTTAATAAATATTCCTCACACATTCACTTAACGTCATCTGCTCCCAAACTACCCAAAGCTTGTACCATGGGTACTAGACAACGGATAAACATACTTAAATACTTTTTTTTTGTAATTACATACATATTATACATAGAAAAAATACACCCAGACCAATGCAAACAATGTTCATGCCCACAAAGATTTGCATTAAGCGGGAATCAAACCCGAGCGAGACCTCTGCGTAGCAGTCATGTAATATAACCATTACGCCACAGGGGTCGTCATTAATGGTCACAAAGAACATCCAGACTCAGGGCATCGACTATGAATCACCCAAAAATTGTTATGTCTTTCTATCTTATTCTTACGGTGTGTCAAGGCTTTTAATTTTATACTTCGTCGTATAGAAACATCTCGCACAACGATTCGTCTCGTCGTTTAGAAGACAAGTACGTACTCGGTGTTGTCTCGTTGCACATGAGTTAACACGAGAACTTAGATTGTCTTAACTTAAGGAAATTAAATAAAGAGAATGGATAGAAGCAACCGTAAAGTTCCTTATGTGGTGAAGGATACTGGTGTCACTACATCAGCTTATCCCATGCGTATCATACAATTGAATTAAGTTATTTATAGAATATTTTTATGAAAACTTCAAAGGAAATTTTGTTACATAAAATGTAGTATGCTACTTACTGTTATAATAGACTAAAAAATAATATTATACACTAAACTAGTTTCTATTGATCAAAATCATCTGATAATTTAGACGCACTGTAAAAATTTAACGTAAATAAAGTTATATCCGTGTTGTGACGGAGTAAGAATTCAATATGTCACCGCCCCATCTCATCCCATGGGTGTCGTAAAAACTGACTAAGGGACTATCCGTGAATATTATCTTATCGAAATAAAAGAAAGGAGAACTTGAAATTAAACCCTATAGCAATCCGTCTGATCAGCGTGGTAGTGGGCCAAGTGTCCCTCCATCACTGGAGGAGGCCCATCCCTGCAGTGGGACATTAATGGGCTGTTATGATGAAAAAAAGTTATCCAAAACAACTTAACCAAAATCTAAGTACTGCTACTATGTTAACGTGGCGTACAAAACACAGAACAATGTTTTGTCTATTTCAAATTTTAACAAGTGCACTCTACGTTTTCCAACTACGAAGCCACGCATATAAATTCGTAAGCCTTTTCCATCAGCTAAAACACAGAGCACCGGTACTGTGTTATAAAACGAATGTTAAATAAAACACAATGCAACAACATGCCAAGCATTATTACGAAAAAAGCTTTTGATGAATTTCACGGTTGTAACTAGTTTTAATATTTAAATACCGCGACTTGTAAATGTTTTGACGGGTAGTTTAACTACGGAACGTGATGGAAAGTCCAGGCAAAGAAGGATATTAATGGCACGGATAGAATTTCACTCTGTTCTTAGATGTTGTGTTATCAGTTTGCTGATCTGGTCAAATGATAGAACCATTTATTTTATCAACAGACCTAATGTCATAAATATGAAAATTAAATATAAAATTAAATACGTTTTTTTTACATTTTTGCATTTTGTATTCTTTATCTTGGCAAAGCATAAATAAACTAATTGTACCATCTTATACATGTGTTTACGAAATTATGTATTTTGTTTGATAAATTTATTGGTTGTTTATTGTTTTCTTCTTAGTAATGTTATTTTTCTTTAGTAAAGTTATTTTTAAACGAGTACTACCATCAGCCTTCATTTCTTCGTTGTACTCGCGTTTTTCATAGGGTTTTAGACGAGGTCTTAATAATTGCAGGTTTTTTTTTATGAAAAAAGATGTATTTACACTAACAATAACGTAAAAATAATACAAATTAAACATATTAATACCAAACATTTCAGCCTCGTATCTACTATCAACTTATGCAAAACCTATAGCGCGGTTACAGAAAAACATTGCTTTTAACCAAACGAGCTAACTTTACTGAAGTTCAAAGCGTTATAAACTCAAAACTGCACCTTTGAAGGGATTTATGTTCGAATTGCCGTTGATTTGTGTAAATGAAACAATGTTTATGTAATATTTTTAAAGAGCTTGGTATTGGTATTGTAATTAGCTAATGTACGTCTACTTATTACCTTAGTTAGACAAATAATATGTAACTGTAAAAGTACTGTTTTATAAATACTGATTTATACTGTACTGTTCTATAATAAAAATGTAAGTAATATAATATTATATAATAAAATGTTAATATGTGGTATAATACTCCACCATTAGTCTTAAGTTTTTAAAAATGTCAACTTTTTAAATAATGTTGCGCCTGACAGGGTCCATGTACAGTCAGCCCCAAAAGTCGCTGAACACATTTTAAATTCCAAAACTGCTGAACACTAAAAGTGGCATAAGTCAGTGTTGCAACAAGAGTACAAAATAAGCTAAACGTACAAAACGACCATAACACGCTGAACACGGTTATTTCAAAAGTAGCTGAACACTAGTGTTCCAAAAGTAGCTGAACACTAGTGTCTATTATGTTTACTCGTTGGAATAGATACATAATTTCAACACAATTCACTGAGATTCGATAGCCTAGGGTATAGAACACTCGACTTTGATGAAGTAGACGTGCGTTCGAAACCGGGTTGTGCCAATGTTTTTTTTTTTGGTTTTTTTATTTTTTATTTATTGTATTTTATCTAAAAAAAAACAAGTAACTTAAATTCACCGTCACTGTTCACAGGTATTTTAATAAAGTTAAAATATTATTTTTAATTTTTAATTGAAAATTAAATAGTATTTTTATTTAATTTTTAATTTAATGAAGGATGATCATTATGACTTTAAATTGTATGAGAAACATTTTCGGAGATTCGATGATATGAGTTGAAATGTTATGTAAGAAGAAGTGCTCCCTGTTGTGCGACATTTAACTTAATAGTTTTATGACATGCAACTAAAATTAACTCTAGAGGTGATAAAGCCATTTAATTAATTTATTAATTAAATTATTTAATTTAATTGTCGAATATACATTTTTTTCGTAAACGAAGTCGCGGGTTACAGCTTGTATTGAATAATAATAGTAGAAAACAAAATAAGAAAAAATAAAAAAACACAAAAAGTAATCCGTTCCTCAGGATCGAACCAGACCTGTTTTCTTTTCACCCAAGCTCTATACAAGCAAAGCTATCGTGTTGACAACTGTTTTGATGAAATTGTTAATGTAGTATTCCGCTTTGAAATTGGCTTGACTTTTGTCTACTGTCAAAATCACTCACTACAACTACACTGAAACTTGACCGCAGATGAGCGACGCAGCGGGCGACGTTGCCGTTCAGTCATGCGCGGCTCCCGTATACTGCACGAGTTGGCAACATCGATACTTCTGAAATACCCATGTGCTGATACTTTTTTAAATACCCATGTGCAGCTACTTTTGGAATAACCGTGTGCAGCGTGTTATGGTCGTTTTGTACGTTTAGCTTATTTTGTAATCTTGTTGCGACACTGACTTATGCCACTTTTAGTGTTCAGCAGTTTTGGAATTTAAAATGTGTTCAGCGACTTTTGGGGCTGACTGTACCTACCTATGGAATGCAATAAACAATTTGAGTTTAGTTCATTTTTATGGTTAGGAGCTCGTTTTTCCTGTCAGGGTGGCAAGTAGGTAAATAATGTGTCGCTAGTAATTCTAGCCTGGAACTACAGTTAGTGCAAATCTTTTTAGGTTGCCTGGGCTAAGTCTCCAGAAAGGTATCCTGTAAAAAGTTCTTGTGAAAAACGGTATAACGTAAAATCTATTCGCAAGAATATTTTTAGAAAATGCTCAATAGCAATGTAATACAAATAATATAGTAGCTACAACGCCACCTGTTGTGCTGTAAGTGAACCACTTTACTGCGTCACGGTTTTCCGCTAGCACTGTCTTTCAATGGTTGATATTGGTACTTTACTGTTTACGTTTAGCTTCGTTTGTCCTAAGTTCTGCTTTTACGCAATAGATGTCAGGTTAAAATAAATGTTCAACAGTCTGTACTTCAAACAAATACTTTAATTCTTACAAACCAAAATAAATTATCACAACACTCAATTATACTTAATATTACAGTAATAACGCCACAAAAAATCCCAATCACTTCAAAAGCGAACATAATTATTGTGGATTATACTCCTAACTTAATAATTAACGTTTCTTTTTTCATTATAGGTGAGATTGATTACACCTGACTTTGTGACTTTATCGTATAACCAAGGACATGATGTAATGGTCATAGCACTTCTTACTCAAAACCCAATCAATGAGGGATTCGAGTTATGCTGTCACAGAGTGCATGCCAAGTAAACTTGAAAATTGCTTTGAGATTAGTCACAAACGTTTTATATTTTGGATTTATGAACATAACATATCTTGAAACCCAGTAGAAACTCTCGGGTAGAGGTGGTTTATAAAGTAATCATTACTGGCTCAAAACGCAGCAGAACATATGAGTGATACCATTTTAAAACGTGCTCGTATGCTAACTTACAAAGGCACACCGTAGAGATCAATAATGTTATATTAAAAAGAGGTATAACATCATTGGTAGGAATGAAATTATTTCCTAATAAAAACTTATTACTAATGCTATTGCAGCGATTGACGTCATCGCTAATATTGAGGTGTCCAGTTTGTGGCCGCTGCTTCCAACTCTGCAGTTATCTTCCGTATTGTTGAAAGTAAAGAACTGGGTGTTTTGAAGACTATAGTTAGCTACTGCTTGGTCTAGTTGAACGGCATCCGAGTCTTTTACGTGCGGTGTTCTTGTTAGCTTCCAAATTTCATCTGAAATGAGGTAGGATAATGATGAATATATTGAGATTTTAGTGGTTTTGGCTCGCATACGTTCGATAATGTTCTTTCACATAAATAATTTTCAGAACACTTTTTACATAAAAATTAGCTAGGTACTGCAACAGTAACAGAATACTTCAGATACATATTAATTTAAAAAAATAAAAAAAATATTTTTACATATTAAGTAATGGAAACATTCTCATCATTAAATTAACGGATAAAAAACGATTTCGACGCCTTAAATATTTTTTTTAATGGGATTAATTCAAAATTCTCCGTGTCACAATTCAGAGTTCTCTTTTAGTCAAAATTTTATGCATTCTTGGCTTAATGCAACAGTCGTTATATCAACGTGGAAAAGCGCAAAAAACCGCCTACAACCTGCAAGTTTCCTAAGGACCGTTCTTTTGTCATGTTGTTAACCCCGCGTTCAAGCATATCTGATATCTAATCAACGAACGTTTTTTTTCGCTCCATCGGTACGCGTATTTCATCCTTCAATTGATTTGTTCCGGATGATTAGTTAGTTGAAGAGATTTGGCTATTTAACGTTTAATTATCCATTAGGTACTTGTTCTAATATTGGGAAGCGAGGGAGTTCATTTTTCAGTATGAAAACACTATTCTAGAATCTACTGTTCTCAACAGAATATTTATTTTGTTTTAAATAGGACATACCAAATAATTGACATTACCTTTGCGACGACAAATACCTACCAGCGGAGCATCAATTAAAACTGTACTTACCAAACCCCATAGCTAACAGCATAAAGTATTTGGAATGGTTACTTCGTACCGTAAAATACACTCATCTCAAGCTATAGATTGACGACTAAATAAAGGTGTCATAATGGCCAGGGATGTGAAAGTTGCTCGGTAGCATGGGGTGAAAATATTTGAAAGCAGCCTATGTTCAGTAATGGACTTATTTGAGCTGATATTTATAATGATGATAGGATATTGTCGCAACAAACTCTGCCACTCTGGAGGGTCTGTCTTATGTGCGTCTTTCGATACGCGATTGCTCTTCATGGTCCATTCATTCATCGGGGATCAGTTTACTTACACAGTGCATTTATACTCCTTGAACTTGATGTCAACCATTTGCCTAAACTAATCAGTAGCAAATAGTTAGTCTGTATCACGCGGTTTCCGTTCGAATGCGCGTGATAACCACTTGACCGGCAAATTATACTAACTACCGCTTCGTTAAAAAAAGCTGATTGTCATATTTTAGTGTTTACTTACTATTTAGTTTTAGTACGATTTTAAATCAAATCATGAAATCGAAAAAGTTTTTAAATTAACTGATAGCCAAAGCCGGCTTCACAATCAGAGTGCTGATCCCGATTGTATCATCACTCGTGTGCGTTGGATATGCACCAGCTTATCCCGAAACACGATATTCAAGTTTGGAAAAACTTCTTGCTAAAGCCAACCCAACATCTAATTATTTTGACTATATTGCAGACCCCTGGCTCCTTCTTAGCTTTTTTTAAAAGTATGTTATACTTACAAGTACTACTGTTTCCATCGGTGTTGTCGTAGCATGCAAACATTACTGCATAATGCTCGTAGTTGATATCCAGGAATGTATATACTTCAGTTTTTTTGTCTGAAGAATAATGAAAGTCATTATTATTTGTTACTAGCTGTTGCTATAATTTTATTCTACACTCTAAACTACCTATATTCTAAATTTCATCAAAATCCATTCAGTAGTTTTTGCGAGAAAGAGTAACAAACATCCATCCATCCATATCCCATATCCTCCATATCCATACATCCTCAACAAACTTTCGCATTTATATTAGTAGGATATCGGAGTGGTGAAAAAGTTAGAATACAGTTAACCCTACAATATATTATTCAGAATGTGAAGTAAAAGAGGACTTTGGAATTACTGTTAATTATAATAGAGTCTTTCAAACAGAGCAAAGAAACTTTACAAAATACCCAGGACAAACCCGTCTAACCAGTATGGAATCAGTAAGTCAATTTTTTCTTTAAAATCGTCCCTCCAGTTGGTGTTTTTGGGGTGTGCTAAATGTATACGTTCTATATAAAGGATAGCAAGCTAAACCTTTGCTTAACGTCTTCGGGACTCATCATCATCCTCCTGCCCTTATTCCATTTTCACTTGAGGTCGGCGCAACATGTATGCTTTTTCCATTCATCTCTGTTTCCCGTCATCTCAACATTCACTCCTTTCCTAGCCATATCATCCCTCACACAATCCATCCATCTCTTCTTCGGTCAACCCCTCCCCTTGTACCCGTCCACTTCCATAGTCAATGCCTTCCTTACTATATTACTTTCATCCCTACGCATTACATGTCCGATTAGTGCAGTAATTGGTGCAACTTTCAAACTTCCTCTAATGTACTCATTTCGATTCAATTCTTCATTCAACGTCTTCGGGACTATAAACACATAATTATTGATAAAGTTTGTATAGCTTACCATCATAAGCCACCTGCAACAGATCAGCACTGCTATTGCTCTTCGGATTCTGTATCAGTGCTAAAGTTCCGTTATGATACGAAGCAGTGTTGTTTGTAATCCAGCTGACGGAAATATCAGTGATGTTCTGATGATCAAAAAGTACCATTGCACATTCTCCTGTCACTTCTAGGTCGTTTGTAGCCACTGCTGCTAGGTACCAAATGCCGTCGAGCTGAAGTTATAAGTTTGTTCTTGTTATTAACTACATTTTTATAATTTACTTAATTAATAACTTTAATGATACTTTTTTTTTCGTTTTAAAAGACAACTCCCGCACTAGGGATCATGCCCTGTGTCGCGGGGACCTTTTACAAACATCAATTAACGGACACAAAGAACACCCAGACCAGGACAATAATTTTATGGATCTCACAAATTATTGTCCTGCGTGGGGATCGAACCCACAACCTCTTGCACGGCAGCCGCTTGCGCTACCGTCGCGCCACCGAGGTCGTCACATAGTATCACTGCCGCCTTTCGTTACACAGATGTTCTAAAAGCCTTCTAAGGGAAATTTTCGAAGTTATAATATTACATATATAAATAAGAAGGTAAGCTATGTACAGTTTAGTGAGCTGTCTACTAACTACTATTAGTTTAAAACATCACCCTCGCAACACACATTTTATGACATTCTCTAATCACTCTGTTTGCGAAATATCATATTCTTAAACTGTAGACTTTACATTAAACCCTAAATTATAGCCTCTCTATAATCATACATGTTAGTATTTATATTGGTTTAACATATTACTAACTATACACTCGAAATATGCTTAAAATTTTAAGTCAACTTTAAATCACTGTTAACTATTTTATATTTACTTTCACTTGGTTTTGAAATATCACTCTAAAATATTGTTGCTAATACCAATGTTTAGTTAATAACTAGCAAAAAACGTAACATTGAAGTGTAAAACTATTATTAATTTATCTTTACTTTACGTTTTCCAAATAAAGTAACAACTTTCTCTTGAATAAAGCTAATAAATTATATTTTCTGTCGAATAACGAGAATATTTGCTTTCAAAGAATCAATTATTTTTCTTAATAAAAATAAACGGTAATAAGGCTATGACTCACCGCTTTCCAATCTAACTTCCGAGGGGTCACAAAAGGACACGAAGAATTCATAGTAGCACCTTCCGCACTAATCACCAAAGCAACCACTAAAAAACTCTTGGTAAACATCTTCACGATCACCGATCACAACTGCAGGCAACCAACTGAAACTTGATCAAAAAAGTTTGTCACTTTTATGCTATAGTTTTTGCATCAGTTTTCAAGTTCCTGACATTCTTGTTAAGCATTTTATTGTTGTTAGGTACTTTTTGTTATTTAAAATATGTATATTATTTTACGGTAAAACAATTAAGAATACAAAATTCTAAAATCCTTTCTCCTTATTTTGATGGTCAATAGGGACATTATATTTTGAATTACTACCTACTCCATCACGAAACGCAATGGATAGGAAGTATTTAATTTAATAATGTAATGTTATTTCTTTAATACATAATTCAAGAATTCTTTCTTATGTCCGATTTATTAATTTCTGAATTAATCTTCAGAAACGTGGTTTCTCCTATGACTTTGTGTTCTACAAAACGTAGTGTGAAGAATATTATATAATAGAAATTTCTATATGACCAACTACTTCCAACCTTTTCAAACAATATCATTTTTTTTTCAAATCGTCGATGCAACTTACTATTTAGCCATTTTATGACTACCATACGCACTTTTAATAAGGTTCAATGTATGATTTTAATGACATGTCCCATATAAAAAAAAATCAACAAGATACAACAGAAATGCTATAAAAATAACCTTACAATTTTTATAAAAACGGTGTCCATTTTAGTCTAAATACAAAAAAAGAACAAATAAACAAGAATAATAGAAACAAATGAATCTAATAATACGACAATACCATTAATAACAAAAGAAGACCTTGTTAGTTTTTTTAGTATTTGTAAATAACTTGAGCAAGAAATGATCTATTGAGACATAGGGATAAAGAAGTTATTTCCCGATCGATATCATTGTATGCAATAGATGCCTTTATTGATTGAACAAAACATTTTCTATTGCTTCCTCCTATTCATGTCTTAGGGTCGTAGAACATAATAATATAACGTAACGTAAATGGATCGTCACCGTATCAACTCGAGCCGTTCAGTATTCTTTGTATGAAACTCCTTAATGCAACGCACACTAATCGGAATCGTAACGTAATCGGATTTTTGAGGTTTGACACCGAGGAAAAAGGCAACGTGGTGCCGATCCGTTTACGCTACGTTATAATGTGCTATGACCCTTATCGAGGAAAACCTTTTACACACCTTGCATTCGCCAACAAAATATATAATTTTCTAATTGAAAAAACGCCAGCTTCAGAGCGTTGATAGCCGTTGTTGATACTGGTCTTAATGCTTATTAAAATTTACGTACTTAATTTCATTTATATGAATGATTCACAGAAATCATATTTTTTGAGATAACTAAATTTAACACTAAATTACTCAATCGATTTTGATGAAATTTCCAAGTTGGTCCCATAGAAATTTCTATCAAACAATTTATATGCCGGAAACAGTACTTAATTTGATTCATAAGAACGTAGAACGTGCCACCATAAGCTAACGCCGCCATATACTCGTACTTATATAAATTGGTTAAGAAATAACTATGCAATGAAGTAACCTTTAAAAAAAATCCTTTTTCGTTTTTAAATCGGTTAAAGAGAACAACGCTAAAACCATTTCTGCCCGAAGCATTAGCTCTATAAGGGGATCATTTAAGTAAGTTTGTCCCGATAGCTTGGTTAACGCATATTATTATCCTTTCGCAGATAAACAAATAGAAGAAGTCATCCATAAATTTAAATAAATAAATAAATATCTATCTTACAAAAAATACCAATGACGCACGAAAAGAAATGACTAACTATCATGATATTAGTTATCAAGATAGTCGGATACAGTAAGCAAAAGAGAATTTCGAAAACGACATTATCAATCTTATCATGATAAACAAAATTGATATTCGCTTATCAATGATTCTGATGATTTTCTGTGTCTGATCTCTTTTTATTCTCAATGTTCATTTAATATCATGTATACCAAACTATTTTTTGTTAACATTTTATTAGTGTTAAGTGAGCAATTATGTGGTGGTCAAGTTTTGCAGTTTGGGCAATGTGCCGATGTGGATACTATGCAGTATTTCGATTTGGAAAGTGTAAGTTTTTCTTCTTTTAATTTTAATCTTATGCAAATTGTAAAGAAAATTTACTTTAAAATGTTAATTATTCTTGTAGTAAAAATATTTATTATCCTTACTAATATTCTAAGGCCGTGTCCCACTGCAGGCCCGTCCCTGCAGTGGGACATTAATGGGCTGTTATGATGATGATAATGATACTAATATTACAAAGAGGTAAAGTTTGTGTGTTTGTGACGTTGTAGGGGGTAATGTCTGGATCTAAAGAACCGATTTTAAAAATTCTTTCTGTGTTAAATAGTCCATTTATCGGGGAGCGTCATAGGCTATATATGTAGTATCACGCTATGACTAATAGGAGTGGAGCAGTAATAAAATATGTTTAAAAATGACGCGTCGCCTAACAAAGAGGGTACGGGTCAGATAGTATCATTATGAAAGCAAAATCCGAGTAGCATTGGGTTTGAATCAAAGTAGCAATCAATCCTCCCCAGGGGACTTTCACTAGGAGAAGCACTGCTCTATAAGGAGAAATAGTTGGCATATTATGTCAAGATTCTCTCTCTCTGCTGTCCTAAGCTAGAGATGGATTGGTTTTGTGTCTAGTTAACGTTCTTTGCTAAAGTGGCAGTCGCTCTTTACGACATCTACGATATTAGATGGGATGGCGAGTTTTAGTGTCATACCACATACGTTAAATAAAATTTATAAAACTAATAATTAATTCCAGTTTCTCGGAGAATGGTATGAAATCGAACGCTTTCCAACATGGTATGAACAGAACGGTAACTGCGCATACAAACGCCTACAGTATTGCAACAGGCGAGTGGAAATTGAGCACATATACGTTAGAGACGACATACGATACGTTATTCAAGTAAACAGTAGCTATGCGCCTGGAGATGACGCTGTGTTCTTTGTACAAGAAAATAATGTAGGTATGTAAGATTGTATCAATAGAAAAAACCCTAGGATTTTTCACGGTCGTGTTTTGAAATTAAAGTGAACTCAGGTTCCTGTGGTTTGTGTGACAAATCCCTTAATGTTTTATCTGACGAAATATTACAAGGACATTTTGATTAATAATAAGAAACATCACCTTGATTATCACGCCATAAAGATACTAACTCAGACAGACAACTTACTTTTCTTTTCTTATACATACATAAACTCATGCTTTATCCCGTCTGGGGTAGGCAGAGACGACAGAACGCCACTTGTCACGATCCTGGCAAACAGATTGGGCCTCGTCCACGTTCATTAAGCGAGTCATACATGCATATCTTTTATGTAAGTATGTCCTTTCTTATATTTACTTTTTCTAGTAAATACATACATACCCACTGTTGTTCTTACACATAGAAACACTTATACCCATTGCGTGGACCACCAATATAGAAATTAATCATTATAATACATTATGAAAATTAATATTATTGTGTTCAATAAAAGTTATGACTAATAAGGCCTTATGACAAACGTTGTTAGTTTAAATTATATTATTGCATGTAATCTTCGAAGGATACCTGCAGTAGGACATTTATCATCATCATCATCATCTCAGCCAATTGACGTCCACTGCTGGACATAGGCATCCTCTAAATATTGCCACCTTGTGCGGACCTGCGCCTCCCTCATCCATCGGCTTCCCGCCGTCCTTACAAAAAAAAAAGGTTCTAGAGTGGCCACCGCGTACCGGAAAACGCAGAGTGGGGAGACCCCTCACACGGTGGACCGACGACCTCGTAAGGACATTTATAATCTGTTATAATTTTTAAAGCACTTTAGTCATACAAATATTAAGTTCAAATAATTATATTACATTTCCTTATCAACTATATATTATATAACGATACCATAATTTAATAACTGAATCAGTATAACAAGTATTAACTCGATAAATGTAATGCCTTTTATCTTTTTATCAAAAAAAATGCAGTTAATACGAAAACAAATCTGCTATGCCCCGTTAATCATAATCCCAAGGCTTTATCATTTGATTACCTTAATAACACACATTTTATGCAAAAAAAAAAAAAATGTATCAACGGGAAATTAAATAACAATGACGTCACAATTGTTATTATTGTATAGCTTACATCGACATTTAAGCGTTATATATTTAATCTAGGGTATGCCTTGAGTGTAATTTTTTACCGTAAACTTTTTCTGAAAGAAGTCGCAGATTGAGCGAGAAATAAGTGAGTCGATAGACAACTCATTTTACATCGCCGTATAAATCAAATGAAACAGAACTGCGACTAAACTGACAGAATTCTATGTTATTATTATATATTCACGATTATTTAAATAAAGTATTTACCAAATAATTGCGATAATACCCGTGCAAATTTAATACATAATAAGACGCGAGTTAATATGACGGAATTCAGCTGACAGAACTTTGCAACTCACGACTTTGAAAAATTTACGCTTGTTTAAGTCAACCTAAGTAATCAAATCAAATCAAATCATTTTATTTTTATTACTAAGTATAATATAATAATAAGTATTTCTACAATTTCCAGATCCTGTCGGTATCCCACTATCAGTAATCACAACAGACTACTCTAACTACGCTGTGGTATATGGATGCAAGTATTTGGAGACTTTGGATATCAAGTACAGTAAGTAAATGTTATGGTAGCCATTCACGATCCTTCCTATCATCCAATCGGCATGACGCTACCAATTGGATCAGTTACAATGGACCGTGTGTGCGAGTGGATCGGCATGACAGTTAGAATTGATGGCAGGATCGAACTTCGTTTCTTTTGATTGAGATTGTATCAAGCAAAAACAAACTGCAGATTGGATCAAGCCTGCAGTGTCATGCCGATTGGACGATAGGAAGAATCGTGTATGGCTACCAACAAGGATTACCCGTGGTTTCACTAGTATAAAAATACTTACAAAAAACAATGCGAAACAATATCTAATCAGATTAGTAAGAAACAAACTCATAATCATCATCCTCATATCAGCAAATAGACGTCCGATACTGAATAGCCTCCTCCAAATAAATGCCTTCCGAGGATAAAAAGAAAAATTACAAACCCCATTTTAAAATGACAACAACAAAACAATTAAAAAAATGGATGTTCGAAACTGGATTTGAATCTGCGGCTACTGAAAATACGCCTAAAAATCTCATCTCATATTTTTTTGCAAAATTTCTAGTTATACCTAAGCCACAGTACAACCAGTTGTCTATCTCAGCCAAATATTTATTATAAATGCCTACGGCTGCGCGGTACGTAAACATGCGATAGGACTGCCCACCTCCAGCTTTTTAATTACATTTACCTACTTTCCCGCTCGTTACTGCGGCACAGTCGCGACTGTTCACTCCGCAAAGCCACCGCTATCGTGAGCGTGTAGGTATAACTCGCATTTCGTCCGTTTCTATGAAGTCGAAATACTGTATATTTCTACTATGTAATAAGGTCCTATGTTTTATCCATCGCCATATTTTATTTCGTTTCTGTTACAGTCCACGCCTGGTTACTATCACGCACTCCAACGCTTTCACAAGACATTCTCAACCGAGCTCGTCTAGACCTAAGCTCAATACCGTACGCCAACGTTGCTTACTTGGAGAACGTGGAACAAAGAGAACAGAACTGCAACTACAGGTGGACGGCGCATATACAAGCTGAGAACATTACTGATGTAGAACAAGCACGCATATTATTTGATGATAATTTTTTTAATGTTAGAACTGACAATTAAATAAAATGTAAATGCTTAAGTTGTTGTTTTACTTTATTAGAAGACTAAATATCACACATAAATAAGGAGATCTGAAGGAAAAACGTCGCATAGCACACGAGGGTGTTATAGACCAATCAAACGATCGACCATTGACAATTTATATCACACCAATAACGTCGACTACACCACTCTGCCGTCATTCAATTATCGATCAATTGGTCTAGTAACACTCCAAAGTTGCCTGTTTAAAGTGTTAGTTAACTAACATCTGTTCAACATCACTAGTTTAGCTCAATATCCTACGCTAATGTCGCTTACCTGGAGAACGTGGAACAAAGAGAACAGAACTGCAACTACAGGTGGACGGCGCATATACAAGCTGAGAACATTACTGATGTAGAACAAGCACGCATATTATTTGATGATAATTTTTTTAATGTTAGAACTGACAATTAAATAAAATGTAAATGCTTAAGTTGTTGTTTTACTTTATTAGAAGACTAAAAATCACACATAAATAAGGAGATCTGAAGGAAAAACGTCACATAGCACACGAGGGTGTTATAGACCAGTCGATCAATCGACGATTGACAATTTATATCACACTAATAACATCTACTACACCACTCTGCCATCATTCGATGATCGATCAATTGATCTAGTAACATCCTAATTTGCCTGTTTAAAGTATTAGTTAACTAACTTGTCTACACTATCAAAAAAAAACTAACGCAAGACAATGACTTCACTAGCCTCGTGTTGAGTAATTTAACTATTGATTCATTACCACAAGGACAAGTAAAGGTCTTTAGCTAGTTCATTAATAAAGGTTAATAAAAATACCTTTGAAAGTAAGATAGGAAAGTATACAAATAACGCGTAACAAATACGCCTAATAACTGGCGACTTTTGAGGAGTATGGACCCTGTGTGGGTAGAATTTTGAAGACTCAATATTGACGGACATAAAGAACATCCATGCTCAAGACAAGAGTTTGTAGCATGCACCACATAATCATCCTGCTTGCTTTTTTTATTCTTTTTCAGTATAAGTAAAACAGCTGACTGCCTCGGTGGCTCAACGGTCGTGGAAGCGCCTTCCATCCACGAGGTTGCGGGTTCGAATCCCACGGATTATTGTGTTCCACAAATTATTGTTCTGACTTTAGCGCCGATTACACTACCCTACATGTAGTGCACTACATCTTGTAGGAGACTACATGATGTAGGGCGGTCGGGACTCGCCAATCTCCAATATGTAGTGTCCTAACAGCCAACATGTGATTACACTAGACAACATGTAGTGCCCTACAAGATGTAGTGTCCTACATGTAGGCTAGTGTAATCGGCGCTTCTGACGATGTTGTTTTTATCGGTTATATTTATGTTATAATGTAAAAAAAAAAAAAAAAACTAGAAAAGCTTACCTTTTAATATTTTCTTCTTTACCTTTTTGCTGCGCACGTCTTGAACTTGAAACACTCACATTTGATTACCATTACTCAAGCAAGTAAATTACAAATTTTAATAAAGTTAATGATATTTACACGATCAATGATAATGATAATATAGTTCATGTTTATTCTTTCTAAAAACATTATTCCATTATGGAATTAATCATCCATAAGTAAATTAAGCATTTGTTAAAGACATGCTTATATAAGTAAGTATGGGCAGCGAAAAACCGATGGATGAAGGGCGCGTATTAATTGAAATATTTATTTGAATGTGGCTGTATATTAGACATCTTTTAGCTCTCTTGCTATTTCTATAGTATTTGATATTTCACATAGTAACAGACAAACTGGCGTTAATTTAACATTAATAAGTAGCAAACATTAGCTTTTAACATTAATTTTCAATTATTGGCATTAACTTCGGGGGAGAAAAAATATACTTCCTTACATTAAAACTACAAAACATAGAAAAATACTATTTATTTATTAATTATGTCGCTTTAACAGGAATTCTAAAAGTAGTAGGTTCTGCCTTTATATCTTCGTAGTACTTCGGGGTACACTTGGAAAGGTCGTCCTTCATAAGTTTCTTGGAATCCACTCCTATTCTCGACAGAGGTTTTAAAGCCAGCTCTTTTGATACTACATTGAGAACCGGTTTTCTTGAAAGAAGCCATACGTAAACTGAAATTTAAGAACATTTTCATTTTTACTTAATTAGTTTGCAAAGTAGAAATTGGCATTTAATTAAAGATTCCTTAGGATTGAAGATACCTATTTCTGCTAATATAGAATAATTATAGGTAATTTAAAATAATAGTCTTCCTCTCTTCTGCGTTTGCTGTGCACGACAGGGTCCATAATGAGCTTTATAATACTGTGCATATTATGTAAGAACTGTAACTACGTTATGGTGCAATAAACGTATTGAGTATTGATTTTATTGTAATTAAAAAAGACAACTCCCGCCCTATGGTTGTACCCTGAGGCCCGGAGAATCTTACAAACATACATTCAACGGACACAAAGGACATCCAGATTTATTCCGAATCGCACTAACAGCTGTTCTCTTACGAACACTCGACCTTGGGCATGGCGATAACTACTGCGACCGCCACGCCGCTAAAGTTAAAAACTCACTCAGCGATTTTCTACCGTGGCCGCTGTGGTGGCGGAACTGCGATTTTATTTCTGAACTCACGAGACCGGTCAATTGCGTGGTTACACAGTCATTGCGGTAGCAATTTTCGCCAATAAACAAATAACTAATCTTTTAATAAACTTACTGAAATGCTTGTCGATAGCTGAACTATACGCACAGGTGTAGACCGTTGCGTAGTTTTTGTAGTCTGTAGTCAACACTCTAAAAGGATACCTCCTGTGTACCACTGAAAATAAAAATACAAGATAACAGAAACACATTTCGAAATATCGAAAACTTTTTAACAGGTAGTTAATTTGCAAAAAATTGTATCTAATTATTAATGTCCAGTTTTGGACCTTATCTCCTCCAACAGTTTTCATCGCGAGTAATCTTGTGACTTCCTTATCCACCCATTGGTCTTCTGCAACTTAGATTAGGTTGTTCGTCCACCGCGTGGGAATTTAGTCCACTTTGCATATTTGCCAATCCAAACCATTCTGCCTTATTGGCATCGGCCCGAAAAAAGGGGCATTTTTTCGTGCAATCAAGTGCAGCTAAGCAAATTAGTGCTGCGTCGCTCATCTTGGTCTTCTTCTATGGATCAACTCATTACTAATTTAACGATTTACCGTAATTTGTATTGTTACAAAACACTTATTTCTTATCTATCTCCATGTGGTGACGGAGTAAGAATACAATATGTCGCCACCCCACCTCATCCCATGGGTTTCGTAAAAATCGACTAAGTAACTATCCGTGAATATTATCTTTACGAAATAAAAAGAAGGAAAACTTGAAATTAAACCCTATACCAATCCGTTTGGCCAGCGTGGTATAAGTAGGCCAAGTATCCCACCGTCCCGGGAGGAGGCCCGTCCCTGCAGTGGGACATAATTGGCTGTTATGATGATGATGACTTATTTCTCAAAAAGTTCATAGATACTTACAACGTCTTGGCTGATCAGGGAAAGTAAACGTCACATCCAAGTTTGCTCCATCTTCAATACTTATTGGTATCTCAAGTTTTCCGATGCTGTATCTATGAAACAGTCCGCGATCTACTCTGGATTGGTTAAGGTATATGCCAACAGATGTCGTAGATAATTCCAGGACAGAACAATTGTTTAGCTGCTGGCCGTCGCTGGAGTAATGATAAGTTTGGTACCATTTTTCGAAGAACTGTAAAAAATTAATTAAATTCATTGTCATGTTTATAACTTACTAACTGGGGTCCGCAACTTCGTTTGCGCAGGATTAGTATTTCAAGAAGCTTAAATTATAAATTCAACATATTCTATAAATTGTAGCGTATGCATAATTCTGGTGTATAAAAGATATCAATTTAAAATTTCAGTAACTTTTACGTAAACTACTACTGCGTTAGTGAAACTGATTTTATCGAGTTCAAGCTATAGACATTTTTCTTTCAGCCAATTGATTAAGCCGTGTTAAGGTGGAAGTTAACAGTATGAGATATAGTAGCTTGTGACCCAAAGTAGGTTGCAACTTAGCTATGTTCGGGCATAGCTGATATGAGCAGCGGTTTTATCTTACCATCAGGCAGACTGCCTCTTCATCAGCGGTTTTAACGAGCTAAATAACAAGAGTAAGTAATACTAACGTCCGCCAATCTAAACTCAGTTTGCAGCTGAACATTTTCAGGACATTTCCCTGGCAATGTAAAATAACCAAACGCACTGCACACAAACAAAAATAACAAATGAATCGCTACTTTCCACATTGTATACACAACTGACAGTTCTTGTCAAATGAATAACTTAATGTGATGATTAAAAGTAAATGTTTTACATTTACTTTATCTGAGGTTATCGTGGGTTCATTCTTATTTATTTTATGTACACAATATAAACAACTTGTTCTGAGAATAAATAAATAACATTTCCAAGTATTTTTATTTATTGTTATGCCATATTTTGTAAACAGATTTGTTCTTGTTGTAAAGGGGTCCGTTTTTATGTAATTTAAAATCTTTCTACGTCTAATAAATACGACCTGTGATAAATAGTTCTTAATAAATTAATATAGGTCTATTACCTGTGTTTAAAACCTACGAAAATGATAAAATATGTGAAAGGGAATCAGGGCAGCCCATCGATGTCCAACGTCCTTGCTGTGTTTCAATTCCAGAGGAGGCTGGTTATGACCTATTATGTATTTAGAGAAAAAATTGTCCTTGGATTTTCAAACAGATAAATATGGAGATATTTAGAGGGGATCTATGATGTAATTAGACTAATATGACGATGATGTCAGAAATACATAAACTTGTTAATATTTTTTACAAAATGATACAGAAACACAACAATTTCAGGTCTTTTTTGAAATAATATTATCTTTGACAAAGTTTGCATAATGCTATAGCTATTATTTACAAAGTCTATCCTGTTTTCTTAGTTAATTTAAAATTCCGTAAATTCTTAAGATTGTAATAAAATACCGCGAAACCGTAATCTTTTTTAATTATAAACAACTTTAACCTTTAGTAGTGTGTTGTACCTTATAACATTAATTACTAAGTATAATATTTATTTCATTGTCTAAGGTAGCAAGCAGGTAAGTATCCCATACTATCAGGTGACCGCTGCTTAACGACATCAGCAATGCCAGAATGCCAAACAAAGGCTCAGGCAACAAATGCTCTCGTTAAATCTTATTTAAGGAATGTCATAGAGCTGGTTGTTAATTATTCCAAAGCGTGTGCGAGAGAGAATACAAGTCACATGGACATAATATACGTATACCAATTTCACGAAAATTTACTATTAAAAGCAATAAAACAAACGATAAAAAACAAAAGCTCATCATACCCTAACGACTACAATGCTTGATAATATAAAAAGCTAAAAAAGAAAAAAATCATAATAAAGATTTTGAGCTTGCAGAATTTTTAGAAACTTATCTGTCCCTTCTTGAGACACAATTATTGTGTCTTAAGAAGGGACTACTATTATAGTTAAACAGAATGAAATGTCGTATATGATACAGGGGACTAGGAAGGGGTAATAGTAATTGATGTGGTTATAGAGTCACCAAAGCAGTATGCATGACCTCATAATACCTCCCTATCCCATCTCAATTTTTGACTGATGTAAAGGCCGCACTAGGGAAAGTCTTTCTCATATAGTATGTACAAAAACAATAGAAGGTAAACTCGAGATAACCAGTACTGGTCACCAGTACTTTGAAGTTTGAACTGGTATAGTTTTGGTATACCAAGTTACACCCCGTCACAAAAAGATGAACGTCCCTGAATGTCTAACCAATAATAAACCTTAACCTAAAAAACACACAGTACGATCAAAATAGAACGCTTACATCCTATATTCGTATGTAAACACAATTTTTGTCCATAAATCAGTCAAAGGATGTCCACATTACAAGCCCCAGCGTGGTCAATTCAGTCTATTTGCGTGTATAAAATATCTCTACTCCACATACAATAATTACGTGAGACGCGTCATTCGTTATCTCGTCCCGTTGGTGTTCAGTTGTATCAAAATGTTTATATTTATATTGTACCTCTGCTTCTTCGGGGTCTTGGGAGCTGAATACACTTTACCGGGAATTTGTCCAAGTATCAAAGTTCAGGAGAATTTGGATTTCACCAGGGTAAGTTCTTAGTGCCATTTGTATTTATAAATAAACTCTTCAATTCAACTGTAATTGGGTGTAAAGTGGATAATCTTTTTGTTCTGAGGTCATATTTATACCTTTGTATTAGACGTTTTTTTTGTTGTAATTTTGTTCTTTTGGATCGTACCAGCATGACAATTCTCGTTCCTTGACAATTGGACAACCAAAGTTAACTTAACCGGATTTTTAACGATTTTAAGGAACGAGAATTGGCATGCAGCTCTATAATGTTTTATAGAAATAGAGGGCAAACTACTCTTTGAACAACTTGCTGAATTGCTCTTAAATTTTGGGAGCTGCGTGAAATTTATTACGTTATAAACATGATGTGACACTTATAGTGTACTCGTTTATCTATACATTATGTTCTTATTGATATTATGACCATATTTCAAAAGGCTGAGGTGGGACTCGTATATCGACCACGGCTGCAGCTGACAATTATAGCCTGGTTACAAAAGAAGGCCAAACGCTTAGCTTGTTGCATTTTGTTGTAGATTAGGCGTAATTTAAATCTTATCTTACTAATATTGTAAATGCGAAAGTGTGTGTGTGACAGAAGTTTGTTACTATTTCACGCAAAAATTACTGAACGGATTATGACGAAATTAGAAATATAGATAGTTTAGGGCGTATAGTAACATTTAGACTATCTGTACCACGCGGGTGAAGCCGCGATCAGCTAGTAAATAATAATGTTGATAATAAAGCTTTGATTCTAATTTCCTATTACATCTATAATCACATTGCAACCTATCGATAGATTGAAAGTAAGAGATTAATCAGTACTTCATGATACGCAATCAGCCCTATCTAAATGAAATGCTGAATTAGGTTATCAATCTCTATATTTTACCGAATACATTACTTTATCTAATCGAAATAAATATTTTGCTGCGTTGGTTAAGGATACTGAAACAAGACATATCAGTGCATACATAACTATGATGAAATTTTGCAATTTTTTTTTTGTAAGGGATTAAGAATATAAAATTTCATCACACCTTCTCATATCGAAGGTGACATCGATCAGCAACTAATGGGAGTTCTTGTCAGTGTGGTACTTTTTAAATATCAAAGTTGTACGAGCCAAAGTTACTGATCCTATAAAACAATCATAACAGCCTACTAATGTTCCACTGCAGGGACGGGCCTCCTCCCGTGACGGAGGGATACTAGGACAAACGGATACTTATACCACGCTGACTGAACAGATTGGTATAGGGTTTAATTTCAAGTTTTCCTTCTTTTTTATACGTAAAGATAATACTCACGGATAGTCCCTTACTCGGTTTTTACGACACCCATGGGATGAGATGGGGTGGTGACACACTGTATTCTTACTCCGTCACCACACGGAGAACACTATAAAACAAGATCAAAAGTAGAAAAGAATAGAGTACCTAATATCTTTTTTATCAGTTTTCAGGTCTTTGGCACCACGTCGGAGGCTACGCAAGCGATGACCGAGGTATCTACGATTGCGCAACTCTTGATTTCCAAGAAGACAACATGGGGTACACATTGAGGGAGACTTACGTGGACATCGACGAAGGGAACAGAACCCAAAAGTCTTATTTCGCAAGGGTTGACCCTACTTTTGATGCTGGGAAGAGCGCGCAATTCATTGTCAGTCACGAGGCTGGAGGTAAGAAAGCCTTTAAAGTCTTATGCACCACTACTAAATTATAAGTTAATGTTTCGATGAAGTAGTACGAAGATACTTCTGAGCTTCTGTACTACAATAAATTTAAAATAATCCTCACACATTCACACAACGACATCAGGTCCCAAACTAAGCTGAGCTTGTACTATGGATACTAGACAACGGATAAGAATCTCTGAATTTGTAACCAATTGCTGTGGGGCTAATAATAACTAAAATATTGATATAGATAAAAGTTGCAATTCCATAATTACGATTAACCACGGATAGGCAGCTCACTAATTAATTTAATTCAGTTCTTGGAATCAATATTTCTGCAGTTTCTCCTGACACCGATAACCCAATTTTAATCTTAGCTTTGGTGTGATTAGACTAAAAAAGCGATTACTATTTACTTGATTATAGACTAACTAATGTTGCTTATCGTTGTAAATAGTTTTAATTGAATCATATTTATCTATATCTTATCTTATCTAATCTATCTAATTGCTTAGACTAATCTAATCATAAAACTAATCAATATCTTCATGGGCGTTGCACTACATCCGCTCTAAAAGGCCGCCTCCCGTTGATATTAACTTAGGTATAAAATGCCGACCTCTGTGGCGTTATGGGTTTATAGCACGACTGCTACGCAGAGGTCTCGGTTTCGATTCCCGCTCAATGCAAATCTTTGTGTGCATGAACATGATTGTTTGCATTGGCCTGAGTGTTTCTATGTTTAATAAATGTATGAATTTACAAAAATCAAAAAGTATTTACTTAAGTATGTTTATCCGTTGTTTAGTACCCAGAGTACAAGCTCTGCTTAGTTTGGGACTAGATGACGTTGTGTGAATGTGTGAAGATTATTTATTTATTTAAAAAAAAATACAATTATTCTCATTTGTTTTCTATTTTAAAAACACAAATAAGTATAGTGACTTTGCAAGATAAACAAAGTCTTAGCAGCAATTTTTTAATCTTAATAATAAAACTTTTTAATACCTTATCCGTGTGGTGAGTGGTGACGGAGTAAGAATACAATATGTCACCACCTCATCTCATCCCATGAGTGACAACAAAAACAAAAACCGACTAAGGGACTATCCGTGAATATAAGCTTTACGAAATAAAAAGAAGGAAAACTTGAAATTAAACCCTATACCAATCCGTCTGGCCAGCGTGGTATTAGTAGGCCAAGTATCCCTCCCTCACGGGAGGAGGCCCGTCCCTGCAGTGGGACGTTAATGGGCTATTATGATTCTCATTTGTTTTCTATTTTAAAAACACAAATAGAGTGACTTTTCAAGATAAACAAAGTCTTAGCATCTATTTTTTAATCTCAATAATAAAAATATCCAATACCTAATAATACTTTTATCTCTAATCTTCATTCAATTATTTATTCCACTAATTCACTAGATTTATTAATTCATTTCAAATCTTTACACTTGTCTACTGAGACAAACTTTACCTCTTCATCATCATCATCACCATGTCAGCCAATAGACGTCAACTGCTGGACCAAGGCCTCCTCCAAAATATATTGCCACCTTATGCGGTTAAGGCCCTTATGTGTTTACCAAAAATTTTCTTGAAAAATTGCAACTCAATATTTTTTTTTCATAACAGCCCATTAATGTCCCACTGCAGGTATTAGGTATTAGAGATTTTTAATATTGAGATTAAAAAATAGCCCCTAAGACTTTGTTTATCTTGCAAAGTCGCTATATTTGTGTTTTTAAAATAGAAAACAAATGAGAATCATAACAGTCCATTAATGTCCCACTGCAGGGACGGGCCTCCTCCCGTGACGGAGAGATACTTGGCCTACTAATACCACGCTGGCCAGACGGATTGGTATAGGGTTTAATTTCCAGTTTTCATTCTTTCTATGAAAAGGTAATATTTACGGATAGTCCCTTAGTCGGTTTTTTCGACACCCGTGGGGTGAGATGGGGTGGTGACATATTGTATTCTTACTCCGTCACCACACGGTGTTTTTTATCTTTATACAAACTATTATCATTATGTATAGTCCATCCATCAGGAAACTGCATAGAAATTGGATCTCAATTTGCATGAATCAAAATGTCAAACCAATATGTTAATTTTTTAGATATATTTTATCTGATGATTTTATTATCTTAATCCAGCGACTAAAAATAACAAATTATACTTACTTAAAGTTTATCTAAAAATTTGACTAGCCCATAGATAATAATATGTAAATAACAGTATTTTAGTTTAGGTAAACAAAAACTTACATTATTTTGTAATTTTAAAATTTACACTTTGTAATTTAGCGACTTGTGCTATGTTCTTTTTGAATACAACCTAGAAGTTTCAGGTTTCATTCCCTCTTAATAAAGAGTTTTGTGAACATGGAAGTATTCTATACTAGCTGACCCGTGCCCACGTTGTTAGGCGGCGAAAAAGCGCGTCTCATTTTTTAACATATTTCATTACTTCATACTCCTATTAGTCATAGCGTGATACTATATAGCCTATGACACTCCCCGATAAATTGACTATTCAACACAGAAATAATTTTTAAAATCGGTTCAGTAGATCCAGAGATTACCCCTTCCAATGTCACAAACACACAAACTTTACCTCTTTATAATATTAGTATATATTATTATTAATAAAGTATAGATTTATAATTGACCTTGATCATTTTGACCAAATTAAAATTAATTTATAACTATTTGACAGCATTTGGCCAGACTGGCGAGGCGATACCGAAGGAGAAAAGTATTTTTTTAATATTATCTGTTGCCTTTATTGCGGCACTGTATTAGTTCTTATTATCAGGTTTGAAAGGGTCATATTCCCGTGTGACATTGTTTTATAAAATAATTCAATTCTTTTATTTTCTGTTTCAGATAAGGTCCTACAGTTCCCTTTCTTCATTCTATCAACTGACTACGATAGTTACGCTGTTGCTTACTTTTGTAAATGGCTGAAAGGAAAGGACAAGAAACATTACGGTTAGTTGCATCTAAGTATTACTTTATTATAAAGGACAATAAGCCTCCCAGCTAGGTGGACCGACGACCTCAAAAAGATCTCTGGGTCGGACTGGATGCGGAAGTCGCTGCACCGTGTTCTGTGGCGCGTATTGGGAAGGGCTTATGCATGCACAGCAGTGCACTGCAATAGGCTAGTTAAATGATTGATTGATTGTTATCCGTTGTCTAGTACCCATAATACAAGCTCTGCTTAGTTTGGGACTAGATGGCGTTGTGTTAAAGTGTCAGGCATATTTTATTTATATTTATTGAAATGACAAGTAGTGACAACATGAGGTTAAGCCGCTATCTAGCCTTACGTTTGGCGTAAAGACTGACTAAAGCAGATATTATGTCTGTGGAATACCTAGACGTAGGTACACGTTCCCACGTGATTAGACGTTTAAGGACGTTAATTTCACAGTACAGTTCAGCCGAAATTGTTAAGTTTAAAAACTCTGTACTATTACTAGCACTTGATAAAAACTGTTGCCGTCGTGTCATCTTGAGAGCTGTCATTATTCCACAACAGAACCCAAAGGGTGGTTTGATCAGCTCTCAATAACAGCTTAGCCATATATTGATGAAGTGAAATAAGTCGGTTACCTTACAAAAATACGATGATGCACTAGCTGATACTAGTGTTCTACCTGAGCGATATAGTTAAGTTGTGACAAAGCTCCTTAAATAAAGAAAAAAATACCTTCTATCTTAACATTTGCTCACTACTACTTGGAGGTGAATTAAACAAGCACAACATAAGAACGTCAGTTTCATATAATTTTTTACCTATAAAGCTTAGGTATAACTAGAAAAATCTAATATAATCGGGTGGCCTAGAGATCATGGCGCTGGACGCCTAAGTCCAAAGACGCGGGTTCGATTCCCGCCTCGAGTATATTTTTTTTCTATTGTCTTTCTTCTTTTCGAACCTCAGCTTTATCAGAAAGTTTTGTAATAAACTTCAACTGTTTTACTTTACAGTATTCACCTGGATTCTAACACGCAGCAAAGAAAAACTAGAAGGTGAAGTATTGAAGAAAGTCGAAGACACCCTCTCAAAATACAGCGAGTTAGCGGAACACAGACAAGCATTTGTGTTCAAAGAGTTCACCGACTTAACTTGTGCTTTCACCAATAAGTTCGAAACGGACTTTTTTACGAGTAATTTTTGGTAATTGGAATTGTAACTTGTAAAACTGTTGACTGTGATTAGGCTATTAAATGTTTGGCTATTTATATGTTTGTTTTGTATTATTTTTGGAGATGAAATATTATTGGAAAAGTATTGTCTATATTCTCTCTTGTGTTCTATTTCAAGTCATATTACCGGACACAATAAACATTCGGGATCGAAGTAATAATTTGCGGATCACACCATATACTTGTCTTACGTGGGATTCGAATCCACAACCACGGCAGCCGACTGCAACGACTGCTTTTCCCCCGAGGCAGTTAAATCGTAAAATATCTGCAGAAGGATTACTATTTAAATACTGACTGACTGATATTTCTTAATTTTTAACGTACTCAGTAGCTTATTGAATGCCACAGTGACAATATAAGATATAGTACCCAGTCGTAAATATTGCACATCGAGCTGTGGAACGAGATAATCGGTCAAGTTCAGCTTCGTAGTGCATCATCCCTGTCGCACGAAATACAAACAGTCTGGTATCTATTAGCAACTGAAATTGACCGATTGTCTCTTTACAAAAGTCGATGTGCAATATTTACGGACGGGTACTGTAGAAAGGTTTAACAATTTACCCTGTTGGACAAATCATAGTGTTGGAGAGAGGAGAAAAGTAAAATCAACTAAGGAAGATTGGACGAGCATAATTAATCAATGCAAGCACTAATTACCAATCCTACGAGCCTGCGTAGGGCATGTCCTAGCTTCCTGCATCACTAAATTCCAGCATCCGTTTCCTCTTTTTTACAATTGGAAAAATAAAGGCGCTGGTCTTTACCCCAAATGATAGTCTTTTAATCCTAAGTATTTTATTGACAGAAACGTGTATGTACCTATTTATTCGCCCTTGGTTAACCGAACGGCCTTGGCGGCATTGATAGACGTAGCAAGGGTTATAAAATAACAAATATTGGTATTTCAATTCAATAATAAAATTAATCAGTGAATCAGTGCTTAAAAATGTTATCAATCTACTTTTAATACGTTACAGACGTATGTGATGTATTATTTAAATAAAGTTGTGCAATACCAAATTTAAATAAATTTGATTACTTAGAAGACCCACTGCAGGGGGTCGAGCCATATCCAGCTATGTATTATCGTAACAGTTCATCAAAGTTCCATTCAGAATGGATTTTCTCGGATACCATTTACACATACATTTAAAAAGGTTTTTTCTAATCCAAATTCCTTTGGCTTTAAAATATGTAAATGTGTCATGTGATGAGCGTGTATTATTACTCCTTCCCCACAAGAAGTTTCACTGTGTGATTTAATCAGCAATAAAAAGAACGCAGTGAAGGATCGCCGAAACTATTTTTTAAAGTACAGCACGAGTTAGCACAAATTAATATTTGTAAGATTTAGATAATTGATTTTGTGTCGTAAGATACATCCCCTTACTCATAAACGCCTCATAAATTTAATCACTGTTTAGCGAGATTTTCACTAGTAAAACCAACCTTAAACCAAACAAAACTGTAAGAATTTAAGCTAATCAATTGACTAACACTTAAGAGGTGTTTATGAGTAAGGGAGACAATGCTACTTTTGTTATGTAGAATTGATTTCTAAATGGCCTTACTATCTATTGTCGACCAATAAGTTTATCTCATCAGATCATGGAGAGCCACTACACAACGTACCTGGCTGCTACATACTTAGCTAGTTGCATAAGTGTTTTAAATAAAAAGACAATTCCAAACAAAACATTTATTACTTTATTTATCAGTAATTATCATATTTGCTTGTTTAGTAATAACACCAATTTATCACGACCAATCAATTTTACATAACTCTAATTATTACTTAACTATGCATCTACCTTAAAAATGAAATATCAACTACTTTATGGGTTTAGATATGATAATGATATAATTTGTTTTCGTGACTTCATTGATAGCTAAAACAAATAAAAATGAAAATAACATTAGGCATTTTGTTTCCTATACAGATAACGATGCCTCACATTTTAATAATCCCCTGATTACCATTATAATTTTTTAATCTATTTAATGCGGTTTAGTGATCTGTGATTGGTTCAAATATTGTCAAATTTGACATTTGTGACGTTTCAACTAAAATGGCACGGGATCAAAGTGTTAAATTTGACATTTGTGACGTTTGAACTAAAACGACAAAGGATCAAAGTGTCAAATTTGACATGTGTGACGTTTGGAATAAAATGATCTGAGATAGATATAGCGTTCTGAAAAAATATAATTACGACAATTAACCCTTTAATTAAAATGCTTACAAATTGTATGTTGTATCATTTACTCAGACATCATTATTATAACAAAACAGAACATAACCGAAATATAAACAAACACAAATTAGAAATGATACAAATGAATCCAAAAACAAAAGTACAGTTAGTTGCTTAGAAGAAATGTTATATTCGATTTTACCTATTTCAAACAATGCTCGATGTTAATGCAACTATTTTGCAACCTTAAATTTAGCTTTCATGATTCTCATTCATGATTTTACTGCTTGCTCTGTCATGACACTTGTTGAGTTGAATTTGCAAGCTTCCTCAGAGAAGTCAGTCTGCACCAGCTTGGTAGAATCAATGATCTTGGGATGCTCCTTCAAAAACGCATCAACAGCTGTTTTCGCATCTCCCTCCAGAGTCTTGGACCTTGAAAGAATCCAGGCTTGATCTGAAACAAGCAAAATCGTTTTAGTTTATATTATTTTTGAAATATGAAAAGAAGTATCTTACAATCGCATTATAAACATTACGCTTTGATTGTCCTACGATTTTAGGAAATTTGGCTTATTACAATTTCCCATAAAGTCGTGCATTCTCCAATAATGGAAGGAAAGTTGCTCTCCTAACGCCATGTTGGCAACTGATTGGTATAATACGGTTTTATGTGAACTTCTTTAGTCGACCTTACACTTTCGTGATAGGAAAGTGTAAGGTCGGAATGACACCATTAATTCTTACTTTGTTAGCAATGATATTATTATAATACTATAAGAAACTAGAAATATTCGTATAGCAACTGTTACTGTAGCAGGAGATATATCAGAGCTATGAGATTTAACAACTGCTGTCTAGGTAGCGGCTTAGTTGTGTCCTGGCATTCATCATCATCATCTGGCATGCATCATATCAGCCAATCGACGTCTACTGCTGAACATAGGCCTACTTCAAGTATTGCCACCTTGTGTGGTCCTGACATTCGTTCTCTGACAACTTTTGCATTTTTATTCTTGCAGCATATATTAACATTTATAATTTAACATGCATTATTACTCTGCACTTATACATTTTTTTCACTTTTTTGTAATTCCAAAATTTTTTGTTATCAAAAACATTGACTAAGATGAATCTAACAAACATTATACAAATAATTTCTTAAAAAGGAAAAGTCCAAATCAAGAAATCCCGTACCAATCACCAATCTCAAAATCGGTGGATTTGGCTAGCAAGGAAATATTCGCTGTTTTGGTTTTAAATCATAAAAAATCAATGCTTTTATTTCTTAACTTTCTAAATCTAACGCTGAATTTTTAGAGGGTAGTTACGAAAATATATATAAAGTTGTATTATTGGTAGATCCCTTCAGCAAGAACCCATCAATGTCGATACCACCGCTATTGCAGTTTAATCCATCTCCAAGTATTGTGAAAATGATACTGTGTTTAGGTGGAAGGTTGCAATAGCTAGGATAACTACTAAGGGACATAAAAACATGCCTTATTTAATCTTAGGCTTAACTATGCATTACTGACAGCCGCGATAACCACTTACCATCATGTGGGCTGCTGGCTCGCCTGCCACCTTAATGCAATAAAAATAAGCTGTAATTTTCATTATCAATCCTACGGGTTTGGGATTAGCTTACCACCAAATGGCGTAATGCATTATATAGTATATCTGCCTACCACACCAGAACCAGCGGTTAAACTATCGCATATTTCAAGCAAACACACCCAGATCAATGCAAACATTTATGGTAAAGCACACTTTTTTTGCAAAGAGCGTGATTTGCATCTTAGACCTCTGGGTAGCAGTCATGAACTTGTAATATTCCGCTGCAGAGCTCGACAAAGATCTAGTACTTACGCTAAGTATAAGTTCTTCTTAATTAGGGACTTTATTATGGTCAAGACAAGATTCATTGGTTATATTAATAATAATTACCAAAATAGCCATGCAAAGAGATCCAAATCTGAGGATAAAGTTAGTTACCTATGAGCCTACCTTTGTGTGACTTGGTCTTCTCATCATATTTGCAATTGTATACAACAGCATAGCCAGTGTAGTCTGTTGCTAGAATAAGCAGAGGTGACTGTGTAACGAGATCTGTAAAAAAGATATACATTATTACAATAGCCCATTGATACATACATAAACTCACGCCTTCTTCGTAGAGACTGATCCTTACAAACTGGAACCCCGCAACCTGATTTTGGCCCCGTGGAAATCTTTTAGTGTGTGGCGAACATTACTGTCGCCTCTGTGATTATTTCTCATACAGATAGTTCCTACGATTACCTAGGGAAATACTTGGCCGTCAACTACAGGGGTAATGTTAATTAAAATCTAGGGGCATTTGATCCCAGAGAACAGACCCCTACTGCTTCCCCTAAATAAACCAATGATAATACGTAAATTAAACCTAATAATATTATACAAATAATTTTTCGAAATCGTAACAGTAGCGATTTAAACACAGTGATAATATTGTATATTTTGCCATATTATCTATAATAATCTTTTGAAATCTTTTTTATCAGTAAATGTTTTATCAAATCTAAAAATCTTATTTCCAAAACATTAAATATTAACTAACTAATGCATAAAAGTAATAGAACTTATTAGGATTGGCATTATTTTGATAAGAAACTTTAAATTTGATCAAGGTTGCCACATAAAATAACAATTTAGTTAAGAAGCTCATCCTGTTTGAGGATTCGGAAAAGAACGAACGGATTTTATAAAGGTAACAACAGTAACAGAATATTTACCAATACCTAGTAATTGAATCGGAAACTAAGGAAAAAGATAAAAAAAGATAATTTAAGACAAACCTCCGAATTTAAAAGATACGACGAATTTAGCAGCATTATTCGCATCAGCAGCAGGCTTCGCTGTTCCTTCTAAGGAAGTCTGTACACCATCGATGATGTGGGTATTTTTCACTTTAACTGCTTCACCATCCAATGTGTATTCAGCTTGTGCACACTGCCCCTTACCTTCGTTTTCGTTTGGGTGTTTTGAAATTTCATACCAAAGTCCTTCATACTGTAAAGAAAAATATCATCATAATTTTATTTAACTACAGATGTCCTATTTCAGTGGTCGTCTCAGCTAAAATTTACTGGTACCAATCTAGCCGCATCCACCAACTATCGTATATACCACAGAAATGTAAGTACATACAGGTTTTTCTTTTTAATATTACTTCTTCTATAGAGGTTACATTATCTTAACTAAACCTTATTAGAGTTAAACTTAAATCTGCCGATTGGCGCGTATATTGAGGTTGCGGATTTTAATCCCAGGCATAATAATCTTTTATGACCCTCAAGACGATTATTTCTGTTAAGGCGATAAAGCTAGATGTCCTGTAGGTCTATTAATTTAACTATGTTAATTTTTAAGCCCCTGCTGGCAAGGAGTTGGTCTCAAGTAAAGATGAAAACAGAACTATTTTATCCATTCAATTTAACACTTGATTTAAAATTTCTAATGTCATTGAATTATTTCTCGTTATCTTGTAATATAAATACTTAGAATAGTCATGTTTATTTTTTATAAAAATAGTTAGATTACATTAACATCAAAGATACGGCGCCGCAAAGTGCAAAGGAGCGATGGGAGATAAGGCCCAGGGCAGATACGAAGAACAACAATTTAAAAAAATATATATATTCACGGACATCTCTACAAAGCGCCATCTGTTTCCAAAGTAAGATTGGCTTAGCCTTCTTGTGTTATGAGTAACAAAAGAACGGATGTAAATACTTATAATATACTTTTTTTTTGTAAATACATACATAATACACGTAGAAACACCCAGACCAATGCAAGCAATCACGTTCATGCACACAAAGATTTGCATTGAGCGGGAATCGAAACCGAGACCACTGCGAAGCAGGCATGTATTATACAGATTGCGCCACAGAGGTCGACGAAAAACATTAAAAGAGTTGTTTTTTAATGCTTATAAGCGGCAAACGAGCAAGCGGATTGTGGTCAATGATAACCGCTGCTCAGGGACGTCAGTAACGTTATTGGCTATGTGCAAAGCGGCAGCTAGATAACGACCGCAGCCCACAACACGGCAGAAATTGAAAACAAATGCGGATGATCAGCTGTCAAAAGTGTTAATTGCAGTACAAAATCAAAGCAAAGAAATGGGCCATGACTGTTGTAAATAACGGCCTCAATAGCAAATGTAAATTTAATATTTTCCCAAGAGCGTCCTTTTTATCTCAGTTTGTGGTTGGAAACTAATATTATGTGTAATTTTAGTTTAAGTTTTAAACCCGGTTTTTATGATAAATTAAATTTATATAATTATTCAGTTCACAGTAAAACTATTGATTAAATTGCACTTAAGTAATGTCAACAATACTATTTTAATCTTTGGTTTTATTTATACTTGCAAAGAAATAAATTGTTATTATTTGACAGCTTCCACAAATGTTGTAAACGCTACGCGTCACCACTGTCGCGCATATAGCCAATAGCTCAACATAACTGCTGTCAATCGTAGTCATAAGCTGATGTAGCCCTGTAATTTCATTCGTAGATTTTCGTGAGCGCTCCGATTTACATTTATAAAAAACATGTTAAGGTTTTTTATAGCGTCTTAATTGCATATAAATATGTTCCCAGATAACCTCAAAAAGAAACTCGCCAAGAAACTTATGTGGGAAACTCAGACCAAATAAAAAATAAAGACGTAGCGCTGCGAACACTCGATTGAAGTATTCAAAACTACGCTTCGCTCTATACATACAAGTCACACGCACACATTTACTACCCAAACTACGCCTTGTCGGTCAGTTGGCGCTAGTTTGTCAATAGAGTATGACGTATAACATTTTTCATTATTTATTCTGGAAAATGCCTAATTGTGACGTAACAGGGTGCAAAAACAAACCTTTAAAAAATAAAAAGCCAGATGGAATCACATCTCATACGTACGTAAATATAAAAACTCGTAATTTTAATTATTAATATTATTGACTTATGATGACGGCCTGGAACACAAAACCTCAACAAGTGTTGCCACTAGTAAGCGTCAGAATTTTCCCCGTTTATGGGGTAAGTACTTGTAAGTAATAGAAAAAGTAACATTAGGTATATAAATAAAAAATAAAAGAAAAATATGGCAATGCATTTTCTCTTATATTCTCTTTTATCATAATAAAATATTTACAAGATAATCCAATGCCGTATTTTTCCATCACCTTTTTTTGACAAGCCTCATGTCAGAGTCTCTTGTTTTAGAATAAAACTTAGTATAGGAAAAAGGTTCGTTTTGCTTATTCTCGGATTAGGATTGTTACCAAAACCGGTACCATATCAAGAATTGATCTAAATGCGGGAGTTGTTTAAAGAAAGCATGTACATTTTTAAAGTTTCCTAGTCGAAATAAGATTGTAGCAGAGAAGTGGATTGAAGTCATTCGACTTAGCCGGAATGATGAATCATGGAATCCTAAGGCGCGCTGCGTACTTTGTTCGACACATTTCGATAATGGTGACTTATATTATACACAAAACGGACTTCGTCGTGTGCTTAAACATGGATATCCAAAGGATATTTCCAATATGTCTATTATTGGTTATTTCATTTAGTAACAGAAAAAAAACAAAAGTAGGTACATCTTTTCCTTTTGTTTATGCTTTTCCAGATTCCCTGAAATAGTTTAAAAATTGCTAGTGCGGTACTTTTATTTTTTAGTAATCCAAATTGATTAGTATTTAAAATAGAATAACGTTCAAGAAATCCACATAACATATTATGTATAACTTTTTCAAATATTTCGTAAAACTTGGTAATAGGGCTATGGGTCTTAAATTATTAATGTCATGTTTTGGGCCTTTCTTATGTAAAGGTTTAATAAGGGCTACCCTGTCTGGAAACACTCCAGTTTCTAACATACGATTTGTTGTGATTATTCAAATGGTTTTGGAATAATAATTGTTTTATTTTTACCCAATCTTGTCGGAATAAAAATGCTATTATATCACCACTTAAAAGGAAAATACCTATATACAATTTTAAAATGAAATCTATCCATGAACTCAATCAGTCTGCCAGTACTTAGACAAATAGGGTAATTAGTTTTCACTGCATGGCAGCACTCCTCAAATGCACACATGTTTACAAAACCGGCATCATTTTTTTGTTGACAGCGCTACGTCTTTATTTTTTATTTGATCTGAGGTGGGAAATTGTTTTTGAAAAAAGACCAAGTAATATTATGCTTACAAAAGTCAAGTTAGCGGTTTCCTTTGCCAACTTTTACAGAACCAGGAGTAGTGATTTATTTCATTAGCACACAGACAACATCCGAAAAGAAGAAACACAATCAAAACATTGGTACTCGAGGCGGGACTCGAAGCCGCGTCTCTGGACTATACGCGTCCAGCGCCATGACCAACTATCTGTCTCGATTACTAAATTTAACCGTTGCTCGAGTACCAATGTTTTCCATTGGCTTTCTTCTTTTTAGATTTTTCTAGTTAGACCTAAGCTTTATAGGTAAAATTTATATGTAATTTAACATAGACAACAGCCTAATCATTGATGATTTGCGTATCCGCTTCAATTCCCCGTTAAGTCCTTCACGGTTGATTTGTTAATAAATCGCTCGATTAACTCAAATCATTCAATACTACGAGACACGGGTGAAACTAACTATTGAATGCTGTTATCTAGCGTATCTCTTTGTTGTATGAGTCATCACTATTGTATTGACAGTGAAGTCAAGGTGGTTTCAAGGACTATGAGTTTGTTTTTGTTGTAAAGAAGGATAGAGTTAGAACATTAAGTGCCACCACTCCTATCATCATAACAGCCCATTAATGTCCCACTGCAGGGACGGGTATCTTTCCATGACGGAGGGATACTTGGGCTTGGTATAGGGTTTAATTTAAAGTTTTCCTTCTTTTTATTAGTTAATAGAAAAGTTACTCGTATATTTCATGGTTAATGGCTTCAGTTACTTAATTTTATCATTCATCATTCCCCTGCCTTTTTTTGGGGTCGGCGCAGCATGTCCTCTTCTCCCATATACTGCTAAAAGTTTTACGGCCGGCAGCCTGCCTGACGCCGACCTTCCTTGGGAATGCTGTTGTTGATGGTTTACTTCCCACCAGGAGGTTGACCCGAGGTGCTAGGTGGTACGCACAGGGGCGTAATATCCCTTAGTCCCCTTTACGACACCCACTGGAGGATATGGGGCAGTCCTATTCTAACCGGGAACCGCGCGCTTCAGTTACTTCATTTTATTTAAAGATATCAATATCAATATTATATCTATTGATTTATCTATCTAATGTTAATTTGGTATCTACTAGCACGTACTTATATATGTCGCAGGGAAATGAGGAAACCAGTGATTTCACGAAATTCCGGTAAATGACGAAAATGCCCTTTCTACCAGAAAATAAATGCTCATATTTTTGTTTGTAGGTTAAAAAACACAAGTATTCCAACTTCTGTAGGTTAGGTTAGGTTACAACTGTGACCATAAAGCACGAGGCGATCGAGCGAAGCGAGCGTGCCGCGGCAGCGGCCGCCGAAGTGCAAGGCGTTTCGACATTTACCGGGATTTCGTCATATCCCTAGGGATTTCGTGAAATCCCTGGTTTCCTCATTTCCCTGCGACACATATACAATTTGTTTTATCTAGACGAACTTTGTTTATCCGGTATCTTGAGTGCTCTTTGAATGTGGTTATTAACCGCCGTAGTGGCCTAGTGTTTGTGGTACAACTAGCGCAATCTTTCTGGGACGGCCTAAAGTTAGTTTTCAGATTAGTTCACGCATGTACTAAGAAAACATCCACCCATCGCGCTCTTCGCCATTTTGATCCAAAAAATTACATCTGGTTTGCCTTCAAATCGTCCAACTAAGATTGCACGTATGGTTTATGACCGTGTTAAAAGTCTATAGGTTGGGATGGTATACTAATATTTGCCATAACTTTTAATGTCATAATTTCATAAATATGTCTTAATAATATTTGCCATAATTTCAAATATTATTATACGCCAAGTCGACGTGTTAACCGTAATTATGTTATGGCAAATGAATGTTATGAGTGTCCCCACTCATCATGGCGAACAATATTAGTAGATGAAATGAAATTATGTAAAACGAAAGCATACCGGTTGGGATCCCAAACAAGATAGTGGTGTACAACACAACGATGAAAATGATTTACGTGTACATATCAATCTAGATAATAACAGTCCACTCAACGTTTTGTCAGCGACTTAAATAAAAAAATGTTTATTCTTAAATGAAAAAACCTTTTAAATATTATATATTATTACATGGATATTTTATTATTATATGACAACGCGAGAAAGCACGTAAAATACGCGCCTTGCTACTACCCCTACTTCAAAGGTGGCGAGGAAATGAGTGCATTGCCATAATATAGTCGCTTTCTCAGGGCTCTACTTCGAAGACGGTTGATTTCACAGAAAAATGCAATTGATAGTTTTTGTAGATAATTTTATAGGAAACAATTTTGTCATGATCGCTAGTGTCCTCCGAGCAATAGGTCGCGAGATATTTAAGAAAAACTGATTTTCATCACCTTTTGACTGTAACTTTTTTATCCGCCACGATAACGATGTCGATTTTACACATCTTCATTCGAATACTGTATTAAAGGTGTATGCAAATCTAGCTTAATTAGAATCCTTCCAAAGACGATCAAATTAAGATGCTTAAAACGACTGAACTATATTTAAAAAGATATTGTATTTAGGTATAATTAAACTTTTGAAAAACTAGTTATTATATAAGTATGAAGAAAAAACTAATCATGAAACCGACAGAAATAAGATTACAGAAAACACTTTTACACCATGCTGGTCAAACGGATTGGTTTGTTTCTAGTTTCCCAAATGTAGAAAATATTCTCATTGCCTCAAAACTATTTGTTGTGTGTGACTCGTGCTCTTGCAATGAATTTGAACCTGCAAATTGGTGCTTGACTGTCACATAAGCGACTACTGTGCCACCGGGGCACAGATTTTTTTTCGCCATCTAGATTCAAACTAAGTAAAGCTAGTACTGTGACATACACCCAGAACAACGCTAACATTCATCTTCAAAGTTGTATATTGACCGAGATTTGAACCCGACACCTCTGCATAGCGTGGCTACACAACCAAAAACTAAATAAAACTTATTTCTACAACATACTTACAGCAGTTAAATTAAAATTTTCGACAGGTTTGACTTCAGGACATGCCCCTTCATGAGACTCCGCCATCGCCCCAGCAACAATACTTGCAATCAAATATATAAACATATTTACTCTTTCAAAGATACTTCGTTCAAAAATTAAGTATATAACAGTCTCTTATTGCAGGACGGCAGTCACTGAATCACTGGTTGATATAACTTCGCAACTGGTCTTTATATACCCATTGGCACAGAGGTCACGGGCAGGCACAGGGTTTAATTGAAATTGCGGAGGATGAAGCGGTCAGGCTTCTAGAGTGGTCCATAATAAATTCGATTCTAGTTATATCTTTGTTTTATCTGCAGTTTAAAGTCTTATCTTTATTTTATCTATAGATATATCTGATATTTAAGACAAATATTGACAATGAGTGTATTTTTTGGCAGATGATCTAACAAAATACACACGAGCAAACGGATAGCTGATATATCAGTAAAAATGGCTGAATATGTACCTAACTTGTCCGTGTGGTGACGGAGTAAGAATACAATATGTCACCACCCCATCTCATCCCATGGGTGTCGTAAAAACCGACTAAGGGACTAACCGTAAATATTATCTTTACGAAGTAAAAAGAAGGAAAACTTGAAATCAAACCCTGTAGCAATATGTCTGGCCAGCGTGGTATTAGTAGGCCAAGTACGGGAGGAGGCCCGTCCCTGCAGTGGGACATTAATGGGCTGTTATGATTATGATGATGTACCTAACATGATTCGTGATATATTCACACAACACCATCTAATCTAATGAATGTGGACGAGACCCAATCTGTTTGCCAGGATCGTGACAAGTGGCGTTCTGTCGTCTCTGCCTACCCCGGACGGGATAAGGCGTGAGTTTATGTATGTATGTACCTATGTACCATCTAATCCCAAACTAAGCAGAGCTTATACTATAAGTACTAGAATAGGGATAGATCAAGGATAGATCAATTAATTCACGTTCATGCACATGCATGCATGCTACACAATATGATTCGCATTGAATAGGAATAGAGCCCAAAAACTTTCCGCATCATTCGTGGACTTTAGCCACTACGCTTCAGAGATTGTCGAATATTATTAAAACACCAAAATCTCCCGTAGATTGTACAAGTGACTCACCTGATGGTAAGTAGTACCAGAGCTTCAAAGACTACTAAGAGTCCATGACTTCAGAACGTAACGAAACCGCAGTCTACCGTATACATAAGCTATTTAGTCTTATCTTCGTCATCTTCATATTAACAGCCCATTAATGTCCCACTGCAGGGACGAGCCGCCTCCCGTGACGGAGGGATACTTGGCCTACTAATATCATGATGGCCAAACGGTTTAATATCAAGTTTTCCTCCTCCGTTAAGTTTTATAACCCTGAAATTTCGCTAGCTACATTACCCTTCCACCTAAACACAGTAATATTTTCATACTACTGCTAAGATAAGTGTGGATTAAGTGGACACAAAGGTGCTAACGCCTTATGTAGGCAGCCTGCTGTTGAAGAAAGCTACCTCCTGGTAAATTATTTAGATTGGTGAATTAATGGTTAAAACCACACAAGTTTTGAACACTAAAATAAGTGTTTATCACCTTCTCCTGATCTATTTCCTGATCTGTCTTATTTCTAATGATAGCTGAATAGTATACCTAAGTTATTTTATCCAGAAGTTGGGACATATACTATTTTACACGGTTTAGAGCTAGCACTAGGACCAATTTATTTATTTAATAATGGTATGGGGATGGGGTACGCCATCTAACACTAGGTCACGCCACGGTAATTTAATTATAGTAATTTTTGTGTGGTTTTAAAACTAATTTAACTTTATTCTTGTCCATGTCTATTCGATATTCATAATTCTTCATATTATATTTATATATTATTCTTAATTATTTATATAAAAAACAATGTATAACAAATTAATAATTATAATGTAAAAAACTATAATAACAATAAATTATTTTAAACCACAAAAACCTTCGTAGTTAAAGGCGTACCTACCATCCATAACCAATTATGATGTGCATAATAAATAGAGCAGAAACTTGTCACAAAGGCAAAACTAATTTTATTCACGACTAGTTGGCCCTGCTGTTTCTCTCATCATCATCATAACAACCCATTAATGTCCCACTGCAGGGACTCTTCCAGTGACGGAGGGATACTTGGCCTACTAATACCACGCTGACCAAACGGATTGGTATATGGTTTAATTTCAAGTTTTTCTTCTTTTTATTACGTAAAGATAATTTCGGATTTCTCTCGCGTTGTGAATAAAAGATGTAGGTACATCGTACTCAATATCTAAGTAATTGTTCCTATATGACCTAGCTTTGTTCTTTACAATTCCAGCTTTATTTTTTATGTAGGCTGCGACATAGAGGCCCCGAGTTGGATTCGCGCTCACTGTGCGCTCTTAAGGGTCCTTTCACACAGACCGGCTCGGAGAGCATCGGAGCATTTTTCTTTTCACACAGAACGGACTATAGACGCTTGGAGCGGAGCCAACAACTATTTCACATAGACCGGCTGCGGCTTTTTCGGGCGAGAAAGAGCATGCGATCGGAGCCGACAGGCTGCGTGAACGAGCAAGGTACGCAATCGAAGCCGGTCGACTTACCTATTATAGACCTGTGCCGTGGTTTAAGATTATATAGATAGCCACCCATAATTGGTGGCTTGAACAATTCTCGACACCATATTGGCCACTAACTGATGGATAAAGAAAAAGAACCACAAGTAGAAAATATAAATATACAAACTATATTCCTTGCGAGTAATGCATGGAAAGTTTAAAGGAAGCGACTGATTCGGCAATTTACTATTACGTCAATTGAAATACAACGCACCCCACGAGCGCGAGACTTGCTTTCAATTATAGATTGAAGTATCGTGAAATTTATTATGTCTTGTTATATAAATGTTTTTGTTGTAACTAAATTGCATCTTCTACGACCAAAGCGATTTATGATAACTTCATAAGCAATATGGAAAAGTAAGTTAAGAATAATACTTGATGAAAAGATGCTAAAATTTGAAAAAAGCTGACGAAGTATGTAAGAATTCTGTATGTATTTGGGTTTTCTAACATCGCTGAATGTTTTTAAGCATTTGTTTTAACCAAATGAAATGTATTATACATAAAACATATTAAATTGTAAATTACTATTAGTGAAAACAGCATCGAAATCGATGTCGGTTTCAGGTAACTGTTTGGGTTGAATTGAGTGGCTTGCAGAAAAACGTATTTGCCAGAAGAAAAGCATATTGCTAAGCTTGACGACTTGCGGAGCTTCAAGAACTCCCTTTTAAAAGGTCGGCAACGCATTTGTGATTCCTCTGGTGTTGCGGGTGTCCATGGGCGGCGGTGATCACTAACCATCAGGTGACCTGCTAGCTCGTTTGCCTCCTATTACATAAAAAAATAAAAAAAGTCCGTACACCGCATAAGCGATCCAAGCTCTTCAACTAATAAGACTAGTTTACGAAGAAGACTGTTGGCTCATCATAACATCCCATTAATGTCCCACTGCAGGGACGGTGCTCCTTTATTTAAATATTACAAGAAATGGATATAACACCAAAAGGATTTCCTTAATTAAAAATGAAACAGTAGCAGCTATCTATAATTTAAATATCAATTATAAATTATAATTAATCTATACTAACGTAATAAACACGGAATTGCTTTTTTAAACTTAGGTAAATTAAGTGGAACAAACATCAATTTTGCAATTAACGAATATGAATGTCAGATAAAAATTTTAATCGATAAGATTTTCTATATATACGTTGATGTTTAGATAACGATTCATTTGATTATTTTAGTTTTTTTCGTGCAGTGATTTTATTTAGTTATGATCTCGTAATGTACAAATTTAATATTATACTTTTTGGTGTATTATTGTGTTTGTTAGAAATTACATTTGGACAAATTGTGCAAAATGGACAGTGTGATAATGAGATATCATTGCAAGAAAACTTCGATCTCGAAAGTGTAAGTCGTCATATTATTTAGAAAAATTACATTTATTAATTGCGATTGTGAGGACGAAGAGCCACTAAAATGTTTCCCACGTTTAAGAAAAACTGATATTGTGTACTAAACATTAAAATATGATTTAACAATAACTTACAATCGATAAATATTTAACACAAATAAAATAATAAATAATTCTCACACATTCACACATTGCCACCTAGTCCCAAACTAAGCAAAGCTAAACATACTTAAATACTTTTTTTTGTAAATACATACATATTATACATAGAAAATACTTAGACCAATGCAAGCAATCATGTTCATGCACACAAATATTGTTATCGAGCGGGAATCGAACCTGAAACCTCTGCGTAGCAGCCATGTAATATACCGACTGCGCCACAGAGGCCGTCACACGAACACAAATAACTTAGAGCTCACAAATGTAACGTTTTAATATTATCAAATTCATAATCGATTATGTCAGTTTTGCTATCGAACGTCACACAGAATCGCTATTGGCGACAACAATTTTTATGCACTTTTGCAATTGGCCAAGCTGTTTAGGCTACAGAACGAGAAACGAACGTTCAAAACTAGCTCGATGGCATGACGGTTGCGTTAGAGGATGGCCTGCACAAGGTCCCCGGTACAAATCCCATGCACAATAACCCTTTGAGCGATCCACAAACAATTGTTCTGAGTTTGGATGTTCTTTGTGTTCACTAAATTGATATTTGTAAAGCCCCCGCGACACAGGACATGATCCCTGGTGCAAGAGTACAAAATCTCTTACAAAAACAAAACATACAACAAAATCATGTATTAGGACGAAAAAATATTACCGATAAGATCATCATCATCATCATAACAGTCCATTAATGTCCCACTGCAGGGACGGGCCTCCTCCCGTGACGGAGGGATGCTTGGCCTTCTAATACCACGATGGCCAGAAGGATTGGTATAGGGTTTAATTTCAAGTTTCCTTGTTTTTATTTCGTAAAGTTAATATTTACGGATAGTCCCTTTGTCGGTTTTTACGACACCCATGAGATGAAATGGGGCGGTGACATTGTATTCTTACTCCGTCACCACACGGAGGATAATATCATCAGACGGATAATAATTACCCGAAAAAAGTAAAAAAAACGGTATCGACGAGTTGGTCGTCAAAATGATTTTTAGAGGTATTTTATTTTCAGTGAATATTTAAGAATCAATCAGTGATGGTAGAGGTATGGATCTCGCAGATATATACTTATCTGCGATAGGCTAAATTGATTGATTGATTCAAGTAAAATGAAAAAAATTGAATAAAATAGGTTTGATAATATACTTAGAAAAAATTCATAATTAATTATAGCTTTCTTATAATTAATTTCATTCTTGTCTTTGACAGAAATAAATTTGAAAACTTTTTTCGTATCTTCCGAGTTGAGTAAGATTATTGTTCAACATTAAAATTGTGACAGTTATTAACTCGGTCCGTAGCTATTAGTTATTCCGTATTATTAAGTAGTAAAATTATGTAACAAAACTGTTCGCTTTTGGAAACAATATCCAGTGAGTTTTTTCAAACACCATTGCGCTGAATTATGTTTGCGTTCGTAATCGAATATGCCGTACAAAACCACAAAAAAATATTTTTTCACATGATGCAAATTTGATAATATTTTATTATATAAATAGCATAATGAGATCTCTCATAATTGCAGAAGCACAAAGCACATTATTAATTATAAAAAATGTACATTATTATATTATAATCATGTAAGGTATTCTCCGTCAGAGATCCAAATTGATAAATAAATAAATAAATAACAAAATTGTCATGTTTGATGTTCGGCTAGCTATGCACGTGTCTGCACATGCGTCTTTTCATCTTTCGACTGATACGATAATACCTTAATACCGTTATAGGATCTAAACACTTAATCGTTATCTAATAAATATTTGGCCGACTGACGCACTTTTTATATCATGTGTTAAAGGCTTCCGATCATGATAAAATACTATAAATAATTATAACTAAGTAATATGTTAATTTATTAGAAATGCGCATGATTGTTTGTATTGGTCTGGGTGTTTTCTATGTATAATATGTATGTAAGTATTTACAAAAAAAAGTATTTAAGTATGTTTATCCGTTGTCTAATATCCAAAGTACAAGCTTTGCTTAGTTTGGGACTAGATGGCCTTGTGTGAATGTGTGAGGAATATTTATATATTTATTTATATATGTATATTAAAAAGAGATTATTTCATTTATTAAATTCGTAAAAAAATACAATACAAATTGATAAGTTAGGTAGGTATTGATGTAGAATATTGTGAGTATGTAACTTGGTTGCTAAAGCAATTCGAGATGGGGAGGAAACTAGCTGTAGCCATATTTGTCTTCGATAGAACTAAATAATAATTGCAGGAGGCAATAACTAGCCTAGCAAAAGCATACTTGAAATAGATAAAGGTTTTATTCAATAGACTCGAAAAGTTTAATAAAATAGATACAGATTTAGTTGATCAGAACCCTGTCTTTTTCTTTTAGGGTCAAGTACTCGTATATCGGGTATGTGTGGTTGTAGTATTTAACAATGAAATGAAAAAAATAAAAATATATATTTAGTGGTAGTAGTTACAATAACATTGTATAAATAACTATTCACTAGCACAAAAAGTCAACGCAAGTGCAGTCGCGCTCACATAAAAGTAATACGTTCACGTCACGTTCCCAGTGCAGTGTACCATATATGGTACACGTGCATTGTTTTACTATTGTGTCTGCTGGCGGCACTGTGAAAGGGTTAATTCAGTCAGCAGTCTAATATCACACAAAGTGGTACTTATACCAACATACTTAACTTTACTGAATGCAATTTTGCTTCTCGGAATTCAGTAAGGACTATAATTAAAATTGAATCCATTTGTAAAGATTCTACTAACGTTAGGGTTCTAATAACCTATATTTTACGGAGTTTTATGGGGCTAAACAGAATGAAAATGTCATCATATTACCCAAATCTATCCATCGCGCCCCTTACAGGTCTCTTCTATTTGGTCAGCGTCTAAAGTAGAAAATTAAATATAGAAATTGTTTATTGCACAAGCTACAATAGATACATACTTATTAACAAAAAAACACTAAAATATTTGAAAAGGAGGGATAAGAATTTCATTCTGCAGTATTGTGTAAAAGGGGGACTTTTACAAACATCAATTAACGGACACATATAACACCCAGACTCAGGACAATAATTTGTGGATCTCACAAATTATTGTCCTGCGTGGGGATCGAACCCACAACCTCATGCGCGGCAGCCGCTGGCTTTACCGGCGCGCCACCGAGGTCGTCATTACGCTGGGTGGTTCAGTGCCCTCCTCAGCAACATTCGGACAGCATATTTTATCTATTACATTAACAAACACATTTTTTTAAAGTAGGTAATTAAAATACATAATCAGAAAAAATACGATGGAATCATGAAATAAAATCATCATCATCATATCAGCCTTTAGACGCCCACTGCTGGAAATAGGCCTCCTCCAAACGTTTCCACCCTGCGCGGTCTTGTGCCTCTTGTCTTGTGAAATAAAATAAAAAATTTATAAGAAAGAAATATTAATTGGGATATTTTTGTAACAGTTTACAGGTACCTGGTATGAAGTACAAAGGACTGATAACCCGCAACAAGACGCCGACTGCTCTTTGTTCGAAATAACGTTAGATGATGAAACCATCAATGTTTATTATAGTGCAGTTAAAGACAACTTCCATGAGGATGCCTATGGTACAGCCATAACTGGCGATAATCCAGCAAGGTTGACCTTAGACATTCCATTATTTGATCAACGTAAGTAGTAAATATTATCTCTTAAGCACATCTAACCTAACCTAACCTAACCACCTACTTTGGATAACTTTAAGGTATACCACATCATTCTAACAGGCCGAATAGTTGGCCTACAAATTAAGTTCATTAATTATAACAAAAGTTTTTTACATTTAATCTAATATAGGATACATTTAGTAGATTTTTAGGCTATGAAACCATTTGCCGAACATTAAACAACTTGTTTTTATTTTGGATACACTATAACTTCTTATGTTTTCAGCGATTGATTTCTGGGTATTGCTGACAATCTATGACAATTTTGCTGTGACCTATTCCTGCGAAGATATTTCAGAAACTGAAAGAAGTAGTGAGTATTGTACATGATATATTCCTTTTACACATGATTTAAAAATAATATTAGGTATAAAATAAATAGTGTCAGAATCCTTTTCCTACGAATCACCTTATTTCCGAATAGATCACACAGAAGAGACCTGAACAAACATAACACTGTCTACATTGCCAAGAGTGACTGTAAGTCTTCTTAAAAGGGCCTTAGTGAGCGACCATTACCAGATCCTTAAGACCTTATTGGCCACCAACTTCCCTCTAAACTTTTATCTGAAAATAAAAAGATAGAATGGATGTACAAATTAACAATGGACAAGACGGATACTGCGTAAAATCGATAGTGTTAAGTTATAATAAAAAACCAACATGCAGACACAGAGATAAAAATAACTTCCCTGGGATAAAATTAGCAGCCAATCATCGTAACAGGCCATTAATATCCCACTGCAGGGACGGGCCTCCTCCCGTTACGGAGGGATACTTGGCCTACTAATACCACGCTGGCCGTCTGGCCATACGGGTTGGTTTAAGGTTTAATTTCGAGTTTTCCATCTTTTTATTTCGTAAAGATACGACACCCATGGGATGACATAGGGTGGTGACATGTTGTATTCTTACTCCGTCACCACACTAGCTGCTAATAAAATGATCATATAAAATAACGATGATGATGACAAAATGATAATAATGACGACGAAAGATTGTGATAATTTTTGCGATTACTTGCTTGTAAAAGATTTTAGGGTTCCTAGTTTCTTCATTATTTGAAAAATTGTTTTTAATACACGTAATTTTCATTTTCAGTACATCTTTGGATCCTCAGCAGAACAGGAGGGTACGCAAATGAAATGGTTGAAGCTCTTATAGCGACGCATTTAAACAATTATCTAGGTATCGATTTAAGTACTTTGAGTGACATAGACCAAAGTGAGATGGCCTGTTATGTTCTTCCAATTATTGATCCTGGTGAGAGCATTATTTTACCGGGAACATGCGACCCTAATATACCAGTTCAACAGAATTTTGATGTCACAGCTGTAAGTATTTAGTCCTACTATTTCAAAAAATATTTCGAAGAACAATCATATCACTTCAAGGAGCAACGGATTACTTACGTCCTTAATGCAATTCAATTTTAGTTCTGTGTAAATTGTGTATTGTAATTTAATTTGAGAATCGCTATCGATCGAAAGACGCTTGATCGAAGACCTGCTGTCTACTTGTTTACAAAACACCTCGTATGATTAATAACTATAATATGAGTGATTCTAAATTCTCTTTTTCTACTGTATAAATATTTTTCTAAACCATAAGTAATACATTTATAAATTAATATATTTTAGTTAAAAGATCCACTTTCTAGCTGTTAACCATATTGCCGTGTCAAAAGCTGGTACTAATTTTACTTTGTTGTTGAGACGTGAAAAAGAATTAAAGCCTATTTTAGTTGCGCTATTTATTTTTATATTAAACATAAATCTTTTAATTTTTAGTTCCTCGGTACCTGGCATGAAATTTCAAGTTACTTTACTGAAAGCTCTGACGGTGCTTGTGTAAGAGCTGAATACTCTTTAACAAATGGCATTGTTGATGTACTTAACAGCCAAGTTGTAAATCGAGAACTGATGACCATTACTGGTACGGCGGAACTGATTAGCGATGATAACAGCGGAAAGCTAAATGTTATACTAAATGTTGGATCAAGTCGTAAGTATAGTTTCGAATTTTCTATAGATATTTAAAAGAACAAGTCAAATATATTTGTTAAATGAGCACCAAATTAATAAAACACAGTACTAACAGTAGATACCAAATCCAAGAGCTGAACTTTAATAACATTGCATCCCTAAAATTCAAAAGGCTGACCTTTGCTGTTTTATTTTAAATGAGTAATTTTTACTGATTAATAACCGCATGCAGCGTGTATATTTAACTCCCTTTGTTATAATATTTCCTTAGTTGTGACATCCATGGTCTGAGAGTGGGTACAAACAATGACATTTTATATTCCATATTTATGTAACACACAATAGACACCTATTAATCTAGTTGTTTTTAATTAATGCTTTCAGAAGTTGAACAAGAACTGTGGATTCTGTCAACAGATTACCTTAACTATGCAATCTCGTATAGCTGTGAGGATCTTGGAAATAATCAAAAACGAAGTAAGTATAAACTTGGACACTTTTATTGTCCTGAACTTGGATGTTCTTTGTATCCATTAAAAAGATATTTATGAAGTCCCTGCGACACTTAAAAAAAACCGAAAATTCAATTTTATTGTTTATTAGTTTACAGTTGGATTCTGGGAAGAAGACGTCAATTATCACCAGAAATCGAAGCTCAAGTAGACAATGTTGTGAACTCAATTTTAGAACTCAATTACCTTTATTACATAGACACTAATCAGTCTGATGAAGCATGTTTCTTTTTCCCGGATGCTGATGGTCAACCTGTACAATTCAGAGGACAATGTGACCCTAATATACCTGCAATGCCTAATTTTGAAGTTACCCCAGTAAGATATTTTTTCATTTATTTAGTAATAATAAATTGCCAGATACCATCTGAATACTTCGGAATACGATTACTTTTCTATGCTTGCGACTATCATGATCATCAATTTCAGTACAAAATCCCATCACGAATAGTTTTGAATATCCAGGAAGGAGCTCCGGTGGCCTAGGTCAGGTCTTAACGGTTTTTCAGGAGACACAGGCGCTAATCCTTTCTTGAGCTTTGCATATTATTTCTGATGTAATAAATCACGGCTGCATAGTTATGCAGCCGTGATTTATTGTAATTGCCGTGATTTAGTAAAATCTATGGTGAATAGGTATTCACCATAGATTTTACTGTGCTTTCCTTCACACGTCAATATGAATGTACCAAAGGTGCATTGTAGATCTGGAGAATTAGACAAGATCCTTATAAAATTATAAAGAAAATCTTGGCTGATAAAATTTAATGTACGCTAACCAAACGGATTCTTCTTCTCCACACGGATAAAAAAGTTAATATTTCTAGAAAATGAAGACTTACTTAGATTTAAAAAGAATACTTAAATAGGTATTTAAACATCTTTTAATATTTCAGTACATGGGCTTATGGCATAATATCGAGTTATACCCACAATTTTTCCAAGATGGAACCTGTAGCAACGCAGATTATGAATTGAATGATGGCACAGTGGATGTATATAATACTCAAGTAGTCAATGAAAGTCTTGTTTCAATAAGAGGAACTGCAGTGCCCGTTCCAGGGGAGACTAGTGGGAAACTTCTGGTTACATTCAATGTAGGAGGCATAGAAAGTAAGATTTTTTTAAATTTGACATTAGTATTTTAAAAGAACTATTATATAAGAACTCTGTAGATCATTGGATTATTCCACCATTGTCATGCTATTTTACCATCACCTTTTTTAGATTTACAATTAATATAAAAAATAAGGTCAATAAACGACTCAAAATATAATTTAATATTGTTTTTTGCACTCAAAACTATCTAAAAATTTGGGTCGGTGTTATTATCGCTGATCTACTAACTAATGTCATATTTTGCAATTTAACGTATTCTTATAATTGTTTTTTTTTGCAGCTACCAGTGATTACTGGGTACTGGATACAGATTACACGTCATATGCTCTCGTCTACTCCTGCAGAAACATAGATTACGACAACATGCTGAGTAAGTTTAATTATATCAGGCCATCGCTGTAGGTAGGTGGCAATATTTAAAGGAGGCCTATGTCCAGCAGTGGACGTCAATTGGCTGAAATGATGATGATGATGATCGCTGTAGGTTGACTGTAAACTTGAACATCTAAGTAGTTTATTAATATGTAAATTTAACACCTTTAACGGGCACAAGTAACTTCGCTTTTTCATTGGTTTTGACCTTTATTGTAAGGTTATTAGAGTTGCTAATTAGGTGGGAATATAATCACCTCTGCCCGCAAAAGGGTTAAGTATCCTTACGGTGTGTGTTGTAAACACTTTTCTATGAATTTTTTACAAATGTGGAAAATCTATTTTGCTTACAACACTGATTGTAAACATCGTTATAGATAAACCAATAACCGCAAAATAGTACTTTCTGCCTACTTGTTAAGCCTATCATTGTATATATTTAAAAGTTTTTCTGTATGTAATTAAGAGTTACGTGACATTGTTTTGGGATTGTATATTTTTTTTTTCAAATACAATATTTCACTTAATTTCACAGTAAGCAGTTGGAAACTCAGCAGATATAAAACATTAACAAATGATGCTAGAGAAGCGATAAATAACGTTATGAGCTCCATAGACGTGTTAGATCAAAGGTACTTTGAAGATGTGAATCAATCAGAGGAAGGCTGTTTCTTTTTCCCTACACCTGAAGAAGGAGTTCCCGTAGTCTTCCCTGGAACATGTAATCCTAATATTGGCATACAAAACGTGGACTTATCTCTGGTTAGTACTCAAATCCTTTATATTATAATTTATATGACTTAAGTCTCCAGCAATAGCACACTCAGGAAAAAAATGTTTCTTGTCACCAATATTTTATGCCTAATTTTACCCAACAACTGGCATTATAGGAACTTACGTCAATATTAGTTGAGATATTTAATTATTCCTTATTATTAGAACTATTGTTTAATCCAATACGAGGTTGCCATTTTATAACGATAAGCCCAATTTCCATCGACATTGTATTTTAATGAATGTATCAATATGGACTTAACTTTTGAAGCTGATTATAAATTATAATCAATTTTTTTTTTCTTTTAGCTTTCAAATCTTTGGTATGTGATTGATTCATATCCTAGGCAAGGACAAGATGGTCAGTGTCCTAGACACATGCTAACTCCAAGTGGCGAATCGCAGCTGAGTATAGTCATTATGACCATCGTGGACCAGTTTGCATCTTCAAGCGTCGGCTCCATAATAGCTGATCCTGAAACAGGCAGACTAACTGTCTCTACATTTACTGAAAGTGGACAACGTACGTATTAAACATTTATAGAAGATTAAAATTAAAATTTTAGTTTGACATAAATGTTTTCGCTGCTGTTTTCTTAATTGTGAACTTTAACAATCCTTTATTTAATATTATTATGACAGAGTTGCAAGACTCAATAATTATATTTCATCAGGGTTTCAATATCAATAATATTATGTTAAAGTGTAGTACCTTATTAATGTATATAATTAACCTAAGTATATATTATTATGTACATGTTTCAGAATTGTCTGCACCGTTATATATCATAGACATCGATTATGCCGATTACGCATTAGCATATGCATGTGTCGACCAACCCAATGACTTTAAAGCAGGTAAGTAATTTGAATTCGAAGAAAATTATCGAATTTTAGTCATGTTTACCATTACTATATTTATCGACTACCTTCTCTTTATACACTACAGAGCCTAGGAATAGGTATTAAGAATATTCTTCTACTCACTGGCTATACCACAAAAGTATAATGTATCGAGATCTCGGACAATATTTCTGAACTTTCCTTCAGTACGGTTATATCATCTAGTACCTACGAGCTTAAGAACTAAATTAAATGAGGTCTCTTTTTTGAGAATTTTAAGTTAATAAACCAAGTAGTTAATGGTGCAGTTAAGACATGAGATAACTAATAAATTAAATAATTTATTTTCAGTTTGGAGTTGGAAACTTAGTAGAACTGAAGTATTATCACCGAACGCTATCACAAATATCAATAACGCTATGGAAGACATTGTCGATATAGATGATAGATACTTTGTAAACAACGATCATTCAGAAGAGGCTTGTTTCTATTTACCCGTACTATCACCAGATGTGCCTGTTATAATTGATGGACAATGTGATGGTAACGTTAGAGGTATAGACAATTTTAATACTGAACGGGTAAGTTTAAATTTTACAAAATTTTAATATTCTTGCAGTATAATCTACTATATAAAAATAAGTCGGGTTTTCCTTCCTGACGCTATAACTCCAGAACGCACAAACCGATTTCCACGGTTTTGCATTCGTTGGAAAGGTCTCGGGCTCCGTTAGGTTTATAGCAATAAAAATTTGGAAAAATTTTAACGGAAAAGCGGGAAAATCTTTTTTTACATACACATAATACAGCGCCATCTCTGATACATAGCATGTACTACAAACGCCGGTGCGTGATACATTGTTTGACAGCTACTCATTTTTCTCTGCTCAGTTAATTTCATATTATTGGTATTGTGTTCACTGTGAATTGCAAAAAAAAAGGAAAAATATAAGTTGATCGTTTCCTTACATTTTAACTGAAACCATCAACATTTAAATTCAAATCAATCACGTGTCGTCGCCTGAATGCTTATTTGCTCAACGGACCATTTTGACGAATTTCACTTTTTAATGCAATTTTATTAAGGATCAAATTGCGGTTCGATTGGTATATAATACTTGCTGTTTGGACTTAAAATACATTATTTATAAGGAATTTAAGTTTTTGAAAACTAACACAAGAGAATTTAAGCTTAATGCTTAATTGCTCAAAGTCCGTAGAGAAACACCAAACGTGCATCCGAACATCGATTAAGTGCTTAAGTATTCAATCTCCTTACAGGTAACCAATCACGACATCGCATTTTGATGACGCAATACGCCGCCATTATTAATTTATTTTGTGACGAAGCTGGTGCTCGCACGCATTTGAGTTAAAACTAACGCGAAATATAGAAAAAACGTATTAATTTTAATAGAAAACAGTACCTGAAATGTCCGTGACGAAATATAAATCGGAAAATTTAGTCACAACTATAGAAAAGAATCGGTAATTTGTATTTTTGTTAACATTTCTTTGCAGATTATCACTGCGTATCGTTAACTTATAGTACAGGATGTTTAAATTTAATTCTTATAATTTCAGATTTAATTAAATCTTTAAATCAAATTGTGACGTATCTATAAATGAACAGATTGTTTCGAACATTTCGTAAGGTTGTAAAATATAACTAATATAATAATAAAAAATATTGCTTTTGTGCGGTGACTGTCAAAATATACCTGCTACTTGCATGTTTGCTAATTGTTAAATGGGTAAATTTCTTAGCATTAAATGGGTAGTTTTGTGTTTACGTATACCTACGCTTTGTGTTCGCAATGATGTTAGATGCTAGATAAGAAGATTAATACTATTTTTTACTCGCCACAGATCCATTGCTCACATTGTAAATCTATTTTTATTATGTCCGTTGCTTTGCATTTTCTTCCCTATTTTGGATGAGAAATTCAGAACTAATTACGCCGTTGAGGAATGAATAGCCCATAAACTAAAGAATTCCTTATGAAAACATAAAGAATCGTCAAAAAAGGGTTAATTTTCTTTAAAAAAATCCAATCTAAATTGTTTAAATAGTGTCAGTATATTAATTATTTTTTATACGTATAGGTATGATCTTATCACCTTCTTATTTTCAATTTATGTCGTTTTAATTGTACATATTGAAATGAAGAAGTAGAGTCACGGTAATACCATAGTTCCATTTTATGTTGACATTACGTACGATGAATCAAGAATCCGACGAAAGAAGAATACGACGAATAAGGACTAATTCAAATCAGACACTAACCGAAAAGAAAATAAAATATATTAGAAGTACCTACAAATATATGAAAGCTGACGACAAAGCCTTTATGGAATCTCTAAGGTTTTGACAGGATCAGACAACATAAACAATACCAGGCGAAGTAAACGATCTTGTATCGGTACAAAAACAAAAAATATTGTATTTTTTATTTATACTCGTATTGTATTATGTAATTATGTGTTGGGAATTATTAATAATTACTACTAAAAGTAATAAATTTCGATCGATTAATCACGTTTACCAAAACATGTAATTATTATTAATAATAACAGGTAATTATTAATAATTTTCAATTAATCACATTTACCGTAACATATATATCATGTTTTTTTTTAATTCTGTGTTTTTTTTAATAATAAATAGCCAGTTAACTAGTTACTTTTTTTTACCACGATACCCAAACACACTGTATTTGGTTATAGAGCACTTAAGTACTAAATATATTCGAATGCAAAATGCTCAACCTCCACTCCAGTAGTGGTCTATCTCCAATTGCATAATATGTTTTGTGTTTATTTGCTCAACCTCCATAAAAAATTGTGAAAATAAACATAACTCTTTGACTTTTTAATGATTATTTGTAATATATCATTTCATAAACACGTTAACTATTTTTTTAATATAAAACTTTTATAAAATCATATTATTTGCTTAAACTAATCAATAAAACGTCTCTGGTGTAAAATGTTGCAAATGGAGGTTGGACACTTAAGTATTCGTGCGACGGTGTATTGTGCAAATTTTTATTCAATTTAACACGTTAAGTATGTTGAGTGCATGTACAATTATACTTAAAATATTATTACAATAATATCTGTTGCTACTAAAATTAAGTTAGGATAAACGGGTGCCTGAGAATATTAAAAGAATATGGATAAAATTTATTTTTTACTAACACACCCGGTGAACTCCGTTTCGCCACTAGATGGCTTCGTTATATGTAATATTTTGCAAAAAAATCTAATAGTGACAAGGAACCCCAGTTTCAGATTGGCCACAGGTGTTTTACACTGATGCACTAGGTCGCATGTATACTGTTCATCATAGAAATGATTGGTAAATGTACGTGGACCAAAATCATTTGCGCATTTGAAAGCTGTGAATGACCACCAATGCTAAACATATTAAGAAGCATGTAAACTATTGGGTTTGCTGGAGAACGATTCTCATTGGGATTTAACACTTGCGGATTCAGTAGTTTCATCAAATGCTGTTCACAATTATTATCACCACATGTTCTTTTTCACAACTAATTCAGTTATGGAACAAATACAAAGACGACATAATATGTGAAGATATCTTGCATCCCTTGCGCATTCAAACAAATAATTCTGAAATCCAAATAATCGATGAAATCTACAATGAAGAATTGATTCTAATTGAGGATCAATGCTTTACTATTACTAACAAACAACTGATTGAAGTAGGAATGATTGCGTCAAATCGTTCGATGCACGATGCATTAAACCAAGAATTAAATTGAGAGCTGCAATACAATATTGATACATTGCAGGAATTCGTTTGAAATAACGTGCCGTTACTAAATGATCAGGAAAAACAAGTATAGGAAACATTAATGCAAGCGGTGGACAATAATACTGGTGGTCTATTCTTCTAGAGGAACAGGGAAAACATTTGTTATATTCGATCAAGATGTGACACAGCTTTGGGATTAACATTATCTGAAATTGCGGCGATCTCTTCTAGATGTCGGTCATACTGCACATTCTGCGCTTATGATGCCACTCAATTTAAACACAATTGATGCTCTAAAATGCAATATTTCCCGATCCAGTGCAATGGAAAAATTGTTGATGCAATGCAAGCTCATTGTTTGAGATGAGTACACAATAGCACATGAGAAAACACTTGAAGTACTTAACTTCACACTAAAAGATCTTCGGCGAAATAAATCTTTGGCGGCTTGATGATATTGTTAGCAGACGATTTCAGTCAGACGTTGCCTGTGGAACGCCTGCAGATGAATTAAATACTTGCCTGAAGGCATGAACTTTATGAAATAACGTAAAAACATTATCGCTGACCACTTATATGAGAGTTCAACTTCAAAATGATCAAAGTGGTGCAAAATTTTCCAAACAATAGTTAACTGTTGGAAATGGAAAAGTCCCAGTTGATGCGACATGGTGGGAAGCCAATGGATAAGGCAGGCACAGGAGCCACCGCACGAGGTGGCAATACTTGGAGGAGGCCTATGTCCAGCAGTGGACGTCGATTGGCTGATTTGATGATAATGATGATGCGACATCTGGGTTAATTAGTCTTACCATGACTTTTACCAATTTGTAGGCTCTCAATTAGCTCTTATTGAAAATGTTTTGCCAAACATTAGTGAGAATTTTCAGAATAATAATTATGCTTGGTTAAGTCAACAAGCAATCCTTGCCGCATATAATAATAATGTACACGCACTGAATTTCACCATTCAATTAAAAATTGCTGGCGATTTGGTGACATACAAGTCCTTTGATTCCATAACGAATCTCGATGATGTAGTAAATTATCCAAAGGAGTTTTTGAACTCTCTAGAATTATCAGGATTTCCACCACGAATTACTGTTGTGAAATGAAATAAAATTTTACCTTTTCAAATAAAAAAAAAAAAATTCTTTATCTTTTAATGACCAAACGAAATGTTACATAAAACGAAACCATCTGATGGCGAAACGGAGTTCGCCGGGTTTGCTAGTATTAAATGAAAGCAAAAAAAGGTAAATTAGACAGATCAAACAATCTAGTGATAATACCTTAATAATTTTGATACTATTTTAAAAGACTGTTTTATTGTCGAATTTAGGAATTAAAAAATGCTTACCCATTTTTTATATATTGAGTGCAGACACCTCGAAGCATTCTGTATTACGATTATCAGAAGAAATGTCATTCATCAATTCATCATTATCATCATCATCATGACTGCCCAATAATGTCCCATTGTAGGGACAGGCCTCCTACGTGATAGATGGATACTTGGCCTACTAATACTACGCTGGCCAGACGAATGGGTTTAATTTCAAGTTTTCTTTCTTTTTATTTCGTAAAGATAATATTCACGGATGGTCGGTTTTTACGATACCTATTGGATAAGATGGGGTGGTGACATATTGTATTCTTACTTTGTCACCACACGTAGAAATGTCATTTCATTACTTTTTTTCTTTAAATCTTACTATTTCAGTTTTCTGGGCGCTGGAGAGTTATACGAAGTTACAACTCAGATTTTCAAATTGGTACTTGCAACGTAATTAGATATACGCACATTGATCACCAAACACTATCGGTTGACCACGGACAGGTCCTTGAAGAAAGATTGATAAACACACTGGGAACTTCTACTGTTGTTAGTGAAGATGGAAGCGGAAGACTTGTCTTTACTAGGCAGGGTGGTATGTACTTACTTTGTTTGAAATATCTCAACAGACTTAAATTAATCAATAAAAGTACAAGTATAAAAGAAGATTTATAAATAATAGGGGGTACAAGAATTCCAAAAAGTTATACGAATATTTTAACTAAACAGAAGCTAACGTTATTAAAAGCGATTATAAAAAAAATTACATACATTAATAAAAAAAATTGATAAAAATAAATATTATGATCAAGCAATAATTGCTTGGGCAGATTGTTTATTCGCAGCTATCATCAAATATGGTTACCTTATAACAGCTATTTCGATAAAACTAAATATAAATACAGACTCCGATAAGATTGGTACTCGATGCGGGACTCGAACCCGCGTCTCTGGACTATACGCGTCCAGCACCATGACCACTAGGCCAACCGAGTATCCGTCTCGACTACCAAATTTAACCATTGCTTTATACGGCGCCGGGCCGCAACTTAGAACTCAACTGTATAACGCCATCTATACCTAAGCTTTATAGGTAAAAATTATATGTAATAAAAACAGATTTATACCTATTTTTCAGGTGGTCCATCTTTTGAATATATCGTACTGGATACTGATTATAACCATTACGCTGTCGTGTACAGCTGTGATAACATATCTGGCACGCAAAGACAAGGTAAGAGCCTAAAATTAAAATATGTCATACTTAACAACATTATTTTAACAATAAATAATAGCCACAATATCGTAGCTACTGAAATGAACTGGATGATAAATTTTGCAGACAGTTTTCTAAAAAATGATGTATCGACATTAATACGATGACATTAATTTCCGTGTTCTTGTTGAAAACTATTGTCTATTTATGAACTACTTAATTGTACTAAGTTAAACAATTTAAATTTTAGTTTGGAGCTGGATATTGGGCAGAGATCACACTCTTAGTGAAACTGCTAACATAAATATAAATCAGATAATCAATGGCAATCAAGTACTAAACAACCGTTATTACAATGACGAAGATCATTCTGACGCTGGCTGCTTTTACTACCCTGAAGTTGGAATTACCCCTACCGTCAGATTCCGTGGTGTGTGCAATGAAAGTATTCCAGTTGTGGAAAACTTTGAATTAGAAAGGGTAAGTTGAAGTTATAGTTTTTCCCTGTAATCGTGCAAATACCTATGGATGAACGTCAGCCCCTATGGGAAGATAATGCCTTATTCGCTTTAACGTCTAAGTATAGGGATAATAAAAAAACTGATTCTTAATAATATCTTGTTAAATGACATTTGTAACGTCATTTAAAAGCATGTTTCCTCAAATGACTTACAAATCTCTTGAGGTACCCTAGATTTTTTTTTTAGGTCCACTAAATACTGGAATACCCGTTGTTCGATTTGAATTTTATATTTATCCAATTATTTCAGTATCTGAACTTATGGCACGACATTCAATCATATCCCAATCCATTCCAAACTGGAACGTGCAGCAATGCGCTTTATACCAACGCTGGTGAAGCAGTAGATGTTTTGAATACTCAAGTAATTGATCAAAGACTGGATGCCATAACTGGTACAGCTGTACCAACAAATTCCGATGGAAGTGCCAAGTTTGAAGTAACGTTTAATGTCAACGGCTTTGATGGTATGAACAATTTTCTACTGTATGTTAGCAAGACCATTTCATTGTATTGAGGAGCTAGAGATGAAAACGATATCATTACATACATACATAAACTCACGCCTTATCCCGTCCGGGGTAGGCAGAGATGACAGAACGCCACTTGTCACGATCCTGGCAAACAGATAATACGATAATAGATATATCATTACGTGTTTTGCTAATCCTGTTTTTTAATTCAAATTAAGACAAATGAAATCTTATCTGTGGCTTTGATCTTTTTTTCTAACGGTATACCTAAAAATAACGAGAAAACTGTTTACATTTCATTTGGTCTTTGTTACTTTGGTTTATTTGTTTTTCATCCCTATCTCTTTTTTTCGCCAACTCTTCTTACAAGCCAACAAAAAACTAAAGTTACATAACATGACATGATAGTAACATATTATTATGCTTAACTTATTTAAATAGAACATGATAAATCGTAAAGGTTCGTTTAAGTATTTTTTCAATGTCAAATGTATTTTCATACTTATATTTTTAGTTTAAAAACAATTAAAATAGGTAAAATATCATTCATTATATTGATTCTCGGTATTTGAATCTAGTCATTTAATCATTTCTATCTATAAAAATAAATGCTTTTTATTTTTTACAGTGACATCGGATTACTGGGTACTTGCCACTGACTATCAGACATATGCCCTCGTGTATTCTTGCAGGCCGATTGATGATGAATTCGTTGAAAGTAAGTTCAAATTCCAACATAAATTCCATCACCCATTATCACAAACATTCTAGAAAACGTAAAAAGAAATTACTACTACACATTTCGAATCTTTGTACAGTGAAAGTGAATCGAATAAATATATTTAATAGTCTGAGCTAAAATATTAATATCTATATTATTATAATAGCCCATTAGTCCCAATACACTTATACCACGCTAGCAAGACAGATTGAAATTATCTGATTAGATATCAATCTAACTATGCAAACTCCCAAACACAGCACTCTCAAAATAACAACCGTACGTTTAGTTTCTAGCTGGAAGTTAAGTCGAACAAGAACGTTACCAAATGATGCCAACACTGCAATTGCTGAAGCAATGAGCAATATTCGGGTCCTGGATGATAGATACTACGAAACGCAAGACCAAAGTAGAGATGGGTGTTTCTATTTTCCGGAACCTCAACCTGGGGTCCCTGTAGTTTTCCCCGGACAATGTGATGATAACATTAATACAGTTCAAGACTTAGATCTCAATCGGGTAAGCAAATCTTTTCACACGAATATTAGAATATTTAGTTAGTTAATTCTTTACGCCCAAGCAGTATGCATCGTAAATAAATTTGGTGTGAACTTACATGCTTTAAAACCTATTTTTTAATTAAAGTGCATACTGTACAGTTAATTTTAATATTTCAGTGTCGGTAATATCCATGCATAAAGATGAGGATATGACTGGATTATATAACTGATGAATAATTTTTGTATAAGTATTTACCATTTTCAGTTTCAAGACGTATGGCACGAGATTAATGCATACCCCAAAGACGAACAAAATGGACACTGCATAAATCATGAATTTTCGTTCGTTAGTGAAACGCGTCTAGACTTAGTATCTTCTAGCGTACTGAACCAAATACGTACACAAGTGAATGGCGAAGTGAGTGGCAGTGATGGACGACTTACTATCAACATTGTTTCGAATGGACAAAGTAAGTACACTTCGTGATTCTTTAAACGGATTTTATTGATAATTTGCTGATGCTAAGAAATAGTTAAGTTCTTTAACGATCATGATATCTTTCCTAAGCCAAATCCCTGTTGTATTAGAATGCGGTAATCATCAACTTGACAGTTCATCATTGAGATTTAAGTAGCAGACAGTAAAAAATACGTAACAATATATTGGCGTATATTTCAAAAATTTATTTGTGTATTAACATTTTACAAGAACAATTTTTTTGGTATACAGCAATCGTGATACCTTACTGGATCATAGCAACGGATTACGATGATTACGCTCTGGCATATGCGTGTGAGAATAGAGGCAACGACTACCGAGCAGGTAAGCTTTTACTTGTACTTACTGTGTTTGAATTTGAAATGCTCCCCAATTCAAGGGTTTTGATAAGTTTCATATAATAATTTTCATAAAATTCAATATATTTTTGGAATTGGAAATAAGTGATGAATTATTTATACTATGCACATTTTTAATTTTTTAGTGTACAGTTGGATGCTAAGTCGTGAAAAACAACTATCACAACCTGGTACTACAGCCATCGCCAATGCAATAGCCAACATTGATGTTTTAAACAATATGTATTACGAACCAGTGGATCAGTCTGATCCAGCTTGTTTTTATTTACCCGATATTCCTGCCGGTGATCCTATTATATTTCCTGGACAATGTGACACAACTATCACTGGAGTTCAAAACTTCAACCCATCTAGTGTAAGAACAATTATATTTTGGTTCAAAATATTTTAGAAATCCTTTTTACTTAGATCTATTTAGGAAACGTAATTTTGGAAGTGGCGGTGATGTTTACCACACATCAGGCCAAAGATTGCCACAGATCGAAAAGTTGGTTGAGGAGTGCCGGATTGTAAGGATCTAGACGCTCGGTGTTCTTAGCTTAACTCTCGCGGGAAAACGCGTGAGTTTATGTTTGTTAAGTTACATACTTTGGATATAATTAAATGTATTTTACAGTACGCAGGTCGTTGGAGACTCGTGGAGAGTTACGCAACAGGCAATCCAATCGGTACATGTAACGTTGCTCGTTACTCTTTGCGTGATGCTACTACCCTAGAAGGGGTTCACTCTGAAGTATTGGATCAATCGTTGAGAAGTATTTCTGGTACAGTCACAGCCTCTACTGATGGTCGTCTACAATACGTCTTCCTAGGTAAAAAAGCAGTTTTACATAATTTCACAAATTTCATTGTGTACTTGACAATATAAGCAACCATGACTCTTATAACTATTTATACACCCTTTTCAGATAACCAACCAGTTGAACACATTGTTTTGGACACTGATTATAGTTCATACGCATTAGTGTACAGGTGTGAAAATTTAGAGAACAACTACAGAAGAGGTTAGTTTAGACAATCTTAAATTTAATGTTTGAGTACTTACTTTTTTGTAAATAACTACTTACTTTATAGTTTGGAGCTGGAAACTAAGTCGTCAGGATACCCTAAGTGAAGGTGCTATCAACAGCATTAACCAAATTCAAAACGGTATCGACGTCTTGAATGACAATTATTACTATCAAGTAGATCGATCTGAAGCTGGCTGCTTCTATTTCCCCGAGGTGAATAATAACAATGACGTCAGATTCCGTGGCCAGTGCAACGAAGACATACCCGTTGTACAAAACTTTGAACTTGGAAGAGTAAGTTTAGAAATACTGACAAATTGAACTTGAATTTATTTCTACCGTAAGAACACTTTTGATGTTTTTCTTCGTTTGTTGCAGTACACGGGCTTATGGCACGACATTCAATCATATCCCCAACAATTCCAATTTGGCTCATGTCCTAATGCATACTATTCTTTGGTCAGCGGCACCGTCAATGTGCTCAATACGCAAGTTGTAAATGAAGCACTAGATACTATTACCGGCACAGCTGAGCTGGCAAGTACAGATGGGAGTGCAAAATTGAGAGTTACTTTCAATATACCAGGAGTACCTGGTAAGTGTTAAGGTTTTCATTTGAAAATTACAGCGTCCAATTAAATATTATTTAAGGCTGTTGTGACCGTTGTTTTGGTACACACAGCAACTAATCAACCTAGACACTCATGTACAGTCATGGTATTTAAAGGTCCGCCACCTTAAGGCCTATTTTCGTGTGCTTATGCAGTATGAGCGATACTCTGCTTTACCAATTGAATATGACATAATATTGCAGTCAATGGTCGGCTGTCACTAGTAGGGATGACAATACAATATCGGTTACCTAGGATACAAAATTAGTCCTTCGTGAATGCTCGTGAATCGGAAATAATATTTATTATTATTTAATATTACTTATTTAATATTCAAGTTTTATATTCTGTGGCTATAGGTATAATAAATTATTATTTAAACAGTAATAGACATTGACAATGAAACAGAGGATATCACAGCAAATTAAAAGTTTGTAATGACTAAACAGGCCTGTTGGCAGAATTATCGATTTACTTAGGAGCCATTATAAAAAAATAGAACAGAACAGACTAAATAGTTAATTAAAAAGGTTTGATTTTGACATGTAACTAGACGTAGACCAAAGGTGAAAATGAATTTGACCCTTATTATCATACTGTGTGAGTATAGTTTTATGTGTTTTGTCTATACAATGCTTTAGTTTCAAAAGGTATTAAGAGTTTTAGGCTTCACAAACGAATGAAAAAGAAAACTGGCGGACGTTTTCGGTCACCCACTGTACCTTATTAACTTGAAATAAGACACAATTTCAAATGAAAATGTTTAACTTGATGTGTTGCTGTGTGTACATTAATTTTAGGATTCTGAGACTTATTCGAAGAACATCAAACTACTTCTTAACCAATATTAGAATCTAAAACAACTTTTTTTATCGTATTCTAGTTCCTGTTGCCTCTGATTATTGGGTGCTCTCCACGGACTACGATAGTTACGCTTTTGTCTACTCATGCACCAACGTCGATGATGAGTTTATGAATAGTAAGTGTATTCTTTATAATATTTTTCATTAAGTTGGTTTTTGTTTAAGACCCCGCGACGCGAGAAAGAATCCGTAGGAGTGTAAAAGATCCTAAATTAATTAAAAAATATTTTTTATAGTTTACAGTTGGAAATTAAGCAGAAACAAATTCTTAGATGAACGATCAAACAACGCAATAAACCAGGTTATGAATACTCAAAACATATTAGATGAGAGATATTACGTAACACAAGACCAGAGCGCGGAAGGCTGTTTCTATTTCCCAGAGCCAGTACCAAACACACCTGTTAGATTCCCTGGACAATGCGATAACAATATTGGCACATTAGAAAACTTTAATTTTGATCAGGTAACACACATTTTTTTTACTATACTAAAAATCACTGATTAATTATTGATAGCTTTACATAAACGAATGAGTTCCCTAGGGCCTAATCCTTGACAAACAGAATGATTTTTTACAAATTAATCTGGATTACTAGCAACTTTTATCCGTGTGGTTACGGAGTAAGGATACAATATGTCACCACCCCATCTCATCCCATGGGTGTCGTAAAAACCGACTAAGGGAATAACCGTAACTAGTATCTTTACGAAATAAAAAGAAGGAAAACTTGAAATTAAACCCTATACCAATCCGTCTGGCCAGCGTGGTATTAGTAGGCCAAGTAACCCTCCGTCACGGGAGGAGGCCCGTCCCTACAGTGGGACATTAATGGGCTGTTATGATGATTATGATGACTAGCAACTGCACTAACTAAATAAGTAAATCTACATACAAAGTAAATTCTAACCCCACATAAAAATTTTGTTCCAAAAACTAAACAGTTCAAAAAACCTATTGCTATGATCTTTAGGACCTTATGGGCTAAATTTGTTAAAATATAACAATAAAAATGGGTAATACTTTAATTCTTGATTTAAATTATCATAATGTAACTTTAAATTTTCAGTTCCAAGGAACGTGGTACGAAATTCAGTCATATCCTATGGACCAACAAAATGGACAGTGTATCAATCATACTCTTTCATTTGTCAGTGAATCACGTTTAGACCTAATATCTTCTAGCGTTCTTAACCAAGTACAAACTGTGATTGAAGGCGAAGTTAGCGGTAATAATGGAAGACTTAGCATTGCCATTATTTCTGATGGCCAAAGTATGTATATTCTCTTTAATAAAATATCTTACGTAATAAAAAAATAGATCTTAATATTATCTTAATACCTTTCGAGGACAACAACGTATCGGGCAGATTTTATGTTGGTTTCAATAACATCATTATTTTATTTGTACTGTTATTGTTTCTCATAACCGTCCATTTTAGTGATTTTTACTTGCGATATTCACATTTATACTAACAACACTTGTCATGACATCCATTACATCAGAACAATATCCTTCACATGCAATATTTAAAATATCAGTTTTCATGACAATTATTTTTTTATAAATAATAAAATGAATGAATATTGGCGTTTTAAAATTGATAACATAATAATTTCTTTTCAGTTAGAAATATACCTTTCTGGGTCATAGCTACAGACTACTACGAATATGCTCTAGGATATGCCTGTGGAAATATTGACAATGACTACAGATATGGTAAATAAATTACGTATTATAAAAGTTTATCTAATATTATAGTTCTTTAAGTTAACGTTGTCCACAAATTTATTATATTATATTTAGAATGTCCGCTAAAACTCATGAAAAACTTAACCACGGTACCATACCGGGACCATACCATAGCGGAACTAACCCTCTTTAGGGTTAGTTATTTTGTTTTTGATATTTTAACATCTATGACCTTTCTCTTTTCTATTTTAAGAGATCCTTATGATGTATTTTTTAGTGACAACATTTTGTGAACTAAGGTTCTCCGTCACTACATAGCATGGGTACTAATATTTTTAGAAAGTGAAGTTTATTTCATTTTATTAATTATTTACTGACATTGGCAGATTAGTACGGTCCAAGCATTAAAAAAGATATATACTTAGTGAAAATAAATACTTTTCATCGATGATGATTACTTAATTTTTTTTTGGCATTTTAGTGTATAGTTGGAAACTAAGTCGTACAAAAGAACTAACACCATCTGCGAACACAGCTATTAACAATGCCATAGCCAACATTGATGTTTTGAATAATATATATTATGAAACTGTTAGTCAGTCAGACGAGGCTTGCTTTTACTTTCCTGTACTCACACCTGGTGATTCTGTTGTATTCCCTGGACAATGTGACACCACCATTAGGGGAGTTGAGAACTTCAATCCCGCAAGTGTAAGTTTTTATTAAACCCTTGTATTATACGAAATAATTTCTATTTTAGACCTTTAAAGTTCTTTTCCGGAATACAAACCCTATATCGTAGATAATAGTACAATAGTTGCAACATAAGAAAGATACTTAAAGATTGCATCCTGCAACAGGATAGCGCCAACGTCATTTTTTAACATTTCGAAAAAATCTTTTGTCATCTTCGGTGCTTTTTACTTACTGGTTGCTGTTTGTAGGCTAAAATACAAATAAGGCTAAAATACAAATATGCCTAAAAGTCAATTTACATTATTTTTACTACGTATAAGAAAAACTGTTTTTTAAGCATACCCTTGACAGGTAATAAAAAATCCTCTATATGTATGACAATATACTTTACAGTACGCAGGACGTTGGAGACTTGTCGAGAGTTATGGAACAGACAATCAAGTCGGAACATGCAATGTTGCTCGTTATACAGCACGTGATGCTAATACGCTAGATGCTGTTCATTCAGAAGTCTACGATCAAGTTTTACGCAGTGTATCTGGTTCAATCACGGCTACTTCTGATGGTCGTTTACTTTACTCCTTTCCAATTAGTAAGTGTCAGCACAGAATATACTAATTTGAATAATAAAGTTCGAGATATCTCCATCTAGTTACAACACAGATCTACTTTACTGGTAACCAAATCCCTCAGTCATATCCATGTCGTAGATTCTGATAGATTTGAATCAGCAGAAACGTTAGTGACTTCTACCATGTTGTATTTTGATCAATCAGTGCACTTAACTAATGCTGACAACGATTTAGGAGAAAGAGAGCTTTCTGGTCACTTTGCAATAGTAAAGGTACCCCTAGCAACAGTCAGCATTAATTTAAAATATCAACTGACATTAGTAATTTTTTGTCTAATGTAGACAATAATTCTACGGTGTTGTCAACTACATCCCTTTTTATCAAGCAAATTATTATAAAATTTATTTTAACCTCCGACATGTATGTGCTCGACTTGTTTGGATGGAATAATTAAATAGGACTGCAGTAATTAATTATAAAATTATTTTTTTCAGATAACCCACCAACTGAGCGCCTTGTTTTGGGTACTGATTATAACTATGCTTTAGTGTATGCTTGCGAAAATATAGACGATGACTACAGAAGAGGTAAATAATCCTTCATAGTAATCCTGCATTTGATATTTACATTCATTTACTTATACTGTTATTTAATTTATTGTTTATTAGTTTGGAGCTGGAAACTAAGTCGTCAGGATACCCTTAGTCAAGGTGCTATCGACAGCATTAACCAAATTCAAAACGGTATTGACGTCTTGCAAGACCGTTATTACTACCAAGTGGATCGATCAGAAGTTGGCTGTTTCTATTTCCCTTGGGCTGATAATAACAATGACGTCCGATTCCGTGGCCAGTGCAACGAAGGCATACCCGTTGTACAAAACTTTGAACTTGGAAGAGTAAGTTTAGAAATACTGACATGATATTTATACCGTAATAACACTTTTGATGTTTTTCTTCGTTTGTTGCAGTACACAGGCTTATGGCACGACATTCAATCATATCCCCAACAATTCCAATTTGGCTCATGTCCAAATGCATATTATTCTTTGGTTAGCGGCACCGTCAATGTGCTCAATACGCAAGTTGTAAATGAAGCACTAGATACTATTACCGGCACAGCTGAGCTGGCAAGTACAGATGGTAGTGCAAAATTGAGAGTTACTTTCAATATACCAGGAGTACCTGGTAAGTGTTAAGTTTTTTATTTGACAGTTATAACGTCCAATCAAATATTTTTCTTAGTCTGTTGTGACCTTTGTTTTCATACATTAATTTTAGGATTCTGAGACTTTTTCGAAGAACATAAAACTACTTCTTAACCAATATTAGAATCTGAAACAACTTTTTTTATCGTATTCTAGTTCCTGTTGCCTCTGATTATTGGGTGCTCTCCACGGACTACGATAGTTACGCTTTTGTCTACTCATGCACCAACGTCGATGATGAGTTTATGAATAGTAAGTGAATTTTTGTTTTCTTTATAGTCTTTTTCATTAAGTTGATTATTGTTAAATTTCCGACGAACGCAGGAAATATTCCGTAGAAGTGAAAAAGGTCCTAAAATTACAATACACATATTAAAATAAAAATTCAAAAATGATTTTTTACAGTTTACAGTTGGAAATTAAGCAGAAACAAATTCTTGGATGAAGGATCAAACAATGCAATAAACCAGGTTATGAATACCCAAAACATATTAGATGACAGATATTACGTAACACAAGACCAAAGTGCGGAAGGCTGTTTCTATTTCCCAGAGCCAGATCCAACCAGACCTGTTATATTTCCTGGACAATGCGATAACAATATTGGAACAATGCAAAATTTCGACTTTGAACGGGTAACCCTTCAAATAATTACGGTTTTCAACACTTTTGAGGACATTAAACATGACAGTAGCCGTGATATGAAAAAAGCCTTTTAGTAAGGGAGGTTCTCGATGTGGTGACGGAGTAAATATACAATTATGTCACCACCCCATCTCATCCCATGGGTTTCGTAAAAACCAACTAACCTTTACGAAATAAAAAGAAGAAAAACTTGAAATTAAGCCCTATACCAATCCGTCTGTCCAGCGTGGTATTCGTCGGCCAAGTCCGTCACGGAGGAGGCCCGTCCCTGCAGTGGCACATTAATGGTCTGTTATGATTGAGTAAGGGAGGTAGCGCTACAGTTAAGACAGTCAGTTTACTCCCTGCTGAAAATCCTAACAATTATAGTTTTCCCCTCAAACATAAAAGCTTCAAACGTCAGCTGCTTCGATAGCGGTGGAGCTAAAGGTGACATCCTGATAAATTCTCCTTTTGTTCTATTGCTGCTGATGCAAGACTGACGGTACTTTACTGATTTCCAAATAATATATTTAACTACTGTTTGAAACAAATTTAAATAGGGATTAAATTACTCGAAAAATTGCAGCGGTTCCTACCTACTAAGTGCTACGTATATACTGTATCCTGTTTACTATTCTCGAAAGTATAAATTAAAAAATTAGAGCAGATCAACTATAACTATAAAACTTTACACTTTCAGTTCCAAGGAACGTGGTATGAAATAGAAGCATACCCGATGAACGAGCAAAATGGACAGTGTATCAATCATACGCTTTCGTTTATCAGTGACACACGTCTTGACCTAATATCATCTAGCGTACTTAACCAAGTACAAACCGTTTTTGAAGGCGAAGTTTCTGGAAATGATGGACGACTTAATATTGCTATTACTGTTAATGGACAAAGTTTGTATACTTACAATTTATGTAATGTTTTTTAATCATTAATTTAACACAATATATTACAAAAGATGACACCCTGGCGACTGCTCGCAATTGTTAATTTCAAGTTGTGCAAGGTTTGCATTAGTACACGATTTTAGACTATAGATAAGGTTCTGATTCAGTATATTTTTAGAATAAGCTAGCTACGTAAGATAACGTACGGTTTGAATGTGTGGTGTCCCTTCAGAGCCTCGAGAAGATGTACTTACTGTATATCTCGATTACACTGATTCTCATGTTGTCGAATCCAACGAACTACGTCAGACTCCATGACAATTCGCCAGTTTCAAACATTAGCGTATCATTGTAATTGACATCTAAAAGAGGTATTGATGATTATTCCGATAATTTTATAAACCGGGAGTGTTCTACAAAAACCTATCTAAGTATTAGCTTGGTAAAAGAAAGCGTCATTAACCATTTTTTTTTTATTTCAGCTCTTAACAGACCTTTCTGGATCATTGACACGGACTACGACAACTACGCTCTAGGATATGCCTGTGAAAATATAAACGATGACTACAGAATCAGTAAGTTACCATTTTTTTATCTAGCGAAATACATGTTGATCTTTTATATTTCTCATTTAAAATATATAAACACTGTAATTATGATGAAACACTAAACGAATACACAAATTATATTACTGTTTTTAATCTAAGTAGTTTTACCTAAGGAGGCATTTAGATAGAGTTAGCTAGTTAATTAGAGTATTATTGTTGAATTAACTCAAATATTACTAAAAAAACGCGCAATAATGTTGTTTAATGTTAAATACCCCGCCGGACTCGTGGTCCCTTTTTTATCAAAGATCCTTGTAGTCCAGTCAATAAAGTAGTTGTAGACAGCGTGAGCTGGAACCTAAGCGATTCCTTTAGAAACTTATTCAGACGACTTTAAGACAAAACATACTAAAAGTCCTGACCGTCTAGGTGTCGAGCCGGAACTGATACAGAATTCAAAAACCGTACATTCCTATTTTATTATTTTCTTAATACTTTTTTTTCTCTTCCAGTTTACAGTTGGAAATTAAGTCGTGAAAGACAACTATTGGAGCCATCAAACACGGCAATCAATCAAGCTATAGCCGCCATTGATGTTTTAAACAACGATTATTACGTTAATGTTGATCAGTCTGAACCAGCTTGCTTTTACTACCCTGAACATACTCCTGGTGATTCAATTATATTTCCTGGACAATGTGACACTACTATCACAGGTGTTGCGAACTTCAATCCATCTAGCGTAAGAAACATTTTGAATTCTATTCACGTTTAAAGTTGCTCTGCTAATTCTTTTGCATTATAATTTTTAAAAAATGCATGAGGTTATTTTTATTCAGTCTTACCTAGTCGTTAAAAATTCGGTTAAGTTAACTTTTAGTTGTCAAATTGTCACACAATACTTACTTAGATAAGATAATTTATCAACTAAAAGTTAACCGAATTTTTAACGATTTTAAGGTATGTACGAGAATTGACATGCAGATATTAACTTTATTTTTAAACCCCCGACACAAAAACGAAGGATGTTATAAGTTTGACGTGTATGTGTGGGTGAGTGTAAATGTGTATATGTCTGGAGGATCCGATTCTAATGCAGTTTTTTTTGTTTGAAAGGTTTACCAGTCGATATTGTTCTTAGTTACCTATATTTTGTGAAAATCGGTTCAGGTCTTTAAGGTCATCAGGTCATTTATTAGGTGTGATAGGAATGTTACACGCTCAGTTTACTTGCAACCATGGGATCTGACATTTGAAACACTAATGTCTTCGGAAACCACTGAGCTGGTCTGCTGTTAAGGCTTGAATATAGGACACTTAACCTTGGACTGCCTTTTAGTTCTCTTTGTTTCTTTTAATCGGTCGGGGTTTTTTTTAAATTTTTAATAAGAACTAACTATTATCATTTTCATATTTAACTTGTTTTGTAGTATGAAGGACGTTGGAGACTCGTCGAGAGTTATGGAACCGACAACCAAATTGGAACATGTAACGTTGCTCGTTACTCCTTACGCGATGCTAATACTCTTGATGCTGAACACTCAGAGGTCTTGTACCAGTCCTTGAGAAGTATTTCTGGTACAGCGACGGTTACGACTGATGGTCGTCTACGATATGCATTCCCTACAAGTAAGTTAATAAGATTAACGTAAATGTGCTTGATTTTCTTTATGTAAAATGGTATTCTTATCAACGGTGTCAACTATTAGTTCCTAATTCTTAATTTTCCGCGTGTGTAATTTTACCAATTCTTATACGGACGAATTCTTCTTTATGCACATTCTTAATTTTAACTATTTATCAACGACTTATATTTTCTAGGTAATCAACCAACCGAGCATATTGTTTTGGACACCGATTATATTTCGTATGCTTTCGTATACGGATGTGAAAATATTGGCAGCGACTTCAGAAGAGGTAAGTTATTATTGACCTATATTTTCGATAGTATAGACTGTCCTATAGTCTCGCTTTAACGAGCCCTGACAAGACTGATGTCTCACTGTCGTTACTTAAGTATTATTTTACTTACTCTTATTTTTATTAGTTTGGAGCTGGAAGTTAAGTCGAGAAGATACCTTAAGCGAGCCTGCTATCAACAATATCAATCAAATCATAAGTACCATCAATGTCTTGGACGAACAGTATTACTACACAGTTGATCGTTCTGAAGCCGGCTGCTTCTATTTTCCTGAAGTAAACAATAACATTGACGCTAGATTCCGTGGTCAATGTAACGACAACATTCCGGTCGTTCAAAACTTTGAACTAGACAGAGTAAGTCACTTTACAGTTTTGCATCAAATTGATACAATATTTTAACTTCGTTTCGTTCCTTGAAGATTAACTCTTTCATTATATTACAGTACACAGGCTTATGGCATGATATTCAATCATATCCAATGGCTTTCCAATTCGGCACATGTCCAAATGCTCAGTACTCATTAGGCAGTGGTGTTGTGGATGTGCTGAATACACAAGTTATAAATCAAGCACTTGATACCACGACTGGAATAGCTGAAGTGGCAAGTACAGATGGAAGTGCCAAGTTAACAGTTACTTTCAATGTATTCGGAGAATTAGGTAAGTTTGCAGTTACTTATTAATCAATTTCCATTGTAACAGATATAATTAGCTGCTTGACTGCTATTTTTTTAAGGATGTGCGTGTGCAAGAGCCTGGTGGCTTTAGAAAGCTTTTTAAAAAAAATGTCACAACACCTTTTCATCCCGGGGCTATACATTTACTAAAAAAGATTCATCCAGCAAAGAATCAAACCCAATCTTAGTCCATCGATACATATAACCTTATTTTAAAACTACATTGTTAATTATACGGTCTTACAAAAAGACAAACAGATTAGTTTCTTTCTCTTATGTAATGAAATTTAAATATCATTTCCTTTGTTATTGCAATTCACACATCTTTTATATTTCAGTAACCTCAGACTACTGGGTGCTAGCAACAGATTATGATAATTACGCATATGTTTATTCTTGCTCAAATGTGGACGACGAATTTATGACAAGTAAGTATTGTGCTTTTTATTTATTTTCTCCGAAGAAACCCTTTACTAATAATTCATTTTCCAGTCAAGTTTTTTTTATCCTAAGAGTTATTCGCTCTTTATCATTGACTTGATAATTGATGCTGTTTTTCGTTTCACAAATACCTATAACTTTTTCAGTATTTTAAATATTAATGCACCTTTTATATATTTTCAGTTTTCAGTTGGAAATTGAGCAGACATAAATTCTTAACACCTGATTCAAATACAGCAATAAATCAGGTTATGAATACTCAGAACATATTAGATGAAAGATATTATGTTACCCGTGACCAAAGCGTCGAAGGATGTTTCTATTTCCCAGAGCCAGAACTAAATAAACCTGTTGTATTTCCTGGACAATGTAACATGAATATTGCTGCAATACCAAATTTCAACTTTGAGGAGGTAATTTTTACTTCTATACAGGTTTTTAAAGACCCCCCACATTAACGTATTTAGAGCGTCGTCGTCATGCAAGTGTCTGCGCAACGTTAACCCGACATCGGCTGCCATATTGGTGTGGGGGGTCTCTTAGTTGTCCTTCTTTTGTTTTCATAGCAATAAAAAGAGCATCATTGCCTAAAGCGTTTATGATTCTCATGTAATAGGACCACGTTGGTTAAAATTCCTCAATAGTATTTAACTAAGTAATCGTCGCCTGAATGCTTATTAGCTCAACCGACCATTTTGACGAATTTCACTTTTTAATGCAATTTTATTAAGGATAAAATTGCGGTTCGATTGGTATATAATACTTGCTGTTTGGACTTAAAATACATTATTTATAAGGAATTTAAGTTTTTGAAAACTAACACAACAGAATTAAAACTTCATGCTTAATTGCTCAAAGTCCGTAGAGAAACACCAAACGTGCATCTGATCATCGATTGCGTGCTTAAGTATTCAATCTCCTCACAGGTAACCAATCACGACATCGCATTTTGATGACGCAATACGCCGCCATCATTAATTTATTTTGTGAAGAAGCTACGAGCAGTAGCTTCTTCACAAGCATTTGAGTAAAAACTAACGCGAAATATAGAAAATTATATTAATTTTAATAGAAAACAGTACCCGAAATGTCCGTGACGAAATATAAATCGGAAAATATAGTCACAACTATAGAAAAGAATCGGTAACTTGTATTTTTGTTAACATTTCTTTGCAGATTATCACTGCGTATCGTTAACTTATAGTACAGGATGTTTAAATTTAATTTTTATAATTTCAGATTTAATTAAATCTTTAAATGAAATTGTGACGTATCTATAAATGAACAGATTGTTTCGAACATTTCGTAAGGTTGTAAAATATAACTAATATAATAATAAAAAATATTGCTTTTGTGCGGTGACTGTCAAATTTATACCTGCTACTTGCATGTTTGCTAATTTCTTAGCATTAAATGGGTAGTTTTGTATTTACGTATACCTACGCTTTGTGTTCGCAATGATGTATATTATATATAAGAAGATTAATACTATTTTTTACTCGCCACAGATCCATTGCTCACATTGTACATCTATTTTTATTATGTCCGTTGCTTTGCATTTTCTTCTCTATTTTGGATGAGAAATTCAGAACTAATTACGCCATTGAGGGATGAATAGCCCATAAACTAAAGAATTCCTTATGAAAACATAAAGAATCGTCAAAAAAGGGTTAATTTTCTTTAAAAAAAATCCATTCTAAATTGTTTAAATAGTCTCAGTATATTAATTATTTTTTATACGTATAGGTATGATCTTATCACCGTTTTATTTTCAATTTATTTCGTTTTTATTGTACATATTGAAATGAAGAAGTGGAGTCACGGTAATACCATAGTTCTATTTTATGTTGACATTACGTACGATAAATCAAGAATCCGACGAAAGAAGAATACGACTAATAAGGACTAATTCAAATCAGACACTAACCGAAAAGAAAAAAAAAATATATTAGAAGTACTTACAAATATATAAAAGCTGACGACAAAGCCTTTATGGAATCTCTAATTAAAAAGGTTTTGACAGGATCAGACAACATAAAAAATACCAGGCGAAGTAAACAATCTTGTATCGGTTCAAAAACAAAAAAATATTGTATTTTGTATTTTTATTATATCAAACAGTGTTTTTTTTTTAATTCTGTATTTTTTTAAATAATAAATAGCCAGTTAACTAGTTATTTTTTTACCACGATACCCAAACACACTGTATTTGGTTATAGGGCACTTAAGTACTAAATATATTCGAATGCAAAATGCTCAACCTCCAGTCCAGTAGTGGTCTATCTCCAATTGCATAATTTGTTTTGTGTTTATTTGCTCAACCTCCATAAAAAATTGTGAAAATAAACATAACTGTTTGACTTTTTAATGATTATTTGTAATATATCATTTCATAAACACGTTAACTATCTTTTTAATATAAAACTTTTATAAAATCATATTATTTGCTTATACTAATCAATAAAACGTCTCTGGTGTAAAATGTTGCAAATGGAGGTTGGACACTTAAGTATTCGTGCGGCGTAATGTTATTCGATTGTTTATTATTATTATAGTATGTATAATGGCCAACCTGGTATTTATAGATCAAACATACAATAGACTATATAAGTGCCTTCAGCGAAGTTTCTTAACTACTCTTTTCGTTCATCAATCAATGCACTAATTTAATTAATGACGTCACTCTTATTTTCAGTTTTCAGGACAATGGCATGAGATTGAATCTTATCCTTATTCAGAAACGGGCGAATGTGTGAATCATCAGTTCACAGCTGAATCACCTGATTCATTTGTTCTTGATTCATTTAATATTGCCAATCAAACACTTTACTCAACGAGGGGTACTCTTAGTCTTGATTCAATTGACGGAAGTGGAAGATTAACTATGACCATCGTTAATGATGGCTCGCAAAGTAAGTATTAGAGTCTTCCCCCACAGATCAATGCTGTATCAAGGCCACCTTACACGTGGCCATAGCAAGGTCAAACAGCAACTTATTACAGGGTGTTTGTTCAGTTTACTAATATTTTGTAATGCTTTCAATCCCTGGGTGGGATTTTTTTTAAGAATGAGCCGAGTTGTCACCACGCTCTTATATAACATTGAGGTAATTTTCGAAGTTCATAGTCCTCGCAAGAAGTTGGGATTTATTTTGATAACAATACATGGTGCTACCCATCCTCCCGTGGGTGTCGTAAAATCAGACAAAGAACACTTCCCAAATTTTATCAACATTTTTAGAATGCCTGGTAAAAACTAAAGAAAGGAAATTACAAACAAACTATATACCAATCCAGCAGCTTGCCAATTTTCTCTTCGCCATTAAGAGCCTCAACTCTGCTATGGGACATTAAAAGACTGGTATAATCAAAATGTTAAACTTCTTACAGTTACAACAATACCATTTTGGGTCCTAGCTACGGACTACACCAGCTATGCACTAGCTTACAGTTGTTACAATATTGACGCTGATTATAGACAAAGTAAGTACTCGAATTATGAACTATTTAAAAAAAAATCATCGTGTTGGCGATGGAGCAAGCAATGTCGACCTTAAACTAAAATTGCTGTAGGTTGCAGGTAACATCAGTCACAAGACTTGCTTTCGTTGAACCAGGCGTGTGCCCAGAGTGGACATTAATTAAATACACACACTAAAATTATTGACGTTATTATTTTCTCGAATTTCTCTTATATAATATGGTTAGACACGTTGAGAGGATGACTGTAATACCAACTGAATTTCGAAATAGCGATGAACGGAAGCCCTTATGTATTACACCGCAAATTACGTTAGTGCGAAAGTGCGTCACATCCATAATCCATACACATCATACATTTTGTGTATTTCGAATGTTTTCTATCGTGATGCACAATCGTTATTATTTGTGTGTGCATAATAGTGAGAAAGTATTAACGTAATATAATCAGCGATAACGAGTTTAGATCTCTTCGCTAAAATGACAATTAATATTTCAGTTTACAGTTGGAAACTCAGTAGAACAAAAGAGCTAAGTCCAACAAGTTACGAAGCTATCGACAATGCTATGGCTAACATCGAAGTTTTAAATAATACTTATTATCAGAACGTACAACAAGAAGATGAAGATTGCTTCTATTTACCAGAACTATCACCCAATGAGCCAGTTACGTTCCCAGGCCAATGTGATCTGAATATACCAGTTGTAACGAACTTCGACCCTACTCGCGTAAGTTATTTTGATAATAATTACCAAATACTATATTATTCATACTCGAATATTTTCTACACAATACAAATATGTTTATTTTTTCACATAAAAGTACAATTCCACTTACAGACTAATATACACATTATTATCTTTCAAAATAACAACTAATATTTGTAAGTAGTATAGTAAACTCTGGTATCCAAGGTAAGATTTAACTTGTGTTATGGATACCAGTGCTCTCTCATGATTTTCACAGTTTTACTTTATTACAAAGTGAGGTTTTGTGATCAGCAATTACCATTAAAAGAATAATAACAATGAACAACAAAAAATAAATAAACAATAAACTTAAAAAATAAAAGAAGTGTTATAATATGCTGCAAATGCAGGAAAAATTGGATTGAGAGACCTAATTTTGCCGGGCAAATCCTTCAGCACTAATGGCTCTTTCTTTTTGAATCTTACATTCAGGGTTCATTCACAAAGGTTTATAAATAAAAATAAATAAAATAAAAATAAAATTCATTTATTTCGAACCGGAATTCATAGTGTTAGTAACAATAATCTTAAAACCTATGTTAGTAAAATAGTTACAGTAGGTACATAAAATACATAGTATTAGTAACAATAATCTTAAAAACTATGTTAGTAAAATAGTTACAGTAGGTACATAAAAACAGGATACCACCATTACACATAATGATTATATGTAATTGTGGCATCCTTGGTTATATGGACGCGTGTCCAGTGCTGCATAATAGCACTGTCCACATCAAGCCTGTCGGCCACAGTCTTCAGGAGGCTGTTGGAACTGCCACGGACCCGATGTAGTAGCGACGCGATTCGGGTTCTAATGATAGACGAAAAGCTATCAACCCCAGCAGTGGCCAACATCCCCGAGGCACTACAGTGTCGCCGCAGCCCCAACATATTTCCTTGCTTTCCGAAATTTGCTACAGGAACTATCATAAAACATTTGCCTCGTAACTGTTAAACTAAGATCGAATTATAAGGCATCCAATAAAATCCCTAAATAATTTGGTTCACGCAAATCTTTTATTTCAGTACCTTGGACGTTGGAGATTAATTCAAACATATTATTCAGAGTTCCAAATGGGTGATTGCAATGAGGCTATTTATTCTGAAGGCAGTGATAATACGATTGATATTTTAAATACAGAGGTAGTCAACGAATCGCTAGAAAGCATCACTGGTTCAGCTGTTTTAGCTACTACTGATGAAACTGGAAAGCTACTTGTTACTTTTGGTAAGTTGTTCAAAAAAGAATAAACATACGTATAACATACACCTCCAAGTATAACATTCCCTCTTCGTAATTAACATACGCATCTAATCAAATGTTGAGCATAATATTTAAATTTTAATATACCTTCTTACTTAATTATTTGTACTATTTTATATTACATATTTAATATTAAAATTGAAATCATGAAATACATTGTGTGGTCTACTCGTATTATGACTATTATTCTAGTATTATGACTATTATTACAACAGTTAATGCTATTATTTTTGATTTTCCTTTTTAGGTTCTGCTCAGTCTGAATATTGGATCTTAGATACGGATTATAATAATTATGCCCTGGTCTACAGCTGCCAATATATCAATGAAAATCGAAGACGAGGTATGTGATCTTTTAAGGAGCGTCATCATTTTATTTTAATTTATCAATTATTTAAATTATCTTTAGAATTGATCATACTATAATTTCATTACTTTGGTAAAAAAATCTCCAAAAAAAAATTATTTCCAATTTTAAAACTTTTGTCCCATTTCTAAAATTGATTATACTATATTCATTAAAATAGATAATAAAAAAAATGCCAAACAATAACTTCTCAAAAAAAGAAAAGCCGACGTTGATTCGATTATTTCCATTATACCAAATAATAATTTCCTTGATTTCAGTATTCAGCTGGAAGTTAAGTCGAACGAACAGTCTAGATGATGACGCAAATGCAGCGATTGATGAAATCGTAGATAGCATCAACGTGCTCAATGATCGCTACTACCAAACAGTGGAACGGACCGACGCTGCTTGTTTCTATTACCCAACGCCAGAACCAAGCACTCCAGTTGTGTTCCGAGGACAGTGTGATGAAAATATTCCGGCGTTCCCCAATTTTGAACCTGAAAGGGTATGTTAAAATATACAGCTAAAATTATGTGAAACAAAAGCGCGCTGATTTTAAAGTCGTTATAGAATGATTGTCTGTAATTCCATATACAAAATTGAACACATTAGATCAGTACATTATCACACAATGTTATCAGTTTAGAATATAAGATACTCTTTTAGTAAAGATTACTTTAAAAACAAACATCAAAGAAGACCGCCCGGATGGCTCAATTTGATGTAATATTTTTGATGTATATTATAATATTAAATAATAATATTATATAAAATAATAGTAATAGTTCTGTATCAGATTTAGTGTGCAAAGCAATTATTCAAATACAGTTCGCCATTTTTGATTGGACGTAATCTCGCTAATATTATTTAACAATACCATTGGTCCAATGCGAAAACTATTGGATCATAAATCAAATTAACACATTTACGCATTTTTCAGTATCTCAATACTTGGTACAACGTAGAATCTTATCCAGCGGAGTTCGAAGCTGGTACTTGTCCACGAGCTAGGTATTCATTAAACGAAGACGGAACTGTTCATGTCGAAAACACTCAAATTGAAAACCAACTTTTAGATACTTTCATAGCAACAGCTAGAGTTGTATCTGATGATGGTTCAGCTAAACTGGAAATTACATCAATCATAAATGGTATTGAAGGTGAGTACAAAAAAAAACTAAAATAATTATTTCGCACTCATAGATACAACGCAGAATAGTCCTAAATTAAGCAGAGCTTTTACGGAAAAACATAATAAATATTTTATTATTTACATGTGGAGAATGAGGTGCTGGCTTTTGTACAACAGAAGCTAGACGTTTTAGGAGAAGAATCTACGCTCCAGTTTTGTGTCTCGAATTTCAGCGAGGAAGAAATCGCGGCTGCTAAGTTGTTGGTTTTTCGATCGCTAAATAAAGAGAACCGGATGGTGTCACGTAAACGTGACGGATCTAAAAAAAGTATGCAGGACATCATCACACTGCTCAAGACGACAGATCCCGCAGACGTGCCTGTATTTGTAGCTAGGGACTTGAAAAAGTTACCCCTGGTTACTTTAGAGCACGTCGACGTAACGAGTCTGCTGAAGGACATGGCAGATTTGAAGACTAGTCTGGCGGATGTCAAGAAGAAGTTAGAGACATCCGAAAGAAACGTGACAGAGTTGCGCATCGAACTAGATGAGTTGCGTAATTGTGTCAAAGCATCTGGGTCACCGGTATCGGCGCGTGTAAACACACGTCACGGTGCATCGTCTACAACAAGCTACGCGTCAGCGGTCTTGTTGTCAACACCGTCTACAGCTGACAATGCAGAGTGTGACGCACGAAGCTACGCGCGCCCCGCTCCCGTCACGCAGGCTATTCACTGCGCGACCCCTCGAGCTCCTTTAGTTAATGAGCCCAGGGCTACCGCCAGTAAAAAGCCATTGCGAGATAACAGCAAGAAGCGGTCTAACGATAATGATGGCTTCGTGACTGTGCAAAAGAAGAAACATCGCCAGCAAACCAAGAAGAACTGCTGCGGCACAGCACCTATGGAGCCACATATCAATGTCCGTGCTGCAAAACCAAACACCCCGGTGTACATTTCACGCCTGCATTACACCACAAAGGCTGAGGACATCGTGGAGTACGTCCACCATAGGTTGAAGTACACGGCGAGAGTGCAGTTATTAGAGTCGCGCCGCAACGTAAATTTCAACGCGTTCGTGGTTCGGATTCCGACGTGTTACTTGCATCTCGTCATGGAGGGGACCTTTTGGCCGCAAGGCGTGGTATTCCGTCGATTTCGCGGACAAGTACCACCTGATCGCACTGTGACGTAATTTATTTGTATTTATTGTGTTTTATTAATATATGTTTTTATTTTTTACGTCTCATATTAATATATGTTATAGTTAGTAGGTATAAATAAATTAAAATATAAATATGTACCTATGGCTGTTGTCTGGTACCCATAGTACAAGCTCTGCTTAGTTTAGGACCAGTCAACATTGATAAATTATGTAATATTGTATTATTATACACTATATTGTTATAATTAGTATTTATAAATTATTGTAAATATAAGTATGTATGCCTGTTGCCTGGTACCCATAGTACAAGCTCTGCTTAGTTTGGGACCAGTCAACATACCTTTATATTGTTATGTAATATTTTATTTTATTTATGAATAAATTTGAAATATTTTGCGAATAGAAACATAATATTACACATAGAAAGCATCCACACTAATACAATGACACACGACGACCTCGGTGGCGCGCCGGTAGAGCCAGCGGCTGCCGCGCATGAGGTTGTGGGTTCGATCCCCACGCAGGACAATAATTTGTGAGATCCACAAATTATTGTCCTGAGTCTAGGTGTTCTATGTGTCCGTTAATTGATGTTTGTAAAAAGTCCCCGCGACACAGGGCATGATCCCTAGTGCGGGAGTTGTCTTTTTAAATAACAATAATAACAATAACAATGTTCACATTTATAAATTGAAGGAATTGAATTTATATATTTTGAGTTCTTTAAAGTATTATGATCTTTTATTAACGATTTAATTTATTTGATCATTTCAGTAACAGCAAACTACTGGGTACTGGATACCGATTATGACTCGTACGCTTTGGTATATGCTTGCGAAAATATAAATGAAGAGACCAGATCAGGTATGTTATTGTGACCCATAGAATTCTTTTACATTATAATTCTTAAATCTGGGTAATGATTATTTTGTCGATCACCAAACATACTTACTCTATGTATGTAGGTAGTTACTTGTATTTCTGCAGATCTTCGAACACGATATGCAAGTTATGCGTTTGCGGGGTTTTAGTAAGAATGTGCGGTGGTCCTATGCGGCTATTAGTTATTAATCACCGAGGTTAAAAACAACAATAAAAAATGGCCTCGTTCACTTAGTAGAATACTAAAGTTGTCGCCTCACAGCTAAAGTAACTAAAAAGAAACACCCTTTATTTTTAAAAGAGTTCTTAAAAGTCAATTCTGAATATTTTCAGTATACAGTTGGAAGCTAAGCAGATCACCAGAACTAATACCCGAAGACAATACCGCTATTAATACTGTTATTAACAACGTGCAAGTTTTGAATCAACAATATTATGTTCGAAGAAGTCATACTGATGAAGATTGCTTCTATTACCCTGAAAACAATGGAGGGGATGTTATATTGTATGGACAGTGTCTTGATGACAGCCAGGTTCCAGCTATGTTGAACTTTGATGCCGTTGCGGTAAGTATTAACTTCAGTAATGCTTAAAAAGGAGGTACAGTACCCGGCCGTTTAAATTACACATCGACCTTTGGAAAGAGACAATCGGTCAATTTCGGCTTCGTAGAGCGTCATCTCTGTCGCACATTATCAAATCATAATTTGTTTAAAGGTACGCAGTCGCAACACCATGCAAACGGAGAAAGTTAATTGCTCCTTCATTTGATAATTTATTATCAAATAGTATTTATTTATATGTTAATATTATTTGTACGTAATAACCTTTCCCCAAAGTTATTTTGGGCAATTTTAGCGTGCACCTTTTTGACAACAATATTTTAGGCTCTGCCCACTAGCAAGTTTGTGTCTGTGGAATGCGTACCCTTAACAGTTGATAATAGATACCAGACTGTTTGTATTTCGTGCGACAGAGATGATGCTCTACGAAGCCTTAATTGGCCGATTGTCTCTTTACAAAAGTCGATGTGTTATATTTACGGCCGGGTACTGTACAATGTTTTTAATTAGTTTTTTGATGCCCAGTGAGTATATGATTTAATTGCATGGCAGAACAGGGCAAGTTATTGAACAATGTCATGGTTTCGAATTCCATACAGTGCATTTTTTTTATTAAATTATTGCCCTGAGTCTGGTGTCTTATGTCTATGTGGTACCTTTGTGTCTGGTAAATGTAGGTTTTTAAAATTCCCTGAGACACACACAGCTAAAACTTGATGTATTAATCAACATTACTTGCATCTTAAACGCATGCTGTGGTTTCCTATAATTGAAGGAATACACGCCATGTTTCTGTAAATTTATAAATTAATTTCCAATGTATTTATGTATATTATGCCTTTGTTGGAGACCCATAATAAATAAATAAATAAACTTTCACAGTTCTCTGGACCATGGTACGAAGTATCTCGTTTCCCGTCGGACCTCCAAGAAGGTGAATGTGCTACTAGTACTTATACCTTCAGCGGAGATAACGCATTTACTATCACTCAAACTATAGTAAATAACGACCGCCTTGAGAGTAACATTGTACAAGCTACTGTTTCTGATGGCAGAGGAGTTATCAGCGCCACAATAGACGGAGGTAAGTGACTGCAAGTTTGTCATAACTCTACCATTTTTACTGTTTTAGGGTGTCAAGTTGTTTTAGGTGGTTATACCCCAGAAGTAACCTAGTATCGAAGTAACGTGCAACTATTGTTAAAATAAACATTCTTATATATCTCATTAGCAAAACAGATGATGCTAACAGCCCACTTTGAGATTTTCACACGTTTAAAAAAAGCCTTTGAAATTACTTTCTTATTTATAACGTAGTTATATTATTATCTATAATTATCAGTAGTCTATGCTTCTTACTAATATTCATGTAGTGAGCACAATATAATCGGAATCGGATTCGGACAAGATTATTAAGAGTAAGTTATTACTAAAAATATGAGTACAGAAAGGTTATTTACTTAGGCTAAGAAATTAATTAATTTAAAACAGGTCTTAAAGGAGTCTTCTTCTGCAAAAATAAGAAATTTTATTTTTTGTTGCAGTTCCTTTCACCGATATTTACATCTTGGATACTGACTACAGCGAATATGCAATCACATACAGTTGCAGGGACCTCGAAGGCGACCGGAAACAAAGTAAGCAATCGTCAATTTTTAATAGGGGTTCTGGTGCTTTCATTAAGATGATCCTAAACAATTAACTTCTTGAATTCCATTTTGGTTTTAAAATTTCGACCCAATTAAATGCCCTTCAGAATTTATCTTTAACAAAATTTCGTTAACTTAAATGTAATAAGAGTATTTTCTTCTCCTATTAAACTTTTTTGCTAAGAAACGGAAAATATAATTGGTAGACAAATAGATCTGTAAGCAAATGAACTATAAATACCATGTGTTACTTTCAATAACGTATCGTCGAAATTGACTAGAGGCGATTCTAAAACCTGGTATTGAATCTAACTCATTAGCAAAACACACGACTAATATTTACCCCAAAATTTTGCAGTCTTCAGTTGGACACTCAGCAGATCCCGAACCAATCTTTCTGCTGATGCTGTTGCTGAAATTGAGCAGCTCGTCAATGACAACATAGATTTATGGGACGGCTATTACAAAACCACTAGTCAAGATTACGATGCTTGCTTCTACTATCCATTGTTTGAAGGTCCTTTACCAGCAGAAATTGAGATGCCTGTTCCTTGCAGGGATGATATTCGCGGTCAAAATAACTTTAATACTGAAGCAGTGAGTATTATTGTAATATCTTTTATTTTCTTTGTGTGGTGACAATAGAAATTACAATAAATATAATTATTTAATTCCTTTTGTTTGTTTTTTCAGTACATGAACAGATGGTTTGAAGTTGAGAGATATCCTTTCTCTTCATCACAAGGGCAATGCAACCGCGTGGAATATAGGTTAGATGGCAGAATAGCAATTACCGGTACTGAAGTAATAGATGAATTTTTACATACCTATTTATTATTTGGTGAACAAGTTGATAACACTGGCCATTTTAGAGTTGAGATAGAAGTCGGAGAACGTGAGTATTTTTACTTTATTCTTGAAAATTTAATAACTGGAGCTCCTATCTTTCTTTAAAGGTGCTGTTAAAGTTATTTTGAGGAGAATAAGCTTTCTTACTGTTCAAATATTAACTCAACAAGTGCTTAATAGATGGTGTTGAGTTCGAGTTGGATCGCACCTTGATATGGGGCATGGTGCTAAGTTCAAAAAGGGTTCATTAAGGAACCTCTTTGCCTATATGGTAGATTCCCAAAATTCACTCTATCGATTGAACACCTTAACACTAACCTTCTTCGGGTCTATAAGAGGAGATTCTAAAAATAAATCGCGCAGTTGATGTAAAATGTGAACTCATTTTATAAATTAAGCAACTAGCAAAAAACTAGAAATATATTCTGATCTTAAGTATGTTACGTGGGATTGGGTAATAGATATTTGAGGGTCATTTTTTTGTTTCAGAAACACTAAGAAGAGACTTTTATGTTCTTGCTACAGACTATTCGAGTTACGCTCTTGCATACAGCTGCAGCAATACAAATGACGGAACAAGTATAGGTAAGTCAGACGCTATTGCTCAACAATCTATAATATTATCCCTCTTGTGACTGACTTAGGTTACAAGGTTTACCAGCTCACCTCATTCTATGGACTTCTATAATACTTTACGTTTTCAAGTTTTCCTTCTTTTTATTTCGTAAAGACAACATTCACGGATAGTGCCTTAGTCGCTTTTTACGACACCCATGGGATGATATGGGGTGGTGACATACTGTATTAAAAAAATTGTATTGTAAAAGCCTGTTAAATAAGGACAATAGCCAATTTTAAGAACGACATTTTTCCACAGTACGCAGTTGGAAGCTCAGTAGAACTCCATTACTAGGTAACCAAGCAACAAACGCTATAGACACATTTATAGCCAACACTCGAGGTATATCTCAAGAATACTTCCAACCAACAAGTCAGACTGACGATGATTGCTTCTACGTACCACCAGTCAATGAGGCTGAAGGACCTCTGTTTAGAGGACAATGCGAAACTGTTGCTGGTATTGAAGGATTTGATGCTGAACGAGTAAGTAAAATACTATAGATAACACGTTATCATCTGAGTTCTCCAAAAAGAGACAGAAGAAGATAAGACCTAATCTTAGCATTCCATGGATTCTCCGTGCGGGTACCGGGTCCATCGCGTGATAGAGGACGGAGCATTTGTATAACAGTGTCTAGGACTTACGTCCTAGGTGATGATGTAGGTTTAAGGAGGCTCACTTACAACGTTAGCGGTCACCTTCACTGTCAAATTCTGATAGGTAGAGGACGGAACATATACTGTATTTCAGATCTTATGGGTACGGTGACGTTTAGTATTTGTCATTACTAGAGATGTAGTAACACTAAAATCGTTTTTAAAAATACCGATTCTATATCTAACCGATATAATTTATAAACAAGAATAAATCGATTATGGGTACAAAATAAGAAACTAATCTTTTTTTAAATATTTATTAATTATGCCGAATCAATGCGTGATTCATCTGATGAACAGCTTGATGAATTACTTGATTCGTCACTTACATGACATAATAAGTTAAAATCTACTAAATTGTCTAATCTGATGTCTCTTCCTCTCACAGTCATGAAGTATTAGATTTTTGTTTTTTCCAATCATCGGCAGTTACGTGGTCATAGGTTACAGGCCTCTTTTAATAATGACATCATCAAGATTTTATCGCTATGACGTACGAATCCCGCCAAAAAAAAACTTGCGGCCTATCCTCGTAAAAACTAATATTAAGTTATAAGACAACTGAAATTATTATATTAATTTCTATGATTATAAAAAAAAAAATATCGATTTAATCAATTTTATAAAAAACCATTGCAATTCGTTCCGAGTCGCGCATACGATTTTAAAATGTATATGTTTTTATTTTACATATTAGGGTTGAAGATGGAATATTAAACAAATATTTCATATAATTTAATTGTATATAAACGTCTAAATAATATTTTTAATTTTTTATCAGTTCGGATTCATAAATTGATAGCTTTTATTTTTAAATTCTACAAAAGTAAACTAAGTAACATGGAAAAGATCAAATGTCACCGTACCTTTCCTGTCTGATAAAGACTATATACCCCTTCCAGCGTAAGTTTAGCTTTTTGACAGTTCACGTCCATGAAGTTTCGTAATACTTCCGCTAATTTTTCGAACAAATTATATTGTATTTCATGGACGTACCCATGTTTTTTTCAGTTACCATGGTTACTTAGTGATGGACACTCAAAACGATTACCACCATTATGAAACAAATTACAAATAATCGGTAGAAATAAATGCTATGATTAAACCTGAACTCTTCATCATACGTTTATAAAATGTAATATGATATTTTAGATTAGTTATAACCCGCGAATGTGTCACGATAAATTATGTATTTTAAATAATACCTAAGCTAACTATAATTTTATCATTTTAAGCTATAGTCTAATTCTCTTAACATAGAAGAAAGAAACAATAATAAAATGATAATGTAAGTTGATGTACCTAAGGATCCAAATGTGTAAAATAAAGTAATTTGAAAAATCTCGAAATCGCTTACAATCGAATGGGATTACATTCGAGATACTGCTGAACGTCACTAACGTCAATCTGTCAAATGTTGTTAAATCTAGTGGAAGGGGTATAATAATAAAGAAGACCCGTAAGTGCAAGCGAGACAGATATAGAGAATTGATATGGTTTCATGACTTAGATGATACTGCGATATCTATAATATTGTACGGTAATATTGTAGTGTACTTGATGAGCGACTAACTAATAACTTGATACTAACAACTGCTTCAACTTCTGTCTAAACAGCTTAAATAATTTAAAAGAATGATCAGCTAGTATTCTTTTTTTTCTGTAATGCTATGACAATTAAAATACTATCTGTTTACGTATAATTATACGTATACATGTTAATTTCCATGCTGTGGTTTCCTGTTACGCAATGTTCCTGTAGTTTTTTATATTAATTCTAAGTAATGTGTATTGCCTTTGTTGGAGACCCATATAATAAATAGTATAAACTGTATATAATATACCTAAAATAATATACATCGCAATTCGCAACACACGAAGCTAAATATTTTTATCCGAAAAAATCTATTTCAGAGGATAAAGGATTCTCATTCTCTCTTTTGATATAACTAGGTACATAGCAGCATAATCTATAATTAAAAAATCTATATCTATATAAAATTTTAGTACTTAGGTTGGTGGCACGAAATGAAGAGGTATCCAATAGACGGTGCAGCTGGCGAGTGCAGAAGTTCTTTATACTCGCAATATGGTGCTATATACCGAGTAGTAGATACGTCAGTCACAAACAACGTTGGGGGAACAATTTCTGGTATTGTCACTATTAGCAATGATGGAAGACTACGAAGACAAATCCCTGGTAGACCTGTTGAAGGTACGTTAAACAATATACTAATATTTGGTGCACGGCATACAGCAAGAAATAAAATGCTTAGGTATGCAAATGATTGCGCAAATGTGATTTTACTTTTCCAATATACTTAGTACCATTACATTTGCTTCAACTTATAGAAACTAACTTAACTTTAACTTTGTTATTTTTTTTTAATTAGTTAATAATACGTGTTGGATTGTTAATCTGCCACTAACTTTAGTTGTCAAATTGTCACACAACAGGTAAGACAATTTGACAACTAAAGTTAACTTAACCGAATTTTTAACGATTTTAGGAACGAGAATTGACTTGCTGGTTATATGCTCTTTTGTTACTGTTATCCTTTTTGTTTCCAGATATATGGGTTCTTGACACAGACTATACCAATTATGCTCTTCTCTATTCCTGCGTTAATGTTGGCAGCGAACACAGACGTGGTAAGTTTAGTATTTCTCATCATTATTCAATGCTTCTCCTTTTTTTTTCTAGCACTATCTTTTTAACATTCATGTAGTTAACATTATCTGATGACCTCTTTGCCTTAGTGGTAATAGTACATAATTGCTACACAAAGATCTCGGCTTCGATTCCCGCTAAATGTATATCTTTATGAGCCTGATCATGAATGGTCACATTGGTCTGGGTGTTTTCAATGTACGTTTTAAAAAAAAAGGAATTTAATAATCAAATAGTTGTAGAGTGTTTTCTTGTTGAGTGCAGGCTCATTTACTTTCAAGTCTCTAACGTTGCTTGCCCGAATACCATTTTTTATCTGTTTTTTTTCTGTGAAATAATAATAAAGCATCAACGTCTTCCAGTATGGAGTGCCCAACACAGTAAGACACGCACTATAACTGAGGAGGCTCAAACTGCAATGGATGCTGTTATAGCCAGTAACAGAGTTTTACATAATCAATTCTACTTGGACGTGCAACAAAACGATGAGGTCTGCTTCCATTACCCAGCAGCTCCGGATGGAGAAGTGATTATACCTGGGCAATGTGATCTTAACGCTCCTATTGTTCAAAATTTCAATATTACCCGAGTGAGTAGTTTCATTTTTGTTGATATTTTAGTTACGTGCACTAGAAATAGGCCAAGTTCTTCTCCATCACTGGAAGATGTACACTGGAAACTTATATATGATTTATTCCAAGAATAGAAACTTACAAAACTTTCGAAAAGAACGAAAGACAGAGGAAAATAATTGATGATCGAGACAGGTTTCAAATCTGCGTTTTCTGAGGTATTCCTTAGACGCCATTGGTCGCTTGGCCACCCCAGTCCATTTTATGTTAATCAAATTACTACATTGCCTTACAACAGTCATTAACTATAATTTACCCAACTCTCTTAATCTCGAAACAACAAAACTGAGAGAATATAAAACCAAATTCGTGACACCATTACTTTTTGCAGTTTTCTGGAACATGGTTCCACACAGAAATGTACGATGCAGTCGGTGGCAGAACTTGCGCAGGTTCAAGATACAAGGTAGATGAAGAAACTGGAAGTATAGAGGCACTTAGCTTTGATGTTCGTGCAGAAGATTTAGTTACTGTTGAGGGTACAGCGGTCGTGTCTCCCGGCGGCAGGGCGGAAATTAATCTCGTTTATCCAGTACCTGATTCGGAGGGTAAGTATTTACGTAATATTTTTTATAAAAGTCAAAAGTCAAAAACACTTGAATCAAAGTAGTAAAACGATCTTTCTATCTTTTTTACGTCATTTATACTACTTAATCTAAGTTTTTAATTAGTAGCAGCAGTTTTTTTAACGTGAGTTACTTTTTGGAGTCCGTCTACCCGCATTTGGCTCTAGTGGGCAGGTGTGCCGACACGAAGGTGTTCGGTACACCCACAAAACCCACAGTGTTCTTCGAACACCTAAAATACGCCAGGACAGCGGAAAGACTAGTAATTAGAGCCGTTGACTCCAATGCTAACCAACCTAGCGATAATCGACTGTTAATCAGGAGGCTCAAAGACACAATTTTCTAATGAACATTTTTTTAATAATTTGGTTCTACTAGATACAAAATTTTTATAATTCTACTTTATTTTCATTTTAGATGAATTTACAACTACCACTGTTTTAATAATGGAGACTGATTATGAAGATTACGCTGTCGTGTATAATTGTGAGAATGTTGGTGGATTCCAGCGTAAAGGTAAACAAATTATATTATTTATCCACTCGATGTCGTAAAACTTTCTCATTATTTACCCTGACTGGGTGTCATATGTGATTTCGAAAAGTGTAACAACGAATACCGCAATCCCGTAAGTTTACTAATATGATTCACGAAACAACGAATACACGCCACCACGAAAAGCTTAACGACGAAGTTATGTGATCTCGAATAAAAGGACCTCTTTGTTAATTAATTGGAATCACTTGAAATAGAAACCACGCCACTTCGAATAACATAGCACCAAAGTCATGCGATTTCTAATTACATCACAACTAATTCATTAATAAGACTATGCCTACTCCTGCCATAACTATTTTTATTTAATATTTTATGCACCACCTCCTTTAACACCAAGTTCTTTGTCACAGAAACTGTTTGACTAAGTACTTAGTAGTAGTTTACTGGCGGACAAATGGTCTAAAATAATTTAATTCATATAACTAAATTTTACAGTTCGTGCCTGGAAATTGAGCCGAGATCGTACATTATCAGGCGATGCCAACACTGCAATAAACGCCTTAATAGAAAGGAGACAAGAACTATATCAGCCTTACTTTAATCAAATACAGCAACGAGAAGACTGCCCCGAACCTAGTTCAGCATTAATTGTTAAAAATAGTATTGTTTTATTGTTAATATGTGCTGTTTTACAACGGTTATTGTAGGAAATATGTAGTTATAGATATTTAGTTTTCGTTTGTACCTACTTTCGTAAAACCTGCAGCTGACATAGCTGCTAGGCTGGTAGGTACATTCATCATGACATAAAGGACTTATGGGTCTGAATAACTGACAGAAGTTAATGTACCTACCTACCTAATTTTGAGTAGGTACCTAACTACTCTTTTTCCCTTCATCACTGGAGGAGATACGTCCCAATCTTTTGACTTTTGGTGAATATTGATACATTTTCAGGAGTATTGTATAAAAACTTATTTTAATTTAAATTGTAAATAATAAAAACGTAAACGTAAGATTACGGCGACATGATGTATAGCTATTTGTTACAAATTATTAAATTTAGCTTTAAAGTAAGAAACAGGGGTTTTTTTTTACTTATAATAGGCTAAAGTGAGAATAGATTTAGTTATAATTTATTTATTTATTTCTTATACCTACTGTTGTAAATAAGCTGTTGTTATTTATTTTTAGACAGGCAAATAATTAACGTAAAAATAATTTGCAGACTTTGTTACCTATTATTTTGTAAACTTAAGGCAAAATAACAAAATATTGTGTGACGTATTAATAAAGTGCAAGCGACGCGCGCATTGCTTGATCGACTGCCGGCCGGTACGGACGTGTGCGCGCCGCTTGGTGAAACTACTAAGTATACTTTCATTGAGTAAACCTGACACTATAGGCAAACACAAGGACACCACACGTGGCGACGAGTCTTTAAGTAAGTGGTGAATTTTATTGGAAAAAAAGAGGAAAGGAAACAAGTACTTACCTAAATAAGACGCAAACAATTGAGTCGTATATGCATCTATTATTCGAAACCTACAAAAAGTGTAGGATAACTTAATGGCTAAATTAGCCATATTAAATATCAATGATAAAAACAGTCAATCTCAAATTTTTTCAATTAAGTACCGTCTTAGGACTAAAACTATACTTCTTACACGGGCAAGATCACAATAATTAACTTGCTATTCCTTTATCTACCGTGTCGGATGTTAGTAAACAAATAGGTTAGTTAAGATGTTATTAAATATTAGTTTAACTCCCTTCCCTATTTTAAATTATGATGAATTTTGATTTAATATCGTAAGTAAAAATGAAGTTTTGAAACGTTATTGATTCCGTGCAATAAATATGTGATATCGTATCGTATATTATAATTATTTCAAAATTAAATGTATTGTTGTAATGTAACATTATTAATGTTTAATAGATGCGTATGCTATCAGTTACCTAAACTCAAAAGTCTTAATAAAAGTAAGTAGGTACAGTAAGGTATGAATTTTGCTAAGAGCAATAAAGTGCCAAGGAGCACAAAGTACAGTAAGGTATGAATAGATACCTGAATTTTGCTAAGAGCAATAAAGTGCCAAGGAGCACACATTATTATGTTCCAAAGGGAAAGAATGTGTCAAGGGACACGACAAATTTGCCAAGGGCATATAATCATAAAAGTTGGGATGCTAATTACATTAGGATAACTCATAATAACCATACGACGCACGGTAACCTTTGTTTGCCTATGTTAGAAAAAATTAACCTCACTCTTTATGACTTTAGTTAGCGGCTAGTTTATATTAATGACTGAACGTTATTTAGTACCTAAAATTAATCATACAACTGCGCAGTTATATTTTAATTGTTCTAATTTACTTAAGTACTTACTTTGTATTAGATAAATTTATAACATTTATAAAATAAAACTATTTACTGGATTCTGTACGAAAGTATTATAAACATAGATAGCAAATAGTACACTCGATTTGATGTAAAGTGTACCTGGAACTTACTAATTTATATGTAGTTAAATAAAAACTCGTAGAAAGTAATACCTAATGATCACGACGACTATTACCATCATATTATCATTAATGGTTTGGTTCTTGCCTCAACCAACTTGAACAACAAGTTGTAGAATCTTACAACCACCAAACAAGTAAAATAGAATTAACCCGTTAGACAAAATAGTTATAAATGCCTCTATCTATTCCCCAAGGATCCGTATTGGGATGTTATCTGTTTCTCATATTATATATACCTAAACGAACTCCCAAATTGTAGGTATATAACACAGACACAAATACAGATCCCAATACTAAATTACAGACTATTCTTGAACACACAATAGACTTGAAGACACAACACAATTTAGAGATTAACTTTAATAAAACAAATATAATAACATTTCACCCTAGACAAAAAAACACAACTACACATTAATATTTCTTGTAATAATAATGTAATAGAGATTGTCAACAAAGCAACATTACTAGGAATAGAGAGAGATACACAATTTAATTGGAAACCACACATAAATAAAGTAAGAGCTAAGTTGTCCTAAGTTCTCATAATATGCATTACATGTAATAAAATAAAAATAAAAGAACTACAGAGATTAAAACAGCTATCACTACATGTTATGCCTATGCTTGGGTACTCATGGCTCAAATATGGGGTCATCATATGGGGTAATAGTACAGATAAGTACATAAAAATGAGGTACATATATTACAGGAAAAATAATAAGAATAATTAAAAATAAAGACCAAGGAGATAGTTGCAAGCCTCACTTCCAGGAGTTACAAATTCTAACTCTCCTTTACATGCTAGAACTCTGCATGTTTGTAAGGGATCATCCAAAGTTATATACAAAAAGAGAAGACAAACAAACAAGGTTTACTTTGTATCATGGAAATAGGCTTAACTTCACAACTTGCAATGCATTCATCTAGCACCTTACTGATGTCAATAGAAGTAAATATAAAATTAATAAGTTACCAGAGGTCATAAGAAATGATAACAATTTAAACACTTTTATCAGTAAACTAAACAACTGTTATTAAATAAAACATACTTTATTAGTGAATATTTCAATAATAAATTTACATAGGTACAACAATAAAATAAGATAAAACCTATAAATGTGCTCATAATAATGTAATAATACATTTTAATATGAGTTAAATATTAATTAAATAATAATAAATTGACATTCTAATTTAATTTTAAAACTATATATATAATAATACTAAATTATAATTTATGCAGCAATTTAATTAATAGAAAATTATTAGTAAGTACCTCATAACTCACATTCTAATTTAATAATTATTGGATAGAAATTTAATTAGAATTTAGTAATTACTTAATAGGAATTGAATAATAATTTACTAATTTCATAAGAATAGAATATAATAATCTTATTTGCACAGGAAGTGGTACATATTAAGGTATTGACTGATTGCTAATATTGAAAAGTATTATTTAATATTGGTAGACTGTTTTATAATTATATTTTGTGGTTATGTTGTCAGAGATTACATTTAAAAGGAATGTTGTTATTTTATATTTATGTGATGTCTATTTCTTATCAACTATCTAACAAAGTGTTGAAATGAAGACTTGTCCTATTTGTAGCTCAAGTAGTAAGTTAATATATATTATGACTGGTACTAAAAGCGAAGAATTATTAGATTACAAAATAACACTATTAATCCAGAGTATTATTGGTCAATTGTATTGAACATTAATTAGTAAATTGACAATGTCAATTGGTACTAATAAAGAGATTTGCACTATGTGCATTTAGTAGTAAAGTGATTATAGAAAATGTGAACAAGTAGTAAGCTGATAATGTCAGTTGGTACTAAAGATTAATAAATAAGTAGTTTACTGACAATGTCAGTTGGTACTAAGCAAAGTTTAACTATAAATAAGAAGTATACTGACAATGTCAGTTGGTACTAAGTAAAGTTTAACTATAAATAAGTAGTATACTGGCAATGTCAGTTGGTACTAAGTAAAGTTTAACCATAAATAAGTAGTATACTGACAATGTCAGTTGATACTAAGTAAAGATTAATAATAAATAAGTAGTAAACCGATGAAGTCGGTTGGTACTAATGGTAGATCTTGTTGAAGGTCGCTCCAGGATGTCCCAAATACCACCTCTTGAAATATATACTCGCGGCAGGCGTAGATACGCCTATAAAAACATCGACCTCTATAGCGTAGTGGTTATATACATGACTGCTACGCAGAGGTATCGGGTTCGATTCCCGCTCAGTGCAAATGTTTGTGTGCATGAAAATGATTGTTTGCATTGGTCTAGGTGTTTTCCGTGTATAATATCAAAAGTATTAAGTATGCTTATCCGTTGTCTTGTATCCAAAGTACAAGCTCTGCTTAGTTTGGGACTAGATGGCGCTGTGTGAATGTGGGCACATATACCTGATATTAATATTACCGAAACAACTGACGTCTATAAGACGGGCGATAGATAAACTCAGTAAGTTCTTCTCGCCTAAGCAGAGCAAAGGGTACGAACACTAATTATTCAGGCTTCTCAAATAAGAGTCAGGCGAAAAGTTTGATAAATTTCTTGTGAGGTTGCGATTGCGGCAACAAAGCAGGAAATGTAATTTCGCTAACGAAGAAAATGAACTCATCGATCACATTGTGAAGAAGAAAATATTAAACCTGGGTGACACTATTACCTTAGGTAAAGGTGGTGACTTAGGTAAAGGTGATGGTTTGTTTTGCCCCGCTACAGCAGGCGTCAGTCAACAACCATAGACCTGAAAGTACTCAAACTAGGATTATCTAAGTATTACGGAAAGAACATGGGTAGAAATATAGGTTTTATATCTTACAGTGTCTTAAATTTTGATGAATATAAAGGTTAATTATCTTAAATACTATTAATTTTAAAAATAATATTTATATCTGTAAATCTCACACAAAGATTATGTGAATAAAAGAATTAAATTGACTTATTTTTAAACGGTATGCAATGTCACTGGGAAAAAATATTATCATGTACGTAACATTTTGATATAAATAAAATTATTAAAAATCATTCCTAATTTGATAATATATTTAATTAAATTAATTATTTATTTATATCACATTTAGGATAGTTACAAATACAAATAATTTTTATTGTACGAATTAATATTATTATAACAAAAAAGACAATTTGTGAACTACATTTCCGGTCTGGTTGCTTTGACACTTTGTTGTTATGATAAATAGTTTTGACCACAGAGTACACTTATTTGTAAACATGTTGTGACTAAATATGTATTCTTTGGTGTTTTACGTATTTTGTACATATTTAGATTCAGCAATTCATGCCTAATTTTGTTTTAAGTATTTTTCCACATTAAGACGCCTATTTTGAGTACTACGCAAAACAATGTATTGATCTCTGCTATGAGTTGCTAATTAGAAAAAGGAGAAAAGGTTTATGTAAAAAAAAAAAAATATAGCAGACAACATAGAACTTGTTACATCCAAAAAAAAAAAAAAAAAAAAAAAAAACTGGAAGGACAATGATGGCAGGCTCAATGATGACAAACAAACAGAAGATCTGGACAATGGGGAAGATTCGACGGAAAAATTAAATGAATAGGTATTAGTACGAGTAATTGGATGGTAATTTGAAATATAAATAAATATAAAAAAAAAAAAAAAATGAGTGATATACATAATGGTAATACAGGAAATAAAAATAAACTTGCTGTGTTCTCCACACTTGACTTCATAAAATAAGAAATTCTTTTACTGGTAAAGGTATTCGTTTTTATAATAAACTCCCTATGGAAGTTAAAGAATTGACAATTAATAAATTTAAACCTTTCATTAATATTGAAATCATATTACAGTGTAAAGGATTACTTAAACAATAAAAATGCATGGATCTGAATTGTCTTGTTTTCTTAATAAAATATTTGTGAAGTGATCACCTAAAAGAGCGATAGGAATCCAGCAGAGTTTCTTGTGGGTGTCTTCTCTGTCATGGTAGTGTTCCGAACCCTCAGTAAACTTAGCCGTTAAGTTAGACGTGCCTATGTGATCACTATAAAAAACTCTGACGTTCACACCTAAGTGTCATTGACGTGACTTACCTATATAAAATAAAATGTTTTTCATTTTCATTCTCATTTTAAATAAATAAGATAAATATATTATATATTCACGGTAAAATCAATAACTATTGTTAGAAATAACAGAGATGTTAATTAATAGTGAGAATTGATGTAATTGAGAATTTATATTGAATTATTGTTAATTTATGATTAAGATGATTTTACAAATTCTCATGTAAAGGAAGAGGTGTGACGTATTAATAAAGTGCAAGCGACGCGCGCATTATTTGATCGACTGCCGGCCGGTACGGACGTGTGCGCGCCGCTTGGTGAAACTACTAAGTATACTTTCATTGAGTAAACCTGACACTATAGGCAAACACAAGGACACCACATATTGTACATTTTGTATCCTAAGATTAATAATTATATTTTACGTATTAATAGGTATTAATAGGTAGGATTCCTACCTACTCTAATAATACGTAAAATATAATTTTTTAATCTGTTAGTTATGAAAATAAATAAATTATTTATACTTTATTAAAATCTGTAGGTACCTACTGTTTCTTATTTTTAACCTGAAACCTAATTCCCCGTTTATTTTAATAGAAAGGGCCACAAAATACACAGTTACTTTGCGACAAATTCGCAATCGCAAAAGATAGTGTGATGTGATCTATGCGACAGCTGTCATTCAAATCACGCTTATGAAGTCATAACAATTTTTGACAGTAAAGACAGTAATTGTCAATGTCATATTTTCATGCCGACCTAATTAATGAAGGAATGCAGGTCAAATTTAGGATTTTGGCGGGCGGTTGGTTGAGAGACGTCATTGTTTTTTTTTTGTTAAAATTTTTATTTCAAATATTGTTAATTCTGGTTTCTATTAAGGTTTATATTTTAATTTAATATAATATCTGAGGTGAATCAAAAATTATAACATACTTATATTTACATTTATTTATAAATACTAATTATAACAATAATATAATGTATATTATAATAATACATAATTTATTAATCCCGACTGGTCCCAAACTAAGCAGAGCTTGTACTATGGGTACCAGGCTGCAGGCATACATACTTATATTTACAATTATATATTCCTATATATTAAGTGACTTATTGAATCATAATCATTTAATGATTTCTAAAAAGGTATAAATATTTAAACAAGGCTATTAATATTTAAATGTGTACAAAATTAGTGGGTGCCTGTACTAGGGTAAACCTGTGCCACAGGCATTAAAGGCACAAACTATAATCGAAGTTTATTTATCTTAATTTAATACTAGTCATTTATTACATGTTTATAATTAAATCAATTGTTCTAAATATTAAATAGCGTCAACTATGACTAACATAATACGTGACGTCCATGACATACATTTAATTTAGCAAAATAAGCAATTCTTCCGTCTGACCTTAGTTCAATGCTTGAAGTTGAAAAATACAATCTTTGTTTACATTTATCGTAATTTAGGCATTATAATTTATTGAATTAATATACCTAGTTTCAGCCATTTTTCTTGCTGGACATTCAGGAGCTCCTGTTTTGTGATCGCTAGGTTTTTTAAAACGATAACATGTCGCACATTTCGAATGCTCAGTGTTCTTACACTCAGTGATCTGGTGCCCTGTTTCTCCGCATAGTCCGCATGTATATGTAGTCTCGCGGCAGCTCTTAGCAGCATGTCCGTACTGTTGGCATTTAAAACATCTGGTCACAAAAGTGTAGTCCTTAATTGGGCAGGATGACCAGTTTATAAAAACTCTTTCCTGATTTATAAGGGCTGTTCTTATGTTAGTGGCTACTTCCAGGACGAAATTGCATGTCGATGCTTCCCTTCTTCCCGTTTTATGGCTCAGCCTAATTGAGGTCATAAAAGTTTCGCGTGATAGTTCAGGCAATTTATCCACAAGATTTTGTTCGTAGATACTGTCGAAGACGACTTGGTCACTTAAACTGGACGGTACCCCAATAACTATAATTCGTGGTCTCTTGTTCAAAGTATCCTCAACATTCAGGCCCGAGCTACTTAGTTGAGTTGCCTTTCTCAATTTCTCGATGTCGTCCTTAGTCTCAGTGCTAATAATAACTCCTCCATTCTTAGTTTTGCGCAGGCTCCTAACTTGTAGCTTCAGCTGCTCTGGGCAAATAATTTTTTGGACTAGTGATTTAGTATCATCACTGGTCTTCATTTTATCACTAGGATAAATGGCTATAGAGCTAAGGTTTGATGGGCGAATAATAGCGTTGTCGTTTGTCTTGACAATGTCTGCAAATGACACTTTGTTGGCTGACGTTTTTGTAGAGCTTTGTTCTATAGTTTCCTTAATGGACTTCTTAAAATCATTAAGACATTCAGCAAGGTCTTGGTTTTCTTTTAAAGAGTCTATGGTCGCATTCATTAACAAAGCCTTTTGCTTTAAGGACTGATAGTGCACTGCCATTTGTCCTACTCCATTTCCTATATTGCGTGCTAAGTTGTTAATCTTGAGCTTGCTGTCAGTGTTCAGTTTTCCCTCCGCGGCAATGGTGCATACATCGTTAAGGCAACGTTCAATCGAGGTCATCCAAAATTTTATGTCAGCGGTCGACAATGTGGCAACGTTGCCTTCATCTCCAATTGGCTCAGGTTGATCGGTTCTGGTAGGGCTACGAGATGTTTTAGAGCTGTGACAAAACGGACTGTGATCCATATTCGTCAAGAACACTTCTAATTAATTGTCATAGTACTTAAAATGAAGCTTGGTTAAGGTATTTCTAGTTAGTTTTTTAGATAATTTTGTAGATAGTAGCACTTGTTATTTTCAATAGTCATTTCCGTAATGGAAATGACTATTGATGTTCCCCCGGATGGGGGTGGAGGGAAACCTCCCGACAAAATTCCACTTTTACGACCTAATAAACGGCCTGCCGAATCTAATTTAATAAAAGATGATTTGAAAAAAACTAGATCCCCGGCAGAATCGATTCAATCAGTTTATTGTATGCCTGGTTTTGAATCAGATTCAAAAACTAAATATTCTGATAAGGACAAGGGACCTTTTACAGTATTTGTTTCTAGAAAGGAACCTGAGTCTACGTCAGGATATTCTTTTAAAATTCTAAAATTCGCGCACTTTTTACACACGAATAAAATATCTGGAATTAAAGAAGGCGGTATTAAAAATATCGGACGTAATAGAATTAGCGTAGAGTTCAAATCTGCACCGAGTGCAAATTCCTTCGTTACTTTAGAGACATTAAATACTCACAACTTTATTGCACATATTCCGAAATTTCAAACCCTACGAATGGGTGTGGTTAGGGATATCCCGACCGACTGGTCGTTACAAGAACTCGTAGAGGGAATCCACACTCCTAGTAATTGTGGACAAGTTATTAAAGCCAGACGGCTAAACATAAAAACTAAGAAGGACAATACTGTAGAGTGGATTCCTTCTAACTCAGTAGTTCTTACTTTTCTAGGCCAGACTCTGCCTGAAAAAATTTTTTGTTTCAATGCTTGTCTTTCAGTTTCTCTATATTTACTACCAACAATACAGTGCCGAAATTGCTGTCGTTTTGGCCACGTTTCCCAACAATGTAGATCGCAGTCGCGATGTTATAAGTGTGCTCAATCGCATTCAGGCGATTCCTGTAGCGTTTTGGAGAAAGACGCTTCTTGCCTTTTGTGCCGTGGCGACCATAAAGCCACAGATATAAAATGCCCGGAACACGACAGACAAAAACAAATAAAATTGGTAATGTCTCAAGAGAGCATTAGTTATATGGAGGCATCACTTAGATTTCCTCGTGTTCGACGCCTTTATTCAGAGATAGCCTCAAAGTCCACCAAAGTAAGTTCTTCTCCTGGTAATATTTTTAATAGTAGCAATAATCCAACTCTCCTTCCATCAACTTCTTCTTCATATAAAAAAACTAATTATATAGCTCCCCGACCTAAGCCTGCCTTAGGCAAGTCATACGATCTGCATGCTCATAACGCTATTACAAATACTCCGTCTTCTTCACAGCCTAATGGGTGTGCACTTTTATCGTCTCTCGAGACAACTCCGTTATTAACTCCAAACGATAATCTCGTTGAATTGCTTCTTTGCTCTCTAATTAACATGCTTTCTAAATTTTCCGACTCCTTACCGAACAATGTCTCAGTTCTAGTTGAACAATTACTTTCTGTCCTTACCCGCAACAATGCTTCCAATGGATCTACAGATTCTTCAGTGGAACTGTAGAAGTATACGAAGCAAAAAACATGACATGATCTATTTGATTAACCGCTACAAACCTATGGTCTTTGTTGTGTCGGAGACGTGGCTTAAACCTGACTCTTCCTTTAGGATTTCAGGTTTCTCTTGCCTCCGGGATGACAGAGGCGATGGTTGGGCTGGTTGTGCTTTGTTTATCAATAGAAATGTAACATTTTCTCAAATCTCTATTCCTCAACATAATTCCGATTTACACATTGTTGCTTTGAGAGCAAAGAACATATCCTTTGTTTCCGTTTACATTCCTCGTCCTAATTATGACATTATTATCTAATCTTAACTCTATTTTATCATCTATTCCAGCTCCTATTATTATGTTAGGTGACTTTAACTGCCGCCACACTCTGTGGGGTTCTCCTATCAATGACGCCTATTCCTTTGCTCTTTTGGATCTTTTAGACCAAAGAAATCTGTGTGTTCTAAACGATGGGTCCGCAACTCGCAGGGTTTCTCCTTTGCAAAATTCCAGTTCCCCAGATCTTACTCTCTCCTCTCCTTCTCTCGTTTCTCTTCTATCTTGGACGGTCTTGCCCAATTGCTTTGGAAGCGATCACTTTCCTATTTTAGTTTCTTCTCACCAGTCATCCAAATCGTCTTCTACCTCTACAGTACCACTTTTTAAGTGGAGTGAGCAGACTGGAACAAATTTTGTTCTCAGTTGGATTTAGAAATTAATAATCTTTCCCTTGTTAACTCTTCTAATTTTCTTGTAGTATATGACGAATTTGTGTCATCCCTTATTAAAGCTGCTGATATGTCTATCCCAACAAAAAAACCTTCTTGTAAACTGGTTCCGTCACCTCTTTGGTGGGATGCTGAATGTACTGATAGTGTACGGCAAAGGAAAGAGGCAGAAAATAAATTTGCCTCATCCTTGTTAATGTCAGATTTCCTTCTTTTTAAACAAACAGCTGCGAGAACTTGTCGTCTTCTAGCACAAAAAAAACATCAAGGATGGCGTAGATTTTGTGAGTCTTTATCGCCGCGTACCAACATATCACAAGTTTGGAAAAGCATTAAAGCCTATCGTGGAAGTCTTACAGACTATAATATTTCCTCTAACGACCCCAATTTATGGCTGTATGATTTCCATGCTAATTTAGCCCCTCCATTTGTTCCAGAATTGGACTGTTTTCCATCTATGATCTCTTGTCATTCTCCTGGAGAAGATTGGATGAATGACCCTTTCTCCTTTAGCGAACTTTCCAGTGCACTTGACCACCTACATGATTCTTCCCCTGGTGTAGATGGCATCCCCTACTCCTTCATTTCCAAATCTTCTAAATTATGTAAATCATTTTTTCTTACTATTCTCAATACCATTTTTTCTTCAGGAATCATCCCTAAATCTTGGAAAACACAGTTAGTTGTTCCTATCCTCAAGCCTGGTAAAGACCCAAATGACCCTACTTCTTATCGACCTATTGCTTTGTCCTCTGTTTTGGCTAAAATAATGGAGAATTTAATTAAAAACCGTTTAGAGTGGTTTATGGAAAGAAATAATTTGCTGGCAAAGAATCAATTTGGCTTTAGAAAGGGTAAGAGTGCTTTGGATAACCTTAGTATTTTTACGTCTGAGGTCAGGCTTGCTTTTACTAAAAATGAGCATGTTATTGGGGCATTCTTAGATATCTCAGCTGCATATGATAATGTCAAACTTTCTTTACTTAGGGAGAAAATGCTTCAACTAGGTGTTTCTGAAAGGTTGACTAATATTATCTTTAATATGTTAGTATGTCGCTATGTATCTGTTCGTTATCATTCTATTCTTCTTCCTCCTCGGGCTGTGTGGAAGGGCCTTCCGCAAGGCTCGGTGCTTAGTCTTCTTCTTTACAATATTTATACTTCTGACTTAGATTTATGTGTTTCCCCTTTTTGTAAGATTTTACAATTTGCCGATGACGTAGCATTATTCACTGTTTCTCCTTCTTTTTCTGAAGCTTCATCTTGTATTAATTCGGCTTTGTTTTACCTAAATCAATGGCTATCTGATCATAATCTCTCTCTCTCTGTGCCTAAATGCAATGCTGTTATTTTCTCTCGCAAACGTAATGTGCCACCTTTAGAAATCCGTGTTGGTGAAGAGACTATTCCCTTAAAGGATTCTGTCAAATTCTTGGGACTTATTCTAGATTCCAAGTTAACAGGTATCCCTCACCTGGCATATATTGAGCAGGAATGTGAAAAAGGAGTGAATGTCATGAGGGCTCTTTCTGGAGTCCGGTGGGGTTCTCATCCTTCTTGTCAAAAACTAGTTTACGATTCTATTGTTCGTAGTCATTTTGATTACGGAGGGTTCCTACTTGAACCATGCAATAAAACTGCTATGGCCAGGTTGGATAGAATCCAGTCGAAATGTTTAAGAATTATTACAGGTGCTATGAATTGTTCTCCTATAAATGCTCTACAGGTTGAATGCTTGGAGGCTCCTCTCCATCTTCGACGTCAATACCTTGCTGATAGGTTCTTATATAAAGTAATTCAAATAAAGTCTCACCCTCTTATTCCTGTTCTCAATTCTCTTCTGAATATTCTACCAAATTCTCCATATTGGTTACATAAGGACCCGCCTCTGCTTATAATTTCATTTAAAAAACTCAAAGAACTTCCTTGTTCAGTTTATCAGTCCTCATCTCATCCCATATTTGAAAGTGATTACCTCTCTCTTTCATTTCGTCCATCCATTATTTTGTCCTTAGGCATAGAGAAATATGATATCGATGCTAACAAACATTTTGAGAAAATTTTAGCCAATAATTGGCGCGACTGGCTTACAATTTACACTGATGCTTCTAAATCATTACATAATGACACGCCTGTCGGGTCAGCAGTCTGGATTCCTAAATTTAGAATCATTCTTAATTTTAAATCTCCTTCTTTTAATTCAATCTTTACAGCAGAATCAATAGCTCTCTTGGAGGCTGTACTGTATGTGGAATCTCATAATCTGAATAGATCCATAATCTTTACTGACTCGTTGTCTTGTTTAAAAGATTTGCTAAGTTTTCCATTTAGATCGCGGGATCATTGTGTAATCACGCTGAAAATTAAAGAAGCTTTACACAGATGTCATGTATCTGGCGTAGATGTGGTTTTAGCCTGGATTCCAAGTCATGTTGGTATTCTTGGAAATGAAACTGCCGATTCCTGTGCCAAAATGGCCATTCATTGTGGCAGTAACAATTACAATTACTGTTTTGCTCGTGATCTACGTCCCCTAGCCAAAACTTCTTTATTATGTTCATGGAATGAAGAGTGGCAGTCCAGCAAGCTGGTGAAAGGTCGATTTTATGGATCTATTCAACCTCTTATTCCATTAAAACCGTGGTTTAGTGTGCGAAGAAATGTAAACAAATTTGCCACTTCAATAATAATTCGACTTCGTTTGGGGTTTGTTTGTACACCGGTCTTTTTAGCGAAGATGCACATTAGAGATCATTCTATCTGCGATTGTGGCTTGGACGACGGCACTCTCGAGCACTTGTTTTTCTTCTGTCCTAACCTTTCTGTTCCTCTTTATGACTTATTGCCTAACTGTATACCCCGCCCAGTAAACATTCCTTTTCTTCTATCCCTAGCTCACACCCCACTTATTGACGTCTTATATAGATTCATATCCATTAATAAGATATTATTATAATGAATTTGCATGATTTAAAATATATTTTTATGTTTTTCACTTAGGTATGTATATAGATGATTTATTTTACTTAGAATAATTTAACTTTCTACTGATGACTTACCAAGCTTCATTTTAATTAAATTTATTTTTTGTTTTAGTTATAGAAATCAGACTAACCTTTCTGCCCCCGTTAGTTAAAAAGACGCATCTAACAAAAAGTAAAAACGGAGAAATAAATGTTTGAATGAATTAAACGGGAAATTCTTTGCTGTCTTCGAGTAAATTATAGTATTAAAATTCTAAAAATTGAAAAAAATGCGCGATTTTAGAGGCTTTAACTTGAGTTAATAATAACGTGAACTTAATAAACTATTTAATTAAAATTACTAAAAAAACCTTTTCTTCTTAGTACAAAAAATTAAGAAACAAATAAAATCCTTAATAGAAAAGACGTAAATGGCTATATGCGCCCTTTCAATTTCAAACGCTTTTGGCTGTACTTTTTCTCTAAGTATTATAAAGTATAAATTTGAATAGAAAAGGGCGCATATGGTTATATCCGCCTTTTTTTCTTCGGAATTTAAAATATGTAGAATACCCTTGGCTAAGATAAAGGGTCCAAAATTATTTAATTATCCTTTAATCTAAAGTATGTCTGAGAAAAATAGTACAAGAAGTTCGTGGTTATCATAATATGCAATTGCCAAATATATTATTCGTAAATAAAACACAATTCATATAGTCAAGTATTTATTTAAAATTCTTTTATTTGACTTTTACTACTTTTACATAACAAACAATGCTACCTTATGGCACAGTAATGAAAAAGCAGGTCCCAGCCCCAACACCACAGCCAAGAACCACCGCACCCACTACCAAAGCCAACGAGCACGCAACCCTGACGGCCAGCACCCCAGCAGAGCATGAAAGGGAGCAGCTCGCAAAGCTCCTTACCCTGTTCACCCAAAGGAGAGAGAGTGCGCGATAGATACGCAATGAATGCTTAACAAACTGATCACCAACGGATAGCTCGCCCCTCCTAAGAGTGGTCCACTGGAATGCCCAAACTCTCAACGGCAAAATCCAGTTGCTTCGCACCTTCGTCAAGGAGCAGCGGGTCGACGCGATGCTGATCAGCGAGACGCACCCCAACCCCAACAAGCCACTCACCATCCCAGGCTACATTGTCTACAGACAATGAAGATAGACGAAGTCTCGCCGACAGGAGGCGCCTTTCGTGGGCTCGCTTGTGCGGAGAGGCATAGTCCACCAACTCGTGGACCACTTCCTGCTGGACACCATTTATGCTTTGGGCGTCAGTTACACGAGACGCGCATTTTCGCGACTTACCGCCCCCCAAAGCTACGCTTCGACGAGGGGAAAATTCACAAACTCCTCCAATCAGCCCCACGCACGCTAATCGCAGGCAATCTGAACGCGAAACACCAAACCTGGCACTGCGCTGCCAGCGACACGGCCGGCAAGAAGCTGTACCAGGATGCCCTCACAAACACTACTAAGTCTTCGGGCCGCGGGAGCCTACTAGAATAGACCTGCACAGCCAGAGCGGAGACAACGTACTGGACATCCTGGTCTGGACATGCCGCCAACGCAGGAAGCCTTGTCCGACCTCCGGCCGATCATCGACTTAAAAACCAGGCGGCCGTCACTGCCCCACCTAAACCCAGGAATATAACCAACTGGGACAGGTTCTACTCTTTGATGTCCACCTACAGTCGCCCCCAGTTGGTTAGAACACCGGAGGAGGTCGACCACGCCGTCAACAGCCTAACAACGGCCATAAAAGACGCCCTGGAAGCCTCGTCACGCACCGTGCCACCGTCGGAGCGAAAAGAGCCCCTCCCCACCCACCTGCATAGGCTGTTACGGGAGAAAAAGACCGGTAAAAAGAAGTGGACAATCACCAGACACCCGGTAGACAAGACAGTCTACAACACCCTGACAGCCCGGGTCCAGGAGACCCTCTGGGTACACAGAGGCGACAAATGGGAAAATAGACTGATCGACGCTGAAGAAGATCTTCCGTCACTGTCTCGCCTCTGTAGGGCGGTTAGACTAGAGCCCACACCGATACGCCCACTTCTGGACACAAACGGCCACCCCCACTACAAAGCCCAAGACTGCGCAGACCTCCTAGCAGACAGCCTGGAAAAGCAATTCACCCCTTTTTCTATCGAAGACCAGGCCCACAACAGGGATATAGAGGAAGGGCTGAAGAAATACTTTGAAGAGCACCAGGACAAGCAGGACAACATCAAGCTCTACAGCCCCCTGCAAGTCCAAAAGGCCCTGCTCAGTACCAACCCTAGGAAAGCCCTAGGAGAGGACGGTATCTCAAACTCAGCTCAACTCCGACAGCCACTCGGGCGCAACTACCCAGTCACCGTACTAAACATACCCCGCCCGATCCCAGCCCCAATCTCCGCTTGGTTCACAATACTAGGAAAAAGGGCGTTTCTACACAGATGCGCCTTTTTTATTTCATATCATACTAAATCTTAAGACGCTTATGGCAAATGCGCCAATCCTAAAACTATTTTACGAAGTAGATAGGGCGTAAGGTGGTAGAAGCGACCTTTCTTCTTAAAGTGAATGTATTTATTAAGAACGAGTTAGACGTGAATGCTTATTTGCGTCTTATTAGCTTCCTGTTACGAAGATGCGTCTTTTACACTACTGAACTATAGAAAAAATCACAACGTATAAGCTCATTATCTACGTAAATGCGACTTTTCAATTAAGTTTTAGATAAATTCGCCCTTTCAACTTCAATCGGGTGTAAAACGATGTGCAGAAGCGCCCTATTTTGTTATGATAACACCGAACTGGAAGGTGTTAGCAAAATATAAAAAATAGAGGCAGGTGCGCCTTTTTTTCCTGATTCCGGCAATGTATATAACTCAAATATGGAAAAAGTGTTAGATGCGCCCTTTTAACTAACGGGGGCAGCTTTGTATTTTCAGTTTTTATTAGGGACCGGGCATTTTTCTTTTTTATACTTTTATTCTCTCCACCTTGACGTTGGCAGAATCATCGGGGAACGATGGGGGCCATTGTATTAAAAAAACAGAACAGAATTAATGAAGAAGAATGTTTCTAAACATTATCGATAGTTTAAGTAAATTAATCACTAAATTATTTATTTTATTACCTTTCTACTCTACTTTACTTTTTTTTATTTTTTTGTCATTTCTTTTATGTAATTTATTAATTTAAAACAAACCGCATAATAATCTTTGTAAAAGTTTTTGTACTTCGCATAATGAACTTTATGTCATAAAGTTCATTATGCGATGTACAAAAACTTCCTATACATACCTATACCTTTAAGTCGTCAGGTTTATGTTTCACTTAAACACTTCTCATCAAAAAAATTGAAACAGTTGCAAGTTTGTGTTTTTATCTACATAACACAAACTTGCAACTGTTTCGATTTTTTTGATGAGAAGTGTATAGCATAAGTAAGTTTTATCCTTTATTGCCCGTGGACCACCAGCCTCATAGTTCACCCAGGTGAGCCACGGGGATTTTTTTTTACCAAGAATAAAAATAATTGAGGTAATAATTATTATTATGTATAAACATATTATATTATTACCTCAATGAAACATTGTAGAAATTGCTTTCTCGGCTCTTTCCTAGCAATGTCTAAACCTGCATGTCAAGTTAACAACTAAAGTTAACATAACCATAAAAAAATAATAAAACTTATAAAAATAATACGGGAACCTGGGGACACTTGATCCCCCCTTTTGTTTTTCATCCCTAATTTCCTTAGTGACTATCCAATTTAAAAGATATTGGTACCGAAATACGTGAAATTCATTTGCCTATAATTGATGTAAGACCCAAAAATATAAGTGCCTAAATTTAATAGTTATTTGACTAAAAGTAAAAATAGGGAATGGTATCAAGTGTCCCGTATATACGGGAGACTTGATCCAGGGCATCAAGTCTCCTATATCTAGGTTCACATGATACTATTACTAAGGAAATAATTAAAAATTGTTTTTAGAATATGATAATCTTTTTTATATTGTTTTTAAAATCACATAACATAGGCATATCACACCGTCTCCATACATAAATCAATTGCTAAATGTGAAACTTCCGTTTCGTTCTAAAAAAACAAACTCAAAAGAAAATTATATTTTGTTCTCTCTTACTCTTCATCGATTCTTCGGCACCTAATCTTGCTTTGTATACTCTGGGCATATCAGTAATCTGAAAATAATTGAAAAATAAAAGTTATAATAGCTATGTGTACCAAGTGTACCCTGAGCAGTTTGAGGTTATAAACAAGAATATTTTCAAACGTCTATTAGATAACCGCTTTTCTACGCTACAAATCGCTACTTATATAGATAACGCCTCGAATTAAATTCATGCACACCTAAAAGCCATATTTACATTAATGTTTATTCAAAATGTAAACTTACGGAAATTTTCTCTTGGCAACAACAAACACTCGGTCGTCCGCCATTTACCAACGCGTCAAATTTGACAGGTGTACCAACTTTAGAAAGTTAGCGGGTACCATAGACAACCTATATTGCCATTATAAAATTCAATATTACCCATACAAATTCTGAAAATCTCGTGTACCTAGTCTCCCTTAAGGATCAAGTGTCCCCAGGTTCCCCTATATCATATTTCAACCCTTTAACTCGGATGGCCCGTCAATATAATGACTTAGCAAGGGATAATGACAATTTGGACGTATTCATTTGTAACTTGAAAACATTTAACAAGGACGTAAAAGACATCCTCCATATCAGGCTATCCTTGGAAGGATCTCCTGGTTAGCCTGAGTAAACTGTGAACTGTATTTATGTTATGTTTGTTGATATGTGCACATGTATTATGTGTTGTGTATATATATATCGCGTGCTTCAAGCCAGAGGGGCGTATACGCTGTACCCTTACTTTTCAGGAACAGCAAAAAACTTAATAACTTTTTTTCTAATGAATGTACCTAAAAAAAAATTTGGACGTGTTTTATGAATTTTTTTTTGTATTTATCTGCAATGTTATTTTTTTGTGTAAGTATTTGAAAACTCGCAATATCGCACTTACGTCTTTTTAGCTCAACAATATTGCACAAACCCTGTGCCATATTTTTTCCGAAAATGCTTATATTGGACGGACGTATATATCAAAACTTTTATACGTAATGCATTATTTAAAAAAGATGGTAACTTAGTATCACTATCATAAAACGTCTTTTAAAATTATTTTTCCATGTAATTTAATCCATTGCATGTACTATTTTTGGAGACTATACGTCTATTTGGCTTGTCAAAAATGTGTTGAAAGTTTTGTTCAGAAAACGGACGTATGTATTTATAATTGGATTAATTTCGATGATGTTCAAATAAAACAACAAATAATCAGTAAATTTTGTTAGTAATTTTATAAAAAAGGAACTATTATTATATATTTGTTTTTATTGGTAACGAATCACCATTGTCAAGCTAAGAAAAGTAGCATAAGTAGGTACATGAAAAATGGCATGCAGACTACAAAAACCGCTATAGAAATAAACTTTGAACGGCATAACGAAACTTAAGTCCGAAGGTTTCATTAACCAACAGTAGGTTTAGACTGTAGCTTAAGAATTATATTGTGTGCGTCAAGCAGCGGTGCCATTTCATCAGAGAAGAAATGTTAAGGGCAGTAGGCATGCTCCCAGCTGCGGGCACTAAGCGGAGTATTGCTGAAGAGATTGGAACAAGACAAGACATGAAATCAAGGTTGTGGTCAAGTTACCGTGCTACTGGTGAAGTGGCTGAAGTGAAGATACCATGGAAAAAAATCCATCACCGCTCAACGAAATTATCGATATTGCAAGTTGTCGCGAAAAGACAGACAAATGTTACTGTCACGCAACTGCCAACCAACTGGTTTAGAGGCTTTAGCAAGAGCGCCACTGTCGTGTGGGTGACCAAACTGTCAGGAGATGCCACAAAGCCTACCTTTATGCTCGCATATTGCTTTGTACTCCAGCACTATGCCAAGCAAATCGAGGACGACTAGAGTGGGCTCATGAACATTTGCTCTGGAAAGATAACCTGTTATGATGAGTCCAACTTCGGTTTCCACTCGGATTCACGTAGAAAACGTGTTTGGCGAGTTCCTGGTTGTGATAGCCATCTACAACATCCTCCGGAAATCTGTTCATACCACGATGGAACAATTATTATTGGACAGGAATTCGTGATGGTCGAACAACAGACTACTTACGTTTTGATCAAAAGCACCATGACGGCTGAAAAATAGCTTAACGAGGTGCTAGTTATAATAGTCTACCTCCGTAGACTACAATTGGGCCAATTTTTAAGCTCATGGACGATAACATCCGTCCACATATTCATTGTCTTATCTTTATTATTTCAAGTTATTTACTTATTTGAATAAAAAAATAATTACGCAAAAAAAAATAGTTTAAACGGCCTTTATTAAAATATAATAACTTGTTGCAACGGCTCATTTCCACAAAATGGGGAGCTTCGCCCCAGGTAATGCGGACTTCTGGGCTGGCGCTTGCTTTCTCGGTTGGGAAATACGCGTGCCCAGTCTGGAACCGATCAGCTCATGCTAAGCTAGTGGATACAGCTTTGAACGAAACTTGCCGGATTATCACAGGTTGCCTCAAACTGACACCGGTCAGACTGCTGTACCCATTGGCTGGCATCGCGCCTCCCGATGTCCGTAGAGATGTGGCGGCCTCGCTTGAAAGGAGCAAAATGGATGGCGACCACCGGCATCCTATGCACGGCTATGCTCTAGTGCAGCAAAGGCTGCGTAACCGAAAGAGCTTCATAAAGTGCGCCCACCCTTTAAGTACAGACCCAGCACACGCGAGGTGTAACCTTTGGTGTGAAAGAGTGTCACTACCTGAACCGTTTGTGCCGCTCTCTGAGAGGCTTCCGCCCGGACATGGGTTGCCATGGCCTACCTGGAAGTCCTTAAACAGATTGCGAACCCAGGTAGGACGAAGCAAGGACAACATGCTCCGGTGGGGTCTCACGGACAGTGGCGGACTGGGTTGCCTGTGCGGCGTTCCACAAACTATGGCCCACCTCTTATCATGTCCTGGATGCCTTACTAGTTAGTTAGTGTCGCAGAGTTTTGGGCTACATTAATTTAGTCCAGTATCGTTTTGCCATCGATACGCTAAGAAGAAGAAGAAATATGTCGTGACTTTTGAGTATATGTTAGTATTTTATATTTTTTTAATTAATAAGCAAATATAAAATACCCCTAGACAGTGTTGATGTGTGTATTTTAATAATAAGTTAGTGAAAATAGATAGTTGTATGCACATACGTCTTTGTGGCAAGATACATATTTCGTCAGGCGTAGTTACGGCCGCTGTACGTCTGTCTGGTTCGATGATAATTACTGATCTTTAGCATACGTCTAAAAGTATTTTATTAAATATCTTTTTAAATAATATAGCTAGAAATAAAAAAAATAAAAGAGGTTGTGTGTCGATAAAAGTACTAAAAATTGACGTAATAAAAAAAAATTGCGTTTTTGTTCATACGCCCCTCTGGTTTGAAGCACGCGATATATATATACATATGTGTAACTGTGTTTATAGTAATAGCATTTTCATACTTAAATTTATGCTAATGTTAGTTGTATCTGTTTAGTTATCATTGATTTGTTGTGTACACATGTTTGCTATGTTGCAATCTAGATCAAAACTTGTAGGTATTTTTATTTTTGTAAATTGAGAGTGATTGTAATGTGTTATGTGTATGTAAATAAATAAATTAAAAAAAAAAAAAATAACCGAATTTTTAACGATTTTAGGGAACGAGAATTTTGACATGCAGGTCTACACGATTCATCTATGTTTCGCTATGTCAATGAGACTGGCAGGTTTAATCCAAAAAGAAGTTGTTGTTCTATAACTATTTCTATAAAAGTATTATTAAAAAATATCAATATGCGTGACGTTAACGGTAAGTACAGTCAACTACAAAAGGTAACACATCGGATATTACAATTCGCTTTTTGTCCTTAGCAATTCATACTAACACTACTTTCTCTTCTCGTCATTACACTAACTAATGCCCGATTTACACATCGACAAGTACAGTAGCGAGTTAAGTAGTATTTTAAGATTAAGTTGATTTAAATAGAGTTCCATCCTATTTTTTGGCGAGTTAAGTACGAAGTAGCCCCCTCTCTCGCGTCTCGCCAACTTAACTTGCCAAAAAATAGGATGGAGATCTATTTAAATCAACTTAATCTTAAAATACTACTTAACTCGCTACTGTACTTGTCGATGTGTAAATCGGGCATTATGGAAACTTATAGCTTTGAGATGTTTTGTAATGTTGGATTGTGTTAATCTATTTTTGTAGCGGAACTCTAAACATTTATACAAAAATATCTCACACATGATCAAGGAAATTCAAAGTACAGAAGCAGGATACAGGCATTCATCAGTTGCACGTCAACTGTCTGCCTGATAAATAAATAATAATAACAATAATTATTTTCGATAAAGATAACTTAATGCGTAACTTGGGCTACTTAAGAAAGTAGCCCAAGTTACGCGCCGTAAAATTTACAATCTATCTGTAAAAGTTTTTTTTTATGTAATAGAAGGCAAACGAGCCAGCAGGTCACCTGATGGTAAGTGATCACCGCTGCCCATGGACATCCGCAACACCAGAGGAATCACAGATGCGTTGCCGACCTTATAAAAGGGAATACGCTCGTTTCTTGAAGCTCCCCAAGTCGTAAAGGTCCGGAAATATCGTCGCAGCGAGCTTGTTCCACAAAACAGTTGTTCGCGGTAGGAAGTTTCGCGAACATCGCACAGTGGATGACCGCCAACCATCAAGGTGATGACGATGGTAAGACAGTCATCAGACATTGCGAGTGGTTCTGTGGAGGAATTCAGCTGCGGGCAATGTCTGGAATAACTCCTCAGAGCACTCCCCGTGATAGATGCGGTACAGAATGCAAAGAGACCCTACATCTCTCCGCAAAGCCAAAGAATCGAGCCGACTAGAGAGCACCTGATCGTCAACAACTCGAGCCGCTCTTCGTTGTATGCGGTCAAATGGAAGGAGTTGATACGGGGTGCTCCAGCCCAGAGATGGGAACACTATTCCATATGTAGCTGAACCTGAGCCTTGTAGTTTCATGTACCTAAATGTACCTATGACCTATTATTGATATCATGTTTACATTGTTATGCAATTATTAAAAAGCCATGGATTTTATGTTACAGACCGACATTTCAATTTTATTTACGCTTGGCAGTTGGCAGAAGGCCTGATGCAAAAGGCATTACCTACTGCCCGACACGGCACGTATTGTGAGGAGGTTCCTGTCTCTGGAGCCCTAACCAGCAGTAGCTTGGTCTTCGTATCCGTCGCTGGCGGAAAAATAAATTAAAAATGTGGTTCTAAAAAAATAAATAGTGCTTCTAAAAAAAAAGTATTTACTTGTCACGTGATGTTTTTCACGTTGAATACATTTTTTCTAACTGATGTCTGTGTTAGTAGTGAAAATTGTTATTCTGTGTATAGTTTTTCTATTTCTTCTAATAATTACGAAAAGTTTTAATTTATTTCTTGAAATTCTTTTTTACAAGAATTTCTGTACGATCCCATTGATGTATCCGAACCGAACTATGAACATTGATAATCTTCATTCATTCACAAATTCACATGCTGTTTCATTCAAAGATTCATTCTGTAATCCGTCAATTAATTTTTCATGAATTGCGGAGAACATGTAAATGTATGTGAAAAAATCACATTTTCATATGTTTATCCATTTATTCTGATTATAACGCTATAAGTATACCATTATTATTAATTTGTGACAATGGCAAATAATTTGTGGCCTGTCGTCTCCCAGGAAGACATAGAGGCAGCAGAAAAATTAAAAACCGAAGCTAATGAATACTTTAAAAGTAAGTAGTTATTCGTTAATAAAACATATTTATTCAAAAACTATAATAAATAAATTGTATGAGCTATTTTTATAACTTATTGATCGTGACATCAATAGCAACAGAATTGATTGACATAACCTCAATATTTCAGAACAAAGTTACAACAATGCTATTGAGCTATATTCAAAGGCGATAGAGAAAAACCCGAACAATGGAGTGTTGTATGCAAATAGAAGTATAGCGAACCTTAGGCTGGAAAATTTTGGTTACGCGTTAAGTGATGCATCAAAGTCTATCGAAGCAAATAAAGCTTACACCAAGGCTTACTACAGAAGGGCCGCGGCATACATGGCCCTAGGAAAGTACAAACTAGCCCTTAAGGATTTCGAATACGTAAGTCATTAATGAACCATCATAATATCTGCCTTGGCTTGAATCTTTTCTATGAATAGAGCTAAGTAACATTACTATTATGCAATAACGTCCCTATTACAACCGCTTCTTCCATTATCTTTTAATAATTCTCTTATAAGTTCAATCTAAAAGCAACCAAACAATCTCTGCAAGTGTTTTGATCTACAGAGATTCATACACCTTTCATTAATCTCTCGGTAGTATGTCTAGAGGTGACCAACGGGTAGACTCTTAAGTTAACAGTCAATATCTTAGCTAAAATGTAAACTTGACAACAACTTGTTTGATTTCTCTTCTCATCGGCATAATAAATATCGCTGACATATATTATTGTCCTCTGAAATGTCAGTAGGAAAATTTTCTGTCTATGTTCTCTCTCTCTCTAGTTAGGCCCAGTATATTAATCCACTGGACAACCCTGGTATCCATTTGTAAATTTTTCATCATAATTTTCATACTTACAACTTATTTTGATGTCAGTTTTATTTTACTTAACTTAGTAAAAACTATTATTTATTTTCCCTGGTGACAAAATTGGGATAAGGGCAGGGGAATGATGATGATGATGGTGATAAAAGTGTACTTATATCAAAATCAAAAGTAAAGCTAAATTATTCTTAAACTAATTTTTTTTAAGTTTTCTTTTATGAAAAGCCATTATATCCCTGTAGTGGTATGTGTATTTGCACTGTAATAATCCTACTTCCTACTAATATTATAAATGCCAAAGTTTGTGAAGATGGATGGATGTTTGTTACTCTTTCACACTAAAATGACTGGACGGATGTTGATGAAGTTTGGAATGTAGGTATTGAATAACATTTAAGCAACCTATACCATGCAGGTGAAGCCACGGGCATTAGCTAGTATTAACATATATTTATTTAATAATTTCAGGTAACCAAAGTTAGACCAAATGACCAAGATGCGAAGATGAAGTATAATGAATGTAACAAAATAGTCAAGAAAATTGCATTTGAGAAAGCCATATCTGTTGATAAGAAGGAAGTAAACATTGCTGATACAATAAACTTAGATGCTATGAGTAAGTTATTAATGTATTTTCATATTATTTTAAGTTGAAAACACAGGACGTCATAACATGGACTTATTTGGAGGAGGACTATGTCTATAAGTTTGGTTGAAATGATGATGATTCAAAGTCTTTATAATTTGGAACTAAGAATACTGAATGTCGCCATGCAGCAGCACACACAGTCTTCTTCTGTATGTTAAAAAAACCATATAGGCCTGTAATCATACCTTAGCTCTCTATTTTGTATGGAATGGCCAAATTATTAGTGCCAGTGCTGTTATAGTGTTTTGAAAGAATAAAATTTACACTTATTGATTATTGCAGAATAGGATTTTGTCATACAAAAAGTTTGTTATGTCTCCATGGTTACAGATAAGTTATAAAATATTGTAACATAACTGAGATTAAATAATGTTATTTTAATTTTAATTTGACTAGAAAAGTAATTTTGGTTAATTGTAATGACACATATTCTGAATATATCAAATGGTGTGACAAACGACAAAAAGATTACTGTTTGTCACACTGGTGTGACAACCTTGGTGTGACTACGAGTCGGTAAAGCCTTCTGCTCATGACTATCCTTAAATAGTGTCAAAGCGATGGAACTGCAATGGTCTGTAACATTTATTGTGTTTAGAATAATGATATTTATTATTACAACTATTTATGTACACACAGCAACTAATCAACCTAGACACTCATGTACCTTAATACTTTGAGATAAGACACAATTTTAAATGAAAATGTTTAACTTGATGTGTTGCTGTGTGTACAATAAATACATTGTAAATGACAATGACCAGATGTCGTAGAAACAGATAAACAGACTTGTAACTCATATAGAAAGCTCTTACCTGAATACCTGCTCTGTGAATATTGCAATATTCACAGATACACTGAAAAATTGACAGTAAGATATGATTCATCAGCTAATAGTACCATGTCATTTGAGTTTTGCGGGGCAAGTGAGCCATCACAATTTACCTTTTTAATTTTTTCAACCATTAAGAAAGTACCTACTTTATTCAGGATTAAGACAAGCTATTTTAAATATTTGTTTATCATTACATTATATCGTATGTAAAACATATCTTTTGTAATTAGTAATTTAAAAGATATTACATTTTTAAATACATTCAATTGGGTCTAAAAGCATGCTCTACGAAGCCGAAATTGACCGATTGTCTCTTTCGACAGGTCGATGTGCAATATTTACGGCCGGATACTGTAATAAATTCAGTACAGTCTTTTAAAACTGCCTGTTCGAAAATAGCATGAAGGTTATATTCATATTAAGTATATTATATTCTAGCCTGTAAACAAACAGCGAATACAAATAAACAGAAAGCATCGCTACATAGTATAAAACACAGTCATTGTCTGTCCATCCCTTTAAAAGCTTAAATCTTTAAAACTACCTATGCAACAACGAATTTTTAAGCGGTTTGTTTTAATAAATAGAGTGATTCAAGAGGAAGGTGTATATTTATAATATACTAGCAGACCCGTGCCCACTTCGTCGGGCTGCGAAAAAAACGCGACCCGCTTTTTAACATATTTCATTACTGCTCCCCCCTTATTAGTTATAGCGTGATACTATGTAGCCTATGACACTCCCCGATAAATAGACTATTCAACACAGAAAGAATTTTTAAAATCGGTTCAGTAGATCCAGAGATTACCCCCTACAACGTCACAAACACACAAATATACAAACACACAAACAAACAAACACACAAACTTTACCTCTTTATAATATTAGTATAGATGCATAATATTGTAGTACTTTTGCAACCTTACGTAGTCGGGGGCGCGGGCGGGTCGCTAGTTTATAATAAACGCTAATTAAATCAATTCAGCAGCTACTTGTCTTCATGCTTGTCATCACATCTTGATGTGAAAGATATAAATTATTTAATCGATTCATAATACGTACACACAATTAATAGATAAGTTGATTGATTAATAACTATTTTATCTTTATTATCTTATCCTTTAAAAATTGTCTTTCATTGTATATTGTTAATACAATACTAATGTATAGACGTGTTTTCTAATTAAAATAATTGTGTTCATAATGTTGTGCTGTTTAAGAAGAAGACCGGTGATAAAGACAGTGTCTGATGATGAAGATGGTATTATTTATCCTACTAATATTATAATTGCGAAAGTTTGTGAGGATGGATGGATGTTTTTTACTCTTTCACGCAAAAACTACTGAACGGATTTTGATCAAATTTGGAATATAGGTAGTGTAGGGTGTAGAATAACATTTAAGCTACTTATACAACACGAGTGAAGCTGCGGGCATCAGCTAGTTGTTTATATATGCAATTATATAAAAAAACAGGGGACCGCGGCTTCCTTAGCGCAGGGTTAGTATTTTGAGTGACTTAAAATTATAAGCCAATCTTTATAAACTGTAGCCTAAGTTTTATTTTGATGTATAATTTATATTATTCTAAAGTTTCGTTAGTATCTCAGTCATTCAGCAGTTTTACGTGAAAAAGTAGGAAACTGACATAACTTTGTAAAGTAGGTAATAGGCTCTAAATAAAAATTAAGAGAGAGAAATAAATGATCCTCATGAGAGGCGTAGTTTGTAAATACCTATTTACAAACTACGCCTCTTAAGTTTTAGTTAATTGATTAGCTTAAATTGTTACGGTTTTGTTTGGCATAAGGTTGGTTTTACTTATAAAAATCGTAGTATAGCGAATACTCGCGATTAAGAGCATAAGTTCAAAAACGTAAGATGACAAAAGCCGGTTGACTTCCGTAGCCCCTTTAGATATCACATTGATGGGACCATGGAAAAAATATTTAACCATAGTCCCATTTGTTAATGGGACTACCGAAAATAGTACCTATATGTATACTTTTCTGTTACTTTTACTTTCGCCGGTATATTATACTTAAGTAAGATTGTGAATAAGTGTAATTCAGTAGCTATCAGATATAAAAAGCCATTGAGTGATAATGTTAAATGCTAATTGAAGTAGTAACGTTTGAATATATTTCATTTCCTTATTCTGGTATTTTGTCCTTGTGGGAATAGGGTATAAAAAACACGGTACCACTTGTCCATTTATTCCTGAATGTCGAAAATTAGCCGATGTTATACCTACGTTTGCAGATCTTTATATACGACGATCTCCGTGTGGTGACGGAGTAAGAATACAATTAGTCACCACCCCGTCATCATCCCAGGGGTGTCGTAAAAACCGACTAAGGGACTATCCGTGAATATTATCTTTACGAAATAAAAAGAAGGAAAACTTGAAATTAAACCATATACCAATCCGTCTGCCCGGCGTGGTATTAGTAGGCCAATTATCCCTCCGTCATGGGAGAAGGCCCGTCCCTGCAGTGGGACATTAATGGGCCGTTATTAATTGACTAATTTTTAATGTTATATGTTTGTAAATGATTAAATGATTTGTTATGATGATATACGAAAACAAAAGACTGCGCGTTGGAGAGCATTTCACATTTACCAATGGAAATTGAACCTCCTATACAGTCCATACATTTGACAACCGAACAGCTGCCCGTCTGCCGCGGCCTACGCGCGCGTTTTTCCTCTAAGCAAAAATTTAATTTACTATTAAAATATTCTGTGTATGCTAATAAAACCTTGTTGTTCTAGCTATCGAAGACGAATATGAAGGTCCGACGCTTGATGATGGCAAGGTTACAATTAAATTCGTCACGGAGCTTATGGAATTTTACAAACAGCAAAAGAAATTACACAAGAAATATGCTTACAAGGTAAGTTATCAAAATATTCGAAAAGTTGTAAAATAAACTTCTGGCTCATACATTTCCTCCACCGTATGATATTGAGAGTACCATTACCTTTGAGAGAGTACCATTACGTTTTTTTTCTCCGTGTGGTGACGGAGTAAGAATACAATATTTTACCACCCCATCCTCATCCCATGGGTGTCGTAAAAACCGACTAAGTGAATATTATCTTTACGAAATAAAAAGAAGGAAACTTGAAATTAAACCCTATACCAATCCGTTTGACCAGCGTGGTATTAGTAGGCAAAGTATCCCTCCGTCACAGGAGGAGGCCTGTCCCTGCATTGGGACATTAATGGGCTGTTATGATTACCTTTGAAGAACCATTTGGCCAAACGGGCAAGGTGATGACGACGGAGTGAACGTTATTTTTTGACTGTCGACCAATACCTTTATTTCGTGACTCTATTCGTTATTTTTTGTCGTGTCTATATTATATGTAAAAACCTATATATGTAAAAAAAACTAGTACTGCCAAGCACTTTAATAAAACTTTTCGTGCGTATGTTTAAGGGTCATAGCACATATAACGTAACGTAAACGGATCGGCATCGCCTCGCCTTTTTCCTCGGTGTCAAACGTCAAAAATCCGATTACGTTACGTATCCGATTAGTGTGCGGTGCAGTAAGGAGTTTCATACAAAGAATACTGAACGACTCGAGTTGATACGGTGATGTTCCACTTACGTTACGTTATATGTGCTATGACCCTAAAGCGGTATAAATTGTTAGGACCTTTTTTACCCATATTAAACACAGTGATATTATGCCTGTGGTGAACCTATTAGAAATAGCTAACACAGTTCACAAATGGTAGGTAATTAATTATAAAACGAAATCATCATCATCAGACATTAATCCCACTGGAGGGACGGGCCTCCTCCCGTGAGGGAGGGATACTTCAGCGACATCATTCAATCTTAATGAAAATGTTCCGGTAAAGACACATATCGTTTTTTTAATCTCTCTTCATCGAATTTTACAACACCCAGAATAGGTGTATTTTGTATCCTCGTCACCACATCTTATCTTTTTCACACTCTTAATTTTCTTTTACAGATCCTTATCGATGTAAAAACATATCTACAAAAGCAGCCATCTCTAGTAGATATAACAGTGCCGGAAGATAAGAAGTTCACAGTGTGCGGAGATATTCATGGGCAATATTACGACTTAATGAATATATTCAAATTGAACGGGTTACCTTCAGAGACGAATCCCTACCTCTTTAATGGAGATTTCGTTGATAGAGGTTCATTTAGTGTTGAATGTATTTTCACTTTGTTTAGCTTCAAGCTGTTGTATCCTGATCATTTTTATATGTCGAGGGGTAAATATTTTTTTTTTGTTATTTGACTTATAAAAACCGCTTGACACATTGACAGAAGCGTAAGAGTACTTATATATCTTTTAATTTAGTACATACACATAGATAAAACGTAGACCAAAGCAAACATTAATGATGGATGGCCACGCTAGAAGTAGCAAGTACGATCCCTCTACAAGGCATGACAATTAAATGTACATAATTCTTTATTCATCAGTACTCCGTCAGAGTAAGAATACAATATGTCACCATCCCATGGGTGTCGTAAAAACCGACTAAGGGACTATCCGTGAATATTATCTTTACGAATTAAAAAGAAGGAAAACTTGAAATTTAAACCTTATAGTATTAGTAGGACGAGTATCCGTCCGTCACGGGAGGAGGCCTGTCCCTGCAGTGGGACATTAAAGAACTGTTATGATGAATTCTTTATTCAGATATTGCGTGGGATACGAAATCTCGCGTACGTTAGCCGCATATGTCACCACAAGAACACAGGAAAATTAATAATCAACTGTTATAAAATTAAACTATTTTAATTTTCCAGGAAACCACGAAACCCTCGACATGAACCGCGTATACGGTTTCCGAGGGGAAGTGACGTCGAAATATACATCACAAATGGCGGACCTATTCACTGAAGTGTACAACTGGTTACCTCTAGCTCATTGTATTAATTCTAAAGTGCTCGTCATGCATGGAGGGCTGTTCTCGAGGGACGATGTTATGTTAGATGATATTAGAAAAGTTGATAGAAATAAGCAACCTCCGGAGGATGGTGAGAATATTTTTCATTTTATTATTTTTTTAAAAAAGACTCCCGCCAAAAGTAAAGTTTTTGTCATAAAACCTATTGAAACAAATGAGGTTACAGGTTGGATTGGTTCATCCTTTAGTTAATTAACCTATTTCCTGTCCCATGTATTATATATGATACATAACCATTGTTTTACTATTGTGTCTACAGGCAGGACATGCAACCTGTTAAAGCTAAAAAATCAGCTGTTTTACATGGTTGCAGGCAATTGTTGAAGGCAACCTCTTTAAATAATCATGCTTAAAAAAGCATGATTATTTAAAGAGGTTGCGTTCATTCTGTATCTGATTTTTTTTTTACATACATATATTATTTCAGTATCAAATTCAAATTTATAAACAATTAACAATTTTCAGCTTGCCAAACTGTAAGTCTGAAATTAAAATGTTCTTGTTTTTATTCCTCAGGTATAATGTGTGAGCTCCTATGGTCGGATCCTCAACCTATGATGGGTCGTGCGCCTTCTAAGAGAGGAGTGGGCTGTCAGTTCGGACCCGATGTTACAGAGGCGTTCTTACAAAGAAACGGTTTGAACTATATTATAAGAAGCCATGAAGTAAAGAACGATGGGTACGAAGTAGCTCACGATGGAAAGTGTATTACTGTGTTCTCTGCGCCTAATTATTGGTAATAACTTACTTTTAACTGATTATATAGTTCCGTTCTCCGTGTGGTGACGGAGTAAGAATACAATATGTCAACATGGGTACTACAACTCATCCCATGGGTGTCGTAAAAACCGAAGGGATTATCCGTGAATATTATCTTTACGAAATAAAAAGAAGGGAAACATGAAATTAAACCTTATGGATTGGTACAGTCTGGCCAACGTGGTATTAATGGGCCAAGTATCCCTCCGTCACGGGAGGAGGCCCGTCCCTGCAATGGGACATTAATGGGCTTTTATGGTGGACATCAGAATCTGTTGAGTGATATTATGAAGATGAATGTATTGTATGTAAAATAATTGTTTATGTATTTAACTTTACAGTGATACAATGGGTAATCTTGGTGCTTTCATTACAATGAATGGAAAAGATTTAAAACCTAACTTTACTACTTATGAACCTGTGGTGAGTATTACAAATTAATTGTTTCTTTTTTTAATTCTTTAGACCTAAATCGTCGCCAAAGTAGTGTCGTGATTTTGTCCTAACCGCCTTTAAGCCTATGAAATGGCTCAACTGCTGTTACGACGATAATGACCAGCACTGGCGAATTTCGGAGAAGCTCACACAGCATTGTTACAATGTTCTCACCGATATTATCTAGATAGATAGCTAGCATAGAATATACTTTATACAATTTTAGCGTCTATAATATTTTAAAATAAGTACACTTTTATACAATCACAGAAACAATCGTCTACTTAGTTTTAACTAGTACTGTCGCACTAATGTGAGTCGCGTTTATAATAATTTAGGGCTACCATTCAATGTTACAGTTTTTATTTTAATCAAATTGAATGTTATATCACAAAACTAATTTGTTTATTTTTATCTTTTTCCAGCCACACCCGGATGTAAAACCGATGGCATATGCAAACTCATTCTTTAGCATGTTATGCCAGTAGACAATACTATTACCAAATAACACACAAAACAGTCATGCTCCACCTTATTGGTAAGACATAACTATATTTATATCTTAGTATTATATCTTATTTGCGTATCAATGTGCCTCTACAAGGATAGTTTGTATGTAAATGAAGAAAATAGCTTGTAGATACTTACCATGCTAGCCTAAACTGGTCGTTTTTGCTGCAAGCTTTTCTACCTCTTAAGCCCTTTAATGGCCCAAGTGGCCATTAATAGCCCAGTAGTAAATCGGCATTTTCATGTGATGATGGATACCAGGCCTTTTGTACCACTCTGGCCAGATTGATTGATATAATGGTTTTATATTATGATTCTCTTCATAAAAACTACACACTTGCTCTGCTTATATCAGTACATAATGTAAAAGTACTATTTCTTATTGATCAACAAAAACATCAAATAATAACTATTATTATTATTATTTAAATCCAGTACTGTAACACTGCTGTGCATAGGCCTCCCCTTAAGACTTCTATCTTGATTGATTCGATAGTAAATAGTTAATTTAATATTAAATTAATTAAATGGCTGGTAAGATCGTAAAACATTAATTATTTTTTTTCAGTGTACGAAAAACAAACAATGCATTATTTCCTAGTATCAATATTATTGATACACAACATACATAATAAGTTCGGGCTGATCGTTGCCTAGATTCATAGATATGCTGTTCACATGTAGTACTGAGCAGACAAACCAACAAGAAACCGGATAGCGCAGATTTAAAACATTTGTTTGTATACATTTAGTAATTATTATTATTAATTGAAAAGAAATATTCAGTTGGATGTTGATTTGCATTCTGGCATTTATTTATTTATTTTAATTCCCTGTTCATCCCATGCAAACATCACAATTTTGTGTATAGGTCAGATGAAATAGAGATCAGACTACAATTGCGTCTCTGCGGAAGACAACGCCGTTGTCAAAATATTAACGCGCACCCTGTGAAGCACTAATATTACAGTAAGCGCCAACTAAGTCAGCCGGCTTGAAGCTGTTTCAAATGACGCGCAGATTTCATCACGGGGAACCGGTGTTTTATTTGTTCCGGTGTAGCATCATCTAGCGACTTACTCAAGCGAACACCTACACTATCTCAGAACCCCCACAATCAACAGATATCTCCACTACGTCCTGAATCGCGATATCTAGATTCGCACAACGATTCCGCACATATACAACGAACAACCGTTGGGCAGTTGGCCCACCAGGCACGATCACCCTCGCCTAGTCAGAGGCTCCTCCCCTTTCGTTGGAGGCGTGGTGCTGTTACGTCACCGCGACCTTCACACTGCACATGCGCGAATTTCTTTGATAGCTAACTTCAAGCCGGCCGAGCTAGGGTGCTTACTGTATATCTTGTTACTAATCCTTCTCTATATATCTAGGACGCTTCAAAATTAGATGGGTTTGTTAAGTAAACTTCCGATTGTTACTTTAAAGCAATTTATTTCAATAAACAAATATTGTCAAGAATGTAAATCAATAACCCCTTACTCATAAATGCCTGTTAAATTTTAGTCAATTGATTATCTTAAATTCTTAGGGTTTTGTTTGATGTAAGGTTGATTTTACTAATAAAATCTCGCTAAACAGTGATTAAATTTAAGAGGCGTTTATGAGTAAGGGGGTAAGTATAAATGTGTTAACCAACATTTTATTTTAAATTTAAATAAGTACATTATGTAAAATTTTTGAAATTACATAGCGATTTTTATTCGCCTATTATATTGTATTTTATTATTTATTTTTCATTTAAAATATAGTATGTAACAATAGTGTGGTCATTTTAAATGTATTTATTTTTAAATAGAATACAAAATTTTATTGTATTTTTATGTTATATATTAATAAGTTTTAATTCAGTATATATGATATTTCTCACACATTCACACAACGCCTTTTCTTGTAGGATATTAGACTACTGATTAACATAGTAATATACATGATAGGTACATATTTTACATAGAAAACATCCAGATAAATGCATACATTTATAACCGCTCGAAAATTTGCATTAAGCTAAACAGGAAGCAGTTATATGCTCTTAATACTACGCTACAGAGTCGACTATCGATTGTTAAAAGTGCCTTTGCTACAGGCGGGCTGTATAGAAGTCCTGAAACGATGGAAATACTATTTGGCTGACTAAAACCCACGGCGTTTTTCCCTTTACACAAGGCAACTGAACTACATAATCTAGAATATCATTTATTTCTCATAAAGTACAAAAATCAAACAATTTATATTTCGTTCTCGTTTATATTCTTTACAACCGACGATAACAATATTATATTATATAAATGATCTAGTATCAAGAAACTCGATTGACAAAAACTACTGTTTTTTTAATTAAAATCGTTAAAATAATGAATTATTTATTGCACGATATCACAATAATACACCACATCACAATAAAAAGCATACATATTGGTAAGTAAAAATTACTTAGAGTTAAATTAACTATGAGTATTTAGGCAAATAGCAATTATTTAAATATCATTATTTCAAAGAGATCACGATTAAATGACAATAGGAAAAACAATAAAAAAATCAAATAACATGAATTTCTCACAAAATGTATTAAAATATTGTTATAATTCCACATCTCTTACTATACTTACTATATTAAAAAATAAATTACATATATTATTTTATTTTAAAAATCACTTTGCTTTTTATAATAAGGACGTAAAACAATATACATATTTATCATAAAAACTAGCGGTCCGTCCCGGCTTCGCCCGGACATTATTTTGCCGCTTTTCTGTTGAAAATTTTCCTAAATTTTCTTTGCTATAAACCTCATGGAGCCCGAGACCTTTCCAACGAATGCAAAACCGAGGAAATCGGTTCGTGCGTTCTGAAGTTATAGCGTCAGGAAGGAAAACCCGACTTATTTTTATATAGTAGATAATCTATTATACACACGACCACACAATATGTTACTTCTTTTATTTGTAATGTTAATAATAAAAAATGTTATATTTATTCATTATATTATTATTATTATCTGAACAATGTAACAACGTATAAACTTTGCATTTAGTAATATAATCTTACTTTTCGTATGTTTTTAGACATTCGTAGAGATAAAATAATTTGATCGTTAGGCATGTTCATATTCCTTTAAACATATGTTTACCATTTTTATGTAACGTATGAAATCGAGACGGATGCTCGGGTGGCCGAGTGGTCATGGTGCTGGACGCGTATAGTCCAGAGACGCGGGTTCGAGCCCCGCCTTGAGTACTAATTTATTCCATTGTCGTTCTTCTTTTCGGACTAAAATATCTGCTGACTCTATGCTTTAATAGCGTTAGCCTCTTTATTCTAAGAAACTTATAAAATAATTAGTTTTAAAAAGAGTTCTCAAACCTTAGGATTGCTTTTTGCCGTTCGTGGTGCTATTTTGCACAGTCAGCAAACGAACAAACAATGTCACTTTTGACACTATTGACATTTACTAATGTCAAAATTCAGCTTTGCATTATTGTAATTACGAAAACTAGCTATATGTTATACTTAAAAAGTAGTCATTCAGCGGCAATAAGAAAACGACAATCTGTTTTTAATGTTACCATTTTACTTATTCTTGATGTGTCATATATTGACAACGATATGAGAAGCAAGACTATCTTTTCCGAATGGGTTTCATCCTCAACTTTCCAAATGAAGTTAAATTGTGACTTATGTCAATGAAAATTTGTAGATAAACCTTTCCTTTTCGTACAACGAGAACAAACCTTTATTTTTTTTTTACATTACAACACTCTAAAGTGCTATCGCACAATCATTTATTAAAAATGTCTGATTATAATGTATTTTTTATTATTATTTATATAGTATAGCTGTAGATGCCATGTCAATTAATTATGTACAGTACGCGCCATATAAGTCGGCTGCCTTGAAGTTGTTGCAAATAGCTGCGCAGATGTACTAAATGACGGGAAGGTGTTTTCTTAGTTCCTATTCATGCGCAAATTTCTCTGAATGCTAACTTCAGCGCGGCCGAGTAAGATTGCGCGAACTGTACTTAGATTGTTAAGAATGAAGGTCTTATGTTTATTTTATTTTGTTTGTATTACTATTATGTTACTACGAATGTCTATAAAATATCTTAGTTACCGCATTACCTGTCTTCAATCTTGCATTTTATTTTAATTCCATCTAAAGTTAAAATTTATTTATAAGATTAAGAATGAGGTATCTAGGTTTTTGTAGTTTGGCAATCTCTTATTATAAAAAATATATTATTATATATTATTCATTTTCTATAGTCTTAATTTTTAATATGTGGCCTATGTCACAATTTTGAGGTTGCCATACTGTATTTTTAATCGAAACTAGCATTATGTTTTAATGCAATAAAGTTATGTCTTACGAATTATAATGACCAACTTTGGTAAATAAAACTTAGCTTTACTAATAAGGGTATGTACACAAATAATAGAAGGTGAGCCTTTATTTGGGTATTTTTTGCACTCTGGCAATAATCAGGATATATTAATTTACAACGTTAAGGTATGAAATGGCTTGCAATGTTTTTACGCCACTGCCGTTTACTAGGTTTATTTTCTGGTAATACTTGGTTGTATGTCGTATATTTTATCATTTGCTGGACAAATGTTAACTCTTGTTTTACTTTTTACAAAACATACATTTTATGTAAACAATTTTACATAAAACTTGCTAAGTTTTACAGAATGATTGTGAATGCACTGCCTCGCGATTTTACGCAATAATGTATATTTAATACTCCTGTGCACATGACTACATATGTTTTGTTTTGATGGCTGGTTATAAAAACATCTGTTTTTTTTTTCATTGCAATACTCTACTGTCATTATATTGACAGCTGTCATTTACCGAGCAAAGGTAAGATGATGTCATAGAGCCATCAAAACAAACAGCCAGACAAAGAATGCTCAAAAGCATAAGTTTTAATATTTAAACTAGTTAATAAATTAATTACGGTATAATGTATAGGGAAATGTGGTCGGGATTAAATGCAGCGATGTGATGCGTTTGGTGCGATTTAGTAAAAGTTCGTTCAGGATTGCGTTGCCAGCATATCAGATGATGTAGATAGGTTTTGGTGTTGACTTTAAAATAAAATTGTTAAATTTGTATCTGTGTTGTTTTATTTTATTTAGTATCCGTAGATACCTGTGTCAACTAAGAACACCTTTTTACCTACATAAAAATGGAAATGCAATATTATTCCTTATGGTTCCACACAACGCCACCTAGTCCCAAATTGAACAGACTATCTTTTGTCAATACTATCAAATCGAACTCACGACCTCTAGTTTGCTTTGCTGCTGCGACTACCAACTACACGATACCAGATCAGCTCTAAGCCATCTAAAAACTTAAGAGGCATTTGGTATAGCCCTTCAGATATACTCCACGCCTGCACAGCAAAGCGTCTTCGATACAATAGGCCAACCTTTATAAAGAGGCAGGTTTACACAGAAAAAGAGGATCTAAATCATCGTTATCATAACAGCCCATTAGGGTCCCACTGCAGGGACGGGCGTCCTCCCGTGACGGAGGGATACTTGGCCTACTAATACCACGCTGACCAGACGGATTGGTATAGGGTTTAATTTTACGTTTTCCATCTTTCTATGTAAAAGTAATATTTACAAATAGTCCGGTAGTCGGTTTCTACGACACCCATGGGATGAGATGGGGTGGTGACATATTGTATTCTTACTCCGTCACTATACGGATAAGGCTCTATATAAAAAACACGAATACTAATCAAATACTTTTATTCTATTTTATACAGCTTAGTCTTACTACGAAGAAGGTACTAATTGAGTGATAATTTTAACTACAGTTTTCTTGTCGAGTTTACACTTAGGGTAGAGGGCGTGGCAGTCGGTGTCCTGTGAGCGACCGGCGGACACTCCTTCGAATACCGGAGTGCCATCCAACATACGGTGTACTAAGGAGTTGCTGGAAAGATTATAAAATATTAGTGATTCGGTTTATATCTACTTAAGCACGCGAAGTAAATTTACACCAAGCTAATCGCCAGAGCTGCTCGCTCTGCAATATAGTTCAAGTCCATTTGACTCTTAGGGACCATTTCCCAAAATGTCCACTTCCTAAAACGCCCACTTCCTTATTAATTTACAATCGAAAGTGTGTTTTATTAATATTGAGATACGGTATAAAGCGGTCTACATATTTTTTGCAGATCAATCAATCAATCATTTTATTGCGAATATGGGTTACAGAGATTATTAAAATTACATAAGTTTCACCATAGACTGCTTGTTAAGCATGCAACAATTAAAATACATTAAATAATTTAACATAATTACTAAAATACATTATTAAACTAAAAGTCATAAATAATTATTATTAATTAATCACATAAAAGCAGAACTTTTGTCTGAACCAAAAAATGCTACTGCACTTTAAATTATTCTTTAACAATCGAAATTGTGTCTTATTGGTTTGTAGTTATGGTATAAAATGGTAAATGCACATGTGTTTGTCAGAACCCAAACATACACTTTTGGTTGTTGGCGCCGGAAGGCCGTTATACATTTTTATTCTTTGACAGAGGAGATGCAAAACTTTTTGGTTCGTAACGGGAAAGCAACAACTATTTTACTGCAAGTCCAGTTCTTAAAATAGTAAGGTGGGATCATTCGAGATGGATTCTGAACATGAAGCTTACAGAATGGGGTGACATTACCTCTTTACCTCTATTTGTTACGATAGTAATTAGCCGGATCCACACCAAACGATCCATTTTAGATCGGCGATCACGCGATCCATCGACGACGGATGCAAAGAGCGAGCGATCCTTTGGATCGCGCGAGGCAAGTCCACATCAAACGCTTCTGTGGAGTGCGCTCCTGCCGCGCGCGATTCGGATCGCGGTGGATCGTTTAGTGAGGATCCGGCTATTGAAACCTAAAACTCACTTAGACAAAGAAGATAGTAGTCCGTCAAAATCCGTAGCGTTTCCTCGTATCATATTTTCGTTGGCTAGCTGTACGTATGAGCAGGGCAATCGTTGCATGCACGCTGTTGAGTCCACGTTGTATCTGTTCAGAACTTCGTCTATCTTGCCAAACATGTCTGTTACCTGACTGAAATCTGTGTCCAAACCTTAGGAGAGAAAGACAGTTAAATTATTATTAAGTAGGTTTCATAAAATAGTTCTCTTTTTCAATTCTATTTTGTAAAGAAAAACACAAAAATATAGCCTGACTGCCCTGACTTCGGCTTGGCTTCATATTCTGCTTGATACACAAGAAAAGGACAACCCTGTTACCTATTTTAACAACGAGTCCGACCAAGGAGACATAGCTTATGGAGTACCTACCTACTGTGTCACCTTGTTGCATTAGGTACACAGATCAAAAAGAGTTCTTAGTTTCAAAATATTGTAAATATTACATTAAAATAAAAATATTACTTACTCCGCCCATAACCGCCGCCATAACCGTATGACAAGGCATTTATAATCTTAGGTAAGATTAAAACAGCACCGAAGCCTAGAATAGATCCTATAAGAACCCCTCCAAGATCTATCTTCACTGGTCCGTACAGTCCTGGGGCTGTGCTGCCGTAGCCACCCTGGGAAACAAGTAACAGGAAATGAGTACCAACCAATCATTTCAAAAAGATTATAAACATTTTATGAATATGTTTTTAGAATAAGTACAATTTGCGTATCCTTCCATATCTGTGAATGTCGTTAGACACGGGACCGACATAGGTCGGTAAAGTTTAAAAAGTCATTTCATGAAATCCATACATTACCTTCTTTTCTGTCCTGTGTAGGTATTCGCGTTTTCCAACGAGTTCGATACCTCAAAATAATTGCAGCAGGAGAATTTGATATTATATTTAGCACTGGACAATTTTCTCTTATAAATTTAAATTTAAAGGACACAAATTATGCCTGGATGTAATCAGGACTGAACATTTTTATATTACCTACCAGGCAACTGTTTTTTGTATGGCCTAGTCGGCATGGTCTAATGACATAACTTTTTATTGCCTACGTAAATAATCAAGTTACTTATACCAATCTTTATTCCCTTGCCAGTTTAAAAACCTCAAGATAAGTTCTTACCCCTGTACCACCATAAGCTGACACTCCAAACCTCTGAGTTCTATCCGCTTGGCTATCTCGTTCTTTCTCAATTCTGGCAGTTGGCTCCGCGAGCTGGTCTTCGGTACGCTGGTAGCTGGGCATGAAGCCTCTGAAATCAAAACTGATATGGGTTACGATTATGGATAAGGTTAAAATACTATTTTTAAGTTAGTAAAAAGTAGTCTTGAGAACAATCACAGTTCTGAAGTAGGTAACAAACATTTAAAAACAAATAAAATAAAAACACATTAAAGATTTGCCCCTTAAAATAAACGCATTCCAGGATTAAGATTAAGTACTTCTTTCCTCGATGCTCGCCAAGTCTCGTTTTAAGAAAATGTCCTATATAAATACATACATACATTTATAAACTCACGCCTTATCCCGTTCAGGGTAGGCAGAGACGACAGAACGCCTAAACCTATTTAAATAGTCAATCTTGATCGTCGTCCACAGCTGGATTTACATAAGCCTTCTCCAAATAAAAGGTGCAAGGTGGATATATTTATTAATACTACACTATTTAAATACAAGTTAAGCCTTACCCATCATTCCTGTACTCCGCAGCCGCCAGCCCCAAGCACAAACCGACAACCACAATAAAAGTTCTATGACCCATCGTAACAGCTTGTCGTAAATAACTGATGTCTTCAAATTCCGCATACGTCTATATACAAGGCGTTCCGAGGTATGCTTCAAAACAATAACATGTGGAAACACCATTGTCACATGTGGTCTGAATTGCATAATAGTTTTAAAACTCGTCACGGTAAAAGAACGATTCTATCGTTGTAGGAAAATGTAGATAAACTCCCCAGTGACTTATTTATAAATGCTTCCTGGTTTCTAGAAGTTGATGATAAGGAAGTAATGCTGTAACTTTCTTTTTCTTGGATGTTGAAGATGAGGTAAAAATGTAAACTCTACTTTCTTTTAATTTGTTCCTTCAGGTCGGCAGATCACAACTCCTTTGATTTTATCAATAAGCTGTATCCTTTGGATCCGCTGTATCCTTTAGGTACTAGGTGCAGTACAGCGCTGACTAAAATACCTACCACTTGCTATCGTGTTGGCACCATAAAAGTATATTTTACAGATATTAGTACCTACTTATCTAGACTTAATATTATAATTTTATGTAAGACTAGCTGCTGTGCCCGCGACTTCGTTCGCGTGGCGGATGTTACTTACTTCGCAATTCGATTTAATACTAAAGATTGTTTTTTAAACCTTATAACAAACAGATATACCTACACACGAATTGTAAAATTAACGAACGAACCAAAACCTTTTCAAAAACAGATCTTTACAAAGACAGATCTATGAAGACTGTGTCTAAACTTATACTGAAAGACATGAGGGAACGTCATTCTTTCAAGTAAAATCTTAATACCGCGATACTGAAAATGACGTCACAGGCACAATGCCATCTGTTGTCAAATTTGTAAGTTAAAATAAATGACATCGCTTTTTCATCATAACAGCCCATTAATGTCCCACTGCAAGGACGCGCCTCTTCCCGTGACGGAGGGATACTTGGCCTACTAATACCACGTTGGCCAGTCGGATTGGTATAGGGTTTAATTTCAAGTTTTCCTTCATTTTTATTTCGTAAAGATAATATTCACCGATAGTCCCTTAGTCGGTTTTACGCCACCCATGGGATGAGATTGGGAGGTGACATATTGTATTCTTGCTCCGTCACCACACGGATAATCGCTAATTAATTATGAATGAATACATTTGCACGCCACGTTATGGTGCGGCAGAATTACCTGCCTCGGTGGCGCGGCGGTCGCATTACATGGCTGGCGTGCATGAGGTCGCGGGTTCGATTCCCATGGAGGACAATTGTGATACACAAACTATTGTCCTTAGTCTGGATGTTCTTTGTGTCCGTTAAATTGATATTTTTAAAGGCTAGTGTGAAGACTTATAATTGATATTACACATACGATTCATGGTTAATTTTATTAACATTTAAAAGGAATAACTTATTAATAGCACTTAATAATAAAATAGTTATATATTATTTAAAAACTCATTTATTTTATGATTACTACTGGTAACGCCATCTCGTGAACAAAAGAAACTAAATTTAAATTCATTCAACATTGAACCAAATCCATTTTTCATGACCCCTGATTTGTATCGGACTGTTCTAATAAAGAGATCTAGCGATATCTCGAGTATTACTTATCCGATTCCGATTGTTTTATTATAGTATAGATAGATACCTACTTTAAACTTAATACCTAAAAACTACGTATCTATGTATTTTAATATCTAAAGCGCGCTTATTCCGAGAAGAGTCAATAAGAACCACGTCCGTTCGCATTAAGAGTCAATGTGAATGAAATTATATAGATGCACCGGTTGGCCGTTTCGGACGTTAAACAAAAATCAACCGTACAGCCGTACTCATACTGGCGCGGCGACATTTGGAAATTTTCTTTCATCTAAATCTTGTGTGTTTATAAACCGATTTCTATAATTCTTTTTTATGAATAAGGTATTAAAGTGTACTTTTGAAATATGGGAGTTTGAAAAAGATATGTCTTTGCAAATTACAAAGTATGTATATGTGTGTATTAAATATTTATGTATTTAATACACTTTGAAGAAAACCCTAACGATTAAACAGGTTATTGTGGCTAATATATAAAAGATAGATATATACTATTCAGGACTTCTTTGTACATCTTTTGAAGACCATTATTTTTGTAATACATATTTTTGGCGTATGATCAACATATGCGATGATAAGAGCTCGAACGCGCGTTTTTTCAACCGACTTGCTTCAAATTTTTCGTCACTGCTCAGCTCCTATGTGTCTTAGCGTTATGTTATACAGCCTATAACCTGCCCAGGAGTATGGACTACAATCGTATTAAGTTTGGTTAAAATGCCTTCAGTAGTTTTTGACCCATGCGTGCACATACAGACAGACGGACAGACAGACAGACAGACAGACAGACAGACAGACAAAAAATTTCTTGATTGCATTTTTGGCATTAGTATCGATCACCATTCATCCTCCAATATTAATTTTTAACATATATTCAATGTACAGAATTGATCTCTCTACAGTTTTATTATAAGTATAGATACCCTTTTTATTGTCAATGTCTCGCATGTAATTCGAGCCCGCATCTTAGTAGTCTAGTAGTACTTGTGTTTATGCATGGTCTAGTATCCATAGTACAAGCTCTGCTTAGTTTGGGATTATATGGCGTTGTGTGAAAGTGTGAGTGTGAGGAATCTTGAATGGATGGATGATAAGGTGTCAGATACAGTACATTTCTTTGTTACCACAATCCACTTAACTCACAGCAGCAAGGATAGTACCTACTTGGCACGATGAAAGCTTATTAGAAAGGGCGATAATGCGTGGTTGGTTCTTATTCAGGTCCAGTAATGGAAGTAGCCGTTACCTATTCGTCCTAAAAGCAATGTAAACTGCTCATTTTGCTCAGACAAAGTAAAGGTAAGTTCTTCGAATACAAAAAAATTAACCATTCATAAATCTTCAGGATGTTTAAGGTCGCCATATTGCTTATATAATATCGTAGCTGTAAGTAGGTACATTAATAACTAAAGAATCTAATAACTCTTGACTCTTGACAAATTCGATAAAGCCATTTATGATTTACATATATATATAGGCATAATTAGGTATATTAGATACCTACTTGCGGAGAGCATTACCCTCATTTTCAGTAAAAAAAAACTAAAAAACCAAACTTATTGTACTTATATTTTAATATATTTTGTAATAATGTCGTAAATCCACATTAAAGTCGGGACGTTTGATCTTGAATGCTCATGCACACTTAGCGACAACAATGGTTTTCACGCTCTGAATCAACTAAATCGTGAATTTCTTTAGCTTAAAAAGACTAAGACTGCGAAATAGACTCATTTGGTTTCATTAGGTAACCAACTGCAATAAAGAGGTGATGTGTTCGGAGTTCCCAGTTTAGGCAATCTTATCCCATGGGTGTCGTAAAAACCGATTAATGGACTATCCGTGAATATTATCTTTACGTAACTAATAAAAAGAAGGAAAACTTGAAATTAAACCCTATTACCAATCCGTTTGCCCAGCGTGGTATTGGTAGGCCATCTTATATTCCTCCGTCACGGGAGGAGGCCCGTCCCTGCAGTAGAACATTAATAGGCTGTTATGATGATGATAGTAGTGTCCTATCGCTATCATACCCAACGTCCAATGTATACTAGCTGTACCTCAATTCTGTAGGTTACTACATTGTACAATCAATCTAAGAAGTTAACTGCGTTAGCGGCGTCTCGTCGTGGTTTCGATTCCCACGCAGGACCATTCTTAGTGTGATCCACAAATTATTGTTCTCAGGCTGAATGTTCTTTGTGTCCGTTAAATTGATGTTTATAAAGTCCACGCGACACTGGTCATGGGCCTTAGTGCGAAGTTGACTTTTAAACAAAAATAACAAACTTTACCCTTTTTCAAAGAGGTTGATCTTATCGTCGCATCAAAAAGTTAGTGCTACCTACTATTTTAGTTGTGTTTCTCTATTTAGATATTTTTATATAACATGGCGACGAGACGACGCGATGGTTAGCTGGGTAGGTAAGGCTTTATTGGCCGCATTTTTTACAGCGATATTTGAATGACTGCAACACAATTGACAGTAAGCACGGATGAAATAAGTTTTCCTGCCTTCTCTAGCGACATGCTAGTCTTACCATGAGTTTTTTTACACTGCGCTGAAAGGCCCCGAGGTTAAAATAGGAAGAAAGTAACCCATGCGCCGTAAGCTTGTTTTTATCAAAGACTACCTGATGCCCGCGTCTTCAATCGCTTTGTTTATGTAGCTTGTATGTTATTCTACACCCTAAACTACTAATAAGTATTAAAAATTTCATCAAAATCCATTAAGTAGTTTTTGCGTGAAAGAGTAACAAACATCCCTCCATCCATCCATCCTAACTCACAAACTTTTACATTTATAATATTAGTAGTGTTTCAAAAGAACTTTGTATTTGTTTCTAATGTGAAGTGCTTGCAGATGGTTTAAGTAGAAACCTCATTAAATATTGCATTATACCTAAACAAAAGGGCCGTTTTTTTCAAATGCGAAATTTAACTACCTAATTGAAAAACATTAACCCCCTTACTCATAAACGCCTCTTAAATTTAATCGCTGTTTAGCGAGATTTTAATTACGAAAACCAACCTTATACCAAACAACGTAAGAGTTTAAGCTAATTAATCAATTGAGCAAAATTTAAGAGGTGTTTCTAAGTAAGGGGGTTAAAGTGTTATACAAATATTTTATTGCCTTTTCTCAAGGCTTTGTTACCAACATTTTGCATTATTTATTCAATTTGCGAGTTATGATTTTTGGCGATCTATTGGCGGCGCTAGTAAGCCAAGTGTGATTCACAAATTTTTGTACCATTTTTTTACGAAGAATTTTTTTTGCATCCTTCTTTTTGGTACCATTTATGTAACATAGCTCATTTATTATTCTTACAAATTATTGTTATTATAAGTCTGTATCGATCCGTGGCTCTTGTCTGCCAATTATATTTAAAGGTTCATCTTAGCTTCTTCATTTGGGCCGACATCGATAAATAAAATAAATACTTTAATATTTAACTAATGCTTCTAAAGTATTCACATTCACATAACGCCATCTAGTCCGAAACTAACGACGTGGTTCTCTTTAAAATACTTTTCTTATATTTTAAATATCAGTTAAAACAGAACTCTAGTACCTATGAAATGTCATAATAAAACAATTGAAAGCTGTGAAAGTACTGCAATGATCGTTTCCTATTATAAAGCGTCATTACCTCTAATGCATAAGATTTAACCGTTAAATCTTAGATGAGGACATTATGTTACTCATAGCCGTGAAAAGTGTCCAATTGGCATTCTCAAGACTATAGAGTTATTAACTTTTAGAATAGGAACAAAACTTTTTATTGCTGTGTATTATATGCATATTACCTTTTTAGAGAACTAGCTACCCCTCACGGCTTGGATTAAAATTTCCACCCATGTGTAATTTTTACAATTTTAATAAACCATACGTGTAAAATTTCAAAAAGTCTTTAGTCAAAACCATCTGCAATAATTTACAAAAAATAGCCTGTAAAATTTTCCTACAACTTTATAACTCCTATTTTACGCTCTAAGTTCAACCCCTTGCTTGAAGTTTAAAAAGCTGTGACAACTCATTATTTTAATTGAATAGTATCAGTAACAATTTAAGAGTCAAGTTTTGTTCAAGGGAAAAAAAGTTAGGTACACTGCTGTACTAACAAAATTCAAACCCCCATTTTATCCTCTCAGGGATGGAATTTCGAAAAAAAAAAATAAGTTTTATTTTTCTTACACAAACAGTGTTTACATCTTGTACATATTTTAACATCAAGATAACTTTAGTACCTAGTTAGGCTAGAAGAAAAAAAGTATTAAAATCTAGACCGACCTGTCTAAATGTTCTTAGCTTGCATATCGCAATTTTGCAACTCAAGATACAAAATTGTCTGCGTATAAAGTAAAGCGATGTGTTATTTCGCATAACAATACACGGAAACTTCCCGTAGTCATGGACATTGATTTCCTTCACTATTTTAATGAACGCATCATAAAAACGGCGCCAAACGTCTACAAGTTTAGGCGGGAGAACCACAGATTATTACCATAATTAAAAATGTGATTTTTTACAAAAATGTTAAAAGTGTTTGTTTTTATTTATTTTATTGCGATTGTGAAATGTGATAATGAAAGGAAGAAAAGTGAATATTCTGGGAGAGAAGGAAAGTTGTTCTCTTTTAATGTTATGGAAGAAGACATAACTGTAAGTACTTTGACATTAAAAATTAAATTACATAGATTTAATACAAACAAATGATTTTTAACTGATAGAGTTTAATTGATAGAGTCACCACCCCAAAGTGTCAACTTTAAGAGTGTCGTTAAAGCCATTAGGGGCTTTCAAATTGGGAAAAATTTACATAAAAGATGCTTTTTAGTGTGCGTGCGACATGACTGTTATTTTTTAAAGTTAATCAAAACCTTGCGAGACCCAAAAATAATTTAGGAAATCAACTTTAAACTTATTTCTCTGTGCACAAACAAGACCGCGGTTTAAAATCCCGGACAGGACAATTATTCTATGATCGATTCACAAATTTCTTTCCTTTCAAAAATGTTCGATATTCTATGGCTAGTCTAAGTTGGAGATTACTTGTGGCGTTAAAAAATAAAAATAGCTTTATTGTATTAATAGGTATATATAAAAGTAGACGTAGATTGTATGAATTATATGATTTAAAGAAATATAACTATAATCCTACATTTATAGAGTATGTCAGAAATTATTCAAAAATATTTAGGAAAGTTTGTTGGGAAGCTAAATCTCTTTATGTAAGTAACATAATAAAGCAGTCTTCAAACAAAGTTAAGGCTACTTGGCGAGTTATTAATGAAGCCAAGGGTAAGCCTCCGAAACAAATAGGCAATTTAAACTTAACTTTAATTGATAATGGTAGGACAATGAAAAATGATGTTGATGTAGCTTATGTTTTTAACGACTTTTTTGTTAGTATACCAGTAGCCACTACTAAGGCTTTAAACGCTTCTTCGATAGGTGCGTGTAACTTTTTACATTCGTGTGTAGCAAAATGTGACACCAATTTTGAATTCAAACATGTTAGTCCTTACGACATTGTTAACGCCTTTCAATCTCTTGCTTTGAAAAATTCTGGTGACTTATGGGGCATGTCAGTAAAGGTAGTCAAAAGTATAATAGATGTAGTAGCTCCTTATTTATCAGTTATTTATAATAGGTGTGTAGATTCAGGTACATTTCCCGATTTAATGAAATGTAGTAAAGATGTTGTTCATAAGGGTGATAATCGCGTTAAGTATTACTTATGACATCAGCGACAAGTTATGCGTACCAGCGCGTATTAGCGACACTCGTACCAGGCCTACTTAGCACTTCCACTTGATTTTTGTTCCTTGCACGTAACAAAAATCAAGTGGAAGTGCTAAGTAAGGCTATGTATTTATATGATTACCGACCATGTGTACTAATTTCCACCCTTGCTTTATCTTCTATCATACAAAACAAAGTTTGTTTTTAATTCGCTGGTTTCAGATAGATCTGGACTTCTCAATACCTTTCATAAGAATACCTGTGAAGAAAACTATCAATTCAGCCTATGGAGTAGCGGTGAGTATTTTCGTTATGTTGACGAGATGAACGGAATGCCTTCAAAATAATTGGCAGATAGGACCCACGATCGAACAGTATGAAATTGGGGCTTTACCCTGCAGTACAGGCTTTTAATTAATAAAATATACTAACGTAAGGTGACTAGTAAAAGTTCACGATACCACCAACCTCGTCATATTACTATCTATCTGTATCGTAAAACTGGGTGGAAAAATTAGCAGGTATAATCTCTTCGGAAACAAAAGAAGTAAAACTTAACATAAAAAACCTCTATAAATACCCGTCTGGTAATCGTGGTGTTACCAGGCCAAGTTTCTATCCAACATTGGTGGTGGCCCATCCCTGCAGTTGCTGTACAATATGATGACAAATGAACAGGCTCAAACAATTCCCGGTTTGGTCCCTTAGTTCTCACGCACACTTGTGATTTGATCTTAGGGGAATCAACGCACGCAGTCAGACGGACAAATTGACAGAGGAGGGAGGCCATTTCATGACTGCATTCATTTCTCAACTGTGTTGTCGTTTTCAATCGGATAAAAAAAAAAATAATTGCGCCAGAGTCTAACTCCATAGAGCAAGCTAAAATGTAAACAAAATATGGTAAACATTTCCTTTTTTGTCCGTGGTCCCTGTAATAGTACCTGTAGGGACAATGGCTAAAATAAATTACCCGCAGTCCCTGTCGAAATGATTAGCCAACTAATAAAAATACCTACTTAGACTTCAACCTCTTTCTTTGCATACAATGAAGCTCCGATCAAATTGCCGTTAAAAAATGTTTAGTAATGTTAGTAAATAATAATTTATTTTGTTAGCAAAAAGGAGAATGTTTTTTTTACTAGGAGCTTTGGGCTAAACTAAAAATTGCTGCCCCCACGCTTGTAACCATTGTACATTGACTTATACCATCGAGCTTATTACATGTTTAAAACATCAACAAAATTCGCCCCACAGAAATCTAGATATCAGCTGTTCAAAAATTAAAAGCCCTGTGGCACTCCAAGCAGTTATCTACTAAAAAGTCAGTCTGTCCCCAGGTACCAACTAGGTTCATTACAAAGATTGATACGTAAGCAACATTTTCTTCTATGGAATCTACAAAATTCGCCCCACAGAAATCTAGATATCAGCTGTTCAAAAAATTAAGAGCCCTATGGTACTCCATGCAAAAGTTATTTACTTAAAAGCCAGTCTGTCCCCAGGTCACCAACTAGGTCTATTACAAAGATTGATACGTAAGCAACATTTTCTTCTATGGAACCAATAAAATTCGTCCCACAGAAATCTAGATATCAGCTGTTCAAAAAACTAAAAGCCCTGTGGCACTCCATGCAAAAGTTATTTACTAAAAAGCCAGTCTGTTCCCAGGTCACCAACTAGGTCTATTACAAAGATTGATACGTAAACAACATTTTCTTCTAAGGAATCAACAAAATACGCCCCACAGAAATCTAGATATCAGCTGTTCAAAAAATTAAAAGCCCTGTGGCACTCCAAGCAGTTATCTACCTAAAAGTCAGTCTGTCCCCAGGTCACAAACTATGTTCATTACAAAGATTGATACATAAGCAACATTTTCTTCTAAGGAATCAACAAAATTCGCCCCACAGAAATCTAGATATCAGCTGTTCAAAAAATAAAAGCCCTCTGGCACTCCAAGCAGTTATCTACTAAAAAGTCAGTCTGTCCCCAGGTCACCAACTAGGTTCATTACAATGATTGATACGTAAACAACATTTTCTAACGGTAATAACTGGCTGTTAAGAGGTAGGGTACAATCTAGGCATGATACTATCCATGGATTGTGCTGGATGGTTAATGCTTTACTGTATCGTGCACATGCCAAGAACCATACAATAGATATAACATGAGCACAATATGTTCCCAGCGTACGTCTGCCACTCTTCCAGGAGCAGTAATAATGACATATGGCTTCTAACCCAATATTGTCTGCATTGATGAGACATGAGTTGATGAGTCAGCAAGTGCTCATGACCTCATTTATAATTTTAACTACCTACGTAGGTATAGTTTTGACGACTTTAAAATATATATATATATATATTATATATGAGTAATTAGTTCGACTACGGGTATGCCTAGATAGGGCCCGCCTGTAATGGCGGGGATCGCCGGAGGGGGACTGGACGCAAAGGCTCTGCCGGTTTCCCAGGCCCCCTCCATGTAGGCGATGAAGGAGTGCGGCTGGGGACTTTTAGTGGGTAAACTGGGGGGTTAACCTAACCCCCTGGGAGCCCCACATACCCCTTCCGTCCCCCCAACGGAAGGGGATGCGTAGGCATTTTACCCCAGTGAAACAAAAAAAAAATAACCGGTATGCCTAGATTGTACAGTCACGAGCAATAATATGTACACATTTTCAAATTTTCTAAACTATCTGCACGTTTATCTAGACATTACAATATCAAAATGAATTCGTAATTTAGAAGAGGTTCCGTACAGTTTTGAATTAATCTTCGAATTTTCAATTTTGGATTGGCAGAACTTTAGATAACTGGTTCACAAAATGCGAAAATGTGTACATATTATTGCTCGTGACTGTACCCTACCTCTTAACAACCAGTTATTACCGTTAGAAGATGTTGCTTTTGTATCAATCTTTGTAATGAACCTAGTTGGTGACCTGGGGACAGACTGACTAGTAGATAACTGCTTGGAGTGCCACAGGGCTTTTAGTTTTTTGAACAGCTGATATCTAGATTTCTGTGAGACGAATTTTGTTGATTCCTTAGAAGAAAATGTTGTTTACGTATCAATCTTTGTAATAGACTTAGTTGGTGACCTGGGGACAGACTGGCTTTTTAGTAAATAACTTTCGCATGGAGTGCCACAGGGCTTTTAGTTTTTTGAACAGCTGATATCTAGATTTCTGTGGGACGAATTTTGTTGGTTCCATAGAAGAAAATGTTGTTTACGTATCAATCTTTGTAATAGACCTAGTTGGTGACCTGGGGACAGACTGGCTTTTTAGTAAATAACTTTTGCATGGAATGCCACAGGGCTTTTAGTTATTTGAACAGCTGATATCTAGATTTCTGTGGGACGAATTTTGTTGGTCCATAGAAGAAAATGTTGCTTATGTATCAATCTTTGTAATGAACCTAGTTGGTGACCTGGGGACAGACTGACTTTTAAGTAGATAACTGCTTGGAGTGCCACAGGACTTTTTATTTTTTTAACAGCTGATATCTAGATTTCTGTGGGACGAATTTTGTTGGTTCCATAGAAGAAAATGTTGTTTACATATCAATCTTTGTAATGAACCTATTTGGTGACCTGGGGACAGACTTTGACTTTTTAGCCCAAAAAAAACATTCTCCTTTAATCACAAAATGTTATGTTGTCATGTTAAAAAATGTTTAGTAACATTCGTTTACAAATTATTACTGAAAGCAACACAAACAGCGAGCCAATACCAGATTTAAATAATATAGCTAGTTAGCTTCTCTAACTATTGGTATAAGCTGTTAGTAAACATTTTCTGTTAGTATAGGAACACTTATAACATGTAAGTCACAGTTCCTAACAAAATGTTACAATTGAAAACATTTGTTCGTAAATGTTTTTATGTTAGAAAATGATTACAAACATTTTTCTAACTGCGATGTAGGAGCACCATTGATAAAAATACACATTGTATGAGGTAAATAAATGATGTCTGAACGTATTTTAATAAGTCGGCTAATAATTTCGACACCGGTAATTTCTTTTAACCATGGTCCCTGCAGGGACTTTCACGGGGACCACGGGAAACAAAGGAAACATTTATACTTTTTCTGTTTTGCCCAGGAACTTCCAACAATCAACATCAACCCTGCTTCTCTGGCGCTTGGTGGGGCAGTGGTACTGGGTACTACGGTGGTGATACCATTTTTGGCAAAGTACTACGCGAGCTACAAAGAAGACAACCGGTACGCGAGGTGTGAGTAATGTTTAACTTATTGCTGCGTGTCTCAGGGGTGTTTTTTGAGGTTTCTGCAGCTATCTTATTATAGTCTTTTGTGTCCGTCAACTGTTTTTCTGTAAAGCGACCCGCTACAAACTGCTTGTTCCCTAGCGCAGTATGTTTCAATACAGCCTTCAGGTTCAGAAGGTCTAACCTTCTGAAGCTAAAGGTTCTTCCTAGGGACCCCTACCTCTCTCGAAAACCCCGGTCTCTCCCTCGGGAACTTCTACCTCTCCCTTGGAAACCACTAGCTACACCTCGGAAGCCTACCTATCCCTCGGAAACCCATTAAGTCTCCCTCGAAAAAGACAATTTCCAGCTGTCACCCCGGAAGACTACTGGGAGAAATTCTTAAGGAATGATGTTAGTTAGTTATTCAGAAACCGGGGGTTACCCCCGGTTTCTGAATGACTGATCAAGTCAAAATCAACTAATCAAGTGTCAAAAGTATCATTTTCAGGAACTAACATTCATTCATAACACCAGACCAGTCATTCAGAAACCGGGGGTTAATCTGCCTTATAATACATACAAATACAAATTCATAATAAAAAATCAGTTTAAACACTTTAGTGTTGTGATTTTGCAATAACAAATTTTAAAAACAGTGGTTTTGTGACGTAATAAATCGTGGTTTATAGTTTGACCGTATTTTGTAATAAGGCCGAATGACGTTAATGATTAAATGAAAACTACTTAATCAGGGGCTTAGAGTTTATTAAACAGGACAAATTATATTTTAATCTGATATAATGTAAAGATTAAAGCAACATATTTCATTAAACTAACACAACACTTTAGTCTCCAAAACAATTTAAATCAACAAGGACCACAACCACAGCATCTTCTTCTGCAACTATACCTAGGTCTTTCAGATGGACATGTGGATTTCTTCGGTTTTGAAGCTGGTTCAGGAATTCCTGCGTCAGCTGGTATGTACTGAGTTTCCACGTGTATATAAGCTTTTTTCTTCCTTGGTGATAAATCGAAACATCCAAACGGAGGTGTATATTCAATATCCCATGTCGCATTACTTGACAGTGAACTCAATGATTCCGCTTCACAAACGCATCCAGGTTCTTTAAATGCCGGACAGCTGTCGATTACTTTATCAATAGCAGTTAAATCGTTACAATAAACATCCATGTAAGCACATTTGCAAATATCCTCTACAGCTTCAGCCAACGCTTTTCTAATGTCGGCGTCGCGTTGTTTCTTTAATTTCACCATTTTTCGTGCTTCTACCTTTGCTTGTTCTTCTGGACTACGTTTTTTGATAATTTTGAAAACCATTGGATCACAATCTACGTAAGGGTCTTCATTTGGCGCTATATCGTTCAAATCTTTTAATGGGTTTACCTGAAAATAAAACGAGAGGCTTTTACTATGTATATTCTCGTATTGATTAAAAACGTGCTACAGAAAAGCAAAAAGAATACGTGTACGATTTTGGATTTAGATTTCATTCTGTGGTAGTTATATTGACTGTAGTGTCATTTTTACACGGGCAAATAAAATTGTTTTATCTTAAACACACTACAACTACACTGAGTAAATTAGTGATATTTCTATTCAATCATTTGTTTACTTACTTGAATAGTAAAAACATCGCCTTTTCTCTGAACCCTAAGGGTAGGCTTGGGCTCCAAGGGCTCTTCGGGTTCAGAATCCCCTCCACCAATGTCCTGGCCAGGTCTATGGCCTTTCTTTTTCTTCTTCTTATCTTTTTCCATTCCGCCACGACCACATTTGAACGTCATCAGTTTAGCTACACTTTTGCCGACGGCTCCTGGTTGCCATCCTCGCCGAAACTGTAATGTATCAATTTGTTTAAGTAGACATAATCATCCATCCATCCATATCAGCCTATGGACGTCCACTGCTGGACATAGGCCTCCTCCAAAAGTTTCCACTATGCGCGGTCTTGTGCCTCCCTCATCCATCGGCTTCCCGCCGTCCTAACCAGGTCGTCGGTCCACCGTGTGAGGGGTCTCCCCACCCTGACATAATATTATTAGTAGACATAATATTCCGGAATAATTTCTAGGTTAGCAGTATTAGGCAGTACACCGGAGCGAAGCTTTAAAAAGGAGATTCAATAAATGATTTTATGATTATGAGAAATATTAACCAACAGGACTGCACAAAGTCTAAACGGATATTTTGTGCAATCCTTTTGATTTATATTTTTTCGTTTCTCCGCTCCGCTTTCATGCTCCGCTCCAGTGTACAGGTAGCTGGTGACAGCAAGATTTAAATTATGTATCTGTCTAAACAAGTAAAATGCGCGTTTATGTTGATTATGTCCACTTTCTTAAAATGACCACTTTCACTTTTAATTACGAAAATGACCTGAAAGGTGAGAAAAGTAGTCATTTTCGTAAAAAAAGGAACACAACGAATAGGTACCCGAGGAAGCACCGCGAATAGGTTCCCGAGGGAACACCGCGAATAGGTATAGGGAATGGGGGGAAAAGGTGGGAGAGAGCTAAGGATTCAAGATCCTTAGCTCTCTCCCACCTTTTCCCCCCAGGTAGAGCTTAGGCATAGCAATAAGTCTAAGTATTATACCAAAACGTTTATTAAGGAAATCGTAAATTTCTTAAAATGTCTGGACACTTAACCACAAAAATAATTACTATTTTAAGAAAGTGAACATTATCAACCTAAAGGAAAATGAGTAGTAGGGGTTAAAACCAAAAATACACTGTACGAATCAAATCACTGCTGTCCGGAAGTGCTTTAACCAAAATCATTCTTAGCATTTCACTGCCGTAACACTTTTTACTGAACGTGCCTCCACCGCCAACAGACAATCACTTCAAAGACAACAGTCCGGAAAGTCTTATTTATAAAAAGACGTATTATGCTTCAGACCATGATGGTTAAGGTAAATAATTAAACCTAATAAAGAAATATATATATAATTTGCATGATTACTTTCATTCCGGGCACATCTGTAGCGTTCCAGAGCCATCCCATAGCAGCAGGGACCGGTAGACCCGGCTTGACGTATAGACATTGTTTATGGCCAATTTGCTTTCCTAGAAAAATCAAAATGATAACACACGAGAAAATAAATTTACCTCTCTATAATCCGCGTGATGACGAAGTAAGAATACAATATGATCTCAAGGGTGTGGTAAAAACCAACTAAGGGCCTATTCGTGAATATTATCGTTACGAAATAAAAAGAAAGAAAACTTGAAATTAAACCCTGTACCAATCCGATGTGCATGTGGTGTGAGTGTTCTTTTCTAAAAGTAAGTCCAAACATGACGAAATTTAAGAATAATTTAGGAAAAAATTGTGAAAAGACAACGGCGTAGATAAACAATTTGTGAAAAGCATAGAAAAAAAGTTACGGTCAATTAATTAGAACACTCAATCCGGCGACCAGAAAAAATTACTGCACCTTGTTTCTTAGAAACATACGAACAATTTTGTTATGAAATAATTGTACAGATTTAGTGAAATATATTCCCAATTATTCAAATATTTTTGACTATTTATTTCATTTTTATAAAGGTATTTGTAATACACTCAATCCTCCTATAGCGCAGATTGAAGTATTAAAAAATCTTAAACTATGGCTTAATAATTTCTTGACTTTGATACTCTATTACACGAACACTATCCCGGATCAATTTGTGAAACACAAATCATCATAAAAAATATACTAGTTTAAGAGAAAATTAAGCAATTACTTTGTAAGAAATGTTTCGTGTGAGTGTTCCATGTTTTGGCGTACATGAATTTAACCCAAACTTGTACGTCAACCCAGACTATACCTGAAATTGTGAAAATGTTTGTACTAAATTTTAAAACGTCTTCTGAACTTGATACGGTTTATTTTAATAATTATAAACTAAATTATAATTCTTAGCTAAAAAATTGACTAGGCTGACCATGACTTACATTAAAATAAAACAGTACATTTTTGTTCTATGTCACCCTCATCCCATGCGTGTCGTAAAAACTGACTAAGGCAGTCAATTTTATAATTATTTTTCTCTTTTTTTTTTTTTTTAATAATTACATTTTTAAATATAAAAAAGATAGACCCATAAGCATCAGTCTGGTACAAGGACCAAGCTACTGGTGGTTAGGGCTCCAGATATAGGAACCTCCTTACAATACGTGCCGTGTCGAGCGAGAGTCTCATATTATTTCATATGAGTATGGTATATCGATTTCAATATTACATACACATCTACTATTTTCGAGAACAGGGTAGGGTTTCGGGTAAAAAGATTATATTGAAGAGCAACTTATTGGTGGCCAAGTAAAATGTACCATCCTTCAAGACATATTTCCGATAATTCTTAGTCATAACGACTTTATCTCATGGTCTTTTAGTTTTGCAAAACAAAGATGCATTAAATTATAAACTATATTTTATTGTAATAAAACACAAAGAGTACAGTTTTATATTTATTGAATTTATGGTCAGCCTGATCAGCTTTATAGCATAGAATTTATGATTGAGATTTACTTACTTACTAATAATTGTTAAAATAAAACCGTATCAAGTTCAGAAGACGTTTTAAAATTTAGTACAAACATTTTCACAATTTTAGGTATAGTCTGGGTTGACATACAAGTTTGGGTTAAATTCATGTACGCCAAAACATGGAACACTCACACGGAACATTTCTTAGTAAGTAATTGCTTAATTTTCTCTTAAACTAGTATATTTTTTATGATGATTTGTGTTTCACAAATTGATCCGGGATAGTGTTCGTGTAATAGAGTATCAAAGTCAAGAAATTATTAAGCCATAGTTTAAGATTTTTTAATACTTAATCTGCGCTATAGGAGGATTGAGTGTTCTACAAATACCTTTATAAAATCGAAATAAATAGTCAAAATTTGAATAATTGGGAATATATTTCACTAAATCTGTACAATTATTTCACAACAAAATTGTTCGTATGTTTCTAAGAAACAAGGTGCAGTAATTTTTTCTGGTCGCCGGATTTAGTGTTCTAATTAATTGACCGTAACTTTTTTTCTACGCTTTTCACAATTTTTTTATCTACGCCGTTGTCTTTTCACAATTTTTTTCCTAAATTATTCTTTAATTTCGTCACGTTTTGACTTACTTTTAAAGAAGAACACTCACACCACACGCACATACCAATCCGTCTGACCAGCTTGGTATTAGTAGACCAAGTATCTCTCCTTCAAGGAAGTAGGCCTGTCCCTGCAGTGGGACATTAATAGGCTGTTATGAATAAAGCTACCAAAAAGGCAAGTTAATAATTATGTGTGTGATCCTCAAATTGTATCGAGTCTGGGTGTTTTTTTGAGTTCATTTTATGTCAGTAAAAGATGTCATCCCTGGAGGGGGAGTTAAATAATCCTTTTCATCATATCAATCAGTTGACGACCACTGATACATATAAGGCTCCTTCAACCACTTTTACTTTCCACCGCCGCGACGGTGACGTAACTAAGTCGAATAATGTTAACCATGTTAGGGATCTTCCCACATTGAGTCAAGTCGCTATTCCAGAATCTTTAATAATATTTTTAAAATACAATTAATTAAACCGACTGGACATTCCGGTAATAGGACTTAAAGTTCCGGAAGGATTAAACGTTGTATAAGTAAAAAAATGGCCAGTTACCTGGATACGTATCTCCGAACGTGTAATTATATTTAGAGTTCTTCTTTTTCTTCTTCTTCTCAGCATCCTCATCGACAGCGTCACCCATTTTCCTAATTTAGTTGCCTAAATGTCGTCAAGATTAGTTTTAGTTTAGTAGTCTTAATGCGATCTAAGGCATTATACCTTAGTTCTTTTGAGGTCACCTTCGAGATGAGACAGCGAACCCTTTTGATCGAGTAACCTCAAACGCGAAATGCCAATAAGGTTAGGCTTAAAAATAGGATATGCTTTAAAAGTGTTTGGCCTAAATGAAAAATGCCGATAAAGATGCATTTTTGAAATGTGAAATTAATGTAAGTTAAACCTAAAAGTCAATGTCAGGCACATTGACTTTTTAGCCAATGCAAAAAAGCGCCATAGTTATTACAAGCAAACAAAAACAAATTAACAGAATAGTTGGACAAAAATTTTTAATGAGTTACTGAACTCATTCCTAACAAACGCCATAACAACAAAATATTTAATATGAATGAAAGAATCGCCTATCAATTTATTGTGATCAAGGGACAAATTTAAATATTGAGGCAAAAGAAGACTTAAATGAAAAGGCAACTGGAATCTTACCCCAGAAAAGGCAATTTCAAAATAAGTATGTCTCGGGCTTAATAAAATTTTGATGTGTGTTATCTGTATCTAGGTAACGAAAAAAAACACAATTTAGTTGCATACTTATAATGATGTTAGATGTTAAATATTACTTATGGGTTACAAAATAAAAATTTCACCGCTTATCTTCTTTATGTTTCTCCTGTATAGCTAATTTGTGTGTTCCGCAGCAATCTCTACCCATCAATGCGAGTAGTGCTTGCTCCTTATCACAACATCTCTTCTCAGTATCAACGTTGTACCGATTAACACAACGCATGTCATGGTCCTTTTGATATTTCATATACTCCCGGATTGCTTTCTTTAATCTTTCGTATTCTTTGGAGCAGCATACTTTACCTGCGTCACTGTAGCTGGGCGGTTGTGTAGGTTGTACAGCAGTTTTGTACATTCTCGCAAATCCATCTGGGACTGTGCACGGCCTGCCCATAACTGGGCATGGACCTAATCTGATAGGTGGTAAGCCATATGGTAGAGGTTCGGTTTCATCCTCTTCCTCTTCTTTCCTCTCACCTTCTTCTTCGTTCATCATTGTGACTGGGCATGTATTCTTGTGGCTGTATAGGGGACAGTAAGGTCGGTGCGCTTTTCTTAAAGCCTTATTTACTAATTTTGGTATGCAAGTACAGTCAAATGTTTTACAAGGCGGCGATGGTTTTGGTGGACTACATTTGCAATCCTCACCTACGTCAGTGCAAACATTAAAAACAGCTACAGGATTTTCACTTCTAGAAACTTCTGCAGAATATACATATGGGTTATTTAAACCCCTAGAGCTTGTCGCTGGTTTTGAATCAGGTATAGAACTGCTAGTTTGTGCCTTTTGACAGCCACAGCATCCGGTAGAAGCCCCAGTAGAATAAGCTGACCAGCCTGTAGTATATCCTTCAGAAGCTTCAAAACTAGTACAAGTTTTGGTTGTTGAGTTATTGCCACAAAAATCATTTTGACTCGTATTGGTAGTAGTATAGAAATTTTCAACAATGTAATCACGTCTAAACATATTGTCTTTTTTGTCCATAACTTTTAAATATTGAACAATAGTAGAAGCACTTTGTGATTTTTTTGGGGTTGCTCCTGTATCGTAATGCTTTTTATTTCTATCTTCACAAGTATCTTTAACATCTGTTTTTCCGCCGCAGCTTGAACATACTACTTTATCAGGGTTTTTGCCAGGACAAGTTTCTCTATGCCAACGGTCATCTTTACAACCACAAGTACCGCATACCTTTTTAGTGCCTGGATCTTTTTTACAGTCGTCCAGAGCACCAGCTTTTGCTTTATAGCTTTCAAGATTTCTTATATACATTTTAACTTTGTGCGCTAGTGGACAATTGGTATTACCACATGGCCCTGTTATATCTCCCATTCTAATCTTTTCAATACCATACTTCTTTTTAGTCTCATCATCATCTTTGCCTTCTTCGCATGTATATTTCCCAGCTGCTGCAGTAACTCCACAGCTCTGTAACTCAGTGCAAATTTCAATTTTCTTTGTAGCAGCATTAACAATATCTGGATCTTCTAAGGTAGTAGTCTCATAAAGAGAACCAACCATACAGAAATTAGGATCATCGCCCTCAATTCGTTTGCATTCAAACATGCTTGGTGCTCTATCAGTTCTGAAGCAAAATCTGTCCGGATCTTCGGAAACTAGCTGCTGGAATTCTGTAGTAATGGTGTTTCCAAGAGCACTTAACCTCACGATAAGACCGATCTCACCTGCTTGTCCACAACAACATTCCTGGTATAGAGTAACAATTTCTTTAAGTGCCAATGATTCATGAACTTTACAAGTATTTGAAGTTTCTTTTAAGTAATGGAAAAATCGTGTATGCCAGAACATATATCCAACGCCCACGAATAACTTATGATCCATTTCGGAAGGGTCATCATTCCATACTTCGATTTCAAGTGGAAATTTACTTAATAACGTAAGTACAGTATCAGGGTATGATGGAAACAAGAATGATTTACCAACCCTTAATGTCCTTGACCATTGTGAACGGCCGCTTTCAGTTACTTCAATTATGTCATCCACCTTTTCCACTACCGCCAGTTGTCCTTCCTTTACGATGAACTGTGTTCTAGGGCCGAACTTTAGTTTAACAATTATATTCTTGTTAGCAGAGCTGTTTTCGTTTTCTTTAACGAAGACTGTTATTTTGTCAACGAATATTTCGATCAAGTACATTTGCTCCATGACCTGCAGAGTTTAACGGTTTAGGTCAGAACACTCATGTTCATTTCTTGATTTTGATACAGTGCATTCAAATTAAGTATGCAAGTCCTTTTCAAGCTTCTACTTCATAAATTAAAAATGAAATTAGAATAGTATCACATTCACAAAATGAATCATTTCACGATATTTGAAACACGTTTTAAACCGATTGTCAATGCCAAAAGGAAAAATTGAAATCCTAAAAACGAGACAATGAAAGCATAGGTACATAAAAACTAATAGTTGTATTATGGATACTTAAACGACAGATACGATTACCTGTACATTTTAGATTTTAATTATCAAGAAAGCTAGAAATGGACATCTATCTTTTGGTATAGAGTAAGAAAATAAGTCGTGTATAAACATGGTACTTACGGAAGTTGGTGTAGGTATCCTGGTGTTTATATGAAGTTAGTCATAATTAGGGGCACTGATAATTTTATTCTGTAACCCAAAATGGTGTGTGATGTTTCTGGTAGTAATTATGCAACTGACACCCTGTTGTCACAAGGACATGTTTGAATATGGAAGCGTGGCCACCTATTTTATTATTACTGCATTGTTAGGCGTAAGTGGCCAGCTATTGTAACATGAAAAAGGTTTTAAGACCATTTTGTATTGGTTAATTTTTTTAATCGATATTCAATGCTTAATTTTTTTTATTGCATTTCATATTGCTCAAAAAATAAATAGATATAGGTATAATAAGTATGTATATTTTAAAGGTGGTACATTTTTAACGGTTTTAACGACCTCCGTGGCGTAGTAGTTAAACTTCATGACTGCTACCTCTTCGCTTGCCACAAGTTCGATATCCGCTCATCGCTATCGCAGTTTTTGTGTGCATGAACATGATTTGCCTTGGTCTATGCGATTTCTATGTCTGATTATGTATAGATATTTACAAGAAAAGTACATAAGTATACTTATATAGCCGTTTTTGAGAAATCAGGTAACAAACACAAAAAAAAACAACACAATTGAGAACCTCCTCCTTTTTATGAAGTCGGTAAAAAAGACGCGAAAATGGAGACTATTTTTTTCTATTTTGCAGTTCTCAATAATGCAGATTTTGGTGCTGACGCAATGCTGGACTTTGCACAGAAGATGTTGATCAACACAAATGGCTTCCGAGGATGTCCTCTACGACTTGCTTGCTGGACTGCTCAAAAGGAAGTCACGAACCCTCGAACAATACTCAACCAAATTATTAAGTATGTATTACTGGCATAAGAAATTATCATCACAACAGCCCATTATTGTCCCACCGTAGGGACGGATCTCCTCCCGTGACGAAAAGATACTTGGCCTACTAATACCACGCTGGACAGACGGATTAATTTATGGTTTAATTTCAAGTTTTCCTTCTATCTAGGTACGCTATCTATTCTATTTATGTGAATATTATCTTTACTAAATAAAACATTTAGTAAAGATAATATTTACGGATAGCCCATTAGCCGGTTTTTACGACACCAATGGGATGAGATGGGGTGGTGACATATTGCAATTATAGCACATTTTTTTATTAATTTGTGTTATTAAAGATGCCTGCCACTTTCAGGTACTTAATGCAAAAATAAATACGAATTATTTCTATTCCAGTGCCTGACCAAATTACTAGAGCAGTATTTTTTTGTTTAACATTGCTTTAATTTTGAAAAAGATAGGGATAGGAAAAGATTCAGAAACGAGATCTAGGAAAATAAATTGCAATCTGGTATACTTACTTAGTTTTTCTACAACCTATTGTCGTACTCCTACGGTGTAACATTGTACCTACCAGTAACATTCGGAACAAACTTTATCATCATATTATCAGCCTATAGACGTCCATTGCTTGACATAGGCCTCATCCAAACATTTCCATCCTGCGCAGTCCTACCCTCCCTTATCCATCGGTTTCGCGCCGAACAACTTTAGAGTTGAAATTAATTCGTCTTCGTTACCCTGCAAAACTAGTACTTAGTATTAAATTACAATTAATTTTTACCTATAAAGCTTAGGTATAACTAGATAAATCCGAAAAGAAGCCTAGTGGTCATGGTGCTGGACGCGAATAGTCCAGAGATGCGGGTTGGAGTCCCGCATCGAGTACCAATTTTTTCCATTGTCTTTCTTCTTTTCGGATTAGTACTTAGTATGCCTATTTACCGAACTGTATTTAAGGTGTAATCTTTGCATGTTTTCAGTAACAAGCTACTTTCCTCAATGGTGAATTCATCAGCAGTAGAAGATGCAATGATATCAGGGATGCACGGCCGCAGTTGCAGCAGCTACGGGCCTTGTCCATTACAAGAACATCATCTACCTATATTGTTAGATAATTTAGCTTTGTTGACCAATACGCCTACAGATTTTTAACAATTTATCTTATTTACGATTTAGAGGATAAACATACCTCATACTTTCTCCGTTTCGAATAATACAGCATAAACTAGTACAGTACCCGGCCTTAAATGTTACACATCGACTTTTGTAAATAGACAATCGGCCAATTCCGGCTTCATAGAGCATCATCTTGTCACAGGTCGATGTGCAATATTTACAGCCGGGTACTGTAACAAGAATAGGTCCCATCATTAAGATGGTCTCATGATTGAAATCAATCCAAGAAAAAAGGATCATTTGTAGTCCCTAGGTGTCTCACAGGCTGTGACGAAACTATCCTGTTCTTTTAAAACTATAAAAATAAACAAGAAAACAATATTTGGATATTTGAAAATCTTTTTATTTTTCTGAGGTAAGGTAAATGCACCAGTGGATGACTCTATAAGGAAGAATTTTACACATTTTTGCACAAATCTCCTTAATTATCAATTTTATCGACTTCTAACAAACGCGAATGCATGAACTGGTTCTTCATCCATGATATACGAATAAAACATTGTATAATAATATTTCTATTATTGAGCTATTTCAGTTTTTCACAACCTCTGAAATTGTACTAGTGGATGACAGACAAAATCTTGAATGCCCCAATGTATGACAATGAAAAAACAAAATCGGTGACCCAGTATATGACAGGATGTTTTAGGGATTTCCATAGGTATCTAACCAGTTATAGAGCAATGTATAAATAGGCCAACTATTGGAGATCGTCGTGGGTGGCAACCTACAGTCATGTGGGTGAAGAGTATGAGGAATTTTGATCCATCATCAAGTAGCTTGTAGGTCTCATGCGCCATTCGATTGGGTGTTTACCTTTTACTTTGTACAACAAAGTAATATGTGGGATATCATACTTCTTTGCTACCGCAGCCACAGACATACCCTTCGATACCTCGACTAATGCCCCTAACACGTCGTCCAGACTATATTTATACGTCCTTGGAGGCATATTTGTAAAGCAAAATATCTGAAACCAATGTATAACACTGTAGTCTTGACCCAATGAATGACACCTGTCATACATTGGTACTCCATAGAAAACCAGTCGATGACACCCCCTGTCAGGCACTACTCAATCATCAAATAAAAGTTTTTTGTTTACAGGGCAATTAAAATATAATGTTCTACTTCATTATAATTCAATAATAATGATGTTTTAAAAAATATTAATTTGAACTAGAGAATGACATAGGTGTCATCCACTACTAAACACATATAAGATTACCCAGTGAATGACACCCCTCTAAAATACTAAATTATTGAATAAAATCAATTTAAAACCGTTTATATTTGTCATTTGTTTAATTATGTAACAATTTCAATAATCACTAACGTATATAACATACAATCCTGGCTATAACATGCACTTTCACTAAACAGTTCCTTAACAAATCAGATAAGTATCGCGATGCACGTCTTACTTAAAGCACTCGCACTCTAAAACTAATTCATAATTACAAAAATAATGATCCCATCGATGCCAAATTTTGCAAAAATATCTTAGATAGTACTAGTAGTCTATTTAATTAATTTTTTTAGTAATATTATTATTTGTTGCCTTATTATTTTATGTTAACTGCAAAAAAGTCATTCATTGGGTACCTGTCAGCCACTGGTGCTTTTACCTTAATGATATACAACTAAAATTACATTAATATTGTTATATTCCTATGTTGATTGTTGATAAGTTATAATTATACAATGATATTTACAATTTAAGCACTGATAAATTATTGAAATAAAAAATATATATGTAAGTAAAAAGAACATAAAGTTTTATATAGCTATTATGTTTTTATAAAAATATATATAATATTTTCATTGATGTTTAAACTGATTGAACCCTACACCTATCCCAATCTTAACTCCAAAACTATGCACATTAAATCGATTATTGTTTGTTATCTGAATCGATAAATCTCCCAATAGATTTCAGACACCCAACCCTAAACTACAACTGTCAAAAGTCACCTATTATAGTGATCAGAGTATAAATGTAAAAATATCTATAGAGAATTTGACTGGACGCCATGACGAGAGGTTGAGCTGTCATTTATATATTTTTTACAAATTGATTTTTCGAAGATTTTGTGATGCAGAAGAGATGCAGTTTTGTTTTGCAAGTTCGTCGTCAGTAAATTAATATGAATAAATATGCAAGTGATTGGTGAATAGCTGGTGGCATTGTGGTCCTGCTGTTCCTGTCTCCATTTTACGCGTTCCCGTCAAGTTCTCAAGAAAGACAATGAAAAGTGAAGCATCGACTTTTTAATGTTATTTTTTATGTTACTTTTATACTTACTTTTACTTATACTGAATGTAATATCTCTCACTTGACACTGGCAAAATATGTAACTATGTTCATGAGGCCATTAATAAATAAATACAATACAAAAATATCTATACATATAAAGTACAAAGCAGGTTTGTATGGATCGTCAAGTTCGAGTCAAAACTCTGCACAGGAATGCTGGCGATACCAATGTGTTAAGTGCAAAGATCTGTACATGGGAGACCCTAGGAGGGGTGGTTCCCCTTTACCCCTTAGGTTCACGACATGATTTTATCTATGTTAAGCAAAGAAGTCTAATTAACAAACGTAGCGAAAAGGTTGAAAAGAGTGAAAAGTTTTACAATAACTTCTATCTGCAAATTTATTATGAGATTCTTCAGATAAATATAATCGCCTTCAGTATAATATACACACAAGAAAAACCATAAATTTAATGATTATTTCAAAACTTAATAAGTAGGTAATTATTTTATACATTTTCCACACTTAAAAATAAAGCTATTTCGCGGTTACACACTTGTTGATTTTTTATTACAAGAACGCCATTGCTAAGCTAAATCAGTCTGTTCAAGTTCTTTATAATAATATGTAGTATAATACATACGACACAGAAAAATGAGTTTCAACATATTATTTTTAATATATTTTTATTTGCTCTTCAAATTGTTGGACGATGGCCAAATGCCGAAATTGTTTATAAGCCGTCTCACTTCCTCGTTTCATAAAACATTTTGATTCATCAGAATTAAACCTGTTTCTTCTACTTTACCATAGACTACCGTAGTTTTTTTAAGAGTAGGTATCCCAAACGGACAATAAGCGTGATTGGCGTGTCGGATTCAAACTAAAACCACACGGTATTCTTCCCTGTTGTTATGGGTCAGAGGCTCCAAAGGTCTTGGAAAGATAATCCAAAATACCTCTTCATCTTCTATCATTTTATCAAAACGAAAAGGAATCGTCACCGTATCAACTCGAGATGTTCAGTATAATTTGTATGAAACTCCTCACTAAAACGCAGACTAATCGGAACCGTAACGTAATCGCATCGCCCCTGTTTGACACTGAGGAGAAAGGAGAGGCGGTGCCGATCCCTTTACGTTTTGATATGTGTGCTACGACCCTAAGCCTGTAGATTTGGAAATACTTCTTTTTGCAATTCTTTCACCTATGAACTTTATCCTACAGAGCTGAACTTTTTCTAGATACTTTTTAAAGAATATTTATTTAGGTGCTGCCTAGGATCCTTGCTAAAAGATCTTGGCTATCCTGTTCTGTTCTCATTAGCCTAGCGGTTTTCCCAACATCAAAGTCTACTCTCATTGTAGGCTCTTAGTTAATAAGATTTCCCTTAATAACGTATACTTAATTCGTAAATATTATTCTCTATTATTGGTTTAATAGCAGTGGAGTGATCTTATCTCTTTCTAGCCTCATGGAATAGTCTAAGGCGGAATATCCTAGGACATCCTTCTTGTGAACTTCTATGCCTTCATTTATTAAATATTCTGCAGCAGAAGGGCTGTTACTCATCACCGCCTGAAAGAAGAATAGATGAATAGTTTAATTAATACAAATATCCTTTTACACCTATTGTAAATGCGACAACTAGTTATATCTACACTTAAATGATAAAAATACTGAACATTTTTTTCTGAAGTATTTGCACTCAATACGCTAAGAAGAAGCTAAGGGTAAATTTGCGGTCCATTAAATTACCCGAGTTTGAGAAAGTAAAAAAGTATTCGCAGAAATAAACAAGCATACCTGCGTCATTGATTTACTAGCGCCTCTAAGTCTATTGAGCGCTCGGATCCTGTGCTTCTTTCATTCAGCAGTAATCGAATACCCAATCTGCGTTTTTGGGTCTGCGGTCGCCATTCCAGAACCTTTCCCAATGATTCTATTAATCTAAAAATGGAGGAATTTATCTTACTGTATGCAAAGGAGTCTGATTAAGATCATCCTGGATATCAAACGATGCGCCTGCCTTCTTCAACCCTTCAAGCTGAATGACGTTGTCAGTTCTGACAGCTGCAATAATTATTTCTGTACAAGATTGCATGTCAGCATTCGCCAGATGAGCACCACATTTTAGAAGAAGCTCCATTATATCTTCGTCTTCTCGCAGTACGGCGAACATAAGCGGACTTTCGCCACTCCTGGTTAATATAAAAAAACGAATTAATAGTAAATTAAATATGCCCAGATGGCGCGACGTTCGCTTCCTGGAGATTTTGTGCTAAGTATTCACAAATTATTTTTCTGTGTTTGAATGTTCTATGTGTTCGTAGTTCGTAGCGCACATATCAAAACGGAAAGGGATCGTCACCTTATCAACTCATGACATTCAGTTTTATTTGTGTGTGTGCTAACTCCTTACTGAAACGCACACTATTTGGAATCGTAACGTAATCGCATCGCCACTGTTAGACACTGAGGAGAAAGGCGAGGCGGTGCCGATCCCTTTACGTTTTGATATGTTTGCTACGACTCTAAGCCTGTAGATTTGGAAATACTTCTTTACTAACGTTAGCTCTTATTTAGAAAATAACTTGACACCAAAACAGTCACCTACCTGACTAAACCATATTTCAGGCTAATTGTTTGGTATACGTAGGCCAACTTTCACCGAATACATTAAAAAGGCTCGTCCCATTAAAAAGACGTATATGGGGTGAATAGATAGGTAGACACGATAATTATTATTTCTGCGATCCAAAAATTATTAACCAAAACTTGGATATTCTGCTAAGATGGATAAATGTATTTGATAGTATTACTAATATCTCGGGATGAGGAGCATTTTAAAATAATTAATATAATATGTAATAAATTGCAATATTTGGAGGACTGCCTCCTCCAGTGGACGTTAATTGGCTGAGATGATGATGAGTAGCCTTTTTAGCAGACATTTTACAGACATGAAATTAACGAACTCTATGCAAATCCAGATAGCTCAAACAGTTAGTTTCAAAACTCTTGGGATTCAATTCAGCAAACCCCTTGATCAATTGTCAACTAAGTACTACTTACTACTGCAAAAGTTAAAGAATAAGTATATTTAACATAAACTTACTTAGTTTTAACATGTACATTAGCACCAGCTTTGAGCAAATATTCGACTATGTTGCTATCAGCGTGTAGAACAGCTTCGTGTAGCGGAGTCTTCCCTTCACAATCTATTGAGTTCACGTCGGCGCCCATTGCTGGAAGTTAAGTTAGGAAAATGATATTAAATTAAATGGAAAACTGTATATAAACGTGAATAACAACAATGCAACAGGGAGTAACCATAAATATTTACGAAGTAAAAAGAAGGAAAACTTGAAATTAAACTCTATACCAATCCGTCTGGCCAGCGTGGCATTAGTAAGCTAAATATCCCTCCGTCACAGGAGGAGGCCCGTCCCTGCAGTGGGACATTAATGGGCTGTTATGATGAACAACAATGCGGCAAATGGCGGATAACAGCTAGTGTTGCTGGATGTCGCTGATGTTAAATGCCGCTGATTTTGAGTTATAATTCTCGTTCCTACAGAACCTTATCCCTGCAGTTTGACATTTATGACCTGTTAAGATAAAGATACTCCGTGTTGTGACGAAGTAAGAATACAATAAGTCACCCTATCTCATCCTATTGGTGTCGTAAAAACCGACTAAGGGACTAACCGTAGGTAAATATTATCTTTACGAAGTAAAAAGTAGGAAAACTTGAAATTAAACCCTATACCAATCCGTCTGGCCAGCCTGGTATTAGTAGGCTAAGTATCCCTCCGTCACGGGAGGAGGCCCGTCCCTGCAGTGGGACATTAATGGGCTGTAATGATATGATGAGATATAAAAACTAACCAATAAGTTTCTTGACTGCCGGCTCATCACATTGCCTGATAGCATAAAGCAGCAGTGATGAAAACACATTGTCGGTAACTTCCTCGAGCTCCTTCGTCGACTGGATATTCAAACTTGTACTCAAAGCTTCTTTCAGAATATTGTCCTGTAATGACACAAATAATTAAATGCGAAAATATGTCAGCATTATGCAATGTCGGCTAGTCTTTTGGCGACCAAAACATAGTCAGCTACAGTCAGGATTCCCAGCCGAGAAATCCAAGTGGGTAGTTAGGTACAATTAGGTACAGTATGAGGACATTGATAATATGATTGGTTTTTAAAGAAAGACAGACAACAATGAGGAAGCGAGAAAGTGAGATTATAATTTATTGATGATTTTGAAATTGTATATTATGACGTTAACAATAAGTGCTATATTTTGTTGCACTGCAATGACTTTTTATCGAAGTGCAATGTTTCCGTCACCAGTGTCACATAGTAAGACATGATGAAACATACAATGTCAAATAGAAGTAAGTAGGGATTAAATCTTTTATAATTTCAACCTTATGCCGAACGCCATAAGATACATTTTAATGTGATAGTTTTCAAAACTTATGCTAAAATTATTCAGCTATTTTCGGTAATCGGATGTACTTTTCTTACTCATTGATTTGCTGTCTTTCTTTAAAAGCCAATCACATTATCAATGTCCCCATACTGTACAGTTCAGTTTAGAATTGACGTCTAAGATCTAAGAAGGTTATGTACTCTTTATTATTATTTTTCGTGATGTTTTAATGAAAAAATAATTCCATAAAATTGTCCAGTTTAGTACGGTCAGAATATATAAGGTAAAGAATATAAAGAAATCTAACCCCTTTAGCGAGCTGTTATATTCTTAAAGGGGGTTAGATTTTTTTGTAGCTGACTGTACCTATATTTGAGAGAATTGTTTTTGCATGATTTTTTTTCTCTAAAATCTGTTTAATAAAAAAAATGTAAAAAAGTAATTACGTGTATTTTCATCGAAGCCAAGTTGGTTAACTCCCCTCTGATATTGGACTCCATCATCTGAAATGTAATATAAAATAGTTACAAACACACGATAACATTATTTTTATGTAAGTAAATAATAAAAATACTATCCTACTTATAGAAATACATAAATCCATGTAAAGTGTAGTCAGAGAATCAGGCAGGAAAGCGGTAGCTATACTTAGATGAAATTATTAATTCTCTACACCAAATCCTTTTAACTAAGTAATGCGTAAGTTGTTTTTGTTTTTTGTTTTATTGTTTTTTTTTTTAAAGGGGGATAGGAAATAGGCATCACGCCCTGTGTCGCGGGGACCTTTTACAAACATCAATTAACGGACACAAAGAACACCCAGACCTACTAGATCTAGGTCTAGGATCTCACAAATTATTGTCCTGCGTGGGTATCGAACCCACAACCTCTTGCACGGCAGCCGCTTGCGCTACCGTCGCGCCACCGAGGTCGTTGTGAAACTTTTATAACTTGAGAGACTTGACAAGAAAACGGTTAAGATCATAATTTAAAACTAAACATCGTTTTTCTTGTAACAGTCCTCAGACGCATATCTAAAGCAGCAGATTAGTCGAAGCATGAAACCGACTGCTAAATATTATAATCTGGAGCTCCAAATAGGTAAGAACTGATATAAAGCATAACTTACTTCTGTTTTCTCTTTATAACTTAATTCCTTCTTTGTGAGAACGTAGGACAACTTTGTGAGAGCCGCTTCAGGGGTCATGTCAAAACCAGATATAACTCCCGCTTTTATTATAGCCTGTTAAACAAAGAAGTAAAAGAATTAAGTATATTATAGGTACTGCTTTATAAAACAAAACATAAACAATGATCAGGACAAAAAAGTTATGGCTGACTTTGTGAAGTTATTTAAGTTTTACCATACATCGCCTCTTTAAATAGAGTCCAGGAAAAATCCTGGACTCTATTTTAAGATAGACAACATTTACTGATGTGTTAAGTTATATCTTAGTTATAACTTTTTTATAGTCAACTCCAACATTAAGCATCGCGCCTTATGTTCCGGGACTTTTACAAATCCTCCGCGACCACGGCCCTTGCAAGTCGGCCTAAACGTCGGAGAAAAACCTAGGTATTTATGTTACTAGTATCTAGGCTAATTAATACACACATCAAAAAAGTCTAAGCAACATGCATGATATTACAAATTTACCATTTATATTAATTAATTTCTAAGTATTTACTCACTCAAAGTGTATAGGTAAGTAAACTTTTTTGTTATTGATGACATACTGGCTGGTTGTAAAAAAAAAATTTCGATTATGTTTTGTTTTTTTTCATAAAATTCAAATGACTGCGAATTTGTTTGAATTTGAGTGCATGTTAATTGCTACGTTTTAGTCTTGATTTTATAATTTTACCAACCATTTAAATACAGTTGGCGGCAAAATTGAATTGTTAGATATTCTTTACGTCATGGAGCGACGTCATTTGACGGCAGATGAAATGCAAAGAGCTGTAGGGATGTTGCAAGCGGGAAGTAATCAATCTCAGGTATCTCGACATTTTGGTATTCATAGAAGTGTTATTTGTCGTCTTTGGCAGCGCTACAATAATACAGGGGAACCCGCTGAACAGCATCCAGGCCGTAAAAGGAGTACAACCACTCGGCAAGACCGGTACATACAACTGACTGCAAGACGCCAGCCGATGTTAACCGCTCGAGAGATAAGTTTGAGGCTACAAAATTCAAGTGGTGTTGATGTAAGTCCCCAAACTGTGCGAAATCGACTGCATGAGTACGGCCTACGAGCTCGACGCCCTATCAGGTGCCCACCGATACGTCACGGGAATCGCGCTCGTCGAAATGAATGGTGTAGAGAACGCATAACATGGACCCAGGAACAATGGGATAAAATTATGTTTTCCGATGAGTCGCGATTCGGGTTTAGGCCTGATACAAGAAGGGTGCGAGTGTACCGTCGACCCGGAAATACTGAAAGACTCAGGTGCGTTCAGGAAGTTCATCCATACAGCGGCTCAACAGTTATGGTATGGGCGGGTATTATGAAGAACAGGCGAACTGAGCTCGTTTTTGTAAATGGAAACATGAACGCTGAAAATTACGTTGAGGATATTCTCAGACCTTATGTCCATCCATTTGCACAAACCTTTGGCTCCGATTTTACGTTAATGCATGACAATGCGCGTTCACATACAGCTCGGCGAACCAGTGAATACTTGGCAACGGAGAACATCCAGGTATTGCCCTGGCCTGCACAATCGCCAGACCTCAACCCCATCGAGCACGCATGGGACATGCTCCAGAGACGTGTTTTGAAGGACTTGGACGGAGTGACAACAACCCAACAGCTGAAGGATTTGCTACAATTCCATTGGGAGCGAATACCGCAAGATGACATAAACAGTCTCATTAATTCAATGAATAATCGTTGCCGACAAGTTCTGAATAGCAGAGGAGGCCATACTTTGTATTAAATTGTCCTATTCTTTCACAATAAATTCATTTTCTTAAGAAATTTCAATTTGTAAAAAAAAAGTTTAGTTTCTTATGTACCTGTATATTCTAATATTGTTAATTTCTGTTATTAAAAGAACTTATAAAGAAAACAGCTGTTATTTTTACATCATAGAACCCTAAAAATATTATTTTAAAAATAAAATACAACGTTATAATTAAAATAAATGGTAAAATAAATTAATATAAATGGTAAATTTGTAATATCATGCATGTTGCTTAGACTTTTTTGATGTGTGTATATACTGCGAGTACCCCGACCCGAAAAAATAGTATTATGTATACAAATCGCGATAATTTAAAATCTATTTTTACAAATTTGTTCAATGAACACAAAGAACATCCCGGCAATATTTAACTATTCATAACAGCCCATTAACGTCCTCCCATGACGGAGGGATACTAATTAGTTATTTAACTATAAAAATTAGAGAATATTTTTAGCACATTTATCTACATTATCTTACAATTTTATTAAGGGTTATCAACTTTCATTAACCGAAAGGTCATCATTTAGGAAACTATAGATGGGAGCAACATACGATAGCACTATTTATTGCATCATAACTACTGTTACTAAGGAACACAATACGTCAATACTAAGCGCATTTAAGGCGCGGCTCTTACGTAGGTTACATTTACTCATCTCAATTTTGGTATATTTACTCTTACATGAGTTAAACATTATAATATAAAAGATTGGACAAGTATCTTTGAGATTGGGCAAACATAAGTAAAGTTGTAGAAAGGAGTTTAGGTAATGGGACTTTGGGCAAGCATAAGGGAGACTGGGTAAACATAAGGACGATAGGGTCCGAAAATGATAGTTATATATTAATAGCTGACCCGTGTCCACTTCGTGAGGCGGCGAATAAAACGCGTCCCTTTTTTAATTAAACATATTTCATTACTGCTCCACTCCAATTAGTCATGGCGTGATACTATATAACCTATGACACTCCCCGATAAATGGACTATTTAACACAGAAAGAATTCTTAAAATTGGTTCAGTACACCCAGAGATTACCCCCTACAGCGTCACAAACACACAAACTTTACCTCTTTATAATATTAGTATAGAAGTATAGACTAGAATAGATGGAAGTTTCTATAGAAACGCTATACCAAAACTCTTGGTCTCAGAATGATAAAAAATGGTTCCCTACAATCACGCCCAGGAGTCTTATAGACAGCTTCTTGCTCTCCTTATTTAAAAACTTTGCCTTAAGAGGTATCACGCAGCGTTATTTTTTTATCTAAGTGCAAAGACCGATAGTTCAATATTGTTTACGGTGTTGACCTAATTACATTTACGACATAAGAAATAAGTTCTTTATTTATCTAAATTGAAACTGCTCTGGCTACGTACCTATGGCTAGTTATGCACCAGAATTAAATTTAGCGTGCATGAACCTGATTGTTTGCATGCAATGGTACGAATATCTTCTATCTTTTATTATACATTATCATAGATGAACTCTGTGTGGTGACGGAGTAAGAATATGTCACCACCCCATCTCATCCCATGGGTGTCGTAAAAACCGTCTAAGGGACTATCCGTCAATATTATCTTTACGAAATAAAAAGAAGGAAAACTTGAAATTAAACCCTACACCAATCTGTCTGGCCAGCGTGGTATTAGAAGGCCAAGTATCCTTCCGTCACGGGAGGAGGCCCGTACCTGCAGTGGGACATTAATAGGCTGTTATAATAACGATGTAATAATTATCATAGATAGACGACATAAAATGTTTATCCGTTATTTAGAACCCATAGCTGAAGCTCAGCTTAGCCTGGGACTAGATGGCATTGTGTTAAGAATATATAATATTATATTCATATTTATCTACAGAAGAAAGTAGAACTTACTTGTCCAGTCGCATACAGATTAGCTACAGCTCCAGTCGCACATTGAGTGATATTCACTATGATAACGCAACGTTTCACAGCATCTTCCAATATCGACACTATGTCTGGTCGACTAGCTGGTATGTTGCCTGCTCCGTAAGTTTCTATCACCAAACCTAAACAAAATAATTTTTACAATAAGTAGTAACACTTGAAACGAAGAGGGTGTATAACGAATGAAAGTAGGTTTATTTGTACAAAGCTTTGTTTGTTCATGGCGTTTATTAGTATTTGCTTATCCTCAAGGAAACAAGGTTACAAATAATCTATGTAAATATAAATTCAACCTGATTTATGCTCAAAAAGTCATGGAAAATTGGATATTCCAGATGAGTTTCAACTAGAAAAGCGGTGGTGGAAATTTGAACGATATCATATTCCACACATAATTGCAACACTAGGTTCTAACTAGGCGTGAGCGTTGCGACGTGAAACCGTTTACGAGAACCGTTTTATGTTCTGCGACGATGAAACAGTTTTATACAGATTCCCAAAGTAGTTATCGTTGCAAAACCAGTCTTCAATCAAATACGTTCTCCGTTTTCAAAACAGTCTTCGTTATCTAACCAGTCCTTTAAAACGTCATGCAACTTTTTACTTTATTCTTAAGAAAATAAAGCTCAGGATGCAATAATTCAAAAATGACAATCGGTTCGTGACGTTGCCGTCGCGCGCCGCCCGTCTCAACTTCGTTTTCATTAACAGTTCTAAACATTAAAAAGTGAGCCTTAACATTAACCAAATACAGTCGAAAAAAATATTCATGCTACGTGAAACCGTTTTATGTTCTGCGACGATGAAACAGTTTTATACAGATTCCCAAAGTAGTTATCGTTGCAAAACCAGTCTTCAATCAAATACGTTCTCCGTTTTCAAAACAGTCTTCGTTATCTAACCAGTCTTCTAAAACGTCATGCAACTTTTTACTTTACACTTAAGAAAATAAAGCTCAGGATGCAATAATTCAAAAATGACAATCGTTCGTCGTCTTTGTTGCGTTTCGTTATCTTAAACCAGTTGCAACGAGAACCGTTTTTTGCAACCGTTTTCATCGTCGCGAAAACGGCTTCGTTTTGTTCGTTAAAAATGCGACGACGACCCACCACTAGTTCTAACACACTTTGTTTTATTTAAATTTAAAGATAGGACATGCTTAATGAAAGACCCTGTATAATCTTGGAGGGAATTTCCGGCACAATCAATTTGGCATGGTGCGTCTATCATAATAACTTCTAAAAAAAATTGCTTGCCTAACTCGTGATTATTCATTTCAACGACTTACCTTCGATAGGAGGCTGACATGCTGACCTAACAGCTTCTGTACTAATACTCGGGAATATTCTCAGCAATCCAACGTGCCTTGACATCTCAGCATGAAGTCGGAACCTCTTAATGACGGTGGGCTTGAAAATGGCTGCCTTATTGACCTCCATGTCGAGACCGACCTTCACTATTGGTTCGGCATTAGGAGAGTTGAAGGCGAATAGGTTGTTCACTGAGATCTTGCGGGTTCTAAAAGAAGACATTACAATGTTGATATAAATAAATTATCGTTATGGTCGCTTGATTTCCCTTCTCCAGTGATGGAAGGAAAGTTGGCCTACAATTACACAGCTGACGTCAAGTTTTACACCTTTAGTTTTGGTAGATATAATATGTGAGAAATTTCGCTTAAGTAGTCACCGTTTACGACATCGTTGGTAAGAGGTGGGGTGGTGACATTATTTATTCTTACTCTGTGAATGATCAGATCATGATAATAGGGTATTAGAGATATCGATAAGTCCAGAAGTCGAAAGCCAGTAACAGAAGTTATAAAAAAGATGTGGACCCAAGTAACGTTGGCTTAACAGATGATGAATGGTTTTATGTTAAGTTCTTATTGTGTTTCCACAAGCTTTTCCTCAGACTACATGTCGATACAGCGAAAACAAACTTGGGTCAAAGACATTCCACGCAAGGACATTCAGCTTTTTTTTTTTCAAATATTTTTCACTATATTATTTGTATGTGTTAATTCTTTATCTGTAGTTGTGCCTAATAAATAAATAAATAATTGGATAAGTTATAGCAATATTAACTCATAATCAAAAATCCTGTTAAAAGATTTGCAATAAAATATTAAAATTCAATTGAGTCCCACATGAATAAACTTGGACTCAATTCCATTAGTTTCAAGGTCCTGTCAATTGAAACATAGGGAACAGAATACGAGGGGTCTGAACTAGAAACAACAAATTATGTACCTATCAATATAGGAGGATTGTATTTTAAAGGAAACAAGATAAAATATGAATTCAAAATAAATAAAACCATTCTGTCGGAACTGTGATGCTTATAATACCTAATACTATTACATTGTTGTTGTAACTCAAATAGTATTTGTCCATCCACTTTATTTTTTTTTGATAATCAAGTTATTGAGAAAATAGACACAACTAGAACTTTTGTATGGAAAAAACAGTAGGTACCCAACTCCACTCATATGAAGTACTGTAAATAGTATGATAAAAGGATACAAACCGATTACCACGAAATAGTTTTCCATAGAAGAATATCGTAACTTCAGGTATATTCATTCCTCCGGCAATTATCAACGAAGACACGAAGTTATGCACTCCATCACTCCTCGGCACAAATATTGGGATCTGTGCAAGATTAGTTTAATGTTCATTTGATGCCTCAATAATAATGGAAGGCATATCCGGCGGCCCAATGGCGTTCTCATCTATTCCTCAAAATATGAAGCTTGCTTATCTTACGGCATTCTACTTCTAGAGTCGATCTATCTACTTTGAGAGTTCAGATAAAATCACCCTTTCCCAATCATCAATCATAGGAACACAAAGTGAATACAGGGCACCTAACATCGGAACCGATTTCTCTGCTGCTGCATCACTATTGGTGATAAACGGGAATTAAAATGACATTCCATTTATAATTCTATCCAAGAAAACAATAGCTCTAATGCTGAACATGAAAGTAGGTGTGTGCGCCAAAAATCCCAGGAAATTACTTAAATTGTACTGTGTAATAATTTGTCTGAGTCTCAATTCCTTTACTTAGCCGACTTAATCTATACGATGAATGGCTTCTAAATAAATGAGATATTAAAAAAAATCCTTTACTTTTAATTTATTTGAATATTGGTTTTAATCAGGTCACCCTGGGAGGTGACCCGATTTGTACAGGAAAAGTCTTTTAAAGATAAAAAAAAACTACGTACCTGTGATCCGGTGAGCACAACACTTTTGCCAATATTTTCAAACATGAAAGATAGGGCTGAGGCTGTGTAGCAAAGAGTATCTGTACCGTGGAGTATCACAAATCCATCGTATTGCTCGTAATTATTCTACAAATAAAGATTTAAAACGTTACATTATACTTATATAATACATGAATAAGCCCATTAAGCTCTACCGACGCGTGTTGTTCACGCGTCCTTAGTAGTCCTTAGCTTAGAGTATCCCATATTTATATTAATTAAGCTCTAATTAAGGTGTAAATCTGCCTTAATCGAAAAGGATTTTATTAGTGTTCTAAACAACAGCACTAGAATCGCGCTCTTTACTTTATAGACATTTAATGTTGCAATTGATATTTTATGCTAATTTTATCAAAAGTATTAATTATTGATCAGTTTTATGTATAATTTATTTAAAATAATCATAAAATAAATATTAAAACTAACAATATACCAACACTTATATCTTTAGCAATTTTAATCCATTCCGCTTCAGTCATGTCCGATGAATCAAGTAGTGGATAATACTCTTGTATTTCGTAAAGTATCCTGAAGTTTACGTCATCGGTCCCTGTACCAACAAACATACGAAATGTTAACTTCGGGGCAGGACAGAATCAATATTTGGGAACACGGAAACTTGTCACGCGCTACGGGAAATGGAAAATTACTTCGAAAATCTTTCATAATTTCGTTTGTGTATTAACTGTTACCTACATTTCATTACTTTAGAGTTTAAAGTAAGTACAAGGTATAAAATAAATTTGAGTTTTTAGAAAATTATTAAGGCAGTATACGAACATTAAGATTTGCACTGGTTTGGGTTTTTATTTAGATGTAATAATGTATAAAAAACGTTTTTTTAATTAACGTAACTATAACTCACAAACTCACAGAATCAAAATTAAATATAGGTCACAAAAGATTCCTTAGTATTCAACAATTGCGTGATGCTTTATTGCTCTATAAATGCCTATTTGCATTTATGTCTTCAATTGTCAGCCATTAAATTGGTTGCAGGTTCCAAAACATTTTAACTTTTCGAATTAAATTTACTAACTCATTCGTTACTCGTCAGATTTCTTTACTACTTTCGTTCACAAGTTCAGGCTTCATAGTATTTGAAAACTTTTTTCCAATTGACAAACTACTCCAAGGTAACTAAGGGTACAAAAGCATATAGGCCTGTTGACTAACCGAGCATCATTTACCACCTGTGTACAGGGTGAGAACATTGTTTATAAATTCTATATCTATCACACTTACTTGGTAAAACAAAGAATCGTTCGGAACTAGGATCCCTCTTCAACATTTTCTCATAGTAGGATTGATCGTGAAGCTGTGGATATTTAAGTACCGACGGTTTGAACATATCTTTTCCCGGACATAAACCTGGAAGACAAACATTTCATACATTAATTTCAATCAATCTAAGGCCCTGCGCAGACGGCACACTTTTTGTGCAATTGAGTCTGCGGCGCACAAAAAGTCTGCCATAAATGGCATATGTTTGAGGCTTTTGTGCGCCAGACTTTTTGAGCGTCATGTGCGTTACTGCTTATAATTGGTTCTATTTTCACAGTCTAAAAAGTGCGTCACGGATAGTCTGTTGTCTGCGCAGGGCCTAAATGGTAATATGGCAGTAGCGGTAAGTGCCTTCCTGTACGAGGCCGCAATTTCAAATCCCACGTAGGACTTCTTCTTTGTATAATGCGCAATTAATAACCGTCCTAAGTACTTATTCTTGAGCGTTGATGTTTACTGTGCCCGTTAAATTGACAAGACGCAGATTTTAATTTTTTTTGGATTAACTTTAACGACTCTAGGCTTTGTAGCGGTAATTTCAATTTAAATTAAACTTCGTAACCTATTGCGATTTGTAGTTTAACAAACAACCCAATATTGTCCTACTATAGAGACAGGCCTTCTCAAGTAACGACGGAAAACTTGGCCTACTAATACCGTGCTGGTTGGAAGTTTTCCTTTTTTTGTTTTCCTAGAGAAATAGATGTTTATATCCCTTGGGGATATTCCCTGCCGGCTATTTATAATTAAGCTTCATAAAACCTATTGCGATTTGTAGTTTAACAAACAGCCCACTATTGTCCCACTGTAGAGACAGGCCAAGTAACGAAGGAAAACTTGGCCCACTAATAGCGTGCTGGTTGAAAGTTTTCCTTTTCTGTTTTCGTAGAGAAATAACAACTCCCTTGGGGTTATTCCCTGCCGGCTATTGCGACAGCTCAGGGCTTAGATAAGGCGGTGATATCTATACTGACTAAGTCACCACACATAGAGTCAATTTAACCTGAATACTATGCTCTCGTTGACATAAATCACACGATAATTAATATATAATGTTGTTTAAATAGAGACGTTACAAAATATTTACTTTAAACATTAACCACGTGGATGGTTCTATGTATATTGCGTGACTTTACATAAGAATTATATTAATTTTATGTAATACCATTATCTAATATCAAAGATAAATGTCAAAATCAAAGTCAAATGACTTGAAATCTAACACTTGTAAAGTAAAAATATCTGCCAAATTAAGTATTACTACTTTTGCTGACGACTATTAGTAGAGATCCGATATCAAAGCCCGATTTACAGTTAAGTACGAAGTAGCCCCCTCTCTCGCGTCTCGCGATGTGTAAATCGGGCTTAACTCGCCAAAAAATAGGATGGAGATCTATTTAAACCAACTTAATCAACAACTTACTACCGACTGTAGCTGTGGCCAAAAAATCGAGCTGCTCTTTCCAAACATAATAATTTTACTTTGTTAGTTTTCACCAGTTATTATAAAATAAGATTTTTATTTTTCCTTCACAATACAAACTTACATCTAGAGGATTATAATATGACAAATTTTAATGTAACATTAGTGTTTGTGAAGTATTATCGTATTTACTTCATTCTTTTTAATTGTCTTTAAGTAAATTACGGTATGTTATTACGATATTATTTATGCAATGTCATTTAAATGGTTCAATCACAATGAAATTCCATATTATTTTATTAAGATAAAAAGTGACTCTAAAACTAGAGCATTGATAACAATTATTTTATTATAATGCTAGTTTACGTAAATGATTCACAATAATTTCATACTCTTTAAGATAAAACCTTTATTAACTTTAAGAATATAATTGTGTAAAACTTTAAAAAAAATTTTTTTTTTTTGTGTAAATTATTATGTTTTATTCGATATACGTATGCTTCTTTTAGTATTTTTTTTTAAATTATACGATATACTTAATATGTAATTTTGTTATTTTTGTCACATTTGTCTAACTAAATCAATTTTTCCAAAAATTTCATTACCTAAGTAAAATTCTCTTTCATCACCGACGACGTAATTTAATTAAAACGTTATCTGATTCAATTTATTCATTGTTTACATTTCTATTATCTCAACACGATAACACTATGACTCTATGAGTACAAACAATGGTTACGATAATAAATATTTGCATTACGCACATGGGTTATGCATGGGTATCAATTGTGTTTCTTCAAGAGTTATCAATCAATCAATCAACTAGCCTATTGCAGTCCAATGGCCTTTCCCGACACGCGCTACAGAACATAAGAGTTAATCTCAACAATATTCTACTACTATACTAAAGCCCTATTTACACATCGAAAAGTACTCAACTCGCCAAAAAATAGGATGGAGATCTATTCAAATCAACTTAATCAACAACTTACTACTTAACTCGCTACTGTACTTGTGGATGTGTTAATGGGGGTTAAGAACAGACTTCAACCAATAATGCTTAGCCGGTTGGAATCTGTCTGATTTTTCAACCAAGATAATGAAATCGAGTTTTGAAATTAATACGATATTTAATTAACTTGGATGATTTTTAAATAGTGATTTATATTTTTGTAGATTAAAGTAAAATATAATTAAATTTGGTAATGGTTATGGGACCAATGGAGTATGAACCTTCCATATTATTTTTGCAAGAAATTTCGGAGTTCCGCTGTAAAAATCATAAAATGAAAATACAACCTTAACGAGAACGTTCTACTTTCACCATCCCTATCCTTAAGACCGTTTAGCGTAGCCGTGGTAACAAATATAAATGGGAACGCACATAAACACGCAAGTACAGTACGCGCCAAGTAAGTTGGCCAACGTGAACTTAGGTTTTAGAGAAGTTTACGCGTGACAGGGACAAAATAAGCACCCGGTTCTCACTCTTCCCACCATTAGTTCCAAAAAGAACTACGCAGCCATTTGCAACAGCTTTAAGTCGGCCATCTTAGGCGTAAAACACGCAGAAACAACGTAAGGTGAAGACGGAGCACAGGCTTCAAAATGTTTACATACTTATTCGTGAATGCGACATTCGTAAATTATACTCAGGCCTGGTTTTCACCAAAGCGGAGAGTAGAGGAGAAGAGAGGAGATGTGTTGGAATAAACTAATCAGATTTCGTTATTTCCACATCTATTCTCCGCTTAGTTTTGGTGGAAATGGATCAAGCGGAGAAGGAAGGAGATGTCTGATTTTCTCTGCTCCGCCACGCCCCCGACTGGACAGTAGGGCGGCCGAGCGGAGCACTCTTCTCCTCTCCGCTTTGGTGAAAACAGGGCCAAATAAAGCGGGCAGGCCGGCCGCTGGAGTAGAAGACCGCGCCTGCGCTGCGCCTTCACCTTACATCGTTTCTGTGTGATTCACGCTTCAGTCAGGGTAGCACACATATTAGGTAAAACAGAAACGGCCTTATTACAAAATACGGTCTAACTATAAACCACGATTTATGACGTCACAAAACCACTGTTTTTGAAATTTGTTTTTGCAAAATCAGTCTTAACGCTAAAGTGTTAAAACTGATTTTGTATTAAGAAATACAAAATCATAAATTTGATAATACAAAATCAGTTTTAACACTTTAGCGTTAGGACTGATTTTGCAATAACAAATTTCAAAAACAGTGGTTTTGTGACGTCATAAATCGTGGTTTATAGTTAGACCGTATTTTGTAATAAGGCTGAAAGGGATCGTCAACGCCTCGCCTTTCCCGTTGGCGATGCGATTAAGTTACGATTCCAATTAGTGTGTTGTAGTAAGGAGTTTCATACAAATACTAATATGCCTCGAGTTGATACGGTGACGATCCCTTTCCGTTTTGATATGTGTGCTACGACTCATAGACGGGCGCGTGCCGTGTATAAGGAAGTTATCGTATCAAGATAATACAGTCACAATAAATAGTGGGTTGATACACTACGTAATAAACTTCGATACAAAAGTTTAATATACCATATTTAGTTCAAAGCACGCAAATTACCATTGTAAAACCTGTTTTACAAAAAAGACTCTACCTTAATGTATCAAATCATTATTAAAAATAACATACCTACACCTACATTATTGTGGTAATAAATAGTTTTTTTATGCTTTTTAATATTAATAATTAATAAAATTAAACAATATCATTAAATGTCATCATCATTTTGGTGACATCAATATTATAAATGAACACGTGATGAAACTTCTAATTGTATATTTATCAGTTGTTGAGGCTTTTACATCTGTTGACTGATGGTTGCCTTATTGCTTTAAGGGGGCAGACGGGAGAATGACGCATTTTAAGTAGTAATGTTGCTTACAGACGTCCGTCAATAATGCTAGAACATCGGCTAGCCGCGGCCTACCCTAAGGTAATAGGTACCCTGTCACAATGTCTAAACATCAGAGGTTTAATCTTATAGTCCTATATTTTACTAATTAATTACTGTATCCTTTCACCTACACAGTGACATTTTCATCCTGTGCTTGGAGGTGGATTAAGCGGTCACAACGGTGATAACTACCTAGACGACACATTTTGCTGAAGTGAACAACCACAAATTAACAATAATTTGGTCTTACTAAAACTGGAAGACAATGTAATAAGCGGTTAACCACAAACTAATTGGATCACTTTCTATAATACTCGTACAATTACTTTGACCATGAAATAATTATCGTTTCACTGCAGTTTTCTTCCTGTCATATTTACGTATTAACATAGATTTTTTTTTTTACATACATACATACATAAACTCACACCTTATTTCGTGTGTTATTCTCCTTATTTTTTTCAATGTAAAACAAATCGTTTACATACAAATTGGACTGGGAGAGGTCCCATGCAGTATACCCTTTAGGCTCTTAATTCTGTCCGTTTTTATTGTTTCAATGTGGCAAACAAGCAAGTGGACCACCGACTAATGCCGCCTACAGACGTCGCTACCCAAAACACATAAATCTTATTGCTATAGGTAATATCGATGGATGCGGGAGGCATAACACCTTGGTGGCAATTTTTGTAGGAAGCCTATCTCCAGCTGTTTTGTTTTGTTTAAAGATTACTACCGCACTAAGGATTAAGCCCTGAGCCATCAGACTTTTACAGACATGAAAGAAACGGACACTATATAAGAACATCCAGGCCCACGAGCAAGACAATAATTTCTGAATCATACAAATTTTGTCTTGCGAAGGATTCGAACCCACGACCTAGAGCATGGCACCCGCATACGTACACTATAGGCCGACCGTTTATCTCAGTCCCCGCCTGCGGTATGAAAGGGACGAGGAGGCGGGGTAGCGGTGTCCGTTATGGTAGCGTACACAAGAGCTATATCGAGTTGGTTACTATGCCAAACAAAATAAGTTTTTACAAAAAAAAACCGACTTCAAAGACAAAAATTTCACTAAAAAGTAAATAATAATTAGTTGTATATTGGTTTTGCAACATTAAATCTGACATTCTTTTTACTTAATTATAATCTAAAGAATAGGTTCTTTTAATTATTGTAAAACGTATTGTTAAGGATATTTCTTGAAGAGTCTACAAATATATTTATTTGTAGATTCTTTAAAATATAATCAAATTATTACAAATAATGTAATATTATTGTTATTTTTGAAGTCGGTGTCAGCCACGATAGTTATATTCTATTTTTTATTCCTGACTTAAAATTTAAAGAAATATGGCGTCGTGTTATACACATACTAAAGACTAATATAAGAAATAAGTACTAGGAATGAAACGGCCGTTTTTGTTTTAAATGCAATATTTATCTAATTAAAAACCATTTAAAGGGATCAGAATGTGTACAAAACTTTATTACCTTTTCTAACGATTTTGTAGACATAACATAATTATCTAGCTGACAAACTGTAGTTGTTTAAGTGTTGTATTTTAATTTAAATTTAATTTTCATACCGCAATATTGTCTTTGTCACACAATAGGTTATAGTAATAGTAACAATAAATAGTGGATAAGTAGTTTTAAGAAAATATTTGTATGCCATTGAAGGCTAGACATAGCGCTCTAAAAGTAAATTGTAACATCATATTTTTCCTATGTTCTACAAATAAATGATTTCATTTCATTTCAAAAACATTTTGCATTATTGATCCTTTTTGCGAATTACGATTATTTTCAATTGACGGTGCTGGTTAGCCTCATAAACGTCCATAAGTTATGGAAAGCTTTAATCAGTTACTAAATAGGTTTATTAAAACTTATTAACAATATATTAAATCAGTTACTAAATAGGTATATTAGAGCTTTTAGGTATATTAAAACGTTTGAACGTGACACAGGTATTTTTAAATATATTTATTTAAATATGATAAAAAAATAGTTATTTAATATTTGTTTAATTTTTAAACCAATCCATAAACAATCATAATCAATTTAACTATGGGCCTTCTCAGAAGGCTCATGGTCACTCTGAGGGCAATGGAGAGAGCTATGTTGGGAGTTTCCCTGCGTGATCGAATCAGATATGAGGAGATCCGCAGGAGAACCAAAGTAACCGACATAGCGCTCAGATTTGCCCGGTTAAAGTGACGATGGGCAGGGCACATAGCGCGGAGAACCGACAGCCGTTGTGTCAGAAAGGTTCTGGAATGGCAAAAAAGGACAATACAAGAAAAGAACCTATTCTCTAAATTATAATTAAGTAAAAAGAATGTCTAATTTAATGTTGCAAAACCAAACATAATATGTTTGGTTTTGCAACATTAAATTAGACATTCTATTATTATTTTGTAAGAATCAATCTTATAAAATATTTACAGATAATAAGAACACGGACGCTACCATAACGGACACCTAGTCAGTATGTCAGTATGACACTAGTGCAGTATGCTAGTCCGTCTTCTATACAATTTACAAATTTCAAAGATAGTGGCGTCATCTTGCCACTAAATCTCGTACTTTCTTAGAGAAAATATGCAATCTAAATTATTACACAATTTAAAGCCTGACCAGAAAAGTAAAAAAACCTCTCCAGGTATTTCGATTGGTTTAGGGTATAATTTCAATTTTTCCTTCTTTTTATTTCATAAAAATAAGCTAGCTAGAAATTAGATCTGTGCTGTGATGTGATGTAGTTCGGATCACAGTATCTAGATGGCGCCGTTTTGCCAAAAAATCAAGAGATAGCTCTCTCGTTTGTCCTCGCCCCCCGCGCACCCCTATTACCGCAGGCGGGGTCTGAGTTAAACGGTCTGCCTATAGTCACGACTGCTTTGCTACGGAAACAACTGTGGACATCTCAGTCTTATGGCAGAGATTATGATGCTAAAAATATTTACGAATAGGTACGCGTAACTTGTATATAAAACTTTAGTACCGTCCTTTCTATCTTTTATTTAAAAATAAATAATCTAGAAACATTGGTTATGGTCACTGAGCACATTATGAAATTGTTTACGATACCGCAGATAAAGATATTCGTTTAAAATGACCGTAAATAAATAATATTATTCTTATCAATAAATTCGTTTAAACTCGAAATAGTTTTACTATGACCTGTGGCGAGGGAATTTTTATGGTCATAAAGTACTTTCTAATTCACGACAATTTGAGGATTACCGGAAAACTGTTGACCTTGCGCTTCCCGGCCGCATATCACGACCGTAGAGTAATGGAGTTAGTTTTCATAGAGATATCTCCGAACTCTTCATTTGTACTTTTTTTTTTTTTTTTTTTTTTTTCTTCTTTTGTACTATTTAAAAAAACACCCTTGGGGTGACACCACGAAATCTTTTATTACCCCGCTAATACCTATTTTTTCTTTTTGTATTTGTTTTTTTTTAAATTCCAAGTGCAACAAAGTTTGTTATTTTAAATTACGCAATTTGACATAAAGCTGAACCTAAGAAAACTTAATCATACATAACAGACATGTTGTTGCAAAAACACACATTATTAATCTGCGTATTTTAATTTGTTTTTATATCATACGATAATAAGACTGAATCAAACTTGATAGAGAATTCAGTATAAAATTAAAGTAACTTGACTGCTTGTTCGATTCCCGCGCTTTTTAAATCTTGAACATATTTAAGAATGTATTCCCAAAAAAAAGTAGGTTTTAAAGTATGTTTATGCGTAATGTACCTACTTATATTTTTCATAGTATTCATACTACAACTTTGCCTAACTTAGGTCTAGATGGCATAATTTAAATGTGTGAGGGAATATAATAATATGATAAACAACTTACCATCTTCACTTTTCACCATGCCAATAGTACCACCAGTGTATATAACCAAAACTCTTCGTTCAGCAAAACCAAAAGTAGCTGAACATCTTCTAGCTACATTAATCTGAGATAAATCTGAACCTAACATTGATTTAGATAATATATTGAAACTCATTCTTCTTGCGGTGCCATTGTAGTTTGACATTTTGATTTTTTTATTTTGTATACGATCTTTTTTACGAAACGTTTTAGATTCAGCCAGATATACGACCTCGCGTGCCGGCACTCAACTAAAGACTAAAATAAACTAAACGCGTGCGTTATATTTACGTAGCTGTGGTAATTATTATACAACTGCTAAAATTGATATGATTTTTGTTAGTAATTTGATGTAGGAATGTGCTTATTTAATTTGGTAATCTTATAAATTGTTGAATTGAATTTGTTGATTAAATCTCTGGCAGAATAGTTAGTATTATTAAACCTCTGTGTTCAGACCTCCTTGCTTAGGTTTTTAATATTCTATGAATGTCCTACTACAGAGGTCTCCAGTGATAGAGGAAAATTTGACCCACTATATACCAAGCTGGTCATATAGATTGGTATACCTACTTAAAGTTTTACATCCAGTCATACTTCTTTGGCTTTATGACATCTCTCTGGCGGGTTTGACTAGAGAAGATAAATTTTACTTTACATTTTTCTTATCTTATAAAAAAGCTAAACAATGCTTCTATCGTATTTATTAAAACAAATTCTCTAGAAAAGATTTAATCTATTTTCCAAAACGTACTAGGGACTTGATATGCTACTTAGTAGACGGCTATAATCCCATTATAATATCATAACAGCCCCCTTCAGGGACGGGCCTCCACCCGTGACGGAGGGGTACTTTGCCTACTAATACCACGCTGGCCAGACGGATTGGTATAGGGTTTAATTTCAAGTTTTCCTTCGTTTTATTTCGTAAAGATAATATTAACGGATAGTCCCTTAGTCGGTTTTTCCGACACCCATGGGATGAGAAGGGGTGGTGACATATTGTATTCTTACTCATTCACCACACGGTTAATAATAAACCATTATAATATGGGTCCTATTTATTGGTTCCCACTCATTATTAACATTAACGTAACGATTATGACATAAATGTTGATTGACCTGTCTAATTTTAGACATAATTCTTGCATTATTAGTTTATCTTATCAATTATGATAACGCTAATGACTTTATTGAAGATCACAACGAACTATCCATACTAATATTCTAAATGGGAAAGTGTGTCTGTTTTCTTTCTTTCACGGCAAAGCGGAGCGACGAATTGACGTGATTTTTTAAGTGGAGATAGTTGAAGGGATGTAGAGTAACATAGGCCACTTTTTTTTTGTATCCAGGAAAAGGGAACAGTGCTACCTCGAATTTAACGCGAGCCAAGCCGCGGGCAAAAGCTAGTTATCTAACAAACACAGAACAGACAACTCCAGCACTAGGGATCATGCCCTGTGTCGCTGGGACTTTTACAAACATCAAATTGACGAACACAAAGAACACCCAGACTCAGGACAATAATTTATGGATCGCACAAATAATTGTCTTGCGTGGGAATCGAACCCGCGACCTCGTAAACGGCAGCCGCTTGCGCTGCCTACGCGCCACCGAGGCAGTTTATTTTGACGGAACTGCCCGAAAGGCTGGAGAATAACCTTTAATAATTATGTTTTTTTTATTTATTTATCTCCACAAATTACATAATATTAAGTATAGTTCTTATAATCTATATGTTTACCTATTTAGTTTAGGACTAGAGGGCTTTATTTGAATATGTAAGGAATATTATTGTAATAGTTAAAAAGATTTACACAGGTGCCACAAGTGTGGTTAAATTAGGCTAAATCCGAACACACTGCACAGTCCGAACAGCAAACCAAAACAAGTAAAGAATAATAAAATAACTACTCGTCATACATCTGTGGAGATTTATTACCATAATGTGAGAGGTTTACGTACAAAACTGGAAGAGTTCTATGCCGGCGTGGCATCTTCAGAAGCTGACTTGTTCGCCATTACAGAAACAGGCTGCCACCAATCTATTCATGATGCAGAAATAGTGCCACCTGGATATACTATACTGCGCTGCGATCGCGCGGACGGGCGGAAGCAGGGCGGCGCATGTGTCGTTGCATCGCCGCGTCTGCAACTCCGGCGAGTATCCAGCCCGAGTGACATCAACATTGACGAGAGGGTGTTTGAACTGGTTTGTGCTACGGTTTATTTACATAGTAGACTTTTATTTTTGTTGTGTGTCATTTACATTCCACCAAACAGTTGTGAGAATGAGTACATGATTTTATTTAGGATGATAGAACAACTGTGTAGTAAATATAATGATGTCGTCGTAATTAGTGACTTCAATATGCATTCTTGTGCAATAAATGTATGTAATTATTATGAATATTTATTATCTTATTGTGGATTTACTCAGTGTAATACGATCGTTAATTGTAACGATCGATGTTTAGATTTAGTTTTAAGTACGCTTCCGAAGCGAGAGAGTGTGAATGTGCTCAAGGCAGAGACGCCTATCGTGCCTGTGGATGCGTACCATCCGCCGCTCGATGTGTTTATCGAACTCCGATCGCGCCGGGTTGAGGGTTCATTCTCAAAGGAGTCGGGTACTGTACTCACAGGTTGGAATTTTAATAAAGCAGATTTTTTAACATTGTACTCGTCAATGGCGACAATAGATTGGACTTATATATACGATCTTGATTTAGAAATGAGTTTAAATTATTTTTATAAAACAATAACTGCTATTATAGATGACTGTGTTCCTAGAAAGCAGCGAAGTCGTGTAAGCTCGAAGTATAATTACCCCGAGTTCTACACTGTTGAAATAATTCGCAACATACGTTATAAGGCTACTCTTCAAAAACGGTACAAGGCAACTAAAAACAGGAATGATTACGAAGCGTTTGCACAGTGTAGGACTAATGTAAAAAACATGATTAAATTAGCGCAAGAACAACATAGCAACCGGGTTCAAAAAGAACTAGAAAAAGACCCAAAATCATTTTGGAACTATGTTAGGTCAAAAAGAGGTAGTCGAAATCCCCAAAGGATTTTAAAAAATGGGGAGGTCTTGTCTAGTGAGCAATGTGTGAGAGAGTTTGCGCAGTACTTTCTTTCTGTATATAACACGAGCCGGGCCGAGTTGGATGTTGCTGCGGCAATAGAAGGGGTGGGTGGTGAGAATGGGGCAGCGCGGGTTCACCTACAGGAATTGCAGTTGAAAGATGTCCAAAGTGCACTTAAACAACTTAAACCGAAGAGGTCCACGGGACCGGACGGTATTCCACCTTATATACTCAGAGACTGTGAATCGGTGTTAGCTGAGCCATTGCTCCATATTTTCAACAAGAGTCTGGAAGACGCCGTGTTTCCCAAAATATGGAAAACCACTCGTGTCGTACCGGTACCGAAGGGAGGTACAAGCAGCAACGATGTCAGTGGGTATAGGCCTATTGCAGTATTGTCGTCATCTGCTAAAGTGTTAGAGTCCGCTATACATAACAGCATCTTCAGGCAAATGAGAGCGCAGCTATCGGAGGAACAGCACGGTTTTCAGCCAATGAAAAGCACCACCAGTAACTTACTTAATCACATGGCGCATGTGCTACCGATAGTTGACAGTGGGGGACAGGCTGATACTGCTTACTTTGACTTCAAAAAAGCGTTCGTCTTAGTCGATAATGACGTTTTACTACAGAAGTTAGCAGCTGTAGGTTTTAGTTCACACCTTCTTTATTTCTTCGCCAGTTATATGAGAGACCGGCAGCAGTACGTTGAGTATGATGGGTATAGATCAGAACCGTACTTCACACGATCTGGAATAAGTCAGGGTAGTAATTTGGGTCCTTTGCAATTCATAATAATGATAAATGATCTGCCCAGAGTCATTAAAGAGGCTAATTGTTTATTATTTGCAGATGATCTCAAATTATCCCTGGCAGTAAGAAGTCACGATGATTGTGAACGGTTACAGAAGGACATAGACAACGTAGTTAATTGGGGAAAAAAAAATCTTCTTCAGTTTAACGCTCAAAAATGTGTCACTATCACTTTCTCTCGTGCACGTAGACCTATTGTACATAATTATAACATAGACGGGATGCCAATGGCTAGAGTTACGGAGGTTAAGGACTTAGGTGTTAGCCTTAACGAGGACCTTACGTTTCGTAATCACATAATTAAGTGTTGTAAAAAGGCATACAGAAACTTAGGTTTTCTATTACGAACAGTACGTAGTTTCACAAATATCACAGCAATTATAGTTTTATACAATAGTTTAGTGAGAAGCCAATTAGAATGTAATGCAGTTATCTGGGCCCCACATGAGGCTAAATATAGCCTTATGCTGGAGCGAATACAAAATAAATTCGTTAGGTATTTATATTTAAGGCTCTATGGAGTATATCCTTTCTTCCCGCTAATGTATCCAACCTTGTTTATATTAGGCATGGTTGGATACAACGAGCTAAGAGTAAGGCGTCAATTCGCAATTGTCTCGTACTTATTTAAATTAATACGAGGCAAGATACATAACGCCAATATATTAGAATTAATATGTTTGAGTGTGCCGGACAGATATGTGTGGCGGCGACGTCGACCTCCGCTGTTGACTGTACCTCGAGGCCGCACTAATCTGCTAGGGAAGGCTCCTCTGACGAGGGCGCTTCACCTGCTTAACTTTGTGGCGGAAGAAATGGATATTTTTGTTTGTACACTGAGTGAATTCACAAGGGTAACACTACATGTGATTAGTTATAGAGATTAAGTTACAATAGAGATATATTAATAATTATATAGAGTTATATTAATCATTATAGTTATAGAGATTAAGTTAGTAATAAGTTATATAAATTAAGTTATAATTTATGTTTGCTTCACTATTGCATTAGGTTTTACCTGTAAAAATAGTTGTAAGTCTTGATTATAAATAAATAAATAAATAAAAATTAAAATACAAAAGAAATGCAACTTACTTAAATAAATAGGCAGTTTATTCCAAATGTAGAAAAAATCTTAGTAGACAATTATATGATAATTTACATATAATTAAATGAGAAGGTACAATTTTATTTACGTCAGTCTAATTAAATGGTAATTAAGTAAATAGGTACAACTTAAAAAATTTATTTATTTTTCTAACTTCTTTTTAATTTAATTAAAGTATTTTGTTTTTCATTTAGTTTTACATAAGTACATCAAGTATATAAAATTAATATTTTTATTTCTGCTTTGGTTTTTCTCCCAAGGTTTTCCTATTTACTAATGGTGTTAGCCACAGAAATATAAATCAATCATATATCAGGTGTTACCAGTACCTCTTTTCCTCATTCCATAAGTGTTACAAAAGCCGACTAAGGAAAAGTTGACAACATTATCAACGAAAACTACAAAAAAAAAACTTGCCATAAAATTCTATACCTAGCAATCCCTCCGGACCCAGACCTCCTCCGAACACCTCCACCGTGCACTAACTTGTGCCATCCTTATACATTAACATGCTGCCCTCTTATCAGGTTGGTGCTCTGTGTTTTCCAATCAGCGTCATTCCGGAGCCTTTGCTACTTTAAACATTAAAGCAAATAACTAGTACCAAATACCTAGTACGTTTTTTCCAACTTAAAATAGACTGAGCAAAAATGAAATCAAATAATATTAAATAGGTATTTCATTAATAGTAGAATATCGATAGTTGAAGAAGATAGTAAAAAAGAGAGATTACCACCGACCATAGCGCGTTCGGTAATTCGTTCTTAAATAAATAATAAAAATAAATAAAATTTTATCCGTGTGATGACGGAGTAAGAATACAATTAGTCACCAACCCATCTCAGAAAGAAAGAAAGAAAAATTTGTTTATTCACGTAAGATATAAAAATACCGCGTGTGAAGGTCGTTTTATAGTGATCACATAATATGCTCGTCTAACTTAACGGCTAAGTTTACTGAGGGTTCGGAACACGACCATGTCAGAGAAGACACCCACAAGAAACTCTGCTGGGTTCCTATCGCTCTTTTGGTGATCACTTCACAAATATTATTTTATTTAGTAAAGAGGACAATTCAGATCCAAGCATTTTTATCGTTTAAGTAATCCTTTACACTATAATATGATTTCAATATTAACTTATGTTTAATAAAAGATTTAAATTTATTAACTGAAAATTCTTTAACTTCCCTAGGGAGCTTATTATAAAAACGAATACCATTACCAGCGAAAGAATTACTTATTTTATGAAGCCTAGTGTGGAGAACAGCAAGTTTATTTTTATTTCTAGTGTTAACATTATGTATATCACTCATTTTTTTATATTTGTTAATATTTTTGTGTACGTACATTAAATTATCAAATATATAATGGCAATGCACAGTCATAATCTTAATTATTTTAAATTTATCTCTAAGAGACTCTCTTGAGCCCATATTATATATACAACGTATCGCTCTTTTTTGCAAAACAAATATTGTGTTAATATCAGCCGCACTACCCCACAACAGAATACCATACGACATTATGCTATGAAAATAACTAAAATAAACTAGCCTAGCTGTGTCTATATCTGTTAACTGACGTATTTTTTTTGCTGCGTATGCTGCTGAAGAAAGCCTACCTGACAACTTTTCAATATGGGGGCCCCATTGTAATTTATTGTCTAAAGTAATGCCTAGGAATACTGTAGTGTTAATTATTTCCAGTTCCTCATCATTGATTTTAACTATTGGTTTTATATCAAGAACGTTTGGCATGGTAAATTTTATGCATTTTGTCTTTGTTTTATTTAGAGACAAATTATTTGAACTGAACCAATATACTATTTCCAAAAGAAAATTATTTATGTAGTCTACCGCAGGTTGTCGTCTATTAATTTAAAAAATAAAGGATGTATCATCGGCAAACAAAATTATCTCGGGGTTCTTTTTAACTAAATTTGGCAAATCGTTTATAGATATAAGAAATAGAAATGGTCCTAGTATTGAGCCTTGTGGTACCCCCATTTTAACAACTGATCCGGGCGAACGCTTACCATTTACATCTACTTTTTGTACTCTATCGCTTAAATATGATTTCATTATACCTAAAGCAGAATCTCTAACACCATAGTGACCTAATTTCCTTAGTAAAGTCTCGTGATCGACACAATCAAATGCTTTGGATAAATCGCAAAAAACGCCAAAAGCATCCTGTGACTCCTCCCAAGCCTCAAATATGTGTTCTACTAAATTAACTCCGGCATCGGTAGTTGAACGACCACGTGTAAATCCGAATTGTCTATCGTGAAGCAAAACATTCTTATTAAAGTGACTAATTAATTGATTAAGAATTAGTTTTTCAAATATCTTACTAAACGCAGGCAACACAGATATTGGTCTAAAGTTTGAAGGATCTAAATTACTACCTGATTTGAAAAGAGGTGTTATTTTACTTGGTTTCATAAGGTCTGGGAATATACCTAGGTCTATACTGTTATTAAAAATAAAAGCTAATTCCGGTGCAATGATGTCTATAACTGTTTTTAAAATGCTAACCTCATCCCAAGGGTGTCGTAAAAACCGACTAAGGCACTAACCCTGAATATTATTTTACAGGATGGTCTGCCTATACTGGGTCAGAGCTTCCTGTAAGGATTTGGAGGTTCTTGAAGTATAAATAAAACTCTCGATTGCTTGAAGTAGAATGCGTGTGGTTTAATAAAAATCGTCGCCTTATATACAAAAGTGTGTAAACATGTAAAACCAATAAAATATAAGAAAAATAAATATTTACAAAATATAAAAAATGTATAACCAATCACAACTCAGATTGTAATCACGCCATGCGATGGAAGCGACGCGTAGCGGCGATGGCGCGAAACGTCGAGGCGCGCCGCCGAGCTCCGTCCTACCGGCCAGTCTGGCCTCCGTGCGTAAGTTATAAATACGACCCGTCGCTCGTACTCGTTCTTTCTTTCGATCCGAAACAAAGTTAGGTTATACACTACTTGTATCAGACCAATAATGACGTATGCGTGCGTAGTTTTTGCCCACCTTAGGCCACACAGGATCCATAAGCGACGGGAGCACCGTGGTTCATGCGTAACGAGGATCTTCACATAGACCTCGAGTTGCCTACTATCCAGCAACACATGAAACTCTGTTCCCGCCGCTACTTTGATTCGGCTGCCACTCACCCCAACCAACTAGTGGTCGGGGCGTCCGGGTACAACCCCTCCAAGATTAGCAAAATTCGTAGACCTAGGCATGCTCTCGAAGAGCCGGACGATAGGATCACGATCGCTCAACGTAGAGCTTACACGGCTCGCGAAGCCACAACAAAACGTCCGCGGTTCCGTCCTCGCCGTCGAGGCCGGAATACGCGCCGCGTTCGCTCCTAGAGGGCGTGCCTTCCGCACGTCCTGTTAGTCAGTGACGGTCCAGGCCGAGGTTCGTACCCCAAAGGGGGTGCCCCTGTGGCACGTCACTTAAATGTCTTTGGTTGATGGCCATCCGCCCCACCACAGCCCGCGTAAAGTAGTAATGGTCGTCTGAGACCGACTACTCGTCCTCACAAAAAAAAAAAAAAAAAAAGTACTCGTTCTTTCACTCGGGCGCGGCGTTGAAGAGGGACGGACGTCGATCTCGCGTATGGTTCGGCGCGTGCGGCGTGTGTGAAGATTGTTATCAACTTGAAGTCTTGAATTATTGTTGAAGATCATTCTGGTTGGCTGCGTATGTTTGGGCGACGACGTGCGTGAAGATAAATATTAGCTTGAATAATGAAAAACGTTGTTACGTGTGCAGAAGTCGTACACAACGGTTCTTATTAGAACTGATTATTATTTCTATGTTATAATAATCTGAAAGTCATTATCAAACAGTTCTTTTCAGAACTACTTCACTTTTCTATGTTAAGAAGTGATTGAAAAGTCATTATCAAAACAGCTCTTATCAGAGCTACTCACTGTTTCTATTGACTTAATCTGTATTAAAGTCATGTTTAAAAACAGCTCTTTTCAGAGCTAATCACTATTTCTATGGATTAATCTGTAGCAGGCCACGGCAGCTACATTATCTTACGAAATAAAAAGAAGGAAAACTTGAAATAAAACCCTATACCAACACGTCTGGCCAGCATGGTATTAGTAGGCCAAGTATCCCTCCTTCACGGGAGGAGGCCCGTCCCTGCAGTAGGTAGGACTTCAATGGGCTGTTATGATGAAATTAATATTCAGGGACATCTCTACACAGCGCCATCTGTTCCCAAAGTAAGCTAGGCCTAACCTGCTTGTGTTATGTGTACCAGAACAACGAATATTAGTACTTATACACTTTTTTTTTAGTAAATACATAACTGCATACCTATTATACATAGACACACTCAGACCAATGCAAACAATCATGTTCATGCACACAAATATTTGCATTGAGCGGGAATCGAACCCGAGACCTCTGCGTAGCAGTCATGTTATATAACCACTACGCCACAGAGGTCGTGTTATGCTGGTTGTGACAATTGCCATGACAACGCTCGTGGTTACGCCCTTTCATAAATGCTTGTCGCGACGCTTATCTTGTCCTGTTGGTCGTTGCGACATTAGCCATAGCGTTTTGTGCAGAAAAATGTTCGTAACCCGTAAATAAGGTATAAAAGTACTTGGTCATAGCTGCAGTGTTCCTGTGCTGGACTTCTCTGATGACTTAAGGAAATAAGGAATGCTTATACCACGCTGGGCAGACAGATTAGTTTTCTGCCTTCCTGTGTTTACTCAGAGATAATAACTGCTTACTTTCCTTTAAGTACCTATATACTTTTAATTCACACATAAGAGGAAGCACACACTCCATTACAACAAGAAGAACGAATGTATTATCATAATAACAGCCCATTAATGTCCCACTGCAGGGACGGGCCTCCTCCCGTGACAGGGGATACTTGGCCTACTAATACCACGCTGGCCAGACAGATTGGTAAAGGGTTTAATTTCAAGTTTTCCTTCTTTCTATGTAAAGGTAATATTTACAGATAGTCCCTTAGTCGGTTTCTACGACACCCAATGGGATGAGATGGGGTGGTGACATATTGTATTATTACTCCCGTTGTCGTCATCACACGGATAGAACGAACGTAGCATACATCCCTAAAATAATCATTAATGGTACAACACTAATGAAATATTATACGTTATAAAACTTTCACTTCCTAGGCATTGTAATATCTCAATATATCAGTTACTAGTTAGTTTTCCCTCGATAGTCGATCATTCTACTCGTACAGTGCTTAAGAGACACAGAGCGATTTTAAATGTAAGTAACTTTGACTCTCTTTTTGATATTAGTACCTAGGTACTACTCAAGGGTTTGCCTCGGTGGCAAATCGCACGTGTGTGCCGCTCCCGTCCCCGGTCACGGCTTCAAATCCATTGCAAAATAACTATTGACGAGCTCATCTCAACGCTAGCTCTAATGCTCGAAACCCGTATAAATGTTAACATAAAATTTAATTTAACATTAAAACATTTTAGTGATGTTTCTATTTCAATTTTAATATTTTTGATATTATTAATTTCTCTCATTTTATGTTAAGTATAATTTTAATATACCTATGCATTATTAACTTACAACTAATTTAGTCAACTTAATTACCTATTTAATTATTATATTTCTATGCTAAAGTTTAATTACAAATTCATAATTAAAATTTACAGCGGTACATAAACTAACGTCTTGTTAATTGATATGCCCCTCCCAAGGGGCAGACACAAAGTACGTACTATAGTACGTTATTAATATAGAAAGAGCGTACAAATCTCCGTGAGGGGTCAGTCCTATTATCAACATCTTCAACTAGTCTATTGCAGTCCACTGCAGCTGGACACAGGCTTCTTCCCATACGCGACGCAGAACACGGTTCTGCGCCTTTCGCATTCAGTACGACCCAGAGACCTTTTTGAGGCCCTTTACCATTCCTGCAATTATTAACTTTTTCTTCTCTATCGTCTACGAATGGTTTTAATTAAAATACTTATTATTATTCATCCATCCATCCATATCAGCCTATGGACGTCCACTGCTAGACATAGGCTTCCACTATTGTTTTTTTTACTAGACTTATATAGTTAATAATATATATATAGTTAATAATATTAATGTGAGACGTAGCTACCTACGAAACAAATAAGAATAAGTGAAGGTTGTTTTATCTGCCTAAACAATTTCACAAAAATAATACGAGTAAAAAGACTAAAAAAACAACAAAAACACCTTCGTTACAACCACCAAATTAACTTACCAAAAAAACTATAGATAGATTGCCGGGGATACTTTTACTTACATCCAAGCTGTAGTCAATCACTTCTGGATTACACATATTATAAATGGGTGTTTCTCCGAAATTCGATTCTTTGTCTGATTCATATGGGCTAAATTTTTTTTCACATTTTGGCTTATAAAACATGCTTTTGTCAAAGATGATACAATGTCTGAAAAAGGCACACTTTTTTATGAAATGGTTTTCGAGATAATTAACTTTAAATTTTATGAGGTCATATAAATCAGAATTAGGAACAAAAATGAAATTCTAGTTATAAAAACCAGTCATTTATTTATTAAAATCACAGTTGATAATCACAATGATTATCACCACACCTAAATCTAGTTATTAGAAGCATTGACAACTTGACAATATCAATCATTATCCGTGCCGCCATATTAACAAGATGTGTGAAATTCTGATTAATATAGTATTTTTACCGTATGAATCAGGCACATATAAATCAAAATTTTGCCTTTTAACATCGGTAAATCACTACACGTATACAATTAAGGATTGCTATTTATACATAGGTTCTTAGTCCCTAATTGAATTATATTTCCAACAGCATGTCAATTCTCGTTCCTTAAAAACGTTAAAAATAAAGTTAATTTAACTTTTAGTTGTCAAATTGTGACACAATAGGTATTCTTGTATTTATAATTTAAAATCTTTTTAAAATCTTGTAATTTTCGCGCTAAAATGAGTATTTTTGTCATTATGAAACGTCAAAACCTTTGCGTTTATTTTAGGAGCGGCAGTGCGCATGCGCGAGGGAAGCGTAACGAGCGGGAAAAAGAAGTTAGGGATATCGCATTATTACATTCAAAGACCCTGATTTTCATATATTTTTTTCTTAGAATAGAAGTTTACGGAACTTATAATATTTTAATTTACCGAAGATAATTTCCTGTAGTTGATTTATATATTAATGTTTTATTTCTGTATATGGAGTCTTAGAAAGTCTATTAAAATTTCCAATCTTTTAAATTGTAAACCGTAAACTGGCAACTCTGTTATTTAACTCTTTTTTGCCATTTAACTTAATTTTAACTTTTTTATTAAGTTAAATTAAATAATATGTTTCGAGAATTCGGTATGTAAAGATTTTTTTTGGTAGTTTTTTTATATTTTTATTTTAAAGGTTTATTAATTATAAACAACTAATTTGAGTAATTTTGCTTTCCTACTTATAGTTTATTTGTAGTAAACAGTCAAAGTAAGCAATTCGACCGCATGTATGACGTCATAGATGCGGTCAAATTGCTTACTTTGGCTGTTTACTGCAGATGGGCTATAGGTGGGAGGGCAAAAATGCTCAAATTAGTTGTTTTAGTTATTGAGCAATGAAAGCAGAAACAAACTTCTGTTGAGCCGGGCGACATGATGTCATTTAGACGTCAAATGAAAAACAAAGTAATTTATGTAATAATTGTAAAAATAAACACTATCTTGCGTTTTTTTGCGCTAAAAATATGATTTTATTACTTATCGATCTAAAATCTCTAAATGGTTTTGAATTCGACATAGGTTAACTTTTACTTTACATACCGAATTGGCCTGCAGATTCAAGTTTGAAAACCATTTAAGTTAATTATAACGGTCAACATAGTAATCAGAAACACAGGTGAACCAAAGTAATATGAATCAGATATTTACATTTATATCTCCGCAACAACACGAACTAGCCACATGTAACGTCGTGACCACGTCAGCAGAGTCCCTGGCTACCACCAGCACTAGAAGGGATCTCCTGATGTTTCGTACTTAGCTAGGTACGTTCGAGTAAAGCGCGCGAATATGAATCAGACTTTTGTGCCCGACACTCACAATTTATTTTTTTATTAAAACTATGTAAATAAACTATGGCAAATATTAGTACCATTTTTTTTTTTGTGTAAAGATACATCTAATATTCTATCGTAATATTTATAACGCACATCGATTCGTTAATAAGAAAAAATGTTACTGTTACTAACGTTCAAGAAACTGGGGTACGGACACACCATATTAATCAGAAGAACGCTTTTTAATATTTTTTTTAAAATACATATATAAAAAACTATTATTAAAAAACAATAACGTGTACAAGATAGGTAATTGTCTAAACTATGTTTAAAAAATAATTGCAGTTTGGTTGGTCTGTTAATTACAAAGAAAAACCTCCAGACATCGAAAATGTTGGGCTCGAAGAATCACCCAAATATCTTGCGTAGGATCCTGAGCCCCGACATTGCACACGGTCCCTCAAACACCGAAGCAGTAAGATAAATATAAATAAATATAAATATTCCTCACACTTTTAAACTAAGCAAAGCTTATACTATGGGTACTAGACAACGGATAAACATACTAAAATATATTTTTTTTTTTTTAGGTTCTCCTAACTTCTAATATTTCTTAGTATAATTAATTTTAATTGATAATTATAGTACCTAACATATTCAACTAACTTTCAGATGGCTATTGTAGAAGGTGTCTTGGCGCCAGTATTTACTCCTATGAATGATGATGGCTCATTACAGCTACAAGTAATACCAAACTACGTGACTCATTTAAGAAAGCACAATGTTGATGGTATTCTTGGTATGTAATAAGCACGTTTTGGAAATTATGTATCTAAAAATAGAATTTAAAAAGTTTCTCTACCTTTGCCTTTTTACTTTATACCATAGCTATGCCCACTTAAACTCTAGCAGTGCCTAATGTGTAATTGTCTTAACCAGGCATTTACCGGCCCACTTTTCTCAGGTCGTTGGTCTGTCAGGCTAGGGGCTCCCTACGCTACGTTTTCCAAGACTGTAGTGAAATTTAAAGGTACCTTCCTACCTAAACTCAGTCGACAACGATACCACAATACTGCTTGAAGGTGAATCAAAAGCACAGCTGTAATATCAACCTCGAAAACCTTTTGCTAAAGAAACTTTTCACAGTAAGCTTATTGTTTTTCCACAGTAGGTGGAACAACTGGAGAAGCTATGTCGATAAGTGTGGCTGAAAGAAAAAGCCTTCTTGAAGCTTGGATGTCAGCAGCAAAATGTTCAGGAATGAAAATAATTGCACAAATAGGTGGAGCCCCATTACCTGATGTGCTTGAACTGGTATCATTTAATTTTGTTTTCGTACTTATAATAGTTGATTTAACAACGTTATTTGAGAAGTTTTTAAAAAGTCTTGATGTAAAAAGTATCTCTAAATGATAATCATCTTCCACTTACTAAAATGGACCATTAAGAATAAGTAACGGATTAAGGTCTTTCTTTAGATCAGTGGTCACCCATTTATCTCATTAAATCTTATTTGTGTAGAAACTGCGCGTTTTCTACGTTAAGAGTTGGTGCGGGTTGTTGTTGTAGGTACCTAAATAAACTACTCAGGGCCGCTTGAACAGCCATCGATTTGAAAAACCTTAAATTGGAACAAGATGCTGCTGTGAAAAAATGTGACCACTATTATTATTGCTAGGTATATTACACTTTTTACTTTCCTACAAGCCAAGCACACATCAAATGTAAATTTTAATACATAAGACAATTGCTTAGTTAAATAAATAAATATAAATAGTCCTCACACATTCACACAACGCCATCTAGTCCCAAACTAAGCAGAACTTCTACTATGGATACTAGACAACGGATAAACATCCTATACTTTTTTAAATGTTGGCAAATCCTCAACTTTTATAACTTTCAGGCTAAACATGCGGAAAGTTTACAAGTTGACGCAATAATGACCTTACCAGAACTATATTACAAGCCTAAAACAATAAACCAATTGGTCGCATATTTGAAGCTGGTATCTGAAGCTGCTGCAACCAGACCCTTAGTGTACTACCATTTTCCTATGATGACATCAGTCGACGGTACTGTATAAACTACCTAAGTAATTGGCGGTCAAACTTATTCAGCTTGTTTCGGTAAAAGGCTAAGTTGACCTTAATTAATGTGGGCAATCATCGTCGTGATACTGTTTGTCGGTGAAAAGTGTCACAATCTTTTGTTCGTTTGTGTGCCTGTTGTCTGTAGCTATTGCAGAAACATAAGAAACACGGGAGCTTTCTAGTTTGCGCCGTCTGTCACGTAACATATTAAAATGTCTGTAAATTTGAACGCACACATTTAATCCCCTTTAATACAGTAGAACCTCGATAAGTTAAAGTCCAAGGGAAATATTATTTTTTGAAGTTATAGAGGTTTTTAAGTTACCGTGGTTTGAGTTATCGAGGTTCTACTGTAATAACACTAACTAATCTTTAACTGTTCTTTCAGTTAACATGCGAAAGTTATTTTCTGTTGCATCAGCCGAAATAGTTAATTTTCATGGTGCAAAAGCTGATTTGGGAGTAGCAGAGCAAGTAGCAGATGAATTACGTGAACATCAGAGGATTTTTATCGCTAACCATGTTAGTATCCAAACATTCAATGAGTTTTGGGTGTTGAACAAATTTTTTTTGATAAGAACGAGCTGTTCTAATTGACAAATTTAAGTGGTATCTTTAAGAAGAAAGACAATGGAAAAAATTGGTACTCGAGTCCTGCGACTCGAACCCGCGTCTCTGGACTATACGCGTCCAGCGCCATGACCACTAGGCCACCCGAGTCTCCGTATCGACTACCAATCCATTGCGTTAAACGGCGCCGAGCCGCAACTTAGAATTCAACTGTACAACGCAATCTAGGCGGAACAGCCGTAAACTTTTAATCTTGCAATTTAAGAGTTTACTGGTTTTAAATTTTTTATCCTCGAGTACAGTCACGAGCAATAATATGTACACATTTTCAAATTTTCTAAACTATCTGCACGTTTATCTAGACATTACAATATCAAAATGAATTCGTAATTTAGAAGAGGTTCCGTACAGTTTTGAATTAATCTTCGAATTTTCAATTTTGGATTGGCAGAACTTTTGATAACTGGTTTACAAAATGCGAAAATGTGTACATATTATTGCTCGTGACTGTACCAATTTTTTCCATTGTCTTTCTTCTTTTTGGATTTTTCTAGTTATACCTAAGCTTTATAAATAAAATATTATATGTAATTAAAGTAGTATCTTTGTCGTATAGTTCGACCTCTGCTTAGTTTGAGACTGGATGGCACTGTGTAAACGTATGAGTAATATTAAACCACAAAGCAACCCTTTTTCTTTTTTAAACTTTCAGCATCTAGCACCAGCAGTTCTAATGGGTCACGATTCCAGCATTGCTACTGTTACTAACATCTTCCCGGAACTTGTTAAAGATATCATTGCAGCTGTCAAAAGTAACCATGTAGAAAAAGCTTGCTTGTTGCAGAAGAAACTTAATAAGCTAGTTGATGTTATTACTACTCAAGGTAAAACCAATTTGGGAATTCCTGGTCAAATAATTCTAACACTCAATGATAAAATTATGAAGGAAATTGGCCACTTCCTTATTACCCTATTCAGCAACTCACGTAGCTAAATATGTAGTAGTACAGAAAACATACTTCTTTGAGTAAACGTACATTGACATAAAACACGCATATGTTACCCCGGACTGATTGCGACACATACCATCACTAATTCATGTCAAACGGGTATTAGAAACTAGTTGCACAGACGACCTCAAAAAGGTCTCTGGGTCTTCTGTGTGCGCGTGTTGGTTGGGAAAGGGCTATGTCCAGAAGTGGACAGCGATAGATAGTTGATTGATTGAGTATTAGAAAACAGATATACATACATACTTATTTATAACTTTTGTTTTTGTTAAAACACACACAGTGAGATACAAAACAAATTAAATATACCTATTTATTTTTATGTTGTACAAATTCAAAGTACTAGACTAGATGGTACTTGTGTGAATATGTGAAGAAATTATACTCTGTTTGCAGGTGATTTCGTTCCTCCAATGAAGACTGCAATGGAGTTAGTAACCAATATACCTGTAGGACCTACACGACAACCTCTTGAAGCTCTAACTCAGAAACAAAGAGCTTTGCTGGATAACATATTAAAGATTGAGATGTCTGATTGAGTTTGTCACATTACAGATGTATGTATATTACTTACTATAATCGAACTTGTTAAAAAAAACTTACTAAACTAACTAAAAATGTATTTATATAAAATAAACCTTATTAATCGAGTAATAAGATTTTGATTTCAATACAAACATATTCGTCACAGAGCTGTTATATTATATACAATACATATTATTTATCATGTAAAGATGGAAATGCAGTTGAATAAAAATTTGGATGTACCAATTAGTTTTCTAATTAAAAACTGATTCTAGCAAGATCGTGTTTAAAGTGTAGATTACAAGCAATGTTTAGTTAGGGCCTAGCCCCCTTACTCGTAAACGCCTTTTAAATTTTAGTCAATTGATTAGCATAAATTCTTACGGTTTTGTTTGGCATAAGGTTGGGTTTGCTAATAAAAATCTCGCTAAACAGTGACTAAATTTAATAGGCGTTTATGAGTAAGAGGGTAATTTCCTAACACAAGTATCTCTATAACTTAATGGGGATGATAAATAAACACAAGTTCTTAATCACTTATTTTAAACTTTACTTAACAAGTCTTAGGTCTCGTAATTTTGCTTGGATCCTGTGTCGTGCTTCGGTTGAGATTGGCCTCAGTGGTAGCGAAGGAGGACCCACCTTGATATCAGTCGCGATTTCCATACCAGCCTTCATTACTGGTACCCATGTACCTAAAATAGTAAAATTAATCAGTTAGGTTTCATCAATCACCAATTCACATCAATACACCCTCCTTTTTTCTCATCCCATGGTTTTATAATGGATTTATTTAGATCAATATTCACCAGAGAACAACAACAAAAACAACCTATTGAAAAACAAGTGGACTATGGAACTTAAGCAACTTGCAAACAGTAGTGTGATCATTTCTGTGTTTAGGTATAGGAACTGTACAGTAGTTAGTAAAAAAGCTTAGGTTTGGTAACATTTATCGAAATAAATCGAAAACAAAATTGAAGGACAACATTATAATCACTATAATCTATTAAGCACGATTGTCCAAGCTGAATTCACCTCATAACAAGGGCTAAAGTGCATCATCATCATTTCATCCAATAAGCGTCCACTGCTGGAAATAGGCCTCCTTCAAACCTTTACACCTTATGCGGTCTTGTGACTTCCTCACCCATCGCCGTCGCGCCGTCCTAACTAGGTCATCGGTTCACCGTGTAAGGGTTTCCCTACCCTACGCCTTCTGGTACTCAGAAAGTATCAACATAAACCACTTACCTTCAACAGTATGTGCTTCAACAGCAAGACTTAATTGCTCTTGCAGTTTCCTTGCCGTTGGAACATCATTGTTTTCAACGGCAGTCAGAATATCTTGTGCTAGTTTTGGATACATATTGAATGTTGTTCCTATGGCTGACTTGATTCCCAAAAGTGCCGCGGGTGCTAGAAGCTGTAATTAAAGAAGAAGTTTTAAAGAGAACACACATCCAATTAATGGATACTTTACTTAGGCAAAGGTACAGGCCTAGGAAAATCATCAATCGTACAAATAAATATTCTAACATGGGATTGGATTCTGCTACTACCTTTATGGTAGCCAAATTTCATCAAGGTAGAAATGCTCATTTTTACGTTTTGTGTTTTCAGCGCATAGTCTCACACACATTTCGGTTGTAAGGTGAAAATATCAGACCAGCTGTGTCAACAGATCTTAAAGTATGCATGCTCAGATTTTAGTCTTACATCCCTATTTGTCTTTGTTTTATGGGAGAATTTGTTTTTCAGGCTACAAACTTCTGATTGTCTATAAGTAGTTTAGACCGCATCGTAAAACATCGTGAGCCTTTCACGCGAGCCTCAGACACGGTAAATTGATTCATCTGATGTTAAATCCAGTCCAAGAATGATGAAGACTTATGCAATTCTAAGAAACTAAGGAGGGCGGGAGAATCTCATTCTTCCTTCGTTGGTCCGTTGAAGGACCCTATGTTATAAAAAGCTTGTTCCGCATACAAATTCTGAGGATTACTTACAGTATCAGCACCAAGGAAAATCTCTTGATCACCTTTTAAGCTTCGAAGTACCTCAGCAGCTTCACTTAAATCAGTCGATGTGAATTTTAGACCTTTGAAATTCGGTATGCTTGCTGTAGCCGCCGTCACGAATGCTGGCATGTTAACTGTAAATGTAACAATTTATAAAACAAATTAATAAACAGGCACATTTGCAATTTAATAAAAATAAAATATCACCCATAAATGAAAGAAACAGGTACCTAGTCCAAAAATCCGTTGCCATCATAATATTGTCTATTTAATCAAAATACTTAATACTTAATCAATAATTGAGGCCTGACTGTAAATAGTCATTTTTCTTCTTCTTTATGTACTTATACTTAAACATTTTGTTCATCATAACAGCCCATTAATGCCCCACTGCAGAGACGTGCCTCCGCCCGTGACGGAGGGATACTTGGCCTACTGAATACTGTACTTAAAGGGTTTAATTTCAAGTTTTCTTTCTTTTTATTTCGTAAAGATAATATTCACGGATAGCCCCTAGTCGGTTCTTACGACACCCATGGGATCAAATGGGGTGCTGACATATTGTATTTTTACTCCGTCACCACGCGGAGAATTAGTTTTTATTTTGTTGCTAGAAGTAAAATAGTATACTTACTCTCCACTTTGCTCCACGCAGGTATGTGATAATACAGTACTGGTAATTTCGGAGCTGCTTTACCAACTTGAGATATATAAAAGACTAGATCTTCTACTGAGGTAGGTTTGAAGTATAACTCTGGGAGAGTCAGCAGGGAGTTTACGCCAGCCTCTTGGCAGTAACGGGCCTGAAACACATAAATTTTAACAACTACAAATGGGTCCGTCTATGAAATACAAAATTACTTGTTCGAAAAATAAGCGGAAGTATTACGAAACTTCATAGGCGTGAGCTGTTAAAAAACACACTTATGGTGGAAAGGGTTTTAAGAGGCTGTTTTATCCTGTATAGGTATATCATCATAATGTTGTAAAAGAATGCGACCATTTTGTCTGCCTTGTCAAAGTTAAAAACAAGTGGACGAGGCAAGAAATCTCATACAGGAGTGGAGGAAACTAGTTCTTTAATTATAATTAACTTCCTAGTAAACTATAATAGCGAAAGATTTATAATACTTAATAGTAATATAACATTCCTTACGTATTAGAGACCTCTGCGTAGCAGTCATGTTCTATAACGATATATAAGAGAGTTCTTCGATACTACTACTTACATAATTACCTACCTACATAATTTTTACGCTCTTAGAAAGTAAGGTACCCCGTATGTCCCACGTGGGTCACGGGGACTCAAGGCTCAGGTCAACAATAATAATATGTGGATCGCAACAATATTTGACCTCCGCATGTTTTGAAAGCGAGACCTCATAAATGGCAGTGGCAATCCGCGATCGCCACGCCATGGAAACAATGACAGATTACCCGAATCTTCAATGACCAACGTCACAGCCACTTTGACCTTTCTTTATGTAATGACATCAAAAACTAAGTAACATCAAGATAAATCATGTTGAACGATGATATTTATTTATCGTTTATCATTATATTTACTTTTTATAGCAAAATAAACTAAAACGATAACAATATTATCTAATATTTTTTATGTTTAAGTATGTAACTTTCAAGATATGGTTGTTATCTTATAACTGGTCAATGTTTTCTTTTTTTAAGGCAACGCAAAAGTGACTATTGTCATCGACGAACAACACAGAATGTGACTATTTATTTTATAAACAGTTGACTCTACTCAGTGCATATTATTATGCTTCTGTCGATTTTTGTTTTTCTGTATAGATTCGTAACTCCTAAACTTGTAATCACCATAGCAATCCCTCATTATCACAGTGACATAGACCAGTCCCTGTCTGAGTTCTTCCTGAAGCAATCTTAGCGTACTAATATAATGCTGGGCATCTGTAGGGATTCCTTCTTTTATTTTTAACCCTAAAAGTCCTACAACCAGCTATAAAACTGAACTTACCAGATCCACTACATCAGCTAAAGGTGCACCTCCAACCTGCACCATGATGTGCAGTCCAGTAGTTTTGGAGGTTGCCACCCAAGCGTCAACTATCTTCTTTCTTTCTTTCACTGATAATGTCATATTTTCGCCTGTTGTGCCTCCAACTGTACCAAGAAACAAAAAACATAAACATTTTAATAACCCCTAAATGTAGAGGAACAGCAGGTGCAGTAATACATATTTAGAACAATACTTTGGCTATTAATACAACTGGTAAGATTGTTTCTTCGAGCTGCGACGCACGCCTGTCCCAAAAGAGCCACCGTGTTTCTTACATAGTGCGTCGCTAGGCCTCTAACATTGAGCGTCTCACACACTGAGCGTCACAACAATTTATTATGCATAAGTTGTTGTGACTTTGTGACGCTCAATGTGTCAATGAACGTCGCTCGCGATGCTTTCCACATAGAACGTCGCGACGCCCGTCTCAGAGAGCGTGCGTCTTGTCGGCCGTCCAATAGAACGTCGCGACGCTCTGCTATACTGGCTCCGCGACGGACTCGCGCCCGTCCCTTACATTTATTTTTGTTGAAATAAAGGGCTACATTAACATTGTCCCATCTTAATATGGCATTGATCGCAATAGATGGCTTATTTCTTCACCTCTAAATAACAACCTGATATCTTTGTTTTTAAAAAATATACAATGATTAAGGTGGTGATAAATACCTAGTACAGCTTTAATCCCGGCATCAGCGAGGTACTTGGCGTAGGCAGGAATTGCTCCGTAGTTAACTGTCAAATCACTGTTGAGAGGAGTGAAAGCTGGAGGCACTAAACCACGAGCAGTGAAGGACACCTGGTAAAAAGTAATCACTATTTTATCGAAGCAAAGAATAGGGTTAAGAAATAAGATCTACCTACATTGATTTTTGGATGTGAAAATCAGTTTAACTTTAAAATTTTGTATTTAATTTACCAATATAATTAAATTATTTAAAAAAAATCCAAACCAAAAACTTCTAAGTCAATTACACCGTGCTTTTTTCGAACCACTTTAAATATAACACTCAAAAAATATATTACTCGTAAGGTCTTGAACTTAATAAGTAGATTTTATTATAGAATTTTATTTCTAAACAAAGTACTTATATTTTAACATACTTACCATTTTTAAGTATTTAACTTTATTACTGTAGAATCGTGAGACAACTGCTAACAGCCACACAAACGAGCAATGAACGCATATAAATATATCTCTCATTTAATTTCTTATCATGGTTGTGTATTTACTGTAACATAACTACAGTATAAACAAAGCTATTACTCTTCTAGAGTCGTTTGGGGTAAGTTTACGCAGTTTTGTGCTTAAATATGTAGGAAAATCAATAAATAGAAGAAATATACATAGCTGTTTTTTTTCTCTAGGAATTTAGGACAGTATTACCAAGATAGTCTTACATATCTATTCTTAAGAGAAATAAGAAAACAATTCAAATGCGCCCACTTAGCCAAGTTAAGGGACAAGGTAGGGTCAATTTATAATGTAATGGTTTTAGTAAAAAAACTGTTCAGCAATGCCTTAATTGCCACCATTATCGCAATCAAAATAGCAACTGCATCACACACAGACACCGGGTCCTGTGTTTGTAGATGCACTGAGTAAACAATTAAAAAATTATTCTTGTGGTCACACTTACCCGCTCCTCACAGTTTATCTACATGACTATGCATATTTATTAAGAGCAGATACCTAGGTGGCTACTGTTTTAATAAAAACAAATCTGCCAGCTATATTGAAACAATCGTTAATTACATAATATGTCACTTGTGCAGTTGGTAAATTAAACTGAATTGGAAATATACAGGATCATGGAATTGAATGACGTCAGCATAAAACGGCTTCATATTTTCCACACTTGCTTATTATTTCATTTTAATCATCTCTGAAACACCTCTCTAAATACCTACATCAGCAACATTATCATTATCAATCATTATCTAATGGCCCAAAAATTTCTTGTCAATTTTTGCTTTGCTAATTTTGAAGCTAGATGGCGATTTGTTAATATGTTAAATACCATAATCTCAAAACGCCATCAATAATTTACCTAAGTAGGTATATTCTTCATAAAATACAAAATAAAATAAAAGCACACAAAACTTGGAGTATTAAAATATTTATTACAATTGTTTTTCACCTTTACCCTTACGTACTTGTAATAATCTAACTAAAAACCGACTTAAACCAGAAAGTTAAAAGCGATTAAGTATACTTAATCTAATTTCGTGATGAAATGATACACAATTTTTTTATAAAAGTATACAAACAACTTGGAAGTATATTACATAAAGTGTACTGTTCTTATACTCCTTATCCCCAAAATCTTCAATTACGACTGTAATGATGAATTTCGAAGTTTAACATACCTAGTGATGAACGGAAGCCCTAAACTACTACAATGCGACTTACGTTAGTACTACGAGTATAGTGCGCGCCACTTCTAACTTCGATACATCAAATATTTTCCACCGCGATGCACGTTAGTGCAAAAGTATTGCGGTAGTAGGTAGTTCAACATGTAAGCCTAAAGTACATTAATTGTAATTCCACCAATAAAGTAAGTAGTTCTGCAAAACATTCTGCATCACTTGGAAGTTCTTGACATCATCGTATACATGATCTTACGCTTGGCACTGCTTATTTACCACTTTGATAGTAGAACAAAATAAATAATAATAATTTACTGACAAAATAAAATAAATACCACTGTAGTATAGGTGAGTGGTCATATACATATACGCACATCTAGTATGACATTTGTCTCGAGCGCATACGTCACAAGTACGGGCGGAGAGGGGGCAGTCAGTAGCCGACCGTAGACCCGATGACAGGTGGTGGTGCGTTGACGAGCCAAATACCTAACATATTATTAAGTACATACTACAATCACTGCTAATTTTCATTAACGTCAAACCCACAATTGTCTTTCAGAAACTTTTGGTACTTATCGCTACCGGCAATAAATGTTAAGGTACCAATTGCAAGAACATTTCCCTTGTCATTGTAGAAAGAGGTTTCAATGAACGATGAGTGTCCACTCTTTAATGTTTTTGCTTCTACATTAACTGTTTCGCCCTTAATCGCTGATCGAAGGTAACTGTAAAACAAAACGCATGTATAAATAGTTATAATTGAAATATTAGTACATGTGACTTGGAAAATTATAATAATATTCCACACGCATTCACATAACACCATCTAGTCCCACCAAACTGCTTTATGAAATTTTATGAAAGCTTGTACTTCCGTTACTTTACAACGTACAACCATACCTAGGTGTACACTTTTTTTTGCAAATAGGTACCTTATAGTTATTCTAAAAGACCTAAACCAATGAAATCAAAACATGTTTATGCACCTAAAAATTGCGTTCAACGGGAATTGAACCAGAGACCTCGCACGTACACGACTGTACTTAAACTTAGGTTGATATTACTACGTCATACATTTCCACCCAATTTATGTGACGTCATTTCTAGTAATTTTCCCTAATTTTCTTACAAAATAGATAAAATTATTAAACTAAAATTCTTACATAATATTCATAGAAGTGGTCCACGACATTTTTCCATCAGGATTACTTAATTGCGAATAAAAAGAGAAAACATCCGCTACACTAGATATATAACCTCCATGGAGTGTTCCACCTATATTGCACATTCCTGGTTCTATCGTGAATTTGCCTTTCATTACACCATTACTTGCTGAGATCAGCTTAACCTGAAGACAAGAAAGAAATAAAAAATACAAACAGTTTTTGACCTCTTTATTCTTTTAAAACATAATAAGGATACTACCAACATTTATTTAATATAATAAATGATAATTATTGTTATTTGTAATAATAATAAGCATGTGAACATGGGTCAAATTCAAAACAGCGGGTTTACCCATTTGTTTAATTGTAACTTCTTCCCTGATACTTGTGGTGGGTGTTTAGTGAAGGTCGTGGGCTCATTTCCCGCGCGAGTCATAGCATTTTAGAATGGATAGTTATATTTTTTTTCTTTTTAAGTCAACTCTGTTTTTAATCAAGCCGTGTGTCGCGGGAACTTTGAAATAAACGAACATAAAGAATATCCGGCCTCAAGACATTTGCAGATCATACAAAAATTTGCCCTGCGTGGGATTCCAACCCGCAACCTTATACATAGCAGCCGCATACACGACCGCTGTGCCTCCGGGGCAGTTGCTTGTTGTTGGGATCTTTCGTCCCTGCTAAGGGACATTCAAGGACTTGTACGATGGTTTCATAAATTTACGCAAATAAAAATATACTTAGATTAAAATCCCATTTACACACTGATGGCATCAATGTCGTTTAAGATGGTATCTTTAGTTTGATATTATACTAAACTAGCTAAGCACGTGGCTTTAAAGTTAAAGTTAAATATTCTTTAAACCGTTACAATATTTTAAATGATTTATTTTTTATTTTATTTATTTTATATGATTCACCCCCTTACTCATAAACGTCTCTTAAATTTCAGTCAATTGATTAGCTTAAATTCTTACGGTTTTGTTTGGTATAATATTGGTTTTACTAATAAAAATTAAGCTAAACAGTGATTAAATTTAAGAGACGTTTATGAGTAAGGGGGTCAGTGGCAAAGTCGAAGGTTATGCAGCTGCCGACCACGAGATCAAACGTTCGGATAAACATAAGTGCTTAAGAGTCACTAAATCCCGGGCTGGTACCGTGTAGCCTTGAGATGTATGTAACTTAAAATGTGAAATGACTAAAATTACAAATGATAACATTAAGCTACTTAATCAGAATGTGACAAAGCTTCTTAAATTACAAACTAAAAAAAAATACTTTGTACCTTACTTCTCCAAACTTTAGACATACATTTATCACAATACTTAAGAAAACATTAAACCATTAAACATTATTTATTGTGAAAAAGACCGCTATCTATCTTTGAAAAACTACTTAACATAAATACTATCATTATTTACCTACTTACAAATTCATATAACAAATTGATAATTTGACGACCTCTGTGGCGCAGTCGGTATATTACATGGCTGCTACGCAGAGGTCTCGGGTTTGATTCCCGCTAATGCAAATCTTTGTGTGCATGAACATGATTGTTTGCATTGGTCTGAGTGTTTTCTATGTATAATATGTATGTATTTACAATACAAAAAAAAGGATTTAAGTATTTAGGAGTTTATCCGTTGTCTAGTACCTACCCATAGTACAAGCTTTGCTTAGTTTGGGACTAGGTGGCGATGTGTGAATGTGTGAGGAATACTTATTTTATTTATAATATTAACCTAATCATCATCGCAGCCAAAGAAGACATTAAGTATTTTAATTTTAAAAACAATTTAAACTGCATTCATAGATTTTTAAATAATTAAGTCATAAGTCATAAGTCATTTATTCGTTACAAAATAATTTGTGTTGAAATTACATAATCAAATGAAAGTACAATCATAAATAAAATAAAATTAACTAATCAATGAAATAATTACCAATAAAAATCAAGTAAATGTTAAATAATTAAAGTACAATGTCCAATAATTATAATAATAAAAAAAAAAAAAAAAAAAAAAAAATCACAATAATTTAAAAATCAAATAATAAAATAATCCAAAACATATAAAATAAAATAAAAAAAAAGAACTAAGTATAATCACAAAATATCAAATAAATAATAATCAAAAATCAATCAAATAAAATCTTAATAAATTAAAAAAAATAATAATAATTTAGTTCTTATCATTCATGAACTCATCAATACTGTAATAGGTAGGTATGTCTTATTCAGTAGCCACTTTTTTAAGTTAATTTTAAAAATATTGACATTGCAAACCTTCATAAACTCTACTGGAAGTTTGTTAAACCATCTGACAGCCTGAACCTTTGAGCTATGTGCCACAACATTTAACTTGGGCTGCACAAGACTATTAAAATCTTTTCTGCGAGCCATTAGCCTAGTTTCTTTTTCCTCAGTTGTCTCAAAGTCACCCAAATGCTTGACAAAGTTCGTCAGAAGGACTAGTATATACAGAGATGGTACAGTTAATATTTTTAGGTTTTTATAGTGATTTCTACACGATTCAGTCTGTTCTAATCTTAACATAGTGCGTATTGCCCTTTTTTGTTGGATAACAAATGCAGATGTAATATTATATTTGTAACTGTTACCCCACAGTAGGATACTGTATCTTAATTTTGATTCTATGAGAGCAAAGTAAATTGTTTTTAATTCTTCTACAGTTAACTCATCCCTTAAACTACGAATTGCATAACAGGCGGAATTCAGAGAGCTCAATTTTGAACGCAGCTCAGTTTTCCAATTTAGTAGTGAGTCAATGTGTACACCCAGGAATCTTACACTATCGACCACATCCACCCCACCTCTATCCGAGTGAACCTCTAAGCTATCCCTATTCTTCGCCGTCAATTTAAACAAAATGCCTTTAGTTTTAGATACATTTAGTTTTAGATTATTGATTGAGAACCATTTTTCAAAAGCAATTAGCGTATCGGTTACCTTTTTCTCAAGATTTTTAATGTCTCCAGCTGAAACTATAGCATTGGTATCATCATCAAAACAAACCAGGAACCGTACCATAAACATACTCCGTCATGTCGTTAACGAACAGTAAAAAGAATATGGGGCCTAGCACGGAACCTTGGGGCACACCAAGAGTTACGGGGGTTAATAAAGATTTGTAACTAGTTTCACTTCCATCCATAGCTGTTGCTTTAAGTTCTACATACTGTTGTCTATTACTTAGGTATGATTCCAGTAATCTTAGCACATTCCTAAGACGTACTCCGTAGTGCTCCAGTTTTTTTATTAGAATCTGATGATGAATTACACAATTGAAAGAGGAATCGAACCCGCTACACGAGAATAAAAATACCCTGCAAGTTTATCATACCGGCTGGCTGGCTATTTATAGGCTAGAGGATTTAGATTTTAACTTTTCATTATTGTATCGAAAAAAAGGCAAATAAGCTTAAACACAATCAGCACAAATCAAAGTACAAATCGAATTTACGAGTATTTAACAACTTTGTGTGGATGGCACAAATAAATGATTGCCACAATATTGTTTAGGACTATTATCTAACTTCGTACGCGGCGGGCGACGAGCGACGCCCTCCATATTATTTACTTTTACACATTTATTTATTGCCAATAAATTATAGTATTTAATTTATTTATTTTAATAAATTTTATTATTAAAATAAATAAATGGTGTAAAAAATATTTTGTTAAAATTTTAACTCTATTATTAATTTTACTTTCTTACCTTAGATAATACAGTAGCTGCATCAAAACTAGATCTTGATTTTATTAATTCCAAAGATTTCAATAGACGCAAACCTTTTGGAGTAGAAGCCATAATTAATTCAAAATGAAAATCGTGTAAGAAATTCGCTCTCCGTTTGCGTCCAAGTTCCTTTTGTTACTGAATATTATTTGTAAATAAATGTCGAAACGCAGAGACCTTGGCGTCCTCATCAAAATTACTAAACGATATTTTTTTCCGTATGGTGACGGAGTAAGAATACAATATGAATACAATAACACTCCATCTCATCCTGTGGGTGTCGTAAAAACCGACTAAGGGACTATCCGTAAATATTATCTTTATGAAATAAAAAGAAGGAAAACTTGAAATTAAACCCTAAATCAATCCGTCTGGCCAGCGTGGTATTAGTAGGCCAAGTGTCGCAGGGATACTTGACCTACTAATACCACGGGAGGAGGCCCGTCCCTGCAAAGGGACATTAATGGGCTGTTATGATGATTTTTTTTACCGAACATATTTCCGTATTCTGTTATTATAAGGCAGTTTTCCAATATTCCCAGTAGGTAAGTAAAAACTATGTTTACTTTGGGAATAGTTGGTAAGCAATATGAGTTCTAAATTTAAGGAAATTATGACAATCCAATTTCTACGGATTCTAAAGCACTACTCAATAAACTTGATTTAATTGTGTAATTTAGAAAAATGACGAGTTACTTCTAAACTTATTTTTTTACCTCGTAGATGTAAATATTGGAATTTTGCAAGGCAGTATGGTATGCAAGAAAAATAAGGTAATGCAAGAATACTTAAAAGAACCAAGAGTACAATGGGGCAAAATCACTGAAGGATGTAAGTTTCCGGAATCCTTGAAGCAGTAGAGGAGTGTGTCGTGTTAGACTCAGTTAGACTGTGTCCTTCTTAAAAACCAAGTTAATGTCTGTGATTAACTATAAAGTAAAACATTACTCTTATATTCTTTATTGTTCCAATAACGTATTTAATTACACACATTGTTCGACTGAAAGATTCGTACCCAAGTCATACCTATGAAAAGATCACATAAAAAGTTACTGACAGAAGTGACGTTTGGAGACAGAGACAGCTAAAGTCAATTCGGCTAAAATTGTACACGTGTAAAAGAGATAGATGCTGAGATTGCCGGCTAAAACCAAACTTTATGAATGGAAGGGTTGCAAGTTGCAATACATAAACAATATTATCAATATCAATCAATCAATCAAATTACAGAAAAAAGATGGTTTTCATTGATTGATTGATTGTTGCATCTTATAATTTATTTAAAAGTACCTAATTCTATTCATAGAAAGTGGTCATCTGAATAACTTTTTCATCATACCATTATGATATTTACATGGTCATTCTTTATTTTATAAATTCCAAAAGATTTTTGTTGTCGATTGAAGTCTGAAGATTCTGTAATTTTTGTTTTGTGGTGTAAAAATTAAGAAATTCATGAAAATGAATACTATAAATAGTGAATTGAGTATGAACGATCTGAACAATAAGTTTTTCGAGATAATGCAAAACGAAAACAATGCAGAGGATGCTGCTAGTTTTATTTTCGATAGTGTTTGTGACGATGTAACATTGGGTTTTGTATTTGAGTTTCATCACGGTCTAAGAACAGGCCTGACGGATCTGCTAGAAGGGGAAAAAGAAGATGAAGAACCTTTTAAGATCGTGAACACTCCAGAATGTGACGTGTTTGGCTTTTCCATCATGAAAAAGACTCCAGACTCAAATTGTTCATGCCCTAACTGTGAGAGACCGGTATCGGCGACTAGGTTTGCTCCACATCTAGAAAAATGCATGGGTAAGTAAAGAATTATTCTAAAACAACTTTGCAGCTAATAAGAAGATAGCTCACTTAACAGACCTCTTTGTTTATAGTAACCAAATTGTATTTGGTCTCTTTCTTTTTAAAATTTTCTTCTAATAATATAATAGTGTATGTATTCTCTGTTAAGTGTAAACTTATCAATTTGTACCCTATGTCACAAGCCTATAAGACAACACATTGTCATGTTGCCTGTATTTTATGGTCCGTTTATGTTTGGTGTTATCATAAGAACAAATGAAATATAAAGAGAGTTTCTTACTTTGTTTATCAACTAAAGTCAGCACTAAAAGTAAAATTGTAATAACTGTAAACAATTTTAATAGCTTCGATAATATTAATCATTCTACAAGTTTTCGTATACTGAACACCAGCTTTTTTATACTTTTGTATACTGAGCACTAGCATAATCCTAGATTTCAGAATATTGATTGCTTTCCTGAACTGTATTTGTGTTTTTTTGTGCTTTTCATTAAGTTTCATGAGGTCATTACCATTATAAACAAAAGATTAATAAAATTATATTTGTTTGTGGTTCTAAGAACAAAGAACTAAGCCTCTCTTGTACAAAATTGTATCCATCTGGTTGATGTTGAACTATTGCTTAGGATTTAATTACAATTAAATTACTTTTAGAGTAACATGAGTATTAAACAACTGTCATTATCATCTTACCAACATATATTTCTATGTAATTAAATAAATACAACTACTATGCTAATGCTGTGCAGTGTAGTCTTTAATACCATGCTAAACATTTTTTTAACATCATTTACCTACTAATTTAAAAGTATACACTGTTTCTACACTATTTGGTTAAACTGACATAAAAAATGATTTTGCTGCAGCTTGATAACTTAATAAATTTATCTATTACTAGCTGACCCGTGCCCACTTCGTTAGGCGGCGAAAAAAAATTGTCTCTTTTTTAAACATATTTCATTACTGCTCCACTCCAATTAGTCATAGCGAGCCTAGGTACTATATAGCTTATGACACTCCCCGATAAATAGACTATTCAACACAGAAAGAATTTTTAAAATTGGTTCAGTAGATCCAGAGATTACCCCCTACAACAACGTCACAAACACACAAACTTTACCTATTTATAATATTAAGTATAGATTAACAACAGACCTTGTATATAACAGGTTAACAAATTGTTCTGTGTGGTATTAAAGACTATAACTTAATGTCTGAATCTGTTTACCATTTTCCATTGAAATTATTTTCTAACCTCAGATACCTTTGTGTCAACAAATAAATAATACTGCTTTTACTTATTTAAACTAGTTGTATCATTTTGCATAGTATGATTTAAAAAGTTGATATAACTAGCTACAACAGATATCACTCATAATGATATGTGATAACAAGACTACTTCCCTAAGCAAAGTCTATCTTCTGCCAACCCATCATTTAGTAGGATGAGTTTTTATGTTCAGTTCCTTGATAACTTGTTTGTACCATTTATCTGTTAAACATATATCCTGTTTTTGATCTGCTGAATTCCTAACAAGCACCTTGCCTTGAGTTAATCAGAAAAGAATAATAAGTGTAAATAACCTTTCGATATAAAAGATGGGTCATTCTAAGTTAAGAGGTAATTCGTTGTATGAAATGGCGGCACGGGTTTTTTTTATATATTTTTACTTAAGTATACATTTTTTTAATGTAAACTGCTACGTTTGAAACGTTTACAAAGTGGCCAGTCAATTTGTTGATTTTATTACGTTTTATAAGTGACCAGGGGAAATACACCATACAGGGGAGAGACAAGGTGTACAGGGGAGGATACTTTATGAACAGGGAAGAGATAAACATAATAAACATGGTTATTTTTAGGTATCATCTTTATTTATTATAATATGAATTATTTATAATCAGGCTTTTCATTTGTTTACAATCTTTTTTGTCTATAAAATTAAATGTTTCCTATGAAAATCAATAACAAAAAGAAACAAAAACTAAAAAAATTCTTTTGAGTAACATAAACTTAAAAAATATTTATTTTTCTTGACTATCAAAACAAAACTACCTAAGTATAGGTGTACATAACTTTAATACCCGTGTAGTTATTAATAATAAGTGATAATGAAACACGAAAGTTTTAAAGTTAATATATAACTTTACTATTAATAGGCAATAATTAAATAAAAAGAAACAAAAACTAAAAATACTCTTTTAAATACTCTTACGACTTCAGGGGATATTAAAGGCGACCACCACCTATGAGTTTTATTAGTTGACCGTGAAATGTCAACAGGTACACGTCCCCAGAATATTCAAGCAATAAAACTTCCCAGATATGGACACAAGATCAGAAGTAGCTGCTCAAGCAGTTACACTGTTGGAACAAGGCATGAGTAAACGACAAGTGGCTCGTACTCTGAATATAAGCCAGTCAATGGAGTAAGAACAAGCCAAAGGTACCAAGAGACTGGTGGCTTTGATCAAAGAAGAGGTCCAGGTAGAAAAGGATCCACTTCAAAAAGAGACGATCTTTTCATCGTTAGTACTTCACTGCGAAATTGTTCACTCGACGGGGTTCAAATCCAACGGGAGCCCCGATAAACGCGTAGACTAACTGTCAGTTCTCGCACTGTGAGTAGAAGACTCAAGGTAGCTGGTAACCCTGATTCCAAAAAGACCAGCAACAGGTTCCAAATCGACTACAGACTACAGCGCATCAAGCAGCTCGTATTCGTTTTGCGAGAGAACACGTCGATTGGACGGAAGATCAGTGGCGCTCTGTTTTCTTCTCTGATGAAAACAGAGTATGTCTGCATGGTAGTGACAGAAGAAGAAGAGTGTATAGAAGGCCAGGAGAGTGATACGCACAATGCTGTTGCGTATGGAGGTGGCTCCTGCATGGTGCGGGCTAGTATTTTTTTGATAGAAAAAATCGACTTGGTTTTCATTGAAACCGGCCGCCATGTGAGGGGATTGACTGCAGATCGGTACATTGAAGAAATCCTGGGGGACCACGTCGTTCCATATTTATGCTGGTTTTGTTGGTGACAACTTTGTCCTAATTCAAGATAATGCCTTTTATGTTAGCATGTTTTTGTGGATAATCCAAAGTACCCAATTGAAAATGACGAGAGTCACAGAAGCAGCTCAAACTTTTCAATATTAGGCAATACGCAACCGGTAACTTGGTGAACCTTTAGTATTCTTGAAAAAGTCTCTAAATCTTTAGTAGATCCCAATTTTTTCGTTATGTCGGTATTATTATCTGTAAAAAAGAACTTAATATTGTATTTTAAAGCTATGGTAAGCATAACGCCAAGTAAAGGCGTAGAGAAAACTAGAAGTATTAATGGAAACACGTAAAAATGTATCTCCCCTGGATATTAAGTATCTCCCCTGCCATCAAAAGAGCCAGGGGAAATACGCCAGGGGAGATATATTTTCGATAGAAATCTAAATTAGCCGTAAAAGTATTTCACGCACGAGATTCACACACAAACGTAACAATGTATACACTATTTGTAATAAATATTTAAGTATATGTTGGTATTTTAACAAAAAATGGCAATGGAAAACTTACCAGAGGAAAGACTGCATTCACTAAACATTTCTGCACCCAGCTAGTGGCGTGATCGAAATGGCCAGCAATAAGGCGGCGCAGTTGCTTATGCGCCGCTTGCTGGTAACTTTACGTTACACACTGTGCATTCATGGTCACAACTTCTGCAGACTAGGAAAGCAGAACTGATTTTTGAACGAAAACAAAAGACCAGGGGACGAGACACGAAACATGGTGGACAAATTTCGGTGTTCATATTTTTTTTAAAGAATTGGAATAAAAGCACTTTTACTTGTAGGATACTATTACTAAGTTTACTGTCCTTGTAAAATTAAATAATTTAAAATAATTATTGAATTTTAATACATTCATAATTACTGATTTACAAATAAAGTCGGTTATGGGACAGACCAGGGGAGAGACATTTTTCACATATTAGAGCTTATTGTGACTAAATTACGTACATTTCTGCAATAAATTTTAGTGACCACGTAGGAAGCATTTAGTTTTAAGTAATAAATAAGTTATTTATAAAGTTTATTGAAAAAAATATATATTTTTTGTCGTTGCCGTCGAAAGTACTTCTTAACTTAGAATAACCCAGATATGTTAATTTTACATCAACCAGGGCTGAAATAAGATGGTTTTACCAATGTATTCTCACACCATCACTGAGGTTAACAATAAATATAAAACTACTCCCTCAGCCATGAGTGTTACACTGCTAGTCATAGACCGTAAAATACCGAAAAGACAATGGAAAAAATTGGTACTCGAGGCGAGACTCGAACCCGCGTCTTACTATACGCGTCCAGCGCCATGACCACTAGGCCACCCGAGCATCTGTCTCGACTGCCAAATTTAACTATTGCTATAAACGGCACCGGGTCGCAACTTAGAACTCAACTGTACAACGCCATCTAGGCGCGACATAATACCTAAGCTTTATAGGTAAAAAAATATATGTAATTTAATCGTAAAATATTTTGTATATTTCAGGAATGGGTCGTAACAGTTCTCGTATAGCGTCCCGTCGTATTGCTTCGAACAGTCGTGAGCCAACCTCTTACGCTGGACTATTGAGTGACGATGAGGACGATGCCGATTGGGCAGGAGGTAGCATGCCCAATGAGAGACGCAAGCGACGGATCAAGACTAATAATAATAGGAAGCCTAGTAAAGTTCATAAGTAAGTTAATTTACATAACATTTGCTATGGTTTTGTTGATAAGAGAGATTTTTTTATACCAGACTATTTAAAAAAAAAGAAGGAAAACTTGAAATTAAACCCTATACCAATCCGTTTGGCGGGCGTGGTATTACATAGTAGGCCAAGTATTCCTCCGTCACTGGAGGAGGCCCGTCCCGGCAGTGGGACATTAATGGGCTGTTATGATTTATGATGATTTAAGCTACAGTTCGTTGATCTTACTTAGTCGGCCTAAAGTTACCTTTATGACAAGTTCTCGCATCTACTGGAATAAAGAAAACACTTACTGTCCTCCATTTAGTGCCAAAAATGACAACTACGCAGCCATATTTGAAAAAAGGCGGCCATTTTAGATTTCGTGTACTGTACTTTTCGACAACTTTAAACCAGCGTCAACAGTGTTCCCTTGCAAAAGCATCAAGCATGATTATACTTATCTGTTGTGCTTAGTTTGGGACTAGATGGCGTTGTGGGAATGAGTGACGATTATTATAACTTTAAATAGTATCAATCTAGTGAAGAATACATTACTAATAATCTGTTTATTTCCTTCAGGAACAATAACGGTACTCAGAACAATGATTCTAACGACGGTGGCGCCACCTACGAAACTATGACTGCCAACGAGAAGAAGAATTTGTTGCTACAAATCTGCGGTGTCGTATCCGAGCATACCAAGAAATTGTGTACTAGGTATGTAATAACAAGTCTTTAAGGATTCGAGTAACCTCTGTGGCGTAGTGGTTATATAACATGACTGCTACACAGAGGTCTCCGTTTCGATTCCCGCTCAATGCAAATCTTTGTGTGCATGAAAATGATTGTTTGCATTGGTCTGGGTGTTTTCTATGTAATTATGTATGTATTTACAAAAAAAAAAGTATTTAAGTATGTTTATCCGTTGTCTAGTACCCATAGTACAAGATCTGCTTTGTTTGGGACTAGATGGCGTTGTGTGAGTAATAAATATTTATAAATAGCTGTCCAGAGTCTCTGTTTGAATCTATGGTTGGTAGAGCACGTTGCTATCACTTTTATTATTATACCTTACCTTGAAAATTATAAACTACGAATGCCTCAGTGTCACGGTAGTGGCAATAGCTGCTCGCAAACAGACGGTTGTGGATTCTAATCTTACGCAGAAAAAATATTTTGAGGATCCAGAAATGTCGCGCCTAGGTGGCGTTGTACAGTTGGAGTTTTAAGTTGCGGCTCTGGCGCCGTATAAAGCAATGGTTAGGCGGTTATCACACTGCCACGCACCACGCTGCATCTTGCGTGAATGCGTGTTCTAACGTTGCTTGTAAGTACCTCCACTTGTATAGAAAACACGCGCAGTCCAACACACAGAAAATGCATCTGCATGAACGCACGTGGATGCATTTTCTGTGTGTTGGACTGCGCGTGTTTTCTATACAAATGGAGGTACTTACAAGCAACGTTAGAACACGCATCCACGCAAGATGCAGCGTGGTGCGTGGCAGTGTGATAACCGCCTAAAATTTGGTTTTCGAGACGGATACTCGGGTGGCCATGGCGCTAGACGCGTATAGTCCAGAGACGCGGGTTCGAGTCCCGCCTCGAGTACCAATTTTTTCCATTGCCTTTTATTAATTTATTCTTTTTATTTATTTAATATTTATTTCTTATTCTTTTCGGATCTAGAAATGGTTCAACTGAGTCTGAATGTTCTTTGTGTATGCCAATTTTATGTCTGTAAAAGACCAATCCTTGTTCTTTTTTCGGACAGTAAAAAGAAAATAAATTTGAAAGAGTGGCTGTGAATTCCTTTTAGATTCTTCTCATGGCTGAAACCCAAGGTTCCCGTAACATACTAGACCGTCCGACTATCAGAAAAATCTTTATATCATAACAGCCCATTAATGTCCCACTTCAGGGACGGGCCTCCTCCCGTGACGGAGGGTTACTTTCTTTTTATTTCGCAAAGATAATTTATAGATAGTCCCTTAGTCGGTTTTTACGACACCTATGGGATGAGATGGGGTGGTGATATATTGTATTCTTACTCCGTCACCGCACAGAAGTCTTACCGATCGATTAATCCCTAGCGTGGGATTTGTTCTTGTCAATTTATTTCATATTATAAACGAATTGATATTTCTTACAGATCAACCCGTTGCCCTCAACACACAGAAGAGCAACGTCGTTCTCTCCGCAACAGTGTTCTCGAGCCTTCGACCCCGGAGTCCCAAACTATGGGCCTCACAGCCGAAGAGGCCGGCTCTCCACCAGACTCCAGCCCTTCATCATCATGCTCGTCGTCAAGTCGCAAACGTGACCGGCATCGGGCCCCACCTAAGTCCAAGAACAAGAGGGATAGGAATATATCTCCTACTACAAGGGATTAAAGGCTGCGTTACTATCGAAATAAATGAATTATGACCCATTAGATGACAATTCGTTTAAAACTTCTAGTACTTGTAAGATCTATCGCATATTATTCACTTCATTGCGTCAATATGATCCTATTCTTTATTCCTTTTTAAATAAATTAAAAATAAATTATTATAACGTGAAAGTTTGTATGGATATTTGTAACTCTTTTACGTAAAAGCTACTAAATGGATTTTAATAAAACTTTACAATAACATAGCTCGCTTACACATCAGAATCACACAGTCTACATAATAAATATATAGTATTTATAATATAAGATACTCGTAATAGTAATCCACCGCTCTCTTGGGAAACGAGTGATTAAATAAGATTAAACGAATTTAGATCTTAGGCCCCATTCGCACGAGCGCTTTTTTAACGCGCGTTATAAAAGCGTTGAAATAGAAAAAAATGCATTCCTATGTTACTCGGCCTTGGAAATATAACACAATTTCCAACGCCGAGCGATAAAAATCGTCGCGTTAAAAAGCGCTGGCGTGTGAACATGAACATAGGAATGCATTTGTTCTATTCGGACACTTTTTTAACACGCGTTAATAAAGCGCTCGTGCGAATGGGGCCTTATTGCATTTGAATGTCATACGAAAATGAGCTTAAGTCGTGGGTCATGATTCAGTTGGTTTCGATAGTACATGTTCTGAATACATTGACTGAGATTATAGTGTACTATGTAATGTTGAATGTGTTTGTATGTATGGGATTGTGTGTGACTGTTGGAATTATGTAGGTACAGTACCCGGCCATTTATATTACACATCGACCTGTGGAAAAAGATCATCGGTCAATTTCGGCTTCGTAGAGCGTCATCTTCACTTTTCAAATCATAATTTATTTTAAGTTTACGGGTACACTAGCAAGTTCGTGTCTGTGGAATGCGTACCCTTAACAGTTGTTATTAGATACAGACTGTTTGTATTTCGTGCGACAGAGATGATGCTCTACAAAGCCGAAATTGACCGATGGTCTTTTTCCACAGGTCGATGTAATATAAACGGCCGGGTACTGTATGTGTGATGTTATTATTATTCTTATGATGTAATGTAGCCATAGTATAACATGTAACAAACAATACTAGCTTTATCAATAGCAGTCTTCTGAGGGTTACTGTGCCTCCTCCACTTTCTTTTAGGCCCTTTAGTATTCCACTTTAGAGATGAACTTCCTCCAGACAGTGGGAATATTACCCTTTTAACAATGGTCAGTCTCCGTGTGGTGACGGAGTAAGAATACAAATATGTCACCACCCCATCTCATCCCATGAGTGTCGTAAAAACCGACTAAGGGACTATCCGTGAATATTATCTTTACAAAATAAAAAGAAGGAAAACTTAAAAATAAAACCCTATACCAATCCGTCTGAGGTCAAGTATTCCTCCATTACGGGAGGAGGTCCGTCCCTGCAATGGGACATTAATGGGCTGGTATGAACAATGGTCAGTCAGATTAGTATGTATAGGAATTAAGTCAAATTATATCTCCATATACGACACCTTCGGGTCAAAAAGAAGTGGTCTCTTGTGATGGTGACTCAGTCACGGCAGCTTAAGATAAGCTGCCGTACCTCCATGGAGGAGAATTATTAGTGTGATCCGTAAATGTTTTTTCTGAGTATGAATGTTCTTTGTCTTAAATACATGTCTAATTCCCTACAAAACGGGGTTCGGTTATTAGTAAAGCTGTCTATAAAAAATATATACCTATTATGTAATCATTAAATATGAAAAAAATATTTCAATTTGAGTTTATAAACCAGTATTGAATAATTCAAATTATAATTTTGCATATATAACAATAATTATAAAATATTATGTAAAAATGTACTTGTAAATATATAATTATTTCGAATAAATAAATTCGTCCCTAAAATAGATTTTATTTTTGTTTCATAACCCTGACCTAAAAAAACTTAACTTATTACAAACGTGCGAACTGACGAGAAAAAACATCAAAGGAAAGCGACAATGCCGATATACCTTTACGTGAGAGTGATATGTCTGATTAAAATGATATCGACTTAGGACTGTTTAAGCAACGTTCGTTAGTTTTCATACAAATGTTGCCGCTCGACACTATAAATACTGCCCCACGGCATGATTTGGATGAAAACAAACGAACGTTGCTTTTGCCGTTCGAAAAATGCACGGCTGCCTTACTGCACGAGGCGGCTTAATTAGAGCCCTTAGATCACACGTTTGTAATGACCCAAGTTTCGACCGGCTTATAATTTTGTTATCAGGAACCACGGGAATGTCACCTAAACTTTAAACTTTTACTTCTTATTAACTTAAACTTTTTCACCTTCTTTTTATTTCGTAAAGATAATATTCACGGATTAGTCCCTTAGTCGGTTTTTACGACACCCATGGGATGAGATGGGGTGGTGACATATTGTATTCTTACTCCTTCACCACACGGAGAGTTTTAAGCTTACATTACTTTTAAAAAAAAAAAATATAAATACAAGAATACCTAATTGTGTGAGATTTTAACAACTAAAAGTTAAATTAACCGAATTTTTAACGATATTAGGGTATGAAAATTGACATGCAGTATAATTTAATTATATTAAAATCTACTTGCACTTCAACCCCTACCTTTGAATATATCCTTTTTGTTCTTACAATAAAAATACACATTACCTATATTCGCTATGATGTTATGACGTATTTAAATGAGCCTGCTTAAAATTTTGTCAGGGACCAGAGGTATTTTCTTTTACCCGTAGTCCTGCAGGGACTATCGCAGGGACCACGGGCAACAAAGGACATGAACAATCTTTTTTACTCCACACTTAATAATGGCCACATTCACTGCCCTGGAGTTTTTGTGCAATATACTAAAAATGACAAAAGCAGGTTTCTGGGTCTAATATAGAAAATAAAACAAACATATAAAAGAATAAACCGTTTTATTGGCATATTAACTGTAATTATGTAAATAAATATATTAATATAAAACAATTTATATTAATATAGATATTTTTATTAATTATTACACAATTATATCACATAAAAAACACCACTCATAGAATGTATAAGCAAAATGATTACCTTTAATAAGTACATACAATATTTTATTTTCAAAAGATCTTTGGAATGGGCTTTTGTAAATTTTTTATAAATGATTTAAAAATATATATTTCTAAATTGTATCATCATTAATAGGATGGTTAAAAGCTGAAAAGTAGCCCTAAACACAAAAAGTTAGTAGAAAAGAAAATAATTCAAACAAAAATAGTTAAGGATTTTACACTAAAATGTTCTTGATTTAACGCTATTTTGTGCAAAAACTGTTAATTTATAAAAACAACTTTACATATTAGGGTTCATTTTTACTTGTTTCGATGTGCATATTTCTGCATAGTATTGGGCCAAACTGTTTTGTTATCAAAGCTGGTCTATAGCATGCGACAAGTGAAAATGACCCCTAAAGTATTTAGTTTACTAGAGTATCATGTTAAGATATCAATAAAAAAACCTTTTAACACTATCGAAATACATTATCATAGGCAATGGAAGGATTTCCTGCACAGAGCTTTAGCTTTGCTTGCAACTGGATCCCCTGGATGTTTTCTATTTTAACACAGTTGGCTTTTAATTCAATTGTAAATATCTATATTTGTCGATTTAGGATAAAGGATGGTAAAGGATTGGGTAAAGGTTTTTTTGATTAACATATTAAAATCCCTTTATTTTTGTTTCTAACAAATCGTAGGGCATGCTAAAAACTTTTTCCAAAGCAAAAAATAGCACCTTAGTACACATGGAAAATATTTTTTTAGTAGCAACTTCACAAAAAGGGATCTATTTACCCGCAGCTGATTTAATAAATGTTATATAAATAAAAGCCAACTTCGCGTACTATTATAATATACTATTAGCTAATAAATTGAACTTAACAATTGGTGTCTTTATAATAATACTTGTTATTCGTCGTTAAGCCTACTGCACCTTAATATTGCATTTATTATTGCTGCAAAGAGTAATTTGTCAGTATCATATCACGGATACATCAATCTATACGATGAAAAATGTGGCTTAATACAACCCATATCACGGATACATCAATCTATACGATGAAAAATGTGGCTTAATACAACCATTTAAGGTATAGTTTGGAGTGAAGCACTGAATTTAGAAGTTCAAAACAACAATGAATGGGAGCTGGGGTTGGAAAATGAAAATCATTCGATATTATGTGTATCGGTGTATCGTGTTTTTTGTATTAAAAGCGTAAATTTAGGTAGACAATTAATATGAAATGACGTTAACATTTATATGGAGCTCACTGTAAGTACGTGAGGTACTTAACTATTTGTGTTTAGCGATTCAGAACTTAAAAGCTACTGTTCATCGCTATTTTGAACGTCGTTATTCAGTGTTACAGTGTATAGTTTGATGTGTCTGTGAATACGAAAATCTGAGAGGGAAATATCTATGATTATAGTATATAATACATTGGTTTATAAAGGCTAAATTATTATATCTATGGATTGATTGGTCACATTACAAGAGTAGGCCTTTCATTTGCGAACATACTTCTTTTTAGTCACTGGCCATATATAAATGAATTATTTATAACCAAATCAAACGTGATTTTCAGCTTAACAAAATGATAATGTAAGAAACGCTGTAATATTTATATATATTGAAACTTTTACAAAGACAATCAGAAATACTGTATATAATAATTCAATTCACGATTACAAGCTCTCTTTGAGAGCATTTATGATTACATTTTTTAACATCAATAATTATTATTTATATAAAATAGTTAATATTATCAATCCTCTTATGAAGCTTTAAGCATATGCATTGTTCGTTCTTTGTCAAACATTGAAAAATGGAATCCAGATATAAGAAAAATACATAAAAAATCTTGTACCTATTTTTCCAGATTTCCAATGTAATTGAAACGGTTATGCATGTATCATTATTTTTCATTTAAGTATTTTGTCTATTATACAAAAAAGGCATATAATGGTTATTGCTATTAATACTATTACGATTAAACCAATTATTTGCAATACATATCTTGGGATATAGTTTTATGTGTCTCAAATTAACCACTTGTTGTTACCAAGTTAATAAAAAGAAATATACATAGACATTCAATGTACCGCCGACTTAAATTCTAAACATTTTATTCTTCTTTATCACGGAAGAAAGAATCAAGTGGAAGTGCTAAGTAGGCGTGGTACGCGTGTCACTAATACGCGCTGGTTCGCTAACTTGTCGCTGAGGTAATTGATAATACATAACGCCAATATCACCCTTATGAACAACACGTTAAAGTTTAAATTGCCAGAACTGCGAAAACCGCCATCTATAGCCGACGACAGAATTAACTCGAAAAATTGAATTCTATTTAGATTACAAAACGTCATATAATTTTTTCCGCGCTACAGCAATATAACTTCTATTTATAGTTTATGAAGGTTCACTCCCAGATGTAGAACTTTTTTTGTTAGAAGTTTATTTGTTTTTTGGCGACAACGGTTCCTATAGAGAATTAGTTGTATTGCATTTCCACTTGATTTTTCTTCCGTGTTCTTAATCGTTTGAAACGAACTCACTGACTTTATTAAATTTTATGATTAGTAAGTGCCACAGCCTGTAAGAGAGATAAATATCTAACATAAAATACAGTATTCACAGAATGCTTTGCTCTATTAACTATGTATATATATTTAGAACAATTTAGTGCATAAATTCCATTAATACAGTAATGTAACAAGAAGAGATGACAAATATAATACAATTACACTAAGGTCCGTAGAACTACGCAACTAAAATAACAACATTCAATTTATCATAAAATTAACATGATTTTTATTTAAAAAAAAAAGTGATATTAAAATTATACAATGATTATTGATTTACTTTATTAAAGAAAGATTATATAAACTGATCTTTAAAGGCGCTAACGATGGACAAATATTTATTAACCTGTCGAGCGCAATTTAATTTCTATTAAAACAAATACAGCAAGCGCTAACTGTAGAGGTCGGGCTGAAGTTAGCAAAAAGAGAAGTTTGCGCAAGTACCGTTTAGTTCGACAACTAACATCTGCGCAGCTATTTGCAACAACTTCAAGCCGGCTGGGTTAGTTCGCGCCTACTGTATGTTGCGTTATGTATGAAAATAATTGAATGTCATTGTTAAGACGGTCCTATGTACTAATATTAAGTAAATAACAGTAAACACTAAATATTATGTTAAGTCATACGTTACTGGGTACTGACGATGTGATCCCTTCCTGGACCGACGCCGATGTATTTTACTGGAAGAAAAACAATGGTATTATTGAGTTACCAAAGCTGGTTTAAAGATCTGTTAAAATTTGCTAATGGCAGTCTACTGCTGGACATTATGTGGACATAATATGACTCTCCCACCACGCGCCATAGACCACGGACCTTCGCGTTCTTCGTTCATAGCGACCCAAAGACCACGAGTGTTTATTTTGAGGATAAATTGTACAACGTCACTTATCACTTTTAGGTGAATTTGATATTAAACCCATTGCAAAAAATGTAATGTATAGTAGCTCATTATAAAGTACTAGCTGACCCGTGCCCACTTCGTTGGGCGGCGAAAAAAAGTGTCCGTTTTTTAAACATATTTCATTATTGCCCCACTCCTTTTAGTCGTAGCGTGATACTATATAGCCTTTGACACTCCCCGATAAATGGACTATTCAACACAGGAAGAATTTTTTAAATTGGTTTATTAGATCCAGAGATTACCCCCTACAACGTCACAAACACACAATCTTTACCTCTTTATAATCTACTATATAAAAATAAGTCGGGTTTTCCTTCCTGACGCTATAACTCTAGAACTCACGAACAGATTTCCTCGGTTTTGCATTCGTTGGAAAGGTCTCGGGCTCCGTGAGGTTTATAGCAAAGAAAATTTAGGAAAATTTTAAACAGAAAAGCGGAAAAACAATGCCCTTGCGAAGCCGGGACAGGCCGCTAGTATAAGTATAGATTACTTACCAGGTATTTGTAAGAAGTCCTCAATGGCTTTCACATAATTCTTAGCTGCTTGAGGCAGCTTATCGAGATTCCGACACTCTTCAATACTGCATTGCCATCCTGGTAAAGTCTCATACTCAACCTGCAATTATTAATATCAATACCAAATTAAAACTTCAAAAACTAAACACTTTTTTTTATTTCGAATATTTTTGAAATACCAAAAGTGGATTAAGCAGATATAGCGGTGGTCCCAAGCCTATACAGTTATTTCTAATTGGACATAGCACCTTTTAACTTTAAAACTTTCGCGTCTATTTACGAGTATTAACACAATAAGGTTTTGATAAGACCTAATCTTAGCATTCCATGGACTCCCCGTGCGGGTGCCGGGTCCATCGCGTGATAGAGGACGAAACACTTGCATAACAGCGTCTGGGACTTACGACCCAGATGTAGGTTTAAGGAGGCCCCCTTACAACGCGTTAGCGGTCACCTTCACTGTCTGCTATATTCCGTCCTCTACCTATCCAAATTTGGTAGGAACCCAACAATAAAACACTTTAATTATTTACCCGAAACCACGTTTCGGCCACGTTACACTAGCCATGATCACAAGCTGCTATCACAAGTTATTGTGAATTTATTAATAGAAAAATTACATAAAATATGTTGTTCTTACCTCAACCCTGCTCAGCTCCGTTATTGACGAAGGGAAGTAGTCAATTTTACTTCCATTAAGTTTATACGCCACTCCTATTTTTATCTCTTTCATTGTGTCAAGAATGTCAAGCTTCGTCAGGCATATTCTGAAAATATAAAAAAAAAGTATTAATAATAATTATAGGATCTACCACTTCAAAACTAGTGTGTTTTTACTGCTATACAATTGATAAGTTCACTATTTTAATTTGTGAATACACACATAATTGGTGTATCAAGATAAACTACCTCAGTAGAGTTATCACATATAGTAGTAGAGTTATAGCTGCGGTACGACGAGGTCGTGCTTTAGAATCCCATAAATTACATTTCTTCGTGTGTTACACACTTGCTATAACATACACAAAAAAACATTCAAGTTCAAGACAGGAATTTGCGGACCTTAGAAATATTTTGTCTTGCGTGGGAATCGAAACCACGACCTTGTGCACGACGGCCTTATACAGGACGCCTGTACCACCAAGGCATACTACAAAAGGCAAGACTTACGAAGTATATCCGTTGACGAGAGCAGTATATTTAACAACGATAAGATCAAGCCATCCACACCGTCGCACCCTCTTCGTGGTCACGCCTATCTCGTGGCCACGCTCTTGTAGCAAGCGACCCGTGTCCTGAGAAAAATAAAATATGTTAGTAAATTTGAAAATAGTTTACAGGATTGAACTAGCCGTTATTCGTAATAGTATGAAATTTTAGCTTGAGATTCCAAATTGCGTCTTGAATTTGTTAAAATTAGCTTAAAACATTCGGTAAAAAACATAACATAATAGAAAAAAAATAGGTTGGAAATAGAACAAGCTTTCATTTCAATTTTTTTGTAAAAAGTATAAATTATTTTGTAACGGAATTTTTACTTTTTGGGTCTGCCCACCCAGAGTTTTTCGGTACCAAACATTCATTAATTATGAATTTAAATCAACTGTTTGCTCATTAACCATCCTTAACCACAAAAACACTAATGTAATATTTTCTACTCATCATAACAGCCCATTAATGTCCCACTGCAGGGGCGGGCCTCCTCCCTTGACGGAGGGATACCTGGCCTACTAATACCACGCTGGCCAGACGGATTGGTATAGGGTTTAATTTCAAGTTTTCCTTCTTTTTACTTGGTAAAGACAATATTAACGGTTAATCCCATAGTCGGTTTTTACGACATCCATGGGACGAGATGGAGTGGTGACATATTGTATTCTTACTACCACACTGACAATTTCTACTCACATCATGTAATTCAGTAGGGAAGGGTCCATCACCAACTCTAGTCGTATACGCCTTCACAACGCCTAATACTTCGCCGATCACTTTAGGTGGAAGACCTAGTCCAGTGCACACACCTCCGATACTGCAGTTTGATGATGTCACATACGGGTAGGTGCCTGAAAGAATTGGAAGTTGTATTAATACTTAATCGTGGTAATTAACCTTAATTCAAAAAGACTTTAACCGTTAAAAGACAAAGGCACAACATTACGGCACCCTGACCAGACAAATTGGTATAGGATTTGAAGTAAATTTTTCCTTCCTTAGTTGACAAACGTTTTAATAATATGTATACGCAAATTATTCTTTAACCGGCCTTCGGCACCAATGAGATCAAAAGCCATGTAAAAGATGAGCTGGACATAAGGCACAAAAACACTGGCCTTGTACCGAAACATGTGGAAGTCAGGGTGAGGCCTTTGCACAGCAGTAGTGGGAAGGCAGGACCTTTGCCAAGTAGCGGCTATAGAGGCTGACTTACTAATTAATGAGATCAGATGGTTTGGCGACTCGATGCGATTCGATTGAGGATAGCAATACTTTAGAAAGTGAACTACACATGTAATCTAATCGTTATCAAAGTAAATGTTTATTTATGTTAATACATTATTGCAATAAAATTACGTAATTAAACGTGCTAATGTGGATGTTATCAGACTAGAGACGGAAATTAGAACAGGCACATTTGATAAACGAGTACATATGTTTTAATGAATAATTGGTTGTGGTAAACATACTCCCCATTACTCATAAACGCCACTTAAATTTAATCACTGTTTAGCGAGAGTTTTCTAAGTAAAATCGTATGAATTTAAGCTAATCAATTGACTAAAATTTAAGAGGTGTTTATGTGTAAGGGGGACTATGATTAATCACCAACTACTCTGTTTTCCACCGTGCGGTGACAGACATCATCCAATCCAGCTTCAAGGGTGTCGTGAAAACAAATTACCAATATAAGACGACCTCTGTGGCGCAGTCGGTATATTACATGGCTGCTACGCAGAGGTCTCGGGTTCGATTCCTGCTCAATGAAAATCTTTGTGTGCATGAACATGATTGTTTGCATTGGTCTGAGTGTTTTCTATGTATAATATGTATGTATTTACAAAAAAAAAGTATTTAAATATGTTTATTCATTGTCTAGCACCTTTTTACAAGTACAAGCTTTGCTTAGTTTGGGACTAGGTGGCGATGTGTGAGGATTATTTATTTATTTAATCTAGGCTAGGTTAAAATAGTAGGACAATTTTCCTTAGGTCGGTGGAAGAGCCCTGTAAATGCAATTAGTTGACGTCTTTTTCAACGATTGCGTTATTCCATTCACTCTGTGACGACCTCGGTGGCGCGGCGGTAGCGCAAGCGGCTGCCGTGCACGAGGTCGTGAGTTCGATCCCCACGCAGTACAATTTATTTGTGAGATCCACAAATTATTGTCCCGATTCTGGGTGTTCTTTGTGTTCGTTAAATTGATGTTCGTAAAAGTCCCCGCGACACATTGCATGATCCCTAGTGCGGGAGTTGTCTTTTTAATAAAAAAAAAAAGAATAACTAACACCCATTTTCGGTCTATGACACGCTAATTCTGGCACAGGACCTGTTTAAGAACTTTCTCCAGACTGAAACCTATCGTGCGTCGTGTCATATATCAAACTTAAAAAAACTAAAAAAATGCACTTAAAACGTTTAGTGTGGCCTTAGTAACAAACAAACGAGCGGACCTACAAACGCGCGCATTTAAAATTAAAAAAAACTGCAAATAAATAATTACCAAAGTCAATATCCAACATGGCGGCATTAGCTCCTTCAACTAGCACCCGTCTTCCTTGATCCAACGCTTTATGTAAATAAGATACGCTGTCTCGTACCATAGGACGGATTTTCTCTGCGTAAGTCTTGTACCTTGTGAGTTCATCTTCGATATCCACTTCGAGGGAAGGGAACATGCGTTTGTAATTCGCTGCTATTGTTCGGAACCTGGAAGGCAAAGATTCATGATTTAGTTAATCATCATAAAAGCCCATTAATGTCCCACTGCAGGGACAAGCCTCCTTCCGTGACGGAGAGATATTTGGCCTACTAATACCACGCTGTCCAGACGGATTAGTATAGGGTTTAATTTCAAGTTTTCCTTCTTTTTATTTCGTAAAGATAATATTCACAGATAGTCCCTTAGTCGGTTTTCACGGGAACCCATGGGATGAGATGGGGTGGTGACACACTGTATTCTTAATCCGTCAACACACGGAGAAATTAGTACTTATGCTCCTTTTAAAGCTCTGCGATTGCATTAGCTATCATCATCTTAGTCAAAAGATGTCTACTGCAAGACAAACTCCACTATCTTCTTCTGTACTGTGCCTCTCACATCCATCAGTTGCCCGCAACTTTACTCAGCATGTCAATTCGCGTTCCTTAAAATCGTTAAAACTTAGGTAAACTTTTAGTTGTCAAATTGTCACACAATAGGTAAGACAATTTGACAACTAAAAGTTAACGTAACCAAATATTAAACGATTTTAAGGAACGAGAATTGACAGGCAGATCGACGACCCACATTGTTAAGGGGTCCAGCCCATCATACGTCTAGCAGTACGTAGTCGCCATTCCAGAACTTTTACTTACCAACGTTCTCATAAATAAGCTCAAAGTAATGTACAAGGTAATGGAGAAATCTATGCTAGGGTGTACCTGCACGACCGAATCAGAAGTAAAGAGCTCTACGGAGAACCAAAGTAACAGATATAGCAATTTAGATTGCCTCGGTAGTGGGCAGGGCACATAGCATAGAAGATTACTTGTATTTTATTGTAACAAATATTTTTTTGTTTTAAAGATCAAAATTCCTATATCGAACACTAAGTTATGAATAAGTTATATTCCACTTAGTGACATCAGACAGGTGATATCACCTGAATGACTACCCAAATGATATCACTTGGGTGATGACATAATAATATAATGGTGTACAAAACAGTTCGTTTTACAAAACAAAATACACAAATTTGATTATGGTAATTGTTTTTATTTTCTTCATTAAATTTACCATAATATGCTGATTAGGGACAGTTAAGTCCTATAGTCAAGACCATTATGCCAATAATAAGTCGGTGTCTAAGTGTTTTGAAGTCCTACTAATCCTACTAGTATTATAAATGCGAAAGTTTGTGAGGAAGGAGGGATGGATGGATGTTTGTTACTCTTTCACGCAAAAACTACTGAATAGATTTTGATGACATTTGGAATATGGGTAGTTTAGCGGTAGTTTAGTATTATTACTAGTAATACTATAAATGAATTGAACTAGAAATAGATAAATTTATACATGAATTGTATATTTTCTTTATCCCGCCACCGAATGACGAAAATAAGACGTTATGTTTTCAACTTAAGGACATACAAAATTTGTGGAGTTTGATCAGCCAGTCACTATCGCAAATAGATTTTATTCGTGATAGTGTTGTGTCTCAAGTTTTGCATTTTACTCGACATAAAAAGAAAAAAAGTACTCTTATCTACTCTTATCATTAATGGAAACAATTGTAAATAATATTTAAGTGGTAACCTTGAGCAATTGCACTTTTAGATGTAATAAGTATGATTACACCTTTATAAAAGACTGATAAGCAACGGCCTTGTTAAGATTGTAAATGGGTTATTTCCGAGTGATATCTATCGAGTTTGTACCTAAATACTGTACTATTCTATGCTTTCCTTACTTACAAAATACATCAACATCATCATCATATCAGCCAATTGACGCCGATAGGCCTCCTTTAAATATTGCCACCTTATGCGGTCCTGTGCCTCCCTCATCCTTCGGTTTCCCAGTCCTAATTAGATCGTCAAAATACGTATTTGTTTGTAATCAAAATTTATATAAATGTTATAAGCTATTGAAACAGGGATACAGCGAGTAAGGAAGGAAACTTAGCTTACTAATATCAAATTAATCTGATGGGATTAGTTCCTTTCCTAGAAAGAAAAAAATAAATAACTAAGTACTGTTATTTGTCCATGAGGTGAAGAATTAAAAATAGATGTTTACACAACTCCTAGTATCGTAAAAGTAGACCAAAGGACTACTACTTAACTGTCCATTCAACAAAGATAAAAAACTTGCCTGTCACCCATTATGGTATTTGTAGACCTAGTGTATCCTTACAGGGGTTTTGCAATTGTGGGACATTCATAGAATAACTATAACTTACTTTTCCTCAAAGATGTTGAAGTCCCCAAGCAGGTCTCCTATCCTTAGGCCGTTGCGTGTAGCTTTTGAAGAGTATGTTGGACCAATACCTTTCTTAGTCGTACCGAGAGAATTCTTGCCCTTTTCAGCCTCTTGCAAACCATCAACCTAGAAATTAAATGGAGTTTTTAAGTTTTGAAAGTACTGGCTAATGTCACGTCAAATAACTTCCATAGTATTAAGAATATTTTTATGGTCGCACTACCCCATATCATTGTATATCATCATCATAACATCCCTTTAATGTCCCAGTGCAGGGACGGGCGAGGGCCCTCCGTCACTGGAGGAGTCCAGTGACGGAGGGATACTTGGCCTACTAATACTACGCTGGCCAAATGGATTGGTTTAATTTCAAGTTTTCCTTCTTTTTATTACGTGAAGATAATATTCACGGATAGCCCTTTAGTCGGTTTTTAAGACGATGAGATGGGGTAGTGAAACACTGTATTCTTACTCCGTCACCACACGGAGTCATTGTATATATTGTAAAAAAGTGAGCTTAGTTTGAGACTAGATGGCGTATAATGGGCTGTCGTGATTCATAGAGGAACTTAGCAGTTGAGTGCTTCAGAAGAATATTCTATTTCATTAGATAGTACATATTCAAACGACACGTGCAATACAAACATCACGTTTGTATATAGATAGTTGATACTACGTCAGTAAGTAGGCGTGTCGGGTAAGTATTGTGTACAAAACAAATAGTTAGCGGTCATATGATCATATCGCATGTGTCATGATAACAAAACACTCCTTTGTATATTACAGCTCATTTCCTACTGCATGGACAGTTCTCAGGGAAAAATAGGCTACTAATAACACTTTGTAGGCTTATTCTGTCACATGGAGGGCAAAGGAGAGAGCTATGTTAAAAGTTTCCTTGCGAGATCCAATTAGGAGATCCACCGGAGATCTAACGACGTGGGCGGGCAGGGTATATGGTGTGAAGAACTGACAGCCGTTAGGGCAGAAAGGTAAGGACAAAGATAGTTGAAGGAAGTATTCCAGCAGTGGCGATCAACACCTATCGGAGTACTCTAGGGCTAGGTATCATTTTTTTTTCATTTTTTTTTCAGGACCTCTAGTTTCCAAAGTAATGCCACCTGAGAAGAACACAGAAAGCCTACGACAACAACTGTCCTCAAAAAAGTCCATTCAAAATGATCAGCACGTTAAATCATATTATACATAAAAGACAATTACAGCGATGATGCCATACCTAAGACTAATGCTAATTTTCTTTGTACAAGAAGGCGATGGTAGCTAAAGCAATCGCAGAGCTTTAAAAGGAGTATAAGTACTAATTTATCCGTGTGGTGACGGAGTAAGAATACAATACGTCACCACCCCATCTCATCCCATGGGTGTCGTAAAAACCGACTAAGGGACTATCCGTGAATATTATCTTTACGAAATAAAAAGAAGGAAAACTTGAAATTAAACTCTATACCAATCCGCCTGGACAGCGTGGTATTAGTAGGCCAGGTATCCATCCGTCCCGGGAGGAGGCTCGTCCCGGCAGTGGGACATTAATGGGCTGTTATGAAGTACTAATTATATATTTACCTGCTGATGCATATCGAAGACAAGATGCGCTCTGTCGGAAATAATAAGTCTGTTCTCCCAGTTCGTCATACCCTTGTTTTCGTTTTTCTTTAATTCTTCGAATAGACCGGGCAGATGGATCACCACGCCATTTCCTGAAACAAGCTATTCAGTTGAATAAAAGGAGTCGATTATTACAAAAACACGGTATCACTCTTAAGAGATGACTCTACTGTGGTAGGGGATAACCTCATCTACTAATACAAAGCTGGACAGTTTGGTAAAAGGTATTATTATATCAAGATGACGACCTCTATGGCGTAGTGGTTATATAACATGCCTGCTTGCTACGCAGAGGTCTCGGGTTCGATTCCCGCTCAATGCAAATCTTTGTGTGCATGAACATGATTGTTTGCAATGGTCTGGGTGTTTTCTATGTATAATATGTGTGTATTTACAAAAAAAAAGTTTTTAAGTATGTTTATCCGTTGTCTAGTACCTATCCATAGTACAAGTTCTGCTTAGTTTGGGACTAAATGGCGTTGCGTGAATGTGTGAGGATTATTTATTTGTAATATTTCATATTTCAAAATGTGTGGAAGGGTGGTTTACTTTGTTATATAGCTCGGCATTACAGAGCACAAGATTGCAAAACGAATTTCCCTATACTGCTTTCGTTGTCATACATATAACTACAAGCAATAATCAAAAATTGTCATGCATAATTGCATAACTAACAACAAAGGTACCTAGATGACCAATAAAAGACATACGTCACACATTTCAAGTTTTATTACCTTCAAGCAATTAACAAAATGACTAAACAATCAGCTCGTTTTAAGACGTATCGCTTTATCTTGAGATAATCGCATAAACAACTAGAAGTTAATCTATTCAAGACAAAGATATAGACTACTATCTTTATTAGTCCTCGATACAACGGACGTCACGTTTTATTAATGGTTACTAATCATAATGCGCCATTGAAACGTGATAAGAAATTGGCAAGGCTACCTAAAGATGCATCCTGAAATATCAAGTATATTTTATCTTATTTAAAGCCTTAAGGTCTGGTCCATCTTCAACAACGGACGGACGCAAAAGTTTTTTGCTCAATGGCACGATATACTTGCCACCACACAAGGAAAGGTTCAGGTAAAGATAAGAAAACAGTTTAACATAGGTGTCATCAAAAGAACCATAGCTTCGTCAGCGCGGTATTAGTTGGCATAGTATCTCTGCACCAGCGTAGAAGGCCCATAAATTAAATTCAGTGCAAGCCTTAATATTGACTAAAGGAAATTTAGAAATAAAATAAGACAAAGTATATTGTTATTAACAAAAATAGATTGTAGAAACATAAACGGATAAATAAATAAATTCAAAGCCGCTGTTTTCTCACAACAAGACCTTCAATCACAAGTAAAGACATAATCAAATACAATTACAAGCCAAATGTATTTTTTGCATGCCAAAAAGAGTTGCTAAATTCAATATTGTCAAAAAAAAACAGTACCTATTGAAATCTTACATGAAAAAGTTTCAATTCGTGCTACTAGTAATGACGGTTAGTACCGACATTTGCTTGGTACCGGCACAGCATTAATAGGGGTTTGCATAATCAGTAATTTATTGTCAAGGCTAAGGGAATAACACGAAGATTCTTGTACGTATTTACTACTTTGATATTTACTTTTATTAACCTTAACCTTATTGATATTTGCTTTTACTTCAAAGGAAATTACTTTATTAATTTTCTTTGTGAGCCAAGTTTATCAAAATGTATTCATCATAGTTTAATAGGAATAAATGAAGCAAGCTAGTGAAAAAACCGCTGCTTGTATTTGAATAAAATTTTCTTTTGGTTGTGGTGTAACAAAAAACAAGAAATAAGCTATAAAGACGCCTACAACGAAAGAAAAAAGAAAAGCAAAAACGGTTGTATAAATAGCGATTAATTTAGCTTGCAAGGATATTTTGTAATTTGAATTCCATTGAACGTTAAAGGACAGTCTAAGACCTTTTGCTTTATGGCAGATTTATTTTGTGGATTGGACTGGAGTCGGACCAAATATTCCACTGCTGGAAGCCACTTTACTAGCAGGGAATGATGGCCAGATTTTTGTTAATAAATTACTACATTCATCATAACAGCCCATTAATGTCCCACTGCAGGGACGGGCGTCCTCCCGTGACGGAGGGATACTTGGCCTATTGCCTGGCTACCACGCTGGCCCGACGGATTGGTATAGGGTTTAATTTCAAGTTTTCCTTCTTTTTACTTCGTAAAGATAATATTCACAGATAGTCCCTTAATAGGTTTTTGCGACACCCATGGGATGAGACGGGGTGGTGACATATTGTATTCTTACTCCGTCACGAATAAATTACTACATTGAAGGTAATGATTTCCGAAACTTTTTAGTTTCTACATCAAACATTAGCTTACAAAGAGATAAGCTGTTTCTCACGATATGACGATTAGATAATAGAATCTGTATTATCTGTCTGTATTTGTTTATTTAGTGTGTCCAGTTCGACCGCGCGGCCATAGCGTTTTTTTTTAAAAAAACCATGTCAATTTTTTGTAAAAATTTGTAGAAGTTGATTCCCAAAACCATAAATTTGTCAAAGATACGGTTAAAAAGTTATAAGGGTTTAAACATGGCCGCGCCATTGAAACGCGGCGAACCGCGCGGCCACTGAGATCTTTAAAACTAAGCCTTGTAGAGACCTGAAATTTACGCAAATGCAAGATTTAATTTGTAAAAAATTTGTAAAAATATAAAAAAAATACTCAGGTTTATAGTTTAAGAGCTATAACACTAAAACCGAATGGCCGCGCCATTGAAACGGTGGAGAAAACGCTATCGCCTGTATCTCGCTGAAAAAAAATCGCAGAGGTGTGTAGTTTATTGTAATTACCCAGATTTGAATTTGTCGAAACTAGGAAAAATACAACAAAAATTCCTAGGTTTATATTTCAGGAGCTATAAGACTAAAACGATATGGCCACGCCATCGAAACGGTGAATAAAACGTTATTTCGCCTGTATCTCGCTGAAAAAGCATCGCAGAGGTCTGGAGTTTTTTGTAATACCTAGATTTTAATTTGTCAAAACTAGTAAAAATACAATAAAAATTCTTAAGGTTATATTTCAGAAGCTGTAGAACATTATCAGTATGTGGTGCGATAGGGTGACCATGTCTTATTGTTTACAGAATACTTTCTACTTATTGTTACAGAAATTATAATTCAAGGATTCTAAATAAAATTAAAATGAAACCATAAATATAAAAACAATTATGTTTATTGCTTGAAAAGTCAATAATACAGTTACAGTCCGTGTGGACTTACGAAAAACTAGCCCTAAGATTGGTTTAAATGACGCAACTCCGCCCCTAAGCTATGTGATTAGTAATGCACACTATTGCATCTCACACGCGCCACCCCCGCGCGCCTCCGCAGGTCAGTGCGACGCGTACAGCCGTTAGTACTTATTTTCTGTGGTACAGCGACGTAAGCGTAAGAGTTTCGTTATCAGTGTGTCGTTGTGATGTTAACACGATAAAAAAGTGATCTACTGATTATTAAAATGTTCAGTTCGTGTGTAATTACGATTAAGTGTTGTACTGTGGTGTAACGTCAGTTCGGTAAATTATGTAAACAATTCAGCAGAAGTGATTAAGGTATGTTGCATTTAAATATTTTATGATTATGTTAGAGCTCTCTCTTTATTTGTATGGATGACCGTGTAGTTAAGATATTTTACTATGAAATATTTACAATCTTATGTATATGAACTTATATGAAATACTAAAAACTATCTAATAACTAACAAAAATAATAATAATATATAATGTTTGCCCTGCAGTGGGACAATAATAGGCTGGATTATTATTATTTAATGTTTTATTAAATCATATAGGTAATTAGAACTTAACTTAGAACATTTGAAATGATTGTAAATCATTTTGATTCCACATTTTTAAATAAGTACAATCATAACTAGCAGGGATGTAGATATATGTTTTTACTTTAAGCGTAATATTATATGAATGGAAAAATTACTAAAAAAACTAAAGTCAATCATTTGAAAGATATACACTTCCAAAGTCGTAAAATGAGCCCCCCCCCCCGCCTCTAACTTTTGAAATAATAAAGTTGGAAAAAAAATTGATGTAAATGTCAATAAAAACTTTCAATGAAAACTGGTTTGAACAAGATACAATCATAAGTTTTTGAGATATAGCACAATTTCAAAAACCGCACACGTTACTTTGTAATTCATACAAACACTATGAAAAACAAAGTTAAGAGCAAAACTTTGCTTGTTACTACGGAACACTTCATGGGCGAGTCCGACTCGTACTTCCCCAGTTTTTTTTTGTAACTCCACTGGTAAAATCTCTCTTCCTTTTCCTCTCACTCATTATTTTTTACAAAACCAGAAGTACAATATTATTATTGTTTGTTGTATTACAATTTAAAAATACACCATTAAAATAAATAAAATAATTTCTGTAACAATAAGTAGAAAGTATTTTGTAAACAATAAGACATGGTCACCCTATCGCACCACATACTGATAATGTTCTACAGCTTCTGAAATATAACCTTAAGAATTTTTATTGTATTTTTACTAGTTTTGACAAATTAAAATCTAGGTATTACAAAAAACTCCAGACCTCTGCGATGCTTTTTCAGCGAGATACAGGCGAAATAACGTTTTATTCACCGTTTCGATGGCGTGGCCATATCGTTTTAGTCTTATAGCTCCTGAAATATAAACCTAGGAATTTTTGTTGTATTTTTCCTAGTTTCGACAAATTCAAATCTGGGTAATTACAATAAACTACACACCTCTGCGATTTTTTTTCAGCGAGATACAGGCGATAGCGTTTTCTCCACCGTTTCAATGGCGCGGCCATTCGGTTTTAGTGTTATAGCTCTTAAACTATAAACCTGAGTATTTTTTTTATATTTTTACAAATTTTTTACAAATTAAATCTTGCATTTGCGTAAATTTCAGGTCTCTACAAGGCTTAGTTTTAAAGATCTCAGTGGCCGCGCGGTTCGCCGCGTTTCAATGGCGCGGCCATGTTTAAACCCTTATAACTTTTTAACCGTATCTTTGACAAATTTATGGTTTTGGGAATCAACTTCTACAAATTTTTACAAAAAATTGACATGGTTTTTTTTAAAAAAAAACGCTATGGCCGCGCGGTCGAACTGGACACATCACAGTTACGTCCATGAGTACTCGTCAAGATAAATCTCGATTACGATAAACGTTTGTCAAAATATTCATGGATATACGAACTGTAAATATCGTTTTTAATAATATGTGGATTTTAATGTTTAAATTGCGACATATTGAAAGCAATTGATATGTGATATTACTGGTATAAAGGCTAATTCTCTATTGCTGAGTTCTAGAAGATTGATGAATTGACCCATCGCTAAGGCGATTGTTGATTTAAATACTCTTGAATCAAATCTGAACTCGAAAAAAAACTGCGATATAATACTCCGATTTCGTTTTAACAGCAAGGGTTGGCTCGGTGCTTGAGAGTATTTATTAATAGGTTAGCTTTATTTCAGTTCTCTTTTCATCTTCTCAAGTTTTGAGTGAGGTTGAACAAGCGAACAATGATAACATTTTAAAGTAAAACTAAATCTAAATATATATTTTAAAATGTCATTACTACAAATAAAATTAAAAATGTGATGCGCAATAGCTGATTGCGTCAAGATAGTTACGCTAGGGTATTGTTATTCAAGAGAGAAAAAAATTTATTCTTATCACAATCTGTAACGAAATACTATATTGTACTGTTTGCAATTTGAGTTATGAAGCATAACTATCTGTTATAACCCTCAATAATAAGAAAATCGACCTTGAAACTTAAGTGGAATCTAATCTAGTTGTTGTGTAATCAGAGTCTTGAGGAGTAGTGTCCGACCTAAACTGGTTTTCCGGCCGAAACTGAAACCGAATGTTCGGCGGTGGCTTCAGTTTCGGCCGAAACCGAAACTTACGTGTTCAAATATAAAATTCTTAAAAATACTGACCATTTTTTTACCTATTATTCTGACACTACTGAAGAGTTACCAAGTAATGTATCTGCCCCCTGTTTCCCGAACTTTACAAGTGTAAAAAAGACACCTTGGGTGTGATGGGTAGTTCGTTTGTCATGTCTTACGGTTTTATTTTAATCTCTTGAGCTGGGCTAGACGTCCACTGTGACATCCTGGATTTAAGAGACTTCGCTTTCCGACTCATAGTGGTTTTCACGGCCTGTCCGTAGTGGGGCAGCAATTTTAGGAAATTTTGTTAGGAAGTTAGGATGCTTCATGTCAAGAAGGCCCTACTAGGTGGAAAAGTTTCCGCTGAGCACACACACGTGATCAGCCTGGCAGAGAAAGCTGTATCCAGCAACTATGTGCTATGGGTGGTGATGCTTGACATTATTCAATAGTTTGCCTAACAAAATAAATGTCAAAACCAATGAAAAAACAAAGCACAAGTAACTTTGTTTTTTTATTGGTTTTGACATTTATTATAAGGCCATTAGAGTTGCTAATTAGGTGGGAAGGTAATATAATCCCATCTGCCCGCAAAAGGGTTGTCTGCATGTGTACCGAGTTTTTACTACATTATAAAAGAGGAAAATCCATTACTAGTAACAACATAAGACTACAAATACCCATGTAAACTAGAGGTACAGTCAGCCCCAAAAGTCGCTGAACACATTTAAAATTCCAAAACTGCTGAACACTAAAAGTGCCATAAGTCAGTGTCGCGGGTATTTCAGAAGTATCTGAACACTAGTATTTCAAAAGTAGCTGAACACTAGTGTTCCAAAAGTAGCTGAACACTAGTGTCTATTATGTTTACTCGTTGGAATAGATACATAATTTCAAAACATTTCACTGAGATTCGATAGCCTAGGGTATAGAACACTCGACTTTGATAATGTAGACGTGCGTTCGAAACCGGGTTGTGCCAAGTATTTTTTTGGTTTTTTATTTTTTATTTATTGTATTTTATCTCAAAAAAAACAAGTAACTTAAATTCACCGTCACTGTTCACAGGTATTTTAATAAAGTTAAAATAAAATTTTTAATTGAAAATTAAATAGTATTTTTATTTAATTTTTAATTTAATGAAGAATGATCATTATGACTTTAAATTGTATGAGAAACATTTTCGGAGATTCGATGATATGAGTTGAAATGTTATGTTAGAAGAAGCGCTCCCTGTTGTGCGACATTGAACTTAATAGTTTTATGACATGCAACTAAAATTAAGTCTAGAGGTGATAAAGCCATTTAATTAATTAATTAATTAAATTATTGAATTTAATTGTCGAATATACATTTTTTTCGTAAACGAAGTCGCGGGTTACAGCTTGTATTGAATAATAATAGTAGAAAACAAAATAAGAAAAAATAAAAAAACACAAAAAGTAATCCGTTCCTCAGGATGGAACCAGAGCTGTTTTCTTTTCACCCAAGCTCTATACAAGCAAAGCTATCGTGTTGACAACTGTTTTGATGAAATTGTTAATGTAGTATTCCGCTTTGAAATTGGCTTGACTTTTGTCTACTGTCAAAATCACTCACTACAACTACACTGAAACTCGACCGCAGATGAGCGACGCAGCGGGCGACGTTGCCGTTCAGTCATGCGCGGCTCCCGTATACTGCACGAGTTGGCAACATCGATACTTCTGAAATACCCGCGACACTGACTTATGGCACTTTTAGTGTTCAGCGACTTTTGGAATTTAAATGTGTTCAGCGACTTTTAGGGCTGACTGTACCTACCTAAGAACACGACCTATTTATGCTGCATACTTGTACGGGTTTAACGGGTTTCTACGGATAATTAGGTATGTTAGGTAACACTTTGATTAAATCAATAATTAATAAGGATTAGGTATTTAAAACGAAATCAATCAAATAGCCTTAATCCGCTAAAGGTTTGTTTGTATATTTAATTGCAATTTAATTCACAGTAAATACAGTGTGGGATTACCTGTTTGGGTTTGGTTAGATAAAGAACACGATAATCAAATAAGTATTCTATTTGATCCTTGCTTTTTACTACCATTAATGTCGCTAAATCTTTCTCACACAATATAACAAGATATTCCAGTGTCATGTATATGGTATGTTTGCAACAACACATGTCTCAGCGTATAAAGACGTTGTTCACAAAGGAGATTGCTAATCTTCTTTATATCAACTTAAAACACTCATCATTCATCCACTAAAAATAAAACTATATATATCTATACACACAACAAACAATCACAAATACGCATACGCACACACAATCTCAGACATGAACACACACTCACACATGAACACACGCTCACACATGAACACACGCTCACACACACAGACAGTCACACTGACACATACACACACACTCACACACACACACAAGTTAAATGATCCCAAGCAACTGATATGTAACTAAATGGGAAGTCTGGTCTCCACGACACAGGGAATCCTAGTGTGGAGTCCAGTGATACTGTTGAAGATTTGGAGTTATATTTTAATTATGTAATGTGTAAATTGCTAACAGTAACATAGAATTATACCTTGTTTTATAGAACACAATAAAATCATTTCATTCCATTTCATATACTTATATTGAGAGGTAAAGTTTATTTGTTTGTAACGTTGTAGGGGGTAATCCCCGGATCTACTGAACCGATTTTAAAAATTCTACTGTGTTGAATAGTCCATTTATCGGGGAGTGTCATAGGCTATATAGTATCACGCTATGACTAATAAGAGTGGAGCAGTGATGAAATATGTTTAAAAAATGGACGCGTTCTTTTCGCCGCCCAACGAAGTGGGCACGGGTCAGCTAGTTTTTTATACATTGAGGAGAAACTTCGGAACAGATGCTTGTCTGTGTTGTCTTGTTTAACAAAGGTACCCGATGCAGAGGAAAGTAAGCCAACCTCGAGATTCCAAACGACATATTTTCAAGGCAGTACTATAATACTTTTTTTCTGTATTGTGCTACCCACAAAGTAATGCAAGCGCTTGGCACTCGTTCAAGGCGTTCACTATGTAATCAGTCAATAAATTGCTGTATCGTATCATAAAAAACCATTATTATTACAATTTCAATCGGAGGAATATGCTCGGTTAAGATTTAACTCGCACGTTCATTCTTCTAGAAACATTAATCCTAACAGTTCTTAAATACATCATTGCGAAGACGGTCCTAAATTAATGATGGAAGGAAATTTTTACATACTTCTACTCACGCTTGTCGTAGAAGTGGCTGCAATAGGGTTTATTTCAAGTTTGATCGGACATACTGCTATAAAAAGAAGTTAGCCAGTTTTACGGCTTCTACTGGGCTGGATGATAAAGTTGAAATGCAGAGCGACGCGGCGATTAAATAAATATTCCTTACACATTCACACAACGCCATCTAGTCCCAAGCTAAGCAGAGCTTGTACTATGGGTACTAGACAACGGATAAACATACTTAAATACTTTTTTTTTGTAAATACATACATATTATACATAGAAAACACCAAGACCAATGCAAAAAATCATGTTCATGCACACAAAGATCGAACCCGAGACCTCTGCGTAGCAGTCATGATATATAACCACTACGCCACAAAGGCCGTCGGTTAAGTGAGAAAGGTGCTCATTTAGAATACGAGTGCTTTCATAACACCTACGTATATCTCTAAAGCGTCCTCTGAGTGAAAATAATTTATTCTTATGATGCATAATATGCAAAACAAATATACACACTTACCAATAACAGAGACACAATTCGTGTTGATAATACCGCTTGGAAGCAAGTGGAAGTCGAACTCTTTGCCGTCCACGACGACTGTGTGTCCGGCATTGTTGCCTCCCTGGAACAAACAATACACGTAAATTAAACTATTTAACCCTCGTGTTCTGTGGCGCGTGTTGAGAGACATCTATGTCCAGGAGTGGACTGCGATAGGCTATTTGGCCAGCATGGTATTTGTAGGCCAAGTATCCCTCCGTCACTGGAGGAGGCCCCTCCCTGCAGTGAGACATTAATGGGCCGTTATGAAACGACATAGCTTCTTGGCGAGATAAGCTCGTTACAGTACAAAATTATATCACATAAGTTACCTTACATCTAAGATAGGTATATACCGCGGGCATATGATTTGAGGAAGTGCTGCCGGCCGACCCTTACAGAAATAGGCCAAGACGCAAGCGTGACGTGTTCACACTTAAGGCCCTACAGAAACGGGGTTTACGTGCTACCGTGATGTGATCGCAAGTCTGCCAGAGGTCTTTCTACTTGCTTTTATGCTATCATTAACCGACAGACAGACAACCTAGTTAGGGGATAAATCGATAGATGAGGGAGGCACAGGAGCGTGGAAAGTAGAAGTGTTTGTAGGAGGGCTAAGGACCCAGGTAGGCCGTTGAAAACAAAACAAGGTGAAATGGGGTATGACAAATTGGCACACCTACTGAAATGTCCAAGGTGCACAGAAAGCTGCACAGAAAAAAACCTCATAAACGCCACTGACAATGCAATCAACGTGGCCAAGTTCTGGGCTGATTGGATTTGACCACCGATGCATGGTACTACATTGTGCGCCTTACGACTCGAGCGAAGAAGGAGGGCTAGGGCAGCTGACATCAAATGGTTGATATGAGTATGATGAAGCTATCTATACTAATATTATATAGAGGTAAAGTTTGTGTATTTGTGACTTTGTACGGGGTAATCTTTGGATCTACTAAACCGATTTTAAAAATTATTTCTGTATTGAATAGTCCATTTCTTGGGGAGTGTCATAGACTATATAGTATCACGCTATGACTAATGAGTGGAGCAGTAATGAAATATGTTTAAAAAAGTGACGCATATTTTTCGCCGCCTAACGAAGTGGGCACGGGTCAGCTAGTTACGAATAAACAGAACAAAAAAATTGCATCACGATATTTAATTTTTATAGTATAAAACCTTGAGACTGATAACATACAGTTTTCTCTAAGCAAACAATATAAATGTTTTGAAATATTTAAGAGACATACCTACTACACTTTGTATTATTGTTGCGAAATCTTTAATTTGCTTTGTCCAGCAATGTTGTCACACTAGATAAAGTATAGCGCATTTCTTCATAGACTTTGTCCATTACAAAATGAGATAAATAAATAAATAATCCTTACACATCGCCACCATGTGCGTGTGCTCTGAGGGCCACTTTCTCAAAATCCTTTGAAAACATGCTTAAGATTTAGTGAACATTCCAAAAATATTGTGAAAGTTGGAATCAGATTTTGTGAACATCAAATACGCGAGTTATAGGCTTTATAGTTGGACCCTCAGTCCACACATAGAGGATTGAGGGTCCGCTTGTACCGGCTAAACTAAGGGCACTAAAGAAAAAGTGTTTACGTCAAAGTTTAACGTAAACCCAAACAAAAATTATGTAAACAAGAAAATATAAGAATACATCGTATTATTTTCTATATCTCCGTTCAAAATTGGCCCTCAGGCGGAAAGTTTATACGCTAATTATAACCAACCCATAAACTTTTTGCTACTTTTTATAATCTTGTATTATAGGAAATATATTGTAAAAATTCGTGAAAGCAATAACAGATCTCAAAATCATGTTGGTAAAAAAATATCACCTTGTAAAAATTCGGACCCTCAATCCTCCACTTTTTTGTTTTCGTTTTTTGTCGCTAAAGTATAATAGCTAGGAAAATTACAGAAGTACCTCGTTCTGTAGAAAACATTGTGCAACAAACTGATATCATTTGTTAATAATAATAACTAATTATAATAAAAACGTCAAAGCTACAAATTTTAATATAACCTCAAAATTATTTACATAGTAAAAATAAAGTTGATTTTCTTTTACAGTAAAATGTATTGTTTTTTACCGAATGATACTGTATTTGTTGCACAATTTATTTAACAGAGGAAAGTACTTGTGTCATTTTCCTAGATATCATACTTTAGCGACAAAAAACGAAAACAAAAAAGTGGAGGATTGAGGGTCCGAATTTTTACAAGGTGATATTTTTTTACCAGCATGATTTTGAGATCTGTTATTGCTTTCACGAATTTTCACAATATATTTCCTATAATACAAGATTATAAAAAGTAGCAAAAAGTTTATGATTTGGTTATAATTAGCGTATAAACTTTCCGCCTGAGGGCCAATTTTGAACGGAGATATAAAAAATAATACGATGTATTCTTATATTTTCTTGTTTACATAATTTTTGTTTGGGTTTACATTAAACTTTGACGTAAACACTTTTTCTTTAGTGCCCTTAGTTTAGCCGGTACAAGCGGACCCTCAATCCTCTATGTGTGGACTGAGGGTCCAACTATAAAGCCTATAACTCGCGTATTTGATGTTCACAAAATCTGATTCCAACTTTCACAATATTTTTGGAATGTTCACTAAATCTTAAGCATGTTTTCAAAGGATTTTGAGAAAGTGGCCCTCAGAGCACACGCACATTCGCCACCTAGTCCCGCACGCAGACCGGGACGGCATGGCAAGGGATCATTTCATTTTAAAGCATAGCAATTTATGTCGTATTTCTGTAATAGTACGGTTGAATGTCCATTAGTAAAAATTAAAATCCCTTGCCATGCCGTCCCGGTCTGCGTAGGCCTTTAAAGATAGGTGCGAAAGTACGCATACACACCGCTCAAGAACATTGTAGCCCGGCCTTGTTGGGAACAATGCAAACGGAATTATACGACCATGGATGCTACACTTAGCTATCGGGTTCGATTCCTGCTTAAGGCTAATATATGTGTGCGTGGACATTAGTTGCATTAGTGATTTCTATGTATAATATAAACGTATTTACCATACGTAATTATCCGTTGTCTAGTACCCTTTGTTAGCTTAATTTGGAACTAGCAAATCGCGGTCCCTTGCCTACCGCCATCTTAATAGCCGGATCCACACCAAACGATTCATCGATCGCTCGCGGCAAAGAGCGAGCGATCCTGCCGCGCAGTTTGGATCGCGCGAGGCATGTCTACATCAAACGCTCCTGTGGACAGCGCTCCTGCCGCTCACGATCGGATCGTGCTGGATCGTTTGGTGTGGATCCGGCTAATCAGATCGTCGAATACACTGCACTTGGTGGTGCAGTCTGTCAAATCTAGTATCGTGCTACCGCATACTGGTATGCAGTATTTACCAGATATGCTGTCGCACTTCCAAATACATTGCAAATATGACCAGTAAATATACATTTTAAAATTTACTGCCAATTTCATCCTTGACCCCTTTCAATCATGTAATTTATAAACATTACACAAAAGATAATAGGAACATTAAATGAGCAAATAATAAAAACAAATTAATCTGAATTTACTTCCTTAATGTATTATCTGTTTAAATTATCTGAGTAATTAATGAGAGGGCCAGCAATGTATTTAATGGGCTATATTTATAGAAAGTGCAGGATGTAGTCTACAAATAAACACAATAGACAGAAATAATTATAAAAGTATTTTATTCCTTTCAAGAATCATGAAATTCAATCCTGGTTGAAAACCAGCGCTAGACGTTTAACTTGACGTCTGGCATAATGCTGAACCAGGGTCCTTTTTAAACATAGACATGAGACACTCATGGCCACAGAGGCAAAGGTATTTTGTTGTACTATTTTTTTTTTCTTATTGTGTTTTTGTGTATCCTTGTGTACCTGCTTCTGTGTAATTAGTTTAAATAAATGTTTTCTTTCCTTTCTTTCATTGCAGGCTAGAGAGGATGATGTATTTGCTCTGTGCACTCCTCTTTACACCCGAAGGAGATGAATGCCCTCAAGCTTAAACTTCTATACAGCTGCCTATCTAAGCTAAACTGAACCAACTAAAGTCAAGATCATTACATTTAAATGATCAGATAATCAATAGCAAAGGTAAATAATATCCCAAATTGCCAATATAAATATGAAATGCATGTATTCTATTCTTTAACACAAAGTCTATGTTGATGCCAGTCTACAATACTAATTAACATTTATTGACCACTATCAGTTTACTACATGTGTACTATATTATTCCAGTTTAAACCAGTTTTTCTTAGTTTATATGTCATTCTCATTCAAAAAAACTGCTGTAAACTGCTAATTGATTAGAAAGATAAACTATGTAAAATAATGGGGGAAAAACATAAGGGTTAAGTCCAGTTTTAAATATTATTCTTTATTTCTTTTAGGTGGCAGAAATACAAGGCAAGCAGGCTACTTGATGGTAATTTGTTGCTACCATTCATGAATGCCACCTATCTAGAGGACACCTTAAAAAAATTGTTTAGTCTGTCTTTAATTATAGCACTTGCTCAACCACCTGAAACAATAATACTTGAAGGTAAATTAAATTAATATTATTACTGTATTTTCATTGTTATTCCTTATTTTATTTTTAATATTATTTTTATATTTACATTCATTCAGTCAATTGCCATTTAATAAATAAAAAGAAATATATTTTAATGTAAAACCATGCCAATCAGAATATATACATATCACACATTATGATACAATTATGTACACTGAGAAAATTTTAAATTAATCAGCAGTTGTTAATACAGTTTTCTATTAATAAAAGTAAATAATCTAAAAATATGCTGAGGCATACTTTCCCTGAAGATTAGTCATCATTTATATCTTATACTTCAATCAAAATTAGACAAGAGCCCTAGACAGAGTAAAAATCATATAAGAATTAGTATATTAATTACATCCATGACATTAAAATGTCCCAGACCTTGGCAGGAATCCATGATTACCATGCACACTGTACAAGGTCTACTGACGTCTACGTAAACATACATAAATAAATACTATCTGAACGTAACATAGTCACATGATTCGAATTCATTTAAAAAAAAAGTAATTACAGTTACGTAATGAAGAGAACTTTACGCAACATTGAAATTTATAAAGATTTTCCCGCTAGACACTCGGCCGTTTGCACTTGGCAGCAATTTTGTATTCGCAAATTCATACGAAATGATTGTTTTCACAGTTCACATGTTTTCAAACAAATTTTGGCGCACAGCCAGAGAAGCAGAGGATGTTAAAATATTATCTTGATTATACAGATCGAAACATGATAACGTCTATCAACTAACCCAAAACAAATCAATTATTTAAGTAGTTCCACTCTATCAAATTCTCGTGCTAGCCATAACCTCAAACACAAAGCTTAATTTATTACTAAAAGTACAGAACTAAAAATTCAATACACTGCTATTTAAACTAGATGAAACAATAAACCAATGAATATTATTAAAACAAACCTGACAGCGGCACACGATGTCTGAATCAAGGGCCAGTAAATCTACCACTTTTCCTTTACCTTCATCGCCCCATTGAGCACCCAAAACAACAGCAACTTTATTTTCCATTTTAGCGTTGGTGTACGGACACGCTGCTTCACCGTTTACGGCGGTTTGCTTCGAATTTACCGTCGAAGCCATTATTTACAGCTAACTTCTGAATTTCACAAGAAAGAGCGAGACATGCGCGCGCCGGGATCGCAGTTGCAAAAAGGTTTTCGGGCTGCCATACTCTAACATGAAAATTTCCTTTGATTGGCAATGACTGTTGCAAAATATCCATCAATTATTTACCTATTTACAGTACATATTTGTATTAAATATCAGAATAAGATCGATTATTTGCCCATTTAATTTACTAACACTAAAAATCTTGCCATTAATTTAAAACTTATTTATTTTATTTTATTTATTTAGAAACAAACGGTCATTTCAAAATAGTTACGTTAAAACATTATTTACCCAAAAGATGTAAAGAACCTTGTGATCTATTTAGATAATTCATCCCACATCATAGTTTATGCTAATTTAGACTGTTCTAGGTAATTTGCTGGTCATGTCGCTTAAATTGAATATTGCTTAGTGTATCTTTATGATAATGCTGTCATTATCACCCCTCTATATTAATAATCAAATCAATTATTTATTTTCTGCATTAAGGAGAGGTTTCTTGATTTTCTGCTCTGGCTTTAGATGTACGGATGTACCTACTTTAGACGTCTCGAAAAAAAAAAGAAAAAAAACAAACAAAATACTAACATTATTTTTAAAATTAAGGTAAAAATGTCTCAAGTTATTTTCAGCAACTAAAATGATAGTTGACAAGAGTTTTGTCACTTGATTTGTTTTTTACTTGATCAGTCATTTGGAAACTGGGGGTAAATATTTCTTTTTTAGTATTACGGGTTTAATTTTACAATTACTGATTTTTTGTTTTACCGACTATTTAAGCTGTAATTGCTATGTATCCAGTATCACAATAAAAAAATCAAGAAAAATAGTACCCTATTAATCAGGGAGAAATAATTGTATGGCAGCACTGTATGAAATAATTGTCAGAGGAAAATAAGCCCACTGCCCAGAGCTGTAAAACATAGGTTCAAAGAATTATTATAGTCTCTCACCCACCAATGATGAAGAACTGTAAGGAACATCTAAACTAAGATAATTAATTTAGCTGGAAGAGATTGGCTTTGTTTCTGGACTTTACCTTAAAAGGATCATAGATCTTATAGGAAGTAGAAGTTCATATTATTATACAGGAGAACCGAGTATTTGTAGACAAAAAAGTAATCTGATTGCCATAGGTCTTTACGTGCGGAAGCCCTAATATCCAAGAACCTGCAAACCGATCGACTGCACTTGACAAAAAAAAACAATTAATGACATACTGACGACAAACTATTTTTATTGGACATAAAATATCTAGTAAATCAATCAACCTGCATTAGAATTTAAGGGTATTTACAAATTACACTGTACTGCACTGCACTGTTCTGTTAGTTAAAGATATGTAGACTCAAAATTAAACAACTGATTTACTTTACTGTTTTTATCGAGACAAGTCCGCAGTCCTCAAGTAAATAGTCACATTCCTTTCTATTAGCAGATCCTTGACTTAAAGTGACAGTGACAGTAACGCTGTCATTTGTCAAATACTAATCAGTTCAAATTTTTGTTGATTGATTTTGGTTGGAGTGCGGTCTGGTGCGGTCGGCGGTGGATTCGCGGAGTTTTGTTGATTAAAATCGTGTAGATTAATAATATAAAAAAGTAGTCGTGTTGACTAAGTATATCTTGATATTAAGCGTTAATGTTTCGCACTTGAATTTGGAACATCAAGTAGGCAGGTAGGCGAAGAATCGTCGCAATGAAGCTTTTGTCTTTTTTATTATTGTTTATGTGCATTGAATGGAGTATCGGTGACCAAGAATCGGAGCAGGAGGCGAACAGGAAGAGGATTATTGACCAGTTAACAAGGACTCGTACAGTGTTGCTTGACGATTATCATCTGGTTACTAGACAGATTGCCACGGATGTATATATGTACAGAAGTTATCGTTCAGTGTCTGTTGTGTTTTACCCTATTATGAGGGATGTAACTGATGCTCGTTTCACATTTCAAACTGAGGATCTGCATCTAAATAACATTGGTAGGTAACACTAACACTTTTTCTTTTTTTTACACATTTACTATATAATCAGATGTCTCGTGTTTAATAGTTCGAAACCCACGCAAGATTATTATTATTTTTGCGACCTACGAATTATTATCTTGTGTGTTAATGTACTTTGTTTCAATTAATTTGATGTTTTTAAAAGTCTCAGCTACACAAGGCTTATTTCCTTGTGTGGGAGTTTTCTTATCTAAAAGAATTATAAAGTATATATTTATTGAAACATTGTTTTGATTATGTGCCATCTGATTGTATAGTAATATTAAGTTTGCTTGCTTTTAATCATGTAATTAATTAATGCATTTACTATTAGAATGAATTAATATTTAATTTGCAATTTTCACACTTGTTTTCTGCCCTTTTATGATTCACCTGTTAACACATAGTTTGATAAGGACTATTTTAGGAATGTGTAGATAAATAATAAAATTAGTAGAAATGCTGTAGAAGACAAAATTAAATTAGGTACTGCATAATTTGTGTCAATTAGTGTGCACTATGAATGAGGGAGGCACAGGGCCGCACAAGGTGGCAATACTTGGAGAAGGCCTATGTCCAGCAGTGGATCTTGAGTGGCTGATATGATGTTGATGATGATGAGTGTGCACTATAAAAAAGCTCATTTCAATAGCCTTTTTTGTACTCAAGGAATTTTTTATGTTGTGCTCTAAGCATTGTAAGTAGGTTTAAACCTTGCTGGCTCTTTCCTGTCACTCCCACAGTCTGAAAAGTGGAATAGATTACATTTATCTCAATGTTTTAATGAAATCACTGAAGTTATCTTTATGGCAGTAGTTAGAAAGTCACTTAGGCTGGGTATGCAATCTAGTGAAAGCTTTACATTTACCCATTATGGGTACAAAATTAGAGCAACAGAAAGCACTGAGATGAAAACTGAGTTTAGTTTTCTATTAGAGAATATTTATTAAAGTAAAATGTGCATGCTTAAACTGCATGTATGTCTTATATACCCTAATTATATGTCTTTAGTTATCTCACCTCTCATGCAGCAACTTTTAGTTTGCTTTTTAATTAGAGAAGTTATAAGCTCAAAATTGTGTTTAGTGAAATTTAATGAGCTTTGCAGATAAGTCATATTTATGATTTTTTAATGTACTTTTATAAATGTATTACTAAAGACTGAGGGTAGAGTTGAATCTGTATGGACAATAGACATTATTTACTAATATTATCAAAGAATAAAAAGGCAAAATCGACGTTTGAAAGTTCCAACATCGTCGTCCACAATCACTTTGATAAATAGGATGCAAGAATTATAAAAAAATCCTTTCTAGCATACCCCAGGGCTTAATTTTGGGACCTCTTCAATATTGTCATAGCAAATTTGTATAAAATAAAAGAGGTAAGGACAAACAATAACCTATGCAGTTTTTAGCGGTTGCCTAAGACATCTTTGCGATTAAAAGTTTCACGCATTTTACGCCTGTGAATAAAAACTAGTAGAAATTATACAGAGTGTAATTTATGTCGAATAATTTTTGATGCTCTAGTCTAAAAAGAAATTTTCGTGAATTTCTTGGTGTTCATTTTTGTTTCTCCTTTTCTTTACATAATATGTACCATTTTGAAGTTTTCGGACCTCTTCATGTATATTCGGCCAATTAGAAGTGCTATTTGCTTTTATATGAAAACGCAAACATATTTGCTTTACGTTATCTCTAGAAAAAATACCTTTTTCATTCATGTTCGGTCATATAATGCCCAATTCCGGTCTATAACATGCCACTTTCGGAAACGGATCTCAGATCAGAGAGTCATTGTACCAAGTGTCATCCTTATACCTAGAACCGTTTAGCGCGACTGTGGTAACATACAAATGTACATTTATAGACGCACGTAAATGACGGAGTTGTTGTATACGGGTCGTAGCACATATAACGTAACGTAAACGGATCGGCACCATATTAGCTCGAGCCGTTCAGTATTATTTGTATGAGACTCCTTACTGCAACGCACACTATAGGCCGACCGTTTATCTCAGTCCCCGCCTGCGGTATGAAAGGGACGAGGGGGCGGGGTAGCGGTGTCCGTTATGGTAGCGTACACAAGAGCTATATCGAGTTGTTTACTATGCCAAATAAAATAAGTTTTTACAATAAAAAAAAACCGACTTCAAAGATAAAAATTGCACTAAAAAGTAAAAAATAATTAGTTGTATTTTGGTTTTACAACATTAAATCAGACATTCTTTTTACTTAATTATAATCTAACGAATAGGTTCTTTTAATTATTGTAAAAAGTATTGTTAAGGATATTTCTTGAAGAGTCTACAAATATATTTATTTGAAGATTCTTTAAAATATAATCAAATAATGTAATATTATTGTTATTTTTGGAGTAATGTGACAGCCACGATAGTTATATTTTATATTTTATTCCTGACTATAAATTTAAAGAAATATGATGTCGTGTTATATACACTGACTAAAGACTAAGATGAGAAATAAGTACTACGAATCAAAGACAATTACTTAAAATTCTCATGCGAAAATGAAACGGCCATGTTTGTTTTAAATAAAATATTTATCAAATTAAAGTGATCAGAATGTGTTAGACAAAATTCTATTGCCTTTTCTAACGACTTTGTAGACAACATTTTAGATTATTGATCCTATTCACGAATTACGATTTTTTTCAATTGACGGTGCTGGTTAGCCCCATAAACGCCCATAAGTTATGGAAAGCTTTAATCAGTTACTAAATAGGTATATTAAAACGTTTGAACGTGACACAGGTATTTTAAAATATATTTATTTAAATATGATAAAAATAGTTATTTAATATTTGTTTAATTTTTAAACCAATCCTGTGTCGCGGGGACTTTTACAAACATCAATTAACGGACACATAGAACACCCAGACTCAGGACAATAATTTGTGGATCTCACAAATTATTGTCCTGCGTGGGGATCGAACCCACAACCTCATGCGCGGCAGCCGCTGGCTCTACCGGCGCGCCACCGAGGTCGTCAAAAATATAACAATATAATCTGTAATTCATGGCCGCCATTCCATTAGCTTATGTATTATCGTATTTCGTTGGCTGACACCGACTCCAAAAATTACAATAATATGACATAATTTGTAATAATTTGATTATTTTTTAAAGAATCTACAAATATTTTGAATAAGAATGTTTTGAAAAAAATAACATTTAGTTACTTAAATAAGTTTTTGTTTAATTTGTGTAGTTTTAAGATATTATATTGCTATAATTTGCATATCCGATGTGGATAGACTGTTGAGACTAATGTATTCATACACTAACACTTGATATACACAGTTTTGCAATCAATCTTTATCTTTAATAAATATATTTGTTATTATACGAATGGATGATTTAAACTATAAATATAATTATAACTAAAGTCTTAGAAAATATTTACAAATAATAACAATTGTACAATCATTAATTATATATATTAAAATCACAGTATAATCACATTACAATAATCACAGTTTACATTAAAACAGGTATGATTTAAACATATTAATTTGTAAGAATCAATCTTAGAAAATATTTACAGATAATAAGAACAATAATAAGAGCTTTTTTTATTTTTACACGCTACCATAACGGACACATAGTCAGTATGTCAGTATGACACTAGTGCAGTATGCTGGTCCGTCTTCTATACAATTTACAAATGTCAAAGATGGTGGCGTCATCTTGGCACTAAAACTAGTACTTTCTTAGAAAAAATTATGCAATCTAAATTATTACACAATTTAAAGCCTGACCAGAAAAATAAAACAACCTCTCCAGGTATTTCGATTAGGGTATAATTTTAATTTTTCCTTCTTTTTATTTCATAAAAATAAGCTAGCTAAAAATTAGAGCTGTGTTGTGATGTAATGTAGTTCGGGTCACAGTATCTGAGATGGCGCCGTTTTGGCAAAAAATCAAGAGATAGCTCTCTCCTTTGTCCTCGCCCCCCGCGCACCTCTATTACCGCAGGCGGGGTCTGAGTTAAACGGTCGGCCTATAATCGGAATCGTAATGTAATCGGATTTTTGACGTTTGACACTGAGGAAAAAGGCGAGGCGTCGAACCGATCCGATACTGATCCGTTTACGTTAGGTTATATGTGCTACGACCCTAAAGATGTACAAAAAATAGTCGTAGCATATGAATTTTTTACTTGCATGCTGACATTTTTAAGAGTCTGAAGAACCTATCCAATGGTCTTAGTTAAAGTGGATTGATCATTTGACATTTAACAACAATAAAATTGTCATTGCAAAGACGTGTAATTATTTAACAAAGTAATGTAACAAATTGTTATTGCACTAATTGATGCATGTGCTAGATTTATTGGCACTTAAGGAATGCTGCAACTCCCACTTGAAGTAATTAAACTAACATCCACTTCAACCTTTAACATCGTTAACTGTATAAGTAGTTTGATGATTGTGTTATCGGTAGTCATCACCGTGATCCTATTGGTCAATAGACCTTTGCTGGACATAGGTTTCCTAACTGACTCGGTGGCAAAGCAGTGGAGCACGATGTCGCGGTTTCGAACGCAACAAAGGATTATTTTTTAAAGTAGTTTCCGCACTCGGGATCATGTCTTGTACAAACATCAATTTAACGAACACAAAGAACATCCGTGTGGTGAGACGGAATAAGAATACAATATGTCACCACCCCATCTCATCCCATAGGTGTCGTAAAAACCGACTAAGATACTATCCGTGAATATTATCTTTACGAAATAAAAAGAAGAAAAATTTTAAATAAATTCTATACCAATCCGTCTGGTCAGCGTGGTATTAGTAGGCCAAGTATCCTTCGTCACGGGAGGAGGCCCGTCCCTGCAGTGAGAAATGGATGGGCTGTTATGATTTAGAAAAAAATGCTTACATATTAAAGGATCTCAAAATATATTTAAATCTGCAGGCATCGAAATTAAAGTGACCATTTACTCTTCGTCTTCCGCACTCGAGTGATTGCTATTTTCTTACCATTCCAATTTCCCTTAACGGATGTTCACTTCCCCATGTCCTTGCAAGGTTGTTTCCATTATCTCAGAAATATATATTTATGATTAACTAATATTTTCTACTAGTTTGGCATTCTGATACGGAGCGATTTTATCTGTGTACCTAAGGTGTGTAATCTTTAATAACTGATAAACAACTATACCGTATTCATCCTTACTTGATTTATTTAGTAAACAAACACCACATTTTGCAAATTCACTAGTTTTTACATCAATTGCACACTTTGATATGGATGAAAATTTCTGGAAAGTAGCATTATATGTTTATGCAATAGAAAACACGTAAATTACTTTGATTTCACCACTATCTTTTTTATATTTTAAATAAATGTATTTTTTTCCAACGGCAAATTTCACAGATAAAAATTAATTTTATTATTTGACATTTGTACATTCTAGAAATTTCATAGATTCGTAGGGATGTGTAACAAAAGTGAATGAACGATTGGCATACGAATAAAAGGAGGTTGTTTAAATAAATCCTACTAATATTATAAATGCGAAATTTTTGCTACTTGTTGTTTGTTGTTACTCTTTCAGGCAAAAACTACTGAATGAATTATCCACTGCGAATTAAATCTCATTGAACTAATATGGGCACAATTAAAATCGCATGTGGGAAAAAATAATACAACATTTAAAATGGCTGAAATAAAAGAATTACTTATAGAAGGATTAAGTAAAATTGTCCGTACGGTGTCCAGCATGTCAATTCTCGTACCTTATAATCGTTAAAAATTCAGTTAAGTTAATTTTTGGTTGTCAAATTGTCTTGTTTTTGCTATTGCAATTGTAATCTTTTGCGGTCGTGTTAAAGTTTTATTTAGAATGTGACAATTTGACAACTAAAAGTTAACTTAACCGAATTTTGGTACGAGAATTGACATGCTGGTCAAAATTCATTGAACATGGTCATAAAAGATGAAGATAAAATGTTAAGACTAGATGGCATATTAGATACGGTCTCAGACGCACCGACCCAGAATTTTGTAATACATGTTCCGATTCCTGCACAGATGTGGCTTTATCATGATTTTTGTTTATATTCTTTATTTTTGTTTTATTTTTGTAATTGTCTATATTCTTACTGTACCCTTAAACTAAGAATAAATGTATTTACTTTCTCTTTTACAGATGCTTATACCTAAAATAATTTGTAAAACTAATAAATAAAAAATTTGTTTAATACTTTTAGTATTATTTACGACTTCACATTCCTATTGCGTAATTAGAATATTATGTAATTATATACCTACACTGTATAATGTATGTAGCTAAAAAAATTGCCATAAACCGTTCAGTACTAAAAGAACTTTAACTGAAGATTTCATTCATTCACATCAGTTACACATCTCTAGCTATCAGTACTCTTTAGTCTGCGGTTGACACGACGCCATATATGTTTACCATTTAGAGCAAGTCTGTTTAAATAGACAGTACGTGTACCTAATTTGTATATTATAAAATAATTAGTAATACCAGATTAATATTTTATGACGTAGTTTCAAAATAAATAATGATAATTATAAAACACCACTAAAATGTTAATAAAATAAAATTGGTCTCTTGGTTTCCTACACTTTCTTACTCTTTCTGTTTGCCTCTTTTCTGTCCAGTTTTCCTTACTTAACAATGTTATACTTGCCTTTTAAAACATCTTTAAATTGAGCTAAGGAGGCACAGTACCGGGCCGTAAATGTTGCACATCGGCCTGTGGAAAGAGACAGTCGGTCAATCTCTGTCGCACACTATCAAATCATAATTTGTTTTAAGGGTACGCATGCCAGTCGCAACTCCATACAAACGGAGAAAGTTAAATTGCTCTTTCATTTGATAATATGTTATCAAATATGTAGTATTTATTAGTATGTTAATATAATTTGTACGTAATAGGTACCCTTTCCTCAAAGTTATTTTGGGCAATTTTAGCGTGCACGTTTCCGACAACAATATTCAAGCAAGTTCGTGTCTGTGGAATACGTACCCTTAACAGTTGCTAATAGATACCAGACTGTTTGTATTTCGTGCGACAGAGATGATGCTCTACGAACCCGAAATTGGCCGATGGTCTCTTTACAAAAGTCGATGTGCAATATTAACACGCTGTCTTATTAATTAACAGATTTATTTCAATTTACGTTTATTTTACTGCACATCACAGTAAAGCACAGCACTATAGAACAGCCTTGTGTAAATATTCACTGTCCTCCTTTTTCCGTTACACTTAATTTGGAATGGTTATACACTTAGTTTGGAAATGTCGTAGATGGTTAACGGTCTGCTATTCAGACCTGAAATTTATCGAACCTATATCTGACGGTGAGTAAGCAATGTAGCCAATAAACAGCCGGAAAACTAAGAGGCATACACATGTCAACCAAAAAAAAATGGAATATCTCGTGGAAAAGGTCGAGTTGGCGCCTATTGTGCTTGTAGTGAACATACTGCTCATAAAGTGGACAATGATCGGTCAAGCTGCTCATAACAACGATAAAGGGAACTCACTAACCTATCACATCTCATCGATGTCGTAAAAGTTACGACAATAAAAAATAAAAGGTAAAATAAAAAAAAAATAAAAAAATAAAAGGTAAAATAAAATAAAAAAAAAGGTAAAAATACTGATTTCTTCGATGATGTTATTATCAGCTAAAAAGGATCACTTAATTGAAAGTCTGCTTAAACAACCTGACTGTCGCATTTCATTTCTTACATTCAGCAGAAGAACCACCTGCGGCCGTTGAAGTGCCGCTTTTAGGGTCTAAAGCCACAGAAGTGAAAACATAGGGTTTATATCCATCAGCTCCCTAAAACCCTATTTCGTAGTTCATGTCTGATAGTATGAATGAAAAATCAATTTTGCATTGACTTTGTCAGTGATAAGTTATCTGAATTTATTTGTGTAAGATAGATAAAAATTGTTCAGATAATTTGAGTAATGGCTATTTAGCTATAGATAACAAATGGATACATATTTTGATTGTTTTGTAAATATTATACCAGCTGCATAAAGTAGAGTGCGGAAGAGATAATATATTTAAGTTTTATTGCGCAGTCACTCTCGTAGCGATGGATCTGCCAACTTTTAAGTTATGCGACAGAAATATAATTAATACAATCAAATAATAATTAAATCAACAGTAAGAAAATGAATATCATTAATGGACGGTACTTAAAGACAAATTTTGAATTGTATTCAATTCAATTTCCTAATATGAGAAGGATATTTAGTATTATTTAGCCATTTGATACAGTTTTAACATGCTCTCAAAGTTGCTCGTCTGTTATATTAATTAAAATTGGGTGAATTCTCAAAGTAGCTGTTCTTATAATATTAATTACTAGCTGACCCGTGCTCACTTCGTTGGGCGGCGAAAAAAACGCGTCCGTTTTTTAAACATATTTCATTACTGCTCTACTCCTATTAGTCATAACGTGATACTATATAGCCGCGGCACTCCCCGATAAATGGACTATTCAATACAGAAAGAAAAATCGGTTCAGTAGATCTAGAGATTACCCCCTACAACGTCACAAACACACAATCACACAAACTTTACCTCTTTATAATACATATTAGTATAGATTGCGTAGGTAAATAAAAATAAATCAGTGTTAAACCAACTGACATCTGTTTCACTACAGCATCTAGAATGCATTATGTTATCGAGTTATTTGATAGTTAATCACGCCAATGCGAAAAAGTACAATACAAAACAACATTTTTACTCTGCAGAAAACAGCTCATCATTCTTTTTCAACCGGTATTACAATGTCACAAAATAACTATTCTGAACCTAATTATGTAGATGTTATGCAGAAGTAGCATAGTAGGTATATAAATTATAAATTCTTTTACCTTAATAAATTTAGATTATGTTAAACTAGTAATAACCTTGACCTTAAAAGAGAGCTAAATTTTATAATACATTTCAAATAACTGATTTAAAAACACGAATCTATAGTTATGACCTTACTGGTTTTCTGGCACGGGAGCTAACTATTAGGTAAGAGTTTCAAAGGTTACTTTGCTGTTAGTATTAGTGATTAAAAATCCTCTTCCAGAAACTTAGTTTAAAAGCTCTCTCTCTCTCTCTCCCAGCCAAATGTTTTTTTTAGCTTTCGGAATACTCACCAATTTTGCTATTCGTATAAGAAACTACGTTCAGTTAGGTAACTCGCAGATTAACTCAATAATAAGCCGGGATTGGCATTAACCAATCCTGAGTTATTATTAAGTTCTTTTAGATTTTTTGGCAAAGTTAGATTTTTATGCATATGCAGAGATAACGCTTTGTTAATGTAAAGTTTAGGCAGTGCCTTTGCATTTCGCTCGTCATCCTAGGACTGAAGATGTTAAGTACAATACCCGGTTATTTGTTACAAGCTACTGTAAACTTTTAAATAAACATTTTGCACACTACTCCTTGAAGATTACGTACCACATTAGATGGCTTCTCGTTCTCTAGAAACCTACTACGATTGGCAGTTTACAGTCTTAGCCGAAAATTACTTGTTTTAGATCATGACCCTACGCTGAGAATCAATAAACGTAACATCAATTACCTCACCTATCCCAAGCCAAAAGTGATACTTATATAAACCGTAAGTACCAAAACAAAATGTTTTATTCTTAAGACTTTTTTATATTTTTCAGGGTCATGCAGTCCCCAAGAAGTGATAATAAATATCAAACATGGTTCTTACCCAGCTGTTAACCCAGACGGGTACGATTTTCCAAAAGATTTCATTGATCCAGATTCCAGGGAGCAAATTCACACGTTAGAGTTAATGTCCAATGGGCAAAATATTAGTTATTCAATAGAAAATCCAAGGCCTGGCAATTGGTACGCTTTGGTTTATATTAAATGGGAGGATCCGAGGACACAGAAGGTTGAGCAGCAAGGTATGTTATGATATTGTTTACTTTGATTATCATCATCATATTTTTTACACTCATATCCTGTGCCATGGGGTTTTTTTTTAATCGTGCAAGGAATTGTCCTGCCTGGGATTTGAACCCACACGTATGTGCACGTTTGCGCGACCGCCACGCCACCGAGGCAATTAAAATCAAACATCATCATAGCCAAAGGACCTCTACTGCTGGACAAAGGCCTCCTGTAATTATTTCATGTTAGAGCGGTCCTCTTTTAGCCACCGGTTTCCCGCCATCTTAATTAACGTTGTCGGTCCACTGTGTGAGTGGTATTCCGACTCTTTGGTTGTATTTTAACATAATTCTAAAAGAGGAGATATTATGTCTGAATTCGTTAGTATTTCTTTTTGGTTTTTACTTCAGACCTTCACATTTAAATACTTGGTGTACCGCCAAGTAGGTCACATAGAAATTTCATCGATACTTTCTATACTCTTATATTGCCCGCAGGGGAGGTTTTCCAATAACTTAATTTTTTTTTTATCTAGATGTTTTATTTTGTTTTGCGAAAGGTACCAGGTTAACACTGTTAACCCTGACTAAAACTAGGTATGATAAGTGCCATTAAAAATAAAACTTTATATTAGTTATAATAAACTAACACTAGACAAACTGTTTATTAGTTTAACAGACAACCAATCTTTCGATAGATTGATTGAGTATAAACAAATCTAAAAGTACTCTTTACTTTAGTTTTTTACGTGGAAAGTCCTTCGTAGTATTTTTATCTGTAAAATGTTGGATTATTTAACCAAGACCTTGGTCTTTCAAATATTGAAACTAGAAAACAGACTGTTACAGAAGTAAAACAAAGTGCTTGCTTTCGAGCAAGGCACAATAAAACCGCTTACGCACATTAGATCACGATTTGTTGCAATGGTAGGCATATAATACTAAGCGCCATGTACAGTCAGCTCCTTATTAAAAGTGACATCTAACATATTCAAATTTAAAGTAACTCCCAAAGTGATCAATAATCTCTATACGTGTGAAGCACCCATCATGCGCAAATGTATCGAAACATCGTCAAATATATGGGTTCATTCAAGACGCGCAGTAGTCTTCCTTACAAACCTGCTTTATTTCGTCAACATTCATTCAATATTTTTATAAATTTCCGTCGCGTTGGTTCCGAGTGCGAAGCAATTGCCCTTTCTGCAGGATGTCACCAATTACGTCCCTTTAAATCTTTCTAGGGCGTCCCCAACGGCCTACTACTTTCATCTATTCTCTTAATATATCCATATCAATTTAGGATAACCTATACTATAACTATACCATACATTATATTCGCGATGGTAGATTTATTTCGTTGCTCTGATGTAATTAATATAATTAATTATTTTCGTTGTAATTTATCCCTATTCGTTTAGGTGTTGATGTATGAATAAATGACGTCACCGCCGTATAATACCGTGTACCAGTATCGAGAACCAGCTTTAGCTTAGCCATGGTTGTCGCCAATAGAGCTGAATTAAAGGGGGTAAACATTTTTACAAATGTAAAGCTCCTATTGAGAGCAACCAAGGGTGTTTAGATAAGTGATGTTGTTTTCCACTCCGCGGAAATCCTCGTGTACCCGAAACTAACAGTATAGTCATAAAAACCCATTAATGTCCCACTGCAGGGACGGGCCTACTCCCGTGACGGAGGGATACTTGGCCCACTAATACCACGCTGGCTAGACTATTCCAATCCATAGGGTTTAATTTCAAGTTTTCTTTCTTTTTATTTCGTAAAGAAAATATTTACGGATAGTCCCTTAGTCGGTTTTTACGACACCCACTGAATGAAATGGGGTTGTGACATATTGTATTCTTACTCCGTCACCACACGGAGATAGTAGTTCGACATTCGACAATTCTTTGTGCTAAAAAAAAGTTGATGTCTGATGGCGGATATGGTGATGACGATATTAAAAAGGATACATTGATCAATTGCTTTCTGTGGTTCGACAGGAAATGGAGAGTCAATCATAGATTAGATAATTATATACATGTATATCGTTATTGAAGTATGACGAAGTTATGAAATATTATTTCATATACCATTTAATATTGCATAATGTATAAATTACGCCTTGCTCGTATTGTTGTAGTCAAAGCTTGCTGAACGAAGTAACGATCCTTGCAAATCCTATTTCGTTCATCTTCGTTTATACATATACTAGCTTTTGCCTGTGGCTTCGATCGCGTTAAATTCGGGGTAGCACCGTTCCCCTTGCCTGGACACGTAAAAAAAAGTAACCTATGTTACTCTCCATCCCTTCAACTATCTCAACTTATATAATCACGTCAATTCGTCGCTCCGATTAGCCGTATAATATTAGTATGGGTTCTTTAACATGAAAAATGATTATAAAATTTAGTAGTTTTTTTTTATTTATTAGTTTTTTTTTTTGTAGTTTTTACATTATTGTCTTGTTGGTAACATGTGGCAATATTTTGAGTAGACCAATGTTCAGTAGTGGATGTCAATTGGCTAATTATGATGAAGAACATAATAACGGTTTAACAATACTCAATCAATATAGTCATCTATTCTATACTATGCGTTTGACTCGGAACTTTAACGCATGAGTACCTAAGCGTTGATTTAACAAGTGCCCTAATTCGGACCCATTCAACCCAACTAGCATAATGGCATCAAAATTGTATGTAGTGAGCGAGAAACGGTCTATAGCCTCGTATGTATTTGTAATGAATGCATTGGGGTACTTACTATGCACAATACTTTTCGAATAAAACTGCTGAATAAATTTTGTTAAATTGAATTATTATTTTTAAACCATACCATTTATTTCCAACTGCAGGAACAGGCCTCATGCAGTGATGGACGAGAAGTTGTCCGTATAATTGGAATTGCTAGCCAGTCGGATCAAAATGATAAGATTTCCTTTTTTTTACAATACTGATAGTAAATAAAAGTGGTAAATAATAAAATGGCAAATAGCTGAAACAAAAAGACTTTCTTGATTGACTTTCACGACACCCACGGGATGTCAAGGGCTGTTGAATATATGGTTTAACTCCGACCCCACACGGTTCATCGCATATACACACATCAAAAAAGTCTAAGCAACATGCATGATATTACAAATTTACCATTTATATTAATTAATTTCTAAGTATTTACTCACTCAAAGTGTATAGGTAAGTAAACTTTTTTGTTATTGATGACATACTGGCTGGTTGTAAAAAAAAAATTTCGATTATGTTTTGTTTTTTTTCATAAAATTCAAATGACTGCGAATTTGTTTGAATTTGAGGGCATGTTAATTGCTACGTTTTAGTCTTGATTTTATAATTTTACCAACCATTTAAATACAGTTGGCGACAAAATTGAATTGTTAGATATTCTTTACGTCATGGAGCGACGTCATTTGACGGCAGATGAAATGCAAAGAGCTGTAGGGATGTTGCAAGCGGGAAGTAATCAATCTCAGGTATCTCGACATTTTGGTATTCATAGAAGTGTTATTTGTCGTCTTTGGCAGCGCTACAATAATACAGGGGAACCCGCTGAACAGCATCCAGGCCGTAAAAGGAGTACAACCACTCGGCAAGACCGGTACATACAACTGACTGCAAGACGCCAGCCGATGTTAACCGCTCGAGAGATAAGTTTGAGGCTACAAAATTCAAGTGGTGTTGATGTAAGTCCCCAAACTGTGCGAAATCGACTGCATGAGTACGGCCTACGAGCTCGACGCCCTATCAGGTGCCCACCGATACGTCACGGGAATCGCGCTCGTCGAAATGAATGGTGTAGAGAACGCATAACATGGACCCAGGAACAATGGGATAAAATTATGTTTTCCGATGAGTCGCGATTCGGGTTTAGGCCTGATACAAGAAGGGTGCGAGTGTACCGTCGACCCGGAAATACTGAAAGACTCAGGTGCGTTCAGGAAGTTCATCCATACAGCGGCTCAACAGTTATGGTATGGGCGGGTATTATGAAGAACAGGCGAACTGAGCTCGTTTTTGTAAATGGAAACATGAACGCTGAAAATTACGTTGAGGATATTCTCAGACCTTATGTCCATCCATTTGCACAAACCTTGGCTCCGATTTTACGTTAATGCATGACAATGCGCGTTCACATACAGCTCGGCGAACCAGTGAATACTTGGCAACGGAGAACATCCAGGTATTGCCCTGGCCTGCACAATCGCCAGACCTCAACCCCATCGAGCACGCATGGGACATGCTCCAGAGACGTGTTTTGAAGGACTTGGACGGAGTGACAACAACCCAACAGCTGAAGGATTTGCTACAATTCCATTGGGAGCGAATACCGCAAGATGACATAAACAGTCTCATTAATTCAATGAATAATCGTTGCCGACAAGTTCTGAATAGCAGAGGAGGCCATACTTTGTATTAAATTGTCCTATTCTTTCACAATAAATTCATTTTCTTAAGAAATTTCAATTTGTAAAAAAAAAGTTTAGTTTCTTATGTACCTGTATATTCTAATATTGTTAATTTCTGTTATTAAAAGAACTTATAAAGAAAACAGCTGTTATTTTTACATCATAGAACCCTAAAAATATTATTTTAAAAATAAAATACAACGTTATAATTAAAATAAATGGTAAAATAAATTAATATAAATGGTAAATTTGTAATATCATGCATGTTGCTTAGACTTTTTTGATGTGTGTATTACCCCTTCATACAATAATGATGTAGTTTCGCCTTAGTACTTCCGGTCTTCTGCCCATCTCAACCATTCATTGCTGGCCACCATCGGGCGAAAGGTTTGGCGCGATCTTAAGGAGGCCTATGTTTAACATTGGACCGCTCATGGCTAAGAAAGATATAGAATTACTATGCTTTTTTAATTTAGGTAAAAAATAAAGTTTTTTACCATAACAATTCGTTGGTTTATTCTATCTGCACTTTAATGAGTACCAAACATAGATCAGCATACATTTTTCTATTATTAACTACGAATGACGTACTCTTAGAGTGCATATTTGTTGTAAAACTATAAACAAAATTTTTGTCTGAAGAGCGGGCGAACTTTATATTCATAACGATAATATGACATTGGTAATACCTTACTCATTACTAAACTTAAAGAGATGTACAGATCGCGCCAAACATCTAGTCCGCTCTGAAGTTGCTTCGCGCAGGTGTACAGTCACGCACAAATTAAGTTGATATGACACACAAATCCTCCACCTAGACTGAACTAATTTTGTAATAGAATGGTAGATAAAAATCAAAAGCTCTTTATTTGAGATTTTTTTATATTTCTTGGCTTTTGCTTTTTCGGTACTGCGACGCGTTTCGCACTGTGTTCAGAACGGACTAGAAGTTTGGCGCGATCTGTAGATGATGCACATTACCTCGCACTACGCTGCGCAGCGTCTGTGCAAATCTGCATCATCATGCAGATGTCTCATACTTTTATGGGGCATAATCTGCAATACTGCAAATTAGCGCGCGTTTTCCATACAAAGAGAGATACTTTTGAACAACGTAAAAACATGCATCGCCTTAGCTAGACGAATTTTGTTTTTATCATTGTAATATGAGTTTGTAATCCTAAAAACAACATCATCATCATATCAGCCAATTGACGTCCACTGCTGGACATACTAATAGGCCACCTCCGAATATTGCCTGCCACCTGTGGGGTCCTGTGCCTCCGTGATCGGTTTCCCGTTGTCCTAACCAGGTGCTCCACTCCTATTAGTCATAACGTGATACTACATAGCCTATGACACTCCCCGATAAATGGACTATTCAACACAGAAAGAATTTTCATAATCGGTTCAGTAGATCCAGAGATTACCCTCTACAACGTCACAAACAAACAAACACACAAACTTTACCTCTTTATAATATTAGTATAGGTTAATCCATCGTTCTTCGTTTTCAATCGCTTATAACACTCAGCAGTTCACAAATTGTAGAGTTTTAAATACGCAAAGGGTCATCTTCCTCTGTGTTGTGCTTCGTTCATCCATCGGTTGCCTTAACCTTTAGCAGATATTCGGTTACGCTCTCATAATTATTATAATGTAACATGAAAATGTTTAATTATTTGTTTTCTAAAATGCTACATTATCTTGTTAATTAAAGTATATTATTCACGCTTTGTATTATTATGTAAATTATGAAATACATATTCACCACACACAACGCCATTTAGTCCCATACAAAGCACCAAAATTTTACTTAATTATAGGCTACTTTTTGCTGTATAGAAAATCAAAGCATAAAGTGGTACGGTAGAGGTATGATATGACTGATGGTTTTATATCGGGAGTAGAGAGCACTTTAACATGCTGTGGGGTGACTTTGAAGCCATCTATATCTATATCGTGTAGAGATTGTATTTGGGATTATAGCATTTTCTTGGCCGATCTGCTTTACTTAGGCTTCTGGCGTTCTGGTGTAGTGCAGGCCTTTGCAGGCAAAAGTATCTAATGAATTCAATCCAAGTAATCTTCATGCCTCGATCATTGAGATGAAAAACTTAGAAACTCATTTATTTCTGATTTCTTTTGAAATGTAAACAGGTTTTATTGTTATTTATATTTATGTTAAAACATTGCAGTAGGTAGCACGATCGCTATTGACATGTATGTTTTTGTTGCCTTCAAATACTTGTATGATATGTATCGTGCTATTCACTGCTGGCTGAAGGCTATTCTATTGTTGCCGTGAAGCTTTCCCGCGTTCAACGATAAAAAGAAGATTATAATCTGCGATATTTTAGCCGCGAGCGACTATTTTAGTATACAACTCACTTCTACTTTTATATTCTAACTGACCCGTGCTCACTTCGTTGGGCGGCGAAAATAACGCGTCCCTTTCTTAAACATATTTAATTACTGCTCCACTCCAATTAGTCATAGCGTGATACTATGCCTATGACACTCCTCGATAAATGGACTATTCAACACAGAAAGAATTTTTAAAATCGGTTCATTAGATCCAGAGATTATATACCCCCTACAAAGTCACAAACTTTACCTCTTTATAATATTAGTATAGATTACTACTACTACACTATACTAGACTACCCTGGAGTAAGTAAGAGGCGGTTGACGATCTAGAGAAATTTATTCATCGTTTGATCTTGGTAGGTCATCTTATGGCTGCCTGGGTAGCGAATATCGTACTCCCACAACACACACTACGACCCTAAGAAACGATGGCCTTTAGTATTTCCGACGAGCCTAAAACATTCTACAATGTAGTCTTCAAATATTATTCTGATCCGGTATTAGAGTCATTTAATTTTTTTATAAACGTATAATTTATAGAATCGAATTGAGTGGAGAATCGAGATATCAACGATAATTTAGAAAGACCTTTTTCATTATTCACAATCGATATCATCACATCTCACAGTCGAATCACTATTTCTAGAAACACTGATTCGATATCACCTAAGATTTAAACTTTAGAATTAGAACAACCTTGTCGTAAATGAACTATTATCACCTATTTTATGTTTTATTTTACAGGTCTAGTACCAGATTGCCAGACGATATTATATACAGATTTACAAGTTAAACGAGAAGAGAACATAGAGTTAATAGACTGCTACGGAGGCGTAACGATAGATTACGGCAATCTACCAGCACAGTTCAAATGTATGTCCTTAGACTCAGTGGAACCAATCAGCTTTAACGTATCCATAATTAACGCCATTACAGAAAACGAAGAGTTAAATATTAAAATAGAAGCTCTGTCAATACCAACAGAAGAAGATAACATTATAAATTGTGCTTTTGATCCTAAAGAGAATGGCATACAAATATTAAATTTTACGCCTCACCCGTCTGCGTGGCATTACATTAAGATAGGCCATATTGAAGGCAATGTTTCAAGACTAGCCGACTGCGAATCGTATTACCTAAAAGAAGATGCCGATGACGTAGTTAATGTTACTGTTTTAGACCTTATGAGAGATGATAAAGGTCGCTTTTTCACTTTCGATTACGGATTACCTACAACAGATCTCCAAGATGCTACCAGCTTAATCAATATTAGTTCTTCCGAAATTACAACGCTGAGATTCAAAGTAAATCAGTTTTTAGATATCGGTGGCAGTCTTTCTATAGCGTCAAGTCTTTTAATGAATCTGAAATACTATATGGGATATAAGAGAGAGTTCAAGAAGCCTTCTCTTTTGGCATTTACAGAGAACAATCAGTTTTTCAGAGCTGTTATATGTGTAAATATTGGTCATCCTAGCATACCGCTTGAGAGCGGTCATTGCAGGTTTAATGATAAAGTGAAACCGGCGCTTTTCGTTTTAAACAGTACAGATTCGGAGTCTATTTACGATAAGACGTTGATTCCTTTTCCGGACAGTGGAGTTTGGTATCTGACGTTTGGTTTGTTTTGTGATGAAGTGGTGTGTCCTTGTCGAACAGCTGATAATGGTTCTACGTATTATGTAGACACTTCTGTGGATAAAGAAGTCGTGGTAGAGGGGAATGATACTAGAGTTGGTACGTCGGAGTGTAATGCTACTATTGTACTGACTGTTTCGTCGACGTCTTGTGTGAGTGGAAGGTGCAGTAATCACGGGACATGTCAGCTTAATACTTTTGGAGGATTGGTGATGTCATTTTGTTCTTGCTCGGCTGGTTACGGAAGTAAGTTTTTTTTTTTTTATTATATTTTATAACTTGATTTATCAATGCTATCAAAATCAATGACCTTGTAAAGGTTTAGAATCGAGACGAAGCTGAGTTTGGGTTCGATTCCCGAACAATCTAATTATTTGATGTGCCTGAAGGTTACTACTGTTTGATTACAGCTTCAATTAAATGAATTTATTTAATTGTTATATGTAACAAGTAAACGTTTTGACAAAAATTACTTCCTGATGTAAATGTAATTCCTTCACGTACACGTCAAGCGATGGCGCTTATTGATCGTAATTTACAGTAGCAATATACTCCAAAAAAGCCTTGCAGAACAATTTGGATACCGATATTAGAGGTGGCGCAATTATCAAGATAATAAGGGGTTTAATACAGATCTTGCTAAGGGCCTGAATCCAACCCCTGCCACTTTTACGTTATCTTTCAGTATATTTAATACATCCTTCGCTTGTAAATTCCAGGTTGGGATTGTTCAGACAGTTCAAGAATGGACACCAGGCTGTACATGCTGATATCCGTACTACTTCTCACATTAAGCAACCTCGTATTCTTACTCTCCATCTACGTGGCCATCATAAGGCTCTACCACACAGAAGCTATGATGTACGCCTTTACAATGGTCTTCTCAACATTCTACCACGCCTGCGATGCACCACAACAGGTAGCCTATTGTATTATTAGAGGAAACATACTACAATTTGGTGATTTTTACTGCGGTATCATGTCTTTTTGGGTTACGTTACTTGCTATGAGCATTATTGGTGATAAATACAGATCGTCATTACAACTTACGGGGGCTATAGTAATAGCTTTATTGACTACTTGGAATATGTACTCGTTTGTCTCCTTCATACTACCCGTGGCTGTAGGAATTGTTATATTATTTGCGTCATGGTTCATAAATTATAGAAAAAATAAGAAAATGAAGTATCCGAGGAGTTATTATACCAGGTATATGCCTTTAGGTGTTATATCAGTTTCGTTAGGTTTAATATGTTATGCTTTTCTTCAGACCGAACAGAATTACAAGATAATACATTCTATATGGCATATGATAATAGCTATAAGTGTTGTATTTTTATTGCCGGATGTTAGGAGGGATATTAATTTGAATCCTTTTGTACCAAGTCCTAATTTTTGTAGAATAAACTTTCGTAGTTTATTTCGTAGATCTCAAACACCAATCGCGGCTGACTAATGAAGTTAAGTGAATTTTTCTAGCTTATTTATGATGAACAAAATAATTTAGGTGCAAATATTGTTTTTTTTTAATATTTTAAGTATCTAAATGTATTTTAAAGTCTAGTATGTTTTTACTAGTCATCTACAAAGTACAGGATTTTTTTAAATACTAATGTGATGTCGGTACTAGACTCTTGAGACGTATGGACGTATTTTTATATAGATAATTATGTGTAATGAAATATTATTTAGAGATAAGGAAATATACTTCTCGAGTCAAAAGACTAATGCTATTTTCTATATAAGAATAGTTAGGATAATTATTAAATTTATGCATTATTGTAATTTAAGATTCAGGTGTTTTATGGCTGTTTTTTAACCGACTCCAAAAAGTGGAGAAGAAAAACCTAATTCCGAACAAATAGAACAACCAAGCAGTATACGTGATTTTTTTTTAATAGTAACATACTCAAACAATTGAGATTTATACGTAATGGATACCAATAATAGAATAGTTTTAATTTTATTTCCTACAATTGTGAGATTAAAGATTTGTCGTACTGGATTCGGTCTGCGTACCGTGGTCTGTATGTCAATTCTCGTTATTTAAAATCGTTAAAAATTCGGTTAAGTTAACTTTAGTTGTCAAATTGTCTTACCTATTGTGTGACAATTTGACAACTAAAGTTAACTTAATCCAATTTTTAACGATTTCAACTCCTATAATTGGAAGTCCGAAAATGTTCTTCCTAACATTTTTCATCCTAACAATCGCAATTCCTAATTTTTTTGTCTCTAATGTTAATAATCCGAAGCATTCAACTTCATAATTTCAGTAGCAATAAACATCTATTATACTATTATTTGTTTTCCTATATTTTCTCAACATAACCATCGTTTATACTATAATTTAAAGTCATATCTTTTTTGTTTAGATTTATTTTTATTCATAATAATCAATATTATATACATTAATTTTGCGTTACTTTGTTGACAACATGTAGGTATAACATAATATACCAAAGACCAGAGCAAAACCAGAGTCCCGCTCCAATCATTCAGTCAAGATCCAGAAAAGAAATGGGTCCTATTCATAATTATTGGTTTAGGTTATGGTAGAACTGTGACCCCAACGCACGAGCCGAGCGAGCGCAGCGAGCGTGCCGCGGCAGCGGCCGGCGAAGTGCCAGAACCGAATTGGTTCTTTACTTATTGGTTTAGTTACGGTTACGGTAAACTCTCAAGCTATATGCATAATTTAAAAAAAAATGGTTTAATGTGAAAATGTAAAAAGTTGTTTTGTAATCACAAGAAATAAACAAACCTTTTATTACTTTCATTTGGTAAATATTTCTTTCTGAGTATGAGAGAAAATATTATGGTGAAAATGTTTAGGCATAAAAGCGTTATGATAAAAAACATTAGGAGTTTAAATATACAGGGTGTAAAGTGAGACATAGGCAATATTCTAGGGCGTGATAGATAACGTTATTTAATGAAGGAAAAAAAATACAAAATAAATTAACATTAAATTACTACATAGTAAACGACGTGTAAAGCTTAGCCATGAATTTCACTAATCATGAATCATGGACACGAGCGATCGAACTCAACGCTGCTAGTTTCGCCAGCTGATTTAGATACATACCTACATGTTACGTCTACACGACGACGAATGAAGTGAATGAGTTTGTTTAAATACTAATACTCAAATTTCTATTCTAATAAATACAAAACTGAAGTGATTACATAAATACGTAAACTGACGCATTTTTACTAATACGATCCTTATAAACCAGCATTGTTTAATCCACACTTGCACCTGGCAAACTACCGTTAGTACGTGCATACACACTAACCATGTCCAGGTACTCCTCGTTTGTGTATTGATAAGCCATACCTAATTTACACACACGACGGATTAAAAATTCCGGTTTTATGGCGCGCCGGAGGGAGGCCAAACGGGTTTGCAACGTCATCGACGGCGCTCGCGCACTGACTGAGCGGCGCGGCGCGGCGCGGTGCGGTGGGTGCATTCAAAGGAGTAGGCAATGAGTGCCAGCCGCGCGCGGCGCGGTACCTACTTTGTACTAGTGTGCCTACTATGCCGGCCGGGCGACGCGCGGCGCGGGTCAATGCACCGAGTCGTAAGCAATATTTTAGCGCAGCGGGAACTGTCCACACTTAGTTAATTTTTGGGATTTTTTCGTCAAAAAATAAGGACCTAATTTTATTACATAATTCGGATCAGAATCACGTACAGAGTCACCTCCTTAATTATTGCCGTTGACTCAAAATACACCCTGTATTTACATAACGATATTATTAATAACGATTTTCGGAAACATGAGTGTTATGAACATCGCCGGTAGCAATACAAATAGTATGAATGAAAACTTTAGGATTTAAAATTTTAGGAAGAGTGATCATTCGGATTACTAATCGTTAGGAAGAACATTTTCGGATGAAGAACTTTAGGTGAGCCAATATGGACCCCGAGAATTAACATGCAGGCATTGATTTACAAAAAACCCAAGATGCACATTTTCAAACAAAACTAACAGTCAAAAGTGTCACCAAATTGTACATACGCAATAAATACGTATAGTAATATCGTCAACATATTTTTTTTTCAAATTCAATCTTACACGCATGACATAAAGTTGTATTTAAAAAGTAATACACAAAGAGCAATAAAATTTAATGATTGACGTTTTGCCGGTAGAACAATGAATGAAGTCGAGACGATTAATATTTAAATATTTTTTTAAAATTTTTCATACATTGAATTAGTTTTGCAAAATGTTATAAATGTTAGTTCTAAATATATAAAATATATTTATTGTAAATATATTATTAGGTTGAAAATTACCCAAACCAATATTAACCTTAAAATAATTATTTATTATTATATTAGCATTGGTAGAACAACAACAAAACCCATACGGCCCATACGAAAAAAAAACCTAGCAGAACATGACATGACATGTAGGGTGAAGCTACCAATTATCAGGACTTTAAGAGTTACTCCTACTTTAATATCGTTTATCCCAGTGATAATACAGATAACGACTTTAACAACATGCTTTCTCGGTTCACTATTAAATAAATAATTGATTTTAATTATAAAGAAAAGTTTATATTCATACACTTTTTTTTAGATGAGTCTGACTAAATAATTACCCCTAACACCAATTATTGGCACCATCATCACCAATTACTAGCATCGACCGAGCCAATTATTAGCACTGTGATATTAGTCATAAAATTACGTACATAAATGAAACAATCCAATGTTTACAGCAAAATCTCTTTTATTTATACGTAGACTAACAACCGAAGTTTAAGAAAAAAAAAAATACAAAAAAATCAAAAAAACATTAAACATTCTTTTGATCCGAATATCAACACTATGAAAATAACTAGCAATGTCAGTTTCAGCACCATGCTAGGATTTGAAATCCGAAATCAAAAAGTACTTTATCCAAGAAACTTGAATTCTAGGCATAAAATAATCACGCTTTACAATAAAAAATATGGATTAACAATTTTACATACCACTCTGTCATGTAACAGTACTACCAGTGCTAGTAATTAGGAATTCGCAAAAAACTGGACTGAGATGTCAGCATAAAATTAAGATAACGTTCGTTTCCATTGTCAAATAAGCCTTTTAAAACATTTCAACACAACCTAAAGGTTCAGTAAAAAATATCTAAAAGATCTCAAATAAAGTAAAATAATAAAACCTGAACTTAGCTTCGATCATAAGAAAACAAGTAATTTATAGGACATGTTCCGGCGTTTATACAAAATCTCATTTTTTTTAATCGAAGAGTGTAGTGTGGTTTTTATAATTCCAAAAGGATCTTACTTTTCATTTTTTTAAACGTTATGCCAAATTAATTAATGGTAAGCTTATAATTTGAGTTTTTGTAGAGGGTGCTGATAATCTGATGCAGTGCTAGCATTTGGGGCGTTGTACCTTAGTACAGTTAAAGTATGAAGTTAACATAATATTCAAAATTAGACAGTAGTTTAATTTCCTTGAAATAAGTTTAGCTTGTTGTAGAGTTGTCTTTTTGAATTTGATTTCAGCTTTTCTGTTGTTTTTTTAGCAATATAATGCAAACGAACATCTATAAATTTTTCTATAATAGCTTTAATAAGACTAATTTTGTGATTGAACAGAGCAGGTTGTTGAAGGGAATGTGTATCAATACTAGTAAATATATTTAAATGTAATGTACATTTTAAAACTAAGGAACACAGATAAGCCTTGGTTGTGTTTTTTTCACCATTAACGCGTTGTTCTCGTCTTATTGTCTCCTCGGTTTTATTACATACAGTGTAAACATCTTCACTAGCATAGCACAGCCCACCGAAATCTTTTAAATCTATTAATTTGTGAAACCACAATTTATTGCGAGCTAGTGTGGAATCTTTACAAATATCACATTTAATTTTTTTTAATAAATGTCTGACCACGAATCCCGCTATGTATCCAACAATTTGGCTGACATATTCAGAGCTGGAATTATTTAATGTATCTGATAAGATATCACAATTGTTTTGATATGTCTCATAACTACTATCTTCGACTGACAAATATTCGTTTTCTATATCAAAACGATATCCAACGCTGGTGTGGTTAATATTTGACACAGTTGCTCCACAATTCAAAATAGGCACATTTTCTAAAGGAACAGAATTACCTGTAAATTTGGAACCAAGTTCTAAATGCATTAAAAGTTTTTTATACGCAGATTTAAATTGGCGTGAATTGGGATTATTGTTGAATCCTCCTTGACTTCTAATGTTGCCGAAGAACAGCTCAACATGATCCTGGCTAAATTTATAGGCTAATATGTATAATAAGTAGCCAGTTTCCACATAACTAGTATATAAACGTTGAACACTGTCAATACACACAAGTAATCCGACAACTCCTGTATTGGCTTGGCAATTGTATACATGCACTTTGTCTTGAAAAAATATTATTCTTGTTTCTCCTTTCTTTTTTATGGTGCGTTTTCTTTGAACCATAATATACAGCGACAATAAATATGATTTCGCCGTCTGGAAAAAACTAAAAACATCTTTTACATTAATGTTACTTAAGGGTCTTTTGAAACCACCACTGTTGAAATTTCTTGAATTTAAAATATCGAATAAATTATTTAACATTAGTATGAACTCAGTAGTTGGAGCCGAATTAATGAAATTTGGAATCTTCAAATCAATATCACAGAAAGTAATTGCATTCGCCACACTGCGACTTAAAAGTTGTGTTGCTAGCTTAACTTTCATAATAGCATTTTTAAACCAAATGTGTTTTTGTGTTAATTTATTAGCTAAATGTAAATCATTTTTTTCTTGAACTGCATGAAGATCTTCGACTAGTTTCCATTTTATTTGTTTGTTATCGCTATTGTAAATAATTTTTTTTGATTCAAATAAATTTCGCATTAGCTTTATCATATGACACGCATCAAGAAATACAAAAATATCGTAATCAGCTGTGGGGTGTTTGAAAAAAGGCCTTAAATTGTGGGCATCCTCCATTTGGCAGCCTAAAAGTTTCATGGCAGATATATTGGTCTTGCAACCATCAAATGTTAAGGATACTACTTTTATTCCTGCGGTGTGGCATTTAGAGAGTGCTATTTTTAATAAATTTGCCTTGTTTTCGGCGGTCAAACTACCGATGAAAAAGTATGCTATAGGAATTTTCCAGGATTCATTAACAGACACTAATAAAAACACATAAGCTTGAGTAGCTATTTGATTTGAGTCGTTACTTTCTATACCTACGTCAACTAAGCCCTCATACTGCTTGCCGGTCCAAATTTTCTGCTGTCGAATTGACATTTCATCAACCACTAAAGAACACAGTAACACTTTATTGGAATTTTTAACTTTTTCTGAAAGTCTATCAAATGCTTCTTGCGTAAAACCTGGTTTAGCTTCAACACTTTTGTACCAACCATACAACGTGTTTGTATGAGGTAAGCAGGTATTGTACGTTTTTCTTATATATTTATAAGCTGCTGGTGAATAGAAATGTAACGTCAGAGCGAATTTTCGGACCTGCGGAGGATACTTTAAACATCTTTTCTTTTTTGTATCTGTCTTTAAATAACTAGAATTAAACAATTCAGTTGGGTTGATGTAACTGGTTAGGTCTTGACATAAATTTGAGTCTAATATAAATCTTTTCTTTAAAACTTTAAGCGCAGTCTTTAATGAAAGGTTTTTTTTAATAAGTCTAGATTTTTTTTTCCTTAAATTGTTGATTGTCATTTTTTTGCTGATTAACCTCTCACGGCACTTGTGAAGTTCTCTTTTTATTAAAACTTTTCGTGGTGAATCCAAAATTGAACCAGTACTCAAAGAAGAAGTAGGAGATTTTAATTCCTCTTTATTTTCTGAATTAAACATTGCACTCGTACCACAGACTTCAATATCACCGCGATCATCCGGTATTTCAATCTGTAAGCAACATCGAAATGATTAATAGTAAATACTAACATATATAACATCTCAGTAATATTGTATAAGGTACTGTTGTACTAAGGTTGCTTCCATTCTTCATTGTTGTTGCTTACAATCTTAAGCTTATCTGGTGAATTAATCTCTAAAGATAAATCAATTGTGCGAATAGTACGATATAATTTAACAAATTAATTTTCTAACAAAAGTTACTTACTGCTACGCGAGGAACGGCCGTTTTAAAAAGACGTTTTATGCCTTTTTCGGTAGCATATATATCATCTTCCAAAAAATGTTCAGAACAAACGACGCTTGAATTGTTCGGTTTGAAAAAAATCTCACGCCTTTGCTGGCTGACAATTGATGTCCATTCTCCGCGTCGTACTGGGTCACGAGGAAATCTAAAATATCAGTTTTGTCACTTTTAGATTACATTTTGATGGTGGTTTGATAATGACATGCTTTTAAATTATTTTTTTTACGTTACGTTATGTGTCTTTAAAGTTCATAATCAGATCATGATTATGTTCATATAGACTATATTCTTAAAAATAAAATAAAAAAATACTCAATGAAGCCCTAAAATAAGTATTCAAAATATAAACACTAAAAAAATTGTCGAATTGATGACCTCGTCTCTTTTAAAAGCCCGTTAACAAATGTAAATAACTACTTAAATATAATGTAAAATTATCACTATTCTTTAAAAACTAAATACAAAAAAGTATAAAAATTAATAAATCTAACAATAAAAAAATTAAACACAATAAAAAAATTATAATAAAGTCGACTCCATTAGAAATAAGCACAGAGTCATAGTATAACGCGGAAGAAAAATAAAGAGGTTGTTATGCATTGTTCTTTCACTTAAAAAAGCGGCCATTGTAATTTGCCGGATTGTAGGGGAGTGTCAAGATGGTGTCAAGTGAGGTTTTTACGACAAATTAAATCAAAATTACATGTTTATATATATATTTAGTCCTATAAACAACAAAAATAAATCAATTAACTCTTTTACTTACCGAAAGTACGATACCCCATCCTTTTTTAAGGTTCTTGATGTGATATTTCTACAATTTGTCAATGAACACTTCGGCATTTTTGTCTTGTGTACACGGTAACGCGGGCGACGCGATACTAATTTAAAACAGCGCACAATTTTAAATTGTGCGCCGATTTGTTGAGGACGGTTTTGGGAAGTGGAGTGTGTATCTTGGGTTTTTTGTAAATCAATGCATGCAGGTCTTATTTAGTTCGCGCCATATTTGAACAAGAATGTCGGCTAGTTGTCAAAGTATTTAAGCATTTAGGTCTATACATATGAGTACCGGTTTGCGTTCTTTGCTTGTAATCGCACAGCCATAATATTTGGAGTAATACCTAACTATATTTTTATCTGAAAAGGTATTTTGGTCGGAAATAAATTAAACCAGATTTAGACCAAAACAAGACCATACCGTAGACCGCAGAAAGTATCCAGCGAAAAATCACTATCAACCATATACCTACTCTTAAAACAATGCAAACAAGTGAAACTAATTTTAACAATTAAGTGCTTATTATGTACAATATAATTGTATTAATGCCGCTAACGGTCTGACTTACATTGAAAGTTATGTAAGTATGTTTTTGTATCACGCTCTCTAACCTACTCGACTTCAGTTATGGAGAAAAAAATTAACTTCTAATACCACGTTGCCTAAACGATTTGGTAGTGATATTATGGTTTTGTCGGTATGAGATGGCGTGGTAATACTAGTTTATCTTCCTATGTGTTGTTACTCCATCACCACACAGACTGTTTGTAAATTGCCTGTTGCAACTTGCAGATAATATTTCATTCATTATAGTAGGTAAATTATGTTGTCGCCTGACGTTATTCGGGAGATTTGAACAATCCAAAATTCATCAATTGATGTGGCAACACCTAGACAATTTAGTATCCTTTATCCAAAATCGTTAAAACAAAAAACGTTTTCGAATGCAATACAGGTACAATAAGTAGATATGTAAAAAATACAAAAAATATACAAATTTGTGTAGGTATCTACTTATATTTCAATTAATTTAATTGTATTACTAGTGTTTAGTTTTCTTGTTAACAAATATAATACGTAAAAATGTATTTTGAAAAGCCTTTTTTGCGTTAGCGTAATAAATATTAGATAACGATCATTTTAACAAATTCGGATTATGTATACTTGTCAACTCCTAAAAGGAATAAAATACCAAATAAAAGTACATAGTTGTTTACGATTGATTATAAATATGATTAGTTAATATTTTGAGGTGTCTAATCCTACTTTAATGACTGCAGCAATGAAGTTCGAAGTTCAAAATACCAATTAACGAAAGTCCAAAAGTACTAAAACGCGAATCACGTTAATGGGAAAGTGTGCCTTTGTGCCTTATCAATCCATCGCAATGAAATACATTCGAAATTATGTGTATATGTGGTGTACTTTCGGAACATCGTGATTCGAGTTTCAGTACTTTTGGACTTCCGTTAATTGGTATTCTGAACTTCGAAATTCATTGTTGCAGTGACTTTAAATAAATAGGAATGCTCCTACTAATATGTGTCCATATAAAAACATTGTAAATACTTATTAAGGTGCCTTATTGTCCATATACAAAAATATATAAGGATTTTTGTGCCATTATATTTAAGTGATTTGAAAACAAAAAAGTTACAAATGTAAAGTAAAATAGGTTATATTATAAGGTACTGAGAACTCACAATAGTATGTTTAGATTGAAAGACCAAACAGAAAGAGCCTCTCTCTCTCTTCCCAAATTTTTTTTTTGTTTACGTTTATTCTTACAGGGTTACCAATAGTGAAATTATAATAATGTTTACAAAAAGAGGCAAAACGTTTTTTTTTATTTTGTTTGTTTTTTTTTGACATATGTATTTGTGGTCTTTCTATCTCAATTATAAAACATAAGCCCTTGCCTTTTTATTTTAATTCTTGGGTGTATAATAATAACTTGCAACATTTAATTTCTTTTGTAAGTATTTTTTTATTATCTATATATTTTATTTAGGATATTACTTTACCTTTTTTAAGACATTTATCTGACAGTTTATTTAAAAGATATTTGTTAGAAAAAACCTTTATTAACCCGTGATTTTTTAAAATCATATTATTAACAGGTATTAACAGGTAACAACTTTACACTCACTTTCACACTTCCCATGATCAAGAATACGATCTTATAAAATATTATTGTAGTCAAAACATTTTTATATTCATTGTAAATACCTCTTATTTGTTGCTATCTCCTTTTATTCTTATGATTTTCTTTCGTAATACTTTTTTCTATAAATATTTATTTATTTTATTTAACCACGAGTTAGTTTGTTTCGAGGTAGACTATTTAAAAAACACAGGTGTAATAACTGAATTAAGAAATTAAGCTGTTGTACTCGCTTTTTAAATCCTTTAATTGTAAACTTAGGTCTTATTGCTTTACACATTCCTTTAAATAAAGTAAAATTAATATTCTTGTAAAGGTTTTTATATTGTTTGTCTTAGCCATTGACAAAAGAACGATTTTGTAGGTGCCTAATATTCATAATATACGTTTTGCAATGAAAATGTATATCCGAGTATTATAGTTTACAATGTTTAGGGTTAATTTTTACTGATCGTAACACCAAGATAGTTATATAAAGTAATAAAGAAGATAACTTAATAAATGAATCAGTAACGGCCGAATACTCAAACGTCTGTTAAAGTTAAGCGGCTCTTAAACTAGAAATTCTCATACAAATGTCTAGTTTAAGCGCCGCTTTACTTTAACAGACGTTCGAGTATTCCGCCGTATGACTTTTTAAAGTTTCAGTGAGACTTGTATTTAAAAAATCATTTACGTGTGAATTTACTGCTAAACGGTTAATTTAAATTTAGCGTTGACAACTTACATCATCTAGAGTTGGCAACTCTGATTATTAAACATTTTCAAATGGCCAAGGTTGTATTAAAAAGTGTGTGTTAAGAAAAAGTTTATTATTATCTTCATATAGATTTATGATTCGGAAACTCTCATAAAAAAATGTTGTAAAGATTCGCTCATTTCAATCATTATTTCATAATAAGTAAATGTGTCGATTATAATTATCTACGTGTTAAAAATCTAATAGATAAACAGAAATGGCCTCCTTGTAAAAAATTGGCGATGTGCCTCTTGTAAGTGAAAAATGAGTAATATTTTTAAGCTCAATGTTTTATATTAACTCGTTATGTTATTTTAAAAAGCTAGTATCCAATATAATAATGTAAAGTTACCTGTATTAAAGTTTTGTATACTATTTATCTTTAATGGTAAATGTTTCTATTAAGTTGCATTTATAATTTTATTGTCGATTTTCTAAGTATATGTTGTCAATTTTTAATGTGATTATTAAAGTAAAAATACATTTTTAATATTTGTTTTTTTGGTATTTTACCCTTTTTTGATAATCTCAGTTTGTCACGCTTGGATACTTACAGGGAATAATCCAATTCAATGATTTAGTTTTAATTATGGCCAGGAGGGTTAATATTAAATATCTACTCATAAGCATTTTTAGGCTTACAACACGTTATTGATCTAGTAATTTACGGACACAAAACTAAAGTCCAACAAATCTAATAGGTACGGTATGACAGTTCTGACAAATTGAATAATAAGGTTGGGATAAAAAAATCGATTACAATAATATCCGAAATTTAAGAGATCGATTACGATAATATCCGATTTTTAAGACACTTTAATAATTAATCTCATTATTAGTAAAGGGTAAAACCTTTTGTAAAAAAACACCACATAAATATTGCAAATTCTCTAATCTGCGAATAAAAAAAAATCCAAACATTACTTTTATTTTAATTATATTTAATTAAATAAAAGTAATGTTTAGGATTTTTTTATTCACTACTAAGACCTTAATAAGCTGCCTCCCGTCACCTTCGACCACGTCGAGTAATAGTTACGTGTCTAACGATAATAACGATTTTTCGTATATGTAAACGATTTTTTTGCATACAAGTGTATCCGAAGAGTCGCAACACTACGAGCAGTAACCTAACTACGTGACTTTGCAATGAGGTCAAGAATAGAACTATAAGATATTATTTACTATGTAAATATGTGTTATTTTGCTTTGTTTGAAAGTTTTCAATTAAATTTATATATTAAGAATTGTACATTTTTAGATACAATAATAAAATCTTTCTAAATTCATGGTTTTACGAAAAAGGTTTTCGAAACTGAATAATGTCTTTCGAAACTGAATAATAAAATCTTTTAGATTTGTTGAACTGTAGGCAGCACATTGATTTATAAAAAACCCTACAGTTCAACAAATCTAAAAGATACAGTATGACGTTTCATATTTTTCAAACTGAAACAACTTTGTTCATGCGTACATTATTCAGTTTCGAAAACCTTTTTCGTAAAACCATGAATTTAGAAAGATTTTATTATTGTATCTAAAAATGTACAATTCTTAATATATAAATTTAATTGAAAACTTTCAAACAAAGCAAAATAACACATATTTACATAGTAAATAATATCTTATAGTTCTATTCTTGACCTCATTGCAAAGTCACGTAGTTAGGTTACTGCTCGTAGTGTTGCGACTCTTCGGATACACTTGTATGCAAAAAAATCGTTTACATATACGAAAAATCGTTATTATCGTTAGACACGTAACTAACTATTACTCGACGTGGTCGAAGGTGACGGGAGGCAACTTATTAAGGTCTTAGTAGGCAACTTATTAAGGTCTTAGTAGTGAATAAAAAAATCCTAAACATTACTTTTATTTAATTAATTATAATTAAAATAAAAGTAATGTTTGGAATTTTTTTTAATTCGCAGATTAGAGAATTTGCGATATGTGGTGTTTTTTTAAAAAAGGTTCTACCCTTTACTAATAATGAGATTAATTATTAAAGTGTCTTAAAAATCGAATATTATCGTAATCGATCTCTTAAATTTCGGATATTATAGTAATCGATTTTTTTATCCCAACCTTATTATTCAATTTGTCAGAACTGTCATACCGTACCTATTAGATTTGTTGGACTTTAGATGCACATTTTCAAACAAAACTAACAGCCAAAAGTGTCACCAAATTAAACATACGCAATAAATACGTATAGTAATATCGTAAACATATTTCTTTTTTCAAATTCAATCTTACACGCATGACATAAAGTTGTATTTAAAAAGTAATGCACATAAAGCAATAAAATTTAATGATTGACGTTTGCCGGTAGAACAACGCGATACTAATTTAAAAAAAGTGCACAATGCGCCCATTTGTTGCGGACGTTTTTGGGAAGTGGAGTGTGTATCTTTGGTTTGTAAATCAATGAGGCAGCAGCATAATGCGATAAGTAATATGGCAGTACTGGAAAACAATATCTCGAGTCAACGTTATGATAAAAAAAGACAAATTGTCAAAACTTAAAAAAAGAGAGTATTGGTTTGACATTGACAGCAGACTTGGCATGTTGAAGTCAGTTTATGAACTTGAACTTATTTCGTATGAATAACGGCGGACGATTGGTATTGTATCAGGCAAATTGGGGATCTACTATATGGCAAGGATTAATAGTTAAAAAAAAAGTAAAAGTACAATAGAAAAACTTATAAAAATGCCTATTGGAAGAATTATATTTTTTTTATTTGTATGTGGCTCTGATCTGACTACTTGTAACGACGAATGGACGTTGGTGGAAAGCCATAGGAGGATGTTGGAGCAATTATCGAAAGCTCGCACTATAGTATTCGAAGATTTCCGTTTAATTTCTAGACAATTTGCTACAGAAATATATCAGTTTAAAAGTTACCGTACTATATCAGTTCTTCATTTTGCTATGCCAGTTGATGTTATTGAGGCCCGCTTTACTTTTCAATCTGAAGAAATCCATCAGAATTCGTTTGGTAAGTTACTACTTTAATTCTGACCAATAGAATATTCCTCATAGCGCTGGGAGGGGAGACCCCTCACACGGTGGACCGTTATATTTCTGTATTAAGTATTATGCAAATTGGATATATCAACTTAGTACATCAAGCATAAGACTAATCTGAAAACGTTTCTTGTTACCCAGGTTCATGTACTGCACAGGACGTAATAATCAATTTAAAACATGGCTCATACCCAGCTGTTAATCCTGATGGATATAAATTCCCAAAGAATTTCATAAATCCAGATTCGCGAGAGGACATCCATACGCTTCAATTGATGTCGGATGGGCAGACACATACATATTCTATTCTGAGCCCAGAGCCAGGGAGTTGGTATGCCATAATTTATAAAAGATGGGAGGATCCAAGAACTGCAAAGGTTTTACAACAGGGTAGGCATTTTAACATGTGTAATTTAATTAGAACTTTCTTGAAATAGGATTAAGGCTAAGGACCTACATTAGGCGTGCGCGTTTCTCGGGTGTGTGTGAAGAATGCGTGCACACGGAATGCGTGCGCCCGCGCGTCACGTTTCTATCACCTCGATCGCTATCCCCGTCTCCCGCTTTTGTTTCGGTCAGTCACAGCATGGTCTCTAAAAAGACTTGACTGAAGACGATTAAACGCCAAGGTAAGCGCCGTGTGCTCGTTGAGTTTTGATTGTAGGTCAAAAACATATTATTATGTTATTATAATCTTTGTCGAAAAATTTATGTAGGTATAAACTTTTAACATAAATAATCTTAATGTTATTCGTATGAAGATTTCAGATATGACTCCAAATCTGAATAAATAACCTTCAACCCATTGTTACCCCCACCCCCCCCTGAATTTGTTAAGTTTCTCGGACTAGTAGTGCAATTAATTAGGTATAGCGTTTTCAGCAGATTACATCAACTTACATTCCTAAATTACAGGGCTATCAGCTGTCTGCCAAACCATAATTTACTCGGATATGCAAGTAAAACGAGAATACAACATATTTATAATAGACTGCTACGCAGGGGCTACTGTTGAATACCAAAATTTACCCATACTATACAAATGCATGTCACACGATTCCAGTGAATTAATCACATTTAAATTAATGGTCACTAACATCGAGACAGATAAGCATTTAATTATCAGAGTTAAAGGTCTAACAATACCTAAAAAAGATGAGAACCTTTTAGAATGTGTCTTTGATCCACAACAAAATGACGTACAAATAATAAACTTCATCCCATATCCTGAGAAATGGCATTACATTGAAGTTGAAATTGAAACTAATTCTTCGAGACTACCAACATGCTCGGCTTACAGTTTGAGAACAGATAACAATAAAATAATGACTATAACAGATCTTGTACGCGATGAGAAAGGACATTTTTTCACGTATAATTACGGCTTAGTCAGCAGTACTTCAAGACAAGCTAGCACTTTTATCTTCCTGACTTCCTCAGATATCACGGCCATTAGATTCGATGTGAACCACGTATTGGATACTGGCGGCTGCCTTCAAATAAAAGTTCGAGTAATTATGAAGTATTTTAGCCCATGTGGCGATCAATCAAAAAAATACTCGTTTGTACCATTAAGTGAAAATAAAGAATTTTTCAGAGTAATTGTATGTATGGATATTGGCCATCCAAATGAGCCGTTAAATAATGGATACTGCAAATTTAATGATAAAGTAAAGCCAGCATTATTTGTTTTGGACTCTAATAATGATTTAAATGTGAGTTACATTCCGTACCCTGACAGTGGGGTCTGGTATTTGACCTTTAGTATATTCTGTAATGAAGCATTATGCCCATGTGTTGCTGATAATGGAACCATATTTTATATAAATGCTTTCGAGGAGAAAGACTATGCGTATACAGCAGAACCTGGCTATGAGATGCTTAGTTGCGATTGTAGCGCTGCGCTTTTCGTCAAAATCGCTTCAACATCCTGTGTGAATAGCAGGTGTAGCGGTCACGGGAACTGTCAACTGAATATTTTTGGTGGCCATGTTCTTTCGTTTTGTTCTTGTGTTCCTGGCTACGGAAGTAAGTAAACATCTTTGATTTACATTGTCTTGAGTGTTGCATGTTAGGTTGGGGAAAAGGTGTACTGTAGAACGCTAAGAGATGAACTCTAGCCGTAATTGAATTATATAACGTCGGCTTTTTATTGTTACTTTGCTGCTGCTGTAAACGCAGGTACCTGTATTTGGTACCTATAGGTACAAATACAAATATTTGCTAAAGTGAAGTCACAAACGCGAACAAGTATTAATTGATATTATTATAGTTATAGTCTAATGCATATTCTGAAGGAACTAATAGCTTTATTCCAGATGAGTACGTATAGCAATTTCCATATGCGTCATTTCTCTCCTTATAAGTGATTGTTTTACCAATTTTCGTTTTGTTTCTACTTCTGCCCGAAATAACAGTGGATAGCCAACAAGTCTAGACTAAAAATTTTGCTACTTTTCCAGGTTGGGATTGTTCCGATGCGACAAGAAGATCAACTACAGGCGTTATGCTGACGTCTCTCTTTTTGCTGACGTTTAGCAATTTGTTCTTCCTTTTCACCATATATGTCGCCCTTATCCGTTACTATTTTGTGGAAGCAGTGATCTATACCTTGACTATGTTATCTTCTACATTTTACCATGCCTGCGATGCACCACCGGACGTAAGCTTTTGCATAACCAATGGAAAAATTCTCCAATTTAGTGACTTTTACTGCGGCATTACATCCTTCTGGGTTACTTTACTTGCAATGAGCATAATTGGATACAAGTTAAAAGCTGGTTTACAATTGATCGGAACTATTTTTATAGCGCTTCTCCTTCTAAGATATATGCACTCCTTGTTGCCTTTTGCAGTGCCTGTTACTATAGGCACTGTTATTTTAATCATATCCTGGATTATATACTATATGGTTAACAAACGTCGGAAGTATACCAAAAGTTACTATTTTATCTACCTACCTATAGGTTTACTTTGCGCTGCTGTTGGTTTATTCTGTTTTGCTTTTTTCCAAACTGAGGAAAATTATAAAATAGTACATTCTATTTGGCATATATGTATTGCTGTAAGTGTAGCATTTTTACTACCTGATGTAAGAGAAGGCAATGTTAATCCATTTATTCCTAGTCCCGGTTTTTTTAAGTTTGACTTCAAGAGGTTTTTTCGTCGATCACCGACGGAGGATAATGGAAGGTAATTGTAGGTTCATAAAGGTAATTTTTGTATGTGCTTACAGCACTGATCTTTTGTAATATAAAAAGCTCAATTAACTTATTGTAGTAGTTAGGAATACTTTACGAATTAATAATTATATCTCAAGTGTACAGAATCAGTTCCTAATAAAAGTTTATTCTATAATTGTTTTTTGCGTACCGTTTATTTACTTTTTTATCTTGCCCTACTATATCCTGTGTTGATCAGGTGCGATTTTTCAAGGGACTAATCTCTACCACATTCCCTAAGACAAGACAGGACTGTATTTACAACAGTCTTACCTCAAAAATAAACACCTAGAAAATATCTCGACGGACCCCGCTAAACATGTGAGTAATGTGTGCGATCCGATAATTCTAATAAAAAAAGTATAGGTGAAACTTGCTTCGTGAAATATATATAGGGTTTGTTATAAATAAAAAGTGTCAATTTTGTAATAAAGGTTTTTTATTTTAGTTTATTTATATCCATATGATTATACAAAAAACGTAGTAAGTACTTAAAAGCTAGGCTAACATTGCTGTTAATGAGGTCAATACAATATAATTTAAGTAGGTAGGTACACAATTTGTAACTCTCACTTATTAAAAGATCATAAGCATTTCATTGTCTTGTCATAGTCTTCTAAATGAAACTGACTACTACAAAAAAAGTGAAATACTCTCCACCTTCACGTTGCCGTTGGCAGAATCATTAATCAGTGATTAAGCCATAACATAAAATGAAGTAGAATGTGTAATAAACAAAACCATGGTGGTACTGGTAACTGGTGTAACTGATTGGTTTAAAAGAAGATAAAAAAAATATATAGTTCACCATTATTTCTGTCCCTTTAAATTTGTCAGGCAAAAAATAATTTAAAAAAAAAACGAAAAATTCTAATTTTCATCATAGTTATACCCTGTCATTTTTTATGCTCCCCACAGCCAATCATGAGCTAGACCAAAAGTCTGATAGAAGTAGCTGGAAGCCATTTTACAATCATATAAAGTTTCAACATTTATGCTAAACTCCCTGATAAACATTGCAATTAACCCTAAATTTCAGAACTAAATCAAAAACTTCTTACAGTACCAGCCCCATACCTTATTTCATTTTCAAACTGTTCCGCTTTTAAAGTACCATCTATACTTGTACAGTTTTCATTGAACACACTATACGCAGAGACTTCCCCCCTTTTCCGAGGTCTTGTCCTTGTATTAAAATATATACCTATTAAGACTGATATCACAAAGAATACTGCACCAAATTGTAGTTTTAAGAAGTATATGTATAATGATAGCCATACTATTGCTAATGCGGAGTATTTGACAATGCAATATCCCCAAGAAACAGGGTCTTCTTCCTCGATAGATTCTAGTTCACTGACATCCGATAATACTTCAGGTATTTCTTCAATAAATGGTGGTTGTTCAACTGCAGGCTCTTCTTCATTTTCCATCTGAAATATCATTAAAGTCAATTGTAGGCAATGCAAAGGGTATCTAATATTGGGTCAAAATAGGACAACATACACATTCACCACAACATAAACTGGTCCCAAATTAAATAGACCTTGTATGTGAACCAGATAACTAATAAACATTATGGTCTTACCTTGGTTCAAGTTGCACACATGATAGCTTCGAGTCTGGATGACTCTTGTGTGTGGTAAATATTTAGATACAAAAGTCCTCATAACTCAGGCATTGATCCACAAATAAACAAAGTTTTAAATACTCTTAGAATATGAAAATGTTATATTATCTGTAAAATTGTTAATATTCCACTGTGTTTTGAACAACAGGATAGCATTATTGCTTAATTTTCTTTATTATAGTTTGTCAATAATTTTTGTGTTTCTGTGCAATCTTTGCAATTTGCAGTTGTAACTAATATGTGATATTAACAAAGTACCTACTTTCATTATATTGAGCAATATTGCATTATAATTAATATATGGGTCTCTGTGTTTTTTTTTGCTAAAAACTTCTATACATTTATAAAATTGCTATTCTAAGTTGAAATAAGTAATTAATTAGTTACTCACCAATAAAACTTCTTCATCTTTCTCTCTCCCCATGTCTCTGAAGATCTTTGGAACTAAAAAGTTGACTAATTTCTCTTTCGATTTTTCTATCTTCGCCTTAGCGTTATCTATGAGTTCTTTGCGGCGGCGTAAGGCACGGTATTCTTTGAGTTTAGCTTCCATTCGGCAGTTGTAATACTGTCAGTGTTTACTTTATATTAGCATAAATACTTGCGTTTACAAATGTAGCAAATACTTTGTATCAACAGTCTACGCTGACTACAAAACGACTTTCGTATATTAATTACAGAAGAAGGAACGGTTACACTTAATTTTATATTTAGTTAATAAATAAAGCTGTTTAAATAATACCAAGTAACTAGATATTATTCCAAATAATCATATAAAACCAAAGCAAAATAAAGACACGTCACTTATCAGCTGTTTTTGTAAATGTCAATCAGTTAACAACTTACAAAATGTCAACATACTGCAACGTTTTGTTACATCTTTGATGAAATAATAATAGAATTTTTATAAACTGTTTTAATTACTTATTAAAAAATTATAAACATTAAATTGTACAATATTATATTTTTAAATATTGACTCAGTTTTAATACGTATGTCTTTAATAATAACTTCCATTACCTGCTTATGTTTCGAAACATGTTTATTACGTTCTGGTAACACCTGCTAAGGCGCGAACACCGATCGATATCCTGTGTGGCCGGAAACTACACTGTTTACAAAATGTTTTACATGTAAATAAATATTAACGGTAATTGGGTAGCTAGATGGAACATCAATCTGAAATGGGGGCTTATGGAGAGAATCCTAATGTGCAAAACAGTGGAAATTATATTACAATTATACCAGTAGACTACTCCCGAAGGGGGTATCCTATGCAAGCAGAATATCAATACAAGTAAGATTTTAAATGTATTTTTTTAAAGCATACTCATATTTCTTTTACCAAGTACGTTTTTAAAATATCTTTTTTTTTAATTTTTTTCATTTCTTTCAGTGAGTTTCGTTCCCGGGAAGAGTATTATAGCGTCCAAAGTCAGAAATTGCAAGCAGAAGTAAACGCACATTTATATTCAGTATCGCAGAGACTACCGCATTTGTCATACAGTCCTTTAGGCCGCCACAATGAATGGGATAAACATGATCCCCATAAACCATTACAACCAGATTCTAAAGAAAGCAACAGCTCAGATTCCCTTGAAAAAAGTGTTATGGGTATGATGTATTTCTTTTAAAACTTATTTATTTAAAAGCCATACATCGTATAGATTAAGTCGGCTGTTATGATGTATTGTTATTTTACCTTTTAAAATAAATTCATAGGTCACCACTGGTGGTACCAGATGGATCGAACGCCTTTTTACCACCAACTTGGTGTTGACATTTGTTCAAGCCTCCCGCCACTGTCTGTTGTCACCAGGACAATATTTGGAACAGACTACCTGCCCTCTGAAGCACTTAGACCCTCATATAAGTAATACTAATGAGTAGTCACCCATCTACAGAATGACCTCACACCTGCGTGTTTTTTCTTGTTTCGGCAAAAATTGGGCTGACCATTTTAACCAACGCCTAGGTACTTGATGTAAACGAATTGCGTTAATATTGTAATTACTATTAACGTTATGGTTGAAGTCAATTTTTTAAATAGTTTATTTTGTTCCCTTAAAAACTTTCAGGCTCAAATCTTAGTAGCTGTTCAAACCAAACAGGATCCAGTAGCATTGCAGCTGGATCATTTAGCACGACGGAACCTATCACGAGTGGAGGAAGTTCATCTAGCGCTATATCACCACCTTTACCAGGTTCGAAATATACTACCACCATAATATCTCATCAAACCTTTACAGCATTACGATCTTATGGCTGGAACTCTGTTAAGCAGGCCTCCGAAAAAGTTGCAATAGTGTTCCATTGCCTAATTTTGTGCGAATACTTTGTTCATACAAAATAATATTGGAATATTCAATTTAAGTATTTTTCTTCATTCCCCGTTACGCCTTCGCAGCAATAGCTTTTAAATAAGAAAAAACTCAGTTCATTATAGTAGAATTAATCTTTTACGTAGTTAATCGTGTTGAATAATTACACCCTTTTTTATTTAGTTTAGCAAGCAGCCATAAGGAGGACTTTCCCAGGCAACGTACTGTAGATAATACAACTAAAAAAATACGTTTTAACGACGTGCTTTTTTCAGGATCCTCAGGCAGTACCGCCTCATCTTCAACAGTATCATCAAATCCCGTGACATGTATCTATCTGATGTCACGAACAGCTGTCATGATGGAAATGAGTTCCGAAGAAGTACCTGCTTGTGTGACAGCATCCAGATTCCTTAATGCGCTTCTAGCCACTGAAGAATTAGGACTGTCTCAACCAAGTACCAGAAGTTTAGCTGCTAATGTTTTCGCGTTATGGATGTGCAGTCCATTGTTAGGTAGGATTCTACTTAAACTGTTTTTTCTTTTTTATCCGCATGCCGCTTTACCCTAGTTCTAGACTAAGCATAATATTTTGAAACTAAAGGTACACGACAACTGATAAACATTTAATGTATTTTAGTTTTTGTAATAGTCAAATAGTCATATTAATGTGAGACTTTGGCGGGATCAAACCTGCGATCAGACCGACAGATACACTAATCTTAAATTACATGAAGCAGACAAATTATAAATTCACATACAATTTCAGAAATCCAATTGAAACCACACCATTGTCCATGGAAGATCTGGGCAAATTGGCAGAAGTTAGTAAACCGATACGGACACGCGTCGGAATCAAGACGAGCTCGTGATCAACCTGTACTGAGGCTGCAGAGAAACGTGTTCTTTCCGCGACATCTGGAAGAAGGAATCAAGTAAGTCAGTAAAGCCATGCGCTTTAGAATATAACTCGCCTACCCTTCCATACTGGAGTAGTCGTGTAGTCAGCAAGTATTGCCTTTTATTTAAAGAAAATTCTGGACTAAGTTTTGGGCCATAAGTTTTTCTAGGGATGTCGTCATTCATTACGTAGATTTCAGTTGTGTCAGCTATACTACCTAGGTTTACAGAAAATTATGTTTTTTGTTGTCTATTCCATATAAAAATGGCCTGTAGTAAAAATTACGATATACCTATTCCAGGGATTCCCGGATTCAGGAATTACTATACGAAGAGGCTCGGTATAATGTTGTGAAAGGAAGGTATCCTCTAGAAAGCGCACAGGCGGTGATGCTGGGTGGTCTTCAAGCTAGAATACAGCTCGGACCGTACGATCCTCACCGTCATACTGCTAAATTCTTCAGGTATGTTTAATGATTGTTACCTACTTATGACTAATAAGACTGTTAGGCATGCAAATTATCTATACTTAAGTTATAACGGAGAATATTATCTAATTTCAGTTTTTCTTTCAATTTCTAATTCCTTAAGAATTTTCAGGCCATCTCTGACTAACTCGCTCGCGTGTTTTGCATCTATATTAGCATTTTAGTTCTCTAATACGAGGGACACGGCAATACTCCTAAGTTTTGCTATAAATAGGAATAGGGACGAAACAATTAGCTGACGTAGAGAGTACAACTGCTCTTCCAATATGGCAGCGAGTAGATATTAGAACAGGAAGGCTGCCTTTGCAGAGCGTGCAGAAAGCAAATTGTATGTAGAAGCGAAGTGTTTGTTGTGAAGATGGCCCTCAACCTTGGACATTTCTCTGTGACATGCTCAATGGCCTTTTTATTAGGCAAGAACCTTTACTTGAAGTGTTAGTGGTTGAACTAGAAAGGAATTAATGGAGAAGATCACTCTGAAAGTGCGCGTCTCGTCGTAGAGAACGCTATGTGTATTTGCGATGTTAAGCATGAAATATAGATGGCACTATGGATGATTTATTGTAGTTTCGCGAGCTTTAAGCAGTAATGTTGTCAATGCTGATTGTGTGAATATAACCGTTTGATGGTAGCTTTAACATCCACAGAGCGCAACAAGACAAGTACCTCCCGCAGCACGCTCGCTCAGGTCGCTGGGCGCAGCTGCTGCCGGCGGGGCGCAAGGGCAGCGCGGAGGCGCGGCTGCTGGAGCAGGCGCAGCGCCCGCCCGCCGCGCCGCCGCGCAAGCTGAGGCACAAGTACCTCGTGCACACCAGGACACTGCCTACATACGGGTACGTACAGTACTCGACAACTAGCTCGACCGGACTAAAGTTAGCTATCAAAGAAGTTCACGCATGCCAGGGACAAATAAAACACCCCCTCCGCTTACATCCCGCCATTCAAATTGAAAACTGACATCTTCACAGCCATCTGCAACAACTTCAGGACGGTCAAATTAATGACACTTACTGTGCATGCACATAAACTTGCGCCCTATTCCCATGAGGGTAGGCATATCAAACTTAGGCTGGAAAGAAGTCGGCTGATGAAGTCTACGCTCCGACCTACACCAAAATCCCCGAAAACTTCCAACTCAAATTACAGAACCGTTTCGAGAGAGTTGATGTGGACGAATACCACGAAAGGTTTGTGGAAACTGTCCGGTTACGGTGCCAACAATTTGGTTTCCGAAAAGGCTATAGTACCATAGGCCACATTATACAGAAGATAAACAGAAGTGCAGTGTGTATAACCGGCTCTGTGCTTGGCGTTTGTGGACTATGAGAAAGCTTTCAGTGTTGCAGTCCCTTTAACGGTGCCAAGTTGACCAACGATATATCGAAGTGCTGCAGTACTTATACGGTATCGCCACCATTTCGGTTGATCTCCAGGGTAAATTATCTGCCATCAATGGCAAGGTTTACACCATGGCTGTATGTTGTATTAGTTTAACTCCGTCACCAAAGAAAGAAATAAGTCATAATAATAAATAATAACCCAATGATTTTTTAAATATGTAAGACTTGTTTTCAGTGCGGCGTATTTCCAAGGTCAGATAGAGCAGCCAGTCCGTAGTCTGACGAGTTTATTGACTCATGAAGACATTCCTGTGCTCGTGGCTGTCAACTCTAATGGGGTCTACGTTATTGACGATACTGAGAGTGTGAGTGTTAGAAAAGTACTTTATATCTAAAACTTTAAATAATATACAGGGTGGAATGTTGTAATGCCACCTGGAGGGGAAGTACTCTTAATACTTTAGATAGAAAATTTTACTCAAAGGAAACATTCCTTTATTTTTGAAAAGAAAAAAAACTGCATTAAAGATTTTTAAAAATTCGCTTGCCGCACACGGTAATCGAACCGACTAAAATCTGTAAAAGTTGCACCGTGTACTTTTATTGCATTGATTGTTAGGGTCAATAAGGATGAAATCTCTTTAACAAACTTCATAAATTGAATAACATGAAAACAATAAAATTTTAAATTAATTTAATTATGCACAAAAATATAAACTAACTTATTAATTGCTCGAAATGGGCTCCATTTTCTTGGATACACAAATTTATTCTTCTAACGAATTCATTTCTAGTTACCTTCAATAACGTATTGTGGTGAATGTTATGAATCGTATTCTGAACTTCAACTCTCAACTCGTTTACATTCTCATAAGATTTAGTGTAAATCTGATTTTTTATTTTTGTGCAAATTGCAATCGTCTTATCTAAATAGTAATTCGTCATTTCGATGGATAAATGACGTCAATGATAATAATTAATTAATAACATAAGTACACAGATAGATCTTTGAGTAAAAGTGCTTTAGCTTGACCCATTGAATTAATAATTTAAGATTTCATTGTTTTTCATTCATTTAACTTCTGAAAATGGAGCCCATTTCGAGCAATTAATAAGTTAGTTTAAATTTTTGTGCATAATTAAATTAATTTAAAATTTAATTGTTTTCATGTTATTCAATTTATGAAGTTTGTTAAAGAGATTTCATCCTTATTGACCCTAACAATCAATGCAATAAAAGTACACGGTGCAACTTTTACAGATTTTAGTCGGTTCGATTACAGTGTGCGGCAAGCGAATTTTTAAAAATCTTTAATGCAGTTTTTTTTCTTTTCATAAATAAAGGAATGTTTCCTTTGAGTAAAATTTTCTATCTAAAGTATTAAGAGTACTTCCCCTCCAGGTGGCATTACAACATTCCACCCTGTATATGTAATAAGTATATTATGTCAAATAATCTTACATCGCTATCTAGTCCCAAAACTAAGCAGAATTTAATCCCTAATCCATGCTTTTCCCTCCGTGTACCCTGGAGATGAAAGTTAAGTCTTATTTTGAGACACGTATTCATGAAATTTCAAACTTGAGACCTCTACAATTTTTTTATTCAAATTGGTCTATATCACTGAGAACATTTTAATAATAAAACTTTACAACCGAATTGCTTTAGTTTTCCTCTATTAAACGGTTATAAAGACGTATCCATATTCGTTTATCCGTGCTTTTAAATCCTGTTCAACTTCATTCTGCCTAATTTACAAATAGATGGTGCTATGTGTAATTTATCTAAAACATTATTTTCAATACAATTACAGACGGTTTTACTTGGATTACTCTACGAAGAACTGTCCTGGGATATCGGTCTACCATCAGACGACAACGAAGACTGTTTGCCGTGTCTCTTCTTACAGTTTATGGTCGTTGAAAATGGATTACGCGTATCCAAAATATTACAAGTAAGAACAAGTACCTATAAGTATACCCTATTATTATTGTACCTAAATTTGGACAGAAATCGTGCAAAACTATTTATGTAATTCATAAATTCAGTGTGGTGACGGAGTAAGAATACAATATGTCAACACCCCATCTCATCCCATGGGTGTCGTAAAAACCAACTAAAGGACTATCCGTGAATATTATTTTTACGAAATTAAAAGAAGGAAAACTTGAAATTAAACCCTATACCAATCCGTCTGGCCAGCGTGGTATTAGTAGGCCAAGTATCTCTCCGTCACGGGAGAAGGCCCGTCCCTGCAGTGGGACATTGGTGGGCTGTTAGCCTATTATTTTATAATGAATTCATAAATTGCCCAGAGCCTGAACCTTCATTGAGACCGTTTTGTTAATAAAAGACCCCGCGTTACAGTCTTGATAAAAAACGGCGTTAAACATTTTTGTTACATTGTTTCAGGTATTTTCAAAGCAAGCTATCATGATGGATACTTTAATAGAGCACTTTGCTGGTGAATACAGGAAAAGGCTCGGACAAGAAACACCCAGCGATCACGCCAATTATGACTATCATTCAGGTAAAACACTAGTACATAATTTATGGACAAAAAAAAATATAACCGAATTGAGAACCTCCTCCGTTTTTTGAAGTCGGTTGAAAATGGCTGTATATCAGCCGTATAAAGCAGTGATTAAATTTGGTAGTCGAGACGGGTACTCGGGTGGCCTAGAGGTCATGGCGCTGGACGCGTATAGCCCAGAGACGCGGGTTCGATTCCCGCCTAGAGTATACATTTTTTCCATTGTCTTTCTTTCTTCTTTGCGGATTTTTGTATATCAGTACTTAGTTATAATTAGTATTTCCCACATCATCAAGAATGATATGCGCACTTAGATCGGAGAAGAGAGTAGCAGATTCGCCTCTCGGATGGGTTAACACGATGTAAATTCCATTACTACATTTGGTACTTTTGCGGGCTGTCGTAAAAATCGACTAAGTAAAAGTCAGTAGATATAGTTAATATAAATGGATATAAGAAGGAATACTTGACATAAAATCTTATACCAATGCTTTTGTCCAGAGTAGTATAGGCCGAATTCCCCTCAGCCACTGGAGAAAACCCGTACTTGCATAACATTGACGAGCTGATATAAGTAATTATTATCTAAACAAAAGGACATCGTGTGGTGACGGAGTAAGAATACAGTGTGTCACCACCCCATCTCATCCCAAGGGTGTCGTAAAAACCGACTAAGGGACTATTCGTGAATATTATCTTTACGAAATAAAAAGAAGGAAAACTTGAAATTAAACCCTATACCAATCCGTTTGGCCAGCGTGGTATTAGGAGGCAAAGTATCCATCCGTTACTGGAGGAGGCCCGTCCCTGCAGTGGAACATTAATGGGCTGTTATGATGATGATGATGGTGAAACAGACATCCTTACCACTGAGGTTGAATATAACATAAATATTTCTATCCCCAGACTCCGGCAGTATCTCACTCCCGCCACTATCGAGACCGGACTCTCCTCAACGTCGGCTCGCCAACAAGCTGGCTCGGCTCGCACTGGCGACACACGACGGGCGCGGCAACTTGTTGGGTGGTGCTGGTGACTGGAACACGCACTTGCATCACCCGCAACCCTCCTGGGTGCTGCCTAAGCATTAGGGTTATTGAAAACGTGAACTGCTGACTGATCATTAAAACGACTTGATAATGGGCGTAAGGCAATTCAAAGTTGTTTGGAAGAATCTCTGTTTGTAATAAAAACATGCGAAGTGCAATAGACAGACAATCAATAACGCGCCTACATGCAGAAAAAAAGTTAGCTTTCAGAGACCTGAAGTTATCTTTCAGGGACGTTCGCGCATGTACAGGAACTCAGAAACACCTGCTCGCAGTTTTAAAAATGACACCTGAGTAGCCATTTGCAATAGCTTCAGGGCGGCCATCTTAGATGACATGTACTACATGAGAAATCTGCATGATACAGAGCGTAATGCAGGGCAATATGTAAATCTCCATGCACCAATTCTTCGTAAAAAAAGCCTCACCAATCATATTAATTTATCATGAAAATGTGGTCACCTAATATTATACTCGTACCTGCCATAGTTTAACTTTTGAGGATAATTATGATTATTGTAAAAAGATGTAAAGTGTTAATTGATTTTTTTGTTAGGTAAAGTGAAACTAAGGATAAAAGATCTCTATAAGAATACTCTGTAAATAATAAAAATAATGTTATTTTATTTTACTGTGTATTATTTTATTTATTGTTACTTAATTAAAGAATGTGACACTGTTATTACAGTTTCTAGTTTTGCTCTAAAGCCCGATTTACACAGAGAAAGTTAAGTATGAAGTAGCCCCCTCTCTCGAGTCTCGCCAACTTAACTCGCCAAAAAATAGGATGGAGATCTATTTAAATCAACTTAATCAACAACTCGCTACTGTACTTGCCGATGTGTAAATCGGGCTTAAGAGTCTTGCATGAGGTCGTAGTTTCGTAAGCCACGCATGATAATTATTTTGAGTAATTAAAAAAATTAAGATTAAAACTATATTAACATTTGATTTAGGGGTAGCACTTACTGCAATATAAAACAATGACGTCACCAATTTAAAACATAGGAGTTATTTAAAAATATAAGAAAATAAAACAAAAATAACTAAGTATTATTAAAAATAACTTTATATCAAAACATGTTATACAATCTAAATAGTGTAACAAATGAATAATAGGACTGCTGATTTAGAATAGGTACCTAATAAGTACATTATGCTAGTTCGAAAAACATTTCACCGAATAACAGTAATGAAACAATCTAAATCTTTATAACATTATTTAAATATAACAATGTAAACTATCTTACTATGTGCGGGGACTAAAAGTCTCCAGTTCAACACACATTTATTATAATGACAAAATTGACTAGTTATGTATAAAGCTCACCCAAGGGAAACTTATTTGATGGAACTACAGAAATTAGATATACAGGGTGTCCCAAAATCCGACGCCTACCCGAAACCGGGTGATAAGGCAAGTCACGCTGGTTTTTAGAAATATATAAAAAAATCTAAGTTGCATGGTTTTGAAGTTATAGGTATTTAAAAAAAACTGCAAAACTTTACAACCTGTAACATTCTTTTCACAAACCTTAACTTTTTCCAAATTTTTGACTAAGTAAACGTCAAAAGCCCTTTTTTAACACAGGGGTAACACAGAGCCGTGTTTGGTCATAGCAAAATGATTTACTATCGCGATAACCACAGAAAATAGTTTATTTAATTAACACCACTATAAAACCGATTTATGTAAAACAATTTTAAGTTAACAAGTTTAAATTATCAAGTTCTAATATTAAGTAATATACCTAGGTAATTATCCCCCTTGCTCATAAACGTGTCTTAAATTTAATCACTGTTTTGCGAGATTTTTATAAGCAAAACCAACCTTAGGTATACCAAACAAAATCGTAAGAATTTAAGCTAATCAATTGACTAATATTTAAGAGGCGTTTCTGATTAAGGGGGTTATTTAGAAATATTTTAAAAATCGACAACTTGAATCATCATTTCAATCATACTTTCTGTAGCGGTGTGAGGTTCTAAGTTTGTTATATTCCTTGAGTAGTGGATGCTTGTCTAGGTAGTCCATCATTACTTTGAACCTGGGTCCTGAGAGGTCACGATGCCGAGTCAAACGCACTTCCAAATTGTGTACTTGGAATGCCAACTCAGCGCTGCAAACGATGACACTCATTAATTAGTTGCTGATTTTCAGGTGGTAGCGTTATTTTACTAGGCTGGGCTAAAGTTAGCCGTCAGAGAAGCTGGTGCATGGCGCATGTACAGTAGCCGGCCGTATATATTGCACATCGACTTGTGTAAAGAGACAATCGGCCAATTTCGGCTTCGTAGAGCATCATCTCTGTCGCACACTATCAAATCATAATATGTTTTAAGGGTACGCATGCCAGTCGCAACTCCATACAAACGGAGAATGCAATATATACGGCCGGGTACTGTACAGTATTGTACAGGAACTAAGGATCCCGCTCCCCGCGCTATTTAAGTAGATCCCAAAATTGAGACATGTATCCATGCAATCGAAAAGCCGGGCAATTTAGATAGCGCATACTACAGTAACTTTCTTTAGCAAGAAAACGTCAAGCAGACCTACAAATGATGGATGGAGTGAAGTTATTCCATGTCTACTAACCTGGTGGCAAAATAAGCGCTTTCTTTGTCTGGTGTTAAGATGAATTGGTTAGCTAGGTACCACAGCCTCTTCGCTTTGTATTCTGTGTTACTCTGAAAGTATTTACAATAAAAGATAAATATATGATCTGCCACACGAGAAATCGTTTTTCTCCCCTCACACGGTGGACCGACGACCTAGTTAGGACGGCGGGTAGCCGATGGATGAGGGAGGCACAGGACCGCGCAAGGTGGCAATACTTGGAGGAGACCTATGTCTAGCAGTGGACGTCGATTGGCTGATATGATGATGATATGATCTGGGCTATAGACAAAGTCAAATATCTGTATTCATAGGATTTAAAAAGTAACACTTATGATCGTCAATAGAAAATATATCTGCCAAATATACGTGCGTAATATATATATAACCATTTTCGCAAATGACTGTAGAAAAGACCAGGCAACTGTTTTTACACATAGTAGCTAATTTGATCTGGTTATAATTTCTAGCAACATGAAGTTTGATGGATTCTAATGATCGTCCGTTTCAGATAGAATTGACATTAAAATTTAATTTTGTATTTTCTGATACATCCATTTCGAATATTTTTTCAAAATAAAAAATAATTACAGGCACAAAATTGGAAAACATCTTTATTTTTCAATTTTGTGTCAATTTATTATAGATCAAACTAGCAAATCCGGCGAACCCCGTTTCCTCACCAGATGGCTTCGTTTACATTTCTAAAAAAAAATCCCGCTTTTCTGTTGACATTTTTCTGAATTTTCTTTGCTATAAACCTCACGGAGGCCGAGACCTTTCCAACGAATGCAAAACCGTGAAAATCTACTGTTCGTGCATTCTGGAGTTATAGCGTCAGAAAGGAAAACCCGACTTTTATATAGTAAGTAGATAATGAAAGTAAAATACCGTATCAAATCTCTCTTGCACAAGGTTCTGTCGAGCCAACTGCTTCGCCTTGAAATCGTTTATACATTGCTCTCTTACTAGTGTAGCATCTTTGATCGAAAGAGTTTTGATAGCCCCGCGACCAGAGCCAAACATACGAGCAAGATAAGGAGCGAGAGGATCGATCTCTGCTTCCTTTTCTCTCTCTGTGATAGCTGCTCTTTGCAGTTCCTGAGAAATAAGGAAAATATTTTAATCATGACTCATATTAAGTTTTGAAATATACAATCGAATTGAGAACCTCCTACTTTTCTTGAAGTCGGTTAAAAAGAAAAATGAAATACAAAGTAAAAAAATATATAACTGAGACAGGACTTGAACCTGGTTCTTCGGATATTACGCCTCCGATGCTATGACCTCCTCCTCCTATCAATCAACTAGGTACCAAATTACCATAAAAAGTTACTAATAAACTAGATAACAATAAACTAGTGACTCTACATTTTTAAATAGACCCATCTCAGTTAAAGGATTAAAGCGTAATTGCTACTATACTCACAAATTTGAGGACTAGACAATGAAAGACAATAGGACTGAGTAAATTAAAGAGGCCCATGTGGATGCCCTAGTGAACTACGATAAACGACTAATTGAAATTTTAATTACGTACCTGTTCTGTCCAACCTTTCTTTGCCGCGTCATTTCTCTCTGTATCAAACAATGCTACTTGCAACAACGGTTCCACCAACTCCTTATGCCTCTGCTTCAAATATCCATTTATATCAGTTTCTCTATCCCTTACATGTTTGATAGCTTGATATTCGAAGTCCATATTATTGCAAAGAGCGTAGTAAATGTCAAGAGGTCGACGTGGTTTTCCACATGGATCAGCCTGAATAAAAACAACATTACAATAAGTTCCTAAGGAAAATACAGTACATAGAAATGCCGATTTCGTAATAACATCCGAATTTACTTAAGTCCTATAAGAATAGGCGGAATGGTTTTCCACATGGATCAGCCTGAATAAAAACAACATTACAATAAGTTCCTAAGGAAAAAACAATACATAGAAATGCCGATTTCGTAATAACATCCGAATTTACTTAAGTCCTATAAGAATAGGCAAGTTTAATAAGTTTGAAATAACCAATAAAGACATCTTATCCAGAAAGAGATATACAATCAACTAAGGGTTCAAAAAAGTTTCTGATGATCATTTCTCGTAGGTAACATTGAGTGCTCAATAAATAAAATCATACAATAACAAACTCGTTAATATCCAAGTTTGCGTTCTTTAGCGACGGATCGCAAATTCGCAACTTAGCCTAGTTTTAAATCAAGTTACCTTCAGCTGTTTTCTTTGAGATTGTATCTCCGAACTTTCCGTTTACGACACTCATAGACAAGATGAGATAGGGTGAAGATGTTGATGACTCCTTCCTTCACCGTAGGAAGATAAAAGTTTTTATACTTACGATATATCCCGAAGTTTTGTCAGGATAGAAAAGTATTTTTCCACCAGTCTCAGCTAAATTAGGTTTGGTGAAGTTCCTTGTATCATTTGAAACAAAATTGTAGTCGTATTGGTATAAAAGCTGAATTGTATTCTCCTGAACATGGAATATCTTCTTCCAGATATCGTCTTTTATTGGTATACTGGGGTTTCTGTCGTAAGTCTCTGTGATGTCTTTTACTTGACGTTTTGGTTCTGCTTTTGTGCCCTCCGTGTAGACAACTACGCGTGATATTAATCTGTGGAATGTAGGTAAAGCATATTTTTTAGGTAAAGGTCTATTATGCTATATTGCGACAGGAAAAGCAATACCCTTCTTGTCTCGTGAGTTCGTAAAAATTGAGAGTAAAGTATTTGGTAAGCATAACATTAAGCAAATATCTACATATTTGCTTATAATGCGGTATAGTGGTACCATGGTACCCTTCCTAATCAGAAAGAGGAAATGCATGTTGCGCCCATTGTTACCTCCCAAAACGGAAATGGTTTGACTAATTTTAAAGTACTATTCAAATTCTATTTTTTCCCGAAATGTGATTATGTGACATGAGCCAAAAATACGGAGGTAAGCTGTCAAAAATAGTGTATCCATTCACAATCACAGTTTAACCGAAGTCATATCTAGAGGTGAGATTACAATAGTTTTAGGTACTGTAAAACTCAGTAAAACTTTTGGTTAGTCTTGAATTTGTGGCGTGGTAACACCTTCTTCTTCTACTACCACCGCGCACTTTTCTGTTGCTGGACGACCTGCTGCCGTCACTCAAAAACTCAAGTTAAGTGGTCTCCGCAATAATTATAGCGGGACTCTTCCAGACCTCCAGACCTGTATCGGACCTACGTCTCCCTAACTTGGTACCACTAAATGATAATATCTTTTATCTAATATCTTGCTATCTAATTGTGTTACGCATGATTAAATACTTGTTAATCTTGTTTCTTTGACTTTCTTTAACTTTCCTTTAATTAGCCCCGTGGATAAGAACCTAACCCTTATCCACGTGATAAGTTCAGTAAGTACATGTCAAATTAATGATTTTTCCATTAAAAACTAAAAAGTTATGAACTAACTTGTCAGATCGATCAGTATAATGTTCTTCGAAGAGTAACGGCGTGCACGTTATTTTATCTAGATGATCTAGTCTGCGGTAGTAGTGCAGTTCAATAGTACGATGAGCTTCTACTGACGCCGGTGGAGCATCCATTTGGTATGTATGTTCTGAATTAATAATAATGAATTTATTATACATAATTATATAAAAAAGTGGAAATGTATAGCGCAGGCTTTTATTACCCCTTTTTTGGTTATCAGGGTCAAGGGCATTTCGGCTTCGAACCGACTAAAACCACATTATTCTTCCAGTTCGTATGGCGGAAGTCCCAGAAAGTTTTTTAGAAAGATAATTAGAGAAACCTACTAAGGACTTTTATCATACGTATGTTATTGCGATCTCATCATTGAAGTCGAGCGGACCCGTTTCTGTGAAGGCATGCATGTCAACACGTCACGCTGTCGTAATAAATTAAATATAGGATGTCGCAGGATGTCAAGCACTTACGAGGAATGCAGTTATTATTCATATTATTTATAAAAAATGTTTAAAGGTTACAAGAGTTCCTTAATTTACGACTAGATGGCGTTGTGTGAATGTCTAAAAAATTTCATATTATTTAGTTATCTTTTATACACAAATAACTGTAATACTAACTAAGAATGTGATCTCTTCTTCCTGTATGGAATAGTTCCCTTATTTCATTTTTCTTGTGGTCTATTCTTACATAATACATTTTATCCATTCTATGTTGATACCATTCGTATCTGAAACGGATTTAGAAGCAATATAAGATCGACAATAGAGTCATAACAAGAAAGAAACTTTTTTTTAATATAATTGGAGTCAAACGAGTCAGCAGGTCTCCTGATGGTAAGTCATCACTTGAAATTAAACCCTATACAAATCCGTCTGGCTAGCGTGGTAGTATCCCTCCGTCACGGGAGGAGGCCCGTCCCTGCAGTGGAACATTAATGGGCTGTTATGATGAATAGTCATGAACGTCACACTACAAGGACATATTTCATGGAAGTTTCCTTTTTGATTGGATTGGCGATATGTATTAGTCATGATGAATTAGTGAAGATTTATCTTACGTCATCAAAGGTTCGGTGAGGGCGTAATCGTCGCAGACTTTCACTCTTTTCACTATACCATCAATTTCTGAGTATGGAGCAAACTTTTCCAAAAGCGTCTTCTTGTAATGAATCACTTTGTGACTGCCAGGATATCTTTGTTCGTAATCTGTAAAAGATGTTGTTTTATAAAGAAAGTGGTAGCTTAGAGCCTGATCTAAAAGCGCGAATGCGGTCCATGAATGAAGGGAATGGATTGTAGTCTTGATAAGTATGACTTCAATTCGTCACCGTCTCTTTGCCGATCTGGGCTACGTTTAAAAGTCCGAATGTCAAAGTAAAAAGGAAACATAATCCGCTGAAGGAATGTTGCATGATATCATGATGGGCCGTTGAACTTGGAACTAGACGAACCGTTAATCTATCATCCAACAAATAACATTATAATCAAATGGCCAATATCTATAAAGATTCTGTAGTGTATGTCGCAAGTAATCTACTCTCAATGGACTTACGAAGGTCTCCCTAAAATTACTCGACACTCTCAAGAGTGGGTAGTAACATAAATAAATAAGATACCTACATTCCTTAAATACTTTTGTAATCATCAAAAATATTACCATTAGTAGAAATATCTAATTTTTCGACCCAACTTTTTGGCATATCAAGATGTTTCTCAGTTTCCACAACTGTTCTTCTATCTGTCACGTCAAGACCGGTAAATTGTCTGCGATGACTAGGTTCACCAGCTAAGAGATGCTCCCAACACGACGTGTTACCTAAGTCGTAGTTTAAATTGCCCAGCGGGATTGATTGATCCTGGATGTTAGCCTGAAAAATAAAATGAGAGCACTAAATTCGTTTAACATTAATCTTAGCGTAACATTTGAACAATTCTAGATACAGAAATTGGGACCGAATAGCTTAATGTGCCCGAAAAGCACGGAATATGTTACAGTTAAATGTATGTAAGGAAAATCTGGCTGATTACTCCAAAGTCCTGGCAAAACTTAGAAAAAATAACGAAAGTGCATTTCTTAAAATCCTTATTCCGTCCCGTATAAGAAGATAAAATCCTGTACAACGACGCATTGTCTGTCAGTCATCCTTAGGGTAATGCAAAATAACAACACTTCTAAAATTTAGTAAACTTGGTAAAAGTTGCGTCATTGCGGTTTATGCTTTGATAAATTCTCTGTTAATTTGATCCTTAGGCGATGCGTTGATGCGTGGAAAAAGTGGTACATAGCTTAGTAATAGTATGGTTTATACTTGATAACTTTTAAGTTATTGCGTTGCCTGAGTGTTAAATTATATATAGATTATTAATATTATATGTAGACGGCAGAATAACGTGGCAAGGTACTGAGACTATGGCCAGTGTAACCTGTGCCGAAACGTCAAACAAAATAAAGGTAAATAGGTAGCATGCCGCTTTGGGGTCGTAGCACAATAACGTAACGTAAACGAATCGGCACCGGATCAACTCAAGCCGTTCAGTATTATTTGTATGAAACTCCTTACTGCAACGCACACTTATCGGAATCGTAACGTAATCGGATTTTTGTCACCGAGAAAAAAGAAAAGACGGTGCCCGATCCGTTTACGTTACGTTATATGTGCTACGACCCTTAATCGTTAACATTATAATGGTCCTAAAACATAGGTTAAATCGTTATAGATGTTGGTACATACATAATAGTTCTCGTTGTTATAAACAGAATCAATATGTTGATAGTGACTGCTATTCAAGGGATAAGAATACCCTTCACTGGGTTCTATGAAGAATGGTGCTTCTACACCCATAGGACCTGGTAGCACAAGGACCCATGCATGAGTGCGCCAACTATCTATGTCATCTGCTGGTGGCTTTTCTAATTCCTGTGAAAGTAAAAGAGATTTTAAATTGACACGGTTGGGATATTTACTTATGGTTAGGCTGTTGGTTCTATCTTACAGAAGTGTAGAAGATGCGATGCGCAACAGTTAACATAAAAAGAGCATCTTATACAGTAATGTAGTGCAAACATCTCACCAAATAGAACAACGTTACTAGAATTAGGATATCCTAATCTCTCTTTAACGTGACTGTAAGGTTCTACACTTGCTCGCATTCTGCACAAGAGCAGTAGAGGATGTAGTGGGGTGGTAACAGGGCCTTAACAAAATAGTTCAACGTAGTCCTTCTAAAGAACAAAGGCAGAAGAAGAGGTGTTTTCTTTAAAAGACAAACCCCGCACTAAGGATCATGCCCTGTGTCACTTACAAACATTAATTTAGCGGAGTTAAATAACATCCAATTGCCCTGCTTTTTGTACATTTTGACTTACAACTTCGTGCACTGTAGCGACCACTGCGTCACCGAGGCATTTAGAAAATAATACAGACTTACAGCAATTTTTGCAAGTTTTTCGTTTTCAATTTTGTCAAGTGCTGCTTGCTTCTTTGCTTTATCTCTTTCGTCCATTTCCACGCAGTATTTGGAAGTGAAGTCTGGTAGAGGGACCAGCCGGTAACGAGGCTCCTCTGTAGGTCCCTTAGGTGCTTCTACAACCTTGAAAAAAGCATTTTTACATTATCGTTTCATTTTAATCAATTTCAATCTTAGACAATTTATGCTGACATAGCTTTATTTACGCCAAAGTACATACTGGTTCAGGATAATCAGTTTTGGCTCGTAACTGTATGATAAAGATGACTTTATTCATAGCAAAAGAGCATTGCGTAGTTTTCCCTTTCTGACATTTGCCTTTAGTCTAACTCTTTCTTATTTTTACCTTTCATGATTTTGGTTTGTGATTCAGAAGGATCTGACGCCTAACTTTTGAAGCGAATTGAGCAGCTGTTATGCTTTAGTATTGCGTAGATAGGTAAACATTGAATTCATTTGCATCACAAATCAAAAAGATGAAATGGTGCTCAACCACTTACCGGATTCTCATCAGGTATATCAGGGCACACAGTTCTGTATCTGATCGCCATGCATTTATCTCTCTTGGCACATCCGATGACAATGTAAGCGTCATACTGTGTGCCTATCAGCCATGAAACGAGGATAGTCGCCAACTCAAAAGGATTGCCGCTGCGACGAATTATTGCGGTATATGGGGACATCAAGCGTTCGGGCTGTAAAGAAATAATATTTTGTTATTTAAAAAGTAAATACAATTATCGAAATGTAACTAAAAAATAAAACTGGATGGTAGGTACTTGAAAAGACCCTTAACCAATCCAATGGTTAGTGTATTGATAAGCTAACTTTTCCTCTTTCCTTTCAATAGAGGAGACCCTTTCTTAGTTTCAATGATGATGCAATTTGAGGTAGGATTGGCACTAGACGACCAAGACTAGGTCCACCCACAATTTGTGTTTAAAGAATAAAACTTTATGTCACCACCCCATCTCATCTGGAAAGTGTCGTAATAGCAAACTCTAGAACACCAATTTTATTATCTCTGCAAAAAAAGTAAACTTATACACAAAACCCAATAGGTACCAACGTATGTTCTGCGTGGTATACATCGTAATTTCATAACCACCATCATCATAACGGCCCATTAATGTCCCATTGCAGAGACTGGCCGCCTCCCGTGACGGAGGCATACTTGGCCTTCTAATACCACGCTGGCCAAACGGATTAGTATAGGGTTTAATTTCGAGTTTTCCTTATTTTTATTTCGTAAAGATAATATTGACGGATAGTCCCTTGGTCGGTTTTTACGACACCCATGGGATGAGATGGGGTGGTGACATATTGTATTCTTTATCCGCATCTTACACCACACGGATAACCACCATCAAATCACTAGAATTAGTTGGTCCCTTCAGTAGGAAATGAAGACATCTGTTGTCATAACAAGGTTGGCTTCAAGTTAGCCTTAACGAGTAAACTCTACATCGCATTTCGGCTATTGGCCACAAGATGGAGCTTTCTTAGTATTAATTTTACCTTCTCGTAAAGAATGTATTTTTGTAAAGGAATGTAGAAATCCATAAAATAGGTTTTATCAAAACGTCCCGATGGTATAAGAAGGTTATTACTCTGTTATTGTTCCAGAATATTCGTCAACGCTATGTAGGATTTACAGTCTCATATAATTACTTATCCTGAGAGTATATTGTGGGCTATTTTCTTTACAGCATACCGTGGGCTGTTCCATCACAAGGTAGATCATCTGGTAAAGGTTACGGGCAAACGATGGATGGGAGAGGCACAGGACATACGAAGGTGTGAACCTCTTTTGGCAAAGATGATGGATAATTATATATCGCTAGCTGAACCGAGCCAAACTCGTAGGACGTCGCGTCTCTTTTTAAAAAAATCATGACTGCTCCACTCCTATTAGTCATAGCGTGATATTATATAGCCTATGACTCTCTCCGATAAATGGACTTTTCAACACAGAAATAATTTTTAAAATAGGTTTATTAGATATCAAGAGATTACCCCATGCAACATCACAAACACACAAACTTTACCTCTTTTATTAGTATAGATAACGTTTTTAAGACCAGCTTCTATGTTGAGTTTAACATAAAAGCACTGCTAGGTTGAATTAGCAATCGATAATACAATACAAATAAAATAAAAACTAATAATTGCGAAAATAACCATCTAAAATTAAGTACATTACAAAAGAAGAATGGGGAAGTTCTTCTATATCTTAATCTTTTTCACTCTATTTTATAATATTTAAGAACCTATATTGCAAATACTGAGTAAAATCTGAAAAATCAGGAATGTCTTTCTTCCTCATGAAAAAGGTTCAAGCTAACTAAACTAGATGGCGTGAGTAGTACTAAAACAGTCGCTTCAGTATAACTTGAGCAAAGCATCTCGCACAAAGTTTTAAGTAGGTAAAGATACTTTATTATGACATTAAAATCCCATGTGAAAGATTTATTACTACGTAGTAGGTAAGTAAAGTTTAATTAATATTTATCTTGTAAGCCCCATAGTGGCTCGTACTTTTTCTTTTCAAACGAAAATTAGGTCTATATCCCGCAGAGCATTCAAAACTTGAAAGAACTTTTTGAGAACACATTTTCCTGTATTTGGAATATATTTAATTATTGAGGAAAATTATTTTAAAGAGTTTTCATACAGTATAGTGATTGGAAGGCGACATGTTATAACTAGGTATAGTCATCATAAAGTATTATAATCTATTATAAATCACAGTAATTCTTCATTTATAACTAAATAACAATTATCAATGCTAAAACAATGTTTTATTTTATATTTTTTAAGTATATAAATAATAACTATAGTCATGTTAAATCATAAATTTTTGTGTTTTGTTTTAGTTCTGTACTCCAAAAAGATATAACCTACTCAAAAAAGAAGAGAAGGTTCTTGATAATGGTGTATTTTTTCAATGTTTTTAGGGCTCACTTAATTACTTATTTTTTTAACAATTTTGATAAAAGTTTACTTTCATTGAAAACAAATTACATCAAAATTGGTTGTGTAAAATGGTTTCCATCTGAAAAAATCTCTAATTCTGTAAATCATCAATGCATCCGTATCCTTGGCTCTTTGATCATATCCGTATCAATCCACAGTAGATACTTTTGCAGTTACTGTGAAACTGCAATAACATTTACATAAAAACAGAATCTCAAAAACCAGCAAGGAAGAAGGCACATCTCTGTAGGTAATTACAAACATTTATTGCTTAAAATGATACATAAATGTATTATGTCAAATAATTTACACCTTAGTAACTATCTATTAATTACCACTCATTCAACCTTTTCAAAATAAACATAAAAACAGTCAACAAATCTCGAAAAAAAAAAGACTTTCCCACGGTTGTTATTGTAGGGAATCATAAATGGAGGAGTGAGCCGTAGGGTGGGGATGGGGTGGCTACCTCCCAACCCACTACAAATTGAATATAAGTTGAGGGAAACAAAGTCGGCATTGCAACTTTTCCGACTACAAGTTTCACTTTCAGTTGGAAAAGTTTTGAGCACTTTCACTGCAAGCGTACTTTTTATACGTTTTTATATTTTATTGTTCATTCATAGTTAGTTATGTTTGTTGAACTTGACAACTTTATTGTTTATGTTACTATTAAAGCTGCGTTTACTGGTTGTTGTTATGTTGCTTGTTGCTCTACAAATAGTGGACGTATACATGGTGCTACCAATGCATCTTATGACCAGAGAGTGTTGTGAAGTTGTGAAAGACATTTAAGAAAAAGTTGACTAACTACTTTACTCTATACTAATATTATAAAGAGGTAAAGATTGTGTGTTTGCTTGTGACGTTGTAGGGGGTAATCTCTGAATCTAATAAACCGATTTTAAAAACAAAGAATTTTTGTTAAACGAATAACTAATATTATAACAGCCCATTAATGTCCCACTGCAGGGACGGGTTTCCTTCAGTGATGGAGAGATACTTGGCCTGCTAATACCACGTTGGCCAGACGGATTGGTAGGTATAGGGTTTAATTTCAAGTTTTCCTTCTTTTTATTTCGTAAAGATAATATTCACGGATAGTCCCTTAGTCGGTTTTTACGTCACCCATGGGATGAGATGGTGTGGTGACATATAGTCTTACTCCGTCACCACACGGAGGTTAACAGTCGGTTAAGTTATATTAAATACCCGATGAGATGTATTGGAGACAGTACGAGTACCTATGTGTTTTTACTCAATTTATAAGGCCCCACACTCCGTAAACACTTTCAACCAAACGCGAAACGGTTAAATGTACAATGTACCCATGTATTCAACCTCCTTACAAGTAAGTAGTATAATTCATTTCAAAGTCCAATTTCTTGCTGCAAGTACTATTTACAAAGCAATATCTATTTGTATGTATTTTATTCATTGAAACTGTATCTTTGCCATCAATCAGAACCATTGACTTGTCTGCTTTCTAAGCAATAAATAGGTACTATGTACAGTCAGAGGCAAAAATATGTAAATACCACAAAGTCTCATAAAACGTCACCATTAACAAGAACATAAACATGTATTGAAATAAGGGTTCATATTATGTACACATTGTATTGTTAATAAATATGTATTCAGCAAAAGAAGCATAAACATGTACACCGCCAACTACTAATAATCATGGGTACGTTCTTGAGCAAATAAATATGTATACAATGATGATGATGATAGCATAAACATGTACACCGCCAACTGCTAATAATCATGGGTACGTTCTTGAGCAAATAAATATGTATACAATGATGATGATGATAGCATAAACATGTACACTACCAATTGCTAATAAGAAAAAAATATTAAAACACACAAAATATTTAATTATTGTTCAATGTGTTTGTGTTTATTTTATTAAGTAATTCAAAAATACTGCATGCAGTTTATGTCTAGATAATAATATAGTCCAGTCTAAGTTTAATCAAATATAAAAAAGCCATTTAATTGACGACTATAATTTTTTTTCGTAAACGAAGTCGCGGGTTACAGCTCGTATTGAATATATATAGTAGAAAACAAAATAAGAAAAAATAAAAAACACAAAAAGTAATCCCTTCTTCAGGATCGCACCAGAGCTGTTTTCTTTTCAGCCAAGCTCTATACAAGCAAAGCTATCGTGTTTGCGACAGTTTTGATCAAATTGTCAATCTAGTATTGCGCTTTAAAATTGGCATTGACATTTGTATACTTTCATAATCACTCACTACAACTACACTAAAACTCGAGACCGCCAGATTAGCGACGCAGCGGGCGACGTTGCCGTTCAGTCATGCGCGGCTTCCGTACACTGGACGAGTTGGCAACATCGCTGGTACTGTACATGTTCATGCTTCTTTTGATGAATACATATTTATTAACAATAAAATGTGTACATAATATGAACACTTATTTGAATGCATGTTTATGTTCTTGTTAATGGTGACGTTTTATGAGACTTTGTGGTATTTACATATTTTTGACTCTGACTGTACCAATTTCCTACAGCGTACTATTATCCGTATCTTGTCATCTAGGTAGGTACTCTTCTTTGTAGTACTCTGTCTCTGCATCATCTTTGACGACCTCTGTGGCGCAGTCGGTATGTTACATGGCTGCTACGCAGAGATCTCGTGTTCGATTCCCGCTCAATGCAAATCTTTGTGTGTGTGAACATAATTGTTTTCATTGGTCTAAGTGTTTTCTATGTATAATTATGTATGTATTTACAAAAAGTATTTAAGTATGTTTGTCCGTTGTCTAGTACCCATATGTGAATGTGTGAGGATTATTGACCCGGCATGCTATTTAACTTTATTTTGCTAGACTGGCTGTGGTCATATAATACATACATACTTTAACTGAATAAAACAGCAATAAAACTCGAAAATTCGAATAACACCATAATAGGTGCCGATGTAAGGTAAAGGCACCTAATTCCGTGGTGTTTTTAACAAAACACGAAATAACATTAAAAATTAAGTAATTATCGTACCTTTGTATACAATTTTATATTTTTATCAGAAGCGTTAACTATCTAATTTTTGAAAAATATATGCAGTTTGTCAGTAAAAGGTTATTAAAAATGATAAAATAAATAAAAATATGAAAAAGAACGATTCGCCTAATTTCGATGTAAAAATCGTAATTCCGATGCATTTGGATCCTAATTCCGAGTATAAAAATAGAAAGGGAACTACCTATGTAGGGAGAATCATACATGATGTTTAAAATTTAAAGATGTTTATTTTTTATGTTAAATCAGATCTTTTTTTTAAATCTTATTCCTTTAATCTTAAAAATCAATATAAAAATAAAGACATAAAACATCAAAGAAAATTACATAAACACACACGCTGTAAATGTATATTTATGTAGTCTTCAAACAGGCAGATTGACAGACAAAAATTCGTTTAATTGCTGTAGTTTCATAACTGGGTAAAAAAAAATTAATTCACACGCACATTTAATGTATTTGTACTATAGATGATTAGTATTCTTTTAGTTACTAAACACGTACTAAGCACATAAAAAAGGAACACTCTGTATTTAAACAGGGTCAATACTCTCTATGACCGGGTCAACACATCGGAATTAGGTACTCATGTAAGCTTATTCCGATGTAAATACATCGCTATTAGGTGCTCATATAACCCTATTCCGACGTAAATACATCGGAATAGCGTTTTAGGATGCTAAATCAAAGTTTCTAATTCCGAGTAATAAAAAGTAAAGGATTTTTTAATATTATGCAAATTAAATAGTGGACAGTTGCAATATGAAAGGGAAAAAAATATACAGCACATACATACAATAACAGAACAGATTAAAAACCGAATGTTCTCACTAATTTCTTCCGTACAACGTATTAAGAAAGTACAGTCACGAGCAATAATATGTACACATTTTCATATTTTGTAAAACAGATATCTGAAGTTCTGCCAATCCAAAATTGAATATTCAAAGATTAGTTCAAAACTGTACGTAACCTCTTCTAAATTACGAAATAATTTTGGTATTCTAATGTCTAGATTAACGTGCAGATAGTTTAGAAAATTTTACAATGTGTACATATTTTTGCTCGTGACTGTACCTATACAAGTCATTTTTGACCTGCTATAATTAGTGAATCTGACGCCACGGCGTACCTTGGAATTACATTATTAAATGTATGAGTTATTCATTAAGTCAGAACTAACACATTAAACTTTGTAATCATAAAACACACACTGAAAATTAAAAAAGAGTAAATGTCTTTAAATTTGTTTTTCCGTGGTATACATCGCTTTTAAGAACACAATTTGGCATCTAATGCCGTGATATTTTAAACACTTATTTTCTTGCTAATTTGCAAATAAAATACTCAAATCTTAAGTGTTTTCGATAAAAAATATTGTCCTTTCAATAATTCAACCTTAACAAAAACTCGCATTGTATAAAATTATCACGTGAAACACTATTTGGCAAATCGTAATACTCACGTGCGTAAGGCTCCAAATGTATGACGTGTGCTTTCGAGACCGCTTCCCGCGACAAAATGACCGATTATTCTACAGTGTGAACACACTAAACTCTCTATTGTTGATATAAATATGAACAGATAAATTATTAATTTATTATTTTATCATGCAGACCAAAATAACTAGTAAATTACTTAATAAACCCGTTTTTCTAAATACCTCGGAATTTACTGCCATTTTTAGAACCCCTCGTAGTTAGGTGCCTTTACCTTAGACTGTCTCTGTAATACGTGCATTTACTTTAGTTTTAAAAGTTAAGATCCTAAGGTTAACTGGTAGATAATACCTTCCGCTTTAAGTCCCCCTTTATACATGAAGTTTTTTTTAATAAAAATCTTTGCACTGCGCCTCAAAATAAAGGTGTAGTTGGCACAATGACAACTTCTGTCGATAACTGGTTGTAGGGTTTGAAAGCTCCGTGCAGGTCTTGAACTGTATTCCTGCTCAACACAATTCTTTGTTCTATGAATATTTACATTGCTTTAGGTTTTCTCTATCATCATAACAGCCCATTAATGTCCCACTGCAGGGACGGGCCTCCTCCCGTGACGGAGGGATACTTGGCCAACGAATACCACGCTGGCCAGACGGATTGTTATAGGGTTTAATTTCAAGTTTTCCTTCTTTCTACGTAAAGGTAATATTCACAGATAGTCCTTTAGTCGGTTTCTACGACACCCATGGGATGAGATGGGGTGGTGATATATTGTATTCTTACTCCGTCACCACACGGATATGTTTCCTTTATGTATGAATTAAATGTAAACCTAAGCATGTTTATTCGTTTTCTAGTACCTATGTATAGTACAAGCTTTGCTTAGTGTAGGGCTGTAGGCTCAAAGTCTCACAGCGTATAAAGGAGAGAGCTATAACGGGAGTAGTGGGCAGCTGATGGATTAGGGAGGCGCAAGACAGAGCAAGGTAGAGGCGTTTCAAGAAGGCATTAAATCTAGTAGTGACCGCTGAGATGATGATGAATACAGAATATGTGAATGAATGACATATAACAACCTAACCTGGTTTGTTTAACCTGTATCACAGGTTCTTACAAACCCATTTCAGCCACCAGTCCTTCCCAAACACTAATGTTATATTAAAATTTGTCATATTATAATCCTCTAGATGTAAGTTTTGTATTGTGAAGGAAATAAATGAATGAATGAATGAATTATTTATTTAAGATCACACAGAAACACATAACAAGAAATGATACATAAAGAGAAAGATAAATAATAACAGTAGGAACAGAAATATAAGATTAGTAGGATCAGTAGGTACAGAAATATATGTACAGGTATATTACCTATATGATAAACAATATGTATATTCCTCGACCTATAATCACACATTATGGCGCGGTATCCCTCCTAGGAGGAGGCCCGTCCCTGCAGTGGGACATTGATGGGCTGTTATGATGATGGCGCGCGGGTAAACAATTAAGTTTTATTTTGAATAGTGTATTTTTCCTAGTGGTGTCAAAGTTCGAATACGTGAGGTCACCACCACATCTCATCCTATAGTTATAACTAGGGCCGTACTACATATACTACAGGCTGACTAACGGAAGAATCGCAGATGTATGACAACAATCAAAAGAAAATTTTATATATAATTAAACCTATACCTGAACCATCCTTCCTTTGTTACGTACTGTTTTTTGAGCTTTGTTTGAGGGTGTGTAAAGCCCACTAAGAAACACTTTTCAATTACTAAAAAGTACTCGCATTACCAACAATAACTATTTTATACTCCAGAGACAGTGAATAAGAAATAGACAAGAACATATAATATTCAGCGAAAAGCGCAGCGTGACATATATGTACCGCACGTTAGAGTCTACGTGCTTTGCAGCGCTGCAGCTGCAAATTAGACCGTGGCACGTTCCTGGCTTTGAGTTGCGCTTGACCAAGCGTTATTCGGATTTGGAACAAGACGGGCACAGTAGAGCTGGGTATGTATCGATACAGCGAGTATCGATTAGGGGCCGGGTCTCGCGAGCTGGCGACGCGTATAGACGCCACTCATGCGAGACCGTGCTGCGCCTCTAATTGAATACGCTGTGACGTTCGTGATGGTCATGTGTCGATAATTTTGGTTTTATTTAAATATTTTGTTTCGGGTTTTTGTGTCTGATTATTTTAGGTTATTACTCTATTATTAAAAGAGGACATTACTTATGACATACCTATTTAGTGTATTTATTGTACCTTTGGGTACGGAAGATATGGTGGTTGGATACGAAAAAAAGAAGTGATTGGTAACCTGGCGTCTCTTATAAGATGACAGTATCTATGCTAGAGCAGAAATATCTACGCTAATGTTATGACATACTTTCTGGAATAATGCTTTTTGGTTTACATATCTTTGGTATAACTTTCGATAGTAACGAGTATTCCGATGTCTTTTGTTGTTTAACATAAGCTAAATATCTTGATTTATAAATGTTATAAAGTAACACTTCCTCGAATTAATTTGGAACACTGAAGACAGCGCAGTTATTTTTTGTCACGGTTATAAAGCCTAACACAAAGTAAAATTTTCAACTCCAGAAACTCTTTTTAAAATATGGTAGAATGAACCCTTTCTAAGCTCATGTCTCATTTAACACATCGATAAACCTTCACAAATAGGTATTTAAAAACCATAAACTGAACGTATAAAACTAAAGTATAGTTGAAACATAAATAAAATATACATTCAAAACATTCTGTTGACCCACATAAAGGTATCACGAGCAGAACTAGCGTATTAAACGTTATTTTTTATCGACAAATTAAAGTAAACAGTGCGAAATGAGCGCAGCGCTTTCCAAGAACGGCAGTCCGCGCGAGTGATTTGCACCACCCGTCGAGCGGTCGCGACGTTCACTAGTGACGTACTTCAACCTAAGGATATTATCGATATCGACATATTCTTTAGACGACACTAACGTTCTAATTTTAAACACTAATAATAAGTCTAGTTTTTTGGAATTTCGAAAATGTGTTCTGGACTCTTTGGTAATATTATATAAAAGTATATTTTGTAAAAGTAAGCATAGGCGAGTAAAGTGTGCCACATTATTGTTTTCCAGGAGTTATTTGTTTAGCGATGCGTGCCGCCTGTCTCGCCTTATTTAAACGCTTCTTATTGTCAACAGCGGCGCTTCCCAGGCTCGGGAGCACTTGATCGTTGGCAAACAAAGGAGTGTTTTTGTCGCTGTCGACGAGTCGGGAGGGCGACGGCGAGTTGTCCGTGGCGACGGCCACGGATCGATATCGCTCGAGATCTGCCGGCCTACGCGCCCGCCTCGCCGGCCATTTGCCTACCTCGACGCCTCGGGCTCGTGTGTACATAACCCGCCACCCACCACCCCCGATACACCCCCTCAGATTACCGCCTACAAAGCAAACTTCATTGGGTCGTGCATGCAATATGCGCAAGGAGCAACCCGAATTGCACCTAGGCCGACCACCCGCTCAGATTGCTTTGATATCCTACTCGTCCTCGTATATAGGCCATTGCATCTCGAATCTTGGGTAAAGGCGTCTCTATTTCAAACACTGTTTCAGTATATAGCTCTAGCAATCGCGTTAATTACTCACAAGATACGAGTATGTGTAGTACGAGTACATACGAGTAGGTGTTGCTTTCTGTGTAAACTATTGAGATACTAACTACGCGATAATGTTTCATTTACTAACTTAAATAAATGATTATCTTATTCTAAATGAACAGTTTCATTTATATGAGTTAGAAAGTGGGTGAAGCGAGGATGAAAACATTTGATAACTTTATGAAGTCTGTTCATTAATCATGAGCGCAATCAACAAGTTGTTTTATTTATGATTCACGTTTTTTGTTCTGTTCTGCTCAAACTTTTCGACAAATTGTGTTCACTTATTGTTAGGGTAGGTTTTGTACTTTTTTATTTTGTTAGAGGTCACGAGTATTCTAGTTGGAGAGAAGGTTATCCCACTTAAACCACGATGGTCAAAATGGGACTCCCAAACTGAACTTCGACAAACTTTTCTACGACACCATTTTACTTCGACGTAATGAAACTTCGATGCATCTTAAATTCGACATTATTTAAGTACGAAACAACTTAACTTCGATACTACTGTACTTCGACACAGCGTTTATTTGACATGACTTAACTAAGAAACAATGTGGATTCGACGACATTCTACTTAGACAACTATGCTACTCCGAAAACAGTCTAATTCGACATACTGTACTCTGAAATACTTTAATTCGACGTTATTTTAAATCGACGTAACTTATCTTAGACACTATATTACTCCGATATTAAAAGATGAAACCTACTTATTTACCTACAATATTTTGACTGCACGGATTGAACAGTGGTTTCAGTGGTAGGTAAAACGTTTGACTCTGCCCCGAGTTAGTAATTTGAATCTCCTTAATGGACAACTATACCAATCCATCATCATCGTGCAGTCAAAATATTGTAGGTAAGTAAGTAGGTTTCTTTTTTTAATATCGGAGTAATATAGTGTCTAAGATAAGTTACGTCGATTTAAAATAACGTCGAATTAAAGTATTTCAGAGTACAGTATGTCGAATTAGACTGTTTTCGGAGTAGCATAGTTGTCTAAGTAGAATGTCGTCGAACCCACATTGTTTCTTAGTTAAGTCATGTCGAAGAAACGCTGTGTCGAAGTACAGTAGTATCGAAGTTAAGTTGTTTCGTACTTAAATAATGTCGAATTAAAGATGCATCGAAGTTTCATTACGTCGAAGTAAAATGGTGTCGTAGAAAAGTTTGACGAAGTTCAGTTTGGGAGTCTCAAAATGGTTTTGTTTCGTATATATCTTCGTCTTGGTCTTGTGCTTATGAAATTATTAATAGTTGTCTATGAGATTACATTTTGATTGTTCAGGGCTCTTTCAATACACCAGTATTTATAGTGTCGAACGTTCGCCGTACGGCAAGATTTGTATGAAAACAAACGACCGTTGCTTTTGACGTTCGAAAAACGCACGGCACAAAACGGCTAAATTAAAAGAGCCCTTAGGACTTAGCATTCAGTGCATGTGTGAGGATACCATTATTATTATTTATATTGATGAACAGGTGGTCTACTGGTAGTTGAATCGTGGAATCGTTAGACCAACTTCCACTGAAAGAAACCAAATGCCAGATATCCTTATGTAACCCTTCATATTTATTGACTATTGTGGTAAATTATCACACAATACAAATAAAATTGTACATGACATCATCGATGCCAAGTATTACGATCCTTATAACATGCGGCATGCCCGTCGGTCCCGAGTGTTACGCAATCTCCCTTTCTGAAGGACCAATTATGTCACTGTAAGTATTTCTATGCCCTCCCCTATCAACGCTTACCTAATACATACATAGATACGCACTTTAAATATAAATATGTCTCACACATTCACACAACGCCATCTAGTCCCAAACTAAGCATAGCTTGTACTATGTATAAGTCAGTGAAACTCATCCTAAAAATCACAATGCGCACGAAGAAACTAAATTGGTTAGAAAAAAATACGAGCTCAAAAGTTGTCACCTTTTACAAAAAAAAAGTGTGGACGTTATCCTCGTAAGTTTCAATATGAGAGGAGGGTGCTAGGGAGTGCTAGTAAATCGGCCAAGTGCATTCCCTCCCTCCCTCCGTCCTCTAAAAGAGGGAAAGTTTACATTTGCATAGTCCACGACCCGAACTTTACTCTAACTTTGTTGTTTTGTCTGCGAGGTAAGTACGACTTTTGCCGCACAGTTTTATTGTTGAATTGAAAGAGTTACTATTTCTAAAATGATTGTAAAATGTTATTTTTGCTTAGGAATGTCTGCTTATTATTTATTGAAATAACTCATAAGCACCTTGTTTGTTAAGTTAAATTCGAAGCAAAATATCTTTATGCTACGCAGCCTAGATGGCGCTGTTGGGAAAGCAACGGACTTATTTAGCTAACGAGACATAAATTCGGATGGCATAGCGGTCAAGGCATCTAAAATCCCATATGTTTCCTGTTCTTTTCGAAGATAATAGTGCAAATAAGGTCCAAGAACGAAAGCAGTGGTCCCCAGTACCTACTTTATGTACCTATAGCTTCACTCCGTAGCCATGACTTTGTTGATCTAACCACATGGCTGGATGTACACTGGCTGATTTTTTTGTTGTTGAGGACGAGATAACGTGTAAAGTACTTATATTACCAACAAGTAATAAATAGATAGATTGACATATAGTTTTGTGTATTTATACATAGTAGAAGGTAAAATTCTAAAGATTCATTGAAAATATGAACTCACTAGTTGTTAAAAATAAAAAAATACATTAGAAGTAGTCAGAGTGTATGCTACACTTAAATAATTTGCATGCTGAAATAAAGTAAGCGAAACATTGTGTACATAATATTTTATAAACCATCATCTGTAAAAAAAACCATGTTTCAAGCAAATAAATGATTTTGTATTTGTATTTGTATATCAACTCAAAGTCCGAAAACAAAAAATTTGAGAAACAATTTTTTAACTTTAGGTCTCGACTTCCTGCATTAGAAGTTACTTAATGAACTAATTTATGTACTAAATTATGTTGAAAACAGTTTAGGAGTTTGGCTAGATAGAATAACAGATAGATTAAAATATTTAGTTTTAGTGTTAGGGTCAGACTCAGTCATCCCTCTGACATCCACATGTCTTCTGCACTATCTCGATACCTCTTACGTTACCACCTCTTACCTAATACATTTACATAACTGAGCTAACAATAGAAAGTAAGATTTTCTGGTTAAACAACGGTTCAGGATCAAAATCCAGCCACTATCATATTAAAGCAGTAAGATTGAAATTGTAAGAGCTTTTGACGATCAAATTGTAAGAAAAGTGTCTTTTGAGAGTTTTGTATGAACCCCGGAGAAACCACTGCGGGTCGTCAGTTGTTAATATACGTATAGGTGTGTTTTGTTCGCAGTCGGCTACTTAAGTAGGTCAGTAAGCCAAAGTTGAATAAGGGAATATTTGAAATCAATGTACTGAATGTATATGTAAAGATAAAGATAAAGTAGTAAAATGAACGCTACCAAATAAAAACGTAACAACAAATCCGCAAAATTATTTACACGAAATGATCGTACCTACTTAATCTACAAATTGGCATTAGTAAAAAAGAAATATTAACGAGGCAACTCAACCCCCGCTATAATAAACAGACCGAAAAACAAACAATAAAGAAGTGAATGAAATGAGTACGCGTTCTGAATTCAAATGAATGAATTGACATAGAGTACTAAAGGAAATAGAGACAACACGGGAATATTTTAGCGTATTTCAATAAAGGCGCGACATCTTTAATCTAGGGATCGGGTAGGGGCATAAATCTTGCAGGTTCGGGGCGAGTTTTGAATCATTTAGCGCGGTGTGGCCGCGGGGCGCGACTTCCGTCCGGCACGTGCTGGACTCGACCCCCCTCGCGTCGCATTCACCCCCCCTAACAGCCACCCGCACGCCCTGTGCTGCGCGTCTGTCTTGTCGAGACAAAGAGGCGTTAGTGATGTTGCCAAATAGTTCTTATCGATATTATATTGTTTGCCATTATTTTTAGTTTTGTTTACTGTATTGTTTGCTTTTGATAGAGATTCTTTAATTTGATGTTAGAAAGGTTCCAGCGACACATGGCATAATACCTAGTGCGGGAGTTGTTTTAATCAAGGAAAATAATAACATATGACCACAAAATGACACTTGAAATGTTGGATATCCATTTTCAAAGTTAGTTTAAAGGCCTTTTTCTTGCGATTGATCTTTACAGCCTTTACAGTAAGGTTCTAAGTCTTATACGAAAGAATAATGAACCAAAATACAGTAAAGTGGATCTAGGTAAGGTTCAGCTAATGCTCAATTGTTCGGTCGCTTCGTATAAGGTCGCAAAAGTTTTTTGATGGCATTTCTATCCAATGATGGATCCTATTTCGTATTATAATGAATGGGAAGTCAATCAGTATGGGTAAGCCGTTATGATTAATTATCCGTTTACTTATACTACAGTTAAGGATAATATGAAATAATTGTAAGTCGAGAAAGCTATAAGTTTTGAAAGTAAAATCTGAACGTTATCGTGGGAAATTGAATTAGGTATCGATGCAATAAGTAAAACAAGGGTGCATCCCCATCTCTAGTATACGACGTCCGAGCCGCCTCTAATTTGAATTCACGGAGACTCCGCGACCGTCCGCCGCGTCGGCCGCGCCCGACTTAATGAATCGCGAGGGGGAGCCACCCATCCTGGGCGAGAGGGTGGCTGGGGGGCCTGGCGCGTCGCCCGCCGGGGGGTGATCGGACGGCCACCGCATCCTCCGCGCGGATAAGTGACGCCCGTGTTGCTCCGTACATAGGTACGCCTTATGTACTGCGGCACATAGCGGCCGGCCTGTACCTACGTAACGCTCGCCAAATTTATGTCCCGCACATGTCTAGAGACCGCGGCCGTACCTTCACAGGGATTTTGCGTGTTTACGTACAAACGGGAGCCCGCTCAAGATATTTGAGACGGAATTTTGCTTGGACCCTTATTGATGATCCGGTCGGGTTTCGTTAATTCCGCCGCCGGGAATTTGAATGTACAAAATTCTTGATATTTTCGTGAGAGACCGTTCTATTATAATAGTATGGCGTAACTATCTAGCTGAAGAGTAAATAATCTTAAAGGAAAAGGTCCTTTAAACGTACCTTTACCTTAAGGTTAAGTGAAGGCGAAGGGTTTTGAATAAAATAATGTAAATGTCTTATACGGTAGAAATGTTGCCTGAGGGTACACACGACTGCTTTGTCCGATTCGTAGTCGGTTGTAAACAAAAACTTGCTAATGGCCAATTATGCAAATAGCGTGCTCGTGATGACCAATCAAATCGCAGTAAATTATTCAGCCGATACGAATACGCCCGGGGTCGATTTCATTCGGCTCTATCGATATCATGCGCGGTTACCTCTTGTTGATACATCATGTTTGTGGCTTCGATATATCGTATGTTATCTACTCCAACAAATCATATTTAAATAATTACACTTAAAAGTTATTAAAACTTGAAATTATATCATTTTAGCATTCTTGCTGAATGGGAAAATCATATAATCAATGTGCTACGTCTTGCTAATTCTCTGATTGCACCTAAGTAGTTGTTAAAAGACAACAGGGATCTTAGTACACTGATAAGACTCCGAGGAGGTAAATCTATTCCTTCGTAGTCGCTATGTCGTTGTAGATTCGAATACCATTTATCACCTCATTTAAAAAACTGATAGAGACTTGTCTGATTTTCCTTTTAGATATTTTTTATCAGTATAACAACGTGCCTTAAATTACAGCAGCTGTATCTATCTATGAGCTGATCTGGCTACTTATTATCAACTAAGTTGCAGTTCGTTTGCAACATTTCCAACAAACAACATTGCAACCAACACCAAATTGGCATTTCCACTAAAACAATTATCGCCTAAATGTCCTAAAAAGACGGTTGCCTCCAAAACAACAAACAAACATAGCATCTAATTTAAGTAGAGAACAGCATTAGGCACACGTTCAAATCCGCTTACTTCACGTCAATGATAATAACTCAGCACCCTACGTAACGGTCAAATTATCCGAGTCTAACCCTCGGGCAGTATGTTGGGTCCGTCGTCGGGCCAAATGGTTGGTCCGCCGGGCCCAATGGTTCGGAGACGTCGCACATCCGCGCCCATTATCGTCGATAATCACGCGATATATCGATTCACGGTATGCGTGCCGCACTAATTTTGTGCGCGGAAATTACGGGAGACGTGTTTATGGGAAAGTGGCGGCCGGTGAGGGTGATTTTTTTTTGGCCTAGTTTTAGATGTAGAGAATTACAGTAAACGCGTGCAAATTTGGTGGGAAAGAACCGTTATGTTTATTGAGATACCTAGTCTTTAATAAACAAAATATTTCTTTTTAATTAGGTTTTTAGTCACTTACAAGTCTCTCTTATTCCTAAAAGAATCACCATCACGTCCGCCAAAAGACGTCCGTTGTTGAACATAGGACTCTTGAAAGTCTCCTATCCTCCAGTCCTGACATTATTATGGTTAACATAGGGTTTTTGGACAGATTGTTCTCAGAGTTTTATCATAATAATTTTAAAAAATTAGGGTGATTTGACAAGTTCACATTTTTTTACTTGTTACGTTGTGACGTAGTGGGTAGTTTAGGGAGATAAATGCAAACAACTCAGTACGACAATGTAGTATTATTCAGTTAAAAGTTTAGTACATACAATGTTATTAGTTTGTCACTATATATTTAGAAATCGCTACGTTAACACAAATATAGGTATAAGCTAATTTAGTACATACAATGTTATTAGTTTGTCACTATATATTTAGAAATCACTACGTTAACACAAATATAGTTTAAGCAAGCCGGTCTAATCAGAAGGATTTTGAGAGGATTCGATTACAAAGCACGAGGTTCGAAGGCTGCCCTATAGAAAGGCAAACACTTAGCTTCAGTCAGCAAGCCGGAACAAAAAGGGAAGCGGCCGCGCCCCGCGTCTTCTTATATAATGGCCGCTGTGTAGGCCCCTCCACGACGCGCTCGCGCCATTGACGTGTAGCGAAGTGGAGCGCGCGAAGATGGACGCGTGAGGCACGTCACATACCCCCCCCGCTAGACCAGAATTTTTCCTAGGGAAAATTCGGCTGCTAGCAGGGGGCGACAGGCTGTTCAGGCACCAACACCCTGCAGGAGCGGTAGATGAGATCAGCTCCGCGGGAGGTACCTGAAACAGCCAAAAGAAAAGGGCAGTACATCCTATTTTAAAAAAAATTAGGGTTAGTAGTTAGTATTATCTCGTGACGAGCCAGCGCTGTACGGATATTGTAATAAAAAAAAAATGATAAATGATAGTTTTCAAGTATACTATGAAGATCAGATTCATTGAAATACGGAACCCATATTGCAAACAAAAGAACAGCTGTAGGCTGTCGCCGTGTTATAGAAAAAAAAATATAGTCAATTAAATCACAAAGAACAGGTTAACAACCTTCGAACAAAAGATCGTTCGAGCGAGGCCGCATTCCAATGGTTCAACTTATACCTAATATTTTAATTAAAATGTTTATTTTAGAACGTAAACAACCTTAATATAATTCAATAAAACATATCAACTTAGTGAGCAGTTTCGCCGTCAATTACTTAATGAAATAAAGAGTTTCAGGCATCGAACCTGTGATCAAGTTCGAAAAACCTCTCTTTCTACCACTGTACCATGGGGTAAAAAAAAATATTTTCTTTTAATCAGCTCGATGAACACCGAGTAACAAAAACAACAAGTTAAAATACAACACGCCACAGCGCAGTCTCGGGCTCGAATCCGAAACCTTGCGTAATTTGTAGATAAAAATACAAAGTCTCGGGTTCGAATCCGAAACCCTTGTAATTTGTAGATAAAAATACAAATCGATAATATTATTACACCGAGGTGTGAAGGATAAAAGTCGATAAGCGACATGCACGAGAGTGCGAGTAATACGACGATGCCTAAACAAAATAATAACAACTATATGTAGGTAAAATCTATTTATGTTTATTTCAGATATCCCCTCATCTGTCCAAAACCTCCTCGTGGTCGCTGTCAAAAAGTGCACGTCTGTCCACAACCACGAGGAGGTGGCAGTTGTTATAATAACTTTAGAATCGAAAAAGCCGTAGCAAATGTATACACATCTCTCTCTAAATCATACAACGTGCATATAATTAAACAAAGATAGCAAATAGATAGCAAATAATGTCACACATACGTCATAAGCGAACCATAGACGCTGTGAAATAATAATACATTTAGTCCGTTCAATTGCTGTTGAAATGAAAAAAATGAAAAAAAAAAAATGTTAGAAGACATGTGTTTTTATTATTTATTATTGTAAAGTATGTTATACTCGTGTAAATAAAATAAATAATTACTAAAATAAATGCTTTATTTCTTTTTTACTCAATTTTTTATTCAACTTTCTGGGAAAAAAACGCTTCTATCACTTTTACCCATAGAATTTAGAAAAAATCAAAAGGGGAAACATACATTTTTGAACATATTACATTAGGTTACTTAACCACAATTCTAACAAGGTATTATTTTATATACTTTTCATGCATAATTCGTAAGATATTGCCGTTTTGATGACACGCGCCACATAAGCAATAAATCACGCGAATACGGTTGGACAGATGCGCCAAGGCGGCCATTTTGACAGTGACTGATGAGAGGATATCATTCTTTATAATTTATATTTTTAATATCTTTGATATGCCATTCACCCAGCGGTTTACCTGACATATCGGATAGTTTATAGACCAAAGGCGACTTTTTAGATGTGATTTTACACTTTATAAACTTAGGGGCCAACTTCTTACAAAAATATTTATCCTTATCGCTAAGATAAAAAGTACGTCTCCATACAACATCGCCCACCTGGAATTCCACCGGCTTACGACGGAGATTATAAGATTGACAATTACGCTGGTGAGCCGACAGCAAGGCTGCCTGTACCTTCTCAAAGATTGAAGATAAGTAGCCGAGTGATTCAGCGTAAGAGTCTCGCGGCTCATGGACCATATTGGGGTCAGAGTGTCAATATGGCGTGAGCCGCAATTTACAAGCTCCCGACCGTAAACAAGAAACGACGGCGAGAAACCTGTCACTTCGTTCACCGCAGAATTAATTGCAAATTGAATCTTTGGTATAAGTGTGTCCCAGACACGGTGATCATTATCTATGAAGGTTGAAACGGCCGTGATTATAGTTTTATTATAACGTTCCACAGAATTTACATGAGGAGTATATAAAGGCGTGTAGTGCAAGTTTGGAATTTTATATTTAGTTAATAAGTTTTTAAAAGTTGAACTAATGAATTGCTTGCCGTTATCGAGTATGACCGTAGAAGGAATACCATGAACTAAGAAAACGTTTTCCTCCAGTATTCTGGTAATAACCTCGGCTGTTGCACGTTTAATGGGAAAAAGTAAACAATATTTCGAGAAACAACAAGAAACGACAAAAATGAAAGTATTTTGCTTCCTCGTTGGAGGCAATGGACCGACTAAATCGATGCTAATTACCTGGAAGGGTTTGGAAACCGACTTAGGACCGCCCATGTGACCCAAGGTTAAATGTGTCTGGTGTTTATGGGCAATGCAAGCTTCGCAAGAATTTACCGCCTTGACCACGTCACTATACATACCTGGCCAATAATAATTAAGATCTAGACGTTTATAAGTTTTAAAAATGCCAAGATGACCAGCCGTGGGCAACGAATGATTCTGAGATATAACCAACGCTCTCTCCTCGGACGGTACAATCTCCTTCCATTGAAATTCTCTAGTGAGAGGATTGAGACTTCTCTTAAAACGATAAAGTTTGTTATCAATTACCTGATAATCAACAAAGGAAGTAGGAGTTTTTAAACAACCGTTATATATTTTTAAATACCACGGATCGTTAGTAGAAACGTTATTAGATTTATTTTGCGTTTCTATACACATAATATTTTTAGAACGAGACAACAAATCCGGCACAACATTGTCAGAACCACGACGGTGCCTTATTTCGAAATTATAAGCAGAAAGACGAACACCCCACCTAGCCAACCGGCCGGTTGGGTTATTAAGCTTTAGGAACCATTGGAGCGCTGCGTGGTCACTATATACTATGAGGGGTTTACCGTTATCTACATAGCAACGCCAATGCTCAATGGCTGAAAGCACTGCGAGCGCCTCGCGCTCGGTAGCACTATAATTTCTCTCTTGGTCCGATAGCGACTTGCTATAGTAAGCAATGACCCTTTCCTCCCCATTCAAGATCTGGCAAAGTACCGCGCCTATGCCATAGTCACTGGCATCGGCGTGTATCTCAAATGGTTGAGTATAATCTGGACAAGATAAGCAGAAGGGGAAATCAAATGATTTTTTAAATTAACGAAGGCCTGATCGGCCTCTGGTGACCAAGAAAAAGGGGGAGACTTCTTTCCACTAGAAGTTAATTTATTAAGAGGAGTAGCCAAGGTACTAAAGTTAGGAATGAACCTCCTATACCACGACGCCGCTCCCAAGAAACGACGCACCTCCTTTCTATTAGCGGGCACAGGATAATTTGCAATAGAATCAACCTTATCGGGATCGGGATGAAGGCCCTTAGAATCGACAACATAACCTAAATATTTAATTTTTTCTCTAAAAAATTTACATTTTTCAAAATTTATTGTTAAATTAGCGTCCTTTAATTTTTTTAATATTAAGGACAATAATTTAATATGCATTTTATAATTTTGCGTAATGCAGACGATGTCGTCTACAAAACAGAATACCCTATTTTCGAACTCAGGACCGCAGAATAGGCTGTCCGCTAAGCGCTGCTGAGTAGCGGGTGCATTGGTAAGACCAAAAGGCATACATTTAAATTGATACGTTCCGCGAGAGGGAATATAAAAGGCCGTCTTACAACGATCCTCCTCTTTTATTAAAGTTTGCCAAAAACACTTAGAAATATCGATGCTAGATAAGTATTTCGCGTCTGACAAATTATCCAATATTTCGGCTATATAGGGCAAGCTATAGGCATCCTTTTTTGTGACAGAATTCAATTTACGACTATCAAGACAAAAGCGCATGTCACCCGTTTTTTTTTTAATCAATATTACAGGGTTCGACCAAGGGCTTTCGGACTTCTCAATCACATCGTCCTTAAGCATTTCGTCGACCTGCTGTATTAAAATACGCTGCTTTTCGGGAGACATGCGATAGTAACGCTGGCGAATAGGGGGACTGTCCCCAGTATCAATCGAATGAGTAATAAGGGAAGTGCGACCCAGACCTCGTCTTTCATAAGAAATATCCTTAAACTGGGAGATTATTTTATTAGCGTTCTCTCTTTGGTCACTTGAAAGATTATCAAGGGAAATTAACTGAGTCGTGTCATCGGAATGTAGTTCCGTGACGTCCACAATTTTTCTATCAACCAACACAGATTCTAATTCGACAGGAAACAAATCAAAACTCCTCCAAAAGTCTATACCAAGTATCAAGGAAATCTTTATGCCTGGCACTATGTGAGTGACAATATAATTAATTTTATTACCAAATTTAAAAGGAAGTACCACACTGCCAAGAGAAGAATATCTATCACCCCCAGCGGTGGTAAATTCTAATGATTTTGTTGAATCAATATTTAACTTGTTTAAAAAATAATTATGACAGTTGTTACCAAGAATTGTAAAACACGAACCAGTATCAAGAAGACCCACTGTACTTCTACCGTTCACTGTCACAGAAATATATGGCGTAATAGTTTGTTTTGAATTATCGATTGAGGAAAGTTTGTTACTGTTGCAGAAGTATAATGAATTGGAATGCAACAAGTCTTGCCATTTATTATTATTATACAATTTACTCTTTATTTTATTATTAAAGATTTTATTTTTCTTTCCCCAACCGTTACTAATTAGTTTTTTGAATTATTAATAATTGGACCGTTGCACTTCGGACAGTCCATTGCGCGGTAGCCCTTTAGGCCACATTTAAAACAAATCAAGTAACGCGGCTGCCGGCAAGTTTTCAAGGAATGCGAATCAGAACGACACCGAGGACAATGCTGCTTGGGAGTATTAGATACCGCACTAACTTGGGGTTCCGCAGATAAGTCAAAAGAAGTTGAAGGCTCATTTTTAAAATTTTTATGAAAGTTTTTAAACCTATTAGGTTGGTAAGAACCAGTATACTTTTTATTACTATTATTATTATTATAAGCGAATTCAGGAGCTAAAGTGTTAGAAGTAACCGTAGGAGGCTCAGAGAAATCCCTACTACGACTATTATATTTTTCAAAATTACGACAGACACTAACCAACGAAGGAATATCAGTAATAGTTGTAGTCAAGAGACAGTTGGTATAACAAGGCCTAATATTGTTTAATAAAATTTCCAGTTTCTCACCATCTGGAACTGGATTGTCAAGGCGAGAAAACAACCCCTGCATTTTCGCTACATACAGGGTTATGTTCTCACCTTGACCTTGAGAGCGCAGTCTTATTTCAGACATTAATTTGAAATCATAGTTATGTGGGCTAAAATCCTGCTTCAATGACCCACACAACTCACTCCATGAATTTACATTGTTCCTAACGGAACGATACCAATGAAGGGCATCGTCCGAAAATATCTCATACGCGAAGGATAAGATCTTCGAGTCAGGAATGCCCCTAGACGAAATAAATTCATTCATTCTCTCTATGAAACCGCGCACACACGTTTTACCCGAGTACTTAAACTTGCCTAACTCCGAAAAAAGTTTACGGTCATAATTTAATGACTCGGAGGTAGGTGCAACACCGCCTGGTTGCTGTACTGCTGTCTTTGCGACGCTCGTGCCACTAATAGAGGAAGGTGACAAGGCTTTAAATAAGTTAAAGATGGAGTTGAACTCCTGCCAAATGGATTCATAACTTTCCCTGTCACTAAATTCAACACGCTGTAACCTATGATACACGTGGTGCAAGATGGATTCCGTCCTAGCGAACATCCTACTATTAAAGTCTACTTGCAATAGTTTTAAATTATTATTAGCTCGCGACAAGGACAATTCACTTTGCGATATATCCGCGGCGGGCTCGTAACACGACTCCGAAATGTCCTCCGACGGATAAAGAGGAAATAATTTTACTAATTGCTTCCGCAACTCGTCTACCGTATCTGACTTATCGCCCTTTCGTACAAGGACCTCATATTGTAGTTCAGTCTTGTTTAAATGGTGGTAGTTAATCGCGTACGACATTTTATTTAAGAAAAGAAAAAAATAATACACGGCAAAACTGCAGAAGCAATCAATGTAAACAACGAACAATAGAATTAAATGTGAATTATGTGTTCCGTTCAGTAGGTATCGTCTACGAAGTCAATTAAATATCTTGTTATGATATTTTTTAAAAGGACAACGCGGTCACGCCACGTGCGCTGACCGGTTGTTTATTTAACGTACAAGGTAGTTAAATTAAATAAAAAAGTAGATAATTCGCTTGCAGAAACGAAAGGAAAGTTTAAACTCTTTTTAACACAAAAGAAAGAACAAGAACAGTACCAACCTTGAACGGAACACTTTTTTTTCACGACACACAGAAAAGGAAAAAAAAAATGGGCGTGCTCACCAAACCTCGTGCTTTTGCCTTAATACGTTGGACGCCACTGTGACGTAGTGGGTAGTTTAGGGAGATAAATGCAAACAACTCAGTACGACAATGTAGTATTATTCAGTTAAAAGTTTAGTACATACAATGTTATTAGTTTGTCACTATATATTTAGAAATCGCTACGTTAACACAAATATAGGTATAAGCTAATTTAGTACATACAATGTTATTAGTTTGTCACTATATATTTAGAAATCACTACGTTAACACAAATATAGTTTAAGCAAGCCGGTCTAATCAGAAGGATTTTGAGAGGATTCGATTACAAAGCACGAGGTTCGAAGGCTGCCCTATAGAAAGGCAAACACTTAGCTTCAGTCAGCAAGCCGGAACAAAAAGGGAAGCGGCCGCGCCCCGCGTCTTCTTATATAATGGCCGCTGTGTAGGCCCCTCCACGACGCGCTCGCGCCATTGACGTGTAGCGAAGTGGAGCGCGCGAAGATGGACGCGTGAGGCACGTCACAACGTATTTAAGTAAGAAAATATAAAGTAATAAGTAAATGATTTAAACTGTTTTATACAAAACGACACTAAAATAGTTATAAATCAGTTAGTCTTCCACTAGACATAGTCGGATGTTTAGCAACATAACAGCGCCTCCTACCGGCCGCAACAGGTGGTTACATTACATTTAATTTTATAGTTTAGTACTTATTACATTTTAGGGTTATTTTTTATTACAAAGTTTGTGTATATGACTGCTAAGGTAAAGGACTTAAATTAATAGAAATTAGTATTAGTATTTTGTCAGATTTAAAATGTCTTACTTTAGGGACTGTTTTATTGTCTTGGATAGTTAGGAGACGTTTCGATATGTCTAATAGCCCCTTGGCAACAAGACACAAGGCAAGTCTAGTGAGTAGTACATTACCGACGTAGGCTTAACATACATAATGTACCCATGATGGGTTCCCGACCCGTTAATTCCACGCAACATTATGATTTAGTTAATTATCGGAAAGTACAGGAGTTATAGGCATAAAATCATGGAGACAGAGACATATAAAACCTTACTCTCTTTCGATTTCAACTAGCAGGGTGTGCAAAGTGGTGATTTTAAGATACTTAACTCATCTCATAGGTTTCACCAGCCATTTTGACGACTTGTGCGGCGCAGTCGGTTTATTATATGGCTGCTACGCAAAGGTCTCGGGTTCGATCCCCGCTCAATGCAAATCTTTCTATGCCTGAACATGATTGTTTGCATTGGTCTGAGTGTTTTCTATGTATAATATGTTTTACTTAATAAAAAAGTATTTAAGTATGTATTTCGGGTTTCATACTTATCTTCGAATGACATTTCTTCGAAAGCCATTTCTACTACGCCAAATCATCGAAGAGCTATTTAAACGACGGGTTATTTGACCGATGGGCCATTTCATCGAATAGCCACATGTACGAACTCCTATATCACCGATAGTACATTTCATCGAATGATACATGGGCGAATGTCTAATAAAACAATTGTTTATGATCAACATGTTTTATTTAGAAGATTTTTATAATTATTTTCGTTGTCTAGTACCCATAGTACAGGCTTTGCTTAGTTTGGGACTAGGTAGCGATTTCTGAATGTGTGAGGATTATTTATTTATTTAAAATAGCCACTAGGTAGGTACTTTTATACTAATTAAAAAAATAAAAGCTTCATAAAATGTACATCAACATACAGGCCACCTCCCTGCAGAGGGACATTAAAAGCTGTACAAGAAGAAGTAAAGAAATAATGATATTTATTTTCTGTACAATAATGTCGACACTCACATTATCAAATATGGCGGAATACGAGCGCCATAGAGACAGGGTAACACGGCCCTACTTATACCTCTATACAGAGACTTGTAGACAAGATGGTCCTTAACAGAAATCCCGGGGAATATTAAGACGTTTCTGTGTACAATTACATATATATACATACGTATATAAGTGTCTATGTATTAGGACGAATCGTTATTTATGTACATAAGGACAGTCTGTGTTAGTTATCGTTTAGTAAAAGTGATTTGATTTTGATTATGGAGATTTTGCGTTGAGCTTCGTTGCTTGATTATAATAGGTTTGGTATCTTTTTACTCTTTCTTTTGTTTTTAAATGATTATTCTCGCAATGAAAAAGATGCCCTTTTTTGAATAATTATTGTCCGCGGAAACTTTGCCTAAATAGTCCGTGACTTAAAGAGTTCTATCTGAAGAAAAAATGAGTAATTAGAGAAACTTTCTTCCTGCATTGGAGGAGACTTAAAAGAAAATGTGGCTTTTTTTACGTAGGTTCTTTTTACGTAGGTGTAGCATAAAAATAAAATTGTAAAAAGAAAAGAATATTACATTTTGTAATAAATAACTAGAGTCAAAGCTACAGATAGTTCAATAGTGGTGATATAATAATTTAACGTCTACCCTCTCTCAAATTTATCTACCTGTCGTCTAGGGTCTGATCTCACTATCAGAGGTCTAATCTGTCCACGCGTCTTTCACAGAGATTTGCTTTCTAAACCTTTACTTAGATAAAGTTAAGTTTTGTTAAATTATGTCGAAATTTTCCGTGTGGTGATGGAGTAAGAATACAATATGTCATCACCCCATCTCAGCCGTAAAAACCGACTAAGGGACTATCCGTGACTAAACTAAAGTAATGTTGGGAACCTTAACATGTGGTAAAGCAGTTATGCCATTATTATGGCGCATATTTATTTTATTACAACCTTCGCAGGGCAATCATGTAAGGCTTTCAATTGTACTCAAATTAAATAACTTCCAACAGACAGGGAGAAAATCATGGACTACTAACCACGCTCTCCGTGTGGTGACGGAGTAAGAATACAGTGTGTCACCACCCCATCTCATCCTATGTGTCTTAAAAACCGACTAAGGGACGATCCGTGAATATTATCTTTACGTAATAAAATGAAGGAAAACTTGAAATTAAACACTATACCAATCCGTCTGGCCAGCGTGGTATTAGTAGGCCAAGTATCGGGAGGAGGCCCGTCCCTGCAGTGGTACATTAATAAATAATAAATAAATAAGATTTTTATTTTTCCTTCACAATACAAACTTACATCTAGAGGATTATAATATGACAAATTTTAATGTAACATTAGTGTTTGTGAAGGACTGGTGCCTGAAATGGGTTCGTAAGAACCTGTGATACAGGTCACCAGGCCCCCTAAACAAAACAATTTTGTTAATTAAAAGTTCATTAGAAAGTTGATGTGCATTATGGTAAGTGTTTTTGTGTGAGTGTGTGTATGTGAATGTGCTGTGTGTACGTTTTGTTTGCGCGCGCGTATGGATGTATGCATGTGAATGTATGATTGGATTTGTACTGGACTGGAGTTTGTAAAATAATGATAAAAATTTTAAATAAAAAAATTAAATAAAAAAAAATTAAATGATAAAAAACATTAATGGGCTGTTATGATGATGTACGAAAGTATACCTAGTTCAAAATATTTAATTTGACTTTACTGGTCCGCGATGGTGCCTTTTTTTATACCGCATGCTCCTCCGCTAGAATCGCCTATGATGTGGGTTTGATATCTATCCCAAAATAAGACGTCTGACTCCACCGAAATAGACTTATAGAGCTGCAACATTTTGAATTCTAAGTCCTTCACAGCATGAAATTTTGGCACCATGTTTAGTGCATCTGGCTACCGTCGAAAAAGTCAAACATAATATTATTTTCTGTGCATGTGAGTATGCTTTTATAAAAAAAGTATAAACTAATGATTACAAGCAAAACCGCGACATAAACCAAGTACGCCATAACAATGATTAGCAGTCTTTCCGTTCCGCGTAAATCGCAGCGGTAAGCGCGCAACAGACGCGTATGCGCATCGTAATGAGCGCATGCTATCAGTAGGGAACATTGCGCGCTGTCGTCGCGGTGTCGTAAGCAGGGCAGGTACTAACGCGATGCAAACTAAAGGACGTGCCGCCCATGAGATTCGCGCGACTGAGCATCCGCTAGTTATGTGCATTTGCGTAATGTGGTTATCGATATAAATAATATTTGAGTTTTTTTTTGTACTGTTTTAATACTATATGTCTCCGTGTGGTGACGGAGTAAGAATACAATATGTCACCACCCCATCTCATCCCATAGGTTTCGTAAAAACCGACTAAGGGACTATCCGTGAATATTATCTTATCGAAATAAAAATAAGGAAAACTTGAAATAAAACCCTATACCAATCCGTTTGGCCAGCGTGGTATTAGTAGGCCAATTATCCCTCCGTCACAGGAGGAGGTCCGTCCCTGCAGTGGGACATTAATGTGCTGTTATGATGATTTTAATACGACTGACTCGGTGGTGCGGTATAGCTGGCGTACACGAGGGCGCGATTTGGAATCCCTCATAAGACAATTTTTATGCGATCCACAAGCGATTGTCTTGGGTTTAGTAGTCAGAAGTTGTATTATGGAAGAAAGAAAAGGAATGATGAAAGAAAGATTGATTAATATACGAAGGATGGAAGTAGAGTTAATGCTGTAGAAATACGATTCCTACGCAGAATATTTGGTATAACATTAGTTAATAAAGTGTTGGCAGTAAAATAAGAAAGTTGCGAAACGAAAGCAGATGTTGTAACGAGGATCAAAGTATGTGGTTTGGTCACGTAGAGACAATGGACGATAATGAGATCAACAAAGGAAAATCATAGCCCGAATGTATTAGGTAGAGGGCACCCTAGAATAACTTACAGGGACATAATTGGAGACATCCTTAAAAAAGGGTAACTTCCTAGCACTTGGAATGACGAGCATATATGAATGAATTAATAAATATTCTATTCTATTTTATCGATAACTTTCTTTCAATGCAACTACCATCGCCGGCACTACGACATCGCGGTTTCTCCGCGATATCGCGTGAGGCCGCGGTCCCCAGCGGCCATCCGATACGATCTCGCGCGCGAATGTGCGTGACCACATCCTGCCTCACCAGTCCCCGCTCACCTCCATCCAACCCCTCTCGCCTTTACCCACCGCGCCTCGTGAGCAACACGTCACGTCCGCTGCGTGTGTGACAGTGTGGTGCGCGGGCGCAGCTGGTGGGCGCACTTCCGCTCGCGGCACTACGCTACGGTAAAGCTCACATAACAAGGTCGTAATGAAGTGATTTTTGTTTAATGGATGGTTTTAATGACATGGTATAAATTTAATTTACAATAATAGATGTACAGTATGGGGACATTGATAATGTGATTGGCTTTTAAAGAAAGACAGCAAATTAATGAGTAAGAAAAGTACATCCGATTACCGAAAATAGCTGAATAATTTTAGAATAAGTTTTGAAAATTATTACATTAAAATGTATCTTATGGCGTTCGGCATAAGGTTGAAATTATAAAAGATTGAATCCCTACTTACTTCTATTTGACATTGTATGTTTCATCATGTCTTACTAAGTGACACTGGTGACGGAAACATTGCACTTCGTTAAAAAGGCATTGCAGTGCAACAAAATATAGCACTTATTGTTAACATTATAAAATACAATTTCAAAATCATCAATAAATTATAATCACACTTTCTCGCTTCCTCATTGTTGTCTGTCTTTCTTTAAAAACCAATCATATTATCAATGTCCTCATACTGTATTTATTATTGCGAAAGCTTGTCAAAAGTATTATGACGTGCGTATGTAATTTTTTTAATCAAAAACTAATGGACTGTTTTGGGTGAAATTCTAAAGTCCTAAACCTCAAAATCAATGATAAATGAGGCAATTTTTACCCGACTGCGGCGAATCCCAAATGTGGGTTATGTGTTTTTACATAACTGTCTCGGCATTAACAACGGTCGAGGTATGCGACGGATGTGCTAGAAGTGTCGAGGTTGCCTTTGAAGATCACACAGGATAATTTTATGTAAGATCCATAAAATGACTGTAGATTGAACACAAATAAGGAGTTTATATTAGGGGTGAATATTGTGGAGAAGATTTTTTTCAAAAATTAATATTCATTAACTCTTTCACACAACGCCATCTAGTCCCAAACTAAGCTGAGCTTGTACTATGGGTACTAGACAACGAATAAACGTACATAAATACTTTTTTTTTTTGTAAATACATACATGTTATACATAGAAAACACCCAGACCAATGCAAGCAATCATGTTCATGCACACAAAGATTTGCATTGACCGGTAATCGAACCCGAGACCTCTGCGTAGCAGTCATGTTATAGAACCACTACGCCACAGAGGTCGTCATATTTACCTCAAGGGACAAAATATGATGACCTCTAAGGAGGGCATAGTGATTGCAGTTTTTGGCTATTACGCAGAGGTCCCGGGTTCTATTCTCAAGGAATGCAAATCTGTATGTGGAGAAATAATATGGTCTGGGTGTTTTCTAAAGGAAGGAATTTTATAATTAAAAATTCCTAACACATTGACATGATGCAAATTAATTCAAAACTCAGCAACTTGTAAGTGTGGTTTCTAAATAACGAATAAATAAAACACTATCAATACTAAATATTATACTACAGTCCAGTAATAATTGGTATGTAATATTGTTCTATGACATGTGGATAAGAAGTATATGGCATTTTAACAAAATTAATTAGCTTAAAAACTTGTATTCATCATAACATAATGTCCCACTGCAGGGGCGGGCCTCCTCCCTGTGACGGAGGGCCTACTTGGCCTACTAATACCACGCTGGCCAAACGGATTGGTATAGGGTTTTTAAGGGATTTCAGTTTTCCTTCTTTTTATTTCGTTAAGATAATATTCACGAATAGTCCCTTAGTCGGTTTTTACGACACCCATGGGATGAGGTAGGGTGGTAACATATTGTATTCTTACTCCGTCACCACACGGAGACTTAAACTTGTATTAATTCTTTATAATATAAATAATTAAGACCACAAAAGAAATGCACTCGGGGAATTTTCATAGTAGATTACAACAACAGCTAATATGTCAAGAACAGCGCCACCTGGTGTCGTGTTAACACAACTTGACATAATCGTAAACTCGATCGTAAATCGAACGACTCGCACTTAAAAAAGGGTTCAAAGGATTCAGGTTGTTTTACGCGAACAAACAAAGGGTAAGTAGAGGTATTGTTCTGTGTTATTTTACTTAGTGTGGTGAAGTATATTTAGTCACTTAGTCTTCCACATCTGATCTAATGTACCTCCGTGTGGTGACGGAGTAAGAATACAATATGTCACCACCCCATCTCATCCCAAGGGTGTCGCAAAAACCGACTAAGGGACTATCCGTGAATATTATCTTTACGAAATAAAATGAAGGAAAACTCGAAATTAAACCCTATACCAATCCGTCTGGCCAGCGTGGTATTAGTAGGCCAAGTATCCCTTCGTCACGGGTTAACTTAGCCGAATTTTTAACGATTATAAGGAACGAGAATTGACATGCAGCACTTTTTAAGTAGGAAAGATTCATAGTTTTACATATTTAGATTAGCTGTAACTTGATATATAATGATAAGAGTTGGAAGCTGGCATTTTAACCAGAAAAATGGTTAAATGAAAAAGAGGACTAAATGACAAAGGATAATTTCTACAAAACACTGTGGCAACACTGAATCACGTGGTTAGTACTTAGTCCAAGATTTTCTCTGTCTGTTGAAAGTCATTTATTTTCAGTACAATTGAAAGCCTTACATGATTGCTATGCGAAGGTTGTAATAAAAGAAATATGCGCCATATTAATGGCATAACTGCTTTACCAGATGTTAAGGTTCCCAACATTACTTGCCATTCTTACAATTACTTTGGGATTAATAGGTAACAGTCAATTGATTATCAGACAACTCGATGCAATGATAGATATACCTATAATTTTAAATTTATAACATTAGTGGGTGAAAGCCAAACCGAAGAGTTTATTTCTTTGAATATCTGTGCTGATTTCAGGAGCTACATATTTGTATTGAGTTAAATGTAGTTTAATGTTAAAGTTAGTGTTAAAGTTAGTGGGGCTTGTGTGAATGTGTGATGAACATTATAAATATTTTATTTTAAAAAAAAATTCAACCCATCTACTAGACCAGAGATGATAGCTTTGATAAGGCATTAATACGTAATGAATCTTTCCTACATTCATAAGATAAACAATACTATAATCAGTTCCTAGCGACTTCTACGTACGAAGTATTTTCACTAAAAAAACAGCCGCTCAGCTAGCCGGCAGGAAAAACTTTTCCCAAAAAACTGCTCCGAGTGCGCGAATAAAACAACTTCGTTCCTAAAGCTCAGCGCACTTTTTCCAAAGGTATTTTTATATTTCGTCGCAGCAGGTGAACTTATCTATACACAGAGTCTGAGCTCGTAAAAAGTATTACCTCTCATATTTCTAACATCATGCAACTACGCTTCTAGGTATATATTTATATCCACTTCAGTACCGCTCTATGAAAACTTTTGTGTGTATGAACGTCAGTTTTTGTACTAGTCTGTGTTTTAAGGTAGTATTATTACATGGTCTTGCAAATAAATCATACAAATGTTAAAATTTAAAAAAATCATGACCACATATGGTAATTTTACCAGCTTTCCTACATTCCTTTATACACTAAAAGCAGAATCAATTCCTCGCAACATCTACATACGAAACTACGCTTCTGGGTATATATGTTACGGGCAACGTGATTAAGTGGGCATTATTAATAAGGATCGGTCTTTATTAATAATGCCCAATAACGACGGCCAAAGTGATAAATTATTCACTTTGACCGGCCATTATTAATAATGGCCGACGGCCCGTGGTCCATGTAATAAGTTAGTGTTTGAGATAGCTTAAAAAAAGTCAAAAGTCAGAAACAGTTGGTTAGGTTAGGTTAGTATGGCGACCACAACGCGCACGAGCCGAGCGAGCGAAGCGAGCGGGCCGCGGCAGCGGCCGGCGAGTGCCAGAAACATTTTTTTAATAAATAATTAAAATAATAAAATGTTTAATTTTGTAATTACTATGTCTAATAGTTTATTTTTTGTTAACTTTTCATGAAAATTTTGTAAGTTTAATTTCATTTAATAAATAAAAACACTAAAGTTCACCTATTTTATTACTTTGCCCAAGATAGGGTGGGCATTATTAATAATGGCCGGGAAAAGTGATTAATTATGCAGTTTTTATCACATTGCCCAATTGAGTCGGGCATTATGAATAAAGACCGGCCATTATTCATAGTGCCCGGATTTATCAAATTGTCCGTAACATATATATTATGTTTACGTTTTATGGAGGTCTTGAGTTCAATTCCCGCTCTATGAAAACCTTTGCATGAACGTGATTGCTTGCTTTTGTCTGGGTCTGTACTTTTTATCATAAGTTACAATCAATCAATTAGTTATAATTATAGTTATTACTTTTTATTAATATGTCTCCGTCCCGGGAGGAGCCCCGTCCCTGCAGTGGGACATTAATGGGGTGTTATGATGATGAATTAATTAGTTTATTTCCTCTGCTGGACATATACCTCTCCGTATAAAAAAAGTAGCTAACACGTTCGCTTACATTGGGACTGTTTTGTGAATGTTAGCAGGCACAAAAAATACATCCAGGCTCAAGATAATAAATAATATGTGGGTTGAACTCCGTGTGGTGACGGAGTAAGAATACAATATGTCACTACCCCATCTCATCCCATGGGTGTCGTAGGAACCGACTAAGGGACTATCCGTGAATACGTAATAAAAAGAAGGAAAACTTAAAATTAATCCCTGTACCAATCCGCCGTTTGGCCAGCGTGGTATTAGTAGGCCAAGTATCCCTCCGTCACGGGAGGAGGCCAGTCCCTGTAGTGGGACATTAGTGGGCTGTTATGATGAACAAATACTTAAGTATCACGAAAGCAGTTATAAATAGCAGATTTCAGCTCATTATCCATTGCTTATGAAAACCCTAAAAAATCCTCTGTGTTTATAAGTTTTAATACATAAGTAAAACATCCCGTTAATTTCCCTTTTATTTGCAAGTAAATCTATTTCCACAGATAATATTCTCAGCGGACTGCAGTTTATAACATTAAATCCACAGATAACGCACGTGTTCAGTATTGCCAGCTATTTATACAGAGTAAGGCACGTGCCACAGACTATATTTATAAGTTAATGTAGAAGTATTTAAACCACACAATATAAAGTTTCATATTCGGAATTTAGACTCTTGAAGACGTTTTTTGGGCTCTTTGGGGAAATTGAAGTAACGTGCCTACAGAACAGAACTGTGTCGATCACACAAATAATTGTTTTGCGTGGCATTCAAACTCACGACCTCAGCATACGGCAGCAGTATATCTATGACACTCTTACGCCACCAAACGAGTTAGTAAGTACAGATTTGAAAATAAGTACCTACTAAATTTTAGACGAAGATTTTCTAATAGTTTTGAAGAGATAGGAGTGCCCGTGTCTGTGTTAGAAGGGCGGTAGGGACGATGTCCTCTGTCCTCCCTCAGGACTTGAAGGTCGAGTAAGAATCTACATATATTATAGTTCGACTTAGTACTTATGTAGCCGCCGCTAACGAGATAGAAGAGTGTAAGATAGGTCAATTTATGTGCTTTCTAAGTCATATTTTGATGGTCCGCTTCTTCTCTACTAGCTCCAAGGAAGCGGGGGTAAAGTTTTGTAAAGTTGAAAGTATGTAAACTAAGTTATAACTATGTTATATATTTTTTTTAACAAATAAATTGAATATGACTGTCTCTTTTTTACGTGAGGACCTGTTTGAGGCCATCTTCCTTTCTAACTGGCTTTGGTAAATAGCTGTATTAGACTCAGAACTTATCTATTTTTCCGTTTTCCCTATCACGGTTATGAGTGGCAGCTGCACTATCCGTTGACGATGTAGGTGTTGGCTCCATTGAGCGCGATTATTTTTGCAAATACATACACATCATTATTATATTTACACACCACGTCATCCAGTCCTAAACTAAGCAGAGCTTGTACTATGGGTACTAGACTACGAATAAACATACTTTTTTTTTTTTTTTATTTATTTAATTAGTAACAGTTTACAATATTTTCTTAAACTAGACTCCACAAAACCGGTTTAGCGGTTTGACTGTGAATGAGTCGCACTGTTATGCTTAACTAATTTGTACTTAACACTAGATAACTATTATAGTATGTACTTATTATGTATTTATATTTAGCTGTGTGGTTTTTTACAAAGTCATGTTATCTAATAGATGTTTTTTTAACTTTTGCTTAAACTTTACTCTATTTGTTTCGTGTCTGATTTCCGCTGGCAAACTATTCAACAAATATGGTACACGTTTTTTAATGTTCTGTCACCGTAGTAGTTTGTCACTCTAGGAACATTAAATTTACCAGCGACCATCAGCCGGGTGTTATAGTTATTGGTGACCAGGGATAGGCTATGCTTGCTTGTGTCATGTTGATTTAATAATATTAGATATTTATGCTTTAAGCTTACTGGTAGTATATTACATACTTTATATAATTTTCTGTAGTTATCTTTACAACTTTCTTTTGTCTTTTTTGTAACTAATAATTTAAGAAATCTAATTTGCAATGATTCTAATTTATCTATATAAGTTTTAAACGTCAATCCATAACTGTCGAGAGCATAACCTATCACTGATTCAACTAATGACAAATATAGGCATCTTAATATATTAATAGGAACTTTGTAACTTAGATGATAGAACTTACTTAATAATATTCTTAATTTACTACAGACATACTCTATGTGTTGTAACCAGGAGAAGCTTTGATCAATTTTTACACCGAGATATGTAACAGATTTAGTGATTTCTATCGGGTTACAATTGCATGTTATAAGGTTATTATGTAGACATATGTATTCATGTGAAAACAATCTAATTGGTGAAATGGACAGCCTTAGATACGGTGAACGAATAATTAGACATTTGGTTTTCTCTGAATTTAAAATAATTTCATTGTCGTGTGACCATTTAACCACTGAGTCTATGTCCTGTTGTACCAACTGGAAAGTTTCATTTACGTCAGTGCCAACTCCTAGGATACATAGATCATCTGCATACATATATGCTGAACAGTGCTGCAACACACTGCATAAGGTGTTCACATGCATGAGGTAACAGATAGGACCGGTTCCCGAACCTTGAGTCACGCCGCTGTGCACCATCACCTCGTCGCTAAGTGTCTCACCCAACCTAACACGGTACGAGCGCCCCGTGAGATAATCTCTGAACCATTGGTTCAGTGGTTCTCCCACGCCGCACTCCCCCATCGCATTGAGAAGGGTATTTTTATTCAGCGTATCAAATGCTCTCCTGTAGTCAAACATTACAAGAACAACAATTTTTTGATGTTCTAAATAATTATTAATTTCGTCTGTAAATTTTGACAACAATGTACCTGTACTTTTCCCTTTTAAATAACCATGTTGACTGTTATCTATTATATGATTTTGTTGTAAATATTTGCCCAATTGATTAACAATGCATTTTTCAATAATTTTGTCTAAGCTAGACAGTATGGCTATTGGTCTATAATTAGATATGGTTTTATAGTTACCGTTTTTGTGTATAGGTCGCACTATTGCTTCCTTTAATTTATCAGGGAATACATGTTTACTAACGGACAAATTTACCAATTTAGCCAACACAGGACTCACCTTATCCATCACAATTTTGAGGTCTGACATGCGTACAAGGTCAGAACCTGGTGATTTTTTGCTACTCATATTCTTTATTATTAATTTAATGTCACTGTGTGTCACCGGTTGCCATCTCATACTCATATCAGCAGGCGTCACATACCGTGTTCTGTCTAACCATGTTTCACCACAATGGTGTTGTAGTTTTACTACATCTTCTGAGAAAGTTTTTGCGAAACAATTACTAATTTCTTTAATGTTTCCTAGCTCCCTCATGTTAGAAGTTATTAAATTATCTATCGACTGTTTTTTATTTCCCAATAATGTACCTATTTTATCCCACAATTTCTTAATATTATTATTACAATCTAATATACTCTTTTTGTCATAAATATTTTTCTCCCTGTTAATAGTTTTTTGACACTTATTTCTATATCTAGTATACTTCAATCTATTAAGCATATTTTTTGGATCGTTACTCCATACAACAAATAATCTGTCCTTTTCCTCTATCATAGACCTTAAGTTATTATTTATCCAAGGTTTATTTCTATCACTAGTGCAAGTATTTATAGTTTTATAGCATTCATTGTAAATGTTAGTGAATATTTGGCAAAAAGCACTATACAACTTTCGTGGACATTCAATCGATAACAAACTATCAAAGTTAGTGTTTAATAATTTTTCTCTGACCTTGTTATTGTCTAGGACTTGCTTACTCTGTGCGGGTGAGCCGCGCGATGAACAATCAAGCGAAGTGTGTCTCCATTCTACCACAGCTGACACAAAATAGTGATCAGATATTTTATGTTTTATTACGGCGGAATTAATGCTACATATATTATTTGCTCTGATGTATATGTGATCTATGCTGGATTGTACTATTTTACCTAATACAATTTCCTGACGCGTTATATCATTAATACATTTGGTGAAACCAAACTCTGAAAGTAGGTTTTCGTATGCATTTACGTATTGATCAAAATTATTCATTAGGTTAATATTAATATCACCGCATAATATTACTTTAGTATTATGCGGTATATTTTGTAAAAGGTTACGTAATTCAATAAGGAATTGTTTTACTTTATCTTGCTTGTTTATTTTTGGTGGTCTATATATTGATATAATGGTTATTACCTCAGTGTCATGATTAATTGTAATGGAAACGCACTCCGCCGACCTCATACCTGTAGCAAGTGTAGTCGTCTCGCACACACTCGCACCCAGCGAGTCGCGCGTGTACACCAGCACACCCCCTCCGCTTCTACCTGTCCTTGTGTATGCGTTTACTTTATAACCAAAAATGCTATAAAAAGACAATAACGAATAGTTAATGTTAGGCTCGGTTAATACTATTATATCTATTAACTTTATCCCATTTCCTAATGCTACTAATAATTCACTAAAATGTTTTTGTATCGATCGAATATTTACGTGTAATATGCTAAGAAATGTTTTGTTTACATTGATAAATGACGATATCCAATTGTTTATGTTATTAACACAATTATAGTTCACAATATTTTCGTTGATGGAATCAATATTGTTTAAGTAAATTAAATCTAAAATTACATGTACCTACCTACCTACATAATATAAAAATAAGTACCTTTATTTACAGGTTTATTTAGCTTTAATTAACTCCTCTAAATCGCTTTCATACTTTACCCATATAGCTTTATCACCTTCCGTTTTTTTGACTAATACTTTTCCATTAATTACCCATATATATTTGTAAATATCACGTAATTGGTTTTTCGCCTTCCATAACAATGTTCTTGTGGTGGGTATAAGATCTTCATTGATAAAAATTCTGTTGTTCATTGACCCGCCGATTATAATTGTGTTACTTGTAATAGATTTTTCAAACAGCTGACGTCGTTTCTCCAACCATTTATTCCTGGTCTCGTCGCCTGCAGTCTTAAAGCCCACTATAATGGAGGATGGTTTGCTCCCTTGCTTTGTCGGTCGGCTTCGCTTTACCCACTCAATATCTTGGTTGCTTACTCCAATTTTCTCTCCTATTTTTGTTACTATGTCTTTTGTATTCTCTCCAGGTAAGTATTCCACACCCACGATTTCTATATTGCTCTTTCGTGAGGATTGTTCGAACTCGTTAATCTTCTGCTCTAAAGCCAGGTTACATTTCTCCAGATACACACATTTGACACTTATATAGCTACTGTTATTTTTGTAAATAATACTCATATATTTAAAACACGTGTTACATGGTTCCTTAACAATTCCACATAAGAATAAACTTACCTAGCGTAACACAGCCATAACATTAAACTGGTGGATAAATGGTTTCAACTTGATTATGTTCTTAGTACGAGTACATCATTTCCTTTGTACAACAATCCGTCAATAGTGTTAAGGTATACAACAAATGTATGAATATAATATGTATACGTAGACATAAGGATGTTCCACGTACAAGTCGTTAGTGCCGGAGCCATTCTGTACCGGCTAGTCGTGTATACGTGACCGCCTTTACGTAGCCGCTCATGTGACCGCTAATACCCTCCTCTAGTACCTAGGTTACGTAAGCTGACTGGAGTACAGCCTTATGTCTAAATCTTACTAAATGATGAGACATAATATCACGATGAGGAGCTGCGTGGCATCATCATCATAACAGCCCATTAATGTCCTACTGCAGGGACGGGCCTCCTCCCGTGACGAAGGGATACTTGGCCACGCTAAGCAGACTGATTGGTATAGGGTTTAATTTCAAGTTTTCCTTCTTTTTAATTCGTAAAGATAATATTCACGGAAAGTCCCTTAGTCGGTTTTTACGACACCCATGGGATGAGATGGGGTAGTGACATACTGTATTCTTACTCTGTCACCACGCGGATAATCTTACTAAATGATAAGACATAGGTAACCTAATATCACGACGAGGTCGGTACGCAAAAGATTCGGGTTCGATCCCCGCATAAGTCAAGCATTTGTGTGGTTGGCTGATTTAATTTGGCCTGGAATGTTTTTACGTATCTATATCTATACTAATATATAAAGCTGAAGAGTTTGTTTGTTTGTTTGAAAGTGCTAATCTCAGAAACTACTTTTTAGAATTGATTTTAGTTTTTAATATTGGAAATCTCCTCCATTTATCGAGAAAGGCTTTAGGCTATATATAGCATCACGTATTAGTCTTGTTATACATATAACCACTACGCCAATGAGGTTGTAGGTATTTACAAAAAAAAATAGATTTATAATATTATAGCATACTAGAATATGTCCAAGCAGTGAGCGCCTAAAGCGCGGCAGAAAAACGCGTCGTCGTGTGCCAGACATATTTCTGGTACGATCGTAAAGCGCGGCACACAGAGCATGTCACACGTTTGAGTTAATATCAGAACTAAAACGTGTCTTGGAGCTCTGCATGTTATTGGGAAAAATAGTGAGATTGAAAAGCTGGATAAAACTACTAAAGTCCTCGCGATAGGTCTCGATTACTAGAGCGGGAGTAGTCTTTTTAAACGAATATAAAAAAAATGCGTGGGTCGTTTAGTGTTTTTTAAAGAATATAAAAAAAGGCGTGGGAAACCATAGTTTTCTTCCATTCACATGTCACTTAGGAGTGTGCCAAGAGACCCTGTTCGAGCCTGTTCAGACTGGTGTAACCACGTAGCCACCGAATGTCATGTATGGCTTGACGCATTTGGTACTAGGCCACGGTAGTTTGATATTAGTTTCTGTAGCATATTTCTTCTTTATCCCTAACGTTACGACTATATACTCGTATGTCTAACTAAAAACGAATGGTAATTCAACAATTAAAAAACAAAAGGCAAAAGAGACCCACACGAAAATACAGCTGCAATGGGAGAGTGGAAATTCTTCGAGGCTTCGTATCCCGTCTCGCGGGCGCCGCATATTTTTTAACCCCCCAACTGCCACCTAGGGGGTATATGGGTATATTCCACCCGGGCGGCGGGAGGGTTAATTAGTCGCGAACGCGGTCCGGCTCCACTCCATCTAACTTGTTTCCTTCTTTATTTGCCCACTTGATACAAATGTGGGGAAAGCTGACGCATCGCTACGATTGAGATGTTGGAGCCATGTAGTTTTACTTATTTTATAGTTAGAGTACATTTTCTACTGGTAAGTATTTTCTTTTTTGTTGGTATTTTATTTACTTGCTGACTCTAACGTTGCAGGGATTTACAAATGTGTAATTAACAGTAGGTATATTATGACTTATCCGTGTGGTGACGGAGTATGAATACAATATGTCACCACCCCATCTCATCCCATGGGTGTCGTAGAAACCGACTAAGGGACTATCTGTGAATATTACCTTTACATAGAAAGAAGGAAAACTTGAAATTAAACCCTATACCAATCCCTCTAGCCAGCGTTGTATTAGTAGGCCAAGTATCCCTCCGTCACGGGAAGAGGCCTATCCCTGCAGTGGGAGATTAATGGGCTGATATGATGATGATGATGATAACTAAGTTTGCTTTACAATACTCCACCATTACACGTAAATCTATGTTAATTATAATCATTTATATAGATTAAAAACTTTTATGGCGCAATAGTCATAGCATAGCTCATGGTTGCTACACAAAAGTCTCAGGTTCGATTATCGCTCAATGCTAAATCTTTATGTCATGAACATGAATATTTGCATTAATGGGTGTTTTATAAGTATGTATGTAAAATATAAAGTATAGTTCCTATGTTTATCCAATATTTAGTAGCTATAATACAAGATTTGAGACTAAATGACGTTGTGTAGTGTGTCAGGAATGTTATTTTTAAATTTTGTAAATAATTACGTACTATTTAGGTATTTAGGTACTCATCGGTTTACTCTAAAATATAAAACCTATAAATCCAACAAGTGAACAACAGTATTGTGGCCAGCTAAACTCACATATTATAATAAACATTACCGGCCTTACTCATAAGCGCCACTTAAATTTTAGTCAATTGATTAGCTTAAATTCTTGCGATTTTGCTTATAAATACCTCGCTAAACAGTGATTAAATTTACGAGGCGCTTATGAGTAAGACCGTAATCTTTCATTTCTTAATAAATTTCATTTTAATTGGGCAGTTGAAGAAAACCAAAAAAGTAAGTTAATAAGTTTGTAAGTCAGTAATTTATTTCCCTAAATAAATTCTAATAAAACAATAAAAATGTTTCACATTTAACATAAGAGACGAATGCACATTAAAATCATCATAATATCCTTACAAAACAAAACCAACCTAGAAACATCACTATTACGAACGGCGTAGCTTCGTAACAATCAAACTAAAACAGTGCTGGGCTTAAATTAAGCAAGAGTCGGCATCAAGGACGCAAGCCCCGCGGGTCACTCGGACCCCCGCGTTAATGAAGGTGAATATCTTCAAAGCGGTCGAGGAGACCCGCCCGCGGTGTCGGTGAATCTTTAAACGGGTCGCGCACGGGAGGGTTAGGCAAATGGATGCTAAAATGTATTCAAGCAGAATACACAAGTATTGAACGGTAGGTATTGTACCTACTTATGTACTTTTAAACGGACTTAAGTGAATTAATATATTAAGGTTGGTTTATGTTTAAATATAAGGGTTACGAGCTTAATAAGAGTATGTTTTGTTTTTGTTGACTTTTCGTTGCCTTATATGTACGTCTCATAGACCATAAATAAAGAGATACTTGGCCTACAGACCAGATGATTATAATAGGTTAGGTCTACCTGACTCTTTTATCGTTAAATAAGTCGCAACGGCGATACTACTAAAAAGTGTTTTTAGGCGCCATTTTGGAAATTTGGCGCCTAAAAACGAGAGAGGCGCAAATCTGTGTTGCCAAAGTCGAATTTTCAGAACTCTAAAAACTTTCTAGATAAAAGTAAGTAAGTACCTACTTAACTAAGTACCAGATAAATTATTCACCTATAATAAATACAGTAATGAAGGTAAACAAAGCAACTCATGTATAAATAAATAAGTTACAACATAAACCATAATATTTACGTAATACAAAACATCTATATTTTTCTCATTTTTTACATAATCGTAGGGTTATTGTGAGTGGCATAACGGCGGCACTGTCCGTGGTCATTCATGGCATTCGCAACGATATTACATAAGCCTTCACTTACAGACATTCATTCAATAACTTTGTTAGATAAAGTATTTTATTTTCATCGTCCATTCATTCGTGTTATAAGAATGGTTAAAACACGCGCGAGAATGAAAAGATTTATACATACGACGAGCTCTGTGGTGTGGCGCAGTGGTTATATAACATGACTGCTACGCAGAGGTCTCGGTTTCGATTCCCGCTCAATGCAAATATTTGTGTGCATGAATATGATTATTTGCATTGGTCTGCCGCCTGACTGTTCCTATGTATAATATGTATGTATTTACAAAAAAAAAAGTATATAAGTACTAATATCCGTTGTTCTGTTACCCATAACACAAGCAGGTCAAGCCTAGGCCTAGCCTTACTTTCTGAACAGATGATGCTGTGTAGAGATGTCCGTGAATATTTATACTGAGTGAACTGAGGAATCAGAAATAAGGAGATATCAGTTGTGAAATAAACTTTGTTGAACTGATAGACAAAGGGGCAGAAAGATTTTTCAGCAAGAAACCGATGGAAAAATGACCGATAGAACGGTGAATGAGTATTGAACCCCATACAATAGAAATAATTGAAACCTTATTATTATTTCAACTCTAAAAGCAATCTCAAACAAAAATAATTCAGATTCCGATCCATTTAGGAAAGGATTGTGAGGAACCTTTTGCTACAAGCAGTAGTGATGTCCGTTAAAGATTATTTGTGTTCCCTTCACTTGTTATACCGACCACCCGCTAGAATATATGTATTCTATGGTATCATTAAGTAAATTATTCTTATGCCGTTACCACGCATAATTTATATAAGTTACCATTTAAATTGAATATTTAAATTATAGCCATAATAGGTATAACAGTTCATATTCATTTATCCTTTGCAAACATAGGTAAGTACATTGGTGATTAAAATATAATAAGTTCTCCATGTTTTGCCATTATATGGACATGCAAAATATTGCTTATAAACTAATTAAGTTAGACCAATTTTTCAATTTATAATAAATAGGTACGTTACAGTTTTAGACAAATAGTATTGTTGAATGTCAACTAGCTAAATGAAAAAAATAAATAAACAGTTGACTTTAAATCCTAAGTACAACAAGAATACTAAATATCTGAACGAGATTCTCCAGTCGCGTTACCGCGACAAAGCCGTACAAAATTCAACGAAACTTTTCATTCCTTTTCCTCACATTTTCCAAAATCTTACGACCTAAATACCTACATTGTTTTCCGCCAAAATCTCTCTAACCAGAACCAATGGTTTTCAGATACCGTGTCGGTGTCCCACATTACGTTATCTTGTGGCCTATATACGTAGGTTATGTACCGTATATTACAGTGCCGTCAGCTGCGAGCATTGCACTGCCAAACGTCCCCCCCTGAGGCGTTTCCCCCCACTCCACCCCGCCGACGTCCATTCCTCAAAGCCCGTGAACCGTCACTAAAGGAACGATCCAAGGCGCTCCCGATGGATGATGACTACTGGCTAAACATTTCGGGCTCGTAAAACTTTTTAATTAATTCACAGCTCAAAGGTGGCGACTGGTTAGCGGAAATTTTGCTGGTTTACTCTCAGTAGCTGTAGGGTTGTTTGATACACTTTTTGTTTGTTTATTAGAAATTAGGTAAATTTATATTCTTATAGCAAGAGAGTTATTTGAAAGCTAACATCACTTGAATGTCTCTATGTTTTTAATAAAATAAAAAAGGTAAATATTTTAGTTGGTAGGTTGTATTTTTATTAACTTTTATTCAGAATCTTGTAACTTTTTGACCATAAGTAATAGAGTACTTTTTAAGGTATCTTTTCAAGTTCTCCCACAGAAATTTCAATCAAAATTGAGGCATTTAGTTTTAAGTTTGAAAATTTTCAATCTCCTATTTTCTGGTTATACAAGCTGTTTCTTATATGTTTTAAAGACAAAATGACCGTCGCGTGTCAGTGATCAGAGTGAAATCGAATCAAATTACAAAAGGTAATAGACACACATAAACTATAGATACCTATTTCTATTACATGTTTTGTCGAGCTAAGAGGCTTTAGGCGGCGCGTCTCAAAACAAAGCGAACACAAGACAAAGGAGTACACAGTACACAAGGTACAGAGAACAAACACAGTTGTGTATCGGTCAGGCAGGACATTGGGTACGCCGATGCCGCCGCGTCCGCGTTCTAATTAAAACACCCCTCGCGACCCACCCTCGTGCCACCCCTAGCCGATGCTCGTCAAAGATTATTCGTGAAATTTCTGTGAGGTAGAAATTGGATTTTATTTTTGACTAGCTGAACTGTGCCCACTTCGTTGGGCGGCGAAAAAAACGCGTCCCTTTTTTAAACATATTTCATTACTGCTCCACTCCTATTAGTCATAGCGTGATACTATATAGCCTAGACATAGACACTCCCCGATAAATGGACTGTGCAAAACAGAAAGAATTTTTAAAATCATTAGATCCAGAGACTACCCCCTACAACGTCACAAACACACAAACACAAAAACTTTACCTCTTTATAATATAAGTATAGAAATTCTGTGGTAATTACGCGTATGCAAAGTATAGGATTTTTTTATAACAAAATAATACTCTTGAACTACTAGTAATTGATCTATAAAGTTTAGGTTTTCTTTTTAGGATAATGAGAAAAAGGCGCGGGCGGTCAAAGGCACCTGAAGGCTTTTACATAGAGGACGCAAGTTGAAATCCTGTCACAATGAATGTTCCAATTATTTCCATTGTTTTTCTATATATTTCTAACAATTTAATTAACTGTTACTGATCGTTGCCTTTCTGTCCTAAAAGGGGATCATAATAAAGATTGCAAATATTATCTATGCGACAATAAAAAAGGAAAACTTGTATTAAAAAAACTAATTATGTATACAATTATATATAACAGCCGATTAATGTCCCACTGCAGAGATGGACCTCCTCCTGTGACGGAGGGACACTTGGCATACTAATTCCACGCAGGCTAGGCAGATTGGTATAGGGTTTATATGCAAGTTTTTCTTCTTTTTATTTCGTAAAGATAATATTCACGGATAGTCCCTTAGTCGGTTTTTACGACACCCGTGGGTAGAGATGGGGTGGTGACATATTGTATTCTTACCCCGTCACCACACGGACATTATATTGTATGTTAATCCATTGTCTAGTAATCATAGCACAAGCTCTAAAAGGCGTTATATTATGAGAAATATTATATTATATTATTAGCCTATCTGCCAAATAATCTATGCGAACGCGACCGCCTACTGCGATGTAAAAAAGAGCATCCACGCACAGCGCGAGTAAGATTGCCTCGTAAAAACTCTTCCATACATCTCTACACTACGTATCTACCCACGTATTTACAGCTCAAAGGGCACTCTTCGACCCTCCCAATTAACCGTTAATCACGTCTCTTGGACGACGACACGTGCGAATCAAATACTTAGTTATCATTTTCATTATAGCGTGGTGTGGAATTTTCTTGTTTTGTAGAGAAAATTCTGTAGTTAATACATAATAATGTATGGGTACATAAAATGCCTTGTTCTCTTTGTTACGCGGAAGTTTGTTGCCACTGTGGCTAAGCAGATGTACTAGGTCGCAGGTTCGAATTCCGCATAAGATAATTATTTATGTGACTAGCTTTTGCCCGCGGCTTCGCTCGCGTAAAATTCGGGGTAGCACTGTTCCCCTTTCCTGGACACAGAAGAAGATAAAAAGTAGCCTATGTTAATCTCCATCTTAATTTATTTAATGATATTGTTCTTTGTGTACGTTAAATCTATGTTTGTAAAAGTCCTTGCGACACAAAGCTTGATCCTGGGTGCAAGAATAGTCTCTAAAAAATAGAAATACCTACCAATAAATTAGTGATAAGAAACGCTAAAGTGATAAGAATATTAAAAAGAAAGACAAAGGTATAAATCAGTAGTAGTCGCAGTGAGTCGTCACTGTCGACCCGGGCGACAATGACGCGACGTGTACGGTTTATCTAATGCATGGCTTGATTGAAGCCTCATAATAATATTATAATATCTTACCACTACATTCCTACGCATGTGGATTAAGGGATAAACGGGCCTTTCTATAACTTGGGAAGCCTTTTTGTGGCATTTTTTTACTTGGTCAACCTTTGCCCCAGTGTTTTATACCCGGTTAGGTGTGTCGGAGTTTATATTTATTAATTATTTACAATTTATATTGATATTGTTCTTTGTATACGTTAAATCTAAGTTTGTAATAGTCCTTGCAACACAGAGTTTGATCCTGGTTGCAAGAATAGTGATAAGAAAAGCTACAGTGATAGAAATATCAAAAGGAAAGACAAAAGTATAATGGCTAACGCAGACCTGGACGGCATGGCAAGGGATTTTAATTTTTACTAATGGAAATTCAACCGTACTGTTACAGAAATTTGACATAAATTGCTATGCTTTAAAATGATGCCGCGGCATTGAAAGGGATTTTTCAATTGAATTTCCATTAGTAAAAATTAAAATCCCTTGCCATGCCGTCCAGGTCTGCGTTAGCCATAAGTCTTCCTGTCCGTAAGGGTCAACCAAGGTAAGAATTTGTAATCTGTGAACCGCTTCAAATTTTCACACGAAAAAAGAACAAAAATGACCTGTGCGAGGATCGAACCCGCATTTTGTGCGTAGCTATCATTTGTTGTACACTACAGACCATACGGGGACCATACCATAGCGGTACTAACCCGTCAAAACCTTATTAAGAATACCTATGGGATACTTGGCCTACTAATACCACGTTGGCCAGACATATTGTAGTCCCTTAGTCGGTATTTATGACACCCATGGGATGAGATGCGGTGGTGAAGTTTTTTATTCTTACTCCGTCACCACACGGAGAATGTACTAATAATAATCATTATCTCCATCAACCATTATCACTGTGTCATAATAAAAACGGTAATAAAAACTTATCATTATCAAATTTTAATCTCTCTACTAAAAACCCAAAACTAATCCGGACAAATGCTTACACTATCCTAAAAAGCCTTAGCAGCATATTTATTTAGTACTATTTACGCAGATGCGGGGCGTGCCCAACTGGCGCCCAAACGTGGGGCCGCGTCGAAAAACGTATATTTTTGCTCGCCAAGATCTTTGTAACGTCGCGACATTTGGGAAAATGGATGAGGGGTGTTTACGTGCACTCGAAACATCCCTAGAGGTGATCCCTTGTAAAAAGTAGTGATCGATACGATAGTATATGTATCGACGACCTTTGTGGAGTAGTTGTTATATTACATGGCCTCTGCGTAGCAGTCTCGGGTTCGATAGCAAATTAAAAAAACATTAGATCAATGTAGATCTTTGTGTGAATGGACATGATTGTTTGTATTGCTCTGGGTGTTTTCTATGTATGATTATGTATGTATAACAATCTTGCATTTGATTCGAATCCATGACTTTAAAAAAAAAAATATTCCTCACACTTTCACACAACGCCATCTAGTCCCAAAGTAAGCAAAGCTTTTACTATGGGTACTAGACAACGGATAAACATACTTAAATACTTTTTTTTCTAAATACATATTATACATGGAAAACACCCAGACCAATGCAAACAATCATGTTTATGCAACCAAAGATTTGCATTGAGCGGGAATCGAACCCGAGACCTCTGCGTAGCACTCATGTTAAATAACCACTACGCCACAGAGGTCGTATTTACAAAGAAAAAGGATTTTTGATGAGTAAGAAATATAAAACAAAGACGCTATCGCTATCTGTCCGTCGCTATACTCGCTATATATGCTTAAATGTTTAAAACAACGCAACGTATTTTAGACAGTTTTTTTAATAGATAGAGTGATTAAAGAGGAAGGTTTATATTTATAATACATGCATAGTTGTAGTTTAAGCATAGCACCCGTGCAAAGCCGGGGCGAGCGCTAGTATTATGTATGTGTTATACAGTTTTCGGCGACACGGTGGCCCCGAGGGCGCGTCAATTTGGCCTTCGTCTCGTCAGCTCTAAATTATCCCGTTTTTCTGTTTTGTTTTAAAAAGACAACTCCCGCACTAGGGATCATGCCCTGTGTCGCGGGGACTTTTACAAACATAAATTAACGGACACATAGAACACCCAGACTCAGGACAATAATTTGTGGATCTCACAAATTATTGTCTTGCGTGGGGATCGAACCCACAACCTCATGCGCGGCAGCCGCTGGCTCTACCGGCGCGCCACCGAGGTCGTCAATCCCGACATCTTTAAATGGAATTTCGCGGGTCTCGCGACCCAAAAGTCCCTGCACGTTTCTCTAAAGGTTTTAGAGGTGGATAGAGGGTGGATGGGGGGTGTATTTTCAAGCCGTGCTACGTTCGGTCCCCCGTCGTCGGTCGCACACGCGATGCCACCTGACTCAGGCCATTTACGAACTTATGTAGTAAATGAATGTGGCGAAAATACGTTCAGCTTACTCTTTATATACTTTACGTGGAATATCGGTATATACTCGTATATATGTAGGTATAGAGACTCCATTGATTGATATTATCAAGGTATACAACGCTTTAGAAACACGATTTTTAAATATAAATGAAATTATTAAAATTTTATTTAATGAAGAGTAAGACTACATAGTACATACCTTCTCATCTCTTCGAATAAAAAATAAAATAAAATATTTTTTTTCCAAATTAGCATACGTATTAGTTATATCCATGGCTCCACACTAGGCAATCCTGTCTTGTGGGTGCCATCAGAATGTCTACTGAGTAAGCAAAGCTTTTGTTTGTTACTAAAAAAGGCCTGTCCCTAGCAATTATATTTTGGTTTGATAATGATTTACTCAGTTTTCTCCTGGTGAGATATTTTTTTAAGATAGATTACTTATAAACCGATGTCATATTTTTAGAAAAAACTACTTAATATACCTACATAATAAAATATTGTAGCTGCTGTATCACATTCTTCGTTTAATTCAGCAACTATTTTGGAAGGTTGTTTCGTTGAATTCTTTTGAAGAAATGTAAAAGCGGGCATCGCCGCGGGGCGCATTCTAGGTATATAATTAAGTTAACGCACCCGTCGTCGGCTAGCACGAACAGTCTCCTCCCTCCGGCGGTAGTCAACGTCCCGACATGCACACACCACCTTAATGACTTATCCACGACGTTGGACCAAACTCCACAAACGTTGGCCAATACTGCTAAATCGAAAACGTCCTCTCTTAATCCGCGTTACTACGTACTAGCGATAGCTCACAAAACAGTCGGATTATCAGGTTCGACCAACACGCCAACAAGCGAGTGTAATCACCACCGCCGGTGACCGCTCGCGCGTAAATTACGTAGCATGACCATTTTATGTTGAACCATGTTATAGAAGCTTGGATAGAGAGTTTAAATGTGACATCAAAGGTCTGTTTATGTTAGCCGCTCTGTGTAACCTACGCGTCCTTCGCTAATGCCCGCTTAGGTAGCCCCCGAGCGCGCTCGCAAACACAATCGTGGCCTTTTATAGACCCCTGCTAGATAGGGCTGCCTTCAAATTGTTACTGATTGATTGGGTGATCACGTCTCTAGAAACCCTCGTAAGACGTTTTGAGATTCTATTTTGAAGTTACGAAACGTAGTCGGCTTTTCATTGAAAGTAATATAGGTATATATCTCACACTTTCACACATTGCCATTTAGTCCCAAATTAAACCGCTTTTACTATGACTTTTAGACAATGCAAAACATACTAACATAATTTAAATAGATTTTTTTTTAAAGCATACATTTCATGCATAGAAAACACACAAATGTTTGATTTGAGCGGGGATGGGGATTGAGAAAATGCGACCTCTAGATAGCAAATAAGTGCTCAGATTACTACGCCGTAGGATTTTGTTTCATAAAGCTTGGTGATGTAGAAATTGGTATAGGTATGCGGCTGCCGTCGCGTCTATGGGACCGCGGTATGTAATACTGGAAGGTATTAGTAGTATAATAGGACTTGGCTGTACTGTATAGCTCTCTTCACGAATACCTATTTAAAGTGATAAATTCAATAGTTAAAGGAAAGTGCCCCAAAATAGAGTGATCTAGGAATCTAGGTCAAGCTAAGTGGTTTAATTTGGTTCGAATAAAATAACTGTATTTATTCCTAATTTGTTTTCTAACTGCCTCAGAGGCAAACCCACGTAAGATGATTCCGAGTGCTAAAGGTATGGTCCTGATTTTGGTTGCATTTTGAGTATAAGGGGAAGGGTGATTCTCAGAATAGGTCAATTCATACACAGTTTTGTATGAAAATGTACATAGCTTGATCAGTTTCAAGTTATTTCAAAATGACTGAAAGTTTTGTAATTTCTGATAATAAACATCTGCCTAGTAAATGCATAGCAAGATTATCATTGTTCGCTGGAATTAGTAATATAAAATTTGTTCGCAAAATTATCGGTAATTTGGCTGGATGTTCCCATCTGGGTCGATTGCAATGTACTAGCTGTGGATCGTGGCCCCGGGCATTATCTTGCGACAAAACGCCACCGGGCTCGCTGCGTTCCCGCCAAATCCAATATCCGCACGCGTAATAACAATCGCGACCGTCTATCGGCCGCGCGTAAATTATGCACGCCTAGACAAACTTCCAAATACCATCAAGACAAATGAATTTAAACTTTATGTGCTGGAAATAAGCGTCAAAACAAAAGCTTGAATAACTTTGTCCGCGAACGGTCGCCGACGACGGCGTCGTGCTAATGGCTACGCGACCCTCCCCCTCCGCCCCGCAACACCCCTCCGTCACAAGCAAAGCACACGTTCAGAAATAAGGGAAAAGCTTTGTGCCTAATTGTGTATAGAGATAGTTGAATACAAATCGTAATGAATAATTTATGAAGTTGATACGTTTATTTTGGTAGACCGCGATGTTTGTCGAGGTTTTAGGTTATATTAGAACAGAAAACATTATGCTTGGTAACATATTAATTAGTTAATTTTGTATAAGTACTTGTGAATGTGTTTGGAATGAGAGATGAGTCAGAATCTCTGAGTGGTATCGGAGTAGATAGGATGGTGTCCCTACGTCGCCTCATCAGGTGTCGATTAAAAACAAGTTACTTACAAGTTATTTTATTTAACCGAGCGAGCGACGTAAAACTCCACAGAAAAACCATAGTAAACAGTTAATTGTTTATTGACAATTGTTTATGTTTCTTTGTTTCAGTTAAACTGATGTTTGCTTAAGTCCCTGAGACACAAGACACGTTTTCACTTTACATTTAATTGACCAAGTCTCCCTTGATTAGGTCTAATTTCAATTACTGCCATTAGGTTAATTTGACTAAGGATTACAGCTAATAATGTAAATTTGCAGAAAAATACAAATAAGTTTATCTAGATTGTAACCATAAGGTAGGGATTTGGTGATTAGCGGGACTTAACTGCCTCGACCCCATTAGTGATAAGGTAGCATTAAGCGATGGATGTTCCAGGAAATTTTGTAGAGTTCTCCTTAGAGCGGTTAACTGTAATACCAGATACATAAAGGACATAGCTGAAATGAAAACCGGATGGTTTTAGTTGATTCGTATCTGACATGTCTATGAAATAAACAACCCTCATTGTCGTGAAGTATAATATTCAGGTTTTAAGTACTTTAAGTAGGCTTAATCTTCTGAACTATTTAAAAACTATGTCTCAAAGAGAGACAAAAATCTGTTCAAGAAGTTATAATATTACAGTAGAATGAAACTAAAACGTAGTTTTCATGCCATTTAATCCGGAGTAAACTAATTCGACCAATGATTTTAATGTACAAGAGTTCGAGGTGGCTTTTTGCGCTATTGGTAAATGTTTATCTCTGCTGTAAATTATATAAAAATCGAGCTTCGAGGAGAATTCAACCGTGCTATCGTCCGTATTGTAATGGATGCCCTCAATGGACAAAAAGCTTTAGCTGTGTCAAGGCTGACAGTTAAAGCGCTCGCTCGCTTCGGGACGAGATGGGGTATTGACAACATGTGTTTTTAATCTGTCACCATACGCGTATACGACATAAATTCACGGCTTATTCCCTTGGGGGTAAGCAGAGACTAGTGAGCGGCAAGTACAGATATAATTTGCTTCGTCTTCATACATGCCCATCGATTCCGATTGCTACGCCTTTTTAAAAGATGTCACCTATTCAGGCCCTATAAGTCTACTCAACCGATTTTACCTAATACTTTCGCGCTATAAATTTAGTAACCCATACAGTATATTACTATTTCAATCTTTCCAATGCCAAAAAAAATAAACACAGTAATGAATTACAATTCAATTTGCTCATGTTAAGAACATATTTTCACATACAAAGACCCGGTCCTTGCACGCGCTCCAATTCCCGCGCGGCACGGGGCATGGTCGGCCGTTGCGCGGGAAAACACATCACACGCGGCGGCCATTCGAACGCCATATTTGTAGCTTTCTTACTATTTCCTTTATGTTTGTATTTTTTTAAATTGAATAATGCATACTGGGTAGAATACCGTTCAACCTGGGCTTTTACCGCTTGTAGGTCTTACATACCTCCCTATTTAAACCAGTTTCATATCGGGAATTTAACTGGTGATATTTGTTAGTTTTATCAGAACATGGTATCATTATTGTAATATTGTATCTATGATTTCCTTGTAGTGATGAAGTCAGAATCATCTCATATCATTAGTGACGTAAAAGTCAGTAAAGGGAAAGTTCGCAGATATTTTCTCAATGAAACAGTAACACAAGGAGAACAACAAAGACCTTGGGATTCGCAACCACGAACCTCGCGCCCGGTAGCACACATAACTGCTTCACAATCGAGGCAGTTAAAGTTAAGTTTAATAACTTGATTACAAAGTAACTTATAACAGAAAATATTTGTCAAACCACTAATGTCACAGATGACTTGAGCAATAAGCTTTGAGCAAAAAGTGGAGAAAACCCCAGGTTCTTTCAAACTTAATAATTATAGAAAACTGTATATTATGTAATTAAATATATTTTAAAATAGAAGTCAGACAAGTCACTACTCCCATCCCAAGGTTTCTCTCACAAACATCTGAAGAAATAGATCGTACAAAAAACTTATCTCAGCAAGTTTATGTCACAGGGGGAAAGTGCGAATATTTTATTTAGACAGGATAGGCTCTCACAAGAATACCAAGGTCCCTTTTGTTCTACGACACGAAAATCAATAAACTAACTTGTGGTTAGGCAGCTATTATCGTCGTTTATGCACGACTTAATCAATCTGTAGGGATGGTTTCCGATTTGCTTTGTGATTTCCGATTTCGGAATAGAATATTCTCGTGCCTTGGCGGTGGCAACAGCTTAAGATTACCGGAAGGGCTATAGTTTCCATTGATGTTGTCTGATGAATAAATTTATCAAGAATTCATAAGCTGGAAACATTCATTAATCTAAATTATAGTATTGAAAATATATATTGTAGAAGTGCTTAACTGGTTTTACAGGTCATTTATTCTTACAGGCGCTTAATTCGAATCGCTCTGGAGATAAAGATTAGCCATATACAGGTAATTAACTTTGGTATAACCCTAGTAAATCTAGATGGTGACCTTTACTATAGAGGCACACGTATCGATTGACTCATTTAATTAACCTACGTATTCGATACCGGAGCTTAGATATCTCACTTGATTTACATTTGAAAGTTCCATTCATTATTTTGCTTGCAGTTGTGGGAGGTGGGTTATATTGGCTGTGGTCTCCAGATGATAGATAAATAAATAATCCTCACACATTGACACATCGCCACCTAGTCCCAAACTAAGCAAAGCTTGTATTATGGGTACTAGACAAAGGATAAATATAATTTTAATACTTTTTATTACCTACATATTATATAGAAAACACTCAGAGCAATGCAAATAATCATGTTCATACACACAAAGATTTGCATTGAGCAGAAATCGAACCCGAGACCTCTGCGTAGCAGCCATGTAATATACCGACTCCGCCACAAAGCTCGTCATGATTTCAGTCAAATTCAGTCTTTAGTCAGATATTTTAGTGAAATGACGATCGTTATGATTCTTTGATTCGGCTTAAATAAATGGTTCAATTTCGAGAAGTCTCGGATGGCCTAACGGTCAAATAATAAGCCCGAGGCGCCTATTCAGGGATCGCAGGTTAAAAAGTTTCTCAAGCTTACATTTTTTCCTTTGTTTTCCGATATATTTATTCGGTGATTCATTGGCTTTGATGTATTTTTCACCGCAGTAATCAGTATAATGACAAACTAACTGCTATTAGTTTTTCTCTACATACACGCAGACTCAGAAATACTCTTCAAAAAATAATTCATGAACCATTTTCAAAGTGTATTAGTAACACGAGCTTACCCGTATCCACCTGCGCATATTTTTACAGCTCATCATCAACGCTTGGAGTCGTCGAGTCGTTGGAGTGAACCGGGGTGAGGGCGGTCGCTCAGTCGTCCAGAGCCCGCATCTACCCGACCTAACTCACATGACTAGTACACGCGCTATTTTGATAGGGCTGCCACGCATTTTGGTGGGGTTATTTTATGTTCAAATATTTATTGTAATACATATATTCAATACTACGTTTCAGTCAGAACACTAATTACATACGTAGGCCATTAGACTAACAAATTAAAGTGAGAGGCAGACCACGTTTGCCGCATGCCAGCAGGTATATTTTGAGCAGCAGGAAGCTGAAGCGAGGACGGTTTATAAGGAGATGGCTAAATGGCTTCAAAAGTAATTGGCCGACAAAAACCATGGATCGAAAAAAATAGAAATTCGAATCAGAATAGGCTATCAATAATATTACAGTAAGAGGACATTGATAATATGATTGGTTTTTAACCTTTAATTAGGCGCGCGGGGTCTTTTCGACCCCAAGCGATCTTCATTTGGAATTATTTTGTTTGCTATTTACACTAGCGAGCCAAACGTTCTGCTAGCTTCCTAACTCATTCACCCCTCCTTCCTAACTAGCGCTTGGGCAGCTGAAGTGGTTAGTCGCGCCGTACGGAGGTGCCTGGGGTCGCCGCGACCCCGCGCGACTAATAGTGTAGTTCAATTTTATGTAAGTATATATTTTTAAATTTTTAGTTTTTACACTTATTTAGTTTATTTTGATATTTTAGACACTTTAATGTTATTATATGGTTCTAATACTAGTTAATTGACAAAGATACACAGTTGTACTTATGTAAATGTACTCACTGCTATGAGTTTATGTTTTTTTTCATTTGATGAGCGGAAGTTATATTACATTGTTGTTTCACGGTTACTGTAAGGTAGTTTAATGTTTTTTTATTTTAATTGTGTTGTACGATGACAATTGTCTAATCTGGTATTATTTTTCGTAGAAACCGTTCAACATGGCTAGAAATAGGCTCATACTAACTAAGCGAAATACTGCAAGAAGAATCTTATCTGAACAAGAGGTTCCAGGCCCTTCATCATCTAGCAATGATGTAACAACAAGAAAACTAGGAAGATTTTACATCTGTCCACAAAATGGTGACAGAAAAACAACCTTTGTTGTTTTTCTGTCACTATTTCGAGGACAGATGTAGCCTCTTCCTTTTTTTATTGATAAAATTTATGTTCCTAAAAAAAAACAAAAATTGATTGTTTTCAGTATTACAGTTACGTTTTTCTTGAGTTTTCTAATTTTGTTATAGTTTATAAGTAAATAAAGAATAATAAAAGTTGATGATTATACATAAATACTTTTTATTTAATGTCATTCACTTTGGGGTAACTGCAGACCCCGCGCGACTAACGACGTAAGTATTTTGGCGCGCCTAATTAAAGGTTAAAGAAAGACAGACAACAATGAGGAAGCGAGAAAGTGAGATTATAATTTATTGATGATTTTGAAATTGTATATTATAATGTTAACAATAAGTGCTATATTTTGTTGCACTGCAATGACTTTTTATCGAAGTGCAATGTTTCCGTCACCGGTGTCACTTAGTAAGACATGATGAAACATACAATGTCAAATAGAAGTAAGTAGGGATTTAATCTTTTATAATTTCAACCTTATGATGAACGCCATAAGATACATTTTAATGTGATAATTTTCAAAACTTACGCTAAAATTATTCAGCTATTTTCGGTAATCGGATGTACTTTTCTTACTCATTGATTTGCTGTCTTTCTTTAAAAGCCAATCACATTATCAATGTCCCCCTAATGTACCTATGTACAGCGTAATCATCGATCATGCTTCACAAACATCAATTTAGCGAACACAAACAATATTCAAGTTCTGAAGAATAATATGAACCTATATCGTACAAAATTAGCACATTTAATTTCAGGGATAAACTTACAGAGAAATACGGCAAAAACATTCTACTTATCTGTTAAATAATATCTTTTTTTCTAATTATCTGTTAGAACTGCTAAGTTGTGAGAAGCATGGCTCGGTAATACTCCTCAAAGAAATGGGCTACTATAGAGTTTTCTTCTTCTCTAGTAAAAATTACGTTTTCTTAGTATTTTTCCCATATACCACATTTTATATAATAAAAATATATGATAACGGAATAACATTAAGCAACTCAGTTAGTGACAGCCCTGTGTCCGCGGGGGTGGCGGGAGGACGGGGCGCCTTGACAGCGCAGTGCCGTTAATTCCTGAGCGCTGCCGCGGCCGATTGACAACGCGCTCGGAATTTATCGACGCGCACACTCGCCGACGCTGCCCCTTAGTGATGTGGTACTACATGTATTGAGAATACGTTATCGACGTTTGCTTTAATTTATTTTATTTTAGTTGTAGGATTATTTATTTTGTCTAACTTGTTCTAAAAAGACATACATAGAAACTCATAGATCTCCCTTGAGCATTAGGCAAAGACCTGAGCGGCTAGAGCTACGAGCTTCGCAAAGCTGCTTTTGTTGGTATACATTTATACAAATATGCCTTAAGTTAATCTCCTATCATCTATTCTCTCAATGTGTCGCCTAGTTTTCCTTCATTTGTTTTTGTAGACATGGCATTTGCTAAATTCCCATAATAGGCTTTTATAAAAGTTATGAGGAGATAAATTATGATAATCCACTTCTTATTTCGTGACCACAAAGATAGTAGAAATAATAGTAAGTAAGTGTTGGTTGATACTACTTCATACCACGTGTATCTGCATACTATTTAAAAACGTTAATTCTAACAAAACATCGACATACAAGTAATCACAAGCCTATTCCGCGTCTCTGTGTTCAACCGTGGTACATATACTCTATGTACCTGCTGGTATATAAGGGCAGACGCCTTTTAGGTCTAACCACGCGACGCCAGAGCCCCCTGTCTGCTCGACGACAACCAATTGAAATGCCAATGTTTTGGATAACATCTAATTATATAATGAATGTAAGGATATTTTGTACAATTTGTTAATATTTGTTGTGAGTTGGAATGGTCACCAGCCTATCATAGCGCAAAAGCCGTCTTTAGGAAACCCTTTTTAAATATTTCCTTTGAGTGAAAGAAGTAAAACTTGGCACATAACTGTTCAAAGTGGGCAGAAAATGTTGAAGGACTCTTTCAGACAAGAAAAAATTGTTTTTGTTTGATATCGCGTTCTAAGGCATCACAATTAAAAAAATATATTTAAAGTGCCATGGTTGTAAGCTGACTCAGATAGATAGTTTAAAAGCTTTGAAATAAAATACAATCGAATAGAGAACTTCCTTTTGGCTAATAATATTGATCTGAAATAATGCATGATGAGTTCGGTTTGTCCTGCCCTCAGACAGAACACATCCAAGTCACATACAATCCCTGACAAGTCATTTAAAGATCCAGGTTGTATGTATTTCGTATCTATGTGACGTACTAAGATAGTGCAACATGCGAGAGCTTACGGGAATTTGAGTATCTAGGTCACTTATGTGCTACTAGCTTCTACTCGTAACTTCAAGCTATTACCGGGACGCATGGACTTCATGTACCCTATTATGTTTTACTTTTTTATTAAAAATGAGGAATTAGTTACTCTTGGAATAGTTCCGTGGGGCGTAGGAAATTTGAAAAGTCGATTTATCGGACACGATCGACGTCTCAGCCAAGAAAATCATTTGTGGATCACACAAATTATTCGGTATCTACTGCACGGGATTTGAAATCGCCCAACATATCACTGGCAGGATCCAGGATATTAATCAGGATGGCAAAGAACCAAAAACGACCATGCTTCTACAATACTGTGGTTCTCCTACGGAACTGTTCATTTCGATCACGCAAGAAATCATAAGTATAAATACTTAGATAAATGAAACAGCTATATATAGATAAACTCTTTCTCAACTAACTTCTTAAACATGTACAAGCGTCATTAATTCATTAGACCGTGGTGTCCAAATAATCAGAGCGGTGTTACGTATAGCGAGTGTTTTGTCCTCAACTTTGACGGAGTTTGGTGTTACCTAACTAAACTAATTAGCTGAAGGTTCGTTACACGTTATATGTTCTTTGTAATGAGGTGTGGCTGCAGTGACAGCGATAACGCTTGTGTCTAAAAAATGGACCGAAAGAATGTAAAATATTTACCCGAATCAATTCATCGGGTGGAAAATAATTAGTATTTTAATTTGGTTGGTACTTTCGTTTTTGATTAGTGTATTAATAAATGAATATATGGTAAAATCGGTTTTCGACTCACTGCATCAATTGCGTATACAGCATCGTATTTGTAGAGAGAGGGAGAGGAAAACAATGGGTTTCTGATGATTTTATCAATGTGGCGAGTTGAATTTTTTAAAGGCAATACAGGATACAATCTGGATAGCATGTTGCTTTTTTCAATGAAGATGTGTATCCGTCTTACTACAATCATTTGTTGATAGCACATTTAACTCTCCTGAGTAAAATTTAAACCTAGTGCACGGCAACCGTACATCGCGGCTGCTATTGAGCCATTCATTATCATGAGCCGTATTCTGAGCTCAATAGCTATTCTTTCATAAAGAAAATCTCTGTATAAATTTAAAACGCTTACAATGAGACCCTACCTGAAAACGTGACGAGATCTTACAAAAGGCAAGACGGACACGAGTTGTAAGGCGAGCCGTACGTCATTCCCCTTTCACCCCGCGACTGTCCGCGGGGGCAACACCCTAACGCAAAGGGTTTCACATGAATAAACGTTATCAATAAAATTAACGATTTGTATTCGTCTTCTAAAGGATGATATCACGTTTTGATCTTTTAAATAATAATATATACCACCTTCCTCATAAACGCTTCTTAAATTTAATCAGTGTTAAGCGAGATTTTTCTGTCGTCGTCGATGTAAGACCGTAAAGAATTTAAGCTAAAATTGACTAAAATTTAAGAGGCGTTTATTAGTAAGACCAATATTATTTAGCTTAAAAATCACTTTAAAACCACAATTATTTCGATGCTACTTTAGTTTCTGATGCCTTATTAGCAACAATTTTATCTTAGCATTTTAATGGATCTTTTGTGCCAGTCGCATTGACTATGCCGCTTTCTAGCTCTCTCTATGGTTTTCATGAACCGCATGTTTTTTTTATATAGGACACGGAAAATTTCACTACCAAATCTAATTGGGAAGCACAAATACTGTTCTTTCTGGACTGTATGCGTACTTAGGTATACTTCAAGCAACGGTTTGCGTTTCATTAAATGGCGTCACTCCGCCGCCATCACTTTCCCGGCCTGGCCAAACTTGTGCGCAGGATGTACACCAGCTGATCTCCGAACACGATATGCAAGGGCAAACTGTAAGGCTTTTCGTTCGGTGGTCGCTGCCCAACCGAGTTTAAAGGAGTACTTAAACCTGGTTCCATACCATCTACGGTTTAGCGAGGTATTAGTAGGTTAAGTTTCCTTCTATCCCATTGCAGCATTGGCGGGAGAAGTCCTAAATAGATAATTTCACCCTTATATTTTTCATAATTGTTTTACCCTCAGATGGTACATTAAAGTGTCTATAGTTAGTTACAATTAATAATTTTGAAGAAATTACAGTCCGCGTTTCATACTAAGGCGCTGACTCCACGAGCGATAGAATCGCGACGAGTCTGAACAAAAATCGCCGCGATAACATCGCCGTGTGGAGACACCTTCATACAGAGTATATAGAAATACATGGCACGACGATTATATCGCCGCGATTTTATCGCTCGTGGAGTCAGCGCCTTAGTTTTCGTTTGTTACTTATAATAAGATAAGATAAGATCTTTATTTTGTCAAAACATAGTAATAGTAAGAGGGATTTACACGAAACGCTCTTTTAAACTCTAAACCCAAATCAAAACGTCCGCAACAGACCCCAAGGTCCGCAACGCAAGTAAATGTGTCTTTGGGAAACTGTTTGACTCAGAATTAGCCGTGGATTGCTAGAAATAACTATTATTCCTAACTTACAAAAAACTATTGATACTCTAATTTTTAATAAAATAACTACGAAAACCGGAAAAAAGTATGTTTGTAAAATACCTATGTATAAAAAACTAGTGCAAGACAGTGCTGAAAATATTTTTAGTAAAAAAAAATATCAATTATCAGTATTCTTATTTTTAATAAAATAAAGGTCAAGCAAATAAACTATCATTTGAAATAGGTAACAACCAAAGGCCAAAGTTATTTATTGTACAGGCACAAAGGATCCAAAAAACGACAGATTAAACATACAAGAAATTACTTATACAGTATACTATCTACACAATATGGCCGAAAACTTGATCTTCGTGAAATTGTCGCGTGGGTTAACACGCCTACGCTTGCGATATACGCCCGAGTGCGCTCTGGATCAACTATGACCTATCTAGTGGCTCTGACTTCGTGTGTAGGTAGCCCTTTAATAAATAATGCATCATTTGTATTCAGATTTATCTCGGTATGTATAAGGGAAGTTTGTATAGTAACCGCGTGCGTGATTTCAGTTTGACTAAATAGAGTAGTAGGTAGTAAACTTGAAAAAGTGACCAACCACGCCATCTGCCCCTGTAATGGGACGTTATTAGACTGATATGATGAAGTAAAGTATTTAAAAGTGCAAGTGTGTTTAATTAATAATTCAATTATGAAATTGTGTGGGAGGATCTTTCTTTATTTCTTGTAAACTCTCGCACTTTGGCGTGCTATGAATTTTATTTGACGGATACAAAAACAGGGCCAAGACAATCATTTAGTAGTAATTATTGGGTAAACTTTAAACCCGCGATCTCGTACAATAGGTGCAAACACACAGTATATGCTAGCTGCTTATGCTGAAAGCAGGCAAAGAATAGCTAAAGTAAATTTTTCTATATTCCCTTAATCCCCTTTTATGTCACGCCACGAAATAAAAACAGTGTTAATTTTTTTACTGCAGAAGGTCTGTCGTACAGTGGGACAATGGGACTTTATGATGTCCCTGTTCAGGTACCTATTTTAATTAATAATCACGTTCATTAATATCCATTGATAAATCTCAATTAAATTCGTTAACACGTTTTTATTAAACACTCCAAATTTCTTTCGACAAATTAATCACAAAATCTCGAGACGACAAATCATTTTGAACACGCGATAATAAAAATGTTCAGGGAAACAGCAATTAATTTAATTAATTCTGAACGCATCTAAAGTTAGACGAAGCTAACAGACAGGGAAGCGACGTCCAGACCCCGGTAATAAACAGACAAAGGTACTTATATACTCGTACCTACCTACGTTTCCTGTTCTTGCCAACTTTGACCTACTTGCGCGGTACAACGAACCGATATTACGGCCCATATTTACCTCTCCCAACTTTAATTTGTTAAAAAACAACGCTTCGTGACAACGAGCGAGAACTCGCGACTCGATAATGAGGGAAACGTTGAATTTTCACCCCTCCCCTACAATTTACATTAACGATTCCACGGAAAAAAAGTCCCTAAAAGACAAGTAGAATATAAAGGCGTCGAGCAATCCCTTTCATCTTGCATCTTCCGCCGACAACACAAACAACCTCTGAGGAAAAACTCCCTGAATAATAATTAGGGTTGAAGATTAGTCCGAACGGCGAATCGGGCTGGCTGTCTATTAATTACGGTGCCCAAGGCGGACGCGGGTATATAGGCTCGAATTTCCGGGCATATACCTAACGTAGATACGTGGGTAACGCGGCGTCTCGCGAGCCACCCTCTCGCCCCCCTCCCGCCGTCCTTGTCCTCCCCCCCGGTCTAATTGACGGCGCGCCGGACGCCGGCGTCGCCCGCGGGGAATCCGTTCCGCCTTCCGGACTCCGTGCTCTGCCTCCGATTTACAACATCAGCCGATAATCTTTTCTTGATGACGCAACTATACAGATAGAACAGAGCACAATTCTTTCTTTATCGCTTCCTTGAGGAAATCAACAATACTTGGTGAACTCCCGAGGTGGTGGCCTAGATTTCTTGTTGTTCGCAAATGTCTATTAAATTAGCATTGGGGATGTTATGTGATATCTTACTAGAGAGAAAGGTTAAGAGCATGGTTTATTTAACGACCCGGCTCAGTGGTTATAACTGTTACGCAAAGGTCCGATTCCTACTTAATAAAAGATTTTTGTACATGAAAAAAAAAATATTCCTCACACATTCACACAACGCCATCTAGTCCCAAACTAAGCAAAGCTTGTACTATGGGTACTAGACAACGGATAAACATACTTAAATACTTTTTTATTTGTAAATACATACATAGAAAACACCCAGACCAATGCAGACAATCATGTTCCTGCGCACAAAGATTTGCATTGAGCGGGAATCGAACCTGAGACCTCTGCGTAAAAGAACGAAAAATTGTCATAAATCTGATACTAATATTCATCTAGTCTCTAATTATTCCAGCCCTGCAATTGGACATCAATCAGCTATTATGATCCTTAAGCAAATTTTACAATAATAATACAAAGCATACTTATGCCGTATCTATTACTACACTTATCAACAGTACCCTTTGAAAGCGTAAGTATTTTATTAAGTTTCATCAAGCAAGAGTAAGGTGTCAACACGGTCGGCTTCTCCCGTTGGGATAATTAAAAACTCTCATCGCTAAAGACGAGGTAGAGTAGGCGGGGGTGTAAGGCTCAACTTACACTGGCGCAGTGTCAATGCAAAAATGTAAATCGTAAAAATTTTCATCAACATCATGAATTGATGTTGATGAAAATTTTTACGATTTACATTTTTGCATTGACACTAAGTATGCCTTTTTTTTAAATACGTTTATTTCAGTAAAATTTGCAAACAATATAAAGTTAGCCAAACTGTAAGACAGTTTGTCGGCAACAAGTAGTTTTCGCTGTTTTACATTATTTTATCATAATGTATGTCGTGACAATAATGTGCTTATACTACCTACAATAGTTTGATTAGAGAGATCTCTATTATTCTATTATTAAAAGTACAATTTTGTGTTACGTAAATATGATAGCGCACGTCAACGGCACATCACTTGTGAAAAACAAAAATCAGTTTCTCCCACCGCCGGCTCCGCTCTACCACTACAAGTCCACAACAAGAGAGAAAAAAATAACGTCAACGGCATTCGCGCTCCGACACTCGGCTTGAGTCGAGTACATTCGCTAGTCGCCCTGCAAAACAAGTCGCATCGCGTCGCTTCGACTTAACACCAGTGTAAACTTCGCCTAAGGGTAGGGAGGTACAGCCGCGGGGTCCGCGAACGAACGCACTAATTAATAAGGGTCCGTCGATATTGATTTACGAGTTGGACCGCTACGTAATGATGAGAACGTGCTCCCAGCCTTTGTTTGATGGGTCAGACACGGCAAACAGTGACGTCATACGCCCTAGGGTGTTTTGTGGCTTACTTGTTTAGAAGCTTGAGAGGGAATTACGTTGAGTTGATACTGGATGGGTAAATGTATTTACTGTTAAAGTTTCGATTTTTATTTTATTGTCACGGGTTCCGCTTAAGCATAGGTTATAGATTTGAGTGTAAACAGAATTGAGTAAACACAGATGCCTATCTCTAAAATTGGCTTTACCTAGTGTGGGAAATACTACGATTTTACTTTTTAGGACAATTATCGCGCTATTGTGTCACACAAATACTTACTAGATCGTAATGTTGTGCACGGCAACCGCTCACCGCGACCTCCTTGCCATCGAATCAGCTCTACATCGATCCTTACGCAAACTTTATATATAATCTCAGCAAATTCCAATTGAACCAATAACGTTCTATTCTCATCGAACAAAGGAATAAATGACGTCATAAATTTACTAGTTCTGTGATAACACGAATACCACCCACGATCATAATAACACCACAACGAATAAAGAAAGAACAAGTCTTCAGTAGAGAAATCTCCTAACACTCGGCGCAGCGGGGCATTAGCGAAAATTCACCATTCGCATTCGTCGGGCAAGCGCCACGGGAAGATTTGCATTGTACCGAGAAGAAACGCAAAAAAATTCATCCCCATTCCATCCCCTTCGATGTTCCGAGGGAAAAATCACCCCCCGATATGTTACGCTTGAGTTCCGTATGTTTTAAGCTTACTATGTTAAAATGGACTAGTTTTTGCTTCAGAATTTTGTCCCGAACAGAGTATACTTTTTATTTAGTCTTTTTTGATTACGTAAAAACTATTTTGCATAAGCCTTGCTGTACGCTAATATCAACTTTAAATAATTAAAGATAAGAGTTATCTGTTCGTGTGGTTTAAGGTTTTTGTTTCTGCATGGCTGTAACTGAGACAAAACTCACAGAACACAGAAACATAGAGACTACGCTAGCTTGGGTTAATATCGGTTTTGTATCAAGTTTCTCTTGTACAAAAGGAATAAGTTAAAATCGCTTATTCGCATTAATACCCTGTATATTTAGGCTGCCACATTATATAGCAATATCTTTAAAGACAATTAGCGCACTAGAAAAAAGACTTTTGTCATAGGGTCTTATACCTATACATTAAATTAACAGACATTCAGACTCAAGGCAATTCTTTGTGAAAGGGAGAAATTGTCTTGTCTGGGATCCGAAGCCGTACACATACGGCAGATACATATACGTACGGCTTAATAACTACATCAAGCAAGTTCTAATAATTCCATTCATAACAGGCTATTTATGTCTACATATACGAGCCTCCACTATTGACCTATATAGACATACATCACCTATACAGAACCAGCGAAGCATTACTCAAGCTGCCGAATAATTGGACTCATGGTAACTTGGAACAAGTATTCTCTTGAAGTGAATTTCTTCAATGGTGTCAACTAGGTATCAAAACCAGTAATATTATATACATCGATATATATAATACATCGACAACAGAGACAATGGCCGGAATTAAATACTGGGCAGATATTAATGATTAAATTTTGAATTGCTAAATTTAATAATATTGGAGTCGTGTGCGGCTGCCGTGCCCTATGTCTCCAATTCTAATTTCACGCAAGTTATTTTTTTATGCTATATTCCCCAAAACATGTGGTGAGGAAGGTGTTAAACTGTATGTGGGTCGATATAGGGGAATAGGACGACCAAAGAAACGATGGATGGCTTGTATGAAAGACGATATCGTTCCAAACAGCGTTACTTGTGAGATGACGTCCGATAGGAAAGTCCGATAGAAGAAGACATGCTGCGCCGACCCCAAATAAAATTGGGACAAGGGCAGGGAAATGATGCTATATTCAGGCATTTATGAAGATATATAAATGTAAAAGAAGCAAATCAGAGATGTATTGTTGTATATCAAAAGCGTTCCTTATACTTCTACAGGTACCCTCAAGTCCACGTACATAAGTCAAAGGTATCGTGAGGTTCTACTTGGTATGGGGAGGGTGTGAGGCTGATCGTCACTTGGAGGAATGACTTTATTTACGTGGGGTTTATTATCATGAGTGCACTCGTTAGCCTCCGCTCGTAAACACGGTAGCGACTCTCACCTGCTCGCATAGTGGGTGTATATTACGTGTTGGTTTAGACTAGTGAAATGTTGAAGTTAATATTGATTTGATATGATTGGAACCAAGGCAATGCAATGCAGTGAGTACTTGAAGTTGTAGTGAAACAAATGAAGATGATTAAATAATTTTAAGTACAGTAATGCGCGATTTTGGATTAAGAGCCTAAACAAGATAGTGTAGTTGACGGGTTAAGCAGTCTGAGGTGCTTATCCAAGAAATATGCAGGTTGGAACTCTAAATTTGAAAACTTATCAAAAAATCACGGATTAGCATAGTTTTTCCTACAGCTTTCATTATTTTATTGTTACACCGTCACTGCACGGAGCGATATCCATAATATAGCAACAAAATCGTTGAAATTGGCATGAAATACACAAACACATACATGAAAAAAAAAATTTCATTTCTTTTTGTACGAAGGGAGAACCATGTCAGATCTCAAGGATTTAATAATGAGGTCACAGACGATAGCGACAGCGAATAATTTCCATACCAACACGTAATAGTTCCTCACGCGGCACAATAAAGCGCACATCGCTCGGTCGAGCTCGTAAACGTTGCGCGATCTCAAACGACCACTGCTGAACAGAAGCTAGTGCTGGCGATACAGCCCGCATCGCACTGTGTAGTCAAAGACAGAAGGCTCACTAGATTGGAAACACGAACTCAATACTATTGTTTGAATGGTTACTGCTTTGACTGCATTCTTCTTTAGATGGTATCTGCTACTGCAATAAGACGAATTTGAGTTTATCCTTGCTTAGAGGGTCGTTGCAAATTCAGAAGTGGTAAAGAAATGGAGGATATTGGTAATATTGCGCAATGTCAAACGACCACTGCTGAACAGAAGCTAGTGCTGGCGATACAGCCCGCATCGCACTGTGTAGTCAAAGACAGAAGGCTCACTAGATTGGAAAGACGAACTCAATACTATTGTTTGAATGGTAACTGCTATTGCAGTAAAAGGAAATGACTGCGTTCTTGCTTAGATGGTATCTGCTACTGCAATAAGACGAATTTGAGTTAATTCTTGCTTAGATGGCCGTTGCAAATTCAGAAATGGTGAAAAAATGGAGGATATTTATAGTAATATTATAAAGAGGTAAAGTTTGTGTGTTTGTGACATTGTAGGGGGTAATCTCTGGATCTACTGAACCGATTTTAAAAAAGATTTCTGTGTTGAATAGTCCATTTATAGGGGAGTGTCATTAGCTATATATTATCACGCTATGACTAATAGGAGTGGAGCAGTAATGAAATATGTTTAAAAAAGAGACGCGTTTTTTTCGCCGTCCAACGAAGTGGGCGCGGTTCAGCTAGTTAGTAATATTGCGCAATCTCAAACGATCACTGCTAAACAAAAGCTAGTGCTGGCGATACAGCCCGCATCGCACAATATAGTCAAAGACAGAAGGTTCACTAGATTGGAAAGACGAACTCAATACTATTGTTTGAATGGTTACTGCTTTGACTGCATTCTTCCTTAGATGGTATCTGCTACTGCAATAAGACGAATTTGAGTTAATTCTTGCTTAGATGACCGTTGCAAATTCAGAAGTGTGGAAGAAATGGAGGATATTGGTAATATTGCGCAATCTCAAACGACCACTGCTGAACAAAAGCTAGTGCTAGCTAGCTGGCGATACAGACCGCATCGCACAGTATAGTTAAAGACAGAAGGCTCAATACTATAGTTTAAATGGTAACTGCTATTGCAGTTAAGCGAATTTGACTTGCTTAGATGGTCATATAATTTAGGTGGTCAAAGGAGTGGTAGTGCAATGAATCTCAGTATCTGCACCATTTAGGAATTAAAGTTTTCTTTTTGTCCACCAAATTCATTAACCGCAATACAGTCGTCTTATCGAATTTTAGACGAATAACACCTACTCAGGTTCAACAATATAAATATGATGTAGGTAACTTTCGATAGACGACCTGACTAAAAGCCATCTCCGAACTGACATTATTATCATTGGGCCTATAATTTTTACATCTATTACCGCTGTAGCATTGGTGACAAAGAAGCGCAAGAATATAGAATTATTGTATTAAGAAACAAGAAAACTACCAATCAATGTAAACTTACTTCGAACGACATCACTACTTTTTTTTTTAAATATTGTTAAATCAATTGTAAACGTTTTTTGGTCTTCTTTTTACTTGTTGTGGTTGCACTTTATATTTATTTCTTTGTGTGGTAGTTTGATTGGCACTTGGCCGGTATTTGTGGTTTCAGTGCGTAACCTCAACAATAATTTTGCGTAGGTATCACTTCCTCAATAATCTTGACTTCGCGGTGTAAATACAAGTTGCCACTATAGGCCGACCGTTTAACTCAGACCCCGCCTGCGGTAATAGAGGTGCGCGGGGGGCGAGGACAAAAGAGAGAGCTATCTCTTGATTTTTTGCCAAAACGGCGCCATCTCAGATACTGTGACCCGAACTACATTACATCACAACACAGCTCTAATTTTTAGCTAGCTTATTTTTATGAAATAAAAAGAAGGAAAAATTAAAATTATACCCTAAAGAAATCGAAATACCTGGAGAGGTTGTTTTATTTTTCTGGTCAGGCTTTAAATTGTGTAATAATTTAGATTGCATAATTTTTTCTAAGAAAGTACTAGTTTTAGTGCCAAGATGACGCCACCATCTTTGACATTTGTAAATTGTATAGAAGACGGACTAGCATACTGCACTAGTGTCATACTGACATACTGACTAGGTGTCCGTTATGGTAGCGTGTAAAAATAAAAAAAGCTCTTATTATTGTTCTTATTATCTGTAAATATTTTCTAAGATTGATTCTTACAAATTAATATGTTTAAATCATACCTGTTTTAATGTAAACTGTGATTATTGTAATGTGATTATACTGTGATTTTAATATATATAATTAATGATTGTACAATTGTTATTATTTGTAAATATTTTCTAACACTTTAGTTATAATTATATTTATAGTTTAAATCAGCCATTCGTATAATAACAAATATATTTATTAAAGTATTTATTGCAAAACTGTGTAGGATTAAATATTTAGTAAGTAAAGATGTCAAAATAATGTGTAACAAAGACTATAATAAATTGTATCCCTTGTGTAAAATATTACCTATAGACTTAAAAATTAAATTCCTTATAGCCATTGAACAATGTTATACAGATATATATAAAATAAGGATAGAAAATAAATATAATACTAGAAATGTAACAGAAAAAAAATTAATTAAACCAAAAATTAAAAATTATTATGGAGAGAGAATGTCTGAATACATAGTACCTAAAATATATAATGAGATAGATATGTTAAGAGAGGAACCAAAACTCAGTATTGATAGAATTAAGCAGATGTTAAAGAGATGGTTGCTCGGTCTTTTACTTTGATTACAATAAAAAAAAATAAAAAACTGTTTTAAATTGTTAAGTAATAAATATCTAATTGTTTTATTGTTTAAGTTAGTGTATAGATTTAAGATAACTAATGTGTTATTATGTTATAATTTTATAAGTAGGTATAAGGTAACGAGCGTATCTCGCCAACAAGCTGTCGCTTGGCGAGAAATTTTATAAATTGTAATTGTTTATTTTTATGAATAAAGATTAAAAAAAAAAAAAATTGCATAAGCTAATGGAATGGCGGCCATGAATTACAGATTATATTATTATATGACTTCGACATTAACCCCCTTACTTATAAAAATCTCTAAAATTTAATCACTGTTTAGCGAGTTTTTTTGTTAGCAAAACGGTTGGTTTTGCTAACAAAAAACTTAACTTTAAGCCAAACAAAACCGTAAAAATTTAAGCTAATCAATTGACTAAAATTTAAGTTGCGTTTATGAGTCCGGGGTTTGACATTAAGTTGTTGATTGTTTATGGATTGGTTTAAAAATTAAACAAATATTAAATAACTATTTTTATCATATTTAAATAAATATATTTTAAAATACCTGTGTCACGTTCAAACGTTTTAATATACCTATTTAGTAACTGATTAAAGCTTTCCATGGCTGGGCTAACCAGCACCGTCAATTGAAAAAAATCGTAATTCGTGAATAGGATCAATAATGCAAAATGTTGTCTACAAAGTCGTTAGAAAAGGCAATAGAGTTTTGTCTAACACATTCTGATCACTTTAAATAGTTTTTTATTTGATTAATATTTTATTTAAAACAAACATGGCCGTTTCATTTTCGCATGAGAATTTTAAGTAATTGTCTTTGATTCGTAGTACTTATTTCTCATCTTAGTCTTTAGTCAGTGTATAACACGACATCATATTTCTTTAAATTTATAGTTAGGAATAAAATATAGAATATAACTATCGTGGCTGTCACATTACTCCAAAAATAACAATAATATTACATTATTTGTAATAATTTGATTATATTTTAAAGAATCTTCAAATAAATATATTTGTAGACTCTTCAAGAAATATCCTTAACAATACTTTTTACAATAATTAAAAGAACCTATTCTTCAGATTATAATAAAGTAAAAAGAATGTCTGATTTAATGTTGTAAAACCAAAATACAACTAATTATTTTTTACTTTTTAGTGCACTTACTTTTTGTCTTTGAAATCGGTTTTTTTTTTATTGTAAAAACTTATTTTATTTGGCACAGTAAACAACTCGATATAGCTCTTGTGTACGCTACCATAACGGACACCGCTACCCCGCCCCCTCGTCCCTTTCATACCGCAGGCGGGGACTGAGATAAACGGTCGGCCTATAGTAATGAAAATTTCGGTGGAAGGAAAGGTGCAAAGAAAAGAGCGTTTTTAAGATGTGCATAGGCCAACCAATTGCTGATGTAGGAGAATTATGATGTGAATCTCGATATCAATGATAGAGGTTCTCCTCCAGCAATGAAACAAAAGGCCTTTTAGCTAGGCTAGTAAGTTAAGTATTCCTCATTCACGCCTAAAGCAGAGGATAGGTTCAATGATGAAATGTAGCTATCTCAAAAAAGATTCAATACGACTTACACTACTGCTATTCTAGTAGACAGTGTCAAGCGTATAACGTCATTACCAGCTTTAGATATAACAACGGTAGTTCGGTGAAGGCGCGCACAATACTGAATAACTGGATAGAGGAACGTCGTCCGCTGTTTGTTGGAAAACCATTCTGCTACTCCAATCTAAAGAGAGGTGTACAGCTTTATTTTCTGTTAAGACTGTCTTTCAATTGCAATTCGTTTAAAATAGAACTTGACGTGGGTTTACCATTTAAACTTCTAAAACATGGTTTTGATTTTAAAAGGGGTAAATGATGTCACCGTGATTTCAGTGTGGAAAAAGCTGACTAAGGGAACGTTCGTCTTTACTATACGATTACTGTATCTGTACGAAAACAAACAAGAAAAACTGGTGGCAAAATCCTCAACTAATCTGTCTGGCCTACGGGGTATAAGAATACAAAATTTCACCAGCTTTTGACTATGGGTGTCGTAATCTTATTCTACATAAATATACTCGTAGTACTTATATATTGATTGTTCAACTAGTTATACAATAGCTTTTTCAGCATAGACACATACTTGGCGCAATACGTAAAAGTTGGAGTCACTGTACCACGCAAGAAAAATGGCGTAACATTAAACCTTACGCTGACAAATATAGAACCTTTTTACTAAGACACCGCTAGGATATACTTTAAAAAGTTTTAGATAGAACTTACATCTTTGATTTTTAAGGTTAAAATTGTAATGATTATTATTATATGAGTTGGAGAGGGCAATCAGAACCCGTCGGAGGAAAAGGATAAGGCTATTGAGGGTTTACTTGGAACCTCCTGGCACACAACAAATGGAAAGACCACAGTGAGGTGTCATTCGGTTTTAGTGGACTACGAAAGGCTAGTTGATAGATATTCTCAAATTAAGCAAGCAGAGCTTATACCACGGGTATATAAAAAAATCATACATACTGCTACATAACTAATAATAGAATTAATATTCTATTTATTTAGTAAATAAATATTTATTACCCATAAGAACACCCAGACTGAATGAAACATTTTGTTCATACACTCAAATGTTTGACTCGTGCGAGGATCGATCCTGTAACCTCCATACCTATCCAAAAACATTATACCTACTATCTATATACATAAAAAGTAATGCGAAAAATGCCGACAAAAAACTGCCTTCCGAAAAAACATTGTATAGTCATTAGCAAAATAAACTTGATACTTTATTACAGAATAATCCTGTCGAAAATCCACCATAGTAAAGTTTATAGAACCAAAATATTTTAGAGATCTTTGAAAGCCAGCTTTGGCTTTAAATGAAAGGTTAGTTTAAACGAGTATCGGTTTCGATTCAAAGGTCCATTGTGTTGACTGTCACTGTTCGGCGTTTTTCATTAGAACTACTGGAACTGAACTAGTGGTTTTGGTTTTAAAACCTTGTTTTAAAACAGCACTTTAATAGAATCTTATAATTATCTATACTGAAATAGGTAAAGTTTGTGTGTGTGTGACATTGTAGGGGGTAATCTCTGGATCTACTGAACCGATTTCAGATTAACAAATAGGAGCGGAGCAGTAAAGAAATATGTTTAAAAAATTGACGCGTTTTTTTCGCCGCCCAACAAAGTAGCTAGTTATTCGAAAAATTGAAAAATTCATAAAGTATTAAAGATAAATTTTATGTCTACGATTACCTAATAAATGGTTTGCACAGTATATTCTGCTTACCCCTATGGAACAAAAATTATGAACGTCATCGCCAAGGCAGACTGCAAAGGCGCTGGCGTGACAATTAAGAAGCTGGTACTATAACTGGCTAGCGATTGCTGAAGGCAGGGACGATTGGAAAGCAATAGGGACCTTAAAGTTCCACTAAACAGTTTATGAAAAAAAGTATATCTACAAATAATGAAATAACCAGATGAGCTCGCAGCTTTTTTTAACCAGTCTTTGCTGTAGGATATTATTACAAGAGTAACCCCTGGTTTCCGAATGACTGATCAAGTAAAAATTAACTAATCAAGTGTCAAGTATCAAATTTTAGTTCCTGAAAATGATAGTTGATAAGAGCTTTGACACTTGATTAGTTGATTTTTACTTGATCAGACATTCAGAGACTGGGGGTAAGTATAAATCTTTTTGACTAATAGTCTCAAACCAAAATTGATATCGCTGCAATATGACCGAACAAACCGGTTGAGAGGTTCGACAATTGTATTTTGCATCGTAGGATAGCCAATTAAATCGTGTCATTGGTTTATAGGAGCCAAGTTTGTAACTGAAACTAGATATTTTGGTATCGTATACCCCACTGTTACACAGTTCTCGTTTAAAGGTCAGCGATTTATTAGCAGACTTAATAGGTTGACATTTGATTTTAGCCGTGATGACGCGATTGAATTAGGCTGGTATATGTGACGTTCTCCCTGTGGTGACGGAGTAAGAATACAATATGTCACCACCCCGTCTCATCCCATGGGTGTCGTAAAAACGGACTAAGGAACTATCCGTGAGTATTATCTTTACGATGTAAAAAGAAGGAAAACTTGAAATTAAACCCTTTACCAATCCGTCTGGCCAGCGTGGTATTAGTAGGCCAAGGAACCCTCCGTCACAGGAGGAGGCCCGTCCCTGCAGATTTTCGGGATTGCGGGCGATGTCGAAGCATTTATTTTTAACCATTGTCAACACTTCGCAAAACGTGTACAACGTGTTCCAATAGTCAGCAGTCATTTGAACTGATCGTCCGTTTGTGAGACTGATTAGATTTCCTCGATATTATATCCTAAAGATATTAAGCTGAGGGAAAATATGACTCTAAACCCGTGTGAAGTAAGTGTTTACTGACATTATTTTCTGAAACCATTCACCTCAAGAGCAAATTGACGTAAAACTAATACTATACATAGATTTCATCAGAGCCATACAAGATGGCACTAAAACGTGTACTAATGATCGCCGTGCAACCTCATAAACCTGGTCTATGATGCGTTTTATATACTAATAGAAAATAAACGCACTGTTATACAAATGGACGGCAGTATGGTGCTGGTTTTATGTTTATAACATGTCGTTTTAATGGGATTTATTATTGAATAGGATAGGAAAGGTTAGCTGTGTTAATATCACTTTGCAAAAGAGGCATGCATGTAGAATTAATACTGTTTAAAAGTGATTCTTACGTGTATATATATAAAGACCAATCATTTCTATCCACTTTCTAAGTAAGATATACGTAAGTAAGATCAAACAAGATATATTTCCTTAATTTTTATTAAATTGTCTAGCCGGCTAGATGGTGCTTTAGCAAAAAAAATTAGGGATCATAGTGTCATAATCTACGCTGTAGGCTCATTTAAATAGCGGGGTTAAGGAACGCAAGCTTGAACCCTTCCTCGAACTTTTAAAAAGCTGCTGGTTCTTCTACACTTGGTATTGTTAAGCCTGGAGCTTACCAATATCACTATCTATACTTCTATACTAATATTATAAAGAGGTAAAGTTTGTGTGATTGTGTGGTTGTGACGTTGTAGGGGGTAATCTCTGGATCTAATGAACCGATTTTATAAATTCTTTCTGTGTTGAATAGTCTATTTATCGGGGAGTGTCATAGGCTATATAGTATCACGCTATGACTAATAAGAGTGGAGCAGTAATGAAAAATGTTTAAAAAACGGACGCTTTTTTTTCAACGCCCAACAAAGTGGGCACGGGTCAGCTAGTGTTACATAAAGACCTGGGCTATTTTCAGCTAGCTTTCGTGTGAGCATGGACGACCAAGTGCTATGTAGATACATAATCGTTCAAAGGTCAAAACGTGTCCACCCGTATTCAGTTCGTGCGTGAAACTTGGCTCCGTGGGATGATTCTGCAAACGCTCCGCCTTCATATGATATTGTGTATGTAAAGAGTTCCTATTTATGACTGTTTCAATGAATAGAAAACATAGAAAGTAAGTACACAGTAGAAAAGTTTTCCAACAGCTCAATTTTTCCTTAATATATGGAGGAGGCCTATGTGTATTAGTGGAAGACCATAAGCTGATAAGATATGATGATGGTTTAAATTGGAATCGGCTAATCGAAAATTAGCTCTGTGAATGAAGCGGTATTTGTCTTATTCGTCTAAGCCGGGAGCGGAAGTCTACCTGTCCTAGTCTGACGACCTCTTTGGCGCAGTCGGTATATATATAACATGGCTGCTACGCCGAGGTCTCGGGTTCGATTCCCGCTCAATGCAAATCTTTGTGTGCATGAACATGATTGTTTGAACTGGTCTTTTTTATGTATAATGGGTACCTATGTACTTATTTACAAAAAAAAAGTATTTAAGTATGTTTATCCGTTATCTAGTACCCATAGCACAAGCTTTGCTTACTTTGGGACTAGATGGTAATGTGTGAGGATTATTTATTCATAGTCTTGGACTATGAATAAATAACTATGTATATATATGACTACGGCAACGTTACTTTAACAGTCTTATTTCTAACCAATCAGTGGTTTCAATTGGCTTTCAAGACAATCTTTAAAAAAAAAACCAATATTATTACAAAATAATAATAGCCTACATAAGTAAACGTTTCAATAGTTAGTTAACAGTACTTGGATCCAAACTACATAAACAGTGCCACAAAGTAGTTCTACATACATACAAAGTGCTACGTGGTACTACGTTCGTAGAATTTCTGTCTGTTTGTGCTACGAATTCCGTATAGGTACCAATGGCACTGGCACAGATTAGTGTCGCCGTCAAAGAGCCAAGGCTTAGTGTTGTAAACGCAGTGGAATATCTCGGATATAATCCAGGTATCGCTATGTACGATGTTATAAGTACCTAATAAGCTTCGATAGCCAGAATGGCAACCCGAAATTTGAATTGACCGGGAATGGTAGATGACAGTATTGATTTATTTACAAAAAAAAGAGAAGTATTTATGTATCCGTTGTCTTGTACCCATAGTACAAGCTTTGCTTAGTTTGGGACTAAATGGCGTTGTAGGAAGATTTATTTATTTTTATTTTACTAACTGGGACATTGTTTAGAATACCACACAAGAAAATTATTTGTAAGATACACAAAATACTGTCTTGAACTTCGACGTTATTTGTGTTCATAAATTTAATTTTTGTAAAAAGCCCCCGTGACCTATGAGTATCCAGAGTTTCGATTAAAAAATAGATACTTATATATTCATTATCTTTCTTTGTTCAAATAACAACTTTCTTTAAAAAAAACCTATCAACAATATGTCAAGAGTGTGTAAACAAGGCTACACAAGTACATAGTAGATATGTAGTATGAATATATACGTATATAAACGTGTATATAAGTGTTGAGTACAATCGGGCAGCGCTGGTAAGACGACCGACCGCAGCGGGCAGGCTTTGTGCTCGCTCGTGGCGAAATTACGCGTAGAGTTTGTTTATAAGCGAAGCGGGTAGTATAATATTATTATGGTAAAAGGTGGTGAGATAAGTTAGACAAAATAGAGAAACACTGGTCTGCTTTGACATGTGGAAATCAAGGGGTCTCTTGCTCAGCAATGCGATGGTATATGCTAATACTAACTAGCAATTATAAAAACATCACAATATTTAAAACTGCCTCACAGGCAAAACAATTGTTTACGCGACTGCCGCGCAAGGGGTCGTTTTAAATCCCAAGCAAGATATTATTTGTGTGAATTACAAATTATTGTCTTGGTCCCCGCGGTACCGTGCTCGGAAGCTGGAGTTGTATTTTATATAGTACCTACTATAATTATAAAAACATAATATAATACATAATATGCTAACATGATGAGTACGAAATCTAGTGACAGACTGGTACGATAAACTAAAACTGTTTAATTAACTTTAACGCAAGAATTTTAACGCTGAATTTTTTATATACTTGTCCTTTGTTCTATGTAAAAATTCAATCTACAAATAAAATTTTCTACTCAAATAAAACAAAACAAAATAAATTCTCAAATCGCTATTTGTTCATTACTATGTGTATACTCTCGCTGGGTTGCGAGCGAGCGTCAGGTGCCCGTATTTTGGTCGGTCGGGTCCGACTGGCTGTCGCCGGCTCAGTTTATGTAACGCGAATATATAACTCTATATACCTACCATCTATGTGTGTATGTATGTATGTATATAGAGAAACACGTACAAAGAACTGACATCACTAACGTATGACTTCATTTCACTAAAATGTGTAAGTTATTTGATATTCGTATCAATAATAATATAATTTATTTGTGCTTTACACTAATATTGACGACCTCGGTGGTGCGACGGTAGCGCAAGCGGCTGCCGTGCAAGAGGTTGTGGGTTCGGTCCCCACGCTGGACAATAATTTGTGAGATCCACAAATTATTGTCCTGGTCTGGGTGCTCTTTGTGTCCGTTAATTGACTTCGTAAACGCTCGGTGAACTGTCAACATAGTCTAACAACTCGCCTATCGATATTAATATAATTTTATGATAATTTGTGATCGTTTTACATTGAAATATCGTGGAAACCAATGAACTAGTTGGTAGTGAAAAATATAAACAGTGAATAACATCTATGGTGTCAATCTTCAATAATATGTGCAAATCATTGTAAACATCAAGCCGTGATTAACATTATACCAAGTGCAAAAGATAAACGCTACTGTTCCAAGGATATAAGGTCTAGTTTTGGCTGCAGCTTCAAGTTACCAATGATCAAAGAACGAAAGGATTGGATTTGTCGTCCGTTTACAAAGATAGCATTAAACTGTATATCATCCTTTTAAGTACTTCATATATATTTTTTTTTTTTTACTTTCTTTTTTCCTCAATATTTAAATTTAAAAATAAAATTACATTAAAAGAGATTGGGCAAAATTAACCCAGAACCAACAGGAACGAAATATATGCCGTGTTAATAGTCTTGCTATGAGAAACATTTTAATTAAAAAAAATCTCCCCTTAATGCTGTCCAACTGTAATTACACACAATTAAAAAATAGTTATTTTCTATTTCATAACTCTAATAAAAACAAAGAAATACATGTAACGTTATCTAATTGATATTAACAGACCGACCTAACCATTCTATCGTCTTTACTCGCTACAAAAAATACATAAGCCTGCGTCATGCACAGATTCAGGTATTATTTTACTTTTTCACTCTTACACCACATGTCGCACCTTGAAAACAAAAGTGGCATTATGCCAAAAAAGTTGATTTTGAGTTATGGACACAATCTAGTTTATTTCAAAAAAGCGCTTCGAATGCAAAGACATACGTTCAAATAGTTTCAATAGTTTTGCCTAGATGTCGGTAGTGTCAGTTTTTACTTTTAGGTTAAGTGACGACGTGGTAATTGAAAAGGTGGCACTATATCAGTTAGAGCCAAGCATCCCAGTGGAAACGAACGCTGCGGTGAGTAAAAAAGTGACATTTTATGTTTAGTGACATTTTAAACCTAATTTACGTAAATAAATTCTCTACATGAAGCAATACATAATTGGCACTTTAAGTATAGTACCGTTTATGTAGTTTAAATTTTGCCGAAATAAATTATTTGATTAATACAAAAATGACATTATATGTTTGGTGCCTTTATTAATGTTATAGTATTGTAATAATCTTTTAAACGTATAAATACATAAATGGCAAAATACAGTACTAATTATCGTATTTTGATGATTTTTAAATAAAATAAATTTAAATAAAAATTTACAGAGCTTGATTTGTCTAAACGATCAAATAGAAACTCCAGAACTTCAGCCGCTTTATCTGAGCAAATTGGAAACCATGACCCTTGACCATAAATTTGTCGCAATACTTCATCCACAGAGATCATCCACAATCGCCGCTCTCAGGTCCACCTTCTCTTAGACCAAAGTCGTCGGAGATCAGAGAAGAATGGTCTACCATAAGGTATCGTTCTGGCTCCGCTTCTTTTTAACATTTAAACCAACGACCAACCGTCGTGTCCTAATACATCCCGCTTCTTATACGCTGACGATCTCGCGGTAAGCAACAAACTTCTCAGCTGGCGCTTGCTTTTTCGGCTGGAAAATACGCGTGAGCAGTTTGGAACCGATCAGCTCATGCTAGGGTGGTGGATACAGCTTTGAACGAAACCTGCCGGATTATCACAGGTTGCCTCAAACCAACACCGGTCAGACTGCTGTATCATGGCTGGCATCGCACCCCCCCGATGTTCGCAGGGATGTGGCACCCTCCCTTGAGAGGAGTAAAGTGGATAGCGACCCCCGGCACCCTAGGCACGGCTATGATCCAGTGCAGCAAAGGCTGCATAGCCAAAAGAACTTTATAAAGTGCGTCCACTCTTTACCCAGCAAATGCAAGGTGCAATCTTGGCGCGTAAGGGTGTCACTGCCGGAACTGTTTGTGCCACTCTCTGAGAGGCTTCCGGCCGGACATGAGTTACCATGGGCTACCTGGAAGTCCTTAAACAGATTGCGAACCCAGGTATGACGAAGCAAGGAGAACATGCTCCGGTGGGGCCTCACGAACAATCGCGGACTGAGTTGCCTGTGCGACGCTCCCCAAACTATGACCCACCTCTGTCCTGGATGCCCTAACACCTGCACTTAGGAAGAGCTAATAAATGCCAGCGATAACGCAGTCAGTGTCGCAGAGTTTTGGGCTACATCAATTTGTTCCACACGTTTTGCCATCGATACGCTAAGAAGATCCTTAATGTTGATTATTTTTCAATTGTACTGATTGTAACTTACTTTACTTTTGCCAAAAAAACATTTTATCTGAGTATTATCTCATAATTTTGTTTTATTTATGTTATTATTATCATAAGATAAGCTATAAATTGCGTTTTTATTCTAAAACAGTAACTAATAAAAAAATCAAAAGTGGCACTATACTGATATATTTTTTAAAACAGTTTTTTCTAAATAAATAACTTAATTACTCGCATGTTTTCAATAATTATCTAAAAGCCAGATAGTCAAACTGTTAGATGAAACTTATAACCGAGTTGTATTTCAGTTATTTGCATTAGATATTGGTCACGGTATTGGAGCAAAACTTTAAAATGGCCCTACTGAAAAACTACTGTTTTTGTATAACGCCACTTTTGTTTTCAAGGTGCGATGTATTACGGAGTGTCCTACGTGGGCGAGGAAAGCGACACGATGCGACGCGATGCTACACGCGACGAGTGTTCTACATGATTACGTCACGTCTCGTCGCAGACCGTCACATAGGACACAAGTAGGGTACACCGTTGATTTGATGGCGTACGTCGCGTTCGTCGACCACGTTAGACACCGCGTTACACAGAGATGACACTTTGTTAAATTAAATCATTTAGGAGAATATGTAGTACAGAATCGGGTATCCACAATATGCGTACGTTAGGGAGCTGTTCTCATATGATAAGTGTAATATATTATTTAGGTCACACTAGACATGTAGGCATAGAACAGCCTGGAAGTCCAATGGATTTCTTTTCATTAAAAAAGACAACTCCCGCACTAGGGCTCATGCCCTGTGTCGCAGGGACTGTTTACAAACATCAACTAACGGACACAAAGAACACCCAGACTCAGGACAATAATTTGTGGATCTCACAAATAATTGTCCTGCGTGGGAATCGAACCCACAACCTCGTGCACGGCAGCTGCTTGCGTTACCGTCGCGCCACCGAGGTCTTTGGCCGATTTCGTGATTGTTTGACTTATACATGGTTATCCGCGTGGTGATGGAGTAAGAATACAATATGGGGTGGTGATCCCATCTCATCCCGTGGGTGTCGTAAAACCCGACAAAGGGACTATCCGTGAATATTATCTTTACGAAATAAAAAGAAGGAAAACTTGAAATTACACCCTATACCAATCCGTCAGGCCAGCGTGGAATTAGTAGGCCAAGTATCCCTCCGTCACGGGAGGAGGCCCGTCCCAGCAGCGGGATAAAAATGATGTATTATTAAACATTAAAACACATAACGTAGTTTTCATTCATAGCTGTTATAAGCCTTATATCTCTGATACCCCATACATATTCAATAAACAAATAATGAAAATTATATAAGTTTAACATGTGTAATAATGAGGGATATATATTAGTTCTGTTGGTCCTGGGTTTTTTTTGTATGAAATTTGCCCATTGTCCTTTAATAAATAAATAAAATTAAATTTAAAATTACAAAAATTGAACAGTATGTCTCGATTGGTTCGTACGCCTCCATCAAACGCTCTAATTGAGGTACAATCGGAACCTGATCTAACGCAAAGTGGTATCTCTGCTAGCAATGAGCCAAATGTTGCCACTCGAAAGAGAATGCGTTTAGAAAACACCGACATGGATGTCAGTCAATTTGACCAAATTATGGAGATGCTTACGTCCTGGAAGTCTGATCAGGACCTTATTCTAAAAAAACTGGTTGCGGATGTCAATGAACTTAAAATTCAAAACCAAACAATACAGAAGTCAAATACGGATATAATTAAATCAATAGAGTACATGAATAAGGATTATGAAGACGTGATGAAACAAATTGAAAGTCTACAGAAGGAACGCCAAAATTTGCAAGATATTATTATAGGATTGGAGTGTCGAATGAAAGATATGCAAGTGTCAACGCGGTTGTCTAGCGTGGAAATAAAGAATATACCAACTAAGGAAAATGAGTCAGCTGAGCATTTAATATCGGTAGCTGCTAAACTAGCAAAAACAGTTGATGTGAATATCGGCTCTAATAATATCCGAGATATTTACCGCATTCCTGGAAAAACTGGTACACAAAGGACCATCATTGTGGAATTCTCATCAGTTGAGATGAAAACTTTACTACTTAATAAGACCAAAAAGTACAATAGTAGTCGACCCAAAGAAGAAAAATTAAACACAAAGGCACTTAACATCTCTGGACCGAATCTGCCAATATACGTTGCTGAGTACTTGCCACCTTCTACGAGGAAGTTATTTTATCAAGCGAGAATTTGTGCCAAAGAACTAGGATACAAGTATTGTTGGATTTCGAACGGGAACATCTTTATGCGCAAACAGGACGGAGACAAGCAAAACCTGATTAGGTCGGAGACTTGTTTATCAAGACTTAAAGGACTTTTAAATTCACAATCCGCCACTGTAGCGCCATCTGAGGATCATATCAAGGTACACAGCCTGAACAAACATATCTGACTAGAAACCATAGATAACGATGTTTTTTTTGCTAGCTTGCCTTATTTATTTTTAATCTTTATTTTTTACATTGTCTATTTTCTATTATTAATTTTAAATTCATTAATCCTTTTATTATATTTTTGTATGAAATCTACTAAGAGAGTGATAATATTTTTACAAGCCTATAAACACTACATTACAGATAACACTTACAATTATTTTAGATCATTTCAAAATTATCCAAAACATGTAATTTATTATTTGATAAATTTTACGATGGTGGCAGATTATCTCAATGTGGTCAATCAGATTGCACCTATTTATAGTAATTTTATAAATCCTAACAGTGGATAGCTTAAATAACCTAAGTAACGATATCGATACCTTCACGGTATCCAAATCGTATAAATGTGTCCCTGAAAGCTGCTTGCAGTTTATCGCGGAGCCAAACACAGGGTTAAAAGTACTTCACCTAAATATACGTAGTATAACTAAAAACTTCAAGGAAATACCTATACTTATGCGACGCATAGGTTTCCAATGTGACGTACTGGTTCTTACGGAGTGCTGGCTAAGTAAGGCCTCGCATTTACCTATTTTGGACGGATACAATTAATTCTTACTGTACCAAAAAAACGTATAACCAGAATGATGGGTGTGCAGTATACATTAAGAGTTCTATAAAATGCAGCGTAATTGAGCCTGAATTCATAGGCGCTAATTGTTTGATTTGTAACATAGAGGGAAACGTATCTATAATAGCATTATATCGGTCCCCATCTACCAAAAATATAGATTCTTTTATTTCCAGCTTAGACAAAATACTCGTCACTCACTCTAATTCTACAATCTTAATCGGTGACATGAATATCGACATAAATAATAATAATCATGACACCGACGAATATCTATCTTGCGCAGCTTCTCATGGACTTCTACCAGCGCACTTATTCCCCACAAGAAACAATAGCTGTCTCGATCACGTTCTCCTTAAGACAAAGTTGGCAGCAGTCACACTTGTGATAGATTCATTTATAACCGACCATGAACCGTTATTGGTATTTCTTTATACTAAAAAGAACAGTCATAAATTGCAAACTACTACGTCACATATAAATTTCGGGGGCGTTGAGAGGGACATTGAGGATGCTGATTGGTCTTCAATTAGGTCAGTTTTTGACGCTAATGAAGCGGCTGAAATGTTAGTACAGGGTCTATCATCTATAATCCAGCGAAATACTCGAGAACGAGTAATCCCCAGAAGCAAACTAATCCTTAAGCCTTGGGTCACTCCTGGAGTTCTTCGCTGTATCAGACACCGTGATCGCATGCACATGGAACTAAAATCAAACACGAATAATGAAATCTTAAACATTTCTTACAGACGCTACAGAAATTACTGTAATAATATGTTACAAATTTTGAAAACAAACTATGAAAAGCAGGAATTTGCCAAAGCAGGAACGGATATCAAAGCTACATGGAAGGTTGTCAAAAAGGTAACGGACCTTCATACCCCAACTCTGCTGCCTCACGAACTACTCCACTTATCGGACACCCCCAAAACATCATTAAATGTTGTTAATGAACATTTCGCCACTGTAGGACAGAAACTCGCTTCTAGAATAACTCATCACCCACATGTCGCGCAGTCAAACAATACTCCTGTCTCTAAAAGATCTAATTCAATGGTACTATTGGAGACTACAGAAAAAGAAGTCGAGACTGTCCTAATGGGATTAAAACCAAACTGTGCGGCGGGCTGGGATGGTATCTCCATAGACATTGTTAGGTCCTCTAGGCATGTTTTGATTCCAATAATTACACATATATGTAACCTCTCTATTAACCTTGGTGTTTTTCCAACGGCTTTTAAAAGGGCCGTCGTTCACCCTATTTTTAAATCCGGAGACCGAAATGATATTAATAACTACAGGCCTATCGCAGTCCTTAGCACTCTATCGAAAATCCTAGAACGCACGCTCAACAAACAATTGGTAAATTACTTAAATGCAAACCATCTCATTGAGAATAATCAGTTTGGCTTCCGTACCGGTGTAAGTACAGAGGATGCAGTCTTGACTTTGTCGGATATTGTCGTTCGAGCCCTGGATAGAAAACAGAAATGTCTTGAAATCTTTTTAGACCTTTCCAAGGCCTTTGATACTGTATCCGCGCCCAAACTTCTTGACAAAATGTACTCCATCGGTATAAGAGGCCTCCCTTACCAATTGTTTACTGATTATCTTTCAAACCGAACACAGCTAGTGAAAATAGGTAGCGAACACAGTGACGAAACACAAATTGACTACGGTATACCTCAGGGCAGCATATTGGGTCCTACCCTCTTTTTGATTTTTATTGGCGATTTGTGTAGAATGACAATCCCTCACTGTGAAATTATCTCTTATGCGGATGATACAGCTCTGCTAATAGACGGTCCTGGCTGGAGGGAAACGTACGCAAGTGCAGAAAATGCTCTCTACCATGTAAAACTTTGGCTCACAAAGAATTTATTAACTCTGAATACTGATAAAACGCAATACGTTGCTTTCACAGTTAGAGCTTGTTCTTTACCACCTAACCACTACGCTTTAATCGCTCACACATGCCTCTCCCAACACAACTGTAGATGTACTCCATTGGCCAGGATTGAATGTGTAAAATATCTAGGGGTACAAATCGACCAACATCTCCGTTGGCATGCACACATTGCTATGGTTTCTGCACGTGTGCGTAAGCTGATATACGTTTTTAAGAAGTTGCGCAAATCAGCCAATACTCAAATCTTGAAAATGGTATACTTTGCCCTCTGCGAGAGTATAATTACCTACTGTCTACCAATATGGGGAGGCACAGATAAGACTGCTTTTCTACGCCTTGAGAGAGCACAACGAGCTCTGCTCAAGGTAATGTTCTTTCGTCCTTTTCGTTACCCTACCCATCAATTGTATTGTGATTGTCAACTGCTTACTCCAAGACAGTTATTTATTCTCAAAACTACACTAAGAAAGCACTGTACCAGACCAGCTCGACGCCCCGCAGGCAGAATTAAATACAGAATCTTTCGTACAGAAACCCACCGAACTGAATTCGCTAAGAGGCAATACTATATAAATAGTACGAGAGTTTATAACACTTTAAACAAACACTTGGATATATTCTCATTAAACAAAATAAAATGTAAAAACAGAATTAAGTCGTTCCTCACTGCCCTCAACTACGAAAACACCGAAAATCTCCTGCAGGGTAAACCTCTCCTTCTTACAAGCTAAACAACACTCACTACTTTACACACTCCTAAACAAAATTCTACCACCCACCTAAATCTACATGCTATTCTATCTTACAGTTATATACACATCCTCACACAACACTCACACCACGTTATATTATATTATTTTTCGTTATACATTACTCTCAACTTTTAAATTCTTTCATAACCATAATGTTAATATTACTAGACTCTGTTATGTAAGTGTATTGATTGTTGTATTGATTACTACTGATTATATATGATATATTTTATTGTAAAGGCTATGAAACTGTAACATTACGTTACGAAGAGATCACTGCCTCCCAAAATACAGGGTTGCCTAGTTTGGGAGTCAGAGACTTATTGTTAGACCATTCCCGTATAGCCTGAATTTGCAATATTTTTAGTAATAATTGTTAATATTGTGGCTTTTTTAATAAATAAATAAATAAAAAAATAAATTATTGTTAATTGATGTTTGTAAAAGGTCCCCGCGACACAGGGCATGATCCCTAGTGCGGGAGTTGTCTTTTAAAAGAAAAAAAAAAAAAAAGAATATTTTATGAGTAAGATATTTTTACGAAATAATCGTTGGAATTGCTGCGGTCTCAATTATACAGTTTTAATTTTTAACTTACACACCTACTTTTTTAAAGTAACGACTTATTCCCATGGGTTTGGCAGACATCGGAACCCCACTATCGATTATTACAAAGCATGATTTGCTTCATCTCTTTAGTTTTTTTATACCGGCCTTTTCTAACCGACTTCAAAAAGAGTAGGAGATTTATTAATTGAGAAGTATACTCCTCACGTACTCGTAAATGTTGACTAAGTAGGTCCTAGAAAGACTAACAGGGACTTACCTAGTTGGTGACATAAATAAAATAAAAATTTCTTTATTTTCCACCAAAATATTACATGTTTACGCCTAAGCTAGGATATACCTGTATTTCAGGACTCCAGGGTCCCCACCAGACCTCATGCAGATAAATTTAATTCGTAGCAATAGATTTTTTAATTGTTCTCTATTGTTTTAAATACGTTTATCTTAATATATTGTAAGTACATCATTCAAAACAGGCAAGTGCGTAGCATTCGGAACTTACATGGCATAATGTATAAATTATATGTATAAACGTAGACAAATTCATATTCAAGAATCCCATCGTCTAGGTTAGAACCAGTTACTTCCAAACAGTAGTGTAAAATTCTTACTGTGATTAGACGTAAAGAAAATAGATAGAGAATTTAACAGCTTGTGTCTATTGATGATGATATCAGTAAAGAAACACTCTTAGGTCATTTTATAGCTGTTTAAAGTACCCAGCTCTTCTGCATCTATTGTGCGATAAGGAGTTATTCTTGTAATTGTTTCCTGGTCTCTACAAGACAAACTAAGCTTAGTGTAGAAGCCGCAAAAACTAAGCTCAAATGTTGAACTCGGCGCGGCGGCAAAGCTTTCGCTTTTTTTTATAACACACTCAAGATAGTAAATCGTCAGATTCACAAATTCTTGTCTTGAGCATGGATTTTCTTTGTGTCCGTTAATTTTGTGTCTGTAAGTGTTCACGATACAAGTGAGGCCTCTCGATTTGATATTTAAACAAAATAAAAACAAAACGATGTTCTTTGTGTCCGTTACATGTCTGCAAAAGACCTCGCGATAGAGGGCATAATCGATAGAGGGCTAGTTACAGATTTGCCTTAATTTTAAGAAAAAAAAAACACCATAGCGCATAAAAAAAGCCTAAATGTTCCAAATAATCATACCTACCACATAAGACGAGGGAGGCATGGTGTAAACATATAGGTTAGAGGTAGATATATGTGTGGCTTATTACAGGGAGGTCTATTTCGCCGCAATCTCAAGGCGAGAGCTTGCGTGACGACGTAGCTAAAATACCGCCTCGCTGGCTCTTGATACATACAGACTGGTAGTTAGGCGAGCATTTGCGAAAACATATTTAAAAGGAAATATTCAATTTGAGGACGCAATATCAATAGTCGTGTGGAAGAAAGGTTTTTAAATAGCGATCATATACTAGATGAGACTAGCAGCGGGTGAAGCCCTGACACGATAGATTGACGACCGATGAAGGAGGCACATAACCGCATCAACGGAAACGTTTAGGGGTTTTGATTGATGATAATTGATTGGATGCTGAATTTCCATAGTCATAATGTAAGTTACACTTATCAACTTTAAAAAATATTGGACTGGTCTGTGGATAGGTAGAGTTTTACCTCTAGTTTACCTTCTTTTGTATTCGTAAATAATAACAAAATCAGTCAAATTTTGTTTAGTTAGCTTTCACGACATTTACGGGAAGAGTTCGGTTGCTGACACACATAAACTCTCACTTCTTTCCCAGGCGGAATAATTAAAAAAATCCTTTAAAACCTATATTATTGCTTGCCTAACAAGTAAGCAGTGTGTCCGACACGTAACCCACGTTTGGTCGTAGTAGTGTGGACCCGCGACTCAGCTCATTTTCTGAGTGGCCAGTCGACAGAGAATTATATGCCTTGTTCGCAACACGCCCAGTAAGGAAATTAGATCGTTATATTTTTCATGATTATCGCATGGAAAACTTAAGTATATTAAGTTAGTGGTCAACAGTACTAAGTACAGTAGCGAGTTAAGTAGTAAGTTGTTAATTAAGTTGATTTAAATAGATCTCCATCCTATTTTTTGGCGAGTTAAGTTGGCGAGACGCGAGAGTGGGGGCTACTTCGTACTTAACTCGCCAAAAAATAGGATGGAGATCTATTCAAATCAACTTAATTAGCAACTAACTACTTAGCTCACTACTGTACTTCTCGATGTGTAAATCGGACTTTACGTTGGTTAAGTGTGACTTAATTTGTGACAATTTTAACTAAAGCAGGTTGAAATATTTAAACTTAAAGTGTTAACTGCCTCGGTAGCGCAACAGTCGCGGAATTGGCTGGCGTGCACGAGAATGCCGGTCCTATTCCCATGCAGACACAGTTCTTTGTGTAATCCGCAAATTATTGTCCTGTGTCTGTTTGTCTTTGTGTCCGTTAAATTGACGTTTATAAGGACCGCTACGCAGGACATGACCTAGTGCGGAAGTTGTATTTTAAAAAAGAAAAACATTGTTTTAAACTTAGCCACTATTTTTATTGCCACCTATCTTAAAAATCAACATAAGTAATACACTTGCCCCCGGTTTCCGAATGCTGAAGAAGTAAATATCAACTAATCAAGTGTCAAAACGCTTGTCAACAATCATTTTCAGGAAGAAAAATGATAGTTAACAAGAGTTTTGACACTTGATTTTTACTTGATCAGTCATTCGGAAACCGGGGGTCAGTGTTGCAGTAGGTTGTACTTGTTCTATTTACAATAGCAGTAACATTTCATTTGTTAGCAACCAAGACTAAATAACATTTCCCGGTCACCATCACACATATTACTTAAACCCATTATAACCAAACAATACACTATCTCAATATATTTGTTCGCAGCTAAATTTTCATCAACATCTCAGCACCGATGGCTTGCAAACATACAGGGTGTTCTCAGATACGAAGGTAGGTATATACGTGAGTATATAAGGATTTATACGTATGTATATATGTGTAGTACATAGGTTAGACGCGAACGGGTCGCTGCACGGTCGAGCTTGGAATACGAGCTTCTCTGATGATGGTGTTAGGGTAAGGACTTAGTGAGCGACTTGGACAAATTTGAGATTGAAAATATTTTGTGTGGTTGATGATGAATGTAATGTACTGTCACTGTCTAATCATTAGTATTATTAAAGCTAGATCTACTGGGATTTATTGCCGCATACTTGATTTAACAAAGAAGTCGTGGATTCGATACTTAGATCGAGTTCGAATCGTAAGTGAGTTCGAAACAAAATCGAAATCAGAAACGAATCATTTTCGGGAGTAGGCCTGCTGCACGAGTCAAATATTTGACGACCTCTTTAGCATAGTGGTATTATTTTATAGCTACTAAGCAGAGCTCTCGGGTTCGATTCATGCCCAATGCATATATTGCGTATGTACATGTGCATTGGTCTATGTGTTCACTACTAAATTAATAATAACTGTAAGTAAATAAGCCACGTATTCTTGTATCTATGAATGTACTCTACATATTGAAGGTATTTATAACAGCAGTAACATTTCACCGTGATACAAATTACTTAAATCTGCAAAAACTATTTCAAATTTAAAGCCTGGCAACTTATCCCCGATGAGCACAAAGCTAATGATATCTATTTAGTTATATATTGAAATTAAGACTACCTAACACAATTCAAAGCACAACAAACTCGCAGGTGCGTCCACAGCGCGATGGCACAGATAAAACAACTCATGGTATTCCCAGTGCGAGTCGACGACGGTGCGAATGCATGGATATGGCGGGTCACGCACAACTGCACAAAAAACCGATTTCCTGCCACGAGCTGCCACAACGTTACTTTTACGTATACCCTTCGCGTTTGTGACCAATAATTACTGTATAGAGTTAGAGTATTTGATTGCTTCCTCGATTGTGTGAAACAATCTAGTCTTTGTAGTGGGTAATGAATAACTTCATACTGGCTTAAATTTATAAAAGCCATTACAAAGTTTTATTACAAACTAGCTGACCCGTGCCCACTTCATTGGGCGGCGAAACAAATGCGTCCCTTTTTTAAATAAATTCATTACTGCTCCACTACTATTAGTCATAGCGTGATACTATATAGCCTATGACACTCCCCGATAAATGGACTATTCAACACAGAAAGAATTTTTAAAATCGGTTCATTAGATCCAGAGATTACCCCCTACAACGTCACAAAAACACAATCACACAAACTTTACCTCTTTATAATATTAGTATAGATTCAGGAAAACTTGTGACATCTACCTTTCTACTCTGTTAGTAACCACTTAGCTGGTCATTCAGGTTTGATTCGATCCTGATTGGTTTTGGGGTTACGACTTACATCTAAAACGCCATTGGCGACGGTGACGTATGGATTTCCGCTGCTTGTGCTGTGTGCTGCTTTCCGTTGTGTAGCTCGTAAAACATCGGTTCTGGCTGATGTTTTATTGACACAATCTTTAATCCACGTCAAAGGACTTGAACAACTCACTAACTAAACGACAAAGTAAGAAGAATAGGTTATGCCACATTGCAACAAGTAGTCTATCTCGGCCGAATATTTATTATAAATGCACGGCTGCGCGGTACGTAAACATGCGATAGGGCTGCCCACTTCCAGCTTTTTAATTACATTTACCTACTTTCCCGCTTGTTACTGCGGCACAGTCGCGACTGTTCACTCCGCAAAACCACCTCTATCGTGAGCGTGTACAGTCTATTTAAACGGACTTGCTCCATATGGTAAACATATATGGCGTCGTGTCAACCGCAGACTAAAGAGTACTGATAGCTAGAGATGTGTAACTGATGTGAATGAATGAAATCTTTACTTAAAGTTCTTTTAGTACTGAACGGTTTATGTCATTTTTTTTAGCTACATATACAGTGTAGGTATATAATTACATAATATTCTAATTACGCAATAGGAATGTGGAGTCGTAAATAATGCTAAAAGTATTAAACAAATTTTTTATTATAATTTTTACAAATATAGAAGGTAGGTAGCAGCTGTAAAAGAGAAAGAAAAAGAAAGAAAGAAAATACATTTATTCCTGGTTTAAGGGTACAGTAAGAATATAGACAATTATTACAAAAATAAAACAAAAATAAAGAATATAAACAAAAGTCATGATAAAGCCACATCTGTGCAGGAATCGGACCCCACTCATCATAATGCTGCGGCACACCAAACAGTTATGCTCAGTCGCTTACAGCGCTGATTTTCAGTGAGGCCCATAAAAAAGATTACAACTTTGTTGATTATAAATTTTACAAATATTGTTATGAGTAGCGCTATACCACTGATTAAATTGAAAGTGTCCTTATACCCAGCAGGACCCTTCGACCAATTCGATTGAAAATCAAAGTTCCTAGTAGAGTAAAGTAAGTGGAACTTTGATTTACAATCGAATTGGACGATTTCGCATTTATAATATTAGTAGGACTTATTTAAACATCATCATTTTATTCGTATGCCAATCGTTCATTCACTTTTGTTACACATCCCTACGAATCTATGAAATTTCTAGAATCTACAAATGTCAAATAATGAAATTAATTTTTATCTGTGAAATTTGCCGTTGGAAAAAAATACATTTATTTAAAATATAAGAAAGATAGTGGTGAAATCAAAGTAATTTACGTGTTTTCTATTGCATAAACGTATAATCCTACTTTCCAGAAATTTTCATCCATATCAAAGTGTGCGATTGATGTTAAAACTAGTGAATTTGCAATATGTGGTGTTTGTTTACTAAATAAATCAAGTAAGGATGAATACGGTATATATAACTCGCGTTTCGTCCGTTTCTATGAAGTCGAAATACTGTATATTTATATTTGTACTACGGTTATGCCTTTACCAAGCATAGGTATATTCCATAAAACCGCTCCCGCGCTATTCCTATGAACGCGTGTGCGACCTAACCCTGCGGCTGGCAGCTGCAACGTCATGGAAATGGACGGAGCCGTGAGACATAAAGGAGTTACATAACGTTAACTATATCATCTTCCAATGCCTTACTACCAGCACTTTACCTACCGCACGTAGGTATAAGAGAATAGGGGCTAAATCACATATAGCTACGAACTTTATTTATTTATTTTTTATTTAATGCATTTTACAGGAGGCTTACAGACTAATATACAATTAAATTAAAAACATCAAATTTACAAATAGCTAATAACAAGCCTCCACATATATATATGAATGCATTTGCCAATTTTAGATACAATATTATTTTAATTGTATCTAAAATTGGTACTGTACTTCATTCTATATCCGTGTGGTGACGGAGTAAGAATACAATATGTCACCACCCTATCTCATCCCATGGGTGTCGTAAAAATCGACTAAGGGAATAACCGTAACTATTATCTTTACGAAATAAAAAGAAGGAAAACTTGAAATTAAACCCTTTACCAATCCGTCTGGCCAGCGTGGTATTAGTAGGCCAAGTAACCCTCCGTCACGGGAGGAGGCCCGTCCCTGCAGTGGGACATTAATGGGCTGTTATGATGACTTCATTCTTAGACAATATTTTGTAAAAAGGTTAATAAAATTACAGGGGTTTGAGGCTTAAAACCTTTTTAAAGTAGACATCGTCGGCTTGCAGTTGCTCAGGCATTGATGACATTCATAAACGACTGTTACTAATTCTCATCAATATATTAATTAAAATTTTAAAAAATATTTTAAAAAACTTTTATTTAAATGTTCTAAATGGAAGAAAATACAATTAACCCTTATTTGCTTTTAATTGTTTTTTAAGTATCTTTTTAATTACTCTCGGTATACAAAACTTTTTATTTGATACCCACATTGCAGAAGTACATAAAAATAACTATTTCGCCATAATATTGGATTATAAATAATGATGTCATACCGGAGAGCGGCACAAATGGTCCTTTTAAAAAGGGAATAGTTGTGTTCAAAACCACTTTAGAAAACTCTGTGTAAATGCAATCCTACTATCCTATCCCACTTTCCAACTAATATTATAAATGCGAAAGTTTGGGAGGATGCATGGATGGATGTTAGTTACTCTTTCACGCAAAAACTACAGAACGGATTTTGATGAAATTTGGAATATAGGTAGTTTAGGGTGTAGAAAAAAGCGCCGATTACACTACCCTACATGAGCTAGTGCACTACATGAGATAGTGCACTACATGAGCTAGTGCACTACATGAGTTAGTGCACTACATGAGCTAGTGCACTACATGAGCTAGTGCACTACATGAGGTAGGGCACTACATAATGTAGTGCACTACATGATGTAGGGCGGTCGGGACTCGCCAATCTCCGATATGTAGTGTCCATCCAGATCTAAACAGAACTAACTCAAAAATTGACGTTTTTTACTTTTACACAGTTTTTTTTTTTTTTAAAAGACAACTCCCGCACTAGGGATCATGCCCTGTGTCGCGGGGACCTTTTACAAACATCAATTAACGGACACAAAGAACACCCAGACCAGGACAATAATTTGTGGATCTCACAAATTATTGTCCTGCGTGGGGATCGAACCCACAACCTCTTGCACGGCAGCCGCTTGCGCTACCGTCGCGCCACCAAGGTCGTCGGATTCCTTGATTCGTTACGCATCGACCACGAAAACAGATTTAAATATACGAGTCTACACTACACGACGCTAGATGTAGACCAGCAATACAAGTTTATCTCAAAATGTTTCATTTTTAACGATTAGTTTCAGACACTTGAAACTAATCGTTAAAATAGAGAGACAACTCAAAATAAAATTACGAAAAATGTTAGATATAATCAGTAAAATCAAAATAACTCCGAGGAGCGGAGTCCGTTCATCCAACAAAAAAGACTCCTTACGACATCTAGCGTCGTGTAGTGTTGATATATTTAAATCTGTTTTCGTGGTCGATGCGTAACGAATCAAAGAATTCGACTGCGTGTAAAAGTCAAAAACGTCAATTTTTGAGTTAGCTCTGTTTAGATCTGGATGGACACTACATATCGGAGATTGGCGAGTCCCGACCGCCCTAAATCATGTAGTGCACTAGGTCATGTAGTGCACTAGGTCATGTAGTGCACTAGCTCATGTAGTGCACTACCTCATGTAGTGCACTACCTCATGTAGTGCACTAGGTCATGTAGTGCACTAGGTCATGTAGGGCCCTACATGTAGGGTAGTGTAATCGGCGCTTAACATTTAGGCTACCTATACCACGCGGGTGAAGCCGCGGGCATCAGCTAGTAGAACATGCTAATATTGTAGAGTGTTCAACAAAAATAAATATCTGGGGGCTTGCGTTTCAGAGAACAGATATATCGACCGACCGTCAACCTCTGTGGCGTAGTGGTTAAACAATATGACTGCTACGCAGAGGTCTCGGGTTCGATTCCCACTCAATGCAAATCTTTGTGTGCATGAACATGATTGTTTGCATTGGTCTGAGTGTTTCTATGTATAATATGTATGTATTTACAAAAAAACAATAGTTAAGTACCTATGTTTACCCGTTGTCTAGTACCCATAGTACAAGCTCTGCTTAGTTTGGGACTAGATGGCGTTGTGTGAATGTGTGAGGATTATTTATTAGTTACATATTTATATCATACATAGGTAGTAGACGCATATCTGGATGCAAATCCTAGACTTAGCACCTAGATCAAGACTAGATGTTCTCATTTGAAGGAATCATTGATATCTCCCGTAGTCAGGGTACAGCAACGCTCTGACGTAGGCTTAACTGCAAAGCGGTGACCTAGTTCTCTATAGGTACCTAGAAATGTTACTATTACCTTAATGAAGCGAAAATGTTTAGAATCTGACCCTATGATTTAGAAGTAGTGTACCTTTTAAAGTGATTAATTTATGCATTTACTAGCTGACCTGACATTTACTAGCACTTCGTTGGGCGGCGAAAAACCGCGTCCCTTTTTTAATCATATTTAATTACTGCTCCACTCCTATTATTCATAGCGTAATACTATAGCCTATGACACTCTCCGATAAATGGACTATTCAACACAGAAAAAAAATTTAAAATCGGTTTATTAGATCCATAGATTACCTACAACGATTCAGCGTCACAAACTCACAAACACACAAACTTTACCTCTTTATAATATTAGTGTAGATTTGTTATTTTTCTATGCCAAAGGTTTCCATGAAACGAAAAGCTGGTTGTGGAGTGCCTGTTTGTAACGATCATAGTACTTAGTGCTCAGTACTATTAGACATAATTTCTAGGAAATTACTTTTAGTCAGCTATACGACACGTATCGGACAAGCTAGAGTGATAATATGGCATCATGTATAATATGAACGGAGATTATTATTATAATTAATTTAAACACAGTTAAACAAGACAAACCTTTAAAAAAACAACCAAATTGAGAACCTCTTCTTTCTAAAGTCTGTTAAAAGAACAACAAAACAAACAAAACATAATAAACGTTTGAACAATGTAAACAAGACATACTCAAACTAAACTCTCACAAACAAACTAGACTACCATAACACGATAATATAAAATAACTGAAAACAAAATAAAACTAATGCGTGAAACAAATCGCGAATGGCGGGAGGGCGAGGGTGCCTGTGCGAGGGGAGGGGGAGGGAACACCCGGGCTCCCCTCGTCTGCGGGCCGGGAGGGGGGAGTCTACAACTCTACTACGGCCACTCTCGGTTTCATTCATAACTTTTTACAAGTTTATCTGCGACGATACCTCCTACATATTTATGTGTTTGCAACTGTGATGAATCAAAGAATATTATTAAATTATTGTTTTGTAGATATGACAGTTCTAACAAGTAAGCTAACAGCTAATTAATGTCCTACTGATGGGATAATCTCCTCCACTGAGGGACGTAAACTTGGCCTACTTTTAATACTACAGAATGGTAAATGTTTTCGTAAACGTTCAGTTTTCCTACTTTTGTTTTCGTAGAAGTAATAGGTATTAGGCTTGTTAAATGTTTTAAACGCAATGTGATTTCCTGAATTCTTTCTCTGTCACTACATGGAGAATGTTGTGAGACGAGACAAGTTGTTTCAAACCTATTAAATTGTGACTGTAATCAGCGTTAATATTATTAAGGTAAGAGACAGAGATAGACTGCAGACTGTTAACTAAGGGTCCCTATTGATAGGATTCCTATCGTCTCAGTTACCGCTATTTCAAGCCTTACTGTTACATTACATTACAATTTGCACAATGCAGATGCTCTAGTCACCATCAGTCTACCAGTACGTAAGTCGGCTGTAAGAAAAATACTTAATGCATTGTCATAAGTGCCTTAAGGATACGCTGCATGGTCGATTACCCTGTTTTCTAACCCAAATGTAGCTGTCGTGGATATCCAGGTAATTTACTCCCTTACAACTGTTGCTACATAGTCACTAGCGGCATGGTCAGAAATAAAATGTCGTAGAAAATCATTACATACCATGTTTTGCTTGATTATTAAAATTAATAACGTCTAGACAGCGAGTAACATAAGCACGACCTAAAAAGAGTCCAGAATAGTTTAATCGTTAGCAAAGTTAAATTTTGATAAAAAATGTACAATATTTACAATTATTTCTTAATCTAGTTTGAAAAAAACTCTTCGAAGTTGATTTTAAGAGGTCATGTTACGGAAACTTTATTTCTTAAAATGAAGAATTGGGTTAATAACAAGTATGTGTAACTAGGGATATAACTTCAGTTTTAAACAAAAATCAGACTTTGTAATTACTTAAGTTTACTGAACATCAAAATAATTGTGTCAATAAATAATTTGATATAATATATTAAACGCTATAATGAATTAAAAAAATACCTAACAATAAACATGGCATAGCGGAGATTACAACAATCCGCCCTTTTTGAACAGTTTACGTTTACTATATTGGTTATGCTAAATGCTTATAGGCTTACGACGTTCCGGGAAAGAATAAGCAACTAAACGGGGTATTCTAACTTTATAATTGGCTAGCCAGTTACCCCCTTACTCATAAAAACCTCTTACATTTTAGTCAATTGATTAGCTTAAATTCTTACGGATTTGTTTGGCATAAGGTTGGTTTTGCTAATAAAAAACTCCCTAAACAGAGACTAAATTTAAGAGGCGTTTATGAGTAAGGGGGTTAGCCTACAGGAGGTAACAAGAATATAAACAGGGTTTTACAACTTAAATTCATCCCCAAGGTTTGGTGAGACTACTACAGATGCACTGTGCTACTACTTTACAGGCAATATGTTTCAAAGAAGGAAATCAGAATAACTTGGTATCTATAAGGCATCTGTATCATCCGTGTGGTGACGGAGTAAGAATACAATATGTCACCACCCCATCTCATCCCATGGGTGTCGTAGAAACCGACTAAGGGACTATACGTGTATATTTCCTTTAGATAGAAAGAAGGAAAACTTCAATTAAACCCTATACCAATCCGTCTGGCCAGCGTGGTATTAGTAGGCCAAGTATCCCTTCGTCACGGGAGGAGGCCCGTCCCTGAAGTGGGACATTAATGGGCTGTTAAGATGATGATAAGGTATCTGTAGGTCATAGTATTGTATAAAGGATCTCTAAGGACGTACCAAAGTTATAAATTCCTAACATATTCTTTTATAAGACACCTCATCGTAGGCACAAAACTTCAATTCAAATAATCTTTGCCGCCTCACTCACACATGCGCATACTTTACGTAAGGTTGTAAGACACACATTTATAAATTGAAATAAAGTTTGTTTTAGTTGAGCATTGAGCATGAATGAAATCGAAAGGGAGGAGTGATTGTTATCAAAACAACTGAGCGGAGTTTCAAAGCTGAATTTATTATGTTATTTATTAGCTTTTATGAGGGCTTAATCGTCTGTTTAAGTTTTTGATTGCTCTGTTAAGTTTTATTGTTGGAATAGCTATTGGTTTTACTTTTTTTTTTGTTGTTATGAAATTATGGTTATTGTTTTGTATATGTTCTATTGTATGGTGGTTTAATTTGCCGTTGTGTTGTAAAAGGGATGATTTTTCTTGTAGTGGTAGATTAAGAATAGAGGGTTTAATAATACCGATTTTTAAAAGCGACTAGTGAAGCAAGAGTGCTTCCCTAGTCGGTTTCCTTTACGGTGATCGCTGAACGTTATTTAGTCCTAAATCTCAACCAATGAATGGAACTAATCATAACAGCCCATTAATGTCCAACTGCAAGGACGGGCCTTCTCCAGTGACGAAGGGATACTTGGCCTACTAATACCACACTGGCCAGATGGAGGGTTTAATTTCAAGTTTTCCTTCTTTTTATTTAGTACCTCAAGATAATAATCACGGATAGTCCCTTAGTCGGTTTTTACGACACCCATGGGATGAGATGGGGTGGTGACATATTGTATTCTTACTCCGTCAACACACAGAGAGGCTGTCTATGTCGGTAACATCGCTGTGCCCGCCACCTCAAAGCACTTGTATAATAATGTCTGTTTAGGTAGAAGTGTACAGAAGCTAGTATAAAATTACAGTGCTATCAGACTCTATCTACGATAGACATCTAATTGGCTGTGATCTGACATGACTAACGGCCGAATACTCAAACGTCTTTTAAAAGTAAAGTGTCGCTTAAACTAGAAATTCTCATACAAATGTCTAGTTTAAGCGCCGCTTTACTTTTAAAAGACGTTTGAGTATTAGGCCGTAACATCCATAAATTAAAATTACCACTTTGCCACCATAAAGCAATAAAAAAAATTGACGTTTTAAAGCTAGAAACAAAACAAAAAGTAAAGAAATTACTTTACAGTAATAAATTACATGAAAAATGTAGTTCACGGCAACACCGACAGACGGCGCCACTAGTTGTTTAGTCGAGAATCAAATTGAAACTACTTAGCTATGCTTACATATTCATTATTATGTTTACTGTGACCTAGACTAAGTAAACTGTTTTGACTGGAAAATTTAAAAACTAGACTTGTTTTGTTCTAGATTTCTACCTATAAATTATTGTCTTGTTTTGCTAGACATAAACAAGCTTTAAGGTCTTTTTATTGCTTTTTGACTACTTGTACGGCTTAGTGGTTGAATACATGACAGCTGCGTAGAGGTTTTAGGTACGATTCTCGCTAAAAGCAAATCTTTGTGTGCATGAATATGAGATTAGGTATGATTTGAGATGTTACCATTAGACTGGGTGGTTTTGATGTATAATTTATGTACCTATGTATTTACAAAAAACAAGTCTTGAGGTATGTAGCAAAAGCTCTGCTTAGTATGGGACTAGATAGCGTTGTGGAAATATATAAGAAATTTTTCTTTTCGTACTTACAACAGTACACATCGAGTAAAAAATACTCTACGTCTAAATGAGGGTTTTTAAGGGACTTTTCTATGAATTTTCCCCTTTTTTTCCTATAAAATATAGGCATAAGTAATAACATTTCAAAGTCATTCGTATAAATATAACTTTGTATCGACCAGTAGCATTGCAAAGAGTATCAAAATGTTATAAAAACCTCTAAAAAGATTGTACATTCATATTGAATATACAATATCAGACCTTATACCATTGCAGTAAGGGTCCTTACTGCATTAGCAAGAAGTACTGCAACCTCTTCTGAATAATTAGCAAGGTTTTTATTCCTTTTTGGGTATCATTATAAATGAGTTATTGTGAACTTAAATGTACTCAATTATTCACACAGGTAAGTATTTACAAAAAAAAGGTAAAGAAACTACCTGTATTAAATAACAAATTGCATTTTTGTTATTTACAAACAAGACATTTTTTACTGCCTGCTATCGAGCAAAATAGTGGTCGGCAATGCTAGGGTACAGCATAGCCGCTGCCTACCATGTAAATAAATACCAGATACTGCACTTTTTAAACCATATTCTGAGCTGCTTGCTCGTATATACCAGCTACTAACTAGGTTTAATGTCATGCCCAGGAGACATCCCTAAAGAGAGAGCTCAGCTAGTAGTTTCATCCAAAGCTTGCACATACAACATAAGCCTGGTGACATGTAATACAGATTCTTAGCAATCTACAACATACACCAGTCTCTCTCACAAAGTTAGTCCAAGTTATCCTTAACCCTAAGTTTCTCACTTATGTAACCTTGTGAAGAGAGTTAATAAATAAATAAAAAAATATAATTCAGTAATTCAATACAAGGGTGAAATGACCGCAGAAAACGAACTATATTTACAGAGTGAACCATAATAAAGAATCAAATAATCCTCTATGATAATAAAGTAAAAAAAAATTAAATGAAATGTGTTTATTTGTCTCAAAACAGTTACATTAAAAATATTAAATATTCCTCACACTTTCACACAACGCCATCTAGTCCCATACTAAGCAGAGCTTGTACTATGGATACTAGACAACGGATAAACATACTTTATTTTTGTAAATACATACATAATGCATTGGTCTGGGTGTTTTCTATGAATAACATAGAAAACACCCAGACCAATGCAAACAATCATGTTCATGCACACAAAGATTTGCATTGAGCGGGAATCGAACCCGAGACCTCTGCGTAGCAGTCATGTTATATAACCACTACACCACAGAGGTCGTGAACGTACATTACTCGGATTATGCTAGATATTTGTAATAAGTACTTAGCTCCTTCGTTCGAGCTATCTGGCTCTACCTAGAGGAGCTTTACCTATATATTATATAAATAAATATTGTTAACAATATTGAGACTATACTTATGTATAGTAAATGCAAATCTTATTACAATTTCCAACTAATACCTAATAATAAATATTAAAAAGTAATTATACATAATAACAAATACAATTTAAACCCTTTCTATAACCATAACGTTTGTGTTGTTTATATGTATCATTATTGATTGATAATAAAATCACACTGTTTTACTGCATAATATGTGTTAATGTGTTGTTTTCGTTTTAAATAATCTGTGTATGAGTGAGTGCACGTGTTTGTGTGCGTGCAGTGTGTGTTTAATTGTGTGCCAATGTTGTTTAGAATTTCCATATCAAGGCCCTTAGACTAGTAATTGCATTGTATACTAGATTTTTTACCATAACGACTGAAATATTGGTCATAGATGATGCGTGTTGCATTTGTTTTGACCTAATCGAAGACCGCACACATTGAGACAAGAAGTAAAAGGCTAGATTTAATGTACTTAAATACGATTTGACTGTGACAGCGAGCAAAGAACTTATAGGTACCGTACCAATCGGGGCTGCAATCGATCACTGACCAATTGCATGACATGTAATTCATCCATGCGGGCTGAATTTACTTTGACCACAACGCAAAACGAATTCAGTGTGATGTGACAAATCCTGTAAGTAGGTACTTACTCGTAACTCACATTATAATGGCGGGAGCAATTATCTATTACTACATATGGGTTACTTTATAGTGGAAAACAACCGAGTGAATCGAGCATCCATTGTTGTCGATACTTATAAATCGATTCGCTTCATTACAACTCGATATATGGATCGATATATAATGGAAAATTATCTCCAGGATCTGTCGTAAAAATGGGCGTTCCGCAAGGTTCCATACTTGGACCCCTTTTGTTTCTCATCTATATAAATGATTTACCACATCTAGTTAAAGATCAACATGAGATAGTTTTGTTTGCCGATGACACTTCGCTTTTATTTAAAGTGAAACGACAGCAGACTAGCACTGACGAAGTAAACTTGGCTATCTCTAAAGTTGTTCGTTGGTTTGACATTAATAACTTGCTCCTTAATAGCCGCAAAACCAAATGTGTTAGATTTATAACGCCGAATGTACAAGAAGTGAAAACCACATTAAGAGTTAAGGAGGATCAGGTAGACCTTGTGGACACTACAAAATTTCTTGGTATAACACTAGACTCTAAGCTTCAGTGGGGCCCACATATTATGACATTGGTAAAGAGACTAAGTTCTGCAGCTTACGCCGTTAGGAAAATTCGAGAACTGACAGACATAGAAACTGCCAGATTAGTATATTTTAGTTATTTTCACAGCATAATGTCATACGGTATTTTACTATGGGGACATGCTGCCGATATTCATTCTATCTTTGTGCTGCAGAAGAGAGATATTCGTGCAATTTATAATTTAGGTAGGAGACAATCACTTCAAGAAAAATTTAAAGAAATCAATATATTAACTGTAGCAAGTCAATACATTTATGAAAACATAATTTATGTTCATAAAAATAAAGACCAATTTGTCAAAAGAAGTGATGTCCATAGTATAAATACTAGAAATAAAGATAGACTTATTCATCCGTATTCTAGGCTCCAAAAAATACATAGTTCATTTCAGGGTCAATGTGTGCGATTTTATAATAAAATTCCGAAAGATATTCAAGATCTAAGTTTTAATAAATTTAAGAATGTAGTCAAACAAAAACTTATCGTAAAGGGATATTATACTATCCTAGACTACACGAAAGACAAAAAGGCTTGGGATTAACTGCTTCTGTTCCATAGGCTGTTTCAAATAATGCAAGTTTATGCACTTTTTTTATATATGTGTGCTACTGTATTGTTTTATCTCTAAGTTCTAATTGTATTATTGTATCCTTTCTATCTTTTTTTTTCTGTCTTCCTCGTTCTCATGCTTGTCTTCTACTTTTCTTTTCTTTGATTATTATTTTTTATGATGTATAAATGGTGTATTATCCTGTCTGGTACTGTCAAATATTTTGATAGGGTATATGATTAATGTAAAAAAAATAATTGTAAACACAACTGAATTTTAAAAGAGTTGCCATGAGTTTCTTTGCCAGGTTTCTTCTCATTGGCCCTACCATTTGGAAACTGGAATTTATAGATCAACACAGACAGACAAGTAGATTCGAGTAGTAGATTGGTTTTATTTTTCTCCTTTAATTTACATTTGACAATACAACGCGGCTTTTCTTAGTGCTGTAGCGTTTGTCTGTGTCGATCTATAATTTTAAATGTAGCTTCAATTTTAAGTAAACGACGATTTCAAACAATTTGTAATAAATTTTATGAAATAAAGTATTTTGAAGTTTGAAGTTTGAAGTTTGATATACGCACTAGCAAGTCGTGTAGTTAGACCTAGATACTAATCTATAACCGTACGCGGATTGCAATGACGTTTATACTCGTACTTATAACGAAGTACGTTGCTTTGGTCTCGCGAAACAAAACACGATGTCGGGTAGTTGACCGTGATAGGTAACGTGACGCGGGAGGGGACACGCGCGTGTTGATGGAAGGAGGGGGGGGGGGGGAGAAGTGGGGGGGAGGGTGTTAGTACGTCGCGAGGCCGCCCTTGCTCGAAGGTGACGCGACAATTAACGCCGCGCGGTCATTCCACCGCGCGCTGGCGCGATGTCAACGATTTCGATCATCCTGCGATAGGACGCACGGTCGCCCGCGCCGAGATACGACACACAAGGTTGACGCTTGATAATGTTGTTGTTATTATATTGCACGTTCATATGCATCACTTACCCGCGGGGCGACGACTTTACAATACCACTATAACTATTTACCTACAATATAACCATACGCCTCCCCAACTTTATCGTGGAGAACACATAAGAGGTGATCGAGGTTCTAAAGACCATTCTTCGTCTTTTGATCTTGGTGACTGGGAAAACTAGGTCACTTGTAGAATAGTTAAGTGATTGGCGCATTGGTTACTCTGGCCGTGGTACCCATCTAACTGAGACTCAGACGAAAAAGAACATTTGACAAGAAATCCAAAACTACGCAGAGGAACACTTATCAACCTTAATTCGAAAATTTGTCTTATAGCAAAGGAATTAAGGTATAATTGATGTTTAGGTCGACGTTATACTGTATATGGGGGTCTGATATGACGATTTAAATGACGTTATCCCGACGCACGTTATTTCGAAAATAAATCCAAGTGGTACACTAGTTCAAAAGTACTTTAAATCGAAAACCGCTATAGCGAATGACGTTGACGCGACCATTTGACGATTGCGGCTTTTCTCTTGTGGTATATTTATAAAAATATACATGTTTTTCTACGTATTTACTGCCTTTGAAGGGTACGCTATTGAATTTCATGATAACATTTTTTTCCTTTAGCCTACCAAAATATAATATATCAGATGCTTACACAGTTTTACAACGCTCGATGGCTTAGAATTGTTGTAAATACTTATAAATTGGGACTAAAAAGAAGAAGAAAGAAGGTGGAACCTTCTTCCCCACAGCTCATGATAGCCAGAATCAACAGCAAGACCTCGCAAAAAGCACGGAGCATGACCCTCGGATAAAACTAATACCCGCAACAAAACTAATAGGAAGAAAATGGATTAGTCGAAAAAATATCACATGCTTCCATTCCAATGCAAATAGGCTACACCTATTCGGAATGAAAGGTCACTGCGAGTTTGATAAAGTATTAAGCAGTTTTTAAATCGTATTTTCCGCCGCGCTACACGACCAGGCAACACAAACATTAATCGGTTAAAGTACAGTTTGACAGAAATGAGTTCTACTCACGCCTCATTTAGCTGCCGCGCTCTGACCGCTTCACCATACATCTGTTAACCTGCAGAACTATTTCTTTGCATCACTCACTCCTAACTAACCTTACAAAGAACCGTTATATTCCAACACTCGGCACTGCCTTAGGGGTTAAATATAGGAATAAAATACGGACGTGCACCAGCTTCGACGGATCCGCATCGCATCACGTCTCTTCCCCCAGGACAGGCATTTAGCCCCTTCTAATATGAAACGCGCTACCAGTCTATTACAAGAGTATTATACATGGCTGTATTTTTACTTGTGTAGTATAAACTCTACTTAAAAAAGAGGGAGTAGAATTTTGTTTATTCAACTTCAGAAAATTAAAAATTATTTCTGTAAGTAAAATAAATGGAAAAAACACTAGCCTTCGACCAGATTTTAACTAGCCTTTTCTCTTCTGATACTCTGATGAATTACCACTAAATGGTCATCCATCTACTTAGCCTATGTCTTAGGAAAGCAATGAACAAATTTGATCAACGAAACAAGGACTCGGATGGGCTAGCGTTGGCAAAGGGTATCAGACGTATAATCGAGTACTGTCTCAAACCCCATATTCTTTTTATAAAAAATTAACCCTTAAGCCCGATTTACACATCGACAAGTACAGTAGCGAGTTAAGTAGTAGTAACTTAATCAACATCTTTCTACTTAACTCGCTACTGTAATAATTGTTGATGTGTAAATCGAGCTTAACGTCACTAAAAGAAAAACCACGTAGTTTCAAAACGTAATAACAGCGTATATTCGTGACAACCCTGCATGTTCGTGCTCTGCAGACTGCACTGCGGTTATCGTCCAAGCCGACACGAGACAGTTACCTACCACACGCCTACATACTACCTACACAACTACTTACTATCTAGCCCTATGTATATGTACTTACTTTCATGTTCAAACTAAACTGGGTAATTTGACAACGTTTTTAGGCTCCCCGGGTGGTTCAAAATAGTGAAAAACATAAACAAAACATTTTTATCAAATGTATTGTTTGTTTATCTTTTTATTCTTTGGATTTTATCACATAATATCATTGAGGTAATATGTAGTACATATTACCTCGATGCATAATATAGGGGAAATGACAACTCGATTGCGGCTTTCGTAAGCCTAAACCTTTAAGTACTAAGAAACTTACTTTAATATTATAACAAAAATGGGTAATTGACAACATTTTTGGGCTCCCTGGGTTATTAAAAGTCAAATCAAACGTAGATGTGAATGTTTGACTTGTGCAGAGATTGAAACTAATTACGCCACTGTAACCATTACGCCACTGAGGTCGTTAAATGAATAATGTCGAAGTAATACTATGGAAAATGAACTTACGCTCACGAATGCAGATCTTTGGTCAATACTTAACAGCACTCCTCAGCGTTGCTACCCGTCAAGCTATTGTAATTGTTATTTTTATGACTGACATTATCTTTCACTAGCTGACCCGTGCCCACTTGGTTGGGCGGCGAAAAAAACGCATCTCATTTTTAAACACATTTCATTACTGCTCCACTCCTATTAGTCATAGCGTGATACTATATAGCCTATGACACGCTCCCCGATAAATGAGTATACAACACAGAAAGAATTTTGAAAAATCGGTTCAGTAGATCCAGGGATTACCCCCTACAACGTCACAAAATCACAAATACACAAACTTTACCTCTCTATAATATTAGAATAGAAGTATAGATGACTGTCTATATCTATATTATATATCTATATTAGATAGATATTATGTCAGGGACAGGCTTTTGGCCTACAGTAAAACAATAAGGACTATAAAAGATAAAAAAAATTGACACTCCCACTCATAGATTGATTAATTTGGATTGTCTATGAAAATATAAAGACACTCGAATATTCGATATGAATCGATCAATCACCACAGAGGTGTTCGGCCATAGACATACGATAGAATACCTATAGTCTTTTATTAAAAAATAACACCTGACCCATTATTTTGTGTCTATTATTTACACGTAAAAAATACTTAAATAGTGTAACGTACTAGTCGTAAATGTAGACTTAGGGAAATTCAACAATTGAGAGATAGTAAATGTGGAATAGTGATGGTTCTCCGTGTGGTGACGGAGTAAGAATACAATATGTCACCATCCCATCTCATCGCATGGGGGTCGTAAAAACCGACTAAGGGACTATCCGTGAATATTAACTATACGAAATAGAAAGAAGGAAAACTTGAAATTAAACCCTGTATCAATCCGTCTGGCCAGCGGGGTATTAGTAGGCTAAGTATCCCTCCGTTACGGGAGGAGGCCCGTCCCTGCAGTGGGACATTAATGGCTGTTAGGAAAGATGGAATAAGCTTTATACAAACCATCATGATGATAACCCATTAATAACTTTAGGCATGGCTCCTCTATTATTATGGCATATCTACTAATACTATAATATGGACAGACGGATTGTTTTAAGATTTATGTGTTCGAATAAATATGCTCTATCTGCAGTCAAAAACACTATTAAATACGTATAAACCCGTTCTGTAGGAATCTGTCCTATTTAACAGCTGTTTGCACTTTACACATGCAAAACGCCCTGTAATAGAAGGATTAAGAGTTACATCATAACAGCCCATTAATGTCCCACTGCAGGGACGGGCCTCCTCCCGTGACTGAGGGATACTTGGCCTACCAATACCACGCTGGCCAGACGGATTGGTATAGGGTTTAATTTCAAGTTTTCCTTCTTTTTATTTCGTAAAGATATTATTCACGGATAGTCCCTTAGTCGGTTTTACGACACCCATGGGATGACATGGGGTAATGACATACTGTATTCTTACTCCGTCACCACACGGAATATTAAGAGTTAAAAACATTCAAATGAAATAACTGCTAAACTATTTCAAGTTAGTGACCACTTCGCGAGTACCCCACACTACCTTATCGGTCGGCACGATGACTGGCTACCATTGGGCCCCCACGCACAACTATTAAACGATAGTAAATATTACATGGAAGTTCTAACCAAGTGGGTAGAACGGCTAGACGGTAAGAACAAGTAACGGTTAGGTTAAATTCACGTAGTGTGCGTATATTCCTTGTAGTAACTGAGAAAGAATCACCATTCTAGCCTATCCACGGGTGTCGTAAAACCCGACTAAGAGAAAGTTCATAGTATTAATGAAATGAAATGAAAAAATATTGTCTTATAATAAGTGTGCATAGATGTTTATACAGAAATGTAATGTCTGTCAATATTATCATCATTAACTGACTTTGTCTTAAATAAATTATTTGAAACTGAAATTAAACAAAAGAAGAAAATTTTAGTACCCTATGCACCAAAAAGCTGATGGCGACAGAAAAGAGTAACTAATTCATGTCTGGACTGTATTCGTAATTCACAAAAGTCTCGATATGGTATATATTTCCAAGCTTTGTAACTAAAAAAAGCACATTAAGTGTTAACACCATGCATTTAAAACCCATCAACCCACTGTTTTTCGCTAAATAATTTTAATAATAGTAATTATAAAAGAGATTGGGCAAAATTAACCCAGAACCAACAGGAACAAAATATATGCCGGTTTATTAGTCTTGCTAAGAGAAACATTTTAATAAAAAAAAATCTCCCCTAGGTGCTGTCCAACTATAATTACACACAATTAAAAAATAGTTTTTTTCTATTTCGTAACGCTAATAAAAACAAAGCAATACATGTAACGTTATCTAATTGATATTAAAATCTTTACTCGTTACAAAAAATACCATAAGCGATCCGCGTCATGCGCAGATTCAGGTATTATTTTACTTTTTCACTCTCACACCACATGAATTACGCGGTGTCCTACGTGGGCGACGAAAGCGACACGACGCGACGCGATGTTACACACGACAAGGGTTCTATATGATTACACCAGGTCTCGTCGCAGACCGTCACATAAGACACAAGTAGGGTACGCCGTTGATTTGATGGCGTATGTAGCGTTCGTCGCTTCGCGGTGCGTCGTTTTCGTCACGTAGGACATCGCGTTAGACAGAGATGGCACTTTGTTAAATTAATCATTTAGGAGAATATGTCGTACAGAATCCTGTATCCACGGTATGCGTACGTTAGGGAGCTGTTTTCATATGATAAGTGTAATATATTACTTAGGTCACGCTAGACATGTACGCATAGAACATCCTGCAGGTCCAATGAATTTCTTTTTTTTTATTAAAAAATACTACTCCCGCACCAGAATGTCATGCCCTGTGTCGCGGGAACTTTTCACAAACATCAATTAACGGACACAGAAAACACCCAGACTCAGGACAATAATTTGTGGACCTCACAAATAATTGTCCTGCGTGGGGATCGAACTCACAACCTCGTGCACGGCAGCCGCTTGGGCTACCGTCGCGCCACCGAGGTCGTCGGTCTATTCCGTGATTGTTGATTTACAGATGGTTATCCGCGTGGTGACGGAGTAAGAATATATACATGTAATAATATGTCACCACCCCATCTCATCCCATGGGTGTCGTAAAAACAGACAAAGGGACTGTCCGTGAATATTATCTTTACGAAATAAAAAGAAGGAAAACTTGAAATTACACACTTTACCATTCCGTCAGGCCAGCGTGGAATTAGTAGGCCAAATATCCCTCCGTCACGGGAGGAGGTCCGTCCCTGCAGTGTGACATTAATGGGCTGTTATGCTAGATGGTTATGTATTATTAAACATTAAAACACGTAACGTAGTTTTCATTCATATCTAACTGTTATGAGCCTTATATCTCTCATACCCCATACATATACAATAAACAAATAATGAAAATTACATAAGTTTAACATGTGTAATAATGAGGGATATATATTAGTTCTGTTGATCCTGGGTTTTTTTTGTATGAAATTTGCCCATTGTCCTTTAGCATATTGCTGACAACCCTATCGTCTGACGCACACTACACTTATCGTCATTTAAGACGGTCCTAGCACGCGTCCACAAGCGCAGGCTCAGAACATAAACCTACGGATAGCGAGATGAGCTTTGCTTACTGCCTAACGGTACAAACGTTATATGGTTGTACCATACCAGTACCTATAGAAACAAATATAGTTCCCGTGAATATTCCGTTATCATTAATATGGGGAATGGTAATTTTTAGCTAAAGCATAACCAGTAACAAATTGCCTATTATTTTGAAAAAGAAGTTGTCTTTAAAAATTCTTTTATCTATACTATATGAATTTAAGTTTTTTTTTTTAAATAGGTTTGAACCCGTTGCTCGCCTGTCCGTATTAGTTGCAGGACCATGAATCATGCTTATTTTATATTATACTGTTAAATATCAAGCATAGTGCTGGCAACCCTATCGTCTGACGCACACTACACTTATCGTCATTTAAGACGGTCCTACCTAACACGCGTCCACGAGCGCAGGCTCAGAACATAAACCTACGGATAGCGAGATGAGCTTTGCTTACTGCCTAACGGTGCAACCATGCACTAGTATAGAAACAATTATAGTTCCTATGAATGTTCTGGAAACACTAATATGGTGAGTGGTAACTTTAAAGTTAAGCATTATCGGTAACAACTACTTAGTTATTTTCAACAGAGGTTATCTTTAAAAAAATCTACGATGTCTATAAATTTAGTATGGAATGGATCAAGCGGCAAGCCCTATTATGACTGGGACTTTTATCATAACAGCCCATTAATGTCCCACTGCAGGGACGGGCCTCCTCCCGTGACAGAGGGATACTTGGCCTACTAATACCACGCTGGACAGACGGATTGGTATAGGGTTTAATTTTAAGATTTCCTTCTTTTTACTTCGTAAACATAATATTTACGGTTAGTTCTTTAGTACGACATCCATGGGATGAGATGGGGTGGTGACATATTGTATTCTTACTCCGTCACCACACGGAATTTACAAACATTAATTTAATAGACACAAGCACACCTAATAGACCCAAATACATCCTGGATCAATAGGTACAATAATTTGTAGGTTACACATAACTGCCTTTCGCAGGAATCAAACCAGCGACTTCGTGGCTGATATTCGCATGCTCTGACTCGGTGGTAGTGAAATAATTTCTCTGTAAAAGCCCGCTGAGGATTCACTGTAAATCACAACTAGGTCTGAAAATGGGAACGAAACTAAGCAAAGCATTGAATAAGTAGGCCTAGTTTCCCTCAGGCACTAAAAAAGCCTAGTGATACTGCTACGTAAACATTTATTTAATTGAAACCCGTAACGTCAAAATGCTAAGCAGATATGCTAACTAGAGAGTCGGCTACACAACATTGATATACTGTACTTTGAAACAATAAAACCGCAAGCCATTTTGAACTTTAAAGTCTAACAGAAAATAGGGCAAATAAATTTAAATTTCAAAATCACCCTACATCAAGGTCGGGGTCAAGTTCATAATATTGCAATGTCATCGTATTGACATAGAGCTCCTAATTTTGGGATCTTCTATTTGCTTTAGTTTTTGGTTTTTAGATGGTTGATTTTGGGATATTATTGGCCTGTTATGGACTAGACAAAGACGTCTGGCCAGCGTAGTCTAATGTTTGGCCTAAACATAACACCTGTTTGTAACATATGGAGTGCAATAAAGATATTGAGTATTGAGTAAATGCTCCATTACAGGAGCAGATTTCTGCAGCAATTGGAATAGGGATATCTAAAAGTTTTGATGTTCAAATTAGAAGCTTATCCCTAAGTTGATATTTAAGTTACTCTCGGTGTAGGTATTAAGGAGTGAGTGTTTTTATATGATGATAATTATAAAATATGTATTCTAAATACTTAACTAATTGTGTTCATTTTTATCTATTTTAAGACACATATGCCCCAGCATGTGCAGATAACAGACCGTAATGTTTCTCTCGCGCTGGTAAATAGGTATAAAAGTTTATACGTCGCCTCAATATCAGATAGCGGGTTAAATTTATCCCTAGCAGTGACTGCAAAAGGCGAACTCATAAAAAGCGCGGCACGGTTGATTACAAAGCCGCGTTGGGTTTATGGGCGCGCTTCTCGCGTGCCTGGCTGCCTCGCCGCGCCGCTCCGACGACGCGAGGGTAGTTTTTCAGTCGCCGAGCGAGCCCCCGCCACATAAATAAGTGATCACGGCGCGCCCTCCCCTCTCCCCGCCGCCGACCCCGCGAGCGCCTCGTGACGCCACCTCTCCCCCCGCTCGTAAACTAAGCGCAGATAGCGAGAGGACTTAATGGCTGATCGGATTTTGATTAGCGTGGGCCGGCGACGCAACCCCGCACCCGAAGCCGAATTTGAATAGATAAGTGGGCACCCGAGGACCGACGTTCGCGACCGTAATTTACATACTTACTGGCTTTCGGCGAACATAGAGGGTGCCAAGTTATGGACGACGCAAAAACGATAAAGTTAAAATAAAGCTTCGGTCATCGATTCGGTCGCGTCGAGTACTTTTTTACAGAATTTCTGTTTGTTATCGGCCTCGTAGTCGCTCGTTTTTTATTATATTTAATCGTCTCGGAGCGCCCCGAACGCCCCGCGCGCACAAACAACACGTGTCAGCGTTATCTCACGCGGAGGTGCACCAACAGCTCGCAAAAGGAAATTGTATTTCGCAAACGTAAGCGTTTCATTAATCGTAGTGGTGGCGTCGCTCCGTGTTATTACTTCGACCGCGACACCGTTGTCAGATCTAAAACTTGTCGCTATTGACGGAGGTCGGAAACTTGGTAACATTTCGTAAAGTGGATGAAGACAGGTAAATAGGTTCGTCGCTAGGGCCGGCTGCGGTTTCCGCGGGTCGCGGTTCGATAACGTGCGCGGCTCTCCCTCCCCCACCTCCCCCTACATCTTGTTCGCCCCGGGCTGGTCGCGTTTGTTTAGTTTGGCAGGTAAAGCACAACAGCGGAGGGGCCGGGCCTTGTCACGTGGGAGTGATACCCGCCTGACGTATCGGTTGACGCCACGAATAATTGAAGTTGGAAAAGAAAGAAAACACGCGAACTTACTCGGAGCCGTAGTTTGTGGATGGACAGAAATGAGGATAAAATATTTTTAGGTTTATAGGTCACGTTGAGTTTTCACGTCTAGAATGTATTGTGACGTATCTCTCATATGCTTTAGTGAGACGTGGGGGACCGCTTTAGCTTTTTCCTCTTTTTATGTTTATCTAAAAAAGTTATTTTGTAGTTATAGATGAGAAAATTTCAATTCCTGTTACAAAGAGTCGAATTTCAATTACAAAGAGTCGAATTCTATAACCGTTAAAGACAGTACTTTTAAATGTAAGTATGTACTAATGAAAATACGTCTGCAAACTCAAAAAATTTTAACCCTGAATAACTGTCTAAATATTTAGGACCAATCAATAAAATCTAAGTTAAATCACGTTCATTATTAAAATGCTAGAAATAGTTCGTTGTTTTACTTAATTTACATCTATCTACACTATTCTACAAAGAAGAAGATTTGTTTTTTTGTTTGTGCTGAATAGACTGAAAAAGTATTGAACCTAATTCAACTATTCTTTCTACAATATAAAGATACATTATTTGCGAGTAACATAGGCCATAAAACATCACGCTAAAATGAATAGGAGCTGAGCATAAATAAAAATGTCGAAAAAGTGTACGATGGAATTATGCCGTTTACTCCGTCTCCGTGTGGTGACGGAGTAAGAATACTATATGTCACCACATCTCATCCCATGGGTGTCGTAAAAACCGACTAAGGGACTAACCGTAAATATTATCTTTACGAAGTAAAAAGAAGGAAAACTTAAAATTAAACCCTATACCAATCCGTCTGGCCAGCGTGGTATTAGTTGGCCAAGTATTCCTCCGTCACGGGAGGAGGCAGTGGGACATTAATGGGCTGTTATGATGATGATGATGAAACGATCTAAACAAGGCCGCTACATTTTAGGTTGGCTCATTATAACCTTTTTATGCTTAACGTATTTGTTTTCAACATTACCCTAAAGAAACTAATTCACCCAGACGAAGTCGCGGGCAGCAGCCAGTATATAGATAATATAACTATAGATATACACGAACTCCCGGCAACGTTCTGTTTAAAAGGCCATCAAAGAGGCGTCGCGTAAAACGAGTCCCATTTTACATCATGTTTCATTCGGGCAGCAGCCGGCTTTATAGCGGACCGGTCAGGAATTCTGCGCGTAATGAGGAAACCCGGCACCTACTACTGTACGGTATTGTCCCGAGATGAAACACGACAAACGCTATTTGTTGAGAACGTTGTATAATGAACGAGTTTTCTGTGAGTATTCTCTACCTGATCTTTGCTTTATTAGTTACATACTTAAAAATAAAGTTGAAAATCTTTGCAAATCTACTATATAAAAATAAGTCGGGTTTTCCTTCCTGACGCTATAACTCCAGAACGCACGAACCGATTTCCACAGTTTTGCATTCATTGGAAAGGCTTCGGGCTCCGTGAAGTTTATCGCAAAGAAACAGGAAAATTTCAACAGAACAGCAGGAAAATAATGCCCGTGCGAAGCCGGGACGAGGCGCTAGTTTAGTTATAATTATCACCGGAACGTTATTTTCATTTGCTTCGAAGCCGAGGATCTGATAATTCTGTCCCTCCACTTCGATCTTAAACCTCTGGAAATCTTGGAAACACATGTTGGTCTGTCAAGCCAGCAATTTTTAGATCTATTGTGTGTGTTTATGTTCGCTGAGTCGGCATAACAAGACATTTGCTTTCCACGTAATAACATAGTTGAAAAGTGCTACAAAACTTACTTTAAAGTACTGTAATGTGATTTACATAGCATCCTGATAAATTGACAAAAGGTAAGTAGATGGTAACGGACGGTAAATAATACGGAATACTTTAGGAGAAATAACAATCAGTGGTATGCATTAAAAAGGGCAGGTGCGTTACACAGACGGTTGTATATGGACATACGAATGTAAATGAAGCAAAGTCAGTTAGTAAGAAAGGTAACATCATACCGTTCTGTAGTCTTTGTCTTTCCCATAGAAACAAGACTTGGGTTTAAAACAAGACTTGGGCTTAAAACAAGACTTGGGTTCTCGAAATTAACACTTTTTTGGTTCGATTCAAAGAGAGAACAACTAAAGATAAACGACTAAACAAAGTTAGTTAGGAACTGAGCTTTTCATCTCTAAATAACTCAATATGAAAAATATATCTATAACAAAACTCCAAGAGAAGAAAAAGTTCTTATTCTTATTTAAAAAGACAACTCCCGCACTAGGGATCATGCCCTGTGTCGCGGGGACTTTTACAAACATCAATTAACGGACACATAGAACACCCAGACTCAGGACAATAATTTGTGGATCTCACAAATTCTTGTCCTGCGTGGGGATCGAACCCACAACCTCATGCGCGGCAGCCGCTGGCTGTACCGGCGCGCCACCGAGGTCGTCAGAGTTGGCTAACGAAGAGAGCCTTGTTGGGATGGAGATTGCTGCATGCAGCCATGGCTGTCGTAATAGGATAAGTGTGTCGGTAGACTAAGGGACATTCGAAATAATCAATAAATAAATAATAAATAATCCTCACACATTCACACATCGCTACCTAGTCCCAAACTAAGCAAAGCTTGTACTATGGGTACTAGACAACGGATAAACATACTTAAATACTTTTTTTTGTAAATACATACATATTATACATAGAAAACACTCAGACCAATGCAAACAATAATGTGGAATCGAACCCGAGACCTCTGCGTAGCAGCCATGTAATATACCGACTGCGCCACAGAAGTCCTCGACGTAATTTAAGTAGACGTATAGTATCATCCCTCTTAGCTAAATATTTAGGGAGTTTTAACAACGTTGTTGATTAAGGAGGTTCGAAAATCCCATCATCCCTGCAGATGTAAACTTCTATCCCGTGGAGTCAACCAAATTACACTTCATTCCAATAAGACACTAAAAATAGAACTAATTGTTAACGTTATTAATCGCCATTTAAATACCTATACATTGCTTAAATGATTTATAAAAGTCGGTTGTGTAACATCTTCCTCCTTGCATGTTAACAGTCTAACGCGATTAAAATATTTTCCGAACCATTACTTAGCTCTGTTAGGTAGTTGTTTGGTTTTTAAACTTCTTGGTAAGATAAACGGTTAATATTTCTTAACTTTTAATATCTATAGGTACAGTTTTATGCTTGCAAATAAATAGAAAGTTATTGTAAAAAAGGCGAACCTCCATGTTGCTAGACAGGAATCAAACCTGCCTTCTATAAGTGTCAGACGCCATTAACCGCAAAGCCACCTGAACCCTTGTCTCCCTTATCTCTATTCTCCAAACTTGTCCATTGATTTTGCGTAAAATCAAAGAGCCGTTAACTCTCATAATTTCACTCAAACAAGACAACACCATCTATGGACACTAACAGTAAACTTCTAATGTTGCAATTAACTCGACAACAAAGTTGTCGTGTAAGCGGCTGCCTACACGAGGTCTCGGGTTCGAATCCCACGCATACCTCTGGTAAAATAGTTAAAAAAGAGTCAAAACAAATAAGTATTTATTACACCATATTTTTAGTTTTTATCTTTCTAATGTCAATCAATACAATTCAAAATCCGAAGCAGGTGATGGCGCGTAATTTAAAAAGAGAACTTTCTCCCTAGGGCTTGCTAAGCCAACTAATTGGCAGTGCGCTTTGGACGAAAAAATTTACACACTTCTCAAAGCCCGCGTCTTAATTGACAAGTTAGAAAGACAGGCAGAGGGGCGGCTTATCAAGGCATGCGCTTATCGTACAGACGACGAATGTCAGCTGATTGTGCCTTTCCAAACTTTGGCTACCAATTAATGGCTAACAGACATCTAACGTCAAAGATTCGTGACTATTGGTAGGAATCAGAATACCTTAGCCTTGCTATACGAAGCTGAGAAGTTGATATGAATAGAAACAGTTAGTTTTAATTTAATTCGCCTGTTGATATTTTCCGTCGGTGGAACATTTATTTCATGAAACGTTAATCAAAACGTTAAGTGATTCTTTAGAACCAGCGTAAAACATCAAAAGCAAAGCGATTTATTTCTATATACAGGTACACTCAATTACATAGTCTCTGTATCACAGTCAGCCATTGCCTACAGTGCACTATTTACTTCGCCTCACCAGATTAATCCCTATCGTGGGTAAAAATATAACATAATTAAAGTTTGAACGATAGGTTTCACCGAGTCCTTTAATGTAGAGCCTCGTGCGTGGGAAAATCTGCCAATTAGTTCAGACCCATTTCGTAGTAAAACATCTTAAGTTAAATTTCAATATTTTAATAAAATGCTAGAAATAGAATAATTGAAAGTAGAACAGGTAAGTACCTGTACAAAGACCTTATTAAGTAGGTATACCGGATATTATTAGAACCTAATTTTAAGACAACTCAACATAAAGCAAAGGGTTTTATTTCTAATTTTTATTTTATTTGATTTATTTTCTTGACTCTGTGAGTTAATTGTTAGTTACAAGTTAATAATAGTATTCGACAATTATTTTAAAACTTTTTGAAAAAAACAGACATCACAGATTTCCACAGTATTTTAATAAAATAACTGGATACCTTTCCCAAAAAATTCTAGTTGAATGTCGATAACTGACCCAGGAGTCTAATACAATTAGAAAAGGGAGACTGTTTATTCTTTTACTCATTAGATAATTAACACTAACGAATACTAACAAGTAAATATAATTTTATATTATCTTATTTAACCAAACTATACGTTGAATATCATTCCCATTGGCACTATCTCGAAAACCAGACGTCTTTTCCTACTTACGCAACAGAATTTACGCTTAAGCGAACCGAGGTCCAAGCACTAACGTTACTCACACACCCATGCAATTTGTATGAGCCAGATGTCCAGCTTCAGAAGAACTACCCCGTCCCCCCGATGTCTTAGGAACATGGACGACAGAGGGGTATACAATGCGAGCGGTCAGAGCTCTTGATGTGACAAACTATGGTATAGTGCGGTATCGGTTGCTAACCGTTGTAACTTGAGCTTCCTTGCTCCCTTTGTTGCGTTGGATAGTGTGTGTTTGAGGGTTGGTTGTTGGCATGGTGATGGTTCAGCGTTAGTTGGACAGTTTGTCAGTAGATTATAGTAGGTATGTAGAGGCGAGTGGCGAGCGGGCGCACACGGCGTGTGGGTGAGACGTTTACGGTCGGATCGCTGGTCGACGACGTTACAACGACCATGAGTTATGTTAATGTATCCGGGATACCCTCATATATTTATAGTGAAGTTACGACACTCATATGATGGTACTAAGAGTACAAAAGACACTTCTCATCCTTTGGTTGTCGTAAAACAAACAGGACTAAATTTTGATGTGTCTTCCAGAAGCATGGTAACGCTCTGATGAAAAAATGCCAGCATCAATAAGCCCACCAACTTTGTATTGCCATTTAAATTTGTAGTTGTAGTATTTTGAGGTAATCCCATTAGGTATACAAAATATGACTAGCTACCGTGAAAAGCAAAAAGTAAAATAATCACTGAATAGATTTTGATGCAGTTAGATACATATGAGTAAAGACGAGAGCCTGAAAAAGGAAATGACAAGAACTTTGTATTACTTAATCACGAGTCGAAAGAAGCTGCAGACAACAGCGAGTATTCAACTGTCGGGGAGCAAGTATTACCAAAACATTATGAATTTTTAAAGACTTTTCAGAATCAGACTAACCCATATCCATCCCAACGCATGGTTAGTATACACGCGGGCGCAATGCCGCGCTACGAACGAGACGCGCCGCGGTCGGCCCCTCGCGTCGCGCCAATTAATTACGGTGGCCATCTTAGCCCCCGGGGCCGGCTTGCCATACCACCCCGCACACCTCACCTCACCTCCCCTAGCACACCCCCCCTCACACGCCGCCTACTGACGGACAATAATTGCTGCCGAATCTACAAGCCTTGCCCGCACCTACAGCGAGTTCGTGAGCTCCGGACGCCTTTGTAAGAAACACGAGACCAAGACAGAGAAAGCTGAGATTGAGATAAATGTATAACACTACTATTTGTTCCAGGCTTGGATTGGATGGAAATTATTTTATTTGTACAGTTAGTCCTCTTCTACTAAGGTAAACACTAATAGTGTGGTCAGTGCAAAGAACCAATCAAGTGACACTTCATTGTCCATCTATAACCTAGCTATACACCTTGGGTATTTAATACCCATTTTAGTTTTCATGTTCATACCGACCAATATACTAGAAAGAAAGTTTTTGCCACAACATCATTGTTATTAATTAAAACTTAAAATGTAAAACTTTTAATTATGACAAATTAATGAGCACAATAGGCATAACTCAGCACGGCTGTCACAGTAGTAAGTCCCACTTCACATAAAAAGAAAACACCATCCCCTACTAACGATCACGTGACTTTAACAACCATCCAAAACTTTCAATTTCAGAACAATAACAACTGGCAAGATCGCAAACAATTAAAAAAAGGATCCCTTTGTCCAATGCAAAGAGGTTGAAACAATAAAAAAAATAGACACTTAAGGTAAAAGCTCCTATTACGGAGGTATTTCACAACATTTCAAATTAAGAAACAAAAATACTTAAGCATTTGTAAATATTTTTAACTGTGCAAAAAAATGTCATCGTCAAAAGTGGAATTTATATTTTGTATTACTGTCGAGTTTGTTTCTTTTAATGATATTATTTATTTTTTAAAAAAGATTTAAATAGTCGGGTCGGTTTTCCCTAATTCGGAGGTATTTTTTTCGCCTATTACTGCGGTAGACGATTCCTAATACGGAGGGTCAGAAATTATATTCATCCAAGTTCCGTACAAATATTATTTATCAAATAATTTAAATGTATTTGTAAAGTAAGTTGTATTTTTGGTATTCATTGACCATTGATTTGTATCTTTTTAATGAAATTATTTTTTACTAGCTGACCCGTACCCACTTCGTTAGGCAGGGAAAATAACGCGTCACTTTTTTAAACATGATTCATTATTGCTCCTCTCTTATTCTTCATAGCGTGATACTATATAGCATATGACACTCCCCGATAAATGTACTATTCAACACAGAAATATTTTTTAAAATCGGTTTATTAGATCCAGAGATTACCTCCTACAACGTCACAAACTTTACCTCTTTATAATATTATATATAAGTAATAAGTATAGATAGAAATACACGTTCTAAAAGAGTTTTGTGTTATTAAAATAAGGTTAACTTTTCTTTTTATGCTTAGTAAAATAAAAACAGAAATATAGAATTACATAGATTGCATAACTTTACATAAAAAGAATATGTATATTTAAAAGTTTTTTTCGCTTTTGGTTTTATACAAAACAAAAAAACTGACGTATCACATAACAATTCTATTCTCAAAATCAATAATCACGGTACCCTAAAACTTGTAATTTTATGTTCTATGAATAGGGCCGTAATAGGAAATCATAGATCCTAACACAGACTTACTTGGAAATAATTACCACCGCAATAGGAAAACTACATCTGTTTTTAATAATCCTAATTCGGACTTATCAAAACTTCGATAAATGGAACAATGTAAATGTTTAATGAAACTATAACAGTTTTTTGGCTCATATGTGTAAACAGTAGTCAACAGTTATACAAAATAAATGATTTATGATAAGTTAAAATACACCTTCCTATTTTTACCCTTTCTAAGAAATCCACATTTTGTACTCAACAATTTTCGTATTTAATTCGATTTCTAACTACGAACACATACCGCAGAATATGGTTTTTAGTTTATGAGATTAATAATTATTGCAAAAAACCTTGAAACAAGTTCAATAAGTTAATAAATTGAAAGTTACAAGCAATTAAACATGCCCAGTATTTTTCCTATTACGGAGTTATACCACCGGATTAGGACGAATCTATAAAATTCGTGTCGTATTACGGCGCTATTTTATTTCTTATTTTTTGGATATAAAACGAGTAACAAATATAAAACAAGCTATTGAAATAGTAAGTATAATAGTAAGAAAATGCTAAGAATAAGAAATAAACCATCTTAAACGGCTTATTAATACGAAAAACTTAGTTTCTAAATATTAGTGTACCTAATTTAGTTGTTTAGCGTTTGTATGGAAATCCCTTTCACGTCGATGCCGTTACACAGATTGATTGATTTTGATTAGTTATCTATGTTCTATACTTGCAAACGTCAGGTAAATCATGAAGTAATAGATGTAGAATAAACTGATTTCGTTTTGTTGTACGTTAACTGAATAAAACCTGAATAAAACACGAACATAGAAATACCTCCGTAATAGGACGCGATTTTGACTACCGCCGTATTAGGAGCTTTTACCTTATTACATAATATCCTTATATAAGCATAAACAACAAACGTGAATTGCGCACTTACACATACTGACATCCATAAACGGTTCTAAGTATGCATTGGCATGTGATTAAGATATTCTAGATCAGGTTTCACAGCTGCATTTGTATTAGCCATACTACATACATTACATTGTTAAAATATGTTCCAGTCCAAGATGAAATTTCCCTCTTAATTAATGTCGAGATTTCGAACCACTTCCAGTTTATGAGGCTAATACAAGATCTTATTTGGTCATTAATATTAAAAGAAAAACGTTTTTGCTCAACATTGTCCGTGAAAAATACGCCTTTTGCATTGATTTTCAGACAAATAATTCCCAGTCTTTGTCACTTTCGGAACTAAACCTAGCTAAGATCTATCTCTGCACGGTAACATTGCCTAGTATACCTACTAACTACTTAATCCTTGAGGTTTATACTTTGTATCAATCAGTCCCACCACCCTAATAATTCACCAGCTTTATCAGTAAATGGAGAAAAATATTTTTATCCACTACGAGCAAGCAATCCACCTGAGTAAAGCACAGCGTTTCAAATGGAATGTAGAAATAATAGTACAACAAGAAAGCAATAGGTGTATTTCTATGTATTCATCATTGTACCTTGTACCAAAATGCGCAAAGCAGACCAATAACAAGGTGGATAGACGATCTGTTAAAAGTTGCGTTCAACTGATTGATGAGGGTGGCACAGCACAAATGAAGGTGAAAAAATTTGAAAGAGACCTATGTCTACGTGCACGTCTTTTGACTAAAAAAATGATGATTATAGCATATTATTATGTAGTTCAACATATGATATAATCAACATAATAACTAAACATAAAAATCATCATCCCACGAACAAATCTTAGTCACAAAACGCGACATAGTATAAAAGATGACGCATAATTCACGTGTCGTTGCGTATGCGCATACCGCGGCAGATGCACGCCCTTCCGGGCAACTAGCTTGCGACAACGCTACATGTGTGGTCATTGCTGAACGTGTTTAGATGCAGAGTTTAGTTGCTATGGTGCGAGTTTTAGTTGTTATACTACCTTCTTGGAGTCGTGGTATGAGATTACTGTGTTCGTTTGTTTGATTCCCGTGCTGAAATAATGTTTGTACGATGTAAAAATTACTGTCCTGTCTGAATATATTTTCACTCTTATCAAAGGTTATCATTGCTATTGCTATCATAACAATGGGTTCCGGAATAAAACCCTAAGTTAAACTGGATTTAACAAAACAAAAAAGTTTCTTGTTTAATTCATCATCATCATAACATCCCATTAATGTCCCACTGCAGGGACAAGCCTCCTTCTGTGACGGAGGGATACTTGGCCTACTAATACCACGCTAGCCAGACGGATTGGTATAGGGTTTTATTTCAAGTTTTCCTTCATTTTATTTTGTAAAGATAATATTCACGGATAGTCCCTTAGTCGGTTTTACGACACCCATGGGATGAGATGGGGTGGTGACATATTGTATTCTTACTCCGTCACCACACGGAGAATTAATTTCATAAAACTAGCGTTATAATTTTTAGTATCTCAATCTCGTATTTGTCTAATAGAATAAAATTACAGTTTCAGTTAAGATATAAAAAATCGACATCGATAAGTGTCGGCTAAAAAGTTTTACTGGTCAGAAGGTCACGAAAATCAGTTTTTCGCAAATATTTCGCGCCTTGCTCAGAGTTCAATACTGCCGTCAATAGCATAGTTACAGTAAGTCGGGTTTTTGTCAAAATTGAGTTAGGTATACAGCCGTGATCACGATAACGAGATCTACAACTGTATCTAACTCATTTATTTGTATCGTGTTTTGATCCAAAGTTAACAATTAGAAATTTGCAGTAAGTCGACCAATTTTTTTACATCACAAAGCATGATTACAGTCTGTACACTTACGGCAAAAGTTTCATTTAGATTCTCACTGCATAAGAGCAGTATGACATATATACTGCTAATATGTTTGGTCATTAACAGTTTAAAAATAGAAAATAGGCCAATCATAAAAGCTTTAAGAAGATATACTGTTTTGATCTTAAGCAGCTTCCCAATATTTACTAAGTGTGTATCTAGTCTTACAAACAGTATGCAGCGATACTGCATGTATGCTTAGTAATTGATCCTTAGCGTTGGTTCCTTAATACTTACCACAAGGACAGTATGATACTATATTGATTTTATGTTAAGTAACGTAATCAAATCTAACGTAATGGTTACTTTTATTATACAGACAGTATGTAGCCATCCTGTGTTCATGTTTAGACAGCAGGATGTAGCGATAGCGGACAGGTGCACAAATCACGTGAACAGTAAATTAGCTATACTGTACTCATACTAAGCAGAACATATGTATAATATGATCTTGCTACTAATTGTAAGAAGTGTTTGTCTAGGTCTTGTATGTCTACATAGCTGCGATATTATACCACGTCATGAATATACTGCAGTAAAGTTGCTTCACTGTGAACGTAATATGTTATTGTAACTAAAAGTCGTACAATTTCTCTTTTATTACAAGCAGTAAAGAATAATAAATTATATAATAATCTGTTCCCCGAATACCTACATAATGTAATATTACATACCCTACTACGAGGGCGCGAGGAGGGCGCGGGGTTTTGAGAAAAAGGTGGTTAAAGTTTTGGATCGAAATTTTTACACAAATCTTTCGTTTGCTATCGGGTCACAATGGTCACAAACTCCAAATACAATTTGTGCTACATGTAATAATTATGTTATACATCGCCAAAGTCTGTTTATACATAGCCAAAATTTGTAAGCCTTTCTGCTGTCTGTATAGGCAGCAGAAAGGCTTACAAATTAGATAAGAAAAACTTAAAAGAACATAAATACACTTCTTATCAAAAAAATCGAAACAGTCTGCAAGTTTGTGTTTTGTATGGATAATGAGAAAAATGTGTATATTTAGGAATACGTGTTATAAGTCATAATAGGTAATTTAATGAGGTTTTCAAATAATAATGCTAAATTTAAATTTAATTTTCGTAGATTTCGTGTTTTGTTTAACAAGTCTTTTATACACTGTACGTAGTTTGATGGAAATTGATAAAATTACGCAGGTAAATGAAAAAAAGCTAGGAAGCGTTTATTTAATAACCCGTAACCCGCTTCCAGAGTTCCTCGCACCTCTTATTAACGCATCCATGCGATGTTCACCCGCAAAAACCGCCAAGTGGTGGCATTGCTGAATTCTAGACTTAGTCAGCGTGTAACAGCTGAAAGATTGCATCTAGTGATCTGGCAGAAAACAGATGATTTCTGACCGAAAAGATCGATTTATTGTTATAACTTCGTTACAAAATCTACGCATTAATGTCTTTCAACCGCAGCAGCAGCTTCATGATGAACCTATGGTAGCTATAAGTGACTCTTTAATTAGAAAAAGGTTGAAGGAACGTTAACTGTTACCATACAAGCCATCAAATATGGAGAAATTATCTGCAGATCATCGAAAAGCGTGTCTTAACTTTTCACGCAATTACCTAAAATGGTCATACATCTAGTGGAACAAATTTCTCCTTTCTAATGAGTGTTAAATTATACTGTATGGTAAGGATGGAAGGACTAAGGTCTACAAAAGAGATGGATAATACTTTGCACCATGCTGGATTAAAAAAAAGGTCATCCATGGTGGTGGTTCGTGGACTATTTGGGGAAAAATTAGCGGCAACGACAAAACAGAGTTTGTCTTTGTTTTTGGGTCACGTCTCCCCTTATTTAACAGTCATAGGGACATTGAACAGTGTCTTGAAGCTCATGCGCGGTCAATAAAATGTGCATAGGGTATCACCTATGCACATTTTATTGACCGCGGTTTTACATTTACGCACAAGGATGCTAGGGCAAACACAGCGAGCGTCGTATGAGATTATGATACCGTAGTAGATATCTCTATTATTGATTGGCCAGCAAGAAGCCCGGACATGAATCCAATTTACCATCTATGCAATAAGTAAAAAAGACGAATTAGTGCAAGAGATCATGTCTTAAAAACACTTAGCCAGCTGTAAAATATAATCCAAGAGGAATAGAACAGAACGCCACTATATTTTATCGTGACTCTCATCCGATCGATGAAGAACCGTACAGAATCAGTAATGAGACCTTGGGGAGGGACATATGAGCCATTAAATAAACGCTTCCTAGCTTTTATTTCATGTATGTGCATAATTTTATCAATTTCCGTCAAACTACGTACAGGGTAAAAACGACTTGTTGAACAAAACACAAAATCTACGAAAATTAAATTTGAATTTAGAACGTTAACATTATTATTTGAAAACCTCATTAAATTCCCTATTAAATGACATAACATGTATTCCTAAATATACAAATTTTTCTCATAATTCATACAAAACACAAACTTGCAGACTGTTTCGATTTTTTTGATGAGAAGTGTATAATGACACCGTTTAAGTGTGTGTAGATCTTCAAAAGGTGGTAATGCTACCTCGCATGGACAGCTACAAAGTAGCAATATTCTGTCCTCGAATTATTGCGTTACGTTATAAAACGTTTGCTCCTTTATGTAAATCTAATAAAGAAAATAATCCTTACGCTGTCTTATGGCATGAAGCGATTTTAGGCCGAAATGTTTATGATATTGTTTCAACATTCAGAGCTTTTTTTATACACCATCGGAATAAAAGTCACTTGGTGATTTGGCCAGATAATTGTTCGTCACAAAACAAGAACTAGACACTCTTTTCGTTTGTCAATATTGTAAACAGTGATTTAAGCTCAAGTTTCAAGTTGTACTTGGAGAGTATAATATGCTACATTCTTTATTTTAAATACAATGTTAAAACCATTAACTAGTTGTTTTATTATCACTGTAACCTAATAATATAAAAATTTTGAATCATTATAAGTTTGTATGGTTACTTAGCTTAAATACAGTAAAACACTCACTTACTGTGTTTAAGCTAAGTAACCCTACAAACTAATAATGAGGCAAAGGTTTGTACTGTACTTATGCTAAGTGTTCCCTATCAAAGAGCCTTTAGGAAATATTTAGCATAACAACAATAATGTGTTTATTTTTTCTTACAATTACTCAGTTTTAGTTTTTTAATAAGTTATAGATAGGTGCTGAAGTCTTCTATCATTTAAGGTATCAACCATTGTGATCCGATTTCAAACAAAGGATTTATTTAGAAAATTCAACCCAAAACTTTAACCGCGTTTTTCTCAAAACTATATAAAGCGTACTTACTGCAACTATGCTATTGACGGCAGAATAGCGGTCTTAAAATTTTCACTTAGTAAAGTGATCTACAAATTAATCTCTCTGGCATTTTTCTGTAAAATCAAGCATCTTCAAAATAGAGCGCTAAAAAATTGATTTCGATGTCGATTTTTCAGATTTTCATTGCAAAACGGTAGCGTAATAAAGGTTTTATGGAAAAATATAGCCTACTTGAAATAATTCCGCAGATTGTCTTTAAGAGTGCCTAAAATTTTGGACTAACCCGTCAAAGCCTAGGTATATTAATAACAACAAATTACTACAAAACAATAGTAGTAAAGTTTTTTTTTGCGGGAAAATTATCACTTTTGACAGTTGTTACACAAGATGGTAAGTAGCACATAAATAGTATTAAAATTAAATTCGAACACTCAAAACCAAAACTAAAACAGACACCCAAAAAAAAAACATTACAACCTTCTTACAAATCTCAAAGAAAAAACAAAGAAAAGAACGAAAAAAAAACACACTTCTATCTAGTCGTCGGAACATCCAATTATTCTAGTTATAATCTCATCTGCGCAGGGCAGCAGGCACGTACCCATAAACCTCTTACTTTATAGCACCAAGACGGCGACGTTTTCCCTCCGACTGAGACCTCCGACCCTCCAGCGTCCATTAGTCCTCGCGAAGGATCGCTAATTCCCTCATCACCACGGGTACTGAGAATTGGATGCCAGAAATAGATGTTTACTTTCACATTTTATTGGTATTAACAAATGTAATAGGTTTGTAGACTTTTTTTTCAAATGTTTTTTTTTGTTTTATATGGCTTGGTTGTAGAGTTCTTACTTTAAATGTAAAAGTGGAGCGATAAAGTTAACACTTTGAAAATATTGTATGTACAGTCATGGTATTTAAAGGTCCGCCACCTTAAGGCCTATTTTCGTGTGCTTATGCAGTATGAGCGATACACTGCTTTACCAATTGAATATGACATAATATTGCAGTCAATGGTCGGCTGTCACTAGTAGGGATGACAATACAATATCGGTTACCTAGGATACAAAATTAGTCCTTCGTGAATGCTCGTGAATCGGAAATAATATTTATTATTATTTAATATTACTTATTTAATATTCAAGTTTTATATTCTGTGGCTATAGGTATAATAAATTATTATTTAAACAGTAATAAATAAACAGTAATAGACATTGACAATGAAACAGAGGATATCACAGCAAATTAAAAGTTTGTAATGACTAAACAGGCCTGTTGGCAGAATTATCGATTAATTTAGGAGCCATTATAAAAAAATAGAACAGAACAGACTAAATAGTTCATTAAAAAGGTTTGATGTTGACATGTAACTAGACGTAGACCAAAGGTGAAAATGAATTTGACCCTTATTATCATACTGTGTGAGTATAGTTTTATGTGTTTTGTCTATACAATGCTTTAGTTTCAAAAGGTACTAAGAGTTTTAGGCTTCACAAACGAATGAAAAAGAAAACTGGCGGACGTTTTCGGTCACCCACTGTACAACATTCTTATTGTTACGTCACCCGGCAGGAGACTAGTCACAAATTAGGCAATTAGAATTGTGTGAACTTGTGCAAAGAAATATATACATATATCTCTCCGTCGACCAAATAAAAAACAAATAAATGCTACCTAACAAATTAAAAGAATTCAGAGTTATACTTTTCAAGACTCCAAGGCGCAGTGGTTACTCTATTTGCCTGCCACGCCTAATATGTAATTATGGGGTTCAGTCTGATTATAAGTCATGCTCATGTTCCAAACTTATTCTCGAATATCTGTTTTATTTCAAGTCAAATAAAGTGTACTGTGTAGTGTGACATGCTTTGTCTGAATAGGTAACGATGATCATAGGTATATATCTTTCCTCCCCTCCCAGCTTAGGGATCTCTACAGGATTCCTGCTCAGGGATTTCTTCAGGATCCCTGCTTAGAGATCTCTAAAGACATGTGTGTGTCATTGAAGACGGTCCCACTAAGAATCGTGGTCTGCATCAAGGTCGCATCGGATGACTTGTCACCACTAGTTTCAGTCCAACGCCTCATTTACGACCGTTCGAAAGTTGGATGAGGAAAATAGTTTTTAAATTGAAACTTTTTATAAGTACTTACAAAAAAAAAAGTACAACCGAATTGAGAACCTCCTACTTTTTTGAAGTCGGTTAAAAATACACCATATTACTCTGTGCTGATAGTTGGAAAACAAGCACGAGTTGTGTCTCACCTTATTTTAAAACGGGGTCAGCGTAGTACAACTTTACGGCTCTATATTTATGTCATATAGTCCGGGGTGTGTGTGTAGTCTTTTTAATAAAATTTTCATATGTCGATATGTACCTGGAGCTGAAGTGATCTGTACTGAGGCAGTGTCCGGCCGGGTACATATTAATGAGAGCAGGTAGCGGGCGTGGGCGAGGGGTGATGGAGGGGGGTTGGTGTGTGAGCGGGTGAAGGGGGGGTGCGGTGTACTCTCGCGATGGTTGTTATGGCAACGCGACGCGGCCTCGGGCGCGGTATTACAATGAAGGCTGCGATACTTGCGGATCAGGGAACGGGGTAGCGTTGTGGCTCACTGGTAATGTTATTTTTTATTCTGTAGAATAAAGACTTTATACATTTTATCATGATAACAACATACGCGGTACGGGAGTCCATAGATGGACCTCCAACGAGTGTTTTCCTAGAGTCTACAAGTTTCTGTATAACGATCTCCCTAAATCAATTGAAACATGAATTTGATTATTTGATTTAAAGAAAATAAAATGGTAAATTTCTTTTATAATTAACTTTGAATAAACGTTTGTGATTATGCCAATAACAGTAATAAGAAGGATTAGAAAAACCTTTATTTGAATTTTTAAAAAGGCAACACTTTTCATAATGTTATTATTTTCTGGTCATCATCACATACTAAATAATACGTCTACTTTAAAAAAACATAGTCACCAAAATATCCTAACAAAGAAAACCCTGTGAGCTCGAACGCTGCCAGTCACGCGGTATACCCGCCACCCCTATCTGGAGTCGCGCGTGATACTCGCGGGGGTGGCTAGGGGGTGGCGGTGGGTGGCTACGTGCCACGACAAAAAACCCACTGCTGACCCGAGTCCAGCCGCCATAAAGAGCCGGCGAGCGTAATAAGTAGAGGAGCGAAAATACACCTTTTTGGACGAAAGGACGACGAACAAATTCGGAATTTTAGGTTTTTTTTGGAGGAAAAAAAGGTATTGAAGAATACTGTACTGCGCTTGGGAATGTATTAGAAGGCGTTAGTTGTGCTTTAATAAAGAACTTGTACCTAAATAATGTAAAGCAGAAATGACGACCTCTGTGCCGCATGCCGTAGTGGTTATATATCATGACTGCTACGCAGAGGTCTCGGGGAGAGGTCTGAGTGTTTCTATATATTATTATGTATGTTTTTACAAAATAAAAGTATTTAAGTATGTTTATCCGTTGTCTAGTACCCATAGTCCAAGCTCTGCTTAGTTTGGGGCTAGATGACGTTGTGTGAAGGTGTGAGGATTATAAAAAAAGGGCCTCTTCAATAGAATAGAGAGATTAGACTACGAGTTCTATTACCACGCTATCGATGGATCGCATTAATATAGGATTTACACAAAGTTTTCCTTTCTTTGTATGCTTTGAAATAAAGTGCAGTTCTGCAGTTTCCCTTAGTCGTCTTTTACGACGCCCACTGAATCATACGCAAGAGCATAAGTTTGCTTAAAATTTTCACAACGAAATCTTAACCTAATTTTTATCACAAAAATGACAGATAATTCTCTCATTTCATCATACACATAACAAAGAAATCAAACCTTTCCAACGGACAAATCTTTAATCTATTTAAAACGACATACGAACTACATCACTACATTCACATAACACGAAGGCCGAAACGTGTAGGTACCTCACTAGTAATAAGCTCCCCTTTGCTTGCCTTGCTTTCTCCTGTCGCAAATGGCGCTCAAAGGAACGCACGTTCGCGCGCTCTAATTTCGAGGCGATCGTTTGACTCGGAACGACTCGGGGCGGACTATTGATTCGATATTGCTTGTTATCGGGATCGAGTCCGTCCACTGTTACGTCACTATCGTCACTGTAATCATTCCTAGATTAGTTACGTGACAATGATTGGGTTATGTAATCGATTTATATACTTGACCATTGTTTGTACAACTTATCGGATAAGTATATAAGGGAAAGTAAGTGACAGACAGAAGCCACGGATCGAACAAGATGGAAGTCTGATCATGTTCATCCACACAAAGATTTGCATTGAGCGAGAATCCAACCCGAGACCTCTGCGTAGCAGTCATGTTATATAACCACTACGCCATATAGGTCGTCAAATAAATGATAATAATAATATAAGCAATAGCTCATTGCTGAAATAGATAGAAGTACGTGTGTACCTATAGAAATTCTGTAAGTACTTATCATCATTTTAAAGTCCCGTTGCATGGACGAAGAGTCCCTGTAGTACCTAATAAAGAGAAACGTTATCTACTAATCTTACGTAAGCCAGACGGTTTGGTTTCGAGAAATTATCTTGCTTTATTTGAAAAGATAAAATCTTTTTGGCGTCTCCAGAAAGTCTTATTTACTGTAGACTAGAACGCTGGTTAAGCAATGTCAGCGATATTATTTCATAGACGGGTGAAACTATTTCATCAGAGCCTCTCTATACCTTCGAAAGGGTACGTAAAAGTCCGCTCCCGGCTGTCGTCATAGTAACATATAATAGCTTGAACTACTCTCTCTATGAATGGTACAACAGTATTATTCCTGTTCCATAATAAGATATGTAGTATATAAACAAATTCAGGTAGATATCGTAAAATGAGTTTGTTATCACGATATGGTTGTTGAGCAATCAGAATTCAATTAAGAGCATATACCTCTGCTGGTACGCTACTCCTTAGATATTGTAGTTAAGCTGCTGGACCCAAGAATAGAATGAAATGGAGAGAATGTGTCAAACGCCATCACCACACCACGCGAATACGAAGAGTATTCTCAAAAACACTTTTTACATAATATAAATAAACATAAGTCGTCAAAGTGTCATCTTTGAAGATTCCCGTGCTGCGATCTCCTGGGAGGACCTCAGAAAGGAGGTCAAAACACAATTTAAAACTTCGTGGTAGGAAATTCTTCTGTACCGTTTGGTACAATAAGTACGTGACTGTAATAATATTTAGGTAGGTTAGGACAGGACTATTATAGGTTGGGCTTAAGACTCCCACTCTAGGGATCATGGTATGTGTCGCGAGAGCTTTTTCAAACCATCATAACAGCCCATTAATGTCCCACTGCAGGGACGGGGCCTCCTCCCATGACGGAGGGATACATGGCCTACTAATACCACGCTGGCTAGACGGATTGGTTTAGGGTTTAATTTCAAGTTTTCCTTCTTTTTACTTCGTAAAGATAATATTCACGGATAGTCCTTTAGTCGGTTTTTACGACACCCATGGGATGAGATGGGGTGGTGACATATTGTATTCTTACTCCGTCACCACACGGAGCACACAGAAACTTTGGACTTTTTTGCTTGGTAGGATTAGTTTTGCGATCGAACCTGCCACTTCCTTCGCCGTAAACAGACAATATTATACTACGAGTACTACTCCATTATGGTCATATTGTTTATTTATTATAGTTAACTGTTTTGCACCAATTTGCATAAATGCTTCACACTTTTTGGCACATTTTGCTTTGCTCTACTCACTAACATCTCCTTAAAAAATTGCCAATTGACATTAATGCTCTATAACTTTTTCTCCAATCAAAAACACAACCAATTTTTGTAGGTACATTTTTTAGTAAGTAGTTACCTACTGTTTTATTGACGAATTTACCTTTCTAATCAGTAAGATCAGTGTTCCCCAAATAACAACAGGAAACCAAAACAAGGAAGTGACCAACTAAATTATTATCACCTGTTACATGATCGCATTACGCTCTAGTGCGCGATTGCCTTTATACCTCATAAACACACATAATTTCAGTACTTTAACAACAATCTAACACAGACATCATTGAGCCAATAGAGAGGGCCATTAACGAAGTTGCAAACCGAGCTCAACAGGTGGCGCTATTCGTTTCAATATCTACAAAACTTTCCGACGCAACTCAATAAATCGACCAGCACCACTTGAACTCTAGATCTGCCATTTATAAACTAAATTTCATCTGCTAAAAGGAAGGGTAGGAGTTCGTTTTAAACTGGCCTTTCTTTGCCCTGTTGTTATTATCATTGCCCTTTTTGTTACGTTGCAATTTGAACTTTATAGTTTAGATTTAAAAGTTATTTTGTTATGTTTTAATGTTGTATTGTCGTATTCAGCAGTTTAGCGATACATTTTGTGTTGAAACGTTTTATAGACATGTTAGTGGTCGTTGAGATCAGCTGTTCTTGAGATGTTTCTTTTCTTTGTTATGCTCTATTTTTTTATGTTGATAATATAACCCTTTTTGCTTTGAGCGAATTGATATATTGTGTACCTTGGAACAGGATTGTTTGTGGAAATGTTGGGGATAATAACGGCGTAAAGTCATAGATAACACGGACATTAAAGTAAACGTTCTACTTTAAGTTAATTTTTCGACTTTATAAAGAAAAGAAGGTTCTTAATTAGGATGTGTATTTTATAATTGTCAGCTTCAGAAATCGTTTTGAAGTTACAAACTTCAGAGGTCAGCTCTCACTGAGGCTGTTTTGTGATGCTACTTTAGCAGGAGGTCCTGGCCATCTAGGTTTGTACGAGCGCTTTTCCTGTTTAATACACCTATAAGCAGTAGCGGAAAAGCTACTGCTTATAGGTGTATGTGTGGACCTTAAAATACCGGACCAAAAAGTTAATTATTTTGGGTGATAATCAAGGATTCTCTCTTTACTTTCGTTCATTAAGACAATTAATTATCTGCTAATAAGTTCCCAAAAATATGTACTTAAAAATTAATATCAATACATATTGGCATCCACACAATAATGTCGGGACATATAGATTAGTTCTTAGTCAGTTATATATGCGCTTTAAGTGGCATAGTATAATGTATGCCCGCGTCGCGTCAGTCAACTCGTGCGCGTAGGTAATGCGCTCGCGGCCACGTTGACACGCGTGCGCTAATGTGACGGACCAACGCATAAGGTACGTCACATAGTAGAACGATATAGCGAGTTTGGAAACTATATTTATAGGTGTGATTTTAATATACGAGATAAAATTAGTTAGATGAGAGGTCGGTAGAACAGAAAGACAAATAAAAGCGGGATCAAAAAAAAATTTGGAAGCCTGCGTCCAGCAGTAGATATCAGCTATTAGCTGATATTATGATGTTGACGATCTTTAACATTCGAATTTATTTTAATAATATATTTTGATTAAGTATTTTAAATAAATATTTTTAAAAAGATGTGATAGAAGGTGGTGATTAAGTACATTTTTTAGTAGATTTTTTTATTATTCAAATATTTGTACCGATATTTGTACGAATAGAAAATCACATTTATTAATTGCCTAGTAAGTACAAGCTATGCTTATATTAGGACTAGATGGCGTCAATATGTGTATTAAGTTTATATCATCAGAAAGGTAATCCTTTAAATACACAATACATACAAACAAGACATCCCGTTTATACATTATCAATATTAAATACACAAATCATTGATAAGCTAAAGCTTTATGAAGCTCATTAGCTAGCTATAGCTAGTCTATCTTATTTAATAGCTTTTAAGCATTAAACATATTTTTAAGAATGCACTAATAATTACTATCTTAACCGCTACGCTGCCCACTAAAACCTCTACCGTATGCATCTGCTACGTTTCACGCTAAAAACTTCGCGCAGCTGCGTTCGGCGCATTGCAGTGCATGAGCGTCGCGGATAAACACAACTACTTCTAGATGCGATGGCGACACACGACCATCGAGTAATCTATGTACTGTTTAATTATAATTAATAAGCTTATGTATTATTTGTATTTGTTATAAGATATTATTGGTTGATGTTCGTTTGTAAGTTTTGGTCATTAATTAGTGTTTTAGAAGGTTTTTGTAACCTTTTTGGATTGAGATTTCATTTTGGATGTCACTGAATTTGGTACCAATATATCCTTGAAAACAGGGACATGAACTCCTTTATGTATAGAGGGAATCTTAGGCTAAAGAGACCGCGTTGGGCAGAATAGGTTTTGTGTCAAATTTTTCTTATTTGCTGGAGTTATTGATAGTTAGATAAACCGTCATTACTCGACGACACTTCGAACACCACACGATTTTTAGAACAAAGCACTTATTGTAACAGCTCAGTAATGTCTAAATGTAGGAAATAGTCTACTCTAATGAGAGAGGGAAAGTAAGCCTACTATAATCAAGCTAGCTAGACGAATTGGAATAGGGTTGTAAGCCAAAATTGCTTTTTTAGAGGCAAGAACATTGATGGAAGAACAAGAGACTAAAGTTTCCCACAGATTTCGATAAAGTTGACTTATATTTTCCCTGAACATATGAACACAAAGACAACTAGATTTTATTCAGTATAATTCCGCAAAAGAGCATTTTTGGCAAGAAAACCCCTGGAACCCATACAGTTCCTACGCACCTAAAATAGTTTCCATGAATAAATCGCAGTGTATCCTGTAGAATTACATACATTTACGTTGATTACTCGAAGGTAATACATTCGTCAAAAGTCAGCGAGGAATGGATGCCAAACTATTCGTTACGATCTAGATATTATTGTATGTGTATTCGGTAAGACGTTTCGTGATTGGACATTTTAGAATAACAAATATTTTTCCTTCGAGAATTTCGGGAAATTCTTACTTGAATAGGTTTTTCGACCTGCATTTTTAAGCAGACCAAGTTGTACAAAATGAAACTTTTTTTAAAGACAACATGTGCATTTATTAAAGACAACAACCTTGTGTCGCGGGTCTTTTTACAGACATGAAACTAACGGAGACAAAGAACAATCCGGCTAAGTATTTATGGATCACACAAATAATTGCCTTGCATGGGAATCGAACTCTGGACCTCGTTGACGGCAACCGAATAAACATAGATACATAACTACTCCATGACCTAAATAAAAAAAACTAAACTAACTTTAATTTTAACTAAATTTTATTCAGCAGTTAAAATTCCTACCTAATAACAATAAATTTAAAATGTGTGTTCGAAAATGGCCGCCTAATGACGCGAGCGACGTTGAGTTGTGATCGGCTGACCGGTGACGTTAGAGTTTGTCTCAGACGCATTCGGCGCAAGTTCCCACGTTGGTTCTCGATTGCGCTAATAGAAGATCGATACTCGATGCCCTTTTATACAGAGAAACATGCCTGTAACTATCGGCCTGTTTAATAAAAATTAAGACTTCGACACCGATGGATGAGAGAGGCTCAGGATCGCGCAAGGTGAGGAATTGAAGAAATTTGGAGGAGGCCTATGTCCAGCTATGAACGTCCAATGGCTGATGGGTGGATGGAAACTTTTTCCGAATAGATAATTTTTAGGCTATACGGTAAGTGATCGTAATCATCATATCATCATATCAGCTTACAGACGCCCACTGCTGGACATAGGCCTCCTCCAAACGTTTCCACCCTGCGCGGTCCTGTGCCTCCCTCATCCATCGGCTTCCCGCCGTCCTAATCAGGTTGTCGGTCCATCGTGTGAGGGGTCTCCCCACCCTGCGCTTTCCGGAATAATAAATGATAAATAATAATTTAATGATCGTAATGTAAAAACGTAATTAAACGTAGTAGTGACGAAATGTCGAGTGACAGAAATTTGTCTGACGACACGAATCTGTCTTTGTTACATCGTTAAATTATAATGTACCTACGTATTTAATTTGTACACATTTAGTGCCCTGTATACCTTAACTCTTTATTAAAAGACACATTTGCCCAGACGGGGAAAGTAAGGACGACGGAGTATAGTTATTTTTTGACAACATCCATTGCCTTCATACAACACCCATGTGATAGACTGGCAACAACAAAATGTATCTTAATTCGTTAGATAGGATATCGAATACTAATCGCATTTAAACTCCACAAAATAACCCAAAAACATTCACTAAAATAATCCAAACAATATTTAACAACCACAAAGTTAAAGATTAAAATAGAATATTGTTAGTTTTAGAGAAAGGAGGCTTCATTATCCTCGGGCGAGGTCTGATAATAATATTTAGCTTAGCTTTACGCGAATTATTTGATACTTGATAATATAAGCCGCGAAACATCAACGGCAACTAGTCCTGGGTACATAACAGAAGCTTTAGTTCGTGGAAATCATCTCAGAAACATAGCCAGAGGGGATTCGAGCCAAATTACAGAATAAAGCTATCCTTTACAAGGAAACTATTCCAAACTAATCAACATACAGGTACTCGTAGGCACGTAACTAACTACTGCCTGCTTTTACAATTTTTTAACTCAATCCTTGCTATTAAAATGTTTATGAATCATTTAATTATGTTTTAAATAAATTGATGTAACTTTTTTTGTCAGTTGCACTGTAATGTAATTTTTAATACTAAATAAATATATTAATATTCTTAACGTTGTTTATGAATGTTTGCCAACTGCTTCAAACCGTGACATATCTCTGGTTAGATGGCTTTATTCTAATGTTCCTCCTCTAGCATAGGTTTTATGATTATCTATTCCTTAGTCTAAATGATGATTAAGAACTGTAAAACAGTACAGAGAAAAACATGTAATATTATAATCATCATTATCTCTGCCAAACACCCACTTCTAAACATAGTCCTCCTTGAAAAATCTCCACTTTTCTCTGTCTAATGCCTCCCATATCCAGACAGACCTGATCCTCATACATCCAGAATCCACGCAAAACTGATCCTCATACTTACATCCAGAACTGTAAAACTGCGTCCCAACATATATTTTCACCACAACGCTACGTGAACGCGAGGGATGCTGTAGACTACAGCTAATTTTAAACATACACACAGACTCGTAGCGAGTAAACCAATTTCAACGGCGAGTGTAACTCGATCAAAAAGTGACACAGATTAAATACTAACAAATAGCGGTGCTATAATGGATCATGTTCGACGACTTAGTGGTTATAGTCAATGACTTCTACGCATAGGTCTCGGGTTCGATTCCTGCTCAATTCAAATCTATGTGTGCATGAACCCAATCATGACAATACCAATTCTGTATAATATCTTTAAGTCCCTGATCAACAAATGATAATAAAAATATTATCAATTTAAAACTTATTTAACGTAATTCCACTTGAAATGTTGTTTTTTTTCCTTTTCCCTATGGCTTCTGTTGGCAGCCATATTGAATTGTGTCATTTCTTTAATGACATACGCGTCATTAAAACGTGTCGTTTGACGTAAAACGTTATTTTTTTTCCTAGAAACCACAAAAAGGAAGACTTGTACGCAATACCGATAAACATAGAATCCTTCAAGGAAAAAGGTAAATTGCGTAATCGCGTAAATTTTCATTAAATATTTCTATTAATAATAAACCCCCTAAACCCCCTTACTCATAAACGCCTCTTAAATTTTAGTCAATTGATTAGCTTAAATTCTTACGGTTTTGTTTGGTATAAGGTTGGTTTTCCTAATAAAAATATCGCTAAACTGTGATTTTTAAAGTAATGAATAAGGGGGAAAAAGCTGAAACTTTGTTTTAAGTAATACTGCAAAAAATGGGAAAGAATATAAAAAAATATTTAATGGGATGGTAATCATAAATGGTTTATTTAAGACAATTCTCTCACTAAGATTAAGTCCATTGTCACGAAGACAAACATGAGATTAACGGACCCAATGGCCATCCAAGTAAATCATCGATCGTAGAGCAAATCTGCCTCTAGTCTACAGCTTATAACAAGTAACTCTTATGTAATCTGTGTGGTATAAGACGACACTTTAATTAAAAACGTAACGTAAACCCATCCTTTTTATAACGTTAGGAAATCCCGTACGTTCTTTATGACACTGAAGGCACAGGCAGCTCTGATTCATGGCGAATAAAACCACAAGCTATTCTTTGCAGTTATTTTGTCCCAGAAAAGTTCTCGAAAGAACAATCCTAAAGAGGCGTAAACCTCTGTTAATTTAAACACGTATTTATCTAATACATTGATTTGGTAATCTACTACCAATACAAGTAATCATTAAACAACAAAAAAAAACGCGCTTATAATTTACCTCGTGTACACACAGCAACTAATCAACCTAGACACTCATGTACCTTAATACCTTAAAATAAGACACAATTTCAAATGAAAATGTTTAACTTGATGTGTTGCTGTGTGTACTTTACATAAAAACAGCAAAACAATAACGAAATCCTCGCGTAGTGACTAACTGTACCCGCAGGTACTTACAACACTATGCCAACAACGAGACAAGCCAAAACGGCACACGTGGACTCACCCGCTTAATAAAACACACAACTTATTACCAAACGCTATTTCCCTGTCACTGATTCATCCGCGAAAAACATTTTACAGCAACTTCAATCAAGCACGCTATCCATCGATGCTTTTCCTTGACAATACGTTAATAAAACGTAAGCTTCGCAGTCAATGGATGTGTTGTAGTTTTAAGTTTACATTTATCGGTAAATTTCGTATAGGTGGGAGAGTGCAGTGATGCACCCACGCACAACCTCGGTCCAAAATTACGCTATAACTCTTTTAGAAGTAAATTTTGAGACAATTAACTACCACAAGAAGAGATAAAGATTGAAGTAATTTTATCATTTAAGTAAAAACTTTCTGTAGAGAGCAATCAAGCTGTGTATTTGTCGTTCAAATAATGTGTGATGTGTATTGTTTAAGGTATTTTAATGTACTCCGTGTGGTGACGGAGTAAGAATACAATATGTCACTACCCCATTTCATCCCATGAGTGTCGTAAAAACCGACTAAAGGACTATTAGTAAATATTATCTTTACGAAATGAAAAGATGGAAATCTTGAAATTAAACCCTATACCAATCCGTCTGGCCAGCGTGGTATTAGTAGGCTAAATATCCCTCCGTGACGGGAGGAGGCCCGTCTCTGCAGTGGAACATTAATGGGCTGTTATGATGATAAAATATAGGGGGATCTAAGTCTTATTATCTCTCCGAAAACTAATAAAAATTAGTAATTAGTAATGACTCATTACACCATTACCAACTAAGTCTTGCAACACTCAACTTCGCAATGTTCTCTACCATTTCGAGATCTCATGTATGTTTGTGTGCTTTATTCAAACGCACTGTGTATTTATGTAAGCATCTGTTCCAATATCTATCTCTATATTATCATCGAACTAGCTGATGCCCGCGGCTTTAAAAAAAAAAAAAGTAAATGTTATTCTACAGCCTAAACTATCTATATTCCAAACTAGCAGACCCGTGCCCACTTCCTTGGACGGCGAAAAAACTTCGCGGCCGTTTTTTAAACTTATTTCATTACTGCTCCACTCCTATTAGTCATAGCGTGATACTATATAGCCTATGTCACTCCCCGATAAATGGACTATTCAACACAGAAATAATTTTTAAAATCGGTTCAGTAGATCCAGATATTACCCCTTACAACGTCACAAACACACACAAACAAACAAACACACAAACTTTACCTCTTTATAATATTAGTATAGAAGTATAGATTTCATCAAAATCCAGTCAGTAGTTTTTGTGTGAAAGAGTAACAAACATCCATCCATCCATTCATCTCACAAACGTTCGCATTTATAATATTAGAAGGATGCAATACAGTATAGAGAGTAAGAGTTTTAGATAAGTTATCGCTACGCATCGCTCGGTCAAGTAATCAAGATTATTATCATAATACTTCATGTTAGATAAGCATTGATAACATTTTATGTATTTTATTTACGTAAGTCAACAATATTGTGTATAGCATTTTGTTTTTAAATTGGCCTACCGAGTCTATGCTGCCTGATGTTAAGCATCCAATAGAGTCCAAGAAGCACATGCCAGCTACAATATTTGTAGAGGCATGAATGTCTCCACTATGGCGGCTTAAGAAGATGCTTTTTCACGCCTCGCTTCAAAGAACCAGGATCGTAGTTTGAAGAAAACACGAGGGCTGGCAAAGAGTTCCATTGTTTTTTTTTTCTTTTTTTTTTTAAAACAACTCCCGCACTAGGGATCATGCCCTGTGTCGCGGGGACTTTTACAAACATCAATTAACGGACACATAGAACACCCAGACTCAGGACAATAATTTGTGGATCTCACAAATTATTGTCCTGCGTGGGGATCGAACCCACAACCTCATGCGCGGCAGCCGCTGGCTCTACCGGCGCGCCACCGAGGTCGTCAATGTCGTTTGATGGTATTGCACATGTACGAAGTTCGTTGTTTGATGGTATTGCATTTGTTCGAACTTGTATTCCCTTTATGAGTTATCGCGTGTAAATTTTGAACCTGTAAGGATAGTAAGAGGCGATTGGAGGTCTAGGGATCACATTAGTAATATTACTTTGCATTTGCATATAGTGTTTGCGGACAGCTCAAAAAAGGGACAACTCGCAGGTGTGGTCAAAAAATAAATTAGGACATTTCATGGCTACCATCCGTTGCATTAATGCCTGTACTCTTACGCGCTAACCATCAGGTTCGATAGATAATTTCGTGTCGCAAAACCGCCATACTACAATTACAAACGCTAGCACAACCTCGCACAAATCAGACAGATTGCGTAAACTCTGAAAATAGTCATCATGTCAGATGCGTTAGTACTTCCTAGAGTTACATTACTAGGTACAAAACACAGCACCTTGCGAAACTACCTATGAATAGAAAGCTAGCTGCAGAATGCAGTATGGTGGGCGCTTTAGTAAGACTGCAAGCTGCGGCGTCGCGCAAAAATAAAGGAAATCATGTTGATCGATCGCGGCTATATCCGTTCGATGAGGTGACGCAACGTATTGGCGACTCTACAGTACGTACGAATGAACAGTGTGCAATTCACTTAACAACTCAAGTCTAATACAAAAAAACGCGAGAAAACAATCCGTGGTGACGGAGTAAGAATACAATATGTCACCACCCTCATCTCATCCTATGGTTCACTCTGTAAGTACAGTTCGTTTTCTACGTTCATTTCACCCTTGTATGTCCCAAGCTTTGGATGAAACTACTAGCTGAAGTAGTTCTCACTATTCAGGAATGTCTACTGGACATGACATTAAACCTAACTTAGTTAGGTAGTAGCTGGTATATACGAGCAAGTATATACGTATCTCTGTGTGGTGTCGGAGTAAGAATGCAGTGTGTCACCACCCCATCTCATCCCATGGGTGTCGTAAAACCAACTAAGGAACTATCTGTGTATATTATCTTTACGACATAGAAAGAAGGAAAACTTGAAATAAAACCTTATACTAATCCGTCTGACCAGCGTGGTATTAATAGGCCAAGTATCCCTCCGTCACGGGAGGAGGCCCGTCCCTGCAGCAGGACATTATTGGGTTGTAACTTGTAATGATGATGATGATTGCTCTTTTCTCTTTAAAAAATATGAATACATAATAATATAATCGCTGATCGTAGCTTGGGAGTGTATTATCTCGGCAGTTTTTTGAGTTCGTGACTTAGTACCTATCTAGTGTATTGTTGATCGAAGTGTGACACATACTCCACTGATAATAATACTTGCGTACTGATAATGTTGCATTGTTATACACGAGTCGTTAGTGGGGACAATAGGAAACAGGTTTTGAATACTATTGTCAAAATAAATGAATCAGAAGTTAATTTCAATGAGATGTTTTTGTGAATTTCATATTTATTATTAATGCCATATTTGACAAGTTAAACAGAGTACCAGAAAGCCTTTTTCGTCTTGACAAAATCAGTGTAAGGATGTATTAAATCAGGATTTAATTTCCTGATATTATAGCTTAAGCTAATTTGGTAAAAGCCATGAATGCTAGTACTAATAATTGCGAATATACTTAATATGGTGATCCTGTATTGAGAGGTGAGACTTCTTTACGCCACTCTTAAAGACCCAGGATCAGAATTACCATTATCAATCTATACCAGCTGAAACTAAAGAATTCCCCTTTAGATTAGTAAATCCAATAATATTTTTCCCATCAATACTACAGGACCAAATCAGTTAAAGATAAACTATGAATACTAAGTTCTACACAGTATCACCTACATAACAGATCCGTGCTGGTATCAGTAGTAATAGTTAAATGAATCAGAATATATCAGTAATAGTTAAATGAATCAGACGTTCATTTCACTGAGATCTTTTTGGATTATTTTGACTAGTTAAACAGAGTACCTACCAGAAAGCCTTTTTAGTCTTGCCAAAATCTGTGTTAGGAGATCCGTATTAAATCAGGATCTAATTACCTGATATTATAGCTTATGCTAATCTAAAATAGAAGCCATGAATGTTAGTTCTAATAATTGCGAATATAATGTGGTGATCCTGTTTTGAGAGGTGAGACATTTTTACGCCACTCTTGAAAGACCCAGGATCATAATTACCATCATCAACCTATACCAGGTAAATCTAAAGGATTGCTCTTTAAATTAGCAAATCCAATAATATTTGTCCCATCAATACTGCAGGACCAAATCAATTGAAGATAAACTATGAATACTAAGTTCTACACAGTATCACCTACATAACAGATCCGTGTTGGTATCAGTGTTGCGCATCGTATTTGTGCGCATGCGTATTATAGTTGCGCCGGCGCGGCCGTAGTGGTGCGAGGCGGTGCGCGCGAGGTCACCGCGCTCGCCTCGCGTCGTCGCGTCAGTTAGGTGACCATGCTGGTGGTGAGTTTGGGACATCCGTATTTAATTGTAAATAAAATAATCATTATCATCTCGGACAATTATTTTCGGTACTCTAATCATGGGCCTCCTCCAAATATTTGCACCTTACGCGGTCCTGCATGCCTGGTTTATGCTTCGGTATCCCACCGTCCATAAAATAAAAATTTGTTTCTTTGGATCACAAATGATTATTGATGAGAAGTCTGCGACTTCATCTTTTATCTGGTACCTATTTAATTAATTTCAACGAAACCGATTATAACACACATTTTCGGTTACATAGATGATTTCTAACAGATATCTAGGAAGGTCGCGAACAATTTTTTTTTATATACGAGTTAAACTCTTCTATATAAAGAAGATCTGAAGAGGTATGTGGCTAGTGGCCCAAGTTCCTCTAAGTCAGAGAACATAGTCCGTACATTTCTAATTTAGTTGTGTTATGGTGATAAAAAAAGTGGGAATATAATTATTTTGCAAAAGAGTAAGGTAGGTTTATATTTAAGAAACCTCAAAACCTTTGAATATAATAATAAAACATATTAATATAATCATATCATACTTAATCAATTAGGAATTCCCATTTAAAATCACAACTAATGGTGTATGTAGTCGCGGCCGGCTGCGTCGGCGCAGTCCGCGCACGCGTCACCCGCGTGACGGTACCGCGGCGCTCGCAGGTCACTGTCTGCGCACTCTGGACGATTAACGCATTGTCAGAACTTTCTAGAAGCTCCACAACGCATCGCTTTCCCCTAGTTCATATTCCGCGGACGTCTACTCTTATCTCGCTCATTTTGACATTCAACTCGCAGCTGTCGCGACCAAACCCTTTATTATTCTCTGAGAAATGATTCCGAGGTCTTCGTTTTATTACCGACGAGTTTACTGCAATGTCTGCACATTTGTTGCACTTGGAAATCGCAACGCATTTGCCGACAAATTTTAATATTAACAGCGTAATACGAGCACGTACATTATTGTCACGTGTATCTCTAATCCACCATTGTTTAATGAAAAGCTTTCACTAAACAAAGTACCCAGTTATTATATTTCAAAATAATACAATTCGTAATACCTATTGACCCAAACATTTAACCAACAACAGTTTGAAAGGAACACGTGTCTAAACAGTTTTTGCTGCGCGGCAGATGTGCTACCATAAATAATGCATATTCCGAAGTTCAAATTATAACGTTCTTGTTTATGGATTTGAAACCGACCAGCAATTACTGAAACGACGTGCATGCACGAAATAATTTAGCGGGGTATCCGGGTACATAGGACACTAAGAACAGCCGTGGCCGGTATAGCTTGAGGCAATTAGCGAAATGGACGCCCGGAAAGGCGAACGTACTCAGCTCGCGTAGGTCGAGTGCGGACAGAGCGGGTGAACTCCCACCGGGCGACGTCAACCGACCTCCTATTAATAGTACGACCAGTGGGTAATCAATATTCGCCGTGCAAGCCAACCCTCGCCCGCATCGCGCTTCCTGGAAGTCGCGAGCGCGATTCGGGGACAGAGCGGCCCCCGGCGGCGCCGCGCCTCCATAAATCTCCGAGGCCGCTTCGTCCGCCGCTCGTCGCTTCCTTTGTTTTTTTTTCTCATCGGCGCGGTAATAAGATCGCGACCGTCAACGTCAGGTATAGATAGGCTCCGGGCGGCCGCGCGTGAAATGCATGCGCCGTCTATTGACCGCGCAGATGTACAATTTTAAAAGCTTGTTCGACGAATGAACGCGTCGGGCGACGTGAGGCGAGGCGCGTGAGTACCGCCGCGGCGGAAATAATTAGTCGTGGAGATAATCGTTCAGAAACTCTGTCGGCGATACTTGTTCGACCAGCGCCCATCCGTGCGTTCTTGTAACAAATTGGACATTTTACAGAATTAAATTCTCTTAATAAGAGCCTACTTAATAAATTTACAGTTAATTAAGTAAAGACAGAATGGGTTTTCGAGGCAAATCTAGTATGGTAGTTTAAAATGTCCTATAACACTCAACAAAGAGTTACTACGCGATGTAGAGCACGATGCCAATTGGAAACTTTTAGTCGCGTACGTGTGATTAAGTATAATGGGCTGCATACATGCAAGGTACAATATGTCGCAACCCGCAAGGCGAACCTGTTCACTGATAACAGATCACGGCCGGCTGCGCGCTTAGGTGGCGACGATAACACGCTGATAACGGACGCAATATACCTACCACAATCATTTATCAGACATTAATATCGCGAGACACTATTTGCGAATCTAGAATTATTGTTTTTTTTCTTTATTTTTAAGATTAAGTGTAAATAGGTTCAGCGAATATTTTAGGGTTGGTTTCTAGAGTAATTATTGTGTAGGTAAATCAGTAGAACAGTTTGAGACAAGAATACAGTAGGTGGTTATAAATTTTAGTATTTTCATTTAACTTCAACGACCTACGCAGGGTGGGCAGCTTAGGTATAGGTATAGATAGACGCCTTATATGGAGGACAGACGACCTGGTCAAATCGGCAAAAACCGATGGATGAGGGCTGCACAGGACACTGTAAAGTGGATATTTTTCTAGGAGGTCTATGTTCGGCAGTGAATGCCTGTTGGGTAATTTGATAATGATGATAAACTGCAAACAGCAATAAATTAAGAGCTGAAATAAAGCTATCCTTTTACCAAAGGGACTTGAAAGAAGAAAGGACTCGTTAATTTGTTCAAAAATCAGTAACACAAAATCTGCATAACAATATCGAATGGAAGGCACCAATTAAGGCTGAGCGCAGACTTGCAACACGACAGTCTTAAGACAGACTATTGCTTTACAATATGTATGAATATGCGCACACTTGGAACAAAACGTCGTAGAGACAATATTGTCTCAGATCAACTCTGGTTCTCTCTCACGCGAACGCTACAAAACAGAAATCTTATAATGTATTTTTTTTACGCGAATTCGCGGGCAAAGGGTTGCCCATTCCCACGAATATCCGCGACAAAGACTATAAGTAGTAGAAGTATTATTGTAGGCTGAACGCGAATATTCTTTGTTGCAACGATTCCACGTCGCGACAAAAAAAAACCTGCCTGGTACATGGCGACGGCCACCCTATTGATAAGGCACGTCTCCCGTTTTCGAGTCCGCTGACTACATAGTAATTGCCACGGTTATCTACCGAATATACCGATTGTGCATGCGAAGGGTTAACAATGGACGTTTTTTTGTAATTCCGTGAATTGTTGTATCACGTTCTCACAAAGGAATGCAACTTTTGAAGTTTCTTAGTTGGTAACTGCGATATGTTGGTGTAATGTCCAGAAATGAATCAGATATAATCCTTTGGTGTGATTAATCATAATTCTGTTAACGCAGTCTGTGTTGGATAGGTTACCTTTGACAGAAAAGATATCCAATTAGCAAACTATATAAACTGAAAGGCTAATCCTCTCACCATAATAGCTGTACAAAATATTAGACATTGGTGAAACCTGGACTCTCCAGTTGTACTTAGGTGGTATCTGAATAACGAGTAAAATATACAAAAAAACTTTCACGTCTACCTTAACAAAGGACGCTGATAATACTCCATCGATCTGGACCACCTAATTTTAAGTAAAAATTTTCCAATATTCCAAAATTAATTGAGCAGTGCACATTATTCTATTTTAGAAAAACTATACCTATACTTACACAATCGAAAGTAATTATTGAATAAGGGTACACATTTAACATAGCAGGGGTACATTTGTCCCTGGCAAAAATAATCTATAACGAGCAAGGGAAGTACTACCCGCTGGGGGTCCGCGGACAATGCGCTCTCGTCATTACGTCACCAAAATGACTAGCCACTCGTAGTATAGGCGATACGTACGTGTGTGTGCACTCACCTACAGTCACAAACATGACAAGATGTTAATTAGGAATGCAGAGGCTTTTTGTATTTCATCATAACAGCCCATTAATGTCCCACTGCAGGGACGGGCCTCCTCCCGGGACGGAGAGATACTTGGCCTACTAATACCACGCTGGCCAGACGGATTGGTATAGGGTTTAATTTCAAGTTTTCCTTCTTTTTATTATTTCGTAAAGATAATATTCACGAATAGTCCCTTAGTCGGTTTTTACGATTTTACGATTGAATCCATTCATTCGCGTACGGAAGTCGCATACAAGCCCCCGCTTTGCCACCGAGGCAGTTTGCAGTGCAGTTGCTATAATATAAACAGTCAGGTTTTGGGCGTTTTATATTTAAGGCACTAGTTTTACGACTGCTGATTTATAATTTGGAAAACAGTTTCAAATAAATTATAGTTCAACAAGTAAATAGGACACGGCAGCTAATAACTGCTATCTGAAACGTTAATATGACTCTTAACGCCTGTAAAAGGAACAACTCTCGAACTTAGTAAACTATTAAATAAGAACTTGTACACTACACTTAGTTGCATAAAGTTAGAAGACATAAAGCTTGTCGTGTAATCGCCGTAAAACATAATAATATGTTATATTAATGTCATATAAATTTATTAAAATAACGATAACTAGACAAAACAATAACACTTAATTATAAAATAATTGATTGTAACTTTATAACGATGTAGTTATTTCAAAACTTGCATAAAATTCTTACATGCATGACTTTTAGTTATATAATCTTAAATAAATAAAAAATAAAATAAAATAAAATAAAATAACTTTATTCACATAAAATTAATCTAATATCATTAAATATATACAATAAATAATCACTTAATACATATTATGAACTTATTTGATAGATAAATTATAGAGCTTTAGAATCTGTCCAAAAAAGTATTAATAGCATGCCACGTTTAATCTTCCGTTTACATTTTTAATATTTAAAATGATAACGTGTTATGAAATAAACGTAAGTATATACAAATAATTAAACGCACAGCTAGGAATATATAATTAACACGTTGTAATTTAGTTAATGATCAATAACAGTAATGGAGCTAATTATTATATTGTTAACGACCGTAGCGCGTACGTTAGATAAGGAAGATACACAATAATCTAGGATGTGATACGAGTAGGTGTAAGGATGTTTTCTTTGTGGGAACTAACTTCTACTGGTATCAGAACCCTTTTTTTTTCTTTTAAAAAGATCGGTCTACAGAGTAGAAGGACTGCACTACTACATGGACTTCACAACAGGGAATTTGATCGACAGCAATAGATGGAGGACCGAAACAAGGAATAAAGAGGATGTCGCAAAAGTATTGTTTATTACTTAATTGTCAGTCTAGCACAAAACAAGAGACAACACCCGATAGTAGCTTATCTAGCACAAGTTTGTTATCTGTAGGCCTAGATTGTCCTTAGAGTGGGACTTTCATGGACTGCTTTTTAAGACATACAGACATAATTTTTATATTATCGTGTCAATTAACATTTTTATAGCTCTTACAACAGACTTCATAAATACTACAACGTGAATCCCTATTCACATCTAAAAAAGGGCAGATTTATATACTTAAACGCACAAAAAAAAACAAAAATATGTAGACAAAAAAGGCCCTTTGACATTCGCACAATCAAATTTATCAACAGCGAGAGATTCAATGTCACAGAGTAAAATGTATTTTGCATAAGTCGTCGACCGGGCGAGTCGGTTCGACGCGACGCGACGCGGTGATGACAGTGATGTGAGGCTATTTGCGACTCGATAACAACAATCATTAGTTGATGAGTAAGCTTGCTGATAACGTCACTTGTTTATTAAAGAGTTTTTATTTTATTTATTGTAAATATATCGATATTTGAATGATGCTTATTGATGACAGGATTGATTTTACAAGCCAGTTACTTTGCTCGCGTGATGATTGTAAAAAAAGCAAATTACTAATTAGGTATACGACCTGCTCCGCGGTTTTGGGTACGAGTTTCACTCAATGCAATGCTTTGTGTGGCATGAATATTTTTGTCTGTTGTCTATAGGTACCCTATCCATTGTACAAACTCTACTTAGTTTGGGCACAGATTACTTAAGAGTTACAACGTAGGTAAGTACTCGTAAGCTTGGGGCTAGATGTTGTGTAAATATGTAAAAAAATATTAAGCGACAATAAAAATAATGGAAAAAAATTACACTCCAACCCAAAGAACAATAACCAGCTAGTCGATGGTAAGCAAGCAACGTGCGTGTCCAATCATGGCTGAATACGACAAAATTGTGTCTTCTTTACGTAGTTATCTGTCAATGTTGGCAGCACCCGCGGTTGAACTAGCTTTCATACAAACTAAGTGCCAACATACAATGTGTTTAATGTGTGTGTGAAGTTGAAGTAGAGACTAGAAAATATAATATATTTCTTTCATACTTTAAAGGACGTCGTAGCCACGTAAGAGGTGGCGAGATGAGCTAGAAAGGGCACAGAAGATCTTCATTGACCATCGACCGAGACACGTAAAAGATAAGGGATAACTAGCTAATAGCCTAAGATCGAACCATTAAGTAACCAAGTAGTTATTATATTTAAGGAATACTTAGTATCTAGAACCTGTCACAACATTGACTATAAAAGAGACATTGCTGATATAATAAGAAAATTAACAAAAGTTTTAACTTAACAGCAATAACTTTTAAAAAACACACTATGACAAGTTTAATATGATATAAAGTTTTTTTCATATTGATAATTCAGTACCTATTCAACAGTTTTTAAATGGCCACGAGATTTCTTTGGCACAAAATCAAATGCCGATTGGAAGCAAGGTGCAACGTGTAAGTAAAAATGGCAACGTGCGTCGCGCGGCGCATATTAAGAAATGCGCGGTACGCGGTAGAAACGATAGCCAGGTAGAAGTAGAACATAATGAGTTTAACATTTGGCAGGTACCCGCGAAACAATAAGAGAAAAGGTTCCCGCGTAAATAGTAGCGTTATTTTTTTTTAATTCAAAGAGTTTACATCAAGTACCTGAACATGTCGCGAGTTTTGAGCATAGAGTTTAAAATAAGAAGGTTGATAATCTTTTTTATGATGCGAAGGTTTGACGCGTATAGTAGAACAATAGATGTTTTATTTTCGGCTTTTCATAAAAAGTGCTATGTTTCAATTTGGTTGTTTTATTACTTTGTTAGAGACAAAAACAAAAAGCACACGACATGCAGATAAAAAAAAGTAAGTAAGGTAAACTCATTTCGAAGAACTTCGCACAAAACACATGAACAGATAACATAAGGCGATTATTAGATAAGAAGAGCTGTAAAAAGCATGTCGTTAGCATGTTGACGTTATCCATGTGGTGACGGAGTTGAAATACATGGTGCCTCCACCATGGTTTGACCTAAGGACTAGTTGGCAGATAGGTATTAGTAGATCAAGTTAACGATTTAAAGTTATTATTCTAATATTTTTTTATAAGGACACAAAATAAATGCACAATGATCAACCTCTACGCATTTCTCTACACATCGCTTGACGTTGTACAATCTCCACTCTCCAGTACAAGCGGCATTTCATAGACAATTACCGCCATCGTAAAAGTACCTTTTGACAAGTCATGCCATAACCTACAATAACTTTTTTTGCACATAACCACAGGCAATATAGAAGAAAATAATGACAGCCAAGTTATAAGAGAATTTATTATGTACCCTATACGCATGAATCGCGATCGCAACGTGTCGTTCGCGTCGAGGATTGATGGGAGCAATTTTCGCGACCGTGCCCCTTCAAGTTATAGTCTGCACGTATCTGTGCCGCGCTAATGGCGTCGCGGAGGCGGCGATCGGTCGCCTAAGGTTGCGTTAAATGCGTAAATGTAAATTAGGGATGGTAGTAAGTAAAGGGGATATCGATTTTATATTAACGAGAAAAATATTATTTGATTCAGTCACTGATTAATGAGAAAAGTAGTGGTTAGATGTGTAACAGTTTTGTTTGTTTGCTTTAAGGATGTGATAACAAGGCAACGACTGCGATAGCTAATATTTCTCTCTAAATTAATCACTGTTTAGAAAGTTCTATAGTTTCAACTCGTTTCCCCTAAGATGTACTAAGTGAGAACACTGAACATGTTAAAGACAGAATGAAAAATATAACTGAGAGACTGAACATATATAAATAACTTATTATTTTTCCTTTACCTAAAACTATTTTATTTTGCTTGTTTCAGAAACGGCAGCCCTAAAATGTGAACGTACGCAGTGCTCCCGGCACAATACAGAGATTGCTACAGAAGCCTATCTGCAAACAAAGTGACATCGAGCAACGCACATGCTTAGTCCCACGATATTTTAGACGTGATAGGGATTAATACCAGTGCCACAAAACATTTTCAGCGACAGCTTTGTAACATAACATTTTTATAGTAAGCGGTACATTACTTTACCTGATGTTTCCGTTCTTTCTTTATCAATCTCAACAATTAATAAATAGCTTAGCACGTAGCAAGTCAATTTAACAACTCTATCACTCTAGCGCTGATATGAAAAATTAACTACATAATTATGTTTTAATTTCCTTCAGTCCCTGTTAAACCCGTTTGACAAGAATTTGACTACTGCTCATATTTGTCCCATCCCTTACTCCATCGTACCATACTTGATCGTCATCCGGTGCTTCGTAATGGTAATTTAGCTACCGCGTTGCCGCGTGGTAGTCGTCGCCGTCTCGTCGCGCATCCGTTACGTCTCCCGTCTCTACTCCACTCTATACTTTGTTATGGATATGACTACAATCGACTTTCAGTTGAATATTCGAACTCAAACTTAATAGTTTCAAACTTTTTTATAACCTCTAGATGTCATCTTTATTACCAGTTACTTTTTTTAAATTTGAAAAAAGAAAAAGGGATAATGATGGCTTAGTTTTTGTTGTCGTTTATAATTATGCCTTAGTTATCGAGAAATATAATAAAGTTGGAAGCCGTGTCTAGACTTATCAAGTAATATTATAATCATAAGTCGTTAAAAATAACAAGACACATTCCAAAATAATTAAACAGCGAACCGAATGTTGCCAAATACAAAAACAATACACTCCCACAGCGCAGCTTGCGATGCGATCACGCGAGAGCTTTCACACAGTCGAACGAAACGAACCTGTGTAAGTAGTATATAGGGGGCCAAATACCGCGAACGTATTCATTGTCGCGTTTACCGGGAATAGATCGCCGACGACGATTACACCACCGCGGCTTACGTCCGCCCGTCCGTCCGCCATGCCCGCCCGTTCATAGTAAATCATTATCTTCGTAAAAACTAATTGAAAGGGACGCTACCCGCTCTTTGTTGTTACTTATTATTGTCCGTTAATATTGTGAGAAACTTATAAACAATGCACTTTACTGTTTTTATTGGAGTTCTTTGAACGGTGGACTTAAATACTTGTGTAAATTGTAAATAACTTTATTACAAGATTACTATATCATGATACTTCGTGATCATTGTAACGATTCATTCATTCGGTTAAAGTGATATTAAGTTCAGTACAGAAAAAGATTATAACGATGATGACTTCGACATCTTTGCTTCTAATAAAACACCCGTAGGTACGTTATTAAAAAAATGGTAAATTGTGGAAGATAGCTCAGTATAGAGCAGACTATTTTCATAATACTCTTTTTCTACATTAACAAAGTGTTCTAAACTTCATCAAAATATAAATATACCTAACTTTAATCAAAAACAATTTAAATCAAATCTTTATTAACAAACGCGCATTAACACAATCCTAAATACATCTATAAACTTTACAAATTCATCATCAAATTAACAAAACCACAAAAATAACTACCTAAATAATAAATCAAATCATCCAAAAGGTGTTTTCAGAAGCCCCATACTGTATAATAAACTTTAAAGACAAAACAAACGTCCATAAAGCGGATTTAATTAGTCGAAACACTGCTACAGCAACTAATCAAGCTAGACACTCATGTACCTTAATACCTTGAAATAAGACACAATTTCAAATGAAAATGTTTAACTTGATGTGTTGCTGTGTGTACCTATAGACAAGTAGAGTAGACGTGCAACAGGTCCGCTTTTATTACAGCCTGCTTTCATATTAATGTTCTGTTTTGATATTATGTTATTGAATAGGTTAGTTTGATAGTTTATGTAGTAAATTTTGTAAGTATGTTGAATGTTGAGGATCTCTGTGGGGTAGTTTTATGGTGAGAAAGAAACGCCCGGGGGGGTTTAATTTTTAGAGTCTGACAGACCTCTTTCGCCCTCTCCAAGGCGAAGAATCTCCACGATGATTCTTACCACCCAACGTATTGGACGTAAAAATACATTCATGCAAGCCTAATTAATGATAAAAAGTTAATATTTTGCTTACTAAACACCTATATCACATTTTAGCCGTTACATTAAGAAAGTCAATATTCATCTCCTTTGCCGACGTGAGAATAATAAACCGTATTCAAAAAAACAACAGCAGGACATAGACAATACAGATGTAACTCTATACTTTTATAAGACCCGTGTTTTTTTAACTCCTTCGGAAAGAATAATATGAATGAACGAATGTATCTCGAATCTCGAATGACCCGCCATTGTTTAAAAGAAGGAAGAGAACGGACTTGACGTGTGACAATGACAAATTTATTGGGGTTGGTACTTGGTGACATATCAATCTAGAACATTGTATACACCTTAAACCTTTCTAATAAGGTATAGTTTGCTGTGTGAAATACATGTTGATCTATAAACTTACACAAAATTATTTGGTCTTTGATTTTACAACGGTGTTTTGCATAACCATTCATCTTAATAGCCGTTAACAGTCCCAGTACAAGAACGGGCTTTCTCCAGTGATAAAAGGAATACTTCTAGTACCGCGTTAGCCAGAGAAATTGGTGTAGGATTTTATGTTATTCTAAGGTTTCGAACCCCATGCAACAGCAAAATTTGTGTTTATTATTCACAAATTAATGTCATGGTCCTGGATTTTATTTGCGTACGTTGAGTAATGTAGAGCTTGCTCCCTAGAGTAGGACCTGTCTTTTGTTAAATTAAAAAGAACCTTTATCTATACTAATATGTATTATAAAGAGGTAAAGTTTGTGTGTGTTGAATAGTCCATTTAACGGGGAGTGTCATAGGCTATATAGTATCACGCTGTGACTAATAGGAGTGTAGCAGTAATGAAATACATATTATGTTTGAAAACGGGACGCGTTTTTTTCGCTGCCTAACGAAGTGGGCACGGGTCTGCTAGTGTTTTCATAAAAGAGTATAAATTCTCCGAAAAATCGAGAAACAAAGTAAAATACTCATTTGCCGGACAAAACACACCAGTCTACACGAGCGTGACTCCGTGATTCTGTCACGCTCGATCGAAGCACGGAGCGAGGGTTGGGCGCTATCTATGTGTCATGCCGTCAAAACGACCTCGGTCATACTCGCGGCCCTGCACTAGTGTCGCGATAACAATTATACACAAAACTTATTGTCTTGTTTACTACAACTAAACACATACAAATATCAACCTTAGACATGAATAAATAAGGTTTGTTATGTGTTGAATGCAAAAAGGTCCTACTGACGGGAGACGAGAGAGGAATTTTAGTAATATAATTACGATTGAACTCATTTTGTCAGGCTTTGGTGTTAACTAAACGTTAATTGTTAGTGTATCAAGGGTTATTATAGTAAAAAACATAAATAAAGCTGTTTTTAGAAATAATAATATTACAAATAGCAATTGTTGCCGAGTTGTGGTAGTTATTTTATGCTAAAATGATACCTTGATCTCCGCCTGGATACCTATTGATCTCTGTGTCGGGAGAATTATGACATCAACGGATACAAAGAAACAACCAGTCTCAAGGGAACCCACTGCCTCACCTAAGATACGAACTCACAATCCCGTGCATAATAGGTACCAGCAAATATACATTAACTGCACTACAAAGACAATTAAATCGATATAATTAACAAAACGATCAATAAAAACTAATAACTTACTTCATAAACTTAACAAATTATCGAAGCAAAACATAATTATATACTACACGTCCATGACACGAATAAATAATATTAAACCACACATACAAGTACCTAACACCATAGCTACTACGTAGATATAGTAATGTAGGTATCTAAGTAATAACTGAATGTTGGTACTATCATGGTCATAAGTGTCATTATGTATAGAAATATTGTCGCTTTGGTGTAGTGGTTGCTGTTGGTTGCTAGAGCTACGTAGAGCGGGTTTGATCACTACTTAATGCAAGTTTTTGTGTGCGTAATCGTAATGGTTTACATAAGTCACACAAGTATGGTACCTATTATGAAAAAAATCATCTTATCAGCCCATTAATTTCCCACTGCAGGGCCGGGCCTCCTCCCGTGACGGAGGGATACTTGGCCTACTAATACCACGCTGGCCAGATGGATTAGTATAGGGTTTAATTTCAAGTTTTTCGTATTTTTATTTCGTAAAGATAATATACATGGATAGTTCACGACATATGAAAAAAATTATGACAATGTATTCAAAAAGGTATGTTTATCCGTAGTCTACACAGTGCACACTCTACTTAGTTTTATATCAGTGTGAGCGTGTATGGAATGTAATTACATTCAAATTCTACAGACTCGAAAACAGTATCAGCCTTAGTCAGATTTTTACGCGTGACTCATCTATTGAGTTATCGAGCGCTACCAGAGATAGTAACCGGGACCGACGCGACGGTTTAAAAAGAAATCTAATTGTTTTTAGGACAATCACATGACTAAGGGACTTAACAGCATGCATCCCAGAGTGACCAACGCATGTCATTGAGCTTTATATTTGTAAGTAAGTTTTTTTGCATCTCGTATGAAAATGCGTGAAATATACTTAGCATATCCTAAGAAGCAAATTCTACTTACATTCTACTAAATTACTTTGACTCGGAAGATCTGTATACGGTATGTTAGTAGTATCACCTTAGTCACAATCCTTTAGTATGAAAACCTGACTGGGTTGCCTGTGCGGCGCTCCACAAACTATGGCCCACCTCTCATCATGTCCTGGATGCCCTTACACCTGCACTCAGGATGAGCTAATGATTGCCAGCGATAACGCAGTCAGTGTCGCAAAGTTTTAGGCTACATCAATTTAGTCTAGTATCGTTTTGCCATCGATACGCCTAGAAGAAGTATAAAAACCTTAGAAGCTGTAGAAGGTTAACTTTTAGTTTCTTCTAGATCTTTCTCACCAACTAGGCAGACTTTTGACGACCATAAGCACTCTAGTGCCTAAAAGAAACAAAGATTCCAAATATTTGATTAACTAGGAGTGATTGTCAAAGCATATTCACAAAGGTGGTGACATTATGCATTCCTAGTCCGTCTTCAACAGAACAATTCATAAGTGATATAAGTACAGCTAGCTACAGTACATTCACTTATAGGCCGTAAAAATTCAAGAGGCTCGAGTCTCGACGGCTCGAGTGCAGCTCCATCGGGTTAATGAGTAAAGCCCGATTTACACATCGACAAGGACAGTAGCGAGTTAAGTAGTAAGTTGTTGATTAAGTTGATTTAAATAGATCTCCATCCTATTTTTTGACGAGTTAAGTTGACGAGACGCAAGTGAGGGGGCTACTTCGTACTTAACTCGCCAAAAAATAGGATGGAGATCTATTTAAATCAACTTAATCTTAAAATACTACTTAACTCGCTACTGTACTTGTCGATGTGTAAATCGGGCATAAGGCAATGCTACCAACCGCAAGAAAAATAATAGCATCGTTCTGAAAAGTTATAGAGCAAGGAGTTTTTATCTGTTTGCGTTTACTTTTCTTAATGTGAATCAATGAACGCCGTTGATTAATTATTTCAAGGACACGAACTGGGATATTATGGTAATTGGACTTTAAGCATCAAGGTGTAAGTATTTGTTATAAGAGTTTTACTTATTTGTAATAGAAATAAATGACATGAAAGTCAAATAATGAGATAAAGGGGAATGTCTGTAAAACCATAGGCAAATGTCTAATAGAAGATGTACTTTGAAGATAGAGGCATTGTTCTCCAGTTTACAATATTTAGGTAGGTACTACCGTTAGGTCTGACGGAGAACATTGTGGCCTTACGTTACCAAGCAACCAAAGCAGTTCGCTAGGTATTAGGTATAGATTTGCGTTTCCTTCTTTTATTTTCATACAAAGGAATCCTCAAATGTATTGTTAGGTAAGTATGTCCATTATTTATTTATATTACTTATGTTATGTGTTGAAACTAAAGTATAAAGATAAGCATAAAAGTACTTAATGCGTCATCGAAATCAGAACTCTTGGTTTAAACAAAACACATAATTAAGTACCTAGTTATTATTAACAAACGAACTTTTATCGCTGACAACACTGCCTATGACGTCATCACGCGACATAGAGAAACAGCGTTCGAAACTTAACATCAATTATCGCGCGTTTAGTTGGCAAGCGGCTTGGCGTGTGAGGGCATGCGACGGGGTGTGGTAGAGTGCGCGGCGCTCGCGGGGCGAGGGGAGGGGACACGAGGTCGCGGTAATGGCGCGCGGCGTCGGATGTCGCCGGGGGTGCCGCCGCCGATAACAAAATCACTAGAGAACGTCGCTTTAGGATCGCAGTCATGACGGATGTGGTATTGGTAAAATTGCAATTAATTTCTACGTAAAAGAAAAGAATATTATAGCAACATTTTTTTAAAATTCTAATTTGGAATAATAGTACTTAATACATAATTAAATCAGAACTAAGAAATTGTCTGCCTGCATTAAACTTGTCACGAATGTTTAAAATGCACATTACAATTTCGGCAAAGCATCAAAGGTTTATGTAACCACACGCCAATATTATGACTCGTAAACCAAAATAAAGCACGCAGTTCAAATCAACGACACACAACAAGACACAGCTAATGGCAAATGAACATTTACATTTAACAGTCTATTGAATTTTTTTCTTTGTTACATAAAAATAATGCGTGTAGATAGATCATGTTGCAAAATAGGTTCGCAGCGGCTCGCAAATATAGTTACTGGAAACGAAAAGTTATATAAAATTATTAAGATGATGTGTTATTTCTCTTACGACATCCATGGGGTTTTAACTCCGTGTATTCTTACCCGACTTCTATAAAACTAAGTTTCACATATCCACTTTTCATTCAAGTATTAGAATAAATTTTTTAATCCAAATAAAATAATATTACCATATCCACGATTCTAAGATGAACAAACATCGCCAATGCCCGAAATACAGTGCGGACGACGCGTCGTAAATCGCGAGGCGGCGCGCGGCGAGAGCCTTTGTGTGGCCTCGCCAACGCCGCGACAAAAACATACCTACAAACTACGCAGTCAGCTAATGTTGGTACCTATATTATACCAACCTTACAACATACATACTTCTTTCTAAGACTTCTCTACTTCTTTTAAATTACGAATCGTGCACTTGGAAAATAGGTGAAAGGAGGTTAGATACATTGAAATTGGAACAGAATCACAAAAGTAGTGATATACTTATTTTTTCTAAATTCAAATTATACACTTGGAAAAAGGTTAGATACATTAAGATAGAGTCGCTAACACTGCAATGGGAACTAAGACCTTTTAGTCAAGGGGTCACGAACGCACTGCAGTGTTTTTGGGGTGACGAACCCAGACAACAAGTGGAGCTTTGTATTTTTAAAACATAAGTACATTTCTTTTGCATCTGGTAGGTATAGACAATTGTGAAGCTTTCCATTCCGCCACAGACTTGTATACATCTCACCACCATATAAAAAAAAAGTCTACAAGAACCCAGAAAAATCACTTAAATAGCCTTTTGCGACTGTCGTTGACGAGGTCGTTTTCAAATTATGCACAGAACATTATCTTTAAAATTCTCAAACAATTGCTGCCACGGAGTGTCGGGCCAAGTTCTTTTTTGACTGCTATCCGTTACCTTCATTTCCGGGCTGCATTCGCGCTTTCGCAATACGGCCATTTTGCCACGTCTTTATAAAAAAAAATACACCGTGCACAATATATAAGCACACGCGACCTCCGCAATTACAAACTGCTCGGTTAGGTATGAAGCATTGAATTTCGTTTACAAACACGCACACCCCATAATTAAGCTTTGGTTTCTGCACTGTTCATTTACGTTGTTTATTTACACTGCTCACATTATTCATGGTACTATTTAGATGGTGGAAAAACTACGAAAATTTCTTACCATTTCTTTTAATAACAGCCCTTTACCTAGAGAAGTCCACCGGGACTCTACCAATGTTATAATCAGGTGGCTTTGTGAGTTAATATTACGAATACCGACATACAGGAGTCACAGTTGTGAGAAAGTAGGTGGAATTAACTCCACTATTAAAAGTCCTAGGATTATTAAAGAATGAGAGAACGGTACTCATTAATTTTATTAAAAACTAGCTGACCCGTGCCCACTTCGTTGGACGGCGAAAAAAACGGCTCCTTTTTTTAAACATATTTCATTACTGCTCTACCAGGAGTAGAGCAGTAGTTAGTCATAGCGTGATACTATATAGCCTATGACACTTCCCGATAAATGGACTATATTCAACATACAAAGAATTTTTAAAATCGGTTCATTAGATCCAGAGATTACAACGTCACAAAAAACACACAAACACACAAACTTTACCTCTTTATAATATTAGTATAGATTACCCAGACGTTGGTAATGACTAAATTAGGGCTTAACTTTTGACTACTATTTTTCTCCCTTAAAATGAACTGTAGAATATTTTATAACAAATAATAAGTTAAACCCATCTTCAGCCTAAAGGCGGTACCTCAGGTTAGTGTAAATAAGTACACTCGGTATTATAACTGTTTATGTCGAGTAGTATGTCGGTATCGGCTCGACGAGTCTTTGTGTGGCCTCGCTACCGGCCGCGGCGCGAAGCAAAAACTTACCTACATACGACTTACATACTTTATGTTGACGTTTTCCTACCGTGAGTGTAGTGAGTAGTATGAGAATTGTTAAGGCAAAATGAATGCTAAAGAAAATCTATACTAATATTATAAAGAGGTAAAGTTTGTTTGTTTGTGACGTTGTAGGGGGTAATCTCTGGATGATACTGAATCGATCGATGAATTCATTTATCGGGGAGTGTCATAGGCTATATAGTATCACGCTATGACTAACGGGAGTGGAGCAGTAATGAAACATGTTTAAAAAAGGACGCGTCTTTTCGAAAGGGTAAGGGTCAGCTAGTCTATTATAAAATGAGGAGAAATAAAAGATCATCATCATCATATCAGTAAAGACGGCCGTCGTCGCTGGACATAGGCCTCTTCTATCTTTATCAAGCGCGCGTGTGCCTCACTATCTCTCTCTAGCCTCTCTCATCCTTAATCACCCTCGAGTTTTCATCATCATCATCATAACGGCCCATTAATGTCCCACAGCAGGGACGGGCCTCCTCCTGTGACGGAGCGTGGTATTAGTAGGCAAAGTATCCTAAATATTAAGTTGATGAGTATCAAGGAAAGAAAGAATTTGGATAATTACTAAATAATGAGCAGAAGGAGATAGATAGCAACTAATTTTCGTATTACTTTCAGCATAGCTTAAGTGTAGTCATTGCGTCACGAAAAAATCAATTGACTTTCTGGTTACTTATCAAATAACGCCTATACTTTAAAGAGGCACTTACGATAAACGTAAGTGTATTAAGTTCTTAATTCTCCGTGTGGTGACGGAGTAAGAATACAGTGTGTCATCACCCTATCTCATCCCATGGGTGTCGTAAAAACTGACGAAGGGACTCTCCGTGAATATTATTATATATTATTATGAATATTATTAAGTATATATTATCTTTACGAAATAAAAAGAAGGAAAACTTGAAATTAAACCTTATACCAATCCGTTTAGCCAGCGTGGTATTAGTAGGCCAAGTATCCCTCCGTCACAGGAGGAGGCCCGTCCCTGCAGTGGGAGATTAGTGGGCTGTTATGATGTTTTAAGTTCTGAGTATCGGCCTAGAAGCAGTCAAAAGGCTAATTCGTTGAGCGATGCGTTCGTTATCTTGAACTAAAGCTTAACCACACCTAACACCAGTAAAACAGTGAAAAAATAGGTAACATTAATATAAGATGAGCCCTCGAGGGGCATAAAAACTTAATCGGTGGCATTCTTCGAAAAGTGTATAGGAAACCGACATGCGTGTATGGAAAAGAAGCAAAAATTGTTTGTAAGGATAGGTACTCGTAATATATTTTTAAGAAGTTTCGTAGTCTCAGACTACCCCCAGTGGACTGCGATAGGCTAGTTGATTGATTGATTAATTGACTACCCCCATAGCAAGACAACCTAAGTTCATGTAAGTAAGGGTTACATCGATTTCGTAATCAACGGAACATTTTTCAACTTCATCTTTCTATTAGCAACACACATAGAAATCTATGACTTGATTCTATCACTCTATGAAATCTTATTGCGGGGCATTTGGGTCAATTATGTGAATAAGGAAGGAATATTTGTGACCTTGACAGTGTTTAGGCCTTACAATCCACGTGTAGGTTTAAGGAAGCCTCCTTACAACGCGTTACTAGTCACCTCCACCACAGCTCCACTATCCGCTAGTGAACAATGTCAGCAAATTTGGTTCTTGCCAAACCTAACAATACCACTTTGGGCCTACGCGCTAGCGAATGAAGTAATTAATATAAGTGTTTCACCTAATTAACAATCAGCAAATCGAATCCGAATACATATTATATTCGGAGATATAAAGTATAAGTACAAATATTAATATATCCAAGAGAATCTATCAAGGGAAGGTAAAACTCTATACAAAATATTTAGTTAATTCAACCAGTATATCACAAAATTTTGCTACTTACAAATTCTTCTACAAGATTATTAGGTATACAATAATAATACGTATGTGCGCTCAGAGATGGTATGTGCCTTGTGCATCCATCACCAGATTAGGGATGCGCGATCCAGTTCATCGATCCGATTTTAAGGATCGGATCGGATCGTAATGCGTTGATCCGATCCACGAATTGGATCGCATGCCATCGATCCGATCGATGTCAAGAAAATCGATCCGGATCGGATGCAAATAAGTAAGACACAATTATTTTTAGATAGGTAAGCATTTATTAAGTAAATACAATTATGAAAGGTGAGGAAAAAACAACCAGTTATATATAAGTTAAAAGTTCGAGTTGGCATCTTTAGAAATAGTTCTATAGGTACCAATCTTCGAACTCTAAACTTTTGAGAAACAATAATTTAGAGAGACGACATGGATCTAGTCTGTTTCGACATTCGCTTAAAGTTAAGTTTGCCGACGAAAAGAGCCGCTCTGATGGCACCATAATTCAGTTTTATAAAACAAAATGTCCGCACAATGAAGATACTCAATAAAACTAATCAACCGACCATAAACTTTACTCGTTTGTTTACAAACTTACCCACACAAATATTATAAATAAAATGTAATAAGATGCTCGTATACCTACCCGCAAAAGACGCCGCCAAGTTTGGAACATAACGTAACCTAAACAAAAGATCATTTCGTTCCTAACAACATCGTAAGCAGTTAATGTAGGTAGATAAACTGAATTTGAATCCATACGATCCAAACGAATCGATCATTGTAGCTTTGTATCGATCTTACAAAAAATCGTATGGACTCGATCCGATCCAAAAATCGAGAGATCGTATGGCTTCGATCCGATTTTCAACAAGATCGGATCGGATCGGCGCATCCCTACACCAGATTAAATATAGCGCCGATTACACTAGACATGTAGTCATCTACATCTTGTAGGAGACTACATCTTGTAGGACACTACATCTTGTAGGAGACTTCATGTAATCTTTGCATTTCCATGCAATTGTTTTGGAAATGGAAAGACTACATGTAGTCTCCTACAAGATGTAGTTGACTACATGTAGTCTAGTCTAATCGGCGCTTAACTCTTAAAGGGCCTCTACGTCTTGGCTTCGGCCCGATATTTATGCCTTCCAAAGAACTGGGTCTCCAATAGACCCGAGTATTATGAAAAAGAGAATCATAATAATACTGTTACAACATACGGTATTTAACATAAAGGTGCTATAACAAATGAATAGGTGAATAAAAAATGCCACAGACTTAACAAATGCAAGATCCGCACCAAACAAGATCGACACAATACACATAGGTACCATTAGCCATTAGTGTGAATCTCCGTGATTATCTGTTTCTCAGGAATTTGAACACGGAGACAAAAAGTATTCCTCTACATACCTATACTATTTTGAACTTTTCACCTTTACCATCTGTTTAATGTCAAGCTTATTTTTCCGTGGATCAAATCCTACTTAATACTTTATTGCATTCCCTAATGTACAAAATAAGATAGTAAATTTAGTTACAATAGATCGATTGAGGACCTCATCGGGCACAGCATAGTTTAGTAGAAGAGAGAATATTAGTTTTATTTTACAAAACTAAATCTATCTTAAAAAATAAAAACATTTTTTATGTATATACTCTCTCGTCTGGTGTTCAGCGAGGTGGTTATGTCAGACTCCCATTAACTGGTCGAGTCTACCGATTAAAACCTTCACTGTAGCCATCCTAAAAGAAGCCGTATATGTCTAAACAAATCTTTCTTAGTTTAACCTTGTTTAAGAGTTGAAAGAAGGCTTTGAACGAAACTAAAATCAAAGTTGTTATAGTATATTGATCTCTTACTTAGCTCTGTCTATGAAGATGAAGAGCGTTCCTTACATACATACCTACAAACTTAGTAGGTACGGCAAACAATCTGATAAGGTCAGTTCACTGTCACTCAAGCATAGAGTGAAATGTATTGATTAAGTATCACAAAATACTAGAAATAGGTACCAATAGTGAGCGACCGCTTCTCCTATCTGATTACTGTGTGCTTGTACATATAGGAGGGTAAAAGAGCTAAAATGAAATTACAAGTGATGAAATAATCAATTTTCAAAAAACATTTTTAAGATAATTTGAATTTAATAAAGCACACAATTGTTGTATCAGTAACAGACCTTTTTATCACCGTCTCTACATTTTTCCTAAGAAGTGCCATAAAAGCCGACTTATGCACTATCCTAGAGAAAAGAAAACTTCGCAAAGATTCTCTATAACCCCGCCAAAATTTGACAGCTAAAGCATCCAAAAAAGAAACACATAACTTTTTTAAACCAATTTAAATAATGAATCATACGTTATACATGAGTGGCCACCGTGAGCGTTTGTAACCATAGTCAATAATCTGGCCACCGAATACCGGGAATTACGAATTTAGAATGCAGATGTCCTTTTGTTTCGCGCGTCAGGTAATCGTCGCAGTGCGCGGTGCCACGACTAGCAGGTAAAATGTTTAATCAGCAAAACGTTTTAAAAAACGAAGAAGGCATTACTTATTACGAAATTTGTGATTGGTTATTTCTGGAACAAGTGATATTACTTTGTAAACTTGCAACAAAAAATGTGTAGAAAGTAAAATAGGTAAAACAATGCGTAATTGTATATGACGAACTTATTTTATGTACAAAGGGTTACATTTTGTTACGGTTCTTGCTATTAGGACATTAGGTTAATTCTTATCTTTTTTTCCTCATTCTTATAACTTTCAAGATAATAATATCGCGTTGCATGTTTATTTATTGTAACCCTTAGCCTATGCCGAAAGTGTTAAGTAATATTATGCTTACCTACTTATCAAATAGTTCCTATTACAATCTAAACTCAAACTTAAATAAACAAAAAGTGTACTATACCTACATTAATATGAAACCTTAAAACAAATTACACCTAAGATATTAATAAGTATGTTACATGCAACCTCAAATAGAATGATCAATTTGTATAACCATCAAGCTACGATAACTGCTACGTGTAATCGTAAAAACTCAAACTCGGTGTGTTATAAAGAAAATCTAACAATTTTAATCGTAGCACCGATCCGTAGCTACGAATATCCGTAGCATATCAATGAGCCAGCCAGCCCCAATTGTTATCATAACAAATTTTACAATAAAGTTTTTATTCGTCGTGTTTGGTATCTCTGCCCACTCAAGCACGACGACGAGCGACGTCAGTGAGTCGTCTCGTGACAACTAGAGTAATTAGTTACCAACTATTACTTCGTAGACGGGCGCGAGACGTTATTACGAGACAAAGTTCCTCACTTAGAAAAGTTGCGGACACCGAGATCGTGAGATACAACTTTTCTTGCAGAAACCAACAAAAAAGTTACAATCTAGAAGTTCTTATAATTTTTTCGCGCGGTTGAAAGTTGACGAGTTAAAATTAATAATTAATCGAGTTAATATATTGCGGGAGATAGGTGGGCCGGAGCGCGGCCATCAGCTCGAATGTCGGAGGACATGACTAGGCGAGGGGGCGGGTGTGCCTGCAAGGGGCGCGGGGGAGGGAGGGGTGTGACGGACGGACACAAAGGAGAGGAGCGGCCGGTCGCGGACGCGGGCCGGGCGCCGGGCGGCCTTATCACCGGCACACAGTCGCTTCGCGCGAGTCGCGACGGACGTACGCAAGACACGCTCTCCTCCAGACGGTCTGTGCCGCGGATCTCTCTGTGACTTGTGAAGAAACGATTAGTGATACTTGGACTTGTGTGAACACGTGCGCACCCTCTCTAAACGTTTAAGTGCATCGTTGAAGGAACCTTTACGTTATTATCGCAATAACTGGCTACTCAACAATTGTAAACAATTACACGTGACGCCGCTACCTCACAAGTAAGTTTCTTCCTTCTCATTTTTCACTGCCCATGTACTAGTGTAGTGTAGGTGTCGTTATTTTGTAATGTGCCAAGTATCAAATTCTGTTGATTATACACTTAAGTAGGTTTCTTTGTTACGAAATACCTTTTGTCATCAAATAATATGAAACTGTGACACGGTCTAAAAGTTGCTTTAAAATTTTTGAGCGGAGTATAATAAAATAATTTGGTTTTATGAAATAGTACATATTCGAACAAAATTATGCAAAATATTATTTTTTTGATCTTTTCACTAGACATAGTTTTCAAATCATAAAAATTATTGAAAATGAAATAAATTACTGAAAAGAAATATATTCGTAAATTAAGTACTTATCGCACATACCCACGAACTTTTTTTTATTCACACGAATAACTAAAAGCAGAAAGCACAAACTTTTGTTATTGCAATTAAAAACTTTTCATGCAATTCAATTCAATAAAATTAGGTATGTGTACCTAATTATTGTAACTTTGCTACTTTTTATAAAATAGTGTTAGTTCGTTTATTTGATTGAAAGCACTAATATCACAAAATACAGATTCAAACTAAAAACTATATTCTGTGTTTTCAAACTAAAACAGGAGTTTATATTACATCAAACTTCTTATTGGCAAAAAAGGGGAAAAAATAGATGGAAATTAAACTTTAAAAATAAATTTAGGTATAAAATAATAATTGTTAAAATAATTATTTTTCCCATTAGCGGTAAACTTAGCCGGAAATAAATCACCTACCGCAAATACCTACGCGTATGATAACAAGAAGTCATAATGACATCATTGTAGAAAAGTTCACATAGGTCACCATAGCTTAAATCGCATTACTATGAATGTAACAAACAATCACACAAAAAGGGAATTACACCATGTCACTAGAAACCTGAAAAAACCCGCTAGTATTAGTCCTGAAAATATAAACACCACAACTTATATATTTTTTTTTTTAATAAATACTGCTTGAATAACAATTAATTTCATAAGAAGCTTCTAAATAATGTAAATTTACATTATTGACGATCTATAATGCTTAGCCAACAAACACAGGTCTTATCAAACGCACGTCAGTCAACTAAAGTTCAATTTCAATATAAAAATAAACATTGCGCACTAAATGACGAATGCCCAGCGCCATCTATTAGTTGCGGTCGGAACGTGAGCTAACCGCTCACAAGGTCACCGTGTCAACGACCCGACAACTTTTGCCGCCTACTGTTGTCGTAGGTCATAATTTTATGTCTTCTTTTTGTTTATCTTTTCGTAACTTTATAGCTTCCCGCGTAAACGTTTTTGTTTATGATATTATAGTTACGTTTTTGCAAAGAGTTTGAATCTTTGTCTTAATTTTGTTTATTGACATCATTAGGATGGTAACATTATTATCCGGCCGTTCAGAGAATGCGTTCCTGACACTTATCAGTTAGTCACGACTAGTGATGGACACAACATTATACCGAGTTCGTTACCGTTACTCCAAAATGAACCGCCGCGTTATTTTTATGATTAGATTTAGACCGTTTTAAATTGGCGGAATCATTTAAAATTTATATTTTAGTTCTTTACGTGGAAACAATAAAAGGGAATATTAATATAATAAAATTGTTTTATTTATTATTTTTTACAAAGTTACAATCTGTATTTCTATGGAATAAAGTACATTGAACTAAATGTGCGTACAGAATATTAATCAGACTCCGATTCGCTTGAGGAGGTGGTGTCTTCATCATCATCTTCGCCTACATGTATAATTATATTATTATCAATTACAGAATCAATCCTGATATCTCGGTCAAAATGTTCCATAATCAGGTTTTTAGTCTTTTCGACAACCTTTGCCCAGTCATCTCTTGTGACTTTCCCGCAGGCTTCTTTTAACAGGGTCATCATCTTTTTCGTGCTGAATGGCGGGGAAGTATTGTGGCGGGCGGCGTAACCTTTTATTTGAGCCCAGATTAGCTCAATCGCGTTATATTGGCAATGATACGGTGGAATTCTTAGAACGCGATGACCGTACTCCAAAGCCATTTCATCGATTTCGTATCGCACATTTGCCGCTTTATTTTCTTTCACTAACTTAATTAGCTCTGCTTTTAGCATCTGCATATTTGCGTCAATGCCTTTTGCTTGTAACCAAGCAACCATTTCTTCTTTTTTATTAGCTTGGGTAGGTGGTTTCTGTATTTGAAACGAGTGATAGGAGGCATTATCCATCAATATTACAGAAGGCTCTGGTAGGCTGGGCAAAAGCACGTTCTGGAACCACTCTTTAAATGTACTGGCATTCATTTCCTCGTGGTAGTCATTTGTGGTTTTTGATTGAAATGCCAGTAAAGCGTTCTCCACAAAGCCGTATTTTGCAGTACCTGCGTGGCATATTATCAGACGAGCCCCCTTACCCATTGGTACTTTCGACGTCGACGCTTGTGTATCATCCGTCCAAGAACGGGAAACCGTGTGATTGGCGTTTAGCCATGTCTCGTCAATGAACACGACATTATCCCAGTTATCAATTTTTTTTGCTTCTCTCAAGAAACTTATCCGTTTCAAAATGATGTCGTATCGTTCTAATAAAATTTTTCTTTTGTCTGTTTTTTTATACGAAAAACCAATATCTTTTAAGATTTTCGTTAAAGCAGTTTTACCCCCGCTAAACAGTCCAGCTTCTCTTAACGACGCCAAAAGCTTCATCCTGTTGAGATATTCATTTCTGGAATAGTAACCATATATATGATTTCTGATTGCATCGGCGTCAAAGGTATCAATATCTGTCACGGGTTTAGTTCTACGTTTCTTCTTCGGAGTACGTAAAATATTATCTTCCATGCCAGTAGAGCCGAACTTTTCTTTATTAATATTTGTAATCGTTCGTTTGCTAACTCCAAGCGCCTGAGAGACGCGTTCTTGTACTTTTTCGACAGGAACCAGGGGTCCGCCATTTTGCCGCTCCCGCTCAAAGTAATCTTGCAGCTTGATAATTAACTCACGGGCTCCAGTTTTCAATGTTTGTCCACGTTTAGGCATTATTATGCACCAAAAGTAAAAAGAACGCAATATAAGACACAATCAAAGTCAAATAACAACAGATCGCAAACACTTGAAGAACGTGGTCTATGCGCACGAAACGACAACAGACGACTGTTTCAGCGTCACAAAATGGCGGCCCATAACGCCATTTGGGGTTACCATTTTCAACCTAAATATAAAAATGCTACTTTGTATTTAATGTACTTTTATTTTTATATTTAATAAAAGTTATTCTAAAGTCCATTATTTTCAAATTCTTGAAAAGAAAAACAAAACGTATTATTTTATAAAGTATAACTGTATCGATAAGAACAGATTACGATACTATTATTCACTGTTATTGTTGGCACAGCACTACAAATATAAAGCGCTGACATAACCTTGTAATAGCGCAGTGTAGATTTAGAAAAATATTGTTTACCAAGTTATTTGACACTCAGTTTGACACAACATTATAACATTCATTAATTATTGATATAATAATGTTGTTTTAATGCTCATCAATAGTTAAAACGATAAACAACCAGCAAAAATATTTTTATCGTAACTGCAACGCCATTACAAAGTTACTGCGTCAGTTCAATCGCGACGTGTCAGGAACGCATTCTCTGAACGGCCGAAGTTTAGTTAGAGTGCAACCAGTGATTGAGTTCAAGTGCGCTTTTTAACAAATTCGCAAAATGTGTTCTTAAATTTGTATAATTCAGAGAAAATGTAATTAAAAAATCAGTGTCGCTGTAATACAGTCATCATGTTGAATTTCTACAATTATACCCTTTCCACTATATTTAACGACATTTGACAGGTTGACGTTAGTGACGTTCAGCAGTATCTCGAATGTAATGCCATTCGATTGTAAGCGATTTCGCGATTTTTCGATTTTTCAAATTACTTTATTTTACACATTTGGATCCTTACATCAACTTACATTATCATTTTATTACTGTTTATTTCTTCATCTATGTTAAGAGAATTAGCCTATAACTTAAAATGATAAAATTATAGTTAGCTTAGGTATTATTTAAAATACATAATTTATCGTCCCACATTCGCGGGTTATAGCTAATCTAAAATATCATATTACATTTTATAAACGTATTATGAAGAGTTCAGGTTTATTCATAGCATTTATTTCTACCGATTATTTGTAATTTGTTTCATAATGGTGGTAATCGTTATGAGTGTCCATCACTAAGTAACCATGGTAACTGAAAAAAACATGGGTACGTCCATGAAATACAATATTATTTGTTTGAAAAATAAGCAGAAGTATTACGAAACTTCATGGACGTGAACTGTCAAAAAGCTAAACTTACGCTGGAAAGGGTATAATATAAAACACTCACTTTCATATTTATAAACCTGACCTACCTATATGTTAATATTTTGTTGAAAATGAAATAAATTACTGAAAAGAAATATATTCGTAAATTAAGTATCGCACATACCCACGAACTTTTTTTTATTCACACGAATAACTAAAAGCAGAAAGCACAAACTTTTGTTATTGCAATTAAAAATTGTCAAGAGATTGAGTTTATATTTATTCAGAAATATACTTTTTACGGAAAGTAGGTCAATGTTTCCCACTAGCTGATATATTAGCAGGAATCAGGATAAAACATAGACCTATAGTTTTATTTTATTCTTAATTTTATAAAAGAGTATAGTTTAAGTATGTATAAATTTATTCTTTTTTTTCTGGAGTAAGGTTGTTGTGTAACTTATGCTTCTATTTCGATTAAGCTTATAACCGTTTCATTAAGGTTCATCAGATTTCTTATAATTTAAAGACGTAATTATCTAGATGTTTGATGAAAAGCCTTAAAAAGTTTATATAGTTAGTAGCAGCAGTTTACGTACTATTACGTAAGCTTTGTGCTAACCAAACACGTAGTAAAAAAAATGATTTAAATTACATGTTAATAATTACATTCTGTTAACAAAAACTGGTTAGGTATAAAAACAGTTGATCGAACAGGCAACAAAAACAGGAAAATACTAAACATTTTATTTTTGTTGCAGCCGGCGGCCAATCACAATGGCGACAAAGGGCAAGCGCCCGATGCGCGCTCTGACACCCAGCGACAAGATAGAAGCTATCCAGCGCGTCAACGACGGAGAGTCCAAAGCGTCTGTAGCCAGAGATATCGGAGTACCTGAGTCTACTCTGCGTGGCTGGTGCAAGAACGAGGACAAGCTGCGTTACATGACGTCGCGCCTGTCTTCACCCGACACTGATAAGAGCAATGATGGAGAGCCGCCAGACAAGCGCGCGCGCACTGAATCTCCAGTAGCTCCGCCTTCTCCAGTTACTACAGGACTGGACCTGTCCGCTCCTGTCATCACACCTGCTGTTGCACAACCACCTCCTCCATCTATTGACACACCTGTGGAACTCACTACTAAGCGCGCTGTACCCTCACCGACATCACACATCCCTCGGGAGCGTCGACCAGACCCTGGTGCCAGCGTCTCAATGAGCGCCATAAGCCCATTATCAGGTCTCGCACATTTACCAGGACTTACACATTCGCACCTCGGGCTGAGCTTTAATGAAATTGCTACCAACCTTAGTCTGCTTGCGCAACTTAACCCTGGACTATCTGCATTGTCAGCTCAGCCGGCTAGTCGAGCTTTACGTTCAGTTCGATCACCAAAGCCAGCACACAATGGCGTTCTAAACCTTAACGACGGAAAGCACCATCAACGCAGCAAAACACACCATTCAGATCCATACCGCCTGTCCAAGTCTAGTCATCATAGCACATCGCATTCATCAGCGAGCAGCCAACCTGTGGACGATACTCTGTGGTATTGGTTGAAGACGCAACAAGCTATGCTCGACCTAACCGCACAGACGACACCAACACACCCTTTGCAGCTGGGCAAAGCTACTGACCCAACCATTCCACCAAAGCCTGTGGCCGCTGCGGCGCCCATCAACTCACATCTCGACTATAACAGGAACTCCTGGCTCTGGCAATACTACAAACAGTTTGGTGGAGCTATGCCTTTCCCAGAAGACAAACACAAATCCGCTTCACAGGTGCCAAAAGATAAAACGGCTGAGAACATTCTTTATTCTCAACTAACCAAGGGGAAGATGGAAGAAGAACGTGTAGTGCCAACTAGTCCTGTACAAACACATACACTAAGCGAGCCGGAGCGACGCCGCACACCCAGTGTAGAGGCACGTGTCGCGGAACCTGCCGCTAGTCCAGAGATCGGTACCGAGAATAAGGAACCACTACCTGATAAAACTCACGAGTCAAGTAGAAGTCAAACCAAAGCGCGAACTGTACTGGACAATCTGCTGTTCAATAACAGCAATCAGACAGGCAATACAGACGTTCGAACCACATCTCCGGCGACCGGCGAGTGGGAAACAGGGGCGACTGATGCACTCGAGCACGGCGACAAGTTCCTAGCTTGGCTAGAAGTGAGCGGTGACCCGAGTGTGACTCGTATGCATGTGCATCAACTGCGCGCGCTTTTGCACAACCTGCGAACGCGCCGCCAGCACGTTGCGCCACAAGAGCAGGCTGACCACGCCGCCCGCCGCAAGTAGAGCCCACTCCACTCGCTGCTCGCTACAGGGAATTATTCAATTATGTAAATAGTTATGTCGTCGCCAGTAAGCGTTCACTTGTGATATGTGTAGCCAAATTTGCGTAATTTCTTTGTTCTAAAAGAAAAGCTATGCATCATTCTTTAGTTTATAAGTCTATGTTTGTTCGCCGAATAGCCCTGCCCTGGCTCAACTCGCGAGCGAAGCCCGAGGCTCTGCCAGCGACAAATCCTTCTGTTTCTGAGTATATGTGGATAGGTGGATAGTGATACCTGTTGTAAATTAAATGTTATATATCTGCGTTCTCACTTACCGATGCACACAAAACTAAGTGATTAGTATAGATAGTACCGCTGTATGTTGCCATTCAATGATTACATTCCTAGTTGTACCCTTACTATAGTTTATAGTCGGATCCCTATGTTCTACCTCAAGTCAAACTAATACTAAGTCACGCACAGCGTCCTTTCACTGAGTAGCAGCGTGTTGTGTGCTTGTGAGAGTCTGTGGCGCCACTGTGACGCTGCCGACCGATACCAAATATTGAAAGGATGCAAATGTATTGTTGTGCCAATCATAAGAACAAGGTAATATTGTTAAGATATAGATGACTCTATTGCGTTAGCTAGGCACTCGTTGTGTAATTGTTTTCTATTGCTCAGTATTTTATATATTTATGTATATGTAGACAATGTCGTCATGTCGACTCGGAATTGTATTAAACGTTAAAGTTAACAGTTAAGGACACTGTGATCAAAATTATAAATTATTGAGAGATTATTATTATTGTAAGTACATTCCTAAATAATAGAGTGTATTATCTTAATGTTATAAGAGATTGTCCAATGGTGTAGGTGCGCGCCTCTCGCTCGGCGGACCCTTCGTTAGCAAATATACTTCAAAAATTGTATCTCCTACCCACAGAAGATAGAATTATTGATTTGCATTTCAAGTTAATATTAGCCAAACTGGAAAATTATTATTCAAGAGATTGATATTTTGTACAAAATTAAAAAATATTGGATTATAAATTCTCTTATATCACGACTTGTGATCTCGAAAATGTTGATTAATAAACTTGATTGAACCTTAATTACTTTGTGTTTTATTTAAACATTAAACAGTCTTAGAAGAATCTGATAAAAAAAAAATACAAATTTCGACAAGATTCTGCTGGGGTAATGCACTCGAAAACATTGACGTAACACACATAGGTAAGTCGCATCTGCAGCAGAAATAATGCAATCACAAAGTGTAGGTATTCGATTATGTTATTCTAAAATTGTTTGAGTTTCGACCATTGATACGAGAGAAGAAGAAGGGAATAACTTGGGATAAGACAAAAACATCGAACTAAGTATATATTTTGATGCAGACAGATAACAAAACTGCTTTTATGATAAAAAGATTTTTACATTAATTAACAATAAAAATCACCATAATAATAATAAGCATGGAAAAGAGAAACATAATCATAATTATTATTGATTTTAATATTATATTATTTAAAGTAATTAATACTAATAAGAGTTTCAGACGATGCACTTGTATTGCATGGCACTTGCATAACTACTGGTAAGTATAACCGTTTAATTTTCCTAACTAGAGTAGGTAGGCAAATACATACTAAAAATATTTTATTTATAATAAAAGTTTCATTTCAAGAGTGCAATACCCCAGCAGAATCTTGTCGAAATTTGTAATTTTTATTTATCAGATTTTTAGACTTCTAGCTCCTGTAAATGTCTGTGTAGTTTTTGGAATTAGTCCAGTCCTAAATTTTTTTTTTTTCCTAATATTTGACAAAAACAGATTCAAAGAACAAACATAAAAGACTAGACTAGTAACGACATCTATCGCCCGAAGGCTAAACCACTAAGAGCCAAACCGTCGTTGTTAGGAAATTATTAAATCACTCGTGGACGAGAAACTTTTAGAACGGTGTAATCAGTTATATTACAAAATAAAGCTTCAAAACTTACGTGCAATATAGATTTTGTCAGCGGCTCATAGTCGAAATAATCTGCAACTAAGGATGCCACGCCCTGCCAGGTGTTTGTCGTACTAAAACACAGCTTGGTAGGTCGTATTGCAGTGCACACCATTTTCTAAACGAACAAGATACTTTTTAGTTATGTAGGTTCTATTAAATAGTAAATAATTTTGAAGTAGGTATTTATTGGTGGTAGAATTTAGCGACTGGGTATATCAACGCCATCTAGCGACGATTTTACGACGATTTAACACTTTATGGAGATTCTTACCTGTAAGCCACATTCATTTGGAACTTGAAATAACAATGGTTTACGCATTCGGTAATGAAAGTAAAATTGCCGTCGGAAATTTTCACAATACGACAGAAGCAACCGTTCTTTTTTACTGTTAGTGTAGTAAGAGGGCGGAAAACACGTCCTGGTCTCAAAAACAGGTTCATTGATAACGGGCCAGCACAAGTTTACAACTCCTAGTTCATAAATCGCATTATCAAGTGATGGTATAGTCAACGGTTCTGCTGTCGTTTTCAATGTAAATATTCTCGGTGATATTTCATCAAATTCACCTTCTTCATAAGGCCGATCGAGATTTTCATTTACTTCTACAACTGTACATAAAGGTTCTGTCTCTACTTTCCTACTGTTATCTTTATCGGTTTCTGAAGGAGCTGCTGTAATATTTATAGCAACATTTGAACCACTCATATTTATCGTCAGAAAAAAGTTTTTCTAATGCATTCAAGCCTGCTGGTTATTTCTGTACTGGTTTTGTATAAAAACACAGATCTTGTATCTTGTCTCCTTTATCACTTAATTTTGACGTTGGGTTTCAGCATTTTAGTTTCTATGCAACCAAGCTTCCTGTTTACGTTAACATAACCTACTTTTACTGAAATACTGAAACTGAAAAAACATTACTTAAAACGAAACGTAATATTTTACGTGTAAGAACAGCTGCAAGCACGTTGCAGATTGCTGCGTTCATGACCCTACAAAAGTATTCTAACATAAAGAAAGGCATAAATGATCATTAACATTTAAAAAATAAAATTCTTATAATTTTAATAAGAGACTGAAAAATGTATTTCAATAAAAAAAATGTTTATTTTTACGTTTAGAAATAAACATGCCTTGGAACTCATATTGTCAAAAATGTGTTGTCAAATTTATGACAGATTTTTTGTCTCAGATGGATCAAACCAAAAAACAAGGACAAAAGAAAGGGACATAAAGTTTATATAATATATTTGTTTTTCTTGTAACGTCAAATGCTTGACAAGTTGACTGATTAATTTGATTTGATTTGGTTGAGGAAACAAAGGTTAAAATAACTATATATAGTTTTTAAATTAACTACGTCCACTATTTGTCGTCTCCGGTTGGGTCATTCATGCACTCCTGTCCACCTGGCCAAACTTAGGATTAGGGATAATTCATTGTGCGAATGTGGTCTGGACATAGGGTCTGCAGATCACATCTTTTTTAATTGCCCTCTTTATAGATTTTCCCTCTACGACTTTCTCCCTTCTAATATCCCTCGTCCTGTTTCCTTAAAATGTCTCCTTTCCCGTATCTTTAGTCCTAATATTGCTTTATGTTTATGTAAATATATAGCGTTTAATAAAATTAAATTGTAGATAGTTATGTAAGTTTGTGTTTTTTTCTTTTAGCTTAATAATTTTGTATTTAGTTATCTTATTTATTTATTTTCGTGTATATAATTATGTTATTCTGTTTAAAATAATCATCCTGAACAATTGTTTGTGATTTGTTTTGGTTTACCATTTATTTGGTTAATAGCATGGATCATGACACTTCTTGATTAATGACATTACGAGCCCCTCGACAAGACACTGGCAAAATATGTGACGTTTCACATGAGGCCATTCACGAAGAAGTCAAGTCAAGTCAAACAAAGGTTATTGCGATTAAAATTAGTCATTCTCTACAGATACAGTTTGTGAGTATATTAAACGTGAACTTTGCACCATATTTATGGTATTTTCATAATATTGTCATTTAAGGCATTGTCGGCAAGATTAGAATTAAAATATTAACCTTTCTGTACTGTTTAGGTTTGCGAAATTGTGAAATCAACACATACCTATTGTGTGGTTGGTTTAACTCATTGAATTTTTTGTTGTAAGGACAACTTGTGATTTCAATATGGGAAACAAATCTTCATTATTACTGCGGGAAGAAGAAATAGCACAAATTCAAGAAGAAACAGGATGTAAGTTTTTCTTGAATAATCTTTGTTGATTGTCTCCTATCAATAATTTTATCAAAACATAATCCTTTTGTTGTACAAATATGTAATTATTGGAGAATCTGTATAGTTTGATGAGCCACATCAAAATATACAGATTCTCCAATAATTACATATTTGTACATTATTGCTACATAACTGATTACAAATCAGCTGATATTATAAGGTTTATGACTTTGTTTACAATGTCAAAGTATATAAATATCTTATTCTGTCTTAAATAATATAGTCTAACATCATGCATATTTAAATATTAGTAGGAGTTATTATTAGCATGTAGGTATATGTTGGGATTGTGGCTAAAATGAGATTATATAAGTAATAATTATAAATTCAGAATAGGTATACCAAATTTCAAGGTTTAGATTTTAACATCTTTCTTTATTCATTTAATTCAGCTTTTTAATTTATTGGAAGCTGAGCCTAAGCTCATGCTTATATCACAGTATTAAATGTCTAATTGGAATATAGGTAAGCATCAGCAAGGGTTCTCCTCAGCAAGGTCACCTCTCATTTTTAGGATAGAGATATTAATAGGAAGTTGCTACTTTATTGTGTCTAGTTGTTACTATTGTCAAACATTCTCATTATTAAGACTACTTCCTTTTTAAGATAATTTAACCCTAAACTCTTCCATTGAAGCAATTGAGGTTACTCTGATGTGATTAATTGGTAAAGGAAAAACGTTTTTATTATTCATTATCAAGATTCTTTTTGATAAATAAACCCAAAATTTAAGAAAAAATTTGAAGTTTTCATTCTTTTATCAGATTTAATGTCTGTCTACTCTACCTTATTTACAACACCCTCAAGGCAAATGATGCCATGTCTTAATTTGTACAACTACAAAAATAAAATTTTACTTAGTTTTTCTAACATTTCAGTTACACCGAACCAAATAGAGAGATTGTATTCAAGGTTTACTTCACTAGACAAGAATGACTGCGGCACTCTATCTAGGGAAGATTTCTTAAGGATACCAGAGCTAGCCATTAATCCGCTGAGTGAAAGAATTGTTCATTCCTTCTTTGCTGAAAGTCATGATGACAGGGTGAACTTCCTGCAGTTCATGAGAGTGCTGTCACACTTCAGGCCGATCAGGAAAACCAGGGAGAATAAACTTAATAGTAGGGAAGAGAAGTTAAGATGTGAGTATAATGTTATAAATATTCTCTGTGTGGTGACGGAGTAAGAATACAATATGTCACCACCCCATCTCATCCTATGAGTGTTGTAAAAACTGACTAATGGACTATTCGTTAATATTATTGTTACGAAATAAAAAGATGGAAAACTTCAAATTAAACCCTATACCAATCCGTTTGGCTAGCGTGGTATTAGTAGGCCAAGTATCCCACCGTCATGGAAGGAGGCCCGTCCCTGCAGTGGGACATTATTGGGCTGTTATGATGATGATGTTATAAGCTTGTATTAGATTGGTAATGGAAATTTTGCAAATGTCAAAAATTGCTCCTACCGTGAACCAAAGATTTTAGAATAAAGGAGTACTGGCGATCCTATGTTATGTAGCAGGTTAATAGAGGCCTTTAGGATCAAATGCACAGCTATAATTTTTGCTTACTAATGTTACAAACCATTTGAATCCATAACAACATCTTAATTTCTCTGGAGCTATTATCATTTGTGACCATTGATTTTATAAATACTAGCTGATGCCCAAGAATAAGCTTTAAGATACTTATACAACGCCGGTGAAGCCGCCACCCACGTTGTATAAGTATCTTAAAGCTTATTCTACACCCTAAACTACCTATATTCCAAATTTCATCAAAATCCATTCAGTAGTTTTTGCGTGAAAGAGTAACAATCATCCATCCATCCTCACAAACTTTCGCATGTATAATAATAGTAGGATAGCTCTAAAAATAAAATATGTCTATTAAGGGGATGTTATAATATTTAATAATGTTTTATTTCAGTTGCATTTTCTATGTATGATCTGGACAACGATGGAAAAATCTCCAGAGATGAGCTCTTAGCAATTTTACACATGATGGTTGGAGCTAATATTAGGTAAGTGTCACCAAATTCTTACAACAACCAATTAAACCAATTGACAATTTTGAGAGCTAACCCTTAGCCTCTGACTCATGACAACTGGAAAGAACACCATTGTGGGTCTTAACAAATTGAGTTTGACAAAAGCTCAGAATGTAGGTTTACTAATTTATCAGTTTTGTAACCCAACTAAGTGTCGTCATACTAGTCTTTTTTAGTGAAGTCACTGGAGAAGGTCCCTACAAGGCAAATACCCTTACCTTGATAGTACATACTTACTTACACAATATGGACATCTTACAAAGTAATTAAGAAGTCATTTATTCACTAATTTCAGTGAAGAACAGTTGACAAGTATAGCTGAACGCACAATCCTAGAAGCGGACACAAACAATGACCAGATGATATGCTTTGAGGAGTTCTGCCATGCTCTTGAAAGGACAGATGTGGAACAGAAGATGTCAATCAGATTCCTCAACTGACGTCCACACACATGAACCGTCTACATTAAGTACATATTGATGCTTATACTTGGAATTCTTGTCTATGGGTTACTTAATAAAAAAAAGTAATTTTTTAATTCTTAAAAAAAATATTCGGTTAAAAAATTATCTGGTTTGAAATTAGAAATACTGATTACACAGCAATAGTCTTAAAATCTCATTTTATTTTGGATATACATTGTTATTTATTTAAAGAAATTCATCTACTATTTACCAATACCTTACAACAAATATTTTAAAAATACAATTATTCAGTCTAAATTATATGTACTTCAAAAAATATTTGTATGTAATTCAGCAGTCTAGCTGTTATGAGTTATAGCTAGTATTAATATAGGGTATAATCATATCCATTAGGCCACTCTTTTTTTTTGTTGTTGAGGAAGAGTAGTTTGTCTCCTGGGACATTTAGTACTTTTTAGGCTGTAGTGCGGCGGTTGGCCCTCAGCCAAACATCTAGGCCGCTCATGCATTAAGTAGATCTGTGCAAATGTTACTAAATACAGTAACATTGTGGAGATAATAGCAAAATTACAGGGCTATTATGGAATATAATAGCTTGTGTCCAAACTAGATGAGATCTTACATTGCTGAAGTTTATAAGTGTTGGTTACTCAGTACCATCAGGTAGGCTGCTTGCTTGTCTGCCACCTAATTATGCAATAATAATGTAATATATTTGCTGTTCAATTAGTATTTTTGTTAAAAAAAAAAGAATTAAAAAGTTCTTTGATGTGCTTTTAAAAATATTCCAATTACTACCCAGTCACATTATCTCGAGACCTGGCGTCGATGACGTCACGTAACGAGCGCGGAGGTTAGAAGGAGAACGGGACGCGAGGTACGCATTCTAGCGAGATCTCTAGATAATGTGACCGTGTTATAGTTTAATACATGTTACAATGGGAGTTCTTAAAATAAATACATATTAAAATACTAGCAGTGGTACTTGTAGTCTCTAGTATACCGTAGTATCTGTTGGTAGTACCCTGTGTGAAGCTAAATGATGTTTACATTTATGTATATGCATTTTTTTTTACCAGGTGAATTTATTATTTTGTCAATACTGTTTCTTATATACATATTTGGCTAAATAGAAAAAAATTGTTATAGATATTTGCGGTGATTGACCTTACCAAATCAAATAATAACAACAAAAACTGTTCATCAACTTGGCGAGTCGCTTTACTTTAGAGGGTATCTAAGAGCAAAGCGTCCAGCCATTAAGGGCCTTTACGTGACTCACTAGCGCCGCCAATAGATAAAAAATCATAATTCGCAAATAGGATCAAGAATGCAAAATGTTGTTTACTTTATTGCGTTTTCTCAAGACTTAGTAAACAACATTTTGCATTATTGATCTTACTCGTATTTGCGAATTATGATTTTTTTTCTATTGGCGGAGCTAGTGAGCCCTATAAACGCTCTTAAATAGTAATAATATTATATTATTGTACTTATGTTGTGTTTTATGCCATAATATAGTTGGCAGTTATTTAGTAGCTTTTATTGTTGTGTTGTGAATATAATAATTTGGGGTTTATTATTTATTAATTTTTAGGTGGCCATATTATAATTGTTATTTTTTTTTGTAATTTTAGGATTATGACAAAGGAGCCCAGTATAAGTTACAGAAATTTATTTGTTATATCAACTTTTTGCAAAATGTTACCGGGAAATGTGACTTATTGCTCGAGAGGCTAGTATTTATAATGCATGGTAATTATTTTTAAAGTCTCTTCTTAATTTTATAGATCATGTTAGTAAATTGCAATAAAATAAACGCATTTATGAGTTATTAGAAACATCGCTTAAATGTTATTGTGCTATTTAAGGGATAAATAAATCAAATTATATTATAATTTCATAAAACCTATTAAGTTTAGTAATTTTCAACATCTGTATTCCTTTAATATACACAGTGTGTGTATATATAGTAACCTACTCTGGGCTCTGTACCAAACACAATTCCTGGTAAAGTTAACTTGTTCAGAATGTATTTTCTATCCTACTTTAAGTTAAAGAGTTTAAAATTAAGTTAAAAGTTCGTCAGTTACAAAATCTAGGCCATTATTTGTTTATTGGGTATAAATATTACATTCTAGACATTTAACAAATACAATAATATTATTATATTTGTTCAAAATAGAATGTACAGTAGGCACGCGCAATCTAAACTGACCGGCTTGAAGTTGTTGCAAACGGCTTCGCAGATGTCATTTTTGGCACTAAATGGATGATAGGGAAGGTGTTTTCTTAGTCTGTTAATATGCGCAACGGCTCTGAAAGCTAACTTCAAACCGGCCTAGTAATATTGCGCGAATTGTAGTTCACTATTGGGTATAGCTTTTAGTTAAATAAAGGTATTATGTAGGATTTATTAGTTGAAAATAATACATGGAAGCACTTAAACAATTAGAATTAAATATTTATGGAGTCATGTATTAATGGGATGTATTTATTTATGTAACTATGTAATAACTTATAAAAATGTTAGGCACTATAATTAATGTTAAATGAGTGTCTCGAAAAACTAGAAATAAATATTTTTTTTACAAATTATTGTTTTAATTTATTACTCATATTTATATTTCCAACCAAGGCATAAAAGAGGTCAAAGGAACTTGTCTCTGCTAACAGAAGACTTATGAAACTTTGCATGAATATTCTTCGGGAGAGTACTAGTTTACCCAAATCAGTTTTGTTATAAGACTATCAACTATTAATTAAAGTCTATTTTTTTATCTCAGATACTAAAATGACATTTCATGTGTTGCCTGTTTTTTACAACTAATAAATAGTGATGCGGTACAGCCGGTACTTACCGATAAAAATATAGGTTAGTACCGCCGATTACGGTAAATAGAGACTATAGGCTGTTTTTTAATTTTGAATACTAAAATATCATTACTGTTACCTTTTTTTGTGCAATTTATGTATGGTGGTAATGTATTACTATTAAGTTTATGACTTATTACAGTTTTGAAAATAATATTATCGATTTTGATCGAATTTGATTGAAAAAACCTGGCCTGATCGAGATATCCCTGTGAACTGCTAACAACTGTGACCTCTGTAATAAAGATATTATAGCATCGTCGATGCAAAACGTCTTTTCCATAGTCTCATTCTCCTGAAAAACAGGATTCAGTGAAATAAACCATGGTCTCATTTTCGCAAGTGTTTTAGGCTTGAATCGAAGTGTTTTCTTCTCTAGAATCTTTGTCGGTATCAACCGCAATTGCGTTATCTGGTGGTCAAATGTGATGCATTCTAGAATCGGATCATTACCATTCTCAACTCATTCAAAATTTTGTAGAATAATAATGAATTCATTTAGAAATTTTTTTTAAATATATTGTTTTACGAAAATCTCGTATTCCGTGGTTGTTCCGACGGACCCATGTATGGGTTCCTAAGATATTCAGCAAAATACCAGTGATTTTCATAGTAAAAGCATGAATTTTCTTTGTAATATAAATATTGTTATGTTTCAAGCTTTATATTTTTGATATTATATTAATAGAAATATAACAATATATGTAATATAATTTAACTTTTTTAGGGACATGTTTTACCATATTCACTACAGACATTTTCACTTGGAAAAAACAACTATAAATAATTAAATTTACTACCTATTTTGTCTTCACAGCTAACAGTCATTAACTGTCGATTCCAAAAGTATTTATAAATTGTTTTAATAAAACCGTATAAAGGGGGCAGAATTTTTTATTTCCCGAAACCCATACATGGGTCGGTCGATCCAACTGGGTTAAGTGCCAACAATTGTAGGACTTCTAACGATTAGGTGGTTTACCCTAATTTGTTTTATGTTATAAAATTACGAAAACTTAAAATAGAAATATACGCCAATGACGTCATGCAAGAAATTATAGGGATGGACATAGAAGGAAAAAAGAGAGAAATTCATTAGATTTGTAGGGACACAGCATTGTAATTTGAGCGACTGCTGAGAAATCACTTTTACAGGCGCGCGACTGCACACACAGCAACTAATCAAGCTAGACACTCATGTACCTTAATACCTTGAAATAAGAAACAATTTTAAATGAAAATGTTTAACTTGATGTGTTGCTGTGTGTACTAGCGTTGCCCAGCCAGTCGTCTCCCCGCCATCATGTAGTTAGGTCGTCGTAATTATACAGGGTGTTTGGTACATCGTTTGCCAAATTAAAGTAGCTGATAGAAGCGGTCATTACCAGTCTTTCCTCACTCCCCTAGCTGGTTTTAACCTCAACATATTTTAGATATCGATGTAAAGCTATTTTTAAAAGAAAAACCCAATATTTACCATGAACACTTAAATTTAAAAAAAAATTGTTCCGTGAGTCCTCATAATTATGTTTTGTTTTAAAGTTTAATACTAGGAGCATCAAATAAATTTATAATAGCTCACCAAAAACGTCAACTTTTTGTTTATTGACTTATTATAACTATAGAGACAGGTAAAATTTAAAGATATGATCAACTTCACAGTACAATAAAAAAATAAATAAAAGAGAGAAAGTTCTTCCATTTTCTGAATAAATGCCTTACTTTATCCTCTTTCCATTGGTATACAACATGTTATAAAATAGTTTTTCTACAAAACATGTGGAATACATAATTCAAAGTAAAGAAAACACGTTTGATGAATAAGCACAGGTAAATTTACTAGCTATAATTGCTATAATTGATTCATTCTAGCGTACTTACCTAGTTACTTTAGCTTTTTTTGTCACTGCAGTGGGTCTACCTTATCACATTAGAGTTAATTTTAATATAATAAAAGAAAAAAAAAAGTCATCATTTACTATAGCATCAATAATTACTTCGAATTATTTATTTATTTGTTAAGCACACCAACAGTATGTATGTTTATGTATTACACATGTTTTGTAGAAAAACTATTTACTATTTTATAGGATGTTGTATACCAATGGAAAGAGGATAAAGTACCTACCTCTTCTATCAGCAACTTCTACTATTTGTTTTTATAAATATCTAACAACTATTTGCTAATACATGAGAACTGATATTATGTCAAAGTATCGTCATGATTTAGCTGATGTTTTGTTGTGCGATATTGACCCTAATAGTTTTATGAAATGCAACTAACATTAACTCTAGAGGTGATAAAGGCATTTAGTTCTCGACTATACTAACAACCGTAAATATTTTACAATAATTACAAAACGAATCGAAACACAGGGACAGCACTGTTTCTTAAAAGCTGGCTATATTAGTTTTACGTTTGACATTAGTAGTTGTCATTTTAGTGTCCGAGATAAAAAAATAGACTATAGGATATTTATACACTATCAAATCTTTAAATACTTTTTAACAAATTGTTTTACCCATTCTAAGACACTCCTTCACAACTTTTAAATTTAAAAAAGAAATGGTCTTTCAATGTATTTTTTTTTTAAACTAATGTTCAATCTAAGAAACAGATATAAAGAAAATCTTTGAATACGAAAATTCTGTTTGTCATAGATGACCGGGCAGTGCGCGGGTTTACGTAATTTTTGAAGTAGATATTGTATGCGATTATTTCGCCATTTTACCTGTAAAGAAATTACGTCATTACTCATAATACTAACAACGAACATAGGATACTTGTACACATTTTTCTCCTTTCATCTCATAACGCGCTCCGTAAACGAGGCCTTAGCCTTTTCTGTTTTGGAAACCTATGTTTTTAAAACTCTTGAGCAAAATTTTTAAGTTTCATAGTGCCCTGAAGGCAACATATTATTGACCCTTAGGCATAATTGCTACATAGACCTCTTATTACAACCACTGCTTAAGTATGGTAGTCCTAGTTGAAAAGAGTACGAGCACACGCGAGCGACGCACTAAATAATGCTGTACAGTCACGAGCAATAATATGTACACATTTTCGCATTTTGTAAACCAGTTATCTAAAGTTCTGCCAATCCAAAATTGAAAATTCGAAGATTAATTCAAAACTGTACGGAACCTCTTCTAAATTACGAATTCATTTTGATATTGTAATGTCTAGATAAACGTGCAGATAGTTTAGAAAATTTGAAAATGTGTACATATTATTGCTCGTGACTGTACCCACCATGGTGAATTATTACTCAACAAAGTACTATTCCCTTTATAACCATCATCTTTATCGAAACCTATTATTCTCTTTCTTTTTTTGCATACATATAAGATTCAAGGATAAAAGGGTCACGTCATGATATCCTATTCTGTTCACTACTTATAGTCCGATGAAACATGTTAAAAGATACCAAAAGTAACTTGTTAATAACAATTAAAATCAAAAACCAGACAGTAAAAACCATCACAGGTTATCATAACCATCATCACAAATTCACTACACAGTAGGTACATTATTGTCCTGCTAAAATTATCAGCACTATCCCTCAACAGTGACCAATTTATACGGAAGTAACATCAATCCACGACAAATATAATATGAGGGAACTAAAAGTTAAAGATTCGAATTTTTTCCTTTATATGTACTGTAAGACCTTGCATCAGGCCAAATTTCGTTTGTATGTTAACTGAAAGTACCCTGTAGATTTTGATACCCTTGCTTGTCCAAAATTTGCGACATAAACAGTTGTATCTCTTGATTGAGTTGAATTAGAAGTTAGTTTTTTTTAACAGCTCTAAAACGCAACAGACCTAAGTTTGGTAAAAATTTCAGCTTGGTACCACTATGTGTTCCTGAGAAATATGATCTTGACAGACAAAAAGACGGATAACAAAGTGATCCTATAAGGGTTCCGTTTTTTTTACTAATTCGTTGATCCCTAAAAATTAACGTCGACATAACAAAAACTTAAAAAAAATATTTATTTATTTATTTGATTGATAATAATTTCATTATGTAGGTATAGGATAATAAATAATATTATTTACTAAGTATAATATAACTATTCTTTTGTTTTATACTGAATGCTCATTTGTTTCTCATAATTTTTTAAATAAAATTTTTCCTTTTCAAGAAAAAAAGTTTTCCTTTTCTTCTTGGTTTTACTTTTGTTTTTTTGAGAATTTGTCCATGAGAATCAGTCCTTATGCGAATAAAAGATTATTTTTCTTATATCTAAGGAATCTATTTCTTCTCTTTGGGCCAGTTATGGGATGACGCCTATATTGTCAAACTACGTTCAGAAAAGTTTCTAAACTGTATCATACACTCTTCAAGGCTCATCATCAATCCAAAGGTAGTGCGGCTGGTAGTGACCTTGCCAAAAAAGACTAATACCTGTTTTGATACGACACATTTCATCATCATACTCAAGCATCGCTCTTGATTACAGAACGTAAGCAAGTTAACAAGACCCTAGTCATTGAAGTGACAGGTTTCCTCCACTGATGGAGAGAACCTTCCCGTAACCGCGCTGGCAACAGGATGTAGGTACATGGTTTGTTGACAAGAGGTCAAATTCCTTACTCGGGCATCACGCGGAAAATCTGATTCGTCACCACGTTTTGGAAAGCATATTATAGTGACTAACATTAAGACCACTAATGGGTTTTTTTTTTCATCTTTTTTTTTGGTTTAAGCCCTTTACCTCTTAGATGACACGACTAACGGAAGTAAACCAGTGTTTTTTCATTGTATAAAAAAAATGTATTTTATTTAAGTATGTTTATCCATAGTTGTACGATGGGTACTAGACAAGATAGCGTTGTATCAATGTTTGAGCAATAAAAAGCATACAACTTTCAAGCATAAAAAAAGTTACTTGATTGATCTAGATTGAGATAGATCTGATTTGCCAGCTTGTTTTATAATAAGAGCTCGTTTGCCTATAATATTTATCGGTAGCAGGAAGTTATAAATAAAATAACACTTGATTTTAGTAAGGAAAACATAAAATAATATATTTTCAGTAATAAACATAGATCTTCATAAACATTTTTAATTTCATATAATTTACATCGTATCATAGAAAATTATAACTTAAATTGCAATACGGAACCTTACACAAATACTTATGTAGTATATTGGAACTGATGTTTAATGGCAATTCACAGTATCATATCGTCGGACTAAAATCAGAGTGCAAAACTCCGTTTGAGGTAATTTAATACGGGCAAGAAAAAACTGTTTATTTATGTTATGTATTATTGTATTATTAGGTAATGTTACAAAAACTTTTCGTAACATTAATAATACATTACATAAATAATCAATTTTTTTCTTGCCTGTGTAAAATTAACTCAAACGGTGTAACGCACTCTCATTTTCAGTCCGACGATACGTGTGTGTATAGATAACAATTCTATCTAAACCTATCTACAGTTCACGCAATCTTACTTAGCCGGCGTGAAGTTAGCTCTCAGTGACGTTCACAGTTCACACGTGCACATTAATACGATAACACCCGCTTTCCGCCATTTTGTTTCAAATGACATCTGCGCACCCATTTGCAACAACTTCAAGCCGGCCAGCTTAACATGCGCGTACTTTTTTAAATGACAATCCTAAAAAAGCTATGGAATTCAAACCATTCTTTCACCATCTCATATAGAGCACTTAAAGAGCAATATAATACAATAAGATTAAGAAGAGAAAAGGAACGCAATAAAAAAGAAAACAACCCAATTCCCGCCTAAATATATGTCACTTTGACATTATGGTTGAACCATAGATGCTCATTACAAAAATTTGTAATTCTACGATCAAATCATAGATTAATAATAGAAAATATTCGGAGTATAACTAAACACGACTACATAATCATATGCGCAGTTGTATAATAGTCGACTTAAAGAAATCAGAAAAAACTTTTAGATGGAAAATAAAGTAGATAGGAGGAAAATTATTTTTCAGTCGTTCACCCGACCTTACAAATTCTACACTATTGTTTGCCATTTCTATTAGATACACAATGAGGTTAGTTATTCAGTTCTTTAATATAAGGCCCCGTTTTGTTTTCCCTAAGCAGTAGACGACACGGCCAGCTTTTTGAGATGTTCCATGAATACTTGCAGCGATACGTCATCCGTCAGCACAGGAGCTCCACCGTCCTATAAATATAAACGTTTTGATAAGAAATTTAACAAATTACAGTGTACCCTCCACCCATACACACAGTTGGTCCCAAACGCGGTATACATACATTTTATAACCCCAATGAAAATACAATAAGAGAATATTTAACAAGTCTAGTGTTAAAATGTTGCCTTTAGAGTTACATACAGTTAATTGATAACAAAAAATTGAATAGGACCGTTTTCTACAAGAGTCTTGTCATGTGGAAAACGGTCTTATTAAAATTTTTGTAACAAGAATATTTGCTTCAAAGTAGAGCTTATTTAAAAAAATGATTTATAGCACCATATCACGTTCACACCATAGAAAGATTTTGAGAGAAACAGAATAAATATCTAATCTAATTATCCGGCAAACACTTGGTGAACCAATAAACAAACGGCTCGTCTTGATTGTTTTTATATTCCTTTATTATCTATTAAATAATTGCAATGGTCTACTACCACTTGAACAGTATCAGCATAAAATAAACTGCACTTTATGAAACAAATAGGAATAAGTATTTTACGTCAGCAACAGTCAATTGTAATTAATCCTAACCTAAAAATTGCGAAAATACGTGCATGCAACTATAAAAAATTACTGATAATCTTACAAAAAGTTATTATTTCCGGTCGCAATTTCATTTCATTCATCTATGTTGTCTCTGATAAGAACCTTTAATAAATGTTTTTTTTTTCTATGACAAATTATATATTATGTAGTTACTAACGTCATTTTTATTGTATGAGTTTAGCCCTTAAATTGCATCTTTAGTATAATTTCATATACTAAAACTGCCATATCATAATTGCCATCGCTTTTTAAAAAATGTTCTACTTGTTATACTGGGACGATATTGATGATTATTGGACATTAAGGGCATTAAACATAACTGAGGCCCTACTCTTAGCAACACATAATGCTAGTGTTCTGCATAAGCTAGAACAGAAGTACAATACAATGATCTATCTTTATCCCGTCTCATGTAAAAATGTGGTCAAACAAAAAACTTTACGTAATCGTAATCCTTCGCGTATACGCAACTCATCACGTACCTATACGTAACTCTTTCTTTTAAACTTTGTCTTGTTACTATGTAGTACACTATGTAGGCATAGTAGTAACCATACACACGTAACCTAGTAACAAGATATACGAGGCCCACACACGTTCATCAATGACGTTGAAAATAAAATTACGTCAAAACTATTTAAAATGTTAGTCAAGATTTTATTTTTTAAAGCATTTATAGGCAGTTATTTATAGCATTTTCTCGTTACTTAATTTACTATGTCAAAATAAGAGAAGCGCACGTATCAAATTAAAAAAAACAATTCAAATCAAAATCTTGGATGTAAGTAACAAAATATTGCATAAATCAATTATGAGCGATGAAGTAGTTATATTTTATTGCTTTTCATTCACTTTATCAAGTTAAATAGATTTTACGTTATAAGTCTAACTGAAATTGTTCAATAGTCTAAGGTCGCAATTTTTTTTAATAGAAAGTGACAATGCAGGATATAACTCTTCAGCCATATTTAGTTACCAACGCCGAAACTAAAACAATTCAGTGCCATAAAAAGAGTGAAAATGGAATTCGGTAAAATATTTTAGAAAATATTACTAAATAATAACAATGTAATTAAAATTAAAAAAAAATTAATACAAATGCCGCGTGTAAATTAATATTATTTAAAAAAAATCAAAGTAAATTAAGCACAAATTGTTTTAAATTTCATTGGTTTCAAACCAAGTAAAAAATGTGCCAAAAATAATGCGCTAAAATTGTTAATTTAAAATGCCAGCATTAACCACCCAAAACCATAGGAAAAAAAATAAAAAAAAACTCTACCGCAGATGGAATCGGCATCGCCTGCACGCCATAACAATGATGAAACAAAAAAAAAATACAAATAAATTCACACCATGCTTTTCTGGTTGCAGATGAGATGCAATTAGAAAAAGTAATTAAAAAGAAAACAATAAGTTAAAATTCAACTCCATGCATTTACAACAAATATGGCTTTTTGAAAAAATAGAAGTGCTAGCTGTGGCTGAAATTTATCAACCTCACAATGTGGACATATTTAGGGGATACCATGTCCAACGGTGGACATGAATTGAATTACAGTTCAAAATCATAAAAAAAACAACTTTTTTTTTAAATTTTTAAATCTCAAACGTTATTAACGTTTTGACAAAGTAAGACAGGGCCAAGCGCTTATCAGACTGTAGAGTTGTCTTGTCAGTGTAAGCAAACTTTTTACGTTTGCATTTAAAAGATTTACCCTTCAGTTCTTCCAACATAGAAAAATATAAAATCTCGGTGTTTTCCTATGCTGCCATTTTAGCCAGTAAAATGAGACTGGTCCAAGACATGTCTAGTACTAAATAAAAGCTTTTCATAAAGGAATTAATCGCAAAAGTATAAAAAGTAGAGCGTCGACTACAAACCAGATGGTTTGTTTAAGGAACGGAACCCAAAGCCCGCAAACAATAGGAGCGAAATAAAAAATGTAGACTTAGATAAGGGCTCAGTAATTAAAAAAGTCCCATGTTACAATGACGTTGACTTCGCCGCGAACGAACATCCGCCTTATCGGAAAAATCGTCGTTGCCACAGCTGTCACAACTACATATCAAAATAGCCTTCGATGTAAACGATTACTAAAAATCAATTAAATAATATCAATATGTATTAACAAAACAAAATGGTTGCGGAAATTGATAAAAATAATATTAAAGCAATATCTTACCCCGCCGTAGGCGTACATATTGTTATGCGTTTGCGATGGATTGACCTTCGAGAGAAGGAAACGGGCCTGAAACAAAAGCAATAATTAATCATATTAAACTCTGTAAAATTACTTTGGACGATAGGTGCTGTAAATACAATAGACATTTAGGAACATAGTATTAAAATATGTTTAGAAATACGAGAGTATAGAAATGCAAGTTGAATGCCAATACAAGTCAACTAAACTTAAGCTTTGCAGGGATAGTGTCGTGTCAGCGTCCAATGCAGCTGTAATATTGTTATTTTTTTTATTGCACCTTAATTACGAGACAAGCTATGGGCAATCGCGATCGGTTCACCTATTATTCATTTCAATAAGCGCACACAACTTACACTAAAATTAACATCCCAGCATTTAACTATTATCCGTTCAATTCACTTCGGAATTCCATACACCGCACTTTAATTTTTTCAATCGTAATTCAGTAGTGCATAAAAATTGTCACGTAATAAAATCAGGGCACAAGTGTCGCCATCTACAAAACGCGTTACAGTTCCGACCATTAACAATTTGACGCTTTAGCACGTCGAATAAGGTTGAAACCAAAATAATGAAAAGGTTTTATTCACAACGATAACAGAATGTTGTGTCGAGCTATACTAACAGCAATCGTGATAACATGTATGTTCGCTCGTGAGACCCTCGTACGCGCCTACAGTCAGGCATCACCGCGTATAGATCAAATAAAAGGTTTCATTAAAACAAATTGTCAATTATAAATTAAAAGTCTTGCTATTAAAATTATTCTAGTATGTTATTAAATGAAATTAAATAAATGTCAACGTCAACCATTAAAATGTGATAGTTTTCAGATGTGATATGTGTTTTAATATTGAGTGGATTACAAAAAGAGGACCTGGATGCAAACACTTTAGAGAAACTACGTCATCATAATGTAGACTTCTATAATATGAACAATGAGTGAGTTACAAGTACTTTACTTATATATTCGTTACGTATCTAATACATGACTTATATGACAATTTAAAAAGAAAAACGACCATACACATAACTTTGAATATACATTCCATACCATTTTATGTAAAAGTTTGAGACATAACATTACTAACTATAAAACGAAATTTAAATCTATTCCATTTTTTATACAAAATATCACAGTTAACATCGCTGGATGAAAAGGACGAATTCTCGTCTAAGCCAAAGATTCATTGAATTTTACTTTACCAAATCATAATTTATATTTTAATCACTTATACGTGTCGTTTCGACACCAAATAATGAATCTAAGCTCTAGCAATAACACAAAAATACTGAAAAGATAATTATTGGGTTTAGAGCAAAATAATCTTTAACATTAGGTATATTTATTTGTAAATAGGAATCCGTTAAGTACCTATATCTTGGTTGTATGCATCACAGAACGTATTCATTCAGCTTTAAGTTTTTTTTAACTTAATTATTATGATTATAACAAATCATTAAATATTCTTATAATTATCAGGAAGTGTAACATCTAAATATGGATCATTTAAGTGCAATTCTCAACAATGACATAAAAAGACGGAAACAAATGAAAGAAGTTTCTGTCGATCTCGTATTTTCTTTTTTAAACACATGATTGGAGATTGTACTATTATTGCTTTTTTATCGACTTTATTTAGGTCGTTTTAAAATGGGGTTATATTTTACATTCAATAATCGATATTTGGTGTTATGAGTAAAGATTGAACAAAAATGTGAGGAATTTTTGTGATTTCCAATAAAACGATATTCTGATGAAACTAAAATTAATTTTGATAAGGCCTACGTAACACGACTTTATTTTAATGTATTTACGTAGGCACATTAAGCTATCTATACATTTCATTGCAAAAAGGCCATTATTGAGGTGGAATAAGGTATACGGAGTCAAGGTTGATGAATAATTACTGTGTGCGTGTATGAAAATAGATAATGAAAAATATATCTCGATGAGATGTAAACTCTCAAATTTCCCTCTACCACTGGAGGACACCCGAACCCATGCCACTTAATACAAGTAAGGCACAGTTAGTAAGTAATTAAATGTTGTACTTAAATTTTCAGGAGTATTCGTAAAGAATGTTTACTAAAGCCTATGGCTATTGCAAAGGACCCCCATAATTTCATGATAAACAACCACACCACAGTTACAACTACACATAAACGAAGTAAGTATTCAAATGTGTTAATTTTACAAATCATATTAACATAATAAACAAATAACAATATAATATACATATTGCAGATACTCCTAATGAAAACATAAGAAGAAAAGAAAATGAGGAAATTAAAAAAGCAGATGTAACAAAAGTTTTAAGCACGATACCAATTGAATATGTTAAAAGTCAACCCAACTTATTAAGAATGATAAACTATTGGACTAATTTACAACAAAATAAAACAACTACTCAAGTTACGACATCAACACCAACCACATCTCGCACTGAGACATTATCCAACACGTTGAAGTATAACAATAACGGCGTAAACTATAATGACATAAATAACTTAAATAATATGTTGGCAAACTTATTTGTACGTCAAACAGAAGCCACTACGCCTCAAGTAATAAAAGACAAGACCAATATACTAAACGAAGACATCATAGCTCAAAAGATTAAAGAACTAATTGACCAAAATATGAAACAAAAAGAATTAAAGACAACATCTTTGCCAACTACAGAAGATACATTGAACAATAATAGAAGACACTTAATTGATTTAAGTAAGTTTCTCTTATTACGTGCCGAAACCGAGACTGTAAAACCAACTACACAAATTATGTATAATAACTTGGCTAATTTACAAAATAAACTGTTGGACAAAAATACTGTACAAAATATGGAAACAATTGAGTATATAAGTAATGTACTACGGTTAGCAAATGAATGGAGAAACACTAATGCTCCGGAATCTGTTACTACAAGAAGATTTGCCGAATCAAACGGTGAATACAATAAAGCTAGTCCCGCACTGAATATGCAACAGATCAATGAGTATTTGAATAATAAGAATAATTTAATGGGGAAGGAAGTTGATGTACTGCAAAGTATAGCTGAGAAGCTAAAGGAGATAATGATGAAAGATGTGCTTAAGATGACCAGCAAAGAAGTAACAACGCAGAGTCCAACTACGATTACTATGGCAGCAGGTAATAAACGTTTAATACCTTTTTTACTTTTTTTGTGCTGGCTGGGTCGTGAAAGAGGGCAAGCGGAAAGTGATATAGTCTCTAAACTAAAATAAGGAAAAGTTAACTAACACCGATCGGTCTTTCGAGTATGTTTTTAATAAATTACATTTTAAGTAATTTATTTGTTTAGCTATAAGCTTAGGTATAACTAGAAAAATCCGAAAAGAAGAAAGACAATGGAAAATGTTGATAATTAGGGTTTTTTTTCGTGGCGTACTTACTACATATATTAATTAAATTAAATACTTTTTCTTTACTGTTGCAGTTCAATCAGACTTTAATAAGTTTTCGGACATAGAAAAATTGTTCGATTTATTAAAGCAATGGAAATCCCTGTCAGAAACAACAAATATACCGCACAAGCTTGCTGCTATTGACAGAAAACTACCGCGGCGTATACAATCTTTAGGAAAAGTGTTTCCACCTGTTGTAAATCAACCAGTCAAGAAACAAGATTTTGTGACATTTCAGACAAACTCTTTGCAAATACCACCGCTAGCGATAGAAATACCGGGGCCAATGGGAGTTATAAGCCAAATCATAGTTACGACACAAAATCCCTACAATCAACAAAAATCAATTAAGCAGCAATCTGAAAACATGCAAGGATCACAGACTTATACCGATCTACCTAATAACATGCGTGGGGATGATATTAGGAATGAGTACAGGAATAATCACAATGACAGATTTCAAGAACTCAATGGCAGAGTGAAACAGGCTGATGAATACAACAGATTTAGTTTGTTGGATGGAAATCCCGTTGATCTACATGGTCTTGGCCCATCCTACCAAGGACTAAACCATGTTGTAGGTTCGGGACATCAAAACTCCTTAACCCGTCCTTGGAATTCAAATTATTACGATAATATAAACCAACCTATAGGTACCAATCAAGAAGGGACGTTCAATCGGCCACGGGATTCTAATAATCATCAAACATTTAATTACCCAAGAGATACAAATATACCTGAAAATATGAACCAACAATTGAATCCAAAGCTTCAATTGAACCAACCCCTTGAATACAAACATCACGTGCCTTTTGGCCAGTCAGATCTTGGTTCTCAAGGATCTTTAGCAAAACCGGGGGTAATGAACCGAAATGAATATATGAATCGACAAGAGCCCCCAAGAGTTCTAACCCGTGAAGAAATACTCAACAGAGAGGTTTTAGCTCGACTTCTTGCTTCCAATCCACATAGTGGCTTGAGTGGATTGGTAAATCCGAATGTTTTAAATGGATTGGACTTAAATCACCAAAGAAGTCATCATTCTGGTGCTTACGAGAGAATTGAGCACGAAAGCACAGATTCTCGATACAAAGGTACAAGATTTCACGAAGAATTGGAAAGGATAGATAATATGCCTAGTCGTTTCAGTAATTCGAAATCGACGACTGCTTGCTGTGACATCGTTGCGTCCAGAAATATAGTGCCTTTGAATAAATTAAAACAAAGGCCAAAATTTGACGACAAACATTTTAGAGATTTTCTCAAATCTCAACAGAAAGTGACAGAGATATTAGAAAAGATGTTAGCTAGCAAAAGTAGGAATAGATCACAGAATTTCCAGAATGTGTAATGTATCTATAAGTTTGTACTGTATTTAAGATACGAAGTTTGAGTATAGAAATAATATTTATTAAAAAAAAAACTAAAGCATTGACTTTTTAACGCATAAGATGCTTTCCTTTTTTAGATTAAAATAAAAGTGACGATAAAAAAATATGGGGTTGTTTTAATGTTTGGGGTATATTATAATGATGTAAACGCTTACATATTCTCAACTGTACATATAGTTCTTTTTTATGTGTATATTCGGCGATTATTTCGTTGTTAATGAAGCGATTTTGATGATTCCTATTGGTAGGGAGATATTCTCAGAGTAATCCCATAGAAATTTCATTAAAATAGGTTCAGTAATTTAGTTTTTATCTGGTAAATATGAAATTTCTGTAAAAAGTAAATTTAAACGAAATTGCGTAAGTATAGTAGTTGCGTAGTTTCTAGTGGGAATTGGTATTTTTAGAAAATTATACTAAAAATTTATAAAATGAACATTACCTGTGAACCGCCATGCTCCGTATCTATATAACGTGGAACGGGGAATCGACTCTGTAATATTTCTTGTGCGTCGTCTACCGGCGCACGGAGCAGTTGCGCAAAGCTCTCGTATTCCGCCATGTCTTGGTAGCGAAGGGCTCGCCATTGTGCTATTGTCTATTGAAAAATATAACATTTAATTAACGAATAATATTTTTGATTAATTAGGTATTAAGTATTCGTGTGATATTAACTAACTTGTACTTAAACTTCTCTACGAAATCAACTGGGAAAAAATTGAATAAAACCCAATACCATAACATCTTGCCAGTAAGGTTTACTTTGGTCATATCCCCTCCATCGATTCAGCCTTATAGTGGGATATTTTTACAAAAATATTATGATAAATATATTATTTTTTTATATATTTAGAATGCAGCAAATATATAAGCACTTTTAAGACTTATACTCGAAATAATTATTAGTTTAAAGTACAAATTCCAATGTCCTTTCAAGTACAAATTCAATTATTCTTTCAAAGAAAACATAGCATAATAATAAGCTTAACAGAAGGCAGTACTGCTTGACACAGCACGCATTGTGAGGAAGTTCCTATCTCTGGAGCCCTAACCACCAGTAGCTTGGTCCTTGTAACCGATGCTGGTGGGTCTACCTTTTTTTTATATTTTTAAATGTTTTTATTTTTATATTTATATTTAAAAATGTAATAAAATGTGAAAAATGTAAATAAAGAAGCTTAACATCTAACTTACCTCTCCATGATAAATAAGTATTTGGAAGAAAGTATCCATGAGCAGTATACGATCGTTCTGTATGGAAGACGTGTCGAGCAACACGGGCTCGGGTGGTCCTCCGAAACTGTATGAGTACAGGATCGGCTGGATCATGATCAGCGATTGTGTTAGATCTTCACGCATCAGCATATGTCTGTGTAGTAAAATTATATGTTTTTTTAATTAAGTAATGTTATATGTTATTTTTGTCCATTTTGAAATACATTTCTACAAAATACGTAATTTTTTAAGAACGCAAGTATTTGATTAAATTCACGAATAATTGATCCGCATTTTTCGTGCTATTCAAAATAGTGAATCACTTTTGTCAATTAACAAATAAAATAAAATATTTCGCCATCTTGGAGGTTCTGCCATATTTGATATAGAATGACATCAAACTTGATTGTGTATTGTCAACCAAACTAACTATACATATACATACAAAAATTCGAAATTTCGATACAGTGCGATATAGGTATCGAAATTTTAGCACAATCGGTTGGAGACATCTGCTTCAAAATTAAGTAGCAAGATTCCACCCGAAGAAACATAAATTCCAAGTTAAATAAAAGTTTTCAAAAAGCCACTTTACCTGTAGAAAGTAGTTTCATCAGGCGAGTTGTTGAAGACCTGAAGGAACTGCGACCTACGCAGATGGTACATGAACTGCGGGTACAGACTGAAATTCTCCGAAAGACGGAAACTGTTCGGATCGTCCTTGCCGTACTCGCCGAATTTCTGGCACTGTAACAAAAAGAAATAGTTTAGATTATAAGCACAAAATTATAAACGCAGTCTCGCACTTTGGTTTCCTCCTGCCTTGACTAGGTTGTCTATCTATCCTATGAGGAGTCTACCCTTCAGGCATTCACATCCAGTTGCCATCAGTTATTCTTAAACGATAAAAATGGGCAAGCAATGGCAACGTAGGCAAGGTTGTTCTGCAGACGGATAAATGCTCTGTGGTATTTCATTACAGCGTTTTCTGGCTTCAGAAGGCACGTAAAAGTTAAAAAGGTGAGAGGTCTAATAAGGCGACTTAAGAAGGCTCCTTCTGTCAAAACCAACTCGGCTGTCACCGGAGCCTAAAAGATTGTTGTTTCACCAAACGTTGCGTGAGAAAGAGAAAAACTCATAGAAAAACAGTCAGAAACGTGCACACGCACACGCGCTCGATTGTATTTATTACAAATCAAAATGTCATTCAAAATATAAATATTGTTCTTCTTGATTGTTAGGGTTGACACTAATACTAGCTGTAGGTAGTTACCTAAAAAGAAATAAATCAGGAGTAAATAAAGATAACTAAAATGGGTTTTTAAAAAATATTTTATTGTAAGTTTTGTTGCGGAAGACACACCAAGCGAGACATCAATTTATCTTGTAAGTGGTGTAGGTATGACACCGTAAAACATTATATATATATTTTTTTTTTAAGTTAAGCTGTTTATTCTTGAGGCAGTTTTTTAGACCGTGCATCGTTAATAGGGGTTCCATACAGTACACAATAATATCTTACTTCACATGAAGTTAATTTTAGCTGGATTTAAAAAAAGGAAGAAAAATCATAAAATAAAAAATAATCATAAAATCTGGAAATGATAGTTGACAAGAAATGATACTTGATCAGTCATTCAGATACCGGGGCGGGGGTGAGTCACGTAAATATTAAAAAAAAATACAAAATGAATTACAAAAAAAATACAGTTTGTGCAATGTGACAGCCTTAGCTATGCTCTATTGACTATTGTAATAATAGGTGAATTTTGACAGTTGATTTTAGTCAAGAATGTCACTGATGTAGGTATTTTATCTAACTGGTTATGCATCTGATAATAATTGGATCTCTTTGATAAAAGAAATTACGAAACTTCTTACTGGCGAGCGATACGTAATTGTCATAAATGACATAAATTAAAGTTTATTGAAGTTTAAAAAAAATATTCGGTAACATTCGACGACGGTCGGCTCCCCTCCGCCGACCCGAGGGGTGCAGAAAGTGGAGGCGAGATGCAAGATGTCGATGGCGGAAACGAGCACGGTAAAATTTCCTAAAATGGTTTTGGGAAAAAGGTAATTGCGTACAAACTTTAGAATGTATCTAGTCAATATAAAATTATTTAATTTTCGAATAAATAATCTATTCCTATTCCCAAAATTTATTTACCTTTATAAACGTTTAATCCTATTTTATTACGCTAAAAGTTGTCATAAAATGTGCATAGAATTATGAACTTTGAAGCCTCATAACTTGTAAATGAATATTTTTTTTACTGTTTTATTAATCAATAAGACTAGATAATAACGAGACAAAACGATATCATCTATAGTTTTGAGTATTTATTATCTAATGAAGGAGGAATTAACTTTCTTTGTTTGTATGGAATTGCGATTGAATTGTTTCCCCTTAAGTTACAAGCACAGCTCGTATACTTAAAAATAAAAAATAACTTAAGATTTGGAACTGCTGCACTAAATTTTACATGCTGTCATGGTATGCCTGCCATAGCATGTATATCTGGAACATAATTATTATATAGAGATAGTTACCAATCTAATCAGCATTCTATCCAGCCAGCGCAGTACATCAGGCCCGTCCTCAATCTCAGCTCGATAGGCGACCAGACGCGCCATGACCACGGCGGCTGCTTCCTGGTCGAACCCGGCTGCTATGTGGTGCAAGCTTACTGCTGCGTCTCCCCAACTGTGAGAATAAACATCGTGTTATATTGAGTTATCATCATTCTCCGTGTGGTGACGGAGTAAGAATACAATATGTCACGACCCCATTTCCTCCCATGGGTGTCTTAAAAACCTTTATTATTTTGACGAAATAAAAAAAAAAGAACTTCTTTACAAAATAAAAAGCAGGAAAACTTAAAATAAAACCTATACCAATCCAGCAATCAGGCCAGCGTGGTATTAGTAGGCCAAGTATTTCTCCGTCACGGAAGGAGACCCGTCTCTGCAGTGGGACATTAATGGGCTTTTGTGTTGATTACTCGAATAACAATTCACCTATAAACAACCCACTGGATGGGACAGTCCTCCAACGATTTATTTGGGTAAAATGCCTTGAGTAAGAAAATGACAAAAATCTTTAATACAACCACCAATTATCAAGATGACTTTCGTAGACTAGAGCTTTTAGAGTAAGATGGTGAAGAAATTCAGGCAACTTATTTCAAATGTAAAAATGTACCTTTGATTTTACATGCAGGGTGACGATTAATGTAAGATAATCTTAGTAATTTTTTTGGTTCGAAGTTATAAGTTCCATAACGTTCGAAACATCTTTTCTTTTTACCTTTTTTACATGTGCCTATGTACATGACTGCGGGCAAAAGAATGTTGGCATTGCTGATGCAACTTTTCTTATGACATTCCCATTCATCAGAATCTTATCAATAATACAATTACAATACATAATACTTACTTGCGAGCTACAGTAGTGACACGGACACGCCTCTGTCCACTGGAGTGTTGGTACTGAGTGATGAACTGCACACAGCCACGACCGCCCTGTGGCACGGCTGCGTGTTGATTCACTACCTAGTATAAATAGATAAAAAATAGATTATATTTTTCTTCTCTTAAATCTGAGCTTATTTACGTTTTCCAGAACTGGAAGCAGATGATCTTTTTAAGAAAAGAAAACAAAGATTATGTGAGCGACAGAAAGAAAACTTGACACATAATGGATTTCATCCTGTCCAGTCTGCAAGTTTTCTGGCCATAGAAAGAAAGACAAACGTTTATTGGCCTTATAGAACACACACAACAAATACACAAAAAAAATTTAGACAAGGGATGCCTGTCTCTACAGTTTGAAACATATGAGGTGAAAAGGAGAATGAAACCTTCACTAAGAGTTTTGGGCCAAGATTAAACAGAAATGAGAGTATTATCAATTTATAGCTTCACACTTATTAGTCTCGTGCTAAATCTTTTGTTAGTTTTGGCAATCTGAAATCCAAGATATTTTTTTTTTGACGGAGATGGAAACTTCTGGGCTAAAGCCTGTACATTACTGTACAGAGTAAGGATATGCCCTAAAAATCTTTTCTATTTTTTTCAAGTTCGAATCTTAATAAAATTGAGTAATTTTATTATTATTTTATTAAAAAATAGAAAAGATTTTTAGGGCATATCCTTACTCTGTACAGTAATGTACAGGCTTTAGCCCAAAAGTTTCCATCTCCTTTAACTATAGTCTTTATCAGACAGGAAAGGTACAGTGACATTTGATCTCTTCCATGTTACTTAGTTTACTTTTGTAGAATTTAAAAATAAAAGCTATCAATTTATGAATCCGAACTGATAAAAAATTAAAAATATTATTTAGACGTTTAAATATAATTAAATTATATGAAATATTTGTTTTATATTCCATCTTCAACCCTAATATGTAAAATATAAACATATAAATTTTAAAATCGTATGCGCGACTCGGAACGTATTTCAATAGAGATTGACACATTATAATTGTTAAAATCGAATGGTATTTTTATAAAATTGATTAAATCGATTAATTTTTTTTTATAATCATAGAAATTAATATAATAATTTCAGTTGTCTTATAATTCAATATTAGTTTTTACGAGGATAATACGCAAATTTTTTTTTGGAGGGATTCGTACGTCATAGCTATAAAATCTTGATGATGTTATTATTAAAAGAGGCCTGTGACCTGTGACCACGTAACTGCCGATGATTGGAAAAAACAAAAATCTAATACTTCATGACTGTGAGAGGACTAGACATCAAATTAGACAATTCAGTAGATTTTCACTTATTATGTCATGTAAGTAACGAATCAAGTAATTCATCAAGCTGTTCATCAGATGAATCACGCATTGATTCGGCATAATTAATAAATATTTAAAAAAAGACTAGTTTCTTATTTTGTACCCATAATCGATTTATTCTTGTTTGTAAATTATATCGGTTAGATATAGAATCGGTATTTTTAAAAACGATTTTAGTGTTACTACATCTCTAGTAATGACAAATACTAAACGTCACCGTACCCATAAGATCTGAAAAATAGTATATATGCCACCCAATGTTTATAGCTTATGATCCTTTTTTGTGACAGTATAGGATATATTAAATAGTTAGACAACAAAACAATGTCATGAATAAGCCCATATAAGTGGACTCATAAAACATCTTTTCCCACCAATTCGGGTTTTATAACATGACAACTCCCTCATAAGATAATGCCGTGACATAGGTTATTAAGTTGCCCTTGTATCGGGTCCATATTGGCTCACCTAAAGTTCTTCTTCCGAAAATGTTCTTCCTAACGATTTGTAATCCGAATGATCACTCTTCCTAAAATGTTTAATCCTAAAGTTTTCTTTCATACTATTTGTATTGCTACCGGCGATGTTCATAACACTCATGTTTCCGAAAGTCGTTATTAATAATATCGTTATGTAAATATATTTAAACTCCTAATGTTTTTTATCATAACGCTTTTATCCCTAAACATTTTCACCATAATATTTTCTCTCATACTTAGAAAGAAATATTTACCAAGTGAAAGTAATAAAAAGTCTTGTTTTTATACTATTTCTTGTGATTACAAAACAACTTTTTACATTTTTACATTAAACCAATTTTTTTTTAAATTATTGTTTATTAAAGTTATTAGAATATTTTTGTCTTAAATGAATGAAATCCATAAAACAGAACTCGTTCACGGTTATGCTTATGGCCTGAGAGTTTACCGAAACCAATAAGTAAAGGACCAATTGGGTTCTGGCATGATGGGGGTCACAGTTCTACCATAACCTAAACCAATAATTATAAATAGGACCCATTTCTTTTCAGGATCTTGACTGAATGATTGAAGAGGGACTCTGGTTTTGCTCTGGTCTTTGGTATATTATGTTATACCTACATGTTGTCAACAAAGTTACGCAAAATTAATGTACTTATATAATATTGATTATTATGCATAAAAAGAAATCTAAACAAAAAAGATATGACTTTAAATTATAGTATAAACGATGGTTATGTTGAGAAAATATAGGAAAACAAATAATAGTATAATAGATGTTTATTGCTACTGAAATTATGAAGTTGAATGCTTCGGATTATTAACATTAGGGATAAAAAAATTAGGAATTGCGATTGTTAGGATGAAAAATGCTAGGAAGAACATTTTCGGACTTCCAATTTATAGGAGTTGAAATTTTAGGTGAACTTTGGCGCACCCCCTTGTATCATCATAACAGCCCATTAATGTTCCACTGCAGGGACGGGCCTCCTCCCATGACGGAGGGGTACTTGGCCTACTAATACCACGCTGGCCAAACGGATTGGTATAGGGTTTAATTTCAAGTTTTCCTTCTTTTTATTACGTAAAGATAATATTCACCGATAATCCCTAAGTTGGTTTTTACGACAGCCATGAGATGGGGTGGGGTGGTGACACACTGTATTCTTACTCCGTCACCACACGGATATAGTTGCCCTGTATAGGAGATATGAAAATGGGTAGATAAACAATAAAAATAAAGACTTACCTCAAAGAATATACCCATAGTAGTGCTAGGTGTAAATGTGCACATTTTCCATTGGCTCGTATTACCCATACCCACTTCTTGATCAGACACAGATGGACCCTTCACATTCAGTGACACACAGGACCCAATAGCACCGCTTACTGGTAACAAAATAAACACATATTAATAAATTTTATTTATTGGTAATGTCGCCAGGGAAGCAACCACCGAAAATCCAATTTCTAGGTAACTTAGGGGGATTTAGTTCTGTAGGTTGTCTTTTAGGGATAGATAAAGATCTTGTAAGGTTTATGTCGCAACGTAGATCTTTGCGATAGAAAGAATCCTCGACAAAAAACTGTTTCAACCAGTCTAGCCAGTATGATGCAAGTACAAAGGGACTTTTGTAATTTGTACTGTGTCCTACCATTACATAAACTTAATATAATTTCCTATAGTTTTAATTTTGTATCATGACAAATATACAAATTTCGCAATGAAAATAAAAATAAGTTTAAAACTTTATACATACTTTTTAGTTCCCTACTGCATTTCACTTCCAATGTGCCATTAAATGCCATTTTGTAGTCTCCTCTCTGGTCCTTAGCAAAAACTCTTTGGAATGTCTGCTTGAAGAGTGATGAGTTAAATGAATCACCCATCACCATGTGTCCACTGAAAACAATACATTTTTATTCAAGAAATCTTATTTATTAATTTGCACATTTTAACAAGACAAGGAATAGGTATGCTTCATGATGATAACAGGCCATTAATGTCCCACTGCAGGGACGGGCCTCCTCCCGTGACGGAGGTATACTTGGCTTACTAATATCACGCTGGCCAGACGGATTGGTATAGGGTTTAATTTCAAGTTTTCCTTCTTTTAGGTATGCTTGATATCTGTTAATTATATGTTATCCAACTGCTTAGAAAACATAATCGTCGAACCTGAATATCAGGTATTAATAATATAAATTAACAAAAGAATAAACTATTATGGTTTGGTTAAATCTCTTTATGTTTATAAACTACAATCTTCACTGAACTTTAATAAAATAAGGTGCAGTGCAATAATGGGTATTAATGTTAATAGTAACTAATATAAAAGCAAAAAACTTGGTCATCATCTTTAAGAAGAAAAAAAATACATACCCTGTAGAATTACAGCACTGCTTCATTTCCATCAGGCCAGTTTGATCAAGCGCGCATGAGTAAATGTCGATTGAGTGGCCATTTGTAGCAGATCTCAATGACAAAGCTTCATAATGCTTTATAGCTTTCTTCATATACTTCGCATTGTCCTTTTGAATGTCGTGGTGAGAACGGATAGGCTGTTTCAGCTCATCATTTACAACCTGACCTGGGCCCTGAGAACATGGTCCTCCAAGGAACAGCATGATTCTCGCCCCAGTATTCGGATAAGTGACTTCAAGTAATCCTACAGCCAAAGACAGAGCAACACCACTACTACGCAGAGGTCTCTTTCCTACTCCTAAGGGCCAAGGATCCCTGCCAAGCTCTCCCAGAAGGTCAGTCAGTGCCATATCACAAGTTTTTACAGGTTGTAAGAAACGGTGTGCAGGAGGCTGAGGAGTAGGTACACCGGGCCTCTGCTGTGGGTTCGGTGCATTTACACGACCAATAGCCAGCTGCTCTTGAATCTGTTTGGCTGACAAATCTTTAGTGCCTTTGAATACGTAACATTTTGATATTCCTTCTGTGCCTGAAATTAACAAAAACACCATTTTTACTTCCAAAACATCAAAATGTACCATTTTCAATGGTACGAAAATATTTGGTCCCTATTGTTTAAGGTGGCAGAGAAGCAGGCCAATACTTATAATATTCTAATAAGCAAATGCGTCACATAAATCGGGAAATAAAAAAGGATTTAGACCATTTTTAGCAAATTATCAATCGATTTTATTTTACAATGTGTTTTTAATAGATCTAAGAATACAACAAGAATACAAATATTTCTTCTATCTGGCAGTCCAGAGATAAAATTGTCCAGGCCCTAAATGCAGTGTTACTAAGATTTCACAATAATAATTAAAGATATAAGGGCATTGATAAGAAAACAATAATGTAGTAATCAAAACCTTACAGAATTATTACAAAATATTAATTTATAATATGTATATTGCGTAAATTAGATAATGAACTTTTGTGAAGTGAAGAAATTGATCAATACCTAAAATAATACACATGTGTTCTGAACTGCAACTTAATGATATACCCCCTTACTCATAAATGCCTCTTCAATTTTAGTCAATTGATTAGCTTAAATTCTTACGGTTTTGTTTGGTATAAGCTTGGTTTTACTAATAAAAATCTTGCTAAACAGTGGTTAAATTTAAGAGGTGTTTATAAGTAAAAAAGCATCGATATAGAACAAATGAATTCTTATATTCCTTGAAATAGAACTCAATTTCCCCGAGCGATAAAAAACATCCCGTTAAAAAAGCGCTGGCTTGTGGACAAGAACATAGGAATGTTCTATTCCGAGCGCGTTAAAACAGCGCTCGTGCGAATGGGGCCTAAGGATAAGAAATTCCTTACTCTAATTAACTTATTGGGTATTCTATAAGTTGTTATAATGATGACTTTAAATGAGTTATTTCTATAATGGTTTTAATTTAGCTTTAACACAAAGAGTGTAATTTAAATTACTAATTAGTAAATTAGCAATGAGTTTAACAAAGATTTACTCTAATAAGACTGGACTGCATGTTTCAGCAAAAAAAAACTTTTTTATTCACTCATATAGCTCAGTAACCTATAATACTATAATGTCCATACAAGCAGAAGCAGAAGAAATAACATATTTAAATGAATAATTACATAGCAATTAGTTACTCACCTAATTCATGAATTTGTACCATACGGCCATAGGTGATCAAACCAACAAGAGCATTCTGCGGCATCAAACTAAGAGAAGTCTGGAGAGAATCCTTCAAAGCCCCAAGTTCTTCCTCATCTAAACATGTATCTACCACAAGGAGGTAGATTGGTGGCATAGTCTGTGCCCTGGTGATTGTATACTCTATGGTAGAGAAATTGGGAATAAGTTCTGCTGGCTGATGTTGCTCTGATATTGCAGCATATTGGGGTGGAAACTGAAAAAATACAAAATATTTTATTAGATTATATCCGAATACCTTAGCTCTAGCATGCCAGCAATAACTAAAAATATAAAAATTAAAATGATACTTTGATACCATAGCTTTTATTACTTTTATCAAGCACTGACCATATGTCAGGCTTTTTTTTAATATTGATCAACCACTTTGCTTTATTTCACTAGGAAAATGTTTGTAAGCACAACTCTGTTATGGTCTGTATTCTGTTATTGTGAACATCTTAACATATAAATAAAATTGGAGTGTCTATTTGTCTTACATATTGTTTAGTATTGCAGGTTTTGATATTCAATTATTAAAAAAAAATATATTTATAAATTTCATGTTACAAACAGACACTCCAATTGTATTTATATGTATAGATTACAAAAAATCTTGCTGATTCTTAGGTTAGTTAAGGAAAAAGTTAAGAAATACAAATAACTATAATATTGGTATAGTTTTCATATAAAGTTTTTTGCCTAGTATAAAGTTATTAATAATTAAAATTTATTATGTCAAAGTTGTTTTTATAGAATAATAAATAATATTGAGAAGAAGAGACTATGGACTCCAGGGCTCACAAGGTCAAGAACTGCAATTTTAAGCAATATGTAAGAGAATACCTTTTAATGCCTTATTGTTAAACCTTTAAAAGCTATTATTAGTAAATAAGAAGAACATGAAAGCATATCTAAAATATAACCTATTACAAAATAACAGAGCTCAAAGCTATTTTAATTTACACATACAAACTAATATGCAAGAAATCAATTATACATTTATTTTTCATTTTGCATAAAAGTGGCTGAGTACTTAGGTTTTTTAATTGTGTATAACAATTAACAAACATTGAACTTGGTTACTTACTGGATTTCTCTGAAAGCAGAAGTTGCACACCCATAATTTGGATCTGTAGTCAACCTGGCACATAGGATTTAGGATTGCTCTGCATGTATTGCGTGTACATAACACAGGCTCATACTGTATCGGTGGTAAATCGGGCCTTTCCTTTAGCGGCTGGTACAAACAAGCAAGGGGCACTACCAACCGCGTAGACTCGATTCTACTTGAAGGCCACACATTCCAAGTAAACCGTATTCCATCTCTATCTTCATTTTGCTGTATGAACTCTTCATACGTGGCCATATTTCTAATCTAAAACGAAATAATGTAGAAACACAAATTTATGAAATTCTTGATTACACTCACTGAATCACCAATTATTTTAAAATTTTACATACCAACTGTACATCCAGCAACTTAAGACTAGCCACATATGCGAAACACTAAAGCGTAACTAGGTATTCATTCAGAAAATAATTATTTACTTGGTTTACAATAATTTTTAGCGAAGGGGAGAGGCTGGCTGATTTGGCAATTGTCAAAATCATAGACAAATCAGCTGTCATAACGGCCACGTCATTTTAGAAGACGCAACCATCGCAAAATATTAATTTCAAATACATCATTCGATATAAGCTTTTCAAAATTATAAATAATTTTATTTTAGCATCAGCTGAATGTCTATTTAATTAATAATTAAAGTCAAATATTATATCACAGTAGGATTAAAACCCTCGCGTAGCATTTTCTCTATGGTGGAAAATAAGACGCGTTCATAGACAAGCTAGCGTCCTTGTTTATGGTTCATACTGTGCATTCCATTACTCGTAGTAAAATATTCTGCCTCTGAGAAAAATAAACAAAGCTTTTTAATTATATTTGTGCATTATTATGATGATTTATAAAAAAATACTTAATATTAATCATAGAACATGAAAATAGTTATAAAAGTAAGTGAAATTTAAAAAAAAGTGTGTTATAAAAGTGATGCGTTTGGTTCGTTGGAATATGTTCTACGTAGTATCGAAACGTTCTTGAATGAAATATTTTTTTTATTTTTGGACATAGTAAATTAAATTTCAATTATGGACATTATTTGTAAAGTAATTCGTATTTATTGTTAAAAGACAAAATATTAAATTACAATTTGTGGATACATAATTAATGATATGTCATTGCTTTGTTTCAAGAGCAGGAAGTTTACGCCAAAAAGTGCGACTGCGCACTGGCCAAATTAGTAGTGTGAAAGAAAATGGCGATCAGCGAAAGGCGTCCGGAGTTAACGTGATGAAAAACATTGTTAAAAGCTCAATTACATAGTGTTATAGTTATTAATTGTGTCAGATGTAGATTAATTAAGTGTTAATGAATAGTGATTGTGTATAAAAATGGCTGCGAATATGTACAGAGTCGGCGGTAAGTGGCAATAATTGGTTATTTTTGTTGTAGCTTCGCCGGTTCACCGCCAGCCGACTAGCGGTGCTTTGCTTTGATTGTCGTACCTTCATTAATTGCTTAGTATAATTAGTTCAGTTAGAATAATAAACTATATATCCATTGTTTTCCGTAAAATCCGAAGAATTCTGTTTTGAACGTTGCGTTCTAGTCTTGTTTTCAGAAAAGTTATATTTATTTTACCAAATTTCGTCAAATAGGACATTAGCATTTGCATCTAGGTATCATTGAATCGGCTTGCGTATCTGCGTGCGGGTGGTTATACACAAAGCGCCAGCTTCTTGAACAGCATTTATGGTTTTTTGGAATTGTAATAAGAAAGTTTTGATGATTTCAACACGAGATTTTAGGTTATATTCGATGTTGTCAAAACATTTTGATGGTAGTTTTTTAGATTTACGAGGGATAGTATTAAGTGGAGGGCTTCTTTTATTAAACCGGAAATTAGATTGTAGCGTTATGTTGAGTTATTGGCGTGCATTTAGACATAATTGGTCAGTTAGTGCCGGCGCTTCGGTATCGGTGGTGTTGTCGCGGGGGACACGGGTGCGGGTGCCTCGTGTGCTAGGTCCGCGCTCGTCGCGTTGAATGTTAATTAGCTCTTCCTTATAAATCGACTTCCTACCATATAATTTTATGTTATTACTATAAAATTTGTATGCATTATTTGATCTTTTACTATAATATAAATTTCTAGTTATAGTTAAATAACATCTATAAGTTCTAGATGTCTAACTCTATATGTATCTGTTTAAAAAGTAAGGTTTTTTCCTTGACCTTAAGACTGCATCTAACAAAGAAAATCTTGACCTACATCTGTCACCTTGAATACTTTAAAAGCACTGAACTTTCTCAAGAACTTATGCCCTAAATGATCTGTAATCCTTGTTATCTTATGGATATTTGCTAGCATAAATATTGTTTTTTTTTTAGTTTAATATCTGAAACGGAACATTGATATTAGGTTCATGCATCAATCCTTAATGAGTCGGGCTACATATTGTGAACTTTATAAATATTAGATAATTAAGGATAGTTTACGGGTTCTGATGTTTTAGGTCTTCAGCTCATTAAATAATTGCTAGAAATAATAGTAAAAAATGAATTACGTAGTTGTAATAATCTGAATAGTTTCTGGACTGTGCTGTGGCTTCTATTATAAGGGTTTTGTTTAGATCTTTTATGCTTAATGAACCTGTTTATAACTTATCAAAACAAAAAGATTTAAACTTAAATGAAACTTCATTAGAAGAATCCTTAAAATTAATGAAATTTAAATATCTACTTAGTTTGTACAACTAAATGATATTATTATTAATTATACTTTTGGTCTAGCAATAACATTGTAGTTGCTGGATTTAGACAACAAAACATTTCTTCTGTACAGTCTTTTCCTCTTTCAAATATTAGATTATCTAATAAAGGATTTATGTTGTTATGTGTACATACTTTATATTAACATCTTTTTAAGAATCTTACAACACCCAATCAATACATACAGCAATATTCACTTTTTCATAGTTAACCAGTTTTTATCATACATAAAAATATTGCATTACAATTAATATTTTATGCTTATGACAATAAATGTAAAAGTCTTTACTTAATTTAACCTTCAGTCATGTGAAAGTATGAGGACTGAGTTCAATGACCTATTACTTAAACATAGGCTGCAAGTGTAACTCAACTACTGAATTTTAAAACATATCAATAGCCATACAAGAAATTATTTTACTCTACATTTTAATACTTATCTAATGAACTTATTATTCCTCATATTGACTCATAAACAGTTGCTGAATTTTGCCCACTAATTTATAATAATAATTGTTACTATTTTCCTTCTTTGTATGTGTATTGTGTATGTTATAGTACATTATTAATCTGCAGCTCATTATCAGAATCAATGATTTATTTTAATGATGACTTGAAATGAATACTTATATAAAGCTGTACAACTGTTATTTAAACTGAAAAAGAGTAGAGTTATGTGCGCTTTAACCTTAATTAAATATATACATATTTGTAAAAAGTAGTCTTCGGACAGTGACAGTGTGGTATTAGTAGGCCGAGTTTCTAGGGGAACCTCATCCCTGCACAGGGACAGTAATGATGATGGAAGTCAATTTATTTAGGTACTTCAAAACAAATGTGGTTTTGTGACTCATTATTCAAAGAAAAGTAGCAAACCTAGCAAGCTACCATAATTCATAATTAATAGATTTTCTTATTTAACAAAATATCAATTGTATATTTTTGACAACCAAAACAATGAAGCACTGATAATCTCACTTTGAGCTCATGTGCTTACTGAATCATGATAAAAATTCGGCTAAAGACACTAGAGTCGAAACCGAAACATATCCTACTTAAAGTTGTATTTAGTGTGATAGGTACGCTTACGCTCGTGATTTTATCGTAAGATCTTTGTGTTTTTAATAGCGTCTACCGTAGCAAAGCAATGCCGAAATCGTTGGTAAGCGCGGGTATTTTAAAAGCGGGAGATTTACGATAATCTAAAAAAATACCTAATATTTTTTTTAAACAAATCAACATCCGTCCCGTTAGGTAATTTAAAGAACGGCCTATGTATTTACTAATAGACTGAATTTTAAGCTCATAACAATATATTATTCTATGTCGTAAACAGCCGTTCAATTTGTTGCTACACATTTTTCATTTCGCTTACTTTGGATAAACCCCTGTGTCGAACGGACTTAAAAAGATCCGTAGAATTTTGAAGCTCAGGACACTAATTTTCGTGCGATTAGAAACCGCGACCGATATCGCCAGTCTCGTACATAAGCCAACATTTGTGAAACAAAGAAATAACTTATAAATAAACCGATGCTTCAATTCAGTAGTTATGATGGCAAATAAAACAATGCAAATGGAATCAATAGACTCATTTAAATACTTTTACACCTGTGTCTGGGCCAACTTTAACAAAGTTAGCACCACAAAGATTATCATAAAGATCACTGATTATCACTCTATTATAATCTATATCCATCGGTCACTTAGTTAGGATAAATAATTTCCATTGTTTCGTAAGTCTGAATTAGGCTAGTCACGATGATAGTCGGATCTTGACTTGCTACTAGCTGTTTAGTTCACGCAAAATTTGATCAGTAAGGGTCATCGCAAGTCTATCAAATATTACACTCGATATTGACTAGATTAGTGTCATCTTTTTGTCAACCGACTTCAAAAAGGAGGAGGTTCTCAATTTGGTTGTATTTTTTTTTTTTTTAGGTATATAGGTGTCAAAACGAAGTATGTATGAATAAAAATATACGAAAACACAGATAACAGATTACCTTACCTCAAAAGCCTTAAAAAAGAAGCCTCCGCGAGAAATACATGCGATTATCATTTCAAAATATTATACAATGTTTCAAATTAAATAATTGACCGAGCATGGACGACATCCCGGCAGAAAGATGACGGAGATTAACAGTACAATACGTTACTACTAAGTACTACTTTCACAAGGGCTTGTTGTTATCTAACAAGAAATAGTACATACATCTGTAGTATAGAAATGTTTTATCACTATTTCTCATCAATGTGGAATGACGAAAAGCAGGGATTAAGGCAAGCTTAAAAAGCATTATTATGTCGCATTATAGCAGACCCAGTATGGTTTATTAATCTCACTAGGTTACTTTACGCTCAGCGCGTCAAAAAGAGGGTTCTGGGGAAAGCTGCATAAGTAGATGGTACCTGTTCCTATAACATTCATTGGAATTACATCCAGTAACCCTCTTTCCTGCACTAGTATAAATGCGATGCCTCAATCATTATTTACGAATATCTTATTAGTTTCGTACAGCAACAAGGCCATATCTACTACTAATGTTACTGTCACTTTAAAATTACTTCCATTTTATCGCATTTAATGCCTTATCTGACACACAGTGCCAAGTTTTATTATTAACTCTAGTGAGAACCCCATCGAAATCATTCAAGCGTGTCTCGTTATTAGTGGCAGAATACATGCTGATAGAATAAGTTTATTAGGTTTTATATCTCTTAATGATTGTACTAATTAGCAATCGATCACTATGCATGCTAGTGGAAAATTACTATCTTTTTTCTTTATACATATTTTTGTAACAATAGTTTTCGCGCTAGAAAATAAACTGTTCCTCCTTTTTTACAAATACAATCAAATTTAAGTTAAACCTTATATAAAACGAAACGTTAAAGGAAAGCTAATAAAACTCAAGATAAAATTACAATAAAATCAAAGCTTTTTATGATGGAGAGGAAAAGTGATTTTGTTCTAATTAACCATCCAATATTACTTTAAAATCGATCATCCAATATTATTATGAAAAGCTCTGTGGCATAGTAGTTATAGTCCATATTGGCTACGCAGCGGTCTCGGGTTCGATTCCCGCTCAGTGCTAGTTTTTGTGAAAAGAAAGAAAGAAAAATTGTTTATTTTGGAACAGGCACAAGGCACACAAAAAAATATACATACATGAAATATTAAAAGCTAACTTACTACTTGTATACGAACATGTTCGATTGCATCGGTATTTTCTATGTAGAATTTGTAAGTTTTTCAAAAAATAGTATTTCAAAAATATTAAAAAACTCGGTTTATATTATTTCTGATTAGTTTTTTCTGCATGTCAGATGAACTTATTTAACCTCAACGTATTTGCTTCTCTTTTGGAGACATACTATTACCACAATATTAAGAGACACGGTAGTACGATCCCTTTGATCTAGTAGCGAAAGCCGACAACGTCTAGACAATGTCGAATAAGCTTAAAGATGCTAGGGTTCTTATTGGCTGAAAATAAGACTTAAAATGTATGAATTTATTTTGAATTCAATTGTTGACATTGGTTTACTATTCACATTCGTATTGTAACATTTTTCAACGCTTAAAGTAATGATGTGATAGCTTTTAGCAATGTATCCTGAGCTATCAATGAAAATAATCGAAGCTTGGTCTTCCAGATTCGGTTTCTGATCCATTTTTATACTTGTTAGAGTCCAAATCGAATGCGTTGTTCTATTCTACAACTTTTAACATTTACACTTTACAACTTCATTATTATGAAGAAGAAGATTTACGTGCTTAAAGTAAGGAAAAGGTTATTATATTGTTAAGCTTGGCTTAATGTTATGCATGGTCCAATACGTCAACGATAATATATGAACGGCATTACCACAGAACAGATAAATGAGTTCAAATAGCGTATACTCTCCAACGTATTAGACTCCATGCACAATCCATCCCGTACAAGACTACTGTGAACTAGATAAAAGTTTAGTGACAAATTTGTAAAATAATAATTATAATATTAATTATTACTTTATATTTCCGTACTTCCTGTATCCTTATCCACAATAAACCCAACAATTAAATACAATCCGTCTACCGCGATTTTTTTTATACATAAGCTAATATTGACAACCCTAACGCGACCGTGATTCGTAGGTATGAAAAGTGAAGTGTACCTGTACACTTCACTTTTCATACCTACGAATCACGTGTATTCTGTATGTTACTGTTTTTGAACCGATTCCAAAAAAAAGAAAAAACGCTTATTAATTCGGTTGTATTTTTTTTCCTAGTGTTCTTTTGTTCGAAACCCTTAAAAAATAACTTCCAACTTGATTTTAGTCCCGCATAAATTCAATCACCTTTGATTATTAAACGAATTGTTATAATCAGTATTAACGCTTTAGTAATGGCTGGACATTTACACTACGTGCAGATTTTTTGTTAGTCCCACAAATAAATATTCCATCATTACTTTGTGATTTTTTTTTAATTCTAACAACCGGTTAATCTAATGACAGTTATCGATATTTACGAAAACAAGTGAATTCCTTATTTTCTTAACACGGGAACACAGGAGGGACTTTTTATCTCGTAATAGTATGCACCTTTGCCAGGTACCTCATAAACGTACTTCAGCTACCTCCATACTAAAATTTATGTAAATTAGTTCGGGAGTCTAGTACCTTTGTGCATTAGGAGGATTTTATCAAAACTTTATCATACAAATGCCCCTTCTTGTAACAAGCAGAAAAAAAACCCATTGACTTAAAAACATATTCATATATTTGAAATCAATGAGTAAGCATCGTAAACTGAACAGACTTTACAAAGCCGCAAAACACGCCTCCAACGTTATGTGGACGCACTTAACCAAATTTTTACCCTATTATTTGTTTAAGACACTAAAACTAGCGTGTGTGACCTCGTAAACTCACAACGGATATTCGTTGGGGATAAATGAAAACAGTGGAATGACTTACGCTTTGTGGTTTTACAATGAGTCGGTTATACACATGGCTAGTAGACGCTTAAGTAAATACTATGAGATTTTGTGTTATGTTATATTGTATCACATAATGCGGTAGTTTATTGCGTAAAAACTTATTACTTACGCTAGCTTGTTTGTAAGTGAACTGCGAGTTATTGTATTCTTTTATTTATTAATACTTTTTGGGTTAAGATTATGATAATGATGATTTTAATACAAGTTTGTGGTGAGATACATAAAATAAATTATTATGATCGGTCTTTTTCTAAAGATGTCGTCGATGGATGTGGAAGGCACAGAACCAGAGGCAGTATAAATTTTCAAAGATTACCCATGTCCATGCTTTGAGCATGCTTTCGCTGAAATAATCACGATGACGATGATGATTTCTTGTATGAATTTCTTTAATTGATTGTTAGGTGCTTTCTAGTTATTTTATAATATATCAAACTGGATCGTTTTACCTCACGCTGTCTCGGGAAACACCCAATAACGTTTAAGGTCTGTGCAACGCATCTGTGATTCCTCTGGTGTGGCGGGTGTCCATGAGCAGCGGTGATCACTTACCATCTGCTGGCTCGTTTGCCTTCTATTACATAAAAAAAAGGTCAACATACTTAGGTTTCTTTGTGTTATTACTGTACTTTGTATTACTGTGTATTACTGTACTTTGGTTTATGAAATACAAGATTAATTTTTATCTAACAAATGCGCATTTTTAGGGTGCATTAGAACAATTGTGCGCGTAAATGTATACGCACAATTTACGTGCTTTCGTAAAATTACATTGCGCAATTATAAAATAAAGTTTTAATGTTTTTCAATAAAGACAACGTAAAACACTTTCTCGTTTATCCATACCAAACTCGCGGGTGTTTAACTTGTTGTGTTTAATGAAAACGCAGAGCATGCATTTTATTAATGCTTAAACCGAGTTAATTAAATCCGCACGAATAAATTGGCTTCATATCAATAATACAAGAGCAGAAACAAATTATTTTAAAGTACCATGGTTAATAGCGGCTGAACATACTATTATCACCTTCTGTCCATGCATTTTTATGAAACTGCATAGTCCAACCGCTATGGCGCTTACGCTAGTCACGCACACCTATAGTCAAATTATATTTTTCTCTTAAAAAAAGTATTTTAGATAAAAAACGAATTACTTAAATCATTTTATTGAACCCTTTTAGACATTTATTTTTCAAATAGGCCATGAAACGAGAGATGTAAGTACTGAGGTAGCAATCATTTTAAACAATACAAAGAATAGCAAAACTTCCTCATTTTAGAGTCTAGAGATCTACTGGTATGTATTAGACAAATCGTGTAGTTTTGCTAGTTTCAATTTATACGTATATTACTAAACACACGAATACCCTGAAAACAATTCAATGTGTATATATAGCAGTCTAAACATTGGCAGACAGCGTCGCGCCTTGTAGATGCTACTGTCTACATAATATACTAAATACCCGCAAGTATCACTAGCTGCATAATTAAACGTATGTTTATGATCCAAGTAAAATATACTTCATTTTTTTTGCAGTATTATATGCTTGCATGTCGTAACCAGTGTTCCGGAAGATTCAGTTGTAACTTGATCAAAGGTTTTTTTAGTAATTAGTAACTGCCGTTACCCGTTCAATGGACAATTTGTTATTAATATTCATGCCTATCCACACCGGTCGAAGACCAATCGTTATTGCGCTATTGAATTAGATTAATAATGTAACTCTAGTTCTTGCTGCCTTGACCCGTGTATGCCAAAAGATCGATTGTCGTAGAGTTTAAGTTGTAATGTATCAACGTTATTATGTGTTGTATATAAATCGCTTGTACATAAAACATAAGTAGTGCTGTAACTTTGCAAAGCACCATAAAGCAAATTATTTACTAAAATAACCCATTGAGAAACAAGTCTAAATCGCCTAGTAGTAATTTTCATTACGGTTTCTACTAACCTAACAGGTATGAACGTTGGAAGATTTGGTGTGCAGGTCAGACTCAGATTTACTAATAAGCTTGAGCTATGAGATCTGACAGATACCAACGAGTCGTTACGTATTTTACGTATGACAGCAATAGCTTGGTGGGACGTCTCGAACGCTCGTGTAGGGTTTAAAACTGATAAAAAGGTGATTCGAAACTGCATAACATTTAGCGGTAACGTGAAGTAAACGGGTGAAGGTAATAACAAGTGAAAGGTTTATTTCCTTGTACCTAGGATATAATAATGCCAACTATGTATCATTATTGTATATGTTTCATATCAGTACTTATTATATTTTGTCGTTCTTAACAGTTTACTGGCATGCATATCTCTATGATGTCATAAAAGCATCTATATTTTTTTTAGTCAACAAAGTAGATATAATCTATTTTAGAGAAAGAAAACTTATAATATAAATCTAATAAGAAACAAAGTTCAGTATATAAAAATTATGTAGCTTTCTTGCTGACTGATCTTTATAACTTTATCTCTATTTTCTTAGGCTTAATAATAAATTTGTAGACTAATTGGGGCTAAAAACAGACAGAAAAACCATTTATTATTGTTTTTAAGTCACTAATAATCAAACCTTTAACTGCGGCTTATAAATTGTTTCAACGTGAATGTGTGGCTTTTGCAATTAAAATAAATTCATTAAAATATAATAGTACTGTATTTATCGATATGTCTAAGAGAATTACGAGCTATAAAAACTCCGCCAATAACTACTTGCCTTATGCCTCTGATGTTGCGTGTGGCTATTATATAGGAACAAGCAGTTATGAACTTTGGCAAAACATAATACAGCCTGCATGGTTTATATCTGCTACTTAAATGTTATAAATGTACAATTAAAATTTAAAATATACTGTATCTTTAAACCAATATGAAGAAATTTAGAAATACTAAGGAACAGTATTCCAATAAATACGACAGGACTTTCACACTTGTTGAATTATTTACATTAAAATTCATCCCAGTCACCATGCGGTGATAATTAAAAAAGAAAAACTTACATAGGTGTACATAATCGTGCAATGCAAAATCTTAGATAGAATTCGATCATTCTCTTCTCTCTTGTAATGACGTGTCCAGGCTAAATTTACTATACACTTACTTATTGACACGTTCCAAAAATACACTTCTTGGCAAAACTGAACGGGCGTTAACATCGCTATCAGCCGCATAATGTTCCAACTAACACATACATGTATATGCGCTGAATATAATACGTATTATCCGCAACGCCGGTATTGGTTGTCCGTATATCCATTTAGATTGACCAGCAGTACGCAGACGTAGGTACACACAAATAACTATAGATATTGCATGAATACCTATTAGCACTAGTATTGTTTCTTATATGCACTTTACAGTGAGGCGACATCAGTTCTCGCGTTTTACGACAAGTCGTCGATTTACACAGATCTATTTCATACGAATTTTACTGCATATTGGAAACGTAAAGAAGCCTTTAGAAAACATTAAATTTTATAAAGAAGTGACGACCATTTCTCAGAAGCTACAGTCTCTTAACTGTCCCGGTTACTTAAAATGGTTTATAGGGTTATATTATTATTTTAAATTTGAATGGTTATGGTTATACATGAAAAAACAAAAGCACTCTTCCGTATATATTATACGGGAATTCACGTCTCTTCGTAAGTTAATTTTAGTTCACCTCGCGATTGTACCAAAATGGAAACTTTCACACGAAATATGAGATCGACTAGAATATAGTTTTCCGTTGATTAATGTAGCTCTATGAATTCGTGCTTTAAAGCCTGACATGCTGCTTTCAACAGTCAAAGTTTGGTTCAACTCACCATTTTCCTTTATCTAGACTCAATTTAGTTTACATTTACAGGTATATTGTATCCCCGAAGATGCAGCAGTATACTTATAGTTGCATTAGATTCGTTTGGTTTTTAAAACTGTTCAGACATCTCATTTCTTACGCTTCTGTTTCCGGTTCTCGTTCCTTCCAATTTGCAGTTCTTCGCCAATGTGTCTCCTATTAGAACTTCATGTGATCTTTTACTATCAAATGAACACTGTATGCAATACATCTTGTATAAAAAATTCATATCAACCATCCAAATTTAATTATCTTAATCTAGGGAAAAGGTTGTTTTAATGCGGAACTTGAGGCTTGAATCCTGCGGCGAATTCACATCTGCGTATTCATGACAATATATTCAACACGACTATGCTATCGGGGCTTTCATGTCTCTGCCATCTCTGATTATCTTAATCCTGCTGATAAGATCCATTTTGAACTACAAATGGCCGGTACAGGAAAGGGATCTACTCCAATTAAAAATGTAACTTCGTATGTCACGCTAACCAGACTAGTTCTGCTTGTAGACTAGCTGTATTGTTTCTAGTTGTCTTCACTAGGTGATATTTAAAGTATCCTTGCCCTTGGCTATGTTGACCCTTGACGTTGCAATGTTAAGCAGTCTTATTGATAAACAATGACTTAAAATAATCTACTATATAAAAATAAGTCGGGTTTCCTTCCTGACGCTATAACTCCAGAACGCACGAACCGATTTCCACGGATTTGCATTCGTTGGAAAGATCTCGGGCTCCGTGAGGTTTATAGCAAAGAAAATTCAGGAAAAGTATAAATAGAAAAGCGGAAAAATAATGCCCGTGCGAAGCCGGGACAAGCCGCTAGTTCGATATGGGTCATTCTAAGTTAAGAGGTAATTCGTTGTATGAAATGGCGGCACGGGTTTTTTTTATATATTTTTACTTAAGTATCCATTTTTATAATGTAAACTGCTATGTTTAAAACGTTTACAAAGTGGCCAGACAATTTATTGGTTTTATTACGTTTTATAAGTGACCAGGGGAAATACACCATACAGGGGAGAGACAAGGTGTACAGGGGAGGATACTTTATGAACAGGGAAGAGATAAACATAATAAACATGGTTATTTTTAAGTATCATCTTTATTTATTATAATATGAATTATTTATAATCAGGCTTTTCATTTGTTTACAATCTTTTTTGTCTATAAAATTAAATGTTTCCTATGAAAATCAATAACAAAAAGAAAAATTTTCTTTTGAGTAACATTATAAACTTAAAAAATATTTATTTTTCTTGTCTATCAAAAAACTACCTAAGTATAGGTGTATATAACTTTAATACCCGTGTAGATATTAATAATAAGTGATAATGAAACACGAAAGTTTTAAAGTTATATAACTTTACTATTAATAGGCAATAATTAAATAAAAAGAAACAAAAACTAAAAATACTCTTTTAAATACTCTTACGACTTCAGGGGATATTAAAGGTGACCAACACCTATGAGTTTTATTAGTTGACCGTAAAATGTCAACAGGTACACGTCCCCAGAATATTCAAGCAATAAAACTTCCCAGAAATGGACACAAGATCAGAAGTAGCGGCTCAAGCAGTTACACTGTTGGAACAAGGCATGAGTAAACGACAAGTGGCTCGTACTCTGAATATAAGCCAGTCAATGGAGTAAGAACAAGCCAAAGGTACCAAGAGACTGGTGGCTTTGATCAAAGAAGAGGTCCAGGTAGAAAAGGATCCACTTCAAAAAGAGACGATCTTTTCATCGTTAGTACTTCACTGCGAAATTGTTCACTCGACGGGGTTCAAATCCAACGGGAGCCCCGATAAACGCGTAGACTAACTGTCAGTTCTCGCACTGTGAGTAGAAGACTCAAGGTAGCTGGTAACCCTGATTCCAAAAAGACCAGCAACAGGTTCCAAATCGACTACAGACTACAGCGCATCGAGCAGCTCGTATTCGTTTTGCGAGAGAACACGTCGATTGGACGGAAGATCAGTGGCGCTCTGTTTTCTTCTCCGATGAAAACAGAGTATGTCTGCATGGTAGTGACAGAAGAAGAAGAGTGTATAGAAGGCCAGGAGAGTGATACGCACAATGCTGTTGCGAATGGAGGTGGCTCCTGCATGGTGCGGGCTAGTATTTTTTTGATAGAAAAAATCGACTTGGTTTTCATTGAAACCGGCCGCCATGTAAGGGGATTGACTGCAGATCGGTACATTGAAGAAATCCTGGGGGGCCACGTCGTTCCACATTTATGCTGGTTTTGTTGGTGACAACTTTGTCCTAATCCAAGATAATGCCTTTTATGTTAGCATGTTTTTGTGGATAATCCAAAGTACCCAATTGAAAATGACGAGTCACAGAAGCAGCTCAAACTTTTCAATATTAGGCAATACGCAACCGGTAACTTGGTGAACCTTTAGTATTCCTGAAAAAGTCTCTAAATCTTTAGTAGATCCCAATTTTTTCGTTATGTCGGTATTATTTTCTGTAAAAAAAAACTTAATATTGTATTTTAAAGCTATGATAAGCATAACGCCAAGTAAAGGCGTAGAGAAAACTAGAAGTATTAATGGAAACGCGTAAAAATGTATCTCCCCTGGATATTAAGTATCTCCCCTGCCATCAAAAGAGCCAGGGGAAATACGCCAGGGGAGATATATTTTCGATAGAAATCTAAATTAGCCGTAAAAGTATTTCACGCACGTGATTCACACACAAACGTAACAATGTATACACTATTTGTAATAAATATTTAAGTATATGTTGGTATTTTAACAAAAAATGGCAATGGAAAACTTACCAGGGGAAAGACTGCATTCACTAAACATTTCTGCACCCAGCGAGTGGCGTGATCGAAATGGCCAGCAATAAGGCGGCGCAGTTGCTTATGCGCCGCTTGCTGGTAACTTTACGTTACACACTATGCATTCATGGTCACAACTTCTGCAGACTAGGAAAGCAGAACTGATTTTTGAACGAAAACAAAAGACCAGGGGACGAGACACGAAACACGGTGGACAAATTTCGGTGTTCATATTTTTTTTAAAGAATTGGAATAAAAGCACTTTTACTTGTAGGATACTATTACTAAGTTTACTGTCCTTGTAAAATTAAATAATTTAAAATAATTATTGAATTTTAATACATTCATAATTACTGATTTACAAATAAAGTCGGTTATGGGACAGACCAGGGGAGAGACATTTTTCACATATTAGAGCTTATTGTGACTAAATTACGTACATTTCTGCAATAAATTTTAGTGACCACGTAGGAAGCATTTAGTTTTAAGTAATAAATAAGTTATTTATAAAGTTTATTGAAAAAAATATATATTTTTTGTCTTTGCCGTCGAAAGTACTTCTTAACTTAGAATAACCCATATATATTTAATGCATACCCTGCCATTTCACCACGTGCATTTGGATCTTTCGATGTCAAAAAACGTTAAAATCCGATTAAATAGTTACCTATCAAGTTTATTACGAGGTGGCCGTAATAATCGGATACAGAATTAAAGACCTTATTGGAATCGATGTATTCATTATAAAATTTTTACCCAACAATAATTTTTGCTAGCATTGCACATGTCGTAATATGGACACATTTATAAAACTTCTTTATCAATTCGATGTAAGTAAAATTATACAAAAAACTTCAACAACTTCAGCCCTTGCAAAAAAGTAAAATGTATATTATTGGTATATACTTCACTTATAAAAATGGTACTATGTACTTGTATGCATTGTGAGATTTGAATAGGCATGCAATCATCATAATTCTATTGCAACGAAATTAATTTTACCACCTGTTTTATATGCTTTTGGGTTTTTTATTCCGCAACTCTATAAACTTCATACAAAAACCGCAAGTAGCTAAATAAATATGTAGCTTTGTTCGTTATTAAAAAAGCTACATTTTATATTTATACGAAACAGCATAAAAATATCTGATGTGAACCACAACGGCGAGGTTGTAAACGTGCAGTTTATTTCAAATCTATCATTTTTATTTTTATACCTTCAACAGGTATTGGTATAAATACAATCTAACCAATGTCCTTTGTTTGTCTACAGACTGCGTCTATTTCGAGACGTCGTCGACGTCTCCGTACCAGATCCGACGGATAGAGGAGCTGAACAAAACGCCCTCTGGAAACGTGGAGGCAAAAGTCATGTGCTTCTATAGGCGGCGAGACCTTCCTAATCCTCTTATACAATTAGCTGATAAGCATCAACGTAAGTATTTCTTTAAGAACTCTTTAAAGATGCAGATGCTACTTCACCCCTTTGACTAGGGTTAGGTGATAAATAAAACAACATGTCTCTTGTACGTGACAAAATTCGCGTCTAACATATAAAAGATTAGTCTAGCGTAGCTGTTGCTTTGTGTGTTAGATTTTCATGTTTTAGTTTGTATGGTGTCTGGCACGGTAGATTGTATCAGTTATTCATACAAAATTTTACGTTGTGTGACTGTATTGTGATATTGCGATCTTGAATGCCTCGAGGAACATCCACTAGCCTAACCTTAACTAGAGATTAAAACTTACAAACATATAAAGCACAATGAAATTAGTTTCAATAGATAAACTTATCCCCGGTTGAAAACTAAATGACAGTTTTGACACATGATTAGTTGATTTTTACTTGATCAGTCATTCAGAAACCCGGGGTTAATCTCCCTTGCCGTGAAATTATGGCAAAAGAAATACACATTCGTGATACACTACAATGACATAAAATTGAGTGTTATGAAAAAACAAGTTTATGATAAAATTACATAAGAAAGACTTGCGTAAACACAAGGCGTACAATATTTTCTTAAAGAGCCTTTGTCACTGTCTTTCGCAATATAATTTATAGATCTTATGAATAATTAATGCATTATTTAGTCGTTTTATGGTTGAGCACCAAACAATCATTTTCGCGTTTTCACTAATATTATAGTAAGATAACTGCAATGTAATGTCTTAAAAAATGCTCATTTGCTAATCAAGTTCGTTATTTTGAACTACCAAACCAATAGATTTACCCTCTTACTCATAAACGCCTTAACTCTTAAATTTTAGTCAATTGATAAGCTTAAATTCTTACGGTTTTGTTTGGTATTAGGTTGGTTTTACTAATAAAAATCTCGCTAAACAGTGATTAAATTTAAGAGGCGTTTATGAGTTAGGGGGTAAGTCTTAACTTGAAAGAGCAAGTCAATGACGCAAATTGCATTTAGAAATACGTGTGATACACTAAATACATTCTTTAAATGGTATTTGATATAATCAAAGTGCTTACACAATTTAAATTTTTTATTAATGGAATCGATTTATTCATTATAATATGATGAAACACCATCTAAAATAAGTTTTGATACTTATTCAATGAGTAAAACACTTAAACATATAATCTAGGTATTTGTAAACTAAATAAGAAGAATTGTATGCCCTAGATGATTTCCTGGTGAAGTAGAATTTATACGTTTAAGTACTTAATATATAAAAAAACATTTTAATAATTCTTAAACCTCATAAATATGATTGAAACTTCTTTACAAACAAATTAATTACGTCTATACTTATTACATAATCATTAAAAGGAAAAGTTTATACCTTTTCAAACACGAGACTTCCTTAAATATCGTGAAATCCTTTGATATATTTGTTTTATTTAAATTCATTACTGAAAGCTTAGAGAGAGAGTACGTATAAATGTTGTATCCTTGAAGTACAACTTTATATCAAAGCATTGTTTTGTTATTGATTTTCGTAACAGACCCGTCACGCACATCAAATGACGAAGACTGTAAATAAAGATTAGTTACGCATTAGTATTACATCGTTTTTAAAAAAAAAATATTGCTATCATTATCCGTGTGGTGACGGAGTAAGAATACAATATGTCACCATCCCATCTCATCCCATGGGTGTCGTAGAAACCGACTAACGGACTATCTGCGAATATTATCTTTATATAAAAAGAAGAAAAACTTATAATTAAACCCTATACCAATCCGTCTGGCCAGCGTGGTATTAGTAGGCCAAGTATACCTCCGTCACGGGAGGAGGCGCGTCTATACAGCAGGACATTAATGACAAATACGTAATGTCTCAACAAAAGGTTGTCGTAAAAGTAGACTAAATACGGAGACATTACTCCAAGACAATATTTTTAAAGAAAGTACAAATCCTAGTATTGAAAAAACCATGCTAAATCCTGTTTAGAAAAGCAAGGAATCGAACACAAAATCTCCGCTAGACATATATAAATATTCTAAAAAAGTTTAACCGATAAGCTCACACAACAATTAGCTATGTTGTATGTACGTCATGTGGACAGACCCATGTGGAGTAACGCCCGTTTGATTCTTTTCTATTTATAGTTTACATTAATATTATATATCGGATGTATTTAAGGATAGCTCTGTGGGTGTCTATGTTGATACTAACCGAATCTTTACGATACAAAACTTTTTGCCGAATCTAACATTGGCGCACGTCCGTTTGATAGCAAAAACAATAAATTGCATATCGTTATTTTATATTAAATCGCTTGTAACGTAATTGTAGTAATTTATAACCTTATTGTGTTCATTGCTTCGAAACTTATTTCTAGTTTTATTATTTTGTTACAAAGGAATAGAAAGCACCTGTCTTTTTCATTATTAAAGTATAAAACTAAAATGAACTTCTGTTTTATAGCTTTGTTGTAAATGTAAAATATTATTTCTTTCATATTATTTAAATAGAAATTTGAAGCTTTGTCTTACGAGGACATAATATATTAAGAGTTCAGGCAATGATCGATTTGTCAGACTGGATACTGTCATGTCAATGGGAACTCAACTCGAATCTATTGCTCAGCATTATCAGGATAATCATTCTGTGTAGTCTATCTTGCCGTACTCGCACAGATAAATTGTATTGATGCATACGAAATGTACAACAAGGGAGGGACATTGCATCCACCATGTCATATCCCTAATTGCCATATATGAAAGCTAAAAGCAGGAACTGCATATCACTAGACCAATCAGAACAGGATAAGGTATAAAAAATTACACTAGGTAGGTTTTAAGTCTACAATATCGATTAAATAAAACTAGTAAGCCGTCAATGTTGTCGTATTATAGACGAAATAAAACCGGTTTTAAGTTTAACAGCCAGTCATTACCAAAATGTTGATACAGATAATGATCGTACTCGTAAAGTCAGTTGGGAATCGATCCACCGTCTCAACATACCAATAACTTTGAACAACAAGGGCTCACGCGATCGTGTGGCTGGCCCGATACGATACGCGCGCTAAACTTACTTCAGTCCTTGGTCAACATCATTCACATTATCGGATAGTTTGTTTAATAATTTCTGGTAATATTTTTTTTTCTTATTTTTTACTATTTAGTCATTTGTACTGAACAATGAACCAAACTTTATATACTATATTTGCGCCGAACACGCTAAAGAAAATAATTATTTCGATGTACGGATTAGCGCCAATATCGGTACAGATAGTGAAGGCATTCAAAATGCCTTAAGATTTAATACTTGTAAATTGTCACACAATAGTATTAAAATATTGCGACCATACAGCTCATTACACAAGTTGTTTGTTTTAAAGTTGTTTGGTTTCGATTACATAACGTTTTGTTCCCTAAATTCGCTAATTAAAAAGACCGTTCCTACGCCTCAATATCATTAAAACAATCAAATAGTAATAATTCGAAAATACCGAAAACTCAAGCTTTTAATACAAAGGTAGAACGACGAAGTTCCACGCCCTTGTGTAAGCGTCACACTTGCACATAATATTATAGAATCAAGGCGAATCAATAGCCTCTTCGTGCAAACCACTGCACTGCGCTCATAAGTCACAAACATCTGAAATACTTGTTAAACACATACAAGTACGATACAACAAGCAAGAGTTGCATTCCTTTGTGTATTTTATCTCTTTAGTAATTGAATCCATTACAAAATCAAAAGGAACTAGTCGGTTTCAGATAAGAATATTCTTTCCAAGTCTTAACTGCAGTTCCTTACCTGTGCTTTCATGGTAGGAAATGTAAAAAAATGTAAAGACTTTGTATAGTTCCCCATTAGCTTCTAATTATGGCGTAAGAGCATACCTAAAAACTGCTACTGGTACTGCTCAAACTATATCTCTGCGAGATATTGAATATATTTGACAAAAAGTGAACCAATTAGTTTGGACTGAGGTCTTTTTTGAAAAAATAATACATACCTACATAAGAAAAGTTTGACTTTTATTCCCTCCAAACAATTATGTGTATATCAAGATGGCTGTTCGATTTGGTTTGTGTGAAAAATAATTGTAGGCAAATTTTCATACATACATGCTCGTCACTTCCGAGTTCTACGCACTTGCTCTTTCTAAAGGATGTCACCAATTACGTCCTTGCAAGTCTTTATAGGGTTTCCCCTAGCGATGTTATCTAATACTTTCGTGCATTGATTTGGTTAAATATTGTTAAACCATTACAGAAATACATTTTACTGTGTTTAACTCTATTGAAAATTGTTCTAATAATTTATTTTAAAAGTAGTAAAATTTCGCTACTAATTAGAATACGTTTTAGTTAACGACTCTATTTCATAGCACTCTCTCTTCATGATGAATTATTAATCGCCTCCTAAATTATTTATACTTACGCTTCCTTACTAGCTTGCAAGTGTGATCTCTTATTTAATAGATGTAGACATTGAATCTAAACAAAACCTATATCTACGGACTAAGATGAAAAATGTAGGTACATCAGTCAAAAGGGTATCATAATCAGTATCCGAACATTATGTGACATTCTCAGTGTTTTACAATAGAAAAATATTTATCAGTAATTACCGTACGTTAACCTAACTAAAAATCAAAACATTGTTATCCACAAACAGAACCAGAATAAATAATTGCGATACAGAGTGCATTTGTACATAGTATAATGCGCACTGATCTATTGACTTAAATCAATTCTAATTAAAACCGAAACATTCATCTCATCGACTTTCATTAGGCGTCCCTCTACCTGAATAGCGCCCCCATGCCTACAACTTTGCAGACGCGGGGACCAACCACTCTATGTGATTACGATGTGTGTGTACCAAACATTTTTGTATTCGCTTGGTCACATTTTATTTTGTATGTTAAATATAACTCCTGCTTAACATTTGGTATTTGACCGTTATTGTTTTATTTTTATCCGCAAAGTAGACCACGCGAAATATTGGCAAATAAAGTAAAGCTTAATAACATCAAGAATTTTGATTGTTAGAATTATACATTGTTACTATTGGCAGGAATAAACAAGGAAAGTAATGCGCTCTACGCAAACAATGAACTGTAAAAGAGACGGTAAATGTTATAATCTCTTACATATTTATGATTTTCATTAATGAGCTATGTAAAGCGCCGATTACACTAGACTACATGTAGGACACCACATCTTGTAGTCTCCTACAAGATGTAGTGTCCTACATGTAGTTTAGTGTAATCGGCGCTTAAGCTAAGCAACACATAGCTATACCTCTTGTTCCTGATAATCTGTATTGTTACAAGGGATTGAGCCAAATTGTGAATATGTTTCTACAATAGCCAAGAACTTTTACCAAAATATTTTACGTATGGATGGAGTGGTATTCGATCTATTTGTTATAATAGGTTCTGTTCATAAATTGATTCGTACTAACAATAGGTACAAAAATATTTAATGGTTTTTACTTCTTGTAAGTTTTCTCTTTTTTGAATTAAGTTTAAGCTTAATTCTCAAATATATTCATGAAAGATTAAGCACATGTTCTTAATCTTTAGAATGGATATTGGGGCAAGCGGTCTTTGAGTATTTAACTATTAGGGAATCTTGTTAAGCCAGGTTTAGAATCAATGACGGTCCATGATATTAATCAAGGTGTCATAAAGACAGCGTTACGTAAACGTAGTCGGGAACGCTTGGCGCTAGTAGGAACGCGCCCCCAGCCGCGTGGTAATGACCCTGGCCGCGCTGCGGTACGTAGCAGCCGATACCGCCGACGCTACATTCATGCCGAACTCGAATACCGTAATATTAAATTTAAAACATTGTATAAACGCTATAGGTTTTTACTTGGCAGGATATCATACAATTTTAGTGTTAATTAAATTCCTAAGAGGATGAATTTTATATACACTTAAAACCTAATAAAAATGTAAGTAAATTTGTCAAGAATCAGTAAAAAAAATCCCCTTTCTAACGTTTAATATTTCGGGAATGTTTCATTCATATTTTTCGTTGAATGAAAATACTAAGTCAATGTTTTGACAGTTACGTACACAAACGCGTTCAGTGGTCAGGGGCTAGTTGCGACTCGGTCGAGTTTTTAGACGATTACCAACGCCGCGCCGCGCTAGCGCAAAGAGGATCAGTGGGTCAACTTGCTGTATACCACAGGATATTTACTTTTAATCTGTAATACCACTAAACCTTATACATATTATGTAGTATTTATTTATTTTTAGCGGGTTATGTGTAAGGTTGGGAAGGAGTGCTGTGTAAGGTTCGTGAGCTCAGTAGTCTCTTTCTACCGCTCATGAAGAAAAGTCGTGAGTTTATATTTTAGTATTTAGTTGACATTCACGACACATTGTTTACCAGTATTGTGATAGAAGTAAATTATGCGGACGAGAGATATCGCGGGTCCCTAGTCATTGCTCTCATTGGTTCTCAGCAGGTAACCTATGTAAACAAAGTTTACGTTGTTATGTTCCGCTGAGATAAAGATGAGAAGTCGATTTACTATATTATTCGGGGACGCAATAATTGGTGGTTTGTTTATGGCAAGATTTTCTATACGATATTTTTGAATCATTACATTACTTCAGGGGCGGCCTCCTCCAGTGACTCACGGAGTGAAACTTAGTCTCAAAATAATAATAATATACTTTTACTAAACGTATATGTGGTACATTTTTATTCTTAGTACCATGTATTTAGTTGGAGCGAGTGTACCTTATCCGTTTTAGTGCTTGTGCGTCATTAACTTTACCGTTTTCTTACTAATAATTACGTTGTTAAATCATTTTTTAGTTTACGAAATGCGATTTGTTCAGACAGAGCCAGCAGCTGGCTATTTTTCTGAATTTCGATAGTAATGTTATTCAAAACTCTTCCTTTAGTGAATAAATCATACAACTATTTTAAACTTTTACTTTACTTTAAAGTACTTTGCTCTATTTCTACCTTAACTAAAACTGTTTCTTTGATATTTATTTCTCCAATACAAATAATGTAATTCAAACACTAGTTACTACTATGCCATGTTAAGTGCAGCCTGGAGGATAAACTATAAATAGATACTAATTATGTTGTCGTGTTTTTAAGAAAGATGAACAATCTTATGATATAACATTTCAACAACTAACCGACATACAGTTGACAATTAATTTAAGTGTTATTGCAGTGGGCTCTGGTAACTTCTTCTTCTTCATCTTAGCGAGTTCCCAGTTGCGTCCACAGCTCGAGAGCCATGGAGCCTGGGGTCTGCTTTCCGGCTTCTCTTTCTCCACTTCGCACGGTCTTCGGCATCCTTAATTGCAAGACCATTGCCACGCATGTCATCCCTGGCGACGTCAAGCCAGCATTTTTTGGGTCGCCCTCTTCTGCCGGGTCCAGGCGGAGGCGCCATGGCTAGACATCTGTTCCCAACGTAGTTTGCCGGTTTCTGCAAAACGTGACCGTACCAGCGTAGGCGATTTATCTGCTATGTCACGGACATGAAGACTGCCTCGGATGCCGGAGTTTCTTACACGGTCTTTCCTTGACACCCCGCACTGCATTGGGCTCTGGTAACATCTCTATTAAAACCATTCTTAGTAATGAATTTACAGCATCACAACATTCTTATTGAGAAAGTGTAATTCGCAATAATTCGCCGTTACGCAAATGCTACGCACTCGACAACATATAAGACAAAATTAAATGAACTAAGAATTATTGAAGGAGGCTCAAACTGTCGTTTTTCATTTTTGTGATAGTATTTTGGTCTCCTTGATTATCCAGCATTCTACTACAAAAGCTACTCAACTTAAGTTATGTATGTTACTAGCCAACTTCGTTAGGCGGCGAAAAAAACGCGTCCGTTTTTTAAACATATTTCATTAATGCTCCACTCCTATTAGTAATAGCGTGATACTATATGACACTCCCAGATAAATGGACTATTCAACACAGAAAGAATTTTTAAAATCGGTTCCATAGATCCAGAGATACCTCTTAATAATATTAGTATAGATTATATAAAACAAGCAGAATATTTTATTTTGCCAATTCGTCTTGTTGGTTTTTTAGATCAAGCAATACAATGTTTGTTTGTAGTACTAAAGCTAATGCATTGTGTTTGTGCCTGAATATACATTTTTGGCTTCAATATGCGCAGCAAATTCGAAGAAATCTACTTATTGTAGAAAAGCATTACCAACCTTGCATAGATGAATTTTATATGGACTCATAGGTAATGCTAGTCTGAAGTCTGACTCTGTAATAATGCATTGCGAACTAAGATGAATATTTGATGGCGTTAAATGTAATAATTTGTTTAAGTAAGTGGAAACTTAAGCTGTTACTTAATTGACGAATATCCTAATTACTTACTTATTTGCATACTTACTATCAATTGAATAGTCATCTCATTTTAACTAATTTATATGCATACCTATGTATTCGTTAATTGTATTTTAGTGCTGAGTTGTGTTATTAGTCAATTGAACATCTATTTATTGTATTTAATTCTATAAAAATCGTTGCCAATGTTTGTATGCCCCTTGTTTGCAATATTGCACATAGTAACGCCGATCAACATGGTAGCTATGTAAAGACCGAGTTTCGGGACAAAGATCGTGTGTTAATTCGGACCGCGTAGACCAGGGGGCGCGGGTGGCCGGGGTTAGTAAACATAATCATGGCCTCCTCCCGCTGTACAATTCAGTAGCTAAATGGGAATGAAGAGTTGGCTCGCCCGCACCCCGTCCCACACCCGTATACACCGTCTACCGCCTTAACACCCACACGTCTTGTGACGCAAATGTTCAAATTATTGAAAAGATACTTCTTTTTCCACATACTGTAATGGGAAATCGTTATTACTTTGATAATATATAAAATCATTCATTTGTATACTTTTGCTTTTAAGAGTAAATTTATATTTCGAGAGAGGATTATTCTATAGTGCTTTCATGACCCCTCATCTATTAGAGAGATATACTACCTGCTTTTACAAATACATTCGAGGGGGAGGGGAAGGGTGTCTCATAATCGTCTTTTTACGCAATAAAAATAACACGGGAGACATCAATACTCCGTGACTTGTATTCTAAACTCCTTAACCGAATGGCTGGCCCCTCCCCGCGGGCGGTACCCCCCGTATCGACCGTGGCGCCCTCATCTCGCAGGTACACGCAACACTTATCCCGGTTTTAATTGTCGCCACGCGCCGATGACCCTCGCCAACAACCGACAACTTCGATGCTAGAACCGTTACGCGACTAGCTCACCACCGTGCCTACTCACAACTTATTCAAATGTGTAGCATTATACGATGCCGCATTCGTATTTTTTAAGTATAATGTAGGTACGAACTTAACGCTAACGTACAATAAAAATTTAATTATGTTACTATCCCGATGATTTATCGTTGTTTGAATCTTGTATCGTTCTCAAGGTATTTCCCTTATAGTTTAGCTAATAGTATTATCACGAGAATATGAGAACGTAATACTAGCAACCCATGTGGCAAAACTTCCCTTTATTGCTGTTCGAGTAGATACGATGGTGTGCGACATAGTACTATCACGGATTATTCACTGAAAGAAATAAATTTCCGTGTGGCAGATTCCAATTCCGTATGGGTCGTAACCGCGCCGTTAAGCTATATAAGCTTCATCGAAGGTATCCACGATAGTCGAGGCTTACATATGGCAAAATACAAAAAGTGTAATGAAAAGAATCAATTAAAACATGCCATTTTTACTTGACAACCAGCGCTATGGTAACAAGTTAAAACCAATTCACCAGTCAGTTTGACTAGACCATCGCTATGGTAATCACTTAAACCCGTTTAACGTTTAATATTTATAACCATACAAAGCGATAGTATTTCCACCGATAGGATCCAACCCGATCGTTCAAAGTTATTGAAATATATAGGCTTCCATTATTAATTCTTTTACATTCTATATCATAAACAAACAACAGATCTGTGGTAAGATTACTTAAAAAAATAATGTCATGCCACTAGTATGAATTATTACAAATATTTGGTTGACTGTAGAGTAATGTTTTAAAACTGGTTGATAACGAATCACAACTTTCTATTACGTAATCGATTGTGTAATGGTTGCTTACACGAGTTGAGTCAATTACTGCAACATTGTTAATAATACTTACTAGGCAATAAATGACCGGAGAAAATACATGACAGATTTAAAGAGATCACAATAACTGTCACAGCAAGTCGTTTACTGTTAAATTAAGAGGCCTTTAATTTAATAGGTCGTCAACAAAGACAATAAATGTCCCACTGCTGGACATGAAATTTAGTGATGAAGGGGCGTTTACTTCAAAATTATTTTTATTTATTTTAACGAGATGTTAAACGAGAAACGTTTTTCTATCGCACTTCTTGGCTGTAAGTAAATTTATCAATGTATACTAAACCCTAGCAAAAAATTAAGCAACAAAAAAAAATCACTAAGGTACAACAAAGTTACTGCTGAGATCATATTATCAAAGTAAAAATTAAACAAATGAAATTGCGAGAATAAGCGTTCTGGTTACCGAAAAGATGCATAATATCTTGGAAAAATATATCGTTACGTGTTGCTTGTTGTATTGTATTATACGCATTGTATAATAACTTAAAGCCTTCCAGCAACCTAATATCCTATATTATAGTAATCGATCCACTTGATAAAATCCACTTCTGGCATCTAGTTTCTGTTCTAAAACCTTTCTCCTGAAACAGTTGCGCCATAATCGCTGACCTTCAACGTTTAGTCACTAAATAATTATTAATGAAATATATGAACTAAATTTGCTTTGATTTAATTATGTGTAAAAAATAATGTGAATTACGAGGGCGGGTCAATAAGTCCGTGACTTTTAGCATAAAACACAGCTTTTTAGTTAAAAACTTATTTTATTATTCAACGTAGTCTCCTTCGAGATCTATACACTCAGCCCAACGTTTCTCCAATTATTTTATGCCTTCCAAAAATTTTATTTTGTCGAGGTCTTCAAAATAGGCATTTGTGTGTAAAGTGACTTCGTTATTGGTGGCAAATCTCTTTCCGCCGAGCCAGTTCTTCAAATTTGGGAACGAAAAATAATGAAACGGAACTAGATCTAGTGAATAGGCCGGATGAGAGAGCAACTCGTTACCAAATTTATGAAGTTTTACCATGAAAACTGCACATGTGTGCACCCGAGCATTGCCCCGGTGGAAAAGGTCTTTTTTCTTGGCCAAGTGCGGTCGCTTTTCTTTCAATGCCTCATCAAATCGACCCAATAGGTTGCTGTAATATTCACCATTGATTGTTTTTTCCTTTTTGAAGGTAGTCAATGTGGATAAAACCGCGTACATCCCACAAAACAGTCGCCATGACTTTTTTGGCTGACAAACCCACCTTTGCCTTCTTTGGCGCCGATTCACCCCGAGAAACCCACTATTTTGACTGTTGTTTGGTATCCGGTATGTTGTGGTGGATCTACGGTTACAAAACGGCGCAAAATTTCGTTCACATTGCAATTGAACAAAGCCAAACATTCCTGCGAAATTGTCACACGTTTGCATTTGTCGTCGATTGTGAGCAAATGCGGCACCCATCTTGCTGAAAGCTTTCTCATACCCAAATTATGATTCAAAATAGAAACCACTGAGCCATATCAGATGCCTGTGGCTTCCGCAATCTCTTTCACTTTCAATCGCTGATCGACTAAAACTGTATCGTGATTTTTTTTAATTGTTTCGGATGTGGAGACCTCAACTGGGCGTCCAGAACGTTCGGCATCTTATGTGCTTGTACGGCTAAATCAAAATTCAGTAAACCACTTTTTACCATAGAAATGGATGGTGCAGAGTCGTCATAATATTTATCAAGCTTAGATTTGGTTTACGTAGTAGATTTTTTTCGCAAAAAATGATGATTTATGAGCACACGAAATTCACTTTTTTTCATTTTCTTCTTAGTCAACGTGGTAGTCTGATATAAACGGCTGTCAAAAACAAACTAAATGTCAAATCTTGTTTAATTTTTGTCAAGAGTCAATTGACAGATGACTCTTGACAGGAGCAGTGTTGCTATTTCAATTAAGAGGCGGGAAACCCAAAAAGTCACGGACTTATTGACCCGCCCTGGTACATAAATCGATTACCGTTTTTTATGTTAAAGGTTTTTATGCCAATCAGCCATATTAAACATTTGTATTTAAGTGTGTGTGCATTAGTTAGCTGGATTACTACTCTTAGTAAACCAGCTAGATATCCCTTTGCAGGGACAGCTCTCCTTTAAACATAACCTAATGTAACAGAAAGAATGTAAATATTTCACTCCGGAACCACTCCGTCCGGTACTACTACAACTGAAGTTGCACCACGTAGGTTTCCGTTTAAAAAGTTTCTTTTAACCTTTAACTGGTGACATGGTTATTATGTAACGTAACTGGTGACGTGCGGTCTGAGAAGCCGCTGCAGTGTTTGGTCTATAACATGGAAATTAAGTATGGTAGCTTATTATGGTACTTAAAAATAGTATAATCAACTATTACTGGTTAAAATAAAACAAATAAGTTTACGCTAAATATAACTTTTATTAGGAACTTGGCATCACAGCTATAAGTAATATTTTTAATCAACCAAAAATAGATGAGATCAATAATTAGTAATAAAAAAATTAAAAATCAACATTTTAATTAAAAAACACTTTTTATAGGAAGATTAGATAGTAATTAACTAAAAAAAAATTATACTGAAATAAAAAAATAGAATTGACAAAACTGACAGTGGCCAAACTTATGTCGTCTTATTAGAGGTTCATCCCCACTATCACTTCCGGAAGACCGTTTGTCCTAAGTTGACTTCTGGCTCACAGTGTGGTGTATTACTGTTTCGTCATCTTCAGAATTACTTGGTTCCGTTTCCGAGTTATGATCACTTTGCTCCGGGTGTAAATTTTCGGGAACGTCTTCGGCTTCCGAACCACTTAAATCTTCCTGTACCAACCATTCCTCAATTTGATATTGTTTCTGTCTATTATATTGTGTGTGTTCTAGTCCTTGGCACTACTCCCGACTCTCTTCGCCTCTTTTTTTAATGATCACAGTTGTCCATGTTGTACTAATAACTGTAAAAATAAGAAGAAAGCAAATAATGAAAATTTTTACATTTAGTTACGTGAGTGGTGACATCGTGCCTGAGAGGCCGCTGCCGAATTTCAAATCACTGTAACTTACCTATTTGGGTCCGTGCGACGGAACTTTCTTCCTCTATGTCGTAAATGGGACTAAACTTGAAGGTACTCGGGAGTATAAACAAATGAAGCACTTTGAAGGGGGTGTAATGACGAATCACTGACGCCGCTCGGCCTGTGAGACCGCATGTCACCAGTTAAAGGTTAAGTAGAGCCTACTAATAAGTATTCCGGAATTATATCGCATTTGTATAAGTATAACTACTTTGTGTATATTATAATACACTATAATGACTTCATACACATAGTACACTATCGTGTAATGTTTATAGTCGAGTTATTTACACCATTAACTCGAGTCAACTTCACAGATTTTGAATATGCCTGACTTTTTGAAGGCGTCTTCTCCTAGAATAGTTATTAATCGTAAAATGCCACATAACATGTTTATTTGGTGGAAATAATCTTCTTCACCTGGTCAGAACTTCCCAAAGATTTAAGTATTGCTGAAAAGATTTCTGACCTCACTTGACTTTCAATACTCAATACTTCATATAATATTCCATAGGTATTACATAGGTGAAACAATTAATATAAATAGTTACACTACGGACCATAACGAACACTGTCTTATGAGACTAACCCAAATACTAATTAAAATTGGAAGATTTGTGTTTGTGGTATTAGCTAGAATGTAGAAGTGTTAAATTGCATTGTAACAATAGTACTGTGATAAGAAAGATAAATACGATAGTATGTATAGTGGTTATAAAAAGGTGAAGGTACGGACGTGTAAATTATTTTTTGTTAATTATTCAAGCTTTGATGTCTAGACGGATTGAAATGAAATTTGTCACACGAGGTAGACCTTGATATGGATCAGGACTAGGTTTTATTTAGGGTAAGGCTTTTTGACTGAAGACCTTATATTTTTGCATAGTTAATTTTTTTTTGTTTGTAGATTTTATGTCATAAAACAAATATTTCACCATACATACTGAAATTGAAGACTATCAACATTGGGTTGGGGTTTTTTGAATGAACAACGACCGCGCTTTTCAAGCCAGATCTAACCCATCCACACAGGTAGATAAGGTTACATTATAGTTAGCGTAATTGAGATTCCGGCTTTTATGAAAACTAGACTATAAACACTTAAAACCGATCGGTCTTTAGTTATGGCATTAGTATTGGGAATAAGTAGCTACTAGTTCGAAAATAGAACTACACATACACACATCCCTACTACAACACAGGGAATAACAATCCACTACTTCCAAGAAAATGTATTGTAAATAATAGTTTCTTCGATCATCTAACTGACTCCGGCTTCAGTGAGCGCGGGACATCAGTTTTGATCTCGAAGTTTATTTAATAACAAACTTAAGAATATAAGGTTAACACTGGATGCCTGGCTAAAAGGATAAAATAGAAATTACATTTCTACTAAGAAAAAATATAATAATATCTATCAGCAATCGCTGTTAAGTTTTATTTGCAACTTAATTATATCAATTTTAAGTAAGTATTTTTTTTATTTTGTACTGCCTAAATCGTTTTGCAATAATTGACGAGCATCGTTTGAGTATGCAAAAACATCTTACTAAAAGAGGAAAAAACAATTGAACTTTTTTGGAATATTTGTATGTTATAGTATTATCTTCCGAACAATTACATTATCATTAAACTTGATGCATGGAAAACTCGAACCCTTTTTTCGGACATGTCAGTATTAAATAAATATAAGTAACTTATGTCATTACCGCCACAACTATTTCCAGTACTAAAACATATACCTTACTCATTATTAGCAAAACCAACTTTATACCAATCAAAACCGTATTAATTTAAGCTACTCAATTGACTAATATTTAAGAGTCGTTTATGAGTAAGGGGGATTGTCTATAATAAGTCAGTATACGATAGCCTTTTGTACCCGTGACACCACCGTCTTGCACCACTAGTATGTATGTAGATTCTATGATAACTTGTTTTATTTGCCTTCACATTTGCACCAAGGCGTGATATTTCTCACTTTCTTCTCGCTATGAGCTCTAAACTTATATAGACCATTCGACTTCAAACAACGTAATATTATTTATAACGTAATACAGCGATTTTATATACTCTGCCCTTAAAATATAGGGACTAAAATTATCACACTTGCTACTAACTTCCATACTAATTTTGAAGCTGGATCTCTTGTAACATAATATTTTATTATTTAAAGTATGTCAGTAAGGGAAAGGCCTGTGGGTTCTATCTTTAGCATGGTTCCCATGGGTGTTCTAATGAAAAGTACAAATAGTTTCACGGTCTGCTGAATCGCACTGTAACGCGTGGTCCTGGAGGCGATGACGTCACTAGCAACGGCGGCGTCAGTGGCTGCGCACGGGCACGTGGACTCGTGAAGGCCTCGGGCGCATCGAAAGTGAGACCGGGGGAGGGGAAAGTTAAGAGGGGGGAGCCGCAGGGTCGACGAACCCCGCGCATCTCAGCGATCCGCACTTGTACAAGACCGTTCGCATTGTTTCAACATCCCGTAGTCTTACACTCTAGCGTCTCACTCATTGAAACCGGACTCACAATATTTGAGACAGTAGGTTGCCGTATTCGGGCAAACAACTTGAGATTGTATTGTTGACTTAACAAATTCTACTACTACGAGTATACTTACCACTTAGTAGTAGTAGGAGCATTTCGTAACAAACCTTGCCTACTAATACTAACATCGATTTTTAAATGCGTTTAAAAACAATAACGTTATAATATTTAGTTAGTTGTGCCTTTCTTGTAATTATCGAGCGGAAGCGAACAGGTGAAGCGAGGATCCGTTCCATCGCTCTGCTTGCTGACTACGTACACACATAGTGGAGTGACATCGTTACTGCCTAATGGCGAACAGCGTATAGTTTAATGATTTATGCCGATACGGAACGGGTTCACATCATATACGTTACGTCTTCATTTATATTTTACTTTGTCGTGTCATTTGTTATGGGTACGATGATGGCTGTTGTTGATGTAATCATTAAACAAATGTCTTGTTTTGATGATCCCTTGAATATCCTCTGCAGGGTTGCACAATGCACAAGCGGTAAAAGAGGTCTTGCCATAGTAAAACCTAAATCCGATGAGCTAGGGGTTTGTTACTAGTTTTCTTTTTCTGATTATTGATTTTGGTTGTCTCTTAGTCGAGGTTTAGGACGTCCACGGGACGAGTAGGGAAAGTGATGTTTTGTATTATTAACACAAAAAGGATTATTTTTTGTAAGTACGCCACTTTTCCAGAGTCATTTTTTATATTTGGGATTCAACGGATGTATTTTATCACCTGTCATGTATTTTTAATTCTCTACTAAATGGAACGCTAATATTACTTAATATCAACCAACTGTGTGCTTATCATAAGCAAACATTTTGTTTTAAACGTATCGCTAAGCTAAATTGTACGTGTATATACATACCTATAGTTTTTTTGCCATATCATTTATCTTCTATTTAATTATTCAACATGAGTAGTATTATTATAACGAACAGTGACCGTTCAAGTAGGTATTACGTATAAATGTTCAAGGTCAAGAAGTTGAGGCTCTGCAGGTGCCAGCCGCCGTTAACCGCTCCATATATTGAGTGGATGTCAAAATTGTTTTTTTTATATTTTTTTCGTTCTTATTCTTAACATAGGCCTACCTAATTGTCGTGTGACTTCAATATAATTTTGGCAGTTGCTGATTGATTACGATGGTGGTCGAACGGACAGAATAGTCAACTTTGTTGTTACATACATACATAAACTCACGCTTTGTTCCCATGGGGGTAGGCAGAGTCTACAGAGCGCCAAGTACTATAATCCTTAAAATCTACTTTGCTCATGCCCGGTTCGGAGTGCTTACGCATTTGCCCTTTCCGATAGATTTCACCAATCGTGTAGAATTATGAAGTTAAATTAATTACATTTTATAAGTTTATATCAATTAGGAAAAATAATAATGTGTATAAATAATATTTTTCTTAATTTAATGAACCATTATATTCCTTTAACAGTAGTCTCTCACCATTACAAGTGAGTGTGCGTGCATGACGTACGTTAAAAAAACCTGTGTATTATGTCAGATCGCCTCCATGCACGACGACACGTCACGCATATGTACGTTCAGTGTACTCTTAAGATGTTAAACTATTGTGTTTTCAACTATATTCTAACAACAAGTGGATAGATACGATGACATGTATCGTACGAATCATCATCATATCAGCCAATCGACGTCCACTGCTGGACATAGGCTTCCTCCAAGTATTGCCACCTTTTGTGGTCCTGTCCTTTTGTTTTTATCCTTTTCCTCTTACGAATGAAATCTAATAAACTGCCTCGGTGGCACGGCAGTCGCGGTAATGGATCTAGCGGACAGGTCGCGGTTTCGATTCCCACGCAGGACTTTCTTCTTTAAGCGATTTACAAATTATTGGGATGATCTGTATATTAAATACGAAATTAAATAAAAAACTGCCTTGTCGTCGCGGTAGCGTCCCTAGAAAGAAGCGTTTCGATTTCCAAGCAGTCCAGCAAACAATCAGAACCGGCAAGGTGGCAATACTTGCAGGAGGCCTATGTCCATCATCATCATATCAGTCGATTGGCTGATATGATGATGAGTCAAACAATTAGAACAATTCTTTGTGCGTTCTACAAATTATTGTCCAGAGCCTAGATGTTCTTTGTGTCCCTAAAATTGATCTTTTTAAAAGTATTCGCGACAGGGGCGCGATCTTAGATCGAAAGTAAATTTTTCAAAGAAAAAAGTATGATGAGGTGTATATTATTTACGGTTACCGATGATTATTCTGACCGGGTCTGTTAGGATAGGCTGTCACTTAAGGAGCTTCTTTATGCCAACATTTAATAAATGGGAAGTTAACCCGGTTCTTAGTAGGTAAACCGGTTATGTTTGTGAACCAAAGCTGGTAGATGTAAATGTTGTGATATTGAGATCTCTTGTATTTTTATATCTATATTGTAATAATCGTAAGTAAAAATATTAAATACAGTTTATTAGAAACATTATGTTGTAAACTTTAGAAAACAGTAGGGAGTCGCTAATAAACACATTTTTTTTAAAGATCAGCTGTCGTTCTGTAAGCAATGTATAAAAGACAAAGAATTAAAAAAAATACATATTAGTATGTAGTTACTTATTTTGTGTACAAATATTCGACCCATTCGGTTCTGTAGTTCTCCAGATTTAGCTTGACCTGTCCGTTGGTTTAATTTCCTACAAAGCCGGGGTCTTTTGGTAATGGTCGATGAAAACGGTGCGTCGCTGTCCTACGTGTTAATAAAAGTGTGTTTTGGAATTTTATGAGAAAAAGAAATAACTTTAATAGTATTTTTGCAAACATAGATTTATAAAATATGCTAAAGCTTTCTTCGCCAGGTTTGGCTAGCTATATTTTACTTTTCAAAAATTTTATACTTATTAAAAAATCAATCTCCTGAAACGTAAGAAAAATTCGAATAAGACAAGACTGAAACAGTCCCTCATACATATTGACTACAAGGTTCATCTGCTTGAGTGATGTAACAGACGCAACTAGTATAAAATAAACTACACTTATTATTCGATTAACGTGCCCAGAGCGGTAAAATAATGTTATGATTGTATCCTGCTTTGTAAGATAATGCACTCTACAAATATTGCTATGTATCTACAACAGCAGTTGCTTGCTTATATTTTATACAGATTTTATTATAAGTTGTAGATTAGTAGTGGCATTATTTGGTTGCCTCGCACGAGATCGGTGTTGCGAAAGCCTCGTTGAACAATTTATTTGATCTTCAAACAATTTTTCTGAGCTTAATTAATAAAATTATAGGTACATTAACCCCCGGTTTCTGAATGACTGATCAAGTAAAAATCAACTAATCAAGTGTCAAATTTAAGTTCTAGAAAATGATAGTTGACAAAAGTTTTGACACTTGATTAGTGGATTTTTACTTGATCAGACATTCGGAAACCGGGGATAAGTCTCAGAAAACATAATTTGTGTGCTATAAAGACACATACGTAAAAGTTCCCGCGACTAAAGGCTTTATACTAACTATAGTATAAATTATTTATATTACTAACTATAGTATTATTATTTTAAACAGTCGTACCTACTAAGGTACGACTGTTTAAAAAATAAAATAAATACTTCAAACCATACATGCGTTAAATAATACCATAAAACTACACGATGTGATCAATGTTTCTGGTTTTTAATTCAAATGTATCAAATATGCTTTGCTGTAACAAGTATGCTTTGCAAACCAGTTGGCATAAAGTGTTTACATGAATCCAATTCGGTATGTAAAGTAAAAGTTTACCTATGTCGAATCCAAAACCATTTAGAGATTTTAGATCGATAAGTAATAAAATCATATTTTTAGCGCAAAAAAAGGCAAGATTGTGTTTATTTTTACAATTATTACATAAATTACTTTGTTTTTCATTTGACGTCTAAATTACATCATGTCGCCCGGCTCAACAGAAGTTTGTTTCTGCTTTCATTGCTCAATAACTAAAACAACTAATTTGAGCATTTTTGCCCTCCCACCTATAGCCCATCTGCAGTAAACAGCCAAAGTAAGCAATTCGAGTTTCGACCGCAACTATGACGTCATACATGCGGTCGAATTGCTTACTTTGGCTGTTTACTACAAATAAACTATAAGTAGGAAAGCAAAATTACTCAAATTAGTTGTTTATAATTGATAAATCTTTAAAATAAAAATATAAAAAAAATACCAAAAAAAATCTTTACATACCGAATTGTACTTTACTATTTTATTTTATATCGAATCAGTTGGCAAGTATCAATATAAAATCAATGGAATAAGTCAAGTTGCTTCCGAGGTTCTTCATTAGTAACCTAAAATTACATGATCTGATAAGACAGTTGAATAGAATCTTTATTTTTATTTATTTTTGTACCTTACGAGACACACCACATAGACAGGTTTGTCTTGCTCACTTTTCTACAATGACGACAAACCAACCTAACAGGTCCCTACTACAGTCACGGATAACTGAGGACCCGAAAGACTGGATTAGGGATGCAAAATAAACAGGAAAGAGCAGGAAATTATATTTACACGTTTTCACGATGCTTTTTGTGAAGACGTATTAACTGACTTATTAGACCCGAAAGTACGAAGGATATAGGCCTATGTCCAGTAGTGGACTGCAATAGGCTAGTTGATTGATTGTCCGAAGGATTCGTCAAAGTCTACTTTTTGTTTGTGATTATGGCGAGCCTTGTCGCTACACATCATTACAGTGGTGGTGGTATTGTTAGAGATATAGATTTTCACAATGTGAATATTAGAAAATGATATCTACTTACTTAATGTATTTACATCCTTCCTGAAACAATATCAACACGTTATCTTTGTCACACTGTACGATAAGAGAGAGCTCATAGTATGTTCATTAGAGTACGTAATTGGTTATCAATACGCTTGTGAATTCTTGTTCAGGTCACTGATAGGGGCATTTTCTCTATTATGCTTTAAAATATATTTGTACTAAAACTTTTGACCATTAACTGGGGTACAAACATTAGGGTCACTCGACTCAGTAAACCGTGTCGTACTTACATTATATACTTTTAATAATTGTATTTAACGCTTGACACTCGTAGGTCACCTAGTCGGATACCGTTAACTCTGAGAAGTCGACGTAGCAATGAATATGTATTATCATTAGAACAATTTACTGGGTTCGCTCACATACTTTGTATCTCATAACTGTATTTTTCTTTTATTTGTGTGTCTGTCAGTCTTGATATCTTTATTTATCCATCAATTTGACGACCTCGGTGGCGCGCCGGTAGAGCCAGCGGCTGCCGCGCATGAGGTTGTGGGTTCGATCCCCACGCAGGACAATAATTTGTGAGATCCACAAATTATTGTCCTGAGTCTGGGTGTTCTATGTGTCCGTTAATTGATGTTTGTAAAAGTCCCCGCGACACAGGGCATGATCCCTAGTGCGGGAGTTGTCTTTTTAAAAAAAAAAAAAAAAAAAAAAAAAAGATGTTTACTTATTTCTGACTCGAAAAGTGAGGTATGATGACCATTCATATGGATCTAAACCTGTGTGAGGTCTTTTACATAAGGTCCTGCAAGCGTAGTTACACTACGCTAAAAGCACATGGTAAGGTCGGTATTGCGCTAATGAATTTAGGAAGACTTCCTTCCTTCTGTGACACCGTTCCACGTTCGTTAAATCGTGTTTAACATAAGGTGTGTTGTTAATTTACTTTGCCACTAGTAAACAAATATTAACCCGTCCAGTTCAGTAAACTGTTGGTGCATTGGTGTGTGATGTGAAGGGTTTTGAACTCCGCAAGCAAGTCGCTAATCCGATAGCGTATAAATGACGACCTCGGTGGCGCGCCGGTAAAGCCAGCGGCTGCCGCGCATGAGGTTGTGGGTTCGATCCCCACGCAGGACAATAATTTGTGAGATCCACAAATTATTGTCCTGAGTCTGGGTGTTATATGTGTCCGTTAATTGATGTTTGTAAAAGTCCCCGCGACACAGGGCATGATCCCTAGTGCGGGAGTTGTCTTTTAAAAAAAAAAAAAAATACAAAAAAAATGATTCACCTATTACCTTGGAATCTAATCTTACTCTAATACATTCGTAGACGAAAATCAACGTTTATCTTAGATTGTGATAATAAACGAGAGCTATATACTTGTGAGCATCAAGATGGCGGGATCAAGTCTCCAATTCTAAATATAGCACCTAAAGGCTTTTGTACTACATATGTACTAATTGTACCCTAAAGCACACATTTGTACCTCTTAGGGCTAAGGTAGTATGCCTAAACTTACCTGGACCCGCTACTTTGATGTCAAAGTGGCTGGACCTTCAGCAGCGCTGCTCAGAGACTGGAAATTCACACACGAAGGTTTAGTACTGTATATGTACATACATGTACTCAATTTCCAATACAATTGTAAGTGCCAAATAAAAGTTATGCGATTTAAACATTGGTCCCGCCACTTTGATATTCTATGTTATAGCTGAAAACATATGAAAATCGTTAGATCTTGAGTAAAATCAAATGTGTTTGTTTAGTACGACCTAAGTACAAACACATATATAATTTTTATATGTATAATATAAGTACTTTAAAAGTTATCTATCTTTTAAAGTACTTAGATTATACATATGAAATTTATATATGTTTTAATTTACATATCTTTAAAGTATGGCTTTTTGCAGATGATTATCTTAAGTTCTTTGTTATTTTACTAAGCTTGGTAGAGTTCCAAGTGTTCGCGTCAAGTTGGCCACCTAGAACCTTGTTAAAGTGAGCCGACATCGTGTCATTAGAGGGCGTGAATATTTAAGTAGAGATGGCGGGAGCGGCCCGCGGTTTACTTCCATTCCCGCTTGGGTTATAGGACGGTTGGGATTACCTTCTCATTGAATTAATTCTGTTTACTGATGAAAAAGGCACTACCAATTTCCATTTTGGCAAAATGGTTGGAGAACATTATGTATTAATGATGATTTCTCGATATTTAAAATGAAGAGCGTTATTTCGTTGGTTTAGAACCACATTAGCATAAACTATGTGAGTCTCGTGACTAACACGGTTCTTTTTCAAACAACAATAGAAAAAATATATTTGCCTCCATATATTATCATCGTTTAAGTCTTTTAAATGTTCGGTTCAGCTTCATCTTGGCAGTATTCTGACCCCGCACAGTTCAACTTAGTTACCGTCGTAGAGTAAAGTTGTTCGACACTTGTCAGAGTTGTTCAATCTGTTGACTGCTCTCAAGAACTGTAATAGATGTTCGCATGACATCAAGGAGTGTCGGCGGCGGAACATGCTCTCAAAGGCGAGAAATTTTCTTTTAAAATCGCCCCGTTACGAGATGAGTGCTACATTTCACAGAATTCACTTTTGAAGATCTATGGCGTATTTTAATAGTAATGTAAATTTTATGCCCTTGCACAGTAATTTTAATAGATCGCAGGTTTAAAGTAATAACACAACGAGACCGCCTCGGTGGTGTAGTAACAATTCTCTGTATTAATTACTTATAATGGATAATTATAAACGTTTACTCGTCAGTCAACTATAGTCCGATTTACTTGTTTAACCATATATGATACGATTGTATACCTTGGAAGTTATTGCGTATAAAATAACAATACTTAAAAGTTTATACACTGTGACGTTTATTTATCAAGAAATCCAGTTCGGAAGGTGCTAATATTACTTACTTTTGATTTTAATATCCTAGAGTTATTGTGGGGTCATTTTATGCGTCGCGTCGTCGCAACGCCTTTGTAACAGAATGCTGTTCTCGCTCTATTGTTCGCTCGCTTTGCGTTACGCAATCAAGAGGGGTCATTCAGTCCGCGCCCAAAAGTCGCACCCGCGAAGTGGAGAACAGTCATATCCTATCGATTTGTTAAGATGGCGTGCGCGGGAGGGTTACGGGCGGGCTTGAGGGTGACGGCGGGGTGGCGAGGGTGGGCACAGCCTCCGCGCGGCGCAGCGTGCAACCTCGCTTGCACCTGCCCGTGCCGTAACCACCGCGACACACTAGCGACATCGCACCACGCGACATGTGTAACATGTGTACACCGCCTACCGACGAAAGTCACGTGACAAAGACGAGAAGCTTTTTCCCGCCGTATCTTGTCAATCGGAACAACCGTTAAAACTTTTAAATTATAATAATGTCTGTCGTGATTGAATACCAAACGCTATACCATGGTTCATTTTAAGTTGGTTAAAATTCTCAATATGATATAGGTAGATCCCGACCAGAATAAATATTTGGAAAATAAAATATTAGTTGATTGATTAAAATATTTAGTATAAAAAAAGAGTTTTAAATGATTAATTAATTGGAAAATAGCTGCAAATAGGTCTCGTATTTATATCGTATATTGCCACATTATACCCCTTCCAGCGTAAGTTTAGCTTTTTGACAGTTCACGTCCATGAAGTTTCGTAATACTTCCGCTTATTTTTCGCACAAATTATATTGTATTTCATGGACGTACCCATGTTTTTTTCAGTTACCATGGTTACTTAGTGATGGACACTCATAACGATTACCACCATTATGAAACAAATTACAAATAATCGGTAAAAATAAATGCTATGAATAAACCTGAACTCTTCATAATACGTTTATAAAATGTAATATGATATTTTAGATAAGCTATAACCCGCGAAGGTGTCACCATAAATTATGTATTTTAAATAATACCTAAGCTAACTATAATTTTATCATTTTGAGCTATAGGCTAATTCTCTTAACATAGAAGAAAGAAACAATAATAAAATGATAATGTAAGGTGATGTAAGGATCCAAATGTGTAAAATAAAGTAATTTGAAAAATCGCGAAATCGCTTATAATCGAATGGCATTACATTCGAGATATTACTGAACGTCACTAACGTCAATCTGTCAAATATAGTGGAAAGGGTATAGTTACACGTACAGCAAAGCAAAGTAATAGACATCTACTAAAATTTGAATCGCGTCATTAACTGCGTCATAAATATTACGTCAGAGGTTGACGTAGGTTATGGTGGAAATAAACTTAGTATTCGGTGTACGCGTACCTTTAGCCGGGATCTTGAGTCTCGCGTCCCCGACGACCGCGTCGTCCCGGTCTCCGGTGGCCGACGTTCAAGCCTGTCAAGGTCGCAGACTACTCCTGGCACTGGCTCACTGGCACATTTCAAATATACTAATAACAATTTATTTCTCATCTTTAAAAAGTTGCAATATAAAGTAATGTTTAAGTTACTTTTTTGTATTGTGATTTTATTTTAACGACTAGATGGGATTGTGGTCTTTATCTGTAACTTCCACACTGGACTTTGCGGATAAATCTTATTATATTTGTAAGTACGAGCATATTTGTCTACAACCTCTGGTATTTTTCAGTTAAAAAAGTTTTTTGATTAAAAAAAAATTAAAAACCTTAACTTTTTTGCAAGTTGATTTAGTTAAGGAATATGTGACAAATAAATGGTAAATAATACAATATTTCTTTTTAACCGACACTAAAAAGGAGAAGGGTCTCATATCAGCTGTTTTTTTTTTCAAATATATTATCGTTTTTGGATTAGAAAATTATCTATTCTAACAGCATCCACTTCTATGGCATATAGAGTAAAACGTGTACCAATTTCCAGCCACTCTTCAAGTCTTAATTGTCGTTTGAGATGTCAGTTCTTCGCGTGAACGTGAGCTTAATAATTTTTTTGACGTAAAACACAATACACTTTTTAAAGTAGAATAAATAAATGAATCCCTTATCAACGGCAAGGGGCTTGATATCTTAAGATGTATATTATTTTCGTAAATATTTTACGCCAGTTTTACCATAGTTAAATCATAAAGCTTTTATGTTTGCTTGTACGCGTTGTTCGTATTCAGGAATATTGAATTCAACGTTTTAATTGAATACTTTTATAAAGAGGATTATTTAAGCGCTACAACTTGAGAAAGTGAAAAAAAAGAGTAGGTAATTTTTTGCTAAAATTGACGTAAGTGAAACAACATGCACGAGTATTTGATAAATAGTGCAACCAAAGAACACCTAACAATTAAACCCCTCTTAAATTTAGTCACTGTTTAACGAGATTTTTATTTGTATAATTAACCTTATACAAAACAAAACCGTAACAATTTAATCTAATCAATTGAATAAGAGGCGTTTATGAGTAAGGGGGTACGTCTTTGGAATAATCCGCGCGGTATGATGAACTGTTAGTCTTTACCTCAGGTCGTGTAAGTAGAGATTACTTCGTCGAGCAAGTCACTCTTTCATGACATTCTAATTCATTACTTTGACGAGGCGAATTAGTTTCTATTACTCAATCATGTAAATTATTGCATATAAGTGATGAAGATTTAATATCATTATTAGTACTTGGTCTATAATGTACCAGCTTCTACGAGATATTCTGGACTGGATTAGGTAGTTCCTCTGGTAGACAAATAACCGAAATACATACCTAGCGAATGAAGCCCTTTTAAAGGTCACTCACATTCAGGGTATTTTATCCAAAAATTATGTTGTTTTGTACGTTTTTTTAACGTTTAAATTATTGTTTTGACAGATTTTATACTTACAAAAATCTGTGACAACTCCGTAGGAAATGTAAAAAGTTCGACCCGTTATAACTTGACCCCTAAACTCATACAAAAGCTATTCCGGGGAAGCTGTACTATAAGGGCCAGATTCAGAGACCGCACTTTGACTTTACTTTGAAGGAAAGTTCGACTTTGATACAAAAACGAGATATAAGGCCCAGATTCAGAGTAGTGACTTTACTTTCTTTCAAAGTAATCTTCCCAAAGTAAACTTTTCATGCGAAAGATTACTTGTAATGTTTTTCAAATTGAGAGAAAATAACTAGATTTTGCTAAAGTAAAGTCAAAGTGAGGTCTCTGAATCTGGCCCTAAGTGGTAACTTGTTTAAAAATATCATTACAACAAGTAAGACTTGTCTAGTTAGTAAGCGATATTTTGTTTATAATGCTCTGTTTATTATTAAACATATTATTTAGTAAACTAATATATCTTGTGATTTATAAATATAAATTTTTAAACTTGACTATAGCGATAAAAAGAGTACTGCTCCAAAATGAAGCTGTGAATAGTACGATAGTAGCGATAATGACTTTGACTTGGTGTTTAGTTTTTTCCGAAACATTTTATCACATTTATCGGTTGTTATTAATATAAGTTTAGAATGTTATGCACTATTGCAAATAGTTAAGTTTCTCTTACGATGGTTGTTAGCTGTTTTAGCTGTTCTTCTAATAAATACTTATCCAATAAGTTATGAATAAAAAATACTGGTTTCAAAGAAGGAATAAAGGAAGAAAACTCGTTTGACAAGATATCTTAGAAATAAACTTCAATTAACTGTTACAGTTTAAATTTAAAAAAAAGGTAGAATAAGTTTTTTAACATCACTATTATACAGCACCATATCTTCTGAATTATATTTTTCTATGTATGCAGTTTTACTCAAAAACTACGGACTGGAATACTAAAATTATACCAATCTTAAAATCAAAACGTAACTAAACCAAAGTTTTATTGATGCACTATAGCTATTATTACGAAATCATTTTATTGGTGTCATTGTTGACCAGGATTTTATCTCCCTACATGGAGGAGGTTTGTCACTCTAGAAGCCATTCATAGGCTGCTATTGGAATTAAAGAAATACTTCTAAATATGTGAAACAGTTTTCAAACTTCGTCGAGAACAGACTTGCTATTAGTTTTAAATATTCAAGTGACGAAGTGCATCTTGCATCACTCTGTACCAGGCTCTGGCCAGGCCAATGCTTTTATTTTATTACTTATGAAATGAATTAATAACAATTATATTTTTTTCTTATTGTTTAGGAATAATCAATTCAGTTGAAGTTGCGAGTATAATTTATAGAAAAATATTAATGAAAAATTTGCGTTTCAGTGGCCCAATCGGAAGACTCACCTATCGCAATGAAACTCAAGAAAATATGCCTTAAGACGCCCGTCGGCGAGGAGCAAGCGGCACAAGCAGTCCTCGACCCTGCGCTAGGTGAGTTAATACCATGCGTTCTCAACTAGCAGCTGGCTTTACTGCCAAGGTCAAGGCGAAATATATACTATATCGGTATTTTGTGTTATGCTTTTTTCTTTAGTTAATCTTGTTGATATTATGATTTAGTTTTATAAAAGCTTAGCGATTAAGGTGAAGATAGACTCGAGCATTCAGCAACTGGTAACAGAACAACAAGCATTCACTGTTTTCATATTTGTCGAACTAAACAACGAGCTATCATAGAGCCAAATATTGCTACGAACATCAAAACAATAATAGCGAATGTTCTACTCGATGCTCGTCAAAGATATTGTTCATAAAGATGTCAGACTGGACGGTTGCGTGTTTCGCATGTATAATCATTAGGTATGCTTAAAAAAGTAAAAAAAAACATATAAAACCGTGGTAAACCAATCTTTTTTAAACGCAACAAATCTGTCATTTAGTTCTAGATGCTCGTAGAATGCTCGCTTAAATAAATGTTCTCGTATTCGTCTGTAATGACATTCGCAAGAATGCTCAGTACAAGTGAAAGCTCAGGTCTATCTTCACCTTTATATTCATTAATGCCATCCAACTCATTTTAACTAACCAGCTTACAAGTAATCAAGGAAGGGCAAAAAAATCTTGGATGAATATAATTAGAGCTTTTTCTTACTTCTGGGATATTGGTCTGATTTTTAAAACTAATTGATACCCAAAAGGGGATCGTTTAACTAGATAGCTGGCCGAGACCTAGGACCGATGTAGTGAAAGTTATTTGTTCAGATACCACTTAGAACAAGTATTTGCAGGATTCTACAAATTGTCTTATTCCTGCATGCACTTTAAGTTTACTTGGTCTTTTATAAGTAAAAAGGTAGTTTATGAGCAATTTAAATAAACTTGGCTAAATCGCTTAATGTGGTTGAGTACATTAGGCAATTCAGTAAAGAGTAAGTGTAAGAAGATTCTATAAAAAAACAGTACAATAAATTAACAATTTTATGAACACAATAATTGTAATTAACTATTGTTATAATGATGTCAGACAATTATAAACGTAATTAGTTATGTATTTTATAATGGAGTAGTTGACCATGTGTACCGTGTTCATACATAGATTGAGGCTACGTGTCGCCATCCCGATGATTGAATTGTGCTTTTATTTCCCACCACGCCACGCAGCGAGGCTATGATGTCATCGATTTAATTGCGGTACCCACTTCATTATCCACCAATAAAAGCGACATTTATTTCAGTCTTCATCGAAATAAGCTTTGACTGTTCTGACACGGAGACGATCGATTTGTAGAAAGTTTACGGCATCGTAACAGTTTTAATGCATCCTTTTGATTTAATTTCCTTTTTCAATGTCAAGTTCCATTTTTACGGTCCGATGTTGCGATTTTTTTTATTGTGGTTTTATATGAGTTGACCATCACCCACAGTTCAGTGTGCGTGACGAGTTACATCACATTTCTCTGTACACACCGGCCGCGTATGTGGTATATGAAGCTGTCGCTATGTGTAGGTACGGGGTAGACATTCGTGCACAGGTCGTTAATGGTACAACATGAATCTGTTGTGTGGTACACGGGTGGAATAACCTATAATTAGATGCGCGTACACCAATCCTCAGTCGTGGAACTCGTAGATGTGTCGTTTACGCTATATCCGCTGATGTATTGATGCTATTATATCTCTCTATATCTTCCAGCTCTATCTAAAAGTTTCTCATCTTTAAACTATCTGTAACTTGTTTACTAGACTTCGTGTTATTGTGCATGACATTGTTGGGCCACTTGACCCCTGTTGCTTCCGGATACACGCTTTCGACCTAGAAATATCCAGATATATTGTTGCAGTTTTACTGATTCTCGCCTCGCTTATCTGAATCTTACTTCATGCGTGATGACATGTGCTTTTTGTGTAGCTGGCGTCGGCTAGGCTGTTTGAACAACAGCTTTATAATTTTATAAAACTTGACACATTGTCATTTTTGTTTTGGACATGCTTTGCTTTGGACAAGTATTGAACGAAGAAAATATAAAAGTAGTTTTCTTTAAGACGAACTTTTATTTGAATTGAGTACCTCGTGTACCCGTGACACCACCGTCTTGCACCACCCGGTGGTGTAAAGGGTATTTTTTAATACCCATTACTTTACCAAAAAGCTGCACCACCACCGGGTGGTGTAAAAGATATTTTTCAATACCCATTACACTACCAAAGAGCTGTACCTACGTTACATTTATTCTTTGGTTTATGTACCTATTAATTATTTATGTATGAATCATTACTTTGCCTGCAATTTAATGACATGGAACTAACTGAAATATCTAAAAAAATTAAAAATAAGATCCTTTTGGAATTATAAACTGGGGCATTATTTGTATTTTTTTTTATAAACGCGGGAATATGTCCTTCAAATTACTTTGTTTTGACAGTTTCTTATGATCGTAAGTAAGTTCAGGTTTTTTATTTTACTTTACTTTAGATCTTTTAGATATTTTTTACTGAATCTTTAGGTTTTATTCATGTATAAAATGTTTTTTTTTTGTTTATGTTCACATGAAAGTATTGTTTAGTTATAAGTAGGTATTGACTTGATATTAAATTTTGTTAACGTACCTAAGGCCTATTATTTACAAGAATAGGCTACAGTTAATGATGGCACAGCACTATTTTTTGGTAGTGTAATGGGTATTGATACCGCAATACCACCGCAATACCTTTTACACCACCCGGTGGTGATGCAGCTTTTTTGTAGTGTAATGGGTATTAAAGAATACCCTTTACACCACCAGTGGTGCAAGACGGTGATGTCACGGGTACAAAAGGAATTGAGTATACATACAAACATACACACTAACCACACATAGGTATTTTGTCTAGATGGGGTTTAAATTATGGATCAAAGTGGGGTTGTAGGGGGTGGTTCTCACGTATCGGGTGGCTTGATAAGTGACGACAATCCGTCAATGTGTTACATAGAGGAACGTACCTATGTACGGTGATGTAGTATCGGACAATAGGAGCACGTCGGTGCAGTTTCGGCTATGGTCCGCGGGGTCGGCGCGGGCGGTGGCGGCGGCGGCGACGCGTGTTTCTCCGGCGTGCGTGGCACTGCAGTTCTCCTCCACGGCCGGTAATTTGATTGGGCCCGAGCTGTCACCTATGCGCCGCAGTCGCCCGGCCGTCGCTCGCCGGCTATCGATTAGAGCCTCCGTCCCCTGCCCCCGCGCGGCCCGCGAACCGGATCTCGTCACGCCGCCATTGTATACCCGCGACGCTTAAACGCATTCGTTTCTCCCGATGCGAAAACGACGCATTCCTTCCGCGCGCCCTCCCACCCCGCAGAGGCCGGCCGCATGCCACATAGCGCGGCGCTACACAGGACCAACCGACCCTCTCATTATACTTTTACCACATTACCAAGATGATTCGATTTGACAATTGCCAAGATACATGACGCCGCTACTAATGTAACTTTAGTACAATAAACATAAACTGTATTTCCTCAAAGATCGTATAAACTTAACTCTGATAACGGACGAAAGTCAGCACGTTAGTCACGAGTTCAAATCAAATTGTATACTTGGTATGTAAAATATTATAGTACCTAATGTTTTAACGAATTGCACAAAGTAACTGCACTAGTATTACCGCATCATATAGCACTAGTATTTACTACGAGTAAATGACGTTGCAACAACACGGCGGCGTTGGCGCAGATCAACGTACTTACATTGTTGTGCAATTCAGATTTAATACCACTTGCGCTGACGTCTAACTCGGAACTGGTTTTCAGGCTATGTATCTTAGATTTTTTTGTTTATGCACATAATCGATTAATCGGTGCAAGTTTACTTAAGTTTTTACCTGCTATGGGCACACACCAAACAATTAATTAAAATTAAAGAACTAACATTGTGTGTGTGGGTAAAAACTACCTCAGTGGCAAATCCTTTCTGTATGCGGCTACCTTGTCGGAAGGCGCAGCTTCGCATCTTACAAACGATAAATAGTCACAAATTTTTGTCTTGAGCCTAAATGAAACAATAAAATCTTAATTTACTCTTACCTATTTTACATAATTACACTTTAATTTCAGTGATTATCATTTTAGTCATCACACAAATCCCACGTATAAAAACCGATCTCGTCCACCTTTACAGCACAGAAATAGCGTATAAATTAACAAGAAACTTGCAAGTCACCTGCACTTTCCCTTTCATTCCTGTTTGTGATCTTAAACAAATTTTGTACGTCTCGAAACTTCCTTGTATTACATTCGAAGAAGGGAAGACCCCATTTACTTAAAATGGTTCGTTGTTAGTAGTTGCTTTACGCACTTTTCTTTATTTTACTTCGGCTTCAGGTAAAAAGAGATACTAACACATACAAGCGAGGGCGCTCCTTACCTTATCCATTCCATAAATTACTTTGTCCGTTACACAAAGTTACGGCTACAAGATCGTTGAGTAAAAATTTGTATATTTCGATTTGAGCTCACAAATATTGTTGTGGACGCGCGATTCCCTGTTTTGTTATGTTGATGAGAGAACTCGGGATGTCGAAGGATAGAATACATTCATTGAATTGGCTAACTTTTTGTTTTACATGTCTGTTTTGAATTTTATAAAATATTTTATTTTTATTTTTGATGAGGACATCTTAGGATTGCCCGTTGAAGGTGGTCACGAGTACGACACATAACATGTAGAACGGATCCTTCGATGGAGCAGGAAGATTCTAGAATGGCGACCGCGTACCGTAACCCAAAGTCCACGTAAACATTTTTATGGAGCACTTCGCTGTTTCTTAGATGCTTCTTCAAAGTTTCCGCAATTCCTCCATTGCCTCCTTAACTATCTGTCAGTTTCTCTTTTTTGCTATGCTAGTTTTCGAGACTTTCCCATCATTCTAAATTAGTAGTCTGTTGGTTAACTTGTTGTTGACAACACAAATTTATACACGAAATATCAGATTATTATACTATAAAACTATTGTAGAGATAAAAATTTGTAGATAAAAAAAATTTAGGCATATAATTTTAGAAAAGACGCAAAAATTTAACTTAGTATACTCGACTTAACTAAGTACTTGACGCTATGCCCGCTTAATCTGTAGCTCTTAGCAGTAGCAAATGTAGTGGAAATAGCTAGCAGAATTGAACACCAGTTTGAACATGGGTCACTCAGTGCAGAATCACTTTTATGAAAAACACTAGGTTTTTTGCATCTAGTATGGCTTATCATGGAACGTATTTTGAGGCGGGCAACTGGACACGTGTGAAGGTTAACATCAGGCGAGCGACTTGTTCCTATCGCCATAAATTTAAAAAAAGTAAAATATACATTGACCCAACACCAAACTTCTAGATTGCATTGAAATCGGATTCATTTCGTATGCGACTCCGATGAAAAACATATTTGCCTCACAAAGTTTTAACGTTTATAATTCAACGATACACTCATTACATAGATAGATTGTGACCGTTTCACATAACGGTATTTATCTATTCTTCATTTATAACTCTTGAAACATTCAAATACAACGAACATCTCACTCGCGTTTGTAGTTATTACTAACAGTTGCTTTGTTAAACTGGTTTTATAGAGAGCTACGCCGGTACTATTATCTGCTTGTTGTTATGTACGTTATTACTATACTGATTCGGCAGTGACAGAAAAACATCAAATACTCGCCGCTTATTACCAAGCCTGTTAGAGTTGCCAGTACTTTATTGTTTGCCGTTTGACTTAAACTAGCCAATTTCCTATAGCTTATGCATTTGTAATAAATATTTCTTACTATCTTAAAGACGCCGACGAACTTTGTTACGGCTTGCAGTTGCGTGAAATTGTGAATTATGCTCATATTATATATCTTCGCCTTTTAAGTTACTTGTTTCTATATCTTGAGTTTTTAGTATGTAAAGAGATGCTTTAGAGTTGCCATGGTACTAACCCGCAAACTTACTGGTACGCACCTTTCTGTCTAATTTTAAAGATCTTCCATGTTTCTTCGACACTATCACACATATTTCAACTTTCTTGAACATTTGTAGTGAAAAACTGACAAAACTGTGCATGTAGGTAAACCTCAAAATAGTTTATTATGAGAATATTGAAATTATAAACCGACTTTTATTTGTGAATACTTTTTGGCAATTTTCTCCCTCATCATTCATTGTCTTTCTAGTTTCAAAAAACTAAGGTCGCTCACCTAGTTTGCTTTTGCATAACCAATGCCGTGTAAAGCGCCGATTACACTACCCTACATGTAGGGCCCTACATGAGGTAGTGCACTACATCGTGTAGGGCACTACATGATGTAGGGCGGTCGGGACTCGCCAATCTCCGATATGTAGTATCCATCCAGATCTAAACAGAGCTAACTCAAAAATTGACGTTTTTGACTTTTACACAGTTTTTTTTTTTTTTTTAAAAGACAACTCCCGCACTAGGGATCATGCCCTGTGTCGCGGGGACCTTTTACAAACATCAATTAACGGACACAAAGAACACCCAGACCGGGACAATAATTTGTGGATCTCACAAATTATTGTCCTGCGTGGGGATCGAACCCACAACCTCTTGCACGGCAGCCGCTTGCGCTACGGTCGCGCCACCAAGGTCGTCGAACTCCTTGATTCGTTACGCATCGACCACGAAAACAGATTTAAATATACGAGTCTACACTACACGACGCTAGATGTAGACCAGCAATACAAGTTTAACTCAAAATGTTTCATATAGACACTTGAAACTAATCGTTAAAATAGAGACAACTCAAAATAAAATTACGAAAAATGTCAGATATAGTCAGTAAAATCAAAATAACTCCGAGGAGCGGAGTCCGTTTATCCAACAAAAAAGACTCCTTACGACATCTAGCGTCGTGTAACGAATCAAGGAATTCGACTGTGTGTAAAAGTCAAAAACGTCAATTTTTGAGTTAGCTCTGTTTAGATCTGGATGGACACTACATAGCGGAGATTGGCGAGTCCCGACCGCCCTACATCATGTAGTGCCCTACACAATGTGGGGCCCTACATGTAGGGTAGTGTAATCGGCGCTTTACTAGAGGTAGTGTAATTTGTTATAATTTATGCGAATTAAATACTAAACACGTTTTTATATCGTCATCCCGTGGACGTCTTTACGAGATTATTATGCACCTTAAAGACATTGCATTCATAGGATTTTGGAACGCATTTCCTGACTCATCAGATGTGTTTATGTCCTATAAATATAGCCATTCTTAATTTTTCATTACTTCGCTGGCTATGATATAGGATTTGACTAAGTTTTCCTTTCCTTACAATATTATTAATGATTAACGAATCTTAACATTTAATTTATTTATGTATGTCCCACTGGGGTCACTTTTATAACACGTTATGTTAGTCTACATTTATGATAACTACGGGATTGATACAAAATTGTAATGAAAAACATCACAATTTCGAGTTACTTACTTTTTCACTTATTTTTTGATTAATACTAAATATTTTCTATCGTTCATAAATCACTGCTGGACAAAAACAGCTTCGGTGTACCAGTACTATTAGAATTTTACATTCACAAAGTAATTTTACGTGCGTAGTTGTAAAACGTAGGTCAGTTACTCGATGTCGTACCATCCCAAATATAAAACAAGTTTTTGGTGTTGACAGATATTAAATACATCGAATCAAAAAAAAAAGTATAAAGTGACTTCGTATGCTGCACCTGAATCCGCAATCGTTAAGGTTATCATCATTTAAGGAATATTTTTTTATTATCAAAAAGTGACTTTTAATTATTGAATTGTCCTAAGCTGTTTGGTCTACGTGATGTGTTATGGTAATATTTTCCTTTAGTAAATATGATGAGAATTCCAGGGCTTTTCTATCAAAAAATTCTAGATTAAATTATTTAAAGTGACATCTGAATCGGGCAGATTCCGATAGCACTTCGAATATCATTGTCACAAACTTGAAACTATTCTACGTAGCATTTAAAAATTTAAAACCTCAAAAATTATTTTATTGAGAATCGGTATGTTAGGTAACATTACGTGCTATGCCATAATCCCATCTTTGCAACATTAAGCTATTGCATTTCGTAAATATTGCCATAAAAGTAATCTTTTATAAACACTTTCTTATTTTCCCAGACCTTTAATATAGTAGTCATGACGATAAATTTTAACCTAATATTCCTTATGGATATAATTGACCAAACGTGGCGTTATAGCTTCCTATTTTTGAGTTTTTTTCTTCTGTTAAAGTAGTTGGTATGTTATGCTTACCAATTTACAGAAATACGCTCACAATAATGAATGAACTTCATACCCAATATAACACAACAATCTCATCCTGTGCCCTATTAAGATAATGTCACGTCATCGGCTTGTTATCTTTTTATTAGTTGCTCTTGATGCGGTAATGTGCTTAGTGTGTCTTTACCTAGGTAATGTTTATAAGGTAATTGAAATTGTACCTACTTACATTATAGATCGATTACATCTTAAGGCCTACGCAGACCGGGACGGCATGGCAAGGGATTTTAATTTTTACTAATGGACATTCAACCGTACTGTTACAGAAATACGACATTAATTGCTATGCTTTAAAATGATGCCGCGGCATTTGAAAGGGATTTTATCGCACGGCATTTTAAAGCATAGCAATTTATATCGTAATTCTGTAACAGTACGGTTGAATATCCATTAGTAAAAATTAAAATCCCATGCCATGCCGTCCCGGTCTGCGTAGGCCTTTATATCTCGTCTCTCAGGAAGTCATAAGTACTGTTACTGTTCACTAAATTTTACTTAACCCTATTTTCGTTAAGCACATAATATAACAGAATACACTGCAATAGTAAATGTACCTACATATTATTAATAAAGAAATGTATTTTTTTGTTTGAGATCCAATAAATAAATAGTAAATCTTGCTGTTTGGATCAATGCGATCAATCCATTTGCCGCGAGAAATTGCCAACATAATATATTAAACAGACATAAAGATCATCTACTCAGAACAATAACGTGCGGATTGTGACGAGCCACGTCATTGCAGAATTTAATTGGTATATGAATTACGTAGTAGTTAATGTTCATTTTCTACGAAAAGTATTACTTCGAGGTTGCAATAATGGTTCTTGATTTAGCGAAGGAAGAGCCTTCGATAGTTCATGCAAATATGTCCGCTATTTGTTATTGTCTTTCTTTCATTCCAAGATATATTCTTTAAATTTTACACCAGAATACAATATTTAATATAGACAGGAACATCCAGTGCACAATAAAAAGCTTTGCGATAGGTAAAAAATGAATATGCAGGTGCCAACAAAATATCCCACAATACTCTATCTATAGTATACTTAATGCTCGATAGTTCGTCATGTAGATCATACATGACAAACTATCGAGCGTTAGTAAGACTACATACGCGACTAGCAGTACTGTATTTTTTTCATTACAGAACCGTGTATCCTCATTGGAATATAATATTTATGAAATTTTTATCCTTATTGTTATCGTTACTAAAAATAACTGTAGTAGAATATCTAAGGGTTTGCGACTGCTAAGCACATGCTAGCTTAAAAGCATAATGAAAATGAATCTTAGAATCATAAAGACTAATGTTTTGCTCCCAGCTATCCATCTCCAAGCTTTTTTACTAAACGTCTTTCTTCTTTTTTTTAAGGTAATCAAATCATCAATGCTGAATTTTTTGAAGGTACACAAATACATCGTAAACTTGCTTCTGACTAAATCTAGTATCTGGCCACGTTTTCTTCTTTTGAAAATATTTGTCATTATCTTAACAGCTTACAGGCTTTTACCCATTACTACACAGAAATAATAGAAACATCACTTACAGCTTCTCATGCTTTCATCTATCACTGCACCAACTAAGATAATAAGATCAGCGGCATGCAAAGTTATTTTCGCACTTATTATTTTTTATAAATTAGACATAGTGTTTACCAAAGATGTTAAAATGTGTAAATTAAAACACCTAACATTAAAATACCTAAGTTCAAAATACAAATAATTATAATACCATAAATTCTAATACCTCACTACAAAATACCTCAGTTCAAAATACATAAAATTCAAATACCTAATGGAAAACAACGATGGTCACGTGTACTTAACCAGCTGCTATCCTAAGGCTCCTATTCCTGGGTGGTTTAAAAGAAAATTACGAAGGCGAGAGCTAAGCGGAGCGGAGCCTTCTAACTTTCCTGTCCGAGTCGGGGTACTCTGAGTCGGGATCTATTATTTTAAGCTAATACATAGCAAGTGAAATTTTTTAGACATTAGGTATTTTGAATTAAGGTATTTCTTAGGTAGGTGTTAAGGTATTTTGACCGGATTTTATTTTAATGTTAGGTATTTTAATTTTTGGTATTTAGATGTGCTGCCGTTGGAACAACATCCCGAATAAGTATGTGCGTACATCAATGTCTTAGAGGCCGATTAAAGTGTTTGTATTGCTTTTATCATTCACAATCGTTTCAAAATGGGTCTCAAAGTATCTGATAGCACCATTTACTTTGCATTAATACGTTTTTTACTACGATGAAAAATAGTTTAAACAGTTTATTAGGACACTGTCAGTATTTCCGGTGAGTTTTTAATATAAAGTTGTATGTATTATGTTTTCTTCTAATGAAAGTTAGGTATATCTATGTCGCGTTTGCTGTAGCGTGGCTCCTGTCACAAGTATATAAACCAACTCGTTACATAAATGTCATGATAAGCATAAACTACGATGACTGCACTGAATATAAACAAGTATTTGTTTTACGTTTCTTGAGATGGGATTAAGGACTTTGTTGACCATTATGCATTGATCCGAAAATATACATTTGGACCGTTTATACATGATACTGATTCACTTAGTCTAATTTGTGTAGATCAACTTGTTTTTCTTGTAAATATATCACAGACATTCGGTGACAAGACGTCCGTGAATACATTACGACAGAAATGGGGTCCATGAATACATAAGTATATTTGTGTAGCAAAATAGGTAGACACAACGGTAAGGGGAGGGGTATTAATTATACATGTGTGATATGTTTGGAAAGAAAGCGTCATTGACCCTCGTGAAGAGAGAACAGGCATCGCGGTTTCTGCGTACTTTCAACAGTCCCGCGCATGCCTGTACCTAAGGTCGCCCCCGCCGCCTTCCTATGGAAATGATTTCAATTAATAGTATCGCATTCGTTATTTTTAATGTTCTCTCGAGTATTGTGACAAAGATTGTTGTCTTAGCCTCTGTTACCCAGTACATCCCTGAGTATGGAGACATTGCGACCGCATCTTACCGGCCGCCGCTGTTGTCACTGCGGTGTTTCGCGGGCGGGCAGATTTATTTGGACGTACCCCCTTTAGGGGGGCGCGGGGCCGGGCGTGCCACCCACCGCGCCACCTCCACACATTTGACTGGATCAATAAGTAAGCAAAGGATGCCCGAGCAGAAAAACCATACACCCAACCACCCCAAGGGGGCACACGTAACCGACACCCCCCCACTAGCAGGGGGGAGGGACTCCACAGATTGCCATTTTCTCTTTGCCTACGCTTTAATTAGTTGCGTAGTGACGCGTGTAGATCCATAATCCCATGTTATTAAATTGCCAAACAACTTCTGTCCACTCTATCAAACGCGAATGACCCATTGCACCCTTTGACTACACATAACATGTAATATTATGCTACCGACTACTGAAATCATAAACGACGATAAAAAGCTCGTAAAGGGAGCAGCACTAAACCGTAGCCTACAACGCTGGGACACATAACATCCCATATTAAAGAAAATCATCTAAACAGTATCCTAAGATGCAATACTTTTAAAATAACATCTTGAAAGCAATAATGTACTGTACAATACATAATTCAAACAAAGTACTGCAACAAAGCTGACACTACTTTCTTTGTATGCATTGCATACCCAAGCTTGAAACGTTGCTTTATACATATTCATAAAAGAGACTTCCAAAACGAGACTTTTTCGGGACCGCACCTGTAAGTGTCACAGAGGGACTCAGTTAACCCACAAATAGTTTTTCACAGTCAACACATAAAATATGGATATGTTCTTGGTCAGGCACGTATCAACTTGTTTCTACAGACCAAACATACTATTATCAACATCAATATTTCCTTATATTCTTCACCTCTGCCCACATATTTTGCAAAAGGGGTGTTAAAAGTTCATGCATTTTTAAAATCTCGATGAAAACTTCAGACCTTGTCATTAATTTTTTAATATGTAAAATAGCTGATATTGACTTGTGGATGGATATTCTAAAATCTAAAGTTATATTGTCCTCTGCAATTTTTACATTACTGCTAATGTTATTTTTACCCGACTGCGCCACAAAGGAGAGTAATGTTCCTTGTGGCACAAAGACCCCTTTAGGTTGATTTCGCGTAAAGTTGTAATCCCAATATTATGTCGATTTTGAAGTTTCTTGCTTCTACCGTCCTAATCTTGCGAGTGTTACTGAAAACATAATATTAGACAATACTAGCTGACCCGTGCCCACTTCGTTGGGCGGCGAAAAAAACGCGCCCGTTTTTCAAACATATTTCATTACTGCTCCACTCCTATTAGTCATAGCGTGATATTATATAGCCTATGACACTCCCCGATAAATAGACTATTCAACACAGAAAGAATTGTTTAAATCGGTTCAGTAGATCCAGAGATTCCCTACAAGCAACGTCACACGTCAACACACAAACTTTACCTCTTTATAATATTAGTATAGATTACAAGCATAGAAATCCTAAAAAAATCACATTCATGTAACCTTTCGTTTGTAAGTCGTTCTTGATGTATTGCCTTGAATATAATTATTATTTTAATTTTATTACTATCTCTAGACTTTTCTACTAGACTGCTATTTACCATTTGTTTATCGGATAACATTTGGAAGACGTTTTTCGGTGGCTTTGAAATTGTTAGCAAGAATAGTTACATTTGGTGCAGTGAATTTATTGATAAGTTTTGTCAACTTAGTAGAAATTAAAAACGGTTTATTTTTTTTATCATTACGGCCTCCTCAATTCGGTTATCCTGTTTTAGCAGTTCTTTCACAGTATAACGTTCTGTCGTTCCTTTTTAGGGACTGTACTCTGACGTATCATTTTTATTGATAACATTTATAGAACACCTTTATTTTGTGCACCACACAAAATCTTATCTTTGTTTTTTTCTAAGAATATATTATTAAAAAGTAGATCACATTGATATACTGTAGTTGTTAAGTGTTACTGTTATTCTGATGAAAATGACGATCATAACTGTTTAGTATTCGTGTGAGTTGCGTGTTGTCTGTCGTCATTCCGCATTCCATTTTGTTCTAGGAAAATTATGGTAAAATGCATAACTATGTCTCTTAATTGAACTTGCATCATCAGTTGCATAAACTAAGCCCTTATTTATTACAGACTATCACGGTTTTTTATAGTCGATTGCTTTATCGAAATTACTCATGGCTTGCTTTTAATTCCGATATAAAATTGTTTAATTTCTAATATTCTCCGTAACATCCTTTGTGAGCCTCTTAATTGGAATCATTAAATTACTTTCTAATTTAACCAATCACAGTAAAATTGCTATACGGCTATTAAAAATGTTTGGTGTTAAGCTGTGATTTTTATGGGTTCTCTCTCATCGGTCGTCTCGAGGTTCAGTTGGAGTGCGCCCCGGCTCCTTTCCTCACGATCGCAATCGAAATAATTATCATAAAGTAAATCCCCCGCAATTCGGCGGCCGCCGCCCCGGGGCCGGGGCGTCGTGGTAAATGGCGGGCCCTCCGTCGCGATGCTCTAGTGATGTCTATCTCTGTCGACAAATCTTATCTGTCGATAGATCAACTTGAATCTTTTTGTATAGTTACACGGGACCTCGCAATTTTGTGCCGTTTTAAGTTTTATCATAAAAAAACCGACGGATGAAGGAGGCACAGGACCAGACAAGGTGTCAATATTTGGAGAAAGCCTATGTCCAGCAGCGGACGTCAATTGGCTGAATAAATTTGAAATTTTTATTTACTAAATGATTTTCACTTGAAACACAAATTATTAATTCATCGTAATATACATAAGCATCTGAATACCTTACATATTAAAAAACATTTTTAGAAGGATAGATAGTGTTGATATTTTAAAAAAATTAATGAGTAAGAATTTGATAGATTTTTGCGCGAGATCAACAACACTACTGACTCGTTTTTTTATTATGTGTAGCAATAACATACTCCATATTAAAATATATATTATTATTAACTTCATTTTAGACAAATGTTTAAACCATCTGTAAAAGTACTTTAACCCAGATACTCCTGAAACTATTAAGGGTCATCGCAAAATCAACAAAGTTATCTATAATTATGTTTTGGTTTAATCAAATAGTATATTATTATCCCGATTTAAGTAAATATATCGATGTACCAATGATCAATGTACCACCGCACTAATCCTTAGCTCTTGGTTGTGGAGAGCAAAACAATCGCGTTTCCACTTTTTGCCTCACACCGCCACTCATCTCGTATTGGCGACAGAATTAAATTCGCCAGCTTGTTTTACTGTGACTCCCTTTGTGCTATTTTCTTAATTTATATTATTACTATTCATAATGAGTTTAAATTGAAGAATAATAATAGAACACGTATGTGCGTATCTCTTTCTAAATGATGCTTACATTTATCCCGTATACTCCACAATGTACTAACATCTGTCGGATAATGTACACCCCATTAATAATTCTAAAATCTCTACACCAAAGCTTTTATTATTACTTGCGTGTGATTAGCAACGTGTCTGGCGTGGTAATAATAAGTAGCCGATACAATCCCACCCCGTATCACCTCGCCCCTCTACATTAGACGCAAACACGAGTCTTACATCGATACAACAAAAACTCTATATATATATTATTATATTGGCCTAATTTATTTGACTTCATAAGAACGTCTAAACAGTTAGTTTACTAAAGCTAGAAGGTTTGTTGTATTCGATTGGTATTTTTGAAATCTTAGCACGTGACGCGTCGCAAAACCGGGTGACTTTGGGCCGTAGGGGTCGCTCTTTTGTCTGCCCGCGGGGCCGGCTGTCCCTTGTGTTTACCTTTCGACAACGCCCCGATTCACTTTAAAATGTTATAGTATTGCAACTTAACTAGGCATTCCTTTGTTTGATTGACTTTTAATTGTAAACAGTCCAAAAATAAAAACAAATTGTCCAATATTAGGACACGTATTTGAAATAGAATATCGAGATCAAGAATTTGTCTTCTCGTTTACGATTATGTAAAACGTAATGACTTGCTCGTTTAAACGCAGGATCATGGTTCATTTTGAACGTGTATTTAAGTACAGTAGTTAATACCTTTCTTGAGTAACAAAAAGGAAATAAAAATGTGGTTTTATCGCCATTTAAAAGACAGGTGTAAAGATGTTCTTTTAGACATTCGATTCTTTTCGAGATGGCCATTGAAATTATTCTCGAAGAATAACAATAAATACCATGACATTTTGTTGTTGTATATTTTATTAATTTTAATAAAATACTGTAACTGACATGTTCTGTGAGAAGCATACAACGAATGTCGTAATAGTAAATTGAAAAACGAAGTGAGCACAATTTAAACGCATCTGCCGACTATGGATATCGAGTGGCTACTGCGGACTGATAAACTAAGACCATTTTTTTTAAGTTTACAATAATCTGCTGTGGATAAAGCAGAGACTTATACATAGCAAAAAAATGATACAACCACTCAGGCATAATAAACACTTTCTTATAAAAATGTAGAGCTTGATGTGCTTTACATACATGCTTTACAACCCATTGATAATAGTCATAAGCATCAAACGTGACGTTAGATGATTGCTGAAATGTTAATTTTTATAGATTATAACATATAGTGTGTGGTCCCCTCACTCGAATGCTCAAACTAAGTACACACCGGTCCGCACAAGGCAACCATGTTTCCGTTCTTACGCAAATCAGACTAGCGCGCCGCTCGAGTGCTCTCGTCTCTCGTCTATGGGTCGCGTCGCGTGCCTTGTCTAGAGAGTGATTCATCAGATGTATACACAAGTTGATTTTACTGTAATGATGTAGTAAGATATATCTTAAGAAATTGTTGATTATTTTTTATGTAATTCCTATATTACTGACTAGCAATTTTATCATAGGGACGATCAGTTCAGAATTATCACTTGTTTTTTTTTTTGATGAGGGACCAAGAATACCTGATGAAATGAAAGTATATTATTGGAGACGATACGGCAAGCGCTATCTAGCTAAAGATCGAGTCAAGCTTTTTATGTCGGTACTTGTTATGTTAACATTACCCTCTATCGCATTTGGAATTTGTTTTTTTGAGTATTATGACATCTTTACGTTTAACAACAATGTTTATAGAAAAATGTTCATTAGCGATATTAATTCTCTAGATTGAGTAAAGTACCTACTACTTAGATTTACGTTACCGTCGATAATACCGACATACTATGTATGCTATTATGCCCAAGTTAGGAGGGAGGGTAATTGTTTTTTATTATATTATTACATTTTGAATGAGTACCTCTCAATTTGAATTAATATAATCTCATCTTAAAAAAAAAATCTTGACCTAACCGCTGTTTTACCACACCGTAGTCTAATTTACAACTTAGTAGACAATCAAAATAAAAGTTATAGTGTTGAACATCCATACTGTGCGCGGTTAATAATAAGTTTTGTTTTCAGTGTTGTTGTATGCTACGCTAGTAGTCTTGATTCGAGCGTCGTGGCTTCCAATCAATTCTAACTTTAAAATTATAATGTTCCAGCGGCGATGGAGGAGGAATCTAGCGACCTGCCTGGCACAGATGGCCTGGCACCCAAGCAACGGCACCAAGCGAAACACCGCGAGTTGTTCCTGTCAAGGCACGTGGAAACACTACCGGCGACGCACATTCGCGGCAAGTGCACAGTCACGTTACTCAACGAGACAGAGTCGCTGCTCAGCTATCTCAATAAGGATGTGAGTATGTACCGCACGACGGAAAACCACAACACACATTTATTATATTAATTCGGTTTAAGGCTTTTGTTTGTACGCAATGGGTATAATTGTTAGAAGTGATTTTCATGATATTTTGTTTTGTAGCGATTGTACTTTCTTTAATTATGCGTAGGTCTTCGTATGTAATAGTTTCTGTTTTTTTTTGTACAACATACTAATTTATTTAATAATCAATTGCTTACATCGCGTCCTAAAAAAGTTGCCTTAAATATCTTATTGAATACACTCGTTTTGAATAGAAAGGTAAAATGTTAATAAAATAAACTGATAAAATTACGCGGCTTTTTCGTATTCAGAATGCTATATTTAGCTTAATTGGAACACTTCTGAGAATATATAAATTCAGATACATATCCGTACCTACTACAAAATTATGTCTAGGAATATCTAAACTAAATAATGTCTTGATGATACATATTGGCTAAGTTAGAAGTTATTTAAATAAGTTTAGTTCAGTACAAGTTTAATCGACTTTACAATACTTATAATTAATACATATTTATTTTAATACCATTGCAATGACCGTCTTATTTATTGCCAAGTATTTTATGGGCTGCATCAAGCAGCGTATTTTCATTCGCGTTTATGATTGTGGACATTACATTATTTACATTTACAAAACACAGTCTCTTCTTGATTAATTATTTTATGAATGAGACTATTATGATTGTGTCATCGTCATAACAGCCTATTAATCGAGCATCCTCCACAAGCAGGGAAAATTTTACCGCACTATGAACTGAATTTGAAGACAATAAAAGAAAAGTCAAATAAAAACGCCTAACATTTATCTATTTAAATTATCACCTTTCAATATATACAGAACACTTGTACATGGAATAATTAAACTAATTTAGTAGTTTAAACTAAGTCCTCCGTAATCGTGGAATTGGCGTGAGAACATTAGCAGCTGACAAAAGCGTTTTACAACATTATCTTTATTTCCTTATGACAATGTAGACCTTATTAAATAATTTTCTTTACATAATAATAACAGGGTAATTTTCTTTTGATATGTTATTGTTCAATTTTAAATTGTTGGCTAATTTGACGTGCAACTCATTTATTTAATCGTATTGTAAGTTTAAAATGTATTTTATACATAATATAATGTACTTTTTAGTTCTTCTGTGTCTGAGTCTTGATTTGTTTAGAAGACCAAATTTAAAATTATGTTTCAACTAATAATAGTTTACAAAACAGTTTTAATAATCAAACAGGCATTTTGATCATTATAAAATGTTAGTCATGTTCTCATTTAAACATTATATTTAACATAAAACGTTTTTAGTAAATGGGTGTGTACTTCTTACGCGATGTTTTCGTTTTCCTATGGCTCATTAAACACGTACCCCCTTACTCATAAACGCCTCCTAAATTTAATCACTGTTTAGCGAGATTTTTATTACGAAAACCAACCTTATAGCAAACAATGTAAGAGTCTATGCTAATTAATCAATTGATTAAAATTTAAGAGGCATTTATGAGTAAGGGGGTTAGCTAGTATACACTTATACAATGCTTAGTAAGTATTAAAAGCCTTGTTCTAGCCGTCTGAGCACGACTGTTTGTTCGTTTACATCCAACGCACTAAACGCGTCATTATAAAGGAAGTCTAAAATGTTTAATTGTGTGATATTATCCTGCTCTTTTAATATATTAAATAATGGTCTCTTTTGTATTATAGAATGGTCAGTGATCCTATGACAAGGTCAAGTCCACACAAACGCTAGCTATTTCAATTAGGAAATGTTATAAACGTTGTTTCCTATTTATGATCTACATTATGCGTACAATGTAATAATATAGTCTTAATGTAATTGGCAATTCGTTGAGGTTGTCGGATTTGAATTTTCGTTATGCATTATGTTTAACAAAAAAATAGCACAAAAGTACTAGCAAAAAATACTAAAATAATAAATTATCATAAAAAAATAATTTAGTTAATTATTACAGGCTCATAGTTTTACACCAAAAAATAATATAAACTCCTGAAAACCTAAGAACCCTACTGCCTAAAAGCAATTAAACGGTTTTTTTTAATTAAGTTGTAGAAGTATTACTGGCTGATATTTTAAACTTAACCATGAGTTTTTGACTTCATAAGAACTTCTTTTTTTAGAATATACTATTACTATATCTAAGTGAATATGTTACTAACTACAGAGTATTTTATTAAAAAGTTTTTATTCGAATAATACACAAAAAAATATTCATGAGAATTATTTGACAAAGCTCGTATTACTTTTTATCGCGTTATTGTTATAGTTTTAGCTAATTCACATAATATCATGTATATGTTTACATAAGTATACTACCTTGTTTTAAAATTTATATATTACTTATGCACACCATGTATAGCAAACATTATCTAAACAGTCTCGTATAATATTTGTTTCTCTATTGTTTCAGGATGCATTTTTTTATTGTTTAGTATTTGATCCTTCACAAAAGACTTTATTAGCAGATAAGGGAGAAATCAGAGTTGGAAGTAGATATCAGACTGAAGTAACTAATTTATTAAAAGAAGGTATGTATACACATAAAGTTAAAATACATAAATAGTTTTCTATTTAATTGGTTAAATCTGGTCAAAATAAAATATCTTTATTTACTTAGGTTACAAGTTAACTCCTAAGAAAATATAAAGAGAAAATATATCTGCCTAACTACGATCGCTTACACAGATGACTGTAGTAGAGCTCTTACAAGAATGTGGACAAGAAAAACAGGCCACTGTTTTCAAACGTAAAAATTTGAATTTGTTACTATCATACCAATAATATGAAATTATGTATCTCAAGAAGACAAACTATGTAAATGCCATGACCACCTTTTCAGGCATTCTAAGAACTAATACCACACTTTCTAGAAAACTTTCATTTTCGAAGAGATAAATCTCTTAACATACCCTTTCTTTGGTTTTCCCGCCCTTTTGATTAGACAGTGTGATGATATCATATTATACTCTTATACCGTCACCAGACTATGAGCTATTTATATTACACTACTATGTGTATATATTTAAATTATTATATTATGAAATGCTTTTTAACATCACTGGGATAGTTACAACAACTTAATATATAAATTAACCGGTTTATAATCACTAGTAAATATTCAGTTAATTTAAACTAATAGAGATAAATTGTTGATAAAATCGTGTGAAAATATTATACAAATACAATAATTATAATACACATTTGCTCTGCACGAGTAAATGCTCGTATTTTGTATATTTCTTTAATATATTCATATAATAGTAGTAACTGTCTGTTATTTCTTTAATACTTTATAACAATGACAAGGTTTTTGAACCCTAAACTAAGGCCATGGTTATTATTTCAATGAAAAAACCTAAAAGATGAAAACGTGTTGAATGAAATAATATATCAGTGTAGATTGTAAATTGTAATATCATTTACTAGTTGATTTAAATTTTAATAAAACCATAGGCAGCTAAAATTTTAAGTCATTTTTAATCAAATTAAATAGTAATGGTCCTCTAGTCAGTCTTTTCAAGTCATACTTCTCTTAGAATTTAAATTATCTTGAACAAATCATCTTGCTGGACTGTATTCGTGCTTTCCTTAAGGTTCAATAATGGTCATATTGCAGACTTATAAAAAAAGACAGGTTTTCACGTTGCAGACGTTTGTTAGGTAATGTTTTTCTATTGTTTATTGAATATTATACATTGTTAATATAAATGTTCTAGGCGAAGAAGACCCACGCAACACAGAAGAGTTAGAAACAGTGGTATGGACGCCGGAGCACGGGCTCACGGACAGACAGATCGACCAGTTCCTCGTCGTGTCTCGGTCTGTCGGCACGTTCGCGCGCGCTCTAGACTGCTCCTCCAGTGTTAAGCAACCTTCATTGCACATGTCTGCCGCCGCCGCAAGCCGTGACATTACACTTGTAAGTACATGCACCTTACTCATAAGTTATTAGGTTACTCTTTAAAACCTTTTGAACGCCACAGGCTCCTATAGCAGTCAAATTTAAAAGTACTTACGATGCCACTGAACGGCATGGCACGTATAAATTCCACTTATTTACTTATATTATTATGGTTGTTTATTTACAATGATATACAGTTCTAGCGTTTTTTGTCCTATTATTATTCCAATTCAATCATATTCAACTAATTTAATGTTTGGCGTAGAGAGCACAGAATTTAATCCGTGAGGTGGCGGTCAAAAGGTACAGTTTTTTTTACATTGATAGTACTATGTTAATATTGGTTCAATTTGCCATTGTGTGTAACACATATTTGTCTGTTTCCCCCAGTTCCACGCGATGGACACACTGCACAAATCCGGGTATAGCATAGAGGCCGCGCTGTCGTCACTAGTGCCGGCGTCGGGGCCCGTGTTGTGTCGCGACGAGATGGAGGAGTGGTCCGCCTCAGAGGCCAATCTCTTCGAAGAGGCGCTCGACAAATACGGCAAAGACTTCGCTGATATTCGGCAGGACTTTGTAAGTAAAACACTTTTAATTTTTTATTTAAATTATATCTATATAATGTTGGTTTATTTATGATTAAATTTGAATGGCATGGTATTCGTCATTATACGCCAGAATAAGGTGCTACGTCTTGAACTTTGATAGTTTATAAGAACCTTGGTTTAGAAATATGCACCTCGTTAGAGTGTCTGGTAACATGGTAGTTGATTTCAACGCAGGGGAGGAAACGTATTTTGAAGCGGCACATACATTTTAGGCCAACAAACTCAAAAATAGTTATGTCAAAGTGGGCTAGACTAGATAATTTTCCCGATATACAGAATATACATTAATTGTTATAATAATTTTGCCTGTACAGTTACCATGGAAAACGTTAAAGAACCTTGTGGAGTACTACTACATGTGGAAGACGACGGACCGCTACGTACAACAGAAGCGCGTGAAGGCGGTCGAGGCGGAGTCCAAGCTGAAACAAGTGTACATTCCCAACTAGTGAGTGTTTGTACCAACAAACTCAATACATTATTACTGTATTGTTGTTTTGCGACATTATTTTTGTTTAGTTTTTTGTTAAAAATAGTATTTCATTTCAAAAATGTATGAACTCATTAATATTTTAACATTATGTATGTTGAATGTAGGAAAAACAGATTGTTGTAATGCTGTACTTTTCTTCTAGAGATTTGTTTGTGAGGTTCCTAGGGTTATTTTGTTGCTTAGGTAAACCTACTTTTACTAGAAGTAAATATATTATTTCTGCAATTAACGTAGCAAAACTTACAATAAACTTATATTTATTCCTAGCTAAAAGACTAGTTTTTCTTACGTATCTTATTTATTGTTTTTTACAAATGCTTCTTATAAATATTTTTGATATATTGTACTACAATTACATATAACATTTTATATTATCAATTGCTCATGTTAATTACAGCAACAAGCCGAACCCAGCTCTGATAACAACAAACAGTTCTGGCGGTAAAACGCCAGCCGTACTAAACGGTGGTACCAACGGTACTGCCACCGTCACCGCCGGACAACTCTGTGCGTCGTGTCAAGGTAAATACGGTAAACTATAATTGTTTTTATCTATGAAAATAAACTAAGATTGAAGTTTGAGTATAGAGAGCCCATTAGGCCTGCTGAGATCCCTTAGGGTCCCTTTTTCCTCAAACGTCAAAAATCCGATTACGTTACGTATCCGATTAGTGTGCGTTGGAGTAAGGAGTTTCATACAAAGAATACTGAACGGCTCGGGTTGATACGGTGAGGTTCCGTTTACGTTACGTTATATGTGCTACGACGCTTACTATGTAGTTCCCAAACTAAGCAAAGCTTGTACTATGGGTACTAGACAACGGATAAACATACTTAAATACTTTTATTGTTCACGGGTATCAGTTGACTTACTATCAATCTCAGAAGCTGCCATATCTCCTAAGCAATCAATGATAATACTGATATAGCAGCCCGCAATACTATTGTAGGGACACAACATTGTAATTTGAGCGACTGCTGACAAATCACTCTTACAGTCGCGCGATTGTATTAGCGTCGCCCAGCAGTAGTCTCCCCGCTATCATGTAGTTAGGTCGTTATTTTTATATATAGTGTTATTTGTATTTAAGTATTATCTGTATTTAAGTATTATCTGGTACCAGTAAAGTAAATATAGTATTCAAAGCATTTTTAATTAAGAACCCTACAACAACTCATCTTCATACCCCACACTATGTTGCCAAATCTGTGTTCAACCATGTAAGTTTCTTACATCAGGGTCATCTATAGTAATTGTGTAAAACTGGGTTGTCTTATTCTTTACTGGGCAGACGAATTGGTATAGGGTTTGTTTAGAGATTTCTTGCTCTAAATTGTAAACTTTTTGAGTATTTTTACTACACCCAAATGACATTTTGTTTAATACCGTTACCACAATGCTATGGTGATATAATTATGTATTTACTATTTATATTCTTGATTTAATATAACATTTTTTTATGTTGTTTCAGTGACAAATTCAAACCAGTGGTATACATGGGGTCCACAGCATTTACAATACAGACTTTGTGGTACATGTTGGCAGTACTGGAAAAAATATGGAGGTCTTAAGGTGAGATAAATTAATCAATTAATTAACAATATACAATATGTATGACGCGGAAAACTGATAGCCGTTGGGGCAGAAAAGTTCTGGAATGGCGACCGCGCACCGGAAGGCGGAGGGTGGGGAGACCCCTCACACGGTGGAAGGGCGGGAAGCCGATGGATGAGGAAGGCACAAGACCGCGCATAGTGGAAACTTTTGGAGGAGGCCTATGTCCAGCAGTGGACGTCCATAGGCTGATATGGTGTACAATATGTAGGTTTGAGTGTTGATAAAGCGAAGCCAATTAGTCTTAGTCCATGTCGTTACGTAGTTTCTGCCTACCTCTAAAGGAACAAGGCAAAAGTTTATATGTACAATAATTTAAAAAGGACGCAGCCATGTTAATAGAAAACCCGTTCGTGGTTGTTTTCCCTCTGCATTCAAGAAAGCTTTAATTGTTCCTGTACATAAGGGCGGGGCTAGAGACTGTGTCAATAATTACAGGCCAATATCTATCCTGCCTTGTATGTCTAAGATCCTAGAGAAAATAATAAACAATCGTCTTGTGGCTTATCTAGAGAATAACAAAATATTGTCTCCCTCACAGTATGGTTTTCGTCCAGGGATTTCCACTGGCGATGCGGTCCATGCTCTAACTGACTTCGTGTTTAGGAAACTTGACCAAGGAATGAAGTGCATAACAATATACCTAGATTTGGCCAAAGCATTTGACACAGTCTCTATCCCAGCGCTTGTTGGCAAATTGGAGCGTATGGGTGTGAGAGGGAAACAACTGGATCTTTTTAGTGATTACCTGAGTAACAGGACTCAGCGTACAAAGATCGGTGATAGTGTGAGTGATGACTTATTCGTTGATTACGGCGTTCCGCAGGGTAGTGTCTTAGGCCCTACCCTGTTTTTAATTTATATCAATGACCTCTGTAACCTACAATTGACAAATGGCTTAATTGGCACTTTCGCGGACGATACTGCTTTGACTTTTGTTGCTTCGACGTGGGAAGAAGTATTTGCTCATGCGCAGAATGGCTTGGATGTTGTCATGAACTGGTTGAGGGAAAACGTCTTGACATTGAACGCAGATAAGACAAAATTTATGACTTTTACAAAGCAACGCAACTCAGATATGCATCTTGGCTCTATTGTGGCGCACCAATGTTCTCAGTCCTCTAATATTCAATGTGGCTGCCCAGCATTAAAGAGTGTTAATAGCTTTAAATATCTAGGTGTTCTTATTGACCGTAACCTGAGCTTTAACAGTCACGTTGATGTACTTGCTACACGTCTACGAAAGCTCATGTATGTGTTCAGAGGTCTTCGATGCGTAGCTGATGGTGCCACCTTGAAAACCGTGTATACTGCCCTTTGTCAATCGGTGCTAATATACTGCATTACAGTGTGGGGCGGAACCTACAAAACATCACTTCTTAGGTTGGAGAGAGCACAGAGAGCAGTATTAAAAACGTCACTAGGTCTTCCCTTTCGCTTCCCGACATCAGAGCTGTATAAAAAATGTTCAGTGTTAACTGTTCGCCAGCTTTTTATTCTATGCGCGGTTCTCAAGAGGCACTCATCGCTCTCTTACGATCCTAGTTTAATGTCAAAACGCCGAAAACATTATGTATGCCACAGCATAATGTCATTTTCACCTTTCTCCCATAGATCATTTGACTTTCTGAGCGGTTTCCTATACAATAAATTAAATAAAATATTAATCATTTATCCTAAAAATAAAATAAACACAAAAACAGCTTTGTATAGCTTTTTGCTTACCCTCAACTATGATGACACAGAATCCCTTTTAAGAATGGCAATATAGTACTGTAAAGCAGCAGACATTTCACAACCAGCACTGACACATATACACACACACACACACACACACACCAACACGCATACACATAACACCAACACAAACACACATGACAGGCACATATATTTAGACTAATTACTGTATTTTAATAAAGCTTGTTTAAAATATTATATACAATTTAAAAAGTACTCCTGCACTTGTACAAATTTGCACACAACCAGTATTCAACTGTTTCCGTGGATGGAGGTCTGGTTATCCATAATACAGGTCTAAACCTAGCTTGGAAACCAGGCTCCCACTACTTAATTATATTCGCAATGTACCTAAACTTTGTAAACTGTTTTTGTTTTGGGAGTCAATAAATAAATTGTTATTGTTATATTGTTATTGTTCGTACATAAGTCATCATCATCATAACAGCCCATTAATGTCCCACTGCAGAGACGGACCGCCTCCCTTGACGGAGGGATACTTGGCCTACTAATATCACGCTGGCCAGACGGATTGGTATATGGTTTAATTTCAAGTTTTCCTTTTTATTTCGTAAAGATAATATTCACGTCCCTTAGTCGGATTTTAGGACACCCATGGGATGAGATGGGGTGGTGACATATTGTATTCTTACTCCGTCACCACACGAAGAGTTACATAAGTGTTTAACAATAATTATTACTTACAGACCGCAGGGGTATTCGGCGAGACGGAGCCTGAAGTTCCAAAAGGGCCACGCGGTGAAGGTGAAGACACCGCACTGTCCGTATCTCATCGTCCGCATCGCTGTACTGTACTAAATTGTGCTAAGGTACGTTAACATTGTTTATATTCTCTTTTATTACTTGGTTAGACGTATTTATTAAGTTGCTACAAAAAAATATAATGTAACTGTACTCACATACGAAATAAAACTTATTTTTTTATCGTGGGAATCATTTTAGAGAGTGTCTACCAGCTTTTAAACTAAGCCGGCAGGTGTCGAGTCCCGAAAAGACAGTACCTAATATGCCAACTAATACCCATTGTGTTCCTCCCTCAGCCGTAAATAGTCTGGACTGGAAAAGGTATTACTCAAGCCGTCCAACAAATTAGAACTTTTTGTAACCCTGTTGACACTATTTTTAAAAGAAATGCTTGCCATTTCTTTTATCGTAATTTATGTTTAAGTATACTACAAAAACTGTAGTCTAAGCTACAACCAATTTTAAAGACATTTATTTCTTGTCATTTTATTAACATGAAATGTATACCACTGTATGATAACAATTACACTGATAAGTCATTATTTTTTAAGGTATACAGTTTTTAATAGGCAAATCAATTGCAAGCGACTTAAAATATTATACCTTTTCGTAAAGCAGATTATTGTTATAAGGACACCAAATGTTATTTTATATACCGGTGCAAAGCTTAACAATGGCGAAGAGACGAAACGACACGACGCGGCATATTTTTTCGCTTACATCTTTCGATATAGCAACTAATAGACTGAAAGTCTGCCGGAAACACTTTTAATGATCACAGCACACTACATTAACAAAAATTCATTATATTTTAACAATTTTATTGTGTCAATCTCTATTGAGTTTCGTTCCGAGTCGCGCATACGATTTTAAAATTTATATGTTTATGTTTTACATAATAAGGTTGAAGATGGAATATAAAACAAATATTTCATATAATTTAATTAAATATTAACGTCTAAATAATATTTTTATTTTTCTACCAGTTCGTTGATAGCTTTTATTTTTAATTTCTAAATTGAGTAACACGGAAAAGATCAAATGTCACTGTACCCATACTAGATAGTATGCAAAATAGAATATCAATTTTACGTACCACTTTGTCATGTAACAGTACCAGTGTTGGTAATTAGGAATTCACAACAAAACTGAACGTCAGATGTCAGCACCTCATTTATGAACATAAAATCAAGATAACATTCATTTCCATTGTCAAATAAGCCTTATAAAACATTTTATACATGAATAAAACCTAAAGGTTCAGTTAAAAATATCTAAAAGATCTAAAATAAAGTAAAATAAAAAAAACCTGAACTTACCTTCGATCATAAGAAACAGTCAAAACAAAGTAATTTGTAGGACATGTTCCCGCGTTTATAAAAAAAACGTTTTTTTTAATCGGCCCTGTTTATAATTCCAAAAGGATTTTACTTTTCATTTTTTAAATGGAAACCCAAATGAATTAATGGTAAGCTTATAATTTGAGTTTTTGTTGGGGGTGCTGATAATCTGGTGCAGTGCTAGCATTTGGGGTGTTGCCCCTATCTAAATATGTAAGCGCGAATTGACGCTCGGTTTGAGTCGAGTGGATTCGCGAGTCGTTCTGCAAAACATGACGCTTCGCGTCGCTTCGCGTCGCTTCGTCTCTGTGCCTGTCGAAGTTAAGCTTAGAAGTCTAAGAGAGTTGAGTTACAAGCTGGTATATTGGGGCAGGAGTTCAAGCTGCGCGCGCACCTGGCGCGGCACGTGGCGACGGCGCACGGAGCGGGCGAGGGCGCGCGCCCCGTCATGAAGACGCGCGCCGCCTTCTACCTGCGCGCCTCGCCCTTCACGCGCCTCGCGCGACGCCTCACGCGAGCGCTGCGTCGTCCCACGCACTACGCGCGCTCGCCCTTCTCGCCCATCAACCTGCAGCAGGTACCTACACACACTCTCACAGTACTATAGCAGTGCGTACATGAGGTACGCGTGTCCAGGAACGATCTATCCATTGCCTGCAACCACGCGTACACTCTTTAAGTTTGCTACCCTCTACGTTCGCGAAAACCTTGCGCTCCGCGCTCCTGCAACTACTCCAAACAGTGGGTAAGTCCGAGCTCCGTTGGAGCGTAGTGGATATCCAGCTTCAGGGAACGAGTGCTACGCTAGATGCCAGCATTTGTTTCACTTGTAACAAAATTATGTGATGTATATGCATGGCTATTTAATTTTATAAATAAGATACAATAATTCCAATCTTGATGCGATTAAATGCAACTGTCATAATGTTTGTCAAATAGATTAATTGCGGGAATGATTCAGTTGTCTGTTTTGTAAGGCGCTGTCTCCACGAGCGATAAAATCGCGGCGATATTATCGTCGTGCCACGTATTTCTATATACTCTGTATGAAGGTGTCTCCACACCGGCGATTTTTGTTCTGACTCGTCGCGATTCTATCGCTCGTGGAGACAGCGCCTAACAGTGATTGCGTTCAATATAAATTGCAGCACAGCAGGCACTGGTCTTTCACAAAGTTAACTTAATTGCAACATTTGTAAATTAGGATCAGTTAACTATTGTGGCAAGAAATAAATATTTTTATAACCGACACACCTAAAATATGAGGTTTTCATTTATTTGTATACATTTTTTAAAGTTTTTAACTTCTAGACCAGTTTACATTAAAAGATTTTGTTTGAGAGAGTATACGTTTTAAGGGTAACTTTGAAGATGATTTCATAGAAAGTTCTTGTATGTCGGTTTGGTTTTAATCATCATCTATATTAATTAGTATAGTATGTTTAGACTGTAACAAATGTTAATGTGTACAGGTGAAGCACGAGTGCAGCGTGGCGATGGCGACCCCGGGCGGCGCAGAGCCGCTGGCCCCAGGTCCGGCGCGCGCGCGCGGGCCGGTGGGCGCGGTGGCGGTGCGGCTGGCGGCGGCGCGCGGGGTGCCACACTCGCGCGCGCAGCACGACTGGCTGCTGCTCACGCCCAAGGACCGCATGCCCACGCCGCCGCACGTCGCCTTCCCCAAACCACCCAAGGCGCCAGGTACACACACACATACCATCTACTATATTATACAAAGCTTCACTATTCTTTAAAACCAACCTGAAGACCTTTAATTTGGTGAAGAAGACCTATTTCCTCAGCAAACGACCTTAAGTTAGTGTCATTTATAAACATCCTTGTCTTTTAGATATATGAGATATTGACAGGAGTAGAACTTTTCAAAAACAAAGAAATTTCTTTCGAGTTTCTCTCGCAATTGTTATACTTTAGAAACTTTATTCCCCTTTAACAGCACCAAGCAATGCAGTAAAAATTATAAAGACGAAAGCATTAAAATACTGTGTTGCATGACAAAAACGGAAATAATGATTTCTATCACATAATAAATGTATAATCATTTGTTTTAGATGGCAGTCTAATATACGAGCGTGTGTTGTCTCGCGCGGAAATAGAAGCGCGTCGCGCTGAGCAGGCGCCCACACAACCACTCAAACGTCGAGCCTACGACGAACTAAACGGACTTGACAGTCAGTATAATTGTTTTTATAATAATATTTATTACTTGTCATACTGTATGTATGTACGGGTAACAAACTTGGCACTGTACTCACCACAGAACTTTAATTCTAACGCTTCAAGATTAATATTGAGTGCTGGCTTTTTTGGTAGTATGATCATTAAACAAAGTATAAGTGAGCTTTTTCATTACCAATTATTATCAAAAGAGATGGGGGTTCCACCCTGAGTGGCAGAAAAGTTTGAAACTCACATTGGGAGCGTCGCCCATGGAACTCGCACGCCTAATATAAAGAAGGCTGTCCAGTCTATTAAAATCAGTTTTCGAGGCACTTCAAAGACATTTTACATAATTTGTTTTAGAATAACCATGATAACTGACATGTGATTATTTGCTCTTTTTTTAATAATGTGTTGGCCAAGTTATTAAAATAGCTAATCGTTGTACAGGAGGAGGTTCGGCGCCCCCCGCCGGGCCGCCCGCCAAGCGTCCCAACAAGCACCCGGCGCCCATGCAGCGACCGTCGCGCGAGCAGTACGCCGCCATGATGGCGCGCGCGCAGGCCACCGGCCAGCCGCTACCCGCACATGTCTTCACACACGTCAGTACACCTGCACTACTAGCATTATATATGTCGCAGGGAAATGAGGAAACCAGGGATTTCACGAAATCACTAGGGATATCACGAAATCCCGGTAAATGACGAAAATGCCTTGCATTATGGTCATAGTTCTAACCTCACCTAACCTATAAAAGAATCCTTATGTTTTTTAATCTACAAACAAAAATATAAGCATTTCTTTTCTAGTACAAACGGGATTTCGTCATATCCCTAGTGATTTCGTGAAATCCCTGATTTCCTCATTTCCCTGCGACATATATACACCACAACCTGACCCTATCGAACCTGACCTGAAATGACCCAATATCATACGATGTTGAAAATAAATGAGCCGGAAGTTTGATCTACAACATTATGGTTTCATAGACGTTTTTGTAGTTTTAATTATAAGAATTTTGTGCAGGTAAACGGAAAGCCGACAAACATAAGCGGGCGCGGTGGACGGCGTCACGTCATCTCTTGGATGGACGCGCCCGACGACTTGTACTTCAGGGCGAACGAGACCGCCAAGTGAGTGAGCGTAAAGACAAATCTAATTGTAATATTTTATTTGTGTCATTTACCATACTAGCAGGAATAGTTGTGTGTGAACATTCACCAAGAAACCAGTCAGAACTTTCTATCATAAACTAGAAAATATTGATGGCAACATAGTCGGGGAGCTAGCGCTATAGTTGGACAAGTCATTTTATCCCGGCTGCAAATTTTAATAATAAATTCCCTTCATTGATAATAGTTTTGATCGTCAGCTGTCATTGGAAGAAAATAATTATGCTTGATTATTTAATGTGTTAAATTGAAAATAATAATTTAAAACAGTTTTTCTTTGCTTTATTTTTCATGACTCTATCAGTCTGTCTTTTTTAACTCCATCCACCGCTTCAGCGACTGAGTTATGAGAGTTCCTTCAGAGTGAGTTGTGTGTAACTAGTCTGACATGTGGGTAACACGTGTGTTTGTACCCGCAGGGTGGTGCGACGCTCGCTGTCGTGCGGCGAGCTGCGGCGTGGCGCGCGCGCTCCGTGGCGCACGCTGCGTGGCGGGCCGGGCGCGCTGGGCGGGGGCGTCGTGGCGGGCGCGGGCGTGGGCAAGGCGGGCGCGGGCGCGCCGGGGCCGCCGCTGCAGCTCGTGATCCTGGACTGACAGCAGGCGCCGCGCCCGCCGGCCTACACCATGGAGGCGCTGCTCGGCTGAGCGCGCCCGCTGTATATTGTACATAGTGGCGCCAGTGTGTGCGTGTGCGTGCGCGTGCCGCGAGCGTGTGCGTGCCGTAAGCGTGCTCGCGCCGAGATTGTATTTTTGGTAACCGAATCGCCGAGGACGGATTCTGTAGATAATATTTTAAACTATATTGTTCTTATGTGGTTTGATCTGGCGTCGAGCAAATAATGTATTTGATACATAAAACGATATGTAAGTCTAATTCATTCGGAGATTCATTGTAGGATAATTTACAATTTTTTTCATAAATAAAGCACAAATTGAAATATTGGTTTGTTTTATTTTAGAATATTCATAAAAATGTGGTATGTTATGCTATGTATGCTATAACAATTAATATTCTCCTAAAACTCCTTTTCCTTGAAAGAAGATCTCGCAGCTCTAGAAAATCTGCGACTAAACTACACTTTGTCCAACTAATACTCGACAAGTGTACACTCAAAAAAGTAATAGAAATATAATATTCAAAATGAAATGTTAAATTAATTTCTAGGTAATTATAACTTTATTACCATGTATGTCAATATAAGAGCTCACAGACACTGTTTGTCAGTAGTAGGAAATTCTGAGTAGATAGTCAATGTTGTCCCAAGCAATTGTATCAAAAATCAGTAAATTAACAGTCAGTCTCATCCCACACCTCTATCGGAGAAGCTGACGATCGAAACTGTTATGTGTGTGCGAGGAAAACTTATATTGCAATTTACAGCCGGGATAAAATAACTTGTATAACTGTAGCGCTTTCTCCCTTACTATATATATGTCACAGCCAAAGTAATAAATATGAATATTATACATAATAACTAGCCGTTATGTATAATGGTTACTCAATTTAGATAAAGTGATAAATGCCGCACAATTAATCACATTAACTAGCCATTATAAATAATATCTTCAAAGACTCAGATAAAGTAATAAAACAAGTAGGTAAAGATTACTAAATTATATTTATATGATACGGAGTGGTTGTACCTACCCTATTTTATGACACCATATTCTGTGTCATAAAATAGGGTACTATAATTGTTTAAATATCCTATTTTTTCTTGCTATAAAGTAATATGTCCTAAAATAAAATATTAAGGCAAAAGTCAGAAACAGTTGGTTAGGTTAGGTTAGTATGGTGACTAAACGACGCACGAGCCGAGCGAGCGCAGCGAGCGTGCCGCGGCAGCGGCCGGCGAGTGCTAGAATATAGTAATACGCATAATAATTAAGGTTATAATTAGTTGGTTATACCGTATTTATTACTTTGACTAACTTTGATCACCTATTATAAATAATATCTAGATGATGTGATTAATTTATCACATTGTCTAGTCAATTTGGATATTATTTATAATGACCAGTCCTTATGTATAGTATCTATTTAATTACTTTGGCTGTAACATATACATCTAATTAAGTCTGTTAAGGGTTATTTGGTGTTTAGTAAAATTGAACTACCTTATTTAAAAAATGCCTGTGGTAAAGTTCCTACTATTTGTTGACTGAGTGATTAAGGTCACGAATCGTATCAATAATTTAGTTATACTTAACTCTACAAAATGTATAAAACTATGTTACTATTTTCTATGAGTTAAGAAGAACAACATTGCTGTAAATAAATATACTGGAATAATTTGTAAACTTTGTGTACCTTGTTACCTTTCAGTTTAGGTTTCTGTAATAGAAGTAACTATACTACGCCCGTTATCATCTGAGTACTCCAAAGAGATAGAAGATAAGACCTAATCTTAGCATTCCATGGATTCTCCGTGCGGGTGCCGATGCCGAGTCCATCGCATGATAGAGGACGGAACACTTGCATAACAGCGTCTGGGACTTACGACCCAGATGTAGGTTTAGGGAGGCCCCCTTACAACGCGTTAGCGGTCACCTTCACTGTCTGCTATGTTCGTCCTCTACCTATCCAAATTTGGTATGAACCTAACAATGCCGTTTTGGACATTCGTGATAGTAGAGAGCTTACTGAAGTTCTCGGCAGTCCTAGTTGTTTTAATAAGCTGTAGAGGGATTTAGCTGGAGTAAGTACCCCTCGCACCTATTTCCACGGCATATAAAGTAACCTTGTAGCCATTTCTGGTTATCTCATTTGTCAAGTCAATGTATTTGTTTGTCTCAATTGCGTCGTCTTTCGGGATGTTAGTTTCCCACGGTACCTACCGTGAGCTCAATAAGTACTACACGCTTATTCAAATGTGAGTAGAGGAATATGTCTAGTCTTAACGGCGACCCACAGATATCCTCCGGGATTGTATAGTGTGTTTCATACGTGTCAACCAGGCTTAAAGGTGGTCTTTTTAGTGGTGCCTTCCTTAACAAATTGGATGTTTTGTCTTTTATTTGTAGTCAGTCCTTTTTTAGCTCTAGCGATCGATAGACTCACTCCCTCGCGTATAATCCCTAGTACTCTGTCGTGACGTTGCGAGTAATGTAGTATTAGTATTAATGTGTTAGTGTAGTAACCCCTTTCCAAAAGCACTTTGCAGCCTACCAATAAGTGTCTAGCCGTACCAATTTCTTTGCCATATTCAGTTCATTTTATGTCCGTGGCTTTTCACCATCTTACAAGATTCCTTTGATCAGGAAGAGTCTATTGAAAGACGTTGAGGTAGAACTTAAGTAAGTATGGCGACCAGTCGTAAAGCAAAGTGCGCCACTTCAAGGCTAAAGGTGTACAGTAATCACCTAGAGTAACCCATTCATTTTGCATTTCTAGGTTCATTGCGTGCACTCTGTAGCTGTCGTTCTCATCTTGGATTATGAAAAAAAATTGTAATTTCTTTGTCTCAAAACCTGCTGTATTAGTTTGTGGCGCCTATCATGAACTTTTTGTGAAATTGTAACCGTGACTCGAGCGCAGATGAATTTTTATCAGTTGGGATGGATTTTACAATTTCGTCTTTAGATGTTAATAAGACTTGCATTTTAGTGACTCTTAGATGTTTATAGCCTTTTTGATCACAATGTCTACACTGTAAAATGACTTTAAAGGATTACGCATAAAATGCATATTGACTAAGTTGCAAAATGCCTCAAATCATATCGACTTAGTACTAATACACCTTTAAATGAAAATGACTTTGTACTAAAATGACTACGAAGTAACGCGACTTTAAAGGCAAACGTCTTAAGTGAAGATGACTTGAAATACAAAATACCTAAAATGCAAAACATCTCAATAGGTAGTTTTATGACCAGAACACGAAAATGCATCCCCTGTGGGGCACGAACTTCGGCCTGGACTGTCACTGACTAACAGGACGTAGGGAAGGCACGCCCTCTAGGAGCGAACGCGGTGCGTATTCCGGCCTCGGCGGCGAGGACGGAACCGCGGACGTGTTGTTGTGGCTTCGCGAGCCGTGTGATCATGATCACTACGTTGAGCGATCGTGATCCTATCATCCGGCTCTTCGAGAGCATGCCTAGGTCTACGAATTTTGGATAATCTAGATGGGATGTACCTGGACGCCTCAACCACTAGTTGGTTGGGGTGAGTGGCAACCGTTTCAAAGTAGTGACGGGAACAGAGTTCCATGTGTTGCTGGATAGATACCTATGGACCCTGTGTGGCCTAAGGTGGGCGAAAACTACGCACGCATACGTCATTGGTCTAATACAAGTAGTGTATAACCTAACCCTGTTTCGGATCGACATCTTAGACTCCTTCCGGAGGAGCATGTGCAGCCATCCCATCACAAACGACGCCCGCTTGCGAACCATGTTTATGTGGGGACGGAAGGAGAGTTTATCGTCGAGTATGAGACCAAGATATTTGGCTTCCCTCTCCCAAGGGATCAGGGAGCGTTCGGATCTTGACTATTGGTGTCTCTGCCGAGAGGGTCTTGTGGCTTTGTTTCTTGTGAAACATTACCGCTTGACTCTTTGCGGGATTGACTGTTATCCTCCATTTCTGGAACCAATTGCTAAGGGCGTTGGACGCAGATTGGAGTCACCTAAATATCGAGGGGGAGGGGTGGTGCCAGAGGCTTAAATAGCTGTGTCGTCTGCAAAAAGGGCTGTTTGAAAACGGAGTTTATCTACTATTTCATTTATTTGAAGAAACCTGTTACTCGTCTACTTTAGGAAATAAATTAGCAGTAATAATTAAAGTAATTATATTATAATTATATAATAGTAATTATAAAATTAATTCACAAATAAATATAATGATTATAGGCGATGTGGTCGCTAAGCGACAAAGCCTATAAAAAAAAATATAATGATTATTTGATTTATCGTTGTTTTGATTCTTAGTCCTAATGGCGTATTGTGTATTATCCTTTAAAGTCGTTTTCAATTTTGAGACATATGCTGCATAGGCAAGAAACAATACACATGTATTGCAAATTAGTCAAAACACTTTAGATAGGTATATTGATTTGAGGCATTTTGCTTCAAAGTCATTTTACAGTGTAGACATTGTGATCATAAAGGGTTTATAGAGTTTCGATGTTTTTTTTTGTTTCACCCTTAAGTTATTTGTGTCTCGATACCTACAAAGCGGAAAAGTCTACAGATTGAGCTAACCACAGAACAATTATACTCAATAACCCTAGCCACGGTTTCAATGTTTTCGTCACTTTAGCATCTAGTTTTTTCAAGAGTTTCAATGATGTCAAATAGTTGTCGTATATCCAGACTTTTTTTACGTTATTTATCGGTTGTTGGTCTACCTTTTCAATGTCGTTTATGAAACTATTGACGACATCATCTAGTACTGGAGAGCGACCTTTATCATTTGGCTTTCTACCAAGAAATTAAAAAGGCACGGTTTCCGATATTATTAAACGTTTTCACCGCCTATAGTGAGATCGGGGTCATATGAAGTATATCTCGTATCCCGCCTACCTAATCAGACAATAACATTTTCTAGGTTACACTCTTATTCCATCAGTCCACTCACAGAATTCATCAACCTTTCGCTTTAGTTCTTGGCACTGATTTGGATTTCGACTAAGTATTGCTAGGTCGTCAGCGAATGCTAGAATGGATTATGTATACTTGCCATTGGACTTAAACCTATATCCCCACCTTTTTTCATCTATTGTTATAGATGCTATTTATTAGAATATTGATTACTGTGTTAAATACTATAGGGGATAAACAGCAACCCTGGAACAGGCCCACGTTATAGTTAAGCAGCTTTGTATGTCCGTCCTTCGTTGCAATTACAGATTTAAGTTTGCTACAGTACTTAGCTATTATTTCTAAAACTGGCGGAAAGTTACCTATACCATTGCAGGGCAAATAACATAGCTCTTGCTGTACTGAGCCGAATGCGTTTTCTAAATCTATCCAACAAACTATAGTAAAGTTAACATCTCGCTGCAGACTCGGTCATAAATCATTCGAGTGTTTCGCTCTCTTTCCCACTCACGGGCCTTATGGGCAGGCCACGCCGACACGTAGTCCTGTGCATTACTGCAGTCGATGAGTGATATCGATAGTTTTATATATTTATACATGGGTGATAGAAATAAATACACATTTATTTTATTTTATTATCAAATTAACTACAAAGCATTTTAAATATATAAACAAAAGAACGTATATATAAAATAAAAATAGAAAATTCTTCGTCTGAGTCATCGTCATCATCATCCACATGAATGATGAACTCATCGCATAAATGTGCTTTTCTTAAATCTTCATCATGCAGCAATTCTGCATGTTCCACACATTTTATGTAATTAAGTTTTTATATAATTACCTTCTGTTTATAGAATTAACTATTGGATACTAATGTGTTCTTACGAAAAGTAAGTCTCGTAAAAACGCATTCGTACTCATTAGTTACCCTGCATACTTAATGCATGCAGTATGTTTACGTGATAACCTTAATGATTCTATTATCGATAACGGCCTTGCGCGCGCGCAACTAGCGCACATCCCTACTCCGATTATGATTTATGACCAAGTCTGCAGCGAGATTTTAACTTTACTATATAATAACAGTTTGTTGGCCTTTTATTTGCTCTCGCATCTTTTAGACTCTCTGCTAATAAAGAATTATGTTTCAGACATCTAGATATTCCGGGAATAGATCCCTTCTGGTGGGTTGGTCTGAGATAGTTGTTAGTTACCATGAAATCTGTCATTTTTATCTGTAGAATGGAAAAGAATATTTTTGAAATTGTGTTGGTAGGTAAGTGCTATCGGTCTTGTGTCTTTTGGGCTGGTTACTTCCTCTTTCTTTGGAATGAAAACAAAATTATCTTTTCCGAAGGCAGCTGGTATTTCCTTACTTGATCAGATCTTACTGTATATGCTTAGAAGATTATAGACTTAGATTTATGTAGGTACTGATGGGCACTTTTTATAGATAATGTAAGGTATGCCAACAGGACCTGGGGCTGACTTGTTTGTTTTCTTTTTGATTTGGTGTATTATTTCTTATAAGCTAGGTGGTTTGTAAATGCGGTGTCTTATTTCATTGTGATCTCCGCTAGAAGTCAATTTAACTTTGATGATCGATGGAGGAACCACCTTCATCATGCTAATTCTTACTGTACAGTAAACGGGAACGGTTTGTATTTAATCTAATTAGTTTAATTTTTTACTAAGAGTAACTATTTTTAGCAGATATTAATTTTTTAACTATGTTTTTTATTACTTGGCTGTTGAGTTGGTGTCACGTCAGTGTATAAAAGTGTTCTCTCATCCATTTTGAGGATTCCTTAAGAAATATAACCTAATCTTTCCATTTCCAAGTTTACGGAAACTAATAGAAAGAGGAACCATAGTAGACAGACATGACAATTCTTTACGTAAATCGTGCACTGCCTGCCTAACTTCGGCCCAGGAGTAACATTTTGAAGGAGGTCGGATATATTCTCCTGATGCAGCCCCATCTCCAGCCCCTCTCACCTCCATAATATCAGTTTCCATTAATATTTTACCTTACCGAAAATTAATTTTTTTCCTTTCGTAAATTTTTATTCATGATGTAACAAACAAAGGGATATATGAGCACTCTACTACGTAATTAGACTAGTAAAATGAATAGTTATATAGAGACCTCATTATAATATTGAAATTCAGTTGATTTGCCAAATGGTCGCTGACCGATGACGGATTCTACTATTGATAGTAAAGTCGAGAGATGGGTGGACTCTATTATTCCTATGAATTTCGGTGTCATAACCCTTCTGGCCATTTAGGACGGATTTAACTGAGGAAGCATCTTTAAAGTCGTCGCACACCGAACGTCAGTACAACACCGCACCATTTTAACTCGAACTATCGATTCGGAACACCAATGACTCAGCTATAAATAATAATCTATATAATTATTGTATTACTGGTCCTCCTGTCGTCGTCAACTTCACGATTAACTAGGCGGTCACCAGTGGACAATTTGGCGTCATTAGAAAGTTTAAAATTAAAATGTGGGGGACCTCAATAGGAGCGCACATATTAAGCTAGGCTGAATTTGAACTATGGCAGCGTAGCCTCTTTGCTTAAATGTAAAGTAGTTTTGCAGCCCGTTTTGTCTTTTGACTTCCCCAAGACAAGAGTGAACCAGAACGTCTGATGACTCTGTCTTATTGAAAATTACTGATCAATCATTTTGACATCCTTTTGCTTCGCTGTCGTAGAAAAAAAGGAATAAACACTTAATAAAACAATTAATTTAAAAAGTTATATTTATTCGAGTAATAACTACATCTTAATTATAAATGGATAATAACTATTTCTCGGTATGATAAATATGATTTTAGGGGGATTTAAGACACCTGCTTATTTTTGCGTCTCACTTATTTTGAAAGTACTATCACATAGTTCAAGTTTTGTGTTTATATCATCACGTAGAAAAATATTAATAGCATTTAAAAAAATTAGCAAGCAATGTTGTAGATATGGAGAGAAGACATTACATTTAAAAAAACTCAATATTCACAATATACTTAAATAAAAACTTGTTATCGACAACACTAATGAGATGGTTCACTAACACATCGTAAAGTGCAGCTGTTCAATATTATTATAAATGTATGTAACAGCATATAACTTGCGCCACAAAGTGAAAGTTCTCAGTAGTGTTGTCGCCTTTTCAAATGGCACTCAAATGTACTTGATTGTTCATCCGTTATTAGTGTTAACAGCGATAATTATGCAATTGATGCCATGTTATCACCTACTTTAATATTCAAAACACATTATAATAAAAGTATATATTATATTCTTTAAACTTTGCATTTATATTTATGAAAAAGTATACACGACAGTTATAAATTCGTATAAAACATACATTTGTCTTAAGAATTTATGCAAAATAGTTTATTGAGGTTATAATAGATATAGTTTCATAAACAATAATTAATAATAATAGTACTCCTCAAAATGGAAAAGTAAAATAATACGAAAGAAAATTCAAGTGTATGCAATCCACATTGTTTCAATAATCCAATGTTAAATATATAGGAGTGGAATGCGTAAACTCGAGTTTACAATTTTCAATAACAACACACAAATATAAAAACATCTTCCCCCCATTCTGACTACAACATTGTAATAAAGTTGTTCCCTATATTTACTCAAGAATTAAATTGAGCAGGATGTGTTATAGCTACGTTTACACTAGTTCAACATACGCGGAGGACAACACGATTGTTATAGGCCTTCGATTACTTATATAACTATTTTATACAGTTCCATTAATGATAATATTACATCAGAAGTCAGTCCCTTACCGTCATTTAACTGTTCTTATAATACATATACCCATACTTCAACTAAAATTGCAGTAAATCTAGCTCTATGTTTTAATCTCAAAGCCTGCGCGAGGCGAGGCGGGCCCCGCCCCCGCGATACATCCGCTACAAGACAGACTCCCCTATCAGCATAAACATAATAAAATACTCATTATAAAAATACTGTACAATTACAATAATTATTTGAAGGTAATAAACTCCTTACTGATAAGTCGTAAACGATTAATGCTCTGATATAATCTACGCCCCTCTCGTTCCATCAATAATACATCATTCACAAACTATATACAATGTATCTTAGTTTTATACATGTTACATAAACACACATCCAAATTTGTTCCCAAAACTGTAGTCTTTACCTCATTTTATTTTCTAAATTAAATAATGAGATCGAACATAAACATTATGGAATTTTGCAACTGAACAATGAAAAGTATTAAATATTTAGAAATATTATAAAAGTTATATGAATATAGCAGTACCTATGTGTTATGTCATGTTATACAATTTAGAGAAGTCCTAACTTCACAATAGTATTTTTCGTTCATATCATAATATCTTTTAATTGTTTCAAGGCACTGAATTTAACAATCGATAACTGTTTTTTTGTTTATTTAGATCATCTTATCCTAGATAATAGCCAATATTAAAATATTTAACTCACATTACAAATATTTAGTATGAAAATACACACATGAATCTGCATACATACATCTATACTAAAATATAATATTTCAATGTAATATAGGTACAATCGTTTGTAAATAGATCCCCGATCTAATAGATCAGTAGTAAAACCACAATCTATACAAAAATATTTGTGTAAGCTTGCAAAACATATTTGCTATAATAGTTACATTATAAAATTATCGCAACAGTGCGACCACGAACTCTACGTTAGGTGGGATCTTGTTTTTGGAATTTATTCGCGCCAATCATTTATAATGGAATGTTCTTATGATAATGTTATTGACGACATAACAAGTGTTCTGTTCGAACTTGTCTACTCTGTTTCCCAATTACTTATACTACAAGTTATTGCAGTTCAGCTATTTTAAGCGTCCTGATTTCACAGTTGCTTAGTGTGGTAATAAGTCTTAAAAATAATCGGAAAACTGTTTCTCTGATAAATAGTTATATATGACAATTTTATTAATCAAAAAAGACTTACCAAGACATAGGTCTTAGACCTAAGCACTGTGAAATCAGGTATTAGATCGCACACGCGTGATCTATTTGAGCGACTATTGCTAGTTTCGAGCAAACGTTGGTTGCTCATGTGTGTGACCGAATAATGAACAATGTTTGTTTGTGTGTTCAGTGTCACGTGTCAGAAGTTGCGCCAGCGCCGTCGTGCCGCTCAGTGCTTCGACAAGTTCAGCGGCAAATCTGAAAACAAATGTTAACATATTGTTAATCTACTATGTATATCCTTTGCCAAATAATTAGATTCTTAAGAATGCTTTACAGACTGGTGTATAACAATACTTCAGGAGTTTATTGATGATATCTGTTATGTAATATTGTATTTTTTTTTTTGCTGTCAACGTAAAGGAAAGCACGATGCGCTTAAGGAAACAACACAAAGTATATTCACACATATAAAAAAAATCATAATCATTAGTAATTAATGAGAGCCAGAGAGTAAAAAGATAACTAAATCTTCTTCAAAAGTTAACTAGTCAAATCTCCCTAACTATTTAATTGAAATTACTAACAACCTAACTAATTTAGTTGGATATTGGATGAACCTATATGTACAAGTTTAACCAATATCCATTAATCCCAACCAAAATCATTCCCCTGCTCTTATCCCAATTTTATTTGGGGTCGGCGCAGCATGTCCTCTTCTTCCATACTTTCCTATCGGACGTCAACTCAAAAGTAACTCTTTGCAGCCATATCGTCTTTAACACAATCCATCCATCGCTTTTTTGGTCGTCATCTTCCCCTATATCCATCCACATACATGTTCAATCCCAACCAACAATTAACATTTATTAGTCACCAAGAGATTTCGTTTATAAAAATATTAATTATTTTATAAAACCAGCAATATGTTATCAAACATTGAATATAAATTAATATTAATCATCTTTCAGAAAGGACAAGTGCGTAGGACTTGGAAGCAACTTGCTTGTATGATTTCTTTTAACGTCGACGAAGCAAAGTAACTTGGTAAGAATCCTAGTCCATAGCGTTCAGTAGTTTCTGCCTATCCCGATGGGAATAAAGCGTGACTTTATGTGAGCGAATCTATTGAAATCTATACTTAATGTAGTCTAGTCTAGTCTTATTATAAAGAGGTAAAGTTTGTGTGTTTGTGACGTTGTAGGGGGTAACCTCTGGATTTAATGAACCGATTTTTAAAATTCTTTCTGTGTTGAATAGTCCATTTATCGGGGAGTGTAATAGGGTATATAGTATTACGCTATGACTAGTAGGAGTGGAGCAGTAATGAAATATGTTTACAAAACGGACGCGTTTTTTTTTTTGCCGCCCAACGTAGTGCGCGGGTCAACTAGTCTATACTAATATTATAAAGAGGTAAAGTTTGTGTGTTTGTTTGTTTGTGTGATTGTGTGTTTGTGTGTTTGTGACGTTGTAGGGGGTAATCTCTGGATCTACTGAACCGATATTAAAAATTCTTTCTGTGTTGAATAGTCCATTTATCGGGGAGTGTCATAGGCTATATAGCATCACGCTATGACTAATAGAAGCGGAGCAGTAATGAAATATGTTTATAAAAGGGACGCTTAAAAACGTTTATTTTGCTTCTGCTGCTTAAACGTCTGGAGATATACTGAAATGGTGTATTAGAGAATTGTACCTTTAAAAGAGTTTTACAATTAAGTCAACGATAGCATATATCTATCTTCTAAGGTTGACTCACTACGACCTTTTTTATAATAATCAAATTTGATTTAAAGAAATGCATTGTTTGTAAAGGTATTTTGTGTATATGGTATCGACCCTTATCAAAATAAATACGTTAATCGTTATATTTATTTAATTTTAAACATAATTGACCTTTACAGCGATGAGATCCGATTATTAGTTTGAAAGATATCTCAGTTTTAAAATAATGTGCGACTAACGTAAAATATCTGTCTAACGCGATGTTAGTATAGATGAATTTTCTTAGTATCAACATTTTGGTTGGAGTAAGATTTTTATTTTAATTTTAAATACCTGTTATCATCATAACAGCCCATTAATGTCCCACTGCAGGGAAGGGCCTCCTCCCGTGACGGAGGGATACTTGGCCTACTAATACCACGTTGGCCAGACGGAGGTTTAATTTCAAGTTTTCCTTCTTTTTATTTCGTAAAGATAATATTCACGGATAGTCCCTTAGTCGGTTGTTACGACACCCATGGAATGAGAAGGGGTAGTGACATATTGTATTCTTACTCCGTCACCACACGGAGTTAAATACCTGTAAGTATGTACTATAAATGAATTCTACCTCAAAAAGATCGCTTGGTCAGACTAAATTCGAAGGGCGGAGGACCCTGTTCTGTGGCGTTTGTTGGGAGAGGCATTTTGTCCAGCAGTGGACTGCGATAGGCTAATTGGTTTATTGATTAATACCATGTATTCTTAATCCATCGTTACATGGATAATACTCTATACTAATTTATTATAAAGAGGTAAAGTTTGTGTGTTTGTAAGTTTGTGACGTTGTAGGGGGTAACACTGATCTCTGGATCTACAGAACCGATTTTTAAAATTCTTTTTGTGTTAAACAGGTCATTTATCGGAGAGTACCATAGGCTATAGGTATATTATCACGCTATGACTAATAAGAGAGGAGCAGTAATGAAATATGTTTTAAAAAGGGAAGTGTTTTTTTCGCCGCCCAACGAAGTGGGCACGGGTCAGCTAGTATACTATAAAACGCTCCTGATTTATGTGGCAACAAACTATATAATTGCGAATACATACTATAATCAACAATTGATACTGTATTTGTAGTAGTGTAGTAAACGGAAAGCTTATCTTTTCAATATGCGAATGTCACAGGTCAGGGTTTCGGATGTGTCTTTAATATTACGATTACATTCATATTTATTACTATTTCTTTTTATGGCTTAGTAGACAAATGACTTATTCGCAAAATGACCTGCAGTCGTTTTTGGGCCTATTCGTGAGATACCCTATTCGTAAAACACCCTTTTCGCGAAAAACCCTGTTCGCGAAAAACCCTGTTCGTAAAACACCCTTTTCGTAAAATGACCTGTTCATTAAATACCCTATTCGTAAAATACCCTATTCGCAAAATATCCTATTCCCGAACATCAATTATTATTTGAGGATGTAGGCATAATCCATAGTCTAAGTGCGTAAGGCGTAAATATTTAATTTTTGCAGTCGGGTAAAAATAGGTCATTTTAAGAATATGTCTTTGTAGGAATAAGTCATTTTGCGAATAAAGCCTTTATAAGAATAAGCCATTTCTCGAATAGGTCTTTTTAAGAATAAGTCATTTTGCGAATTAGTCTTTAAAAGAATAAGCCATTGGACGAATAGGTCCTCTTTTTAGGGGTAAGGCGTTTTGCGAATAAGTCCTTTGTCTACTAAGCCCTTTTTATAATGACGGGTGCACACAGCGATACAAGTTACAAGTATTTGGAGACAGCCTAAGTCCAGTAGTAGACATACTTTATGATGAAATTCATCATGTTTTGCTATGTTTCAATAGTCGAAATTGTAAAAAAAAAGATTTTTACTATAATAAAATGTATTGGGATTTCAAATCTCAATTTAAGAGAGGTCCTATAATTATGTTGAGATAGAATTAAGGCTTACCACTTGCCTAATAGTTTTTTTGGCTGCCATTTTAATTGTACATTCCACTTTAGTCTGCCTTTTGGACTGTCTTTTATACTGTGACTGTCGAATAATGTCAATAATTTACTTTCTAAAAACAGTGTATGAAAATAAATAAGATAAAACTAACCTGAAGTGGGTTCATCGTTAGGTATGTGATCGTTAGCCAGCGGCATGGCGAGCGGCGCCCAGGGTCCCGGGGGCACGCCGGGCGACACCGGGTAGTGCATCCACAGCGGCGCGGGCGGCGCGCGGTACAGCGGCGACATGTACGGGTACGGGTACACGTACGGCACCTCGCGCGCCCACTCCTCGCGCGCCGGCGAGCCGCGGTACTGCGCGCCCGACACCGCCCAGCCGCGCACGCCGTACGGGGACGTGGCGGGAGGGTACGCGCCGCGGTACCGCGACAGCTCCAGCGGCGGCGTGGGCGAGTCGCGCGCTAGCGCCCCCTGCCCCGGAGAGCCCATCAGCGCCGAGTACCGGTAGCGGTAGTTGTCCGGACTGGGACTCAAGTCTGGCGAGTTGACGCTCGTCGGAGATTCCGTCATCAGCGAGGCCGGGTGCGAGTGCGGCGAGCGCTTCGACTCGGGAGACCTTCTCGTCGGGCTCTCGTCAGGCATACTGAGCAGCGAGTGTATACTGTAGCTGCTCACGTTCTTCGTCACCGGCGTGTCTTTGCGTTGTGCGGTACCGTTGTGTGTGCGTCCTGTCATCTCTGGCGCAGACTTATGAGAGGTGTGACTCGGCCCTGGTGACGGTGGGTATGACGCTGTACTCAAAGCGGGCACAGTCTTGGCTCTCCTTTTCATTCCCTGGTCCTCGAGACTGACTCGCTCCAACTCCCTCAGAATGCGTTTCCTTGGCGAGACCATCATATGCTCCTGCCTACAGTTTGCTAACTTTGCGTTAACAGGTACTGGTAGAGAGGAGATTCTTTTACAGTTTTCGTGAAGCTTTTCTACAGTTTTCAGTAGTTCCTTGCGTCGTATCGCCGCCCTAGTCTTTTTGTATACTCTTAATTTACGATACTGATACGGTTTCTTTAGTTTCATATGATAGTATTTTTCGCGGTCATAATCTGTCCATCGGTCGTCATCAGAGTTCGATTTCGCTTTTGGTACAGGACCATCAACGCAGTCTTCACTCCGACTGCTCTTGTTCTCGGGTGAGCCAGCGTCACCATTTCTCTTATCGGATATTCCATTGGTCAGAGTTCTCCGGGAACTGCTACCGTTGACTAATCCATCTAAATGGGTAGTGTCGTAGGGCTTCCTTCTCTTAATTCTGCTCGAGGCCTCGATAGCAGCATTATGTAGCGTACTAGGTCTACAATAGTACATAGCTAACTCTTTGGAAATGTTTCTGCGCGGGGCAGTCTGCTTCCAGCAGTGGTCGCGCTGCCAGGGCGAGGACTGCACGGAGCTGTTGTCGTCGGACACGGAGAGCGAGGCGGAGGGCGGGTGCGCGGCCGCGGGTGGCGTGGGCGGCGCGGCGGCCGGCGGCCAGAATGTCTTACGTTGCACTGACACCCAGCCCGCGCGCTCGCCGTTACCTCCGCACCCACGCACCAACTCCAGTATAAACTTGCCATCTGTAATGCATTTATGTATTTTTATTAAAATGACAAATACTAGTTCTCTTTGGTTGTAGATTCTTTCTGGTTTAATAAAATTATTTTATGTGTAAAGAAGATTTCTCATAACCTTAACAATATTTCTAACTATTACTTTCTAATAATAAGTATTACTTATTGCAGTTCAAAGCAGAGTGTGTTGGTTTGATATCAATATTATAATAATGACACAATCTTTACTATTTCTTTGAGAGAGAGGTTTATCTGTTACCAAAGTAAAGCTAAAAAACCCATGTCAAAAAACAGCTGTTATTATTTCACATGACATCTACTAAATGGATAGGCATTTTACAATGATTCCTTTCCTTTCTTGTCCCTGCCTAGTAAAGTTATGCTTGAGTTAAACATAATTATGCGTCACTCTAATGTACAGGGTGTATTGATTGATATAAAAACAAACTTGTATGCACAAAGGAGTAGAAAGCCAGCAACAACGCTTGAAGTGCCAAATTAAATTTAGTTTTTAAAAGATGTAGAAATACTTAGAATCACAATAATAAATAGAATAGCGATATAACCTAAAAAAAGATTGATAGAAATATTAGAAAAGAGTGCAAGAATAAAAGAAGAGTTCTAAATCAAGATCAAGTAACTTTCTAATTTACAATAATTTGTATACTACCTGGATTGTATACACTAGTGAAGAAGTTACTTTTAACTATGTAGTAATCATATAAATCAACATAGCATTCCACTTCACTGTATACACAATTTAAATGTATAATATTAAATTAGATTATGGCACTCAGTTTATTAATTTAAATAAATAAAAACATACTTATTGATAAATTTTAATGTTATGTTATTGTCTGTCATAATTACTCGAAATAACCTGATTATTTTCAGTCACTAAGAACAAAATAGAAAACACACCTTAATAACATTTGAGCATCCAGTTTAGTTTAATGAGATAAATATTTCAATCAATTTTCTTTAACTCAATCAATCTTTTTTTGGTGGCTACATTTTATAAATCTTTTGAAGAGTATACCAAAACATCTCAAAAAACAGGGGTAAATAGTTTATGAATCATATTTATTATTGACCTCCTTGTTGTATAGGCTTATTTTTAAGGTTTAAAACAAAACTTTATCATGCCAACCAGCTCTTTGTATAATTCGGCATCTTTAGCCGTATGCTAAGAACCCCTATCCAGAAGGACCTTTGGACCTAACACCCATTCTTTATTTTCCTAAGAGTTACTGTTTTGGTGTATTTCTCTACTTTAGATTTTTTCCTTTTTAGCTGGTGGTAACCAACCCTTTAGTCTATGCTTTTACTCTCATTTTTATCTAAGAATCTCTTTCCTAACATACTCCTCTCCATTATACATTGGCATTTCCCCAATAACATATTTTAAATCCTATATCTCTTGAAGGTAATAAGGCAATAATAATTAGCATTACAGCTAATAGTTCCTACTTCTGACTTAGGCAGTTAAAAAGTAGGAGAGCAAGATCTATTATACAGTGTAACTGAGTTAAAACTAGAAAGTATTGAATCCAATGCTGAGAGTTATGAGAGGTCAATATCAATAGGGACAACAAAATAAGCATTAACTTAAATCAGGAATATCTAAACAAAACATGAAAATTATAATAAAGGTTATTTATGTCTTTTGTCAAGCTTGAATGACAAAATTTTAGAAAATAGTAAGAATATGATGTCTATAAAATATCATGTAACTAATCATTATTGATTATTTCAAATGCTAAAAAGCTACATTTAGAACTACTACATTACTCGAAATAGTGTACAAATTTGTGTTAACAGGTCCCCTATCAATAAAAATAATCTTGATTACAAAATACATGCTTTTAGTTGTATTATATATTTGCAGATCTCTGCAAATATATTGTTCAATATGTTAAATTTAACCTTACAGACATAAAAAACAAATAATTCTTCATTTTAAATGTTTACAATATTATCAATATATAAACATTTGTTTGTGCACTTATAAGTCACAAATTATTGTTTTATTTATCTAGAAAATACAACCAAATTACAATATCAAGTGCAATTTGACATAGATAATAAATAATATTTAACAATCAGCTGTGGCTTGGTAATTTATTGGTTTTTACTTATCTATCAAAGATAATAAGCATTAATTGGTAGCCATCCTAACCCCTATTGCTATAAAGTGCCTATCAAATATTTATTACAAAAAGTAATACATAACATTATACATCATTATCAAATAAGAATTTATAATGGTACAAATCATTTGTAAAACAAGTTACATAGTTAAACTTTAAAATATAAAAGAACTCTACTTCTTTACAATAATAAATGTCAATAACTGTATGATCTACACCTATATTATAAAATAGTAAGTTTGTTTCCGCTAGGATGCTCCCAGTTTCTTACAAAACTCAAAACAATGGCACAGATGTTGAGCTCAGACAATTGGCAACAGCTCTGTCAAATGTGCTTATGTAGGTTTATCAGAGCATGAATGACTTTCTAGTTTATAATATCGTACTAATGGCCTAAACTGTACCTTAAAAACTTATAGGCACAGTAATAGGCTGCTAAATGTAGACTTAAAAATCTAAGTAATAGGCTTTATCAACCCTACCTTTGAAGAATTTGAGCCTCCCACCAGTAGCAGTGAGAGCTGCACTATTCACAGGAGCATCTTCACTGGCACCCTTACTACTGCTGTTACCATTCACACCATGTCTTCTGTCTACTTCCTCTGTCATTTTGGTACATGTTGTCAGAGTTGTGTTTGTTCCTTCCTGTATATGCATTTCATGTCTGACCGCTCATAGATCACACGAGCGACACATCAGTCCGAATTGTCTCGCCATGTCGTACCGAGACCAGGGAACGACGACGCATCAAACACTCGCGAATTCATATAGACATACAAATTACCCGTCAAAGTCCTCATCCTAATGCCACCTGCGGATTGTGAGCCCCACCAAATCCTTCGAACAGACACATTACCGATACGGTGACTTCTGAATTCAATAATGTTACAGTCTATATTGGATTTAATTGCACTTAACGTTTGTCACTGCATAAATAATAGCAAGATTTAATACCAACGCCGGATTCCCTAATTATCATAGAACCCACGACACAACTAAATAAAAAGCTGTTCGTTTTCAGAACATAGTTCATTCACACCCAGCATCCATTTTGATTCGTTCAAAATCAAATATGATCGTTCTTTTGACCACCAGAACCAGACAAAATAAACTTGAAAATCCGAATGGTCTGTCTGAATGCGTTGTTAACAACGTTTAGTTATTCCTTTATAACGAATACTTTCATTCAAAATAAGTTACAGAACTGTGGTGGTAAATAAGTAAACCGTGTTTTTTACTTTAGTCACCAAATAATGCGCACTGCAAAACAAATATGTAATTTAAAAAATAAACAGTAGGACTTTTCAATATTTTTATTTATAATGTTTTGTCTACAAACAAAAGTAAGATTTAGAGAGTAATTAATTCACTTGTTCAAATTGTAAAGCTCTATAAAAACAAAATGTTAGATAGCATAGCATATTCTGTTCTCATCACCTAAAAAGACAAATTAAAGAAATCTCAGTACATATATTATTATTATCATCTATATTAACCGACACAGCGAACATGGATTTAGTTTACTCGATTTTCCTTTATAAAGTCCTAGAAAAAGTAATTTTTGATTAAACAAAATATTAGATTGAACTACAACTAACAATGAATGAGTAAGATATTTAACTTTCTTGGGCAATTATTAGCCAAATTGCACGCATAAAGCTATTTTAGCACCGCTATGAAAAATTTAAGAAGACCTTTGTACCTCGTATTAAAGTTTCAGAACTATAAAACGTAACCAAGTACACACAGCAACACGTTAAGTTAGACACCCGATATAACTTTAGCTATGCATAGTATAGTATAGAAAATCGTTCGAAAGGGACTTCGGACGACGTCATCAGCCAATCACTGCGCTAGCGCTTCTTTCACACATAGATTTAAGTCTCGTGAATGGGTGGTGGCCCACACACCTACATGCTTACACACACCTACAGTCCTACATGCGCACACGTGGACATTTCGTAAGGGGCGCGGGCGCGCTAGTTTTATTCCCATAACTTTAAAATTTAAATCAGTCGCATAGATAAGAATTATATACTGGAAATAGATTGCCAACTCGCCCATAAAAAATGCCAATCCCGATTGAATTTGACGTTTAGGCTCTGCCATCTATGAATAGTATTCCGTAACTATGAATGTATAAACATAGCTATAGCTATATATACACTTTTATTTTATTTGTATAGGTAACTTGTAATCAAAGAGATTTTGTTTAAAATAATATAATCTTGAATAATACATTTAAGAATTAAGTAAAAAGCTAAGTCAAGATTATACTATTTAAAAGAAAATCTCTTTGATTACAAAGTATTGCGTGCACAGGTAGAGTAAAATAAAAGATATTTTTCATTTCTTAGTTTTATTGTGTTTATGTTTATTATAATAAATTTGAGCTTTTGTTTTAGTAATATCATCCCCATCATAATTAATTATACCACATAAAATTCTGTTGATTGAACGGCACCAGCTATACAATATAATGTTCATGGTAGTGTTATCAAAAAAAATTTTAAATCAGTTTTATGTTTTTCACAATTAAACATTGCAATTTAAAAAAACCTCATTTAATAAATTTATATTTAACTTTATATTTTTTGTTATAATTAAGATCTTATAATTAAGACTCCTTTTCCTTAATCTACAAATCTCACTTCTTAAGCTTCTCAAGTCACGATGCAAGCTCCGATACGTTTTTGTCGTGTCTGAAAATAAGTGAACACCGTATTTTATACTTTTGTTTTTTCAAAACACAATAAATGCGGGGATTTCATGCATTAATAAAAAAAATATAATGGCATTGACATAATTCTCCATCTACTCAAAAATATATAAACATCAACTAATGTCACATAACAAAAAAAAAGAAAAGCGGTTGTGTATGTATGTGACTGAATGTCTAAGTCACGGGATCGAATCCCACACAAGAATAGACCGAACCAGAAATTTTTGGTTTGAGCTTGGATGTACTTTGTGCCGTTAGTTTCATGTCTATAAAATCTCCGCGACACAGAGCACGATCTCCAAAGCGAGAGTTGACCTTTTAAAATAAGAAGAAATAATAATAATATAATTTTCATGGTTTTCATTTAGTCGTTATTACCAACATATTTCCGATAGATTCCCGTATTTTGATATCAAAATTGCCTACTTATTTAAATGCTTACTCTTAACCATTTCGAATACTAATAGTACCTACTATACACTATTCATCTGGGCGTGAGAAATTAGGTAAAGAAAGTAGCAAATGGGCCTTTTATAATGTCAAGATTACTCATTCATACATATTATTATCTATTGTCTCGATGAAGACTCGAAGATCAGTATGAAAAAAATATTAATATGTCAACGACTTTACAATAAAAATAGAAATTACATTAGTATGTTTAAATATTTTAAACATTATTTTCATTATATGTAATTTAATTTGATAACCAACCAATAAAATAATTATTTTTTCCGTTTTAAAAATTACATAAGAACTAATCGACATGATAAAGAAGCTACAATTGTCAAACTTATTTCGCAGTAATATGTCATAATAGAAGAAGAATAATATTACAAATTGATGAACTTATAGACATAGTTTTTGATTAATCTATGCTATATCTATCTAAGCTGGGAACAGTTTTTCTGAACCTGAATCAATGTCTGATTAGTAGAAATTGGAAAAAGAGTTTTAAAAAACAATATACTATTTTAACTTTTATTTATATATTCTCCTTCTCAATAAATTTAGATTGCTTTAATTCAAGCATTATTAACATAATTCACATTTTCCTATCTAGGTAGAATACACTTATTTATATTTATACATATTTACTTACTGTTGAGTTATATTTTTAGTTAAAAATTTCTAAAACCTAAGTATTTTTGCAATATGACAAGTTTGACATGTTTATACTCTTACGCATGCTATCTTGAATAGAGTATAATTTACTATGAACTTAAATGTATAGAAACATTCATAATATAATAATTCATAACTAGTATAATATATATAATAATAAAAAGACCTACTTGCAGTTCTCAAAGTTGTAGATTGGTTTGATCGTTGAGATTTATTACAATAGGAATGATCCTTCTTGATAGCTCCCAACAGGATAGCTGAAAGCAAACAAGTATATTAAATTATCAATATTGACTATAGGTTCTTCTGTTTAGACTATTAATCTTTTGCAATAAATTTAGACTGCAATGCAAATTTCTATAGAATTCCATGAATTAACTAAGTTTTTGTTTTAGTTTTAACGGTGTTGTGTGTTATTAATATTAATAATCTTGTTATTTTCCTATCTCTATCTTATCTTACGACAGCTACAAAAGCTGTTGAATACATTTTGTGTCAATATTAGTGTACCTAGGTGTTGTTACTATAAAATATATATACCTTGCAAATCCAATGTAGACAATTCTGAAGGAGAAGGCAAAACTTTATTACTTTCCTCTTTTGTATGCGTTCCTGTAATTAACAACCACAATAGCTTAATTATATTTAAATAACTCACAGTTAATTATTATTGTGTTAGTTATTTTAGTGGTAGAGTGCATTATAATGGTCACATTGTAGACCTAGTCTGATTCATCATAACAGCCTATTAATGTCCCACTGTAGGGACGGGCCTCCTCCCGTAACGGAGCGATACTTGGCCTACTATAACCACGCTGGCCAGACGGATTGGCATAGGATTTAATTTCAAGTTTTCCTTCTTTTTATTTCGTAAAGATAATATTCACGGATAGTCCCTTAGTCGGTTTTTACGACACCCATTAGATGAGATGGGGTGTTGACATATTGTATTCCTACTCCGTCAAAACGTAACGTACACGGAGAATAGTCAGATTATGATATTGTAATTCCTCGTAGTTCAGTTTGCCTTTGAAAAAAAAAATCTGAATCTGAATCAGAAATGTCTGATTAATAGAAATTGAAAAAAGTGTTTTAGTATGGAGATAGGTGGGAACCTGGAATAGGTTAGGCTACTTTTTATACCGGCAGCGAGTTCCCATGGGTCTATAGCCGCGTGGAGCCGCGCGCAAAAGCTAGTTAAAATACAAAATGTAATGATTGTGTACCTGAATATGACTGGGAGGTACTAGGTAAATAGAGTTGCAAATTTATATCAGCTTCAGGGATTTCTAGGACATCCTCAGTTGGTGGATCTGAAAAAAGAAAAAAAATAATTATATTATTTAGTTGGCAACATTGGCATGCTCTTACTGAACCTGAAATAACAATAAAAACTTTATTGTACTTAATAAAAATAAACTATTTTGGTATTGCTATTTTAATAAACTATAATACAGCTTTAGACATGGTATAATACATAATACAGCTTTAGGCGGTGGTAAAGTTTTCTAAACTTTGAAATGTTTTTAAATTTAGATTAAGTAGTGTTAGATGACGTCAAAAAGATACAATATTATTGTACTACTTTGAATAAATAAATGAAACTGAAACTGATGAAACTATTGTCATGCTGTAAAACTATGGGTACAAAGCGAGAGACCGTTGGAAAGATCAGCCTGTAAATTTTTGTAAGTTATTGACTGACTGTTTTACTTCATTTTCTTTTAGGATAAATTATTAACTTACTTGGTAAATGTTTTTGAGAAACAGCTAATCCACTCAGGCGGTTGTTACGGGTTTTATGATTTTCTATGAAATGTTTATCACACACTTTCCTTAATTTGAAAATCTGGTCATCTCTCATGTCCTTCAGGGTATCACCAGTTAAGTTTACCCAAGTTCTAAACCGCTCAGGATATATCAGAGGATTGGGAAATCTGTGGATTGTGACACCTGAAAGTAAAATACTAATATTGAACTATGTAAACACATATCTCGTACTTCCACCCTAATATTATTTAGGGTGATTAATGCGTTAGTTAATATACAAAACACCATGAAAAACTGTAAATACATTATTTTACCACCATGTCTCATCCTGATAATGTACAAAAATTTTACTTAGAATAATTAAAGGAAAACTTGTTATAAAATCCTATAGCAACCTCTCAGACGAGCATGAGAAGTGTAGGTCCAATATACTTTGTATATGTATATATCTTTTCAACCTTAGATTATTAACGCATTGACCTTGACATTGCAAAGTCTGCAATAGAAAGTCTGTAATGCAGACACAATAGAATTTCTATTGTTACCGGTCACCCCTTTGCAGTTAACAGCTTATTACTTGCTGATAAGTTCATAACTAAACTATACATATCGCACGTCACAAACAAAAGGGTATTATTTCGAAAACGTTGTTTTGAGATATCGCGTATTGAAGTTTTAAAAAATCATAGATTCGGAACTACTTACTCAAATATTTAAAATTATCTCTAGATTTAAAAGTACACTATCCTTCTTTATGCTGGTTAAGTTTAGTTTGTGTATCTATAACAGTTTTTTTTATATTAATAGTTTTATGGGAACAGAAAAAGATGATACCCTTTAAGCAGTTCAAATAGCTCTTAAGTTTAACTTGCTACTCTCTAGCTTAACCAAAATTTACCAAATTATTTCGATAACCAGTTGTAATTAATATTGATACTATATTAAGCAGCACAGAAATTATCTTTTGCCTACATGGCTAAGGGATTATAATTCTTCTTCTTCTTCGTTTCGACGGCAATAAGTCTAATTTCAAATATATTTTAGATGTGTTTTGCCCAAAAACCAGCGACAGCAACTGCATTATCGTTGGCACTCTTTAGGTCTTCTGGTGTGCAGGTGGCAGGGCACATTGGGCATGATAGGAAGTGTTCCATGTCCTGGACGAGAGAACCGCACCCACATCCACTATAGGAGGGGTTCAGATAACCCCATTTAGTCCGGTTAGAGTTACAGCGGCCTACTTGGGTACGTAGCCTATTGAGCGACCTCCAGATCGGCCACTGCTCCTCGAAACCAGGTGGAAGATGTTCAGCGGGTGGAATGAAGTCCGCCGGTGGTGCAAAGTTTGAGGCCCACCCGTCCAGTCTAGCCTTACTGGGGTCACCGCACAGTGCACGTGTGTGTCGCAAAAAACTCTTACGACTTTTGAGGCGTGCCCTGGGTATATTGTGCGAGTAAAGTGGATGACGAGGGTCGGTCTCTTGTTTTTCCTTTCACTTTCGCAAATGACCTGACGGCGAACACCAGGTCGAGCAATGGCGGCCAATGAGTATAATTTGACCAATGGGGTAGGTTTCAAGCAGCCAGTTATTATATGTTTCATTCAGGGCAGAGTCGATCATACCTGCGTGAGCTGAACGGTGCCATACCGCGGACGCATACTCTCCTGCCGTGTAGGACAATGCCAGACCCGTAGTCCTGACAACATGTGGGGCTGCCCCCCAAGACGCAGAAGTTAGGCGTTTGACCAAGTTGTTTCTGGTTGATATTTTTTGCTTGGTATTATAATAAATTAAATACTGATTGCATCTAAAAAATCTAGAAATTCTATTTGTTTTAGTATCATAATTAGTTATAATAAAAAAGAAACTCAATATGAAAGAAACATAATTTAACAACATTATGTAGGTACCTACAGTAACAAAACTATCAAACTAAATCAAATGTGATACTTTGGGGACATACGTTAGATCCCTGTTGTCACTGTCAGCAAATGGGTCTTCGTAGAAGTATTGAAGTGGGCCATGAAAGAGAAAGTTGTACCTGGGAAGTATGTGAAGTTAATTCGTGCTATGTAAAGACAAACCAGTTATACGTCCGATCGTCTTGCAACTCCAACCAGTTCAGTGTGGCGGTAGGCTTGCACCAAGGGTCGGCTTTAAGTCCTTACCTCTTACTGACTATGGACGCCTTGACGGCGGGCATACAGGAAATGGCACCCTGGTGCAGTGTTTGCCGATTACATTGTTCTGGTTGGAGAGGATGGACCTAAGATCCAGAGCAGATTAGAGCGTTGGCAGTCCTGAAGCCATAGCGCTTAACGGCATGCGCCTTCTAGTCTTCTCTGTCTTCCGGTATCTCGGTTCTTTCATTCAAAGCGATGGCGTAGTAGATCGGGCGGTCAAGAACCGAGTTAACATAGGATGGATGAAATGGCAGCAGGTCATTGCTTCACGGGAACCATCTGTGACCCCCACAATCCCCTTAATTTAAGGGGAAGATCTATAAAACTATGATTACACCTGCCGTCCTGTATGGATCAGAGAGTTGGCCAGAAAAGAGATGAATGAAAGACAATCTGTGTGGTGTTACGAGAGTAGATAGAGTAAGAAATGAGTATGTAAGAAGATTTGAAAGTGGCACCGGTGGCAGAAAAATTACGTGGCAGCCGGCTGTCATGGTATGGGCATGTTATGCGGAGAAATGAGAGTCATGTAGTGAGGAAGGTGGTGAACATGTGTGTGGATGGATATTGGGGAAGAGGACGACCAAAGAAACGATGGATGGATTGTGTGAAAAGCTATATGGCTGCGAAGAGTGTTACTAGTGAGATGACGTCCGATAGGACAGTATGGAAGAAAAAAATATGCTGCGCCGACCCCAAATAAAATTGGAATAAGGGCAGGGAAATGATGATGATGAGCAAATGGGTCTTTGTTTTCTTCATTTTAAGAACTGTCCGGTGTACTTAGGCGATTGCTGATTGCTTTCATTATTAAACCAGCCTTCCTACTTCGCTTCATTGTTTTGATTATAACTAAAATTTAAAAAAGACAAAATATAATAACAACTGAAAAGGTAGTATTGTACTTGAAACTTGCAACCATAAAATACAATTGACAAGATGTACAGAATTATCTCAAGCAAATCGGGAGCTATAAAGTATTATTTTAATATTATTTCGTTAAAATTACCAAATTATATTATATTGAACAGGCAAGACAGTATTATTTAAAATAAAACATGAAACTAGTATAAATTTTAACAAGCAATAAGGTATTAACTTTACATAATACTGTTTAGAATACTTACAACTTTATAGATTGATTCCATATTGACGACTGGACGGGTTGTAACTCAGAAAGATACGTGCGACGGCCACGAACGATGCCCGGCTACTGAATCAACTAAGATGCGACTGTCTTACCTATCTCGAAAATAGGGTGCATAAATAGTCAAGAAAGAATTGTATCGTTATATTTCAAAAAGTATTTGGAATTTAAATACTATTTTCTTACCAATTTATAGAGAAAAAAATTAGGTTTCCGAATTCAAAATAAAAAAAAAACGGTTTTTCAGACTTAATACCCTTTTATTTATAGCGTGCGATATATATAAAAAAATGAACTGTGTAACTGTGGGACAGTTAAATACTCTCAAACAAATAACATCCCAACTCAAACCCAGAAAAATTATGTATGGATCACACAAAAATTGCACAAACAATAAGTTATGGGACGCGGGGACTTTAAAATACATTCAAATAACATTAAGTACATCTAACCAGACTCGCGACAATCAATTGGACGTAGTTATGCAAAAATGTTTCATTCCACAGTAAGTTGATTTTGAGATAAAAGCATTTACGCGTTTCAGTTGTATTCTTTTTTATTATAACTAGTAAAGGCCAATACTAAACGTATTATTGTTGAATTATATTGTGTTTAGATAATCGTATGTTTAATTTTAAGCTATTCACTTTACAATAAGAAAAAAATATGTTTTTGGTTTTGGAACATTTTAACATAATTAATATTTACATGAACATAGCTTCAAATTAATTTTGCACAAACGTTCCAGGTACATTTTAACCATCTGTACCCAACCAAACTGCCCCAGATATATACTCCTCGACAACTTCAAGTGTAGAGCCTCCAACCATGATTGGAGTGGGTGCAACATGGACATTTCCCATGATCTTGGTCTTGTCCATGTTCATTTTAAGACCAACTTGTTGAGAGACTACTGTGGCCATCGAGCATTGTGTTGAGGTCCTCTATGGTCTCAGCCATGATCACGATATCGTTAGCAAATCGAAGGTGCGTGATATACTCGCCATTTATGTTAATGCCGAGTCCGTCCCAGTCCAAAAGCCCTAAAAGCATCTTCCAGTTCAGCGGTAAACAGTTTCGGGAATATGACATCACCCTGCCTTACTCTTCGCTGCAACTGGATAGGGTTTGATAATTTACCCTGGACGCGAACCAACATGGTGGCGTTTTCGTATAAGCACTGCAGCACTTCGATATATCATTGCTCAACTTGGCACCGTTGAAGAGACTGCAACTTTGCCCATGTCTCGATCGAATCGAAAGCTTTCTAATAGTCCACAAATGCCAAGCACAGGGACCGGTTATACTCACTGCACTTCTGTATAACCTGCAGCAGCGTATGAATGTGGTCTATGGTACTTTAGCCTTTTCGAAATCCGGCTTGTTCGGGAGGCTGGAAATCGTCCAGTCTGCGTTCGAGACGATCCGCGATGACTCTCGAGAACAATTTGTAGACGTGGCTCAGTAGAGTGATGGGTCTGTAATTTTAAAGTAGCGTTCTATCAACCTTCTTGAAGAACAGTACCACCACACCCCTGTGCCACGCCTGTGACGTCTTTCCCTCGAGTATAACGGAATTGAGTCTCTGAAGATCCTTGAGAATGGGTTCTCCACCGGCTTTCAGTAGCTCGTTTGTGGTTCCGTCATACCCCGGTGCCTTGTTGTTCTTAAGTTGCCGAAGAGCATCACTAATCTCACACAGACTTACGTCCGGGATTCCTTCGGTATGGTGTCGCGTTAATATAGCTCTAGGAACGACGGCTAGATCACTAGGTGGCTGTGTTGTAGTATATAACTGTCCGTAAAACTTCTCAATCTCCTCTAGAAGATCAGGCTAGGACGACACTATTTTGCCATCCCCAATCTTGAGCCTATAAACTTGGCTATGACCTAGAGATAGATCTCTTGCGAACACTTAAGAGCCCTTATTTTGGTCAATGGCTTCTTTAATACTAAATGTGTTAAGGTGCCGAAGGTCGTGAGTCAGTGACTTAAAGATCTGTCTATTGAGCCGTCTGTATATAGATCAGCATCGCCTGGAGACTGCAGTGCCATCGTACGCCTTTGCTCCATGAGCGAGAGAGTGTGGTCAGAATTTATTTTTTATTTTCTCCGGTGCTGGGTCTTAAAAGCACCGGTACCGACTGTACGGACAGTTTCCACAAATCTTTCGTGGTATTCGTCCACATCAACATATTCGCTGAGGCTCTCGAAGCGGTTCTGTAATATGACTTGGAAGTTCCGAGAACTTGGATGGACCTGGGATATGGACTGGTGTAGGTAGTAGCGTAGACCTCATCAGCCGACCTCTTTCCAGCCTATGATTGATGTTTAATGTGCCTCTCACCATCCGGTGATTGCTTCCGGTTTTCTCCGAATTGATTACTGAGTGAGACATCATTAAATATATGGCGTTTTGTCGACATGCTGAAGTCAATCTAATTATTGGTGACACCATCAGGACTAAGCCAATTCCATTTGCTCTTAAAGAAAGAGTTCATCATAAAAAGTCCCTCCTTCTCCATGAAGTCCGCAAGCATTTGGCCCCGTGGATTTCTTTGTCCATATCCAAAGAGCCCCACTCTCCACTCATTTCCACTTCTAGAGCCCAACTTCGCGTCAAATTTATAAAATAATGTGCTAACTAAATTCCAACATACCTTTGGAGTCGTTTGGGCATAACTTCGAATTAATGTCATAGTATTTTTTTCAAGTGATATTTTATTGATAAATAGCTACAAAAAAAATAAACTTTTTCTTTACGAGTTATAAATATTTATTTTTAGTGGTCGTGTATGCAAACAGTTAAGGATGGAGCTAATTATAGCGTGTTAAAAATAAACTATTTAAAGTTGAATCATTTTTTTTTCGAAACAGGTTTTTTATTTAGGTAAATAATAGTACAAAATTTATGAAACCTTATAAGTTTTCAAATTATGGTATTTAGGTCTGAAACATAACGTTCCACAAATTTTGGAATGTTTATGTCTCGCTATTGCAATTTTGCAAAAACGTTCCAAATCTACATGGAACATTTGTTCCAAAATAAATATACTGTTCCTGTCCTCATAGTACGTTCTAGTTAATTTACACAAGTTATTATTTGATAAAGGTTGTGGGTTGGAACGTAAGTGAAAAAAATATTTTCTGATATAAGCCTTAAAACGTGGAACCTTATTGCAAATCTGACTCTAAATGTCATAAAAGGTAGTTTGATCACATTATCTCGATTTCGGGTGACTTGTGGGTTGGAACATTTTTGCATAACTACGTCCAATTATGGATCGCAAAAATGGGATTCGAACCCACGACTAGAGGCAGAAACTAATATTTGTGAAAAATATAACATAATGTTTTATAACAACAATCCTATAGCGAGTTTCTTTTATTACGAGTAGTATCCTTCCTATATAAATGAAACTTATTATGAAGTTTTCCATAACGATCAGAAGTTTCAATTTATGTTTTAGTAATATAAAATGAGTACATTACCTGTAGTGACGCATCCGAAAACACAGAGTTTGTTGCTTGGCATGATGAGCAACGTATAATATCACAAAAAATAACTATAAGCGTCTATTTATCGCAATAAACACAAAATAAAATGTAAATTAGCGGAGTTTTTGAACTCATCGCTAAGCGATGTTCTTAAAACTGATATAGATTCTTCACACTACAACGGAGGAGCAAATGCTCAACTACACGTATTTGCAGAGAAGAAAAACAAAATCAGCAATAAAACACAATATTACAAATGTACGCGCTTAAACATGAAACAAGTAACAGCAGCGGCCATTTGCAATTTGAAATTTTCCCAACTTTCAAAAACTTTTCAGGCCATAGAGTCGTGATGCTGATGACCATAAAGTTAATCATCATATTTATTAAACACATTTTATTTATATTACTTTACCATGAGATGCTATCTAAGACACAAAAATTACTACTGTAATTATTTTTAAGCTTCTGTATAATTATTGTTTATCTTAAAGATGAAATATGTTTAATTCCGCTCAGTAGTGACATCTATCGGTTTTAATTTAAGTAAAATATAATTTAATTTGGATTACGTCCAAGAGATGTCGCAATTAAAATTTTTATTTGACGTTGGTAGGGAACTTTCCAGCCCCTGATCAGTCGCCTCCCGGTCGTTGGATCGCTTACAATCACTAGTGCCAAATATTTACTTCGTTCGGCGTTCATGTTAGTGAAAAAATAAAATGGCGCCACAATTAACACCACAGCAAAGACGTATAATTGTAGTTCTACGGGAAAGTAGTTAAGGAAATAGAAAGAAGAACTGGAATAACGGTGAGTGTCACAGTTAACATTTTTTAATTATTGTTTAAAATAAATGCATATTAATATTCTGTCTGTTTATTTAAATAACGGTAAACTATCTTGGTATTCCTTTTTACATTATAGAAGCATTTAAAAGAAAAGATAAACTAGGTAATAGTTGTATTGCAGTTCAATAACAGAGAGATAACTCTATGTTACTTCATCATAACATAGCCCATTAATGTCCCACTGCAGAGACGGGCCTCCTCCCGTGACGGAGGGTTACTTGGCCTACTAATACCACGCTGGCCAGACGGATTGGTATAGATGTTACTTACTCTACTCTTTTTTAATAGACCTTTATTTAATTACCTAAACAGACGTAGAGTTGGTAATAATATTATAGTAATATAGAGGAAGGTTGTGTTTCTTTGGGCTCATTAAAATCTTCAGTTATCACATTGTTACAGTTACGATTATTTATTGAATCTTGTTATGTTAATACATTTTGGCAAATGACGGAGTAAAACTTGGTTTGGTTTGAAAAAGGTGTTAGGACAATATATAGAAGACATATGTTACTATAGGCCGACCGTTTATCTCAGTCCCCGCCTGCGGTATGAAAGGGACGAGGGGGCGGGGTAGCGGTGTCCGTTATGGTAGCGTACACAAGAGCTAAATCGAGTTGGTTACTATGCCAAATAAAATAAGGTGTTACAAAAAAAAAAAACGACTTCAAAGACAAAAATTTCACTAAAAATTAAAAAATAATTAGTTGTATTTTGGTTTTGCAACATTAAATCAGACATTCTTTTTACTTAATTATAATCTAAAGAATAGGTTCTTTTAATTATTGTAAAAAGTATTGTTAAGGATATTTCTTGAAGAGTCTACAAATATATTTATTTGTAGATTCTTTAAAATATAATCAAATTATTACAAATAATGTAATATTATTGTTATTTTTGGAGTCGGTGTCAGCCACGATAATTATATTCTATTTTATATTCCTGACTTAAAATATAAAGAAATATGGCGTCGTGTTATACACAGACTAAAGATTATGATGAGAAAGTACTACGAATCAAAGACAATTACTTAAAATTAAAAACCATTTAAAGAGATCAGAATGTGTTATACAGAACTTTATTGCCTTTTCTAACGACTTTGTAGACAACATTTTGCATTATTGATCCTATTTGCGAATTACGATTTTTTTCAATTGACGGTACTGGTTAAACCTATATAAACGCCCAAAGTTATGGAAAGCTTTAATCGTTACTAAATAGGTATATTAAAACGTTTGAACGTGACACAGGTATTTTAAAATATATTTATTTAAATATGATAAAAATAGTTATTTAATATTTGTTTTAAAAATTAATTTTAAACCAATCCATAAACAATCAACAACTTTATGTCATAATGTCGAAGTCATATAATAATATAATCTGTAATTCGTGGCCGCCATTCCATTTGCTTAGGTATAATCGTATTTCGTTGGCTGACACCGACTACAAAAATAACAATAATATTACATATTTATTATTTCATTATTACATAAAAATTAAAAACCATTTCTTTTGAAATAAAATAATTTTAAAAATGATTCCTTTTTTATTTTGTGTCTTATTTACAATTTTATTGCATTACACCTTCCTAGTTCAAAATAGTGATTGCTTCAAAACCCTCTAAAACGGTATCGGTTACTTTCAAATTTCACTAAAACCTAAAGTTAACTTCTAAGTCCCCTAAAACGAATCTATTTTTGCAAATAACCTCGTTTTTTTAATTGTTTTTATTAAAGAAAGATGTTTGTTGGAATTGCTAGATTACAATATAATGTTAAAAATCGTACAGAATTAAGGCTAGTAAGTTTAAGACGTTTTTCATGAATTGTCGACATTTAAGAAAAAGCACTTTAGGGGGTTTTGAAATTATATGACTCATATATGTATACATTAAAACAGGTATGATTTAAACATATTAATTTGTAAGAATCAATCTTAGAAAATATTTACAGATAATAAGAACAATAATAAGAGCTTTTTTTATTTTTACACACTACCATAACGGACACCTAGTCAGTATGTCAGTATGACACTAGTGCAGTAAGCTAGTCCGTCTTCTATATAATTTACAAATTTCGAAGATGGTGGCGTCATCTTGGCATTTAAACTCGTACTTTCTTAGAGAAAATATGCAATCTAAATTATTACACAATTTAAAGCCTGACCAGAAAAATAAAAAAACCTCTCCAGGTATTTCGATTGGTTTAGGGTATAATTTCAATATTTCCTTCTTTTTATTTCATAAAATAAGCTAGCTAAAAATTAGAGCTGTGTTGTGATGTGATGTAGTTCGGGCCACAGTATCTAGATGGCGCCGTTTTGCCAAAAAATCAAGAGACAGCTCTCTCCTTTGTCCTCGCCCCCCGCGCACCCCTATTACCGCAGGCGGGGTCTGAGTTAAACGGTCGGCCTATAGTTACTAGGCCGCTGATAAACTAGTATTAATTTGACAATTGAATCAAAGTGATATAGTTGGTTTAAAGTTTATTAAACATGACAGGCTCGGTAGACTGGCGTTAGTGTAATCGGCTGCCCTGCATCAGGTCGTGGGTTTGAATCCCAGGCAGGATATTAACTATTTTTAGAAACTTACTATAATTATTGTTTTAGAGAACTACAATTCATTTCTGGTGGCGACGAAATGAGGAAACCGGGGGCGATTTGACGCCTCATCACAGGCGACTTTATCAAAGAGCTACCACCGCTGACCAAGATTTGGTCATTGTCGCCGCGCATACTAGACAGCCTCTCTTGAGTACGCTAGTTACAGCTACTACATATAATGTAAGTTTATTTCTATTATTTGTCAAGGCATTATAATTTTATTTAAAAAGGGGGAAGTAATAATTTACTTAACTATGAACTTGTGCTCGTTAATTTCTTTTTCTATACTTATATAGATAATTTCCGCACTAGGAATTAATTACTCTTATGTCGCGGGGACTTTTACAAACATTTAAAAGCTTACACAAAGTCCAAACTCAGGACAATAATTTGTGGATCACACAAATAATTATCCTGTGTGGGATTCGAACCCACGACCTTGTGCACGCGCACTACTGCGCTTGCACTACTGACCGCGCCTCCTTTATACCTACCTGTTTGTTTTTATAACATAAAAGGCAAACGAATAGACACCTTATGGTAAGCGATTATAACCACCCATGGAAGAGCGCCGCCCAGGCGCCCATGGTGCCAACGCGTGCTTTGCCTGTCTCTTCCACAAAAAGCCCTCGTTTGAGCCTCTTAAATCTGTCCCAAAGATAATTCCTTTAACCTTTTGCAACAATTTAAATATTTACATAAGTTCAAATTAAATACATTTAAACTTTGTAAGTATTGATAATTTTTATGCATAACAAATGAAATAATGTTGAGTTAAAGTTGAAGTAGGCAATACATATTATCTATTACCTACCTATTTCCATCGTAGTTTGGTATTTTTGGACGTGTTCTAACAAGTTCCGCTTTGAAATTCCCAACGTTCGGTATATTACTCGCATAATATTTTTTATTCTTTCATCGCAGTTGCATTTTGAAACAATTTGACTTTAATCCTTACATACTTAACATTAAGTTCAAAATTGCACATCAACATATTCTGACGGTTATTTTTATTTTTATGAGTTGCAAAAATCAACTTAACGTAATTGAGTTAAGGTTGAAAACTCTTATCACTTTTGTTTGTTAGCTACCTAATCGACGTGTTTTATAACATGCTCCGTCTCGAAATTTTCAATGTGGCTTGTTATGGAATCTTAAAGTTTCCATCGAAGTTTGGTAGGTATCTATTTGGCGCGTGTTAATAATAGTTTTTATAAGTAGTAAAAAAAATGGGTTCTACTTGAGATCTAACTTTTTATATTATTAAAAAATAATTATGTAAATCAAATAAGTAATGGTATTTTTGTCTTTGAGTGCATTACTAAGCTGTAAAAATGTATCACCAAATCTGATCGCTATGCGCTATGCAATCTAGATTGTTTTTTTTTTAATACATATAGGTAAATGCCATTTTTAGTAGATGTTGTTAACTTAATATTGCGTAGTATAGTAGCATACCTAACAGATACATAATAGTGCGCAAATCGCTCGAACTTTCGAGGTAGGTAGGTATACCTAAATAAAAAAATGTGAACATGCACTTCTTATTGTTTAATAATTTTTTGATAAGTTTTATTTTCGTAAAATGTATCATTTTAATACTTTAGTAATGAAAGCACAAGAGCCTTGTAAGTTCATAAATAGAATTGGATTCGGATATTATGACCACTCCCAACTTAATCGAGTTTACATGAGTTTCCGACTCGTAATTCTAATGTATTCGTAGGCTAATCATACGATGTTTTATACGGTGTCCAATCATAATATTATGACAAAAAACAAATCACAAATTTTCAAATTACAAAATAACATTTGACAAAATAATACCTACTTACTTGTTAAATTTACCTTTTTAAAAACTGTTGTTCAACAAACAAAAAATGTTTTTAGGTATATAAAAATTTTAATCATCATTTCATAAAGGGATTATTTTTAAAAACATGTAGGCAAAACAACATACCTATAGCATTAATAACATTTGACAAAATGCATTGCTTGGTAAAAGTATTATTTATTAAAATTAACTTTAATACAAAGATGACATGAAATAATAAAACAATCATAATCAACTCTTGATAGAATCGAAATGACATAAATTCAACGACAAGGTTCGTAGCCTTTTAGTAACGACTGCTGAGTCGTGCGAAAATCAAATAGAGAGACACGCTGCATTTTATAAAAAAGTGTGGCATTACAATGCCACACTTTTTTATATGCTTTTTAATTTAAATTGCTTTTAAGAATACTACTAACTAACAACTAAGAGTATTCTTAAAAGCTATAATCAAAATTACATGATTTTATATTTTACATGATTGAACATGATTTTATATTTTACATACTGTAAGCGTCGGGATCCCTTTTTTTCTCATAATGGTTTTTGTCCTAATTTTCATTGTCATTATGTTACGCATAATTTTCTTGGTCATAATAATAGTATGCCATAATTGTTTTATAGCATACTGTGTTATTAATCAAAAATATTGCATATGCTATTGTTTTTATTCATAACTTAGAAATGCATAAAGTTGTAACGCATATTGGTTATTTGTCTAATAGATAATTGACAAAAAATAGGTTTATGTTATTGATAGCTATTTGAGTCTGATAAACAAACATAAGGTTTTAGGTTAAGTTTATGTTATTGATAGATTAGTAGCTATGTATTTGAATTTGAAAAACAAAAATTATGTAATAGGCATGTAAAACAAAAATAGTTATGGTTATGCATCATAATGCTTAAGTAAACTTATGCTTTGGGATTACTATCCCAAAGCATAAGTTTGCTTATTAAATATTATACTTAAAGTAAATAGGATGAAATAGTTATGTTAAATGAGTATTATGCGTAACTTATGTAAGGACAAGTAACATTATGCAATGTTAAATTTAAAAAAATATAACATAATCTTAGGAATGAAAATAAAGAACCGAATAATACTGATATTATATCGATCATTTACCATAATATCTTGTTTAAAAAGTTAAATTAATAATATTCTTTTATTTCAGGTAACAATGCAAACAATACGGAGAAGACTACACGCTGCGGGACGATTACTTAATAGATTTATTTATAACAATTAATATTACAAAGACTTTATATTGTGATAGGTATTTAGTTATTTGGTGTTAAATACCAATTAGAATTGTTTTAACTTTTGTTGATTAATATTAGATTTATTTATAACAATTAATATTACAAAGACTTTATATTGTGATAGGTGTTTAGTTATTTGGTGTTAAATACCAATTAGAATTGTTTTAACTTTTGTTGATTAATATTAGATTTATTTATAACAATTAATATTACAAAGACTTTATATTGTGATAGGTATTTAGTTATTTGGTGTTAAATACCAATTAGAATTGTTTTAACTTTTGTTGATTATTATTAGATTTATTTATAACAATTAATATTACAAAGACTTTATATTGTGATAGGTATTTAGTGTTAAATACCAATTAAAATTGTTTTAACTTTTATTGATTACTTAATAGATTTTCCTATATTGTAAAATTTTCAAATTATTTGTTGTATCTTTCAAGTTTGTAAAATAACGAAAAATGTTTTTATTTTTATTACAAAATATTTACTCTAACTAGTAGTTTTAATATATTCCTCCTAATATTATAAAAGGGAAAATGAGTTTTATTGTTTTTTTTTTGGTATGGAGATAGGTGGGAGCCTGGAGTAGGATATAGGCTACTTTTTATCTCAAAATCATAATTTTTGCTAATGGAAATTCAACCGTACTGTTACAGAAATACGACTTAAATTGCTATGCTTTAAAATGATGCCGCGGCATTGAAAGGGATTTTATCGCACGGCATTTTTCATTTTAAAGCATAGCAATTGAATGTCCATTATTAAAAATTAAAATCCCTTGCCATGCCGTCCCGGTCTGCGTAGGCCTTTATAGTCATTTTGGAACCGATTAAGTAGTTCAAACTGGAAAATTGTGTCAGCTCTTTAAGTTCTTTTTACACTGTTCCATAAATGTCGCCAAATCATTCCGTGAATATAAGACAAAACATATAACTTACTGTTTAAAAAAAGTCGTAAGTATTCAATACATACATACATACATAAACTCACGCCTTATTCCGTCCGGGGTAGGCAGAGACGACAGAACGCCACTTGTAGTAAGTATTCAAGTTTATTGAAATTGCTAATATTTTGTTAAAAATATTAATTTGCTCACAATTAAGACATTTTTGATGTATAAGTAGGTATATAATTCTTGACACGAATCGACTTTTCAGTCACGGGCATTACTTGCACGTGTCCCGGGACTCTCTCAACTCTTTATGGGCCTTCACCTGTCGTTGGCCCGGATGGGCAGGTGCTTCCCACGCGACGCCGTGGCCCGCCTCAGTTGCGTACTGCCCATTCAGCACCGCAACCTGCTGAACCGCTTTAACATGAGCTGTCTGGGTTACAGCCCAGTGAAGAAGCTCCCTTCGGGGGGGGCGCCACTTAGTTTTACGTGTTACGGGTACTCAGCCCACCACCACGACAAGGTGGGAACCTCGGTTGATGTGAATATAATTTGGTTAGCTGGAGCCATAAACACGCATAATCTACCCTTCGTCTTGAAAGTTTTATTTTCTTCCTATTCTTAAATATATATATTTTTATTGCAAAAGATAACCACCATAAAGGCTGGGTAATTTAAAGATACTATTCCAATTAGTATTAATAGAACTAAGAGAGAAAACCGCTCTGTGGATGATATTTATTTACCGAACTTCAGTACAGATATGTCTACACAGCGATTTCTTTCTGACCCACAGTTAAATGTTGCATGCAGATCAATTGACTTATTCCCATTGAAAAAACGTGTAGGTATGAGGTTCGATGGGACAATGAAATCTGCCAAGTGATCAACAATAATCTGTTAACTATCAAGCGGCAAAACTGGATTTGACGGGTTATATCAAAAACACCTCATTAAAACTCTTTGAAACTGTTACAATAATATTTCTTTAAAAAAAACAATCCCAGTATTTAAAAAGAATCACTTTACTTTTTGGGCAAATTATTTACATTAACGGTCAAGGAACTATTCATAAAGTTAAAATGCATCATTGTAAATTAACCATACAATTTTGTAAGCATTTTCACGTAAATGTGCTTCATTTTATTAATATTAATACATTTGTAGTTCAGCAATAACAAAACGTAAATAGTATCGCGTGTTGACCACATCGTGCACTGGCGCTGCTATCTACGTAGTAAGAGAGGAAACAACAAAAATATATCGCACACTCTCGCACGATTCGCAGCGTTCAACTTCTAATAGTTCAAAGTCCAAACAGTCTAGGTTGATAAGTCCGTGACTGTACCTTGGAGATAGGTTACTATAATATCTTTACTACAAATTTAAAGATACAGAAAATTTATTGAGTTTATCGGGCTGCCCCAATAGACACAATAATTTTCTAACACATTAATTTACAAAATAGTGTAATTTAAGACGCAGAGCGGGAAGATATGGGGAAGATCCACGGTGAACTGATGACCCAGTTAAGACGGACAATGTCCAGCTGCGACGGGGTATTGGTTGATACCATGATGATGAAATATAAAGCTGCAGCTGCCATAACACATTAACATTACATAGTACTGTTATAATACAAACTAACAACTCACAATATGTACTCGTTTTGAAAATACGTATACATTACGTTACGCACCAATATTTATATGATATTCATAGATTTTTAATTCTTGATTTTAGTTATTGAAGTCGCTCGTATATTCCAGGATAATGTAATTGAAGTAAACGTTAAAATTTTATAAAAGTTAATGTTTTATCAAATAGTATTGGGATTGGGACTACTGATATAGTTATCTATAATCGCTGTTAACTGACAGTGTTATCACTCTATAAACAGGGTAGGTATTGTAATAAATTAATTTTAGAGCACGCTCGTATTTGGTTTAGATTTCGTCTATTCGTTCTTTTTATGGTCTGTTTTGATCTTGAGGTTACAGAAACAACGTGCGACTCACGGATGCCTCTCAAACTGAAGCGAAAAATATACAAAGCCGTCATGAGACCTGTCGTCTTGTACAGGTCGAATGTTGGGTGGGCCACAAGGAAGGCGGATGAAAGAATAGTACATGTGGCTGAGATGAGAATGCTTCGGTGGATGTGTGGTGGGTGAGTGACAAGGATGGATAAGGTAAGAAATGAGTATATACGATTGCACGTGAAGAAATGAGTAATACGGAAGTATGAAAGTAACGCCAGGAGTAACTGAAAAGATGAAAGAAAACCATTTGTCTTGGTATGGGCATGTAATGAGAAGGAATGAAAGGCATATAACTAGGAGAGTAATGAATATAAATGTTCATGGATGGAAAGGAAGAGGAAGGCCGAAGAATAGATGGATGGACTATGTTAGAGAGGATATGAAAGAAAAAGGAGTAAATAATGATGACGGCTGACAGGAGAGTATAGAAGGAGAAAACCATTTGCACCGACCCCAAGTAAATGGGATAAGGACAGGCAAAGAAGAAGTTATAATCTTGATTTAAGGCGGAAACACACTTACGTCTCGTGTCGTGACGCTCCAGAAGTTTATCAGTTTCATACATTTAATATGGAGACATTGCATGTGTCGTGTCGTGCGTGAGGCACGTGAGCATGCTGGTTTGTCTTGCCTACAAAGTACGAATTTAAAGCGACGATAGAGCCACCTATCCGCGTGTACCAGTACTTTTTTAATGAAAAGTTGCGTTCAAATTATTAAACAAATCTATTAAAAATGTAATTATGTCAGTTTAACATAAATACAATTAATTTCTATAGAAATTAGTAAGTCCCGTTATCATTAATTTAACAAAGATGCTCCTTCTAGAAATTCATAATTAAAATGAACGCATTCATAAATCAATATTAATGGCCGCCGCCCGCCAGCGCCAGCGCCACTCCGCCATTATTTTAAATTGTCAGCTGTGAGATCAAGTGGATGTGCTTGCGCCATTTTCTTGTATTCGCTGCAGTTTCAATTTATAATACTTAACACAATCTTTTCTAGCTGTCTCCTAAGTACGTTGAGTCGAGTGTAATAAACTCCTCCGTCTTAGCTTTCGCAAAGAGAAGATTTCGCAGTTAATTGTTTGTGTGAAGCTCGTTTCTTTTTGTGATATTGACAATGAAATTAAAATGCCTCACTCAAAGATCCTGTTGTGTTGCTAACTGCTCTTCCGCACGCATTGAAGGTTAGTAAAAAAAATACATAATTTATATAACTTATAAAACATTGCAAACCAAATCTCTCTTGCTGACCGGTAACCTACAAATTGTTGCATCTCTAAGGTTACTAATGTTTGCTTCTATTTCAAATAAAATGTCGGATTTTGGTCACAAATTAGTGAAAGAGATATTTATACATATTAACTCTTTGTATATGTTACGGGTAATGCTAGATAAAAGATGGAGTAAACCTAAGTTTAACTGGGTTAACTTAGTATTACCCAATGTTAGTATTAGTGTTTAATCTATGTTACCCAAGCATTAACCCGTTACATAAACAGTTTTATCGCGTTAACGAGATCTACCAATGTAATTACTATTCGTTTAGATCGCTTTTTAAATAAGTGGAACTTTTCTTTCACATTACAAAGCATCATCATAACAGCCCATTAATGTCCCACTGCAGGGACGGGCCTCCTCCCATGACGGATGGATACTTGGGCTATTAAAATACCACGCTTGCCAGACGGATTGGTATAGGATTTAATTTCAAGTATTCCTTCTTATTATTTCCTTCCTATTTCGTAATGATAATATTTACGGTTAGTCCCTTAGTCGGTTTTTTACGACACTCATGGGATGAGATGGGGTGGTGACATATTGTATTCTTACTCCGTGAGATTACAAAGCATGATTACTGTGAATACACATTATGACAGTGTACTGTAATTTTGTTTAGTAGACGTCATAAGCATCACCCTTTAGGTAACATTTAATCATAACAACTAAGATGCAATGCAAAACAAATTTGGCAAACATAAATGTATTTTAGCATTAAAACCATAACAACCTTTTTGTCAAAACTGTGTTAAAACTACTCTCTGCAACTATGCTATTAACATTACCTACCATCACAATATAAATCTGTATTAATCTACTTACATTTTATTTTTTAAACAGGTGCGGTGTTACATGCATTTCCAAATCCCTCCACTGACTATGATAAATTCCGTAAATGGGTTATCAATGTTGGTATTGAACAGGAAGATGATGAATATGTATTCAAGAATAGAAGAATTTGTCATATTCATTTTGAAGAAATTTACCACTATTCTAAGAGATAGATTGAGTAAATTGGCAGTGCCTACATTATATATTCCAGGTATGAGTAAAGATATATTATTATCAGAATAGTATTTAATGTGTTCAATAACATAAATAATACTTTAGAAAGAATTAACTTTTAAAGCAGACTTGTGCTAAATGGTTATTGTAATTCCAATTAAGAATTCTACTTTAATGTTTCTTCAGCCATGCCAAACTTTCACTGCCTTCCAAAGGCATTGGCACCTAACTCTACAACACAGCCAGTTGGCTAGTATTTTTTTATCTTTGAAAAAACATCAACTCCACACTTGTAATAGAGCCCTGTGTCATGGGAATTTTTACAGACATGAATATTAACAGACATAAAGTACATCCAGGCTCAAGACAATCATATTTTATGTATTGCACAAATAATTTTCGTCCGTGGGATTCGAACTCACCACTGCTTTGCCACCAAGTGTACTATGTTTATATGTTCTATGTAATTAGTAGCATTTGTCAAGTAAATCAATTTGTATTTGATTTGTAGGTGTACCCATACCACACAGGGTGACCAGTGATAGACCTGAGCCCATGGTTATAGATGATGTACTGCCAACCACAAGTACTAATATAACAGGCTCTACTGTATGTAAGTATATGTTTAAGTACTAACTAGACAAAAAAGTGTCTGGTAATATTTCAGGTATTGTTTGAATTAAAGAACTGTTTTTCTGCAATAAGCTAGAATTAACAATTGACATGCTATACAATAAGACTACATTGTAGCTCAGAGACATACATACATAAACTCACGCCTTATCCCTGCCGGGGTAGGCAGAGACGACAGAACGCCACTTGTCACGATCCTGGCAAACATATTGGGCCTCGTCCACATTCATTAAGCGAGTCATACATGCGCGTCGGTTACGAGTGCTCTTTCTCAGGGACAATATTTTTTTATTCCTTTATTAACTTACAAATTCATACAAACGCAGGTTTTCAAGTAACATAAGTAAACCACAGAGGTTTGTCCTTATGCTAAATACATCGAGTCTTGAAAGTCTATATGAACAAAGGTTTAATGTCTAATAAGTTTTGTAATTTTAAAATAAAACAAAGCAACTACCTAACTAAGTATTTAAAAAGCGGTACATTTTGTATAATTAGTTTCAAGTACATAGTTGGTTGAGTTAGTGATATTCTCAATATTATCAAGGATATGTCCTTTAATGGACTTTGTGAAACAATTATTAAATTATGACATTAATTTGAGGTTTAATTTTTAATCAATGTATTCTGTAATCAAATGTGAGCAAAACTGTTATTAGTTTTATAAATATAAAATAAAATAAGTATGTTTGACTTATTAACATTTAAAAATACACTTTTTCCCGATGATTCTATTTGTGTATTATATAGAAGACTATTCCAGAAAAGAAGGCACTACAAATAAATAATCACTCTGTTCTAAATCGTAATAATTATACTATCTATAATTAAAAGAACATTTAAAATTTATCATTTAATTTTTAATTTCAGGTCAATGGAGATACAAGTCTGAGATGGAGCTTTATAAAACAGTCGCAAAAACACAACGCGAACTAAACAGATGCAAAAAATCTAAAGCTACACTGGTCCAAAGGCTAAAAATAGCTAAAAAATTAACACGGACACAAGCTTACGATCTAGTTGCAAAGAATTTATCGCCAGCAGCAAAAACATTCTTTGATATGCAAATAAGACAATCCGGTAAACATCCCAAAGGACATAGGTTTACGTTGGACGAAAAAATTCTAGCATTATCGCTTTATAAGCCTAGTCCAAAGGCATATCGGCTATTAAGTAAAATATGTGTTCTTCCCAAAATATCCACATTAAATAAATTAATGGGTAAAGTATTTTTATCTCCAGGACCCAATGACATCATATTTGATCATTTAAAGAAAAGAGTTGATAAAATGCCTGCAAGCCATAAATATTGCACACAAATATTTGACGAAATGGCTATTGCTGCAAATTTATCATATGATAAACAAAATGACCGACTAAAAGGATTTTGTGATGATGGTCAACAAACCAAGTGTTTTGCTGACCATGCATTAGTGTTCATGGTAAGAGGAGTATTTAAAAAATACAAACAGCCAGTGGCCTTCAGTTTTTGTGCTAGAACCACTAGTTCTTACAACATGAAAAATCTAATAAAAACAATTTTAGTTAAAACTTTGGAGACAGAGCTCAAAGTAGTCTCAGTTACATGTGATCAAGGATCAACAAATATGGCAGCAATTAACCTTTTAATAAAAGAAACCAAAGAGGAGTACATCAGAAACATGAAAGAATATAAAGGAGGATTTTTTGAAATAAATAATAATGTTATTTATCCAATTTACGACCCACCTCATCTAATAAAAGGGATAAGGAATAACCTAATAACAAAAAATTTAGAATTTTGTTTGGATGGACAAAAAAAAATTGCAAAATGGGCTCACATCGAGGCATTATATAAAAAAAGCCCTGGATTCAAAGGTCTAAGACTGGTGCCTAAATTGACTGCACGTCATGTGGTACCTAATTTGATACCTAAGATGAAGGTGAAGTACAGCACACAAGTCTTTAGTAAGACGGTTAGTGTAGCTATGGGGTTCACAGCAGGTAAATAATTGTTTTTTTATGTTATTTCTGCACACGACATATCTAAATATATATATATATCTAATTGATTTTTCTTTTTTAGGAATTGGTCAAATCCCTCGGGAAAGCACGGACACAGCTGAACTTTTATTTTTTGATCGACTGTTTGACTCGGTCAATGGCAATGATAACCACCTCGCTTGTATCACTGGACTTCATAAATTGTGATCAACATAAAGAAATAATTGGCAAATTTATTATTAAAAAAAGCATTATGCTTATATTATACGACTGGTGCAAAGAAGTAAACAATTTGTTGTGTGGCAAAACCTTATTATTTGATGAGACAGACCCAATTAAAAAATTAGCAAACACTTATTATGTTAAACATAAAAATAAAAATAAAAAACTGTAAATACATTTGTTTTCTTTTATTACTGTTGTTTAAAGTTGTTCTAATGTGTGGCAGATACCTAATTCTTGAAAAACTAAATGAGCAACACATTTAATAAATAAATAATGAACCGGTATCCAATACTGACACTATACAAAATTTGTCTTAATGGAGTTTTGACTACTATCTATTGTACAAACAAAATACTCTAATACTAAGTTGTACAACTTGGATGCTATTAAAAACTTTGTTTTGACAAATTATGTTAAGTGATAGTATTGGATAATGCCCGATTTACACATCGACAAGTACAGTAGCGAGTTAAGTAGTATTTTAAGATTAAGTTGATTTAAATAGAGTTCCATCCTATTTTTTGGCGAGTTAAGTACGAAGTAGCCCCCTATCTCGCGTCTCGCCAACTTAACTTGCCAAAAAATAGGATGGAGATCTATTTAAATCAACTTAATCTTAAAATACTACTTAACTCGCTACTGTACTTGTCGATGTGTAAATCGGGCATAAGGGTGCGTATTTATATCTATAAATATAACACATATAGCTATAGATATGTATATGGCGCAAGGATTAGTACATATATATAGCTATATGTATGTATATCACGCAAGGATTAGTACGAAGTAATACTGGGCTTGGCAACTAGATGTCGCTTTTGTCTACAAAATCAAGAGATAGCTATCTATACGTTAGTACATATTCTTATCTATGCACGTGAGTATGTTTCCGCCTTTATGGAGCCATTAGCTAGCTCCATCGTTTATCGATGATTCTGCCAAGTTTTTATGGTCATTGTCTATTACCAAATTTGACAATTGTGACATCTGACAGCTATGCTAATGATTGACGTATTTGGGCTATGTCGTTCACATTGTGGAACTAGTTCCTTTTTATATAGTTTCGGATACTGAGCTAGTTCCTCGTTCAGTTTTAAATCCACATTATAACTTAGATGAAAGGATTTAAAAAGTAGCGAGCAAACAATTAAACTGACAAATAATATAATTCAGGTAATATGAATTAAGGGTAAATCATTTATTATTAGTTATTGTACTTATAACACGTTTTTATTATCCTTATCCCTATAGTAAAATTATTTTATTTACCTACCCCAAAAATGTGTTGTTACAACCCTTTTAATTTATGTAGGTACAGTTTTACTCATAAGTAAATAAATAATTCGTGTTTAAATACTTCTCACTAATTTTATAATTAAATTAGTAATTACTAAAATAATTTAAAATTTTTAAAACCGCGAGATAAAAGTAATTAAATTTTAACTTGCTCGTATTGGAAAATTATAATTGTTTAAAATGAAAATGATTTGGTAAATGATAAAGCTTAAGTTGTAAATGCAATAGCAAATCTGATGTCGCACTATGTCAAAATAACGTACCTTGTAACAGTTGTTCGTATTAACATGATAATAATTAGAGTGGGAGTCGGGTGTTGAGGGTGGGAGTCGAGAGTATAAGACTACAATAGGCGTTGAGAGCGAGTGGGGGAATTGTAAAATAAAAATATTTTAGAATTACCGGAACGTTTAGTTTTCGTTCACCTCACTAAGTTTAGTTGTAGCATCCGTCCGTCCGAACGAATCACTCCGGATATATTATCTGTTATACATATTATAGTGTGACCACAGGAGCTGTGCACCCCCTGAGGTATGCGCGGCGAGGTGGGGGACGAAGAAAATAGGTGTCCGTTATGGTAGCGTACACGTGATAGTTCTGATAGAAAGTGAACTTTTCTTTTGAAAAATTCTTAATGTAAAAATAATGCGTGAAATTCTGACTGAATTAGTGTAGGTAAATGCTTTATGCGAATTCACAGTAGAATATGTCAAAAATCCATGTTAATTTATGTTCATAGTACTGGTACAGATAATATGCTCACAAGTGATTTGAATATCTCGAGAACTACAAAACATAGGTACCGTAATTCTGTTAGAAATGTAGAAATGTAACCCTAAAATAACGCCTGTGTAACACTTTAATTTAATACAAAATTCAATATTATCGGAGATATTAACGGTTCTTAGGGGCCGGGCTGGAGTTATTTCGTTACGCTATAATATTAAAACTACAACAACTATTTTTTTTAAATGTAGGTACACTCTGTCTATAAAGTCCTGAAAATAAATGAGGCCGCCACTGTGCTACACGTAGCAACCCTATTTAGTATGAGAAAATAGTTTTCATACTAGTAATTTATTGAAATAAAATAAGTAATTTTGAAACACATATCTAATACTCAAGTAAGAAATTCACACAACTCATAATGAGATAATTCATTTCATTGGTTGAAACCCTAAGTGATTGAGAAATTTGAATAATTGTTATAACATGACCTTTATAGAAGTAAAGTATCGTTAGCCCTTTAAACATTTTAGATGACGATGTTTTATTTCTGTTTTATATGCACTATAGTCAAGCCATTTTAAATTTTGACTGTTGTTTTGAGCCATAGAATGCAACATAATTTAGACTAATCGTTGACTCCAAATTATAACCCATAACGTAATTTTTTACTTCTGCAAAACAATTATGTTCTATGGTTTTAATTTTAGTGCTGCTACTATATGGCTGCTGCCACATGTATACCAAACTAAACTATAAATAATAATCGATTATCGATTAATCGCTTGTTATCTAAATCGATAAATCTCTTAATCGATTTCATACACCAACCCTAAACTACATGGGTCAAAATTCACCTATTAGAATGGTATGGGTATTAGAATAAATTAACGGATTGAATCAGAGTAATAAAAACGCATGTACACAGTTAACAAGGAGATTTATTCATCGCTTTCATCATAGGATTTTTTAGATATTCGATGTTGAGATAACTTTCGTTGCCACCTTCATCGTCATCACTAAAGCTTTCTTTGCTGCTGCTATTATCGTCAGTATTTGCCTCTTCTCTTGTAGTATTCTGATCCGAGCTTCTCGACGCAATGGCAACTGTTTTTCCAAGTTTCAGCTGTGATGCAGCTGAAGGCCCTTTTTAGAAATTGCCAACATTTTTGTGACCTGCGGGAACATAAATAGTTACTTGTTAGTGATGATTTTATAAAATATTCTGTTATTTTATATATCAATTAAAACTATACTAATCATCATAACAACCCATTAATGTCCCACTGCAGGGACGGGCCTCCTCCCGTGACGGAGGGATACTTGGCCTACTAATACCACGCTGGCCAGACGTATTAGTATAGGGTTTTATTTCAAGTTTTCCTTCTTTTTATGTCATAAAGATAACATGTCACGGATAGTCCCTTAGTCGGTTTTTACGACACCCATGGGATGAGATGGGGTGGTGACATATTGTATTCTTACTCCGTCACTACACGGAAACTACTGATTTACTAACTATACTAATATTATTATTAAAAAAGATTTGATTATTGGTTTATTTGGAGGGGCGTATAGGGGGTAAAGAGGAGTAGAATGGGAAAATAGAAAAATTATTTTAACTATTGTATACAGTTAATAATAAGAAAAAATACTATACAAAAGAATATGCTTATACAGGTTACCTTGTATGAAGAGTGATAAATAATGTCTTAGTTCTTCAGGCAAATCTCGATTTTTATATTACTAGGGCATTTCTTGTAGGTAAAGCCTATTGCATTTAAAATTTTGCGTAGAACTTCAAGACTACAATTAAAATCCATCTCACTTCTAGCTATCACCTGCAGCTGTTATCTGAGGGTTGGAGCCTGGAATTTAACAAAAGTTATGTTGATTGAACATTTGATTATACTTAAAATAACCTAAGGTACCTAGACACAAAATACACGCAAAAAATGGAATGGAAAGAATAACTGCAATACCTAACTAAAATGTATTCAGTGTTAAATATTAACCAACAAAATATCATTTAACATGGAATTACTAAGAACTAAATAATAAAATATTGCAATTAATTATTTATTGTCGACAGACCAGTTGATGCGAAAGTGACATCCTTATTTTAGTTATCAACCGTAATGTAGACATAAAGCAATTAATTAATTCAACTTCAAAATTGGGAGAATTTCACTGGACGCCATGACGAGAGGTTGAGCTGTCATTTATATATTTTTTACAAATTGATTTTTCGAAGATTTTGTGATGCAGAAGAGATGCAGTTTTGTTTTGCAAGATCGTCGTCAGTAAATTAATATGAATAATTATGCAAGTGATTGGTGAATAGCTGGTGGCATTGTGGTCCGGGTGTTCCTGTCTCCGTTGTACGCGTTCCCGTGAAGTTCTCAAGAAAGACAATGAAAAGTGAAGCATCGACTTTTTAATGTTGTTTTTTATATGTCAATTTTATACATACTTACTTTTACTTATACTGAATGTAATATCTCTCACTTGACACTGGCAATATATGTAACTATGTTCATGAGGCCATTAATAAAGAAATACAATACAACTTCAAAATTGGGATACATCTTGACTGAATTATCCTAATGCAACTGATAATGTATCAACAGAAAAGGTCGTACTACAATATTTCTTACTTTCAATGACAATCTTACCTAAAAATATGCTATGTACGCAATGCCTGTTTTTGGTCTTTAAATCTCAAATGGAGTGAATTTATTACTTGAGACAGATTACAAAACACAGTGACACGATTACATACCCATCAAAGTTGCAGTTCGCCCATAAACATCAGCCAAATCACATATAATTTGAACAGCTTCGTGCTCCGACAAACATCACATTATAACCTTAAAAATCACTTCCCGCGTGCCACTTTGATTTGCTTTACTCATTGTTTATGTTGTTCTTCGTAAGTCAGTATTAGTTTATTGTAGATTAATAACATAATAAAAATCCCAAAATGAAAATCGTTCCGCAACTTCTACTCGATGACAGCTCATGTACAAGTCTATTTTGAATTTCAGTGTTGCCAGACACATGAACAATTTAGTTCCTCAAACTTTAATTTCTTGACTTTATAGACAACCTATACAGTCTGTCTATAAAGTCCTGACAAAAAAATAGGGCGCCACTGTGCTACACGTAGCAACCCTATTTAGTCTGACAAAATAGTTTTCAAAACAATTATGTTCAAATAACACTACACTATTAGAGCACTTATAATACTAGGGCATTTCTTGTAGGTAAGCCTATTGCATTTAAAGTTTTGCGTAGAACTTCAAGACTACAATTAAAATCCATCTCAGTTCTAGCTATCATCTGCAACTTTCTGAGGGTTGGAACTCGAAATTTTACAAAAGTTAAGTAAATTGAACATTTGATTATACCTACAATAAATTTAGGCATAACTAGAAACAAAATACAGGTAAAAGAAGAAAAATGTTATATCCCTCTTTTTTACTGTAGAACATAATTGTATTTTGTGGGGGAGAGCAGAAATATAGAAACATACATTTCTTTTTTTGGCCGGCCTTGCCTGTGTTTACCAGGAGTTTCAAGCTTTTCATTATTTTTAAATCTGTTATTTTTAAATTTAATGGAATGGAAAGAATAACTACAATACCTAACTAAAATTTATTCAGTGTTAAATATTACCCACAAGATATCATTTAACATGGATTCACTAAGAGCTAAATGATATAAAATTTAATAAAATATTGCAATTAATTATTTTTTGTAGACAGACCAGTCGATGTGAAAGTGACATAGTTTAGTTATCAATATCAACCGTAATATAGACATAAAGCAATTAATTCAAATTGGGATAAATCTTGACTGAATTATACTAATGCAACTGATAATGTATCAACAGAAATGGTCGTACTACGATTTTTCTTACTTACAATGAATATCTAACCTAAAAATTTGCTATGTACACAATGCTTGTTTTTGGTCTCTAGATCTCAAATAGAGTGAATTTATTACTTCAGACAGATTACGAAAAACAGTAACATGATTACATACCCATCAAAGTTGCAGTTTGCCCATAAACATCATCCAAATCGCATAAAAGTTGACCAGAATCGTACTCCGCTAAACATCGCCTTATAACTTTAAAAATCACTTCCCGCGTGCCACTTTGATTGACTCTACTCATTGTTTACATTGTTCTTCGTAAGTCAGTATTAGTTTATTGTAGATTAATGAACTAATAACAATCACAAAAGTGATTGGGCAAAATTAACCCAGAACCAACAGGAACAAAATATATGCCGGGTTATTAGTCTTGCTATGAGAAACATTTTAATAAAAAAAAATCTCCCCTAGGTGCTGTCCAACTGTAATTACACACAATTAAAAAATAGTTTTTTTTCTATTTCATAACTCTAATAAAAACAAAGAAATACATGTAACGTTATCTAATTGATATTAACAGACCGACCCAACCATTCTATCGTCTTTACTCGCTACAAAAAAATACATAAGCCTGCGTCATGCGCAGATTCAGGTATTATTTTACTTTTTCACTCTTACACCACATGTATTACGAAGTGTCCTACGTGGGCGAGGAAAGCGACACGATGCTACGCGATGCTACACGCGACAAGTGTTCTACATGATTACGTCACGTCTCGTCGCAGACCGTCACATATGACACAAGTAGGGTACACCGTTAATTTGATGGCGTACGTCGCGTTCGTCGACCACGTAGGACACCGCGTTAGACAGAGATGACACTTTGTTAAATTAAATCATTTAGGAGAATATGTCGTACAGAATCGTGTATCCACAGTATGCGTACGTTAGGGAGCTGTTCTTATATGTTAAGTGTAATATATTATTTAGGTCACGCTAGACATGTAGGCATAGAACAGCCTGCAAGTCCAATGGATTTCTTTTTTTTTTCTTATTAAAAAAGACAACTCCCGCAATAGGGCTCATGCCTCGCAGGGACTGTTTACAAACATCAATTAACGGACACAAAGAACACGCAGACTCAGGACAATAATTTGTGGATCTCACAAATAATTGTCCTGCGTGGGGATCGAACCCACAACCTCGTGCACGGCAGCCGTTTGCGCTACCGTCGCGCCACCAAGGTCGTTGGTCGATTTCGTGATTGTTGACTTATAAATGGTTATCCGCGTGGTGATGGAGTAAGAATACAATATGGGGTGGTGACATCTCATCCCATGGGTATCGTAAAACCCGACAAAGGGACTATCCATCCATGAATATTATCTTTACGAAATAAAAAGAAGGAAAACTTGAAATTACACCCTATACCAATCCGTCAGGCCAGCGTAGAATTAGTAGGCCAAGTATCCCTCCGTCACGGGAGGAGGCCCGTCCCTGCAGTCCCGTTCCTTTATTGTACTACTTTGAATAAATAAATGAATACTGCAGCGGGACAAAAATGATGTATTATTAAACATTAAAACACATAACGTAGTTTTCATTCATAGCTGTTATCAGCCTTATATCTCTCATACCCCATACATGTTCAATAAACAAATAATGAAAATTATATACGTTTAACATGTGTAATAATGAGGGATAAATATTAATTCTGTTGGTCCTGGGTTTTTTTTGTATGAAATTTGCCCATTGTCCTTTGACGACTTTATAGACATATCTGTAATATATTACACTTACTTAGTTGATCACAACGTAACCCAAATATACTCATATTTTATTAAAAATATGCAGGTGATAAATAAGAACTCACCCCTTACTCATAAACGACTCTTAAATTTAATCACTGTTTAGCGAGATTATTATTTGTAAAATCAAACTTATATATTATATAAACAAAACTGTAAGAATTTAAGGTAATCAATTAACTTAAATTTAAGAGGCGTTTATGAGTAAGGGGGTAATCTGTATAAAGTAATTCCTGGGAATACTGTAGTGTTAACGATTTCTAATTCCTCATCATTAATCTTACCAATTGAATTTTTTTTTTATTTTTATTTATGCAGAGTTTTTTGGCATAGTAACCAACTCGATATAGCTCTTGTATGCTACCATAACGGACACCTACCTGCTGTCACGAGTTTTGACGGCAGTGTCATAACAATTCGAACATTATATTTTTCTTTAAGAATATCATGTTCTGAGAGTATTTGATACATTTCGCTAGATGTCATTTTTCTCAAAGTTACATTATAAAAACACAAATAATGTTCCTATTTACGCTTAAAACTATACAACAATGTAAATACTTTCTTGGAGTTTTAAAAAAAAACTGTCTTTTAAAAAAAACTGCTACAGCCGCTCGTGCAGCGACCAGTACCAGCCAAATAACTTAAGTATATTGCGTCAGATGTCGCTAGTAGCTACATCATAGACTGTTTATTCTATACCAGTATTTATCATGTACTCTATATGTTTACCCCCCTCTCGCCGCACGCATACCTCAGGAGGTGCACAGCTCCTGTGGTCACACTATAGCAGCACAAGCAAAGCACATCAGTCAGTAGTACAGTTAACAGTAGCTCAGAGTCAGTAGTACAGTAGCTCAGAGTCAGTAGTTCAGTTGTACGCTTAGTTCACGTTCACATTTTGTTTTCGTGAGTGTTTTAATGGCGTAATGTAATTTGTAGCCACGCTACATTTAATTCATTTCCTTTGAGAATATTACTTAATCTGCTATAACGAAGTATTATTGGTTGAAAACAGTGTAAAAAAGTGAAAATTATCAACGAATAAAGATGACGGCGTCGGAAGTTTCATATAATCGTAAAATAATATCAGAAGATTTATCGAACGTTGAGTTCGATACAAGCGAAGATGTGGAAGTTATTCCGACTTTCGATTCAATGGGATTGCGGGACGAGTTGTTGCGAGGAATATACACTTACGGTATGTGGTATTTTTAAGATAATTGCTTTCTTCCATTTTACGTCACGGATAGCATCACCTAGTTTCACTTTTTCCAGGTTTCGAGAAGCCTTCTGCAATTCAACAGAGAAGTATATTGCCTATTGTAAAAGGTAGAGATGTGATTGCTCAAGCTCAGTCTGGTACGGGAAAAACGGCAACCTTTTCGATATCCATACTTCAGTCGCTTGATACGACTTTACGTGAAACCCAAGTGCTTGTATTGTCACCTACGCGTGAATTGGCTACACAGATTCAGAAAGTTATCCTCGCTCTGGGTGACTTTATGAATGTACAATGTCATGCCTGTATTGGTGGCACAAACCTTGGAGAAGACATAAGAAAGTTGGATTATGGTCAGCATGTTGTTTCTGGAACGCCTGGAAGAGTCTTCGGTGAGTCTTGTGTTGATTTTTTAAGGTTATGCATCCATTTGAACAATCATAGTAATAGTATATAAATGTAAAAGATAATTTAGTAAGTATTCTATCTTCATAAAGAAGATAGGACTAAAGTCTCTATTGACTTATAGTTCTTATTCCATTGTAAGATCTTCACAACACAGGATAATTCCTGAGTTCTGGGGAAAATAACAAGACTATTAAAAATATATATGTATATACACCACAGTTAAGTCCATGTTTGTAGATGATCTTTTTATGTAGACAAAGCTCTGTGGCCTAATTGTTAGGGTTCTTTCCTCCATGTAATCCACTGACCCATGCTCACTTCGTTGGGCGGCGAAAAAAATGTTATAAAGCATCTCTTTTTTAAACATATTTCATTACTGCTCCACTCCTATTAGTCATAGCGTGATATTTTATAGCCTATGATACTCCCAGATAAATGAACTATTCAACACAGAAAGAATTTAAAAAATTGGTTTAGTAGATCCAGATATTACCCCCAATATCGTCACAAACTCACAAACACACCAACTTTTCCTCTTTATAACATTAGTATAGATTTATGTTTACATAGGTAATACAACAGATTATTGATGACTAATAGACCAGTTAATTCATAGGTATTATTATAATTTGGGTGTAAAATATGTCAGAAGTACCAACTTTTTCATATCCAAAATCAAGCATTGTAAAAAATTATAAAAGCAGATAACTTTTTTAATAAACACAACATAACTCAATATGCAACATACACATATAACGTAAATGAACAATAAAATTTCAGACATGATTCGGAGGAGGGTACTGAGGACTAGGTCTATTAAAATGTTAGTCCTTGATGAAGCCGACGAGATGTTGAACAAAGGATTCAAGGAACAAATCTATGATGTGTACCGCTACTTACCGCCCGCCACACAAGTTGTCCTCATCTCAGCTACCTTACCTCATGAGATTCTTGAGATGACTTCCAAATTTATGACTGACCCTATCAGGATCTTGGTAAAACGGTATGTTATTTCCCCTTATTACAAGTTTACTCTTATTCTTACAACATTAGGTAAATGTATTTTCTTTCTTAAAACTCTTTATTGCAGATGAATAAATCAAAACAGTTCAAATCATTATAATATAAATTATGTTAACTGATTGTAGTGTTTTTAAACTAATACAATTGCTAAATTTAAATACATATTTGGTGTGTTTTAGTTATACTCATACAATTTGTACATTATAAGAAAATTAGTATTTTCCCTTCATCTATCCATTATGATAATTTAAAGCTAATTTAAATGGTAGGTAAATTATTTTCACTTGATTTTTGAATGTCTACACAGCTAGAATTAATGAAGAATATCTATTATTATAAGGGAAATTTAATTTCATTTAAATACTAACATAGATGTAAGTTTACTAACAATATGGATGTAATTTATCTGAAATAAATATTATTCTATTCTATTAATTCAATGATTTTCTCTATTTCCAGTGATGAGTTGACACTAGAAGGTATTAAGCAGTTCTTCGTAGCAGTAGAACGTGAGGAGTGGAAGTTTGACACACTTTGTGATCTCTATGATACACTGACCATCACACAGGCCGTCATCTTCTGTAACACCAAGAGAAAGGTAGACTGGCTCACACAGAAGATGCAGGAAGCTAATTTCACAGTTAGCTCTATGCACGGTGATATGCCTCAGAAGGAAAGAGATAATATCATGAAAGAATTCAGATCTGGACAAAGGTATAGTAACTTGTTAGTCATTTGTTATATATTCTAGAGTTTATAACATACGAAAATTTTAATTTGGAATGTTGTGAACTTAACTTGCTTCAAAGAGCCTTGGATGTTTTGTTTTATAAATGGACTCAAAGACAAGATATAGTGAAAAACAAAAATCTTTACTAAAGATGTCTGAATTTTCGAATTTCTGTGTTATTAAATAACTGTGAAAACACCTCATCTTTTAACCAGTGACCCAATTCACCATCTCATTTATATTTACCATAACTTTCTTGTCTTTACAGCCGTGTTCTCATCACAACTGACGTGTGGGCTCGAGGTATTGACGTCCAGCAAGTCTCCCTCGTCATTAATTACGATCTACCAAACAATCGTGAATTGTACATCCATAGAATTGGTCGCTCAGGTCGATTTGGTCGTAAGGGTGTAGCAATCAACTTTGTAAAGTCAGATGATATAAGAATCCTCCGTGATATTGAACAGTACTACTCTACACAAATTGATGAAATGCCCATGAATGTTGCAGATTTAATATAATTTTAATAAATGTTTACATCATCTTTCTAACCTAGTATTATACTAGAGGAACACGCATTGGTGAATGGAATTGCTTGCACCAACTTTCTTACTTTGTAAGTTAATATAATTGTACTTTACTTAGGTGTATCTTGAATAAATAACTCTCAATAAAAGTTTTAATATCTATGTTGTGTTATTTATTTGAAACCAAACAAACTTTATTTTTGGAATTAGCTGTTCCTTTACACTAGGTATGGTCTGAAAATCATGTATTATATAGAATACATAGTGTCAACGCCCTATCTCGTCTCATGGATGTCTTAAAACTGCTGAAGGAAAATATATATTAAAAAATAAAAGAGGTCTTTATTTTTCTCAAAAAGGGTATCAATCAAAATAGAGCAGTTAGATACTACGTGACAAAAGCAAACGATAAAATGTAGTGGGCCAATAATACTGCCCTGTGGGACGCGATAGGAGAAATAGGTAGATCGTTGGTTACCCAGTTCCCTAGTACGCAAACCGGCCAGACAGATGACTTCGAAAGAGTGCCAACGAATACGACTAACACCGACAACTTCAAGCTTAAAAATAACTGAAAACGGAAACTGTATCGAAAGTTTTCGCTAGGTCTAAGAAAATCCAGTAAGTAAGTCAAGGCAATAAAAGTTTGTAACGTTTCGAATAATTCAGACTAATTATAATTAAAACAGGAATTGTAATTTTAAAAATCTAAATAAAGTTAATTGTTAATCAAACGTTTGGAGGAGGCCCATATCCAGCAGTGGATATGGAGTGGCTGATACGATGAAATAAAGTTAATTAAGTAGAACAGGTTATTTTACCTACGTATTTACTTTAATTTTTCAAACAAAATCACTTCATGACTAATGCCCGATTTACACATCGACAAGTACAGTAGCGAGATAAGTAGTATTTTAAGATTAAGTTGATTTAAATAGAGTTCCATCCTATTTTTTGGCGAGTTAAGTACGAAGTAGCCCCCTCTCTCGCGTCTCGCCAACTTAACTTGCCAAAAAATAGGATGGAGATCTATTTAAATCAACTTAATCTTAAAATACTACTTAACTCACTACTGTACTTGTCGATGTGTAAATCGGGCATAATTGATGAAACTTAATGTACCTAAGTAGGTACTTTAGGTTCAGTCAATATTCATTCAAGTACCTAATAACAACCTAATTAAATTTAGGCAATTAGCTAATGTATATGGGTACGTACTTAAGTTGATAATATACGTAATTAAATAATTAGTTAGGTACAGATTCGTAAAATTTATATTTTAAAAACCAAATTACTTTTACACTTTAGTAGTTTACTAATTGATCGGTACGAATGGTTAACGGCAAAAACAGCTCGACGCCGGAAAAAAAACAAATATTCTGTTGATAGACCATTTTCTTTTAAAAACCATATCGGTAAAGTTAACGTTAAGAGTTACGAAAAGTAAAGACGTGTAGATACAAAAATTTTAGAAGTGTTTTGTATTATAATAAATGTGTCTGTACGTATTGACAATATTTTTGTTAGAACCATTTTAATATAAGTTTTTTACCATTTTAATATAATCATTGGTTAGAACAATAAATAACCCACTGACTTACCTACTGAAGAAAGTTTAAGCTCTTTATTTCTTTACAAAACTGTGGCCCTTATCTTATCGCTAATTCTTAAAACAGGAACAAATATTAGTATGTAGGTGAAAAGTTTAATTTCTTTACAATAGAACAATTCCTTCAATGCTAAACAATTTTATTACATAAACCAAGAAAATACTGGACTATCGTTTTACCAAGAAAATAGAGTGGACTGAATACGGGACGCTATATCAATATCTACTAAGATCGGCGATCTTTCTAATAAATACTTGAATAGGTAATTCATAATATAATATAATAGTATATAATAGTATACTTGAATAGGTTTTCCCTTTAAAAATAAAAAAAAAAATAAAAAAAAAAAAAAAATGTAATTAAAGTTAATTCTTTTTTACATAAAAATAAGACTACCTACTTAGTAATACTTACTTTATAATGCTTCTTTGGTTTAAACCGTTAGCAATAGAATAATAGCAGACTGTTGTAAATAATAACAAAAGCGCGATAGATAAAGTACTTAAGTACAAAAGCTGTACCTACCTATTTAGTAAGTTAGTGGGGCATTTATTGTTCTAAGAAAATGTTATTGTTGATATACAAAAGTATACGTACCTACAGGTAAAGAAGTTAATCTTTATAAATATATGCCTATACAAAAGGTTTAGTAAGTACTTACCTTTTGTGTGCCTACGCGTTTTGAGGCAGCTACCAGCTATATTTTACGTATTTTTTTAGAAAAGTTCTATTGGTAGGTATCTAGGCTATTTCATTTAAAATAATAAATAGGTATTATTTATATAATCCACTAGAATCAATCTCCTGACATTGAGAAGATAAAATTAGAAATAGGTACGTAGGTACCTACCTTCTGTTACAACGTTACACACCTTGTTCGCGACTATTCGTTATTGTCCTTATTGTTTTATGGGTTATGTTTATGTAGTATATTTAGTGTAAGTAGGTATAGGTAATATACTAAGGTATATTTTCGGGATAAAAAGTAACCCCTAATCCTATTCGAGATTAAAATGAAGTGACGACTTGACGAGTCAGAAAAGAGAGTGAAATATACCTATTTGTCTTAGGCGTAGTTTGAGTAAGTACTATTTTATACTTTGGTCCTGTCGTTTGAGCGTAAAGAAGTGAAAGTACAGTACATAAGTGTGTTACACAAACTCATAAACTTATGCATAAAATACTTGTTTAAGTAGGAAGTTTAACAGCGGTTAATAAATATACCTACCTAATAGGTAAAAATTACAAATATTCTTTGTGCCCTGCCCCCACACCATCTATTTTGTTTATTTTTTTAAAGATTATCTACTACACTATGGCGCATGCCCTGTGTCGCAGGGACTTAACACAAACACACAAAGTACATCCAGAATCCAGCCTTAAGACAATGGTTTGTGGATCACACACATATATTTTGACGACCTCTGTGGCGTAGTGGTTATAATATTACATGGCTGCTACGCAGAGCTCTCGGGTTCGATTCTGGCTCAATGCAAATCTTTGTGTGCAATGTACATGATTGTTTGCATTAGTCTGAGTGTTTCTATGTATGTATTTACAAAAGAAAAGTATATACTTAAGTACTAATATCCGTTGTTCTGTTACCCATAACACAAGCAGGTTAAGCCTAGCTTACTTTGGGAACAGATGGCGCTGTGTAGAGATGTCCGTGATTATTTATATACCTACTTATTAATCATGTGTGGGATTCGAACCCACGACCTCGTTTACGTCAGCTGCTCACACGATTGTTTTGCCAACGAGCCACATAAGAGAGCTGCTTCATGTCTTCACGAACAAAATAAGGATATAAGAGCTGGCATATTTTACATATTTGTTACCTACTTTAATACCTCCGTGTGGTGCACAGAGTACTTTTTAATATCTGTGTGGTGACGGAGTAAGAATACAATACCTATGTCACCAGTTCACCACCCCATGGGTGTCGTGAAAACCGACTAAGGGACTGTCCGTGATTATTATCTTTACGAAATAAAAAGAAGGAAAACTTGAAATTAAACCCTATACCAATCCGCCTAGCCAGCATGGTATTAGTAGGCCAAGTACTTATCCCTCCGTCATGGGAGGAGGCCCGTCCCTGCAGTGGGACATTAATGGGCTGTTATGATGAATATTTAAGTACATAATAACCTCTGTTGACGACATTCTACTTGCCCATATTGAGAAATGTGTGCCACGCAAAATTTTAAGAGAGAAGTAGTACGTACGTGGCCAATCAATTCTGTAGGTAGTTAAATTAAGGCATTGCTCGTGATTTAATTGCTTGTTTAAAATATAAATATTCCGTCACGTCACGCTGTTGGTTTGTGTACTTGAGCCATTTAATATGAAATGGTTTCATTTATTAAAAATATCGTCTCTGACAGAATGAAAGAGTCAGTTATCTACGAACTAGAAGTAAATGGAATCAATAGGATCTGAGATGGAAGTGGTTGGCCCGCACCCGCTTCTCCCAATTCCTTTCTTACAATTTTCGATTCGATTTCAATTCGATCCGCCAAAGATCAACAGAGCTACAGAACCAAAGATAGTCGCGCACTGCAGAATGCAGACAGTCCAAACAAGCGCTACCTGCTGTGAATCCGCGACTATCTAAACGCCTAATAAATCTTAACAGAAATAATCTAAAAATAATGATAGGGACAATTACTGGCCACTGTCACCTTATTTTCTTTCCTGTTCATTCAGACAGAGACAACATTTCATTTAGCACTATCCTAGACTACAAGATTTAAAGCCCGATTTACACATCGACAAGTACAGTAGCGAGTTAAGTAGTAAGTCGTTGATTAAGTTGATTTGAATAGATCTCCATCCTATTTTTTGGCGAGTTAAGTACGAAGTAGCCCCGAAGTATTTTTCTCTCGCGTATCGCCAACTTAACTCGCAAAAAAATAGGATGGAATTGATGAAGAAATTGATGTCCTATACCAAATACAGATACAGGACGCTAATTTTCTCCTTAAAATAAAATCAAAATAAGAAACTGATATAATTTGCTTAATATTATATTTTAGACATAATAAGTAATGTAAGTTTGTAGGCATTAGTCAACATTGTGGAAAAGGAAAACATATCTCAAAAGAAAGAAGAAGACAAAACATATAAATAATTATCAATGTTCATTGTTCTATTTTTATAAATATTGACATGTTTCGTCCTATAACAGAATACCATGCTAAGATTGTTTTATTAAATACAAAATATACCATACAAAACTAGCCATAAATACAAAGTTTGTAATTACTTACACAATTTTTTTAGAAAAAATTGTAGGTACAATTGAATTCATGGAGAATGTATTATAAATAAGTACAGATGCCCACCAAATTTAAATCAACATAACTGTCAAAAATATCACCTTATACTAGTAATAAACAACAAGATTTTAAAGAATGTAGTGTGTTTACAAATTTATTTAAAACATAGAAGCATAATATTAGTCAATAAGCAAAATTTGTAACTATTTTACACAGTAATATACACAATTCTTAAAGCTACAGTAAATTTAATGTATACATAAACATTTAATCAAAGTAAATTATACATTGATTAGTTCCAAGATTATTGTTTTATGAACACATAAACTCTTGGAATGTTAAAGATCAGATAAAGATCCGCTCAATAATACATTATTATATTACAAATATTTTAGTCACAAGATGTAGTGCAGTATTGTATAGTAACAATGATAAAAATATATTGCAAGGGATATTTAAAAAGTATATTTTAAACATGCCTTCATTCAGATAGGTATACTATTTATATTAAAATAAAACTAAAATATTAATAAGATTACCAACAGAAAAACATAATACATAATTTAAAATATCACCAAAACTACTAAATAAATCACATTGTTCCTTTTTCATAATTTGGCAATTTATCTAAACCATAATGTTTATTTATTTCACATATCAATCAAAATGTCTTAATAGCCCCATATATTTGTGAGTAATTTTATGATAATAACATAAAGCCATATCATATGTTTGATTCTTTAAACAAATAAATTAAATTGTACCATTAATATACAAGCAAACATATATTGAATACTATGTAAATACCTCTAAAGAGGTGTTTACTTGCTTTATATGTATCATATCCTTATTTGTAAGGCACATGTTCTAAACAATATTATAACAAAAACTTAGTTAACACTACAATCAATATTACTGAACAGTTAAAAAATAATACAGGATAGGACCACTGTGTTTAGTCTGAGTTTAAATGGATATATAATTATCTACGATTAGCTGTTGTAATTTAACCCTTGGTAGGTCTTTAAAGAAGCACATGATGAAGACCAATCACAATACTAAATGCAATTCAAATAAATTATATAGTTTATAATCATATAAAATCAAACTAGAGACACTGATATATAAACAGTAAAAGACAAACTCATTATTTAGTTGTGTCCCTTATAATATTATCAAATATAATTTCATAAAAAGTATTATGAAGAATTGTTACTGTCTTGTTCTTTCTGTCCCACATGAACCTTGTTGCTGTTATCCCATATCATCTTAGATCTTATTTGATTCCATCACAATAGGAATATGATTTCTTAAAAAATCATACATTGCAACATTTGTTATCACTTGAAATATACTCAAAATCATTCTTATGCACTAATGTCAATTAATATAAACCAATTTACAGTTCTGTCTCTGAACTATGGTAATGTGCATTCCAGCGTCTGTATATGAAAATACCAATAGCTCCCACTAGAAGAGCTACCAAGATCTCTGTCAGCTGATCTAGGAAACTGTTTGTTGGCTCAGATGATTCTAGCACTTGTGGTTCAGGTTCAATAACAGCCTCAGTAGGTTCTGGAGGTTTTGGAGTCTGTTCCTCTTCTGCTTTAAATGCAATCTGGTTTAGAACTGATTTCTCTTCTTCAGTGATAGGTTTTGCAGCCTTTGAAGAAAGAAGAGCTGATATCTCTCCACATTGAGAACATGCCCAAGTAACAGATTTTTTTGCAAGTATTTTTCGTTCCGCTGGAGAGTAATCTAGTGAGCCAATTGTACCTTCAGCTGGAGTTGGCATAAAAGCAATCAGAGCTAATAGCGCTGTCCTTATTGACCATGACGGTTGCCAGGTTTCTGGGTGATGACCAGAAATAGACAGACATATTTTCTTATTCACCTCAAATCTACCATTAGGAGTCAGTAATATTATGTGAGGGGGGTGCATTGGGTACTCTTTAGGCAGCAATATTCTGCCATGATATATACCTCCTTCGAAATCTGTACCTTTTGGTCCTTGAACCGTAAAATGCCACTCAAAAAGATTGTCTTCTAACGGCCGAGCGCAGTATTCCTCCGTAGCCTCTGCTAGTTCCAAGGCTTCTCTCATAAGGCGTTTTACACCAGGACATTTTGTGTTATATTTTTCACTAATTTCAGCCATATTTGAGTATCACAGATCAAATATTATGAACAGAATGTTGCTAATTACTGTGACGCAACGACGAATATGTAGTGGTACACGTATGTTATTGATGTAATCACGAGAAAATTTGATAACAAAATCTTTTTGTATTTGTGTGAACGAGGTAAGCTAACTTGTCAATGTCATTGTCAAAAACGTCAGTGAGTGAGTGAACCAATTTACATTGTTGATATTAAAAATATATAGATAATAATTTTAAAGATTGGCTTACATTTTATACTGATGCATCTAAAACAATCTGTAAATAGTAATGTCGGCGTAGCAGCTGTATGGATTACTTTTACCAGAATTTTTTCAAGCTATAAATAATCCTCTTTCCTCTGTTTTTACTGGAGAAGCTTTAGCTATTCTCGAAGCTATATTGTACATAAAATCTCATGGTCTCAATAACTCAATTATCTTTTCGGATTCTAAAAGTTGTCTCCAGACTCCAGGCCATCTTATTTAACCCATTTCATTTCTCTTCCAAACCTGTAATTCTTAAAATTAGAAAGAAGAAAGAATTATTCTTATGATTGTCATTCGAGTACAAATAAATAGAAGAATAATACACACTCACACAAATACACTTTGCCTCTTTTAGCTGGGTGGGTTGTGTTGTTTGTTATTGTTGTATACAAAAGTGTGTCAGAATGATATGGAATAATATTTTGAAGTAATTTAAGTACTGCACTTTATTATTGTAATCAACATGCGTTAAATGGCAACTTTTTATAAATGTGGTTTCCTTTTTAATTATTGCAACATTTGTGAAATTGTCAAATGTGATTGTGTCAGTGTAAGTGAAGAGTGGTATTTTATTTTTTGTGTAATGTGTTGTAGATTTCTGTACTAAAATCAAATACAATTAGTTAAAAACTATGTAGTATATAATTCAAAACTAAATTTTGAAATTGATATGTCGTGATCTTAGGCATCTATATTATCTGCATCTGTTGTATCAGTTATAAATCCAAAATGGGTAATATTAACAAAGACAATTCGTATTTTATGGCGAAATATTCTGCCTTTAACCCTTATCGTCTACGTGAAAGAGAAATGGGGTATCAAACTCCTCTAGGAGCTAGCGATGCTATGGCAAAAAGTTTGTATTGCGGCATGAAGCCGATAGCATCATGGGACTGTGAAAAAGACAAATCTCCGCCGACTGGAGGTGTTTTCAACCTTGAATTTTCCCCGGAAGGGTAAGTGTCTTATTTAAATAAACTTAGTTAACCTTGACTTTGGTTCGTCTTTGCAATAGCATTGTGTCAGCCTAATGTAACAGGAAATATTAACAACTAATTATTTTGGCATGTTACCAACCAGAAAATGGTGCTCCTAAGTATGAAATAAAAAACAGCTCTTTGGAAGATAATAGTTTAAACATATGTAATAAGTTTTTTGCTGCTCTCTTTAAATGTTCCTAACATTTTTTATATAATTTTCGGAACATTGACGTTGTTGTTATGATAATGATAAGGATAATATTGAATCCCTATGTAAATGTGATAGTAAATGTTATTTTGTAAATTATTATAGTCTTTAATGGGTCTTAGACATTTATAACATTAAACTAATGGGCGAATACTCAAACATCTGTTAAAGGAAAGCTGTGCTTAAACTAGACATTTGTATGAGTAGTTCTAGTTTAAGCACCGCTTTACTTTAACAGACATTTGAGTATTTGGCCGTTGGTCTTTGACCTGTTAATGAGTATAGTTTTGTAATAATATACAAATTTTAATGGTATAGTATACCTATATTTATTTATAGTGCATTTTTGGAGAAATCACAGCCCTTAAGAATGTGTGAATTGAACACATGCAATATTACAGTTTTAGAAAGGTTGTTAAACTCTTACTCCACTTTATTAGCTATACTTATGGTATAATAGATTTTCTCCTCTTCCATCAATGTAAGAATGCTGTAACTCTTGTAATAGTCCGTTTCCAAACAATGTGCTCCAGTATATGTTTCCAAAATGTCACAATATGATTATCATCCCTTCTATCTATATACTAAAAACACTAATCAAAGTGAGGAAGAAGTGTTAGCTATTAATTGTTAAATTAGAATCAGAGTAGGTAGAGATAAGAAAATATAAAAAAAAATATTTTACTCTTGTTTAAAACATGGGATTGAGCCAGTCATAGTAACTAATGATTTGATTTCAATTGCTTTAGATTGCAATCAAATCTAGGTCAATATAATTTAAAAGTTTAATTGCTGAAAAAGAAAAGGACAATTATTATATCTGTCTTTTCCTTTTTCACCAGTTAAACTTTTCACTGACTTTGTTTATGGTTAATAAATATTGTTGAAAACAATACATTGCTTTCCATTTGGAGTGTCCAACTACCACCACGAAGCACTAAATTGTTGTGATGACTCGTACAGAATTCTTTAATAATTTTCTCACAGAAAACATGACTTACAGTGTTACTGTCTTACTAATAAAAAATTTCTTATACAGTCGTTATACACATGAATACTTATTCATTGAATAGGAGCGTAATAGCTGTTTATACACTACTTGACTAATAAACCAGGTATAAGCATTGGGTAACTATTAAATAGTTATGACACTGACCACTGGCAATACTGTCAGAAACATTCTAAAAAGTAATATATTAAAAAATGTCATTAAATTAGTTTCATATTTTTACCTATTAATTCTTATTGTAAATATATTAAATAAATTAATATGTCATAAAGAATATTAATATAATACCCTTGTACGGTTTGTACTCTTAGAGAAGATTAGATGATGATTAAATAAAAGATAATTTGCTGATATATAAAATGCTAATATATTGAACTATGAGAATGCTAAGCTAATAATGATATTAATGATAGATGAGTACACGTACGCGGCGCGTAGCTGTTATTCGTGAACTGATTTAACTAATAATGAAAATACATAATTTAATTGCTAATTTAGCTCTATGCGTAAGTATTACGAAAATGATGATTTAGCTCTATGTACGGTAATATCGTACATGCTCCCAGGCAACAAGATGAGGGCTGTGCATGATTGAGATGAATTAACCTATTGACAAGGTGATAGTACAAAGTTTCCTTAAACCTAATGATAAATGATACAGACAATAATTAACTCTCGATTTTAAAACTACATCTATTTAGAATTGGCGAAGTGCTTTGGTTAACCGATTCACTTGATTTACACTTATTGCTCTGCTTTAATTCACATTGCACTTCTTTCACATACACCACATGATTCTGAGTAGGAACCGTTTTAACGCACTCACTCGGACACTCATCACTTTGCTCTGCTTTTAGTCTTGCACTTACACACTGTACACTACTGGAGGGCTGAACCGCGGCGGGCGGCCGGCGCCTGTTTGCGCACCAGCACCACCATCGGCACACTGCGGCTGCCAATCCTGCCGCCGCTAGGCAATAGATAGCTACATAGTGATGCACATCGTGATAAGATACGTCGGCCTCTCCAACCTGAATTCGATCTGATGCGGCTTTTAATTCCTTTACTTGTTTATCTAACGCTTGTAAAGAGCTATTGTAATTTCCGCTAAGTTCTGAATGAAACACAGGTATAGATACGTTTATAATATTATTGACAGGTGCTATTTCAGGAGTAAAGATCTCCGGCTCAATGTTTATTTTGTTTGATAATCGTTTCTGCGACGTTATAGTAAATACGTCGCCTTTGATGACGCAGTCATTCCAAGTAGTAATGACATTGACCCCGGTCACCTGTTCGTTAGTAACTCGATCCTTGCAAATAAATCTAAGGGAGCACTGTCCACAACAACTTATTATGAATGAGTTTGATTTGATAGGTGTCCATGTCGTTTCACATTCGCTTTGAGTCACTTTACACGTATTGCGTTGTTTATGTTTAACGCAAAAGCTGTCGTCTGTCTCTCTTTGGTAGACGGGCGTGTGTATTTGACAAAGATAAGTGTTGTCGTCAAATTTAATACATTTCTCGAAGTCATCAGCTGACATCGGAATGAAAGTATCCTTTCTTAAATTTAACGCTAGATAAGGAGCTATGGGTATAATATTCATCATAAAATGGTCGGTCTGATGTGGTAGCGAAATTGTTTTGTAAATATCATAGCCATCTCTATTTATCAACGGGATTTGGATTACAAAGATAAAAAATTGTTGCGTTACTCTAGCTTGTATATTAAGGATTCTGTATATACTATGTAAATCAGTAGATAAGTTGTCTATAGGTAATGTCAGATCCTTAGGCAGTTGTCCCGCTATTAGGCTTAGTTCATTCAGTAGTTGAGAAGGGTTAATGATATGAATGTTTAACTGTTTCATATTCGTTATGGTATCCAATAAGGCGTCTTGAATACTCTTTAGATTTGATAAGACGTTGTTGCTTATGATGCTAGTAAGTAGGAAGTCATTGGTATATTCCACCTTGACTAACTCCTTATTTAATGTGTTGGCTGTCTGATCCAGAAGAAGGAGATGTTGATTGAACATCTTGTGTTGCCTTTGCATTGTATTCTCTACCCTTTGCAAAACGTTATTTTCCGCTTCTATTACAGATGTCTGATTCTTCCATAATTGTAACATATGTTTTTGATCACTTCTTATTAAATTAATATCACGCTCATACTGCTCTGCAAAACGCTCGTCTAGAACGCCAAACAATGAATTAGCTATATATCCAACGCCGTTGACAAGGCCGCGTCGTATGCGCCTCGGCGACGTATCAAAATGCTGACTTAGTAACATGCGGTCATAGTACTCTAATTCCTCGAACCCATGACGTAACTGTAGTAAAACAATATCGCAGTGACTTTGGTTTCCTACACGATCGCACATATTTTGTAAATGATTTATGTAGCTAGTTAACACCTTGAATCCTTGACGATAAGGTAGCATGTCATAGTATGCGATTAGCTTCCATTGATCTTGTACTAGACGCATGTTTCCTAATTGATCGAAGAATATATGCCTATCGCTATTTAACTTAGTAATATTATAGCTTGCTTGAGTTGTTGATGTAAAGAATAATAATAGTAAGGTAATGAATGATAAGAAATTAATATGAAAGGCGCTTTTCTTCCGGCTTCTTTTTACTAAAACGTCGCTTGCAGGCTTTTGTTCTTTTTGCTGACTCGATTCTTCGTAGTTAACCGGAAGAGTAGATAATTTTACTATAGGTCTTTTGATAGTACCGTTTTTTGTCTTGACGCTGACTACTCTAACGTAACCATCAGTCCCAGGGTGTAAGTCAGTCACCCGGCCTAAAGCCCACTTTCCAGGCGGTAGATTAGCATCATGTATAATTACCACATCATTCAATGCTATATTCGATTGAGATTGTCGCCATTTGCTTCTAGCTGATAGCTGCACTAAATACTCCGCGCGCCATCGTACCCAGATGTCATTAAATATTTTTTGTGTGATTTGCCATCTTTTTCTTTCATCCTTTTCAGTCTCTACGACTGACAGTATCGGACCGCTTGACAAAAAATGTGAAGGTGTTAAATAATTTAAATCGTCTGGATCTTCTGATAAAGTACATAACGGACGTGAGTTGAGACATGCTTCTAATTGAAAGAGAAGAGTTGTGAACTCTTCATATGTGAGCTTTTGCTCGCCCAGAACTCTTCTTAAATGATGTTTTAAACTTTTTACGGCTGCTTCCCACAACCCTCCCGCGCTAGGCCAGGAGGGGGCATTAAAATGCCACTCGATCTTCATTTCGCTAAGGTCGTTGTAAAATTCATGCGATAGAATAGATTTATGATTTATATATTCATCTGCTAATACTTTGCTTGCACAGACAAAATTAGTCCCGTTGTCGCTGTACAGATGACGTGGGGTACCTCTTCGTGCTGCTAATCGTTTAAGTGCTGCTAAAAATGCTGATGTTGTCAGGTCGGATACCAATTCTAAATGGACTGCCTTCGTGACCATACAGATAAATACGGCTACATATCCTTTCGATGTTTTGATACCCCGCCCCTTGCTTGATTTAACGTCTACATACCCCGTGAAGTCTACCCCGGTATGATAGAACGGTCGGGTAGGGTTTGTTCTAACTTCAGGTAGATCACCCATTAGTTGAGTGTGATTATTTGGATTGTGTCGCCTACAAATTACGCAACGCTGTAATCGTTTTTTCACTGCTCTATTTCCACTCAATATCCAATACTGCTGTCTCAACCAAGAATGTGTCAACCTTGCACCTCCGTGGAACGTAGTTTTGTGCGCTAAATCAATCAATAAATCAGTAAAATGGCTGCTGTAAGGGATTATGTAGGGATGCTTCATATTATAAGATATATGACTATGCTTTAATCTGCCACCGACTCTTAATAGGCCGTGTTTGTCTAAAAACGGATTTAAACATAATAGTTTGCTTTTCGAATCAACTTTACTATGTTTACATAAATCATTTATTTCTTGAGAGAATTCCATAGCTTGCACACATTTAATAATACGCTGTTGCGCATTCCTTAACTCAGCTGTTGTTAAATAGGTAGTCATATTTTGCTGATTAATCGAAAAAGCTCGTAATATCCACGCAATAACTCGTATCGCTCGAGTGTAGGTACTGTATTTAATTATAAGTTCGGTAATAAAATTAACTTCGTAACTATTTTGTTTTAAAACGACGTTAGATAGAATCTTAGCTTCTAAGTTAGTTTTATAAGCTGTTTTATTTTGATAAGTGCTATAATTGAACGTAGGGAGCCACGTAGGGCCATTCCACCATAATTCGTGCCTTTGTAGTAGTTCTATGCTCAACCCACGGCTCGCACAGTCTGCTGGATTATCTGAGGACTTCACGTAACGCCAACATTCTGGTTGCATAGCAGATGTGATCGTTTTAACTCGGTTAGCTACAAATGGCTTCCAGCGGCTAGTGTCCCCATGTAGCCATCCCAGAACAGCTGTGGAGTCGCACCACCCATAGATTTTTAGGTTACGCTCTATATAACTCTGTTTTACCTTTATCATAAGCTTTGAGAGTAAAAGTGCACCACTTAACTCTAGCCGTGGTAAAGAAATGTCGCTCTTTGTTGATTCGCTTTTGCTGACAGGTACAAGCTTTGTTTTAGCTGCTAACAAAGTGATAATCGAGTCACCTGTTTGCTGTGATATGCGCGCGTAAATTACACAAGCGTATGCTTTTAAGGAAGCATCACAAAACCCATGTAATTCGATGCTATCCTCTTTCCCACTTCCTATCCACCGAGGTATTTTGATATTTGTAATATTTTCGATATCTGTTCTTAATTTTAACCACTCGGTGTAAATACTATCCGGTATGGGGTCATCCCATTTTAATTCTGATATCCATACCTTTTGGAACAAAAGTTTTAGTTGAATAACTGCCGGTGCTAACCAACCGAGTGGGTCAAAAATCTTCGATATTTCTCCAAGAAGAACTCGCTTTGTTATCTTAGAAGATAATGACGTAGACATTCTACATATAAATCTAAAATTGTCTTCTTGGGCATTCCAAGTAAGACCGAGAGCTTTGGTTGAGTCTTTGTTCTTAAAGTCGTATGTAGCTGGTAAACTGTCAGCTTTCTCAACATGTTCTAATAATGTGTTATCATTTGCTGCCCATTTACGAAGATTAAAGCCTCCCGATTTTAATAGCTTGATTAAATCTGCTTGTAACTGCTTTGCTGCTGTGATCTCAAATTCTCCGCTTAAAAGATCGTCCATATAGAACTGCTCTTCCAGGACCTTAGCTGCTATAGGGTAATGTCCACACTCGTCTTTAGCTAAGCGCTTAAGAGTCATCATTGCTAGATAGGGCGCTGCTTTAGTGCCGTATGTGACGGTTGACAGAGTGTAGTTTTTTAGAGGTTGGTTATGATTTTCCCGCCAAACTATTTGTTGATAGCGCTGGTCATCATGATGGACATAAATCTGTCTGAACATCTTTTCGATGTCAGCCGTAAAAGCGTAACGATATTGTCTCCATTTTAATATCAAAACCAAAATCTCCTGCTGTAAATTAGGGCCTCGATACATAACGTCATTTAAGCTTAGTCCTGACGTAGTTTTTTCCGATGCATTAAACACTACTCTAAGCGAAGTAGTACTCGAGTCGGTGCGATGAACTCCGTGATGCGGTAGGTAGTAGGCAGGTTTCATATTACTTATTGTTGACAAATGCATATGACCTAACTCAATGTACTCGGTTATAAATGATTTATATTTTATCGCTAAATTATGATCTTTTTGTAGCTTCCTTTCTAAATGATAAAACTGGGCACAAGCTTTTGTCTTAGATAAGCCTAACTTTTCATCGACGTCAGAATGCAACGGTAGGCGCACGATATATTTGCCATCTGACCGGCGAGTAGTAGTTGAATGGTATTGCTGAATACATTGAGATTCCTCTTCTGAAATATCTATTTTCTCATTGATATCTTCGATTGACCAAAACTTATGTAAGCTTTCTTCGTCCACCATAACTACGTTACATTGGTAAGACTTTACGTTGCCACATAAAATCCACCCAAGGCGCGTTTGCTGTGCTATAGGCATAGATTCATTTTCTCTAATGATACCACCCATGATGATAGAAGAATAGACATCTGCGCCTAGTAAAATGTCTATCGAACTTCGGAGATAGAACTCTGGGTCTGCTAGGTGAATGTTTTCGATAAAAGGCCACGTTGGCTTACCGAATGATTTATTTGGCAAATTGTTAACTGCGTGATTCATTATAAAGGCTCCTGTTTCAAATGAGTAATCATTATAAGTCGACGATATTTTCATATTAATAAAACCTTTACAATTATTCTCCTTCGCTCCTAAGCCTAAAATCACTCCCTTACAATGTTGTCGAGGCAATCTTAACATTTGGGCTGCATTTTCAGTGATCAGAGACGCTTGCGACCCTTGATCAATAAGTGCGCGCAAGGTGATATAAGTACCATCAACTGTTTGTACTTTTACTTTAGCTGTCGCTAAGAGAATTTCCTGTGTGTCATCAAGTGACACATGTGTTGTAGCTTTAGTTGACCTATTGAAATTACTCGACGTAGCATTTCGTGACGTATCGGCAGAAGTGAACGCTTCATGAACAAGCGTATGGTGATTTCCACTGCATATATGACATCTTTTCTTTGAAAAACAATCGTTACCGTTATGATTATAAAGACAGTTTTGGCATAACGACATTTTTGCAATGGTTTGCTTTTGTAATTCTGGCTGATATTCCGCAAAAGTGTTGCAATACGGTACAGTATGTTGTTTATTACAAATCGGACAATTTTGAGTAGATGCTGACGCCTTGTTATTCTGTGTCCTAGTTACAAAACTTTGATTGCTAGCGAATGATTTGTACACATGATGTTTTTTAAAAGTTTTATTCGAAGATAATGATGATTGAAGCTGCTGATTAGGTTTAGGCTGATCTTGTCTACGTTTTGAGGACTCTAACGCAGTAAATTTAGCTTCCAAAAATTGTAGAAATTCCTGAAGCGATGGTAACTCACGTTGATTTTTTAATGATTCGATATAATCATTATGAGTCTCCGAATCCAATTTCTGCGAAATTATGTAAACAATTACAGGATCCCAAGTTTCGATGTTAACTCCTAGGTTTCTAATGGCGTTCAGACACTCATTAGTAGTGTCATGTACTCTTTTTATAGTTATTGCTGTTTGCTGCTGCATAATAGGTAAATTCATTAAAATACTCATATGCGAATTAAAAATTAATTTAGTATTGTTATAGCGGTGATTTAGAATATCCCAACAAATAGAATAATTCTCCGAACTAATAAGTAAATGTTGCACTAATTTATCTGCTTCGCCCTTTAATTTACTTTTTAAAAATTGCATCTTCTGTGCATCTGATAGACTTCTATTCCTGTGAATAGTCTCTAAAAATAGATCCTTAAAAGATACCCATAGATGATAGCTACCACTAAAGGTCGGTATTTCAATTTTAGGGGTCGATTTCTCGCGATGACTTTCGGACCACATTTTTGTATTAATTTGTTTTTTGATGTCGTTATATTTTTCTTCATATTTGCTAAATGCTTCTTCATATTCTATGTTCTCTTCATAAAGCTCGCTGTCGATTTCCCAATGTAAAGTGTCGATCATGGACCACCGACTCTGTACAGTTTTCATGACGTCATCAAACTCCCATTTTGCCGAAATATTTGCAAGGTTAATGGCACTAATTGTCCGTTGAAAGGCTTTAAAGTTACTTTGCTGTTTTCTTAACAATTCTTCTAATTTGCTTGGCATACCTTGAGTTCGAGATACAAAGGACGTGGTCTCCAGCTCCTGATGACGCGTAGGAGTCTTATCCACGCTCTGCTGATCGCTTGTAGAAGGCTGGGACATAAACCCTGGGGTCTGTAAAGGTGTTGCTGGCCTAAGAATACTTTCCTTAGTATCCGAAGGCATATACTTCAGTATATAACTACGAGCGTTGTTATAAAACTCTGAAGTTTTCTTAAAATAATTGCTAATAAAATAATCGTGCGATTGGTCGTCGGCTTCACACAATTTTATATGATTGCACTGGAATTCATGCCAGTAAGCTTCTAAAGTGCTGAGTCGCTTTTTAACATGAGCCGAAGTCTTACGATCGGCACCGTCTTTCTTAAAGTTGACCAGGAGGTTATCCATAGCTCCCATGATCTGGTTCTGGTTTGCTAGAAGATCTTCCATGATGATAATGCTGGATTGCTAGATAATTGATCTGATGTGGACTTACCGAAGCTGCTAGCTCACTTACGTACGTGGCAGAGGCTTTACTACGTTGACACTTTATTCACACGCGTTATAGATCCCGCCACGATCCGGCTCGAAGGACCATTAAGATGTACGGTTTGTACTCTTAGAGAAGATTAGATGATGATTAAATAAAAGATAATTTGCTGATATATAAAATGCTAATATATTGAACTATGAGAATGCTAAGCTAATAATGATATTAATGATAGATGAGTACACGTACGCGGCGCGTAGCTGTTATTCGTGAACTGATTTAACTAATAATGAAAATACATAATTTAATTGCTAATTTAGCTCTATGCGTAAGTATTACGAAAATGATGATTTAGCTCTATGTACGGTAATATCGTACAACCCTAATGTTGAAATTCGACTTAGAAATCGTAATAAACGCATAATTTTACACACTTTTACATATTAGTACAGTAAGTAATGTCAAAATCTGCTAATGTACATTAGCAGATTTTGACATTACTTTTGAACGTCTCTTAAAATATGTCAAAACGGTTGAGTATTTGAGACTTCATTTCGTATTCTGTTTGCGCGGTTTATTTTGATTTACAATCTCCTAAAAATAACCATTAAATGGAATCAAGTGATTATAGATATATAGCAAAGAAGAGGAAGCCTTTTTGCAAATTGGGATTTATTAGAAAAGGTATTTAGTTGACCTCGAAAACTAAATAGTGACAATATCGATAGGCGAATGTATGGTGTGATTTTGTAACAAAACAAGCTTTAAAAATGGATTAATGTGATACCACACAGTCCCACGAGTGGGCCGAAGAAGAACACTTACTCCAATGCAAAGAGCAGCAGTTAAAAATGAAAAATTTAGAACTGGAAAATGTAATACGTACAGCGAAAATAAATAAAATTGATAACTAAAATGTATTTTATTTAAAATAATTAATTATATTACAAAACATAATTCATAAATAATTGCCTTGCAACTTATCCAGTTGCATTATTTTGAGTTCTTGTGGTCTATGTCTCAAAACGGGGTCACCGGGCGTTATGTCCATTATTTCTGTATTTTGCCCTATTTTTATTGCAATATTGTGCAGAACTGCAAGTCCAACTAAATACAGTTTAACATTTTCTAATGATACACTGAATCCGTGTAATAGGCATCGAAATCTCTGTTTCCATACACCAAAGCATCTTTCTACAGGGTTTCTAGTCAGTATATGAATCTTATTGTAGGCCTCCTGCTTAATATTAGCAGGATTTTGTACAGGTGTAAACAAATAACCTGTTAGTCCATAACCTGCATCACCCAAAAACGACCATTAAATTCTCCATTTTCAAATCTCTGCCGTATTGGGCTTTCTCTGAAAATTCGGGAATCATGAGTACTTCCCCTCCAGTGTACTACAATGTCCTTTATTAATAGGCTGGAATCGCATACCACTTATACGTTTATTGAAGACACTCCTTTTCTATTAATATAGTATTGTCCCTACCAACCTTTTTGATCTTAATATGTGTGCAATCAGGCAATAGCATCTGTTACGTTTCTTAAGCTACATATATTACGAAATTCTGCTATGACTTCCTCTTCAAGAGTTCGTGGCATATGAATAAAATGGTAAGCTTTCCTTGCTAGTGCAATAGCAACTCGTGTCGGCATACATTCGTCACGGATTGTTGACTCCTGCCGTGAATGTCTGAAGCATCATCTTCCACTTGCTGTCGCGCCCATGTCCTTAATGCTGTACAAACTTGAAGTTCTCTTGAAAAGACACGACCTCTAGTACTCTGTTCCATTTCACCACGGATTAAATCTACCACTTCCTTTGCATACGCCTTCGTAAATCTTTATTTGGTTTTAAACTCACAATAATCTAAAATAAACGGATTATGGCGAGATTAGTAGTTTTTACTTTCTTGGTGGTTCTTCACTCTCCATTTCGTCAAAAATGTCAAAATAATGTAAATAATCCATAATTAGAGATAAATCAACACAATATTGTAAGTTATGCACTTGTTATACGAGGTCTGTCGACTGAATAACAGTTGTATAAAGTGACGTACAACTTACACCACCGCTATAACAGGCGTATAGCTAGAGTGTGTTTATTAGTAACGTTTTTGTTATAACCTTGTTATAACGAGTGTGTAAATGTTTATTAGTAAGACGGTTACAATATAACTGTTGTAGAACAATGAAATGAAAATACATTATTACTTGGGTCTTTACAGTAAATGAACATCCAGGCTCATAATAATAATTTGTGGTTCACAAACATGACTATCTTGAGTTGGGATTAATATCTGTATAATATCTGATATGTATCTATGCAAGTCATCCGCTGATGCGACCGCTTTGCCATTAAGGCAGCCAAAATGACTAAAGTAAATTTATTCTAATTTGATAAAATGTATTGTTATAGAACATTGCTGGTAGCAGCATGTGAGAAGAAATCAATACAAATATTTGACCCCCTGACTCATGAGAAAATACATTCAGTTAACGGAGCCCACTCAGACTGTGTCAACTGTGTTAAGTAAGTATATTATTATCTTTTCCTGTGTATGTGTTACTGACTTCCTCCCCTCTTGTATTTTACTTGATTGGCTTTCATTCAATATAGATTATGTTATCAATGGTACAATAGTCAGTTTCACCAGTTTGTTATAATGGCAACAAATCAGCTGTATGTTTGTATAATAATTGTGATCTTATATCAGTAGTAGTAAAAATTAAATCTTTTTTGTCAAATAAGATTGAATATTTTACTACTGGTTTAGTTTAAATTAACTGCAAACATATTAAATTACTTTATTAGTTAGTAATTTTGTCTTGACAACCATTTGTACTTTGGATAGTTACACTTAAATAAATTAATGATACTTCATTTGTTCGAGAGCACAAAGTAGACTCTAATGGTCAGCCCGAACAGATAAGTCCCCTGCATACTTGCACACTGTACGGAACTTAAATGCAATTCAGTAATATGTGAATCATCTCTCATAGCTCTGGGTATGATTGGTGCGCACACAACAGGCACGCGAAAAATTCCGTAGCTGTGAAATTACTTAAATGCATTTTCAGTATTAGATATTCTAAAAATGTGTATATCTAGTGACATTATTTGTTATTTTTTACATAACTTGTTGGTATATTCCTAGTGGTAGACGAAATAAAACTAATAGTCTCGGGAGGGAGAAGTATTGGGTACTCGCAGAATCACATCTGATTATGATAAGCGCCGATTACACTACCCTACATGTAGGACACTACATCTTGTAGGGCACTACATGTTATCTAGTGTAATCACATGTAGGCTGTTAGGACACTACATATCGGAGATTGGCGAGTCCCGACCGCCCTACATCATAGTTCCGTCATGGTGTTACCATGATATAATACACATTATATTATGTAATAAAACTTGAGTTTCACACGATTGTTTTTGTACACACAAGCTCAGTAAAGAGAAAACTCTGTAAGTAAAAAGGTAGTTAAATAATGTCCTATTTAGACTTAAAAGATTAAATACGGACCTTGACACACTTGCGATTTGAATTATTTATCTACTAGTTTTCCTCGATTATGCGTGAACTAATTAATTAAGCCACCTTTCAAATGACATTGTTTAATATTTTTTTATCGTAATAACTGTGCACGAAGAACCTTTATTGTTGAAGATGAATAAATTTTAATATTAGAGCAATTTGTATTAATATATACAAAATAATGCCTACAATTACCTTTTCCGTAATAGCCAACTAATCTCAATAAAAGTATTATTTTAATGTCTTAATTATAATTTATAATGTCTAATAAGAATATAATGGAAACATACTGTAATAAACAATACAAAACAATACAAACACCTTCCCCTTACCAAGACAGGAGCACTCGTGCCGTCCTCTTTGGTTCTATATTGATACAAGCTGTCCGATTTTAGCCTGTGCTAAAAGTGTTTAGTTAATTGTGGAATATTCTGGCACATTCTGGTCATTTAAACCGCTAAATAAGCCAAAGGCAAGACCGGCAAAGTGAGGGCGAAGGAGATGAAGAAAGTAGTTTCACGAACTACCATCCCATGTCCTCCTTTTAGAACTGTATTTGCGCTTTTCTAAAGTTTCCTGTCTAGGATGTAGTCTCTAAAATGGAAGTCACCACATAATTGAATAGTTTAATGCGCTTCTGATCCATGACACAGTTTCCTAAAACGTTTTTATTGTACGATAAAAAATGTTGTATGTGATAATATTATTATCTACATGGCATTTCGAAATATATAATTAGTGATGTATTTTTAATTACATTCGTGATTTGTTGGTTGATTTACAATAACTTTATCTAATTGCGTCGCAGGATGTGGAATAGACCACTGTATGAAAAGGTTCACATTTCACCTAGTGGTATTTTGCCATCTATTCTTTTTGACTAAGTACTAATAAGAACAAAGGCACCTTTTAGTCCATCTGTTCTCTTTTTTATACGAGTGGAAGTCCTTTATAGACTTCATGATACTAAGGGCAGTTGTTAATTGTGTCGAAGGCTCTAGGTAGCCCTCGAAGGGACAATCCTAAAGATCTCAGATAGAATGTTTTGTAAGCCTTATATAATCTAATTCGTTCTTGGTAAAGTTAGGTTCTAATTAAAGAAGATTTTCCTTGAGACCAATCTAATAAATTACCTTTTACTGTTTTATATAGATACCTGGCTTGATCTTGTTCCATTGCAGGCATATAAGGACGTCCACGTTGACGGCCTCAGTCAACCATGAACTACGAACAAGTCATTAAATGGCCAACAAGGCACTAGGAGTAAAATTTTACCCGAAACCGGGTACCAATTCGTATGTAGGTACTTTTAATAAGGCCATATTATATCCCTGCATTAGGCTATACAGGGTGTAATCGTTAAGTGTGCACAGGCGATTATTCCGAAACTATGAGAGATATCAAAAAATTTAAAACTGATAACGAAAGTACTTTATCTAATGAGGAAAATGACATCAATAACTTTTTAAAAATCAAACGAGAAGTATCCAAAATTTTAACATCAAACACTCCCATACATTATGTATGAGATTAGTAGAAAGGTTTAGTTTCCTTGTTTTAAGTGGTCTAGTATTAATTTTGCCTTAATCATATTTTATGATTACGTATGATATGATAAATATGATTTTCAAGTATAGTGTGACCACAGGAGCTGTGCACCTCCTGAGGTATGCGCGCGGCGAGAGGGGGGTGGACATATAGAGTACATGATAAATACTGGTATAGAATAAACAGTCTATGATGTAGCTACTAGCGACATCTGACGCAATATACTTAAGTTATTTGGCTGGTACTGGTCGCTGCACGAGCGGCTGTAGCAGTTTTCTATTAAAAGACAGTTTTTTTTAAAACTCCAAGAAAGTATTTACATTGTTGTATAGTTTTAAGCGTAAATAGGAACATTATTTGTGTTTTTATAATGTAACTTTGAGAAAAATGACATCTAGCGGAATGTATCAAATACTCTAAGAACATGAAATTCTTAAAGAAAAATATAATGTTCGAATTGTTATGACACTGCCGTCAAAACTCGTGACAGCAGGTAGGTGTCCGTTATGGTAGCATACACAAGAGCTATATCGAGTTGGTTACTATGCCAAAAAACTCTGCATAAATAAAAATAAAAAAAATCCAATCGTTAAGATTAATGATGAGGAATTAGAAATCGTTAACACTACAGTATTCCTAGGAATTACTTTATACAGATTACCCCCTTACTCATAAACGCCTCTTAAATTTAAGTTATTTGATTACTTTAAATTCTTACGGTTTTGTTTAGTATAAGTTTGATTTTACAAATAATAATCTCGCTAAACAATGATTAAATTTAAGAGGCGTTTATGAGTAAGGGGTGAGTTCTTATTTATCACCTGCATATTTTAAAAAAAATATGAGTATATTTGGGTTACATTGTTATCAACTAAGTAAGTGTAATATATTACAGACATGTCTATAAAGTCGTCAAATTTGTGATTTTTATTAGTTCATTAATCTACAATAAACTAATACTGACTTACGAAGAACAATGTAAACAATGAGTAGAGTAAATCAAAGTGGCACGCAGGAAGTGATTTTTAAAGTTATAAGGCGATGTTTAGCGGAGCACGATTCTGGTCAACTTTTATGCGATTTGGATGATGTTTATGGGCGAACTGCAACTTTGATGGGTATGTAATCGTGTTACTGTTTTTCGTAATCTGTCTCAATAAATTCACTCCATTTGAGATCTAGAGACCAAAAACAGGCATTGTGTACATAGCACATTTTTAGGTTAGATATTCATTGTAAGTAAGAAAAATCGTAGTACGACCATTTCTGTTGATACATTATCAGTTGCATTAGGCGGTTTTAATGTCGCATTGGCCTGTATGAAATCCGTTGGTGCCTCGCGCATGTGCACCGCCCGACCGCGCGATCGAGCGGTGCTCTCGCTGCGACCGCCCCTCCGCGCTGCCATCCGGGCGGAGGGGCGGCGCCTCGCACACGAGGAGCCGCATATAGCGATGCGCAATTTAAATCTTTGAACTGATCAGGGATTTATAAATCTTTTGGTCCTAAAGAGTTATATCCATCTTTTAAATCTTCAACTCCTTTAAATCTTTGTAACTATAGTGACAGCCGAACAAAGATGCATTATGAATGTTTAAATCTATAACTCTTAACACGATGTAAATAAGAAAAATTTTAACTTGTTTGTTAATATTTAGTTTGTTTACCGAGTTTAGATTCCGAGAAAACAATGTGTCATTCTGCACGTGTTCAATGCAATTAAGGATAACAAAAGCTTAACCGACCTGTTCGGCACTTCAAAGTCTTTTGTTACCTGATAACATAACATAAACAATAATACCGATAATAAATTATAGTTATAGTAGTTACCATTTTGAATTAAATTAAGTTACTTATAATAAATAAATTTAAAAATGTCCAATGATGAATGTGATAGGTAAAAAAAAAATAATAATGTGATAATATATTCTATATTTGAAATTAAAACAACAGGGCCCACATTTAAAAAAATATGTAAACAAATCAACGAAGTTCATCAGCAGTGACATTTGATTTTGCACTTTATAACAAACACAAACGAAGTAGTTTCCTATGTACGTCAAAGTTCAACAGTAAATCTTATTCACCCATCAAAATCAAATCATTCTCTACATCCTCCATCTACATCCTCAATCTACATCCTCAATCTACATCCTCAATCTACATCTCTTTAAACAATTCAACGAAGTTCATCAGCAGTAACATTTGATTTTGCACTTTATAACAAACGCAAACGAAGTAGTTTCCTATGCACGTCAAAGTTCAACAGTAAATCTTATTCATCCGTCAAAATCAAATCATTCTCTACATCCTCCATCTACATCCTCAATCTACATCTTTAATCTACATCTCTTTAAACAATTAAACAAAAAGGAACCATAACGGCAATGATTTAAAGATGTAATTGAAAAACAGGTGAGTTAGTGAGTGAATACATCTTTTGTAAGGATATACATCTTTTTTATGATTCACTTCTGAGTTACACATCGCTAGCCGCATAACCGCGCGGATTGTTGTGAGTGCACCGCCAGTGCAGGACGTGTTTATGTAATTTGTTTGTGTTTATGTGATATGCAGATGATAGCTAGAACTGAGATGGATTTTAATTGTAGTCTTGAAGTTCTACGCAAAACTTTAAATGCAAAAGGCTTACCTACAAGAAATGCCCTAGTATTATAAGTGCTCTAATAGTGTAGTGTTATTTGAACATAATTGTTTTGAAAATTATTTTGTCAGACTAAATAGGGTTGCTACGTGTAGCACAGTGGCACCCTAATTTTTTGTTAGGACTTTATAGACAGACTGTACCTACATTTAAAAAAAATAGTTGTTGTAGTTTTAATATTATAGCGTAATGAAATAAATCCAGCCCGGCCCCTAAGAACCGTTAATATCTCCGATAATATTGAATTTTGTATTGAAATAAAGTGTTACACAGGCGTTATTTCAGGGCTACATTTCTACTGTATTAACAGAATTACGGTACCTATGTTTTGTAGTTCTCGAGATATTCAAATCACTTGTGAGCATATTATCTGTACCAGTACTATGAACATAAATTAACATGGATTTTTGACATATTCCACTGTGAATTCGCATAAAGCATTTACCTACACTAATTCAGTCAGAATTTCACGCATTATTTTTACATACTTAAAGAATTTTTCAAAAGAAAAGTTCCCTTTCTATCAGAACTATCACGTGTACTCTACCATAACGGACACCTATTTTATCTTCGTCCCCCACCTCGCCGCGCATACCTCAGGGGGTGCACAGCTCCTGTGGTCACACTATAGATACACGTGTAGATTAATAAGGCATCTTACCACTTCAACTAATAATAAACCTTGTTTCAATATCGCATTAATTTGAACTGGCTGAAAAGCAACGCTCTACAAAAATACCAAAAAAAAGTTACTTTTTGTTATTCGTTTTAAATTCAAAATGTTTATCGCGGGTTTTCGTTCCCGATAGTTAAATTTTTTTAATTTGCGTTAATAATCTTCATTTACTGGTTGAAAATTTGCATATTCCAATAGAGAGAATACAATACAAAATGTATGGGAGTGTTTAATGTCAAAATTTTGGATACTTCTCGTTTGATTTTTAAAAAGTTATTGATGTCATTTTACTCATTAGATAAAGTACTTTCGTTATCAGTTTTAAATTTTTTGATATCTCATAGTTTCGGAATAATCGCCTGTGCACACTTTTTATTTATTTTTATTTTTTATTTTTTTACTTAACGATTACACCCTGTATATGCCTCCATTGCGAAAGTAAACCCGTTTCTGGGCTAATTTAGATTATAGTGCACAACAGCTATGTGAAGATTTCTGATTCTCCGTTCAAATCTTTGTGCGTAAAAAGAGATAGACTGACGTTGCTTACGCAAGATTACTATATTGCAAACAGATTATGCCTTAAGGTCGCAAAAGTGTATGTAACCAATAAATCTGAATTTAGCATCTTTTGTCGCTTAAGTGTCAACTTTCATAATATAATAAAATATGGTGTAGTATTTTATACGAAAGTTGACTTTGTCCAGGATAATCAACTTGTCATTAAGACAAATGACTTATTTTATCCTATGGAAAATCCCGAAAGCCCTTCTTAATACAATTCCGGGAGTATCTTTTATTTGTCTGTTACACTTTAATGCATAATCGAATTAACAAATGTTGATGTAATTCGGTTCAAAGATACACTTAATGTAAATATTAACTGTAGGGATTACTGTAGAAGATAACCCTCACCACAGATTACTAAATAATGACTACGTAAACCCGACGAACTCTGTATTTAAGTTTTTGGTAAAAATATTCGTTTAAAATTATGACCTGCTTCTGAGTCCTGGCCACCTTTACAGACATGAAATTAACACGTTCCCAGTGCAGTTCAATATATGGTACACGTGCATTGTCTTACTATTGTGTCTGCAGGCGGTAAAAGGGTCAATAGACACAAAGTGCATCTAAGCCTAAGTCAATAATTTGTGTGATCGCACTAAAGATTATCTTGCATGGGATCCGAATCCTTGACCTCATGTATGGAAGTCTAGCAAACGACTCAAAGTTAACGAGACAAAAAAGGTCCAAATGAGTCTTTTACCAGATAATTACATTTCTGGCAAAAAAAGTGATTTATACCTCTGGAGACAAAAACTTTACATGCTTTTAGGAGAACAGTGTATTGAGATAGGACATCAATATTTATGGTTCTTTGTTCTTCATCGAATTACATGGTTAATCCGATTTATTTAATTAGTGATTTTTTATACAGGCTTATTGTTTGTGACTAATATAGCTTTTATAAAAACAAGACAAGGAACTAAAACTTTTAAATATGCCTTATTTATGCAAATAGATTAAAGGTTTTTTTTGTGGCACTTTTGATTTAAACTTTTGTTAAATGTCATTGTGGAATGTCCTTGACTTTACTTTTGTATTGTCCTACATGGAATGTTGTCTCAATTCCAGCGACATGAAAAAACTGTCATTTTTTTATTTATTTAGATTACAACTTATAGAGACGGTAAGACAGACAGAACAAAAAATTGAAACAGACTTGATGGACTAAGGATATTAAATATCAATTCGCCTTGTCGTACTTCACCTTAATAAAAGTAGTAAAACAAGAAATTAGCGATTAGACCATTATGTCATTTCAAAAGAAGGAAATCAGCAATAAAATAGTAGGGAAATACACACATCAAAAAAGTCTAAGCAACATGCATGATATTACAAATTTACCATTTATATTAATTAATTTCTAAGTATTTACTCACTCAAAGTGTATAGGTAAGTAAACTTTTTTGTTATTGATGACATACAGGCTGGTTGTAAAAAAAAAATTTCGATTATGTTTTGTTTTTTTTCATAAAATTCAAATGACTGCGAATTTGTTTGAATTTGAGTGCATGTTAATTGCTACGTTTTAGTCTTGATTTTATAATTTTACCAACCATTTAAATACAGTTGGCGACAAAATTGAATTGTTAGATATTCTTTACGTCATGGAGCGACGTCATTTGACGGCAGATGAAATGCAAAGAGCTGTAGGGATGTTGCAAGCGGGAAGTAATCAATCTCAGGTATCTCGACATTTTGGTATTCATAGAAGTGTTATTTGTCGTCTTTGGCAGCGCTACAATAATACAGGGGAACCCGCTGAACAGCATCCAGGCCGTAAAAGGAGTACAACCACTCGGCAAGACCGGTACATACAACTGACTGCAAGACGCCAGCCGATGTTAACCGCTCGAGAGATAAGTTTGAGGCTACAAAATTCAAGTGGTGTTGATGTAAGTCCCCAAACTGTGCGAAATCGACTGCATGAGTACGGCCTACGAGCTCGACGCCCTATCAGGTGCCCACCGATACGTCACGGGAATCGCGCTCGTCGAAATGAATGGTGTAGAGAACGCATAACATGGACCCAGGAACAATGGGATAAAATTATGTTTTCCGATGAGTCTCGATTCGGGTTTAGGCCTGATACAAGAAGGGTGCGAGTGTACCGTCGACCCGGAAATACTGAAAGACTCAGGTGCGTTCAGGAAGTTCATCCATACAGCGGCTCAACAGTTATGGTATGGGCGGGTATTATGAAGAACAGGCGAACTGAGCTCGTTTTTGTAAATGGAAACATGAACGCTGAAAATTACGTTGAGGATATTCTCAGACCTTATGTCCATCCATTTGCACAAACCTTTGGCTCCGATTTTACGTTAATGCATGACAATGCGCGTTCACATACAGCTCGGCGAACCAGTGAATACTTGGCAACGGAGAACATCCAGGTATTGCCCTGGCCTGCACAATCGCCAGACCTCAACCCCATCGAGCACGCATGGGACATGCTCCAGAGACGTGTTTTGAAGCCGTCCGGGCTGTTTGGAACTAAACTCAAAATACTCATTTCACAATACGACCTAATATCTTAATGACCTTTTCTCACAACGGATGAAACCCGAATGAACTTACTACCAATAAGAGCGGTTTTCATCATGTACTTTAGTCAATAAGACCCAATTTCAAATAAACCGAGTCTCATAAAATCCAATTTCCAAAACGTTTAATTCCCAAAATACACTAAATTTTAGTATCGATATACTTGATTGTCATAAAAACGGATTCTTAAAACGTCTTAGTCCCTAAACACACTAAATACCGCCATGTTGAGTTTCGACGCGGTCAAATTTCAATACTATCAATAAGGCACCTAAGGATTTTTTGTGATGATGTTTTTTATGTAATGGAAGGCAAAGGAGCCAGCAAGTCACCTGATGGTAAGTGATTACTGCCGCCCATGGACACCCGCAACACCAGAGGAATCACAGATGCGTTGCCGACCTTTAAAAAGGGAGTAGGTACGCTCGTTTCTTGAAGCTCCCCAAGTCGTAACGGTCCGGAAATATGGTAATCCGGAAATACGGTCCGCAGCGAGCTTGTTTTATAAAACAGTTGTTCGCGGTAGGAAGATTCTCGAAAATCGCACAGTGGATGACCGTCAACCATCAAGGCTGCTTTTCCAACAGAGATGTGCGAGGATGCATAGCGAGGGATGTGTTTGTAAAGAACCAATAGAATCGCTTCATTTACCTCGCCTCGGCCAGCACAGCTCTGGTTGAAACGGCTCAGCGGAGCTAGACTTTTGCGCATACAAAACAAGCGAGGGATGTGTGCAAAGAATGTGTACGAGGGATGTGTTGCGAGGGATGTGTGTTGAGAAAAATGTGTCGCGAGGTTTGCGCATACTGTACCAGCCAGCCATCTGGCCCACATTTATGCGCATTTTCACAGCTCCGCTACACATCCTCGTAGGCGAATTATCATCGCACAGCTTTGGTGGAAACACTCACACATTTTCACAGCACAGCTAGACATCCTCGCACGACACATTTCCATCGCACATCTCTGGTGGAAACGCACCCTAATAAAGGTTTTTAGTTTTCCTCTCATTAGGCGATAATCTACCTGGTGCCGTGCAATAGAAAAAAGAACTTTCTTTATTTTGACGAGCAGCGGCAGCAGCAGGTGAGTGCCAGAATGAAAATTCGTGATTGCCTGTTTTCGTGGTAACGTCATTCTAGGTTCAGTAATTCGGAAATCAGTAATTCACCCCTTTATTTTACGTATATTATACTTATTTCAGTTTGAAGGTTTTATTATAGTTTATGACATGTTTCCTCTATTTTCCTTTTACATTAGAATATCTTCATATCACTTTATATTTAGTGTATTTTGGGCCTAGGATGTTTTGAAAATTAGTCATTATGAGAATTATGCTTTTTGATATTTCCATGTGTGATATTTTAGTGTATTTTGGGAATTAAACGTTTTGGGAATAGGATTTTATGAGACTCGGTTTATTTGAAATTGGGTCTTATTGGCTAAGGTACATAATGAAAACCGCTCTTATTGGTAGTAAGTTCATTTGGGTTTTATCCGTTGTGAGAAAAGGTCATTTAGATTTTAGGCCGTATTGTGAAATGAGTATTATGAGTTTAGTTCCAAACAGCCCGGACGGTTTTGAAGGACTTGGACGGAGTGACAACAACCCAACAGCTGAAGGATTTGCTACAATTCCATTGGGAGCGAATACCGCAAGATGACATAAACAGTCTCATTAATTCAATGAATAATCGTTGCCGACAAGTTCTGAATAGCAGAGGAGGCCATACTTTGTATTAAATTGTCCTATTCTTTCACAATAAATTCATTTTCTTAAGAAATTTCAATTTGTAAAAAAAAAGTTTAGTTTCTTATGTACCTGTATATTCTAATATTGTTAATTTCTGTTATTAAAAGAACTTATAAAGAAAACAGCTGTTATTTTTACATCATAGAACCCTAAAAATATTATTTTAAAAATAAAATACAACGTTATAATTAAAATAAATGGTAAAATAAATTAATATAAATGGTAAATTTGTAATATCATGCATGTTGCTTAGACTTTTTTGATGTGTGTATATAAATAGTACATAAAGGTCGAGTATGAAGCCTAATTAGCTCTAAGTACTACTAATACTTATCCAATAAGGATAGATAAGGATTGTTATCGATTTATTTGTCCATCGTCTTAACAACCTTAAGAATGTTCTTCGTATTACTATTATTTTAGTTATAAAACCATTACCGATATACTTTTACTGACAGGTAAAAAAATATTTTTTTTCAGTATCCTGCTAAGATGGAAAGATAACGTAAAAGTAGGATGTCGTGTCGAGCAAGGCGTCGACTCTACGCAAACAGTAGTTCCACCGTGCGTGTATTATCAATCTTCCGTATTATAGAAGGCCAAGTTCCCCTCTAACTATGCTGAAGGCATACCATACAGTACGCACTGTAATACGAATGACTGTAACAAAATATCAATTGAAATTCTTCGTAATGTGGGTAATAAGAATTATTCTCTTATGCAAAGCAATAATTACCTCGATCAGAATTTTAAAAGAAATAATGTGCGTTTTTCTAAAGTTTGAGAGTTTTAACCCAAAAACCTTTTAAGAAAGAAAGAAAAATATTTTATTTTTCAAACAATAAAACAATAACAATGTAGGATATACCTATTAACAAATACAATCATAAACAGTTTTTAGTGTCCGTCTACCCGTGGCTTAATGGCCAGGACTTCGAAAAGACAGACAATTACTCCAGCCGTCCTTATCCCAGAAAGCTAACATATCTCAGTTATCTGATTAAATTAAGACCAGCAAAAGATTTTATTCAACGCATTATATTGATATTTATTTTCGACTTCAATTTTAACAGACTCCAAAATATGGATAATCTGTCAAGTGCGTTGCTATGTAAGCTCATCGATTACGACTCACTCTCGTTATCGGTACCTAATGTTATTTACCTAAGCGACTACGTTCATACAGAGTAATACTAGGTATAAATAAAACCATACATATTAAGTTCGAAATTATGTTTTACTAGCTGACCCGTCGGCGAAAACAACGCGTCCGTTTTTTAAACATACCTATTACTGCTCCACTTCTCTTCTCAGTCATAGCGTGATACTATATAGACTATGACACTCCCTGATAAATAGACTATTCCACACAGGAAGAATTTTTAAAATCGATTCAGTAGATCCAGAGATTACCCCCTACAACGTCACATACACACAAACTTTACCTCTTTATAATATTAGTATAGATTACTAGGGATATACAAGTGTCTAAGTTGGTATGTTAATATGTTAAAAGGATATACGAGGCCCCGCGATTTAAAAAAAATATACTTATCTTAAATTACTTTAAATAATATAATAATCAGGTTCGGTGTTAAAGTTTTTAAATAAAACACAAAAAAGTAAAGTTTGCGGAAACTTTTTTCAAATCAAGGTGATACCATAACCATAAAATTTAATTATTACATACCATTTTTTTTAGTGTATTATTTGATGAAACTAAAACTGATATCTTGCCAATCAAATGCTATTTTATGAAATATTGAATTTTACTTCATTTCCTTAATTATTGTCCTTTATTTCACAGGTTTCTTGATGGACGTATGTTTGCAACATGTTCAGACGATACTACTATAGCTCTATGGGACGTAAGAAACCTTAAGAGGAAGATCCGTTTACTATTAGGACACTCAAAATGGGTCAAAAACATAGAGTTCTCAGTCAAAGACAAACTTCTAGTCACGTCAGGACTAGATGGCAGTATTTACACTTGGGATATTAACTCCTATACAGAATGCAACCTCCTTTACCAAAGAGTATTTCATACTTCGAGCCTGATGAGATGTAGGTTGTCGCCTGACGCTAAGAAGATGGTTATGTGTACTACTGGCGGGTTGATTGTGATTATACATGATTTAAATCTGGCTACGTTAGCCCCAGACTTACTAGGATTTAAGGTAAGACTTTGCTCCTACAGTTAAATAAGTTCAATTACTAGAAATAAAACAATCTTGTTGAAAAACAACAGATCGAAACGTTCGTCTTCTCTACTGCTTTAGAGATGTACATATTATGTGTTATCATAGTGAAATATGGGTACAGTATCGTAGTTCCTTGTTTTGGAAGACAGCACAATACACACGAGTATCCTATATTGGTAGGATTAATCACCACGACGAATAATGAGCGGCCTTTTCAATCTTTATCGTCGAATATACCTAATATAACAATAATAAACCTTACACATTCACACAACGCTATTTAGTCCCAAACCAATCTGAGCTTGTACTTACGTTAATGGGTACTAGATAACAGATAAAACTACTTAAGTTTTTTGTAATACATACAGACTAATGTAAACATTTATGTTTATGGACACAAAGATATATGCTTTGAGCTGTCCTCTGGGCTATAACTACTACGCAACAGAGGTTCTCAAATAAAAATAATATTGTCTAATAAATCATTTATAACATTATTTTAAAAACACTTTCAGCCGAACCTATATCGTTTGATGCAAATGAGTCAGCAACTTATCCCCATAGCGGCCATGTACGATCACTTGTTTGATCCATCGCGCAAGGAGAACAGAGTCGAATTTGTGGCTGATTTCCCTGAGGGAAATGATGCTGAGGTCGTTAGCGCGCTACAGGTATGTGTAACGATATTAGTCATCATCATCATAACAGCCCATAATGTCCCAATGCAAGGACGGGCCTCCTCCCGTGACGGAGGGACACTTGGCCTACTAATACCACGCTGGCCAGACTGATTGGTGTAGGGTTTAATTTCAAGTTTTCCTTCTTCCAATGTACAGGTAATATTCACGGATAGTCTCTTAGTCGGTTCCTACGACACCCATAGGATGGGATGGGGTACATATTGTATTCTTACTCCGTCCCTGCAGTGGGACATTGTCAAAGACCCGAAAAGTTGGTGACACCGTGTACCGACTAAACCCCATGGTATTCCTCTCTTTTTCCTAAAGCGTCAAGTATTAGTTCTATTTCCACTAGATTATAAAGATAAGTTAGTAACAGTTTACTTATTATAATAACAGAATATTTACTGTAATCATTACTTGTTGTAATTTAATGGCTGATTCTATTGTCCTATACTATTGTGTTGTTTCCCTAGGTACATCCTCAAGGCTGGAGTGCGTTAAGCAGAAATATCAGCCATGATGATAAATCAGAGGTATAGTATATTAGTTAATTCTTGTTAACAGAATTTTTAATTTGATAAATTTTTAACTTAGTAAATAAACTTAGGCTGCTTAGTTATTAAGGTCTCTCACTCAGTAAAAACTCCCAAAAGTTTTTGCTTACACCTTTGGAAAGTATGTTTTTTGTTATGATTGTAACGAACTTTTGTTAGAAATTGGATACATAAAACTTTAAATCATATCCATCCAATTCTGAATTATGGCACCCACAAGGGATATCAAAACCTCATTGTATTTTACGGTTTTACTTTACAGTAACAAGTGTAGTTTTTGCATACAACCTTTAATGAAGCACAACAGATTATTAATACTAAAAAAAGTTAAAATATTAACGATAATATTATCCTAACAGTGGACCTGTATACACGACATCCAACCGGACACGTCCTCCTACGACAAGGACGTAAAGGACAGCGACCCAACAGGACGTAAAGCGGCGGCGCGGCGGGCTCGCATGAGAGTCTATCGTATGGCCAGGGCGAACAATCCTGCTGTCTTGTTAGTATACTATCTTATATTTTCTTTATGATAGTTCTCTTAAGCGAAAGTTTTGTTTATTCGTACCACGCAAGTTGGAAATATTTAGAGGAGGGCCATGTCCAGCAGTGGACGTCCATTGGCTGATATGATGATAAAAAACAGTACGCGCTATCAAAGTCGGCCGACTTGAAGTTGTTGGAAATGGCTGCGCAGTAGTCATTTTTAGAACTAAACGGCGGGGAGCGGAAGTGTTTTTTTGTTGCTGTACATGCGCTGACTTCTCTGATAGCTAATTTTAGGCCGACCAAATAAGATTGCGCAAACTGTATATGACCATTTTTTCTAGTCTTGTGTGTGAATTGAGTTGACTATGGGAGAAGGAAAACACGAAATCAACCCTATACTTTTCCGCCTGTCCAATGTGTGGTATTAGTGTTCAAGTTTCCTTCTTTTGTAATATTCTTTAAGATATAAATACCACCTCTAATTGTGTTTTACATCTATGTATTAACGTAAATTTATTATTATTTTTTACAATTTAAATGGTCAAAATGGTCATAGTAAAAATAGGTTTTGCTATAACAACGCTTGTTTTGATTGTATATTGTAAGCATTAATTTTATTAATATTTATTCAGTGTTTTGTTAAAGATTTTCGTTAGCGCGATGCAGGAATTTATAAGCGCTATTATCATTATTCATCCATTTATATGTCACAATTCCTGTAACCTGTTTTGCTATATATTTTACAAGTGTTTTTTCTTTGTTATGATTAGTAAGTCATTGTTATCAATAAACAGATTTTTTACTAGTCTTAAGCACCGATTACACTAGACTACATGTAGTCAACTACATCATGTAGGAGACTACATGTAGTCTAGTGTAATCACATGTAGGACAGTGTAAACAGAACGTCCTAACACTAAAAAGTTAGGACGTCCTTATGTAGGAGACTACATGTAGTTTAGTGTAATCGGCGCTTTATAATTGACGGCAAAGATATAAATTTTGTGGCGCGAATACAGTCTAGAAATAAAAGCAACGTTAAATCAAATGGTAACTTCACTCGTCGGTCGTCATCACCTTTCAGTCTATCTAAATGCTTCTTCACACTATGTTTAACTGCTCATTTGTTTGAAATGACAAAGGGAAGGTTGCAAAGACTTTTAGCTTCATTAGAGCTAGTAAGTAGTTATTAGCGTTCTTTATTAAAAGTTTACCATATGATTTGATTAGACTAGTACCCTATAACGAACAATCAATACAAGCCACAGACCTGATTGTCAACGCTAAATGTTTAAAAAAATGTCTGTTACGAATAGCGTATACATGAGTTTCTAAGTACTTACTCAGCCAAGGTATAAATAGATTTGTTTGTGTCAAAAGCCGGACCACTTGAAAATATAAAAGAAGAGTATGTATATCGAGGTACCGTTTGTCAACAGAACGCCTCCCCCATTACTAGTAAGTCGTTACCCCGACGACGGGGGACCTAGTACCTCGCAGGACGAGATCGTGAACCGCTCGCGACTGCAGGGCGTTATACTTACCAACAATGTTCCACAACCTACGTCAGCGCGAGAGAGAAGGCGGAGAGTGAGTTTCATTATAGATATCGTTATCATCTGAGTCTAAGAACCATGCCATTTCTCTATATCTATCTCGCTTGCACTGAAGACCCGTACTTCTATATAATTCGTATTCTTATATAATATCTTCTATCTCTTTTTGAAGTACTCAGATGATAACGTTATGCACGTATAGCACTTATTATTCATGTCTTGTCCATATCATGCTCAATACTTTATTGCGTTCCAAATTTAAAGTATTTATGCTGAAAGTATTATGACTACTTAAGTAACCAGAAATCAATTAAGTTCCTTTTTGTCAAAGTATTGAAGTGTATTTGAAATTGGAAGTCAATCTTAATGTTCTTCGAAAGAACTTTTATTATTCGCAAGGTGGTAGTTTTATACAAAGAGTAATGTTGTATTAAAGGTTTCGAAACCTTTGAGTATAGCTTTTGTACCAATCTGTGAATAATATAATATTTAAAAGTCTCGTACCATATTTTTCATTGGAGATTCTTTGATCTTACATTTTATAATATTAATAAACAAATAAATCATTTATTTTTCTTACAAAATGTACAGTAATAATCTACTATATTAAATACTAAAATTAATTTAAATTTTCACATTATCCATGATAAGATATAACTTGTAGTTAATGTGGGGGTAGTTAAAGAAAAAATACTAAAATATAACTGGGCTATTCTCCAGGGCCTCGCCGGTATACAGAACGATGTATGGGAGGCAGCTATTACGATCAAACAACACAGATTGCTTCAAGAAATGTACCACAGGTGAGACGCTTTATAATATTGTATGCATGAATCATACATTATATACATTATTGTTATACGCTTTTGTTATTGCATTGTCACGTCTATTCCTGCATCGCACTATCGATTTTTGTTTATTATTTTGTTATGCTTTATTAATTTTGTTTATAAACACTGTTTCGTTTATTTTTCTTTATGTCCCGCGTGTCGGGTTGACGCAAATATTTGACTTTTATTTCTTTGTACAGTCAGCCCCAAAAGTCGCTGAACACATTTTAAATTCCAAAACTGCTGAACACTAAAAATGTCATAAGTCAGTGTCGCAACAAGAGTACAGAATAAGCTTTACATACGAAACGACCATAACACGCTTAACACGGTTATTACAAAAGTAGTTGAACCCTAGTATTTTTAAAAGTAACTATAGGTAAATTATCTTAGAGAGATTTTTGCATTTGTAGTTGTGTACGGTCAGCACATAAGGAAATAAATAATTGAGAACTTTTATATTTTTTATACTTTTTATAGTCAGTTACACCAACTGCATCAAATAACATTAAACAATGATACTAGAATAGAGCCTAAAATAGTTAACAATCATTACCATAATATTTAATTCTAATCTTCTTCAACGCCAGACATTTCACTCTCGTTCTCATCCCCACTTTCATGAGATGAATCATTTGTGTTAACAATAATTCGTTCTGATATTATATCTAAAGCCTCATCCGTGCCTTGAAATTTGTTTTCCTCTTTAATGGCGTGCAGCAAACATTTTTCCATTCCTCTACACTTATGCTGTTAAATTTCTCCTCTGCTAACGTCATTATAGAACTCATGTTCATTGTAATATTTCTCTTTGCCACGTAATTTTTCACTGTCCCCCATATATTTTCAATAGGGTTCAACTGAGGGTGATACGGCGGTAAACGTAGCACAGTATGGCCGTGCTGTCGTAAGATTTTGTCGATCTTATATTCAACAAATCTGGCCTTATTTTGTAAAATCATTTGATACAACTGAGGCTTATACATATTCGATGAATGTTCGATCTTTCTCTCCTTCAGCCAGTCAATCATTTCCTGTTTTTTTGAAGTCGAAATTGGTGCACGATTTTGAATCGAGTTATAATATGCTGCATTATCAAGAACAACAATACTGTTAGGTTTAAGGTTCGGTATTAATTGCGTTTGGATCCACTTCGAATAATTTACATAATTCATATTGTCGTGGTACTCACCACTTTTTTGGTGTGCTTTAAACATTAGCAAGGCGTTTGGTACAAAACCATCCATTCATCATCGGAACATTTTTATTTAAAAATGTTAAAATAATAAAATATTGATCAAAAATATTACACAAAATAAATACTTAAATAATAAAAATGTGACAGACCTTATTTGCTGACCGTATAGTGGAATTCAAATTTCAAATTTTGAATCCGTGTACATATACGAACACTACTACAAATGCAAAAATCTCTTTAAGATAATTTACCTATACCTCGTTTCGTTCTATTTGTGAAATTGATGTAAACTTGATTAATAATGTGCCTAGATCAATGACCTAACATTTAATACCTACCTACAGACCAAAATGGACAATGATAATACAGAATTTGAAGTATATTCTTACCAAAATTCCATTTTTTTTTACTTGGCCTACCAAAATGACTCTATGGTGCCTGATGTTAAGCATCCAATAGAGTCCAAGAATGGCGAGCACCAATTCCATTAGTTTGCTGAACAAGCTTATAAATTGTGCACCGGAACAAAAAATGTGTAATTGTTTAAAAACTTTGTGTACGTAACAAAAAGTGTACCTATACTTTACTTCTGTTTCTGGACAGTGCCTGTCTTATCTGAAAAGTGTCTTAAAAGCCAATGAAAAATAACGAGACAGTTATAGTTTGCACAAAATTTATTTCTTATTAATTCGAACACAAATTTAAAATTTCCATTTCGTTATGCTCTTAACGACAAATTGATCTAGGTTTTGAATTAAGTGCATTTGATTGATTTAGAAATTGTCAAATTTGACATTTATAAAGTTTAGGTAGGGTAGAATGATATTGATACTGTTATAAAGATTTATGATAATAAGAATTGCTACTCAGGATTACATGGTTTAAACGATCTTCCTTGCGTTCTAAAACCGTCTAAACGTCTCACGTTGGATAAATGGTACCATAATAATTACTATGTATCCCACTGTACCTACTATACCAGAAAAATTATTGCTCATCGAAACAGATGGAAAAACAAAAGATTTTTTTTTAAACTCGACGCAATGATCGTACTTGCATCTTCCGAGTAATCGCCTTAGATTTTTTATTTATTTCGATAAACAAACCTAAGCTTTATAGATAATTTTATTAGTAATTTAAAAATAGTGCTGCCTGTTAAAATAAATTAAAAATTTCTAAATTACTTCCCAGGAACATACCATGGGTGGACCGAGGGCAGGTGCGACGTAACTTCAACATGCAGAGAATAACAGGAGTCAACACGGGCATAACGCCCCCCGCCACACCACGGCCGAGCTCTAGGAATGATGAGGAGACAAGGTAACATTTATGTCAATTATCGTGTTAATACCCGTGTAATTAATCTACACTTCAATATGACATAACAGCCCATTCATGTCCCAATGCAAGGACGGGTCTCCTCCAGTAACGGAGGTATACTTGGCCTACTAATACCACGCTGGCCAAACGGATTGATATAGGGTTTAATTTCAAGTTTTCCTTCTTTTTATTACGTAAAGATAATATTCACGGATAGTCCTTTAGTCGACACTCATGGGATGAGATGGGGTGGTGACATATTGTATTCTTACTCCGTCACCACACGGAGAGTCTACACTTCTACACTATTATATAAAGAGGAAACCTTTGTTTTTGTTTGTACCGAATAGACTCCAAAACTACTAAACCGATTTTGACAATTCTTTCACCAATATAAAGAGACATTATTTGCAAGAAACATATAATCACGTTAAAATTAATAGGAGCGATATGAACATTTTTGCGAAAACGGAAAAATTACTACTTTTGTAGGCTTACATTTCGTGTGCTGTGCAAGTGTTTATAGTTACACAAAAAATATTTACTACGGAATAATTGCTCTTAAATGGTAGAAAATAACTATTTATTTCTTTAATGTCAGTCCTAAGTAACTGTTCCACGCGGACGAAGTTGCGGGCAGTAGCTAGTAATTATCTATACTAATATTATAAAGAGGTAAAGTTTGTGACGTTGTAGGGGTAATCTCTGGATCTAATGAACCGCTTTTAAAAATTCTTTCTGTGTTGAATAAATAGTCCATTTATCGGGGAGTGTAATAAGCTATATAGTATCACGCTATGAGTAATAGGAGTGGAGCAGTAATGAAATACACACCTCAACAAAGTCTAGGGATATTTTGTATAAAGTTGTGAAACTCAACAAAACCTGTTTTATTTTTTTCATTTTTTTGATGAAAACTTACTTTGTTAACCTTTTTCAATCATTCGAAATTTGAATTTGAAAAATAAAATTAGAAATAAAAGATTTACGCGGCCTAAACGTAGTCAAGTTCGAAATTTTCATTTACCAACAGTAAGTTTTGACTGCTTTTTTGTGTAAAATTTAAGTTTTATAACAATTTAAACATTTATTTCGAATGAATGATATTGTGTGCTTGAATCAGCGGCGCCATTTCATCGTAGATGAAATGTTAACGGCAGTAGGCATGCTTCCAGCTGCGGGTACTAAGCGGAGTATTGCTGAAGAGATTGGAACAACACAAAATATGATATCAAGGTTATGGTCACGTTATCGTGCTACTGGTGAAGTGGCTGAAAGATACCACAGCAAAAAGTCTATCACCACTCAACGACATGATAGATTATTGCATGTTTCCGCGAAAAGACAGCCAAATGTTACTAACATGCAGCTGGTTTAGAGGCTCCAGCTCTTGGTGGAGCCTCTTGCGGGTGACCAAATTGTCAGAAGAAGTCGGCATGAAGCCAACCTTTATGCTCGCATACCTCTTTGTACTCCAGCACTACGCCGAGCGAAACGCGCACGACGACTGGAGTGGACTCGTGAACATTTGCACTGCAAAGATATCCTGTTATCTGTAGTGGTGTTTTGGGTCCCGGTTTGGTTTCCACTCGGATTCACGTAGATAACGTGCTTGGCGAGTTCCTGGTTGTGATAGCCGTCTACAACATCCTCAGGAAATCCATTCATACCACGATGGAATAATTATGGTTTGGACGGGAATTCGTGTCGGTCGAAGAACAGAGCGCGTTTTGATCAGAAACACCATGACGGCTGAAAAATAACATAACGAGGTGCTAGTACTAATAATCTATCCCCGTAGACTACAATTGGGCCAAATGTTTAGGCTCATGGACGATAACACCCGTCCGCATAAAGCGAGAGTGATGACGAGCTGGTTGCAGGAGCACGACGTATCCATTTTATGCTGAACCACTCAATCGCCTAACCTCAAAACCATAAAATACGCTTAGGACATGTTCAAAAGAAGGGCTTTGATTAATTTTCTTGCATAAAATTGCGATGGAAGGGCAACTTTTTTTGTGTCCTAGTCGGACCTGGAACAATATACCGCACCAAGACATGGATAACTTAATCTAAGCATGAAAAACCATTACAGGACCGTTATTTACGGTTTTTTGAATGTACTGACTACTGATTACTCGTATAACAGTTAAAAACAGATTAATTTTAGCTTATTTTCACTTTTGCTTAAGAAACACATTCATTGTAAGTTTTACTAATTTTCCAAGTTTTTTATTAATTTGAATAAAAAATTATTTAAGCAAAAATAATACTTTTATTTAATTCTGGATTGTAGCCTGATGAATTCCCTTTATAAAAATATAGACACGTTGTATGTTATCTTCAATAATTTTGGAGTTAATTGCGTAAATACCAAATATCCCTAGACTTTGTTGAGGTGTGTATGTTTAAAAAACGGATGCGTTTTTTTCCCCGCCCAACGAAGTGGGTACGGGTCAGCTAGTATAAAATAAAACACGAAAGATTTAAAGTATTACCTGCATAAAATGTCTTCTTTCTCTCTAACCTTTTACGTCAAGCATAAGAAATAAAACTAAAAAGTATCTTTATTAACTTTCCCCAGCACATCACCGTCGACGTCCGGCCAGACTCCGTCGCGAGACAGCGAGAGCACGAGCGATGAAGAGTTATCTAACAAACACTTTATACGACAGAACAAGAACAGATTACTGTATTATATAGAAGAGACTAATGAAGGAAGAGGATTTATAAAGGTTCGTTTACTTTAAAGTTTATTAAGATTGGGGTTGTGGTCTTCTTGACCATTCTCTCCCTTGGTGGCAATGCGGTCCTGAAAACCAATTGCGTGCAAACCAATAATTTGTGTGACCCACAAATTATTGGTTTGTATGTTATTTGTGCTCATTTTATGTCTGTAAAGTGCCCGTAACACAGGACTAATCCTTAGTACGAGATTTGCCTTTGTAAAGAAAAATATGAGCTGACTGATGGGGGAGCTAAGGATACATCGCTCAATGCAAATCTTTGTGTGCATGAACATGATTGTTTGCATTGGTCTGAGTGTTTCAATGTATAATATGTATGTATTTACAAAAAAAAAAGTATATAAGTATTAATATCCGTTGTTCTGTTACCCATAACACAAGCAGGTTAAGCCTAGCTTACTTTGAAAACAGATGGCACTGTGTAGAGGTGTCCGTGAATATTACTTTTTATATTACTAAAGAAATTTACGTAACACCTTGAATGAACCTTCGCCACGATTTAAATAATGGAAGCTACATAGCTTCATATAAAGGTAGTCATTACTACAGCTTCATGTAAACATAACTTTCAAAAACATACTATACCCCTTCCAGCGTAAGTTTAGCTTTTTGACAATTCACGTCCATGAAGTTTCGTAATATTTCTGCTTATTTTTTCAAACAAATAATATTGTATTTCATGGACGTACCCATGTTTTTTTCAGTTACCATGGTTACTTAGTGATGGACACTCATAACGATTACCACCATTATGAAACAAATTACAAATAATCGGTAGAAATGAATGCTATGAATAAATCTGAACTCTTCATAATACGTTTATAAAATGTAATATAATATTTTAGATTAGCTATAACCCGCGAATGTGTCACGATAAATTATGTATTTTAAATAATACCTAAGCTAACTATAATTTTATCATTTTAAGCTATAGGCTAATTCTCTTAACATGGATAAAGAAAGAAACAGTAATAAAATTATAATGTAAGTTGATGTAAGGATCCAAATGTGTAAAATAAAGTAATTTAAAAAATCGAAAAATCGCGAAATCGCTTACAATCGAATGGCACATTCGAGATACTGTTGAACGTCACTAATGTCAACCTGTCAAATGTTGTTAAATATAGTGGAAAGGGTATAGGTGCATTTGTTTGAAAATAACTTGGCATACTTTAATTCAGAGTAGCTGCTTTCCGAAGCGCAGGTACTATTATTCATGATCTGTTGTCCCATAGTGAAACGGTCTGTACCCTTTAGGCCTGGACTAAAAAGCTTATCTTACACATATTATTATCTCTGTTACAGGAACTGTGCTATTCAGCAGACGGTCGCATAGTATGTTCTCCATTCGGTCGCGGCATGCGTCTCTTAGCGCTCAACAACGACTGCAGTGAACTATCCAACTGTGTACAAGAACTGAACGGTCCAAGGCCAATGGTCGAGGTAGGACAAAGCATGGGCATACACCAGGATCTAGTCGTCAGCTCCAAGTTCAGTCCAAGATACCACATGCTTGTCACTGGCTGCCTCGAAGGTAAAATAGTATGGTACCAACCGTTCAGTGGTGAATCATTGTAAAATAAACTAAAGATCCTCAATATATTTGTTACCGTGTAATGTACGTTTTATTTAACGACGCTTACAGTAAGTGATTGTGGTAGAAGTATAAACAATTGTTACAGTTATTGGTGTTCCGGATAAAATGTAGTATTAGATTTGAAATATTCTCTGCTGAATATTTGTCTCGTAGTTACTATTGTGTCTAGAAACAATAGTAAAACAATGCAAATGGATGGCAGGACAGTTAAGTGGTTAACATCATTTTATTCTTTTACAATCTACTTTAATTAAAATAGGCACAATCTAATTTGCTTGGCATGACACTGGCCAAATTACTTCGTAAATGTCTTTTCGGAACTAAATAGAAAGGACCGGGTATTTTGTCAGTACATCGATGCGAGAACGTCTGAAAGCTAACTTTAGATCGCGCAACTCTATAACTCATTATAAAAACTATCAGGAACAATTCGACAAAAATAAAAAAATATTTGTTTTGTTAGATATGTTTATTTTTAATTATCATCATCATCATCATCATAATCATAACAGCCCATTAAAGTCCCACTCCAGGGACGGGCCTCCTCTCGTGACGGAGGGATACTTGGCCTACTAATACCACTCTGGCCAGACGGATTAGTATAGGGTTTTATTTCAAGTTTTCCTTCTTTTTATTTCGTAAAGGTAATATTCACGGATAGTCCCTTAGTCGGTTTTTACGACACCCATGGGATGAGATGAGGTGGTGATATATTGTATTCTTACTCCGTCACCACACGGATGAATGTTTTAATTATGCTACAGACATTTTAAGAACCACAGATATTATATTTGTTAAGAAACTATTGGTAAAGTAGTCATCACATGATAAGAATTCAGCAGAGCGTTTTAAAGATTGCATTTTCATATTTATAAGATAAAAATTATCATAAAATTGTTTTAGGTTAATCTATTATATAAAATACACATTAAGGAATTTATGAATAAGGCTGAATTATTGTATGTCTATAAGTATTCTTTCTTACTTTATCTAATAAATATTTGGCAATGCCTAAATCTAGGAGTGAAAGAAAGTATTTGATGGCGACCTATTTATGCCTTTATCTAGAGGCTACAAATTTTTGAATTTAAAATTCTTTTTATATAAATTTGATTGATATGTATAGCAATAAAAAACAACAAATATTTAATAGGAATTTTAGATTTAATGTTTCAGACAGTGTTTCGCCGTAGGATGATTTTGTAAAAACCTTATTTGATGTAGGACATTAAAATATCTGTAGTCAGGTTACACAGGTACTTAATAAATGTAATTCATCTGTATTCATTGGTTTAATTTCTATTTCCCGATTTTCTCCATTTGTCAGAAATAAGCCGAAGATATAATCAAATCCTTCATAGTATAAAAATAAATGTCATGGCTTGATTTTTTTATACTAAGGTGTTCGGTCCACCATATGACAAGTGGTTACTATAGCCCCTTAGGAGCAATTCACCAGATTCTCAATTTACCAGATTCGCAATTCACCAGATTCTCAACTCACCAGATTCGCTATTGACCAGATTTTGTACTATCAAACAGAAAATGCATTGCAGTATGATGAACTATAATATTATGCAAATTCAATATAGGGTGATGCTACCAATTATCAGCACTTTAAGAGTTAGTCTTACTTTAATATCGTTTATTTTTAGTGATAATACTGATAACGCCTTTAACAATATGCTTTCTCGGTTCACTATTAAATAAGTAATTGATTTTTAATATAAAAATTGTCTTTATGCATACACATTTTATTTAGATGAGTCTGACTAAATAATTACCCTAACACCAATTACCACCACCCACAGGCAGCATCATCACCAATTACTAGCATCGACCGAGCCAATTATCAGCACCTTAAAATTAGACATAAAATTAGGTAGATAAATGAAATAATCCAATGTTTATAGCAAAATCTCTTTTATTTATACCTAGCCTAACAACCGAAGTTTCAAAAAAAAAAATACATAAAAAAAAAAAATTCCAAATAATAATAGACATTCTTTTGATCATAATATCAACACTATGAAAATAACTTAACTAGCAATGTTAGTTTCAGCACCATGCCAGGATATGCAATCCGAAATCATAGAGTACTTTTTCCAAGAATATTGAATTCTAGGCATAAAATAATCACGCTTTACAATAAAAAATATGTGTAACCAGTGCCGATAATTAGCAATTCGCAAAAAAATTGAACCCAGATGTCAGCACCTCATTTATGAACATAAAATCAAGATAACGTTCATTTCCATTGTTAATAATAAGCCTTATAAAACATTTTATACGTGAATAAAACCTAAAGGTTCAGTAAAAATATCTAAAAGATCTAAAATAAAAAAACCTGAACTTACCTACAATCATAAGAAACTGTCAAAACAAAGTAATTTGAAGGACATGTGCCCGCGTTTATAAAAAAAATCGCTTTTTTTTTTAATCGAAGAATGTAGTTTGGCCCAGTTTATAATTCCAAAAGGATCTTATTTTTCATTTCTTTAAACGGAATCCCAAATTAATTAATGGTAAGCTTATAGTTTGAGTTTTTGTTGGGGGTGCTGATAATCTGGTGCAGTGCAAAGATTTGGACCCTTGCCCCTATTACAATTAATTTTAATAATAAGGTTTTCGCTGTTTAGTATCAGCAAGCCAAAGCCTTTCTACAGTGTAAGGGCTTGACCTTGGCCCATCAATTTCGAAGCCCGCAATCGCAGACCACAGCTCGAGTAATGCAAGTATTTTCGCTATTCTGGCATTTAATGGGTAAGCGATAAACGCGCCCTTTAAAAAGTTTTCAAAGGTGAAAAAAGCACCGGACTTGAGGTTTAAAAAATACTCTTATTGGGTATTCAGATTCAATTTAAAATAATAGGCAACTTCCTTGTATGGCAACTTCTAATGGGCGTAATTTGTTTTTGTATGTATAAACTAAATTTTTATATCATCATAATGTCCCACTGTCCACACGCAGGGACGGTATCCTCCCGTGACGGGGGGATACTTGGCCTACTATACGACGCTGGCCAGACGGATTGGTATGGGGAAGGAAAACTTGAAATTAAAGTTTTCCTTCTTTTTATTTCGTAAATATAATATTGACGCATAGTCCCTTAGTCGCTTTGTACGACACCCGTGGGATGAGATGGGATGGTGACATATTGCATTCTTGCTCCAATACACAGATTTATTTTAATTAAAAAAAAAACGTATTTTTAATGCTTATTTTAAAGAATTTATATTAGACATATCAAAATTCAATTTGTGTTTGGTTATACTTCTGGTCAATTGCGAATCTGGTGAGTTGAGAATCTGGTGAACTGCTCCTGAGGGACTATAGCCTATAGACGCCTGCAACACCAAAAGAAATCCCACGCGCTTTGCCGGTCCCTCAAAAACCTATTCCTATAGCTTGGACTTGATAGGCACGTAAGTAAAACTAATGAATCTCAGATGTCTGCACCGTGGCCCACACAACAAGCTTGTTTTCGGCCATAATGTAGGTAGAATACAAAAAAATATTTATGTGCTCTTACAGCCCAAATATACTATATTTATGTGCTCTTACAGCCCAAATATACTATTACTAGAGAAACCAAAAATTTCTAAAAACTATGCACTAATGGTCCTAATCCCAAAGCTGCCAGATATTACTTATTTTTTTATGGACAATAGGTATGTATACGACAGAGCTTTGAAGCGTCTGTTAGGTAAAGGCGACCTCAAGTTTCTGGTTTTGATAACTGATTTATAAAGACTACTATGTCGTAAGTACGAGAGGTGCTTACGATGACGACAAAGTAGGTGCAATCTTAACACCGAAACTATGTAGAATAAATCGATTAATCGCTTGTAATCTGAAATGATAAATCTCCTAATCGAATTCAGATACTCCAACCCTAGACTCTGTGATTGTCGCTAATATCTCTATTTACCTGGCGTCGCTGAGAATCTATGGAATACTTAGGCTTAGGTTTAATAAAACTTAATTAATAATTAGTCATCATTCCCCTGCCCTTATCCCATTCTTTTTCTTTCTTTTGGGTTCGACGCAGCATGTCTTTTTCTTCCACATGGTGCTAAAAGTTTTGGCTATATTTTACGGACGGCCGCCTGCCTGACGCCAACCCTCCTTGGGAATGCTGTTGTTGGTGGCTTACTCCTTACCAGGAGGTTGACCCGAGGTGCTAGGTGGTATGCACCGGGTCGTGGTATTCCTTAGTCGCCTCTTACGACACCCACGGGAGAATATAGGGCAGTCCAATTCTAACCGGGAACCGCACGCCACTTAAATAATAATTAGTATGTAGGTATATAGGAAGGCTCAGGACAGAGGCAGAGGGATGTTTGAAAGAGCATGTCTGAAAGTGGCCATCTATTGGCTTAAATGAGAATGATGTATATAGACTAGAATATTTACAGAATAATAAACAAAACAAACTATAACATTTAAAAAATGTATATATTTAACAAATTATTCATACATAATATGATAATAATCTACAAATTACATCATGCAAATCTCAGTATAAATATGAACTTTACAATTATTCACTTTATCTAGTTTTGGTACATTTAAACATGTCCGCTTTCTTTGAGCTTAGCGACAAGGGTGTCAACGTCGGGTACTATCGACCCTGCCTGTCTGACCGGGGGGTCTTCTACTGATATTATCTTGATCCTAGGTGCTAAGTCTACGCCTAGATCTTTGGCTGTAATTTTCTTAAGTGGCTTCTTCTTAGCTTTCTGGAAACGAAGTGAAAAAGGTGTGTAAATAAAATGTTTACGTATGTTTATATTATTATCTGCATCAGTGTTATTACTGTAAAGTTGCTGCTGTGCATGAGGGTGTAGGTTCAAATCCCAATTACATTTGTATGTTCCACATGATATTTATCCAAAGTCTGGATGTGAATTGTGATCGTTTAAGGCATGTACAGACTAGACAGTTGTGTTAGAATAGTATATTCTAATGTTACATGATATAACTGCTTGACCTAAGCACACAATAATTAATTAATTTATTAAAATTAATTAAAATTCAGTCCAACTACATGAGGAGCGTCCTCTGTGAGAGCATTCGTGTGTAATGAGCATTTGACATCTAAAATTCGAGTGGTGTGGACGTTGACCCGAGCATTATATAGCTTACAAATTGATTGCTCGTTTACAAATGCTAGGGTAAGAATGCTCTCACTGAGAACGTACCTATAGATAAACTGTCAGCTAAATCAATGGACAAGACTTGTAAGAATCACCTATGGAACGGCTATGATAATGACAAAAGACATACCATAATGTTAGGTAAAGTAGCATAGCGAGGCTCATTCAAGCGCAAATCAGCGCTGATGACCGCTGGCTGCTTAATTTTGATTACTTCCAGACCGCCGTCTATCTCACGTGTTATTGTGAAACCACCTTCTGCCTTCTCCACCTAAATTAATTACGGACAATACAATATTATAAGTACTTGAATTTCTAAAATATATTAAAAACAATATTTTTATCTCTTCTAAAAAGAGTAATCACGCACTATAACACAGCCACATTATCTAGAGACCTCGCTGGAATGCGAACCTCGCGTCCCGTTCTCCTTTCAACCCCCGCGCTCGCCACGGGCGCATGAGTGATTCGTCCGACGCGACGTGACGTCATCGACGCCAGGTCTCGAGATTATGTGACCGGGTTATAGGCATCTCGCCGTGTGTTACGGGGACAAACATGATTTAAGTATGTATGTCATAGAAGCGATATTAATAAACGTATAGTAGTGAACGATATTATTATGCACTTTGACCTATTATAGGTCGACTTGCGTACATAACAAAGGTCTTAATTGCTTGGTGGTCGTTCAATATAGACTCATTAAGTATATGGTTTTGTTAAATTGGTTTTACATTCAACGCTGTGTTCTCAAACTTTGTAGAAATAGTATCTTCAATCTTTCTTTTAGTCGAATTTTACGACACCTATGGGATGGGATAGAGTAGTGAAATTATTGTCACCGTCACCACATGGGGTATATACCTACTACCAACCTACATTAATATCGTTATGTACAAAGTATATAAATAAACATGTTACAAAAAAGATCGCATTGAGCGATGTTCATGCAGGAAGAGTTCACGAATATTATAACCATCAAAATTTATTCGTCCGCATTTTCGTCATAACTATAATTTAGTTGCCGCCCTTTGTTTCCTTAATTTACTTTGATATAGAGGTTACAGGTATTTATACAAAGGAAGGGGAAGTTATAAAACATATTTTTCTTACTCACTTTGGAAGCAAAAGCACCTTGGGGCCAGTCCAACAGGGCGGCTGTCATTTGTGCAGTTTGATTGGAGTCATCATCTATGGCCTGGAACAATATTATTAACAATATTATAACTAGCTGATGACCGCGACTTCGTCTGCGCAGTATTAAAAATAAAACAAAAAAGTAATTATAAATGAATAAATATATAAAATAAATTAATATATAATTAATTAATTATAAATTGTAGCCTATGTGTTATACTGATGTAATGCTATAGGTATTATTATTGTAAAGTTCAGTAGTTTTTACGTAAAATCCATACTTATAAACTCGCCTTTAAAGTGTTAATAGGATAATACATATACATACAACGTAATTATAACTAATACAGTTAATACACTAATAATTTGTAATCTTATGTTAATTGATTTAAATTGAATTCTAATTAATTACAACTTGGCATTCAACTTGAAAAAGTACAACTATTCAGTCATTGACACATAATCTACAATTATAAAATCATCTACTTGGTTCATTCTAATTAGTTGTTGAAATATACAGCACTAATTTTATTTACCGTTTCACCCATGTTGAAAAATTATAATATCATTAGAAATCATAAATGTAGTTACATTGTACACATTTTAACTACATACATACATAAACTCACGCTTTATCCCGTCCGGGGTAGGCAGAGATGACAGAACGCCACTTGTCACTGATCTTGATCTTTGTAACTAATACAGATATATTGTAAGATAAAAGATTACCTGTTTGCCAACAATGACTAAGTCTGCTTTCTCGTCCTGTGATAATTTTGCCAAGATCTTGGCAACATGTAGAGGCTGAAGTGTTTGATATTCTGCAGCAGGCACTTCTACATGGATGGCACGGTCGGCTCCCATAGCCAGAGCTGTCCTTAATGTTTCCTAGAAGGAATATGATTACAAATTAATATTTATGTAGGAAATAAGGTTTACTGAAAGAGTCTTATTGTAATATATAAAACAGAACGGTTCTCTATTTTGTCTCATAATTTTTTTATCCATAATTTAAGGTGTCATAACATTTTGTGTCCGAATCATCATGTATCCGAATGGTAGCTAGCAGTGGCGAAGGGTGGATTTTTATAAAAGGGAAGCCGAAGATTCCGTGGACTTTTGTTCTACTTTATATTACTATTATTCTGTAGTTCATAGGTATTCGTGAGAAAATGTTTCGATTTTACCTAGTTGTCCCGAACTCATAAACTTAAAATACGAAAATGTTTCTCTGTTTGGAAGACTTCTTTGATCAATTAGATTAATTGTTTATATTGCTATATCCTAAATGATTCTACATACCTACTTACTTACTTTTAGAACCTGAGAATACTGTCTGTAAGCCACTTACTTATACGTATCGAAATGAGATAATTGTATTAAAATGTTTCGTAAATCCACAGCGCCGGCGTTTCTTATATTTATAATTCAATTTCGAGAATGATGTTTTATCGCACATCACATAATAGGATAGTCAATATAATATAACACTATTAACCTGTCCCTTATAACAACAAACTATTAAATTTGCTGAAAACAATACAAACAAGTACTTACAAAAATATTCCATAGGATCCCAACGCACTACGACAAAAATAAAGTCAACCAATGCACAACACATAATACACAATCATAAATAATTAAACATACAAATTTTACTACTTTAAACAAGAAAGCGAATTTTATAACCTATTTGCAGAAAATAAATACAAATATCTGTTTTTTCTTCAAATGGTCCTATCGTTTACCGATGATTCTGCCAAAGTCAAGACGCAAGCCGTATAAAAATATAAAAACAAATAAATATAATTAAAAACTAAAAATTCAGAAGAAAGGCTGATTTCTATCAGATTTAAATAATTGATAAAAACAAAGGAATGTCAATGGCAAATTAAGTACTTAACGTGAAATGAAATGAAACTTCGTTACAATTGGTCGGTCCACTGGTTGCAATAGTGCTTTCTCGCTCTCGCAATGTTGTAGTTGTATCTTTTATCCTTGTCATAAGCCGATGGCCACCGGCTTATATGGTACCTTAGATCGACGAATACAAAGTGTCACGTGACCGTACGATTTCCGTACAGTCTGTTGTACTGGATTCCTAATTTCGCGACCGGCTTACTGCGCTCCGCGCATGCGCGCTTTAAGTACTCTCTGACTGAACCATAACAAGTTGTTAGTTGACAACCTTTAATTACAAGATGGCGTTATGAGTACGTAAATAATTATATTGAAAATTATTATTACTGTAATTATTATTGCGATTTACGTAAGAGAATACTTTTTTGTTTTATATTATTTTGTATTGAGTGGATGTTGCGTCATTGATTTATAATTGATTAATAGACAATGCTAAGCGGTTTTTGCAAAGGTAAGCCGGTAGGAATCGAGTTATATGGACACTTCGCCACTAGTAGCTAGCCCTAAATTCATGTCTTATAATATAACTTGTCCGAAAACCTAAATCCCTAAACATAACATGACCTATTTTTTTTTGCTATAACCATCACAATCTATAATATTTAATAAATATAAATACTATATTCTAGTATAACATAAAAAAAAAAGGTTATGGCGCGTTGTGGTCACCATACTAACCTAACCTAACCAACTGTTTCTGACTTTTGCCCTAATATTTTATTTTAGGACATGTGACTTTATAACAAGAAAAAATAGGATATGTAATGATTATAGTACCCCATTTTATGACACACAAGTATTATAGGTAAAGACGATTAGGTAATACACGAACATTATGTAAAGTGATGATTATAGTAAACTTGTTTGGGATTATGATTTTCGGACGATCGATATTCGGAGAAGAAAGGGACTACCAAACAGAACATAAGGGTATATTACATTAATTTTATCCAAAAGACAATCAAAATGCAGTTAAATTGGTAAAGTCTAGAGGCCAATTTAATTTTTGTATTCTATGAGATATTAAGTATCCCTCCAACACGGGAGGAGGCCCGTCCTTGCAGTCGGACATTAATGGGCTGTTATGATGATGAGATATGACCATGGACACAATTTCTAATCTTGTTAGGTATGTAGTTCTTTGACTTTAATGGAAGTATTGTAAATGTAGCTAATGACCTGAAAATTAGATTTAAATGCATGTGGGGTTAAGCTAAGGTCATTGTTATGAGTTTGGACTGTAGGTTAAACAATATGCTTCAATCTATATGGTGCTTGATCGGTTGTTAGCAGTAAAGGACACACACAACTAACTTGAGATTGTGCAGGTCCACATGATACAGCAATCACTTCACTGGCAATTTTCTTCTCCTTCAACCTGACTGCTTCTTCAACTGCAATCTCATCAAATGGGTTCATTGAGTGTTTTACTCCATCTACCACTACACCAGATTTATCTGGCTTTACGCGTACCTAGAAACCATATTTATTAATATTAACTAGTTATAAATAACTAAATAATGTATAACATGTTTTTCTCATTTTAAGTGAATAATTTTATTTTATTTTTATTTTATTTATTTGGAAAAATAAACGTTATTACATTGTATAATGCATAATTGATACAGTTTTGGTAGTAGGTAGTTAATGCAATAACAACGACATTTTTCACACATATTCCAAAAACATTGCTGTGATAGGATCATGAACTTAGATCTAGACAATTAATTGCTTAAACTATTATAAATCTATTTACATCTTGACTTACAAGTATGTAGTTTAATGTTTTGATATGTTGTGTGTAGTGAGTGTAGTGCTTTATTGTGTGTAGTGAGTGTAGTGTTATATTGTGTGTAGTGAGTACTGTACTATGTCATGCTACGTTTTTTATATTATATTAGGTAATTTTATGGTATATTGTGTTGTGTTATGTTAGGCTACTTCAAAATAACCGTTTGGTGGAGCTCGTTTACTACTACTTTTTTAAATTTTTAATAAATAAAAAATAAATAATGTATTCTTTTTGAGAAAATAAACTCTTTAAACTTATATTTTTAGATTACTTGTCATTAAAAATAAAGAACTAACAATATTAGTAAAGTAGCCCAAAGGGAAGACACAAAGTTTCAGAAAAATTGCTTATATTTTTTAATGGCTTAATATATTGCTAGACAGGAAATAACTAAGGGCAAAAAATTATAAATGGCAACAGCACAAATACTAATTGCAAATCAAATCAAATCAAATCAAATCAATTTTATTTTTGCCAAACATGGGTGTACAATATTGTTGTTAGTATTTTACAGAATTATTATAGTTCTACCATGTTTTACCAAACATTTGGTGTGCAATGTTATTACATTTAATTTAGTTAGTTTTTACATTGAATATAGTTAGTAGGTACATATAAAATTATAATTAAATACATTGAATTTCATTTCATTTTACTATCATTAATAATATTAAATTATAATACAATTAAACACACAACATAATTTTTAGCATTATTACCATTAATTTAAATTTTTATCACTCAGAAATTCATCTACTGTATAATAGCACTTAGTAACTAGTAATTCTTTTAAAGTTGATTTAAATTTTGGCAAGGGCATATCCTTAATATAATTTGGTATTTTATTGTAAATAAGAGGCGCCATCCCAAAGAAACTTTTACTCAGCAGTGCAGTGTTACAACTAACTGTGCTCAACATGTTCATATATTGCGTTCGAATGGGACCCCTACGAACCTCAGATACCTTTTGGAAAAGGTTTTTATTAATTTTAACAAAATGTGCCACCTCTAAAATATATAAAGACGGGAGTGTTAGTATATTAAATGTTTTGAAATACGTAACACAGCTATCCGTCTGTTGTATCCCACACATTGACCGTATACATTTTTTTTGCATTCTAAAAACTAGCTCCTTGTTAGTGGAGTTTCCCCAAAAAATTATTCCGTAACGTATGATCGAGTCTACCAGACCATAATATGCTGTCAATAGAACCTCCTTTTTTACTTTTTTCGATAGCTGCCATAACGCATAAGTAGATCTACTCAACCTTTTACATAATTGTTCAGTATGCGGCTTCCAATTAAGTTGGTTATCTATTATCAACCCTAAGAATCTGGTTTCATTTGTCCTTTCAATTTCACAACCTTGATTGATGACATTAACATCTGGGATTTCACATCTTTGATGAAAGTGCATAATATTAGTTTTTTTTAAATTAATTATTAAATTATTATTATTTAACCAACCAATTATATTACATAAAGAATTATTAATGTCAATTTCGTATTTATCTGCATCAGAACACTTTATTATAGCTGTGCTGTCGTCAGCGAATAGTACCATGCGATGAGTTACTGTTTGCGGAAGATCATTGATATAAATCAAAAAAAGCAGTGGTCCTAGCACACTCCCTTGCGGTACACCATACTGTATGAATCTAGATTCTGAGAAGTACTTAAGTTCTTGTTTACTTTCTGTGCATATCCTTGAGACCTCTGTACACTGTGATCTGTTATGTAAATATGATTCAATTAGCCTAAGTATATTACCTCTAATCCCGTATTCATACAGTTTATTTAATAACTTTTTGTGATTCACGTAATCAAAGGCCTTGGTCATATCAGCGAATATGGCACAAACTGGTATCTTATTGTCTATAGCTGGCATAATATTCGACAACAACTCAAAAATGGCCATGTTTATAGAGGTATTCTTTCGAAAGCCTTTTTGTTCTGCACAAAACAAATTATATTTATCAAAGAAAGCGTATATTGAATCATAAATGACTTTTTCAAAAATTTTGGAAAATATGGGAATCTTTGCTATTGGTCTGTAATTTTTTAAATCAGTTTTATCATCTTTTTTATGGAGTGGTTTTACAATAACTTTCTTAAGACTATTTGGATATACTCCTTCAGTAATACACAAATTCATTATGTGACTTAAAATTGGCGATATCTCTTCATGGACATATTTTATGACCTTTGTAGAAATGCCATCATAGCCAACAGTACTTGTATTCTTTAAACCATTAATTATTCGTACTATATCATTATTTGAAACAGGAGACATAAATAGAGAGTTTGCATGTGTATGTCTAAAATTATTATTATTTAATTCAATGTCCGATTTAATATTATTTTCAATTTCATTTATAAAGTAATTATTAAATTCATTGGCAATATCTGCTGGATTTTTAATTAGTAAATTGTCCTTAATAATTATAATAGGCTCTTGTGGTAAACAAAAATTTGATTTGTTAATTATTTGCCAAGTAGCCTTTGATTTATTTTCAGATTTAGCTATGAATTCATTATTTTGTGCTTTTTGAGTCAAGTTTATTATTTTTTTGAATAATTTGTTGTAGCTTTTAAAAGCATGTTTGCTTTTTGTATTAGGATTCAATCTGTATGCCCATAGTAGTTGCCTTTGCCTTCGACTACATATTTTAATACCACGGGATATCCATCTAGTTCTTTTGCTAGTTTTTATGGTAGTTAATTTTTCAGGGAAACATAATTTATAAATCAATGAGAACTCATCTATGAAGTTGTCATATGCTTCGTTAACGTCCCCTGCATCATATGTTTGCTTGAATGATAAGCATTTTAAGTAAGATCTAAATTTTCTTAAGTTGTCCCTAGATATTACTTGCTTTTTAATTTTCCAAAATTTTAATCGACATGTTTTATTTACTGGTACTTTCAAAATTTGACATGTGTGATCTGATAAAATAAGATCTATAATTTGAGTTTTGCAATTCTTTTGATAGTTGTGAGCAAAGTTATCAATACAGGTGTTGCTACACGGTCTGGTAGGTGCAAACAGCGACAGTTTTAAATTATAACTAAGAAGAAAATATTTAAGATCCAAAGATATTTTGTTACTTTTAAGGGTGTCAATATTAAAATCTCCACATAAGACTATTTTATTATTATAATGATTAATCTTTATCAAAATGTTCTGCAATTTTTCGTAAAATACTGTGTAGTTTGGCTTTGGTATTCTGTATATACAAATAACAATGATTCTATAAGACAAGAGCTCGATGGCACAACACTCAAATATACCTGGAACTGATTGTTTGGCTACATATGGTAGTTCCTTGTATTGTAGCCCTGTTCTTACAAAAATACACGTTCCTCCACGTTTTACATCTCTAGAAAAGAAAGCAGCCAAGCAGAAGTTATTCAAATGCAACAAATTTTCATGACCCTTCTTTACGAAATGCTCTGTTATACAAAGAACATCTAGTACAGTACCATCACTGCACAGCTCTTCCAGCTTTACTTGTAATAAATCGGATTTATTCAACAGACCAGCTATATTTTGGTGTAAAATATTTATAAAATTAAAGAAAAAACTGGGTATCATTTTGTTGTAGTGCTTTGTTTGATTTTGTAAAATTTAATTTATTATACTCGTCATAATCATAATTTATGTTAAATACAAGCTGCTGCATATCGCGGACAATAACCTTTAGGCCATAATTATTTATTAACCCGGTATGATAGTTGTACATATCATAATCATAAGACAAATTAAGGTTAGAATCCAAAACATATGCATAATAGTATGACGATATATCCATATATAGTAGATTGTTAAAAGTTTCTATTCGACTATTGTATACAATATTATTATTATGCTTAAAAGTAGGTAGACAAATTATAAAGTTAGTGTGAGATAAAGTAGACAATTTTTCTCGGATAAACATGACAAGGTCTACATAATTATATTGCATGTGCATAAAATGCTTGTGTTGTTTATATTTTTATTAATGTTGTCTTAATAATATTATATAAAACTAACAAAATCTGCAAAAGAATAATGTAATATTGGGAATAAATACTACTTATTAATTATTTAAATTTTATTCAGAAATATTAGTTTTGAATACCACTTAACCATAGTTTATTAAACATTTTTGTTTTATCAATTTGATGACTAGTAAGGGTTAGATTTTTAACATAAAAATTTGTATAGTATTAATAGCCTGTTGTTGCTATAAGGATTATATAATTAGGAATGTATATTCTTCTCTATTAACTAAATATATAGATTTAGTGATAGTGTCAGTTCAAGGTTTTTACTGATAACTACATAATTGATAATTACCAAAATCTATTACTACCAGCTATGAAATAATAAATTAATATAAACTGACACCATTTTTATATTAATTTACGCAAAGCAATATATTTTAATTCATTTAATTCAGCAGCAGGCATCATTTACCATGAACTTGGACTGTTATGAGGTTTTAACCTTTGTACTTAAAAAACTTACTTTTACGGCATAATCGATAACTCTCTTGACTCCGACTAAAACACGAGACATGTTTATTATTTGTGCTAACTAAATTAATTATAAATAGTTAATTAGAACCTAAAGTTAATCAAAACAAATGAATAACTTTCAATAAGTTCGAAGTCCAGACAGAGATGACTTGACTTGACTTCTTCGTGAATGGCCTCATGTGAAACGTCACATATTTTGCCAGTGTCTTGTCGAGGGGCTCGTTTTTTACTTTTTTTGGTCTATTTCATTCATCAATCTTATGTCACTGTCACAATTGACAGTTATATGTTTTTTTTTTTTTTTTTAATGGCGATCATCGCTGCTTTTGCTGCTGCTGACGTTTATCTACTCTCTTGGATCGTTACCATACAATAATAAAAGAGCTACAGGCATTGATTTACAAAAAACCAAAGATACACACTCCACTTCCCAAAACCGTCCGCAACAAATAGGCGCATTGTGCACTTTTTTAAAATTAGTATCGCGTTGTTCTACCGGCAAACGTCAATCATTAAATTTTATTGCTTGCATTACTTTTTAAATACAACTTTATGTCATGCGTGTAAGATTGAATTTGAAAAAAAAATATGTTACGATATTACTATACGTATTTATTGCGTATGTTTAATTTGGTGACACTTTTGGCTGTTAGTTTTGTTTGAAAATGTGCATCTTGGGTTTTATAAATATCAATGGCTACAGGAGTAGCTGTAATTTTTACTTTATTGAATAAATTTTATAGAGCTATACGGTGGTACCGTCCAGGTTCGTCGGAATAGGAAAAAAAAACTTTATTTTAAAAAAATTATAAGACCTTTTATTAGCTTCCCAATAAGTATGTCATTATCAATGCCAGGTGGTGCCACAGACTTATATCAAGGTGTTGTTAAAAGGTTCATTAGCGTTTTAGTTAGTATTTACGATATACTTTGCTGGTTAATCACGAAGGATGATTATTCATCATCGATTTGCCGGATTTGCATAGAGATACAATTAAAAGTAACGATGATGGGATAATAACATGATATGGGGAAAAGGGCATCCACCCACCACACCATTTTAGCAGCTCGTAATTAAATTTACCGTTTTCAACTGGCATAGCTGGCGTCCATGAGCGGTGGTTACCACTTAGTATCAGTTGGGGCGCTTGTTCGTCTGCAGCCTTAAGGTTTTAGTTACCCAGATGCAACCGTGTCGTCGATAACTAGGTAAATTGAGGACTTGAAAAAATTAAACTTGTATTAAGTTGGTTCGCGAAAAAAATGTTTATTTTTTACGCATAATCACTCCACCCGTCTGATTATAGTCTGGCGACTGATTGCAGACAAAAGTACCACAAAAAAAAAAAAAAAAAAAAAATTTTACGCGCTAAAGTAAATAGTAAGAAAGGCGGGTGTCTAGCTCCTTAACCTTCTCTTATCTCTTAACCTTCTAAAATGGCCTTACACCACTATTCCATTTGGACTATTATTACAAGTAAGGTCTCTGTAGATATTGATGCATGTAAAAAAAGATGTGTGAAAAAAGTCAGAGTAAACACCTATTCGGTTGTAGTGTAAATTCTTAAAAAAAAAACAGATTTTTACAGGGAATAAAATAAAACACTGCAAATATTTATTACATGTTTATGTATTACCATCCTAAGAATAAAAATACATAGTTAGTAATACAAGTATACTTATAAATAATATTAGATTACATCTATTATCACTATTAAAACTTGAATTCTTTGTATTTCTTCGACTGCTTTGAGTCCGTATTCTGTTGACGCTTTCTCTTGTTCTGTAAAAAAAAAAAGTATTAGTAATAAGGTTTAAAACTGTATCAATATGGAATATAAAATATTATTTATATAATGAGTATTCTTCAATTTATAAATTGTTTATTCTAAGAAATCTCAGACTGCCAACTAATTCTGTCTTGTTTTACTCCATTCAATGGTTGTTTTAAATAAAATTGGCTTGAATGATAAGACTGTCTTTTGTACAATAAAGCATTAACAAACATTATACCCATGTAAGAATCAAATTCACAACATTGTGCTTGCAATCATATACTATGGTCTCAAAGCTGAATAGAAACTAAGTAAACATATACTTATCAATTAATACAACACTAACACTGGCTTTAATAGCTCTATAAAGTAAAGTAGTTTACCTTCTGCCTAGCGACATGATCAGCCAACATATCAGACAAGTCTTCGTGCGCCTTCGGTCGTGTCTCCCTCAAGTGTCGTTCGTATCTAGCCGCTACAGCTTCAGGTTCCAACTCCAGCTCGGACGGGTCGAGGGTTACTTCTACGCCACCAGCACCCCCAGCGGTGGGCTCACTGCTTGTCGCGCCTGGTGGTGGTGGGACTGGACGTTTGCCTGTGAAATACATAAACGTTATGGTAAATTTTAAAGCGTGAAACTTAATAGCTGTTAAAAGAGCTCTACGAATTGGGCTAACAAAGTCTTATTTTTTATCAAATATAGTGTATTATAAAAGCACGGCAATACGACCATAAAACCTGATGGAAAACGCGAATACAGTCAACTTTTGCTCACTCGTCGTCACCTTGCCGGTTTGAACGAATGTTTCTTCACATTACATTTGAAGGACTCAATATCATAAATATGAAGGAAGAAACTCATGTGTCAGAAGATTGTTCAACAACTAAATGGCCTTGTGTATGAAATTTGTATCCTTCAAAACGAGATATAGATGAATAAAAACGTCACAATATCTCACCAGGATTAGCAGCGTTGATATCGTAGACGTGCGTGGAAGCCATCATGCCAGCAGTCAGACCGACCCGTCGTTCCGGCAACACTTGGTATAGTGCCGGAGTATCACCACTGAAATGTTATAAAATATATTAATACTTCTTTTATTATACCAACTATGAAATAAAAAAAAGTTTTGGTAGAGAATTAAAGACAAAGGATAAAAATTACACTCGCAACAATATTCTAACCTGTGTCTTCTGAGAATATGCTTTTCACTATTTTCCACATTTAGTCCATTACTTTCCATAAGAGCTATTAATACTCGCTATTATTTCCATTGCCTTTCGTTATTTTAGTAATTTTCTAGTTATACTTAAGCTTTTTAAATACATTACGTGTAATAATTACTCTTTTGCTGCCATATAAAAAATTAATAACAAAAAAAATTTGGGGTTGTGACGAATATTTATTTATTTATCATACATCTACTGGAATGTCTATCTCTTTATTTTTTGGCTTATACTATTAATGTTATCATCATAAACAAAATTTAATGCAACATACCCTTCCATATCGCTCTCAACTTTCTTCTTCCTGAGCTCGATAGTGTCCGGAGTCTCCATGCCAGGAGGTACTGAGCTAATGCCCAGCGGAGTCACCAGTCCTTCACCCGGTGTTGCCACACCAGCTGCAACGTCACCTTCACCTGGCTTCTCACCTTCGTCTGATTCTTCTGTGTAACATAAACAATGACGCATATTTTTTTTAATTTATAGTTGTTATTTTGTGTTTTGATTGTTATGAAAGACATACAGGTAAGTGTGATATAATTATTAGATACAACATCGGTTAATCTGTTACTAAAATAAATCAATAAAGCTATATCAAGAAGCTGTAACTTATACTGAATATTATTTCTTATTTAACAAAAGAAGAAATAATTTACATAAAACCATAGAGAAACTTCCCCTTGCGATTGGAGGAGGCCTGTCACTAAATAAGACGTAAATGATAATTCCGAATGCAATCTTTTTTATTACTTTAAAAGCTGTTGTTGAAGACGTAATTTTTACTGTAATAAATAATATATAATGCTATGAGCTTACCTTCTTCTGATTCTTCCTCAGATTCTGATTCCAATTCACCCCACATTGTTCTATCAATGTCTTGATCCTCCACATCCTGCAATAAAATAACATTAATACGATTATTAATGTGTAAACTGACCTATGCCAGTAATATTAGGAGTAGTCACAGTTTAGTCGTCGGTATAGAAGATTAGTCCCTGCAATAGGATCTGTTAAGTTAATTTAATTTTTAGTTTATTAAAATTTTTTGTAAGTATCTCAAAGATTATAATAACTCTCTGTATGAGATTCAAACGCACGCCCACGACAGCTTTATACTAGACCTTCTTGCCTCTTTGTCAACAAGGTAACTGTTGATGTACGATTTCCACGAAACAAATCGCGTCGGAGAGGAGATCTTAAATTTAATTTCATATCACAGGTGTTACTTAAGTCATAATGTTACATAACTGAGTGTGACTCAATGGGAATAAACCTTTAAAAATAACCAGGTCAAATAAACAGTTATATTTAAGCCACACTTACATCTTGTCCACTGCTCTGATGTCCGAACACATCTCCGTACAACGGCTTGCCAGTCTCGTCCACGGGCGGTTTGCCCCACCCGCCCGCATGGTAACCGAACGCGCAACCCTCTGGAATGGGAGCGTTTAGACCCGGGATCTTCAGGTTGGGGTATGAGGGGGGAGGCCCGTAACGCTGCTGAGCGATCAGCCATGGCGGAGGGACCTGTGGAATAATATCTTATGGTTAGTTTGACTAATCTATACTAATATTATAAAGAGGTAAAGTTTGTGTGTTTGTGACGTTGTAGGGGGTAATCTCTGGATCTACTGAACCGATTTTTAAAATTCTTTCTATGTTGAATAGTCCACTTATCGGGGAGTGTCATAGGCTATATAGTATCGCGCTATGACTTATAAAAGTGGAGCAGTAATGAAATATGTTAAAAAAAGTGACACGTATTTTTCGCCGCCTAACGAAAAGTGGGCACGAGCCAGCTAGTTATTAATAATTATACTTAGTGTATTGGTAAAGGTCAATACAGGGTTATTTAACAAGAACTTTGTTTTATAAACTAAAGAATTTATATAAATGAGTATTATGAAGGAAAAAGAGTTGCAGTAGTGAATTACAAATTATATCTGTCAAATGTACACCATGACCACAATGACGGATGGCGATTCTATCATCAAACTTTTCAATCACTTTTTGGCAAAATCGTTAATAACATCACCGATTTTAAGCCCGCAATCGTGTTAAATTACATGATCTGGCTGAACAGCGAATTTTGTGAAATTACCTATCAGAAAATTTTGCAATAAATTGATTGTTTAAGTGACTGTGACAAGTAGTAATAAGTATGTTAAATCCTTAAATACCCATTATAATATCAAAAGGCTCACCTTATGAGATCCTGGCCCTACAGGCATACCGAGCGCAGTCCTTAGTTCTTCAGATAGGTCGCCCGGCTTCTTCTCTCTCAACCGGGTCTCAAACTCCTTACCTTCGTAGTACAAGTCGCCGTGGATAGTCATACGTGGTTTTGTCTGCCATCTATAAAGTAACAATTTTATTACCCAGTTGTTTTAGTCCCTGTATTTTACGTTTCATTTATTAAACCAAATGTACAGTTCGCGCAACATAAGTTGGCCGAATTGAAGTTACTGCAAATGGGGTGAATAACTGATTTCCGAATTACTGAACCCAGAATAACGGTACCACGAAAACATGCAATCACGAATAACATTACCACGAAAACCTGCAATCACGAATTTTCATTTTGACATCGTTTTACACATTGTCGAAAGATTAGGTTAGGTTAGAACGATGACAATGCGATGCACGAGCCGAGCGTGCAAAGCGAGCGAGCTGCGGCAGCAGCCGGCGAGTGCCAGAATGAAAATACGTGATTGCAGTTTTCGTGGTACCTAACGTTATTCATGATTGCATGTTTTCGTGGTAAGGTTATTCTGGGTTTAGTAATTCGGAAATCAGTATGAGAGTCCTCCAAATGGCTCCGCATGGGCCAGTTTTGGAACTAAGAGGCGGGGTGCATGGGTTTTCTTTGTTTCTGTAAATGAGCTAACTCCTCTGAAAGCTAAGTTTAGCTCGGCCAAATAGAAATACAATCGCGCATTCTTACTCATTTTAAAAAATACCAATTATACAATCGTTTTTTAAATAAATAAGACTTACCTTTAATTGATATCCATTTTAAATTAATACATGCCCACCTATCTTCATGCTAAAGAAAAAGAAATGTACAACTCAGTATTCAAACTGAATTATATGCAATCAACAAATACGAATGAGCGCCAATCGACTCTCTTGTGATTGCATTTTTTGGGAAAAATAATACATACTACAAAAATAATAATTTTAGAAATACTAATAAAATAGGTGTAGCGGAGATTTTAACGGACACAAAACACATAGACTCAAGACAATTCTTGAATCTTATAAATAATTGCCTTGCATGGGATTTGAACCTGCAACTGCTGGATGGCAGTCACTCACGCCGCTAACCAAGGATCCTTAACTCTTCTTAAGGTCTTTACTTTTTCGGTGTTAAATAAGAATTTATTTTTAACTAGCTGATGCCCGGCTTCACCTGCATTAGTAGCATACATGTTATTCTACACCCTAAACTACCTTTATTCCAAATTTCTTCAAAATCCATTCAGTAGTTTTTGCGAGAAAGAGTTATCATCCATACATCCTCACAAACTTTCGCATTTATAATATTAGTAGGATAGGATTTGTTGTATTAAGTTGATAGATAAAGAGAGACATTAAAATAAAATAGAAATAATATGGAGGTTCCACGTTATTTGATGTATTTTTTTATTGTATGATTTGTTTATTTGCCAAACTAAACAAATCATACAATAAAAAAAAACAGCCAGGATCGTGACATGTGGCGTTCTGTCGTCTCTGCCTACCCTGGACGAGATAAGGCGTGATTTTATATTATGTAATGTTTTTATGATTTTGTTTATTATGATTGTACTTACTTGAAGAAAGCATCATGTAACTTTTGATAATCAATATCAATTTTGCCAAGTTTCGGTCTAGTCCTCTCTCTCATCTTTGCCTTTAATGTTTTTGTTTCCTCCTTGTCTTGCAGCGAGGCTCTCATCTCCATAATACCTGTCTTCTTGATAAAATCTGGAAGGTCAAACGGAGGTTTTTCAATACCACGTTTGCCTTGAAGATACTGTAATAGGAAAGACATTACTTTTGTAATAAAAAAACATATCATTGCTACCAACTATTATATGCAAATGTGGTTTTCAATAACGTAATTACGTATTTTTTAAATATAATATGTTGATAATGATGATGTTACTCTAACAATTTTGATGAAATTTCTACTTTAGGTGATTGGCACATTGAAACGCAGGAGTGCGTGTTTTGACGCTTTTTGTAAGTACCTCTTTTTAGTTAAAAAAAAAAGCGTAGAGCAACGTTTTCGTTTGACTGCAATTATTCTAGCTACAGAACTCTCGTGTCACCTAACAGGAAAATTCCCTTACCGACTCGTAGTCACACCAAGGTTGTCACACCAGTGTGACAAACAGTAATCTTTTTCTTGTTAGTCACACTACTGATTTTTCAACATCATGTATAACATAATTGCTAGTGCAGTGCCTACATAGTAAAATCGTTTGCCGACAATTAATAAGTACAAGTTACTACAACCTCACCTATAGAACTGACCGGTTGTAAATACGAGAACATTGATATAAAATATGTGATTTGGTGATCCCACTTTTATGTACTACCTACAGAATGGTTCCTTATAGTTTTAAATATTTAAGATGTATATTGATTCCTTAGTATAATCCATAGTTTTTATGGTTATATGTATATGGTAAACAATGGTTGCTGCACCTTATTATTAAATTATATAGTCTAGAAATAGTAGTTATTTACGCCGCTTCTTCTCTACTAGCGCCTTGGAGTCGGTGGGAAACCTTGATAAACTTTGAATATGTAAACTTAGATTAAATAGTAGAATAAATGAAACTGAATAAAGGAGAATTTGCAACGAGAACTAAACTCAATTCCGGAAACAGTGTTTAAAAATGTTTTGTTTGGTTTATTCTTTGATGTACGTAAGTTCGTCGTTTACCGAAAACCAGAAGATAATTTAATGTATAAAAAACGTTTTGTGTAATATTGGTCTTTTTCTGAAACTTTCTGAACACAGTAGTACAGTCACGAGCAATAATATGTACACATTTTCAAATTTTCTAAACTATCTGCATGTTTATCTAGACATTACAATATCAAAATGAATTCGTAATTTAGAAGAGGTTCCGTACAGTTTTGAATTAATCTTTGAATTTTCAATTTTGGATTGGCAGAACTTTAGATAACTGGTTTACAAAATGCGAAAATGTGTACATATTATTGCTCGTGACTGTACCTACATACTTTGATGATTTCAATATTATAAAAAACTTCAGTATTGTAACTTGGACATCACTAGTCTAGAAATAAATACACTAAATGGTGTGTCAAAATCAGTAGTGTGACTATAAAGAAAAAGATTACTGTTTGTCACACTGGTGTGACAAGCTTGGTGTGACTACGAGTCGGTAAGGGAAAATTCATTTGGAGGTTCATTAAGCGAACACGGTAGTGGTACCGATGGCCTCTTACTGCGTAGGACATTTTATTTTTATTTTACTTATCTTCATATTCTCTTACCTTTCTCTTATAACACCAATGCCGTGGTACTTGCACGGTGTTCCTGTGCGCCTTCAGCTGTACCAAGAGCTTGGGGTCCCGAGCCGTGACGTCATACATCTCGACCACATCAGGTCGCGACACCAACTGCTTTAGTTCAGCCACCGATAGACGAGATAACTTCTTCAGTTTACGCTTTGAAAGACGCTCCTTTTCATCTGCTGCGTTTTTCTATAAAATTTAGGATTAAATTAGTATTATTGAAACAGTTATTTCTACATTCTATAAAACAAAATGTCTGTGCGTTCTTTTAAGTGCCGCAATGGATTTAAAATAATTTGTATCAATAGACAAAGCGATTTTAGAAAAAGGTTTATAGTAAAGTAAAAACCTTTGATGATACTGTTAACTTCTCTGAAAAAAGCTAATATTAAGCTACTCTCTTACAAAACAATAAAAGAGTTCCACAAAAAAACGTAAACTAATTTCGTGTCGGGGGGTTAGAGATAATGAGTGATCCAAATAATATGCAAAGTATGCAGTTAGAATTATTTAAACAAAATATCATTATCATCATCTCACCTCAACAGCTTCTTCATCGGCGGCAAATTGATCCTGCACTTTCTCCATGGGTTTGGAAGGCTTGGGCAGATCTTTGTCTTCTTCCTTAATGACTTCATCCTTCGTCTCAGTTATCTTAAATGCTTCCAGAATACGATGGAACTGACGATACATAGGTTCCAACTCGTGGAACTGTATAGACTCTTGAACATACCTGGAAAAGATTTTTGTTTTAAACAATCCACTAAATATTAAGGAGGACATTATAAGAACTACATGGGCCGGCTGATAAGTTATCTACCTAACATAGAAAGAAAAGACATAGGAAGCTAATATTTTTCCAGTATTTAATATAGTTCTCTGCAACTGTAATACACTTATTAAATTTGTTAATAACAGACATTAAACCGTCAAAAAATTATTTCTTGGATTGGTCGTCGAAAATGGCCATCCACAGCGCCCTTCATTTCCTCATTGGTCAAAAATCTCTCCCCTTTAGGCTTTACTTCAAATTCCTAATGAGAAATAGTCACAGGGGGTCAAATGTGGACTATAAGGTAGATGGTTTAGTTCTGTGAAGACGTTTTTGTTTAAAACCGACCTCGCATAGAAAGCTCTTTGGACCTCAGCATTTTCGTGCAAAATTAAAACTCCTTTACCAAGCTTGCCCCTTCATTTTTCTTTTATTGCTTCTTGCAGTTGGTCAAGTAAACTGGCTTAGTAAGCGGCATTTATCGTTGTATATTTTGGTGGGTAAATTATAAAAATAATCCCTTCCACATCCCAAAAAATTGGTTCCATAAGGTGCCTGCTGACGTCCAAACCTAAAATTTGCGCGATGGCTTCTCCCCTTTATATTTCCATTGCACTGACTCCTGTTTGTTTCACGGGTCTCATTCGCAAATTCAGGTTACATTGCTGGTTACTAATCAGGAGATAGTTTTTCTTCTTTTCCTATTACTGGGTCCAAAAATGCCTCACAACATTCGACTCGTCGTTGTTTGACAAGGGACGTCAGAATTCTGGCTACACATTGGGCGCTCACCTTTGACATCCCTAAATAATGGTAATACTTCCTCTAAAATTTAAAATAATTACGTGAACACGTTCCTTACTTGTTCTACTATCTCTAGTGATCGCCAACTGCTTAAGACTCCGATCTTAGAGTATTATTTTTTTCATTAAATAAAATCTGTCGTCAGTGACTCCAGAAACCGGCCGTCCGTTACGGAAGTTGCCTTCGAGGCTCATACGGCCATGTTTAAATTGTTTAGACTAAAATTTTCTTATAAAATAGGAAGGGCATGAATCATCAAACATATTAAGCCTCCGCTGTTTGATTTGAAACGGCGTATTACCCTCTTTAGTTAGGCATTTATACATAACACGTTGCTCAAGTTTTAGGATTTCAATATTTTCATTCGACATGTTTACTGTGTTAGTGTACTATTCGTAACGATAACAATTAATACAAATGAATGCTATTAATTTTAAATAATGCATACATAAGTAATAAAATGACATAGTGACCAATATCATTTTTGTCACTTTATTTAACAAAGTAGATAACTTATCAGCCACCCCTCGTAATTAGAAGCAATAATTTTTTGGTAAACGTAAAGGTTTTGTGTATCTGTATGTGTGTTAAAATGACTATTCCCTCGCTAGGGATTGCGCCATGTGCACTGCACAGTCCTGCATGGGAATCGAACTCACGACGTCATGTACTCGAGCCGCTAACATGGACCAACAAAGTAGTTAAAGAGCAAACATTTTAGGAGTTGAACTGAAAAGGTATATGAATGAAGAGCAAAAAAGTAACTTATTGCGTTAGACACCCTCTCTTATTAAATTCTAGTTTCCAATTAAACTACCAAAGATAAACTACATATAGGAATTACCATAAAGTCATTAAAATTAAGTCCACAAATAAACAGAATCTTAAGGCCAGTACTTTGCAAGTACTTTTAACACAGTACAGTGGCCTAAGTTTTCCTTACTAATATAATTAAAAGATTTGTATAATCACACTTACTCAATGTCAGCCACTTTATCATTTTCCTTGTCACTAGATTTCTTGCCTTCATCCTGACTAGAAGATATATCACCATCTTCTCTCTTCTTACTCTGTTCCCTCCTCTTTTGTTTAGCTTCCTTCTTTTTCTTCTTCTTTCTTTTATTCTTTGTTGCTTTATTGGCTAATGTCTGGAATAAAAAATAAAAGTGTTAATGTGTCTTACTTAATCTATAAAAAAAATACATTGCTATTGTAATCTGCATTAATAATAAGAATTTATAAAGCCAGTTCAGCTATTTTGATTGGTAATAAGGTAACTATTAATGAATAAATGGCTTAGAAGTTTCAAGAAGAAACCTTTTATCATTTTATCTCATCCCATAAAATCTGCACTTTGCTGCTAGTTTAGAAAAATTAGTTGTTGTGTGTTTGGATAAGTAGGGAAGGGAGTATATAATATAATAATAGTTGTAAGGGTTGGACAATGTCATGATGCATCCTAAATATTGGTAGGTTCCTTGTCCTGCCAGTAAACATAATAGTAAAACAATGCTAATGTATCAAACATAATACAACATGACTGCTAAGTAGAGGTCTCGGGTTCGATTCCCGCTCAATCTTTGCTGCAAATCTTTGTGTGCATGTACATAATTGTTTGCATTGGTCTGAGTGTTTTCTATGTATAATATGTATGTATTTACAAAAAAAAAAGAAGTATTTATGCATTTTTATCCGTTGTCTAGTACCAATAGTACAAGCTTTGCTTAGTTTAGGAATAGATGGCGTTGTGTGAATGTCTCCTGTAAGGGCTTCTCTTGTGATGGAGGGATACTTAAAAACTAGTAAAAAATACTAGTATTAAAAGCTATTTCAACCACACACTAACCTCTTGCTTAGATATGACCGGTGGTAGTGGTGCTGCAGGAATATTATCATCATCAGAATCACCTTCATCCTCTTCACCATCATATTCTGCGCTTATCACTGGAGCTGGAGGTGCCACGGGTAATACATTTCTTTCTACAAATAAATAAGCTAGTGATTTATTTATGTACTTACATTAATTTTATACATTCTGCCCTTACAACATATAACACACTCAAAATGAAGTCTAAGGACTTATTCAAATGTAACTCCAATTTTAACTTTTGATGAAATAATATAGATAGTTATGTCATTACAATTAATCAGTTCTTTATGGACAAAAACAGATAAATAACATACTTATTTAGAAAAAATACAATAAAAGAATAAAATTCTAACTTTTATACATTGGGATTGCAACATGTTATAACACAACTGCACCTACACTAAGTATTTAATGTTATATTATATTAACTTAGACACTGTAAGACACCAGATCACATAACAATAGAATACTTACGTTTTTCCACTTCATCTTCATCACCTAAAGCTGCTTGTCTTTGATCTTTGTAAGCCAAAGCTTCTTCTAGCGCTTTAGGTAAAACAACACCAGTAACATTTGGTTTATTTCTAAATTCTTCAGGAGTATCAATTTTCATCGTCAAAAGAGATGGTAATGGTGCTGGTGGTCCTTGCATGCCACCTGAGTCATCATCTTCTACCTCGTCCTCATCACCTTCATCTTGCTGGTCATCCCACCCTGGAGGTCCATCCTGCCTTCCCCAACCAGGCGGACCTTGTTCATTCCATCCCATTGGGGGCATGTTAGGTGGAGGGCCCATTCCTGGAGGACCCATGTCCATGCCTTGATTACTAAAATTGCCCTTCATGTTAGGACCTCGCATCATGTTGGGCGGCATTCTGGGTGGTCCCATGCCTGGAGGGCCCATAGGTGGTCCCATTCCCATACCTGGTGGACCCATACCTGGCGGTGGGGGACCTATACCTGGTGGCCCCATTCCCATCAGACCAGGAGGTGGCCCAATTCCTGGGGGCATATTTGGAGGTCCAGGCGGCATATTGGGCCCGGAAGGCATATTTGGAGGACCGGGCGGCATATTAGGAGGACCGGGCGGCATATTCGGAGGTCCAGGAACCATATTAGGTGGCACAGGCATATTTGGCGCCCCTGGTGGCATATTAGGAGGTAGCATACTTGGAGGTCCACCTTGCGGACCGGTAGTCGCGCTGACAGGAGGCATAGTACCCGGAGGTACCATTGATGGAGGTGGTAAAGTTACAGATCCCAATGAACCAGGCGGCGGCGGCATCGGAGGAAAGCTTGGCATCCCGGGCGGTCCTCCATTATTGCTAGGCGGTCCTGTGCCTGGAGGCCCTTCCATGTTTACAAATTACAAGTAATTTTATGTTTGCGTTGCAATATAATTACAACAAACGCATGAAATTATGAAAATCAATCATTTAGAGACTGACACCGCAACAAAAACACAGGTTATAATTTCAATGACAGCAGCTTAACCATAGAGTTATACTTTTTTTCGCTTGGGTGTGTGTGGAGAGTGGATCATTGTTTGTTTTACCGCATAACAAAAAATGCCCTGGAATCCAAAAAAATATTACCGAAAAAAGCTTTCTGTTGCTATGTCATCATCGTAGCTCCCTATAATCACTCCTTAACTCATTAAGTAGATAATGATAAAATACTCTTTGATTGATTGTTTTGTTTAAGTTAATTTTACATTATTATTTTGTCCCCATTTGGACATAAAACAGCATGAGCAAGAAGCCTGACAATCCCTGACTTACCACATAACATGGAGATTCCACAAACCATTGTAAAAATTATGTGTTCGAAGTCCGATATTTCACTTTTAGCCGGACAAGAAAGTCGAATGCTTGGTAACCTTTGCCGGTTATTTATGCAAATAAAAAAAGAAAAAATCTTGACACTCTTGACAGATGATTACAAAATGACGTTTGTAAAAATTGAAACAGCGGTGGTGGTTGTGTTGTGAATTATTGTGTTTAATTGAAAAACATGCAGTTTTTTGATTGATTAGCTACAATAACAATTTTCTAAGATGGATAATATATACGATATCAGTTTAGGGAGCTTTGAAGACTTATCTAATAATATTAATTCTACGCGTAAAGGAGATATTAGTATCAGTGATCAGCTAGACTTTGAAAGGTTACGAATATCAGCATTAACGAATGCCGCAGAAATAAGTCCTCATGTGAAAGAAGTGACCATAGGGCCTAACAGTCCATTGAAAAAAGAATACTATAAAGATACGACTCCGATAATTAAGAAAGATGCACCTGAAGAAAATCTAGTTAAAGACAAATACAGCGAAGACCTTCGATACGTATTGCTAAGAAAGCGAAGCGAAAAAAGTTTTTTAGAAAGATCTGAAGGCTTGTTCAAGTTTTTTATGGATAACATGAAGACCAAACATGAAGTTATGACAAATTTTATGACAGCTGAGCGTGAGAAATTTGAAAATAATATATCAGAACTAAGAGCACGAAAACTTCAAATGTGGAAAACCTTGCAAGAAAACGATAACTTGTCTTTGTTAGAAACAGCTCGTTTAGATGAACAAAATGCTCAGGTTATGAATACTCAATCTGTGTATGAGAATATGAATAGAATATTAGAAGAGCAAAATAGAGCTACCGCTAGATATGCAGCTGTTAATGACAGTCATACTAAAATTTGTACCAGCTATAATGATATATTTAGTATATTGACTGTTGAACCTCTTGGCAAAGCTGTAAGTGAAAAATACATGGCCTCTTTGAAAACTCAGATGGATAACATTGATATTATTATGAAAAATGCCAAAACAGTCAGTTTTAATGATAAAGATGTAACTAAAGCTGAGATTCTTGTATCAAATGTTGAAAATATTAGAAAAAAGATTTTAGAAGACTTAGATACAATGAAAAAAGAAAGTATGAAAAAACAAAAAGAGAAAGAGTTGTTAATGAAAAAAGAAATGGAAGATAAGAAAGCAGAAGAATTAAAGGTGGCTCAAGAAGCTGCTGCTGCAGAAAAAGCAAAACATGAACCTCCGAAGAAGTCAAAACCAGTATTTTTTTCTACCAAGAATTATAATTATTATTTAGAATTAGGTAATTACTTAGATCAGTATGAAGCTCAGTACAAAGATCTCTTGCAAGATGTTAGCTTGAAAAAATTTAGATTTGATTGTCAGAAGGCTGTCAATACACCTGTAAATGCTCTGTCCTCTGTTAGTGCACTACACATGAGAGATAAATATGATAAACTATCAAAATTGTTAAGAGGTGAAAGAGTACAGGTGTTAGATATCTATGTTACAGCAACACAGCATCCACAAGGCTTAGCTTATTGTACTGCTTTACTAGCAAAGAAAATTGTAAGACAAGGAGACCTTTTAGTATCAAGTAATACAGAAGCAGCATATCCACTTGCAGCTGTTACTGTTGCTCTATGGGCTCAATACCCTCATTTTGGCAAATTAGTTGAAGCTTATTTCCATAGATTATGTCCATACTTAGTGCCCATGTTTTTGCCATTAAAAGAAGGCCAAACAGATAAAGAATTCTATTTATCAAGAGGCTATACATACAATGAGGAAGGTGTGATTGAGAAACAAGACAAATTTTTGAAAAGGATGTCTGGTATATTCAGGTTACATTGTGCAATATGGACAGCACAAATGCCAAAGTTTCTTAACTTGGAACATCCTCAAAGCTTGAATTATGCATGGCAGTGGCTTGCCTCTTTCATAAATTTAAAACCTGAGCCTGATATTTCGGCAACATTGATTCATGACTTTTATATAATGTGTGGTTCAGTATGTAATAAGTTGTATGGTAGACAGTTTAGGAAAATTCTAGAACTAACCAGTACTGATTATATTAAGATATTAGAAAATATAGATGAGGGTGGGCCTAAGACAAGATTAGAAGTTTATATCCAGACTATACTTAAAACAAATGACATACCTAAACCTCCAGTGCCTGCACAACAAATAAATTGGTGAAAGCAATTGAGAGTCTTATAAATTATCTGTTTATTAATGCATGTATTATGTAAAGCAAGTATTTTACTTGTTATTTAATTGACATTGTTTCTTAAATTAGGTTCATTATTTGCAACTATTTTATATGGTAGCTTTTGTTTATAAATATTGAATCTATAGCTTTTAAGTAAACAACATGCAGAGACAAATAAGTTTCATGTTTTTTTTTATATTCCTTTTTTTAAATTCAAATATTGTGAAGTAATAAAATAATTTTCAAACAGTTTATAATTTATTTTCTTTAGATACCTCCCAATTATATTCATAGTAAGTTCTCCAGCATACTAAGATGATAGAGAACTGAAAGCCAGGATGATGAGAAGTCGAATTATTCAAGCTGTCCCAAAGTCTTGTTTGCAACTCCGGACCATGAAGTTAATGGGGCAGGTCCTTGCCTTTACTCTGTAAAGATGCGTGTTTGTATCATGTACACCATCCTCTCTTTAGTATGGTTCGAGGTCATTGGTATCATGTGATTGTGAGTTTAGCATCTTTTGTCCTTTTTTCATGCACATAAATAATATAGATAGCAGAGCTAATCGGCAGAATTTTTGTATATTCAAACTATCTAGCAACTCATTGCTATCCTAAAATCAATTTAATAAATAAATTGGTTTAGCATTTTAGGGTCGTTCCTATCTCTTTCAATGACTGTCTACTACCTAGTAAAACGATCAAATCGAATTAAATGTTACAAACACATAGTAAAGTATGTAATATCAAAATAGGAGTGTAATTAAGAAAGTAGGTAGGTATAAATTACGTTTTGATAAATCAGGTAGGCATATCAATCGTTTATTTGCACTATGCTCAAAGTTCTCGCGATTCATGAGAGAAGGAACCGCAAATCCAGCGAGATGAATAATAATCACAAGGTGAAGTACTTATGTAAGTTTGTAATTATAAAAAGAAATACTATAGGTATAACACGCATAGGTATATACCAAATTTCAAACTTTTTCAAATTCAAATTTCAAAATACTTTATTTCATAAAATTTATTACAAATTGTTTGAAATCGTCGTTTACTTAAAATTGAAGCTACAATTAAAATTATAGATCGACACAGACAAACGCTACAGCACTAAAAAAGCCGCGTTGTATTGTCAAATGTAAATTAAAGGAGAAAAATAAAACCAATCTACTACTCGAATCTACTTGTCTGTCTGTGTTGATCTATAAATTCCAGTTTCCAAATGGTAGGGCCAATGAGAAGAAATCTGGCAAAGAAACTCATGGCAACTCTTTTAAAATTCAGTTGTGTTTACATTTTTTTTCTTACATAAATCATATACCCAATGAAAATATTTGACAGTACCAGACAGGATAATACACCATTTATACATCATAAAAAATAATAATCAAAGAAAAGAAAAATAGAAGACAAGCATGAGAACAAGGAAGACAGAAAAAAAGATAGAAAGGATACAATAATACAATAAGAACTTAGAGATAAAACAATTAGCACAAGTAGCACACATAAATAAAAAAAAGTGCATAAACTTGCATTATTTGAGACAGCCTGGGGAACAGAAGCAGTTAATCCCAAGCCTTTTTGTCTTTCGTGTAGTCTAGGATAGTATAATATCCCTTTACGATAAGTTTTTGTTTGACTACATTCTTAAATTTATTAAAACTTAGATCTTGAATATCTTTCGGAATTTTATTATAAAATCGGACACATTGACCCTGAAATGAACTATGTATTTTTTGGAGCCTAGAATACGGATGAATAAGTCTATCTTTATTTCTAGTATTTATACTATGGACATCACTTTTTTGACAAATTGGTCTTTATTTTTATGAACATAAATTATGTTTTCATAAATGTATTGACTTGCTACAGTTAATATATTGATTTCTTTAAATTTTTCTTGAAGTGATTGTCTCCTACCTAAATTATAAATTGCACGAATAGCTCTCTTCTGCAGCACAAAGATAGAATGAATGTCGGCAGCATGTCCCCATAGTAAAATACCGTATGACATTATGCTGTGAAAATAACTAAAATATACTAATCTAGCAGTTTCTATGTCTGTCAGTTCTCGAATTTTCCTAACGGCATAAGCTGCAGAACTTAGTCTCTTTACCAATGTCCTAATATGTGGGCCCCACTGAAGCTTAGAGTCTAAGTCTAGTGTTATACCAAGAAATTTTGTAGTGTCCACAAGGTCTACCTGATCCTCCTTAACTCTTATTGTGGATTTTACTTCTTGTACATTCGGCGTTATAAATCTAACACATTTGGTTTTGCGGCTATTAAGGAGCAAGTTATTAATGTCAAACCAACGAACAACTTTAGAGATAGCCAAGTTCACTTCGTCAGTGCTAGTCTGTTGTCGTTTCACTTTAAATAAAAGCGAAGTGTCATCGGCAAACAAAACTATCTCATGTTGATCTTTAACTAGATGTGGTAAATCATTTATCTATATGAGAAACAAAAGGGGTCCAAGTATGGAACCTTGCGGAACGCCCATTTTTACGACAGATCCTGGAGATAATTTTCCATTAATATTAACTCTTTGTATTCTGTTGTTTAAGTAAGACGTGAAAAGATCTAATCCAAGTTTACCTAAACCATAGTGATGTAGTTTCCGTAAAAGTGTATCATGATCGACACAGTCGAAAGCCTTGGACAAGTCACAGAAAATACCTAAAGCATCGTAAGACTTCTCCCAGGCGTCATATATATGTTTTACAAGCTCCACACCAGCATCGGTTGTGGAGCGACCCCTTGTAAAACCAAATTGTTTAATATGTAAAATTCTATATCTATTTAAATATGTTTGCAGTTGGTCTGCAATAAGTTTTTCAAAAATTTTACTGAAAGTTGGCAGTACTGAAATCGGTCTAAAGTTAGTTGGGTCTGATGTACAGCCAGATTTATATAAAGGAACAATTTTGCTGGATTTCATTAAATCAGGAAAAACACCACTATCTATCGAATAATTAAATATAAGAGCTAAATGCGTTGCAACTGAGTAAATAATATGCTTAGTAATAACTACAGAATTATCCCATAAATCTGCTGTCTTTTTTACATTAATGGTATTAAAAGCTTTAATTATATCAAAAGGAGTAACATGTTCAAATTCAAAATCATTGTTGAAAATCGGTACGTTATCCTTTAAAATTAATTCTGCGTTTATAGGTGAAGAGTTCAAAGATTGAGTAGTAGTAATTGGAATATCTGTGAAAAATTGTTCAAAAGCAGTGGCGACTTCTACATCTGATGTGATTGTTGAGTTATTGATGTTTAACTTGTACTCAATGTCGCGGTTGACTACTTTGCCTGTCTCACTATTGATAATATTCCATATGGTCTTAATCTTATCATTACTGTTTTTAATTCTTGAACTCAGAAAACGTGATTTAGCTACCTTACAAAGCTTCCTAAATAATTTTGAATAATTTTTAACATAACTCTGAAATGTATCACTAAAATTATAGTTCCTTTCTTCATAAAGTTCATAAAGCCGTATTCTACTCTTATGTAATCCTACTGTTGCCCATTCACTGAATGTGGCGTTGCCTTTAATTAATATTGTTTTTGGAATAAAAACTGATTTAAACACATTACAATAAGTAGTAAAAAAATTATCAAATAAAGTGTTTACACTATCATCCGCACTGATAATTGGTGTGGAACTAAAGGCTAACTCAATTTTGTTTTTAAAACATTCAATTCTATGCGCAGTTTTAGGTATAACAACAATGTTCTTAGATACATTTTGTTCCCTTCTATTTAAAAATGTAATTTGCTGACCAGTGTGGTCTGACTGAAGCTTATTAATTATTAATTTATCAGTAATTAGAAAATTAATAAATAGGAGCGTTTTACCTACCAATAAAACGCTTATTAATTTACTTACCTTATTCGAAGCTTATTTAATTGAGATAGGCATTTCCGTTTCCGCCTCTCACTTACTTCCATATATCTGTCTCTTTCTACTACGTCACTTCCACATGGCGGTGGTAGGGAGGCTCGTGTGACACGATCCTCCATTTTAAATCATTGGCTCAATTACCAGGCAGAGCTTGTTCTTAAGCTTCGAATAAGGTAAGTAAATTAATAAGCGTTTTATTGGTAGGTAAAACGCTCCTATTAATTTGACTTGACCGTTATTCGAAGCTTATTTAATTGAGACGTGTTTGTTATCGCCTGGTGGAAGTGACACGCCAATGTGACAATAGTAATGTGATATAAAGCCGTCACACCTAGATATGTGATAAGGAATGGTGTTAAGTCATATGCCTTAATTAATATTAATTAAAAAACAAAACTATTGCAATTTAAAAATGTTGTATTGTTGATTAAAAACAAAACTCAAAATCTTCAGTAATTATCCGAAAAAAGAACATAATATTTTTAAAAAAAATGAAATATAAATACATAATCACTGATTAGCTGGTTTAAATAAGGCGGTTATTGAAGGATGGCTAACCGAGGGCCTAACCGCACGTTTATAAAATTTACAAAAAGTATTTTGTGAGCGCCAGTTTCCTCTACTGAGGATTACCTCAATTGGATAATTATCAAGCCAATTTTTTGAGGCTACAGCTGAGCGAATACTCCCAGGAGATGCATTTATGCCGGCTTCTTTTAAGATAGATTTTATCCAGCCTGCAATTACAGATTTAGATGCGGGTTTTGAAACACCTCTAATGTTTACAAACAAATTACTACAGTTAGCAGAATTTCTACGACTTTCAAGAAGCATGATTGTATGCTTAACCCAGTATACTGGGTCTAAGGTTTTGTTACTTTCATTAGAAAACAATTGCCAGCCAGATTGTCTATAATCTACAGAATCAGTTTTCGAACCAAACGCTGGCCAAAGAGTCAATACATTGTTTTAATTACAATAATGGTCAGAGTCTATTCTAAGTAAACTTAAGTCATGAATTCTTCTTCCAGAACATAAGATAAGTAGAGTAGCTGTATGTCTCTGAACTTGAAATATGTTACTTTCGTCTACTTGCTTACTTTCTAGAAAGCTAGCTAGATCGTCTATGTTCCAAATCAGGGATTTAGAGTGGGAGACAGGTTTTTGTAAAGCTATAGATTTTAAAACATGTTTTACCAAAACATTTGAACTTAACTGGCCAGATATGTCAGGACTGCAAAGGGTCGAGACCACTGACTTATGTAACAAAATAGAATTGTACGATAATTTATGAATTAAATGAAGATCAGATAAAAACCTAGCTAACTCGCTTGCTGTTGGAGCAGATGGGTTAATCTGGCAAGATTGACACCAAACTAGCCACCTGTTCCATGCAACACTATAAACTTTACGCGTTGATGGGCGCCACGAATTTTTAAGAAGTTCTAACTGATTACTATTCCAAGATGTTAGCAACCCAGACCACCCCCACATTGCCACACTTCTAGAACCATGTCGTGGGCTTTCGGTGGCGGAAGTCCTGTTGTGGTGTCTATCAGAATTTTGTTCAGGTAGCACAGGGTCAGTGGGGCTGCCAGGGCACGCGATTTGATGTCTGGGCGCCAGAAAACTTGCTCCCATCGTGGTACTACTATTAGGTACGTTCCCCAAGCCCGATTGAGATGACTTAGGACTTTGGGGATCAGAAAGGGTGGAGGAAACACCCACCCTAGGTTGTAATTCCACATTTGGGAGAAGGCATCGTAGAACAGTGCTTGGTCGTCTTTCTGATCCAAGGTCACGTAATTTGCCACTACATGTGCTCGGTTGGACGCAAATAAGTCGATCAGAGGAACTCCCCACATCGAGAACACTTGCTCGGTGCATACTGGCATCAGGTGCCACTCCGGACCCATACGAATCCTTGACAGGCAATCTGCGTGGGCGTTGTACATACCTGGTATATAATACACTTTTAGGTGAATGTGATGGTTTTCTGCCATTTGAAAAACTTTGTAAGTTAGGTCCAGCAGAAAACCTGACTTGGTGCCGCCCTCGTGACGGAGATATGCCACTACACTCTTGTTGTCGCTCTGAATTAAAACAGTCTTGTCCTTCAGGAGCCGATAATGACCTTCCAAAACTTTTAGGATAGCTATCATTTCTTTTTGATTGCAATGGAGGTCCCTCTCGGCCTCTGACCACAGACCCGATATTGAAAAATTGTCCAGACGAGCCCCCCAAGCTATGTCCGACGCATCTGTTGCTAGGAAATGTGAAGGGGGCGCAATGTGTATGGGCGACGAATGATGACAATTCTGACGCCACCACACTAGATTGTCTATAGCCCCTAGCGGTAAGGGGTTTAATGTTTTGCGACCGGAAGTCAATAGTTGGTTGAGTACGTTCAACAGCTCTCGAAAATTTAGTCTTCCCTTCGGAACAGCAAAACTGCAAAAATTTAGGAGACCCACAAGACTTTGCAGGTCTTTGAGTGTTGTAGATTGTGTCATGAACATCAGATTACTTTGGCCAGAATTACAGCAACCTTTTCGTCGGGAAGGCGTTTGTGATTCAGCCATGGATCCCAATAAATTCCTAGGAACACCAAACTTTTTGTGGGAGCTATTATAGATTTTTGGTAATTGATCAACCACCCTAAACTCTCTAGAGTCCTGAGCACCAAGTTCACATGTCTCTGGAGATTGATCTTGTCCCGATGAGCCACAAGAAAGTCGTCGAGATAGACTATTATTCTGACCCCTTGTCGTCTGAGAGTTTGGGCTATCCAGTTTGTGATCGTTTCAAAAGCTTTTGGTGCCGTGCTCAGACCAAACGGTAAACACGTCATTTCTAGCAACTCGTTTTGATAAATGAGCCGAAGAAACCTTCTGTGGCTGCGAGCTACAGGAACGTGAAAGTAAGCCTGTGAGAGGTCTATTTTGCATAACCAATCCTGTGGCTGTATAAAATCGGGGATGCGATGTACATTTATGAGCTTGAAAGGGCTGGTATTGATGTAACGATTCAGTGCTTTTAAATTGAATATTGGTCGACTCGAGCCGTCTCCTTTGGTAACCAAAAAGATTGATGACAGGAAGCTTGGCGAAACTACAGCTCGCTGTAGAACTCCTTGCTCCCTCATCTTGTTTATGACAGATGTCATTGCAGCAGATTCTGGCACATTTAGTTGGTTTCCAAGAGTGCTTGGATGAGTCAGTGGTGGCTTCTGACAAAAAGGTATGCGATACCCGGTTAACATTTTTAAAATGAATTTTGGTGGATTCATCTGTTGCCATCGATCTCGAAACTGTAGGAGGCGGCCCGCTCTGAAAGAGTCAATACTTCCGTCGTTTGTCATTATTCTGTCGTGGCGGCGATGTTGCTCGTTTTCGGCTATACCTTGCCTGGTTGTTATGTCTAGCGCTTGGGCGGCCACGAAAGCTATTAGGAGCACTGTGCTTGTGCTGAGCAGCATGATAATGTGCATTGCAGCCACTTTGTGGCGGCGGAGCATCGATTTCACAGCCACCTTGCGGAGGTGGGTTACTGCTAGCGCAATATGCATTAGTATAATTGTGCTGGCAAGCTGAAACAGTATGTGGTAAACCCTGCGAGGGTTTTTTGTATAGTCTTGACCCCTGCGAGGAGCCACGATTCTTATTCCTCTCTGCCTGCGAGGCTGAGGAAGTCTTAGCCGTTTGTAGAGGCCAAAAACATTTTCTTACGCCACCAGCTTTTTCTATAGCAACAGTGAATTGCTCTGCGTTAAATAAGCTTGAAGGCGACGGAGGAATTTTATTCAAACTGGCCTTTACAAGGGGATCTTTAGCCTGTTTAATAATAAAATCCCTACGCATCTGAATAACTTCAGCACGATGGCCACAAACTATCTGCAATAAGTCTGAGGAGCATTTGTTAAAGTCACCTGTGGCAAAACATTCATTAACTTTTTGAAACAGTGTATCGTAATTTAACGAATTGCTGTTCCTTGCCCACAGTAATAAATCTTGAAGAGATTCTTGCAACAACTCTCTTTGCTTTATTACACACATAGTTAAAGCTGCAAAAGCTTTATCAGCGTACATAAGATGACGCGGAGAGTTATATGCCTTAACTTCCTCATTTATTTCTATATCTGTGTAACCGGGGTATTGGTTGTACATTTTTTGTGTTTCTGAATATCTAATTTCATTCCAGTCACTTTTATTTAAATGCTGCAGGTCACAAAGCATATTTAAATAATGATCAGAAGTCTTAGGCATAGCAGGTTCCTTTATTTTAGTTTCAAAAGTTAATGTAAATTCAGAATCACCACGTGGTGTGAAATTTTCATGTTCACAATAACCTTCGCTAACGCCCGACAAAAGAGAAATAGCGTCGTCTAAATTAGAGTTTACGTAAGAATGGCTTTTGTTAGTTAATTTTCTGCGAAGATTACGAACTTCTTTCGCTAGTTTACTAACTTTACGGCTTGCGTGATGCTTGCCTTTCCTTTTCTTCTTACGCATTCCTTTCGAGTTGCTTCCGGCAGACGAGGAGCTACTGCTGCTACTCGATTGACTTGAGCTTGAGCTACTCGAACTCTTCGAGCGAGTTCTTCGCTTATTTGGCGACGAAACTCCCGGCACTACACTTTTATTATTTGATTCCATGATCAAAATTAACAATTTATTAAGTAATTTTTTTTTTATTAAAAAAAAAGGCAATAAATTATTTATTCACTGTTTAAAATTACACCTTTTATTCTATTTTTAAATAATTATTCACTTTTCAGTACAATATTCACTTTAAATAAAATTATAGTAGGACAGATAAAATGTTTAAATTAATTTTTTAAAAATGGAAGGTAATTTTATAACTTTCGTCTTGTTCGTTTTCGGTAGAACCGATCGCGGCGGAAAACAAGACGCCAATGATTTAAAATGGAGGATCGTGTCACACGAGCCTCCCTACCACCGCCATGTGGAAGTGACGTAGTAGAAAGAGACAGATATATGGAAGTAAGTGAGAGGCGGAAACGGAAATGCCTATCTCAATTAAATAAGCTTCGAATAACGGTCAAGTCAAATTAATACATTATCAATACATCTTGCTGTTGTTTCAGTTATACGAGTGGGCTCCAAAAATACATTTTTCAGATTACCGCGAGTAAGACCCGTTTATAATAGTATTAGGTATAACACGGACTATTTACATAGGTACTAAATAAATATTTGCTTTCTTTATTGCCTAAAGTAGATCGCTTGACAGGTGTTTAGAGAGAGAAGGCAAACAATCAAACAAGTGATTTAAAGTACCGCGACGAATTACCGAGGACAAGCAGAGAGTGAGCGAACCCGATAAAAGTAAGGGGGAGTCCCCGAAAAAAATAGAAAGCGAAAGCAACGCATTTCGCTGACTTTAGTCCGCGTTGTGTGTTCGATCGAATTCCCAAAACTGTAGTATCTATGTAGTCATCTATAGTATCAGTATAGCTAATGTGATTAAACTTCAATCGTCATTTATTTGAACTAACCTCAGACCAAATAAAAAATAAATATTTTTTATTTGTTCTTCAGGTACAGTCACGAGCAATAATATGTACACATTTTCGCATTTTGTAAACCAGTTATCTAAAGTTCTGCCAATCCAAAATTGAAAATTCGAAGATTAATTCAAAACTGTACGGAACCTCTTCTAAATTACGAATTCATTTTGATATTGTAATGTCTAGATAAACGTGCAGATAGTTTAGAAAATTTGAAAATGTGTACATATTATTGCTCGTGACTGTACTAGCCATCAGCAACCGACGAAAATTTAAGCGTGGAAAGGAACGGGACGGTGCCAAAGCAAAAGGCGCGAAAAATTGACAGCTCTTGCAGCTGTTAAATATTAAATTGTCAACTTTGTTGTAAATAATGTTTATTTGGTTAATTTAATATAGTTTGCACACAAAATAATCAAAATGGTTTTACAAAATACCGGAAAATATAAATCTGATTTCAACAAAAAAGAGGCAGGATCATCTTCCGGGCCTAGGTAAATTTTAATTTGATATTTATTTACAACTTTTCAAGTAGAATGATTCTTATTTGAATTAACTTAATATTTTCAGAGAAGAGTCGTCAGAGTCTCGTATTCGTATAGCTCTTGAAAATGATAGGATTGATTCTAAATATGGATTTGATCGAGTGAGGGATGCTAAAGAAAGAACAGGTTATATGATAAACATGCATACTGTAAGTATATCTTTGCTTTATACTTAATTATTCAGTTTACACTATCATTAAGCTTTATAAAATATCTTTATGCAATAATATCTTGATTATTTAAGTCAATTATTAATTAAAACCAGAGAATTAAGCTTACCTTAGCTTACTACAAAAGTAAGTACTTAAATTAACCAAAGAATTTTACAGGCTGAAGTTTTGGATGAAGACAAAAGGCTTGTTGCAGCTATGGATTATTATTTCATAGAAATGGATGGAACTAGGTTTAAAATATCTCTTACCTTCCAACCATACTTCCTTATCCTAGCTAGAAAGGATTGTGAACAAGAAGTCATTCAATTTTTATCCAAGAAGTTTGCTAGCACAATATATAAAATTGAAGTTGTGGAGAAAGAAGATTTGGACTTGGTATTTTACATTCATTATTAGAACCTAATCATCATAACAGCCCATTAATGTCCCACTGCAGGGACTGTATCCCTCCATCACGGGAGGATACCTCGGATTAGTATAGGGTTTAATTTCAAGTAGAAAATTAGAACCTAATTTAGTAATTTAAATCATGGTTACTTTAACACCAGCTACTTCAGAACAAATTAAAGTAAACAAGTATAAACAAAAGATTGCACTTTTCTAAAAGCAGACTTGTGTTTGTTGATGTGTTTTAAAAGTTATAAATCAGCAACTTTAATAAGTTTTATACATTTTTACAAAAAGTACTTTTAATTGAGAATCTGACTTCCTCACTAGTCAAGACTGTATTGAAGAAAGCTGGATTTTCTAGTATGGTATATATTTACCTATTATATTAGAAAATCTTATTGTATTCATTTACTACAATGTATTAAATATAATTATTAGTAAGTGTGATATTTCAGCTAAATCACTTATCAGGACTTAAACAAAGTTACATAAAACTCTCATTCATATCTCAATCTGAAATGATGAAAGTAAGAAGAGAAATACTGACTGCAGTAAATAAGAATAAGGAGAGAGAAAAGAAAGATCATATTTATACAGAACTGCTGACTAACGCATTGACCAGTGCTGCAGCTGTAGAACATGCAAAGAAGACAACTGATCATATGGAGAATATTTTGGATATTAGGTAATTTTTTTTTATTTATTTATTTAGGTAAACACACAGTCATTTACAAATAATATTAACAAAAAGACTTAATCGTTCCATTACATTCAATATACCTGCTTCTAAAGTATGTAATTTACCTTACTTATTGAAAATATCAATAGATATTTTGATTCAAGATTATTTAAAGCAAACATAGGTTTACAGTTCCTACAATTTTTAAAAAATTTGAATTTCTTCCTTAAAAATATATTTACAATTCAAACAATTTGTGGGTAAAATATGTCCATAATAAATTATCTGATCACTAAGTATAACAATATATTTACATTACAGAGAGCATGATGTGCCCTACCATGTCAGAGTCTCCACAGACATGCAAATCTTCTGCGGCACTTGGTACACAATCAAAAGCCGAGGTACCGAGACACCCATAATCACAAAACGGGATGACATCATAGAACGGCCAGACCCTATTGTATTAGCATTTGATATAGAAACTACGAAACTACCTCTTAAGTTCCCAGACTCGCAAACAGATCAGATTATGATGATTTCTTATATGATTGATGGACAGGGGTACTTGATTACTAATAGAGAGATTATTTCTGTTGATGTTGAGGATTTTGAGTATACTCCGAAGCCTGAGTTTGAAGGGTAATTATATTTTAATTTATATTCACTAGTTTTGCTACTGCTGCTTGCTGTTCTACCGTAATCATTAATGCTACATGGATCATGCTCTTTGTTGTTGAAACATTTACAGACATAAATTTTAGAAATACAGAGTACTTTAATGGTCAGCACAATAATTATTGGATCACACAGACACAAACATGTGACCTCTTACATAGCATAGTATGTATGTAGTATTTTTTCTTTCTTTTTTCAGTTTATTTATTGTTTTTAATGAAGAAAATGAGCTGGCACTCATACAGAAGTTTTTTGATCACATCATGGATGTTAAACCACACATTTTCGTCACATATAACGGTAAAATTAATTATTTTAATTATACTATTAACTTTACCTCTCCATGTGGTGACGGAGTAAGAATACAATATGTCACCACCCCATCTCACCCCATGGGTGTCGTAAAAACCGACTAAGGGACTATCCGTGAATATTATCTGTACAAAATAAAAAGAAGGAAAACTTGAAATTAAAACCTATACCAATCCGTCTGGCCAGCGTGGTATTAGTAGGCCAAGTATCCGCCCGTCATGGGAGGAGGCCCATCCCTGCAGTGGGACATTAAAGGGCTGTTATGATAACTTTACCTGTTATGTTATAAATATATAATATTACCTTTTTTACGGGCACCAACCAATGATAAGAATCACTTATTATCTCTGAAGAAGAATTGGTCTTATTTCTTAATATTTACCATTTCTGAGTTTTCGTTTCTTGCGGATGGAATGGACGGAAAATCGAAAAAAACCCTATCTGTTTAGCCAATGTCCTTGCAGTGCAGTGGGGCAATTTTACCTTAGAACGTGAAATATGTATAATTATTTGAATTTAAAAATGTTTGTGTTACAGGTGATTTCTTCGACTGGCCGTTTGTGGAAGCTCGTGCTGCTATCCTAGGGCTTGATATGAAACAAGAAATAGGTTTCAGTAAAATAGCAGCGAGGGATGGAATTTACGCTTGTCGTCCGGCAATGCATATGGATTGTTTGTGGTAAGTTTCTGTTGCGATTTGGACAATCAATATTTAACTGCCCTAGTGGCAAAGCGGTTTTGTATGCGGCTCTACGGCGCAAAAGGTCGCGGAGTCGAATCCCACGCAAGATAATTGTTTGTTACCACAAATTAATGTCTTGAGTTTGAATGTTCTTTGTGTCTGTTTATTTTTAAGTCCCAGCGGCAAAGGGGTCCGTCATCATAGAGCCTTCCATGTGTTGATGAAGCCATGTCTTTGTGCAATGCCATGTCGTGTCGCTAATTAGTCAGTAATAAATCGGTTATAATAAGTAGTTTTGTATGCCGACCCTGCCGAGCAAGGTAGATTTTATCGATGTTATGGACTATTGGACGCTATAAAATTAAACTTCGACTTTTCGTCTTTTTGAACTTTAAAATGATCTTTATTTCAGTTGGGTAAAGAGAGACTCATATCTACCAGTAGGTTCTCAAGGTCTGAAAGCCGTGGCCAAGGCTAAGTTGAGATATGATCCTGTAGAGCTAGACCCTGAAGACATGTGCAGAATGGCGGCTGAACAGCCACAGGTAATGACAATTATTATTTTATTGACAATAACCAATTCTTTAGAATAAATCGTTATGCTTGTATTTGCTCGCGAACGTTTTTAGTTTTAGTTTTAACGAGTTTAGATGTCGTTCTCTGGATAGAAATATATGGTAATCGAGGGTGCCAGCTATCTTCACACGAAATTTCAGTTAAGTAGGCCCAGCCGATGAAACTGAAATTTCGATTAAGCCATTAAACTTAAGAGTGATTGAGTAATGAACCTCCAGCCATACATACAAACCTTCGCGTTTATAATTTTAGTAAAGATTTCTAATCTTCGTACATGGTAAAAGATAATGGCGGGAGAACTGTATCCCTTGGATTGCTTCATACAAGACCTTAGCTTAAGCTAACTAATAAAAAAACAAATCGTTTATTTAGTTTTGCTATAAAAGAGATTTATAATTAAAGTTAAACCTCGTTTCGTTTTCAGGTATTGTCTAATTATTCCGTGTCAGATGCTGTGGCAACATATTACCTGTACATGAAGTATGTTCACCCGTTCATCTTCGCGTTGTGTACTATTATTCCCTTGGAACCAGATGAGGTAAGTACGACTATATTATGTTAAGAAGTGTGAAGATATACAGGGTTACAGGAAAAGTCGTGCTAGATCCGTTAAGGGCGTGGAGTACCCATCATTTCTGACTTATTTTACTATGAAACACCCTACCCTAAACTTAACCCTTTTCGAGATATTAGACTTTTAATTTTTTTATGAAAAATTGCCGATTCTTAGGCTACTAAATTATTTTTTTATTTTTTTGTGTATCTTAATATTATTATTATTGCATTTTTACATGGGTAATAAGATGCTTTAGGACGTCAATAATTAAAATAGTGCACAAGTTAATTGAATGGACCGTAGTAGACAAGTAAAGGTTAAGAAAAACAAGAAAATATTGGAAAGGTTATTTTTCTCTAAGCCATAACTAAAAAAAACATTATGGGCATTGTTCGGCAGATGTTTTTCTAAATATCTACGTTTCATCAGCTATCTGACGAGGTATAACAGTCTAAGGTTTTATTCAATTCCATTGAAAAAAAGTTAGTTTTATAGGCGACAGAGAAGAAGAAAGAAAATTATTACTTAGCCCTAAATAGTAAAATAAAACAATACGTGAGCATGAAATGTTATTTATTGAGGTTTTCTCATAAGTTTTTATTGTTTACAGGTCATGTTCAACATGGCCGCCTCTATTTCTGACACATTGTCGCATCCTTCTACGGAGACCAGTCCTCAATACTCTAGTGGTCAACGTGATCCTTATTTTGTTTGCTGCATCCACAATCCTTTCTCTTAAGTCTTCTACAGACGAAACTGGATTCGGCTCGATAAACTCTGTCAAAAACGGCCACATCCGGTACTCGACGACCAGGGTAGCGAGTTATGTATTCATTGCGAGCTTGCGCAGACACACAATGGCAGTATCCGTAACAAATAAGCATATCAGCATATTCCTCAGGTGTGTAGGACGTCATCTTCAACACTTCCGTATCACAGGTACAAATCAGAGTCCGGTTAACAAGCACAGTAGTCACAAATCAGAAGAAATAGTCCAGAATCACAGCCAAGTCGAGAAAAAGACCAAAACGATATCACATCTACTATGTACGAAGCACAAAAGCAGACTGACAACCAAAACAATACCCCCTGTTGTATTCCCATATTTTTTCTTTCATTCGCACCTACATAAATCTTTACTTTTTCTGGTTTCAACTTGAAGGACAATAAAGGCGGGACCGTTAGACCTGCTACCTGGAGCGTCTAAACGACTTTTTTTCCATGAAATGTGATACAAACCCTAGACTGTTATACCTCGTCAGATAGCTGATGAAACTTAGATATTTAGAAAAACATCTGCCGAACAATTCCCATAATGTTTTTTTTAGTTATGGCTTAGAGAAAAATAACCTTTCCAATATTTTCTTGTTTTTCTTAACCTTAACTTGTCTACTACGGTCCATTCAATTAACTTATGCACTATTTTAATTATTGACGTCCTAAAGCATCTTATTACCCATGTAAAAATGCAATAATAATAATATTAAGATACACAAAAAAATAAAAAAATAATTTAGTAGCCTAAGAATCGGCAATTTTTCATAAAAAAATTAAAAGCCGAATATCTCGAAAAGGGTTAAGTTTAGGGTAGGGTGTTTCATAGTAAAATAAGTCAGAAATGATGGGTACTCCACGCCCTTAACGGATCTTGCACGACTTTTCCTGTAACCCTGTATAATGTAAGTAATTATTATACCAATGGCGTTTCGATTTCTGACAAATTTTATGATCACGGTTGGAAGGTGGCTGTACACTCGAAGTTGGTGTCCGCGTACCGGAAGACGCAGGTTAGGGAGACCCGTCACTTGGTGGACAGACAACCAAAAATAGTCAAATGACGCGGAAAACTGACCGGTAAGGGAGGCACAACACCAAGCAGAAAGCACAAGCTGGACATTTTGGATTATCAGCTAATGGACATCCATTGGCCTCCTTCAAATAACTCCACCTTGTGCAGAGTGGCAGACTGTTGTCCCTCATCCATCGATGTGTGTATGTGTCTCAAAATCTATAATGAACTATTTGCAGGTACTTCGTAAAGGTTCAGGCACATTATGCGAGTCGTTACTAATGGTACAAGCGTTCCACGCCAACATAGTGTTCCCTAACAAGCAAGTAGAAGAGCTCAACAAACTGACCAATGATGGACATGTATTGGAGACTGAGACCTATGTGGGAGGACATGTTGAGGCACTGGAATCAGGTACTATTAGTGTTGGTTATGTGTAGTACGATGAATGTGCTATGTAATTCTTAATACGAAATACAGTTTGCCCAAACATACTTGGTCGGCGACATAGTTAGCTATCAGAGAAGCTTGCGCATTGAGCATGTGTGCAACAACTTCAAGACGGCCGAGTTGTATTGCTCGTCCTTTATGTAGAATGTAATTAATTCTTAGTACACATACCTATTATATTTTTATACGATGTAGAAACATAGTAGAATCACTATTTAATTACATTTCTTGACATATTAATTTTTTTCAGGTGTATTCAGGGCAGATATAAAATGCAAATTTAAGATAGTACCCTCGGCTATAGACCAGCTAATGGATACCACAGAAAAGACTATGAAACATGCCATAGAAGTAGAAGAAGGTATTCCGTTAGAACTGGTGACGAATTTCGACGAAGTTTGTGCGGAGATCAAGGCGAAATTACAGCATATGAAAGATCACCCGAGGAGAGATGAAAACCCGTTGATATACCATTTAGATGTAGGGGCTATGTATCCCAATATTATTTTAACAAACAGGTATTTATAAATGTTTTTCATAAGAGAATTATATGACTTTTCACCCATTTTTTAGGCTCCTCTATATTTTTAATCAAATAAATAATAACGAAAACGGCCCTCTATTTTGCTTAAGTTTTCGGCAGAGGTACCACTGGCTGTGGTGTCAAATTGCCTAAACTTTAACTTAATCTCTCGTTTACATCGAATATTTATGAATATTATATTATTCTGGCCATCCTCCCTTAATAGACTTTCAACAACTTATAGTATAGTTAGCCTGTCTCCAGTCAGGTAGTCGTAGAGCAAAATAATTTAACAATCGCATATTATAACAGATTACAGCCATCTGCAATGGTGAACACGACCACGTGCGCGGTGTGTGACTACAACCGTCCTGGTGCCACCTGTCAAAGACACATGGACTGGATGTGGCGAGGAGACTATTGTAAGTATTACAGTTTAACTAGAACTGCTGGCCCGGTTGGTCTTGCACGACGGTCGCGGCTGCGTTTGTTTTTTTTTTTTAAAGACAACTTCCGCACTAGGCATCATGCCCTGTGTCGCGGGGACCTTATACAAACATCAATTAACGGACACAAAGAACACCCAGACCAGGACAATAATTTGTGGATCTCACAAATGTTGAGCTACCGTCGCGCCACCGAGGTCGTCAATCGTTTAAACTTATTTTCGTAGTAATGTCAAATAAATGTTTTATTTTTTTTCTATGTTCTTATTAGCAGGCCAAATTTTTTACTAGAAGATACTTTATTATCATCATCATCATATCAGCCAATTGACGTCCACTGCTGGTCATAGGCCTCCTCCAAGTATTGCCACCTTGTGCGGTCCTGCGCCTAAAGATACTTACTACGAAGATTAGTTACTAAATCAATGCACCACATACTAAGCATTCAGTAGATCTCCATTAGGACGTCTACAGGAAATACTTTTCACGTCCAGCTTAAAGAATCCCGAATCGTAACAATAATGAAACACGTCCACAGCTAATCGAATTCCAGCTTTTAATATATCGCTAATCGTATTTTTGTTTCTCTAGTACCAGCAACACGCAGCGAGTATCAGCGCATTCAACAACAGCTAGAGACAGAGAAGTTCCCACCGCTTCACCCCGGGGGACCTACTAGAGCTTTCCATTCACTACCTAAAGAAGATCAGGTCAGTTTGTTACAGTTTATTGTACCTATGTATTTGGGTAGATATATACAGGACTAGCTGCCTCGTCTAGTGCCCACTTCGTTGGGCGGCGAAAAAAACGCGTCCCTTTTTTAAACATATTTCATTACTGCTCCACTCCTATTAGTCATAGCGTGATACTATATAGCCTATGACACTCTCCAATAAAGGGACTATTCAACACAGAAATATTTTTTTAAATCGGGTCAGTAGATCCAAAGATTACCCCCTACAACGTCACAAACACACAAACTTTACCTCTTTATAATATTAGTATAGATAAATGGACGTTCCAGGCGTGAGAATTTCCCAAATCAAGGAGCCTCTCCCAGTGACTGAGCGAAGATTAACCTACTAATACTTTACTTTTACTATATAGAATTTCCTGTCAAAATTTACATAATACAAAAAAAAAAATATTAGTTGGTTTATAGCATAGCAGTAGCTCTGTTGTTGGTTGTAGGCCTAGATGGCGTTGTATCGATGTGTTACAATAATGCCATATTTCTTAACAGGCCGCGTATGAAAAGAAGCGCTTAGCCGACTATTGCAGAGTCGCGTACAAGAAGACAAAGGTGACTCGTACAGAAGTGAGAACCACGACTATATGTCAGAAAGAGAACTCGTTTTACGTCGACACTGTCAGAGCGTTCAGGTTAGATTTTATCATTTAAAATAATATTATTATATCATCATCTCAGCCAATTGACCTCCACTACTGGACATAGCCCTCCTCCAAACATTGCCACCTTGTGCGGTACTTTGATTTATTTCTGAAATTATAACCTAACATTGCATCGTCTCTAATGTTAACACAAAACAAAATAGACAACTTTTTGACTTTTCCAGGGACCGTCGTTACGAATACAAAGCCCTAAACAAGCAGGCGAAGGCCAAAGTGGGCGAGGCAGTGGCGAGCGGTGACGCGGCAGAGATAAAGTCTGCCAAGAGTCGCGAAGTACTGTACGACTCACTACAACTGGCACACAAGTGTATCCTTAACTCTTTCTACGGATATGTCATGAGGAGAGGGTAAGTGGTAGACATTTATGTTAAGTGTAAAGAAAATCTGTGTTCTCTACGTCAAGCATCAAATTCGGTAAATATGGACATTAACACAGTACCAAAAAATTTTACGCCTACTTCTACACGCCTTACACCTACTAGTGCACGCCCCACTTGTAAATGATTACGTAATAGAATCATAGTTTCTTTAGTCTCATTTTAGCGGAGATTATTATTTTTCTTTAAATAATTAAGCGCCACTTCAGCATGAATGCGACGACAAAAGCTTTTAAATAATACAAAAAAAATCTGTGTTAAAAATAATATTGTTATTTTTATTTATTGAAACTTTTTGCTAATTTTATGTTATTGTGTTGAAGTGCTCGCTGGCACAGTATGGAGATGGCTGGTATAGTGTGCTACACTGGCGCCAACATCATCATGAAGGCGAGGGAGATCATTGAGCAAGTTGGCAGACCACTCGAACTTGATACTGACGGTAATATTAATTAAATAAATATTCACGGACATCTCTACACAGCGCCATCTGTTCCCAAAGTAATGTGTTATGGGTAACAGAACAACGGATATTAATACTTATATACTTTTTTTTGTAAAATGCAATTATTCATGTTCATGCACAAAAATATTTGCATTGAGCGGGAATCGAACCCGAGACCTCTGCGTAGCAGTCATGTTGTATAACCACTACGCCACAGAGGCCGTCATTCATTTTGCTTTTTGTATTTAAAGCCACCTTTTCTATTCTGTTCCTAGGGAATAATGAGAATGGTTTAGTAATAAGAAAGTATTTAGCAACTTATTCCCATGCCAAAGGCTTACAATGTCAAACGAAGTTCCGGCACATGAGTTTACTAAAATTCGAACCCCGGACACAAATGACCCAGCAATAATTTTGTGGATATCACATTTATTTAAAACACAACTTTTGTGCGATGCTTGTGTCGTAGCTACGAACAATTAGCTTCAAAACTGTTATATTTATGAACCACACAATTTTTTTTTGCGTGGGATTGGAATCCACGACTTCCTGCACGGTAGCCGCATATATTACTGTTTTGCCTTAATTATATTATTAAATCTCCGTGTGGTGATGGAGTAAGAATACAATATGTCACCACCCCATCTCATCCCATGGGTGTCGTAAAAACCGAAATCGTGTCGAAAACTGATCTCGAAAACCGTCTGGCCATCGTGGTATTAGTAGGCCAAGTAACCCTCCGTCACGGGAGTGAGACATTAATGGGCTGTTTTTTTTTATGAATATTATTAAATAATATTAATAGTAGCATTGTTATATTACAGGTATATGGTGCGTCTTACCCTCGTCTTTCCCAGAAAATGTGACAGTACATACAACGCACGCAAAGAAAAAGAAAATCAATGTATCTTTCCCGAACGCTGTACTCAATGCTATGGTTAAAGTAAGTATGTTCCTTATACATAATCATAACAGCCCATTAATGTCCCACTGCAGGGACAGGCCTCCTCCCGTGACGGAGATACCACGCTGGCTAGACGGATTGGTATAGGGTTTAATTTCAAGTTATCCTTCTTTTTATTTCGTAAAGATAATATTCACGGATAGTCCCTTAGTCGGTTTTTACGACACCCATGGGATGAGATGGAGTGGTGACATATTGTATTCTTACTCCGTCACCACACGGAGAATATCCTTCGGAAATTCCTTATAATATCTACTACTTTTTTCTAGCCTTCAGGTAACGGCTTTAGAAAATAACTAGCTTCCCTTTTGTACCCGTAGGGGTCGTAATAGGTGACTGAGGTCTTAATTTCTACAAACTACCAAACATATTTGAAAATTGAGCTAGAGCTGGAGGAACCGTGAGTTTGGGCCCTTACTCCAAAAACATTCGAGTTCGTTGCAAGATTAAATTAAAATTAGATATGTAACATTCTAGAAAAAGAGTTATTTAAAAAAAATAAGTCAGGATACACTTTTTTTTCGGCAATTTTTTTTCAAACAAATTATTTTACCTCAGGATCACTTTACAAACGATCAATATTTCGAGCTGACCGACCAAGTAGAAAAGAAATATGAACAGCGTGCAGAAAACTCTATATTCTTTGAAGTAGATGGACCATACCTCGCCATGGTGCTGCCTGCTTCTAAGGAAGAAGGAAAACGGTTGAAGAAACGATATGCCGTGTTCAACTTCGATGGATCTTTGGCTGAATTAAAAGGTAAACTGTTATTTAAACTAAACTTAACTTACGACTTAAGTAAACTGTATTTATCTTCATAAAAGCCTTTTAATACGGAGAGTTAGTTCAAGATATCACAGTCTACACTGAAAACTGATCTTTAAAATTTTTTGTGCTCTTGAGTTTTTAAGACAAATCTCCCACTAGCGATCGAGCCCTATGTTGCATAGCTATAATAATATGTCACCGTAAGTCTTTCGAAGGCGTCCCCTAATGAACGTTATTATTAACTTTTACTTTAGCTAAAAATGTTAAAACCTAATAATGTCACCATCAGGTTTCGAAGTAAAACGCCGTGGTGAGTTGCAGCTTATTAAAATCTTCCAGTCATCAGTATTCGAAGCGTTTCTGAAAGGGAACGACCTGAAGTCATGTTACGGTGCTGTGGCTAAAGTCGCAGATTACTGGCTCGACGTACTCTATAGTAAAGGTAGCAATATGCCAGATTCAGAACTGTTTGAGCTGATATCAGAAAATCGGTCTATGTCTAAGAAACTTGAAGACTATGGCGGTCAGAAGTCGACATCTATATCTACAGCAAAGAGGTTGGCAGAGTTTCTTGGTGATCAGATGGTTAAAGACGCTGGGCTGGCTTGTAGGTGAGGCTTTTAAATCATTCAGGATGTTCTCTAGATTTTAAGTTTTAATTATTTTAAAGTCTAGGTCTTGACATTAATAATAAATAATGGTTTTAGACTTATGTTTATTAAACTATGGCACCCAATTAAAAATTAACTTATAGTGTAACAAATTGACCGACAAAGTGCTCAGGATTGCCCGATTAAAGTGGCGATGAGCAGGGCACATAGCGCGATGAAGTGGCAACCGTTATGGCAGAAAGGTTCTGGAATGGCGACCGCGTAACGGAAGTCGTAGAGTGGGGAGAACGCTTTACATGGTGTACCGACTACCTTGTTAGGGCCCTCTTGTGGAGATCCTCACATGGTGTACCGACGACTTAGTTAATACACCGAGACAATGATGGAAGAGTTAGGCACAGGATCCCACAAGGTGGAGATATTTGAGCCTATATCTAGCAGTGGACGTCCATTGGACATCCTTTTAGCCTGTGTTTGACGAATAAAGATTATTTGTATTTGGCTAATGGATGGATGGAATTATTTCCAGGTTTATTATATCAAAGAAGCCCGAAGGAGCCCCAGTGACTGAACGCGCGATACCCCTCGCGATATTCCAGTCCCCAGCCGCAGTGAAGCGACATCACCTGCGGCGCTGGCTCAAGGACAACAGCCTCACTGAGGACATCGACATCAGGGACGTACTCGACTGGGGCTACTACATAGAGAGGCTCAGTGGTGCTATACAGAAGATTATTACTATACCGGCTGCTATGCAGGGAGTAAGTTATTATATCACGAATTTTCATTCTGGTATAAATACATTTTCAACGGCAACAATGAGACGCACGAGCCAAGCGAGCTTGTCAGAATTAAAATTCGTGATAAAGTTAAGTTTAGTTATTTCGAAGACTAATTATTAACAGTTGCATGTTTTCGAGTTACTGTTATTCTAGGTTCAGTAATTCGGAAATCAGTAATTTCACAGTTTCAAACCCCTGTCATTGTATTAGGTTTAATCGGCAACACCGACCGCTGCAGCTCCATATCATCGATAGTCATTTAAGAGGCTATCTGTAAGATTTATTCATCATCGTACAAACCTTGTTGCAGCTGGACAACCCAGTACCACGATGTCAGTACCCAGATTGGCTTCACAAGAAAATGTTGGCAAAGACTGACAAGTTCAAGACAAGGAAGATAACAGACATGTTCTCAGCTAAACCTAAAGAACTTAGAACTATAGAGGAGGATGATGAGGAACCTTCTACGAGTGATGGCGGAGTTATGGTATGAGATTGAGAATTATTTCAGTAGGGTATACCTACCATGTTTTGGTGCTCATTTAAGTGGCTAAGTGACAGCCCGGACAAACTAAACTAAATTATGCCTGTAATGATCATAGGGTAATTTTTATATTGATCACAGAGATTTATTTTATGTCATTCGCACATTGAAACGCAACAAGACTCGTAGTGCGGAAGTTCGTCTTTTTTAAGTTGATAGGAAGTAACTCTCTTTTTATTGAAATCACGCGTTCACTAGTGACATTATTATTTTCAGGACACAGAGGTAGATATTGAAGATATAGGTAATACCAATAAAGCAAAAGATACAACCATTAGACCGATAGTTCACACCGTCAAAAGAAAACGAGAGGAGTCACCGCCTAAACCACAGACTTGGAAGGAAGCCCTCGGTTCGCCACCACCTTTTGGAACAACCAAGGTTTGTATTAGTTAAAGAACTCGCCAAATATCTTGGCCGGCCTGAAGTTGTTGCATTGGCTGCTTAGATATCATTATTCGAACTTAAAACAGCGGTAGTTTCTGACATGCGCGTACTTCAGGCCGGCCGAGTCCAACTAAATCGGCTGCTTACTGTTTTTACTATTTTACTGTTAACACCTAGATTCTATACCTTTGATTACGCTTCCATATTCATACATTTATCTTATGACTATGATGAGACCAATAATTTGCCTAAATGTTCGATAATTCTCTCCAGACTACACCAGATTCCTGTAGTAACTCCAGAGGTTAAATATTATTAATAAATCTTATTTTTTAATATTGTTACAGGCAGAAAGAAAACAGTGGATACTATTTCAAAAGAAGAAATGGCTCTGGCAAATGGAACAGCGTGGTCTTCGAAATCGTAATAAAAGAGGTGAGTGGTCTAAACACAATGTCTCAACAATGTAGGGAGTGGATATATGTATTCCTTTTCAATCAATCAAATCAACTAGCATATTGCAGTCCCCTGCTGGACATGGGCCTTTCCCAATACGCGCCACAGAACTCGGTCCTGCACCTTCCGCATCCAGTCCGACCCAGAGACCGTTGTGAGGTCTTCGGTCCACTTAGCTAGGGGAAAAATTTCACAGCATAAATATCTAGTCTGAATATTAACAGTGCAGAAGTTGTTTATGTAAAATGATGTAACAATCTTTTACTGGTTAAAACAAATGGTTTTTTTGGTATAGGTAAAATGGACGCAGAAGTAATGTTGCCGCCTGCCAAGTCTGGTCCCGCGACGACACTTGGTGGATTTATAAGACGAGCACAACGAACCTTACTTAACACGCCATGGCAAATTATACAGGTATAAAACTATTTCTAATAACTTACTTATTGTTATAAAAACAAAAACCTGCCTAAAGAACTTGGCGCCAAAATTCGCCAATTTGAGAATTGGATAGTTGACATTTTGAGAATTGGATGGTTTGACATTTTGAGAATTGGATAGTTGGACATTTTGAGAATTAAGGAATTAAATAATTTGAAAATAGTATAGTTATACGTTTAGAGAATTGGTTGGACATTGTGAGAGTTGGATGGTTGGACATCTTGCGAATTAGACATAACTAATGTAACATCAACTGTGTTTATAAAACTCTAAAATCTTTTTCACAGATTGCCGAAACAGTAGAACCAGGACTATTCAAAGTGTGGGCACTAGTAGGTACAGAACTGCATCAGATAAAGTTGTCAGTGCCTCGTATATTCTACGTGAACCAGCGCGTGTGTCGCGCGACCGACAGCGGCCAGTACTGGCGCAAGTGTAGCCGGGTACTGCCGCGGGCACACCCGGTACTGCATCTCTATCAGTACAGCGTGCCTGAGAACTTGTATAGAGAGCACCAAGAGTAAGCGGTTTTGTTGTTAATACCAAGTAAACAGCCTACCTTGTGATATAGTTTGCGCAATCTAAGGGTCAGTTCATTTCGATACGCGAGAGAGAGATTTAACCTGTGACGCGGGCCGTCGCGAGACGCGTAGCTACGACGTGAGGTGCATCGTAAAATCCTAAATAACATGACGCCTCACCGAGGTCCACCGCCCCGTCCGCACACACCGGCTATCTGACATTATATACATACCTTATTATGCAAGCGCTAGAGAACGGGTTGAAGCTGCGCGGCCTTGTCAGCGCTGTAGCACGTACGGGCGTCGTACGCCGCTTGAGGTGCAACATATTCTTAATTCTAACAATGAAATGTGTACAGTCAGCCCCAAAAGTCGCTGAACACATTTTAAATTCCAAAACTGCTGAACACTAAAAATGTCATAAGTCAGTGTCGCAACAAGAGTACAGAATAAGCTTTACATACGAAACGACCATAACACGCTGAACACGGTTATTACAAAAGTAGCTGAACCCTAGTATTTTTGACCTTTTGACCTCGGTGAGGCGTATGTAAAGCTTATTCTGTGCTCTTGTTGCGACACTGACTTATGACATTTTTAGTGTTCTACAGTTTTGGAATTTAAAATGTGTTCAGCGACTTTTGGGGCTGACTGTACATCTTCGTGTAGTAAATAAAGTTTATTTTGAGTCGCTCTATTAAAATGTGCGTGCAGCTTCACGTCGCGTCGCGTCTTGGTGTGATATGACCCTCAGTCGGCTGGCTTGAAGTTGTTAAAAATGGCTGCGTAATGCTTATTTTTGGAGCAGGTATTTTCTTTATTTCGGTAAATGCTCGAAAATCTCTGACAGTTGACTGTAGGCCAACCAAGTAACCCATTCTTCCTTTAAAATTGTATACAAAGACTTGGATGTTGCGGGGAACGAATCAGTGGCCTCTACGTAGCAGTACTGCAATGTAACTAAGCAGAGCTGCGATCTCCGTGTAATGACGGAGTAAGAATACAAAATGTCACCACCCTATCTCATCCCATGGGTGTCGTAAAAACTGACTAAGGGACTATCCGTGAATATTATCTTTACAAAATAAAAAGATGGAAAACTTGAAATTAAACCCAATACCAATCCGTCTGGCCAGCGTGGTATTAGTAGGCAAAGTATCCCTCCGTCCCGGGAGGAGGCCCGTCCCTGCAGTGGGGCATTAATGGGCTGTTATGATGAGAGCGGATATAATGGTAATGGCTTAAATATTTTTTATTATATGTTTGTTACAGACAACTAATGGCAGAACTGTGTGCGCCAGAAATAGAGGGCATCTATGAAACGCAGATGAGCTTAGAATTCAGAGCTCTTGTAAAACTGGGCTGCATTTGTACTGTTGATCCACAGGAAGCGAGGAAGTAAGGATAATCTATCATAAATACTGCTAGTTATAATGGGTATTACATTTATACTCCTTTTTTATTACGTTTTAGAAATAAAATTCAAATTTTCTTTCGAAAGTTAATTTACACAATTTGTATAAATACTTTGTTTTTTTTTATTTGTGTTTTTTCTTCTATTTTTCAGACAAATCCAGTTTGGTTCAAGTAATATGGAATCATTCTCGTTGAATCAATTGCAGTTTAAAAGTGTTGCACATCAGTCATACTTAGAGAAACAGGTAAATAAGTCAGCTTGATCTACGCAATGTTAGATACTATTTCTAGAACATCACTGCACCCCTAATTCGGCCCTCTTTCTTATTTACTTGCTCTTTTCCTTTGGATCAATAACACTCCGCCTGCTTGAAGTTGTTGCAAATGGCTGCGCAGATGTTGTGAAATTAAATGGCGGGGGCGTAGGGAGTGGGTGTTTTATTTGTTTCTGTACATGCGCGAATTTATCTTATAGCTAACTTCACGCCGGCCGGGTTAGTTGGCGCACAGTATACATGATTGTAAGAAATTAAGTTACTATTCTAATATGAATCAGGATGGCGTGGCCCCAGTGAAGCACATCTACATGTACCAGCACTCGTCGCCCAACTCTACCCGTAGTATGTGGGCGCTAGTACTGCCGCCCGTCAAGCGAGCCTACGTCTACGTACTTGATACTGTGAAGACTAACCAGGTGCCCAACATGAACACGCTTTATCAGGCTGAGAGGACTGCTAAGTAAGTCAAGTTTTTGGTTGTAATAAGAAATCTTTTTGTCAGCTAATTTAGTAAACACGCCGTAAAGTTTGTTAGGTAACCAAAGCTCTTAGTGGCGTTTTAAATTGGGGACCTAAAATCGACCCTTGAAGAACTCCACTACGCTCAAGAACAAAACGTATTGAAGTTTTACAACTTATACTTTATTTCTAAAATACAGGTAGTTCTGTTCAGTTATGGGTTACTACAAACAAATTACACGTAGTCAAGCTTCCACAACAGGGGTTTCCAAGTGTTTTAGAATATAAATATGATATAGTGTGCCTTCGCCGTGACGATACCCCGCTTGTATACTGTTACACTGTACCTACGCGCCGTGTAATGTTTGCTGCAGCGGGTCCTCTGCGACCGCTTCTGCCCGACGCCTCTTGTATTAGTCCCGCGCCTAATGGTGCAGCGGCGGCTTCATGTGCAGGAGCGCTTCATCATAACAGCCCATTAATGTCCCACTGCAGGGACGGGCCTCCTCCCGTGACGGAGGGATACTTGGCCTACTAATACCACCGGCCAAACGGATTGGTACAGGGTTTTGTTTCAAGTTTTCCTTTCTTTTAATTACGTAAAGATAATATTCACGGATAGTCCTGTAGTCGGTTTTTACGACACGCATGAGATGAGAGGGGGTGGTGACACACTGTATTCTTACTCCGTCGCCATACGTTGGGCAGGAGAAGCAGGAGCGCTCACGTTAAATAATTAAATTCTTTCATAGGATTAACCTAGGCACAGAGGAGAGCAAACTGGCAGCCGCAGAGCTGACGTGGGAGGTGGTGGTAGAGACAGACTTGCGCGTGGTGGCGCGTCACGTGCAGCGCGCGCTACAACGGTACAGGGACGAGCGCGTCGGACCCACGCTGCTGGCTCTGCAGGCCGCGCTCACTACACATGCTTGCGTACAACATATGCCGCGTAAGTGATCTACTACGCAACTAGTACATATATTACAGTACTCGCTAAATAAGTCGACTGGCCTAAAGTTAGCTATCAGAGAAGTTCGCGCATGACAGGAACAAATAAAACACCCCTTCTCCACCTCGAAGTTTACCACTTCACCAACAAATTTAACTTTAACGACCCCGACAGGAGGCTCTGCTCAGACCTCATCTGTAACAACTTCAGGCCGGCCGAGTTTGTTGGCACTTTAGTATGTTTATGTTGTTACATGATTTTGTGCGTGCAATATAGATTAATAACTATGTTATATATTCCTTTGCAGTGATATCAGAGTTTCCTCTGGTTCGTCTACACGTTCGCGATGTTGAAACATTGTACAGCGCACTGGACTGGCAACGTATTGGAGCGAGAGCGATAGTGCGTCACTACCTCGGACTTGATGCTATACTACAACTTACCATTGAACAGTGCAGGTCGGTTTGCTTATTTATAAATCAAATACACACCTCAACAAAGTCTAGGGATATTTTCACGATATTTTGTATTAAGTTGTGAAACTAAAAAAAAATTGTTTTTTTTTTTATTCTTTTGATGAAAACTTACTTTGTTAACCTTTTTCAACCATTCTAAATTTGAATTTGAAAAATAAAATTAAAAATAAAAGATTTACGCGGCTTGAACGTAGTCAAGTTCGAAAATTTCATTTACCAACAGTAAGTTTTGACTTCTTTTTTGTGTAAAATTTAAGTTTTATAACAATTTAAACGTTTATTTCGAATGATTAATATTGTGTGCATCAAGCAGCCGCGCCATTTCAACATAGAGGAAATGTTAAGGGCAGTAGGCATGCTCCCAGCTGCGGGTACTGAGCATAGTATTGCTGAAGAGATTGGAATAGTACAAAATATGAAATCAAGGTTATGGTCACGTTATCGTGCTACTGGTGAAGTGGCTGAAAGATATCACAGCAAAAAGTCTGTCACCACTCAACAACATGATCGATTTTTGCAAGTTCCCGCGAAAAGGCAGCCAAATGTTACTACCATGCAGCTAGCTTAGAGGCTCCAGCTCTTGGTGGAGCCTCTTACGGGTGACCAAACTGTCAGAAGAAGTCGGCATGAAGCCCACCTTTATGCTCGCATACCGCTTTGAACTCCAGCAATACGTTGAGCAAATCGCGCACGATGACTAGAGTGAGGCAAAGATGACCTGTTATCTGTAGTGGTGTTTACACATGAGTCCCGGTTCGGTTTCCACTCGGATTCACGTAGAGAACGTGCTTGGCGAGTTCCTGGTTGTGATAGCCGTCTACAACATCCTAAGAAAAACTATTCATACCACGATAGAACAATTATGAATTGGACGGGAATTTGTGTCGGTCGTAGAACAGAGCGCGTTTTGATCAGATACACTATGACGGCTGCAAAATAACTTAACGAGGTGCTAGAACTAATAATCTACCCCCGTAGACTACAATTGGGCCAAATGTTTAAGCTCATGGACGATAACACCCGTCCGCATAAAGCGAGAGTGATGACGAGCTGGTTGCAGGAGCACGACGTATCAATTTTATGCTGAACCACTCAATCGCCTAACCCCAAAACCATAAAATACGCGTAGGACATGTTTAAAAGAAGGGCTTTGATGAATTTTCCTGCATAAACTTGCGATGGAAGAGCAACTTTTTTCGTATCCTAGTCGGACCTGTAACATTATAACCGCACCAAGACCTGGATAACTTAATCCAAGCATGAAAAACCGCTGCAGGACCGTTATTTACGGTTTTCTAAATGTACTGACTACTGATTACTCACATAACAGTTAAAAACAGATTAATTTTCGATTATTTTCACTTTTGCTTAAGAAACAAATTCATTGTTAGATTTACTAAATTTCCAAATTTTTTATTTATTTGAATAAAAAAATATTTACGCAAAAATAATACTTTTATTTAATTCTGGATTGTAGCTTGATAAATTACCTTTATAAAAATATAAACATGTTGTATGTTATCTTCAATAATTTTGGAGTTAATTGAGTAAATACTAGTGGCGAAGGGTCCATATAACCCGATTCCTACCGGCTTACCTTTGCAAAAACATTGTATAATAAACAATTATAAATCAATGACGTAACATCCATTTAGTACACAAAATTAAAAAACAAAAAAGTTTTCTTTTACCTACGTAAATCGCAATATTATGAAAATTATTTACGTACTCATAACGCCATCTATTATTACAACATTGTCAACTAATGGCGGCGGCACAGAGTACATTAGAATGGCGGCGGTAAGCCGGTCTCAAAAATAGGAATCGAGTATAAACAGACGGTACGAAAGTCGTACGCACACATGCAAAAACATTGCATTTTATCTTTGTGTGTGAGCGTCGATATAAGGAACGATTATTGAATGAATAAGCCGGCATTTTTCGAGTTACCTAAGGAAATTGAGTATTATTAATATATTCGTTCGTCGTTGTATTGACCAATCAAAACGACGCATCATTCGTTCGTCGTTGTATTGACCAATCAAAACGACGCATCATTCGTTCGTCGTTGTATTTACCAATCAAAACGATCCATCGCGATGTATGAACGAACGATATTGTGTTTATTCATTTTGGTCATTCATTGTTTTGCTCTCAGTCATTTCCCACCCAAACAAAGCTTTTATTTTGACATTTATTATTGTTTTTGTTTTCATTCAGCTATTATTTATATTTTAAAGTATTTACGGCAAATACATTAGAATTCTCTGTCTTGTGTAACGTAGGTAGTAATTACTAAGTATGTTTGTGTTATGAGTGTTGTGCATTGATTGAATTGTCATAGTGCTTTGGGTGCCTACCTACTACATTATTGTAAGTACTTACTTCATTGTTATTACTTTAATTTGTTGTTATAATGGCAGCGTTAATAGTATTAGATTGTTAACTAATTGATTATTTGTTGTGGAAGCAAAACTTTTTTCTTGAAATTAAATTACGAAAATAAGAAATACAGACATGAATGTGGGATACAAACGAGACGTGCGTCGGCCGCCGCCCGGCGCCATGCATTTACGATATATTTTTATATTATTTACATCTATTTATGATATATATAAGTGGCTTACAGCTTGCAGTTGTAAATTAAATAGTACGTTTTGTTTTCCTTGTTTCTTATTCTCAGATTTTAAAAGTTTGTGGAGTTATTTATCTAATTCATCAAAGAAACTTGTCCAAACTGATAAACATATTCGGATTTGAATAGCTTTATGTACTTGAGTTCGGGACAGAATATTTTTTCACTAATACGTATGAAGTAGGTACATATATAGAAAAGAAGATTACGAAATAGAAATTTAATATTATAGACGACACTTTAAACTCGATGGCGCGGCGCGGTCGCGGTAAGCGGCTGACGTGCACGAGGTCGCGGGTTCGATTCCCAGGCAGGACAATTCTTTTTGATCAACAAATTATTGTCCTGAGTTTGGATCTTGTTCTTTGTGTCCGTTAAATTGATGTTTGTGACAGTCACAAGTTTTTTTTTCGTTCGGCTTACCTTTTATAAAAATTCACCCTTCGCCACTGGTAAATACCAAATATCCCTAGACTTTGTTGAGGTGTGTATGTTGTTTTGCTTTTAGGAATTACTTTTTAAAACTTGATGTACTGCAGCCTGCACGTTTCGTCTAATCATGTAAACTTTCTATACTTAGCCAGCACGTTTCGTCTAATCATATAAAGTTTCTATACATAGCCAGCACGTTTCGTCAAATCATATAAAGTTTCTATACCTAGCCAGCACGTTTCGTCGAATCATATAAAGTTTCTATACTTAGCCAGCACGTTTCGTCGAATCTTAGAAACACGTTTCGTCGAATCTTAGAAAGTTTCTATACCTAGCCAGCACGTTTCGTCGAATCATTTAAAGTTTCTATACTTAGCCAGCACGTTTCGTCGAATCATTTAAAGTTTCTATACTTAGCCAGCACGTTTCGTCGAATCATTTAAAGTTTCTATACTTAGCCAGCACGTTTCGTCGAATCATATAAAGTTTCTATACCTAGCCAGCACGTTTCGTCGAATCTTAAAAGGTTTCTATACCTAGCCAGCACGTTTTGTCGAATCATATAAAGTTTCTATACTAAGCCAGCACGTTTCGTCTAATCATATAAAGTTTCTATACTTAGCCAGCACGTTACGTCGAATCTCAAAAGGTTTCTATACCTAGCCAGCACGTTTCGTCGAATCATATAAAGTTTCTATACTAAGCCAGCACGTTTCGTCGAATCATATAAAGTTTCTATACCTAGCCAGCACATTTCGTCGAATCATATAAAGTTTCTATACCTAGCCAGCACGTTTCGTCGAATCTTAGAAAGTTTCTATACCTAGCCAGCACGTTTTGTCTAATCATATAAAGTTTCTATACTTAGCCAGCACGTTTCGTCGAATCTTAGAAAGTTTCTGTACCTAACCAGCACGTTTCGTCGAATCATATAAAGTTTCTATACTAAGCCAGCACGTTTCGTCGAATCATATAGAGTTTCTATACTTAGCCAGCACGTTTCGTCGAATCATATAAAGTTTCTATACCTAGCCAGCACGTTGCGTCTAATCATATAAAGTTTCTATACTTAGCCAGCACGTTTCGTCGAATCTTAGAAACACGTTTCGTCGAATCTTAGAAAGTTTCTATACCTAGCCAGCACGTTTCGTCGAATCATTTAAAGTTTCTATACTTAGCCAGCACGTTTCGTCGAATCATTTAAAGTTTCTATACTTAGCCAGCACGTTTCGTCGAATCTTAGAAAGTTTCTATACTTAGCCAGCACGTTTCGTCGAATCTTAGAAAGTTTCTATACCTAGCCAGCACGTTTCGTCGAATCATTTAAAGTTTCTATACTTAGCCAACACGTTTCGTCGAATCATATAAAGTTTCTATACTTAGCCAGCACGTTTCGTCTAATCATATAAAGTTTCTATACCTAGCCAGCACGTTTCGTCGAATCATATAAAGTTTCTATACCTAGCCAGCACGTTTCGTCTAATCATATAAAGTTTCTATACCTAGCCAGCACGTTTCGTCGAATCATATAAAGTTTCTATACCTAGCCAGCACGTTTCGTCGAATCATATAAAGTTTCTATACTAAGCCAGCACCTTTCGTCGAATCATATAAAGTTTCTATACTTAGCCAGCACGTTTCGTCGAATCTTAGAAAGTTTCTATATCTAGCCAGCACGTTTCGTCGAATCATTTAAAGTTTCTATACCTAGGCAGCACGTTTGGTCGAATCATATAAAGTTTCTATACCTAGCCAGCACGTTTCGTCTAATCATATAAAGTTTCTATATTTAGCCAGCACGTTTCGTCTAATCATATAAAGTTTCTATACCTAGCCAGCACGTTTCGTCGAATCTTAGAAAGTTTCTATACCTAGCCAGCACGTTTCGTCGAATCATATAAAGTTTCTATACCTAGCCAGCACGTTTCGTCGAATCATATAAAGTTTCTATACCTAGCCAGCACATTTCGTCGAATCATATAAAGTTTCTATACCTAGCCAGCACGTTTCGTCGAATCTTAGAAAGTTTCTATACTTAGCCAGCACGTTTCGTCGAATCATATAAAGTTTCTATACTTAGCCAGCACGTTTCGTCGAATCTTAGAAAGTTTCTATACCTAGCCAGCACGTTTTGTCTAATCATATAAAGTTTCTATACTTAGCCAGCACGTTTCGTCGAATCTTAGAAAGTTTCTGTACCTAACTAGCACGTTTCGTCGAATCATATAAAGTTTCTATACTAAGCCAGCACGTTTCGTCGAATCATATAAAGTTTCTATACCTAGCCAGCACGTTTCGTCTAATCATATAAAGTTTCTATACTTAGCCAGCACGTTTCGTCGAATCTTAGAAACACGTTTCGTCGAATCTTAGAAAGTTTCTATACTTAGCCAGCACGTTTCGTCGAATCATTCAAAGTTTCTATACTTAGCCAGCACGTTTCGTCGAATCATTTAAAGTTTCTATACTTAGCCAGCAGGTTTCGTCGAATCTTAGAAAGTTTCTATACTTAGCCAGCACGTTTCGTCTAATCATATAAAGTTTCTATACCTAGCCAGCACGTTTCGTCGAATCATATAAAGTTTCTATACCTAGCCAGCACGTTTCGTCTAATCATATAAAGTTTCTATACTTAGCCAGCACGTTTCGTCGAATCATTTAAAGTTTCTATACTTAGCCAGCACGTTTCGTCGAATCATATAAAATTTCTATACTTAGCCAGCACGTTTCGTCTAATCATATAAAGTTTCTATACCTAGCCAGCACGTTTCGTCGAATCATATAAAGTTTCTATACCTAGCCAGCACGTTTCGTCTAATCATATAAAGTTTCTATACCTAGCCAGCACGTTTCGTCGAATCATATAAAGTTTCTATACCTAGCCAGCACGTTTCGTCGAATCATATAAAGTTTCTATACTAAGCCAGCACCTTTCGTCGAATCATATAAAGTTTCTATACTTAGCCAGCACGTTTCGTCGAATCTTAGAAAGTTTCTATAACTAGCCAGCACGTTTCGTCGAATCATATAAAGTTTCTATACCTAGCCAGCACGTTTCGAATAATCATAATAATATAAAGTTTCTATACCTAGCCAGCACGTTGCGTCTAATCATATAAAGTGTCTATACTTAGCCAGCACGTTTCGTCGAATCTTAGAAAGTTTCTATACCTAGCCAGCACGTTTTGTCTAATCATATAAAGTTTCTATACTTAGCCAGCACGTTTCGTCGAATCTTAGAAAGTTTCTGTACCTAACCAGCACGTTTCGTCGAATCATATAAAGTTTCTATACTAAGCCAGCACGTTTCGTCGAATCATATAAAGTTTCTATACCTATAAGCCAGCACATTTCGTCGAATCATATAAAGTTTCTATACCTAGCCAGCACGTTTCGTCGAATCTTAGAAAGTTTCTATACTTAGCCAGCACGTTTCGTCGAATCATATAAAGTTTCTATACTTAGCCAGCACGTTTCGTCGAATCTTAGAAAGTTTCTATACCTAGACAGCACGTTTTGTCTAATCATATAAGGTTTCTATACTTAGCCAGCACGTTTCGTCGAATCTTAGAAAGTTTCTGTACCTAACCAGCACGTTTCGTCGAATCATATAAAGTTTCTATACTAAGCCAGCACGTTTCGTCGAATCATATAAAGTTTCTATACCTAGCCAGCACGTTTCGTCGAATCATATAAAGTTTCTATACCTAGCCAGCACGTTTCGTCTAATCATATAAAGTTTCTATACTTAGCCAGCACGTTTCGTCGAATCTTAGAAACACGTTTCGTCGAATCTTAGAAAGTTTCTATACCTAGCCAGCACGTTTCGTCGAATCTTAGAAAGTTTCTATACTTAGCCAGCACGTTTCGTCGAATCATTTAAAGTTTCTATACTTAGCCAGCACGTTTCGTCGAATCTTAGAAAGTTTCTATACTTAGCCAGCACGTTTCGTCTAATCATATAAAGTTTCTATACCTAGCCAGCACGTTTCGTCGAATCATATAAAGTTTCTATACCTAGCCAGCACGTTTCGTCTAATCATATAAAGTTTCTATACTTAGCCAGCACGTTTCGTCGAATCATTTAAAGTTTCTATACTTAGCCAGCACGTTTCGTCGAATCATATAAAGTTTCTATACTTAGCCAGCACGTTTCGTCTAATCATATAAAGTTTCTATACCTAGCCAGCACGTTTCGTCGAATCATATAAAGTTTCTATACCTAGCCAGCACGTTTCGTCTAATCATATAAAGTTTCTATACCTAGCCAGCACGTTTCGTCGAATCATATAAAGTTTCTATACCTAGCCAGCACGTTTCGTCGAATCATATAAAGTTTCTATACTAAGCCAGCACCTTTCGTCGAATCATATAAAGTTTCTATACTTAGCCAGCACGTTTCGTCGAATCTTAGAAAGTTTCTATAACTAGCCAGCACGTTTCGTCGAATCATATAAAGTTTCTATACCTAGCCAGCACGTTTCGTCTAATAATATAAAGTTTCTATACTTAGCCAGCACGTTTCGTCGAATCATATAAAGTTTCTATACCTAGCCAGCACGTTTCGTCGAATCATATAAAGTTTCTATACCTAGCCAGCACGTTTCGAATAATCATAATAATATAAAGTTTCTATACCTAGCCAGCACGTTTCGTCGAATCATATAAAGTTTCTATACCTAGCCAGCACGTTTCGTCTAATAATATAAAGTTTCTATACTTAGCCAGCACGTTTCGTCGAATCATATAAAGTTTCTATACCTAGCCAGCACGTTTCGTCGAATCATATAAAGTTTCTATACTAAGCTAGCACGTTTCGTCGAATCATATTAAGTTTCTATACTTAGCCAGCATGTTTCATCTAATCATATACACCGTGTATTTTACGACATTAAAGACGACATTAAAGATTTGAACCAATTTCGTTTTAAACATATGAATGGCTGACTTCGAAGTGCCGCAGCCGCTCTAGTAGTTCGTCGAGGATGTCGTTCGAAATACTCTAAAATGTTTTCTTCGAGGGCTGCCGAGTACCGGGGTTGGTTCACCACGTCCTTGCGGATGTCTAGGTAGTCCCGCAGGCGTTCTATCGCTGCCAAAATAACTTGTATGCTAGGCACCCTTGGGAGCGTAATGCCTTAGCGTTATAACTTTTGAATGATGCTGGAATTAGCGTACAGTCTTCTAGCTTAGCTTGAGGTTATCTCCAGCTAACAACATACATTCTCATAACATCTAAATAGTTACTCGACATTGGAGTACGGGCGGTTTTCGTTGTTTATTGCGAGGATGACTGATCATACATAACTGTGATGTTACGACATACGTAATAAAAAGGCAATTAGACGCACGCACTTCCGCTTGCGAATTTGTGGCTGACTGGCGGCGCGGTCGGGCGGCGGTGAGTTTGAGTTGCAGGAGGGTGCGCGGGGGGTGAGACCACGTGAGACGCTAGCGATCAATGCAGATCATTATGATTGGACAATAGTCCACGCGGACTCTAAAACATTGGTTGATTCAATTTCTCATGCTATAATCCTACCCATTAAATGCATTTCTACAACAAAAAAATGGGCGGCTCTTTTGTTCGTGCAATGTACAGTATGGTTTTAAAAATTTTGATTATTTTTTAAATTTAAGATTATAAATTAAAGTTGTTCAAATTAATTTTAAATATTACCAAAAATTTCCTAAAATCGGTTACATTAGGTGGTTTAATTCTTTAATGCCGATTAAAATACACGGTGTATAGTTTTTTATACTTAGCCAGCACGTTTCGTCGAATCTTAGAAAGTTTCTATACTTAGCCAGCACGTTTCGTCAAATCTTAGAAAGTTTCTATACTTAGCCAGCACGTTTCGTCGAATCTTAGAAAGTTTTTATACTTAGCCAGCACGTTTCGTCGAATCTTAGAAAGTTTCTATACTTAGCCAGCACGTTTCGTCGAATCATATAAAGTTTCTATACTTAGGCAGCACGTTTCGTCGAATGAAAGAAAGTTTCTATACTAAAACAGCACGTTTTATCGAATCATAAAAAGTTTCTATACTAACACCGCTCGTTATGTTAATTATTTGAAAGTTTCTGTACTAAGACAGCAAGTTTCGTAGAATCATTAGTCTCTTTTCTAAGCCAGCACGTTCTGTCGAATCGTAATTTTTTTTCTATTCGTTGACAGATCGTTTCGTCGAATTATAGAATGTTTCTATACTAAGCCACATAAAATGTTTCTTTTTGTCGCCTTTCCACCATTTCGTGTTCCAAAACTAGACTAGATTGTTATTCAAGTTAAAGTTTAACTAAAAATTCTTGCTAACTTGACATGAGATCAACTGCAAAATCAGCCAAATAATTGATCATTTGGTCATTTGAAATTTCGGCCAAATGATAACTCGGTCAATTAAACATAAGACCGAATTAACATTCGAACAACATCCGTGTGGTGACGGAGTAAGAATACAATGTGACACGTACAATACCCCATCTCATCCCATGGGTGTTATAGAAACCGAGTAAGTGACTACCGAGTAAGTTTACATAGAAAGAAGGAAAACATGATATTAAACCCTTTACCAATCTGTCTGGCCAGCGAGGTATACCTCGTCAGGGAGGAGGCCCGTCCCTGCAGTGGGACATTAATAACTGTTATGATGATGAACATTTGATCAACCGAATTTTTGTTCAGCTTTGTTTGTTTTGGTGCATGAAACTTCGACCAATCGAACATTCGGCCTACAGAAAATTCAGTCAACTGAACATTCGACTAACTGAACATTTTGTCAAATAAACATTCGGCTAACTAAACAGTAGACCAACTAAACATTCGGCCAAATGAAAATTCGCTCAACTGAACATTCGGCGAAATAAAAATTCGATCATCTAAACATTCGACCAACTGAACATCAGGTCAAATGAAAAGTCGACCAACTTAATATTCGGTCAAATGAAAATTCGACCAACTGAACATTCGGCTAAATGAAAATTCGATCAACTAAAACATTCGGCCAAATAAAAATTCGACCAATTGAATATTCAACCAACTGAACATCAGGTCAAATTAAAATTCGACCAACTGAATATTCGGTCAAATGAAAATTCTACCAACTGAACATTCGGCTAAATGAAAATTCGATCAACTAAACATTCGGCCAAATGAAAAATCGACCAACTGAATATTCGGCCAAATGAACATACGGTCAATTGAATATTCGACCAAATGAAAATTCGGTCAAATGAAAGTTCGACCAACTGAACATTCGGCTAAATGAAAATTCGATCAACTAAACATTCGGCCAAATGAAAATTCGACCAACTGAACATTCGGCTAAATGAAAATTCGATCAACTAAAACATTCGGCCAAATAAAAATTCGACCAATTGAATATTCAACCAACTGAACATCAGGTCAAATTAAAATTCGACCAACTGAATATTCGGTCAAATGAAAATTCTACCAACTGAACATTCGGCTAAATGAAAATTCGATCAACTAAACATTCGGCCAAATGAAAATTCGACCAACTGAATATTTGGCCAAATGAACATACGGTCAATTGAATATTCGACCAAATGAAAATTCGGTCAAATGTTAAATTCGACCAACTGAATATTCGGTCAATTGAATATTCGGCCAAAAGAAAATTAGACCAACTGAACATTCGGCCAAATGAACATTCGGCCAAATGAAAATTCGATGAACTTAACATTCGGCCACCTGAAAATTCGACCGATTGAACACCGAATGTTCAATCGGTCGAATTTTCAGTTGAATGATTGTTCATTCAACTAAACGTTCCTCACCTAACCTAACATAATTGCAAACCTAACCTAACATAATTGCTAACCTAACCTAACATTATTGCTAACCTAACCTCACATTATTGCTAACCTAACCTAACATAATTGCTAACCTAACATAATTGCTAACCTATCTTTTTTTTTTTCCTTTTTTTTTTTTTTTTCTCGGGGGGAAATCCTCATGGAGTTCCTCCGCCCCGGAGAGGGCGGAGGGGTCTGTCAGACTTCTACTGACTAAAACCCCCCGGTGTTCCGTCTCTCACGTGTGCCAGGAGCCGCGGGAAAAACATAATTGCTAACCTAACCTAACATAATTGCTAACCTTTTTTTTTTTTTTTTTTTTTCCCTGGGAAACCATACTTTGCGGCCCATCCGCCGTCGCCTGGGAGGCCCGACGGCGGTGGAGTGTCGGAGTCCCGATAGATGTTAACACCGTATACCGACTAAAACCCACGTGCCCCTAACAGCCATGTGCGAGCGTCAATATCCGTGTGGACTGGTGAAGCGGAAATTAAGTCCCGTAAGCTTGCTTTGTCCTCCTATTGCGCCGTTTATCAGGCCGAACTTCTGGCTCTTAGTGAGGCGGCAAATGAAGCCCTAAGAGGCCGCGCTGAAAACTTAGGAATCTTCTGTGACTCTATGGCGGCTCTACAAACAGTCTCAAACCCGTGCTCCTCTCACCCTCTTGCGCTTAAAACTAGAAACATTTTAAAGCAATGTCGACATCAAAATAAAAGCGTCACATTATTTTGGATAAAAGCGCATGTAGGGCTGGAGGGGAACGAAAGAGCGGATCAGCTCGCAAAGGAGGCTGCTGTGGGGCTAAAGAGGAAACCACATTATGACAAGTGCCCAGTCTCGTTCGTAAGGAGACAGATCAGAGCGGAGACTATTGATGAATGGGATAAGAGATACACGGATGCAAGTACAGGCTCAGTGACAAAAATACTTTTTCCTAGTGCTGCTGCGGCTTTCAAAACTGTAAGAAAAATTAACATAAATCCTATTACAACACAAATTATGACGGGGCACGGTGGGTTCTCCGAATATCTACACAGATTTAAACTAAAGGAGAGCCCAGCGTGCGTCTGTGACTCCACTACTCAGGAAACAGGAACACATTTACTCACACAATGCCCTTTGTTTGCTAGAGAACGCCTAAATTTTGAAATTGAAAATGACATAGACATGATCGATAAAAATATACCAAACTCGATACACGGTAAGAAAAGAGACACATTTTTAACATTTTGTAATAACATAATAAAACAAGTAATAAATAGAAATAAGTCAGAATAAGAAAATATGATACCTTTATATTAAAAAAATATATAAGCTAGTACCATATATTTATAATGTAGAAATATAAGTTGTTAAATGCAGAATGTAAATAATGTAGAAGAATATAGCGTGTTAAATAGATTTAAGTGTAGTTGTTATAAGAAATTATGTCATTAAGAACTATTAAATATAAGTCAAAAAAGTGTAACACTGTAAAATTGCCACAAAATGGCAAGATAAAATAAAATGTACAAAGTTCTAAATTTAAATAAAGTTACCACAGTCCTTATTTCCCAAAGCACAACACCATGCGATGGCGGGTGCTTCTTTAAAAAAAAAACAGCCATGTGCGCCGGGTCGCGGTAGTCAATTTCTCATTACATCTGCGACCCCGGCTGACTTTGGCCCCAGAGCCCCTTCGCGCTTACGGCGAGGTAGTCTCCGCTACGTGTGTATTGGACGTAGCGGAGACCACCCTGGCTCGTACTCAAGGAACGCACGATGGCAAGTCGTGCGCCGCATTACTTTCTGATAATTGCTAACCTAACGTAACATTATTGCTAACCTTACCTAACATAAAAGCTAACCTAACCTAACACAATTGCTAACCTTTTTTTTTTTTTCGGGGGGAAATCCTCATGGACTACCTCCGCCTAGAGAGAGGCGGAGGGGCGTGCCGGACTCTTACCGGCTAAAACCACCCCGGTGTCTCCTCACACGTGCGCGCGGGGCCGCGGGAATCCAAATTCTTCCGCAGCCCACAATTGCTAACCTAACCTAACATAATTGCTAACCTAACCTAAACGATTCGGTTTTATAAACTTTTACTGTTTTAAAAACTTTTATCTTTTATAATAAAATCACAAGGTTCTTTAAAAAAATTGTTCAATATTATCAATATAACATACTAAATTCGCACTTGCTATCCGATGCCTTGCGGATCCATCCTGGCAGGGTCGCCATGTAAGGATGGGACAAGTGATACACGCGAGTGCAGTTATAAGACTCCTTTATTAATAACAGTGCATGTACTTATATTGTACATACATGCACACATACACCACTACAAAAGTTTCAATACTTAGCAAGCACGTTTCGTCTAATCATATAAAGTTTCTTTACCTAGCCAGCACGTTTCGTCGAATCTTAGAAAGTTTCTATACTTAGCCAGCACGTTTCGTCTAATCATATAAAGTTTCAATACTTAGCCAGCACGTTTCGTCGAATCTTAGAAAGTTTCTATACTTAGCCAGCACGTTTCGTCTAATCATATAAAGTTTCTATACTTAGCTAGCACGTTTCGTCTAATCATATAAAGTTTCTATACTTAGCCAGCACGTTTCGTCTAATCATATAAAGTTTCTATACCTAGCCAGCACGTTTCGTCGAATCTTTGAAAGTTTCTATACTAAGCCAGCACGTTTCGTCTAATCATATAAAGTTTCTATACATAGCCAGCACGTTTCGTCGAATCATATAAAGTTTCTATACCTAGCCAGCACGTTTCGTCGAATCATATAAAGTTTCTATACCTAGCCAGCAGGTTTCGTCGAATCTTTGACAGTTTCTATACTTAGCCAGCACGTTTCGTCTAATCATATAAAGTTTCAATACTTAGCCAGCACGTTTCGTCGAATCGTAGAAAAATTCTATACTTAGCCAGCACGTTTTGTGTAATCATATAAAGTTTATATACTTAGCCAGCACGTTTCGTCTAATGATATAAAGTTTCTATACCTAGCCAGCACGTTTCGTCTAATCATATAAAGTTTCTATACTTAGCCAGCACGTTTCGTCTAATCATATAAAGTTTCTATACTTAGCTAGCACGTTTCGTCTAATCATATAAAGTTTCTATACTTAGCCAGCACGTTTCGTCTAATCATATAAAGTTTCTATACCTAGCCAGCACGTTTCGTCGAATCTTAGAAAGTTTCTATACCTAGCCAGCACGTTTCGTCGAATCTTAGAAAGTTTCTATACTTAGCCAGCACGTTTCGTCTAATCATATAAAGTTTCAATACTTAGCAAGCACGTTTCGTCTAATCATATAAAGTTTCTATACCTAGCCAGCACGTTTCGTCGAATCTTTGAAAGTTTCTATACTTAGCCAGCACGTTTCGTCTAATCATATAAAGTTTCAATACTTAGCCAGCACGTTTTGTCGAATCTTAGAAAGTTTCTATACTTAGCCAGCACGTTTTGTGTAATCATATAAAGTTTCTATACTTAGCCAGCACGTTTCGTCTAATGATATAAAGTTTCTATACCTAGCCAGCACGTTTCGTCTAATCATATAAAGTTTCTATACTTAGCCAGCACGTTTCGTCTAATCATATAAAGTTTCTATACTTAGCTAGCACGTTTCGTCTAATCATATAAAGTTTCTATACTTAGCCAGCACGTTTCGTCTAATCATATAAAGTTTCTATACCTAGCCAGCACGTTTCGTCGAATCTTAGAAAGTTTCTATACCTAGCCAGCACGTTTCGTCGAATCTTAGAAAGTTTCTATACTTAGCCAGCACGTTTCGTCTAATCATATAAAGTTTCAATACTTAGCAAGCACGTTTCGTCTAATCATATAAAGTTTCTATACCTAGCCAGCACGTTTCGTCGAATCTTTGAAAGTTTCTATACTTAGCCAGCACGTTTCGTCTAATCATATAAAGTTTCAATACTTAGCCAGCACGTTTTGTCGAATCTTAGAAAGTTTCTATACTTAGCCAGCACGTTTTGTGTAATCATATAAAGTTTCTATACTTAGCCAGCACGTTTCGTCTAATGATATAAAGTTTCTATACCTAGCCAGCACGTTTCGTCGAATCATATAAAGTTTCTATACCTAGCCAGCACGTTTCGTCTAATCATATAAAGTTTCTATACCTAGCCAGCACGTTTCGTCGAATCTTTGAAAGTTTCTATACTAAGCCAGCCCGTTTCGTCTAATCATATAAAGTTTCTATACTTAGCCAGCACGTTTTGTCTAATCATATAAAGTTTCAATACTTTGCAAGCACGTTTTGTCTAATGATATAAAGTTTCTATACCTAGCCAGCACGTTTTCAACCGACTTCAAAAAGGAGGAGGTTCTCAATTCAGTTGTATTTTTTTTTTTTTTTTTATTTTTTTTTTTGTGTTTGTTACCTGATTTCTCGAAAACGGCTAGACCGATTTGAAAAATTTTTTTTTGTTTGTATCGGTATGCTTCCCATTTGGTCCCATTGTCACCAGATCTGGATCTGGATGACGGGATCCTAGAGAAATCGAGGGCATCTCTTGAAAATTGTAGGGACGCATTGTGTAGAATCTTGTCATACATGTGCATCTTTGACGTCACTACCAAATAGTCAAGAATTAGAACTGGTCAGATCCTGGAGACCAGAGAGAGTCGAGGGAACACCTCAACGGCATATAGCAGCTACCTTGTGTTTGGGCTTATTTTAATTGTATTGATGAATACTTTACAAAACTTTACACAAACATGATCTGATGATGAAGAAGATTGAGGGTCGAGGCAACTCCTCAACGGTATATAGCAGCTACCTAGTGTTTGGGCTTATTTTATTCGTATTGATGAAAACTTTACAAAACTTGATACAAACATCATCTGATGATGAAGAAGACTGAGGGTCGAGGGAAATTTTCAACGGTATATAGCAGCTACCTAGTGTTTGGGCTTATTTTATTCGCATTGATAAAAGCTTTACACAACTTTACACAAACATGATCTAATGATGAAGAAAATTGAGGGTCAAGGGAACTTTTTAACAGTATATAGCAGCTACCTAGTGTTTGGGCTTATTTTAGTCGTGTTGATGAAAACTTTACACTAACATTATGACTGTAATTGAAGGTATGGTTTAAGACTTAATAATGAAGTTCTTATTTGAATTTAAAATAGGAATTAATACCGGATTATAAATAGACTATAAACAAATTTTTGAATTGCATTTCATTTATTTTAAACTTATTCTTTAGGTACAACAAATTGATAATAATAACTATTATATTTATTTGATTTATTTTTATGTCAATTTATTTAAATTATCAATTTAGTGTGCATGTTCGCACAATAAATTAATAATTTTATTACTAATTTCCACGCCGAGACGGTGTGGCTACGCTTTTCGATGTTCTCCCTATTTAAAACTTTTTTCATGTAGGTCCTTTTTTGTGAAAGCTGATTCTTACGTTGTTCACTAGTCTCTTTTGAAATGGCATTGGAGGTAGATTTCCTTCTTCGAGAATGGCGTTTCTTCCTTTCTTCGGTTGTCATCGAATCGAACCCGAGGCGGGCGCGTCAAGTCTTGTGACCTGTGACGCGCACCAATGAACATACCGCGGCGGCGCCCGCGCTGCATTCCCCGCGCGCCCCGCGACCCGACGGTGACCGGTCCGCCCGCTACCGCTCAGTCGCAATCTACATCTTGTTTTCTACTCCTATATACTCGTAGTCTAAGCTACGTCTAGCTAATCTACATCTTGTTTTTTATTCTTGTATAACTTAACTTAACTTCAGTGCTGTGAACTTAACTAACTTAATAACTCTGTATTCTCTTTCATTCTGTGTCATTAAGTAAATAGTCTTGTAAATAACCGTCACGTTTTCTTTATCACCTCTACAGTCTCATACAATCAGCACTGTCTCATGAGCAGCGCGTTTCGTAGGTCTACCCTTAATCAGACAAAATAATGTCCCACTGCAGGGACGGGCCTCCTCCACTGACGGAGGGATATTTAGCCTACTAATACCACGCTGGCCAGACGGATTGGTATAGGGTTTAATTTCAAGTTTTTCTTCTTTTTATTTCTCAAAGATAATATTCACGGATAGTCCCTAAGTTGGTTTTTACGACACCCATGGGTTGAGATGAGGTGGTGACATGCATTCTCACTCCGTCACCACACGGATTTATAGAATTGGTATTCACTAAAAATTTGAAAATAAAATTGATTTTTACAAAAAAAAAAAACCGACTTCTAAAACACAAATTGCACTAAAAAGTAAAAAATAATTAGTTGTATTTTGGTTTTACAACATTAAATCAGCCATTCCTTCTACTTAATTTTATTCTAAAGAATAGGTTCTTTTAATTATTGTAAAAAGTATTGTTTAAGATATTTTTGAAGAGTCTGTAAATATATTGATTTGTAGATTCTTTAAAAGATAATCAAATTATGACAAATAATGTAATATTATTGTTATTTTTGGAGTCGGTGTCAGCCAACGCAATAAGTACGATAAAGCTATACAAAACTTTATTGCCTTTTCTAACACACTCGAATCACTTTAAATGGTTTTTAATTAGATAAATATTGCATTTAAAACAAAAACGGCTGTTTAATTTTCTAATGAGAATTTTAAGTAATTGTTAGTCTTTAGCCTGTGTGTAACACGACGCCATAATGTTTGTTTAAATATTAAGTCAGAAATAAAAAATGGTAGGTATATAAACTATCGTGGCTGACACCGACTCCAAAAATAACAATAATATTACATTATTTGTCATAATTTGATTATCTTTTAAAGAATCTACAAATCAATATATTTACAGACTCTTCAAAAATATCTTAAACAATACTTTTTACAATAATTAAAAGAACCTATTCTTTAGAATAAAATTAAGTAGAAGGAATGGCTGATTTAATGTTGTAAAACCAAAATACAACTAATTATTTTTTACTTTTTAGTGCAATTTGTGTTTTTGAAGTCGGTTTTTTTTTTGTAAAAATCAATTTTATGTCTAATCATATAAAGTTTCTATACTTAGCCAGCACGTTTTGTCGAATCTTAGAAAGTTTCTATACCTAGCCAGCACGTTTCGTCGAATCATATAAAGTTTCTATACCTAGCCAGCACGTTTCGTCGAATCATATAAAGTTTCCATACTTAGCCAGCACGTTTCGTCTAATCATATAAAGTTTCTATACCTAGCCAGCACGTTTCGTCTAATCATATAAAGTTTCTATACCTAGCCAGCACGTTTCGTCTAATCATATAAAGTTTCTATATTTAGCCAGCACGTTTCGTCTAATCATATAAAGTTTGTATACTTAGCCAGCACGTTTCGTCGAATCTTAGAAAGTTTCTATACCTAGCCAGCACGTTTCGTCTAATCATATAAAGTTTCTATACTAAGCCAGCACGTTTCGTCGAATCATATAAAGTTTCTATACCTAGCCAGCACGTTTCGTCTAATCATATAAAGTTTCTATACTTAGCCAGCACGTTTCGTCGAATCATATAAAGTTTCTATACCTAGCCAGCACGTTTCGTCGAATCATATAAAGTTTCTATACCTAGCCAGCACGTTTTGTCGAATCATATAAAGTTTCTATACTTAACCAGCACGTTTCGTCTAATCATATAAAGTTTCTATACCTAGCCAGCACGTTTCGTCTAATCATATAAAGTTTCTATACCTAGCCAGCACGTTTCGTCTAATCATATAAAGTTTTTATACTTAGCCATACTGCAGCCTTAAAGCTAATGTTTATTTTAATTTTATTTTATTAGGTATGCCAACAGTAAACATATAACATTTAAAAAATTCGGTTATACAAATTCGGTCTGATTTATTTACCAATTACAGGCTTACCAGCATTGAAATCAGTAAGAAATATAAAAAATATAAAAGTACATCAATTTAAAATGACATAGCACATTAGTTAGGTAACAAGGAATTTATCAAATTACGATATAATGTTCATATTTATATGATCATTACAGCCAAAGATGACTACTTCAGGACATATTATGCCTCCTTCAAACGTCTCCACCATTCTCTGTCCTATGCGTTCCTCATCCTTCAGTTCCCTGCAATTTTACCAGATCGTCGATCAGCGCCGTTCTTAAAGCTTTCCTATATTGGACCAAATTTCCAACTATTTGTAGTCCCTTTTCTTCTATTAATCTGATATTTCTTCGTTGTAGACTTCGCCGATCAATTACCATTAAGAAATCGTCATCCTCAATTACTGTGCTTTAACATAAAAAATAGATTTAAATATTTTTTACATAATTGAAATCTAACTAAAGTAAAAATTAACTAACGTCCTCTTTCATATTTTTCTAGATACTTCCACGTGCCCGTGGGCAACATGCCTGCTGATCCCACACTATTTGGAGCAGATTTATTCTACGCACGACACCTGGTCAAACATAACTTTGTGTTGTGGTGCTCCAATACTGATCGGCCTGACTTGGGCGGCAGAGAAAATGATGATAACAGGTAACAGCTGACTATAATGACTACATTTAACACTTACTGTATTCGGCAAATAACTTGGCCGGCCTAATGTTAGCTATTAAAGAAGTTCGCGCATGTTGGGAACAACTTAAACACCCCGCTCCCCATGCCCCCCGCCATTTAGGTCGTAAACTGACAACTTCGCGCAGTCATCTGAACCAACTTCAGATGGGCCGAGTTAATTGTCGCTTACTGTATTGACACACCACACAATATTTCATGGAACTAGCTTTTTCATTGTAATTATTCTGTTGAATTCGGATAATAACATCCAAGAACTACTACACACCTCAACAAAGTCTAGGGATATTTTGTATAAAGTTGTGAAACTCAAAAAATGTAATTTGTATGTATAAATAAAATGGTTTGTAATTTTGTTTCTTTTTTAATTTTTTTGATGAAACCTTACTTTGTTAACCTTTTTCAACCATTCTAAATTTGAATTTGAAAAATAAAATTAAAAATAAAAGATTTACGCGGCTTCAACGTAGTCAAGTTCGAAAATTGCATTTACTAACAGTAAGTTTTGACTGCTTTTTTGTGTAAAATTTAAATTCTATAACAATTTAAACGTTTATTTCGAATAATTGATATTGTGTGCTTTAAGCAGCGGCGCCATTTCATCATAGAGGAAATGTTAAGGGCAGTAGACATGCTTCCAGCTGCGCGTACTAGCGGAGTATTGCTGAAGAGATTGGAACGATACTAAACATGAAATCAAGGTTATGGTCACGTAATTGTGCTACTGGTGAAGTGGCTGAAAGATACCACACCAAAAAGTCTATCATCACTCAATAACATGATCGATTTTTGCAAGTTTCCGCGAAAAGACAGTGAAATGTTATTACCATAAAGCTGGTTTAGAGGCTCCAGCTCTTGCTGGAGCCTCTTGCGGGTGACCAAACTGTCAGAAGAAGTCGGCATGAAGACCACCTTTATGCTCGCATACCGCTTTGAGCTCCAGGACTACGCCGAGCGAATCGCGCACGACGACTAGAGTGGGTTCGTGAACATTTGCTCTGCAAAGATAACCTGTTATCTGTAGTGGTGTTTGCACATGAGTCCCGGTTCGGTTTCCACTCGGATTCACGTAGAGAACGTGCTTGGCGAGTTCCTGGTTGTAATAGCCGTATACAACATCCTCAGGAAATCTATTCATACCACGATGGAACAATTATGGTTTGGACGGGAATTCGTGTCGGACGAAGAACAGAGCGCGTTTTGATCAGAAACACCATGACGGCTGAAAAATTACTTAACGAGGTGCTAGTACTAATAATCTACCCCCGTAGACTACAATTGGGCCAAATGTTCAAGTTCATGGACGATAACACCCGTTTGCATAAAGCGAGAGTGATGACGAGCTGGTTGCAGGAGCACGACGCCGACGTATCGATTTTATACCGAACCACTCAATCGCCTAACCTCAAAACCATAAAATACGCGAAGAACATGTTCAAAAGAAGGGTTTTGATGATTTTTCCTGCATAAAATTGCGATGGAAGGGCATCTTGTTTTGCATCCTAGTCGGACCTGGAACAATATACCGCACCAAGACCTGGATAACATAATAAAAGCATGAAAAACCATTGCAGTACCGTTATTTACGGTTTTTTTAATGTGCTGACTACTGATTACTCACATAACAGTTAAAAACAGATTAATTTTTGCTTATTTTTTACTTTTGTTTAAGAAACAAATTCATTGTTAGTTTTACTAAATTTCCAATTTTTTTATTTATATGAATAAAAAATTATTTATGCAAAAATAATACTTTTATTTAATTCTGGATTGTAGCCTAATAAATTGTCTTTATAAAAATATAAATGTGTTGTATGCTATCTTCAATAATTTTAAAGTTAATTGAGTAAATACCAAATATCCCTAGACTTTGTTGAGGTGTGTATTTTGACAGATTTGACTGTATCTTGTGAATACAGAACTGATATGTAAACTACACAAGCAATTCCTATCTGCCTGATATGAGATATATGTGTCACGACGTGGTATGAGAGAGGAGTAAGGTGTAGTATAAGACATGTGTCACGTCGTGGTGTGAGAGATGTGTCACGGCGTGGCAGGAGAGATGTGTCAGGCATGCCATGAGAGATGTGTCAGATGTAGTATGAAACATGTGCCACGACGTGGTATGAAAGAAGAGTCAGACGTGGTGTGAGAGGCGTCAGGCATGGTGTAAGAGAGGCGTCAGGCGTTGTATGAGAGAGGCGTCAGGCGTGATATGAGAGATGCGTCAGGCGTGGTGACATGTGTCACGAAGTGGTATGAGAGGCGCCGCGACGCTATCATGGAAGATGTTGTGACGCCATCATTGGAAAGGCGTCGCGACACATTATCTGAGAGGAGTCGCACAACGCGCTACGTGGGAGGCAACGCGACACGCTAAGATTGTTCTTTTAATAGTGTAAGTACTACATCGTCAGGTTGATGAGCGAGGTGGAGGACATGTCGGGCTGCACGCACAACAGCGGCGGCGCGTACGGCAGCGTGTGCGTGGCGCTGGAGTGCGACGCGCTGGGCGTGTGCGCGCTGCTGCAGGCGCACCACGTGCTGCAGCTCGAGGGCACCAGCGTCGCCACCTCCTTCGGCGCGCAACATCACAACATACAGGACGTCATCTCTAACACTGGTACGTGAGATACGTCGCGACTTTCTACTTGACAGGGCGTCGCAACTTTCTGCTTGACAGGGCGTCGCAACTTTCTGCTTGACAGGGCGTCGCAACTTTCTGCTTGACAGGGCGTCGCAACTTTCTGCTTGACAGGACGTAGCAACTTTCTACTTGACAGGACGTCGCGAGTATCTACTTGACAGGGCGTTGCGACCTGCCACGTGCGAGTTATTCTGTTGAATGCATCTTAGTAAAAGTCACAAGACACAAGGTGGTTCCAAGTTTAAAATAATTATACTACCTCTCTTTCTATCTCTTACTCATGAAAGGTCTATCCCTAAGTTTGCGCCGCTCCTTCCGGTTCTCTGCTCATCTTTTATCAGGCGATAGGCGACCTAAACCACCTTTACTTGTTTATTTATACATGTTCTTCACTTAAGGCTAAGTCTGCTTCAACGGCTATTACTTCTGCGACAGACGTGCCTAGCCCACTGCTACTTCAGCTTACATAATCTCCAAACTTTCTCGGTCACTTAAGTCCTCATAAAGTAATGTAATTCGTCTTCACCAGGTGTGAACGCATCACTGAGTTACGACGAGACAGCTCAGTGTAGTGCTGCGTTCAAGATCTTGCGAACGATGGTCGCGTCCTGGCTTCGTGACGTCACTCAATACAAGAATATATTTGCTGACTTCCAAATATCGCACTTCTACAGGTAATGTATTAAACATACATAAAGTGAAAATAACTAAATCCAAGTAATTTGTCTGGTTGGCTGACAAAACATAAACAGCCTGACAATCGCGGCTAAATAATAAATAATAATAAAATATTATGCAAGGCCAAGCGATTGATCCCAATATTTATTGAACACAAAAAATAATCTGATACGGCTCCCAAAGTCTCTAAACTTGATTTATGTTACAAAACACATTAGGTACAAGATGCCTTTTAGAAAGTTTGTTAAATAATTACAATTTATTTATTTTATTTTATTACAATTGATTTGATTGATTTCATTACCATTGATTTGATTGATTTAATTACAATTGATTTGATTGATTTAATTACAATTGATTTGATTGATTTAATTACAATTGATTTGATTGATTTAATTACAATTGATTTGATTGATTTAATTACAATTGATTGGATTGATTTAATTACAATTGATTTTATTGATTTAATTTGATTTTAATATACCATTAGTAATTGCCATCAGATGCCTCCTCTAAACAAACTATGGTTTGCCCTCTTTTTTTTTACAAAATACTTAAGCCTTACTTTCTTACAGATGGCTTAAAACCTCGTCATCGCTACTCTATGATCCAGCTCTAAGGAGGACATTATATAATTTAATGAAGAAATTATTCCTCATGCTGGTCGCAGAATTCAAACGACTTGGCTCCCAGATCGTGTTCGCGGACTTCAATAGAATATTGTTATGTACTAAGAAGAATACCGTTATGGACGGAATAGGTACATTATAAACCACTTAACTGTCGCATGAGTCATATATGAACATTTGAATTGTTTTACTATTGTGTCTATTGGCGGGACAGTGAAATTGTTAAAATACATTTTCAAAAATAATAGAGAATTAATAATTAACTAATAGAGGAGGTCCATGTCAAGCAGTGGACGACCATAGGCTGAAAAGATGATGATATTAATACAAATTTTTAACCATTACTTTGAAACTATCGATTTAAATAAATAATCCTCACACATTCACACAACGCCATCTAGTCCCAAACTAAGCAGAGCTTGTAATATGGGAACTAGACAATAGAGAAACATACTTAAATACTTTTTTTGTAAATACATACATAATATACATAGAAAACACCCAGATCAATGCAAACAATCATGTTCATGCACACAAAGATTTGCATTGAGCGGGAATCGAACCCGAGACCTCTGCGTAGCAGTCATGTTTAGAGATGGGTAAATAGCCGGCTACTTTGAGTTATTATCGATTATAATCCATAAGTAGCCATTATTAGCCTTGCAATGGATGATAACCCTGCTATTAACGTATTGTTAAATAATAAATGTTTTTTTTTGTTTAGTGTAAAATCTGTGGATGTAAACATAAATTAGGTGCGTGTGATTCAATACATCGTTATTCTTTTATTGAATATTACTTTTTCTTTGTGAAAAAGTAATAAAATACAGACAGAGATGACGCTCTATGAAGCCGAAATTGACCGATTGTCACTTTCCACAGGTCGATGTGTAATATTTACGGCCTGGTACTGTAAGTGTATGTAGACGAGCTCTGTGGCGTAGTGGTTATTTAACATGACTGCTACGTAGAGGTCTCGGGTTCGATTCCCGCTCAATGCAAATCTTTGTGTGCATGAACATGCTTGTTTGCATTGGTCTGGGTGTTTTCTATGTATAATATGTATATGTTACGGGCAATTTGATAAGTCCGGGCACTATTAATAATGACCGGTCTTTATTCATAATGCCCGACTCAATTGGACAATGTGATTAAAACAGCATAATTAATCACTTTTCCCGGTCATTATGAATAATGCCCACCCTATCTTGGGCAAAGTAATAAAATAGGTGAACTGAAGGGTTTTTGTTTATCAAATAACATTAAACTTACAACATTTTCATGAAAAGTTAACAAAAAATAAACTATAAGACATAGTAATTACAAAATTTAACATTTTATTATTTATTAAAAAATGTTTCTGGCACTCGCCGGCCGCTGCCGCGGCCCGCTCGCTTCGCTCGCTCGGCTCGTGCGCGTTGTGGTCGCCATACTAACCTAACCTAACCAACTGTTTCTGACTTTTGGCTTTTTTTAAGCTATCTCAAACACTAACTTATTACATGGACCATGGGCCGTCGGCCATTATTAATAATGGCCGGTCAAAGTGATAAATTTATCACTTTGGCCATCGTTATTGGGCATTATTAATAAAGGCCGGTCCTTTTTAATAATGCCCAGTTAATCACGTTGCCCGTAACATATATATTTACAAAAAAAAAGTATTTAAGTATGTTTATCCGTTATCTATTACCCATAGTACAAGCTTTAGTTTGGGACTAGATGGCGTTGTGTGAAAGTGTAAGGAATATTTTTTATATTTTATTTTTATGTAACTACAAATAAGTCTAACCGATACGTAAAAACGGTACTTTAAGTTACTCATTAGCTCATTCTGTGAATACGACGCAGGTAAATTATAAGCAACAGAAAATACCCGAGCGGTTTAGTAGATAACATGCACCCCCGCACACCCGGTGTTCGTGCTATCTCTTTCTAGTGCTAATTTATTCGTGCCAGAAAGAGATGCACGAACTGCACTACAGCGACGACAACCAATTCCGTAATCAGTACGTTGACTGATACGTATAAGTAGGGAACTTGGAAAATAGACCGTCTAGTATAGATACGGAAAGTGATTTCCACATCGATTCGGAACCTTTCTTTCCAACATCAGAAATCGAAATAACCTGTGACTGTAATGTAACTACCTGGTTTTTCATAACACACCAGAAATAGATCCTTTAGCGTCCGATCCAATCGATGTACTCTAAATTAAGGATATTTTGAAGAATCCAGTATTTCTTGCAGTAATTAGACTGATAATTATTTTTAAGCAGCAAATATTTAAAAAATCCCAAATACGTAAACAATTGATTAGGAATTTAAAGAAGACTAAGTAAGTACATACAAATCTAATCGTTGTAAAAATTAAAATTATTACATATATGGGCCACATTAGTTATAAATTGCACATTTATTTATTAAATACAAAGATGGTGTAAATTAAGTTTAATCTGACAGTCCTAAACCTGAAAACCATGAAGGAAAATTCTCAATCACTATAAAATAAACAATAATAGCAGGGTTAACTTCCATAATGGCTATTAATTGCTATTAACTGAGTTTTAATCGATTATTAGCCAAATGTTATTAACCGGATTATTATCATTGCCCATCTCTAGTCATGTTATATAACCACTACGCCACAGAATTCGTCTATTTGGATTAAACAGTTGTGAATATTTAATTGTAAACAGTATATATATATGCGGCATGCTATTTACATTTATATAGCTTGACCTTTCGGCACAGCTTACACTGGCCGTGGTCTCATGCTGACTGACGCATTTGGTGTTACACGAAGGTAGATTGTCATCATCATCATAACAACCCATTAATGTCCCACTGCAGAGACAAACCTCCTCCCGTGACGGAGAGATACTTGGCCTACTAATACCAAACTGGCCAAACGGATTGGTATATAGGGTTTAATTTCAAGTTTTCCTTCTTTTTATTACGTAAAGATAATAATAACGGATAGTCCCTTAGTCGGTTTTTACGACACCCATGGGTTGAGATGGGGTGGTGACACACTGTATTCTTACTCCGTCACCACATTAATTATATTATTCCAGGTTACGTGGAGTTTGTAGTACAAAGCATAAGGAACAAGGAATTGTTTCACGGTATAGACATCAGGTACAAGCAATGTTGGGCGTATCTACTGTGGTTAGATGAAGCTAACTACGCTGGAGTACAGGTATGTACAATAAAACGCGCTATAAGACAAGCGTCGCGACGCTCTATAGGTCAGGCGTCGCGACGCTCAGTAAAGTCCGTTTTACACATCGACAAGTACAGTACGAAGTAGCCCCCTCTCTGGCGTCTCGCCAATTTAACTCGCTAAAAAATAGGATGGAGATCTATTTAAATCAACTTAATCAACAACTTACTAATTAACTCGCTACTGTACTTGTCGATGTGTAAATCTATCTTTAGAGAAACGTCATCTGCCGCTCTACATTACAGGCATTGCGACGTATGTTATGTAACAGACGTCAACACGCTATGTAATTTCGTAATATGTTTCATTTTAGTTTCTTTATTTTTCAACATAATGTTACAAAATAACAATTTATTGACGTCAGTTTAAATCTACTTAGTCTAAGTTTACATTAATATATTAAAAGTTTCTCAAACTTTACCACCGCTTCCAAGGCGGTAGTAGAGAAGAAGCGGCGTAACAAACTCTATAGTAGTGGCGAAGGGTCCATATAACCCGATTCCTACCGGCTTACCTTTGCAAAAACATTGTATAATAAACAATTATAAATCAATGACGTAACATCCATTTAGTACACAAAATTAAAAAACAAAAAAGTTTTCTTTTACCTACGTAAATCGCAATATTATGAAAATTATTTACGTACTCATAACGCCATCTATTATTACAACATTGTCAACTAATGGCGGCGGCACAGAGTACATTAGAATGGCGGCGGTAAGCCGGTCTCAAAAATAGGAATCGAGTATAAACAGACGGTACGAAAGTCGTACGCACACATGCAAAAACATTGCATTTTATCTTTGTGTGTGAGCGTCGATATAAGGAACGATTATTGAATGAATAAGCCGGCATTTTTCGAGTTACCTAAGGAAATTGAGTATTATTAATATATTCGTTCGTCGTTGTATTGACCAATCAAAACGACGCATCATTCGTTCGTCGTTGTATTGACCAATCAAAACGACGCATCATTCGTTCGTCGTTGTATTTACCAATCAAAACGATCCATCGCGATGTATGAACGAACGATATTGTGTTTATTCATTTTGGTCATTCATTGTTTTGCTCTCAGTCATTTCCCACCCAAACAAAGCTTTTATTTTGACATTTATTATTGTTTTTGTTTTCATTCAGCTATTATTTATATTTTAAAGTATTTACGGCAAATACATTAGAATTCTCTGTCTTGTGTAACGTAGGTAGTAATTACTAAGTATGTTTGTGTTATGAGTGTTGTGCATTGATTGAATTGTCATAGTGCTTTGGGTGCCTACCTACTACATTATTGTAAGTACTTACTTCATTGTTATTACTTTAATTTGTTGTTATAATGGCAGCGTTAATAGTATTAGATTGTTAACTAATTGATTATTTGTTGTGGAAGCAAAACTTTTTTCTTGAAATTAAATTACGAAAATAAGAAATACAGACATGAATGTGGGATACAAACGAGACGTGCGTCGGCCGCCGCCCGGCGCCATGCATTTACGATATATTTTTATATTATTTACATCTATTTATGATATATATAAGTGGCTTACAGCTTGCAGTTGTAAATTAAATAGTACGTTTTGTTTTCCTTGTTTCTTATTCTCAGATTTTAAAAGTTTGTGGAGTTATTTATCTAATTCATCAAAGAAACTTGTCCAAACTGATAAACATATTCGGATTTGAATAGCTTTATGTACTTGAGTTCGGGACAGAATATTTTTTCACTAATACGTATGAAGTAGGTACATATATAGAAAAGAAGATTACGAAATAGAAATTTAATATTATAGACGACACTTTAAACTCGATGGCGCGGCGCGGTCGCGGTAAGCGGCTGACGTGCACGAGGTCGCGGGTTCGATTCCCAGGCAGGACAATTCTTTTTGATCAACAAATTATTGTCCTGAGTTTGGATCTTGTTCTTTGTGTCCGTTAAATTGATGTTTGTGACAGTCACAAGTTTTTTTTTCGTTCGGCTTACCTTTTATAAAAATTCACCCTTCGCCACTGCTCTATAGCAGCATTTTTTAGATGTCTCTATAATTTTACAACAATTTTCAAACCGTAATAAAGTGCTGCAACCATTGTATACCATTATATTGATTTTTTTTAATTTATTGTTTTTAAACTAAATACAATGTATTACAGGGTAAGTTACCTGAGGGTCTGACTGAAGTGGGCTCCTCACAGCTACCACCAGCTAGCGAAGAAAATGGCGACGAAGGGGTAAGTCCCGCTGATACTTTTCTTATATTAATCTTTTTATTGAGTAGAAAAATTTTCTTTTCTTGTGTTTTTTTTATTGCTTTTTATAGAAATAAAATAATCTAATTAATTTTTAGTTGATTTTTTATATTTAATCTCGATTACTTGAGTCGATCAGTCGATCAGTTAACTATTTTGCTCAGGTACTCAAGAGGGTCATTTAAGTTTCTATTTCCTTCTCCCTATATTAAACAATGTATTGTACATTAACAGGACAATTCCATCACAATGCACTGGAACCTATCAAACTTCCTACCAGCGCCAGTTCGGGAGCCGTTTGGCGCTACCATCGCTGGCTTCCTTAGCGCCGCCTATTCACAACCCAACGAATTGTCCGCCATGATCAAAGGAGAAATATCACAGAAGCTTTTCCAGTAAGTTAATCATCATAATGGGTTCTTTCTTCGTAGATGTCTTTGCAAAATATCATCGTCATTATATCAGCCAATTGACGCCTACTGCTGGACATGGTCCTCCTCCAAACATCTTCCTCTTTACGCGGTGCTGTGCCTCCGTCATCCTAACCTTTTGCATACAATTCTCCGTAAATCCAGTTTTTCCCCGTAAATCGAGTTTTACAACACTTCTCAAGTCATTAGCTTACTTAGTTTGGAAATCAGTTTTATTAATAATGTCAAGGATTTCAATAAACTGTTTCTTTTCGTTTTTTTAATACTCACGGTTATTTTTACAGTGATACAATAAATTAATCTCTACTTTCATCTAGGAAGCAGTGGTAAACCTTAAACTAGATAAACTTAGGTTAATTAAAATGAAAGTGTTGTAACACTTATCTACCTTTATCATTTGAAAGATCTCATTGAGTGCTATGTTTTATTGTATGGGTACAACTCCGTATCTCGTGCAGGGAAACTGTTATAGTTGTTTTAATAATTAAAAAAAAAAGTCTTATATAATTAGTCGTAGGTGTTTTTTGTGAGAACCAAAAAACACCCGCTCCCCAAGCTCCGCGCCATTTTGTTCCTAAAATGACATCTGGTCAACCAGTTGCAACAACTTCAGGTCGGTCAAATATGATTGCGCGTACTGTAGATGGCATGTTTACCTACCGGTGGTGTAGTGTTGCAGTCTCTCCAACGATGCCAAGTTGAACAACGATATTTCGAATCGCCCCCCGACCTGGACACGTCCCCCGCCCACGGGTGTTAAAGAGAATTCCGGGAGAGGTTTCCAAGGGTGCCAAATGAGGATCCCGAGGGAATTCCGAAAAAAGATTCTCTTGGAAAGAGCTGAAAGAGGGTCCCGAGAAAATACTGGGAAGAGGTACCCGAAGGAATTACGCAAAAAGGTTCCCGCAGGAATTCCAGGAAGGCCGGGAATAAGTTCCTGACCGAATTTCGGGAAGAGGTTCCCGTAAAATTCAGGGAAAAGGTTCCCTAGGGAATTCCGGGAAGACCGGGAGTATGCTCCCAAATTAATTTTGGGAAGATATTCCCGAGGGAATTCCGGGAAGCGGCTCCCGATGGAATTCCGGTAAAGGGTTCCCGTGGGAAGAGCGGGAAGAAGTTCCCGAGGGAATTCCAGGAAGAGGTTCCCGAGGGAGTTCCGGAAAGACGTTCCCCCGGGGAATTCCGGGAACACTGGAAATATGTTACCAAAGGAATTTCAAGAAGAGGGTCCCGAGGGAATTTCGGGAAGAGGATCCCGAGGGAATCCCGGGAAAATTGGGAGTATGTCCCCTAGGGAATTTCGGGAAGAGGCTCCCGAGGGAGTTCCGGGAAAGGGTTCCCGTGGGAAAAACGGAAAGAGGTTCCCGAGGGAATTCCGGGAAGGCCGGGAATATGTTCCTAAGGGAATTTCGGGAAGAGGACCCTGAGGGAATTCCGGGAAAAGGGTCCCGCGGAATCTCTTTCCGCGGGACCCTTTTCCTGTGGGATTTCCGGGTAGGCCGGGAATATGGTCCCGAGGGTATTTCGGGAGGATCGGGATAAGGTTTCAGGGAGATTTCTGGGAAGAGGTTCTTGTGGGAAGAGCGGGAAAGAGCTCCCCAAGGGAAGAGGGGGAAAACGCCATTATGTTGGTCCGTCTCGAGGATGGATTATCAAGAACTATCCAATTGCAGCGAGGTATTATAGTCAATGTGATTTAATATCTCCGAAACTGTTTACCGCTGCACTGGAAGAGCTTTCAGGCTCTTAGACTGGAACGGAAATGGCATCATAATCACCTTCATTTGCTTACGGTATCGCGGACTTGTCTGAGACCAAGGCTCGATGACCTAGGTAGTGTCTCCCAACAAGTGGGTCTTAAAATGAACATGGACAAGATCAAGATCATGGCAAATGTCCATATTGCACCCACTCCAATCACGGTTGGAGGCACTATACACTCGAAGTTGTCGACGAGTATATTTACCCAGGTCCATGTCAGGGGAGAGGTCTTTGTCCAGCTATGGGATAAAGAGGACTAATTCATTCATAACCACCCATTAATGTCCCACTGCAGGGACGGGCCTCCTCCCGTGACAGAGGGATTCTTGGCCTACTAATACCGCGCTGGCCAGACGGATTGGTATAGGATCCAATTTCAAGTTTTCCTTCTTTTTACTTCGTAAAGATAATATTTATGGTTAGTCCCTTAGTCGGTTTTTACGACACCCATGGGATAAGTCGGGGTGGTGATATATTGTATTCTTAGGCGCGTTTCATACTGAAGAAGCATATGGCGGTGGCGATTGTGTTGATAATTAGTTATTCTTCGTTGAAGAGATGAACTAAATTAGTCAAATACGACTATATTAATACAGTTAAGATTTATATTATGTTCTCTTGACTAAATGCCACCGCCATACGTTCGCGTTACGCCACTTCAGTATACCTCGGGCTTTCCTCCGTCACCACACGGATAGAGGACTATTTAGTTAAATAAAATTCAATATTAATATATAAACTTTAATAGTAATTTGAACGAATTCATTTAGAATGTATAAAAAAATAACCATTCCTTTGTTTATAAAGGGTAACAGAGAAAATTCATACGAGATACCCGACGTTACGTGCGTCGGACGTCGGTGCTCAGCCGGGACTCAAAGTGGACGCGTTCACTGACGACGCGTCTCCCTCACTACTGTACGTCAACGCTGTTTGTAGAGTCTTCTCTCTAGACCCTGCCTTGGAAGATGAGGTTAGTATACATATAAATATAATAATAATAAATAATCCTCACACATTCACACATCGCCACCTAGTCCCAAACTAAGCAAAGCTTGTACTATGGGTACTAGACAACGGATAAACATACTTAAATACTTTTTTTTGTAAATACATACATACATATTATACATAGAAAACATTCAGACCAATGCAAACAATCATGTTCATGCACACAAAGATTTGCATTGAGCGGAAATCGAACCCGAGACCTCTGCGTAGCAGCCGTGTAATATGCCGACTGCGCCACAGAGGCCGTCGAAGTGAGATCAGCATTTTATTACCTTCATCACAATATGCCTGTGAAGTTCCTGTAAGGACTCGTCTAAGCCATTAGGGTGACGAAAAGAAATTTGGTCAAACAAAACACGCTGGCCAGAGAAATTGGTATAGGTTTTTATGTCAAGTATTCCATTTTAGTTTACGACACCCGTAGCCCTCACACTATTCTTACTTTATTGCGATTAAATTAATTACAGATTGTCATGGTCAATATTCTTGTAAAAGTCCTATATGGATTTCAGATGTCATTGTCTTAAAATATAAGCGGGGCTATTACCTAGGTTACAATATAATAACTAAGTACAATGCTCAATTCTTTATTCTTTATTGCGTTCCACAATGTTTTTATAGGTACAAGATGGTAAAGTTAACAAAGGTTCAAATTGTGGACCCTGTCGGGCACAGCATAGGGTAGGAGAGAGGAGGAAGGGCTCTAGAATTTTACTTAAAATAATTATCAAGCGTAAATTCATAAATAAATAGCTATTTCAAATTATTAACAAACCAATTAAATACATAAACAATATAACCTAGAAGTTATTTTTTTCTAGGTGACAATGCTACGACGTAACCTACTGCGACTGATAGGCACGGGAGAATTCAGCAAGTCTGCGGAATGGAGAGATGCGTGCAACACTTGTGTTCTAACTGAGGTCATCTGCAAGGTCTGCAATCATTGCAGAGACTTGGACCTCTGCAGGGACACTCACCGGGCTTCCGTACACGATGAGTTAGTATTTTTATTTTTAGAATTATTACATTATTTTCACTTTGTGCATTTGCGTGCAGAATTTCATGTATACCTTAAGATCTATAATCGGGGCGGTCAAACCCCAGTTTATAAAAAAATAACAAGTGTTTTGAATATAGCAAGCAATTGTGTACGTCAGGCCCGCCCGGCCCTACCGAATTTGGTAACGAGACTTGTACCAATCTAATGTACCTACTCCTTGACCCAAACCTATCTACTTACTTCGTTGTCACTATAACTCTTTTGGAAAAAAGTTACAGGTACTTTTTAGGGCCGAGCCAGCCTGACGGTTCTGGCCCGACCCCCTTATATCTCGAAAACTACAAAACATAGTTATTCGGTTAGTACAGTAGAAATGTAACCCTGAAATAACGCCTGTGTATCATTTTATTTCATGGGACCTCTTGTCCTTTTCTGAAAATAAGCTTTGCAGCTTAGGGAGCAGCAAATTATGATATTGGGACCCATTCAGCTATTGACAACCTCTGTGGCATACTGTTTGTAGTCTTTGGCTGCTTATGTGCATATACTATGTGTGTACATAGTATTTTAACATACTAAAAATATCTTAAGAGTTAATTATTTATTATTATTTTCATCGTTCATATTACTCCTAAGTATCATAGTCTTAAAATCATACTTACCAAGTTTATTTAGTCCCACTGTATGGTTCATAATATTTAATGGTTTTTTTTCATGAACTTCCAGGCCAGTATGTCTATGTCCAACATGTGGGACTCCGTACGAGAACCAAGAGTTAGAGTGGAGACTCGTGGAGATTATGAACAGACGCATCATGGCGTTTATGTTGCAAGACCTTGTTTGTACACGCTGTCATGAGGTTAGTAACTACTATTAGTTGTTTTTCCGACTGCGCCAAAACTAGGGTATGTTTTTCGAACACGCTCAGCAGCTGCAACGGCTTGAAAACACACTAACTCATGCATTGGGAGTTATACAAGTCGACTAATGCAGGAGCTATCATGATATTATATAATGTTAGTGAAATAATAGGAAAAGCTTGTCTACCCAATATGCTTCAAAGGGCAGGTCATAGCGGTATTAGTAGTCCAAGTTTCGAAAATTGGGTTGCCGTGCACTACTTAGCGGGTTCGAATTCCACGCAAGACAATTATTTGTGTGTTTCAACAAATTATTTTCCATTCCAAGAAGAACCTATTCTTAGTTTCTATTAAAATAATATCAATGCTTAAGAGGGGAAAACACTGGAAAAAGCCCTTTTTTGGCAATGACACTACCAGCCGCACTACCAGTAGTGTCGTTGCCAAATGAACGACACTACCGCCACTATTTTGGATCAATTGTACAGTCGAGTCGAATCACAAATGAAAATAAGAAATGTACCTAACTCATTATTTTTAACTCTTTATCTTAAAAAAATTTTACTACCTTAAATATTTGTAACCAACTGTAACTGTATCTCCTTATCTGAGTTTATCAAGAGCATGGCCTAAGGATATTTCATTGTTTATGAGTTGCATTTGCACTTGTAAGATGAAATCGTCTCTAGAGATAACTCTTTTAGTTTTTTAGTTTTACTATTTTGAAGTTTTATGTCTGTGGTTGTATGAAACTTTTGTAAAATTAAAAGTTAAGAAAACGTAACAGATTTATAGTATTTTTGTTTAGACACTTAATCAATTTAGAATTCCAGCCTTCGGAGATGTTGTTAGTACGATGATGTTCTCCAAATATACATACCATGGTTTCATCCAAAACCCCCTACCTTATTTAAAGTAGTACATTTTTTTTTATCGAAGTATGATTTATGTTTTAAGATAAAGAGTTAAAAATAATGAGTTACATTTCTTATTTTCATTTGTGATTCGAGTCGACTGTACAATTGATCCGAAATAATGGCGGTAGTGTCGTTCATTTGGCAACGACACTACTGGTAGTGCGGCTGGTAGTGTCATTGCCAAAAAAGGCAAAAAGCCCTGTATATTTTTAATCAATTTGTTATTATTTTGTTTTGTGATATAATTTAATAAAAATAAAACTATAAAATCCATAAATAACTATATTTCAGGTTAAACGCGACAACATGACAATGGTATGTGAATGTGCCGGTGCATTTGCCCTCATGGTGCCCGCTAAGGAAGTCAACTCACAACTAACTACATTTAAGACAATTGCTGAATATTACAAGATGCCACTACTCTTAGAACTTATAGGATCCCACCTAACTAATATGTGATATTTGTATGATAATAGTTTTAAGTGTCTTTTTATTATAAACTTTTTTTTAATTGAGTTGTTTTTATTTATCTTGTTCTCAAAACTCCAATTTAGCAAAATGCTAAATGTTCGCAAAACTTCTTTTGCGTTAGTAATACTATCTATAAATGCAAACTTTACAAAATAAAATGATATCACTTTAATATACCTAGATGTGGTAGGAAAAAGATTTTTATAGATTATTTTTCCTTTGGGATTTGGACAGTACCTACTCTAACTACGACTACGACACCAACCGGCCCGATCTAAACGAATTTTACAATGTTGAAACGAAATTAAATCTTACTATACAACATGTAGGCAGAGACTACTTTAATCTTTGACTAATTAAATCTTGTTTAGTGTTTAAACTTCATATTACCAAGTCAAGGGTAAAAACAGCCGGTGACATCCCGCGACACGCGATTGAACGCGTGCGTATCGATACCGGCGCATACGTTCGAATTCCGCCGAATGCGCTCGTCTGCACTCAAGGCTTAAAACTATGAAACTAAAAAGGTGTTCTTCAGGCCCTACGGAATTTGGTAACGAGACTTGTACCAATCTAATGTACTCCTTGACCCAAATCTATGTACTTACTTCGTTTTCAATGTTACACTTTTGGAAAAAAAACTACAAAACATACAGTAATTTTGTAAATACAGAAGAAATGCTACCCTGAAATAACGCCTGTGTAACACTTTATTTCAATACAAAACTCAATATTATCGGAGATATTAACGGTTCTCAAGGTTAAGTATAACCTAAATCTTCTTAGGAACCACAAAGCTTATCAGGACTCTCTCGGACTCTAAGTCTCGTTAGGGCCGGGCGGGCCTGACGAACATGAAAAAATGGTCTATACAACGATGTTGCCAGTATTTTAATAAACCCTTAATATTCGGCATTATTGTCATTTTTCTATCTTTCCCCGTTTCAAATCTTATCCCCAGTCACCTTAAATACATTTAAAAAAAAATAGTTGTAGTTTTAATATTATAGCGTAATAACCGGTCAAGGAGTACATTAGATTAATTTAGGATTAGATTGGAGGAACATACTGCAGCCCGGTGTGGAATCCTACGTATCGGGTACATACTGAACGCATTGAAAATATGCAAAAAAGACTAGTCCGTAATCTTGCATTTAGATTTAAATTGAGAAACAAACCAACGTATGAAGACAGGCTAAGTCACTTTAAACTCACGCCGCTGGAATTGCGCCGTACCGTGTTAGACTTAACATTCTTATACAAGATAATGAACAACGACGTGGACTGTCCTGATATTTTAAGCAAAATAAATATAAACGTGCCTTGCAAAATTCCGCGTTATCCCCGTCCATTATTTAGTACTCCGAGGTGCAGAACCAACTTAGGCAAGCATTCCCCAATCGCTAGAATGACGAACAAATACAATACTATAACCGGCTCCTCGTTGGATATAGACATCTTCTCAAACAGTCTGACCAAATTCAGGTTCCTAATTTGTGCAAGTTTAAATAGCACATAGAGTGTGTTGTTTTAATTATATATCTGTTTATTTGCCTTAAAATTAATATTTGCACAATTTAATTTGATTTGAATTGTAATTTTGCTTTATTTTATTAATTTATAATTTAATTTTGATTTATTTCATTATATTTATAATTTAATTTTGATCTGTCTCATTAATTTATAATTTAATTTTGATCTGTCTCATTAATTTATAATTTAATTTTGATTTATTATTGTTTTTTATTTTTATTTTAATAATTATGGTTTTTCTGTTTTTAATTATTATTTTATGTATTTAATAGTAATGTTTTCTCTTTCAATTTGATTAATTTGTAATTTAATTTTGATTTATTTCATTAATTTATACTTTAATTTTGATTTATTATTGTTTTTTTTTTATTTTTATTTTAATAATTATGGTTTTTCTTTTTTAATTATTATTTTATGTATTTAATAGTAATGTTTTCTCATTGATTTTGTGATGTTGATTTTAATTTAATTTGATTAATTTTTATATGCTCCTGGTTTTATATTTTTTATATTGAATTTTTCGCTTGGTTTTAATTTTATCCGTATATGATGTTAATTTTAAGGATTTTGTTCCTGATGTTTTATTTAATTTTTCACATGATGTAAATTTTGATAATATTTTATTATATAATAGCATGATGAGATCTCTCATAATTGCAGAAGCACAAAGCTAAAAAATGTACATTATTATATTATAGTCATGTAAGGTGTATTCTCCGTCAGGGATCCAAATTAATAAATAAATAAATAAACATCTAAAAACAGGCAAAGACGTCCGGCGGCGCGGTGCGATGCGATACTGGGCGACGCGGGCCGTTTGGTGATGCTGGACCTTATGTCTACCAAGCATTTTTATTTATGTGATTGGAGGCAAACGAGCCAGCAGGTCACCTGATGGTAAGTGATCACTGCCGCCCATGGACACCCGCAACACCAGAGGAATCACAGATGCGTTGCCGACCTTTTAAAAAGGAGTACACTCGTTTCTTGAAGCTCCCCAAGTCGAAACGGTCCAGAAATATCGTCGCAGCGAGCTTGTTCCACAAAACAGTTGTTCGCGGTAGGAAGTTTTGCGAAAATCGCACAGTGGATAACCGCCAACCATCAAGGTGATGACGATGGCAAGACAGTCGATTGCGAGTGGTTCTGTGGGGAAATTCAGCTGCAAGCAATGTCCCGAAAAACTCCTCAGAGCGCTCCCCGTAATAAATGCGGTAGAGAATGCAAAGAGACCCTACATCTCTCCGCAAAGCCAAAGAATCGAGCCGACTAGAGAGCACCTGATCGTCAAAAATCTTCGTTGTATGCAGTTTTGCTAGGTATAGTCATATTCGAGAAGCATTTTTAATAATATCAATGTTTTCAGATTATATTGAATTTCTTAGAGGAGTTATGAAATGGACACAATTTAAAAGTTTTGAATCCATGATTATTATTTTATTACACAAAATATAGACAGATTGTATCCTTTATTGTATTAATTTGAATAGTTTCACTTAAAATTTAGAAATAAATCAAAGAAAGGAATCTTAAATGATGCAGCTTTTCTGTTATTTTATAATATTATATATTATTAGTACTAAGAAATTATTCACAATATGATTAAAATTAAAAAAAAAACGTAATTGATTTAAAGTGTGCTCCTCTCATCATTGGGTGTCTGTCCCAAACCCTTGGCTACTTCACTGATGCATAGCCATTGACCATCAGTGCCTTCACGCCATAGACTGACTTTATTATCTCCTCCTGATACAGCTAGGATATTGCCAGTTAAAGACCAGCTAACACTCCATACAACATCATCAAATGTATTGAGGATAGTGGGTGTCCAAGATACATTGTCATCACTAGTCCAAATGACAACTCTTTTGTCTTGAGAACAGCTGGCAATCATGGAACGCTGAAGTCCTAGTGATGGTGCCCATGCCACATCTCTAACCCAGTCCATGTGCATTTCTAGCCTATTTTCTTCAACCCATTGATCACCTTGTTCTCTCCATATCTAAAAAAACAAAACCCATAATTAATTAATAATATCAAAAAGTGCATTATTATTCTTATTTTGTTATCAGATAAATAATATTTAAGCAATCATATTTATAACCAATAACTTATGTACTTTTCTTCAACTATCATTGAATGAAAGTAATTACAGAGATATAAATAATCCAATATCATTATAAAAACACTAGAAATCATAAGATTAAATGCAAAACAATAATAAAAGAGAATTTAAAAATCATACTTTGATCAAGTTGTCACATCCTCCAGTAACAATCCTCTTAGAAGCTTCCTTATTGCTAAGAGGATCCAGGTTGAGGTCGGCAGATATTGCAGGGCACCAGCTGACTGAGTTAACACCAATTGCATGTGCTCCTGGAATCTTCTTAACATCCCAGTTTCCACCATCCTGTGAGTATGTTATAATAGAAACTGAACCGTCTGAGCTGCAGCATGCCAGTATGAGACCATATTCAGAGGGCGCCCATGCTATTGAGTTTACAGAACTTTCATGTCCGGTGTACTCGTATAGTTTTGTCCACTCGCCTGATTCTTTCCAAATAATAACTTTTCTATCGTAAGAACACGATGCTAATAAATTTCCGTACTTCGGATGAGCCCAAGCGACTTGCCACACAGGTCCAAAATGACCTTTTAGATCAGCAGCAAGAGTTTGGGTTCCACTCTTGATGTCATAAATTTTTACCGAATTATCGGAAGAACAAGTAGCCAGCCTTAAGCCATAATAGTCTAATTCGGCGTCGTGTATCATATCTTCATGACCCGTATCGATAGTGTTTAGAACAGTAATCATTTTAAAAATATTTATCAAAAACACAAATTATTAAAACCTGGACAAATAACAGCGCGTTTTCTATCACGAATCAACTGTCAAACCGTTGACGTGGAATCAAATAGTATTGCTATATACAAATATTAAACCGGTGTGATATTGTCTTAATAAATAAAATATTAAATCTACGCGTATAAGTTGTTTCCTTTCTTCTCATAAATACTGGGTACTTTAATAAAATCTTTATCATGTAAGGTATTTTTTGGTATTTTATTTTATTACAAACAAAATGTCATCGCATCAATGGATAAGGACAAAATCCTCGACCAATGCGTACACTCTGTCTATAAAGTCCTGAAAATAAATGAGGCCGCCACTGTGCTACACGTAGCAACCCTATTTAGTCTGAGAAAATAGTTTCATACTATAGGCCGACCGTTTATCTCAGTCCCCGCCTGCGGTATGAAAGGGACGAGGGGGAGGGGTAGCGGTGTCCGGTTTGGTAGCGTACACAAGAGCTATATCGAGTTGGTTCCTATGCCAAATAAAATAAGTTTTTACAAAAAAAAACCGACTTCAAGGACAAAAATTGCAAAAATTAATTATTTGAATTTGGTTTTACAACATTAAATCAGACATTCTTTTTACTTAATTATAATCTAAAGAATAGGTTCTTTTAATTATTGTAAAAAGTATTGTTAAGGATCCCAACAAACATTTTTGAAGTCACTACAACGTCTCCATTTGAACTTTTGGTTGTAAAAGCTGGTTGCAAGAACGTTGTAGTAACGTTGAGGCGACCGAAAATAGGCCCATTTTATACGAATCAGAGTTGTAATATAGTCGCGTAAACGTTGTATAAATGAAATTTTAGTTCTGTAGTCGTCGTGTAGATGTTGCAAAATCTATTTTTATCGCTGTTTCACGGCATTTTGCGACATGACAGTGTTAATTACGATTTTTATGTAACATTTTTGTTGCAAAGTGAATTGAAGTGTCAAAACTGAGACTTGAACTATAACGAGGTAACTTTTTCTTGTGTCATCGATCGAGTCTTTGAAGTTTATAAAGGAAGTAGCCATTTTTAATTAGAAACTAAATATGTGTAACATCTTTAGCTCGTGTTAAAGTGGTTATAGTGCATATATCTGATGGGAAATTAATGTTATCGTGTAATATGCGTTAGTTTTGGCAATAAAACAAACGCGTCCTACTAATTCTTATAAATAAACATAAATTATCCATACATTTTTAGCGAACGTACAAATATTTACCTTTACACAACATATGGTTCTGATTACAACAGTAAGACAACATCAAAACGACTTTTCATTTTGTGCATTTATTTTTTATCAGTTTAGTATCAGCCATATTAACAAAATTAGGGTTGTTTGAATAAATTAGAGTACATAAGGAGTCGGATATAATAAGATGATAATTTTTTTTGTATATTTTCAATGTTAAGGCATGAAATCTGTTTAATGCTTGTGATTGCTAAAAAAAATTATTTTATTTTATTGGAATGTTAATAATAAATAAAACCAATTTGATTAATTTATTTTTATTTACACCTTTCACACTAGAGTATGAATGAGTGGAGTAAAATAAATATTTGAGCCATGTTCTATGGACACTAGCTTATACTTTAGATCAGTAATATTAAATGTAGCTTCTAATCTTCTCATACTGATAAAATTTATCATAAATATATTTAAAAATGATGACTAGGCTTTTCAAAAACATTCAGTGACATTTTCTATAATATTCCCTAACAAATTTATATAAGTGTCGTTAAGTATTTTATATAAATGTTATTTCGAAACCCTCATGCTTGTCAGTCAAAAACCACTTATTATTTTTCATTTTCTTCGTCTTCCTTTTCCTCTACTAATGCAAAAGCACTAGGACCACTTTCCACACTTTGCGCAATATGATACATACTCTGCGCTAATCTAAATTTCATTGCATTTAAAATTAATTTTTGTACGGAACCAACTCTAGTTTGGTTAATATTAATTTGCCCTGTACAAGTATTCGTTTCAACAAACATAGAAAAACATTTCTTAGTTACAATGTCACTTATACTGCACTTATAAAACATTTAGTTGTATAATTGTTGCATAATAGTATAAGAATTTGACTGAGAGTCGTGTAAGAGTGCAATTGGTAACTCTTATGCTATTGTCACGTAAGAGTAGTTCTCACGGCTTCTTTACAAATAACGTTTGTGTAAAAGTCGTAAAGACGTTCCTAGTACGACTTCATTGGCTATACCAGTGAAAGTTGTATAATGGTAATTTCAAATAGTTGTATAAACGTCAATGCACGTTTATACAACGACTTTATACAACTCTGAGTTCTATTCAGATAAGGGGGCATTAAGTTGTATTATACGCTGAAATTACTTCAATACGATGTTTAAAGTACTTTGAGCCGTATACGTTCCAATTAACAGACTAAAATGTTTGTTGGGATATTTCTTGAAGAGTCTACAAATATATTTATTTGTAGACTCTTTAAAATATAATCAAATTATTACAAATAATGTTATTTTTGAAGTCGGTGTCAGCCACGATAATTATATTCTATTTTATATTCCTGACTTAAAATTTAAAGAAATATGGCGTCGTGTTATACACAGGCTAAAGACTAAGATGAGAAAGTACTACAAATCAAAGACAATTACTTAAAATTAAAAACCATTTAAAGTGATCAGAATGTGTTATACAGAACTTTATTGCCTTTTCTAACGACTTTGTAGACAACATTTTGCATTATTGATCCTATTTGCGAATTACGATTTTTTTCAATTGACGGTGCTGGTTAAACCTATATAAACGCCCAAAGTTATGGAAAGCTTTAATCAGTTACTAAATAGGTAGGTATATTAAAACGTTTGAACGTGACACAGGTATTTTAAAATATATTTATTTAAATATGATAAAAATAGTTATTTAATATTTGTTTAATTTTTAAACCAATCCATAAACAATCAACAACTTTATGTCATAATGTCGAAGTCATATAATAATATAATCTGTAATTCGTGGCCGCCATTCCATTTGCTTAGGTAATACTTATCGTACTTCGTTGGCTGACACCGACTCCAAAAATAACAATAATATTACAGAATTATTATTTCATTATTACATAAAAATTAAAAACCATTTTTTTTTTATACTAAACACGGCAATATGACTATATCGAACCTGATGAAAAGAAATTATTTTGTGTCTTATTTACAATTTTATTGCATAACATCTTCCTAGTTCAAAATAGTGATTGCTTCAAAACCCTCTAAACGATATCGGTTACTTTCAAATTTCACTAAAACCTAAAGTTAACTTCTAAGTCCCCTAAAACGAATCTATTTTTGCAAATAACCTCGTTTTTCACATTGTTTTTATTAAAGAAAGATGTTTGTTGGGATTGCTAGATTACAATAATAATATAATGTAAAAAATCGTACAGAATTAATTAAGTTAGTAAGTTTAAGACGTTTTTCATGAATTGTCGACATTTAAGAAAAAGCACTTTAGGGGATTTTGAAATTATATGACTCATATACACATTAAAACAGGTATGATTTAAACATATTAATTTGTAAGAATCAATCTTAGAAAATATTTACAGATAATAAGAACAATAATAAGAGCTTTTTTTATTTTTACACACTACCATAACGGACACCTAGTCAGTATGTCAGTATGACACTAGTGCAGTAAGCTAGTCCGTCTTCTATTCAATTTACAAACTTCAAAGATGGTGGCGTCATCTTGCCATTTAAACTCGTACTTTCTTAGAGAAAATATGCAATCTAAATTATTACACAATTTAAAGCCTGACCAGAAAAATAAGAAAACCTCTCCAGGTATTTCGATTGGTTTAGGGTATAATTTCAACATTTCCTTCTTTTTATTTCATAAAAATAAGCTAGCTAAAAATTAGAGCTGTGTTGTGATGTGATGTAGTTCGGGGTCACAGTATCTAGATGGCGCCGTTTTGCCAAAAAATCAAGAGACAGCTCTCTCCTTTGTCCTCGCCCCCCGCGCACCCCTATTACCGCAGGCGGGGTCTGAGTTAAGCGGTCGGCCTATAGTAATTTATTGAAATAAAATAAGTAATTTTGAAACACATTATATCTAATACTCAAGTAAGAAATTCACACAACTCATAATGAGATAATTCATTTCATTGGTTGAAACCCTAAGTGATTGAGAAATTTGATTAATTGTTATAACATGACCTTTAAAGAAGTAAAGTAGTGTTAGCCCTTTAAACATTTTAGATGACGATGTTTTATTTCTGTTTTATATGCACTATACTCAAGCCATTTTAAATTTTGACAGTTGTTTTGAGCCATAGAATGTAACATAATTTAGTGTAAGAATTATGAGCCATAACGTAATTTTTTACTTCTGCAAAACAATTATGTTCTATGGTTTTAATTTTAGTGCTGCTACTATATGGCTGCTGCCACATGTATACCAAACTTAAAAAACTAAACTATAAATAATAATCGATTATCGATTAATCGCTTGTTATCTAAATCGATAAATCTCTTAATCGATTTTTACACCAACCCTAAACTACTTAACGCTAAACTGTTAAAACTGATTTTGTATCAACAAATTTATGATTTTGTATCCGTTAATACAAAATCAGTTTTAACGCTTTAGCATTAAGACTGATTTTGCAATAACAAATTTCAAAAACAGTGGTTTTGTGACGTAATAAATCGTGGTTTATAGTTAGACCGTATTTTGTAATAAGGCAGCTTGGGTCAAAATTCACCTATTAGAATGGTATGGGTATTAGAATAAATTAACGGATTGAATCAGAGTAATAAAAACGCATGTACACAGTTAACAAGGAGATTTATTCATCGCTTTCATCATAGGATTTTTTAGATATTCGATGTTGAACTTTCGTTGCCACCTTCATCGTCATCACTAAAGCTTTCTTTGCTGCTGCTATTATCGTCAGTATTTGCGTCTTCTCTTGTAGTATTCTGATCCGAGCTTCTCGTTTTTCCAAGTTTCAGCTGTGATGCTGCTGAAGGCCCTTTTTAGAAATTGCCAACATTTTGTGACCTGCGGGAACATAAATAGTTACTTGTTAGTGATGATTTTATAAAATATTCTGTTATTTTATATATCAATTAAAACTATACTAATCATCATAACAGCCCATTAATGTCCCACTGCAGGGACGGGCCTCCTCCCGTGACGGAGGGATACTTGGCCTACTAATACCACGCTGGCCAGACGTATTAGTATAGGGTTTTATTTCAAGTTTTCCTTCTTTTTATGTTATAAAGATAACATGTCATGTCACGGATAGTCCCTTAGTCGGTTTTTACGACACCCATGGGATGAGATGGGGTGATGACATATTGTATTCTTACTCCGTCACTACACGGAAACTACTGATTTACTAACTATACTAATATTATTATTAAAAAAGATTTGATTATTGGTTTATTTGGAGGGGCGTATAGGGGGTAAAGAGGAGTAGAATGGAAAAATAGGCTATAAACTATTATTTTAACTATTGTATACAGTTAATAATAAGAAAAATTACTATATAAAAGAATATGCTTATACAGGTTACCTTGAATGAAGAGTGATAAATAATGTCTTTTCTTAGTTCTTCAGGCAAATCGATTTTTATATTACTAGGGCATTTCTTATAGGCAGCCTATTGCATTTAAAATTTTGCGTAGAACTTCAAGACTACAATTAAAATCCATCTCAGTTCTAGCTATCACCTGCAGCTCGTCGCCTGAATGCTTATTTGCTCAACCGACCATTTTGACGAATTTCACTTTTTAATGCAATTTTATTAAGGATCAAATTGCGGTTCGATTGGTATATAATACTTGCTGTTTGGACTTAAAATACATTATTTATAAGGAATTTAAGTTTATGAAAACTAACACAAGAGAATTTAAGCTTAATGCTTAATTGCTTAAAGTCCGTAGAGAAACACCAAACGTGCATCCGAACATCGATTAAGTGCTTAAGTATTCAATCTCCTCACAGGTAACCAATCACGACATCGCATTTTGATGACGCAATACGCGGCTATTAATAATTTATTTTGTGACGAAGCTGGTGCTCGCACGCATTTGAGTTAAAACTAACGCGAAATATAGAAAAAACGTATTAATTTTAATAGAAAACAGTACCCGAAAGGTCCGTGACGAAATATAAATCGGAAAATATAGTCACAACTATAGAAAAGAATCGGTAACTTGTATTTTTGTTAACATTTCTTTGCAGATTATCACTGCGTATCGTTAACTTATAGTACAGGATGTTTAAATTTAATTCTTATAATTTCAGATTTAATTAAATCTTTAAATGAAATTGTGACGTATCTATAAATGAACAGATTGTTTCGAACATTTCGTTAGGTTGTAAAATATAACTAATATAATAATAAAAAATATTGCTTTTGTGGGGTGACTGTCAAAATATACCTGCTACTTGCATGTTTGCTAATTGTTAAATGGGTAAATTTCTTAGCATTAAATAGGTAGTTTTGTGTTTACGTATACCTACGCTTTGTGTTCGCAATGATGTTAGATGCTAGATAAGAAGATTAATACTATTTTTTACTCGCCACAGATCCATTGCTCACATTGTACATCTATTTTTATTATGTCCGTTCCTTTGCATTTTCTTCTCTATTTTGGATGAGAAATTCAGAAGTAATTACGCCGTTGAGGGATGAATAGCCCATAAACTAAAGAATTCCTTATGATAACATAAAGAATCGTCAAAAAAGGGTTAATTTTCTTTAAAAAAATCCATTTAAAATTGTTTAAATAGTGTCAGTATATTAATTATTTTTTATACGTATAGGTATCACCGTTTTATTTTCAATTAATGTCGTTTTTATTGTACATATTGAAATGAAGAAGTAGAGTCACGATAATACCATAGTTCCATTTTATGTTGACATTACGTACGATGAATCAAGAATCCTACGAAAGAAGAATACGACGAATAAGGACTAATTCAAATCAGACACACACACAAATATATGAAAGCTGACGACAAAGCCTTTATGGAATCTCTAAGGTTTTGACAGGATCAGACAACATAAACAATACCAGGCGAAGTAAACGATCTTGTATCGGTACAAAAACAAAAAAAAAAAATATTTTTTATTTATACTCGTATTGTATTATGTATAGGTACCTAGTGTAGCAACCAACCACATTCTTAATTTATGAAAAAAAATCTGCTGGTAAAAAAACGTTGGGTTTTTATTTATTTTATCACTTTTACCATTATGTGTTGTGAATCATTAATTATTACTACTAAACGTAATAAATTTCGATCGATTAATCACATTTACCAAAACATGTAATTATTATTAATAATAAACGGTAATTAATAATAATTTTCAATTAATCACATTTACCGTAACATATATATCAGTGTTTTTTTTTAATTCTGTGTTTTTTTAATAATAAATAGCCAGTTAACTAGTTATTTTTTCTTACCACGATACCCAAACACACTGTATTTGGTTATAGGGCACTTAAGTACTAAATATATTCGAATGCAAAATGCTCAACCTCCACTCCAGTAGTGGTCTATCTCCAATTGCATAATTTGTTTTGTGTTTATTTGCTCAACCTCCATAAAAAATTGTGAAAATAAAGATAACTGTTTGACTTTTTAATGATTATTTGTAATATATCATTTCATAAACACGTTAACTATTTTTTTAATATAAAACTTTTATAAAATCATATTATTTGCTTAAACTAATCAATAAAACGTCTCTGGTGTAAAATGTTGCAAATGGAGGTTGGACACTTAAGTATTCGTGCGACGAGCTGTTATCTGAGGGTTGGAGCCTGGAATTTAACAAAAGTTATGTTGATTGAACATTTGATTATACTTAAAATAAATTTAGGCATAGGTACCTAGACACAAAATACACGCAAAAAATGGGATGGAAAGAATAACTGCAATACCTAACTAAAATGTATTCAGTGTTAAATATTAACCAACAAGATATCATTTAACATGGAATTACTAAAAACTAAATAATAAAATATTGCAATTAATTATTTATATTCGACAGACCAGTTGATGCGAAAGTGACATCCTTATTTTAGTTATCAACCGTAATGTAGACATAAAGCAATTAATTAATTCAACTTCAAAATTGGGATACATCTTGACTGAATTATCCTAATGCAACTGATAATGTATCAACAGAAAAGGTCGTACTACAATATTTCTTACTTTCAATGACAATCTTACCTAAAAATATGCTATGTACGCAATGCCTGTTTTTGGTCTCTAAATCTCAAATGGAGTGAATTTATTACTTGAGACAGATTACAAAACACAGTGACACGATTACATACCCATCAAAGTTGCAGTTCGCCCTTATACATCAGCCAAATCACATATAATTTGAACAGCTTCGTGCTCCGACAAACATCACATTTAACATCACTTCCCGCGTGCCACTTTGATTTGCTTTACTCATTGTTTATGTTGTTCTTCGTAAGTCAGTATTAGTTTATTGTAGATTAATAACATAATAAAAATCCCAAAATGAAAATCGTTCCGCAACTTCTACTCGATGACAGCTCATGTACAAGTCTATTTTGAATTTCAGTGTTGCCAGACACATGAACAATTTAGTTCCTCAAACTTTAATTTCTTGACTTTATAGACAACCTATAGGTAAGGAAAGAAGGAAACATAAATATGACTATAATTTGGGCATGAAACATTTTCATTTATTATTTTGTTCGTAAACAATTTCAGTTACAAGAATAATCAAAACCGGTGTTTTACACAAAAATTCACATCCGGACTGTTCAACAGGAAATCAGTACCAAGCACTGATTGTCTAAACGTCACTTCCAAAAAAGTTAAAAACAAAATAGATAATGACAGATTAAAAAATGTCATCAACAGAACAGAAGTCAAAGTCATTCATTGTCAAAAATATGAAAGATACTGGATTTATACCCTTGATAATGAGTCCCTAAAATTAAAAATATGTTAATCTGTTATCTTAAATAACAAAATGTCTGTACAGGAAGGTGGTTTTTTGTTTAATGTACAAAATGTACTACAACAAGATTACCGTGGCGTAAATGTAAGTGTTATCATTTAAAATGTAACTAAGGGATAGCAAGATGCTTACCGTCTGATAATTATTTTCAGATAGGAGTTTATGCTCTAGCCACCGCTGGGTTAGCTGTGGCTATACACAAAGTTAGACCGGTATGTACTTAAGAAAGTTATCTTGAAGATGTGCAGACATTACATAATAATTTTATTATAATGTGTGTTATTTAGGTTAGCAAGTTTTCGAAGGCGAGTAAGGTTCCAGACCATTTTATACGAAAACATGAACCTTTGCGAGGAGTGTATGCTGGTGTGCAGCATTCACCAGTTCGTATTTTAATAGATCATAAAGCTCCAATATATTTACCATTATGGCATTCACACAAGCCTCCACTTTCAGTCAAGGTTAGTTTCATGTTTATAATAAATCATATGTTTTGACAAACAGTTGGGACTTTGCTAACATTAATAAATAATTATATTATTACAGTTATGGGGTGTAGACATAGTAAGTGGTAATGCAGTGAACTGGTTGGAATGTGTGGCACGAGGTCACCCGGTCACATTGAAGCCAATGGGGAGGAATGAAGAAGAGCTTGTTTCTACAGTAACTGTTCATTTACCACAGGTAATTATTTTATTAACTTATAATGTTGGCAATAATGTTAAATTTTAATTATAAAAAAAAATTGTAGAATTTTTATTATGAAATTTTTAAACAAAATCTTGAAGGCCTTTCTGCAGTATTATTGTTATGATGTTATACATACTGTGCTATACACAATTGGATTGTGAAATGCCAGATTTTATCTAGTTTGTATTGATTAAACATAACTGATAAAACTTGCTGTTGGGAAAATTGTATAGGAATTAGTTTACATTTTTATGATTATTCTATTATAAACACATTTTAAATATTTCAGAAAAAAACTGTGGAGCACCTAGACATTGGCCAAAAGCTTGTTGAACTTGGATATGCAAAAGCATCACTTCCTGAGGACATTAAGAAAAATAGTATAGAGTCAAAATTAGCCCCAGCTATATTATCTGCTGAAGCATATGCTAAGAATTACAGGAATGGCATTTGGTCTGACAGTTTGCCACCATTACCCCTTTATGTTGTGTACTGGAGGAAAGGATCACAGGTCACTGTAGAAATAACCTTCCTTACAGCTAAGAAACTTCTTCAAGGTGTAGGTTTAACGGCTAAAGGTTTCTTATCAATGTTAAAGTATTTAGCACTGCGGCCATTTAGAGCATCACGTAAAGAAGTGCAAACAACATGAAAGCATTTATTTATATCTTGTTGTTACTTAAATTCTAGTTAGTTTAACTTTTTTTAATCTGGCAGAGTTAACTGTTAAGTATACAAATGATAATGTTAAATATTGTAGGTATATTTTATTTTCATATTGAATTTCATTCAGTTACAACAAAAAGGTTTGATAAAATTATGATATTACTAACAAAAAGATAAAAATATATTTTGTCAACTTACTTTCCCAGACTAAAAACTAATGTATCAAATATGTTACAAACTGATGTAATTATTTAGATACATGAAAGCTAGAATGTCACTAATTTGTTTTAAAATTGTCTTAAATCTTAATTTTGTATATAATGTTGGACAATAAAATATATAACGAATTTTAAACAGTTGTTTATTTAAATACTAAAACCATTTATGTAAAAAAGCACTTTAATCAAATTAAATATTATATATTACATTAAAATATATATCTTAATTAAAATAGCAAAATGAAAAGTACAGCTAAACAATCTATTGAATAAACCTTCCAACCATTATTTTGTAATGTTGTAACACCGTAATTTTTCGCCCTAATAAAATAAATCGTCATCACTTTACAAATTATTCAAAATGTACAAAGATAATTTACCAAAAAATACTGTCTCATCTCAACTAAACGTTGAAGTAGGTATCATAGTCGCGGATATAAAAATACAAAAAGCAAGTCTGATCCTCGGATGATTCGGAGCTGACGCCCCAGTTTAAAAAGATCGAAAAATATAGTCGAGGTGGGTGTTAAGTGTGTGTGTGTCGGAGTGACGTCAGAGTAGACTGCAGCGGGACAGCCATGATGTGGGCTTGCGCTGTTGCTCGTTGGCGCGCAGCTGATGACCGCCGCCGCTCCGCGCGCCCGCGGGGTTACTCGCCTCCTGAGTGCAACAATACAGTTTTTATTATACATGCTAAATGAATATGAATATTCTTATGAATTTAATATCCTAAGATTACAATTATTTAATTATTACTAGCCAATGTTTGGTTTAAACGGAAGATAATACAGCCCCTAATTTTAACTACATATAAGTACATTTATCAAAATACAAATAAAGAAATAGTTAAATGCAGATCTATCAAAAACAACATAATATGAAGTCAATTATTTCAGAGGTTAATGTTCTAAATTCAAATTAAATTTTCATAGATTTCGTATTTTGTTTAACAAGTCGTATTTGCCCTGTACCTACGTAGTTTGACGGAAAATGATAAAATTAGGCACGTAAATGAAAAAAAAGCTAGAAAACGTTTATTTATTATGCGTCCATGCGATGTTTACCCGCAAAAACCGCCAAGTGGTGGCATTGCTGAATTCTGGACTTGGTCAGGTTATTACGGCTGAAAGATTGCATCTTAGCGTCTCGTCTTTTCATAGAATCTGAAAACGCTATCAAGAGACTGCTTTATTCACGCGCCGTTAGAGATCTGGCAGAAAACAGGTAACTTCTGACTGAGTAGATCGATTTATAGTAACACCTTTCTTACAAAATCTACGCATTAATGTCTTTTCACCGCAGCAGCAGCTTCATGATGAACCTATGGTAGCTTTAAGTGACTCTATAATTAGAAAAAGATTGAAGGAACGTAAAATGTTACCATACAAGCCAGCAAATATGGAGAAATTATCTGCAGATCATCGAAAAGCGTGTCTTAACTTTTCACGTAATTACCTAAAATGGTCATACATCTAGTGGAACAAATTTCTCCTTTCTAATGAGTGTTAAATGATACTGTATGGTAAGGATGGAAGGACTAAGGTCTACAGAAGTGATGGAAAACGCTTTGCATCATGCAGGATTAAAAGAAAAGGCCATCCATGGTGGCGGTTCATGGACTGTTTGAGGAGAAATTAGTGGCAACGCCAAGACAGAGTTTGTCTTTGTGTTTGGGTCTCGTCTGCCCTTTTTTAACAGTCATAGGTACTTCGAACAGTATCTTCAACCTCTTGTGATGCCCTATGCACATTTATTTGATCCCGGTTTGACATTTATGTACGATGATGCTAGGGCAAACACCGCGAGCGTCGTAAGAGATTATGTTACTGAATTCGATATCTCTATTATTGATTGGCCAGCAAGAAGCCCAGACATGAATCCGATTAAACATCTATGGAATTAATAAAAAAGACGAATTAGTGTAAAAGATCATGCCTCAAAAACACTTAGCCAGCTTTAAAATGCAATCCAACAGGAATGGAATAGAGCGCCACTATTTTTATCGTGACTCTCATCCGATCAATGAAAAACCGTACAGAAGCAGTAATGAGAGGTCGAGAATGGTATCCGAGCTATTAAATAAACGTTTCCTAGCTTTTTTTTCATTTACGTGCCTAATTTTATCATTTTCCGTCAAACTACGTACAGGGTAAAAACAACTTGTTAAACAAAATACGAAATCTATGAAAATTTAATTTGAATTTAGAACATTAACATCATGAAAACCTCATTAAATTCCCTATTATACCCCTTCCACTATATTTAACAACATTTGACAGATTGACGTTAGTGACGTTCAGCAGTATCTCGAATGTAATCCCATTCGATTGTAAGCGATTTCGCGATTTTTCAAATTACTTTATTTTACACATTTGGATCCTTACATCAACTTACATTATCATTTTATTATTGTTTCTTTCTTCTATGTTAAGAGAATTAGCCTATAGCTTAAAATGATACAATTATAGTTAGCTTAGGTATTATTTAAAATACATAATTTATCGTGACACATTCGCGGGTTATAGGTAATCTAAAATATCATATTACATTATATAAACGTATTATGAAGAGTTCAGGTTTATTCATAGCATTTATTTCTACCGATTATTTGTAATTTGTTTCATAATGGTGGTAATCGTTATGAGTGTCCATCACTAAGTAACCATGGTAACTGAAAAAAACATGGGTACGTCTATGAAAGACAATATAAGTTGTTCGAAAAATAAGCGGAAGTATTACGAAACTTCATGGACGTGAACTGTCAAAAAGCTAAACTTACGCTGGAAGGGGTATAAATGATATAAAACACATATTCCTAAATATACACATTTTTCAGATAATCCTTACAAAACACAAACTTGCAACTGTTTCGATTTTTTTGATGAGAAGTGTATAAACAAAGTAAGAAATTTTGATGCTAGCTACACACATAAAGTAAACAGTATAAATGATACACCGCTAAAGTAATGATCGTCGGTCAAACAAATCGAATAGGTACACGTTAGTCATACAAACCAGCTCGGGTAGTAAGTTATCTAGAAAATATTACGATAAGAAAGTTGTACCTACCATTAAGATATGGGGGACACGAGAGTAAATGGAATTATTGTTCTATCGGTCTATGTATTACGACATGTTATATCTGCCAAGGTTTTATATCTTTACTTACTGTCTTAAATATTTTTTCAAAATATAACTTCCTTGAGGAAATACTTAAAATATACTTTTTGATAAATATTATTGTACTACTTTGAATAAATGAATGAAACTGATAGGTAAGCCCATAATTATAGGCCGACCGTTTATCTCAGTCCCCGCCTGCGGTATGAAAGGGACGAGGGGGCGGGGTAGCGGTGTCCGTTATGGTAGCGTACACAAGAGCTATATCGAGTTGGTTACTATGCCAAATAAAATAAGGTTTTACAAAAAAAAAAACGACTTCAAAGACAAAAATTTCACTAAAAATTAAAAAATAATTAGTTGTATTTTGGTTTTGCAACATTAAATCAGACATTTTTTTTACTTAATTATAATCTAAAGAATAGGTTCTTTTAATTATTGTAAAAAGTATTGTTAAGGATATTTCTTGAAGAGTCTACAAATATATTTATTTGTAGATTCTTTAAAATATAATCAAATTATTACAAATAATGTAATATTATTGTTATTTTTGGAGTCGGTGTCAGCCACGATAATTATATTCTATTTTATATTCCTGACTTAAAATATAAAGAAATATGGCGTCGTGTTATACACAGACTAAAGATTATGATGAGAAAGTACTACGAATCAAAGACAATTACTTAAAATTAAAAACCATTTAAAGAGATCAGAATGTGTTATACAGAACTTTATTGCCTTTTCTAACGACTTTGTAGACAACATTTTGCATTATTGATCCTATTTGCGAATTACGATTGTTTTCAATTGACGGTGCTGGTTAAACCTATATAAACGCCCAAAGTTATGGAAAGCTTTAATCGTTACTAAATAGGTATATTAAAACGTTTGAACGTGACACAGGTATTTTAAAATATATTTATTTAAATATGATAAAAATAGTTATTTAATATTTGTTTTAAAAATTAATTTTAAACCAATCCATAAACAATCAACAACTTTATGTCATAATGTCGAAGTCATATAATAATATAATCTGTAATTCGTGGCCGCCATTCCATTTGCTTAGGTATAATCGTATTTCGTTGGCTGACACCGACTCCAAAAATAACAATAATATTACATATTTATTATTTCATTATTACATAAAAATTAAAAACCATTTCTTTTGAAATAAAATAATTTTAAAAATGATTGCCTTTTTTATTTTGTGTCTTATTTACAATTTTATTGCATAACACCTTCCTAGTTCAAAATAGTGATTGCTTCAAAACCCTCTAAAACGGTATCGGTTACTTTCAAATTTCACTAAAACCTAAAGTTAACTTCTAAGTCCCCTAAAACGAATCTATTTTTGCAAATATCCTCGTTTTTATAATTGTTTTTATTAAAGAAAGATGTTTGTTGGAATTGCTAGATTACAATATAATGTTAAAAATCGTACAGAATTAAGGTTAGTAAGTTTAAGACGTTTTTCATGAATTGTCGACATTTAAGAAAAAGCACTTTAGGGGGTTTTGAAATTATATGACTCATATATACATTAAAACAGGTATGATTTAAACATATTAATTTGTAAGAATCAATCTTAGAAAATATTTACAGATAATAAGAACAATAATAAGAGCTTTTTTTATTTTTACACACTACCATAACGGACACCTAGTCAGTATGTCAGTATGACACTAGTGCAGTAAGCTAGTCCGTCTTCTATACAATTTACAAATTTCAAAGATGGTGGCGTCATCTTGGCATTTAAACTCGTACTTTCTTAGAGAAAATATGCAATCTAAATTATTACACAATTTAAAGCCTGACCAGAAAAATAAAAAAACCTCTCCAGGTATTTCGATTGGTTTAGGGTATAATTTCAATATTTCCTTCTTTTTATTTCATAAAATAAGCTAGCTAAAAATTAGAGCTGTGTTGTGATGTGATGTAGTTCGGGCCACAGTATCTAGATGGCGCCGTTTTGCCAAAAAATCAAGAGACAGCTCTCTCCTTTGTCCTCGCCCCCCGCGCACCCCTATTACCGCAGGCGGGGTCTGAGTTAAACGGTCGGCCTATAATCAATTCCAGCGGGACGTAGAATTGAATCTACTTAGTCTTTCGCTCCAAACAAGGCAGTCGTTGTTTGTTTCATACTGATTTCCACCTCTAAAGGGTAATGCGCGTTAGTATATAATGTATTCAAACTTTTATGGTTAAAAGGTCGGTTTTCATTTTTAGCTTTGTAAAATTGAACACTATAAATTGGGTGCGCTACCAGGGACTAGAGTTTTTCGTCTGTCTTTTCCAGATTAAGCAGTTTCCAAGGCTTGGGCTAAAGCTGGCTTAAAAAGTTAGCAGTTTCCACAATTTGATCTTTTGTCTTTGTTTGAATAGATAGACCATAAACATACGCCATGATTGATATAAGACTAAGCCTTAGCCTGATTTGAAAATCAAACCAATAATATGTAGAAGCTGCATTGACGTAAATAGTAACGATATTTAAAACATGTAAGTACTCTGTTATCAAAACGCAACGTAAGCCTTAAAATGTGTTTAAATAAAGCGTTATATGTAAATACATGCAATATAAATTCAACTCAATATAAATACGCCATAATATCCTAAATTAGTAAAAAAATAATTAAATATTTATTGCTATTATCTATAGAAGCAGACAAAGCCACGACAACTAGACACACTTATTTTTACCTTCTGTTTTCGCATAGAATGTCATGAAACAAAAAAAATATAATCTTATTAGTAAGTAATAAAATAATATCGTAACAAAACTACGTCACATCAAAACACAAAAATAATATTGTTTGTATTTTACACATTTTTGTTTGTTTTCACTCCCCTCCCTACGGTTTCGTGCTTTTTTACGACCCCTATGGTTAAGTTAGTGCACTCAACTGCTACGTAAAGATCTCTTGTGCGAATGCCGTCGAATTCAATTTTAGTGTGTTCTGCATTGGTCTGGCTGTTTTCTATTATTTGGATTTTAAATATTGAATGCATAAAGGTATATCAGGGTTGAAGTGCATTCATACGGGGATCCCAAAAAAGCTAGATAAAAACATGACACGTATTCATTTGTCTTCAAGAGACATGGTTTGAACTTAACTTTAGATGACCAGATGGATATTGCGATATTATGTTTGTTACTAGATGGTGGTGGACTAGATGGCGTTGTACGAGTGTTGCAGGAAGATGAATCATTGTATTAGAATAACATTATTAAAATGACGTATATTTATATCAGTACCAGTGTAGGAATATATAAATAAATGACGTTGATATTATGTAAGAGAGATCGCATAGGTTCGGCTTATGAAAAAGACCTTGATATTCAATTGTTACGTAGCAATGTAAACATGAATAATTAGCGAAAAGCTCATAAAATGTACTCGATCAAAAAGATATAGTACACAAATTATTTACGGTCGTAGATAGATATTTATAATTTACTTTTTAAATAGAGAATGACCTTTGAGGTGAATAACAACAGGCTCAATGTGAAACTCTATTGTGTGCTGGAGTACTAAAGCCCGATTTACACATCGACAAATACAGTAACGAGTTAAGTAGTAAGTTGTTGATTTGAATAGATATCCATCCTATTTTTTTGGCGAGTTAGTACGAAGTAGACCCCTCTCTCGCGTTTCGCCAACTTAATGTGTACTACTGTAGTTGTCGATTTGTAAATCGGGCTTAAGTCTTGACTCTGAACTGTAATAAGGCCGTATGGCTGGCGCAATAGGGGCTGACGCGGTTAACCGATGATTGATTATGGTGGTGGGAGGATAAGAGAGGTACAAGATCGCAAGCAGTGGAAACGTTTGGAGAATGCCTACGTCTAGTAATAATTGATCTCTAGGCTGATGACGAAGATGATTAAAAAAAGTATTAATTACGCGACTGCAGTAAATATTCCTGACCGATAACAAAATTCCAAGCGTAATAATACGTCTTATTTATGAAAGTGACAAACACTATGAATATTTTCCTCATGTCTGATATTATAAGTACCTACTAAGATGACGGCTATTCAAATATTCGAAACTAAATTAACTCGCTAGCTATTTATTTATTGGCGCACACTCAAGTTTCGATGCTATAAGTCAATAAAAACAATGATTTCTTTTGTAAATGAATGAATTGTGATTGTAAATGCATCTATAACTTGAGTAGCAACTTTTTTTCGCTCCTAAAGCTTATTTGCGTTACTCTGTAAATGAGGACTATAATACGTTTGTATTGGGTGCCTGTCAGTGGCATCCAAGCCAAATTAAACAAATGTATCGATTTTAAGTTGTGTTTTAAGTAGACTTCTGTACATACATAGCAACTAAATGTAACCATAATATTCCTTAGAAATCTACACAACACTATCTAGTCACTAACTAAGCACGGCTCGTAAGCACTGCTTCACTGGTAAGAGAACTGAGCATATTATTTAAGTACCTACTACGCGCCCCCACCAGTATTTTTATATTGATTACCTTAATCATTTAGGTAAAGTTAAAAAAATAGATTAAGGTGCTAAGGTTCTAGTGCACACATGTGGAATGGCAGAAATATCTGCAGAGTACGTCACTTGGCACTTGTTTCCATTTCCTCATGATCTATTTGGAGAAGGTCTATGTCCTGCAGTGGAAGTCCATTGACTTATGGAAACTTCAAGAGAATAGCATGAGCAACCTAAATCAACAATAATAACACTGTGGAACAATTTTGATTGTCAATATTGACCATGTTAAATCAACTAATGAAAATGTGGCCTAAATTTCAATAGAACAATAATGGTGTGATGATGTGTTTGTCTTGTTATGCTATGTAATTGTTTTGCCTGACATAATGTGTTTGGATAATAAAAGATATGGTGTTTTTAATATTTATAAGATACATTATTTCCTTTTGTAGAATTTAAGATAATAATGTACTTTTTTAAGGAATTCATATTCCAATTGTAAAAGTTATTATGGTCTTTAATTGGTTTATATATGGCTCACTTTATCAGTCCACAGTTGATTATAATTTGTTGGCAACAGGACCTTTAAGTACGACATTTAATCTAAATTAAACTATAATAATGTATAGTAGTTTTAGCATACATTGCAACTCAAACAAAATAAATTACTGAATTAAAGGTTTATTTATTAACTTTAAATTGTAAACAAATTATGGTACTTAACTACTATTTTTTTTTTATAAAATTTACTTTACTAAAAAAAATATACAAATAGAAGAATACAGTGACATACCTGTTTCTTCTCCATCTTGGCCTTGATATCCCTTGCTAGAGTATAAAATGCTGATTCCACATTTAAAGAGTCTTTTGCTGATGTTTCTATAAATTTAATCTGATATTCTACAGCTAACTGTTCACCTCTTTCTTTTGACACCTAAAAATATATATAAAATAAAGTATGATATAATTTGTAAATGAAAAGGAATGGTAAAAATACACAATTAAACATCACAGAGAATAGTCTGCCACAGCTAAGCTTTAAGGTGTGTAAGAGGCCAAATCGACTCTCCCAAAAAATTCAATAATATTGACTTGAATAGTCTTGATACAAATCTTGCTGATTCCCGTCTAATTGGCAGTCTATGACTAATTATGCAGGAAAACTTGATTACCATACAAGTACAATAGTCAGGATTTTATAGTGAGTCACTTTTGTGGGAAATAAACTGTATAGTCGATTTTTAATCACTGTACTGGTCATACTTGCATTTCCTCATACTATCTCACAGCAAACATAAATAGAATTTTTGATAACATTTTGTGGAAATCTCTATTTTTATTACATATTGTGTTTTAATAACATGTGACTTTACAGGGTTTTTTACAAATTTATTGAAAATTGACCTGGTAGGCTTTCCTATAGGTTGACAGTACAGTAACAGATGTGAATGTATCAGAGAGGGAACCTGTTACACACTAATGTTATAGTGCTTTTGTAACTTTATCTTTTACTAGCTGACCCGTGCCTACTTCGTTAGGCGGCGAAAAAAATGCGTCACTTTTTTAAACATATTTCATTACTGCTCCACTCCTATTAGTCATAGCGTGATACTATATAGCCTATGACACTCCCTGATAAATGGACTATTCAACACAGAAATAATTTTTATAATCAGTTCAGTAGATCCAGAGATTACCCCCTACAATGTCACAAACACACAAACTACCTCTTTATAATATTAGTATAGATTATTGTTATTACCTGTCTTTTAGCTTCTAAATCACACTTGTTTCCAAGAATCATCTTTTCAACATCGGCACTGGCATTTTCTTCTATATTTCTTATCCAATTTTTTATATTTTCAAAGCTCTTTTCATTTGTAACATCATAAACAAGCATAATACCCATTGAACCCCGGTAATAAGCTGTGGTTATTGTACGGAATCTTTCTTGACCTGCTGTGTCCCTGAAATAAGAACATGTATGTTATGCCGTATTTTCAATTACTTTGAATATTAGGGTAATGAATAAAGTTTCTCAAAAAAACTCTACCTTTGTAGGGGTAATAATTTTATGTATGAAACAGTTATTTTTAGTACCATAATAAAAAAAAAAACTACCAGACTTCTACAAGAAACAGTAATGAAAGAAAGCAAAATAAAATATTAATAGAGAATTATTTAAAGAACAAAACAACACTAAACTATGTAAAAATTCTCTTCTATATTATGGGCTTATTTATAATTTAACTGTGACAAAGTACAGTTGATGAAAATTATTATTTAGTTCTGTTGTCTTGTAAAGTAACTGCTCAGTTAATTGTGTTTGCAATCTCAATGAAAGGAAAGGCTTATTCCATTGTTCATTACTCAGTTACGCTTACAGAACTAGAGGCTAGCTTGAATAGGGCACCTTCATTCATGGACCCACTTTATGCTAATGACATAAACAAAGAAAAAATTAAATACCAACATACCATATTTGTAATTTCACTTTTTTACCGTCGAGATCTATCGTTCGTATTTTAAAGTCAATGCCTGAAACAACCAGTAGTCTGTTATTCGGGAATCAACTAATTAATTAGTGTGTATGATGTCATGAACTCTCGATTCATTTAATTTGATAAGGGCTTTATTTATCAAAGCGCCGCGCCCCGTCCGCCATGAATATTTACAACGATAAAAAATAACCACAATGATTAAGAGGACAAAAAATCCTGTTCATGACAATATACGTACAAAAAATTATCTGACAATAACCTTTGATTTACAGACTTGAATCAAAGTACTCACCAATAGTTGATATAAATGAAATATTGAAAGCATCCTCTGAAAATCTAAATAGTATAGACGTTTTTCCCACTCCAGAATCACCTATCAGAAGTAATTTAAATAAACAATCGTAAGTTTTTGCCATTTTTTACAACAATCTGATTACGATACACATAGATCTGCCATTCATTTGGCATTTTTGAGTAATCGCATAGTGATGTAAAAGTCACTTTTATTAAACTATCTCGATATAATTAAAATGAAATGAATCAATTAATATTAAGTGTTTTCAGAGATTGTACCAATGTTTTATTATATTATAAAGCAAACGCAGTAGCTTAAATTATAGACAATTTTCTGTGTAAAATGATTCTCGTTCACCATAGGGATTATTAAAAACTACTCAGATCTATACATTGTATGAAATGAATCATAGCTGTAGTATCCTGCATTTTGTCACTAGGAAAGAAAAACTAGCAAGTTCCAAAGTAAATTTTCTTATATTATTTATTTTCTTAGGTATCAAGTATTTTTCATAATTATTAATAATGATAAGTTTTTGTCTGGACATTTCGTTTGAAAGTTATTGATTTGTATGTGCACATCACTAGTTGTCTGTTTCTTTTTACGTAACCTCGCGCAAGTCACGCATGAGTCATATTGTTTGAAGTTCGTTTTACGCAAAAACTTTTCAAAATTGAGGTGCTACTGATGACTCTAATGACATTTGGTTTGTTGTGTGACGCTCAAAGAGTAGTATAAACATACGGAAAAAGAGAGCCCTCTCGTGGAAAATTTATGCATGATCGTAAAAGTGCCATCTGTATTTCTTAACTAAAACTAATTTGCTATATGTATACATATACGTAGGTAGGTAGCTATAGGTTTATGATGAGCTATTTACGATCGCCAGAACAAGCTATACATTGCCGGTATAAGATGAAATACACTAAGGGCTTTCTGTGTATCATTCATCTTATACTGGAAACGTATAGCTCGATCTGATATAGTGTTTCAATAGGCACATAATAATGCTTTTAAAACTTTCGATGCATAAGTTAATTTTAAATAATTCTATGGACTTATTTAAAATTAATTTATATACAATATTTTAACGTTTTAAAATTAACACAGGTTTTATTCAAAGCTGATATCGATAATGAATAGTGTCAGTGTTACGTAGGGATCAAATAAAAAAACTTCTGTTCTATTTTATTTTTTATTTTTATAATTTTTATGTTTATTATAATATTGCTGGGCAGCATTCTTTACTTCGTCCTCACCATCATATTTTATTTTGCCGGTTAAAATCCGATTGATTGACCTGCACCAACTATAAACTAACACATTTAATGATGTATCAACAAAATGTTTCTTTAGTACCTCTTTATGAACGGGACATTTAAAATCAGCATTAACTAATACATCTAAAAACATTACAATGTTTTTCTTTAGGTATTTTTTTGATACATTTTTCTTTAAAAAAGATGTGATAATTTGTTTTACTTCATTAAAATATGATGCAATTTCTTTGGAAGGATAGCACAGCCATTTTTTATTTTGATACTCTTTGGCTTTAATAAATGAATTTACATTATTACCTTCTTTATTGTCTAACAAATATAGCCTGCATTGTTGACAACTTTTCACTATTTCTTTTAAGCATTTTTTTACGACCCAGCCGCAAACGTAGTTGCCTTGACCAGCATCATTTTCTACAGGCTGGTCAGTAATTATTTCATAATTAAAATGAATTGTTTCATTCCCTTCGGGAACATCAGGAGTAGCTTCTGTGAGGAAGAACTCGTAGCTTTGCAGGCATTCATTTTGGTCCTCCTCACAGTTTGCTCTTATGGAGTGTGGTGAGGTTAAATTATTTAGCATTAGGGCTTTGAATGCTCCTTCAAAGCCCACTGTGTTTGGAGCAATATTGCGTACACCGTAACTCCTGATGCTCCCAAAAAAGTTTTCGACCGGGTCTTGGTTAAAATTTCTTGTCAACATAGCATCTAAACCATATTTGTTAGACAATAACTTCCATAAAGACTGCATGCCTTCAATAGTTTTGATTAAATTTGTTACAGAAGGTGCAACTGTTTCAGTCAATCGGATTGTATTGCCAACTTTTACCTTTTTAATATATTTGGTTGATTTTAAAATCTGAATAGATTTCTGCCATAATTGATGGTGAGGAGAGTTATGCTTAACAGGCCCCTTATAAAATTTACCATTTGGTACATTATAACAACTGACATTTAGAGAGTCAAATAGATTGTCAATTAACAGAGTAAAATCAACTAAATCCCGGCAGTCAGGAGGCAAGTCACCACGAGCTGTGAGGTGTTCAGTCACAACTGCAACACTGTGACTAAACAATTGAGTAGCCGTTTTCACTCTCATTTTATTTATTTTGTCTACATTGACATGTGCCTCTGTCAGCTTGTCTAAAAGTCGCAACTCACCATAAGATTTATCAGCCTCATATACCATGTTATAGTATTCCCATTTTATTATTTTGGTTTTATTATTAATAGTATAGGTTATATCTTTAGTTATTAAATTATTTCTGAGACCTTTTATTAAGTGTGGAGTATCAAATAAGGGAATTATGTTGTGTTTATTTACACGGAACACGTCATTACGCCATTCTTTATTACAGCGTATGTACAACGCTTTAGTATCTTGAATTAACTCATTTATTGCTCCAACATTAACTGGGCTTTGGTCACATACAGTGCTGACGATGACCAGTCCTGCCTCAGTTGCATGTTGGATAACATCTTTAATTATATTTTTTAAATCTACTTTGGTAAGGTTGCTTGTAAAGTAGTATGCTAAAGGCTGTTTGAAATTACTTTTGATACCCTTAACCATGAATACTAATGCATGGTCTGCAAATTTATTTGGTGAGTTGCATGCAAAACCTTCCAATGCATCTTTATGTGCATTGTATGTTATTTGAGGACTAATAGACATTTCGTCGAAGATCAGAGTGCACAGTCGATCACAAACTTCTTTATTTTCTAAAGTGAGTTTTATTTTTTTAAATATTAAATCATTGATACCTGGCGTTAGTTTTATTTGACCTAAAAGTCGTCTCATGCTCTTCTCTGATGGGAGCGTAAAATATTTACAGAGAAGCCTATAGCATTTTGGGCTTTTCTTAAAAAGTGACGAAGCTAAAATGCTTTCCTGCATCGTAAATCGCCTTCCCTTTGGTTTTTTCGTAGCTTGCAGCTGCATATGAAGAAATAGTTGCGCCGGTTTTTTCATATTCTTGATGACACGTTGAAAGGCCATGTCATTTGTCATTTTCGTTGCATTTGCCAATCTTTCTTTAAAAGTTTGACCTCTCCTACGTAAACGATGTATTTCGTTTCGCAGGTATTTTATACTGTTCTGCAGAGATTTGCTTCTTTTCAGTCTTGTATCTGTAAAAGGAAGACCGGAATATAATAAATTTAAATTAATACTAGGTTTTTGCACACTGTTTCGCTAACTGCTAGAGCATGTTATTCCAGAGTGTCAGCCTAACACTTAATTTCATCAAATTCTGTCTAGCTGGATAACCGTGTAGGAGTAACAAAGAGAGGTGGCGCAGAGCGTTGGCGATGTGGGCGGTCGTCCACGGCCTCGCAGCCAAAAACTGACTGAAACTGATGGTTCAGTCAGTTTTTGGCTGCGTTTCCGTTCGTTTTCCTTTAAATGATGCGTATGACATTGCTCTCATGCATGACAACCGCCATTGTAAAATCGGTTCTACATCACTATGGTTGTCATATTATACAGGGTGGCTCATTCAAATCGGTCAGTATGGGAAAGTCTTAAACTATAAGTTATACGAAGATTTGTTCTTAGGAACCATGTCACCGATTTTGATAAAAAGAAAAACTGTATTCATACATTTGAAAAAGATACCGTAACCAGCTGGGGAATCGAACCCGGTTGTTTTGCAAAAATAAACTTATACTTTTTCTATTTAAGTAGAAAAAGAATAAGTTTATTTTTTGCAAAACCACCAGGTTCGATTCCCCAGCTGGGTACATTGTCTTTTTCAAATGTATGGATGCAGTTTTTCTTTTTATCAAAATCGGTGACAATATGGTTCCTAAGAACAAATCATTGTAGGTATGACTTATAGTTTAAGACTTTCCCATACTGACCGATTTGAATGAGCCACCCTGTATAATAAATACAGCTTTACACCTATACTTCTCAACAGGATAGATTGAGATGTAACTATACAATATTATACTAATACATAAGTTACGTCAATGATGTTTTAGTCTTACATTAGGAGACATATAACATTAAATTAATGATAATAAAGATATTGTAGTTAGCTATAGTCCTAAGGTTTTTGTAATAATAGACTGTCAAAAAAGTTACCTGAAGAAGACATAGATCCAGTGGGAACGACGGATTCATATTTCTCAGTAGTCTGGAGTACAGGAGCAGGCAAGACAACACTGCAACCTAAAAATATACAACATGATTTAATATTTAACAACCACTGTGGCACACCGGTTAAGTGTTTGCGGAGGTTGTAGCTTAGATTCTCGCCAAATGCACTTTGTTTCCATAAACATGAAGAATTGTATTAGTCTGGGTATTTCTATGCATAATATATGTTTGATTTAAAAAAATAAAATACTAATAGACTGTGCCAAAAAAGTTACCTGAAGAAGACATAGATCCAGTGGGAACGACGGATTCATATTTCTCAGTAGTCTGGAGTACAGGAGCAGGCAAGACAACACTGCAACCTAAAAATATACAACATGATTTAATATTTAACAACCACTGTGGCACACCGGTTAAGTGTTTGCGGAGGTTGTAGCTTAGATTCCCGCCAAATGCACTTTGTTTCCATAAACATGAAGAATTGTATTAGTCTGGGTATTTCTATGCATAATATGTTTGATTTAAAAAAATAAAATACTAATAGACTGTGCCAAAAAAGTTACCTGAAGAAGACATAGATCCAGTGGGAACGACGGATTCATATTTCTCAGTAGTCTGGAGTACAGGAGCAGGCAAGACAACACTGCAACCTAAAAATATACAACATGATTTAATATTTAACAACCACTGTGGCACACCGGTTAAGTGTTTGCGGAGGTTGTAGCTTAGATTCCCGCCAAATGCACTTTGTTATCATAAACATGAAGAATTGTATTGGTCAGGTTATTTCTGTGTATAATACGTTTGAATTTACAAAAAATATATAATAAAGGTTAGTTTGTTACAAAAAATACCAAATATTACCTGAATTAGATACATCCGGAGCCGGAACATTCTCTTCAAGGGCTTGAATTGCAGCAGGTAAGCCAATACTGTTGTCTAAAACAAAAATCGATCATTATTGAATTATCAATTATATAATGTTGCAATAGTTTGGCTATTCCATTTAGATTTTAGAATAAGTATTTAAAAAGTCATTTTAAAATAAATGTAATATTATTTTAAATCCACTAAGAAAACTGTTATAGCAAACTTTAAAGATTAGGCTATGCTAATAGTATCATAAAAAATACATTATGTTCAAGTAATTCAACTTATTAATTAATTTTGCAAAGAACTGTCAGGGTTTTTATTTCAAACTAGCTGACCCATGCCCACTTCGTTGGACGGCGAAATTTGCTCTGCTGCTAAAGCCTATAAAACCCGAATCTCCGCTCATCTCAACACACTAGTAGCTGAATTGAGGAACAACAGCTACATACAACGGCTCAAACGCAAAAATATCAGAAACCTGGACAATGTGCCAAAGTGAATTTAAATGTAGTGGCGATCTTCACTGGAAGAAGCATACTACAAACGCCAATACAAGCAACCCATTCGCTAATAGTTTGTGACTGATTGCGGATTCAACAGAGAAAAAAAAAACTTTTCACTTGCCTGGTAAATTTAAAGTTGGTACTGCCAGTGCATTGAGACGTTTATTACGATTTCTGTATACATCATCGAAATGAATATCACAAACTCTCTTTTTCTTATAAAATTCGTAATCTGCGGATGATTCCAATTTTCCACCAAGCAGATTTACCCAAAAAAGAAAACGCTCAGGAAATTTGTCAGGATTGGGCAAAACATGCAACACAACACCTGAAAACAAATAAAAATTAAACTAATATTAGTAAAAGCATATTTATGATTGGGAAATTATTAATTGCACATCAAATACATAATCTCACATCAATTTATTTCTAACAGTTTTATTATTTTTTTACATCAAATAAATTACTTAACAACAAATAAACTAAACCTTTAGCAATACTAGTAGTGCAGATAATTAAAAAATATTAATTATATTAATTTGACTTTATCACTTTTGACAAAAAAATGCATCATAATTTAAATTCTAAAAATTTGATAAAAATATTAAAGAAATAATCTTTAACCTTGAATAATCATACTGAACTTTAATCTATACTAATATTATAAAGAGGTAAATTTTGTGTGTTTGTGACATTGTAGGGGGTAATCAACCAAACCAATTTTAAAAATTATTTCTGTGTTGAGTAGTCCATTTATCAGGGGTGTCATAGGCTATATATCATGCCAGAAATGATATGGATGGACATAGAAGGGAAAAGAAAGAAATTCATTAGAATAAAATGTTTTAACCTAAATATGCTCTAGTAACAGTCAATAATGTTGACTTTACTATTTGTTTGACTAACTAATAGCTAATATACAATAAAACTGATATGTCAAAGCAAAATCATGCTTTAGCTGATTTTTCATTGAACGATATTGAACCTAATAGTTTTGTGACATGAAACTAACATTAACTCTAAAGGTGGTAAAGCCATTTAATTGACGACTATACATAAATACTACATCATTTTTTTTCTCAAATATGAAACAAAAAATACTAATTGCACAGCAAATTATCTCGTTCTCACAGCTAAATAAATAAAATAAATTATATGAGTAGTAGTTTATATAATAAGTACCTTAGATATTGTTCATCATATTTGTATTAATTTCTAATATTTTTAATATATTTTATAAATTCATAAAGTTGTTTAATTCTAATATCTGTTTTTATACAGTTCTTAATAATATGTTTTTATCCATATAAAAGCGACACAACTGAAAATCAAGTTGCTATCAGAAACAAGGTGCTCTTGCTTTTGGTTATAGGTTTAAAAAGACCAGGATTCCAACTTTTGTTGGTAAGGGTAGGTTAGAACTGTGACCCTAATGCCATATTCAAATTATTTTAGATAAACTGCTGTATGTTTTTATGAAAATACAAGCTGTTTTTTTCTTTTTAACTAGTTAATTGGTTTAATGTGCGTAAGTAATTATTAGCTATGCGTTTATAAAAAAGCTTTACTAAGATACATAGCGGTACACCAACCATGTCAATAATTTGATGTTTTTATAGTAAAATTTTGAGTTGAGAATTTTGCTACTCAATGAGTATTTTTGATGTGAATGCAGATTATTTTTCCATACAAATTGTGGTTGGGAGTTTGTAATATTTTTGATGTGCGTCTAAATACCACGCTTAGTAATTTTCGATCTTTTATAATAAAATATCTTTACATTTTAAATTTCTATACCTATTATTCTATTTACCAGTATTTGGGCGCAATTATGTTCCTTTTTACGTAAAGATACCTAAAAAACGAATTATTGTAAATAACGTGGGCAATTCAAAGCTAAGGTATTTGATTGTGTATTTGAGGTGATTTTTCAAAAAAACAAAACACCCGGTATCGGAGTTGTATTATTTAGTCTGTTTCAAATAATGGTTATTATGTATTTTTAAAAAAAATATTACCTTTATCGGTGTTTTTACACCCAAATGCGCAGCGGTGTGGCATCGTGATGAATTTGAAGAAAAATGAAAATACACAACAAATAAAAATAACGTCCTTTTTCGCAAATAACTTCACTTGGCACTAAAGAAGAAGTAATGGTCTTTAAGTAGTAGTCTCAGTATCAGGGAGGAGGAGAAGTCTCAACTCAACGCCTAATAATCAAGGAGAAAACACTAAAGATCAAGATTTACACACAAATATGATTAACTCAACGCACGCGCCGACGGCCATATTGTGTGTGCATGAACATGACCATTGAGCTGTGACCAGGCTTTCCATAGATAACGAAATGTATATAAATATTTAATAATAATGTAAACAATTGTTTATATTATATATATATATGCTTATAAGATACTGTACTTCAGGTTTCAAATGTTTTATTTGTCTTTTTTCACATAACTTAATTATTACCTAATTTATTATTCTAGCAGTGACATCTATGGGAAGTTTGTGATAGTTTATTGAAAAAGTTTATAGTTCAATAATACAGATGCTGCTACGTTCTTCTAAAAAAGCGCAATATTCTAAGTGTCCAGCCCCTGGTGACGCTTGTCGGCCTGAACTCTTGGCGCTGTGTGAAATTTCTTTGAAAATATATTTATTTAAGTCTGTTGTATTAAAATAGATGATCTCGCTATTGTTTAATCTTTAAATAAAGATGTTTTATCATGTAAGTCATATGTAACACCTGTTGTTAACTCTTAAGAGGGTAATTTTCGTTTAACCTGTAGTTAACACCAACTTGTTTGTAAACAAATGTTTCAGATATCATTAGAGCATGAAATTCTTCTACATCCTCGATATTTTGGTCCTCAATTACTTGACATTGTTAAACAGAAGTTATACACAGAAGTGGAAGGAACTTGTACAGGAAAGTAAGTATTATTTTATTAAATTTTTATTTAGGTTAGGTTGCTTTTGATAAGTAAGTAGTTTAAAATTTTAAGTTAAATCTAAGAAAATTATTATGCAGTTCGGTATAATTGGGAATGAGGTAGCAGACTCTCAAGCAAAGGGTGTTGTTGTGGATGGGAGACTGCCCTCATACACTTATATGTTTAGACAACTTTTGCTTAGGAAAAGAGCTATTACTTTTTAGAGGGAGTATTTTGATAAAAGATCAAATGAAATACTGGATGAATCTTTCCACTTAACAGTTTGTGTTAACGCAACACACACAAAAACTACTCTTGGTTGCCTTATCCTTGATCCAACAATTATTCTGCCAATAGAAAACATGCTATAGGATGTACATTATTCCAAGAAATTCTTTATTGGAGTTTGTCTGATTGTCTGCAGAGGAACTACTGTTAATTTTATAATTGTTAACTATAGAAATACATTTTTCTAGTTCTTCTCTCATTGTGTATTTACAGATATGGTTTTGTAATAGCAGTCACAGCAATAGACAGTATAGGCGCAGGATTAATTCAACCTGGGCAAGGTTTTGTTGTCTACCCAGTCAAGTACAAGGCTATAGTTTTTAGGCCTTTCAAAGGAGAAGTTTTGGATGCCATTGTTACTCAAGTCAATAAGGTAACTTTTTGAACTGTCTGATTATGTCTATCTTCTGTACTATGTCTTGTTACTTCTCCTTTCATAATTGTTTAAACTATTGGAGAGGTTTCACACTATGTCTGATCGAAATTAGATCCCACTTTAAAATATGGATCTAAAAATCTGGGATAGAATTGGGATATAGCTTTTTGTAAGGTACTGGGCACAGCCGATCAAGTGACAAATCATAGTCGAAAGCTAGAAGAGAATTAATATAATACCTTAACTGCCATACATTTATATTAGGGCTTGAGCTGGCTTAGGCCTAGTTTACGGAGACGCAGGGCGTCGGGCGTTGCGTTGAGTGGGGCGGCCCGCACTGAATTCAAATATATGGGGTTGTATAAGTGCGTTTACGGAGAAGCGATTTTTGACACATTTGTGTGAAATAGAGCGTTTTTTGCGCGAATGGCATGGCACCGTCGCGGCCCACGCGGTGTCTATCGCGGCGGTGCACGCGGCAGCGCACGCAGCGTCAATTCTCGATGAAGCTATGCCCGAGGCCAACATAAAACTAGTTGATTTGATCGAGGCGAGCGTGCGCCGCCGCGGTGCCCGCCGCGTGCTTCGCTATACACTTGACGTATCGCCGCGGGCGCCGCAGCGGGCAACGCCACGCTTCTCTATAAACAACGTCATATATTGCTATAAGTTGCTCAACGCCACGCCACACGCAACGCCCGACGCCCCGTGTCTCCGTAAATGAGGCCTTAAGCTGATGCAAAGAGCGAAACATAAAATTTATTAAATCAATTTTATATTTCAGGTTGGAATGTTTGCACAAATTGGTCCACTCAGTTGTTTTATTTCACATCATGTAAGTTTTTTTCTTTACTTCTTCTTACTCTTTTTTATCTCTTGTTAACTTAATATCAAAGACAACTAAGCACATTTACCGAATTTAGTGTTTTGATATCAATATAAAAAAAAGTAGAATAATGCTAAATCATCATCCACTGCTCGAAATACAACCTTACAAAGCATTTACAATTTTACTATAGTTATCAAGGGTTTTTTTTTAAATTAAAATAGGTATCGAGCTCTTTGTTGTGGTGATTTTTGCAAACATCAAAATTGACAGACAAATTGAAGATGCCAAGCATGGGAAACCCGCAGACTTGCCGCTCAAACGACCGCTTTGCTTACAGGCGCTTTCTTCTAGGCAAGACTTGGTATATCAGGTTAGGTGCTTGGCAATCTTCTTTTTTAATTATAATTATTATCATTAATTGTTTTAGTCCATCCCAGCGGATATGGAGTTCTGTCCGAATGTGAATCCTCCATGTTACAAGAGTAAACAGGAAGACAATGTCATACAGGAAGAAGATGTCATCCGGTTAAAGATTGTCGGTACGAGGGTCGACGCTACTGGCATTGTAAGTTGTTGAATAATTTAAAAAACATTAACCCCCTTACTCATAAACGCCTCTTAAATTTTAGCCAATTGATTAATTAGCTTAAACTCTTACGTTGTTTGGTATAAGGTTGGTTTTCCTAATAAAAATCTCGCTAAACAGTGATTAAATTTAAGAGGCGTTTATGAGTAAAGGGGTAATGCCCGAATACTCAAACGCTAGTTCAATATTTATCGGTTTCTTAGCTACAAAGTAGCTCTTATCCTATACACAAACCACAATTTTAAGCAACGATTTATCTTAAATTTATTTGTAATGACATTTACAAATAACGATTTATCTTAAATTTATTTGTACTTAAACGCCGACTTAGTAATAAATTCGTATACTCAAACGTTACTTAACTTATTTAGCTGTCAAATGACCTGCCAAATTGATTAAAGTAGCTTAAAAACTTGAGTGGTCGCAAGGTCTCTTAAATCTCCAAAAAGTTAATAAACAAGTGATTATGATGATTCAAACAGTGGTTCAATGTCTGGAAATCAGTAAAGTAAGCGTCAGTTGCCGCACTAGCGGTAGAGTAAAAGTATACAGGCTGTTAAAGTCATTAAAAAATCTCTGGAAAACCTCAGTTTTAAACACATTTATAAATAAAATAATCGTCAGCAATATGCAGTTAAGGCGGCTTCAACGTCAATCGGATTCGATTGAGAAAAATATTTTACGTCTAAAAATAGGTCATGATGTTTACAATCTAATATTGCTATAAAAAAATCATCAGGCGTTATATAAATATTTTCACTCTAATTTAATGGACTTGACAACCCCTCTCGTCCCTACAGCTGACGATTATCGCTTTAATAATCAAAGAAGTGTATTCATTCACCGAATTGTACATTAAATGACAGCCAAAACTTTGCATTACAAATGTTATTGCAAGATGGCTAGGTTCCGAACATGATAGCACAATATTAAATGACTTTCCTCTATGTGCACAGTTAGAGCGTGGAGATTTTCAAGCCATGAGACTCTACTTGGTTATAGCGGTTATCTGTGTCGACCGTACCTGCTAACCCCATTATAAAGTCCACGAACACCAACAGAATAAGCTTACAATAGAGCCCAAATAAGCACCAGAAATCCTATAAAGGCTTTTTGGTGTACTAAAAAGGAGATTTCCCTGTCTTCAACATAGAATGGGTTTAAAAATTAATATTATTTCACTAGTTATTGTGGGATGCGCTTTGTTACACAACATAGCGTTGCGTAGGCGAAATGGGATCTTAGAAGAGGATTCACTTTCTACCGTAGAAGAAAAACCTGTAGGTACCACAGCCTAGAAGCCTTTATAGGGTAATGGCTCCAGTGAATGAACACCCCCCAGTGAATGAACAAAACGCAGTTTTTTCCAAAAAATAAGAAATTAGGGCATTTCTACCAAATAGAGTATTTTTTTTAGTAATAGTAACGATATTCCTAATATTATTAGCAACATTGATTTCTTAAATCACTGTTCATTTCAAAACGGCGAGCGTCTAAAGTGGTAGGCAACGTGACACTGGGAATTTGTTCGAGCCGGAATTTACGTCACAGGTATTACGAACCGTTTATGATTCTATATTATAACCAAACCTGCAGTATTTTCGTCAAGATTTTTGTTTATAAATATAATAGAATAGCTAAATAATGCATTTCAAATCAATTTAAACATGTATATATTCCGGTACAGTATAATATTAAGTGTCCCAGCATTGGAACTCAAAATCTTGTAAAATCCAATTAATGAACGGCCGTTCATTCATTGGGTATTGACGATTTTACATTTTCGTAAAAAAATGTATTTTATTTTAATGCTGTTAAGTTCACATTTCCCAAGTCTTTTCATAAATCGATTTCTGATCTTTTGGCCAGTATTGGGACAGGGGTGTTCATTTTTTGGTTTTTAAAATCTAGTAAATGAACCAACAATTTCCATTGTGTTCATTTGTTAGCTTTAAGTAAGAAGACATAACCATAACACTCGAAAATGAGTCTTATATTTAAAAGGGTAAAGATTAAATTCATTTGTTGGTGTTTACTGTTTGCTGGTTATTAACCAGTAAATGAACATTATATTTTTGAAACTAAATTGTACATTAAAATCCTTTAAATCTTTAAGCTCTTCATGAGTGGAAGTGTCAGGGCATCCAGGACATGATGAGAGGTGGGCCAAAGTTTGAGGAACACCGCACAGGCAACTCAGTCCGCCAATGTTTGTAAGGCCCCACCGGAGCATGTTCTTCTTGCTTCGTCCTAACTGGGTTCGCAATGTGTTTAAGGACTTCCAGGTAGCCCATGGTAACTCATGTCCGCGCGGAAGCCTCTCAGAGAGTGACACAAACGGTTCTGGTAGTGACACTATTTTCGCGCGAAAAGTTGCACCTCCCGTGTCCTGGGTCGGTACTTAAAAGGTAGACGTACTGTATGAAGATCTTTCGGCTATGCAGCCTTTGCTGCACTGAAACATTGCCGTGCATTGGGTGCTGGTGGTCGTCATCAATTTCGCTCCTTTCAAGGGAGGCCACCACATCCCTACGGACATCGGGGGGCACGATGCCAGCCCGAGGGTACAGCAGTCTGACCGGTGTAGGTTTAAGGCAACCTGTAATAATCCGGCAGTTTTTGTTTAAAGCTATATCCACTAACCTAGCATGAGAATGCATCTTCTGTTTAACATTCTGACAGTGTTTTTGAATGTCAGTGACCTGTCCAGGGGGATTCCGAGATATTTGGGGGAGTCATTATGAGCTATCGGGATACCTTGCCATTTGATATTTAGCGATTGAGATAGTCAGCGTATAAGAAGCGGGATATATTAGGACATGACGGTTGGCCGTTGGTGTAAATAGTAAAAAGAAGGGGAGCCAGAACGCTACCTTCTGGTAGGCCATTCTTCTGTGATCTCCAGCGACTTTGGTCTGAGAGAAGGAGGACCGGAAAGCGGCGATTGTGGAGGAGCTCTCGAATTATTGCGACGAATTTATGGTCAAGGGTCATGGTTTCCACTTTCCATAATAGTTGCCTGAGGCTCCCTGTGTCAAAGGCCGCCGATAGGTCCACGAATACAGCACTGGTTACTCTTACTATGTCAAAACCATCTTCAATGTGCTGCGTAAGTTTGAGTGTCTGGTTGCAGCACGATTTCACCGGCCTGAAACCTGCTTGCTCTGAGACCTGATCCCATTCGGGTCTATACCCTTTGTGAGCCGGGTCAGCAACAATCTTTCGAACAGCTTGTATGTGTGGCACAGAAGACTACTTATGGGCCGAAAGTGTCTAGGATTGTCAGCTGGTTTCCCCGGCTTGAGGATGGCTATGACCTTGGATTTTCTCCAGAGAGAGGGACTGAAGCAGATTCCAGATAGATGTTAAAGAACCACAACAGCCACGACACCGCAGCAGGGCCAAGGTGTTTAATTTGAGGCTTTGCCGTCCTTGAGGTTAATAATATTAAATAGGTTTTTTCTGCTCTTGCCCATGTATCTTGTTTTTACTTTTTTTTCTACCTATGCAAAATTTAATAATTTTGAACAATAGGTAGATTTTTTTATTGTGTTTGCTGCAATAATTACTGCTTTATACCATAATTAATAAAAACCAAATCGTGTTCATTCATTGGGTTTTTTTCTGTTCATTTACTGGAAATTTGCGTTCATTTACTGGGGTTTTGGGGTATTCTTCTATATATTGCTAAATATCTTACAAACTGTGTATCCTAAAAGGTAAAACGAGCCTGAAATATATTTTTGAATAAATCTTCTAAACGAAAAACTAGCTCTGAGGACCTATGCATAAGAAAAAACATATGTTTTTATTTTTTGAAGTTTGAAAATTGCTTAAGTGTTCATTCACTGGAGCCTTTACCCTACTAATCAACATTTTATAACAAGGACTACTTTAATAAATACACACTTTTTTAATTATAAGTAGTTTTATATATACAACATAATTATACAAGATTATTATTTTCAATTTTTCCATTTCCATTTCTATTCTTACTTATTGATTTCCATTCTGTTTTTATTATTTTTTGACTTCTGTTTGTGTTTCTCGTAAAAGTGTCGCAGTTGTTGCCATGATCTGAAGCAACGGCATTACAGTGCTGACACACAAATTCCCAGGTCTCTCGCTTCTTATCATGTAGCCGTTTATTTCCTTATTTTCTACAATATTTTGATATCTGGAAAGTCATTGTTGATTGAATTGAATCACAAACTTGCAATTTAAAAAGAAGTATGTTGAAATGTGTTCACATTAAATTGTCTCATTTTCGTATTACGTTCACATTTCACTCACTTTTTAATTATTTCTAAATGATTTCATCTCTTTTCGAAAGTAAAAGATTCTTCTTAAAAATTTTATTTTCAAGCTGATGAAAACTCGCGCTTTGTCGTGTTGTGTCAGTGTCAGAAAGAAAGTTTATTCGCTATAGAACATGGTTACATCTTGATGTTAACATTTTCAATAGGAGTCCGACATATTCGCCCTTGACAGGCATGCGAATGTTATACTTAAAACTAAAAATTAATAACTAAAACTACTTTTAACAATAAAATGAATTAAGTAAAGAGAAGTTAAAACTTACAATTAAAATATTCGTCTAGGGTGTAAAAACATTTCTCAATTAACAATGACTTTAATTTTGTTTTAAATTGTGATAATGGTAACTCTCTTATCACCTGAGGAATATGGTTATAAATCTTTATTGACATTGCATGACTATTTCTGTAACGAAGACTACCTTTACACAACTCAACTTTTAACCTAGTAGGATCCCTTTTCTTAAATCTACTGTCATCGCTTACTTTACTAAATAAGTGTGCATTATTTTTGATAAACATACCAGCTTCTATTATATATATTGATGTCAGTGTCATAATTTTAAGGTGCTTAAATATAGGCCTGCAGCTAGTTAAAGGGGAGACCCCAGTTATTGCCCTAATACACTTTTTTTGAGTTATGAAAGCCTTTTGTATGTGTGTAGAGTTGCCCCATAATAGTATGCCGTATCTCAGAAGTGAGCCTACATAACCATGGTATGCGCTTAGGGCAGTCTCTTGATTTGCTGTTTTTCGTAATTGTCTTAGAGCATAGACAAATCTGTTTACTTTATTACATAAATTATTTATTTGTACTTTCCAATTACAGTTCTTATCAAGTTCTAATCCTAGAAATTTTACGTTATTTTCTTTTATAACTTCTTCACCCTTACAGATAATATTTATTTTTTGTGGAGTCTGTTTGTAGTTACAAAATTGTATGTATTTAGTTTTTTTAATATTAATTTTAAGAGAGTTAGTATCTAACCAATCAATAACTTGCTCTATTGTGTTATTTACTTCGTCATTGTGATTAAAACCTTTTTTCTCTGGTATAATAACGGATACGTCATCTGCGAAAAGAACGCTCTTCTGGGTTATACATTTGGATAAATCATTAATATAAATAAGGAATAGAAGTGGCCCTAGGATACTTCCTTGGGGCACTCCCGTTATATTCTGCATTGTTAAGGACTTTGCTGCTGTAATCACGAGGGTATCATCTACGTGTAAAGTCTCTACGTACTGCTCTCTATTGGTTAGATATGTTTCTAGCCATTGTAAGCCAGGACCTCGAATACCGTACCGTTCGCATTTGTCTAGAAGTATTTTATGGTTTACTAGGTCAAATGCTTTGCTCATGTCTAGAAAGACAGCTGTAACGGGACATTTATTATCAATACTATCTGTTACTAATTTAATTAAAGAGTAAGTAGCCAGCGCAGTAGATTTCCCCTTTCGAAAACCGTTTTGTTCCTGATTTATTAAATTGTATTTTTCTAAGAAATTTATTAAGCGGTTGTACATAATTTTTTCATAAATATTGGAAAATATAGATATTAATGTTATAGGTCTATAGTTACATAATTCTAGCCTACTCTTACTCTTGTAGAGGGGTTTTACAATAGAGAGTTTTAATCTATTTGGGAAAACTCCCTCCGCTAAGGATAAATTTATACAATGGGCTAATACCGGTGATATAATTGAAGCGCAAGTTTTAAGTATGTCAGTTCGGATCTCATCAAAACCTACGGATTTGGTATTATTTAATGATGTAATAACTCGATTAACTTCAACTGCGGAACATGGTGTTAAATACAGACTAAAGTTATACCTTTCTGGTGGCCTATAAGTTTTTTTACTTTCTAAAACTTCCTCGGTTTTAGAGACATTAATGAAAAATTCATTAAAAGCATTAGAAATTTCATTCGGGTTTTTTAAAATTAATGATTATTATTTATTTGTTTTATTTCAGTCACTGAGTTAACGTTTCGTTCTTTGTGCAATGATCGTGTCAATCATAGATAAAGATAATAACCAATTATAGGGATATTTAAAAATAAAGAATGGTGTAATTCAGTTTGTTTATTGAAATTGTAATACTTATGTCTGAAAATTTCCAAGTGAATATTCAATTACAATAGTAGTATGCATCACACAACTGATTATTCTTTTCCATTTTCTGCGTAAAACGAAAACACAGCATAGGGTAATTAAATTTGTAATTGAAAACATACTTTATGAGGTGAATGTTACCAGTACGCAAACATTTATCGGCTGTTTAGCTAATCAAAGATATGAATGACTTAAGTGGCGTTTGTGTATACCGAAAAAAATTTAAGGATCCAAACGTTTAGGATGCCGTTTATTGTTAGACGATTTAAGTGACGTTTGAGTATTCGGGCGTAAGTGTTTACGAGGCACACTAGTGCCGCCAATTGAAAAAAAACGTCTTCTGTACAAAAGCTAAATTAGTTTTTTTGCTTGGAATTTAAAACTACTGCGGAATATGCGCGAGTTTCAAACACCTACCTGTCGCGTTTGTATAGAAGACTCAATTTTCTGTAGCACAATGTCAATTACGCTCCGGCGCAGTCTATTTGGTTGCAATCGTACATGAGTGATCAAAAATATACCCTGTTAAGCTTAAGTTTGCTTATTAGCTTACAAAGATAAATTGAAAATCAATTTGTGATTTATTTTATAACTCAATCATCAGGTATATTGTATATAATTATAATTAAATGTTATATATTTTGAAAGAGCTGTTCATACAGTACCCGGCCGTAAATATTGCACATCGACTTTTGTAAAGAGACAATCGGCCAATTTCGGCTTCGTAGAGCATCATCTCTGTCGCACGAAATACAAACAGTCTGGTGTCTATTAGCAACTCTTAAGGGTACGCATTCTACAGACACGAACTTGCTAGTGGGCGGAGCCTAAAAGATTGTTGCCGGAAACGTGCACGCTAAAATTGCCCAAAATAACTTTGGGGAAAGGGTACTTACTAATAACGTACAAATAACATATATTAACATATAAATAAATACCATTTGATAATAAATTATCAAATAAAGGAACAACCAATTAACTTTCTCCGTTTGTATGGACTTGTGACATGCGTACCCTTAAAACAAACTATGATTTGATAGTGTACGACAAAGATGACGCGCCGAAATTGACCCATTTGCTCTTCCCACAGGTCGATGTGCAATATTTACGGCCGGGTACTGTACCTAGATGTCTGGTAACCCTGACATTTGCGTAGCTTACTGTAACAATTTCACGCTGGCCAAGTTATTTGGCGAGTACTTTTCAGGAATTTTATTATTTTTTCAATAATTTAATTAAAATGATTTTGTTAGTAAAATTATTACTTGCTTTCTGTTCAGTTATATTTTTTTGTTTCAGTTTGCTATTGGGACTTTGATGGACGACTACTTAGGATTAGTGACACAATAATTATAAGATATTAGTGTTATTGTACAAAATAAATATTTTTTCTCAACTCGGTATTTTTAATTAGCTTCAACAGATATTATTTGCCCAGAATTCTCTTTTGTAGATTATATTTTATTGAAATCAAAGTAAAAATTCACAGTTAGCGATTCTGACGAGCGGTTTGGATCGCGCGTGCAAGTCCACATCAAACGCTCATGTGCGTGTGGTGTGAGTGTTCTTTTTTAAAAGTAAGTCAAAACATGACGAAATTTAAGAATAATTTAGGAAAATATTGTGAAAAGACAACGGCGTAGATAAAAAAATTGTGAAAAGCATAGAAAAAAAGTTACGGTCAATTAATAAGAACACTCAATCCGGCGACCAGAAAAAATTACTGCACCTTGTTTCTTAGAAACATACGAACAATTTTGTTGTGAAATAATTGTACAGATTTAGTGAAATATATTCCCAATTATTCAAATGTTTTTGACTATTTATTTCGATTTTATAAAGGTATTTGTAGAACACTCAATCCTCCTATAGCGAAGATTGAAGTATTAAAAAATCTTAAACTATGGCTCAATAATTTCTTGACTTTGATACTCTATTACACGAACACTATCCCGGATCAATTTGTGAAACACAAATCATCATAAAAAATATACTAGTTTAAGAGAAAATTAAGCAATTACTTTCTAAGAAATTTTCCGTGTGAGTGTTCCATGTTTTGGCGTACATAAAGAACAATGGGCAAAACGTCCCCACCCTTGTAACACTTTCAGCTATACATCAAATGAAAGCCCTTGAAAAGTGAAGCATTTTATTGTATGACAGCAAATCTGTCAGTCATGGGAGAACAGAGTTATTGAGGAGAAGAAAATAAAAATAATGAACGATAATATTACATAATTTATGCTAATGTTTCCTATGTAAGCACAATAGAGTCAAAGGCTATCTTACTAGTAGAGGGACCATACATGTAGAACATCCTACATCATCCAGAAAACCATGAATTTCGCTTTTCAAATAAAAAACATACAGCTTTCATAAATATAGAAACTCGTATATCATATCAGCTAATTGATGTCCACTGCTAAACATAGGCCTCCTCCAAACATTGCCATCCTCTTCCATCGGTTTCCCGCCGTCCTAACTAGGTCGTGGGACCACCGTGTGAGGGGTCTCTCCACCCTGCGCTTTCTGATAGGCGGTCGCCATTCCAGAACCTTTCAACCCCAACGGCTGTCGGTTCTCCGCGCTATGTCCCCTGCCCACCGCCACTTTAACCGGTCAATTCTGAGCGATATGTTCATATGCACAGTTGGGTATATTAGAAAGATAACTGGACCTGACGCAGCTACTACTTCCAATGCAACAATAACGAGCTAATGCTAATCATTAATGAAAACCACGCACCTATTTATTATTTATTGCATGAAACTGATGCATTCATACTACCACTCCGACACCGACTCCGGTCATATCCCCACAAAGGTGATCACTGATTGGAAGAGGCTCGAGGAGAAACTCGCGTCTGTCGAATCCGCCCAACTAGATAGTAGTCCCTACAGTTCGGATACTGTAGTGGACACTGAGGCGGCGATCGGTGCCCTGACAGGTCGTGTCATTAATTAACAATTGCTCTTAGACAGTGGCTATGCTGGAAGACCTCCGCATGCAATTACCTGGAGAACTGCGTGACCTGTTGAGCCGCAAGATCCCTGCCACACGTGCCTACGACAGGGCCCTCAGCGAGTCCAATAGGGTTAGAATTAGACAGCTTCAATGGCCTGTTAAAGTACGCATAAATGAGTTTCGTCAGTCACGATGGTATGCGCAATTGAGTGAGATCGAACCTTTTTATCTCGCTTTCTAGCAGTTATCCCGTTCATTAAAGAAGGACGTATACTCTACTATGCCTCCTTTGGTAGGCCTGATAGGAGGCTAGCGTTCGAGTATGATGACAAGGCCGAATGCCTGGCCAAGAACCTCGAGGCCCAATACGCAGTTCTCCTCAGGGTAACAATCACGATATAATATCAATCACATACACCAATTTCAAATATTTGTCAACAGCGAAGTAAAACGGTGAACTTCTCTCCAGGAGTCACCGCTCAAGGCAGACAACGACGATATACAGTTAGTCACACCTACCGAGTGGAACCGTTAAATAAACTTCTCGCCCCTAAAAAGGCACCAGGCTCAGAAAGAATAACAAAAATAGTCATTAATTTATTCCCCGAACGTCTTTTGGTCCTTGACATGCATCTGCAATGTCGCAATATCAAATTGTGTCTTCCCACAACAGTGGAAAGACGCCGTGGTTATCGGAATACCGAAACCCGACAAAAAAATTCCGACCCGTTAGTCTGAGTCGAGCCGTTTCCGAGCCTGAGGAACATAAATTCTGTCGTTTACTATTTCTGCAATGGTTGCTGAATAAAGAACATGTCGTAATGGTTCTCTAAATGTTTATATTAGCAAAGCTAGCTATCCGAAAGTCAGGAAAATGCTGTGGATGATTTTCTGGATGATGTAGAATGAGCTAGATGTATAGTCCGTCTACTAGTAAGATAGCCTATGTTTAGTTTAGCAAAGCTAGCTATCCGAAAGTCAGGAAAATTCTGTGGATGATTTTCTGGATGATGTAGGATGAGCTAGATGTATAGTCCGTCTACTAGTAAGATAGCCTATGTTTAGTTTAGCATAGCTAGCTATTCGAAAGTCAGGAAAATGCTGTGGATGATTTTCTGGATGATGTAGGATGAGCTAGATGTATAGACCGTTTACTAGTAAGATAGCCTGTGACTTTATCGTGCTTATAAAGTAAATATTAACATAAAGTATGAAATATTATCGTTTATTATTTTTATTCTCTTTTCCTCAATAACTCTGTTCTCCCATGACTGACAGATTAGTTTCATACAGTAAAATTCTTCACTTTTCAAGGGCTTTCATTTGATGTATAGGTGTAAGTGTTACAAGGGTGGGGACGGCTTCCATACAAAAATGCCCATTCTTCTTTAACCCAAACTTGTATGTCAACCCAGACTATACCTGAAATTGTGAAAATGTTTGTACTAAATTTTAAAACGTCTTCTGAACTTGATACGGTTTTATTTTAACAATTATTAACTTAAATAAATCTCAATCATAAATTCTATGCTATAAAGCTGATCAGGCTGACCATAAATTCAATAAAAATAAAACTGTACTCTTTGTGTTTTATAAAATAAAATATAGTTTATATAATTTAATGCATCTTTGTTTTGCAAAACTAAAAGACCATGAGATAAAGTCGTTATGACTAAGAATTATCGGAAATATGTCTTGAAGGATGGTACATTTGACTTGGCCACCAACAAGTTGCTCTTCAATATAAGCTTTATACCCGAAACCCTACCCTGTTCTCGAAAATAGTAGATATGTATGTAATATTGAAATCGATACACCATACTCATCTATACTTCTATACCTACTAATATTATAAAGAGGTAAAGTTTGTGTGTTTGTTTGTTTGTGTGTTTGTGACATTGTAGGGGGTAATCTCTGGATCTACTGAACCGATTTAAAAAAAAAAGCTGTGTTGAATAGTCCATTTATCGGGGAGTGTCATAGGCTATATAGTATTATACTATGCTATGACTAATAGGAGTGGAGCACGGGATTTTTTCGTCCCCCAACGAAGTGGGCACGGGAGAGCTAGTATGAAATAATATGAGACTCTCGCTCGACACGGCACGTATTGTAAGGAGGTTCCTATATCTAGAGCCCTAACCACCAGTAGCTTGGTCCTTGTACCAGATGCTTGTGGGTCTATCTTTTTTATATTTAAAAATGTAATTATTTTAAAATAAAGAGAAAAATAATAATAAAATTGACTCCCTTAGTCAGTTTTTACGACACGCATGGGATGAGGGTGACATAGAACAAAAATGTACTGTTTTATTTTAATGTAAGTCATGGTCAGCCTAGTCAATTTTTTAGCTTAGACTTATAATTTAGTTGATAATTATTAAAATAAAACCGTATCAAATTCAGAAGACGTTTTAAAATTTAGTACAAACATTTTCACAATTTCAGGTATAGTCTGGGTTGACATACAAGTTTGGGTTAAATTCATGGTGTCCGTATACCCAGCAGGACCCTACGTCTGATTCGATTGAAAACCTAAATTTCACGTAGGTAATAATTTGTACCTTCCGACTAGTGTAAGGAAATAATTTGTACCTCAACAGTTACACAGAAAATTAGAGTATATTTCCAGCAGGACCCTCCGTGGTTTGGAGGTATTTTGACCAGTGGAGTGGGTAACGGCAAATTTGTACCTTTAGAAAATATAAGCTATGTTTAAAAAAAGTTATTAGTTTAGAAGAAATATAACCATAAAAAATTTATTCAGCCAGCCGGACCCTTTTTTATTCTGGGTCTTTCAGTCCAGACAAAGATACTTTCTAGTAGTATTGAATTTGTACCTTTCAAAAAACTTATCATCTAATCCAAATAATGAGTAGAAGTAAGCAAATAAGTCGAAAGAAAGTATTGTAAAACCATAACATTACTTCGATACCCCAAGTATCGAAGTAATGTTATGGACTTTATTTATTATTGTTTTTTATGACTTACTTACAAACAACGACAAATAAACGCAGAAATCACACGCACACACACATGCATATAACACACACGCACACAAAGCATACAAGACACATTAGTGGTGGTAGATTACGTAGAACTTTGTATTATGTCTAGCTTACAAACACTGATACACACAACACACCCAACACACATGCACACATCTGTGTAACTGTTAAGGTACAAATTATTTCTTTACACTAGTCGGAAGGTACAAATTATTACCTACGTGAAATTTAGGTTTTCATTCGAATCGAACGTGCGTGTGAACTGAGGGACCAAACCGGGAATTCGGAAAATAAATTACCAAGGATTTAGTAGTAGATTAGAAACAATTGTAGGACGAATCTTGGAATTTGTACAAAAATGTATCAAAAACTACAGCCCTTTATATGTGGTCCCTCAGTTCTCACAGACCATTTAGCCAGCTCTCGGAAATTATCTTTAAAATGAAGATAATGTGATTACACACATTTAGTATAGAATTTGTAAGGTTCATTTACTAAATAACAGGCCACCCAAGCATTAAAGAAAAACTAAAACAACGTCCAAACTGTGGTCCCTCAGTCCACACTAATATTATTTATATTTCAGTGAAAATTACTGAATCATATCTCTAAATCCGTAAATTTTCCAGCTATCGTTATAGAAAACGTCTTTGTACATTTTCTAAAAAGGAAATGGAGCAAAAATATTGGCGCAATTTCAAGATAATGAGTATTAAAACTGGTCCCTCAATCCACACGTCTATTATCATATTGCGTGTGCTAACTGTTTAACCAAAGTAATATCAGAAACTCAAGTGGATGTACCTTTTAGTATAAAGTTTCTACTAAATTATCGAATACTAAAATTGTATATCAATTAGCTTTCAGCTGAGATAATCATTCATTATTAACCCTAAGCTAATACACCAAGTAGTGTGACCAAACGATGAAATAAAATGAATACAGTTTGCAATGTCTTTTATTATACCTCGTATAATATATGTAGCATTAGACAGAACTAAGTAAGGTTGCATTGTACATTTTTTAATATTATGATAAATGGAGTTAAGGTATGTAGTTGTGACTAGGATTTTATTGATTTATGGATAAAATATTTTTACATACGGTGTTTAGTATTTTTAAAACAATGTGAAGATTATGAAGTAGTAAAAGAAACCGTTCATGATATTATTAACGTTTGCCTTGGTCAGTATACTACTAACATGGGTAGTGATTGTAAAGAAGCAAAATTACGACTTGATAAATTGTTAAGCAAAGTAGAGATTGACAACTACCATCCAGAAAGCAAACATTTGGATGAAACTTACCAATTTGATGATAAAAATGAGGATTTTTCTTTTTCGCTTTGGTTTGATAATATTTTTAAAACAGTTAAAACAAAAAATCAAGCCACCATGATCCTAAAAAATAATGAAAATATATACTATTTTTCCCCCTTCATTTCAACGTTAAGAAGAATAATATTAAGACTTCCATTATGGTCAAATGTACCATGTTCATATTTCGATTCGGCAAATAAAGCCCCATCCTCGTCAGGCATCGAAAGTTACTTTAAAACTCTAAAACACTTAGTTTTCAAAATAAAAGATAAAAAATATAGAATCGACGAGTTCTACAAACAGTATTCCAATTTCTTAGATGGAGTGATGAAAACTGCTCTTACTGATCTGGCTGAAGACGTAGTAAACAAAGCAATCCCACTTAAAAAACGCTCGATAATAAGAAAATGTATTCAAGTTAGGAAAAATGCCAAAAAAGTTAAATCTAATATTTCCACGGGATATTTTAATACGGACTCTATATTTTCTGACCAACCTTCTTTTATTGAAAATTGGAGGGGAGAAGGTAAAATAGAGAAAGCGAAAATAAACTCTAATGTTAAATTGTTGAAAAATGGTAACTTGTGTCGTTCTGTATTTCTAAATAATATTATTGTCAGTCTCAATAATACTTGTGGTTTCGATTCTATTATGTATTTTTTGAGTGTAGGATTTCATGAAAATGAGAGTATTCGAGACATTATGGCCACTTCTGACAAAGATTTAATTCCACAATATATAAAGTGTCTCTGCGATATTGAGTGTACAGACAATGATATTTATATAATGAGAGCACAAATTGCTTCACAATATTTTAGCCCAACACATGAAAAAGGAAATCATGTTATCTATGATTGTCAGTGTAACATCTCATACAGGTTGTCTATAAAGTCAAGAAATTAAAGTTTGAGGAACTAAATTGTTCATGTGTCTGGCAACACTGAAATTCAAAATAGACTTGTACATGAGCTGTCATCGAGTAGAAGTTGCGGAACGGTTTTCATTTTGTGATTTTTATAAGTTCATTAATCTACAATAAACTAATAGTGACTTACGAAGAACAACATAAAGAATGAGTAGAGTAAATCAAAGTGGCACGTGGGAAGTGATTTTTATAGTTGTATAGCAATGTTTGACGGAGCACGAAGCTGCTCAAATTTTATGTGATTTGGATGATATTTATGGGCGAACTGCAACTTTGATGGGTATGTAATCGTGTTACTGTGTTTTGTAATCTGTCTCAAGTAATATATTCACTCCATTTGCGATTTAGAGACCAAAAACAGGCATTGCGTACATAGCATATTTTTAGGTAAGATTGTCATTGAAAGTAAGAAATATTGTAGTACGACCTATTCTGTTGATACATTATCAGTTGCATTAGTATAATTCAGTCAAGATTTATGACAATTTTGAATTTGAATTAATTGCTTTATGTCTATATTACGGTTGATAACTAAACTAACTATGTCACTTTCGCATCAACTGGTCTGTCGACAATGAATAATTAATTGCAATATTTTTTATTTTTTTTTATTATTTTGTTCTTAGTAACTCCATGTTAAATGATATCTTGTTAGTTAATATTTAACATTGAATAAATTTTAGTTAGGTATTGCAGTTATTCTTTCCATCCCATTCTTTGCCTGTATTTTGTGTCTAGGTATGTCTAAATTTATTGTAAAAGTATAATCAAATGTTCAATCAACATAACTTTTGTAAAATTTCAGGCTCCAACCAACCCTCAGATAGTTGCAGGTGATAGCTAGAACTGTGATGGATTTTAATTGTAGTCTTGAAGTTCTACGCAAAATTTTAAATGCAATAAGCCTACAAGAAATGCCCTAGTAATATAAAAATCGAGATTTGCCTGAAGAACTAAGGAAATACATTATTTATCATTCTTCATACAAGGTAACCTGTATAATAAAGCATATTCTTTTGTATAGTAATTTTTCTCATTATTAACTGTATAAAATAGTTAAAATAATAGTTTCTAGCCTATTTTCCCTTTCTACTCCTCTTTGCACCTATACGCCCCTCCAAATAAACCAATAATCAAATCTTTTTTAATAATAATTTTATTTTATTTTATTTTATTGGGGAAAACAAACAATTGTACAATGTATCTTATAACTAGTTATATAATAAAAATAGATTAATGTACAATCCACGGCGTTTCCACATATTACAATATAAGTACAGTTAAAACTAGTTGCATCTTACAATAATATTAGTATAGTTAGTAAATCAGTAGTTTCCGTGTAGTGACGAAGGAAGAATACAATATATCACCACACCATGTCATCCCATGGGTGTCGTAAAAACCGACTAAGGTACTGTCCGTGAATATTATCTTTATGAAATAAGAAAACTTGAAATAAAACCCTATACCAATACGTCTGGCCAGCGTGGTACCAGTAGGCCAAGTATTATGATGACGATGAATTGATATCTAAATTAACAGAATATTTTATAAAATCATCACTAACAAGTAACTATTTATGTTCCCGCAGGTCACAAAATGTTGGCAATTTCTAAAAGGGCCTTCAGCAGCATCACAGCTGAAACTTGGAAAAACAGTTGCTATCGCGTCGAGAAGCTCCAATCAGAATACTACAAGAGAGGACGTCACCTGTGGGCAAATACTGACGATAATAGCACCAGCAAAGAAAGCTTTAGTGATGACGATGAAGGTGGCAACGAAAGTTATCTCAACAGCGAATATTTAAAAAATCCTATGATGAAAGCGATGAATAAATCTCCTTGTTAACTGTGTACATGCGTTTTTATTACTCTGATTCAATCCGTTAATTTATTCTAATACCCATACCATTCTAATAGGTGAATTTTGACCCATGTAGTTTAGGGTTGGTGTATGAAATCGATTAAGAGATTTATCGATTTAGATAACAAGCGATTAATCGATTATTATTTATAGTTTAGTCTTTTAAGTTTGGTATACATGTGGCAGCAGCCATATAGTAGCAGCCCTAAAATTAAAACCATAGGACAAAATTGTTTTGCATGAAGTCAAAAATTACGTTATGGCTCATAATTCTTACACTAAATTAAGTTACATTCTATGGCTCAAAACAACTGTAAAAATTTAAAATGGCTTGACTATAGTGCATAATTATAAAACAGAAATAAAACATCGTCATCTAAAATGTTTAAAGGGCTAACACTACTTTACTTCTACAATTATTCAAATTTCGCAATCACTTAGGGTTTCAACCAATAAAATGAATTATCTCATTATGAGTTGTGTGAATTTCGTACTTGAGTATTAGATATAATGTGTTTCAAAATTACTTATTTTATTTCAATAAATTACTAGTATGAAAACTATTTTCTCAGACTAAATAGGGTTGCTACGTGTAGCGCAGTGGCGGCCTCATTTATTTTCAGGACTTTATAGACAGAGTGTACATATTTGAACACATACTTTTGAGATATTTTTCCAGTGCAACTTTCACAAAACTGTGTTTAAACGCATCCTGCCTATCGAACCAAATCAAAAGAGACGTTGCATTTTTGCCATTAAATATAAGTTTTATTGAAATATTTGGTATTAGTATTTTAGAAGAGGCTATTAACATTGACAAAGAAAACAGGAATTTTGTTACTTGTAATGACCAAGTTATAGTTCAACAAATCTAAAAGATACAGTTTGACAGTTCTGACAAATTGAATAATAGGGTTGGGGAAAAAAAATCGTTTACTATAATATCCGAACTTTAAGAGATCGATTACGATAATATCCGAATTTTAAGAAACTTTAAATTGATCTCTTACTACTAGTATTAGATCTAGTACTACTGGTAAATAATAAAATATTCAAAAAAATTTTTTTTTAATTAATATTTACATAATTTTTTTTTTAACAAAAATATAGAGATATAATAAGATGATGATAAATGTGTACCTAGTTAAAATAAAATATTTTTTTTACTTTTTAGTTGTTTTTTTTTCTAAAACTTAAAAAATATTAAATTAATTTATTTTAGGGTACCTATGTAATAAGTGATTTATGCGATCGCGCAGTAACGTGTCGATAATTGACAATTTGAAAGTGATACATTCGATTTTTCGTTATGTAAACGATTTTTTTTGCATACAAATGTATCAGAAGAGTCGCAACACTACGAGCAGTGACCTAACTACGTGACTTTGCAATGAGGTCGAGAAATAGAACTATTAGAGATTATTTACTATGTAAATATGTGTTATTTTGCTTTGTTTGAAAATTCTCAATCAAATTTATATATTAAGAATTGTGCATTTTTAGATACAATAATAAAATCTTTCTAAATTTATGGTTATACGAAAAAGGTTTTCGAAACTGAATAATGTACGCATGAACAAAGTTGTTTCAGTTTGAAAAATATGAAACGTCATACTGTATCTTTTAGATTTGTTGAGGTATAGTTATAATTACGAGTTGTCAAAAATAATATCGTTCGATTTAAATGGCATATGAATGAGCATTTCTTTTGCTATGATGACCTACAGTTGAAAATTATTAAAAGTACAAACCAACAAATATTTTTACATTCAGTAAACTACATCCAAATTTTACCTAAATAAAAATATTTTAATCACTGATTTACATAATACCTACACATTTGCTCCATTTATCACAATATTAAAAAATGTACAATGCAACCTTTACTTAGTTCTGTCTAATGCTACATATTATATTATACGAAGTATAATAAAAGACATTGCAAACTGTATACATTTTGTTTCATTGTTTGGTCACACTACTCGGTGTATTTTCTAAGGGTTCATAATAAATGATTATCTCAGCTGAAAGGTAATTGATATACAATTTAAGTATTCAATAATTTAGTAGAAACTTTATACTAAAAGGTACATCCACTTGAGTTTCTGATATTACTTTGGTTAAACAGTTAGCACACGCAATATGATAATAGACGTGAGGATTGAGGGACCAGTTTTAATACTCATTATCTTGAAATTGCGCCAATATTTTTGCTCCATTTCCTTTTTAGAAAATGTACAAAGACGTTTTCTATAACCATAGCTGGAAAATTTACGGATTTAGAGATATGATTCAGTAATTTTCACTGAAATATAAATAATATTAGTGTGGACTGAGGGACCACAGTTTGGACGTTGTTTTAGTTTTTCTTTAATGCTTGGGTGGCCTGTTATTTAGTAAATGAACCTTACAAATTCTATACTAAATGTGTGTAATCACATTATCTTCATTTTAAAGATAATTTCCGAGAGCTGGCTAAATGGTCTGTGAGAACTGAGGGACCACATATAAAGGGCTGTAGTTTTTGATACATTTTTGTACAAATTCCAAGATTCGTCCTACAATTGTTTCTAATCTACTACTAAATCCTTGGTAATTTATTTTCCGAATTCCCGGTTTGGTCCCTCAGTTCACACGCACGTCGAATCGACGTAGGGTCCTGCTGGGTATACGGACATAAATTCATGTACGCCAAAACATGGAACACTCACACGGAACATTTCTTAGAAAGTAATTGCTTAATTTTCTCTTAAACTAGTATATTTTTTATGATGATTTGTGTTTCACAAATTGATCCGGGATAGTGTTCGTGTAATAGAGTATCAAAGTCAAGAAATTATTAAGCCATAGTTTAAGATTTTTTAATACTTCAATCTGCGCTATAGGAGGATTAAGTGTTCTACAAATACCTTTATAAAATCGAAATAAATAGTCAAAAACATTTGACTAATTGGGAATATATTTCACTAAATCTGTACAATTATTTCACAACAAAATTGTTCGTATGTTTCTAAGAAACAAGGTGCAGTATCTTTTTCTGGTCGCCGGATTGAGTGTTCTAATTAATTGACAGTAACTTTTTTTCCGGTACGGACCCACGATACCCCTGACGATACCACCAGGGGTATCGTGGGTCTTTTAAAAGTAAACGATACCCCCAACTAATAGTGTTGTGACACTAATCGCTACAGACCCACCGTACTACACCGTACCCTAGTGTCCCTTTAAAGTTAAACTGTACCATGACCTATGTTATTAAATTACAATCATCTATTCTAATTAGTTTAACTTATTTTGATAATAATTGTAGGTTTGTATGAAGTTTGTGAGTTGTTTAGTCTGCGAGTTGTATGGATGATGTCTGCGAGTTGTTTGGATGATTTTTGTATAATAAGTTTGTTTTATGTTTTTTGTTACGTGGTAATGGGTCAATCTCCAAATCGGGCGTATTCGTGTGATCGCTCTGGTGCTTTTCAGATCTTGATATTTTTTGGTAATTATGTATCTCATTGAAAATAATGATATTAAAGTACTACATTTTTACTATTGGCCTTCATTTTTGACAAGCAGTTATGGAAATATTTAAGTTCAAACATTTTCGCGTCCAGAGCAATCATGATAGGCGCTAGAGCGATCATAAATGGTGAAACAAAAATAATAAAATTGGTAATAAATTATTTATTTAGTCATTTTTAGTCTTGCATGTTACAAGATTTTATGATTTTATGTTTAGGGGATATATCTAGAGCTTTTTGAGAGCTCATCAGTTAGAAACTTGTTCATTTTTAGGGCAGCGTACCGATTTTGAAACATCGGAGCCCTTATAGGATCACTTCGGTGTCCGTCTGTCCGTCTGTCTGTGTGTCTGTCTGTCTGTCTGTCAAGACCATTTATCCCAGGAACGCGTGGAGGTATCAAGCTAAAATTTTCAACAAATATTATTAGTGATGAGACGTGACGTCATAGAATTTTTGACAGATAAGTAAGTCGTGACGTCACATAATTTTGGCAGGAAAATATTTTTTGACAGCTGAGTCGAGACGTCATTGAATTTTTGACAGATGTGTCGTGACATTACAGAATCTTTGACAGATGAGTCGTGACGTCATAGAATTTTGGCGGGAAAAATAATATTTAGACAGCTGAGTCCTGACGTCATCACAATTTGGCGAGAAAGTAAATAGGTTTGTACGAAACCCTCGGTGCGCGACTGAGACTCGAGTGAGAGTGAGAGAGAGACTCGCACTTGACCGGTTTTATAAGGGTTCCGTACCGATTTTGGAAAAACGGAACCCTTTGTTGTCCGTCTCTCTATCAAGACCATTTATCTCAGGAAGGCGTAGAGGTATCAAGCTGAAATTTTTACCAAATAGGTACTAAGGTCTGTTGCCTTTTAGTGCTTTAAAAAATTCAAACTTCTAATCTAACGAAATCAAGAGATATTTATGTCGCAAATTTTCGATGAGCAAAGGGCAAAAAGTTACAGAGTACTTCCAGTCTACATACAAACTTGAAATTTGGCATGAAGCAAGGTCTTGTAGTGCATGTAAAGGAAAACTTCCGAAAACTTGAAATGTTGACTTCCATCATATTATATTTAGATAATTTCGTCATAGTCATAATAATTTTGACAGTTGAGTCACGTGACTGAATGAATGAGTCGTAACGTCATAGAATTTTGACAGATGAGTCGTGACGTCATAGAATTTGAATTGGCCGCAGAATATTTTGCAGGGAAGTCGTGACGTTATAGAATTTTTGACAGATGAGTCGTGACGTCACAGAATTTTTGACAGCTGAGTCGTGACATTTGTCGTTGTAACAATCTGGTATTATTACTTAAAGTAGTTTTATAACGTACAAATATTGCAAAATATCATCGCTCTGGTCTTTTTGACAGAGCAATCATAGCCATAGCGATCAAAAAAAGTCATAAAAGCATTAATATAGCCCAAAATAAAAACAGTACAAAGTTGTGTTTACGTCTCATAAAGAACATCATTACTATCACTTAATTCACTTAATAAGCACATTCACAACCTTACTACTTAATTTTAAAAACATGCCATATCAATCATCAAATTCGAGAACCAAACCCAGATAAATCATAAACTTACCCTCGTAATGTTGGAGTGGGGGACCGTGGCACAAATGTATCTTCCTCGGCGGTTAGACCACTACAGCCACTACCCCGGGGGAGGGGAATAGAGTTTCTATTTCGTAAAACGAGGGATGAGCGCGATGTTTTACTCCAGCGCAGAGCGATGAGATAAAATGGCAGGTCATGACGATAAATTTAAATTGTGCCAAAAATATTGATAACATAATTTAAAAAAAAATATTACAATGAAGATTAACTATTTGTTATGTAATATAAAATAACACCGGACATATGAACCTTCTCAATAAAAAGTTACACAATGTTTTCTCTTTCAATCGGGAGTTAGGTCAACCCAGAGCAATAAGGATTTTAGGGTTTATGATTTTTTTTTTAATATTTCTAATAAACTAATTCATAATTTCAGCCCTGCACCACATAGATTAGACACCAAAGTGTACATAAAAAAATGTAATGAAAACGTTTATCCATTTCAAAATGGGTTTCTCCAGTCCGACACGATAAAAAATGCCTCTGGAGATCTACCCTAATATTAAAAATGATAAACTGGGTACATACATTAGAAAAACAGACCCAATTAAATTCCACGGTTTATAGTTGAATAAATAAAATTAAATTCGTTCGATTTGTTAAATTAAAAACGTAGGTAGTTGAACAAATGACACTCTTTTATTAGGAAATATTTATGTTATTATAATAATAAGTAAGTATCTAATAAGTAATCATTAACAAAATAAAAGAATGAAAACTTGAAATTAAACCCTGTACCAATCCGTCTGGCCAGCGTGGTATTAGTAGGCCAAATGCCCCTCCGTCACGGAAGGAGGCCCGTCCCTGCAGTGGGACATTGATGGGCTGTTATGATGATCTAATAAGAGCTTTGTCATCTCGTGAATTTCATATTCACAAAAATTAAAAAAATATCAATAAGACCTAATCTTAGCATTCCATGGATGCTCCGTGCGGGTGCCGGGTCCATCGCGTGATAGAGGAGGGAACACTTGCATATTATAAGCTTTTGTTAAGTTGTAGAGGGATTTAGCTGGAGTACCCCTCGCACTTATTTTATATAGCTTGTAGCCATTTCTAGTTATCTCATTTGTCAAGTCAAGGAATATGTCTGATCTTAACGGCGACACGCAGATATTCTCCGGGATTTTGTTGTGTTTCAAACGTGTCAACCAGTATTGTCCAATCGTCTGCCACTAGCAAAGCACTTTGCAGCCTACCAGAGTTTGTATTGCCAATTATGCGTTACTAGCTTATGCCCGCGGCCTCACCCGCGTTGTATAGGTAGCTTAAATGTTATTCTACACCCTAAAATACTATATATAAACCTATATTCCAAATATCATCAAAATCCATTCAGTAGTTTTTGCGTGAAAGAGTAACAAACATCCATCCATCCTCACAAACTTTCGCATTTATAAGAGTGCGTTACCCTAGCAAGAAAGTATCTCGTAGAGTGATGAGAGTGGTACGTATCGTTATTGCTAGGTCTACTGAAGATGTGCACGAAATTTGACATTTGTGCGTCCTGGCGTTTTCGAGAAAAATGGAAAAAACGATTCCTGCTAGGGTAACGTTACTCCAGCAAGAAAGTATCTCGTGGAGTGATTTGAGTGGTACCTATCTTTCTTGCTAGGTCTACTGAAGATGTGCACGAAATATGACCTTTGTGCGCCATCAGGTTATTGAGATATTGCATTTCCTGCTGGGGTAACGTTTTGATATATCGTGTTTCTCGATAACCATTATGTGTGCGCCAATATAAAAAATATGCCCATGTACCTCTTAATTTGTGCGTACTTATGGCAGAAAAAGATATGAGGAAATATTAACAGTTTTTGAGTAATTACACTTTGAAAAAATAACGAAAAACGCTCATAACTCGTAAATGAGTAAACGTATAAGTTCACTGACAACTGTTATTGGTACTTCTTAATGTCTATAAAAACCATACAAAGTCTGCAAAAACGCATGGTTCAGCAATTTCACGCACAATCAAAAAACTGTGTCATAACTTTGACGTAAATGTGCAAGAAGTTCTGGTATAAACCAATACTTAGAGCATACAGTGAACTATCTAAGTGAAAATTTTCAGCTTGGCAAATTTTATATATAAGAAGATACAACCAAATATCTAAACACGTAAATAACGCTCGCCTATCCGACTAAATAGGGTTGTATACAAAAAAGCGGCCGATACATACATATTGATGACCTTCTTAACATGAACGCATTAAACGTTAATTGTCATGGTACAGTCAAGTTCAAAACGTTTCTTAGCACTTTCAAGTACATATGCTAATTTTATTATTATTTTAACAATTTGGGGGCTAACTAAAATATAATCGTAAAAACACTGGAATGTTAAATAAAAGAAGTTGATTTTTAAATTATTATAATATTCACTCTAGGTTAAATTATGGCAAGAAATCACAAATCAAATTATCTAACTGAAAACTAGAACATAAATAGTTTAATTGTATTTTATACTAACATAAAATAACAATAATAGATAACAAAAAATAAACCTTCAAAAACCAAACCCGACTATCACCGATCAATTTTATTTAGGTACTTTTAACAACTTACACTCCTACTTCTCTTTTTTTTACATTTTTGACCTTAAATTACATATTAAATATAGGTAAATATAAAAATAAAAACATTTAAAAATATAAAAAAAGGGTAGACCCACCAGCATCGGGTACAGGGACCAAGCTACTGGTCGTTAGGGCTCCAAAGATAGGAACCTCCTCACAATACGTACCGTGTCAAGCAGTACTGCCTTCTGTATCAGACCTATGAACCAACTGTCAAGCGAGAGTCTCCGAAGATGTTGATAGAGACATTTTGGAATAAGTCCATTCACCGAAAGTACTATCGGAACAATGATCGCCGAATCAACACTCCACATGTCGTTAACCTCGTGAGAGAAGTCCAAATATTTCGTTTGTTTGTCTTTTTCGGCTTTAACAAGATTTTCGTCATGAGAAATGGTGATATCGATTATCATTTCACGGCGTTCTGACCGATCTATCACCACAATATCTGGCTTATTGGCAACAATAGTCCGATCAGTGATGATAGATCGGTCCCAATACAATGTAACACTCCCTATTTTCGAGAACCTGGTCGGGTACATACTTATAATACGGTACTTCTGCATCGACAAGATGATATTTAAGAGCAAGTTGTTGGTGGACAATTCTGGCTACTTGGTTGTGTCTATGCAAGTATTCACCATTCGGAAGACGAGAACAACCAAAAACAATATGCCTGAGTGATTCTCCGGGACAGTGACAACCCTGACATATGTCGACGTACCAGGATATATTATATACTTCAGGATATATTTCTGATAATTCTTAGTCATTACGACTTCGTCCATAATTGCAAATACAAAACCCTCGGTTTCTCCAAGGAGATCACCGAATTGCAGCCAGGACACAGATGATAATGTGTCAACATCAGGCCCATTCAAGGCCCGGTAAAAACGACCATGCAACTCCTTGCTTTTCCATACCTCTTTACGATCCTCAATAGTATGTATTATAAACAACATATAAATTATTATTATAATAATTAATAATATACAGTATTTACCTTACCTACCTATGTCTAATCTGCCAAATAAACTATTACATGCGGCATGATATTATGTTTTCCGCGCCGTTGGATTTTGGTATATAGATCATCGTAACATTCAAACAAATTTAAAGCAAATCTATAACAGTGAGCCCTATAATGTCCAATACTTTCGGGTTTTAAAGCAGGATCGTATTCTATAACAGAAAGAATTGTAACTATACTCCTTATTATTTATTTTAATGTTAAGGGGTATATCATCCAACATTACGCATATGTCATGAAGTTCAAAAATGATAATGTCTTTAACGTCGTACATAAATGATACATATCCAGCGCAACAAACATAGCATTCTGGAGAAAATTCACTTTTCAAGCATGATTCACAAGCTTCTTGAAGATGTTTTAGTTTTGTTTGTTCAGTTTCCATGACGTTCTGCTAGAATGATAACTGCCTTGTCATTCTCGTCCGAACAATTACATTTTGAATGTTTGTTTCATAAATCACTATGGATTTGAAAGGAGTATTCAATCGCTTCTACTTCAAGGGGCTAGGGATGCGCTTCCATATTCTTATGTCACAACAGTAACTGTGTTTAGGTAATAAGTAATATACCTTTCTCACATCGGCCCAGCAGCACAGCGAGCGGCAACATATGAATTGTGACGTCAGGGGAGGCGGCGCGCGTGTGAGCAAAGGTACCAATATTAGTAGGTATAAATGCCTGGTGGGTAGTACTTTGTCCTTCAATCACACTGCATAGCAGCTGAATTATTATTATCACTCTAAGTAAGTAGGTATTTGAATAGAAGATAACTTTGCTTAACTCTCCCCTTCATACCTTGGAATAGCACTTAGGAAACTTTTATAATATAATAGTAATATGCAGTCATAAAAACAAATTACCTAACCTACCTGGCAACATATTAATGTTTATTTAAATGTTATTTTCTACTTCAGTGTACAAGTTTCAAGCGGTCCGCGAGTAAAGTTGAGAAGGTGATCAATATGTATGTATCGGCCGCTTTTTTGTATACAACCCTATTTAGTCGGATAGGCGAGCGTTATTTACGTGTTTAGATATTTGGTTGTATCTTCTTATATATAAAATTTGCCAAGCTGAAAATTTTCACTTAGATAGTTCACTGTATGCTCTAAGTATTGGTTTATACCAGAACTTCTTGGGTTGAGCCGTTTTTCTGCACATTTACGTCAAAATTATGACACAGTTTTTTGATTGTGCGTGAAATTGCTGAACCATGCGTTTTTGCAGACTTTGTATGGTTTTTATAGACATTAAGAAGTACCAATAACAGTTGTCAGTGAACTTATACGTTTACTCATTTACGAGTTATGAGCGTTTTTCGTTATTTTTTCAAAGTGTAATTACTCAAAAACTGTTAATATTTCCTCATATCTTTTTCTGCCATAAGTACGCACAAATTAAGAGGTACATGGGCATATTTTTTATATTGGCGCACACATAATGGTTATCGAGAAACACGATATATCAAAACGTTACCCCAGCAGGAAATGCAATATCTCAATAACCTGATGGCGCACAAAGGTCATATTTCGTGCACATCTTCAGTAGACCTAGCAAGAAAGATAGGTACCACTCAAATCACTCCACGAGATACTTTCTTGCTGGAGTCACGTTACCCTAGCAGGAATCGTTTTTTCCATTTTTCTCGAAAACGCCAGGACGCACAAATGTCAAATTTCGTGCACATCTTCAGTAGACCTAGCAAGAACGATACGTACCACTCTCATCACTCTACGAGATACTTTCTTGCTAGGGTAACGCACTCCATTTATAAGCCCTCAATTAGTAGAATAGCTATTTAAAAGTAGGTACCTACACATTAGTCATTTACGTACAAGAGATAAATGTATTTCCGCATTCCACACTACAACACTACTGTCATTCGGACAGGGGTATCGTTTACTTTTGAAAGACCCCACGATACCCCTGGTGGTATCGTCAGGGGTATCGTGGGTCCGTACCGTTTTTTTCTATGCTTTTCACAAATTTTTTATTTACGCCGTTGTCTTTTCACAATTTTTTCCTAAATTATTCTTCAATTTCGTCATGTTTGGACTTACTTTTAGAAAAGAACACTCACAGCACATGCACATCAAACGCTCCTGCCGCGCGCGATCGGATCGCGCTGGATCGTTTGGTGTGGATCTGGCTAATGGATCGTTTCCGGCTATTGATCTTTTTACACTTTTGTTTGTGGCAACAGGAGCGAAAAGACGTACTTATAGCGAGTAACTTTGCGATTTTTGCCTATAATTACATCATGTAGGTATCTTATTGGTTCCGGCTTGACTTCGAGTTTTGGGACACCCTGTGTAAATTAGCTTTCATAATTACACCTCAACAAATCTAAAAGATACAGTATGACGTTTCATATTTTTCAAACTGAAACAACTTTGTTCATGCGTACATTATTCAGTTTCGAAAACCTTTTTCGTAAAACCATGAATTTAGAAAGATTTTATTATTGTATTTTAAAATGTACAATTCTTAATATATAAATTTAATTGAAAACTTTCAAACAAAGCAAAATAACACATATTTACATAGTAAATAATATCTTATAGTTCTATTCTTGACCTCATTGCAAAGTCACGTAGTTAGGTTACTGCTCGTAGTGTTGCGACTCTTCGGATACACTTGTATGCATAAAAATCGTTTACATTTACGAAAAATCGTTATTATCGTTAGACACGTAACTAACTATTACTCGACATGGTCGAAGGTGACGGGAGGCAGTTGCCTCCCGTCACCTTCGACCATGTAACCACTTAATCCACTTAATCTCATTATTAGTAAAGGGTAAAACCTTTTGTAAAAAAACACCACATATTGCAAATTCTCTAATCTGCGAATAAAAAAAAATCCAAACATTACTTTTATTTTAATTATAATTAATTAAATAAAAGTAATGTTTAGAATTTTTTTTAATCACTACTAAGACCTTAATAAGTTTATTAAGGTCTTAGTAGTGATTAAAAAAAATTCTTTTTAATTTTTTATTTTTTATTTTTAATTTTTTTTAATCACTACTAAGACCTTAATAAGTTTATTAAGGTCTTAGTAGTGATTAAAAAAAATTCTAAACATTACTTTTATTTAATTAATTATAATTAAAATAAAAGTAATGTTTGGATTTTTTTTTATTCGCAGATTAGAGAATTTGCAATATGTGGTGTTTTTTTACAAAAGGTTTTACCCTTTACTAATAATGAGATTAATTATTAAAGAGTCTTAAAAATCGGATATTATCGTAATCGATCTCTTAAATTTCGGATATTATTGTAATCGATTTTTTTATCCCAACCTTATTATTCAATTTGTCAGAACTGTCATACCGTACCTATTAGATTTGTTGGACTTTAGCTACCACTTTATGACTGACATGATAATGTAAAATAAAAAGCAGAAACACTTTGTAATCATTTATTTGGCATTCAAATAATAAGGTAAACTTTTACCATACACAATGTAACAAAAACAATCCATCAAAATGATAAAATATTTGGACACCTTCAGTCTATTTGGGCAGTATGAGGTGGCTAGCTTCGACACGTGTACTTACTTGCTTCACTCACATTATTATATTATTCTAAGATATCATGAGTTATTAAACTTATGTCTAGAAAACGATTCTATTTTGTAATATTGTCTACAATTCTAGTGCTCAATGTTAGTTATGACGTGTGCAGTTCTTATTAAAAAAATCACGAGGAGTAACGATTAGATTAGAGAAACCAAATATTAAAAATCTCGAAAGTAACTAGTATTTTATAACAATCAGTGTATATTTATTATAATCACATAATTAATTTATAGTTTTACAATTACATTGAAACAAATGGTTGACTTGCAATAACCATAGATATTATTGTATCGAATGCCAAACTTTTAAAATTATTTTATTTTATTTTCAGCCTCTATGATATTACGAGAATTTCACGTCAATGATTATACTATGATTATAACTATAATAATTATTTACATGTCTAATTGGAATTAGTAAACAATAATCCAAAGGGACGTTTCAAGTCTTTGGTTCACCAAATATGTACAAAGTTATCAAAATACATAATTAAAAATAAATAAATCCTAATTAATATATTGCTCGTAAATCAAAATATGGCATCTAAATAAATAATACTCCATATGAGATCAGAAATAAGCTAAGCATCTCCAGTACAAAGCACCATAGAGGTCAAGAGATAGAAGAGTTTCGACGACATTGCATTAATACATCGATGCCTACAAACTCACCTTACAAAATTATTATAATAGTCTCTTTGACGTAACTTTGTATGGTTTAAACAGCTCTATATCAATTTGTGTTCAAATATGATTATAACACTACTCGGGGCTTCGAATATTGAATTGTAACTGTCCCTAAAAGCGGTTTTATACAAATTCATATGCGAACACATCATCATATAGAGATGCTAAAATCAAATAATGTTATAAGATTTTTTCTGACATTGTATTCAGCTGACAATAATATGGTTTATACTGTTTTCAAAGCAATCATGGCCACAACAAAGAAAAATGTTATACTCAATCGTAATTCATGATTGTAAGTCTAACGGCCGAATACTCAAACGTCTGTTAAAGTTAAGCGGCACTTAAACTAGAATTTCTCATACAAATGTCTAGTTTAAGCGCCGCATTATTTAACAGATGTTTGAGTATTCGGTCATAAGCGATGTAGCTTGAGAATACTATTGCCGCTGTCCTTATCCCTACGTATAATATAAATACTCGTATCGTAAAGATACTATGTCAAAGATAAATAGAATGTCAGCGCTTAAGAGTATACCAACATTCAAATTGTACAATATCAAATATAATTATATATAATTACAATAAAATATTGAGACATAACATTGTGCAATAAAATGTATTATGCATGATAGAAGTTATATTTATTTTAAACAATCAGTAATTATTTTGCAGTCACAATAATTTTGCACAAATGCTCACAAAATTCATATAGCTTAAAATAATGTGCTGACAACGATAATATTTATATAAATCACTATTTTAATTGATAAACTCAATTGTTGTACAGTTAATTATAGGCGTGTAATCAGCAACATTATTGTAGCTTTTGACAAGGCACAAAACAAGAAATTTATGATAACATATACTTTTATATTTTAGCTATAAGGAAAGTATATATTTTAACTACAAGACTACGGGAGTAATTTTGTGTGATAAGATTTTTGCTATTTCTAATTATTTAGGATAGAGTAGGAATTTGAAACATAGCAGTGTTAGGCTGCAGAGAAAGTTCTATATATTTCCCCTATAACATTTAGCGTACGTATTTATGTCTAAGACTTCTTAACCCAACTCTCATATGTGTAACATTTGTATGTATTCTTATTTCTAATAGATGACCGAGACTCGGCCACTATTAAACAGCAATTTTCTACAACAGATACAGTAAGTATAATGCTAAAATACAATATAATTATTAAAATGAACTACATTAGAGTTTGCTTAACAGCTAGTATTGACACTTCATTATTTTTTCCAATGTTGAGATTGTTGAATAAATCTACCATTTATGACATTTAAAACTTTGGTTTGAGAATCTTTTCATATAACTATGTCTCAATATATTTGTATGTTAATGTCACAAGTAGTTACATCTCATTCAAAGCTATCTATGGTTTACTCTGAAGTGTCAACACAAAGATCTTATATACCAAAGACAAAAGGGGGAATAAAGATTGATTACTATCTAACAGATATTTATTAAACTTCAACGTTCAATACGTGTATATTTGAAACATTTAATCTAAAATACAATTTAACAGTTATAATACTGACATAAATGTGAGGAGATTCGATAGATCCGGAATATAACAACTATTTTATAGAAGTGGGTTATAACTGTTGACTATGATTATACCTATTGTTTATATTTTTGCTTCCCCGTCTTTGCATGCAACTGAAATCGTCCATTCTATCACTCAAAACCAAACACCACTTGTTTATGTTAGTCGTGAAGTAAATGCATTTGTTTAAACAAAATCATTGCAACAAGAAAATAAAATTAAAAAAAAACCGCGACCAATACAGACGCATTATAATTCCTCCTTTACCTTCATCTCCGTTCGTTCATTTACTTCTACTGGCGGGTAACCATCAATGTGCGAGACGCGAGCGCGACTACTCCAAGTAAACAACTCGTTATATTGAATAAATCTAGTTTGTTGTATGCTTAGAGTCGAATTTGACTTAAAACTAACACGATTTTTTAATATGAAGAACCCAATTAAAAATGGAAGACTCGAACAATAAATAAGTTTCAAAATATTTGTATACACACGCGGTGTATCTAAGGTTGAATTTAAATGTAATTCGAGATAGTTTCTCGATGGGTTTGTGGAGGTTTATTTAAAATCGTGTATAGTGTTGAGTCGTTGCGCTAGTCTCTACGTTTAGCGCGAGACGTGGAAGCACTGGCACTAGGCGGCGGGGTGTCACGAGACCTGCACGCTCGCGTCCGCCGCGGGCACTGCGGGCGACACCGGCCCGCGCACCGCCTCGATGTAGTCCTTGATCAGTGTCGCGATCTGATATGCCTGCCAAACAAATAACATTATTTTAACAGGCATGTCAATATTCAGAAACTTCGTATAGAAATGGTTTAGCGCGACACAAACGTTTCCAACAATCTGCATCAGAAGAAATGATGTCTGCATACCTGATCAGTAGAGAGCACGAGTTTGGCGTGCTTCCTGTCAGCCCGCGTGACGAGCAGCAGCGCCCGGGGCGCGGGCGACACGGCCAGCAGCTGGTCGTGGTCGTGCGACACTAGCGCCGCGCGCGAGTTGCGGCGCAACAGCGTCAGGCCGCGCGCGTCCACGCCCAGCCACAGCGCGCGCGGCCAGTTGGACGTGAACGACTGCATCACGTCGAAGATGGTGGCGCGCGTGAGCGGCCACGACGACGCGAGCGTGAGCGCGCGCTGCATGGCGGCGCCGGGGGGCGTGCCGCGCAGCGCCAGGTGGTGGCGGCGCACGGCGGGCGCGGGGAGGGAGGGGGACGCGAGGCGCGGGGGCAGCACGCTGGCCGCTGCCGCCACGCACTCCTCGCCGCCGCTACACTCACCTTTCACTACTTGCGCGTGCAGCGCTGCTAGCATTACCTGCGGTGGAAACGATACTCGTAAACCTATCGTTTCATATTTTTCGCACACAATTACATGCGCAGCGTAACAAAAATAAGTCTTTACGTCAGAAAAGAATAGTTCTACCTGCTGCCAAATAAAAAAAGCGACGACGACGAAGATGGTCAGAGTCCATCGCCACTCACATGTTTTAAATCAATTTAAAATTTTCTAACCAATAATAATGAATGTAGGGTTACTTACAGCTTCATCAGTCTCGATAGGCAGTCGATCATGTCTCACAGAGTGCAACACTTGATAGTACAACAGTTCCATTTCCGCCGCACAAGACGTCTGTAGAGGGCGCTCACCCAAGAATAAGCGTTTCTTGAATACCAATCTAATATGACAATCATAAATAATTATGTTAAAAGCTAGCAAGCACGTGTCGTTAATTAGTAGTTAATAATTATTATAGCCTTATGCAAAAGACACGAGCGAAAAAACCACCGTTGGCGATAGAAAGGAAGAGGAATTGTAAGGAAAGCGAGGGTTCCAATTGTGCAGTGACATGGATCAAGTGCAACTCGCCGTCTCGTCGACGATAGATCAGCAGGTGGTACTGCTTAATCGTGCTGAAAATAATATATGCAACGTATAAAAATAAATAAATATACATACATATTATATATAGTATGAAAAGACATATCAAATAGGCATTTTTAATTTTAAAACAATTTGACTCACAGTAGTGTGAGTTGGTATCGGGGATTCAGCAGGTGTACATATCATACATAAAACGTGTCATATATTTCTACTATTGTAAAAGAATCTATGAAACACTAGCTGATGCACGCGTTGTATAGGTAGCTTAAATGTAACATTCCAAATTTCATCAAAATCCATTCAGTAGTTTTTGCGTGCAAGAGTAACAAACATCCATCCATACATCCTCACAAACTTTCGCATTTATAATATTAGTAGGAAGTGGGACATCCATTCATACTCTACTTGTATCTAGTAGCGTAACAGAGAACCTGTTCACATAAGTACGTTGTATACTTAGTCCCAACAACAGTAATAATAGTTAACACGTTTACCGGCAAGCCGCCGCAGTGGCCCCAGCCTTCTCCCAGCGCGCGAGTACATCCCCCACTCGCTCCGAGCCGCCCAGCGCACGCTCGCCCGCGCCCGCCGGCGTCGAGTTGGCGCACACCTCGTATAGTGCGTAACCTGTTTAAATGTATACGTGTAGAAGGATTGTAAACATCAGAGTGTTACTACAAAAGATTGAAGGTTGATCGATGGCATCAATCGACGCTAAGCATTTATTTAAGTTAAAGATTAACATGTAAGATTGCCCAATTTTGACTAAATAACTTTTATCATTGCCAGAAATAGACTGAACGTCTTTTACGATTGCTCGAAATAGGATAAACGTAATCGTTTTCAAATATTGATCGCCTAAAGTTCTTTCATGAAAGAAAACATATGAATACAGACAGCAGAATACAATTTAGTTTTATAATACAAAGAAGGGCCAAGAGAGTTTACCGGTAGCGGCGTCGCTAAGACCAATCTTCTCCCGCAGCATAGTGACGAGATGGTCCGCGGTGGCGGCGGGACCGAACACTAGTCCGTGCTGCTTGCCGTCCAGTAGCAAGACGCGCACGTGCAGCGGCCGTCGGGCAGACGCGCACAGGATCTCTTCCTTAGACGGAGCTGTTAGGCGACGCGGCACTTGGGCTATGCTAAGTGCCACCTTGAAAGAGAACGGAATCGTTAAACCATGACATTTTTTTGGGCGTGCTGAGAAAATAAGCGGTCGGTCCAATTCGCGGTAGGTCCGATTTGCACTAGGCCCGATTCGCAGTCGGTCCAATGTGCGGTTGGTCCAGTTCATACCTGTTCAGCGCGTCGTGCGAACTTGCCCTCCTCCCCCGCGTGCAGCGCCGTGCCCCTGTAGCGCAGGTGCGCGAGCAGCAAGCGACGCAGCGGCTTGACGGGGGGCAGCGCCGCGCCCACTGCTGCGCACAGCAGTGCCCAGTGACGAGCAGACACGCGGGACTGTGGGTCCGGGTGTTCCGTCGTCTGGAACAATACACAACCATTAAAATATCTCGCAAAAAGAAAAACTTAAGGCTCCAAAAAGCTTGTTATAAATGACAAAAACTTTTAACATTGCCCAAAATAGACTAAACAATTTTAAAAATTGCCCAAAATAGACTAAACGTCTTTTAAGATTGCCCAAAACAGACTAAATGTATACAATGTTTGCTGTAAATGGGCTACGACTTTTAAAACTCCTCTAAATAGCTTAAACGTCTTAGCGATTGCTCTAAATAAGCTGAAGTTCTTTAAAAATGCTTGCATGAGATCAAAAGACATAAAAACTGACCTGCTTTATAAGTTGCATGTAAAGTTCACAGAGCAGCGAGTCCTTCTGCAGACATCGTTGTAGCAGCGCTTGTGCCATCGCTGTGCGGTCGTCGCTGTCCGCCTCGTGTGAGGCAGTGCTCACGTTGTTGTTGGCGAGGTTCGTCGTGCTACCAGACTCTGGATTCGGCGATAGTCCCGCGTGGCTCATTATGTCCTACAACATTAATTGTAATTTAATAAAACTTTTTTTAAAGTATTCTGTATAACAGTCTTAAATACTAGCTGACCCGTCCCCACTTCGTTGGGCGGAGAAAAAAACGCATCCCTTTTTTAAACATATTTCATTACTGCTCCTCTCCTATAAGTCATAGCGTGATACTATATAGTGACACTTCTATAAATAGACTATTCAACACAAAAAGAATTTTTAAAATCAGTTCAGTAGATCCAGTGATTACCCCCTACAACGTCACAAACTCACAAACTTTACCTCTTTATAATGTTAGTATAGATATTGAAGTTATCTTCAAGGTAAATTGGAAATTATGTATTTTCTGGAATTGTCTATTTAAATGGATTGTATAGACATATAAAAAATCAATAATTAAATTTGCAAATAAACGTTACATCAATATCGACATACTTTGAATATCTGCATGGCAGCAACTTCTTCAGCCTCGTTTAGTTTAGTAAGACTGTGCGGTAGAGTTCTAGACCAACACCAGTAGCCAGCCGGGAAGTTCTTGTATGACTCGCCAGAGGATTCCGCCGCCATGTCTAAACGCATCTTCTCTAGTCTATGCTTACTTAACCTGTGGCAAAAATGTTTAATAGACAATTACAACATTCTTTTGAGCAAAACGGTTCTGGAATTGTGAGGAGATGGATACTGATGGATGAGGGAGGCACAGGACCGCATTGGGTGAAAATATTTAATCTATCCCCAGGGAAATAAGTAGTGCGTTTATCTATGCATATTGTATGTGTGTATGATAAAATGATCGATAATAAAAAAAATGGTTTATACTTTACCCTTTTTAATGTTTTTATTGGCGTAAATTTTATTTGTAAAGTGTGCTAGTTATGTTACATTTGGGGATGGGGTATTATGGTGTGTTGGTAGCTCGGATAAAGAGACGTAAGGACCACCTGTGGGTAATTAAAAATGGAATATGAAGAAGACACAGGAAAAGATTCATTGTGTAGAAAAACAAAATAATTATTGTACAGAACGGTATCTAGAAATACAATGCAAGACACATACCTGCGCAGCGTATTCCTCAAAAAGTTGCCCGTATGAGCATCAGTAGGCCTCCTCAGTAGTGCAGAGTCTACAACAGCGCGTCGTGCGATACGTAGCGCGGCGGCGAGGCGGGAGCGCTCGGGCGCGGGCGCGGCGCGGCGCGGCGGCTCGTCCGCCAGACCGTTGCCCAGCACTGGGCTGTACGCGGCCATCAGCCACGCCGCCTCGTGCTTCTGACTCGATTCTAGTACTATGCATCTGTGGCGAGGATATCAATTATGTTACTATACTTAGCGGGTTTACATGAGAATAACACATTAATTTTAACACAACTTCACTAGGAGGAACCAAAGACACAATCGTCGAAAAATAAGATTCCGTTTAGAAGATTTTTGAAATTTTTAATTTTTAGGATGTTTACTGACGTCATGTCAGTATTTATATTTTACGATCAGTTCATTCCTTACTAAACAACAACAAAATTAAGTTATACAACCATGTAAAAAGAAAACGGCTTCTTTTTGACAAGGGTTTTTCATATAATTTATACAGGGTGTATAAATACACCCTGTTTAACCACAAGGTTAACGTCATTAACCATATCTAAAGCAAATAACTTATCAACTTATATTCACCTGTGACCATCAAGTTGTCCGTGATGAGTCAAGCTGATAGTCAGTCCATTATCGACGGGGTCCATGAGCAGCGCCGCTATGTTACTGTAAGCGTGTTCAGCTAGCACCACTTTGTCTGTCTGTCGAACTAGCACTACGCCCTCTGAGCCAACTCCCAGTAACACGTTGGGACCTGAGAGGAACAAAAAGTAATATTCTTTTAATACCACGAATCTTTTATTAGTAGATACATCGGTAATGCGTCAGAGGTTTTAATGATCATAGAAGTATGTTGAAGACTAAGATTCTACCGCCTGTTAAAACTGCTGGGGTCCAAATTTTCTAACCATCCCATGTCGGGTCAACGAATAATGCTATTTCTTCTCGTAAATCCAGCTTATAGGAAAATGGAAACCCGGCTTATAAGAGAAAAAACAAAGTAAAGGGCTTTTAACGGAACATTAAGATCCAAGCTAATTAATGCAAGCATGCTCGTTAATAATAGAAAAGAAAAGTAACTTACCATGTGGCCAATATCCTTTGTAAGTGACAGGGAAGAGCGTCACCCCATACAATGGATATTGCATCACACATGAGAGGTACAACGCCTTAGCGCTCAACTCGGCACGTCCCGCCCCGTACTGACGGTGCGCTTGTGCCAGTATTGTAGCCTGTACAGACAAACATACACATATAGATAACACAACATGGCATGAATACAAACAAGATGTTACCACTTCTTATCTCACTCTTTTACTTTTATCCCATTACTATTGTTAAAGTATTTCACATATTGCATTTATAAAAGTAACTATTTCGCCATCTTGGATGTTCCGCCATATTGGATTTACAAAGTTAAGTTGCAAGATTCCAACAAAACAAACTAAACAACATTAAATGAAAGCTTTTAAAAAAGGAAGAAATATTTACATTAAGTCTAATAATTAGCAGGACAAATTACCCACGTATGGGTATTAAACAAATCAAGACATAGTGTATACTGACCCACTGATGCGCAGGTCTCGCCCTGGTGATACGCAGCGGCAGGAACTGCTCGGGCTGCGCGTAGTAGGCGCGCGTGTGCGGCGGCGGCGGGGAGGGGGGAGGCTCGCCCAGCGACACCTGCGCCTGCAGCCCTGCTAGCTGGAGGGCCACCTTCTCCGATACTGGGAATTCGTCCATCTGTGTGTAGGAGATATCTGATTAGTACACTAAGTAGCTAGGTTCTGTGGCTTGATTTAAACGTCGTTGATGTACCTCGGACCCGGTATTTTATTCGGAACACAATGTCAGCTGTTCGCTATTCCGTGACCCACTCAACATGTGGTAAAAGACAACTGCAATTTCTAAAAATACATTCTGAAAGGGACCAAAAAGTCAAACAATACTTAAGAAATAATTTTTACCTTGACTACGCTGTATACAGCTTGGGCATAAAGTAGCGCCACTTCGACCGGATCGTGAGGCAGTTCTCTTCCGCCGCGGAACAGACGGCGCTTGAACACGAAGCGATTGTCTGCCGAACCTCCTCCGGGTCCTTGTTGCCTGAGATAAAAATACACACCATTTTAGGGTAACATTAATTTAAGACATTAAGCTACTTATAAATTTTAGATTCGCTATCGTTAAAAGAAATCAGTACCTGTATATCAATAACATTTTATGTTAAAAATTGAGGTTTGCAACCTGTACCAAAATATGGATTAAAAATAAATATATGAATACTAGTATTCGATCGTGGCTCTGTCCGTTTTGAAGTCGAGATAGAAGGGAGGCTATATAGTAATCCAGGGTGTCAGCTACCTTTATACGAAATTTATTTTACATCGATCCAGCCATTATTGATTAACAAGCTTACTTACAAACTTGCTTGTTTTATATTAATAATGATATTAACTTTAAACAAAACAGTTACTTACATTTCCCAGGCCGCGATGACATCGTAGAGGTAGTGCGTGGCGCGCACATGCTCCTCGTGCCCGGCGCGCTGCTGGTACACGGCCCAGCCGGCGCGCGAGTGCGGCGCCAGGCCCAGCTTGTCCGCCAGGCGCGCCGCCGCCGCCGCCGCCGTGTCCGCCGGGTGCACGTCGATCGCCTTCGTGCGCCCGTCCAGGAAAAAGAAGCGGCATACTATTGTGCCGAGACGACGCATTGCCTGCGAGGGGGTTACGTAAAATTGAACTTAAAAGTGTAGTGTTAAGGTTGAGATTGACTTGCAACATTTTGGTGTAATTAATTGGATACATCTGACACTTGATTCAAGAGTTCCAAAGGTACATTACTAATAAACTTTACAAGTCAGTCTCATCTATGATTAAACCAATAAAAATATGTTATCCCGAGAACTCTTAAAAATATTTGAATGAAAATTAGTACGTACTTAACCCAAAATTTTAAGTCATCGAAATAAAAAAGCAATCCACACAATAAGTTTGATCTTGTAAGTACTTTGGTTTTCCTGCAAATTTAAAAAAAAAGTTTATAATACAAGTAAAACTTACAGCAATCTCGACAGTGCTAGGCGGCAGCTGGCGGGGCGCGGCACCTCTGCAGTTGTCTAGACACCACTGCGCACAGTGCGCGGCGCGCGCTGCTCCCGTCACGGGCCCGGCGCCGGGTGACGTCACTGTCCCGGAGATACGCGCGCGACTACGTAGCCACGTGCTGTAGTAGCGCGCGAGACCGCGGGACGGCTGCCATGCGACTGCGCACAGGCACAGGACCAGCCATACTCGCTCTGCCCACTCCTCCACGGGGCATGATGTTATCTGTGTTGAACATACTAAGTAGGTAAGATCCTGAATAACAACTGCAGCTAAAAGTAGGATAACAGACGGTTTAAAATATAAATCTTGAGGAACAGCCTCGACCTACTTAGTGTCCTCCGATTCGAATTTCATCAAACTAAAATAAAAATTCGAATAAAAATGTTCGTGTGCATGGGTATTTTGAGACATCGTTTGATTAACTAAGTAAATTATTAGGGACATACGGTGACTCATAAAATCGCTAGTAGTAGTAACGTACCTGTCGAACACACTGCACGAGTATCTCGTCCCGTAGTTCTTCTCTCTCTATACCTTTACCGATGACAGATTGTATCACTTGAGTTTCTTTCTCTGCTGTCAGCTCACCGCGCATGTAGCGACAGAGGTCCTGAAAAACAAACGTTTCGATATAATAAGCACTTAATATTTTTAATTAAGTAACTTTACGCATACAAAATACTACTGAGAGGTCACCCATTTATGGAGTGACCTCGTCAACGTTGCTTAACCAGCGTTCTTCTTTATTGATTCAGTGATTGCGATTGAGAATTGTACGACGTTGCTAGAATTATCGTTAAACGATAGCCATTAAAACAAAAAACAGAAAAATTATTAAAAGAAAAAAGTAGCACTTGGCTGTCAGTAGTCTGCCTACCCCTAAAGCAATAAAGCGTGAGTTTATGTATGTTACAGAGAATAGTTTTATAGTTAGATACTAAATCTTACTCTAAATATATTGACGGCGGCAGTAACACTGTCCGGGTCGTGTAGTTGTATGTGCGAGGTCGGTATGTTGTTGCCTTTGTGATACGTTATCATCTCCTCCTTTGTAAGCAGCTCCATAGATTTGCTCTTCCTCGTTAACGTTGCTATTATTGTGCCTGAGAGAAAAAACGTAAATTATTATTTTGTGAAAAAAGAACATATTTTTGCGTCAGAATGGAATCAAGTCTGTTATCCTTGTTCTGTCTCTGTCGTTGACTGTCTCGGTGGCAAAGCAGTCGTGTATACAACTACCGGGCTAGAGAACTCTGTTGCGAATCCCAAGCTAGATAATTATTTCTGTGATCTATACTCTATTGCCTGGATGTTCTTTATGACCGACTTCAGAACTTTATATAAGTAAATGTTCCGCGACACGAAGCTCGAGGACCAGTGTGGGAGTTGACATTAAAAATATTAATGCGTAAATTTTTGTAGTACGCTGTTGATTCTGATTTTATTAGTTAATTTTTTCAAAGAACATGCAAAAATAATTTTTGTTAACTGCACAAACCTTCGGGCGATCTCGGATGATCATTGAAGTACAGTTTGGCGAACTCGGAGATATCGTTGATTGGATCTGTAGCAGGGGGCGTGGCGAGGGGCGGGGCCTCCAGCTGGTTGAGACGGCGCTCCACTCGCTCTTTACGACGTGCGTTGCGTTCGAAACCCTGGACACGTTAAACGTTGAACGTGTTTAAAATTTTACATAAAAAACAGCGTATTCTAAAAATAAGGAATAAATCAAGAAATAATTGTAATAATACTGATAAATGTTTATTCAGTTCCTTGAGAACGATAAGGTTTTACATCATGGCTGATATAGAATATAGAACAAAAAAACACGTTTACACATTATCCTTAAAACCGTTATGCGATGATAAATGACCTAACCTAATTATCTGGGATAATTTGTCTCATACAACAACGGCTTACATTATTATGTATGGAAATTGCTCTATACACTACTTTAATACTTGACTTGTTTCATAATAAGCAAATAATGACTAATATACTTACATTCGCGTCTCCATTAACTGCAGGCGGTGGACTCATACAAGTGTCCATAGGTACGGGCGGTGGAGGGGCCGGCGCCTCAGGGACTGGCAGTGGCGGCAGTGGGGACTGCTCTATACACTCCTTCTCAGACTCCGGTTCTTTGCTTACTTGAGCGACGAATCTGTATTGTAATTAAATATTATTGTATTGTCACGCGAGTCTTATAAAGTTGATTTAAAAGTTTATTAAAAACATTCTAATGTCAGTATGTACTGTCTATTTAAACAGACTTGCTCTAAAACGTAAACATATATGGCGTCGTGTCAACCACAGACTAAAGACTTTAGTCTTTAATCTTTGAAAAATGTATAGGAATCAAGGACAAAATTCTATAATCTACAAATGTCAAATCGTAAAAATAATTTTATCTGTGAAATTTTATGTTGGAAAAAAATACATTTATTTAAAATTTACGAAAGATAGTGGATAAATCAAAGTGATTTACATGTTTTCTATTGCTTATACGTTTAATGCTACTTTCCAGAAATTTTCATCCATATCAAAGTGTGCGATTGATGTAAAAACTAGTGAATTTGCAATATGTGGTGTTTGTTTACTAAATAAATCAAGTAAGGATAAATACGGTATAGTATGTTAGCCAAACTTATCATTATCATTTTTTGATAAAAACATTCCAATAATGTTATGTTTAGAACTACTAATAGAATGTCTATAAAAAGTTGAACTATATGAAGGTAGCGGTAGGTAAAGTTATCTTAACACTTTCAAGTTAGTAAACTTAAGTTAAAAAAAAAAAAATTGACTTCAATAAGTTTATGATTAGTGTAATGGATTAATCTTAAAAATAAATGAACTGAATCAGAGTACACCCATTATAACATAACATAATACATCTATACTAATATTGTAAAGAGGTAAAGTTTGTGTGTTTGTGACGTTGTAGGGGGTAATCTCTGGATCTAATGAACCGATTTTAAAAATTCTGTGTTGAATAGTCCATTTATCGGGGAGTGTCATAGGCTATATAGTATCACGCTATGACTAATAGGAGTGGAGCAGTATTGAAATATGTTTAAAAAAGTTACGCGTTTTTTTCACGGCCAACAAAGTGGTAGTAAAATATAAACTCATACCCATTATCAGTAGGCGGGTGCGGTAAAGGCGCAGCGATGTCGTTAGCAGGTCGTGGTATAACAGATTCATATATCGGTTCCTTGCCTTTCGTCTTCATCATTGGCATTTTACCATTAGGTATTGCACCATTTGTCCTCTCGATTGGTGTTGTTTCTGTAAAAAGTAATCAATACTTTAATACATAAAAGTTACTTCATCATAACAGCCCATTAATGCCCCACTGCAGGGACGGGCCTCCTCACATGACGGAGTTTTCCTTCTTTTTATTTTGTAAAGATGACATTCACGGATAGTCCCTTAGTCGGTTTTTACGATACCCATGGGATGAGATGGAGTGGTGACATATTGTATTCATACTTCGTCACCACACGGAAAAGTTATGTACCTACATGTAGCTTATATAGTAGGTGTATGTACTGTGAGAAATACCTGAATTACAAAAATTGTATGATGTGTATGTTTTGCAGTCGAAACTCTTGTACTTTTAACAGTCAAAACGTAAATTTTTGACAATACAACTTTAGACTGGGATAGCAGTTAACATAGTTTTTCCCAATGGAGTTAATTAAAAGTAGTTTTGACTAAGTATCATAAGTGGTATTGCCTGCTTTATTTGCTAACCAATGATTTTCAGTCAAAATCAGGGTTGACCAACCCGTTCAGTCAAAGTAACTTTAGCCTACATTATTCAGTTAAATATTTGTTACAACCAGTCGGGTGATCGCGTATCAAGTATACAAGGATTATTAATATACCTTGTATAACCGGCGGCGGCGGTGGCGGAGGTCCCGCTGGCTCAGGTAGCGTGCAAGTAGTCGGCGGAGGCGGGAACACCGGAGATTCTTCGGTGAGCTCCTCGCTTAGCGGCGGAGGAGGCGGTGGGAGGATCAGCGATGACGTCATAGCGTCGCCGTTTGATAGCGGAGACATGCCGTTTGTTAACGACGTTGACATCACGCCTAAGTAACAATTAGGGAATTCAGTTATCTGGTGTATAAGAATCTGATACTATGTACAAGCTATGTAAGACGACTAAAGGTGCTTTAATACCAGAGCATTGCTATGCAGCTGTGCCTCGAGGATGTGTAGCTAAGAAGAAGCTATGTAGCGGCGCGAGTAAGAATGCGCAGCTGCAATATCGTAGGAAAGCGATGAGGGCATTGTGATGGAAGAAAAGGTGCTCACGCGTCAAAATACTGGTAAGTTCCGTAATGCTATTTTACCGAGTAATCCATAAGACTCAGCACACATCCATAGCATAGATCCGCAAACTTCTATCCATATAAAAACTTACATATCTTAGTCAAATTAGTTTTTCACGACACACTATTTTTAACGCATCCCATTCACATCTCTGGTAGAAAAGCACCCTTAGGTCTTAAACATTTTATGGAAACCTAGGTATTTATCTTACTAGTATCAAGGCTAATTAGTATATACCGCGAGTAAGACCCGTATAAAATAGTATTATTTTATGGAAAGTATTATTATCAAATATTTCATAATCATACCGTTCATAGAGGAAGTCATGGAGGAGGTCATGGCAGGCGGCGGCGGCGACATGATAGGCTGTACCGGTAACGAGCTAGGCGGCGCGGGCGGTATGGCGTCCGACGGCGCTCCGTCCGGCTTGCGTTGAGCCTCCGTGTGCGCTTTACTTAGCTCGTTCATCTCCGCCGCTAGTACGTGCTCCAGCTGGGGAATGATTAGTTAGATATATTATTTCAGATATATTATAGGGTCGTTAAGATCCAATAATATCTTGATTGCAGATTAGGCAAATACTAAAGAATTTGCCTGGATCTAGCTGTATTCGGCTAGACAAGGTAAGATCCTTTTACAAATTATTATTACGTATATGAATAAAATATAATCTCACCCCTTTTCTCGCAATTGCCCTAAAATCGAAAACGAGATTGGATAAATATTTCCAGAGAAGCAAGAGGACTATAATCCATACTAATATTATAAATGCGAAAGTAACTCTGTCTGTCTGTCTGTTACTCTTTCACGCCTAAACGGCTGAACGGATTTTGATGAAATTTGGTACAGACAATCTTTAGACCCTGAGAAAGAACATAGGCTACGTTTTATTACCAAAAAATAATACTAAAATATCGTATGTTCTAGCATTTTGAAATTTTTACCAGTGTGGGGGTGAAAAAGGGGTTGAATTGAAGATAAGACAATAAATCTTGGTACGTACGTACTTTTTCTACAAACGGAATTCCCGAAATTCGAACAGTACGTATTCGGAACGGGAACTATAAAGCCAAACTCACATTCACTTCTCTCTCACTCACAACAAATTCTGATTCTGATTGACAAAAACTAATTTCACGCGGGCGAAGCCAAGCCGCGGGCGGAAGCTAGTATACTATAACTCGTTGTAGAGATTGACAATCTTATATCCGAGTACAGTGCCAAATTTTATTTTATGGACGAAATACTCCAATTTATTAACAGTCTGTCTTAGCCAGTGTTGTTCTGACACGCAACCTTACCCTCCGTCATCGGAAGGACGCGTCTCTATAGTAAGGTTAGTAAGAGTTAAAGTTACTTAAATAAGGTTTATACCTCCTGATCTAAATCATCAGCAAGTCTCTCCATGGAGTCCCCAATCTCCGCGATAGTAGGCTGATGCACGTCAGGTTGTCCGTCCGGCGCGCCGCGTTGTGTCGGCACGTCGGCGAGGAAGTCAAACAAGTTGTCCAGGTTCACAGACTCCGCGCGAGTGCTTGACGGACACGACAGCCCGCGGAGCGTGTCCGCCATGTTCGCTAGCTCGGCACGCTCTTGGTTCGCCTTTTCTTGGAGACTGGAATAGAAAAATAATGCTATTGAAAATGCTGTTTATATAATAACATGATGGAAAGAACCGCATCTGATCCTGACCGTCAAGAAAAGGTTGCATTGCAGAGATGGGTCTTGCTTAGTCAGAATAGATGAAGTCTTACAGCTTTTCATGATGGGTGAAGCGGTGCAAATGCACGCAGTAGGTCGGAGAAAAAATGTTGGTTGAGTGAATGAACCGAGAGTTATATGCCTCAGAATGTCTGCATCTATATTCGTACCTGTTCCTCTCCTCCCTCAGTTTGATCTCCTGGTTGACGCGCTTCATCTCCCGGAGCGCGGCGGCCACCTCCCTGGCGAAGGCGCCGCGCAGGTGTCTCTGCAGCACGAGCGCGGCGCGGCGCATGCGCAGGAAGGCGGCGCGCTCCTTCCAGCCGCGCCACGCCGCCTGCAGCACCACCGCCGCCGAGCGGTACGTCACGAACACGCGCCGGGACACGCTGCCCTTGTACCACTAAAACATACATAATTGCATTAAAACTCAGTGAAAGTTATTCAAGACAGCTAAGGGCTCGTTTAAGGAAAGGCGGGGCGTCGAGTATTCACGTGCAGCGTGGCTTGCCGCGGTACATAAAGCGATTCGACCGTTTATGGAGACGCGGCTTCACACGCCGCAGCCGCTGCGGCCGCCGCGTGGTACATAGCTATGTATATGGCGTCGTTTGCCATGAAACTCGCTTATTTAGACGCCGCGTCGTCCGCGGCGTCAGTGACCTATTTTTGTAGGGGAAAAATAAATCGTTCTAATGACAATGTAGTGCGAAGCACACGTCCTACAAAAAGTAGGCCAGAAATAAAACAGCTAAATAAAAAATTAATCGTCCTGATTATCTGCCCTACAAAATATGTAGGTCGTGGGCGAGCAGTCTAAGGGTCGTAGCACATATAACGTAACGTAAACGGATCGGCAACGTATCAACTCGAGCTGTTCATTATTATTTGTATGAGTCTCCTTACTGCAACACACACTAATCGGAATCGTAACGTAATCGGATTTTTGACGATTGACACCGATGAAAAAGGCGAGGCGGTGCCGTACCGTTTACGTTACGTTACATGTGCTACTACCCTAATACTTGCCAAAGTCGTAAAAGGAAATATCTGTCAAACCACCAGCGCTTTCTACTCACATCAATACTTTAAGCATGTGCCTAAAAACATATTAAAAGGTTTTCCTTCAACACTAAAGAAACTGTAAGTCTATTAGCTTTATTTTATATCTTGTTGATTGTCTGTAAAAAGTTTTAAAAAATATAAAGAAAAAGAAAGGTAAACAAAATTTCTTACCTTTTGTATTGACAACGCAGAAGATTGCAACAGTGCACTCCGTTTAGCTTCAAGTGGAGCATGAACTGACGACCTCATGAATATTTTTGTGTGACCAATCTGCCAATCGCCGTTCGGTGCATTCACTAATCCAGTTATAATTCTTAAATCATAAATAAATGAATAATTAAAAATATATATTATAAACCGAAAAATAAGAAAAACACGATAAAGCACATTAAAACGTCGGTGAAGTCATTCTACATATGAATGACTGACACGCAAAGTGTTAATAATTGATCTTAGGTAACCGGTCACCTACTTTGTGTACGGAAACCTAAATATTAAAATTTTAAAAAAGAGTTGTCTTAGCTCTATCCTTTTCTGTAACTGTCAATGTTCACTATTTGCAAGAAAAAAAACGTCGAGTTTTGGACGGTTTGCGATTTAGACAGTTTGCGTTTTGGACGGTTTGAGTAAATTGGACGATTTGCGTGTTAGACAGTGTGCGACAAAAGAGCCCCTAGTCTCCAAAATTAAAATAAACAACAGCTTACTTGATATCCGGAGACTTAGGTCTGGGATGCGGCAGCAGGCATCGGTACCTCGCCTGGAAGATGGGCGTGGGCAAGTGTATCGGGTACCCGTCTCGTCTTATCCGTACAATCTCGTTCATGCCTAAGTATCTTAGTTGTTCTAAGACCAAGTCGTCACTGTACTTGCCGGCTTCTTTGTTTTCGTTCGGCTTTATACAGCGGACATACCTGGAGAACAAAAAAATACGTCGGTGTGGTGATAACTAACTCAAAATGAAGATTTTAATAATCCTAGTTTTTAGGTAACACATATTAAACCAAATACCACAAAATTAAGTACTGCCTGTTTTTGAAGTTGATAAAAGATAATCAAAAAGGAGAACACCCTAACCACTCCCTCTCGGCCATAAGCTGTCCACTGTTGGACATATAGCCTTCCCCAAGTCCATACCACTCATTCCGATTCTTTGACCGTCTCTATCAGTCTTTTTTTTTTTAGCTAACTCTACACTTAATAAAATAAACATTTTCACTCACCACACGTCAGTAGCTTGCAACATATCGACGAGTGACTGTAGTTGAGCTCTGAACGTGTCGACGACAGTCGGTCTACCTTTAGATGTACCGCGCTGTGTTGTACCCGCGGAATTCGGACTTGACAGGGAATTATCCTGAAATTTAACAAGTAAAATAAAAGATTAGTAAGAAACTAACTGAAACCACAACTTCAATTTCAAATACCACTTAGTTTCGAAGTAAAATTAAAGCATTTATTTACATGGGATACACAGTAATAATACTTAAAGTCGAAAGGTTTGTCTGCGAGCTGCCGCTAGATTCCATAGTGATTATGGGATGTTTTGTATTATTAATCTTAAATATAATATGCCTATCTGAGTTATGCGAACCTTAGAGAAAATAATAATTCTGGGGCTCAGGAAGATAAGGCATAAGAAGCACGTATTAATCATTCATCCATACCTGTCCAGGAGGTGCAAGATCATGCACATAATCCGCAAGTTCCCTCACGAAGGGATTAGCAGATCGCGACAGATGGTCGATGAAGGCATCTTGCTGAGTATCCCTGTTCTTGTCGACGAATCCCTGCACGCTATAGCTGACGGTACCGGCGTAGTGTTGGACCCCGAACTCCTCCTCCCATTTGCGACGGGAGCCTTTCACGAAGCTCTGGTGCTCGCCGAACTCGCCTTGGATGTTTGTGAGGTAGGCGCTGTCTGAACCCTGGAATAAAATATTATGTTAATTGTTGATTATAAATTACAATCAAAAATTTTATGAATTATTATTATTTTATTTTATTATTTTAAATTTTATATTTTTTAATTTTTTTTTTATTTTATTCACATTTTTTAACTATAGTATACACTGAGAATAAATGTTTATGTTGTATCAACAGTCAAGGAAAAAGACGATAAATTAAGAATTTTGAATAATGAACTATTTACATAATATTTGAGTAACACTCATACAATGTAAAATGAGTGCTATGAGTCATCTTTTTTTTTAAATTTAGTATACTTACCCCCGGTTTCTGAATGCCTGATCAAGTCAAAATCAACTAATCAAGTGTCAAAACTGTCATTTTAGTTCCTGTAAATTATAGTTTTGACACTTAATTAGTTGATTTTGACTTGACCAGTCATTCAGAAACCGGGGGTTAGTCTTAAGGTCATGGCACATTATACCGGCACCGCAACAGCACAGCTGCTGCACGGCGTCGCCTCGAATTTAGACTACGGCTAGCTGCCAGCGCGCTAACTACGCGTTGTCCGCAAGGTGCAAGCTCGCAGTCCGCGCGCCGGCCGCGACGTGTAAGCTCACAGTCCGCGAGGTGTAAGCTTGCTGTCACCGCGAACTCAATATTGTTGTAAGACATTTATGATTGAACACGCTTAGGACTTGCACGTTTTCATAATGTCTACCGACTCGGAGTCGGCGCGTAATGAGCATGCCGTCGGCGCGCTGTACGCATAAGGTCCGCTCGCTTGCAGCACGCGGGCTGCGGGTCGAGTTGTGTGGTAGCGGCAAGCGCGCTGACTGCCCGCCGTTGGCTTTTTCATATTGACATTATGAAATATATTATACTACACACGATTTAATGCTCTAAATTGAATGACAAGTTAAATGCTGGTGTGGAGCGGTGCTGTTGCGGTGCCGGTATAATGTGCCATGACCTTTATACTTATTATTTTTATTCAAGTACGATTTATTTGTTTTATGACTAATTTATTTATGTCCCTAGTGCCCGAATACTCAAACGCTAGTTAAATATTTATCGGTTTCTTAGCTACAAAGTAGCTCTTATCCTATACACAAACCACAATTTTAAGCAACGATTTATCTTAAATTTATTTGTACTTAAACGCCGACTTAGTAATAAATTCGTATACTCAAACGTTACTTAACTTATTTAGCTGTCAAATGACCTGCCAAATTGATTAAAGTAGCTTAAAAACTTGAGAGTGGTCGCAAGGTCTCTTAAATCTCCAAAAAGTCATGAATAAAGGTTCAAACAGTGGTTTAATGTCTGGAAATCAGTAAAGTAAGCGTCAGTTGCCGCACTAGCGGTAGAGTAAAAGTATACAGGCTGTTAAAGTCATTAAAAAATCTCTGGAAAACCTCAGTTTTAAACACATTTATAAATAAAATAATCGTCAGCAATATGCAGTTAAGGCGACTTCAACGTCAATCGGATTCGATTGAGAAAAATATTTTACGTCTAAAAATAGGTCATGATGTTTACAATCTAATATTGCTATAAAAAAATCATCAGGCGTTATATAAATATTTTCACTCTAATTTAATGGACTTGACAACCCCTCTCGTCCCTACAGCTGACGATTATCGCTTTAATAATCAAAGAAGTGTATTCATTCACCGAATTGTACATTAAATGACAGCCAAAACTTTGCATTACAAATGTTATTGCAAGATGGCTAGGTTCCGAACATGATAGCACAATATTAAATGACTTTCCTCTATGTGCACAGTTAGAGCGTGGAGATTTTCAAGCCATGAGACTCTACTTGGTTATAGCGGTTATCTGTGTCGACCGTACCTGCTAACCCCATTATAAAATCCACGAACACCAACAGAATAAGCTTACAATAGAGCCCAAATAAGCACCAGAAATCCTATAAAGGCTTTTTGGTGTACTAAAAAGGAGATTTCCCTGTCTTCAACATAGAATGGGTTTAAAAATTAATATTATTTCACTAGTTATTGTGGGATGCGCTTTGTTACACAACATAGCGTTGCGTAGGCGCAATGGGATCTTAGAAGAGGATTCACTTTCTACCGTAGAAGAAAAACCTGTAGGTACCACAGCCTAGAAGCCTTTATACTAATCAACATTTTATAACAAGGACTACTTTAATAAATACACACTTTTTTAATTATAAGTAGTTTTATTTATATACAACATAATTATACAAGATTATTATTTTCAATTTTTCCATTTCCATTTCTATTCTGTACTTATTGATTTCCATTCTGTTTTTATTATTTTTTGACTTCTGTTTGTGTTTCTCGTAAAAGTGTCGCAGTTGTTGCCATGATCTGAAGCCACTCACAGCAACGGCATTACAGTGCTGACACACAAATTCCCAGGTCTCTCGCTTCTTATCATGTAGCCGTTTATTTCCTTATTTTCTACAATATTTTGATATCTGGAAAGTCATTGTTGATTGAATTGAATCACAAACTTGCAATTTAAAAAGAAGTATGTTGAAATGTGTTCACATTAATTTGTCTCATTTTCGTATAACGTTCACATTTCACTCACTTTTTAATTATTTCTAAATGATTTCATCTCTTTTCGAAAGTAAAAGATTCTTCTTAAAAATTTTCAAGCTGATGAAAACTCGCGCTTTGTCGTGTTGTGTCAGTGTCACTGAGTAAACGTTTCGTTCTTTGTGCAATGATCGTGTCAATCATAGATAAAGATAATAACCAATTATAGGGATATTTAAAAATAAAGAATGGTGTAATTCAGTTTGTTTATTGAAATTGTAATACTTATGTCTGAAAATTTCCAAGTGAATATTCAATTACAATCGTAGTATGCAGCACACAACTGATTATTCTTTTCCATTTTCTGCGTAAAACGAAAACACAGCATAGGGTAATTAAATTTGTAATTGAAAACATACTTTATGAGGTGAATGTTACCAGTACGCAAACATTTATCGGCTGTTTAGCTAATCAAAGATATGAATGACTTAAGTGGCGTTTGTGTATACCGAAAAAAATTTAAGGATCCAAACGTTTAGGATGCCGTTTATTGTTAGACGATTTAAGTGACGTTTGAGTATTCAGGCGTAGCTTTCTTAAAGTTTAGGTTTTCCTATTTTTTTTTAAGTCGTATTGAAATCATACTCTTTTATTGTGACACCACAGTTTTTGTAGTATAATAATGCACATTATTTACCTTGGGCATATGACATTGTTCACTGAGCAACTTGAGCAAGCTCCGCGGGGGTTTCTCCAACAGTTCTAGACACGCAGCGTTGTCGGTAAACTGTATCTGATTGTACACTATACCCTCTTGACGATACTGAAAACAAATAGATTTATTATATTATTACGGAATCTGATAAATATTTTAGTGAATACGGCTAACAATGTTAACCGTGATGATAAATTAATAATAATGATATGTTGGAAATAGAAAAAAAAAATGGATTACAAAATGTAGTAAATAGTTTTAAAATACAACTTTTATTAAAAGTCACTGATACGTAAATCACGCCTAATCTAAGTCGGCCGGTTTGAAATTGTTGCAAATTACTGCGCAGATGTTTTTAGAACTAAATGGAGGGGAGCGGGTGTTTTCTTAGTTCCTGTACATTGCGCGAACGCCACTGAAAGCTAAATTCAGACAAACCAAGTAAGACTGCGCAAGCTGTAGTTAATGATCACAAACAATTAAACAAACTCACGATATCCTGTTCCAACGCAAACACGTAGTTATTGAAGAACATATGCAGCTTCTCATTAGCGTAGTTGATGCAGAGTTGTTCTAGCGAGTTGGCGTGGAAGTTCTCGAAGCCGAAGATGTCCAGTACTCCTAGGGAACGAGCCGCGCGACCCGGGGCGGAACAGCTGTTCACGTGGCGGACGAGCCAGGCGAACGTGCGCGAGTATAACGCACGGGCCATCGCGTGACGGTTCTCACGAGCCTGAGAGGACAATGTATGGATACATTTAAAATTTTACTATTAACATTTGTCCATAAATAGGATCATCTTACCATTTCGCTAGCAAGATAACTAGGAAAGGTTTAGTGGTTTCAAGAAACTGTATGTTAATACGTATTACCTATTTGAACAATAATTGTGAACAATAAACATTGATACTTTACTCTAAATGATAAAAATTCCATTCCCCTGGCTAGATAAGGAAAGGTTTAGGCTTTTAAGTAAAGTTAACTTTCTTTATTTTCGTGCAGATAGTATGTGCTAATCTTTCCCCAGTTTTAAGACAGCAATTGAATGAGATGGGCGTGTATTCTTCGTCTTCGTCATGAATAAAGGTAAGCAATAGTAGGTTATACATAATTAAGTACAAGACAAAACTTAAACTTTTTCATAAAGGTAATATTTGATCAAAATAATTTAATTTACATCGTAAATAGGTAAATACACACATACCTCAGGCAACCTCAAAGGAATATCAGTGACGTTTCCCCGCACATTGATCTGTCGCTCCAACAATACTCGTCGTGCGGTCGGTAGCGGCAGTCCCAACAGATTGGCCACGGCATCAACTGCTTCCGTGTCTTCGGCTGCTAGAGTAGTGCGTTCTCCATCCACGTCCTGGAAACACAAAGTTCGAGTTACACATTGCGTCGTAAAATATGGTTGTTCATAATTCAGTTGAACTGATGCTGTTGAAGTTAAGCTCAATGGAAGGTGCAATGTGCTTTAGGTTCCAACTAAGTTGGAGAAGGGGTTCCCGAGGGAGTAAGGGTAAGGGGTTCCAGAGGGCGTAACGAAAAGTCCTTCCGGGAAGGGGTTTCCGTGGGAACGGTCTCGCGAGGGAAGAGCGGGAATAGGTTTCCGCGGGAATACCGGGAATAGAGTTTCGAGGAAATACCGAATATAGGTTTCCGAGGGTATACCGGGTATAGCGTTCCGTGAGAAGAACGGGAGTAGGTTCCCGTGGAAATTTCGGGAAAGGGTTCTCGTGGGAATTCCGGGAAAATCATTCGTTATTCCGCTTACTCAATTTAAAATAAACTAGATTCGTCTAACGTGTAACAACTTATTTAACATTTACGCGTTTAATTTTAGACAATTAATACGTACCTCAAAATGTATATTCCCGAGCCACAGAATGGCAGCTAAAACCTTGAACAGACCTTCGCACATATGCGGAGGTACTTGCAGTACAGTCAGTGCTAGCTGTAAGGCTTCCAGCTTTCCCTGTTCACCTCCACGACCTTTGTGGGCCTCTTCATCTTCAGGTCGAAGGTATTTGTACTGAACGTCTTCGGGTAGGCGTAGGGTGTTGCGGAGTTCCATGTTGTGCTGGAATTATTAGAATAGTTTTTTTTTAAAGTTGTGTATACAAACTTAATAGATAAACCTTATTCTCCTCGAAAGTTATGAAATACCTTTCCAAAGTTACTTTTTTATGTCCTCTCAAAAAACTATTCACGTAATCAAGGCAATTAACTTAGAAGAAAACAGTGATCGTAATTTTGGCTATAATATTTTTTGTAGCCATGCCTTACTTTTGTTAATGACATAAAAATATAATTATTACCTAAAATGATTTGCTAGAATATTTTTGAAAAAAAATTATCTACTTTTCCGGAACGCTTAAAACAATGGGAGCCCAAGTTGAGTAAAATAAAAATGAAAATAGCTAATCAAATAAAACTTCAAATTACCTTAGCACCCTCAACCAACTGATAGAAGACATGGTAATTAGTTTCCCTGGGCGCTGGTCCCGTGATCCTCGCTCGTTCTAGTAGAAAGTCTCGGAGCACGGCGCCTTTGATCCCGCCTCGGTGATCCAATCTCACTTCCACGAATTTACCGAAACGAGATGAATTGTCGTTTCGTACTGTTTTGGCGTTACCTGTAATTGAATAGCAATATAATTATTAAATTGGGCTATTTCTATGAAATTTTCTCTTAGGATACAGGTTTAACATAGTAAAAAAGACTGAGTTTCAAATTAATGCATAGAAAGTATTTCTACTAAGCAATGTTAATAATTACCGCTTAATTAACAATCTATGTAACAAAACTAATAAGCAATAAACTATTATTATTACTATTTTGTGTCCTAGGGAGAGGCCTGTGTTACTTTGTAACCTAAGTGAATAAAGCTATTTGACTTTGACTTTGACTTTGCCTTCAAAAATAACAGGAACTTGGGCTACGAAAACTACTCTAGATTAGTAACCCATATGAATAGGGTGGTCTCGTTTCAAATCTTCCATCTCAATAATTCGGATAGAAAAATAATACTCTTCTTTTGCTAGCGTTTATTACACCCAAGGGATAAGGGGCGGTGGCAAGGCATTTTTACTCTGTCACCAAATGAACAATTTTTTTTTTGTTACTCAATAAACAACCCTATCATAAATATATAAACGTTCTTTATAAAACGTAGGTATAGCAAGGATAAAGATAACCATTACATTCTTTACTTCTTTTTTGTCTTGATTCTTGAACATTACAGTAAATATACTAAAAAATAAGCTCCCAAAGATTTAGTAACGCCCCGCAAACGCCTAGAAGTCATTAACATTTCATATACTTTCATTACCGAGTAAGTCTGTTACTTGTTGCTCAAGATCGATAAGCAACAAGCGACTTATTCTATTCACTTACCAAACAAAAGCAAACGTTTTCATATTTGACTTAAGTTTGGGGTAGGGCCTGTGATGACGTCACTCCCCTTCGTCTGATATTAAATATGGGGTATTATCATTTGATAACTTGATAGGTGAGAAGTTGACAAGGCGATGACACTTGCTGGAACTACTGTTATTTTCGAGCAAGGTTTACTTTTCTTTAGGTATAGTATATACATATAATTTAATATATTTTTTGATAGAAAACTTGCACATAATTATGACAGAAGACAAGAAGTAAGTACTGATTTATTTTACTAATTAAAACTAAGATTTCTGTTACGTCAATTTGCTCCAGGCTTTAATAGTATGTAAGCCGTTTAATATTTTACGTTTACACAATTATAAACACTCAGCAATTTATGCAACAAAGTGAAATAAAGAAAAATATAGTGAGCCATTGAACTCACAAAAGACGTATTTTCCCGTTTTTCGCAATACTTTCATTGATGCTTCGTGTCTAAAGATCGTATCGCTTTGTTACAATAGTTTGTTACGATAAGTGGACTATTAAACTGCCATCATAAAAATAATTCGTCAATTCGAACCAGTAGCAAAATTAAAAAACAATTGCAATTTGCATTGATCGATTGTTCACAGCACTTACATTGTTAATTTATAGTCAATTACATAAATATCGTTATCAAATTGAATAATAGTTTTCCGTAAAGGAGTTAAGAACCTGGTTTCAGAAGCCTATTATAGACTTCAGGTGCCCATCCTGTAATGTTTGTGCGACGACACTATTTTTTAATGTATAGAAGAAAAAACATTTTCTTACCGAAAGCCTCAAGTACAGTGTTGGCTTCTAAAATCTGTTGTTCTGCCCAAGACGCTTGTCCACCAGCCGCGCATAGATACTGTAGAATCAGTTTTGTTGTCTCTGTTTTACCAGCACCACTCTCGCCTGATATCACGACAGATTGGTTTCTCTCTCCATTCTAAAAATGAGGTAAATATATATTAAGACGATCTCTGTGACGTAGTGATTAGAATAAAAAGGACTCTGGTTGAAATCTCACGTAAAAATTACCTTTATATTTGTGAGCATGGATGTAATATTTGAATTATTTTGTGTTAGTATATTTACATGCACATTTATCAATGGTACAGAACGATTAATTTGCAAAGTTCGAAATTTGGGACTAGATGGAGGACTACGGTATAATACTATTATATTATTTCTTATAAAAAATATAAAACAAGTTGAATCTTTTTAAATAACTACGAGTAGTATTTATAGATACAGATAACGGATAAAAGAGAAATTAACTTGTACTTGTCACAATCAGTGTCATTTATCAAAGTGAAAACAGATGAGTGACATGTCGCCTTCTTACAAATTACTAAACACTAGAAAACCAAACACAAAGAAATTAATAAGGGAGAGAACACACTGACAACTATCGTGTGAATAATCTATCTTGAACCCGACTCATGTTATCGTTCAAACAATCATAATCATTACTATACGAGTTAAATGACTTTGCCGAGCGGAAGGTCTTATAAGTATGGTGTGAGTTGACGATAATATAGTATTCTATTCTTTAAAGAAATCTACCCCAGGACTAGGGAAAGAGAGAGCTCTTTCCCTGGTGCTGGGTCCCTGGTTAAAATTCGAATTTTGAGCGGACTTGATATTCTTGAATGTCCCTAAAAGTTTAGTAGTCACTGTACACCTTTCGGCGTTTAATGTCCACAATTGAAATAGACCACAATATAAATGACCACTTCTAGAAATGATCACTTCTAGAAATGACCACTTCTAGAAATGACCACTTCTAGAAATTACCACTTCTAGAGATGACCACAATGTAATCAGCATCGGCATCGTCACATTTGCTAAAAAATATCTTTAGATAGTTATTCATAATGGGTGCGTGTAACTCGAACTAACTAGACTATACCTAATGCTTGTTGGACTGGACATACCTAATTCTGAGACAGTTGTAAATAAGAGTTAAATCGGAATTCATTTTATTTATTATTTGCAACTGTTTAATACCAGGTTTGATGAATAATATTCAGGAAACTCATAAAACAACACAACACTTTTTCTAATTATAACAAGAGGGAGAAGCTACACTTAAACTAATAATCACTTCAATGATTTAACTTAAAGTAAATAACTTTTTTCAAGAATTGAATTAGTGTTATAATGTCGGTTTCAACATCTTGCATGAATTGTGTAATTTTTTTGTCTACGTAAATTTGTCGATCCCGTCTATTTTTCTTTGGTACATCAAAATAGGATTTCATAATTTTGTGATCTTGGTAATCCGCTTCCCTCTTCAGTTTTAAAACAAATTTAAAAAAGGGACACTTTTTTTGAAATCGCGCATTTATTTGACGATGCCATCCCTCGACGGGATTCGTCGTACGGTGCCGCTCAAAAGCACAGTTTAAAATTTCATCTCTAACTAATGGAATCCATTGTTTATTAAAATATGTTTTAAATTTTCGGATATCTTCTGTGGCATTAGTCTCGCGAATAATGGAATTGCATGGAATTCGCATGCGTCTTCAATAAATCTTGAAGGTAAAAGAGGTAAGTAAGATACCATTCTCACCATTTTTCTACTGTCTGGTTTCTTAGCAGTACGCCAAATGGCTTTATTATAGTGGTAGAAGCAGCCGGATATTTTACAGTTGGGGAATACTGTCTTGACAGCGTTCATGACTGCAGTTTCAAAATCACATTTAAAAGTCGGCATTTCTACAGAGAGTTTATTTTTAATAAGCTCAAAAAGTCGTACGTAAGTTTGTTCACTCTTGTTTGGAATCAAAGCAAAGATTACAGGAACAACATTTGTTACATTCTCATTCGAACCAATGTCCACATGTAATGAATATAGCTGATAATGATGTTGTGGAACACAATAAAATGTGCCATCCCCAAAGTACATCGATAGTATTCTGAGAGATTGTCTTTTTAAGAAGTGGTCATTTCTAGAAGTGGTTATTTCCAGAAATAGACATTCCAAGAGTGGTCATTTCTAGATGTGGACAATTCTAAGAAGTAGTTTCTTTCATTTGTGGACATTAAACGCCGAAGGGACTGTACAAACACTGTATCCATAAATAGAGTTCGTAAAAAAAGGTTTTTAATAACAGTTTCAAAATTCTTTTTAGAATGCGTTTTGAAAGATATTTTCTTTTAATATAAAAATATTGTTAGGAAGGAATAAAATTTTTCTTTGACTGCCCCCAGTCAGTAGCAGTAGTCAGTAGTAGTTACTTAGAAGTTAAATGCCTAGCATTTAGAAGTAGGGTTCTTAATAGTTACTAGTTTTTATATTTATTTATAATATTACCTGTAGCGAGCTGTACGCTGACTCAGCGAGTGCGAACACGTGCGGTGCCATAGTACCAAAGGCTTTGCCTCTGTACTCCTGCATGTGATCCTGGAACACAATTATGTGAAACATAGTAACAATGAAGTAAGGAAGAGAATTCCTTTATTCCATTAGTTTGTATTTATAACACAGGTTAGTAAAGGAATATAATAAGACACGCATAAAATGTCTGTTTTTCCCCAGTGTACATAATTTAATTCGATGCCAGGTAAAATTAGCGCTTGAGGCCCAAATTTTTAGCTACCAATGATTTTGTAAAAAGGTTCCTTTCCAATTACTTATTTCCTTCTACTTTCAATATTTTTCTATGTTGGTAAATTTGTCTAGCACAGGCAGGCAACATAATACCTGCAATACCTTACTTACAACAAGTATCAATATCTAAATTATCGCTATAAAATAGCTAATGTTCACCCATCCCCATCCTCTATTTAATCCTTTAACATAGTAACGCGAGCTCGACTATTGCCACATAACCGACATCACACGTTAAACCCAATCAACCGTATAATTACCTTCTTTCGTTACATTTTCCGTATAATTATCGACGAGCCACGATCAGGTGTTTACCGTGCGATTAATATATGCAACAACTCATACATAATAGATAATTAAAACTCATGTATTATGTACAATTTCCTTTGTTTATCTGCGTAAGAATTAATGAAAACTGACTAGCTATTGTTAAGAGCAATCTTCGTTAGTAAGAAACGCGAAAACAATAATTAGGAAGTGCGTTGGAGAGAGCTTATCGTACACTTAAATGAAAGTTAAAGAAAAGTGTTTGTTTACAAGTTATAACTAGATTATATTAAAGTATAATTTGTATGACATACCATTGTGTAGCATCCTAATTCCTTGTAAGGATTCACTGCGACTAGAATTGTTCCTGTGTACGTCTGTTTATGTTGTTAAGGAAAATGTTGACGTTTATTGCAAATACAATGTATGAGAGAGGCACTGACCGTGACAGCTTGAAGAAGACCCATGCCTTGCAGTGGACGAATTTTGAACCAATATGATAAAGATTGCAAATAAATAAAGATTATTGGAGTTGTAATAATGATTATTGAATGTTTGGTGTTGCATGCACATTAAGTTCATTACATTGCAGTGAGCATAAGTAGCTTAAAACAGTATGTCTCTTATGATTTTATTTTAAGTCGTGCGTATTTTTTGGTTTAACTAGATATGGTTATAGTAATTATTATGTAAAGGATACATAAACTAAGTCGTGTACGTAGCGTTTCTTGAGATTGTCGTTGATGGCTTGCTCCGTGATCTCGGGCATCACCGTCATGTCGGGGACCCCATGGTCCGTTTCGTTCTCCCGCTCCTCCATCCTATCTGGAAATAATAGAGAAAAATAAATAAGTCATTACAAATCACAGGTGTTCAGTTAAGACATGACGTAACAATCTCGTAATATAATATTACACCACATTTTTTCTTTGATTTAATTATTAACAAAAAATTGGAGTAACGATCAGTTTATGGTCATAAATGAGATATAAAAGACAACTTTCCAAAAAGTACGATTTAAATGTAAGATTAAAAAATATTACAACAATTTATTTTGATATTTTTTCACATTCGACATTAGTAACTATGGTGCCAAGAAATTTTGATTAGGTATATTTGGAATCCCAAATATTTGTAGGTAAATTCTATTGGTTTCGATGATAAAGGATACATTAGGAAATGCTACCACGATTCTCGACAAATAAAGACTCTTAGACGAATAAATTCTAAGCACGTCCGAGCCACAGAAACATTTTAGTTTCGAGAAGCTTACTAGATCTTGAATATTTTGGTAACAATTCCTAAAGTACGTGTAGGATTAAGTGCCTATAGCACTAAAACGGTTGGTACATTAAAATACTATCTAGGTACGATAACTGAATGAAATATTAGTTTTATTTTTTAAGAGTTTTACTGCAGTAAGGGTTGCGGAGCCTTCTAGAGACAAGAATTAACAGGCTCAAGAAAATTGTGGGTGACACAAAGATTTGTCATGCGTGGTAATCAAAACCGCGACCTCGTGTACGGCAGCTGTATACACAACTGCTTCTCCATCGAGGCAGTTAAATATATTCCTCACACAACGCCATTTAGTCCCAAACTAAGCAAAGCTTCTATGGGTACTAGACAACGGATAAACATACTTAAATAGTTTTTTTTGTAAATACATAAGTACATAGTAAACACCAGACCAATGCAAACAATCATGTTCAGTCACACAAAGATTTGCATTGAGCGGTAATCGAACCCGAGACCTCTGCGTAGCAGTCATGTTATATAAACCACTACGCCACAGAGATCGTCAAAAAAGTTATAGGTGTGTTAAATAATTTAATTTCAATTGGATTCTTAGTGATGTTTCTCTATAAAAAAGTCCGCTAAAAAAAATCAGCGCGTTCTTAAAAACAAAATAGTCTAACAAAATAAAGTAATGGTAGGTAATTACGACGACAAGCCCTCATATATTACGCGATTACGATCACTTTACGGATGAATAAAATCGAAGATAGTTTCACCTCAGTGGGCCTATCTCCTTTCTACATCAATGATTCTATTACAATTGCTTAATTTACTTTACAATAACAGGATTCAAGGGCTTTTCTTACTCTTTTTTTGTTCGACGTTGAATATCATGATGGTATTGTTCACTCACGCATTACACATAAGCTGATGTCGCGACTTGACACAAAAAAAGACATCTAGGCCGCATTATTTTATTTGTTGAAAGCAAAAATAATAGCTTTGCTAGGATGCGAAACAAAAAAACCACGGCCAACTTAATCGACTACTGCAATAATATATTTGCCAATACCAGGAGTGAGAAAACAAATTTTAGTATCTATTAAATAAAAGAATTAAGCTAAAAAATGATTATTTCCGTAAAAAAATAAATATTACGAAAAAATAAACAGTTTCCGTACTTTGTAAATAAATATCTCTAAAATAAAACAACTGTCAAAAGTGACAAGTATTCTTAAAAGAAAAAGCTTTTATTTGCGTTTAACAGAGGTCCTAAATATTTCGACATCGTAAACAAGTAGCTTTTATTTGATAGATATTAAAACTTTTTTCTCAATGCCCACAACAAAAGAAGATGTCAAATATGCAGAGCTTACTTGATAGTTTTCCTTACATTATTATGACAAATTTTATATAAACAATGACAATTAACAATTCCAATCAACACCATGCTAAAATAAAACAAGCATTATTTTTTAAGGATATTTCACGCGAATATGACATTTGGTCTTTGTTTACTAGAAAAATCTAGAACATCAAAACTCACTCTGAACTCTGAATTGTTGTATCATATACAACAATTCGGAAAGTTATTTGTATCATTTGTTTGTAAAGCTCTGGACAAGATTCTAAAGCAGTTACGGTCATGTTATTTAAAAGAAGTAGTGTAGGTTCTTTATAAAAAAAATTAAAAAAAAACCTAGACTAAAATATTAGTACAGTCCATTTACACGAATCAACTATACTTAGCACCAAGTATTCTTAACCCTACACTTATAAAATCCCCCTTCGCTCTTTTTGCCTTAGTCTAGCTCTTTAGGACGTGGATAAAATTGAAAGCGTCCAACAAATTAGATCTGTTTTGATGCTTGGATTTTATCTGAAGGGCAAAGCGTTGAGTGGGCAGCCATTTATCTTAATAATGTTATATATTAAGGCGTGGTGAGAGTGCTCGTGAAATTTAACCCTATTTGGGCTTGGCTATTTAAGTTTTTGTTGTGTGAGATAAACTAGTGAAGAAAAAGTCGTTGTGCTACTGTGTCTGACTTGGGGACCAGTGCTTTTATTTTATTTATCCTAGATAAACGTACTATGCCCAATTTTTTTTTCAGTTAGGTGCATTGTAGAGACATGGCACGGTCCGCTCAAGGTAAGGCAATATTTGGAGGAGGCCTATGTCCAGTAGTGGACGTCAATTGCCTTATATGATTGTATTAGATGTTGTTTACCGTTATTTGACCGGATTTAACTTTGAGAGAAAACTAAGATAAACAGGCGCTCTCTTATTGTCATGTTAAATAAGCGTTCTAATTTTTAAAAGTCTTTATAGAGAGAATTTTATGGAAGATAACAGCAGATCTTGTAGATTAAAACGTAAAAAGAAATATAAACTAGCTTAACGATATTAGTAAAGATAAGCATTGTAAAAAACTAAGTGGTCTATAAGCGACATTGCAACTTCTTAAAAAAGAAAAGGTTGTCATTTTTTTTCGTCACACTTTCACACAACGCCATAATCTAGTCCCAAATTAAGCTGAGCTTGTACTATGGGTACTAGAGAACGGATAAACATACTTAAATACTTTTCTTTTGTAAATACATACATATTTAGAAAACACCCAGACCAATGCAAACAATCATGTTCATGCACACAAAGATTTGCATCAAACAATATCGAAACAAATGACGTCACCACAAAGTAATAGACTTTATCATTTACTTAACAGTTTTCATCACAGTATATTATTACGTCAATAAAGCTAGAGATAATCCCCTCAGAGGGCCGCAATGTTGTCTCAAAGTCGACGGGCAAAGGTGACCATTTTGACATCGCACGAAAAAAGTCACGCACTCTTGAACTAACTAAATTATCATATATTTTCATGATTTATGTTATCAGGTAATTTATTTTTATTTTGATTGTTTTTTTTTGTAATGCAAACCAAAAGGATTTCAAGTCTATTATTAGTTTTGCAACTCTAAAAAAAAATATTAATAGTTTTACTGGGTAAAAAAAGTATGCAATAAAGCACACGATAACTCCTCTTAATCAACAAGGTATTAGAGCATTATTTTCATGGTAAGCTATTACCAATTAGCATCAAGTGAGCTGCTTATTTGTCTGCCAAAACAATTATGAACTTAATAAAATGTATACCTACTTAGTTGTTGCAATTGCACTTTAAACCTACATAAGTCTTCTGAATATGACTCCACGATATATTTCTCTCAAACTTAATCGCAATTATATCACAACTTTGATGATAGCCCCTAATCTAGTATCAATTTACATCGATCTGGTGCGCCCTTCTACCCTTGGGCTCCCTAAACACGATGTTATCCTACGACGATTGATAACTGCTTTTATTATTCCAACATGGTGTTAGGTTGTTTTCGGAAAAAAAAGATTAATTGGAAGATTTCTTTGCCCTTATATCTGAACTGTTTTCGCGCTTTCCATTAAGTTTGACATGACCATATTGCCGTGTCTTAAAACAAAACAAATTTGCTACTTGAAGTAAAAAGGTACTTTTCTGCCTACGCATCTAAATCTATCAAATCTTATTGAGTATTTAAACATAATTATATAAGTCGTTAATTGACCACTAAAGGCCCGGCCTTCTCCAAATTAGCAATACCCTTCTATACATCTTTGCTTAATCTACAGTATTTCAAAGATTAATCATTGCTAGCTAACTCCGATCTGCTAATTAATACATTATATTAAGCAATGATCTTATAAGTAATACCTAATAAATATTTCAGTAATTCACTGATTCCCCATAGTTTGACTCGTTGAAAATATAATTTGCTTTCTTATGCCCGATTTACACATCGACAAGTACAGTAGCGAGTTAAGTAGTATTTTAAGATTAAGTTGATTTAAATAGATCTCCATCCTATTTTTTGGCGAGTTAAGTACGAAGTAGCCCCCTCTCTCGCGTCTCGCCAACTTAAATCGGCAAAATATAGGATGGTGATCTATTTAAATCAACTTAATCAACAACTTACTACTTAACTCGCTACTGTACTTGTCGATGTGTAAATCGGGCATTAGCGTTTTAATAATTCAGGTTCTTATGTCTACCGAGGCTTAAAGCACTACGTTCAACAAGTCGCCGCGACCCCAGGCGTACATTTACAAACAAAAGATCTCAAGTTCAAATAATATAGTTCAACTACTAAATACAACTCTATTTTAGTTCAAACACGAAGATAATTACACTAAAATGGAATGAACGACTCTTATAAGGGTTGAGAACTTTTATTTACGTAAAATTTTGTACCTAATTTTTTAATATGTATTGTCAGCCTAGAAAGCTAAGGAGTAGAAGTAGCAGTGCCCAGACTCCCAGACGTCATCCATACTAGAGCCCAGCCAAACCTCGGTCCACCATAAAGTAGCCTAGAGGAGGTAAATAAAGTCAAGCTCTAATGATAAAAATACAAAATAAATAAAAAATGACAAAAAGGTAGTACAATAGAGAAAGCTTAAAAATTATAATTTTGGAAAAGCTGATATGCCCGCTAAGAGGGTAGCACTAACGGATAAACAATGTCACTGACCCTATTATAATCGAAACAGTACAGGAGAACGATGAAATCCTCTACAAATAATTATTAAATATAGATATTAATACCCTTTCCAACGACCAAGCTCTAGGTCTTTAAATTGTAAGTTATTTTGCTAAAGCTTGCTATCTATGAACTTACGTATACGACTCGTTTTTAGAACAGTGTGGGAGAACGGGACCCGGCAACTTATCGCAACGGAAATATCACTTGCGTGAACGCGTCACGAGGGCCATCGCACTTATTAATATCGCACATTATTTGCACAACAACCGTCTATACTAGCCAGTGTCTATATCACTCTGATTCATAGCGAGACAATAGCTACAGGATCCGATGACTTTAAAGGTGAGTTTTGAATTCATTTAGCGATGTTGGAAGGTAAAATAATTTATTTATTTATTTATTAAATGATTTGCCTACAATTGTTACACAAATACAGTTCAAGTTACAAGCACAATGGTTTTTAGTCGGTTGTGTACAAAATTAATCGGCAAACACAGCATACATAGTACATTGTTTTACAAGAAATGTAGTTTTACTTAATAGTATATCTTAATTGTAATGTTAAGAGATTTAGTATCTATGATTTAGTATTACATCTTAATGTTAGTGTTAGTATATAGGAAGTGTTAAGAACTTAAGCTAAGGTATTCTAACTATGAGTTTTATGTAATTCCATTGACTTGGTTCCTGAAGTTGTTTAAATTGTAACCAAAAAAATTTAGCTGTGTGTGAAATTTATTGCCGAGCCTACAAATTCTGGGTATAGGAGAATTAAAGCCTAAAACAGTTTTTCTATGGGGTGGGTAAAATAGATTAATAGGTTTTCGCGGGTATTTATGTGGTATATTAAATTTAATCTTAGAAACTAGTTGTGTACAGTCTATTAGATCATTCAAAAGTTTATATAGGAACATAAGGTCGAGGGAATCTCTACGCTTTTAGAGTGATTTTATATTGAAAAACTCCAATCGCTTTGCATAGCTTCGTATTCATTTACCTATTCCCCTCGTGTAAGTCAAATGATTCAAAAACCTTTTTTGTATTCGTTCTAACCTAAGTGAATGTGTAGAATAGTGAGGGCGCCATACAGTTGAGCAATACTCTAATATACTGCGAGCAAAGCAATTAAATAACAGTATTTTGGTTTTAGACTGACAGAATGGTTTAGCGTTACGAATTATAAAACCAGTAGCTCTTGCGGCCTTCTTAATTGTGGCGTCCACATGAGGGACAAATGTTAGTTTTCTATCAAGTATTACGCCTAGATCTCTAATGACTTCAACTTTATTCAATTTCTGACCATTCATGTTGTAATCTGAATCAATGAATTTGAGTTTTCGAGTAAATGTAATTTGAGAGCATTTATTTATATTAAATTGCATGTCATTTTGGTCACACCATTCTGAAAGTTTATCTATATCTTTTTGTAAGAAATTTACGTCTGATAACGACTTGATAACTCTAATTATCTTTAGATCATCGGCAAACAGGAATGGAACTGTGTAATTGTAATACACAATACAATACAAAATACAAATGTAATAAAATGTAATACACCTATCCTATATGAAAGCTCATACAGTAAGTCTTGTAATTACTCTATGAGATTACAGAGGGTAAAACAAAATGTTGTATCGTCAATAATTAAACATTTAAATGAAAAAAAATGTCCGGGCTTCGATAGTATCCGAGTCAAAGACTTAAAATATATAAATGAAAAAATCTCACCTCTTCTTGCACATCTCATTAACACATGCATGGCCACTTCGTTATATCCAGATAAACTCAAAATTGGAATAGTAAGACCTATTTATAAACAGGGCTCACACACTGACGTAAACAACTACAGACCCATCACTATTTTATCATGTATCGATAAAATAATTGAGAGGTCTTGGTCAGGAAATTAATAAATATTTAATAGATAATGTCATTAATAACACCCAATATGGTTTTCAAAAAAATAAAAACGCCACCCAGTTATTAGCTAGATTTGGAAATGAGGTTAATAAACACTTAGATAATCGTGAACATGTACTTGCCGTGTTCATTGACTTTAGTAAAGCTTTTGATTGTTTGAATTATGATAAACTTTTTGCCAAACTAGAGCAAAATGGTATCCGGGGCGCTCTCCTGGATTGGTTTAAAAATTATCACAAAAATCGCTTCACGACCGTCAGTGCTGCGGGTGCGACAAGTACCATGATTCATACCGAAAGAGGTACAGCTCAAGGTTCGATTCTCGGGCCGACAGAGTACCTACTGTATGTTAACGACATGTGTAATATTTTTTCTGAGGGGTCCGTATATCAGTTTGCTGATGACACTTGCTTAGTTGCGGCTCACAGGAGCTTAAGTGAAGCACAAGGGATGATGCAGTGTAACTTTGATCTCTTATGTAAGTGGGCACATGACGCAGGTCTTGTCATCAACGCGAAAAAGACAAAACTTATGCACATACACTCACCTTATCTGCCAGTGGCTGATGTGCCATCTATCTATGCGCATGAGCACGCATGCTTACATCAATCTAATAGTGTATGTCGATGCCAAGCCTTAAATTTAGTTAACGAACACATGTACCTAGGAATAATTATAGACAATAATTTTCATTGGAAACCGCACATTAATCTCCGCAATTAATCATGTATGTAATAAACTGAGATCTGTACAATCAAAATTACAAATACTTAAATACAAATTGCCTTATAGTACCTTAAGAACCATATATCTAGCGCTAGCCGACTCGGTGATCAGCTACGGCTTGAGTGTCTATGGGATTACATACAGGACCTATATGGAAAACATCTACAGACTGCAGTTAAGCATGTTAAAAACAATCATACCTCTAAAAGTCAAAGTAAAATTCCAAGATAACGAACAAGGCTTATTTAAATACTGTAGGATTGTAAATGTTTTCGATAAAGTGCACGTCTGTGTGTTGAGCGAAAATTATCACAATGTAATAAACATCCAAAAAAGAGAACGGCCGATGTCTTTGCGAAACCTGTCATATTTACCTATGTATAAAACGATACAATGTAATAATGTATACGGAACTCGAACATGGGAATGCATGTTGCCTATTATATTGAACGGACTACCTGTCGAAGTCTGCGACAATTTGAATTATACTAACTGTAAAAAACTAGTAATAAGCTATTTCCTTAAGTAATTGTTATCGTTAAGTTGATCGGTTACATACCTACGGGATGATGTGACTGTTTGTTTACCACTGTTAAACCATGTTTGGTTTTTGTGGTAATTTATGTCTAATGTAAATGTATTTAAACTTTTTATTAAATAAATAACTTAAAAAAAAATTCAAATATTCCGGTATGTCATTAATAAAAATGGTAAATAACACTGGCCCCAAGTGTGACCCCTGAGGTACGCCAGATGATATTTTAAGGATGTTAGACTGATAACCATTGACTACAACAAAAAAAGACCTACCAGTTAAGTACGAAGAAAGCCATTTATGAAAAGAACCAGAAAAGCCGTATGCATTAAGTTTGTCAATCAGTACTGAATGAGACACCGTGTCGAATGCTTTACAAAAGTCCATGTAGACAGCATCTACCTGTAAGTTAGAATCCACACTCTCAACGACATGTTCAATAAAAGATGTAAGATTGCTACATGTAGATCTACCAGCTAAAAATCCATGTTGGTGGCTCGATACAAATTTTTTAAAGTACCTTTGAATCATAGGCCATATTAAAGATTCAAAGACCTTACCAAGAGTACAAAGAATTGATATTGGTCTATAGTTGTTTACTAGGCTATCGTCATCAGCTTTGTAAATAGGAACCACCTTTGCAAGTTTCCATTGCTTTGGAAAAACGCCCATACAGAGCGATTTATTAAATATGACATGAAGGGGAATAGTAAGTTCTTCGGCACACTCAACAATAAATCTAGCTGGAATATGATCGCAACCTGGGCCCTTAGTAATGTCTAGTGCTTTTATTTTCATTTTTTTTAGTATTTCTTCTTGGTTAATAAAAGCCATTGTAAAAGAATCTGAGTGTGTTTCCAGACCAGAATGACCCGATGTAGAATCCCGACATAATGTTCGATTTGTAGAAGAATATACACCCTCAAAGTAGGCTCCAAACATGTTACAAATGTCGCTTCCATAGCTGGATGAGGACAATCCATTAGCCATAGTGGCCGGATAAGATTTAAATGAGCTACGTCTGTTTTTTATATATGCCCAAAAATGTTTTGGGTTAGCCGTAATATTTTGCTCTATTCGGTTAATATAAGTTTTATAGCATTCTTTGGATAACCTTTCGTACTGTTTTCTACATCTAAATATAATAATCTTATATATATTAATAGTAATATTTATCTCAAGCTGTTTAACGTGAAAACATGTGAGGTACCAATCACAGAGTTGCTAATCAGGTAGATAATACATCTTAAAAGTCTCGATAGATAAGGACGGCATAAAACAGCACAAAGTAAAAATAATTGGAGGAGACCTATGCCCAGAATAGAATGTCTATTGGCTGATATAATGAATAATACACAAAATATTAAGTGCAATCTTTATATATGACTTTCGCTGATATAGGAAATATAACATTAGATAAGATAAGCTGGGATGTCAATGCAGGTCTTGAGCACAGAAAGTAACAAATAAATCTGACAAAAGGATTAGGAAATCTACCAAGTTTTCCAAAACGATTGTGTATGCTACAAACTTCTCAAGCTTGCAGGATTTTTTCATTCGATACATTCATTCATAATAGATATAATGAATGAAAGAGAGGAAAGTAATAATATTTTTATCTATCTAACCTCTGTACCAAGATTAATTTATAAATGTTTAGACGTGATAAGTCAACAGATAGTAAGGATTATGTTCTCTTAATCGAATATTTACTCATCTTTAATAGACACTAAGATAAATTTTGATTAGATTAATCAGTAATATCAAATATTTTAATGAATCGTAAAACTTTTTGAGGTAATTGCATTGGCGCCACGTTTGGCTGTTATGGTGCTATAAAATGAATGAAACAACCCTTATATATAGGGTTGTCGCATCTATAACAGCACATCATACTTATAATTATTTGGCTTCGAGCTCGCAGAATTTGAACAACAATGATCTAAACAATTTGTGTTATTTTAAAATATTAATTATTATATAAAGTCAGCTTGCGACCACAGCCAGAAAAAACTGTCCCGAAACGTGACAACCATTAGAATCTATTTAAACATAATAGGTGTAATATTACTCACAATTTAAAAACGACTCTAAGCAACACCAAAGTAAGAAATCAATATAAAACCTTCGGTACCCGATTACAATAACTAACCTATAATTTGATGAATGACAATTAATTGACAACCCTAATGCCTAAGTACTGTCGACACGCACTAGCGTGTTTGGCGCATTTGTGTTTGGTATTCGGGGGATATTCCCCTAATTTATTGTAGCGAGAAAAATCCATTGTCCGAAATGACTTGGCGCTTCGAGACTATTGAAAAACGAGCGTAATAAAATTTTCAGCCTATTTGAAATTGACAGTGCAATTGATTTATCAAACTCACGCTGAATTATTTTACGTCTACTAAGGGTTGAAACCTTTGCCAATTAAGATTCATACATACATCCTAAGGAAAAGAAGCTAGAAAGCTACACACTTTACTAAGGCGAAATACTGATAAAAAATTTAATTCTTTACAAATCTGTTGTACAGACTAAAAGCAATGTTCTCGCGTTTGTAGGTCGAAGCCACGGAAAGAATTCTTCGCAAACAATTCCTAATATGCAAAGAAAACACCTTAATAAAACTCTGGAATTTTATAGGACTAGTATCTATAAGTAAAGGCGAGCAAGTATATTAAACTATTTCTTTATTTGACATCTATTTTCGTTTCGCCTCACGGCTTAGAGTCATTTGAATTGATAGTGTGTGGTAGTATACACGACATTCAAATGCGGTATCCCGAGGGACAGGACATATTATGGTACAAAGCACAAGCGATGCGTAAATCGTTATTCAAATTATAAAGAAAGTAGTTAAACGAGTATTTTTTAATTGTGTAATTTTTTTCCTTTCACGCTTCACGAATAAAATAAATCTAAAGGTTAACCTTATCCTTTTTTCTGCCGGTAAGAGTCCTCGCCTTTAATCGAGCGCTAAAAGACCTTAATGAGAGATTTGAAAATAGACGAAAAGTATGCAAATATACTATAGGCCAAGTTTCCAAATAAAAAGGCTAATAACATAAAAATGCATTATTAAATGCTGTACTTAAATAAAAAGGTTATAATGATGATGAATAATGATTTATCAAAACTTATTTTTGCTTTCCGAAACAGTTACATATATTTAGCCGACAGCATGCGCATGTGTACTTTAAACTAAATAAATACATAATCTGCTTACAAAATTACGACTCGCTGTATCTTTTCCAATAGACCTCATAGAATATGCTAGGAGGCGCCGGGCGCCATCGCCCACAGAGCATTCAAGAGAACTTGCTTGCTTCAGAGGGCCTGTACCCTACCAGTTCAAAACGAGGGGCATACCCTTCAAACCTCTTGATTTAATGGGACCATTCAAATAATAACATTTGCTAAGGAAATGGAATTGGTATAGTTCTGATTTAGTTTATGGAATCATATCCAATAGATTTAAGAAGGGCCAGTTAATCCCTAGTAATGATATTGACAACTATGCTACTTACAAAACAGTGGCTTTAGCTCAAGATAACATTATTAAATATACTTTATTATGTACAACGTATTCTAATGTAAATGTATTAGTGAATGAAATTCACAGGACAATATTTAAATCTTAATGTTGATTTGTTTTAATAAATAATAAGGTCTCAACGAATTAAGCAATAAACGGAAGTGTTGTACTTAATTATGAAAATTGTAGGCAGCAACAGATGGTTTTGCTGTAAGTACATAATTATGACGAATTATTCAGACCTGTTACGTTCCTAGCTGGCATTTCTATAAATTGTATACTATATTTTGGTATTTCGACAATATTAACACATAGTATACCTTATTTCCTTGTAATATAATGTACATTTTTGAAGGGAAAAGTATGACTTTATTAGCGTTGCTTACATGTATTCCATATTTTAACAACCCTGGGACATTTCTGTGTATTCAAAAATGTAAAGAAATAATGGGAGGCCTGTGGGAGGACAGGAATCGAGAGAAAACTTAGACTTGCGTATAAAAAGCATGTGGCGACTGTGTGGACATAAGCGCGTGGGATTATTGTAAGGCTGTGTCTATATAATAACTGCTGAATTGATCTACGGGTTTTGTAATAATAAAATTAAAATGAAAGAAATAAAATGTCATAATAATATGGCATTGTTATAGAATTATATGTACTTATACAAGCTGGCTTCGGCTATATCGTTATAAATTGTAAAAACGCCTATAATTGTAAAAAAATTGTAGTTTCATTAAAATCCATCCATTACATTTTACGTGAAAGGCTTTCGCGTTTAATAGGAGAACAGTGTCGATAGAATCACGCTTTCTAGGTAGCTCAATATTGTAAATTGCCGCAACCTCGGCAGCCTAAGTGCTGTTATCGTTTAACAAAAAGGGGGTGGCTTACTATCTTAGTGCACTTATTGCCCTGGCATAATGCACGCGACTTAGATGCATTAGGATTTAAGTGGAAAGATAGAGATTCCTTTATATTTTTTTAGGTTAAATACTATGAAATTAAACATAAAATTTTGATTTTAAATTATCGCGATTTGTATACATAATACTATTTTTACGGGTCTTACTCGCGGTGTTGCTAATTATCCTAGATACTAGTTATATAAATACCTAGGATAATTAATAAAATAAGTATCTAGGATAATTAGCAACACCGCGAGTAAGACCCGTAAAAATAGTATTATAAAATTTTGATGCAATAAACATATTTAAAAATATAAGATCCGTCCGCAGCTTAAGATTATCTTTCTTATGTCATATCCCTAACCTACTGGTTTTGTTAACTGACGAAGAATTAAATAAAAAATATTACTGTATTAGTAAAATTAAATTGTAAGCTACGACTACGAAATATTTACTGCTAGTTAAAGTAGCTGTTGTATACACGCCCTAACGTGCCTTTATAGGCCAGAAACAATTTCTTATTGCTAGATAACCCTACCATTACCCACTAATGTGATTTGGAATTATATTGCCTCGTGCTTTTGAGATAAAAATATTGTATCGAATTGCTTCAAAGAAAACTCTCGTTGTTATGAAAGATGTGATGTAGGCGTAACGAGCCAATTGTTGGGACAAGGTAATTTAATAACTTTGAGCATTAAAAGCTATTGTTGGAAAGTGAAAACGTCTATTGATATGATTGATTTGATGTTATAATCGTGATTGTCGTGTTATACTGCTCTTCAAGCTACCTTTTCCTTTATTTAGGATTACGGAAATAATTAGTAATTAAATATACAATATGACATATGCAGGGTCTGTACGTTAACTTTTTACCGCAAAAACTAGAAGATTCTTTCACTAGAAGATCCCAGCGGGAAAGTTGACATTCTATTAAAAAAATATATTCTATCATGACATTACATCATCAATGAACAAAATTAAGTTTTCAGTATTTGTAATATAAAAACCGCTTCCGTCGTGTAATAAATTTCTCAAGTGCAGCGAAAACTACTAAATTATTAAATAAAGCGCATACAAAACACTTAAAATTAATAATTATGTGTCTTATTAAAACACGCCTATTAATAACGAAGACACGCTGCATAATAAATATTCTTGTTATACTTACACGTCGTAAAATTATAAATGAATAGTAATTGGAGTGATTTGAATCTTTTCGCTCGTATGTAGTATGCCAGGGCAATAAGTGATATTAATCTATTTATTAGTATACAAGGGTTAATATCGTGTGAAAAAATGCACAGATTCAGAAACATACTTATTCATTTAAGACAACAATGGATTGGACGTGAAATAAGGCGTGTTCACACGAACGCTGGCGAGCGTAACCAAGCGTCTCGGTCCCTTGAGAACCAAACCAAGTTATATCATAAATCAGTAGGTGTTTATAGCTTAAATAATCTGGGGATATGATCATTCATGTTTGTTTTAACAGACCGTAAGTTTATATAAATTAGCGCTGCATGTTAACATTGTTAATTAAATACCAAATCATTTTGATGAATTAAGTAATATAAGATATAAGTTGAAATTACTTTCGCTTAAGTATGATTGACTTTTTGAATCTTTTCAATCCATGTCCTATTACTCAATATAACTAAATATAAAGGACTTAAAGCACAGGGCATTCTTTAGAATAATCAGTAGGCCAAGAAAATTGACCCAGTAATATTACGTCTAGAATGGCTTCCGACAATGATATGAGGTTTATACAAATGTCGAAATTTTGCAACACCTACGCGAACAAGACAGAGCTCATTAAAATAATTTCCATACTACATTTATGTATCAATTCAACATTACTATAAAAGCCAGCCAACCCAAACAAGCTCAAAGTTACTACAGACAAAGAAACTCGCCACAATCTACTTCCAAGTAGTACCAATTAAACTATCATTATACATGCACAATGATTTTACAGTCATTTGTGCTCATGTTCATACCGATACAAATGCACAAAAGATAGATGTAGTACCTATACAGCCAGTAGGTTAATTATACTGTAATTATGTTGTATTTTCTGGCCACAATAGGCAACAATAAAACGGTTTGTGTTCAGGTGTGTTTATTGATAGCTTTTCGGTTACGTAATGTCATTGTAGGATAACTTTTCATGAAGTCTTGTGGAAGTAAAGATTTATTTATATTTTACTAGCTTTTGCTTGAGATATTGTTCGGATATATCGCAGCCTTTAGTGTTACGGCCAATTTAGTAGATTACCGCAAAGGAGAATGAAACCTTCACTAAGACTTTTGGGCCAAGATTATACAGAAATGAGAGTATTATCAATTTATAGCTTCACACTTATTAGTCTAGTTCTAAATCTTTGGTTAGTTTTGGCAATCTGAAATCCAAGATAATTTTTTTTTGAAGGAGATGGAAACTTCTGGGCTAAAGCCTGTACATTACTGTACAGAGTAAGGATATGCCCTAAAAATCTTTTCTATTTTTTTCAAGTTACAAGCTTAATACAATTGAGTAATTTTATTATTATTTTATTTAATATTAGAAAAGAGTTTTAGGGCATATCCTTACTCTGTACAGTAATGTACAGGCTTTAGCCCAGAAGTTTCCATCTCCTTTGTAACGGGTGCATTTTTATCACTCTACTCGATTTATGGAGATAAAAATTTCAGTAGACTACTACTGTCAGTGTATTAATCAATCAACTAGCCTATTGCAGTCCACTGCTGGACATAGGCCTCTCCCAACACGCGCCACAGAACTCGGTCCTGTCAGTGTATGCTTGACATATATTTTGGAAACGCAGATATTGTGTTTAAATTGTATATTCCTGTAATTATGAGCATGTATTAGTTATCTTTGTGAAGTAATACACGCTCATGATTGAATCCAGCAATGTATAATAATGGGTATAATTTAATGTCGATAGATATTGATGATTACGTATTAAGTTTAATTACATACTAATAGATTGAAATACTGATAGATTTTTGTACAAACAACAGTGCGCCAGACATACGAAACAAAGCCGCTACGGACAGATGCCCACACAGACAAAGGCTTTAATAAAAATACCCAAGTGAGGCGAAAACATTCCATTTCATACTACCAAAGAAAAGTAAATGGCACTAACAGTGTGTAATACTACAAATGGGTTATTGGTTAAATGAGGTCAGTAAGAGAAGTGGAAAGGAGCTATCAAACAAAAATTACGCGTACTTTCAAAAGTACGAAACCTACCGACACTACAAAAAGGTTTTTCGCCACATGAGAGGTAGTATAAGGAGAACATGACAGCTGAGAGGAGAACAGAACCTTTATTATAAGACTAGCAAAAGCAAAATTCAAAACCAGGCCCTAGTTTCGCTAGAGTAAGTATATAATTAAAAAGCAGGATATAACTTAAATTTTTCAAAGTCACAAATGACAAGAGCGTTTAGTAGCAATAAAAGTTTAATTATGAGGGCATTTAAAACGTTACAGAGGAGTGACATTACACGTAAAACTGTCTACAGAGTTAATTTATTCTTTGGTTAGGGTGGAACAATGTCACTGATGTAGGTACGAGATGGCATTGCATACAGGCACAATTTAATAAAACACGAGTGAGTAGATAAAACATTGGTATGTACTCGTATGTGTAAGAATTCACTTTTAAGTTGCCGAAACTTGAATTTAGGTGACTTTTTGTAGACGTAACATAAATATTGGAATGACTGTTGCTGAAGTGCTTTTACCGCTTCATGTTTCGATACTTGGTAGTAATTAAAAGAGTGCATCTTAAAACAACTTAAAACGCGACTACACAAAAAAATATAGTCATTGATTTCTGCGAATACCAATTTTTGATCAGTAACAAAGACCTGGCAAACGGGAGTGAATTGTGGGCCTTACTTTTCCTTTCATACTCGTTGAAAGATACGCTAAAATTGTGTGTAAATCTTCGTTACTTTTCTAGCTAAGAAGAAGCCTATATCTCAGACACACTTACAACATTATATCCATATTTACGACCGGCACTTAGTACACGTGAGCTCGCAAGATGAGACACGGTATACAAGAGGAGGAAGGGACGTGGGGTGGCAAGAACATGCTTTTACCTAATGTGGAAAACAATGCGACTCTCAAGGACAATAGCGATGTTATTCCGGGAACTTGGACCTGTCTTACTTTAACAAAAACTAGCTTACGGATCCAAGCTTTGGAAATATGCCGGTTAATTAGTATTCAACTTGAAATCGGGCAAAATAAACCTTATCTTATCTTTTAGAATCAAAAATTCTTTACTAGGCATCATGCGCTGTGTCGCGGGGACTTTTACAAACATTAATTCATCATCAAACGGATACGAAGAACATCCAGACTCAGGACAATAGATCGAACAAGAAATGCATTTAAAATAAATCTTAATGTCTTGTGTTATTAGTTATGAAAGCTATTCAACCGTTTCTAGGTTAACGGCTGAGTGGATGGTTTAAATATTAAGGATGTTCACTCAAAGGAGACATTTAAGTTTAAAATGGTTTCTATGAAATCTTCTAACAAAGTTAAACTAAAGTAAATTAGGTGTGGAAATGACGTGGTTTGTAAAAACTTTGTCCAATTGCTGAAGTTTTAATGACTCGTCTGTCTATTTTAACTTTAGCCAGACAGTTTTTAGTTAACACTTTTACTAATTATATTATTTTGGAGTATTTAAAGTAGGGTTTAACCAGGTTTTAGTTTCATGAGTAACAGTCATAAGTAAAAGGTACTGTTTTAAGAAGCATTACATGGTCTTGAGTATCTTTTTTATAGAATTGATATAATTTCCGTAATATATTAGGTGAAAAAGGCAAGAAACTAACGATCAAAGAATGGCGAAAACTACCAGTTTCTTATATGCAACGATATACTTTAGCGGTGGTTAACTAGAAATGTTAAATGTAGCAAAACCTCAACCTTTTAAAAGAAAACCTAGAAAATAGAAGGTTCTTAATGTTGGATGAAATTAACAAAATGTTGGAGTCAGGAAGCCGACTAAAGTAAAGGCGGCTAACCGTGATAATGCCAATCTTACTTGTATAAAATGATAATTTCCTTCACTAACACAAGTATATTCTATAGCTATTAAACAGAGGGGTATTAGTTCGCGTCAAGTTGTGAGATTATCGTTGTTTGTGTGGGCTCAGCGGCTCGAGTTAAACGATCTTTATTGGAGCTGGATTTTAGTTTCACTGGCTTAAGGTTATCTATTGTTCCGCGTAATATAATCATTTCTCAGTGTTTTACGTATATTTCTAAAGTGATAATTAAGATTCGAAATAATTCTCGAATAATTTCTCCTACTGTATAACAGCGTGGGGTGGGTCCGGGAAGATCAAGATGTTAGAACTTGAGAGAGCTCAAAGGGCAATTTTGAAGGTAATGTTTTTCAAACCCATGAGATACCCGACAAGTGAAGTGTATGCTTTTTGGGAAGTTCTTTCTGTCCGAAAATTGTTTATATTGAATGTCGTGCTTCGAAAACACTTAAGCGTCCCTTACGACCCTTCAATCTTGGAGAATAAAAGAAGAAAAGACTTAGTCTGTCAAACTAAGCAATTTCGTCTTGTACTTATTAAACATCAAAGCTGATTTACACAGGGTCAGTAACTGACTTCAAATTCGAGGCAAGTCAGTGCTGACTCGAAAAAAAGCCCGTGTAAACTGATTTGAAGTCAGTACAGTGGCTTGAAGTCAGCGCTGACTTGAATATTCGCACACGAATATTTTGAAGTCAGTTGGCGCCCCCCGACACCCGCGCACCCCCGTGACAGCCAAATAAACCCCGTGTAAACAGACAAGTCAGCGCGTGGTAAGTCACTACCGCTGCGTTGTAGAGTAACCAGAATAAATGGTTTTCCTTCTTCCTTTTATTTTGTCCACCTTTTTTAAGGTTTTTTAGACAAGCTTCAGCAACAAAGCAGAGAGACACCAGTTTCGTTTCTATCGTCAATCCATTTTCTTACCCATTGTCGTTTATTTTTAGTTATCTCATTTTCTACCAATTCTATTAACTCATTCAACAGCAAAATTGATAAATTTTTCAACAAATAATTAAATCTTCGTTTCAGTTGTTTTCGCGAATTCATTTTTCCCACTGACTTCACACACGTGTGCTCACCGTGAGAAACGCACCACTTCTACTTACTTCATGTAAACAGTTAAAGTCAGTCGCGGCGTCGACATTGGCGCTGCAACTGACTTGTCTACTGACCCTGTGTAAATCAGCCTTCACTTCGAATTTTTAGCGCTAATTTATATAATAAAGTAAACAAATACCTAAATATCTACCCTGTTCCTAAATATAAATGTAAGATCTTAGTGACTGAGTGGCTTCTCGGCCTTGACTACGATAAAGTGGAGTTGTTAGTAAAATAGTCGCAAACACACACACATACACACAACACACACACTCATACACACAACACACACACACTCATACACACAACACACACACACTCATACACACAACACACACACACACACATAGTTTATTTGTGTTATTATTTAAGTTTCATGTTTGATATGTACTTTGTTTTTATGTTAGGTATGTTTCTCGTATAACATTGTAATTTGCTTTGTTTCTGATCATGTCAGAATTTGCCTGTCTGTCCTGAGGCGGGCGTTAATAACTGTAACACAGTCCTAGACTATCTACAGTTGTTATCGCTAAAATGTTATTTGTATAAGTGTCATGGTTTGAAATAAAGATTATATATTATATATATTAATTTTTGCAAGATGAGTGGTGACGTCACAGAATTATGGCGGGTAAATATTTTCTGTTCGTTTTTTTTCCGGTTCCGGTGCTCCTATACGTTAAACGCTTTAGTGCAACGCTTCTGTATTTTGCAAAATAATACTGTCAAATATCACAGTTTCGGAGAATAAGTGCGGTCCAAGAAGTTTTCGAGTGATTGTGCTTCGAAATTTAGACAATACATAAAACAAACTATAGGTTACAGTGCAATTAACTTTAAAATTACGGTGCTTAACAAGTGAGGTTATCTGTCAAATCTAAAAGCAAAACATCATAGACAATAGTGGAGTGGCATAGATATCACAATACCAACATAACAAAAATCTTCGTTTGGTTACGAGTTACGCTCCGTTACACGCTACAACACATTGAAATTAAAATATCAAAATAAATTACGTTCCGTTTTATCATCCTAAGATGTCAACTAAACCCTTTACGCTATGTATGTCTAATACGCAGTTCACCTACCTCGCGTTATGACTAAATGTCATTTTCAATAGCTTTTAGCCTAAGTATATGTTTGCCTAGGTCGCCATTTGCTTACTTCGGATGAGGACTACTTCGCTTTATGCCTTAATCTTACATGGTCTTTATCGCGTTATGCCTAACCTTTACGCTATGTAGGCCTAATACGCAGTTCACCTACCTAAAGTCTAAAAGGAAGGTGATGAAAAGAGTAAAACACTAGTTCTTTAAAAAATATGTTAATATTAAAAACTAAACTTAAACGAACCACCGGTAGTAGTATACTTATACCTACCCTTACTAGGACAACAAATAAGTAATAAAAAAACTAAATAATAAGATTCACTTTGCCAAAATTAAATGTAAAATAGGTAAATGCTCACTAAACACATTTTGAAAAGGTTTTGGACATGCATATTTAATGACCGTGAATATTAATGAGATCCTTTTTTAATTTTGTTAATATTTTTTAAGAAATATAACGCATTTATTTCATTATTTTTTAGTTTATCTAGTTCCGTTTTAAGTTTTTTATTAAAAATTATATCTATTCTTCTTCTTGTGTTGCCTTCAAACAGATTTTGTTTAAGTTTTAAGTTTTGCCAACGGGATTATTTTTTTAATTTGAATAGAAAATGAATTAAAGACAGTTTATAGCCCATTCGAGCATTCATACGTTTATGCCAACCTTCCAGACTATTGTTGGTGCGATGAATTCTTGCGGGATTCTTTTTTGTTTAAGTTTTTAGTTTTTTTATCATGGTCAAATATCAATACTTAATCTTTGTGCAAGCTAATAGCCGGTTAACCAAATCCAAGTGTTGAGAAGACTAAATCTCAGTTGGTCTGGTTATTATTTGGCCTTTACAGCTGTTGGTCTATATCGAAGCAAGTCTAACTAGCGTTATGCCTACTTATTCTTTTGACTAGTCATAACGCGAGGTAGGTTAACTGCGTATTAGACATACATAGCGTAAAGGAACTAAACTATCACCAGAAATGCTACTTTTACTGGAAAAAATGGATGAAAAATTAAATCTTCAAACTGTTGCTATAACAGAAAATATTACAACAGCAGTACTCATCAAGGTAGATGAGAAACTAAAACCAATAATTGAAGAAAATTTATTATTAAAAAAAGAAATAGAGAAACTCAACAAAAAAATGGAAGTCTTAACAAAAAACGAGAAGAAAAACAATTTAATTATACACGGGATTCCGGAACAGAAGAATGAGACAGATGAAGACCTTTTGAAACACATTTTTACTACGATGAAAGAAATAGATGTCATATTAAAAGAAGAAGAAGTAGATTGTGTGCGAAGAATAGGCAAACGAGAAGAAGGAAACAGAAAAATCAGACCAATCCTTATTTCTACAACAACCCTCCAAAAGAAAATACAGATATTAAGAAATAAGAAAAAAATGAAACCTAATACATACATCACACAGGACCTTACAAAAGAAGCGCTGTATAAAAAGAAAGAACGAAAAAACCTCGACCAAAAAGGACTGGAAAAAAGGAAAAGATCTGAAACCCCGAGCCCCAAAACTAGTTACGAATATAAAAATAATGACCCAAAAGTTTTGAAGCGGGATGCCTTTCAGTACCTACGGGATAGATCACGTTCACTCTCAGACAAACCGGAATACAGAAGTGAAGAAAAGGGAACCTCGCCCCGGAAAACCACAACAGAATAAACAACAACAAACAATATGTCTCCCACTACGGCAGGTCCCCGCGGGAGCACTAGACCACCACCCTCTAACAAGAAAAACCAGAATTAATACACTCAAAATAGCTACCCTAAATACGAGAACTCTAAGAACAAACGAAAGCCTGCACGAATTAGAAAAAGCCTTAGAACAGATTACCTGGGACGTCCTGGGAATCAGTGAAATGCGAAGACTTGATGAAAAAATAGAGGAACGTAAAGAGTACATATTGTTTCACAAAGGGGAAATACCAGGTCAAAGAGGTGTAGGATTCGTAATTAAACAGTCGATGAAACAAAACATTCAAGAACTTGTTGGAATCTCAGACCGAATTGCTGTACTCAACATGAACATGCCAAGATACCGAAAAATATGGTCACTCATACAAATTTATGCTCCAACGGAGCAAGCAACAAAAAAAGAAACCAAACTCTTCTACAAAGAACTAACCCAAACTATTATGAAATATTCTCACAATCACATCATTTTAATGAGCGACTTCAATGCGCAAGTAGGTGAAAAACAAAATAAGGGAGAGCATGTCCTAGGAAACTTCGGCCAAGGAAGACGAAGCCCGAATGGTGAACTACTAGTGGAACTGCTACTAGAACATAACTTAACGCTACTCAACAGCATGTACAAGAAGAACAAGAAAAACAAATGGACTTGGATATCTCCCGACGGCAGATATAAAAACGAGATCGACTACATAGCAACAAACCATCCAAAGGCTTTTACGGACACAGCAGTGGTATCAAAACTTAATTTCAATACTAATCACCGCATGGTAAGAAGTTGCCTAAAAACAGAACCACCAAACCAATCTAGAGCCTATATACAGCACAGATCAGAACAATTATGCGAAGAAACACTAAAGACAGTTGCCAAATCTCTGAACGAACTAAGCAAAGAAATAACACTAGACGACAAAAACACCAACGTACTCACAAACTATGGTAGACTGGAGAAAAAACTAACTTTATCCAAAACTGAAATCTCGAGTCATAACAAATACAGACTAACCGACACAACTATCAAACTTATAGAGCAAAGAAGAAATTTGCTCTCAATTCACCCTAAAAAAGAAAATATAAAGCTAATAACCGAGCTTAGTAAGAAAATAAGGGAAAGCATTAAAAAAGACAGGAAAAACAAGAGACTAGAAACACTAGAAAGACATATAAATAAAACAGGAGGCATAAAGAAAGCATACAAAGAACTCAGAGAAATAAACAAAGAATGGATACCAAAACTAAAAAAACAAGGAAATACTTCAACTAACCGAAAAGAGATTAACAACACAGCAACCAAATTTTACAAAGAGCTATACGCAATTCCAGATGAAGAGCAAAACGATGTCAAAAACAAACTAAATGAAAGACTACACGAAGTAGATCCAGAACCAAAAATTCTACCAAGTGAGGTTGAAAGAGCTATATTAAGCCAGAGGTTGGAAAAAGCTCCGGGCCCCGACAAAATCGTTAATGAGCTTCTCAAAGGTACCTTGGAGGAACTATTACCCATACTTACATCTGTATTCAACGAAATCATGACTACCGGTACAATCCCTACACAGTGGAAAACATCACACATAATTCTTATTTTCAAGAAAGGAAACAAAGACGACATATGTAACTACCGACCCATAAGTCTGATGTCAAACATTTACAAGGTATTCTCCAAAGTGATCCTGGAAAGAATAACAAAGCAGCTCGACGAAAACCAGTCACGGAAACAAGCAGGCTTTAGACGAAAGTATTCAACTCTGGACCATATACACACAGTGAAACAAATAATAGAAAAATACAAAGAATATAACAAGAACCTGTATATGGCATTCATCGATTACTCCAAAGCCTTCGATAGTTTAAGTCACAAAGCAATATGGGAGAGCCTTGAACAACAAGGGATAAAGTTAACATACATCGAAATTATTAAGAACATCTATGCAAATAGCGAAGCAAGAATACAACTAGAAACGCTGGGAGAAAGATTTCCGATAGGGAGGGGAGTGAGACAAGGGGACCCCCTATCACCGAAACTCTTCTCGGCCGTACTAGAAAATATCTTTCGCAAAATGGACTGGAACGAATTCGGCCTCAACGTTCACGGAGTAAAACTGAACCACTTAAGATTCGCAGACGATCTAGTTCTGTTTGAGGAAAGCCCTTTACATCTAAAGGAAATGATAAATTCACTCGACCAAGAAAGTAGGAAAGTCGGTCTATCGATGAATAAAGACAAAACTAAACTTCTCACGAACTCCAACCCAACAACCATGATGATTGATAATCAACCACTAGAATACGTCCAAGAATATATCTACCTGGGACAGATAATCTCTCACAGTGATCAAACCACCAAAGAAATTAATAGACGAGTAGCAAACGGATGGAAGAAGTACTGGTCCCTGAAAGAAATTATGAAATCAAGGGAGGTAAACATGTCAACAAAAAGAAAAGCCTTTAATACCTGTATACTACCAGTCATCACTTACGGTTGTGAAACATGGTCACTCACCAAACATCATAAAGAGAAACTGAAACGGTGTCAGAGAGCTATGGAGAGAAGTATGACAGGAGTAAAAAGGCAAGATAAAGTGAGAAGTAGTAAAATAAGAGAAAAAACCAAAGTAGCAGACATAGTCACTCGCATAGACCAACAGAAATGGAGATGGGCCGGCCACATGATCCGAGACCCACAAAATAAGTGGAGCACAATAATCTCCGATTGGTACCCCAAAGACGGGAAACGAAAAAGAGGGCGCCAACAAATGAGATGGGAAGATGACCTGAAGCTCACGGCTGGACACCATTGGAGGCGAGCTGCACGAGACAGAACCCAGTGGAAATTGTTAGAGGAGACCTATGCCAGAAGGCACACTGAACTGCGAGACATCTTATAGAAACAACTTTCCTAAATGCAAATTTTTATGTGAACGGTTCAGAATAAAGGGCTTATTATTATTATTAAATATTTTCTGACAGCTGAGTCATGACGTCATAGAGTTTTTGACAGATGAGTCGTGCCGTCACAGAATTTTTGACCAGAAGAGTCATGACGTCAAAGAAATTTGGCGGGAAAAATTTTTAGACAGCTGAGCTGTGACGTCATAGAATTTTTGAAAGATGAGTCGTGACGTCACAGAATTTTTGACAGATGAGTCGTGACGTTATAGAATTTTGGCAGGAAAAATATTTAGGCAGCTGAGTTGTGGTTGTGACGTCATAGAATTTTTGAAAGATGAGTCGTGACCTCACAGAATTTTGGCGGGAAAATAAATATTTAGACAGCCAAGTGCGCGAGTTAAGGACTCACACTTGACCTGTTTTATTTTTCTACATCATCGATCAAACTGAACTTAATATCACCTAAATAATTTAGGTGATATTAAGTTCCTAATATCACAATATATCTTTGGCATATAAGTATACTGGGGTTGGTTTGGGATATACTGTCCAGGAAATTGTGAGCGATATTAAAAATGATCTATTCTATGGTATAGACAAATAACTTTGCCCTAAAACACCTATAACACTCAAACTCCTAACTTCAGCAACCGCAAACCAAAACAACTTAAGCAAACTTTATTCACGACCTACCAAATTCGTCATTTTACAACATGAAAACAACACGTAAGATGTTACAGCATAATAAACTGAAAGGTACAAACAACACCCCTCCTTATGTAGTAACATAAATATCATTACCTACCGTCATTTGATTTATTACACTTTTCTGTGTTTCCAAAGTAAATTACATTCCAACATTTTATTTTTGTAACGAAAGATCATTCTTTGAATTAGAGTAGAACAAAGAATTGGCTTTGTGATAAGAATTTTGCTTTTGAGTGAAGATTATGTTTTCAAGGACTTGTAACAATTTTGTTAAGATATTAATAAAAGGGCATTAAGAATATTTTATACTCTTTCAGTAAACTTGAGTATTCAAGATATGTTTCCAATAATTTTTTTTTCTTTATTTATGGGACTCGGTCAACAATGACGATGTCGCCCGTTTCCAATAATCAAAGCCCATCACAGAGCCATTCAAACGGTTAACATACCCAGCCCCCTGGTGTACCCAAAGAAGTGGTAAAAGACCACACACGAATTCATCTTATATTGCCGAAAGAGTATTAATATCTACTTGAGAATAGAAAAAAAAGGTACTACTTTTATTTCACTTTCTACATAGATACGAACCTTTTTTCCTTACAGCTTCATTAATGTTTGGTTCCATCTCTGAATCTAGATGAATTGCACATAGCTGCATTTCGTCGGAAAATGGCGCCAAATGAACACACAGTTATATCCTCCTAGCCTTCTATATGTATAGCGGCGGGCCAATGCACTTTGCGTGCTCTATTTACTTCTCCACTATTACCGAACGATTTACAGTTTTTAATTTTTTCGGGAGACGCTTGCTCTCTCAATCTTTTTTAACTTGAATACTGAAAATTTTATGAGTGTTTGTAAATTAAACCTTACATTCATAAAAACTAAAGTTGTTGCTGATTTGTGAAATTGCTTTTTATCTTATTGTTAGAGCCATGCATCTAATTTAAAAGATAGTTTAGAAGCAGTGCCTCTCTATCCTTAGTGTTTAGGTACATTTTGTTTTGATTATGAGTTGCCGGAAAACCTGTAGTCGAACCATTCTAACAGCTGAATTTTGACAGTTGTGGTTTAAGCCATGAAAATAAATTGGCGTACAAAATAACGTCATATTTTACTTTTCTGAATCAGTTTCGTTCTATGGTTTTAATTTTTTAAATTTTAGTGTTGTTACTATAGTCTCTGGTTGTTCTTTTAAATCGTTAGGAGGCTATTTTCACTCGATTACAGATTTAATTTGAAACTTGCTCAGAGTTACGTTTTTATCTACTTATTGAAAAAGGTCAATGAATTGAATGAATCAAAACTACGTATATTAACTCGATTAATCTTTTATCTTGATCGATTTCAAACATTCCAACCCTAAACTACAACTGTCAAAATTCACCTATTAGATTGGTTTAACTTAATCCTCCCCTATGTTGCCTTCGGTACAGTAGGTATACTATTTATGCTCCGCCTACTGCTACTCTAGCCGGGCAATCCCAAGTGCTATTTTGGTTATCTAAGGTATGTGAAGCAAACTTTATTTCAATTTGTTAATACAAATACATCAATATAACTTACCAAGCAATACATAATATATTATTTATTACGCCTATATTATTAATCAAAATATTTGTACACTGGAGACTTACAAACAAAAACCGTCATAACGATCGTCTTTTTGACGTTTCTTTATAAAGAACAAGCTTTTAAAAGTCATAGAGTAAACAGCCATATAAGTCTAAAAAGTTTTTAAATCATTATTCTTTGAAATGTTAACGGCCATAATTACAAAGAACGTAAGAATTCGTAGAACATAACTGATTAATTGAATTAACTGTAGCTCAACAATATTTAGGCATTTTAATATTAAGGCGCGTGGAATATAATTACCGTGTGACTATTAATACTGGTGTATAAAATTTACATGAACTATTTGTATGTTATTAACTTCTTACAGCTTTACACGGACATGCTCCTCTGATGCAGGAATTTAGGAGATAGTTGGATGGATATTGTTTTGGATAATAAGACTTTCGTAGCCTTAGATTAAGAATTATTTCGCTCTGTATTTTAGAAAGATACAAATCGTAAATTGCATATTATCATCGTGCAAATGTCGACTGCGAGCTTAAATTGTTGAGTTTTTCATCAGGACAATAAGTGACTATTTAGTTAATGAAGGAGTTTGAAAGTTACGATCAGTTTCATTGGCTATGTATAGATAATCCTCTTTCTATTACATGGTCATAGAATAAATTATGTTATTTAATCTTAAAATCTTCTACAAGTTCAATAAACAAGAAATTAATAACTATACCATTAAAGTAAGTGGTAACAATTTAGTGATATAACAATAAACGCTTGGGGACAAGCTAGCCTCAAAGATAATTACAGCTTTAGGCACATCGAGATATTGGTTTTCTGATTGCGAACACGGGAGTAATATGTAGGCAAATATGTGAACTAGATTGGTACATATTATAAAGCTAAAATGTTCTATGAACGACATGTATAGTACACGCTAGTTATAATTAAATACCTAGATAACAATTTAGACTAAAGCTTTGTCCTATTAAACGTGAAATTTATTACACTTTTTAATTAAGAACTTCAAAAAGGACGTGTTTTTAAATGGGTTATTAAGTAATGGCTTTTATTTAATAAAATATGGACTCTGATCCGTCTAAGGAGTACAAATAAACATTCTGGTATAGGACAATAATAATTTGTGCATCGCACGATAAAATTTTCAACATCACTATATTATCCTTTCCAACAATTAACTTGAGGTTTAGTTACATCGGTAAGTTTATGAAAAGTAAAAAAATTAAAAGGTTTCTGCTTGAATAATTGACGGTAATATCATATATTTTTAACAATCAAGTTGCAAAAGCTTTAAAAAAATAATCCCATAACACAAATGATTAGTCAATATTCCGTGGTCACGATCCTAAACATCCGTAGAAAAAGTTCGATATTTTTATAATATAATGGCGCGCCTGCCCTGCGCACGCGCATTCAAGTAATTTATCTCCGGTTATCTAATATGGCCGTAAAAAGAGGCACGTGCTGCGGTACAAATAGAAGCCATTCAAAAGTAGCTCCAGCTTTATGGCTTTTACGAATGAGATAATTAAGTTGTATTTCATTCATGCTATGCATTACAACCTATAAATCTTTCTTCACACTTTATTAAATTATTTAATGGTTGTATTTTAACGAATAGTCACAAGTTTTAGAAGGTACTTACGAAGTTTATCCCGGTTAAAAGAAACTTTGTAGCAGTATTTACGTCTTTGCCTATTTAGAACAAACTTTATTTAAACTGTTTATTTATAACAGTATAATGTAAAAGTTTTCAGACGTTATAGTTGGAGTTAGTTATTTTTTTCGTTGATAAACTAAAATGTTTTTACCTTTTTTAGATATCAGTAGACATAAGCCGCATACTTTTTTGCAAATGCATAGTGTAAGTATCTCTAGGAACACTTGTTATAGAGTACTTATGTGGGTCTAGAAGTGGATTAACACTGAAAATAATATGCCAGTAGAATTTCAGATTTTAAAGTTGCTGCTAAGATAAAAAATTATCGGTTACTAAATATTAATCAAGCTGGCTTTTACTGCCAACTTAAAACTTTATAAGTAAATTTAACACAACACAATTGAATTATACGTCTGTTAAAGTATGCTAAACCCTCGTGTCCTGAATCAATTTAAATATTAGATACATTCAGTAATTCGCTAAGTATTTGTGTCACAGTCTGCTACCTAATTCATTCTAATCTAAAAAATTATCGCTTGACACGAAATTCTAACGTCCATTCATGATACCCACACAAAAACAATACATAGCTATGTGGCGTTTCTCGGCCGACGTATAAAACAACGTAAAGGACTTGCAAAAACACCTTGTAAGTGTAGTAGGCCCCTAGCGAAATGGTATTAAGGCCTAAAGTATGTAAAACGAGCGGCAGGAGAAGGGTTGCGGTCCTTTAATAAACGAATAGAAACAATTGCGTTGGCGACCGCAGATTGAATAAAGTATTTAACCCGTCACTTAATACATTAAATTCACACATACAGGTCTGGCTCTTTGATGGGTTGATCATATAAGTTATGTGTAATAAAGCCCGGTTTATTACAATGAGTGTAAACATTGCATGATTGATAATTTTCTTCAGGTAAATTACAAGGAAAAGATCTTACACTACGTAACTATTTATTTACGAAAAGGAAACAGGTAATCACGATCTTATTTAGGCTGATGGACGAAAAACATAAAATGCTAACAAACTTCAAGGGATTTTTGGAAGTATTATTTCATTATCAAACTATTTTACTTGAAGTAATGTTCTTTAGTCTAATGTTTATAAGCACGAAATAAATTTAAAAGTACAACATTTATTCCATACTCCGTATACATAGTCAGAGTTGTATAAAATATATTATTGAAAAAATCTGTACCAAATCCTTTCTCCAAACAAACGAACTCTTCAAACCGTAACATTTTTTCCCTTAAGCTTATTTCGCGTCTGATTATAGACATGTGCGGATTCGTCGCACAATACAGCTTTGTAATCTCTGACGTGCGTAGTAATGACTGAGAGAGCTAGGGGGATGAATAGAAGAGAAAAAAAGGCAAGGCTTGAATGGGCCCGCGATTGTGATACAAAGGAGCTTTGGTTCCGCACTGGGCTGAAACATAACTTAGAATCTACTTGCGGGGAAGATGACGAGTAAAGGGATAGTAATGACGTATGGTTTTTAGTTATTTTTAAATTCAGGATATTATGTTTTATGAAATAATTATGATAGTCATTTAATAATGTAATTGATGAAAGACGATAGTTAATAAAATGTATAATTAATAAAATATCGCTAACTCGATTAAAAATGCAAAGTTTAGTATTTAAATTATAAATATTTTTGATTAGGCAGAATTTCTTTGTTGAAAAGATGGCGCTATAGGAAACTGAAAATAACATATTTGAAGACCTCCCAGATCGTATTTCTCGGGGCCGCCATACATCTATAGTCTTATAACCTTATCTTGAAAACTTTTATGTCGTGATGTAGGTTTTAGTTGCACCATCGCGATGTCTCTTCCTACATATTTCTATATCACAAAATTATACTCCAATAAAATAATATCCGGAAATTATTGTAGTAGAAGATTCTAAACAAAATCTTAAACGTCTTCAAAATATAAATCAGAGTTTATGTAAACTATTATAGAGAACATAGCGGTTAAATGATAATCATGGCTACGTTACATAAAGCTCGGCTGTCTGGTCTAGGTCTGCGCGCTCTATTGTCTAGGAACGGAGACAATGTCTGGAGACGATACCATTTTACTCTCACCGAACATTTCCAGATGGAAAGTTGCGTCTGGAATAATCTGAGTGAGCCCGTCTCATAGCTTCGTGAAAAGTACCAAAACTATTTTATTTTAAAATAATTTGAACATTTTTTTTTCTTTAATCTTGCAGATATAAATGTTAGTTATGTAGCTTATTTTAATTTTAAATAGCTGAAATACAATATACAGTTAGTTAACACATGGAGTCAGTTATAATAATAGCAGTCCTTATTAGACTCTACATAAATAATAATTTGTCCATATTACACTCATCCAACATTTGATTTAAAGTGAAATCTGTTTAATATTTTACCGGTTATCTTACTTACCTGTTGTAAAATTAAAAATGTACGAAATTTTAGAGTACTCACTCTAATGTTTCAGATACCTTCGTATTTATTTAGGACGTTTACTTAACTGAAGGGTTATTTATAATACCAACTTTTATTTGTAAAACATTTAAAATTAACAACATTTTCATTTAGCTGTTTAATGGGAATATTTTAATATAAATTTTCCTTGATGTCGATTAATTTCATAGATTGGATTCATGTTTTCTACAATTTTTTAATTTCTCTGTGACTTACTTTACCAGACTTTTTGTACACAGGTGTCTGTTTTCATCAAATCCACAACCTCTTCAATATAAATATGATAAAATACAAAGTATTTATGTATATCATGCAACGTTCTTTCACTCATTCTACATTGAAGTTTTTTATCAAACTCAATTGACATTAAGTAAATGGTTCAATGATGATGCAACTCCGTAAGTACATTTTCATTTATTCTCCATTACAAGTCATTGGAGAGGACAACAAAGTGTCGTTTGATGTCAACACAGGGCAAGGGAAAGCAATTTTAGCCGTTATATATAAATAGACAGGACATAGAAGAACCACTAGCTCATACCAACCAGTTAAAATAGGAAATCATTTACCGTAAGTCGGAAATTGGGCAAATTCAGAGGATAACAAAGGCAGCTGAAACATCTTCAGGAGGTCTGTGTCCAACAGCAGACGATCTTTGATTGATATGACGATTATTACGTCATTTACATAATATCTGTATTATAAATACGAGTATACCCATTGTATATAATTTTACTTAACAGTTTGGTATTCCACAAGTTAATTATCCGCACTGCAGCATTCAGGACTGATGCAGTATTTGTCTTTATTTAATAAGAAAATGCAACTAAACAACAAAATAGCGTTCTGAAACTAAGCATAACATCATATTTATAGTATTTGCATTTTCGTTCAAGAATCAGGTCACCACTAGTTCGCTCCGTATTCCCAGTATACCTGATGAACTATGACCTAATTTAAAATAGACCGAATTAAAATTCATGCAATATTACGTAAGGTTTAATCAATAGTTCATAATATTTATTAATATTATTGATGTAAAAATACCGAAAATGTACACATTTTTGTACGCTTCACATTTTAACTGGGGATTATACACACATCAAAAAAGTCTAAGCAACATGCATGATATTACAAATTTACCATTTATATTAATTTATTTTACCATTTATTTTAATTATAACGTTGTATTTTATTTTTAAAATAATATTTTTAGGGTTCTATGATGTAAAAATAACAGATGTTTTCTTTATAAGTTCTTTTAATAACAGAAATTAACAATATTAGAATATACAGGTACATAAGAAACTAAACTTTTTTTTTACAAATTGAAATTTCTTAAGAAAATGAATTTATTGTGAAAGAATAGGACAATTTAATACAAAGTATGGCCTCCTCTGCTATTCAGAACTTGTCGGCAACGATTATTCATTGAATTAATGAGACTGTTTATGTCATCTTGCGGTATTCGCTCCCAATGGAATTGTAGCAAATCCTTCAGCTGTTGGGTTGTTGTCACTCCGTCCAAGTCCTTCAAAACACGTCTCTGGAGCATGTCCCATGCGTGCTCGATGGGGTTGAGGTCTGGCGATTGTGCAGGCCAGGGCAATACCTGGATGTTCTCCGTTGCCAAGTATTCACTGGTTCGCCGAGCTGTATGTGAACGCGCATTGTCATGCATTAACGTAAAATCGGAGCCAAAGGTTTGTGCAAATGGATGGACATAAGGTCTGAGAATATCCTCAACGTAATTTTCAGCGTTCATGTTTCCATTTACAAAAACGAGCTCAGTTCGCCTGTTCTTCATAATACCCGCCCATACCATAACTGTTGAGCCGCTGTATGGATGAACTTCCTGAACGCACCTGAGTCTTTCAGTATTTCCGGGTCGACGGTACACTCGCACCCTTCTTGTATCAGGCCTAAACCCGAATCGCGACTCATCGGAAAACATAATTTTATCCCATTGTTCCTGGGTCCATGTTATGCGTTCTCTACACCATTCATTTCGACGAGCGCGATTCCCGTGACGTATCGGTGGGCACCTGATAGGGCGTCGAGCTCGTAGGCCGTACTCATGCAGTCGATTTCGCACAGTTTGGGGACTTACATCAACACCACTTGAATTTTGTAGCCTCAAACTTATCTCTCGAGCGGTTAACATCGGCTGGCGTCTTGCAGTCAGTTGTATGTACCGGTCTTGCCGAGTGGTTGTACTCCTTTTACGGCCTGGATGCTGTTCAGCGGGTTCCCCTGTATTATTGTAGCGCTGCCAAAGACGACAAATAACACTTCTATGAATACCAAAATGTCGAGATACCTGAGATTGATTACTTCCCGCTTGCAACATCCCTACAGCTCTTTGCATTTCATCTGCCGTCAAATGACGTCGCTCCATGACGTAAAGAATATCTAACAATTCAATTTTGTCGCCAACTGTATTTAAATGGTTGGTAAAATTATAAAATCAAGACTAAAACGTAGCAATTAACATGCACTCAAATTCAAACAAATTCGCAGTCATTTGAATTTTATGAAAAAAAACAAAACATAATCGAAATTTTTTTTTTACAACCTAAAGTTTACTTACCTATACACTTTGAGTGAGTAAATACTTAGAAATTAATTAATATAAATGGTAAATTTGTAATATCATGCATGTTGCTTAGACTTTTTTGATGTGTGTAGTTAAAAATAGATTTTGGACAGAGAAGCCTAAAATAGAATTAGGACAAAGGAGTTAAAAGTTCAAAATAGATATTTTAAGCTTAGTAAAATATTGTTTTACTGGCCCAAAATTTCTGGACAAAAAACACACTTCTTCAAATCTGAAGAGTTTAATCATTAATTAACGAAAAGGTTACCATATCTCATATTACGCATAGTATTCATGGTTTACTGATAGGATTGCATAAGTAACTACCGACTAGTCCTACACCATTTTTTCCGAAAGTTCCTACAGGATCAGTCGATGAAATGTTACTTAAGATTCGGCACAGGCAGCATGATAATAGATGGCCAAGTTCCCCTCCATGGGCAATGGAGGACCGGTACAACGACATTAAAGGGTTATGAAATAGAAATATAAATTTTTGACGATTGCTTGATACATAATTAAATCCAAGATAAATTAACAACTTTCAAAACGCATGGAGAGTATGTACTAGTTATAGTTTGTATTGTTATAGGATTAAATTACAATGGAACTGACAATGGACTACGTTCAAAAGTTCCAAAAAAATAAAATAAAAAAAAACGCATGGAGCGTTTCAAAGAGTTTATTAGTAGTATAAAAAACCCTGTCCTTTTACAGTGACGTAACATTTTCCGCAGTAATAATTAAGTCAGCATTTAAACAATGATCACGCATTATTTTATACCTATTACATACACACCTACACCACACCTATATATTGCATGAATAGACTAATATATAAATAGCCACATAATAAAATATGTCGTGTCAAAGAGTTATTTTTTTAATAATATAAAAAATAATTTAGTAATTATCATGCCTGCCCTTAGATTTCATGCTGAACTTATTTGCTATGTTGTTACATGGGTTTCAAAATAAGTAATCGTTCTAATGTACGTAATTGTCCAATTTGAGTCGGGTTTTAGTAAATCTTCATGTTTATAATGATGTAGATGTTTAAAACGCTCATCTGTCTAATACGTACCATTCGCTATAAAATTCTTCTCGGGATATATACAAAAAGTTTCGTTACTTAGAAGTAATGTTCGAAAATAACTATGTTCATTGAAAACCCATTCGCTGCGTTAACCAAAAGTCTTACATATAAACACGCATTAAAGTGACGTCACTTCCATCAGATAGCCTGCAGCGTACTTCAGTATACTCGGTTACACTCTAAAGCGTGTCCTAGTTCGACACGCTTCCACCAGTCCAGGATTTTTCTGCCAACATGTTAGCGGATTTGTTGCTCGATTTATTGGACTATTAGTTCAACACACTGGGTATCGTGTAGGGATAATTGTAATTGAATGCCTCAAGTGTTGTTTGAAAATTGTGAAATTGAAGTGTGATTGCCTATTAAACAATGTGAAAGTTCGAATTTCTGAATTTAAACTTGTACTTAATAATTTTTATTTTCCTTTGTAAAAATGTACTTCCATAATATTTTAATTTCAAGATATCTTCTAAATCTGCGCTGCGAGTAGAAAGAAGAAAAACACACACTTGAAAAGGTTTTCGTTCGTTTTTTTTAAAAGCTTTTAGCGAAGCACTGGTTCTTTAAAATGGATGACAAATTCAATTCAAATCTCACTCATTCTTTCTTAGCATAACACTGTTATTCTACGAGTAGGGTTTGTTGGAATTTATTTGACAGTAAGTTAAATAGAAAGAAACAGGTCAGTCATTAATTATTATATGTTTATTGTTAACACGTGATAAGATGATTCACTTGACAATTAACTTTTAGACATAGAGTATAATAATGATACAAATATGTTGGTATACCAGGAAGCAAGAGACCTGTTTACTGGAAACTTATTCCATAATTTGATGATACCGCAAATGAAAAAATTCCGTACCATTTAACTATGGTTGCGTAAGTTGTGAAAAAGACAATGAATTTAACAGTAAAGTTTGACGTTAACCTGTTAATATCACAATAGCCCGTTAAACTAATCAAGAGACGGGTTTGCGCAGCGACGCTAAGTCAGCAAGACAGGGAATTAGGTCGCGGATGCTCGACAACTAGGTCTCCCAGATCCTAAGTGGCATGTAAGGGTTAAGGAACGCTCGAGCATCTGTGCCGACAATTTGTCAAGTTATTTGACGCTTCAATTGTTATTCTAATTTTGAGGTGTGTTAATATTGTATTAGCATAGTTTAAAATTGGTTAAATTTCAGCTAAGAAGTATGTTGACAGTAAGTTCTCACTACTAATCTTATATTGTGTGGACTTTATAAATACACTTCTCATCAAAAAAATCGAAACAGTTGCAAGTTTGTGTTTTATAAGGATTATCTGAAAAATGTGTATATTTAGGAATATGTGTTATATATCATTTAATAGGGAATTTAATGAGGTTTTCAAATAATGATGTTAAATGTTCTAAATTCAAATTAAATTTTCATAGATTTCGTATTTTGTTTAACATGTCGTATTTGCCCTGTACGTAGTTTGACGGAAAACGATACAATTAGGCACGTAAATGAAAAAAAAAGCTAGAAAACGCTTATTTATTAACCCGTATCGCGCACCCAGGGTTCCTCGCTCCTCTTATTACTGCGTCCATGCGATGTTTACCCGCAAAAACCGCCAAGTGGTGGCATTGCTGAATTCTGGACTTAGTCAGGTTATTACGGCTGAAAAATTGCATCTTAGCGTCTCGTCTTTTCATAGAATCTGAAAACGCTATCAAGAGACTGGTTTGTTCACGCGCCGTTAGAGATCTGGCAGAAAACAGGTAATTTCTGACCGAGTAGATCGATTTATAGTAACACCTTTCTTACAAACTCTACGCCTTAATGTCTTTCAACCGCAGCAGCACCTTCATGATGAACCTATGATGGCTGTAAGTGACTCTACAATTAGAGAAGGGTTGAACAAACGTCGACTAGTACTGTACAAGCCAGCAAATAGGGAGGAATTACCTGCAGATCATCGAAAAGAACGCCTTAACTTTTTACGTAATCACCTAAATTGGTCATACATCTAGTGGAACAAGTTCCTCCTTTCTGATGAGTGCAAAATTGTATTGTATGGTAACGATGGAAGAACTAAGGTCTACAGAAGTGATGGAGAACGCTTTGCACCATGCAGGATTAAAAGAGAAGGCCATCCATGGTGGCGGTTTATGGACTGTTTGAGGAGAAATTAGTGGCAACGCCAAGACAGAGTTTGTCTTTGTGTTTAGGTCCCGTCTGCCCTTTTTTAACAGTCATAGGTACATCGAACAGTATCTTGAACCTCTTGTGATGCCCTATGCACATTTATTTGACCCCGGTTTGACATTTATGTACGAGGATGCTAGGGCAAACACCGCGAGCGTCGTAAGAGAATATGTTAATGAAGTCGATATCTCTACTATTGATTAGCCAGCAAGAAGCCCGGACATGAATCCGATTAAACATCTATGGAATGAATAAAAAAGACGAATTAGTGTAAAAGATGATGCCTCAAAAACATTTAGCCAGCTTTAAAATGCAATCCAACAGGAATGGAATAGAGCGCCACTATTTTTGATCGTGACTCTCATCCGATCGATGAAAAACCGTACAAAAGCAGTAATGAGAGGTCAGGAATGGTATCCGAGTTATTAAATAAACGTTTCCTAGCTTTTTTTTCATTTACGTGCCTAATTTTATCAATTTCCGTCAAACTACGTACAGGGTAAAAACGACTTGTTAAACAAAATTCGAAATCTATGAAAATTTAATTTGAATTTAGAACATTAACATCATTATTTGAAAACCTCATTAAATTCCCTATTAAATGATATATAACACATATTCCTAAATATACACATTTTTCAGATAATCCTTACAAAACACAAACTTGCAACTGTTTCGATTTTTTTGATGAGAAGTGTATGTACATTTACAATAATGTACATTGCCAATGCAAAAACATCTTTGTTGAGTGCATACGAGTATGTCATGGTTTGAGATTTGGATGCACACCCTTAAATACTACACGTCTGTACTAAAAGCAATTTAGACAGGTTTCTTATCATAATATTTATTAATTTAAATAAATGTAAAACTGGCACATTATTATTTATTATATTAAATATTCAAATATGTAGAAGTATAACTATATTACACCAATAAACTAAACAAACTAAACGCTACCGACATAACGCTCACTAATGACTGCAACAGACTTTATATAAACATAACTACAGATGACCGACTGATGATAAAACAGATCTATAATAAAGAGCGTACATTAATTAATAGAAATAGCAGCTAGTCATTACTAGTGAAGAAAAATCTGGGCCACTCAAGTGGTCGTAGGACGCGCGCTCTGGCTTATTATGGCCCGTCCTCAGCAGTTGCAGGGTTACTGAACTCGGCTGTCGCGTGTCATTTGTTTTTTTTACTTTTTTTGAAGGCGCGACTTTTAAATTATTTTATGACTTACAATTTAGTTGCTACAAATGTTTAATGTACAAGAGTAGGTCATCCTATTTAGGATAGTTTAATATTTTTATGTAAAATGAGTTTAAGGTATATTGTAACGGACTATTTTGTAGCTGGTATATTTATGCATTAATATACTTGAAATACATTTAGTTATATGTAAAGTTGGTATCTTTAATGTTGCATATTGTCGATTTGTGTTTATGCAAATAATACCACTTTTAAAGATTTTCAAATTTGTTTAGCAATGTAAATAGCAAAAAAACTCATGCTCTAAAGTAAGATATATTAGTCAAACCAGGTAATTTTCCACAGCAAAGCTATATACAGTTAACGGATGTTGGAATATTTGTGGGCATCGTATATCAGCTGCATGAAGTACGATTGCCAAGTCTGTACTAAATCTTTTCTTAAACGCCATAATTTTAAAATTAAGTTGAAATACCATACCATAACTTTTAAAATTCAAATAGCTGTTTTACTAACTTCATCTCTACTTAATATTGTGACATACCTACAGCTACCAATTTCTGTCTAAATAATGGTTAATTTACTTGGTATTAGATATCTATATGTGAACTATATGTTTATTTTTAATATCTTAAATGTATTTTATACCTACCTATATTTGCAAAATAAATAATTATTCTATTCTATTCTATCGGATATACATATAGAAAACAACTAAATCATTGCCCATATTTATGCACACAAAGATTTGGATTACGCAAGAATCGAAAACGGGACTACTTAGTTGCAGCCATGAACCCTAACCACTACGCCACAGAAGTTATCGAAAAACCAATCATATTACAAAACATACAATTCCCATCATTTAATATTGCAGAAAGTTATAAACGGAAGTTATTTCCTATCGTCGTCGTGTCAAAGAATCTAAACCACAAGAAATACGGCGTAGGTTCGACGCGCCGCGACATAGAACAACTTCCTCAAGACGTGGCGTCCGGAATTACAATCAACCATTGTGTATTGTCCTGTGTCTACACACCTAAGCCCTTAGAGAGCCTTGTTCTGATCACAGATAGACATTTATTTAACGTTGATGTTATAAGGTACCATATGTTACGTACATTATGTTACGAGTATAATGAAAAAGGATTTTAGTATTTTTTAAGTAATTTTACTTTGTGTAATGCGGAAAATATGGTTTGATTTTTAGTTTAGGGTTCTGTTTTTTGGCATTTGGCAACGGATTTCTAAATAGATTTCTCATGTCTGTCTGTCTTTTCATCTAAATACCACAGCCACGTTTTTTTCTAAAACTAAGAGAAGCTGTAGGTAATGTTAAAACTTGGTAAGTAGATGTACTTATTCTGTAAAACGCATTAAAATTGTCACACAAAACTAGAAAAAAAAGCATTCTCAGGGCTTCCCATACTTAGAACTGAAACCTGAAAATTGTATAAAACCTATACGTATGATATTCATCATCATCATATCAGCCAGTCGACGTCCACTGCTGGACATAGGCCTGGAGGTGGCCTATATGATATGGCCTAGTGTGATATTGAAGTATTCAATTTTTTTTTCTAAGATGTGTAAAAAAAGTAGGTATGCGAACCTACTTCTTTTTACACTGGCCGGCCGGGCCTTATTATAACTCAAGCTATTAACTGCATATAAATAGAAAATTATTTACTAACTATGTTTAAATAACAGAAACAAATATAAACCACAGAAAATACATATTTTATGGATCACCATCATGGTTGTAAGTTACGTGCCACAGATAACAAATGTCCGTTCTCAAATGAACAGGTGTTATGTCGCACCCTTGTATTACTTATACGCACCTGTTTTGATACTTGTCGCGGCGAATTAATCCTTTCACGATCACAGCCACATTGTACGTACGATCTGCAATAAAATATAATGTAATTTAATATCATTGTAACTATTTTTAGTGATGATTTTTTTGGTTTTGATAGGAATTATCCTTATCATATAAGTCAAGAATACAATATGTCACCACCCCATCACATCCCATGGGTGTCGTAACAACCGACTAAGGGACTATCCGTCTTTACGAAATAAAAAGAAGGAAAACTTGAAATTAAACCCTATACCAATTCGTCTGGCCAGCGTGGTATCAGTAGGCCATGTATACCTCCGTCACGGGAGGAGGCCCGTCCCTGCAGTGGGACATTAATGGGCTGTTATGATGATCCTCATCATATAAGTCAATGGTCGTCGACTGCTGGCAAATATGCTCTTCAAATATTACCACCCTGCGCGGTCGGATGTCTCCCTCATCCATCAGTTTCCCGCCATCCTAATTAGGTCGTCGGTCAAGCGACCCACCCCTCACACTGCGTCTTTTAAAGAATATAGGGTTCTTGATAAGAATGTATTACAGATTTTGGAAGAAAAAAATCAATGTCAATTCTGAGTGTATAATAAAATGAAGCAAGGGACTGAAGGGACTAATACTACAGTTAATGTGACTAACATGGAAGACCAAGTTTCTCTCCTTTATATGGATTAGCCAGCTGATGATAATGATGGAACTTTGAAAGCGGCATAACATTACAATTACAAGTCAACGGTGTTATAATATAACATTATAGTTAGTAGTTGTTTTCCCTGTATGACAGGAGACCAGTCTCTAAACTTATAAGTCAGACTCACATAAACAACCAAAACAGTAAAGTCAACAACGATAGCAAAAATACAAAAATTACTTTCCCAAATGTCATCGAGAGTGCAGCAATTTTCATGATCGAGTAATACCATCGCATCGGTATTACAGGACCGAATGTCGAGCAAATATCAATAATTTCCTCCTTGCTTCAACTAGGTCGCATCGAGGAAATATTTTCCTTCTAACGCGACACCTATCTATATTGAATTTCTGTCGACCCGAGGTGTCGGACTCTTTGCTTGCTGATATTGCAATGCATTTTTTTGACTTCCGGCATGCACCACGCCGATATTTAAATTTTATTGCGGCATAAAACTTTGAATATACTTTAATATCTAGTCATATTTTTTATTTGAATCTGAACAGGTTAATTCTCGTTTAATAACATATAAATACGGCCTCTGTGACGTAGTGGTTATACAACATGAGTGCTACGCTGAAGTCTTGGGTTCGATTCCCGCTCAATGCAAATATTTGTGTGCATAAACATGATTATTCGCATTGGTCTGAGTGTTTCTTTGTATAATATGTAAGTATGTATTTACAAAAAAAAGTATATAAGTATTAATATCCGTTGTTCTGTTACCCATAACACAAGCAGGTTAAGCCTAGCTTACTTTGGGAACAGATGGCGCTGTGTAGAAATGTCCGTGAATATTAAAAATTAAAAAGTAGTTTGTTTTTTAAATACGAATCACGGACTAAGGAAAGAGTTCTGGGACTTATATGTATAAACATAAAATTAACGGACACACAATCAAGACATGACATCAATAGAATCATTTGTAGATACCACAAATAACTATATTGAGTGGGATTTGAATCTCTGAGCCCTTTATGATCACAATGTCTACACTGTAAAATGACTTTGAAGCAAAATGCCTCAAATCAATATCTCTAAAGTGTTTTGACTAATTTGTAATACATCTGTATTGTTTCTTGCCTATGCAGCATAATGTCTCAAAATTGAAAACGACTTTAAAGGATAATACACAAAACGCCATTAGGACTAAGAATCAAAACGACGATAAATCAAATAATCATTATTTTTATTTGTAAATTATTATAAATGAAATAAAATGTTACTTTAATTATTACTGCTTATTTATTTCCTAAAGTAGACGAGTAACAGGTTTCTTCAAATAAATGAAATAGTAGATAAACTCCGTTTTCAAGAAGCCCTTTTTGCAGACGTCACAGCTATTTAAGCCTCTGGCACCTCCCCCTCCCCCTCGATATTTAGGCGACTCCAATATGCGTCCAACGCTCTTAGCGATTGGTTCCAGAAATGGAGGATAACAGTCAACCCCGAAAAGAGTCAAGCGGTAATGTTTCACAAGAAACAAAGCCACAAGACCCTTTCGGCAGAGACACCAAAAGTCAAGATCCGAACGCTCCCTGATCCCTTGGGCGAGGGAAGCCAAATATCTTGGTCTTATACTCGACGATAAACTCTCCTTCCGTCCCCACATAAACATGGTTCGCAAGCGGGCCTCGTTTGTGATGGGACGGCTGCACATGCTCCTCCGGAAGGAGTCTAAGATGTCGATCCGAAACAAGGTTTGGTTAAACACGACTTGTATTAGACCAATTATGACGTATGCGTGCGTAGTTTTTGCCCACCTTAGGCCACACAGGGTCTATAGGTTACAAGCACTTCAGAATAGGTTAATGCGCAAAGCGACGGGAGCACCGTGGTTCATGCGTAACGGATCTTCACATTGAACTCGAGTTGCCGACTATACAGCAACACATGGAACTCTGTTCCCGTCACTACTTTGAAACGGCTGCCACTCACCCCAACCAACTAGTGGTTGAGGCGTCCGGGTAACTCCCATCTAGATTATCCAAAATTATAGATAGACCTAGGCATGCTCTCGAAGAGCCGGTTGATAGGATCACGATCGCTCAACGTAGTGCTCACACGGCTCGCAAAGCCACAACAACACGTCCGCGGTTCCGTCCTCGCATACGCGCCGCGTTCGCTCCTAGAGTGCGTGCCTTCCCTACGTCTTGTTAGTCAGTGATAGTCCAGGCCGAGGTTCGTGCCCCACAGGGGGTGCATTTTCGTGTTCTGGTCATAAAACTACCTATTGAGATGTTTTGCATTTTAGGTATTTTGGATTTCAAGTCATCTTCACTTAAGACGTTTGCCTTTAAAGTCGCGTTACTTCGTAGTCATTTTAGTACAAAGTCATTTTCATTTAAAGGTGTATTAGTACTAAGTCGTTATGATTTGAGGCATTTTGCTACGTAGTTAATATGCATTTTATGCGTAATCCTTTAAAGTCATTTTACAGTGTAGACATTGTGATCAAAAAGGCTCTGAGCTCTTGAACTGCAGCTCATAAACGACAGATTTGACACGGAGGTAGTTTAGTTAATATTGTCATCATAACAGCCCATTAATGCCCCACTGCAGAGACGGGCCTCCTCCCATGACGGAGGGATAGTTGGCCTACTAATACCACGCTGGCCAGACGGATTGGTAAAGGGTTTAATATCAAGTTTTCCTTCTTTTAGTTAATATTGTAAAATGTACAAATTCTGCTTATTTCTGTAGTATATGGCGTTGTTTGGATGTGTTAATAATATTACAATGCTACTACATATTAATAATAGACAGTTACAATTTTCCGCATTCAGGATAATTAATAATAAAAGATGTAATTTACTTATACCTATATAAAAGTACATAAATGCACAAGGAAATAGCGTAACATGTAACGATGAAAATAGAATTAATTACTTTTGACATCGACAAGCATACTTTTATTTGTTTGAATGTCATAAAACTTATATAGCATAATAAAAATAAAAAAATGTCATGAATACAAGTAATTAACGTACATAAGTATGATTCTTAATGATTAACAATAACCAGAGCCAACTCTGCTGAATTCCTTTTAGTCCTAAAGGCCTTAAATTAAAAAAAAAAGTTTGTTTTTTAAATACGAATCACGGACTAAGGAAAGAGTTCTGGGACTTATATGTATAAACATAAAATTAACGGACACACAATCAAGACATGACATCAAGAGAATCATTTGTAGATACCACAAATAACTATATTGAGTGGAATTTGAATCTCTGAGCTCTTGAACTGCAGCTCATAAACGACAGATTTGACACGGAGGTAGTTTAGTTAATATTGTCATCATAACAGCCCATTAATGCCCCACTGCAGAGACGGGCCTCCTCCCATGACGGAGGGATAGTTGGCCTACTAATACCACGCTGGCCAGACGGATTGGTAAAGGGTTTAATATCAAGTTTTCCTTCTTTTAGTTAATATTGTAAAATGTACAAATTCTGCTTATTTCTGTAGTATATGGCGTTGTTTGGATGTGTTAATAATATTACAATGCTACTACATATTAATAATAGACAGTTACAATTTTCCGCATTCAGGATAATTAATAATAAAAGATGTAATTTAGTTATACCTATATAAAAGTACATAAATGCACAAGGAAATAGCGTAACATGTAACGATGAAAATAGAATTAATTACTTTTGACATCGACAAGCATACTTTTATTTGTTTGAATGTCATAAAACTTATATAGCATAATAAAAATAAAAAAAGTCATGAATACAAGTAATTAACGTACATAAGTATGATTCTTAATGATTAACAATAACCAGAGCCAACTCTGCTGAATTCCTTTTAGTCCTAAAGGCCTTAAATTAAAAAAAAAACAACGTCTTTACATGCAGAGCAGATTGTTAAAAGCAATCTCGTATGAATATGGGAAATACATAATTTAACTTAATACATAATAATATAAGCTACAAATAATAAAATTTTAAGGAGTAAGCGGTGCTTAAACTAGTTATTATGATACAAATGGCTAGTTTAAGCGCCGCTTAATTTTAAAAGACGTATGAGTATTCGGCCGTAAGTTGGTAGGAAACTAACTTGTACTTAAAATTAGCTACCTAGACCGCATTTTAACATAAAATTACATGCAGGAAGCATATTTGCCAAATAATTAGTATGCACCGCTGTACGTAAGATTGCATCTATCAAAACTTCATTATTAGGCGAAAATATTATAATTTAGTCCCGGCCGATACATTTTGGGCGGGTACCGGAAAATAGCGGGAACCAAAACGCATCCATATTTTTAGTTATTTTAATTTGATGACGTCACGCGAGGTTTTACGAACGTGCTGTGGTTATAAACGCATTAATTTGAATATTATTTAATCAATTTATGGAAGTAAATATAGGTAATGGTTTCCTTTGCGACATCGTCCCTAAAGTAAACTAACTTTTTCCTTGCATTCGGATGTAAAACTATACTTTAAGATCATTTAATTTTTTAAATATTTTTGAAAGAAACACTCCTTTAGTTAAAAGGGAACGTAGACACTATTTACTATGCCAACAAGGAGATTTAGATGCTTTATTTAGCTTCACGAGATTAAGCTAATTTCTCAATAACAGGTTTTTATCTCCTACTGCAAAACCGTACTTCTTGCTATCACGCTGGCCAGACGGATTGAAATAGTTTTACATCAAATTTTCCTTCTATATCTTTTCCATAGAAAGATAAGGCAAACAAAGTTATATACTTAGGTATGTTTTGTACATGAATTTATCCTTAACGTTAAGCTTAGCTATTAATAACTACAATAATTATCTCGTAATAAAAGGACAGAATTCCTGTTATATAACAATGTGAAGTATTTTGTTATACAGAAGTTATTTTCTCGTTTTATTAACATTAATAGGATTACGTTGTATTTTCGTGATATCCGAGAAATGAGATAAACCTACGAGCGTGGGTGGCGACGAGTACTAAATTATAAATTATTACCTTTGTACGGAGGGGTGGTAAAGAGAAATGGCAGCTAATAACGATCATTTAGTATAAATCACGGATTTTCGATTTTGAAAATGGTATAATGCAATGATAAAATCATGGAACGATTTTAACACTATCAAGGGCAGTAAACGAGACAAAACAGAAGCTAGCTTGTTATCATGGCTACCGTCGTTTATTGTATTTGAAAAACTTAAACAATACTTATTTGAGTTATTTAAGGCTCTTGTTCAACACTTTGAAGGACAGTAAACAGCTATGGATGTAAACATCTTTAAAACAATTAATTGTTTATTTTGTAAACACAGTTAGTTAATCAGAATGTGTAAGTACATAATATTTATCTAAGAAAGGGTCGGCTAAAAGAAAAACATAAGCAAAAGGTAGGAAATAAGATCTCAGACACTCTCAGAAAGAGAATGAAACTCAGCATAAAATTATTTAGAGTCGTTTTTAAAAGGTTGTTTCAGCCGCACAATTTTACCTTGTTAAACAAAATATACAATGTGCTCTTTTCTTATTTATCGCATTTTTTTAGCATATACTTGGACGTCTTGTTACGGTTTCTGTATAAGGAGTATATTTTTTTTTTGTTAGTCGTTAACTCATCACATCAGTCAATGGTCGTGAAGTTTTTTTACTATTTAAAGAGGTGTCCGAAAACAGACAAAGTATACTCAGGGAGACAGCTACAATCATGTGAATTCAGCTGCAGTAGTACTATCAGTAAATATACAATATCTGTTGAAAAGTAATTATCAGAGAAAATAAAATATTAAGACCGAATCCAAAAAAGAATTGAAAAAAGAAGTTAATTGTGTACAATTCTACTCCACATGCAGTCTCATTAAGCTTCCATTAAGGAAGTTATCATTAAAAGAGTGGTGCAATGAGCTATTTCCGTTCTGTATCTCGCATCGATGGTGAACAGATATGTTAGTATGAAAGTACGAATTTTCATATCTTTTATTCACTATAAATAATATTTTAAAACAATTTTGGTACCTACGATTATCTAATAATAGCCTAGTAGGTGACGATATTATCTAGCCGTGAAAGTCCACTGGCCGACATGATGATGACGATCCACACTACACCGTTTAGTTTCAAAGTACTACTATGGGTAAACGATGATCACGGATAAACTAAATTCAGCATGTTACTATTGATATGATTGATGGTTTCATGGTTTTTTCTAATCCTAGTGTACTTTGTCGTCGTGTTTGTGTATAACAGTATCCTTAGGCACTTAAAATCCTTACCTATATGTAGCGCAAAATAACGTAGTCGCAGTAAATCTGTAATCAATCAATATAAAAACTTCTGGACATTAAAGTCAAGGTCATAAACCACTATCAGTATCAATGGGTCACATAAACCTTTATGCGTTGCCAAGATTAAACCTTAACATCGTTGTTGGCAAAGCGCCACGTACGACGAGACCCCAAATAATCGTATCCGGAAAGCAGTAAGCTCATTAATAAACGTTGATATTATCTACTTTGTAAGGCGAAAGTTTTCTTGGTAACTTTGTCCATGAAAGATTTATTTCCAACTGTTTTTCTTGAAGAAAATTGTTGTAAGTTTCACTGGAAATTTCACAGAAAAAGAGGTTATCAACCATCGTACCTTTAGCTTTACGAATAACAATGGTTGATATACTCCTTGTCTTCTCCAATTGTTTATTGAGTATTCTTCTTCTTAATCAATTTGTCAACTTATTGTCCAGAGGCAGACAATTGTGTTGTAATCTATATCTAATTAAGATACAGGAAATCAGCATAATTCGATTGCTTATTTTCGCAACGCTTGATGTTGTGTTATACTGACAAAACGAAAACTTTATTATACATTTATTCCTAACACTCCCTGGCATTTATATATTGGAACTGTGCTTGTTTGTCAGAAATAATATAGAACACTTTGAACTTATGTGTGTTTCAAAACCAAATATACGTAGTCAGTATAAATATAATATTAAATTACCACCAAAAATTAATAATAATATGATTTATTACAAAAGCACTTAGGTCACTTCAATCATTTACCAATAAATATAAAAAAAATTGAAGGAAGAATTCCATTCAAAAACGTTTTAAAAAAGTGGTTAATAACAAAGGTTTTTTTATGATATGAATGAATACTTCTCTAGTATACTGTTTTCCTTTTATATTGTTAGTTTTTAAGTACTTTTGCAATGCTCGTTCGGGCAGACTGTTGATACCACACATTACCTACTATGTTATACCTTTATGTACACAGTTTTTTGGAATAAATGTCTTTGTCTTTGTCAGTGATTAGTAAGTTCAATCAAACAAAAAAAACAACTCTCTATCTTTCACATACTTCGCTTAGATAAACCTTTCATAAATCTCAAAAAGTTTTACCTAACAAATATCCAAATATATCAGTCTTCATAAAAGGACATGAAACTTTTAATAAGGGTAGCAAATGTTTAGATAAATGTTAGGGAGTGAACGGTATAACAATGCCAGACATAGGCAATCGAGATAAGAGTTAACTATTTGTTGACATAGGCAAAATACTATGAATATCTATGTTCTTGCCTATTTGTAACTTTCAGTTATTGATATTATGGGACATGTATGTATTTATTTGTTGAAGTAAGATCAGATTTTTTTTGGCCCTGTTCAGAATTCTTCTTTAGTCATCAAGATATTACAAAGTTTAAACCGATAATCCATGTTGGTTAAACAAACACTGCCAACTTTTGACAATGTTGTCAGCAAGCTACCTTTAGATTGGCAGATTATAGGGTTAAGTCATGACAACAATCCGGAAGAAACATATAGCCACTTTTTTCGATATCGTTCACAATTTTTGTAGGTTCATTTTTTAAATGTCAGCGAATTTCGAGCTCCAAGCTAGCAAATTGCAAGGATATAACTTTATTATCCCTTCTAAGCCAACTTTCAGAACATCTACGATGTTCATTATACCTTAATGTTCTAACAACAACAGCTGTTGGGTTAACGTATACTGGCAAGTGGATTCCTTCTTAAATTGAACTTGGATAGTTTCCAATATGTGACGGGTCATTGGTCATGTATAAGTTTTATAGATTAGATTGGTTGCGTCTCATAACTTACTGTAACAAGTATTCGAACCTATGCATCAGCTATGTTCCTCAATTATACTAGTGGTTATAAAAACTCCATCCCTAGATTTTTCTCTAGGTCTTATTACGTTTTTTGCCAGAATTACAAAACTTACGCGTTCCACGCACGCCTCTTTATGGGAATGATCATGCATCAGAGAAAACGCTGAGCAGACCAGCTCCAGGACAGATGTGTGAGGAACACCGTGAACATTAGTAGGTCAGCTATACTTCGACATATTAGGACTCCCGATACACTTGTCCGCCTGATTCAAAGGTGGCTAGAAGGCTTATAAACGGTTCCCCCACTTCTTGACAGACAAATCCCTACTTCTCTTTCTCACCCAAAAAACCACCCTCCGGGTGAAATAGGGTGTCGGCGTCCTTTACCACACAGACATATTGATAGCCTATTATAGTTTTAGACGACTACAATATTTGTTCTTCGTACTCCACATTAAGACTAAAATGTTAAGTACGTGTGATAAGTAGGGGTCACGTGAGAAATTCCATTGCTTGTCGAGTAAGTACATTGCATATTGTGATCACGATCTGTGGGAGCATGCGATGACGATATTTGCATATCGAACTATCACGAGAACGGTACACACCACATGCTTTCCTATTGTATGCACAAGCACGAACATCTTTTAGTAAACGTGAAATTTTAAATAGCAGTGCCTTTGTAAGCAAGCAGACATTTCTTGTGGCGACGACGGCGGAATAAAGAGAACATGGTGTTCAGCCGTCAGGCTGTCAATTTTATCCCATGTATGTAAAAGGCGACTACGAGAAATTTGGCAGATGTTACTATTTGACGACCTCTGTGGCGTTGTAGTTATATAACATGACTGCTACGCATAGGTCTCGAGTTCGATTCCCGCTCAATGCAAATCTTTGTGTGCATGAACATGATTGTTTGCATTGGCCTGAGTGTTTCTATGTATAATATGTATGTATTTCCAAAAAAAAAGAGTATTTAAGTATGTTTATCCGTTGTCTAGTACCCATAGTACAAGATTTGCTTAGTTCGGGACTAGATGACGTTGTGTGAATGTATGAGGATTATTTATTTATTGATGTGTATACAAAAACTTGTCATTAAATCCTGTACTACTATCGTCTGGTCAGTAGCATGCTAGTAGAAGAAGTTCACTTTCGTCACTTGAGGAGGCCAGTTCTTAGTTGCCCAGCCACATCAAAATCAGTCACAAGTCAACAGTCAGTCCAACATTTTTTTTTAAACGTTTCGATTGTAGTTCTCTATAATGACTTACTTATCGTAGAAGTTTTTTCGTCCTTAATTACCTGAAACAAGAAGCGAAATCCTGAATAACGTTGTTTTGATAAAAAGATAGCTTAAAACAAATGACACTTAATTTTCTAATTAAAAAAAACAACTTCAAGCCCGTTTTACAAAGATGATTTACATTTAACGAAAACTTCTAATGGGGTTAATTTAAAAGTAGCCTTTCAAACGAAATAATCACACTAATAAGTTGTAACGTCGCGACGTTATGACGTCGCGTCCATATGGAACTACCTCATCGTTAAATAGCTCAAAAGATGATAGATGTGATAACATTATAATTCATTTATTATGTCAACGTCGTGCTCAGACAGGTACCAAAGTGATTGATTCTCAAATATCTTGCAATTTACTTCATCGCAAGTAAATCATGATTTCAAATATTACTGTAGCATATAATGAAGCAATATAATCATTACAATCTTTAACTTATCAGCCCTGTAATATCCCTTTATTGCCCGTGGACCATCTCGTAGTTCACCTAGGTGAGCCACGGGGATTTATTTTTACCCGTAGTCCACCTGTATCTTACTGAAGGAACGGATCTCCTCAAACGATGATCAGTACCGTGGCTTCAAGGTGGTGTCCAACTTTTTCTTTCTCTAAGTACGTTGGACTTTTTGTATTCTTAGTCTTACCACAAATACATCATGTTTTAAACATTTTTTACGTTAAAAAAACACAATTCTTCAGTTGCAATCAAAAATAAGATTAAAAAGAAATAACAGGCAATTGATTGCTAACGTAAAGCTCAATCCTATTAGCAGAAATGCATACAACGGCACTTGTATAAAAAGCAATCGAAGATACAAACAGAAAAAGCAAATCGCGTGACGATAGTTAAAAAAAACCATCAAATAAAACGGTAAAAACAATATGTAAGAGTAGTAGATTGTTAAAATCGAATTGTAAATAACAGTTTTACGTAACAATTATTTCATTTGCTCGGAAGTAAAAGATTCGTAGTAATATAATAGTAAGATTGTTGCGTGCTCGTTGTGATTACAATGAGCCATCGTGCGGCACTGCCGAGCCACGCGACTACGCCATTCCGCTACACGTTTGGTACTTGACAGTTTCTTGGCTAAATATATTTGTAAAAGACTGTAGACAAATAAATATTTGTAAGGTAAAAGAAGTGTGGTGAAGGAGTAAAAATATGTCACCACCCCATCTCATCCCATGGGTGTCGTAAAAACCGACTAAGAGACTATTCGTGGATATTATCTTAACGAAATAAAAAGAAGGAAACTTGAATATAACCCTATACCAATCCGTTTAGCCAGCGTGGTATTAGTAGGCCAAGTATCCCTCCGTCACAGGAGGAGGCCCGTCCCTTCAGTGGGACATTAATGGGCTGTTATGATTAAGGTAAAAGAAGAGGGGATGAAAGTGAGGAGATGGTAAAGAAATTAAGAAAAATCAAGCCCTGTTTGACGCGGCTACGAGTATAAAAAATTATACCATTTTTTATTTTGATTTAAATGCAGGGAGGACTTTACTTATATCATGCTGGTAAGACAGATTGTTATAGGGTTTTATGTCAAGTTTCACATCTTTTGTTTTCGTACAAACCACAGATATCTTTATTTAGATTTCTGTGGTACAAACAATATCAACAAAACTTCGTTAAGATGTCACCTCAAAGAAGCTTGTACTTTGCTTCAAATGCAATGTTCGAATTCAACTTTTGTTCAAATAACGTAAGTATTATTTCAAGTAGTAAATAAAAACAACTATTGTACAAATAAGTATACTTCAGTTAGCTACGTGACGTGACCCATATTTCTACCTCGACCTAAACAATTTTAGTAGTAAATATTGAAATAGTTCAGATCTAGCGAGAGAGATCGAGTCAAATAACTAGATAGACAGACTTCCGAATTCCGAAGGCCTATTTCAGAGCCAATAGGCAAGTTAATTGATAATCTAGTGCTACCTACTGGGTGCAGATTGCTGCAATTATTAATGTTTATTGCGGATATGCATACTGTCAATAACTAGTTACTGCTAGCCAGCTCGAACTTATTTAAGATATACTTTGAGCTGTCTATTTAGAAAGAGCAAATAAAAACACATTAGCTCCACAGCTTCATTCAATTATAAACTTCTGATTAGTTTTAGTTTTAAAATGTCTATCCTACTAATATTATAAATGCGAAATTTTCGGATTTATAATAGGATGAATGGATGTTTGTTACTCTTTCACGCAAAAACTACTAAATGGATTTTGATGAAATTTGAAATATAGGTAGTTTAGGGTGTAGAACAACATTTAAGCTACCTAAATAACGCGGGTGAAGCCGCGGGCATTAGCTAGGTATCTATAAGAGGTGTTGGTAGGTATAGGTTAATTTTAAATAGGGCTTTTCAGTTGATTAACAGGTTCTCTGGATCAGATCTGTATGAGGCTGTAGTTTTACCTAAAAAGGACAATTAATACAATGTAGGTATTTTTCTATAATCGGGTTTTAAGTACTCAAAGGACAAGTCTTGGCACGTGAATTTTTACTTGTAAGTTAAAAAAATAAAGTACTTCAAAACAAATTTAATTAAGTTGAATACTTGAATAAACACCGACGAAGTTATTTACAATTTCGTTTGAATAAATAAACATACTTGCGTACTTTGATCGGGTTTTCATTTTCCCACATTCAATGATCAAACGCGCCGTCTTTACATGAATATGTATACAACACGTTGTTATGTTTTAGATTGTGTGTACGATTACATAATTACATACGACACTAGAGGAATACTGTATTTTTATGGGACATTGTAACTACTAGCCGCGGTTTCGATTACAGAGGTTATATTTAAATATTTATAGTGTTTATAAGATCCTGTCCTACCCTGGGATCAATTAAACGAACACAATAAACATCCAGGCTGAAATAAAATTGTTCTGCGTGGTTCGAATAACCCACATCGTGCACATCAGCCCCGTATCTCTGTGGCGAAGTCAGTATATAACATGACTGCTACGCAGAGGTCTCGGGTTCGATTCCCGCTCAATGCAAATCTTTAAAAAAGTATTTAAGTGTATTTTATCCGATGTCTAGTACCCATAGTACAAGCTTTGCTTATAGTATTTGCAATTAGTTTAGGACTAGGTGGCGATGTGTGAATGTGTAAGGATTATTTATATTTATTTATCTACACGACCGATGCATCACGGAGGCATAGTATGAACTTATAGGCCATGTGGTGATCGTACTATCGTAACAGCTCCTTAAGATTCTACGCATTTTGATAAGTCCAAGAGATTATCCGAAAACTCTTTTTCTCTCAGTTTAATTATTTTCATCATAATATAAATACCAGCCCATTAATGTCTCACTGCAAGGACGGGCCTCCTCCCATGACAGAGGGATACTTGGTCTACTAATACCACGCTGGCTATAGGCCGACCGTTTATCTCAGTCCCCGCCTGCGGTATGAAAGGGACGAGGGAGCGGGGTAGCGGTGTCCGTTATGGTAGCGTACACAAGAGCTATATCGAGTTGTTTACTATGCCAAATAAAATAAGTTTTTACAATAAAAAAAAACCGACTTCAAAGACAAAAATTGCACTAAAAAGTAAAAAATAATTAGTTGTATTTTGGTTTTACAACATTAAATCAGACATTCTTTTTACTTAATTATAATCTAAAGAATAGGTTTTTTTAATATATAATATATATATATATATATATATAATATATTTATTGAAGAGTCTACAAATATATTTATTTGAAGATTCTTTAAAATATAATCAAATTATTACAAATAGTGTAATATTATTGTTATTTTTGGAGTAATGTGACAGCCACGATAGTTATATTCTATATTTTATTCCTGACTATAAATTTAGAGAAATATGATGTCGTGTTTTACACTGACTAAAGACTAAGATGAGAAATAAGTACTACGAATCAAAGACAATTACTTAAAATTCTCATGCGAAAATGAAACGGCCATGTTTGTTTTAAATAAAATATTTATCAAATTAAAAACTATTTAAAGTGATCAGAATGTGTTAGACAAAACTCTATTGCCTTTTCTAACGACTTTGTAGACAACATTTTGAATTATTGATCCTATTCACGAATTACGATTTTTTTCAATTGACGGTGCTGGTTAGCCCCATAAACGCCCATAAGTTATGGAAAGCTTTAATCAGTTACTAAATAGGTATATTAAAACGTTTGAACGTGACACAGGTATTTTAAAATATATTTATTTAAATATGATAAAAATAGTTATTTAATATTTGTTTAATTTTTAAACCAATCCATAAACAATCAACAACTTTATGTCAAACCCCGGACTCATATACGCAACTTAAATTTTAGTCAATTGATTAGCTTAAATTTTTACGGTTTTGTTTGGCTTAAGGTTGGTTTTGCTAACAAAAAACTCGCTAAACAGTGATTAAATTTTAGAGATTTTTATAAGTAAGGGGGTTAATGTCGAAGTCATATAATAATATAATCTGTAATTCATGGCCGCCATTCCATTAGCTTATGTATTATTGTATTTCGTTGGCTGACACCGACTCCAAAAATAACAATAATATTACATAATTTGTAATAATTTGATTATTTTTTAAAGAATCTACAAATATTTTGAATAAGAATGTTTTGAAAAAAATAACATTTCATTTAGTTATTAAATAAGTTTTTGTTTAATTGTGTAGTTTTAAGATATTATATTGCTATAATTTGCATATCCGATGTGGATAGACTGTTGAGAATAATGTATTCATACACTAACACCTGATATACACAGTTTTGCAATAAATCTTTGTCTTTAATAAATATATTTGTTATTATACGAATGGCTGATTTAAACTATAAATATAATTATAACTAAAGTCTTAGAAAATATTTACAAATAATAACAATTGTACAATCATTAATTATATATGTTATAGTCAAAACTCATTGCCGGTCAAAACCCTTTTTAACTGCATAAAACAGTCAATAGTGGTTTTGACCGACGTGCTTAGTCAAAACCCTTATTGACTGTTTTTTGCAGTCAAAAGTGGTTTTGACCATCGATGTTAGTCAAAACTCATTGAAAATTGATCTTTAATACATATTAAGGTAAAAGTCCGAAACAGTTGGTTAGGTTAGGTTAGTATGGTGACCAAAGGACGCACGAGCCGAGCGAGCGAAGCGAGCGTGCCGCGGCAGCGGCCGGCGAGTGCTAGAATATAATAATACTATATTCTAGTTTTACATTAAAAAAAATGTTTCTAGCACTCGCCGGCCGCTACCGCGGCACGCTCGCTTCGCTCGCTCGGCTCGTGCGTCCTTTGGTCACCATACTAACCTAACCTAACCAACTGTTTCGGACTTTTACCTTAATATGTATTAAAGATCAATTTTCAATGAGTTTTGACTAACATCGATGGTCAAAACCACTTTTGACTGCAAAAAACAGTCAATAAGGGTTTTGACTAAGCACGTCGGTCAAAACCACTATTGACTGTTTTATGCAGTTAAAAAGGGTTTTGACCGGCAATGAGTTTTGACTGTAACATATATATTAAATCACAGTATAATCACATTACAATAATCACAGTTTACATTAAAACAGGTATGATTTAAACATATTAATTTGTAAGAATCAATCTTAGTAAATATTTACAGATAATAAGAACAATAATAAGAGCTTTTTTTATTTTTACTCGCTACCATAACGGACACTTAGTCAGTATGTCAGTATGACACTAGTGCAGTATGCTAGTCCGTCTTCTATACAATTTACAAATGTCAAAGATGGTGGCGTCATCTTGGCTCTAAAACTAGTACTTTCTTAGAAAAAATTATGCAATCTAAATTATTACACAATTTAAAGCCTGACCAGAAAAATAAAACAACCTCTTCAGGTATTTCGATTGCTTTAGGGTATAATTTTAATTTTTCCTTCTTTTTATTTCATAAAAATAAGCTAGCTAAAAATTAGAGGTGTGTTGTGATGTAATGTAGTTCGGGTCACAGTATCTGAGATGGCGCCGTTTTGGCAAAAAATCAAGAGATAGCTCTCTCCTTTGTCCTCGCCCCCCGCGCACCTCTATTACCGCAGGCGGGGTCTGAGTTAAACGGTCGGCCTATAGACGGATTGGTATAGGGTGTAAATTCAAGTTTTCCTTCTTTTTATTTCGTAAAGATCATATTCACGGATAGTCCCTTAGTCGGTTTTACGACACCTATGGGATGAGATGGGGTGGTGACATATTGTATTCTTACTCCGTCACCACACGGAGATTAATGATTAAAAAAAATATATATTTTAAATAACATTATTTCCTTATTTGTCTTTTTAATAGGGTAAACAGTTTAGTTCAATTTAACAATAGGTACGTTAACAAGGACTAGGGACTGTGTAGAGCAAACGATGAGAGTGTCAAAGGGTGCACAGTACATCGAGAGCTCTTGATTCTGTTTGTGAACATGGAGTATACACACTGAAGGACGGCTGTGATTGAGCATTCGAAAGCTCTTTTCATATCCTGTAATATTCATGAATAAAACTTTACTTTTTAAGGACCTATTTCTTAGTATGCATAACAATACATCAACTTATATTGTAAGTATATAAACAATAACTAAAATCCCATCCAGCAATGGAAGCAAAAAGAGTCAGTGGTATAGGGTTCTATGTCAAGTTCTCCCTTTTTTTCTATACCTTAGTCAGCCAAACATCCATGTAATTTAAGATGGGATAAAGACACCATCTATTCACCACTCGCACTCAGTCAAACTGATGACGATCTCTACATTAATAAATATAAATACAACGCCATCTAGTCCCAAACTAAGCAAAGCTTGTACTATGGGTACTAGACAACGGATAAACATACTTACTTAAATACTTTTTTTTGTAAATACACACATCAAAAAAGTCTAAGCAACATGCATGATATTACAAATTTACCATTTATATTAATTAATTTCTCAGTATTTACTCACTCAAAGTGTATAGGTAACTAAACTTTTTTGTTATTGATGACATACTGGCTGGTTGTAAAAAAAAAATTTCGATTATGTTTTGTTTTTTTTCATAAAATTCAAATGACTGCGAATTTGTTTGAATTTGAGTGCATGTTAATTGCTACGTTTTAGTCTTGATTTTATAATTTTACCAACCATTTAAATACAGTTGGCGACAAAATTGAATTGTTAGATATTCTTTACGTCATGGAGCGACGTCATTTGACGGCAGATGAAATGCAAAGAGCTGTAGGGATGTTGCAAGCGGGAAGTAATCAATCTCAGGTATCTCGACATTTTGGTATTCATAGAAGTGTTATTTGTCGTCTTTGGCAGCGCTACAATAATACAGGGGAACCCGCTGAACAGCATCCAGGCCGTAAAAGGAGTACAACCACTCGGCAAGACCGGTACATACAACTGACTGCAAGACGCCAGCCGATGTTAACCGCTCGAGAGATAAGTTTGAGGCTACAAAATTCAAGTGGTGTTGATGTAAGTCCCCAAACTGTGCGAAATCGACTGCATGAGTACGGCCTACGAGCTCGACGCCCTATCAGGTGCCCACCGATACGTCACGGGAATCGCGCTCGTCGAAATGAATGGTGTAGAGAACGCATAACATGGACCCAGGAACAATGGGATAAAATTATGTTTTCCGATGAGTCGCGATTCGGGTTTAGGCCTGATACAAGAAGGGTGCGAGTGTACCGTCGACCCGGAAATACTGAAAGACTCAGGTGCGTTCAGGAAGTTCATCCATACAGCGGCTCAACAGTTATGGTATGGGCGGGTATTATGAAGAACAGGCGAACTGAGCTCGTTTTTGTAAATGGAAACATGAACGCTGAAAATTACGTTGAGGATATTCTCAGACCTTATGTCCATCCATTTGCACAAACCTTTGGCTCCGATTTTACGTTAATGCATGACAATGCGCGTTCACATACAGCTCGGCGAACCAGTGAATACTTGGCAACGGAGAACATCCAGGTATTGCCCTGGCCTGCACAATCGCCAGACCTCAACCCCATCGAGCACGCATGGGACATGCTCCAGAGACGTGTTTTGAAGGACTTGGACGGAGTGACAACAACCCAACAGCTGAAGGATTTGCTACAATTCCATTGGGAGCGAATACCGCAAGATGACATAAACAGTCTCATTAATTCAATGAATAATCGTTGCCGACAAGTTCTGAATAGCAGAGGAGGCCATACTTTGTATTAAATTGTCCTATTCTTTCACAATAAATTCATTTTCTTAAGAAATTTCAATTTGTAAAAAAAAAGTTTAGTTTCTTATGTACCTGTATATTCTAATATTGTTAATTTCTGTTATTAAAAGAACTTATAAAGAAAACAGCTGTTATTTTTACATCATAGAACCCTAAAAATATTATTTTAAAAATAAAATACAACGTTATAATTAAAATAAATGGTAAAATAAATTAATATAAATGGTAAATTTGTAATATCATGCATGTTGCTTAGACTTTTTTGATGTGTGTACATACATATTATACATAGAAAACACACAGACCAATGCAAACAATCATGTTTATGCTCACAAATATTTGCATTGAGCGGTAATCGAACCCAAGACCATAGGTCTTGGGTTCGCGTAGCGTAATAACTTACTAATTGCCTCTCTATAAAGGTGGAATCCTTGTAGGCATATAAACACAATTAGACGCAATTGCCCTTGCCAACAAATAAGGGCTTTGATTGACCTACAAACAGCACAAGATGATAACTAATAAAATATAAGCACTTGTTGTGCAAACATATTTGAACACGTGTGCTGTGAGGGGGGTATCATTTTTGGCTATGTAAGGTCAATAACCTTACCACGTGCTTAATAATAAAAATATGACCCAATAATACAATTAGTCATAGTAAAGCGCCGATTACACTAGACTACATGTAGTCTCCTACATAAGGACGTCCTAACTTTTTAGTGTTAGGACTTTCTGTTTACACTGTCCTACATAATATGATCACACTAGACTACACGTAGTTGACTACATGTAGTCTAGTATAATCGGCGCTTAAGTTTAACAGATGTTTTGGGTCTGGAATACTATCTCTCCGAAAGCTAGTAAATCGCTCTTTAAAAAAAAATATCATTTAAAGATTACCTATTGTGTTATACGTGTTTGTGTGTATAGAATAGAATTGAAAATATACTTATAAAAAGAAATATAAATATAATAATAAGAAATATAAATTATTACGATAGGTACTTAAAAACTAACATAGGAAATAACAATTCCTTCCAATTGGTAGTAATATTTTTTACACAGACGTATATTCATACCAAATTCGGTAGAAACGCGTCAAATTACTAAGCAACCACACATTTTTATGTACGGTAGCACCTGTTTGGGATTGGGACCATTAACTTTGAAACACAATAAATTGTTTATTCAGTGGTCATTCTTTAAAACTTTATAGGTGTTTTTTATGTTAGTGGTAAAATCACAAATTTCCCTATTATACGAGCTATTTGTGATGAATGATTTTTTATGGTGATGGTAAATGTGTGAGTTATTACCCTGTACAGCGCCATCTAGGTATAACCAAAGCAAAAATATTTAAAAAAACCAATGAAATACTTACAATATAAAAATTTTGGTATGTAAATGCATTCTAGCACATATATATTGTGGACAGGTATATAGCTATTTATTAACCTCGATCAATTAGTAGGACAGCGATCATACCGAACCTGAGCCACCTTCACAGCTATTCTCAATTAATGACACCTTAAACGGTATAGCGAGACTTTTAGACGCTCTGGAAGACCTAGAATGAGTAGTACTAAGGTCCATCTTTCTGAAGAAATCAGTAACTTTTATTGCTAGTGGACAAATGAGCCGGTGAAAAAGCCGATGAATAGGGAATAACTAACCTTTACATATAAGGTCCTATGTATAATAATGTATAAGACAATTCGTTTAGATAAATATTGTAAGTACAGATTTGGTGTTTAAATTGAATGTATATAAGTATGTACTAGTTGTAAATTAAATTTCTAGATTATGTGTATTTTTGATAAAAAAAAGTTTATACTCCCTCTGCACTCTACCAAACCACAATATACACTCACGTCTACATAAATCCAACTTTAATTACAACGTTATCATAGAAGATGACATAATATTAATTGTAGGAAGTACAAAACAATAAAAAACCTTCATCTTATCTTAATTAAGAAAGTCACTAACTATAATGAAGAAAGTGAAGCCTTTTGATCAATAAAAAGTCTAACAAGTAACTTAATACGTATTTATTTAACATCTCATTATAAAAGCATAAACTATGACGACGTTTAAAACCTTTCTTTACTTTTTCTGCTTGAATTAGAGTAAGATAGAAGACCACACACGTCTTTTTATACAATCTATTATTATCTATTAGGTATATTTGACGACCTCTGTGGCGTAGTGGTTATATTACATGGCTGCTACGCAGAGGTCTCGGGTTCGATTCCCGCTCAATGCAAATCTTTGTGTGCATAAACATGATTGTTTGCATTGGTCTGAGTGTTTTCTATGTATAATATGTATGTATTTGCAAAAGACCATACCATACCATACCCATAACACAAGCAAGTTAAGCCTAGCTTACTTTGGGAACAGATGGCGCTGTGTAGAGATAAAACTCATACATAAACTCACGTCTTACCTATCCCGTCCGGGGTGGGTAGAGACGTTTGTGTCGTGAATATTTATTCTCGACACAAATGTGAATATTTATTTATTTATACTTCTGTAAATTAAAATGTGTGAAATTATTGAGAAATAAATACTTTTTATTGCTTTTATATTGCAAACGAGCAAGCCGCAACCTTTGATGATGCACGCAGAACATGCTTTTCTTAATTGAACGTGAACATGAACGAAAACCAAGCGTCTGCCTACCTAATGTAAGAACGCGATTGTTTATTGGTATTAAAAAAAATACCCCTTTTATTCAATGTAAGTCAGGGAACCTACATTTTCCAATATGCTACCAAAATCGATAAGTTTTTCATTTTGTATGAACCCTAGAGAATATCCGTAGATGAAAGTTTTAGTAAACAACACTGCCTGTGTAAAACTATTGGCATTTAAAATAAACGCACTAACCTTTTATGGTAATACTCGTATACTTAAACATTTATGATGGAAAAGTTGATGTTAAGCCCTATACCATTCCGTCTGGTCACCCTGGTATAAGTAGGCCAAGTCACTGGAGGAGGCCAATCCCTGCAGGGATACGTTACTGAGATGTTTTGAATCATCATAACAGCCCATTAATATCCCACTGCAGGGTCAGGCCTCCTCCCGTGATGGAGGTATACTTGGCCTACTAATACCACGCTGGCCAAACGGATTGGAATAGGGTTTAATTTCAAGCTTTCCTTCTTTTTACTTCGTAGAGATAATATTTACGGTTAGTCCCTTAGTCGGTTTTTACGACACCCGTGGGATGAGATGGGGTGGCGACATAGTGTATTCTTACTCCGTCACCACACGGACACTCTGATGTTTTGAATACTCAAATTGTTTTATTGAGAATCGAATAAAACTTTATTGCCGTTTTGATCGTCTATAAAATTTAGTCATGGTTTGTAGTTTTGTACAATCAAGGAGTAAATTGCGTCTTGGTTCTTTGAATGGAAGCTTATTCAAGTTTAAAGATCTATTAAATGATTGGATCTATTCATGTCTTACTATTGCTACCTAATTGTATGAGTAAATTTGTAAAAAAAATAGTTTGCCTTCCAATGATTTATTTAGGTATATTATGTAAGCAAATTATTTCTTGTGAGCCATATCCATCAGGTCTATTTTATTAACAATCTTATAGTTCTTTGCGTTTATGTAAAATGCTTTACTAAATAAATAGCTATCATTTTTCTCTAACATGATACTTCACAGAAAATTGAGTCACTCGTAATACATTTTGAATATTCGTGAGTTTTCAAAAGAGAACTAACATTTTTTTTAAAATTAAAGCAACATCAATCAATCACGTCAATGGCGCCCATGTTTTTAGTTACCTGTTTAATCAATCAATGATGACATACAGAAGTACAAATTAGTAGTAATAGTGTATTTCCCATGTGTTAAATGTATGTTATGTCCCATGTATGTTAAATGATAAACAATATGAATGTGTAGGTACAAAAATGGGTCAAAATAAAGAAATAAATTTGCACAGGAGCATCATGATATGCTTTGTACTAATTTTAAAGTGAGTTTTTGAACTATGATCACTTCGTCATGGAGGTTGTCAATGTACAAGGGTAGACGCTTTAATAGTAGGAAAGTTATAAAAGTAAGGTAAGTATGTCAAGTTTTAAATACATAAGCATATTGAATGAAGTATGTTGATAAATAGTTTAACTATTGGATGGACAATATTATCATTTATCCGTGTGGTGTCGGAGTAAAAATACAATTATGTCACCACCCCATCTCATCCCATGGGTGTCGTAAAAACCGACTAAGGGACTATCCGTTAATAATAATAATATCTTTACGAAATAAAAAGAAGGACAACTTGAAATTGAACCATATACCAATCCGTCTGGCTAGCGTGGTATTAGTAGGCCAAGTAACCCACCGTCACAAGAGGAGTCCCTGCAGTGGGACATTAATGGGCTGTTATGATGATGATTAAATGAAGTATGTTGATAAATAGTTTAACTATTGGTTAACAATATTATCAATATGGAAAATGTATTACCTCTATCTATTGTTAAACAAACTAATTACGTACGTAATTAGTCGTAATAACTAGTTGCTTATTGGAATGAGGTAAATTCGACGTTTAGTAAATTCTTTCTCAGATAACACAGGTCTGACAGATTAGTCAGGAGTTTGTCTATGTAGTCAATTTAAAACAACATTAACAACTTAAGCGGTTACTTACTAAAGAATGGATGGGCTTTTACAAACAATAAATTAACCGACACGAAAAGAACATCAACACTTAAGACAACAATTTGTAGATCCTCATCATAACAGTCCATTAATGTCCCACTGCAGGGACGGGCCTCTACCCGTGACGGAGGGATACTTGGCCTTCTAATACCACGCTGGCTAGACGGATGGGTATAAGGTTTAATTTCAAGTTTCCCTTCTGTTTATTTCGTAAAGATAATATTCACGGATAGTCCCTTAGTCAGTTTTTACGACACCCATGGGATGGGATGGGGTGGTGACATATTGTATTTGTAGATAGCATAAAATAATTATCTTGCGTGGAATTTGAAGCCTCGATCTCAAGCACGGCATCGAGGCAATTTTAATTTAGGTTAATTTACTAATAATCACACGCAAAAACAAACCTAAAAGCGGACAATAATGATAAGTTTATACGAACTGATAAATTTACTGGATGTCCGGTTTGTTCGTACGGTATACTTATTTAGATTTAGTTCATGATATAGGCAGCTTATGGGATGTTACGAGGTTATAAAAATTTGTTGTTCATATTTCACATGTAATCATCATAAAATCCTAAGGATTTCCAAAAAATGGCTTAATACTTTTATTTCGCTTCCATTTCATGGACAGACCACACCAAGAAAGGAGGAAAACCAGGCAAGGTTTAAGTCTTCTACCACTTTAACTGCTTTGTTACGAAAACCATAGGCCAAGATCGTAAGGAGATACATAGTAAAAGGTCTATGTTAAGCAATGGAAATTAATTAGCAGGTATAATTTTCACCAATAAAAAATTTCATGTCTGTAAACGATGGGAAGACGAACAAGGGAAATACATGCCCTCTAAATCTATACTAATATTATAAATGGGAAAGTGTGTCTGTCTGTTTGTCTTTTTTTCATGGCAAAACGGAGCGACGGATTGACGTGATTTTTAAAGTGGAGATAGTTGAAGGGATGGAGAGTAACATAGTCTAATTTTTGTCCCTTTCTAGCCCCTCACTTCCCAAAAATGGGAGAGACGCGAAAGCTAGTAAATTATAATTAATAGAAAAAATCTATATTTTTCTAATTAACAAGGATAACATGACACGCCCTAACTCAAGAACAAGTTTGCAACATAGTAGAGTTTATAATATCCGATATATTAAAAAAACACTGTGTTTATAATCGATGAATTGGAAGCTCATGTAGATTTTTATGAATTAGGGACCACCCAGGACAGACTAACTCCTTCAGCTGTAAGTAAATCGTGAGAAAATTATAAGTTATTTTCTCTCATAACAATTTGATATTGATTATCACTAGTGCAGGTTTCCTAATTTTGCAGAGGTATTTCCTAATTTGATTTACGTGGTAGGTAAGTGCTCAGGTTACCTAAGCGTTAAGGCATTTTGGAACGATTAAAATGCAGCAACATCAATTTAAGGACATGAAGTACATCCAAGCATAAAAAAAAAACATTTGTAGATGCACAAAGATTGCCCTGCCCAGGATTCAACCCCCTGTCTTTGTGCATGGGATCTGAATAACGCATCGTAGTAAAGGTTAAAGATATTAAAGTTAGTAGGCGTCATTTTCAGTAGCCAATTTCTCGTCCTTTCACCAAAATGGCAGCTATATTTATTCGCACCATGGGTAAAAAATGAAGCTCGTCACCCAAAAGAGGTAAATTGAATTGACCCTTATAAAGGTCACAATCCCTAGATCCTTTATGTGAGATCACAATAGAAAAACTTGTCTTCTATATAATTATTGTCGTGTATTATTGTTGTTCGTGAATATACGCAGAACGATGACAACTTTGTCCTATACATATTCGAAGTTTGGGTAAGTATTTTGGACAACAAAGGCCGGCTCTTGATGAGGACAAAGAAATATCCGAAATCGAATGTTTTTCGTCTATTTTCTGGGTCAAACGCTGGCAATTTCTGCCTAATAAACATAACAATTATAAGCAGTGTTCCTGTTCATTGTTCTAGCTGTTTCAGCAGTTGCTGCTTTGTTACAAGGTCGAGGAAGGTTAGTCTCATGCCGGATAAATGTTTGTCCAAGATAAATTATTGTCCTGAGCCAGCATATTCATTGTGTCCGCAAAACGGATGTTTATAAATTCGTGCAACACATGACAGCAGAGATTTAATCTGCAGAAAAAAAAAACAAATTATAATAATGTGGCTTTGCATACAATTCTCAAGACGGGATTGTAAAAATGGATTATAATCACAACTGATGCATAATGCCGCACTTAAAACAGCCACAATAGGTTTAATTTTAAGCTCATATAAGGAAATTAAATACATCGGTTCCTGTATCAAAGTATCATTAACTAAGTATAAAATGACAGCTAAACTATTTCCTTTAATGTATCCAATAAATACTTGTCCTACACAAATAGACTGAATGGATATTTCCTTCGTCCTTTTATAGGAAACGAAGGTTCAAATAAAAAAAGGAGGAATCGTCTTTATATTTATTACTAGGACAAGTTGTGGATTTAAAAATAAAGGAATAGCTTCTCAAAATAGATGTTAGCTTTAAGATCAGTATGTGTCGGGTTACAAGAGTTAAAGTGAGTTTACTGCGTCTCGACTGAATTACGACTGTTCTTTTTATTTGTCGATATTTATAGTGTCAATGGCCAGCGACTTGTTTACATGGAAATAGTACTTATTTGAAGTTTGTCTATTATTATAATATAGATAGGTAGGTGACTTCTTTATAGTACCGGTGTTGGAATATTGATCAGTACATTTTGAAATAAAGCTTGACCTATATGCTGAGGAACGCCTGGAGGAGATTTTGGTCAATGAAGGCTTTACTGAAGGAGTCCCTTCCCCTAACCTTGAAGAAGAAACTTATGGACATGTGTATTCTTCCCACCCTTATCTACGGAGCACAAACTTGGTCATTGACAAAAAATCAAAAGTCCACACTCGGAGTCTGTCAAAGATCAATGGAGCGTAGTATTTTGGGAGTTAAACTTACTGACCGCATAAGAAACACAATACTACGTTCCAAAACACAACTTACATATGTAGGCTACTCCGCCGCCAAATTGAAGTGGAATTGGGCAGGCCATGTTTGTCGCAAGCCTACAGAATCATGGGCGAGGGTAACCACAGAGTGGACTCCAAGCAATAGGAAGCGGCAACGAGGGCGGCCCAGGAGGAGATGGCGAGATGACCTGGACACTTTTAAGAGGGAGTGGCATACGGAAGCCACGGATCGGGAGAAGTGGAATTCTGAAGGGGAGGCCTTTGCCCTGCAGTGGGACAGTACAGGCTAATAAAAACAAAAAATAATAATAATAATATATGCTGAACCGCATATGTATAAACTAGGGATCTTTGGTTAATGGTTACTTTTATTAAAATCTTAACTTTATAATCATTATCTCATCTCCTTTTATCAGCTTTAAGAAGACCAGACAAGAAAAGGGTGGAAGGTTTTAAGTCACCACATATTGACGTCTAATTCTTTATTTGCAATCATTTCTTAAAACATGCTTCTGTTCAAAATAGTAACTTGAATTTAAGAAGGTAAATAAAACAAAGTGTACTCTCACGGCAATGTCACTCACTGTTAAGCTTAAGTCAAACGCATGCTCTCCGTTAATTTGCACTCTGTTTAAGATGTGTGACTAACATATAAACATGAACCACAGATGGTTCATGTTTATATGTCAGAGTTGGTACAGATACCAACTTACTACAAATCGATACATTCAATGGAACACAGTCGCCAAGAGATCACATCATTGTTCTTTTGTTATAAGCAACAAGTTTCGATTTTATTAAGAGACAAGAGGACAATGGATGTAACACGGAGCATTTAACTAATTTAAAAATAATATTACTCTGTACAAAACGTCCGTGTGGTGACGGAGTAAAAATACAATATGTCACCACCCCATCTCATCCCAAGGGTGTCGTAAAACCGACTAAAGGACTATCCGTGAATATATCTTTACGAAATAAAAAGAAGGAAAGCTTGAAATTAAACCCTATACCAATCCGTCTGGCCAGCGTGGTATTAGTAGGCCCGTCACAGCAGTGGGACATTAATGGGCTGTTATGATGATGATGATACAAAACGTCGTCATATAGCATAATATAAAGCAAGCACGAACGACGATAGGATATTCATCACGTCAATCTTCTCCTACAATAAGACCTTAGGGCCTTGTTTTTGTTATAGAAGAGTGATGGTTTTGAAGCTCACATTTGGTTGTATTACGTTCATGGTTAATAACAATAAGATACACACTTAATATTCATTTAAATCTCCCTAAGAACAATCAATATACAAAAAACACACGTACGAACGAACCCCGCAAGAAAATCAAACCAGCTTCTAAAATATACGCCAAGGGACTAATGATACGGACTTTTGCGTCTGCTAGATATTTGATATTCGGCAAATATTTCAATTTATTTTAACACTGAAAAGACGCTTTATGTTAAATTATTTCGTAACAAGCTCAATTTTTAAGAAAGAAATGGCAATAACATTAATCTCCACTAATCATACACACCATAAATTGAAAGCAGAAAGGGAACAAAATTGAATACTTACTTCTAATTGACTTCTTCATGTTGCTATCTTTTCGAAAACACAAAAAGTTCGGAGATTTCTCTAATCATAATATGGGCCTAATTATCTCTAAATAATCCATGTTCGGAAATAATAATGTAATAGCCATCAAAATGTACAGCACTTATTTACTTTGCAGTAAACGAAACTCTAATTACAAAGTTAACGGTTGTCCTGAGAGTATAAGTAGTATAGGAAAATAGGGAATAATGTCCGTTAGTAATACCCGGCTATTATGCTTAACATCAATCATCAGAGACATCGCAGAAACCGCTGCATAATAGCCTTTCTTCAGGCTGACCTTCGTCGCCCATTATTACGGTAAAAACGGCCATCTTACTTTTTTCGCTTAGCCGTTTGTTTGTTGAAGAGGACTTATATATTAGAGCCTGTCTTAAACATGCCTTGAGACGTAAAAAGCCTTTATAGGCCTTCCGTTGTCTTAGTTTTAGTGGGCAGATGTCTTTGGATTTCAAAAGAAATGTTTTACTGTTTACCGACTCTGTTTCGGACAATTTGTGTGACAAAAGATTGCCTTGGTCGCTATCGGTTTGTGCGATCTACAAATTATCGCCCGGAATATACTGTGGTGCGAGTTGGAAGAGTCCTAGGTTCCTAGCAGCGATATTACTACATATTTGATTTTGGGTCCATTAAAATCAACATTCCATCTTACTGTTTTAATAGTCAAAAGAAATCAAGGGTCAAAGAAAATAAAAGGCATAGCTTTACGTAACATAGGCTGACTACAGATGTTAACAGACGTAATTCCACCTGCGCCAAGAATTAATTTGGAAACGTGTAATGAATATTAAATAGTCACGACTATGTATTGTGCTTTTAGTTTAGCTTAAATTACTTAAATTATTTCTTTTCATTCTTTGAAAAAGAATAGAACAAAGATCGGCTGAATACTAATTATTTTAAACCAAAAGGTTTTTTGAAGGTATGTACGAGTAAGTAAGTATACTCTATATTGTCGATCTGAAGAAAAAAGAATGGGATCAGACCTTACGTGCTTCTTCCTTGTTCGTATAAGTTCGTTGTTCTGATATCATAACTCAATGTCCTCGTCTTAAAATTATGCCTTTAAGCAAACCGCTAAAATGCTGTTCATATATTAACTTGATTGAGAGGCAGCACATAAATTAAAAGTATCAATTAAAGTAGTACTTGTCTCTATGTTAGACCCCATTATCAATCAGCATTCTTAAATCCAGTTTAAAAAATGTATTCTGATATCATTAGTGAATAACTTGGCATTAATTTTCATCGCCACTTAGCAGGTTAAAAACGCCAGGCATTAAAGGTCGGATCAATTTCACGAAAATTGCAAATCGATGTCTGGTTTTATTTGCAAAAAATGGCAAAAAAGGACTAAATCTGTCACAGCTGCCGTTTCTGAGCAAGACGGCGTGCGCCCGCGCGTTTCAGTATCGATGATAATATCACAAGTAATTTCCTTTTGCAACTTTTTGCAGTTAAAAAACTTGTTTGAATCGATATTGAGTATGGTAAAAATATTTGTGGCTTGTTTTACAAAGTAATTATGAGAAAGTTATGTTCGTGCGTTCTGTTTCATTATCAAATACATTTTTTGTGGTATAATATTTTAAGTACGTATGACAAGCGATTAATACGGATTATGTGACACGTAGTGGTTTTCGATGCACACCTTGCAATCTAAAAGGTTAAGTAAAATAACAAATTTAAGTTTTTACAGACACACACATATTATTATTAAGCGTTAGTTAGTGTAACTGCTTTAAGCATTAATGCACATAAACATAGCTGATTATGTACGTGTAATTTGAAAATAAGTATATATTATGTCTTTTGAAGTAAAAATAAAATAACTGTCCTAAACGAAACTTGTCGAACTCTGTACGACTCCGCTAAGACACTACCCCCCTTACTCATAAACGCCTCTTAAATTTAATCACTGTTTAGTGAGATTTTTATTAGGAAAACCAACCTTATACCAAACAAAATCGTAAGAATTTAAGCTAATCAATTGACTAAAGTTTAAGAAGCGTTTATAAGTAAGGGGGTTACGGTTTTGTTTGGTATAAGGTTGGTTTTCCTAATAAAAATCTCGCTAAACAGTGATTAAATTTAAGAGGCGTTTATGAGTAAGGGGGTACGAGTATAATTATATAATGAAGTAGTAAGTGTAGTCCAGTAGCAAAGTACTCAACTGGATCACTAGCCACAGTTAAACGTTCATTAGTAATGGAAGCTTAGCTTCTTGTTATTGATCTAATTAATAAAGTAACAGTTAGTTACCATATGTAATTATAATCATGATTCTTTATTAACATAATCTATCATTGTAATAGCAAGCTATTAACATGCCACAACTTCATTTGTGGAGCCTACTCTGCCAACAGAGGTTTTATGCTGTCTGATATCGCGATACACATTGAGATTCAAGCAAAACTATTATACGAATCATATAAAACTAGCTAGGAGCATTAATACTAATTGCCATGCGTAATATTATTAACTTGGATACATTTCGGACTGTTATTCAGTATTTTGGGGGATAAATACGAAATTACCTAACCTATTTTTATGAAATTTCTAAAACAGTTAAATCAAAAACCGTTTATTATTAGGGACGATTCCATGACGCCATTTACATTATTTAAACGGTCTATTATTAACTAAAATAAACCATCAAAACGTGATTCAAAACAAACAAATCAAAAACCAAAATCTAGTTTACCATAAATACAGCATTAAAATTCAATAACACGCATCTGTTGTCTCACTCAGACCCATACAAATTTTTTGGAGAGAGCGAGAGGGCGTGTAAGTATCCAAAAAAATTAAGACGCGTGCACACCTGTTGAGGCAAGTCCGTAACATCTGTCCTTTCATTATAATATAATAAGTACTTACTGACAAATTGCAAACCAAAAGTTGAACGCGATTGTATGAGATTAGCGACAGGTAAAGTAATAATAATAATAGTACAGTACGTGTGATGATGGTTTCAAAATCCATACTAATATTATAAATGGGAAAGCGTGTCCGTCTGTTTGTCTTTCTTTCACGTCAAAACGGAGCGAAAGAATTGAAGCCACGGGCAAAAGCTAGTGTAAAATATACCCATCCCTTTTTTCGCACCCTTTTATTTAATAAATAAACAGGGTAAGTAGGTAGATAGAAAATATAGACGAAGCAAAGCAAGTTTGTAAGAATCATAGTAGTTAGCAATCAGTATTCTCTCCGTGTGGTGACGGAGTAAGAATACAATTGTAACCACCCCATCTCATCCCATATGTGTCGTAGGAACCGACTAAGGGACTATCCGTGAATATTATTTTTAGGAAACGAAAAGAAGGAAAACATGATATTAAACCCTATACCAATTCGTCTGGCCAGCGTGGTATTAGTAGGCCAAGTATCCCTCCGTCACTGGAAGAGGCCCGTCCCTCAGTGGGACATTAATGGGCTGTTATTATGAATTTTTAGACCAAAGAATGAGGTTTAATACAACGCTATCAAGTTCTAAAGTAACTATAAGACTACAGTTAACATTACTTGCACGAAAAATAGTATACAAAGTTATTACTAATTTTTTTCTCCATCGCCAGAATTAAAAAAAAAAATTAATCAACTTAAAAAAGATAGCACGAAACATTACTTCACAAAAGTGCAGTCAAATAAAAAAAGGGCAATAAGACGAAGCATACAATAAGATATGACATAAAGTCACAAGCGAGCCGTGATAGCAAGGGCAAATGCCCCGGGCCAGGTCACAGTCGTGTCCACTCCCCGTCGCAGTACTATTATGGGCACAAAACTGATTTTATCTGCACTGACAACCATTTTGTACGACACACTATAAGGAACACACGGAGTCGCTCGCCTCAACTCTTGACATGTTGATAACTAACTTTAGAGAGAGATAGGTTAATTTTTTTTGTTTGAAGTTATTTCTTTTTATCCTTTTTGTTAAAATGTACCTACATATGTCAATAACTTTTATTAGAAATAAACCGTATTTGTTTATTTGCGGTGTTTTCGATGTGCGTGATGGAGCAACACTACCATCATTATGTCACCAAACCATCTCATTCCATAGGCATCATAAAAGTTGATGATGAAAGAGCGAAAACTGGACATAAAACCCTTTGCCAATCTGTGAGGCCAATATGGCCAAACAGTAGGCCAAGTTTTCTGAGGTCCAGTAGCAAGAAGCCGGTCACTACGGTATTTTCATAAATGATTATTGACAACTACTGTATTAATTAATGTTTCCTCATTCTTCGGAAACCATGTTGGGCAGATGTTCAGGCGTTTATTGTTGACAAAATTATCGTAGTCCTGCTTGGGGTTTCTAACTCTACTTAGCTTGGCGACATTATTTTACTGTTGAAGAAAAACGAATTACTAAGTAACACAGCCCTCCCTTAATAACGGTACACCTATATTATATCAAGAACAATGTAAGAACATAAACCTTTCGTGAATTAATTATTAAGTATCGATAAGAATACATCTTTTTGCTCTCAAGTCAACCAAGCGAGTCTTCCAACGAAGATGGTAAAACAATTTCGTGCTATTATTAAAGTGTTTTCTATATTTACGTTTTTGTTTCGTGTCTAGATGATCGTCTGGCGTGGTAAGCCAACATGGGAATTAAAAACGTCTGCTACGAAACTAGCATAAGGATTTATACGAAGAAATAACGCCATTTTTGTTTCAGACTTAAAAAATTATAAAGTTAAACTAACACGTCCACGTACGTGTGCATTGTTTAACTATTGTGTCTGCTGGCGGAACTGTGAAAGGGCTAACCTGAAAAACGCTGTGGAATTACAATAAGTTCTGTTATAAAATTAATGAAAAGATGTATTTTATGCTCTATTAGTGACAAGTAGGAATGAAAATTTAAATCTATACTAAATAATGATGAATACAATAATGATGAATAAGACAAGATTACGTTATTAAACAGGTTTGGAATAAACAGCACACTTTGACTTGAGTTTGCATGTTGACTCACAAAAATCAACAAATTAAAATGGGCTGCATAGAGCAAATTGATGTTCCGAAAGATTTCCTTTTTCCTCTTTTTACGGGTATGCAAAAGGAGGGAGAATTAACGTCATTAACTCATTAGACCGTTGTTTGTGGCGTACAGATCCCCTAATTAATATTGCAAGGGTTTAATTTTTTCCCTATTAGATATAAATAAAAAAGAAATGAGAATACCTAAATAAGGTAAATAAATAAAAACGGTACAAAGTATTCCGAATCAGGTAAATATTTAGTTAATTTTCATTTCCTTTAAAGATACTTTCATTTCCCTAAAAAATAAGTAGGTTGCGAAGTTACTTTGATTTTACAAAACTAATCCAAATAAAGATTTAACACGTTCACGTGTTTTACTATTGTGTCTGCTGGCGGCACTGTGAAAAGGTTAAAATAAATGCCTATTAACGTCCAATAGGAAATGTCGAATGTCAAATAACACAACGTTTTAGCGTAAGGTGTTAAAGAACAAGAGTGTTTAAAGTTAAGTTAAGTCTATTTTGTGTTCGGTCAAGATGTTTGTTATTATACTTCTTGCATAATATTATAAGCGTAATGTGTATTTATTTAGACAAGTCTGCACTATCTCTCAAAATGATGAAGAAAATTTTAAATTTGATAAAAAACTTTGTATGTATAAAATGTCTAAAAGAGAATAATCAAATATTTCAAAAGAATACAACTATGTTGTTTATTATGTATCAGGTGTATCTTAATGTCAAATATTTACGACGCTTATGCAACGCCTGCCATTTTCACTAACCTACCTCAACAAAAAAGGAAATGATACTTCAATTTATTTTATGAATATTATTAAACTTATATAATCTAAATATTTATATATTTATCACACACCTATTTGATTTAATATAAGAAAATTTTATAATAAACATCTGAGCTAAGTGAATTACGACTAAGCAATCAGGTCATATCAATAAATTAGTGTTTATTTCCACAAATCTGCATAATTTTTGTTGATATATTATTTATTTTTGCGTAAGTTTTACATAACTGCGAATTTAGTGTCGTACCCTTTATTATAAATACAAAACAAATAAACAGGGTTAATGTGTCTAGATAGATATTCTAATCAGGAGAAACTGGTATGCTAATAAAAATGTTATGCATCATAGGCGCGGCTGTCTCGGCACTGATGTAGGTACGTACATATCTAAATAAACAATAATGGCCCCTTCACCAGATTCTAATTAAGATGATGATGACAGATAGATAAAGTAACATAATATTGATACAACTAGGACATAAAACTCTAAACATAATATAATATGTTTGATTTCTTTCGCCTACATAATTTATTTTTTCAAAAACCTACTTCCGCACTAGTGAGTGATGCGCAAGTACTTTTACGGGGACCCTTTTACCATTCACAAGGACTTTTACGGGCACAAACTTGTCGGACACAAGCAATGTCCAGGCTAAGGGAAATAATTTGTGGATCATCGCGTGGTGACGGAGTAAGAATACAATATGTCACCACCCCATCTCATCCCATGAGTGTCGTAAAAACCGAGTAATGGAATAACCGTAACTACTATCTTTACGAAATAAAAAGAAGGAAAACTTGAAATTAAACCCTATACCAGTCCGTCTGGCCAGCGTGGTATTAGTAGGCCAAGTCACCCTCCGTCGCGGGAGGAGGGCCGTCCCTGCAGTGGGACATTAATGGGCTGTTATCTATACTATTATATAAAGCTGAAGAGTTTGTTTGTTTGTTTGAACGCGCACATCTCAGGAAATCTTCTTCGAATTGAATTTAGTTTTCAGTTTTGGATAGACCATTTATCGAGGAAGGCTATAGGCTACATAACATCACAAATTTGACAAAAAAATTTTTTTTTCAAATTTAGAGGTCTCTATGGGCCTACTTAAAAGGCTCATGGTCACTCAGAGAGCAATGGAGAGAGCTATGTTGTAGCCTGACCTATGGGCCCACTCAAAAGGCTCATGGTCACTAAGAGGGCAATGCAGAGAGCTATGTTGTAGCCTGATCTATGGACCTACTCAGAAGGTTCATGGTCAATAAGAGGGCAATGGAGAGGGCTATATTGTAGCCTGACCTATGGGCCTACTCAGAAGGCTCATGGTAACTCAGAGGGTATTGGAGAGAGCTATGGCGGGAGTTTCTCTGCGTGATCGAACCAAAAATAAGGAGATCCGGAAGAGAACCAAAGTAATAATTAATTTAAGTAAAATTCTAGCGCCCTTCCTCCTCTCTCCTACACTATGCTGTGCCCGACAGGGTCCACAATTTGAACCTTTGTTAACTCTACCATCTTGTACCGAGAGAGGAGAACGCGCGGAGAACCGACAGTTGTTTGGGCATAAAGATTCTGGAATGGCGACCGCGTACCGGAAAGCGCTGTTGTGGACGGCTGTAAGCCGATGGATGAGGGAGGCAAAGGACCGCACAAGGTGGCAATACTTGGAGAAAGCCTATGTCCAGCAGTTGACTTCGATTGGCTGATATGAAGATGATAACTTTGTATGAATTAAATTAAAGTAATTTATTTTAAAATTTAATCGCGGACAAAGTCGCGTTTGCAGCTAGTGATAAATAATTACTTTACTTGAAATTTGAATCATCGCTCTCGATAACATTAACACTAATAAACATAAATTCCATAACATTATGTAATTGTATTTTTATACTATAGAAAGACAAAAATAAAAAAATAACTTTCTTAGAATAAGTGACGTAGACACAGACACTACACAGTTAATGAAAAAACAACCCTGTAAATTGTTGAATTAGTGTCTTGTTGTGCTGGCTTTGGACTTCTATGTTATTTTTATGTCGTATATAAATAGGATCATAAAAATAAATATGATTGTTTACTTAGATGAGAATTTTCACAAAGTAATTTCGTATTTTTTTGTGATACAAACAGAATTAGGTACTTACTATTTTGATGAAATTTCTATGGTAAGAACATCTAGCTTAATCATTTAACCGATTTTGATGCAACTTTTACCAACCAAACTTATATTCTATCACCTTTATACAGATGGAAGCAAAGAGGCCTGCCATGCGGGAGCGGCTGTATTCGATCCTCAATTAAATACCACTCTTGAATTTAAAATTAAGGTTAATATTTCTATAATGTACTGCGAGCTGATAGCTATTTCCGAAGCCCTGTCATACGCGCTAACACTTGATAGTCAACAGATTGTGGTGGTGACGGACTCTAAGAGTGCATTATTGCATCTGGCTCGGCTACCCTCGAATCTTCGAGGCTCCCCGATAGCCTTCATTATCCTCCAAACCATGTTAGAGCTGCGTATGATAAATAAAACTATAATTCTACAGTGGATTCCATCTCATATTGGCATCATGGGCAATGAAAAGGCGGATCAGGCAGCAAAATTAGCGGCATCGGAGGGAATCACATATACTTGTGTACCGTTACACACTGATCAGGTTCAGACAGTCAAAAGGATTTGTAAACACATGTGGCAGGAGTACTTTGATGAGAGGTCGCGCACCAAAGGCATATGGTATAGGACTATACAGGCAGAACCTCTTCGTTGCCCATGGTTCCACGAGATGGAGGCACATAGACAATATATTGTGACACTGCTGAGGCTCCGCTCCGGGCACATTCCATCAAATAAATTTGCACATTTAATGGGTAAAATGGACTCACCAAATTGCATACAGTGTAACGTGATCGAGGATGTTCACCATATTCTGGTCGAATGTGTCCGGAATGAGGGTCAGCGGCGACAATTGCTTGGTGATCCGCAATACAACATAGGCTCATGCAGCAGCATCTTGGCCTCCCCTTTTTCGGAGGAGGCCAGGAAGTTGTGTGCACTATACATGTACCATTCACGAAGCGGAAACTCGATCCATCAATAACCAGGCTCAGATTTCACTCCACTGTTTTTTTTTTGGTAAACAATGTTAAACATCGTAAAAATAAGTTTATTATTGTTGCTGAATATCTAAACATAAGAAAACAACGCTTCTTGGTAGGAACTGTCATTATTACAGCCCAGTAATGTCCCACTGCAGGGACGGGCCTCCTCCCGTAACGAAGGGATACTTGGCCTAGCAATACCACGCAGGCCAGACGGATTGGTATAGTGTTTAATTTCAAGTTTTCCTTCTTTTTACTTCGTAAAGATAATATTTACGACGGTTTTTACGACACCCATGGGATGAGATGGGGTGGTAACATATTGTATTCTTAATCCGTCACCACACGGAGACTGTACAGTCACGAGCAATAATATGTACACATTTTCGCATTTTGTAAACCAGTTATCTAAAGTTCTGCCAATCCAAAATTGAAAATTCGAAGATTAATTCAAAACTGTACGGAACCTCTTCTAAATTACGAATTCATTTTGATATTGTAATGTCTAGATAAACGTGTAGATAGTTTAGAAAATTTGAAAATGTGTACATATTATTGCTCGTGACTGTACCTATAACATATTAGTCACTAGCTAGTAGCTGACCATAATCGACTAGTCTATCAAAAGCCCGATTCAGTTATCAGGTCGTTGGATAACCTTGCCTTTTTTATGTTATAACATGGTGATGAGACGTATAAATCTCTCGTCTGACGGTAAGCTCTACATACATGCGAACTTAATAAAAATAAGTATAGCTGTTTCCGTTGATATTATTTAAAAACGTCACAGACAAACATACCGTTTTAAGATTATGCTTGGTATTGTCTTTTCACACAACTTTTCTAGTACATGCAATTAAAGAAGGAAAGACGAAAGGTGAATATCAGTCTGACAAAAACCCTTTTCTGCCCTAAGGTCTACACCGCAATGCTTCTGATTGTAGCCACGTTCCACAAATAAAACAAATTCATTCAGTTATTATTAAAAACAATGTTTTATTTACATTTAAACACAAATTACCTAACGATTTACATAATATCTTATCATAGACGTAATCATTTAGTAATAAATCATACGAATATTTCACAATAACTACAATTGAATAGTTTTTCGTAGACTAAACACGTATAGGTACTTTATACAGCTGACGATATGACGTCTCGAATAACACCATCATATTTCATGACCTTAAAAGTAACACAATATACCATTATTAATGAACGCCTACCGGCTTACGAATTACGAAGAAACTACAATAAAATAGTCTTGTACCCACAGGAAATAAGCTTCATGCGAAGATAGACCTTATTACAAAGAGAAAAGGTATACTTGTGTGTCTACTTTGATGTAGTGTACAAACAATTTGGGCTACGGGTCATCTGTGAAGTTTGAACAAACAAACCTTTTCGCGGTACAAGCCTTTTTAATTTTTAGTTCGTATTTGGATAGCTGTAAACCTTTGCTAGCTCTCGAATTTCTGTTTGTACAGACTATAAATATAGCTAACATCTTTATTGTTACTAGTAATTGTTTTAATTTTTTTTTTATTTGTTGTTTGAGAGAACGTGCCCTGGGAGGCTTTTACAAAACGTAATTTAACCCTTAGAACATTCAGGCAGTAAATAATTTACGGATCGGACAAATAATTGTCCTGGATGGAATTCAAACCCGCGAGCTCATGCCACTGCAGTCCTAAACTAAGACCTCTACACTACCGGGGTTATCAAATTTTTTCCTTCTCTTTGGAAACAACAACGAGGCTAGAAGTAGTAAGACATTTTGTATTTTTAGTCCCACCTCCTCACAAGAAAAATAAACACTTATGAGTAATCATCATTGAGTAATCATAGGGAGTTCCAATACTTTCTCAATGAGCCGCTGTCCTCGTATAGACATAGTACAGTACCGTTAAATCTGTGACGTCATGACTCACACGTATGACGTAAACATTTCGCGGAGTTCCGTTTCCCAGAAAGATATACTTACATTAAAAGATATCCGTTTTAGCTTATGCAATGTTGAAGGCGTTCCAGAAAGGTGATAGTTGAATTATGAGTAACGATTTGATTAAGAAAGATGCTTTCGTCGATCTTTTCGATCTCTATGATCTAATACATACTTGGAGACCTCTATAGCATAGTGGTTATAGTGCATGACTGCTGCGCTGAGGTCTCAGGTTCGATTTTTTCCGTGCACGAAAATGATTGTTTGCATTGTTCTGGGTGTTTTCTGTGTATAATGAGTATGTATTTAAAAAAAAAAGGTATAAGTATATTTTCCCGTTGTCTAGTACAAGCTCTGCTTAGTTTAGAACTAGATGGTTGTAGTATGAACGTGTGAAGATATTACTTTTATTATACCGACTCGGTATATTTTACGTTGCTTCTAATTTAATTACACATTAGTGTTTAATTAATTATGTATATTGATGTTTTAATATCAAATATCTGAATTAATTATTTAAAAATTATTATGTAAATATTATTTAGCAATCATTAATGTCCTACCTACCATTTACTGCTGGGACGGGCCTACTCCAGTGATGGGAAACTTCAGATCAGGCGTAATGGTATAGCTTTTTCAACCGTTTTCAAAAAGATAAATTTCTGGATTCAGTTGTATAATTTTTGTCAATTCTCAGAATTTGAGGACTAATTTGAAAACATTATATTTTCTGTTTTAAAGAATAAGCTCCTAAGTTGGTAAAAGTTGCATCAAAATCGGTTAAATGATTAAGCTAGATGTTCTTACCATAGAAATTTCATCAAAATAGTAAGTACCTAATTCTGTTTGTATCACAAAAAAATACGAAATTACTTTGTGAAAATTCTCATCTAAGTAAACAATCATATTTATTTTTATGATCCTATTTATATACGACATAAAAATAACATAGAAGTCCAAAGCCAGCACAACAAGACACTAATTCAACAATTTACAGGGTTGTTTTTTCATTAACTGTGTAGTGTCTGTGTCTACGTCACTTATTCTAAGAAAGTTATTTTTTTATTTTTGTCTTTCTATAGTATAAAAATACAATTACATAATGTTATAGAATTTATGTTTATTAGTGTTAATGTTATCGAGAGCGATGATTCAAATTTCAAGTAAAGTAATTATTTATCACTAGCTGCAAACGCGACTTTGTCCGCGATTAAATTTTAAAATAAATTACTTTAATTTAATTCATACAAAGTTATCATCTTCATATCAGCCAATCGAAGTCAACTGCTGGACATAGGCTTTCTCCAAGTATTGCCACCTTGTGCGGTCCTTTGCCTCCCTCATCCATCGGCTTACAGCCGTCCACAACAGCGCTTTCCGGTACGCGGTCGCCATTCCAGAATCTTTATGCCCAAACAACTGTCGGTTCTCCGCGCTATGTGCCCTGCTTGCCGTTACTTTAAGCAGTTATGTCGTTTACTCAATACTCAATACTCAATTCTTTATTGCGTTCCACAATGTTTCATAGGTACAAGATGGTAGAGTTAACAAAGGTTCAAATTGTGGACCCTGTCGGGCACAGCATAGTGTAGGAGAGAGGAGGAAGGGCGCTAGAATTTTACTTAAATTAATTATTACTTTGGTTCTCTTCCGGATCTCCTTATTTTTGGTTCGATCACGCAGAGAAACTCCCGCCATAGCTCTCTCCAATACCCTCTGAGTTACCATGAGCCTTCTGAGTAGGCCCATAGGTCAGGCTACAATATAGCCCTCTCCATTGCCCTCTTATTGACCATGAACCTTCTGAGTAGGTCCATAGATCAGGCTACAACATAGCTCTCTCCATTGCTCTCTGAGTGACCATGAGCCTTTTAAGTAGGCCCATAGAGACCTCTAAATTTGAAAAAAAAATTTTTTTGTCAAATTTGTGATGTTATGTAGCCTATAGCCTTCCTCGATAAATGGTCTATCCAAAACTGAAAACTAAATTCAATTCGAAGAAGATTTCCTGAGATGTGCGCGTTCAAACAAACAAACAAACTCTTCAGCTTTATATAATAGTATAGATAACAGCCCATTAATGTCCCACTGCAGGGACGGCCCTCCTCCCGCGACGGAGGGTGACTTGGCCTACTAATACCACGCTGGCCAGACGGACTGGTATAGGGTTTAATTTCAAGTTTTCCATCTTTTTATTTCGTAAAGATAGTAGTTACGGTTATTCCATTACTCGGTTTTTACGACACTCATGGGATGAGATGGGGTGGTGACATATTGTATTCTTACTCCGTCACCACGCGATGATCCACAAATTATTTCCCTTAGCCTGGACATTGCTTGTGTCCGACAAGTTTGTGCCCGTAAAAGTCCTTGTGAATGGTAAAAGGGTCCCCGTAAAAGTACTTGCGCATCACTCACTAGTGCGGAAGTAGGTTTTTGAAAAAATAAATTATGTAGGCGAAAGAAATCAAACATATTTTATTATGTTTAGAGTTTTATGTCCTAGTTGTATCAATATTATGTTACTTTATCTATCTGTCATCATCATCTTAATTAGAATCTGGTGAAGGGGCCATTATTGTTTATTTAGATATGTACGTACCTACATCAGTGCCGAGACAGCCGCGCCTATGATGCATAACATTTTTATTAGCATACCAGTTTCTCCTGATTAGAATATCTATCTAGACACATTAACCCTGTTTATTTGTTTTGTATTTATAATAAAGGGTACGACACTAAATTCGCAGTTATGTAAAACTTACGCAAAAATAAATAATATATCAACAAAAATTATGCAGATTTGTGGAAATAAACACTAATTTATTGATATGACCTGATTGCTTAGTCGTAATTCACTTAGCTCAGATGTTTATTATAAAATTTTCTTATATTAAATCAAATAGGTGTGTGGTAAATATATAAATATTTAGATTATATAAGTTTAATAATATTCATAAATTAATTGAAGAATCATTTCCTTTTTTGTTGAGGTAGGTTAGTGAAAATGGCAGGCGTTGCATAAGCGTCGTAAATATTTGACATAAGATACACCTGATACATAATAAACAACATAGTTGTATTCTTTTGAAATATTTGATTATTCTCTTTTAGACATTTTATACATACAAAGTTTTTTATCAAATTTAAAATTTTCTTCATCATTTTGAGAGATAGTGCAGACTTCTTTAAATAAATACACATTACGCTTATAATATTATGCAAGAAGTAAAATAACAAACATCTTGACCGAACACAAAATAGACTTAACTTAACTTTAAACACTCTTGTTCTTTAACACCTTACGCTAAAACGTTGTGTTATTTGACATTCGACATTTCCTATTTGACGTTAATAGGCATTTATTTTAACCTTTTCACAGTGCCGCCAGCAGACACAATAGTAAAGCCGAACGTCCAGCGCCGGCTAAACTAAGTTGGTTTAGCTTAGCTCGCATAGTTGAGCCAGTTTTTCATACATGTGCGTCCACCGCAAACTATGCCACATGTATGAAAAACTGGCTCAACTATACGAGCTAAGCTAAACCAACTTAGTTTAGCCGGCGATGGACGTTCGGCTTTAAACACGGGAACGTGTTAAATCTTTATTTAGATTAGTTTTGTAAAATCAAAGTAACTTCGCAACCTACTTATTTTTTGTTATGAAAATGAAAATATCTTTAAAGGAAATGACAATTGTACACCATTTAAACTAAATATTTACCTGATTGTTTTTAGTTAAAAAACTAAAAAAACGGGCTTTTGATAGACTAGTCGATTATGGTCAGCTACTAGCTAGTGACTAATATGTTATAGGTACAGTCTCCGTGTGGTGACGGATTAAGAATACAATATGTTACCACCCCATCTCATCCCATGGGTGTCGTAAAAACCGTCGTAAATATTATCTTTACGAAGTAAAAAGAAGGAAAACTTGAAATTAAACACTATACCAATCCGTCTGGCCTGCGTGGTATTGCTAGGCCAAGTATCCCTTCGTTACGGGAGGAGGCCCGTCCCTGCAGTGGGACATTACTGGGCTGTAATAATGACAGTTCCTACCAAGAAGCGTTGTTTTCTTATGTTTAGATATTCAGCAACAATAATAAACTTATTTTTACGATGTTTAACATTGTTTACAATTAGTAGGTCAACGTACTTGTAAAACGGAAGAGCGAAACATACGATGCATCTCATTTTTATATGCAAAAGAGAAAAATTAACTTCAAACATCGTTTACAAAAAGCTTTAGAAAGACATTTATGGATAAGTTTGGGTTAAAACCAGTTACAACGTATAGTCATTAGCATAACAAAATAAACATACACATAGATTAACCTGTTCATGACGCTAACCTATTAAAATCAACAGATAACAGATAGGGAGTTCCTTAGAGGTTGCATTCTAACGCGGTGATTCACGAGATAATGACATACTGATCTTGAGGTTATTCTCTGAACTGGTTCCGTTTACTGACTCACTAACTTTACTCACGCGCCTTTTTTCTTTCATACTGTTTCTTTGACACTTCCCTGTTTATAATTAATACTACAGAATGTAAATACTTGGTTGAATAAAGGGACGATGAGTAAAACCTGCCCTTATTAGACCAAATGTCTAAAAAAAGCGTGCGGATTTTATAAATCCCTATTTTTAAACACATGTGTTGAAGGGATGTTTGTTTCGTGAGTCAACGGTTACAAGTTTGATATTTTATGCGGATCGGTGCATTATAAGTGGATAGGGGTCACGACCTTTTTTGGAAGTTCACTTTTACGAGTAAAAATATTGTTTGCTTTATTTATTGATGTATGGGCGTGGAGAAAACCACGAAATTTATGTTGAAATAGAATTAAAAACTGTAGTTTGTAAGTACGTTACGTTGTGAGTGCTTTATTTGTGTAGTGGTTGTGCATGTAGATGGCCCATTACAGATTTTGAAAGCACTTTATTTTAAGTAGGTATTGCTTAGATAAACTAGACTGACTTTAAGGTTAAGTGATAAGATTCCCAAAGATTCATACGGTTAGAAGGATCAAGGACGATGTTAGTCCTTTTCGTGTCTGTATTTTAATTATTGTATGGCTGTAGTTACTTTATGTTTGTAAACACGATAATTTTAAGTGACATAATAAATTTGTCTAGAGCAGAAGTAGAAAAATAAATAAAAAGTAAACTTTTATGAAATAATCTTATTTTAAAAATACGAAAACATTTAAAGAAAGGTTATACATAGTACTGCCTTTTAGCTGATTATGTCTCTTGGCCCATATTTTTTGGGCGTAGTTATTAGACAATATTTTATATATTTAAGAATAATTAATAGGTTTCTATATGTTTTTGACTTTACATTGGCTACTAATAAAGGGGATAGTGAGTGATACTTATGGTAAGCAGATTTCCATGATAAGTATTAAATGTTCATTCAAAATCATCAAATTTTAGCACAACGTAACCAGATGTTATGTGCCAGTAAATGATATTAGCATTATTTACAACAGAACAAATTTACAATTTTAATATCCATCATAACATATTTATTAAAACTTAAATTAATGATTAAATTAATTATCTGACATTAGATCATTGTTACGCATTTCTAATATGAATGTAGCAGTCCTTCAAACTTTAACGCATAAAATAACTAATACTGCAACACCCATTAAATAATGAGACTAGGTATAAACTAATAAATACTAACAGCTAAATTGTATCCCTGGTATTTAACAATTAAAAAACGTGAGCCCCACAGTAATAAAATGATCGTGGACGGAACGCGCCCGGCCAACCCTCGCAATAATATATTTTTCGCAATGGGGCGGTGTGCGCCTGGCTGGGGAAAACAAGCTAACTTTATGTTATTTTACTTACGTGTGAGTTCAGTAAATATTTAACAAATAGTAGTTTAATTCATACATACCTTTTTTAATTGATGTATTATTGCGATAAATTTATTGATCACATGTGTACACAAACCGTTTATTAAAATCCAGTAATTGACAAATAACTATTTTTTTAATTAATTTCATAAAGAAATATACAGTCCTGATTAAACTAAAATTAAATTAAATAACACTGTAAACGAAAACGTTTCCAATTCATAACAATTTACAAATTTCATACAATTCTGAATCACACAACACTATATCCCTCCGCCAGATACACAGTGAGACTGAATGAAAATTTATACGAGTGATGAAGGACTGACTGAGAGCAATGAGTGATTCCTTGAATGAACTAAGCGGTAGACGGCTGTGATTGGCTATAAAAGGCAGAATGATACTTGAACGCCATCTCTGGAAGGTATAAGGAATTTATAGCGACATCTCTTATTAAAAGCAAACTACAAACGTAGTAATGTTTAAGCACCATCTGTGATCTAATAGCTGAACAATCAAAAGATTAATTTTGCATATCAATTTGTTAAATTTTCTCAAGAGGTTGCTACTTTCACAAATTATATCAATTTTGTGTTTTAACTATATAACAATGACTAAATAATTTTACAATGACCATCGTTTATTAATTAAGGTAATATTTTGTAAAACAAATATTGATAGCTCGTTTCATATCCCTAGGGTCATTGTACCGTTTCGAACCGTTTATGGCTAACTTCAATTTGCTCGAGCTGTCATGTCACATTTTCTCAAGTATATGTCTTGTCATTCAATTCACACACGTCAAAAATGGAGGAGGATCGTCTTTTTGATGAAAGGGTTTCTATTAGAGATTCAGCTCGACCCTTAAAAAAATACGGTAGTACTTGTAATCATATGAAAAGGAACGAGGAATATATTAAACATGTGATGGCAAAAGGTGATACCTTGCAAGGACTTGCGCTTAAATATGGTGTTACTGTAAGTGTACTAACATCGCAATAAAAGTGTTATTAACTCGTATAAACCTAGTAATTTTAACTGAACCGAGTAGTTTATGACTGCTTTGATTGTTTTAGATGGAGAAGATTAGAAGAGCTAATCGTTTGTTCGCCTCAGACAGTTTGTTTTTACGTGAATACTTATTGATTCCTGTGACAAGAGATTCGCCTTTCTACGAAAACGGTGAACGGGTCACAGAATTGCCACCTCCAAATCATCGAGCCTCCATCGCTGGCTTACCGTCGGGAGACTTTTCTCCGGGTAGTCCGGACGAGAAGAAAAGTTTTGACGAGTTTCTAAATAGACTGGACTCATCACTAGCTGATATTAAGAAACATGTAGAAAAAACGAAGGAAACTAGCGAGTAAGTACATTTTTACTTATAGAAAAGGTCATTACGGATTCTAATAAGAATCTAATCTCATTTTTAAAGAAATTCTTATGTTAATTAACCAAATAATTTTTCTTTTAGAACAGATTGTTCTAAACTGTCAGTGGTTAAAAAGTAATATGTGATTGATATGTCACACTTTAAACCTTACTAATGATGACATTGATAAAGGTATAATTTATTTCATCCTAAAATAACATTTGATTTAACAAATATATAAGTTTGTTACTTCTCAGAGATAAAGTATGTTTGCATTAAAAAGATAAGTTACTAACTATTTGTAGTTAGGGTGTTACATTATCATAAATGTGAATGTGTGCTCTGTATAGTTTATCTCTGTAATATGATGACTTTTTAGAGATATCTCTGTCATCATAACTGTATGTAAAGTAATTATTACTTTGTATCCTTTAATATTTAAACTTTAATATACAGAATTTACAGCATTACATAGGAACCATTAATTATCTCACTGCAGGGACATGGATTTCCCATAAATAATAAGAAACTTTATTGACCGATGGTGTGCTTACAATCTATATACATAAAATAAAAAATTATTAACTTCTCTCTAGATTACAAACTGACCAATGTAGAAGATAGTTCTCTTTCACTATTCGAAAGTTAACCATACCTATTCTTCTATACTTGATATTGTAAACTTTACATTTTACATGTACTCATATGGGTTACAGCATCTCATTTAGTTCATTCTTTTAGACTAAATACTACTAAGCGCCTTTGACTGATGCCTATGATTTCTACAAACATACTTTGCTTCATCTTACATCAAAATATTATTATGTATTCTTCATTCTTACAATTATTAGAAATTATAAATTCACATTATTTTACTGTTTTGCCTACTGGCCAATGTTTTAATAGATAATAAAAACAATATTGATTACAGATAATTTTATATCTAAGGATAATGCCTAGTTAGATAGCCTTATTTATTGTTTATTACAGCACAAATTTTACCTACTAACCTATTTTAAATTTTTCTGCATAAGCAATAATGATCATTTATCAGATTAGAATGTTTTTTTTTATCTTAAAATTATTGATTTAAATTGTTTCATATACACGTGACATATAGTAGCTTATTGCCATTATTATAATAGGCCAAATGGAGTTATTCTTAAGGTACTTATACCATAGTCTTGTGTACTGGAAGACAAAGAGAGTGGACATCACTTACACGGTAAACACGTGACTCGGTTGAGGGAAACTAATAGATGAGGTAGGCGCGGAATCGTGTGATGTTTAAATACTTGGAGTACACCTTTTTTCAGAAGTGATCATGTTGGCTCATGTGTTGATGATGATCCTTGAATTGGTGTAAATATCAAAGAATATGTGATAATAACGAATATATAACATAAGTTCAGATACCAGCTTCCAGACTGCGCAGTTGTTTAATTATTACAATAACGATAAATAAATCTCTTCTAAAATTAAGTTTATCTGTTATATATATTAATGTGGGTAGTTATGCTCACTTGTTATAATAATAAGTTTGCTAAGTAGGTAGTCACAAAATATGTATGACGCTCACACTCTCTTTTTGTAATGGCTACCTAGCCTAATACAAGCACTTACCGAATTGGTGTTTTATTTCATTATTCCAAACATAATAGTGGCGACGTAGTAAAAATGGACTGTAAATCGGTTACATTCAGTGAGTTTAATGTGCAAACAGACAATTGGGACAATTACATCGATAGATTAAAGTACTGCTTCGAAGCAAATGGCGTCATTCTAGATCCGGCCAAAAGGGCAAATTTTTATACAATATGTGGATCACAAGTGTTCGACACGTTACTTGCGCTCATTACACCTAAAAAGTCAAGTGAAGTGACATTTAATGAAATCGTAACGGTTTTAACAAAACATTTTAGTCCAAAGCCTAACGAAATATCGACGTCATATAAATTTTATAAGTGTGATCAAAGTAATGGTGAATCGGCTGCTGACTACATTGCACATATCAGAAAATTAAGTGTTGATTGCAATTTTATTGACTTAGAACGTATGCTACGAGATAGACTAGTATGTGGTATGTTTGATCACAAACTACAATATGATTTATTAAAAAAAGACAATCTAACGTACGACTGCGTAGTAAATGCAATGTTATCATCAGAAAGCGCGGGAAGAGATGTTCAAATGATAAAAAGTTCGACAATCATTCAAAAGACTCCCGTTGAAGAAGTACAGTCGACGTCATCGAGTACAGTTGAACCTATGGACATCAACGCAGTACAGTCACGTACAAACATACGATTATGTTATCGTTGTGGAGATCGTCATGGTGGCGAATGTCGTTTTTCCAAAGTTACATGTCGATTTTGTAAGAAGATTGGTCACCTAGAAAAGGTTTGCATTACGAAGAAAAAAAGTCACAACAGTAATCGAAATGTTAACTACACACATGAAAATGAAGAATCCTTTCAATTAAACGGCGTATACAGTTTTGGCAGTGGAAGTCTACGAGTTCCAGCTTACGAACTAAAGGTCCGCTTGGACGGCGTGCCGGTGACAATGCAAGTGGATTCAGGCGCTGGTTTCTCCATCGTGAACGTGCGGACATGGCGAAGGCTGCGCCCTCGTGCTTTGCGCACAACGCCACTTTCTCTACACACTTGGACATCGACACCAGTCACAGTGCTCGGCCAGACTACTGTACGAGTACAATATAAGGGCAACGAATGTACCCTCCCTGTGATAGTAGCTAGAGGCAACGGGCCTAACTTAATAGGACGTGATTGGTTTTCAGCTCTTAATATTAAAGTGTGTATTGACTATGTTAACTCTTTTTTTTCGACAGATATTTCAATTACGATGTCAATTGTAGAAAAGCATGGGGATGTTTTTAAAGAAGGCCTTGGCACCTACCGAGGTGACCCAGTTACTATACATTTAAAACCACAGTCCACTCCAAAGTTTTTAAAAGCACGTCCGGTACCTTATGCTATTAAAGAACGAGTAGAAAACGAAATAGATCGTTTGGTAGGTGAAGGGGTATTACGTCCAGTATCTTTTTCAGAGTGGGCCACACCTGTGGTACCGATAATTAAAAAGACGGGTGAAATTCGTCTTTGTGGAGACTATCGCAGCACAGTAAATCAAGCTACTGAGTCTGATACCTATCCTATGCCAACTGCTAGCGAAGTCTTCGCAATTGTTGCAGGTGGTAGATATTTCACCACACTAGATTTAGAACGAGCTTACACACAAGTGGTCGTAACGGATGATACCGCCAAGTTATTAACATTAAATACGTGCAAAGGTCTTTATAGCTTACACAGATTAGCATTTGGAGTTAAGGCATGCCCAGGCATTTTTCAAAGACTCATGACCGCTTTATTAGCTGGCATCCCAGGCGTCGCGGTCCTGATAGATGATATTATCATAAGCGGTAAAACTTTACATGTTATGAATACACGGCTCAATACCGTATTAGACCGCATAAAAGAAGCGGGCCTTAGACTAAATAGGAGCAAGTGCAAATTTGCAAAAGAAGCAGTAGAATACTTGGGATTTGTAATAGATGCTGAAGGAATTCATCCAGCCCCAAGCAAAATCGAAGCTATTTTGAAAACGCCGGAGCCAAAGACTGTTTTACAGTTGCAGGCTTTCTTAGGTTTATACAACTTTTACAAGAGGTTCATTCCTCACAAAGCGACATTTCTGGAACCTTTGCATAGGCTGCTAGACAAGGGTTGTCAGTGGAAGTGGACTGAAAAGGAAAGTAAAAGTTTCCAAGTGGCTAAACGCATGCTGACATCAGATGTAACGTTGGTTCATTACGATTTAGACAAGCCATTGACACTTACCTGTGACAGTTCAGAGTACGGGGTCGGAGCAGTATTGTCACATATAATGGAAGACGGTAAGGAGCGTCCTGTCGCTATGAGCTCGAGAACGCTACACACTCATGAACGTCGTTATTCCCAATTGGACAAAGAAGCAACAGCAATTTTGTTTGGCATTCAAAAATTTCATAATTACCTAATGGGAAGATCTTTTACTATAATCACTGATCATAAACCGTTGATCAGTATCTTTGATCCTAAAAAAGCTATACCTAATATTATTTCTCCTCGTTTAACAAGAATTTCTATAATACTGACAAGTCATTGCTACAACATTATATACAGACCTGGACAACAAATAGGAAATGCAGATGGTTTGAGTCGTTGGCCACAACCAATACCAGAACAACCTGAACAGCACCTCGGAGATATTTTATTAATGGCTGAAACTCCAGAAGATTTTCCCATTGATGCTGAACAAATACAAACAGTCACAAAGAAAGATCAATTATTGTCAAAAGTTATGTATTACATATTGAATGGCTGGCCTGCTAGAGTTTCTAATGAAGATCTAAGACAATATTGGTTACATAGAGCGGAACTATCCATACATGAGGGCTGCATTTTGTTAGGATGTCGTGTAGTAGTACCACAACTCCTGCGAAAAGCGGTACTGTGTGCCTTACACAAGACACACAGCGGCATTGTTCATACAAAAGCACTAGCTAGAAGTTATATTTGGTGGCCACAATTAAATGATGATATTGAATTATTGGTTAGAGAATGTAATAAGTGTCTGGAAAACCGACATATGCCTCCAAAGACTAGCTACCAGTGGATAGTACCTACTAAACCCTGGTCAAGAATTAATGTTGATTTTGCCGGGCCATTCCAAAACAAAAACTTTTTAATTGTGGTAGACGCTTATTCCCGATGGCCAGAAGTTTTCATTATCAATAATATGACTTCTGAGACAGTGATACGGCATTTAAGAACTTTATTTGCTACACATGGAATATGTGAAACTGTGGTATCGGACAATGGTACAGCATTTGTATCGGCTGAAATAAAACAGTTCTTAAAAGCTAATAATATAAGACAGGTAACAACAGCTCCGTATCACCCTGCCACAAATGGTTTAGCTGAGCGCATGGTACAAACAGTCAAAGATAAATTAAAGAAAATGGATGGTTTATCATGGGATATTAAGCTACCAAATATGTTATTAGGCCTAAGAGTGACACCATGCTCTGGTACTAATAAAAGTCCCTCAGAACTGCTTATGAACAGATGTTTAAGAACATTGTTAAACACAATTCATCCTGACTACTTACAAAATAAAAGAAGGACGGAACAAATTGTAAAAAATACAGAAATTAAACAGAGAGATGCAAACATTGGACAAAGTGTTATGTATAGAAATTATGGAAGAGGTCCACGGTGGTTAGCAGGTAAAGTTTCTAGTAAAGATGGTCCATCCAGCTACCAGGTTATTTCTGAAGATGGAGCCACAGTGAGCCGGCACATAGATCAAATTATAAAAAGAAAAACTTTAAGTAATGAATGGGAAGAGATGAAGGGTCGACAACAAACAAGTAATCATAATGAAGGGAGGAGTGATATAGAAGTAGATGAATCAGATATGCCAGTTGAAAGGGAAGAGACAGACTCAAGCTATGAGAATCAAGAAATCATAGAGGTTCCGAGTTCTGAGAAATGGGCTGAAATGTTAGGTATTCCTGTAGGGACAGAGGCGAGTTATGGTGGGGGTAAGCTTAGAAGTAAACTGAGTGTTTATCAAAAAACTCCCTATGCTAGATCTGATGACAATTTGTATATTAGTTAAATATTACTTAAACTTTATTTCTTATTCAAGTTCAGACTTTGTTAGTTAATTGTTTACTTTATGTTGTTTATTTAAGTTTGTGCATACTTGGGGGAAAGGTATGTTATATATATTAATGTGGGTAGTTATGCTCACTTGTTATAATAATAAGTTTGCTAAGTAGGTAGTCACAAAATATGTATGACGCTCACACTCTCTTTTTGTAATGGCTACCTAGCCTAATACAAGCACTTACCGAATTGGTGTTTTATTTCATTATTCCAAACATAATATTATCATTAGTTAGGTGTTATTTGTCTTAATGTTATTTTTGATAAGTATATTTTTGTAGTGTTGATTTTAATTTTGTAGACTACTTTGTTAGTACCAGAGTTGCACTCTTCTACATGAGTAGTATTTGTGACAAACATAATAATTGGTCACATTGCATTTACCAAGGGGTCAGCACTTGTTTACTATGTCAGCTAAGGGGTCTCTAGTTATTGATTTAGGCATATTCATACCAGCCCATTAATGTCCCACTGCAGGGACGAACCTCCTCCCGTAATGGAGGAATACTTGGCTTACTAATACCACGCTGGCCAGACGGATTGGTATAGGGTTTAATTTCAAGTTTTCCTTCTTTTTTTATTTTGTTTAGATATTCACGGATAGTCCCTTAGTCGGTTTCGTCCTCCACACCACCACACGGAGAAAGCATATTAATCAAAGGATTAAGAATATTAATTGTCCCCACCTCTTGTCGTCTAATGGCTGTTATAAAATGCATCTAAAGAAAAATAGAGAAATAAAGTTTATTCCTTTATTAGAAAATTCGGTACAAACCCTATATTAACATAATTATCTGGCTAGTGTGGTAGTACTAGGTGCATCATTTGTCGTCAGAAGAAGTCTATCCCACCAGGCAGTGGAACACTAAATAGCTGTTATTATGAATATCAACAACATTTGAACGAAGTTACGTAAACAGTTGATTCATGCGTGTGCATGTAGGTAATGAATGGAACGAAAAGTGTATCGAATTAGTTGTTTGACACGAACGAATTATCGAATTATTATACATTTTCGAGGTTCTTTTTCATTATAAAGGACGTTACTCTTACAGCCAGTACAGTACACAAGGAGATTATGTAGGATCTGTATATATGATTCAGAATTTAGATACACTTAGGTCACTTCAGTACAAGTGTAGCGCTAAATCCACGTCCAAGTAATAGTGTGCAAATGTTACTGTGGTGGAATTAAACTATAGGGCTGTCCGTATGGTGACGGATTAAAAAATACAATATGTCACCACCTCATCTCATCCCATGGGTGTCGTAAAAACCAACTAAGGGACTATCCGTGAATATTATCTTTACGAAATAAAAAGAAGGAAAGCTTAAAATTAAACCCTTATACCAATCCGTCTGACCAGCGTGGTATTAGTAGGCCAAGTATCCCTCCATCATGGAAGGAGGCCCGTCCCTGCAGTGAAACATTAATGGGTTGTTATGATGATGATGATGATAAAACCTCTCTCAAAACAGTCTCTAAGTATATGTATACTTTTAAAAACAAAAAAAAAACTAACAGCCAGCGCAACACGGCGGAGTCACCTGCATTGTCATGTGACTACAACAACACATAGAAAGTGATTGTGTGGAACGTTGGACCGGACCTTGAATGATTCACTAAACACGAGATAAAAAATGTCAACGTTTTTTTTTTAATACTAGATCATTTAAGTTTCTAATGTCGTAGCATTATTTATTTACATCGGGTTGGCACGCCAGTAATTTTATTGCTATAAGCTGGCATATGAGTAAGTGGCACATATATGCTTGCTATGTTTGTCTACGTTTTTTTTTTGGTTGGTGGAACTTTAATGCCCCAGGAGATCATTTCACATGATTTGATTATGAACCTTTTGGTTCCAGAGGTTAGTTAATGTTGAGGACGCTAAGAGCTATCCTGGGTCTTCAGGCGCCAGGTGTACGGTAGGCGTAAGGAGAGAAATTAAACGAGTCACTACTGAGAATATACTGTTGTTTATTTAAACAATATCAATACTTTATATGCTATTGGATACACAAAGATTATAATAATAGAGGACATAACTACACAGGCTACTACTTAACAAACTGTCTATTTCTCATTTAGCAGCCTACGGTTCAACATGCTGTACCATGTGGCATAGATTTCAGATTAAGTAGACTTTAAAACACCCATTTTCTTTTTCAGCATCTCATAAATACAATAGCTTTGTTTGAAACTTACGTAATATTTGGCTGCTTATACATGTATTTGTCTAAAAGAGAACATAAATCAGTAGCTGTACTGTAACGTTGAAATCCGTCGCCAAATACATTTACCTTGACCCCTTTGTGATAAACAGTAGTTTATCAGTTTGTTCTTTTGTGGCGTCTGTAATATATTCATATCACATTGGGTTAAATAATGTTTTTGTAGTAGAAAATATGAATATCGAGAACACTGGTTTACCAGGGATCTTCAGCCATTTTTATAAACCAACTAGCTGACCCGTGCCCACTTTGTCGAGCGGCGAAAACAAACGCGTCCCTTTTTTAAACATATTTCATTACTGCTCCACTCCTATTAGTCATATATTGTGATATTATATAGCCTAAACTGAAGTTTTTTTAATCATTAGCGACCGAAATATGTTGACGAATAAAAACTTATAGCGATTAAAGTTTCAAAAAGGTTAGAATATAATAATATGTAAAGAATATCTCTAACCGTTAATAGAAGAACTGGTTACAGTCATATCTTTTTCTCAGTAAATAATATTTTATCGACATATAAAATTAGTACATAAACTAGTGTACATAAAGTTAAAGCACGACTTTGTTGTGAACATCAATTTCCGATGTCATCGAACTTATCGTGCCAGTGTCTCGTTATCAGTACTTATAATATTCATAGGATAGTTGTAGTTCAAATATTGTATGTTATCAAAGTCGCCTACATTAAGTATAAAGGCAAAGATACACTAGGGGACTAATGTCTCACGCGACACGTGTCGCCAGCGATGTAGGTTGAAGTAGCGCGACGTTGCCGAACTTTGCTCGACATGTCTGGCTATATTTTTTGACAGGACAACGTCGCGTCGCGCGATGTCGCCAGATTTATCAGGCGAAATCGGCTGGGTTCGCTTGACATGTTGTGGAACATTTGTACCCTAGTGTATCTTTGCCTTAACTATGTATTAAATCAATTTATTAAAATCCTGCTTAAGTACGCTAATTATCATTGTAGAGTAGACATACTTGATATTATTTGTACCTAAGAGTGTGCACGTTGAATTAAGATGACATGATCTGCCAAATTGAGTACTTTGTCTATCTATTTATATTTTATTTATATTAAATGTTATTTAAAATAAAACTAGCAATAAAAACATTTTATAATATTTTAAATAGTATATTTTTAATTTATTTCCAATAAAAAAAAATAAGAAATAGAGTATATTATCATATTTATTTTATTCCATTTTCGATCTTTTATTTTCTCTTTAATATAACATTTGAAATGAAAACTTCTGAATTACATAAAACAGCATTCTTTTACCACTAGATACAAAAAAGGAACCTTCTGAATACAAATAAAATAAACATCAATACAATTTTTAATACAGTTAATAACTATCACTTTTATAATAACGTCACACTTCTTCAACATTCTAGATATTTTATAATTTATTCGAAAGTTGTTTTATTTAACAGTTTGCGTATTAATAACAGAAATATAATATAAGCTTTCATTTTATATACAATATTAAATTTGATCTTTATACAATTTGGCATCGATTGACCCCTATTTTATACTCATTGTTATTTTGTACCGTAATATACATACATGCTTACTTTATACTATACTAGCTGATGGCCGCGGCTTCACCCGCTTTGAATAGGTAGCTTAAATGTTATTCTACACCTTAAACTACCTATAATCCAAATTACATCAAAATCCATTCAGTAGTTTTTGCGTAAAAGAGTAACAAACATTCATCCATCCTCACAAACTTTCGCATTTATAATATTAGTAGGAAGTAGGATTTGGTACTACTGCTAGGAGATTAAGACCAAAATGGCCTCTTGCCAAAGAGATCTAACACCTGATAAAACCTTTCCAATATTAGTATTGACATTTAATCCGTCACCATACAAATAGCGATGACTAATCTAATAACCGTTGATCCAATAAATAATACGACTACTTAAATAAAGAGTTTCCATTTCGTTAAGTAGTTCTAAGTATCGGATAGTTTTCCACTTATATTCCTAATGTTTCATTAATTTCTGAGAGTTTGGACTTGAACTGGTTAATATCATGAAATCTATGATTAATAATAATTACTGTTTAAGTTACAATCTTAAATTTTTGACCGTCTTCCTTGAGAAAAACACTTAAATTAAATTTTACGATCACCTTAGCTTATTCCTTATTTTTTGCCTATACGCTGGAATATTACAATATTTATGAATCTTCTCTTTATGCTATAAGGATACATTACAAAGACGATTGTCCCATTGTACCAATACAAGTGACGTGAATTTGGGCGACATCGCGAGACGCATGTCCTTACCGAACGTCAGATAAAATCCAACTTTAGAAGACGGTTGTGCCATTGCCACACTACAAGGTGACGCAATGTCAGGCGATATCCCGCCACATATGAAGTTAACCCTTTCACAGTGCCGCCAGCAGACACAATAGTAAAACAATGCACGTGTACCATATATGGTACACTGCACTGGGAAAACTAATGTCGAATGTCAGCCAAAGTCAAAGACTTAAAGACTTAAAAGATTTTCAACTGTCTCTTGTTAGGCAAAGTTCTATATAATTATGGGTCGATATCTCTCAATAGGTGACGAGCAAAATAGAGTTGTTATCTCTATGTAAGGGACACTGGCCTATTAACAATCTACACTGAGTGGTCTGTTAACTGAATAATGTCGGTCAGAGTGCACAAGATGTCTAGGACTGCGTCTTGTCTGAGAGAAGTAATAAAATAATCATCAGACATAAATTTGTTACGAAATATGTTTTTTGATTAATTTATTCACTGATTTATTTAAGCGGCATAGCTTATTGACGATTTAGTTCGTTCATTTAGTTTTATTTTATATTAAAACATCTACAAATAAATAACATAATCCTACTAATTATATTATAAATGCGAAAGTTTGTGAGGATGGATGGATGCATGGATGTTTGTTACTCTTTCACGCAAAAACTACTGAATGGATTTTGATGAAATTTGGAATATAGGTTAATATAGGATGAAATTTGGTTAAGGCGCTGTCTCCACGAGCGATAGAATCGCGACGAGTCTGAACAAAAATCGCCCCGATAACATCGCCGTGTGGAGACAACTTCATGGAGAGTATATAGAAATACGTGGCACGACGATAATATCGCCGCGATTTTATCGCTCGTGGAGACAGCGCCTAAGGGTGTAGAATAACATTTAAGCTACATAAACAACACGGTTGAAGCCGCGGTCATCAGCTAGTATTATTATATTTTTCTAATCGCTCGCACTGATAGCGGTGTCACTGAGCAACCCACTCTTTAAGCTCAATATTAGGTAGTTTTATTTAATCTTTGTTTGATTTAGAATATTATATACCAGCTGACCCGTGCCCACTTCGTCGGGCGGCGAAAAAAACGCGCCCCTTTTTTAAACATATTTCATGACTGCTCTACTCCTATTAGTCATAGCGTGATAATATATAGGCTAATACACTCCCCGATAAATAGACTATTCAACACAGAAAGAATTTTTAAAATCGGTTCATTAGATCCAGAGATTACCCCTTACAACGTCACAAACACACAAACTTTACCTCTTTATAATATTAGTATAGATTTCGTTGTAATATTAGTTGACCGTTTACCGAGTGGGGGTCTACCCACTCTGTGTTGTCCGGTACGCGTACGCCATTCCACCTCAACATACCACCACTTATATTACAATAACAAACAACGTTACAGGAATTATTTCTAAAATGTTTGTTTTTAAATATGTCAAACATCTAACCTTGAGACTTGCGTTTTTAAACTTTAATACATTACTTAGGGGAAACAATTCATTTCTCTTATGTCATTCGTGTTACGTAAGTCACGCTAAGTTAGTTGGCACTCCTCTGTACCTACGTCTGTGTAATGCGCAATTTACTCTCTTTAAGTAGTTAGTATTTTAGTATTAGTTATACCTATATTAATACGTTTCCAGTGCAGTGTACCATATACGGTTCACGTGGCTTGTTTTACTACTGTGTCTGCTGGCGGCACTGTGAAAGGGTTAAACTATCTAAATAAGCTGTATTTTGTGTAGGTACAAGATATTATAGAATGAGAAGGTTTTTTTCGAACAGATAATAACTAAAATTGATAATATTATGTCTTCTTCTATTTTTGTAATCAAGAGACTTGAAGTTTCGAATTAAATTATTTGTTCCATAAGCAAACTAAGATATTTTTTTGGTGGATGATCAGAAAGTCACCACACAGAAAACCATTTGGAAATCTGTATCAAATAGAAAGAAAAGGAGAAACGAAATTTTAGAAAATTAAAAGGTCTGAGAACCACACACTGACTGTAAGTAAACAGCCATTATAGGTTTCCTCTATAAAATCCCTCTCCGTGTGGTGACGGAGTAAGAATACAATATGTCACCACCCAATCTCATCCCATGGGTGTCGTAAAACTAAGGGACTATCATCTTAACGAAAAAGAAGGAAAACTTGAAATTAAACCCTGTAGCAATCCGTCTGGCCAGCGTGGTATTAGTAGGCCAAATATTCCTCCGTCACGGGAGGAGGCCCGTCCCTGCAGTGGGACATTGATGGGCTGTTATGATGATAGGTTCCCTCAGTAAATCCCTTAGTATTTCTTTTTCGTTTCTCTTGGTAACTAAAACAAAAATAAATAGGCTTCAATCGCTCATCTTAGGTTCGAAGATGTCAGTCATACGAAGCAATTCCTATTGATAAGAGGAAGGTCGTGGACAAATATTTTCATAACAATCTACGTCTGTACAATTGTATTCTGATTTATATGTTGTAAACTTATTGTACCCATAGGTACACTATACAGAGCCCAGTCTAGCAAAATATTTTTTTAAACTTTTTGTATGGCAAGCATGGGCCTGCTGGAGACTAGGACCCACGTTGTTTGGATTCAGTATCACGTAAATCACGTAGCTAAAATCGCCGACAATAAACTCTTTAAAGGGTTAATATATATGAAATTTGGCTCGTAGCTTATACATACTGCATCAAAGTAACGTGGCCTTATTATTATGAGCAGCCCCAATCCTGGATCTTAGGACAACATAGTTATGGGAAATTGGTTGAATTTATCCAAAAATTAAAAAAAATTATTAATAAATTTAATTGGTTGAAATTATACATATAAAGTTGCCCAAAGAATTATTCTAAGCACATCTATTTTACATCAAGTACCCTATTTACAAACAAATATTTATTTTATAACTCTAAAAAACCATTGCAGTCCGTAAGTTTCCCTGTGCAGGACATTAATCTAGTGATTCATGACAGCATAGAGTAGCGATAGTAGGTAGGTACACTGGCCAGAAGATTTGCTATTTCCTTTTCTGCATTAAGAATGTCACTTTATTTCGTCATTTCACCTCTAGTTTTTACTCAAACGATCTTGTATACGTTTATGCTTAACCGTCACGTGATTGTTTACTTAACATATAGTTACTATTTACCGTTTAGTCTTTTCTAAATAAATAGGTAACGATATACAAATAACTTACTTCTATTCGAAACACTTAAATGTGAAACAGCTTCGATAGGTCAAACAGCTTCTATCGAAGAGGTCAAACAGCTTCTATTTGTTACTACGGCGCATCGCCGTAGTAACAAATATCGAAGCTGTTTGATTATTCGTATTTCTTGCTTCTTAGGTTTTTTTTACCAATTGACGTTTAGTTATTATTTCTTTCACATTTAAGTGTTTCGAATAACTTCTATTCGAAACACTTAAATGTGAAAGAAAACCCCCTGCCTATAAAGTTCTTCCCAGTTAGAAAGAGATGAATTTAGCTAATTGGCTTGTATTGATCATTTTGTTAAATTTTAGAAGCATCGATTTTAAGCTGGAGAGTCGTATCCATCATGGATACAGCAATCATCGGCTTTTTCCATTTGGGATTTGCTGATCTATTTGAGCCAGAAAATGTATTTAAGAGCTCCAGCTACTAAGAGGTTCTGCTGCTATCTTACGAAAGATAATTAAAGACTACTTATACTTAAAAGTAGCTGCCTAAAACGTTGGCACTAATTTATTTCGTAATCAGGGATTGCATCTGTTCTACCTAACTTATTATTTGTAAATAGATATGTTTATTTATAGCATGTTATTATATTCAATTGTTTTCTAGTATAAGTAAATGATGTGATCATAAACAAAACATGTCTTTACACCACTACACACAATACCATATCAAAAGCTTGTTTAAAACCATCGAAAATAAACGTAATAATGTTTAGAAACTGAAGTTGTAGGTAAATCTTGATGGATAATGAGCATGTCATCGCTGTGATAATATTTTTATCATCATCATAACAGCCCATTAATGTCCCATTCAGGGACGGGCGTCCTTCCATGACGGAGGGATACTTGGCCTACTAATACCACGCTGGCCAGACGGATTGGTATGGGGTTTAATTTGAAGTTTTCCTTCTTTTTATTTCGTAAAGATAATATTCACGGATAGTCCCTTAGTCGCTTTTTTCGACACCCATGGGACGAGATGGGGTGGTGACATATTGTATTTTACTCCGTCACCACACGGAGAAATATTTTTATACTGTTGCTTTTGAACTGTGTGCTGAACTGTGGCTATTTTGTTACACGATAAACTGCCGGGTTTGCTAACTTAATATTGGATGTTTTTCTGTTAGTTTTCTTTAAGTAAAATACCGATCTTATTGTTAGGTTTTAATCATTATGTATCATCTCACTGGTTAACATATCTCAATGCATTTTATGTGACTAAGACACGGGTTACAGCTAGTACGTTAATAAACGTTACCATTACTTTGTTAAGAGACAACTTCTTATGCTGACAAACAGTACGTAATAACTGTACGAAAAACTTACGTGTAACCCTTCAAAAACAATCATTGCCATTCGACTAGGTACCATACGTACCTATTACAAAAGCATATTTTTCCTTGGCGAGTTACTCAGGACGCATAAGTCTCATTTTCCAGCCGGCTATTACACTGAGCTACGCTAATCTACGCTATCCTTTGTGGGTTGGTTAAACGAGTTGTTCCCGACATTCTGGAATAAATGTTATGAGTTGCAAAATATTTCCTGGAACTTTAGTCATGTACTGAATGTTTGTGGAAATTTTTCGAGTACCATTATGTCGACGAGAAGGTTTTTGTTTGCTTATTTCTCTTTATATTTTAGTTTGATATAACTGTACTGTTTTTAAATTTGTTTAGATATAATGTTTTAAACTATGATTGTGCTGCTTTGTCCTGACCAAACTAACACCAGTGCATGTTAGCTGCGAAGCAATAAAATAAAATTGTCGCGGCCATCTCCATTACCTACTGTATCGTACCCTTCCCTTTCTGCTCAACAATTGCTGCTTACAAGATATACTTACAGCAACTCTAAATTAGAAGTCTGTTGACTTTTTGAAAGTGCCAACCATTATAGAAGTATGAGAGTCTCATGGTTTACAAGGATCGGCTTAGAAAAATGTAACTAAAACTGTAAAATGTAATGTGTATAACTAAATGCCTTCTAAGTGATAGTTCGAGATCTATTTGTTCAAAGATAAAGATTTCAATATGACATCTATTCCAGTGATGAAAAATTGAATGGTTGTTTAAAACAATCTATTTAACTTCTACATTATAAACATTGCACCACCTTCACGGTGAATAATGTTAATATATTCTGCCGCCTGGAGAATCGGGTCAAAACGCATTTTACTTCACACGACTAGAAATACTCAGGCCTGTCATTTATTTAATACTGAAATGTTGGTGTTTAGTTTGTGCAATATGCGAGTATGACATTTGTGGATGTATACCCGAAAACGAAATGGCTTTATCAGTTTTGACAAAAAATTCTATCATAATTCAAATTCACTAAGATCGTTATTTAATGTTTATGCGTGAGCTTGACGTCATTGGTTGATCGTAATCACAACTATGCTTAGATTAAAAGTGCAATCTATTTTAAACTTTCACTTCAACGCAATAAATAATAATATCTACTAACACAATACAAATGTCACTATATTAAACTGTAGAGTTTGTATGTGAAAAACCATAAAAAACCATTAAATAATTTAAAACTAAAGTCAACTTGTTACTTGTGACATTACAAGCTTGTCATTTCAGAAAAACTGAAAATGTAGAATTTAAATATTAGATGGTAAGCCACCCAATAGTTGGCACCTTAAGAATGGACTTCGTGTCAGACTAAAATATAAAATATCATAAAATGATAAAATACTTTAATCTTTGCTTATACTTAATCATTATTATGTGATTGAATAGTATTAAATAAATATTATTGGAACTAATGCCATTAAAAGGATTTTGATAAATTTATTGTTGCTATGTTGACACATGAAATAAATAAAATATGATAAAAATTTTAAATAAATAATATTTAAACTTGAATAATCATACTGAACTTGAATAATCTATAGTTTTCTTTCTTTTTACTCACTTTTAACTCTTAAGTGCCAATCATTGTAGGACTTCTAACGATTAGGTGGTTTACCCTAATTTGTTTTATATTATAAAATTACGAAAACTTTAAATTGAAATATGCGCCAATGACGTCATTTAAGAAATGATAGGGATGGACATAGAAGGAAAAAAGAGAGAAATTTATTAGAATAAAACGTTTTACCGAAAATATGCTCTAGTGACAGTCAATAACGTTGACTTTACTATTTGTTTTTATAAATATCTAACGACTATTTGCTAATACAAGAGAACTGATATGTCAAAGTAGCGTCATGATTTAGCTGATGTTTTGTTGTGCGATATTGAACCTAATAGTTTTATGACATGCAACTAACATTAACTCTAGAGGTGATAAAGCCATTTAGTTTTCGACTATACATATTAGTAATATGGATCGGTCATAGGTTACTATCCGTGTGGTGAAGGAGTAAGAATACAAGATGTCACCACCCCATCTCATCCCATGGGTGTCGTAAAAAGCGACTATATTACCTTTACATAGAAAGAAGGAAAACTTGAAATTAAACCTTATACCAATCCGTCTGCCCAGCGTGGTATTAGTAGGCCATGTATCCCTTCGTCACGGGAGGAGGCCCGTCCCTGCAGTGGGACATTAATGGGCTGTTATGAAAGGTTACTATGGTCCGTAGTTTCACCTGCTTGAATAATGAATGAATGGTCATACCATGCTATTGTACTGTTAAAAACTAAACATCACTGTTAGAAATAATCGTTAACCGTGGTTTTAGTCCGTTGCAAGTTATTAGGAGGTATTTTTTTTTTAAAGTAAGGACTAAACCTTTGGCCCACAATAGTTTTATAGGGTCATAACTACTAATGCTTGTTTACTTGACATTCAGCTCATTAATGTCCCACTGCAAGGACGGGCCTCCTCCCATGACGGAGGGATACTTGACCTACTAATACCACGCTGGCCAGACGAATTGGTATAGGGTTTAGTTTTAAGTTTTACTTGACATTGTCATAAAATAAAGCAAATAAATCTATAAAACATGCGGGTTGTAATTCTCATTCACTAGAAATGTTTACGTCACCACCATGACTGTTTCAAGGCCTTATAAAAAGACAAGCCACATCAGTGCGTGAGAAATAGTTCACCTTATTTGGGTCAAGTTGCTGTGAATGAATCGTTGAACTCTTGTATATAAAATACATTTGTAATGTCACACGTGACTATTATGAGTCTGTTCCTTTGTATGTGTAACTGTAGTCATTGATTTTTTAACCGTTTTCCTGGCCCGTGTATCATATGTAATACATTCGCTTATTGCTTTACTGTACGACTCAAAATCAAGATCAGGTTAGCTTGTTCGATCGAGTTATCTTGTCATTTCCAGAATCATGGACAGTCCGAGCAAATAGCGCGGAAAAATATTAGGAATCCAGATATAGTGCTGGAGAAGAAAGCTTGCATATGATGGATCCAGATTAAAATGCGTTATTTTTGTGAATACTCTTTTAACTCCAGTAAATATCGAAATTTTAATGTAAATTATACCGAGAGTTTAGTTGAAATAGCAACAATACAGCTTTTACATCATAGTCAGAATTGCTTCGCGAAGTGGGAAGTAATAATTTAAAGCTATTGCTGATTTCGTAACCGAGCTTTCGTTAAATGTTTTTGAAGGAAACTTGCTTACCGAATCAGTCGTAATGGCATTAGGTGAAACAACTACTGCTGATCTTTCAAATTATTCTTTGCGGTCTTTCCTTAGCCCATTTATAATTCAGCCATGCAAACATAACTGAATTTGGGTTTCAGCGATATTTTAACGTTGGACAATATTTTATGTATAAAATAATTTGACCTATCTTATCGATATTACGCCTACATGTTGACATTTTACTCTTGTCCCGCGGACTGTTGTGTGTTTAATCATATACTGACCAAAGCCGTCGCATTTTGTCATTGATAACTTTAAGGCACTTGTTTTTTTAAATATTCTCTCTTTTTTCTTCTACTCTAATGCCAACTGGCATAAACCATCTTATCTTATTGCTTAAAGAAACATATTCTTTTGATACGCTATTATACTTTAGAAGCAAATATTCTGTTTTACCGTCTTTACCATTAACCCCCGGATTCCGAATGGTTGGTCAAGTTAAAATCAACTAATCAAGTGTCAAAACTATCATTTTCAGGAACTAAAATGACAGTTTTGACACTTGATTAGTTGGTTTTGACTTGATCAGTCATTCAGAAACCGGGGGTAAGAATTCAAATGTTTGTTTAGTAGTAATATGTATCAGATATATTATGTGAGCCAAGCATGGATCCTGTTCTTTAGTTGGCATGGTGCCAGTATCCGTTTACACGAATACTTTGAAATTATGATTGGCGGCTTGCAAAGCGCGTCATTTCCGAATTCATTATATTTCGCAGTTTACGCGTTGCAATGCGTTTGGTGATTAATGTTTATTTCTACAAATAACCTTCTTAACCAAAGCTTATGAATCAAGAGAATATATTATTTTTATTTGTGAGGATTACTTTGTGCATACAAATATAAACTGGGGTGAGTTCTAACTATGGGGTTAGGCAGAGAGTACTCAACGCCATGTACTGGGATTTTCATACATGCCCGTCGGTTCCAATCGTTCCGTCGTTTGCCCTTTCTCAATGATGTCACCGACACTTAACCTAATACATTCGCGCTATAAATTTCTTAAATTAATCTCATATTATCATCATATCACCCAATAGACGTCCACTACTGGACATAGGGCTCCTACAAATCATCATCATCATAACAGCTCATTAATGTCCTAGTGCAGGGGCGGGCCTCCTCCAGTGACGGAGGGATACTTGGCCTACTAATACCACGCTGGCCAAACGGATTGATACAGGGTTTAATTTTCTTCTTTTTATTACGTAAGGATAATATTCAAGAATAGTCCCTTAGTCGTCAACACTACAAATATTGCTATCAAAATTTCATCAAATCTCCTATCATCCATTCTCTCTATGTGTTCAAACCACCTTACGATACTTTTAGGGTTTTTTTATGTAAGGTTATATCAGGTTATTATATTATTCAGATGTAATATTTAGTATCGAAAGGTTTACATCAGATAAACAGTGATCGAGTTCATCTCTACATAGCTACAAGTAATTAATTAGTTTTATAGTTACATGTAGTGTAAATATTAACACAACCTACGAGCTAGTAATAGATATTATAATTATTTTGGATTGAGCACATAATTATGTAGGTGTATGTAATATTATTTGTGTCTAAGTATGTTTTATGCACCTAACTATTGTTATTAATATTATTAACTTTCATAAATTATTTATATTGAGGAATTTAAACGATCCTCAAAATCAGATTTTCCTATCTTTGCAATATTTAGTAATTAACATTGCAAGATTTAATTAACATATAATGTTACTGAAGCCTTTAAAGTTGTACCAAAATAGATTGATTTCGTTAAGGTGATGTCTTCATTCTATTTCAGATGATGCTAAAATGTCCAAACGCATAACTATGTTACCCATTCACAATATCATGTTATTAAAACAAAAACGTTCACATTTACAGATTTGTAAAAGACTTGGAAGATGGCTTCGTGCGTCACCGGCCGACGGCAAGACTCCGTCAGTCAGCGTCAATGACGGCGTCAACGTCTTACAACGAAGTGATACCTCCGCCGCTGCCGCCGCCGCCGGCGACACTGACGCAGGGACGTAGGGTCGACACCTCGCTCAGGCGCTTGGAGAGGGCACATGATGATCTCTTCCAGTTGTAGCGGCCGAGACAGCGCAGGTATAGTACTAAATCCTTATAAAGTTTCAGTGTAGGGATCATTGAGATAATATGTACTACGTACTAGAGATGACATCCCGAACAAAATTTTTGCTCCATCAACTGAGGTGCATGCACCTCAGTTGTCTCAGTCGACATTTGAACCTTGTAGCGAGAAGACATATTTACCATAGATCAACAAAATAAACATCCACAGACAGATCTTTTACTATTGTACCTAATCTGTATTGTACTTTGAGTATATTAAAAATATTTATAATAACTCATTATGGTATTATATTGTCAGAATACATTTTTCGTTCATCTTGAAAGTTAGTCAATATAATATAATAGAACTATATAAGTTCCATAAGAAGTATTATTATTGTATTATAATACATATGGAATAATTTAAAGAAATTGAACAAAATTCACATTTAATTTACTTGAAACTATTAATTTATACGTATTGAATTAGGCACAAATCTATATGTGTCCGTTCTGTTAACAGCTATTTAGTTAGTCTATATTGTGCAAAATGATGTGAAATTAATGCAAGACGTTTAACCCTTAACTGGTATCGTTAAAAAATGCAACGTAAGTGGTATCGGGTCAAAAGTGACCCCGATGAGGTGAGTGACATAATATTATGTGTATATAAATATTAAAAAACATTTATATAGCTTAAACTTTACCTTTATTTAGGAAAATAGCACTTATATTATAAACATAAGATAAATTTTTAACTAATTTTAACAAGAAATCACGTTTTTATTTATAAAATTGCTATCATCTATTTTTTTTCTTTGACTCTACTTTAGGTAAGTATGGATATTAATATAAAAACTAAAAATAACTCTCTGTTCTATATTAAAATCGTTTTCTTTAAATAATAAAATCATATAAAATAAAAATAAGAAACTTCTTCTGAGATTACATGTAAGTAAATAAAAATTTGACAACTTAAAACATACTATGAATAAAAATTTAAAAATTTCATATAATCCTACATTTGACCAACTTTGCAGTATGATTGAATATAATAATATGTAATTCATACACTTTCTACATTTTTTATAGCATTCTAACATCTTTTTTCCCTTCACTGATTGTACTCGAAGAATTAGCTTCCTCGGCTATAACAGAACAGCTAAGTACTTCAGCTTCTTAACAATCACTGATAATTTCTTAGTCACACGCAGCTGTTGTGGCATCATTTACAATTTCGGAGTCCCATTCATTGTCTTCATCAGCTAGAAGGGGAGAGTTTTAATCATCACTTAAATAATCCGCCATTGCGATGATTGTGTCCTGTAAATATAATAAAATATACCAAGACAACTCATAAAATAAAATACACTTTTGGTATCGGGGTCAATTTTGACTCCAACATGATACGTACCTAGTAGGAAGTGCCCGCGACCACATGGGATTACCTTGCTTGATGCGCGAGAGTGTAGGTACTTAAACTGCATAGTTATGAAAAGCTCTTGGGGTCAATTTAGACCCCAATACCAGTTAAGGGTTAAAACGTCGTGCAAACTGTATTGTGCAATGTAGCTTGAAAATTAGAGCACACATTTTCTTCGGGGTGTCTTCTCTAGTACGTAGTACATATTACCTCAATGGTAGGGATTAATGTTTTCCAGTGACGAAGTGTAACTAGAGTCTTCTCTCGAACCTTTAAATATGTTGGCATTGGTTTAGAATTAGTTTTATAACTACAAAAATAAAAGAAGGTCGTCTCGCCAGCATTCTTCTGTACTAGTAGGCCAAGTTTCAGTCACTGGAGGATGATAGTTCTATAGTATATAGATAGGTCCATAGTGCATTGGAAGAGTTTTTCAGACTTTCTTTCTCTTGCAATGGACCTTCTTGATAATCAAAAGTAGGTATCAAAATATTAGGCTTAAAATTTTGCAATGAATCGAAATTTGAGCTGTACAGTCACGAGCAATAATATGTACACATTTTCATATTTTGTAAAACAGATATCTGAAGTTCTGCCAATCCAAAATTGAATATTCAAAGATTATAGTTATTATCAGACAGGAACGGTACGGTGACATTTCATCTTTTCCGTGTTACTTAGTTTACTTTTGTAGAAATTCAAAATAAAAGCTATCAACTTATGAACCCGAACTGATAGAAAAATAAAAATATTATTTAGACGTGATTATTTAATAAAATTATATGAAATATTTGGTTTATATCCCATCTTCAACCTTATTATGTAAAATATAAACATATAAATTTTAAAATCGTATGCGCGACTCGGAACGAATCTCAATAGAGATTGACACAATAAAATTGTTAAAATCGGTTTTTTTTTTATTAAATTGATTAATCGATTAATTTTTTTTTAAATATTCTTTAATTACATTTCAAAATTCTTATAAATATAAGTTTTTGTGAAATTATATGGAATGGTATCTTGGTTTGGTACCGTGTTGGTGGATAAGACACATTGGTGTATTGGATTTGTAGCGAAAGTATTTTGTTCGTCTTTTTAGACGGCTGAAACATAAAGGTTTTCCGAATTATACCTTGCATGTTTGGAGGCTGTACAGGTGGAGGAGACTGGAATCCTTTCATTATTAATATTAATTCAGACGATTTTAAGTTAATTATTCATGTCAGTGACGAATCAAGTAATTCATCAGATGAATCACTTGATTCGTCATAATTAATTTATTTTTGAAAAAATAAAGTTTTTTTATTTTGTACCCATAATCGATTTATTCTTGTTTGTAAATTATATCGGTTAGATATATAATCGGTATTTTTAAAAACGATTTTAGTGTTACTACATCTCTAGTAATGACAAATACTAAACGTCACCGTACCCATAAGATCTGAAAAATGGTATAGTTCAAAACTGTACGTAACCTCTTCTAAATTACGAAATAATTTTGGTATTCTAATGTCTAGATTAACGTGCAGATAATTTAGAAAATTTTACAATGTGTACATATTTTTGCTCGTGACTGTACTAGTAAGCCGGTTTTGTATAAAAATATAATAAATAGAGGTATAATGCTTAGTTTTAATTTATGAAAACTGTTTATGACCCGCTAAAGTATAATGTTTGATAAGTAATTAACTACCATAATCTATCTAATGGCAAGCGAATGAAATTTTTATAATTCTATTCACGTACTAAAGTTATTATTCGGTGCACGTACTAGAATTATTATCATTATTGTTATCCAAGATAATATCAATAATCGATTTTAGACAGTCGATTTGTCTAGTCGATTACATTTGCTGATAAGATAAAATTTACTTTAGATTAAATCGGTTTTCTCACGTGTATTAAAGTGAACAGGGGGCATCAAAGGTTCAATTATCCCTGTCCCGTGAATCATATATGAAACATTCACATTGTTTTAATTTTGTGTCTACTAGCCGAACAGGCAACCTGTTAAAGTTAGCAGATGTCTTGCTTACTATGTTTTAACAGAAGCGTACGGGCGAAATCACTGATGTCTAGAGAACGTTTTTGAAAGTAGGTAGGCCGCCGAGACCTATTCCCTGTCGTGTCTAAAGCCCGATTTACACATCGACAAGTACAGTTACAGTAGCGAGTCAAGTAGTAAGTTGTTGATTGAGTTGATTTAAATAGATCTCCATCCTATTTTTTGGCGGGTTAAGTTGGCGAGACGCAAGAGAGGGGGCTACTTCGTACTTAAATCGCCAAAAAATAGGATGGAGATCTATTTAAATCAGCTTAATCAACAACTTACTACTTAACTCGCTACTGTACTTGTCGATGTGTAAATCGGGCTTAATCGATTTCAGGCGCCGAACTTTATAATTATTTCATAATTGTAATTACAAAGTATTCGTTTGCCAAATAACCTTAACTCCATAAACTAATTTTTGTTCCAAAAGTTTCTATGTATAAATTTATTTTTATCCGTCCTGACATTTACCAACAATTTGTGCTGCTGTATGAAAAAGTACTTATATTTAAACTTACCCCCTTACTCATAAACGCCTCTTAAATTTTAGTCAATTGATTAATTAGCTTAAACTCTTACGTTGTTTGGTATAAGGTTGGTTTTCGTAATAAAAATTTCGCTAAACAGTGATTCAATTTAAGAGCCGTTTATGAGTAAGGGGGTTAATGTCTTACGTACATTTTGTTAATTTATGAATAACCCCCTGTGCGACGACTGATTCACAAATCTGTTGTTGGTTTGGTATTTTAGAAGCCTTGACGTCACTTTGTGTTATGTAATGTAGTTTATACTAAATGTTGGATATCCTACTACTTGGCTATTGAATATCCTTAATAATGTAGTGCACATTACCAATTATTCTAGATTGCCTGAGAAGTTGTTAACTAGTGGTTCATTAAAAAACTTTTGTGATACTGTTAAAATATATAAATAAGGGGGTAAGACCGAAACAATTCTATAATAAAGCAAGAGCCTCCGCGAGGTTCGAAGTTCAAGTGTTGCAGTTTCTGCATCAGAAATGGAATACAATTACATTATAATCTTAACATCGAGCGGACGAGGTGTTCCTTTCCTCACCACGAATTTAAAAGTGTTATTAACCTTTTCACAGTGCCTCCAGCAGACACAATAGTAAAACAATGCAGGTGTACCATATATGGTACTCTGCACTGGGAACGTGTTAAAATATTATTATTTCCTTGATTTTAATCAATTATTTTGCTATATTTCCAGGTATGCAAGGTTACAATGAAACCTACATAATCCTGCGCTAATCTGACGTGACAACGACCAAGCTCGTTCGTGATGCCCGAACATCAAAGTACATTGGGTGAGTTCGAGAGGCAAAACACGTGTGATATTCTTTACTATAATGTATAGACACTTTATATTATATACTATCTGCATGATCTAAGTTATGTCTATTATATAGTTATGTGTAAGGAAAAGACTTGTTGAAATGGGGCCTTGATAATGTCAATACTAATTTCTGTATTGTATCCATCGTTGATTTGAATGTAGTTGCAGTTCTAACTATTTTTTACCGCTCGTCATCTTGTCTATGTTATAATTAATCAGCTTAATTTAATATTTATTACAAGAGACCTTACCACCTTTGAATGTATGAAAAATGGCTAAGAGGATGATTCTTTCCAGCTGATTATACCTATTGTAAACACAAGAAATGTTATACTTGTAATCTGCAGGCATACATGCCTAAAGAACTTCATACATGAATGATGATTATGTATGACGAAGCCATAAAGATTTTGTATGGATTATAAAGCATGGCTTTAAAAGTAATTTCCACCAGCTCAGGCAAAATGTCGGTATTTGATTTTTGTTTTGGAATTTGGAATTAATATTAGTTTATCAAGGCCCTAACTTTATTCTACTATTAATAAAGAACAAAATAATTTTTTAATGTTTTGTTAAGCGAATTTATTTTTTATAAACTCCAGCACGATGACTACATCTACAAAATATTAACCTGTATAATCTTTTTTGTAAGGAGAGAAGGTATAATAAGAATGAGCAGAATTATTCATCTTTTAGACTTCTTTTTCTTACCACATTTACAGTTAAAAGGCCTTATTATTAGCAGACACAATAGTAAATCTAATGTAAAGTAAGGCACTTAATGTGTTAAAGACTTTATGGGCCATACCAAACCACATAAATACACTAAAATAGTGGAATACTAAGGCTATATCTCTGGACTCTTAATGCTGTTGAAGCTGTTAACAACTGCAGCAACAAAGCACTGGAAAAATACGCATAAAAATTTAATCTACATAACGTTGCACCCAGGAGATTCGGTTTTAGTCTTCAATTATTTAATTGTATTTAAGTATACATGTTACAGCCAAAGTAATAAATATGAATATTGTACATAATAACTAGCCATTATGTATAAGGGCTACTCAATTTAGATAAAGTGATAAATGTCGCAGAATTAATCACATTAACTAGCTGTTATAAATGCGAAAATACAATATTAAGGTAAAAGTCAGTTATATAGTCAGCTATATTCTAGTTTTACAAAAAAAAAATGTTTCTTGCGTCCTTTGGTCACTGTACTAATCTAACCTAACCAACTGTTTCTGACTTTTGCCTTAATATTGTATTTTTCATATATAATGGCTACTTAATGTGATTAATTCTGCGACATTTATCACTTTATATAGATTGAGTAGACCTTATACATAATGGCTAGTTATTATGTACAATATTCATATTTATTACTTTGGCTGTAACATACATACAACTTAAAAGTTTTATAAGCCAAAAGAGCGTAATTAGTAAAATGCAGTAGAATTTCTGGGACTCACGACTCAAATTGTTGTGGCTCGTTTCGCGTCACCCTAAAGAAGAAAGACACTTTTCTTCATGGCTTGTGGTCATTGGAGTTCCTTTATTCGTCATTACTACTTACTTATAAGTTTAATATACTAAGATTTATACCCAAATTATGTCATAAATAACATATATGTATCGTGCAATTTTTAATTTATATACCTAAAAGGAAATTTAGTTTTTGGGATAAATAATACATTGGGTCAAGTTATAATTATTACAGAAAATAGGGATGTTTTCTAACCTATATATCGGTCACAATTATGCCTTTTTAAATCAAACTTTAAATATGGTATAAATAAAATACCACAATGAGATTCAAGTTTTAAATTGGTTTACTAACCGGAAATTTTAATTCGAGTTTTCATAATTAAACTTTATAGTTTATTCTGTCTGTAGTTCGAGGCCTGAGCCTATTGATTTTGCCGAAGTTAAATATAAAATTGAGAACTAAGTTGTGCTTTGAGCATTTTGTTTCTTAAAAACATTGAACTCGGACAAAAGGCTACTAAATGTAATTCGATAAAGGATGTAGTTTTTAATTATGTAGACTCGACTAGAACGGCCTGTTACAGTGAAAGTGTAAAAATATAATAATATTATATAATAGTCAAATATTTATGAGTGTCCAATGATGAAAGAATTTTTATGCTTCTTTGTGAATAATTTAAGTCAAAATAACAGCATAACATAAATATCTAAAAAAATATTGATGTTGTAAGCACATATTTGGTGGTTAAACTAAAATTTTATTACTATTATAATCAAAAAATAAGTGTAATGTACCTTTTTGATTAGGTATGTCGAAAAAATACTATCTGCAATGTTAAATAAATTTGAAATAAGTAATTTACTATCTAAGTAATCTCAGTCTTACACGACTTATAGTATAAAAGTGATAAAATTATAATAATATTCAACTACTATGTATAAAGTACAGTTGCTAAATTAGATTGAAGTGAAACTTACTGGTCTTCTTAATTTGGTCGTGTATACGGTACAGTCAAAAAAGTTTTACTGTATTTTTTATTTCGTTTGTTTTGTGCGCATCTCTCTTCTTCTGTTTTTATTCCATACGATGGAATTGTTAAAAATAAGTTTAAAATTCATTTAATATCTGTATATCCATTTATCCATTATATTTATCCATTCAAGTTATTTTAAGGAGACCGGTAAGTGAACTATTAATATGATTCCGACTGTACACTAGTATAAATTAAGCAAGGACTGGTTTTGATGACATGTGACAGATTTCTGGAATATAAAGACCGGGCATAGAGTTTGAATCAACCTTTACCAAGTTGCATCACATTTATTTGATCCATACAGGCTATTTAGAATCGGGAATTTGGAGACACATCTGCAAATGCCTATGCACGAAACATCCTTGCAATTAAGCAACGATTAAACAACATAATTTGATTAAACATGATTTTATCATTACATTATACAGTGCCGACAATAATACAATATAAATAGAATACACTAGAAACTTATTACTGTATTAAGACTATTGTTTGCTTCATGTTAGGACGGATGAATTTGTTTCTTTTAATTTCATCCATCAAAAATAAGTAAAATTAATGTCATTAAGTATTTATTATTTCTCAGCAGTTTTAATAACGAATATCATCGAGAAAATTCAATGTAGTGTATGTAGAAAATACATTGCCTGTCCCGCTAGTAGAAACAATATTAAAGCAATATTAATGTATCACACGGGACAGAGTTAAGGTGTATATTAACATTTGTCACATTTTAACAATTCCGCTCCAATTAACGTCCCTGTAACCGTATCTATTATCTTATAAATTAATATCGAGGCACTAAATAGTTGTTGTTGAGCTTAAATGTTTTAATATTTAATAATTACTTATTATATAAAAATAATTTAGTAATTATAATATTGTAAGTTATAATTTTTATATTTGTAAAATAATTGTAAATGAAAAAATGTGTATAAAATCATTTTATTATGTTTAAAGTTGTTGAGGACGTAATAATAATATAAGATTATACATTATTTATACGTTTTTGCGTATAATCGATCTGCTTGTTAGCCATATTTGTACTGTGTTACTTTGTCCAACAAAGTTTTTGGTGTTTCTAAGCTGTACAGCTTGATGTGTGGCTATAGCTACTGCAGTGCCGTTAATATGTTTTTATATTATTATATTATATTGTTAAGCTGTGTGCATACCGTTCGTGTCGCCAATCATGGGGCCCTTTATAATACCAGCGCTATGGGCAACCATAGCACAGTGCTGAGAATGGTGCCCTTTTTGGTCTCACACAGTAGGTACCTATTTTAGTTTAAAATTATAATGTATCTATACCATACTCATTCTTACCTGATTTATTTAGTAAACAAACACCACATATTGCAAATTCACTAGTTTTTACATATCAATCACACACTTTGATATGGATGAAAATTTCTGGAAAGTAGCATTAAACGTTTATGCAATAGAATACACGTAAATCACTTTGATTTATGCACTATCTTTCTTAAATTTTAAATAAATATATTTTTTTCCAACGGAAAATTTCACAGATAAAATTAATTTTACCATTTGACATTTGTAGATTCTAGAATTTTTTCCTTGATTCCTATACATTTCTCAAAGATCAAAGACTAAAGTGTTTAGTCTGTGGTTGACACGACGCCATATATGTTTACGTTTAAAGCAAGTCCGTTTAAATAGACTATACATACGCTGTGTGAGAACTGAATTAAATATATTTTCTTTCTTTCTTTCTTTATGTACTTTTGTAGAGAAACACCAAAAACTCTCACTCAAAATTCACGCGGTAGGCTTCATTGGTGGTCCCAAGCTGTCAAATGTATGTCAACAATTGACAGCTTTTTTATTCCAGTGTAAAATCAATTTGGTTCATGATCTAAGTTAACAAAACTTTTGTGTTTATTTATATCACTCGATCGCAATAGATTGTCTATTATTTTGTGAAATATGGCGAACATGCAGATCATTATGGGGTTGATATATTATGTAAAATGAAACCTCTTGTATATTCACTACTTACTATGTAAATTGTTATAACTTATTCAGAATCTTATACAGCAGTAGCATACTTGTGCCCTTACTCCAAGTTAGTCAATACAAAATATTTAACACGACTTTAATTAAGTTCACTATGAGTTCAAATAAATAAAAAAAAACATACGATTTTTTTTTCATAATTGACTAACTCGAATGTAAAAGTGCAGTGTAACTCAAAATAATTTAATTAAGTAGTATATTTCATGGCTTTTTATCACAAACATCTTCCATCATCATAACAACCCATTAATGTCCCACTGCAGGGACTCCTTCCCTACTAAACAATTATTCGTAAAGAGTGACAATGGATATGTTTAGAAAGGCTACGTTAATTGTACTATATCAGTTTAAGTTAGTTCCAAAATCTGTACTAAATTGAGATATGATTAATTTTCTTTGTGACAACTGTTTGTACTAAGAAGCCTTGCAATTTTCTATATTTATAAAGTCCTGAACCTTTTAATATATACGTATAATATGTGTGAGCGATGTATGTATTTGATTGGCTACACAGTAATAACATAAACGTTTGACTACTTAAGAGTTACTTAGATTGAAATTAGTTTGATCAATAGCCGGATCTACACCAAACGATCCACTTTGGATCAGCGATCCCGCGATCCGCGATCCATCGACGACGGATCGCTCGCGGCAAAGAGCGAGCGATCCTGCCGCGCAATTTGGATCGCGCGAGGCAAGTCCACTTCAAACGCTCTTGTGGAGCGCGCTCCTGCCGAGCGCGATCGGATCGTGCTGTATCGTTTGGTGTGGATCCGGCTATTTACATCTTATCTTCCGCTGGTCATTTCTTCAGGAGTATTTCGACCCTTGTTAATTTTTTTTTCTATCCCATACTTTCTGCCGCGATCATGGTCTCTTTCTTACACCTCACCCTACTGATACCAATGACATTTTCTCGAGGTCCCCGTCGATTTTCTATGGCGGTGTTTACATTCATAGATAATGTAAAGTACATTATCTTCAGAATCAGAATCAGAAATAATTTATTTGTTAATTCTTCTTCGGCCGTAAAGCAGTCAATAAATATATTTCATATATTTTACAGGCTTAATTATTCCAATTGAATATCAGTCGTGTTCGATAGAGGTAGGAATTATACTCAAACATACGTAATATTGTATACATTACATAATATCTTTTCTATGAGCCAGAGTTTCCGTTGCAGGAGCATTAACACCATTTAAGATTTCCTTTTTCTGCTGTCTGACAAGATAAGACGGTAAAGATGATATCAATAGTTGATCCCTAAGTGTTGGTTGGCTTTTTGTGTCGGTCTTCGTTAAAGGGGGATTTACACGGGTCGATTTTGGCCGTGCGGCTAGTCGCTTGACTAATTGGCTCACCAAACCGCAAATTCTGCAAATCGAAAATTGCAAATTCTCCCTTGCGGCCTAGGCGAATTGCCATTTAGATGGTCGATTCACGCCGCGCTCCAAAAATCATGCGGCTTTGCTTTAGTCACCCGTGTAAATCCCCCTTTAGGTAGGCGTTCTTGGCTCTTTACGACACAATCACAAACTTTACTGACATATAATTTAACACTAAACAAAGGTCCCTGTAAACACTAAAACTTTATCTACAGTAACGCGAGTATTACGATAGCCGTGCCTTCTGAATTTTAAAGTAATATTACTTCCACTAGACGACTAGCTGTAATAATAAAATTATTATGTGTATTTAAAATGTATGGTTGACTTTTTGCTGGAAATGCTGCTTTGTTCGATACATGGTTTTATACTGTAGAATATTCAGGTATTTGCGAATTAACTTTACGGGAATATTTATTCTCTAATTTTACTATCGGCAGAAGCAAAAACTCTGGATTTATATGCAGCATGTCAATTCTCGTACCTTAAAATCGTTACAAAATCGGTTAACTAGTAACTAGTTGTCAAATTATCTAATCTATTGTGTACCAATTTGACAACTTATGTTAACCTAACCGAATTTTTAACGATTTTAAGATACGAGAATTGACGTGAAGATTGCAGACATAATATGTGCACATATAAAGAATCTGCGCTAAGACAACAATCAATTCTAACTAAGGATTCAAATAACAAATCCTCTTTTACCTACAACGTACTTGGCTTCCGTCGTCTACAGACAACTTGGTTCTTAATACACAGTCAACCGTTGCCTTCTTCCTATCTCTCCCACAGTATAATATTATTTATTACAATTTAAGTAAGTACGGTCAAATATTTTATAATATTATGTATAATTTTCGTGATTAATGTAAATGCATAATTTTGTCTAACCTTAATAACGGCCTTATAGTTCATCAAATCTAAGAGGTACCTACCGTTTGACGTTACATATTTATTTAGTAAAAAATCGGATATTATAGTAATCGATCTCTTAAAGTTCGGATTAGTAGTCGATTTCTTTATCCCAACCCTATTATTCAATTTGTCAGAACTGTCAAACGGTACCTCTTAGATTTGATGAACTGTAATTGTCTTTTTAAATTAAATTCGGAATTGTCCTACGTACTACATAATACCAAAAAACGTATAAATAAAATTTATTTAAAGTTGACCATTATATTTAACTCTCTAGTCCAGTTCTCTGTTTGGATATGTTGGGAAGGGCAGAAAATTTTGTCAATGTTATCTATAAAATAAAATTTAATAAACTAAAATATTTGTATGTGTTCTTTGTATGTGTATTGTATGTACTATTAATAAAAATGTACATTTATGTATAATATTGTTAGATAGTGTGTCAAAAATGTATAATAGTGTATATTGTTACGATTATATTATAGTTTGCTGGTTAGAATATTGCTTTGATTTTTTTTATCAATTTCTCTTATTTATTTATGCTAGTTGAGCTTTAATAAATCATATTTTATTACTCGTTTAATTGTTGTTTTTATTAAACCTATGATAGTTATTCCAAACTGTGCTTGGTCAATAATGTAAATAAAGGTAATAATGAAGTTGAAGTCCGTTTATCTTCAACTCTAAATTTTTTTACTAACGGCAAGGCAGAATTTAAAGGGAGAGACACTGGGAGAAGGGTAATGGGTCGGAAGTTATCTATTATACCCTTTCCACTATATTTAACGACATTTGACAGATTGACGTTAGTAACGTTCAGCAGTATCTCGAATGTAATGCCATTCGATTGTAAGCGATTTCGCGATTTTACAAATTACTTTATTTTACACATTTGGATCCTTACATCAACTTACATTATCATTTTAATAGTGTTTCTTTCTTCTATATTCAGAGAATTAGCTTAAAATAATAAAATTATAGTTAGCTTAGGTATTATTTAAATTACATAATTTATCGTGACACCTTCGCGGGTTATAGCTAATCTAAAATATCATATTACATTTTATAAACGTATTATGAAGAGTTCAGGTTTATTCATAGCATTTATTTCTACCGATTATTGTAATTTTTTTCATAATGGTGGTAATCGTTATGAGTGTCCATCACTAAGTAACCATGGTAACTGAAAAAAACATGGGTACGTCCATGAAATACAATATAATTTGTTCGAAAAATAAGCGGAAGTATTACGAAACTTCATGGACGTGAATTGTCAAAAAGCTAAACTTACGCTGGAAGGGGTATACAAGTGTATCCCCACGGTAAAGCACTGAGAATAAAACTAGTGTAATGCTGGGGTAAAACTAAATCGTCATAGATTCCGCAACTAATTTAAACAGGAAAAAAACGCGGTTGGAGAAACTTTCTCCGTGCAATGCGTAAGACTTGAATACAAATATACTGCACAGATAGCTGAAAAGCTACGCTTAAATTTAGCACAGAGCTGTATAAAGTAATTTAAATAATAACGTTGTTTTTTTAAACCTATACTATCGCATCCAGCCGTAGTTGCATTGTATTTTAATTTTACAACAAAATAAACAAAAATGTTATCGTTAATTTTACTTTACAAGATAAGGTAAAAAAAAACTATTATGTAAGTAAAAAAACAACTACTATTCAAAGTAAAGGTCCAATTTTGGTTATTGCAACACAACGAACGACAATCAATTTAAAAGGACAAAACCTTTTCTGAAGAATACCCATTTTAAGAAGTAACGAGCTAAAGTTTCTTCGTACAAAATATCGAGAACAATTGCGTCTTGGACCGTACTAAATCTTTACGAAATAACACTGCGCTTAAGAATACTGGCAACCAACCATTTGCTGAATGATATTCACAAGTGAAATATTGACTTTAGCACGATTAAAGCTAGAAAAGGAAGACTCTAAACACAATAATGTTCAGTACCCGAACGTAAATATTGCACATCGACTTTGGTAAAAAGACAATCGGCCAATTTCGGATTCGTAGAGCATCATCTCTTTCGCAAACAGTCTGGTATCTATTAGCAACTGTTAAGGATACGCATTCCACAGACACGAACTTGCTAGTGGGCGGAGCCTAAAAGATTGCTGTCGAAAACGTGCACGCTAAAATTGCCCAAAAAACCTTTGGGGAAAGGGTATTACGAATAATATTAACATATTAAATATATTTATTATTAAAAAGTGATAATAAATGATTATCAAATGAAGGAGCAATTAACTTCCTCCGTTTGTATGGAGTTGCGACTGGCATGCGTACCCTTAAATAAATTATGATTCGATAGGGTGCGACAGAGATGACGCTCTACGAAGCCGATATTGACCGATTGTCTCTTTCCACAGGTCGATGTGCAATATTTACGGCCGGGTACTGTAGATCGGCTCTTGTACAGTATCGGCTGGCTCATGTCGTGTATGCCAACTTCCTTTTTCAACGTCTTCATTTATAGAACAACACCTTTCAAAGGCCATAAACTGATAATAATACCTACACTGATGTCCACAATTACTTTTTAAAAGAAAAACTTCCTTTTACAAACACCAATTTAACAAACAGAAAAAACACCCAGATTCAGGATATAAATTTATGGATTACATAGATTGCCCTACGCGTCGAACGCGCGACCTTGAGCACGACAGCCGCTTCCACGACAGTCGCACCACCTAAGCAGCTAAAAATGATCATGACAACACCGCGTCATTTTATTAAGACCAACATTGTATCAGTAATGGCCAGCACGGTACGGCATGGCAAAGGATTTTAATACTAATTAAGTTATTTTGAATCTTATTTCATTGAGTTTAGAATTTATGTTACATTATTTTAGTACCACGATGCCGCGGAGTGCCTCAGGATGTCGCGACGTGCCTCAGGATGCTGCGAGACGCCGCAGCATACCGCGGCATGACGAGGTTCACTTTTTCCTTCTACAGGATGCCTCGGCGCGCCATTGCTTCCCGCGAGACTTATGGGTCACTTGAGGGTCGAGGAATTATGATTGTTACCTAGTTGAAATAAGATTGCAACTTGTGCAGCATTTCAGTAGGGCGTAGTACGGTCGGTGCGCGGGGATAAGAGAGGGAGAAACACGAATACGCGCGGAACAAAACCGATGGATGCCAGAGTGGCTTGGCGCTCAGCAAGATGCCACGGAATGCCGCGGTATGCCTCAGCACTCCGCGGGATGCCGCAGCACGCTGCGGGATACTACTGCGCGACCTCCTGTACCATGCCGTCACTGGGCGCCGGCCCTAAATACCCATTTATGCATGACTTTTTTTGTTACAAAATAACCTAGTTTCTCAAAATATAGGTATATATTTTACAAAGTCAGTTTTCGACGGCTATATCAGAAAGTAAGCAATAAATTTTGTAATATCAGCCTGTATAAAATACCCCGGAGAATACTATGTTATGAGGAAACATTTTTGTATCACGATTCCCATTTTTTGTTACTGTCGTGTATCATGTAGGTATCAACATCTCCGTAGCAGAAATTGGCTTTTTATTTTACGGAAAGCAAATCATTAGGTACTTACATACTTTCGCATTTAAAATCATCTGTAAATTATTTAAAATTCTATTTATTATATGTACCTAATAATTATTTCTTTACAAAGGTATAATGTTTGTCATTGCAAAATGTTTAGATTATATATTTAAGTAATATATAGTCCCCATCTCATCCCATGTGTGTCGTAAAAACCGACTAAGGGACTATCCATGAATATTACCTTTACGAAATAAAAAGAAGGAAACTTGAAATAAAACCCCTATACCAATCCGTCTGGCGCGTGGTATTAGTAGGCCAAGCATCCCTCCGTGACGGGAGGTGGCCCGTCCCTGCATTGGGACATTAATGGGCTGTTATGATAATGATGACATTTTAGTAAGTAGGTACACCATCAGAAATGCCTAAGCTTGGAATAAAACGATGATGACGAACAATGGAACGAAATGATATCCTGATACCCATCTTTGAAAAAATAAAGACTACTACATATTCTATTCCGTAAATAAGAAAGAACATCTACATAAACTTAAGTGATAGTAAATAGATGTCATACATTTGACTAATGAATTACTTGCCGTAAACAGGAAAAAATACGAGTTCCGTATAATTTTGCAGTAAAAAGTAATACCTAATGAGATTTATGCATCTTAAATAAAATCGGACACAATAATTACTTATGTAAATACTCGTATTCACAATATAATGCTTACAAACATTGTCCTAAATCTTTATAAATCCTTTATTTTATTCAAATATTAGATTGATCGTCGTAATAGATTGACGATTTGTGCTCGAATATTTAAGAAATTGATCAATTTACTTCTTTTTCGTTGAAGACGAAGTGAAATTTTAGTTCATATTAAAGCCCTTAGAAAAGGCAGGAGCTGCCAGGCGAACTTACGGTTGTGTATGAAGATGCATATGGAGTGCCTCGATATCCAAAAGAGGTCATACCCAATAGATATAAGAAATTTCTAAAAATTAGGACAAGATGAAGCAGTATTACATGGATAGTTTTCGATTGTTATAACCTACACGGCACAATGGAACAAAAGCCCAATGACCTTTAAATGACCTAATTTATTAGGCAATATTACGTAATGTGACATGATTAAGCCTGTTCTATTTTAAGTAATTCAAGTATTTCAATAAAGTGAAATTCTTTCGATGGATTTTTTTACGATTGCAAATCCAGAACAGATTTCACGACAACTTTCGCTGTTCTAAGCATATTCTTTTTAAAACTATAAAACGAATAATATTCTCGAAATGAATCAACTAAGTAGAAATCATCTCAGATGGATTTTGGGTTAACATCTAAAAAATCGACCGGAGGGGGAAACCTTTACCTATTCCTTTTGGGATAAGTTAAAAACAAAACTACGATTTGTTAATTCTGCTTAAATGTTTATTTAACTGTTGACAACATGATGAATGTACACTGGAATTATTTTGTCTACGGCAGATTTAGTAGTATCCATTGTTCCAGCCATGTCCGTAGTCTTGTTCCCCAGCACCGTATCCGTTGTAGCCGGCGGAGTTGTGACCTCCCATGTTACTTTGTAACATGTGGCCGATGTCGTGGCCGCTTGACTCGTGACGATGCACCGACTGAAGAAAGAAAAATTACATTAACAATAGGATTAAAGAAAGAAACCAAGCGCCGTGAGTTGATAACTTTACTGGACTACCTACTCCCCTTGTATAACCAGTAAGTATAATTATGGTCCCTCAAAGGCTTTGCAAAAGTTTGAGCATGAACCGGTGTACATTCAGCACATTTATGTGGCCAGACGAGCAAATAGAATACCGTGTGGTGACGGAGTAAGAATACAATGTGTATGTACCACCCTATCTCATCCCATGGGTATCGTAAAAACCAACTAAGAGACTATCCGTGAATATTATCTCTACGAAATAAAAAAGGAGAAAAACTCGAAATACCCATAAACCCTATACCAATCCGTTTGGCCAGCGTGGTATTAGTAGGCCAAGTATCCCTCCGTCACGGGAGGAGGCCTGTCCTTGCAGTGGGAGATTAATGGGCGGTTATGATGAGCGAAGAGGTGGCGATAGACTGAAGCCATTCCATAACTAGCATCCGAAGTCATAATTCTTGAACCATAAAACAACTTTTTATAAGGTTGAATATAGATAGCATCACCGATGTGTATAAAAAATATAAATAAAGATATGTGTTAATTTTTCAACCATGATCAGGGCGATACTTTTTCAAAAAAGAAAAACAAACCTTGTTTTAGGTATGTACTTACTGCATCATAATCGCTCTCGTGATGTCCAATATCATGTCCAGCTTGTAAGATGTTGTGTCCATATCCACCGTTTTGATACCCGTTATGACCACCTCGATATCCTGAGTGGCCATAACCACCGCCAGAGCTGTAGCCGCCACCCATTGGCCCTCGGTAGCCCATACCACCAAAGCCCATGCCGCCGTAGGGCTTGGCATGTACAGCCATTACAATTGCCACGATAAAGATAGCCTGTTGAGAAATGATTCTATTAAATAAATATTATAATGCAATAGGTACAACATTAATGTCTGTTTTAAGAAGAATATACAGGGTGTATATTAAAATGTAACATAAATAACTTTACTATAAGAAAAAAGCGCATCGAAAAATACCCGTCACCCCGTTTCAATTTTAACTTTCTTTTTAACCTCTTTTCCTCATAAAACCTATTGGAATTATTGGAGTTAAAGATTATAAGAATGACGCATATTATTAGTTTACAATATGATTATCCATTACTAAAATAAAGCTAAAAATGTAAAAAAATACCAAAACGAATAAAAAAAGCGAAGTTTACAAAATTTTAATTTTTTTTTCTAAATTTTAAATAATAAATTTACTCACCAAGCAGTTCATCGTTACTCTTGATATTCCACAACTGTTCACAAGTGAATGTCAATTTAAAATTCGTACTAACTTTTATATTAAAAGATCTAATAATTAGATAGTAATTAAATAACGATGTCATTAAGTTTTGTGCAAAGTGATTCCCTAATTATTTGGTAAATCCAAAATTCCTAATAAATGTGATGTCAAATTAGGCGAATCGATTAGTGAAGAAAAAAGAATTGAAGAATTAACCATGACCCCATGGCCCAACTAAGCTGGCACACAAAGACATATTTTGTTTCTCACATAACTTTTAGGTATTGGGACTTCCTCTTAATTGATATGGGAACTTCCTAGTTTTTGCTTCTCATAAAATATTTCATTTACATTTAGTAATTTTAAAACAACCCTAAGAATTAGGTTCGAAAATGTATAAGTAAAAAATATAAATAATTTCAGAATTGAACAAACTCAATTAAAGAATGCCTTGCCGACTGTATCAAAATTGACGGCGACTGTTTTCAACCGACTTCAAAAAAGAGGAGGTTCTCAATTCGGTTGTATTTTTTTTTTTTTTTTTATTTTTTTTTTTTTTTTTTTTTGTGTTTGTTACCTGATTTCTCGAAAACGGCTAGACCGATTTGAAAAATTTTTTTTTTGTTCGATTGAGTCTACTTCCCATTTGGTCCCATTGTCACCAGATCTGGATCTGGATGTCGGGATCCCAGAGAAATCGAGGGCATCTCTTGAAAATTGTAGGGACGCATTATGTAAAATGTTGTCATATACGTGCATCTCTGACGTCACTACCAAATAGTCAAGAGTCAGAACTGGTCTGATGCTGGAGACCACAGAGAGTCGAGGGAACAACTCAACGGCATATAGCAGCTACCTTGTGTTTGGGCTTATTTTAATTGTATTGATGAAAACTTTACGAAACTTGACACAAACATGATCTGATGATGAAGAAGACTGAGGGTCGAGGGAACTCCTCAACGGTATGTAGCAGCTACCTAGTGTTTAGGCTTATTTTAATTGTATTGATGGAAACTTTACACAACTTTACACAAACATGATCTGATGATGAAGACGACTGAGGGTCGAGGAAACTTCTCAACGGTATATAGCAGCTACCTAGTGTTTGGGCTTATTTTATTCGTATTAATGAAAACTTTACACAAACATGATCTTATGATGAAGACGACTGCAGAAATTTATTTAATACGAATCTTAGAAATTGTTATCAGCATGGTTTTTAACCGACTCCTGTTGAAGTCGGTTTTTTAATTAGAAAATTATTCATACAATTAAAATGTTTTACAAGCACTCGTGTAGGCGGATGGGTCTACTATGAAGGCACTGCGTCGCCAGATGCTGCAGAGTTATAAAACCTTAGACGGTTATTATGGAGGTTTTGCCAACACTGCTAAGTAGTGTATTTACCAGTTCATTGCGAAACTCAGAACGGTGGAATTTTCATAGTTTCCCTTGATCTAAATTTTAATAAATTTAAGAATGTAGTCAAACAAAAACTTATCCTAAAGGGATATTATACTATCCTAGACTACACGAATGACTAAGAGGCTTGTAATTAACTGCTCCTGTTCTCAGGCTGTTTTAAATAATGCAAACTTATGCACTTTTTATATTTATGTGTGCTTCTGTATTGTTTTATTTCTAAGTTTTAATTGTATTATTGTATCCTGTCTATCTTTTTTCTTCTGGCTTCCTTGTTCTCATGCTTGTCTTCTATTTTTCTTTTCTTTGACTATAATTTTTAATGACATTGTGTAAATAGTGTATTATCCGTGTCTGGTCATGTAAAAAAATAACCCACCATTATTTTTTTTTACAAAATTTTAAAAGAGTTGCCATGAGTTCCTTTGCCAGTTTTCTTCCCATTGGCTCTACGCATTTGGAAACTGGAATGTATGGATCAAAACAGACAGACAAGTAGATTTGAGTAGGTTTTATTTTTCTTCTCTAATCTACATTGGACAATACAACGCGGTTTTTTTAGTGCTGTGGCGTTTGTCTGTGTCGATCTATAATTTTAACTGTAGCTTCAATTTTTAATAAATTGTAAACGACGATTTCAAACAATTTGTGATAAATTTTATGAAATAAAGCATTTTTAACATTTAAAAAAACATTGAATTTGAATTTGATCTCATACTCCCATGTCAATTTTGTTGGGATTTAACCACTATACTCGTAATATGCGTTCTTGTTTTCGTAACTCAAATTGTATTATCTGTACGTAAAAGGTCAGAGAAGAGATAGCTAGAGATAGATCACTGTGTCACCTAGTTTTAGCGCAACTGTAAGCCTATTTTCATTTAAATTAGTCGATTAACTTTTGTGTCAGATTTCAACTTTGCTTGAAAAACGTAAGAACATGCTGACGTTATTATGCTGTAGTAAAATTAATGTGATATAATGTTAAGGAGGTTTTAGTTATAATGTTGTATAGTATAATGTTATGGGTATCTGGATTTTCTGCGGTGATTTTCCAAAAGAATTTGGCGTTTCTGCCATCGACCTGACTACGACCACTTAAAGTATTAAAAATCTTCGTGGTTCAATGTTATTTAATATAGGTGTAGTCTATTCGGATTCTAGAAGCTCTCACGCTAAGCTTCTAAGTCGCCGCTACTTTTTTCTTAAATTAAATTCGTCTCAGACGTACATTTAGTTTTTTTTCCCGGGTCTTCACCTGAGAGATAGGTACTTTAGGTTTGCGAAATAGCCAACAGAAGGCACCATATTGTGGTAAACTGGATGGGATTAGTCCTATATCAAAATAAAACATAATTCCGAGAGAAGGAATCGTACTGGCTGGGCAGTGTGGCTTATTTACCAAGATTCCTCCTATCACTGGGCCTACAAAGCCAAGAGAAGATGGGCTATTTAAGAGCTGGTATGTACATAGTCCGTGTATTGACGAAGTAAGAATACAATATGTCACCACCCCATCTCATTCCATGGGTGTCGTAGAAGCCGATTAAGGGACTATCCGTGAATATTATCTTTACGAAATAAAAGAAGGAAAACTTGAAATTAAGCCCTATACCTACCTATCTGTATAGCCAGCGTGGTATTAGCAGGTAGGTTACTCATAAAATATTTCATTTACATTGTGTATTGACATTGACATTGTGTAAATAGTGTATTATCCGTGTCTGGTCATGTAAAAAAATAACCCACCATTATTTTTTTTTACAAAATTTTAAAAGAGTTGCCATGTTTCTTTCCGTTCCTTTGCCAGTTTTCTTCCCATTGGCTCTACGCATTTGGAAACTGGAATTTATGGATCAAAACAGACAGACAAGTAGATTTGAGTATTTTTCTCCTCTAATTATTAATAATTTAATTAATTATTAATTTAATCTACATTGGACAATACAACGCGGTTTTTTTAGTGCTGTGGCGTTTGTCTGTGTCGATCTATATTTTTAACTGTAGCTTCAATTTTTAATAAATTGTAAACGACGATTGCAAACAATTTGTGATAAATTTTTTGAAATAAAGCATTTTTAACATTTAAAAAAACATTGAATTTGAATTTGATCTCATACTCCCATGTCAATTTTGTTGGGATTTAACCACTATACTCGTAATATGCGTTCTTGTTTTCGTAACTCAAATTGTATCTGTACATAAAAGGTCAGAGAAGAGATAGTGTAGCAGTATAGGTGAGGTTCTATCTGCTTTTTTTTTTTTTTTTTTTTTTTTTTTTTTTTTTTTTTTTTTTTTTTTTTTTTTTTTTTTTTTTTCCGACTCCGATGATCGGCTTTGTGACATCTGCTATTATGAAACGCCACGTAAAGCTTCTGCGTAGTCCCAAATCTAATGTGAGTGGTAGGTCGCCGTACGTAGAAATAACTGTACCATTGGCAGCGAATAACTCATAGCGAGTTTTGTTGCGTGGCTCCCGCACACAGGACCGAGGGAAGACACACAGGTCTGAACCCGTATCTACCAGATATAGTATCTTCGTCTTGCGGTCCCTGATGAACAGGCGGCTCGTGATGGATAGGCAGTCGTTTACCGCCACTATTGGCTGCCTGGGAAGTTTTCCGCCTTCTGGTAACTACAGGGCTGGGTGCACCTTCTTGCTTGGTCGCCGAACCGGTGGTGGTAGAAGCAGTGGGGATGTTCACGTGGACGAGATCGTGATTGAGAGCGTGAACGGGAACGGTATCTTTGATCCTGTCGTTCGTGTCGATACCGAGGTCGCGAGTAGGATCGCTTGCGTAGTTCCATGCTCATGGTCTCTAGTCGTTCACTCAGTTCTTCTACCTTCCGTGTCAAGGTCTCGATTAAGCTGTCTGCTCCTAGTGAGGTACTGGCTACTTGTTGTGGTAACTGCGCGGTCACCTGCACGGCGGACGGGACGACGTCGTTGACACGGTCAGCTAACTCTGCGAGATCTTCTAAGGTCATCTTAGCTTGTTGTGCTGCGATGCAAGTCTGTAGATGCGTTGGTAACCGACTAGCCCAGATGGTTCTAATAAAGTCGGATGGGACCGTCACGCCTGCTAGAAGTTGCAGGTGCCGAAGAAATTGCGTTGGCTTCCGGTCTCCCATCTCCTCATGCATCAACAACTGCTTAATCTTGCGCTCTTGAGAAGCAGAAAGTCTCCGTATCAGCTCTGCCTTGATGGTCGCGTACTTGTTAGTGGCTGGTGGTGACACAACCAGGTCACGTACTTCGGCTGCATGCTGCGGTTCCAGTTGTGCTAACACGTAGTAGAACTTCGTAGCGTCGGCAGTGATGTTGGATAAGGTGAACTGCCCCTCGAGCTGAGCAAACCATAGTTCAGGGTCATCTGGGTTGAATTTAGGCGTCTTTACACCAACGCGGAAGGATTCTCCCAGTACAACGTTCTCTGATTCTTGAGACTGCATAATTATCGGCTTCGTCGGGGTCACCAGTGTAGCAGTATAGGTGAGGTTCTATCTGCTAGCTTACTCGGGTATCGAACTTAGGACGAGTAGTAAAGTAAACAAGCGATCAGTATAATATGCCATATATTTTAAAATGTACAAAGGTTTTTATAATAAAATCAACAAAAGAAATGGGCGTATACAATATTAATTTAATAAAAATAAATGTTCATTTCGAGAACAATAGGCGCCTGCGCAGGTAGCTAAACGTGGGTGTTCTTGCGGCCTGTTATTGGCGTGCACAGGTGCCGTAGGCGGAGCCTTGTGATTTAATTGGTCAAGGCCTTACACGTGCCGTACTGAAGACAATGAGCATAAGACCCGTTATACAAGGACACTCAGAGTGGCGTGATGTACACCCGCGGTTCTACCGTCATAAGCGGAAGCGGTTGTGGTAGCGGATGTTGTCGCTACAATAGCTAGAGATAGATCACTGTGTCACCTAGTTTTAGCGCAACTGTAAGCCTATTTTCATTTAAATTAGTCGATTAACTTTTGTGTCAGATTTCAACTTTGTTTGAAAAACGTAAGAACATGCTGACGTTATTATGCTGTAGCAAAATGAATGTGATATAGTGTTAAGCAGGTTTTAGTTATAATGTTGTATAGTATAATGGGGATCTGGATCGTCTGCGGTGATTTTCCGAGAGTTTGGCGTTTCTGCCATGGACCTGACCAGGACCACTTAAAGTATAAAAAATCTTCGTGGTTCTATGTTATATCATATAGGTGTAGTCTATTCGTATTCTAAAAGCTCTCACGCTAAGATTCTAAGACTCCTCTATTTTTTCTTTAATTAAATTTGTCTTAGTCGTACATACATTTTAGTTTTTCTCGGGACTTTTACTGAGGGTTAGGTACCTCTGCGAAATGGGTAACGGAAAGCACAATTGTGGCAAGCTGAATGAGAGTAGTCCCATGTACAACATAACTCCGAGAAAAGGAATATAAAACCAGCACAGAACTGGGAATCGATCTGGCTGGCCAAAGTGGCATATTCACCAAGATTCCCCCTATCATTGGGCATACAAAGCCAAGGGAAGATGGGCTATTTAAGAGCTCATATGTACATAATATACTATTTTTATCAAATTTATGAGACGTTCGTCATCGTGTCATAATAGATAGTTAACTAATTACTAACGCTAATTAATAAACGCAATAAGTAAAGTACCAATGCGATTTAAACTAATTTGGGTTTACCAAATGTTGTTTTCTGCGTTACATTAATTAGTATCGATTTAGTATATAAAAATCGACATTATAAGAGAGACATACATTTGTAAGAATCAATAGCAGCAATGAAGTCCTTGGTAAGTAAATAAATGCAATTATAAATAAAATTATTTTAAAATAATTTGATTTTTTATTAAGCTTGACTTAAATAAATATGGAGAAGGAGAAGACAATAACAAAATTTAAACAAAAATGTAAGCTTGTTTAATTTTTTTTTTTGCTTTTTAATATTAGTAATAAAATTCAGAATCCGTTGTGCATTTTGAAGTTACATGACATGGTGTATGGATTTGCTTATTTTTTTTTTTTAATTATTTCATTGATTGTCCACAGGTCGTTGTTTTATTTGCAATTGTAATGACTGTACATGCCAAGCCCTATGGCGGCATGGGCTTTGGTGGTATGGGCTACCGAGGGCCAATGGGTGGCGGCTACAGCTCTGGCGGTGGTTATGGCCACTCAGGATATCGAGGTGGTCGTAACGGCTATCAAGACGGTGGATATGGACACAACATATTACAAGCTGGACACGATATTGGACATCACGAGAGTGATTATGATGCTGTAAGTACAAGACTTTTATAATGCTTTTACAAAACACTTGCCACATGCTCTAAATTTTTTTTTTGTTTTTAAAACAACTCCCGCACTAGGGATCATGCCCTGTGTCGCGGGGACTTTTACAAACATCAATTAACGGACACAAAGAACACCCAGACTCAGGACAATAATTTGTGGATCTCACAAATTATTGTCCTGCGTGGGGATCGAACCCACAAACTCGTGCACGGCAGCCGCTTGCGCTACCGCCGCGCCACAGAGGTCGTCAAATTATTTTTATGTGTTTGAATTTGAATACAAAGCTCGGGCTTTATATTCATTTGTCTGTATATCTGCATTAAAAGATAATATCTATGAAGCCATTTTTTTATTATTTTTATTTATTTAGAGGCTTGTGGTCATTTATGACCAACTCAGCCTATTAAACTTATGCAACCGCTGTCTGCACAAATTAAATAGTTTCAATTGCGTCGTTAATAATTTTCCGGTCTGACAACGCGTATAGGTTGGGTTTCATGGGTTGATCTATGAATACGATATGCATGTGCAAAGCGTTTGAGGAAAGTTGTATAGTAAAGCTGGAGATTAACGTCCCTAAGTTTTTTTGGTAAAACTATTGTTAATGTATTTTACTCTTTCATCAGTCGGTGCATCGTCACGAGTCAGGAGGCCACGACATCGGCCACATGTTACAAAGTAACATGGGAGGTCACAACTCCGCCGGCTACAACGGATACGGTGCTGGGGAACAAGACTACGGACATGGCTGGAACAATGGATACTACTAAAGATTTCGTTGACTTAACATCTAGAACAAGCAAGTCAAAGGACTCCAGTGTACATTCATCATGTTTTTGAAAGTTAAATAGACATTTAAAGCAATATTAACAAATCTTGGTTTTTTAATTGACTCGAGAGGAGTTTCTCTATACCTGCTGTCGATTTTTAAACGGTTTTATTTAGCTCACTTTGTAAATGTAACTGAATATCCTTCTGAGAAATTTTACTTAGATTATCCGAAGGTTATGCTCAAAACAGCGCAATTTTGTCGTTAAATCTGCACTGGATTTGCACACACAAAAAGTTCTGTTAAAGAATTTCTCTACATTCAAACACATTCATTAGTTTCATATTTCTCCGTGTGGTGACGGAGTAAGAATACAATATGTTACCACCCCATCTCATCCCATGGGTGTCGTAAAAACCGACTAAGGGACTATCCGTGAATATTATCTTTACGAAATAAAAAGAAGGAAAACTTGAAATTAAACCCTATACCCATCCGTCTGGTCAGCGTGGTATTAGTAGGCCAAGTATCCCTCCGTCCCGGGAGGAGGCCCGTCCCTGCAGTGGGACATTAATAGGCTGTTATGATAGACTCGAACCACGTCTATTGAGATCCACAAACGACTGCCTTGAATGTGGATGTCATTTATGTCCGCTATAGTTGAATGTTTGTAGAAGCGCCTGTGTGATGTAGGGCATGATCCCAAGAGGGAGTTGTCTTAGTTAAAAGTACAATGAAATGTTGATTCTTAGCTTCACCTTTTTTTTTTTTTTTTTGTCCCAGGGGAATCCATGAAATTGGATACCATGGAGACTCGAGGGAGTCTTCCATGGCATGCGGGGATCTCCCCCCCAGAAGGGGAGGGCCTACCCGCTAAACCCCTGGGCTATTCCCCACGCGCCTTTAAATTAGGGGACAGGCCGGATCGCTCCGGGCACTCACAGCCTGCCCCCCAGCGCATTGTGCCTTCGCACATACGGGCCCGCTTATGCGCAAGCCCTGACGGCACAAGGAGGCGCCCCCAGGAATAGTTAGAGACGCCCCCTTACTGAGGACGCAGCGACCCCCTCGGATCGCCACATCCTCGTCCTCAGTTAGGTGGTCGGAGGGGGAAGCGGCAGCAGGTCAGCGTACCTGCGCCGCCTCACCCCTCTCCTGCATCGGCGGAGAGGGGCCGCAAGGGGGTCGTCTTCGCGGACCCTCTCCGCAGCCTCTTTTTGGCTCATGACCGCCTCGCAAAAGGCGGTCATGGCCCCCCAATTGGTGTCGCTGCCGACCGCCTGACGAACGATAGCCGGCAGCGACAAATCACCCCCAAATACCGCCACTAGGGCTCTCCTCTGTGTGTCCCATGTGGGGCACTCCTCTACCGTGTGGCGCACCGTGTCAGCCGGTGCGCCGCAGTGGTGGCAGGCCGGCGTCTCCTCTCGCCGGGCCACCTTGTGCAGGTACTCACCGAAGCAACCGTGTCCGGTGAGCACCTGACACGTCCGGTAGGTGAGGGTCCCCCTTCCCCGGGAGACCCACTCATCCAGCACGGGGCGGATCGCTTCGATGGTATTGCGACCCGCACCCGGCTGTTCTAGGGCCGACCTCCAGTCGCGGAGCAGAGCAGTCTGGCAGTCAGCCCTTACTCTGCCCGCGACGAAGTCGGCCCCGGAGGCCCGCGCCATTCCACGCTGCGCGTGAACCTCCGCCAGGACCCTACCTTGTAGCTCCCAAGGAGGGTCCCCCGCCAGCAGAGTGACCGCCTCGAACGATACCGTGCGATACGCACGGCACGCTCTGGCGGCGATCACCCTCTGCGGCCGCCGCAGCAACCGCACATTGTTGCGGCTAAGGGCATCCGCCCATATCGGGGCCCCGTACAGGGCCATACTTCGGACGATCCCACAGTACAGCCTTCTGCACGGGGACCCCGGGCCGCCGACGTTGGGGAGGAGACGTCCCAACGCGGCGGCAGCCCTCTCGAGCTTCGGGGCTATCGACTCAAAATGAGCCCCGAAGCTCCACCTCCCGTCGAGCTGAAGTCCCAGGTATTTGATGTGAGGCTTCAGCTCGACTTCCTCCCCCCGTATATTGATTTTAATACCGGGGGGGGCACCTCTTCGCGGGCCGTGGAAGAGGAGGGCTTCTGTCTTCCTCATGGAGACCCTTAAACCCAGGCAGTGTATGCGGTCCACTACCCGGGACACCTCTTCCCCGGCACGCCCGACCGCTTCCGCCAGGGTTGACCCGCTGACCGTCACCAGGGTGTCGTCGGCGTAACAAAACACCCTGGTGACGCCAGCCACCGACCCTCTCAGCAGCCAGTCGAATCCGAGGTTCCAAAGAATAGGGCCCAAGACTGAGCCCTGTGGAACACCCCGGTCGACCGGCCGCACGACCAGGCGGCCTACCCTGTCCTCCCAGACCACCGTCCTTCCCGTCAAATAGTCCTCCAGCAGCCGCCGCATATAGGGAGGCACCCCATGATACCGAAGCGCCTCCCGAAGAACACCGTGCGGCAGGCTGCCGAAGGCATTTGCAATGTCCAGGGAGGCAGCCACGACCACCTCCCCCTCGCCCACCCGGGACGCCGTGTGCGCTTTGAGGGCGCCCAGGGATTCTTAGCTTCACCTGACGTAGGTTTACTTATATTGTTAAATAACTGGTAGATGCTTTCACTTTCAAAATTAAACAGGTATTTCCAGTTTCCATCCAAGTCTCCCGTAATGCGGAGAGGTTTTCAAGCTACCATATTTCCATATTTCCTTTAGACTAATTTAATTACTTTGATTCCCATGACTTTTTAGTTTTTTCCCGGAACTCATGTAAGAATTATTTGATTGATGGTATTGTAAGGTCACGGCACAATCTTGGCTTAAAGGAGATGTAGGAGAAAATAAAAGATACAAATAAATAAATTTTATGGTATAAAAAGTATATTATGTTATAACTGACGGTTGCTGCTACGCTTTACAACTCAGTACTTAACGCCTTGCTTGAAACAAATCATGTTCATTTGTTTGTTTGCATAGATGTAACTAGTAAGGCCATACGTGTTATAGTCTCGAATATACAGGGTGTCCCAAAACCAGACGTTAACTCGAAACCAGGTGATAAGGCAAGTCATGCTGGTTATCAGAAAAATATAAAAAAAAATTCTAAGTTGCATGGTTGTAAAGTTATAGGCATTTGAAAAAAAAACGCAAAAATTCACACCCTGTGACAGGCTTTTCACTCCTGTTGTCACAAATCTTAACTTTATCAAACTTTTTTTTTGTTGCTGTGTTACCCTGGATAATGCTTCTTTAAACTCTAATAAATATTTTAAATCCAGCTGGTCTAGTTTTCATATCAATAGGATTCTTAGAATAAAATTTATAGTAAAAAAAATGCCCAGTTTTAACTGCCTGTAGTGGAAAAAAAATGTACTACGCGAGTTTGGCAAGTTATGCCAAAAGTTGGCGCATTTAGTATGAATTCCAAAATGGTATAATACTTGGTAAATTGTTGCTGCTATCATGGACAAAAAAATACTTTTTATGTTAGAGTTAAAAGAGGCATTATCCAGGGTAACACAGCAACAAAAAAAAAGTTGGAAAACGTTAAGATTTGTGTCAACAGGAGTGAAAAGACTGTCACAGGGTGTAAATTTTTGCGTTTTTTTTCAAATGGCTATTTTTACAACCATGCAACTTAAAACTTTTTTTACATTTTTCTGATAACCAGCGTGACTTGCCTTATCACCTGGTTTCGGGTTAACGTTGAGTGTTGGGACATCCCTGTATAAAGGGTAGGTATGTGACGTCCCCATAATTATTAATAAATGTTTATTTAATTTTATAGCGATGATGGTCTTATGTAAATAAAAAAATTTAATTCAAAAGTTTTTTTCGAAGTAACAAATATATATTTAATTTTGTTTGTGATACAGAGAAGTGTGAAAAGAATCAGATGACTATAGTTGTTAAAATAAACACTGGAGTCCTATTTTGTTTTTTTTTCTGTGATAGTAGATCTGCAGTATTTATGATAAAGAAGGTTTTACATGTATCCGCCGTTATAACCATGTCCGTATTCTTGATTGCCAGCACCGTATCCGTTGTAGCCAGCGGTGTTGTGACCACCCATGTTACTTTGCACTGCGTTGCCGATGGCGTGACCTCCTGACTCATGATGATGGACAGTCTGGGAAAAGAGCAAAACATTTTAAAGAAACATATTTTCACCACGAATTTAAACATTTAATCTATCAAACATAATGTTTTTGTATGAACAAAGTGTAGTTACTTACTGCATCATAATCATTCTCATGATGTCCAATGTTGTGTCCAGTTTGCATAATATTTTGTCCGTAGCCACCGTTCTGATAACCATTGCGACCACCTTGAAATCCTGAGTGACCATAGCCGCCGCCAGAGTTATAACCTCCACCCATACCACCCAAGTAGCCACCGCCCATGCCCATGCCCATACCGCCCATGCCCATACCACCGCCCATGCCCATGCCCATACCACCCATGCCCATGTAAGGCTTGGCGTGTGCAGCCATCACAGTCGCAATAACTAAAATTACCTGTTGTAAATAGATTGAGTTTAATAAAAATAATTTGATAACACAAAGAAAAATTTTTTTTACACAAAAATGTTTTATTTTGTTGGTTTTGTACCTTTTGTATTTATAGTTTTGTACTAAAATAATTTCTTTTATTTTAATGTGTAAAGAATATAATAATTTAAGATTAACTTACCAAGCAGTTCATTGTTACAGTTGGCACTCACAAGTGAATATCTCTCTGATATTATTAATAACTTTTATACTAACAATACTAATTAGATGCTCATTAAGTCATTACCAATAAACCATTTTTTGTGTAATCCAAATTATGTAATTTCCCTTAAACTTTTACGAATCGATTAATGGAAAATGTAGCATTGTTTATCTGTTGAGATGATAAGAATACAACTGGATATTTTTCCGTATGTGTTTTTTGGAAGTTGTAACCCATTTCTTTAAAATTAGGAAAATAGCAATGTTATTTTTATTTAAGTAGTAAGTAAATAGCATTATCCCGCTTGTCTTTTTATAATCAATACTTAGACAATTTAGAGAATCTTATTTTAGTAATTGAATGTTTAAATATATCCGAAATGAGTTAATTAGAGTGTGATGTGTAAAGTGATATTGTCAATTTATTAGATATACTTGAGTAGTCGTAAAAACTGACTAAGGGACTATCCGTGAATATTATCTTTACGAAGATGTGAATATTATCTAAAAGAAGGAAAACTTGAAATTAAACACTATACCAATCGACGAAAGGATGCCCGTCCCTGCAGTGGGACATTAATGGGTTGTTATGATGATGATCCTAATTAAACTTTGCCGCTATAAGGTGGCACGACTGTCGACTGACAGAGAAAACGCCTTTAATCTCGACAGACTGATGAAATCGTAGCATGGCCCTTCATGACTGCTTTGTTTTATTAGAATAAAGATGTGACCTCTGTGGCGTAGTGGACTCAATGAAAATCTTTGTGTGCATGAAATTGATTGTTTACATTGGTCTGGGTGTTTTTTGTGTATAATATGTATGTACATATTTACAAAAAAAAAGTATTTAAGTATGTTTATCCGTTGTCTAGTATCCATAGTACAAGCTCTGCTTAGTTTGGGACTAGATGGCGCTGTGTGAAAAAAAAATAAGGAATATAAAAGTTGATTATATCATAAAATTAATTTAATTAAAGAACATATGGTTTGCGTTAACCTTACACAGAAAACGTGTACACCTGCAAATGCATATCAATGGGAACGCGTAAAAGTCTAAATTTACAAACACGTTGCCGGCGACAAATCGGGTAACTTTGAAACTACTTTATTGCCGTCGAAGGTATGATGAGATTCATGGTTTCATTAGTAATTAACGACGCAAAGACGTTACTTGCAAACAAATGACTTGGTAAATCCTAACTACTTTTATCAGAACAGTGATTTTATAATATAATTTCACGAATCAATTAGTAGTGGGAGTTTGAATTGTCTAAATAATTATTTTTTTTATGTTTGTACTACTTTCATTCATTTACAAAAAGAAACATTAATAATTGAAAAAAAATGTAATTATTTATGCATTTTAAAAATTGCTTCCACACTAAGATTTATCCTTTGTCATAAATTATATCCTCGTTATAACACTGGCAAGTTACATAGTTATATTCATCAGGCATTCTGCACAATGTTTGAACTCATGCAACGACAAAATGTTGATGCTTTTGTGTAAATAGAATAAAAATTATACTTCTATTTTAATGAATAAGCTATACATATTCTCAAGTATATTTAATAAATTGACAATATCACTTTACACATCACACTCTAATTAACTAATTTCGGAGTAAAATAATATATTCAAACATTCAATTACTAAAATAAGATCCTTTAAGTTGTCTAAGTATTGATTATAAAAAGACAAGCGGGATAATGCTATTTACTTACTAAATACAAATAACATTGCTATTTTCCTAATTTTAAAGAAATGGGTTACAACTTACAACTTCCAAAAAACACATACGGAAAAATATCCAGTGTTCTTATCATCTCAACAGATAAACAATGCTACATTTTCCATTAACTGATTCGTAAAAGTTTAAGGGAAATTACTTAATTTGGATTTCACACTAAATGGTTTACCGGTAATGAGCATCTAATTAGTATTGTTAGTATATAAGTTATTAATAATATCAGAGAGACATTCACTTGTGAGTATCAACTGTAACAATGAACTGCTTGGTAAGCTAATATTATATTATTATATTCTTTACATATAAATTTAAAATAAATTATTTTAGTACAAAAATAAAAATACAAAAGGTACAAGACCAACAAAATTAAAACATTTTGTAAAAAAAATATTCTCTTTGTATTATCTAGTTATTTTTATTAAACTCAATTTATTTACAACAGGTAATTTTTGTTATTGCGACTGTGATGGCTGCACACGCCAAGCCTTACATGGGCATGGGCATGGGAGGTATGGGCGGGGGCATGGGCTACATGGGCGGTATAGGCGGGGGCATGGGTTATCTGGGCGGTATGGGTGGAGGTTATAACTCTGGCGGCGGCTATGGTCACTCAGGATATCAAGGTGGTCGCAATGGTTATCAGAACGGTGGCTACGGACAGAATATTATGCAAACTGGACACAACATTGGACATCATGAGAATGATTATGATGCAGTAAGTACCTACACTTTGTTTATACAAAAATTAACATGTTTGATAAATTGAATGTTGAAATTCGTGGTGAATATGTTTCTTTAAAATCTTTTGCTCTTTTTCTAGACTGTCCATCATCATGAGTCAGGAGGTCACGACATCGGCAACGCAGTGCAAAGTAACATGGGTGGTCACAACACCGCTGGCTACAACGGATACGGTGCTGGCAATCAAGAATACGGACATGGTTATAACGGCGGATACATGTAAAACATTCTTTATCATAAATACTTCAGATATCACAGAAAAAAAACAAAATAGGACTCCAGTGTTTATTTCTACAACTATTACAGACGTCTGGTGTTTTTTATTATTTCTGCATCGAAAACAAATAAATATTTGTTTCTTTGAATAAAACTTTTAAATGGCATGTTTGAATGTTTTCTTTATTCACATAAGACCATTGCCCGGATAATAAAATCACGATTTTTAGCCATGATTATAGGGCACACCATAAACACTCCACACATTTGATTCTAGCCAAATCGATGACCTAGTACAAGTACGAACTATTACGTAAACAATCGAATGTTTATGTATAAGTGTGCATAGAACACGTGTATAAGCTTTGTTAGAACTTAAGGTTCTGGTTTGTAGAGCGCTGCTAACGACAACACAAAGATTTAATATATCTAGCAGTCTCTGACGCGTCTCTGTCAGTCAAAATAATAGCGTTACCTCTCAAAAGCACCAAACAATACACTCGCAGGAAAAGCGAACACGTCATGATACTTATAAACTTACTAACAAACGAAAAAAATAAAGCAGTTAGAAAACTTAATCTCTTGACAATGCACAAGACTGGAAGGCAAATAGGATAAACTTGTTATAGAACATTATCAAGTTAATAAACAATTAAAAGAGATCTACGTGAACAGTAGCTTGGTTTTAGTATTTTTACTTAAAGTAGTTCATTTATTGAAAGGTTTTATTTTACAAGACAGACTCCTCCAGTACTAGGGGTCGTGCCGTGTACTGCGGAGACTATTACAAACATTACACACAGGGTAAGTAGATTTACACGTATACGAATACTTAGTTAACTTTATCGCTGTAAGGCTTGGCTGTCACAGGAACCGTCTGGAATCCCTCTCCAACATATTCTTAACAAAACCGTTTGATAACTTATTATGATAACTTGTTTTTAATTGGGTGATTAATCTTCAATCAAAATATTTGGCTCGCATTTTAGATGTCGCTTAGATGTTTACGTATTTAATCATATACTTATTTGATTAATTAAAAGACACAAAGTACATCGGTCAACTTTGCAGGTTAACTTTTGTACTCGTATACTTGTAAATCATCTGCATAAATGAAGTATTAGGAGTCACAGGCAGAGGTATGTTGCCACCCTTATGTGATTAAATGAAAAGATATAAAAATGCGATTTAATTTTTTATTTTAAGTATTTTGCTTTCTATTATACTATCACTGAACATCACCAAAAAGGATATTATGTACAAAGTATAGCTAAATGTCAACATATTCTTACGTAGGAGTACTTATATCTTAACACTTACTTACTATCTAAATACAAAAGAATTTATTTCAAATTAGCATTGACTTTGAAGTTAAAATGCACTTTCATATTTTATCTGTTTGCTTTGGTCAGTCTTGTTAATGAAGGTAACCAGCGTTCAATCATGTCTGTAATCTTGATGTTCACCACTATCCGTTGTAGCCAGCGGTGTTGTATCTACCCTTAATACTTTCTAGTTCCTTCTTCTTCTTCTCTTGTGTCAATGGTCGAAACTCAAACAGTTTTAGAATAGTGAGTTCTAGTTTTATTCTAGTATCTGTTCTCTTGCATTGACATTCTGAATGGTGACTATGTAACAATTGCTAAAGGGAAAGATAATTTTATCAGAAAAGATAATTATGATTAAAATACTCAACAGAGGTGAACTTTAATCAAATTGTCTGCATACTAAAAATAGCATTCAAATTACTAAAAATATTAAAACTCAGTTTTAATACGATTTTAGGAAACATAAACTCTTTCCCTTCCCCTTTTAGAAATAGGTTAAAACATAACGGTTTTCTATAAATGAAGATGTTATTTTTCTAATATTCAATAACATAATACAGCTTGTATATTGTTATGGCCATATCCATTGTTCCCATAACCGTTATGCCCACCGCCATACTCCAAGTTATCATAACCGTTACCTGAATTGTAACCGTCTACCATATAGCCCAGGCCCATGCCTCCGTAAGTCTTGGCCTGGGCAGCCATCAACAAACAAAACGATTAACTGTTATAAGCAAATTAAAGTATTTTGGAATTGTTATACAAATTTTATGTCTAGGATATAATTAAAAAATTACTATTAAGTCACTTAGACTATATCTAGCTACAAATATAAAATTTAAAGAGAAAAGGAAAACACTCACTGGAGTAAAAAAATATTTATCAAGAACCATATTTTTATTAAGCCCACACAGCAACACAAACAACAATAATTTCAACCTGGCCCATATACCTCATTCTATTATTACTGAATGAATGTTCTAAAATAGTCCAAATATCCAAGTTTTTAGATTAATTCCATTTCACAAATAAGTAAACTTACCAAGCACTTCATTGCTATTGTCATAGTATCACAACTGAATACATCTCCGATATTATCCTGACCTTACACACTTACTAACAAAAGTAAATCGATTATTATTATTAATTAACCACGCCAAAACTTGTAAATCCTAACTTCTTTTCCCAGAAAGGTGAATGCATGACAAAATTTCACAAAACAATTTAGTAGTGTGAGTATTAATTATCTAAATTAATTAATATTTTCCATTCATTTACTATGAATATGAAAAAAATGTAGTTTATCATTTAAAAATATATATTTTAAATTTTAGAAGATATACCTATTTCCTGTACCAACGTATTGTAAATTACATCCTGCAAAAAACACTGGCAAGTACATTGTGTTTCATTGTAACTGGACAAAACCTTTAACTTCTTATTTTAATCCTTACGCCGAATGTATTTCACAAATTTTAATAAAACTTACAAAGTGACAAAATCCCATTTAACTTGAACTCTTAGTTCGGTGTACCATTATATTTTCAAACATCCTTACTAAAACACTTTAATATTGACAGACATAAGAGTATTTAGAAAGCATTATCACTGTTGAAGAAACACTGCACTCTGAATCGTTTTTTGGCCATCATTTTTAGCCAACACACCTATCGGGCCTCTTAAGCGGCAGGTAGGTTATAATACCAGTCCGCCCTAGACCGAAATGTCACCTACTAAGTAAAAATTATTCACTTGTGTTAAGTATTTAAATAATAAAGCTATTTTCGCCACTGTAAAACTGGTTAAAACTTTAAAAAAGATTATCTATATTGTGTCCGGTTAAATATTAAATACTTTAAACTATCGCGTTACATTATTGTAAATATGGTAAAAACGTTACATTAACGCGCATGCTGTTTACCTTTATTTTACTTCACCTTTCGGCACAGGTTACACTGGCCGTGGTCGCAAGCTGGCTGATTTAAAATATTGTAAACAATTACACAAGTGGAAAAATATACAGTATTCTTATCGTCACAACAGATAACAATGCTACATTTTCCATTAACCGATTCGTAAGAGTTTAAAAGTAAAATACCTGATTGGGATTCAATCAATGACTGACGTTGTTAATTGCTAATGATTATTTAATTAGTATTGTTAGTATATAAGTTATTGATGATATCAGAGAGACATTCACTTGTGAGTAATAAACTGTAACAATGAAGTGCTTGGTAAGTTGAAATATCTTATATTATTCACAAATAATTAATCATCATCATTATCATCATATCAGCCAATTGACGTTCACTGCTGGACACAGGCCTCCTTCAAATATTGCCACCTTGTACTGTACTATAAATATTTTAAAGTATAAAAACATAACAAATATAAATCAAAACTAAATAATAACATTATTTTAACACTTTGTTAGTAAATTAGTCTATTATTTTGTATTAACAAGTTTTGTTTTTCGTTTCATATCATCATAGGTATTGTAATTTTTTTAAACATAATTATTGTTTTACAGGTTATCTTTGTTATAGCGACTGTGATAGTTGCACAGGCCAAGCCTTACATGGGCATGGGCATGGGCGGTATGGGTGTGGGCATGGCCGGCAGGGGGATGGCCTACAGTGGCATGGGCAGAGGCATGAGCGGTGGCATGGGATTTGGCGGTATGGGCTATCGTGGTGGTATGGGCTATCGTGGCGGTATGGGCTATCGCGGCGGCATGGGCTATCGTGGCGGTATGGGCTATCTTGGCGGTATGGGCGGGGGCATAAGCGGCGGCATGGGAGTTGGGGGTGGGCGCTATATGGGCGGTATGGGTGGTGGTTATAGCGGTTACGCTGGTGGCAATCAAGTATACGGACGTGGCTGAAACGGCGGGTATATGTAAAACTTCCATAATCTTACATACCTTAGAACTACTGTTACAGAACAAATCAAAACAGGGCTCCAGTGTTTATTTCTACAACTGTAACAATTATCTGAATCTTTTTAACAATTTCTGCATCAAAAATGTAAAATAATTATGTTACTTTGAATAAACATTTTAAATCTTTTAATATTTTCTTTTATTTATTTACGTGTGTCCATAAGCAGTATAATTCCTTGCCGTACAATGTAAGCATGATTATTTTTTTGCCTGTTACGAGTTACTATTATATAAAGAAATTACGTGTAAGTATCAATAAAGGAAGGTGGTACTGCGTTGTTACCTTGTCAATTTTACTAAAACCAGTCTTGAATGAGAAACTCTTTCTATACTTTATAATACATTATCGAGGTCCTTGGTGGATCCATTAAGATTAACATAAAAACTAATTTATTTGTGTTACGATTGACAACTACTAACCAATTTTGTTATGCTTGTAAAATTTGCCTTAATCGACTTACTTTAACGACAAATACAGCATTTCTTGATGACGTGATGTACTAAGTATTTGTAAATATTATTGGAACTTGTTTTCATCTTCATTCTATGAACACATGTCCCACGGCAGAATGGCTCTGCAGGATTTTCGTCCAATAAGGAAAAAAGTCAATTAAATAATCAATATTTTTTTTCAAAAATCACTTTTCTAATCCAAACTAAAACATTTTCATTTCTGACGTGATTGTAGAAGGAGGAAATTAATGTACCGAAAACGCTGCTGAAAATGAAGACCCCAATCAAGCTCCTGCCATTTGTACAGCAGAAGGATCTGACCACATCTACATTGCTCACGAAAATTGTACTATTCTATACAAAAATTGTGCAAATACATACAGTATTTGCTTATCATTGTGCTTGGTTTTGGGTTATGCACAGGTTATCATGATAAATTAAAAATGTAACGTAAATGTTTGCATTGCAATGCAGTGGACGTCCATAGGCTGATATTATGAACGGAGAGAATCTTCAGCAAGTTCAGTTCAGAGAATCTTCAGCAAGACCAACCCGTGCCGCTAGTGTAGTAACACTAGCGGCACGGGTTGGTCTGAGGCGTTGGTTTCATTTATTTATTAATGTTATAAAGATCTGAATGTCTGTTTAGTACTGTTAGGCATCTGAATGTCTGTTGAGTTTACAGGCTATTAAAAAAAAATTCCGACCCCGTGCGCGTAATTACGTATTAATATTTCTGGTAAGTTCATAGATTTTTGATATTTATTTTTGAAATGGACTAAATTTGTATGTAATAACCACTTCAAGGTATACTGCCAAGGCTGTGATCACAATGATTCTAATTAGTCTGTAAGAAATAATATATAAGTACTGTTGATTTCAAAGTGTCCATTTTTTGATGAGAAGAATTTTATTTTTTGTTTTTTGAAGAGTTCCTATTAGTTCTTAAGGCAATTAGAAGTGTAAAATTGTAATAAACATTGTATTTTACTAACATGCAGTTTTATTATTAGAAACTGTTATGGAAAGTTGGGGTCAGTGGAGACCCCATACGAGTAGTTGACGGATTTTCTTCATGCGCGTAACTAAGGGTTAAGGTAGGTGTAGAGGCCTTGCATTTTCTTTAATTGATTTTTATACAAATTTCGTCATCATCATTATCAGCCGACTGATGACAACGAAGAACGCATCTGAGAGCCAACTATGAAGCTAATCCATACTAATATTATAAATGCGAAAGTAACTCTGTCTGTCTGTCTGTCTGTTACTCTTTCACGCCTAAACGGCTGAACGGATTTCGATGAAATTTGGTACAGACAATCTTTAGACTCTGAGAAAGAACATAGGCTACTTTTTATTAGCAATCATATATATTTTGATTTCATAGAATTTTGGCGGGAAAGCTGTGTCACGTGACCTGTGACGTCATAGAATTTTGGTCACGTGACCCGTGACGTCATAAAATTTTGGTCACGTGACCCGTGACGTCATAGAATTTTGACAGATGAGTCGTGACGTCACAGAATTTTGGCGGGAAAATATTTTTTGACAGTTGAGTCGTGACGTCATTGAGTTTTTGAACGCTGAGTCGTGACGTCACAGAATTTTGGCGGGTAAATATATTTTGACAGCTGAGCCGTGACGTTTTTGAATTTTTGACAGATGAGTCGTGACGTCACAGATTTTTTGACAGATGATTTGTGACGTCATATTATTTTGGCGGGAAAATATTCGATACCTCTGTCACTTTTGACAGCTGTCGATTTTGACAGATAGGCGTGACGTCATAGAATTTTTGACAGATGAGTCGTGACGTCACAGAATTTTGGCAGGAATAAATATTTTGACAGCTAAGTCGTGACGTCATTGAATTTTGGCGGGAAAAATAGTATTTAAACAGCTGAATCCTGACGTTATCACAATTTGGCGGGAAAATAAATAGGTTTGTACAGGACCCTCGGTGCGCGAGTCAGACTCGCACTTGACCGGTTTTTTATACCGGGTCTGATATATTTAGAGAGCTTAAATTCGTAATTGTCAACTTATTTCATTTGTCAATTTTTTTCATAGTTGTTACTTCGACACACAATCACATCGTGAACACTTTTGCAATATTTTCTTTTTGTTTGAAAGGGTATTCTCGCATGTTAGTCCTATAACAAAATAATCATCTAAGTTAACGAGATTATGTAACTATAATTGGCAAAAATCCTAAATTAAGAATTTAATTTTTTAATTATCCAATATACTGGTATTATAAATGCGAAAGTTTATGAGGATGTATGGATGGATGGATGTTTGTTACTCTTTCACGCAAAAACTACTGAATGGACTTTGATGAAATTTGGAATATAGGTAGTTTAGGGTATAGCACATTTAAGCTACTTACACAAGGCGGGTGAAGCCGCGGGCAGCAGCTAGTATTATGTATAAGTAGAAAAAATCGAAAAAAGGACAGACTGTGGAAACAAACATCTATTACATTTTTCTGTAAAATTATTACAGAAAAATCTAGCTTTCTTCTAATTATTCCTCAGTCAGTCGTTTAAAATCCCTAAAATGACTGGACTAAAAATGACTGGACTGTTAAATGAATTGTTGCGACGAAGATTAATAAAAATCAAATTTAAGTATCGGATTTAAAGGTTTTATTCAAAGTAACAAAGTACATTTTAATTTATTTTGAAGCAGAGATTGTTGAAAAAAAACCAGATGATTGTTATAATATGTACTTGTTGACTCTGGAGCCCTGTTTTGTTTTGTTCTGTGATATTGTTTCAATGGTGTTCAAAATTAAATAAGCTTTACATGTATGCGCCATTGAATCCATGTCCATATTCTTGATTGCCAGCACCGTATCCGTTGTAGCCAGCGGTGTTGTGACCTCCCATGTTACTTTGCACTGCGTTGCCGATGTCGTGACCTCCTGACTCATGATGATGGACAGTCTAGAAAAATAGCAAAACATTTTATAAAAACATATTTTCACCACGAATTTAAACATTCAATCTATCAAACATATTAGTTTTTGTATAAACAAATTGTAGGTACTTACCGCATCATAATCATTCTCATGATGTCCAATGTTGTGTCCTGTTTGCATAATATTCTGTCCGTAGCCACCGTTCTGATAGCCATTGCGCCCACCTTGATATCCAGAGTGGCCATAGCCGCCCCCAGAGTTATAACCTCCACCCATACCGCCCAGATAGCCCATACCACCGCCCATGCCCATGCCCATACCGCCCATGCCCATGCCCATACCCATACCGCCCATGCCCATGTAAGGCTTGGCGTGTGCAGCCATCACAGTCGCAATAACAAAGATAACCTGTTGGAAATAAATTGAATTTTATAAAAATATTTGTGATAAAACAAAGAAAAAATATTTGATAACACAAAATGTTTTGAGAAAATTGCTTTTATTTAATTAACTTTGTATTATATTTGTTTTAATAATTTATAAAATATTTTTTATTTTTTGAAGAATATAATATAAAATTAACTTACCAAGCAGTTCATTGTTACAGTTGGTACTCACAAGTAAATGTCTCTCTGATATAATTAATAACTTATATACTAACAATACTAATTAGATAATCATTAGCAATAAGCAACGTCAATCATTTGCCAAGCCCAAATTATGTTATTTCCCTCAAACTTGAACGAATCGATTAGTGGAAAATGTAGCATTGTTTATCTGTTGATATGATAAGAACACTTGATTTTTTCCATTCAAAATACTATTTACTTACTGTCTATATATACTATTTATAATAAAGCTGGATATAAAATGCAATTTTCTTGGTTTACATATTTAGGAAGTACTTAGAAAGAAAGCGAAACAGGTGTATTTTTTAAAGTTTAGTTGTCGGTTAGGCTTTTGGGTAAATGAAAAAGCAATAATAGAAATTTAAATACTCAAATTAAAACAGACTCAATAAAGTCTAATTAAGCCATAGATGAGGTGATGACGACATTATACTTAGATTAGTAACTGCACATTATTATTAATGTCCACTGTTCCAAAATCCCAATAGGGCTCATCCACATATTTCCACCTTCTGTGGTTCTGTGCCTCCGTCATCCATAAGTTTCCCGTCGATGTACATATATTTTTTGTAAATCTAAGGAAAATTTATTTGTGAAATTTTGTTTGCGTGTTAAATCACCTTTCTAGGAAAAAAAATGGGATTTACCATCTCATTTGTTTGCAGGAAACTTTTCGACATCGTTAATTACTAATGACTATTCAGTTAGTTTTGATATCGGAGATTCATTTGATGAATGGCCATAACATTAGACTCACTGTAATCATAACATCATAAGAGCCCATTAATGTCCCACTGCAGGGACGGGCTTCCTCCCGGACGGAGGAATACTTGGTCTACTAATACCATGCTGGCCAGACGGATTGGTATAGGGTTTAATTTCAAATTTCCTTCTTTTTATTTCGTAAAGATGACATTCACGGATAGTCCCTTAGTCGGTTTTTACGACACCCATGGGATGAGATGGGGTGGTGACATATTGTATTCTTACTCCGTCACCACGCTTCACTCATTGTAAGTTGTTTTATAAATATTTAAAATGGATATCTTCGTTAACAACACTGACTAAAGCAAGTCAGCACATAAAATATAAAAGTACAAACTAAAATTTTGACTTGCCTCCAAGGCACTGTTGGTATTCATTGTTCGTACAGACTCCTCATATTTATACTCGTACCTCTGACAGCAGTTCTGTTGAATGCTTTCTAAGTTTCTTACCTAGTGAACTTAAGTGTCTTACCTTATTCATCGATGGGACCGTGTTAGTAAATATAGACTGCTCCTTATTACTGTCGACATAGCTTTTGCCCGTTTATAACTCCTCTATGTACATGATTTACAAATATACAAGCTTCCCGCTTATAAGTTGACTAATGTACTTTGTGTCTTTTATTTAACAAATTATACGAAAACATTTATTCTAATATAGAATTGGACCCATCAAAGTCAAAGTCAAAGTCAAATAGCTTTATTCACTTAGGTTACAAAGTAACACATGCAAATCGTTATACATGTAGTAGAATAGTATAGAGAAAAATGTCTGCCAAACTACTACCACTTTCGCAGACGACTATAGTAGAGCTCTGAGAAGAATGTGGCCAAGAAACTCAGGCCACTCTTTTCAAAAATAATAATTTGACTTTGTTACAATTACCAACAGCAGCGTGAAGAATGATGTGTGCAAGCAAATCTTACATGCATAGCAATTTAAAGTTTAATTGATAAAAAAAATTTCATTGTTAATAAATTGATTTAAAAAAGCTTTAATTGCATGGCACGTTCATCAGTCATCTCGTCACTGCGATATCCGACAGAAATTAACACACAAGCATTTGTGTCGTCAAGTTGATTTTGTTAATCTTTAAGTAGTTGAGAATGGAATAGAATACCATTTAGATAATATAATTAAATACATTTACAAATGCAAGTGAAGTATTTCTATCGTTACAATAACAAATAAAACTGTAAAAGAAAGTAATAAGGTAGTAACATAACATCCGCACAACTACCTAGGTTAGCCACAATCTACACCATGGAACAAGCAACATGAAATCACGATAATTGAAATCTAAGCCCATGAGTTTTTGTCATTAATATAATCGTTTATTGTATAATAGCCTTTCGATAATAGCTGATTTTTTACAAATGCTTTAAAGTTTAGTAAAGGTAGATCCATTACATGCTTAGGCAGTTTATTGAATAAACGTATACCGAGTCCCGCAAAAGTGTTATGTACCTTATGTAGGCGATGTTGTGGACCTATCAACTTATGCCTATTCCTCGTACCAATGCTATGAATGTCGCCATTTCTATCATACTGTTCAATATTTTGCTTAATATATATTATATTAGCATATATATATTGTGAAGCAACTGTTAAAATACCTATTTCCTTAAAACGATCTCTCAATGAAACATTCGATTCAAGATTGTAAATAGCTCGAACTGCACGCTTCTGAAGAATAAAAATAGATTCGATGTCTGCAGCCCTACCCCACAAAAGAACACCATAGGACATTAAGCTGTGAAAGTAACTAAAGTATACCAATCTTGCTGTCTCTATATTCGTTAGCTGCCTCACTTTTTTAACTGCATAAGCAGCTGAACTTAGTTTCATCATGGACCATCCTAAGATGTCGTTAAGAACCGGTTAGATATAGGTTCCAGGCTAACGACAAAGCTTAACTAGGTTTATATTTTAATCTAGATAATATATTATACTATATCACTTAGCTGAGAGCCTTAAAACCAGAAAGTCATGCGATTGTTTATTTTATCAGCTAGTTCTTTCAGAAGATTGTGTAGTTTGCTGTATACTATACAATGTTCTTATATCCTTTCTTGACTATGCATTAGCTGATTATCTTTATCTCATTAAAAAAGAGGAGCGACATTGACTCCATTAAATTTAAATTTAGAATCGGGACTTTATTTTAGTTATTCCTTATTAACAAGTTACGTATTAACATTCTCCAGGATTACTTGCTTAACATTTGTTAGTAGTCTTTGTACAAACATTCATTATTTACAATGTGCCGCCAGATTTTTGTTTTACCTATAAGATGTCTTCATTTGAACTTAATAATAATAGTCGTTGAAATACCTTCAGTAATTTGATGGTTCAAGACTTCGACTTCGATTTCATACATTTTAGACATTTAAAAGCCAGCTTTTCTGGGTGGTTTATTATTGTTCTACTACTGTGAATGAGTTAGACGGACAAGTCTTTGGTATAGTGCGGTGCAAAATATTTCAAAAATCAACGCTAGCCTTTGAAGCGTTGATAGTCTTTTGTGAAGCTACGGGAAATTCAGCACACAGGCTTTGCCTGTATTTGCAAGAGTTTGACCAGATAAAATATAAAACGAATCTTGATTTTTTAGTCTGGCGTGATCTTTATACGATGCTGATCATATTATATTTTGTGTTCATTTTCAATACTTGAGAATGAGTTCGGCCTACCATGTATAACAATAGAATATGTCACCACCCCAACTCATCCCACGGGTGTCGTAAAAACCGACTAAGGGACTGTCCGTGAATATTATCTTTACGAAATAAAAGGAAGGAAAACTTGAAATGAAACTCTATACTTATAGCCAGCGTGGTATTAGTAGGCCAAGTATCCCTCCGTCACGGAAGGAGGCCCGTCCCTGCAGTGGGACATTAATGGGCTGTTATGATGATGATGATCTTACTATCTTGGTGGCAAAACGTTCGTATATGCGACAGGCATGCACGAAATCGAGGATTCGAACCCAGCAGAAGAAATAGTTGTAGAAGGGATTGTGATAAAGGGCACAATCGCAAATTATGGAGCTGTCTTAATTAGAACTGTAATAAAATGCTGGTGGTAAGATCACCACACGAAGGTCAACTTAAATCGTTATACAACTAAATGATGCTTGTAGATAATAAGATATTATTTAATTGCTACGATAGGCGTATGTAAATTAAAAAAATATTGAAGTATTGAAAACTTTTATTGGAAACAACAAATATTTTTTATATTTTAATACATAGTTTTAAATTAAGAACCAGATGATTTATGTAATTGTAGGAATAAACACTGGTCTATGGTAGTGATTCTATGATATTTATGGTATAGTAAGGTTTTACAACATGTACCCGCCGCCGTTAAACCCATGTCCGTATTCTTGATTGCCACCACCGTAGCCGTTGTAGCCAGCGGTGTTGTGACCACCCATGTTACTTTGTACGGCGTTGCCGGCTTCGTGACCATCAGACGTATGATGATGGACAGTCTGAAAAAAAACCAAAATAATATATAGAAACATATTTTGACCACCAAATTAAAAATTAAATTCGACAAACTTATTATGTATTAGTTTTTGTATTTGTTTTTCATTGAGCAATATGTAGGCACTTACTGCATCATAGTCATTCTCATGATGTCCAATGTTGTGTCCCGTTTGCATAATATTCTGTCCGTATCCACCGTTCTGATAGCCATTGCGACCACCTTGATATCCTGAGTGACCATAGCCGCCGCCAGAATTATAACCTCCACCCATACCGCCCAGGTAGCCCATGCCCCCGCCCATACCGCCCATGTAGCCCATGCCCCCGCCCATACCTCCCATACCCATGCCCATGCCCATGTAAGGCTTGGCGTGTGCAGCTATCACAGTCGCAATAACAAAGATAACCTGTTGGAAATAAATTGAATTTTATAAAATGTTTTAGCAAAAATGTTTTAATTTTTTGTCTTTGTACTTTTTTTTTGTATCTTTATTTTGTGAAAAATATTATAAAATAGGTACATTAACTTACCAAGCAGTTCATTGTTACAGTTGATACTCACAAGTGAATGTCTCTCTGATATAATCAATAACTTATATACTAACAATACTAATTAGATATTCATTAGCAATAAACAACGTTAATATTTTGTCAAACCCAAATTATGTAATTTCCCCACTTTTACGTATTAATTAATGGAAATTGTTTATCTGTTGAGATAAACAATTTCCATTTCATTTTTTTCCATGCATAAAACTTACTGTAAAGTATTAGTAAAATGCATTTTTTTTGGTTTACACATTTAATAGTTGTTATTTCAAACTAAAAAAAAATAAGCCGTCCCGACATACTCGTATGTGTACCTATCCTAAGTCAAGATAAAATTTGCGACATTTGAAGTGAAGTCCGTGCGCCGGAAATGTCTTTAAAAAAAATGAAGTCTCATATTTTTTAAATATCATCTATTCTAAGTTATGTGTGGAATATATTTAATAATTTAGATAGTTAAAACTGGCACCTACTACTATTAATTGATTCGTGAAATTTTGTCATGGATTTCACCTTTCTGGGAAAAGTTGTTTGGAAATACCAACTCATTTATTGTTTAGTCTTGTTTGGCGTCGTTAATTACTAATGATAAACGATTTAGTATTGTTAGTAAGTGTGTAAGGTCATGATAATGAGTTCCGTATTTTAATGAGTTTATCCCATAACATCAGAGTTTCAAAATGTCAGAGTTTACTTAAAGATCAACATGAGATAGTTTTGTTTGCCGATGACACTTCGCTTTTATTTAAAGTGAAACGACAACAGACTAGGGCATGAATATCGGAATCTCGGAATATCGTAATATCGGAATCTCGGAACGCAAAGTCCGATATTACAATTCCGATACTGGGTGATCGAATATCGGAATCTCGGAACTCGAACATTTTTCTATATTTTGAGTTTTAAATTATACATATATCGATCCTTGTGTATCGCCGAGCAAAACAGTAGGTACCGTATTAATGTTGCCAGTTGCCAGCTCGCTATGCATGTGCTACAAGAACAATAATATTGTTACCTGTTTCGCTCACTCTTTACCTACTCTAATAATATGGGATATTATTGTAAGGTTTTTAAAACGCCTCAAATATAAACAAAACGATACTAGCAGTCTCAACTTCACAGAAAGAAAGACTGAAGCACCGATAGCTTCTGTCTCTTCAGATGAAGATGATGAATCACTAGCTAGTCTAGCTACAACGAGTGAGCAGACCCTGCACCAAGAATTTGAGAAGGAAATAGAAAAGTGCAAAGAAAAGAAGAAGGCAGTGCTTCCGTCCGACGAATTTGATCTATTGGGATTTGTAATTACTGAAAAGGCAACATACGTTAATAGAGATGTAAGATGAGTTTATTTGTCACAGACATACATTATCTCACATAAATTTTGCCCACCAATGTTGAAAGTGAGCATGTTTTTTCGTCGGGCGGTTATTTATCCGACAAAATGTTTGACGCTTTGTTGTTTTTGAGAACATATTACCAAGAAAAACGAGATTTTAAAATAAATATAAACCTATGAATATAGCGAACCTTTATTTCAGTTGATTGTAATTTAAACTACCAAACTTAGAATCAACAAGACTTCTTAAAGTTTTGTTGATTCCGAGTTTTGTTAGTTTTATATTAGTAATGAGTAAAGATAAAAATTAGACAAAAAAAATCCAATAATTATTGCTGTTGTCATATTATATAATTAAATAAAAATTAAGGTACTATACTGTGCTCTCGTGCGCAGTATCCTCGAATACGCATCAGTGGTATGGAACCTGCGTTATGATATGACATTTATATCGAGCGCATTGAATCCGTACAGAAAAAGTTCCTAAGATATTTACAGTATAGGTGAAGGTGCATCGATCATGGGTATGAAGCAAGATGTAAGAGGTATCATTTTATGCCCCTACAGAATAGACGTACAATGTCTGATGTTGTAAAAATTGTCAATGGAGGGGTCGACTGCCCAACCCTATTTGAAAAACTAAACATTTGGGTCCCTAGAAAATTGCCAGTTAGGCGCAATCAACCCTTAGTACTACCCTCAGGCAACAGTAATTTTAGACATAACTCATTTCTCATTCGTGCGAGTAGTTCCGTTAACAGCATTGCCAAAAGGCATAGCGAATTTGAGATATTTAGGTCTAAGCCAACAGTGGTAAAGAAATTATTTACTACAGATTATTTTGGTCCCGATCCCAGAGAAGCAACAAATTAAATTTACAATTTATTTTAAACTATTTTTTTTTCTGTCATGCAATGGTCTTGCAATGGTTTTATGTTTAGTTTATATTTGCGAATACCTGTTAATAGCTGTGTATAAGTATATTTATGTATTAACCGATTGTAAATTATGCTGTTAGTGTTCCGAAGAAAATAAAATAAATAAAAGATTTTAAATTCTAAGAAGTTCGTCAATTCAACTTTTAAGCTTTGTTGATAAGTTTAATAAGTAATAAGATATTAGATTAAAGAATAGGATATTATAAATTACTTTTTGTTCCTAATTGTTGATTTAATTTCAGATTTGAGTCTCTGAGTCAGATAGTTTAATTAGCAATAAGTACAGAAAAATAATGAGAAATATCTGATTTAGTAAAAACTGTGGGTAAAACTTAAATACGGGTATAAAACAAGCAATCCAAATTAAATAATATGATTTATAAATTTTGTATATTGCATTCAATCCAACCTCACACCGAATTTGTGCATTTTTGAACAAAAAGTGCAATTTCTAAAAAAAATACGAAATTCCGATATTAATATCGGAATTCCGATATTGAGATCTAATATCGGAAGTCAGTATCGGAATTGAAAACCTTCCGATATTGCATGCCCTACAACAGACTAGCACTGACGAAGTGAACTTGGCTATCTCTAAAGTTGTTCGTTGGTTTGACATTAATAACTTGCTCCTTAATAGCCGCAAAACCAAATGTGTTAGATTTATAACGCCGAATGTACAAGAAGTAAAATCCACAATAAGAGTTAAGGAGGATCAGGTAGACCTTGTGGACACTACAAAATTTCTTCGTATAACACTAGACTCTAAGCTTCAGTGGGGCCCACATATTAGGACATTGGTAAAGAGACTAAGTTCTGCAGCTTATGCCGTTAGGAAAATTGGAGAGCTGACAGACATAGAAACTGCTAGATTAGTATATTTTAGTTATTTTCACAGCATAATGTCATACGGTATTTTACTATGGGGACATGCTGCCGACATTCATTCTATCTTTGTGCTGCAGAAGAGAGCTATTCGTGCAATTTATAATTTAGGTAGGAGACAATCACTTCAAGAAAAATTTAAAGAAATCAATATATTAACTGTAGCAAGTCAATACATTTATGAAAACATAATTTATGTTCATAAAAATAAAGACCAATTTGACAAAAGAAGTGATGTCCATAGTATAAATACTAGAAATAAAGATAGACTTATTCATCCGTATTCTAGGCTCCAAAAAATACATAGTTCATTTCAGGGTCAATGTGTCCGATTTTAAAATAAAATTCCGAAAGATATTCAAGATCTAAGTTTTAATAAATTTAAGAATGTAGTCAAACAAAAACTTATCGTAAAGGGATATTATACTATCCTAGACTACACGAAAGACAAAAAGGCTTGGGATTAACTGCTTCTGTTCCCCAGGCTGTCTCAAATAATGCAAGTTTATGCACTTTTTTTTATTTATGTGTGCTACCTGTGCTAATTGTTTTATCTCTAAGTTCTTATTGTATTATTGTATCCTTTCTATCTTTTTTTCTGTCTTCCTTGTTCTCATGCTTGTCTTCTATTTTTCTTTTCTTTGATTATTATTTTTTATGATGTATAAATGGTGTATTATCCTGTCTGGTACTGTCAAATATTTTGATTGGGTATATGATTTATGTAAAAAAAAAAATGTAAACACAACTGAATTTTAAAAGAGTTGCCATGAGTTTCTTTGCCAGATTTCTTCTCATTGGCCCTACCATTTGGAAACTGGAATTTATAGATCAACACAGACAGACAAGTAGATTCGAGTAGTAGATTGGTTTTATTTTTCTCCTTTAATTTACATTTGACAATACAACGCGGCTTTTTTAGTGCTGTAGCGTTTGTCTGTGTCGATCTATAATTTTAATTGTAGCTTCAATTTTAAGTAAACGACGATTTCAAACAATTTGTAATAAATTTTATGAAATAGAGTATTTTGAAATTTGAATTTGAAATTTGAATTTGTAATTTACGTTATCCAGTAAGATGGTTTATTCCCATCTGCCCCCTTCGAGTTTACCACCGGGGTGGTGGTTGGCACTAATAGGTGGCGATTGCCACCCCGGTGGTCATTGGAACCTATTTAAATTTTGGAGTGTATTCCTTTTTTCTATAAATTTTATATACTTAGCAAACTTACTAGATTAAACATAGATCTTAACTATTTGGATAGAGATTAAGTAACATCACTGCAACTTTCGTTGTATTCTAGATATGTTTTATATTATTGTAATAATCTGTCTAATAATATATATTTTTAATAACAGGTTATCGTACTGTTCGCTATTGATATGGCTATCCAAAAGAAGCCTAATGACGGTATAGGTAGAGAAATGATGGGTTATCTAATGTCCTATGGGTGGTGGTTACACTTACAGCATAAAGGATATTATACTAAATCACTTGGCTGAGATCCTTAACAGCAGGAAATCTTTTGTTTTGTTTTTGCATCAGGAAGGTATTTTGGAAGACTACTAGTACAGTCAAATAAGGCTTAATTAGGGGCAAACCTCGGAATGGAAGCGAATAAGCTGTAAATTTGCATAAACCTTTGTTTTGGTGTACTAATGACTGGTAGAAAAGTCTCATATGATCACGTGTCTGCGTCATAAGTTATTCAAGGTCAAAGGTCACGAAAATCAGTTTTTTCCCATTATCTCGTTTTCTATGGGAAATACGCATTTAACGTCATTATAAATATTGTAGATCATAAAATTGTCTACAAAAAATATCTGAACACTTTTCTCCTAAAAAGCATCGCTTTCGAGATATCGTGACTTTAGAGCGCAGGAAAGTCGTATTTTCGACTATATGCACACACTAGCTTTTTCCCGTGATTTCGCTCGCCTTTATAAATATTATGAAAAATAAGGCTTATTTCAATATATAGTAGCATATGCATGCTTGGTCTCAGCCTAACCGGTTTGAAATTGACAAAGTTACATACAAACTTCCATCCCCTATCTTATCCCTTTAGGGGTAGAATTTATCAAAATCCTTTCTTAGCGGATGCCTACGTTATATCATCTACCTGCATGCCAAAATTCAGCCAGATCTGTCCAGTGGTTTGGGCTGTGCGTGCGTTATTAACGTGGTTTCTCCAGTAGGAATACTCCTACCACATACCTAGTGTTCTATCAACGCACAGCCCAAACCACTGGACAGATCTGGCTGAATTTTGGCATGCAGGTAGATGATATAACGTAGGCATCCGCTAAGAAAGGATTTTGATAATAACTTACGGCGGCAATAACTTATGACGCAGACACGTGATCATATGAGACTTTTCTACCAGTCATTAGTACACCAAAACAAAGGTTTATGCAAATTTACAGCTTATTCGCTTCCATTCCGAGGTTGAATGCTTATTTTACTGGAGTATACAGCGTTCTCCATACAGTACTATCTACATTTACCCATACTTGAGTTTGGCTTTGCTCATCTATCATCTTACCAAATACAAACAAAAATATTGAGCGATATACATATTATGATATATAATTTATATTTGATCAGCGTTTATAAAGTATTAAATTCAGCGTAAAAAGGCATTTTTGTAGAAAGGAAAGTAGCTTTTTTATATAAAATGGGAGGCAAACGAGCTAGCAGGTCACCTGATGGTATGTGGTCACCGCCGCCCATGGACACCCGTAACATCAGAGGAATCACAGATACGTTGCCAACCTTTAAAAAGGGAGTACGCTCGTTTCTTGAAGCTGATTTTAATTACAGTTTTCTATTAGACACATACTCATAAGCTCACACTTTTTTAACATAAGAGTTAGGAAGAGACTTCTGAGCGCTGAGGTCCTTACAAACTGGACTCTGCAACCCACTTTTCGCCCTGTGGAAACCTTAGGCGTGGTGAGTGACGAACATCGCCACCATTTTCTATTTGAATACAATAATAATATGTAGTATGAAGGATGTGGTAAGTTCAAAATGTTGATCCTTCAGCCACTTTCGAAACCGGTGTCGAAAACAGAATAATATTTCTACTTCCAAAACTAGTTTCGATAAAAGAATAATATTTCTTCTTCCAAATCTAGTTTCGATAAAAGAATAATATTTCTTCTTCCAAAACTAGTTTCAGAAGCAGAAACTTCTGAAACTCGTTTCGAAAGAAGAAATATTATTCTGTTTTAGAAACTTTATAGATTTATAGATATTCCACGTCTTAAGGTCATGGCACATTATACCAGCACCGCAACAGCACAGCTGCTGCACGGCGTCTCCTCGAATTTAGACTACGGCTAGCTGCCAGCGCGCTAACTACGCGTTGTCCGCAAGGTGCAAGCTCGCAGTCCGCGCGCCGGCCGCGACGTGTAAGCTCACAGTCCGCGCGGTAGCTGCGAGGTGTAAGCTTGCTGTCACCGCGAACTCAATATTGTTTTAAGACATTTATGATTGAACACGCTTAGGACTTGCACGACGCAATGACGTTGTTTCGCTACCGACTCGGAGTCGGCGCGTAATGAGCATGCCGTCGGCGCGCTGTACGCATAAGGTCCGCTCGCTTGCAGCACGCGGGCTGCGGGTCGAGTTGTGTGGTAGCGGCAAGCGCGCTGACTGCCCGCCGTTGGCTTTTTCATATTGACATTATGAAATATATTATACTACACACGATTTAATGCTCTAAATTGAATGACAAGTTAAATGCTGGTGTGGAGCGGTGCTGTTGCGGTGCCGGTATAATGTGCCATGACCTTAAACCATCAGATACTGTCTATTTACAAACGATGAAAAAATTAAAGTCATATTGTGAAGGGGAATAATTTTTATTATACTTAGATAATTAGATACAATTGTATTTAAAGATACAATTGTATTTACAGATACAATTGTATTTACAGATACTATTGTATTTACAGATACTATTGTATTTACAGATACAATTGTATGTATTGTATGGCCGAAGGGTATGTCAACTTTAACTTCATTATTTAGTAATTTGCAACACCGTCAGTGTAATCTTGGTTGTGAGTTATTGTGTCGAGCATGGACGGATAGGTCTCTAATGTTGTAAAAGAAAAGGCTAGCATTGAGACTCTTACAAAGAAAGATAGATTGAATTATATAGAAACGCATGATCGTTTTTCTTCGTGAATATCTACCTAACTCAGTATCATTTATGCGGCTGCGTCCTACGGGATCGTGGGTTTGAGAACTACAGGAGCCAATTTGCTTGTGGAATCTACAAATTATTATTTTTAGGCTGCTTGTACTTTGTTTCTGCTAAATTAATGTCTTCTTTAATCCCTGTTACGAGAGGTGCCTTTTTTGAAAATTCTTATATATTTAAATTACTTGAGGTAAAAGACTAAAACCAAGCTACAGCTCACGTACTAGTAGATTTCTAGCAATTGTTAAATAACTTGATGGTGCTTTCTCATTCTATATGTTTATTATATTTGCATCCAAGTCTTTTGCATTGCTAAGTTTTCTAACTGCTCTAGTTTCTTTGTTAGTTAGGACGGCGGAAAACCGATGGATGAGGGAGGCACAGGGTCATACAAGCTGGCAACATTCCGAGGAGGCCTATGTCCAGCACTGGTTGTCAATTGACTGATATGATGATGATGTGAATAAAGTGAATAATAAAATATCAGAGATTTAACAGTTTTATTCAAAGTAACAATATTTATTTATTTTTTAAACAGAGATTGTTAAAAAGAACCAGATAATTAATACAGTCGTAAAAATAAACACTGGAGTTCTAATTTGTTTTTTTCTGAGATAGTGGATCTGTTGTATTTATAAAGAAGATTTTACATATAGTATCCGCCATTATAACCATGTCCGTATTCTTGATTGCCACCACCGTAGCCGTTGTAGCCAGCGGTGTTGTGACCACCCATGTTACTTTGTAACACGTTGCCGGCTTCGTGACCATCAGACGTGTGATGATGAACAGTCTGGAAAAAGTGCAAAACATTTATGGAAACATACTGACACCTATATCAAAATCCACAAACTATAAAATATGTCTTTCATTAAACTTGTTTTTTGGAATATCTACAGGTCATTATTGTACATAATTGTTGTATGATGAACATAATGAACAACGTGTAAGTACTTACTGCATCATAATCATTCTCATGATGTCCAATGTTGTGTCCTGTTTGCATAATATTCTGTCCGTAGCCACCGTTCTGATAGCCATTGCGACCACCTTGATATCCTGAGTGACCATAGCCGCCGCCTGAGTTATAACCTCCACCCATACCACCCAGGTAGCCCATACCACCGCCCATGCCCATGCCCATACCCATACCGCCCATGCCCATGTAAGGCTTGGCGTGTGCAGCCATCAGAGTCGCAATAACAAAGATAACCTGGAAAAAAATTAATAGCATCGTTGATAAACCACGTAAAAAATATTTGTTAACACAGTTGTCTTTATATTTGTATGAATAATTTACTTTTGAAGAATATAGTAGATATATTGAAATAAATTGAATTTTATAAATATATATATTTTATTTTTATATTTGTGATTAAACTAAGAAAAAATCTAGAATTTTTAATTTTAACTTTTTTAATTTGTATCAATAATTTGTGAAAAATGTTATGAGATGAGAGAGATTAACTTACCAAGCAGTTCATTGTTACAGTTGATACTCACAAGTGAATGTTTCTCTGATATAATTCATAACTTATATACTAACAATGCTAATTAGAATCATTAGCAATGAACAGCGTCAATTATATTTTGTTAAATCCAAATTAGGTATTTTACTTTTACTAATTGATTAATGGAAAAACGTTTGCCATAACGTCATTTAATTTTTTTCCATTGATTATATATTTTATGACGATTCCGTGTGGTGACGGAGTAAGAATACAATATGTTACCACCTCATCTCATCCCATAGGTATCGTAAAAACCGACTAAGGGTCTATCCGTGAATATTATCTTTACAAAATAAAAAGAAGGAAAACTTTAAACCTTATACCAATCTGTCTGGCCAGGAGCGTCGTATTAGTAGGCCAATTATCCTTCCGTCATGAGAGGAGGCCCGTCCCTGCAGTGCGACATTAATTGGCTGTTAATAAGATGAATTGTGATAAATTTTTGGTGTCAGGTCTCTTCAGCAAGAAATCGTCTAGGTTGGTACTAAGTACATAATGTATTCACTTGAACCACGTACTAGGTGTACATTGTTATTGTTACTGTATTTGGGAGGAAGCGCAGAGTAGCTAGTGACATCATTCGCAAACATCATAACAGCCCATTAATGTCCCACTGCAGGGATGGGCCTCTTTCCGTGACGGAGGGATACTTGGCCTACTAATACCACGCTGGCCAGACAGATTGGTATAGGGTTTAATTTCAAGTTTTCCTTCTTTTTATTTTGTAAAGATTATATTGACGGACGACCTTAGTCGGTTTTTACGACACCCATTGGATGAGATGGGATAGTGACAATATATTACTCCGTCACCACACGTCATTTGCAAAAAAAAGAGTTAATGATTTGTTTAATTGTGTGTTTGACGAAAATTTGTTGTTGACACAAATTGGCCCAAACCTGACTTGAATGCACTTTGCGACACATGACTTAAACCTTATGAAGTACTTAGTATTTTTTTTAAATTCCTTTGTTTTAAATGTATGTTGAGAGTAGAATATTAGAAATATCAACTACTATAGAATGCACATAGATAGCGGATGTCCTAAGGCATCGGCCTAACAGCCGGCTCAAGATCGAATCATCAAAAAAAAAACTACTATAGAAATTAGCCTTTTTTGGCAACGACACTACCAGCCGCACTACCAGTAGTGTCGTTGCCAAATGAACGACACTACTGCCATTATTTTGGATCAATTGTACAGTCGAGTCGAATCACAAATGAAATTATGGAATGAAGCTCATTATTTTTAACTGATATCTGGGTCGATTTTGAATCAGAACCAGATCAGGGTCGATTTTGAATGATTCCATGAATATAGCTTCCTCTGTCTTTGACTTTTAGGTACAATCTGATAAAATATATCTCGAGAATTATTGTAGGTAAGTTGTTTAGGAGCGTTACGAACGAGGTACACCGACATAATAAGTTTATTTTTTGTGGTATAAATAATATTGAAGAATTAATTTTCAAATATTATTTTGAAGTAGAATTATTCATCTATCATAATAATATTGACATCCTACTAATTTCCGAGACACACATGACTGATGAAAAAACGACAGCTACGAGTATAAAAGGATGTAACATATTCTACACCAACCACCCTGATGGAACGTCCCATGCCGGTACTGCAATTATAATAAGGCAACATATAAAACATCACATGCTTCCTCACTTTAAGCAAACATATACAAGCTACTGCTATATCAATTGATGATTGGGAAGGTCCACTAAATATTGCTGCTGTGTACTGTAGTACAATTTTTTTATCGAATTATGATTTATGTTTTAAGATAAAGAGTTTAAAATAATGAGTTATATTTCTTATTTTCATTTGTGATTCGACTCGACTGTACAATTGATCCAAAAAAATGGCAGTAGTGTCGTTCATTTGGCAACGACACTACTGGTAGTGCGGCTGGTAGTGTCGTTGCCAATAAATGGAAATTAGATAGTTCAATAATTATTCGCTACACGTACGTGCCTACAACTAATTGGTTTGTAAAATTTGGGTATGAATTCATCGTTCTGGGAAAAGCAGTTAGGTTTTACCAATTGATTAGGTTGCACGTTTCCTATAGACATCGTTAATTACGAATTAGTGATTTTAGTATATTATAGGGTAATACTGATATCGGATATTCATTCAGTTCAGAGACATCAACAGCAACTATGAAGTGCATGGTAAGATAATTTGTTTAAAAATATCAATTAAAAGTAATTTTAACACAAGTTATTAAAATTATAATTGATATTTTTTTTTATAATGTGTTTAAAGGATGAACATAATTTCATTCGGCATAAATATTTTATTGTTTTTTTTTGTATGTAAGCTCTATGCTCATTTGTTTTGTATGTAAAGTGACATGGTATAAATAAGACTAAGCTAAAAAGAGTGTAAAGATAAAGCAATACATGGCACCTCCAACCTCTGCCTACGGGAACAAAGCGTTATTTTTTTGTAATCGTATGTATGTGTAAATATTTTTATGTGTAATATTTACACAACTAAGTAAAAGTTTAGTTGACTGCATTATGCATTCTTCATTAAATTACTTAATTTATTTATTACAGGTTATCGTTTTGTTCGCTATTGTGATGGCTGTCCAGGCCACGCCTTACGGTGGCATGGGCTATATGGGCGGTGGTTACAACTCAGGCAACGGTTACGGTCACTCGAGGTATGGCGGTGGGCATAACGGTTATGAGAACAACGGATATGGGCATAACAATATACAATCTGGACACGATATTGGAGAACACCAAGATGATTATGATTCTGTAAGTATTAATTTTATGAAAAAAACATATTTGACAATATATTTTATTAGCGCAAGGGTTTTTTCGATCTTACAATTCGTTTTTTTTCGAAAGGGGCTTGAAAAGGCATCATAGGGCCACTATAGTGGGGATAACCATATTGCATGGCATAATTTTTGCCGTGGACTATACTTACTATTACTACTTACCATAAGAAGTAGTAGAATCAATCTAGTAGGCTAATTTATAAAGAATTTCGTATTACATATTTACGAGGTTTAAAAAGAGGAGGATAATAATATGTTCTCACACAATGTATGCTTGTTTCCTCAAACTCAACTAAATGTCAATTGTTTCAAAACTATTTTCATTAGCCTTAATAGATGGTATACAAAAAAAAAGGTACAAAGAGTAGAATGATTTCCTGTATAAGGAAAATAAGGAACATCATCATAACAGCCTATTAATGTCCCACTGCAGGGACGGGTGACCTCCCGTAACGGAGCGATACTTGGCCTACTAATACCACGCTGGCTAGACGGTTTGGTATAGGGTTCAATTTCAAGTTTTCCTACTTTTTATTTCATAAAAATAATATTTATGGATAGTCCCTTAGTCGGTTTTTACGACCCCCATGGGATGAGATGAGATGGTGACATATATTGTATTCTTACTCCGTCACCACACGGAGAATAAGGAACATAATGTTTACCGTTTTTATGCAATTGTTTTACTAATTTGTCTGTTCTATTTCTAGTCGGTACATAGTCACCATTCAGATCTCAATGCAAGGGGCCAAGAACTTTTAAATGGTAACGAAGGTCACAACTCCGGTGGCTACAACGGATACGGTGGTGGGGAACAAGACTACGGACATGGAATGTCGAATGGATGGAACGGCGGATACTATTAAAAACTTTGTTAACTTGCAAAGTTACTTAAAAAAGCATGGCTGTTAACCTAATCATACTACTTCAAGCAAACCTTTTTTAAAATTTAGATCTGTTTAATTTTATCCAAAACCATTATTAAATATTGCAATTAGCTATTAGATACATTATTCCTTGTTTTAATACTTTGATTCAGTGATAGAATATTGTAAAAACACTTTATTAATAAAAGTTATTGCACTTATTTTTTTTTTTAAATAATTCTGTTTTTAAGTGTCCACCTTTTTGTATTGGTTTATCTTTGTTATTTTCATACAACTCTAAGAATGAATGAAATTAAACCCTATACCAATCCGTCTGACAAGCGTGGTGTTAGTAGGCTAAGTATCCCTCCGTTACGGAAGGATAGGCCCGTCCCTGCAGTGGGACATTAATGGCTGTTAGGAAAGAGTTATAGCAACTTTCAAATCTTTCCACCTTAAACGGTCTTGTGCCTCTTTCATCCAATCATTTCCCTTTTAGGTAACTAGGTCGCCTATCCTCTGTCTAAAGTGTCTCCCCAAACTGCGCCTTGCCCTACACGGTCGTAATTACAGAATCTTTCAGCTTTTTCACTTTATTCGTTTCTTTTTTCAATTTAAATAGGTATCCTATCTCTTAAGAAATTATGGTCTATTTCAGTCCCCCTTTCCTTTAGTTTATTAGGTATTGCATAGGAAAGTAAATTCGTACTTTTATGACAACATATATATCAAACGAGGCCATTTATTGCTTTAAATTCAACGCATGAAGTCGTTCACTGGGATTTTGTAAATGTATTTCTTCGTTCGATTCCCTATTTCATAAATTCCGTATTACGTGAGAATTTTAGAACGAATAAGAAAATTTATAAAGATTTTCTTAACTCTTATTTACCTTTTTTGTAAAAGCCAACTTAGTTCATGTACTTATTCATCATAATATTATTATCAGTCTTTGTATATTTATATTATACATAGAAAACACCCAGACCAATGCAAACAATTATGTTCATGCACACAAAGATTTGCATTGAGCGGGAATCGAACCCGAGACCTCTGCAAAGCAGTCATGTTATATAACCACTTCGCCACACAGGTCGTCAATGTATGTATTTATTAAAAAAAAGTATTTAAGTATGTCTATCCGTTGTCTAGTACCCATAGTACAAGCTTTGCTTAGTTTGGAACTAGATGGCGTTGTGTGAATGTGTGAGGATTATTTATTTATTTTATTTATTTATAAGTATTAAAACCACACCACACATTACAGCCTATGTTGATCGACACGAGAATATAACTTAATTAATTTATAAGTTGACGTTTTATTACTCTTGGGGATTAACTTTGTCTAATAAGGAAGCGGTTTCATTTGAGCAAGACGTTTTGATATGACCATTGAGGTAATATGTATACGTACGTAGTACATATTACCTCAATGGATATGACTAATAGACAACCACAATTTTATTATACTCGTACCTGCAACGCGTCACGAAATTGTTTGCACTAAATTGGTAATATCGAGAGGTATAAAGGGAATCTTTAATCTTGATATATTATTTATATGAATTAAATATTCTATATATAAATTTTTGGTTAAATAAAAGTTAAAAAGTCTAATATAAAAAGAATGTTAGATAATTAGCAGCTAGAACTTTAGATTAAATGGTTCGTCTGCGATAATTACGAGGTCACGACCTAGGGTTAATTTCATTTGGTATTTAATTAGGTTTTGTTTTAATAATGGTAGCACACGGTCCTACAATAACAAAGTTGTATGTAGATAACTTAATTAGTTTTTGGTAAATTGTTAGAATTATTACTAATTTTTGCTTGTGTCATGGAAATAGGAATAGTGATTTTATTTTTCGGTATAGAGATATTTCTATTCAGCAGTGGTTTATCGATGAAAAAAAATAAAAACAAATTGTATGAAGCGAGATTATTTTTTTTAAAGATTAAGTTTGATGATGAATTTAAAATAACTACTGACATCAATATTACAGATCGCTTACTTAGAATACGCCTAATATTATTTTCAACTTTCGAAAAGGGTTAAAATGGAATTGTAATTATTGGAATCTGAACTACTGACATGGCAAATTGTCGAAAATTATTTAGGTGTAAATCATTAGGTATAAATATGTATCTGTGTGGTGACGGAGTAAGAATACAATATGTCACCAACCCATCTCATCCCATGGGTGTCGTAGAAACCGACTGAGGGACTACCCGTTATCTTTACGAAATAAATAGAAGGAAAACTTGAAATTAAACCCTATACCAATCCGTCTGGCCAGCGTGGTATAAGTAGGCCAAGTATCCCTCCGTCACGGAAGGAGGCCGTCCCTGCAGTGGGACATTAATGGGCTGTTATGATAAATCATGATGTCAGTTCAGTTAAAACGCTGCTACAACGTACGCCTAAAGAAAGTAATTTAATCAACTACAATATTAATTAGCGCACAGCTTGTCTTATATTAGTAAACTTCGACGTAAGAAGATGAGTCACGTCTCCCATAAGTTACATCTGTGCACGACAGACAATTGTTTCTAAATCACTTGATTTAGGGACAAAATTATACCATTCGAATATTGCCACTGCAATGTGAACTTAAAATATAGGTGATAAGAATCGATTTAATTTGACAGGTAAACAGTTTTGGTTAAGCTAGTTGAATTTTAAGGTAGTTCAACAATCTAATTTTACTATAAAGAATATTTTGTAAAATGTTATAATGTAATGAGCTAACGAAATTAATAAAAATCGGAACATTATACTTACTTTCTATAATGTCGTGTGCCGAGAGATCTTACTGTACCTCATGATTATAGGTGTGTCATATAGTACTGACTTCTTGTTAACCAGTATAAATAAATAGCTGATTAAATAGTCGAATCTATTAAGCGCTTAGGTCGTATTTCGTATATTTGCTTTTACGTTTGATGTGCAATAAATGTTTTACTAATGTGTAAGTAATTATTTCTTTGGTGTACCTACATAATGACATAATTACGCATAGTTACAAATCATGAAAGCTTAAGGTACCTACTCCTGCTCATTAAAATTACATACACCATGCTAATATGGATGATATGATATGCTAATTTAAATTTGTTATTTAGTTCGTTTTACTTCTCAATTCTCACATTATATTACTCACGCTTTCACACAACGCCATCTAGTCCCAAACTAAGTAGAGCTTGTACTATGGGTACTATACCCCTTCCAGCGTAAGTTTAGCTTTTTGACAGTTCACGTCCATGAAGTTTCGTAATGCTTCCGCTTATTTTTCGAACAAATAATATTGTATTTCATGAACGTACCCATGTTTTTTTCAGTTACCATGGTTACTTAGTGATGGACACTCATAACGATTACCACCATTATGAAACAAATTACAAATAATCGGTAGAAATAAATGCTATGAATAAACCTGAACTCTTCATAATACGTTTATAAAATGTAATATGATATTTTAGATTAGCTATAACCCGCGAATGTGTCACGATAAATTATGTATTTTAAATAATACCTAAGCTAACTATAATTTTATCATTTCAAGCTATAGGCTAATTCTCTTAACAGAGATAAAGAAAGAAACAATAATAAAATGATAATGTAAGTTGATGTAAGGAGCCAAATGTGTAAATTAAAGTAATTTGAAAAATCGCGAAATCGCTTACAGTCGAATGGCATTACATTCGAGATACAGCTGAACGTCACTAACGTCAAGCTGTCAAATGTCGTTAAATATAGTGGAAAGGGTATAGACAACGGATATACATACATAAATACTTTTTTTTTGTAAATACATACGTACATAGAAAACACCCAGACCAATGCAAACATGTTCATGCACACAAAGATTTGCATTTAGCGGGAATCGAACCCGAGACCTCTGCGTAGCAGTCATGTTATAACTACTACGCCACAGAGCCCGTAAATTAATTACACTTAACGCTACACTCAGGTACATTTTGTAATTAGAGTGCGCGTTTAATAAATTTAATTATAAGTTGTTAAACGTTTAATTAAGAAAACAACGAAGAAATGGTAAATGATTATGTTGAATAAGTTTAAAGCTGGTTGTGCCGCAGAAGATAAAGAATTATGCATAATCAGATATTATCAAAGAGAATTAATTATTTACCTACAAATATTATTTTTATGGTAAAGTATGGAAACGAGAATACGATAGTTAATAAAGCAATGGTTTTTGGTAATCGAGACGGATGCTCGGGTGGCTTAGTGGTCATAGTGCTGAACGCGTATAGCCAAGAGACGCGGGTTCGAGTCCCGCCTCAAGTACCAATTTTTTCCAATGTCTTTCTTCTTTTCAGATACGATAGTTAAGTCAGTGTTTTTATCCGGTGAGTGGAAACGGACTATTCCTATCGAACTAAGCTATGAAACCTAATTTTTATAATAATGTCTGTGAGCCCAACTCGAAGCCAAATAGCCTTTCAAACAAAAAATACTTACATCTATGTAACAAACCTAAAAAACCTTCCAAAATGAGTACCGACCTATCCCTCTTTTTTGGATTCAGTTAAAACAATAAATATTAAGCTAACAAATATGAACAGTATTTTGTAAATAAACAAACCGTTAAATAATTTGCAAATTAATTAAAATTTTGTTTGGTTGCAAAACGGAAGCAATTTGTTTATGCCATATGTTATATGTTTACGAACGTGCTTTATCTGAAGTAACAATGTCTATGGTTGCGTGATGGATGAAAAATGTAACGTTTTGCCAACGATTTTACTGTTTGCTGTTTATTTTATACAACGCTTTACTAGCATTGTTATTTCTGATATCTCACATTTTGTTTAAACTTTTTTTCTTGTTTTGTTAACGTATATGCTTCGTATACTGGCCCTTTGAATAGTATAATAGTAAATATTCACGGACATATCTACACAGCGCCATCTCTTCTTAAAGTAAGCTAGCCGTAACCTGCTTGTGTTATGGGTAACAGAACAACGGTTACACATGCTTAAATACTTTTTTTTATGTAAATACATACATATTATGCATAGAAAACACCAATGCAAACAATCATGTTCATGCACACAAAGATTTGCAGTAACGGGAATCGAACCCGAGAACTCTGCGTAGCAGCCATGTAATATACCGACTACGCTACAGAGGTCGTCAAATGTCTTTATTGTCTTACTAAAGGAAGACTTAGTAAAAATCAGCCTACGATTACCACGCTAGTCAGACAGATTTGTAAAGCGTTTTATGTCACGTTTTTTTTCTTTCGACTGAAACTCTTTTTGGTACTTATTGTTAAAAAAAGATAAAAATAGGTATCTTACAAAGAGGTTAAGAGCGTTTATAGGGCTCACTAGCGCCGCCAATAGAAAAAAAATCATAATTCGCAAATAGGATAAATAATGTAAAATGTTAATAACAAAGTCTTGAGAAAAGGCAATAAAGTATTTGTATAACACACTCTCAACACTTTAAATGTTTTTCTAATAAATAAATATTGCATTATAAACAAAAACGGCCGTTTTATTTTCGAATTTGAAATTTAACTAATTAAAAAACATTTAAAGTGTTGAGAGTGTGTTATACAAATACTTTATTGCCTTTTCTCAAGACTTTGTTATTAACATTTTACATTATTTATCCTATTTGCGAATTATGATTTTTTTTCTATTGGCGGCGCTAGTGAGCCGCGTACAGGCCCTTAAAAAGATTCCTGTAAAGACTGGTATGAAGCTGAAACACAAACAATATCATAAAATCCTTTCAAGGAATTATAGCTTTCAAAGTTTGAGAATAATTGAAGATTCATTATCATCATCATATCAGCCAATCGACGTCCACTACTGGACATAGGCCTCCTCCAAGTATTGCCACTTTGTGCGGTCCTGTGCCTCCCTCATCCATCGGCTTCTTTTTATTATAATTGTATCTTCAATTATAATAAAAAGTTATATAGAAGAATATGAAGTCATAAAGTATTTTGTAATATTTTAAAATCCCAACTGAAAATGTAAAAGAAGATTGAAATAAAACGCGACTGGTCGTTCTATGAACAATTATGACGATGTAAAAGCAAGAGCATCGCTTTTGAATTTCCTCTACAGTTACATTGAAATGACAGAGAACTCAAGAGAACATTTTATAATTGTAGCGTGAAACTGACAAAAATTTGGTTTAGTTTGAGTATAGTTTTCATTTGAAAATTTTATGTAAATGACTTGTTAAGAGCGTTTAACGGGCTCACTAGCGCCGCCAATAGAAAAAAATCATAATTCACAAATAAGATAACTAATGTAAAATGTTGATAACAAAGTCTTGAGAAAAGGCAATAAAGTATTTGTATAACACACTCTCAACACTTTAAATGTTTTTCAAATAAATAAATATTGGATTATAAACAAAAACGGCCGTTTTTTTTTCGAATGCGATATTTACCTAATTAAAAAACATTTAAAGTGTTGAGAGTGTGTTATACAAATACTTTATTGCCTTTTTTCAAGACTTTGTTATCAACATTTTACATTATTTATCTTATTTGTGAATTATGATTTTTTTTCTATTGGCGGCGCTAGTGAGCCGCGTAAAGGCCCTTAAGTAAAAGCGAGAAACGCTTTTAAATATAATACTTAATTTCTAGTTTTAACTCGTAAGTCTCTTGTAGTAAAGCTGACCCGTGCCAACTTCGTTGGGCGGCGAAAAAAACGCGTCCCATTTTTAAACATATTTCATTACTGCTCAACTCCTATTAGTAAGCGTGGTATTTTATAGCCTATGACACTCTGCGATAAATGGACTATTCAATACAGAAATATTTTTTTAAATCGGTTCAGTAGATCCAGAGACCCCCTACAACCTTGAAAACACACAAACTTTACCTCTTTATAATATTATAAGTATAGATGTATCTAAATGTTCTTATTGGTGTAGTAATGTTTGCCATTTGTCTATTTCATAACTTTATATGCTATACTTATATTTGCTATAATTTCGTTAGATTTATCCGCTTTACTTGCTATTATCTTAGAAACATAAACTCAATTTGTCTAATTTCACTGCTTTGATAAACAAAAACACTTAAATTAAAATGCAAAACCCTAAAATATTTTCCATCGACATAATTGTTAAAATTAAAGCAGGATGCTAGTAGCGCTGCTTTTCAATTTCCAGCAATTGCATTGGTTATTTGCGCGGCTCCCTGGAGTCACTCAATTGAATCGTGTGCTCGACTAACGAGAACAGATTTCATTGACTATAAATATTAATAAATTTTGTGCATTTAATAACTATAAAACCAAAAATAAATATAAACGATACTTCAAATTATTTAATAGGCTTACAGAAACAGTAACTGTTGATGGATAAGTAAGATGTTTTTAGTACGACTTTAAGTTAAACAATAGCTGTTTTATAGACAATGATACAATATAATAGTTCTTCCGATCCTGCATTACCATTATACAATCTTTCCACATTCAATGAATAAACCGTAAAAACGTGTCGCTACATTTAAAGGATACTCAATTTAGTTCTCTTGTAAATTTTCACTTATCTAAAATTAATCTTTATTTATTACATTCAAATGATTAAATATTGGATTACTATCTTGGGTAGGATTCGAATCTGCGACCTCAACTTACAACAGCTGCATACACGACCGCATAACAACAGATAGTTTTTTTTAAATAATAAATATTGACTTATCTACGGGTTTCCTACTTGAGATGCAATTTTTTTCATCCTAAAAGAGCTAACTTTCTATATATGTGCTACATAGAAATTGAAAATTATAAAACTCATCACAAAGGTCGTCAATACGATGCTTATAGCAATTGATCGTTAGGGCACATGCATTTTAAGGATTTTGATTCATAGACGTTTCAAGCTATAGATCTCATGATTCATAGGTCTCATTAATTATAGAGTATACGTGTTCGAGCAATTGATATTGTATCAAACGTCTTTATATCTCAAGTAGGGAACCCCTTTTGAATATTGTAGAGTTGAAATCTTTTAATTATCCCAAGCTTTCTATGAAACTGGATGTTTGACGCGAAAGCCGAGAACAGAGCCGTCGACACTTTGCAATTTATTTGTTTCTTAGTTTGAATCTGAGATTAATGAGCGACAACATTTAATCCCCAGTGAGTGGTGGTAAGTAACAATCAGTTTGTTGATTAGTAATTTAAGTTATCGAAGCTTTGGAATTCAAGTTACTCTTAGATAGGTACAATAATGAAAGATTATTTTATCACTTTTATATTTTTTTTTGTATATGATGGGAGGCAAACGAGCCAGCACCTGATGGTAAGTGATCACCACCGCCCATGAACACCCGCAACACCAGAGGAATCACAGATGCGTTGACGACCTTTAAAAACGGAGTACGCTCGTTTCTTAAAGCTCCCCAAGTCATAACGGTCCGGATATATTACCGCAGCGAGCTTGTTTAAACAATTTGCTTCTTTTTGTTTTAACAATTGAGTTTCCGATTGACGGAATGTAGGAGGAATGTTGTTTGTGCGTATTTATATTATGTATGTGTGTTCGTATCATTGTGATCGCCTACACTCTAAACGGTTAGACCAAACTGCTCATTTCTAGTTTTCGAATAAGGCGTATTTGTTTGTCTACACTCTAGATTTATTAGAAATATTATCTTACCATTAGTTTAATGTGGATCACATATTTATATCAAACTTCTGCACAAATGCTAGTTATAACAGTTCACAGAAAAAACAGTGTTTTATAAAAAATAAATTACGTAAGATTTGTACTTATCCTAAGCACTTGCTCTAACTCCTCATAATACACTGCAAACTTGATGTAAACTAATAAAACCTCGCTTCCTGTATTCAGTTAATCAATGTTTACACAACGAGTCAGGTTACAGACCACGACCTTTTTTTTTTTTTTTTTCTCGGGGGGAAATCCTCATGGAGTTCCTCCGCCCCGGAGAGGGCGGAGGGGTCTGTCAGACTTCTACTGACTAAAACCCCCCGGTGTTCCGTCTCTCACGTGTGCCAGGAGCCGCGGGAAACCATGATTCTTCCGCAGCCCCTGCCGCTGCCCGCCGCTCTTGGACCCATTTAGGGTGGCCGAAAGAGGGCATTGTCCGCCCTCCTCCTGCGCCCGGTGCGCCGGCTGCGGGCCGGGTGGTCTGCCGAGGCTTCCCGTTCCCGCTCCGCGGCCTCCTTCCGCGCCACGACTGTGTCGCAGAAGGTCACCATCGCGTCCCAGCAAGCCGCGCTGCCGGCCATGGCGCTGACCACGGCCGACAGCGACAGGTCGCTGCCTACCATTAAGGCGAGGGCGCGACGCGGCTCCTCCCAAGCTACGCACGCTGCGAGCGTATGCCGCACCGTGTCTTCTCCACTCTGGACGCAGTGGTGATACCTTGCGTCCGGCTCCCTGCCTATGCGGAACAGGTACTTCCCAAAGCAGCCGTGCCCCGAGAGCACCTGCGTCACACGAAACGACAGGGAGCCGTGCCTCCTCTCGAGCCAGCTTTGTAGCACTGGCCGAATCGCCTCAGCTGTGGTGTGGCCGGCAGAAGGGTGCTCAAGCCTCTCCTGCCATGCCGCCACTAGGACCTCGCGGAGCTCAGACCGACGTACGTCAATTTGGCGTTGAGTCAATCCTTCGCCCCGCGACCGCTCTGCCTCGCGCCACCGATAAAGTGACGCTAGGGCTCTCGCCTCCAGGTCCCAGGGCGGGGATCCGGCCAGTGCGCAGGCCGCCTCGTGGGAGATCGTGCGGTACCCTCTGATGACTCTGACAGCCATCACGCGCTGTGGTCTTCGCAGAACTGCGATGCTGCGGTCCGTCAGGTCACCAGCCCACACCGGGGCCCCGTACAGGGCCATGGATCGCACGATCCCCACGTAGAGTCGCCTACAGGCAGTGCTCGGTCCCCCCAGATTGGGCAGCAGCGTCGCCAGCGCGCCCGCAGCGCCCATAAGCTTGGGCACCAGCCGGCGGAAGTGGGGGCCAAAGTCCCACCGGCTGTCGAGCACCAATCCGAGGTACTTCATGGTTTGCTCGACAGCGATTCGGACCCCCCCAACCACAATGTGTGATCCCGGCGGCGGCGCCCGCCGCGGGCCATGGAATGCAATGACCTCTGACTTGCTGAGAGCCACCTCCAAGCCTAGGCGCCGGATGCGGCTCACCACCTGTGAAACCGCAGCCGTGGCCAGCAACGCTGCCTCCTGATGCGAGCTCCCCCGGGCCATGACCAGTGTGTCGTCAGCGTAACACACTAGGTCAACCCCGGGCTGTAGTTCGCCTTGTAGAACCCAGTCGTACCCGATGTTCCACAGGAGGGGGCCGACGACCGACCCCTGCGGAACACCGCACGACATGTTTCGACGGCCGTAGCCGTCGCGTCCCGCGAAGGTGACTGACCTCTCGGCCAAGTAGGCCCCGATAATGCGGCGGAGGTATGAAGGCACCCGGTGATACCGGAGCGCCTCCCTGATACAGCTCCAGGGTAGGGTGTTAAACGCGTTGGAGATGTCCAAGGAAATCGCCAACGCCACCCCGCCCCGAGAGACTGCTTCCTCCGCCAGAACTCTAACCCGCGTGATGGCGTTCACAGTGGAACGCTCGCGCCGAAACCCGTATTGGCATGTGTCTAGGTCCGGCCCATTCCTACTCAAATGGTCGACGAGGCGAGCTGCGATAATTCGCTCAAAAAGTTTGCCTGCCTCGTCAAGCAACACTATAGGCCGGTACGCGGACGGCGAGTCGGCTGGGCGTCCCTCCTTTCTGAGCAGGACCAGACGTCCAGTCTTCCACTGCGCGGGAAACTGACCCTGCTCTAGGCACGCTGTGTAGAGTCCTCTCAACCGGGGCTCTAGGGCCTGGAGAGCGAGGACGAGGGCGCGGCCGGGTACCCCATCGGGCCCTGGAGCTGTGTTTTTACCCCGGAGCCGTGTAACAGCCACCCTCATCTCCGCCTGTGTCACCTCCGGAACTGTTTCGTCGACCTCTAATCCTATGGCTGCGTGCATCGCCATTGGCGGCGGCACGTGCTCGGCGCGGGCGGGGAAGAGCGCTGCCACCACTTCTTCCAGCAGCTCTGGCTGTAAACTCTGCGTGAGGGGCGGGGCCCATGCACGGAGTTTCCCCCGAACCATGAGATACGCGCGCCCCCACGGATCCCTATCCAGGGCCCCGAGCAGCTCTTCTCTCGACCGCCTCTTGGCGTCGCCGATTTCCAGCCACAGAGTCTTCTTTGCCGCGCGGTACGCCTCATATCGCGTGGCTTCCTCGGACGGGTCCCTTTGACGTCTCCTGCGGTATCGGGTGTATTGGCGTCGGATCCTCACACACGCGATGCGCAGTTGCGCTATCTCAGTTGACCACCAATACACCTGGCGCCTCGCAGACCGAGTTTGGGCGCGGGGCATGGACGCGTCACAGATCTGCGCCATTGCCCCACTAAACCACTCCACCTCCGCTTCGACGTCGACGGAACCGTCTATCATCCCCGACTCCCTAGCCCAGGCCTGGACAATTGCGGCTTCCTCTAGAACTTCCTTGTCAATGCGCTTGAGCGCCCACCTCGGGCCACCTATGTGCAGGGTTCGTGGCTGGCGGTCTACCGCGGTCTGGGCGGAGACGTTGAATAGGATGTACCTATGATCAGATAACGTCTCTACCTCCACGGCAACACGCCAGTCTTCAACACGGCGCGCAACAGCTGGGCTAGCAAACGAGACGTCTACTATGGACCCGCCCCGCTGCCGCACGCAAGTGAACGCCGAGCCCCGATTCAGGACGACCAGACCCGTCGCAATGGCCCACTCCTCCAGCGCGTCTCCCTTCGCGTCGGTTACTGGGGATCCCCAAGCCACCGACTTAGCGTTAAGGTCCCCCAGCACCAACGCGGGATAAGGATGGTGTCTGCCCACGACAGCCCCTAGCTCGACAAGGAAGTTCTCGAAGTCGGCGAGACTCTTGTTGGGCGAGAAGTATGCCCCTACGACGATCATACCATCCACGAGGGCAGCCACCCAGCCTCGCCCTCGGGACGGGTCGATAAGAGTCCCGCCGATAATGGCCACCAAGCCTTCATCATCACCCTCCCAGTTACCCCTGGGGGGAACAAAATACGGCTCGGCTACCACCGCCACGTTGACCGACCACTCTGCAATGCTCTGGAGCAACAGGTCCTGAGCTCTGGCACAGTGGTTAAGGTTACCCTGAAGGACACGAAGCGCCATTAAGAGCACTCCATGTCCCGGGTCGCCTCATGCCCCTCCGGCCGACTCCCGGCCTGGGGGCAGCTAGACTGCGGGGGGTGTGCTGATCCCCCTGCAGCCTTTTTCCAACTGCTCTTTCTCCCTTTGTTGGAAGAAGAGGATGAGGCGCCACAAGCGCCTGTGGTATACCCCGCGGTCTTTCCTGCAGCTGCACAAAGGCTACAGTTTGGTGCCGCGGAGCACTGCGCCGACTTATGTCCGGGTTGACCGCAGCGGTAACACAACCCGCTGCGGTCTACGCTGCTGGTGCATAGCGCCTGGACATGGCCAATTTCTAGGCACCGGAAACACCGCAATGCCCTCGTCGGGAGCAACTGCACCCGGCAGTACACCCACCCCACCTTAAGACGCCCAGCGTCAGCAACTTTATTTGCAGCTGCTGCCGGACAACGCACCCAAACGGCGCCGAGTCCAACAGCATTGCTGCGAATAATGCCCACCCGAACACTATCGGGCGTGCATCCACCTTCAGTGGCGACAGCCGCCACGACTTCTTCCGGAGTGGCGCAATCATCCATTCCGTCGATCCGCATTTCTGCAGTTTTGACGGGCCTAGAAATGCGCGCGTCCTCCTGAGGGATAGCCTCCTTCAGCCTGGCGGCTAGGGCGTCTGCCTTTAGGGCGTTGTCGGTGCCCGACAACTCGTACAATCGCGCCCCGGTAATTGCAGTCCGGAAGCGGACCCTGCCAGTGCGACCAAGGTCAGGAAACTCGACCTTGGCTCTTGCCTCTGAGAGTACCTGGCGGTATGTCAGGCCTCTCTCCGCGGCCCCGGGCTGCAGTGTTATGACCACCGCCGCGGAGTGAGGGACTTTAGTCCGCCGCCTCCTGCGTCGGTCGGCCTTAGGGGCGTGACTGTTCTTCGCTCCCTCGCGTCGACTGTTCCGCGCAACCCTCAGTGAGAAGGGCAGGCGCGGCCGCTGTTAGTACCGCACTGTCAGTTAATGTGGGCGCCTGTCCACTTGCGGCAGGCTTTTTGGCCTGGCCAGTGGGCTTTTTGGTAGTCACCCTTCCTCCTTGGGCGGACGTGCCATTCACTTGCATGGGCCTGGTGGACCCAGGCCGACCGGCTTCCCGCGGTGACGCCGCTTCCAGCACGCGCCTTCGCGCGTCCGCTGCGAGCGGTGGGCGCAAGACCGTTGCCGACAGACCACGACCTTAGCTAACTTGTAATAACAACTATTACATCCATCTTTGAACAGTTGAGTATCGATAGTAAACTTAGGATATAATATTATGAGTGACGCCTTTGCGTAGTTTAATTGGTTAGATCGTATTACGTATTCTAGACGGATTAAGTTTATGATATTATGTAGACATTTACGATTATTATAGGATATATTTAGGGTTCTCCGTTTGGTGACGGAGTAAGAATACAGTGTGTCACCACCCCATCTCATCCCATGGGTGTCGTAAAAACCGACTAAGGGACTATCCGCGAAAATTATCTTTACGAAATAAAAAGAAGGAATACTTGAAATTAAACCCTGTACCAATCCGTTTGGCCAGCGTGGTATTAGTAGGCCAAGTATCCCGCTGTCACGGGAGGAGGCCCGTCCCTGCAGTGGGACATTGATGATAAAATATAGACAGTTTAATTAGTTATAACTTTTTATTACTTTTGTCTTAATATAATAAATGATCACTTGATACGTTAACCGATCGAGTACGATTTACTTAATCGAAGTTTAGCTTCGATTTGATTACGATTGAGTTATAACTACACTCACAGTCTGAACACGTAGCGGGTCATGGGCATCTATGGGGATAAGACTCTTAAAACGTTATTGAAACTCATGTAACTTTTAGTCTATGTATTCGAAACTTTAAACGATAACTTACTATTAACACTTGCACCAGCCATGGTCATCTCGTGACCATGGCTGGAGTAACTGGCTCTTGAATACACACTCAGACAGATTTGGGCTACTAAATAACTCATATCATAGCATAGTTGAAGAATGCATGTGTTGTTAGTAACTTCCTAATAGGTACAGTATGGGGACATTGATAATGTGATTGGCTTTTAAAGAAAGACAGCAAATCAATGAGTAAGAAAAGTACATCCGATTACCGAAAATAGCTGAATAATTTTAGCATAAGTTTTGAAAATTATCACATTAAAATGTATCTTATGGCGTTCGGCATAAGGTTGAAATTATAAAAGATTGAATCCCTACTTACTTCTTGTCTTACTAAGTGACACTGGTGACGGAAACATGCACTTCGATAAAAAGTCATTGCAGTGCAACAAAATATAGCACTTATTGTTAACGTCATAATATACAATTTCAAAATCATCAATAATCATAATCATATTATCAATGTCCTCATACTACAGTATGAGGACATTGATAATATGATTGGTTTTTAAAGAAAGACAGACAACAATGCGGAAGCGAGAAAGTGAGATTATAATTTATTGATGACTAGCTGTTGCCCGCGGCTTCGCTCGCGTTCAGAAGTATTATGATTAATTAGGCTTATTTTTTGTTTAGCATGTGTAAAAATAAGGGGCCTACAAAACTTCTTTGTGCACATATTCTTAATAATTAATCTGTCATTAGGCGCTAAAACTATTAAGCTATTGAGAGAAATTACTCGTGAGCAAGTAACATAAAACATGCAGTCCATGAGAGAAGCTAAGTTCCATACTAACTGTAATCCCCTTTTTTATCCCCTTAGGGATAGATTTTATCAAAGTCCTTTCTAAGGGGGTACCAACGTCGTAGTAACTATATGCATGCAAAGTCTCGGCCCGATCGTATTGAAACTGACAAAGTTTCATACACACTTTCATCACCTATTTTATCCCCTTGGGGGTAGAGTTTATCAAAGTCCTTTCTAAGGGGGTGTCACCGTCTTAATAGCTATATGCGTGCAAAGTTTCAGCCCGATCGGATTGAAACTGACAAAGTTTCGTGCTAACTTTCATCCCCTATTTTATCCCCTTGGGGGTAGAATTTATCAAAGTCCTTTCTAAGGGAGTGCCAACGTCATAATATCTATATGCGTGCAAAGTCTCAGCCCGATGGGATTGAAACTGACAAAATTTCGTGCTAACTTTCATTCCCTATTTTATCCCCTTGGGGGTAGAATTTATCAAAGTCCTTTCTAAGGGAGTGCCAACGTCATAATATCTATATGCGTGCAAAGTCTCAGCCCGATCGGATTGAAACTGACAAAATTTCGTGCTAATTTTCATCCCCTATTTAATCCCCTTGGGGGTAGAATTTATCAAAGTCCTTTCTAAAGGGGTGCCATCGTCATAATATCTATATGCGTGCAAAGTCTCAGCCCGATCGGATTGAAACTGACAAAGTTTCGTGCTAACTTTCATCCCCTATTTTATCCCCTTGGGGGTAGAATTTATCAAAGTCCTTCCTAAGGGGGTGCCAACGTCATAATATCTATATGCATGCAAAGTCTCAGCCCGATTGGATTGAAACCGACAAAGTTTCGTGCTAACTTTCATCCCCTATTTTATCCCCTTGGGGGTAGAATTTATCAAAGTCCTTCCTAAGGGGGTGCCAACGTCATAATATCTATATGCATGCAAAGTCTCAGCCCGATTGGATTGAAACCGACAAAGTTTCGTGCTAACTTTCATCCCCTATTTTATCCCCTTGGGGGTAGAATTTATCAAAGTCCTTCCTAAGGGGGTGCCAACGTCATAACATCTATATGCATGCAAAGTCTCAGCCCGATCGGATTGAAACTGACAAAGTTTCATTCACACTTTCATCACCTATTTTATCCCCTTGGGGGTAGAGTTTATCAAAGTCCTTTCTAAGGGGGTGTCACCGTCTTAATAGCTATATGCATGCAAAGTCTCAGCCCGATCGGATTGAAACCGACAAAGCTTTGTGCTAACTTTCATCCCCTATTTTATCCCCTTGGGGTAGAATTTATCAAAGTCCTTCCTAAGGGGGTGCCAACGTCATAATATCTATATGCGTGCAAAGTCTCAGCCCGATGGGATTGAAACTGACAAAATTTCGTGCTTACTTTCATTCCCTATTTTATCCCCTTGGGGGTAGAATTTACCAAATTCTTTTTTAAGGGAGTGCCAACGTCATAATATCTATATGCGTGCAAAGTCTCAGCCCAATCGGATTGAAACTGACAAAATTTCGTGCTAACTTTCATCCCCTATTTAATCCCCTTGGGGGTAGAATTTATCAAAGTCCTTTCTAAAAGGGTGCCAACGTCATAATATCTATATGCGTGCAAAGTCTCAGCCCGATCGGATTGAAACTGACAAAGTTTTGTGCTAATTTTCATCCCCTATTTTATCCCCTTGGGGGTAGAATTTATCAAAGTCCTTCCTATGGGGGTGCCAACGTCATAATATCTATATGCATGCAAAGTCTTAGCCCGATCCGATTGAAACTGACAAAGTTTTATACAAACTTTTATCCCCTATTTTATCCCCTTGGGGGTAGAATTCATCATAATCCTTTCTTAGCGGATGCCTACGTTATAACATCTACCTGCATGTCAAATTTCAGCCAGATCCCACCAGTGGCTTGGGCTGTGCGTTGATAGATCACTATGTCAGTCACCTTTGAGTTTTATATATACACTAGCTGTTGCCCGCGGCTTCGCTCGCGTTCAGAAGTATTATGATTATTTGGGCTTATTTTTTGTTTCGCGTATGTAAAAATAAGGGGCCTACAAAACTTCTTTGTACACATATTCTTAATAATTAATCTGTCATTAGGCGCTAAAACTATGAAGCTATTGAGAGAAATTACTCGTGAGCAAGCAACATAAAACATGCAGTCCATGAGAGAAGCTAAGTATCATACTAACTACTCTATTTAATCTCTACTAATCCCCTATTTTATCCCCTTGGGGGTAGAATTTATCAAAGTCCTTTCTAAGGGGGTACCAACGTCATAGTAACTATATGCATGCAAAGTCTCAGCCCGATCGGATTGAAACTGTTGTCAGTTTCAATCTGGGGTGTTGTCAGTTTCAAATTGGGGTAGAATTTATCAAAGTCCTTTCTAAGGGGGTGCCAACGTCATAATAACTATATGCATGCAAAGTCTCAGCCCGATCGGATTGAAACTGACAAAGTTTCGTGCTAACTTTCATCACCTATTTTATCCCCTTGGGGGTAGAATTTATCAAAGTCCTTTCTAAGGGGATACCAACGTCATAGTAACTATATGCATGCAAAGTCTCAGCCCGATCGGATTGAAACTGACAAAGTTTCGTGCTAACTTTCATCCCCTATTTTATCCCCTTGGGGGTAGAATTTATCAAAGTCCTTTATAAGGGGGTGTCAACGTCATAATAGCTATATGCATGCAAAGTCTCAGCTCGATCGGATTGAAACTGACAAAGTTTCATACAAACTTTCATCACCTATTTTTTCCCCTTGGGGGTAGAATTTATCAAATAACTTCCTAAGGGGGTGCCAACGTCATAGTAGCTATATGCATACAAAGTCTAAGGCCTATCGGTTTGAAATTGACAAAGTTTCCTACAAACTTTCATCCCCTATTTTATCCCTTTCGGGGTAGAATTCATCATAATCCTTTCTTAGCGGATGCCTACGTCATAACATCTGGATGCCAAATTTTAGCCAGATCTCACCAGTGGCTTGGGCTGTGCGTTGATAGATCACTATGTCAGTCACCTTTGAGTTTTATGTATATAGATATAGATTTTGAAATTGTATATTATGACGTAAACCATAGGTGCTATATTTTGTTGCACTGCAATGACTTTTTATCGAAGTGCAATGTTTCCGTCACCAGTGTCACTTAGTAAGACATGATGAAACATACAATGTCAAATAGAAGTAAGTAGGGATTCAATCTTTTATAATTTCAACCTTATGCCGAACGTCATAAGATACATTTTAATGTGATAATTTTCAAAACTTATGCTAAAATTATTCAGCTATTTTCGGTAATCGGATGTACTTTTCTTACTCATTGATTTGCCTTTATTTAAAAGCCAATCACATTATCAATGTCCCCATACTGTACATATTTTAACAAACGAACCTTAAGTTTAAAGTTTACCGTACCGGAAATTTGTGTTTCTTTGTGGGTTCAGTTCAATTATGGAGCATCAAAATTGGTTAGCAAACCGTCATACATTTATTTAAAAGAAACTCAACGTTATCTTTTTTCATTCACAGCTTAATCAAAGTTAATCGTATGAATCTAACACAGCTTTAAAAAATAATGTCTAAAAGCGTGTCTTTGACTTGCTGACGTTTATAGTTTGAAGGGAAATTTTCCCGCGCTCTCGCTTTGTCCTCGCCAGTACTGCGCAAAGTGGCTTTTGTCATGCTAATCCCCCTTGCAATGCTTTTAAGAACGTTTTCCGTTTGAGCGGACTCACCGCACTGGAGGAAAATCTTGAATATTTTTTGTACAGCTCTGACGAAAGTAAATAACTACTTTGAAATTAAATTCTAATCACGTTAGTTTTTAAATTACTTAGCTAATGCCCGATTTACACATCGACAAGTACAGTGGCGAGTTAAGTAGTATTTTAAAATTAAGTTGATTTAAATAGATCTCCATCCTATATTTTGGCAAGTTAAGTACGAATTAGCCCCCTCTCTCGCGTCTCGCCAACTTAACTTGCCAAAAAATAGGATGGAGATCTATTTAAATCAACTTAATCAGCAACTTACTACTTAACTCGCTACTGTACTTGTCGATGTGTAAATCGGGCATAATAGCAAATCTATACTTCTATACTAATATTATAAAGAGGGAAAATTTGTGTGTTTGTGACGTTGTAGGGGGGATCTCTGGATCTACTAAACAGATTTAAAAATTCTTTCTGTGTAAAATTCTATAGTTTATTCATAATAAATATTTTAAGTTTTACTTGTGATGACGTTATGCGTACGGCTAAATTACTTGAGCAATGAAGGCAGAGACAAACTTCTGTTCAGCCGGACGCATGACGTCATTTAGTAACATTCAGACTCAGATAAACATATTATGTGTTTTGTTTTTTGTCGCAGGATTTAAACCCTTGACCTCATGGCCCGCAGCCACATAAACGCTCGCTTTGCCACCAAGGCAATTCATGTATAATATTATTCACATATTCCTCACACTTTCACACAACGCCATCTAGTCCCAAACTAAGCAGAGCTTGTACTGGTTACTAGACAAGGGATATACATACGTAAATACTTTTTTTATTGTAAATACATATAAACTATACATAGAAAACACCCAGACCAATGCTAACAATCATGTACATGCACACAAGGATTTGCATTGAGCGGGAATCGAATCCGAGACCTCTGCGTAACAATCATGTTATAAGTATAACCACTACGTAAGTATATTACATAGGCCGTCAATATCCTCTGAATAATAATAAATATGTAGTATTCGAAATTTATAACTTTCACGGACGATGGACGGTACATACGACATAGTTATTCCCAAGGGCATCATGAAGAATGTGGACACCATTTATCTGAAGGCCGGTACAACATCCCTTGATAGCGATCAGTTAACTAACTAATTGATGATGGTGGCATTCAGGATTGGTAATGAACCGATTAGCTTTAGCAGTTTATTAAGCAACTAAGTAATAATAGCAGTAAAAAAATAATAGCAATAAAAAGAAGGAAAACTTGTAATTAAACCCTATACCAATCCGTCTGGCGAGCGTGGTATTAGTAGGCCAAGTATCCTCAAAAGTTAAGAAAGTTTTTCTCGCCGGAGGGGGACTGGACGCAAAGCCTCTGCCGGTTTCCCAGGCCCCCTCCAAGAAGGCGATAAAGAAGTGCCGCTGAGGACTTTTAGTGGGTGCACTGCTGGTTGTCCCTGGGAGACCCACATATCATATCATATACATCATCATCATCATTCCCCTGCCCTTATCCCAATTTTATTTGGGGTCGGCGCAGCATGTCTTCTTCTTCCATACTTTCCTATCAGACGTCATCTCACAAGTAACACTCTTCGCAGCCATATCGTCTTTCACACAATCCATCCATCGTTTCTTTGGTCGTCCTCTTCCCCTATATCCATCCACACACATGTCCAACACCTTCCTCACCACATGACTCTCATTCCTCCGCATAACATGCCCATACCATGACAGCCGGCTGCCGCGTAGTTTTTCTGCTACCGGTGCCACTTTCAAACTTCCTCTTACATACTCATTTCTAACTCTTTCCGCTCTCGTAACACCACACATTCCTCTTAACATTCTCATCTCTGCTACATGCAATTGTCTTTCATTCATCCCTTTTGTGGGCCAACTCTCTGATCCATACAAGACGGCAGGTCTAATCATGGTCTTATAGATCTTCCCCTTAAATTTAAGGGGAATGTGGGGGTCACAGATGGTTCCCGTGACCTGCCGCCATTTCATCCATCCTATGTTAATTCGGTGCTTGACCGCCCGATCTACTTCGCCATCGCTTTGGATGCACGAACCGAGATACCGGAAGTCGGAGCAGACTGGAAGGCGCACTCCATCAAGCGCTATGGCTTCAGGACTGGAGAGACCGCCGAAATCGCAGAACATGTATTCTGTCTTGGTTCTGCTGATTTTCAAGCCAACACTCTCCAGTTTCTGTTGCCAACACTCCAATCTGCTCTGGATCTCAGGTCCATCCTCCCCAACCAGAACAATGTCATCGGCAAACAGCATGCACCAGGGTGCCTCTTCCTGTATGTCCGCCGTCAAGGCGTCCATAATCAGTAGGAAGAGGTAAGGACTTAAAGCCGACCCTTGGTGCAAGCCTACCGCCACACTGAACTGGTCGGAGTTGCCAGCAGACGATCGGACGTAAGTACTGGCTTGCCTGTACATAGCACGAATTAACTCTACATACTTCCCAGGTAAACCTTTCTCTTTCACGGCCCACCACAACACTTCTCGAGGCACCCTATCATACGCTTTTTCGAGGTCAATGAACACCATGTGCAAGTTCTTGTGGACACGTCTGTACTTCTCGCACAATTGGCGGAGTGCAAAGATGGCGTCCGTTGTCCCTCGACCTGGCATGAACCCAAACTGGTTTTGGGTAATCTCACTCTCTTCTCTCAATCTTTTCTCTATCACCTTTTCCCATACTTTCATAGTATGTGACATGAGCTTAATTCCTCTATAGTTGTTACAATCCTGGACATCCCCTTTATTTTTGAAGATGGGTACAAGCGAGCTAGTACACCATTCTTGTGGGATGTCTTCTTCATGTAACAACTTATTGAAAAACGAAGTCAGCCACATACATCCTTCATACTTTAACACCTTCCATACTTCAACTGGTATTTCATCTGGTCCCAAAGCCTTTCCATCTTTCATACTTTTAACTGCTGTTATAACTTCATCCACGCTAATTTCTCTTACCAATCCCTTATTTACATGTGCCTCTTCGAGTATACCATTCCAATCATTCTCTTCGTTCATAAGCTTTTCAAAATACACCTTCCATCGCTCTTTTATGTCATCATCTTTACACAATACCTTACCAGACTCATCTTTCATACATTTCATATGTATTACATCTCTCGCTCGCCTTTCTCTCACTTTCGTTATTCGGTAGAGTTCTTTTTGGCCAATAGGGCTATCCAGGTTCTCGTATAACCTCTCCTGCGCCCTAGCCCTGGCAACTGCTACCACCTTCTTTGCCCTCTTCTTGCATTCATTGTAAACTTCCTTTTTGTCATCTTTCAAACTTGCATTCAAAATTTCTACACCCTGCCATTCTTTAAACGCCAACTTTTTCTCTCTTAGGGCGTTTTGTACCTTTTCATTCCACCACCATGTATCCCTATCTATCAGACCTTTACCTTTCGACTCTCCACACACATCTTTTGCGACTTCTCTTATGCACTTTGCCATCTCACTCCAGCATTTATTTACAGATTTTCCTTCCATCTCACTCATTTCCGTCATCTTGTCCACAACTTGACTTCTAAACATACTAGCACATTCTTCCTTCTCTAACATACGCCATCGTGTCTTTGGAGGGGGGCGGTTTTTCCTGTTTTTAGGCGAGACACTTAGTTTGACCTCCAAAACGCCTGTGTTGGGTAACTAGAGCTTCGCCTGGCAGCACTTTGCAATTTTTGACACAGCATAGACTCCTTCGCTTTATTAGGAAATAGTCTATCTGTGTCGCGTGGTGGCCACTTTTGTATGTTATAAGATGTTCCTCTTTTTTCTTAAACCACGTGTTTGTTATAGCCAGGTCGAAGGCACAGGCAGCTTGTAGCAGTGTCTCGCCGTCTGCGTTTCGGTTACCGAATCCCCAACCACCATGCACTCTCTCATATCCAACACTCTCTCTTCCTACGTGTCCATTAAAATCACCACCTATATAAACTTCCTCACTGTCCTGCACATTCATCATCAAGCAGTCAAAGTCCTCCCAAAATTTCTCTTTTACGCTCTCCTCACAACCTGACTGCGGTGCATATGCACTTATTACATTTAAAGTGACGCCGTCCACAATCAGTTTAACCGCTATCAATCTATCATTCATTCTTTTAACATCAACCACACTTTCTTTCAACCTGTTATCTAAAACTACCCCCACACCATTTCTCTTGCCGTCACTACCACAATAATAGAACTTATATCCTTCCCCTATCTCTCGAGCCCTTTCACCCTTCCATTTTGTCTCTTGCAAACACGCCACGTTTATCCTTCGCCTTTTAAACACATCCGCTAACTCTCTTCCTCTTCCAGTCATCGTTCCCACATTCCAACTCGCACACTTCAACCTTAATTCTTTCACACTTTGGACTCGCCTCTTACGTCGCACCCGCCCGTTTAGATGCGACAACCCTTGTCCATTTCCCACAGTAGCCGGGTGCTGCCCCTGTGCGTCGCCTGTGGGGTACGCCCTAGCCCTATCGCTCACTTTATTTATACTTTTCATGCTGCTAGTGGTTTTGGCTATATTTTTACGACCGGCCGCCTGCCTGACGCCAACCCTCCTTGGGAATGCTGTTGTTGGTGGTTTTCCCCCACCAATAGGTTGACCCGAAGTGCTAGGTGATAGGCACCGGGTCGTGGTATCCCTTAGTCGCCTCTTACGACACCCACGGGATGAGATGGGGTGGTGACATATTGTATTCTTAATCCGTCACCACACGGAATATCATATCATATCATATACATATATATATCATATACATATCCCGTCCCCCGACGAGAGGGGATGCGTAGGCATTTTACTCCAGCGTAACCAGAAACAAAAAAGTTTTTCTACATTTCGAATGAACAAGCGTGGAGCTTTCCATAAGCAAAGCCATTTCGATAAAGGTACAATCCCAGTCTCTAAACCAGTTTGGGCTTAAGATTTTGATTTTAAAATGTAATCTTAATTCTGACTTTAAAACGAAAAAATCCTCAAGAGGTATAGATTGCGATAAATTCTATCTTCTTGGTGAATTGCAGTCTCTTCAAGCCGAGAATAAATTATCTAATCAATGTAATATAGTAGCGGGCTCTGGGTAAAGTATTCATCTCCTTTACTTCTCTCATTTTTTAATTTCCTTTCTTACAAAAGATAATATTAATTCACATCGAGTTAGTTAATTAACTGTTCTCTTTGATGATTTTTTTTCTAAAACCTTAGAATAACAGAGAGTACCTTATGTATTTAAAGCCTGTAAAATTTACGCCACTAGCTGACCCGTGCCCACTTCGTTGGACGGCAAAAAAACGCGTCACTTTCTTAAACATATTTTATTACTGCTCCACTTCTATTAGTGGAGCAGTAATGAAAATCTCTATTAGTCATAGCGTGATAATATAAATATAGCTTATACACTCTCTGATAAATGGACTATTCAATACAGAAAGAATTTTTAAAATCGGTTCATTAGATCCAGAGATTACAACGTCACAAACACACAAACTTTACCTCTTTTTGCTGTATAAAACATATCCAAATTACTCATATTTTGTTAAAAAACATGACTGACATCACAAGTAATAATCATTTATTTCGTAAAATTGAACTTATGTTTAAATTTCCTTTAAAATAAATTTCATTTTGAGCTCGATGAATAAATATTTCGACGAAATATGTTGTTTATTGCTTTTGGTTCAGTTGCTCGTACAATTCAGTTAAGGCACCACAATATTCAGCTTTTATTGCACTGAAATATTATTTAAACAAAAACAACGATGCTTGTATTTTTAATAATTATACGTACGACTTACTTTTGTTGATATTTATAAAATATTTTTTGACATTTACCCACTACATACACTAGTAATTTGAGTTTGGGTAGTGACACCCCTGTTACCATACGACGCGAAATGGGAGTAAAAGAGGCTAAGACAAGCTGTATCACCAGATACTTATTTCGTTAACGACTATTTAGATAGATAAGAGTACGAAGCTTTAACTTTTAACTGGTGCATTACAATGTCTAATAATTAAACAATAAAATGATTTATTTATTTAAAGTATGGCACACTTACAGCAATACACACAAATTTACACAATAAAACTTAAATAAACACAATAATTAAATATTATTATTATTCGCGCAGGGTGGAAACTTTTGGAGGAGGCCTATGTCTAGCAGTGGGCGTCTATACGCTGATATGATGATGATGATGATGAAACACAATAATTGATAAGCTTTAAAATGATCACGAAAGTTTATTATGAAGGATTTATTATTTATATTAGGAAGGAAAGTTTATTTGTCGACCTCGGTGGCGCGCCGGTAAAGCCAGCGGCTGCCGCGCATGAGGTTGTGGGTTCGATCCCCACGCAGGACAATAATTTGTGAGATCCACAAATTATTGTCCTGAGTCTGGGTGTTCTTTGTGTCCGTTAATTGATGTTTGTAAAAGTCCCCGCGACACAGGGCATGATCCCTAGTGCGGGAGTTGTCTTTTTTAAAAGAGATAAAAGAGAAAGATAACAATTTGATATCAATCAATCAACTAGCCTATTGCAGTCCACTGCTAGACATGGGCCTCCCCCAACACGCGCCACAGAACTCGGTCCTGCGCCTTCCGCATCCAGTCCGACCCAGAGATCTTTATGAGGTCGTCGGTCCACAATACAATTATTTTTATTATTTTTTTATTCATTTTACAATTTGATATAATGGGTATAAATTACGTACTTAGTAATTAACAAGTTCTTTAGATAAATCAATAATTCATAAAAGAAATAGAACTAATTTTCGCAATGAACTAAAGAAAAAGATAATAAATCAGAAGAAAATGTAGGCGTAGCGGGATTTAATTAAATCACCTTCGGGAAATTGTCGACGACAATCAACGTAGTGACGGTTCCTTTCAATAAAGTTGCGATGTTCCAAGTCTTATTTGATTGATGTTGCAATAATGAAACCAAAGACGAAATCAATTTTTCATTAAGTCAGAACCTATTTATTACCTAAGGCCGTGTAAAAAATATCTCATAACGTATATTGGCAGATATTGATAAAGTAGGTATGGGTAGCCGTCGCAAAATGCCATAATCAGAAATCTAAAGTCTTTACTTTACCTTTTGTTCACAATATCTTTCATTAAATTGTATTATACTCAACCAGAGCTTTACTTACATTTATTTTCTTTAAAACATGCACTTACTATCAACTAACTCAATGGTCATCTAGGCTTATTACAACAATACATGAAATACAAAATCATTTTTTTTAAACACATTTCTAACATGTGGCAAATAGGCAATACCTAACTAAAAACTGTTTCATTTACAGCATAACAGAGAGAAATACAAACAACAAAACTCGGTGTTCCACTTTGTTTGAGGCTTAAGTACTGCTAACTTCACTTTGAACCCAGGAAACGCTTTGCCAATTTGAAAATAAAACGCAAAATAGTTTTTCATGCAACAATACATTTGAGGGCGAAAACGATTGTGTTCTAGAAAAGCTGTTTTTGAAAACTTTTGCTTATTTTTATTTGCGTAAAGTTGGTTACGTGAGGTCTGTTAATAGTAATATTTGTATTATCATTTTGGTAACTTTTGTAGATTAATTATATTCGTGACTGTGTTGGGTTAAAGTAAGAGTATTTAATTGATAAGCCTTAATTCTATGAAAATTATAATATGAAAATTAAACAAGCTTTGTTAATTGGAATGTCTACCTCATATTTTATAACTTTCGTCATACAGTTTAATCCTTTTTATTTTAAAAATTTAAATTTACAAAACTGAAAATCCTTTTTTTGGTAATTAAATCAAAGATTGCCATAGATTTTTCTTTTTTTTTTTGTTCCTTTTAACCCCACCTCATCTATTTGTAGTCGATCTAAAATGCGTCAAAAGTCAGGTCTTTTAATGTCCCACTATCAATTTGGAAGCTTTACCTAAAGCCTGGCAATTAGTGGAATTGCTACTCGTTCTCATAAAGTGCTCTAACATTCTGTCTATCGGAATAGATTCCATTTAGTACATTTTCACGGATCGCTGGCAATTAATACCTATCCATACTTAAATAACTAGAGATAAGTAAAGTCAATCAAAAGCAATTATTGTCATAGTGTTTGATATTTAATTGTTAATGGTAAAACAAAATAGGCTTTTCTAGTGCGAAGAAAGAATATTTTAATTTGTTTTTATTTTCAAGCTGCTTTAATTGTAGAATAGAGCAAGCTAAGATAGTAATTGGAACCTACATAGGTACTCCATGTAGGCAGGATAACTAGTGTATGTTTTATAATTGCATGGCAGATTATGTATGCTCTGCCATGTATGTTTTAATGTATGTTTTAAGGTTATTTTTACTACCATAATAATATTCTTGCAAATAAATTAATCTGTTTCTGATGATTTGTAAAAAATCAAATGGTTTTTCAGGTAGGTCACTTCAGTAATTGGCAGCCTAGATTGGTACCACCGCCAGTCTACTTTCAATCATTAACAATTTTTATGTTTATACAAAATCTAAATATGAACGATGTCTGCAAAGCGAAATTGCTTTTCATTGACACGTTTGATCTGCACTTCAATGTAATGGGTGTCAAAAATACGTACAAAAATATTTAAATAAAAAAGGAATAAAAAACAAATACTTAACATAAAATGTAGAATAAAACTAACAAGTTAAACAAAATCCTTTTAATGAATATTTTTTGGTCTATTTTACAAGTGTTACCTATTTATTTGAACGTTTGTTATAAGACTTCATAAAAATTTCTTCTGTTTTCGAGTTGTTTTACGTACGTCTTAAATAAGCTACACAATAATGACGTTTTTAATACTTTATAATTTAATGTTGAATCCATGTAAAATTACCGAGAAACGTTTATATATCATTGCGGGATTTTAGTCCTCAGCGGACAAACCTCTATAGCCTATACAAGGCCTTAAGGTTCACAATAATGACAGATAGGCTTCATATATCAAGCGCTGTCTTCAACGTCATTCAATTCAATCCATCATATAAAGCCGGGCAGCGCTGACGTAATCCCAGCTGTATATACCCGGCCCGGAACAGTTATCAATATTGAGTTTATTTGTATTGTGGTCAGTGTGTCTTGTACATATATATTATTATATTCCTCACACTTTCAAACAACGCCATCTAGTCCCAAACTAAGCATGTACTATGGGTACTAGACAACAGATAAACATACCTAAATACTTTTTTTTGTAAATACATACATAAACATAGAAAACATCCAGACCAATGCAAACAATCATGTTGCCCTAGATGATCATCGCAATCAATCGATCGCAATAATATATATATCGCACGCTATAAATAAAAGGGTATTAAGTCTGAAAAACCGTTTTTTTTTTATTTTGAATTCGGAAACCTAATTTTTTTCTCTATAAATTGGTAAGAAAATAGTATTTAAATTCCAAATACTTTTTGAAATCTAACGATACAATTCTTTCTTGACTATTTATGCACCCTATTTTCGAGATAGGTAAGACAGTCGCATCTTAGTTGATTCAGTAGCCGGGCATCGTTCGTGGCCGTCGCACGTATCTTTCTGAGTTACAACCCGCCCAGTCGTCAATATCGAATCAATCTATACAGTTGTAAGTATTCTAAACAGTATTATGTAAAGTTAATACCTTATTGCTTGTTAAAATTGATACTAGTTTCATGTTTTATTTTAAATAATACTGTCTTGCCTGTTCAATATAATATAATTTGGTAATTTTAACGAAATAATATTAAAATAATACTTTATAGCTCCCGATTTGCTTGAGATAATTCTGTACATCTTGTCAATTGTATTTTATGGTTGCAAGTTTCAAGTAAAATACTACCTTTTAAGTTGTTATTATATTTTTTCTTTTTTAAATTTTAGTTATAATCAAAACAATGAAGCGAAGTAGGAAGGCTGGTTTAATAATGAAAGCAATCAGCAATCGCCTAAGTACACCGGACAGTTCTTAAAATGAAGAAAACAAAGACCCATTTGCTCATCATCATCATTTCCCTGCCCTTATTCCAATTTTATTTGGGGTCGGCGCAGCATGTTTTTTTCTTCCATACTGTCCTATCGGACGTCATCTCACTAGTAACACTCTTCGCAGCCATATAGCTTTTCACACAATCCATCCATCGTTTCTTTGGTCGTCCTCTTCCCCTATATCCATCCACACACATGTTCAGCACCTTCCTCACTACATGACTCTCATTCCTCCGCATAACATGCCCATACCATGACAGCCGGCTGCCACGTAATTTTTCTGCCACACCGGTGCCACTTTCAAATCTTCTTACATACTCATTTCTTACTCTATCTACTCTCGTAACACCACACAGATTGTCTTTCATTCATCCCTTTTCTGGCCAACACCTGCCGTCCTGTATGGATCAGAGAGATCCATACAGGACGGCAGGTGTAATCATAGTTTTATAGATCTTCCCCTTAAATTAAGGGGACTGTGGGGGTCACAGATGGTTCCCGTGAAGCAATGACCTGCTGCCATTTCATCCATCCTATGTTAACTCGGTTCTTGACCGCCCGATCTACTTCGCCATCGCTTTGAATGAAAGAACCGAGATACCGGAAGACAGAGAAGACTAGAAGGCGCATGCCGTTAAGCGCTATGGCTTCAGGACTGCCAACGCTCTAATCTGCTCTGGATCTTAGGTCCATCCTCCCCAATTAGAACAATGTAATCGGCAAACACTGCACCAGGGTGCCATTTCCTGTATGCCCGCCGTCAAGGCGTCCATAATCAGTAAGAGGTAAGGACTTAAAGCCGACCCTTGGTGCAAGCCTACCGCCACACTGAACTGGTTGGAGTTGCAAGACGATCGGACGTATAACTGGTTTGTCTTTACATAGCACGAATTAACTTCACATACTTCCCAGGTACAACTTTCTCTTTCATGGCCCACTTCAATACTTCTACGAAGACCCATTTGCTGACAGTGACAACAGGGATCTAACGTATGTCCCCAAAGTATCACATTTGATTTAGTTTGATAGTTTTGTTACAGTAGGTACCTACATAATGTTGTTAAATTATGTTTCTTTCATATTGAGTTTAAATTATCGCGATTTGTATACATAATACTATTTTTACGGGTCTTACTCGCGGTGTTACTAATTATCCTAGATACTAGTTATATAAATACCTAGGTTTTTCTCCGACGTTTCGGCCGACTTGCAAGGGCCGTGGTCGCGGAGGGACTCAGTCCCTCCGCGACCACGGCCCTTGCAAGTCGGCCGAGTTTCTTTTTTATTATAACTAATTATGATACTAAAACAAATAGAATTTCTAGATTTTCTAGATGCAATCAGTATTTAATTTATTATAATACCAAGCAAAAAATATCAACCAGAAACAACTTGGTCAAACGCCTAACTTCTGCGTCTTGGGGGGCAGCCCCACATGTTGTCAGGACTACGGGTCTGGCATTGTCCTACACGGCAGGAGAGTATGCGTCCGCGGTATGGCACCGTTCGGCTCACGCAGGTATGGTCGACTCTGCCCTGAATGAAACATGCCGTATAATAACTGGCTGCTTGAAACCTACCCCATTGGTCAAATTATACTCATTGGCCGCCATTGCTCGACCTGGTGTTCGCCGTCAGGTCATTTGCGAAAGTGAAAGGAAAAACAAGAGACCGACCCTCGTCATCCACTTTACTCGCACAATATACCCAGGGCACGCCTCAAAAGTCGTAAGAGTTTTTTGCGACACACACGTGCACTGTGCGGTGACCCCAGAAAGGCAAGACTGGACGGGTGGGCCTCAAACTTTGCACCACCGGCGGACTTCATTCCACCCGCCGAACATCTTCCACCTGGTTTCGAGGAGCAGTGGCCGATCTGGAGGTCGCTCAATAGGCTACGTACCCAAGTAGGCCGCTGTAACTCTAACCGGACTAAATGGGGTTATCTGAACCCCTCCTATAGTGGATGTGGGTGCGGTTCTCTCGTCCAGGACGTGGAACACTTCCTATCATGCCCAATGTGCCCTGCCACCTGCACACCAGAAGACCTAAAGAGTGCCAACGATAATGCTGTTGCTGTCGCTGGTTTTTGGGCAAAACACATCTAAAATATATTTGAAATTAGACTTATTGCCGTCGAAACGAAGAAGAAGAAGAATTATAATCCCTTAGCCATGTAGGCAAAAGATAATTTCTGTGCTGCTTAATATAGTATCAATATTAATTACAACTGGTTATCGAAATAATTTGGTAAATTTTGGTTAAGCTAGAGAGTAGCAAGTTAAACTTAAGAGCTATTTGAACTGCTTAAAGGGTATCATCTTTTTCTGTTCCCATAAAACTATTAATATTAAAAAAACTGTTATAGATACACAAACTAAACTAAACCAGCATAAAGAAGGATAGTGTACTTTTAAATCTAGAGATAATTTTAAATATTTGAGTAAGTAGTTCCGAATCTATGATTTTTTAAAACTTCAATACGCGATATCTCAAAACAACGTTTTCGAAATAATACCCTTTTGTTTGTGACGTGCGATATGTATTAATAATATATTTAACAAACATTCAGACTACGTTATTTCGATCCTAAAAAAGAGGTGAAATAAAGAAAAAATGTACCTTACTCTGGAGAAATATTCTTCTTACTTAATGTTTCTTGTCTAAAATAACTATTTTAACAAGAAAAGGGGCTAAGATAAACGCTTCTTTCTAGAAAATTGCTATATTCTTCAGCAATGTATGGTATTTTAAAGAAACTCCATAGACTTTATATGAATGAAAGAGTATGGACGTAAATGAGCTAAATATTTATGTTGAAAAAATAATACACTAAAGAAATTCAGTAAACAATTCAAAAATTGTACCGGATATACACGCCATCAACCACAAAGAAAAAAGCCATATTGAATAAATTACTTAGTATAAAAATACATGGTTCTTATCTTCACAAATATGTTTGTTTGTAGGCAATAAGGAACAGGAAGAAAAGGTAAGTTAAAGAGGTAAAAGTTTTTTATTGTTTATGTTAGTAAAACAAGACAACTTGGTACCATTAACATGATTTATTACCCTGTTTTATATTGAAGTTGGTCTTTTATATGCAAATAAAAAGGATTTGGTAGCAGCAAATGCTGTTCCTAGCTCATCATAATTATTATAGCATCTTGGAGCCTGAGCCTCTTTTTTTATATGATGGGAGGCAAACGAGCCAGCAGGTCACCTGATGGTAAGTGATCACCGCCGCCTATGGACACCCGCAACACCAGAGGGATTACAGTTGCGTTGCCGACCTTTAAGGAGGGAGTACGCTCTATACGGATCGCATTCCTATTGCCACGCAAATCATCTGAGACAACCAAAGGTCGATTTATATCTGACGAAACATGCGTCGCGTATATTTTAGGAATCACAATTTTCAGTTATTAGCAAAATTTTAAGACTTATCCTTTTACTGGTGGCAGAGGTGAAATGGTTAGATATGAATTTTCTTTTCTACGGACCTTGTTGACTGTCGTAATACGTGCCTGTACCAAAGCAGGCAGAACTATTGCACACAATCTTGCACGAAAAGTTTGCTGTGAATGTGTGAGTTTTTAATGACCTATTTCCGCGTGACTTCAAACTCCCAACAAGCATATTCATCTTTGGGATACACATACTCTGCTTATCCCAAGTCAGTAAAGTAAAGTTAATTAAATTTACAAGCAATGTTTCTTACAGTTCAACTTACAGAGCAAATTTACGCGTAGGGTTTCTTACAGTGCAATCAGATCTTGCATTGTAAATAAAAACGTTATTTCTTTTTTGCGTTCTTATCTCTAAAGACAGTAGAAAGTAGAGGTTGTTAGAGCTACTAAAGTAATTTAATTAAACTCTAGTATAGTTTACCTATCAGCATACTAACTGAGCAACATAAATTTAAGTTATAAGCTGATAGAGTGACGGCTCATCGCGTTGTGCGCTAGAACTTTTATTACTTTGCCAAGTTATAGCTCTACATGACATGTGGGCTTTATTATAGGGTATTTAGCTAGATTATAAAACAGCATGTTATTAAGATTTATGAGGGGAAAATACAACGATATATTAGTGCACTCTCTCATGTATTATATACGTAGTAGTACTATAAGTATTTTGATGCATAATGCTCCATCTTAATCTTTAAAAAGAACTATATACGGGAACCTGGGTACACTTGATCCCCCCTTTTGTTTTTCATCCATAATTTCCTTAGTGACTATCCATTTAAAAGATGTGTACATTTGTTTTATATTTAAATTTATTTTATTGTATGTTTTTCGTTAAGATAAGATATTTTATTGTATGTTTTCCTTAAGACCCAAAGATTTTAGTTCCTAAATTTAATAGTTATTTGACTAAAAGTAAAAATAGGGAATGGTATCAAGTGTCCCGTATATACTTGAGACTTGATCCTGGGCATCAAGTCTCCTATATCTAGGTTCACATGATACTATTACTAAGGAAATAAATAAAAAATGTTTTGAGAATATCACAATCTTTTTTATATTGTTTTCAAAATCACATAACATACGCATATCACACTGTCTCCATACATAAATCAATTGCTAAATGTGAAACTTCCGATTTGTATTAAAAAATCAAAAACAAACTCAAAAAGAAATTATATCTTGCTCTCTCTTACTCTTCATCGATTGGTACTCTTTTTCTGGCACCTTCTCTTGTTTTGTATACTCTGGGCATATCGGTAATCTGAAATTAATTGATAAATAAAAGTTATAATATCTAAGTGTACCAAGTGTACCCTGAGCAGTTTGAGGTTATAAACAAGAGTATTTATATTAAATCGCTACTTATATAGATAAGGCCTCGAATTTAATTCATGCACACCTAAAAGCCATATTTACATTAATGTTTAATCAAAATGTAAACTTACGGAAATTTTCTCTTGGCAACAACAAACACTCGGTCGTCCGCCATTTACAAACGCGTCAAATTTGACAGGTGTACTAACTTTAGAAAGCTAGCGGGTACTATAGACAACCGATATTGCCATTATAAAATTTAATATTTCCCATACAAGTTCTGAAAATCTCGTGTACCTAGTCTCCCTTAAGGATCAAGTGTCCCCAGGTTCCCCTACTATATAATTTACAAAACACATTGTCTATCGTGCTTTCGATTATCATTAAGGTCATCGTACAATAACCACTTTAATTTACATTGACATTGACTGCATTGACTTTATTTAATGTCGAGAGTCGTGGAAGCTCACTTTTTTTCCATATTTTTAGCCTCTTTTGTTTTCCCTGCCTAGGTTGCATGCATTGCAACGTTGAATATTGTAAGTTGTAGCTTGCGGTAATGTATCCTTAGGCCTATATTAAAATAAAACACGTTTGAAAGAATAACAAGTCTTTTTGCAGTTTTAATTTCGCGAATGAGTTACATGGTTTCTGAATCGTTGGTTCCTAGCGACTTTATTATGAATAATGGAGTGTAGGTAAAACCGTCTATGTGTACGTTTTAATATAAATAATTATATAAAATAAAAAATATAAAACTGAAAGCATTTTTTTTCTGTTTTATATAAATTATGGATATAGTGTAGAACGTAGTTTTTTGTAAATCGTTGTTAGATGCTCGAGCAATTTTTAAATATTATAAATAGAGAGTAGATAGTAAATAGAGGGCTAAAAGCTGCCTACTTAAAAATCTTTTCTAAAAGCTATTACATGCCGTGTTTAGTTGCTTTGATCTGCCGACTCGATGCCTCGAGCGACACTCTCGAGTCTCTGAACATTGCGTTGGGGTCTTTAAAGAGACAGTTAATAAAATTCGTCACCTAAGCCTCATTTAACAATACCTCACATCAGAAAGATGAATAAGATAATCTGACATAAGTAATCTGTAAACTTATACAATATACTTAGACAAATAGACAGATTTATTTTATTTAAGTTTTTATTGTAGACCTTAAAACTACATGATACAGATTTCCTGGTCCCTACACCTATACTTAAATAATGATGATTGATTTTGATAATGATTTTAGAGCGCTTGCTTCAATTATTCTCATAGTATTCTTTATGAAAATAATTTAAGCCATTATTCTGAAATAGATCAATTATTTATACGCTGTTTACCTGTAAAAGAACAAAAGTTTCAGAAAACCCTTGTTTACGTGAGGTGGGTATAACCGCGTCAAGTGGATAAATAGGAAAACCCCAACTCTAGCAGTGAACTTAAATTCGCTGATATGATGAAGCTTATAATTGCATACCTCAAACTTGCCAGTGTACTTGTGTTTACTGTCAAAGCATCTCTAATCCTAAGAGCTCTATAATACGAACATAACATCGTTAGTCGATTAGTTAAATACCAATAGACCCTCGCAATGCTCTCTTCATTGCGGAACCTAGGTATATTTGCTACTATAAATATTTTGTTAGCCTTTAGAGTTCAGACCTTAATAATAGGTCTAATGCTAAAATAATAGGTCTTTACCTATGAAATTGCCATTTTTTTTCGCCGCAGTCTTTAGCCTATATTTTCTTAAACAACATAGATTGCTTGTATTATTTTAGTAATTTGGCAAATACAGGACATTACCAACAACTAACAAAAGATAATTAAGAAAAATAATTATTATTTGTATTAAAAATAAGCCTGTAAATATGGGTCCAATTTAAACCAGCGGATTTTAACATTTAAACAAATGTAACTTATCCCTTATATTTTTTTTTCTTATGATAAAAATGCTTAAAGTTAGCTTAGATGTGCGCTATTACTTGTACTATTGCGCTATTACTTGTATTATGTTTAATAATTATTGAAAATACTAAGAAAACGTTAGTATAAATCTCCTTACAAATCGGCAATTTCATAGGTAAAGACCTATTATTTTAGCATTAGCATAAAATACTCATGATTTTTTTTATAATAACGATATTTTATCAATTAGTTAACAAAATAACTTCTTTCCTTATATCTCGACTGTATGTTATAGGTATAGACTGGTATTACTATGATATTTAAAAGAACAAGTTCAAAACCAGTAAAATATGATACTGGGTCGTCATAGAGTTTGATAGTACTTAATAGGTCCCTAAGTAATGGTGATATAACTTTTTTTAATATCCATAAGCTCTATAATATGCTTCGTTGTTTGTGGTGTGTCAATAGCAATAGTTGAAAAGAAATAATGCGACTATGATAGTTAACAAAAATAGTTAAGAAAAACAAATTTAAAACAATATGTTCTATACAACAAGGATTTTATCAATTAAGAAAAATTTCAATAACTTTTTGTTCAAGCATAATATATCGTTTTATTTTGCTATTTGAATTTGGATTCCGCTTTGTCATTTCGCCTGAGACGCATGTCTCGGCGCTCGCATCGCTCACGCATTTTTCGAAGTTTCGAGTTTCGCGAAGTGTCCGCGTCGCCCCTGTCGCGCTGCCTTCGTGCCCGTTTTACCGAACTGCCGTCGCGACTTCGTGGCGCATCGGTCGAGGCTGTTTCGTCGGACCGCCGCTTGGGCGGTAAGTACACTTTGCACATTTCCGTGTGTTATCATTTAAACGTTTAGCGTCTGTGTTCTTTTAAGAACGCAGACTAACGTTTAAACGGTAAATTTTAAGAAGTGTTTGGCCCCTTCCGGGTAATTGGTGGAAACCTAACGGTGTCAACGAAGCCGATTGAGCCCCAGGTAGCTCGTCCCCGGCCCCTCAGGTCTGGGACCAATACCGAGAGTCCGGACCCCACTGCACTGGGACTCGCCCAGGGGGAAGGAAGGCCCGCGACCAATAGGGCGCCGGTCATTGTTCGTTCCCTTTGTACTTCCCGTAAGCGCTCCCTGCTCGCGCAGGGGGACGCATCTGCCGTCATGGACAACATCCAAGTGATGTTGTCTAATGACATGCAGGCCTCAGGACTGAGTATGACAGAGGAATCGTCATCTCGTTTACTCACCACCCTCACACTGAGATACACAAACATGTTGAAGAGTCAAGATGAGCGAATACACGCCCTTGAGGCTATCATCGCAACACAAAACACAATACACAATCTCACACCCGCGACACCCGCACTCGTGTCCACACCCGCGCCCGTGACCCTTTCACCCGCGACCGTGGCACCTGCACCCGCGACACCCGCACTCACACTCGCGCGCGCACAGACACCCGCGCCCGCACACACTCCCACGACCGTACACTCCGAGGACGACATGGACTTCGAGTCCATCGTCCCCTCCGCTAAAAGGACCGCTTCGCAGCGCTCCGCCTCCCCCTCTCCCGCGTCCACGCTCGTCGACAGCGACAGCGACGGACTCTTCACAACAGTGAAGAAAAGCAGGAAGGCGCGTCGTAAAGGACGCAAATCTGCCAGGGCCGCCAGCTCTGGAGAGGAGCCCACGACCTCCCCCCCATCTGGGACTAAGCCCACCCCGCCCCCTGTGATTGCTGCATTTATGCAACTCTCGCAGTCATCTCAGCCCGCGCAGGACACCGTCGCCCCGCCGACACCCGCCCTTGCAGCGCCCTCCACTTCAGGGAAGCCAGCCTCACGCTGTGCCCCCCTCCCGACAAAGGTCAAGCCCCCCCCACCGGTCTTCCTCAGGGACAAGACCAAGTGGGATGCGCTCTCCCGCACCCTCGCGGAGAAGAAAATTAACTTCTCCCGCGCCTCCAACACAGGGGAGGCTATAAAAATCCACGTCCCCACAGTCGACGACTTCCGTCGTCTCACCCAGCATCTGGCTGTTTCCCACATGCCGTATCACACCTACGCCCTCCCTGAGGAGCGTAAAGTGAGGGCAGTCATTCGCGGTATCCCGCAAGAACTGGCTAATGAGGCCGTCCTCAACGACCTCGTTAACCAAGGTTTTCCCGTCGAGGCTGTGCACAAAATGCAGAGCCGCTCCGGCCGTCCCGTTTCGCTCGTCATGGTTATCATGACAAGTGGCATCGAGCACAAGGCGCGAGACATCTTCCGCCTTGAAAAGTCATTAGTCGTGTGCGGACTCTCCGGCCTCAAGGTCGAGGTACCACACCGACGCGGCTCCCCGGGGCAGTGCCACCGCTGCCAATTGTACGGGCATGCTTCGGCTAACTGTACGGCTCCCCCTAGGTGTGTGAAGTGCCTAGACCCGCACTTCACAAAGGAGTGCTCCCGCACAAGGGACTCTTCCTCTCCCCCCGCCTGTGTGCTATGTGTCCAAACCGGGCACACAGCTAACTACAAGGGCTGCCCCCGCGCCCCCCAGCGCAAGACCCCCACTAGGAAATCTAGGGCATCTAGGTCCAAACCCGTCCCTCCCCCCGCGACGGAAAGGAACTTTCCGAGCCTCCCGGCAAAGGAAAGCACCCCTGCCGCTACGGGTACTAGGCCCGCCTTAGCATGGGGCCCGAAGAAGGTGGCACCAGTGCCGCCCAAACCGGCGCTCCTCCCCACTCCCATCCCATCCTCCCAGCCCGGCTTAGGCTCAGGAGCCTCCTCCAACACACTAGGTGCAATCCGTAGTGCACTCAGCGGCATCAGCATCGCGGAGGTGCAAACATTTGCACGCAAGTACCGCGAGATCACTGACCCACTCGCTCTGGCGCTCTTGCTAGACGAGCACGCAACTCTACTCTACAAGTTAGGTTTCCAATAGGTAGTTAGGTACACACACATACTAACACTAACATGGACACCAATACACACACATCACACGCACATAACACGCCAGCTACACTCGCACTCACCACGGGGCGCATAAAGCCTAAGGGACTGTCGTTGGTTTCTTTCAACGCCCGAAGCCTCAGACCGCAGGTCAACGAGCTCAGAGAGTTCGTCAAGAATCTTGGGGTTGACCTACTCCTTATCCAGGAAACGTGGCTCAAACCCACTTCCCAGAAAGGATTGTCAATTCCCAAGTTCTCCTTACTCAGAAATGATAGAGCCACAGGCCTTAACGGCGGTGGCACAGCTATTTATTTCCGAAGGGAGCTACACTGTTCACCCATGGACACTCCGTCACTCACCAACATGGAGGCAACTATATGTAGGTTGTCTATGATAGGTCACCAAACCCTAGTCATAGCGTCCGTTTATATACCGTCGGGTAACCTCCCCCTGAGAAGTGATTTTGAAGCACTCCTCTCGCTAGGTAATCACGTTATCTTGTTTGGAGATTTCAACTCTAAACACAAAGATTTTAATTGTAGGACCACAAACACAAACGGTCGAGCCTTATTAGAGATTGCGGAAGCATTTGAGCTGGAGGTTATCAGCCCATATGACTGCACGCACTATCCTAGCGCTAACGCTCACGCACCCGACGTCTTAGATTTTGCTATGGCGAAAGGTGTTTATCTACCTTTAAGGTCTGTAGAAACCCTACACGACCTGGGCTCAGACCACCGACCTGTACACATAGTATTAGGCCCGCTCGAACCGTCAGCCCCTCCCACCAAGTCTTTTGTTAACTGGGATAAGGTCACTAGGTCTCTCGCCTCTGCGATTGACGAGCCCGACTCTCCTTTTGCTTTCTCTCCTGACTCGCTGGATAGCGGGGAGAAGATCGACGAAGCAGTAAATTCATTCACACGCTTAGTCACCAAGTCTGTGGAAGATAATACGAAGGTGGTCAACCTGCCTAGGCGGGCACAGCTGCCGGCGGATATCCGAAACACGATAAAGGCTAAGAACGCAGCGCTTAGAAGGGCTGCGCGTTACCCCACTCCCTCTAACCGAGCCGACGCGAACTATCTGCAGAGGCTGGTTAGATCCAAACTCTCAGACCTGAGGAACGCTAAATGGGGCAATCTCATGCAAGACATATCTCCGTCGCACCAAGCGTTTTACAAAGTGGCGAAAGCCCTTCGTAGTGACGTAGTGCAAACAATCCCTCCCTTATCTCGTCCAGGTGGCACTATAGCCTTCGAAGACGAGGAAAAAGCCGAATGTTTCGCTGACAGCATCTCTGATCAGTGCTCCCCCTCTAAACAACCATGCGACCCAGCGCATCTCCGGTCAGTAGAGAAAGAACTCCGTAACAGGAACTCTCTCCCTCTCACGGCCCCTCCCATAACGGTTACGACGGACGAACTTGTTTCGCACGTCAAGAAGCTACAGGTTAGAAAGGCCGCGGGTGCCGATGGCATTTCTAACAAGACGCTCAAGCACTTTCCCATCCAAGTGCTAACCGTTCTCACAGTCATCTTCAACGCTTGTTACGATCTATGTCACTTTCCCACTGCGTGGAAAGAGGCTATCGTAATAGGCATACCAAAGCCTGGTAAACCCCTCAACGTCCCTAGTAGCCACAGACCAATTAGCCTACTCAAGGCAATGGGCAAGCTATTCGAGCGAACGATGCAATCTCGTTTGAGAGATCATCTGTTCGACAGCGGCATAGCTATCCCCCATCAATTCGGCTTCCGACCCGCCCACTCATGTACACAACAGGTACACCGTATAGTGGAATACGCACTAGACGGATTCTACCCCAAAAGGAGGAAGACAGTGGCAGTCTTTTTTGATGTCGCCAAGGCCTTTGACAAGGTCTGGCACGACGGGCTGGTATACAAGTTATACTTGTTAGGCCTGCCCGATCGGATGGTTCGATTAATTACCTCCTTCCTTAGCGGTAGGACCTTTCGTTTCAGGCACGAAGGTACCCTATCGACATTTCGGTCTATCACGGCCGGCGTACCTCAGGGCTCCCCCCTGTCCCCCCTCTTATACATATCATACACAAATGATATACCAGTACCTTCGCTCAGAAGCGGGGTACAGATGTCGTTATTCGCAGACGACACCGCCTTGTACTGTAATAGTGTTACTATTGCAGCGGCGGTGCGTAAGCTTCAACCATCTATCAACAGATTGGGCGCGTGGTTTCGCAAGTGGCGCATAGATGTGAATGCAGACAAGAGCGCTGCGGTTCGCTTCGATGTAAAACGGCGGAATTCACTATTACGTAGGCCCGACGACCCCCCGCGACTGCTAGGTTCACGTATACCCTGGCGGCGCGAAGTCAAGTATCTTGGAGTCACACTGGACGAAACCCTCTCGTTCAGGCCACACATACGGCGAGTGACCAGGAACGCACGCTCATATCTCGGCCGGCTACACCACATGGTTGGCAGGCACAGTAGAATGTCACTACGAAACAAGCGAACTATCTTCAAGGTTTGCATACGCCCAGTACTCACATACGCATCACCTGTATTCGCACACGCGAGCCCAATCCTTATGGAGAAGCTCCAGACAGTACAAAACATATTCATACGCCGGGCGGCCGACGCACCGTGGTATGTTCGCAACGCGGACCTGCACCGGGACATCGGAATGCCCACTATACAGACATTCATAAAACAGGCCTCTGATAGATTCTTCAAATCTGCAGAGGAGCACACAAATCACCTCATAAGGGAGGCGGTGGCCTACACCCCCGTTCTCCCTAACCCCACCACTCCTCACGTCATACGAAGGCCTCGTAATGTCCTACTGGACTCACCGGACACACTGTCCTCCGATCTGGAAAGGCTTGTCAAAGCTCAGATCCCTTAGGTCCCCCCTAAGCTCTCTGTTAGTTTATACATGACCTGAACGCAGTGCGCGCTCAATCATGACTCTCTAAGTAGGATTCTCTTAGGGAAAATCAAGTGGGCGTCCCTTCAATGGGGCGACGCTTATCTAAGAAACGCTTCCCCGGACCCCAGTCTGGGGGGGACGTTCCGATTCGCTTAGCAGCCCATAGGGCAACAGAGCAGTAGGTCTGGTGGTTTTTAGCCGGTAAGAGTCTCGGCATAACCCGCAGGGACATAGGGCCTCCCTCGGTGTACTCATGAGAGTTTTCCACCCCCTCCCAAGTATAGACCGGAGGTAGTCTGGGCGAGTTCTGCCCAGGCGGCGTCATTCGTGGCGTTAAAAAAAAAAAAAAAAAAAAAATATTTGAATTTGCAATAAAATTGTATAAAGAATTTACCGAATTGTATAGAGACAGCTTTGCGCGAGAATCGGATAAAATCCAAGCTTAAATACGTTCAAAACCTTTAAAATCAGTTTTGTAGTAGCATTTTAGAAAAAGGCTTTAGTAGCTTGTGCTACTAAAGCCTTTTTCTGCTTTTTCTTTTTCTTACAGTTTTATTTTTAAATTGTATGTGAAGCGACGGATTTTTCTACCATCAGTTTTTCATAATGATTTTAGACTAAGAACTAAAAACTTTGCTTAGAAACTGCACCAATACATCATTACTATATTTAATCATTATGTTAGTTTCACCATCTTCTTCTGCCAGCACCTCAGTGTGGTGACGGAATAAGAATACAATATGTCACCATCTCATCGCATCCCATGGGTGTCGTAAAAACCGACTAAGGGACTATTCGTGAATATTATCTTTACGAAATAAAAGGAAGGAAAACTTGAAATTAAACCCTATACCAATCCGTCTGGCCAGCGTGGTATTAGTAGGCCAAGTATCCCTCCGTCACGGGAGGAGGCCCGTCCCTGCAGTGGGACATTGATGGGCTGTAATGATGATGATGAACCAATTCCACTGCTGGACATATCAATTCCACTTTATTCGGGTTTTCCCACGTAATCCATCGGTTTTATTCCTAAGTCTTCATCACATCTGTCAATCACATAAAACCTTGCAAATTCAATTACTGTGTGTTGTCACACATTGGAAATAATGTATAAAGAAACTCGTATAAACAGATCAAAGGATGTACTTAAGCCTCATTGTAATCTTTGATTTCGAGTCGTACGATAAGGACGTAGAAATTGAAAGTAAAGCTTTTGTGTAAATGTTTATTATTATTGAAATAAAGAGATACATGTAATAAGATGATAACAAATTTGTATTTCTGAATATTGTTGTTAAAAAAGTTAACGTTATAAGGAATCGTTTGCATAATCTTGAAAAATGAAAAAATGAAAAATGTTTTTATTGTATCTCATAAAATGCATACATAAATGAACTGAGACTACCCCAGTAAGTTATGAGTATACTTGTATTGGGGTTGTCTCGCAAACTTTCAGTCCGTTACAGAGAATACATTAGAAAAATAAGGTACTATACTAACTTATATTAAATTAATAAGTGTTAAGTCTAAAAATATACTAAATTAAACTTATTTTTTTTTTTTTTACATACATTAAATTTCGTTAAGTATACTACAAAGTTAATTTGATCGTTTTTATATAAGTGTGTTGAGTGTATGTTTGTGTATGATTATAAGTGAGTGTAGTGTATGGTGTGATTATGCATGTGTGTGTTTTTATATGTAAGAGTATGATATATGGGTATGTGTGATTATTCAACAAATTCTAATTATCAAGCTTTCTGTTTCCTCATACGTTAATGATTTTAACCACCCTGTTATGCATTTTTTGGACTCGTATAATAGCATAGGAAAAATGTTTAGCTTACGATTTATTAGATTATAGATGTAGGTGGATTGTGTGGCGTATTGTCTTTGTGCAAAAGCAGTACGCACTGTAGGTGAGTAGGCCACTATATCTTTTCGCCTTTTATTTTGTGTATCTCTATTGTAAATTAAAGATTTGTGTCGCGTTAGAGTTATATTTAAAAGGTACAGTTTTCTGACGGTCAGTAAATCACTCATGTGGTATAAATTTTCAGTGGGGTATCTATAAGGCTTGAGGTACATGACTTTTATCAGAGATCTCTGTGCTCTTTCTACTTCAAGCATTTTCATTTTTGTGGCACCCCCCCAAATAGGTATGCAGTATGTTATTACCGATTGTGCAAGTGCCACATATATTTTATTTAGGAGTTCTACGGTCATTACATGTCGAAGGGTTTTAAAAACATAAATTAATTTTCTTGTTCTAGTCATAATAAGTTCCAAATGATTGTGCCAAGATAGCCGTTGATCAAGTATTAATCCCAGATATCTTGCGGTTTTTACTTGTTTTACAATATCACAGGAGTTACAAATATCGTATAATATAGAGTCTGTAGAACAGTTGTGAATTCTGAGAAGAAAGTCAGTGCTTAGTTGTGATGATTGGCTTGGGGTGAAACAGATATAATTTGTTTTTAAAATATTTAAAGTTAAAAGATTGTTTTTAAGCCAAGCATTTACGTTAGCCAAACCTTTTTCTGTCGATTTTCGAACCTGGTCCCAAGTAGTCCCAATAAACACAATTGCAGTGTCATCTGCGTAGGAATATGTCCGCCCGCCGCTGATCCCAAGGTTACATAAGTCATTTATGTAAATTAGGAACAGCGTCGGGCCAAGGACACTTCCCTGAGGGACACCGTAAGTAACGTCCTCAACTCGGCTGTTAATGTTATTGATTTTTACTTGTTGCTTACGGCCTGTTAAGTAGCTCTCAAAAAGGGAGAGAGCTATACCTCTAATACCGACGGCCTCAAGTCTTTCCAGTAGGATGGGGACAGAAACAGTATCAAAGGCCTTCCTGAGGTCCAAAAACACTGTCAAGCACTTTTTTCCTTTATCTACATTTGTAATAATTTCATCGGTTAGTGCTTTGATAGCGTCCTGTGTAGATAATCCTGTTCGAAAACCGTACTGAGAGTTAGATAAAATTTTGAATTTAGTTAGATATTCTATGAGTCTTTTGTTTATTAGCTTTTCAAGAACTTTTGCAATACATGGTAGTACCGAAATAGGGCGATAATTATTGATGTCGTTTGTGTCCCCACCCTAATGCACTGGTGTAATTACTGCTTGTTTAAAAACAATTGGAAACTTACCAGTTCTAAAACATAGATTAGCTAGCTGACTAATAATAGGAACCAGAAAATCTTTACACATCTTAATAAATTTTGTTGGTACTCCATCCCAACCGGGTGAACTATCAGAGTCAAGATTGATAATTATACTTTGTACTTCCTGTGGATCCGTGTCCGTTAAAACAAAAGAGTTCGTTAAGACCATAGTTCTAACAATACTACTTGGTGTGTTTGATTGTCTAATTATATCCTCGGCTAGGTCTTGACCTATTTTTACAAAAAAGTTATTTATTTTATTTAGTGCATCTAAAGGATTTTGAGTGATGTTTAGTAGGTTTGCATTTGATTTTTTACGTGTCTTATATTGCGTTATATTGTTTACAGTTTGCCATAAGTTTTTTGGACTTTTTAGTGAATTATTAATTTGGTTTCTATGGAACTGTTTTTTTAGCTTATTAATTAAATTTGTACAAAAGTTACGAAAGCGTCTAAATGTTATTATAAGAATAGGATTAAAGGGGTCTTTTCTTAGCCTAAGTTGCATTTTATTTCGTACACTAATACATCTAAGTGCACCAACAGAAATCCAGGGTTTTAGAATCCGATTACGACAACATATAGTTTTTGTTTTTGTGTTTAATAATAATGATGTCCTTATACTGCTTATTAAATTATCTGCTACAATGTTTTCATCTTTAAACAAATGAAGGAATGACATATCTGTATTTATTAGGTGTTTATGAGCTTTATTGAAGTCAATAGTGGTTTTATATTTTGTGTAGTCTTTCATTACTGTCTCACGGGTAATGTTTAACAACACCATAACGTGGTCTGTAATTGAGGTATTTAAAACCGCTACATGCGCGGATTTATTGCGTTTGTCTAACTTCAACATGGTGTGGTCAAGGCAATTTTGTTCCCTAGTAGGCAGATAGTGTCCTGGAACAATGCCATGTATTGCTAACATATTAAGATAATTCAATCTATTCGAACGCTGTTGGGATGTTTCCCTAGGCCTGACAATTAAATTAATGTTTAAGTCTCCTGTTATAAAGATGTTACTATGTGTACGTATAGTTTCCAAATGACAGTTTAGAGAGTTTATAAAGACCTCTGCATTGAGGTTTGAAGGGGATCGATATATACCCAAAATTGTATAGCTATCTATCGTTATCTGAATACCTGATGCATGTGCAATCTTTATTTCTGAGACTCGAGGCAAGTAGGTGTCCTTTACATATGCCACGACCCCATCATTTTGGTTAAGTTGAATAGACGTGGAGTATGAAGAATAATTCTCCATTAATGGCAATTGTTTATTAGAATTTAGTCGACACTCTGTTAAAATTATTATATCTACCTGATATTTAATTTGGGACAAGTTAACCAGTAGGTCATCAAAATTAGTATAAATGCTTCTGATGTTTTGAGTTAAAACTGAAAGATTAGAATTGTCTATATTTGTAAAAGTGTGTATTTGTTCAATATCAATCACTGCGGAAGTTGCAATTTCACTCTTGTCCAATCCCTTTAATATATGGAGATTATTATTCATAACAATTAGTTAAATAGACTATTAGTCGCTCCCATGGCTTAGTTTTAGAAGTTAATTGTAGTTTTAACTTAGAATATAACAGTTTTTGTGTGATAGTTGTCTTGATAATGACGAGAGTTAATAAGTGTTTAGTGTTATTTGTGTAGTTGTTTTGTATGAGTAGTTGGGTGGTCGGAATGATTGCATTAAAATAATTACTATGTTTTAATAATACGTTATAGTAATAGGTTTGTGTAATGTTGTTTGTAGTAATTAGAAGTATTGAAACGGTGTTTGTAGTTAAACATACATATATATGCGGTATAGTATTCGTTATTGTATGTGTTGATGTAATGTGTGCTGTTTTGTTGTGGTTGAGGTGTTGTATTTTGTAACTATTGGTACATAGGCAGTTATTGTTTATACAATTACATCTAAAAAGGTTAATTATACAAGCCAGTCATGAGTTCTGTAGAAGTTGATGCACTTGAGCCTCGTTCTTGATCAGGATAGCTCGTGAGGTATCATCCCTCTTCACATAAATTCGACCAAACGTAGTCCAGCAATACTTGTATTGTTTGACTTTTGCGAGGTCTCGTGCTAGGAAAAATAGTCGAGCCCCCTTTGCAGTTAATTGCTCCGATATAAAAATCGGTGTATCTTCGTTTGTAGTTAGTCCTACATGCTTAGCTTGCAATTTTATTTTATTTTTTATGTTGAAGGATTTGGCCTTTTGTAGTATGTCATGTTTAAGCATAGTGGAAGCAAACTCAATAATAATCGGAGTACTAGTATATCCAGGTTTATTGCTCGGTACCCTATAAATATCCCGTAATGCCCAAGGGGATAGTTCAAAACCTATCCCAAGTAACACAGAAAGCATTTTAACAAGCAACAAGTGAACTTATATAGAGCTTACGACCCGTACAAACTCTTATATAAGTTCACCGAGCGTCTTGAAGCTGAACAATGGCATTTGAAAATCATTGTAATGCTTTACGCTGTATAACAGTTGGATAATAGCATATCAGAATGCTTTTGTAAAGCCTTTAGCTATTTTTAGTGCTTTTGGTTCTACAAAGACATTTTAAAGTAGTTAATAAGTGCTTGAAGCTGTTTTACAGCACAAATGTGAACCACTATAATGCCATGTAAATCCGATATCCAGCTTTAAGCTGTTTTTTGTGCCTTTTGCTGTGTAAAAGCACTTGTAAGGGGTAAGTAAAAGCTTAATGCTGCTGAACAGCATAAATGTGAATCAATATAATGCTTGCATTTTAAAGGAAGAACTGAGTGCTGTTGTGTATCTAATAGCTCTTTAAACAATCACACGTGAATAGTTGTAATGCTGGTGGCATTAATTGGGCTCACCGGGCTGCTTAAGGCTGACCACCATTTTGTAAATATTTTATAACCAAAAAATATTTTCTTTCGGACCTATTTACAAAAGGAATTGTCATTTAAAATATTTATATAACTTAATTTAATACAGTACAAGCAAAACTATGATTATATTTATTCAAAACTTATTCTGTACTAGGAATACACATTTGTTTTGGTTTTACACACATCATTTTTATAAAACATTTTGTATGAAAACCACAAAATATCGAAGGCGCGTGAAAATTTTCAATGAAACTTATATAAACAAGTACAGTAAACTACACTGCGCAGTAATATTTGAAGGCAAGAAATAACAAACGAGTCAAAAATTAATCCGATGAATTTGTTTTGATGCAAACTATAATATGGCGTCACTTTTTTTGATTGTAATAATTTACACGCAATAATATAAAGTTTCCTAAGTGTGAACACTTAAATTGCTCCAATAATTCTTTTAGCACATTTAAATGCTAGTCTAATGCTTTTGTAATGCCGTTGGCATCTTCACTATCAATATTTTTGCTATTATAATGCTTTCTGTAATGCAATAGGCTAGCTCATTGACCATTTTAATGCTTTCTTAATGCGATTGGCAATATTATTGACCAAAATGATGCTTCTTTAATCCGATTGACATCTTTCTTGACCACAATAATGCTAATTTAATCCGCCAGTAATGCTATTAACCAGCTACTGTGAACCTATATAGGGCATAAAGCTGTATAATTTGTGCCCAAATAAGCACTACAGTAGTCATTTAAACGTTTATAATGCGACTATAAAACTAACTCAAAATGCTAAAAGGATACAAGAATACTCTTATTCGGGCCCTTATAATGCTTTGATGTGTTACTTGGGATGTTCTTTGATAGGTTTTTTATAAAGTTAAGTAGGTCATTCCTGGTTTCTCCAGTTATTTTAGGAACATTTTTTAGTTCTATACCACTCTTGCGCGAATGTCTTTGAAGATCCTCAAGCTTATCTTCAAGGAAGGTAATATATTCTTGATCCTTTCTTCTCTGTTGTTCCATTGTGTCTATTTTCTTTTGAAACTCTTCATACTGGGAGGACAGGTATGTAACAGAAGACTCAATATTGACGTTGGTTTGTTGAATTTCTTTTAAGTTGGAAACAATTTCTTTAAGTTCGTTTTGTTGTGCGGCCAAAAAAGATGTAAATAGTTCCTTCATTTCGACTTTAAACTTACAGAATGCAGTCGGTAAGTCCTCATCCCGCAACCTTTTATTTCGAAAGCAGCCGTGACTAGCGGTTGGAGTTTCAACACCCTGTTCAGTGATATTCGACTCAGAGAGTGACTTGTTAAGCTGTGAAGAAGACATAGTGCGTAGATCGTAGCGAATAAGCATGACCTCCGTAGCGTAGTGTAGCACTCCGTAGCGTGTTAGTAGGTCCGTAGATATCAAAACAAGGCACAGTACCTTAGCTTCAATGAAGCGGTTCACGCGACAGAGAGGGCAATTATTTAGCGCAAACTCTTCTCGCAGAGGTGAGGTCTGTCCCCGCGCTCGCTGCTTCGTGCCGTACGCTCCACAAGTAGAACCGGTTGGCCCTGAGTTGATTGTTATTTAATATTTATATTTTACGTCTTGATATAACTTTAGACAGTAATTAGTATTGATATACGTGCTATATTAGCATGAGGTAATTAACAATATTTATGACGAGAAGTAATAACACGTTCGTTCACTGACGAAGCACGGACGAAAGAGGAATCTTAGTTTTTGTTATTGTTTAAAAACTTATTTAGTTTGAAATTCAAACATTGAGCTTAATTATTTATTTAATTCTGTACACTAAAACATAGCACAATAATTATACAATGCCAGAAACATGTACAAAGACTTGCTTAACTCACAAATGAGTTCTCTTCCAGCAAACCTTTAAGTTATAGAGAGAAGTTAATACAGGATAGTGTACAGTGTACACTAGATGAGAATAGAGAGAATAGAAAATTAGAAATAATATTTAATGTAGATACTTAATAAAATACATTTATAAGATCCGTACATAGATAACAAATCATATATAACAACAAAGAGAAAAAAAAATACTTTTAGATTCACTAAAAGGTTTCCTCAAAACAGACACACCTATGTAATACAAATCTTTTAGATACAAACTTACCACCGTGAGCGATTGATGAAGTAAAATTATACTAGTATTTTTTTTAGCGGAAATTATAATCTGACTTATAGAAACCCCGTAAAAGAGTAACAATTACCCCATAAAAGTGATTTTCCGTGTGGTGACGGAGTAAGAATATAATATGTCACCACCCCATCTCATCCCATAGGTGACGTAGGAAAACTTGAAATTAAACCCTATACCAATTATCCGTCTGGCTAGCGTGGTATTAGTAGGGCAAGTATACCTCCATTACGGGAGGTGGTCCGTCCATGCAGTGGGACATTGATGGGCTGGTATGAAAAAGAGTAACAAAAACGGAACATAATCTAGTTTCGTACACAAATAGTTAATGTGACCACATAACAAATATTCACACTAAACTTTTAACGAGTTTAAGGACGATTACGGCTAACATATAACACAAAATGTCCATTTGATTACTTTCGGGTTTCTATCCCTAGCTTTAATAGTTTTTTGTTTATTTAACAATTTTGGGAATGGCATGTAACGTTTAAAACTAAAGGAAAAGTTATGACTGAATGAAAAGGTCATACTTTTTAACTTTTTATACAAAAAATATAGTGAATATCATTCTGTCCGTTGGATATTTTAAACTAATCTACGCATGTCGAGAAAACACAAGAATTCTGCACAATTTTTTTTTTATTTGTGTTACAGTATATAAAACTCAAGCGATTAAAAATGAACATTGTTTATGTCAGCCTCTATCAACAATGATATTGTTTAGATTAGCAGCTGGAAGCCTAATCGTAGGTTGATGTCTTGCCCACCCAAAGTACCAAACAATTACCATTACATGGGCACAGCATCCCACAATTCCCATGCCAGATAAACATGAACATTATTAGTTAGAAATTGTTTCTCGACCGTGTATCATTACATACGTATAATACAATCTTGCACGCGCGTGTCTGGATTTAATTCTTGCGCGTAGCAACAAAGCATGTTCAGGTTCTATGCCAAATTCAACAATATTATTAAAAACACCGTCTCTTGCTACTTCAATGTGATATATGCCATTGCGTATATGTTCACCATAGTAGCTACGCGCAAGTTTAACATGGTATGTCCCAAGTGCAAACAATACTAGGTTTTGTGTGTAAGTCGGCTTCCATGTTACGAAAACTAGCCCGCTGTCTATTTACATTTCTTTGTGTAACATAGGTATGCACCTAAACGATTTGGTCCATGCCTGTCTAATAATTCGCAAAAATTCGCTTGCATGCGTGCTATCTTCAAGCAACACATGAAATGCAGTTATAAGTGCAGCGGCAACCCATCATGTGGCTCATGGCGCGATTAAAAACTCTTGTCTAATGAGTCGATAATCGCGTTTGAACCGTCCGTTGACAACTTCGACGACCCAGCGACAAATCGTCACTGCGCGATTTTTATTTGCCTCTAACGCCGATAGCTCGTCTTCACCACGCTGTTTGCTTATAGGCATATGGGCCTCATAACCACATGATTCCATGTCTTCTATAGCGTTGCTACTTGTGCATAATTACAATGGATTTAAATAAATAGTCAAGTAAAACAAAATTAAAATATTGATACTTTTCATATACTTAGTCGTAACTTTTTACTGACAGCATATTTTGTTTTGGTGTGATACTGAAAAATACTCTCTATAAAGTGGACTATAAGTCAACATAGGTCTCGTTAGTGGTGGACATTTGGACCACTACTGGTCATTCTCCTTTCAAAATAAACTCATCATCACATATTTCCATAAAACAGTAACAGACATTTTTCAATTGTCACTTAACATCTCAATGTGTCATAAGTCGCTGATAGTTCTTTAATACAAAATTAGATTAACAAATCATATTTGGGAAGTTTTGTCTGTGGTTCTGACGTGTGAATCTACTTTATGCGATTGGAATGTTACATGATTTTGTATTTTATTGTTTGTGACACGAGGTATTGCGATATCTGTCTGAATGCGTCACCATGGACGAATTGCCCAGATCTGCGTTGATGGCGCCCGGATCGTGGTAAAGGCCCACGTGAAGTATCTGGGCCTTGTCCTGGACAGCAGATACATGTTGTGTCAAAACTAAATCACCATTTTATGACCGAAGTAAGAATACAATGTCACCCATCTCATCCCATGGGTGTCGTAAAAACCGACTACTTGAAGGACTATCCGTGAATATTATCTTTACGAAATAAAAAGAAGGAAAACTTAAAATTAAACCCTATACCAATCCGTCTGGCCAGCGTCGTATTAGTAGGCCAAGTATCCCTCCATCAGGGAAGGAGACCCGTCCCTGCAGTGGGACATCAATGGACTGTTATGATGATGATGATAATTTTGTTATCAAGCTATGATATCGAGCAGTATATTAAGCCATGCAAATAGCACGATCAGATCAGACATTGTATCACGTATCACTACAAAAGACCGTTTACACCTAAAAGTTACAGTCAGAAGTTAGTTACATTTGATAGCAAAAAGAAATCTTGCATTTTCTTTTTATTACGTCCATAATTCATAAAGATAAAATAGATTTGTTGTTACTTAATTTTGTTTTTATTGTCTGCATTCCCCGTTACGTTACGATATGATGCCAAGATTTAAATGGTTGTTTCTTCTTCGGGAAATACGTTTGAAGTAACAATGGGTTAACTTTGTGTTTACTTTTCTTTGAATTGTCTGCTAATTTATACGCAAATAGATATAACTTTTTTTATATACTTACTTTGCGATTTTTAGTTTGCCTGGTAGAAAAAGTTAAATGAAATTGGGCAGTAAATATTTAAAATAATATAATAATATAAAAAAATAATAATAATAAATGGAAGTCTCATTAATCCGCTAGAATATTTGAAAAGTATGCCTCTTTAGAATTTTTTTTTTCATGCGTGCGGGCGAATACGCCGACAAAAACTTGTACAAATATATTATTATTATAACATAGAAAACAGTTAATAAACAAAAACAGAAATTATTATATTAATATTCCTAACACATTCTTACAACGCCATCTAGTCCCAAACTAAGCACAGCTTGTACCCGAAAACTGATAAACATCTACTTTATTTACTTTTTCAAACTTCCAAAACATTGTTCTTTTACATTTTTTACCTGTTTTGTTACTTGGTACATGTTAGGGTTTCTCCCAAGGGAAAGAAACACGAAGAGTTTTAAATGAAAGGCTTTACCGGGTAGGTAATATTTCAAGAGAATTGATTCAGATTGCTTTTTCATACGTATTGTCTCTAGGGTTGCGTACCCGTAAACAACCCTTATTAAATAAGAATAACATCCCTAATACGTCTCCAAAGAGTAAACGCAAATCCGTACAAAGATTTGAGTTCTGAATGACTACTATATTGTAGGTCCTTTATTATGATTACATTATAATCCGAACAGAAGAAAGGTAAGGGAAATAATTGTCTAATCTAGTCTCTGGACTATACGCGTCCAGCGCCATGACCAACTAGGCCACCCGAGCATCCGTCTCAACTACCAAATTTATCAATTTTTTCCATTGTCTTTCTTCTTTTCGGACCTTTATTATCAAATCAGCCACAAGAGATGCACTTCCAGGCATAGGTTTCTGCCCAAATATTATACTTTCATTGTGAAGTTGGCATAGAAACATTTTGAAGATAACTTCGTGATTCGCTAACTAAAAGTATTTAACTGGTAATTGGCGGAATCTTTGAATCGCCAACTCGAAAAAAAAAATGATTCATGGTCTTAAATATTGTTGTAATTTAACAACATTATTGTAACAACATGTTTGTAATTTAATTGTGTATTAGTCTGTAAGCCTTCTGTAAAATGAATTAAATAAAAATTAAATTAAATAAAAAATTACATTACTTGTATAATCCACGCACCTATACTTAATTAACTTTGTAAACAAACACCACATTTTGCATATTCGCACACTTTGATGTGGATAAAAATTTCTGTAAAGTAGCATTAAACATGTATGCTATAGAAAACACAGAAATTACCTTGATTTAACCACTATCTTTCTTAAATTTTAAATAAATGTAATTTTTTCTAGCGCCAAATCTCACAGATAGAAATAAACTTCACCATTTTGTCATTTATAGATTCTAGAATTTGTTCTTCATTCCCATACATTTTTCCTAAGGTCAAAGACTAAGGCGCTGTCTCCACGAGCGATAGAATCGCGACGAGTCTGAACAAAAATCGCCGCGATAACATCGCCGTGTAGAGACACCTTCATACCGAGTATATAGAAATACGTGGCACGACGATAATATCGCCGCGTTTTTATCGCTCGTGGAGACAGCGCCTAAGTCTTTAGTCTGTGGTTTACACGACGCCATATTGTTTACCTTTTAATTTAAGCCATAAAATACGGTATATGTATATATTCTGTTTTCATTTGTTTAAAAATTTTAATTTTGTAGGAGAATTAGTATGGCATAAATCATCTTTTACCATACCCTCAAGATGATTATAATAAGTAACAGTACTTCTAGTCCTTTACAATACAAACTAGTTTAAAATTAATTTAATCCTAAATGTATATAAGAAGTAAAACGAAAAATGTAAACGTTTAAATTGTCACTCATATTTTTTTATCAGTTTCTGTTGCAATACGGATGAAAAGCGTTCGTCGTTCTTTTGAAGTGAATTCTGTCGTAATAATTTCGAGCGCGATAATTGTGGATAGAGACAGCTGAGCTTCGTTTTAATTTATTTGATGTTTTCCACAAATGAAAAACTGCTTTTAAAATGAATCATCAGTTTTTATAATTACAGAATAAGAAATATATAATATATTATAGTTTTTCGATAGGTGCTTTTTTCTGGATATTGAAGACAAAGATAATGACTTATTACTTGTGGTTCCCTAGCCAGAGTTTGCGCATTCTATCCTCGCCGAATTTAATCATTTATATGTGGATTTCTGCTTTATTATATTTGGGTTTATAAACGTATAAAATTTATTGAAAATATAAACTAATTTTGAATTGTTTTTCCATTATAAAACTACTTTGGTTGCAATCGCAATTACTTCACGTGACCACAAGTAGGTATTTTTAATAGTGTAATGTTTAAAGTGAGACACTTAGAAATTGGTTTTGTTTGTAGCGTTAAGGTTTCAGTTTTTAAGCAATTCCGTTTGGCTGCCTCTGTCAATGATAGCAATGGAACGAAATCAGGCACAGTGCCAATATTAAAGGAACGCAAGAACCAACGGAATGCTTCGGATTTTATGTTTACAAGCTAATATTCCAGTACTCTGGAATACTCTGGATGTCTTGTCTGTGCTTGGACTTATAATTTAGAAAATAAAGTCTTTGTCATACATATTGAAATCATGCTAAAATACAAACATGAAAAAGGTGCAATAAGTCTTAAAGTAAAACTGCTGTATGGTTTTTTTACGACCTTGTTGTTAATACATAGTTACCTAGTTAGTGCAATATTTACCCACTCCTATTTAACTCTTTTGTAAATATTATTTGAGCCTATTGGAGTCGATGCAATTTCAATGCCTTGCAATGTACCATTGCCCGATCGACTCGACTGGCTTCCAAAAGCTTATCATATACCACAGGCTGTTAATAAAAAAAAACTCGGTTGGATAAAAAATAATCGAAGCGCACTTGTACATTCCATATTTCTTAGTATTAGTAACTACAAGTTGTAGAGTTGTAGTCTACAACTGACATAGTTAATTTTCATTAAATTGAAGCTACAAGTACGAAAGCATTCATTTCGTCTAAAGATTTGTATGAATTGTTTATGTACCTAACAATTTATTTGTTTCAATAGAGCTCTGAGTAAGAGTAAGCCGCTTGAAAATCCTTCTAAAAAATCTTTAAACACGTTATTAAATACAACTCTACTTAAAAACATAAAGACTATTTAAATATAAAACAAATAATACTATCTAATCTCAACATTGTTTAAAAACACATTAATTTTAAGCTACATTTCATATTTATTCTTATCTTAGTAAAATATTAAGGTCACCTTTCAACAGGCTTTATATTTTGTTGTTCAAACATTTTCAAGAAGGTCCCAAGCTATTAAGATAACAAGGACTTTTTCAGGTATATTTTAACACAATGTCAACTTATTCTTAGAGCCTATTTACCGATATTCGACCCATGAATTTAATAAATGACCTGCCCTTTCATTGGTAAACCATGTCTATTACTATAAGAGGGGTACTTACTTGTTATTATCCTCTTCAAAGTTATTTTACGAAAACAAAATAAGTGGCTTTTTTTTCTGCTTAAAGACGTTGATTTTTTTAGTTGTATATTTTAGTAGTTTTGTTATAAATGGACTATCATGGAATGATTCATTTTTCATACTCTTTATTTTTTTTGTATTAATGTACTTATGACTGTTCATATACATAATACATACTCCATACATTTGTAATTTATGTAGAGTAATTACAGAGATGTCATTGTGGGACTTAACAGCTTCTGTCGTAGGGTGACGAGCGCATTGCAAAAGCGTTTTGAACATTACATGTATTTGTAAAACACAGAGTTCATCTGCATTTGGTATTGTTAAATGTGCTTTCCATGAGCCTAGAGATTGGTGTGGCTGCCACAAAATAAATATACACCAATTAAGACATCAATGTGTAACGGACGCCCTAGGGACTAAGGATCTGAGGAAATGGTTGGAAGACGCATGGGGGGCGCAAATTTGGGCAGGTCTATTACCTGCCATAGACAGCTTATGGCTGGAAAAGATAGATAGACCTATTTATTTAATATAAGGATGGCATTAGTTTCTCAAAATATATGGAAATTCGTACTAAAATAGTAATAAATTATGCGTTCTTTTTACTCGTAATGGTTTATTATGTACCATTTGTCAAAATAATGTCCTTTATTTATTGTTGTTTAAATCTTTAATGACTGCAGTCTTTTTCTGCTGGCAATCATAATGGTTCGTGTGCGTTAGCAATTGGTTAGAGGTTATTAATATGTGAAACCTTTTTGCATATTGTATTCAAACTTTTGCTTTTTCACTAGAAAAAGGTTGTCAACAGAAATCCATAATAATATTATATTAACAGAAAAAAATTGTCAACAGAAATCCTTAATAGTAATTAACAACTTTCAACCAACTCTTTGTCTCTGATACAATAATGTTAACAAACACTTACTTTTAAACCAAACTAATTAAATTGAGAAGCTTAAGGGCCTTTACGCGGTCCACTAGCGCCGCCAATAGAAAAAAAATCATAATTCGCAAATAAGTTGAATAACGTAAAATGTTGATAACAAAGTCTTGAGAAAAGGCAATAAAGTATTTATATAACACATTCCCAACACTTTAAATGTTTTTCTATTAGTTAAATTTCGCATTCGAAAAAAACGGCCGTTTTTGTTTATAATGCAATATTTATTTAATTGAAAAACATTTAAAGTGTTGAGAGTGTGATAAACAAATACTTTATTACCTTTTCTCAAGACTTTGTTATCAACATTTTAAATTATTTATCCTATTTGCGAATTATGATTTTTTTTCAATTGGCGGCGCTAGTGAGCCCTATAAACGCTCTTAAGTCAGTTTTGGAAAAGAACATGCTAATACTGCTAACAGGTTTTCTATTCCCAGTAAATTTTTGAAACTGACTATAATTGGGCAATCGTTTAAGCCAGACTCAGACACTTTTCAAAAATGATATAAATAAATAATCGTCACACATTTACACATCGCCACCTAGTCCCAAACTAAGCAAAGCTTGTACTGTGGGTACTAGACAACCGGATAATTATACTTAAGGGTCGATCTCCAAATCGGGCGTATTCGTGTGATCGCTCTGGTGCTTTTCAGATCTTGATAGTTTTTGGTAATTATGTATCTCATTGAAAATAAGGATATTAAAATACTACATTTTTACTATTGGCCTTCATTTTTGACAAACAGTTATGGAAATATTTAAGTTCAAACATTTTCGCGTCCAGAGCAATCATGATAGGCGCTAGAGCGATCATAAATGGTGAAACAAAAATAATAAAATTGTTAATATATTATTTATTTAGTCATTTTTAGTCTTGCATGTTACAAGATTATATGATTGTATGTTTAGGGGATATATCTAAGGCTTTTTGAGAGCTCATCAGTTGGAAACTTGTTCATTTTTAGGGTAGCGTACCGATTTTAAAAAAACGGAACCCTTATAGGATCACTTCGTTGTCCGTCTGTGCGTCTGTCTGTCTGTCTGTCAAGACCATTTATCTCTGGAACGCGTGAAGGTATCAAGCTAAAATTTTCAACAAATATTATTAGTGATGAGACGTTACGTCATAGAGTTTTTGACAGATAAGTAAGTCGTGACGTCCCATAATTTTGGCAAAAAAATATTTTTTGATAGCTGAGCCGTGACGTCATTGAATTTTTGACAGATGTGTCGTGACATTACAGAATCTTCGACAGATGAGTCGTGACGTCATTGAATTTTTGACAGATGTGTCGTGACATCACAGAATTTTTGACAGATGAGTCGTGACGTCATAGAATTTTGGCAGGAAAAATTATATTTAGGTAGCAGAGTCCTGACGTCTTCACAATTTGGTGTTGTTATTGTTACTTTGTTGTCCGTCTCTCTGTCAAGACCATTTATCTCAGGAACGCGTAGAGGTATCAAGCTGAAATTTTTACCAAATACTAAGGTCTGTTGTTTTTTAGTGCTGTAAAAAAATCAAACTTCTAATCTAACGAAATCAAGACATATAGCCGTTTATGTCGCAAATTTTCGATGAGCAAAGGGCAAAAAGCTACAAGTTACTTCCAGTCTACATACAAACTTGAAATTTGGCATGAAGCAAGGTCTTACAGTGTATGTAAAAAAAAACTTCCGAAAACTTGAAATTTTGACTTCCAATATATTATATTTTGATAATTTCGTCATATTCATAATAATTTTGACAGCTGAGTCACGTGACTAGTGACGCCATAGAATTTTGGTCACGTGACGTCATAGAATTTTGACAGATGAGTCGTGACGTCATAGAATATTGTCGGGAAAATATTTTTGCAGGGAAGTCGTGACGTCATAGATTTTTTGACAGATGAGTCGTGAGCGTGACGTCACAGAATTTTTGACAGCTGAGTCGTGACATTTGTCGTTGTAACAATCTGGTATTATTACTTAAAGTAGTTTTATAACGTACAATTATTGCAAAATATCAACGCTCTGGTCTTTTAGACAGAGCAATCATAGCCATAGCGATCAAAAAAAGTCATAAAAGCATTAATATAGCCGAAAATAAAAACAGTAGAAAGTTGTGTTTACGTCTCATAAAGAACATCATTACTATCACTTAATTCACTTAATAAGCACATTTACAACCTTACTACTTAATTTAAAAAACATGTCATATCAATCATCAAATTCGAGAACCAAACCCAGATAAATCATAAACTTACCTTCGCAATGTGGGAGCGCAGGAACGTGGCACACACGTATCATCCTCTGAAGTTAGACCACTACTGCCACTACCCCGGGGGAGAGGAATAGAGTTTCTATTTCGTAAAACGAGGGATGAGCGCGATGTTTTACTCCAGCGCAGAGCGATGAGATAAAATGCCAGGTCATGACAATAAATTTAAATTGTACCAAAAATATTGATAATATAATTTAAAAAAAAATATTACAATGAAGATTAACTATTTGTTATGTAATATAAAATAACATCGGACATATGAACCTTCTCAATAAAAAGTTACTCAATGTTTTCTCATTGAATCGGGAGTTAGGTCAACCCAGAGCAATCAGGATTTTAGGGTTTATGATTTTTTTTTTAATATTTATAACAATCTAATTCATAATTTCAGCCCTGCACCACATAGATTAGACACCAAACTGTACATAAAAAAATGTAATGAAAACGTTTATCGATTTTAAAATGGGTTTCTCCAGTCCGACACGATAAAAAATGCCTCTGGAGATCTACCCTTAAATACTTTTTTTTGTAAATACATACATATTATACGTAGAAAACACTCAGACCAATGCAAACAACCATGTTCATGCACACAAAGATTTACATTGAGCGGAAATCGAACCCGAGACCTCTGCGTAGCAGCCTTTTATTTAGATTTCTGTGGTAGCAGCCATGTTATATACCGACTGCGCCACAGAGGTCGTCGATATGCTAATGTGCAAGCTCTTAAAGTTTAGTTTACTAATTGTTATCCATTGTTTTTCAAACTCATAATCTTAAATCTCAACTTTGTTATTTTAATAAAAATGTTGACAAAAAATAAAGCGAGTTTTGAATCAACATTAGATTAGTACCATTATAAACTTTAGGGTTATGTAAACTTTTCCAATTTATTTGCGCTTTTTCGTAATGACAACAATTTAGGAACATTTAATTTGTTTTGGGATCATGTTATTATATAAGCTGTTTTCTGCTGTTTATTTTCTTTTAATTTTAGTATTATTAAATGGAACATACATCCTAGTAATTTTATAAATGCGAAAGTTTGTGAGGATGGATGGATGGATGTTTGTTACTCTTTCACGCAAAAACTACGGAATGGATTTTGATAAAATTAAGAAGAATTCGGGTAATATACGTCTACTTGTCATAATGTCCAAACTTCAAACTTTAGTGACAAATTGACAAAGACCCAAATTGTATAAATGTAAAAAACGTGAATGTGTCTAAACACCCTGATTACAATATGGGCCAAGTGACACAATGACCAATTGTAATAATTCCTTCTCATCAAAATGTACAACTGTTAATATACCAAAAAAAGGACTGCCATTGTGTTTTCAATTTCACATGGATTAACAGAAAACAGAAAAATTGAATAAAAAAATACCTCTGGCATCCATTGCCTGTGCTCAATTTTTGTGCCCGGAACAATACCTACCAAAGAAGTTGACTACGTCGTAGTTAATATAATATATCAATCAATCAACTAGCCTATCACAGTCCACTGCTTGACATAGGCTTCTGTCTACACGCGCCACAGAACACGGTCCTACGCTTTCCCCATCCAGTCCGACCCAGAGACCTTTTTGAGGTCGTCGGTCCACTTAGCTGGGGGAGATCCTACACTGCGTTATTATTATTCTCTTTATTTACATTCTTAACAGAAACAATATGCCTGAGTGATTCTCCGGGACAGTAACATGAGGCCACCAGAACCAGAGTGGCCCAGACCCAAAATACAATTATGTGGATATCTGCCAAAAGAGTTTATGCGAAATTTTAAGTTAATGTAACTTAAAAAAAATATATGGACATACTGTCCATATATTTTTTTTAAGTTACATTATTTTTTAAGTTATATTATACATTGAATAACACGTAAACACTGCACTTAGACAACTAGTTTGGAATCGTTTCCAATGCCATTAATACTTATACTAGACTATTTTTGAATGTCAGAACATTGTAATAAACTAAATAAATAAGGCTTCTAATGATAACATCGCACTTTTGGTAATTTTTAGGTTTACATACAAAATAATGGATAAAAAGTGCCAATAATCGAATGCAAATATTAAAGCTTTTATTAGCCAAACTATTAGAGTAAGTTTTCTATGACTCATACGCTTGATTTTTTTTGGAAAATTGGCTCAATATCGAATAATTAGACCGACGTAGTTAATATTCCGAAGGATACCTACCTAACATCATATAAGACTACCGTGTCAAGATCCTATACCAACACAGATTAAAAGATAAATAAACCATTTCTGTGACGAGGTATAGGTCATGGCTGCTAAGCAGACGTCTTAACTCAATTCATTTCATTAACTTTTTGACTTTAATTTTATTCTACTTAATCTAAGTTTACACAGTTAAAAATTACTAAACTTTGCCACCGCTGTCTAGGTAATAAAGAAGAAGGGATATTTACTACAAACTCTATTACTGGATTTTTCAAACGTCCAGTTTCCATTTTACATTTCAATTTACAAATGTTTACATTTCATCATCATCATAACAGCCCATTAATGTCCCACTGCAGGGACGGGCCTCCTCCCGTGACGGAGGGTTACTTGGCCTACTAATACCACGCTGGCCAGACGGATTGGTATAGGGTTTAATTTCAAGTTTTCCTTCTTTTTATTTCGTAAAGATAGCAGTTACGGTTATTCCCTTAGTCGGTTTTTACGACACCCATGGAAGAGATGGGGTGGTGACATATTGTATTCTTACTCCGTCACCACACGGATATGTTTACATTTGTCTCGTATTAAATAAAGCAATTGTGAATAATAACAAATAAACAAAATAATTTAAAACAAAATCATTTAAAAAAAATACAAACAAAATAATTTAAAACTCTGGTTTGATTCCCTCTTAAACTTTGTTAGCATGAACATGAAAGTTTGCAAGCTGCTGGCGCTGGCCAGACGGATAATATACCCTATACCATCAATCCACTTGCCGTTAATTTTAAGTTTTCATTCTTTTTATTTCGTAAAGATAATATTCACGGAAAGTCTCTTAGTCGCTTTTTACGACATCCATGGGATGAGATGGGGTGGTAACATATTGTATTCTTAATCCGTCACCACACGGTTTTTTTTATTATTAATTTCCAGTTAAAAAACCGACTTAAGCTAGAAACTTAATTATAATGGTATGGTGTTTTTAGTAATTTAGTAGGTGGTATTACATAGTAATACCAAGAACTAAATTACTAATCAGAATGAAAACTCTTTCTCTTTCTTTCTCTCTTATCGGTTTATAATTGCCTGAGTTATGAAGTTCTAAACATGAAAAAAATACAGACGGACTGAGAACCTCCTCCTCATTTGGAGTCGGATAAAAAGAAAAGCTTAGTTACAGGAATTTGATGAGGGAAAACTACAAAGTAATTATTACAAGTATGTAATAATTACTTTGTAGTGATAAGTATGTCATATCTTTGTAGTCTGTGATGGCCTAATATATAATTTATAATCTTAAGATCATATATTATAGTAAACTTCTTACCCGTCTGTAACGCCCCTACATTTAAAAACGTTTTTTCAAATTAACTATCCAAGACCCGCGAAAAACTTCATACTTACATTGTTTTACTACGGAAATCTAGAAAGATAAACTTGCCATTTAAGTCAACTTTAATGTAGTCAGTGGATTCATTCTTAATTACACTCAATGTAACTCCAGTTAGATCTATCCTAAACAAAAATACTATAAATTATAGTAATTTATAAGTATGAATTAGTTGCCGCCAAAAAACAAAAAAATTTGACTAATAAATTGATATTCTTCCCTTTAAACTTATTGCAGTACTGCAAACTTCTCGCACGCTTACATAAAATAATAACAAATTAATACACACTTATTTCTAAAAAACCCTATTCAGTTAATAAAAAGTACAAAAATAATAATCTCTACCCGTAAATACATAAGTTTCAAAACCAGAGTAACTCATGTCACATGAGCCAAAATGGCGCCGAAAACCATAGTGACCCAAGTGATCTGGGTCACTGTGCTCTTTTCCTATTACTTTAAAATTCGAAATGGCAAAACTCTTTTTTATAACGCCATTTATGATTTTATTTTAAAATTAACTTAAAATCATTTTGACTATAAACTTAGGGGTTTTAAGGGGGCATTTCCGTGCCTAACTAAAAAAATCACAAATTGTGGTCTGGGCCGCTCTGGTTCTGGTGGCCTGATATGTCAACTGTACCATTCATTAAATTGTATTTCCGATAATTCTTAGTCATTACGACTTTGTACATAATTGCAAATACAAAACCTTCGGCTTCTTCAAAGAGATCACCGAATCGCAGCCAGGACACAGATGATAATGTGTCAATATTATCATTATTATTATTTCTATGTAATGTATAATACTTAAAAACATTATAACTAAACTTAAATACAATAACTATTCGTAAGCGGCCAATGGCAACCTTTATGTAAACTTTTTCAGAATTAATCAAATTGACAAAATAACATTATAACATCATGACTATTTGACTTTAGTACATTTTAACAATTGATCATTTTAACAAAAAGTCAATGTAACAGTTGGACATAATCGAGCTTTAGGCTTTTTGACAATTGGTCGATTACAAGCTTTTGGCTTTTTGACAATTGGCCGATTACAAGCTTTTGGCTTTTTGACAATTGGACGTATATTACCCGAATTCATTAAGAATGTAGGTAGTTTAGGGTGTGGAATAACATTTAAGTCGTTTGAAATAAGAAAGTGCACGACCCCTGCGTCTTATTGTGACATCACAAGTCTTAAAGGACAATGGGTGGTTTCGTCGTTACATATATCATTTGAAAGATCTCAGTGAGTACTATGTTACCCCATATAAAAATGACCATTTTCTTTTAAGAAAACCGAAATATTTTCTTCGATTTAAGACTTGTGACGTCACAATATGGCGCAGGTTCATGCACATTCTTATTTGGAACGAGTAGTACATTACAATGACTGTCAATTCCGAGTGCTACGTATTTGTCCTTTCTGATGGCTGTAACTAATTCATCATATCAGCACATTAATGTCCCACTGCAGGGACGGGCCTTCTCCCGTGACGGAGGGATAGCCTACTAATACCACGCTGGTCAGATGGATTGGTAAAGGGTTTAATTTCAAGTTTTCCTTCTTGCTATGTAAAGGTAATATTCACAGATAGCTCCCTTAGTCGGTTTCTTCGAAATCCATGGGATGAGATGGGGTGGTGACATATTGTATTCTTACTCCGTCACCACACTAATTACGTCTCTGCAAGTCTTTGTAGAGTATCCGCTATAAACTTTATCATCTACTGTCTCTTTAAACTCGTATTGTAAGTTTTCTTTTGCTTGTCCCTGATTATCCATCCTTTCTATAATGTTCTTATTACTCTATCTCGCGCATACCTACAACTGTACGGGTTTAAACATTGAAATAACACCGATTATACTATCGCGAAAATCGAAAACCAAAATCCACGTCGGTAAAGAAAATGTTCTATTTTAGCACTGAGAAGTTTTGTCTTCGGCATACTAAGGTACAAATTTTAATCAATGACTTTTCACGCTCCGTAAACATTTTACAGGCAGATTTTCAATGAATATATTGCGTGTAACTGAATTTTGCCTTAGATAAAAAATAATAATATTCAAAAAACGTATTTTAAAAATCATGCGTCAAAATGATATTCCCTGTAAAAGTGCCCGCAACTTTGTATGTACGGAATCGGTATTTAAATTTTCATTTAAATATAATATCTTCATAAATTGAAGCCTTAACTTGTTGTGTGTTATTGTGATGTATAAGCGATAAGTATAAATAAAGCTTTATTAGAATGCACTACTCTATATGCCGTCGAAAAGGTGCGAGGCGTACACCAGCTAAGTCCCTCTACAACCTATTAAAAGAACTAGGACTGCCGAGAACTTCAGTAAGCTCTCTTCTATCACGAATGTCCAAAACGGCATTGTTAGGTTCATACCAAATTCGCAATAGGTAGAGAACGGAACATAGCAGACAGTGAAGGTGACCGCTAACGCGTTGTAAGGGGGCCTCCTTAAACCTACATCTGGGTCGTAAGTTTCAGACGCTGTTATGCAAGTGTCGTCCTCTATCACGCGATGGACCCGACACCCGCAGAAATCCATGGAATGCTAAGATTAGGTATTATATGTGAAAGAATGACAAACATACATCCATGCTCACAAACTTTCGCGTTTATAAAATTGGTAGTATGAGAAACTAGTAAATAAATTGCAACTGTTATAGACTGACGTATATAAATTTTTACGGAACTCGCTTATAAATGCCATTTTTCCGGACAAATTTGCCGCCTTTGAAGGTAAGCTTCGATGACACGACTTCAGTTTAAAATAAATTCAAGTCAATAGGCGACAAAATCTCTTATAAAACGAGTGTTGAATACATAATTTTGTTTGAAACATTTGTCAAGCTTCCCGATTTTGAAATTGGGTAGCTTTTCAGTAACAATGTTTACCTTGTAAATGCTTTTATTTATTAAATATTACTCTTTTTTTTTCTTCAGTTTATTCAAATTATTGAAAATGAAAAACGAAAATGAAAAAAAATCTCCGTGTGGCGACGGAGTTAGAATACAATATGTCATCACCACCCCATCTCATCCCGTGGGTGTCGTAAAAACCGACTTAGGGACTATGCGTGAATATTTCGATCTTTACGAAATAAAAAGAAGGAAAACTTGAAATTAAACCCTATACTTACCAATCTGTCTGGCCAGCGTGGTATTAGTAGGTCAAGTTTCCTTCCGTCACGGGAGGAGGCCCGTCCCTGCAGTGGGACATTAATGGTCTGTTATGATGATTGAAAAAAAAGGTAAAAGCCATTAAAAAGTTTAGTTAGTAGCGTTATACACACACAAAGTATATTATTAAATAGCCCTTTAAGAAGTAATTTACCCTTTTTACATAATTACACAAATGATGCTAAAATACGTTTAATATGATTAGTAAGCAAATTTCAGAGAGAGATTCATTTCTGACACTCAGTGCTTGTGAAGAAAGTTTTCATCTCAACCGCTCGTAGTTTTAATTGCAAAGTTTACTTGGATAATGATATCTTAATTTTGATGAATTATGGAAAATAATATATATTCAAAAAGAGCTTTGCGAAATCTCAAAAAGCAACGGAGAAAGATTCTTTAAGATAAAGTTTAAAATAGTGTTTGAATAACAGTATAAAAATGAACTATCATTTGTAGGTAATTGGTAAGAAGAAATCAAAGAAGGTTTATGAGCTAAGTTTAAAAATTATTTAACGATGGCAGGACTTAATTCTTCAAATCGTTTTCACACTTTCTAACAATTACTCCTTACAGCGATCGCCGGGTTATGGGAATCTAAATGGTATTTCTTAAGTTGTTCTGTATACAATTTTCCTTATCTTTCATGTTCTTTTAAAAACACATTTGGTGCTTTATGGATCGAATCCTGTTTACTATATTATATTAATAAAAACTACTTATTTCAAAATGAATGAAATGCTAAGTGGAAAAACTTCGTAAAAGGCAAATCAATTTTGAATGTACACACCTCAACAAAGTCTAGGGATATTTGGTATTTTCTCAATTAACTCCAAAATTATTGAAGATAACATACAACATATTTATATTTTTATAAAGGTAATTTATCAGGCTACAATCCAGAATTAAATAAAAGTATTATTTTTGTGTAAATAATTTTTTATTCAAATAAATAAAAAAAATGCAAAATAAGTGAAACTAACAATGATCGAAAATTAATCTGTTTTTAACTGTTATGTGATTAATCAGTAGTCAGTACATTAAAAAAACCGTAAATAACGGTCCTGCAACGGTTTTTCATGCTTGGATTAAGTTATCCAGGTCTTGATGCGGTATAATGTTACAGGTCCGACTAGGATACAAAAAAAGTTGCTCTTCCATCGCAAGTTTATGCAGGAAAATTCATCAAAGCCCTTCTTTTAAACTTGTCCTACACGTATTTTATGGTTTTGAGGTTAGGCGATTGAGTGGCTCAGCATAAAATTGATACGTCGTGCTCCTGCAACCAGCTCGTCATTACTCTCGCTTTATGCGGACGGGTGTTATCGTCCATGAGCCTAAACATTTGGCCCAATTGTAGTCTACGGGGGTAGATTATTAGTTTTAGCACCTCGTTAAGTTATTTTTCAGGCGTCATGGTGTTTCTGATCAAAACGCGCTCTGTTCTTCGACCGACACAAAGTCCCGTCCAAATCATAATTGTTCTATCGTGGTATAAATAGTTTTTCTCAGGATGTTGTAGACAGCTATCACAACCAGGAACTCGCCAAGCACGTTCTCTATGTGAATCCGAGTGGAAACCGAACCGGGACTCATGTGTAAACACTACTACAGATAACAGCTCATCTTTGCAGAGAAAATGTTTACGACCTCACTCTAGTCATCGTGCGCGATTTGCTCAACGTATTGCTGGAGTTCAAAGCAGTATGCGAGCATAAAGGTGGGGTTCATGCCGACTTCTTCTGATAGTTTGGTCACCCGCAAGAGGCTCCACCAAGAGCTGGAGCCTCTAACCCAGTTGCATGGTAGTAACATTTGGCTGCCTTTCCGCGGGAACTTGCAAAAATCGATCATGTCCTTGAGTGGTGATAGACTATTTGATGTGATATCTTTCAGCCACTTCATCCGTAGCACGATAACGTGACCATAACCTTGATTTTATATTTTGTACTGTTCCAATCTCTTCAGCAATATTATGCTCAGTACCCGCAGCTGGGAGCATGCCTACTGCCCTTAACATTTCCTCTATGTTGAAATGGCGCCGCTGCTTGATGCACACAATATTAATCATTCGAAATAAACGTTTAAATTGTTATAAAACTTAAATTTTACACAAAAAAGCTGTTAAAACTTACTGTTGGTAAATGAAATTTTCGAACTTGACTACGTTCAAGGCGCGTAAATCTTTTATTTTTAATTTTATTTTTCAAATTCAAATTTAGAATAGTTGAAAAAGGTTAACAAAATAAGTTTACATCAAAAGAATTAAAAACAAACCAATTTTTTTTGAGTTTCACAACTTAATACAAAATATCGTGAAAATATCCCTAGACTTTGTTGAGGTGTGTATGTGTGGCCTGAGGGCCCATTTTTTTTCTGCGGCTTATTGCAGTTTAATCAACACTAGTGCTTAGTAAAAGTTGTTACAACATTTGTAAAACGAATATTAGAGTTTGTAAAGACTTTATTCAAAAGACATATCTCTTTAAGTGGTAAGCACTATGCTAATTAAATTGCAAAAACGCGCAAAAAAAATAGACCCTCAGTCCACACATACATAATTTTGAGAGTATATTTAGATTCAATGAATAGAGTGCATCGTATAGTTACTCGTACTTACTTGGTGCGCTTTCATGTACGACGTGTAACTCTAAGTAAAGTCGCTCAAACGTCGCAACTTATTTACATTCGCGTCAGTGGACTTCCAAAGAATAAGCCGAGACTTTTCAAAGTAAATGGAATTGAAAATCTAGTAGATTGAACATAGAATTTGTTCACTGCAGCTGTATGTTTAACAATAGCTTTGCTTATGTTACCTTAAACTTTTATCTGTGACAAAACACTTACTTTAATAGCGTCTTCAAAAAAGAGGAGGTTCTCAATTTGGCTGTTTTTTTTTAATGTTTGTTACTTTCAAACTGTTGCTCCGTCAATTATAAACCGATTTAAAAAAACTTTTTGTCTACAAACTAGGACTGTAAATAGTTAATGTAAAGAAAACTCCATAAATTAGAAAATTATATTTGTGTAATATTATGAAATAATGCAATTTCCAATATCTTTAATGTTTTTGACTTATTGAATTTCTTAAACTAAATTAAAACATTTAGGTATTAAACATTATAACCAAACACTATTTTTATCTACTACAAAAAGTACTTTGTTAAAATTCTTCTCCATAATTACACGTTTAATACCCATCTTCTTTTAAACTTTGCACTAAGTTTTTTATCTTGAAGTGTATTAACAAAGTTTGTAAAGAAGAATCTGTATAAAATGGTTCTACTTTCATCTTAGCACGAAACGTAATTAATTTATTACAACGATGGAAGACTCGTGTTATAGTATAAGGTTCTTATTAAATTGTGTTCAAGGTGAGAGCCTGGTAATCTTTCATACAGGGTTGTCCCTAGAGTATATAAAACAGTTATCAAATAGGTGTTGTTATTATGTAAGTTTAGCCTTAATTTGATAATGTCAACACCTTTTTGAGATACTGTTATTTACCTGTATAGGTTGTAAGGTTTGGCTTCAGATTTTGCGTTTTTCTACTGGATGGCGGGACGGGCCAGTGAGGTGAGTGACGGGCTTCGGCAGTGAGTCCTCCTCCTCCAGCGCGCTGTTAACATTTTTATAGTGCATTCGGTTGTTTTTTATTAACCTATGCCTTTAGTATATTCTTCAAAAATATGTGTAATTATTGGTTAGAAATACAATAATACTAATGTGTAAACATTCTATTTTTATAAAACCGTATTTCTTTTTCTCTTTTTCTTCAATTCGTCATTATCATTATTATATTTTTTGTAATGAGTGTAAATAGTAATAAGTTTTTAAACGAACAACCTCTCAATAACATGCTAAAAAATATATGTAACAATTTCCTTAATTGTACATTTATTGATGTCTCCTATGGTATAAATAACATGTGTAAAATCATAAATTTGAAAATTGATAGCTTTGATTATGAAAGTAAATATTTGCCACACAAAATTAAAAACACAAAAACGACAAAAACTGTAAACTCTTCAGTTGAACAGAGGAAAGTACCCAACATTCCTCTTAAGGGGACGATTCCTTTCTATTTTCCTATTGTTCCTCCTACTGTTAACAGGAATAACGAGTTAATCGATAGACCAGCTTCTCTTGCAAGGAAGGGTACTATACCTTATTATTTTTATAAAAAATTAAAGGAAACAGATACCGTACTACGTTCACAAATATCACACGAATGTAACTTTTTTCGTAAATAATGAGCCCAATGCACAAAATGTTATTAAAATACTGCATCAAAATATAGCAGGTTTGTATAGTAAGATTGAATTGTTGGAATTGCATTTATGTGAATTAGTAAGTAAGAAATCTGCACCTTGTGTTATATGCTTGTCGGAAACATTTATACAGAGTGGTCATGAAGGTATTGTAAACGTGAATGGTTACAAATTAGCATCGTTTTTTAGTCGAAATGTTAGACAGAAACGTGGTGGTGTGTGTATTATGGTAAAGCAAGGAACATTGTTTAAGGACCTGTTTAATATTAAGCAATTATCAATTGATAAACACTTTGAATGTTGTGCTATAGAATTGATTGACCAAAATATTATTATAATTTGTTTATATAGGACCCCTACCTCTGACATCTCTATTTTCTTTCATAAACTATACATCATATTAAATAGAATTGTATATAATACTCGTAAGAGAATCGTTTTATCAGGTGACTTCAATATAAATACATTGCAGAATAATTATCAATCCAGAGAGTTGTTAGATATGATAAAAAACTTCAATTTAATACTGCACATTAACCAGCCCACGAGACAAAAATCATGCATTGACCATATCATAAGCAACATAAAAACAGCAAAGGGGGAAATTCTTAACCTCGGGATATCTGATCACGAGACAGCCCAAATGATCACGATTCCCACAACTAACCATAAAACAATTATGACTAGCCTTTTTGTTTACAGAAGAGACTTTTGTGATGAAAATAAATACAAATTTAAACAATGTATGAGTAGTCTTATGTTTACCGAAGTGTTTGAGGAACCACATATAAACTCAGCTTTTTCCAAATTTCATGAATTGCTTGTTATGTTTTTTAAGTTATGTTTTCCCATCGTAAAGATAAAAGTCACAAATAAACCTAAAGAAGGAGGTTGGATAAGTAAGGGACTAAAAGTGAGTTGTAAAACCAAACGTTCACTTCGAAAAAAATATTACAAAGAAAAAACAAATGTAAATAAACAAAAGTTTAGATCGTATTCCAAGCTGTTAAGAAAATGTATTTATAATTCTATAAAAAACTACAACCATAAAAAAATATGTAATAGTAAAAATATTTGTAAAACATCGTGGGAACTGATTAAAAGGGAAACAGGAGGTATACAGGTTCGGGATATTATAAAGGAAATAAAACAGGACGATTGTTTTATAAGTGATCCTATTAAAATCGCGAATGCCTTTAATGATACTTTATTAAACTCTCACTCAAACCGAGATAATATTCAAAATTTTCACCCAAAAGACGGCATACCAAATGTGTGCGGTAGTATTTATTTAAAACCATGTGACCACACTGAAATTTTTAGTATTGTTATGTCTCTAAATAATACAAACTCAGTAGGCTACGATGAAATCAGCACAAACATAATTAAGCACTGTGCGTTTGAACTAACTCCGGTCTTAACTCATTTAGTAAATCTCTCCTTCATTGAAGGATTATTCCCTATTCAACTTACAAAGTGTATAGTGAAACCGTTGTATAAGAAAGGTGAAAAATCATTACTGAGTAATTACAGACCAATAACACTAATTCCTGTATTATCTAAAGTATTCGAGACTGCCATGCATAAGCGCTTATATGATTTTGTTACGAAAAACAGTTTGTTAAGAAATGAACAATACGGGTTTCAAAAGGGCAAATCTACGTCTCTAGCTTGCTTTAATTTGACTACTAGAATCATAGAGGGTATTGATAACAAAGAAAATGTCACTGGCGTATTCTTTGATATGAAGAGCGCATTTGACCTTGTCTCGCATAAAATATTGCTAAATAAGTTAGAGAGGTACGGAATCCGCGGTACTGCTCACCAGTGGCTTGAAAGTTACTTAAAAGATAGGGAACAATGTGTAGAGATTGTGGACGTAAATTATAAGAAGGAATTAAAGACATACAGATCCCCATACTTAGTTGGGAATTCGGGTGTGCCTCAAGGTAGTACCCTTGGGCCACTACTTTTTCTGATTTACATTAATGATCTGCCCAGTGTAATTCCTTATTCTTGTACTTTATTCGCTGATGATATTTCAATAGTAGTGACATCCAAAAATTTCAATATTAATTATAACAATGACATAAATAATGCAATTAATTCAATCGTTCAATGGTTACATGAAAATAATTTACAGGTTAACCTATCTAAAACTCAATTCATGCAATTTAGTACCTATGGTAAAAGACAACAATCATTAGACATTAAATATTCAAATGAAAATATTACAGAGGTAAATGAAATTAAATTCTTAGGTATAATTATTGACAAAAATATAAACTGGAAGGCACATGTAGAGAAGGTTTGTGACAAAATAAATAAATTTATATATGTGTTAGCCAAACTTAGAAAAACTTCAAATCCTGAAACAGTTCTAATGACATATCATGGCTACATTGCATCAGTTCTAAGCTACGGTCTAATATTATGGGGAAATTCAACAGACGTAAACAAGGCATTTGTTGCTCAAAAAAAATCTATAAGAGCAATGTGTGGAGCTGCACCATGGCATTCATGTAAGCCTCTTTTTATAAAGCTTAAACTTCTAACACTGCCTTGCATGTATATTTATGAGGTTGCAAAATTTGTGAGACAAAACCCTACTTTTTTTGCTAGAGCAAGAGAGATGTTTCCGAGAAACACGAGGAATCCAGAGAGAATCGTCCTTTCTCGTGTACCAAAAACTATATTGTATCAAAAGAATTGCTTGGCAATGTGTGGTAAAATTTACAACGCCATTCCTGATAACATAAGGAACCTCATAACAAAGCAATTTAAAGTAAAACTGAAGGATTGGTTAATACAGAGATGTTTTTACTCTATAGATGAGTTTTTAAAAAATAAAAATAATAATTGATCATTTAATTTAAAATTGTTATTTAATTTATTTAATAATTTATTACTTGTTTGTTTAATGTTTATTGTGTTATTAATTAATCGAATGAAAAAATAATTGCTGTTATATTTTAATTTATGATTAATGTATTTTTGTTTTTTTTTTTATTATTATTATTAATTTATTGTGTAAAAATATTTGTACGCCAATAACTTGGCTAAATATGTAGATCTATAATTATTGTAAGACCTATATGTATGCACCATATTTAATGCAAATAAATATCTTTATCTTTATCTTTATCTTTTTTTTTTATACTAAATAGACTTCAGACGTCTATATCCTATTCGCGTTTAGAATGTAGTGAGTTGTCATTTTTCGCCGACCTAGCCCCGCCGTCTAACCAATCAAATCTTTTAAAATACAAAGATTATTGGCTAGTGAACTGACAACTGCACTATATAGGTAAGTCATTACACATTTTTTTGCAAATTGTCAATTCGTAAAAATAGTTTTACGAGTTGTCCTTCAAGATGGCCCGTCTGGTCAGATTTCTTTAAAAAATCTAACGACAAATATCCATAAATATTTTTTAAGCAAAATAATATCTCCACCAAAACTCTCGGTTGAGTGAGAGAGTAAGTAAAATTTATTACTCATCTCAGTTGGGTCGGACTCAACTTTAAAGCTCACGTATTCCGTTGTTTCAAAACAACCGCAATTGTTACAAAGCATACTATTAACTATTTTGGAAAAGTTTAACATAAATTTTCAAATAGTAGAAACAATTTATATGTTGAAGTATTTCCGTTGAATAGGAATTGAAATGAACACGGAATATTTCACGGTTAAGGCGCTGTCTTCACGAGCGGTAAAATCGCGACGAGTCCGAACAAAAAAAAACCACGATAACATCGCCTTGTGGAGACACCTTCTGAAAGAGTATGTAGAAATACGTGGTACAACGATAATATCGCCGTGTTTCTAGCGCTCTTGGAGACAGTACCTTAGATACATGAAAGACAGTATCTTTGACAGTAGTAGTTATACAGTGGGACACCTGATGTCACCTGTCTTCAAAGTAGCAAAGATTTCAGTTTATTTAAGCTTTGTGTTTTTGTGCTATGAAGAAAAGGATACGTAATTTAGATAAAGTAGGGTGCAAGTATACGCTGAAAATCCGACGCAAAAGAGCGAAACATACGAGCGATCAAACGGGATTGTAAGAATTGTAGTAAATTGCGCCCAGTAGTAGTATTTACCTACCCGTCTTATCGTATATAAATGTCCTACTAATATTATAAATGCGAAAGTTTGTGAGGTTGTATGGATGGATGGATGTTTGTTACTCTTTCACGCAAAAACTACTAAATGGATTTTGATGAAATTTGGAATACAGGTAGTGAATCGAGCGAGTGAAGCCGCGGGCATTAGCTAGTATGTATATATAATAATCATTATACAGGGTGGCTCATTCAAAAGGGTCAGTATGGGAAAGTCTTAAACTATAAGTCATACGAAGATTAGTTCTTAGGAACCATGTCACCGATTTTGATAAAAAGAAAAACTGCATTCATACATTTGAAAAAGATACTGTACCCAGCTGGGGAATCGAACCCGGTTGTTTTGCAAAAATAAACTTATACTTTTTCTATTTAAATATTGATTCTGTAGGTCTTAAGCAGTAAATACCTCTATGAAACATTATATCTTAAATGAATAAAATGCATTTTTTTCACATACTTAAATTTATTATAGTAGGTGTTCGAAGTGGCCACCGCTTTGTACAATACAATATTAACACGTTTAGGTAACGATCTTCTTATTGCATTTTGTATCTTCATGCAGCCAGTCATACTGAAACGTTCCATTTTCAAATGAGGCTTAACTTAACACGTCTCTGTACCTATCTACAATATCTACATACTTTAAGTGGGCTTTTCAATTGATTGTTAGTGTTTGATTAATAGAAGTAAGTAGTTGCATGATAATAATATTACTGTAGATAACAAAACTTCCTTAAAAGTTTAATGCAATGCCACATGATTATGTAACACGGTGTATGTAACTTGTAGAGGGGTACAAACAACCGTAGGGACAATTTCACATGCTTGAACTTGTTGAATATTGTAATGGTGGTCACTTCGAACACCTACTATGATAAATTAAACTATGTGAAAACAATGCATTTTATTCATTTAAGACATAATGTTTCATAGTGATATTTACTGCTTAAGACCTACAGAATCGATATTTAAATAGAAAAAGTATAAGTTTATTTTTGCAAAACAACCGGGTTCGATTCCCCAGCTGGGTACAGTATCTTTTTCAAATGTATGAATGCAGTTTTTCTTTTTATCAAAATCGGTGACATGGTTCCTAAGAACAAATCTTCGTATGACTTATAGTTTAAGACTTTCCCATACTGACCCTTTTGAATGAGCCACCCTGTATATTAATCATTAATAAGAGTATCTTTACAGCAAACTTCGGCATACTTTTTGGAAAAGCTGAGACGCGAAATCTTTACTTTTATCGTGAAAAAAGGTCGAATAAGTACATTTTAAAATGAATAAATTATTTCTTTGATTTATAATTTAGGTATTATAAAAGATATAACAATAGCTCTCTTTTTCAAGGCTTCTATTATAATAATTGTGTTTGCGTGTTAACATTGGAATTTTCATAATGAAATTTTCTTCTAGCGCTAAGGCGTGACCTTGCTTAATAGATTAAGCCCGCCTTACCTCTCTTCGAATATCTAAAATTCTTGTTTCGATCCTTTGTTAGATTTTTATTAAAATCGTATCCTTATTTCTTTTGATTTTTTCATGATGGCAATATGCTTTATTGAGCCTGATGGAAAGCGTGAATATAAGTAGTCGGGGAATGAAGATACTGATAGGTATGAAATAGCTTTACCGTTCCTTTTGGTAACATTGCACTGCAAACTCAAAATGTGATCTGAGAGTTAAAATACATTAGTCTCCTATCTCATCAAGAATGTCGTAAAAGATGACTAAGAGAAAGTTTGCTGATATGCAACATCATCATATTCGTGACCTACAATAGGAAGAGGCTTCTTTTAATAAAGAAAATCTAATCTTTTTTGACGTAAAGATAATATTCACGGATACCCCTTGTCGTGTTTTTCCCTTAGTCGGTTTTTACGACACCCATGGGATGAGATGGGGTGGTGACACACTGTATTCTTACTCCGTCACCACACGGAGTAAACACTTAATACAATATTAGTACGCCAAGTTACCCTCCGTGGCCCGTATTTGCAGTTGGACATTGGGGTGTTGCGATGAGCTAAAGCTACTTAATAAACATTGTTATTATGCTAATGTAAGTTAAGGAAATACTTTCATATAAATACGGCATCCTTAACGAGACCGCGTATCATAATTAATGGTTTATGTATAATGTAATGGAGTATATCGCATAAGGTATTTGTTTTCTGTCCGATATTTACGTTCTTGTCAGTTAATACAGGGATTAGTGATGTCGTTGGGGTTCTTTTAAGTAGAGTCACTTGCAGGATGATCCCGACAAATAAGGTTAAGTTAACTTTTAGTTGTCAAATTGTGTGACAAATTGACAACTAAGAATTAACTTAACCGAATTTTTAACGAGTTTAAGAAACGAGAATTGACATGCAAATTACAATGACTTGTTAACTTGGAACCCCAATTTATATTACACAAAAGATTACCTTAGCGATATTTTTATACTGTACGTACATATTGCTAGATAACAAGAATAAGTAATCACTCAACACCCCATAGCTTACAGTTTTAATGCGAGCATAGAAGGCTATCAATCACAACTAATGGTTCAGGAGTTAGATTGAGACAAGCTTGACAGTATGTTGGCGATAAAAGAAGGGTCTTTCAAATTACGATTAGGTAAAAGTAAAATCTCTCCGCGTGGTGACGGAGTAAGAAAACAATATGTCACCACCCCATCGCATCCCATGGGTGTCGTAAAAACCGACTAAGGGACTACCCGTGAATATCTTATCTTTACGAAATAAAAAGAAGGAAAACTTGAACTTAAACCCTATATCAATCCGTCTGGCCAGCGTGGTATTAGTAGGCCAAGTACCCCTTCGTCACTGGAGGAGGCCCGTCCCTGCAGTGGGACATTAATGGGCTGTTGTGATGAAAAGTAAAATTACGAAATGTGTCTTATCTGGTTGACTTAAGATAGTTTATTAATTGCTTTTGTTACTAAGTAGTTTTGGTATACTTTACGGCACTGTCAGTATCATGGACATGTTGGACTTCTAGTTTAGTTTATCAACAAATAGACGTCCACTGACGGACATAGGCCTCCTTCAAATATTGCTTGCCGGTCCTGTAGGTGCCGCATTAATAGGTTTCCCGATATCTTAACTAGGTCAAACAAACAACAATGAAACAAAGCAATTTAATATTTAAGTGTTTACCCAAGCACTATTTTTGATCCTAGAAACAACCTTTTACTCTGACCTAATTAAGTAGGCTGTAGCGAAAAGAGGTCTTATACTGTCTGTTTCGAGGGGAGCGTTAAATGAACCTTTGTTATAGGGTATTATAAATTTTGCTCTATATAAATAAAAACCCAATCTATACTTATACTATAATAATTAATATTATAAAGAGGTAAAGTTTGTGTGTTTGTTTGTTTGTGTGTTTGTGACGTTGTAGGGGGTAATCTCTGGATCTACTGAACCGATTTAAAAAATTCTTTCTGTGTTGAATAGTCCATTTATCGGGGAGTGTCATAGGCTATAAAGTATCACGCTATGACTAATAGGAGCTGAGCAGTAATGTAATATGTTTATAAAGGGACGCTTAAAATCGTTTATTTTGCTTCTGCTGCTTAAACGTCTGGAGATATACTGAAATGATGTATTAGAGAATTGTACCTTTAAAAAGTTTTATAATTAAGTCAACAATAGCATATATCTATCTTCTAAGGTTGACTCACTACGACCTTTTTTATAAAAATCAAATTTGATTTAAAGAAATGCATTGTTTGTAAAGGTATTTTGTGTATATGGTATCGACCCTTATCAAAATAAATACATTAATCATTATATTCATTTAATTTTAAACATAATTGACCTTTACAGCGATGCGATCCGATTATTAGTTTGAAAGATATCTCAGTTTTAAAATAATGCGCGAATAACGTAAAATATCTGTCTAACGCGATGTTAGTATAGATGAATTTTCTTAGTAGGTATCAATATTTTGGTTGGAGTAAGATTTTTATTTTAATTTTAAATACCTGTCATCATCATAACAGCCCATTAATGTCCCACTGCAGGGATGGGCCTCCTCCCGTCAAGGAGGGATACTTGGCCTACTAATACCACGCTGGCCAGACGGATTGGTATGGGGTTTAATTTCAAGTTTTCCTTCTTTTTATTTCGTAAAGATAATATTCACGGATAGTCCCTTAGTCGGTTTTTACGCCACCCATGGAATGAGAAGGGGTAGTGACATACTGTATTCTTACTCCGTCACCACACGGAGTTAAATACCTGTAAGTATGTATACCCGAAAACGAAATGGCTTTATCAGTTTTGACAAAAAATTCTATCATAATTCAAATTCATTAAGATCGTTATTTAATATTTACGCGTGAGCTTGACGTCATTGGTTGACTGTAATCAAAACTATGCTTAGATTAAAAGTGCAATCTATTTTAAACTTTCACTTCAACGCAATAAATAATAATATCTACTAACACAATACAATTGTCACTATATTAAACCGTAGAGTTTGTATGTGAAAAACTATGAAAAACCATTAAATAATTTAAAACTAAAGTCACTTGTTACTTGTGACATTACAAGCTTGTCATATTTCAGAAAAACTGAAAATGAAATATTGGCTGGTAAGCCACCCAATTGTTGGCACCTTAAGAGTGGACTTCGTGTCAGACTAAAATATAAAATATCATAAAATGATAAAATACTTTAATGTTTGCTTATACTTAATCATTATTATGTTATTGAACAGTATTAAATAAATATTATTGGCACTAATGCCAATAAAAAAATTCTGATAAATTTATTGTTGCTATGTTGACACATGAAATAAATAAAATATAATAAAAATATTAAATAAATAATATTTTAACTTGAATAATCGTACTGAAATTGAATAATCTATAGTGTTTTCTTTCTTTTTACTCACTTTTAACTCTTAAGTGCCAATAATTTGTAAGAATTCAAACATTTAGGTGGTTTACCCTAATTTGTTTTATATTATAAAGTTACGAAAACTTTAAATTGAAATATGCGCCAATGACGTCATGCAAGAAATGATAGGGATGGACATAGAAGTAAAAAAGAGAGAAATTCATTAGAATATAACGTTTTACCGTAAATATGCTCTAGTAACAGTCAATAACGTTGACTTTACTATTTGTTTTTATAAATACCTAACGACTATTTGCTAATACAAGAGAACTGATATGTCAAAGTAGCGTCATGATTTAGCTGATGTTTTGTTGTGCGATATTGAACCTTATAGTTTTATGACATGCAACTAACATTAACTCTAGAGGTGATAAGGCCATTCAGTTTTCGACTATACCTACTATAAATTTATTACCTCAAAAAGATCGCTTGGTCGGACTAAATTCGGAGGGCGGAGGACCCTGTTCTGTGTCGTTTGTTGGGAGAGGCATTTTGTCCAGCAGTGGACTGCGATAGGCTAATTGGTTTATTGATTAATACCATGTATTCTTAATCCATCGTTACATGGATAATACTCTATACTAATCTATACTATCTATATCTATACTTCTATACTAATATTATAAAGAGGTAAAGTTTGTGTGTTTGTTTGTTTGTGTGTTTGTGTGTTTGTGACGTTGTAGGGGGTAATCTCTGGATCTACTGAACCGATTTTTAAAATTCTTTTTGTGTTAAATAGGCCATTTATCGGGGAGTGCCATAAGCTATATAGTATCACGCTATGACTAAGAAGAGAGGAGCAGTAATGAAATATGTTTTAAAAAGGGAAGCGTTTTTTTCGCCGCCCAACGAAGTGGGCACGGGTCAGCTAGTTTATTATAAAGAGGTAAAGCTTGTGTGTTTGTAAGTTTGTGACGTTGTAGAGGGTAACCTCTGGATCTACAGAACCGATTTTTAAAATTCTTTTTGTGTTAAATAGGCCATTTATCGGGGAGTGCCATAAGCTATATAGTATCACGCTATGACTAAGAAGAGAGGAGCAGTAATGAAATATGTTTTAAAAAGGGAAGCGTTTTTTTCGCCGCCCAACGAAGTGGGCACGGGTCAGCTAGTTAGAGAATAAATTACAAACTTAGTAAGTAAATAGTTTTGTTTCAGCATAACAATTGTTCATTAATTTTTTAGTTTTACTTATTTCACTATCTGAAAAAATGACCATGTATTTTTACATAAAAGGTGTTTTTGATCACTCAAGCATGTCCTTTTCCACATGGTGCTAAAAGTTTTGGCTATGTTTTGCGGCCGGCCGCCTTGCCTGACGCCAAACCTCCTTGGGTATGCTGTTGTTGGTGATTTACTCCCTACCAGGAGGTAGACCCGAGGTGCTAGGTGGTATGCACTGGGTCGTGGTGTCCCTTAGTCGCCTCTTACGAAACCGAGGGCAGAATATGGGGCAGTCCTATTCTAACCGGGAACCGCGCGGCATACAAATACAAACAAAACATTTACACCACATAAAAAGACAATATTTTAACTACAAAATATTACATGTACGTACAATGCGCTACCATATCGCTATAAACGATCTCTTTCAGCCAACTGATCATTTTTACCTATGACGTCACTAACTATTTCGGGATCAATTGACATTGTATCCATATTTTAGGTCAGAGAACAATAGACTTATATCTACAATCTGAAATTGGGCCTTTACATACGATGCACATAGCTGAAGTAGTCGGGATAAAATAGAAGTAATATTCATAAATATGGCCTGTGTCCAGCAGTGGACGTCGATTGGCTGTTAAGATGATGATGATTCATAAATTGACTGGACATAATTGTGATGGTCACCGCACACCACGACAAAGGTTCTCACAGACCGAAAAGCGGATTGCAAAGTGTCTGCTATGTTCCGTCCTCTACCTATCCAAATTTGGTAGGAACCTAACAATGCAGTTTTGGACATTCGTGATGGTAGAGAGCTTACTGAAGTTCTCGGCAGTCCTAGTTCTTTTAATCTATACTAATATTATAAAGAGGTAAAGTTTGTGTGTTTGTTTGTTTGTGATGTGGTAGGGTTGTAATCTCTGGATCTACTAAACCGATTTAAAAAAATCTTTCTGTGTTGAATACTTCATTTATCGGGGAGTGTCATAGGCTATATAGTATCACGCTATGATTTATAGGAGTAGAGCAGTAATGAAAAATGTTTATAAAACGGACGCGTGTTTTTCGCCGCCCAACGATGTGAGCACGGGTCAGCTAGTAGGTTATATTTTATTCTAAAAAAGGAACGTAAAATATTCATACATTTCTAGCTTTTTTTCCAAAGAAAAGCTACAGTACGAAGCAGTGTAAGCGCGTCACATTGACGGCGTTATCTACATTCTATTGTTCTCGTAATGAAGAGCCTTGCTACCACGAGCATCAGCTTTTGTACGACTGGTACGTGCTTTACAACAGCCTAGATATTACGTGTTTCTCATTTTATAAGAAATCCATACTAATAATATAAATGGGAAAGTGTGTCTGTCTGTTTGTCTTTCTTTCACGGCAGAACGGAGCGACGAATTGACGTGATTTTTTAAGTGGAGATAGTTGAAGGGATGGAGAATAACATAGGCTACTTTTTTTTTCTTCTGTGCCCAGGAAAGGGGATCTGTGCTACCCCGAATTTAACGCGAATGAAGCCGCAGGTAAAAGCTAGTAGTATATATAATGGTTTTGAAACCGATTCAGGTTAGGTAATTTTTTATTAGCTGCCAGTCACACACACATCGTTACTGTAAGGTTATAAAATGAACAATAAGTAAAAAAGCAGTAAGTAAGATAAAAAAACAATCACCCTAACGCTTAAGTAAGGTAATTGAATTCACCTGGCCAGTGAAACGCTACACACCCGCTCTCCTGTACTGCACCAGTGTCACGGACATCTAGAAATCTACCAAAAAGCCCGCAAAAAAAATTCTGCACAATTTCAAATTATGAACGAAAAGCCGTTTGGCTCACGTACCCTGCACGTACGTCAGTGATTACAGTGGCGCATGGCGGGAGGCGGAGGGATGAGGGAGGCACAAAAAAGGCAGTGATAATGTTTGGAGGATGTCTATTCCCAACATCTTAAATCATGAATTAAATTCATGATTTAAGATGATCAACAGCATGTTAAAATTGGAATAGTACGAAAAGGATACGCCACATACAGGCTTATTAAATTATAAGTACCTACTTACTTACTTCTAAAGTAAGTGTTAAAGCTACACACAAAATTTTGTTTAAAAAAAATAAACAAATTTATGAGTATCAAAATAAATAAAACGTAAAGCATAAAAACAAAAAAATTGTCAATAAAGAATTGTCCAAGGTAACTTTTGCCGATAAAAGGAAATTTTATCAGATTCTGCTAACAAACTATTTAAATATGAGGCAAAAATATTTGAGCTCCAACCATAATTATTAGGAAGTAATTAAAAGCCACTAACTTTAGTAAGTTTCAAAGTTAAATAAGGACCTTATTTATAAAGTTACGTACCAGATGCTACTTACTTAATTAAATTGACTTTCTGTTGAGTTTGTTGGAAGGGTAATTAATGACCCATGGAACTTTCCTCCATTTTAGATGTAGGGTACGATGACACAGGGCTTGCTAGAAATTAACATCACTGGTTCATAACAAGCGTCGCTATTTTGTTAGAAAATGTTTTTTGTTACTGATGAGTAGTGGTCTTTATTAATTTTATAAAACAATTTTATTGTTAACGTGGGTAGAGAACACCCTAGAGAAGCTTACATTGACTTAATTGGTGGAACATTGGTCAGAAAGAATATTACATATTATAATAAATAATTATTGTATAGGTTACTGAACTATATAATTATATACCTATATAATTACCTATTTTACTAACCAACTATAAAAAAAGGAGAAGGTTCCTAATTTGGTTGTATTTTTTTAAGGTTCTTTACCTTAAAACTTATTTATTTCCTGATCAATTTGTAGACTTTTGTCAAGCAAAATCGAATCCTTTAAGTTTATTTTTTTAAAAGTTTCATTGACAACCTCAGAACTACCTATTATTACCCATCAAAGCCTGCATCGTGTAATAACGTAGAAGTGTTCCCTACAATAATAGTCATATAAAGAAACTACTGATCCGGGTTAACGGCAGTTGTCTCTTAGTGTTCACTGGAACTCGGCCAAATAGTGTGGGCCTGACTTACATATGAAATAAGGCAAACAATCTAACACGGTTTATAATAATAGTATTTTATTCATACTATTATTATAAACAAGGGAGGCACACCGCACTAGGTAGCAATACTTGGAGGAGGCCTTTGTCCAGCAGTGGACATCGATTGACTGATATGATGACGATGATGATTCATACTATTCTTATTATTACTACTAGGTATATACTCGTATACTATTATTACTTACTCTCGTGATGGACTAAAAATAAATAGTGTCCAATCGAATACCATGGGTGCTATAAAGACCGACTAAGGGAAGACGACATTTGCACAACAATAAACTATTTAAGTATAACTCGTTTACACAAGGTACGTTCCACGTTAAACATCTAAGTAAACGCCCTTTCAAATTAACCATGCTTATATTTGTAAAAACATTATAGTATAACAAAAAAACTGGACACAATTTTGAGTATTCCATCGCTAAATGTAACTTAAATGGGACGCAACCACTTCGTAGTAATATGCATTTAAGTTATAACAAGTTAAAGTTTCTCTCTACAAATATTGAGGGCAATTTTATGATGCCCTGGACCGCACTAAATTCCTTTAACCGAGGAAATTGCACTGCAGTCAAGGAAACTGGCAATACTGAATTTATGAGTTGGTAATACAGTCGATGAAGATGTTTATTCCTGCCTTGCCTGTTTGGTAAAAGTTACTTTTAGGCTATGGAAGCAAAGCAGCCTATTTTTAGTTATTTTAAAAAAGGTTCTTGTTTTTTTTTTAATTTCTTTACCCATGTTATTTATCTATATATAGAAATACATTACATTTTTAGTAAAGGCGTCGTTTCCGTATTTTTTTTTTACTTTTATGAATTATTATTGAATTATCTGACTCCCCCCTTTCCTTTTTCATAATTTGGGTAACAACATCATGCTAAAATCGTCATAATCGCAATTTTGCTGTTATCCGATGAGGAATTCCTAAAATAAAAAAAAAAAAATCGTCATAGTTTACCTAATACAAGCGAAGTATTTGTTTCAGACAAATTGATACAATAACGATACCAGCCCGTCTGGTTAACATTGTTTTTGCAAACCCGTTTCTATAGTGGGGTATTCATGATCAGCTATATGATTTGACTAGCTGACCCATGCCCAATTCGTAGGGTGGAGAAAAAACGCGTCCCTTTTTTAAACATATTTAATTACAGCTCCACTCCTATTAGTCATAGCATGATACTATATAGTCCTCGATAAATGGACTATTGAAAACAGAAAGAGTTTTTAAAATGGGTTCAGTAGATCCAGAGATTGCCCCCTACAACGTTACAAATACACAAACACACAAACTTTACCTCTTTATATAATACTAGCTTCCGCCCGCGGCTTTGCCCGCGTGAAATTAGTTTTTGTCAATCAGAATCAGAATTTGTTGTGGGTGAGAGAGAAGTAAATGTGAGTTTGGCTTTGTAGTTCCCGTTCCGAATTCGTACAGTTCGAATTTCGGGAATTCCGTTTGTAGAAAAAGACTACGTACCAAGATTTATTGTCTTATCTTCAATTCAACCCCTATTTCACCCCCACACTGGTAAAAATTTCAAAATGCTAGAACATACGATTTTTTTGTAAAAAAAATAATTTCTTTTTTGTTAATAAAAAGTAGCCTATGTTCTTTCTCAGGGTCTAAATATTGTCTGTACCAAATTTCATCAAAATCCGTTCAGCCGTTTAGGCGTTAAAGAGTAACAGACAGACAGAGTTACTTTCGCATTTATAATATTAAGTATGGATTAGTATAGATTATTCTTTGGCCATCACGTTAACCTTAAAACTAAACTTGAAGACAAGATACTGTCCCCTACTTCTCATAACTTAGAACATGATTCCTTTTCAACAATTTTATCAAACGGATTAATTTGAAATAAATAAGCGAATTCTATTGTTTCGCTTAATGCGTTGTAAGAGGAGTCAGAATTCGATTAAAAAGATCAAAGGCCGTCTCTATCTAGAGCATCAATTAGGTTGACAATGTAGATTAAAGCTGTTGATATTATTTCCGTACGGATTGCTGACTCTGTTGAAATATAATATATCTAGTTTTTATCGACTTTATATCTCATTTTGATATAGTTCTAAAAATGTAACAAACAGCCTAAGATTTAAAAAATACCTGCATTTTAACCTTTAATTAGGCTAAAATACTTACGTCGTTAATCGCGCGGGGTCTGCTGTTACCCCAAAGTGAATGACATTAAATAAAAAGTATTTATATATAATCATCAACTTTTATTATACTTTATTTACTTATAAACTATCACAAAATTAGAAAACTCAAGAAAAACGTAACTGTAATACTGAAAACCAATGAATTTTATTTTTCTTTAGGAACATTAATTTTATCAACAAAAAAAGGAAGATGCTACATCTGTCCTCGAAATAGTGACAAAAAAACAACAAAGGTTGTTTTTCTGTCACTATTTCGAGCACAGATGTAGAACATTCCTCGTTTTCTTGTTGTTACATCATTGCTAGATGATGAAGGGCCTGGAACCTCTTGTTCAGATAAGATTCTTCTTGCAGTATTTCGCTTAGTTGTTGAATGGAAATACTGAGCCTATTTCTAGCCATGCTGAACGGTTTCTACGAGAAATAATACCAGATAGGACAAAATGTCATAGTACAACACAATAAAAATAAATAAACATTATAACTACCTTATAGTAACCGTGAAACAACAATGTAATATTATTATAACTTCCACTCATCAAATGAAAAAAAAACATAAACTTATAACAGTGAGTACATTTACATAAGTACAAACTGTGTATCTTTGTCAATTAACTAGTATTAGAACTATATAATAACATTATAGTGTCTTAAATTTCAAAATGAAATAATTAAGTGTAAAAACTAGTAATTTAAAAATATATACTTACGTAAAATTGAACTACACTATTAGTCGCGCGGGGTCGCAACGACCCCAGCCACCTGCGTACGGCGAGACTAACCATTTCTGCTGCGCAAGCGCAACAGAGGAAGGAGGGGTGAATGAGTTATGAAACTAGCAGAAAGTTTGGCTCGCTAGCGTCTAAATAGCTAAAAAAATAATTTCAAATGAAGATCACTTGGGGTCGCCAAGACCCCGCGCGCCTAATTAAAGGTTAAAATAACTAACGACTCATTACTAAAGTCACTTTTAAAATGTTTTTTGTCTGTTCACAATTCTCTGAAATGGCTGTACTAATTTTGATGACATTTCTATATCTGGCAAAATGTACATAGAACCTGATAAAAAGACCGAAATAGTCCAAAATTTCATTTACTTTATTAGTTCAACCTATCTATTACCTTTCTTTTATCTTTATACGACCTCTGTGACGTAGTGGTTATATAACATGATTGCTACGCAGAGGTCTCGAGTTCGATTCCCGCTTAATGCAAATCGTTGTGTGCAGACCAATGCAAACAATCATGTTCAGATTGTTTGCATTGGTCTGGATGTTTTCTATCTATAATTTATATGTATTTACATAAAAAAGCATTTAAGTGTGTTTATTGTTGTCTAGTACCCATAGTACAAGCTTTGCTTAGTTTAGGACTAGAATGCGTTGTGTGAATGTGTGAGGAATATTTATTTATTATTTATTTAATATCTCTTTAAAAAAACGGTATCGCTAATAATACTGTAATGTATTTATTGTAATACACGGAAAAACTCAAAGAGATAATTATGTTTACATCTGTGTTGGATCTCGTAATCAAGTTTACTCAACTGCCTCGTGATTACACCCCCAGGCTTGCAATACCTTGCAGATCACGTTCCTAAGAAACACTTATTAACTCTTAAAACAACTTACGGTATAAACTCTTTCATAAATTGCTGAAAATACACTAAGATTTCTAAAAGTAGTAGAGTTTTTGAAGTTAAAAAGTCAAAATTTAAATAGAGATGATTTCAGTGCATGATCTGCCATTGATTATCCTAGAAGAAGGTAATATTTCTCTCTTGTTTGTCAGGCGTCACTAGGCTCGATAAAATCCGCAACGAGTACATACGTGCGAGGTAGCCTGGGTGTACGCGACATCGCCGACAAGATGCAGGAGAGTAGGCTGCGATGGTATGGTCACGTTAGGAGGAGACCAACGGAATACGTGGGAAACTTGGCACTACAACTTTCTATCCCCGGTCAAAGATCCAGAGGCAGACCAAAAACAAGATGGAGGGATGTGGTGCGAAGGGACATCGGAGAGTGCGAGCTCAATGACAGTGAGGTCGAGGATAGAGCAGGTTGGAGGAGGAAGATAAGGAAGGCTGACCACACCACCATGTGGGATTCATAGCCAGGAAGAGAGAGATAAGGTAATATTTCTCCACTTGCTTCAAAATCGTACTGAAAACATTAATTCAAACAATCGTAAAATAAAAAACTGTCTTCTTTATAACTTTTTATTCCACTCGTTCCCATGACGAAAACGTAGATACGAGGTAATAGCTATTGAAAATTAATTATGTTCATATCTCTTGAACATAATAATATGGCTAATTTTTGATGATTTTATTTGTTAGTGCTTAGTAAAGTTATGCTTTACCTTGAGTTAAAATATATGCGCACTTCTTATATATTTATGTCGCAGGAAAATGAGGAAACCAGGGATTTCACGAAATCACTAGGGATATCACGAAATCCCGGTAAATGTCGAAAATACCCTGCATTATTTGTATTATGGTCACAGTTCTAACCTAACCTAACCTACAGAAGTTGGAATCCTTGTGTTTTTTAACCTACAAACAAAAATATGAGCATTTCTTTTCTAGTAGAAACGGGATTTTGTCATATCCCTAGGGGTTTCTTGAAAACCCTGGTGTCCTCATTTCCCTGCGACATACATCCTGTTTAATGAATATAATGTATAGTACCCGGCCGTAAATATTGCACATCGACTTATGTAAAGAGACAATCGGCCAAGTTCGGCTTCGTAGGTAGACTCTTTCCACAGGTCAATGTGTAATATTATTTACGGCCGGGTACTGTGCACTCACACTCTAATGTTAACCGCTACGATTTGCTACGACTACGCCGTAGTGCTACGATACTACAATGTAGAGTACGAATAGGCTTGAATTAATCTACAGCGTTATCACGGATATAATTATCAAAAATAGGGATGTTATCATATTTTATATATTTAATCGAAAAGTCCCTATTTGTAATGCAATAATTTATGGCACACCTTACCCAATGGGTGTCGTAAAAGCGGACTGAGGCAAGTATCTATTCTAATTTCCACAAAAACACCCGTAACCATTATTTTGATATGTTTTGATGTATAAGTAGCCAAAGTTTTGACAACCTCTGTGGCGTAGTGGTTATATGACATGACTGCTACGCATAGGTCTCGGGTTCGACTCCCACTCAAAGGAAATCTTTGTGTGCATGAACATGATTGTTTGCATTGGTCTAGGTGTTTTCTATGTACGAGAATAATATGTATGTATTTAAAAAAAAAGTATATAAGTATGTTTATCCGTTGTCTAGTACCCATAGTACAAGCTTTGCTTAGTTTGGGACTAGATGGCGTTGTGTGAATGTGTGAGGAAAGAATAATATAGAATAGAATAGAATATTTATTGGAATAAAATTACAAATAACATAAAGTATCTTTAAAGTACACACAGTTATTGGTTTAATCTAATCCAAAACCAAAAGTTTTAATCGTGAACTAGCATGTATAAAACCGCATGTTTGTAGTGCAACCGCGCGAACATTGTCAATACTCGACTTTCCAATTTATTTAGTTCTCAGACTAACTTCAGAATGTATGTATGTACGATTACTTCAATTTGTAAACGGGCGCGCGGTGCGGCGTTAAATACAATTTAACTTAGTTGGTATAATAATTACTTAGAAAGCGTAGAAATAAAAGTTCACATGTTTATACAAGTAGTACAAAGTACAGGTACAAATACAAGCTCTACTTAGTTTGAAACTAAATGGCGTTGTATGAAAGTGTGAGAAATATTTATATATTTATTTATGTTGTGTATAACGACCTCGGTGGCGCGACGGTAGCGCAAGCGGCTGCTGTGCAGGAGGTTGTGGGTTCGATCCCCGCGCATGACAATAATTTGTGAGATCCTCAAATTATTGTCCTGAGTCTGGGTGTTCTATGTGTCCGTTAATTGATGTTGGCATGATCCCTAGTGCGGGAGTTGTCTTTTTTTAAAAAAAAAAAAAAGGAAAAGTTCTATAACTAAAACGAATGTACTATGAATAGCTTGTTTCTCACAGCCATTGCAGCATGTATGTATCCCACGCGTGAGAAACATTTTCGACTCATCCGTAGAACAAAGTTTGATCTGTAGATAGCTAGTTTTCATTAGAAGCTAGATAAGTTGACGGTTTACAAAATTTGTAAAACATTTACAATTTTTATTATTATTATGTTTTTGCCTTCTTTATTTTTATTATTATTTAATTGCCTTCTTATTATTAATTGCCTTCAAAACAAAGAAAAGGTTATTATTTCTAATAAATTTATTATACGTTTGTCGCTTCCAGTCATTCCATAAAAAATAATTAAATTGTTTAAGTAATTAAATAAATAGTAATTACTACTAATAATGTATTGTTACTTCTTTACCACCGTGAGACACTTCAAAGGGAACAAATCAACAGGTCAAAGCATTCGACATAATCATTACCTTTGTTACAAACGTGTTCTAGAACGCAACTGATTTATATTTATGAGAGAGCATTTACCTCGTTGATTTATTGGTAACCTTCGAGATTTGTTTTTAAGTACTTTTAGTCTGCCCGGATTTTTTGTACTAGATTTTGGACTAATCGATTATCCTACTAAAATTATAAATGCGAAAGTTTGTGTGGATGGATGGACGTTTGTTACTCTTTCACGCAAAAATCTACTGAACGGATTTTGATAATACTTTACAGTAATATAGCTTAAACTTTAGAATAACATATAGGCATAAGAACTTTTTCCAATAATAAAGACTTGTTATACCTAAGTCACCTTTTACAACAATAAAGTGATGAAAAAGGGACTAAAAGTAAAAACTGTCACACACCGATCTTTTCAGTCGGTATCATAAAAAATTCTTGAACTAACCTGGTAAACGTAGTGTAGGATGCCTCCTGCTGGGTAGACCTACGACCTCAAAAAGGTCTCTGGGTCGGACTGGATGTGGAAGGCGCACGACCGAGTTCTTTGGCGCGTGTTGGGAAAGACATAATAATATGTCCAAAAGTGGACTGCAATAGGCTGGTTGATTGATTGATGGTAATCATTACAATTAATGTAATGCTAATGACTGCATCCACTTACCTTAGCTATTTAAAAGCATTGTTCTATCCGAAGCATATAAAGGAACTTATTAACGTATGCCGACCCTTTGTGTCGCAGTCGGTATATTACATACTGGGTGCTACGCAGAGGTCTCGGGTTCGATTCCCGCTTAATGCAAATCTTTGTGTGCATGAACATGATTGTTTGCATTGGTCTGAGTGTTTTCTATGTACCTATAATATGTATGTATTTAAAAAAAGTATTTAAGTATGTTTATCCGCTGCTAGTATCCATAGTACAAGCTCTACTTAGTTTGGGACTAGATGGCGTTGTGTGAATGTGAGGAATATGTATTTATAATATTTATTAGCTATTTAACAGCATTGTTCTATAGACGCATATAAAGGAACTTATTATATAGGTCGACGCACACCATAACCCTAAAATCTCTTGACTACGTTATATTAAATACTATTAAATATTAACATTATGTACGGGGTAGCTTAAGAGGGCCCTTTGCTTGCTTTGAAGGGGTGCTTATCGTTAGGGATGCGGTTTACTACATAAATCAGGTGAGGTGACTTAGGATCGTAAGTAACCTTGTATAGGAAAATGTTTATTTGTGTTGTAAATTATGAAGTTATTGTATGGTGTTATGGTAATCGTGGAGCCATAGTGTCATGCCATGCTTTTAGGGTGAAACTGTTGTTTGTAGTTGAATAGTAAATGATACAAATTACAATATCTTTAGCTATTGAATGTTTAGACGTAAGTAATTGAAACGTTATATGTTTAACTAACCCCCTTACTCATAAACACCTCTTAAATTTAATCACTGCTTATGCATTTAAGCTAATCAATTGACTAAAATTTAAGAGGCGTTTATGAGTAAGGGGGTTAGTTATAAGCATATTATTATCTCTAAACATAAGTAACGTACACTTGGCTACCTTTATAATTTTGTTACAGTTCGGAAACTCGTCTTATAGATATTATACATCGCAATCTTTAGGCAATACAAAATGTTATTATAATATTAGGGTAATATATTCAGAAATCACAGATGTAGAGAGTATGTTTACATACATATTACAACGGATATTAAAATTTCGGTAAAGTAATCACTTAAATCATGTTTGATGTTGTCCGTCTTAAGCGTTTGATTTCCTACATTATTGTGAATGTTTATTTTGTTTTTTACATAAGACATGGCTATATTATGACTATATCGAGCATGATGGGATTAACCCTAGAATGCTAATCTGAGACATTTTGACTCGCACTGCACATATTTCTATCTAAGTAATATAATTACACGCTATTATTTATTCTAACTTAGACATATAATATAATATTGTTAGGACAGTAAATCTTTTTTATTATAATAAATGTTTTAAGTATGTATTTTTATAGTATAATATCTTTATTTACTATACACTAATATGAGTAAAAATGACTCATGATTAGTATAAACGTTTGTAAAATATTATATGTATATGTATTCTAGTCTGGACTAGAATACTAATAATATTTTACAAACTTTTATTTAAAAAAAAAAAGTTTGTGGTTATTAACATACTTCAGTGCTGCTACACCAGTTGATCCCGAAATTCCATATGGAAATGCAAATCGTTTAGGAGGTTTTTTTTACTGTAGAGTACTATGATCTCTAGTTTAACTACTACCTAGCTGAAAAGATTGAAATAGCTCTCTAGACCACAGGTGCTCTTGACGTAAAGAAGAGTAGTACCCCAGTTTTATACATCATACAAAAAGGTGGAAACGTAGTACTCGTCGAAATAAACTCTCGAAATATTTTCGTGAAAAGTAAAACCAAAATTTTAATACCTAAACAGTCAGAATCAATAATATACGCAAGGAACACAAGGCAGGATGAAAAACTTTTTCTCAAAAGCTGACAAAATTAAGATTGGATGAACGTTTCGTAGGCACGTAAAATGTTGAGGGTTTCCGTGTAAATAGACCTACGGAGCATGTTTGCACAAACTCGACGGAATAAAATTACCTAACTTTATGTAGAATATTGTTCTATCCGTAGTTTCTTTGAGAAATTATTTTAGGCTTACGAATTGACGGTTTTTTTTGTGATAAATGTTCTAAAATGAGAGGTATGTATGTATATAAAATTAATTAAAAACAGCATTAAATTGTAGCCATAATAATTAGGTATTTATTTTTATATTTTTCTTTCTAGTTAGATATTGGTAATATCCTATAATTCCTAAATAACAAAAATGATTTAAACAATAGGCGATGTGGTCGCTAAGCGACAAAGCCTATAAAATTAAATTTAAAAAAATATATAATATAGAGTCTAAAAACTAGAGAATAAAGAGTCTAAAGACTTTTTTTAAATACAGATAATCAATAACAAACCTAAGCTTTATAAGTAACTTCATTTGTAACACAAACTCAAATTGAAAAGTACATAATATGGAATGATCTCCTAGGAGTGACCTTTCAGTAAGGTTCTCTTTGTGAAAGGCATCATGGGATTCTGAAGTGACTTTATACTACACAATCGTACCGCATTATATAAAAGTCCCCTGTGATTATTGTTACAAAACAAATTTAACCCTTTTTCTTAGTATTTTACTGTTTTGTTTGTCTAACAAACAAAACAGTAAAATACTACACACACAAATACATTCAAATCATAAGTAGTTTTGTTGAGTTTTACCATTTTAAGTAGAATTCTGCTTGGCTCTGCTTGCTTCTTGGATTTGCTGGCGTTTGGAGTAGCGTAATATATTTCTACTCAAATTTTATATATTTTAGAAAATTAACATAATATTAAAAAGAGATTGTAGCTTGTTAAATTAATTTTAGGCCACATCTACTCGTACAAACACTAAAAATACGTATTCCAACTGATTAGTAGAAATGTCATCTTATTACAAAAATAAGCGCGTAAGCCAAGAAAACAAAAATGATTTAAAATACTCGTACATTAACTATAGGTACATACTATTTATTTGCCTAATGAATTGCTTCCCGTAAACAAGGAAAAATAATGTCGTATAATTTTGGCGTAAAAAATAATAATCAGATTTGTGCATCTTAAATAATCTGCGGCTATCGTATTATCATAATGGTAACAAATTTTGTGCGTAAGAAGGAAATAAACCTGTCTTATATGATACTATTTTCTATTGAGGGCGTGAATGCAGCATTTGTGGGAAAATATTGAACGAGTTCAACAAATAAATTCAAAACCAAATTCTTTGAAACAAATAAAATAAATGAAGTAAAATGAATTAAACATCTACAGAATAAAAAATAACGTTACAAGCTTTCTGAAATATCTGCATATTTCAAGTGCTCTTAGTTTATTAACCTCTACAATGCAATCTTACAATAATTTAACTAACTGCTTTATTAGTTTGGGACTCAGCTTGTCTAATATTATTAAACTTCGACGGACGAAGAGGACTCAGGGCACCTTGACATCTGTGCACGACATACAATTGTTGCAACTTCGTTTTATTAAAATACCTATTGCATAAATTATAAAGATGTATTTTGTCTAACATTTTATACCTGTATTTGTAAACCTAACTGAGCTAGCTATAAAAGTCTTATATTATGAATAGTACTATGAAGTCTATTAGGTTCTGATTTAAAGCTAAATAAATATAGTATCAACGTGTTAGAAAGTAAATATTGGAATTACGAAACATGCCTCTATTTAAATTTAAATGGATAATACTTTCCCTTTTTACCCATAAGCAGACGTTAAAAAAATACACATAAAGGTAATATCTACCCCATATCCAACATACTCTAACCCAAGAGCCAGTAAAGCGTGTCAAGTGATAATATTTTTTCTTCAAATGAATTCAACATTTTTATTTCTTTGAAATTTTTCATTTAATGTTAATTTAATTTACGTAGTTAAAATATGTTAATTATTTTGTTCCGCGTCTCAATTAATTACACTCAACGATACACTCAACATTTTGTAATTAGTATGCGTGTTTATTACTTATAATTATCAGAGAGACTTGTTAATCGTTGAATTAGGAAAACGTTAAGGAAAATGGTTAATGTGTCTAATACATTGAAGAATACTTGTACCTTGTAAATTAATATTGTTTATTAAATAACTTGTATCTTCTAATAACTTTTATGTAAACATAAACGATAGTATGAGTTTTTTGTGTAACTGACTGTCAATATAACCTAGGTCAGCGCAATTTGTATGTTTTCGTTTAACATACAGTTTATTGTTTGCACTGCGCGGTCCTTTGACTACCTCATCCAAATACTACTCCTATATAAGTGCGATATTTGTCATAAATCTTTACAGTACAATACAGGCAAGTTTAACGATAATCGAAGTATACGATACAACATGTATTATTCATTCGCTGTCCCGTATGTCCCGATATCTGCGAGTATCTCAATAGTGTCCGTATTGTTGCTTGCCTCTGTGGATGAATAAGCACACGTAATAATATCTACTTACTTCTACTATCGTTTGAAACTACTACTTGAAGATGTATTAAGCAGATATGGCAAGCGCCATCTATGGCGTAGTGGTTGTAATAACATGACTGCTACGCAGAGGTCTCGGGTTCGATTCCAACTCAATGCAAATCTTTGTGTGCATGAACATAATTGTTTGTATTTGTAGATTGTATAATATATATGTATTTACAAAAATGAAAGTATTGAGGTATGTTTATCCGTTGTCTAGTATGCATAGTACAAGCTGTGCTTAGTTTTGGACTAGATAGCGTTGTGTGATTATGTGAGGAATATTTATATTTATTTATATCCACCTGGTTGCAAAAGCAACTAAGTCTATTGAATCTGATATTTATGCGTATATTACCATACGTACGTCAATTCATTAAACCCTCAAATAGAGATATTGAAAAATGTAACCATAACAAAAAGGCATACAGAAAATGTCAGCAAAATTAAAAGGAAGCTAATTTATATGACTTGTCTTCAACGTTATTATTTTACTGTTAACTGTTCCCGTTACCAGAAATAGCATTTATTATATTCTAAAAGTACAAGAAAATACATATTATTATCCAAAAAGCAATATAAGAAGAGCAAACATTTTATACTGATGACATGAATTAAGGCCGTAGTACACACATCAAAAAGGAAAGGGATCGTCGCCGTATGAACTCTAGCCGTTTAGTATTATTAGTATGTATAAACTCTAGTCGTTCAGAATTATTTGTATAGCTCCTTACTGCAACGTACACTAATCGGAATCGTAATGTAATCTTAATGTAATTTTTTGGCTGGCAACACTCATACATGTCAAACTAATAATTTTATCCCTCGTATTTTTAATTATAAATTAAGTTTAAAAACTAATTATTATATAGTAATAAGCAACTGTATATAAAGAATAAGTGTTAAAAGTGTCAATTTAAGTTTTTTACGATTAAAGTTATAGTACTTCAGGAGAAAATAGCATTCAAAGTTGATACCAAGTTACCGGTATTTTTTTTCAAAAGTTTTCAAGGTAAGAATCTAGATTTTTATACCCATTCTACTGTGATTTAGTTTATTATCAAGTTTTTGGACACTGTTTTTTCCCACTTTTGACCACTTTATTCACTTTTAAATAGTTAACTCTTTGATAAACTTGTGTTTACATTGATACGTTAATAGGTTACTTTTTAGCTAGGCAGTTGGTTTTGTTAGCTCTAAATTGCTATTTTGTATTCATTGTCTTCTCTATTGTACTTAAACCAGTACCAATTTGATCAATATGTGTACCTCAACTCGTGCTACTACTACCCGCCAATTGCAAATGCAATTAAAAGAAGCCCTTTTACAACTTAAAGGAGAAAAAGAAGAAAATAGGCAATTAATGATGGAAAGGGAAGACAATGAACGTGAGTACGATGTAATGCGTAAGAAAAATACTTGCTTAGAACAAAAGTTATCAGAAAGTCAGGCTATTTGTGATGATTTGAACGAGCAACTTAACCAACTTAGGAATAATTTAGACACTTTCCGCCAATGTGATCATACATTTGAGCAAACCTTGAGACGTAACACTGAATTAGAACATGAGCTGGGGGAGGCATACAGGCTTATCAACACCTATGAGCAGGACGTCCAGTCGCGCCAGTCAGCAGAGGTGTCTAACCTCTACACAGAACTTCTTGAAAGCTCCTGTGTGCCTGCCTCAACCAATTCATCTGTGATAGATCTTACAAATGATAGTAATTGTATTCAATTTTCAAAACCACAGATTAGCCATAACAAAATTAAAAGACATTTAAAAATTAACAAAAAAATTAATAAAATCAATTTAAAAATGAAGTCTTGTTTGAAAAACACATGTAACTTAAACTTAAAACTTAAGTCAGATGTTGAAATGTATAGTAAACAATTAGTAGTATGTACCAATCAGTTGGCGGAAAGTCAGGTGGCTCATGATGTTGGTAGGGTCAGGCTTGAAACACATATTAAGCAATTGCAAGAGGATTATTCAACTTTATTTACTAAATATGACCTCCAAAGAAAACAGAATACTGAAAACATGTTGGCTTTGGATAAGTTGATAGATGACAGCAGGCACAACCAAGAATTACTTGATTCATTAACTCGACAGTGCGGCTCTGGGCATATCAACCAAGCCCCTATCAACTTCCACTTCTCTCTACTTGTGGCAGTATTCTTGAGACTACAGCATGTGAACCTTCCAACAACATAGAGCTGACCAGTAATACAATGGTCTTTTCTGACAGTGTGGGGCGCAATATGGGATACATGTTCTGTAATTATTTGCAGAACTGTATTCACTATTCCCTGCCCAATGCAACATACACTCAAATTATTGACAAAATTGTGTCTTCCAAGTATACTAGTAATTCTACTATTGTATTACTGGTAGGTGAGAGTAATAATATAGGAAAAAAAGAATTAATGTACTGTATAGACTGCCTAAGCAGACTGAAAGTTTTTAAAATAATATTATGTGCCTTCCCATATGTGTGTTGCCAGTCTACATCATACAATAAAAACATTCACTATTTGAATAATTTCATTCATACCTTGACATGTCGTCATAGTGACACTTTTACTTTTTTCGACACTAATAATTTTATTAGTAAATATTGTTTTAAGACCAAGGATAGTTATTGCTATCTTACTAAGTCAGACAGATATACAATTGCTACATTGTTAGCAAATAATATTAAGTTTTGGACGAGTTTACATTGTAAACAAATAAATACAAAGTGTTACGGCCATTAAACGAAAAATACGCAGTAAAAAGATTCGCTGACGGGCTTCGAAATCAACGTATAAGCACTATCATTTCAGCACAGAATATAACAACATTAAAAGATGCAATTAGGATAGCAGAAGACGAAAGTTGTAATTCCTTAGAACAGGTATTAACTTTTCAACGACAGTTCAGGACAAATGGATTCTACAGGAATAATATAGGTAGTGGATATAATAATAATTTCCAACAAAATTATCGCGCAAAACAAAACACAGCTGATAGGTACGTGTTTAATAATACAAAGAGATGGCATGGTAATGGAATTCGCGGACGTAGCGGTTATCGTGAACAACCGAGTCAGCAAGGTCGGCGAGCTGTAGCATGTTTAGAAGTAGAACATACGTCAGGCGATAATGAACTTGACACATTGGAACAACAAATAGAGCCGACACTTTTCAACAGGTTACCTTTAGAACTAAAAGATATTGCAAGTGTTAACATATTTAAAACCAAGTTAAAGACACTATTATTGAAAAAGGCTTATTATACTATAGAAGAATTTTGTAATGATAAATAATTAAGAATTATTGAATGAAAATACTGCTTATTAAAAAAAAAAAAATTATTTGTTATCATGTGCTTTGTAATTATATTCAATATTTTATTTTAAATTTCAATGACTGACATACTTATACCATGTATTAATGATTGATGTGTGCATGTATTTTTAAATATTTTTATAACATAATGTGTAATGTGTAATTAATGTATAATGTGTAAATGTTGCATATATTTCGACACAAATGTATTTTTGTTATGAAATAAATAAATAAATATCACTCATGTTTGTGTGATAAATAATCAGATTATAAATATTAACTCATTACCTACAGTTTTGCTAGGTACTTGTAATAATAGTTATTTAGATTTAAGTAATAGTATTAATAGTAATACTAATTTAAACTAAATGTTCAGACAATAGGAATGCCAGAGCTAAAGATAGCTCATCAGAACATACAAGGGCTTCCTGGCAAGGAATTAGTTATTGAATTATTCCTTGAAGATTCAAATGTGGATATTTTGTGTTTGACTGAGCATTGGCTCAAAGAGAGTGAGATGATGTTCAGTTTAAACAACTACAATATTGTAAGTTGCTTTAACAGAAAGTCTGCTATTAGAGGTGGCTCCATGGTCTTAATTAAAAATGGTCTCCGCAGCAAAGAGCGGGTTGACATTGTTAGGCTTTCTGTTGAGCGATGTGCTGAGGTGACCTGTGCTGAGTTTGACAATTGTGTAATAGTTTGCGTATACAGTCCACCTAATAGTGACTTTGAGTCTTTTATTCAGGTCATGGACCAAGTTCTTGGAGTTGTATCATGTAATAGGAAAAGTTTAATAGTATGCGGGGACTTTAATGTAAATATCTTAGAACAGTGCAGGAAAACCACTCAATTTCTTAACATATTTAAAAGTTATAATCTTAAGAATATATTTTGTGAACCAACTAGAACTACTGCTACGGCTGCTAATTGCCTGGATAATGTTTTTACTGATAGTGGATACTTAAGCAAGTCCTTAATTAGTTGCTTGCCCTCAGATCACTGTGGACAGATAGTGTCCTTTTTAAATGGTAATAAATATAAACCTGAGGAGAAAATTATGTGTAGGCCCATAACCTCTAATAAAATAAAAAAATTCAAATACCAATTAGAGGATAAACTTAAAGCTATAGATTATACAGGTAATGATCCTGAAGTCCACTATAATTGTTTGTTTAGTACAATATCAAATGCTTTTTCAAATACATTCAAACAACAATATCAAAAGCATAACACTAAATCTAGATTCAGTGAATGGGCTACTGTAGGTATTTATAAAAGTAGGCGAAAGCTGTTTGACTTATATGCACAGAAACAGTACAGATTAGATAGTGGTTTTAGTGAATACGTTAGGAATTACTCTAGGATATTCAGGAAAGTATGTGAGCAGGCAAAGGCCATTCACATCAAAAGGAAAATAATTAGAGCCCCTAATAAAATGAAGGAGACTTGGAAAGTTATTAATAAAGAGTTTGGTAAATGTAAAATGAGGGATAGTGTTACTCGAATTAAATTAGAAAATAAGAATATTACCTCTCCTAAAGATATTGTAAATGCTTTTGAAGATTATTTTGCCAGTATTCCTTTTAAACTGACTTCTTCAATCAATTCTTGCGCTCACAGTGCTGTAGCCCTTATCGAGAATAATATTAGTTCTGCTTCTAAATTTAACTTTAAACATATAGATTTTGGTGACATCTTAGGAGCATATAAACATCTTAAAATGAAGAAGTCTGAGGATTACTGGGGCATGTCAGTTAGCTTACTTAGTCATGTTATTGATATCATTGCACCTGATTTGGCACTTATATTTAACGAATGTATAGACAATGGTACTTTTCCTGACTTAATGAAACATAGTAGACTTATACCATTATTTAAGAAGGGATCTAAGGCAGAACTTGGAAATTACCGCCCCATCTCTATTTTGCCAGCTTTGAGTAAGGTGTTTGAAAGAGTGATGCTCAATCAAATGCTACTGCACTTTAAGACCAATAATCTTTTCCATAGCCAACAATATGGCTTTACTGGCGGGAAATCTACCACCGATGCGGGAGTGGCTCTAGTTAGCCTGGTTTACGACGCTTGGGAGGGTTCGCAGGATGCTATTGGAGTATTCTGTGATCTTTCTAAGGCATTTGATTGTGTTGACCATCAAACACTTTTGCTCAAGCTACGTCGTTATGGTTTTGACCAAAAATCAATAGAATTGTTAAAATCATACTTAACACATAGGCTTCAAACGGTAGATGTAAAAGGCATTAAATCAAATGGATCAAACGTAAAAATAGGCGTACCGCAAGGATCAATTCTAGGGCCTTTTCTCTTCTTAGTTTATGTCAATGACTTGCCTTATATGATAGAAGCACAAGCTGGCATAGTTTTGTTTGCCGATGATTCATCGATAATTTTCAAAGTGGCTTTACTGCAAATGTAGATAAAGTTAACAATATTCTGAATGCCATCTCAAATTGGTTTTCTGCAAACAATCTATTGTTGAATGCTGGAAAGACCAAATGTATAAGGTTTACACTTCCTAATGTAAGGCAAGCACATTATGTTGATGTCATGCTGGAGGGGCATAGGTTGGAATTTGTACAAAGTACTAATTTTCTAGGAATTACAATAGATTGTAAATTGCAATGGGGTGATCATATCACTGGTTTAGCCAATAAGCTTAGCTCTGCTGCTTTTGCTGTTAGACGGATTAGGCAGTTGACAGATGTAGGAACAGCAAGGTTGGTATACTTTAGTTACTTCCATAGTTTGATGTCCTATGGTATACTACTTTGGGGTAATGCAGCAGATTTAGAAACAATTTTTATATTACAGAAAAGGGCAATACGTGCTATTTATTGTTTAGGCAGGAAAGACTCTCTCAGGGAACGTTTTAAAGACATAAATATTTTAACTGCAGCCTCTCAATATATATTAGAAAACATACTGTATGTCAGGAAGAATATAAATAAATTCACAAAAGTAAGTGATATTACAGACAGAAATTTGCGTAATAAAAATAAACTGCTCCTTCCGAGCTATCGACTTAGTAAGGTTAGTGATTCTTTTAAAGGCGACTGTATACGCTTTTATAATAAGCTGCCTGAGTCGGTCCTTGGTATGCCTGACAATAAATTTAAAACCTATGTTAAGACCACTTTATGTAAAAAGGCATACTACAGGACAGACGATTACCTTAAGGATAAGAGTGTTTGGCTTGGTGCAGGTCTCCCATAATGTGCTATTAATAATAATGGCATAAGTTGTATTAGGTACATTACAATACGTTTTTTTTTCGTATGATATCTTAACTTAATGTTTTGTTTATATACTTATTTTAATTTTACACAAACAAATGTACACTCGTCCACATTTGATTTAAGAGTTAGGACTCGCAGAAATTTACTTTGGTCGATGTTAGGTAAGGGCGTCCCTCTGCTTGTGTTTCCCCAAATTGTATTTATTTTTCTTCTATTACTATTGTCAGGACTTGTCATGCTCACTATAATGTCATTGTTTGTGGTGGCGTGGAGGCCGGGTCAATCCCTTCCCTACGATATGGCGAGGGGGTTGATGGCTGGCCTTTGCGTTATACTCGTGAACGGGTGCTACTTGGGGTGACTGGTCGACCCTGACATTAAGTATTTTTCATTTTTGGTACACCACTTATTTATCTAGGGGATAATTTAGTTGAGCGACGTTTTTATTACTAGAAAACTTTGTAAGTGTGATTTGGTGCTGCCACTTTTGTGTACTACCTACAGGACGAATCTTCTAGTTTAAGATATTTAAAAATTTATATTGATCCTTTAGTGCAATCTTTAGTTTTTATATGGTATACAATGGTTGCAGCGCTTTGTTACGGTTACAAAATTGTTGTAAAATTATAGAGACGTCTAAAAAATGCTGCTTTAGAGTTTGTTACGCCGCTTCTTCTCTACTAGCGCCTTGGAAGCGGTGGTAAAGTTTGGAAAACTTTTAATATGTAAACTTAGACTAAGTAGTTTTAAACTGACGTCAATAAGCTGTTATTTTGTAACATTATGTTGAAAAATAAAGAAACTGAAACTAATCGCATTGCCACTGTTTGATACCGAGGAAAAAGGCGATACGGTGCCGATTCCTCTACGATTTTGATATGTGTGCTATTACACTTATGATTTAAAAGATTACTGTCTCAACGTTATAATGTCTGTGGAAATATTCATGCATAGCTCTGATTTCAGAATATATTATTGTAATGTTGTCACAACTTGAGCTTATGTATGATTGAAAGATCACATGTATAAAATTGTAAAGCGAGGTTATATTATTATTTCATCAGTTTATTTTAAGTGCGAATGTACAAAATTACCTTTCTCCGTGTGGTGACTGAGTAAGAATACAATATGTCACCACCCCATCTCATCCCATGGGCGTTGTAAAAACCGACTAAGGGGCTATCCGTGAATCTTATCTTTACTAAATAAAAAGAAGGAAAAATTAAATCAATTTACCATTCCGTCTGGCCAGCGCGGTATTAGTAGGCCTCCTCCACTACGGGAGGAGGCCCGTCCCTGCAGTGGGACATTAATGGGCTGGTATGATGTATGAAATTGTAAAGTGAGGTTCATCGGTTTATTTTAGGTGTGAATGTACAAAATTCAAATTAAGGCTTGTTTTATTAAGAACTAATAGGATTTTTTGATTTTACATAAAAAATAGGAACGTACTTTACTAATTTTATGCACAGCTATTTTCTGAATAGCTAGATCGACACCTAAAATAAATCAGTGGAAACTTATATTACCCTTATTCATGCTTAACAAATAATTCCACTAGCCCTTACTGAAACAAGCTTATTTCATGAGGAGAAAGTGAGATAGTATTAATAAGTTACAATAAAGACAAGACACAATTATCACAGTTAAGTAACACGTGCTAACAGCTGACAAGCACTTGTGAACGGGTTCCGTATTTTTCTGCGAAAGTTGTTGGTTCGGCTTTTATTATATCGAACACGGTATCGCGATAATTCAGTAGTATGATGTTATATTATATCGATGCTTTATTAGTGTGCTGTAACGTTAGTGCGAAAAATTCTGTTGCGAAAAGCCTTACAGCGATTGCTTGTTAGTTCGAAAGTTTAATGGTTCAAAATGCCTGTTGTTCCGTGCCATATATAAATTAATAAACTTAGTTTGCATTAGGACACAATGATCACACACTCTAATATGTTGTAAGTAAAGTAACACGTGGTAACAACTGACAAGCACTAGTGAACTAATAACATCAAACGTGGCGGTCACTGGTGAGCTTTCACACGTAATGTATATTAGATTACTCGTTCACTGATGCGCATGTAAGTGTGACATGTACTGTGTTATACGTTACTTACTGTTGCTATGTGAGGCATTATTATAAGTCACAATAAAGACAAGACACAATGATCACACACTCTAATATGTTGTAAGTAAAGTAACACGTGCTAACAGCTGACAAGCACTTGTGAACTAATAACATCAAACGTGGCGGTCACTGGCGAGCTTTCACACGTAATGTATATTAGATTACTCGTTCACTGATGCGCATGTAAGTGTGACATGTAAGTACTGAGTTACACGTCACTTACTTATGGGTAAAGACGATTAAGTAATATACGATTTCGTATACGTGAACATTATGGAAAGTGATGATTATGGTAAACTTGTTAGGGATTATGATTTTCGGACGATCGATATTCGCAGAAGAAAGAGACTACCGCTCTGCTTAGTCTCAGACTAGATGGCGTTATGTGAATGCGTGAGAAATATTTATTTATTTATATTTCTTTTATTTATTCGTCCTACTGGAGGAATACTCGTTACTACTTCAGCAATGACTTACTCTATAAACAGTTATTGTACACACATCAAAAAAGTCTAAGCAACATGCATGATATTACAAATTTACCATTTATATTAATTTATTTTACCATTTATTTTAATTATAACGTTGTATTTTATTTTTAAAATAATATTTTTAGGGTTCTATGATGTAAAAATAACAGCTGTTTTCTTTATAAGTTCTTTTAATAACAGAAATTAACAATATTAGAATATACAGGTACATAAGAAACTAAACTTTTTTTTTACAAATTGAAATTTCTTAAGAAAATGAATTTATTGTGAAAGAATAGGACAATTTAATACAAATTATGGCCTCCTCTGCTATTCAGAACTTGTCGGCAACGATTATTCATTGAATTAATGAGACTGTTTATGTCATCTTGCGGTATTCGCTCCCAATGGAATTGTAGCAAATCCTTCAGCTGTTGGGTTGTTGTCACTCCGTCCAAGTCCTTCAAAACACGTCTCTGGAGCATGTCCCATGCGTGCTCGATGGGGTTGAGGTCTGGCGATTGTGCAGGCCAGGGCAATACCTGGATGTTCTCCGTTGCCAAGTATTCACTGGTTCGCCGAGCTGTATGTGAACGCGCATTGTCATGCATTAACGTAAAATCGGAGCCAAAGGTTTGTGCAAATGGATGGACATAAGGTCTGAGAATATCCTCAACGTAATTTTCAGCGTTCATGTTTCCATTTACAAAAACGAGCTCAGTTCGCCTGTTCTTCATAATACCCGCCCATACCATAACTGTTGAGCCGCTGTATGGATGAACTTCCTGAACGCACCTGAGTCTTTCAGTATTTCCGGGTCGACGGTACACTCGCACCCTTCTTGTATCAGGCCTAAACCCGAATCGCGACTCATCGGAAAACATAATTTTATCCCATTGTTCCTGGGTCCATGTTATGCGTTCTCTACACCATTCATTTCGACGAGCGCGATTCCCGTGACGTATCGGTGGGCACCTGATAGGGCGTCGAGCTCGTAGGCCGTACTCATGCAGTCGATTTCGCACAGTTTGGGGACTTACATCAACACCACTTGAATTTTGTAGCCTCAAACTTATCTCTCGAGCGGTTAACATCGGCTGGCGTCTTGCAGTCAGTTGTATGTACCGGTCTTGCCGAGTGGTTGTACTCCTTTTACGGCCTGGATGCTGTTCAGCGGGTTCCCCTGTATTATTGTAGCGCTGCCAAAGACGACAAATAACACTTCTATGAATACCAAAATGTCGAGATACCTGAGATTGATTACTTCCCGCTTGCAACATCCCTACAGCTCTTTGCATTTCATCTGCCGTCAAATGACGTCGCTCCATGACGTAAAGAATATCTAACAATTCAATTTTGTCGCCAACTGTATTTAAATGGTTGGTAAAATTATAAAATCAAGACTAAAACGTAGCAATTAACATGCACTCAAATTCAAACAAATTCGCAGTCATTTGAATTTTATGAAAAAAAACAAAACATAATCGAAATTTTTTTTTTACAACCAGCCAGTATGTCATCAATAACAAAAAAGTTTACTTACCTATACACTTTGAGTGAGTAAATACTTAGAAATTAATTAATATAAATGGTAAATTTGTAATATCATGCATGTTGCTTAGACTTTTTTGATGTGTGTACTTTGGTTCATAAAATCTGAAAAGTATTCTCTTATAAATAATTACGTATTCATTATGATCATTAATTGCATTTTATTCATAAAATAGAGAAAGTACGTAGGTACTCCAGCAAAAACGTACAATTAGCATAAAAGAAATAACGATCAGATATAAAATAGTAGTGAGCAAATTACAATAAAGAGATTCTGTGCTAGAAGTAAAGTTTTACCTACACTTTTATACATGTAGTAAAGTTGTTCAGTAACACGAAAAGCGAGCTTTTTAGGGTTAACTTTTTCTTCAACACGAGTCCCGAAAGGAACATAAAGGGTAATATAAACTTAAGAATGAGTTTATGTTACTTAAATAACAAAATTTTGGTTAAATAAGTTACAATATATTAAAAAAAAACATGTCAGCATTAGAGGCTGCAAATCCATTTACCTACCTTATGAAATATGTTTAGAAACCATAATATTATGACGCCTGTCATTATTTTAATTATTTGCTTCAGCTTTATACCTATCCTGGGCTCTCAGTAGTTTCTATACCTGGGGTAGGGGAATAAGGCATTAGTTTATAATAAAATTTATAAATTTAAATTGAAGTAAACACATTTTGATAACATTTAATAATTTAACACAAATTTAAAATTCGTCCGTTACATAGTAAGAATAGAATATTATGTCACTACCCTTTCTCATCCTATGGGTGTCGTAAAAATCGACTAACTGTCCGAGAATATTATTATCTCTACGAAATAAAAAGAAGGAAAACTTAAAATTAAACTTGTTAGTAAGTAACTCCGTTTAAAACCATTTATGTAGTGCCTTGTAAGGGCGTTGTGTTGTAAAAGTAAAACTTATTCACAAAGTATAAAATACAAATTCAAATGCATTAAAAACTAGATATCCTAGTGCTCGGTATTAATACGAACACTTTATCTAAAGCTTGGCAATTAGTGCAATTGCTACTCGTTCTCATAAAGTGCTCTAACATTCTGGCTAGCGAGAATCATTCCATTTAGTTGACTTTTGCGGTTGCAATGAACGCTGATAAATCTATCGATAGAGTAAAAGGTAAAAAAAAGTATTTAATACCTTGCTATTTTTCAAAATAAAGAAGTATTATTAGAATTGTTACTGTGCTTGTTTCGATCTCTTTTTCGTAAACAAAGTTTTTAAACTTTGTGCGATTCATAGATTTTTGCACTGAGCCTAGTTCTCAGTGTATTTTAAAATCTATGTTTGTAAGGACACTACGGGTCGGATCTCTAATCATAACAGCCCATTAATGTCCCACTGCAGAGACGGGCCTACTCCAGTGACGGAGGGATACTTGGCCTACTAATACCACGCTGGTCAGACGGATTGGTATAGGGTTTAATTTCAAGTTTTCCTTCTTTTTATTTCGTAAAGACAATATTCACGAAAAGTCCCTTAGTCTGTTTTTACGACACCTATGGGATGAGATGGGGTGGTGACATATTGTTTTCTTTTTTACTCCGTCACCACACGGAGAAAGGATCTGTAATGCAAAGGGTTAAATAAAAAAAATTAAATTAAGGAAATTTAGAACAACTTCGTTTTCAAATGACTTATCCCAAGTAATTATAAAATGCACAAAACGCATCGACGATAAAACTAAAAAAGTGTTCACTCACGGTAATTAAAGCACTGCCGTCAATAGCATAGTTACAGTAAGTCGGGCTTTTGTCAAAATTGAGTTAGGTATACAGCCGTGATCACGATAACGAGATCTACAACTGTATCTAACTCATTTATTTGTATCGTGTTTTGATCCAAAGTTAACAATTAGAAATTTGCAGTAAGTCGACCAATTTTTTTACATCACAAAGCATGATTACAGTCTGTACACTTACGGCAAAAGTTTCATTTAGATTCTCACTGCATAAGAGCAGTATGACATATATACTGCTTATATGTTTGGTCATTAACAGTTTAAAAATAGAATATAGGCCAATCATAAAAGCTTTAAGAAGATATACTGTTTTGATCTTAAGCAGCTTCCCAATATTTACTAAGTGTGTATCTAGTCTTACAAACAGTATGCAGCGATACTGCATGTTTGCTTAGTAATTGATCCTTAGCGTTGGTTCCTTAATACTTACCACAAGGACAGTATGATACTATATTGATTTTATGTTATGTAACGTAATCAAATCTAACGTAATGGTTACTTTTATTATACAGACAGTATGTAGCCATCCTGTGTTCATGTTTAGACAGCAGGATGTAGCGATAGCGGACAGGTGCACAAATCACGTGAACAGTAAATTAGCTATACTGTACTCATACTAAGCAGAACTATGTATAATATGATCTTACTACTAATTATAAGAAGTGTTTGTCTAGGTCTTGTATGTCTACATAGCTGCGATATTATACCACGTCATGAATATACTGCAGTAAAGTTGCTTCACTGTGAACGTAATATGTTATTGTAACTAAAAGTCGTACAATTTCTCTTTTATTACAAGCAGTAAAGAATAATAAATTATATAATAATCTGTTCCCCGAATACCTACATAATGTAATATTACATACCCTACTACGAGGGCGCGAGGAGGGCGCGGGGTTTTGAGAAAAAGGTGGTTAAAGTTTTTTATCGAAATTTTTACACAAATCTTTCGTTTGCAATCGGGTCACAATGGTCACAAACTCCAAATACAATTTGTGCTACATGTAATAATTATGTTATACATCGCCAAAGTCTGTTTATACATAGCCAAAATTTGTAAGCCTTTCTGCTGTCTGTATAGACAGCAGAAAGGCTTACAAATTAGATAAGAAAAACTTAAAAGAACATAAATACACTTCTTATCAAAAAAATCGAAACAGTCTGCAAGTTTGTGTTTTGTATGGATAATGAGAAAAATGTGTATATTTAGGAATACGTGTTATATGTCATAATAGGTAATTTAATGATGTTTTCAAATAATAATGTTAACGTTCTAAATTTAAATTTAATTTTCGTAGATTTCGTGTTTTGTTTAACAAGTCGTTTTTACACTGTACGTAGTTTGATGGAAATTGATAAAATTACGCAGGTAAATGATAAAAAAGCTAGGAAGCGTTTATTTAATAACCCGTAACCCGCTTCCAGAGTTCCTCGCGCCTCTTATTAACGCATCCATGAGATGTTCACCCGCCAAAACCGCCAAGTGGTGGCATTGCTGAATTCTGGACTTAGTCAGCGTGTAACAGCTGTAAGATTGCATCTAGTGATCTGGCAGAAAACAGGTGATTTCTGACCGAAAAGATCGATTTATTGTTACAACTTCGTTACAAAATCTACGCATTAATGTCTTTCAACCGCAGCAGCAGCTTCATGATGAACCTATGGTAGCTATAAGTGACTCTATAATTAGAAAAAGGTTGAAGGAACGTTAGCTGTTACCATACAAGCCAGCAAATATGGAGAAATTATCTGCAGATCATCGAAAAGCGTGTCTTAACTTTTCACGCAATTACCTAAAATGGTCATACATCTAGTGGAACAAATGTCTCCTTTCTAATGAGTGTTAAATTATACTGTATGGTAAGGATGGAAGGACTAAGGTCTACAGAAGAGATGGATAATACTTTGCACCATGCTGGATTAAAAAAAAAGATCATCCATGGTGGTGGTTCGTGGACTATTTGGGGAAAAATTAGCGGCAACGACAAAACAGAGTTTGTCTTTGTTTTTGGGTCACGTCTCCTCTTATTTAACAGTCATAGGGACATTGAACAGTGTCTTGAAGCTCATGTGATACCCTATGCACATTTTATTGACCGCGGTTTTACATTTACGCACAAGGATGCTAGGGCAAACACAGCGAGCGTCGTATGAGATTATGATACCGTAGTAGATATCTCTATTATTGATTGGCCAGCAAGAAGCCCGGACATGAATCCGATTTACCATCTATGCAATAAGTAAAAAAGACGAATTAGTGCAAGAGATCATGTCTTAAAAACACTTAGCCAGCTGTAAAATATAATCCAAGAGGAATAGAACAGAACGCCACTATATTTTATCGTGACTCTCATCCGATCGATGAAGAACCGTACAGAAGCAGTAATGAGACCTTGGGGAGGGACATATGAGCCATTAAATAAACGCTTCCTAGCTTTTATTTCATGTATGTGCATAATTTTATCAATTTCCGTCAAACTACGTACAGGGTAAAAACGACTTGTTAAACAAAACACAAATTCTACGAAAATTAAATTTGAATTTAGAACGTTAACATTATTATTTGAAAACCTCATTAAATTCCCTATTAAATGACATAACACGTATTCCTAAATATACACATTTTTCTCATAATTCATACAAAACACAAACTTGCAGACAGTTTCGATTTTTTTGATGAGAAGTGTATAATGACACCGTTTAAGTGTGTGTAGATCTTCAAAAGGTGGTAATGCTACCTCGCATGGACAGCTACAAAGTAGCAATATTCTGTCCTCGAATTATTGCGTTACGTTATAAAACGTTTGCTCCTTTATGTAAATCTAATAAAGAAAATAATCCTTACGCTGTCTTATGGCATGAAGCGATTTCAGGCCGAAATGTTTATGACATTGTTTCAACATTCAGAGCTTTTTTTATACACCATCGGAATAAAAGTCACTTGGTGATTTGGCCAGATAATTGTTCGTCACAAAACAAGAACTAGACACTCTTTTCGTTTGTCAATATTGTAAACAGCGATTTAAGCTCAAGTTTCAAGTTGTACTTGGATAGTATAATATGCTACATTCTTTATTTTAAATACAATGTTAAAACCATTAACTAGTTGTTTTATTATCACTGTAACCTAATAATATAAAAATTTTGAATCATTATAAGTTTGTATGGTTACTTAGCTTAAATACAGTAAAACACTCACTTACTGTGTTTAAGCTAAGTAACCCTACAAACTAATAATGAGGCAAAGGTTTGTACTGTACTTATGCTAAGTGTTCCCTATCAAAGAGCCTTTAGGAAATACTTAGCATAACAACAATAATGTGTTTATTTTTTCTTACAATTACTCAGTTTTAGTTTTTTAATAAGTTATAGATAGGTGCTGAAGTCTTCTATCATTTAAGGTATCAACCATTGTGATCCGATTTCAAACAAAGGATTTATTTAGAAAATTCAACCCAAAACTTTAACCGCGTTTTTCTCAAAACTATATAAAGCGTACTTACTGCAACTATGCTATTGACGGCCGCATAGGTAGATTGTTCGTATAACAAGGTCGGAATTCATTCGAACAGCGCGCCGAGAGTGACAATTTAACGAACCATGGAGGAGCCGCCCCTCACGTTCAACCATCCAATTACCAGCGACTATTATCTAACCACGCAGATTAATCGCTGTTTCTCCTAACGTACTCTTTGATAAGATTCTGGATGTTCGAAATTCGACAAACAAATCTATAACATTCACTGGAATTGAATTTACAAGCAATGCTATATTAGTAGATACAAAACATGTAGCTGTCAATAACTAACCATATAGTCAAATTAGAAATATAAATATCAGTACCCATTTTATCCCTAAGTGAAACAGAAGGAGACCTATGACGGCAAACAAACCAAACAACCCAGCTAAACATAATGCAGCAAGAAACATTTTTTTTTTTTTTTTTTTTTTATATAGTAAACACGGCAATATGACTATATCGAACCTGATGGAAAGCGCGAATATAGTCCATAAATGAAGCCGACGGATAGAATTCCTAAAACAACTTCAATCCGTCGTCATCATCTTGCCGGTTTGGCCAAATGCTTCTTCACACTGCGTTTGAAGGACCCAATATCATATGATGGAGGAAATACGTGAGCCGGAAGCTGGTTCCACAATTTAATGGTTCGGCATAAGAAGGAATTCCCGAACCTCTTGGTGCGAGCCGATATCCGACAGACCGTCTGAGAATGACTCCGCAAACCGGCACGAGTGGTCCTGTTATGAAAAGGGGACGGAGGAACAAGATCGAATAACTCTTCAGAGCACTCTCCATGGTACATGCGATAGAACACACTAAGAGACGCGATATCTCTGCGAAGCTGTAGCGACTCCGCGTGCTCCGTGACCTGGGTGTCATCAACTATGCGGAACGCATGCCGCTGCAGTCGGTCCAGGGCTTCCACGAGATACTTGAAACATTTCTTCAGCTAAGGTCTACACAAATAATAATACTCGATACAAACTTATTTAACTCTTTACGTGGTTGCCATACAGGGTACTGCACTTTATTGAAATAAATTTAATATAAGTACAAGTTCACGGAAGATCACATCAGCTCTCGCGAACCACATAAAATAATTGTCTTTCATGTTCTTTACGTCTTTTAATGTCTGTAAAAACTCCAGCTACCCATGTATCATGTGGGAGTAATTTTTTTTTGCACAACAACAAAACAGTTTTTTTATACATTTGCCGTCATATTAATTTTTGTTGTCAGTACTTTTTTTACTTTCAAGCTTTATTGATAAAACTTTTTATACATAAATCTTTCCTAAAATAAACGAGGTCAGTACAAACCAAAATTGCTTTCAAATGTCACGTTTCGTTTATATTGCAAAGTTAATGGCTACCAAAAGGCAACGTTCAAAAATATTTGAATAATAATTTTAGGTATTACAATAACAAAATGATGTACAGTGTAGTATTTTAATAAATGTTGGTTATAGTATGTGACTATCTTGATAGGATTTGTCTACCACAGATCTACAGCACGGGTAAATTATAAAAACAGTGACAAAATATTCTTCATCCATCTATTCATTTTCTCCGTATGGTGTTGGAGTAAGAATACAATATAATCACCACCCTATCTCATCCAATGGGTGTCGCAAAAACCGACTAAGGGACTAACCGTAAATATTAACTATACGAAATATACCAATCCGTCTGGCCAGCGTGGTATTAGTAGGCTAAATATCCCTCCGTTACGGAAAGAAGCCCGTCCCTGCATTGGGACATTAATGGCTGTTACGAGGATAGTATCTATTCATTTATCCATCAGCCAATAGACGTCCACTGGTGGTCATAGGCCTTCTCCAAATATCTCCACCTGGCGTGGTCCTGTACCTCCCTCATCCATCGGTGTCCATGTGTGGCTATTCTTATTCTTAACATTGACTTCCCAGCCGATCCTCCACGGCAACTGCTACTAAATCCCACAGAACGAATCGAACAAACTAATTCCATATTTGTTTGAATCTCAGTTTAATACTGTCATTTAAAAAAGGAAACATTAGTAAGTTCCGACAAAGTTAAACAAGGAAACATGGCTATTAAACAATAAAATCGAAGGATATTCCGAGTGCTAGTCATTTCCTTTAGAATATTAATATTTGATAGACTAAGGAAAAATACTGGACTGGAAGAAATAATTTTACGACGCCATTTATTCATTTCCGTTTGTACGTACCACGGAAAGATTTCAATTGAATGTTTTTGTGGAAAATATGACCTTTTTAAGATAGAATATTTTTTATTTAGGAATATTGTAATATTCATTCTTGAGAATTTCTCCGTGTGGTGACGGATTCAGAATACAATATGTCACCACCCCATCACATCCCATGGGTGTCGTAAAAACCGACTAAGGGACTATCCGTGAAAATTATCTTTACGGAATAAAAAGAAGGAAACCTTGAAATTAAACCCTATACCAATCCGTCTGGCCAGCGTGGTATTAGTAGTAGCAGTGGGACATTAATGGCTTTTATGATGATTTTTGAGAAAAAAATCTTGTGTGTTAATTTTAAGATATTCTAAATTATTTGTGTGATTCACACATTGTCTTGATCCTAAATATCAATAATTCTGAATATTAATTTCAAGTCTGTAAAATACTACAGAGCAGGGCACGGTCATTAATGTGGAAAGTGTTTTTAACAAAAAAAAAATACAACCGAATTGAGAACCTCCTCCTTTTTGAAGTCGATTGAAAAGAAAAAGAATGATAAATTGATGTCGATCTACCATCATATTTTAGTTAAAACAGTAGGTTTTATTCATATTTATATTCAGAGTGAATATTTAGTTCAAAGTCGTGACCAATGATTAAACCACAGCAGTTCGGCTTAAATGGAATCAGCACATTATACATGCATTGGATGCACTGATTGTGGATTTACTTGTGAATGATATTTGGTATTGTTAAATGTTAACCAACGTTTAAGTAGTAGCGGCTTTCCACATTACAATTGCGGAGAAAAGAGGTAAAGTTTATGTTTTTGTGACATGCCTTATTATACAATATTTAGGTATTTATATACTACATGACATGAAAGCTGACATGATGGAAAACGACAATACTTACACAATAAAAAATTGTTACATTATTTAAAAAATTGAAAGCCATTGCTTCTGAGTAATTGCTATCAAAACAAAATCAGTAATGAAACAAAGTCTTATTTTTAGCATAAAATTTTATATTGCCTGTACGTAAAGATTTTTTTTCAAAACTTTACACGAAGATTTTTTCTTATGTTTTTTATTACTAGCTCACAAACATAGTCTTGATTAAAATCTTAAAGGAACTTTTAATCAAAGCATTCGCATAGTTCAAAAACGAAATAAAAACTTATTTCTTTTATAAAAAGTCTAGCAAAAGACTAGAGATTATACTTTCTTATACAAGATCGTCTTGAGAAAGTATTATCTAAGTCTACTGCTAGGGTACTATCGTGATAAAGTAGATTTTTAAACCCTAGATTTAAATTAATCCATGTCTCTAATTCCTTGTTCATGTCTCATGTTTCTAATTGTCCGTGTGGTTACGGAGTAAGAATATAATATGTCACCACCCCATCTCATCCCATGGGTGTCGTAAAACCGACTAAGGGACTAACCGTAAATATTATCTTTACAAAATAAAAAGAAGGAAAACCTGAAATTAAACCCTATACCAATCCGTCTGGCCATCGTATTATTAGTAGGCCCAGTATCCCTCCGTCACGGGAGGAGGCCCGTCCCTGCAGTGGGACATTAAAGAGCTGTTATGATGATGTATTTAATAGTCTCAGGCACAGAGCTTGAATTCTAGAATAAGCTTTGCCTTTTAAAAGAAAAAAATCTGTACCATCAGAATCAGACTAAATTCATGATTGTCGTTGTATTTTTCTATTCGAAAACGTCAAATGCCGTCAATAAAATTCTATAAAGGATTGATCCAGTTGTATAGAGACAGCTTTGTGCAAGAATCGGATAGAATCCAAACGCCTTTTCTGTGTTGAGACCCTTAAAATCAGTTTTACTGTGTGGCATTTTAGTAAGATTGCTTTAAGACTTTTGTTGCTCAATCTAAATTGTGTTGTTGATTTCTTTTATATTCAAGCGACAGATCAGATCATGATCGAGACAATTACGGGTTTTTTTTGCTGTTTAGTTACAAGTTTTATACTTTTTGGAAAAACTGATATATGTACTTAATCCTAGAAAAAGTAAAAAATAAGTGCATTTAGGATTTCAAAGACTTTCAGTTTTTTAAAGAAACAAAGCGTCTAAGTGATTATGACGCACATGTAGGTTAATTTACATCTGGGTTGTAATTTCTAAACAAAAACAATCAGCATGTCAATGCTCGTTCCTTAAAATAGTTAAGAATTCGGTTAAATTAACTTTAGTTGTCAAATTATCATACAATAGGTAAAATTGACATGCTGACTAACGAAAGTGTCATTTTTAATCTCTAACTTGAAAATAGACAAAGCGAGCGGCAATCTCTAATCACCAATTTCGTATACGAACAGGTTTGCACTCTAACAGTAACTGACATAAAACCTATTGACTTTATACCTTATATGGTACTAGTAAAGTTTATTTTACAATGCAAGTGAAGCATGTTGAGATAACTGAACAATCGATTGGCTTGATGACATCCATTGAATGGGGTAGGCTTTACAATGCCGACCATTGATGAATGTTTGCAATCTTAATCGACATTTTTAACTGTATTTTATGCGACACTACCAATATGTGTGTATAATGGATATTTCTACAAGTAGTTCATTAGTTAGCCTTTTCTGCGCTTTACAAATTTTTGTTAGACATTTTTTCTCCGTGTGGTGACGAAGTAAGGATACAGTGTGTCACCACCCTATCTCATTCCATAGGTGTCGTAAAAACCGACTAAGGGGCTGGAGGAAAACTGGAAATAAAACCCTATACCAATCCGAGTGGCCAGCGTGGTATTAGTAGGCCAAGTATCCCTTCGTCACGGGAGGAGACCCATCCTTGCAGTGGGACATTAATGGTCTATTATGATGAATTTAAACTCGCGGACACAAGCAAGGCACAGCTTACACGGATACTTTGCCATTGAGGATGTTAAAGTCATGTAAGCTATATTTAGAACTATTACTGGCGTGAACCTAGAAGCAGGTTTAATTAAATGTTTCTGTGCTAAGCAAATATTCATGGAAATTTACAAGCAGAGTGCTTTTAAACAAGCTATGAAACCTTTTAAGTTTCATTGCTTTTTGATTGAAACGTCAGTAACTATTGAAAGACTATGTTTCTACTAATTGAAACCAAGTCTGCAGTGAGAAACGTAATTAAATCTATATTTACCTATAAAATGTATAGTCTAATCATAAATAGACTTGTATTTAATTAATTTATGTGTATGCCACTATCCATCTCAAGCTTGTATTAAAAGTTAGTACGCTGACAAAATCAAAGAAAGGAAAACTTAACATGATCCAATAAAATTCAATTAATTTCTTCTCGCCATATTACAAAGTAACAGGGTTATAATTAGAAAAATTAAATGTTGTTCTTCCTTACTTAAGTTCAAATAAGTTTACTAAATTTACCAAAGATTATCACAGCTTCAAACGGCACAACAAACTCGACTGCAGAACTTGGCACCGGATTGTAGTTAGTTGTGCAGTATAATTTTAATAATATTATACAGTTTATATTTTTTTTGTTACGCGTATATCAAAGAATGATTTATGCAGATTCCTTTAAAAGTGTACGAAATTATTATTTTCGTACACTTAGTGTTATTTTACCCTTAAAGCTTATAGAGAGCTGTTGCAAGATTTGTTCAATAGACTAACCCCCGGTTCCCGAATGTCTGATCTAGTGAATATCAACTAATCAAGTGTCAAAACTCTTGTCAACTATCATTTTCAGGAACAAAAATGATAGTTGACTTGACACGAGTCAGTTATTCGGAAACCGGGGGTAAGAAACAAATTGCACGGAGATAGCAGTGAGAATTTAAGTTATTGAAGTTCTCTTCAAAGTGCATTGAAAATCAGGATATTTAAAATTAAATTTTACGTTCCTTTCACAAACAATTTGATCTGCATGTGAAAATATGTACGGCTAAAATGTGCAAAATGAAATGCCTAGTCTTCTGTGCTGTCATCAAATTTTACGAACAAAAGGTTTGCATCGTTTTGTTCGATGTCTTTTTCCTCCATGCATGCATGCATGCATGTCGTCCGTGCCGTTTTTTTACGCATGAATTGACGTCATTGATACATGCGTGGCTTGCTCGAATAGGCAAGTATACTTACAAATAAGAAAAAAATGTTTAACAATATTTGAAAACATCATTGCTTTTTAGATCTATCGGTACATCGAAAAGAAATGTGAGAAGTGGCGAACTTATAAAATAAAGTAATAATGGAATAAAATGTATTTAAGTATGTTTATCCGTTGTTTAGTACTCGTAGTAAACTAAGCAAAGCTGGACTAGGTGGCGATGTGTGAATGTGTCAGGATTATTTTTTATTTATCTCATAGTAGGGTATTATTATATATCTTTGTACGCTTCTACAGGATCACCCTGGAGATAGAAAACTTTAAACAAGCCAAACCGTTCCAACCCCATCTGTAGAAATATCAATTAAAATACTAAAGGACTGATTAAAATAAGAGTGAAAAAAAAACTGCGAATAAAATACCCACTGTAATATTATGTTAACAATCGTCCCCTGAGAACGTACGGGTTGAAAATGTTATGAATTAATATTACAAGCGAGTTTTAAGAAAAAACAAGTTATTCCCATACCGTTGACTTATCAATACAAGACAATTTCGAGTAGTATTTTGAAAATATTTCGGATATAAATGTATAGAATAGAACTTTACTTTCTAGTATTTAGATTTTTTCATCTACGTGTCATAATTATTATTCTTACTTGAAATTTCTTACGACCGAGTCATCCTAAAATATGATTTTCCTATTAGCTCAAAGAATATGAAGAACTAAAAAGGAGTATTTTTGACGACATCTGTGGCGTAATGGTTATGTAACGTGACTGCTACGCAGAGGTCTCGTGTTCGATTCCCGCTCAATGTAAATCATTGTGTGATGAACATGATTGTTTGTATTGGGCTGAGTGTTTCTATGTATAATAATGTATGTATCTACAAAAAAGTATCCAAGTATGTTTATCCGTTGTCTAATAGGTACTAATAGTACAACAGCTGTGCTTAGTTTGGGCCTAAATGGCGTTGTGTGAATGTGTGAAGAACATTTATTTGAATATTTATTTCTAATGGATCACCAACTAAATCCACTAAGAAATTATTGGTAGTAATAATGCTTGTTAAATTCTGAGAACTTAAATCTTTTTTGATTTAATTTTTTTTTAAATTTAGTGTTTTAAAGCAAAAACCAAGTAACAAAATGATCTTATGAACATACTAAAACATCTTGTTGAGAAATTATCAAGTTTGAAAGTGAGCTCGACCCGCAAGGGGAGTAATAAATTTTACTTATCAGTTCTACCTTTTACCTGTGTCGTATCGTATACTTACAAATAAGAAAAAAATGTTTAACAGTATTTGAAAACATTATTGCTTTTTAGATTTATCTCTCAGTAACTATTAAAAGACTATGTTTTTACTAATTGAAACCAAGACTGCAGAGAGCAACGTAATTAATCTATATTTACCTATAAAATGAATAGTCTAATCATAAATAGACTTGTATTTATTTAATTTATGTTTATGCCACTATCCATCTCAAGCTTGTATTAAGGCGCGGGCCCACCGCGGTGCATGAAGAAGCTACGCACGTGTTTTAAGCTTCGCTTTGGAAGAAAATGTATGTGGTTGTGTCCAGTGCAACCCACGGAGAGGTTACGCATGAATTGACGTCATTGATACATGCGTGGCTTGCTCGAATAGGCAAGTATACTTACAAATAAGAAAAAAATGTTTAACAATATTTGAAAACATCATTGCTTTTTAGATCTATCGGTACATCGAAAAGAAATGTGAGAAGTGGCGAACTTATAAAATAAAGTAATAATGGAATAAAATGTATTTAAGTATGTTTATCCGTTGTTTAGTACTCGTAGTAAACTAAGCAAAGCTGGACTAGGTGGCGATGTGTGAATGTGTCAGGATTATTTTTTATTTATCTCATAGTAGGGTATTATTATATATCTTTGTACGCTTCTACAGGATCACCCTGGAGATAGAAAACTTTAAACAAGCCAAACCGTTCCAACCCCATCTGTAGAAATATCAATTAAAATACTAAAGGACTGATTAAAATAAGAGTGAAAAAAAAACTGCGAATAAAATACCCACTGTAATATTATGTTAACAATCGTCCCCTGAGAACGTACGGGTTGAAAATGTTATGAATTAATATTACAAGCGAGTTTTAAAGTTTCTCGTTTTATGAATAACTTTTTTATAACCTTCTTTGTTGTTGACTAACCTTACATGTTGGGATTTCCCCCAAGGGACGGAAAGCTTAAAGTTTTAAATAAAAGACTTTACAGGCAATGTTTTAAAAACTTGGTATTTTTTCTATATGTAATTATTGTCTCTTGGTTAGCGTACCTAAAATAAAAACTTTTTTTAAAGTTAATTACATTCCTAATGCACCTCTTTAAATCATGTATCATAAATCTGTAGATTATTTTTAGTAATTAATTATTAATTTTAATTTCATTAGTATTTCATTAACTTCATATCGCTGGCCCCGGGCAATAAAGCTGTAATCGACTATTACGCCCTTTTTAATGTTATTTCGTTTTTTTGTTCCTTGTCCTTCAATCTATGCCTCATAATTTTTTTAGATTTTTTTGCCAATATTTAAATGTATTTAATGACATTGACAGCTTTATTGTACAGAAAATTATTAAACGATTAAGTTATGTAATATTGTCTTACTTCCTGAAACATAAAATAAAAAATCGGCAAACAACCTTACACTATTTTCTTTAAAAAAAAAACAATAAAACAGTTAACGGCTTTTCTCAAAATAAATATTTATAAACTTGGATATGTAAGCACCTAATACAAAGTAATCATTCTACCATTTATTTTGCAAAAGCTATTACGCCTTTTTTCTCGTAAATTTGTTGTAGCTCTAGCGACGTAAGCCACCATTATCTTTCACTCCTACGCATAAGTTAATACCCCTTTCTTTTTATTATGATGTTAATGTAAACAATTCATACAAGTATTGACATGATTCGGCGGGCGGTATCAGAGCAGCGCGTGACGTCTTACGCACATTACTTGCATAATTTGAAACAGGTGGCCGCTATTAAACTTTTTAAGAAAATCAGTTGTATGTGTGTTTTAAAAAATGGCAAGACAATTATTACCAGGAAAGAGTCGAGCGAAAAGAATGTTAGATATGGTTGACGGTAAGTGGATTATTGAGTTGATTATTTAATAACTTTATTGTACCTACATAGTCTGTAAACAAGACATAGATTTATCTGACTACCTACTTTACTAGGAATTGCAAATGAAAATGTAATACATATTATGTATTAATTTTTATTTGCAATTCCTATATTAAGTGAGGAAATTTAAAGTTATAAACTATTAAATAATAACTCACTCCTGCGCCTACTTGCAATAAAGTATAACATTGAAGCTTCATCAATATACAATTGATAATTAATTAAATACATTTACTCAAAATTAATCATATTTATTAAATTTAAACATATTTATTAAATTAATGATACTCCAGAACACAAATAACTTTCCATACCTAATACTTAGAGTTGATGTAGACTGTTCAAGATAAGCTGAACATTCTCTCAAGGTTTATTTCCACCACAATGTTAATTACTGAGAAACATTTGTTATCTAAAACAACGAGGCTCACAGATTACGTATAATTCTACGAAACTAGTTAGTTCTTGTGGTTTATCTTTGATTTAGAGCTTGCGTTGTGTAGTTAATACAAAGAAAATTTATATATTTATTATTATATTGCATATCCGATCAGGGTAGTGTGACAAGGATGATCAAGGTGTGATGTGTGGTGTGACAAGGATGGATAAGGTAAGAAATGATGTAATGAATATAAATGTTGATGGATGGAAAGGAAGAGGAAGGTCGAAGAAAAGATGGATGGACTGTGTTAGAGAGGATATGAAAGAAAAGGGAGTGAATAATGATAATGACGGCTGACAGGAAAGTATGGAAGGAGAAAACCATTTGCGCCTACCCCAAGTAAATGGGATAAGGGCAGGCAAAGAAGATATCCGATCAGGGTAGACTGTTGAAACAATTTAAATGTATTTAGCCTAAGATCTTTGTACACAGTTATGCAATAAATGATTCTTTATTCTTTAAATAATTATTATTTGTAAAATAGAGTGTGCAGCAAATGAAGATTGATTGAGCATTGAATGTGGATAGTTAGATTAAATATTGATGCCCCTTACATAATAGTTGACATTATATTTCTACAGAACAAACGACGTTTGACCATATTTACTCTAAAGCTGTTAGCCCTAAATCTAAGGTTTTGGACTAAAAGAAAACCGGTGAATGCAAGTGCTTAGAATCATCTACTTTAGATGTATGCATCGCCTAGCAGATATCACCAATTCGGTAATACGAAGATCGAAAGAAAAACAAACAAACACAAAATCTCTTCTAACAATCTCTTCGTCTTAGCTTCGGGAGAGTGACGACATAACATGACATCGTGTAAGGTACATAGATAGTCATCATAACAGCCCACTAATGTCCCACTGCAGGGACGGGCCTCCTCCCGTGACGAAGGGATACTTGGCTTATTAATACTACGCTGGCCAGACGGATTGGTATAGGGTTTAATTCCAAGTTTTCCTTCTTTTTATTTCGTAAAGATAATATTCACGGATAGTCCCTTAGTCGGTTTTTACGACACCCATGGGATGAGATGGGGTAGTGACATTTTGTATTCTTACTCCGTCACCACACGGATATCTCCGTCACCACACGGATAATAAGGATAGTACATAGATAGTGTCTTACTACAAAAGAAACCTACCTTTAGGTGTTGTTACGTAGCCTTTTGTGAGGTTCTGCTGCTATGCAGAGGTCTAGGATTTAATTTCCGCTGAATGTACTTCTTTGTGTGCATTAACATTAATGCTTACAATAATGTGGGTGCTTTCTGTATATAAGATGTATACTTTTACGAAATAAGTAAATGAGTATGTTTTCTAGTAACTATAGCACAAGATCGGCTTAGTTTAAGAGTAGATAGCGTTATGTATTTGTGAATGGAGTAAGTAGTAGTATTATTTGTTTACAACTTGGTAGTTCTCATACAAATAAAATTATTCAAAGATTTACTTGTTTGTCTCGTATCTGATAAGCTTTCTTGATACTTTGTTGCTTTTACCTTTGAATTTATGATAAAACTTTCTCGATTCAATGTAGAAATTTGGTAAGATAGCGAAACCAAATAACAAAATAATATAGACAAAAACAACACTTAAAATACATGGTTTCGGTTATTATAACCAAGCATGAAATATAAAATAAACAGAAGAAGAATCAGCGCTAGTTATTTCCTAGTATTTACTAATTTAGGATTTCTTTACAGCAAAGTTATTCATGTCATTAAATGTTTAATTTAAAAGTAGTTTATTGATTGTCAATACTCGCAATAACGCTTATTAAATTTTTGGCAATGTATTTTTGTTTCACATAAATAACTTACCCATGCTTGGTTGAAATAGTAACTCAAATTTATCCAAAATCTTTTAATTAAGGTTATGAGCTTCATAGGGGTATGTTATGGAAAAGTCTTTAAACTGACATTTATTACTGTTAGTTTTAGTTCAAGAGCTTTGTTTCAAATATTTTTTCATAGTTAGCAGAGTCGCTCCATATTTAAGACTATAAGACAATATAGATCTAAACGGAAGGGTTTGTTCACGCTTCATTTATCAAAGCCTTTAAGGTAAAGCATGAATCTATCAAAGTGATGTTAAAAACATTATATAGTTTTACCATAATATGTGTAGATAATATTAGGTATATTCCACAGGTATAAACTTGTCAAGTTCTGTTAAATTTAAAAAATACTTATGAACGAAGAAAGAAACACCGTTTGTGTTTAATTTGTATTAAGCCTGATTCTTAGCAACCCATGGGTTCTCCGTAAGAGCTAAGAAAGGAGGACAGCTTTTAGGAAGTTAACCAAATCGGTCAACTTGTCTGCGAATGTAGCTATAACAAATCATTTAATAGAATTTTATTGGATTAACAGAGAATAGTCAGTACCTTAGTCATTTCAACATAACTGAAAGCAAAGAATCCGAAAAGAAGAAAGACAATGGAAACAATTGGTACTCGAGGCGGGACTCGAACCCGCGTCTCTGGACTATACGCGTCCAGCGCCATGACCACTAGGCCACCCGAGCATCCGTACGTATCCGTACGAGTACCAATTTTTTCCATTGCCTTTCTTTTTTTCTGATTTTTCTAGTTATACCTAAGCTTTTTAGGTAAAAATTGTATTATACTACTACTACACTATCATGTCCCTCTCATAACTCTGACTTTATTCATTCCTCTTTCCCAGTTCAGTCTATTCTTCTCTGGAATGCCCTGCCTCAGGAAATCAGGATGTCAACTACTCGTCAAATATTCAAATGTAGAGTGCGTCGTCTTCTGCTGAACAAACCTTAGCAAAACTGTACCTATGTTAGATCATTGGCATATATATATATTTATTTATATATGTTTATACTTATTGGGTAAATATTTATTTGCTGTTTATTTGTGTATAAATTGGTTAGGTATGTATGTATGTAGTTTATTAAGCAGTATAAGTATGTTTATATTACATTACTCACTATTTTCGTTTTTTTTTCTCATATAAATGATTTATTTTACATTAACACCTACCACATTTATCTCTGCATCACTCAAGGTTGACTGGAAGAGAATGCCTTAGGCATTAAGTCCGCCTTTGTACAAATTTGTAATAAAGTGTTAAATAAATAAATAAATAATAAATAATATTATGTAATGAAAGCAAAGAAGTCAGAAAGTGGTAACACAGTCTAAAAAAGGTTTTTGTTCGAAATACCTTAAACTCAACTTAGTTATTAATGTACTCTGTACCTAAAATTAAGATATGTACCTACCTATGGAATGCAATAAAGTATTTGAGTTTGAGTTTGAATGAAGTAAAATTCATAACGTTTAAATTTTCATTCATTCCTTTTATCATTTTGTATTGCAGTACGAATGAAAAGCGTTTGTGACGTAATAATTTTGAGCTCGATAATTGTCGATGATAGAGCGACAGCTGACCTTTGTTTTAATTTATTTTAACATTTTCTACAGATGAGAAACTTCCTTTTAAAAATGTTTTTATTATTTTATGTACGACATAAGATCAACCGTCTCCGTTTGGTGACGGAGTAAGAATACAGTGTGTCACCACCCCATCTCATCCCATGGGTGTCGTAAAAACCGACTAAGGGACTATACGTGAATATTATCTTTACGTAATAAAAAGAAGGAACACTCGAAATTAAACCCTTTACCAATCCGTTTGGCCAGCGTGGTATTAGTAGGCCAAGTATCCCTCCGTCACTGGAGGAGGCCCGTCCCTGCAGTGGGACATTAATGGGCTGTTATGATGATAAGATCAACAAATTTGCATGCAAACCAGCAGTTTCTTTGATACTTATCATCTGCCTGAGAAGTTCTTAAATAAAAACCTTGCCAAAATCGTCACAGGTGCCGTCAAGCTATTGACTCCATCAACCTATCGATGTCCACTGCTGGACACAGCCTCCTCCAAACATTTCCACCCTGCACGGCTTCCCGCCGTCCTAACTAGGCTGTCGGACTTGCTGATAATAAATTATTGATGTAGTTATTTTATTAAAATTGAGCGTGTTACTGTACATTACATCTTGAACAAAGATTGCATCAAAGCACAATTCAAGACTCGAAAGAAAACGCACGGAAATAAATATGGTCGTTCACCATTTTCCAAAACAATTAAACTTTGTTAAAATTGTTGTTGATACCACTTCCTGGTGATACCAATTACCGTTATTATAAAGTTATTTGATTATTTATTATTTTTTGATTGAATTTTATTTTTTCGGTCTCAACCTTCTATTTATATTTCTGTGGTCTCAACTGACTGATATTAAAACAAATATTGAAAAATGTTCAAAGTTGTAGGAAAACAAAATACGATTTTTCAACTGTTTCTACTTAATGTCACCCTATTCTAAGCGTCTATTTATCAACAATGGACCCATGAATATACTAAATGACCTGCTCTTTAAATGTTAAGCTATCTCCATTACTATAAGAGAGGCACTTACAAGTTATTATCCTCTTCAAAGTTATTCAGCGCAAATAAATTTAGTGTCATTTTTTCCGACTAAAGATGTTGAACCGCAACTTAGTTTTATATTATAGTGGCGTTGACATTTTATGTAACGGTTTATTTATTTATTGCTTAAAAAGGTTTTTTTTTTCTCTTTTACAGATTTGTAGAACGCCATCTTGTCCCAAAATGTAGGTAACTTAAACTATAGGTACCTACAAGTGTAGGCTTTCAAAAATTTTTTTTTTAGATGACTGTCATCTCTGGTTTACACGTGACCATGGCTGGTGCAACCTTGCCGAAACGTCGAGAGTCTCAAAGGTAAATAGTTCAATATTTACCACAATTATTCGTGTTAATACCAGCGTAGTTATTCATAATAATTCATAATGAAACACGAAAGTTAATACTTCTCTTTACATAAATATAAAAGCAGAAAAGACCAGTTTATTAATTTATAAAAACGCTTTGATTTCGAGAATAAATTTTGCCTTTCCTGTATTTAAATTGAACAATGCCAACCGTGATTACACAAATTGTGTTCGCCCTCGCCTTTGTGGTGTTAAAATTACAATGATTGAATCGTTTATTTAATTTAGGGCAACAATTGAACCGATAATTCATGTGATTTTCTAAATTAAAGCCGCTAATGTATTATGAATCATCATCTATTTTTCTTTAAAGAAAAAAAAAACATAATGAATACCTTCTCTTCTTAGTCTTAACCACCACTTATAATTAAAATACATTTAATGTGTTGAGAATGTGTTATACAAAATACTTTACGGCCTTTTCTCAAGACTTCGTTACCAACTTCTGCATTATTGATATTTGCGAATCATGATTTTTTTTCTATTGGCGGCGTTAGTGAGCCCTACAAACGCTCATAATAGAAGAAAGTACAACATTATTCCAATTAACAAAAATATAATCTTGCTAACAACCAATAATCTAAAAAGTTACTAATTCTTACTAAGTTTAAGTAGCTTTTCAAGTTATACCTACCTGACCTTTTAATAAGTAATTCGTAGATTTAAAATAATAATCATACTCATTTAGCTGTCCATACAAATCTAAAAAAAGATATTTTAAGTACATTTAATGGAGAAGTTAGAAGTAGGTGAAACGAAACGTAATTTAATTATTTATTATTTCTTACTGTTAATTGGTCTCAAGATGGAATTTCATATTCTTGTTATTTACAAAACTTATTAGAATCAAAATTGTTGTGAAATGTTTGACAACAATTTAGGTTCAATTTCATAATTTTATTTCATTACTGACACAGAATGGTCATCCCATCTTTGAGCAAATTTAAATGACAGCTTTAATGTTCTAGTTATATCACTTAAGGCTAACATTTATTCATTCCATCACGATTAAACTTATGATAATAAGTTTAAAGTTTACTAATTATTATTATAAACATACACATAACAGATGCTACAACTCAGTTTTCAATATAAATTGTTGCTTTTAAAAATACAAATTGATGTGACGAAAAACTAAAACAAAGTCGTACAGAATATTCTATTGTTATTTTATGCTGATAGTCTAAATTGTCAGGATTTAAATACATCTAGCGCGGTTAAAATGTCAGGTTTAGCTTTCGTTGTAAAGGTTATTTTGTATTCATATTAATTAAAATAAATATTGCCTCTGGTATAATATTGTAGGGATCGTAGAATTTGGCGCTCAGTACTATCTGGTTACTCCCACGGAAATAATTCAAGGTTTATGTATGTAAGTCTTTAGAATTTATTAAACAAAATCAATAATAGGTACATCTATTTTGAACATACGCACAAAAGGTAAACTATTATATACGACGGCCTCTGTGGCGTAGTGGTTATACAACATGACTGCTACGCAGAGGTCTCGGGTTCGATGGTTCGATTCCCGCTCAATGCAAATATTTGTGTGCATGAACATGATTATTTGCATTAGTCTGAGGGTTTCTATGTATAATATGTATGTATTTACAAAAAAAAAGTATAATTATTAATATCCGTTGCTCTGTTACCCATAACACAAGCAGGTTAAGCCTAGCTTACTTTGGGAACAGATAGCGCTGTGTAGAGATACGTGAATTTTTATTTTCTATTTATTTATTGTCATGAAAACTAAAACAACATAAAGGAGTATTAAAAAATACCAGCATACTCTCAAAAAATATTTTTGACTTTCAATTTAAACCTTTTGTGTGAAAAGCACTCACACAACCTAGCACATTTTTCTGCCATGTCTTTTTTCAGGACAAAAGGCTTCCAGACAGTTTTATTATGCCTTTACGCTATGTATGTCTAATACGCAGTTCACCTACCTCGCGTTATGACTAAATGTCATTTTCAATAGCTTTTAGCCTAAGTATATGTTTGCCTAGGTCGCCATTTGCTTACTTCGGATGAGGACTACTTCGCTTTATGCCTTAATCTTACAGGTCTTTATCGCGTTATGCCTAACCTTTACGCTATGTATGTCTAATACGCAGTTCACCTACCTCGCGTTATGACTAGTCAAAAGAATAAGTAGGCATAACGCTAGTTAGACTTGCTTTGCTTTGGACATGCATATTTAATGACCGTGAATATTAATGAGATCCTTTTTAATTTTATTAATATTTTTTAAGAAATATAACGCATTTATTTCATTATTTTTTAGTTTTTCTAGTTCCGTTTTATGTTTTTTATTGAAAATAAAAGGGTATACTTATAAAACCACTATAGAGTTTTTACTTCCTGTATCGACCTGTATAATATAATGTTAGGTATAAAGTGATGTAGATCAAGGAAGATTTAGGCATGTGTCGAAAAAGTCCTGCGTATGCGTATTAGGCATAGGTACATAGCGTTTTACCAACCCGGTCGAATTTTGCGTGAAAACGTGCCCAGAATACTAGTATCATGATCAAATATCAATACTTAATCTTTGTGCAAGCTAATAGCCGGTTAACCAAATCCAAGTGTTGAGAAGACTAAATCTCAGTTGGTCTGGTTATTATTTGGCCTTTACAGCTGTTGGTCTATATCGAAGCAAGTCTAACTAGCGTTATGCCTACTTATTCTTTTGACTAGTCATAACGCGAGGTAGGTGAACTGCGTATTAGACATACATAGCGTAAAGGTTATTATGTACGATTCATTTCTTAATGCTTTAATAAAATTATTTAGCTGTGAAGCTGCTTTTTTCGTTGTTAAATTTTGAAAATTGGGTTACAGGTTGTTTAATTAAAAACAAAATTTGATGAACTCTACATTATAGAGGTCACATTGTCCTACGTTGAGGTCCGACTACACAAAAGTTAAAATATATTACTATAATTTATAATAATCTCTGTACAATGTACAATGTTTTTTATCCCCAAAAATAATAAAATTCTAATTTGTTTTAAGCAAAATCTAAAACAACAAGATTGTATTAAGAAACATGATTTATTTACTTCCATAATCTGATGAAAACTGACTTATATAATAATAACTAATAGAAAATGAATAGGAATATAATATATTTTAATTATTATCAATTAATTTAAAGCTTGCTGCCCTCATTCATTATTTTGAGACCAATATACTGTATGAGCCAATATTTAAACTGGTGTTATTAAGTTAATACGTTCCCTACGATATTACCTTATAAAGATATTTACTGTAAAAATCGGTTTAAACTGTTGTATACACCTCTAGTTATTTTGGATGTTCGTTTAAAATCTTAAATACTATATCTAAGAGAAGGTATGTTAATGTAGAAAGAAGAATACTTACTTAGTTAGTGAAAAGAGGTAATACTTTGGACTAATAAATCTAAAAACATTCCACTTTATCGAAGGAAGTCGTCGTACATTTATACTCAGTAGGACTTTTATTTTACAACAGTAGGTACTGTTTTCGACTCTATTTTTCTCCTGAAAAAGTTTAAATTAACAATTGCGAGTTTCAAATTTAAAAGATACTCCAAGAGTACTTGTAACAGAAACAGTACAACGATTCATATTGAAGCCATTCAAATACAGTTAAAATGTAAGTTTTGAAGTAATACTAACCCTCTTGAGTAAATCTGATATCCATCAATAAGTTTGTATAACTTGGAGTTTAACCTTTGATGAAAGTTCACTAATATAGGTAAAGGGTTAGATGGGACAGAAGTATTGATGACCAAATTTAATTATATTGATTATTTGTTCTTACTTGTTGTTACCAGGTCAATTGTAAATAATAAATAAATAATCCTCACACATTCACACATCTCTACCTAGTCCCAAACTAAGCAAAGCTTGTACGATGGGTACTAGACAACAGATAAACATACTTAAATTCTTTTTTTTTTGTAAATACATACATATTGTACATAGGAAACACAGAGACCAATGCAAACAATCAAGTTTATGCACTCAAAAATTTGCATTGAGCGGGAATCGAACCTGGGACCTCTGCGTAGCAGCCACGTAATATAGCCACTGCGCCAAAGAGGTCGTCAAAATGTATCACATAGTTATTTTTTAATAGATTAATTTCCAATTAATTGAGCTTTTCATCTCAATTTGTAATTTTCGGCGAAGGAATACAGTACATACTCATCTGCGTATCCAATTACAACAACTTCAAGCCGTTCAAATTAGTTGGCGTTTACTGTACGTTAAAATCATCATCATCATAACAGCCCATTAATGTCCCACTGCAGGGACGGGCCTCCTCCCGTGATAGAGGGATACTTGGCCTACTAATACCACGCTGGCCAGACGGATTGGTATAGGGTTTAATTTCAAGTTTTCTTTCTTTTTATTTCGGAATGATAATATTCACGGATAGTCCCTTAGTCAGTTTTTACTACACCCATGGGATGAGATGGGGTGGTGACATATTGTATTCTTACTCTGTCACCACACAGTTGGCTTTTACTGTACGTTAAAATAATCAATTAAAAATATTTTCAAAGCTATCATTTTCTACTCTATGTTACTACGTGTCTTAATAAATATAACATTTAGTACTCGCAATTAATAGTATAACATTTAATAATTATTGTACACTCAATAACAGTATTGATTTATGGAATGTTACTGGTTTTGACATGGTAGGTAATTGGTTTTACGCAAATTCAGGAAGCAATATTTGGTTTTGCTCTCAGTAAATTTATATTTGAGATATTTAGGACTGTGTTGAAGAACTAGCACTTTTTTCAGTTTAGTTAGACAATCGTTTGTGGATTACACAAATAATGTCTTATATGGAATTCGGTATGTAAAGTAAAAGTTTACCTATGTTGATTCCAAAAGCATTTAGAGATTTTTTATTTTGAGATTTCAAAAAAACACCAAACAAATCTTTACATACCGAATTCGAACCTTTAGCCTAGTGCACGTAATAATATTCATATCCTTGGCTGTAGGCCTTGACGAACAAGTTCCACGCTTATTTTAAGCTTTAGTACATAGACAACATTTACATTTGTCGTATTGTTTCTGTAATGAAGGCAGCATGTCTTTGCTGCAAGCGATATCTGTCTGATGACGACGGCAGACATTGTGTGTTCTGCGGTCATAGAATATTTTACGTTATTTTGTATTTGACGTACAGAAACTATCATACAGTTTATAATAAAAGTGCACAACTATTACAATATATCCTAGTTAGGAATATTAGTGTAAATAAATTTAGGAATCAAATTAATAAAATAAATAAATAATAAATATTTCTCACACATTTACAAAACGCCATCTAGTCCCAAACTAAGCAGAGCTTGTGCTATGGGTAAGTACTAGACAACGGATAAACATACTTAAATACTTTTTTATTATAAATACATACATATTATACTAAAAAAACCCCAGACCAATGCAAACTATCATGTTCGTGTACACAAAGATTTACATTGAGCGGGAATCGAACCCAAGACCTCTGCGTAGCAGTCATGTTACATAACCACTACGTCACAGAGGTAGTCTGTTAATAATTGCGCTGTATAAAGTGCATTGCAGCTCATGCATTTTCTATAGATCAAGAAAACTCCTTGAAGACTCCTTTTTACTTATGTCTCATATAGAAGATCACATAAAAGTAGTCTAACATGTTGCATTAGTAGTATACTATCCATAGTACAAGCTCTGCTTAGCTTGGGACTAGATGGCGTTGTGTGAATGTGTAAGGAATATTTATTTATTATTGCGTCAGAAGTGCTGTGTGTCTGTAGGCCTTTAATAACTGATAATTATTTGACTAGAAGGACTAATTTCATTGAATTTTCGTAGAAAGCTAGAGATAATCAGACCTAAAAGAAGAAAGACAATGGAAAAAAATGGTACTCGATGCGGGACTCGAACCCGCGTCTCTGGACTATACGCGTCCAGCGCCATGACCACTAGGAAAACCGAGTAACCGTTTCGACTACCAAATTTAACCATTGCTTTATACGGCACCGGGCCGCAACTTAGAACTCAACTGTACAACGCCATCTAGGCGCGACAGCCGTAAACTTTCAATGTTGCAATTGAAGAGTATACGTAATGGTTTTAAGTTTTTGTATTAAATTACATATATTTTTACCTATAAAGCTTAGGTATAACTAGATTTTTCTAGTTATACCTAAGCTAAGGTAAAAATATATGTAATAATCAGACCTATTTTAAATGAGTTGTCAGTTAAACTAAATTAGCTCCAGGAAAGATTATCTAAAGATAACACAAAGATGTTTTACGTTGTTACTCTTTGATGATAATTTTAGAAAGACCTTGTCAGCCTCCGTATATTCAAATAAATATTCATTTTAGGATGAAAATTGGAGTAAAATAATATATTTTTATACTGCCTCGACAAACTACGTAGCTTTTGAAATGCTTTTCAATTTTAAAATAGCAGGATAAAATTGGATTTTTACCTTACGCATTTTCAACGATAATTTGATTACAGCTTTACAGAAATTGTTAGAAATTTTCTTTAAGCTATAACGTTGATACAAATTGACTTGTTATAGGATCTTGCACACACAAAACTATCGGTTAGTTAGTATTTTTAATCATTAGTAATTTAGTTTATAGTATATGTTATTATCAACGATTGAAGGATAACGATGCTTTGTTAATCGTTTTAAGGATAACGATGCTTTGTTAAGCTTTGATACACGTGACAAGTGACCTATGTGATTTTGGTCATTACCTCTTGAATCATAAAGTAGTACATTACAATTTTGCTTTGAAGTCTGATCGCCCTCAAAACAAGTACGCGTTATGTCACGTCACATAAGACACAAGTAGGGTACGCCGTTGATTTAATCGCGTACTTCGCGTTCGTCGCGTCGCCATGCTCGCCCACGTAGGACACCGCGTTAGTTTACAAATGACATCTACGTGGCCATTTGCGACAATAATACGTACGCGTACAGTACGTATATTAGTTTACATTTTATTAATAAAACTCATAGTTGATTACTTAAAACAGTTTAATTGATCAAAGTAACAAAGACAATGGAATCTAATTTTAGCTAAATTCCTCTTCATTGCATCATGTCCTGCATTGGAACGTTTATCGAGTGATACTAAATCAACAAACCACTAGCTTCGCAATTTCAATGCAATGTATCTATAGAGAAACATTCCGGCAATCAGAAGCAGTATGTTGAATATATGTAGTATAGTATAGTAAGTATTAGTACAGTCACGTACAAAAATGATTAACAATTATCCAATAACGAGGTCACTTATAACGAGGTCACTTATCGTGATCAACGATTTATCGAAAATTGGTGTTCGTATTGATTCGACATAACAAATGATAAAATGATTTTCTCTTTTCGTCACGAAATTAATTAATGGGACCTTTCAGCGTTGGGATGTTTTGTAACATTTTAAGTGTTAATAAACTTTTGAAATTGACTGTACCAAGCATAACAAGTACTAAGTAATAGTGTATGTAGTTCACATCGTTAAGCGATCTAGTGAGTTTCTAATGAACTTTACATGCAGTTACATAATTACAGTAGAAAGATAATTGTACATAGTGGTGATCGAATATGCAGTGGTTGGTTTAGCACCTTAGTTCTTATTTAAAGTATTAAAAGAAAAATGTATCATTTACATTGAAAAGTTTTTGCCACTCATGTTTTTGTTTACAGTAGCTTTACTCTGGGAAATGTTGTAAAATGTGGTTTAAAAATAATAAGACAGAATATATTTTTCATAAATTGTGTTTCTCCGTGTGATGACGGAGTAAGAATACAGTATCTCACCACCCCATCTCATCCCATGGGTGTCGTAAAAACCGACTAAGGGACGATCTTTACGTAATAAAAAGAAGGAAAACTTGAAATTAAACCCTATACCAATCCGTTTTGCCAGCGTGGTATTAGCAGACCAAGTACCCCTTCGTCACTGCAGTATGACATTAATGGGCTGTTATGATGAAATTGTGTTAAAATTCGTCAGTTTTTAAGCTAAAATGTTAAGTAGTAAACTATATACTAGTATTATGCACAGGTTACTAACGCTCGAGGATATTTAAGATTTTATTATTTAAAAGTCGTCAACCAAAAAAATCTTTTCATAAACTATCAAATCAATTAGTCTCAGTCGAACACATTTTATCTGAACAGAAATTCAATGAACCAATTCCAGTTTTAGCAAAGATAATATAACTACTGTTTATGAGGACATTATTGTCAATAATGGAACAAATTCGACCCATTTAGCTACGAGCGCTTCACTAATCAATAATCTATATATATATATAATTATATAAAACTCAAAGGTGACTGACATAGTGATCTATCAACGCACAGCCTAAGCCACTGGAGGGATTTGGCTGAAATTTGGCATGCAGGTAGATATTATGACGTAGGCATCCGCTAAAAAAGGATTTTGATAAATTCTACCTACAAGGGGTTAAAATAGGAGATGAAAGTTTGTATGAAACTTTGTCAATTTCTAACCGATCGGACTGAGACTTTGCATGCATATAGTAACTATGACGTAGGGATCTTTTCAGAAATGATTTTGGTAAATTCAACCCCTATAGGGATGAAATAGGGAACGAAAGTTTGCTTGAAATTTTGTCAAATTCAAACCGATCAGGCTGAGGTTTTGCATGCAAATAGTAACTATGACGTAGGCATCCCCTTAAAAGGATTTTATTAAATTCAACCCGTATAGGGATAAAATAGGGAACGAAAGCTAATTTGAAATTTTGTCAAATTCAAACTAATCGGGCTGAGACTTTGCATACATATAGTTACTATAACGTAGGGATCCTTTCAGAAATGATTTTGATAAATTCAACCCCTATAGGGATAAAATAGGGAACGAAAGTTTGCTTGAAATTTTGTCAAATTCAAACTAATCGGGCTGAGACTTTGCATACATATAGTTACTATGACGTAGGTATCCGCTAAGAAAGGATTTCGATAAATTCTACCCCCAAGGGGATAAAATAGGGGATGAAAGTTTGTATTAAACTTTGTCAATTTTAAACCGATCGGGCGGAGGCTCTGCATGCAAATAGTTACTATGACGTAGACATCCTTTCAGAAATGATTTTGATGAATTCAACCCCTATAGGGATAAAATAAGGAACGAAAGTTTGCCTTAAATTTTGTCAAATTCAAACCGATCAGGCTGAGGCTTTGCATGCATACAGTTACTTTGACGTAGGCATCTGCTAAGAAATGATTTCGATAAATTCTACCCCCAAGGGGATAAAATAGGGGATGAAAGGTTGTATTAAACTTTGTCAATTTTAAACCGATCGGGCGGAGGCTCTGCATGCAAATAGTTACTATGACGTAGGCATCCTTTCCGAAATGATTTTGATAAATTTAACCCCTATAGGGATAAAATAGGGAACGAAAGTTAGTTTGAAATTTTGTCAAATTCAAACCAATCAGGCTGAGGCTGTGCATACATATACTTACTATGGCGTAGGCATCCGCTAAGAAAGGATTTGGTTAAATTCTACCCCCAAGGGGATAAAATAGGAGATGAAAGTTTGTATAAAACTTAGTCAAATTCAAACTGATCGGACTGAGACTTTGCATACATATAGTTACTATGACGTAGGTATCCGCTAAGAAAGGATTTCGATAAATTCTACCCACAAGGGGATAAAATAGGGGATGAAAGTTAAATAAAAGTAAAATAGATCGGACGGAGGCTCTGCATAAATATAGCTACTATGACGTAGGCATCTTCTTAGATTGGACTTTAAAAATTCTATACCAAGGGAATAAAATAGAGGAGGAAAGTTTGTATAATACTTTGTCGGTTTTAAACCGATCGGACTGAGACTTTGCATGCAGATAGCTACTATGAAGTAGGCATCTCCTTAAAAAGTATTTTAATAAATTCTACCCCTAAAAGGGTTAGGCAACCCCCCAGTAAAATAGGATGAAAGTTTGTATAAATCTTCTTACATTTTCCAATGGTTGAACTGAAATTAAAGATTGGAGCTACTGTGATGAAGACGTCCGCTAATATAGGATTCTCATCAATTCAGCTTCTATTGGGACGTCACAACGTAGCTGTAAATATAAAATTTTCCTGGCATAATTTTATGACGTCACAACGTAGGTATAAAAAAAAAATCTCGCCACAATTTTATGACGTCACGACATAGCTGTTAAAAAAAATATTCCCGCCAAAACCTTATGATGTCACGACGTACGTAGTTATCAAAAAAAAAAATTCCCGCCAAAATTCTATGCAGTCACGTCTCATCTGTCAGAATTTCTATGACGTCACGACTCAACTGTCAAAAATTCTATGACGTCACGAATCATCTTTCCAAAATTCTGTGTCATTACGACTTAGCTACACCACGCATTCCGAAAAATGGTTTTGACATACAGGCAGACAGACGGACAACAAAGTGATCTCATAAGGGTTCCGGTTTTTTTTTAAACATAATTTATAATAATACTTTTTAACGCGAGCGAAGCCGCGGGCAAAAGCTAGTAATGTATAACTACATAATAACAGGTAACCACAATAATTAATAACATTGATTATTTTACGTCGAACAACCTGCTTAATATTCTATTGTTCGCAGTCAGTATTGTCGCTGGCAGAATGCTGAAATTGTTTTGAAATGTACCATTAATATTAGTAGAGTCAATGAAAATTTGAATAATGATTTGTAGGGTCATGTTGTTTCAACAAACTGAAATATGTTAACTGTTGATACAATTATTAATTTTCTTTCATCAAATAATTATTTTACCAGTGTGATATTTTTTTTTTAATTCTTAATTTCCGTAAAAGGATCATTTATCAAAAATCCCTTTTATCTACAGGGATTTTTGCTAAGTCATCGTTTTTCCTATTTTATAACAGTTTATCCCACACATTGATTTACAAAAAACCAAAGATACACACTCCACTTCCCAAAACCGTCCGCAACAAATATTTATTTATTTATTTTATTTAATCACTTTATTGTACACCAAAATAAAAATCAAAACAGCAGGTAAGTACATGAATTATCTTAAAAACTAGGTGACACAAATGGCGGTCTTATCACTCGAAGTGATTTCTTCCAGACAACCTTTGGATGGAAAATGTGTAATATAATTTTTATGTTGTGTGGTGTACTGAATAGTGTATTTATATATTTTTATAATATGTAGTAGGAACGGAAAAGAAAATTATAAAGAAAAGGTAATAAAAATAGTAACATTAATACTTAGGTACTTATACTGAAAAGGAAATAAAATAATAATATACAGAAAGATAGAATAAGATACGGTATAGTGACGCGTTTAACAAATACATAACGATACATAAACATGAAGCAAAGCAGATACTATAAAATGAAAATGAATGAAAAATAAGCTATTAATTTTGGACAGAATTAGATATAAGAGTGAGAAAATGCTCCTTTACGCGGTTTTTGAAGGTATGCTGAGTTTGAGATCGTCTTATCGATTCAGGCAAATTGTTCCAAAGGCGTACAGCTTGCACCGAAAAGGATTTGTCGAAAAATCGTGTGGTGTGTGAAGGCATTTTTAGTTTTAGATTCTCTGATGACCGCAGGGCCCTCGAATGCGTATTGTGAAGAAATACAAAACGATTTTTAAGGTAAGGAGGAGTATGAGGATTAAAAAGAATATTATAGAGTAGAGATAGAATATGAGTATCCCGGCGAAGACGAATGGGAAGCCACTTGAGTTTTTGACGAAATTCTGAGATATGGTCATATTTGCGAAGTCCAAATATGAATCTGATGCAAATATTTTGGAGTCTCTCAAGTTTGTTGAGTAGGTCTTCAGTAAGATCGAGGTAGCTGGCATCAGCGTAGTCGAGGATGGGAAGTAGAAGGGACTGAGCTAGTGCAATTTTCGTAGCAGTTGGCAAAAAGTTCCGCAGCCTTCTTAACGAACCTAAAGAAGCAAACATTTTGCGGCTGATTTCCTGCAATTGAGGAACCCAAGATAATGTTTGATCCATATAAATGCCCAAGTTTTTAACTTTTTCAGAGAATGGAACTATCTCTCCATCACAATGTATACTTGGAAGTTGGTCCCATTTAATTCTCGATATCATTTTTGAGCTGCCTATCAGAATTAGTTGAGTTTTGGAAGGGTTAACTCTTAGTCCAAATGATTTACTCCAGTCACAAATATTTATAAAATCTTGATTTATCCTGTTTATGGCATCAGATAGGTTTAATGCAGGAGCTTGCGTATAGATTTGTAAATCATCTGCATAAAGATGGTAGGAAGAGAGTAATTTATTTGTGATAGAGTTAATAAAAACTGTGAAGAGTAATGGAGACAAAACGCCGCCCTGTGGGACGCCAGCAGTTGTGTTACACCAAGAGGAACGTAGCTGATCTACGCAAATTTGCTGCTGACGACCAAACAGGTAACTACGAAACCAGTCAATCGCGCTTGGAGATATGTTAAGAGAGTGTAATAGACCAAGCAAGACTTCAAAATCAACAGTGTTGAATGCATTGCTGAAGTCCAAGAGAGCCATAACTGTAACGTTACCCTCTTCCATGCCTAATCTAATATCATCAGTGATATGCACTAACGCTGTAGTAGTACTATGACCAGGGCGGAAGCCTGATTGTAAAGGGTTAAGGATGTTAGCATTAGAAAGGAAAGTTTTAAGTTGGTAGTACACTAAACGTTCGAGGACTTTAGAAAGAAAAGGGAGAATAGAAATAGGACGGTAGTCAGAAAAAGATGAGGGTTTACTTATTTTGGGTAAAGGAATTATTTGGGCTGCTTTCCAAGAAGTTGGGAAAACGCCACTGGCTATTGAGAAATTTAAGATATGGCAAATTATCGGTGCAATCTCATCAATAATTGGTACGATCATTTTGCGACTTATACCATCACTACCAACTGCATTGGAAGTTATGGTCAATACACTCTTCTTAACATCACAAGCAGAAAATTGACAAAAGACAAGGGGAGAATAGTCAGGCAATGGTAAAGATGAAAGAGAATGTAAAGTAATAGATTTTTTTGTCCTATCAAAATTGGACGACGATGTTGAGAAGTGATTATTTAAAGAGTTAATGTTAATATTATCGTTAGGGAGACAATTTTGTTGAGTTTTACCAATTCCTAGTGACTTTAAGAATTTCCAGACTTTAGCTGGATCTTCGTTTTGAACATAATTATGAATATGTCGGCGTTGCGCGTTCCTACACATCTTGTTGCAGTGATTTCTTATTTTGACGAATTTATCCCAATTAACAATGTTCGGTCGATGTTTGTATCTAGATTGAGCCGCAGCTTTCTTCGCCATTATTCCCCTGATTTCGTCAGTAAGCCATGGCGAGGGGAGGTGTCTAATTTTTATTGGTTTCATAGGAGCATGTACGTCATAAAGGAGCTTTAACTTGTCCGTGAACAATTCTACTTTATCATTAATGCATGTGGCATCAACGACAGTACTCCAATCAATGTTAAGCGCATCTACTCGAAGGCTCTCAAGGTTAATATTACGAAAATTGCGCTGAAGTATGATCTTAGGTTTAGGTTTAGGACAGCGAATTTTATAAGATAAGAAAAGAAGATCGTGATAGGAAAAAGAATCAGCGGAGCATTGTCCATGCTTGGTGACATGTTGAGACGAGGAAACTAAAATTAGATCGAGTAAGGAAGGCGTACAGTTAGGAAGGTTGTGGGTGGCGTTAAGAGGAAGTATTGACAGGTTATTGGAAGCTAGGACAGATCGGAGGGAAGAGGAACGTGAATTATTTTTAAGTAAGCAAGTGTTGAAATCACCCATGACTATGCTATGACTGTACAAGGGAAGTAAGTTTTCTAAGGCAACTTCGAAAGAAGAGAAGAAATCAATTTTTAATGAAGGACAATAGTAAACACCTAATAAAACTTTGGAATGCTGCAGAGTTATTTCTATAAATAGGTGTTCACCTGCATTTTGTGGAGGGGGTTGCGGTGAGGAACTTACGATAGTAAAAGGTATATGAGAACGGAGATAGATGGCGACTCCTCCTCCCCTACCAACAGTACGATCATTTCTAATGAGTTGGAAGCCAGGCAAGAGATAAGAGTTAGAGGAAAGACATAGTTTTAACCAGGACTCAGAGACAAGAATAGCGTGAAGATTTGTACAGTCAAAAGATGCCAGCAAGTCAGGAAAATGAGCCGGGATACTTTGAGCGTTAATATGAACCACGTTGAGGTTCCTTGGGACATCAGAGAAATGAGAGACAAGAAATTCAGAGAGTGACGGAATGCTAACAAAACTGGTGTCGTCACTGCAGGTAGAAAAATGGTCATCTGAAGAGTCAGAAGACTTCATGATGTGAAGTAAGTATATATAAAATATTTACTAGATTAAATAAATAAGCACAAATGTAAATTAAATTGTAAATTTAAACTTATAAATTAACTAGTCTACTCCATCTGCCGGTTGTGATGAAGTGGTAAAGAAAAAAAAAAAAATAACTAAAATCAAAACAAACAGAACGTTATAAATAATATGCACTAGATTACTATATAAATAATTAAACAGACATCTTTCTTAACTTTAGATAATACTTGCTATGGGAATACATTTAAAAATATATAAATAATTATAATAATATATATATTATAAGTTAAAATTTACCTAAGATGTAAACACCTTTACCCGAACTAAAAAAAGAATTGACGTCTGACAGTAGGCAAAACGTCACACGTCAACTCCTCCCAGACTGACAGTTCCATGTAAATGCGAGCGTTGTTTTATCTTTCATAAATAAATATAATTATTTGATTTGTAAGGTGGGAAAGAAAAAGTAAAAAAAAGAACATAAGTACTATCGCAGGGAGGGTACAAGACATAAAGTTAATCTTAACTAAGAAAAGATTGTCCGATACAAAGCAAAGAGATGCGTGAAATCGAGTTACTTCTTGTTGGCTGCAGCTCGCCTTTGCCTGGTCGAAGTAGCCTTAACCGCAGCAACTGCACCGCTATTATTGGCCTCCAACAGCATAGCCTCGAATTTGGAAAGATCAGCCAGAGTAGATAGTCGATGACGCGATCCGTCCGGCCCCAAGCCATAAACACAACCTTCATGAGTCCAACATGTGCTGACACCAAACTTTTCGCGTGCGCTCATGAAGATATCGTGTCTGCTTTTAATCAGAAACTCAGACACAGTAATCCCAGAGCCCTTCAGTTGAGACTTCTTGAACCAAATTTGATCCCGAACTGTGGTATCATGAAATTTCACCAAAATAGGCCTGGGTTTCTGTAATGCGTGTCTACCTAGCCGTTGGCAGCGTCTTATGTCATTTGATGAGAAGGAACTCACCTTGACTCGCTCCTTAATGACTCCAGCCACCACCTGACGCACATCCTCAGTACTAGTTTCAGTGACACCGTGTAACAGTAGAATTTTTCTTCTGCTTCTAACTTCGATGGTGTCCACGGTGTGTGTAAGCATCTCCAGTTGCCGCTGCAGGTTGCTGAGCATAGTCATGACAAACTTTTTGAACATTTCAAAGTCAGCAGCCAGACCGGTTGATGAAGTAGCAGCACTGGAATCCTTCTTGAGTTGAGATTCAAACTCAGCCATCCTACTGCAGAACATGTCATTCATTTCAGCAATTGACTTCTTGACTGATTCCATTGTGTGTGAAAAATGTTTCTAGTGCAATTTAGTTGTGTTATTAAATGATGGAATTTATGGATGAAAACACTTTACCCGGCAGAATGATAAGTTAGTTACTTATTTCTATCATTTACCTTGTAAAATTTAATGTTAAATTAAATTAAATTGTTAAATATATAAGGAGCAAAATTTTTTGAACTGTTCTACTCAACTACCCCACAATTACACACACTTTCTCTAAACATTTTTACCACTTTCGATCTTGTGGCTATCTTATCGTTCTCCCGCCTTTATCAGGTAGTTTGCAAATGCATTCAGGTCGTTTGCATATACATTCAGGTAGTTTGCATATAGGTTGGTCCACGTCGTGAAAGGTCTGCGCAATCATGAGGGGTATGCGCAATTGGACATTAAATGATCTTGATATTAGCATTTTACAGCCCACAAAACGAAGTTAGAATCCTAACGCATTTCATAACAGCCCATTAATGTCCCAATGCAGACGGATTGCTATAGGGTTTAATTTCAAGTATTCCTTCTTTTTATTTCGTAAAGATTGTATTCACGGATAGTCCCTTAGTCGGTTTTTACGACACCCTTGGGATGAGATGGGGTGGTGACATATTGTATTCTTACTCCGTCACCATACGGAGAATTAGCATTTTACAGGCGACAAAACGAAGAACAACTAACGCGTTTAATATTTAAAAACTGGGTTCTGTTGACTACCTGTACTCAAGTAATTTTGTATTCATCACTCGTTTTCACAGAGATTTCAACGTCCATCGACTTGATTTTATTTTTAAACTGAAGTTGTTTTCTACGCTTACTGACTAAAACTTACGTTTAAAGCTAGTGAATTTGTCTGTACAAGTAGGATCATTGTTATTCAGTAATTAGCATCTAAACTTAGGAAATCTGCACTGATATTGATTTATGGATCTTTATTATGAAGTGAGTTAAAATATCGAAAAAAAAAAAGAATTTAATGTGAATGTAAAGGTAGGGTACATATCTAAATACCTAACATTAAAAGGTATTAGGTATTTAGATGTGCACCCGTAAAGGTAATGTGGAACTAATGAGGAAGATATTCGTAGGCATAAAAATAAAAAACGTAATCTAAATAATTAAATATTACTTTAGAAACAAATAAACGTGTAAAACTTAGTTTCAATTTAAACAATGATTAAGCGATTATAATCATTGTTTAAATTGAAACTAAGTTAACCTTAATGGTCACTAGATCAGCTCATAAATAACTTGAACGATAGTTTGGTAGCCATTCATGTCCAATAAGGGAAACAATAATTTACAAAGTGAAACGATTAAGCTTCTAACTTGTAAAGTCTAAGCTTCAATAGACTTAAACATTGTTTATTCAATACTAGCCGATGCCCGCGGCTTTACCCGCATTGTATGTTATTCTACACCCTAAACTACCTATATTCCAAATTTCATCAAAATACGTTCAGTAGTTTTTGCGTGAAAGAGTAACAAACATCCATTCATCCTCTCAAACTTTCGCATTTATAACATTATAGTAGGATAATGATTCAATGTATTATTAAAACTAAAAGTAGTTAAATTTTAATAAAAAAGTACACGTACACCGTTATGAGATGGTTATAAATAAATCATAAACACTCACAGAATTTACTTATGTCAACAATAATAAATTATATTTGAATTAATTAAATGCTGGTGAAACCGAACACAAATTATAATAAGTGTGTTAATTTATGGCAATAATGTTACCAGCTAGCGAATTTTCGCCAGTGCTTACTGTTCCACGCTTGGACATACAGCACGAGTGTAATTAAGCTAATCGACGACAAGAGAACGTTTAAATTTTGCTCTAATGGAATTATAACTTTAGAGAGATTTAGAAATTAAAAGCAGTGGAATTAATAATGATTAGAATTTGTTGAATCATTTTCTGGTATGCTGAAAACGGAAAAGTAGTGTGCATGCCATGTAGATGATAACCAATTTGATTAGTTTCGAGTACTAACAATACAGTTAGTAGAAAAGGACTTGTGTCAATTAATTTCATATGTCTGTAAAATTCTCCACAGGTCATTGGAAAGTTACTATGATTGGGAATGAGTTTAAAAAAAAAGAAGAACGAAGAACAAACGTATTAGCATCATGGGTATGTCTCCATTTAACTAACTAAAACCATGCTATTTTTATGTCTATCCTTCACGGCTGTCAACAGGAGCCACAAGAAAAGCGCTCTATAGAATAATCCTAGAGATCCTGGGCGGCTTTGTATGTCCCTTGTAGATATTTGGCATATAATATTGCCCCTAGATAATTCTGTAGGCTACGTTTTATTATAAATATTTCTATTATAGTGTTGTAGTACAATTTGATGAATGTATAATATTATATTGTTGTAGGTACTATATGAGGTGATATTAAAATTGAAATAATTTGGTCAACAAAAAGATGGTACCACAGAATGAGGCCGTTTAATTATAAAAAAGCTTTCGAGTCGATTGGCCCAATAAGAACTAGGAAGAATAAGAACTACAGTAAAATACAAATGGCGCGTGTGCCTGGTTTCTATTTGGCGAGGCTCCAAAGGCTTTAATATTAGAATAGTGCGGGTGTATGTAGGTGAAGATATAAATAGCTGCAGGAACTATCCTTATTACAATGCTCGTTCTAATCTTACATCTGTTTTTAAGTAGTTTTGTAAGTATTTAGCTATGGTTATCGAATTGTAAAATTATTTATGTTTTGTTGACAAAACAATAATATAAAATTAAAAAACTAATCAAATATATTATTACCATAAACAAAATAACTGTAAGATAATAATTATTATGTCAAATAAAATTCTGTAGTAATCCCCTTGAAGCAATTCAACAAAAAATAATAAGTACGAGTGTGTATAATTATAAAGTAGGTTTAGTCTATAATGAATTGACTACCTCTGTGGCGTAGTGGTTATATAACATGACTGCTACGCAGAGGTGCATGAACATGATTATTTGCATTGGTCTTTGTTTTTCTTTGTATAATATGTATGTATTTACAACAAAAAAAAAGTATATAAGTATTAATATCCGTTGTTCTGTTACCCATAACACAAGCAGGTTAAAGTCTAGCTTACTTTGGGAACAGATGGCGCTGTGTAGAAATTTCAGGCAAAATTTATTTATTGTCTTTGAAGTGTCCATAATCTCATAATTTCTAGTCACAAGAAGGTATCATTAAAGCTTAATTTATTACATTTATTTATTAACATTCAATTTTGTACTCAGACTATTCAATCTTATATTTCATCATAGATTACTTTTCTAAGTACAACTATGGATTTCCTAATATTATCCTGTGGGTATAAATCTGTATCTGTAGCATTGCGTTGGTTCTTGCGTAAGAATAACATTGGCACTGTGCCTGATTTCGTTCCATTACTATTACTGACAGAGGCAGCCAAACGGAATGCTTTAACTCTGGAAACTTTTTGATTCTTCGAACATTATTTATGTCAAAGTGCATCCCAAATAACTTGTAGATAGACCTGCTGGAAGTGATGTTTCAATATCGTGCAAATCCCTTTCGTAGACAGAAATAATAGTGAGTGTTTCTTTGGTGTGGTTATTGCATGTTAGCGAGAATAATTCGTGGTTATTTATAGTCTTTCATTTTATTCAGATATTTCTAGTATTTTTTTTTATTTATATATATTTTATTTATATATTTTTTTATTATATATATTTTAAAATATCATGTATGAGAATTAATTGAGTATTAAGCTAAAGTTACAATCATGGCAAACTTTTTAATCAAAAGAATGGCTATAAACAGTAACAGGGTTCGTGTTGTTAGTAGAAGTGACCATACAGTAAGAAACGCGCCGTTAAGAAAACCCACAGAAGCTTTCGTTTGATGATATCACGAAAATCGAAGAAGTATAGTAGGACATAATAACGCTTGCACACATGAGGTCGAAAAGGACGGATAAAATGAAGAAGCCTATGAGTTTTTACATTGAATCAACAAAGAATATAAAGAATCGTCTATATTAAGTTTATCGTAGAGCTTAAGATAAAAATCCTTACAATTTAGTAAGCTGATTAACCCTTTCACAGTGCCGTCAGCAGACACAATAGTAAAACAATGCTCGTGTACCATATAATATTATGGTCCACTGCACTGGGAACGCGTTAAGTTCACTTCTAAATAAAATTTCAACATAAACTCTATTGCAAAAAAAACGGGCACTTTAGTTTTTTTTCTCTATTTCAATAAAGAAGAACAAGAAATAGGTTTTGTTAATTTGACGATGTATTGGTATGTTTTTTAAAGCATACTGGTTTGATTCTTTACGTTCCAAATTTAAAATTTGAAATTATTAAAAGAAAAATAATAATTATTGTGGATTATTCTAAAATTGCTTTACTAATGGCGCGAATTGCTGAAATGATTTTTAACTGATTACGATATTTTAAAACTTTTTGGATATTTTCTGCAAATTAAACAATTTAATCTTTCTTTTTACATTAAATACCACTTTTTGATATGAGTGATAAAGCGATAAGGGCCGGTAAAATTATAGCCCTACTTGAAGAAGGTTGTTCGCAAACTTACGTGTCTCAGCGGCTAAATGTGAGTCGTTCAACTGTCCAGAGGACTTGGCAACGGTATCAAGAGACTGGTGCGGTCAAAAGAAGACCTGGTTCGGGAAGAAAACGATGCACAGAACCAAGAGATGACCGATTTTTGGTGAGTCAGGCGTTGCGTAATCGTAAGGCGTCAAGTGTAGACCTGAAGAAGAGCCTTGAAGAAGTAAGAGGAGTAGAAGTTAGCTTGTGGACGGTCAGGAGGAGGCTTTTGGCTGCCAATATCAAAAGTTACCGCCCAGCTCGGGGCCCTAAATTACTCCGTGAGCACCGTGTTGCTCGACTTCAGTTTGCTCGGAACTGTGCTTCATGGACTCTGGAGGACTGGAATAAAGTATTGTTTTCTGATGAAGCTAGAATCTCTTTGTGTGGAGAGGACCGACGCCGGCGTGTGCTGCGAAGACCACGGGAACGCTATGCGGAAGTGTGTTTCGAAGAAATCACTCCTTATGGCGGAGGCTCCGTTATGTTTTGAGCAGGAATTAATTCGACGGAACGTACGGAGTTAGTTTTCATAGAAAATGGAACATTAAATGCATAAAGGTACATAATGGAAGTCCTAATTCCATATGCACAACCCACATTGACTGCACTTGGGGAAGATTCCATTTTTATGGACGATAATGCTCGCCTGCACCGTTCTGGCGACGTGGAAGCGTACATGCAAGAAGTTGGGATCCGTCGTTTAGATTGGCCAGCTCGAAGTCCTGACCTCAATCCAATTGAGCATGTGTGGGATGTTCTAAAGAGACGGGTAAGATCAGTGCAACCTGCTCCACAAAACATCAGGGAGCTAAAAAGAGTCATTGCAGGAGAGTGGGAACGTATTCCTCAAAACGTTATTAAAAACATCGTGGAAAACATGCCCAGAAGGATTCAAGCTGTGGTTTTGGTAAGAGGAGGTCACACTCGTTATTAGGTTTTTACATTTGTAACTTTATTTAATTAAAAAAAGTTAAAAAAAACTAGTCTTTACTGCCGACCACTTCTTATTGTTTGGGCGTGTACATCGATTTTAAAGAATCCATCGTTTTTTTTTCTTTTAAATGCTCGAATTCACTTCACCCGCATTAATTTACACGACTATAAGTATATAGACAACGTCAAAGAAATAAATTTCATTTAATTAACTAAAATCGACCCTAGAACGTAAATTTCCTTAGGTGCCCGTTTTTTTTGCAAAAGAGTGTAGTTGTACTTAATGTCTTGCAGCTGTCAATAAAGATGTCACTTGACCCAGTGAACAGGCGACATTTAAACTGCAACTCGTTAAAAATCTGAACTGCTCTGAAAGGGCAGCCATTAAAACCTCAGGAGGTCGAACATAGAAACCACTTCTTTTGACGTTCTTTTTATAAGTCAAACGTTTACATAATTTTAAAAGAAACTTACACTTTTTGTGAAATAGGCTATTTTGGAATTTAACCTTTTTTAATATGAATTCCGTGTGGTGACGGAGTAAGAATACAATATGTCACCACTCCATCTCATTTCATGGGTGTCGCAAAAACCGACTATGGGACTATCTGTCAATATTATTATGTTTACGAAATAAAAAGAAGGAAAACTTAAAATTAAACCCTATACCTATCCGTCTGGCCAGCGTGGTATTAGTAGGCCAAGTATCCGGGAGGAGGCCCGTCCCTGCAGTGGCACATTAATGGGCTGTTATGAATATGAATATGTAACGGTAGATAAAGTTTTCAATAAAAATTTTTGCACAAAGCTGTCAGAAATTCATAAAAAATAATATGAAATACAATATCATATTTTTTCCTATTGTTTCATATCGTTGTGTATGTATATGCCGCGTTTTAATGATTTGTTTTAAACAAGAACAAAGAATGAAATCGAGATTAGACACATAGGTAAAGTCGGGTAGTCAATACCCATGTAGTCAGTATGATAGCTATTTATTTACTCTTCTTGTACAAATGAGCAAAGGTTAAGCAAGACTTGGACTGCGGACAGTTATAGAATGAGAGAAATATAAACCTATTGCCTCTCTGACAAATCGCTTACAAAGTTTCATGTGACATTAAAAAACAGACGATTAATTACTTTACAAAATATTAAATTAATATATCTCACACATTCACACAACGCTACGCAACAGTTTTTGTTTGGAGAGTGCCCAAAGATATACAAATTCAATTTAGTTTTCAGTCGAACTACTTAAAGTTGTTGCAAAGATCTTTAATTCGATTAAAGGAATAAGTTTACCGGTAAGATACTCAAGTTGCTCTTTAAACTTTGACGATAAACCCTTGCTTCAGTTATTGGAAATACTACTTAAAAGAACTTCATTCGGTTTAATAAATCTAGGTTCATCTTGGTAAATATTAGCCAAAGCAGAATGCCAGCTACCTTATCATCTGTTTTTGGGACACATCCAACCCTCAACTGTGACCCAGGGTCAACATTATGACCTCACAAAAACTTAGGAAGTATTTAAATTTAATCCAATTTTTAATTTCGGCAATTTTAATCGTGAAAACGTTTTTAGTAGTTATTATTTAAACCAACGAGTTTTTATATAATCTCGAGTGATAAACAGATAATCTAAAAGAAAGGAAACGTTATAAGATAAAATTAACGTGAATAACAGAATTAATCCTTTACTATAATCATGACAAAGACAAAGCCATACAACATCAAAATTCAATTACTACATAATAATAGACATTGGAAATAATGTATCTGACAAGAAACTCAATATATTGTAAGATCAAAGAAGGATTTACTTTAACCTCAGTGTAATCTTTGATTTTGTGTCGTGGGATCAGTAAAGGTAAAGATACACTAGGGGACAAATGTCTCACGACACGTGTCGCCAGCGATGTAGGGTGAAGTAGAACGACGTTGCCGGACTTTGCTCGACATGTCTGGCTATATTTTTGATAGGACAACGTCGCGCGATGTCGCCAGATATGTCAGGCGCAATCGGCCGGCTTCGCTTGACATGTCGCCGATACATGTTGTGGAACATTTGTGCCCTAGTGTATCTTTGCCTTTAGAGATTGACAGTAAAGCTTTTGTGTTTTCACCGATGAATGTTTGAATGAATTCGTATTTATACTCTTTGGTGAATAGGAATGGATCAGTTATAAGAAGGCATTAAATATAAACGTGTCAGGTTAAAGACAGAAAAAAAAGTACTGGTTGAGGTATTCATACTATATTATAAATGGGAAAGTGTATCTGTCTGTTTGTCTTTCTTTCAAAGCAAAACGGAACGACGAATTGACGTGATTTTTTTAAGCGGAGATAGTTGAAGGGATGGAGAGTAACTTAGACTATTTTATTTTTTTCCTCTGTGTACAGGAGAGGGAAACAGTGCTACCCCGAATTTAACGCGTACGAAGCCGCGGGCAAAAGCTAGTTTCTGTATATTTTCACGAAAAAAATAACGCGACTGGAAAACGAAAATGTCTAATCTCCACTTTGCCTACTTTTCAGGAGAGAAGATTTAAGTTTTATTTTTTCAAAAAAAAATCATAACTTTAATAATAATTGACACACATTCATAAAATTTACAGTGTAGATTCATTTATTTGTTTTCTATTATCCAAGTTATTAAATTTTATTTTCCGTCTACTTCTTTAGAAGATAGTGTCGCTTTAGACAGAATTTATTCAAATGTTGGTCAGGTGAAAATCGCTGAAGTGCTCGAATACTATATATTTTAAAGATAAATAAACGCTAATTGCTAATATTTTGCCTAAAATGATGAAAGTAAAAGGATTAACATAACATTATATTCGACTTCAAAATCATTTCAGATGGCTAACAGTTAATCTTCTTAATATGAAAATAATCCTCAATTTACTAATATGTTAGTATCAAATCGGAAACAGCTCATGTAAAATGCTAAAATAAAATAAAAATGTAAATAACTCAAAAAATTCTCTCTAAGTTCCTATAATTAAAAGGGTATTTAGAAATTTTTTAATTAAAACTTAAATAATTAAAATTCAAATTATTTATTTGAGGTAAATAATTACAAAACAAAATTTTAAAAAGTGGTGGTATCGGCTTGAGCCCGTCCTTATAAATGAGATCGCCACTAACCAACGTCGAAATGTGGATAATTAATACACGTAGTTACTTAACTTAAGACCAAACTAAACAATTTATCAACATATCTAGTCAGTCTCATCACTTTGTACTTGTGTATGTACCTACAAATAATTAAAATTGAAAACCATAATTAAGTAACTTTTATTTAAAATACAGAAAACGTCTAAAAACAGTAATAAAAATTTAAACAAAAAGTTCTTTATGTAAACTAATCTGAATCAGAATCTTCAATATCACTTTCTGGCAATGCCTCAATAACACTATTGTGATACCGCAAATTTTTGTATTATTTCTGGTATTGTCTTGTTTGTGCATAACTTGAGCAAATCGTTGTATTTCGGTTTTAATATTGCTAAACAGGACTTGTACAATTGTTTAGGTTTTTTGCTTCTGGGTGTGATCGTTACAAATTCATTTTCAGCACCAACAGCAAACTCAGTTTCAGCACCAACAGCCATAGAGTACTTCAGTTGCGCTTTGTCTGACTTTTAATATAGCAATTCTGATTTTACAATAACAATAGCCTTTTCTGGTTACTGACTCATAGAAAGTTAAGTTACACAGTCAGCTTTCTTCTATAATATACAACACGCCCCTCGTGGTGGGTGTTTAGTACTTTCTGCAAGTCAAAAGTAACACATAAAATTGATTTGTCTTGCTCGTGAACACTTTGGTGTATCTTAAATCTGGCGTATGTCTCCTCTTTATCTTGTAGGTGCAGTTTCTTCTCTTCAGCCATGGAATCACCTGTGGTGTTCTCATATTTCATGCATTTTTGGCATTTGTAAATGTAAATGCTTGGAAAGATATATTACTAAATTGCCAAAAATCTATATTTTACAGAAGCTTAAGGTTAGAAATTTTGTCTAACCTCCATTATCATTTCATATTCCGTCAGCTGGTTTTTCTAATAAGCCATGTTAATTATTTTTATTGCACAGCGAGTTTGCTAACAAACCATAAATTACAGTAACTACAGAAAGCCTATAATGCTAATTATTTTATATTCAACAAAATAAATTATAGTGAAATTGCTTACTGTTGACAAATGCGTAAACAAGTGAAATCAAAAATGTGTAAACAGTCATGATTACTAAAAAGGTAAAAAATGTGTCGCTTAAGACAGGTCGATTGCAGTAAAATAGCGATTTTTTGGTTTGCTAAAGCACCAAAAAAGTGCTCGGATCGCTGTCTAACCTAGACAGATCGACGAAGAAAAATTAGCTGATTACAAATATGTATATAACTTAATTTCATGAAAATGGTCGTTTAGACGTTTTCGTTTTCCAGTCGCGATAATATTTTTCAGTGATAAACTTTCACAACCAATAGCTATATAAAAAAGCGGTTTTGGAAAAGCTCTTATGATTTTTTTAAATTTTAGCAAAGATTAAACAGGTCGTTTAGTAGGCTAATATTATGTCATGTTTCGAACGAGTAACGTAGTTCTAGATACTTACCACGTACTTATTAAGTTAAATAAAGTCGGATTTTTGTTGTATTAGAACAATAACGATGAATTCTATTAAATATCTGACCTATATGACCTATTCAAATAACAGTAAAAAGTCAAAAAGAAAAACAGAAGATTTATTATAATATTTGTAATGTCATCATAATCATAACAGCCCATTAATGTCCCACTGCAGCGACGCACCTCCTCCTATGACGAAGGATACTTGGCCTACTAATACCACGCTGGCATTGGTATAGGGTTTAATTTCAAGTTTTCGTAATATTCACGGATATTCCCGTAGTCGGTTTTTACGTCACCCATGGGATGAGATGGGGTGGGGTGGTATTTTTACTCCGTCACTACACGGAGAATTTTTTAATATAATCAGTATTTACATCTGAATTTGTTTTCAAAAGAGATTTATCAAAATGTACAAGAGAAGAACAAATCCTTATCGGTTGTTTGTTCCCGAGAGAGAGACGGTCCGTTTTAAAATCCGTATAAAATGTTTAAGTCTCTAGGTATGCATTATGCAATAGAATGGCTTTATTTTAGGACTTACAAATACTTTATTCTTTAAATAAATTTCTTTCTTTTTTCATGAATTATGGCATAACAACCATGTGTTTTTGGAAAAAGAAATATATTTACTTGATTTAAATGGAATTTAGAGTTTTTTAGAGTTTCTTTTAGAGTTTTTCTGTTTATTTTGTGTAAAAGTAAGTTTATGTAGTATGAAAAGTGTGTGGACGTAGTGTGTTTCACACTATGTTATTTGAATTATCTTAAATTATCTTAGATTAAGGCAAAATGGATTAGTAATTTTATAATCGCGTCGCATGCTTAGAAATATTAACCAACAGCTAGAGGTTGACGTGGCATGCCATTTGCCTTAACATCTAAAGGGGTAACACTGGTCTTGGCCTCAACCTGTCAGGATTTAGTCAGCTCAAGGCTACGGCCAGTGTACCCTGTCTGTTCTTAATTTATTCCGTTAACCTTTCAGCTATACCAAAACCTTCTGCAACCTGTAGGCTGCGTTGTTAATTTATTTACCTGTAAATTAGTCAAACCAATAATTATAAATAACAGACAATTCCAATTTGATAATTTATTTGGCAATTCAATAAAAAGTACCACATGTAGGACAGAGTATGTCCGAACAGTTTTCGTCAAAATAATGTTATATAGTTAGTTAAAGTTATACCAGACGAATATCTTTTGAAGTTAAACAGTTTACACCTTTCGATTTGACTGAGCGCGTGAAACCTTTCGAGAAATCGTTTCCAAATCGTTGGGCAATGAAACCTCGGATTATTTGCCAAGGGTTACCTACTTCAAACTTTTATGTGTGTAAGTAATAAAATCTTTAAGAATAGCTAGATAACGTAAAGAATAGGTAATTTTGAAAATATATCTATACTTACATTATAAAGAGGTAAAGTTAGTGTGTTTGTGACGTTGTAGGGGGTAATCTCCTGATCTACTAAACCGATTTTAAAAATTCTTTCTGTTTTGTATAGTCCATTTATCGGGAAGTATCATAGGCTAATATAGTATCACGCTATGACTAATAGGAGTAAAGCAGTAATGAAATATGTTTAAATAAAGGACGCGTTTTTTCGCCGCTCAACGAAGTGGGCACGGGTCAGCTAGTTTTTCATAAATCCATACATATAAGGTTTTTTACTAATTGCATATCAATGTGTACACGATACCGATGTTTTAGCGATCCACAAAAGATAGTCCCAGTCATTTATCTTCTCTTCATCCGTACCTATTTGTTAAAGTCTTCGTGAATAATTCGAAACATAAACACTTACTTACTTACTTGGAGTCTAGATTTAACCCCTTACTCATAAACGCCTCTTAAATTTTAGTCAATTGATTAGCTTAAATTCTTAGGGTTGTGTTTGGTATAAGGTTGATTTTTACAATAAAAATCTCGCTAAACGGTGATTAAATTTAAGAGGCGTTTATGAATAAGGGGATTAATATTTTAACTAAGTGCCTAACGTAGACGAGGCTACAAATAGTAAAAGTATTCAACTTTTACTACGAGTATGAGTTATCTTCCTTAAATTTTTAGCTCTTCTAGCATTTACAAAAGTGTTAAAGAGAAATCGGCACATTATCCCCTTTAGTCATAAACGTCTCTTAAATTTTAGTCAATTGATTAGCTTAAAGTCTTACGGTTTATTTTGGTATAAGGTTGGTTTTTCTAAAAAAATCTCGCTAAACAGTGATTAAATTTAAGTGGCGTTTATGAGTAAGAAGGTAAATGACAGCTCGTTAAGTAAAAATAATCTGAACTAATAAAACTTTATTCTGTTCAGTAATCTTATTAGCTAGTGACAGCTCGTCAGTCTCGCATTATACGTGGAGGAAAACATTTTAAAATTTTCCCTCGAAAAATTTTCTTACTTATTATTAGTTAATAGTATTAGTTTGTTTTCTGTTTTTTTATAACAATTAAAATAAAACTATTAAGTGTTTATGGCACAAAAATACCTTTGTTTTATTTTTAAAGTCGTTATAATAATATAACTGATTAATTAGAATTTTTGGCGTAAATGTTATTTGACGTCGCAACATCAATTGAGATTAGATAAACTTAAATTGAATAGCTTTCTATTCAATTAAAATTTATCTAATGTAATAAAGCAATATGAAAATTGCAAATATTATTAAGTTTAATATTTTATTAAGTTGAACAAATTGAATTTTTCCATTAAATCAGTTTCAAATATTTTATAAAAATGATATAATTTTATTTCAGAAGATTTTCGGAAAAAGGCAATAAATTAATAACATAATATTGGATTGGATTTGTTATAGAGTCAGTACCATAGGGTATTATTCTATGGGTATATCTGACAAAATTACTGAGAGTTGTCTCAGATATTATCTCTACAAGAACCAAAAAAGGAGGTTGAAATAAAACTCTTTAACCCATATACGGAACAGCGTATTTGAATTAGTTTTCTTTCACTATGAAGGAGACACGACCTTGCAGTGTAACAAATTTATAATTAAATAGGATTTTCTGTTTTAGAATACTTTTTTGAGTTCAGCCTGGTATAGCCTGAAGTCAGGTAACTCAAAAAAGTTACTTTAGTTTTGTGACCGTACATATATGTATATAGGTACAACCAACCCCACATATACACAGCCATAATACTTACCTACAACTATATTATTACAGAATTGCACAAATAAAATACGTTATTGGGTAGTTCTTAAACTCTTCTACTTTAATACATTTTATTTTAATGTAATGACTAACAAATCTGATCCTGTATCTAGAAGATTTTGAAGAAAATATTATTTCAGCTCTCAGTTTAAAATATTTTTAAGTACATGTTACTTTTTTTTATTTTCTCATCGCTTGCTTAAGGCGTACTCCGTAGCCTTGCTGTTTGCTATATATTCATAGAATGTCTTCCTATAAAACGTTTACGGAGCGTGAAAAGTCATTGATTAAAATTTTTACCTTAGCATGCGACACGCGAAACTTGTCGGTACTTAACTTAAAGCTTTAGTTGACAATAAAAGATAATAAATTTACTTATTGATAATAATACCTATTGATAATGTATTACTAATAATGTAACGTGATAATGATATATCTAAGTAATTACTTATTGATAATGATATAATTTGACGACCTCGGTGGCGCGCCGGTAGAGCCAGCGGCTGCCGCGCATGAGGTTGTGGGTTTGATCCCCACGCAGGACAATAATTTGTGAGATCCACAAATTATTGTCCTGAGTCTGGGTGTTCTATGTGTCCGTTAATTGATGTTTGTAAAAGTCCCCGCGACACAGGGCATGATCCCTAGTGCGGGAGTTGTCTTTAAAAAAAAATACCTTTTTATATCTGTAAGCCTTTCGACAGCAATAAAAAACCTAATGAGTCGCAATTTTATTTCAGTCTAAAATTGTGCGTTAAAAACTATGTACAAAATCTATTCAACTCTGCTTTATTGATGAATAAAATGTATAAAAATATTGTAAAAACTGGTTACGTGATACTGAATAATATACATTTACAAGCTTTGTACGCACTCCGGAAAATTGAAACGCTTTTTGACACTTTTTGATTTTTTAAATTGTTCACGTGAATTGAAAATAGGTTTTGCATGTGGAAAATAAATGCAACATTTTTTAGATTTAGATATTTTTTCCCTAATTCGTGTTTATTATCCAGAAGTTGTTAGACTAAGAGCACAAATGAAACCGCTTTTTTAGCACTGCTTCAGTCTTCTAATATTTCAATGATAAGCAATTGTAATATCTTATCAGAAATTAATAAATTTCGTAAAATCACTAGGTATACAAATACACGTCTTTGGACATGTATAATTTCAGAATAATATAGAAGCAAAACAAAATTGTACTTCAAAACGTGCTCAGTTAAAGTCAGTCAATGTTAAAGAATTTTGGTTCACACGAATATTATAGTGAATGAATAATGCATACTGCATCCCGTGCTACGTCTGCATATAACTTTGTAAATATCTTCATATGAATAGAACATTTTTGCTATTCACGAGATATATTATAAGGTGTCGTTTAAAGTTATGGGTTTGGAGGAAATTGAGGCTGCATTATATATTTTTAATAGTTTTTTTGCATGGAAATGTTTAACATGAATTCTTAGGCTTTATTGTTTAAATAAGTTCAGCATTAAGATTAGTAAGGTAAGTAGCATATTTTCACAAAAATGTTTTTTTTTCTCGTCTAAATTTTAGATAGCATTTTTCTTTAAAAAATATCTTGTAAAACATTTTATAGGCATGTTTTCGAGAAAACCTATGAACATGAGATACGCTATATTTCTTTCTATTCACTTAAAATTCTAAGAACTAGTACAGAGCACAATAGTTCCTAATGGACTACAGTAATATAAAATTCTCTTAACCCTACTACATTAAAGCCTTAAAATTTTACATTTAGGTACTTTAAAATAAAGTTTAATATTTTTACCTATTTCATTATTTTAACTTTTTCATCAACATTTGAAGACGAAAAAAAGATAGTATTCTTATTTTCCGATTCACGTTGTTATTTACAAACTCCGATGTACCTCATTCAATCTTTTCCGACAATTCGCATCAGGTGCATTCAATTCACTTTATCAGCTGCCAGCTTTGTACGAGTGCTGTAGCGATTTCACTGAATTTTCTTTATCTTTGTAGTTATTGGTACATTTATTTGTTTACATTTAAACTTTTAGGTTTTGTTGTAACTCCTTAAGAATTCTTCTTTTTATTTCTGTGGCTAACTAATTCATTAATTATGTAAAGAAAAATAAAGATTTTGGCTGCTACTGCTAAAGATTACTTTTCGAGAATAATCGTGTTTTCAAGACCAATGGCCTTTTCAAAGGTCTAGTTAAAAGTCGTAAGATTAATCTATGTTGTAATTTCATGTGTTTAATCTATATTAAGAGAAAATTAAAGGCCGCGGTCTGTCCATTGACAAGTGAGGCGTATCCCATATAGAATTTTGACTGAGGTCATTGGAAACCTCATTCACTTAACCTCACACTTCTTCTTCAGGTCTATCTTACCTGAATTTTACTCTTTTACGGTTTCTCAAAAACAAGGATAAAAGAATAACTTATACTCATAGTTTCATCTTCTTATAAAACTTTAAAAATAAAAATAAAAATTAAGGTCATTCTATATATGTATTTTACCGCCAAATAACGCAACACTTCACCTTCAGCTACACTAATAAATAATAATATCAGCTACACTAATATCTAATAATTTTGCCAATAAAGCAAAGTATTACCAGTAAACTTGGTGAATAAAAACAGCGAGAAGAGTACCTCACACATCACTAGGATAGTGAGTAGTAGGTAGTTAAATAAGCTATGACACGATAATCCTTCGCAGAAATTCCGTTGGCTACACTTCATGGAATGAAGCGATCATAGCAACTTGTTACTAGTAAGTTGTTCAACCAACATCTAAGGTATTCACACTAACCTGACTTTAGCTAGAACTTATAATTACTAACAAGATAGTTAGTGTTCTCAATACACTTCGTGAAGCTAAATAAATGTACAGTTTACCCTTTGAAACTTTTCCCAAAAGCCCAGAATAGCGCAGTTGGGATATGTTCTGTAACAACGACGAAAAGCCTTGATTTGTTCCTAGTTAAATTGTTCAAACATATTTGTTTGAGCAATTCATCGTCATTAAAATATTTCTGTATTATCAAAATAATTTAAAATACACTACATTTTTTTTAAATGCTGGTATATATTGTGTTACTTGTACAATACTTACCGACTAAATGGCCTGTGTTTTGTAGGACTAGCATTGCTATTGTAGGAGTAAATCCGGGAAGTTCCACAAAATTGTGGAACCCAAGCCGCAGACATATCAGACTAATAATCGGAATGTTTACAGGTCACCTTCCTGTCAACGACTTGTTGATGAAGATGGGACTATCAGGCACCAACCTGTGCAGAGCATGCGGTGAGGAAGACGAAACAGTGGAACATCTGATGTGCAACTGCGAAGCCCTCACCAGACAAAGGATGAGGCTACTAGGAGTAGGATATCCTACCCCTAGTGACTTCGACAAGCTGCCGCTAGGCTTACTCATCTCCTTCGCGAAGGTGATTGAGAAAACTGTGGGGTGGTAAACGGGAGACCAGCACAAAAGATTCGATGGGGTCGATTTGCATTCTGGAGGGTCCCCGAAAAGGAGGAGAAGAAGATAAGAAGAAGAAGAAGCATTGCTATTGCAGAACAACAATAATGTCTTACCCATTAAAAAAGACACAAACTTCGAAGTATACTCCGAACTGTCACCTCAAGCAAGAAACGACCCATACGTCATGAATATCCGCCTCAAACGCTTTGACCGCTATCATAGCAGACTGCCGGCTAGTTAAAAAAAATCCTGAAACTACAACGCACAACGAGGATAAAATGTGTATGCTTCACCCGGTCCAGTAGTCCTCAAACAAAAGTAATTTCATTTAGACAGCCACCACTGTCTAGTCATTTTGCGTCATAACGCGAAAACATTTTTCATTTTGTCTGAGACTTTGCATTGTACCTACGTACACACCTCAACAAAGTCTAGGGATATTTGGTATTTACTTAATTAACTTCAAAATTATTGAAGATAGCATACAACATGTTTATATTTTTATAAAGACAATTTATCAGGCTACAATCCAGAATTAAATAAAATAATTATTTTTGCATTAATAATTTTTTATTCAAATAAATAAAATACTTGGAAAATTAGTAAAACTAACAATGAATGTGTTTCTTAAGCAAAAGTGAAAATAAGCAAAAATTAATCTGTTTTTAACTGTTATGTGAGTAATCAGTAGTCAGCACATTAAAAAACCCATAAATAACGGTCCTTCAATGGTTTTTCATGCTTTTATTATATTATCCAGGTCTTGGTGCGGTATATTGTTCCAGGTCCGACTAGGATGCAAAAAAAGTTGCCCTTCCATCGCAATTTTATGCAGGAAAAATCACCAAAACCCTTCTTTTGAACATGTCCTACGCGTATTTTATGGTTTTGAGGATAGGGGATTGAGTGGTTCGGCAAAAAATCGATACGTCGTGCTCCTGCAACCAGCTCGTCATCACTCTCGCTTTATGCGAACGGGTGTTGTTGTCCATGAACTTGAACATTTGGCCCAATTGTAGTCTTCGGGGGTAGATTATTAGTACTAGCACCTCGTTAAAATATTTTTCAGCCGTCCAGGTGTTTCTGATCAAAACGCGCTCTGTACTTCGACCGATACAAATTCCCGTCCAAACCATAATTTGTTTTATCGTGGTATGAATAGACTTCCTAAGGATGTTGTAGACGGCTATCACAACCAGGAACTCGCCAAGCACGTTCTCTACGTGAATCCGAGTAGAAACCGAGCCGGGACTCATGTTTGAACACTACTACAGATCACAGGTTATCTTTGCAGAGCAAATGTTCCCGAGCCCAGTCTAGACGTCGTGCGCGATTCGCTCGGCGTAGTGCTGGAGTATAAAGTGGTATGCGAGCATAATGGTGGGCTTCGTGCCAACTTCTTCTGACAGTTTGGTCACCCGCAAGAGGCTCCACCAAGAGCTGGAGCCTCTACACCAGCTGCATGGTAGTAACATTTGGCTGTCTTTTCGCGGATATTTGCAAAAATCGATTATGTCGTTGAGTGGTGATAGACTTTTTGCTGTGGTATCTTTCAGCCACTACACCAGCAGCACGATAACGTAACCATAACCCTGATTTCATATTTTGTATTGTTCTAATCTCTTCAGCAATACTCCGCTTAGTACCCGCAGCTGGGAGCATGCCTACTGCCCATAACATTTTCTCTCTGATGAAATGGCGCCGCTGCTTGATGCACACAATATCATTCATTCGAAATAAACGTTTAAATTGTTATAAAACTTAAATTTTATACAAAAAAGCAGTCAAAACTTACTATTGGTAAATGTGATTTTCGAACTTGACTACGTTTAAGCAGCGTAATTCTTTTATTTTTAATTTTATTTTTCAAATTTAAAGGAGACGTTCCATTTGGGGCCCAGAGCGAACAGAATGTTTTGAATAATTAAAATTAAACAAATAATTTTGAAAATCAATTAGTGTTTTTCATTTCTCCGTAGAAGTTGGGGGAAAGATTTTAGTTTTAAATGGTTGTGAACAGTATTTTAATTCAATCATTGGTTGAATTAATGGCGGATATTTTTTATGTTGCCACCCTTGAAAATAAAATAATATTATGTGGGTAAAAATTAATGTCTGGGATAATATATATTTTATTCATATAAAGTATTATAATCACAAACAATATATTTGAATCTTTAATATATTATATTTTAATCGTTAAAAAATAGAACTTGTACGCATTACCTACTATTGTAACACAATTACGTTGTCTTCCTTTTAATGAGAAATCGAATGTAATATTTTTTTTAAATCATTGCAACACACTTAACATCTCTCATCTGTCAAGTGTCACCCCATTTGTGTCAATGTACTTTGTGATTCGTGTTGCTACTACGTATTGTGAATGTTTTGATGTGATTTATTGCAGATTATTATTGTATATTAATTCGCTTTTGATTATGGATTATATGTAGGTTTTATTTTAGACATTTAAATATTAATAATTAGGTAACATGTTATGTGAAAATTGTATTTTGAGCTATTTGGAGCTATTTGGTTAATTTCACTTTAAATACCACATATCTCACATCCTCGACGTTTTATGGTAAAAAAAATTATACAGGCCTATAGAGTAGTCATTTTTCTTCAAAACACACAAGGTTTCATGTATGTTCTTAGGTGGGCCCAAGATGTATGGGCAAATGGAACGTCTCCTTTAGAATGGTTGAAAAAGGTTAACAAAGTAAGTTTTCATCAAAAGAATTAAAAAAAAACCAAAATTACAAACCAAATTTTTTGAGTTTCACAACTTTATACAAAATATCCCTAGACTTTGTTGAGGTGTGTACAGTAAAAACTTTTACTAGGACTTGTTTATACGTAGTAATGTATACTGACCCTTACTCTCATTTGTAAATACATTGTATTAATAATATCACATATAACGGTAATTTAGTGTACGTTCAAGAGATCGAAGGCCCCAATCACGAGTATTCACGAGTATCTCAAACTGACTATTGAACTTATCTATTTACAACGTAACAGACGTACATTCAATATTCAGAGTAAATAAGTCCTTGTCTTACAACTTCAAAGCTATTCGCATCTACGTTTGAAGTAAACCGCAATGAATGAACTGTTTAATCTATTCATAAACGATATTCTATTTGTATCAATTAGTACCGTGGTATTGAACTACAAACTTCAAGTAAATTTAACGTGAATCGTTAAATAATAATAATAACTTCTTACTAATGAATAGTAGTGTTACAATGTATTGTACAGGTGGTTTTGTACAGGTTTCCCCTACGTACCGTTGCTACAGTACGTACCTACGTTTGACTCATCATGATGTTTACATGTGGAATATGATTACTTATTGTATTTTTTTTAAAAGCACACAATTACTCACTTCATGAAACACAAAAGTGTATTTAACTACACTGAGTCTATTTTCCTTTTGTTACATTTCATAAAATACTTCCTACGAAGAGTACCTAAAGTGTCTTGAGTAAGATATAAATTTTAATACAACAGTACAGAATTCACCTTTTGCTCTTGTAAACTTCAAATTTCAGGCGAAAGTTTAAAGTTTAATACAGGTGTTTAAGATAATTTTACATTCAAATGCCTTGACACTGTTGAGTTAACTCTATTTAAATTTTCGTACATTGCACTTACACTTTAAACGCGATGTATTTCTACGAGTAAAGCACGATTTACACATCGACAAGTACAGTACCGAGTTAAGTAGTAAGTTGTTGATTATCTTGATTGGAATAGATCGCCATCCTATTTTTTGGTGAGTTAAGTACGAAGTAGCCCCCTCTCTCGCGTCTCGCCAACTTAACTTGCCAACTTATAGGATGGAGATCTATTTAAATCAAGTGTAATAATAATATTGGTATGAATTATGTAGTTATGATATTAATCATAACTACTTATTTCATACCATATATCCGTGGCTGTGAGTGCTATGCACTTGTCCTTTATTAATAGGTTTTACTTCTCCATTTCCCGTACACTATAATAGTCATCATCATAATCATCATCAGCCCATTAATGTCCCACTGCAGGAACGGGCCCCCTCCGGTGACGGAGGAATACTTGGCCTACTAATACCACGCTGGCCAGGCGGATTTTATTTCGTGAAGATAATATTGACGGATAGTCCCTTAGTTGGTTTTTACGACACCCATGGGATGAGATGTGGTGGTGAGATATTGTATACTTACTCCGTCACCACTATAATAGTATCTCAAATAAAACTCCACATTCATTAACAAACTTCCACTATGCTAAATTGTACACAAAGTGTCCAGTTGACTTCGCAAGCAGATAAGAAGTGCCACAGTTAGCGTCTATCTGTCTCCCACAGCTTCAGTGAAACGACTTTTGTGGACATCGTAAATAATTGCTGTCCTTTACAAGTACAAGTAGTTTGCAACTACTTTGTTTGTTAATTGCTGCTGGGTTACATTTAAACAGTGCTTCTTAATCTTGATTAATGTTTATTTTGTTATATGTTAAGGATAAATAAGTTTTTGGTTAACTGTTTAGAACTTTTCCGAGTTTGTCAATTAGAAAAAGTTTTGGAATACCATCTTGAACTTGTCTGTATATGGATAAACCGGACCAGAATCAGTCTATGATCATGTGGTTACTCCAAGGACAGTTGTGCTTTTGCAACGACTGGTAGTTTAAGGTAGTTTTGCTGTGTTAGTGCCATACAGAACAGATTAATCATAGTGTAATATAGTGAAATAGCAATCCAGCTGTCAAAAATCACCAAGTATAAAAATCATCAAGCAACAATATTTACATTAAACGGTAATTGTAATCGTATTGATTACAATTACCGTTTAATGTAATGGTCAGGTTTTATCCTTATACAGACAAGTTCAAGATGGTATTCCAAAACTTTTTCTAATTGACAAACTCGGAAAAGTTCTATGAGAAGCATTTATTTACTAATAATATTATGGCGTACCTAAGTACACCATAGTAACAATTGAATAAGTAGATAGCTATTTTCCATTAAATTAAATCCTAATAAGACGATCAAATAAACGACAATCGTTAGTTTTAACGCAACTATTACGTCCAGACCCTTTAGGTAATGTTTGAAGGAATTCGTATTAGAAATATAACTCACAGTTATTGTCACTTTGATCTGCATTGATCACAGTTATTGCAATCTTACAAATGGATGTTCGTATTAGTACAGTTTTTAGAGTATTTTTGTTCGTTTCTGCTAAGTTTATTTTTGGCACTAGGACACTAGTTTGATAAATTGCTTTTTAATACTTGATTTTGAAAAATATGCTAGTATTTTTATTTTTAAAAGCTTACGTTTTGATAAAATATGTTAATATTTTATTTGTACTAGATAATTAAATTAAACACGAACTGAGCAATATGACGGAATAATATATATTTTCAGACTAAAAACATTTTACAGAGTAAGTATTTATGAAACGTCAACATATGACGTATATACTATATTCAAAATAAGTAGATGGCCAGTATTGCAATTAATAGTTTCAACATCCTCTTCTTAATTGCAAACCCATAGCCATGGAACAGTCATCAGTCTTCTTTGGAGAAACTGGTTTTGTAAATATGTCGGCAACCATATCTTGAGTCCCGACATAGCAGAGTTGAATCTCCTTATCAGCAACTCTTTCTCGAAGAAAATGATGTCTTAAATCAATATGTTTGCTGCGAGCACAGTAAGAGTCAATACCTGCAAATTTTATCGCGCTTTGATTATCACAATAAATTATATTAGGTACATCTGTAAGCTTCCAATTTATTTCTGACTCTAAATGCCTCAGCCACATAGCCTCCTGTGTGGCCGTCGCTAGTGCCATATATTCGGCCTCCATGGTTGATAAGGCAACTGTGTTCTGTCGTTTAGAACACCATGACACTGAAGCACCCTGAAACAGAAAAGTGTAGCCAGAGCATGATCTCCGGCTGTTAATGTCAGAAGCCCAATCTGAATCACAGTAGCCAGATACTCTACTTTCATCTTTATTTTGGCTCAATTTTAATTTGTAATCCTTAGTTCCTTTTAGGTACCGTAGCACTCTTTTAACTGCTAACCAGTGTTGCCTTTCTGGTTTGTTGTTGAAACTACTCAATTTGTTTACAACATAACAGATATCTGGTCTTGTACCTTGTGATAGGTAAAGCAAACTCCCAATAGCTTCTTGATAAGGCACATTACTAATTATATTATTTTGATCTCCTGTACTAATCAATTTGGAGCTAAGATCACAGGGCGAATATACTGGATTACAATCTGTCATATTGAATCTCTGTAGGATTTTTTCTATATAAGCAGTCTGATCAATATAAATTTGGTCTCTGGCCGCGTTCTGACTTATCCTCCAACCAATAAAATAATTAACAGGTCCAAGCGTTTTCATTTCAAATTTACTTTTAAGCTGTTGCTTGATTTCTTTACCCTTCTCTTCATTATTATAAAAAATTAATAAATCATCAACATATATCAATATAAAGATGCTGCTTCCATTATCATTTCGGTAGTAAATACATGGATCAACAGACGTACTTTTTAATCCCAACTGTTTGAGAACAGAAGTAAGTTTCAAATTCCATTGGCGACTCGCCTGTTTTAAACCATAAATAGACTTATTTAATCTACAAACTTCTTCTCCGTGTTCATAGCCAGGTGGTTGATTCATATATATTTCAGCATCTATATCTCCCTGCAAAAATGCTGTAACTGCATCCATTTGATCTATATATAAGTTTTCTTTTACAGCTAATGCAAACAAATATCTTATTGAAGTATGCCGTACTACCGGAGCAAAAACTTCATTATATTCAGTTCCTTGCCTCTGTCTAAATCCTTTTATGACTAATCTTGCTTTATATCGTACAACTTCACCATTTTCATTAGTTTTCATTTTATAAACCCATTTGCAAGGGATTATTCTTTTGTCTTCAGGTAGAGTTACCAATGTCCATGTATTATTCTGAAGGAGCGATTCATACTCACTATCCATAGCTGCTTTCCACTCTTTTGCTTTTGGGCCTGAAAGAGCGTCTTCCACAGTCTCTGGTTCCTTTAATAATGCTGATGAACTTGTTGTTTTCTCTTCGTGACAAAAATAAGTAGTAGGTTTACTCCTTGGTCTCAGAATCATATTTCTTAACGGTATAGAATCGTCATCAAGTCTTTCCGGTATGTAATCTGGGTCATTATCTCTTTCTGAATTTGATGTATCACTCCTAGCATCATACAATTGTTCCTCTTCTGAACTTTCATTTACTAAAGTATCGGTATCAGATTGTTGTTTAACTGTCTTTTTCTGTTCTTGTAAAGAAGTGAGTGGCATAATTACACAATTATTTCTAGCTGTGTGTTCCAAAAAAACAACATCTCTACTCTTGTATATTTGTTTTTTACTTTCATCATACAATCTGTAGCCTTTAGTGTATTCGCAATAACCCACAAATATCATCTTCGTAGCTTTTGAATCCCATTTTCGTCTGCTTTCTTTTGGAACATGAACCATTGCGTGACAACCAAATATTTTCATGTTATTTAAATTTGGTCTTTTACCTGTCCACATTTCATATGGTGTCTTGTAGTTCAAAGTTTTTGTTGGTGAACGATTTGTTATATATGCCGCTGTTGAAACCGCCTCAGCCCAAAACATTTTCTGTAGTCTGGAATTCAAAATTAGACATTTAGCTCTCTCTACTAATGTACGATTCATACGCTCTGCCATACCGTTTTGTTGAGGCGTATATGGGTTACTTGTTTGATGCTGGATTAAACTCATTGTTTACATATTCTTTTCCATTATCTGTGCGCAATGTCTTTATTTTCTTATTAGTATAATTTTCTACTAAATTCTTAAATTCTTTGAACTTTTCTAAAGTTTCGGACTTGCTCTTCATGAAATAGACAGATACTTGCCTACTGTAATCATCAATGAAAGTTACATAATATCTGGCACCTCCAATAGAACTTGTCTCCATCGGACCACATAAATCTGAGTGAATTAATTGGAGCAATTCAGAAGCCCTAGTACCAGTATTTTTAAATGGTTGTCTACTCATTTTTCCCTCCAAGCAAGTTGTGCAAACTTGATTACCTTTTTTCGATAATTCAACCCCTTCTGCACTATCAGTTATTTTCTCTAAGTCATTGAAATTGAGATGGCCCATTCTTAGATGCCATAAATTTATGTCTCGCTCATCTGCTGTTGATAGCAATGCCGGTGCTTCAGAAACATTGTTCAATATATACATGTTATTGCGATGCAATGCTGTCAATATTAACTTATTATTTTGATATATCTGACAACCATCTCTCTCAAATTTCACTTCACAACCATTATTTACCATTTGACTTACAGAAAGTAAATTAACTGTTAATGTGGGTATATATAGTACATCTCTGACCTGTATTTTCCGTATTATGCCATCTGAGTCTCTAATCTGAAAATCCACCTTACCACTGCCTTTTACTGCTACTGTTTTATTGTCTGCAACCTTAATATTGTCAATAGTTGACGGAGATACATCATACATCCAATTCTTGTTATTGCACATATGCAGTGATGCTCCGGAATCAACATACCAGCAACCTTTATCCAATACGGGAGCAACTGGAAAAGCAGCATAATAACCATTATTAGGATTGTCATTATTTGACGGACCCCTTTTTTTATCTTTAAAGTAACAAACCCTACTCATGTGACCATACTTGTTACATACAAAGCACCGTGGCCCTTTGGGTTGCCCTTTTCTCTGAGATTGGTTATTAGAATTTTTTGACATTGACTTTGACATAATATTTTGTTTATTATATGACTTGGCATAGTAAGCAGCTGAATCTGATACCTTAACTTCTTGTAACAACTTAGTTTTTACATAATCTGCAGTAATATTCACACCGGAGCTCTCCAAAGCCATTATCATTGGCTTGTAGTAAACAGGGAGGCCAGCGAGCAGCAACGTACCCAGCCACTCGTCTCCTACTACAAAATTGATATTTCTCAACTTGTGAGCTGTTGACATTACCTTATTAACATATTCCTCGACACTGGAGCAATTGTCTAAGTTAGTGGTGATCAAATCTCTCAATAAACCTACTTTTCTGCTAAGCCCTGAGTCATCAAACACTTTTTCAAGTTTAGTCCAAACCTGTTTCGCTGTTGTAGCCTCTTGTACATGAACGTAATTAACTGGGTCTACCAACAATATTATTTTCGATTTTGCTTTCGTATTTTTCTTACTATCAGATACATAGCCTGGGTCAGATTCAATCTCCTGCCACAGTTCTTCATGTTCAAGGTAGTTTTTCACGGCAAACTTCCAACTTTGGTAATTGTCTCTCCCTATTAACTTCTCAATTGTACCCATTGATATTTGAGATACCATTTTTTAAAGTATTTTTCTGAAATTTCTGGAAAAAAAACAAACGAACTCGCGAACAATGACAGGATTTTTCTAGATACTTTTAAAATATTCTCGGACATAGGCATTGATTTATAAAAAACCCTAGATGCACATTTTCAAACAAAACTAACAGCCAAAAGTGTCACCAAATTAAACATACGCAATAAATACGTATAGTAATATCGTAAACATATTTCTTTTTTCAAATTCAATCTTACACGCATGACATAAAGTTGTATTTAAAAAGTAATGCACATAAAGCAATAAAATTTAATGATTGACGTTTGCCGGTAGAACAACGCGATACTAATTTAAAAAAAGTGCACAATGCGCCCATTTGTTGCGGACGTTTTTGGGAAGTGGAGTGTGTATCTTTGGTTTTTTGTAAATCAATGGACATAGGCCCATAACCTGATAAAATATGTTAATATTTTATTTGTACTAGATAATTAAATTAAACACGAACTGAGCAATACGACGGAATAATATATATTTTCAGACTAAAAACATTTTACAGAGTAAGTATTTATGAAACGTCAACATATGACGTATATACTATATTCAAAATAAGTAGATGGCCAGTATTGCAATTAATAGTTTCAACACGTTTGAATAATAAAATATTGAAATGAATACTTAGGTATTATTACTTTTTTTATCATAATAATGCAGGAAGCAGACTGAGTTATAGGCACAAGAGTGATAAACACTATGTAAGTATCAACAAACAGCGGTAATATAGGAAAATTACATCATTTATGTTAAAATGATAAAACCATGTTCACATCAACATCATTCTGTCATCAATAGTTAATTTTGATTTAATTAATTACCTGAAATGAATTACGTTCATTAAAACCTTGTTGGTTATGACAGATATAATAGAGTATTGACATTGACGTTCTCTATAGCGCTGAGATTCAAATTGAATTAAGTCGTCAAACATAAAAGGGTGTAGTAGTGATGAAAACAAAGCTGAGCATGTTGATATCGTAATATTGTTAGGCAGGAAGTATCATTGAAAGATTGAGTAAATGATATTATACGTATTTTTTAGGAAATCTTGTATTTGAAAACTGCGATTTTTTGTACAGATTTCTTCTCCAATTATTCCTTATTAAGATATTTAATCAATCAATAATCAAAAAAGCCTATTACACCTAAACTCAATAGTTTAAATGTAAGTAATAGGCTTTTCTGATTTATTGTAAAATGATGTACAAACTATGTACTCGGGTGTCACACACCCCACTTAGTATAAGCACATCTTGATCGTCACGTAACATAATACTGTAATCACCCCTCGTATTATATACCTACGTAGTATACAAGCTGTGCAAGTTCTAACTGAATAACTTATGCTTACCTCGAGCCTGAACTTATAATATCGAAAAATTATCAAAGCGGGTAGTTCCCGCCAATTTTATTAAAAAGGTTTATGACACCGTCCTATATTCCCAAACTTTTTAAAACTGGAATCATCGGACTAGAGAGGTATCCTTCTGTCAATTTTGAGGAATTACTTGAAATTGCGCTTTCAAATTTAGAATATTTTTGTGTTATTGTTCTATTGTGAAGGAGCCACTAAGACGGAAGTTCCTTGAGGAAGCCATAACAGAGATCTCGCTTAAAGGTGTTGTATTTAAAACCTTGTAGATTCACAGCAACAGTTAGTATCAGTATAGTTATCATCATCATAACAGCCCATTAATGTTCCACTGCAGGGACGAGCCTCCTCCCGTGACGGAGGGATACTTGGCCTACTAATACCACGCTGGCCAGCAGATTGGTATAGGGCTTAATTACAAGTTTTCCTTCTTTTTATTTCGGAAAGTTAATATTCACGGATAGTCCCTTAGTCGGTTTTTACGATACCCATGGGATGAGATGGGGTGGTGACAAATTGTATTCTTACTCCGTCACCACACGGAGTAAGAATACACTGATCAGTATAGTGTCATAATCAAAAGCTGCTCATTCCAAACAAGCTGTTTTGATTGACATTGTAAACACATGAAATGTGTGAGAGTCTGATTTCCATTCTTGAACTACCATTCAGTGTTTAGGTATGTCACTCCAAATATTCGAAACACGTAACAGTAAGTACATCTGTTGTGATATTTACGAAACTGATTTTGATTTCGGACGTAAGTCTACTTTTACCTACAAACTGTTTTATTCATGGGTGTATTCACAGCTTACAGTATTTACAACTTCACAAAATATTTAAATAATACGCTTATTTATGCTTCACAATATCAACATAGCAGGACATAAGACTCCGACGAACATTTCTAGCCTGCGCGGTCTTGTGTTTCCCTCATCCATCGGCTCCTTATTAAATAAATGGAACAGGATTCAATGACATATAGGGGTCATGTGCAGTTAAAAATGCTGATGTGGTAAATCAGTAAAATTTTTGTCTCTCTCCTCTCAGCTGGCAAGAAAAATGGCGAAAATTTCCGAAACAGACCCGCCTCTGAAAGTTAAGATTATTACTTGACGTTTTAATTAACATTGTAAAAATTGATAAACTAATAGTCAAAATTGTTGTCACCAAAACTTATGGCTTTTTAGTGTTTTTAAATATCAGAATTTGTAATTTGAATTAAATGTGTACCGATTTAGAAATTATCAATTTTTTAAATGTTAATTAAAACGTCAAGTAATAATCTTAACTTTCAGAGGCGGGTCTGTTTCGGAAATTTTCGCCATTTTTCTTGCCAGCTGAGAGGAGAGAGACAAAAATTTTACTGATTTACCACATCAGCATTTTTGTCCTGCGAACAACTTGCACATAAAATTTCGACTACGGCAGCCGCATACTGCAAAAGCAACGCAACCTATGTAGCTGATTCTTAAAAAAGAAATGCTTAAGATTTATTTTCTATTGATACTATCATTTAGTAAGTGAACCGATAAAGCAAAACGGCTCATTAACAATCCTGAATGGCACTAACATCAATTAGTTTGTAAAACGATCGTTATCTAGTGATATTGGCTGCCATTCGTATAATAAATATCTCCGTCATTCTTCATGACGCCCTTGGGAACAACTTGGTTGAATGTACGATCCGTCGTCGGTTAACGCCACAAGGACAAGTTACAAGCAATATTTAAGTCAGACGTCAAGCATACATTTATCCTTCAATTCCTAATCTTATTGAAAGAGTATTAAAATTTAGTTAAATAGAATTATTTATATAGATCCGTGTGGTGACGGAGTAAGAATACAATATGTCACTACCCCATCTCATCATGGGTGTCGTAAAAACCGACTAATGGACTAACCGTAAATATTATCTTTACCAAGTAAAAAGAAGGAAAACTTGAAATTGAACCCTATACAAATCCGTTTGGCCAGCGTGGTATTAGTAGGCCAAGTATCCCTCCGTCACAGGAGGAGGCCCGTCCCTGCAGTGGGACATTAATGGGCTGTTATGATGATATAATGTACATTATTGATCTAACCTGTAAACTGTCCAGTTTTATATAGATCCATGGGAATTTGTGATTCTAGTCGGAACAGTTAGGTACTAACCTTCTGCTATACATAGTCGATGTACTTAAGTAATATTCTACTAAGTACTTTTTGGTATGTATGTTTTACTTTGTTGGTTTTCTGTGCAAAATCAAAACAAAATGGTGAAGTGCACGGTCTGTTTTAATTCAGCTATCCAAGAATAAACTTTTTTCTGACACAGAATACAACGTACTAATAAACTTGAATAAGGTACTTATTATTAAATAACATGGGGTTATAATAAACCAAGTGTCAAAAATACTACTATACGAAATACAGAACTACATTAAGCCCGATTTACTACAGTAGCGAGTTAAGTAGTAAGTTGTTGATTTAAATAGATCTCCATCCTATTTTTTGGCGAGTTAAGTACGAAGTAGCCCCCTCTCTCGCGTCTCGCCAGCTTAGCTCGCCAAAAAATAGGATGGAGATCTATTTAAATCAACTTAATCAACAACTTATTACTTAACTGGATACTGTACTTGTCGATGTGTAAATCGGGCTTTAGAATTAGGTACAATCGATAGCTACAAAGGACAGGTGGCGACAAGTTCTCGGTAATCGGAACATACGAGTACGAGTACGTTGCAACATGTATTATTCACTGGCTGTCCCCGTTGCGAGTAGCTCAGTAGTATTACAGCTGCTTTCGTAAGCTTCTTTGGAAAAGTAAAAACTTGTAAGTACATTATTTCCTCTTTCTACATTTTTAAATGATTTTGACAAATCTGTAACTTAATTAAAATAATATTATACATACTCGTAGTTTAATTGACAATTGTTTGTTTAATCAACAAATTGTGAGCCTGGAATTTCTTTAGGTCCTGTAAATTAATTTTCCGTAAAAATAACAATGCATGTGCCCCTAGTGAGAAAGTTGTTATAATAAGCATAATTATTATCTGCATTCAAAAAAGTTTTATTATAGAGGATACGAAGCAAGTTGTGGGGCAAACGGAACAGGATTATAACACTGTGTTTGCTACTAACAGTCGATACATCCTAACTATAAAATATTCACACTGAACTAATAACGAGTTCATAACTCATTTCGACATATCATATAACATTGTAGAGTAAAGTAAGGTTTTATAAACGAATTTACTACTATTCGATCAATTTTATTCAGAGCAATAGAAAAACACTTAAGTATCATCATTTTTTTTAGTATTTAACTACATTATTTGCCTGAACAGTTATGCCAATTTTAAGCTGACTTCAAAATAAATCCTGTTTCTATACTCAATAAAACAATGTTATATCGTAACCATTGTGTTTTGTGCTTCGTTTTGTAATTCGTTCTCTAATTTCCGGACAACCTTTTTTCCTTTTCCCTTCTATAATCCTTTGTAATCTCGAGATTTTACAACAATATTTTATCATCAAATTCATCAAGTTGTTTATTGTACAATGTATAAGTTTTGAAGTGTCTTTACAGAAAACTTAAAATGACTGAATTGATGAAGAAGTTGTGAATTAAAATGTTGACGGCCAATGAAGTTGGTGGAGAAAATATGATTCATCATAACACCCCATTAATATCCCACTGCAGGGACGGGCCTCCTCCCATGACAGAGGGATACTTGGCCTACTAATAACACGCTGGCCAGACGGATTGGTATAGGGTTTAATTTCAAGTTTTCCTTCGTTTTATTTCGTAAAGATAACATTCACGGATAGTCCCTTAGTCGGTTTTTACGACACCCATAGGATGAGATGGTGTGGTGACATATTGTATTCTAACTCCGTCACCACAAGCAGAAAATAGGATTAGTATCATATAAATCAAAGAAAAGTTCTTACTAGCGACTGACACGTAAAAACGTTAAAGACACTGGTAATATAATCAAGATTAATTTTGCTGATGTCCATATTTGATGATCAAGTATTTAGTTTTACTTGCGCTAAGTAGAATGATTTTATTTAATATACTCATATTATACGAGCTCTACCAACAATGTACGTACTCATGGTGAATCATAGGATAAATCTATTCTGAACATAAATAAGTATTCAGATTTAAAATGTGCATACGTTTCTCAACGAGCTGTAATTCTACACGGAACATCCTCAGGAGATGATATTATACTAATATAATAATATTACTCACACATTCACACAACGCCATCTAGTCCCAAACTAAGCAAAGATTGTACTATGGGTAGGTATTAGAGAGCGGATAAACATATTTAAATATATATTTTTTTTGTAAATACATACATATTATACATAGAAAACACTCAGACCAATGCAAACAATCATGTTCATGCACACAAAGATTTGGATTGAGCGGGAATCGAACCCGAGACCTCTGCGTAGCAGTCATGTTATATAACATGACTGCTACGCCGAGGAATGAACCCCACTGAGGTCGTCTGACTTGTTGACTGAGCAGCAACATTCCAATCAAGTCAGTTGACTAATATTGCTTTTCCATTTCCTATTTTTTATCACTAAATTTTACTAACAACTTAATAATATATTCACAGAAATTGGAGCAAACGCCGTCTTTTACATTGTTTGTTAACTTTTAAATTGAACGGACTTAAAAACAAAAATCAAATAAATAAAACTTCAACGGAACAAAGTTAAAATTAAAACAGGAAGTTGGTGCAGCTTTTCAATTTCCATTCATTGCATTGGCTATTTGCGCTGCGACTTCGAAAGTCACAGAATTGAATCATCACTTTGACTAACGAGAATTGCTTTCATTTGCCTTAGTACTAGTATAAAGTTATGCTTATCTATTCCAAACAGCTGGGGACTATGAACACAATAATAGTTATTGCTAAAACTAAGTACGTTTTTAATTACTAAACTAACAAAATCTACACACAATAATAAGGAATCATCATAACAGCCCATTAATGTCCCACTGCAAGGAGGGGCTCCTCCCATGACGGAGGGATACTTGGCCTACTAATACCACGCTGGCCAGACGGATTGGTATAGGGTTAAATTTCAAGTTTGCCTTCTTTTTATTTCATATAGATAATATTCACGGATAGTCCCTTAGTCGGTTTTTACGACACCCATGGGAAGAGATGGGGTGGTGACATTTGTATTCTTACTCCGTCACCACACGGAGAATAATAAGAAATACTAAGTGGTAATTAAAAAACTATTTCTGTCGTTCAGTGTTTTAATAGTTCTTTGTTACAGTAGAAGCTATCGGTGATAGCATAATGTATGTCTTTTATATAAATTTAAAAAGCCAAGTCAGCCAGCAAAGTTAAACAAATAAAAATGTAAGATAACTATATTATAACTTCATGTTTCCAAAGTTCAGTTACAGAACACCTAAAATTTACTAAACATTATTAAACATTAATGATTAAGGGACTAACCGCTTATTAACTTTACGAAGTCAAAAGAAGGAAAACTTAAAAAAAAAACCCAATACCAATCCGTCTGGCCAGCGTAGTATTAGTAGGTCAGGTATCCCTTCGTCACGGAAGGATGCCCATCCCTGCAGTGGGACATTAATGGGCTGTTATGATGAATAAATTATACTAAACATAACTAAAAATAACAACATACAGCCAAGACCAATTGACCAATTATGTACAAGAATTATCTACGTCACCCATTTAATTTGTGTTTGCACTCGAATGCTCTTGAAAAGGTTAGTAAACTTGTGGTCTGCGCTTTTCATCGTAAGCGATCTGTGAAAATTGTCTAAATAGCAACCATTTTAGCGCGTTGATTAGGCTAATTGGAAGTTAATTTGTTAATTGCTTAGCTTCGGTTAACATTATATTGTGATAATATTTTATTTTGTGAGACATATTTAAGTCACTGGAATGTTTATTTAAATAAAGTAAAGCGTATTAGTGCTTTGTCGGTAGAAACTAGTATAATTTAAAAATAAAGAATAATATTATTATGGTATAAAAACAAAATCAACGACCGCTAAGGGTTTTGTTCCGGTATTTTCAATTGGGACTATCTTAAATAAGTTTAGATTTAAAGACGTGTTAGTTGCTTAGACTGCTACGCAGAGGTCTCGGGTTCGAATCCGCTCAATGCAAATCTTTGTGTGCATGAACATGATTGTTTGCATTGGTATGTATGTATTTACAAAAAAAAAGTATTTATGAATGTTTATTCGTTGTCTTGTGCCCATAGTATAAGCTCTGCTTAGTTTGGGACTAGATGATGTTGTGTGAATGTGAAAAAAAAAACAAATAAACGAATTGAGTACTCTGAATTTATTTTCCAGTTGGGACAAATTTTTTCTGCATTTACTTTAACAAGACAATTCTTAACAAGTCCTTAAGGCTCACAAAAACAAAACAATTGTTAATTATTTAAGTACAGTTGGCACATACAATGTGTAATATAGATTTACGGAATAGTTAAAAATGTAGTGAGTTAAGTAGAAATAATAATTGCTAGTTAAAATATACTAATTTGTTTTACAAATAAATTCAATGTCTATAATTTTTTCACTTTAGAATCGTTTAGATAAAAAAATACCTGACTACAAATAATTTTTTTAGAAGAAAATTGTAAAGTACCAATGATAGCCGCTCACAACTTTCAATACCAGGCTGATCAATCGATGAAAGTTCTATTATTTAGTGCCGACAGTTTTATTTTTCGGTATCATCATAACAGCTCATTATTGTCCCACTGCAGGGACGGGCCTCCTCCCGTGACTGAGGGATACTTGGTCTACTAGACCACCCTGACCAGACTGATTGATACAGGGTTTAATTTCAAGTTTTCATTTTTTTTTACTTCGTTTAATTTTTCGGTATTTAAATGTTCAAAAAAAATCTAAAAGCGCAGTTAATACCATGAAATATAATGAATAAACATACTGCAATTTTTTACAGTTATAAGTCACAATATTCGTCGAAGCCATGAATCATGCCACGTGTTTCATTTTCAGTCATGCAGTTGTGTTGGAAATGAGAACGTATGTGAAATAAACGCGATATTTATTCAAAGCTAACCTATTTATTGCAAGCAAGTTTATATTTTAAAAATTAAAAAAGTTTTTTAAATGTGGGTGTAGTAATAATCAAAAAAATATAAATTATTTATTAATTTAATATAATATTGTAACTTAGTGGTGAGGAATAAATTAGGTCGTACTTCAGAATGTCATGCAGGGCGAAAAGTATTTGCGCATAGAGTATCTGACGATTTTTAAATTAAATACCTTATGATTGTGATCGTACCATTTTAACGAAATATATTAAATAAAATTATAACGACCCTTATTTGTAATCGTTTCGTTATCAATCTCTCCACTAAAAAGATTAGGGGTTCTTATTTTTTATGACCACTACTAATTTTTGTGTAATGTAATTTTTTACTAAGATTGCCAAAATTATAATTAAGATAGCACTTAATAAATCTTCATGGAACCCTAATCATCATTAATTATTCCTTATCTACGATTGGTCATCATTCATTCTTGTTAAGTTAGTCAAAATGGTGTCTAATTCTTAATTATTTTCTTTTTTGTGTGTTGAAAAAGTTCTATCTTCAGTTGTGCTTAAAAAGAAAAATAAATTACTTATTTCATTTCTTTTACAAAACGCTTGTGATTACAAAAAAAGAGAACACAAACAATAGATAGATGGGATTGGCTTATTCATCATAACAGCCCATTAATGTCCCACTGCAGGGCTGGGCCTCCTCCCATGACGGAGGGATACTTGGCCTACTAACTAACTTTTTCTTCTTTTTATTTCGTAAAGATATTATTCACGGATAGTCCCTTAGTCGGTTCTTACGACAACCATGGGATAAGATGGATGTCCCATCTTATGCCATGGGTGTCATTGCATACAAACTTACTCCGTCACCACACTTTGGTGTTGGCTTATTCATATTTATGGAATTTATCCAAAAACATCAGGTAACGTCTGCCGCTATAGCAGCTAGATTACAAATGGAGTTCTTTTTTTATATAATTGCATGAACTTGGCTTGTATTTAAATCTACAAACACCACAGATGCACAACAGAAACGATATACCCAAAATTCCGCCAAACTTCGTCAATAAGACTTTCTAATTTACTGCATAACTTTACACAAAGTTGTAACTATACTCATCAAGAACCAATAAATAATTTGTATCTTAGTTACGTAGGAAACAAATCTATGTGGTCACAAAGAGAGGGCCACCTTTTTATAGACCTAACAGGGACGCACCAATTTTTAATTTTTTTATGTAACTATTTTTCTTAGCAAACATAGCACCATATATTTTTTCCTCACATTTTCACACAACGCCATCTAGTCCTAAACTAAGCAGAGCTTGTACTATGGGTACTAGACAACGGATAAACATATTAAATACTTTTTTCTTTTTGTAAATACAAACATAATATTATACATAGAAAACACCCAGACCAATGCAAACAATCATGTTCATGCACACAAAGATTTGCATTGAGCGGGAATCGAACCCGAGACTGCGTAGCAGCTATGTAATATACCGACTGTGCCACAGAGGTAGTCTAATATAATTTGTGTCTTAGTTACATAGGAAATAGATCTATGTGGTCACAAAGATTCAACCATTGTTATAACTAGGTCAGCCTGTACAACGTAAGTTATAGTAGCAATAAATGTCAGTAACGCTTTACAGGGTTTTATTGTAAGCATAACTAATGGTGAACTGATCAATCTGGTTCTGTTTGAAGTTTATGTGTTACTGATAACATACATCAAACAGGATAGTTATTGTACGCTTAATACTTAAACGTAATTACCTACATAATTGTTATTATTGGCATTAAGGCACAACTATAGATTGTCGTGGGGTGATGGGTTGTACTTATGCGGAGTTATTACTAAATTATGTGTAATGAGGAGATGTTATATTTATGCTTCTCCGTGTGGTGACGGAGTAAGAATACAATATGTCACCATCCCATCTCATCCCATGGGTATCGTAAAAACCGATTATGGGACTAGTTGTGAATATTATCTTTACGAAGTAAAAAGAAGGAAAACTTGAAATTAAATCCTATACCAATCCGTCTGGCCAGCATTGTATTAGAAGCCCAAGTATTCCTCTATCCTAGGAGGAGGTCCGTCCCTGCAGTGGGACATTAATGGGCTGTTATGATGAACCACTACGCCACAGGGGTCGTTCTGTAATCTCTACTCTTCTAAGCAGAGCAAACAAGTTTATATTCCAAGACAATTTTAAAAGTTTTTTTTTTTCAGCACCTTGACTGTAAGGGACAAGTTACGGTACAAATACTAGACTGGTACAAACTTTTTAGTTTATTTTTCCAATTGAAAAGTTCACTGATAATAACCTTGCGCTAGACTCAAGTAGAAAATCGCGAGAAATTCGTAGCGAAGCTTGGAAGTTTTGCTCGTTAAGTAACAAATATCAACTGATATATTTTTTTCAATAAAGTTATAAAAAGTGTTTTTTGTTATAAAAAAATTAAGTACCAGACTTTTAAGTGCTACTAAGATCTCATGTGAAATACGCTATTATAAAACTTCGGAGTCCCTACTAGTAATATATCTTAATGGTAATCAATTAGCGCATTAATTTTCGGGGTTTTTGTATTAGAAGTGAAGGAAATGAGCTTTGAAAGGAATAATAACACGTTCCCAGTGCAGTGAACCATATATGGTACACGTGTATTGTTTTACTATTGTGTCTGCTGGCGGCACTGTGAAAGGGATAAGAAGTTGTGTCTTTGGAAAATAAACAAAACGTATTCATACAAATCCAGTTAAAATACTTTTTTGTATTTAAAGCTTGAGTGAATTAATAATTACATCAGTTTCGTATATTATTATAAACTAAACTGGAGTAGTAATTATACAAAATATTTAGGCAACATTGTATTATGAGTCTATGTATTCAATACATTAAATTAAACAAGCACACAAACAAATCGACACAAACAACATTTCCCAACACAATATTGATATGCTCTAATTCATCTACATTAGGAACCAATGTACCTGTTTACAAACATACATAATTCAAACACGTCTCTCCAACTCCCAAGATGGAACACAAATGTGTGAGTTAATAACGCAATTTCCGTGCAATATGCAAGAATCAACAGTGAGAGTTGTATAATATGTATCTATTGCTAATTGAACCATAGCATTTCCACTTAGACTAAGATCATAGTACAAACATATACAGTATTTCGACTTTATAGAAACGGCTGAAACGCGAGTTATACCTACACGCTCACGATAGAGGTGGCTTTGCGCAGTGAACAGTTGCGACTGTGCAGCAGTAACGAGGGGGAAAGTAGATAAATGTACCTAATTAAAAAGCTGGAGGTGGGCACCCTATCGCATGTTTACGTACCGCGCAGCCGTATGCATTTATCATGTCGTCCACACCGTATCCGGTGACGGCGACTCCTATAAATTACGCTGGTGGGCTCTAATATGGCTGGCGAAGCCGAAATGGTTTTGAAGATTCGGTCGCAAGATTCACAGTATAATTGACCAGCCGAATCCTAAGTGTAAGAGTAGGAGGGCTTTGGCTTAGTCTTCCGTACTTGGCGTTTTGCATCAAGATCTTCTAGACGTTCAGATTCAAAACGTTCGACATTTTTGTGAATCATTTGACGATATTCCGGTCTTTGACGAGCCAGACCCTCCCAGCTCTCAGCTGGTATATGACAAGCCACAAGATTGCGTTTCAGCACGTCTTTATAGCGAAGGTATTGCACGACTTGTTTCCGTTTTCCGTTTGAAAGCTCAGAATAGAAGACTGCTTTCGGCAGTCTGCTATCGGGCATGCGTAGGACGTGACCGCTCCATCTCAGTTGACGTCTCATGACTAGAGCTTCAATTCCAGTCATACCTGTGCGATGTTCTGCCTTCAGTGTCTGGAATTCGATCCTGCCACTTAACGCGCAAAATGCATCTTAGACATTTAAGGTGAAAAGTGTTTAACTTCTTGATGTCTGCTTTATAGCAGCACCAAGTCTCTGAAGCATACAGTAATGTAGGCAGGACAATTGCTCTATATACTAACATTTTAGTTTGCAATTTGAGGTCGTGTGAATTCCAGACACGGGTCCTAAGTTTACCAAAAGCTACTGCAGCACCTGCTATTCGGGCTGGTATTTCTGATTGTAGTGTGTTGTCATGCTTCAGTCTGCTGCCTAAGTATTTGAAGTATGAGACTTCTTCCAGTGCAGAGCTTCCTAAGTTTATAGTAAAAGTAAAAGTAAAGTAAAAAGTAAAAATGCATTTATTTTCCACCATTAGCAAAGTGTTACAAAAACATAACTTATTTCTAGGTATTGGTGGTGGACTGGAACCTAAACTAGGGAAACCCTGTATTTCAGGACTCCAGGACACTCACCCGTGGTTACAAATTTTCTGGTTTTGTGTGCATGTGTGTGTTTGTGGGTGTGTATGTGTGTTTGTGAGGGGTGTGGATATAGTGGTTTGGTCAGCAGGACAACCACGAGTAGGCTGCTTTAAAACTTGAGTTTTGCTGGTGCTTATAACTAGACCAAACCTGTGGCACGAAGCGTGCAGAGAGTCCACATAGGCTTGAAGAGATTCTACTGAATCGGCCATGAGGCAAACGTCGTCAGCATACAACACTTCCAAAACAGATAGCTTGGAAACTTGTCTTTTAGCTCTGAAGCGGGCGAGATCGAATATGCTTTTATCTGTTCTAAAGCTTATTTCAATTTGACTATTGCAGGTACTAATTGCATCTCGCATAACAAAGGCAAAGAATAGAGAGAACAGAGTAGGAGCCAAGACACAGCCCTGTTTCACGCCACTGGTCACTGTTATTTGGTCTGAAAAGTCATTTTCATGTCGAACTTTAACCATCATATTGTCATGAAACTGATGTATCAAGTTTAACAACTTTTCAGGACAGCCAGTTTTCTTTAGTATTATCCACAGGGCTTCACGTGGGAGTCTGTCAAAAGCCTTTTCCAGATCTACAAAGCACATATAAAAAGGTCGGTGTTGTTCCAAGCTCTTTTCCTGGATTTGTCTCACGACAAAGATGGCATCCATCGTGCCTCTACCTGGGCGGAAACCACACTGGGTCTCGGGAAGTATGGTTTCTGTGTACTGGGATAGACGGGTGTTTATAATATTGGCTAAGATTTTTCCAGCTACTGATAGAAGAGAGATACCTCTGTACGAACTGCAATCAGCGATGTCGCCTTTGCTCTTGTACAATTTACAGATGGAGGCATCTTTCCAATCTTGCGGAACTACTTCACTCTCCCATATTCTTAGGATAAGTTTGAATAACCTATTTCTAACGTGAGGGCTGCTGTATTTGTATAATTCAGACGGCAAGCCATCTGCCCCAGGTGACTTGTGATTTTTAGTTCTCCTCAATGCTTTCATAAATTCATCAAATGTTGGGGGCTCCGCCAGGTCTTCAAGTACCGGTAAATCCTCCAAAGAATCCATTAACAACAAGTCAGCTGTTTGTGCAGTAGGGTTAAGAACGTCATTAAAATGTTCTGCCCATCGGGCAAGAACATCTTTCTGTTCAGTAAGCCGTTGAGTCTTATCTTTGTTGAAAATTGGAGCCACCTTCTTAGTTCTCGGGCCAAAAATAGCTTTGAGACCCCCAAAAAATCTACCGGACTGATTCGTATCGGCATAGTGCTGGATTTCATTTGCTTTGTCTATCCACCATTTATCTTTGAGAGCACGCACTTTCACTTTAAGGCTATAATTAGCAGTTCTCCGCTCAGAGACGTCTGAGGAAAGAAGAGTACGTCTGTGGTCCTCAACAAGCTTCTTGATTTCTACGTCGGAATCATCAAACCAATCCTGATGTTTCTTTTCTGGTTTTCCAATCACTCGTGAGGCACAGGTGTGAAGGTTCTCAGCGTATAAACGCCACTCCTCATCAATAGACATACCCTCTTCTGTCTGTGGCATACTGGTGCAGAATGCATCATCCAGTTCTTGACTTAAATGTGAGCCACGAACAAGCTTTTCACAGCGTATCTTTGCCGGGATCTTGCGGGATGCTCGACGTGGTGCTTTTAATTGGAATCGTAGCTTTGATCGTACTAGCCGATAGTCGGTCCAGCCTTGAGCACCCCTCATTACTCGGGTGATAAGTACTTCACTAAGGTCTCTCTTGCGAACTATCACATAGTCCAGGAAGTGCCAGTGCTTAGATCTTGGATGCATCCACGTGGTCTTAAACTTTTCTGGCAATCGGTAACAGGTGTTTGTAATTGTAAGATCAAATTTGGCACAGAGAGTGAGAAGATCGATGCCATTGGCGTTGCATTTACCAACACCGTGACGACCAAGAACCCCACTCCAGGCACTATAATCGTTACCAACTCGTGCGTTAAAGTCTCCGAGCAAAATCAACTTGTCTGTGAGTGGTATCTTAGTCAGGATTTGATTTAACTCGCCGTAGAATTTGATTTTTTCTGCTTCTGGAGAGGGCAACGTAGGGGCATATACACTTATGAGGTGCAGGTACTTTTTTGATGACAATGGAAGTCTAAGTGTTATTATTCTGTCATTTATGCTTTTTGGTAGTTCCTTGTGTGTCCTGGCCAGCTGGTTCTCCACAGCGAACCCAACTCCACTAGCTGCTCTCTCAGTGCACGGCTTCCCGCTCCAGTAATAGGTGTACCCTCCTAACTCGCATAGCTCTCCTGAGTCACTAAGATGGGTTTCGCTTATTGCGGCTATATCTATACCGTATTTAGTTAATTCTCTCGCGATAAGAGCAGTCTTTCTCTCCGGACATAAGTTATTATCCCTGTCTAAAAGGGTACGAACATTCCACGTTCCTATAATTAGATGTTTTATTTTTGGTTTAAGTTTCATTTTTCGACCGCATTGAGATGGTGAGCAAATGACCGCGGTTTACCATCTGCTTTGAGAAAGAGACGGGCTATTTTTGGGCCACCTTTTCTAGGCCCCTCCCCGTATTGGGGAAAGCAGAGCGCTCCCTGAATAGGGCTGCTTTGTCATTGTCTGAGCTGCCGAACCGGTCCCCCGCCTCGATCGGGACTTAGAACGACCATCACCAGACAACCGCCTACGTGCAGATGCCAACTAGGGTTCGTACACACCGATATTCCCCCCACCATCGGCTCTCCATCGCCGCAGGGCTTGCGCTCGTTGACCAGGAAACATGCAGGAGTCATCTACGCGTGAATCTATTTAAGTGGATAAACAGTTGCGCAGGTGCAGATCCACTCTCTCGACTTCAGCTTTCTAGCGCCAGTGGACCGGATGGCCGATACGACCGGCAGAAAGCAGAGGTTGCAGGAGATTGGCCGCACGCTACGGATCCAGGCGTGCGCCCTTTGAGGCACTTCCCCTTGTGCCTTGCCACATTGCTGTAGAAACCGGTTGCGTTTGTCTATAGACAGTGCTCGCCTCCTACACCGAAATGGTTATTTGGAGTAGAATGGCGGATCGACCATAGACTGATTGCACTGGTAGTGAACTGCCAGTGGGCGGTGGGGTCGTCACGTCCCTACGCCAAGTATGCATTTATAATAAATATTCGGCCGAGATAGAATACTGGTTGTACTGTGCTAAGATGTTGCTAACTTTTAAGATTCAAAGTTAAACTTGATAATAATAATCGATTAACACAGCATATTTATTTTTTAATTTTTTTTCGGATAATACTTTTACAAATTACATATATTATTGAAAAAACTGAACACTACTTTTAAGAACACAGATTTCTCGATAGTAAAAGATTTGTGATTTTGAAATGAACTGAACTCCCAGTGACCTCATTTATCTAGAAAATATGGAGAATTTCTTACTCATAAGGTTTTCTTTAGAACGCTCGTACATGTAAATAAGCACAATTTATTACATATTAAGATCATTACAAAGGTTTCTAAAGATAAATCTAAAACCAAATCAGTATTTAATTAAATAAAAATCGATGTAGTTATTGCAATGTATTATTGAACTCAACAATCGTTGTTATGATATTAATTAATAGTACAAATTAGTTCAAATTACTAATCATTAAAATTAGTTAGTTTCGTATTACCGAATAAATAACATATCAATTACAAATCATGACTAAATTAATTACGATGTTATTTAATATAACACAAATGTTCTATGTACTTGTTATTGGCGATACATTATTATAATACAACAAAACAAGTGCGCTTCCTATGTTAGCGTTTAGGTTTTATGCGTGCTTAAGGGTCGCCGCACAAGGGCCACCGGCCGCAGCCACAAACGCCGCCACAAGAAGCAAGAACGGGCCACAAAAGTAGCTGAAGCGCTCGACACCCACTTTTGTTCATACATTTGGACGTTTAGTGGCCGATTTCGACCATGTACGGCGATGCCATATAAAATGTACGAAAACTACAGGAAATATGCCAGTAGCGGCATTATGTGGTTGTGGCCGGTGGCCCGTGTGCGGGAGTCCTAAGGGTCGCCACATATGGGCCACCGGCAACCGCCACAAATACCGCCATAAGAAGCTGAACACAGCTACAGATGTAGTTAAAGCGCGCAACAGCCACTGTTATCATATTATCGGAAAAAGCGAACAGCGACGATTGTAGCGTGTAGCGGCCACCGGGCGTGCGTCGCCGTGTGCGACAATTGTAGATAAAACTACTTAAAACCCTTTTAACTTGGCATCAAGTACTTATATCTTCGTATCATTCTTGCCGTAAATCCCTTTGTGTACTAGATTTATCTTATTGTCAGAAAGCAAAGCCGCTTACTTTTATTTTCCAATTTTATTATAATTCTCTACAGACTGGCTTTTACTGTAATGGTTCTGAAAATAAAAATCAAACTAGTTTATTTAAACAACCAGTCAAAAATGTGTAGATTATCAACCTAGAATTGTAAATGTAGAAAGGTAAAAAAGCTATATTATTAAATTTACTTTAAGTATGTAGTAAGTATAATTAAATTTTAGTATATTGTAAAACAAATGTGAAAGAAGGAAAATTTGAAATTAAACCCTATACCAATCCGTATGGCCAGCGTGGTATTAGTAGGCCAAGTATCCCTCCGTCACAGGAGGAGGCCCGTCCCTGCAGTGGGACATTAATGGGCTGTTATGATGAAAACAAATGTGAAAAACATGAATAACCAAAAAAACGTGTCAAATAACATTTAAATTTTGCGGATTGTATATGTCGCAGGGAAATGAGGAAACCAGGGATTTTACGAAATCCCTAGGGATATGACGAAATACCATTTGTACTAAAAAAGAAATGCTCATATTTTTGTTTATAGGTTAAAAAGCACAAAAATTCTTTCTTCTGTGGATTAGGTTAGGTTAGAACTGTGACCGTAATGCACGAGGCGAGCGAGCGTAGCGAGCGTGCCGCGGCAGCGGCCGCCGAAGTGCAAGGCATTTTCGACATTTACCGGAATTTCGTGATATCCCTAGTGATTTCGTGAAATCCCTGGTTTCCTCATTTCCCTGCGACATATACAAATCTCATTTATAATTGCAGTATCACGTAACCTATTGGTTTGCTATTTCCAATGTGTTTTATTAATTGATCCCAAAAATGGGAAATGGATTTCAATATAATTTTCTGCTAAGCTTTTTTCAACTAAAATAAAATCCCTATTCGATTTATCATGGAACGTTGTAGATAAAATATTTGCGAGTGTGGAAAACTAGTTTTTATTTAGAGAGCCATCGTGCTAAGTTTTGTCCTACATTTCTAATGATAAATAGCTAGTATAACTCGCTTAATGAATGTGGACGAGGCTGAATCTGTTTGCCAGGATCGTGACGAGTGGCGTTCTGTCGTCTCTGCCTACTCCGGCCGGCATAAGACGTGAGTTTATGTATGTATGTATGTAAATAGCTAGTTTTGCATATTACTTAACTAACACAAAATTTGCTAATCACTTGTTTCCTATACAATTTCGTAAAAACCGACTAAGGAACTATTCGTGAATATTATCTTAACGAAATAAAGAAAGGGAAAACTTGAAATTAAGCCCTATACCAATCCGTTTGGCTAGCGTGGTATTAGTATGCCAAGTATCCCTCCGTCACAGGAAGAGGCCAGTCCCTGCACATTAATGGGCTTTTATAATGAATTATGATAACTCATTTCACTCATTTTTTTCCAGTGAAAATGCTCCGTTTTTACTCATTTACTCAGCCGAGAAAAAGAATTACGTAGTAATCTGTTCACATTCGTTAAGCACTTATTTCTTAGAAGTGGAGTGTGGTAAAATTTATCCTTACAAGCGTTGAGATAAGCGTCTGTATTCAGTGAAGCGAATATTTTTCTAGAATTATTAGCTTAACTGAATGGTTTTAAAGCTTGTGATTTGGGAATGTTTATTAAGAAATCTAGATTTTTTAAGTATAGAGTTTATGATTTTAGATTAATACCTTAATATTATAGCAGCCGTGTTCTGTGGCGCATGTTGGGAGAGGCCTATGTCTAGCAATGGACTGCAATAGGCTAGTTGATTGATTTGATTGATTATATCAGCCACAGGACGTCGTTATACCCTGCGCGGTACTGTGCCTCCTTCATCCATCGAGAGACACCGTCCTTAGGTTATCCATCTACCGTGTGACGGGTCCCACCTATGCGGTACGTGTTTGATTTTTATTTATTTTTCATCTTTACAATATACAATATATGACAAGTGGCGTTCTGTCGTCTCTGCCTACCCCGGCCGGGATAAGGCGTGAGTTTATGTATGTATGTATGTATGTATCTTTACAATCCAATACACACACATAGATGTAAACCTAGTTTTGAGACAAGCTAACTTCTACCAGTTTATCTAAATTAAACAATGACATGACTTTGAATTTGATCCGGGTGTTTATAAGTCATCATAACTGCCCATTAATGTCCCACTGCAGGGACAGGCCTCCTCCCCTGACAGAGGGATACTTGGCCCACTAATACCACGGCCAGACGAATCGGTATAGAGTTTGATTTTAAGTTTTCCTTCTTTTTACTTCGTAAAGAATATATTTACGGTTAGTCTCTTAGTCGGTTTTTACGACATCCATGGGATGAGATGGGGAGGTGACATATTGTATTCCTACTCCGTCACCACACGGACAATTATGTTATGTAATAAATGTAGGAATTACAATTCATCTGTTTTTTTCAGTACCTATAAGTTCTACTTAGCTTGGAACTAGATGGCATAGCGTGAGAGTGTAAGGATTAAGACTGTTATTCTATAAAATGAAAAAGAAATCCCGAAAATAATATAAAACACGCTTCCATTCTTTATTAACATATTCGTCAGCCGGATCAGAGATGGGGCACTGACTTGTGAACTAAGCGATTCACCAAGTTTGTAGTTTGGCAAATTTCCAGCCTCATAATTCATGTTCCTATGTTTGTAGTTAAATATATTGTAGGCAATGTAGTAGCAAAAATGAGACAGGGCGTTTAACACGTAGACACGTTATCTATACTTCTATACTAATATTATAAAGAGGTAAAGTTTGTGTGTTTGTAGAGGGTAATCTCTGGATCTACTGAAACGATTTTAAAAATTCTTTCTGTGTTGAATAGTTCATTTATCGGGGAGTGTCATAGGCTATTTAGTATCACCCTATGACTAATAGGAGTGGAGCAGTAATGAAATATGTTTAAAAAAGTGACGCGTTTTTTCGCCGTTTAACGAAGTAAGCACGGGTCGGCTAGTTTGATATAAATATAGCTTAAAACTGTTGTTTGATTATTTGTGATACGATTAAATTACGATTCTTTGGAATGCAATGGACAAATTTGGTTAACGATGTCTGAGGGAAATACTCAGATGAATCAGTTTCAAATCTTTATTCGATACCTTTATTGTATTCCGTCATTTTAAATGTCCCGCCATACTATATAAGAGTGATATACCTATATAAGAGTGATGTCAGAATATTATTTTAATTACTTTCGACAAGCCCTTTCATTTGATACTCTTATTGCAAAAGTGCATTAGTAATAATCATTGCACCATCTTGGACGACCTCTGTGGCGTAGTGGTTATATAACATGACTGCTGCTGCAGAGATCTCGGGTTCCATTCCCGCTCAATGCAAATCTTTGTGTGATGAACATGATTGTTTGCATTGGTCTGGGTGTTTTCTATGTGTAATATGTATGTATTTACATAAAAAATATATATTTATTTATATTTTTCAGTTGTCTAGTAACCATAGTACAAGCTCAGCTTAGTTTAGGACTAGATGGCGTTGTGTGAATGAGGAATATTTATTTATATTTAATTGCATGGTTAGAATGACGTCAAAAATAATAGACAGTACATTTAAATAAAAGCTTATAAAGCAAGAAGTTATTTAGATTGTTAGCCTGAAATTGTACTTAAGTATTTGTGAATTTGACACGTATTGATGTTAAATCAGGGCAGATAAAAGAAGTATACTTGAAGCAAAAAAGAAATCTCGGAGGTTTCCAATAAATCAGCAAGGTAAATGTTCGTCTCATAAATATAAATCAGTGGAACACGTTTGTAACAAAGGTAATGATTTCGTCGAGTGCCTCGAGCAGATGATTTGTTCCCTTTGAAGTGAAGTGTCGCAAGCAGCATTTATTTGCTGTTTCAAATTACGAAAATAATTGACTCTTAAGCCCGATTTACACATTGACAAGTAGGTACAGTAGCGAGTTAAGTAATGAGTTGTTGATTCAGTTGATTTGAATAGATCTCCAACCTATTCTTTGGCGAGTTAAGTACGAACCGCCCCCTTTCTCGCTTCTCGCCCACTTAATTCGCCGAAAAATAGGATGGAGATCTATTTAAATTAACTTAATCAACAACTTACTACTTAACTCACTACTTAACTCGCTACTGTACTTGTCGATGTGTAAATCGGGCTTTAGCTACTCAATACGATTAATAACAATTTACAATAATAATAGCAATTATAAATACAATAATTTACCAAAAGAGTGTAAAGAAATAGTAGCGGTGAAACATACACACTTGACACCCAATAAAACACTTCTATGCTAAGTTTTGTATCTAATGTCCATTGCAGAAGCATTTTTCAAGTTCTTAACAACTTTTAAGACCACATAAACTATTAAACCAAATCAGCAAGTCGCAATTTAAAACCTATTTCACAAATCTGTATGAAAATAGAATGTAAGTTGTCGCAATCCGTTCAACAAACGTAACACGGATGCACTCTCCCAGTAAATATTTGTACTAAACTCAAATACTGGTACGCAATTTTTGGCATCAGACCGTGCCAAAACGTTCGTCACTGTACGCTTGTCATGTAGACATTGTGACTTGTTCATATAAGATCATTTTAGTAGTAGAGTAATCAGTTCATTTATCGTAGTAAGTCAATACTTCTACTATTATATTATAATCCGTATTTTGTAACCATATATAGCCTATTAATGTCCCACTGCAGAGACGGGCCTCCTCCCGTGACGGAGGGATTTAATTTCATGTTTTCCTTCATTTTTATTTCGAAAAGATAATAATAATAACGAATAGTCCCTAAAGCCCGATTTACACATCGACAAGTCCAGTAGCGAGTTGAATGATGAAATGGGGTGGTGATATATATATGCGTAGCCGAAAGAGCTTTATAAAGTGCGTCCACCCTTTAAGTACCGACCCAGCACACGCGAGCAACCTTTGGCGCGAAAGAGTGTCACTACCTAAACCTCTGAGAGGCTTCCGCCCGGACATGAGTTGTCATGGGCTACCTGGAAGTCACAGATTGCGAACCCAGGTAGGACGAAGCAAGGACAACATGCTCCGGTAGAGCCTCACGAACAGTGGGTGGCGGACTGGGTTGCCTGTGCGGCGCTCCACAAACTAGGGCCCATCTCTCATCATGTCCTGGATGCCCTTACACCTGCATTCAGGAAGAGCTAATGATTGCCAGCGATAACGCAGTCAGTGTCGCAGAGTTTTGGGCTACATCAATTTAGTCCACAGTATCGTTTTGCCATTGATACGCTAAGAAGAAGAATATCGTTGTCATTAATCGTGACTTTATTACGAACAATAACAATAAGACGTTTTTTATGCGCTTCAGAAAATAAAAATGCATTAGTTATAAATACATTTAAGGGAATACTTTCCTAGTTTTTCATCGCGTGCCCATGACAGGGGTCGTGTTGCGGCGACCTACGTCAATCGGCCGCTGAGAAAGAAATTATTCCATTCTTTGCAACAGTTTAAGTTGTGCCCAATGATTAATGTGTTTTATGCAGTATCACGGAATAAAATAGACGGATAGATAGCCTCTTTAATAGGTACCTTGCGATAAAAGAAAGCTTAGTTAAAGCAAAGTTTTGAAGAATACGAATTTAAATTACGTAATAATTAAATAATAATATTTTTTACACTATGTTTATTTTAATAATTATAATATTTAACCCATTTAGACCGATAATTATTTTTGTGAATATTTTGTAATTTTTTAAAGAAAATTTACTAAAAGACACCTAATAAACCTAAAAAAAATGTTTAAAAAAATATCCAATAAAAGGGGGAGCACAGGGGGGGTGTACCGTATGTGGTACAGTAGGCCTATACGTATGCAAAAATGCTTAATCTTTATCAAAGACTTATATTTAATTTTTTGCGTGATACATAAAAAAACATTCTACGTGGACTCAAATATTGCACTTGACACACCTTATAGAACATTTCTTATGACATTGTCCACACCTGGTTCTTATTTCCTGCTTAGTAGCATAGTGCTCATGCTGTCGTATTACGAATCAAATGTTGTTGACGAGGGCAGACTAAGACCTGGTTTTTCTCGTAGCTTGTTACTGTCGATGATTGTGATTGCAATACGACGTCGTATGATAGGCAGGTCCACGTGGGCCACATGGACATGGATGTGGGCCATTATGTCTACAAGGCAACCAAGCATTTTGGACAGACATAGCAATTCAGTGAAGATTCAGAGGCATGTACCACTTTTTGCCACGAATGCTGGTTCACCATGAACGTCAGCTGGAAGAAGTTTTAGTCGTTAGCAACTCAAACATTCTTCAGAAAAGAACAAAGAGACCCATTCTATCGGATTTCTTACAAGAGAAACATGATACATTGGTTGCCAAGTCGTAGGTTTAGGTAGTAAGTCTCGTTGTCTCCAGTTATACTTTATGACGCGTTTTTGCAATGGTTCTTGAGATTCACGAGGGTGTTCTGACTCACTATAATAACTGATAGCGGCAAATTATGCTGCTGCTCGAAGCAAACTTAGAGTATAGTATAGATATTATTGTGTACTCTTCCTGTTCTACAGAGTCTTCACCAGTCGATTCATCATTTTGCAGTATCGGGTGGAAATAAAAAATATTGACATCTTGCCCCTGATAGTAAGAAACGTCATCTTCCTCAAGAATCTTAGCAATCTTAAAGGATCAACGATCTAAAATTATAAAAAAAAAACAAAAATCTGTATGAGTTTAGTACTTATACATTTTGCTTACATATAAGCCTACTGTACCACATAGGGTACACCTAATTAAGGCTTATATAAACCTAACTATAATAACTTTAGTCAAAGTGTTTTATAGTTAGAGCACCTTATGTACTCTAAACTGTATAAAAATAATAAATAACAATCTACTTTCGCATAAACAATGTAAAACTTATCATCTTGAAGTTATTGTAAATAATTTCTTCCGTTTCTGTCAGCAAATGTCGATAAAAACACAAAAAAACTTGCATTCAACTTATTTGTACTATAATTTATGTAAAGTTGGTACTCTGAACTAATTTATTTAAATAAACAAAATACTAATATACTTACATAAGCATCACAATAATTATTTAAAGTTACTGTACCATATAGGGTACAGTAGGTCTATATGGGTTAATTGTAAAAGGAGATGAAACAACAAATTCAAATACATAATATATTGTAACTACCTAGTTGACGATATAAAGAACAACAAGTTCACTTAGGGTTATTCCAGCACCGTAGGTAGTTTGTTCTTGTAACAAGGTCGATATTCATTCGAACAGTCGAGAGTGACAAATTGATGAGACGTAGAGCAGTCACCCCTCACGTTCAACCATACAATTACCAGCGACTATTATGTAACCACGCAAATTAATCTCTGTATCAAAAAGTGTACTGTTTGGTTAGAAATACGAATGATAACAAAACATATCGACAGTCCTTAATTTTACTGGAGAGCTCTACAAAGTATCAAAGATGTGACATTTTACATTATATAACGTGTTTGCGAATTATGATTTTTTTTTAACTGGCGGTGCTAGTGACCCACGTTATTTCCCTTAAATACTATTCTTATTTTTTGTGATTATTTGCATATTAGTTTCCTATGATGCGCTCTTTCATATAACCAGCACACGGAAAGTAATTTTTAGAAACGAAAAGTTTTATAACAACGTAAAGGATACATTGTCACGCTAATGAAAGCACAATTCAAATAATGAAGCATCACAATCCTTTTTAGAAAAACATAAATTAGGAATACTTGTTTAAAAACCTCTAACTGAAATAAATGTTTTACTTTTTAAAATAAATATACAAGGTTTCAAAGTTATTTACTTGTTAGTTTCTCTTTTTACAAGCACTTTTGTTATTACCACTAGCTCTCGGGAGACTGAACACGTGGAGTGGAATTTTAAACTGTAACTTTTACAGAATATATTTCATTTTAACTTGCATGTTAAGGAGACAGTTTTTCTGTCATGTTCATGTTTTTTCATGTCATAGTTTTCTTATTATCTTTAAAGTGACACTATTTGTATTTTAAAAAAGATTGCATAGTATCGCGGTGATCCCCAGGTAACATTTTGTAAATGACGTGGTAGTTTATGTTTGTGCAGTAGAAAGTGTGATTATTTTCTTAAAAGAATAATTATTATACTAAGACTGTTTCAGTATAAGAGTAATGATATTTTTATGTATAATTATAATAATGTAAGCATTAATAATTTACAACAGTTTTTAATTAAGTTACGACATACAGCAACGTCTTTGTTTTTACTTAATATTTTTTAATTAGCGTTACAATGTTAGATTTTATTTTAACCTTTAATTAGGCGCGCCAAAATACTTACGTCGTTAGTCGCGCGGGGTCTGCTGTTACCCCAAAGTGAATGACATTAAAAAAAAGTATTTATATATAACCATCAACTTTTATTATTCTTTATTTACTTATAAACTATAACATAATAAGAAAACTCAAGAAAATCGTAACTGTAATACTGAAAACAATGAAATTTTTATTTTTTTTAGGAACATAAATTTTGTCAACAAAAAATGGAAGATGCTACATCTGCCCTCGAAATAGTGACAGAAAAACAACCTTTGTTGTTTTTTTTGTCATTATTTCATAGACAGATGTATAATCTTCCTCGTTTTCTTGTTGTTACATCATTGCTAGATGATGAAGGGTCTGGAACCTCTTGTTCAGATAACATTCTTCTTGCAGTATTTCGCTTAGTTGTTGAATAGAAATACTGAGCCTATTTCTAGCCATGTTGAACGTTTTCTACGAAAAATAATACCAGATTAGACAAATGTCATAGTACAACACAATTAAAATACATAAACATTATAACTATGTCGCCAGGTGGCTATCTGTATCAGTTTCAGACTTCTTCAAGTAGGTAAAGGCTCGAGGTATTTTGGAAATAAATAGGCATAACTCTATTAAGTTACATTTTATAATCTCTTTTCTTATTGAATTACAAATAAAGGTACTTAAACAGCACTAGTACACGGACACTATAGCAGTCCGTCACACTTTATTCAGGATCGACCACCAGCCTCACGGGTTCGGTGGTTTCTTCCCGTTTTTATGACGTTCTGCTAGAATGACGACTCCTGTCATTCTCGTCCGAACATTTGGAATGTTTGTTTCATAATTCAATACGAACGTTCCTCCTTTAACGTTATCCAATAAAAAGGTTAGATTGTTTCACGGCGCCAGGGATGCGCCTTCACGGCCGGACTGACAATCGCCCGTCCTCGGGCGTATACATTCCTGCAACAATGACAATACAATACCATTACTCAAGGCATCAGGCTCGTCTAACCTGACACGAGTCAATGCTTCTTACTTTCCAGCCAACATCTCTACAATTCAGCATCAATATGTGAACTGAACCCATACATCACACACAACGCATACGACCCAACCAGGCAACCCTGCTAAACTAGCTACAAGTCAGGGTCTACATCTCTTTCCGGGGTGTTGCGTCCCTACTGCTAGCCACTAGCAGCCCAGGACCCACAACCACCCAGCACAGACCTTACCTGGGTGTTGCGTCCCCTTAACCAACCCAAACAAGTGTGGTCTGGGTGGCACATCGCCGTCTACCAATAAACTAGAAGTGTCAGTATAGTAAACACTTTATATACAAATAGTCTCAAAATAATACTGTCCTTTTATGTTCCTCTTTACTCTTCCTCAGAGAGCCCTCGAGAATACATTTCGACTTCACCAGGAATAAGATATTTTGTTGACAGCTACACATCAAGTGCTCCACCGTTTCGTCTTCTTGACCACACGCTCTCCCTGTAAACATACAGTCAGATATAAGACTGCGGCTTAGGTTCCACAGCTTTTTTTTTTTGGTTTTGTTTACTTTTTGTGCTTTGGCAGTATTTACTTGGCGCTTCCTAAAGGCTATAATATTGACTCGCCTTCACATGACCGTCCTGACATTGACACGTCCTCGTGTGAGCTACCTCAAGGAGTTATTTTCAACGACAGTCGAACCACAAAAACTATATTCTTATTTAGTTACTATTACTTGCAAAACAAGCATCACTCAGCCGACAAGCACTCTACCCACACCCTCACGGTGCCCTATCCAACAACACAGGACTCAGGCCACCCTCATGGTGCCTGATCCAACAACACAGGACTCAGGCCACCCTCACGGTGCCTGATCCAACAACACAGGACTCGGAACAACGTTGAGTGTGGGTTACCGTCCTTATCAGATAGCGGACAGCTTAATACTCCATCACGAGTTTACTCAATAAAATACTGCAAAGGATATGCGGTTCGACACGCGTGATGAAATAACTCCTATTAATCTTGAACCGACTTGACTATAAACGGACCTTGGTATATTTGTGGTACTAATTTAATGTAACGGCGTAGCTTAGCAGTGGTACACGCCAACAAAACAGACTTGTAATAGTATAGCACATTGTAACAATATAGTACTTACAGACATATTGGACATCACTTATTGTCCGCCCTTTAATCTTACCTTATTTTTACCCAACTGTGTTATGTAGCATAATCGTCATCATTACCAATTAATTTTCATTCCCTAGTATCTATATCCATTTTCCTTGTCGTGTCAAACACAGACATTACTGTATTGCTGAAATCAAAAACACTTTAAACATGGCACAAAGCCGCCATGAGTCGCGCGGCATGATCACATTCTTCATTGATCCTCTCCTTCAGAAATCCATCTAATTTTGTCAGAATTTCCCGTCGGCAAAGATGGCGTCTTCATAGTACGAATAATCGTCATAAAATTCTTATTTTGTCGCTCAAGCGGCAGTTGCCATTTTTCATAGGTATAACCACGATTTCAAACACGTGGTCTTCGGATCCCACTTCTGATGTCGCCAGGTGGCTATCTGTATCAGTTTCAGACTTCTTCAAGTAAGTAAAGGCTCGAGGTATTTTGGAAATAAATAGGCATAACTCTATTAAGTTACATTTTATAATCTCTTTTCTTATTGAATTACAAATAAAGGTCCTTAAACAGCACTAGTACACGGACACTATAGCAGTCCGTCACACTTTATTCAGGATCGACCACCAGCCTCACGGGTTCGGTGGTTTCATCCCGTTTTTATGACGTTCTGCTAGAATGACGACTCCTGTCATTCTCGTCCGAACATTTGGAATGTTTGTTTCATAATTCAATACGAACGTTCCTCCTTTAACGTTATCCAATAAAAAGGTTAGATTGTTTCACGGCGCCAGGGATGCGCCTTCAACTACCTTACAGTCACCGTGAAACAACAATGTAATATAACTTCCGCTCATCAAATGAAAAAAAAAGCATAAACTTATAACATTGAGTACATTTACATAAGTACAACTGTGTATATTCGTCAAATAACTAGTATTAGAACCATATTTATTTATTTTATTTATTTATTTATTTATTTATTGGTGTACAAACAGTTCACAATCATGTTACATATAAATTAGTACTATTGACATAATGTTCTTAATCTAGAATGTAAACCTTAAATAGCACACACAGCATGTACAAGTTGTCAAGCATTGCACTTATAAAATGCGAGGCGTACAAATGTTCACTTAATTAGTGTCTTTTCTTAATTTGGTAGATATAAATATAAAGAGTTAAAAAGTTAAGTCAAAGAAAATTTTACAAGCTATTTATTGTGTAGAGTCTATACAAATAGAAACGCTTCTACGAAAGGCAACGTAATTGGTATTATACAGGTCAATATCAACAGTTGTGTCTTTGCCAACACCACCAGATGTAACCAATTCATTGTAAGAACGACACATGCGGGTGATAGGGTTATAATAAGAGGTGTTATTTGTATAAATATCTAAAACGAAAGGTCTGGGATGTCTTGGATTGGGCTTAGAGTTAAAATTTATACATGTCAAAAGCGGGGAAGAAGAGACTCGTGAGTGAACTAATTTGTATAAAAATAATAAATCTTGAATTTTACGACGCGAATTAAGTGAAGCGGTTTTAAAATGGAGAACTCTTTCCTTATAAGAAGTCAGACTGCGACCAAGGTGGGCTCTGAATGCTATCATTTTTAAAGCTTTATTTTGCACTTGTTCAAGTCTATCGATATGCACTCTATAGCATGGTGACCAAACGACACTAGCATATTCCAAGATGGTCCTAATGAGTGTATTGAAAAGGTGGATAAAGCTGGATGGTTTTTTGAAGTCTTTGGTGCTTCTGAAAATGAAACCGAGAAGTTTATGTGCTCTATTAACTACATCATCATAATGGTCGCGAAAGGTGAGTTTGGAGTCGAAACGTACGCCCAAGTCTTTCACTACGGATCTACGTTGTAAGATTGTGCCCTCCAATTTGTAGTCAAAAGATATTTTGTTCCGTTTGTTGGTAAAGGAAATAGCTAGACATTTATCGACATTAAGATACATGTTGTTGGAATTGCACCAGTCGGCTATAGTATGGACATCATCTTGAAGAGCCTTACAATTAGTTTCACTAGTCACCACGGTATATACCTTTAGATCATCCGCATAAAGGAGACAAGGACACTGAAGTTTGTCAACAAGGTCATTTATAAAAATATTGAAGAACAGTGGCCCCAAATGGGACCCCTGTGGCACGCCAGATGTAACAAATCTCGATGATGAATTGAAGCCCTTCATTGTAACAATCTGACTACGATTCGAAAGGTAAGACTGGATCCACCTCAGCAAGTCACCGTGCACTCCATACCAAGAAATCTTTTGACAAAGTATATAGTGGTTGACTTTGTCAAAAGCCCGGCGGAAATCGGTGTACACGGAGTCCACCTGACCACCCCTTGCAAAAGCTGAGCATAAATATTGTTTGTACTCTAGCAAATTGGTGATTGTGAATTTTTGTTTAACAAACCCATGCTGGCTCTCTGTTATATAGGGCCTTACATGAGCGTAAACAGAATCATATACTATAGATTCGAAGACCTTAGCCATACCAGAGAGTATACAAATGGGCACTCTTCAGAATTGGCACGATGTTCGCTGTCTTCCACAACGTCGGAAAAAAACCTGATTTAAGAGAGAGATTAAAAATAATATTTAAGGGAACGCAAAGTTGTTCGGCACATTCTTTTAAAAAAATAGGCGGCAATCCATCAGGACCAGCTCCTTTTTTGGGGTCAAGAGCTTTAAGTTTACGACAAATAGTTGACTCAGTTACAACTAAGTGTGACAATGTGCCACTGAAACGCTGTTCCTGACGTAGTTCGCAGGGTGCTGACGAGTCATCAAATACTGACACAAAATACTCAGAGAAGAGCTCACAGATGCCTTGACCATCAGAGGAGGATTTATTACCGAGGGAAACAGTACTAGGGACACCCGTTTTAGCTCTGCGGTTATTGATGAAGTTCCAAAATACTTTGGGTGCACTATCAAGTGAGTCCTCCGTATACGCCGTGTATGCATCACGACATGCTTTTAGGAGAGATTTTGATCTATCACGCAGCAAGCTAAAACTATCATAATCTCTCGGGTTACCATACTTTTTGTAACGTTTGTGATATTTTCTTTTTTCGGCCAGGCACTTCTTCAATGTGGGGGAGAACCAGATAGGAAATTTATCATTATGTAGTTCCTTCAAAGGTACATGCTTGAGCAAGGTGTTATTTATTATGGTGTAAAAGTTATCAATGGCAAGGTTCACGTCATCTATGTTCAGTACATCTAGCCAGCTTACTTTATGTAGCTCGTCCCGAATGTTTAAATAGTTGCCTTTTCGGAAATTAAAACATCTCTGGCTATTTGGCCTTAAAAGTCTAGGTGTAGTTAAGTCATTTGTAAGATGAATTTCAATTGGAGGATGATGGCGGTCTTCACGACAGAGAGGGTGGGTTTGAGAAACTTTAATGTTCGACACAGATGCCAACACCAAATCGAGACAACGTCCAAGATCATTGTGCAAGTGATTAAATTGAAAGAGGTTGCATAGTAACAGAGAGTCACACAGTAGTCTGGCCCGTATGTCAGTAGGTAAAGGTAAAGTGGGTGTTAGATAAGGGTTGGTAGTACGCTGCCAGGTTAAGCTAGGTACATTAAAGTCACCTATTACAATGTTTATGTCATTAGCATCAAAGTTATTAATTGTTAGTTGTAGGTTATTATGAAAATTTGAAAGGTCAGATGCAGGCAGATCCGGTGGCAGATAACAAAGACACATGTTGATGTTACGAGGATGGTTGGAATGTTTATCGTTAGGCAATATAGATATCCAAATCATTTCAGAATCATTCTCCCATGAGGCGCGACGAACTACATTAAAACTGTTTTTTATGGCAATTAACACCCCTCCACCCTCCGTTTTTTTGTTACAAGATGATTCACGATCTCTTCTGAACACATTGTAACGCAAATCGAAAATTTCCCTATCGAACACACCACTGTTTAAATTCGTTTCAGTAAGACATATACAATCATAGTCATGGTTCAGTACATTGAGATACAATTCAGTTGTCTTTGACCTAATTCTATTTACATTTTGGTACATAATAAGCATAATATGAGCAGTAAGAACATCCAGATACAAGAATTACAGTTACCATATAATAACATTATAGTGTAAAATTTCAAAATGAAATAAATAAGTTTAAGAACTAGTAATTTTTAAATATATATTTACCTAAAATTGAACTACACTATTAGTCGCGCGGGGTCGCAGTGACCCCAGGCACCTCCGTACGGCGCAACTAACCATTTCTGCAGCGCAAGCGCTACTGAGGAAGGAGGGCTGAATGAGTTATGAAGCTAGCAAAAAGTTTGGCTCGCCAGCGTAAATAGTTAAAAAAATAATTCCAAATGAAGATCGCTTGGGGTCGCCAAGACCCCGCGCGCCTAATTAAAGGTTAAAAAAAGTAGGTATGCTATTTTTAGAAACGAAAAATAACGAAAATAAATGACAACCTGGTTAGGACGGCGGGAAACCGAAGGATGAGGGAGGCACAAAACCGCGCAGGGTGGAAACGTTTGGAGGCGGTCTATGTCTAGCAGTGGGCGTCTATAGGCTGATATGGATGGTTGCTATTTTTACTTTTGTAATTTTTGTAAGGATTAGCCAGTCCCATTATCATCATTATCATATCAGCCAATCGAAGTCTAATGCTGGACATAGGCCTCCTCCAAGTATTTCCACCTTGTGCGGTCCTGTGCCTCCCTCATTCATCGACTTCCTGCAGTCCTAACTAGATCGTCAGTCCCAATATACCCCAAGTTAATTCCTAGTTACTTACAAGCTTTTGTGGGTTTGAACACTGAAGTCAAAAAATACTTTTCCCTTTTTACTGTTAGGCCGAGATAGATAAAGATAGAATTTCCAGGCACGCACCGTTAATGAATGGTAAATGTTAAGAATGGGTCTAAGTAACATAGTTTCTAGTTCGATAGTTCCTAGGCTGTTCATTAGAGAGTGGAGATAAAGCCATCAATGTCGAGCGTCCTTTGTTTTAGAGCTGCCTAGATAGTGGAAGACTATTTCATTTTGATAAAAATAAGAACTATTTTATCATCACCTTGATAAAAACAGAGTTTTATATTATACGGTAAAGCAAAGCTTAAGAAAGGAATTTAAAATATTAAAGCATTAAGTCCCTACCATCAATATAGTAAATCGAAACCATTGTTTTAATCGCATGATATTATTGAAAAACGACTTTCAGAACTTTGCACATATATTTCAATTACTCGTAATGGTCGGTCTCTAAGATTAAACCAGCTTTGAGAAAAGTGAAATTCTTTGTTAAGCAGCGTGGAAGATAAATGTAAATAAAATCGCATTTATATGAGTTGTCAAAACTATTACTCATAACTTTTCAAAATAAGACAGAGATTTCATGATTTCACCAAGAGCTGGAGCCTCTAAGCCAGCTGCATGGTAGTAACATTTGGCTGCCTTTTCGCGGGAACTTGCAAAAATCGATCATGTCGTTGCGTGGTGATAGACTTTTTGCTGTGATATCTTTCAGCCACTTCACCAGTAGCACGGTAACGTGACCATAACCTTGATTTCATATTTTGTACTGTTCTAATCTCTTCAGAAATACTCCGCTTAGTACCCGCAGGTGAGAGCATGCCTACTGCCCTTAGCATTTCCTCTTTGTTGAAATGGCGCCGCTGCTTGATGCACACAATAGTAATCATTCGAAATAAACGTTTAAATTGTTATAAAACTTAAATTTTACACAAAAAAGCAGTCAAAACTTACTGTTGGTAAAGCAAATTTTCGAACTTGACTACGTTCAAGCCGCGTAAATCTTTTATTTTTAATTTTATTTTTAAAGTTCAAATTTAGAATGGTTGAAAAAGGTTAACAAAGTAAGTTTTTATCAAAAGAATTAAAAACAAATCAATTTTTTTTGAGTTTTACAACTTAATACAAAATATTGTGAAAATATCCCTAGACTTTGTTGAGGTGTGTATATAGTAAAGGTACCTATTTACTCTTCTATATTAAAATCTGACAAGCACAAAAATTCGTGGAATTCTATTAGTTAAGAATTACGAAGATGGATTTCAAAAAATACTTCTTTATTATATTAAATGAATTTCTCATAAATTAGAATCGTTTATAAAGTTTCATAAATCTCTATGTATTACTTTTTGTAATAAATTTGTAATTTTCTTACAATTAAACCAAAATTATTCTATGGTTAATTAAATTTACTTTCCAATTTGTAATTAACGCGCACCCTGCGTTAATTATATTTAATTACTAACAACACTTGTTGAACATTTATTAAGGAAAACCAACCAAGTGGAGACGTTAAATGAAATAAATATACCTTTGAGAATTGACTAGTGAGAACAGGGGAACTGTATGTAATATTAATAGAATGAAGTGAACTGGCTGGCTTGGCTCCCACTTATTATTTTCGACTACTAACAGGCATTAGACATTGATTCTTTGTGGAGACAATTAATTTCTGAAAGTAGAGACTTTTTTGATTAAAAAACTATTTATTAGGTTACACTTAACATATGGTTATAATTAACACTACAAAGTTTCTTAAGAGCTGTTACATACGACTACGGCAAAGTCAAATTCCCGACAGGAGAGCTAGTGTTATGCCTGTCTTCTAGCCATATTAGCTCTTTATAGGTGAAAGAAGAAGACTGTCTAAGGTAGATAAATCGTATAGCCATCCAGCTTTCCGAAACTTCGACCCACCAAGATCAAAGGCGAAAGGTGGCCTCTTAAACGTTTCCCATGATAAAAGAAAGAGTCTATATAATATTTAAAATTCGTGAATCTATGTTAAAGTTAAAAGTAAATTTCAAGAAACTTTTAATTTTTTTCTGTAATCTGATTAGCGTAATACTAAGAGGTGTTGCTACTCCATTACTAAAAAACTTTTCTATAAAGAATAACAATTTTTATTGTATTTTTTATCGGAAAACTTACCTACATATTTTATATTACATCGTCGTCGTAAGGTTTGACTAAAACAGAGGTAATTTTACGCCAACAGAATTCTTAACAATCTCGTTTAAATATTTAGTGAAAATCTCTTGCTCCTTTCTTTCGTACCGTCGTATTTTATGGAGAACCAATTTAAATTTGGTCTATGGGGAACAAAAGTATCGCAACGTAAATAAATAAAGGAGTCAGTTTGATGGTATCATTTTGTAATATTAAAGTAACTTATAACTATTTTTATAATAGTATGATAATAGGTATATTTTTCTTTGTTATAATATTTTGTCTTAAATAAAAACAAACAAAAATAAAATAAGCTTTATTTTTGTTCCTTACATGTCTTATAACTATACATAGGTACATTTAAACATAAGTAGTTAGCAGTAGGTGCATAAGTCACGTAAGGTTCAAAAACTGGGACCAGTCTCAGCATCATCTGTCTTAATTAAGTCTTAGCTTACAAGTCATAATTGTTATCCTAAAGTCTAAGAACTGTCTTTGTTTAGAATTCATTCATTCATAACAGCCCATTAATGACCCACTGCAGGGACGGGCCACCTCTCGTGACGGAGGGATACTTGGCCTACTAATACCACTATTATGTATAATTAGTTAGAATAGCAAGGATTATATTACTTAACACAGCGTGCTTGAATCTACAGGTTAATAATCCAGACAAGGAACTGTCCCTCACGTTCACTAATTCAATTACCAGCGACTAAGCTAGATACTTGCCGTACTAGATGACAAATAAACGTATTTGTACTTTTTTTTAGTAAAAACAAACATTATTATGAATAAAAAAAAAACAGGCCGATAAATAAAATAAATGTAGAGCAGTGCCGATATCATGACAGTCCATTAATGTCCCACTTGGCCTACTAATACCACGCTGGGCAGACGAATTGGTATAGGGTTTAATTTCAAGTTTGCCTTCTTTTTATTTGGTAAAGATAATATTCACGGATAGTACCTTCCTACGACACCCATGGAATGAGATGGGGTGGTGACACATTGTATTCTTACTCCATCACCACACGGAGAAGTGCCTTGATATACAACCTAATTTTTGTAAGCATAAAGTTCAAACTTTCCTATTTATATTCTATTAAAAGCTATCAATATTTAAATTGAAATCTTACATGTAGGAAGAAAAAATCTTTTATTTATTTCAATTTCCTTTGTAATAATGTTTCGGTAAACGAAGATGTAACTGCTAAAGCAAATCTAATTTCGAGAAAAATGTAGGAATTTCTTTGCTACAAGTAAATTGAAATTCATTTTGTTGAATAATTCTTCACGTTGTAAATACAGAAAAGACATTTTAAGTAATTAAAGTTTAATTAAAATAAAGTTTATTTATTTATTTGTGGCATTCTAAATTAACAATAAATTTTAAGAAAACAATTTGCTTTTCATTATTCAAGTGTGAATTACTGCTAATACAATTCTTAGAGAATTATTTATCGTTTTCTACATAATAATATTTACACAATAACAAGATTAAATCTTGAAATACAATACATACTATAACCTCTTGTCTGGCAAGGTCAAATGCGGAAAATTGCATAATAATATCTGACTACCCGTTGCAACTAAGCCAGAGGGAGCAAGACCACACCATAACTTAATGTTTTATCTGTGCTCATATTTATTATTATCATATTTCTAAGTATTTTATCCTTTTTGATATTATAGATCTGATTAGTTTTGATCTAAATAGTGTTGTGGTCAAAGTTTAAAAATTACATAAAACGAAAAATATCAAACAATTAAACTAAACATTTTATGTAATGTCATAAATTACGACACGTGAAAGGAATAAGTCGTAAGTCACAAAATCTCACAAAGAGCTTTATGCTTTAGTATTTTAATGACTATATTTAACTATCTTGTCCGTAGTCCCTTTTGAGAGAATGTTTCAAAGAATTGGTATTAGAAGAATAAGTCACAGTTATTGTCAGTTTGAGATATTGGATGTCGACATTGGGTGTCCTTAGTGGTTATTACAATAGCTTTTATTTCTTTTACAAAATTAGTTTAATACAACTGGCCTGCATGCCCGAATGTAGGAGTGTAGGTATAGTAGGTGCCTGCGTGGAACCGGGGCTGGTCACTAGTGTTTTATTAAATGATATTATCATGAATTCTAAAATTCTTTAAAAGAATTAAATTTTCTCGGTGGAGAGACGGTCGTGTAAGCGGCTGCGCTGCAAGAGGTTGTGGCTTTGATTCCCACGCAAAATAATTATTTGTTTGATCCACTAATTATAATTCTAAGCTACCTTTTGCCCGTGACTTCGCTCGCGTTAAATTCGGGGTAGCACTGTTCCCTTTCCTGGACACAGAAGAAAAAAAAAGTAGCCTATGTTACTCTCCATCTCTTCAACTATCTCCACTTAAAAACTCACGTTAATTCGCCGTTCCTTTTTACCGTGAAAGAAAGACAAACGGACACACTTTCCCATTTATAATATTACTTAGTATGGATAATATTTTAGTATTAAACTTTACGCGCAACATGTCCTTACAGTAAGTAGGCAGCTCTCAATTCTCTTAGCTTTCACGTAAACACAGTAATCTATTGTCACCACTCACTGCTTAGAAGAGAATTAAGCTCGCAAAGTGGTGATATCAACCTATACGGCCTCTTGCTGAGGCTTTTATGTAATAAAAGAAAACAAGGGCAAGAAGTTAATAAAAAACGTGTACGAGTGTATTGCGGCTTCTTATTGTTGATTGCCTAGATTTGGCACAAAGCCTAAGATAACAGTACCAATTTCTAGAAAAAAATGTTAGATACAAGAAAAACAAGAACAATCCGTGCGTACTCGTAATTGTCTTTGTTTTTTTTCTAAAAATAACATACAACCGTACTTAAATATGCGTTATGTAAGATTCGTTCAAGATATTTCCGCGTGTCCGGGGTTACTTCCATAATAATAACAATTAACAAAACATTATAACATTAAATAGTAGTTCTACGTCTCAATAATAACCCCGTAACTCATAGCGCCTTTTAAATTTTAGTCAATTGGTTAGCTTTAATTCTTACGGTTTTGTTTAGTAAGTATAAGGTTGATTTTACTAATAAAAATCTCGCTACAGTGATTAAATTTAAAAAGCGTTTATGAGTAAGGGGGTAAGCTGTTAGTCATTAAATTAAGTTGATTAAAAATGTTAAATTGGATTCACTTAATTATAAAAAACCAATTCATATTTTATAAAATTGTTTTAATTATAATACCTAGTAACTTTAATGGTTTAAGAGTAGGATTATTATAATTATTTATAAAATAATAGTACGTACATATTCCTTTTATTGTATTGTCCGTATGTAAATATGCTATGTAAAATGTACTCAAATTAAACTTTTTAACCACCAAGTCTCTGTATAATAAAGTTAAGTAAGTAATTCATGTTTTGAATAAATATTTCAGTGAAACATTTTCTCAACGCTTCTGAAGTTTACATAGAATATTAGTATACGACCAGTATTTCACGTTTGAAACAGGAAAACAAATAATTATTTTGATTGTTTAAAATTAAAACGAAATGTTTCTAAGGAAAGTCAGACACCAATGTTTTGAATTGTTGGCAAAATCACTAAGGTACCTAAGTTTCAGAAAACGTGCTATTTGAAAACCTTTAGCCATATAAATATATTATCAAGTTTCAATTTCAATGACCAGCAGCATTTAACTTGTTATATTATAGCAACGTTATGGCCGAGTGTCCGGCTTTCAAACTTGAGTGATGCTGAGTGCTCCTAGTACATTGAGTGTGTTAGCACTTGGTTGAAGCGTGCACACAAGAGGACATACATCATATTATACAGCACGCTGGAAAAAACTAAACCCTTTTAAACATATCACGAACCAATAGACACAGATATACATCACGATACAATTTCAATGACCACAGCACTTAACTTGTAATATAGGAACGTTATGGCCGAGTGTCCGGCTTTCAAACTTAAGTGATACTGATATGATACTGTACTAGTACATTGAGTGTGTTAGCACTGCACTGGGTTGAAGCGTGCACACAAGACTACATGCATCATAGGTTAGAAGTGTTGTGCAGTTAAGTAGTTATTAATAAATAAATTGTTATAAAAACATCATTTAGAAAGCCCGTATTACATAATAGTGCCTTTTTGTAACATATGCGAGACTTCAAACTACACGGTTTTCGTAGTTTATGTGCTTATTTTATAGCTACAAATTAATATCCTAAGTAGTATAAGTAATATGTGAAAATAATGTTTTAGAATAAGGGCCTATACTATGTTTAAGGGCCTAACAGAATATCAGCGCTGTAGTGTCTATGACGCTACAGCGCTGATATTTCGAGTTAGGTCCTATTTTGTGTGCATTTTTTGTAATATTTATGTTTAGAATTACTTACTGTATGTTATTTTGTGCAACAAGATAAACTATTTTCTTTCTTTCTTTCTTAATATACTTGTTGGATGAGATCTCGGGAAAACCTGTTTTCTTACCGCAGTCTTCATCAAAATAATTATTCTTATAATCTCTTTTAACTATGTAATCGAAAACAGAGTGCCATTCATTCCATATACAGCAATGCTTTTTAGGAAGTAAAATAATAAACGTCCATCAGCTCTATATAATTACTCGCTTAATTAATTGTGTATTGCCAGCTCGTGTAGTATCATCGAACATTGACAGCGAGAGATGTGATTAATTAACAATACACTGCTGAACAGACAGGATATCGAAAACTCATCTATATTACATTTTAATGAATTTTATTTTATTACAAGTGTTAAGTGAGTTAAGTACTGAAATATTTTTTAAATAAGTCTGTTTATTTAAAAACTAGCTGACCCGTGCCCACTTCGTTGGGCGGCGAAAAAAACGCGTCCCTTTTTTAAACATATTTCATTACTGCTCCACTTCTATTAGTCATAGCGTGATACTATATAGCCTATAATATCCCCCCAACGAACCCCCTACAACGTCACAAACACACAAACTTTACCTCTTTATAATATTAGTATAGAAGTACAGATTAACTATGAGAACCAACGAGGTCGTCGGTCCACCGTGTGACCGACGATCTCGTAAGGACGGTGGGAAGCCGATGGACGAGGAAGGCACAGGACCGCACAAGGTAGCAATATTTGGAGGAGGTCTATTTCCAGCAGTGGATGTCAATTTGCTGAGATGATGATGTGAACCAATTTCAAATGACGTACACCTATCAAATACATAGACTTAAGGGCGCCTTCAAATTTGCCGCTAAGTGTCGCGCGGAGGCAGCGCGACTGCAGCGCTGCCGTCGCGCTGTTTTGTAAATTCATAGAGGTAAAAAACGCGCGACTGCAGCGCTACGCCCGCGCTGCGTCCCCGCATTCGTTCATCGATCGACTAGTGTTGTTTAGAATAATTTTTCTTTTTAATAGTAACACTAAGAGCAGTGTATTTTCGTCTGAATCCATCGTAAAACTAAAACACAACACTACCATTCTCTAACCTAGCGACGGCAGCGCGACCGCAGCGCTGCAGTCGCGCTGCCTCCGCGCGACACTTAGCGGCAAATTTGAAGGCGCCCTAAAAGTGGCTTATAACATTCTTTAAAGTAAAACATTTCTCAAAAAGACAAAAGCATTGAAAATAAAATCACAATTTTATTTCTGAACAAAGGGTATTAAATCAAGAACTTCCTTAATTACATTAAGTAAGAAGAAATTCTGTCTCTTTTCAGATTATGCATTTTATTTGCATATTCAACATTGCGATTGTCATTTTCTACTTAAAAACGCTACGGGAATAATAAATAGTGCTAGCTCATCATATAAATTATTTTAAGTGAAGCTTGGCCTGTTTCTGTCGAGGAATATTCATCATAACAGATCATTAATATCCCACTGCAGGGACGGGCCTCCTTCAGTGACGGAGGGCTACTTGGCCTACTAATACCATGCTGGCCAGACGGATTGGTATAGGGTTTAATTTAAAGTTTTCCATCTTTTTATTTTGATAAAGATAATATTCACGGATAGTCACTTAGTTTTTACGACACCTATGGGATGATATGGGGTGGTGACATATTGTATTCTTAGTTCGTCACCACACGGACTATTAGTGGGCTCTTAAATAGTAACACTCTGCTTTCTGATAGGCAAGAAGTAGCAAAGTCGTTGTAAGTATTTTCAATCTAGTACAATCAGGTGCGGATGACATACCAAAACATATTACATATGACGACTTTTGTGGTGTAGTGGTTATATTACATGGCTGCTACGCAGAGGTCTCGGGTTCGATTTTTAATGCAAATCTTTGTGTGCATGAACATGATTGTTTGCATTGGTCTGGGTTTTTTCTATGTATAATATGTATGTATTTAGAAAGAAAAGTATATATGAAGTATTAATATTCGTTGCTCTGTTACCCATAATATAACATTAGCCTTGCTTACTTTAGGAACAGATGGCGCTGTGTAGAGATGTCCGTGAATATTTATTACTTAGGTAATTCATACGTAAGTTTTACTCATAGTACCTCCCTCCTAACTTGCCCTAAATTTAAAAAAAATTTCGAGTAAAAAATTACGTTTCATAACATGTCGTAACATAATGTTGTACTAGACCTATGTTCAAACATTTCTATAGTGATATAGGGTACTTAGCTTTCAGAGTGGAACGAAACAAATAAATAAGCAAACTTTACAGTTTTATAATCATCATAAAAGCCCATTAATGTCCCACTGCAGGGACGGGCCTCCTCCCGTGACGGAGGGATAATTGGCCTACTAATACCACGCTGGCCAGACGGATTGGTATAAGGTTTAATTTCAAGTTTTCCTTCATTTTATTTCGTAAAGATAAAATTCTCGGATAATCCCTTAGTCGGTTTTTACGACACCCACGAGATGAGATAGGGTGGTGACACACTGTATACTTACGCCGTCACTACACGGAAAAGTTTTATAATGTTTTAGTAAAAATGATCGAATGCATCGCATGCCGCAGTGTGAGCAAAAAGAATCTGACGTATAGTTAAGTGGTTTCTCCGAGGAGCACATTTGCATTTTATAACTTATGGCTTTGTTGAGTGTCATACAGCGCTTAAAATTTGATTCAGCTAGTTATAATGGCGTAAAACAATGGTTAGGTGTCTGAATAACTTTCTGAATTTCATTCAAAACATTAAAATTAATAACACTCTTCTAAATAAGAAAAGTAACAAGGATACGAAATGACTAGGGTTTACCAAATTGAAAAAAAAACATAAAAAAATATTAAGAATTCATACTCATTATAATACTAGGAGTTAACCGTGTGGTGACGGAGTAAGAATACATATGTCACCACCCCATCTCATCCAACGGGTGTCGTAAAACTCGACTAAGGGACTTTCCGTGAGTATTATCTTTACGAAATAAAAAGATGGAAGACTTAATATTAAACCCTATACCAGTCCGTCTGGCCAGCGTGGTATTATTAGGCCAAGTATCCCTTCATTACGGGAGGAGGTCCGTCCCTGCAGTGAGACATTAATGGTCTGGTAGGGAGCTTATAACTAGGGTAAGCAACTTTTTGATTATGTAATGCTATGCATTGCTGACATCAAGAAGCGGCGATTACTTATCATCACCCACACGCTCTTCAGTTACCATAAAACTATAAAATAAACCAAACCAGAAATACAATCTTATCTTTTCTTAATCTACATTGTCAAAAAAAAAACCAACAAAGAAACAGGCCGACGTGTTAATGATATCACAGGATACTATTACGGGTCATTGCTTTTATCTCAAGACACTGAAGGTTAAGGAAAATTCCCAACATTTTCTCTTAAGCTGTAATCAAGTTTTTGGCAAAATTAGGTTAGATAAAAATCCTATTATATCTTCCTATTTTAATATAGATAAGTATTTCAAAAGCTACGTAGCTTACCAAGGGCATACAAAATTATAATTTTGACTTTATTCTAACGGACACTGATTTTTATCTGACCATTTATTGTGGCTGACAAGATTGTAGCCTAGAACAATGTATTTCTCAAAGATAAATTATCATCAAAGTGGTTCAACGTGAATCGTCTTTGGGCTGTTACGTTGCGTTATCGTAAGCCTGTCATTTTCCGAGGCTGATCGAGTCCAACTGACAACCCGTTTAAGATAACTCTGAACTTCTAAAAGATTTAACGTAAATCTTTAATACAAATAACTCTCTAAAGTTACTTAATCACACAAAAGAGTGTTTTTTCGAAATTCGATTCTGTGTCTTATTATAAAAATATTTGCAGATTGTTTGGTCTGTTACTTACGAAGAAAAACCTCCAGACATCAAAAATATTAGGTTCGGAGAATCACTCAATTATCTAGCGTAGCATTTAAAACCGTGACTTCGCTTTGCCATTAAGGCAGTTATATTCATTTCATACAATATTAAAATAGCATAACATTAAGATGCTGTTAAACATTACAATATGAGCAAATTCACATTTACCTTATGTTCATGTCGTAATTTTCTCGTATTATTTTAAGAACCATTAATTAATTAAGTGTTGCACGTGTCTTCCTTAAGTTAACGATTTAAGTAGTTAAATATTCTACTGTAATAGCTACTTCATCATAACAGCCTATTAATGTCCCACTGCAGGGACGGGCCTCCTCCAGTGACGGAGGGATACTTGGCCTACTAATACCACGCTGGCCAAACGGATTGGTATAGGGTTTAATTTCAAGTTTTCATTATTTTTATTACGTAAAGATAATATTCACGGATAGTCCCTTAGTCGGTTCTTACGACACCCATGCGATGAGATGGGGTGGTGACACACTGTTTTCTTACTCCGTCACCACACGGAGAGCTATTTACATTGTCTATATGCATCTTCAGTTAATGCCTTTAGACAAAGATAATCTTTAATGATGTTCAAAGTTATGAGCAAGATGGATTTTATGGATATTAAATAAGTTATGCCATATTTGGTCGGTGTTATTACTTGGGGATCAGTTAAGTGTAATTAAACTTTCAACATTACAGTGATTAGTAAATTAGGTTGTATTGTGAGCAAGGCGTTCTCTAGGATATCAATTGTTACAATTAAGATAGGTGTGTGTTATAGTAATAAAATGACAGGTGACAAAATAATTTACAAAATAGGTTTACTTTTAAACTTTACCATCCATCCATCCATCCATATCAGCCTATGGACGCCCACTGCTGCATGCATATAGATATAATGACGTTGGCACCCTCTTAGGAAGGACTTTGATAAATTCTACCCCCAAGAGAATAAAATAGGGGATGAAAGTTAGCACGAAACTTTGTCAGTTTCAATACGATCGGGCTAAAACTTTGCATGCATATAGATATTATGACGTTGGCACCCTCTTAGGTAGGAGTTTGATAATTTCTACCCCCAAGGGGATAAAATAGGTGATGAAAGTTTGTATGAAACTTTGTCAGTTTCAATACGATCGGGCTGAAACTTTGCATGCATATAGATATTATGACGTAGGCATCCGCTAAGAAAGGATTATGATGAATTCTACCCCCAAGGGGATAAAATAGGGGATGAAAGTTAGCACGAAACTTTGTCAGTTTCAATACGATCGGGCTGAGACTTTGCATACATATAGATATTATGACGTTGGCACCTCCTTAGGAAGGAATTTGATAAATTCTACCCCCAAGGGGAAAAAATAGGTCATGAAAGTTTGTATAAAACTTTGTCAGTTTCAATCCGATCAGGCGGAGACTTTGCATGCATATAGGTATTATGACGTTGACACCCCCTTAGAAAGGACTTTGATAAATTCTACCCCCAAGGGGATAAAAAAGGGAATGAAAGTTAGCACGAAACTTTGTCAGTTTCAATACGATCGGGCTGAGACTTTGCATGCATATAGCTATTATGACGTTGACACCCCCTTAGAAAGGACTTTGAAAAATTCTACCCCCAAGGGGATAAAATAGGGAATGAAAGTTAGCACAAAACTTTGTCAGTTTCAATACGATCGGGTTGAGACTTTGCATGCATATAGTAACTATGACGTTAGTACCTCCTTAGAAAGGACTTTGATAAATTCTACCCCCAAGGGGATTAAATAGGTGATGAAAGTTTGTATGAAACTTTGTCAGTTTCAATACGATCGGGCTGAGACTTTGCATGCATATAGTAACTATGACGTTGGTACCTCCTTAGAAAGGACTTTGATAAATTCTACCCCCAAGGGGATAAAATAGGGAATAAAAGATAGCACGAAACTTTGTCAGTTTCAATACGATTGGGCTGAGACTTTGCATGCATATAGTTACTATGACGTTAGTACCTCCTTAGAAAGGACTTTGATAAATTCTACCCCCAAGGGGATAAAATAGGGGATGAAAGTTAGCACGAAACTTTGTCAGTTTCAATACGATCGGGCTGAGACTTTGCATGCATATAGCTATTATGACGTTGACACCCCCTTAGAAAGGACTTTGATAAATTCTACCCCCAAGGGGATAAAATAGGGGATGAAAGTTAGCACGAAACTTTGTCAGTTTAAATCCGATCGGGCTGAGACTTTGCATGCATATAGATATTATGACGTTGGCACCCCCTTAGGAAGGACTCTGATAAATTCTACCCCCAAGGGTATAAAATAGGGAATAAAAGATAGCACGAAACTTTGTCAGTTTCAATACGATTGGGCTGAGACTTTGCATGCATATAGTAACTATGACGTTAGTACCTCCTTAGAAAGGACTTTGATAAATTCTAACCCCAAGGGGATAAAATAGGGGATGAAAATTACCACGAAACTTTATCAGTTTCAATACCATCGGGCTGAGACTTTGCATGCATATAGATATTATGACGTAGGCACTCTTTTAGGAAGGACTTTGATAAATTCTACCTCCAAGTGGATAAAATAGGGGATGAAAGTTAGCACGAAACTTTTTCAGTTTCAAATTTCTACCCCCAAGGGGATAAAATAGGTGATGAAAGTTTGTATGAAACTTTGTCAGTTTCAATACGATCGGGCTGAGACTTTGCATGCATATAGTTACTATAACGTTGGTATTCCCTTAGAAAGGACTTTGATAAATTCTACTCCCAAGGGGATCAAATAGGGGATGAAAGTCAGCACGAAACTTTGTCAGTTTCAATCCGATCGGGCTGAGACTTTGCATGCATATAGATATTATGACGTTGGCACCCCCTTAGGAAGTACTTTGATAAATTCTACCCCCAAGGGTATAAAATAGGGAATAAAAGTTATCACGAGACTTTGTCAGTTTCAATACGATCGGGCTGAGACTTTGCATGCATATAGTAACTATGACGTTAGTACCTCCTTAGAAAGGACTTTGATAAATTCTTCCCCCGAGGAGATAAAATAGGGGATGAAAGTTCACGAAACTTTGTCAGTTTCAATACCATCGGGCTGATACTTTGCATGCATATAGATATTATGACGTTGGCACCTGCTTAGGAAGGACTTTGATAAATTCTATCCCCAAGGTGATAAAATAGGGGATGAAAGTTAGCACGAAACTTTTTCAGTTTCAATACGATCGGGCTGAGACTTTGCATGCATATAGATATTATGACGTTGGCACCCTCTTAGGTAGGAGTTTGATAATTTCTACCCCCAAGGGGATAAAATAGGTGATAAAAGTTTGTATGAAACTTTGTCAGTTTTAATACGATCGGGCTGAGACTTTGCATGCATATAGATATTATGACGTTGGCATCCTCTTAGGAAGGACTTTATTAAATTCAACCTCTATAGGGATAAAATAGGGAACGAAAGTTTGTTTGAAATTTTGTCAGTTTCAATCCGATTGGGCTGAGACTTTGCATGCATATAGATATTATGACGTTGGCACCCCTTTAGGAAGTACTTTGATAAATTCTACCCCCAAGGGGATTAAATAGGTGATGAAAGTTTGTATGAAACTTTGTCAGTTTCAATACGATCGGGCTGAGACTTTGCATGCATATAGTAACTATGACGTTGGTACCTCCTTAGAAAGGACTTTGATAAATTCTACCCCCAAGGGGATAAAATAGGGGATGAAAGTTAGCACGAAACTTTGTCAGTTTCAATCCGATCGGGCTGAGACTTTGCATGCATATAGATATTATGACGTTGGCACCCCCTTAGGAAGGACTCTGATAAATTCTACCCCAAGGGTATAAAATAGGGAATAAAAGATAGCACGAAACTTTGTCAGTTTCAATACGATTGGGCTGAGACTTTGCATGCATATAGTAACTATGACGTTAGTACCTCCTTAGAAAGGACTTTGATAAATTCTACCCCCCAGGGGATAAAATAGGGGATGAAAATTACCACGAAACTTTATCAGTTTCAATACCATCGGGCTGAGACTTTGCATGCATATAGATATTATGACGTTGGCACCCTTTTAGGAAGGACTTTGATAAATTCTACCTCCAAGTGGATAAAATAGGGGATGAAAGTTAGCACGAAACTTTTTCAGTTTTAAATTTCTACCCCCAAGGGGATAAAATAGGTGATGAAAGTTTGTATGAAACTTTGTCAGTTTCAATACGATCGGGCTGAGACTTTGCATGCATATAGATATTATGACGTTGGCACCCCCTTAGGAAGTACTTTGATAAATTCTACCCCCAAGGGTATAAAATAGGGGATGAAAGTTAGCACCAAACTTTGTCTGTTTCAATACCATCGGGCTGAGACTTTGCATGCATATAGATATTATGACGTTGGCACCCTTTTAGGAAGGACTTTGATAAATTCTACCTCCAAGGGCCGAAGGGCGAAGCCGCGAGCAACAGCTAGTGAAGAATAAACGTAAGTAAACATTCGATCTGTTAGGAGGCCGGGTCCGTTTGTCTTTTTAAAAAAAAACTCGCAAGTAAAAACCACACTTTATTAAACTAAACACTGTTTTACTACAATTAAGTTTAATGGTTCCTTAACCGTTCTGTACCCTGTCGCGTCCCAGATCTAACTGATTGACTAAAGTCACATTAAAGGCGACTTGAAATATGATGACTCTAATGCAATAACAATGGAAAGTTACGTGGACCTAGGAATAGCTGACTTAGCTTTAATAACATAGTAATAAGGGATGTAACAGCCCCCCCTTTTAGACGAAGCATTATCTAATTTAAGATAAAGCGAAGTCAGATAAAAATAAGTAAGTATTTTGAAACGAATTTAGAAACCATTAAAACATACATCAAGAGATACAATATTAAAATTAAGATGTACATAGATTTCTAAAATAACAGGATATAGTAAAATTAAGAATATACTCGTATTAAAATTATGAATACAACAATAATAGTTAATTTAAAAGTTTTTTAAATTTCTATGTGAATGACACTGAACCTTATGCAAAGTACCATAAGGTTTAGAATTAGTTATAGGTAAGGATTTAATTGATTTGTCATCATCTGATGTTGACATATCTGTCATTTCGATTGAACTAGTAATTTTAGAATCATTTTTAATTGATTTCCTAGTGTTACATTGATTATAAATTTGAATACAAAAATTAGAGTTTCTACGATTTTGAAAACAATTATATAGTTTATAACTTAAGTATAAAAATAAGCACACAATTAGGATATAAGTAAAAGTAGAATAATAATGGCCATATTTAATAAAATGAGATTCTTTTTGAAAATTATTTATTTCATTTTCTAAATTATTTAATTGGTGATCTTGGTATTTTAATGACTCTAAATTAATTTTACTTAAAGTGAGTGGCGTTAAATGCGGCAAAGTTTTATTAAATATGTCCTTTTTGCAACAATCGTCATTTGTTATGTCAAAATTAATATCGATAGGAGATTTCATAGAAAGAGAATAAGTATGAGTTGGCAACAACTGAATGGTTTTAGAAAAACCTATACAATTTTCTGTCAATTTTACAATGCCTGTGCCAACAATAGGATAATCCTTAATATTATCATTACACTTAATAGTTAATTTATTCGACTCTGATTGCACAAATATCCATTTATTATTTTTTAATTTTTGCCATATATCAATGAGGCCGAATAACAACTTAGAGTTACATTCTTTAGGTAATGATAAAGTAACTTCAGTTAACAACTTTGATTCACAATTAGGATTGTTAATACACGAGTATATAGAAACTAACTTACATATAGAATAGTTACTACTAATAGTTTTGCAACTATCTAGATTCTCTAACATAGTATAGTGCATTCTATCATCACTTAGAGCTATATAAGAATTAGAAGGTTGTATCAGAGCGAAAGTTTGAATATGCGAATTTGACTCTTCGTGAGGAGTCGGTAAGGGTATTATTTTATTAACTATGTATCTATCAGGTGTTATCAAAGGAATTTGCAAAACAAAAACTATCTTATTATTATAGTAATAACAATTAAGTTGCGATACATCTATTATTGAATGAATATTGTGAATGTCTAATTGAACTGGAAAATCTAATCTCTTATTAACATAATTTATATTATTAGATAATTCTATAAAAAGATTATAAGGACTTATTACACTAGGATGTAAGACATTTACCTTAGAAAACAAGATTGCATTTAAGGTAGTGTCTAGTAAATTAGAAATAGATAATAAAGAACTTTCTATAACACTAAGTAAATTATTAATTCTAGAAACATATAAAAGTAAATTATTAGTTTTAGTAATTTGAGAAAATATTTCATTCATAGTATTTATTTGGGAATTTAATTTGATTTCATTTTGGTTTAATTTAAAAATTGTAGAATTAAAATTATTTATAGTTGATCTGATAATATGAATGTTATCTTTAAACAAGTGAAACAATTCCTTATCGCTTTTGCGACAGGATTCAATAGCTGCGTCGTATTGACGAGCATCATCGGCGTCTAATGTGCCAAAGAAAAACTTAAGAATTTCACCACCAAATTCTAAAGATCTTTTGACCTTGGTATTAGATTGGTTAGTGATAATATGAGACAAAGACTGTAACTTAATGTAATTAGATTGAATTAAGACTTCTACTGGACTAGAAAAGTCTTTGCAATCAGTCAAATGTTCTGATTGAATTTTAATACATAAGTTAATCGATTTTTGTAATAAATCTTCGATTTTATGAAGGTAAGGATCTAAAGTAATTAAATCAATATGTGTCACTACTTTCCTATAATCGTTATAAAAATTAATATTAGTTATATGTTCAAAATATGGGGCCGGACTCGTGGTCACACCAGTTTGTCACACCAGTGTGACTATCAGGAATTTTTTTCTTGTTAGTCACACCACCAATAATACAACACCTTGTATTAAATATGAATTAGTGCGGATGATTAACGCCTCTTATTTATCGATATTTCATGATGACATTTTATGCAAAAATAGATTGTTTAGCCTAGTGTTAGTTCTTCTGTTTATTCATATCTTCTATCACCGGCAACCTATGAAGTTTATGAAGAACACACCAACACGTTCCCCTATTTCGTGGACGTAATTTTTAATTTTTCTCTTTTTTAGGTCGTGGAGAGGCTCCGTGCTCCACAGCAAAATGATATATTGTTAAAGATGATTTTGTTTTAGGGTGTTAATTAAAATTATTAAACCATGAAATATCAGTAGGCCATTTCCTTGAAATGTTGAAATAATTTTGTACTTTAATTTAATATATTTAGTTACTTAGTATAATACTTTAATTTAAATATATTTTTTACTAGATATTATGTTAACGAATTTTAATAAACATATCGATAAAACAGCACTAGTTGATAATGACAAGTGACAATACAAGGTGTTGTATAAGTAGCGGTGTGACTAACAAGAAAAAAATTCCTGATAGTCACACTGGTGTGACAACCTGGTGTGACCACGAGTCCGGCCCGCAAAAATATTCCGGGGCTATGATATATAGGTACTATACTGGAATCTGCTTGGCATCCACAGTACAAGGTTCTGAAAATAATTTAAAATAAAATAGAATAGAATAAAAGATTTTGAATTAGATAATAATTATTAAATGATATTATTATTACGGTGATTATTAAACGGCTGGTTTAATCTCATTAGTATGATATTTAATACGTTTGCGACCTACTTGTAAAGTTACGTTATGATTTTGGACTTGGATTATCTTATAAGGGCCTTTCCAGACTGGAGATAAGGCTTTCCTAAGTCTGTGGTGATGTTTTAAATAAACTAAGTCACCAACTTTATAAGTAACTTGACGCGAATTGATATCATAATATTGTTTTGATCTTTCCTTACTATTATTAATATTTTGTATGGCTTTTTCACGACTAAAACGCATACGATATTGTAAACCACGAATATATTCATTATATGTTGTGCTATTATTAGTCTCGTATAAAGAAGTAGGAATAGTTGGTTTATAGCCGTACAGTAACTCATAAGGAGTGAAATTAGTAGTAGAATGAGGAGTAGTGTTGTAGGCTAATATAGCGGTAAATAAATAGCAGTGCCAGTCGTTTTGATTTTCATTTACAAAAGACTTTAAGTATTCTTTAAGAGTAGCATGAGAGCGTTCTAACGCACCATTAGTCTGAGGGTGATACGGTGTGGAATAAAGGTTTTTTATTTTTAGTATTTGAGTTAATTGTTTAAATAAGTCGGAAGTAAAACAAGTACCTAAGTCAGAAAGTATAGTTTTAGGGAAACCGAATAGAGACATAAAATGTACAAGGTTTTGAGCTATTTCTTCACTTGTGGAAGATATCATAGGATAGACACTAGTAAATTTAGTTAAATCGTCTTGTAGAGTTAGAATAAATTTAAATTTTTGGAAACCCGATTCGGGTAAAGGACCAACGATATCAAGAGCTAGGCGCTCTAATGGCCTTGTAGAAGTAGTAGTTATCTCCATGGGAGATTTGTTTGACATTCTAAGAGGTTTGTTTACTTGGCAAAGTTGACATTTCTTTACATAGTCTACGATATCTGAGCGCATACCTTTCCAATAGTAGGCTGCTTTAATTCTTTTATACATCCGGTTTGATCCGGGATGACCCGCAATAGGAGAGTCATGATTTTCCTTTAATATTTTGGGTACTTCGACCGGAGTAGGATATATTAATTGATTTTTATAAACATGAATTTTTATATTAGTATCGTGAAAGATGTAATTGATCATATTATATAGTTTAGTATAGGCTAATTTAGAAAAAGGATCAGAAAAGTCTGATATTGCCAAATCAGTAACGTTAGGGTTTTCAATAATAATTTTATCCCTAAGTTTTATAAGTAAATTGTAAATATCTTTAAATTTTGTATCTTCGTAGTGATGAACTTTAGTAAAAAGAAAATAGTATGTTTTATTTTTATCAACTATTGTTTGTATAGTGAACGGTTCACGTTCGGAATTTAGTAAGTCATCAGGTTTCTCTAACTGCGATAAAATTTCTTCACAGTGAGGAATAGAATAATCAAAATCTAAAGAAACAGGACAAACAATAGTATTTAATTTTGTTAAATGTAGTCCTTCAGTACATTCACAAACAATAGTATTTGAAATTGGAAGTTTATTAGTAAATTGTAATTTAAAATATTTTTCATAAGATAAATTATTTAAATTGTTAATATTAATTAAATTAATAGGGCAACGAGAGAGTGCATCGGCGTTAGAATTGAGGCGACCTTGTTTATAGACAATTTCGTAATCGTATTCCTCGAGTTTAAGGCGCCAGCGAATAAGTTTGCTACCTGGATCCTTAACGTTAAATAACCACACAAGGGGTCTGTGATCTGTTACGATCTTGAATTTAGTACCATACAGATAAGGTCGAAAAGTTTTTACAGCAAATAATATAGCAAGTTAACCTTTTCAGTTGTGGAATAATTTCCTTCGGAACGATTTAAAGTACGGGAGGCGTATGCTATTGGCCTATCTTTGCCTATAGGACCTTGAGATAGAATTGCTCCCACAGCATAGTTACTTGCGTCTGAGGTAACTATAAACGGTTGCGAGAAATCAGGATATTGGAGAATCGGTGCGGTAAGTAATTTCTCTTTCAGGATATCAAAAGCAGTTTGCTGATCTGCGGACCAGTGGAATGAGACGTCTTTCTTCAATAAACAGGTAAGTGGTTTTGTTAGTTTAGAGAAATTATTAATGAATCGGCGATAATAACCTATAAGGCCTAGAAACGATTTGATTTCTTTAGGATTTTTTGGAATTGGAAATTCAGAAACGGCCTTGACTTTTTCAGGATTGGGAGAGACACCTTTATCGGTGATAATATGACCAAGGTAAGTTACTTCTCGTCTTAAGAACTCACACTTGTCCGGTTGCAACTTTAAATTAAATTTTCTTAATCTATCGAATACTAATTTGAGTTTTTCCATGTGACCTTGAAGATTTTGACTGTACAGGATACAATCGTCAAGATAAATATAGCAATGTAATCCTTGTAATCCTGATAATACTGTATTCATCAGGCGTTGAAATGTAGTAGGGGCATTTTTTAACCCGAATGGCATTCTGGTAAATTCATAGTGTCCAGACATGCTTGAATTAGTACTTACAGTAAAACCTGTCTTAGGCGCGTCCTTAGAGGACATTTTTATTTGATGAAAACCACTTGCAAGGTCAAGTGTACTAAAATATTTAGAATGACCTAATTGGTCGAGAATATCTGTGATAAGAGGCAATGGATAGCTTTCAGAAACAGTGACGTCATTGAGGCGGCGATAGTCTATAACAATTCGCCATTTCCTCTTTCCGGAAGCGTCCATCTTCTTTGGAACCACCCACACAGGAGCACTCCAAGGTGAGACAGAGGGACGTATAATATTTTGTTCTAGCATTTTACTAATTTGTGTATCGACTTCCTCTTTGTGACACTCGGGGAAGCGATAAGATTTAACATGAATCGGAGGTGCATTGCCTGTGTCCATAGAGTGTTCAAGAGCATTAGTACAAGATAGAGGCTCGCCCTCGATATGGAAAATATCAGTGTACTCTGAACAGCAATCAAGAAGAGCTTTTTTCTCTTCACTATTTAAATGAGAACAACGAATTAAACTTAATACATGTTCAACTCGATTAGACTTAGAAAAAAAAATAGAATTAATATTTTGAAAAGATTCAGAGTGTTTAAATTGTTCAAAAGGTGACAGTTCTACTACATAATCTTTGACTTCTAGGTCAATGTCAGTAGTATTTAAAATAGTAATATTGACCTTTTTATTAGGTTTGATAAATACTATGCAATTAGCGACGTAAACACCATCACGTAAGGTGTGATCTAATACGAGAGCTTCATTGTTATGATAAAGCTCGGAGGAGTAATTTGATACAGCGCACTCGATAACGGCCTCGGATCGTGCCGGGATGATATAAGTAGGTTGATGAAATAAAATAGGGACCTTTTGGTCGTTTATAAACATTGTATTTAAACTATAATCTATTCTAGCATTGTAGAGTTTAAGAAAATCGGTACCTAAAATACCATCGTAGTTTTTTAAATTGACATTATCGTTTATAACGTAAAATTTATGATCGTGCTGTTTACTCGATATTAAAATTGATAAATAAATTGATCCTAACGATTCGCTATAAGTCTCGGTATCATTTATACCTTTTATTCTTATAGTATCAGAGAGAAGTTCTGGCTTATTAGTTAAGCTAGACTGTTTAACAATGCTAATGCTTGCGCCGGTATCGATAAGAAAATTAAGATACCTGGGCGATTGTTTTATAAACAATGACGCGTATGGTAGAGACACTTTGCGAGACAAATTCGTTTCGTAAATGGGAATCGAATCTACATTAGTATTACATGAACTAATGTTAATGTTAGATTTATCATACGAGTAACTACTTGAATTAGAATTTGTATTAGATTTAGAATAATGTTTAGAGTCAGACATTTGAGTTGAGTATGATTTAGTAAGTGACTTAGTAGGACTCAGTTCTTTTTCGTGGAGCTGAGATGTAGAAGTGATAAATGATTTAGTAAGACTCAGTTCCTTTTTAGGCAGCTGAGATGTTGAGTTAATACTCGATTTAGTAGGACTCAGTTCCATTTTAGATAACTGAGATGTAGAAATAGTATTTGATTTAGTAAGACTCAGTTCCTTTTTAGGTAGCTGAGATGTTGAGTTAATACTCGATTTAGTAGGACTCGGTTCCATTTTAGATAACTGAGATGTAGAAATAGTATTTGATTTAGTAAGACTCAGTTCCTTTTTAGGTAGCTGAGATGTTGAGTTAATACTCGATTTAGTAGGACTCAGTTCCATTTTAGATAACTGAGATGTAGAAATAGTATTTGATTTAGTAAGACTCAGTTCCTTTTTAGGCAGCTGAGATGTGGAAATAGTATTTGATTTAGTATTACAATTCGATTTAGGATAAGAATTAGTATAAGGTTTTGTATAAGAACTTGTGCCGTTATGATATTTTGATTTCGGCAGGCACGCATCCGAAATCTTGGTTAGTTTAAAGGTTGCTGGTCATCAAGAATTTCATCTTGTTGTACCATGTGAACAGTACTACTTGTACTCGGTTTAGGATTAGAAATATTTTGACGTTGCATGTTATACTGCCGTTTACGGCATTGTTCTATGCTATGCCCTACGTTTTTACAATAATTGCAAGTTATTTGATTTGAGTTAGAATTATATTTAGAATTAGGAAAAGAGTTAGAATTATATTTAGAATTAGGAAAAGAGTTAGAATTATAATTTAACTTTTTATTAAAGTTATTAGAATTAGTATAATTAGAATTAGGGTTAATTTTTGTATTTAAATTGAATTTAGGTTGAAATCTAGAATTATTTTGAAAATTAGAATGACTTTTAGATTTAAAAGAGTTAAAGCGGAGGTTGTAAAGTTTTTCCTCCTCAATAGCGTGTTGAACAGCCTCATTAAGGGTTGAGGGGTTCCTACATCTGACAATATTTGAAATAGAAGTATTTAGACCTAGTATAAATGTATTTAAAGCGAGATCTTCCATGGCGGCTAATCTGCCGGGAAGCTCGTTAGTATCTTTAATATTATATTGGACATCTGATAAGATCCTAGTAAGAATCTGTTCTATACGTAATGAGTATTTAGTAACATCTTCAGATGTTTCCTGGTTGCAATTTTGAAGATCAATTAATAAATGAGTGGTATGTTTCTTTTCGCCAAACGTTTTTCGTAAAAATGATTTTAAATCGAGCCATTCATTAAATGTTTTGAGGCTCACTGCAACTTGGGCTTTGCCTTCGAGTTGCGAAATAATAAATTTACATAAGATCGATTGTTGATCTTCACTGGCTAAAGACATGGCATTATCACAGTTTGTGAGGAATGCCGGGAGTGACTCTTTGTCACTATTATAAGGTTTAATGAATTTAGAGAATGTAAGAGTAATTTTGTCAGACATTTCTACTTTTTCTGATTTAAAAGACATAGAAAATTATTAAAGAAATTAGTTTAAGAATAATTGTTACACAATTTGTAAAAACACACAATTTAAAACAATATGTAAAAGTTGTTTAAAAATAGAACAATAAAATATAAAAATAATTCGCTGTAAAAAAAAAAAACACTTGCAAAAACACAATTTTAGATTCACATGAAACACTCACAAAATTATCGACGCGGTGAAACACGAAGCTGGAGTCATTTCTAGAAGGCGGTGAACACGCGGCGATGAAATGTGACCCAACTGCGCGGCGAGTGTTGGGTAGCTGCGACTTTGCAGTTATTTGCTGCTTCTCGTGGGAAAGTACTAAGTCGAATGGAATATGGAAATAAAGAAATTGAAATGGAAGAGACGGTAGGTGAGTTAGACCTGGTTGGCTCTGACTCGGGCTGCTGCTGAGGCTTATAAGTTACCTGACGGAGAGTACAGCGGTGGCGGCGGAATGCTGAAGCGGGCTCACGCTACAGAGCGGAGGCTTATCGTCGTCCAGGGGTTTTCACAATCTTCTGGTGCAGGCGTCGTCTTTGATGGCGAAGTCTTATTGTCGACCAGCGCGAATAACGGAAGCTCCAAAAATAATGGATGTGCCAGTACCGTATGATGGCTATCAATCTGACACAATCCCACTTCTGACACCAATTTGTTAGGAGGCCGGGTCCGTTTGTCTTTTTAAAAAAAAACTCGCAAGTAAAAACCACACTTTATTAAACTAAACACTGTTTTACTACAATTAAGTTTAATGGTTCCTTAACCGTTCTGTACCCTGTCGCGTCCCAGATCTAACTGATTGACTAAAGTCACATTAAAGGCGACTTGAAATATGATGACTCTAATGCAATAACAATGGAAAGTTACGTGGACCTAGGAATAGCTGACTTAGCTTTAATAACATAGTAATAAGGGATGTAACAGATCGTTCGGTCCAACTGAAATAAAACAACGACCGATTATCACGTTTTATTCGCGATATAAAATAATATCCCCTCCCAATGAAAAATTCATTTAGCTCCGACTAACTTCCTTATATTATTATTTTATAGAAAAAGGCAAAACTTAATTGTAAATTCTGACAATTCGGTAGGTAAAGATTTTTTGGTATTTTTTTCATAATTTATTTTCCTTTTTGTTTTCCTACCCATAATTTAATAAATGTTTTAAGTTCTACATGTCATTGTAATGACGTCATGCGTACGGCTGAATTACTTGAGGAATGAAGGCAGAGACAAACTTCTGTTCGGCCGGACGCGTGACGTCATTCAGAAATCAAATGAAAGACAAAGTAATTCATGTATAATAAAAATAAACACAATCTTGTGGTTTTTTGCGCTAAAAATATGTTTTTATTCCTTACCAATCTAAAATCTCTAAATGGTTTTGGAATCGACACAGGTAAACTTTTACTTTACATACCGAATTATAGAAACCTTTGTGTTATGTCTATCTAACTAAGCGAGGCTTATGCAGTGCTGTTAACAACATGGTTAGGTCTCTATGGACTAACCTTAGTAAGCTGCTCTTTGTGTGGAGTGTTCGGGGATTTTAAAGCTTTTGATACACAATACGGAGAGTTGTAGTAACCTTACTATGAAATGATTTGGTTGTTTGAATTAATGAGTACGAAATACATGTAGTAGTCATGAGTAGTACAAAATACATGTAGATCATCTTAAGAATTTAAACAAGACAACAGATTCTAAATTGATGATTTCTAAGTACAGCTTTAAATCGCATTATTCGTAATATTTCCTCAGGCAAATAATACTGAGCACCGTGTACTTCGTTCTTAAAAAAATTGATTTGAAAAAAGGAAGAGTAACTACATTTATACCTATTTATGTTTTATACTTTACTAGCTGACCCGTGCCCACTTCGTAGGGAAGAAAAAAAAAGCGTCCTTTTTTAAAAAATATTTTAATTACTGATCCACTCCTATTAGTCATAGCGTGATACTATATAGCATATGACACTCCCCGATAAAATCGGTTTAGTAAACAAACACACAAACTTTACCTCTTTATAATATTGGTATAGATACATTCAAAATTCTGGAGAATGTTACCTTGTTCATATCTATGTTACAAATATACTAAATATTTATGTGTAAAATTGTCTTACTTATCATTTAGTTGAAATTTATTGCAAAAAACCTCGAAAGACATAATTTGTTACGCGCCACTTCAAACTTTCAAAGTGGAATGTTCAAAGACTGGCGAGTTTGGCTCGAGGCGTTCGTCGGCAGATTAAAGCGACCAGATATACAGCGTGTAATACCGTGTATAAAAGCCTTTATAAAAGGATTTTTTTCGCTACCCAGTTTTAAGCCCTGTGACATCCATTTTTAAAGCTGTGAGGTCAACGGTAAACTCAACTTTTTGTTTTTAAAAGTAAACTACTCAACTTAATTTTTTTATTGATAAGAATTAATGTTTATAATAAACTAGCGGCGCGTCCCGGTTTCGCACGGGCATTATTTTCCCGCTTTTTTGTTAAATATTTTCCTGAATTTTCTTTGCTATAAACCTCACGGAGCCCTAGATCTTTCTAACGAATGCAAAACCGTGGAAATCGGTTCGTGCGTTCTGGAGTTATAACGTCAGGAAGGAAAACCCGACTTATTTTTATATAGTAGATAAATAAATAAATATTCACGGACATCCCTACACAGCGCCATTTGTTCCCAAAGTAAACTAGGCATAACCTTGTGTTATGGGTAACAGAACGGATATTAATACTTAGATTAAATAATTATTTTTTATTGATACCGCTTACCCATGCAAAGAAAAAATTAATTTATTTTCTTTTATTTTCTTTTTTTTCTATATACTTTTCTTTTGTAAATACATACATATACATAGAAACACCCAGATCAATGCAAACAATCATGTTTATGACACAAAGATTTGCATTGAGCGGGAATCGAACCCGAGACCTCTGCGTAGCAACCATATAATATACCCACTACGCCACAGAGGTCGTTAAACTTATTAAAACATACTTTGTATCTATAGCAACTTAAAAAAATATACCTGTTTCTAGATTTTTCCAAAGACTAGGTACCATACCTAGCCTACCACCAATGATCACGGAGCATTTACGAATTTATCTACTGTTTATTGTTCCTGTAATAACGCAGCTAGGAACCAGCGAACTAGAAACTATAATATGTCGCTCATTCGTGGCATGAAATAGTCTCTTTATTTATGCAATATTTTGTTTTAAAACACTGCAAAATACTGTGACATGTTACCTGGCGGTTAGGAATGAGGATAGTGAACAATCGTTCTTAATATTCTAAGTTATTTGAAAAATAAAAGAACACAAACGACATGAGTGAGAAATTAAGGTTCCGAGACATACAATCATCATAACAGCCCATTAATGTCCCACTGCAGAGACGGGAAGTTTTCCTTCTTTTTATTTCGTAAAGATAGTAGTTACGGGTATTCCCTTAGTCGGTTTTTACGACACCCATGGGATGAGATGGGGTGGTGACATATTGTATTCTTACTCCGCCACCACACGGATAAGACATACAATGCTACAATTTATTGGGTAGTCTGTGTTGAAATTTCTACTACTTGTAAAGTATTATTAACCTCACTGACTGCGCTTCTAATTTTTTTTTGCATTTACTTTGTCATTGTCACAGGTCCAGGTGTAGCGATTTATTTTTGATTGCAGTGTTTTGTCAAACACATTCATAAATTCACACTTCGCGACTTCGTTCGCGTTAAATTCCGGGTAGCACTGTTCCTCTTTCCAAAAAAAAGTAGCCTAAGGTACTCTTCATCCCTTCAGTTTTCTTACTTAACCACACTCCACACTTTCCCATTTATAATATTTGTATGGATGACCTCATCTCTAATTTCGCCCCAGATTCTTTTCTGTACTTATTCAAATTTTTCATCGCATTACACTGACACAAAAAATATGATCATGTTCGCTAGTGGCTTGGGCGACTCGCTGTTAAAAGTAATGAGGTACATTATTGCAATTTTTCAACATAATTAGGATGTCAACACGAGCAAACAGGCAAGGAATGTTACGCGAAAGGTTTTTAAAAAGCTTTTAACATAATTTAGTTACTGTTTATAACTATAAAGATGTGTCACTGTAATAATAATTTAGTCAAAAATGTTTATTCTGTTCTCCATTATATTTTATAGTTAAAAGACTAATGTTTACTTTTGAAGTCTATATAATTATATAATTTAGTATAGTTTATAGAATACGTACTCTTACTCTTACTCTTACTATTTTTATTGATACAAGTTGATAAAAGTATTTTTCATGCTAACTTTTATAGGATTAAGAGGCAAATACTAAATACTTGTCAGACATATTCAAAGTCTAGTTAAAACGCCACCCCTCGCACCGTTTTGTTTCAGTTGTAACTATCTATATTAATATTAGAGGTAAAGTTTATGTGATTGTGTTGTTGTAGGGGGTTATTATATTTGGATCTACTGCACCGTTTTTCTGTATTGAATAATCCATTTATCAGCAAATGTCATAGGCTATATAGTATCACGTTATGACTAATAGGAGTAGAGCGGTAATGAAATATGTTTAAAAAAGGGACGCGTTTTTTTCGCCGCCCAATGAAGTGGGCACGGGTCAGCTAGTCATTACTAAAACGACTATAACTTCCTAGAACATTTACCTACTAATCTAGAAGTAGAACATAGCACCCAATAAATAGTACTCTAGGTATTACTCTATTTACACTTTGTGCATTACCAGTACGATTTCAAATAAAAACATTTCATAGTTAATATTTTATTGAACTGACTCGCAACATCAAGATTAATACCGGCTCTTGTAAACAAGTTGCGCTTTGTTTTACTAAGTCCATTAAGCTTTGCACTTTTATGATTTATTACTATGCCGGCAAGCTTTCGTATTTTACAATTGTATAAAGATAACGCTGGCAATGAAGCAGTAAGATTTAAAAAATCAAATGAAAAATAGTATACTTACTCAAATTACATTACACTTTAGGAAACTATTTAAAATATTTGAAAATTAAGTAATTAAAAGAAATGCTATTGTTATATAGCATAGTCTAAGTTGTTTAAGAAAACCATTGATATTTTTAATTTAATTTTGAGAGAGGGAGAGAGACTCTATTACGTGGTTTTTATCCATATCACACCTAATGAAAATCCTATTTTCAACTTATAGAAGAACTAGTTTTTGCCCGTGGCTTGCTCGCGTCAAATTCGGAGTAGCACTATTCCCCTTTCCTGGATACAGAAGAAAAAAAAACAAGTAGCCTATGTTACTCTCCATCTCTTCAACTATCTCCACTTAAAAAATCACGTCAATTCGTCGCTCCGTTCTGCTGTGAAAGAAAGACAAACAGACTTGCCCTTTCATAATATTAGTATGTAAAAGATAGAAGATAATATTTAAACATCCTAAAATACTCTGATGTTGCAGGCGTCCTTAGGCTATGGTAACCACTTACCGTTAGGTGGAACGTATGCCTGTTTCTCCGTGTTGTGACAAAGTAAGAATATAATAATATGTCACCACCCCATCTCAGTCCATGGGTGTCGCAAAAACCGACTAAGGGACTATCCGTCAATATTATTTTTACGAAATAAAAAGAGGGAAAACCTGAAATTAAACCATATACCAATCCGTCTGGCCAGCTACTAATACCACTAGTAGGCCTAGTATCCCTACGTCCCGGGAGGAGGCTTACGTGTTTACGACCAAAGGTTGAAAACATATATTTTTTAATTATCAATGTTTAAGTAGCAGTTACAATAATATCACCATTCAACAACCGTAATCTACTTAAAATTTGAAATATAAACCACGGAGTAGGTAAAAACAAGAACAATTAAATTTTTCGTAAAAAAGTAATATTAAATTACACCAAATTTTTCTCACTGTTCCCAAATTTCACCTGCGGCTATAAAACTTTTGTTGGTTGAGTTATATTAATACAGGATTTAATTAAAACGAAAAACTTTGATTCTAAGGAATTTATTACGTTTTTATTAATATTATAAGAAATGTATATTTAAAAGGGACATGCGTAATATTTGTATATGAAAATATAGATTTAAGAGACAAACATCAATTTATTAGACACAAAAAATATCTAGACAATAATTCATGGATCCCACAAATATTGTCATGCCTGGGAATCGAACCTGTAACCGTGGACAGCAGCCGCTTCCGCTACCGTCGCGCCACCGAGGCTGTCAATAATAAAAAGTTACAAGAAATATTATAGTATAGTAGTATTCTTTCTGCGTGTGGTGACGGAGTAGGAATACAATATGTCACCATCCCATCTCATACCATGGGTGTCGTACAAACCGACTAAGGGACTAACCGTAAATAATATCTTTACGAAGAAAGAAGAAGGAAAACTTGAAATCAAACCCTGTACCAATCCGTCTGGCCAGCGTGGTATTAGTTGGCCAAATATCCCTCCGTCACGGGAGGAGGCCCGTCCCTGCAGTGGGACATTGATGGGCTGTTATGATGATCATTGAATTTGCTCATTATAGTTTATTATTATTTAAACCTCTTTCCTTAAACCTTTAGTAACTTATAATGAAAGTACTTAATTATTGTTATGAATAAGTAAAACTTAATTAAAATTATGAACCCCATCGGATGCCTAATTACTTAAATTCACGAAGAAGAACCAAAGTCTCCAGCCGTATAATTAATAACAATCAAGATATAAATTTTCTGTTGACACTTTCAACTTTTCCCTTCACTCATTAGTTTTAATCAATGTTTGACAGTTGAGCGTCTTAATCCTTTATAATATAACTTTTTTATACTTTTAGTAATTATTACGTATCAAATTGTTAAATTTTCTTAAAGAAGAAAGACAATGGAAATATTTTTTTGCTTGAAACAGAATTCGAATCTGCGTCTTTAGATAATACAGCGACGCTTTAGGGTCGTAGGAAACATATATTAGGTTGGGGAAAAAGTCTTTTCGTATTTTTGTATGAAAAGTCAAGACATTTTTTTCAAAGTTTATTTACATTTATTTACAATATATATGTACCGTTTTGTTGAACAACTTTCTGCCATTTTGTGGGCAGAGACATTATCCCGTTACTGTAGAAACTTTGGGACTTCTGATCAAAAAAACGGGACAAGTAGTTTTGGCAGTCCTCTCTTGAGGTCAACCTTACAGAACCTAAAGAATTCTGAAGAGACCGAAACAGGTGAAAATCTGAAGGCGCAAGGTCAGGGCTATATGATGGATGCACTAGGACCTCCCAGTCGAACTCTCTTAATTTTTGCTGAGTGGCTAAAGATGTGTGTGGTCTAGCGTTATCGTGATAAAAGACCACACCCTTCCTGTTGATCAATTCCGGCCGTTTTCTCTCGACTGCTTCCTTTAATCTCATCAGTTGCTGGCAGTAAAGATCAGAATCGATGGTTTTGCCGGGCGGTAAAAGCTCATAATGAACAATGCCCTTCTAATCCCACCATAAACACAGCATCACCTTATTTCGTGTTAGGCCAGGTTTGGCCACAGTCTGTGAAGCCTGGCCAACTTTCAACCACGACCTTTTTCGCACGATCTTGTCGTACGTGATCCAATTTTCATCGCCAGTTATCAATCTCTTCAAAAACGGCTCGGTTTCATTACGTCTCAATAATGAATCGCAAATGAGTACACGGTTCATTAAGTTTCTTTGAGTGAGCTCGTGTGGCACCCAAATATCGAGCTTTTTTGTATAACCAGCTTTCTTCAAATGGGTCAAATCTGTTTTGTGGTCAATTCCCAGTTCTTCAGCTACATCGTAACTACTAATATGCCGATCTTGCTCCACTCTTTCAAAAATGGCGTCCATTTTATTCGTAACAGGGCGACCAGAGCGAGGTGCATCTTTAACCTTAAAAATTTCCGGACTGAAAACGTTTGAACCAAATTTGTGCTACTCTTACTGACACTGCATCAGGTCCATAAACATCACAAATTTTTTTCACTGCTTGAGTTGCATTTTTGCCTTTTTTATAATAAAATTTTAAAATGTATCGAATTTCTTCAATAAATTCACTCATTTTTACGGAGAGAAAAACAAATGAAAAATAGCGGGAAACAACTTTTTTTTATTTTTTTCTTTTCTATATAATGTAACCTTTTTAATGTTACCAAAACCAGCCAGACACAAGTAGTACAGTCAAAGAAATTTTGTAATAAGTTTATACCTACGTTATGCGAAAAGACTTTTTCCCCGACCTATTATATCAAAACGGAATGGCATCGTCACCATATCAACTCCACAAGAAAGCCGTTCAGTATTATTTGTATGAAACCCCTTAACTGCAAGGCACACTAATCGCAACGTAATCGGATTTTTTGATTTTTTTGATGTCGTCGTTAGCCCTCGTAATTTTCACATAACTGTGACACACCACCTTTGAGATTTTTCAGTTATATTTTGAAATGACACGGCTATCCAAACTCCTTGAAAACGTGAATACAGTTCAGGAAACAAAAACAATGAATGGTACTCATAAAATATCGCTTTTGCATCGACTGACGAACGTTAATTATTATTACTTTTTCCCTAAGGAAAGCAATTTCACTAAGATCTCAATCTATAATGGCGTGTAACATATCAGATAGAGCCGCATATTGCCTATAAAGTTTATGACTATTGGAGTGTGTCCAGACACAAATCACTCTCTAGATATCACTAAGATTCAAAAGAAACGACGTAAAATGGTTTACCTATTATTGTTTTACGATTCTGAATACTTTGCTATACATACCGTTCTTTCAATTAATTTAAGCAATTGTTACAAAAAGGCAGAGTGTTCTGGTAAATAAACTGTTGTTTGTACTTATCCTTCACCTACATTTTTAATCTATTTTTCTTTTTACAGATGTGAAATTATAGCCCAGTCAAAATAGACAAAATTATGATTAAAGTTTGCATTAATTCCCAACAAGCTGGATTTTTGTGCAGGCCTTGAATACGTAATTACAAATGATATGTCAAAAGTCCCCATCGATCCCGCTTGTGCGTTGTTTTTTATTCAAGGTCAAAGGTCACAAATTTGCGTTTTTTGCGTATATCTCTGAAACAACGAGAGCTGAAATGAAATGAAATGAAATGAAATGATCTTTATTCACGTAAAATAGAGTTATAAGATATTACAAATTGGTTTAGTTCTTCTATTTTGCCGTAATTGCGGACATGTGAATATTTAATCTTAAAGCACATACTATTAAAATAAATTATTCTCTAAATTGCATGCAACATTGAGTGATACCAAATAAGTTCATAACCAGATAATTACAAATAATAAAAATAATATCAACGTCCATGTCCAATTAGATTACAAAATTATTATTTAAATACACATTATGGTTGCCTCTCGTTTAGGAATTCACGAACAGAGTATATCATTTTGTCTAGCAACTATAGTTTTAATTTTCTTTTAAATTGTACAGTAGGTAATTCTTTAAGGCTAGATGGTAATTTATTAAACACTTTTATACACATTGCATAACAATTTTTCCCGTATAGAGAAGTTCTTGGTGCGTGATCTAGAACTAATCTTTCACTGTTGCGCGTGTTTCGAGGATAGATATCTTTTGCTTGTTTGAAGATCGTGAGGTTATTTTTAACGAACATACAAATCTCAAAAATGTACATAGCTGGCAAAGGTAGTATCAACAGCTTTTTGAAGAAAGGCTTACAAGATTCATAGGGTGGAATACCTACCATAGCTCGCACACACCTCTTTTGAGCAATGAATGCTCGTATAATATTAGTAGAGTTTCCCCACAATATAAGCCCATAGCGCAGCACGGAACCGACATGCCCATGGTATGCTAATAATAGAGTTTCTTGAGTAGATGTGTTTCTTAGTTTGTACAAAACGTATGCGAAACTGTTTACTCTTGCAGAAACTGAATCGACATGACATTTCCAGTTGAGAAGTTTATCCAGTGTAATACCTAGGAACCTCACACTTTCAGTTTCTTGTATTATTGAGTCTTCGTAAGATATGGTTTTGCGGTCCAGTGCAGTACCTTGAGTTTGAAACTGAATAAAATTAGTTTTTGACAAGTTAGCTCTCAAGTTATTCTTACTAAGCCATTCTATAATTAATTTAATTGTATTATTTATGTGAATATCAAAATTTATATTATCTTTAGCTGTTAATATTATTGAAATGTCATCAGCAAATAGTATTGTTTTATCTTTAGTAATATCAGGTAAATCGTTAATATAAGTCAGGAACAACAAAGGTCCTAGGACACTCCCTTGTGGGACACCACACGTATTTAAAAGAAATGAGGAGTGTTCGCTAATCGACTCAATATTATTACTATAATTATTTTCAACCTTAGACACTTGAACACATTGTTTACGGTTTTCAAGGAAGCTTTTCAGCCATTTAAGTGCAGCACCTCTGATTCCATAGGTGTCTAGCTTATCAATTAGGAGTTTATGGCTAACATTATCAAATGCCCTAGTCATATCAATAAACATGACTACTGCAGGCGTCCTCTTTTCGATATTTGTTAACACATTATGCACCAAGTGAAAAGCGGCGAGCGTAGTTGACTTTCCTCTCTGGAAACCATATTGTTCTGTTTTAATAATACCAAATTTATTAAAGTACGTCATTAATCTTTTGTGCATAGCTCTCTCAAACACCTTAGAAAGTATTGGCACTAGCGTTATCGGTCTGTAACTCGATAGCTCTAATTTATCGCCCTTTTTGTAGAGTGGCTTTACCACTGACTCTTTCAACCGTTCCGGGAATATTCCTGTTTCGAAAGACAGGTTAATCAAGTAAGTGATTACAGGTAGAACATTTCTTAATTATAAATGTTGTTATTCCATCTATTCCCACAGACTGCGTATTTCTCAGAGACATAATAATATTCATGGTTTCAGTGTAGCCTATGGGTTGTAAAAATATACTATTTAGAGACCGACTACCATTTGTACAATATTCATTTGTTTTGTGTACTGTGTTCTGTGTGAGCTCTACCAAATATTTATTGAATTGATTAGATATGTCACGTGAGCTCTGGAAAATATGACCGTTAGCTCGTATCTCTGTTATTGTGTTTACTGTCCGTTTAAGCCCAGCATTATCGTTTATTATTGACCAAGCTGTTTTACATATATTCTGTGACTGTTTCAGAACCTTCAAATTGTGTATTTTTTGAGCAGTGTTTACACACTTACGCAGCAATTTAGTATAATTACGATATTTATTTTTACTTTTTACTGTTTTTAATAGGTAGTATTGATAACGGAGGTCTCTTTTCGTTCTGCAACTGCGTCGTAACCCTCCTGTAATCCACTTAATGTTTCGCTTCTTATTAGTAATTACTACTTGTTTTTTGGGAAAGCATAATTCATAAAAAAGACAGAAGTCGTCGTGGAATAAATTGAATGCAGTATTTAAATTAGTACATCTATAACAGTCGAGGAAGCTTAAGTTACTAAGGGCTTCACAAAACTTAGAAATATTTTCATGTAAATAGTCACGTTTAATTATAAGCTGTTTTTTAGGCTCGCATATATTCTTAGTTATAGGAATACGTAATGTTTGTGCGTGATGGTCTGAAAGTCCCAGCGGAATAATGTCACTTTTTCCTTTGTTTACGTTGCTAAAAATATGATCAATACATGTATTTATTCTTGCAGGCTCTTTTATAAACGATGTCAAATTGTAATTTTGTAAAATGTCAAATAAGTTTCTTACTTTACTATTATTCTGTAGTGTATTAATATTTATGTCACCAAGTAACACAAAATGTCTCTTTTTACTACTTCTAAGTATAAATTGAAATAAAAAATAATCTAATTGCTTAAAAAACAAATCAATATTTGACTGTGGTGTCCGATATACACATACTATGTTCAGATTCAAGTCTGTAATTTCAACCCCGCAACACTCAAATATTTTCTCTCGTGCATAACGTTTAATGTTTATCAGTTCATTAAATTTGATACCTTTTTGTATATAAACACAGGACCCACCCCTTGAACTACTTCTACAGAACGCAGAGCCTAATACATAACCGTTTAGTTTTGATAGCCGTAAGTCATTTTGTTTAATGAACGATTCAGTGAAGCAGAGGACCTTAGGCTGTTTCTTTGTACTCATATCAGTTAGATCTATTTCGACAAGTTCCTTTTTAGATAATAGTCCCGCAATATTTTGGTGCAGGATACATAGTTCTCTATCGTTGTGTCGGGTGTTAGTCACGAAAAAAATGGTCAGTTAATGTTTGAAGAATACATGCAGTGTCACATTTACTTATTCTTGAAAAATAATAAGGAATTGTACAAATTTCAAATTCAAATTTCAAAATACTTTATTTCATAAAATTTATTACAAATTGTTTGAAATCGTCGTTTACTTAAAATTGAAGCTACAATTAAAATTATAGATCGACACAGACAAACGCTACAGCACTAAAAAAGCCGCGTTGTATTGTCAAATGTAAATTAACCCGGCGCCAATGACGCCGGGTCAATATGACCCGAGGTGATTTCAAACAGCGATATTTCAAATTAGGCGTGCTTTGTGGTTTTGACTGTTCTAGTAGCTGGAGATACAGTATCTCCCAGCGCACTCCGATCATGAACTCAGTGCCTCGCTGCGAACGCAAGCAGATACACGTGCATAAAGCAAAAACGGGTCAATATGACCCAGCGTCATCGACCGCGTTGTATTTTTGTGACATTTTTTTTTTGTATTTTTTATTTTTAGTAATTATTTTCTTGGTTGTTTTTAAGAATTTATCAAAAAGGCTGTTGATAAAAAGACCGGAAAGAATATTACAGATCTTAGATGAATCCGACTTCAAGTTTGAAACACAAAAAACTTCTTCATAGGACGAGGTTGAAGATCACGTTTCAGAATACAGCCAAAGTAGCAGTAGTATAAGACGCAAGCTACATTGTGATGAAAAGAGCCTATTTTCTGAAGAAATAAGGAGTTTGCATTATTTGGGATCACTGACAGGAACAAGAAACTTGAGTAAATTAGCCTCGTCAATTGCGCAAAAAACTGCTGATTTCTCGACAGTAGCTCTTGAGAAACCTCCGCGAAGGTATCTAAAACTCATAGGAGATGTCAGGTGTGCCCTTAAAAAATGATAAAAAATCTAGCTACACTTGTCATGCTTGGAATATATAAATAAATAAAAAAATCGCCCCGATTACTGCACCACTACCACGAAAGATGCAGTAGCTCCATGGAGGAAGCTGAAGATGGATTAGTGGAGTTTATAATGAAGTTTGATGTCTCTTTTAGTAAATTAGATTTGTTTTATTACGTTTTATGAAGATTGTTCTTACTAATTTTGAATAGTTACTAAAGTTATGTTTTCAATGTTGATTTTGCATAGTTTCTGACGAAAGACTATAAAGTTGAATTTGAATAATATCTTTAATTTTTTTATTATTTTACCCTCAAAACAATGTCATAAACTAACAGAAGAACAAACAAAACAAACTCTAAACATCACGTAACATTTAAAGAAATGCTAATAATCTTCGGGTCACCATGACCCGGCGTCATAGTTCTCGTAATTATTTTCACGTCATTGGCGCCGGGTTAAAGGAGAAAAATAAAACCAATCTACTACTCGAATCTACTTGTCTGTCTGTGTTGATCTATAAATTCCAGTTTCCAAATGGTAGGGCCAATGAGAAGAAATCTGGCAAAGAAACTCATGGCAACTCTTTTAAAATTCAGTTGTGTTTACATTTTTTTTTACATAAATCATATACCCAATAAAAATATTTGACAGTACCAGACAGGATAATACACCATTTATACATCATAAAAAATAATAATCAAAGAAAAGAAAAATAGAAGACAAGCATGAGAACAAGGAAGACAGAAAAAAAGATAGAAAGGATACAATAATACAATAAGAACTTAGAGATAAAACAATTAGCACAAGTAGCACACATAAATAAAAAAAAGTGCATAAACTTGCATTATTTGAGACAGCCTGGGGAACAGAAGCAGTTAATCCCAAGCCTTTTTGTCTTTCGTGTAGTCTAGGATAGTATAATATCCCTTTACGATAAGTTTTTGTTTGACTACATTCTTAAATTTATTAAAACTTAGATCTTGAATATCTTTCGGAATTTTATTATAAAATCGGACACATTGACCCTGAAATGAACTATGTATTTTTTGGAGTCTAGAATACGGATGAATAAGTCTATCTTTATTTCTAGTATTTATACTATGGACATCACTTCTTTTGACAAATTGGTCTTTATTTTTATGAACATAAATTATGTTTTCATAAATGTATTGACTTGCTACAGTTAATATATTGATTTCTTTAAATTTTTCTTGAAGTGATTGTCTCCTACCTAAATTATAAATTGCACGAATAGCTCTCTTCTGCAGCACAAAGATAGAATAAATGTCGGCAGCATGTCCCCATAGTAAAATACCGTATGACATTATGCTGTGAAAATAACTAAAATATACTAATCTAGCAGTTTCTATGTCTGTCAGTTCTCGAATTTTCCTAACGGCATAAGCTGCAGAACTTAGTCTCTTTACCAATGTCCTAATATGTGGGCCCCACTGAAGCTTAGAGTCTAGTGTTATACCAAGAAATTTTGTAGTGTCCACAAGGTCTACCTGATCCTCCTTAACTCTTATTGTGGATTTTACTTCTTGTACATTCGGCGTTATAAATCTAACACATTTGGTTTTGCGGCTATTAAGGAGCAAGTTATTAATGTCAAACCAACGAACAACTTTAGAGATAGCCAAGTTCACTTCGTCAGTGCTAGTCTGTTGTCGTTTCACTTTAAATAAAAGCGAAGTGTCATCGGCAAACAAAACTATCTCATGTTGATCTTTAACTAGATGTGGTAAATCATTTATATAGATGAGAAACAAAAGGGGTCCAAGTATGGAACCTTGCGGAACGCCCATTTTTACGACAGATCCTGGAGATAATTTTCCATTAATATTAACTCTTTGTATTCTGTTATTTAAGTAAGACGTGAAAAGATCTAATCCAAGTTTACCTAAACCATAGTGATGTAGTTTCCGTAAAAGTGTATCATGATCGACACAGTCGAAAGCCTTGGACAAGTCACAGAAAATACCTAAAGCATCGTAAGACTTCTCCCAGGCGTCATATATATGTTTTACAAGCTCCACACCAGCATCGGTTGTGGAGCGACCCCTTGTAAAACCAAATTGTTTAATATGTAAAATTCTGTATCTATTTAAATATGTTTGCAGTTGGTCTGCAATAAGTTTTTCAAAAATTTTACTGAAAGTTGGCAGTACTGAAATCGGTCTAAAGTTAGTTGGGTCTGATGTACAGCCAGATTCAATGTTGGTGCAAGATTGACCTTACCTACCTCAGAGGTGGTGCGGAAATTTTCTATATAAAACTTAAAGGTGACTGACATAGAGATCTATCAACGCACAGCCCAAACCACTGGTCGTCGCCTGAATGCTTATTTGCTCAACCGACCATTTTAACGAATTTCACTTTTTAATGCAGTTTTATTAAGGATCAAATTGCGCTTCGATTGGTATATAATACTTGCTGTTTGGACTTTAAATACATGATTTAAAAGGAATTTAAGTTTTTTTAAACTAACACAAGAGAATTAAAACTTCATGCTTAATTGCTCAAAGTCCGTAGAGAAACACCAAACGTGCATCCAAGCATCGATTGCGTGCTTAAGTATTCAACCTCCACACAGGTAACCAATCACGACATCGCATTTTGATGACGCATACGCCGCCATCATTAATTTCTTATGTGACGAAGCTGGTGCTCGCACGCATTTAAGTAAAAATTAACGCCAAATATAGATAAAAAGTATTAGTTTTAATAGAAAACAGTACCTAAAAAGTCCGTAACGAAATGTAAGTCGGAAAATATAGCCACAACTATAGAAAAGAATCGGTAAGTTGCATTTTTGTTAACATTTCTTTGTAGATTATCACTGCGTATCGTTAACTTATAGTACAGGATGTTGAAATTTAATTCTTATAATTTCAGATTTAATTATATCCCTAAATGAAGTTGTGACGTATCTATAAATGAACAGATTGTTTTGAACATTTCGTAAGGTTGTAAAATATAACTAAAATAATAATAAAAAAATTTGCTTTTGTGCGGGCTTGTTTAAAATGCCTTATTGTATGGTTTTTTGTCAAAATATACCTGCCACTACCATATTTGCTAATTGTTAAATGAGTAAATTTCTTACCATTATAAGTTTTGTGTTTACGTACCTACGCTTTGTGTTCGCAATGATGTTAGATGCTAGATAAGTAGATTAATACTATTTTTTACTCGCCATTGATCCACTCAGATTGTATCTAATTTATTTTATTACGTCCGTTGCTTTGCATTTTCTTCCCTATTTTGGATAAGAAATTCAGAACTAATAACGCCGTTGAGGGATAAATAGCCGATAAATCAAAGAATTCCTTATGAAAACATAAAGAATCGTCAAAAAAGGGTCAATTTGCTTGAAAAAATAAATCAATTAGTCTCAGTATATTAATAATTTTTATACGTACCTATAGGTATGATATTATCACCGTTTTATTTTCTATTTATGTTGTTTTTATTGTACATATTTAAATGAAGAAGTGGAGTCACGGTAATACCATAGTTTTATTTTATGTTAACATTACAACGAATCAAGAATCTGACCAAACAAGAATCCGACGAATAAGAACTAATTCAAATCAGACACTAACCAAAAAGAAAATAAAATATATTAGAAGTACCTACAAATATATTATGAAAGCTGACGACAAAACCTTTATGGAAGCTCTAATTAAAAAGGTTTTGACAGGATCAGACAACATACACAATACCAGGCGAAGTAAACGATCTTGTATCGGTACAAAAACAAAAAAAAAACAAAAAAATAGTCTTATGTATTTTACATATTAAACAGTATTTTTTTTTAAATTCTGTGTTTTTTTTTTATTAATAAATAGCAAGTTGACTACTTAGTTTATCTTTTTTTTTTATCACGATTCCCAAACATACTGTGTTTGGTTATAGAGCACTTAAGTACTAAATATATTTGAATGCAAAATGCTCAACCTCCACTCCAGTAGTGGTCTATCTCCAGTTGCAAAACTATTTATGTGTTTATTTGCTCAACCTCCATAAAAAATAGTGAAAATAAACAAAACTGTTTGACTTTTTAATGATTATTTATAATATATCATATCATATACACATTAACTATTTTTTTAATATAATACTTTTATAAAATCATATTATTTGCTTAAACTAATCAATTAAACGTCTCTGGTGTAAAATGTTGAAAATGGAGGTTGGCCACTTAAGTATTCGTGCGACGTGGTGGAATCTGGCTGAATTTTGGCATGCAGGTAGATGATATAACGTAGGCATCTGCTAAGAAAGGATTTTGATAAATTCGACCCCTAAAGGGATAAGATAGGGGAAGTTTGTATGTAACTTTGTCAATTTGTAACCGATTAGGCTGAGACCAAGCATGCATATGCTATTATATATATAGAAATAAGCCTAATTTTTAATAATACTTATAAATACGGGCGAAATCGCGGGAAAAGCTAGTGTGTGCATATAATAAAAAATACGACTTTCCTGCGCTCTAAAGTCACGATATCTCGAAAGCTATGCTTTGTAGGAGAAAAGTGTTCAGATATTTTTTGTAGACAATTGTACGATCTACAAACTTTGTCTGAACCATTTTTCGATAGCTCTCGTTGTTTCAGAGATATACGCAAAAAAGCAAATTTGTGACCTTTGACCTTGAATAAAAAACAACGCATAAGCGAGATCGATGGGGACTTTTGACATATCATTTGTAATTACGTATTCAAGGCCTGCACAAAAATCCAGCTTGTTGGGAATTAATGCAAACTGGATATTTATTTTCACTGGACTATTAGTGGAAAAACAAACATCCAGGCTGAAAACAGTGTGTATTACACAATTAACCTGCATGGGATTGGATGCTGCGACCTAGTGCACGGTAGTAGCATACACGACCTCTGTGTCTTTTCCACCGCGGCATTTATTTCTCGCTAAGGTGGAGTTTTCACTAAGAAATGTTTAGTTTGTTCTATGCGTTAAATTGATGTGTAATATACTAACATAGTAAAATTAACGCGTTCAAACTAATGTAAGTTTTTTTTTAATTGGCCTACCAGAATGACTCTATGGTGCCTGATGTTAAAGAAAAATACTTATATTAGTTACTTAGAACGCGTTTTATAACAGAAAAATAATAGAATCTATATTGCAAGACAGGCGCACACCATTAATTGGCCGAGATCCAGTGTACACTAAGGACAACTGCCGTTAACCGGGATCAGTAGTTTCTATTAGTGACAATTTATTATAAGGAACATTTTTACGTTATTACATGATAAATATTAATTAGTATTGATCGGATCAGTATAGACCAAACATTGAAGAAAAGAAGTAGAAAGTAAGTTTGATACATTAATTCTTTTGTAACGCGAATGCACGCATCAATTGCTAAGAGCTTTCATGTGAAATAAAAAAATATTTTGTTGTTTCAAACGATAACTTATTCGGTTTGATTCCTATATCGCGAAGATATGAAATTAACGAACGATTTTCCTGAGTGTGATATAAAGTGTATCAGACTCAAGGCAGGCATTTGTAGAGCACCCCTATTATTAAATTGCGTGAAATTTCCGAGGCCACAATATGGCAGTCGAGATATTTTCCGCAGTTTTATTTTTGAATGTAGAAAAATAAATACAGCTATGCGCAAAACAACTTGACGATTTCTGTGGCGTAGTGGTTACATAGCATGACTGCTACGCAGAGGTTTTTGGGTTCGATTCCCGCTCAATGCAAATCTTTATGTGCATGAACATGATTGTTTGCATTGGTCTGGGTGTTTTATATTTATAATATGTATGTATTTACAGATAAAAAATTATTTAAGTATGTTTATCCGTTATCTAGTACCCGTAGTACAAAGTTTGATTAGTTTGAGACTAGATGGCGTTGTGTAAAAAAACCTGTTTTTATGATAAAAGATTAGTATTATAATATCGTGTTCTTCATAATTAAATAGAGGTAAGCTATCGCTAACGATTTTGATGTTTGGCAGTCACGCTTGTTTTAAAACGTAAATTTTTTTTAGCAAAAATATATTCTTTGCATCGATTCTTGTTATAGTATATTATATTTAAAGTTAATTTCTGTACGAAAAGCCCACATATAGATTAATAACTAACAAGCTTATTCTCAAACAAGCTTACAACAACTGTTTTAAGTAAGTTTCTGATATTATTAGAATAAGTGATGCATGTCTCATAAATACAAATACGCAAAGCCTCGCAGATACTTTACCGATAACAGGTAATAACGTCATTCTGCCCAACATAGTTCAAATCGTCGATATTTCACTCAGTGTTATGGTCGTACATTGGATCTGACATGTGGGTGATTGAACATGTCCGTATATCAATGCTGTTTGACCGCTGTGACGTATGTGATCGTATATCGTTTCCTACTTTAAATTCTGGAACTAGATGAATCGGCACTTTTTTTTTGTATAGGTCACGGCAGTATGATCTGAATCGGATCTGATGGACAGCGTGAATAATGCCCTTCTTGCTTCTCTTTTTGCTTGCGCTCAGTATTCTCTGGCTAGCCCATGGTCATACATTATAAGGCAAGATGTTTTTATTATGTATTATGTATGTCATTATGATAACAACCCATTAATGTCCTACTGCAGGGACGAGCCTCCTCCCGTCACGGAGGGATACTTGGGCTACTAATACCACGCTGGCCAGACGGATTGGTATAGGGTTTAATTTCAAGTTTTCCTTCTTTCTATGTAAAGATAATATTCACAGATAGTCCCTTAGTCGGTTTCTACGACAACCGTGGAATGAGATGGGGTGGTGACATATTGTGTTCTTACTCCGTCACCACACGGATATGTATGTATATAAAGGAATAATAAAAAAATACTGGTTACTTTTAATACACACATCAAAAAAGTCTAAGCAACATGCATGATATTACAAATTTACCATTTATATTAATTTATTTTACCATTTATTTTAATTATAACGTTGTATTTTATTTTTAAAATAATATTTTTAGGGTTCTATGATGTAAAAATAACAGCTGTTTTCTTTATAAGTTCTTTTAATAACAGAAATTAACAATATTAGAATATACAGGTACATAAGAAACTAAACTTTTTTTTTACAAATTGAAATTTCTTAAGAAAATGAATTTATTGTGAAAGAATAGGACAATTTAATACAAAGTATGGCCTCCTCTGCTATTCAGAACTTGTCGGCAACGATTATTCATTGAATTAATGAGACTGTTTATGTCATCTTGCGGTATTCGCTCCCAATGGAATTGTAGCAAATCCTTCAGCTGTTGGGTTGTTGTCACTCCGTCCAAGTCCTTCAAAACACGTCTCTGGAGCATGTCCCATGCGTGCTCGATGGGGTTGAGGTCTGGCGATTGTGCAGGCCAGGGCAATACCTGGATGTTCTCCGTTGCCAAGTATTCACTGGTTCGCCGAGCTGTATGTGAACGCGCATTGTCATGCATTAACGTAAAATCGGAGCCAAAGGTTTGTGCAAATGGATGGACATAAGGTCTGAGAATATCCTCAACGTAATTTTCAGCGTTCATGTTTCCATTTACAAAAACGAGCTCAGTTTGCCTGTTCTTCATAATACCCGCCCATACCATAACTGTTGAGCCGCTGTATGGATGAACTTCCTGAACGCACCTGAGTCTTTCAGTATTTCCGGGTCGACGGTACACTCGCACCCTTCTTGTATCAGGCCTAAACCCGAATCGCGACTCATCGGAAAACATAATTTTATCCCATTGTTCCTGGGTCCATGTTATGCGTTCTCTACACCATTCATTTCGACGAGCGCGATTCCCGTGACGTATCGGTGGGCACCTGATAGGGCGTCGAGCTCGTAGGCCGTACTCATGCAGTCGATTTCGCACAGTTTGGGGACTTACATCAACACCACTTGAATTTTGTAGCCTCAAACTTATCTCTCGAGCGGTTAACATCGGCTGGCGTCTTGCAGTCAGTTGTATGTACCGGTCTTGCCGAGTGGTTGTACTCCTTTTACGGCCTGGATGCTGTTCAGCGGGTTCCCCTGTATTATTGTAGCGCTGCCAAAGACGACAAATAACACTTCTATGAATACCAAAATGTCGAGATACCTGAGATTGATTACTTCCCGCTTGCAACATCCCTACAGCTCTTTGCATTTCATCTGCCGTCAAATGACGTCGCTCCATGACGTAAAGAATATCTAACAATTCAATTTTGTCGCCAACTGTATTTAAATGGTTGGTAAAATTATAAAATCAAGACTAAAACGTAGCAATTAACATGCACTCAAATTCAAACAAATTCGCAGTCATTTGAATTTTATGAAAAAAAACAAAACATAATCGAAATTTTTTTTTACAACCAGCCAGTATGTCATCAATAACAAAAAAGTTTACTTACCTATACACTTTGAGTGAGTAAATACTTAGAAATTAATTAATATAAATGGTAAATTTGTAATATCATGCATGTTGCTTAGACTTTTTTGATGTGTGTATTTAGCAAAAAATATTGTACTAAGACCACAGCAGTTTGTATTATATTAACCCGTACAAGTATAGTAATGTAGACTACCCATGTTTACCAAGTTAGTTAGGTGACCTAAACTAATATGCTTGCGAACTAACTGCCCAGAGCATATTAGTTTTACTTTGCACACTAATTTTACTCCGTTCGTTTTAATAGTGTTCTGAGTTAATAAACCCATATAACCATGAAACCATTCTAGCTGAATATATGTAAACAAAATGAAAATTAAACAAAAAATAATTTCGGTAAACTAATTGAATCATTATCATCGGCGTTATTTTTTTTCAAACCAAAATTGTAAATTTTAAGTTACTTACTTAGTAGAAATTAAAACGAATTATTTAGGTAAGTACTTAGTTTACAATATGTCACCACCCCATCTCATTCCATGGGTGTCGTAAAAACCCGCTAAGGGACTATTCGTAAATATTATCTTTACGAAATAAAAAGAAGGAAAACTTAAAATTATGTTAACCCTATACCAATCTGTCTGGCCAGCGTGGGGCCAAGTATCCCTCCGTCCCGGGAAGAGGCCGGTCCCTGCAGTGGGACATTAATGGGCTGTTATGATGATGATGATTTAGGTAAGCGAAGTTAAGTTAACTTAGCAAAGCTAAAATTAAATATTTGTGTCATAAATTACATTAACATTTAGTTTGTAGGTTGTACAATATTTTTGAAAGCTGGAATTTGCTATCAGTTTATTCAGTTTTCCCCGTTTTTACGACCCTGAGACCGCCAATAAGTGAAAGTACGCAATATGTTATACAAAGTTTGTGATTGGCATGATAGATTCCATTTAAAGCTGTTTAAAACAGCCCATTAATGTCCCACAGCAGGGACGGGCCTCCTCCCGTGACGGAGGGATACTTGGGCTACTAATACCACGCTAGCCAGACGGATTAGTATAGGGTTTAATTTCAAGTTTTCCTTCTTTTTATTTCGTACAGATACTATTCACGGATAGTCCCTTATTCGGTTTTTACGACACCCATGGGATGAGATGGTGTGGTGACAATTTGTATTCTTACTCCGTCACCACACGGTGCTGCTAAAGCTGTTACTACAAGTTTATTACCAACCAGAGTAACGTCATTCAATGCTAGGTCATATCAAATAAGGGAGACATTAAATATAAAAGCGTCAATTATTAAACGTTAACTGAGTTTGAAGTTTTTGTTATTTCTAACTAGTATCAAGTTACTATGAACGGGTGAGATATTATTTGTCCAAACTCAGTAAACAAGTTAAATGAAACTTCAGTTGAAAGTCGAGTTAGCAGCTTTATAGAATTTTTCTTCATATTTTATAAAATATAATATAATTTTTTTCACTAAAACCTAGTTTACTATAGGAATTCAATCTTCTTAAGTAAAAATTTTAAGAAATTAACAAGATCGACTATACATCGAGACATACGTCCAACTAAGGTTGTCTTTAGGGTAACATGATTATGATAATAATGATGACATATTGAGGACAGCAAACTAGGAATACCAAGTAAAGTGTTAAACATTATTTCTGAACTGAAATTACTAGTTTACGTTTGTACTAGTAAGTACTAGCTGACCCGTGCCCACTTCGTTGGGCCGCGAAAAAAACGCGTCACTTTTTTTAACATATTTCCTTACTGCCACACTCCTTTTAGTCATAGCGTGATACTATATAGCCTATGACACTCCCCGATAAATCGACTATTCAACGATGGACTATTTAACACAGAAAGAATTTTTAAAATCGGTCTATTAGATCAAGAGATTACCCCCTGCAACGTCACAAACACACAAACTTTACCTCTTTATAATATTAGTATAGATAAGTATTTTGTCCTGCAAAATCAATTTGTAATACTCTTTAGCTGTGATTACTGAAACTCCAAAGCAACGCAAGAATAACACAGACATCGTTCTATAGAACGTATGTTTACGCATCATTAGCGACGTAATGCGCTCCACGAATCTAGATTTGTACTCACTCGAGCGTAGTCTACCCTCACTACATCTAGCGTTGTTACGTGTTCACATTATAAATATGAAGATAAAAATGTAGTGTCATTTATTAGGTAAGTAAACTTTTGTATTGTATTGTTTTAACGCACAACGTCAATATTTAATACTCGTTATTATAACCCTGATTACTCAGACTCTAAAGCAACCCAAGAATAGTTAAGATATCATTCTATAGAACGTTACGTAACGTTAAGTACGTAATGTTTTGTAACATGTTGAGATTTAATGTTAAATGTAGTTTTTTTATTATTAAGCAGAGGAAAATATAGAATTAAACAATGTTTCTACTACTACTGAAATATTATTATTATGGTAATTTCTGTAGCTACTCTAGCACCTTAACACAGTAACATTTTTACACTACTGCTTTGACGTAGATGTAGCAGGCCACAACAGTAGCACCGTCATAAACGGTCTTATGTTGAAAATATTCTCTGATATAAAGATCTGGTTATTTATTATTGTTTTTTTTTTTCTTTTAAAAACACAAGAACATTGTTTACCATAATATAATATTATTATTCTTAACTTTGTGACATAATCCTCGCTGTGCAGACCTAAAGTACATACAATTAAAAAGTCAAAGCGTCGGTAGCGTATAATCAGGCTAAGGGCCAGATTCAGAGACCGCACTTTGTCTTTACTTTAGCAAAGTCTAGTTATTATCTCTGAATTTGAACAACATTAAAGTAATTTTTCGCATGAAAAAGTTTACTTTCATTATTTATTACTACAAAGTAAACTTTTCATGCGAAAAGATTACTTTAATGTTGTTCAAATTCAGAGAAAATAAATATACTTTGCTAAAGTAAAGTCAAAGTGCGGTCTCTGAATCTGGCCCTAGGATCCCAGCTTCTCTTGAGAATAAAGCTTTTTTAAGTAACTAGCTGATGCCTGCGTCTTCATCCGCGTGGTATAGGTAACCTAAATGTTATTCTACAACTTAAACTACTTATATACCAAATTCCATCAAAATCCGTTCAGTAGTTTTTGGGTGTAAAAGTAACAAACATCCATCCGTTCATCCATCCTCACAAAACTCTCGCATTTATAATATTAGTAGGAAGTAGGATAGAATAGGATGTAACCAGATTTACAAAAATACATTACTAATAACACTCAAATATCAACGGCGTTTAATATGTAACATTTGAAGTGTATTTTACATGAAACATAGAAACGTTGGAATGTTAATTACGATTTACACGCATCGCAGAACCATTGCGTTGGCAGCTGCTGATCACGTCCGGACAGCTGGGAATATGTGTTAAAATCTCTACATATTGAAAATGCTTTCCGTCACTAGGGGTTAATTACAACCTTGCCCATTGTCCTGAACGAACATCAAGCGCAATATTATGACGAAATGCTGCACGAAACAATTGAATTATATTAAAAACAATTGAACAATATACCTACTAGGTAGTTGATGATTTGTAACCTATTATGTGGACTTCGTTAATGTGCTACAATAAGAGTAGTGTTACAGTGGAAAAGGCGTAAGAACTGAAAAGTTTTAAAACAGAAGTCAATTTTTCTTTATACTTAATGTATATTTATTTAGCTTTATAATAATATGCTCATTGAGCCTTGGTACAGGTTGCATGCTTTGTCTCGCGCACGAATACATGGTCGGGTCAGCAGCCGGTCTATGTGAAATAGTTGTCGACTCCCCTCCGACCACCTGAAAGCGTCAACGATCCGTTCTCAGCCCCGCCTGAGTAAATGGACCCTAAAGATCCATAAATAAGTTCCAGTTCACTTACTATTAGCATTACAAGCTAATTAGACTATTACTATGCTAATGAAGCTATAATCTATAATGAATAATAAGTATATGAAGCGGTAATACTCAAATCTGTAATGACAGTGGCTGGATATATCAATATAATATTACGAGAACTTTGGATTGCTTCGCACTCCAACAGTTACAACCATAAAATTTAACGACATCGTACCTTATATAGCGCTGTTAAAGTTCAATTTAGCGTGCAAACGATTGCCGTGGAGATAACTGAACAATCGACTGGCTCGATGACATCCATTGAAAGGGGTAGAGTATACACTGTTGATGTATGGATAAGTATTTGCAATCTCAATCGACATTATTTATTCAGTGTATTCTGTGCTTATGCTATAGTAGATTTTTCTTCTGTAATTTATGTTATTTCTTATAACGTTTTTAGGTATTTTACGTTGAATAATAACGAAAAATTGACACTATTTTAATAACTTGCGTTTTTTATCGCAGTATAAATTTATTTTGTAATTTTAACATATTTAACTAAAAGGAAAACATTTTCCTCTAGACAGATTATTCAGTAAAAACTTTGTTAATCAACTTTAAGATAAAAAAACTTAGATCAAAGCTTAGGAGTTGTCTTTCAGGGTTTAAATTAATTAAATGCTGAGTAAAAATGTAAGTAGCCAATAATTTATAAACATCACTCACATTTTTTAACAAAATTAATGTCTATCACGAAATGAAAATAAAGCATAATCATCATGACCTCACAATTCATAAAAATCTAGCAAACAAATGAATCAATTGACACAATTAAAAACCATGACGTTTTCCTTTAGGTGTAGGTGATACTTATGATGGTAGCCATGCAATAAAATGCAATAAAATTTTCATACTAGCTTAAACAGAGCTTATTATTCCCTTTCTTTGCATTTCTTTATCTTTACAGTATATAAATATGTTTAATAAAGTAGCAGTGACTTTACCTACATAATCTACGACAGTAACATCAATATTATACAACAAGTATAACGGTTTGCCGTCATTCATAAACGTAGACCTTTTTTTAACTAAACTTTACATTCCCATTTCCTTTCGTTTGCTATTTCCTATGATTTTTCATCGCATATTTCTTTACTTGTATACTTTGCTTAATCCATCTCAATTAAGATCTCGTCATTCAAGTAAACTTTGCAATTAAAACTAAAAGTGGTTGAGACGAAAATGTTCTTCACTCAGACTGAGCAGCTACAAAAATTAATACGAAATTTTCTTGAAATTAATTTGTAAACTAATATAAAGCTTAAATGTTATTTTGTGTAACGAGTAGAAAGTTAGTTACGTTCTTATTTTTATAGACGGTATAAGCATAGTACAAATATATAAACGGACGAAACGCGAGTTATACAAGTGAATAGTCGCGACTGTGCCGCAGTAACGAGCGGGAAAGTAGGTAAATGTAATTATAAAGCTGGAGGTGGGCAGCCCTATCGCATGTTAACGTACCGACATTTATAATGTATATTCGGCCGAGATAGACTACTGGTTGTATTTTGGTATAAGTCTGTGGCACATTTTGATATCATGCATGATACATAATACAGCTAGAAAGGTATTGCAGAAATAGAGACATTCAGTAAAATGTAGGTACAGCTGAATTGATGCACGATGTTCAACGGTATCAACAGTATTATTATCTAAATAAGTATATTAAAAAGCCCAATATTGTAAAAGATGGCGTAGTTATAATAACAATTTAGTTTTTATTATTTATTTGTTACTCGATTTTAAAATACTTAATTACAAAACCTCACCGCGCACCGCGCCCAAACACACTTTGTTCCAGCAGACTTAAAACTATATTCTATAAAAAAGTTAATAAAAAATGCATACTTAACCCATAATTTAAACCAATAGGAGAATGCACGAACATACCACATTTCTTATAGAACATGGCAAGACTACAAGTACAAAGGAAATATGTGAGCCGCAGCCGGAAAGTTTTACAACGCTAATATTTTTTAGTTTTTTTACCCTCTGTAAAAAATTGCTTTGAACATACCACTTGTGTAGGAATTTTAAATTAAGTTTAGCTATCTTTGTGGGAATTTTTCGGGCCCGTTAAGTGCCAGCTTTTCGAGGCTTGAAAAGGTAAAATGCAACCTTTTTCGTTGAGCATATCGTTGGTTTTATTAAAACGACGTAGACGTGGAAAAAAAGTGTTTTGTCATAATTCTTAACTAGCTATTTATGTATGTGGTTTGGATGGGATAATGAGCTGTGTAAAAAAATATTGCAGGAGTTCGGTACTTTGTGTATTAGATTATCGCAACAGCTACGCCTATCTGTGAATATTACTTATTACATAGAAAGAAATTGAAATTACACCCTATACCAATCCGTCTGGCCAGCGTGGTATTAGTAGGTCAAGTATCCCTCCGTCACGGGAGGATGCCCGTCCTTGCAGTGGGACATTAATGGGCTGTTATGATGATGATGAACAGCTACGCCACCAAAATTATTGAAATATAAATATAAATATTTGTATAGTTCGTTTCTATATTGTGTTTTATTGTACTATTGTATATTTTTATATACAATATGTATTATTTTTCTATTACGAATTTGTTTCCAGAAGCAATAAAGCTAAACGACTTGTTAACAATCCCAAATGGCACTAACATCAACAAGTTCTTTAAGTGATCATTATCAAAGGTATTACCTACCGTCCTCCTTATAAATAGTTGGGACATTCTTCATGACACCCCTGGGAAGAACTTTGTCGATTGTACGATCCATCTTCGGTCATAGTATGAAAGTAACTAAAGAAACGTGAGAAATTTTATAGCCAATTGTCGTTGGAAAGTTTTAAAATATGAATACGTAGGAAGATTTTTAAATGACGGTTTTTTTCGATCTAAGTAGTATCATTATAAGCCAGAAAAGGGCTTGATCACTTTGTGAAAATGAGGCCCCATACTTTGTATTAAGTAGTATCTTATAGTTTACTGTCATCAGTACCGTTATCCGTGTGGTGACGGAGTAAGAATACAATATGTCACCTGTCACCACCCCATCTCATCCCATGGGTGTCTTAAAAACCGACTAAGGGAATAACCGTAACTACTATCTTTACGAAATAAAAAGAAGGAAAACTTGAAATTAAACCCTATACTAATCCGTCTGGCCAGCGTGGTATTAGTAGGCCAGGTAACCCTCCGTCACGGGAGGAGGCCCGTCCCTGCAGTGGGACATTAATGGGCTGTTATGATAGTTTACTATAGTGCACAAGAATCTGTACCACAAAAAAAAAACAGTGTTTTATTTATTTTCTGTAAAATATCACAAAACAGGGAAACGTTTGACTCGTTTGACTAGATTTGTACCTAAATAATCATCAGGTATACGCGCTAATTTGATTATTTGGTATCACCGCAGATCATTCACCTACTACTTGTCAAAAGATTCAGATAGATTGCATTCATCAAGTTTTGTTGCTATTCGAGTGAAATTTGTAGTGTTGACCCATCACCTTTCGTAATCGTGAAGTTAAAAAAATTAAGAAAGTTGCTACTCGGAAGCTACAGCTACATTATTCACCTATCCTTTGTTCTACCTTACAAGTATTTAGTGAGTAATGACAATCATAATACTTGGTAATCAATATTCTTAAACGTTGATATCAACTATATCGCATTAAATTTAACTGTCGTTCACCGCTATCTCGGCTCAACGTTCCCGTCGTGTATGTAATGGCTCGTAGAAGATACGATTATCATGATGACACGTATTCAGTGTGAGAAGGCTTACATATTATTATAAGCTACGAATAGGCTTATACCAATCGGCTAACCAATACTATCATCTTTAGAAAGTGCTTTTTCAACCTGATGACGTAATTGCGTCGTCATAGTCATAATTTGAATCATCATCATATCAGCCAATGGATATCCACTGCATCACACGACATAGGGCTCCTTCAAATATTTCACAATTTGAATGGGACCATTTGAATGATAGTCATGAAATTGGTGACAACCAAGCATTTGCATGCACTGCAGACACTGCACAAGAACGCCACACACAATTACAAACGACGCCGACGTTTGATTGACATTGTTGACGTATCGTTCATTCCCTCAGCAACAAGCAATTTGGTGGCTTTAGTAGTTCACAAGATATCGTAACATATTGATGGGAAAGTTTCGTAAAAATACGTTACGCCACTTCCTGTCAGGTATGGTACAACCAATAATTTAAGTAAATGTGCCCTACTTTTAATTAAAAACAGAAAGTGGGTAAATAGTCTACATTATGTAATGGACATTGCTTTAGATTAAAATAAGTTTAATTTTCGATTTTAACTAAGTAATAAGGTACACAAACATTGCACTTAGCAAGATAATTAGATGTCCTTGTAAGGAAAAAATAAACAATTTCACAAAGGAGAATGGGCGGTTTTGTCCCATGTGTTGTAACACTTTGTGACCTATATCATATGAAAGATCTTAGTGAGTGCTATTCCTTTTAATCAAAATACAACGATTTTCTGAACGCTTTGATAACTATGATATTTATACTTATCGACTCCAATTTCAATTTGAATTTCCAACATACGAATTTCAGATTATTGCATTGGTCTGTTTCTTGGGTTAAATTCTACCTCAATTTGAATTCTCTGGTATTGGCATCGGTATAATATTATTGTGCTAGTTTGCAAAGTTCCATTTATATAGAAATGTACCAATACGAATTAATTGTTAGAAATTTTGAAGAGACTTACATTTATGTGAACTAAAGCACATTTTTTTATGGAAAATAACTATTTCACTATGAATCGAGCCTTGTGTGTTAGACTTTTACACTTTTAAACATGACACTGACGGCTACAAAGTACATTCAAACTGAAAACAATTCTTTGTGGATCACACAAATTTAAAACAGGAACTCTTAAATAAAACTTCGGCTTGTATATTTAATTTGAATAGTCAATAGGTACTTTACTTTAGTTATACTTGTCTTGTAGTATTACTACACGACCATCAGCTATGAACGTCTAACCGAGACTGCCCTCAGTCGACCCGGTGGCTCTCGTCACGATCCCCACTCAGTCGGTGTTGCCAAGTACATAAATGTCATTCGATACAAATCAAATCGATTTAAATAACGTTTTTTATTGAATTTTTTTTTAATTTATTGATTTTTTTATATCACAAGTAATAATATTGCGTTGGATTTGAACTTGTAAACGGCAGCCTTTTACATGATCATTTAAATAAGGATCATTGTGTAATGAGAGCCTAATTTTCGCTTTTGCCTTTTGCTTATGCCTTTTAATAAAGACAAAAAATGATCTACTTACACAACACTAGAAAAACATTGTTTTTGTACTAAAAACTATTTATAAGCCAAGTGACGAGGGGTTAGTACCATTTATCAGACGTCAGGAGGGTACATTGTATTGAAACATACGTTACGAGAAAAAATATGTTTTTATCTGTCGTGATAGTTCGAATTGACATATTTTTTGAGCTAGGTAATATCTGTATTTTTGCTCTAGGAAATATGTTAAAAGGTTTCGTTATATTAATAATACATATTCGTTGTTAAGTTCAATACAATTTGTATGTTACAAAGGCCAAAAATTAATATAGTACTTCTCATAAGTTTAAAGCTTTACCTATGTATAATATGTATGTATTTACAAAAAAAAGTATTTAGGTAGGTATGTTTATCCGTTGTCTAGTATTCATAGTACAAGCTCTGCTTAGTTTAGGACTAGATGGCATTGTGTGAAAGTGTGAGGAATATATAAGAATATACTCGTATTTACCTAATTATACATACTAAGTTACATAATATGAAGTAACACATTCACTGCCTCAAATGTCCGCTCGGGTGCTACTTATTGGTACTAGTCTATTTATTGGCAACGAATACTAAGCCAAAAGTTTATCCTCTATTACTAAATATTGAATACACGTCGTTAAAGCGTAACAAAAATAGAACATTTATCACAAAAAGAAACACTCATCTCTTTAGTTATAGAACTTTACTTTGTATAATATAAACTTATTTAAAGGTTACATGATATGTAACCTTTAAATAAAATACACTAAAAAGTTGTATCTCCTGCCAGTAAACACAATAGTAAAGCATAGTAAAGTATTATAATATCATATCATATCATCTGTGGCGTAGTGGTTATATAACATGACTGCTACGCAGAGATCTCGGGTTCGATTCCCGCTCAATGCAAATCATTGTGTGCATGAACATGATTGTTTGCATTGGTCTGGGTGCTTTATATATATAATTTGTATGTATTTACAACAAAAAAAGTATTTAGGTATGTTTATCCGTTGTCTAGTACCCATAGCACAAGCTTTGCTTAGTTTGGGACTAGATGGATGGCGTTGTATGAATGTGTGAGGAATATTTATATTTATTTTATTTATCCACTTGAACGTTAACTGCGCGAATCGCTTTCGCGAGTCCAACGTTCAAGTGGCAACGCTCGCAGTTTTTTATGTGTTTATAAAAAACTGCGAGTTTTCCGTCTTGATAAAAACGGCTAACACGAGAAAATTACTGCATCAATTTGAAAATGAAAAACATCGTCGTGTTCGTAAAAGTATAGGGAATAAACTTAAATTAAAATACATTAACCTTATGAATATCTAAATACAATGAATAGTTGATAAACCTGAGAAATTGCGAAAAATTGTTGACATTTTCCGCGATTTTCCGGGAATTATATTATTTGTGAATAAAAATTAGCAACCCAAATTGATGATTTTATTTTTAAAATATAATTAACTATATTTCTTTTAAAATAAAATAAATATATAAGTAATTCTGAAGGTTAAAGTATTTTAAATTATTTTTGAAATAAATACCTTTTTTAGCTGACTCGGCCATCTCGGCGTTTTGTAGTGCATACCATATTTTTGTTTAGACAATAAGAACATAAAAATAAGAACGTAGTAGGTTTGTTTTCTAAATTTAATTATTGTTTATTAGTTTATCTTCTAGATTTAAACGATTTCAATAAACTTTAAACTATTTCAATAAACTTTTATTGAGGAAAGCGTAATTAAACCGCCATTATTGTTAAACTCAAGGCCAAGTTTTAGTCTTTGACTTTTCTTTTATTAAATTTTAAAAGTTACTCAACTTTTATAACATAATATTACGACCATTAGAAAGCACACATTTTCTACAAAATTGTAATATATTACACTTCCAACAATATTCAATTAATCAAATGTATTTAACACATAAATAAACAGTAAATTTCATACAAGGACATACGAAATGAAGCAAACTTCTGTTTGACATTGCGACCACAGATTATTTTTTACAGCTGTTTATTTTGGTGTAATCCGTTCTAAAACTATCGACAATTGTCCCACAGACTTTTTTAAACGCAGTTTTTAAGCGGTAGAATCACGTTTTTATAAAATATCGCGCGTTGCAGAACGCATTTTTTTTTGGTACTTTTATACCATATGACGTAAGTCCCGCCATTTTGTCAGTGGATAAATCATACCCATTGACGTTCAAGTGGTTATAATAACACACGAGACAAAGAAAGGGTTAAGTTATTCAATGTTTGAAAGTAAACATTACTGTTCATAATGAAATCTTAACAAGCAGCAGTGTTTTATGTAGTAACGAGACAGTAAAAGATAGATCCTATATTTTGTAGTTAACGCTATCGGTTTTCTGCTGAAGTTATTTGAATAGCGCTCTTACCAGCTCTTAAAAATCACCCTGTGAGATGAGTATCGTTCATTTATTGAAGAAAATTGACTCATTTGTCTTTTATGAGAACCATGAGACGAGAAAGTTGGGTGTCATTTTATACCTATTCTTGGTTTATTATTTGTTTTTTTTAAATTGGCCTACCAGAATGACTCTATGGTGCCTGATGTTAAGCATCCAATAGAGTCAAAGAATAGCGAGCACCATGCCAGCTACAATATTTGTAGAGGCATGAATGAATTTTATTTTTGTTTTATTAGGTGTACAAACAGTTTACAATTGTATTAAAACTTAAATATCTAATGACAGATGGTAATGGTTCTTAACTACGAGAGAAATATAAAACCGATGAATGAGGGAAGCGCAGGAACTCCTGGTAATATTTCGAGGTTTTAGATTGGACGTCTAGGCATGCTGATTTAATGATGATGATAATGTTGCATTTTTACTTATAAAAAGTATGAAATAATCCTTTTTGTAATCCCATATAAACGCAGTGAGAGACAGACAATACATACATAAAGTCTCTATGTATGTATTGTCTCTCTCTCCCCCTCTGGATAGTACCTACAATACGTAGCTTGGATATCACTCAGCCGTCAACAATTTGATTAACCCAACAATCTACCTAACATGCAGACGTTTTGATCTATTACTAGGAGAACGATAGTGTATTAAGGATTACCAATCCTTGTTTCGATAGCCAAATTACTTCATTGATATTCTACATGAGTAATTAACTCTGGTGTGAAAAGTGAAAGTAACTTTGCTATAACTGCGCCGCGCCGCCGTCTAGTTTACATAGCCTACCTTCTAATCATAACAGCCCATTAATGTCCCACTGCAGGGACGGGCCTCCTTCTGTGACGAAAGGATACTTGGCCTACTATACCATGCTGGCCATACGGATTAGTATAGGGTTTAATTTCAAGTTTTCCTTCTTATTATTTTGTGAAGATAATATTGACGTATACTCCCTTAGTCGGTTTTTACGACACCCACGAGATGAGATAGGGTGGTGACACACTGTATTCGTACTCCGTCATCACACGGAGAAAAGCTCTTGTTAGAATTATATTATCTAATTATAAATAATTTTTATCATACATATTAAGACAGTAATTTGTGTTACTGTTAAAAAGTTTTACGGTAGCGTATAAAATATGAATATTATACAGAGTACCTCTGAAAGTACCGCGAAATACGAGTAGGTACTCTCGCTTCTCAAACTACTCATATCATGTTTAGTACACAATACACGTTAAAGCATAATAAACCTTATATCAAAGCAAATAGCCTACATTTTCACAAAAATGTAATAAACCAAGCTATGTTTATATACCTCTCAGAGTTATCTTCACTGCCTTCTTGAATACTCTCAATTTACTGACAATTTGATTAGCGGTGCTAACGTGAGGGACCCACAGACGTGTCAGCCTTTAATAGAGGCCTGCTGATTGAGGGTGCTAAATATAATGTAAGTATAAGGAAAGAGAAGGATAATCAATTTGCTTTGCCGATATTATTGAGATTTTCCTTATGAAGTAATTAGGTAGGTACGCGTTACCTATTATTATCACAATCAGGCGATCTGCCGGCTCGTTTGCCTCCCATCAGATAAAAAGAACCTGAAAAATTAGTCAGTGAAAATAAAAAAATAATTTTATTAAAACCCGAATTCTTTATTATCCTACTAATCCTACTAATATTATAAATGCGAAAGTTTGTGAGAATGTATGGATGGTATGATGAATGTTTGTTACTCTTTCACGCAAAAACTACTGGACGGATTTTGTTGAAATTTAGAATATAGGTAGCGTAGGTTGTAGAATAACATTTAAGCTAACTTTACCACGTGGGTGAAGCCGCGGGTATCAGCTAGTATTTTATATGATTTTTACACGTCACTTATTCAGCCCTTAGTTACATAAATTTCAAGTAATGTCCCTAACGTAAAATCTTAAGAACGATGTCGGTCACATTGATTCTGCTGCGAATTTGTATATTTCTGATTTAATACAACAAAAAACCTTACCCCTCTTTAAACTCGACTCTGCATTTTAACCTTTAATTAGGCGCGCGGGGTCTTGGCGACCCCAAGTGATCTTCATTTGGAATTATTTTTTTAGCTTTTTACGCCAGCGAGCCAAACTTTCTGCTAGCTTCATAACTCATTCACCCCTCCTTCCTCAGTAGCGCTTGCGCTGCAGAAATGGTTAGTTGCGCCGTACGGAGGTGCCTGGGGTCGCTGCGACCCCGCGCGACTAATAGTGTAGTTATATTTTACGCAAGTATATATTTTTAAATTACTAGATTTTACACTTATTTATTTGATTTTGAAATTTTAGACACTATAATGTTATTATATGGTTCTAATACTAGTTAATTGACCAATATACACAGTTGTACTTATTTAAATGTACTCACTGATACAAGTTTATGCTTTTTTTCATTTAATGAGCGGAAGTTATATTACATTGTTGTTTCACGGTTACTGTAAGGTAGTTATAATGTTTATTTATTTTAATTGTGTTGTACTATAACATTTGTCTAATCTGGTATTATTTTACGTAGAAACCGTTCATCATGGCTAGAAATAGGCTCAATATTTCCTAAGCGAAATACTGCAAGAAGAATCTTATCTGAACAAGAGGTTCCAGGCCCTTCATCATCTAGCAATGATGTAACAAAAAGAAAACAAGGAAGATTCTACATCTGTCTACGAAATAGTGACAGAAAAACAACAAAGGTTGTTTTTATGTCACTATTTCGAGGACAGATGTAACATCTTCTTTTTTTCTTGATAAAATTTACATTCCCAAAAAAATAAAAAAAATCCTTGTTTTCAGTATTATAGTTTAATTAATTGAATTTAAAAAACATCTGATTGTTAATTAATGTAATACATAGTGTATTTGTATGTATGTGTGTGTGTGTGTGTGTGTGTGTGTGGGTGTGTGTGTGTGTGTGTATATATGTATATATATATATAGGTATATGTTATGTATATGTATGTATATATGTGTGTGTGTATGTGTGAATACATATGTATGTTATGTGTATATATGTATTATTGGTATATGTATATATAATATATATACATATACCAATAATACATATATACATTAGATTATACTAATAATATATATTTATACAGCACTATTATAAAGATTAAAAATACTGAAAAATGCTTATGTAAATATGCATGTTATAATTATATATTTTATTAGGTTAAGACGTTAAATACTATTTATATAGTGTGCTGATATACCTAGTTACTAGTAAACTGAACTTCTTATTGTTAAAATTATATGTAATTAGATATAAGTAAGAGCGCCTTTTTCGCCATCAAACTGTATTTACAGTTTGGCGATTCTGTTTCCTATGTAAAACCATTGTATATTTATTTCGAAATAAACGAATTTAAAAAAAGTTACGTTTTTCTTGAGTTTTCTAATTTTGTTATAGTTTATAAGTAAATAAAAATAATAAAAGTTAATGATTATATAAATACTATTTATTTAATGTCATTCACTTTGGGGTAACTGCAGACCCCGCGCGACTAACGACGTAAGTATTTTGGCGCGCCTAATTAAAGGTTAAATTAAAGCCATACTAATATTATAAATGGGTAAATGTCTGTTTGTATTTCTTTAACAGCTAAACGGAGCGACGAATTGACGTGATTTTTTAACTACAGAAGTTGAAGGGATGGAGAGTAACATAGGCTACTTTTTATTTGTTTTTTTTTCTGAGTCCAGGAAAAGGGAACAGTGCTACCCCGAATTTAACGCGATCGAAGCCGCGGGCAAAAGCTAGTAAGTTAATATAAGCTAGGGAAAATTATTTATACCAGGTTTTTTTTATTAGACAGCATACTATACAATTGAATGCACAGTGTACTTCAGTGAAATAAAGCGTACTTTTTACAATTATTTAAAGCAACGTGGTCGTCGTAAAATGAACTCTGCAATGTTTTGTCTAGGTTTTTATTTACATTTATGAGAGCATGTCTCTTTCTTTTCTGTTCATGTTATTGTCATTATGTTTGTTTTGTTCGACTGAAACAGTAGTTTTTGTGGTGTATTCATATTGTAGAAAAACTGTTGTTTTATTTTCATGTGGAATACATAATATTGTTAAAACTCCTTGCTTTTTATCATTTGGCCGTACAATAAACTAAGTAAAGCTTGTATTAACAAGCTTTACTTAGTTTGTGAGCTGACGTTGTGTGAATATGTAAATTCATCATAACTGCCCATTAATGTCCCACTGCAGGGACGGGCCTCCTCCCATGACGGAGGTATACTTGGCCTATTAATACCACGCTGGCCAGACGGCTTTAATTTCAAGTTTTCCTTCTTTTTATCACGTAAAGATATTATTCACGAATTATAATGCACACTCAAAATAGTGCACGGAATGAAGCAGCTATAAGAACGTCAATAAACTGCCCTAAAACGGCGTGTCTCGTTAGTTAATATGCATAGTAGGTATTTAATATAAATAAAGAACGAGTGAGATCCACACGACCTTCTTTGTAAACGATACCCTAGTCGGTAGTCCCTTTCTTCTCCGAATATCGATCGTCCGAAATTCATAATTTCTAACAAGTTTACTATAATCATCACTTTCCATAATGTTCGCGTATACGAAATCGTATATTACCTAATCGTCTTTACCTATAATACTTGTGTGTCATAAAATGGGGTACTATAATTATTACATATCCTATTTTTTCTTGCTATAAAGTCACATGTCCTAACATAAAATATTAGGGCAAAAGTCAGAAACAGTTGGTTAGGTTAGGTTAGTATGGTGACAACAACGCGAAACATTTTTTTAATGTACCTATAACTAGTATATAGTATTTATGTTTTTTAAATATTATAGATTGTGATGGTTATAGCAAAAACAATTAGGTCATGTTATGTTTAGGGATTTAGGTTTTCGGACAAGTGATATTATAAGACATGAATTTAGAGCTAGCTATCATTCGGACACATGATGATTCGGACACAAAACGTTATGACACCTTAGATTATGGATAAAAAAATTATGAGACAAAATAGAGAACCACCATAGTCACTATAAAAGGCCACGTCTACGGGTAAACACTGTTACAGAATATCCAAGTTGCCAAGACTTGCCTCTCTGCAAATAGAGAAAATAATATAATAAATGTAACCTGTAACCCAAGTAGACTTGACAAAAGCCTTAGTATACTATTCTACTGAGTAAATACATCTGATATTTAAGTAACAGTTACATGTAACTAATAAATAGTTTTTTTTTCAAAAGTGTATGAATAATAATATCTTTGAGCTATCTGCAATAACCAAAGTCCAAGTATTGTTATAACTAGGTCACACATCATAAGCATAAGTTATAGCAGTAATAAATATTAATAACGCTTTGTTGAATTTTATTGTAAGCATAACTAATGGGTACTGATGAATATACTGTTTGAGGTTTATGGGCTTAGGATAACTAACGTGGAATAAAGTCGTAATTATAAGCCAATAATTGTGTGTGGGAATTCCTAACGAATTAAAGTTGAAGGATGTTAGTATCCTGGGCATATCAGACTACGCCAGCAGATTGTCACGCTACAATCTTCTTTTGTAATCTGCGTCATTTTTTACGACAACGATTTGAGGTTGAAGGAAAACAATGACGTATTTCTAATATACTACGTCAGTGATCCACCTAAAGTGTAAACGCAATGTTAGTTTGTTTAAAAAAAAAAATGAAAACTTACCGACGAACTGATTTAAGTACCTACTTACTAAGTAGGTACTTAAATCAGTTATACTCTACTGAGTATGACTAGCACGTACAAAACTACTGAAATAATTTCTAATTTTACTTAAAAATTTGCATTCTAATAGCAAGTCCATAGTGAAGGGTAAAGCCAAGTAACATTACGTCCAAGAACGAACGTTCGATCATTTGCAACAAAGTGAGTCTTACATCCCATTAAGTAGTCGTTTCAAGAATGAGTAAATTTGCATTTTATTGCATACTGTTCCTTGTGAACGTTTTAATCAATGAGTGAATTAGTTTAATTAAGTATACTTACGTGTTCTATTTTACCAGAGCTGTTATTACCCATAGTAATAAATCGTATGGCTAGTTTACTGTTTTTACTAACTTGTCATAACTACGGTACGGTTTGGAAAGACGGAGTTTGGTTTAGTTAATTACAGATTAAGCAGATCGACAACCTGATTAAAGTTCATAATTATCAGACACATTAAAAAACGATATAGGAGAAACTACTTAAAATAAAATTGAATTTTAATAATGTTATTGTAGCAATGTTCCATACATTAATATTCTAAAACCTTGTTAAAAATTGAATAAATCTTTTCCTATGTCTCTTCTAAATCTACGCACCTTATGTTGAATCAGTGATTCTCGTTTTAATTAAATTCGAAATGATAACTCTACAAACAAAGGTATTGTAGCAGCAGGTGAAATAGGTAAACATTGTCAAAATACCGGTAAAATTTATAACACGTCAAAAGTTATATATTTTTTATTTAATTATTTTACCTACATACCCTACAGTGACAATGGGAATATTATATCAATAAAAAAATATAAGTATTAATGATAATTAGTATAATTATGTATAGGCTACATTGCCATGGACCGAGAAATGTGAAAGTCAAGGGGAGAGGCTTTTGAACAGCTTAGGGATTGTACAGCTTAAACTTTACCTTAATAATACAAAAATCGCAATCTAATATTTTGACTAACTTAACTGGCGACCTCGTGCAAAGCAGCCACTACTAAAACCATCGCGCCATCGAGGCAGCAGGTCAGTAAATGATTGTTCGCTGCTAAAGTTTTATACACATTGTGTGTTGTGTAATATATTTTCTTGTTAGTTATTTTCAATAAAACGATGCCTTCTGTTTTTGTTTTATTGCCATTTTATTGGTTTTCGATATTACTTTGTCGACAATCACGTGTGGTGTCGATAGAAGATAAACTTTGTTTACGAGTAATCTATTACTGTTTTCATATCACTATCTCAGTATTTCTACGATACAGTAAGCCTATAAACTGTTTTCAATAAGTTGCGTCAGTGGGACAGCGGCATACATACGACTTCATAGAAACGGACGAAACGCAAGTTATACCTACACGCTCACGATAGCGGTGGCTTTGCGAAGTGAACAGTCGCGACTGTGCCGCAGTAACGAGCGGAAAAGTAGGTAAATGTAATTAAAAAGCTGGAGGTGGGCCCTATCGCAAGTTTACGTACTGCGCAGCCGTAGGCATTTATAATAAATATTCGGCTGAGATAGATTACTGGTTGTACTGTGCTTTTATACTGTTTCCAATAATGTGCGTCAGGGGGACAGAGTTCGTGTATACAGTTGCCGTGCAGAAGCTCACGGGTTCAAACCCAACCGTGACAATTATTTTTGTGATTCTCAAATTATTATGACCTCAAATTATTTTTATCCTGGATATTCTTCGTAGTATTAGTAGGCTAAGTATCCCTCCCCCATCCCCGGAGGAGGCCCGTCCCTGCAGTGGAACATTAATGGGCTGTTATGATGATAATGATTCTTCGTGTTCGTTAATTTCATATCAGACACAACGGCAGTCCCCGTAAAACTCTAGTGCGAGCCTTGTCTTAAAAAAGGGGGGAATGTGAGCAAAACCTTTAGCAGTGCAAAGTTTTTTCTTATAGATTTGACGACCTCTGTGACGTAGTGGTCTGACCCGAGACCTCTACGTAGCAGTAACGTTTATATAACGTTACTGCTACGTAGAGGTCTCGGGTTCGATTCCCGCTCAATGCAAATCTTTGTCTGATGAACATGATTGTTTGCATTGGTCTGGGTGCTTTCTATGTAGTAGGTATGTATTTACAAAAAAAAGTATTTAAGTGTATCTATATTTATCCTTTGTCTAGTACCCATAGTACTAGCTTTGCTTAGTTTGGTACTAGATGGCGTTCTGTGAATATGTGAGGAATATTTATTTAGAGAATATCTGACAAATGTAATTATTAACCTTACTCAAATTACCAGCAAAAATTATTAAGTATTCCATTAAACGAGCAACCTCGATGGAATGCTTGTAGACTTGTTAATTTTCTCTAATCTAGTATCATCGTATCTTACGTCTTAAATGGAGGAGTGTGATGGATCATTAATTATTAGGCAAACTTAACGTAAAGTTAACTTAATTAAAGTAGCATCTGGAACTTAACTTTCTAAATAAGGAAGGATCTTAACTTAAATTATTAATTTTTGTTTCCTAATATTACTTTCGGTTACAACTGTAATATTTAAAGTTAGAAAGGTTCATATTTTATTATGCTTGAACCTTTATTCCTATTGTACACTTTACTCACTCATACCACATTAGCAAGACTAATCAGAATACTTTTAATAAGGAATTGCCCCGACAGGGCTTTGTGTGGCCTATTTCAATAGTTCATAATTCTCCGTGTGGTGACGGAGTAAGAATATGTCACCACCCCATCTCATCCCGTAGGTGTCATAAAAACCGACTAAGGGACTATCCATGAATATTATCTTTACGAAATTAAAATAAGGAAAACTTAAAACTAAACCCTATAAACTAAAGTTTTCCTTCTTTTTATTTCGTAAAGATAAGATTCACGGATAGTCCCTTAGTCGCTTTTTACGACACCCATGGAATGAGATGGGGTGGTGACATATTGTATTCGTACTCCGTCACCACACGGATAACTTAACACACGTCATAGAAAAACCCTGATTTAAAAAATCCAAGTGAAGATAAAGTTAATTGAGAAAGTAAGGTTGTGATTTGATATAATAAAGCAAATGTAATGACCCATACTGGGCACTGTGCCATGTTTCTGAATTGAACTTTTATCGGAGCATTAAATAATGCTCTTCCAACTTTAAGTGTCGGATGTTACGACCATCTAATTGTATATTGTTCATGGCCATAATGTAAGTAGTATAAGGCTTTTTGTTAATTAGTTAGACATTTTGTCCAATGATTTACAGGAAAACCTTTCAGCACTGTAATTCTGTTTTATGTTTTTGACTCAGTTCCAAACTGCATGTCAATTCTCGTTCCTTAAAATCGTTACAAATTCGGTTAGGATAACTTTTAGTTGTTAAATCGTCTTACCTATTGTGTGACAATTTGTCTAGTTTCCGAAAGACTGGTCAAGTAAAAATCAACTAACCAAGAGTCAAGTGTCAAATTTTAGTTCCTGAAAATGATAGTTGACAAGAGTTTTGACACTTGATTAGTTGATTTTTACAAGATCAGTCTTTCGAAAACCGGGGTAAGTATTAAAGTTATTAAAACTTACTAATTTCGTCTTAAGTCCGTCTAATATAACGACGTAATTTTCTCTAATCGACGCTTGAAGGAGGTCTTTTATCGCTTGCACAGTGTCAAGCTTATGCCTCGATCTGATATCTTAACCATTAGTTGTGATTGATAGCCTTCCCTTCTCGCAATAAAAGTGTAAACGAAGGGGTGTTGACTGATTACTTTTTTGTCTACTGGAATTACCTTCATCATGACGTATAAAATAAATCGGTATATATATTTTTTTTTTTTTTTCTTTATAAAAAGACAACTCCCGCACTAGGGATCATGCCCTGTGTCGCGGGGACCTTTTACAAACATCAATTAACGGACACAAAGAACACCCAGACCAGGACAATAATTTGTGGATCTCAGAAATTATTGTCCTGTGTGGGGATCGAACCCACAACCTCTTGCACGGCAGCCGCTTGCGCTACCGTCGCGCCACCGAGGTCGTCAAAAAAAAATTTGTTGTGTATATTTTTCTCTCGCAATTACACACAATGCAATCTAGTCCCAAATTTACCAGAGCTTGTACTATGCGTACATGACACGGTTAAACATACTTAAATGCATTTTTTTATGCACACAAAGATTTGCATTGAGCGGGAATCGAAGGAGTGTACGCAATAGAGGTCGTCAGTAGTTTCATTTTGATGAGACACCTAAAAAATAAAACTGTATTTTTGTTATAAGTTCTTTTAAGCTACTCCTAGGTTATACGAACATATTATATATGCTATATACGATAGCTTAACAGCTAAACTTTAGCTGTTATGCTTTGCAGATATGTCTTTAAATAAGAAAAATAAGTGACATTTCAATAGCTTTTACTTAGCACTATTGTTAATTTCACTGCACAAAACCGCAAAAATGTGGGCCCCCAGTCCACACATACAAAAATAATTAAATTATACTTACGTACAAAAACATTACTACTTCTTAACGTGCTCGAATTTTGCTGTATTTTAAGAAGCGTTTTCCGCAATTACGAGATAGATCCATAGCAAGTATTTTTCCAACACAATAAGAGCATGGAATAGGTAAGGAATTTTCAAGATTCCAAAAATTCCTTTCTTTTATTGAATTGAAGTTATAGAAGAAAGCATGTCGTCTATTGTATATTATATCCAATGACTAAAAATGGTAAGACAATTGGAATATGTTATCTTTTATTTACAACAAAGTTAATATTAAAAATATCTCTGTATTTACGACGCTTCCGATCAAGTCTAAGTAGCAAAACTACAAACAAGGAGAAAAGTCTCATCCCATGGGTGTCGTAAAAACCGTCAATATTATCTTAACGAAATAAAAAGAAGGAAAACTTGAAATTAAACCCTATACCAATCCGTTTGGCCAGCGCGGTATTAGTAGGTCAAGTATCCCTCCGTCACAGAAGGAGGCCCGTCCCTACAGTTGGGAAATTAATGGGGTGTTATGATAATGTCCCTTATGTCCGTTTAATGTAATTATGTTTAAAAAAAAACACAAAATTGACCCTAGTACCGGTGTAGTCTATTCTTTTCAGAAAAATATATTGTAATAATTTATGGTTTTAAAATTGATCTTGTTAGTTTTTAATTAGCTCTGTAATTTAATAGACTTTTATTATTATGAAGCAAACAAGTCAATTAGCAAAAATAAATATCATATCCAATTTATTTGCACTTAATAAATAGCTTGTACTCAGTCAGCCTTTATTATAAAACCCTCTGACATTGCTAGTTTAATACTGAAACAACAAAATAAATTATTTCAAACATTACATTATTTTGCTTTAGAGTATAAGTACTTATCTTCTTAATAACATGCGAGGGTTAACGACATGCAAAATGAACGAAGATAATGGAGAATACTCTTAGAGTTTTATTCACTTTTTCTTTTGGACTTTTAGTTTTACTATTTTTTACACAGAGTAATTACCATTTATTAATATACACCTTCATTATTTATTATCACTTAATAGATAGCAACTGCTAATGAAATACCTTCTCCAATTATATCCAATTTACGTGATCTATTCCCCCGGAGTTAAAGTTGGTTTAGTTCCAGTTTTAGTGATGTCCCTGCTCTTTATTGCTTCAGTATTAATGCTTCACATTTGGGGTAAATATACAAGAGCTAAATTCTATGCAAGTTCTATGGGTATCAAAGAAGAGTATAACTGCTAAGTGAATGTTATGAATATGGGTTTTAAGATATGATTTATAATAAATTAAGTAATTTAATATTATTCTGAAGTAAAGTAAGTTGTATTGTATTCTTCTGCTATCGGTTTCTTGCCGCCCTGACCAGGTCGAAGGTCAACCGTGTAAGAAGTTTTTTAATTCTATAATTGAATCAAAACCTTTATTTCCAACTCAGTGAAATAATGTTTGACTTATTTATACTGTTACAGAGAGGTAACGAAGATCAACGGAAACGTTTGAAGAAGGAATATCCATCAACGCACGTCTCTTAGTTGAGCAATGATCATCATGATTAATTTCTAAGCAATTAATAAGGTTTACTTTACGTTTAGACATATAAAACTATCCGTTTCTAATATTAATAATTTAAAATCTACGAAAGCAGTTAAGGTAAAAGCACCAGTGGCTGACAGGTACCCAATGAATGACTTTTTTGCAGTTAACATAAAATAATAAGGCAACAAATAATAATATTACTAAAAAAATTAGTTAAATAGACTACTAGTACTATCTAAGATATTTTTGCAAAATTTGGCATCGATGGGATCATTATTTTTGTAATTATGAATTAGTTTTAGCGTGCGAGTGCTTTAAGTAAGACGTGCATCGCGATACTTATCTGATTTGTTAAGGAACTGTTTAGTGAATGTGCATGTTATAGCCAGGATTGTATGTTATATAGGTAAGTGATTATTGAAATTGTTACATAATTAAACAAAAGACAAATATAAACGGTTTTAAATTGATTTTATTCAATAATTTAGTATTTTAGAGGGGTGTCATTCACTGGGTAATCTTATATGTGTTTAGTAGTGGATGACACCTATGTCATTCTCTAGTACAAATTAATATTTTTTAAAACATCATTATTATTGAATTATAATGAAGTAGAACATTATATTTTAATTGCCCTGTAAACAAAAAACTTTTATTTGATGATTGAGTAGTGCCTGACAGGGGGTGACATCGACTGGTTTTCTATGGAGTACCAATGTATGACAGGTGTCATTCATTGGGTCAAGACTACATTGTCATACATTGGTTTCAGATATTTTGCTTTACAAATATGCCTCCAAGGACGTATAAATATAGTCTGGACGACGTGTTAGGGGCATTAGTCGAGGTATCGAAGGGCATGTCTGTGGCTGCGGTAGCAAAGAAGTATGATATCCCACATATTACTTTGTTGTACAAAGTAAAAAGTAAACACCCAATCGAACGGCGCATGAGACCTACAAGCTACTTGATGGTGGATCAAAATTCCTCATACTTCTCACCCACATGACTGTAGGTTGCCACCCACGACGATCTCCAATAGTTGGCCTATTCATACATTGCTCTATAACTGGTTAGATACCTATGGAAATCCCTAAAACATACATCCTGTCATATACTGGGTCACCGATTTTGTTTTTTCATAGTCATACATTGGGGCATTCGAGATTTTGTCTGTCATCCACTAGTACAATTTCAGAGGTTGTGAAAAACTGAAATAGCTCAATAATAGAAATATTATTATACAATGTTTTATTCGTATATCATGGATGAAGAACCAGTTCATGCATTCGCGTTTGTTAGAAGTCGATAAAATTGATAATTAAGGAGATATGTGCAAAAATGTGTAAAATTCTTCCTTATAGAGTCATCCACTGGTGCATTTACCTTAAGGCTTAATCTGTAACAACAGTGACTCGAGATGCCAATATAGTATTACGAAATATTTGACTAGACTAGACACTCTAACACTAACATGCATTTACTAAAGGGACTTTGTACCATACGCAGTACTGTTAAAGTTGACTTTACCTTGATTGTGGTAACTGTTACACTGACTTAACTGAACAATCCATTGGCTTGATGACATCCATTGAAATAGGTAAGCTTTACCTGCACTGTATTGATGAATATTCGAAATCTCAATCCACATTTTCTTTACACCAAAAGTCAGTCCGTTATTTACCTGGCCTGGATTTAGAAAGGTTGATCACTTTCTTTTACTTTCCAACTAAATAATTTGACATTATTTTATTTATTAAGTCAACATAAAAATATCACTACTACAGTACAATGTTTGTCAAATAATAACTGTATCATTTAAATCAGATATGTATTTGTGTTGAAAATTTAATTGTTTTCAATACAAATATAGTATTTTGTGCAGTTGTATGCAATTTATGGTTAAACTTATATTTATAAACTTAACCTTAAACTGATAATTCGTAATGACTGGTAATGTCAACATAACATCAAAATACCCCCCAATTATTTGTCTGCATAGATAATTATATATTTTTAAATAACGTTTTAGGAAATATGAACTGACTGAGATTTAAGCAATGTTATATTCCAAATACCAATAACAGAAAGGTAAAGTGAAATTAAAGGAAATGTGTAAATTACTAGATTTTTTTAGTATAACAAAAAATTGCAAGCGTCTATTGGATCTTTAGAGGACAACAAAACCAATTCTCATTTACTGACGAATATTATGGCGTAAAGCTTATTTACTGCGAAACAATTTATTCTACAGAATTGCATGAAAAGAGAGTCGGCATATTGTTTCAGATTAGATCTAAATGGCTACCCAAGATTCTATCCTCGTATTCCAAGTTTATTTTTATTTATTGTGTCTGAAACTATTCTAATAAAAAAGCGAAGACTAGTTTAAGTGAAATCCCATACATTCTATCTAAATGCGTAAGTCTAAATAAGATTGTACTTTAGTGATCAAAAGAGTGAAGACTCAGGAAATTGACAATCAGGGTCATCCTTTTTAAGACCACTTTACATAAAAGTAATTTAGTATACGAAGAAAATAAAAGCTGACCCGTAAAACAATGTAAGCCTTTTGTAAGTTCAGTGTAAAGTTCAACCCTAGTATCTCCAATTCTAGTAGTACTCTGAAATCAAATGAGGAATTAGAGAAAATACCAACGCAAAAAATATCTAAAAACAAAAACTCAAAAGAAACATCTACTCGTTCTTAAAATTTAATGAAACAGAAATTCTATTTTTTTTTTAGATGTGCTAAATGTTTAAGAAACTAACTTTAAAGATATATTTTTAATGCATAATATCACTTCTAAAAATAGAAATACATTACTCCAATAACTTATAGAAATTGAAAATTTCACCACAAAACCGAGCTTTTGGTTAAGTCAAATAATACAACATGGTATTATTTTCCTCGTGATATAAATCAACAATGATTGTTATGATGTACTGCGGAATTAAATGGGAAAGCAGATTGTCTTCACAGGACAAGAAAATATATTGAGACTGACAAACGAACTTTATTTCTCCTTCCAATTTTCCTCAATCAATGGAAATAGTATGACCTTTCTTAGCTTTGGTATTGAATTGAGATGTGCAACCAAAGGGTAATAAATCAAATATATAAGGTTATGTTTAGAATTGAACCGATTGGTTTTTATTATTTAAAGTACCCGAAATACAAACGGGAATAATAACTGACCATTTTATGACAATTTTCTGTATTGCTAGTTGTACAGAACTTTGAATTTGTTTATAAGTCTTTAACTTGGCTCTTCTTGCGTCCTCTCCATCGACCATCGGCATTTTGTTTACCAAGCTTGGTAGTCAAGAGGTTACAGGGTTTTATTAATTTTTAAAATTACTATCCTACCTCTCATGAAGGAGGGATACTTGGCCTACCAATACCACGCTGGCCAAACGGATTGGTATAGGGTGTAATTTCAAGTTTTCCTTCTTTTTATTACGTAAAGGTAATATTCTCGGATAGTCCCTTAGTCGGTTTTTACCACACCCATGGGATGAGATGGGGTGGTGACACACTGTATTCTTACTCCGTCACCACACGGATTAATTTTTAAAAGTACTAAATTTACTTGTAATATTTTAGAAAATCTATGCTGAAAACCTTGTATTTGAGCTATGAATCATATTGGACTAGAGGTATGCCTACGTAAATACTACTTCATTTCTCACGAATTTACGAGAATATTTAGACATGAAACTACAGAAGCAGGTTATGTTATCCTAAATGCAAACGTCGTCGCAGCAACTGAATGAAGTAGGTACAAAATTAATTTAGTAACAAGATGACGTTAAATTTCTGGGTGTAATTAACCTTGTCGCCTACAGGAGACGAGAGGTTTATTTCATTCGCTCAAGACGATTAAGCAGCTACAGAATAACGTCATGATTTGACGATCTCTGTGGCGTAGTGGTTATATAACATGACTGCTATGCAGAGGTCTCAGGCTCGATTCCCTCTCAATGCAAATCTTTGTGTCTCTGAACATGATTGTTTGCATTGGTCTGGATGTTTTCTATGTATAATAATATGTACGTACAAAAAAAACTATTTAAGTATGTTTATCCGTTGTCTAGTACCTATAGTACAAGCTCTGCTTAGTTTGGGACTAGATGGCGTTGTGTGAAAGTGTGAGGAATATATTTGAGGAATATTTTAGAATTAAACAGCGTTATTGTGTATGCGATTAGCCTGTAGAAACACACATGTTAAAATGCTAATTTATCGCATGATTAATGTAAGATCGTGTTAAGAGTACCTACACATTGTGTCTGAAAAAGGCATCTCAGCATTTTCTGCGACAATACTGCCTTGAAATTTATTCCTGAATTGAATACAGTACAATAATAAATTTACGTCTTATATTCAAGTCGACGTAAATCAGTTTGTCACACAAAAACGCTTCTAGAATAAGAAAAAAAAGAAAGAAAAAACGTTATTATCCTTGGTAAGCCTTGAATAAACCGATGCCAATCTTAAAACGTAGATGTTTAAATATTTTTCTTCCGCTTGCATTAACTTTAATAAATCAGTTCATAATCTAATTGATGATAAAGATGTCTTCGTTGAATCCTCTTTTACATTTGAAATCAGTATAACAGTTTTTATTAAAAATTGGACTTGGAAAAGTTGGGGTCAGCCTTATTTATTCTAAATATTATTGATTTGTGTTTTAACTTTTTCGCATTCTGGTGATAAATTTGAAAAAAAAACAAGTATATTATTTAAAATTTTATTGACACTAGTACGCGGTCCAATAATATTTAATGAAGTATAACTGTATTTCAAAATTCAGTTTTGTCGCGTAATAAAGGCTAAGCCCCAACCTCCTCAACAGTTAGAACCCTTAAAAGTTTCTCAAGTCCCATATTAGTTGTTTTGAAGTAAATACACTATCGAGGACGTGTTTCGAATTATACATAATATGCGAAATTTATTCAAATGAAACCATTTAACCATTAAGCGAATGAGTATCAAAGTTAAGTAATTTATTGTTTAAATATACAGCCAACATGTATTCTCTGCTACTGAAATTAAGTAGAATATGTATGAGACTAGGTAAACAAAATAAAAAGTAAGCTAAAAAGAGGATTTCGACGAAAGAATAAATAATTTTGTTAGTACGAAAATAAAACGGAACAAAGTTTTCCTAAAGCAAAACGGAATTACAATGTATTCAATTTGTTGGCAAGCTTTCCGAGTTTAGAATACAAATACTTATCTTTAATTCTTTTAAGAATTTACCTTATTTTTAAATTTTATTTGGAATTAATACTATATTGTGGGTTTTGGGAAACTTTATAAATACTTTTGAATTTAAAAAAGTTGAATTTGCAACAATAATATTCTACCCAAATTATTACTTTTGATCAAACCTTTTACCGGTCGAATGACTTGGTAGTTGGAAGAACAGGTCAGGGCGGCAAAACAACCTTTGTAGGTGGCCTATTTCCAGCAGTTGCCGCTTGCTAGCTAAATAAAAGATGTATACTAATACCAAGGTCTATCAAATCGATTAAATAATATTTGCAGACTCGTTTATTTCAGTAAAGTGTATAAACATTCTTGTTTAGAACCTTAATATTAACGATCATTCATCTTACTGAAGTTCATTTTACTTCCTTGAACAAAACCATTGTAAGCTGTTTAAGTGAATAATATCTTTATAATATCGTACCTTTTTATTTTGGTTTATTTCGTCTTACTTACGCATTTATTAAACCATTTTATATCGTGAGATAAAGCTTTCATTATTTCCATTTGGCTACACAGCCAGCGTCGTAATACTAAGCAGAGTAGTGTTCATTTGCTCTTATAGTCTTTAAACTTATATCGCGAAAAGCTATACGTAACAGTGCTGTCTATGGAAAATAGGGTAATGTATACTACTGGTTGAATAAGTAATAAAGTAATATTTAAATATTACTTCTTTTGTAATACATAATTTTTAATATACCTAAGTATATCACATATTTCAATAGTATAAAAAATAGACAAACAACCGAAAAACAAAATATTTAAGCATTATAAATATTGTTCTTAAAACATTTCGTCGTACTTTAGTCCCTAGAACCAGTAAGTACAATTTATTACTCCCAGTGCGGGTTGGACTCAACTTCTAAGCCTACTGTTTCTTTGCTCCAGTGTCGCTTTATTTGTAAAAATGTTAACAAGTTATGCAAGGATTATTTAGGGTTTTTTGTAGTTAGCTAACTTTTTTTTTATTATGTAATAGGAGGCAAACGAGCCAGCAGGTAATCTGATGGTAAGTAATCACCGCCGCCCATGGACACCCGCAACACCAGAGGAATCACAGACGCGTTGTCGACCTTTAAAAAGGGAGTACGCTCGTTGTTGCTTCTTACTTTATCATGAACTAGTAAAAACTGTGTTACATCTTGGCACGAGTCTAATTACGGCTGAAAATGTAATCATTTTTCATAATAATCATTTTAATTTATATTTACATACCAGAGATTGATTATTTCGTAACCTAAAACTTAATCTTGCACTTTTAAATACCCGGTTTAGGGACTAAAGTCGACTCCTATCCCTCTAGTCACTCTGTGCCCCCATGGGAGATAGACGTGAGTAAATGTATTTTAATTTTATGATGACGTAAGTAATAACATCTCCGTGTGGTGACAGAGTAAGAATACAATATATCCCCACCCCATCTCATCCCATGGGTGTCGTTACAACCGACTAAGGGACTATCCGTGAATGTTATCTTTACGAATTAAAAAGAAGGAAAACTTGAAATTATACCCTATACTAATCCGTCTGGCCAGCGTGGTATTAGTAGGCCAAGTATGCCTCCGTCACGGGAGGAGGCCCGTCCCTGCAATGGGACATGAATGGGCTGTTATGAAGTAATAAAAGAACCTAGATTATTTTATAAATGTGACGTCTACTTTTTCCAATCCTAATAGATATTACCTACGTGATTACGTAGGAGGACGTCTTTCCATTTATTTTATCATAAATTCGCACTTAAGGTGAAAGGTCAATGTTATTTCAGAGAGATATAACAACCTTTATTATTTTTGTAATATCGAAAATATAAAGTTTGAGTGTCAAAGGTTGAGTTCTAAGCATTTGTCTTTGTTAAAAGCAATTTTATTATTTAATTTAATGTAGTCTATCGAATTGGTAAATGTTTTATGTTTATAATAATAAATTTTCGTTAAAATTTGATTTTAAATTGAACCCATCGTTACGGAAAAAAGAATCAAATGCAGAACACCGCGAACTTGTAGATGTTAATTCTAGTAATTTTTACTTGTATATTTTTAGGCTCCTATTCTGCACAATAATGTCTTTATTCCGTATTTAAACGCAAACTACTTTTTAAAATAATGTCTTTCTAGAATATAGAACACAGTCACAGTTTTCTATTACCTTTCTTTAGAGTTCACATTATTTGTTCTTGTTTAGACCAAACCATGCGTCAGACTTAAAGCTCTAAACTATTATTCTTGAGAATAAAGTACAAGGATATATAATAAACTTACTTCAAGAATACATTTTAAAATAAATTCACCGTAGTATTATATTGTTTAATGTTAAGTTATAATAATTTATTAACTTATATTACACATAATATATAATATAGATATCACGAATGTTCAAAACGGCATTGTTAGGCTCATACCAAATTTGGATAGGTAGAGGACGGAACATAGCAGACGGTGAAGGTGACCGTTACGCGTTGTAAGGGGGCCTCTTTAAACCTTCATCTGGGTCGTAAGTCCCAGACGCTGTTAAATAAGTGTCCTCTATCACGCTATAGACCCGACACCCGCACGGAAAATCCATGGAATGCTAAGATTAGGTCTTATTATTTTGCGTACACATTTTAATATATAACTTAATATACATAACTTTAATATACATAACTTAAACAAAAAATCCACGAACTCCAAAAGGTCACTGAATCCGGAAAGCGGAGGGCCATGTTCTGTGGCGTGTGTTGGAAGAGGTTTACATCCACCAGGGGACCACTATGGGCTAGTTGATAGATTTGAGTGCTGGAATATTACACAGGAAGCGTTTTAGGATACGGAAGATACAGAAATTTTTTTTTAAGCATGCATCACGATAGTTTAAAAATATCTTCATAAAACTCTAGTAATCATTCAAATTTATGCCACGGAACCATTGATTTACAAAAAACCAAAGATACACACTCCACTTCCCAAAAACGTCCGCAACAAATGGGCGCATTGTGCACTCTTTTCAAATTAGTATCGCGTTGTTCTACCGGCAAACGTCAATCATTAAATTTTATTGCTTTATGTGCATTACTTTTTAAATACAACTTTATGTCATGCGTGTAAGATTGAATTTGAAAAAAGAAATATGTTTACGATATTACTATACGTATTTATTGCGTATGTTTAATTTGGTGACACTTTTGGCTGTTAGTTTTGTTTGAAAATGTGCATCTAGGGTTTTTTATAAATCAATGCACGGAACGAAAGAGGCACTCAATTGTTAAAAGTTTTCCATTACAAAAACTTGGTTGAAGAAATACTTTTTTGTACATTTTACAATAACCAACACCTCTACTTTGCTTGAATAAATCAGCAAAAATAAGCACAGAAATAGTGAACTTTTTGCAGTCTGTATTATTTACTTTGGACTTTTACAAACATGAAATAAATAGACACAAAAAAAACATCCAGGCTCAAGACTGAAATTTAGGAATTTCTGCAATAATTCCGTGCTTTCAGAACCAGCAACCTTAGGTAAGGCAGCTTATTACAATCACTTTGCCACAGAGGCATCATATTGATGGATGTCTCATTTTTGACCTTAAGCTTTGTTCTAATGTTAATAATTTTTCGGTAAATCACTAAAACTAACACCTATATAACATAGCATCTCTTGTTTATAACTAATTTAACTTTACGATAAAGATCTTAAGACCATGTTCGAAGATAACACCTTCATTACTTTCACAAAACGCTACATAAAAGTATTTTCTGTAAAACATAGTTCAACACAAATGTTTCTACAACTTCAAATAAAATATAGTATAACCTGCTTAAGACGATTTTCCAGGGACCCCACCAAAAACGCGTATTAAGCGAGAAAGCGTATTAAGCGGGATAGGAAGAAAAAAAACGTGCTACATTTATTATGTTTTTTGTTCTTATTATTTGAAATTATGTACCTACATTCAATACATTATTAAAAATAATCACTTATTTTGGTTTGACAGAAAGAATTTGATGCATTAGCAATTACAGGATTTTCAACTTTTGCACCGCGTCATCACTTTCATCCAAAGCAACTTATTCATTCATTAAATCATTAATAGCTGATAATGCCTGACTCATCTTCGTCCTCATCATTATCAGTTAGGCATGGGGGCCTCGTTTTGTGTGTTATTCACATCCTCAATAAGATATTGATTGAATTTCGTTCGTGCTACATTGTCATCAATGGAAGAATATCCAGCCTGAATACTTAGCCACCCTGCAGTATCCCGAGATACTGCAGGGTTTTCCTGAATCCCGGTATCTCAGGAAGAAGCACCCGAGTTCTTCTTTCAGCACGACGTCAACCACGTTATTTCAAGAACCGGCTTTCTTAAAACAACTTTAAAAGGGCCCCACGGCTGGCCTCGAGTGCGGTTGTAGGGCCTGAGCGCGTATTAAACGGGATGACGAATCGTATTAAGTGTTAAGAAATGTATGAAAATATGTCTCAAATTGCAGGGACCGGCGTAAAAAGGCGTATTATGCGTGAAATCGTATTAAGCGTGATCGTATTAACCGGGTTCTACTGTAAATGGAACATCAAAATAAACATAAAATTAAATACACATAGTTAAATAAAACGTTCACATACTTTTCTCCAAACTTAGTAAAGCAGACATTATTGTGTTCTATATCGAAATAGTCTATGAACTCGTTAAAAGTTCCGTGTGAATATTTTGTTGTTGGGTTGTATCAACTATTAGAAACAAACTAGACTGATAATGTTTTAGTTTGTGGTTCACTTTAAAATGGTTTCCTTTCTATAATGGCTCTCGTATTTTGTATGGATGTAAATCTGATTTATCTGTTACTTTTCAACAGCATGTCAATTATTCTTGTCGTTCCTTAAAATCGTTAAAAATTCGGCTAAGTGAACTTTAGTTGTCAAATTGTCATACAATAGGTAAGACAATTTGACAACTAAAGTTAACTTAACCGAATTTTTAAGGAACGAGAATTGACATGCAGCTTTAGACAAAGAATTATTGTATTTTGGAGTAGGTATGTGATTAAACTTGCCAACGACGGCGACGGGTAAACGGCGCGGAACAATATTCATTACATATAAATTACATAATATATAATTATTAACCTATAAAGCTTAGGTATAACTAGAAAAATCCGAAAAGAAGATTTTTCCATTTATCTATTATCTTTCTTCTTTTCGGACAATATTCATTGTTTAGAAACTCAATGTTACCATATTCTAGTATAACCACGGGTACAAAGTGATAAACTGAGTTCCTAACAATTAGCAAGGTTGATCAACAGTCATAAGCCATAACAAGTTGTTCAGAGATGTCATTAAAAAATAAATAATTACAACAGCAACTATAAAGGGCTCTTCTAGTGAACACCAATTATCCAGAAGTTCCAATTAGATACGAATACAGTTAACTTTAAAGTTTATTTTGCTGCTACTGTGCTCTTTACACAATTATTATTGTAACCCATTTCGTTAGTTTGAGTGAAATATTGAAAAGAGGTTATATTATAATAATTATGAATTTAATTAATTTAATATTATGTGCCCTTTTTATAATTTTATTCTCTTTCAATAATCTGTGACGCTTGGAATAAGTTTAGTCAGCATTTAATCAATAACGACAATGAATATTGATACTTACCTAAATATACTTAGATATTATACATAGATATTATAAAAATGTCAAAATCTGACTAGTTATTAGTGTGGGAGTACGTATTCCTTTCTTTACCTAATATCTTTACATTGGAATAACATTGGAAATAGCATAATCTTGTGAACATAACAACAGTATACTATCTTTACGTACCAGTATATTATGTGACAAGTGGCGTTCTGTCGTCTCTGCCTACCCCGTACGGGATAGGGCGTGAGTTACTTTTGCGAGGCAATTGTATATATCACAATTGTATTCACACATACATACTATGTATGTGTGAATACAATTGTGATATATACAATTGCCTCGCAAAACGCCTCGAAGAAGTAAAAAAGAATTGGCAGTGAAATAACATTATTCAGATCATTATTCATTACTACAGACAACTTTTTTAACAATGTATTTTCTTATATCACGCGTAGGTAATTCCAGACAACAAAAAATGGTAATCACTCAACACTCTTTTGCTTATATCTTTTATTGCGAGCACAAGAAATCTATTAATCACGACTAATGTTTCATCGAAAACTAGATCTAAGCCTGTTGTAATGCTAAAAAAAGACCATTTATAGATATAGCTTTTCTGAATAATGTCTAAGTTTATGTTGTCTTTATTTATTTAAATTCGACGACCTCTGTGGCGCAGTCGGAATATTACATGGCTGCTTCGCAGAGGGCTCGGGTTCGATTCCCGCTCAATGCAAATCTTTGTGTGCATGAACATGATTGTTTGCATTGGTCTAAGTGTTTTGTATGTATAAAATGTATGTATTTACAAAAAAAAATGTTGTATGTTTATCCTTTATCTAGTACCCATAGTACAAGCTTTGCTTAGTTTGGGACTAGGTGGCGATGTGTGAATGTGTGAGGATTATTTATTTATAATTGTTTATTATGTAAACGACATATAACCACGGCTTGCTTGACGTTTCAACATTTAATAAGTACTAATCTAAACCACCGTTTTCCGTGTGGTGACGAAGTAAAACATTTAGTAAATTCGTAAAAGCAAGATATCTGTTCTTACTAATTGTAAGAAAAAGTTTGAAAATATATTATTTATTAAATAACTTCCGTATCATTAAAATGTATTTACAGAATTAAACATTGTTAATTATTTTGTCATGCTTCTCAATTAATTATACTTAACGCTACACTTTACATTTTGTAATTAGAGTGCGCGTTTATTATATCTAATTATCAGCAAGACCTTGTTAAACGTTTAATTAAGAAAACAACAAGGAAATGGTAAATATGTTAAATACTCTCATTATAACAGCCCATTAATGTCCCACTGCAGGGACGGGCCTCCTCCCATGACGGAGGGATACTTGGCTAGGTTTGGTTTAATTTCAAGTTTTCCTTCTTTTTATTTCGTAAAGATAATATTCACGGATAGTCCCTTAATCGGTTTTTACGACACCCATGGTATGAGATGGGATGGAGACATATTGTATTCTTACTCCGTCACCACACGGATTGAATACTCTAAATGCTATTAATACTACAGAAAGATATTATATCGTTGGCTATGAACGATCAGCGATTCTACTATAAACAATTCCAAGTTTCATAAAATGTTATTTTGAAGGGACGACCTTTACCCCGCAGTGAAAAATATAAGAGTTTTAATTATAATAATACTTTAAGTGATAACTACCACTTTAACGAGGACATTAAAATATTTTTATGAAACGAGCGTACTCCCTTTTTAAAGGTCAGCAACGCATCTGTGATTCCTCTAGTGTTGATCACTTACCATCAGGTGACCGGCTGGCTCGTTTGCCTCCCATTATATAAAAAAAACATTAATGTAATAAGTACCTATATCAGTTAGTAGATATCTATAAATATTTAGAAAACACTTATGAACTTGTGAAAATAGATTAAAATGACCAAACAAAACTTTTATTATATTTCTAAAATAAAAGTTTGCATCAAAAATATTTTTATGCGGTAACCTCCTTTTTTTAAAACCCGTGGAAAAGCTGAACAGACTGCATGAAACTGCAAAGCTTAGGCTTTGCATGTTACTTTTTTTCGTATAAACCAACTAGGATTAAAGTTAACGGACTGTGACTGTGACTGTGACTGTGGAAACCAATGTATATTATGTAAAATATACGTGAAATCAATGAATCAGGATAATTTCTATATTTTTTTTATAAAGACTACTCTAGTTTTGCATGTCATTGCAAACCTCTCGAAAAACGTGAATAAAATCCATAAATGTAGGCAACGGGTGATGCTCTAAAAACAACTTCAGTCTCTAGTCATGACCTTTTCGGTATGGCCAAAATGGATCTTCATTTAATATGAAAGACGTAATACGATAAATACGCCGAAAGAAAACACAATGTTTTTAAATTAGAAACATTATAGTAAGTAAACTCTATTTATTTTATTTATTTTACTACTTCAATACAATAGTGTATACAGGCGGACTTAATGCCTAAGGCATTCTCTTCCAGTCAACCTTGGGTGATGCAGAGACAAATGTGGTAGGTATTAAAATAAGTGAAATGAAAGAAGATAAAAAAAATGTGTAATGTAATAAACATACAATTACTCCCAAATACTAAGGTAAATACATAACTATAAACATACATAACTAATTCGTACACAAATAAATAATTTATAAATAATATATAATTATACAATATACATAACTAATAAATACATAAAATATATAAATAAGTAGAGGCCAATGATATATCAAATAATTTTGCTATGATTTGTTAAGTAAAAGTTGACGAACTTTGCGCTTAAATATTTGGCGGGTTGTAGACATCCTGATTTCAAGAGGCAGGGCATTCCAAAGAAGAATAGATTGAATAGGGAAAGAAGAATGAATGAAGTCAGTGTTGTGAGAGGGACATAATAGAACAAGATTATGAGAAGATCGCAGATTACGGTTGTGGGTAGAACAGAGGTACTGGAAGTAGTGAGTTAAATAGGCAGGGGGAGTAGGAGAAGTGAGAAAGGTGTAGAGAGTGGTAAGGGCACGCATGCTGCGTCGCTGACGAATGGTTAACCACTGCAGCTCAGAGCGAGAAGCAGACACATGGTCAAACTTACGAAGATTGTATATGAAACGAATGCAGTTATTGAGAAGCCGGTCGAGTTTGTTGAGAAGATCTGCATTCAGGTCATAGTAGCACACATCACCATAGTCAACTATAGGGAAAATCAAATTCTGCACAAGCATTGCTTTGGTTTGCACAGGTAGGAAATGCTTTAACCGGTAAAAAGCTCGAAGAATGCCAGTGACTTTGCTACACAAGTTAGTAACTTGAGTGCGCCAGCTCAAAGTTGTGTCTATGTATAACCCCAGATCTTTTACTGATGCACACAGTTTGATTATTGTTCCATTTAATTCAATAGGAGGGAGAGACGATACGTCAGTTCTAGCCAACATGCGTTGACTTCCCACAACAATAGCCTGACATTTGTTGGGGTTTACGTACAATCCATACTTCTGTGACCAGCTATGTATATGCTCAAGGTCTCGGTTAATCATGTTGACTGCAGAAGGTAAGGCATCAACATCGGCCTGTGCGTAAATCTGCAGGTCATCGGCATACAGGTGATACGAGCACAGAAGATTAGGACAAATGAGGTTAATAAAAATTGAAAATAGCAAAGGTGAAAGAATACCGCCTTGAGGAACACCAGAGCCGATGTCACACCAACATGAAAAAGATTCATCGTTGCGCACCGACTGCTGACGTCCCTGAAGATAACTAAGGAACCATTCCAGTGCTTCTGAGGAGATCATGGAGTACGAGAGTATAGCAAGCAAGATATCATGATTGATGGTATTGAAAGCATTAGAGAAATCTATTAGAACCAGCACAGTAATTTTTGTATCTTCCATACCCTGTCTAATATCCCCAGTTACCTTTAAAAGTGCCGAGACCGTACTATGCCCTGGTCTGAAGCCAGATTGCAAGGGACTTAGGATACTATTTTGATGGACAAATAAGGAAAGCTGCTTGTGAACACAGGCTTCAAGCACTTTAGATAGAAAAGGTAGAATGGAAATAGGACGAAAATCTTTCAGAAGTGAAGGGTTTTGGGTTTTAGGAATAGCAATTAAATATGCTTTACGCCATAAGGATGGGAAGGTACTAGTAGAAATGGAATAATTTATAATGTGAGTTATAACGGGGAGAATAGAATCAAGGACAGTAACAATCATACGACGGCTAATATTATCATAACCAATTGAGTTCGATTTAATAGACAGTATTATCTTCTTGACCTCCTCATTTGCAACTGGAGAAAAGTAAAAAGACTCGATATTTGGGCGAGGCATCTCTGCGAGGTCTCGGACTGTCTGGATCACAGATTGGCGATCCAGTGCAACAGAAGTGGAGAAATGACGATTAAGATCGTCCAAACTGATTGATCCAGGAAAGTCAGTTTGTCGTTGTTTACCGATGCCTAATGTGCCCAAGAACTTCCAGATATTCGCAGGTGAAGAAGACCTGATGTTATTAAGGATGTCACGGCGTTTAGAGTTACGAATCACCTGATTACACCTGTTCCTTGCAGATTTATACGCAGCCCAGTTCTCATCACTCCGAGTCTTCTTATATTTAGCAAGAGCCCGATCCCTACACTTCATAGTTATGCGAACTTCATGCGTGATCCATGCCGCTGGAGGACGTTTTAGTTTTACCCTTTTATAAGGAGCATGTTTATCATAGAGTTTAAAAATTTCTTGGTTAAACAAATCAACCTTGGCATCGACCGGGCCGTGAACAAAGTGTCCCAAGATATTTTAGAGGCATCACTACAAATGTCGTCTATAATGATTTGAGCAAAACAACGAATGTGCAGAATTTTAGGAGGAAATTTAGGAGGTTTAATAGTGTAAGAAAGATATATTAGATCATGGTGAGAAAAACCAGGAGCAAGAAACTGGCCATGAGACGAAACAAAGGAAGGGGAAGAGATAAGAATTAAATCAAGCCAAGTATCGTTACCAGTATTGTTATGATGAGTTGCCTGCAAAGGTAGCACTTGAAAACTGACTGATTCAACTATTTCAAGTAACTTACGGGAACGTGAGGAAGTAGAAGACAAAAGATCAGTATTAAAGTCACCCATGATGACGTTATGTGCATACTCTGACCCTAAAGTTTCCAGTATTGGTTCAATACTGGAGAAGTAATCAACAGCAGGGGGACAATATACAACGCCCAGAGCTATCTTGGTACCTCTGACATCAACCTCTAGAAAAATGTATTCTGCAGACGTAGTTGCACTAGAGCTGAAGAGATGTTTATACGGAAGGCCACTGCGGATATAAATAGCGACACCACCCCCTCTTTTACCAACACGGTCATTACGTATTAAAATGAAACCAGGGAGAGGGTACATGGTTGAAAGAAGGTGTGGTTGAAGCCAGCCCAAGTAACACATCAAAGCATTATAAGGGCCGAATAAGAGTATTCTTGTATCCTTTTAGCATTTTGAGTTAGTTTTATAGTCGCATTATAAACGTTTATATGGCTACTGTAATGCTTATTTGGGCACAAATTATACAGCTTTATGCCCTATATAGGTTCACAGTAGCTGGTTAATAGCATTACTGGCGCATTATATTAGCATTATTGTGGTCAAGAAAGATGTCAATCGGATTAAAGAAGCATCATTTTGGTCAATAATATTGCCAATCGCATTATGAAAGCATTAAAATGGTCAATGAGATAGCCTATTGCATTACAGAAGCATTATAATAGAAAAATTATTGATAGTGAAGATGCCAACGGCATTACAAAAGCATTAGACTAGCATTTAAATGTGCTAAAAGAATTATTGGAGCAATTTAATTGTTCACACTTAGGAAACTTTATATTATTGCGTGTAAATTATTACAATCAAAAAAAGAATAAGTAAAGACGGTCAAAATAAAACAGTGAGTGACGCCATATTATAGTTTGCATCAAAACAAATTCATCGGATAAGTTTTTGACTCGTTTGTTATTTCTTGCCTTCAAATATTACTGCGCAGTGTAGTTTACTGTACTTGTTTATATAAGTTTCATTGAAAATTTTCACGCGCCTTCGATATTTTGAGATTTTCATACAAAATGTTTTATAAAAATGATGTGTGTAAAACCAAAACAAATGTGTGTTTCTAGTACAGAATAAGTTTTGAATAAATACAATCATAGTTTTGCTTGTACTGTATTAAATTAAGTTATATAAATATTTTAAATGACAATTCCTTTTATAAATAGGTTCGAAAGAAAATATTTTTTGGTTATAAAATATTTACAAAATGGTGGTCAGCCTTAAGCAGCCCGGTGAGCCCAATTAATACCACCAGCATTACAACTACTCACGTGTGATTGTTTAAAGAGCTATTAGCTACACAACAGCACTCAGTTCTTCCTTTAAAATGCAAGCATTATATTGATTCACATTTATGCTGTTCAGCAGCATTAAGCTTTTACTTACCCCTTACAAGTGCTTTTACACAGCAAAAGGCACAAAAAACAGCTTAGAGCTGGATATCGGATTTACATGGCATTATAGTGGTTCACGTTTGTGCTGTAAAACAGCTTCAAGCACTTATTAACTACTTTAAAATGTCTTTGTAGAACCAAAAGCACTAAAAATAGCTAAAGGCTTTACAAAAGCATTCTGATATGCCATTATCCAACTGTTATACAGCGTAAAACATTACAATGATTTTCAAATGCCATTGTTCAGCTTCAAGACGCTCGGTGAACTTATATAAGAGTTTGTACGGGTCTTAAGCTCTATATAAGTTCACTTGTTGCTTGTTAAAATGCTTTCTGTGTTACTTGGGAGGTCTCTGAAACCAGGATGGCATGAATGTTGGCACAAGAAAAAGTGTCAAACAGGTCTGTATAATGGCTGGGTATACTTTGCGCATTAATGTGGCATACATTAAACTTACGGGTGCCTCCCTCAAATACAAGACGCAAAGAATCCTTAAGCGGTCTATCGTCGACGGAGCAAAAACTATCTTCAATTGATGAGCACGTAGATTCATTAGCAGATAAATAATAATCATCATCAGACATAATAAAATTATATTAAAATAAAATAATAAGAATATGTATATATAAATATAATATATAAAAGTGTAATAATTGTAAAAAAAGCAAATAAACTTTAACAACAAAAAATTATAATGCAAGATATCTCTGCACCACCCGCTAGCATGAGAAGAATGAGAAATGAAACTTAACTAGTAACTACACAATAACGGAACGCATCTGAAGACAATTTGACATTTGTTTGACATTATGTTAATAACATAGTGAAGTAAAACTAACCTTCAATATTTTAGATACGAGAAAAAAGAAATAAAATTGATTAAAACTACGATGAGGGTAACAAAATGCACTCAGAAAACTCAGCCTTAAAGTACTTATAACAATGACAACAAACAAGATTAGCTGTGATATGACTATGAGATAATAACATAAAGAATGGTGAAATTATTTACGGGCCTTGGAGTGGTCGCCAGCTACCGCAGCTTCGCCGTACTTGCCATTAGTAGACACCCTGGAGTATCTACTTAATAAAGGATTCAGCTCGTCGATATTTGTGATTTTGTGCCGGCTACCATCGGTAGTTTTTACTTGAATTACTCCATCTTGTGTCCAACATGACCGCATACCAAAGTGGTCCCTGGCTTTGCTGAAGACTGCTTGTCGGGATCTTGTCAAGAACTCCTTCACCGATACCTTTGTGCCTTTAAGTCTGGGCTTGGCCTTCCAGATTGCCATCCTGTTCTCAAGGTTTGAAAACCTAACAAGTATGGGACGGTGGTGAGTTGTAGAAGGCATGCCAATGCGATAACAGGAACTAATATCAGCAGAGGTGATATTCTTGATGTCCATGTTGTGGGCTAACTTGCTGATAATGGCCTTGCAGTCTTCATGTGGGCTTTCAGAAACTCCAAGGAAAACAAGTGCCTTCCGTCTGTGCCGAGTCTCAATGTTATCAACCAGGCGGGTGCACTCATTGATCTGCCCTCTCAATATTGAAAGCATTGAAAACATAAGCTCCCGGAATGCTCGGAACTCCTCTGCAACCTTCGCTACGGTGTCTTTGGCTGGACCTGCAGAGCTTAGTTGTGCCTCCAGCTGAGCCATCCGCTTGGAGAAGTTTTCCTCTAAGTTACTCTGAGCTATCTTAATTTCATCAATTTGAGACATTGTGTTTTATGTGACTTAAGTGTGTTACTAATATTATATGTGCTGGCAGGTGGTAATAAAATTATTATGTCCACTTACATATATCTTGCAGTGTATTATTGCTCCACAAACGTGAGTAGGTGATATTTGTGTGCTTCTTGATCCGAAATGAACATATAAATCTATTTATATTAATAAATACTATTTTTAATTTGATTTTAAAAATGCAGTTGTCTTTTTGTTTCGTCACTTTTCAGCCTACCCTCTATAAGTCTACTTTTACTTTACCCATCTAATAATTTAAATAATAAGTACAGGTACTTAACTTCTCTGTGTGGTGACGGACTAAGAATACAATATGTCACCACCCCATCTCATCCCATGGGTGTCGTAAAAACCGACTAAGGGACTATCCGTGAATATTATCTTTACGAAATAAAAAGAAGAAAACTTGAAATTAAACCCTATACCAATCCGTCTGGCCAGCGTGGTATTAGTAGGTCAAGTATCCCTCCGTCACGGGAGGAGGCCCGTCCCTGCAGTGGGACATTAATGGGCATTATATATAAGTATAGGTACTTAACTTTAGCGGTTAACCATCCATAGTAAGATATTTAAAAAAAAACATCAAAAGATAGGTAAATATCAGTAAAGAAACCGATTTATCTAAAACGTAATTACTTACCTTCTCCCACAAATCCCACGGGAAATCTCACTTACTTAATATTTAAAATTATATGATGATAAATATACCTACTCTTGTACGTGTCTACAAAGCTGATGGGGAAAAGATAAAATGAAAAGGAGACGTTCCATTTGGGGCCCAGAGCGAACACAATGTTTTGAATAATTAAAATTAAACAAATAATTTTGAAAATCAATTAGTGTTTTTCATTTCTCCGTAGAAGTTGGGGGAAAGATTTTAGTTTTAAATGGTTGTGAACAGTATTTTAATTCAATCATTGGTTGAATTTATGGCGGATATTTTTTATGTTGCCACCCTTGAAAATAAAATAATATGATGTGGGTAAAAATTAATGTCTGGGAATTATATATTTTATTCATATAAAAGTATAATAATCACAAACAATATATTTGAATCTTTAATATATTATATTTTAATCGTTAAAAAATAGAACTTGTACGCATTACCTACTATTGTAACACAATTACGTTGTCTTCCTTTTAATGAGAAATCGAATGTAATATTTTTTTTAAATCATTGCAACACACTTAACATCTCTCATCTGTCAAGTGTCACCCCATTTGTGTCAATGTACTTTGTGATTCGTGTTGCTACTACGTATTGTGAATGTTTTGATGTGATTTATTGCAGATTATTATTGTATATTAATTCGCTTTTGATTATGGATTATATGTAGGTTTTATTTTAGACATTTAAATATTAATAATTAGGTAACATGTTATGTGAAAATTGTATTTTGAGCTATTTGGAGTATGATATAATTTCACTTTAAATACCACATATCTCACATCCTCGAAGTTTTATGGTAAAAATAATTATACAGGCCTTTAGAGTAGTCATTTATCTTCAAAACACACAAGGTTTCATGTATGTTCTTAGGTGGGCCCAAGATGTATGGGCAAATGGAACGTCTCCTTTATATCAAACGCCGCCGTCATAGTATACTTACTTTTCCTTCGAGATTGCTATTTAATTTGACAGTGAGGCCTACACCTTCCCTAGAAGTATTATTTAGGTAAAAATGTTCGTTTAATTTTCATTTTTAGCCAAAATTATTAGAAAAAAAGTCAAAATTAGTAGTTATATTTTCCATTGCGTGAAGGTGACACAGTAACCCAGTGTCCTAAGTAGGCGACGAATGCGACGCGACGCGACGCGATGCTACATTCATGCGACAAGTGTCCTACATGATAACGTCGCGTCTCGTCGCAGAGTGCCACATAGGATAGAAGTAGAGTACTCCGTTGATTTAATCGCGTACGTCGCGTTGGTCGCGTAGCGTTCGTCGCCCACGTAGGACACCGGTTAACATTAGTACTTAGTAACTTTCTTGTTTATTATTTTTTATTTCTATGTGTTTTTTTATCCTTGAATGTCTTATGATTGACTCCTTATTGGCTTTAACACGCTTCGGGCTTACGTCTCAATGCAAGCTTAAGTTGTCGTCTTATTGTAACATGTGTAGCACAGGCATTATGCATAAGGTCTAATTGCTGCAGGAGAGCCAGAGAATGATCCTATCATGTCCAACGACAGCATGCGTAAATGACAAAATGATTGATTCATTTGTTCAATTCTTACATCAAGATTCAAATCATCCAAAGGCATGGCAGTATTTCATAACAGCCCTTTAATGTCCCACTGCAGGGACGGGCATCCTCCTGAGACGGAGGGATACTTAATTAGCGATATTTAAGATAGACAATAACCAATATTGTTATAGTCCGGAAAATTAACAGCGTAGGTGTACCAACTCTAAGCGATTGCAATGTAAGAAAGTGTTCTCGAGATAGTAATAAATCATAAAACTTCAAAGCTTAATGGAGTTGGAAATTAGCAAACATCGCTCAACTTGTTTATAAGGCAATATTAATCTTAATAGTACGTTCAATAAAATAAGGCAATGGTTTTCTTAGATTAAACGATTATTTTAGAAAATACTTGTAAGTTAATTAATTTGCTTTATTTATGCCTTCATTGTCCGTGTGGTGACGGACGAATACAATATCTCACCACCTCATCTCATCCCATGGGTGTCGTAAAAACCGACTAAGGGACTATCCGTGAATATTATCTTTACGAAATAAAAAGAATCAATCAACTAGCCTATTGCAGTCCTCTGCTGGACATAGGATAATTATATTATATTGCATAATAAAAAGAATGAAAACTTGAAATTAAGCCCTATATAACCCTATCAATCCAAACGCAGTAGTGAGCACATTTTTTTTATTTGTATATAGCAATTTATCAAATTATAGCAATTTAGGTACATATCATTCAAATTATAGCAATTTATTTTAATTTTAACTGTATTATTAATTGTGTATTTCTTATTGCCATTTTTATTTACAAACTATTTTTCAATTTATTTTATGATTGGTGATGTTTTTTTATTTTTTATTTTACAATTTGAATTATTGTTTGATAATGTTATTTTAATTTAATTTGATGTTTATTATGTACATTGACTTGAAATTTTATGTTTGTACGCCGATATTGGCAAAACACGGAGACACTTTTCATTTTTTTGTAACATGCTTTTAACCTGTGTTTGACGAATAAAGGTTATTTGTATTTGTACTTCATCCGCAAACATTTATATAATCATATTCGTCATGCTATTGCTGCTCCTTATTCGTTTTATATTTACGATCATAATAATAATATACTAGCGATACAGAATTATTTGTTTTTTCACGGCTCCTGTGGCGTAGTGGTTATACAACATGACTGCTATGCAGAGGTCTCGGGTTCTATTCCCGCTTAATGCAAATATATGACTGTGCATGAACATGATTATTTGCATTGGTCTGAGTGTTTCTATGTATAATAATATAATGTAATAATAATAATATAATGTAAATACATACATATTATGTATGTATTTACAAAAAAAAACCTATACAAGTATTAATATCCGTTGTTTTGTTACCCATAACACAAGCAGGTTAAGCCTAGCTTACTTTGGGAACAGATGGCGCTGTGTAGAGATGTCCGTGAATATTTATTTATTTATTTGTATATAGGTAATTAGAATTGTCAAAGCCTCTACCAACCAACGACATGTTCCAGGAAGAGAATATACACGGCTGACAAATATAAACAAAATGCTTTTTGTAACGTTACCAAAACGCGTATTCCACGCCTGTTCTGCTTATTTGACGTGGAAATGGTGTGAAAGGGAGAATTTAACATACGGGGAACGGTAGCAATATGGAAATTTTAGTACAAATAATTTACGTAATAGATTTTAAGTCTTTTTTTATTCGTATAAATGAACACAATCCAGAATTTCAGTTATTTCGTTATCGTCCAAAACAGCTCTGGTTCACGATTTGAATCACATACTTTTTATTCAACTATTAATTTTGTACTTACAAAGTACACACAGCAACTAATCAACCTAGACACTCATGTACCTTAATACCTTGAAATAAGACACAATTTCAAATGAAAACGTTTAACTTGATGTGTTGCTGTGTGTACCTATAAAGTTAGAAATACATGCTATAAAAAAGTACTAAAATTAATTTTTATGACTGACAAAAGCAAGGTTGTAATAAAAATGTTGAATGAATGCGATATTATTAATGAATTCCTACTTCTAAAGCTTTTACTTATACACTTTTATTTTCCAAAAGACTCTCATACTTATTTCCGAATTACTAAACCCAAGATAACGCTACTAAGAAAACATGTACCCGCCAATAATTACTCTGAAACAACATTATTATGAATTTTCATTCTGGCATCGACTCATGTATGAATGTATGAATATGTTTCTATCAGAGTAGACGCAGCAAGGCAAAGTCAAAGTCAAAATAGCTTTATTCAAGATAAATACAATTCTCATTATATATTTCTTGACGTCCTTTAAACTACTTCATCTAAGTTTAAATACATTTACAAGTTTAGCAAACTTTACCACCGCCTCCAAAGCGCTAGTAGAGAAGAAGCGGCGAAACAAACTCTACTGCTGCATTTTCTTGACGTCAATTTTTTAGGCAGGTTAGTAAGGGTGACACTCAGTAATATCTGCCTTTTCCCATGGCGACAGGGCATGTATTATTAAGGTTTCATTATAGTAGTAGAACATTTAACAAACAATTATACTATCTAGTTACCCACACAGTGTAATATAATGTAACCAAATTGTAATCTGTGTAAACAATAAGCCTCCAGAGCTAATGTTTAGAATAACATGATTTAATGTTCATTACCTAACTATGCTGGAAATTGCAAAACCATTTCTGTTTGTACCATGTAAACATGCTAGGGACAATACTTACTGCGAATTATTGAATATTGAATAGCTTGTTTTGTGTAGAACAAATCAATGTTAGCATTTGCAAATGCTAGTAATATGGTTGTAAAATATAATTTTTGATTTGATTCCGCAGGGATCGGTAAGCATACATCCTTTTCAATATTTTTTAGTCTTTTCAACAGTTATTTTTAGCCTCTTACTCATAAACGATTCTTAAATTTGAGTCAATTGATTAACTTAAATTCATACGTCATAAAATTTAAGAGGCGTTTATGAGTAAGGGGATTAATGTTTAAGTTCATAACTAGCTATATTTTTTAAAACTTACTAACAAACGACTTTTTCGTTAAGAAAAAGTAGTTCGCATCAACCATTACACGTAATCCACATATCTTGTCAGTAAATATTATTCAAAACTGGATAATATTAACTCTTAGAGAAATGTTTTAGGTTTTGACTTTCTACATAAATCAGTTGATTGAATGATATGACTTTATCTAGAAATGCAATGTTTGTTTGTTTAATAATTTACATTTTTGTGATTATAGTAGGTAATTGTGAATTAATCACGGATATTACTCTTCCTTTATAAATACAGCGCCAGATTTTTGAATCCTTGTTTTCATGAATTCATAAGTATTATAACACTTTACAAACCAAATAACTGGTGGCCAGGTCAAGTCGCATAACATAATAGGTCGGGGAAAAAGTCTTTTCGCATAACGTAGGTATAAACTTATTATAAAATTTCTTTGACTGTACTACTTGTGTCTGGCTGGTTTTGGTAACATTAAAAAGGTTACATTATAAAGAAAATAAAAAAATTTAAAAAAGTTGTTTCCCTCTATTTTTCATTTGTTTTTCTCTCCGTAAAAATGAGTGAATCTAATGAAGAAATTCGATACATTTTAAAATTTAATTATAAAAAAGGCAAAAATGCAACTCAAGCAGTGAAAAAAATTTGTGATGTTTATGGACCTGATGCAGTGTCAGTAAGAGTAGCACAAATTTGGTTCAAACGTTTTCAGTCCGGAAATTTTGATGTTAAAGATGCACCTCGCTCTGGTCGCCCTGTTACGAATAAAATGGACGCCATTTTTGAAAGAGTGGAGCAAGATCGGCATATTAGTAGTTACGATGTAGCTGAAGAACTGGGAATTGACCACAAAACAGTTTTGACCCATTTGAAGGATACAAAAAAGCTCGATATTTGGGTGCCACACGAGCTCACTCAAAGAAACTTAATGAACCGTGTACTCATTTGCGATTCATTATTGAGACGTAATGAAACCGAGCCGTTTTTGAAGAGATTGATAACTGGCGATGAAAAGTGGATCACGTACGACAAGAACGTGCGAAAAAGGTCGTGGTCGAAAGTTGGCCAGGCTTCACAGACTGTGGCCAAACCTGGCCTAACACGAAATAAGGTGATGCTGTGTGTATGGTGGGATTGGTAGGGCATTGTTCATTATGAGCTTTTACCGCCCGGCAAAACCATCGATTCTGATCTTTACTGCCAGCAACTGATGAGATTAAAGGAAGCAGTCGAGAGAAAACGGCCGGAATTGATCAACAGGAAGGGTGTGGTCTTTCATCACGATAACGCTAGACCACACACATCTTTAGCCACTTAGCAAAAATTAAGAGAGTTCGACTGGGAGGTCCTAGTGCATCCACCATATAGCCCTGACCTTGCGCCTTCAGATTTTTACCTGTTTCGGTCTCTTCAGAATTCTTTAGGTTCTGTAAGGTTGACCTCAAGAGAGGACTGCCAAAACTATTTGTCCCGTTTTTTTGATCAGAAGTCCCAAAGTTTCTACAGTAACGGGATAATGTCTCTGCCCACAAAATGGCAGAAAGTTGTTCAACAAAACGGTACATATATATTGTAAATAAATGTAAATAAACTTTGAAAAAAATGTCTTGACTTTTCATACAAAAATACGAAAAGACTTTTTCCCCAACCTAATAGTTAGTATAGTATGCTCAGGTATTTATTTTGCTTTATTATATAATTAAAAATATTTTACATTTAGAAAAGCACAAATCCAAAGTAAAAGATTGTGGTCTGACTGCTAGGAATGCTGTTTGCTTAACCAATTGTATTCCAATTAACTTTAATAGGAAGCAAAGCTTAGCAACGATTTCAAACACTATCTAATCTAATTCCAACTGGAATTTAAAAGCTAGCCTGGAAAGTTTATGTAAATGTTAGGATTTGTGTAGAGTTTAGAGTTATTTTTGTTTAGTATTCTAGATTATTTCTTAAACAAAGATTATAGTTATGCAAGTCTGATTAATAACTTACAACAACATAAGTATATACCTTTAGTAACATGCTTCACAATTAAGTTCAGATATCTTTGTCTATACTAATATTATAAAGAGGTAAAGTTTGTGTGTTTGTGGCGTTGTAGTGGGTAATTTTTAGATCTAATAAACCGATTTTAAAAATTCTTTCTGTGTTAAATAGTTCATTTATCGGGGGGTGTCATAGGCTATATAGTATCACGCTAATAGGAGTGGAGCAGTAATGAAATATGTTTAAAAAACAGACACGTTTTTTTCGCCGCCCAACGATGTGGGCACGGGTCAGCTAGTAATCCAATAAAGTGTGAGGTCTACACTACGAACACTGTTAATTTTATATCACTAAGCTGGCAACAAAATTTTGATAAGAACCGGCTCAATTTTTTTTGTTGAGTGGGATTTGAACCCATGATCAATCATGCGACAATCAGTTTATATGTATAATAACGTATCAAAGACTAATATGAAAAACCATTACGATTTTCTCATTTTAATACACTAAAATAAATTTAACATCAGCTTATCTATACGAATAGCAAAGTTTTATTTTTAGGTCAGGCAATAACTGTTATCGGGAATCCTGTTTATTTCAAAAGGCTTAAACGTATCCACGCATTTGTGTGGCAATAAATTAAAAGCTTTAGTTTGGTGCATAGCTCAAACGGCGTAACATCGGACGAATTCACACAGTACATATTTGAGTTAGCCTGGCTCATACTGAGTTTTTTACGCAACAGTAATTTTAACTGTATAACAAGTTGCGCCTTTTTCATTTATTCAAAGATTTATTTTCGTTGGTTTGTGTAGATTAATTGTGTTTTTTTTCTTTTGTGTAGGTGTTGTATTATTGACGGTGTGACTAACAAGAAAACAATTCCTGATAGTCACACTGGTGTGAGAACGAGCATGTTAATTTTCGTTCCTTAAAATTGTTAAAAATTCGGTTAAGTTAACTTTTAGTTGTCAAATTGTCTTACATATTGTATGACAATTTGACACTGGTGTGACCACGAGTCCGCCCCGTTTAAATTGTTCATCAGTCAATGCCAAATTAAAAAAATAACAAAATAAAAATTGTCACATTTTATTGAGTACTTCACAACATCGGTGAAGGCGGGTTAGTTAACTTAATACCGTTTTTGTCAGTTTCGTGCAAGCGCTGCACAGTGCATCATTTTCAATGCATAATTTATAACAATGCATGCATAAATATAATTTATATAAGTAGCCTCTCTGAAAGTTAGCACGGAGCTCATCTTGGACACTTTAGTTACTTATTGAAGATACTTGGTCTACTAATACCACGCTGGCCAGACGGATTGGTATTGGGTTTTAATTCCAAGTTTTCCTTCTTTTTATTTCGTAAAGATAATATTCATGGGTACCTAGTCCCTTAGTCGGTTTTACGATACCCATGGGATGAGATAAGGTGGTGACATATTGTATTCTTACTCCGTCACCACATGGAGCTATAATAATATTTTAAAATAGTTTTATAATATTTATAAAGGTTAAATAAATAAGGCAATGACTTTTTTTATGAATACTTTTTAAGTTGTGACAGTGTAAGGATGCACTACCTTTTCTGTAATTATCTATAAAAAGTTCTAAAAGCTTTTCCAAAGAAGGCAGGATGGTAATAATTGACTTAGGATCACATTTAGGGTGTATTTTATGTTAAGATATTATAATTTAGAGTAACATTTCTAGTGTCTTAAAACTGACTTTAATTAATTGTGATAATTTTAGAACGGCAACATCATTCAAGTTTTTTTCTAAGTACCAATCTATTTTTCTTTTCAATTTTTCTCATTAACTTAAAAAAAATAAGCGAACATCATTTCCCTTTTACCTTCATTGCTACACAGTTTTCATTTCAGGTAACACCATAAAAACAAAATTATTTAACTCATTCATAACTTGAACTTTTCCTGTTATATTAACTTTACTTTTCCAGACTTATCTACGACTTACAATTATAAATTAGAGTATTACTAATAGATTTGATTGGACTACGTTAGTTGATTAACCCGGCGCCAATGAGGTGAAAATAATTACGAGAACTATGACGCCGGGTCATGGTGTCCCGAAGATTATTAGCATTTCTTTAAATTTTACGTGATGTTTACTGTTTATTTTGTTTGATCTTCTGTTAGTTTCTCTCATTGTTTTGAGGGTAAATATACAAAAGAATGCAAGATATTTCTTAAATCCATCGTTATAGTCCTTCGTCAGAAACTATGGAAAATCAACTTTGAAAACATAACTTCAATAACTATTCAAAATAAGTAATAACAAACTTTATAAAACGTAATAAAACAAATCTATTTTACTAAAAGAGACATCAAACTTCATTATAAACTCCACTTATCCGTCTTCAGCTTCCTCCATGGAGCTACTGCAACTTTCGTAGTAGGAGTGATTATTTCGGGCGATTTTTTTAATTATTTATATATTGCAAGCATGATAAAGTGTAGCTAGATTTTTATCCCTTTTCGAAGGACACACCTGACATCTCCTATGAGTTATACCTTTGCGGAGGTTTCTTAAGAGCCTCTGTCGAGAAATCAGCAATTCTCTTGCCCAATTGACGAAGCAAATTTACTCAAGTTTCTTGTTCCTGTCAGCGATATTGAAAACTCCTTCTTTCTTCAGAAATGGCCCCTTTTCATCACAATCTAGCTTGCATCTTGTACTACTGCCACTTTGGCTGTATTATGAAACGTGATCTTCAACCTCGTCCTATGAAGAAGTTTTTTGTGATTCATTATTGGAGTCGGATTTATCTAAGATCTGTAATATTCTTTCCGGGCTTTATATCAACAACCTTTTTGATAAATTCTTAAAAACAACCAAGAAAATAATTACTATAAATAAAAAATACAAAGAAAAATATGTCACAAAAATACAACGCTTTCGATGACGCTGGGTCATATTGACCCGTTTTTGCTTCCTGCACGTGTAGCTGCTTGCCTTTGCGACGAGGCACAGAGTTCGTGATCGGAGTGCGTGGGGAGATACTGTATCTCCAGCTACTAGAACAGTCAAAACCACAATGCACGCCTAATTTGAAATATCGCTGTTTGGAATCATCTCGGGTCATATTGACCCAGCGTCATTGGCGCCGGTTTAATTGATTCAAGCAACTAATCCACAAATCCTATCGCAGTCCACTGCTAAACATAGGTCTTTCTCAACACGCGCTACAGAACACGGCCTTACGATATAATAGATTGTCTCTTGGTAACAATATTTGGCAAAAAAATCTTGGTAAATAAAAGATCCTATCTATATCTTACATACGCCTCTAAACGGATAAAGGGAATGACCTATCTACAAAGCTGTCGAAGCCACTTTGCGCGGATCAACACCTACCGGAATAGATTTACTTTTTAGGCTGCCTTAGCCCTTTACGGGCTTAAGAAAAACACGTAGGGTTTTAGTTGGTAATGCCGTATTTTTTTTCCTTTTCAGGCCTTTGAACACCTTGCATTTTGTGACTAATTTTGGAAGATAAAGAAACTGGGAAACCAGACCCCTTTGACTAACTATTTGTCAATTGTATTTGGAACTCCAAATATATTTTATAGATATTGATGGCTCTAAATAATGATACTAGCACATTTATTGGTAGTCTAATATGTAATCATACAAAATATTCACCAAGGTATATGCTTGAAACTGTGTTGCGGTGAAGTTAATAAAAAAATTGTTGTATTTTTTTTTTTTAAATAATATTTTTTTTTAAATAATAAAATTTAAATAAATACATCCTTCACTCTTTTACACAACGCCATCTAGTCCCAAACTAAGCAGAGCTTGTACTATGGGTACTAGACAACGGATAAACATACTTAAATACTTTTTTTTTTTGTAAATACATACACATTATACATAGAAACACCCAGACTAATGCAAAAATGTTCATGCAGACAACTATTTGCATTGAGCGGGAATCGAACCCGAGACTCCTGGTTAGCAGTCATGTTATATAACCACTACGCCACAGAGGTCGTTAAAAATGTGTTATTGTTTGGTTTACTGTAAATAAATAGTTTTTCTTTTATTCTTTCTTTCTTATACGACCAAATGCCGAAGCCTTCGTTGGAGAAATGATTTTATCCTTGTATTAATCACTGGACTACTTTACTAAATAATAATAAGTAGGTATGAGGAAAACAAATAATTGGGTTATTCCTTATTATATCAGCTCATCAAATATTCCACTGGAGACTTCCAATAAAGGAAACTGGGCTAATAAATAATACTCGACCATAAGTCGACCATCAAAGATTAAGCCATGTTATGCTGCACTTTTTGTATGAAGTTTTTCTTACTTTAATATTACCAGCTCATTAACATAATACTCTCCGTGTGGTGACGGAGTAAGAATACAATATGTTACCACCCCATTTCATCCCATGGGTTTCGTAAAAACCGACTAAGCGACTATTCGTAAATATTATCTTAACGAAATAAAAAGAAGGAAAACTTGAAATTAAACCCTATAATAATCCGTCTGGCCAGCGTGGTATTAGTAGGCCAAGTATCCCTCCGTCACAGGAGGAGGCCCGTTTCTGCAGTGGGACATTAATGGGCTGCTATGATAACACATAAAATACCACTGAAGAAAATTAGGCATATTATTACTACGTCGGCTTTGAGTACTGGAGAAGATACCATAGTATTTTATATCAAGTTGTTCTAGCGGCTTCGGTTTAGAACTTTTCGGTGCGATTTTGGATACGTCTTACCTAAAAATACCTCCTACCTCGCAAACTGAGCGAATGTTATACTTATTAGCATTACACTTAATTTTACAGCTATACGAGTATACTTACTAGTATATTAGCAAATACATTTTAATCCCGACTACGTGTGACTATGGTAGCAATCAGTGTTCGTGGTTTAATCGGGAACGTTGCAGATGTATGTACTGGTTTTAATTAAACGTACGTATAGAGGTAACTAGAGCAGTTACAGGTTGACCACAGTCTAGTACGTTGGACATCATAGTATTGAGTCTTGTGTTAAAGAAATTAATTACACATTATTGATAGGCTCTAGTAGAACCAAAGTAACCGACATAGCGATGATAGGCTCTAGATGTAGTAAGAAGGAAAACTTTGTGTAATTTACCAAATAAATGTAATAGAAAGAAGAAGAAAGAAAAACAATTTATTTGACTTGAAAGACACAGACACAGAAAATAGAACAAAGTTTGTAAAATACATTAAACTAACAATCAATAATTTAAAATTCCCGCCACCATCTTAAAGCTAAACATTGTTCACGAAATACACAGATTCAACAAAGTTAGGTTGGCAGCCGCGTTTGTAAACGCGTCGCCATTCCTGAAGTTGAAAACTTCAACACAGGGGCGCCAACCCAACAAGCAAAATTTCAGTTTATGTCTGAGCTCTGATTGGTTTGATGAATCTGTGAACCCCTGAACTGGAAAAATTGTTGTTAATATTAGTTTAGTCTAATACAAGTAAAAGTTATGGACAAATTAAAAAAAACAGAGAGAAGGTGGACGCTAGTGGACAAACGATTGGTGACTGGACAATTGTGTTGTGTGTCTCGTCTAACAAGACAAAAAGGAATGTCGCTCAGCAATACTGTCATGTTGCGTCAACGCATCACAACAGCGCTGTTCTTCCGCGAATATTTTTTTTTTTAAAAAATGTATAATTTTTTTTTGCTGTTTCTTTTTAGCAAACATGCAGTGTGTGAAAGCAAAGTTCAACATTGTATAAACCAACTTTTTAAACTAATTTTGAAAACATAGCAGAAACATTTTCCTTTTTGGCAATCAAACAAAGAGGTAACTTTTGATTAGTCTTAACTTGAAAAGTGTAGGTACATCTTATGATACAAAAGAGTGGCTGCCGAGCCAAAGTTTTCTTTTTTGCACAGCTTACATCCATAATATTCATAAACTAAATACATATTTAGCTTCCTTAGTAAATAGGTAAAATGCAAAAAAAAATATCACTAACATACCAGCGGAATATCAATAACATATTATACTTCTATTTTTATAACAAACAGATATATTACAGTTACCATTCAACCATTTTTTTCGCAAGAGCGTGACCGCTTTATTTTATCCATTACAGTGTTGTCTTTGACAGAGGTCGAGTGCAGACCTGTATCAGTTGACCATAAAGGATAGAATTGTTACGTTACTTGTCTCATTTTTATAACCCCAAAGGCAAGGGGGTTGAATTTATTTTTTTATTTCAAAAAAGGTTGAATATTATGTTAGTTCAAAGGTAAAATTATGTGACGTATAAAATGTACTTTTTAACATGTCTTTACTTAAATTGTATTATTTTATATGTCATCAAATTCTTAACTAATCTGCGCTTGTACCGTGGTAGTCGCCACCGTAAGGCTCTTCAAATGTGTTCATAAGAAGTTATACATAAAAAAGAAATAAATCAAGAACAAAACTTTGCACTAACGTACATATAAGTAGAGATATGTTTTTTAGTTCCTATTACTCAGTCTACTCGTGACCATGGCTGGTGTAACCTGGCCGAAACGTCAAAAGACTCAAAGATAAATTATTACTAAGTATTTATACTTTACCAAAATAATATACGTGTTAATACCCGTGTTAATAATAATTTAATAGAATTTTTTATCACTGCCATACAAAAATCACAATATCTTTTTGCTTCCAATAATCTAACTTTATTATAAACCGAAAAATACAACTCCCGAAAGGCCTCGTAGAAAACCCATAACAGTTTAAACGGTAAAGTAAGCTCATTGCCCAATGTTAAGTATATGATATAAACCATTTATTGAAGCGTTGAGCAAACTTTTTACGCTCTCCCATTTTACCGGGAATGACTCCCTAAGCTGTCCTTAGATCGCCTTTAGTTTATAGTATCATTCCAAATTCGAAAAGTTGAACGTTTTTATGGCCTGATACAAGTTTCATCAGTAATTGACATTTTAGTTACATACTATACTGGTATTATTCATTTGTAAAGTTACGAGTATATGTACGAGTATGAATCTTTTGACTGGTTTTTCTTTACGTAAATTAAAAGGCAAAACGCTTATCATCTTATCGTTCTCCGTGTGGTGACAGTTTAAGAATATCTATAAGAATATAAACCCATGGGTGTCGTAAAAGCTGACTAAGGGACTATCAGTGAATATTATCTTTACGAAATAAAAAGAAGGAAAACTTGAAATTAAACCCTATAGTAGGCCAAGTATCCCTCCGTTACGGGAGAAAGCCCGTCCCTGCAGTGGGACATTAATGGGCTGATATGATGATGATGATGATGAGATAAAAAAGACAGCTGTATCATACCAGTCATTTTAGAAAGCTGTGGCCTGGCCGTGCTTAAAGGAGTTTCCAATCAAAGATCATTAAAAGTAGTCTTACACTTCTTTATATATTTAACATCATAGTGTAATGATCTTTTCACTGTACAACTCTACTCATAAGATATTTGAACATGGTTGATTTGCCACATGTTGTACTAATACTCATAAATTTTCTCATAATTATGGAAATTATTATAAATTATGGAAATATTTATTATGTTGTCACAACAGAATATATATTTTTACGACCCAATTACTTAAAAAAAATGTGTGCAAATTCGTACTTAGCTACATAAATGTTATGGTTCTTTTTACTCGTAATGGGTTATTGGCAACATTTGTCAAACTAATGTTCTTTATTTATTACTGTTTAAAGCCTACAGGGTTGTTATCTTTTTGAACGTGTCAATTGTTTGTGAGTGTTAGAATTACTTCTGTCTGCTGTACAAATTACTGTGTAGATTAACCCCCTTACTCATAAACGCCTCTTAATCATCACTATTTAGCGAGATTTTTATTAGAAAAATCAACCCTATACCAAGCAAAACTTAAAGCCCGATTTACACATCGACAAGTACAGTTGCGAGTTAAGTAGTAAGTTGTTGATTAAGTTGATTTGAATAGATCTCTCTCATAGGATGGAGATCTATTCAAATCAACTTAATCAACAACTTACTACTTTACTCGCTACTGTACTTGTCGATGTGTAAATCGGGCTTTAGAGGCGTTTTTGAGTAAGGGGGTAAGTCTCCAAATGATGGCGATAACACATAACATAATAACACTTCATGTCACTACCCCATTTCATCTCATAGGTGTCGTTGACGCCGGTTAAGGGTAGTAGGTAGTAAGTAGTACTCATAATATAATTGTAGCCTTAACCTTGATATTATTATGTTATGTAGATCTTTTGTCTCTTTTTTTTGGTGTTGATAATGATGATGATCTTTCTTTCAAATCTGGTTCTAGAAGTTATGACTTGTGAATACAAGTTAAAAATAAAATATAATGAGGAATACATTATATTAACATATAAAACAATCATAACTTCTTATCATCATCATCATCATCATACCGTTTTTCTTCTTTATATTTCGTAAAGATAATATTCACGGATAGTCCCTTAGTCGGTTTCTACTACACCCATCGAATGAACTGGGGTGTAACATATTGCATTCTTACTCCGTCACCACACGGAGATACTTCTTATCGTATATTTGTACATAAACTAATTGTCTTTCTGATTTCATTGTCTAGGGTAGCATTTCTTTCTTATTTTTATGACAAAAAAGATACAGAGACAAGTTTAAAATTAGCATAAAAGATTTGTACCGTTGAAAACTTTGTTCTGCCCAAACTTTTCCAATTTATGAAGGCTTTCTCATAATGGCGACATTTTTAGGAGCATTAAATTTGTTTGCGGACGTTATAATTTCAGCCATTTATCTGTTCCGGAAGGACATTTTCAAAGTTAAGTTATTTGGTGGATAAAAGTTATTTCTTAGCTGATTGAACAAGTAATTCCTTGCGTAAGGAAAATATACAAAAAATAAATAAATATGTCATAATACTATGATATCTCCGTGTGGTGACGGAGTAAGAATTCACTACTCTATCTCATCCCATATGTGTCGTAAAAACTATCATCTTAAAGAAATAAAAAGAAGGAAAACTTGAAATTAAACCCTACACCAATCCGTCTGACCAGCGTGGTATTAGTAGGTCAAGTATCCCTCTGTCACGGAAGGAGGCTCGTCCCTTCAGTAGGTAATGGGCTGTTATGATGAAAATACACAGTTTAAATTACAAATATACAGTCTATGGCATTTAGCAGAATATGTATAGAGTAGGCAGCGGGTTGACTGTGAAAGGTTCCATACGATATGAACTCGTAGTAATGACCAGTATTATGAAATCACTCCTTGACGACGTAGACGTGTCGTCTGTATCTGACGGTACGTATTTGCAGTTTACATTTTCGAAATGATTTTTATGTTATCACTGGTTTTCTGGTGATTTTTGGTTATACTGAGACTATTTGTATGTACAATTTTACCATGTATCTGACATGAAAATTTAAATTAAAAGTCATTTGTTTGGAATATAATCGTATTTTTATTTACATTTCTTTTTAGTAATAGTAATATTCACGAAATTAATTTTTAATTGTTTATAAATAAATCATTTGTAAAATACCGAATCATTATACTTGTAATAAATAAAGGCTACAATCATATTATTGTTAGTAGTTAACATCACAGGCTTAATCGTCCGAATTCAAATTGATTGTGTATTGAATGAATAGTCACCAAACTGTCGTTCAGTTTATTTATGGACCATTAAGGGGTAAACTTAGTTACAGTACAATCAGTGATATATAGGTTATCTCACTTGATACGGAGTTAACATTCAATTAAATAAAAAATAGGTAGTAGTTCGGGTTCCCTAGAAGGAAGATCTTTTTTTTTACACCACCCCATCTCATCCCATGGGTGTCGTAAAAACCGACTAAGGGACTATCCGTGAATATTATCTTTACGAAATAAAAAGAAGGAAAACTTGAAATTAAACCCTATACCAATCCGTTTGTCCAGCGTGGTATTATTAGGCCAAGTATCCCTCCGTCACTGGAGGAGGCCCGTCCCTGGCCCTGCGGTGGGACATTTATGGGCTATTATGATAAAGGCATAACTTTCGTTACTAAGCAATACCGTCAAACGACTTGCCGACTTTGTCGTTCAAAGCGATCAAGTTATCTCTCAAGTTAGTTTACTTGTATCACTTGCGAGCTGTTAACTTAATGCATATGCATACATTTATAACTTGGTCTTACGAGTATGGGAACTTCGATGATGATACTCTATAATGTATGTAATGCGATAAATATCGAATTTCGTAATTGGAACTTTTTAATCACGTTTTAAGATAGTTTGAATTTTCACGTGTGTTGCCAGCCATTACCCCAGGCAAGTTGTAGTTGTATTCTTTGTCTTTTCCACCTTCCAAAATCTCCCTACTGAACCTCACTTTTACAGTCCACTCCAGAAAATTAGTTTTCACCGCGTCTTCTGACGAAGACCGTCTCATCATTGTTGATGAGCGTCACATGTGGTCTTCGAGGCTAAACCACTGGCTAAACGTTCTATTTCGTTTAATATTTTGTATGTAATGAAACGTGGGTTTTAAACTTTTGTCTTTATTCGTATTTAACCTTTAATTAGGCGCGCGGAGTCTTGGCGACCCCAAGTGATCTTCATTTGGAATTTTTTTTTTATCCATTTACGCTAGCGAGCCAAACTTTCTGCTAGCTTCATAACTCATTCACCCCTCCTTGCTCAGTAAAGCTTGAGCAGCAGAAATGGTTAGTCGCGAGGTGCCTGGGGTCAATGTGACCCCGCGCGACTAATAGTGTAGTTCAATTTTACGTAAGTATAGATTTTTAAATTACTAGTTTTTACACTTATTTATTTCATTTTGATATTTTAGACACTGTAATGTTATTATATGGTTCTAATACTAGTTAATTGACAAAGATACACAGTTGTACTTATGTAAATGTACTCACTGTTATAAGTTTATGCTTTTTTTCATTTGAGGAGCGGAAGTTATATTACATTGTTGTTTCACGCTTACTGTAAGGTAGTTATAATGTTTATTTATTTTAATTGTATTGTACTATGAGATTTGTCTAATCTGGTATTATTTTTCGTAGAAACCATTCAACATGGCTAGAAATAGGCTCAGTATTTTCATTCAACAGCTAAGCGAAATACTGCAAGAAGAATCTTATCTGAAAAAGAGGTTCCAGGCCCTTCATCATCTAGCAATGATGTAACAACACGAAAAAAAGGAAGATTCTACATCTGTCTTCGAAATAGTAACGAGTAGTAGTTCGAAAAAGTATTTATAATATAATCATCAACTTTTATTATTTTTTATTTACCTATAAACTAAAACAACGTTAGAAAACTCAAGAAAAACGTAACTGTAACACTAAAACAATGATTTTTTTTATTTTAGAGGAACATTAATTTTATCAACAAAAAAAGGAAAATTCTACATCTGTCCTCAAAATAGTGACAGAAAAACAACAAAGGTTGTTTTTCTGTCACTATTTTAAAATAAAAAAAAACAACGCTCTGGTTTTACGACCGGCTTTGGAATTACAAAATTATTTTCTTTTAAAGTCATTAAAGAAAATCTAAATGTACCCATTAGAATATAAATTATATTTGAACATTGAATCGTAAGTAAATTGTTTGCCTACATAAAGGCTTTTATTAAAAAGTACCATTAGGTTCACGTAGGGCTTATGTTTGATGTAGTTAAACAAACAATGTTTTCGTTTTTAGCCTAAAATTAAGCTTAAACCGAGAAAAGCCACTCAATTCCAAATCCTTTATTGTTCTCGACAAATAGGAATTCAAATGCGAAGAGTATTTTGTTTCGTATAAAAGAAAAAGAGAGTTAAACGGAAATTAGGTACTGGAGCGAATATGGCAAAGATTTACTTTATACTTTCTATACAAAATAAACAATTTACCAATCATGTCGTGATCATGTTGTGGTCAAAAAATGGATGTTGGGTCGTGCGTCGAGACGAGCGTCTGAACTGGGGTCAAGATGGGGCGTCGGGATGGACATCAAACGGCAAATTGTGCAAATGTCTGACGAATCATCCCATTCACCTATTAATACTCACTGTAGGACCGGCGTCACCTCCAGTGGAGGAGAATAACTTGGCCTATACTCTAGCTAGGTTAATACCTACTTACTTGGTTGAAATCTTGTCGCTTATTTGTATTTATTATGTGTTATAAAGTTTATATGTTTTTATTTATTATGCCACGTGTTATTATTATAATTAGTAGGTAAAAGTAAATGGAAATATTATAAGTATGTATACCTGTTATCTGGTACCCATAGTACAAGCTCTGCTTAGTTTGGGACCAGTCGACATAATTTATAATGTTATGTAATATTTTTATATCTATACTATAATAAAACTGTAGAGGTCGAAATGTCTGTTCTTTTCGAAAATTCAGATAAAAATTATCTATAAAATCTAGAAAAAAGTCAAAAAGCACGAAACCACAATTTTTAGAATTAATGTCTGTCTGTCTGTCTGTCTGTTTGTTACCGCACATCTTTCAAACGAATTAATATAATCTAAATACCAATACATTGTATTGTAGCCTTTTTTATTGGGCTTAAACTGAGGTATGTTTGATCAAAATCGGATAAGTATTACTCGAGATATCGCTTGATCTCTTTATTAGAACAGTCCAATACAATTCAGGGGTCATGAAAAATGGATTTGGTTCAATGTTGAATGAATTTAAATTTCGTTTCTTTTGTTCACGAGATGGCGTTACCAGTAGTAATCGTACTCATAAATGAGTTTGTAAATAATCTATAACTATTTTATTAGTAAGTGCTAATAATTAAAAGTTATTCCTTTCAAATTTTAATAAAATTAACCATGAATCGTATGTGTTATACAAACTATAAGTCTTATTAAATCGTTTACTTGATTGTTTATTTTTTTGTGTTTTTCGTAATTGAAACGCTATTTAATTAATTAAACATTGTATTAGTAAGCTATTAATCTAAAATATCAATTATTTTTTTGGTATTAATTTAGTTTAAACTGTAGTAGTTACTGGTCAACGTAAAAGTATGCAACAGACTCCATACTGTACAACTTTACTTTGATAAATGGACTTTTCAACACAGAAAGAATTTGTAAAATCGGTTCAGTAGATCCAGAGATTACCTCCTACAACTTCACAAGCGCACAATCTTTACCTCTTTATAATATTAGTATAGATAAATCTGTAGAAAAGTCAATTCTGTACATGAAATATATTTTCAAAATAACTATCAGGCATAAGTGATCGATACTGATGCCAAAAATTCAATTATTAAAATTTTTGTCTGTCTGTTTGTTCGTTATAGAAACAAAAACTACTCGACGGATATTGACGAAACTTAGTGCAATCATTCTCCATACTTCTGGTTGGGTTATTGTATTTATACTTTTCATCACGCTACGATCAATAGGAGCGAAACAGTGAAGGAAAATATTGGTATAATAGGAGAAATTAAGTCGTGACGTCATAGCATTTTGACAGATGATTCATGACGTCATAGAATTTTTGACAGATGAGTTGTGCGTCATATAGTTTTTGGCAGATGATTCGTGAAGTCATAGAACTTTTGACAGATAAGTCGTGACGTCGCGTCATGGAAGTTTTGACAGATGAGTCGTGACGTCATAGAATTTCGACAGCTGAGTCGTGATGTCATAGAATTTTTGACAGATGAGTCGTAACTTCGTAAAAATATGGCGGGAAAATATTTTTTGATAACGAGCTGTAACTTCAAAGGATTTTGGACTTAGGAGTCGTGACGTCATCGTATTTTGGCGGGGAAATAAATAGGTTTGTACGAAATCCTCGGTGCGCGGATTGACAGGTTTTTTTTATTTTAATGAATTTTCACTGGCAGTCCCTCTTAGCCAGTTGCAATCACTGATTCAGAAACATCGTATATAGGACAAACCAAACGAACAGTAGCATGCCGCATCAAAGAGCACATCAGAGCGGTCAAAAACAATGAGCCACAGAAGTCTGCAATCGCGCAACATTTACTCCAGTCGGGTACAGGCCACTGGATTGAGTTACATAACCCTCAGATACTTTCGACAGAACGCCACTACATACCAAGACTGGTTAGAGAAGCGATTGAAATTAACAAGTACCAAAACTTCAATCGCGAAGATGGGTTTCAACTGTCGAGTATCTGGCGTCCAGTGGTTAACCTATGAGTGAACAAAAAAGTGCGGGCACCTAATACGCGAAATGATACTGTGAGTGTAGTGTGTCGCGATCGAGTTCGAGTAAGTAGTGAGAACGGGGACGATAGTAGTAACAAAAAACGAGTGCGAAAGAGGGTAGATCGGTACATTTGTTCGTAATTTAATAACCGCAAGTACTTCAGTTCCTCCGTGATCATGGCGCTTGTAACAGCGTCGAAATATCGGAAACTCAACAACTATAAACATGGTAAATATCCCGATAATTCGTTAATTAATAGTGAATGTGACCATGACAGTTTAAATAATTATATATACGAAATAAATAAAGCTTTAGGGTGCACGAGAGGAGCCTCCCCGAACGGCGTTTTTTTTTAAGTGAGTCCCTAACGCCTGGCGCACCTGGACACCTAGCACTTGTAACGCAGAGTCTAGGTGACAAATCCTCTCACCACGATGGCAAAAAAACAACACGCAAACGGCTTTTTTCAAAGTCAAACCCAATACCAACCCCACCAATATCCCCGCCTTAAAGGTCATATCAATAAACATAGAGGGATACTCAGACGAAAAATCACAATTACTTAGCAAACTGTGTTATGACTCCAAATGTGATATACTATGTGTACAAGAGACTCACCGTAGCGCGGACCATGCGAGACCAGAAGTTCCGGGCCTGGTTCTGGTCGCCGAGAGTGCACATTCAAAATACGGCAGTGCTATTTTCAGCAAACCAAATATGAAAATCTTATCCTCCTTTAGCAAGTGCACAGACTCCATTGAAATTCTCACTGTTGACACGGGCAAGTGCACTGTAACTTCAGTGTACAAACCACCAAAACAGCCGTTCAAATTTGATCCACCCGACAACTATCACTACCGACCGACAAAAATTGTTGTTGGAGATTTTAATAGTCATAGCATTGCATGAGGCTATCAACGCACAAACGACGACGGACATGCTGTCGAACGGTGGGCTGAACTAGAAAACCTCACCCTCAAGCAGCCGAAATCTTTCAACAGTAGACGATGGCAGCGCTCTTACAACCCAGATCTCATATTTACTACTGGCAATATTCGCAAACTCTGCACAAAAACTGTATCTACACCAATTCCTCGCACACAACATCGTCCCATAGCCTGTCTTGTACAAGCAGCCTTTAGACCCACCGAGGTCCCCTTCAGACGGCGATTTAATTTTTCGAAAGCCAACTGGTCAGGCTTTGCGGGTATGGTAAATCGTAATATCTGTAATTTAGAACCATCACCACAAAACTATGTGCAGTTTGTAGATGCTGTACGCATTGCTTCGCGTAAATTCATCCCAAGAGGTTGCCGAACGTCATATATACCAGGTCTAGACCATGAATCAACTGAACAATATAACACCTATAAAACACTGTATGCCCGGGACGCCTTCCGTTACTACTGCCATGGAAAAACACAAGCAGGAGGTGGACGAACGACATCCACTGTTTGCAGCTAATCCAGCCCACCCACGCCTTAAAAGCCGAAATAGCTTCCTTAAAACAACAAAGGCGCTCTCCAGCTGTCCGGAAAAAGCTAGGCTTGAACTGTGGGTTTAGAAATTCCAGCCTCCTGCTATGTACATCAAACCTTCCGAAGCACTCCCTGCAGGACAAAACCTCCTACGATCCACCTGGACGTCACTCAATCGCCTACGTGCCCAAGTGGGCCGTTGTAAGCTCAATTTGAGTAAATGGGGCTACATTGAGGATTCAGCAACTTAGTGCGAGTGTGGCTTCGACCCTCACACAATGTCGCACCTCTTGAAATGCCCTCGATGTCCCGCTACATGCAGCCCTCAAGACCTATGGGCTGCTACAGACAGCGCAGTTGCTGTGGCCGAATTCTGGGCCGGTACTGTCTGAGTTTTTTTGCCAATCGACACGAAGAAGAAGATAAAGCTTTAGTGCATTGCGATCCGGCTGGGCCCAAATTATACCTTTTACTGCGCTTATCTACCTCGGCACAACAGGATATAATAGGATTTTTATCTTAACAAATTTTGTCAAAAACTTGATAAAAGAAATTGTTAATATTTTTCCTTAACACAATGACAACATTGTCCTGAGATAAACTAAATAAGTTACGTTGATAGTAAACATACCTAGCTTCACTTTAAAGTGTTACCTATTTTTTTCTAGTATTTACTTTCAGTTTAAATGATAGTTAGTATCTCAACAATAACTTAAGGGCCTTTCAATGTTTTGGCCTTTTAATGTCAACACTTTAAATGTTTTTCAATTAAGTAATTAAAGGAGACGGTTTTTTTTCGCACCACCCTAAACAGTAATGTTTATTATTCTTATTACTCACAAAAATAGTTATTATCTTAATATAGTTAACCGAACACAAATTATACTTAAACGATGAGGGAATAATGAAATAATAATAAAAAAGGATTACACCTAAAAATGCTTGTTTTGGAACGTTCTTAGGTTTATTTTAATGGTTAATACAAATTATCAAGTAACGTACTTTAAAAATAATCGTAGAACGAAACGTAAATAATAGCCAATAGCAGATACTCTGTAGTACAGTTTCAATCAGTTTGACATTGTCATGACAACGTTGTTATTGTTTCAGATTTTATTAGATGCATGATTTATTTGTACTTTTATATTTTATAAAAATGGCATCTTTAGATAGAGTGCATAATATACACTAAAGCTGCTCTTGCTGGATACTATTTTGAAGTAGTAGTACTTTTTTTTTTTTCCGCTCTGGCAACATTGTGAACAACAGCTAAATTTTGAACTGCGTACAAATTATTGTTAATTTATTTCATATTTTAGTAACTATTAAGCCTAATATCTCAAAATCGCTAGTTAAGTTGTTTATTGTTAGTATATTTCGTAAATCAGTGCCCAATTTTGGTGTAAATTGTAAAAATAAAGAAAAGTGGTTGTCGAGCTGTCAGTGAGTTCATTGTACTGGTATTTTTGAATCTAGTTTGTGTATTTTATGAAATTTGTTGGAAAATTTGTTTGTGAGTTTGTTTACCTATTATTTAGTATAATCTATGTTGTAAGCTGATATTTCATTGAAATTGCATAAGTACAGATCCTCACTTAGACATAACGAAAACCAACTAACCTCAATCTGTTGAGCAAATTGTTCCTTGACTTTTAAATAGTATAAAGTTTTTGACTAGTTTCCTTTTATTTCTATAATGATGACACGCAGAGGTTTGGCTCGTCAGGAGGAGTCCAAACTTCAACAAGTTCTTTTAGAACTTAAGACTACCAAGGAGCAAGTTGTTCAACTGAACAATGAACGTGAGGAAAACGAAACCGAGCTTATCTCGGTAATAGAAAGAAACGGAAAATTAAAACAAGAATTGTCACTGATGAATACAAGGTTAGATGAAGCTAGGTTAGAGCGGGACAGCCTTCAAATCATGTTAAATAATTATGATAGATGTAGCGTTGAATATGAGCAAGCCTTACAACAAATATCCAAGCTGGAACATGAGCTACGAGATGCCCATCAACAGATCACACATCTTGAAGAAGAGTTGCTCAATGTCAACACAAAACAAAACATATCCTTGTTCGATGAGCTGTTAGAGAGGTCCCCGCAGTTGGTTATTGATTCAAAGCCTAAATGTACTGATATCATAGATCTTACCAAAGACACTCCTCAACGCCATATAGTGACAGACATGGGTCATTTAAGCAATTGCAGCAATAACAAACTAAAAAAATATATAAAAATCAATAAATTTATTAGGAAAAATCAAAACTTAATTAAAAATTGTAGAAGTATTAACAAAAACATTAAGAATTGTAAACATAGAATGGAGTCTGTCAGAGAATTAAGTTTGTACACATTAGAGTTAGAAAATTCACAAAAAAAGCATGAAGCTGAAACACAAATATTGAACACAAAGTTACAAAAATTACAAGATTCTCTTAATTCAGTGACAAGTATGTATGACAAATCACAACTTATGATTAGGGAGTATTCACTGGCAATGGACAAACTCATTGAATCAACATCACACTATGCTGACCGTTTTGCCTCACTTGAAGACAAAACTAATTATAACTGCAACCGCTGCACTTTGCCATTGTCACTGAATAGTCCTAAGGTATCGAATCTATGTATATCTAATCACTTGTGTGATAGTTTCGATACTTTAGGTTGTGATGTTATGAGTCAAACATACATATTGAGTGATGAAATAGGAAGAGATATGGGCTCTAAGTTAAGTTTTTACATGAAGGGACAATCATTTATAAACTATTGTACTCCTTCAGCATCCTATTGTGACATTATGAAACAAGTAAGTAATCATAATTTTGTGAAGGATGATAATTTAGTTATTTTGATAGGGGATAGGGGAAGTGTAACAAAACAGGAACTCATAAAATATTGTGAATCATTAAGTAATTTAAATGTAAATAAGATTGTTTTGTATACACTGCCCTATTGCAACAACTTGCCAGATGCGGAAAACAAAATTAGATATAATTTGAATTTAACACTACATACTATTGCATGTTATAATGATAAAATTAATATAATTGATATTAATTCTATTTTTAAAAACAATTATTATCTGATAAAAGGTAAGCATAGGCTTTCCAACTATTACAAAAGACAAGTAGCATCCTCGCTACATTATTGTATTGACATTTCAGCCAAGAACTTGGCTACTCAAACTGCTACTATAGAGAAAACCCTAGATATTAAGTTGACTGCTCCTATAGAGCAAACCCTAGTATTTAAGTCGACCGCTCTTATAGAGCAAAACCTAGGTTATAAATTGACTGCTCCTATAGAGCAACCCCTAGATTTTAAATTGACTGCTCCTATAGAGCAACCCCTAGATTTTAAATTGACTGCTCCTATAGAGCAAACCCTAGCTTGTAAGTTAGTAGCTCCTATGGAGCCCACCCTAGATTTTAAGTTGACTGCTCCTATAGAGCAATCCCTAGATTATAAGTTTACAAAAGCCAAGCACTTAGCTCAAACTCAGTCAAACTGTTTAAACTAAACAGTAAGACAAAAGAGTATACCTCTTGCTCACTTCTGGGTAATACTAAGAATGTCAATCAATTAAATTTAGTACATCAAAACATTCAAGGCATATTGGGTAAAACTCTAGAAGTCGAGTTATTTATTAATAGTAACAACATTGACATCCTTTGTATTACTGAGCATTGGTTAAGAAGTGACCAATACATGTTTAATTTTGATAATCACCAGATAGGCAGTTCATTCAGCAGAGAGCATGCAATACGAGGTGGTTCATTGATAATCCTTAACAAAAAAATTAAATATAAAGAACGACTTGATATTGTTAATCTCTAGGTTGAACGTTCTGTTGAGATAGCCTGTGTAGAGTTGAAGCATTTTATTATATTAAGTGTGTACAGACCCCCTTCGGGTATGTATGATTGCTTTGAGAGAGTCATGGAGGATGTCTTAGATAAGGTAACCAAGTCTAAAAAATATGTAATGGTTTGTGGTGATTTTAATATTGATTTACTGGTAACAGGGAATGAAACCCCAGAAAGGGTATCTAAATACTTAGCTCTTTTTCAATCTTTTAATCTGAAAAATGTATTTTTGGAGCCCACTCGTATAACTGAAACAACAGCAAGATGTATAGATAATGTATTTATTAATTTTGTAATTACTGATAAATTATTAATTAATAAGCTTCAGTCAGACCACACTGGTCAGCAGATTACATTTTTAAATAGAAGGGAACAAAATGTATCTAAGAACATTGTTGTTATACCTAAAACTGCGCATAGAATTGAATGTTTTAAAAACAAAATTGAGTTAGCCTTTAGTTCCACACCAATTATCAGTGCGGATGATAGTGTAAACACTTTATTTGATAATTTTTTTACTACTTATTGTAATGTGTTTAAATCAATTTTTATACCAAAAACAATATTAATTAAAGGCAACGCCACATTCAGTGAATGGGCAACAGTAGGATTACATAAGAGTAGAATACGGCTTTATGAACTTTATGAAGAAAGGAACTATAATTTTAGTCATACATTTCAGAGTTATGTTAAAAATTATTCTAAATTATTTAGGAAGCTTTGTAAGGTAGCTAAATCACGTTTTCTGAGTTCAAGAATTAAAAACAGTAATGATAAGATTAAGACCATATGGAATATTATCAATAGTGAGACAGGCAAAGTAGTCAACCGCGACATTGAGTACAACTTAAACATCAATAACTCAACAATCACATCAGATGTAGAAGTCGCCACTGCCTTTGAACAATTTTTCACTGATATTCCAATTACTACTACTCAATCTTTGAACTCTTCACCTATAAACGCAGAATTAATTTTAAAGGATAATGTACCGATTTTCAACAATGATTTTGAATTTGAACATGTTACTCCTTTTGATATAATTAAAGCTTTCAATACCATTAATGTCAAAAAGACATCAGATTTATGGGATAATTCTGTAGTTGTTACTAAACATATTATTTACTCAGTTGCAACGCATTTAGCTCTTATATTTAATCATTCGATAGATAGTGGTGTGTTTCCTGATTTAATGAAATCCAGCAAAATTGTTCCTTTGTATAAATCTGGCTGTACATCAGACCCAACTAATTTTAGACCGATTTCAGTACTGCCAACTTTCAGTAAAATATTTGAAAAACTTATTGCAAACCAACTGCAAACATATTTAAGTAGATACAAAATTTTACATATTAAACAATTTGGTTTTACAAGGGGTCGCTCCACAACCGATGCTGGTGTGGAGCTTGTAAAACATATATATGATGCCTGGGAGAAGTCTTACGATGCTTTAGGTATTTTCTGTGACTTGTCCAAGGCTTTCGACTGTGTCGATCATGATACACTTTTACGGAAACTACATCACTATGGCTTAGGTAAACTTGGATTAGATCTTTTCACGTCTTACTTAAATAATAGAATACAAAGAGTTAATATTAATGGAAAATTATCTCCAGGATCTGTCGTAAAAATGGGCGTTCCGCAAGGTTCCATACTTGGACCCCTTTTGTTTCTCATCTATATAAATGATTTACCACATCTAGTTAAAGATCAACATGAGATAGTTTTGTTTGCCGATGACACTTCGCTTTTATTTAAAGTGAAACGACAGCAGACTAGCACTGACGAAGTAAACTTGGCTATCTCTAAAGTTGTTCGTTGGTTTGACATTAATAACTTGCTCCTTAATAGCCGCAAAACCAAATGTGTTAGATTTATAACGCCGAATGTACAAGAAGTGAAAACCACAATAAGAGTTAAGGAGGATCAGGTAGACCTTGTGGACACTACAAAATTTCTTGGTATAACACTAGACTCTAAGCTTCAGTGGGGCCCACATATTATGACATTGGTAAAGAGACTAAGTTCTGCAGCTTATGCCGTTAGGAAAATTCGAGAACTGACAGACATAGAAACTGCCAGATTAGTATATTTTAGTTATTTTCACAGCATAATGTCATACGGTATTTTACTATGGGGACATGCTGCCGATATTCATTCTATCTTTGTGCTGCAAAAGAGAGCTATTCGTGCAATTTATAATTTAGGAAGGAGACAATCACTTCAAGAAAAATTTAAAGAAATCAATATATTAACTGTAGCAAGTCAATACATTTATGAAAACATAATTTATGTTCATAAAAATAAAGACCAATTTGTCAAAAGAAGTGATATCCATAGTATAAATACTAGAAATAAAGATAGACTTATTCATCCGTATTCTAGGCTCCAAAAAATACATAGTTCATTTCAGGGTCAATGTGTGCGATTTTATAATAAAATTCCGAAAGATATTCAAGATCTAAGTTTTAATAAATTTAAGAATGTAGTCAAACAAAAACTTATCGTAAAGGGATATTATACTATCCTAGACTACACGAAAGACAAAAAGGCTTGGGATTAACTGCTTCTGTTCCATAGGCTGTTTCAAATAATGCAAGTTTATGCACTTTTTTTATATATGCGTGCTACTGTATTGTTTTATCTCTAAGTTCTAATTGTATTATTGTATCCTTTCTATCTTTTTTTTTCTGTCTTCCTTGTTCTCATGCTTGTCTTCTACTTTTCTTTTCTTTGATTATTATTTTTTATGATGTATAAATGGTGTATTATCCTGTCTGGTACTGTCAAATATTTTGATAGGGTATATGATTAATGTAAAAAAAAAATTGTAAACACAACTGAATTTTAAAAGAGTTGCCATGAGTTTCTTTGCCAGGTTTCTTCTCATTGGCCCTACCATTTGGAAACTGGAATTTATAGATCAACACAGACAGACAAGTAGATTCGAGTAGTAGATTGGTTTTATTTTTCTCCTTTAATTTACATTTGACAATACAACGCGGCTTTTCTTAGTGCTGTAGCGTTTGTCTGTGTCGATCTATAATTTTAAATGTAGCTTCAATTTTAAGTAAACGACGATTTCAAACAATTTGTAATAAATTTTATGAAATAAAGTATTTTGAAGTTTGAAGAAGTTTAATTTATTTATAAAATATTACATAACAATACACAGTATAATATAATTTATTAATGTTGACTGGTTCCAAACTAAGCAGAGCTTGTACTATGGCTACCAGGCAACAGGCATACATACTTTATTTACCATGATTTATAGGTACCTACTAATTATAATTATACACATAATAAATAAAAACATAATAATATAAATTTTATAATACATAGTTATAAATAAATCATGGGACAGTGCGATCAGGTGGCACTTGTCCACGAAAACGGCGGAATACCACGCCCTGCGGCCAAAAGGTCTCCTCCATGACGAGATGCAGGTAACATGTTGGGACCCGAATCACGAACGCCTTGAAATTGACGTTGCGGCGCGACTCTAACAACTGCACTCTAGCCGTGTATTTCAACCTATGGCGAACGTACTCGACGATGTCCTCAGCCTTTGTGGTGTAATGCAGGCGTGAAATGTACACCGGAGTGTTCGGTTTTGCAGCACGGACATTGATATTTGGCTCACTAGGTGCTGTGCCACAGCAGTTCTTCTTGCTTTGCTGGCGATGTTTTTTGTTTTGAACAGTCACGAAACCATCATCATCATTAGACCGTTTCTTGCTACTGTCTTGCAATAGCTTCTTACCGGCGGTAGCCTTGGGCTCATTATTTAAAGGAGCTCGAGGAGTCTTGCAGTGAATAGGCTGCGAGACAGGAGCGGGGCGCGCGTAGCTTCGTGCGTCACACTCTGCATTTCTGCACTCTGCATCAGTTTGAAATACTGTTGTTATTGCTTATTGAGCACAGGCACAGTCACTGTTAGCTGCTGTGCATTGTGATGTGTAAAGTGTGGTTTTTATCTTGGGCTCTGCTTTTAGGTGAGCTTGAGCCACCTGCGTCTATTTAAGATGAAATACTGCTTTTAGAGATGACTGTGTTAATTATAATAATTGTGAACAGTAATAAATATTTCTTGTGTCATATACCTATATAGTGTATTGTTTCTCTTTAACTACCTTATTATTTAAGATCTACAAGCAATAGCCAGCAAAAACTGCGGTATTTCGAGAGGTCTTGGTTGCCTTATTAGTGTATATTCATTAGACAATAGCTATTGTGAGATTTTACGTTATCACGAGAGTCATGTTTTGATTGTCGTATTTCAGAGTATTCCCTCAAGATAAAGTTTTGATATATGCAGACAGTTTAACTAGAGATTATAAGGATTAAACCGATATGCATTTCATTGCTAAATGCCACAATTTGTGGTGGTGGCCTATTCGCCGAACAAAAAAAACCGTCTCCTTTATGCAATATTTATCTAATTGAAAAACATTTGAAGTGAGTTATCATCATAACAACCCATTAATGTCCCACTGCAGGGACGGGCCTCCTCTCGTGATGGTGGGATACTTGGATAAGACCTAATCTTAGCATTCCATGGATTCTCCGTGCGCGTGCCGGGTCCATCGCGTGATAGAGGACGGAACATAACAGCGTCTGGGACTTACGACCCAGATGTAGGTTTAAGGAGGCCCCATTACAACTAATACCACGCTGGCCAGACGGATTATTATAGGGTTTAATTTCAAGTTTTACTTCTTTTTATTTCGTAAAGATAATATTGACGAATAGTCCCATAATCGGTTTTTACGATACGCATGGGATGAGATGGGGTGGTGACATATTGTATTTTAACTCGGGCACCACACGGAGTAGAGAGAGAGTGTGTTATACAAATACTTTATTGCCTTCAATACTTTATTGTTCTCAAGACTTCGTTACCAACATTTTGCATTATTGATACTATTTGCGAATTATGATTTTTTTCCATTGGCGGCGCTATGGAGCCCTATAAACACTCTCAATCGTCGCTAAATTGCTTTAAAAAATGCAATAGCATTTTTTCGCATAAATTTAAATGCATTTAACTACATGTTTACATAGATATAAGTGCTGTATGGCATCCAATCAAGATCGAAGTAAGTAATAAAATGCTAATTTCCTTCTCGCAGGAACCGTTTAACTAGACGTCAGACCGTCTTTGTTCACAAGTAGTATGGGTGCATTCGATCGTGTAAGAATATAATAGGTTTCACTCCTTTTCAAACGTATATTCATCGAGAAAGGTGCAGATATTCACACTACATAAGTCGTTGAAACCCTTTATGAAACCCAAACTTCTTAAAGGAATTTTTAAAAGTGATTGACTATCAAGCAAATTTTTGTAAAGAACCTTCATTTCGTATGAGAAATTTTAGATTGTGGTTGCGAGAACCGTCTGCGTCTAAACTTGATCAAAATAAATATGCAGAAATGATAGACTTTTTTATGACATTTTACATTACGTTTATGTAAAAATAAATAATTTAATTTGTAACTAGATACAAAATATGAATAAAATAGTTTGCCGCCTCTTTGCTTGTGCTGATTTTGGCAAGCCTGTTAAACAGTGATAAGTTATACCTATACTTATTTACATTAATATATAGATCTAGAAATGATACAATAGCATTTACGCCTCTATTAACTAATTAAGTATCCTCCATATATATTGCATGACAACGACCCTCGTCAGTCGCCGCAACACTTTATTTACGAGGATGTCACGGATTCTGACACCAGCTTACCACAACATGGAGCAAATTAAATTGTGGCTATGGGTTACATGTTTTACTTACATCAATTGGATTTATACGTATTTGATTGTAGTATACCACTATCCTGTTAGGCAGTAACGGTCTAAGAGGATACAGGGAGGACGGCTTCTTATAAGTTTTTTTTAATAAAACACCATAAGAACCAAGTGCAAATGTTAAGTTAATTTTAATAAGACAATCTAATATATTGAAAAATTTAGCTAGAAGGTTACTACAACTTTGTACGAAGACTACAAACTTACCCCCTTCTCATAAACGCCTCTTAAATTTAAGTCAATTGATTAGTTTAAATTCTTACGGTTTTGTTTGATATAAGGTTGATTTTACGAATAAAAATCTCGCTAAACAGTGATTAAATTTAAAAGGCGTTTATGAGTAAGGGGGTGAATGTTTATCATAATTAAATGATCTGCCTTTCGGTTAAAATAATAACTATCTTTTTTGAATTACGTAAAAAAAAAAGACTGTTGTCTTTCAACAGCTGTTGGATATAAAATACAGTTACGGCGCTTGTACACGGTAAGAAAAATCGCCGGGCCTACCCAAGAATTCGTGTCGTTTCTAAGCACGACCTGTATACACAGCACCGGCGATGCATAAGAAAATTTTCTTGTCTGCGCAAGACAAGACACGGCGAACGTTGTTGCGTTGTTGAGGGGCGGGGAGCGGTGTAGTAGGGTATCATACTTGTTTGCTTTCTAGTTAACATTTTTACTAAAGGAAACTCACACTGATTATCACACTTGTTATTACTTGCGCGCCCTACGCCCGTCTGACGACTGTACGAAAAAAATCCTGGCGTGTACACGTTCCGAATTGTCTTGTCTGCGGAAGACAAGAAAAGTTTTCGTGTACGAAAAATATAATTTTTTTACGTCTACACGAAGATTTGTCTTGTCTGGCGTAGACACGGCAAATTTTCTTAGCGTGTACAAGCGCCGTTAGGGTATATTTTTATTTGACTTAAGTCACTCTAATGCCTAAATCAAAGATAAACCCCAAGAACTAGTTTCGTAGAATTATACGTAATCTGTAAGCCTAGTTGTTTCAGATAACAAATGTTTCTGAATAATTAACATCGTGGTCACAGTAAACTTTAAGACAATATTCTGCTTTTCAGTTGTGGCTTATTCTCAACCATCTAAATCAAATGTTGAATTAAATCATAATATTACTTGTTTTGTAGTGTATTATGACGTAATCTTGTTTATTTCATTCTATCAGCGAAATAACGTCCAATGAACACTATCCGTGTGGTGACGGAGTATGTTTGAAGTTGTGTTTTAGAATATCCCGTACTAAGATAGAAAGAAACACTTATACTTATTTATGCACGAGAAAACAGCTCGTACATTCGGCTTTATGTCATATTTAAATGCATTAAGTTTGAACTGCTACGAGTACCTATACGAGTTACATCTAGCACTATTTTACTAGTAGTACAGTCAAATAAGGCTTAATTAGAGGCAAACCTCGGAATGGAAGCGAATAAGCTGTAAATTTGCATAAACCTTTGTTTTGGTGTACTAATGACTGGTAGAAAAGTCTCATATGATCACGTGTCTGCATCATAAGTTATTCAAGGTCAAAGGTCACGAAAATCTGTTTTTTCCCATTATCTCGTTTTCTATGGGAAATACGCATTTAACGTCATTATAAATATTGTAGATCATAAAATTGTCTACAAAAAATATCTGAACACTTTTCTCCTAAAAAGCATCGCTTTCGAGATATCGTGACTTTAGAGCGCAGGAAAGTCGTATTTTCGACTATATGCACACACTAGCTTTTTCCCGTGATTTCGCTCGCCTTTATAAATATTATGAAAAATAAGGCTTATTTCAATATATAGTAGCATATGCATGCTTGGTCTCAGCCTAATCGGTTTGAAATTGACAAAGTTACATACAAACTTCCATCCCCTATCTTATCCCTTTAGGGGTAGAATTTATCAAAATCCTTTCTTAGCGGATGCCTACGTTATCATCTACCTGCATGCCAAAATTCAGCCAGATCTGTCCAGTGGTTTAGGCTGTGCGTTGATAGAACACTAGGTATGTGGTAGGAGTATTCCTACTGGAGAAACCACGTTAATAACGCACGCACAGCCCAAACCACTGGACAGATCTAGCTGAATTTTGGCATGCAGGTAGATGATATAACGTAGGCACCCGCTAAGAAAGGATTTTGATAAATTCTACCCCTAAAGGGATAAGATAGGGGATGGAAGTTTGTATGTAACTTTGTCAATTTCAAACCGATTAGGCTGAGACCAAGCATGCATATGCTACTATATATTGAAATAAGCCTTATTTTTCATAATATTTATAAAGGCGAGCGAAATCACGGGAAAAAGCTAGTGTGTGCATATAGTCGAAAATACGACTTTCCTGCGCTCTAAAGTCACGATATCTCGAAAGCGATGCTTTTTAGGAGAAAAGTGTTCAGATATTTTTTGTAGACAATTTTATGATCTACAATATTTATAATGACGTTAAATGCGTATTTCCCATAGAAAACGAGATAATGGGAAAAAACTGATTTTCGTGACCTTTGACCTTGAATAACTTATGACGCAGACACGTGATCATATGAGACTTTTCTACCAGTCATTAGTACACCAAAACAAAGGTTTATGCAAATTTACAGCTTATTCGCTTCCATTCCGAGGTTGAATGCTTATTTGACTGGAGTATAGGTGATTTATTTCTTCATCCGTGTGGTGACGGAGTAAGAATACAATCTGTCACCACCCCATCTCATCCCATGGGTGTCGTTAATACCGACTAAGGGACTATTCGTAAATATTATCTTTACGTAATAAAAAGAAGAAAAACTTGAAGTTAAACCCTATACCAATCCATCCAAGGCCAGCGTGGCCAAGCCAAGTATCCCTCAGTCACCGGAGGAGGCCCGTCGCTGCAGTGGGACATTAATGCGCTGTTATGATTGTGATGAACATTATGCCTCCTCTTAGCTTTTATTCGGTGTGCAGTATTGTCCATATCTCATCAATCGACTCCGCTCTACTCTTTTCAGATCATCAACCATCTCATGAGGTATCTGCCCACCCTGCGTTTTTTGTTCCGGTCCGGTCGCTTCGAATTGTTATTATATAAATAAACTATCTACTATCTACCCGTGCCCACTTCGTTAGGCAGCGAAAAAATAGCGTCCCTTTTTTCAACATATTTCATTACTGCTCCACTCCTATTAGTCATACCGTGATAGTATATAGCCTAAGACACTCCTCGATAAATGGACTATTTAACACAGGAAGAATTTTTTAAATCGGTTCATTAGATCCAGAGATTACCCCCTACAACCTCACAAACAAACAAACTTTACCTCTTTATCATATTAGTAAAGAAGTATAGATAAAAATATCGAAAACTCAAATAAGCTTTACAGTGTACATACCTATAATATTAACAGTGGCACAATAGTTAGTCAAAACTTTCAACTATACTGAATAACTTGGTTAGTTCTCTTATCGTTGTTCTGAAGTATAGAGACTATGCAGGACGTGTTTCGAATAGTATGTAATACCTATTATTTCATAAAACTTTTATCACAAGAAAGCATTGAACCACAAAATGTTTGACAAATACATTTTCCTTTTACACATGGGGTTTTCTTCGAAGGCAGAAACAAAGAAAGATCAAATACACGATTTGTCTTATATAAATTACTAGTTGACCCGTTTTTTTAACCATATTTCATTACTGCTCCTCTCCTATTAGTCATAGCGTGATACTACATAGCCTATGACACTTCTCAATAAATGGACTATTCAACACAGAAAAAAATTTTGAAATCTGTTTAGTAGATCCATAGATTACCCCCTACAGCGTCACAAACACATAAACAAACAAACACACAAACTTTACCTCTTAATAATATTAGTATAGATATACTTTACAGAGTACATAAAAAATTAAAAACAAAACAAATCATTTTAAAATATATCCATTTTTTCATCGTGTGTATGATTTATTCTGTGATATTGCGCAAAAAGCTGTAAGCCGACTAATGGTTTTAAATATTAATTTCGTGAAATGTATCACTGTGAGTGAATACAACTCTAAATTTAACAAAACAAAATGAAATTAATAATGCTTCGTATTAGTTACATTTCTGTTTTTTTAGCCTGACTTGTTATTGTCACCTATAAAACGGCCTAATGAAACTAAAAATGGTCTGACTTTTCTTATAAATAAATGCATTATTTACCTCTTAAACCGCGCAAAAAATAAACTCATAATAAAGATCGCCTACAAAATAAGAGCTTCCATTTTCTCAACAATTCAAAGAAAAGGAAACACAAAGTAAATCTATTGTAACTAAAGTATTTCGCGAAGGAAGTAACAACCATTTAAATCTTGGCATCACTTTGCAACACCACGACGGAGACAAGAATAACAAAACGAATAAGTTAAGAAGCAACTTCGTTATCTAAATGAATTATGGATATAATAAAGTTAAATAAAAGAAGTTGTCAAGCAACAAATAATTCCAACAGACTTTTATATTTCGATGTCAGCCTTATAAAGTCTCATTACAACGATGCATTGGGAGGACTTAATGTCTCTTCTCCGTGTGGTGACGGAGTAAGAATACAATATGTCACCACCCCTTCTCATCCCATGGGTGTCGTAAAAACCGACTCAAGGACTATCTATGAATATTATCTTCCCGAAATAAAAAGAAGAAAAACTTGAAATTAAATCCAATACCAATCCGTCTGGCCAGCGTGGTATTAGTAGGCCAAGTATCCCTCCGTCACGGGAGGAGGCCCGTCCCTAATACCACGCTGGCCAGACGAATCAGCATAAGGTTTAATTTCAAGTTTTCATTCTTTTTATTCGTAGATCATAAATCTAGGATAATAAAAGAAAATTACTAAAGCTCACAATGACGGCACATACTAAAGCCTGCCCATGTATGGAATAGCTTGTAATGTGCACTCTCCTAACGTTTAGTCCATAAATTAACCCCTTTTAATCTTAATTATTACGTGATTAGTGTTACTAGTTTACTAGGAAACCATCATACTGGAAGCAGTTTACGGTACAATTATCAAATTAAGCTGAAGGAGTATAGTATGTTAGTAAAAATTATTGGAAGACAATAATATGTTTATTTCATTACAATGCCTCGGCTGCAAAGCGGACATGTGACGGTGTTAACTTTCTCAAGATCGGATATAGGAATATAAATATAAATAAATATTCCTTACACATTCACACATCTAGTCCCAAACTTAGCAAAGCTTGTATTATGGGTACTAGACGGATAAACATATTTAAATACTTTATTTTGTAAATACATACATATTATACATAGAACATATCAAGACCTATGCAAACAATCATGTTCATGCACATCTTGAATTTCCGTGATTTGCATTGAGCGGGAATCGAACCCGAGATCTCTGCGTAGTAGTCATGTTATATGTATAACCACTACGCCACAGAGGTCGTCCCCGTCGAGAAAATCCCACGCAGTTTAATTAATAAATTAGACGACCTAGTTAGGACAACGGAAATTCAATGGATGAGGTAAGCACAGGACCTTACAAGTTATCATGAATGGATGAAGGCTATGGCCAGCAGTGGAGGTTAATTGGCTCCCCATAAAAAGCAAAGAATTTTACCTAAAGACCCTTTTAAACTTTTTCAAGTATTCTAACAGTAAGTTTCAATCAACGTACCTTTGCCGTGTCTTGAATCCATTATTGCTAATAACTTCCAGTTTAGATTTCAAATAATCATAAAATAGATAGATAAATGACATATTAATTTTCATCATCATCATAACAGCCAATTAATGTCCTACTGCAGGGACAGGCCTCCTCCCGTGACGGAGGGATACTTGGCCTAATAATACCACGCTGGCCAGACGAATTGGTATAGGGTTTAATTTCAAGTTTTCCTACTTTTAATTAAAAGATAATATTCAAGGATAGTCCCTTAGCAGATTTTTACGACACCCAGAGAATGAGATGGGGTGGTGACATATTGTATTCTTACTTCGTCACCACACCGAGTCATATTAATATTAGAAGAACTTTAATTGAAAACAAGCAATTCTCTTGTCCAGATAAAAAGCAGTAAAAAAATTCTAAAGGCCCTTTTAAATTTGTAAACTAAAAGTAAGCTTCAATCAACATTCCACAGCCGTGTCTAGAATCCATTACTGTTCTACGTACAGTCATGAAGAGCGTTTGTAATGTGGTGAAAGGTTTCAGGTGAGTGGTCGGTAATGACGCCTAACATTGGTTCACGTAGTTGGTCCCTGGGACACGCGTGTCGTGTTTACGTAATCGTGGATATCTTACACCGTAATGAAGTTGAGAGGAACAAATAATATTGTTTAGTTATATTTTTACCACGCAAAGTGGAAATATTTGAAGGAGGCTTGTCTAAAATTTTGTAGAGCTTATCACAACTTTAATCATCATCATCATATCAGCCAATCGACGTCTACTGCTGGACATAGGCCTCCTCCGAGTATTGCCACCTTGTGCGGTCCTGTGCCTCCCTCATCCACCGGCTTCCCGCCGTCCTAACTAGATCGTAACTCTAATAATGTAAATATTTAATTATGGTTATTAATTGAAACTACTTATTTCCTTTAAACTAGGAAATTAAATTGCATAAAAACTCTTTGTTAAGGCTTATGAAGACCTTGACTTTTTATTTAGGCTTTTTCATTAATTGTATTTGCGTGTGAAGATTGGAATTTTATAATGAGTTTTTGTTCTCGCAAGGTGGCGTGAACTTGCTTAATAGAACCGTCTCCGAATATCTTAAATTCTTGTTTTAACTTTGAATTCAGTCATACAATTAAAAAAATGGTTTATAATTTCGTTTTATAAATTAAATAGTTTATTACACATGAAACTTTTTAAAAACAACCCATAAATTCGAAAAGATGAAAGACAATGGAAAAAATTGATACTCGAGGCGGGAATCGAATCCGCGTCTCTGGACTATACGCGTCCAGCGCCATGACCTCTAGGCCACCCGAGTACCAGCTGTCTCGACTACTGAATTTAACCATTACTTTAATGCAACTTAGAACTCAACTGTACAACGCCATCTAGGCGCGATATATTTAATTTAACCCATAAATTGCTTATCTAATTGGTAGCTTAGTTGTTAATAGCAATCATAAATACTTTTGAATTACATACGAAAACTCACGATGAATGGTTTATATTTATATTTTTCATCAGCGCCATTATAGAACCTTTATACGGAAAATATTCTAATATTCATAACATTACCAATCTTATTGTTTTTATTAAACAGAGAGATGTTACAAAACAACATATTTTTTTCTTAATAAATAAAATCAAGCAACTGTCTGTGTTTATTAAATTAAATGTTACCTGTTTGTTTTATTATTTCATATTCTTGTCAAAAGGGCCATTAGAAGGCGTTAGAATAGAAAAATGTCTTCATTATTATTTTGTGCGATGTCATCGCCTTCTCTTCGTTAAGATATTACATTTATTAACGTTTATTTTTGCTAAGGTTGATTGAATTTAGAAAAGTAAATCTTGACTGGCAATATGAATTTAAACGCGAATGCTAGATAGGAAAGGATGAGCATGGAAGCATGTGATGCGTAAATTAAAAAAGAAACTCTATATTAACGTTAAGAAAGTACTACTAAGGTCAAGACTATCATTTTTGGATCACACAAATAAATTGTCCTGGAATTCGAGCCCGCAACCTCGTGCATGAGAGCTGCATACACAACCGCTTTGCCATTGAAGCAGTTACACAAAAATCCATACTAATATTATAAATGGACATGCATAATGAAATGGTGTGTCTTTTTGTCTTCCTTGCACGGCAAAACGGAGCGTCGAATTGATCTGATTTTTGAAGTGGAGATAGTTGAAGGGATGCAGAGTAACAGAGACGACGTTTTTTTTCTTCTGTGTCCAGGAAAGGGGATCAGTGCTACCCCGAATATACGCGAGCGACGCCGCTGGCAAAAGCTAGTACTAATATAAATATATGCAGATGAAAAATAGTTTAATATTAAGTCTATTTTAATTTTTGGATAATGTTTAGTTTCGAGGCACTTAAGAATACAATATAGTTTGCCTCTAAGGACTAACTGTTCAGTAAGGTGCTCTTTGTGTGCGGTGTTCGGGATTTTGCAATCCCCTGTATTGTAATAACATCTTTGTTGAGATTTGTTTGTAATTTTTTTTAATATTATATTTAATCGGCTACTTTACTGAACTAACAACAACAAAATTTGTACAAATTGATATTATTGTACAGTTATTTTACTGTGAAATATATAATGTTTAATGTATATTGTTATACATTTTAACAGCTATTAGTATGATTTTTACTTTTAAACGAACTTAAAATAAATATTATATTATCATAAAAGACACATTAATACCGTATCTTTTGTAGAACAATAGCGTAAAACTAAGTCTATTTTATTTTAGACATTTTACTTAGTATAATGTTTAGATACAAGATTCAAGCACTTAAGTAGGTATACAATGTACTTGGCCTGCAAGGACTAACCGTTAAGTAAGCTGCTCTTTGTGTGCGGGGGCGTTCGGGGATTTTGTAGCTTGTGATACACAATCCTGTGTATTGTAATAACATCTCAGTGGAGATGTTTGAATAGTGTTTAAAAGTATGTTTATTTATGTAATGCGCAATCGTAAATCCAGAACGAGGTTAATATTTTTTATAAAATAGTTTAAATCTTGACCTCACTATTTTGTAGTCTGTTTTGTCGACTGAACATTAGACAGAAAAACAAAACATGAATCAATTTTATTCAGGCCAGAGTATATTTTCTTAGCCCTTTGCCAATATAAATTAATCCTTGACCTTTTTACATAAACAAAACGTTTCTTTCTTTTGTTTTGAATGATCTGGAAAATTACCCTTAGTTGGCTTTTGCGATACGCGTGGGAATACGTGGGCTCGATGTCCCTTATAATTGTTCTGAATCCGTCATTATGGAGAGATTCATTCTTTGGAACTAAAATCACACGTAACAACATTTTCCTCGGATCGTAGTAAAAACTGTTTACTTGTTGTAAAGGCCATAAAAGCCGATTTTATTTCTGTTTCTAGTTCGAAGTATTCGTTGCAGGATTTTAATTGGCAAAGCGTTTCCAGCCTGCAAAATGTCGTTTGTAAGTCACAAACAGATTGAAACATGAGCAACCTTTGTTGATTCACTTGGTTCTGATCTGTAAATACTGCCTATCTTTTTTTCTCTCTACAGCTTTGTATTTTTAATATTTTACGGTTTTTTAGTTTATAACGCTATTATTACTTTTATATAATATAATTAAAGTAACAGTTACTTACTTAAGTTTTATTGCAATGTTCAAGAAAACATGTCTGATTAAGGTAACGAACATAAAAAATTGAAATGAAATTAAAACATCCTCTTTAATCTGAAGTCGGTTGATAAAATACTAAACACCTACTAGTATGTACGCGGAGCTTATTATGTATTTCAGATCATATAGGTAGAGCCATATAGATTTTTACAAAACTTTCTTTTAGGTACAAGCTGCTGAGCCTATCATCATAACAGCCCTTTAATGTCACACTGCAGGGACGGGCCTCCTCCTGTGACGGAGGGATACTACTAATACCACGCTGGCTCAACGAATTGGTACAGGGTTTAATTTCAAGTTTTCCTTCTTCTTTTTATTTCGTTAAGATATTATTCACGAATTCAAGAATAGTAAGAGTCGGTTTTTACGACACCCATCGGATGAGATGGGGTGGTGACATATTGTATTCTTTCTCCGTCACCACACGGAGAAGAGCGTTTATAATACTTGAAAGACGACTTCGTAAACCAATTTGTTAAAATTGTCTAAGTGTCGTACTAGAATTACAACCGATGGCAATCCATTGAACACCTTTGACCATATTTCACGACCCGAAACTAGAAGCAGCTTTCCGATATTGAATAAAGCTTTCTCTATGCTATTTGCAAACTCCAATGTGCCTCATTCAATCTTTTCCGGCATTTCGCATCAGGTGCATTCAATTCACTTTATCAGTTACCAGATGTGTACAACTGTTGCGTATTCAGTAAATTTTCTAGATCTTTATGCTCGTGCATTTTGTTTACCATACAACTTTCTTCTTTTTGTCAAAACTAAATATTTATCATACTTACGCAATTTTTTTTAAGTCTGTGTCAGCCGAATCTGTTTGCCAGGATCGTGACAAGTGGCGTTCTGTCGTCTCTGCCTAAGTATAAGGCGTGAGTTTATGTATTACATACATACATAAACTCACGCCGTAGTAAGTCTGTAATGTGTTTTTTAAATGACACCTACTTGTGGGACCAAACAATATGATTCATCGTTTTTTAAACAGTTGTTTTTACTATCGTTAAATATCTGTCTCTTTTACGGTTTACCTCTATGGTTGCAATGTTTATGGAACATGACTGCTGTCAATCATCTTTTTGTTGAATATGCTGTTTTTACCATGGTTCTTCCATCTATACTAATATTATAAAGAGGTAAAGTTTGTGTGTTTGTGACGTTGTAGGGGGTCTAATCCCTGGATCTACAGAACCGATTTTAAAAATTATTTCTGTGTTAGATAGTCGATTTATCGGGCAGTGTCATAGGCTAAATAGTGTCACGCTATGACTAATAGGAGTGGAGCAGTAATGAAATTATTATAAACGTTTTACTTGCCGTCTCCAGACATTGCCTCAGATGTATTTCTGCGTGTTCCGAAATTATCGAAGAATACAGATTGAAACTCACGAAGTTCATCTTTCATACTTAAAATACGAGAACATTAAGAAGTTAGTGAAACAAGAATCCACCATTACTTACGCCTTCACGACGGGATGTAGATTTATCTAGCTCAATCAATTAAAAAGTTTTACCTCCATAACATTTCATTTTTATAGTCTGCAAACATATTTGTAACGATAAAAACTTTGTCTATTACTTTTATTCTTTATGTTTTATTATTTGAATAATGTCTTGACTGTGTTAAACAGTTGTTTTTGTTGTTTTTAGAAATCTTGTTTGGCTAAGTTCAATGCTCCATTCTTCATTTAACGGGTCGTGGCTTCCTTACTCTTTCCGTACCAGAAACGATTTATTGAACAAAGCAATAACATACAACGACAACCTCTGTAGCGTAGTGGTTATATAACATGACTGTTACGCAGAGGTCTCGGGTTCGATTCTCGCTCAATGCAATTCTTTGTGTGCATGAACATGATTGTTTGCATTGGTCTGGGTGTTTTCTATGTAATATATATAATATGTATGTATTTACAAAAAAAAAAGTATTTATGTATGTATATCCGTTGTCTAGTACCCAAAGTACAAGCTCTGCTTAGTTTGGGACTAGATGGTGTTGTGCGAAAGTGTGAAAAATATTTGAGGAATACAGACATTTATAAAAAATATTTACTCCGATAATGGTGCAAGAAAACTCTACACATGTGTCAAAGTGCCAAGAAAATTTATTATGCAGTATTTGCCATGTCAATATTATTTTTTTTATGCTAAAAGGTTCGTGTCACTAACACGAACTTTTTGGCCTCCCTTTCTGAGATATTTTGTGTTTCGTGTATTTGCATTTTGTGTACGAGGCCGAATCTGTTTGCCAGGATAGTGGCAAGTGGCGTTCTGTCGTCTCTGCCTACCCCGGACGGGATAAGGCGTGCGTTTATGTATGTATGTATGCATTTTGTTTAATTATGCGTGGTGGTGTAGAGTATACAACATATACATAGTTCAGTAAATAAGTAATGTGATGGCTCGCCTTGTAGAGTTAGACAGACTCGTCAACTATAGGCGATATCCTTCAGAACGTATGATGATGTGTATCGCCGTTAACGAAGCAAACAGTTTTATAAAAAAACTATAATTATACATTATTTGGTGAAGCTTAAAATACAACAATCAAATACAACATAACTTAGGAAATGATTTAAAAGCTATTTATCCTAGACTTTCCGGTAAATAAAATAAACATGCTTTTTATAACTGACGCGTATAACATAAAGTAATATACTGTAGTGGTAGCTTGCTGCAGTGAGAAGTTAATAATGTGGTACATTATTGCAATTATTCAACATAATGAGGTTGTCAACGCGAGTAAGTATGTGCAGCGATACATTTTAAAAAGTATTTTGTAACATAATGTTACTGTTTTTAACTAGACGAGTATCGTATTCATGTTTATATCCCTATTAACAACCTCGGTGGCAGCAACGAAAAGATATCGAATTCGGTTCCCAATTGATGCGAATCTTTGTGAGGTCTGGGTGCTTTCGATGTTTTATACACTACGTCTGTACATAAAAAATGTATAAATGTATGTTTATCAGCTTCAGATGGCGTGGTATGACTGAGTGAGGAATATTATTTGATATTATATTTTTTGTAAATTAATATTATTTAATGAAAACACCAAGACCAATAAAGACCAACAAGCAAATTATGTTTCAAAAGTATACAAAGAGGTAAAGTAAAACGGCTGTTAATTAGAGAAGTGTGATTTTATTCGTACATTGTACTTACAACTATAATACTTACCCATAAAATTTTACCGTAACGAAATATTCCACAAAGACTTAAGTTAGGTTTTCTTCAGAAGAAGCAAAAATAAACGAAATAAGCTTCTATTTTTGTCCTTTTAGTATACCAAAGCTTTGATTACATGCTCCTGTAAGATTTTAATCAAGACTACCTCCGTATGCCTGTAATAAGAAGTTCAAGTATTTGTATTTTCTTGTTAGGCCAAGTTTTGGTGAACATAACATTTACATACACACATAATTAAATATTTACGAAATCGTTGACTTTTTTTTCTAATAATCAAGTAGTAACTTGAAGTCAAGTTCAAGTAGTAATTCGTAAATATTATCGTTACGAAATAAAAAGAGGGAAAACTTGAAATTCAACCCTGTACTAATCCGTCTGGCCAGCGTGGTATTAGTAGGCCAAGTATCCCTCCGTCACGGGAGGAGGCGCGTCTCTGCAGTGAGACATTGATGGGCTGTTATTTTTTATTTTATTTTTATTTTATTTTATTTTATTTTATTTTATTTGGGAAACAAACAGATATTTACAGTATAAATAGTTATTACACATAGTTAAATCTAAATCCATAGAACAGTTTCCACTAATTACAATACAAAAAACTTAATAATAACTAAAGACTAATAATAACTTAAGACTAATAAAATCTTAAGAATAACTTCAGGCTTAAAACTTCATAACCACACATATTTGACTATGAACATACCGATATACGCATTATTAAATGCTATTTTAAGTAAGTAAATGCTATTTTAAATTCCTGACACATATCTTAAATTCTTCCAGAGAAAAGAGAAATATATCTATATTATTATTTGATGAAACTAAATCATTATACAATCTACAAGTTCTTTTTATAAATAAATTCTTACAATGATTAGTTCGTGAGAAACTACAATAGAAGAGAGACTTCCCTCGCGAACCAACACGAGGGCAGACGAAGTTTATTTTGTTTAGTAGATAGGTTGAGTCTAACTGGTTTGTAATAATCTTGTACAAGAATACCAGATCACGCTCCGCACGACGTTCGAACAAGGATTGAAGGCCAATATCATAGTGAGGGTTAAGGTTGAATCTCCATGTAAGATGTCCAGGAAATTTATTTTGTATACCCTGAAGATGTTCAATATAAATGTTGTATTGAGGGTTCCATGCCACTGAAGCATATTCAAGTAAAGGTCTAACTAGGGTTTTAAAAAGTAGTATTAAAGTTGTCATATTTTTAAAATCTCTGCCTATGCGCATAATGAATCCTAACATACGATAGGCTTTGTCGGTAATGGCAGATATGTGAGAGTCGAAAATGAGTTTTGCGTCAAGTAACACACCAAGGTCACGCACCTCGGAAACTCTCGCTACAAGCTCGCTATTTATCGCATAGCTAAAGTTTATAGGTTTTTTTTTTCTCGAAAATGTGACGACTTTACATTTATTTACATTTAAGAATAATGAGTTACTGACACAGTATTGACACAAATTATTAATGTCATGTTGCAACTCTAAACAGTCCTCCGCTCTCTTAACAATTTTAAATATTTTACAATCATCAGCATACATTATAAAGTTAGATCTTTCAAAAACACTAATGACATCATTAATATAGATATTAAATAGGAGAGGACCGAGATGGCTCCCCTGAGGAACGCCAGATGTTACGGGCATGAAAGAAGAGCAAAATCCCTTAATAGTAGTAGCCTGACTACGATCTCTCAGATATGATGCCAGCCACCTAAGTAGATCACCGTGTATACCGATGAATTCCAGTTTGTCCAGAAGTATTTTATGACTGATCTTGTCAAAAGCTTTAGAATAGTCGGTATAAACTACATCCACCTGATCACCAGCATCCATGGCAATAGTCACAAAATCGAGAAATTCACAAAGATTAGTCTCTGTAGACTTTTTACTAATAAACCCATGCTGCTCAGGTATAATTATAGGCTTGATGATAGGAGTGATTATATCACAAATAATTTTCTCAAATAATTTGGGAACAACACTTAGTTTAGAAATGGGACGGTAATTCTTAATGTCGTGTTTGTCACCACTTTTAAAAATCGGTACCACATATGAACGCTTCCATGTCTGCGGCATCATACCTAATTTCAGAGACCTATTGAACAGAATGTACAATGGAATTGCAATATTATAGCAGCAATTTATCAAAAATAATGGAGGTATGCCGTCAGGACCACTACCTTTGCTAGCATCAAGGGTTTCCAAATATTTCACAATAGTGTCAAAAGGAATATATAAGCTACTAATATTTAGATTGTTAGGGTTTTCACCAGATGCAATGGGTGACGGTTTTGAAGTAGTAACTAGTAAAGTCTACTTATTTTACTCTTTATAAACTAAATTTTAACAAAAAATGTCTACTTTTTCGTTAATATTTAGACTTGTGCTAAAGGTTAATTTTTGTACCAGGATGCTTGAAGCCCTAAATATTTAACTTTTTAAATTCGCAATATGCACAATGACACAATTATAACGTTAATAAGCAGCGCTAAAGGTCTTGAACACTCTTATTAAGTCGTTTGCTCGACATTGGAACATACGAGTACATAATAGCTTTTCCTTTAAGTAGGCTTTGTTTTAAGTAAGCATGTTCCGTGCATAATTAAAACATAAGCACCCTTTCTTTTTAATTATTAGCAAATATTGAAGATTCTAAACCAATGGATTATTAGAATACCATCTGTAACCCACAGACAAAATTTGCCGTCATACGCAAATCGCTGCTCAATTCTTTCTGCTGTTTCATCTGTCGTCTAAAATGAAAAATAGGACACGATAGCATCACATACGTCATAGCGGTCGACCAATTTGATATACGGACTCGTTTAATAACCTAAATGCCAAAACCAATGTATGACTATAACATTGAGTGATATATTGAAAATTTAAATGTTGACTTGTTTGCTGGATGAGCATAAAATCAGAGTCAATTGGTGTGCATTTTTTAAGTTACGGGATATTTTTTGGAGGATAATATTTATTTTACTTTACTATATCAGGCTGATAAGTCGTTACAGAATCTTCCTTTTCCTACTTGTGATCCGCGTGTGTAAACAAAAATTAAGAGTTAATCACTCGTCATTTTTCATCAAACAAAATTTCGTATTGGGGTCATTCTACTGAGTCAGTAAAATAGTGTTCGCTTAATACCTGTCCTAGTTCCTCAATTTTAATACTTTCTATATTAATTTTACAAACTTTGTCGCTAAGTCTAACAGTTTACATAGGGATCAAATTGAATAATAAATAATTTTCCTTTTTTTTAGGTGGTACAGTACGTGATTGCTCACGCCCCACAGTGTTTCGATCCCATACAAAGGGTCGGACGTAGGATATGAAAAAATGTTATGTCGTAATTTCAAATAACTGAATATGCCGTCGGATAGATGTATTATAGACAAATAAATTCTAGCAGTACGAATTTCAAGGCTACACTTTCACTATGTTAAAATCGAATAAAACTGTTTCTAATGTATGGGAAATAACCTTTAGACATGAATATCTTTTGATTTTGGTCCGTTTTCGTTCTGGTTTTTTTATGGTAGTATCTCATCATTATTTGTAACATTTTTGCTAAAGACACATAGCGCTGCTTTTGTGCACTTTTTGAGATATTAAATAAAGTAACTTCCAGTTTAGATTTCAAATAATCATAAAATAGATAGATAAATGACATATTAATTTTCATCATCATCATAACAGCCAATTAATGTCCTACTGCAGGGACAGGCCTCCTCCCGTGACGGAGGGATACTTGGCCTAATAATACCACGCTGACCAGACGAATTGGTATAGGGTTTAATTTCAAGTTTTCCTACTTTTAATTAAAAGATAATATTCAAGGATAGTCCCTTAGCAGATTTTTACGACACCCAGGAAATGAGATGGGGTGGTGACATATTGTATTCTTACTTCGTCACCACACGGAGTCATATTAATATTAGAAGAACTTTAATTGAAAACAAGCAATTCTCTTGTCCAGATAAAAAGCAGTAAAAAAATTCTAAAGGCCCTTTTAAATTTGTAAACTAAAAGTAAGCTTCAATCAACATTCCACAGCCGTGTCTAGAATCCATTAGTGTTCTACGTACAGTCATGAAGAGCATTTGTAATGTGGTGAAAGGTTTCAGGTGAGTGGTCGGTAATGACGCCTAACATTGGTTCACGTAGTTGGTCCCTGGGACACGCGTGTCGTGTTTACGTAATCGTGGATATCTTACACCGTAATGAAGTTGAGAGGAACAAATAATATTGTTTAGTTATATTTTTACCACGCAAAGTGGAAATATTTGAAGGAGGCTTGTCTAAAATTTTGTAGAGCTTATCACAACTTTAATCATCATCATCATATCAGCCAATCGACGTCTACTGCTGGACATAGGCCTCCTCCGAGTATTGCCACCTTGTGCGGTCCTGTGCCTCCCTCATCCACCGGCTTCCCGCCGTCCTAACTAGATCGTAACTCTAATAATGTAAATATTTAATTATGGTTATTAATTGAAACTACTTATTTCCTTTAAACTAGGAAATTAAATTGCATAAAAACTCTTTGTTAAGGCTTATGAAGACCTTGACTTTTTATTTAGGCTTTTTCATTAATTGTATTTGCGTGTGAAGATTGGAATTTTATAATGAGTTTTTGTTCTCGCAAGGTGGCGTGAACTTGCTTAATAGAACCGTCTCCGAATATCTTAAATTCTTGTTTTAACTTTGAATTCAGTCATACAATTAAAAAAATGGTTTATAATTTCGTTTTATAAATTAAATTGTTTATTACACATGAAACTTTTTAAAAACAACCCATAAATTGCTTACCTAATTAAAAAAAAAACATTTTATTTCCACCACAAGAATTTTTTACATGGATTTATTTACACAATCTATGAGGGGTGGACTGGAGCCTAAACTAAGGAAACCCTGTATTTCAGGACTTTAGGGCACTCGCCAAAATTGGTAGCTTAGTTGTTAATAGCAATCTTTTGAATTAAATACGAAAACTCACGATGAATGGTTTATATTTATATTTTTCATCAGCGCCATTATAAAACCTTAAGGGTCTTAGCACATATAACGTAACGTAAACGGAACGTCACCGTATCAACCCGAGTCACTGCACCGCACACTAATCGGATACGTAACGTAACCGGATTTTTGACGTTTGACACCGAGGAAAAAGGCGAGGCGATGCCGATCCGTTTACGTTACGTTATATGTGCTATGACCCTTATACGGAAAATATTCTAATATTTATAACATTACCAATCTTATTGTTTTTATTAAACAGGAGATGTCACAAAACATAACATATTTTTTTCTTAATATGTAAATAAAATCAAGCAACTGTCTGTGTTTATTAAATTAAATGTTACCTGTTTGTTTTATTATTTCATATTCTTGTCAAAAAGGGCCATTAGAAGGCGTTAGAATAGAAAAATGTCTTCATTATTTTGTGCGATGTCATCGCTTTCTCTTTGTTAATATATTATGTAGGTAAATTTTTTAACATTTTTTTTTGCTTTGGTTGATTACTTGAATATTAAATGTAAACCTTGGCTGACAATATTATTGTAAATTTATTAAATTATAGGAACTATTAGGTATTATTGACTTCGTGTAAGAAAACAATGTCACTACCCTATCTCATCCCATGGCTGTCGTAAAAACCGACTAAGGGACTATCTGTGAATATTACTGAAAACTAGAAATTAAACCCTATACCAATCCGTCTGGCTAGCGTGGTATTAGTAGGCCAAGTATCCTTCCGTCACGGGAGGAGACCCGTCCCTGCAGTGGGACATTAATGGGCTGTTGTGATAACGTTATATTGACACCGACTGCCACGAGTCTTTGGTTATACCTTAGTAGTTAGTATAACTGATATTTATACTTTAAACTCTTACTCCCACATGTGTGATTATTAGGTAAATGTTAAATAGGATCTGTGATATCAGGCTTAGAATTAAATACGTTTTTAAATAAAATGTAATCCTTTACGATGCCCTTTGCAATAATAATCCAAGCATACACTAAAATACTTAACAAAGAAATCCTCAGAGATGTTATTACAATACACAGGATTGTGTATTACAAGCTACAAAATCCCCGAACGCCGCCGCACACAAAGAGCAGCTTACTGAACGTTTAGTCCTTAGAGGCCAAGTACATTGTATACCTACTTAAGTGCTTGAATCTTGCATCTAAACATTATACAAAAATATCTAAAATAAAATAGGACTTAGTATTAAGCTATTGTTCTACAAAAGAATCGGTATTAATGTGTCTTTTATAATAAAATTATTTATGGGGTAGGACTAGGGGTGGACATATTGTAGTCTCCGTCACCACACGGATAGCTATAACGTTATATTGGTATGAAATGGGTTGGTAAAACCATGTTATTCTTTTTTCGTCACTACATAGAGATTTTTCGCCAAACCTACTAAAAACTGTTTACTTGTAAAGGCAATGGAAGCTGATTTTATTTCTGTTTCTTTTTGTATTTCGAAGTATTCGTTGCAGGATTTTAATTGGCAAAGCGTTTCCAGTCTGCAAAATGTCGTTTGTAAGTCACAAACAGATTGAAACATGAGCAACCTTTGTTGATTCACTTGGTTCTGGTCTGTAAATAAAGTGATACTGTCTATCTATTTTGTTCCTATCCGAATATAAGTCTGCTTTATATGATTGATTGTTTACGGTATTTTTATCGACATTATTCAGTATTACTTATAATTATACCAACCCAGTATTATCTCACAACAAAAAATAAAGTATTAGTTACTTATGTTATATTGCAAGATTCAAGAAATGCCTGAATTTTAAATCTAAAAAAAACCAATTAAATTGATAATATCCCCAATCGATCTGAAATCGGGCCTTGCCAGACAAGTGGTTAACCCAATACTAAAATCAGACTAGAACGCAGAGTATTTCATTTTAGATCATATTATATATTCCTGATTTTTTTTTTGAAGTTTTCCTCTTAGGGACTTTCTGCAGAACTTTTATATGCTACAAACACGAATTTATAAAGAATACTTGTTAACTTTGTTTTCGCGTAGTTTTAGAAATAAAATGTACTTAGTCTTTAAAATAAAACCGATGTAATCAATATAGAATCTTTGACCATATTTCACGACCCGAAACTAGAAGCAGCTTTCCTTTATTGAATAAAGCTTTCTCTCTGCTATTTGCAAACTCCGATGTGCCTCATTCAATCTTTTCCGGCATTTCGCATCAGGTCCATTCAATTCACTTTATCAGTTACCATCTGTGTACAACTGTAGCGTATTCAGTAAATTTTCTAGATCTTTGTGCTCGTGCATTATGTTTACCATACAACTTTCTTCTCTTTGTCATAACGAAAATCCAACTTACTAAAGTACCTTATTTTTTTTAAATTCTGTCTGTAATTCCTCTTTTATGTGACACCTACTTGATAATGGTACATAGTGGGACTAAACAGTATGACTCATCGTTTTTTAAGCAGTTGCTTTTGGTATCTATACTAATATTATAAAGGGGTAAAGTTTTTGTGATTGTGTGTTTGTGACGTTGTAGGGGGTAATCTCTGGATCTAATGAAACGATTCTAATTTTTTTTTACCATAGTTCTTCCATTTATTAAAAACGTTTTACTTGTCGTCTCCAGCCTTTGCCTCAGATGTGTTTCTGCGTGTTTCGAAATGATCAAAGTATACAGACTGAAATTCACGAAGTCCATCTTTCATCCTTAAAATACGAGAACATTAAGAAGTTAGAGAAACAAGAATCCACCATTACTTACGCCTTCACGACGGGATGTAGATTTATCTAGCTCAATCAATTAAAAAGTTTTACCTCCATAACATTTCATTTTTATAGTCTGCAAACATATATTATTTGTAACGATAAAAACTTTGTCTATTACTTTTATTCTATATGTTTTATTATTTGAATAATGTCTTGTCTGTGTTAACCCAGTTGGACCGACCGACCCATGTATGGGTTTCTGGAAATAAAAAATTCTGCCCCCTTTATACGGTTTTATTAAAACAATTTATAAATACTTTTGGAATCGACAGTTAATGACTGTTAGCTGTGATGACAAAAAAGGTAGTAAATTTAATAGTTTGTAGTTGTTTTTTCCAAGTGAAAATGTCTGTAGTGGATAAGGTAAACATATTATTATAACAAGGTAAACAACAACACAAAAAAGTGAAATTATATTACATATATTGTTATATTTCTATAAATATAATATCAAAAATATTAAGTTTGAAACATAACAATATTTATATTACAAAGAAAATTAATTTTTTTACTTTAAAAATCACTGTTATTTTGCTGAATATCTTAGGAACCCATACATGGGTCCGTCGGAACAACCACGGAATACGAAATTTTCGTAAAATATTTTTTTTTTTTTTTTTTTTATTGAATTCATTATTATTCTACGAAGTTATGAATGAGTTAGAGAATGGTAATGATCCGGTTCTAGAATGAACACATTTGAACCACCAGATATCGCAAATGCTGTTGATACCAACGAAGATTCTAGAGAAGAAAACACTTCGATTCAAGCCTAAAACACTTGCGAAAATGAGACCATGGTTTATTTCACTGAATCCTGTTTTTCAGGAGAATGAGTCTATGGAAAAGACGTTTTGCATCGACGATGCTATAATATCTTTATTACAGAGGTCACAGTTGTTAGCAGTTCACAGGGAAATCTCGATCAGGACAGGTTTTTTCAATCAAATTCGATAAAATTATTTTCAAAACTGTAATAAGTCATAAACTTAATAGTAATACATTTGATTTAATTATAATTATTTAATTTATAATTTTCTTTTAGTTCTAAAAACGTATTAGCACAAAGGTTAAGACGTGCCGACCGACCCATACATGGGACATGATTTTCCAGCTTTTCCAGAAGCCGCATATTTTTTTTATTTTTTTTCCCGAGCTACTGGGACTATAATAAGGCATATTTGTAAAAATCACTAACATCGAAGCTAAAAATAGTTTCAGGCTTATCTGGGTTTTAAACAATTGTTTTTGTTGTTGTTTTTGGAAATCTTGTATGCCTAAGTTCAATGCTGTATTCTTAATTCGGGACGTAGCTTCCTTACTCTTTCCGTACCAGAAACGATTTATTGAACAAAGCAATAACACACAACGACAACCTCTGTAGCGTAGTGGTTATATAACATGACTGTTACGCAGAGGTCTCGGGCTCGATTCCCGCTCAATGCAAATCTTTGTGTGCATGAACATGATTGTTTGCATTGGTCTGGGTGTTTTCTATGTATAATATGTATGTATTTACAAAAAAAAGTATATAAGTATTTATGTATGTATATCCGTTGTCTAGTACCCAAAGTACAAGCTCTGCTTAGTTTGGGACTAGATGGTGTTGTGTGAAAGTGTGAAAAATATATGAGGAATACAGACATTTGTAAAAAATATTTACTCCGATATTGGTGCAAGAAAACTCTACACATGTGTCAAAGTGCCAAGCAAAGTTATTATGCAGTATTTGCCATGTCAATATTATTTTTTTTATGGTAAAAGGTTCGTGTCAGTAACACGATCTTTTTGGCCTCCCTTTCTGAGATATTTTGTGTTTCGTGTATTTGCATTTTCTGTACGAGGCCGAATCTGTTTGCCAGGATAGTGGCAATTGGCGTTCTGTCGTCTCTGCCTACCCCGGACGGGATAAGGCGTGCGTTTATGTATGTATGTATGCATTTTATTTAATTATGCGTGGTGGTGTAGAGTATACAACATATACATAGTTCAGTAAATAAGTAATGTGATGGCTCGCCTTGTAGAGTTAGACAGACTCGTCAACTATAGGCGATATCCTTCAGAACGTATGATGATGTGTATCGTCGTTAACGAAGCAAACAGTTTTATAAAAAAACTATAATTATACATTATTTGGTGAAGCTTAAAATACAACAATCAATTACAACATAACTTAGGAAATGATTTAAAAGCTATTTATCGTAGACTTTCCGGTAAATAAAATAAACATGCTTTTTATAACTGACACGTACATACATACGTACATATATAAACTGTAGTGGTAACTTGCTGCAGTGAGAAGTTAATAATGTGGTACATTATTGCAATTATTCAACATAATGAGGTTGTCAACGCGAGTGACCGAGTGCAGCGATACCTTGTTAAAAGCTTTTTATAACATATCGTTTTTAACTAGAACGGTATTATGACGAGCACGGTGGCGTAGTAATATTAAACGGCAGTGACGGATCAAAATCTGTCTGTACGTGGACGTTTGCATTGATCTGGTTGTTGTTTCTACACAAAAATATAGTATGTGTGTTAGTATGTTTATCCACTGTATAGTATTATTAATTATACAACAAATAATAAGAAAAAAAAAACTGGCACCTATCTTTACAGCTTAGCGCCTGTCTTCATCAAAAAATTCATCATTTCATTTTTAGGGATTCTTGTAAGAGTACAAAATTGTAATATTCCTTAAAGACTTAAGGTAAGGTTTTTTAAAAGAAGCAAAAATAAACGAAATAAGCTTCTATTTTTGTCCTTTTACTTAGTATACCAGCTTTGATTACATGCTCCTGTAAGATTTTAATCAAGACTACCTTCGTGTGCCTGTAATAAGAACTTCAAGAATTTGTGTTTTCTTGTTAGACCAAGTTTTGGTGAATGTATGTTCATGAACATAACATTTACATACACACATATTAATTAAATATTAATGAAAACGTCGAGTTTTTTTTCTAATAATCCAGTAGTAACTAGTAACTAATGAGTATGTAAAGTCTTTTTATTTTAAGCTATTTAAACTAAATTATAACAAAAAGAGTCTACTTTTCCGTTAATATTTAGTTTTCCGTCTTTAGTTCTATAGACCTAGTCTATAGACTATAATATGCTAAAAGTAATTTTTTATTCCAAAATGCTTAAACCTCGAAATCATTAACTTTAGAAATTCACAATATGCACAATGACACAATTATATACACGTAAATAAGCAGCGCTAAAGGTCTTGAACACTCTTATTAAGTCGTTTGCTCGACATTGGAACATACATACTTAACTTTTCCTCTAAGTAGGCTTTGTTTTAAGTAAGTATGTTCCGTGCATAATAAAAACAAAACACCCTTTCTTTTTAATTATTAGATTTGCAAATAATTAAGGTCCTAGGTCAATAATTTACTTAAAATACGATCACTTCTTTGATTCGGGTTCGATTCCCGCTCAATGCAAATATTTGTGTGCATGAACATGATTGTTTGCATTGGTCTGGGTGTTTTCTATGTAAAATATGTATGTATTTACAAACAAAAAAAGCATTTAAGTATGTTTATCCGTTGTCTAGTACCCATAGTACAAGCTCTGCTTAGTTTGGGACTAGATGGCGTTGTGTGAATGTGTGAGGAATATTTATATTTATTTATTTATTTATATTCTTTACAGACAAAATTTGCCATCATACGCAAATCGCTTCTCAATTCTTTTTGCTGTTTCATCTGTCGTCTAAAATGAAAAATAGGACACGATAGCATCACATACGTCATAGCGGTCAACCAATTTGATATACGGACTCGTTTAATAACCTAAATGCCAAAACCAATGTATGACCATAACACTGAGTGATATATTGAAAATTTAAATGTTGATTTGTTTGCTGGATGAGCATAAAATCATAGTCAATTGGTGTGCACTTTTTTTAAGTAATGGGATGTTTTTTGAAGGATAATATTTATTTTACTTTACAATATCAGGCTGATCAGTCGGCACAGAATCTTCCTTTTCCTCCTTGTGAAAATAAATTGAGTTCTGCACTCGCCATTTTTCAAAATTGGTTACATTATTTGTCTAAACTATGGAGTCACTGTAAAAAAATCATGTAAGTAAACAAAATTTTGTAGTGCAAGCTTTATTTTTACCCTGTAAGGAGTACTTAGAGTTTTTTAATATAAAATTTAAGTAGAAATAAAACACCTAGTTGCATACATTTACTACAAAGAAAAGTTAATTCCGACTCATTCTTACGTGTAGATAGCCACTTCATCTCAGTCTTACCAAGTTAAGTTACACGTACATAACTTCAGTATAATGTATCAGTGTGAAGCAACTTTAATTTATTTAATGACGACAGACTAGTTCTGTCTTAAGTACAGTATTTTTTTACTTTGCTCTATAATTCCTTTAGATTTCCGTTTCTACATACTTACCGTTGCGCGTTGGTACATTGTGTGAGCATTCAACAAAATTATTTTCATTTTGCGTTATATTTCAATCCACATGCATACCATAAAATATAGTGCTTTAGCAGTTTTTTTTGTTACTCAAAACATAACCTTAGTGCCAACTAAGGATCAATTACCTACTGTGTCTTTTGCTAACATACATTTAACGGACTTGTACAAATATGCTTATACGGGACAAAAATTTAACATCCAGGGTAAAGACAATAATATTGTGCATGGCAGACACATGAACCACTACTTCACTATTTTGAATATTCTGTGGAGGTCACGGTGACGTAACAGCACCACATCTCCAAAGAAAAGGGGAGGATCCTCTGACCTGACGAGGGTGATCGTGCCAGGCGCGCCAACAACGGTTATTCGTTGGACGTTGTATACATGCGGAGTCGCTGTGCGTATCTTAATATCGCGATTCAGGACGTAGTGCCGATATCTGTTGATTATGGGGTACTAAGATAGAGTAGGTGTTTGTTTGAGTAAGTCGCTAGATAAAGCTACAATTCAATGCAAGACTTCGAAGACAAACTCGAAACTCAATACCCATTGCTTTGTTCCTTCATGTCTATTTATAATAGAGGAAAACTTGAATTGATTGACAAGACAAAGGCGATATGAACAGGAATATTGTGAGTAGGCTTAAAGGGATTAATCTAATCTACTACCGAAAATCATGTTACGTAATTATCTTAAGGAACAAACATTATTCAAAAACCTCATTATTAACTTCAGAGAAATACTGAGTACTTCATTCAGCTAGACTATAAAACAATCAACTGTGAATTGGGATTCCTAATCAGGCGTAAATCCAATAAAGGGAAATCCGTCAACTCTAATAAAGGCTTTGAATTCAACACTGAGTACTTTTACTAGACTGCTAAATGACAATTCTTTGTTCTAGAGTGCTTCGTGTTTCGGTTTATTGCACGTTTGTAAAATAAGCGCAGCAATCTTTCCTTATCTTCTTTGTTAGTGGCTAAGCTGGTGCGGAGAGCTGTTTAAGCCGCCCATAGACCTCTGACATGATTGAATAACTGTGTCACTATAACGATATCATTTTAACTTTTTGCGTGACCTGCGAAGAAAGGACCTCACTTTCTAAAGCTTAGGTGTATAACAAGATAAATCCGAAAAAAAGAAAGACAATGGAAGAAAATGTCGCGCCTAGATGGCGTTGTATTGTTCAATTTTAAGTTGCAGCTCTTGCGCCGTATAAAGTATAATAATGCGTTGGCCTAATTCGTTAAACTGCTAAGTTCATTTTGGGCAAAAATCACTTTTTTGGCTAGTTACAAAGTTCAGCCTATTATCTACTGTTATGTTTAACAAATAATGGTGATATTAGCCTAAAAAGGTGAAAAAAATGATGTTCGAAAAACTGCTTTCCGATCACCAGCCAATTGCCACAACGCAAACCTGCTAAACCCTACTGAAGCCTCAGTTTTGCACTGAAAATTTTCCAAACCCACTTTCCGTTTCCTATGCGTCAAATGTAGGGTGTTTTAACCAAATTGTTAAGAGTGTATACAACTACTTATAAACTAGGTAAGTAATATATTCTTTTATCTGTAAGTGTATATTTATTTAGGGTCTAATTGAAATGTTTTTAAATCAAAACAAAATAAGGACCACTTGTTTATTTTGAAGTAAAGTGTTAATTTTTTAAAATTGACTTAAAACAAGTATTAAAATCTGTATTGCCGTTTTAGTTAAAGGGGTTGTGAATACATTTTTATCACTCTCATTTAGTTAAGGGATCAAGTGTGTATTTTTTTCATTTTGTTACCACTTATCTTTACCCAATTTTAACATGAACTTTTTTAACTCATTTTACATTTGTTTTCTGCAGCGAACAGTGTATTGTTGATAGCTAATGCCTGTATCTGTCTTTAACAACAAGAAGTCGAAAGCTCCACAACATAATATAGATGTGGTTACTACGAATAGGGCCAAAACATTAGGCCAAGAATGTCCATCACAGCGTTCAGTTGCTTTGGAGCTGGGTTCTTTGCGAAGGACAATCCAGATTGCTTAGCATCGCTCTCAAAAGACTAGAAGACTGATATCAGGCATAGTTAGGGCAAGTATAGTGCAGGAAGACCGATACATACGCTTGAGTGCCTTTAGAGAACGATCTATCACTGCCCGGACTTTGCAAAGTCGCCTGTGCTCGGGCAACAAGGATATTGAAGATCAGGGATTTGAAGGTCATCAACTTATCAGAAAGCGATTGCAATAAAAGCAGCAGTTCACAAGAAGACAAGAAATGCGGGTTACATTAACGCATTCTCATCGTGCTAACCGATTAAGTTTCGCAAGGTAGTATCTGAATTGGGCCATGAGTCATAGCAGCTTGTTACCTTTATAGGCGAGTGTAAAACAAATTTTATAATGATAACCTTTGCATAAGGGTATGGAGAAGAGATGATGAGCGATGTTTTGATGCATGCTTCTACGAAAGTGACAGATTCGAGGGCCCAATGTCCTCCTCCTCTTCCCGCTAAGTGGCGTTAGAAGGCGGACGTGTTTTTTGTTATTTCATAAAAAAATAAAAACAAGTACACCCCAAAACAGTGCGTACAACTACGACTAAAAGTATATTTCTGCGTCAACACGGTGTTTGATTTGTGACGTCTTGGTTCTAAGTCCTCGCGACGCGAGCGCCGAGCCGGTGTACCTCATCTCCCCGTACCTCGACCCGTGGAAAAGAGACTCACCTCATAATTTGCCTCTCGCTTACACGGCTACCTGTTACTAAGCAACTACGTCGTAGCAACATCTAGACGTCGAGTGATCAGCTACGCACTGCCCTGTCGTGTCGCTGCTACGAGACACGGCCGTAAGCTACGAGTACACCTACGGATATTACACTATTCCGGTAAACACTTTTCATCTATACTATTAACAAGCTACGCATATTGTATTGCCCCATAATTGAAGAAATAACATATAAAATGTCCGTAAAAAGGTCACCTACTGGTAAAAAGAACAAAAAGTCTAACTACGGTTCTGACCCCCAGCTATCTATAAATAAAGAAATTAATCCTCAGACAGGAGAAGTTACGCCCCCTAATTATGTCTCGTCGGGCAATATAAAAACCTGTGAAGAATTAATCTCACCCTCACAGTTTCACAATTTTAAAGAAGAAATGAAGAACTTTATGGCGTCGTTAATAAGCGGACAAAAAGAAGAACTTACAAAAATTACTAAAAACCTAAAGGAAATTAGCCAAACTAATACCAACATTGAACAATCTGTCTTGCTTTTATCATCTCAAAACGAAGAGTTTCGCAAAAAGATTGAGTTCTTGGAGTCTCGGGCTAAACAGGATCGGGAATATATTACAGTGCTAGAGGATAAAATCGAAGATCTGCAAAAAGTCGCACGTAAGAACAGTATTGAGCTCAAAAATTTTCCACGTAAAAACCCGGAAAATAGAGACGATCTTATCAATTTTGTATCGAATTTATCAAAAACTGTTGGCGCTGATATTTCCCCAAGAGACATTAAAGATATCTTCAGACTCAAGGGAAGAAACGATACAGAAAAAAACCCGCCGATTATCGTTGAACTGGGGTCTATTATATTAAAAACGGATCTCTTAAAAAAGACTAAGGAGTTCAACATAAAAAACAAAATGAAACTTCAGGCAAAACACATAGGGATGACAACTTCTGAAGATACCCCAATTTTCGTTTCGGAGCAGCTGACCGCAAAAGGAGCACGTCTGTTTTTCCTAGCTCGGGACCTCAGTAAGTCAAAACAGTATAAATATTGTTGGACTGCCTTTGGCAAAGTCTTCGTGCGAAAAGACGACGCCTCCAAAATTATCTGCATCCAAAATGAAGCTCAGGTTAACTTATTAATGCAAAAATGACTACCTGTTTGTAGGTCTTATTTGTTTTTGAATTACTTTTCATATATATATTATATAGAAAAATATTGTAAGCAAAAAATTGTTACACTAACAACTACCATACATTTTAACACTCTTTCACAATTCATTTATACACTACTACATAAAATTACACAACACATTCCAATATTCATCCATACTCACCCACCTATTCATAGGTACAACATCATCGAACACACACTTAAACTTCATACTTGTTATAAACCAATATTACACTACCTACAGATTCATTGTAAAACTAACCCTAAAACATCTAAAACTATTTTACATACCAAAAAGGCTCAATTGTCAGTCATCAGGACTAATCTATTATTTGCAATTACAAAAAACTTATTTATTAGGATAACCACATCTTATAACAGTTACCACAATACCTCATACCATGTAAGTCTTCACTCGGCTTCATATCTAGAACAAACTAGGATAGCATTATCTATGATTATGTCAAAACTTACAACCAATACGTATACTTATTTCAAATTAAATATATTGCTATATGTCATGTCCTTATATAGTGTTAATATTTCTATCACAATTGTTATTATAAATTTTCATTATGGATAGTATTCATACTCTACAGGAATTAGACTCTTTACAAATATCTAAGTCTTATAAATGTAAAATACAAGATCTCGATCAACATGTTTCGAGTAGTACTAAAAACGATTTATTTGTTATCACTCAAAATATGAGGAGTATCTATAAGAATCTCGATGATCTGCAAATAACGCTTTCGCAATTAAACTCTGAAGTGGACATTCTGATCCTAACAGAGTGTAGACTGAACTCAAACAAACAGTTACCATCAATTAACATGTATACTTCTTATCGGACAACAAATATTCTAAATCAGAATGATGGAGTCGTGATATATGTAAAGAACCATCATCAAGTTAAAGTTACTCAGCTCAGTATTACCAATGCTTCTGGTCTACAAATTGCGATTGCCAACTATGTAATTTTTGCTATATACCGTTCTCCATCTCATTTATATGCTAACAACTTTATAGATTCACTTAATGAAAACCTTGAGAAAGTATCGCATTCTAAAAATATTTTAGTGATAGGGGACATAAACATTGATTTAATCATTTCTGAAAATGAAAAGTCACATGAACGAAGCAATCGGCTCAAGTACTTAACACTTGAGGACTCGCTAATGGGTCCACTGGACCCAGTCCTTCATATTTTGCTTTTTAAATATTATAATTCGACGAATGCGACGTTGTCGCTTTTAGTACCTTTTAACGATAGTCTAGCACAGCAAATGACGACGTCAGCAGTCATTTGGCGCGCTGCAAGTAAGCGTTACGGACGTAAAAGGTGTGTATGGGTTTGCCAGACCCGGTAGCGACTAAATACGTAAGTGAATTTTGCATCATCAAACCAGAGGAACACAGGAGCACGAAACTTACTTTGGGTTTCAAAATAATACCACATTGCTATCTTACGTGCCTAAACGTGGCAAAGTAGTTCTTTTAGCATCTATTATGCATCATGATGCTAAAATAGACGTAGGAACCGGTGAACAAAAGAAACCTGAAATGTGCGTTGCAGCCTATGTAATTGGAAAAAATATAGGAAAACCAATGTTTTTTGCACAAAGTGCAGTGTACCAATTTGTGAAGAACACATGCAGCATGTTTGTATAAATTGTTATAACTAAATTTTATATACAAGGTGTCTGAAGAATGTTGACAAGTGTGATTTTACTCCAAATAAGAAATTATGTGCTTTGTCATTTTTTTTTATACTTCTGTGATGATTGATCTCTCTTAGCTATTCCGCTTACATACGTATATTATATTTGTGTAAGTAAATCCAGAAAATTTTGTTTAAAATAAGTAAATATAAAAATTACAATGATTACCCTAAATCTTATCACAAAACTAAGGAGAAATTAAGTATATTTTCGTACTAGCCTTTGTTTAAGTAAATATAATAAATATTAATATTTCATTCAATAATATCTTTTATTATACATATAGAATTCGTATAAAAAAGTAAACATTTACGTTTATCATACAGTTCTGGAAAAAACTTATGACGTTATACGGGGTCTAGCGGACCCGGTAGCGAGTACTTGTGCGACAAATTATGACGCGAGTCCCTAAGTGTTAAACGTTTTATCCCTACATGGTCTATTGCCTGGTCACACCTTTTCAACCAGGGGTGATTCATGTCTAGACCACACTATGCTCAAATTAGACACAAACTCAAGCATTGCTTCTGTTGCTGTTTTAGACACAACTGTCACGGATCATAATTTAGTATTAATAAAATTTTCCAACATAATATATAAAAAGGCCACTTCCAATAAAACTAAAATTATTATAGATTATGAAAATGCGTACCAGACTCTCTGTGAATCTGACGTGTCACTTCTTAATATATACAACGACCCAGATACTTTTGCTAATTCTTTTATAGGCATTATCAAAGCAGCTATCCAGGCCAATTCCAAAACTGTAAATATATCAAGTAGTAAAAGAATTTTAAAACCTTGGATTACTTTAGGCATTCTCAAATGTATCAAACTAAGAAATAGCATGCAAACCAAGCTTATTAAGGAACCCTTTAATCTCATTTTGAAAATCACCTATAAACGTTTTAGAAATTTCTGTTCTAATCTAATAAATAAACAAAAGAGAAAGTATAATAGACAGGAAATCAATAATTCAGTTAATCATCCTAAAAAATTATGGTCCACAATAAATGAAATTACTCACTACAAACCACCTAAGACCAAAAACGTTGATCTACTTAATATAAAACCAAATCCAATAAGCTCTGTAAATCATGTAAATAATTATTTTGTTAGCATTGGATCTAACTTAGCTGACCTCATAATTAAGCAGCCAGGGACCAACGACCATAACCCAGATGTCACACCGTTTGCCAATCACCCTAGCTCTTTTGTAATGCTGGAGACAGATCCTAATGAAGTAAATACAATACTCATGAGCCTGGACTCGGGTAGTGCACCTGGCTGGGATGGGATAACCACTGCTTTTTTGAAACGTTCTCGAGACTTTGTTGTTCCATATATTAGTAAGTTAGCGAACCTCTGTTTTAGTACAGGAGTTTTCCCTGAATGTCTTAAGAGATCTGTCGTAACGCCTGTTTTTAAGAGCGGAGATGGATCTGATGTTGACAATTACAGGCCAATATCTGTTTTGACTTCGATTTCAAAAATAATTGAAAAACTAATTAATAATAGACTAATAAATTACTTAAATAAATATAATATTTTGTCCCAATTTCAATATGGCTTTCGCAAAGGAGTATCAACTCAAGACGCGATTCTCGAATTAATCTCGACTATAACTGAAGAAGTCGATAAGAGAAATAAATGCCTTACGGTATTTCTGGATCTTAAAAAGGCCTTCGACACTGTTTCCATCTCGGTTCTTTTAGACAGGCTACAGACTATAGGCGTAAGAGGTTTACCTCTCTCCCTTTTTGCTAGCTACCTTAGTGACCGCACCCAAGCTGTAAAAATAGGAAGCTATGTCAGCGATGAGCTTGTCGTCAAATTTGGTGTACCACAGGGTAGTGTTCTTGGCCCGACGCTCTTTTTGGTTTATATTAACGAATTATGTAACCTACGGGGCGTCGGGGGAAGGATTTTATCTTATGCCGACGACACTGCCATCGTTTTCTCTGCCAAAACTTGGGATAACGTGCACGAGTTGGCGACAAAGGGTTTGGAACGAGTATCAAATTGGCTTAAAGAGAGCCTATTAACTTTAAATTTACAAAAAACTTGCTACATCTGTTTTTCGCCATACATATCTTCTCAACCAGATACGCATTTATACGTAAAGATACACAGCTCTGTTTGCCCCAATGCCGCTTTATGCGACTGCCCGGGCATTACCAAATTAAACCAAACAAGATATTTAGGTATTATTGTTGACCAGAGCTTGAGTTGGCATTCACAGCTTGAAACAGTCATAAGTCGCATCCGAAAACTAATATGGGTTTTTAAATTACTTAGGGGCGTCATGTCTAGTAGTCTTCTAAATAGAATTTACATTGCACTAGCCCAATCTATAATTTCGTATTGTATCCCTATTTGGGGGGGAGCCAATAAGACAAATTTCCTAGATCTCGAAAGGGCTCAAAGATCTCTTCTCAAGGTCATGTATTTCAAACCTTATAAATTTTCAACAGACAGTCTATATCGCATAAGTAAACTTCTAACAGTCCGAAAGCTTTACATCCTTAACTTGGCCCTAAAATGTCACAAATCGTTACCATTTAGAGAACACCTTCAAAGAAAAAGAAGAAAAGATATTGTTGCTTCAATACCACGGGTACGTACCGTCTTTGCTAGAAGACAGTACCCGTGCCAATCTGCCTTTATATACAATAAGCTTAATAGAATACTAAGTATATATCCTAAGCCACTACACAACTGCAAAGAAGATCTCATACAATTTTTAACCACTCTTGATTATGATGCAGTTGAAAATCTGTTAATAAGAATTGTCTGACAAGGACCTCGCTAAAGCTTAAACCAGAATCTCATATGAATACACAACACGCTAACCAACGAACATCTTCACATACACTTACAAACAATCACCTTCACAACACACACAAACACACACACATCACACAAGCACATCACACACACATACACTTCACATACGCACACACTGCCACAGATGCTATTTAATTTGTTATTAACTATGTAATTTAATTTAAGGGAAATGAGCGGGTCATTCCCAACACGAGTATCATGTGATTACTCACTGGGAAGACTCAGCATTGTTTAGTTATAAGATTACTGAAATAAAGAGAATTTTATTATTATTATTTATTATTATTATTACAATGTTTTGGTGAAGGGAGGCATTAGCCTAACCGGATGAACAGACCTTGTAATGTTAAATGAAGGCACAGTATCAGGTCAACATTAGATTGAGGATGTCATTAGGTTCCATGTGGTGCCATTTGCACAAAGAGTAGGTGAAGTGATTATGTTTATGCACGGCAATGCTCGGCCCCATAAAGGTAGAGCCACCTGAGAAGCCAGTACAGAGGTTTTGTTGTGGCCTGCGAATAGTCCAGAACAAAATTCCATTGCAATAATCACTTTTCCTGTTAATATTTCGAAAAAAGCTTATTTAAAGAACTGTAAATGAAACCAAGTTTTCATTTACAGTTTTTATAATAAGACTTTGTAAGTAGAAGTAGTTTATGCAAAAAGTCTATTAATTATAACACTGTTTCCTAAAGAAGACTGAGTGTTATGATTTTTAATTTTCATTGTGTAATTTGGAAGTGTTTTATTTTATAATGCTTAATAAATATTCTGATAATTAATTGAAGTAGTTTCACTGTACAACTACTAACTAATCTTTAAATCATACAATAATAAACTTAAGTGATAAACTGCCAAGTCCTTAATCAAATTCAAACCTTATTTTGATAAGCTGCTAAATAATTATTTTCTTGAATTTTCTCAATTGGGTACAAGTTATATTACTAATTTTATCTTTAAAATAACAAGTAAAATTATAGGCACCAACGGGATTTTCAGAATTTTGATTGCCAAACAAATAAAGAAATTATTCAGTTTTTTCTTCCTCCTGTAAACTATGTAAAAACGGACTTAGCAGTTTAACAAATTAGGCCAACGTGATTAAATTTGGTAGTCAAGACGGATACTCGGGTGGCCTAGTGGTCATGGCGCTAGACGCGTATAATCCAGAGACGCGGGTTCGAGTCCCGCCTCGAGTACCAATTTTTTCCATTGTCTTTTTTCTTTTTGGACGTGAGCTTCGACCATATCAGTACAATGAAATGTAGGATAGATTTTTTATGTGCTCTCTGAAGCACAGACAGCAGAAACCCATTTAAGAAATGACCTCGCCAACATTGATAAACCAGCCTTATCGTCCATGAATCAGTGATTGCAACCGGCTGTAAGCGCCTTAGCAATGTGTAGACATGTGAAGTTATACTAATGACGAAACATATTGTAAGCCTGACTTGTGTCTACAGACATTCGTATTGTTCCAAACAGGACAAGACACATTGACCGCAAACAAGTAAGGCCAATATGTTATAGCTCCTCGGGGTATATTGAGCTGGGATTACGTTTTCTCTGATCTCCGCTTTTGCTTGAGGTATTGATGGTTCACACTAGCGACAGTTGTATGGAAGAAAATAATATTTTTTTCCGATAATGTCCGGATAGATTCTTAAGAATGATTTTCATTGACCTACAGAAAATTCGGAAAATAAGAGTTAATAAAGTTATTATAGGTACACATCAGATTCCAAAATATAGTAGATATTTTACCTGTAGAATTTCAGGTGAATACTTTTCCCTTCAGAACCAACAGCAGTGAGGGCTGAAAGTGTGCCTTTTGAACCACGAAGAGGTTAAGTTTAAATACCACTGAGCGGTCACCCTTCTAATGAATTACCTCACCAACATTGCTAAGCCAGCCTTATCGCCAATGAATCAGTGATTGCAACCGGCTGTAAGCGCCTTAGCAATGTGTAGACATGTGAAGTTATACTAATGACGAAACATATTGTAAGCCTGACTTGTGTCTACAGACATTCGCATTGTTCCAAACAGGACAAGATACATTGACCGCAAGCAAGGTAAAGCCAATATGTTATAGCTCCCCCGGGGTATATTGAGCTGGGATTACGTTTTCTCTGATCTAAGCTTTTGCTTGATGTATTGATGGTTCATACTAGAGTCAGACATGAAGGAAAATTATTATGCTTTCCAATAAGGTTCGGTTAGACTTTAATTTCTACCCTCCTTCCTACCGAATAATGGAAACTAAGGGCGCCTTCAAATTTGCCGCTAAGTGTCGCGCGGAGGCAGCGCGACTGCAGCGCTGCGGTCGCGCTGCCGTCGCTAGGTTTGAGAATGGTAGTGTTGTGTTTTAGTTTTACGATGGACTCAGACGAAAATACACTGCTCGTAGTGTTACTATTAAAAAGAAAAAGTATTCTAAACAACACTAGTCGATCGATGAACGAATGCGGAGACGCAGCGCGGGCGTAGCGCTGCAGTCGCGCTGCAGTCGCGCGTTTTTTATCTCTATGAATTTACAAAACAGCGCGACCGCAGCGCTGCAGTCGCGCTGCCTCCGCGCGACACTTCGCGGCAAATTTGAAGGCGCCCTTAAACTCAAAAATGTTATTGTTAGTGTGGTTAAAATTATAGTAGAATTTATAATATCTTTTCCTACAGAACAGCCGTTGGGGAAGATACATTACAAGTTAAGATAACAAATTAATGTTTTTAAATTATATAACAATAGGAAATGGACAATTATATCAATAGTAAATCGCTTTTCTTAAAACTTTATTTAAAAGGTCGGCAATGCATCTGTGATTCCTCTGGTGTTGCGGGTGTCCATGGGCGGCAGTGATCACTAACCATCAGGTGACCTGCAGCTCGTTTGCCTTCAATCACATAAAAAAAAAATATTCCTCATACATTCAACGCCATCTAGTCCCATACTAAGCAGAGCTTGTACTATGCAGAATCCTTCTAAAAACTACATTCATAAATACATAGATTAATTTGCGTGGTTAGATAATAGTCGCTGGTAATTGTATGGTTGAACGTAAGGGTCCTCTATGGTTCGTTAAATTGTCACTCTCGACGTGCTGTTCGAATGAATACCGACCTTGTTATACGAACAATCTACCTACGGGGCTTGAATTACGGTCAGTAACACATTTTATAGTTTAACTATAAAGGTTTGCTTAAGAATATGCAAAACATTGAAGTTCATAACAGCCCGTTACCGTCCCACTGCAGGGACAGACCTCCTCCCGTGATGGAGGGATACTTGGCCTACTAATACCACGCCGGCCAGACGGGTTGGTATAGGGTTTAATTTCAAGTTTTCCTTCTTTCTATGTAAAGGTATTCACAGATAGTCCCTTAGTCAGTTTCTACGACACCCATGGGATAAGATGGGGATGTGACATATTGTATTTTTATTCCGTCACCACACGGGTTAAACATTGAAGTAAGGTATTTAGAGAAACATACACACTATACCCCAGATCTGTCACAATGAACTCTTATATCGCTGCCCAGTAGAATAGAGCCAAGAAAATTAACAGAATAACTAAGTTAAACCCCAAAATCATCATAATCATAACAGCCCATTAATGTTCTACTGCAGGAACGGGCCACCTTCTTTGACGGAGAGATACTTGGCCTATCAATACCACGCTGGCCCGATGGATTGCTATAGGGTTTAATTTCAAGTTTTCCTTCTTTTTATTTCGTAAAGATAATATTCACGGTTAGTCGCTTAGTCGGTTTTTACGACACCCATGGGATGAGATATTGTATTCTTACTCCGTCACCACAGGGAGAAGCCCAAAATAAATCCTACTTATTATTAACTCTTTTTCTAAGTAGTTTTTATTCGTTCAGTTTTAATTTCGTGCAAGACTAATTTGAACGAATATATTTTATGAAACGAACAGATATAATCATGAATCATTAACTGAAATTAATTGGTTGGTAAATTGCAATTTAATGAGAGTACCCAATGATTGTTATTTTTGTATCCTTGAGCTAAAAACATATAACTTTGTGTTTTAATTATGTTTTATTGTATGCAACACTATCCTCTAGAGACCCGAGAATAGAAATATCTTTAGAATGCAATTATTTTTTAAAAATGCGTTTTAAATAATAACTCTGTGCATATAAAAATTAGTGAAAAAAATCCTGTACTTTTCCAAAGGTGCTTTTCCTGATGTCCTCGTGTGAGTACAAGCGGACTGTGTCCTCGTGTGAGGTCAACCTTAAATTAAAGTTAGATTGTATTCAACTCAAATATAATATTTTAATTACACATTACATCACACTAATTGCAGCCTTCTTTTATTTATTAACAAATTGTACTTTAGGCTGGTGCTATAAATGCAGATAAAAGCACAGGTAGGGGAATGTGGTCTGAGATGGCATAGTGATTGAAATGGCATAGTATTTGTATTTTCACAATTTGCAGTTCAGTGGAGCCACCAGTATTGTAGGTAAATTCCTAATGCATACGCATCGCGATAAGTCCGTTGTCAATGCACCACGCCGATTGAAGCGAACGCCACATTTGTATTTGTAAAATTAACATCTTGAAAATCAATTTTTTTGATGAATTCTTCGTCGCGATATCAGAAAAGTCACATTATACATTATTTGGCCAATTGTGTATATTGATATGGGATAATGGAACTACGATGTGTTTTTTATATTATGTACCCCCAGGGTGAGATGGCATATGGGTATGCAGTCTCACCTATAGATTATGTTGACGAAAGGGAATCAGCTCGCAATTTAAAAAAACGAGTAAGTCATCCGATTCATCAAAATTCAGTAGGTGCTGTATTTCTAAATCTTCTAAAACTGTAAACAATAAAAATAATCACATTAGAACATGAAAAATAGAACAAAATCAAAGATGGACATACAAAATCAGTCGGTGTTCAGACCTGGTGTGCTCGTACGAGAACATTAACTTGTGGTATTCAGACCGGGTGTACTCGTACGAGAACATTAACTTGTAACATAATTTTGACCTAACTTTTTCAAATTATTTTGAAAAATATTTACTAAATATGTTTAATTAGATATACACAAATATAATTGCTTGAAATTAAAAATATATAATTAACTTATTGATATAGATTGGGTTGACTAACTTAACCGCGACATGATGCGGTCTGCTGGTTGAGATAGTTTTCATCGCACTGACAAGTAATGGCTATCTGTCACTCATCTGTCATTTTTATTACAACGAATAGTTCGTTCATAAACTATTTTAGTGTAAAAAAATTAAAAATCAATGTTACATACCGATACAGAATGTTTTCTATGTACTCAACCGAACCCGCGGGGTCTCTAGAGGCTATACTACTATGCTAGAAAATAAAGCAATTAGCGCTTATTTCTCTTATCTCAGCAATAAAGGCATAGATTTATTAGTATTCAGTCTAGTGATCCATAAAATGTACTAAATGAATTCTACTCGATGGATAATGTTTATAGCACTTATCGGCGATGACATATTGACGACTTGTATGTTATAGTGATGATAGTTATGACTGCAACGCCGAGGTTCGCGTAAAACTGCTTCGCAGTTTCAAATTGACCTGACCTGAGATTCAGACTTGTAACTATCATCATGAAGTGCAATAAAGATAAAATTGAAATTCGTCAGCTGTATCATTATAACAGTCCATTAATGTCCCACTGTAGGGACGGGCCTCCTCCCGTGACGGAGGGATACTTGGCTTACTAATACCACGCTGGCCAAACGGATTGGTATAGGGTTTTGTTTCAAGTTTTCCTTCTTTTCATTACGTAAAGATAATATTCACGGATAGTCCCTTAGTCGGTTTTTACGACACCCATGGGATGAGATGGGGTGGTGACACACTGTATTCTTACTCCGTAACCACACGGAGAGTAGGTATACACACTGCTGTATATTAGCTCAAGGGTCTCGTCATTCGCAGAGAATAATTCTGAGCGTAGATGCTTATTGGGTATGCCAATCTCACGCTCTTGCAATAAATTAGTTGGCAAGACGTTAAAACATATGCAACATCATGCTAAAATGGCACCATAAATAATTCAAAAATAACCATACATATACAAAGTATGTGCTTAAAATATCGCTTTCCACCTATTGTTCTAAGTAGCACCAGCTGCCGAGAAAAATGCAATGACATCATTCCCCTCGCCATTTATATGGGAAAAAAGAATTCGGCCTTTACTTCCTTTAGAGCAGGAAAATATAGCATAGGTATAAAAGAAAATATGTGAGCCGAGACCGCGGAAATTTTCAACGTTTTATTATTTAGTTTGTTTCCTCCAGCTCTACCTACATAGTATGAAAAAACTGTGTTAAAATTTTATTTTATACATCTTCTATCGTATTTTTAGATACACAGTTTCGGAGCTCAAGTTTTTCAAGGCAGTGTTTTAGTTTTTGTAAAGTTTTCTTTCTAAATAGAAGGATTATTAGGGGATGATGTAATGCTCGTCAGGTAATTCATGTAAAAAGAGGTTTAAGAAAGTATTACACTTGATCTTGAAGAATACATGATTGCATAAACTGCTTATATAATATTTTTAGACCTGCTTAGCTTACATACGTAGTATTTAAAACAGCATTGTCTTATAATATCTTTCCATTGGCTTATTGTTTATCATCATAACATCCTGTAACGGGGGGATACTTGGCGTACTAATACCACGCTGGCTAGACGGATTGGTATAGGGTTTAATTTCAAGTTTTCCTTCTTTTTATTTCGTAAAGATAATATTCGCGGATAGTCCCTTAGTCGGTTTTACGACACCCATGGGATGAGATGGGGTGGTGACATATATTGTATTCTTACTCCGTCACCACACGGAAATTTTGTTTACATATCCAATATAATAGGTACACAATCACCGCCAAGGGTGCCATTTAGTATCACATAGAATCGTCCTACGGCCGCTAACGTATGGATGTAAAATACATAATAGGTACTTCGCTCCCGACGCAATGAGTTACATCGTTATGTCAAATTCCTTTAGGGAAATATAACATTTTTTCACGCAGTAAAATGGTTATACAGTCCATTATTAATGCATTGAATGTTGTTATGTCAATCCTCAAAGGAAGCATTGTCATTCACGGAACCTCGTTTGAAGGACGGTTCGGAGTTTGGTTTATGTTTAGTACGGTATAATTGATTAGGTAAGGTTGTTTATTGTTGATATTTAAAGGTTTATCTTTAGGAAATATTTTGAATGACTTGCAGAAATTAAAAAAGACAGTCAAGTTACATTTCTAATATCAGTCACCGTTATGCGCTTTACTGGCGTATTTTAAATGCTTAAAAATATTAAACTTTTCTTGGCTGTTGTCGTATCGACAAAGTCATGAAACCACGTTAAAGGCCCTAAATACGGCTTGAAATTTAAACACAAGATTGGCTACTACTACTACCAAACGAGAAACAAAAATAGTTAGTAGGAATAGTTTTGATCAGTTTTTTTATAAATAAAATACACCACAAAAAGCTTTTATTATTCTTTTATTAACCGCAAATAAGTAGAAAGAATTCGTTTTCCCAAACATAAAACCTACGTAGCACTCACAGTTATCTTCAACGCGTACTTGAATACTCTCCATTAATACAAAATTAGATTAGCGAAGCTAGTGTAAGGGTCACGTAGATGTGTGGGGCTTTTATCGAGGTCTACTGATCGAAAAACTAATTGTAACTATACAATAAATAGGTATTCTGTAAATGTAAGAAAACTAAAACACAAAGTATACTAAATGGCCTTCCCACATTAGTAACTTTTCAGGAAATCAAAAAAATAAATGAATACATCACGGACATCTCTACACAGCGCCATCTGTTACCAAAGTAAGGTAACAGAACAGCTGATTTTAATACTTATATACTTTTATGTAAATACATACATATTATACATAGAAACAATCAGTCATAAAAAGTAGTATTAAACATAAATAGTATAAAATAATGATACAAGACGACGTTATAAAATAATGAGAAGACGCATCGTGAGGAGACGCCTCGCATGGTGAACAAACGTGCTGCTTAGGACGACGGGAAAGCTAAGATGAGATAGAAACAGAACCATGTAAACTGTAAATATTTGAAGATCTATGTCCAGCAGAGGAAGTCAATTTGCTAATCCTACTTCCTACTAATATTATAAATGCTAAAGTTTGTGAGGATAGGTGGGTGGATGTTTGTTACTCTTTCACGCAAAAACTACCAAACGCATTTTAATGAAACTTTACAGTAATATAGATTAAACATCAGAATAACATATACAGACAATAAAGTGATGAAAAGGGACTAAAAATAAAAACTGTCACAAACCGATATTATTCGGTCGGTGACGTAAAAATTTCTTAGGCAACAATTTGTTACAAAATTGTTTGTCTGGAATCTGAAAAAGAACTTGAAGTTACTTTTTATCAAAACACTACGGAAACTAGTTTATAGATGGCAAAATAATATTAGACTAAAAATAAAACACACTAATAAAGTTAATTTAAACTTAAAGTAGGTTAACTTCGTGATTTCGAGGTTTAACAAACAAATTGTTTGCTACTTACCACCCTTGGGAATAACATGGTGGCGTAAATTAATATCAAAGTTAAACAGAGAAACAAATAAATGAGAAAGTGTCGATTGCGATGTTCGCGGCGTTCCCAACGCTCATATTTACTGAAACTTTTTATTAATTAAAACTTTTTATTAAAACGTTAGATTTGTTCTGAAACTGAAATACTGTTACGACACGTTTACTTTAATTGATTTAAATATTATAATATGAATAAAGATTTATTGTTGTATCCTATTTAGTCCCGGTGCAGGGCAAAAGTTTCTCCCATTGCTTTCAAAGCGTCGCTGTTTTCCGCGATATCTGGGCTGTTTATATGTTTATTGTTTCTGTTTATTATGAATAAATAATAATATAATAGTTACAGATACCTGTTTATTGTTCAATAATTTGCTGGAATTTTTTCAGCTGGTAGAACAATAAGATTGTTTTGCAATATACGGCTTAGAAGTTTTTTTTTTTTTCATTTATTTGGGTAACAAGCAATATCACAATAAGATTTTCTTAATTACTAGGTACAAAATATGTATTGATAATTGTGACATCCACGTCGTTTACCACAAATTAGCAGTTAAAAATAGTACAGTGTTGAAAGTAAGTAAAGTGCAGCTTAAAGTAACATATTTAACATTTAAATAATAATACTTAGATAGATAATGGAAAACAATTGCATTAAACCATTTTAACACACATTATTAGATTTACTGAAAACTTTACCATGAATACGAAGAAAAGACTAATCGTATTTTATAATTATTATATACTAAGTAACTACTTTATAATAAGCGTATTTATTATGCCTTTATCTTTACAAAGCTAAGGACTAGATGGAATACAAAATTAGACTTAATAAAACAACGTATACATAAAGGAAAGTTTTACAAATATTAAGTACGTAGCATAATTATAAAATGATGTAAACATTTAAAAGCAACAAATATACACTAACACTAGAAACTATTAACTCGAAATGTGCTCGTTTTTATTTTTCTAAATTCATCTACACAACATTTTTAAAAAGAAAACTATTTCCAACTCGAGCGACATTTTTGCCAGTTTCACTCTACAATTGTAAAATATTTCTGTGTTAGTTGTCATTTTCAATGTTACTGCAGAGAAAATTTAAAAGCGTAGCTTTTTTACATCGTGACAATAAGGATGGAACGACAGACATGTTTTATTTAAATCTTCTTTAGCATTTTTTATGATGTTTTTATTTAATTGCGTGATTTTGAACATGGGGTATAGTACAAGATTACTGTTTCGGAGCTTATCTTGCCACCTCTTACGTGGTCTGTTGCGTGGCCGATTTGATATTTCCGGGCACCAGTCTTTACTCTGTGTAGTGACGGAGTAGAATACAATATGTCACCACCCCATCTCATCCCATAGGTGTCGTAAAAACCAACTAAGGGATTATCCGTGAATATTATATTTACGAAATAAAAAGAAGGAAAACTTGAAATTAAACCCTATACCATTCCGTCTGGCCAGCGTGGTATTAGTAGGCTAAGTATCCCTCCGTCACGGGAGGAGGTCCGTCCCTGCAGTGGGATATTATTAATGGGCTGTTATGATACTCTTTACTTAGCATACTGTTCGTAAGTCATACGGATTTGCCGTATGACTTAACTGTGGGCTAGCTAGCCAGACCCACTTTCATTTTGCCGCCTTGTACGCAACATCAGTAAACGGTTTCACTTTAGTTAAAACTTTGTAATTACGCAATAACCAATAAATAGCCCATACAAGCTATTATAATAAATGTTTTAAAACCAATAGGTGTGAAGTTTGAAAGTTAAAACATTTTGCATTAAACTTTAAGCTTAATCCATTTCAACCTTTGCATTATATTTGAAACTGTGTGGGCTGTGAAAGCTAATAACTTTCTAATTTTAAAACATATGCTTCAACCAAAATGTTGATTACCTACACTACTTACAGTACCCGGCCATAAATATTGTACATCGACTTTTATAAAGGCCAATTTGAAGTGACGTCACGGATGTCGAACTAGTGCATTAACCTCGGGTGTTGTTAATGATTTTAAAATAAGACAAGTTGTAAATGTGTACTGTTTAATAATAATTATTATAATTTGCAATACTATAAACTCTGTGAAGTGTTATCTAGTGCTAAAGTAATCTATAAAGACAAATAAAGTGAAAATAAAACTCTTAAATATAAAGTGAACTATAGAACTACCTTAACATTAACAATTATTATACGATTTTTACATATCTACAAAATACAGACTAAAAGTGTGGACTGGGCGAGTATACATTGGTTGTAGGCTATAGTGCTGTGAACTACAGTGTGGTTGCACCATTATATTCCCATAAAACTTATAAAAACATAATTTTTAGTACAGCGCCATCTGTGTATCTCTTGGGGTACTTCGTATATTATCTTTTGATTATAATATCGATATGCCACAAAATAAGTGCGTGTCCTGCGCTAAGTTTTTATCGTCACAAGAATCCGTCAGATGCCGCACGTGTAAGGGAAAAGATGACAGCACTGATGGAGCTATGTCTAGAGGGATGGGGGAAGAAATACGGAGAATTCTGAAAGAGGAACTACAGTCGGAGTTCAGCAAAATGCGTGTGGATGTCCAAGCAGAGTTCCAGGTATTACGCGACGAAATAGCTAAGTTGCAGGCAGACAAAGACAAATTAGTTCAGAGGGTTAGTTTGTTGGAGAATGAGCTAAAAATGTCAGCAAAGGTAGCCGATGACGTCACCCAGCTCAAAGTTGAGCTAAACAAGCGGGACCAGCAGCTGTTGTCAAATGACGTAGAAATCTCTAATTTGCCAGAATTGTCGAACGAAAGCCTCACACACATAGTTAAGCTCGTAGCTACCAAAATTAATGTCGTGGTTGAAGATTGCGATATTACAAGTGTAAGTCGCGTCGGCGCCAGACATCTCAACGCGACGAGCGCCGCAGGCCCAGTGGAGGCGCGCGCGCGACCGATCGTTGTGCGGTTCACACGACGCGACCTACGTGATGAATTTTTGCGTGCCGCGCGGGTCCGTCGGGGTGTGGATACAAGTGACTTCAATGCTTCGATGCCACTCAGTAAACTGTATGTAAACGAGCGTCTGACTGGGGTTAATCGGCAGTTGTTTCGGCGGGCGAGGGAGGCAGCTCGGCAACACGGGTGGCAGTATACGTGGACAAGGAATGGTAACGTGCTTGCCCGACGCAAACACGGTGACCAAGTGCACGTTATACGTACAGAGACGGATTTGCTTAAAGTTTTTATGTGACGCGTATTACTATGAGTTCATATTATATTGTATAAACCTGTTTGCTTATGATAATTACTTGTACTCGTACTACGTAACTATTTGTTTTTTTGTGCTAGTTTGTAAACATAATAGTTTTTTTTCCTGTTATAGAAACAATTATTCATATATTTATTTCAATTATTTGTACAATGGTTGGAATGATGAACTGCCTTGTAACGCAAACCTCATAAAATGTACATTTTATGTTTTCCATATTATTATTATAACGGTATCCATTCATATATATTTTATTTATGCTATTTATGTCTATTCTATACTATACTACACACACAATACAGATTATGATTTACATCGATCGCAACGGGAAAATATGGCCTATTATATTGGATATAGTTGTTTGTTTTTTAATTGTTTGTTTTATAATGCCGTGTAATAAAATAATTAAGTTTGGCTTTTGGAATGCGGGATCTCTGGCAACTAATCATGATGAGTTTATTATAGCCGCGAATCATCATTCGGTTGATATTATGGCCATTAACGAGACATGGCTTCGACGGGGAGAGGAAGGGCGAGCTCCAGTATTAACTGGTTATAAAATGCGACATATTGCGCGTCCAGAGTCTATTCATGGGGGGCGGGGAGGGGGGGTTGCGTTTTATATAAAGTCGGGTGTTATAACTAGAATAAGAGCACACCCTCATCATCCAATGGTGGAGCAGATGTGGATGACTACTAAGGCGGCATCTAAAACTTTACTTATAGGCACTGCGTATCGACCACCTTGGTTAGACGTCAACATTTTCCTAGACGCCCTCACTAACAGTCTTTGCGCGTTGTCTCCGTTTGAGAATGTTGTTCTCTTGGGGGATTTTAATATTAATTTGTTAGACTCCCAGAACTGCAAAGTGAGACAACTTGAGGCTTTTTTGGGTCACTGTAATATAAACCAAATAATAACATCAGCCACCCACTTTGTAGGTAATAGTGCAACGCTTATTGACGTGATCTGCACAGACGCACAGTGCCGGCGAGTTGTAGTGGATCATATACCAGAGTTGGGGCATCATTCCATTGTTACTTGTGAAATTTTATTTAAAAAAGACAAGCTGACCAAAAGATCTATTACATATCGTCCTTATAAGGATATTGTGCCCGAGTACTTCGAAGTGGATTTAGACCTGATCCCGTGGGAATTAATATCATGCACGGAAGAGGTAAATGAGATGGTTGATCTCTTTAACCGGCACTTACTTCTGCTGTTTGACTCGCACGCTCCTTGTAAAACAAGAATATTTAAGGGTGCGCCAACGCCATGGTTAACGTCCAATGTCGAGTTAATGTTTAAAATGAGAAATGAAGCTCATCGTAGGTATAAACAATCTAAGCTGGACACACACAAACAATACTACCTAGATCTTAAACGCCAAGCCGCAACGGCGTTATCATGAAAAAAAAGCATTTTTTAATCAACATATTAACAATAACATAAATAACTCCAAGCTATTATGGTCTAATTTAAAAAAAACACGTACTTCAATATGATACGGGTGGTGACACGCTTATGGAGAGTTTTCATGACCCAGACGGTTTGAATTCGGCATTTCTTGATGTACCAGGTGAAACCAACGTTAGCATTTCTCAGCTTACATACTTCGAGTTCAATAAGTATAGTACATCTGTGTTTTCATTACAGCCTACAAACACACATACGGTTTTGAACATAATAAAAAATATTAACACCAACGCGAAGGGTATTGACGGCATATCAAAGGAAATGTTAATTCTTACTTTGCCACAGTCGCTCACTGCTATAACTGACATAATAAATAAGTCAATTACGACATACTCATTTCCTAAGCTGTGGAAAAGTGCTATCGTGCGCCCTATACCAAAAACCACTAACCCGCAAAATTATAAAGACCTCCGGCCTGTCAGTATTCTGCCCAGCTTGTCGAAGGTACTAGAGAGGGTTGTCTACGTACAGGTGGTGGGTTATTTGGAAAGGAACGGTATTCTGCCTGACCTACAGTCTGGGTTTCGAAGGGGACGCGGAACTACAACAGCGTTAGCAGATGTAGTGGGTAATATACTCGAGGCACGCGACCGCGGGGAGGGAACCATACTGACGCTTCTAGATTATTCCCGTGCGTTCGAATGTATTAATATTTCCCTGTTGCTTTCTAAGCTTTCATACTATGGCTTCGACTGCAACACGATAAAATGGTTTGAAAGTTACCTTACAGGCAGGCACCAACATGTGGAAATACTACGGAGGGACGGTTCTGTAATTTCTTCCTCTCAGCGACCAGTGACTCGGGGGGTTCCGACTGGATCACTTTTGGGACCACTTCTTTTTATTTTGTATACAGCTGACATAGCTGGGAGTTTCGAGAGGTGCCTGTATCATATTTATGCTGATGATACCCAGTTGTACTGGTCGTTTAAACCTTCTGAAACGGCGACGGCTGTGGGCATAATTAACGCTGAATTGGATAGGATATCGGCATGGTCTAGGCAAAACTCGTTGGTACTTAATTCAGCTAAATCAAAATTCATGATCATGGGGAGCGCTAACCAAGTCAAATTAATATCATCCTATAATCCACAAGTCAAGGTAATGGGTGACACAATAGAACGTGTGCAAAAAGCAAGTAACTTGGGGGTGGTATTCGATCCGGAGTTGCGTTTTGAAGATCACGTTAATGGCGTTGTAAAAAGCTGTTTCTATAGATTAAAAATACTCTATAGGGTACGAGGCTATCTTAGTGTCACATTGAGGAAAAGGTTGGTAGATAGCTTAGTGCTATCGAAATTTAACTATTGTGATGCTGTGTATGGTCCGTGTATCCTAACCAGAACGTCGCATTTAATACAACGCGTGCAAAATGCATGCGCGCGATATTGCTTTAGTATACCTCGGAGAAGTCATGTAACTCCCTATCTAAATAACAATAACATACTTAAAATGGCAGCCAGACGTAAACTACATCTGGCAACTCTGATGTTTGGAGTGATAAGTACACGTGAACCCCAGTACCTTTACAATAAGCTAAGTTGGAGGCATGATCACTACAACTACTCCAGTCGTCCCACCGCCAACCCGCTGTCCATTCCTCAGCATAAAACCGCAGCATTCAGGGGATGTTATAAGTATGCAGCTACTCATATATGGAATGACTTGCCTCCGCCGATAAGATCCCTAAAAACAAAACACTCATTTAAAATAAATTATAAAAAGAATCTACTACAGGAGCAAAAAACCGTACCAAACTAGTTATGAATAACGTGACGTTAGATAGTTGTAATACTTACGTATATTGTTTTTGTTTTCGTTTTTGTATTTAATTTCTTTTGCGACTTGTTGTGACTATGACTGATTAATATCACCATCAATATTTATTAATGTTTATATACTCTATAACTATATTTTTATTACATATAGGTTCTGTCTGTAGGCCGTTTTTATATATATTTTTTTATATATTCTTAGTAAAGCAATAATATTAATATGTAAACACTATGTACGGGCGCCGCGGCAGCATGGGGCGGCCGAATGATTCGCACGACTGCGATGTTCATTACATCACCGAAACCGGTTTGCCTCCGCTGTATGTGTGGTGCGCGTATTTTGTTATTGTCCGCACATATTTATTTATTATTTATTTTTATGTACAGTTTTATTTTAAGTGTATATTTTACATTGAAATATAAAATATGATAGTACCTATTAATGTTTTTATTTAGGTATGTCATGGACTGTGCAGTTGCTTTGTTTGCCTTACAATATCATGTACTTAGTTTAGTTATATTTGTCTTGGTTATAATATTTGTCTATTGTCGTCTTGTTTTTTATTAGTTTGTAGTCCGGTCGTCACTTGGGGTTAGCACTGAAAATCAGGGTTGGTTTGTCGTCCTTGCGGCAAACCAACAACAATCCTGAGTGCTGACCTCAATTTTTGCAAATAAATAAAATGTTTTTAATTGTATTTGTTAATAGATATATACCTACATTGTTGTAATTGTTTTGTTATTTGCAAAAATAAAATATTTTTCTTTCTTTCTTTCTTTCTTTCAATTTCGGCTTTGTAGAAGAAATTGTTCGACTGTCTCTTTCCACAGGTCGATGTGTTTGTTATATAAACGGCCGGGTACTGTAGGCGTACTCTTGAACATAATTTTAATTTCAATCTAATACCAATCCAAAATAATTGAAAGACAATAATTTGAAGGACATGTTCCATGTTTATAAAAAAAATCGCTTTTTTTAATCGAAGAATGTACGGTGACCCAAGTTATAATTCCAAAAGGATCTTATTTATCAATTTTTTAAACGGAATTTTATTTATTTTTATTTTATTTTCTTTGAGATAACAAACAATTGCGTAATGTGCATAATTCTAGTACAGTATTAATAGGTATACAGAAAGGTAATCACGCAACCAGCACCGTTATCTACAGCATAAGATTACAGCATAAGACATTAAATAAAACTATTAACAAGTAACTAGGTACCTACCGCAAGATAGTAATACAGAGATCAAAAGAAAAAATAAAAAATTTAACAAAACATAATATCCAAAACAGTTCAGATAAAGTTATTCATGAAACAAATTTATGTTACAGTAATTTTAAGATTAAACTATGTTGTTCACTATTTGCTTTTTAAATTGGAATGTAGACAGTGCGAATATATCAATATTAGTGAAATTATCGTTGTAACTTTTTGTAATTCGCCTTAAAGGCGCGCGATCACCAGCATTCGTTCTACTTGGTATAAGTGCGAACAGTTTGTGAGCATAGCTATTACGGATACGCAGAGAGCGACTAGGTATGCGAATATAAATTTGGTTAATCAACTTATCACAGTCAAATTTATTTTGGCAGATTTTATACAAGAACATTTGGTCAAGGTACGAACGTCTTTGTTTAAGAGTTTCAAAAGAAAATTTTGTAAGAAGATCTTCATACGATAATCGTTTACGTTCCAACTTGTAATTGAGGTAACGGAGATATTTACGTTGTACAGTTTCTATTTGTTCATGATATTTTTCATAAAGTGGGTTCCAGACACATGTGGCGTATTCAAGTTGCGACCGGATGAGGGACTTGTATAACAAAATCAGAGTGGACGGTTTTTTGAATAAGGTACAGGTACGTCTAACAAAGCCAAAAAGTTTGTAAGCCTTGGCAGTAATGTAATCTATATGAGCGTCGAAGTGTAATTTTGAGTCAAAATAAATACCCAGGTCCTTGATTAATTGAACTTTAACTAAAGCTGTACCACAGAGAGAGTAAGGAAAGTCAATGATATTAACCTTTTTAGTAAATGTGATTGACTTACACTTAGATAGACTCAAATGTAGTCTGTTAGCCTGGCAATAAGAAGAGAACCTATCCAAATCCTGTTGCAGTTTGACACAATCCTCATTTGAGCCTATTTTTCTGAAAATTTTCAAATCATCTGCGTACAGTAGAAAATTACTGTTTTTGAAGCATTTACTTACGTCATTTATGAAGAGAACAAATAGCAGCGGCCCCAGAATGGAGCCCTGGGGCACACCAGAAGTGACAGTTATTAATTCAGAGGTGAACCCCTGAACCACAACCTTTTGAGTTCTATTTTTAACATACGACGTAAGCCAACGGAGCAGATTCCCGTGTATACCGTTAAACTCAAGTTTTTGTAAAAGAATCGTGTGGTCCACCTTGTCAAAAGCCTTGCAGAAATCAGTATAGACCGAGTCAACCTGTACCTGATTATCCATACTTTCAAATAAAAAATTAGAATACAGGACTAGATTGCTTAGTGTGGACCGATTTTGAATAAAACCGTGTTGCTCTGGAATTAAAACATTGTGCAATGTTGGGTAAATGGCACCATGGACCAATTTCTCCAAGACTTTAGCCAAGGCTGACAGCAACGATATAGGACGATAGTTGGAAATGTCACTTTTAATGCCACCTTTGAACACTGGCGTAATATTAGCTGTTTTCCATAATTGAGGCACAGTACCTTCCTTCAGGCTACGATTAAATAAATAGGTCAAAGGCACGCTCAACGACTCAGCAGTATGTTTTAGAAAAAAGGGTGGTATGCCGTCTGGGCCTGATCCTTTAGCTATATCCAAAGACTTCAGCGAAGAAACTACTTCTTCTTTAGAGAATGAAAGATCACATAAATTTACTTGGCAGTTTGTTGGAGCTTCAAAAGTGACATTAATCTTATCATCGACAGGTTCATAAACTGAACTAAAGAAATTTGAGAAGAGTTTACATATGTCTATACAACCACTGCACTCCTCATTAATGTAAGTCATAGTGTTGGGTATACCCACACCAGCTGTACGGGATTTTACAAATGACCAAAAATGTTTTATATCATGCTTTAGGCTAGTTTCTACCGAGTTCAGATACTTATTAAAGCATTCAGCCGAGAGTAACTTAAATCTTTTACGGTATAAAGAAAATTGCTCATAGTCAGAACAATGTCTATACTTCTTCCATTTGACCCATGCTTTTTCTTTATTTTTAAAAATATGTATCAATGGGCGAGAAAACCAAATGGGATATTCATTAGATCTTACAGGTTTCATTGGTACATGAGTCCTAATTATCTTGTAAATAGTATTATAAAATTGGTCGGTTGCAGAGTCCAAAGAGATACTGTCTGGTGGTAAACGCCAGTCAATTTTATCAATTTCTTTATTAATAGCAGTGTAATCAGCTTCCAAATAACGATAACGCGATACTGTTGACCGATTCATTGGTCCATTCAGAAGCTTGAACGAAGTTATAATAAAAAAAGGTGGATGTAAACTGTCTATTGGTAATAACGGCAAAGGTACAGGCGTGCATGTACATAATTTATTAGATATTAATAAGTCCAAAATACGGTTTTGTTTATTTTTAATATTATTATACTGACTACAACTTAAGGTCGATAAAAAATTACGTAATAGAATATTAAGTGTACTACTATTGTTATGTATAAGAGGCATCAAGGATGTATTATGTTCAAACCATTCTACATGAGGCATATTGAAGTCTCCAAATACATATATATCTCCTATAGTAGGGCAAGATAATTCTCTTTCAAGAACATTAAACAAAGCTTCGTATGACGTTAGACACTGACTGGGTGGTACGTAAAAAACACACACAATGTGATGACGATTAATTGGCCTAGAATAAAACTTTAAAAGTACATAATCGATGTTGGGCGGTATATTGTAACTATCCACCTGATGTAGTGTATTACTCGACAAAACAAGTCGCGATGGTTGTAAGTCACGGCGTACCGCTATCAACACTCCCCCACCATCAGATTTGCCACTCAACACACGATTTCTATCACAGCGATACACCAAGTACCTTGAGTCAATAAATTCACGGTCTTCAATGTCTGGTACTAACCATGTTTCCGATAGAATAATAATGTCATAAGAATCTGCCATAATGTTAGTATACAAGGTTTTTAACTTAGTTCGTAATCCCCGGCAGTTTTGGTAATAAAATGATAAATTATTACTATTGGCAGTCATTGGATAAGCAAAAAAATACAACTGAATATTACCAAAATAAATAAACATGAATGACTCATTCTATCTTGTAGGTTAAGAAGACGTAAATTATTATATGTCACCAACACTTCACTAAAATAAAAGTTAATGTATGTGTAAAGTACATAGTCTGGCCATAAATACTGTTACAATTAAAAATAAGAAAGATATTACATTTGAATTTGGAATCTGTCATTTTTATACGATTGTTCATTGTATTTTCTAATTTTGGCGCCAATACATTGTACAATATTTTGCTATATTAAAATGGAGTGGGGTGATAAAGAAAACCGAATCGCTGTGATTGCATTACACAAAGTTGGTATGGAGCCGAATGTAATTTTTAAAACTCTCCATACGCTTGGTATTAGTCAAATGTTTGTGTACCGGGCTATTAATAGGTACAATGAGACCTTCTCTGTTTGTGACAGAAAAAGATCTGGCCGTCCACGTAGTGTTCGTACGAAAATGGTGGTCAAAGCAGTAAGGGAAAGAATTCGAAGAAATCCTGTCCGAAAGCAAAAGATTTTATCTCGGGAGATGAAGATAGCACCCAGAACCATGTCACGCATTTTAAAAGATGACTTAGGACTTGCAGCCTATAAGAGACGCACTGGTCATTTTTTAACTGATAATTTAAAAAAGAATAGGGTGGTAAAATCGAAGCAACTACTGAAGCGGTACCCAAAGGGAGGTCACAGAAAAATTTTGTTTACGGATGAGAAAATCTTTACAGTTGAGCAACATTTTAACAAACAAAATGACCGTATTTATGCTCAAAGCTCTAAGGAAGCTTCCCAATTAGTCGACAGAGTGCAACGTGGGCATTATCCGACTTCAGTGATGGTTTGGTGGGGTGTTAGCTATGAAGGAGTGACTGAGCCATATTTTTGTGAAAAAGGTATCAAAACATCGGCACAAGTGTATCAAGATACCATTCTTGAGAAGGTAGTTAAACCCCTTAACAACACCATGTTCAATAACCAAGTATGGTCCTTCCAACAAGACTCAGCGCCGGGTCATAAAGCTCGGTCCACGCAGTCTTGGTTGGAAATGAACGTTTCGGACTTCATCAGAGCTGAAGACTGGCCGTCGTCTAGTCCCGATCTTAATCCGCTGGATTATGATTTATGGTCAGTTTTAGAGAGTATGGCTTGCTCTAAACGCCATGATAATTTGGAGTCCCTAAAACAATCCATACGATTGGCAGTGAAGAATTTTCCCATGGAAAGAGTGCGTGCTTCTATTGATAACTGGCCTCAACGTTTAAAGGACTGTGTTGCAGCCAATGGAGACCACTTCGAATAAGCTTTTTATATTTTGAATTGTTTTATATTTATGTATTAAACTAACACACTGTAAAAGTAATAAATATTATTTGCAATAAAAAAAAATGTTTTTTCTTCGTAACAATATTTATGGCTAGACTAGGTATATAAATATGGTATTTATATAAGGTGATAGTGATAGGTTTATGGCAATATATATTACATGTGTAACGCGTATAACACTTTAAATACAAGAAATAACTAACACAAAATGGAGCATAATTGTAAATTATTTTGTGTTCGACTTTATAACGTAAACATTTAGTTATTATTATCACGATATGAGATGCATAATCTATTATGATTAAATCACAACAAATATAATCTATAAACAACATAATTAAAGACAAAAATAGCACCAATAACTTCGTAAAACTAATAAGTTGACTTTTGACGGTGGAAGTAACATAATTATAAATTATTTTGTATTCGACTTCATAACGTAAACATTTAGTTATTTTTATCACGATATGAGATGCACAATGTACTATGATTGAATCATAACATATGTAATATAAAAACAACATAATTAAAGACAAAAATAGCACCAATAATTTCGTAAAACTAATAAGTTGACTTTTGACGGTGGAAGTAAAATAAGTCACATACTTCGCAAATACACAGAGTAATGTGTGATAAAGAGATCGCATGTAGAACAAATGATGGCTAATACGTACCATAAATACATTATCAACGATAATTTCACTTTGTTTTTTATACTTTAAGCCATACACAGTTAATAATAAAACATATTTAAATTTTAGGCACATACGGTTTAAGTTTCGATAAGTCTTTTTCTGCTCGAATAGCAATGACGGAAGTAGAAACGTCGGCCCTAGTGAGAATAACACCGTGCTTAACCCAAACAAATTTAATACCGCACTCCTTTGCAATGTTACGGACTTGACGAAACAGCGATTTATTTTGCAGAGTTAAATGTTCATTAACGTATACTTTTTGTGATGGTCCTTGTATATTGATTTGCTCCGATGTAACACCCTTCTTGAGACGAACAGCTGATATAAAGTTGTCTCTAATTAATTGAGAAGAGAATTTTACTATGACATTCTTTGGATGAGTATTGTTAGGATTACTCTGTGGCACTCGATGAATAGCAATGACCGCGCCTCCTGCCAACGGCTGATTTAAAACTTTTGCCATGGTTTCAATAATCGTCACCAGATTCTCTCCTCGCTTTTCAGGCAGGTTACTAATTTCAACATTGCAATTTCGCGATCTTTGTTCTATGGATTCAATTTTCGTCTCCAGAGCAATAAGTCGAAGCTCGTATGTAATGGCCTTTTGTTCATGTTCAAGTACACGACTCCTGAGCTCTTTCGAATCTCTTTCAAGGTCATCATATTTTTCACTGAGGAAATTTATGGATTTTTTCACTTCTCCTAAGTCATCAATAATTTTGGCAAAGTTAGCATCTTGCTTAGCAAACCATGATTCCATCATTGACAGCATGTTCTCCTGAAAGGACTTCAGTTCACGGCGAAACTCCGAGGCACTATCTTTTCGCATTGTGATGTGGGGTGGAGGAGACTCTTTATCGATGAGAGATCCGTCCACACTCATATTTCCCTGCTCCAGTTCGTCTTCAGTTTCACAATTGAATGTACTGTTGGAAGTAGTCATACTTGCGTAGGCTCTGTATTACTAAGTACTCTATGTCGAAACGCAACAAGTGGACAAACGTTGATCACGGTAAAGGTTATTTCGAACAACGACAAACAACTGGTCTGCACTAGCGCTTGTGAACGAATGACGAATCCCAAATTAATTAATGGTAAGCTTATAATTTGAGTTTTTGTTGGGGGTGCTGATAATCTGGTGCAGTGCTAACATTTGGGGCCTTGCCCCTACCAAAATTTTGTTGTGTTTACTTCCAACCAATAAAAGCTATCATCGTCTATTTGCCCACAGTTGCTGAACCAAAATATTTCTTTTCTCTAATCCTCTTCTTAGTTCAGCAACTGCTGTATTGCTGTTAAATCCTTCTTGCACACTGTGATGTTCTTGAAACATAGTGTCCTCATTATCAACCGTCTGTATTTGCAGGCAAATATTGTGTAATACACAACAAGCGTTTATTATTTTGGCTGCTTTACTTGGATGATAATGTAAGACTCTATGCCCCAATAAGCATCTCCATCTATTTTTAAGAACACCTATAGTGCGTTCAACGGTGTTTCGAGCAGAACAATGTAGCTTTGTATAGTAAGCTTCATGGGAACCTTCAACAGCATTTGCAATGGGAGTCATCATAATATTCCCTCTGAGCATAACCAGAGTCACCTGAAAATAAAATCTGAGTTATAGTATAAAATTTTTAAAGATAAAATGAAAATACCAAAATTTTACCTATTTACTTGCCTAATAAAAATACAGATTCTCCATTAATATTCAAATTAATAAGATGCTGTTTTATAGGGTGCTGATTCCATACAAAACTATCATGTGATGCTCCCCCAAATGAAGAATCTACTGCCAATATTTTTAAATCTGCATCACATATCTAAAATAATTAAAACATTAGTTATAAAACTGCTAATAAACATAAACATAATAATAATATAATTTAAATAATTATGAATGACTTACAATCATAACATTTCTTGAATGAAAATGTTTTCTATTATAAAACCTTTCTTCATTTTGGGTCAGATAGTATGAAACGGGACACTTTGAAAAAAAAAGTTTGGTTTAACTAGGGCTACATGTGTGCCATCTATACACCCTATTACAGATGGGATGCCAAATTTTTCAAAAAATCTGTAATATATTAAGTTAGTTAGTTATTTAGTTAGTTCGTAAACATTATTTACCTTCTTTTCACTACATCTCTTTCAGGCCTAGTTTTAGGAAACACTATCCATCTCTTTAACACACTTTGCTGGTTTAAGGCTTCAGTTACATCTGCAATGGAACAAGATACTGATTGTTGGGACATCAGTGTTCCATAGGTGCCACCAACAAGCCTTTGGTAACTCCCAGTGGCATAAAATGATAAAGTAACTAAAACCTGAAACAAAATGAGTACCTAGTTATGGACTATTCTTAGTCGATATTATGGCTTTAAAATTGTTTCAAATTTATTATTTATGATAAAATTAATTACTTATACATTGTTAAATTTTATTTCTCCCAACATATTGTCGTTTTAGAGACCCTTCGGCGTGTCATTATAGAATAGGGAGACTTCATCAAATAGTAAAATGTTTGTTAAATTATGACACAATACATACCTTATACTTCTAGAAATATCACTTTTTCTTGTACAAGTTTGTAGAAACGGCTTCACAGTTTCGTAAATTTCTTCAAACACATCCTTACTTACTCTATAATTGGCTTTAAATTCCTCATCATGCATAGGAAAAGCTTTATCCATATAACGCATTAAACGACGCTCGTTGCGTCTTTCTTTCAAAGCTAGTCTACGCTTTTTTTGCAGAATCAACGACATCGTCACTAATTTTGCCATATTTAAGCTTTTCAGACAATATTTAACACAAAACAATTTGCAAATAGTTACTCAACCGCTATTGGAAAAATACTAATTCACAAACAATCCGAACACAATTTCAACGCAATACGCAGCTGTCAAAATGAACTCAAGAAGGCTCATTCTGTCAAAACCAACTCAGCTGTCGGCGAAGCCTAAAACCTCAGATTGAGAACGACCTAGATAGAGCCGTGGCGTGGCCGCACATGAAACAGCAATAGTTTTTTTATGTGTTGCCATGTGGGTAAAATTTCCCCTTATCTGTGGTGGAAACATAGACTTACCCCCGGTTTCTGAAACGCTTGTCAAATCATTGTTCGTATGTTAATGTGATCAGCTCTGTCAAATCAAATTTTAAGGTGCTTTCACATTGCCGTTAGAAATGTTTATTAACGTTAGTAAACATTTGTTAGCAAATATTTCATCACAAATGATAAAAAATGTTTTCATGTTCGATAGTCTTTGGTAACGTTAGTTAACAAATTATAACAATATAGTCTATGGCACCAAATTTTTCTCTAGCTTATAGCGTTTGACGCATCATAAAGTGTGCTTTTTCTTCTTTTTTAGCAAAAAATGAAAGCTATTCCAATGAGCAAATCATCTTCCATTTTCGTGTATATGATCTCAGAACGCAATGAAAACTGCGAGCCAATACCAGATTTAAGTTCCTAACAAAATGTAACAATTGACAGCATTTGTTAGTAAATGTTTAGAAAAATAATCTAGCGGCAATGTGGGAGCACCATTACTGAAATGATACTTGTCAATAATAGATAAGTAGATGTTTCGATATAACTTGAATTTTTGCGTTTTGGGGTTTCGAAGATATTCAAGATTCTGCTGGCGTAACGTTTGCGTGTTTGCTGGATCTCCGAAACGGTACAGCGTAATTTCCTATTTTTTTATACAGAGCTCTGCCTTAATTAGTTTGAATTCTGAATCTTGAATATCTCCGAAACCTTAAATCGTAATAATTCAATTTATATCGAAACATTTGCTTCGATCGGCGAACTAATTATGTAAATGAAGTTCTTTTTCAAAAATCTCATAATTTGGGGAGACATTTTGCTACGGTAACGTTGCGCCAGCAGAAACTGTTTTTATCAGGTATCTTTAAAGTTGGGACCGAGCTGGTTCCGGGAACTACATAGACATTTGCAGGAGCTGGCGAACTAATTATCTGATAGGCAGGGGTGTCAAATTTCGACAACATTTTGCTGGCGTAACGCACCCTCCCAGGTGAACATAGGCTATATTTATTATCCGTGCGAAGCCGGGACACGCCGCTAGTATGAAATAAAATAAAAGAACGAAATTCAAAATTTTATAAAAATTTATTATTACACACCTACTGCCCCTTAAATAACACTATTTTTGTATGCATATTTCTTATTCTTTCTTCTCGTCCAGATAATGAAGTCATAATAAAATGAATCCTGACTTCTAAATATCTTAAAGATATGGCTTTGATTAACAGAGCGATGTGATTATCTAACGGGCTTTGTTCATTTATATGATCACATAGGTCTGAAAATACATTAGGCTTATCGATATCCTCACAACTTATTGGCTTTTCAACATTTTCCTCCTCTGTTATCAAAGTCTGGTCTACTAAACTTGTAAGCTGTAATTTTAAAAAGTTAATATGACATATATTCCATATTTGATAGCGAACTAGATCTTATAGTGTGTATTTAGTACAAACCAAGGTGTGGTCATGTCGACTTGTTGAGGGAATTGCCAACAAAGCATTGTCATGATAACTAGTTGTAGCCTCTTCTGCAAGACTCTTATCCTATAAGATTGTAAAACAACATCATATTAATTTGAGTAAAATTAATTTCCAGAATCCATATAAAACATTTTAATACTTACATGTATATGTTTCGTAGGAACTGTAAGTGGTTTCAATTGTACCCTTTTTTCTTTAAAGATTAACGACTCATGATCAAAATCGATAGAACAAATTTTTGAATATTTTGTAGGTTGCCAGTCTTGTCGACCAGTAGCCTCCAGCCACTTTATTTTTGTTTCAGTGTCAGACGGAAACCTAAAATGTAAAATACAGCTTGCTGAGCTAACAATAATTTTATAAACATAAATTCGGGGTAAAGGAAATTCATATAATAGCGACACTGTATCTTTCTTAGTTTTATGTTATTTTATTTTTTATTACTAAAAACATGGACAAAAATTGATATTTTCGAATTTGAAAGCATTAAATTCCATTACTAACATTGTAATTTATTACTTATTGTAGGCTGACAAACATTTTCGTCTACTTACGAGTGAAAAGTTACTCCATCAATTTTTCGCTCACTTCGGCTTTTACAGCCTAAAATACCACAACCCACCATTGCACTTACACTAATTTTATTAAAGTTCAACGAGCCCTTATCTCAAAACTGCTAAATTATCACTAAAACACCGAAAAATCGAAATGCACAAGTTTGTTTGTCACAACTCCGATCTTGACAAACAATGAAAAAAGGCCACGGTGACAAAGACAAAAATTTGTCTATGCTCTCTTTCTTTCACACGGGCTTTTAAATTTACCTATCTTATTCTGGCAACGAATGTCAAAAAAGGGATCCATCTAGTTCGTTCTTAATCTGAGCCTAAAACATTGTTGTTTTCGAGAATTTGACTGGACGCCATGACGAGAGGTTGAGCTGTCATTTATATATTTTTTACAAATTGATTTTTCGAAGATTTTGTGATGCAGAAGAGATGCAGTTTTGTTTTGCAAGTTCGTCGTCAGTAAATTAATAAGAATAAATATGCAAGTGATTGGTGAATAGCTGGTGGCATTGTAGTCCTGCTGTTCCTGTCTCCATTTTACGCGTTCCCGTCAAGTTCTCAAGAAAGACAATGAAAAGTGAAGCATCGACTTTTTAATGTTATTTTTTATGTTACTTTTATACTTACTTTTACTTATACTGAATGTAATATCTCTCACTTGACACTGGCAAAATATGTAACTATGTGCATGAGGCCATTAATAAATAAATACAATTGTTGTTTTCACCAAACGTCGCGTGAGAAAGAGAACAACTCATAGAAAAGCAGTAAGAAACATGCACACGCACACGCGCTCGATTGTATTTATTACAAATCAAAATGTCGTTCAAAATATAAATATTATTATTGTTCTTCTTGATTGTTAGGGTTGACACTAATACTAGCTGTAGGCAGTTACTCAGAAAGTAATAAATCAGGAGTAAATAAAGATAACTAAAATAGGTTTTAAAAAAATATTTTATTGTAAGTTTTGTTGCGGAAGGCACACCAAGCGAGACATCAATTTATCTTGTAAGTGGTGTAGGTATGACACCGTAAAACATTATAATTTTTTTTTTTTTAAGTTAAACTGTTTATTTTTGAGGCAGTTTTTTTAGACCGTGCATCGTTAATAGGGTTTCCATACAGTACACAATAATATCATAATATCTTACTTCACATACAGTACATGAAGTTAATTTTAGCTGGATTAAAAAAAAATTAAAACCGGTCAAGTGCGAGTCTGACTCGCGCACCGAGGGTTCCGTACAAACCTACTTATTTTCCCGCCAAATTGTGATAACGTCAGGATTCAGCTGTTTAAATACTATTTTTCCCGCCAAAATTCAATGACAGCACGACTAAGCTGTCATAAAATATTTTCCTGCCAAAATACTATGACGTCAAAACTGATCTGTCAAAAATTATGTGACGTCACGACTCATCTGTCAAAAATTCAATGACGTCACGACTTAGCTGTCAAAATATATTTTTCCGCCAAAATTCTGTGACGTCACGGCTCATCTGTCAAAATTCTATGACGTCACGGGTCACGTGACCAAAATTCTATAACGTCACAGGTCACGTGACTCAGCTTTCCCGCCAAAATTCAATGAAATCAAAATATAATATGATCGAAGTAAAAATTTAAGGTTTTCGGAATTTTCCCATTACATGTACAATAAGACCTTGCTTCATGCCAAATTTCAAGTTTGTAGGTAGACTGGAAGTACCCTGTAGGTTTTTGCCTTTACCCCTCTAAATTTGCGACAAAAACGGCTATATCTCTTGATTGCGTTGGATTAGCAGTTTGATTTTTTTACGGCACTAAGAGGCAACAAGCTTTAGTATTTGGTGAAAATTTCAACTTGATACCTCCACGCGTTCCTGAGATAAATGGTCTTGACAGACAGACGGACGGACGGACGGACAGACGGACGGACGGACAACAAAGTGATCCTATAAGGGTTCCGTTTTTTCAAAACTGGTACGGAACCCTAAAAAAGAAAAATCATATAATTTTCTAATTAAAAAACCGACTTCAACAGGAGTCGGTTAAAAACCATGCTGATTACAATTTCTAAGATTAGTATTAAATAAATTTCTGCAGTTGTCTTCATCATAAGATCATGTTTGTGTAAAATTTTCATTAATACGAATAAAATAAGCTCAAACACTAGGTAACTGCTATATACCGTTGAAAAGTTTCCTCGACCCTCAGTCGTCTTCATCATCAGATCATGTTTGTGTAAAGTTGTGTAAAGTTTTCATCAATACAATTAAAATAAGCCCAAACACAAGGTAGCTGCTATATGCCGTTGAGGTGTTCCCTCGACTCTCGGTGGTCTCCAGGATCTAACCAGTTCTAACTCTTGATTATTTTTATTAAAAATAAATAATAATCATAAAATCTGGAAATGATAGTTGACAAGATGATACTTGATCAGTCATTCAGATACCGGGGCGGGGGTGAGTTAAGTAAATATTAAAAAAAAAACAAAATGAATTACAAAAAAAATACAGTTTGTGCAATGTGACAGCCTTAGCTACGCTCTTTTTTTTTTTTGTTTTTTTTTTAAATGGCGATTCTAAGATTACGCCAATGACCAGTTAAAACAGTACTTTTAGTAGACGAGCAAGGTAATCAAAATTTGTTGTTATACATAAATACGTGTTATTCTGTGCTGTACTAAAAAGGTAGATATTAATATAAGAATATAAACAAGAACAAAGAATTAAAATGACAAAACCATTACAGTTTTATGTTGTTTATCTCTATATAGTTACATAAAACATATATAAACGGTGAATTAGAATACGTAAGAATATTATTAAAATTAACAGGACGGGGTATACGAGAGGGAATGTAATCATAGAATGAAGAGCGCATTAACGGACATTGGAAAAAAATATGATCAGGGGAACCTTCATCCAAACCACACTCATACATCGAGCTGTCTTTGATCCGTAATTTAGCAAGATGAACGTTGGTACAAGCATGACCTAACCTCAATCTACACACAACTGATGTAGATGTTTTATTAGCTTCTCTAAATTTATAAAACCAAGGCTTCATTGGTATGTCCTGCTGGATGGAAGCATAGTGTCGACCTTTATGTTGTATCTGAGTTTTAACCCACACAGCTTTCCATTGAGTTGTTAACCTTAATTTTGATAGATTTACAAGATCTTGTGAGTAAGTCTTATATTGACTGAGACAGCCCAACGCAACAGCGTCTTTTGCAAAGGAATCAGCAATTTCATTACCAGTAATGCCCTTATGACTAGGTATCCATACTAAAACAATCTGCTGATTGTTTAAAGCACATCTCTAAAGAATATGCCTAATATTTAAAATTAAAGGTGATACATTTTTTGCACGAATTAAGTTTGAGAGAACAGACAATAAGCAGCTTTTCGAGTCAGTGAAGACAACAGCTTTGTTGATATTATGCGATTCGATATAAAGTAAAGCCTCTAAAATGGCTATTGCTTCGCCCGTGAAAATAGAATTAACACAAGGACTTTTAAAGTTTAAAATGATCTAATATTTTGGAATCCACACCGCAGATCCAACGTTTTCATTATCTGACATTTTAGAGGCATCAGTGTAAAAAATGAGACTATCATTCCATGTTTCACTAATTATTTTAAGGAGTTGGTTATTGATGAGAAGGGGATCATCACTTAGATTTAGATTAAAAACTATATTTGGTTGATACAAAATGGCCTCAAAATTATTTATCAGCTAAGTACTGTCTTCTCAACGATAACGGAGGGTCAACACACTCTACTTGGAGACCATTAATAGGAGAAGATTTCATGGCACCAATAATTAATCGCAAACACTTTGCTTGAATTTTATCTAACAACATCAATCCAGATTTGTTACAAGGTTCTAGTAAAAAGCTACCATAGTCCAAATGACTTCTAACTATAGCGTTGTATAACAATTTTTGACAGTAAGGGTGGACACCCCACCAAACACCAGAAAGAGATCGTAAAATATTTATACTTTTTTCACACTTTTGAACAACATATTGAATGTGATCAACACCCGAAAGTTTAGAGTCTAAAATAAAACCTAGAAATTTAATTTTTTCTTTAACAGGAATAGTTTGATTCCCAAGAGATATAGTGATAGCTGGAACAGTTCGTCGACGGCTAAAAATAACAACTGAACTCTTAGGAATGGACAGTTCTAAGCCATTGCCTAGAAGCCATTCTTGAAGATAATGTAGAGCAGAATTTAGTCTAGATACAGCTTCAGACAATTTATCAGCCAGAACATACGCACTCAGATCATCAGCAAATTGTAGAATCTGACAGAAAGAATTCACAGACAATTCTAAATCATAAGTATATAAATTATATAAAAGGGGACTAAGAACTGACCCTTGAGGAAGGCCCCTCCAAACCCGTCGAGCTGGGAGACAACCATTATTAAAAGAATTGACAATAATAGACCTGCCACAAAATAAATTAAAAATATAGTTGGCTATTTTCATTGGGATGTTCAGTCGTAGTAATTTCTGACGTAAAACTGACAATAATACATTATCATAAGCTGCTGCGACATCCAAAAATACCCCAACACAATACTGATTATTGGACATTGCTACGCGTATATCAGACGTGATAATACTAAGACTATCCATTGTACCTATGCCTTTACGAAATCCAAACTGAAATTTTGATAGTAAACCCTGACTTTCCAAAATATATTCTAGTCTATTTTTAATCAAATGTTCCATAATTTTGCCCATTGTACATGACAAAGCTATGGGACGGTAGCTTGCAGGATTCAACTTTGGTTTACCGGGTTTCAAGATAGGGACTACTATGTGGGATTTCCAGTCCTCTGGAGGGGTTCCAGAGTCGAAAATCAAATTAATAATGTTTAAAAAGTATAATTTTGTTTTTGATCCAGCCTTTACCATAAAAGAGTAAGGGATGCCGTCAATACCAGGAGAAGAGTCCTTTAAGTAATTTAAAACTTGCGAGAGCTCATCAGAAGTAAAAGGACCGCTAAAGGGACCCGAAGAAAAAGGATCATCCGAAGTAAAAACTGTTGCCTCATACAGCGATGGAGCTATGGGAGGGGCAAGCCTTTGTGAAAATTCATGAATCCATATATTGTCATCTTGTGATGGATATGGATGTAATGGAGCCATGACTTTGCGAAATCTTTTAATATTGTTCCAAACAAGGGACACTGGAGTGCGTGGGCTAATATTCTCACAAAATTTACGCCATCCATCTTTTTTTTTCTTGGCCAATAACTGTACTGTCTGCGCAGCAACTTTTTGGTATTTTAAAAAATTATCCAGGGACATAGTAGAGGAATATGCCTTTTCAGCCTGTTTTCTCTCTAAACACGCATCAGAACACTGTTGATCCCACCATGGGGGAAAATATAATTTCTTCCTTGGGGGTTTTTTACGAGGAATACTCCTTTCAGCTGAAGAAATAAGAGCATTTTTAAGAGAGGTATATGAATTATCTACATTTGAAGGATAAGATATGGGAAGATTACTGATTTCTTGATCAGTAAAGACTGAATACATTGGCCAATTTGCTTTATTTACATTATATTTAAGTCTAGGGTTGAATGTGAGTTGAGAATGGCAGAATGAATTAGAAGAGTGGATGAAAATAGGAAAATGATCACTACCAAAGGTGAACGGCAAAGTTTGCCAACTAATTAAGGAAGAAAAATTAGGCGAACACAGAGAAATATCAACGGCACTAGCAATATTGCAAGTAGGACGCACTTTTCGAGTGGGAGAGCCGTCATTTAAAACGCAAAGGTTAAGTGAATCAATTATTTCAAGAAGTCGTACCGAAAGTGAGTCAGATATGTGCGATCCCCACATTTCGTTATGGATATTAAAATCCCCCAAAATTACGATGGGGCTTTGAATGTTGGAAAAAAGATTATATAAAACATTTAAAATATGCAAAGAAGGTTTGGGAATATATACAGAGACGAATGAAATACCCATGACTTGAACCGCAATGATATTAAATTCACTACAATTATGTGTCAAAGGTATGTGAGAACAGGAGACAGACCTTGAAACCAAGAGACAGACTCCTGCATGACCATCATTTCTATCATCCCGGAAACAACCAAAACCAGGAACTCTAAATAAAGAACCAGGCTTAAGCCATGTTTCCTGGATTGCGATGACGGAAGGCATGTATTTATTTACTAAATATATAAGTTCCGATTTTTTATGTTTAATGCTACGACAGTTCCATTGAACTATTCTTGGAAACGAGAATGTTAAAAGGCATCAAAAGCTGAGTAAGTTGAGACCTGAAGTGGTCTGAGAGCTGAGAGTCATTTAAAAGAGGAAGAATTTTCGTTAAAATAGATAATAAGCTATGAAGAAGATTATTAGTATCAGAATTTTGATCTATTGGAGGATAACATGACCCATTATTAAAAGAAGACGTAGGAGTTTGTGTGATGTTATTATGAGCTATTCTATCAAACCCATGAGTAGAAGCTGGAGAAGGAGGGGACCGAGTAATGAAGGAAGTTTTTCTGTAAGAAGAAGTTATATGGCTTGAGCGAGGGGAAGACGAGTTTACAAAGTTTGAAGAAGTTTGAATTGGCGATCTTGTGACATCAGCAAAAGACTTCCTTACTTGAGGAAGCCTAGCAGATGCCTCCAAATATGATATATTGTCTTGAGACATAATAATTTTAATTGACTTTTGTCTAGAATGTTCAGGACAAGAAGGATCTTTAGAAGTGTGCGGTCCTAAACATAAGAGACAGGTAGGGGGACTTTTAGAACAAGTATTTCCCTCATGGGTTTGAGCACATATGTAACAGCGCGGACTTGAACGGCACTATGCAGTGACATGGCCAAACCTACAGCACTTAAGGCACTGAATAGTTGGTAATATATATTTTTCAATTGGCATAGAATTAAAAAAACAGTAAATATTGTTAGGCAACCTTTGGCCACTAAATGTGAGAATTACTGTAGAGGTAGGAGTATAAACTGGAGATCCTTCTCTTGTAGATCGTCGTGAAATTCTTCGCGCCTTTATCCGCTTGAGTGCCACCCGCTCGTAAATAAAAACCCGTTGAGTGCCAATCAAAAATGTTATCGCATGACGATCAGCGCCCCGTCTGATAAAAGTTTAATTTATGAGCTTTATTGTAAGGAGTTTAATTTCAAGTGCTGTTTTTGTTTAAGCTTATGAATAGGGCTATTCTATTGTGTCAAAATTGTATACATCTGTTGAGTCAATGTTTGTACAGCTAAATGTAAACATAAGTCATTGGAAAAAAATACTTTGCATGACTATATTATAAACTTGTAAAAACTTACCAACTGTTTCTACAAGACACCTAATACAATATACACGCACACAAATTCCCCACAAAGTCACTAACACACTTTAAAACGCAAACTAAACTAAATTAAAAACATTTTATCACAAAATCTTGGGAGTGACTTCGCGCGAAAGCCACTCGAACATAGACTGACATTTGTGAATTTATTTCTAATACTTTTTGTTCTTATGTTGGCACGGGGTCATTTTAATTGTATAGGATAATATGTCTAGTTTAAAATAGAAGGGACAAAAAATGAGCAAAAGCACTAGTTGGAAAGAAACAAAGCTTATAAAACCCGACTTAAAAAGAACACGTCTAATGGGGACGATCGTCCCTTTAGGCACGCTACGGGTAAAATACAAAAAGGGACGATCGTCGCTTTTGGCACGCAAGCGGTTATAACCTTACCAATTCCCTGAGGAACCTCGATGGCTTCGACGAATTCCTCCAGGGACTACTCCGTAGGGACATGCCTCACCACTCCCATGCGAGAACTCGAAAAACTTGGAATAATAGCCTTAAATTTTTGAATAGTAAGGGCCGGGTGCACTAAAAAATTATTTGCCGCATTGGCAGTTTTAAATTGAATGGAGATGCGGTTCCTTCCTACGCGTTTTATACCATCTTTACAAATTTCCTTAACTTTATTACCAAATAAGAATTTTCCAAAGGTTACTGGCTTTAAAACTGCTGCAATATCCTCAGAAGCCTTGGATACATGCACAATAAAAGGACCTAAATCAGTGTCCGAATATGTGAGTGGGTTTTGTTCGAAGTTAGGATGTATATAATGGTTTTGAATTGAAGAAGAAGGAGAAGAGATTAATTTTTTAGACGGAGATGATGAATCATCACAAGATTCCGCCTCAATATTCCTCTTACGTGCAATGTGACAGCCTTAGCTATGCTCTATTGACTATTGTAATAATAGGTGAATTTTGACAGTTGATTTTAGTCAAGAGTGTCACTGATGTAGGTATTTTATTTAACTGGTTATGCATCTGATAATAATTGGATCTCTTTGATAAAAGAAATTACGAAACTTCTTACTGGCAAGCGATACGTAATTGTCATAAATGACATAAATTAAAGTTTATTTAAGTTTAAAAAAAAATATTCGGTAACATTCGACGACGGTCGGCTCGCTGTCGTACCTCCCCTCCGCCGACCCGAGGGGTGCAGAAAGTGGAGGCGAGATGCAAGATGTCGATGGCGGAAACGAGCACGGTAAAATTTCCTAAAATGGTTTTGGGAAAAAGGTAATTGCGTACAAACTTTAGAATGTATCTAGTCAATATAAAACTATTTGAATATTCGAATAAATAATCTATTCCTAGTCCCAAAATATATTTACTTTTATAAACGTTTAATCCTATTTTATTACGCTAAAAGTTGTCATAAAATGTGCATAGAATTATGAACTTTGAAGCCTCATAACTTGTAAATGAATATTTTTTTTACTGTTTTATTAATCAATAAGACTAGATAATAACGAGACAAAACGATATCATCTATAGTTTTGAGTATTTATTATCTAATGAAGGAGGAATTAACTTTCTTTGTTTGTATGGAATTGCGATTGAATTGTTTCCCCTTAAAATTCAATCACAATTTCATTTAGTTCATCAAATAGACACCTAATTTGAAAACAATTTGGCGCATGTGTTGATTTCAAGAGTATGAAATAGCGGTAAACGTCATAATTCCAATCCCGATCGATCGGAATTAAATCAAGAGTAAGGCTGCTTACTTACGCAATACGCAATTTCGTTTATCTACATGAATGATTAGTTTTAATCATTTTCAAAAAACATTTTGATGATTTAAGATGCATTATAAAGATTTTATTTGAAGCTGCTGAAGTAGAAATTCATAAATAATAATTTTATTACAATTTTATTAAAGATTTCTCGACACTTAAACGATATTATTGACAGTTATAAAAAACTAAAGTACTTTTTTTACGAGGTATTGTCGAGTTTATAGCCATAAACCGAATTTACAACTTCATTGCGGCCGATTAGGCTGTCGTTTAGACCTCGTATGTTAGGAGATTTAGTGGTATTTATACCTAACTAATATTATTATCAGGTAACCGGAGTGATTGGTTGGCTTAACGTGCTTATGTCAGATACCAAGCATCTTGAATTGAGTAATACTGCACTAGACAGCCCATTTACTAAGAATGGCTATGGGCTATATTGTATAGATTACGCCCATTTACTAAGAACCCCTATACTCGTCATTGATAATGTAGGTATTATATTGTATAGTCAAGCTTGATAAACGAATTACTTAAGCGTGATGTTTCCTGTTTTGATGTAAAGACGAAAAATAAAAAAAAACTAAGTAGTATGTTGTATACAAATATAATAAATAAATAAAAATTTCATTTATTAAGTGACCATGACTCATTTGGTTAGTAACTTATCAACTATGATTAGTAAAACTTATAATTAAGATAAACAAATAGAAAAAGGAAACAAAAATAAAAATATGACAATAGAAAATAGTCCCCCCTGCACATATGGCCCAGCATTATTATCTCCCATGCGATATGGCACAACATCGGTTCACATATGTGCAGTCAAGTCTATCCGCAATCATATTTAGTATGCTATTGGAGCTGGCCCACACCCTGCGCACCAGGGATGCACACCTTTTACGCATGGTTGCGTAAAAGCATGCTACGTGCGCATCTGCGAACATACCTGATGCGCTACAGAAGCGGGGCAGCCCCACCAACACCCTAAATGCGTTATTATATTGAACTCGTAGAGCGTTGTACGATCTTTGAGTATATTTAACCCACAGGCTACACGTGTAAAATGATGTACAGTATGCTCTAAAGAGCGTGAGTTTTACATTTAGTGTGCAATGTGCAAACCTGCGGGCCACCATGTTCGCTCTCACGGACAACGCTCTACGCTCTCGTTCAATGTCGAGATCATCACTAAGGTCAGGGGTCAAAATATGACCTAGATATTTAAATTTAAATACTCTTTTAAGATCGTCATTATAGAGTCTTATAGGTGGAATATTTTCGTGTCTCTTACCCCCGGCCTCAAAGACCATGATCTCAGACTTTTTTACATTGTATATCAAACCATGTGATAGGGCATATTTTTCACATATTGCTAACAATTTACGAAGGCCACAGACCGACGCACTTAAAAGACACATGTCATCGGCATAATTAACATTGTTTACACATTTGCCGTCTATGTGACACCCAAGTCTAGTATTACAGAGCTCACCAATCAAGTCATTTACATACAGATTGAAAAGTGTGGGCGAGCTCAACCCTCCCTGCCTCACCCCGCATTCCAACCTGTAAGGCTCCGAGATTGCACCAGCCCATCGTACAACATTGGTCTGATTTCCATACCAAAACTTTAAAACGTTAATAAGCTCAACTGGTACTTTATTGTCCTCTAATTTTTTCCATAAAACGTCATAGGAAACCAAATCAAACGCCCGTGATAGGTCGAGGAAGCAGGCATAGACAGATGTCTGACGCTGCGTGTAGTAAGTAACAGCCTGCTTAAGACACAACACTGCACTTTCTGTAGACAAACGTGGTCGAAATCCGAACTGGTTGTCATGGAAATTTAATAAGTTATTTAGTTGTTTATTAAGCACGCTATCAAATACTTTCGAGATCACCGTGGCTAGAGAGATAGGCCTATAATTACTGCCGTCAGCGAGATCTCCGGTTTTATTCTTTGCAATAGGCACTACCAATGTTCGCATCATCTCTCCCGGCAAGTAACTATGTCCCACACATAAGTTGTAAAGCATTGTCAGTACTCTAGCCATATGTGGTCCCGCGTGTTTCAGGTGCTCGATGCTAAGGCCGTCATGGCCAGGGGATTTTCCCTTTGACATCAATGCTATTGTCTGGTCAATTTCTTTACATTTATAATTCACCCTTAGTGCCATACCGGCCCCAACATCGAGCCCCGACTTTGAGGGTCCTAAAGGAGACTTTACAACAAAATTATCCTTAAACAGATCAGCAATTTTTACCGGGTCACTTATGCCACCAACGCTCATAGGGAGACCTGGACTACTATTCAATTTATTGGTCGCCTTCCAAAAGCTGCGAAAATCATTTCGTGAATGATGTGAGGCCAGAATGTCCATTTTAATTTGGTTTTCGTGATCTTGACACCACTTTAAACGTGATTTAAAAATTTTCCTAGATACACACATGGACTCATAGATGCACCCTGAACTTGGTTTACCATACGACACCCAATATTTAAATCTCTGCCTAGCCTCCCTATGAGCTTCAGCTACATGTTTATTCCAACCTATAACCACACTTTTTAAACGCCTACTACCACTTCTCCGACCCATCACAGCCGCCTCACTCAATATGTGTACGATGTCTGAATATAACTTATCTATGACAGTTTTATGACTTAAATTACTACATAAATTATTACAACATTCACTTAACTGTTGTGGAAAGTCTATTAGCCTCAGTCTTTCATGACATTCTTTTTGATACAATTCTATTTGACTAGGACTCCTCTCTCCCCACACTACGGCATTTGTGTTTACATTGTTATCTATATATTTCGGCACAATTACATCAAAGTTGCATTCTATTATTAACGGAAAATGATCGGACCATAATACATCATACGTTACATATACTCTTTTAACAGAATTTAAAGCGGCGTCCGTAACCAAACAATGATCGAGCCACCTTTTAGAGCCATGAGCTTCACTTAAGAAAGTATACGAGCCCGACTGTATGCCTAACATAGCCGTATCTATACATGTCCAGTTTTGTTCACTACAGAACCCTGATAATTCATTGTAAAAACGTTCATGGGGATGTGCATTATAGTCTCCTAAAATATACACATTATCTATGTTACAGTAATCTATGATAGCACTCACCGCACTTAATATGTCTGTAAACTCCGTCAGATTCTCCGCAGAGTCGATGGGCATGTACACGTTTAACACTAGGACCGCTTTATTTCCGAACACTAACTTTACCGCACAAATACGAGGATTATCGCACTGCACAATGCTTACGTCGCGGAACAAACATTTCCTCCACAGCAGAGCAACGCCACCGTATGGCCTTCCATGTAGTATTCCTGCCGACGTATCTACTGCAGACACTCCCGTGTAGTCCAAAATCATCACTTATAGTACTAAGAAATGAAATTTCTCCCGGCAGCAGCCATGTTTCCTGCAGCGCGATAACATCGCACTGTTTACACAAATCTCGTATGTTGTGTATGGACCGCTTAACATTTTTACAGTTAAACGTCATGAATTTATACGTTGTGTTGTTATGCATTACTGTATAGTTTGAGCGCCGTCAACTGTTCCGTTCACACTTTTCAGTTTAAAGTGTACAAATCGACGAAAAACAACCCCTTGTGGCCACAATTCGTTGTCTAAATATATTGTTAACTTACTTTGCGGGACAAGGAACTTGTACGCATGGTGATCGCATTGACGTTTAATATTAATCTTTTCTAAAACTACTTGATCTCCAGTTTTCTTAAAAATATAATTAATTATATCCGACTGAGAAGTGTCCTTATGTATGTTTGTAATAAAAATAGGTATATTTCTGTCCGCAGCTTTAAATTTAGCTTCTGTTTCCACTATACCACTCCCTAAATTGCTTTTAAACCTGTCGTTTTTCAATTTCTTTTTATTCTGTACTAAGGTGAAACCATCATTCATATTTGTCGATAAAACGCTCGCGTATGACTGACTTTTTATTGTTGTTCTCACATTATTATCAATCAGCTGACTACTAGACTCACTCGCCGCAACCGGTCTGTGCGGTGACGCACCGATGCCTGCTCCCTCTTGCGCCGTGCTCGTTCCGTCACAGCCGATATCCGTTACATTTTGTGTCAGACATCTACCCTTTTTTTCAAGAATGTTAACTTCTTTAACGCTTAATAATTGATTTCCGATATTATTTTCTAATTCCTTGTTACAACATTCTACATAATTTCTACTCAAGGCGCCTCTTCGTGGATTTACATTCGTAATGTACGTTTCCGATGATCTAGCTACTTCACACTTTTCCTTAAAATTTTGCAACTCTTCTTGTGTCACATATGAAGACTTGATGATCTTAATTTCAGCTTTTACTAGTGTGAGCTCCTTCATAAAATGTGACACGTCCAAATGGTCGAAAGAAATAGGTGGCAATTTGTTTAGATCGCGAGCCACAAACACAGGTAGTGTATCTGGATCAGCTACTTTAAAAATAGCTATGATGTCATTTAACACTCTATTTTCCTTGCCCTTTCCTTTCCTCACAGTGTTTCCAACCTCGGAAGACAGCGATTCCAAAAGTAACGACTTCGAATTTTGAATTTGTTCACTCGTGAAAACCGATGCACATATTTTAACTAAACTAGCCTCATCCGCAACCGACACTTTATTTTGAATGTAGGCTAACAATTCATCAACGACAATATTACACGATACACACTTCACTGTATTCGACATATTGCCAATTACGCGCGGGGGCGATTTTTCGAAAACACGAGCGCGACAGACGGCCGCGCGCGCATGACTGTGACGCAAATATACCTACTTATTTTAAAAGATGTTTTTACTAAATTAACGTAATTAAAAACAAAGGGCGTCGCTATTGCACACGAGTACTACTAGTTATTGATATTTATGCCGAAAAATATTGAAAATAGTTATACAACTTGTTTTATCTTCTCAAGAGTACTTTCCTGTTTATTTTGTAAAGTTTATCGCTCACTTTCTGGAATATTTATTGAAAAATGACGCTATAAAGTATATCCCTATATTTTTAAAAACGAGGACTTTGTAACAAAGAAATTGTACCGCATTCTTGAAACATTATTTTCTTATACATTGACGTTGCTTCAGATGAAGATGGTTTTCATTTTTTAGGCAGACATTTCCTTAGCAAAGGGGCGGTGTTTTTTAGTGTTTCATCGCCCCATCTTATTCCAAAGGTCTACTAGTAAAAATAAGAACTTGACATAGAACCTTATTCCCAGATAGTCGGTATCTGATAACATTCAAGGTTTGTTATGATAAAATAATTGAAAAATAAATAAAATGAATTTGTTACAAGATCTCAACAATATTTTAACATTACTAAAGTTTAAAATGTAACATTTATACTTTATTTAAAAAAAACTTTAAAAAAAGCATCATTACCTCTTTTCTCTCAAACAAACGAGGTAACAATAATTTTATTTTGTATATACCATGCTTGTTAGCTTGCTTGTTAGTTAGTTTCATATTAAGTACATCACTAACCCCCGGTTTCTGAAACGCATGTCAAATAAAAAATCAAATAATTAAATGCCAAAACTCTTGTCAACTATCATTTGAGTTGCCGAAACTTCGATTATCTACTTTGATTTGATCAGCATGTTAGTTGCCAGGGCAACTATCAAATCAGTAACATTCGTAGGTTAAACTCCATTTTGGGTTCCGAAATGCAGATTACGACATGATCATTGATTATGCGCATGTCAAATCGTTTGTCAAGTAATCGGTGTATATCCTCAAATTAAGTGTTATGATGAGACAATTTCTGCTGTAAAAAGGCACTATAGGGTAAAGAGAGGATTTATGTATAGTAGTAGGTATAGGTTTATTCGAAATAATTCCTTGGAACTTGTCATTAGAGGTCGTCTTGTATCATCATAACAACCCATTAATGTCTGATATAGGGTTTAATTTCAAGTTTTCCTTCTTTTTATTACGTAAAGGTAATATTCACGAATAGTCCCTTAGTCGGTTTTAACGACACCCATGGGATGAGATGGGGTGGTGACATAATTATTATTATATTCTTACTCCGTCACTACACGAATATATATACTTAGTTATTTTGAAAAAATATTTCTTGTACAGAATTGACTTTTCTACAGATTTATTATGTATATATAGAATAGATAACATAAAGATCGTGTTCATTGCAATATTTATAACTTTACGTAGGTATATAAATTTTATAAGGGGTAAAACATTTTTTTGTCAATAATTTTTTTCAGGTCTTTCAAACGATGATTTTTCTTTCTTGATTTCTATTTAACCTACCTACATTGATTTATAAAAAACCCTAGATGCACATTTTCAAACAAAACTAACAGCCAAAAGTGTCACCAAATTAAACATACGCAATAAATACGTATAGTAATATCGTAAACATATTTCTTTTTTCAAATTCAATCTTACACGCATGACATAAAGTTGTATTTAAAAAGTAATGCACATAAAGCAATAAAATTTAATGATTGACGTTTGCCGGTAGAACAACGCGATACTAATTTAAAAAAAGTGCACAATGCGCCCATTTGTTGCGGACGTTTTTGGGAAGTGGAGTGTGTATCTTTGGTTTTTTGTAAATCAATGCCTACCTAACAAAATAACTTACGTTAGACGTCCTAGCTAAATAGCTACCTTAAACTTAAAAACGCTAATTTCTCCCGTTTTACCAACATTTTCCGTCACTGCTCTGCTCCTATTGATCGTAGCGTGATGAAAAGTATACAATAACCTGACCAGGAGTATGGAGAATAATTGTACCAAAGGTAAACGGGCTTTTTGTTTGGACATATGACCCATGGCGTACACGAACGAAATATGTCTAGGTATGTAGTTAAATATACCTATTACTAACTGGTATAGGTCCCACTGTTGCGTCGGAGGTGCCTGAGGTCGAATGTGCGGAGATGGACCGCGCATTCGACCGGCTCCGCAGAGGGAAAACCGCCCCTGGCCCGGACGGGGTTCCGGGCCGGCTCCTCTGCCAAGTGAAAGGAGAAGTGGATGGTCGGCTCCGGGAGCTTTTCACGCGCTGCTTACGCGATGGAAAGTTCCCGGAGGTTTGGAAGAAGGGACGACTGGTCCTGTTGCCGAAGGGCGGCCGAGATGCGGCCGACCCTTCTTCGTATAGGCCAATCGTCCTACTTGACGAGGTGGCCAAAATGTTTGAGAGGGTGGTATCTGGCCGCCTCGTCAAGCATCTAGAGGAAGTTAGGCCGAACCTGTCGGAGAACCAATTTGGTTTCCGCAGGGGTCGGTCTACACTTGACGCCCTGGGCGCCCTCAAAGCGCACACGGCGTCCCGGGTGGGCGAGGGGGAGGTGGTCGTGGCTGCCTCCCTGGACATTGCAAATGCCTTCGGCAGCCTGCCGCACGGTGTTCTTCGGGAGGCGCTTCGGTATCATGGGGTGCCTCCCTATATGCGGCGGCTGCTGGAGGACTATTTGACGGGAAGGACGGTGGTCTGGGAGGACAGGGTAGGCCGCCTGGTCGTGCAGCCGGTCGACCGGGGTGTTCCACAGGGCTCAGTCTTGGGCCCTATTCTTTGGAACCTCGGATTCGACTGGCTGCTGAGAGGGTCGGTGGCTGGCGTCACCAGGGTGTTTTGTTACGCCGACGACACCCTGGTGACGGTCAGCGGGTCAACCCTGGCGGAAGCGGTCGGGCGTGCCGGGGAAGAGGTGTCCCGGGTAGTGGACCGCATACACTGCCTGGGTTTAAGGGTCTCCATGAGGAAGACAGAAGCCCTCCTCTTCCACGGCCCGCGAAGAGGTGCCCCCCCCCCCGGTATTAAAATCAATATACGGGGGGAGGAAGTCGAGCTGAAGCCTCACATCAAATACCTGGGACTTCAGCTCGACGGGAGGTGGAGCTTCGGGGCTCATTTTGAGTCGATAGCCCCGAAGCTCGAGAGGGCTGCCGCCGCGTTGGGACGTCTCCTCCCCAACGTCGGCGGCCCGGGGTCCCCGTGCAGAAGGCTGTACTGTGGGATCGTCCGAAGTATGGCCCTGTACGGGGCCCCGATATGGGCGGATGCCCTTAGCCGCAACAATGTGCGGTTGCTGCGGCGGCCGCAGAGGGTGATCGCCGCCAGAGCGTGCCGTGCGTATCGCACGGTATCGTTCGAGGCGGTCACTCTGCTGGCGGGGGACCCTCCTTGGGAGCTACAAGGTAGGGTCCTGGCGGAGGTTCACGCGCAGCGTGGAATGGCGCGGGCCTCCGGGGCCGACTTCGTCGCGGGCAGAGTAAGGGCTGACTGCCAGACTGCTCTGGTCCGCGACTGGAGGTCGGCCCTAGAACAGCCGGGTGCGGGTCGCAATACCATCGAAGCGATCCGCCCCGTGCTGGATGAGTGGGTCTCCCGGGGAAGGGGGACCCTCACCTACCGGACGTGTCAGGTGCTCACCGGACACGGTTGCTTCGGTGAGTACCTGCACAAGGTGGCCCGGCGAGAGGAGACGCCGGCCTGCCACCACTGCGGCGCACCGGCTGACACGGTGCGCCACACGGTAGAGGAGTGCCCCACATGGGACACACAAAGGAGAGCCCTAGTGGCGGTATTTGGGGGTGATTTGTCGCTGCCGGCTATCGTTCGTCAGGCGGTCGGCAGCGACACCAATTGGGGGGCCATGACCGCCTTTTGCGAGGCGGTCATGAGCCAAAAAGAGGCTGCGGAGAGGGTCCGCGAAGACGATCCCCTTGCGGCCCCTCTCCGCCGATGCAGGAGAGGGGTGAGGCGGCGCAGGTACGCTGACCTGCTGCCGCTTCCCCCTCCGACCACCTAACTGAGGACGAGGATGTGGCGATCCGAGGGGGTCGCTGCGTCCTCAGTAAGGGGGCGTCTCCAACTATTCCTGGGGGCGCCTCCTTGTGCCGTCAGGGCTTGCGCATAAGCGGGCCCGTATGTGCGAAGGCACAATGCGCTGGGGGGCAGGCTGTGAGTGCCCGGAGCGATCCGGCCTGTCCCCTAATTTAAAGGCGCGTGGGGAATAGCCCAGGGGTTTAGCGGGTAGGCCCTCCCCTTCTGGGGGGGAGATCCCCGCATGCCATGGAAGACTCCCTCGAGTCTCCATGGTATCCAATTTCATGGATTCCCCTGGGACAAAAAAAAAAAAAAAAAGGTCCCACTGTTGTGGGGTATGGGAGAACGGAGAAAAATGAATTTTTTTTTTATTGTTTTAAGGCATTCAACAAAGCACTCTTCAAAATATTTTTGTAACCGATTGGGCTTATTTAAATAATACTTGAAACAGTAGTCTGTTTAATACAACACAGATCACACTATTACGTTGTTACCCAAAAAGGATAGAAATAAAATCCTGTTCTACAAAAATGTTTTTTTATTACCTGGATACCTATACTTACTCTTATTCACAATCATCTACTCAATTGCACACAATAGAATCCACTATCAATATTTTAGTCATGCAGTTTCGTTACAGATTGTACACAACACATATTACTCCTAGCAATTTTGCATCTAACTACTATTATTGTTTTAAATTATCATATCCTTTTCTCTCAAGTATATCTTTTTGCTTATTGTTTGCTAGTTTGATCAATTACTGCTGAATTGCTAGCCGTGAAAATCTACATCAGACACCAGTCTCTCACATAGGTTGTATCTACTGTAAGGTTATGATTGTAAAATATAATTTAAAACTATAACTAGACAATAAATAATTGATTAAATTGTACCTATTAAAATAAATACACACTTCAAGTCATCAATTTCTTCGAAGTGCCATAAACAATTGATATGAAGCTGGCAGCTCTGTCGAAGGAAGGGATGGGTAGAGTTTTAAAAAAAAGAATATAAGAAAAAGAGCGGGAAATGTAAGGGAGATAGATTGGGTTTTGTTTGGGGACGTTATTATAATCCATGGAAATGTAATGCAATGACTAGTCTCTGAATATAGTCTGATTCTTTATTGTAATATGATAAAAATGTATTTGATTGTTGGCGAATTAATATAGTCAAGTTTAACCTGACGTGTGGAAGTTTAATTTACATCCTAGTAGGATACATTTTATATTTCAGAAGTGGGATAACGCACGTAAGTAAAAACATATTATTTAATTTTAATGGTTAACGGCTACGGTTTCATATTTATAACTTTTTAAGGTTGTTTTATCCAAAATACAGAAAATAACATACCTATATAACTATTTTGGTAATAATAACATAATATGTTTATTTTCAAATACAGTTGATCAGATATTAAGAATTCTTGTCCTACAAAAAAAAAGAAAAGTGACCAAGCTGTTATTCATAATGTCTGTATAACCTATGATATTCAAACATGACATATATATAAAGAATTTATAACTGTTGTGAAAATTTGAACGATTGGCTGTTGTGTACTGTGCGGTACGAGATCCATAAACCTGTTAATGTACAATACACGTGTAATTATTAATGCAATTAAATAAATAATACCTACGTGTAATTAATATAATATATATTTAGTTGGTGTTATTTTGAAATTAACCTAAAAAAATGTAAAAAAAAAAAAAAAAAAAGTAAATAGTTAGATCCTTTTAAAAAAAAAAAAAAATTAACGAATGTTTTTGTCTTCCGAGTTCTAGAACATGGACGGAGGTGTAAAACGAAGAAAACTAGAGACTCCATCACGTAGTCGTGATCGTGGCAGAGGTGACACGGGCTGTAGCAGAACGCGCACTTGCAGTCATAACCAAGGCAGAGATGAAGCAGGTGGTGCTAGCGGGTCCCGTACTCGCAGCCGAAGTCGTCCCAGGCAGAGTCAAGTTCAAGAATTGGATGTAGACCGGCAGCGAGTTCAGAGACTTGAACGAGAGCTACAGCGCGAACGGGATATCTTACAACAGCGGGAGAGGAGTTCACTCCGGGCGTGCAACCAACAGGCAGCGCGTCGGCGGGAAGAATGCGAGCGTCGCGACAGCAGGGAACCGCGGCGTCCCGCTTCACATACCAGGTCACGTACTCCTTCCTTTTCCACCAATGATGTGGCTAGATTAATTACATCTATAAGGCATGGTTTAGAATCACAGCCGATACAGCACAGCACTCCTCTTCTTAATAAACATATAGATCACAAGAATATTTTGCCAAATTTTGACCCGGCTATTAAAAACCAGAGAATAGATATTTGGTTAAAGAAAGTTAACGAATGTGCCGCTGTATACGGTTGGGATGATAGAACCACCATACATTTTTCCCTGCAGAAACTCCAAGGATTGGCCAAAACATGGTTCGAGAGCTTAGATACAATTATGTACAATTGGCAAGAGTGGCAAGAAAAATTAACAAATGCTTTTCCTCACGAACACAACTATGGCCAATGCTTGGAAGATATGCTGAAAAGGAGAAGTAAATTTAATGAACCTATAGAGTCATACTATTATGAGAAGCTATCATTGTTGAATTTATGCGAGATCAGTGGTAAACGCGCGGTTGATTGCATCATTCACGGTATAACAGACAAAACCATGAAATCCAGTGCTTTAGCTTTGAGGTGTGCTCAACCGGAACAACTACTACAATTTTTAATGAGCAATAGGGATACTATGAGCTTTCAACAAACTGTTAATTATAAAAATAGGACCGTGTCAGATAATAGGAACAGTAATAGTTCGTCGGTACATTATTATTCTAAAAAGAACTCTATGGTAGGCGTTTATTGCTTTAATTGTAAGGAAAAGGGGCACCCTTACTTACAATGCTCGAAACCTCTGCTAAAATGCACCACATGTAATAGGATAGGACATAAACCAGAAGATTGTTCTAACAAATCTGATAGTTCGACTGCTAAATCAATTCATAAAACAATGTGCATCTCTTCTTCCAATCCTAATGCTAAGTATATTAAAGAAGTACATGTTGAGGGTACGTCGTTTGAGTGTTTTGTCGATTTTGGGAGTGAGGTGACTCTGATACAAGAATCGATAGCCCGGAGAATAGGTCGTGCTCATAATAATATACCAGCAGTGATGAAGGGATTTGGTAACGGTCCGGTGTACTCCCTTGGAAGCTTGGAACTTGACCTTGAAATTGATGGTATACATGCAAAAGTAGAGTATAAGATTGTAAACGACCTTTTGTTGGATAAACCGTTTTTGATAGGTCAGTCTTTCACAGAGCAACCACATATTACAGTGTATAAAGACTCAACTAGTTTGCGGTTTTTCAATTTTAAATTGGAACTACCTAAAATAGATTTCTATACTGAACCTAGTAGGTTTCTTAAATTTGAAGTTACTAGTCTCGTTCAGCTGTTTGGTCCTGCAAGTCTTAGAGTCAGTACTGCATCAGAGTATGATGGTAAAGTTTTGATTAAGAGTAAGCTAGTGGGTAAAATAAATAACCAACACCTTGTTTGTGGAGGCATTTACCCAGTTACGCGTGGTGAAACTTACTTAATTGTTTCGCCTGTTATTGTACCATGTCTACTTTACCCGGGTTCCGTCATATGTCGAGCCGAAAAGATTAAGATAATAAATCAAATAAAAGTAGCTTCAGAGATTCTGTCTGATTTAGGTCATAGCGAACTTAAGGACAAAACAATTACCGAAAATCAACTCCAAATAGGACAAACAGTAGTTGAACAAGATAAAAGGAAGCTTATTGAACTCCTAAACCGTTTTAAACATTGTTTCGCGACGTCCCTACTTGATCTAGGATGTAGTGATGTTACCGAGTTAAATATTGAGCTTAATAGTAACAAACCCGTCGTTTATAGACCGTATAGACTCTCCCATACGGAAAGGCAAAATGTATGTAGTATGATTGATGAAATGTTAGATGCCGGAATAATTAGAGAGTCTACATCGGACTACGCGAGCCCAATTATTCTTGTGCGTAAAAAGAACGGAAATACGAGAATGTGTGTCGATTATAGGATGCTTAACTCTGTTACTTTAAAAGAGAGATACCCAATGCCTATTATTGAAGATGAAATTGCAAGGTTGTCAGGTAAAGCATGGTTTATTACGCTAGATCTCATGTCTGGTTATTATCAAGTCCCTATAGCCGAGAATAGCAAACGATATACCGCTTTCGTTACCCCTGATGGTCAGTATGAGTTCAACCGTATGCCATTTGGGTTAGCCAAAAAAATATTCCATTCGTATGAGCTTGAAACGCTCGCGGTTATATGTTCACTTAAAAAGTTTAGAGTATATTTACTAGGGAAAACATTTAAAATTGTAACCGATTGTAGCGCATTACGATCCACTTTTCAAAAAAGAGATTTAATCCCTCGAATTGCTCGCTGGTGGTTATTGTTACAGGAATTCGATTGTTGTATAGAATACAGAGCGGGTACTAAAATGGCGCACGTTGATGCACTATCACGCAATCCTGTTTTGTCTCAAAGCGATCACACTGCTGAACTGCCTGCTGTATTAACTATATGTAGCGAAGATTGGCTACTAACCCTTCAGTTAGGTGATACAGAACTGAGTAGGATTCGGGATATTCTGTCTAATAAAATTGATGAAAAGGAACTTCAATATATCAGAGATAGTTTTGTTATACGTGATAATAAACTATATCGTTATATAGACAAGGAAAAGGACCAAGTTCGGTGGGTAGTACCAAAGGGTGCTCGCTGGCAGCTATGTAAAATGAACCATGACGACATGGGACATTTAGGTTTTAATAAAACACTGGATAGGATGAAACGAAATTACTGGTTTGCAAAGATGACTCGTTTCGTAAAAAAATATGTAGGGTCGTGTATAGAGTGTGCTTATGCCAAAACATCTTCAAATAAACAAGAGGGACTTTTACATCCTATCCCAAAAGCAGACATATCTTTCCATTCTCTTCACATTGATCATGTCGGACCTTTCGTGAAATCTAAACGCGGACATACACACATACTAGCAATAATAGACTCGTTCACCAAATTCGTTTTTATTAAATCTGTTAGGAATACAAAGCCTCAAAACGTGATCAATGTGCTAGAAGAAATATTTTTTACGTTTCGTAACTCGGATAGGCTAATTAGTGACCGAGGTAGTTGTTTTACGTCTCATCTTTCTAAAAGATTCTGTCTTGATAAGGGTATCAAACATATTTTAAACGCAGTGGCATGTCCACGCTCAAACGGTCAAATAGAAAGGTATAATCGAACTATTTTAGCTTCTCTTACTGCGCAAAATATTAATGATAACGAAAAGGATTGGGATAAGAAATTGGGGATAATTCAATGGGGTCTTAATAATACTGTTCAGAAAACCACTAACCGAACACCTGCAGAGGTAATGTTTGGCTTAAATATGAATAGTGAACTGAACCCTATTATGAACGAAGTCTCAGCGCCTTCTGAGACAATCGATTTGATTTCCATACGCGACCAAGTAAGAGAAAAGATAAATACAGCACAGGAAAAACAAAAAGAATATTACGATAGGAATAGGAAACCAGCTCAAGCATATAACAGCGGTGACCTCGTAAAACTATTAAAGTCATCTTATAATAATGATGGAAAAAGCACAAAACTCATGCCGTCTTATGAGGGACCATATAAAATTACGAAAGTGTTAGGAAACGATCGTTATAGAATCGCTCCGATTTCGGGGTTTAAGGCCATGAAAAATAAACGTGAAGCGACTGTCGCCGCGGATCGTTTACGGCCGTGGATACACATCACTTCACTAGAAGTTAACAACGACAACTCTAGATCTGATAATGATGCAACCGATAGTGAATAATGATATCAAGCATAAATATTACTTTGTTTTTATTTATAAATTGTTAATGAGATTAATTGATAACAATCCCTTATGTATTGAATATCTAATAAGTTATGTATTAATTATTAGGTGATTTTATAAGTATGTTACTGTACTGTGATTTTCTGTTTGTTGACAGGAGGAGCGAGAATTGATTGGTTCGCACCTTGATCTGACAAATGGTTGTTCTTAGACGACCAAAGACCTTGAGAATTGATTGGTTCAAGGCAAATTTTACTGAGAATTGATTGGTTCAGTAAACTAAAGACAAGTCCTTGAGAAGTGATTGGTTCAAGGCAAATTTAACTGAGAATTGATTGGTTCAGTTAACTAAAGACAAGTCCTTGAGAATTGATTGGTTCAAGGCAAATTTAACTGAGAATTGATTGGTTCAGTTAACTAAAGACAAGTCCTTGAGAATTGATTGGTTCAAGGCAAATGTATCTAAGAATTGATAGGTTCAGTAAACTAAAGACAAGTCCTTGAGAATTGATTGGTTCAAGGCAAATGTAATTGAAAACAAATTAATTTAGTTATACCTATACAATTGTAGTTAATATAAAGATTATACTATTTAAGACAATATTATTAAAATAATAAATTAGAATTATTTTATAGCCAAATGTAAGGTTATCACCTGATTAGTGTATGAGGACATACACATTGTCAGGACGGTCGAATGTAAGGTTATGATTGTAAAATATAATTTAAAACTATAACTAGACAATAAATAATTGATTAAATTGTACCTATTAAAATAAATACACACTTCAAGTCATCAATTTCTTCGAAGTGCCATAAACAATTGATATGAAGCTGGCAGCTCTGTCGAAGGAAGGGATGGGTAGAGTTTTAAAAAAAAGAATATAAGAAAAAGAGCGGGAAATGTAAGGGAGATAGATTGGGTTTTGTTTGGGGACGTTATTATAATCCATGGAAATGTAATGCAATGACTAGTCTCTGAATATAGTCTGATTCTTTATTGTAATATGATAAAAATGTATTTGATTGTTGGCGAATTAATATAGTCAAGTTTAACCTGACGTGTGGAAGTTTAATTTACATCCTAGTAGGATACATTTTATACTACTTCTGTAGTATCTGATGTTAAACTATTGTAAGACCTATTGTGAAGAGAAAGAAAATGACTTATTTATTATTATATATTTATTATCATAACACAAAAGCAGTTTAGCAGCAGATATTCATCACACAGTGTCAAGTTTTAAATTATTTTATACATTTGTTTCAGTAAAGTTATTTTCTTATAAATTGTTTTGAGCACTTGCATCTTTCACTAGTAATACTATCACAAATCTTTTTTTTTATTCAACAACACAAGAGCAATGGTGGTAGTACAATGAATCATATAATATATATAATGGCTTCATGAACTATGTTCATACGCAAGTTTACACATATAAAGAAACAACATTAAAAAGTAGATGCTTCACTTTTTATTTTCGTCCAGAAGAACTTCACGAGGCAGAATCAGCGTGACCTCGCCACCAGTCATCAATCACTTGCATATTTCATCATATTTAAGTATCTAATGACGACGAACTTGCAAAACTAAACCGCATCTCTTCTACATCACAAAATCTTCTAAAAATCAATTTGTAGAATATATAAATGACATTTCAACCTTTCGCCATAGCTTCCAGTCATATTCTCCAATTATAATAATCTTATATCTTATTAAAATTATTCATTTTAATATTATTATTATGTATGTAACGTAAACAACAATTTGTTGCTTAGAAACGACAGGATTTTTGACACTTGAGAACGAATTATTGAATGATTAGAGAGCCGCTCTGTACAATGTGTCCATACACAGAATAAAAATCTATGACAGCTGTAAATGATCTTAGATTACTTTTATTTCTGACAAACGTTCCAGAAACTCGACTTGATATGACAGAGCTGGTATATTGACCTACGTGTTATTTAAACAAAGATTTGACATGCGTTTCAGAAACCGGGGGTAGCTCTGCTAATTAGACTTTCAACGACTTTTAAGTTTACTGTGCTCGTAACTAATTGGAACTTCTGCATAGTACGTTGTTGTAACACTAAGTATACATTTATGGTATTAAGCAGTTAGATGAGTTTTTATAACTTTGTCCGTATGGTGACGGAGTAAGAATACAATATGTCACCACCCTATCTCATCCCATGGGTGTCGTAAAAACAGACCAAGGGACTAACCGTAAATATTATATTTACGAAATAAAAAGAAGGAAAACTTGAAATTAAACCCTATACCAATCCGTCTGGCCAGCGTAGTATTAGTAGGCCAAAATTAAATATCCCTTCGTCACGGGAGGAGGCCCGTCCCTGCAGTGGGACATTGATAGGCTGTTATGGTGATAAAGGATCCAATATCGTACGATGATGAAAATACATAATTGTTATTATTTGTTTTTTTTATTCTGGCTCGCTATAATTGAAAACAACTTTTGGCAATTGATAGTAGTTTCGACCGGAAAATCGTTTGGCCTAAAACATATCCGTTAAATAAACTACGAATACCATTACGTATATCAAACTATTTAAAAGTTTACCAACTAAAACATTATCTAGTTTGCTCCTAATAGTTGATACAACCCAACAACAAAATATTCACACTGAACTTTTAACGAGTTCATAGACTATTTCGATATAGAACACAATAATGTCTGCTTTATTAACTTTTAAGTAAAGTATGTGAGGGGATTACTTAACAATATATTGATTTTAATGTTTGCATATTTAGATTAGTAGAAACAGTTCTGTTTTTAGAACAATTTTATGTGAAAAACAGTTTCATGCTATAGGGTTTAATTTCAAGTTTTCCTTCTTTTTATTACGTAAAGATAGTAGATATATAGATAGGGGGCAGATGGGAATAAACCTTATTTTCGGATAGTCCCTTAATCGGTTTTTACGACACCTACGTTCTACGATGAGATAGGGTGGTGGCATATTGTATTCTTACTCCGTCACCACGGATGAAGAAATAAATCACCTAGTAAAATAGTGCTAGAAGTAACTCTTATAGCTGTTGAAACTTAATGCATTTAAATATGACATAAAGCCGAATGTACGAGCTGTTTTCTCGTGCATAGATAAATCTAAGTGCTTCTAGGCTTCTAGTTTAGTACCGGATGTCCAAATAGAATAAAATTGCAGTATACGAGTATCGTTCTTACAACAGCTATAGCTAGTTGTCTTTCGGCAGCTTATCTAGGACACTAGTTGCGACTTGTCATCTTAAAATAATTGCTAATATAAGATTAAATTAATAAAGACAATGTTAAATGTTTAATGTATGCTATAAATAAAAAAAGATTTATATATTTTATTCTTTTTATTTAGCTCATAATACTTGTGAAATTATAAAGACGAAAAGCACGTGAAGATATAGTTATGATTATACAACGAGGCAATTGTCTAATTAAAATAAAATCTAGCTAAGTTAGCTATTTAATTTATGTTTAAACTGAACTCTTGAATATTTTAGTAAGCTTGTGGTCTGCGCTTACAGAGTAAGCAAATAGTAAAAACTGTTTTGATAGTAATCGTTTTACCTCGCTGATTTTAATTGAAGGTTTTTTTCTCTTATTTGCATTTTGTATTATATTCAAAACTATTGTAATTAAGATACTTAACTCAATTGTAGTTAGCAAGGCAATTTGTAAATATACTAAAGGGAGAAACTGGACCCCACGACACAGGTTATCCTAGTGTGGGGCCCAGAGACAATGTAATCTTACAGTATTATCATATTATGTACCTATGTGTTAAGTAACCACTGTACTAAATTTTGTAAAATAAAAGATTTTTTTTTTTTTTTTTTTTTATTTGGTAATTGTTTAGCTTCATCATCATCATTATATCAGCTAATCGACGTCCACTGCTGGACATAGGCCTCCTCCAAGTATTACCACCTTGTGCGGTCCCTTACCTCCCTCATCCATAGGCTTCCCGCCATCCTAACTAGGTCGTCGGTCCACCGTGTGAGGGGTTTCCCCCTTTCTGGTACGCGGTCGCCACTCCAGAATCTTTCTGCCCCAACGGCTGTCGGTTCTCCGTGCTATTGTTAGCTTAGGTTAGTGTTTATTGTATTAAGTAATTCTTCGTGGATAACAATATCAAACAATAAATCTGATTAATAAGGTTTTATAGAGAATTTAAACACCTTACCTTTCCTATTTTCTTGGCACAATATTTAGAGAATAAAACTCAAAACTTAAGAATTAGTTAAGGAAGCAAACAGCAATGACTATGCATCCCCGGACACAGCCTATACACACTATAACGCCAAAAATCAATACAAGTTCGCCATAATATTTGATGGCATATAAGAATGCGTGTTATAAACATTGACAATACCCAAAAAGAGAGCCGTTACACTAACTCTTGAGATAAAACCTTTCCATTTAATGTCATAATAGTGAATGGTTATGTGAGGCTTTTGTACTTCGTGTCTGTATCTTGGTAAAATAACTATCCATACACAATGTTCTTTATATTTTAGAGAATCATAATCATCATCATAACATCCCATTAATGTCCCACAGCAGGGACGTACCTCCTCCCGTGACGGAGGGATACTTGGCCTACTAATACCACGCTGGCCAGACGGATTGGTATAGGGTTTAATTTCAAGTTTTCCTTCTTTCTATGTAAAGGTAATATTCACAGATAGTCCCTTAGTAGGTTTCAACGACACCCATGGGATGAGATAGGGTGGTGACATATTGTATTCTTACTCCGTCACCACACGGATATTTTAGAAAATATTTTTATTTCAAAAGACAACTCCCGCACTAGGAATCACGCCCTGTATCGCGGGGATGACACAAAGAACTCTCCTGAATGGGAATCGAACCCGCGACCTCGTGTACGTATCCGCTTCGTTAAGCTGCAGTTAAAGGCCTTTACGTGGCTCACTAGCGCCGCCAATTGGAAAAGAATCATAATTGTATAACACACTCTCAACATTTTAAATGTTTTTCAATTACTTAAATTTCGCATTCGAAAAAAAAACGGCCCTCGTACGTTTATAATGCAATATTTATTTGCTGCTGTGAGAAAGTCTAAAAAGTTTTAAATTGTTACAACATTTTATGGAAATTGGAATTCTTTACAGAAATTTTAAAATTTAGTTTTGAAAATGTTTGTTAACGTGGGAACTTTCAACATTTTAAAGTATATTGTACATTACACCAGTTGCATAATATACAGCTATTAGCTAGACTAGTTTACTGGGAAAGTTAGAAATAAATACTACAGTATCGGTAAAAAACTTCCATATAAGATTCGTGTAAGATTAAAACTTATATTATTTTAAGTATAAAAATTAAATAGTCTTAGTGTTACTTTTATGTTATTTATTACTTGTATGTATATACCTATGTATAATAATATGTAAAAAGTCATCCTGCTATTTAAAACTTTTTAGTTCAGTCCTATATATTATAAGAAAATCAATATAAAAAATAATTATTATCTTATAAACATAGTTTTTTATTTTGCCGAATATTTTGATACAACACTAAAACTGCGCATAAATTACATATTTACATACATTTCAATTTTCAAACATTTTTGTCGAGTATGTTCTTCAGTACTTCAAGCACTTAAGTGATATAAAAAGTAATGGCGCATTGCCAACTTCTTTGAAAACTGAATATTTTACAGTATTCGGACAACTTTGTTGATTTCTATCTCTTATCTAGCAACTGGTTCTACAAGGCATCTCTTATGCTGTGAAACGCTACTAGACAAAGGGGCACTATTCTCTATGGTACATTGGAGTACTTAGTGGTATTGTTTGATGCAGTAATAACAGCCCATTCATGTACCACTGCAGGGACGGGCCTCCTCCTGTGACGGAAGGATGCTTGGCCTACTAATACTACGCTGGCCAGACGGATTGGTATAGGGTTTCATTTCAAGTTTTCCTTATTTTAATTTCGTAAAGATAATATTCACGGATAGTCCCTTAGTCGGTTTTTACGACAGCAATAGAATGAGTTCACGGATAACAGTACAAGCAGATAATCCAGTCTTAAAGTTCTATTTAGTTCTGGATAGGATAGTTGATTAGTGTCTCCTGTAGTTTTAGCAGCAAATGTTTTCTTAAGATACTGAATATGGTCGTTTGTGATGTTTTATGATAAGCAATAGGAAATCGTATAACACGTGCAAATAGGCTAACAGCAAAGCAAAAGTCAGTAACAAATTAAATGCTTTAAATATTTAACACAACACATCAAAACGTTTCAAAGGTCAAATTTGTAGGTCCACAATGAATAACCGTTTATACATACGCATAATAGACACCTGACATATTAACTTGGAGTACCATCCGCCATTACGGTACGGGTTAGTACGCAATAAGGCTTCTACCCTAATTAATTAGTTTAATGTTGTAAATCACAAAGCGTGCGAAATATTGAAGTAGGTATAGTCGAAAACGAAATGGCTTTATCAGTTTTGCCAAAAAATTCTATCATAATTGAAATTCATTAAGATCGTTATTTAATGTTTATGCGTGAGCTTGACGTCATTGGTTGTAATCAAAACTATGCTTAGATTAAAGGTGCAATCTATTTTAAACTTTCACTTCAACGCAATAAATAATAATATCTACTAACACAATACAAATGTCACTATATTGAAATGAAATAAACCATGAAAAACCATTAAATAATTTAAAACTAAAGTCAACTTGTTACTTGTGACATTACAAGCTTGTCATTTCTGAAAAACTGAAAATGTAGAATTTAAATATTGGCTGGTAAGCCACCCAATTGTTGGCACCTTAAGAGTGGACTTCGGTGTAATATTTTAAAATATAAAATATTATAAAATGATAAAATACTTTAATCTTCGCTTATACTTAATCATTATTATGTGATTGAATCATAACACGCCCGTGACGGAGGGATACTTGGCCTACTAATACCACGCTGGCCAGACGGATTGGTATAGGGTTTAATTTCAAGTTTTCCTTCTTTTTATTTCGTAAAGATAGTAGTTACGGTTATTCCCTTAGTCGGTTTTTACGACACCCATGGGATGAGATGGGGTGGTAACATATTGTATTCTTACTCAGTCACCACACGGATAATATATGTGTGAATAATAGTATGTGATTGAATAGTATTAAATAAATATTATTGGCACTAATGCCAATAAAAGGATTCTGATAAATTTATTATTGCTATGTTGACACATGAAATAAATAAAATATGGTAAAAATATTAAATAAATAATATTTGAACTTGAATAATCATACTGAACTTGAATAATAATCTATAGTGTTTTCTTTCTTTTTACTCACTTTTAACTCTTAAGTGCCAATAATTGTAGGACTTCTAACGACTAGGTGGTTTACCATAATTTGTTTTATATTATAAAATTACGAAAACTTTAAATTGAAATATGCGCCAATGACGTCATGCAAGAAATGATAGGAATGGACATAGAAGGAAAAAAGAGAGAAATTCATTGGAATAAAAAGTTTTACCGAAAATATGCTCTAGTAACAGTCAATAACGTTGACTTTACTATTTGTTTTTATAAATATTTAACGACTATTTGCTAATACAAGAGAACTGATATGTCAAAGTAGCGTCATGCCTTAGCTGATGTTTTGTTGTGCGATATTGAACCTAATAGTTTTATGACATGCAACTAACCTTAACTCTAGAGGTGATAAAGCCATTTAGTTCTCGACTATACATAATAATATTGAAAGAATTATTTTCTGGCATTTTTAAACTACGAGTCATCATAATCATAACAGCCTATTAATGTCCCACTGCAGGGACAGGCCTCCTCTCGAGACTGTGGGATACTTGGCCTACTAATACCACGTTGGCCAGACGGATTGGTACAGGGTTTATTTCAAGTTTACCTTATTTTTATTTCGTAAAGATAATATTCACGAATAGCCCCTTAGTCGGTTTGTACGACACCCATGGGATGATATGGGGTGGTGACATATTGTATTCTTACTATGTCACCACACGGAGAACCTAACTTTACTACGAGTAATAAAGTTTAAATTTTTCATACATTTTGTTATGGTTTAACTAGCTTTTAAAAACACAAAAAAAATTGCCTCAGTTTTGAGGTAAAAGATGATAATTCATTTAGGAAGCTAAATAATATGTATTCTCAGCTTCGGAATTGTGCAACCGGTACCATGCTTAGAAGAAGTACTCCACTTCGATCTACTATTTCTCATGTAGAAAAAAAAAGCAGCTCAGAAATAAAAAAATAAATAGCTTTGATAACAGAAAATGGCTCTGCATTAAGAAGTCAGAAAATCAAAATAAAATTATTTGTGATAACTCGAAATTGACTTGAAAAAATTTCGTTGCCTTTTCGTTTCTAAGCAATATTTTATTCATGTCTCATTTCTAAAAAATATAAACTCAATGTAAAGAAAACACAGATAATAAGACAGATGTCACGAAATTGCGAAAGTAAAATTTTTGTTTTTGTAATAAAGACATGAAAACAGTTGAATATTGTAATTTTATGTTTTGGCTTACTCCAAAGTCGCCCATGTGGTTACGGAGTAAGTATACAAATAGTCACTTCACCATCTCATCCCAAGGGTATCGTAAAAACCTATTATGGGGCTAACCATAAATATTATCTTTACGAAGTAAAAAGAAGGAAAACTTTAAATTAAACCCTATAGCAATTCGTCTGGCCAGCGTGGTATTAGTAGGGCCTCCTCCCGAGACAGAGGGCCATTAATGTCCCTGCAGCGGGACATTAATGGGCTGTTATGATGATGATATTCTTAATACTCACGGTCGAGGTGACACGTTACTGCAACGTTACATAGTGCCTTCAAGTTGCTAGCACAATTTTATACCATTGTCATCATCCAATCGATTATGAAACATTATATTCATAAGACGAATAAAGCCAAAGAAAATCCTATTATTATTATACAATACTAACAGATGAAAGTAAAAGTACTTTTATATTCTTGTAAACTTAGAATATAAAGCAGTATTTTCCTATCATACCTACTTACCCTTTCGGAACATGTCATCCGAATGTCAAAACACCCGTTCCCAAAACATCCATTTCAAAATAACAGTTTCATAAAATGACAGCATGCAAAAATACTCATTTGTCATTAGATACATGCCCCAAAACATCAGTTTCTAATGACACCCTTTTATAACTAATAGCCTAATTCTTAGTATATCAGTTTATCACTACACAAAGAAAAGCTTAATCACAGGCTTAAGTAAATGTGTGTTACAATAACTAAATTATAGTATTAATATATCAATTCAATTTAGATCAACTAATATTATAATGCTGTTTAAATTGACCCGTTTGACATTTTGTTTATACTCTCTCTCTCTGTAGTCGGTCCCTCATGACTGAGGCTCGTGGTGATCAGCGGATGTGGATGATTTGCACCGGCTTTCGATGATCTACCTCCACCGGTGCCTGTTCATCGCGTCTCGGGCAACAGAGCAAAATGTGGTTGATGATGGGCCTCTCACTTGATCGCTCCATCTGGTTGGGGAACGTCCCCGTGCTCGTTTGCCCTCCGTGTTCCCAACAACGATAAGTTTTTAGAGGCTCTCTTCACCCCTCCTCATTATGTGGCCAAAGTAGGTCAAAATGCGCTGCCGGCAGATGGTGGAAAGGCGTGTTTGAATACGTAGCTGCTAAAGTATCGATGCATTGGTGCGCTTGGCGGTCCAGGGTATCCTCAGCATGCGTCTGCAGCACCACACCTTGAATGCATCAATTCTTTGCCGTTCTCTGGCTCGTATTGTCTGTTTTTGAAACGAATAATTAAGGAAAAGGTGGTGACGGGAACGGATGTTTTGGGATTAGTTCTTTTGGAGAAACTGATATTTTGAGAAAATTGCAATTTGGAAAACAAACAATTAAGGAAACGGTTGTAATGGGAACGGATGTTTTGGGAACGGGTGTTTTGACATTCGGATGACATGTTCCGAAAGGACTTACGTACAAGACGACCTTTGTAATGTAAATGTTATATTACAATGTATTTCTTTGTCACTATTGTAGTCAAATTCATGTTTGAATAAACTTAACTTTCGTTTATTGGAAATCTGAAACGTCATGTATTACAAAAACGTCGAGAGGTTATGAAAAGTATTTAGGAGTTGGCGTGTATAGATGATTTATTAAATAAGACTATTAAATATTTATTTAAGAAAGAAGGACTAAGCATTTGACCGGACAAATGGAAACAAAACTGACGGAAGAAAACCACACTGTCGCCTTTGCGCTTCAATGTTACCTTACATCAATCTTTAGACTGCTAAAGATGTCATCATCATCATAACAGCCCATCAATGTCCCTCTGCAGGGATGGGCTTCCTCCTGTGACGGAGGGATATTTGGCCTACTAATACCACGCTGGCCAGACGGATTGGTACAGGGCTTAATTTCAAGTTTTTCTTCTTTTTTATTTCGTTAACATGATAGTCCCTTAGTCGGTTTTTAGGACACCCATGGGATGAGATGGGGTGGAGAAATATTGTAGTCTTACTCCGTCACCACATGGCCCTAAAGATGTAACAAAGGCAAATTTTTAAAATAATATTTGAAGGCGCATCCCTGGCGCCGTGAAATTAAACCAGCCTTTTTCCTTAGACAGCGTCAAACCTTCTTAGACGTTAATACTGGTTTATGAAACAAACATTCAAAATGTTCGGACGAGAATGACAAGGAGTCGTCATTCTAGCAGAACGTGGTTGTTGAAAGCCCACGGAATGCTGGCGTCCACTTTTACCTTTAAAATTATTAGAAAGTTGTATTTGCTCAAAATTTGTGAATATAAGTTTACGTTCTACAAATCCTGTATATTAATTTACAACCTGACTTTGCCTGAAAGATGAGCGAGGTTGACAAAGACCTCGTGCCTTTACACACTTGAAGAAGTCTGAATCTGATACAGATAGCCACCTGGCGACATATTTGTAATCATTCCATTTAAAGTCTCTATCAACATCTAAGGAGACTCGTGCTTGGCAGTTGGATCATAGGTCTGATGCAGAAGGCGGTACTGCTTGACACGGCACGTACTGTGAGGAGGTTCCTATTTCTGGTGCCCTAACCACCAGTTGCTTGGTCCCTATACCCGCTGCTGGTGGGTCCACCTTTCTTTTTTATATTTTTAAATGTTTTTATTTTTAAACGGTTTTATTATATCTATATATTTAAAACTGAGAGAAAGAGTAGTAATAAAACCATGGAACTCACATAATCCAATACACAATTTATGTTTATTTGAAACTTCTAAAGGAATACTTCATATTCGGACCCCTATAAAATTAAATTAAAAACTTATAGTGCTAACCCTTGTTATAGCAGTAGTGTATTAGTTGTGGTACATACATAGTTTTAAGCAATCAGTGATCGTGGTTTACGCCTCAACGTTCAGGCTACGTTTACAAACACACATTCGAGGTAACTAGAGCGGTTAATGGTAGATACAAGGTCGTACATTCGTTGTACATCATGGAGGATGTATTTATATAAGAGAGATATACAGGAGTGTTTGAGAGTTTGAAGAAATTAGAGAGAGTGATTTAAAGAAATTGGTATTTTAACAGCCGCAGTTCAATTCATGTAATTAATGGTTCATGCAACACGTTATATAAAATATTGAACTTTATAGTAATACAATTATTATTATCTTCAAACGTAGGCATGTAGATAATACAAGCATGCAAATTCAATAACATTAAAAATACTGTACGTATTTATAGGACAATGGAATTTAGCATAGGTATTTAAAACGTATCGTAGAATAACAACTGCTATCCTCCATAAAATTAAATTTCAAATCTTTTCTTGTTACCAGTAGTGTATTAGTTGTGGTACATACATAGCTTTAAGGAATCAGTGATCGTGGTTTACGCGTCTACGTTCAGGCTACGTTTACAAACACACATTCGAGGTAACTAGAGCGGTTAACGGTAGCCACAAGCTCGTACATTCGTTGTACATCATGGAGGATGTATTTATATAAGAGATGTACATGGGGTGAATTTGAAATTTTAATAGTTGCAACACGTTAGACAAAATATTGAACTTTATAGGGAGCAAATTAAAAAAAAATGTATTTTGTTAAACATAATAATAATATTATTATGCATTTAATGAACGCATGAAACTTATATCATGAAACAAATAAAAATTACTGGTCTTATAGGACAGAGTCATTTCCCATAGGTACCTATTTAAAACTTACCGTTAATTCTTAAATAGATCCTCTATCAAATTAAATTCGTCATCTTTTAGTACTTACACTTGTTATAGCAGTAGTGTATTAGTTGTGGTACATACATAGCTTTAAGCAATCAGTGATCGTGGTTTACGCCTCAACGTTCAGGCTACGTATACAAACAGACATTCAAGGTAATTATAGCGGTTAAAGATAGCCACAAGCGCGTACATTCGTTGTACATCATGGAGGATGTATTTATATAAGAGAGGTGAACGGGGTGTTTGTCAACTTGGAGGATTCAGAAACGCATTTGAAGGAAATTGATATTTTAATAGTTGCACTTCAATATCCATTTTGGAAAGAAGGTGATGTTGTATAACCATTTACTTAAAGCACACATCAATGGTTTATGCAACTAATTAACATCTACAATAAATTACGTATTAGTCACTAATTATTATTAACTTCTGATATTTATTGCTGAAAGCTTATGTCTAGAATAGGCAGCGTTTTGGTTGTGCTTTGGCAGCTTACGCTCATAAGAAGTGGTTACCACTAACCTCAAGTGCAATCAACAAAAAAACCCAACTAAGTGCTGTAAAGTCCTGCTGCAATAAGACGCCAAACTCCAAAACACAGTAACATTTGCACGCTAATGCATGCAAGTAAAATATTATTTATAAAACCAAACACATTTCAAATAATTGCTGAAGATTAACCTCGCTTGCACTTTTTTTTTTTTTTTTTTTTAACGCCACGAATGACGCCGCCTGGGCAGAACTCGCCCAGACTACCTCCGGTCTATACTTGGGAGGGGGTGGAAAACTCTCATGAGTACACCGAGGGAGGCCCTATGTCCCTGCGGGTTATGCCGAGACTCATACCGGCTAAAAACCACCAGACCTACTGCTCTGTTGCCCTATGGGCTGCTAAGCGAATCGGAACGTCCCCCCCAGACTGGGGTCCGGGGAAGCGTTTCCTTACCTTTATATAACGTTAGTTCATAAATGCTAGTAGCTCTACTAAGCGAGTAGACAGATGAAAACCCCTTTTACACAAATTAGGCGTAAAGTGCTGCGTTTGTCCAGTTTGTGAGAGTAGGAATTCCCAACCCTTTAATCTGTCCCTTTCATTGTTACCTCTCCTTAAGCTTTAGCGTACTGTTAGCCGTTTAAAAAGAAGGTTTTAAATTGTACAGTGTCAATAAATTACTAGCTGAATTTCATCTTATTCGAAGTTTGAAATTTGAAAACGTTTGTAGTTCTTTTAAAGTAATTTGTGATTTGATTATTTTGTACACGAAAATTGTGAATAATAATAATACTATTATGAACTTTATTTTACAATTAGTGTGAGGTTTTCACCAGAATGATAAACTTACTTTTACATTATCATTCTTTATTGAAATAACAGTATATAAATTATTATTAATGTAGGTATATTAATGGCAGCATTATTTTTAAAGTTATCGTCATATTAATATTTGCGTTCCATGTTAAGGGCGTTTATTGTGAGCTACCTTACATTGAGCTTTTGGTTTACTTACCTCCGGTTTCCGAATGCCTGATCAAGTAAAAATCAACTAGTCAAGTGTCAAAACTCTTGTCAACTATTATTTTTAGGAACTAAAATTTGGCACTTGATTAGTTGATTTTTACTTGATCAGGCATTCGGAAACCGGAGGATAGACGGGAAAAAAGGTTTTCTGCGTAAATCTATAAAATAAAAATTGTATATAGGTACGCTTATAAGTAATAGGTAATTATGAATTAAAACATTGGCAGTAACATCAGATATACTGATTAATAAACTAATTGTTTTACCAAGTTTGTATTTTGGCAAATATTCAGACTAATAAATTATGTCCATCTTTTTGAAGGCTGTGAAGTTAAATAAATAATAGGCAATGGAATGGCAAAAACTAGACAAGGCTTTTAACACTTTTGTTGTTTATTATAAATATTTTATGCATGTATTGATTTCTTTTATGCAACATTAGAATATATTTTAAAATAATTGCTATTCCTTGTAGGAATACCCTTTTTAGTTAAGTTCTTTTAGAACACTGTATGTTAAGCCCCATTTACACATCGACAAGTACAGTAAGTAGTAAGATGTTGATTAAGTTGATTCGAATAGATCTCCACCCTATTTTTTGGCGAGTTAAGTTGGCGAGACGCGAGAGAGGGGGCTATTTCGTACTTAACTCGCCAAAAAATAGGATGGAGATGTATTTAAATCAACTTAATCAACAACTTACTAATTAACTCGCTACTGTACTTGTCGATATGTAAATCGGGCTTTAGAAAGTGGCTGATACTTCCCAGTTATAAATTTGCTCCTATAAATATAAGCCACACATTTTGTTGTTGGTTTTTTTCAATAAAACGATTGCTTCTGTTTTTAGTTTATTGCCGTTTTATAGGTTTTCGATATTACTGCGTCTACTACAATAACATGTCGTGTTTAGTAGATACACTTTCTTTTTCGTGTAATGGTTTATATTTTTAGGGTGTGTAGTAGCATGCGGAACTTCTCAATTACATCTTCCTTTTGTGTTTTGCTTTTTTTGATTACACTTAATGAGTCCAACTCCTAATTAATTTTTTTATCATCCTGAGATGAACTCAGTGATAAGCTTTTCTTGTTAAAAAGAAATATACCTACTTACCCCCGGTTTCCGAATGACTGGTCAAGTCAAAATCAACTAATCAAGTGTCAAAACTGTCATTTTAGTTCCTGAAAAGGCTAGTTTTGACACTTGATTAGTTGATTTTTACTTGACCAGTCATTCGGAAACCGGGGGCTAGTTTTACTAATGTCACGCTGTTTATATCATTTAATTTTATTTCTTCATTTTCGCAGCTTCCTCCACTAACTTAAAGAAATTAGGCTTTATAAAACTATGAAAGAAGAATTGGTATAGGGTTTTACAGTTCTTTGAAGCCCAATAAATAAATTAGGGTGATGTAACACATTGAACTCTTACTCCGTCATCACACTACACGGAGAAGTGTAACATTACCTATATATCTATCAAAAGCTACTTAAGCATCGATTAAATTTATAAATTGTAATAGTTTTAGGCAGTGCACTAGTTAATTATCAAATAACTTTATTAAAATATAATTATTATTATATTATATCAAGCAACTCATGAATTTAATGATCGCTCATTGCCCTTAATGCATTGCAATTTCGTCTGTAAAAGGAATTTAGTGCGGTCCAGGGAGCAAGACCCCTCGATATGAGTAGAGAGAAACTTTAACTCGTTACAACTTAAATGTATATTACTACGAAATAGTTGCGTCCCATTTAAGTAACACTTAGCGTTTGAGTACTCAGAAGCTAGCGTCGAAACAAGTTTATGTAATTATAAGCTTGGGTAATTTAATAAATAAATAAATAATCCTCACACATTCACACATCGCCACCTAGTCAGCAAACTAAGCAAAGCTTGTACTATGGTTATTGGTACTAGATAAAGGATTAACATACAACATTTTTTTTTGTAAATACATACATTTTATACATAGAAAACACTCAGACCAAAAAACATGTTCATGCACACAAAGATTTGCATTGAGCGGGAATCAAACCCCCAAACTTTTACTGGATGAAAAATTTACCCATTCCTCTATGATAAAACTCCTTTAAAGTATAATGACATATTTATAAGGTTTGCTTATACCAGCATCGACAAAATGAACATAAATAATTATATTGTTAAAAAAACGCAGAAACGTGCCGTAAGGACTACAAACATTAATTTATGGCACAGAAAATCTTCCAAAGTCAAGATAATAATCTATGAAACGCACAAGCATTTTATCCTGTGAGGGTTCCGAACCCGTGACCTCGTCAACGCTAGCCACTACAGCGATTGTCGCGTAACTGTTACAGTTATATTATTTGTACGGATTTTATTGAAAACTAGCTGACCCGTGCCCACCTCGTTGGGCGGCGAAAAAAACGACCCTTTATTAAGCGTCCCTTTTTTAAACATATTTCATTACTGCTCCACTCCTATTAGTTATAGCATGATATTATATAGCCTACGACACTCCCCGATAAATGGACTATTCAACACAGAAATATTTTTTAAAATCGGTTCTTTAGATCCAGAGATTACCCCTTACAACGTCACAAACACACAAACTTTACCTCTTTATAATATTGGTATAGATATAGATTTGACTTACAAAGTGAATACAATGTATTTTGCTTTTTAATTTTAATAATAAAGAACAATGTTGGTATAGAAACATTTCGCTCCTATCGCGGGTATATCTTAGTCAGGCGTACATTTGGCCGAGCTCCAGTATACACTAAGAGACAACTGCCGTTAACCCCGATCAGTAGTTTCTTTATGTGACAATTATTGTAAGGGACCCTTCTTTAAGACATTAATATACCTAAAAACCTTTTCCGTGTAGTGACGGAGTAAGAATCACCACCTCATCTCATCCCATGGGTGTCGTAAAAACCGACTAAGGTACTGTCCCTAAATTATCTTTACAAAATAAAAAAAAGGAAAACTTGAAATTAAACCCTATACCAATCCGTCTAGCGTGGTATTAGTAGGCTAAGTAACCCTCCGGCACGGGAGGAGGCCCGTCCCTGCAGTGGGACATTAATGGGCTTTTATGATGACTTACAAACAAACATACATAATATTACTTAAGACCTTGCCGCTCTGAGCGGCAGGCTAAGCAGGGCGAAGGCGAGCGTTAAGATCAAAAGTATATAAGTATGACGCACTTTCATAGCGAAAATGAACCGCTAAGGGTCGTAGCACATATAACGTAACGTTAACGAATCGTCACCGCCTCGCCTTTTTCCTCGGTGTCAAACGCCAAAAATCCGATTACGTTACGATTCCGATTAGTGTGCGTTGCAGTCAGGAGTTTCATACAAATACATACTGAACGGCTCGAGTTAATACGGTGCCGATCCGTTTACGTTACGTTATATTATATGCTACGACTCTAAGACCGAAGTTACGCTACATTAGATTATACATTACATACATAATATTATACAAAAAAAACACTCAGACCAATGCAAACAATTATGTTCATGCACACAAAGATTTGCATCGGTAATTAATTAACACATTTTTTTAAATGTTTTAATAATTTGTATATTTACTCGTAAATGAAACGTAGCTTCGTAGAGTCAATTTATACTACAGTCTCTACGCAGCTACGTAATATTTAAAGATCGTAGCAAATGCTACGAGATGGTAGATGTCGTATCACCGCGATTGAATTCTATCTTACACAAATAATTTTACTAGTAGAGTCTTGAAAATGAACCAATCCTTAATAATATTATTATTTTACGCAAGGTTACCACACACTAAACAAAACTTCATCACAATAGCCTATCAATGTCCCACTGCAGGGATGGGCCTCCTCCCGTGACGGAGGGATACTTGGCCTACTAATACCACCCTGGCCAGACGGATGGTACAGGGTTTAATTTCAAGTTTTCCTTCTTTTTATTACGTAGAGATAATATTCACGCATATTCCCTTAACTCACCACACGGAGTAAGAATACAAACATTCATGCTCACAAAGATTTACGCCGAGCATAAATGCGATTATAGCCTCTACGCAACAGTGATAGAGTTTGATATGAACATCTCTTAACAAAATAAAATAAATGCTCTAACTCTATGTGTAAACTATATGGTTAAGTAAGTTTACACTTGTGTCTGTGTGATACATGGTGTGTACCCTCGTCATTCGCGTGAGCGTTTAACATATGAGCGTATTATTTAGTTGGACACCTGCCTTGTATCTTGCACTTAATTAATTACTTTTAAAGTTAAAATATGTACGGTATTTGTTTGGTTTTAACAACCTTACCTTACTAAATTATTAAAAAATTATGCTCGATGCTTCACGTTTCATTGTCATTCAGGAGAACTTCACGGGAACGCGTCTAACGGAGTCAGGAACAGCCGGACCTCGATGCCACCAGCTATTCACTAATCACTTGCATATTTAATCAGATTTATTTACTGACGACGAACTTGCAAACCAAAACCGCATCTCTTCTGCATCACAAAATCTTCGAAAAATCAATTTGTAAAAAATATATAAATGACAGCTTAACCTTAGTACAAATATGACAAAACGCGAGTAATACCTAAACGCTCTCGATAGCGCCGGCTTTGCGCAGTGAACAGTCGCGACTGTGGCGCAGTAACGAGCAGGAAAGTAGGTAAAATGTAATTAAAAAGCTCGAGGTGGGCAGCCCTATCGCATGTTTACGTACCGTGCAACCGTAGGAATTTATAATAAATATTCGCCCGAGATAGAATACTGGTTGTACTGTGGCTTAACCTCTCGTCATGGCGTCCAGTCAAATTCCGAACACCGTGTTGTTTTAGTCGGTTCTAGCCGGACACGTCTATGACACTCAGTGTCACGTAGACCGTTCGAAACAAAAGAATTCTAAATTCAAATCGATCGAAAGATTAAAAACATGAAACGCATTCGAATTACAAATTGTTTAATTCAAAAATTGGAACACTATTATTCTTCCTCTTTACGCATTTCTACAATGTGTTTCATACATTTTGTTATCAAGTTTTTATCCATAAAACGATGACCTCTGTGTTTTATTTTATTGCCATTTTATCTGTTTTCGATATTGCGGCGTCGACAATAACGTAGCTGTTTATCGTAAACACACTATTTAGTTCACAGTGAATGATTATTGCTTATTGCGACAAACAAAGTAGGTTTTATTGTGACATTTTTCATTATTTTATTCGATAGCGTTTACTACGTGTGATCTTTTTAAAATTGACTTTTTTTTCGTCATTATTACAGCCCATTAATGTCCCACTGCAGGGACGGGCCTCCTCCCATAACGGGGCGATAGTTGGCCTACTAATACCACGCTGGCCTGACGGATTGGTATAGGGATTAATTTCAAGTTTTCCTTCTTTTAATTTCGTAACGATAATATTCACGAATAGTCCCTTAGTCGGTTTTTACGACACCCATGGGATGAGACGGGGTGGTGACATATTGTATTTTTATTCTGTCATCACACTAAACTGAATAATCACAAAATATTTAAATAAAATTAAATTCCCATATTGACTCTACTTTGCTTCTTTCACACACATAATAACACTAAGCTTTAATTTGAACGTTTATCTCAACTCTTCAAAAAATTTAAAACTAATAATTGCAATTTCAAGTTAGCTAAACTCTTTGTTAGCAACCTGACTAGTTATATAAACATTAAGTGACAGTATAGAAGAAGCCTGTGTTTTATTAGTTCACACAAACTTTGCTCGAAGTTGAGAAGTTAGTGTAGCTAATGCGTCTTAGCTGTTCACCTATTAAGAAAAGTTTGGGTTAGCTTAATTGCTACGGTTATTTTTCTTTGTTCCAAATATACCTAGAAAAGAAGGCAGATTAGTGTTTCAGCTATTTTACGTCTGTTTAACATAACAAAAATGGAGCGGGGTGGAGAAAAGGGCCTCTGGGTGTTGACCCTTCGATTCGCACGACAGCATTAACTTTAACGGTATTTTGATTTAAATGATATGTGTATGAATGAATGTATAGGCTAAATTTCAAAGTAGGTATGTAACTTTTGCTGGCATTTTCCGTGTCATCTATTATGTTGGTTGCCTTTCTAGATTATTAGATATCATGTGCATAGTGTTCTAGGAAGTACCCTCTTCATAATATACGTCAATGACCTGTGCAACTTGAAATTGGACTATGGTACAATTAAAGCATACGTAGACGACACTGCGCTATTGTTTTCTGCTGACACAGAACAACAATTGTTCAAGCATGCGCAACACAGATTGAATATTGTAAATAACTGGCTTCAGCAAAATTTACTAACCCTAAATAAATGTCGCAAAAACTAACTATATCAAATTTAGTATGCGGAAATCATTGTCGACCCCTTGCAATTCAATTTTGCTGGCACACTACTGCCAAACTCCATCAAATGACCATAATTGTGACTGTCTTAAAATTCAGTCTGTTAACAAAACTAAATTTGGGTATAACAATAGATGAAACACTATCCTTTAAATATCATATAAGTAATTTAACTAGTAGGGTACGTAAATTAATCTTTATATTTAAGAGACTTCGACATATAGCAGACATAATTATCATTAAAAAAGTATATTTTGCACTAAGCCAATCGGTTATAACCTATTGCATATCTTCATGGGGTGGAGTGGGGAAAACAATATTATTGCCGCTGGAAAGAGCTCAAAGAGCTATACTCAAAATTTCTACTTTTCGACCATACCTTTTTCCTACTAACCTCCTATATAGATCATGTAAAGTACTAACTGTAAGACAGCTATTTATAATGAACATAATAATATTAAAACGACACGCTACCCTGCCCTACAGCACGGACTTTATTAACAAAAGACGCAAAGATATTGTTTGCACGCACACAACTACAGCACATGCTTTTACTGCCAAATTTTATGTTTTCTTGGGTACGCTACCTTACAACAGGATGAATGCTGTTGCAAATATATTTCCGATTAATATTAATAAGTGTAAAACGGTAATTAAAAATTATCTACAAGATACAACTTACGAAGACACAGAAAAGTTATTGATTGTAGTAAAATAATAATAGTAATTTTAATGTCCAGCTAGCTATAGCTTGGATTTTTCTTTTGTAGTAGGAATTATATTGTTATCTATTGATAATAATATAAGTTTGTATTATAAGGGTTTTAGTACCTAAGTTAGTTACACGAATTATTATTAGTAAACTATTGTTTATTTGTTTTTTTTTACTGTAATTAATATTTACCTAAGCTATTTTACAAATTCTCTAGATTTTTTAATTGATATTGTTAAATATTTGAAAATCAATGTATTACTAGATCAGTCAGCCTGAAACACAGGATAACCTAGTTCAGGCTAGATTATAAGATACTAATGTACATTACAAAATTGTATAGATAAGGTTTTAATTGTAAAGATTAAATGAATTATGAAATGAATTATGAATACAAAAATTTTCACTGAGCGGGAATTGAAAATATTTCATTTAACTAAATAAAATATTTGGTAGCGTTTTATTTTGTACGGTTTTTTTGTATTAACTGTACATAAAACTGTGCAAACAGTACAAAAATTAATAAATCTTTTTTAACAGTAAAGGCCTACGCAGACCGGGACGGCATGGCAAAGCATTTTAATTTTTACTAATGGACATTCAACCGTACTGTTACAGAAACACGACATAAATTGCTATGCTTTAAAATGAAAAATGCCGTGCGATAAAATCCCTTTCAATGCCACGGCATCATTTTAAAGCATAGCAATTTATGTCGTATTTCTGTAACAGTACGGTTGAATTTTCATAAGTAAAAATTAAAATCCCTTGCCATGCCGTCCTGGTCTGCGTAGGCCTTTAAGGTATTTTAATTCTCAAAGTATAAAAACGAGCTGTTAACTCGCGTCTGCAATGTTCAATATCCTTCTTCTTTAGTGTTTCTTTTTTAAAGCAAAATAATGGAGCAATTCGGAACTTTATTTAAGAGTAAGTAGATCATTGTTTTTACATAAAACTGAATTGCAAGAGTTTATGTTATGAAAGTCTTAAAAGGCTGTAGTTTAAAGTTTAAAAGTAGGATTTACTTTTTCGTTTAATGAACTACGTTTAATGTTACTTTGTTTTTTATTATTCTACTATTCAAACTAAATTTGTAAGTTTCTGATAATACTGTATAAGAAAGCTAATTTTAATCTAACTTGATGTCACTTCTGTTTTTGTAAGTGTGTTGCAAAAATTGACAACGAAACAACTTTGTATGTAACGGTGTAATGGTTTCAGTCTGGGTTGCTAAGGTTCGATTCCAGCTCAAAAAATATTAACTAGATGTATCGCGATAAGCGACCGCATAGTGCCAGGCTGTAAATTACAATTTTACGTAGTAACATTGTTGTTTCACAAGCTTTCTAAACTTTCATTTTTTTTATAAAATTATACAGGATGTTTTGTTGTATAAATTATAAAATTATTCTAAATTAATTAATTATTTCTGCAAACAAATTATAATCTCTTCCATTTTAAGTCCGCACTTAACCTTTTTCATTAACAATTTATCACAGTCAGTGAACATACGTTATTAAATAAGGGACTACCATAATCAACATGGTTCTCATTCCAAGGGTTTTGTTGTTAATACACAAAATACAAAGGGTGTGTTGTCCGAAGGGACAATGAGCTTATCTGTATGACAATCTTGTGAAGAGGTTTCGTCTTTATTTATCATTATAAAACAAATTTGTCAAAAAATATGGCTACGAATTTTTATTATAACCCCTAAAGAGACGGACCGAGTGCGTAATTACATACATTAAAACAGGCTGTATTACTTTGATTAAAAATGTACTTGAAGTAATACTAGAGAACGCGGTTATGTCATGACAAAACATAAGCCATAATGGAGCAGGGCATGCCCTGGTATTGCTTATGTCCATGAGCACCACTTACCATTTCCGATTACCATCATCGTAGACAGGTAGGTATGCTACGTGGCTACGTGCTTATCTGTAACTTTTAGGAAATAAATTACAAATTAAACTTTTTGATCAAGTGACTTAGTCATTATCAAAACAGCGTAGAGGCTACATTCCAAGAGAATGCGACTTCAAAACGTAAGCAACGGAATTGTTTAGTAGATTTGTTTTTCAGAATTTGCGTTAGTGTGAGTGTTCTTGATATAATTGTTTTACGTTTACATACAATTTTATTGCAAAATAATCCCGTAAATATATTGAAAATCACAAAACATAATAATGAATATAATCATTTGAATTTGTCACGATTAAAAGGACATCTTTACTACCAACGATATCCGATTTTGTCAAACCATTTTCATGTCCAAGACAGTGACGTCCTTTGATCAGTTTAATCGCATAAACGTATTCTATCTCTGTTTTAAACGAATTAACTCCAAAGTATCAGACAATTCAATGAAATCTATTTCAGAAACAGCTATTGATAATTTTAAGTCGTATCCAAAGAATTCCAGTCGTGTCGTGTATACAGCAGGTCGTCAGAACTTACGCATAGCAGTAGCTAGTTCCTATAAGTTCATCATCATAACAGGCCATTAATGTCGCACTGCAGAGACGGGCCTCCTGCCGTGGATACTAATACCACGCGGGCCAGACGGTTTGGTATAGGGTTTAATTTCAAGATTTTTTTTTTAATTTCGTAAAGATTATAGTCACGGATAGTCCCTCAGTCGATTTTTACGACACCTATAGGATGAGATGGGGTGGCGACATATTGTATTCTTACTCCGTCACCACACGGATTAATTCCTATAAGTTAGGGTCAACCATACCTAAAAACCACTGTAAGGCTAAAGTCTCTTTGATAAAGCGATTTCAATCTAAAAATTATGATGTAAGTATAAAAAATAACAAAAGTTAAAGAATCAGTGTAACGAATTTCTTAAAACCGAAAAAAAAAAAATATTAGAGTACAAAACTCCAAATACAGTTGCTTCTTTGAAATATGAATTATAAAGGCGCAAAAAAGAAATACTGGTTGCCTTGAAATTTATATCTTCCTGAAGACAATTTATGTTTAATTCAGAGGAAGCAATATTATAACGGATGTACCCTGGCGACAATATGGCGGAAGCTGTGGGTTATTTGTATAATTTTTAGAATGAAACATTACTTTTATTGTTTAATTATGCTTAGTGACTAATTCTTGTTGCTGATATAATTATGACTGCTAGTATTCTACTAGTTATGAGCTAACAAAATCGTATAAAATCTGACTTTCCTTTAGTTACGACGATATTTCATCGTCCTTCATCGTAGTGTCAAAGACAAACATAAGAAGACGACGACTTTAGCTTTCTATACGACATGAGACCCAAGCTTGTAAATTATTATTAAATTCTTTATTTCAGACCAGAGATCCATAAAAATGTGTTAGTAATTTCTTATCCTAATGTTATTAGAAAACAGTAATCTATACATATAATAAAACTGTAGAAAAGTCGTTTTTGTACATTGAAAATAAATCCAAAAAAAATAGCCCGGGTATTAAAAGACAACCAATAGAACCCATTTCCACCATTTTTGGAATTTTTGTCTGTTTGTCTGTATATCTGTATGTCTGTATGTCTGTTTATCTGTAACCTAAAATTTGTTCGGGCATCACGTAAAAAGTACCAAAGCAATTTAGATGATTTTTATACACAACGATTGAGCGTAACTTGAAGTTTTATTTAGTTTTTGTTTCGTTGCAATCGGTTTCGTCTATTAAAAGATATTTGAATTTAACTAATTAATATTAAACAGCGCCATCTTTCAAACTTAGACTGAACTACATCAAGAGTTAAACTGCGTGCAGTATTTTTAAATGTAACGTAAAATGTAGATGCCTTTAATACACAACGATTGAGCGTAACTTGAAGTTCCATTTAATTTTTGTTTCATTGCAATCGGTTCAGTCTATCAAAAGATATTTGAATTTAAAGTGCTCAAGAATAAGTAGTTGTAGTTTTATACGTAGTTTATGTTTACAAAGTGAAATATTAAACAGCGCTATCTTAGGAATGTAGACTGGAATATATTTAGAGTTAAGCTGCGTGCAGTATTTTTGAATAAATAAAATAAAGACATTTAACATTTTTTTATCCGGCTCGAAGGACCATGAACAAATCCCAAAAAGTACACGATGGAATATTATGTAATAAAACTCCAATGGCGAGTGAAAAAGCTTTTATATTTGACTACAAAACATAGTTATGCTATAAGATGAACCTAAAAATATCTTAACTATATATCAAATAACGCCATCTGTTGGTGGCTTAATTAAACTTATTATGTTAAACAAATAGAACATTAAACAATAATTTAATGTTTTGTGATTGTATTTCTATATTTTATTGTCAGTTATGTATTTTTCAATGTTAATAATCTATATACTATAATAAAACTGTAGAGGTCGAAATGTCTGTGCTTTTCGTAAATTCAGATAAAAATTATCTATAAAATCTAGAAAAAAGTCAAAAAGCACGAAACCACAATTTTTAGAATTAATGTCTGTCTGTCTGTCTGTCTATTTGTTACCGCACATCTTTAAAACGAATTAATATAATCTTAAGACCAATACATTGTATTGTAGCCTTTTTTATTAGGCATAAACTGAGGTATGTTTTATCAAAATCGGATAAGTAATACTCGAGATATCGCTTGATCTCTTTATATTAGAACAGTCCAATACAAATCAGGGGCCATGAAAAATGGATTTGGTTCAATGTTGAATGAATTTAAATTTCGTTTCTTTTGTTCACGAGATGGCGTTACCAGTAGTAATCATACTCAAAAATAAATGAGTTTGTAAATAATCCATAACTATTTTATTATGAAGTGCTATTAATTATAAGTTATTCCTTTTAAATTTTAATAAAATTAACCATGAATCGTATGTGTTATATCAATTATAAGTTATATTAAATCTATACTAATATTATAAAGAGGTAAAGTTTGTGTATTTGTGTCGTTGTAGGGGGTAATCTCTGGATCTACAGAACCGATTTAAAAAATTCTTTCTGTGTTTCATAGTCCATTTATCGGGGAGTGTTATAGGCTATATAGTATCACGCTTTGTCTAATAGGAGTAGAACAGTAATGAAATCCATACTAATATTATAAATGCGAAAGTAACTCTGCCTGTCTGTCTGTCTGTCTGTCTGTCTGTCTGTCTGTCTGTCTGTTACTCTTTCACGCCTAAACGGCTGAACGGATTTCGATGAAATTTGGTACAGACAATCTTTGGACCCTGAGAAAGAACATAGGCTACTTTTCATTAGCAATCATATTATATTTTGATTTCATAGAATTTTGGCGGGAAAGCTGTGTCACGTGACCTGTGACGTCATAGGTCACGTGACCTGTGACGTCATAGGTCACGTGACCCGTGACGTCATAGAATTTTGACAGATGAGTCGTGACGTCACAGAATTTTGGCGGGAAAATATTTTTTGACAGTTGAGTCGTGACGTCATTGAATTTTTGACAGATGAGTCGTGACGTCACAGAATTTTTGACAGATGATTTGTGACGTCATATTATTTTGGCGGGAAAATATTTTATACCTCTGTCACTTTTGACAGCTGTCAATTTTGACAGATAGGCGTGACGTCATAGAATTTTTGACAGATGAGTCGTGACGTCACAGAATTTTGGCAGGAAAATATATTTTGACAGCTAAGTCGTGACGTCATTGAATTTTGGCGGGAAAAATAGTATTTAAACAGCTGAATCCTGACGTTATCACAATTTGGCGGGATAATAAATAGGTTTGTACAGGACCCTCGGTGCGCAAGTCAGACTCGCACTTGACCGGGTTTTTAGCTGTGGGTCTGATATATCTAGAGAGCTTAAATTCGTAATTGTCAACTTATTTCATCATAACAGCCCATTAATGTCCCACTACAGGGACGGGCCTCCTTCCTTGACGGAGGGATACTTGGCCTACTAATACCACGCTTGCAGACGGATTGGTATAGGGTTTAATTTCAAGTTTTCCTTCTTTTTATTTAGTGAAAATAATATTCACCTTATTTGTTAGGCACTAAAGTGACACACCTTTGCATATCCTATCCTACTAATATTATAAATGCAAGTTTGTGAGGATGCTACTAAATGGATTTTGATGAAATTTGGAATATAGATAGTTTATGGTGTAAAATAACAATTAAGCGGGTAATACCGCGGGCATCAGCTAGTTAATAATATTATTATCAATTATTGACATGGTCATTAGGATGGACATGTCTACTTGCCCAGTGACTAGTAAACACCCCATCAATGTTGTCTACCTGAGTAGCTAGTATATTGTTAGGACTGTCTCTGAATCACCGCATCATGGATGCACATCGTTTGCGCATGTCAGTCAATGCTGGCCAATGAAAAAATAGCTGTGATCGGCATTGGCTACTCGTTATTAATCTACATGGTGTTTTGAGTCTAATTATTATCGTTCTACAAATATAAGGAACGTTAGAATGAGGCAAATTATAAGAGTATTTGTATTTAAAATAACGTAATGCACAATAAATCTGGTTTTGTTATTTCAAATATACCTGCACCACAACATCGTGGAAGGAGTAAATAATGTAATTTATGCAAATACGAGTAGCAAGTATTAATGGATGCAGACGTTCATTTAATTGCGGTTTTGTTCAAACGGACATACAGCTTGAATGTTGCAATGCTTGGCCTTATTTACGTTAGTGAATTTATATACTCTAGTACAGTCACGAACAATAATATGTATAGATTGTCAAATTTTCTAAACTATTTGCACCACAGAAATCTAAAAAAAAGGAGAAGGGTTATGACGGGGTTTTCGTCAAAACGCAATGTGATTAGAACGATTATATAGCTAAAAATGTCTGTCACCTAGGTTTAGCTGTGTTTTGACAACGACCGAGATAACATATAAAATGCCGAGTTGTTCAGTGGTTGTCTGTAAAAATAAGAGCAATAAAAAAGACTTTATTAATAATGAAATCACTTACCATATGTTAGAACATGTATTTTATTGTATTTACCTCTAAAATCATGAAAAAATAATCTTCGATGTCCTCACTATGTTATGTTCATGTTCGGACAATTAAGTACTATAATATTTTTGTAACATATACATTGATTTTCTAATGTTGTCTAAACTAGTCATTCAATGAATATATGAAGCAATGAACTATGCGCTCAACGATATTACGTATGACAAGTGGTTGCTAACCGTGATCGCTCTAACAACCAAACGATAGTGACGACCCGTTCATGACTACGACTATCTATCGTTTTCGATAAAAAGTAGTGTATTGTAGGAATTTTAAATTGTATTAAAAAAAAAAAAAAGAATTATAAAGTTTAATAAAAAAAAATTTTTTAAATGTTATATTATCTAATTTCAAAGTAGTACAATGTTCAAATAATATCCTAAATCAAAGGTGGAGTAAGTATACTAGAACATAAAGGTTTAAAATGTTGATTACAGTGGTTTTGAAAGTTTATTTTAACCTCCTAAGGCCCAAGTAAATTTTTGCTTAGTTGAGTTTATCACCCAATGTTCTTATACGAGAACACATTGTGCTAACAGGGTAACCGCCCAGACAAAAAAAAGAAAAAAAAACTTAAATGCAGTTTTTTATTCGATGTAGTTTTTATTCCTGATACTACTGTTACGACAAAGAACAGATCTAGGCTACCGAACATGCGAATTATTTTGTTCTTGTCCGAGAACATGGGGCTTCTATGACATAACTAACGTTCTTTCTTATGTTCTTTGTCAAGGACATTGGATGTGAAAGCAATTAAAAAAAATAAGTATGGTTTTTTATAAATTCTTTTATTAATTATTATAGGCACAACAATCAGTCTTTTTTTTATTAAGTAATCAAAATAAATGAAACATAAACTTAATTATTATACGTTTACACCATCTTCTACACATATCTGATTCCTCAGTGGCTTCTACAGATGACAGCAAAGTTACTGCTTTGTTGTCATACCACTTAGTAAAAGCTATCTTACCATCTTGCCTAACTAAAACTTGACTACTGCCTCTACCGCGATCTTTCAACTGTCTATCATCCTCTACATTAGGTCTTGCTGCTCGTGGTATTCTGTTCTTCATAACTGTGCCTGAGCAACCTATTCCTCTCTTAAGAAGTTCGTCAAGCAATTTCTCACTTGTAAAATAACGATCACAATAAAGTACGTGACCAGGTACAAGAGGTTCGGCTAAGGACAACACAGCCTTTTCTCCAAGTCCAAAATGAGATTCTTCGTAGTCAGGATAAGTAGTGCTACCTTCGTATACGTGGAAATTGCAAACGAGACCATCTGGATTAGCTAAAACAAAAACCTTTAGTCCTTCAGGATTTGGTTTACCAGGACAATATTGTTTGATTCCGCAAGATCCTGAAAATGGAATTATCATCTCGTCGATGTACTGTTTGTCGCTCTTATTTTGCATCATGCATCCTTCTTGAATCCGTTTTATAAGTGGTCGGACTTTCCACAGCTTGTCTTTATTGCGTACCTCCTGTGCAACATCATCGTCAAAAACTATTTCAATTGCATTTCGTAATTGTGTAAATCTGTTTCGGGACATATTGGATGCAATTATATCTACCCGCCACTTTGTTTCCCAGTACATCCTCAAGTTGGGGTAATTTATACAGGCCATGATCATTGTTATACCGATGTAAAAATAAAATTCATTTATGATTAGATTTAGGCTTTTACCATGAAGTTTAACTGCAGTCTGATTAGTCTTTTCGACAATTAACTTAAGCAAATCATCGTCTATGTACCGGCGGAAGTACTCCATTGGCTGATAGTCATCGGTAATAACTATAAAATAAGAAGGCTCAGACCTTAATGATTCCTTCGGAGCGAAACTGCTGCTAATCCAATTGTTTGCTGGTACTGAAGAGCTGTTTTCACCGGCTGCTAGTATCACCTGGCCAGGTACAACAGCATTTCGAACACGAGCTCGTCCTCTGCCTCGACCACGTCGTATAAAGTTTGCAGCGGGTCTTACAATATTTGTATCTTCGTCAGAATCAGTGTCACTGGAACTGGAAGACCTGGTTTCTGGTCCTATGATAAAGGGAGGGTCACCTGTGTCTTCGTCGGAAGGCTGAAAATCTTCAAAGTCAGAGTTGTTGAGCAAATTTGTGATATCTTCATTCCCCAATCCTGTGAAAATTAAGAATTCATTAATACTAACTGTTCTCATACACGAACAAATAATACTGGGTAGTTATTGGAACATCAGCACAGTGTTCTCCCACAAGAACATGTCACAAAGGGCAAATGTTAGCATAACAGACAAATGTTCTTGCACGAGAACACATTGAAAGACAGCCGAATAAAAGTAAGTTCCAATTGAGTATTGACAGAAATTTAATCACAAAGACAATATTTATGGTTTTACCATAAATTATCGTACTTTTTTAAATTAAAAAGACACATGAATGTATATGTAATTAGCGATTTAACTCACCTCTGTTACGCGTGCCTTCCATTTTTCTGTGTGCGGGGACAAAATGGCAGAGTGCTTTCAATTGGTTGTGGTCGAATGAATGCAAACTTTGTCACAAATATATTGACCAATCAGGTAACAGTGAACAAATCCGCTAAATACCGCGATTTTTTAAATTATCTTGAAATAAATTGTATGTTCTCACGTGAGAACAGTGTGCCACTAGGAGTGCAATCTGATAATTATGGCTGGGCGGATACCGGTCCTCGGTAAAGTCCTTGTACAAGAACGTTGGGCCTTAGGAGGTTAAACGCTGATCCATTTATTATCACACACATGCTTTTAACTGGTTTTATCAGATTTGCTTTAAATCAGTCTAAATGTTCATCTATCAATCCCTATATTCATGCTATTGTTTTAATTTTATCTAGGCGCAGTACGGTTGAATTTCCATTAGTAAAAATTAAAATCCCTTGCCATGCCGTCCCGGTCTGCGTAGGCCTTTAATTTGTTTCACGACATGTACGATCTTACACACAATATTATTTTACAAAAGTATTGTACAATTATATATTATTATATTATACATATTTATATAAAAGTAATTATTATTTATATGAAAAGTATTTAATTTTTAATAAAATATAAGTCTTATCTATCGATAAATTTTATTAATTATTTATCGATAAGGTCAACGCTTAGCATAAATGTATTTTTTTTAATGTAGTAGTTTTAAATTGTAGTAGTTCTTCTATCTAAACTTTTTGATGTTTGTTTTATTTGTTTAAATATAGTAGCGCTGATTGGTTCGCTGTGACACCGTGTAAGGGAGATATTTCAAAGAAATACGAGACAGAGTATAGCGTTCATTGATAATCTAGATGTAACTGAGAACAGTAGTCTATTCGTATATTCTATAGCTGTGTGTGTTAATAAAACTGGCGACTTACGGCCTTATTACAGAATACGGTCTAACTATAAACCACGATTTATTACGTCACAAAACCACTGTTTTTGAAAATTGTTATTGCAAAATCAGCCTTAACGCTAAAGTGTTAAAACTGATTTTGTATTAACAAATACAAAATCATAAATTTGTTAATCCAAAATCAGTTTTAACACTTTAGCGTTAAGACTGATTTTGCAATAACAAATTTCAAAAACAGTGGTTTTGTGACGTAATAAATCGTGGTTTATAGTTAGACCGTATTCTGTAATAAGGCCGATTAGGTTTCCATACAAAATGACATTCAGGGCACATCTCCTTTATTCAGATATCTGTGATTTGCACGTTTAGCTAGACATTAGAATACCAAAATTATTTCGTAATTTAGGAGAGGTTCCGTACAGTTTTGAACTAATCTTCGAATATTAAATTTTGGATTGGCAGAGCTTTAGATAACTATTTTACAAAATGTGAAAATGTGTACATATTATTGCTCGTGACTGTACATAGGATCAATACTGCAATAAGATACATTGCTTGGAAATGCTAAAATTGTAATTGTTTAAATGAAAATTGAGCGTCCGTGAGTGGAGACCAGACGTATTGGCAATCAGCGCGATGCGGCGATATTTCCGGACCGTTACGACTTGGGGAGCTTCAAGAAACGAGCGTACTCCCTTTTTAAAGGTTGGCAACGCATCTGTGATTCCTCTGGTGTTGCGGGTGTCCATGGGCGGCGATGATCACTTACCATCAGGTGACCTGCTGGCTCGTTTTCCTCCAATTACAGACGACCTCTGGGTGTTCTATGTAGGATAATAATATGCACGTATTTGCAAAGCTTAGAAGTATGTTTATTGGTTGCCTATTACTCAAAGCTCCAGTTCCTACACCTCCTAATAGGAGTAGATGGCGAAATACACGTGTGATGGCTATTATTTTATACATAACATGCGCACAAAATTTTGTAAAATATCTTTGTTTTTATACCATGTTTGAGCATATAAATGATTTTATTCATTCATTCATTTATTTCTTCTTTCATTCTTTGATTCATTTATTCATTATTTTATACATACGGACATACGTAAACTCACACCTTATTACCGTAGGGGAAACAGACTACTGAACATCATCATCACACATCAAATACTAAGTAATATCCTGACTAACCTCCTTTGCTTCGCTACATTCGCACATTATCTTAAGTAAAATAAAGAAGTAGAAATAATTTCAGTACATCCAAAGAGACTGGCAATATATTACAAAGTCATTTTAAAATGCTCAAGCTTGGAACTCTTTAAGCTGAACAATGCGAATGACTGGCCATTATTTACAGCATCTCCATTTGTCGCTATTCTTTCCGACAACAGCTGAGTTATTTTAGACATTCGTATTAGCCCTGCACTATGTGTCTTTTAGTTTAAAATATTTTATTTTTATTGTGTTATAAATGATATTTATTTATTTATTTTATATGACTCCAACAAAGGCACATTAGAAATTAATAAAATAAAAAACTACAGGAACATTGCGTGTATTCCTTCAATAACAGGAACCACAGCATGCAAATAAAAAACAAACTAAAATAATGACAAAGTACTCTAAATTAAAAACAAACATTGGAAATATAAATTAAAAAAATATTTTTTTCTAATATTAAATTAACAGCAAGTAATAACAAAATATTACACAACCTTCTCTAGAAGTTGTCCCAAGCTGAGCTTGTATGTACAAAGTATAGACAACGTATAAAAATACTTAAACTCCTTCTTTTGAAAATCATCATCATCATAACAGCCCATTAATGTCCCACTGCAGGGACGGGCCTTCTCCTGTGACGGAGGGATACTTGGCCTACTAATACCACGCTGGCCAAACGAATTGGTATAGAGTTTATTTTAAGTTTTCCTTATTTTTATTTCGTTTAAATAATATTCACGAATAGTCCCTTAATCGGTCTACAACATAATCTTTTATTATCAAGACGCAATGTTTTATGCAATCCAGTTTGTGCAGTCTTAGTTTCAAGCACAGAATACATTTATTTAAAAGATTCAACTTGTCTCTTGTGAAAAGTGATATGTCTTCTCTGCATTCCCCTGTACGGACTCATGGCTTATTTGTTTCTTTCAAGTATAAGCTCAACAATGCAGTTTTATATGTAACATTATTGTTCTGTGTGTTTCTGTTTTAAATAGTAAATATGTATTTTTGCAGAGATTGATAGTTTTATTTTATTTATGCATACGAGGACCTCTGTGGCGTAGTCGTTTTATTACATGACTTGGTACGCAGAGGTCTCGGTTTCGATTCCCGCTCAACACAAATGTGTTATATGAATTAACAAGAAAAAAAGAATATTACCCATTAGACAAGCAGATTAGCTTACTTTGGGAACAAATGGCGCTGTGTACAGATGTCCGTGAAAAATAGTGTATCAACAAACTGTTACAATCATACACTTACATTAGTCTTAGAATTATCTACAGTTCAACAAATCTAAAAGATACAGTATGACGTTTCATATTTTTCAAACTGAAACAACTTTGTTCATGCGTACATTATTCAGTTTCGAAAACCTTTTTCGTAAAACCATGAATTTAGAAAAATTTTATTATTGTATCTAAAAATGTACAATTCTTAATATATAAATTTAATTAAAAACGTTCAAACAAAGCAAAATAACACATATTTACATAGTAAATAATATCTAATAGTTCTATTCCTGACCTCATTGCAAAGTCACGTAGTTAGGTTACTGCTCGTAGTGTTGCGACTCTTCGGATACACTTGTATGCAAGAAAATCGTTTACATATACGAAAAATCGTTATTATCGTTAGACACGTAACTAACTATTACTTATAACTAGTACTCGACGTGGTCGAAGGTGACGGGAGGCAAATTATTAAGGTCTTAGTAGTAAATAAAAAAAATCCTAAACATTACTTTTATTTAATTAATTATAATTTAAATAAAAGTAATGTTTGGAATTTTTTTTTTCTCTAAAAGTACTAGATCTAATAGTAAGTACTGTTTATTTATTACGACTTGAATATAAAGGTAAACAACTATGGGGTCGTGTCAACCACAGACTAAAGACTGTATTTGACCTTTGAGAAATGGAATTAAAGACAAAATTCTAGAATCTACAAATTATGTCAAATGGTGAATTTTGACGTTGAAAAAATTACATATATTTAAAATATAAGAAAGATAGTGGTTTGATCAAAGTAATTTACGTGTTTTCTATTTCATAAACGTTTAATGCTATTTTCCAGAAATTTTCATCCATATCAAAGTGTGCAATTGATGTAAAAACCAGAGAATTTGCAATATGTGGTGTTTTTTTTACAAAAGGTTCTACTCTTTACTAATAATGAGATTATTAAAGTGTCTTAAAAATCGGATATTATCGTAATCGATTTCTTAAATTTCGGATATTATAGTTATCGATTTTTTTTATCCCAACCTTATTATTCAATTTGTCAGAACTGTCATACCGTACCTATTAGATTTGTTGGACTTTAATTGCACAGTCAATTGAAAAAATAAACATTCACAAAACAGTATCATAAAATTAATTTAAAATTATGTGTTACCATTTTTAAAATATATCTTTCTAACTTACACGATATCAATCGAATCGGAACCCCTATCAATAAAGTATTTTATTGAGGTTTCCTAAAATTGGATGACTTCATTGTTACAATTGGCAAATAGAATTTATTACGGACCCTATTTTTCTAAACTAATAGAAGTCACTAAACTTTATATATGTGGAAACATACATATTGAAAAATTAAATAAAATAGTAGATAAGTTTAACTGCAGTATTATATTATATAAATAATATCTCATGACTTTTGTCCAGGTTAGCCAAGTTGTAGTGTAAAAATTGTACTATGTTTAGGTGATAAATAAAAGTTACTAGTACAAATTGCCAGAAGACATAACAGTTTGTATTCAAGGGTAGGCAACAACTTAGCTGTGCTTTGATACTGCTATGACTAAGCGGTGATGACTATTCATCATCACCGCTCGGTCATAGCAGCAGTGCTAGAGCACCACTGACCATCAATTGGGCTATACAGTATGCCATAGCGACAACAGGAGGTAAGAAGATAAGAATAGTGCAAGTGATTTTATGCCATTAAGTTGGTAGAAAAAGAACTGGCTTCCATTTTCTTCATATACTAATAGTATACATAGCAGTATACTACCATAGCCCAGATTAAAATCTTAAGAAACCGTGTAATCAAAGCTTTGAAATCTGCTTTCATTTTTGTGCTTTGAGAATAAGCACAAAAATAAAAGCTTATTTTGTTTTGACTTTTATAATCATAAGAAAGTGTAACTAGAGTTGATAAGAAATAATTTGTTTAATTTTCATTTTACAAGTACATCATTCTTGGTTACTGTACTTGTACTACTGTAACTACTGTACGTGTACTTGTACTTGGTTACTGTACTTGTACATCTACTATATAAAAATAAGTCGGGTTTTCCTTCCTGATGCTATAACTCCAGAACGCACGAACCGATTTCTTCGGTTTTGCATTCGTTGGAAAGGTCTCGGGCTCCGTGAGGTTTATAGCAAAGAAAGTTCAGGAAAATTTTCAACAGAAAAGCGGAAAAATAATGCCCGTGCGAAGCCGGGACAGGCTGCTAGTTAAGTATATAAATAATGACAAACAATGTTATTAATAATAATATTTATAATATTTCAGGCACATTCACACAACGCCGCGCCGTCTAACCCCAAACTAAGCAGAGCTTAATAGCTACTATGGAAACCAGACAACAGATAATCTACATATTAATTACATACTTTTTTCTATATAATATGTACACACACATTATACATAGCAAATATTCATGTTCAAAATCACAAGGTTTTGGGGTAATCGAACCCGCGTAAAGTTAATTCTCTACGTTAACATTTTAATTTTTAAAGCACATTCAAATTTTTAAATCCTTTTTCACATTCATACAAAAATTTAAAAGGAAAACTCCTAGTGTTGAGACTAATAATAGAAAGCACTATTCATTATTTTTGGCACGTTTTTAAGTTGGAAATGACGAATGCGATGTTGAATATGCAAATAAAATTCACAATCTCAGAAGAAATTGCATTTCTCTTTAATGGAATAACGGAACTTCATGATTTATGCATTACACTCAACGTTCCGTACTATTTTTAAAAACTAGCTCTTAATGAAATCTTATACCTGCCTGTCTTAATAAGTTTAGTACGGCTCTTGATGTTAATAAACTATGAGAGCTTTGATTAAGAAAAGTATTATGTTTCCTTGTTCATTAATACAACGCCATCTAGTCTCAAACTAAGCTGTGCTTGTACTATGAGTACAAGATATAAGATATCAGTTAATACAACCGTAAACTGATGGATATTATTATTGATAAACACAGCAATAAAAAAAAAGTGCGTTCAAATATATCGACCCCTCCAACGCATTAGGTCTTAACTCTAAAATTCACATTTTACAGGAGAGCCGTTTTAATAAACATTTTTTTGTTTTGGTAACCGGTTAACCTTTTCATCTGTTTTGATAGCGTCATGCCGATTTGATGATAAGTAGGATCGTGTATGCCCAGGACGATAGGAAGGATCGTGTATGCCCACCATTACTACTAAAATACAGTTTATCAAATGCCAAAATTAAATAGTTGTTTTATGATAGTTGATAGCTCATCATCATTATCATTATCATACAGGCAAAATCATTCACAAACAGGTTGTCGTATGTTGAATACAGCGTGATGGAGGGTCGATATCGATCTTTTAAATACGAGTGTGACAAAAATGAAAAAGACTATAGTGTGTACTGACATAAATTGCCAATCATTACTACCAATAACCAATATAATTTGTTACCAATTAATCTCTTGGCTCAAGAAACTAAAATCTGTACGGGATTCAAATATGAAAATAGAACCGAACGAAGTCCGTAGGTTAACTTACATAATGCACTATTTATTGTTAGATTTTACGCGATTTTAACTTTTTTAGTAACATCATTAGTGTGGTAATAGCTGAACGTGAATGTTTCATACATAACAGCTTATAAACAAATCGTAGCCAAACTTTTTATTGTATACATACCACGCAAACTCTCAGATAAATGAGAAATGTTTTTCGCGTTATGACGCAAAACGACTAGACGATGGCGGGCAGAGTAAACGAAATTACTTTTGTTTAAGGACTACTGGTCCGATGAAACATAAACATTTTACGCTAGTTAACAGTTGTTGTTTGAGAAATATTTATTTTGTTAATAGTTATTAAGTTATTGTTTACTTATTACTGAAAAGGAGCGCTGTTACTTATGGACATTTTATAAATTAACTAGCAGACCCGTGCCCTCTTTGTTGGGCGGCGAAAAAAACGCGTCCCTTTTTAAACATATTTCATTACTGCTCCACTCCTATTAGTTAAAGCGTGATACTATATAGCGTATGACACTCCCCGATAAATGGACTACTCAACACACAAATAATAATATTAAAAATCGGTTCATTAGATCCAGAGATTACCCTCTACAACGCCACAAACTCACAAACAAACAAACACACAAACTTTACCTCTTTGTAATATTAAGTATAGATAATATCCTATATCAGAGTGCAACTTGTAATCGTTGAAAATTAAAGAAAGAATCACCCCTCAGTATGCTTGTGTAACTAAGTCAACGCGAAGTATGAAAGATAAGGACCATTCTAATGTTTTAGATACTCATAGTCCGTATCTACAACATAGTGAATACAACCATCATCATTATCAACATGAGTTAATTGACGTCCCTTGCATATAGTTGACCTATACATATAGCCAATATGTAAGTTAATTGACGTACATAGTTAACATATACATATGGCTCAGGGCTCAAGGTAATATTTTCTGAAGCCAAAACTAACGCAGATGAACCCAAAAACACAGTAAAGCTCTAAAAAAATGTTTCGAAGTTCTCTATGTAATAAGAAATGGAATAAGCGTAAATGTTTTGTTATACGGACAAATGTCTAGTAGAAGTAGTTCAGTTTGTTAAAAATAAATATAGCATAACCCTTCCAATCCGATTGAACACGTTTTTGGTTTGGTCTCTAAAATACCAAACAAATATTTTTAATAGCTTACTACATGTTTTTGAATTTGTCTATTCACACGCCTATAAATTGAAATCGAATTATTCGAGTACTTATTTATGTCATATCATCATCATCATCATAACAGCCCATTAATGTCCAACTGCAAGGACGGGCCTCCTTCAGTGACGGATGGATACTTGGCCTACTAATACCACGCTGGCCAAACGGATTGGTATGGGTTTAATTTATAGTTTTCTTTCTTTTTATTACGTAAAGATAGTCCCTTAGTTCACGGATATTCCCTTAGTCGGTTTTTACGACACCTATGTTATGAAATGGGGTGGTGATGTTACGGGCAATGTGATAAGTCCGGGCACCATTAATAATGACCGGTCTGTATTAATAATGCCCGACTCAATTGGGCAATGTGATTAATACAGCATAATTAATCAATTTTCCCGGCCATTATGAATAATGCCCACCCTTTCTTGGGCAAAGTAATAAAATAGGTGAACTGTACTGTTTTTGTTTATTAAATCAAATTAAACTTACAAAATTTTCATGAAAACTTAACAAATAATAAACTATTGGACATAGTGGTTAAAAAATAAACATTTTACTTAAATGTTTCTGGCGCGTTGTGGTCGCCATACTAACCTAACCTAACCAAATGTTTCTGTCTTTTGGCCTAATTTTAGGTTTTAGCTTTTTTTTAAGCTATCTCAAACACTAACTTATTACATGGACCACGGGCCGTCGGCCATTATTAATAAGGGCCGGTCAAAGTGATAAATTTATCACTTTGGCCATCGTTATTGGGCATTATTAATAAAGACCGGTCCTTATTAATAATGCCCAGTTAATCACATTGCCCGTAACAGTGACACACTGTATTCTTACTCCGTCACCACACAGAAAATCATGTCCTAACATTTTTATTTTTTAACTCGCTCGAATTATCCAATAACTTCGTTTTCAAAGTTGTTTATTTCTTAGTTTCTCTTTTTACAACCACTTTTGTTATTACCCCTTGCGCCCGAGGGAGTGAACACGTGGAGCAGAATTTTAAACACAAACTTTAACGAAATATATTTCATTTTAACTTAAAAGTTTATGAGACAGTGTTTCTTTCATATTCGTATTTGTGTTAAAGTTTTCGTATTTTCATGTGCAAAAAAAACAGTAAGATCAAAATTCTTTTTGTATTCCTTTACAATCTTTCATCATTTCTTTACACACTGCCAAGTTTGTCGTGGTCATAATGTTCTATTAGCGGTAACATAATACAAGATTAGAAATTCTTTGTATATAACAATGAACTTAATACATTTTTTATGTAAATAATGAGTCCAGAACATCTAAGCCCGGGGGAGTCATTTATGGATCACAAAGTTTAGTATTGTCCCGCGAAAAATTCGAATCCAACATTGTGCGCAACATCCACGTACTACCACAGTGCCATCATAACAGCCCATTACTGTCCCACTGCAGGGACGGGCCTCCTCCCGTAACGGAGGGATACTTGGCCTACTAATACCACGCTGGCCAGACGGATTGGTATAGGGTTTAATTTCAAGTTTTCTTTATTTTTATTGCGTAAAGATAATATTCACGTTCTTACTCCGTCACCACACGAAGTACCATAGATAATAATAACGTTAATACAGTAGGTATATGAAACTAATACAGATTTAAACAAAATAAATATAATAATATTGTATAAATCTGCGGCTGTCTAATCGTTTTGCGCGAACGAAATTAATCCCTTCCCTCCTGTAAGAGACAAGGTTAATTCCATTGAGTAATTTTACGTCAACTTGTAAATTAATTAATTTCATACCAATTTGAGTTCCTTTATTATTTGCTTTAAGATTTCAGTTATATTTTAAGATATTCTCGTACTGTATTAAGTTTAAGTATTAACCATTTCCATGTCCTGTGTTTCCATATTTCATGTGGTGACGGAGTAACAATACAATAATAATATGTCACCACCCCACCCCAAACCGAAAAACCGATTATGGGACTATCCGTGAACATTATCTTTACGAATTAAAAAGAAGGAAAACTTGTAATTAAACCCTATACCAATCCGTCTGGCCAGCTTGGTATTAGTAGGCCAAGTATCCCTCCGTAATGGGAGGAGGCCCGTCCCTGCAGTAGGACATTAATGGGCTGTTATGATGATGTCCTGTGTGCCAAATATATTATTATGACATATTCACATGTTTTTACTATTGTTTTCACTTTTTATATTTTGTCGGAATTGACCGCATGGGATATCGATTCTACATACAATGTGTTCTATCTAACCTTTGGTAATTTAAACGGCCAAGTGATATCACGGTCACTTTAATTCCGCTGGGGATTACTTTATTTCTGATAAGATCGCACAGGGATACACTTAGTATAACTTTTCGTTTGCCCATTGCAAACTAAGCAAATTGTTTGTTTAACTTTGTGCTAAAGTATTCTTAACACCTAAATACTGAGAATTTATCTTGGTTCTTATATTTTATCGTTTGACTTAAATTATTTATTAATTAATAAGGTATGTATGTCGACGCCCAAAAAACGTATTCTTTTAATATACAAAAACTAAGATATAATTGTAAAGTAAAATGTTAGAACACTATTAATGTAGAATTTTAAGCTTGACTTTAGTATGCGAGAATATTCTCTAACGATTTGCTTGTAATTAATTATGCAAAACAACTGCCGGTAGCCGGAACGTATTAACGTAAGCACACAATTTTGTTGCTGCGGAATACCCTTATATAAGAACATTTTATTCGAACGTGTGTAAAATAAGGGGATAAAAGAGTCAGATGCATTACAGCTTATAAAATTAAACCTAAACTAAAAGTTTATTAAGAAAAAATAATATACTTAATGTATGATTTTTTCTTGTACGACAAAACAATCAAATCATTGGTGGTCAAATCTGTTCTGTGTAAAATTTAAACCTGATCGTTGGTGTCCGATATAGCTTGAGCAATATTCTCTAGCACGAGTGGAAGCAAAGTAACCAAAGTCTTCCAATTACGTCCGTTATTATATTAATAGCCATTTAAAAATTTAATCTGTTAGGGAGAGATCACCAGAGAGTTACCCATTTTGTTATTGTAAGCCCAGAATATCAAGCATCGACCTTCCTAATAATTTACCAGTTTTTAAACATTCACACTTTAAACAAATCTGTGTTCAATATGCTTTGATCTTTGTTATGGTTCAAAACGACGTAATTTTATGGTTTCTTACCTATTTATTACTTCGTACTTTCAAACTTTTGTATATTGTACAAAATTGTAACCTTTTAAATCTTAAATCACAGCAGTAAGTTATTTTATTAAAAGTTCAAGTCCCTAAACTAGCACGTTTTACTATTAAAGCCTTTTAAAACCTTATGTGAACTAGAATTGTGAATATTTTTTATTTTCAATAGAAAATAAGCTTTTTTACGATTTTATAAGAATCCTTAACGATATGGCTTCTGTTTTTGTCCGAAAGGCTTACATTAAATTACAAATAACATAGCGCTTTTAACATTATATTAAAATACTGCAATTATAATAATATTTAAGCATTTTCTTTTTAAGAAAAGTTTTTGTGATCAAATATTTTATTGAAAAATTCCGTCTGGATCAACAAAATATAGCTTTGAATCTATGCGGCGCTAATTAGATAATTCCTAAGCATGAAACTCATAGCAAAGTGCTAGTATATACTAGCACTACTATTAATTTTTACTTATAATTTATGTAAGCGTACTAAGTCTAGTTACAGTTATGCTTAGAATTTAGGTTTTATCGTTCATTCAAAGACCACACACATCAGGTCCATGTATTGTCAAATCAATTTTTAAGAGTTATAATATAGTATCTTTCATTTGTGACTTCGTTCTACAATCTACACAACAGCAATGAAAAATATTATGTACAAAATATATTATATCCTACAATTTCATGATCAATTTCTCGTAACAAACTCAATGCATTATATCAATGCGAAAACCAAGATTTAAAGTATAATCCTACTTCGCTACAAACGCGTATTACCTTTAAACGTCACTTTATAATATTTCTCGCGAATAGTAGAATTCCTCATTCATATGACATTATTCACAGAGGTATATTCAGACGATATTAGAAATACGAGGCAACATGCATTATTCATTCACCATACTAGTCTAAACCAATATTCTTTAATATAAACTGGCTTAAACTGAACAGTTTTATTCTGCCTTTAATACTAAAGTGGGTAATTAGAAAGGGTGTGTATGTAATAGATAGGCATTTTTTTTCGATGTTGAAGGAATTTAAATAAACATTAATTGAACGGACACAAAGAACATCCAGACTCAAAACAATAATTTGTAGATCGGACAAAAAATTGTTCTGCGTAAAAATCGAACCTGCAACTGCGTTCACTGCGCCGCCGCGCCCACTGAGGCAGACAATCGACTAGCTCAACAACTACTTAGACATACTTAAGTTATTAAGCATGCTTAAGTCGTCTGGGTTTTATGCCATTAGTCGCAATAGGTCGATGACTTTGTAAAGGTCGAAATCGATGAACGAGTGAAACATAACGAGCTACAAATGGTGTAGTATGAAATGTAGTATCAAATGCATTTTTTTTAAATAGGCGCTTATATTTATTGACTACTACCTGACCCGTGCTCACTTTGTTGGGGGCGAAAACGTGTCCCTTTTTTAAACATATTTCATTACTGCTCCACTCCTAGTAGTCATAGCGTTATTCTATATATTTATACACTCCCGATAAATGAACTATTCAACACAGAAAGTTTTTTTAAAATCGGTTTATTAGATCCAGAGATTACCTTATAACGTCACAAACTTACAAACACACAAACTTTACCTCTTTATAATAGGTATTAGTACAGATTGCTTATACGTTTCCGTAACTTATAACATTTTGTAAAAATACCTAAAAAAAATTAATAATCTTTTTCTGAAGCATACTATTTCAATTTCTTTGTAAGCAGTTCCTAACCATGTAGTTAACTTGTACATGAAACAATTTTTTAAATACTCTGCCTGCCTCTATATTGTTGCTGCTTCGTTTTATTACTTTCTGATATTTAAAAGATAATGAAAAACCTTTAAAACAATTCTAAAGATTTTATGATGCTACGTAAATATATTTTTACAGGCCACTAATTCAAATACTATCTGAATCAAAACTTTTAAATTGCTATACAAAGAACATAATTCAGAAATTTACTTGTTTGTCTCGTATCTGATGAGTTCTCCCGTTACTTTGTTGCTTTTACCTTTGAATTTATGATATAACTTTCTCGATTCTATGTAGAAATTTGTCAAGATAACGAAACTAAATAACACATTAATATAGACAAATATTACCCTTGAAATACAAAGGTACAATAACCGCTCTATTTCAAGGAACAATAGCCAGGGGCATTCACCTTAAAATATATAGAATAGGTTTAATTTTGTGATATCATTACGTCAATCTCTACGGGTCGTGTGGAGATGAAACTGAGAATATAAAATGTCACCTCTATGTCTCATCTGACGACCTCTGTGGCGTAGTGGTTCTACTACATGGCTGCTACGCTTAGGTCTCGGGTTCGATTCCCGGTCAATGCAAATCTTTGTGTGCATAAACATGATTGTTTGCATTGGTCTGGGTGTTTTCTGTATAATTATGTATGTATTTACAAAAACAAAAAGTATTTAAGTATGTTTATCCGTTGTCTAGTACCCATAGTACAAGCTTTGCTTAGTTTGGGACTAGATGACGTTGTGTGAATGTATGAATATTTTTTTTTATCTCGAAAGTGCCTTATTGCGTTCATGTAAACACTTTTTTTTGCTAAAGAAATGTTACTATTTAATATTGATAGACCATATTTTAACGATTGTCTCTGCACTGTATACTAAATATATTGTAAAAATCAAATTGCTAAGAAGCGTTTCCCCCTGATTAAGTTTGGTGTAGTTAGTATGACATGCAAGTCTATCAGATTAATGTATGGGTTGCCTTTCTCCCTGGTTTATTTAACTTCAAATTCGACACATTAAAATTCCTTCCTTAGTTGCGACGACGTCTTTGCATATCCTAATTTACCACAATCTATCGAAATCTATAAAGAAGTTAAAAGGGCAATATTAAGTCTACTAAATTCGTTGTTTACTAAAGAAGAAAAATTACTTACATTTCTTTCATTTAAATCAAGTTCTAGCAAAACTTGGGATTAAAGCGTTTTGTAAGTTGTTAAATCTCAATCGTAGTTTTCATTGTACTCAGAAAATCTAACAATAGGATTTAACAAGCTATTTGGCATAAAAAAAATTTACAGCCTTTTTTTTAAAGAAAAGTCGTTTGAAACTAATTAAGAATCGACTAAACCGTTTGTCCTTTAATTACATTTATCGTCTTCAATTGGAACACTTTTAAATGACCAACAAAGGGTTTGGTTACCCGAATTTTACCAATATTTATTGTACAATATTATGGCAAACTAATAATGTCAAGAATAAAATAATTATATTATTTTGTTTAACAAAATATGCAGTAAAATCAAATTGGCAACAATAATAATCATTCACAGGTCTTTAAATTATTTGAATAAACAACAACGAAACTGTTGTCATACACAAAATGTTCAAATATTTTTACATGGTAACGAGGCTGAAACTTCAATTTTAAGCATCAAAGCATCCGTACAGGGACTACGGGTAAACGATAACGATTCAACAATGTCATTACATTGTTTTATTTGTTGAAACCTCTGATAAATTACGCGGTTTGAAAAAAGCACAATGTTGTATGAAATATTGATAGAATTAACACATATTCAAATATTGAGTTCACTATTATGTTTAAAGCTATGATTTTCTGAATAAAACGTCATAGTGTAGTTCGATATTTATGCAGGTTTTAGTACAACGTATTATTATTTAATAAAATTTTAATAGATTTTTCAGTCTACTATTATAGTAAAAGTAATAATTATTATCATATACCTAGGCCAATGAACAAAATTTGCTAGTCATTATTCTCTTCCAAATTTTTCAAACTTTCACTGTCCTAACTATGTCGTCAGTCGACCGTGTTTAAGGGATATTTATTTATAATTTGACAATAGAATTGTAGATGTGAATGACCTGTTAAGTCTAGACAGTCCATTTTGATTTAATTATAAAAATTGAAAATGTATTTCTTGATTTCTGTTTGTGACTTATTGAATAAGTAATTGACATCATAACATAATTTCATCATCATACTATTATATCTTAATCGTGCTTTGTAATAAAAAAAACTTTTGTTATAAACTTGACAATAGTTTAGGCTTTGTTACATAATTTTGTTAAAATAATCACTTGGTCATACAGAAAATTTAAATAACACAGCAATTTCATAAAAATACATTTTATATTTAATAAGAAAATTATTAATATAAGGCTAAAATTAATTTCCGAAAAAATTGTGCGATTTTTCTCTAGAAGGTCTAAGTAGTAAATTATGCGGTATTTTTACTCGTAATAGGTTATTTCCTGTCATTTATTAAAATAATGTCCTTTATTTATTGTTGTTTAATGCTTATTCGACTGCAGCCTGTTCCTGTTGGCCTTTTGTGTGCGTAAAAATTTTGAGACGAGGGAAATAGTTGTAAATAAAAAATGTATCTTTCGTTGTTTATTTTAAAAAAAAATCTAAGTAACTTCTGATAAAATAATAAGCTAATAATTCCCACTTATATATTCCACTATACGATATTTTATCAACGAAATAACTAATTACAAAATTGTTATGTACAAAGATCTCATGTTTTCCACAGCCACATCCATGACATTTAACAATTTGCCGATATAATATGCCTCGTCATTACGTTCACAAAATATACCTACATACAAACGGACGGGTCTATTGTTTTATTCATAGACACACTTGCTTAAGGATCACGACTTTCAAAGTCATGGGTCTAACTAATGACCAAAGCGTTAAGAAATATTTACTAAGACATGTTTACTATCATTAACTAGGTCCGTATCATTTTGTCTGGAGTTGATTGATTACGCTTGTTACACTCAAATACTACTTACTTATGCTGGTATTTGGTCGATAACACAAGCGCTTAAAATGTATTAGGTATGATAATATTAATAAATAATCCTCACACATTCACACATCGCCACCTAGTCCCAAACTAAGCAAAACTTGTACTATTGCAAAACTTGTAATAATTTAGTTGACAGTAATACATATGTTTTGTTGCAGCTTCCTAAATGATACCTTATACTATTTAATCGTTCTAAAACAAACCATTTAAACAATGTAACTATTTCAGTAAAAGAAACGAGACATAACCTAAAGTTATTTTCACTGTGTGCTATCTGATATTGTATCTCAGTGTAAGTGAACAATAACAGAAAGCGATCAGTTGTTGAGTCGTACAGAGCTCACGTGAACACCATTATGACGCGACTCGTGATTCTATCTGATATTGACGTCGTTTGCACTTTACCTTCTTGAAAGTGTTAATAATAGGTGTTTCTATTTTTCGTGACACTTTTAAATAATCAAAGACATTCAGTGAAGATTTTATTCGTTCACACTAGCAATCAGTAGTATTTAGTCTGTGGTTAACACGACGCCATATTTGTTAACATTTTAAGTCAAGTCTAAAACAATAGGGTACAGATACATTTTGTTGCAGCTTTGTAAATGCTATGCATACTATTCAATGATTCTCAAACATAACTTAAAACAATATAAATATTTCAGTAAAAGAAATAGACATAACCTAAAGTTATTTTCACTGTGTGCCATCTGATATTGTATCTCAGTGTAAGTGAACAATAACAGAAAGCGATCAGTTATGAGTCGTACAGAGCTCACTTGAACACCATTATGAGATAGCGACTCGGTATTCTATCTGATATTGACGTCGTTTGCACTTTGCCTTCTTGAAAGTGGAAATATTATGGGTTTATATTTTTAGGGCAAGTTTTTAATAAAACAAAATTAAATACACCTCCGAGTGGTGAAGGAGTAAGAATACAATATGTCACCACCCCATCTCATCCTATGGGTGTCGTAAAAACCGACTAAAGGATTATCCGTGAATATTACCTTTACGAAATAAAAATAATGAAAACTTGAAATTAAACCTTATACCTATCCGTTTGACCAGCGTAGTATTAGTAGGCCAAGTATCCCTCTGTCACGGGAGGAGGCCCGTCCCTGCATTGGGACATTAATGGGCTGTTATGGTGATCATAAGTGTTATATCATAAGACTCACACGATTTCTACTGTGTTATAAATTACGTAGGTACATTTTAGCCTGCAACTATTTTGTTAAATGAAATATTTCATTTAAAAACATTAATATGGAATTACCAATAAATTTTAAAGATAACAAAATTTATTGAACGTAAACGAAAAATTCTTCGCCCAGGCAGGTGGTTTATTAAGGCATAAGAAATTGTAAAAGAATAAAAATAATAAGAAATGTTTAACAAGATGTCCCTTACAGCAATTTGGTAGATGAAAATCATTCTTTTAATAGCATGATATTATGGAAAATCGTTTTTCGGAACTTTGCACATATTTTTCAATTACTGGTAATGGTCGCTCTCTAAGATTAAACCAACTTTGAGGATAAGTAAAATTACTTGCTAAACTTTATGGAAAATTATACTTAATAATGTAATTAATAAGCTCGGCTATTGCAAATAACATTGTAATTAGACAGTGATTTTATACAGATAAAGTACAATTACTTTTAGTAATCATACAATTTGCCACTCTAGGAATATTTATAGCAAGTGTTTAAATACATTAATGATTCATTAGCATTAAGAATATCTCATCATAACAGCCTATTATGTCCCACTGCAGGGACGGGTCTCCTCCCGTGACGGAGGGATACTTGGCCTACTAATACCACGCTGGCCAGACGCATTAGTATAGGGTTTGATTTCAAGTTTTCCTTCTTTCTATTTCGTAAAGATAACATCCACGTATAGTCCCATACTCGGTTTTTACGACACCCATAGGATGAGATGGGGTGGTGACATATTGTATTCTTACTCCGTCACCACACGGAGTTAAGAATATCTACTACCACATTAAAAACATTAAAAACAAATACTTCAATGAGAATTATTAACTAAACGAAAGAAGATTATTACAGAAGTTATTTGTTTAAAACTAATCGAAGAGCTCGTTTCGAACTTTCTAAGTATACTCGGATTTTCTAGGATGAAGTTTATAATGAAGTCTTTACGATGACAGTATTGAATGCAAGTAACAGCTGATCCTAGGCAACTGATTTAAAATAAGGGGTTTCCTTTTAGAGAAATACATTTTAGTATATACCTATTCAACTAATTAACCTATTATAATAAAGTAATAAAATCACATTACAAATTACACGCATTAGAATTCATACAGCTTGTCTATTATGAGGAAATTGTATTCTATTAAGAGAGGTCACGGTTTAGGCCAGAATCAAACATTTAAAATTTTAATGAAACAGTTTAACAGTAAATTAATTAAAATTGGCTTCAAATTCTTAAGGATTCAAACCCTGTTTATGGATTTTTTTATCTATACTAATATTGTAAAGAGGTAAAGTTTGTGTGTTTGTGACGTTGTAGAGGGTAATCTCTGGATCTACTGAACCGATTTTAAAAATTCTTTCTGTGTTGAATTGTCCATTTATCGGGGAGTGTCATAGGCTATATAGTATCACGCTATGACTAATAGGAGTGGAGCAGTAATGAAATATATAAATAAAGTGTTTTGTGACGCGTTTTTTTCGCGGCCTAACGAAGTGGGCACGGGTCAACTAGAACATTATAATATATAAAAGAAAACATATAAAAATCATAAAAAAAATAAACATTATATTAAAAAAAATCCATAAACAGTGTCAACCAGACCCTCTACATTTTCGATGTACATTTTTTGTACCACATTCCCGTCGGGATAAGTTACCAATATAGATTGACCCAAATTTTTATGCCGAATACAGATAGACGGAATCCAAGCACTAAATTTTATAGCACACTTTATTTTATGAATCGTGAAATGTTAAAATGGGTCCAAATATTTAGCGGCATAATCGGAGCAACACGCCTAGTTTGCTGGGCACATTTCTGCCTCGTTCTGGTTTGAAGATGACGAATTTTTGTGCGATAGAATTGCGCGCGGATTCTTAGAGCGCGTCATCGTGTTTTTCAATAGGTTAAAGCCTACTTTGTGTAATAATATTTTGAAATTAAATTTTTTTTTTTTTAAATAATTTAGTACATAGCGTATTAGTACATAGCATGTTATAGCATATTGTCACCAACTAATACTATTTAACCTTTACGAACATTTTTAAATTTAGAAAACTTTACCAACGCTTCTAAAGCGCTAGAAAACACAAACTCTACTGCTGCATTTACTAATAATTTAAAAAAATGGAAAAAAAACACTATTTTCCACTATTGCTTATAAATTCAGCGTTCTTTACTTAACTTCAAAGCTTTGATCATTGAAGCGTGAACGAAGCCCTTCGAACGGATCCGTATTGTTCTAGAGATTCAAATATGGAACTATTCTACCTATCTATAACAACTAGGTATGACGTTTTTAACCACTCGTCTGGCAAGACAAAATGGCGGAAAATTGCACATCTGGCCAACCTATTTCAGCCGTTTTGCCAGGCCGGGTTTTTTCACTGACCAATGTTTGAAAAAGCAGATTTTCTTTAAATCTAATTGGAATTTAGTATAAGTCCAATAAGATTCTTATAAGCCGATTATCTCCCATTCTAAATGGAATTTTGTATAAATCTAATAAGATTCTTGATAATAAATAAAAAAATATGAACTTTACCTTGCAAAAATCATACCTTGCAAAAAAATAGCTCTTCCGTGTTATGAAAAATAAACCACATACGAATGTTTTATTACATTGTTGTAACACAATAACAATGAACACTTATTAGACTTCACATAACACCACTCACAATTACAAACAAAGCACAAATACAATTTAAACTTCAATGTTTATATAACGCGTAACACGACTCGCTTAACGTAAACAAATGACTGACAGATTCAAAAATAAATCTGTCATAGCTTTTGTTCCATAGATTAAATGATTTTTATATGAGAGGACTAGAAATATCATGCATAGACGATTTGTAATGCGTAAGGACTAGAACAAATAAGAAATATTTTCTAAATGGCAAGAAAGTGATACGATGTTTTGACCTTGTCAAAACGCCAATTTCAGGCGTTTGGCCAGATGGACGTTTTTTTTTGGCGCCAATATCAGGCGTCGTGCCAGACGAGTGGTTAAGAGAACATGGCTTAGCGTGAATGTGTTAGGAACATTTTGATAGTCGGAAAGCTTTATAAAGTCGAATAGTTTTTTTTTTTTTTGCTTATAATACAAAAACAAGCGCTTATTAACCACTGTCCCATGAGTCATATATGAACATTTGCATTGTTTTACTATCGTGTCTAGTGGCGGGACAGTGAAATTGTAAAAAAAGAAATTGTAAATAAAAGGTTATTATATTTTTATTGTAATAATAACATAATAAAATATAGTTTCTTTTTAAATCATTTTGACGAACACAACTCATAGAATATCACCATTAAAGTCCTACCATAGAAAGAGAAAAAAAAATTATTCAATACCATAAAAGCAATTAAGCTTTGCATAATGTGCGGAAATTAATTCGATACCGCTCGATTACATTTTTGAATAATCACTTTATCCTTTTAGAACGTATTGATTACTGAAGCACGTATCCTTCTGGTTTCGATATCGGGTGATAGGTTTAATTTAAATTTAATTTATACCAAAACTCCTCACAATTTATTGCGAGTAATATGTGATTTTAATAGTGCCATAGCTTGGCAATAAAAAATAAAACGATATAAAAGTGTTTAAAAAAAATAAAATTTGTGTATTGTAATCATTATGTCAATTAAATTATCAGCTTTCAATAAATTCATCTATTTTTTTACAATCATACATGAGTTAGCTATTTCGCAAACACAGGCTTAAAATGAAATTCGTTCTTAGGCTAGAAACTCATTTTATAAACAGTATTTGATCATTTATACTTCTGTCCCTTCTAACCCTTTACCTATATTAGTAAACTTTTATCAAAGGCTGTACTACAAATTGTATAAACTTATTGACAGAGATCAGGTTTACTCAAGAGGGGCGAAGGACTTTGAAACTCATGTTTAACTCTATTTGAATAGATTCAATACTAAGTTTTGTTTGTCATGTTTCTGTTACAAGTTCTTAATCGGTAATATTTAAAACTGCATTAAATTAGATAATACAATATTATGATAAACAAAAATAAAACTATTTTTCTTTTAGTAAAATAAATAATGATAAATTAATAATCCTCACACATTCACACACCGCCATCTAGTCCCAAGCTAAGCAAAGCTAGACAACGGATAAACATACTTAAATACTTTTTTGTAAATACATACATATTATACATAGAAAAAACTCAGACCAATACAAACAATCATGTTCATGCACACAAAGATTTGCATTGAGCGGGAATCGAGCCCGAGACCTCTGCGTAGCAACAATATAATATACCGACTGCGCCACAGAGGTCGTCAAAACATTTCAATATAAATATTTTATTAAATACGAGAACGATCTCTTAACCAAAGTCTTTTAGAAAACTTTATTTTATATCGTAGTTTTATATAAATTTATTTACGAGACGATAACAGCAAAAGCCATTCTGTAGAGGATTTTTATAAGATTGCGAAATAAATGTAAGTAGATTTGCTTTCTGAAAACAAGATCAATCTTTGCAATTCTAGTGAGCAAAAGGATTGACGGGAATCTTACGAAGATGGCTTTGGGGCTAAGTTGAAAAGATTTTATAGAGCATGTCAATAATTCTCGTACCTTAAAATCGTAAAAAATTTAGTTAAGGTAACTTTTCGTTGTCAAATTGTTTTGTTTTTGCTATTGCAATTGTAATCTTTTGTGGTTGTGTTAAAGTTTTATTTATAATGTGAAAATTTGACTACAAAAAGTTAACTTTACCGAATTTTGGTACAAGAATTAACATGGAGTTTAATTTATACCTTCTTTTAGGCTACAAGGATCAGTCTCAGTGTAGAACGTCGCTTACTTGATAGCAAGCCGAATTCTTTGTACCCGTCCATCAGGACTCAGCCTCGTAATATTTGGTTTACCTGGTTTAGGGTAATATATATGAGTATATCACTTTAATTTTTTCGCATAATAATTTCTAATTTCCAAAAAAATATAGTTTCTAAAAATTAATTTTATATATTTTACTTAAAGTTATTACAATATTATTATTCTATTTTTTTTTATAAAATAAGTATATAAATTAATGGGATAAGGTTATGTAAATGCTTTAATATAAATATCCATGTAAATTATTAATATTAACATTATTATTTTAGTATGACAAGGTTTGTATCATAGCTTAAGTAAAATTTAAAATAATAATAACAGTTTCTTTATTCGTTCGCCCAAAAAAAATGTTTCTTATAAGTTTATTAAATTACTTTTTAAATCGTTACCGTAACGGTAAACTTCCTTTCGCTTTCACATAACGTGTGAGTTTGTTAAAAAGATCAGATAAAATGTAATTTCACGAACGAAAACTGTTTAGAAAGAAGATTAACTTGATTTATATTATGATGTTGGTTAATATATTTATAAACATTTGTTTTGGAAAATTTCAGGATGACGAAAATAAACCAGTGTAAACAACATTTTTTTTCTCCCAGCTAGGTGGACCGACGACCTCATTAAGCTCTCTGGGTCGGACTGAATGCGGAAGGCGCGGGACCGAGTTCTGTGGCGCGTATTGGGAGTGTCTATGTCCAGCAGTGGACTGCAATAAGCTAGTTAATTGTTTGAACAAAGAAAAACAGGTGTACGGATCCCACCGGAACACGGGAGCAGTTCAGGGGAAATGAAACGTCCCAATCACTTAGTAGCGCGTTTATTCCCTACTTCAGGGCACACACACAAACTTACACGCTTACTATAGTAACAATTACTCTATATAACACAATTCAGTAACCGAACAATTCTCATTCGTCAATAATCTTAACAAAAACGTAAGGTGCCCAGATGTACCTAATTATAGCTTGACTATAAATTAAACAGCGCTATCTCTTAACAACTTTTATAACTAATTTACCTAAACATACCGCCCACCAAGGACATGTTCATATCATGGCCTTCATTTCCGCCCACCATGGCAATATAATGGAATACATATCATTCAAAATAAAAAAGAACTGATGTCATTGGTGGTACGTTCACAACAATAAAACTTAACCTAACACAATATTCCACAAAAAATAAATCAATTTATACATACTACTTAATCTCTAAATATTAAGCGGTAACACACACAGTTTTGACGTTGGTCTTTTAATGAGAGAAGTTTGCGTTCGCAATGTAACTACCCTAGTGATTTCGTCAGCACCCGGATGTTTACTTTCAACTCGACCTAACAACCGCTTGCCAGGTGGCAAATCGTCCTCCTTCACAAGTACTACATCTCCTACGGAAGGTTCAGGAGTAGTATGAGCCCATTTATGGCGCTGGAGGAATTGGTTTAAGTAGTCCTGTGACCATCTACGCCAAAAATCTTGCACCATTCTCTGATGAAATTGCCATCGAGCCAAACTACTAATGGTTGATTTTTCATAACTTGTATCCTTGTAGGATTTATTACCCCGACCTTTAGAGACGTGAATATTAATAGGACCTGCATAGTCCACACCAGTACATAAAAATGGTTTATTTGGAGTGACCCTCGCTGGCGGCAGTTGTCCCATAAGTTGGGTCATTACCTTTGCTGCGTACCTAATGCACCGAACGCAGTTTCTAACGTACCCTTTAGTTAACAACTTAACTCCTACAACCCAATATTTTGACCTTAAATAAGTCACCATGAGTTGTGTGCCACCATGCGTGGTTTTAACATGTGCATCCGCAATCAAAAGCCCCGTAAGAAATGATTCCTTTGGAATCAATATTTGATGAACGCGTTCAAAACCAAGCAGCGATCTATCCAATCTACCTCCTACTCTGATAATACCCGAATCATCCAAATATAAATTTAATAATTTCAAATTACCTTTAAAATTTACATCCTTTTTTTGACGTAAAGCCTGTAACTCTTTAGCAAAGTTATCCTCTTGGCCCCTTTTAATACATGTTAGTAATGCCTGCTCTAACTCTTCTTTGACCAAATATATTGTAGACGACCTAGCTAAACCCTTCTTTAGGCTCAAAAACCGACGACAATACGCTACAACCCTAATCAACTTAGTCAAAGATGAAAACTTATCCCAAATCTTAACCTCCATAGCGGATGTATGAACCTTGACCTCTTCTAACTGAGTATCATTATTTTTCAGTTTGCCATACTCTATTCTTTCCCCATCCTTGATTTTATCTAACAATTCTTTACTATTGCTATTCCATTTTGTTAATTTTAACCCACACTTCGATAGGACTGTATTAATATTATTATAAATTCTAAATCCAATCTGATCATTTAAAGATATCATTGCTACCTTTACAAGAAGCATCAAATACAACCCTTACTTTAGTGGTTACCTTGTCCTCCCTGACAAACGCATGATGAGGTAAGTATATAGCTGCTTTGTTGTTACGTTCCCTAATGTCTACCTTATGCATGTGATGTAAATCTAAATATTCTTGTACGATTTGTGTACAGCTATCCTTTAACTTAATATTTTTATTTAAACGTAACTCTAATGCCCGGTTTCTGAGTCTCACTTTTCTGTAGTTTATCTATTCGATAACGCTATTGGTTCGATAACTGTCAAAAATGCGTTTCCGAACCACCCAAAACAAGATAAACTAGGTTTGAACTTAGTTTAACTTAGCTGGCCAATTATCACCGTTTATCGGTTCCATAACTATAATTGACGTTAAAATTGTCAAAGCGTGTTATTTTATTTCAAGATTATTGTGATTTTCTTGTTTGTTTGGTGTTGGAGTTTATTATTTTTCAAAGTTGATATTAAATATAATAATACAAGTGCAATGTATTCAACCAGTTCATTAGAATCTGATATTGAAACGCTAGAATTTATTGCTAACATAGGAGAAATCCTTTTGAAATGTTTACGGATGAAGGGTTCAAGTTAATGTATAGATTTGGGGTACTCGCCTCTTGTTCATTTTCCAATCAGATTTTATTGTCTTGTGTACCTAATACATATAAATGAAAAAGATTAAATAATTTGTACGTTAGTTAATTACGAGTATATTATGTCCAATATATTTGTTTCTTTAATTAGTAATTATAATGTAGGTATAGAGAACACTATCCAGAAGTAAAGAAAATAAAAGCACAGAATGCATTCAATAAATGTTATTGGATTTGATTTAATTTTGTTTTACTTATCTCAATTCCTGTAACATAACATTGCAGCTGCATTAAATATTTAAATAAACAGTTTTATATTATTACTATAAAAATCATTCAACTTACTATTATACTGAAAATAGGTATAAAATGGAAAAACATGTCAATTTAACTTATTTAAGTCATAATATGGTACTGATGAATCAAACGCATTATTCATAGGTTTAAATTGTTGAGTTAACAACAAAGTCTTTGGCTACCTCGATAAAAAGCATCATCTCTGTTTCAGTAAAGTTTTTACAACGTTTTATTGATGATTCCATAATTTCCGACACTTGATTTATTAAAAGAATAAGATTAGTTTGCACTGCCGCTAGCTGACGCACGTACGGGTACGGCTATCATTCCGCCGTTAAAAAATACCAATTATCATAATATATTTATTCATAATATTGCGTTATTATTAGTAGAAAAATTTAATTACGTGTAACTACTTAATTATGGGACATTTTATAGGAGTTAAACAGTTCTTCAACACGATTTTTATAATAGAGCCATCTAGCGGCAAGAGGAGCTGTTACTTATCGGTACTATAGTTATTGAACGGTTAAAAATGTAGTCAGAAACGCAGTTTCAGTTAAACTAATGTTATCCTTTCGATAACTTTATTGAATCCATAGCTATTGAGAGTGTTTGTGGGAAACTCAGAAACCGGGCATAAACCAATTAATCTCTTTACAGCTATAGCCCTAGATTCACCAACACGCCCTGCAGGATTAGGATCCCGAAATCGTAACCTTATTACATACCGACCGCAAGCATTTCTTGTTGTAGTTGCGGAAAACAATTGTTCGCATTGCTGTTCCTCCTCAGTCAACATTTTTTGGGATACAAGCGGTTCCTTTTCTAATTCCCAAAACCTTTTTAGCAAGTCTGTTTCCACAGACGCATGCATGACACTAATATGTGAATTAATGCTATTCATATTATCTATCTGAGACACGCCTGATATAATCCACCCGAGCGCGGTTTTCTGAGCAACCAAAGAACCTTTCAAGTCCTTCTTAATACCTACATTGAGGACTTGAGTGAAAACCTCAGCACTTAGCACAGCTTGTAGTACTCTGGATCAGCCAAGTCATCCTCAGCCAAGTCTACCCATTTTACCCTCGCTACTTGCGTAGCCGGAAGAAGAGTTGTGACCGACTTGAGAACGTAGGCCTTAACCGTTATTTGAAATCCTGTGTCTTTTCTAGATCGCATATTAACTGTAACTGTGTACTTAGAATTCATCCTGTTTTCTCCCCCTACGCCTACCACTGTGGTTTTGGTTGCCACTTTAGTGAGACCTAGGTATTGTACCATAGCTTCAGTTATAAACGAACCTTGCGATCCTTGATCCAGCAAAGTCCTAACTACCCGATAAGTCCCATTTCTAGACCCAGCCTTTACTATGGCTGTAGTTAACAGAACCGTCTTCTGTTTATTCCCGATCGCGAAATGAGATAATAATGGGCTACTAGATCCCTCAGCCTTAGAAGCTACTTCCCTATCCTCATCCCGATTTGTATTTGCCATTGAGTGTTCCCCTTGTGCTGTAGATGTGGTACCCTCACTAGTTCCCGAACCCCCCGTCGGGTGTAAAAGTGAATGATGTCGACGCTGACATACCTTACATCGGAGTGAAGCCTTACAAAACCTGGCAGCGTGGTTGCCGTTTAAACAAACATAACATAAGCGATTTTGCTGCACGAAATCACGCCGCTGTTCATTAGATTGCTGAACAAAACTTTTACAATTATATCATATAATGATCATAAAATAACAATTAGTTATTTTATGATCACTAGAACAAATAACACACATAACACTTCCTTTCTCTTTGACAATATGAAAGGATTGTGTACCTTTAAACTTATGTTGACTACGACCATCAGACTTAGTCTCCAACCCTTCAAGCCCACGGAAACGACTAACTAGAAATTCAGAAAATTGTTTAAAAGTCGGCAATTGGTCATTATTAGTTTCTGCTATTTTTAATTCCCAAGATTTACGTGTTTCTCTATCTAATTTTTCACTAATAATGTGTATAATAAGTATGTCCCAACTTTTAACATTAACACCCAAATTTTCTAAAGAATCTAGACATTCTGTGGTCGTATTCAGCAATAACTTTATTCCAGATGCGGATTCATTTAAAATAACCTTTTGATTCAATAAACGATTTAATATATTTTTTGACAAAAACCTTTTGTTGTTGTATGTATTATCTAACTTTTCCCATGCCATATCATAATTATTGGAAGTAACCTGTATGTGTCTTTATCAATTGTTCTGCTTCCCCAGTTAAGTGCCCTTTTAAATAATAAAACTTTTGTGCATCGTCTAACCTTTTATCATTATGCACTAAACCCAAAACAAATCTCTAAACGTATTCAACTTAAACTTCTATTCTAAGAAAAAAATATATGAAAATCAGGGTCTTTGAATGTAATAATGCGATATCCCTAACTTGTTTTTCCCGCTCGTTACGCTTCCCTCGCGCATGCGCACTGCCGCTCCTAAAATAAACGCAAAGGTTTTGACGTTTCATAATGACAAAAATACTCATTTTAGCGCGAAAATTACAAGATTTTAAATTATAAATACAAGAATACCTATTGTGTCACAATTTGACAACTAAAAGTTAAATTAACTTTATTTTTAACGTTTTTAGGGAACGAGAATTGACATGCTGATGTAAAACATTTTCACACCACAAGGTGTAATTAATATGTTAATACATTTATTATTAATTTTATTTATTTATATTATTATATTTATTTAACTTCTATTATTAACTTAGGTATATTAATATTATGTAAGTAGGTATTTATTATTAAGGGTAGTGGGTAAATAGATTAGGCGACTTGCTAGGGTATTATTGTATTTAAATAACTCATTTTGTCATGATTCTTTTAATTTCTGTTATCTTTAATTTTTATGTTGTTTAACGTAAAAGAACATTATTGTGGAATTATAGGAAAGATTGCACTTATGATAATAAATTAATTTACCTCCGATATGCTAGAAAAGTGAAGTCAATAATTAAATTAACCCAAAAAGCTCAAAATAACCATGCCATAAGATCATCTAATAATAAATCTAGAACAACCTGGCAAATAATAAAAGAAAATAAATATAGACTACCAATAGAGCATATAAACAGTGTTAAAAGTAACGACAAAATAATTTATCACCCGACTAGAGTAGCTAATACTTTCAATAATCACTTTATTGACCAGGTCTCATTACAAGCTAGCCACATTCCTTACAACCGCCCTGAATATAACTGTAAATCACTTTTTATGAAACCAACTTCATCAGAAGATATATACAAAATTATATCTTCCCTAAAAATGACGTACAGTGTAGGTTACGATGGAGTGAATACTAATATTATAAAAAAAGTTGGTTCAACAATAGCCCCATTGCTGTCACATCTCATTAACATTTCTATAGAAACAGGGGTATTTCCAGAGAGGCTAAAGGTTTCTATTATAAAACCTCTTCACAAAAAAGGTGCCAAGGACGAATTAAACAATTATCGGCCAATAGCACTACTGTCGACATTTTCTAAAATCTTTGAAAAGGTGATTCACAATAGTCTCAATACATATTTTGAAAATAATAATTTATTCGCAAAGGAACAAATGGGTTTCCGTAAAAACAAATCAATTGATTTAGCTATTTATAATTTCTGTGATAGGGTTCTGCATGGTATGGACAGGAGGACCCCTACAGTTGCGCTTTTTATGGACATGACTAAAGCATTTGATCACGTTAGGCATGATATCCTGCTGCACAAGCTATATTGTTATGGAATAAGGGGAAACATTTATAACTTAATAGAGTCATACTTATCTGATAGACAACAAAGAACGGACATCGCAAAGGTTTGTCATAAGTCTAGAACTCTAACAGTTTACTCATCTTGTCTTAGAGAAGTGCATTGCGGGGTACCACAAGGTAGTGTGTTAGGTCCTCTACTGTTTTTAACGTATATAAATGATATTCCTAGTGTAACTGATAATTCAATGACGCTTTTTGCTGATGATAGCACAATTTTGTTTGACAAATATATTAATACTGACCTAGTTAACAATATCAATACAACTTTAAAATATACAATTGACTGGCTAAATAGCAATAATTTAAAAATTAACATTGATAAAACCAAAGCTATAAATTTTAGACAAAGACAAGCAGGAAATTTAAACTTAAGATTGTCCCACAACGACAAAACAGTCGAAGTAGTAGAGAGCACAAAATTTTTAGGCCTATACATTGATGAAAAAATGACATGGAAGGTTCACATAGAATTCATAAGTAAAAAACTAAATAGTTTCTCATTTGCTCTTCGTAAACTAAGTAAAGTAGCTGATATCTCAACATTACTAACTGCATACCATGGTTACGTGTCATCCACGCTTCGATACGGTGTAATTTTCTGGGGCAACTCCACTGACGTGCCTTGTGCTTTCAGAGCACAAAAGAGGTGCTTGAGAGCTATTTGTGGCTTGGAACAGACAGAATCCTGCCTTCCACATTTTAAAAACCTAAAGATTCTGACTCTACCATGCATGTACATTATGGAAATCGCATTATTTATTAAATCAAATCCAGATTTGTTTGAATTTCGCACAAGAGTTCGTCAGACCGGTAAATTATTCCTTAGACCCTCAAAAACAGCATTACTACACAAGAGCGTCATATGCATGGGTCCAAAGATATACAATCAAATACCAAAGAACATACGTAATGAAAGTGATCTAAATAGTTTTAAAAATGAACTTAAAATGTTATTACTCAATAAGGCATATTATACAATTAATCAGTTTATAGAAGACAAAAGTATTTAGAAACTGTTTATATTATTTAGTCTTATTATTTAATCTTAGATGCTAATTCAATTTAAACAAAAAACATGACATTTATAATTTATTTCAATTAATTAAATATTATATTAATGTTATTAATCTTATGGAAATATTTTAAGAAAATTTTGCATGCTGAGTGGCCGAGTGTGGTGAAACTCATATTATTGTAACATCTTTGTAAACCCACATTAAGCAAATAAAGAATTTTGTATTTTGTATTTTGTATGTTACAATACACTGTCATGTAGTCTTTTGTCGACCGAGCGAACAATGTACATTAAGTAATGTAAATCGTATCACTGGTACCCACAGGACAGGTTCGCCTAGTGTGGGGCCGATGGATATAATTGTAAAATTGTACTTCAAACTGACAATAAATGGTTTTTTATTTTTATTTTATTTTTTTATTCCATTCAGAATACTTGCCTGAAAACTTACTTACTTAACTTTATTTCTGGCAACTTAACTCTTTAGTGATAATTACCTTTTATTTGCAATTTTTCTTTAAGTTCAGTTTTAACATCTAAGTATAATTCTTCGACAGAATCGTAAAAATCATTCTTATAATAATCAGATAATAACAATTTTGGTTTATCAATCTTTTCCAAAATAAGATTATGAGTTTCAATAAAACCTAACCAAAGTCTTTCCAAATGTTCTACCCGCGTATATCGAAACGCGGGTTAAACGCTCGCAGGCAACAGTTAAACGCTCTGAACATTTTTTAAAGTTACTTTTTGTCTTTACAATCTTATCTTTAAAGTCTTCTTGAATAGTAAAATATGACTCCATCGTTTATTTTTACAAATGAATAATTAACTTAGCAAATTTAAGAAATGTAATTTTAGTCACAAATTTTCTAAGTGTTTGAGAAAATGGGACCAAATTCGGGCATGGATTCCCGGTCCCAACAGGTTTTCACTTAAAAATATTACAAGTCTAAAACTAACTAAATTATTCAACTTAAATAATCTAAAATTATTACAAGTCTCTTAATTATTCTTTTGAATCCATATACTAAATAAATAAATGTACTCACAATTTGACTTCACTCTCTTGACCACACTGAACACCGAACTTATACCACTTTGCTTGCAGCGCCACCTATCGGCGCCTTGCAACTTCTGCAATGGCAAACTCCGTCCTTGCCAAACTTCGGAACTGCTCCAGGATGCTCCAATGGCACCTCTTCCAAGTACCATGCGCTGCTGCTCGCTCCTCCGCTGCACCTTGCGGTTCCCACTAGTGGGAAAGATCTGACCAGCAATCCACTGACCAGTAGCGACGCGGCGCGGGTGGTAGCCGTATCCGCCGGCGGCTACCAAAATCGCACGACTCAACCGTATATCCGGCTCGATGGACCATGTACGGATCCCACCGGAACACGGGAGCAGTTCAGGGAGAAATGAAACGTCCCAATCACTTAGTAGCGCGTTTATTCCCTACTTCAGGGCACACACACAAACTTACACGCTTACTATAGGAACAATTACTCTATAACACAATTCAGTAACCGAACAATTCTCATTCGTCAATAATCTTAACAAAAACGTAAGGTGCCCAGATGTACCTAATTATAGCTTGACTATAAATTAAGGGCATTGCATTGCTCAAACCCCAAAAACACGCTCGGTTTGGAGAAGTTTGTTGACGAATCCTTACATACGTTTACTTCACAAAAAAACATGAATAAACTAGATACTACCGAAAAAACTTTGTATTGATTAAAAACGCTAATTATTTCTTAAAAACTTCCAAAAAAAAATCACGAAATCTGGTATTATAATAACTAAATATCAAATTGTCTATTAAACGGATGAACGATTTTATTCGAAATTTATACAAAAAATGTGCTATATTCTAACTAATAATCTGTATTGATTACTTTATCTTAATTATTCGTTATATTTAAAATAATTGATAAAAACTAGATTTTCATAAAATCCCCGTGCCTGCACCCCCGCTACCGCCGTGACGATAGCTCGGGAGTCGCACATTCAGTGTCGTTACGACTCTTGTGACGGGTGGACTGTACGACCGTATTTTCTTACCGAATAAACTTTAAACCGACCAACTTTGAATGAAAAACTATTGTAAATAAAAAGTACACAATTGTTTTAAATAATACTAGTTCTAATTAAATACATAAGTGTAATAAACCCTAGTTTTTAATTAAATTTTGTTTTTGAATCACTCATAGACTAACCAACAAAAGTAATGAGAAGCGTGACGGAGCTCTTCAAAACTTATACTATTGTACCTACAAGCTTTATACATTAATATTTTATACCTTAGTATGCTTTAGACTCGTCTTTATTTAAACGAAGCATGTTTAAATTCATTTTATGAACGTCGCTTCGATTAAACTTATATTTTGAGACCTTCAGAAGACATAGTGTAGTAGCATCAGTAATCAAATAGGGTAATTATGAAAACTGCTGTTACTATGTCCTTATATTATACCATAAAATACGTATGTATAAAATTGGTGTCTCCCAAAGAATAAATAATAATTTAGGTAAAAACAATGACAAATTTGTGTCGCATCTGTGATCTGAATAATCATTAGTAGATTATACCCTTGTATTACTCTCTGTTAGTAGATGGCGCTATTTTTATGAAAGCTGTAACAAACCTCAGATCTTCAAGGTCATTCGGCAATGCAATGCCCTTAAACAGCGCTATCTCTTAACAACTTTTATAACTAATTTACCTAAACAACAGGTGATCTAAACATTAGTGATAACATTACAATAAATTAATCTTTATATTAATATCCATATTTATATGATAAGTATTGCACTTAAGCTATTAAGGGTAAATGCAAAGCGTTGAATAATTTATTATGAGACGGTATAAAGTAGTTTAAATCGAAGTATTTATTTTAATCGACCTATAAAAAAGAGGATAAAATTCTGATTTCGATTGTAATTTTTTACTCAAGCCAAAACATAAAACAAAAAGTAATTTAATTCTATGTTCGCTTAACTCGCTAAAAAGTAAAATTACTTTTAAAAATCATTTTCAGACTATTTGGCTATACCAGGTGATTTTTAAAACGTTTTCTGTCTCCCAGTTATATTATTTATTACACAGTAAAGAAATAAAAGCAAAGACTCAAAAAACTTACGCGGACAATGCTAAGTACTAACTGGTACAGTCACGAGCAATAATATGTACACATTGTCAAATTTTCTAAACTATCTGCACGTTTATCTAGACATTAGAATACCAAAATTATTTCGTAATTTAGAAGAGGTTCCGTACAGTTTTAAACTAATCTTCGAATATTTAATTTTGGATTGGCAGAACTTTAGATAACTGATTTACAAAATGTGATAATGTGTACATATTATTGCTCGTGACTGTACATAAGAAAAAAACCTGTATTATTATTATTTTTTATTTATTTATTATTAATTAAATAGTTTCTTACATAAAAGTAAAAAAAAAAAGTTTATAGTTTTCAGTTTCAGTTTATTACCTAACGATACACTATCCACTTAGCGTAGAACTATCCGCAAAGCTTTATACACGAATTGTTAAAACCAACCCTTGAAAGCAAAAGTTTTCTTGGCTTTTATGTCTTTGCATAAACAAATAAGGATTGTCGCGGACGCTTTTATTTATCCTTAGCCGCTAAGGGACACTAATAAATACATATAAATATTTTATATCCATATTTTGTTTTAGGATACGAAATAAAAGTTGTGGAATATGTTTTATAACATCAAGCCAACGTTTTTTCAATAATTGCAATATGACAATTTTAAACACAATTTTAATACCTCTTGTTTCTTTCGAGTTCTCGTAGTGTCCGAAACGAGTAAAAAAAAATTGAAATTTTAACAGAATTTTTGTTACCGTTTCGGTTCGGACAGATAGAAGCAGCAGGTGTTCTTATGTATAGGTACCTTAGCCTAGTTTTTATAATAGCGCTGAAAAATAAAAAACAAACTATTCAGACTACTATTCTACAAAATGAATTTTAGCGTAGCAGAAAAAATAACCACAAAAATTTTAGCTACTTGTAAAATATATTTTTTCTTAACAAATTCCCGGGTAACAGCTAAGCTAGTTGTTAAAATAAAAACGACGAAACATAGTACAAAATACTTTCAAGTCCCTACTTTTTCAAAGCGAAAGGGTCGTTGATGGATAAGAAACAAATTACGCCTACATACGGTGAAAAATAGCCAGCATTAGTTCTTCTGATGTACGATATACCATTTGACACCAGTTTCTTGTTTTAGCTTTACGAAAATAGAAATGTTATTTTTGTTTTTATATCTTACTGACGGAAAAATATTACATTAAGCTTTACATTTGCTAGTCTACCGAAATCAATCATAATCTGTGGGCATTATATTGGGAAAAGAAAAATATATTTATTGTTAAGATACACTTTTCAGAGAACTTAAGCCGTACTGTTTTTAGACTATCTACGTATCTGATACGTAAAATAATATATACTATAGTTACAAATATACATAATTACATTTAAATATCAATGTGGTGAGTATTGGCTATGTGCGCGGCGGTGGCGACGCGTAGCGTTTACTAAATTAGCGGAAGCTGTCAAATAACAATGTAAACATTGTTAGTTTTCTTTGCAAATATAAATAAAACCAAAGATTAAAATAGTATTGTTGGCATTATTTTAAGTGCAATTTATTCAATAGTTTTACTGTAAAATGAATATAATAATAAAAACCGGGTTTGAAATTACAATAAGAGCCCATTAATGTCCCACTGCAGGGACGGGCCTCCTCCCGTGACGGAGGGGTACTTGGCCTACTAATACCACGCTGGCCAGACGAATTTGTATAGGGTTTAATTTCAAGTTTTCCTTCTTTTATTTCGTAAAGAGTATACTTACGGATAATCCCTTAGTCGGTTTTATGACACTCATGGAATGAGATAGGATGGTGACATTATTCTTAGTTCAATAAGTACTTAACTAGAAACGCACCGTATTAAGATATCTTTATACAGGGGAGACCTGGAGATTTGTAACACAGGTCCAGAACCTAGTACAGACTCCAGCTCTCACTAAAGAACATGTACAACATAATAGATGCTTATAATGTTTGTAAAACTTATTGTATTGTTACTTTATGAGAGAAATAAACTGATTAATTAATTAATTAATCTTACTCCGTCACCGCACGGATAGTAAAATGAAATACTAAAACTCAGAAGTATTCAGGCTAGAAGAGACAATAGCTCTAAATAAACCACAAGCCCGACGTTAAAGCATTCTTCCAACTGTAGCTAAATTACCCACCAACTTTGATAAAAGGCACGGAAACAAAAAGTAAATCTATTGTATCTGCACAATATATATTTCTTAAGGAAATACCTACTATTTAAGTTTTGGCTTCGCTTTCCTTTGTGCAATGTTTGACTTATACAATAAAACAACTTACTTAACCCACTTGTTACGAGAAGTGTAATACCTATCGAAATGTTATAATTTTCTCATAAACTGCTTATTGTACATCATATGTCATGTAAAAAATAACAAAAAAAATCTGTGACTTTTGGAAAAGCCGGAAAATGGTGTCCTTTTAAAAGGACGCTCGTAAAATGTACTACTGTCACTTCGCTGATACTAAAATATTAAGTTTCAGAATAAAATTGAGAAAACTCATTGTATTCCTCTGGTTTTAATAAAAAAGTAAATAGCTGGTATTTTACCATATATTATCATATCTAGTTCATGATATATAATAGAAAAATACCACTTTTGCCCCGAATCAATGTTCTCAGAACATTTTTGTTATACGACGACTTTATAACACTGGTCGTTCGACGATTTATACGTGATTAAATCTCTTTTGTTGTTGAGAGAATCGTCTTATTTTGCTTACAGGTTGAAATTTACAAGGATTTGTAATATTATCATGCCACTTGTTCAACAAAACCACTTCAGCACTTGTAGATCTGTATTGAAACATTGCTCGCTCTGATTTTGGCATATCCTTATTAGAAGCTAAAATACCCTTAGATACACGATTCTCTCTTATGGTACCAGTAGCTTTCATACCTGTTCCTCCCAGTCTTATCAATAAGATGAACAGACGTAAAAAAAATGTCAAAGAATAAGCGAAACGGCGCTGTCTCATCTACTGAACGTAGAATATCAGAAAATGAGAGAATGACACTAGCGCCTAAGACCAGCTTTTTGTCACTTTCAGGAATGTCTGCTCCTTGACCTTGATAAGAATCAAACCATACGACATATCCTTAGCGAGTAACTCAGAATTTGTAGCCCCATCGAAGCGGTTTGCCTCGTATAAATAGTTTCTTCGAAAGATTCTAGATTTAGAAGTGGTCTTTTTGCCACTTGTGCTAAATGCTCATCATCGCTATTGCTAGAAGTCGATGCATCATAGCTGTAATGAGCTATTGCAGAAACTGGTAACTGAGATCCAGAAAAATTACACATAGAAACTTGATTCTCGTCACCTGAATCTTCGTCAGTTACCTCGGTATTACAGTTAGCAGAAGGTTTAATTGTAATATATGACGGTATTTTGTCATCATCATCAACCAGTTCTTGCTTCTCCACAATCTCATGTAAACATTATACTCTGATATGTGATCTAAAGGCAAAAAAAGGAAACATTTCTAACGAAACTTTCAAAGCGTCATAGTAGGTCATATTACGACTGTCCGTTTAAAAGGACGCCATAATGAACTTGAAATATGGCAACTATAATTGTATTGTACATAGTAATAAATACATTAGAAATATAGGGAAGGGTTATGTTGTTACAGTATTACACGTATTTTGTCGATATTTGGTGACAATTGTATATTCTAACCTTTCACCAGATATATAGTTTTTCTAAAAAAACTTTTTCGGCTAAAACCACAATATAATACTCTTAAAACAGCAAAATAATTGATTAAATGACAGATAAACTCCTAAACTCGTAATATTTATCAAAAACTATTTGTTATAGTAACCTCATTTTTTTAATTATTTATTTTTAAGTAGTGGTCTTTTAAAAGGACGCTCGTAACAAGTGAGTTAAGGAATTTTTAGTAACATAAATAAGGAGAAATGGTTTGTTTTTATAACACAATTGTATTTCTCATGACCTCACGTACAGAACGTAGGACGTACTTACATAAATAACAATATGATATTTGAAGTCTCTAATAATATATTAACCGCGTGGTAACGGAGTAAGAATACAATATGTCACAACCCCATCTTATGCCATGGGTGTCGTAAAAACCGACTAAAGGACTATCCGTAAATATTATCTTTACGAAATAAAAAGAAGGAAAACTTGAAATTAAACCCTATACCAATCCGTGTACCCAGCGTGGTATTAGTAGGCTGAGTAGGTATCCCTCCGTCACGGGAGGAGGCCCGTCTCTGCAGTGGGACATTAATGGGCTGTTATGATATGATGTGACAACAAAAAGATGTCTACTTACTGCTGGATAAAGGTCTCCTTCAAATGTTTCAATTTTCTTACCAGACTTTCAGTCCACGTAGTGAGGGTTTTTTTAAAACTCTACTTCTTTGTTTACCACAGTAATTATTGCTTAATAAAATTATGGCTTTAATATTAATAAATAACTTTATGAAACTTACCTTTGTGTCTTATTTTTATGGACCTAACGAATTTGCAACAAGAATTGTGCCGCCCGCATTGAAACAATGCCGTCTATCAAATTTTGGCATCAATGAAATTGGAAAACAGTGCTGAATCGGAAATCTGTTTCTAGACGTGGTTCGTTACATCTCAGAAAGTAGATTTTCATTCAATAATAATATTATGTTTGCAATGTGTTGCAAAAATATTTTATCTAAATAGAATTCATTTTGTAAACCTGAATTTAGGTACAAGATAAATATAGTTATTTGTTATAAATACAAGCCACTTAGTGTACAAGACAAACAGTGTTTTTGACATAGCAATTTAGGTTTCAAATAAACCGTTGAATTGGATCTCTAAAAGTGAATTAAAAATGTTCGGGTTAATACTAGATTTAAACAAAGTAACAATGATTATTTACTTAAATTAAAATGACAAAAAAGTATCATTGTTTTCAGAAAGTCCATTCATCATAACAGCCCTTTAATGTCCCACTGCAAGGACGGGCCTCCTCCTGTGACGGAGGGAAACTTGGCCTACTAATACCATGCTGGCCAAACGGATTGGTATAGGGTATAATTTCAAGTTTTCCTTCTTTTTATTTCGTTAAGATAATATTCACGAATAGCCCCTTAATCGGTTTTTACGACACGCAAGGGATGAGATGGGGTGGTGACATATTGTATTCTTACCCCGTCACCACACAGAGAGTCCATTAATAATAATTTAATGTAGTAACATCCTATAAGCTTGTGATCCATCATGTTATAAGACTTAGAGCGTCAAGATAACACTTGTTTGTTAATCTGTCTTGACAAATAGGAACATAACGAGGAGTTAACTAAATAGTCTTACTGTTGTTATATATTCTAGAAACTTAAATGTTTACACTTCGTTGTATAAATGTTTTTCTTCAGACAAGCATCAGATTACCAGTATAGTAAAGAGACCGTAGCCCTTGTGAAACCTCAAAAAGGTATCTGAGTCGAACTGGATGCGGAAGACGCAGGACCGTGTTCTGTGCCGCGTGTTGAGGGAGGCCTATGTCTAGGAGTGAACTGCGATAGGATAGTTAATTATTGATATATCGATTATGATGGAGCTTAAATAAAATGTCTGCTTTATACAAAAGGTCTGATGGTACGAAATAATTATCTATATGACTAAAATTACAAAGTATTCTTAAATCAACATGAAACCGAAGACCCGCAGTACAAGATATAATTTGCTTTTGTAACAAAGTCGATAAAAACCTTCTAAATACTAAGTTCATGAAAGGACAAACTTTTCTTAGTATTTAAATTGGATTTTATTCAGTAAACCTTAATATAAAATTGTTTGAAAAGCTATAGAATCTCAATTGTAGTTTCAATTTCAACTGTTTGAAGAAAACATTGCAAAAAAATTAAACAAACCAAAACGTTTTCTTTAACATTTTCTTTGACGTTTAGAAAATAGAACTGTATTTCGAAATAACATACGGATTTCATCTTTGTAGGACAAAAGTTACAGTCTTAAGTAATTCCTTGTAGCTGTCTGTGTCAGTAAGAGCAATATAACGAAATCAGGCACAGTGCCAATGTCAGACTTACACAAGAACTATCGGAATACTACAAATTTTATACTTACATTCTGATATTTTGGAAATTTCTGCTAGTAGTTGGTTAGTACTTTGATTAACTTGTTGGTCACATGTTTTAAAATAGTTCTTAGCTCAATGATACATTCAGTACGTTTGTCGCTATGTACCTACAATATTTATTTGAAGTCTCAATATTTTCATAGGATGGATTAAACAAAGCCGAAAGTGTGTAGTTGTACTTAGACTTAATATTATGTTATGCTGATAGTATTTAAAAAGTAGACAGAAAGCTGTTGATTAATAATTGTTATTTAATTTAAACTCATAAAACAAATTATTATTATTTATTTATTTAAAGCCTATACTACCCCACTGCAGGTCAAAGGCCTCCCCTTCAGAATTCCATTTCGTTCGTTCAATCATCGTTCATCAAATATAATTAATACTATAACCTTAATAACAGAACTAAAACCAAATTAATTGAGACCTTAAATTGCCTTGGACTGAGGCAACTGGTGACATCCCCTACACTTTTCACAGACACTAGTGAGACTATGATTGACCTAGTATGTACCAATCTCCAAGAGAGTTCTGTACAGGTGGAGCATTTTATGCGGATCCATGGTCATTCAGTGCTTATTTGTGACTTTAAAATAGCTAAAGACAAAGTTAAACCTTATTTTATACATTATAGGCCAATCAAAAATATATGCTTACAAGACTTTAATGATGACTTGGCAAGGCTGAACTGGCAGTTCTCCTCAGAGCTTACTGTTGATGATATGGTGGGAGCTTTAACTCAAAATATCATGTCAATATTTGATGTACATGCACCTCTCAAGCAGTGTCTCATAAGAGAGTCATCACCTCCATGGATAACTGAAAATATAAAATTAATGATGAGAATACGAGACAGTGCACTTGCCAAGTATAGAAAAAATAGATCTGAATCTACAAGGCAATATTACACTGATCTTAAATCTTTAGTTACATCTTCCTTGTACCATGAAAAGAAAGCATATTTTCATCACAATATCAATAGTAAGATACGGAACCCAAAAGCTTTGTGGAAAAATTTAAAAGATTCAGTATTACCAAAGAAGGATACAAACTTACCTTCTCATTTCAGGGATGCTGGGGAGATGAATCAGCACTTTCTTTGTTTGCCTAGTAATGTCCGCTGTAGGATTTCATACATGACATACTTTGAACATCATCGGTTTAGCGAGGCATCTTTTTCTATTACTACAGTAAGCAGGAATGATATATATAAAATTATACTCAAACTGAAGTCTGATGCAAGTGGTTGTGACAACATATCCTTAAGGATGTTGTTAATGACGTTGTCTTGCACATTAGACTGTATACATTGTATAATTAATTCCTCTATACAGGCGTCTACCTTTCCTGAAAGTTGGAAGAGAGCTATTGTTCAACCGCTGCCCAAGACTACAAGCCCTGTATATTATAAGGATCTTCGTCCCATTAGCATCCTTCCATGCCTATCTAAGATCCTAGAGAGGGTGGTATGTGATCAGCTTTCTCAATACCTGAAGGAAAGAGAAATATTGCCAGTATTTCAGTCGGGCTTCAGGAGAAGACACAGTACTACAACTGCACTTCTTGATGTGACTGATGAAATATTGGCTGCACAGGATAAGGGCATGTGTACATTGTTGGTGATGCTTGATTATTCCAGAGCTTTTGATGTTATAAGTACGGAACTCTTGCTTTCTAAGATGACATTTTATGGTTTTGATCACAGTTCAGTATTGTGGTTTCATAATTATTTTATTGGCCGCACACAATGTGTGAAATTGAATTTAAGTGATGGAACTAGTGCTGTTTCATCCCCTCTACCTTTGACAAGAGGTGCACCGCAAGGCTCGATATTGGCTCCGTTATTATTTAGTTTGTACTGTGCTGACATCATTGGCAACATACACAAATGTAGATATCATCTATATGCAGACGACGTACAAATCTACATATCTTTTAAGCCAAGTGAGTATATGGCTGCGGTTAGGGCTTTAAATGAGGATTTACATAGAATTGCAGTATGATCAGACAATAACTGTCTGTCAATTAATCCTATGAAATCAAAATATATTCTATTTGGTTCTAAAAAGATGGTTGAGAAATTGCCGGCAGTGCTGGACATAAATATTCGAGGCGAAGCTATAGACAGGGTGGATGGTGCGCGCAATCTGGGACTGCATATGGACAGTCATTTACGTTTTGAGACTCATGTTGCTGAGTCTGTTCGTAACTGTTTTTATCGCCTTAAGGTCTTGTACAGGATTAGACCCTATCTGTCTGAGGAACTTCGTATACAGCTGACAGAATCGCTGATTTTGTCTAAGCTTAACTATGCGGATGCTGTTTATGGTCCACGATTGCTGGGTAGGACAGAGAGGCTTATACAGCGAATTCAGAATGCATGTGCTAGGGTCTGTTTCACTATTCCACCTAGAACACATGTAACACCATTTCTCAATTCAAGCGGTATTCTTAGGATGAAATCAAGGCGGAGATTGCATTTGGCTTGCTTACTGTTTAACATCATTAAACATGGAGAACCGAAATACTTGTTTAATAGACTGGAATGGGTTGCTAGTAGAAGACCGGTTGGCAGGCGACAGTGTTCACTGCAACTCTCAACACACAGTCACAGATCTGCTGCCTTTCGGGGAAGTTTTAGGTATGCTGCTTCCAAAATCTGGAACAATATTCCACCCCCCGTGAGATCTACTCCTTCGATCATGGTCTTTAGATTACGACTGACGCAATTTCTGTTGGATAGGCAAAAAAATTTTGGTAACCTTCGGGCCGACATCTCTTACCTGTAGACTGTCTGGATTTTTTGTGGTAACTTTGTGGCTCAATTGCTGTTTTCGATGTGTATTTTTTATTTTTGTTTACTGCCCTGCTATGTTTTGTACTGTTAATTTTGTGTATACGTGTGCTTTGTTTAGTTCTTACTCTAAGCAATTTGTTGTAATGTTTATTGATAGTGCAATAACAGATAATTACATGTATTAGTAAACTCATTGTTGCACTAAGTGCAAACGTTTGTATTTTGATATTGTACATTATGTTTACGTATCTGTGTCTGCCTTTGTATGTTTCTTGTATATATGTCATCAGAGTGACTGACAGTAGTTGGATGCCAATTGTGGCCAGTGTTAAAAATTGTAATGTCTTGCTGGGCTACATGGCTTTTAAGTAGTGTTAAGTGTAATATTAGGTTTAAGTTTAAGGTAAAGTTAGTTTTATTGTTGTTTAGTATTGTTAGTATATTATAGTTGTTAGTTTAGTTGTTAGTTTAATTATATAGGTGGAGATTAAAAAAAAAAAGCTTATTGTTAAAATAGAGGAACTTATTGCTCAATTTTTAAACATCAGTGCACAAAAAATGGGCCTTCTGAAAATCAGTGTCTGACGAAAGTCAGACAATATGCTGAGAAGGTTCCTTTTTGTGTACACTTCTCCAGAACAGATGCTTAGTAAAATTAATTGCAGTGTATTTATGTGTTACTAAATTAAATTGTATGTGTTTTTGGAGATTGTACATAAATAAAGTATTTTGTTTGTTTGTTTGTTTGTTTGTTTGTAAAAGAAAGAATTTAAAACAATATATAAACCCACTTAAGAAGTACTTTCCATGGAGGTCAGTTCTACCAATTATTTATTTCTTAACCTATATCATAGATCCACAACTATTACTGTCTTACTACCTACGCATTTGGAGTCTCGCCAAATGGAAGCCAGGCACACGCAGACCGTTTGTATTTTACTACAGTTCTTATTAACCTAATCGACTTGAAAGGTTTTACAAGGCTCAATGGTATCTTAGAAATAACTTTAGGCGATAAAAGATTTTTTTTTAGTTCAGATAGACTATTGACATGGTCTGATTAAGGCTGAGCGCAGACTTGGAACACGACAGTCTTAAGACAGACTATTGCTTTACAATATGTATGAATATGCGCACACTTGGAACAAAACGTCGTATAGACAATATTGTCTCAGATAGACGAACACCGCACGGCGACTAGTCTGACTAACGATTGTCGGCTTCCCTTTTGTATTAATGCGGGCGCGCACATTAAAGACAAAACTGTCTACCGTCACACCCCGCACGCACCCCACTCTCGTCCGAGCGTTCAGAAAGTAAACACGCACGTGGTCATGTATGCCGAGTATAATCCAATCACTGATTATGAGAACAGTTTTGTTTTATGTGTGCTACGTATCGTAGTCAAAACTGTTTCGTTTTAGTTTTAAGACAGACTTGTCTATATGAGGCAAGTCAGTCTTGAGACTGTCTAGTCTCCAATGTGCGCTCAGCCTAAAAGATTACGTGTAGAGACGAGAGTAGTAGAGCTATGTATCATTATCATCATATCAGCCAATCGACGCCACTGCTGGACATAGACCTCCTCCAAGTATTGCCCCCTCGTCCGGTCCAGTGCCTCCCTCATCCATCGGCTTCCCGCCGCCCTAACTAGGTCGTCGGTCCACTGTGTGAGGAGTCTCCCCACCCTGCGCTTTCCGGTACGCGGTCGCCATTACAAAACCTTTCTGCTCCAACGGCTGTCGCTTTTCCGCACTATGTGCCCATATTATGAGCCATGTATGTCACACTACAAATGTAAATGAAAAATAAAAATTTAAACCTGATACTAACTGTATTATACAATACAGTCAATCAATATCGAAAAGTACCTAGAAGCATGTTGTAATCTGTATTTAGAGCATAAATTATGGATGCTCAGCCATGTAACCGAATAACTTATCCTAAATTGTATATCTTTAGCGATGATTGAACACAAATTAGTTAAGGATTAAATTAAGCGATTGATTTAAATGTAATCCTGTTAAACTTGTTAATCATAGAAGACTAATGTAAGTACTTTCGTACGAATAAAATTATTACGCTTAGGCTCAATTTATTACGCCGCGGAATGGAACGGAATGGAAGTTTTTGTGCATAGCATAATGAACTTTATGTCAAGTGTATAACCACTCGTCTGGCACGACGCCTGATATTGGCGCCAAAAAAAAACGTCCATCTGGCCAAACGCCTGAAATTGGCGTTTTGACAAGGTCAAAACATCGTATCACTTTCTTGCCATTTAGAAAATATTTCTTATTTGTTCTAGTCCTTACGCATTACAAATCGTCTATGCATGATATTTCTAGTCCTCTCATATAAAAATCATTTAATCTATGGAACAAAAGCTATGACAGATTTATTTTTGAATCTGTCAGTCATTTGTTTACGTTAAGCGAGTCGTGTTACGCGTTATATAAACATTGAAGTTTAAATTGTATTTGTGCTTTGTTTGTAATTGTGAGTGGTGTTATGTGAAGTCTAATAAGTGTTCATTGTTATTGTGTTACAACAATGTAATAAAACATTCGTATGTGGTTTATTTTTCATAACACGGAAGAGCTATTTTTTTGCAAGGTATGATTTTTGCAAGGTAAAGTTCATATTTTTTTATTTATTATCAAGAATCTTATTAGATTTATACAAAATTCCATTTAGAATGGGAGATAATCGGCTTATAAGAATCTTATTGGACTTATACTAAATTCCAATTAGATTTAAAGAAAATCTGCTTTTTCAAACATTGGTCAGTGAAAAAACCCGGCCTGGCAAAACGGCTGAAATAGGTTGGCCAGATGTGCAATTTTCCGCCATTTTGTCTTGCCAGACGAGTGGATAATAAACAAACTAACTACGAGCCTAAAAAAAGTAGCGCGCCTTCTGCGGAATCCTCGCGCATTCTTGAGAATGAGAATTCGAATAGTTTGTTTGTTATACTTTTGACATAAAGTTCATTATGCGATGTACAAAAACTTCCATTCCGTTCCATTCCGCGGCGGTATAAATTGAGTCTTAGGGAATTTTAGGAATACTTTCTAAGACATCATCACTAATTGTCTAAATAAACTTGTAACGGTATTTTATTCGTCGTATACACTAACCATTTTATTTTATTCGTATCAAAGTGTATTAAGCTTTTCCCAGCCTACTCTTAAAGAGGGAAAGCCATCAACGTTTCTAATATACATTGACCCGAATCTTTATGTCGAGTAGCGATAGGCTGAATCTAAGCTCTAAATTTTACAGGACACTTTACCAATCATGCATAATACTATTTATTAAGTGAGTTATTTATTTTGTATTACCCTGTGTTTGATTTAAACTCGCATGGCTGGAAATGGGTCTCCTCCGAATAGTCAGATAATATAGTCCGTAAAAATTAACTTTACGAAATTAAAAGAAGGAAAACTTGAAACGAAACCCTACACCAATCTATCTGTCCAGCGTGGTATTAGTAGGCCAAGTATCCCTCCGTCACGGGACGAGGCCCGTCGTCGGAGTGGGATATTATGATGGTAATGATTGATTTCAAGTTAGGCAGCGGCCTGGCTATGGCCTGGCATTACTGGCGTCAATGAGCAATACCACAAGTTGGCGGTTTCTCCATAAGGAAATAAAACCAAGTTAAATGTTATTAATTTTGTGACACATTACGTTGTATATTTGAACAACATGAACCAACAAATCATTACATATTTAAATTTTCATTGACCCTACTAATATTACCGGTACATTTCAAAACAATTTTAGTATTCTGCCAGTGACACAATACTCACTGCGAATAATAGAATATTAAACAAGTAGTTTGATGTTAAATAATAAATGTTATTAATTTGTGTTTAACTGTAACTATTATTTAATTAGTTAACCATTATTATTTAGAACAGATTTTATTGACGACCTCTCTGTGGCGCAGTCGGTATATTACATAGCAGCTACGCAGAGGTTTTGGGTTCGATTCCCGCTCAATGCAAATATTTGTGTGCATGAACATGATTGTTTGCATTTACATAATATACCTTTTATGTAAGTACACACCTCAACAAAGTCTAGGGATATTTAGTATTTACTCAATTAACTCCAAAATTATTGAAGATAAAATACAACATGTTTATATTTTTATAAAGGCAATTTATCAGGCTACAATCCAGAATTAAATAAAAGTATTATTTTTGAGTAAATAATTTTTTATTCAAATAAATAAAAATTTTGGAAAATTAGTAAAAGTAACAATGAATTTGTTTCTTAAGCAAAACTGAAAATAATCGAAAATCAATCTGTTTTTAACTGTTATGTGAGTAATCAGTAGTCAGTACATTAAAAAAACCGTAAATAACGGTCCTGCAACGGTTTTTCATGTTTGGATTAAGTTATCCAGGTCTTGATGCGGTATAATGTTACAGGTCCGACTAGGATACAAAAAAAGTTGCTCTTCCATCGCAAGTTTATGCAGAAAAATTCATCAAAGCCCTTCTTTTGAACATGTCCTACGCTTATTTTATGGTTTTGAGGTTAGGCGATTGAGTGGTTCAGCATAAAATTGATACGTCGTGCTCCTGCAACCAGCAACAAAACTTACTGTTGGTAAAGGAAATTTTCGAACTTGACTACGTTCAAGCGGCGTAAATCTTTTATTTTTAATTTTATTTTTCAAATTCAAATTTGGAATGGTTGAAAAAGGTTAACAAAGTAAATTTTCATCAAAAGAATTTTTTTTGAGTTTCACAACTTAATACAAAATATCGTGAATATATTATCCCTAGACTTTGTTGAGGTGTGTATTTGCAAAAAAAAAGTATTTAACTATGTTTATCCGTTGTCTAGTACCCATAGTACAAGCTTTGCTTAGTTTGGGACTACCTAAGTGGCGATGTGTGAATGTGAAAGGTTTCTTTATTTATTATGTATTTTCGCATAACAAAAAGGAAAATAACAGGCTAAGAATCAAGTTCTGTTTCATCGGGCCTGGTACAAAACGAAGAAATATTTCATTAAAATCCTATTAATAAAGTCAAAATTATGTATGTGAAAAAAACATTTACAATAACATGAACATAATTAGTATTTAATCAAGGTGTTATCGACAGCAAATCGTTTTTCAATTAGCCTTTAGACCGAGTTTAATTTATTTCAAAAACGATTTTCAATTTCTATTTTAACCTGTCAGTATAATCAGTTAGGTACCTACATTACATACTAAAAATGTTTTACTAATTTACTTAATCAACATTTCACTAATTTTTTCTTTTTTTAAGGACAACGTTCGACGACCTATGTCTCTGGGACTTCAGGAGACATGAAAATAGGTGACGCAAAACTTTATTCCCTGTTGCGGGGTTGACTTTTTCTCAAAACAATTACAATTTTTTTAATAAAAATCATAGTTACCTATCATTACTTTACCCTTTGTATCAGTTTATTACATTTACTAATAATGCATTTGCTTTATTTTCTTTGTGTTTGACAGTTTTATTGTTCTTTTGTTTATAAGTTGTGCAGAAGCAATGAAACACCAAGACTTAAATGTTAGCTGCTTCCTCAATATATATAATAGGAGAGAATAACAATACAATTACTTTTTGTTTTCCTTATCTTCGATAAAAGTTTTGCAAAAGTTAAGCTACAATTGAACTGCTGCTTAAATGACAAGCCTTAAAGGTTCTATCGCAAGATTTATTTATCCTTAACATTATGTGCAAGAAATACTAAAATGTATAACGTAGCGGCTCAAGATTTTAGCAAACTTTTGGCAATCAATGTTACTCACTGCTATAGGTGCAAGGCATTCAATCCTGTACCATAGCACCTTCTCATATCAAGAATTACCTTTTTCGGTCAAACATATTATATTGTAAAAAAATAGAATTTTACCAAGTACAAATCGTAGAATTTTACACCTAGATTGAAAGCTAAACCAAGAATTCCAGATATTCGCGGAGAGGGAAGATGTCTTCTTTATTAAGCAAGTTCACACCATCCTGTTAGAACAAAAACTTATTATAAAATTCCAATCTTGTCACGCAAACACAATTAATGAAGAAACCTTGAGAAAAAATGTCCATGCTACGTATTTTCTTGTACGTACTATTCAAAATAGTACGTACATCAAAATATAATGTTCTACAACCTCAATAGTGCTGACGTCGCGGCATTCGTCTGCAGGTGCGAGGGTTCCAGTTTGAATTTCAAAAATATAAGCGCCGATTACACTACCCTACATGTAGGGTATGTTGTCTAGACTAGTGTAATCACATGTAGGCTGTTAGGACACTACATATCGGAGATTGGCGAGTCCCAATGTAGGGCCCTACATGTAGGGTAGTGTAATCGGCTACAACAATCGACTTAAGCTGTATATTATTCAAAATTAGTTTAGGCTAAACACTTTTTTTACTATTGTGACTTTTAGGTATACATCATCTCACTTTGTGCTGCAGAGAAAACGTTTCGCTTATATATTGCAACAATAAGTAACTAAGGTTTGTTAGTGTCTGACACTTAGTGGTTCTTACAGGTTTATTTATCTTTAACACTCTATCATATAATATTCGAAACACGTCTTCAATTGTGAAGATCATACTTCAGAACAAGGAATTTTAAACTTACTAAATTATATATCCTTGGAAGTTGTGACCGACTTTCTAACTTTTAAACTTTAAATTATTTACAGCTAGGAACAAAGGTAGTCACGCAATAGGTATACCTAACAATGCACGCAGATTCAGATGACTGTTGTTGACCAAACGGGCTAGAGAAGGCGAATGTATTTATTTTTCTAAAAAAGTTTACTGAATGCAACTTAAATTATGACAATTTCAATAGTAGTACTTATGAGAACTGGACGTAGTCTGTACTGGGTAACAAAACCTGTGTCAGAACTCCAGGTATCACCCTCTCAGGAGCACATTCTAATGTCTCAATTCAGATGTTGAGTCTGTGTTTGAGTTACAGGGAGTAACCTCTAAATAGTTATCTGTTTTGATTTGTTATAAGGCGTGTGTGTGCGTGTGGATATGTGAATGAAAGGGATGCTTTAAAAGCAGTGGAGGAGACCTTTGTCCAGCCGCTGTGAGACTAACAGGTTATAAAGAAGTCGAGAGAAAATTAATTTATTAATTACCTTCATCTTAATAGCCCATTAATGTCCCACTGCAGGGACGGGCCTCCTCCCATGACAGTGGGACTTGGCCCACTAATACCACGCTGGCCAGACGGATTGGTATAGGGTTTAATTTCAAGTTTTCCTGCTTTTTATTTCGTAAAGATAATATTCACGGATAGCCACTTTATACGGTTTTTACGACACCCATGGGATGAGATGAGGTGGTGACATATTGTATTCTTACTCCGTCATCACACCTTACATTCATTTAGTTTCAGTAGGTATATTTAGATACAATTTACTTGTTTGTATGTTTCATTAAAGTAACAAAATCCCTATTGTGTTTCTTGTCTTTTATACAACGTTTGGTTCATGAAATTGGTACTAGTATCCTAGGCTGTGTGCCAAATAAAGGCAATCAACAATAAGAAGCACATAAGAGATGTCTATTTACTTCTTGCCCTTGCCTTGTTCAAATAACAATGTCTATGTTTCTAATATAAAATATAATGCACAAATAAAATTTTGTGTTTCTAGAACATTATTTTTCATAGAGTTCTCTTATTCATTAGCATTTTAGGTATTTCCTTTTCTATCTTTATATAATTCGCGTCGCGGTATTCTTTGCCGGTTTGAGATCACGACTTCGACTCCCACGCAGGACATACTTAGTTTGTTTGTTATCTAAAGACTGTTATCGTAAGTTTGTATGTTTTTTGTGTCCGTTAAATTTGTGGTTTGTGAAGTCCCGATATTGGCATGACGCGTTAAGTTGCTTTATTTCAGTATACTTCACAATGAAAACTTTTCTATTCACACTATCATTAATAGTAATGAAGGTTCCAACAATTATTACAGTAGAGTTTTTAGGCTTTTGTTATTACTACATACCCTCATTAAAAACATAATGAAGGTATACCCCAGGTGTCTTTCAATTAACCTACAAAAACCCTTTTTAAATTTAAATGTATAATACTTATTTTTAATTTTATATAAAAAGTTATAATAAATTTACAAAAACCCTAACCAATCCGTCTGGCATTCTGGTAATAATAGGTCAAATTGTCATTAATGTTTGTTGACAATGATTACTTACAGAGCAGATACAGATGCTTCCTACGACCATTCTCAAAGCAGACCAGGTGAATCAGAAATGAAACTGGGTTAAATACAAAGTCACCTATAGTGCACTGTGTTACCATTTTATATCTATCATCATGGTTTTCGCTTGTGGCAACACTGCGGCTAACGTCTTATTGCATTTTGTCTCGTATTTATTTTAATTTTTATTTAAATATTTCGATAATTAAGGCTATAATTCATCACAAAACACAATCTAAACATTATAAAAGTGTATTTAATAAAAATAAACTAAAAGTCAATAAACCCGCCTAGTTGAAAATAGTGAATTATTGTAATTGTGAACTTTGTCATCTCTTTAATTGCAGTTTTAAGTTATTTTTACACAGGTAATCGTGCTGGTAACTACTAATTATCGTATTAGCTTATATTTGCAGAGATCTCAATCCATTTCGTTCTTGAGGTTATTTACTTGTTTGTGTAGGTAGTAAGTACTATATACTGATCAATCTGATTTTGGTACATGTTTGATTTCTTATAAAGTTTTAATATTGAAATGCCTGACACACGTAGCATGTCTTTTGCTCACCGTAATGAGACTAAACTTGATATTTTAAAAAAACTTGACCTAACATTGAAGGAATTGGATATCTCCAAAAAATTGATTGAACAGTTGAACAGTGAAAGAGATGATAATGAAAAGGAACTACTGGATAGCTTAAGTAAATATGATTTGTTAAAAAAGCAGATGGCTGAGCTGCATACAGAGTATAGTTTAGTGTCAGATGAACGGGACAGGTTGCACAATATTGTGACTGGGTTTAGGGAGTGCCGCGATGAGTACGAGCAGGGTCTCAGGCGCATGTCTGTCTTAGAGCAGGAACTGCAAGAAGCCCACCACCACATTAACCACCTGGAGGCCGAAAAACGCGACACCTTGGTATCCAACACCCATAACTTGTTTGAGGAGTTAGTTGGTAGTGCGCCCAGCCTTGTTTCTGCTGAGCTTAGCTTACAACCCACAATTACTATAGATTTAACTAAGGATGATACTTTAATAGTAGATCATACTTCCAATATTAAAATGGGGGTAGTTAAGTGCAGTAGAAACAAACTAAAAAAATATGTAAAAATTAATAAATTCATTAAAAAAACACAAAAACTTATTAAAAGACAAAAATGCTTGTACAAAAAAGTAAAATATATTAAAGAGAGAAGGCAATTAGGCGATGAAATAGATATATATTCATTATTAATTGAAAATTATATGTCAGATTATAATAATAGTATTTTAAAGTTAGAAACAGAAATAAATAATTTAAAAAATTCACTTGAGATTATGACAGACAGGTATTGTAATATAAAAAGTGAGTATCAGGAATACATTCTGGCCATGAAGGATCTGATGACTTCAAAGTCTACATTGACATCTATAGACAATTTACTCAGTCCTCAGCCAGCTTGTAAGTCCTTGCTGACTTCACACATAAGCCCTTCTCGTGAGTCAAATGAGAAAACCAGTAGTTCCTTCTTCGAACAAAATAACGAACAAAATAATGTCAAATCTAAAATAGTGATGTTTTGTGATAAATTGGGGAAGTCAATGGGTCAGTTACTGGGTTCATATTTAGAGCAAGATGTTACTAATTATTGTACGCCGGGACTAACTTACTGCAACATTATTAAAAAAATTAAGAATTATAGTTTGAACAGCAATAATACAATTATAATTTTAGTTGGAGACAGGGGAAATACAGACAGAAATGCAATTATGCATTGTTTTGAATTGCTTAGCTTAATAGATGTTAAAAATATAATTTTATTTACACTCCCTTATAGCCATAGCTTGTCACAGGCTGAAAACAACCTTAGATATAAGCTCAATCAATTATTACATACATTGACATTTTATAATCAAAATAAATTTCATCTTATTGACATAAACATACATTTAGAAAATAAATTGTTATTAACAGCAGATAAATTCTATTTGAATAGATATTTTAAGAAACAAATAGCATCTTCGCTATCTTTTTATATTAGAAACTCAGCCAAGAATTTGGCTAACCAGGCTTTATTGAGCAGAAAAATGTCAATGTTTGCCTTGTCACCTTGGAATCTGTTCCAAGAAAGGATGTCAATCATTTAAATTTAATTCTAGGACAATAGAGGAAATCTCTAGCAAATTAAATTCAAAGACAAAGGAAAAGTCTGCGTTCATGAATATTATTCATCAGAATATTCAAGGTTTTTCTGGCAAAGAGTTAGAATTAGAATTATATTTAAATGAAAAACACATTCACGTACTTTGTTTAACTGAACACTGGATAAAAAGACATGAACTATTAGTTAGTATAGATAATTATAAAGTTATTAGTTCGTTTACTAGAGAATCTGATATAAGAGGTGGGTCACTAATTTTAATAAATGACAGGTTAAAATCGAAAGATAGGAAAGATGTAGTAGCACTCTCTAGTGAGCGAATTATTGAACTATCATGTGCAGAGCTTGAGCAATATATTGTTATAAGCGTCTATAAACCTCCTTCTGGAGATTACCACCAGTTTGAGTCTATTATGGAAGAAACCTTAAAAAAGGTATGTAAATGTAATAAGACGGTAGTTGTATGTGGTAATTTTAACGTTAATATTTTAGAAAATACCCAGAACGCGTTAAGGTTCCTTAATCTTTTTAAATCTTTTAACTTACATAATCTTTTCACTGAACCAACTCGCACCACATCCACTACAGCTACCTGCATAGATAATATGTTTTCTAACAGTGATGTAAATGAGAAATCTATAATTAAATTCATAAATTCAGATCATAAGGGCTAGTTAGCTAGATTTGAGCACCTACATGTTCCATTAACTAAAAATATTGTATGTAGACCAATCACAACATATCGGTTAGATAAATTCAAAGTAAACATTAAGGAAAAAGTATTTTTTTTTTTTTTTTAAAAGGCCTACCAAAATGACTCTAAGGTGCCTGATGTTAAGCATCCATTAGAGTCCAAAAATGGCGAGCACCATGCCAGCTACAATAATTGTAGAGGCATGAATGTCTCCACTATGGCGGCTTCAGAAGATGCTTTTTCACGCCTCGCTTGAAGGAACCTGGATCGTAGTTTGAAGGAAACACGTGGGCTGGCAAAGAGTTCCACTGTTTGGTGGTTTTGCACATATACGAAGTGCTGAACCGCTTTGTTCGGACTTGTATGGTTTCTACAGTGTAGCGGTGGCACTTATGTCCGGCACGTGTTGTTCTGGATAAGAAAGGAGAGGGTGGAACCAGTTGAAAAAGTTCATCAGAACACTCGCCGTGGTACAGGCGATAGAAGGCCGCCAATCCGGCGATGTCCCTACGCAGCTGTAAAGGCTCAAGGGATTTGGATACTTCTGGGCACCCAATGATACGCACAGCTCGCCGCTGTAACCGATCAAGAGCATCTAGAAGGTACTGTGCAGAGCCATCCCAGAGGTGAGAGCAGTACTCCACGCAGGGGCGAACTTGAGTCTTATACAAAAGACACAGCTGCCCCGGCGCGAAGAACCTCCTCACCCTGTTCAAAACTCCGAGTTTACGTGGTGCTGTTACGTGATAATGCTCTCGATATACTCTTTGGGGTTAAGATCTCGGCGAATGTCCATACCAAGGATACTCAGGTTTCCTCGAAGCGTTAGTTGAGTGTTCTGAAGAGAAGGAAGGGGAAGGAATGGAGACCGCTTTGCAGAAAACGCGCACGCCTGTGTCTTCTTGGCATTGAACTCCACCAAATTCTCTTCACCCCATTGAGATATGAGGTTCAGGACCCGGTCGAGCTCAATGACAAGCTCTCTCCGCTGTTCTTCAACACGTGCTTGCTTGGCCGCAGGGTGACCAAAAAAACGGCCATGTACTGTGCTATCATCTGCATAACAATGAATGTTCCCTAGGTTCAACATATCATTGATATGCAGAAGAAACAGCGTGGGCGATAAGACGGACCCCTGGGGCACACCGCCGTTTATCTTCGAGAAATGGGAGGCCGAACCGTCGCAGAGGACTCGAATACGGCGCTCATGCAGGAACGCGGAAATCCAGATGCACAGTTGGGATGGCAAGCCTTATGCGGGAAGCTTGGAAAGAAGAGATCGGTGCCAGACCCTATCAAAGGCCCTAGATATATCAAGGCTGATGGCCAGCGCTTCACCATGCTTATCTATAGCCTCACCCCAAAGGTGCGTGACGTGTGCTAGAAGATCACCCGTTGATCGTTTCGCTCTAAAGCCATATTGACGATCGTTAATTAAAGTGTGATCCTCCAGGTACCGCACCAATTGAGAGTTAATAATTTTCTCTAGCACCTTGCAGAGAACTGAGGTTACGGCTATAGGTCGATAGTTTGATGGATCAGACTTGTCTCCCTTTTTGGGGACCGGCTGAATATTCGCCTCTTTCCATGCCACGGGAACTATTCCAGTTGAATAAGACAGGCGAAACAAACGCGTTAGTACAGGAGATAACTCGGCCGCACAGTTTTTAAGCACTACCGCGGGTATACCGTCCGGTCCACTGGCTTTCCGAACATCGAGCGAACGTAGTTCCGCAAGAACGTCTCTCTGCCTGATTCGGATGTCAGGCATCAACGAATCGCAGCTCGTTATTGTCGGCGGAGTAACACCACTGTCGTCGACCCTGGAGTTGGTTGCAAAGAGATTCGCTAAAAGTACCTCTTTTAGAGTTAAATAATGATGAAAATGCGAATGATCTTTACAGAGATTTATTCGGAGTTATCAAATGCGAATTTAATAACATTTTTACTAAAAGAACAATAAACGTTAATGAATCCAAAATTAAATTTAGTGATTGGGCTACATCTGGAATTTATAAAAGTAGAAAGAAATTATATGAATTATATGAGACAAAGGCATCTGCTAATGAGCCACATGTGATTGAACATATTAAAAAATACTCAAAACTGTTTAAGAAAGTTTGTTCTATAGCGAAATCTAATTACATTCGGGCTAAAATAGAAAAATCTGATAGTAAAATTAAGGCAACATGGAATGTTATTAACAAAGAAACCTGTAAAACAAGGTCACGTGATCGATCTTTCGAGTTAAAAATAGATGATCAACGCATTAGTACGGATTCTGCCGTGGCCCATGCATTTGAATCTTTTTTCACGAGTGTTCCAATTACCACTAGGGGCACACGTCCTAATGTTGGCACTGCACCAGATTATCAGCACCCCCAACTAAAACTCAAATTATAAGCTTACCATTAATTAATTTGGGATTCCGTTTAAAGAAATGAAAAATAAGATCCTTTTCGAATTATAAACTGGGCCAAACTACATTCTTCGATTAAAAAAAAGCCATTTTTTTTAAAAAACGCGGGAACATGTCCTTCAAATTACTTTGTTTTGACAGTTTCTTATGATCGTAGGTAAGTTCAGTTTTTTTTATTTTACTTTATTTTAGATCTTTTAGATATTTTTTACTGAACTTTTAGGTTTTACTCATGTATAAAATGTTTTGTAAGGCTTATCTGACAATGGAAATGAACGTTATCTTGATTTTATGTTCTTAAATGAGGTGCGGACATCTGGGTTCAATTTTTTTGCGAATTGCTAATTATCGGCACTGGTACTGTTACATGACAAAGTGGTATGTAAAATTGTTAATCCATATGTTTTATTGTAAAGCGTAATTATTTTATGCCTGGAATTCAATATTCTTGGAAAAAGTACTCTATGATTTCGGATTTCATATCCTGGCATGGTGCTGAAACTAACATTGCTAGTTATTTTCATAGTATTGATATTATGATCAAAAGAATGTCTATTATTTTTTGGAATTTTTTATATTTATGTATTTATTTTTCTGAAACTTCGGTTGTTAGGCTAGGCATAAATAAAAGAGATTTTGATATAAACATTGGATTATTTCATTTATCTACCTAATTTTATGTCTAATTTTAAGGTGCTGATAATTGACTCGGTCGATGCCAGTAATTGGTGATGATGGTGCCAATAATTGGTGTTTGGGTAATTATTTAATCAAACTCATCTAAATAAAATGTGTATGCATAAAGACAATTTTTTATAATAAAAATCAATTACTTATTTAATAGTGAACCGAGAAAGCATGTTGTTAAAGGCGTTATCAGTATTATCACTAAAGATAAACGATAATAAAGTAAGACTAACTCTTAAAGTGCTGATAATTGGTAGCATCACCCTACAAGTAAATTGAATTCTTCAAAGGTGGTAGCCGATTCTCTTTTTAGATCTTGTGTTGATAAATGTAGTTCTAACTTTGATTTTCAGTACATTGACTCTGGAATTTTATTTAAAACTTTTATGCAACTGAATATAAAAAACATTGAGGATCTCTGGAGCATTTCAACTAACATATTAAAATCTATAATGCCCGTTATTGCGCCTTATCTTGCATTAATATTCAATAAATGTATAGATGAAAAACAGTTTCCTAATCTTATGAAGTTCAGTAAAATCATTCCGTTATTTAAAGCAGGGGAAAAAAGTGATCCTTCAAATTTTCGGCCAATTTCCATACTTCCAGCTCTCAGTAAAATTTTTGAAAAAATTATATTTAATCAACTGCTTTCACATTTTACAGAAAATAAGTTACTTCATAACAAACAGTTTGGTTTCACCAAAGGCAGAAGCACGGCAGATGCAGGGGTTGCACTTGTGAAACATATTTTTGATGCATGGGAGGATAAACAGGACGTCTTTGGTATATTTTGTGATCTTTCAAAGGCTTTCGATTGTGTTGATCATGAGACTTTGTTATTAAAATTAGGTTATTATGGTGTTTCAAACAGCTCCCTTAGCTTACTTAAGTCTTACCCCACTGGCAGAATACAAAAAGTTAACGTAAATGGCACCGACTCTTTTGGCGCACCATTAGTCATGGGCGTACCTTAGGGCTCGATATTAGGACTCCTTTTATTCCTGATATATGTAAATGATCTTCCTTACTTCATTGAGAATCTTTGTGAGTTAGTATTATATGCGGATGACACATCATTAATATTTAAAACTGACAGACAAAAAGTAGTACTTGACGATGTAAATAATGGTTCTCCCTTGTTTGGTATAACAACTTTTCGTCGAAAATCACTTCGACTAATTTTATTTCGAATAAAGTCATTTCGTTTAATTATTCATTTGACCGAATAATTAATTAGTCGAATTTCATATAGCATATTCATTTCTTTGAAATAATGTCATTTCACCGAAGTTTTAAAAGCACTAATTTTATTTAAACTAATGTTTCACTAGACTAATAATCATTTAGTCGAAAAGACATTTGGTTAGGTTAGGTTAGAACTGTGACCCTTATAGCGCGAAGGCGAGCGAGCGAAGCGAGCGTGCCGTGGCAGCGGCCGCCGAGCGCCACATCCGTAATTTATAAAAAAAATGTTTTAATGATTTACATTCATTTATATGTATTTAGAAATAATATGTTGAATTCGAAAGTGTAAAGAATTTATTTCTTTATATTGAGGATCTGGCGATCGGCGGCCGCTGCCGCGGCACGCTCGCTTCGCTCGCTCGCCTTCGCGCTATAAGGGTCACAGTTCTAACCTAACCTAACCAAATGAATTTATTTCTTTATATTGAGGATCTGGCGCTCGGCGGCCGCTGCCGCGGAACGCTCGCTTCGCTCGCTCACCTTCGCGCTATAAGGGTCACCGTTCTAACCCAACCTAACCAAATGAATTTATTTCTTTATATGGAGGATCTGGCGCAGATCCTCTCATCCTCGAGCATCATCCTCCATGTTTCTGGCATAGTCGAACATTTCTAATAGTTTTGTAACATTTCTAATAAACCAATTGAATATTCGATAAAATACATATTTTACCAACTGAACAATACATGAATTGAACATTACACTTATTGACCAATAGGGCAAAAGTTGTTATCTCAAATAAATATTCGATCAAATGAAAATGATGTTAAATAATATTATACAAAATGATTATTATCTCAAAAGTTGTTCGAACAAGTGAAATTACATCAAAAGTTGTTATACCAAACAAGGGAGAACCGTAAATAATACCCTTTCTGAAATATTGCATTGGTTCACAAGTAACAACTTGCTGCTCAATGCGAATAAAACAAAATGTTTAAAATTTACTATGCCCAATGTAAGACAGATAGATCATCATATTATAATGAATAATGAGTCTGTAGATATAGTCAATACCACAGTTTTTCTGGGAATAACGTTAGATAGTAAACTGCAATGGGGTTCTCATATCACAGCCTTAGCAGGAAGACTTAGCTCAGCTGCCTATGCGGTCAGAAAGATAAGGTCACTAACTGATATAGAAACGGCACGACTGGTTTATTTTTCCTACTTTCATAGCGTTATGTCATATGGTCTGCTGCTGTGGGGCTCGGCTGCCGATATTGAGACCATATTCATATTACAGAAACGAGCTATACGAGCAATCTATAGCCTCGGACCACGTGACTCGCTGAAAGAATTATTTAAAGACATTACTATTTTAACAGTTGCTTCTCAATACATTTACGACAACATCTTATATGTAAGGAAGAACTTAGATCTCTTCGAAAAAAAATCTGACATACACAAATATAACACGAGAAATAAAAATAAACTAGCAGTGCCAAAACTCAGGCTTCATAAAGTTGGTAATTCGTTTGTAGGCAAATGTATAAAAATATTTAATAAAATCCCTCAGGATTTAGCTGACTTGCCACATAATAAGTTAGATAGTTAAATAGAAGTGAAAAAAAAATTGATGAAAAAAGGTTATTATGAAGTAGACGATTACCTTAATGATAAAAATGCGTGGTCATCCTAATCTCTTGCTCTAGCACAAATTTGTTAAATGAACAAACTATGTAAAACAATAAAAAACAAAGGTTAACGATAATCTTCCTGAGTTTCTTGCTGGTCTCTTCTCAGTAGATTCAACTTACCGAACCAGCGAAAGAATCATTTTCAAATGATTTATTTATTATATTTATTTTAATTTTGATTTAATAAAACTGTGCCTAGACTGAATAAACGAAATTGATTCTTGATTCTTTGATTCACAGTCAAAAGATGTACATTGCTGAACACAGGCCTTATTTAAACGTCTCCTCCTTACTCTGCGCTTGCGCCTTTCTCATCCATTGGTTGCCCGCAGCCTTCAGTAGTTCATCTGTCCATCTTGTAAGGGGTCTGCCTAGTGCCCGCCCTGCTTCTTTCCGTACGTGGTCGCCATTCGAGAACTCTTCTTCTTATCTTCTGCTCTTCCTTTTCGGTCACCCTCCTGGATGCAGTTCGACCCTATCGGATCTTTAGTGCCGGTCCCCCGTTCACCACCCCACAGCTTCCTCAATCACCTTCGCGAAGGAGATGAGTAAGCCTAGCGGCAGCTTGTCGAAGTCACTAAGGGTAGGATATCCTACTCCTAGTAGCTTCATCCTTTGTCTGGTGAGGGCTTAGCAGTTACGAGAACCTTAACTCCCCTAGCTATAATTTGGTTAAATTATTATTAGCACACGACATTAATTTCTACATATGAATATATTTTAAGGTATAAAGTAACTACGTGAACGATATTTATAAAGTAAAGGATTTACATTTTGGGTAACGAGGTTCATTGACCAACAAAATACGAGTGAATAAAGTTTAACAGCTGCTACTTACCGTTTACCCAAAAGCATTATGCTTTGTCAAGGCTGAAACTTGTTGGAGTATTTAGTGAATACGTTTTATTTATCATACAAAGAAGTTTTTGTATCGAAAATATAAAAAAAGAAAATCCTTAGTGAAGGATGTAGTCCAATATGTTCAACTATCTATTCAACTAGAAACAAATTGGACGATTTTCTTCCTATTTTTAAACTTCCAAATGTAGTAAGTAGTAGTGTAGTAACTATTTGAACTATTGAAATACCTCTACTCCAATATGTTCAACTATAGGTTATGTTCAACTGTTAAACAAATTGGACGATTTTCTTCCAATTTCTTAAACTTTAAAATGTAGTTGAACTATTTGGACTACTCCTTAGTAAAGACTAGCGGACCTGAAAGACGTTGTCCTGCAATTGATATTCATCGCCATCTGCTGGGCTGATTTCTGAATCTAAACCACCCAGTTTACTCCTCACCAGGATGTTGACCCGAGGTGGTATGGACCGGGTCTTGGTATGCCTTAATCGCCTCTTACGACAACCACGGGAGGATATGGGGCAGTCCTATTCTAACAGTTAACCGCACGGCATATTATAATGTAATATAATGTGTTCACCTATTATGGAGTAAATAAGGATTGATTGTTTTAATTCTAAAAGTTATTAATACTGGTAATAAAATAAAAAGTCACACCTTTACTCCCAATAGACTCTACGATGAAGTATTATTGTAAAAACAATCCTGTTGAATTGTAGTTTTACTAAAGCAATATTTTCTGAAATAAATCAGGTTTACACCTTTCGATTTGACTGAGCGAGTAAAACCTTTCGTGGAATCGTTTCCAGTTCATTGGGCAAACCTCGGATTATTTCAAAGAGTTGTTTCACACTTTTCTCTGTAAGAGTAACTAAAAATTCGTAGAAAATACATTTACTAAGATTACTGTTCGCACTAAAATTCTATCTAACCTTAAATGGTGCTTAGGTTCGCTCATAAATAAGCTAAACGACAGTTTTGTGAACATTCAGGCTTAGTTATATACAGAATAACTTTGAAGACGGTGATAATTATGTAGTACAGTTTAGGACCTCCTTAAATTAACACCTAAATGAAAAATAAAGACTTTCGGACTACCTAGTATATTTTTAACGAGCTTAATAAACTTCAAACTTCAAACTTCAAAATACTTTATTTCATAAAATTTATTACAAATTGTTTGAAATCGTCGTTTACTTAAAATTGAAGCTACATTTAAAATTATAGATCGACACAGACAAACGCTACAGCACTAAGAAAAGCCGCGTTGTATTGTCAAATGTAAATTAAAGGAGAAAAATAAACTAATCTACTACTCGAATCTACTTGTCTGTCTGTGTTGATCTATAAATTCCAGTTTCCAAATGGTAGGGCCAATGAGAAGAAACCTGGCAAAGAAACTCATGGCAACTCTTTTAAAATTCAGTTGTGTTTACAATTTTTTTTTTTTTTTACTTTAATCATATAGCCTATCAAAATATTTGACAGTACCAGACAGGATAATACACCATTTATACATCATAAAAAAATAATAATCAAAGAAAAGAAAAGTAGAAGACAAGCATGAGAACAAGGAAGACAGAAAAAAAAGATAGAAAGGATACAATAATACAATTAGAACTTAGAGATAAAACAAAACAGTAGCACACATATATAAAAAAAGTGCATAAACTTGCATTATTTGAAACAGCCTATGGAACAGAAGCAGTTAATCCCAAGCCTTTTTGTCTTTCGTGTAGTCTAGGATAGTATAATATCCCTTTACGATAAGTTTTTGTTTGACTACATTCTTAAATTTATTAAAACTTAGATCTTGAATATCTTTCGGAATTTTATTATAAAATCGCACACATTGACCCTGAAATGAACTATGTATTTTTTGGAGCCTAGAATACGGATGAATAAGTCTATCTTTATTTCTAGTATTTATACTATGGACATCACTTCTTTTGACAAATTGGTCTTTATTTTTATGAACATAAATTATGTTTTCATAAATGTATTGACTTGCTACAGTTAATATATTGATTTCTTTAAATTTTTCTTGAAGTGATTGTCTCCTACCTAAATTATAAATTGCACGAATAGCTCTCTTCTGCAGCACAAAGATAGAATGAATATCGGCAGCATGTCCCCATAGTAAAATACCGTATGACATTATGCTGTGAAAATAACTAAAATATACTAATCTGGCAGTTTCTATGTCTGTCAGTTCTCGAATTTTCCTAACGGCATAAGCTGCAGAACTTAGTCTCTTTACCAATGTCATAATATGTGGGCCCCACTGAAGCTTAGAGTCTAGTGTTATACCAAGAAATTTTGTAGTGTTCACAAGGTCTACCTGATCCTCCTTAACTCTTATTGTGGTTTTCACTTCTTGTACATTCGGCGTTATAAATCTAACACATTTGGTTTTGCGGCTATTAAGGAGCAAGTTATTAATGTCAAACCAACGAACAACTTTAGAGATAGCCAAGTTTACTTCGTCAGTGCTAGTCTGCTGTCGTTTCACTTTAAATAAAAGCGAAGTGTCATCGGCAAACAAAACTATCTCATGTTGATCTTTAACTAGATGTGGTAAATCATTTATATAGATGAGAAACAAAAGGGGTCCAAGTATGGAACCTTGCGGAACGCCCATTTTTACGACAGATCCTGGAGATAATTTTCCATTAATATTAACTCTTTGTATTCTATTATTTAAGTAAGACGTGAAAAGATCTAATCCAAGTTTACCTAAGCCATAGTGATGTAGTTTCCGTAAAAGTGTATCATGATCGACACAGTCAAAAGCCTTGGACAAGTCACAGAAAATACCTAAAGCATCGTAAGACTTCTCCCAGGCATCATATATATGTTTTACAAGCTCCACACCAGCATCGGTTGTGGAGCGACCCCTTGTAAAACCAAATTGTTTAATATGTAAAATTTTGTATCTACTTAAATATGTTTGCAGTTGGTCTGCAATAAGTTTTTCAAAAATTTTACTGAAAGTTGGCAGTACTGAAATTGGTCTAAAATTAGTTGGGTCTGATGTACAGCCAGATTTATACAAAGGAACAATTTTGCTGGATTTCATTAAATCAGGAAACACACCACTATCTATCGAATGATTAAATATAAGAGCTAAATGCGTTGCAACTGAGTTAATAATATGTTTAGTAACAACTACAGAATTATCCCATAAATCTGATGTCTTTTTGACATTAATGGTATTAAAAGCTTTAATTATATCAAAAGGAGTAACATGTTTAAATTCAAAATCATTGTTGAAAATCGGTACATTATCCTTTAAAATTAATTCTGCGTTTATAGGTGAAGAGTTCAAAGATTGAGTAGTAGTAATTGGAATATCAGTGAAAAATTGTTCAAAGGCAGTGGCGACTTCTACATCTGATGTGATTGTTGAGTTATTGATGTTTAAGTTGTACTCAATGTTGCGGTTGACTACTTTGCCTGTCTCACTATTGATAATATTCCATATGGTCTTAATCTTATCATTACTGTTTTTAATTCTTGAACTCAGAAAACGTGATTTAGCTACCTTACAAAGCTTCCTAAATAATTTTGAATAATTTTTAACATAACTCTGAAATGTATCACTAAAATTATAGTTCCTTTCTTCATAAAGTTCATAAAGCCGTATTCTACTCTTATGTAATCCTACTGTTGCCCATTCACTGAATGTGGCGTTGCCTTTAATCAATATTGTTTTTGGTATAAAAACTGATTTAAACACATTACAATAAGTAGTAAAAAAAATATCAAATAAAGTGTTTACACTATCATCCGCACTGATAATTGGTGTGGAACTAAAGGCTAACTCAATTTTGTTTTTAAAACATTTAATTCTATAAAAAAAAAAAAAAAAAAAAAAAAAAAAAAAATCATTTATTAACACAAAAGCATGTACATTATTAATATCCAGCGGCCCCACACTAGGCAAGCCTGTCCTGTGGGTGCCAATTACGATTAACAATATGTATAACAGAGTGCTCGGATGACATAAGAATGAAAGTATGAAATACAAATAACAAATTGTTTTAATCTTACGAACTAATAATTTACGTTAAACAACCAAAGATAAAATTAAATTATCTATTATTAAGTATATATAAATACAATATAATAAATATATATATATTATGTATATAGGTATAAGTATGTAAGGACCATTTCATATACATATTTGTAATAATGTGTAACAAATATATAAATTCATAAAAATATAAGAAACTGCAATAATTTTTATTACAGTTTCTTATATTTTTATGTTACTAGTTACTATAAAATTATAATTTATTGTATAATCGGGTGATAAGGAGGAACACATGCGAAATAGAATATTATTGGAGGTCAATGCCTTAGTGTGATAATGTAATTTCAATTTATATGAATCAATATGCCTTCTGTGTCGTCATATGATTGTGCAAGCAGCCAGTTTACGATTTTTGTTTTAGCTTCCGTCACCATGCACCGCTTAATATCGCATAAGCTGGTCACTCTGTTATATACAAAGTGGTCAACAAACGGACTGAAGCGCCTAGCAAAGGAAGTTTTTACTTTAGGCAAGTCTAATCTGTAAACACGGCGTTCTAACATGAATGGATAGTCTTTGGAATTAATAATCGTTTTGTGCACCTTAAGAAACGTTTTAAGAATAAAGAGCTGACGAACATTAAGTACTTCACACTCACTATACAGTTCCCTAGTAGGGTACCTAAAAGGTTTCTTTAGCATAGTCTTGAGGACAGATCGCTGAGCTATTTCAACCTGTATCATGTAAGTTTTAGCAGCGCTACCCCAGGAGGTAATGCAGTACGTAATTAGTGATTGACTCAATGCAAAATAAACAGTTCTTAGAGTTTCCACTGATACCGATGATCGTAGCAGCCTCATGATCCTTGCTGTTTTCCGTACCTTACTTGACAAGGCAGAAATGTGGGCTTTGAAGTTGAGGTTTTCGTCAATTATTACGCCAAGGTACTTAATTGTTTTGGCTCTGTCAATATTTTTACAGCTACAATGTTCCTGACCCTCACAGCTATGCAACCTAATACAAGAAGATGAGCTTGGAGCTGTAGCAGCTGTCTTATAAAAACACACGTGCTTTGTCTTTTCAGCATTTAGAGTAAGTAGGTTATGTTGCAGCCATGTGAATACCTGCTTCATCCCTAATTCAGCCCTTGAAAAGACCTCCGACCATGACGACCCATTATAAATTATAACGGTATCATCTGCATAGCATATGATGTCATTATGAATGCTGTGGTGTATATCGTTCATGTACATGATAAAAAGGGTAGGGCCAAGGATACTACCTTGGGGAACGCCGTAATTAACTGTTTCTAGTCCACTTTCATGACTGCCTACTCTAATACGCTGCTTTCTTTCCGTGAGATAGCTTTTAAACCATTCGAGGGCTATCCCTCGAATGCCAAACTGATTTTCCAGTTTACGAAGTAATATTGCGTGAGACACAGTGTCAAAGGCCTTCGCCAAGTCTAAGAAGACACCTATACAACGTCTGTTCCTGTCGAGTTGAGATGACACCGTGGAAGTTAAAAGGTCAACAGCATTTTCAGTCGATCTTTCCCTCCTGAAGCCGAATTGATTAGGCGAAAGAAGGTTGTTCTTTTCAAGATATTTCACCAATCTGTTATTAACAACTTTTTCAAGCAGCTTTGAAAAAGTTGTTAGAAGTATGGGCAGTTTTAGGTATAACAACAATGTTCTTAGATACATTTTGTTCCCTTCTATTTAAAAATGTAATCTGCTGACCAGTGTGGTCTGACTGAAGCTTATTAATTATTAATTTATCAGTAATTACAAAATTAATAAATACATTATCTATACATCTTGCTGTTGTTTCAGTTATACGAGTGGGCTCCAAAAATACATTTTTCAGATTAAAAGATTGAAAAAGAGCTAAGTATTTAGATACCCTTTCTGGGGTTTCATTCCCTGTTACAAGTAAATCAATATTAAAATCACCACAAACCATTACATATTTTTTAGACTTGGTTACCTTATCTAAGACATCCTCCATAACTCTCTCAAAGCAATCATACATACCCGAAGGGGGTCTGTACACACTTAATACAATAAAATGCTTCAACTCTACACAGGCTATCTCAACAGAACGTTCAACCGAGAGATTAACAATATCAAGTCGTTCCTTATATTTAAATTTTTTGTTAAGGATTATCAATGAACCACCTCGTATTGCATGCTCTCTGTTGAATGAACTGCCTATCTGGTGATTATCAAAATTAAACATGTATTGGTCACTTCTTAACCAATGCTCAGTAATACAAGAGTATTACTACAAGAGTATAATATTATTATTTACAAGAGATATGCCGCTGTAAAAACTGTAAACAAAAATAAGGATTATAAAATAATATGTTTTGTACAATAATAATAAATAAATAAATAAATAAAATAAGTTTTATATATAATAATTAAAACAGCTCTTTGAATGTGTCTTCTTTGCATTTTCTTGATAAGGTTCCTTGCAAAGTCAATTCGGTATGTAAAGATTTTTTTTGGTATTTTTTTTATGCTTCTATTTTAAAAGTTTATTAATTATAAATAAAATAAACAACTAGTTTGAGTATTTTTGCTTTCCTACTTATAGTTTAATTGTAATAAACATTTTAAGTTGTACTTGTGATGACGTCATACATGCGACCGAATTACATAAGCAATGAAAGCAGAATCAAACTTCTGTTGAGCCGGGCGACATGACGTCATTTAGACGACAAATGAAAGACAAAGTAATTTATGTATAATTGTGAAAATGAACACAATCTTGCGGTTTTTTGCGCTAAAAATATGATTTTATTCCTTACCGATCTAAAATCCGTAAAAGGTTTTACCGAATTATGACGAAATGGTCATAATATCTTATGTAGTAACACTAGTAGGTCTTCGTGTTATTCTAGAGTTTTATGCAGTATTTAACTTAGACGACATCAATACAACGAATACCTACTCTTATTCTATGAATAGAATATTTTAAACTTTAGTTAAACATGTAATTTAACTTTCGAATTTATACTTGACTTTTATATAACTTACATTACATTTGAAAACGTGTAGGTAGTAAAGTTACAGTAAATATCAATGATAATGTAAGCCTCAGTACTGAACGAGTAATCTAATAATAATTACGGCTAAAAGCTTGTGGGTGACCCTTATTACAATATAATTATACCATCTTACGAAACATAATATTTTTGTTTGTATTTTTTATTATTTCTAGTGATGTTATGCTTTTATATCTTATGCCGAATAGCCTTGAATAAATATTTTATTTATTTCGTAGTATTAAATTAAGAATTGATTTTATTAGGCATTAAGAGTACTAGAATTTTGTAACGATTTTACAGATAAGAGATCTTAAATGCAGTGATAAATTAATGTTGCTTACTTTTTGCTCTTACAAGTATAACAGACTGAAGAAATACTAACACAATAACGTAAAATACAAGTAAACTATTTTAATTAGAATACCATTACTCTACACAAGTCGTGGAGTCACGTTCGAAGTCGATTCTTCATGTAGCAGGAAACAAAACGAACGCTGACGAGGGTATAGTTTTTACTTCGCTTGACTGGAGTTAGATATTGTAATGCTTATACAATATGGAGCTTAGGACGTTTAATTTACAAATATTATGTCGTTTTGTATTTTTGTGGCACAATAGCAAAATAAATGGTTTCCTTTAAAATGAACTTAAAAAGTTTTAAATTTATCAATTAATCAACTAGCCTATCACAGTCCACTTGGACATTGGCCTCTCCCAACACGCGGCCCAGAACTCGGTCCTGCGCTTTCCGCATCCAGTCCGACCCAGAGACCTTTTTGAGGTCGTTGGTCCACCTAGCAGGGGCATCCTACACTACGTTTGCCGAGTCGCAAAAAAACAGTTTTAAATATTTGCATTAAATAGGAAATATTGGGGAAAATTTTATTTATTAGGTTAACTAACAGTTACTTTAAGACACTAGTTTTCACACTACTTTCACATGACCGAGACGCTTATGTGGGCGGTATTGTGGCAAGGGTCGTATGTTTGAATCCTATGGAAGAACTTTATTTGTGTGACCCATTATTGTCACTTAGCTTCTGTTAATTTTATCTCTAGAAATATCCGTAAGACATAAAACTTGTTAGGGAAAAACTGCTGTAGCACAAACTAGTAAGAATACAATTTTAACGCTAGTATCCAATTAAGTATCCTCCATATATATTGCATGACAACGACCCTCGTCAGTCTCCGCAACACTTTACGCGAATATCACGGATTCTGACATCAGCTTACCACAACATGCACTAAATTGAATTTGGACAATGGATTACATGTTTTATATGAATTAGACTTCGCAGTATTGTATTGCAGGGAAAACATGTCGAGTAAACACAAGTTAATAGAAATGTTAGTGTATGATGATAGAAGACATGTAACTGTCTCGTTGGCAAAACACGAAATCGCAAATAAAATCAGATCCAAAATAATTTTATAAGATTCACAAATTATTTTCATGTCTGTAAGTCTCCGTGCGACACAAAACAGTAACGATCGAGTTTTGTTCTAGTGCGTAAAATGCTGCAGCACAAACATGTAAGAATACAATTTTAACGCTAGTATTCAATTAGTATCCTCCATATATCGACGGGTCCTACGTATACTGGTGTAACCCGCAAATTGACGAAAATGACTTTTTTGCTTGAATGGCCTTAAAATAACCTATTCTTCTCAAATCAGTAAGAAAAAAATTAAAATTTCTTTTAGTTTCGGCGATACAAACTCGTAAACTAATGTAAGTAACACAATTTAATGCAAGGAGACGGTCAAAACTGATATAAGTTACTTGCATTAGTTTACGTAGTTACGATCTACGTGACGCGTGAGTGTAAGCGACCGTTGCACCAGTATACGCGCGGCGACGATACAGCGCGTACGTACGATACGGGTGTAACTGCAACGAACTTTACTTTGTGTATTGAATTTCTAAAAAATATTCATATTTTTACGACGTTTTGAGTGTTTAAGATCAGTGAAAATAAAAATAATAATAAGTATGAAGCGTTCCCGGAGTCAATTAACCCAGATACTCCTGAAACTATTAAGGGTCTCAGATCTTTAAAAAAAATTGATATGTTGGTATTTGTGTCACTAACGTTTTAGAAAAACTACATAAAAAGTAATCCTGGTCCTCTGGGAAATCTGGAAAATGATCGGTGTTATAACACCTGGTAGGAGAATGGGTAGCATATTGCTAGTAGAGAACTATGGGGAATATTTTGAATACAATTTTACACTTTATTGATTTTTAAATCTTTGCTGGTTTTTTATATATTTTAATAAATTGTGGGTAAATGAATAAATAAGCAGCTAAAATTTACGTTAGTTGTGCAATGAAAGAACTCTCAGGGAGCAAATAAACTTAACATTTCTAACATAAAAAAGTTTGTTTTTGCATTATTTACAAGTTAGGGCTTAAATTGCTTGCAGCTAAAGCTACCACAATAAGGCAACGTTACTTTATAGATAATATAATTCTACAGAGCCATATAGCTAAGACATTTTTGTTCAATACATAAAAAAAATCTCACTTTCATAAATTTATCATCACTTGTAACCACTTGTGTTTAGCACAGCCGTGAATAATACGTGACATTATGCAATTCAATCGATCTTGTGAAAGAGTGAGAAGTTATCACGGGAGAATTAGTATCTGACAACTTTTCCCAGTACATCCACTTGGAGGGACAACAATGTTTCCACTAAACAAAAAGATGGCCACCCTGCACGCCTTTTTGTGAATAAATAAAACGTTAAAACGTTTTATATATACGTAAACGTATCTGACTAGGTTTTTATTTTAATAGAAGTCTTATTTTTTTAAGTTATTTTTACCACTTAGTAGATTGTTGTTGTGGTACAAAATTAATTGTGCAATGTATATTTTATTTTGATGAGTCTGTAAGACAACTATTTAATTAGTCTTAGTAGTCGTACAGTTCTTACCTAAAAATAATCGAACATTTTGTTATAGATACATATTATTTTATTAACATGGTAAAGAAAGCACTGATTACTTTAACTAATTATTATTACTAAAAAGACGAAGCCAAGTATATATTTTATTAAAGTTTATAGCTTGTTAAAGATTAAATAATTTAATATCTCCTTAACCTATTAAAGATGATATTTACTATCATAACGAGAATCATGTTAAATTTTTAAAATTTTGGAATTTAATGGAAAAGACTTCAAAATTTGAAGTCATTATAAAAATAGTAAATACGTTTTTTTACACATTTACCCCCTAACTTATAAAAGCCTTTTAAAGTTTAGTCAATTGATTAGCTTAAATTCTTACGGTTTTGTTTGGAATAAGGTTGGTTTTGCTAATAAAAATATCGCTAAACAGTGTTTAAATTTAAGAGGCCTTTATGAGTAAGGGGGTTAATGTTACACAATAAACATGTTTTACTATTTTGTGCGTTTGTTTGTTTCATTTTTCCATAAAAAATCAAGTTCGTGACCACAAAACTACATAAATTACTGGTACAACTAGTTTCTTATTAGCTTGTAAAGTAGTGCAAGTGCTAAAAGTAGATAAATGAAATTATTTTTCCATATTTCGAGGTTTCATGATTTACAAATTACACTCATATGTATGACTAATTATGTGTATTTCTTTTATTTTCATTATTTAAAAACTAAGTCAGAACTTTGTAAACTAGTACAAGTGGTTACTTATGTAACAGTTTACTTGTTTGGATACTTTGATCAAAACAAGCTAAACAAATGCAAGTACAGCTATTTTCTAAAATACAAAGAAATATAAAAATATATTTAGTCCGGTTGTTTCCTTTCATTTTCAGGTATAACCTATCAAAATTTCAGTAATTTCTGTAGAACTTTGACAAAGTTATAAGCTTTTGAACCTTTGAATTGCTCTTCTGTAAACTTGTGTTTTTGCACTTATACTAGTCTACGTAGGACCCGTCGATATATTGCATGACAACAACCCTCGTCAGTCGCCGCAACACTTTACGCGAATATCACGGATTCTGACATAAGCTTACCACAACACGCACTAAATTGAATTTGGACAATGGATTACATGTTTTATATGAATTAGACTTTGCTATTGTATTGTATTGTAGAGTGAGGAAATCATGTTAAATATACATAATATAATTAAGTTTAAATAAATATTAGTTATGCAATTGGACTTACAATGCTAATTTTTGAAGGTACATAATATACTCGTAACATGTTTTCTTTATTTACATTTTATTACATTTTTAAATATAGATAAAAAATAAAATCATTTAAAATTTTAAAAAAAGGTAGACCCACCAGCAATGGGTACAGGGACCAAGCTTCTGGTGGTTAGGGCTCCAGAGATAGGAACCTCCTCACAGTGCGTGCGTGTTTTTAAGAAATTAACAATGTATTAAGCATGTATTGGTGATTGCGCCGTTGGTGTGCCATTATTAATAAATAAATAAATATTCTGCCACATTTTAAAAATTAAATGTTTTGAGATCGAATTATGTTACAAATCATTACGCAAGCACAGTCACATAATAATATTACTTAATAATTACTACGTGCAGAATGTAGGATTAATTTTAAAAGGTCGAATGTTATCATTACAACATCATCATCAACGCAAAAGATGTCCATTGCTGGACATAGGCGCTCTAGCTACACCATAGGAATAAGCCGTGATATTATCTACATATCTAAATAAAGGAATAAACCACTCTTTAAAAAAGTTAAGTATTTGTGTAATTTATGTCCGTGTGGTGAAGGAGTAAGAATACAATACGTCACCACCCTATCGCATCCCAGGGGTGTCGTAAAAACCGACTATGGGACTATCCGTAAATATTATCTTCACGAAATAAAAAGAAGGAAAACTTGAAATTAAACCCTATACCAATACGTCTAGCCAGCGTGGTATTGTAGGCCAAGTATCCCTCCGTAGCGAGAGGAGTACCCTCCCTGCAGTGGGACATTAATGGGCTGTTATGATGATGATTATTGTTTGAATAATATACCGACCGTGTACTAAAGTTATGCTAAATATTAAGTTGAAGAAGTAAAAGATTAGGTAAACAGAATAACATAAAAGCTAAAACAGGATTACGTCAGAGAAGGGTTTTCTGTAAATCAATGAGAGAAATAAATAATTTTGTTTGTTCGAAAATAAAACGGAACAATTTTTTTCTAAAGTTAAACGAAATTACAACGTTTTCAATTGCTGGCAAACTCAACGAACGTAAAATGCTTGTTGTTATGTTAGCTTTGCATTGTATGTTTTTTATTTTAAACTTACATAAAAAAAAATTGTATATTAGGTATAATTATTTAAAAAAAATGTTTAATATCACTTTGAAATAAAATATAACGCCTTAACCAAAAATTCTGAACAAGACTTCATTATACCGATGAAAGCCCTTGTAATAATATTATGGAAGATTTGATTATCCGAAAGGATTAATTCGTAATATTTACAGTATGGGTAATACTAAATAAAAAATACTTACCTTATAGTTTAAGAAAGCGCTGTCTTAAACCAACAACCAAATAAAGGAAATCTAATCAAGTAGTTATTATTTCGATTTTATATTTTGTGTTTCATCCTCGTCTTCTAGAATATAGAATTATTCCTAACATATAGAATCACATAAACCAGTTAAACGTAGTTAAATTTTTTCTTTAAACTTCTCACTTTTTGCTCAATAACCAAACTGAATAAGATTCAATAAGATTAAGTCTTAAATCTAATAACTAAGAAGTGCAGAAGATTATTTCAATTTAACAAATTATACAATTCCTCGTTTCGCGTTGAAAATTAATATTAATGATTCGTTCATTTCCATTGAAGTTCATTTTACTTCCTTTTTAACAAAACCATTTTGAGACGTTTGAATGAATAATGTCTTTATTATTTTGTATCTTTCTGTCTTTGACGATGGCGTCTTTCCTTATACTTTTACATTTATTATTAGTTTTATGTCAATTTGTTGTAACTTTAAAAAAATCAGCCTATTTAATATTTAAGTCTCAAGAACTCAATAAGACGCTTTGTTAAAGTATACAGAATAGCTTCAATTTATCGAACAAATTTAAAAATGAGGAAACACAAAGTAAATCCGTTGTTACTCTAAAAGTATTTTTCGAGGAAGTAACAAACGTTTTAATCTTGCCATCCTATTGCAAGACAACTGAAATGTAGACAAGATATACAAAACTAATTTTGTTACAGAAAATATCTATTTTATTTTATTTAAATCTTTTATGGATGTTATTAAGGTGATTGATGATTTACTTAACTTCAACTAAATAATTACAGTCCATCGACATTTAATTTTGTTGATCAAATTTACAGTCGAATTTACTATGCATGCCTTTAGAGATGCTAGAACTATGCTAGCTTCAGCGTAACCTGGTTTCAAAAATTTCTTTACTTATTATCAACTTGAAGTGGCTTTGTGCGAAGTTGTACTTAGTTATGGTATGATAAAATGAGTCCTAAAGTGATTTTGCCTTGTTTACTATCATGCATAATATTAAACAAATTGCATGTATTCCAAACTATAGTTAGCTATTGCTCTATAGTTTTAAAACTCAAATCTGCCAAACACTGAATTTTTTACCTTTAAGATAATGCCATTTGAGTATAATTATCCAACCAAAGAAGAAATAGACGCAACTTGATTATTAATAGTAATTACAAAGTTATTTACGTAGTTTCTATAGAATAGTGGTTTCAGTTAGCAAAAATATACTGTTTCAATAGTTATTGATGTTTCAATTAAGCAGTAGTTAACCTTAAAGGGCTTCATGGATCGTTGACTTGTGTAATGTATCCAGTAACAACTCAGATTGTAAATAGCTTTTAATGTTTGCTAATTATAGAAAGTGTTGATATGCATTTGCACTATTGTGTATTTGCTCGTAATCGTTTTAAATTTAGTTAAATTTGACTTTTCAAACATCATCATAGCTGCCCATTAATGTCCCACTGCAAAGACGGGCCTCCTCCCGTGACGTAGGAATACTTGGCCTACTAATTGGCCGGACGGATTGGTATAGGGTTTAATTTCAAGTTTTCCTTCTTTCTATGTCGTAAAGGTAATATTCATAGATAATTTTCAAACATAATTACGACTTATATTAGTATTACGAAGGATATTTTGATCTGTAAATTAAACACTATTCTGTGGACTGGAAAACATAAAATTACTAAGACAACTAGATAGATCATAACAGCCCATTAATGTCCAACTGCAGGGACGAGCCTCCTCCCGTGACGGAGGGATACTTGGCCTACTAATACCACGCTAGCCAGACGGATTCGTATATGGTTTAATTTCAAGTTTGCCTTTTTTTATTTCGTAAAGATAATATTCACGGATAGTCCCTTAGTCGGTTTTTACGACACCCATCCCATGGGATGAAATGGGGATGTGACATAATATTGTATTCTTACTCCGTCACCACATGGATACTAGGTAGATAAAATTATACGTACCTGACCAGTGGCTGCTATCATATCAACGATAATCATAATTACTTTAAATTATAGTCATTTAGCATTAACCTTTTGTATTTTCTCTCATTACAAACGAACAAATGAAGATTACAATGAATAGTAATCAGGGTCAAGTACCAATTATAAATGTTAATAATATTTGTAAAGGTCTCTATAACGGCACTTGAAAGTGCAAAGTCGTTTATTTAATAGCATGATATTAAAGAAAATGGTTATTGCATATTGTTTAACCGGACTTGTTTTGGATATTTCCTTGTTCGTGAAAACTTTGGGACGAAGAAAGAAATTGCCGTACTGTAAAAATTTTTTTCAATTTATACTGAAATTCAAATTGACATTGTTGTGCAGTGCTAAAATCATTTCACCGCTACTTGATTTGACTTGATATTAAATTAAGAACAAATTAACATTTTTTGTTTTCATGAACAAGATTATGAAAATTGCAATTATTCTGCATCACTTTCACAGGGTTTATTCCTGCTTAATGTGCCAAATTAAAATTATAACTAAAACTAAGTGCTCCGTCTTTCTCAATTAATCTGACTCCTTACCCAAAAAAGGAACCTCCCAGAACTAAGTGATAATTTTATCACATTTAAACAAGAACTAAAGGCAGCTAATGCACTTACATATTTTAGTAACACACTTACAAAGACACTACTCATGCTTCATACATTATATACGTATCAGTACAATTCAAACCAAGTTCATAATGAGCTTGCATGAGAATATCTTACGGTAACATTATGTGCCACATTTGTACTGATAAGCTTCTGCAGAGCGTAAGTGACATCGTTGTCTGTTACGTTGTAGGTAATTAGTTATTTAATGGTTGTTGTTGTGTTTATACCAAATCTATTGACATTTTTTTATTTTAAAAAAGACAACTCCCGCGCTGGGGATCACACCCTGTGTCGCGGGGACTTTTACAAACATTAATTTAACGGACACAACCGAACAGACAGACTCAGGATAATAATTGTGTAAACACCGAGGTCGTCGCAATAAAGTTTTACTGTGTTCGAAGAGTCTGACTATTAAGCGTGGTTTGGTACGCTAAACCCCACACACGGTAAACGAACGATATAATCAGGAGGGTAAAATACCGATGGATAAGGTAGACACAGGAGCTAAAGTGGAAATATTTGGAGGGTACTTCTATATTTTAGCAGTCAATGTTTAGTATAGCAACGAGCATTACATAGATAATAAACTTAGTAATACTCAGTAAAAAGTAAAGAAACGGTAGTAAAGAAAAAGGTTTCATCATAACAGCCGTGCCTCCTCCCATGACGTAGGGGTACTTGGCCTACTAATACCACGCTGGCCTGACGGATTGGTATAGGTTTTAATTTCAAGTTTTCAATTTTCAAAGAAAAATGTTTAGAATCGTATTACGTTTTATCGTTTCAAGACTAGGCTTGGTTTTTCTCTAGTATATCTCAGAAAAAAACCATTTGGACGATACCTAAGCAATTTCAACCTTACATAACCATCGTTATACTGCTTTTGGAGAGAACTAATGAATACAATTATTCCCTGAATTGTAAAGTAATCGTAATACTAAACTAACCTTAGTAATTTCAAGACGTATCCTTTATAACTCAGCACATTCAATATTCAAGGGACCTATTTAGTGCGGTACGTTCTGTCTTTAATATATTAGACCTTAATTAAGCCTGGTTAGACGTACGCCTACAATAAACCTTTAGTACAGAGCTTTGACCGTGTATAGCCTACACTAGCGGTAATAATCCCTATTTATTTCAATTAAAACTAGGCAAGGAAATCAGTATCCGTGTGGTGACGGAGTAAGAATACAATAATATGTCACCACCCCATCTCACCCCATGGGTGTCGTTAAAACCGACTAAGGGACTATCCGTGAATATTATCTTTACGATATAAAAAGAAGGAAAACTAGAAATTAAACCCTATACCAATCCGTCTGGCCAGCGTGGTATTAGTAGGCCAAGGATCCCTCCGTCCCGGGAGTAGGCCCGTCTCTGCAGTAGGACATTAATGGGCTGTTATGATGATGACGGAAATCACTATTCGCAGCTAACTCGGCAAAAAATTAAAAGTTGCTAAGCGAACAAAGTACATTATACTCGTAAATGTGTGTAAATTATTTATCACTAGCTGATGCCCGCGGCTTCACCCACGTTGTATAAGTAGCTTAAATGTTATTGTACACCCTAAACTACCTAAATTCCAAATTTCATCAAAATCCATTCAGTAGTTTTTGCGTGAAAGAGTAACAAACATCTATCCATCCATCCCATACATCTTAACAAACTTTCGCATTTATAGTATTAGTAGGATTATTGTAATTTATAGTCTAGTGCGTACAGAAATCAAATTGTTTATGTATTTTATAAATTGAGAAGATATACATACATAAACTCACGCCTTAACCCGTCCGGGGTAGGCCTCTGCCTATCCACATCTGTCGTCTCTACGACAGATCGCCACTTGTCACGATCCTGGCAAACAGATTGGGCCAAATTGTGAAGACGTCACAAGATATAAAATATTTTTACTCAAATTCTATAAAATCGAGAAACTGTGACTTTATATTAAAAATAGCTTTTACCTGTTCGTTTTATTATATCATATTCTTCCGAAAAAAGTAATTAGAAGGCGTTAGAGCAGAAATAATGACTTCATTATTTCGTAAAATGTCGTCGCCGTCCTTTTTCATAGATATTACAATTCTTTTCATTAACTCTTATCGACTAAAAAAACAATAATTACTTGACAGTCAAGAAATAGAGGAAATTTTAAAGATGCTGATTACTGTAAAAGTTCGGTAGAAGTACACCAGCTATCCTTTGCTTTTCTGTGGCTGGTCATCACCATAACAGCCCATTAATGTCCCACTGCAAGGACAGGCCTTCTACCGTGACGGAGGGATACTTGGCCTACTAATACCACGCTGGCTAGGCGGATTGGTATAGGATTTAATTTCAAGTTTTCCTTCTTTTTTTATTTCGTAAAGATAATATTCACGGATAGTTTATATTTTATATACTTTGGCTGGTGGTTTACTAAAACTACAAGTTAAGAATTTAGATTGAAGTTTTTGTTTCTTATTGAATGTTACTATATTTCATTTCTTTCTATTATTACATATTTTATTTAAATTTTAATGCATGTTGTGGTTAACCTGTAATTGTAAGTGCAGTTAGCTAAAAGTAATTTTAAGTCTTAAAAATGTTTGATATTGCTGTACTTATGTTGGTAACACTATATAAATAAATAAATAAAAAATAAAATATTTGTTACGAGTATTCGACACCAACAATTTATACTAAGCTAACTCATAAAAGTGAACTTTACAGTAGACGCGTTTAAAGGGAAAAACGCGATAACTTTTATATTAATAAGGATATTGATTTGAAATTTTGTATGATTAATACTTGATTTATTTATAGTTATTTCATATTTATATTTTTCTTTAATTGTGTATATTTTTTAATTTAGTGCAAGTTAGCCGTATATACCCCTACCTAATTCCACAATATTATTTTACGAACTACACATGTCTAACTATTAGTCAGCGTAGTGTATTACGGGCGGTCACAGTACTAAACAAGTGTGATTTTTATTGCTTTACATTGCTTACTCTAAAATATATTATGCATTCATTTAAACTTAAACCTACATATAAAAATATCAAATATGGTGTCTATAAAGTATTTAACATAGTTTTATACGAGAAATAATATAAGACATACAGTCGCTAACTAGTGGCCAATAGAAGAACGAAATCCGATCGGGCTACATTACGCTAAATAACAGTTAGCACAGTGTTACACGAACTTTAAGCAAAGCGGCTAAAACTTACAAAATAATATAGTAAATTCTATAAACCATATTTTATATACTTTAACATACAATATAATATTTAATAGCACATTAAACTTACCTCTTTTAGCAGTATAAAGCAGAATCTCATCCTTTTTATCAACACTCCTCAATGAATATTTTACCTTTTTGGTAAATTTCACTGAATATTTAGCTCGTTTTCGTGTCATTTTTGTAAAAATACACTAACACTATTAATATTTAGACTAACTTGTAACAATAGCTCTATTAATTAGCATTATACTAATAAAGTGTTTCAAACCGCGCACTTCCATCTTATAATGCGACAAGTGAAGTTAGCGTAAACTAAATCGAGCGATTCTAAAAATTACCTGTACTTAGCGTTGTATAAAATTTGTAACTTCGTTATTTTTGTATATTACTTCATGATTTTTTTATTACAAATAAAATAGCATATTTTAAGCACTTTAGCGTAAAAATTTAATTTTCCTAAAATTCGAGTTAGCGTAGTATAAATTGTTGGTGTCGTATTGATTATTAAAATAGTTTAGCAAAAGTACACAGTATTATATGAGCATACAACAGACTATTCATACGAGTATACAAATATACTAGGATTGACTTCTCGTGACAGGCTTTCATTAATATACTATACGTTGAAAGGTTAAAAAAGTTTATAATTTCAAAAAGTCTATAACTAGTAAACTATATAAGTTTAGTTTAGCTTATTTTAAAATCAATGATTTATCTAAACTCTCAACTAATGTAATACTTTACATGTCATCGTAAACTTAACTTTAAATTATGAATATTAACTTGATATTATTTTGATCTAAGTGCCACTTACATTGTCTCTATGTAGTTAAGTTAATGTCAAAGTCAAAGATAATCTTAAATGATAGTCAATCGTAAAATTGAAATAGAGTTGGAGTTAAATAAGTTTGACTGTTTCTGAGTTGTGTAATTAGATACCTAGGGATCAATTCTGATTAATAATGAATTTTCAATATTGCATTGATTTGTAAATAATATAGTTATTTCAAGTTATGAAATTAAACTATATTGTTTATTAACAATACTTTTACAAAAATATAAAAATAAAAAATTTACATGGCTATTAGTAACTGTTTCAATACACTAATTTAAATTTTTTTAAATTTTAAATTACACTTTGTAATTTTAAATTTTTATATGAAGTTGACTTCAAAAAACAAACGTTTTACTTACTACAACGAACTTTATCGCAGCCTATTTTCATAATGCAGAAGTTGTAAGTATGGTTTATTCCCACGAGCGCGAGTCGCAGAATGTCGAGTCCCCACTACGTCTACTTTGAAAATTCTCGCTTTAATTCCCACCTAGTCGAGTGGTTGAAAATCTCTTTCATCTAGTGCCACTATGTCGAACGTTAAAGAAAAGTACAGTGAATGAAACAAGTGAGTCAAACCATAATATTCTTTTTTTTATATTTAAAAAAAAATCATAATATTCTTATTTAAGACAACAGTTGTAAAAAATAACCTGACGTAAGATAATTTAAAAGCATAGTAAATCACAAATCATTTTTAATGTACATTATTATAAATATACATAACCTACGATATTTTATATTACCTATATTATATTACCTTTAGTTCTTTAAGGTAAAAGCCCCTACACAGATGCTGACTTTACTTTAAAAAAACAAAAAAATAATAAATCAATTAAGTAACTCAATCTTGTAGTTTTTAAATTTTAATTTATGTTTTGTGATCTGATATTTCCCAGTCTAGATAAACATAGGTATATGAATATTAATTTTGTTTTTCAACAATTTTTTTAACTTTTTGATCATTGGTAAAATCATTTTTTTTTGTTTTTTTATTCTCTACGCCTATTTGATTTTGTTCCAGTATTAAATCACTTTTTTTGGATTCTTCTTTTAATACATCGATTAAAAGACAAAGGGTTGGTCGTTTTATGATTTTTTTTGTTGGTCTTACCTACTGAGATAACGTGCTAAGGTGTGGGAGACACCTTAGCGCGTTATCCCAGTAGTGTAGTATCCTGGTTTAATTATGATTCAACTCTTAGTCTGAATCAAAATTATTTATTCATTTTTATAAATTAAAATAATCGAAGCATTGATGGGAGTGATTGTACAAATTTAAATTTATAAAATCGACATAAAAAATGAAATCAAAGTAGACGTAGTGGGGACTCGATATTCTGCGACTCGCGCTCGTGGGAATAAACCGTAAGTATAATGAGCCGCAGTTATCTGTAGTGGTATAGCGCGCTACTGAATAATATCAAGGTTATTAAAGTACTAAGTATAGACGATACCTAATTAGTGCGGTGATGATGGCTCAATCTGGTTTTATAACAAATTCAATTAAATCAGGGTTTTAGAAAACATTAATTGTATATTCTTTCATTTTTAGTGACATTAGGAAAAAGAATGGTTAGAGTATTTATAAAAAAAATACTGTTGTAAGAAAGGCATTGGTTTTCGTAGTATACTATACTTAAATGTATTATTTACATTACAAAGCAATAGAAACTAACAAAAACCTTATCAAAATTCACATACGATTTACTAAGATAAAAAAATATACTTAAGCATTTTTTATGAAAATAACAAAACAGTATATTTTCCATAATCTAAACCAACCTTTATTCAAACTGCAGAAGTTGTAAGTATATGAGCGGCAGTTGTCATTAGTGGTATCTCGTTAAGCGCGCTGCTGAATAATATCAAGAGATTATTAAACTACAAAGTGCAGTAATTAGTGCGGTGGTGATGACGGCTCAAGCTGGTTTTATAACACATTCAATTAAAATAGGGTAATAAAAAACATCATCATAACAGCCCATTAATGTCCCATTACTGGGACGGGCCTTCTCCTATGACGGAGAGATACTTGACCTAATAATACCACGCTGGCCAGACGGATTGGTAAAGGGTTTAATTTCAAGTTTTCCTTCTTTTTATTTCGGAAAGATAATATTTACGGATAGTCCCTTAGTCGGTTTTTACGACACCCATGGGCTGAGATGGGGTGGCGACATGTTGTATTCTTACTCCGTCACCACACGAATAAAAACTTAAATTACTCGAAAAATACAATTAGATAAAATGCAATGTTTAAGCTTACTCCTTAAGTCTCAATAAGTGGTTTAAACCAAGAGCCAAGGTTGCTTTTACTAACAAGCATTCAAAATAACAAAAAACTTACTACATATTGATTGTCTTTCGTAGAATCAAAAGCCCCGTCAGCATCGCGAGAGTAACGTACAGTCAACTTCGTAAATGAAGCGAAGCTTACAGAGCATCAATGAAATTTAATTGCAATATAAAGGCAAAATATCTTTTTGTAACTTAAGTGTTATAGAATACAAGGTTTTTTTTTTTAAATCATCATCACTATTTCAGCCAATTGACGTCCACTGTTGGACATAGGCCTACTCCAAGCATTGCCATCTTGTGCAGAAAGGTTCTACAATGGCGTCCGCGTACTGGTAAGCGCAGGGTGGAGACCCCTCACACGATGGACCAACGACTTAGTTAGGACGGCGGGAAGCCGATGGATGAGGGAGGCATAAGACCGCACAAGATGGCAATGTTTTTTTTAAATAAACAGATATCTATTAATAAACCTTTGGTTTAATAATATTAGTCAATAGATTATATCTGTTTATTTGTAAGAAGTTTATCTGTAAAGAAAAAAAGTATATTATTAAAAAAGTATTATTTAGTCGTTTACTATATTAAGAACATAAAATAATTTATTACAACACTTGTTGTACTTACTTTAGCTCTACTTTTGTCGTTTGAATTTTATTCCAATTTTCTTTATAGTCGAAGCATTTTCTGTTTGTAAAGTGAACTTAGTAAGTCACAAACGGACTGAGCCATGAAGCCTTGTAGTCATTTTATTTGTAACTAAGCTGTAAATAAAGTACCTCTCACTTCCTTATTTGTTCCTGTCCAGTATAAGACTGCCTTCTACTTGAAACTTAGTGTTAATTAAAACATTTTAATTGTACAGTACGCTTTTAATAAGGAGTACTTAATATAACTTCGGCAGCTTTGTTAACAACTGACGTGCAAAGACGTTTAGTGTCAGTTTATATCTCATGCAGAGTTTTTATGAGTAAAATGATATTTCTCTTGACACTGGAAAACTTGGTTTCTCTACTATATTATGCATGTATTATACATAAATATAAAATTTCCTTTCTCTTAAATCACTCTATCTATTTAAAAAAACATTGCGTGTTTTTAAAGATTTTAGCATGCAAAGGGACATAGAGACAGGTTTTTTTTTGTGAGGATGAGTAGTCGGTCTCAGACGACCATTACTACTTTACGCGGGCTGTGGTGGGGCGGATGGCCCTCAACCAAAGACATTTAAGTGACGTGCCACAGGGGCACTCACTTTGGGGTACGAACCTCGGCCTGGACCGTCACTGACTAACAGGACGTGCGGAAGGCACGCCCTCTAGGAGCGAACGGCCTCGACGGCGAGGACGGAACCGCGGACGTTTTGTTGTGGCTTCGCGAGCCGTGTAAGCTCTACGTTGAGCGATCGTGATCCTAACATAGAGACAGGGAAAGAGAATTTGTTTTATACTATGTAGTGATACGCCTTTCTTTCTGTGCATACAAAAGCTTTCCTCCTAGACTTTTTAGCGATATGCGATGATAAGTTAAAAGATTTAAAGAGTTTTAATAAAACTGCTATTAATTAAGTATAAAATTAATTTGTTCCAGTAATTATAAACTTTTTCCACTGTATTCACGACCTAAACTTAGATGCAGTTCACATAATTATAGAAGCTGATTCAGACTGTTAATTGCACACTGCGAAGTACCTATTCAGTCTACTGCAGGTTCATTCAATGCACTTTATCAGATAACAATAACTGTGTACAAATGTAGTGATTATAGAGCAGTTTCTAAATATTTTGTGCTAGTTTTGTTTATTAGTAACTCATAGAGAATTCCATTACCCCATTTAAATTTGTTAGCGTTAAATCATTAATCATAACAATCCATTAATGTCTTACTCCAGGGACGGCCCTCCTCCCGTGATGGAGGGATATTTGGCCAACTAATACCACGCTGGCCAGACGGATTGGTATAGGGTTTAATTCCAAGTTTACCTTCTTAAAAATAATATTGATGGATAGTCCATTAGTCGGTTTCTACGACACCCATGGAATGAGATGGGGTGGTGACATATTGTTTTCTTACTCCGTCACCACACGGAGAATTACCCCATCCTCCACTATTATTCAACCAAAAAACTTGGACGCGCATGTTATATTTATTCTTATTTTTAACTATACCGACGAATTTTATTTTACCGATAAAAACTGTCCAAGAAATATAAAATAAGCAAAACCAATTTGACTTTACATAAAGTAAGGAAATTAATTCAGTACTGTAATACTCAGTTACACTTTTGAATATTAATATTTAATACTGTAAGTATAAGTTTGAAATTCAATCAAGAACGTAAGTAAGCAAAGCTGCTGATTTTAATATTTAAACATTTTGAATATAATTTAGGTTTTTAATTTCACAACTTTAGCATTTTAATACGGAATAGGTCTATACTTCTATAAATATTATATAAACGGGATATTAACGCGCATTTAATTTACCTTTATTTTACTTGACGTTTCGGCACAGGTTGCACTGGCCGTGGTCGCAAGCTGACTGGTCTATACTTCTATTTATACTTTAGACAAAATAAACGTAAAGATGAAACATCGCACAATATAAAAACACCTATTTTGTGGTATTTGGTGTTAAGACTTTTATTCTAGGTGAAGGCCTTTAGATTTTAACAATACTTTACTAATATTATTTTAATTTTGCTTACTAACGGTTTTTAAACTGTGATACGGTTTGGATGATTTATAAATTTAGTAGGCCAAGTATCCCTCCTTCACAAAAGGAGGCCCGTCCATGCAGAGGGACATTAATGGGCTGTTATGATGAATATAAACACGAGCACAATATTGACTATGTTGAGGAACGTAATACACAGATTAAAACTATTACTAAAGCTACGGAACTAGTAAGCATCATGAAATACGTAGAGGTGCATGCAACAAACAATATTTTTATACTACAGTAAACAATATATTCGTGTGGCCTGGCGACTCGCTGTAAAGGGAAGTTAATAATGTGGTACATTATTGCAATTATTCAACATAATGAGGTTGTCAACGCGAGTGAACGAGTATATTACGGCCATGCTTTTTAAAAAAGCTTTTTAATAATTTACGCGAATGCTTTTTAAAAATTGTTAACTATTTTAGCCATAACAATGTTGTTGCGTTCTTGTGCAATAACCTTGTTATGGCTTTTTATGTTGTCCCCGTTTTTATTCTTCTAATGTACATTATGTTAACAACACTAGATAGTTATTAACTTACAAAACGTTATGTTAATGGTGGGTTTGAATTCCACGCAATCTTTATGCGATTTACACAATTTATTATCCTAAGTTTTGATGTTCTTTGTTTTTATTAAATTGATAGTGGATTTTATAAACATAAAATCCACTAGAGCTGGAGCTTTCGTTTTAAATAAATAATTATGTTTTTTTAAATTTCAAATGCATACAGTAATGAAGCTTTAAAAGTAATAATTAACCGCCATCTTGAAGTATTAAACATTTACCGGGTCTATTTTAGTTCAAACGTATTCAATATACTATTCATTCACAAAGAGCATTGTTACAATTGAATACTAAATTCTTAGCTAAATTGTACTGTTAATACTATGTAGGCAAGTCTTTGAATAGGTATATTGTTGGAATTGTTAATTGTGTAAGGCTTATTTTACCTTTCTTATTCATAGCTCTTTGATGTCAAACTGTATGATCAAGTCTACTCCAATGATTTTTTTAATTTTTTTTTTGCTTTCTAAAAAGACAACTCCCGCACTAGGGATCATGCCCTGTGTCGCGAGGACCTTTTACAAACATCAATTAACGGACACAAAGAACACCCAGACTAGGACAATAATTTGTGGATCTCACAAATTATTGTACTGCGTGGGGATCGAACCCACAACCTCTTGCACGGCAGCCGCTTGCGCTACCGTCTCGCCACCGAGGTCGTCGTATGATGTTAAGAAACTTTGTCTATTTATATCATGATGCCAGTGGATTGGTATTTGACTGCGATATTTAATTGACAATAGTATCTAAGTATTTAACTTTGTAAGTTGCACTATAAGCCTTACCAAAGATTTAGTTCGGGAATCCAAAAAGAAGAAAGACAATGAAAAAAATTGGTACTCGAGGCGGGACTCGAACCCGCGTCTCTGGACTATACGCGTCCAGAGCCATGACCAACTAGGCCACCCAAACATCCGTCTCAACTACCAAATTTATTTTTTTTAGTCCAGAGACGCGGGTTCGAGTCCCGCCTTGAGTACCATTTTTTTTTCATTGTCTTCTTCTTTTCAGATTTTTCTAGTTATACCTAAGCTTTATAGGTAAAAAATTATACGTAATTTAGTTCGGGAAGCTAATCTGAAGACAGTATGAGGTTTTGAAAGCCTCATGATTTTTGACTGAAAGGCTACGTTAAAAAGATAAAAATATAAACTAAACAGTATAATGTCGCATTATGGAAGCGATAAAAAACTTCATGTAAGCAACTTTACGAGAATAAAAAGATCAGACTTGTTCTATTAAAAGAACTGTAAGTTATTAAATGCCATTCCAGTCTGTTGTTAGAGAAAACTATTTTTGCATTTTTATCCTGAGCTTTTCCGTTTTGGTTTAAATAGTTTAGTTTTATGAATTGGGAAATTGATAAGTAACGATGTTAAGTTTCATTTTTATAGGCTCAGTTAGTGCAAACTAGCAATAAAGCTAACTATAGTGGATTTAATGAAATCTTTAAACTTTTATACAGTGTTTTGAGAATGATGAACAAAGACGTAACGTAAAAAAAAAACGTAACATATTTTAATAAATTAAGAATGGACGAATTAACCCTTTCAATGCGCGTAAAAGTGTTATATGAGTGGGATTTCCCTGAGGAAATTTGACATAACGATTTCGTTCATTGTGTCGTATCAGAAGAAGTATGAGTTTAACACCCACTTGGGAACGAGAGACAATTTTCTGTATAATATTTTGACAATTTTGTTATTAGAAATATTCAGTTTAATAATATTTTGACTTTCTGGTAACATAATTAAATATTCATTTGAATATACAATTTACTATTAATATTAAAAATAGGACAATAAAATTTAAATAATGCTAATAATATATGTACCAATTAAATTATTATTTTATCTTTATTATTATTTTATCAAGTTACCTACTAAGAAACTATTCTATTGCGTCGTATTATAAATAGAGAGTTGCAATTGAACACCATTGCAACTCTCTATAATACGACGCAATAGAATAGTTTCTTAGTAGGTAACTTAATAAAATAATTTGTTAAATCCTAGAAGTCTGTTGCCATCACTATAATGTAAATGACAATAAAGTTAATTTCGATTACTTATAAAAAATCTCCAGTTACGGGATATATTTGGACCTTATAATTAAAACGATAAATGAAATCAAAAAACGTCCAGTCCTTATTGAGCATCGCATCCAACTTGGCAGAATGTCTGAAGAAAATGTGCAATAAAGTGTCTGCTCAAACGAAAAATGTTCTTAAAAGCATTACAAAGATTAGCATGACAAAAGGCATTTTGTCTAGTACTGGCGAGGACAAATAGAGCGCGGGAAAAAAGCGCCTTCAAACTGTTACGACTGAAATTCGAAGAAAAGCTTTATGAGTGGTTAAAAAATATTTATTTTCTCATAAAAAACCATTACAGTCACTTACATGAGATACACAAAATACATAAAGTAAAAATATTGTGTCCAGTAGGTAGATATAAATAATAATCTTACTTATTAACTAATTGGGAACAGTCCAGGCCGGTGTAGGTACTTACACATTGCATCATAGCTCATACTAAATCACATTTAAATTAAATTTCGTATTTGTTCCGCAAAAAACAAAGTTGCAATTGTTAGGTAACGCGTACGTATCACGTGTAGCAAGAAGCTAGGTGCGCCAGCGACTAACACAGGCCGCGATATGGCGCTCGCAGCGCGGCAGCCAATGGCGGGCCGCGGGCCCACAACCATATCAGGCCGGGACTATTCGCGCAAAAGGGTGTGCATGCAAATTTTAAATAAATAATCCTAAGTTAACTAATTGTAAATAGGTACTTTAAAATTATATAAATCTAAAATACGGCAAGTGCATAAAACTTGTTTGAGGCTAATTGATAGGTACAGTTCTACTACATAACTTATTATAGGTACATGCAAATTTCAAGTGAATAAATATTAAATACTATGGAAGCTAATTGTAAATACTTCAAAATTATACAAATTCAAAAATACATATAAATTGTTTGTTTGAAACAAACTAACATAAACTGTAATAGGTAGGTACATGCAAAATTTTGGTTAACTAGATAAGAAGGCAGAATCCTCTAAAATGTATTTCTTAAGTTTTGATTTAAATATGTTTACTGTTTCAGAATTTCTCAAAGTATCAGGCAATGTGTTAAACAGTTGTGCTCCTTCATAAGTTATTACCTTTTGACCATATTTAGTTCTTACATCTGGCATTAGTAAGAACTTCCTAGGTCGTCTCTGGCTGTATTTAGGAGATGTATCATTTATATTGAATTTTATTTTAGTTTGAATTTTATTTCGGAGTATTTTAAAGATGAGTATGAGTGTTCGGAATGTATATAATTGATTGATATTCATAATTTTGGTTTCTTTGTATATTATTTCCGAGCTAGTTCTGAAATTATAGTTGAAAAGAATTTTAATTATTTTATTTTGCAAAACTTGTATTTCTTTTAATTTTGATTTAGATGCCGTTCCCCATACTTCAATTAGGTAATTTAAGTGAGATTTAACAAATGAATTATAGAGCATCAGTCGGACTTTTCGAGGAAAACAGCCAATGCTATGTCGTACAGAACCAAGAAACGATGAAAGTTTTGATTTAACGTAATCGATTTGAGATGTCCATATCAGTTGACTATCCATTCTTAACCCAAGATAATTAATTTCGTTTTGTTCTGTGATAACCTGACCATCAATCGTTAGTTTTGTGAAATTGTCAATTTTTTTATTTTTAGGTGATGCAATAGTATGATTGAGATGCAATAGTATGTTTTTGAGATATTTATAGTCAATAAATTATATTGAAACCAGTTAGAAATAGTATTTAAGTCCTCTTGTGCATTACTAATTATTTCATTTATGGAATTTCCGAAATAGAATAAACATGTGTCGTCTGCATACAAAGTTAGTTTTCCGTTTAATTTACATTCTGTTAAATTGTTTATGTACGTCAGAAATAATAATGGCCCAAGAATAGAGCCTTGTGGCACTCCACATTTGATAAGTTTAGCGTTACTTTGAGTATCATTAATTTTAGTAATTTGAAACCTATTGCTTAGATAGCATGAAAGCATTTTAAACACTGTGCCAGATATGCCACACTTTTCAAGTTTTTGAAGTAACAAATTATGACTGACAGTGTCAAAGGCCTTTTTCAGGTCAATAAAGACTCCCAAGGCAAGCTTTCTGTTGTCTACATTTGTTCTAATATCTGTGATTAAATCTAGAGTAGCTGTAAGAGTACTTGACAGTGGTCTAAAGCCATATTGACAGTCTGTAAGAAAGTTTATTGAATTAAAGTACTCGTTCAAGCGTGTAACAATTACTTTCTCTAGTATTTTTGACATAACCGGTAACACAGATATAGGACGATAGTTATTTGGGTCATTTTTAGGACCCGACTTATGAATAGGACATACTTTAGCTATCTTGAGAGAATCTGGAAATGATCCTTCACAAAGAAGAGAATTAATACAGTTAGTAATTGTTGGGGCCATTTGTGTACTAATACACTTAATGTGTTTGGTAGTGATGCCGTCTAGTCCAGCGCTAGAATTTACATCAAGACCGTTAATTATCTTAACAATTTCCGCTACATTACTGGGTGTAAATGACTTTAAATTATTATTAGTATTAAAACATGGCAAGGAGTAACTAGATTGGTGGAATTTAGCAGGTATTTCGCTAGCTAGTTTTGGACCTATAGAAGAGAAAACGTCATTAAATACTTCACATACCATTTTGGAGTCGGTGATTTCGCCAGTTGATGTTTTTAACTTTAGAGGAACACAACTAATTTTGTTTTTATTATTAGAAAGTGTATTGATCAGTGACCACATTTTTTTAGGATTCTGTTCTACTCCACGAAACTTATCTAAAAAATAGGTGTCTTTGGTTCTCTTAATCTCACTTCTTACTTTATTTCGCAATGTATTAAATTCTTTTTGTTTTACTGTATTATCTGGCTCCTTTTTTAGTTCACTCCATAGTATATTTTTCTGAGTTATTAAATCTAAGATTGCTTTATTAATCCAGTCTTTCTGTGGCAAGTTCTCAATTTTAATCTTAATTTGTTGACATTGTTTAATTGAGACTAATAAATATTTTTCTAATTCTTCGTAATTTTGAGGTTCATGTTTCCTGTGTTGTATATATTCCTGAAGTTTTTCGTAGTTCGTTGATAAGTATTGTGTCTTTTTTAATTTTGGAACACGTTGTTTTTTTATTTCGAGATAAAGTTGCTTGTGGTCTGATAGACTGGAGTCAACTGTTGCCAGATGAATACTAGTTTCTGGTAGGTTCGTTAGAGCGTGGTCAATTAATGTTTTTGTTGTTGCTGTTACTCTAGTGGCATATTTTTTTGCAATGCGGTTAAGAATTCGATATCCAGATTCATGTAGGAAGGCTCTGTATCTTTTTGTTTTACGGTTTGACTTATCGAGAAGGTCTACGTTGAAGTCGCCAAAGATTATACTCCTTTCGTGTTGCTGAAATTGTTGACCAAGGACATGCAGAAAATCGGGGAAATTAGTATCTCCAGGGTTATATATTAATCCAACGTCCAATTGAAGTCTGTCCAGGTGAATCCATAGATAGTTGTTTCCTCCTACATACGATTCGTGAAGACTACTATGGCTAAGACTGCTATGAACATAAATTGAGACACCTCCACCTCTTTTATCGTTCCTTAGGTTGTAATAGTGTGTGTAATTACTGAGTTCATAGTTTTTTGCCTCTTCTTTTGTTTTAATCCATGTTTCAGTGATAAGTATGACATAGACGGTGTAAGGCAATGATTTTAAAGTACATTGAAGCTCATCAAATTTACCAGGTTTCCGAATACTTCTTACGTTTGCGTAAAGAAAATTTAGCCGATGTTTTGAGGACGTAAGATTCTCATAGTCATCTAGCACTTGGTACGTCATAATTCCGGGTGCTTCATCATGAGTGACTATGCAATTTAGTTTTTTTGAAGGTCTTTGTCGACTATTTTTGGCATTCCTTTTATATATTTTATTTTGAGGTTAGTTTCTCCATTTGATATACGGTGGTTAAGCCCCATTTTCGTTTACTTGTACAGCTTTTGTTGGGCTGGCGTTTGATCCGGAAAGATATTAAGGCCTTTATCCAGTTTCGCTTTATTTTGCAGTAGCAGCCTGGGTGTATTTGAATCGGCGAAACAGATCTTGATATTACGAATTCTATCCTTGTTATATTTGCCAATTCTGATTAATTTAACTCGTCACACGTCCGCGTCCCTACATATCGGTCCATATGCAAAATGATCCCGGTCCGTCCGCGTCACTACATATAGGGCCAAATTTCCCGCGCTCATTCAATTGGTAATATTTCACGTTTCATTCACTAAATGCACTATGGTTTGATGCTAATTATTGAAATAGTTCGTAATCTATCGGTCAAATAAATATTTACTCTGGCAATTTACAAAAAAAAATATTTTAAAGAAATGAAACAAGTGCAGGTGTTTATTCTTCGTGATTCGCGGGTTTTTGTGAGTGAATTGTAATAACGGAGTATTTTGTTTCAATTGTGTAAATAAAGTGATTTATTATCTCAAGTAGTGTTAAATGTCACTAAAGTGTTGTCTTGTGATAATAAGTAAATTATTTGAAATGTTTTATTGTCGAAATGTGTAAAGTGTGTGTTTTTGAAAATAAAGTGTTGACGCCCGGGGCCATTTTGGTTACTGTTTTTTGAATTTGCTAATAACAAACAGCTCCTGGCAAGAAATGTATGTATTTTATTTCTTCATTTATTCATTATTTTATCGCTATATAACATGGCAATAAGTGCTACTCGTTTCATAACATATAATTATAGTTTTCATTCATAAATTTTCATTTAATGAGACGGGTATTTTTCTCATAAAAAACGCATAAACAGTTGGACATGTAGGGGTGTAGGTCAAAATTTGGTCGGACGCTCAAAAGGTTAATCGGTTTTGGACAGTTGTCGATCATGGTATTGAGAATTTTGTTAATCTCATCTTGATCTTTTAGACTTCTGTGTTTAGGATCTATGTATATTATGTGTATAGGGCTCTGATATCCCGGTAATTATAAGATTTTTCATTCTGTTGATCCTATCTTGCATTTCCATATAAAACTCCTCATGCGTGGGATTTAAAGGTGGTGTTGATGGATGTGTTTGCGATAGATTGGATTCTAGTGATTGAATCTTACCTTCGGCAGCTACTAGCTTGTGTGATATTTCCGTGAAATTGAATTCGATGTTCTGTATTTTATTGTCTCCCATGTTAACTTGCTTATTTATCTTTAATAGTTCCAATTTAATACTATTTTGTTCCGACGATAGAGTAGAAGTTGCCTCTTTTATATCTTGTACCTGAGTTTTGATATCGTTTAAATTTTTCCTCATGTTTTCCATCGTAGTGTCTTGCTTCTCATTCATTTTTTCAAGTAGTTTAGTTATTTGACTTAGTTCTTGACGGAGACCTTGCATTTCCGATTTACAGTTACAATTATCATCAGGTTGTTTTCTTTTTCTCTGAGTAATGTTTTCTGGTTCAATAGATGATAGATTTGTTAATGAACTACTTGTGAATGGAGAATTTAACTTTGTGGGGGAGCGTTGTGTCATTTTGCTTTGTGTTATAAAAAATGCACTTACACACTTTTCTTGTTTGACCGTTGAAGTCAAGTGATAAGCTCCTTTTCTTTCCCGCGGGGGTGCTGCGCGGGCGCACGTTTCTTGTTCACACTCCAATACAATGCCAAAGGTCGTAAGCAAAAATAAGTCAGCACATTCGATTTTCGAACTAACAAATATTAACTTAAGTAGTAATTTGCTTTGGTAAACACAAAAGATTATTATAAGAAACAGTGTACACGTCTACTCTGTTCAACTACCACCGGACGAAAAAAGATTTTATGACATTTTTTAAAGCAGATCGCATGAATATAACTTAACGTTAACGTTATTAAACTGTAATTAAAACATAAGAAAACATTGAAAGTTTTAAGTTCACTGTATTTAACAAAAAATACACAAATGGCATAATAAAAGTATTTCGATGTCTTGTAACTTTCACAAACAATGGCTCTATTTCTCAACACGACAAAGCTCGAAACTTATAAGTACCTTATCAATCTCCTAAAAAGTATTACGCTCATAACACGCATTCTACGTTTGCAACAATAATATGAGACCTGTCCAGGTTCGCAGATACAAAGTAATGCAGTATTGAGATACGCATTCAATAGAACTTTAATAATAATAATATAACCTTTATTTCAGGCTGCATAGGCCCATAGAAAAATACCTTATAGACTAACATACATAAAACAATATAAAATATACCTTAATGACTAACATAAATAAAATAACACATAATATTGCTTCCGGTTAAGTACGGCTTTCGTTCTGGTGGAATTTGTCCGCGGAAGCGACGGAAAACCACGTTCTTCGGCCAGAAGAAGGGAAGGTTTAAATAAAGAACCTGTTCAAATGTTTTCAGCTTGCTAGTTACAAAGCAAAACGTTGACTGAGTAGTAATCGATAAAATTATCAACTACGAGACTCGACATTTACCAAAATGAAGTAAAAACAAAACACTCTAGCTGACTTCGTGAGCCATATTTAGCATTCGCCACGTTTTTCGTTTTATTGTAATAGTTGCCAGTAATAAATAGTACCCAGACAGTATAATTATGTAACCAAATGTGTACCGCACTGCGGAATAATCAAGAACCTTTAGTTTAGATAATCTATACCGTAAATAAACTGAAGGGGTAATAAAGTCTTTACATTGAAAACATTTTCACGAATACTATTCAGGATTATTGTTTTACTACTACTACTTATAAATAAGGTATCGTTGTTCTTTTTATGTCTGTCTATCTATTTGTAGTCTAAAAATGTGACTATGACGAACTTTTACGTAATTTTATGTGAAATTAAATCCTATACCAATCCATATGGCCAGCGTAGTTTTAGTTGACCAAGTATCTCTCCATCACGGTAGGAGGCCTGTCCCTGGAGTGGGACATGAATGGGCTGTTATGATGATGATGTGAAACAGCTTCAAACTTAACATCAAATTAGTGTAGAGTTTTTTTAATGGGACTAAACCACTTTCCCGCAACCTTGGCTCTTGTAAGTCAGGGTAAATATGCATGACCTTGAAAAAGCATCTCAGCATGACATCCAGGAAAAGTCAAGGGAAAATCTAACAAACAAACATACAGGAAAAAACACAAAGGGTCCATAATAAAAACGAGAAATGAACTTAATACCACCAAACTACTTACGTGTATTGTTCTTGTTTCCCAAACTATTTATAGCCCATATTGTGACGAGGAGTCGGTGTCATTTATCAGATGTCAGTGTAGTCAAAGGCACAATGTATTGAAACATTTGTTGGCAAAAAACAACGTTTTTATCTGCTAGGAAAGTTGACACATTTTCTTAGTTAAGAAGGGTCGCTGTCACTGATCTTACGAAGATGTTTTGTTTTTTTTGTACACTTTGTATGTAAAAGGATACGCTTCTTTTTTTTATAAAGGACAACACCCATACTAGTATATAACACTATCATGCCCTATGTAGCGACTTTAAAAAGCTTTTATTTAACGGATACAAGGCACATCAACACAATGATTGTAACCGAAAAAAATAGTAGTGTTTATAGGAGGAAAAAATTTAAGGCCACTAAGGTTTATTCCTTTAAAAGTTATAAAGTTACGTCTTTGATGCTACTTTAATTAATTTTACTTTCATTTGAGTTTGTTGGGAGGATAATATTTAATTAATGAACCATGCGCCAATTCTTATATTTTAGACGTAGGGTACGATGACCTTAGTTTGGTAGAAATTTAACTACACTTTCTTTTTTTAAAATGAATCTTATGGTAGGCAGAGGGGTCGAGGGAAGACCGTGAAGAGGTTCCCGAAGGAGTTCCAAAAAGAGATTCTCAAGGGAATTCCGGGAAGAGGTTCCCGACGGAATTCTGGGAACCACCCTTACTAGATGCAAGGTCTACCATGTAAGTCAACTTCCATTTTCTAGTACGCTTTTAATTACAAAAATATCTTTCCAGGTGGTGAGATACACTTTTAAGTATTTCAACGCAAAATTAAACTTTAACACGACGCAACCATACCGTAGTAATATGCACTTAAATTGCAACGAGTTAAAGTTTCTCTCCACAAATAAAGAAGGCAATTGTGGACTGAACCGCAGTTATTTTGTTTTACTAACAAAATTATAGTGCAGTAAAGAAAACTCAACAGGGGATAAATAATGTTTTTAAAGACGTATCTAAAGAACACATTCTTTTTATATTTCTTTTCCAATGCAAGGCAGTGTAATAACACTGCATCTCAGAGCATTCAAATTACCCAATTGGATGCTTTAAAGCAATTTGTTTGAATCAATTCCCATACGATATCGTTATTAAATGCCTCAAAGTCATTTAGTAATTCTATCAGTACGGAATTTAGTATTGAAATAGGAAACGAGGTATTTCAGATAATTCAGAGGGATTTGAACTCTCGAACTCATACATTTATATAGATCTTATCAATTATACCTACAAGTGCTTGAATATTATATTATAATCTCTGTGTATTCATTCTGCGTGTGGTGACGGAGTTAGAATACAGTGTGTCACCGTCCCATTTCATGCCATAGGTGTCGTCAAAACCGACTAAGGAACTATCCGTGAATATTAACTTTACGTAATAAAAAGAAGGAAAACTTGAAATTAAACCCTATACCAATCCGTCTGGCCAGCGTGGTATTAGTAAGCCAAGTAACCTTCCGTCACGAAAGGAGGCCCGTCCCTGCAGTGGGACATTAATGGGCTATTATGATGATGAGTCACATATTTTATAGCGGAAGAAAAGTTTGTATCTTGACGTCATGCCACTTCTGATATACTTTTTCTAGTGAAGCTTATACTCGTATATATAGGTGTTATGAATAGTATTGTTCTATCAATTCTCGCACGCCCAGATTGCTATCGCAGATTGCTTTTCGAGAATCAGAGGTAAATCTGTCTGGTTATATAATAGACTTTGGTTATTGGACGAGTGAACGTGAGTGGCGGCTCATCTACGGTTCGTTAGATTGTCGCTCTCGGAACGCTGATAGAATGAATACCGATCTTGTTACACGAACAATCAAGCTTTGGTATTTGAGTGACGTTAATGGACTATTGAAAATTTGAATAAAGGTGTAGAAAATTTGAACCAAAGTGTTCTCTTTTTATGACAAAGGAAAGGGGGGAGTCAGATTTAAATTTTTAAATTAGTTAGGAGGGGGAGGGGGTCGTTAATTAAATAAACTTTTGTTAAAAAATAAATTTGTAAAACAAAATTTTCAAATTGGAGACAATAATGTGTTCTTTAGCTGAAGGCCCAAATGTGAAAGTTTTTAAAATAATAGAAGCTTATTTCGTCACGCAAGCTAAATGTAAAAAATAAACGTACCGCGTCGAAAATTACACAGTATGAATAAACCCTAATGCCCATATGACGAATGTATAGTGAGAGTTGGGCAAAAAGTAATCAGATTACTGATTAAGGATTACAATTACAATGTGTAATCTTCAATCACGATTACAGATTACAGAAGTTAATCAAGAATGCAATCTCATCTATGATTAATGATTATCAATCTGTAATCGTAATCTTGACTACTTTCTTGATTGATTTTTTCTAACAGTCGGGATGTTTTAAAAATAAAAGAAAATAAAATATCGTTAGCAATAAATCTTTTTTTTATTAGCCATTGTGCTTTTAGATAATAATTAGGATTGGCACCATCAGGATGTTATTTACGGTTTGCGATTCAAATTCGATTTCAATAGCACCCTCTTTTCAAACATTTCATCTGAAAGTCTGTGTGATTTTGGTGTATTAGTCATCGTTGCATATGAGAAAAGCCTTTCAACTGGACCGGAAGAAGGTAGAGGTGTATTATACTTCTTAAAAACATTTTTGATTTCAGGATATCTATTTAACCCTTTACGCTGTGTATGTCTAATACGCAGTTCACCTACCTCGCGTTATGACTAGTCAAAAGAATAAGTAGGCATAACGCTAGTTAGACTTGCTTCGATATAGACCAACAGCTGAAAAGGCCAAATAATAACCAGACCAACTGAGATTTAGTCTTCTAAACACTTGGATTTGGTTAACCGGCTATTAGCTTGCACTAAGATTAAGTATTGATATTTGACCATGCTACTAGTATTCTGGGCACGTTTTCACGCAAAATTCGTGCGGAGTACAAACTGGATATGAGGATGTCACCACAGAATTTTGACGAATTGCTGTCAATTATATCGAGCTCTATTCAACGACATGATACATTCATGAGAGATGCTTTACCAGCCAAAATTAAACTGGAAATAACGCTAACATTTTTGGCTTCAGGAATGAACTATCGGTTCCTGAGTCACTTTTATCGTGTCTCGTTTTCGCTATATAATTGCACCAATTTTAAGGTTTCGTCTTCGCTAAGCCGCTTCATTTTGAAAAAAAAAACGTGGTTACTCTACAACGCAGCGGCAGTGACAACCACGCAATGACTTGTCTGTTTACACGGGGTTTATTTGGCTGTCACGGGGGTGTGCAGGTGGCGGGGGGCGCCAACTGACTTCAAAATATTCGTGTGCGAATATTCAAGTCAGCGCTGACTTCAAGCCACTGTACTGACTTCAAATCAGTTTACACGGGCTTTTTTTCGAGTCAGCACTGACTTGCCTCGAATTTGAAGTCAGTTACTGACCCTGTGTAAATCAGCTTTTATGCCTACTTATTCTTTTGACTTTTCATAACGCGAGGTAGGTGAACTGCGTATTAGGCCTACATAGCGTAAAGGTTAGGAATAACGCGATAAAGACCATGTAAGATTAAGGCATAAAGCGAAGTAGTCCTCATCCGAAGTAAGTAAATGGCGACCTAGTCAAACATATACTTAGGCTAAAAGCTATTGAAAATGACATTTAGTCATAACGCTAGGTAGGTGAACTGCGTATTAGACATACATAGCGTAAAGGTATTTAACATGAATATTTCTCTATCTTGATCTGCTAAATAATGAGAAATAATTATATCTGCCTTAGATCGTTGAATTTGGTGAATATCTCCTGCTGTTAAATCAGTCTCTGAAGAATCAGTGTCAAACTCGAAATAACTATCTTCATATCTATTATTTGGGGTATCTTGAAAAGTTTCAGGTGCTTCATGAATTTTCTTGATAACAGCTCCCTTGAAAATTGATTTAATCCTAGAATGATATTCTACATTTACACAAGCCATCCATTTATCCTTGAACCTGGGATAAGATATAGCAGCTACTACTGCATTTTGAGCAACCCTCGAGGAGACATAAAAAAATTCAGAAAATCGCGTTTCGACACTTTCTAAATACGTCTCTGCCAATTTTTTGCAAAAAACAAGTAGCTCTCTGTTGAGTTTTTGCAATTTTTTTCGCAGAGATACTAAACATGGTATCAAAATACCGTAATACATATTTTGTTCGCCTTGTATTATATCCAGGGCTTCAGCTAAGGGCTTTGAACAATGTAAGTATTCATTTATGTATTGGAAATCGTTGGTACGTAAAACGTTTGGTATTCCTAATGCCACGTACAACTGAACACTCTTTTCTTGTATAGATGCAATTTGTTTTAGGCTATCATAAAGGCTGTTCCATCTAGTGATTCCTGGTCTGGAAAGCGTATGCCCAACAATACCTTGTATTATTTCAGCAGATTTAGGGCGGCCGGCTGAATTCCACAAATTGTTAAATTTTTTGATAACTTGGTTATGAATATCGGCAATCGTAACTTCATTATTTCTTAGAAATTTATTAGCGTCTGTAGTAGCACATAGATTGAGCTTGTGGGCAGAACATCTTAAATGTACCGGTAATTCTAATATGGTTGTCTGTGGAACAACAACAACGTTTTCAACAAACGCTAAAGGATCAACATCACTTAGAAGATTGACATGGGACATAGAACTGCCCTCGGAGTTAAAATCCTCACTGACAGTAGGACCCTCTTCGGGTTCTGAGTTACTGTCAACGCCATCAGTCAAATTTTCTAAATTATTCAAGTCTACGCCAAACTCTTTGAATGCTTTAACGAAATTACTGCCACTTTCAGTGACCGTTGCAAGAACTTTGCGAGAATCGAGACCAAATTCAGAATGTACTGCTTCAAGCAAAAAAGCTATTCGGTCATAGCTATGCGTACCTAAAAATCTTCTGCATGCGAGCGTTTTTGATTTCCTTTCTAGGTTTGAATCAAGCCAGTGTGCCGTAACACCCAAAAAACTTCTACGTTTTCCTGACCAAATATCAGCAGTTGTGCAGACTTCTTTTACACGGTGCAATTCACTCTTAATGTTTGTAACTTCTTGTATAAAATAGTCATCTATTAAGCGCCCCAAACTTCTCCTACTGATAACATTCAGACCGTTCGAGGTAACATTGAAACTTTCAAAGATTTTCTTAAAAAACGGATCATCTATTGCTTGTAATGGTATCATCGAATGTATAAAAAACTTTAAAATATTTTCATTAAATTGCTCTTGCGAAACCGTCTTGTCTTGCCGTCAAGGACGCATGGTAATGTTTCTGCTGCGTGATCACTCTGCACATCTTCCGAAGCAGAGCTTGATACAGATGAAAAAGATGTTGACTGCATTTCAATGTGGAAATGATCTAACTTAAAATAAACGATAACTTAAGATAGAATAAGAATAGTTAAGTTCGTCTCCTTGCGCTCGATCCGTTTGGACTGTACTGTATGCGTACGTACTCGTATTGAACAAAAAGACACGTGTGTCCGTCTCGAAAATGCTCACGCAACTGTTTTGCCAGCCAGCGATCATCCGATACCCTGTCTCCCTCACCTCTCCCTCACCGCGTACTTGTACCGCGCGCGTCTTTAATTTTAATTTATACGAGTACTTAGTAACTTTAACAAAGCCGACCGCTAAATTTCTAAATTCGTATAAATAGTGATAATTAATGGCACCTCAATACAATATAACTATTCATTAGTTTCTAAATCATACTTACTATTAGAATACTTAATAAAATTAGTTAAGAATAATCATGTAATTTAGATTATTGACTACTGTAATCAAGATTTAAGATTACAAGTTCAATCTTGATTAAAAGTAATCACGACTACTTTAATCAGATTGAAAGTAATCGTGATTACTTTCAATCTGATTTTTAATCTGATTACAAAAGTAGTTGATTACGCCCAACTCTGTGACAAACATTTTGGCACGCGTTGTAGACAAAAACTTCGAACCAGTATTTGAGAATAGTTCAAATATTTACTGCGAGAGTGCATCCGTGCCATGTTTGCAGAACGTATTGTGACATTAAACTTACATTCTATTTCCATACTGATTTTGCGAATTGGTTTGATATTTCGACTTGATGTTTTCGTATAATTCAATCAATTTAGGTAAACATACGACTTGAAAACGGTCACTGAGTCGGACTGAATGCAGAAGGCGAAGGACCGTGTTTTGTGGCGCGTGTTGGAAGAGGACTTTGGCTTGCAGTGGACTCATCATAATAGCCCATTGATGTCCCACTGCAGGGACGGGCCTCCTCCCGTGACGGAGGGATACTTGGCCTACTAATACCACGATGGCCAGACGTATTGGTATAGGGTTTAATTTCAAGTTTTCCTTCTTTCTACTTCATAAAGATTATATTTACGGTTAGTCCCTTAGTCGGTTTTTACGACACCCATGGGATGAGATGGGGTGTTGACATATTGTATTCTTACTCCGTCACCACATGGACGCAGTAGCAGTGGGCTGCTAGGCTTATTGATGAATGAATTTAATACAGTAGAATTTAATCACAACATCTAAGCATTAGTGTGTTAATGTTTATGTCTTTAGGTTTTCTTTTGTTTCTGGAACTTATTAGTCTATTAAATTGCCTTCAAAAAAATATATTCATTGTTTCTTTATAGTGTACTGTATACCTGTACTGTTTATGCCACTTCAAAGGGAACAAATCAACTGCTCGAGGCACTCCACATAATCATTACCTTTGTTACAAACGTGTTCCAGAACGCAACTGATTTATATTTATGAGACGAACATTTACCTTGTTGATTTATTGGCACCCTGTGATTTCTTCTTTGTAGATTTTTTTTTTAGTTTGTCATCATTTCACATTATAGAATTATATAATTTATTTTATGCCGCCTAACAACGTGTTTAATAATTTAGTAAGCGATGTTGCACGTTGCCTGAACTCACACAGATGACTTTGCTTCTTTGAAATTTGTTATTGTTACTTTATTATTATTACTTGTATTTTAGTATGTAGGCAACACTATTGTATTAGGGTGTACCCTGTAATTAAAGTGATCAGTAAGTTGAATAAATAAATAAATAAATTTGTCTGTGTCTATAGCTAAATAAAGAAAAATAACGTGCCGCGTTAAAATATGAAACAAGATGGTTATTCAATTAAGTAAAACTCTTTAATCTATACTTATAATAAAAAGAGGTGAAGTTTGTGCGTTTATGACGTTGTAGGGGGTAATTTCTGGATCTACTGAGCCGATTTTAATAATTGTTTCTGTGTTGAATAGTCTGTTTATCGGGGAGTGTCATAGGCTTTATATTATCACGCTATGACTAATAGGAGTGGAGCAGTAATAAAATATATATTTAGAAATGGGACGCGTTTTTTTTCGCCGTCCAACGAAGTGGGCACGGGTCAGATAGTTTAAAAATATTTCACTAGTTATTAGTTATTTTCAAATTATCGACAAAAATTACAAAATTCATTTAATTAAATTATAATGTATAATTATACAAATACAGATTACCATAATTGGTAACATTCATTGTTTTACTACAAACAACCTCTTTAATATTCAATTATTCGCGGTGAGTATTATAGCTGGCAGAATACTAAAATTGTTTCGAAAATGTACCGGTAACATTGGAAGGGTCAATGAAAATTTGATAACAGATTTGTAGGATCATGTTGATTTGAACATAGACATTTGAATAGGCTTATTGTTAATACAGGTAATAATTGCGGAACATCAAATACTGTGTAACTGGAATTAGCATTATTTATTTATTTTATTTACTTAATAAGTATAGAAACAGATGACAGATTAACAAATTATAACAATAATATTATGTATTTTGATGGTTCGAAAAAGTACACAGAACAATAGTACGAAAATTAGTAGGACAACAAATTCTGGTCTCTGGCGTGTAATAATTAACGTCACTTTCTTGGTGATGGTAGGGCTATGCTTTTACTAAGTAGAGAGAAGTACGTGGAATAGTTTAGAGATATCAGACCTAGGTGGTGGGATCACAGTGGCATTTATTAATCTATCTTACATGTCTCTCCGTGTGGTGAAGGAGTAAGAATACAATATATTATGTCACCACCCCATCTCATCCCATGGGTGTCGTAAAAACCAACGAAGGCAATATCCGTGAATATTATTTTTACGAAATAAAAAGAAGGAAAACTAAAATTAAACCCTTTACCAATCCGTATGGCCAGCGTGGTATTAGTAGGCCAAGTATCCCTCCCTCACGAGAGGAGGCCCGTCCCTGCAGTGGCACATTAAAGTCTCAAAAATTTTTTATTCCTCGACATTTAATTTGTCTCTAAAGTTATTCATTTGCCTACTTACCTACATCGTGTGGTTTACTCGTAAGACTTAAAGCTCTCATGTAACAAAAAGGTGTTCAAAGAAACGCGTGTGGCGCTCAAAGCTTTGTCGGTAAGATCAAAGCGTTTACAAACTAAAAGGAAAATCTTATAGCAAGGTGTTTTTAATTTTGAAGCCTTACGATATAAATTTGTTTTTTTTTTTATAAACGTTACATAAAAAATATTATATTGTTACTTCTTTCGTAAAGGCAACTTCTGCTTTAGGGATCGTGCTCAGTGTCGCGGGGATTCTTACAAAAAGTATTCACGGACACAATATATTTTTAAACTTAATTTAATATTTTTAAAATTTAATAATTCAATCTAATGAATTTATTGTTATAATAATAATATTATTGTTTCTTTTTAATTTATTAATTTAGTGTGTAAAACTTTTTCTGTGTGTATCTGACGTATATTTAATTACCTACAATGCAATGTATGGGTATAATTGCCTGAAATAAAGATATTTTATTTTTATTTTATTTATTTTTTTATAAATAAAATCCAGACTGAGCACAACAATTTCTTGACCGTACAAAGTATTGCCCTACTGGGGAATTGAACCCTACCTTGTGCGGTTGTGCACTGCCTATGCTACCACTCCGCTAGTAAAGCTGTTAAATCGTTATAATCTCGAAGAAGAAACCTAACAGTGTGTAGATCAGATCAAACCTTACAAAATAATAGAGATAATTACGTAACATGACTGCAGCTGCTACGCAGAGGTCTCGGGTTCGATTCCCGCTCAATGCAAATCTTTGTGTGCATGAACATGGTTGTTTGCATTGGTATGGGTGTTTTCTATGTATAATAGGTATGTGTTTACAAAAAAAAAGTATTTAAGTATGTTTATCCGTTGTCTAGTGTACATTGTACAAGCTCTGCTTAGTTTAGGACTAGATGGCGTTGTGTGAAAGTGTGAGAAATATTTATATTTAATTATCATGACCTCAACTAATTCACAATGGTTTTGTTGAAATGAAAATGAATTATAATGAAATGAATGAACCATTAATATTAATTTTAAACACAAAACGAGGAACAGTTTATTTGATTAAAATAATAGCCTGAGTTCTAGGAATTGTTTAATTGGAAAGGATTTGTTTAACTGGTAGTATAATAAGGCTTTTAAAATGTTTAATAAATAAGTTCACAATTTTCTACATAATTGTAGGCAGTTAAGCTTTGTAAGTCAAAGTCATCACGCAAGGTCTGAAGTCTATACAATATAACATAGAGAAGGTCTTCGAGTGGTGACGGAGTAAGAATACAGTATGTCACCACCCCATCTCATCCCATGGGTGTCGTAAAAAGCGACTTAGAACCTATCCGTGAATATTATCTTTACGTAATAAAAAGAACTTACTATACTTTATTTATACAAAAACGTTTTCGAGGGCATCGTTGAATGTTTTCCTTTTAAAAATAATCTGTCAGAAATGACATCTACATCTTCAAATAATTGTACGAAAGCAAATACCTATTTCATTATGAAGATGAAAATGAATTCTAAAAAGCGAGGAAACAAGAATCTAAATATTCAGATGTCTTGTCAGATAAATAAAGTTAAGAGTTGTATTTTTAATTTACAATTTGCAAACTGTGTGGAACTATTTATTTACTTTAAAAAAATCATACATTTGAACAAGGGGTTAGGTATTGTATCGTAAGGCAATTACAAACATACATTTACGGACATAACTCGGTCCTGCGCCTTCCGCATTCAGTTCGACCCAGAGACCATTTTGAAAAATAGCGTGTTCGGAGAGGCTTGTCTAGCAGTGGATTGCAATAGGCTAGTTGATGATTTACGGACACACAAACTAAACAACCACAAGACAATAACTTGTAGAGCGTTTGCCTATTCCCTGAATCTAAGATAGTCACCACACTTATTTACCTCCAAGCAAACATAATAAGTCAAAATTCTAGATGACAGATGATACATTATAACTCTGGTTACCAAGGAACATTATAAAACGACTAGCTTGTAACTTTATTTGACACAAAGCTAACGAGCTTCCTCCTCGTCGTTTGCTTGAGCTAGCTGTTTACTTATTACATATTCATACACTTATAAGTTAGTCTAACTTGAACGAAGAAATGATGCTAAGTTTAATAACTTTTATTTTTACGTACTGCGCAGTATTGTTTTAAAGTTTATTTCTTTCTTTAGAATCTAGGGGTTATTTCTTTCTTTAGAATTATGTATAATTAACTTAATTTCTCTGCAAATAATAATATGCTCTACCTTTCGCTGTCCTGTGCCTTATTCAACTTATCCCATTTTTTTTGGTGTCGGCGCAGCATCTTCCACATGCTGCTAAAAATTTTTCTGTGTTTTACAGCTGCTTGCCAGACGCCAATCCTCCTTGGGTATGCTAATGTTGGTGATTTACTCCCCACCAGGAGGTTGACGCGAGGTGCTAGGTGGTATGCACCGGGTCGTGGTATCCCTTAGTCGCCTCTTACGACACCAACGGGAGGATATAGGGCAGTCCTATTCTAACCGGGAATCGCACGGCAATAGTGGCCAACCTAATATCAAGAGTTATTTAAGCTCCCAGTATGCCTCTGACAGCTGTGTCACTACGACATAACAGCCGGGACGTTTTACGTGCTCTCCGAAGCACGGAGAAGCTCAGATGAAATGCCACTAAGCGGTCGCCCATTTACCTATAGAATGACCTCGCTGACAGTGTATAAGCCGTCTGTACGCAACTAGCTTTGAGCGCAAGCAATATAAATAAATAAATTCCTCACACATTCACACAACGTCATCTAGTCCCAAACTAAGCAAAGCTTGTTCTATGGGTACTAGACAATGAATAAACATACTTAGGTATTTTTTTTTGTAAATACATACAATTATAACACACATTACACATCAAAACAACCAGACCAATGCAAACAATCATGTCATTGTTCATACACACAAAGATTTGCATTGAGCGGGAATCGAACCCGAGACCTCTGCGTAGCAGTCGTGTTTTATAACCACTACGCGATAAATAAAAACAACATAACAAATAAAATTTTGATACAACATAAAACCTAGGGAGTATCTTAAGAATCTAATAGTAATTAAACAAGCTAAAGATTTGTTTGGGCACACTCAGATTGTATAGGAAAACAAGCAATATAAACATTTCACGATTCATAAAATAAAGTGGGCCATAAAAGTTAGTGCTTGGATTCAGTCTATCTGTATTCAACATAAAGATTTGGGTCAATCTATATTGGCAACGTAAATTCCTGTGCTAAAAGTAAGCTTTCTAACTGCCTATTAATGTCCTATTCCAGGGCGGAGAACATGGCCTGCTTATATATGCTTACCATGCTATATGAGCATAGATAGGTACCTATAGAATTTTAAGTCTAATTTTCTTTCTTTTGTTTTCACACAAATAATTATTAAATGTTACTGAAATTCCCATCAATACAATATGTCACCACCCCATGCAGTGGGACATTAATGTGCCACTGCAGGGACGGGCCTCCTGCCATGCCTACTAATCCCACGCTGGCCAGACGGATAGGGTTTGATTTCAAGTTTTCCTTTCTTTTTATTTCGTAAAGATAATATTCACGAATAGTTCATTAGTCGGGTTTTACGACACCCATGGGATAAGATGGGGTGGTGACACACTGTATTCTTTCTCCGTTACCACACGGAGAAAGAATACAATATGTAACCACCACTAATCGGTTATTAATACAATCTCGTTAGAATATTGACACAGTGTACACCACGAAAGTGATCTTAGCAAAGCTTAATTTTGTTTCGTAATTATGAAATAAAAACTTTATTAGACTAAACTTGTTTTTTTGAATTGCTATCTAAGTTTTTCTGCGGATCCGGTCTCCGGTAAGAGAAAGGACACCGATAAGTTTTAGTTAGTAAGAGTTTGACAGATCCATAAATGACTATTTTGCCCCGTCAATAAAAATATCTATAGTAAAATGTCAGTCGATAAATTTATAACCAATACGATAACATTACGTTGTTCAAAAGTGAAGTATTGTACTAAATTAAATGTAAGTTCTCCGTGTGGTGACGGAGTAAGAATACAATATGTCACCACCCTATCTCATACCATGTCATATAAACCGACTAAGGGACTGTCCTTGAATATTATCTTTACGAAATAAAAAGAAGGAAAACTTGAAATTAAACCCTATACAAATCCGTCTAGCCAGCGTGGTATTAGTAGGCCAAGTATCCCTCCGCCATGGGAGGAGGCCTGTCCCTGCAGTGGGACATTAATGGGCTGTTTTGATAAAATGTAAGTAAGGACCTATCAAACTTGCATTTAGAAAGACAGAGAAAGAAATAATGTATGTAAAACAAAACAAACTTTTGATCTTTCACTGTCACTTTCATATTTTAAGTACCTACAGCCTTGGATTCCATGATACTTTGCTACGAGAATAAAATCTGTGACATTTCGTAGGTTCTTGTGTTAGTTCTAACATTGGCACTGTGCCTGATTTCTATTGCTATCACTGACAGAGGCAGCCAAACGGAAATGTTTTAAGACTGGAACTTATTATCATCCAAACATTACCAAATTCGCAGAGTATTTATCTTATCTACTTTTGTAGACAGACTTTGTAGTGGTGACATTTTGATGTCGAGCATTTTTGTGTACCTATTTCGTATAAAGAAATAAAAGATATATTACTTTGTGGATAAATAAAAATAGCTAATACATTTCTAAGACTTATAAATTTTGCCAAGAGATGAGTCTATTGATAATGCAATTAGGTATAGTGTGACTAGATACAAGATGATAAATAAAAGTACTGTAAACATACTTAACATGTCCGTGTGGTTACGGAGTAAGTGTGTCACCACCCTCATCCCATAGGTGTCGTAAAAACCGACTAAGGGACCATCAGTGTATATTATCTTTACATAATAAAATAAAGAAGGAAAACTTGAAATTAAACCTTATACCAATCCGTTTGCCCAGCGTGGTATTAGTAGGCCAAGTATCCCTCCGTCACTGGAGGGGGCCCGTCCCTGCAGTGGGACATTAATAGGCTGTTATGATGAGACATACTCAATTTACAATTAAAAATACATTTTAAAAACACCATTTACCCTTAATAAACATTAACAAGATATTAATTTACTAAAATATCCTTAAACGTTTTTCTTAAATCAATACATTTATGGAAAAAGGGAAAATAAATTTAACACAAGGAAAATTTTTTAAGTCGTGGTGCTTGGAGTTTTGCCAAGTGACAACGCGATGCTTTTGCAAACTGACAATATTCGCACATAAATAAATATGTATTAGGTTTGTTATCAATATTTGAAGAATATTTACTCTGTTTTCTATTTATGCCAATCAAATTGACTGCTCGTCGCTTGATGTAGAACGGTTAATGAAGTCCCACAAAGAAGGCCGTAAAAGATAATTTAAAGACTCATGCTATAATCACTACAAGTCAAACACAGAATGACATACAGTCACAAACTGAGCAAAAATAGTAAGTTTATAGTTCCTCCGTAATCATTGTGCTTGTAACTGCGTCGAAATATCGGAAACAACAACAACAACAACTCTAAATATGGTAAATATCCCGATAGTTCGTTTAATATTAGTGAATGTGACCTTGACAGTTTAAATAATTATACTAATTTTAAGGAATAAAAATTACAATTAGGTACACATTAAGTGGAATTCGAATCTGGTAAGCGTGGCAATTAAATATTAAGACCATTGTGCCGTAGATTTTTACAGCAATAATAATATTTAATTTAACATTTTTGTGAGATGCTTATATTGAAAATAACGGAAACACTAACAATGTATTATATATTTCGAAGTCTAAAGTTCATGTAATAAATAACAAACGTGTTAAAAGCCTTGTGTTATTCTTGCCAGTTCATTGCCTAACAACAATTTATTTAACTTTTCATCATACAAATAGACAGTTTACAATTAGTTTGGAAATTTGCCAATTTACTAAGTTTTGGTTCATTTTAGTTTTCTTCGACGTAAGTGTTTTCTTAGGCCTATGTCCAGACGTCCCATAGGCTGATATGAATGGAAGTGTTTTCTTAGACTACTTTATTAACATAGATTATAAATTATGTGAGCTTCTTACCTTTTTCTTGTTTTTTTTTAGCTTATTTTCGCTTCTAACTTAATATAACTTCACAGTTGAAAAATATAAAACATAGACATAGACAAAAATATAGACATTTAAACGGAAGTGTTTCATCTGTAGAAATTTAAGAAAAGTTGTTGCTCTATTCTCAAATATAACAATTTAAATGATTCCTTCGCGATTCACTTCAAAGAACGACGAAAGCTTTTTGTCAGGACTGAAACACGAAATATTAAATAGACTTAAATTTAAAGTAAGAAGTGTAAGTATATTTACTTCCATTTCTTACTTTTAATTTAAGTCTTTACTATTATCGTATTGATAATGGTAAAATTTTAAATTAGTCATCGTCATCATACCAGCCCATTATTGTCCCACTGCAGGAACGGACCTCCTCCCATAATGGAGGTATCCCTCCATTATGGGAGGAGGTCATGTTACTTAATTAGGAGCTTATTATTTACATTAAGGAACATTGGTCTTTATATTGAAATCAAATCACGAATATCTTGGCTAGAAGAATTCGTTTAATAATATCAAACCAAAAAGAATAAAGTTTAAAATTCAAACCAGAAATCGAGCAGGATCGTATTAATTTCCGAACATTATGCAAAGCCAAAGTGCCTTACGTTATTAAATATTTTTATTTCTGAATTTAATTTGGATTTGTAAAACCATCGGGAAAATCCTGCTGAATAAATGGTTGATGATGGCGGGAAATAAATTTGCATATTGTTTTTAAATTAGTTCCGTTTCAGTAACACTTTCGATGAAATAATTTATTGACTCGTTTTAATCATATCTCCAATAAATAACAATCACATCTCCGCCACGGGAGGAGGCCCGTCCCTGCAGTGGGACATTAGTGGGGTGTTATGATTAGTAACAGGGCTTATGTTCAGTTGTGGACTAGATGGCGTTGAGTAAATGTTTAAAAAATATTTCTGACTTTTGCAAAATTGTCTTAGTAAATAAATAGCGGCAACAAAATATTAGTAAGAAACTAAGTTTGATACTAACACTAATATCCCGTCTAACCCTTTACCTATATTAGTGAACTTTCATCAAAGGTTAAACTCCAAGTTACATAAACTTATTGATGGATATCAGATTTACTCGAGAGGGTCGAAGAACTTTGAAACTCATATTTAGCTGAAATTGGAAGGATTCTATACGAAGTTCTAGATTACGTTCCTGTTACAAGTGGTTTCAGAACATTTTATGATTCCTAGAACCAGATACTTGTTATTAAAGTATTTTATTTAAAGTACCTAAAGTATAACTTTTTTATTAAAAGAAGTAACTTGGGTCATATTACAGAGTTCAGAAGAAATCGTGGGTTCGATTCCTACGCAGGACGTTTCACAATATAAATTTGTAAAAGGCGGGGCCTTTTACAAATTTATATTGTGAAACGTATTGTGAAACGCAACAAAGGGTGAAGTTCTCAAAAAATAAGGATAGAGGAGGTCCCAATACTGGCACATGATGAACCCGAAAATTTATTTCCTCGCAGCTACACGTGGGAAACAGCTAGTAGTATATTAATGAAAACAAAAATATTCGTGCCTTCAGTGAGTTGATGTAGAGAGAAGTTAATTATGTGGTTACATTACTGCAATTATTCAAAAATAACAAGGTTGTCAGCGCCAGCGAGTGTATTACGCCAATAAATAAATACCTTTCTCTTGTTACAGTGTAGCCATTTATAATGAAAATTGGATAAAAGCTGAATTATATCAATATTCATATTATATATCAATACTTATTAAATAATTGTAAGGCTATTTTCATAGATAGTACACTTTTAGGGTTCCTTACCGATTGCGAAAAAACAGAACCCTTGTAGGATCACTTTGTTGTTCGTCTGTCAAGACCATTTATCTCAGGAATTCGTGGAAATATCATGCAGAAATTTTTACCAAATACTAAGCCTTGTTGCCTCTTAGTGCTCGCAACGCACTTGACCGGTTTTATTTAAAATAAAGATGCAAAGTGACTACAACACACGTGGTGTTAAGCTTCAATTCAATCAAACTAAACGCTAATACAATACTATAACCATAAATAACATTAGTATAACCAAGCATTATAGCAATTTGGCTTGATTAATATACGGTTATTGACATTAATTATTTACCCAAGCCCCTTTATTTTGGGTACGTTAAAGCATAGCGGAAGCGGTTTGTGTAAATACGAAGTTGTTTTACAAGCTAGCTATTGAGTAGACTTTTTATTTCCGTAGAAAAGGGTTTCCACGAAAACCGTATTAATATCCGTTCCCCGTATTTGCAATGAATAAAACACATTGAAAGTCATCTGGCTATGTAATACTGAATAATATAAAATTTTAAACTTTGTACGCTTTTCGCTATATTGTAATATTTACTAACATAATTTTGGTTTTGAATAAATTCACCGTTTATTTGTAATATAGTATAGATTAGAGTTTAAACATAGGTTCATAAGTTTTTATTGCATCAAATAGTTTAAAGCAGAAAGCACATTTTTACTTTAAAAAATTGCCTTGATTGCTTCCATTAAATACTTGACCAAAAATATTGATTGAGCTAAAAAAATTATGTATTTTAGCAGGAATGAAATAAATATCACTTATTACTATTTTACACGGATCTTACTCACGGCATATACTACATAGCCTAGATAATAATAGGATAAAATAAATATACCTAGGTTTTTCTCCGACGTTTCGGCCGACTTGCAAGGGCCGTGGTCGCGGAGGTACTGAATTATCACTTATACTAACTGCCAAAATAATGTTTACTAGTTTAATTCCAAATTGATTACTCTTACCGTACATTACATGACTATCAACTGACCTAAATAAAGCACATGTGTTCCAACTTCGTGACTATTTTATTTCAAGGGTCACAGCCTAAGTGCCACTAACACCGAACTTGGGCTAGTAGGTACTTCGAGAACGGTCTACAACAAAATACTTCGACAAATTTCCTTATTGTTTCGGTTGGGACAAATATATTGCTGACACTAGACATTTTGGCTTCGCTATATATTTTATGCATATACTAAGAAGGCCTTTTCCACATAAGAAACACACTTTTAGAAAGAAAAAGACTACACAAATCCAGTCAGACACATTTTTATGTAACCTGTTTATTTGTATACTGTTAGGCTACTTGTATATAGGCTAGCCAGCTAACTGATGTAGGCAAGACTAAAGTAGAAACACGTGTTGGAGACTGACCAATATAATGTATAGAGGTCAAAAAAGGACATGAAGATAGAAGAGAATACAAATAGTTTCTTGTTATAAATACAAAGCAAACTCTAGGCCACATAAAAAAAACTTGCTGTACATCATACTCATATAAAGATCTTAAGAAAATTAGGTTCATAATGCTAAAAGTTGAGTCAACTGATCAAGTCTTCTACTTATTTTTTTTAGTGTAAAATTATTTGTTATTAATGTCACTACTGTGAATGCAGTACTTTGATGATCAGCAGTAGGAATTATAGATTTGGCATCTACAAATCTTACAGCGGATCTTAGTTTTTATGCAGGGCTTTTATAATCAGGCGTATTACAGTTTTCGCACAAAACGTTTGTATTTATTCCTAGACTGGCAAAGGAACCTTACAGCCTTAAAGACCGCAATTAGGCTTATACAACAATCTCAGATTGGGATAGAAAGCTCTTTGCAAACAAAATGAATTTGATAATACGCATTCTTAAATACACTCAACTGCTAACAAATGAATGCAAATCAATATGACTTTAGGTACAATATTGCCTCAATATACAGCTGACAGAAAGAAAAGTGCCTGAATAAACATTTTTGGAAATTTGCCAAATTCAACAGTCGTAAATCTTACTTTATGATAAGACGTCAAGCAAATAGGACTGATGAATGTGTTTATTAATATTTTGTCCGCTCTTTATTTGAATATGTCTTGAATAGAAAACTCTTTCCTTTATATAAATCATAAGTCTATTATATTTTTGGCTAGCGACTGACGTCAGGCTTCTTGTAAGATGTGTAGTCCAATTTTGAGACTAAGATTATACCTAAACTATTTAGGCTATTTGTAGAGATCCTAAGAATTATCATGACGTCACCATATCGACGCAAGAAAGCGATTTTGTCGTATCTCGAAAAATTGCGAAATTGAGTTTTATACACCATTCGATTCAGAAAAAAATACCACATCGAATGGTCTCAGTTTCATTTTTCTACGACTATTTTTTATTTAGATACGACATTGAGATTTACCTCAATTTTTCTGAATCAAAACGAAAATAATGTTGTAACTAACCCAAAATTCGCGTTTTATTATGTTAGGATACATACAACATAATTGTTGCGTATACTTCACAGATTACGACATATACCTCGGCCGAACTGCATTACTTGCAAGGAGTTACACCCTTCACAGCGCTTTACAATATAAATTTTATTTAGTTACAGCAAAATTGCCGCTCGGGATTTACATGCCAACTTGAGATATTACCAAGTTCTCATTCAGCAATTTACGTTATTTCTACAATTACAGCACTTTACAGGGTATTTTTCTATTAAAAAAATGTACTTAACCCATTTTAAAGGAATTCATATTTTGGCTACTAGAATATACGTGGCATTCGTTTCCCTGTCCCCCGCGACCATTCGCAGATGCAGCGCGTACGGCTTATTTGTCATTCGGCGCTCGACCGCCCAAGTGTGAATGATATTACGTAGTGGAAAGACGACTCCTTATGTTCGTGTTTAATGTGATATTTGAACATCATAACATCCCATTAATACACCACTGCAGGGACGGGCCTCCTCCCGTGACGGAGGGATACTTGGCCTACTAATACCACGCTGGCCAGACGGATTGGTATAGGGTTTAAATTCAAGTTTTCCTTCTTTTTATTTCGCTAGGATAATATTCAGAAATAGTCTCTTAGTCGGTTTTTACGACACCCATGGAATGAGATGGGGTGATGACATATTGTATTCTTACTCCGTCACCGTCACACGGAGAGAGAAGGCATACGCTAAAGAATAATTAAAACTAAAATATGATAAAAAAGTTGAAGATATTCTGGAAGAAACAGACGATGAAGATGAACAGTAATTCAGATCTTCTTCTAATTTACGACCATTTCTTAGAATTGCCCTAATTTTTAGTTTGATTTGTCACGTTTCATTTACTTTAGCTAAAGTGGTTTTAAGAAGTATTAATCCAATTAAGCTTTTTTTTATTGTTTGTTTTTATTTTGTTTTGCTTATAGGCCTGAAACTCTGTTTTTACATTTTTAATTACAATAAATAAATTCGTTGCTTAACATACCGCATTTTGTTTGTGTTCCGCAAATTAAGTAATACTACTTACAACAAAAAACAAAACCATGATAAATAAATATATTCATATAAAACAAACTTACATTTATCATTTAAAACTTATATATAGATACAGCAAGTTTGATAACAGTCAATTAGAAGAAGTTACTGATGGTCCAAACATTTGCTTTTAAGATACAGCATAATCAAAGTTTATATTTTAATAATCAAATGATGTATCTAGTATTAAATCCAATTACAATAATCTTAGAATGACCGTCTAAATTGCAAATGGAAGGTTTTATTTTAAAATTTCATCATTGAAAATATGATAGTTGTAAGTCTACTAGTTTTCATAATATGAATTTTCTAAATAGTTTTTTAGCTCTGGTGCAAAATTGCATTTTTCGAGATACAACAAGATCGCTTTCTTGCGTCGATATTATTATGTCAGATATGGACAATTTGCAACTGTATAACTTTTTCCTAGATCATGTTATTTTCACAAAGCTAATTTTATAGAGGGTGCTTTTCCTGCAGTGGTACGTTCAAATTACTACTACTTTGATTTCATATTTTCTGATATTTTTATAAACGTACGGGAGTCTCTTTTAAACTAGTAAGTGAGGGTCTCTCCACTCAAACTACAGGCAGTAGGTATTCAAAATATTCACAAGTATATAATATGGAAAATATTAAAATAAAATTGTTTACAATTTGTTATTTTGTGCAACAAATATTTATTTTATGAATCTATCTAAATACACTTCTCATCAAAAAAATCGAAACAGTGTACAAGTTTGTGTTTTGTAAGAATTATCTGAAAAATGTGTATATTTAGGAATATGTGTTATATGTCATTTAATAGGGAATTTAATGAGGTTTTCAAATAAAAATGTTAATGTTCTAAATTCAAATAAATTTTCATAGATTTCGTATTTTGTTTAACAAGTAAATTGATAATATTAGGCACGTAAATGAAAAAAAAAGCTAGTAAACGTTTATTTAATAACTTGTATCGCGCTCCCAGAGTTCCTCGCTCCTCTTATTACTGCGTCCATGCAATGTTTACCCGCAAAAATTCTGAATTCTGGACATAGTCAGGTTATTACGGCTGAAAGATTGCATCTAAGCCAGTCATCCTTTTATAGAATCTGCAAACGCTATCAAGGGACTGGTTTCTTCACGCGCCATTAGAGATCTGGCAGAAAACAGGTAATTTCTGACCGAGTAGATCGATTTATAGTAACACCTTTCTTACAAAATCTACGCCTTAATGTCTTTCAACCGCAGCAGCAGCTTTATGATGAACCTATGGTGGCTGTAATTGACTCTAAAATTAGAAAAAGGTTAAAGAAACGTCGACTAGTGCTGTACAAGCCAGCAAATAGGAAGAAATCAACTGCAGATTCTCGAAAAGTGCGTCTTAACTTTTTACGTAATTACCTAAATTAGTCATACATCTAGTAGAACATGTTCTTCCTTTCTGATGAGTACAAAATTGTATTGTATGATAACGATGGAAGGACTAAGGTCTACAGAACAGAGTATTAATATGAAAGGCACAGTTGGACCTCCGTTATTTTATAAAAGCTATGAGCACGACCTGGTTACAGATAGAAATCTATTATAGTTAGGACTAAGTTAGGACGACGGCGGGAAACCGATGGATGAGGAAGGCACAAGACCGCACAAGGTGGCAATACTTGGAGGAGGCCTATGTCCAGCAGTGAACGTCGATTGTCTCACCTGTAAGCGACAGCAGCTTGCCCCGCTTCAGCTAGAGTCTTGGGCGGCACTTCCCCCGCGCGAGGGTTCTTGACGACGACGGAGGAGGCGCCGGACAGCTCCGCGTGCACGTACAGGTCCGGCGCGGACAGGTAGCGCTTCACTAGCAGCTCGTTCTGTTGCTGGTCGCGACCTCCTATCACCTGAGTGATATAAGAACCAGGGTCAATACAGTCCAGGAATAAACGGTCTGATTAAATGCTTCTTAATTCCTTCACATTACGCTTGTAGAACCCGATGAATTCCACACAAATTATATTTATTTATTTATTTATTTCTCTGTTAACATTACAGGCTATCAACCCAATGCGATAACAGGGTATTGTAACACATATATCTAGATAAACCATACTAAACTTAATACATACCTTACTACTAATTAACATCACAAAACCAAAAATAAAATAATTAATTAAACAAAGACATCACACAGCCTTTACATAACACTTTAAAATAAAATTATTATCCTAATCATTTATCTATCTCGAAAACACAAATTATACAACAAAATTTTTGTGAATTCACTCTGATGACATGTAAAGATATCTACACACATCAAAAAAGTCTAAGCAACATGCATGATATTACAAATTTACCATTTATATTAATTTATTTTACCATTTATTTTAATTATAACGTTGTATTTTATTTTTAAAATAATATTTTTAGGGTTCTATGATGTAAAAATAACAGCTGTTTTCTTTATAAGTTCTTTTAATAACAGAAATTAACAATATTAGAATATACAGGTACATAAGAAACTAAACTTTTTTTTTACAAATTGAAATTTCTTAAGAAAATGAATTTATTGTGAAAGAATAGGACAATTTAATACAAAGTATGGCCTCCTCTGCTATTCAGAACTTGTCGGCAACGATTATTCATTGAATTAATGAGACTGTTTATGTCATCTTGCGGTATTCGCTCCCAATGGAATTGTAGCAAATCCTTCAGCTGTTGGGTTGTTGTCACTCCGTCCAAGTCCTTCAAAACACGTCTCTGGAGCATGTCCCATGCGTGCTCGATGGGGTTGAGGTCTGGCGATTGTGCAGGCCAGGGCAATACCTGGATGTTCTCCGTTGCCAAGTATTCACTGGTTCGCCGAGCTGTATGTGAACGCGCATTGTCATGCATTAACGTAAAATCGGAGCCAAAGGTTTGTGCAAATGGATGGACATAAGGTCTGAGAATATCCTCAACGTAATTTTCAGCGTTCATGTTTCCATTTACAAAAACGAGCTCAGTTCGCCTGTTCTTCATAATACCCGCCCATACCATAACTGTTGAGCCGCTGTATGGATGAACTTCCTGAACGCACCTGAGTCTTTCAGTATTTCCGGGTCGACGGTACACTCGCACCCTTCTTGTATCAGGCCTAAACCCGAATCGCGACTCATCGGAAAACATAATTTTATCCCATTGTTCCTGGGTCCATGTTATGCGTTCTCTACACCATTCATTTCGACGAGCGCGATTCCCGTGACGTATCGGTGGGCACCTGATAGGGCGTCGAGCTCGTAGGCCGTACTCATGCAGTCGATTTCGCACAGTTTGGGGACTTACATCAACACCACTTGAATTTTGTAGCCTCAAACTTATCTCTCGAGCGGTTAACATCGGCTGGCGTCTTGCAGTCAGTTGTATGTACCGGTCTTGCCGAGTGGTTGTACTCCTTTTACGGCCTGGATGCTGTTCAGCGGGTTCCCCTGTATTATTGTAGCGCTGCCAAAGACGACAAATAACACTTTTATGAATACCAAAATGTCGAGATACCTGAGATTGATTACTTCCCGCTTGCAACATCCCTACAGCTCTTTGCATTTCATCTGCCGTCAAATGACGTCGCTCCATGACGTAAAGAATATCTAACAATTCAATTTTGTCGCCAACTGTATTTAAATGGTTGGTAAAATTATAAAATCAAGACTAAAACGTAGCAATTAACATGCACTCAAATTCAAACAAATTCGCAGTCATTTGAATTTTATGAAAAAAAACAAAACATAATCGAATTTTTTTTTTTACAACCTGCCAGTATGTCATCAATAACAAAAAAGTTTACTTACCTATACACTTTGAGTGAGTAAATACTTAGAAATTAATTAATATAAATGGTAAATTTGTAATATCATGCATGTTGCTTAGACTTTTTTGATGTGTGTATTTCTTAGTGATGTGGCCAAAATGACTCCAACGCTACGATACTTACATTTTTATTCTTTGGCTTACATTTTGATACGTGTGCTACGACTCTTACTCGTACAGTGCTGCGGTGTGAAGTTATTATGTTAATGGAACACTTACTATGCCCTTACAAAAACCCATACTTATAATGTAATTATCTCACAAAAAAGAAAAACTTTAGAAGAATTGAAAAAATACTCATAATTATTTTACATTTGAAAAATAGTTTTGTACTTCTACGAACCTATGTAACGTTTCGTAGAAGCTAACCTACTTTTAAATTGATCGTTACAAAATATCGATCAGTTCATGCAGTAGCAAAGTAGTGTAGTGTGTAGGAAGTGGATTACTACCAAGATTAAGAATAATGTTTATTGGTAGCTTAGACGGTTTTGAAACATTTGAACAGTTTTATCAAACCTAAACGTTACCTATATGATTCGATCATTATTTTAATATCTCATTTTTAATGTACCACTTATATTTGTAAAAAAATAATATACATACCAGTATTGGTTTTTTACGAAAACCAATGTTATACTTTGGGAAATTTCATATTGGAAACACTAAAAATAACTTTTGGGCATATTTCCAATTTTATTAAAATCGGGATTTTTACTACCTATTGTCAGTTCTTAAAGTTTCCGATATTTTGGCATTAAGTCAAATGTCATATCGAAATATTTTGGAGAATAGGTTTCGTATATAATGGAACAATATTATCGTATGAGTGTTCCAAACAAAATAAGCCTCTGGTCAAGTAGGTTGAATGAAATGTTTTGTGTGGGCTTTTGTATTTTTCTTAACGATAATGCCAGTCTACATTTTAATAAGTTTTATAAAATTATTATAAACAACCTCTACTGTATACATAATAAATATATTTATTAAATACCACTTCCTTTCGTTATCTTGCTAAATTACAAAAATATATCTGCTTATAATATGCTATTAACATGCTTTTCAGTCATCTGCTTGTAAATAAGGTCCCACGATTATCACTTTCTACTGCGTGGGCATCGCTCGCTCAGCTTTTTTTTTTTTTTAAAGCCTGCCTTTAAAGCTATAAAATAATACTATTATGATATTAATTAATAACTTGTCAGATACAACAGCTACATACAATTACTTACCTATATTCATTATACAAATAAAGTACTCAAAAGTAAAATATGTTAGCCTAAAATATTACCTTAACCAACCCTTATTATCATTACCTTTTACCATTTATTATATAAAAGCATGCGTAAGCTTAATCAAAATAAGATAACACCTTAAACATGCTGGAATGGAACATTACGACGCTTATCTTCCTTCACCTATCGTATTATGAATATGACGTTCTGGTTAAACGATGAGGTCATTTAAATTGTTTTCGTGATTACATAAATTGTAAAGTTAAAAGCGGTATCCTTTTAGGCGAAAATATGGAGGTTCGGACTGTTTTATCTGAACAGTATGTTAGATAAGCTGCGTTTATAAGGATTTATTTGTGATTATAATTTGAATAAACAGTACATCATCATAACAGCCCATTAATATCCTACTGCAGGGACGGGCCTCCTCCCGTGACGGAGGGGTACTTGGCCTACTAATACTTCGCTGGCCAGACGGATTGGTATAGGGTTTAATTTCAAGTTTTCCTTCTTTTTATTTCGTAAAGATAATATTTTCGGATAGTCCCTTAGTTTTTACGACACCCGCCATGGGATGAGATGGGGTGGTGACATATTGTATTCTTACTCCGTCACCACACGGATGTGTAACATACATATTTGTGGACAGTACATATTTTCTTTTTATTTAATTATTATGCATCAAATCATACATACATTCACATTGTTTTATTGTTGTGTATACGGGTAGGACAGACAATCGGTTCAGTGTGACTGACTAAGAAAACAAAATGCTAAGTATTCCTTCATCTCGTCCCGTGGTTATTGTTAAAGTTGACTTAGGAAAATCGTACAAGAATAATACACCTCTGTGGTGCAGTCGGTATATTACATGGCTGCTACCGCAGAGGTCTCGGGTTCGATTCCCGCTCAATGCAAATATTTGTGTGCATGAACATGATTGTTTGCATTGGTCTGAGTGTTATCTATGTATTATATGTATGTATTTACAAAATAAAAGTATATAATATTAATATCCGTTGTTCTGTTACCCATAACACAAGCATGTTTTAAGCCTAGCTTACTTTGGGAACAGATGGCGCTGTGTAGAGATATCCGTGAATAAAAAAAAACATAATATCATTACAACAGAAAAAAAATAGCTATAAAAGAACCCCAGAGATTGAGTTTGCGGTTTGTTTAACTATTAATATATCTTTTGCAAGTCAATAACATTTTTGAGATTAGTTTTTAACAAATACGTATAGATTGTACTTTTCTTACAGTTATTATTTTCAAAGCTAGTAGCTTTTAAATTATATTCATTACAATTTTGCCTCTCATGCCATTACAGGGGTCGAGTGGGAACCTGTGTCAGTTGACCACAAAGGATAGAGTTGTTACGTTACTTGTCGCATTTTTTACAACCTGCCTTTGACCTAAAAGATTTGGTTATTTTATACACAAAATATTATATTATGGTTTTATATGTAGAAATATAAACTCCCATGGTGTAGAAAGTTATATTTTAACAAAAAATAAAAAAGTATATGTATTATAATTATAAAGGTAGTATTTACGAAATGTTTTTTTTTACCTTACTATTCTGAATAATAATCTCTATTTTGCCAAATACACGCTTAAAACGTACTCAACATTAAATTACGTGTGAAAACACTAAATAAATGAATATTTCGTATATTTCTAAGGCTCAATTAGAGCCCTAATTCTACGTAATGGTTTCGTAACACTTCGTTGCCACCTTCTTCATAGCCCTCTGCACGCTCTACCGACGCTCGACAATTTGATTAGGCGAGTAATCTAGCTGACATTCAGGCATTATTAATGCAAATATAAGTAGTAGATTAAAAATGAGATATTAAAATAATAATTGTTTTATAATTATTTTGGTGTAACTAATTTTGAGGGTACAAACCAATGTTATGCATGAAAATATTTAAGTGTACAATTTGAACTTTGCTGGTATACTCGTAGTTACAGTTTTAAACAAAATAAATATTATTACCTTTTGAAATTATCATCAAAACCTATGCAAACTTGACACGACAGTCAGTTATTTCCTGTACAGTCCCTACTGTTATCGTGCAATTCGTAGCGCTATTACATTCACTGTAATTCCTCGTCCTACTTCAACCACACTATTATTTAGCATTCTTCATCACCCTTTATGGATTAAATAGCATGATAGAGGCCTCTACCATTGCTCTATCAACAGCACTGCTAACATAAAATTGTTATCTTTAAACTATATTTTTCCAATAAACGACACCTAAATAGACTCTTACATAAATTTGACTACAATAGTGAAGAAAAAACACATTGTAATATAACATTTACATAACAAAGGTTGAGAGTACGTAGGACGATAGGAAAATACTGCTATAGATACTACTAAGTTTTAAAAGAATATAATAGTACTTCACTTTCTTGTGTTACGAGTTTCGTTGGTTATTTTAGTAATATTGTTTATACTATATACAATTAGTAATTATTGTAATACGTATGCAATATGGTCTTACTAAAGAGGATTAGGATGTCGGAATGACTACAACATGACATGACTATAAGTCATTCGAACATCTTTATTTTTATGTTATAACATAAAAAAATAGTATCTTACCTTGTCAGTGATTATGATTTTATTAGACCATAAATAGACCTCTGTGGCGTAGTGGTTATACAACTTGACTGCTACGCAGAGGTCTCTCCCGGTCAATGCAAATATTTGTGTCCATGAACATGATTATTTGTATTGGTCTGAGTGTTTCTATGTATAATATGTATGAATTTACAAAAAAAGTATTAATTAATTAATTTGTGTAGAAGTTTTATTAGTAACCCGGTTCGTTGAAGCGCTAGTATCCAAGTTAATATTTCAGATGTGTATTATGCGTATATATAAACGGTTATTCATTGTGGACTACCTCCATTTGACCCTTGAAACGTTTTGAGGTATTCTGTTTAAATATTCAAAGCATTTAATTAGTCACTGACTTATGTTTGCCGCTTAACCTACTGGCACGTACCTACGTGTTATATAATTTTGATACTACACGCTTCGAACAAATTAAATTCCAGTCTTCATTACCAACCTTAGTAATTGTGATACTCTCTTAGCTCTGAGAGTATGTGGGTATTCTACCTTTCTCATGACGAGAGTTTGAGCTGTCATTTATATATTTTACAAATTGATTTTTCGATAATTTTGTGATGCAGAAGAGATGCAGTTTTGTTTTGCAAGTTCGTCGTCAGTAAATTAATATGAATAAATATCCAAGTGGTTGGTGAATAGCAGCATAAATAATAATATAACACCTTAAAACATTTCTAGTAACAACAAGCTTTCGTAGTAGGTTTTATAGTAGTAACTATATAAAAAAAACATGGCAAAAGTTTTCTCTTTTAGCTTTAGACATAGATGCCCAAACTATAGAAACTTATATCGCTTTACCTCATAGAAACGTGCTGAAATTTAACTCTTTGGAGTTCTACTTTGGAGTAATAAGTATCGGTTCTTGAATTTTAATTCGTAATGTTATTGCATTTCACAATAGAAATACGGCAATTTAAGTAACAATACAGCTGCCTTCCGGCTTTTACAATTTACCATAGAAAATTGTAAAAATAGGTTTTATAAATGTATCATAGGAACAAGCAAATGAAGCAATCAAAATTGTTAGCATGTTTATCCCACCAAAATTGTCATATAAAATTTTTATCGACATAGTTTGTCTAACAAAGTCGTTTGCTAAAAGAAGGCTTACATTGTCTTTGTATTACTTATTTTTTTACAACGAAATAAAATAATAATTCTTATATTTTTTCACATGAAATAAAACTAAAATGTTTTGTTTGTAATAAATACATTTTGGTAACACTTATCAAACGATAAGAAACTTTTTATTTTATAAAATCTTATTACGTTAGTACTAAAATACTAAGCAACAAACCCCCATACTCATAAACGCCTCTTAAATTTAATCACTATTTAGAGAGATTTTTATTAGTAAAACCAACCTTATACCAAAAAAAAACCGTAAGAATTTAAGCTAATCAATTGACTAACCTTTAAGGCGGAAAAATCAAAAGATTACTAAGGTACTAGCCGCCTGTTTATTTTTCACACAATTTTTCACTTAGATATGAAAAATAAACAGGCGGCTCAAAACACAGACTAACTAAAGCCAATATATCGTGTTTTGTTAAAGAAACAATAGCTCAGAACAAGCCACAAGCCCGTTTAAGCAGTCATCCAACTGTAGCTAAACTTACTCAACAACTTTGATAAAAGGAACGGAAACAAAAAGTCAATCTATTGTAACTTCACAATATATTTCTTGAGCGAATAACTACAATTGAAGATATGGCTTTGCGTTCGTATTGTGCAATGTTTATTTCATAAATAATAATACTAAATTAACGTTAAATTTATTAACTTAAATGTGTAATTAATACCGTATTACTCATAGAAATATTCTATACTAAAATATTAAACACCATTAATTTCAGAGTCAATTCTAAATGCGTTCTCAGAATATTACATTCTCAAAATATTACTTGTACAATGAACCAGATAATTTAGCAATTGTATGACTATTATTTTATCATGCTTAAGCTGGTGGTTTACGATTCTTTGTAAAATAATAATTATCTTCATACTTAGCTCGGTTAGGTCGGCTAGGCTCAGTAGCTTACTTGAGGTTTATGTAAATAATTACTTTTGACAAAAGCTGTTTCATCCGTACAATAAAAATAAATAAATGATATTTATGCAGATATAAATAAACACAATTTACAATGGTTGCGACATCAAATAAAAATATTTCATTTCCGCAAACCCATTCCACTAATTTTGTTTTTAATCTCCATACCTTACAATTAATGTAAAAAGGTTGAATCATATTTTTTGAAACATTGTGGTTTTTGTTCGGATAATACTCTAGTTTATTCAATTTTACTGCATATACTAATTTTTTACTCTAAACATTACCTTAAGACCACGTAGGAGGTGGCGAGATGAGATAGATAGGGCACAAAAACACTGGCCTTCATTGGCCAAGGACCGACAGTTGTGGAAATCAAAGGGATCATCCCACTGCTGGGCAAGGGAAAAAAATCCTTTGCCCAGCAGTGGGATGATAAGAGCTGCTACGATACGATACATTAGCTAGTCTCCCCAGTAAACGTTGCGGGATTAAAAAGTTACTTCATACCTTTACCTCTTTACTCTTGGGTGTCAATTAAAATTTAATTGAAAATATTATAAACCGTGTTTTTCTTAAATACATGTAGCAATTATCTCTAATAGGCAGTCTAGTAATAATTTATCTATACAAACATACTAAAGTGGTGCTACTTTAACCTCTCCTAGGGATAGTAATTTCGAAACAATTCGCTAGGTAACACCGCATCTATTTAATATTTAAAGACGCCATTTGGTGCGGTCTATTCCATCTCTAATGTATAAGAGCTTAATTAAGGCTGCGGAGACTTGTGTAAGATGTATTATATAGATACTTTAGTGTATTCTGTAATGTAGAATTTACGGAAAATTAGTAAAGGCTTTATGCGGAAGGCGCAGGACCGAGTTCTGTGGCGTGTATTGGGAGAGGCCTATGTCCAGCAGTGGACTGCAATAGGCTAGTTTTTTTTTTTTTTTTTTTTCTTAATTTAAGGAGTTTTAGTCCTTGCAGACTACGTCACTCCATTTGATCAACATGACATAATATATACACATACATCAAATAACAAAAAATAATTAAACACTTAAAGAACGTCGACGCATGCCAATTACAACAATCTTATATATTGCGTTGGCTGCCTCAGAAAGAGGGTAAGCCAAGGCAACATTACAGTTAACAGAATCTTTTACATACACAATATCATTAAATTCAACTCTTATGTTTTCGTTTCGAACACACTCCACTATAATGTGTAATGGATCTTCTACAATGCCGCACTCGGAACAAAGGGGCGACGCAACTTTTTTCATTAAATAAGCAAATTTATTAAGAGGAATGTGTCCGGAACGTAATCTAAATGCAGTAACCAAGGTGTTTCTTTTCAAAGGACATTCATTAAACCAAGGGGTCTTCCTAGGCTCGCTCTGTACCGTCTTATACCATATACCCTTTTCCAGCGATCGTTCATCAAAATGTACCTTCCATAGATTATAACAATGTTCTCTTATCAGAAAAACACAATCACTAAAAAAAGGCATAGGATCTAGGGACACGCCATCGTCACAGGCTTGCCTCGCCAATACGTCTGCTTCTTCGTTACCATTTAAACCAATGTGTGACGGAGTCCATTGTAAAATAACTGTTTTAGACATTCCAATTAACTCAACAATGACTTTAATTATGTCATATGCAACCGGAGTTCCTCTTCCGTAAGAGGTACACCTAGCCACCTGTTGTAGGGCGCTTTTAGAGTCGGTTAAAATAATTAATTTATTAACTTCTATCGATTTCATATACACCAAGGCTTTATATATAGATATTAACTCTAAAGATGTTATACAAATATTTTGTGTTACTTTAAATTTAAAGTTATGATTAGTTTGGGGATCATAAAATGCACCACCCATACTAGTGGTACTTTTTTTAGATCCGTCGGTATATATTTTATAGTAATCTGTATAGTTGCTGGTAAGATAGGAAGAACAGTATTGGCGAAGCAAATCTGTGTCGTACTCTTTCTTAGCACAAGATATGTTGGTTACATTATATTTTATAATATTACTAAGATCATACCAGTTGATCCAATAATCTAAAGAGAACATGCCTAAAACTTGTTGTGAATCAATATTTATAGTATTAAATTTAGAATGAATTGTAATAAGAGTAGGAATTTTTTTACGTCGCCAGTATTTTCGTGAAACAAGTAAGTTAAGCTCTTGTATCACGTTGATAGTAGGATTTGTAGCTAAGGATCTTGATTTAAGCCAAAATTTACCTGCGAGAAATATACGTCGAATTTGTAAAGGTTTAATGCATAATTCACTCTCCATAACATGAATAGGAGTAGTTCTAACAAAACCACCTACTATCCGCATTGCCTCATTCTGAACCTTATCTAATTTAAATAATTTTGATTTACATGCACTATCGTAAAGAAAACTACCGTAATCCAAGCGACTCCTAATTATCGAAATATATAGTCGTCTCAAATGTTTAGGGTGAACACCCCATCCAGGACCTGCTAGTACTTTTAAGACGTTCAAATATTTCAGTGATTTTTCATATAGTTCATTGATGTGTTTATTCCATCCCAGAGAGCAGTCTAGCCACATACCTAAATATTTCACGTTGGGAACTTCTTGTATAAGTATATTATTAATTGATACAGAGCAATTCATTCTATTAATACCTTTTTTAAATACACAAACACTGCTTTTTGACGGTGAAATACTCAATCCTAAATTTCCTAATGATTCAACTACAAAATTTAATGAACTCTGTAAAGAATTGCTAGCCTCTTCTAAATGTTTTTTTGATGTATACAATGCAAAGTCATCTGCGTACTGAGAAATGAAAACCCTGGTCACTGAGTTACAAATATTATATGTAGCAATGTTAAATAATAATGGCGAAAGTGGGTCGCCTTGGGCTAGACCTTGCGCAGTAGTTCGACTAATAAAACTATGATCCTGTTTAATTTTTAAATTTCTTTCAGTAAGAAAGTTCCACAGATAGTTACATATATTGGAGCCTGATCCAATTTGATCTAATATACCTAACAAGGAGTTTATATTTATATTATTATATGCATTATCTACGTCCAAGAAACACGCTACAGTAACTAAATCTTTTGAGAAACCTGATTGAATCCTTGTTACTAAACGTGTGAGACTATCCAAACTAGACTTCGTTTTCCTAAATCCTACTGTTTCTTCGGAAAACAAACCTTGTTTTTCGCAGAACCACTCTAACCTTCTATTTAAAATTGTATGAAATATTTTACAGACACATGACATCAAACTAATAGGACGGATAGATGTTAACAGGTTGGGATCGCGTCCTGGCTTAGGGATTGGAACGATACAAACATCTCTCCACTGTGAGGGAGTAAAACCCGTGGACAAACATATATTATACAAGTGGAGTAATACTCTCTTGCCTACAGTAGGCAAGTTTTTTATCATAGAAAATGATATTTCATCACATCCCGGAGCTGTATCACTAGTTTTAATACAAGATTCTAATTCGTTCATAGTAATTTGTGATTCTAACAAATCATTATGAGAAGTAAATATTGGTTTAAGGGGTAAAACATATAAGGGGCACAAACCTTTCAATAGCGACTCACTTTTTGTCGGATCTATGAATGAATGTTGGGTTCTGTTTCCTTTCACCCATTTCATTTTACTCCACATTTCACTCGCAGAAGACACTTCGTCTAGACTGTCACAAAATTTTTGCCAACCCTTTTTAGCTGCTTTCTTTATAAGTTTTTGAGAATCTTTAACACAAGTATTTAAAGTTATTAAGTTTGAAGGTGTAGGGTTTTTTCTAAAATTCGATAAGGCTAGTCTTCTTTTAGCTACTGAATGAGACAGCTCAGCATTCCAATATGGTTTAGGGGTGAATTTATTGCTAGGGTTTAAACTGTATTTTATACTAGGAATGGTATCATTTGCCGCTAAATTTATAGACTTAATAAAATTATTGTATAAACTTTGAGGTTCATCTGAAGTACTAAAATAAGCTAGTTTGTATTTTAGGTTAGTTTTATAAGAATTCCAATCGGCTAGTCTGAAATTACGCTTCTTTCCATAACATGGATAGCAGCTGTATGTATAAGAAATATTTATAACAAGATGGTCACTGCCCAGAGACTCGTTTGTGACTCGCCAGTTAAAGTTACAAGCTATGTCTGTAGAGACAAATGAAACATCAGGTGAACTTTGTTGCAAGGACCCTGCTACTAACTTAATACGAGTATGACTGCCATCATTTAACGAAATTACATTACAATCGCTTATAGCATCGTATATTTGAGAACCCTTTACATCTGTTTTGTACGACCATGTAAAATGATGAGCATTAAAATCTCCCAAGAATAAGGTTCTGTTACTAAATTGAGAAAATAGCATATCCCAGTCATTTCGCCGTGTAGATACCCACTGTGGACAATATACTGCAATAATATTATTAATATCTATACAATTGTAAACTGTGACTTGACAAATCTGAATGTCTTTATTTGGATGAGATAAATAACAAGAATTCGCCTGGATAGAATTATGGATAACTATACAAATACCGCCGTACCCGTCTCCTCTGTCTGCTCTAAATATTTTATAATTTTGAAGTTTAAAATTACTATTAGGTTCCAACCAGGTTTCACATACAACCGCAATATGAATTTTATTTTGAATTAATAATTGTTCAAACTCCAAACGTTTCGGCCTTATACTTTGTGCGTTCCACTGAATTATATTAATTTTGTTATTATCCATTAAAACAATTTAAAACCATATCTAATAATTTTTTACATAAAGGCATATCCGTAAATTTATTCATTAAAGTAGATAAAACCCATTCTATACAATCACTTAATATTAATTTAATTTTTTCAGCCCAATCATAACTCTTATTTACTATTATTTGTATAATGTTATTAATTAACGATTGAAACGACCTTACTTTATTAGACCTCGAATCCGGACTGGACTGTTTATTATGTTTTCTTTTCTCGCCAATATTGATATGGGAATCAGTAGTACCAGGTATGCTCCTCCCGTCATCACTACTACCATCGTCACAGGCTGCGTTTTGCACTTGAAACGGCCGACGCGGCTCCAAATTCTCCGCCTCATTAGTAATATTGGGTTTATCTGCGACTGTTGACGTTTTACTATTTCTTTTACTAGTTGTTTCTATATCTGACTCTGATGATGAATTAAGCTGGAACGTTAACTCTTTAGATGGATTACAGTGTTTCCTTTTTAATGTCTTGGTATTATTATGCTTAATATTTGTATATTTGTGTGTCTTAGCCGTAATTTCTGCGTACGATAAAGGACTCGACACTTCATTATGTGATATTATCGGCCCCCTGTTATCATTAACGCTAACAGTGCCATAGCTTGGATTATGTATTGGTGGTGGTGAGTATGGAGGTACATACATAGTTAAGGCACGCCTGTATGTACAATTAAATTCAGACATTAAGCTTCTTATTCTTTTTTCTTTAATAAATGCTGGACATGTTTTATCTAGGGACAAATGATTTCCCTTGCAATTGACACATTTAAAGGTAGTTTTTTCACAGTTCTCGTGGTCTTGTCCACACTTTGGACAAATAATTTTTATAGAAGGACAGAACTTTAATGGATGACCGAAGCGCCAACATCGGGAACACTGTGTAACAGGGAATATAAAAGGTTCAACTTTTACACGTATATTAATCATTTTTATATATTCAGGCCGGGAACTTCCTTTAAAACATATTCTCACTGATTCAGTTGGTATCCAATTTTTATCGGGTCCTCTCCTGTTCTGTCTCATAACCGAAATAATATTACAATCATTACCATTTTTAATAGAAGATAATAATTCATCGTCTGATAGTTCCACGTCTATATCTCTTATAATACCATACGACATTCCTACTTCCCACGTCTTATACATTTTCCATCCTTTTTCTTTAAACAACTGACTGGATATTAATTTTTCTGACATGGATATATTCTCAAATGTTGCAATTATTTTATACGCATTTACATATTTAATACGATTGATACCCGATATGTTCGCCTCTTGAAATAATTTTGCTAAGGCAAATTGCTTTGGTAACTTTTCATTATGTGAAATACAGATATCAATTTTTTCATTTTTACGTCTTTTCTCACCTGTGCATAAAAACCACTGCTCTTCCTTCTGCTTATGTATGTTCTGACTTTGTATAATATCTTCTTCTTCCATGCTGCTACCATCCAATTCCGTATTTTCCATAATATACATCACTCCTTGGTTATCATTTCCACTTTCGCTCATTTTCTATACAAACAAAAGGTCGCGCGAGCGCGCCTTTTACAACCGAAAATATGTACAATATTCGTAATTATAATTGTCTGGAATTTACACAAAAACGACTTTTTCACTATTAAAATCCGAGCACTAAATGTATATCAATAACTTATTTATCAAAAACTCACAAAAATTATTATTTTAAACAAAAAATAATTCCCGCCATTTTTTGCAATAGGCTAGTTGATTGATTGATAGTAAAGGCCTCAAACAAAAGATTTAATCATCATCATCAATATCACCGTGCTGCGTTTAAAGCCAAGGTTCGCCTACTTTGCACTGATTTATTAGCGGAATAATCTTCTTCTATCTTCATTATCTATATATTTGATCTTGTATATATTATATATATGTATCCTTTTATATTTTATAGTATGTATGTTTATTTTTGAAAATAAATTATTAAGTTAACCTTACTGCACCTACTACCTTACTATCTCTGCATCACCCAAAGGTTGGCTGGAAGAAAATGCCTTAAGGCATTAAGCCCGCCATTGTACAACAATGTAAATTGTGCATAAAGTTAAATAAATAAATAAATATCAGCCCACAGACGTCCTGGACATAATCCTCCTTCATACATGTTCGCCCTGATGGATGAGGGAGAAGTCCTGTGCCTCTCTCATCTATCGGTTTCCCATCGTCCTGGCTAGGCTGTAGGTCTACCGTGTGAGGGGTTTTAATGCAATCCCGAAATGAACATACAGGAATATTAAAGGCCTTAAAAATGGAATATTTGCTGATATAGAAATTGTACCTCTGCTGTTCAAAGTACTGTATTTAGAGGAATAGTAATAAACTCCGTGTGGTGACGGAGTAAGAATACAATATGTCACCACCCCGTAAATGTTATCTTTAACAAAATAAAAAGAAGGAAAACTTGAAATTAAACCCTATACCAATCCGTCTAGCCAGCGTAGTTTTAGTAGGCCAAGTATCCCTTCGTTACGGGAGGAGGCCCGTCCCTGCAGTGGGACAAAAGTGGGCTGTTATGATGATGAGAAAAACCAGAACACGAGACTCATCACTTGTCAGAAAGTCCATGTAATTTACAGCCGCGCCAGAACTGTTGTAAGTTTAGTTAACTATCACAAAACACTAGATTGGTATTGTGTCACTAGGCTTTTAACCAACAAAATGTTTTGAAAATATAAAACGTTTACCGAATTTTCGTTCTCAAAAAGCATTTACGGTGCAGCGGCCATCGCCCGCTACCACAACCGCTTCCGCCTATAGCGGTCGGACCACGGCTAGATATCACGCCACCCTGGGGATATCGTACGATGGTACGGTAAGCACCTCCCTATCCTATTGTTAGCGAAATGGCACGTGTAAGGTCTCCACCAATAGCAGCAAAGAAGACCGGTCCGAGTCCCCGGCTGCGCGGGCGCCGTCGGCTACCTGTGCTCAACCCAAGATGGCGGACGACAAATTCTTTTAATCTTAAAATGTACATTGAATTAAATTTTATTTTTTGCTAGAATTTTTTATTTACTTACATACAACAAACGTTGTCATCGTATAGAAACAGTTGATAAATTTTCAAAATGTATTATGCTCTTGCTTGCTTGGCAGGTTTACTTGAATAAATTTCCCATTTATTCCGGATACGTTCACATTTCCAACACTGTATCGCTATGAAAATGAGATACACGTGATATGATTCATGGCTGTAGTTTGCAACTGTTGATTAGTGGTGTTTGTATTTTAAATTTAAAATGGCCGTGTACTTGTATTTTGTAGACAGCCTATATTAAACATGTGGAATGCGATATACTATACGAAACAATTGTCATCAAGGGTGAACTTCCGAGAGCTGAGGGAATTCTGCATGTTCGTATAAATTTCAAGTAGGTACCTATCACATAGAAGCCTTCTAATAAAGAGCGCAGTTATACTTATTAATGATTTTAAGCTGTAGCCTATTCCCATTGCAGTAAAAAAACAAATACTCAAAAAAGACAGAAATAACTAGTTTATGGAGTTGCAAGTAGAGACACTTTGCTATTTGCTCAAAATACTCACAATTTGGGTCTATGGCTCCATGACAAGCAGACTTTCTTAGTTTGTACGTCCGACGGTTGCGCCAAAGAACATACATTCACTTACCTATTTTAGCTGCAGTATTAAAATTCTCTGTTTGGTGAAATTTTTAATCAAAGTTCCTGCATCAAAATTGCTCCATCAAATCACTTTTAAAGAATTTTAATAACCAGTAGCAAAATTCTTCAAGCTATATACAAAACTGATCATAGGCTTGTATCAAGATATTATAAAAGAAGAAGGTCATATAATATTATAAATGTAACTTTGTACTTTTTACTCGAGACGAACTCCCATTCCTTAAATAGTTATTGTAGATTATGTTTGAATTTCAAATTAAATTAGGGTAAAACCTTTTTTCGGGTATTATAAATATTAATGATAGTGTTTTATAACAGATGCAGGATAAATAAAATAATAAATTTTTTATCTTAAAGATCAAAGAGGACTTACATATCGTTGTCTAGCGGTACAGTGAGCAGAAGCGATAATTGATTAGCAATACGTATTCTGTACCATAAGCAAGCTTTTTAAAATGAATTATTGAGGCTCAAAGCTGAAGTTCCGTTTTCCGTGTCGTAACGGAGTACAAATAAAATATGTCACCACCCCATCTCATCTTAAGGAAATAAAAAGAAGGAAAACTTGAAATTAAACCCTATACTAATCCGTTTGGCCAGCGTGGTATTAGTAGGCCAAATATCCCTCCGTCACGGGAGGAATCCCGTCCCTGCAGTAGGACATTGATGGACTGTTATGAAAACTGTAGCGTTGTATTTGCAACGCTTAATTGCGTTTATAAAATCAGCAACAGAACAAACATAGTTTTAACGCGCTTCCATAGACGCGGCTACAAGTAAACATTACTGGCATAGGTGAATCAAAGTTTACTTGGTGAGCATAAAATAAAATGATCTAAACATTTCCTACAAATAGCAAAGCACAATACACAGGTAATATAAACATGTTCCGCAGTGTTGTGAAACTACACTGATATATGACATGTCGTGCTTACTACACATGTCTGAGTATGAATTATGTTTTGTGAAGTGGATATTTTGATTGTTAATTATATACCGTTGCTATCAAAATCAGGTTGCTTAGATCATCATAACAGCCCGTTTTCCAATGTCCCACTGCCGGGATGGGCCTCCTCCCGTGACGGAGGGATACTTGGCCTACTAATACCACGCTGGCCAGACGGATTGGTATAGGGTTAAATTTCAAGTTTTCCTTCTTTTTATTTCGTAAAGATAATATTCACGAATAGCCCCTTAGTTGGTTTTTACAACACCCATGGGATGAGATAGGGTTGTGACATATTATTATTGTATTCTTACTCCGTCACCACACGGATAGAGTTTACTTGGTGAGCATAAAATAAAATGATCTAAACATTTCCTACAAATAGCAAAGCACAATACACAGGTAATATAAACATGTTCCGCAGTGTTGTGAAACTACACTGATATATGACATGTCGTGCTTACTACACATTTCTGAGTATGAATTATGTTTTGTGAAGTGGGTATTTTGTTTGTTGATGATGTACCGTTGTTATCAAAATCAGGTTGCTTGAATCATCATAACAGCCCGTTGTCCAATGTCCCACTGCAGGTACGGGCCTCCTCCCATGACGGAGGGATACTTGGCCTACTAATATACGGATTTGTATAGGGTTTAATTTCAAGGTTTCCTTATTTTTACTTCGTAAAGATAATATTCACGGATAGTTCCTTAGTCGGTATTTACGACACCCATGGGATGAGATGGGGTGGTGGTGTGTATTGTATTCTTACTCCGTCACCACACGGAAAAACAATGACACTATTTGCAACGCGCTTTCAGAGTTGTAGCTACAGGGATACATTGCTGGCAGTACATAGCTGAATCACAGTTGACTTTGTGAGCATAAAATAAAATGATCTAAACATTTCCTACAAATAGCAAAGCACAATACACAGGTAATATTATAAACATGTTCCGCAGTGTTGTGAAACTACACTGATATATGACATGTCGTGCTTACTACACATTTCTGAGTATGAATTATGTTTTGTGAAGTGGGTATTTTGTTTGTTGATGATATACCGTTGTTATCACAATCAGGTTGCTTGAATAAAACCACATTATTTAGTACAAGACTTCCACACCACTTTTGTGAAGATAATTTTAAATAATTACGACGATCTCCGTGGCGTAGTCGGTATACTACATGTCTGCTACGCAGAGGTCTCGGGTTTGATTCCCGCTCAATGCAAATCTTTGTGTGCATGAACATGATCGTTTGCATTGGTCTGAGTGTTTTCTATGTATAATATGTATGTATTTACAAAAAAAAAGTATTTAAGTATGTGTATCCGTTGTCTAGTACCTATAGTACAAGCTTTGAGAATTATAATTATAATTACAATTAGTATTTACATCTTTTATTACAGTCCTATTCCGTATGTTCTCTCTCTACCCCCGTATTTGGCAGGCACACCCGGATGTGTCTTGTAAATATTATTTATGGTTATATCATAGGTTTTGTTTCGTGACTTTCACAAATTTTTCAGACCATTTTACAGAAATATTAAATTAAATAATATCATAAATCTAACCTTCCTGTACCCCGCGCTAATCAAAAATGTACCTATGTAGTCGGTCCCACAGATCGACGCGCGGGTATAGGAAGATTAACAGACAAGGAGATTGTTGACAAGGATAGCGTATTCAAAAGGTTTGTAATAACTGGTCAAAGGCTAACTATTAACCTGAATTTTGGTCAAACAATGAAGGAAATAAAAAATGGCGATCGCGTACCGGAAAGCGCAGGGTGGGGAGACCCTTCACACGGTGGACCGACGACCTAGTTAGAACGGCGGGAAGGTGTCAATACTTGGAGGATGTCTATGTCCAGCAGTGGACGTCGATTGGCTGATATGAATCATCATATCAGTCTTTCTTTCATTACCAGATGATGATGATGGAGGAAAGACTTTTAAACCAGCAGTTGCATCACGCATACACCAGCATGTCCGATACAGGTCACGCTCTTTTACCTTTTATGCACACTTTTGAACTCATAACTATTTAATACAATAAATCAAACCGATTACTTAGTAATACGTTACAATATTGTACGTAAAGCATCAGGCTTTTTTTTCATTAGTAGTAGTTTTTTTCATTAGTATCAAGTTTATTTTACAAAATGTTACTTTGTTCCATTTCAAAGTATTCCGTACAAGTCTAAGTATTTATATTTCCCAGAAGTCACACAAGTTTCAGAGAATAAATGAGACTTTCTTAGTTAATGGAACTGAATCTCTCAATATCAGATGATTTAAACACGTTTTATCCATTTTGTTTTGTTTTTTGAAAGCTTTAGATCTTGTTTCTACAAAAGCTTGTAATTTAAAATAAATGAAATTTTATTTTTGAAATATTATACAATTAATAGTAAACTTAGAAGCAGATTAATTACTTACTTAATTATATTTTTTTTTTAATAAATTGTTACCATCTATGAATTTTTACTATGTGAACTTTTTTTAAAAGGTTTATTAATTAATGTTATATTTGCTTTATATAAATTTCTACTTGAATCTGTTTAATATGTAAAAATTTAAACATAATAATCTACATAAACATACGTCCTATGACGTCATGATTTTTAACCAATAAAGGGACTCAATCAACAAATTAATTTCCAATTAGTCTAATCAACGACGTGAAACGGCTTCTATTTAAACAAATTTCACAGATCACTTACGACGAAAAGCGCAGACCGCAAGTTTACTCAAATATTCAAGAGCATTTGAGCGAAAACATTAATTAAAATAAGTAACATACCTTCATGGTTACTTCACTTTCTAAATTACTGCATATTTGCCTCGGTTTTATGCTACATTTCTAAAGCGCCGATTACACTAGACTACATGTAGTCAATACTACATCTTGTAGGAGACTACATATTGTAGGACACTACATATTGTAGGACACTACATGTAGTCTTTCCATTTCCAAAACAATTACATGGAAATGGAAAGACTACATGTAGTGTCCCACAAGATGTAGTCTCCTACAAGATGTAGTGTCCTACAAGATGTAGTCTCCTACAAGATGTAGTTGACTACATGTAGTCTAGTGTAATCGGCGCTTAACTTAAGCTAACATTTTCATTACACAAACTAAAAGTTAATGAATTATTTAGTTGATGATAGTAAATTATTTTGCAATTTTCTTATTTTTCATAATATTTATGATTCTTAATTCCAATGTTTTTATTTACTTTAATATTACTTTGGTACTTGACAGTTTTCCTAAGTTTTATTCCTGTTGTAGATAATAAATAAAAAGGTGTATTTTTTTAGGTAGAAAATATTCCTGCGTTTATTGGACTATTAAAAAACGAAGAAATAATTTTAATTGAAAATTTAAACAAGCCATAAATTAGACAGCTTTAGTTATCAGCTTCCAAAAGCAATCAATGTACCTTTTATGTTATCACTAGCTGACCCGTGCCCACTTCGTTGGGCGACGAAAAAAACGCGTCCCTTTTTTAAACATATTTCATTACTGCCCCACTCCTATTAGCCATAGCGTGATACTATACAGCATATAACACTTCCCGATAAATAGACTATTCAACACAGAAAGAAATTTGAAAATCGGTTTATTAGATCCAGAGATTACCCCCTACAACGTCACAAACACACAAACTTTACCTCTTTATAATAGTTATATAGATTAAAGTTTTTTAATCAACCCAAAGCAACTTAGTTTGAAATACTTGAATCTATGAATTTTCAGCGAATATTCAGAGTTTACTAGTATGTCAAATGAAAGCAATTCTCGTTAGCCTAGGTCACGATTTAATTCTGTCACTTCGGAAGTCCCCGTTCGAATAGCCATTGCAATGGCTGGAAATTGAAAAGCTGCACCCAGCTTCCTATTTTAATTTTAACTTTGTTCCTGTAGGTAGTAGATATTTCTTTTGAAGTCCATTCTATTTTAAAGCCAACGAATTCAGTAAAAGTTAACTGAATCCTATGAATGTATTGGCACGATGGCAGTTCTTTTGAATAACATACGATATGGGAACGATTCTAACGAATATTGGGACAATTTAGTGTTAATCCAGGTCAATCTAAAATCTTAAATGTTGCATATAAGTTTATTAGTGTTGTACGGTTTCATCACTGTACATTTTTCTGCTGGTTCGGTGACATCATTTCGCTCTACTCACACATAGACATAAGCAGGTACTAACCAAATAATTGTGTATAAATAAGATAACAATAACCATTTTAATTGTAGACCACTTATAGCGGTGGTTCTATCAACTTTAATTAATAAACTTTACTCAAGTTTGTGACGTGTTTCAACTTAACATCATCATACATGTACGGTTCCTTAAAAATCCTTACAAGTGTCATATCACTTAAATAAATAAAATCATAAAATGTTACTTTAACATTAAATTATTTAATATCACATTTAACAATTATTATTTATGCGATCCATACAGATTGGCTTTAACCTTTCATGTACCTTGTGTCTATTATTTCACGTCTATTACAGTATTCGTGGCACAGAAAACTCCTTAAAACTGCTAAAAAAGTCAAGTACTTAACCTACATTTACAATGCGTTATTACATACTCAGCGGCCTAAAAACCTCTCTTCACCAGCCTTAAGCATTTTTCAAATTATTCCACTCAAAGAAAAAGGCAGTTAATCATTAAAAGTTTTCCATTACGGACACTTAGTCAAGAATAACTTTCTAGTACCTTCTACAATAACTGGCACCTCGACTGGGCTTGAAAATAATAATATTTAAACAAATAAACCACGACGACTTTTTGAATTTTTCAGCTAGCAGAACTAGCAGGGTAGTCAAACAATTTACCTACAGCGTTGGTTTTATAAAAAACTAACTGTTTTAAGTAAATATTACGTTGCGGTTTTTGTAAAATGTCAATTGACAACTTAAATGTACAAAAGCCGTGCCATTTAAGGTGAATATTTAGTTCATCATCATTGCGTATGGCTTCTGCTTTGAACCTTATACAACTACGAGTATATCCAGCTGGAGGAGCCAATCTTTTGCGACCGGAGTAAGGTTGTGAAGCTCACACATTACCCCAGAGAAACGACGTCGGGTACATTCATTGACGAATGCAATAGCGTTAAATACGTTAAAAACTTTATATATTTCTATTCAGACAATAACACAGAACTTTAGACAGCTTTTATCCTACATAAATCTAGAACGCTCCAAAAATATGTGGATAATAAACACTCGACTTACTGACATTGATATACGTAAACACTTAGTTCCAACAATTTGGTATTTCCGCACTAATAATAACAGGAACAAACGATACTCGTGGTTCGAAGTAAAATAAATAGGAATAGGACATTCAACTAATATTATTAGTTCAATGCTCCATTACCGACTCATCACGTAGCTGCAGACAACCTTACTGCAGATTGAGCACGTTTCTGGAGCATAAACATATTGCTACCATTTTACAACTAAGCATTTCCAATTGTTGCACAAAATAATTTTAGTTACTTTTTCTTGATATTGTAATTGTTGTGATTTGTTTAATATGTATGTAATAAATCTTACACGGAATTTCATTGACATTATGAATGTCTAAGTAATATGATTATGATATTAAAACAAATTATTTATTACTTACTAATTTATTTGATCGAAACTTCGAGGTTTATTAGAGCTTTAATGTCTCGACAATATTTCATTCACAATTTTCTATATCTATTGGCTTCCATAAAATGAATATCAAACCCCTTATTATTTAAAAGTTTTTCGTCGCATATTTAGTTCCAAGGGATAAAATAAATATTGTTTTACTTTACACTCGCAAACAACCATTTTTACCTGGAATAACAAATGAGATAGATCTCAAGGATATAAATAAAAGTTACAACAGAATTTGCAAAACAATCTATAAAATATTGATACCCTTTTGTGCTTTTCACATCCGTGGGGAGTTTTAAAACAAAGAGATAGCATTATTTCAGAGAAATCGTCTTGTTTACTTGCTTGTACAGTACAGAAGCTCGACATCTTAAATAGGATATTAAGTTTGAGCATTTTTTGTACTTGCTATGTCCTAATATGCGTATAAAATTGGTAGCAAAGAATAATTTACAGGCAAAGGAAGGCTCATCCTACTCCAAGGATGAGCGTCCCTCATCAACTTAACCTTCTAATCCTACGTTGCCCAGACAGGTATGGGCCAATATTCTAAACATATAAGGTAGTTCTCACTCCGTCACCGTAAAGAAGGTCATGTTCCCATTGTTCAATTATCACTAAGTGAACCAAAAACATATTTACTATTCGTCGCCTGAATGCTTATTTGCTCAACGGACCATTTTGACGAATTTCACTTTTTAATGCAATTTTATTAAGGATCAAATTGCGGTTCGATTGGTATATAATACTTGCTGTTTGGACTTAAAATACATTATTTATAAGGAATTTAAGTTTTTGAAAACTAACACAAGAGAATTTAAGCTTAATGCTTAATTGCTCAAAGTCCGTAGAGAAACACCAAACGTGCATCCGAACATCGATTAAGTGCTTAAGTATTCAATCTCCTTACAGGTAACCAATCACGACATCGCATTTTGATGACGCAATACGCCGCCATTATTAATTTATTTTGTGACGAAGCTGGTGCTCGCACGCATTTGAGTTAAAACTAACGCGAAATATAGAAAAAACTTATTAATTTTAATAGAAAACAGTACCTGAAATGTCCGTGACGAAATATAAATCGGAAAATATAGTCACAACTATAGAAAAGAATCGGTAACTTGTATTTTTGTTAACATTTCTTTGCAGATTATCACTGCGTATCGTTAACTTATAGTACAGGATGTTTAAATTTAATTCTTATAATTTTAGATTTAATTAAATCTTTAAATCAAATTGTGACGTATCTATAAATGAACAGATTGTTTCGAACATTTCGTAAGGTTGTAAAATATAACTAATATAATAATAAAAAATATTGCTTTTGTGCGGTGACTGTCAAAATATACCTGCTACTTGCATGTTTGCTAATTGTTAAATGGGTAAATTTCTTAGCATTAAATGGGTAGTTTTGTGTTTACGTATACCTACACTTTGTGTTCGCAATGATGTTAGATGCTAGATAAGAAGATTAATACTATTTTTTACTCGCCACAGATCCATTGCTCACATTGTAAATCTATTTTTATTATGTCCGTTGCTTTGCATTTTCTTCCCTATTTTGGATGAGAAATTCAGAACTAATTACGCCGTTGAGGAATGAATAGCCCATAAACTAAAGAATTCCTTATGAAAACATAAAGAATCGTCAAAAAAGGGTTAATTTTCTTAAAAAAAATCCAATCTAAATTGTTTAAATAGTGTCAGTATATTAATTATTTTTTATACGTATAGGTATGATCTTATCACCTTCTTATTTTCAATTTACGTCGTTTTAATTGTACATATTGAAATGAAGAAGTAGAGTCACGGTAATACCATAGTTCCATTTTATGTTGACATTACGTACGATGAATCAAGAATCCGACGAAAGAAGAATACGACGAATAAGGACTAATTCAAATCAGACACTAACCGAAAAGAAAATAAAATATATTAGAAGTACCTACAAATATATGAAAGCTGACGACAAAGCCTTTATGGAATCTCTAAGGTTTTGACAGGATCAGACAACATAAACAATACCAGGCGAAGTAAACGATCTTGTATCGGTACAAAAACAAAAAATATTGTATTTTTTATTTATACTCGTATTGTATTATGTAATACTGTGTTGGGAATTATTAATAATTACTACTAAAAGTAATAAATTTCGATCGATTAATCACGTTTACCAAAACATGTAATTATTATTAATAATAACAGGTAATTATTAATAATTTTCAATTAATCACATTTACCGTAACATATATAACAGTGTTTTTTTTTAATTCTGTGTTTTTTTTAATAATAAATAGCCAGTTAACTAGTTACTTTTTTTTACCACGATACCCAAACACACTGTATTTGGTTATTAGGGCACTTAAGTACTAAATATATTCGAATGCAAAATGCTCAACCTCCACTCCAGTAGTGGTCTATCTCCAATTGCATAATTTGTTTTGTGTTTATTTGCTCAACCTCCATAAAAAATTGTGAAAATAAACATAACTCTTTGACTTTTTAATGATTATTTGTAATATATCATTTCATAAACACGTTAACTATTTTTTTAATATAAAACTTTTATAAAATCATATTATTTGCTTAAACTAATCAATAAAACGTCTCTGGTGTAAAATGTTGCAAATGGAGGTTGGACACTTAAGTATTCGTGCGACGTATTGTATTTTCAGTTACGTAATTCAGTTAATAGTTATATTCACTTGGCTTTAATCCTCTACAGCAAGATATTTAGAAAAAGATCAAGAGATATTAAACATTATAAAATAACAATTTATCTAAAAAGTAATTACCGTTTCTCCTAAATCCCACAGGCGTTGTAGCTTACCTAATATTTTAAATTATCTGATAAATTTACCTATTGTGGTATACTTACTTTTCCTCAGAGAATTCTATTTAATTTGACAGCGATGCCCACAATTCCCCTAGAGATATTATTAGGTAAAAACCACTCACTTTATTTTCCTTTGACATCTTAAAAAAGGCCCAAGATGTTAGAATATTTTTTATTCTAATATCAATGACAGAGTTATAATATTGGAACGCCCACGGGGCTAAGCGGTTGGCAGTTTTTTTTTTATATGATGGGAGGCAAACGAGCCATCAGGTCACCTGATGGGAAGTGATGAAAAAAACTACTTTTATGAATGTAAAAGTGTTATTAACAAAACTAGCTGCTATCCGCGACTTCGTCTGGGTGAATATTCAGTATTCAGTATTCATTTATTTATTCAAAGTAGTACAATAATATTGTATCTTTTTGACGTCATCTAACACTACTTATCCCATATATGCCCAGAACTATTTTTTTCTCAGAAATCTTTCATTTCTGGATATGTGAGTACATAAAGAGGTATTATAAAGATATTAAGTGAAATTTTGAGGTAGCAGTGCCAGAAGGCTGTTTTTTTAATGGGTCGAAAACGACCCTCTGGTCTAATGTGATACTTAAAAGATATAATGTAAACAAATGCCAGTATATTCTCAAATATCTATTTAGACAAGGAAATGTAACAATTTAACAAAAAAATATGAATGTAATTGAGAAAAGCATTTTGCATGTTTAATTAACACCAAACTTACTTCATGCAATTATAGTTTTATTTTTGCACATAGCACAGTGAAGCCTTGCTGAGCCTTTCATATCATATGCTCCGCATAGTGATTTCGCACCGCATGAGGCACACTAGTTTCGATCTTTCTTGTGGATCCAGGTTTACGGCTATCAGCTTCGTAATTTTGGAACAAAGTGCAGGCAATAGATCCTCAAAATTCTAACATGGCAATGTCGCCTCAATATTGGCAACAGTGTGGCATAAAACTAATAGTTAGTAAACTCGGCTTGAAACTTGGTAATCAATTTGTTTATTACGTGACTTTCTAAACCTGTCAAAGGATCAGCACATAAGCAGTAGCCCTTGGTAAAGGATCAGCACATAAGCAGTAGTCGCAGCAATGCACATTTCAAAACCAACCAAGTTTTCTTTTGATATGCCGTGCAACCATATCTACCGTAATACGGCACCAAGGATTCATCGCTGTTCTCAGCGGTCACTATTTTCACACAAGATAGTAACAGACCTAGGCAGAGGTGTGATCTACTCAAGATTGTTACTGGAAATATCTCTTTTTGCCCAAGTGTGATCTCCACCCACTTGATGTTGAGTAACTATTTCTCTCCCTCTTCCACGTCCTATTCTACGTGCTCTTCCATGTACTCTTCCACGACTTATTTGATCTAATGGCAAGGGCGTCTCTGGTTTGTCATTGTCGTTGGACACAGTTTCATTAGCAACTGAACGTCTCAATGTTGAACTCGCAGGTGCGAGTAGCTTTCTACGCGATATATGATAAAAATTACATCATCTTCATCTCCAGAATCACCGTCAGATACTCTGCCGTCCCCCGGAGGATCAATAAATATATTATCAGCACCCAATATTTTCTCAAGACAGTCCAAATTTTCTAACACTTTGATGATCTCATTCGTGTTAACCGCACGCACACATATGCCCAAAGGGTCGTTATCGACCCACTAATGTTTGGACAACTGTATCTGTGTAACAAAATATCTCTTTTATGACACTTGCACTATTAGGGAACGGAACAATTATCTAATTTAATAATAAAACTAACGAAATTAGTTTGTCAATGCAGAAAAAGGATATACTTACATTTTTATCAGCAGAGTCGGAAAATTTTGTCACAAAAAATCAAGTCACGACATCAAATGTCACCTGTGATACATAATTACGCGCCTTAACAAAATAATTATTTGCCTATGGTAGATAATATATTAATTAATCCATACACTGCATTACATGCAAGAAATAAATAATTTGTTGCACAAAAACGCTCCTTTCCCAAGTCGAAAACGACCCGAAAAAATGGACGACAAATAAATGGACTATTTTTGCATTGGTCTGAGAATTTTCTTTGTTTATTAAGTATATATTTACGTTGTCTAGTACCCATAGTACAAGCTTTGTTTAGTTTGGGTCTAGGTGGCGATGTGTGAATGTGTGAGGATTATTATTTATTATTATTTATTTTGAAAACTTTTTAAAAACAATTATTCAATTATTCCGTAGCAAGTACATATTTTGTGTAACTATAAGTAACCATATGCACAGCGCACGCAATGTAAGCTTACAATAGTAGTAATTTACCCCCGTTTTTGCAACATTTTTCATATATGCTCCGCTTAAATTTAGCGTAATGTTATATAATAATATCCTATACTACTCGCAAATAATGTATCTTTATATTGGTGAAAAAATTGTTAAAATCGGTGAGTAGTTTTGAAGTCTATTCAATACAAACAAAAAAACAAAGGTTTTACTATTTATATTGTAGCGACTAGGTACGTTCACTCGCACCACTCAACGTCGCCAGCGAAGAATCATACGATTATACGTCACAGCGTGCCGTGTGCAAAAAAAGTCCTTATACTTGTTTTGCGCACGGCACCAACAAGTTTAACTTAAGTAGTATAAAAGACCGTGTATTTTATTTATATAGATTATTATCACTTTGTAACTTGCTTATTACCTATTATAATACTGTCGCTTCTCGCTCTGATTTTTATTTACTTCTTCACTATCGCTTCTGTACTTCTCTGCTATACCTACTTATAGTATTGCCTTACTATATTGCAAGTAGTATACCTACCTACAGCTTTATAAGACGGAGTACGATACTACTTCACTGGTGACCACCGACATTCGTTACCGATTGAAACAAAGCAACATCAGTCATGCCGGACAACGCAGAAGAGGATAAGAATTTCTTCATGTCGTACCGAGTAAGAGTCAAGGCTCCAGCTTGAAACATTAACCCAGACTGTGGCTGAGCTGTCACGAAAGCTGGAAGTCATGAGCACCCAGCTACAGCAAAGGTCGTCACGTTCCCAGTCAAGAGGCAGGTACAGCCGAAACCATCACCGATCGCAGTCACGCTCCAGAGACAACCGGTACTGCTTCTACCATAACCGGTTTGGAGACAACGCCCGCAGATGTACACAACCATGTGGCTATACGAAGAAGTCTTTAAACAGCCACGGCAGCCAGTAAAGGCGGACCATGACTGCCATGCTATATCTAGCCGCCTGTTCATCACGGATCGCCATACGAAAATACAATACCTTATAGATACGGGTTCAGACCTGTGTGTATTTCCACAATCCGCTGTTCGGGAGCCACGCATGAAGACCAAATACGAGTTGTTCGCAGCAAACGGATCAGTTATCAGCACATATGGATTTCATCCTCTTATCCTAGATCTTGGACTTCGCCGCGCCTTCACTTGGAGATTTATAATTGCCGATGTTACGAAGCCAATTATCGGAGTCGACTTTCTAGCTTACTACAACCTGATTGTCGACTGCCGAAACTAGCGGCTCATAGATAACCTGACGACACTGACAATCCAGGCACCACAGGACAAATCACCTGAAGTCATATCGTCTGTGAGAACCATGACGGAGGATAGCAAGTACCATCGTATCTTGAGGGAATACCCAGACCTCACTCGTCCCTCTGGTAAACCAGGCGTAACAAAGCACAACACGGTACACCATATACGTACCACGCCTGGCCCTCCAGTCTCCAGCAGACCTCGTCGTTTGGACCCACACCGCCTCAAGATAACGAAGCAGGAGTTTGAGGAGATGCTGCAAAATGGAACCGCACTCCCGTCGGATAGCGCCTGGTCCTCACCGCTGCACTTAGTACCCAAGAAAACCGACGGCTGGCGTCCATGTGGGGACTACCGGTCTTTGAACGCACGTACCATTCCAGATGTTTACCCTATTAGACATCTGCAGGACTTCACTCACGAGTTAGCGGGCAGCACCATTTTCTCCACTATCGATTTGGTAAAGGCCTACCATCAGATCCCGGTCTTTAAAGAAGACATACCCAAGACAGCCATAACAACACCATTTGGCCTATTCGAGTTTCCCGTAATGACCTTTGGACTCAGAAACGCTGCCCAGACTTTTCAAAGGTTCATGGATGAGGTTCTGCGCGACCTAACCTTCTGCTACGGGTACCTTGATGATATACTGGTCTTCAGCAAGGATACCCACCAGCACCAACAGCATCTCAGACAACTGTTCGAAAGGCTGAGCAAATATGGAGTCCTAATAAATACTAGCAAGTGTATTTTCGGCCAAGCAGAGGTGAAGTTCTTGGGATACAAAGTCTCTGAATCAGGTACCCAGCCCCTTAACTGCAAAGTTCAAGCCATCCAAGACTTCCCAGAACCAGAGACTGTAAAGGAACTAAGGCGATTCCTTGGAATGCTCAACTTTTATCGCCGATTTATCCCAAAGGCAGCTTCTAATCAAGGACCTCTGAACAGCTTGCTCTCAGGTCCGAAAGTCAAGGGCTCACATCCTGTCGTCATGACAACAGAACTGTGCAAAGCTTTTAACAGCTGCAAACAGAGCCTCTCAGAAGCTACACTATTGGTTCATCCAGACTCTTGTGCAGAGCTAAACATCCTGACTGATGCTTCGGACACAGCAATCGGAGCTGTACTACAACAACGGAGCAAGATGGAATGGCAGCCGCTGGCATTCTTCTCCAGAAAGCTCAGCCCTTCCCAGAAGAAGTACAGCCCATACGATCGCGAGTTGTTGGCAATTTACGAAGCAATCAAATACTTCCGCTTCATGGTCGAGGCACGCATATTCCACGTCACAACCGATCATAAGCCATTGACGTATGCGTTTGCAAATCCACGCTCAAATTGCCCTCCCCGTCAATTTAGATACCTAGATTATATAGGCCAATTTACGACGGACATTAGGTACATAGCCGGTAAGGACAATGTGGTCGCAGATACCCTTTCACGCATTAGTGAGCTTCATTTACCTGTAGATTACCAAGCTTTGGCCAAGGAACAGCAAACCGACCCTGAACTACAGGACTTGCTGAGAGATGGATCATCTCTGAAGTTAAGGAAAGTGAAACTACCCGAATCTAATGTCGAGATCTATTGTGACGTAACAGGTACTCCACGTCCATTTATTACGAGATCGTTCCGAAAGCATGTTTTTACTTCTCTGCACAACCTCAGCCACCCAGGGCGTAAGGCAAGTGTTCGATTGGTCACAGAAAGGTTTGTTTGGCCAGGAGTAAGAAAGGACTGCAGACAAATGGCAAAGAATTGCGAAGCGTGTCAGAAAAGTAAGGTGACACGCCATACCTCAAGCCCATTGCAAGCATTCAAACCACCATCTGCTCGTTTCCAACACATCCACCTAGATCTCATTGGTCCCTTACCATTGTCCTCTAAATACAGGTACTGTCTTACGATTGTCGACCGCGCAACACGTTGGCCTGAGGCGTACCCACTACAGGACATAACCGCAGAATCCTGCGTCGCCGCCCTCACCTCTGGGTGGATCGCACGCTTCGGCTGCCCCGAGCATATCACCACGGATCGCGGGAGACAGTTCGAGTGCCGTACCTTTAAGAGGCTAGCCGCTCTCATCGGTGCCACTCATCACCTAACCACTTCTTACCATCCCGCAGCTAACGGCCTCGTCGAGAGATTGCACCGTCAGTTGAAGGCCGCGATCATGTGCCATGCCAACTCAAGCTAGACAGAGTCACTTCCATGGGTGCTGCTAGGTATTCGCACCGCATGGAAGGAGGACATAGGCGCAACAACCGCTGAACTTGTCAACGGCGAGCCACTCCGCTTACCTGGACAATTCTTTACAGACGCCAGAAAGGATTTCCTGGACATGAGTGACCTGGTGGACCGGTTGCGCGCACACATGACAAAACTAACCCCACAACCAACATCGTGGCATACGAGCTCCAACCGTACGTTTTATATCCCGAAAGATCTGAGTACGACAACTCACGTCTTCTTGCGAGAAGGTCCAGCTCGAAGATCGCTGCAGGCCCCATATACAGGTCCACACAAGGTACTAGCTCGTGACTACAAAACAGAAGACATCGAAGTCCAGGGGAAGAGAAATAGAGTGACGATTGACCGTATCAAACCTGCTTACATGGCGAGGGAGGATTTGGTTCCAGGTCAAACCGATACCCCGGATCCAGCTCAACCGGATAGCACAACTAGACAAACAAGAAGCGGCAGGAGAGTGAGATTTCCTGACTACTATCGCCCGTAGTCACGGTCTCACCGGGGGAGTGGTGTAGCGACTAGGTACGTTCACTCGCACCACTCAACGTCGCCAGCGAAGAATCATACGATTATACGTCACAGCGTGCCGTGTGCAAAACAAGTCCTTATACTTGTTTTGCGCACGGCACCAACAAGTTTAACTTAAGTAGTATAAAAGACCGTGTATTTTATTTATATAGATTATTATCACTTTGTAACTTGCTTATTACCTATTCTAAAACTGTCGCTTCTCGCTCTGATTTTTATTTACTTCTTCACTATCGCTTCTGTACTTCTCTGCTATACCTACTTATAGTATTGCCTTACTATATAACAAGTAGTATACCTACCTACAGCTTTATAAGACGGAGTACGATACTACTTCAATATAATAGTGTAGATGTAGCTATGTTACATGAAATCAAATTCCTCATGTTCCTAGTCACATTATATTCAAAACTTTCATTTGTGTGGGCATCAGTATTAAGGTCTTGGTTGAAGCAGTCTTCTGAAGAAGTACTAGATGTAGTAATTTTATTGAAGAGATTCCAATTATACAATACTAGCTATTGCCCGCGGCTTCGCCCGCAAAGGCTTATGACTATTTAATGCATTACGTCTCGGTAAACAACATTAAAGGACATACTGCATTCTGCGCATACCTATAAAAATATTGCCATTGCAAGGAGTGTCTAGATGTAAACCGACTACTTAAATCCTTTGCCTATGACTTTTACTAAAGATAATAGAAAAGCAAAGGAAATTGCAAGCGCTTGAACTGATAAAGTAAAAATTCCTTTAATGGTTACCGGTCTTGAGGAGCTTCTAGGTTCTAAAAATGTCTCTCCCTTTGCCCCTACGGAGAAAGTGATGGCCTGAAAGATTTTACATAATCTGGTGACATTACACAATCGAGGCGAGTCCAGTTACACATCAGTAGGACAGGCACAGCAACCTTAATACAAAAATTGTGGAAGGGTTTTCCTGGTCGTTTAAGAGAATTTAAGGAGTCAACAATGTAGTAACGTCATCAGATGTCATCACCGTGTATATCTATTGACAAATCGGTCGGTCCACACCCCAGCTTGAACTTGCACTAACTATTTAATGCATTACGTCTCGGTAAAGAACATTATAGGACATACTGCATTCTGCGTACCTATAAAAATATTGCCAATTGCAAGGACTGTCTAGATGTAAACCGACTACTTAAATCCTTTGCCTATGACTTTTACTAAAGATAATAGAAAAGCAAAGGAAATTGCAAGCGCTTGAACTGATAAAGTAAAAATTCCTTTAATGGTTACCGGTCTTGAGGAGCTTCTAGGTTCTAAAAATGTCTCTCCCTTTGCCCCTACGGAGAAAGTGATGGCCTGAAAGATTTTACATAATCTGGTGACATTACACAATCGAGGCGAGTCCAGTTACACATCAGTAGGACAGGCACAGCAACCTTAATACAAAAATTGTGGAAGGGTTTTCCTGGTCGTTTAAGAGAATTTAAGGAGTCAACAATGTAGTAACGTCATCAGATGTCATCACCGTGTATATCTATTGACAAATCGGTCGGTCCACACCCCAGCTTGAACTTGCACTAACTATTTAATGCATTACGTCTCGGTAAAGAACATTATAGGACATACTGCATTCTGCGTACCTATAAAAATATTGCCAATTGCAAGGACTGTCTAGATGTAAACCGACTACTTAAATCCTTTGCCCATAACTTTTACTAAAGTTAAAAGAAAAGCAAAGGAAATTGCAAGCGCTTGAACTGATAAAGTAAAAATTCCTTTAATGATTACCGGTCTTGAGGAGCTTCTAGGTTCTAAAAATGTCTCTCCCTTTGCCCCTACGGAGAAAGTGATGGCCTGAAAGATTTTACATAATCTGGTGACATTACACAATCGAGGCGAGTCCAGTTACACATCAGTAGGACAGGCACAGCAACCTTTATACAAAACTTGTGGAACCGTCCCTTTACATAGAAAGAAGGACAACTTGAAATTAAACCCTATACCAATCTGTCTGGCCAGCGTGGTATTAGTAGGCCAAGTACCCCTTCGTCACGGGAGGAGGCCCGTCCCTGCAGTGGGACATTAATGGGCTGTTATAATTTGGCATAAAATTGTTTAGCACAAACATTATTTAGCACAATTAATTACTGTTTTGCAGAACTTTAAATGGCATACATTAAGATGGCAGAATTTTAAAATACTGATACTACTACTACTACTGTTCTACTGATGTATAACTTGGACCCGCCTCGATTGTGTAATGGCACCATAATTATGTAAAATCTTTTAGGCCATCACTTTCTCAGGAGGGGCAAAGGGAGATACATTTTTAGCTCTTCAAGATCGGTAGCCATTAAGGGAATTTTCACTTTATTAGTTTAAGCGCTTGCTATTTACTTAGCTTTTCTTTCTTTTTGACCTTTAGTAAAAGTTATGGGCAAAGGATTTAAGTAGCCGGTTTACATCTAGGCACTCCTTGCAATTGGCAATATTTTTATAGGTATGTATACGGAGAATGCAGTATGTCCCTCAATTTTGTTTACCGAGACGTAATGTATTAAATAGTCATAAGCCTTCGCGGGCGAAGCCGCGGGTAATAGCTAGTAATATATATTAGAATATTAGATTCAAGGGCCTTGAAACGTCCGCCTGGAAAATTCAACAGAAAACTGCCTCCTAAAGATTTTAACCAGCCAAGAATAGTGAAAAGTGCGCCTGTAAAATTCAATATTTGACATGACCATCAACGACGTCTGCCCTCACGCGTCTGCCACCTTTCCTGGTTGCCACTACCGCGAGCTATAAATTTTAAGCCTCTAATTTGATTCCCGTTCTCAAAGGTTTCTTTTACTTTGCACTCACTGGCATGCAGGTAATACCAAAATTTTAAGCGCTTAACCAGTTTAGATTTTTTCATACAAATGTTTTTTTAGCTAACTCCCGTTCCCGAAGGAATTTTCAATATCCTGTTGCAACTAAGCTTTAAATTTACTAAGGCACCCGCATGCCTAATTTCAAACGTCTAACTAAGATTTTTTCATACAAATGTTTTTTTTCGCTAACTCCCGTCCCCGAGGGAATTTTGCAATATCCTGCTGCAACTAAGCTTTAAATTTACTAAGGTACCTGCATGCCTAATTTCAAATGTCTAACTTAAGCGGTTTAGATTTTTTTATACAAATGTTTTTTTCCGCTAACTCCCGTTCCCGAGGGAATTTTGCAATATCCTGCTGCTACTAAGCTTTAAATTTACTAAGGTACCTGCATGCCTAATTTTAAGCGTCTAACTTAAGTGGTTTAGATTTCTTCATACAAATGTTTTTTCCGCTAACTCCCGTTCCCGAGGGAATTTTGCATTATCCTGTTGCAACTACGTTTTAAATTTGCTAAGGTACCTGCATGCTTAATTTCAGGTTTAGATTTTTCATTCAAAAGTTTTTTCTCACTTACTCCCGTTCCCGAGGGAATATTGCAATATCCTGTTTCAAGTAAGCTTTAAATTTACTAAGGAACCTGCATGCCTAATTTTAAGCGTCTAACTTAAGCGGTTTGGATTTTTTCATACAAATGTTTTTTCCCGCTAACCCCCGTTCCCGTGAGAATTTTCCAATATCCTACTGCAACTTAGCTTTAAATCTATTGAGGTGCCTGCATGCCAAATTTCTAGCGTCTAACTTAAGTGGTTTAGATTTTTCATACAAATGGATTTTCCCCCTTATTCCCGTTCCCGTGGAAATTTCGGGAATTCCTTTCTTAGTGCACCTCTACGTTGCCTAAGCTACGTTCCTTCCAAATTTCAAGTGCCTACGTTTAGCCGTTTAGGCTGTGCGTTGATATGTCAGTCAGTCAGTCAGTCAGTCAGTCAGTTTCTCGTTTTATATATATAAGATGAAGGTCATTTTCGCACCTTTATCTTCCGTTATTCGGTTCATAATTCATAGTTATTGGAGGTTGGTTTCCGCACTTAGTCATTCCAGCCAGCCTACCTCCCTCCAGAAGCGTATGAAGTCTCCGAGTCTGTCCAGGCATTCCGTTACAGATTTCAGGGCTCCTAGTGTGTTTATCCGTGTGTTATCGACACCTGTGCACCTATGGCGTGGAAGTGTTTATTTAATGAGCAATGTCCGGTAATGGTTGCAGTCATCAGCCGCAGACCGTTTCTGTCCGGTCGTGACTTGGGGTTAGCACTGAAAATCAGGGTTGGTATGTCGTCTTTGCGGCAAACCAACAACAATCCTGAGTGCTGACCTCAATTTTTGCAAATCAATAAAATGTTTATAATTGTATTTGTTAATAGGTATATACCTACAAAGTTATTGTTTTGTTGTTTGCAAAAATAAAATATTTTTCATTTTTTCTTCTTTCTTTCTATAAGTTAATTTTTGCAAAACAACCGGGTTCGATTCCCCATCTGGGTCCAGTATCTTTTTCAAATATATGAATGCAGTTTTTCTTTTTATCAAAATCGGTGACATGGTTCCTAAGAACAAATCTTCGTATGACTTATAGTTTAAGACTTTCCCATACTGACCGATTTGAATGAGCCACCCTGTATAGTTTAAAATTCCCAAAACTTTGCTAATTGAGTATTAAAAATATCGACTTCAGAACTATTGGTATTGTATAATTTAGATATTCTATGACGGGTAGAGAACTGTTTTAAATTAGTCTTCGCAGTGGGTGGGTGTAAGAATCCAGTAGCATATCTTGGCAGTCGACGCGGTACCTGAAAGGTAAAAGACGACAGTAAAGTTGGACAATTTAACTCACTTCTAAGAATTTTGTATAGAAAAATCATATCATGGACCTGTGTACGTGTGAACAGACTGTCAATGTTGAAATGCCTAAGCCTATCGCCATATGTATTGAGTTCCTTGTGCAAAATAAAATATATAAGTTTATCACAATATTATTATTATTATTCTTTATTTACATTTATCACATTTAATTACATTTTTAAATAGAGATATAAAAATAAAAACATTTAAAAATATAAAAAAAAGGTAGACCCACCGGCATCGGGTACAGGGACCAAGCTACTGGTGGTTAGGGCTCCAGAGATAGGAACTTCCTCACAATGCGTGCCGTGTCAAGCAGTACTGCCTTCTGCATCAGACCTATGATCCAACGGTCAAGCGCGAGTCTCCTGAGATGTTGATAGAGACTCTTTGGAATAAGTCCATTTACTGAAAGTACTATCGGAACAATGATCGCCGAATCAACACTCCACATGTCAACAACCTCGTGAGCCAAGTCCAAATATTTTGTTTGTTTGTCTTTTTCGGCTTTCACAAGATTCTCGTCATGAGGAACGGTGACATCGATTATCATTGCACGGCGTTCTGATCGATCTATCACCACAATATCTGGCTTATTGGCAACAATAGTCCGATCAGTGATGATAGATCGGTCCCAGTCCAAAGTCCCAAGGATTCGGCCCTTGAACTTGAACCAAAGCGAACGTGTGTAAGTCTACTTAATTGCTAGTTTAAATTTTGTGATTGGTTAAACCCGTTAACTTGTGATTCCTTGTTCCTCTAACGATAAATATATGTGAAGTATACGCCCACTGGGCGGTCTTAGAAGAAGATACAACTATTTTTGTCATTGGTGCTACAAATAACTCTCAAAAAGTGCCCCGTGGTTTGCTGGGATTTGAACTTGCGTCATTCGTGGTGGGGTCGTGGAGTGTTCGACCCCTCTTATCCGCTACGCCACCGTAACAACTGCCGTAGCCGACAAAATAGCTGTCCAGATCTAACGTGCGCCCGCTGCGAGTGCTACAACTGGCTACGCGTCTACGAGTACTGTTACGAACGTGACATCAGGGCAAACTTTATTACTGTATAACATTTTATTTACAAGGAATAAAACAGGTATTTACTGAAATATTATTAATAAATTATGCCAACTGTCGGGCGCTCCCCAACTAAAGCCCTACTAAAAGAACCTGAAAAGGACATGGACTCAGCTACTTCCCAAAACGTAAACACAAATAGAAGTAAAAAGAAAAAAGCAACCGAAAGCCCTATACTAGATAATTCGCCTCCAAGTAGTCAAAGGTTGTCCCTTCGTGACCTTCAAACATTATTAGAGAAACAGTCGGCCCTAATAGTACAGCTGTCATCGGAAATAGGAGAAATAAAGACACAGAACACACAAATAAAAAATTCTAATGCTGAAATTTCCCGATCTAATGCCGAATTAATACAAGCGATGTCTTTTATGAACGTAAAATTTGAGGAAATGAGAAACGACATTGAGGCCCAAGTAACACATCAAAGCATTATAAGGGCCGAATAAGAGTATTCTTGTATCCTTTTAGCATTTTGAGTTAGTTTTATAGTCGCATTATAAACGTTTATATGACTACTGTAATGCTTATTTGGGCAAAAATTATACAGCTTTATGCCCTATATAGGTTCACAGTAGCTGGTTAGTAGCATTACTGGCGCATTAAATTAGCATTATTGTGGTCAAGAAAGATGTCAATCGGATTAAAGAAGCATCATTTTGGTCAATAATATTGCCAATCGCATTAAGAAAGCATTAAAATGGTCAATGAGATAGCCTATTGCATTACAGAAGCATTATAATAGCAAAATTATTGATAGTGAAGATGCCAACGGCATTACAAAAGCATTAGACTAGCGTTTAAATGTGCTAAAAGAATTATTGGAGCAATTTAAGTGTTCACACTTAGGAAACTTTATATTATTGCGTGTAAATTATTACAATAAAAAAAAGTGACGCCATATTATAGTTCGCATCAAAACAAATTCATCGGATAAGTTTTTGACTCGTTTGTTATTTCTTGCCTTCAAATATTACTGCGCAGTGTAGTTTACTGTACTTGTTTATATAAGATTCATTGAAAATTTTCACGCGCCTTCGATATTTTGTGGTTTTCATACAAAATGTTTTATACAAATGATGTGTGTAAAACCAAAACAAATGTGTATTCCTAGTACAGAATAAGTTTTGAATAAATATAATCATAGTTTTGCTTGTACTGTATTAAATTAAGTTATATAAATATTTTAAATGACAATTCCTTTTGTAAATAGGTCCGAAAGAAAATATTTTTTGGTTATAAAATATTTACAAAATGGTGGTCAGCCTTAAGCAGCCCGGTGAGCCCAATTAATGCCACCAGCATTACAACTACTCACGTGTGATTGTTTAAAGAGCTATTAGCTACACAATAGCACTCAGTTCTTCCTTTAAAATGCAAGCATTATATTGATTCACATTTATGCTGTTCAGCAGCATTAAGCTTTTACTTATCTCTTACAAGTGCTTTTACACAGCAAAAGGCACAAAAAACAGCTTAAAGCTGGATATCGGATTTACATGGCATTATAGTGGTTCACGTTTGTGCTGTAAAACAGCTTCAAGCACTTATTAACTACTTTAAAATGTCTTTGTAGAACCAAAAGCACTAAAAATAGCTAAAGGCTTTACAAAAGCATTCTGATATGCCATTATCCAACTGTTATACAGCGTAAAGCATTACAATGATTTTCAAATGCCATTGTTCAGCTTCAAGACGCTCGGTGAACTTATATAAGAGTTTGTACGGGTCGTAAGCTCTATATAAGTTCACTTGTTGCTTGTTAAAATGCTTTCTGTGTTACTTGGGGGGTTTCAAGAAAGAACGATTAGAACAAAACGCATATATACAAATGTTAGAAAAGAAAATCCAAGACGTACAATACAAAAGCCGCTCCTCTGCTATAGAAATACGAAATGTCCCCCAGGACGACGGTGAATCTAGCACTAAAATAATTGAAACCGTTAGGAACATCGGAGAGGCGATAGGAGTAAAGATTCCACTCTCGGAACTTCGCGATACATATAGATTGCCAGGAAAGCCCATAAATGTCGCCTCATCACGTCCACTAATTGTTGAGCTAACATCCGTGCATTTAAAACAAAAAATACTTTCAGCTGTCCGTACATACAACAGGAATAAATCATCTTTAAAAGACAAACTGAATACAGAAACCATTGGTATAGGAGGACCACGCCAACCGGTATTTATTGCTGAGCAACTTCCCCCCAGTCTCCGAAAGCTTTTCTACCAAACCCGAGAATATGCTAAGAAAAATAATTTTAAATATTGTTGGACTGCAAACGGAAATATATTTCTCCGAAAAAATTAAGGTGATATTCATATTTTTATTGGCTCAGAAAAACACCTTCAAGATCTCATCAACAAAACGTGACTAGATGTAATATTTGTAATGCTATACAGTATTTTTATGCCACTCAGTCTACTTAGATTTACACACTTTGTTCATTATAAGTTTATAATAATTAAAACATTAGTTATGATAAAACACTATACATACAACACTATACAATCAAAACATTGCAACACGTACAAAACACATAAATTAATCGTTTACCTATTACACTACCCGCTGACAAATGTACACCATGTTAAACATAAAAAAACAGTATGTTATTATTTAACTTATAGTAAATGTATCGATATAGCACTGTGTTCTAATTACATTGCTTGCACGTGGTATTGTAGTAATTCTGGTTATAAATGGCTAACATAAATTCTATTATTAATGATCTCGACAACAGTACGGTAAACAAAGCTTTTTCCTGTAATCCAGAAGAATGTCTACAATACATCAATATATCGGATACGAATATACATATAATTCATTTAAATATACGAAGTCTGAATAAAAATTTTAATGAATTTTTAACGTTACTAAACATAATAAAAATTGACTTTGATGTACTCATCCTAACCGAATGTTGGCTTAGTAAAGTTTCTAATATACCCTCTATAGACGGTTACCAATCATTCTCAACTAACAAAAATGCTAATCAAAACGAAGGAATTGTAATTTTCGCTAAATCAGGCCTACAAGTCACCTTTAAGGAGCCCAGCGTTGAAAATGCTAACTGCTTAACCTGTGAAATAAACAAAAATATCGCCATTGTATCAGTCTATCGATCCCCTTCTTACAATACCAACATACAATTTGAAAACTTCTTTACCAGTCTTGACACTATTTACAATAAACTTATCTTCTTACCAAAATATAGCCCTTATAGGAGACCTGAATATTGATATTAAACAAGGTTGTACAAATGAACGCAGTCAGGACTATTTAATCTTAAACGCTACTCATGGTTTATTACCAACAAATTTGATACCAACCAGATTTAATAACTGCCTCGACCACATCTTTTTAAAATCTAGCCTTCCTTCCACCACCCTAGTTTTAGACTCCTATATAACAGACCATAAACCAACAATTCTCAGTATTAACAATAGCAACCCACCTCGTTCTAAGTATCACTACACATCTCGATTGAACCTAGAAACTGCCAAACAGGAACTGGCAAGCACGGAGTTCGCACACATTCTTACCATTGATGACGCAAATACAGCCATGAATACACTTATTGAAACGATCTCATCTATTACAGCCAAACACACCCAAATAATAAGAATTCCTAAAAAACAAAGAACATTGAAGTCTTGGATAACGCCGGGCTTGTTAAAATGCATTTCCAATAGAGATAAATTACACATAAAATCAAAAAAGGCTCCAGAAAATGTAGTACTAAGAACTACCTATAAACGATACCGCAACTACTGCAACGAGTTATTGAAGAAACTGAAATCAATCCATGACAACAATGCCCTAGAAAAAGAAAAGAAAAATCCTAAGGGCTTAACACTACTAAATAAAACCGGTCAAGTGCGAGTCTGACTCGCGCACCGAGGGTTCCGTACAAACCTATTTATTTTCCCGCCAAATTGTGATAACGTCAGGATTCAGATGTTTAAATTCTATTTTCCCGCCAAATTGTGATAACGTCAGGATTCAGATGTTTAAATTCTATTTTCCCGCCAAAATTCAAAGACGTCAAAACTGATTTGTCAAAAATTCAATGACGTCACGACTCAGCTGTCATAATATATTTTCCTGCCAAAATTCTGTGACGTCACGACTCATCTGTCAAAAATTATATGACGTCACGCACATCTGTCAAAAGTGACAGCTGTCAAAAGTGACACGGGTGTCTAAAATATTTTCCCGCTAAAATAATATGACGTCACAACTCATCTGTCAAAAATTCTATGACGTCACGCCTATCTGTAAAAATTGACAGCTGTCAAAAGTGACAGCTGTCAAAGTGAAAGAGGTCTCAAATATTTTCCCGCCAAAATAATATGACGTCACAAATCACCTGTCAAAAATTCTATGACGTCACGACTCATCTGTCAAAAATTCAAAAACGTCACGGCTCAGCTGTCAAAATATATTTTCCCGCCAAAATTCTGTGACGTCACGAATCATCTTTCAAAAATTCTGTAACGTCACGACTTATCTGTCAAAAATTCAAAATCGTCACGGCTCAGCTTTTAAAATATATTTTCCCGCCAAAATTCTGTGACGTCACGACTCATCTGTAAAAAATTCAAAAAAGTCACGGCTCAGCTGTCAAAATATATTTTCCCCTCAAAATTCTGTGACGTCACGAATCATCTGTCAAAAATTCAGTGACGTCACGACTCATCTGTCAAAAATTTAAAAACGTCACGGCTCAACTGTCAAAAATATTTTCCCGCCAAAATTCTGTGACGTCACGACTCATCTGTCAAAATTCTATGACGTCACGGGTCACGTGACCAAAATTCTATGACGTCACAGGTCACGTGACTCAGCTTTCCCGCCAAAATTCAATGAAATCAAAATATAATATGATTGAAGTAAAAATTTAAGGTTTTCGGAATTTTCCCATTACATGTACAATAAGACCTTGCTTAATGCCAAATTTCAAGTTTGTAGGTAGACTGGAAGTACCCTGTAGGTTTTTGCCTTTACCCCTCTAAATTTGCGACAAAAACGGCTATATCTCTTGATTGCGTTGGATTAGCAGTTTGATTTTTTTACGGCACTAAGAGGCAACAAGCCTTAGTATTTGGTGAAAATTTCAACTTGATACCTCCACGCTTTCCTGAGATAAATGGTCTTGACAGACAGACGGACGGACGGACGGACGGACAGACGGACGGACGGACAACAAAGTGATCCTATAAGGGTTCCGTTTTTTCAAAACTGGTACGGAACCCTAAAAACGCGATAGCTCCAAAGATCTATCAAAAACACACACCAATCCGCAAGTGTCTGTAAACGTAGCTTGTAATTATTTTACCAACATAGGAGAAAACTTAGCTTCAACAATACTCTCACAAAACCATTTAAATCTGTCCCCATGCCCTCTATCTGCTAACATTAATAAGTGGTTATGTCCGTCGCCCTCCAACTCCTTAATTCTCCTCCCGACAGACGAATTAGAAGTAGAAACCTTAATTCTCCATTTACGTGACAAATGTGCAGTTGGTTATGATGGAATCCCTTCTTCGTTATTAAAACTCTGCCGTCAACAATTAGTGCCAATATTGACATACATATTTAATCTCTGTTTAACAAACGGTATCTTCCCAGACGCGTTAAAAAAGGCGATTGTCCATCCGATCTATAAGTCTGGGGACGGACACTGTGTCAGCAATTACAGACCAATATCTGTCTTACCAGCTTTATCTAAAATTCTAGAAAAAATTATACACAAACAATTAACAGCATTCCTAAACAAATATCGGATCATAGCCGACAACCAGTACGGCTTTCGAGCCGGTGTTTCAACTGAGGACGCTGTTTTGAATTTAACGGATTTTGTGGCTAAGAAACTAGACAATAAAGAGAAATGCCTAGGTATCTTCCTAAACCTCTCTAAAGCGTTCGACACGGTTTCAGTCCCCAGACTGGTAGAAAAGATGGAGCGTCTTGGTATACGTGGCTCTGCTCTAAAACTATTCAAAGACTATCTAAAAAATCGTACCCAACGCGTCAAGATAGAGTCTTTTCTTAGTGACGAGCAATACTTAACCTACGGATGTCCGCAAGGTAGCGTGATCAGTCCCACATTATTTAAGCTGTATGTTAATGATCTCTGTCACTTACCCCTCCCAAGCAGCAAGCTATTTGCGTACGCTGATGACGCGGCCATAATTGTGTATGGATCGACCTGGGTGGACATTAAAACTAAAGCTGAATACGCTCTAAAGAAAGTTATGTCTTGGTTAAATATTAATTTACTAACCCTAAATCTGTCAAAAACGGTTTATGTTCCCTTTGTTATTCGACAAAATACTAAACCATGTGAGTCATTTAGTATAACCGCACACACGTGTGAAAATCCCCGTGACTCATGCTCCTGCCCCATACTAACTAAAAATAACTCAGTGAGGTATCTGGGGGTGGAAATAGATGAGAACCTAAAATGGGATAAACACTTAGAGTTACTCACAAAACGTACTATGCGCCTTATTTGTACCTTCAAATCACTTCGTCAAATCAAGTTAAAATTAAAGTTACCGAATGGCTTTTACATCAAGACTACACAAGTACCGAGACAATTCTTAGATGTATTACATAATTCCTCTAGCACACACACTCTCTCACATACTGTGGAGTCACACATAACTCCCACACACATACAAATAAACACTCATACACACACACACGTACATACATTCACCGAACATACACAATTCCATACCCGCTCGTAAAATATCTCTAATTGATATGGCCGAACACTGTCTCTTAGGATACAGGTCTCACCTAGTCTAAGAGGCAGAGTTTATTTCTAGTTTGCATAGATACATACTTGTAATATTGTTATAAATGTATAGAAAATAATACAATGTAAACACTTGTAACTATGATTTTTTTTTTTTTTTGGAAATAAATAATAAAATAGTAAAATATAATGTAACACTACTATTTTCGAGAACCGGGTCGGGTACATACTTATAATACGGTACTTCTGCATCGACAAGATGATATTTAAGAGCAAGTTGTTGGTGGACAATTCTGGCTACTTGGTTGTGTCTATGCAAGTTTTCACCATTCGCAAGACGAGAACAACCAGAATATATGTCTGAGTGATTCTCCGGAATTATTATTATTATTATTAGCCTGTACTGTCCCACTGCAGGGCAAAGGCCTCCCCTTCAGACTTCCACTTCTCTCGATCCGTGGCTTCCGTACGCACTCAAAAAAAAAACACTCACTCACTCTTTATCACAATAAATTGGTTAAAACATTATCAACAAAAAAAGACTTTAAAAAACATAATAAAACAATACAATCCATAAAATGAACATAATATTTAGTTAAACTATTAGCAATCTTCTAATTTATTTTAGTAAGTACTGTGGGATGTGAGAGTATGAATGTGTGTTTATGTGTGTGTGAGTGTGTTTTGAGTGAACATTATGTAATCTAAGTAATGTAATTATATTTATTTAGAATAGCAAAATTAGTAATTTAGAAGAGCAAACAAAGAAAAAGGTATCATTTCCAGGGATCTTGGTTACCAGGAAAACTCAAGTAAGATCTTTATTAATGAACACTTGACAATAGCAAATAAACTACTACTCAATAATTGCCGTCAGCGTGCCCAAGAACTAAACATAAAATTTATATGGGTAATAAACTGCTCAATTTTTATGCGGCGAAACAAAAAATCACCGGCCATATTATTAAACACCGAAGAAGATAATAAAACTTTTATCCCAAGATTAATATGTTTGTTTGTCTTTATTATTACACTTATAAAATCCTTTTTCACAACTCATCTATTTTCACGTACTCACAAAAATACACTCACACATACAATAAACATACTGATCAGTTTCACCCATAAATTTCCCATAAGGTATCTCAATTGTAAATACAACTTATATAAAGTGTTGATAACTCCTGGCCAACTAATATTCATTATAATTATTCGTGTAGTTTTGTTTGAGCCGCGGGTAGTTTTGATAAGTTTTTAATTTCACCCTCCTTAACTTGACAAAAAATACATAGGTTAATTTACGAATATCACAAAGCTTATAAATGACTACACGTAGTTTATCTATATTTTACCAAAACGCGCGCGGGCTCAGGACAAAATTAACACAATTCTATCGGAATATTGAGATGTGCGAGTTTGACATTATAGTGGTTACCGAAAGTTGGTTGTGCGACGGTATTTTGGACACAGAAAATTGCGTACACATACTCATGTTTTAAAATTAATGTTGACGGGTTTTGCAGTTTTTAAATTTACCGCCCTTAAGGGGGAATCAGCCGTTGCGAGTTTGTAAAGTAAGGGGGTGAGAAAGGGGTTATAAGTATGTATTGGAAGTTTCGGTCTAAGCAGCACGACATTTGTATGTAAAGTCATTATACCGATAAGTCTGGCTGCAGTGGTGACATCTCTACAAGAACTAACTAGCAAAGTATATATATCTGAATTATAATAATACTAATAATTCTCGTCTTGCGAATGGTGAATACTTGCATAGACACAACCAAGTAGCCAGAATTGTCCACCAACAACTTGCTTTTAAATATCATCTTGTCGATGCAGAAGTCCCGTATTATAAGTATGTACCCGACCCGGTTCTCGAAAATAGTAGTGTTACATTATATTGAGACCGATCTATCATCACTGATCGGACTATTGTTGCCAATAAGCCAGATATTGTAGTAGTAGATCGGTCAGAATGCCGTGCAATGATAATCGATGTCACCGTTCCTCATGACGAGAATCTTGTTAAAGCAGAAAAAGACAAACAAACGAAATATTTGGACTTGGCTCACGAGGTTGTCGACATGTGGAATGTTGATTCGGCGATCATTGTTCCGATAGTACTTTCGGTTAATGGACTTATTCCAAAGAGTCTCTATCAACATCTAAGGAGACTCGACCTTGGCAGTTGGATCATAGGTCTGATGCAGAAGGCAGTACTGCTTGACACGGCACGTATTGTGAGGAGGTTCCTATCTCTGGAGCCCTAACCACCAGTAGCTTGGTCCCCGTACCCGATGCTGGTGGGTCTACCTTTTTTTTTGGATTTTTAAATGTGTTTATTTTTATATCTACTTATATTTAAAAATGTAAATTAATGTGAAAAATGTAAATAAAGATCTAATAATTATATAAATACCATCAGTTCTGAAGTCGATATTTTTAATACTCAATTAGCAAAGTTCAAGTCCGATGTGTTGAGGTTGTTGGGAATTTAAAACTATACAGAGTGGCTCATTCAAATCGGTCAGTATGGGAAAGTCTTAAACTATAAGTCATACGAGGATTTGTTCTTAGGAACCATGTCACCGATTTTGATAAAAAGAAAAACTGCATTCATACATTTGAAAAAGATACTGTACCCAGCTGGGGAATCAAACCCGGTTGTTTTGCAAAAATAACTTTGTTATTAACCTGTTATTGAGAAAATCAATATGCAACCTACAGATTGGTTATGCGAGCGTGCTATTTTAACCCCAAAAAACGATAGCGCAACTACTATAAATGATCTTTTGCTAAAGTCTTTCGAAGGAGCCGAAGTGCAGTATAAATCAGAAGACTCAGTTTTGCAGAGAGACGATGCAGTAAATTATCCTGTGGAATTTCTCAACACTCTAAACCCTGCTGGCTTTCCTCCACACAAGCTTATACTCAAAATTGGCGCACCAGTTAGTTATTGAGAAATTTAAAACCTCCGAAGTTATGTAATGGTACAAGACTGCAAATAAAGGTCCTTCATAAAAACCTTGTGAAGGCTACCATACTTACAGGATCAGCTCAAGGGGTAACTGCTTACATACCTGGAATACCATTGAAGCCTTCAGAGTACCCATTTGAGTTCAAAAAACTGCAATTTCTCCTCAATCTTTGCTTTGCAATGACCATAAATAAGTCCCAGGGGCAGTCATTGAAACTGGCCGGTATAAATTTAAGAGAGAACTGTTTTTCACAAGGACAATTTTATGTGGCCTGTTCTAGAGTGAGTGCCGCCAGTAGTTTGGTTATCCTTGCACCAAGTGGTAGTACTGTAAATGTTGTGTATAAAAAGGTTCTTTAACAACAGCATATATACGGTACACACACCAAGTTATGGCTTCTTTGACAGCACTTATAGCGTAGTGATTAAGCTGTCGCCTTCCCACATGGGACTAAAACCTAAGTGACGCGCAAATTATTGTTCTGAGTATAGAACAATAATTTGCGCGTTCTGAGTACTAAAGTATCTTAATAAGTAGATGTTCATTCGTGATCATGGCGCTTGCTACAGCACCGGAATATCGGAGTCTCAAAACGGTACGAGGTATAAATCCCGATATTAATCATTCTTTTTATAGTGTAAATGACCACGAAAATATAAGTAAACATAAAGTAGATCTATGTTACCCTGAAATTATTGCGAGCGAAGCCGCGGGCAAAAGCTAGTTGAACATATGGTAATTTGTTTGCGTGGTATTTGTTATTAGACTTTGGCAAGTATGTAGAGAAAGTTCATACATAGTAGACAGTTGACGTCGGAATAATGATTTAACTTAGTGCTTCTGTAAAACCGCTTGTATTTTAATGAAATGTATCAATGCTTGCTCACTTTACGCAGTCTTAAGCAGTAAAACAAAATCTCAGTAAAACGCAACAAAACCATTGCTCACATTTTATTACTTTTTAATATTTATGTACCTAAACTCACTAACATAAGTGCAAAAGTTAATATAAGTTTAGACATCATGATACACGATACAGATGAAGATGGAGCTATCGGAGCTCGGTAGTGTTGATCATAAATTGTATCCCAAAAAGCGACCCGCTCATCTATCAGTATTTCTTCTTTCAAATGTATACTGGGTCCTATAGACAAATAAGGAGCTCTATTTGCATTTGAAGGAGTCCAAGGTTCTAATTGAGAACCTTCTATCCAAGGCGAACTGAAAAATATTTAAATAAAATGAGTAAATAGAAATAGGAATAAAATAATAATAAGTTTTTAGTCTATTACATACTTGGTCAAAATAAAGTTGACATAATATTCTCGAACAGTTTGCTTCAATTGCAAGAAATCAGCAGTACCTATGTTAATTATAGGATCTAAAATTAGGAGAGCTTGTTCGCAGTGATTTGCTCCTTTAGCGTCTGTATGCGGAATACTCGGAGTGTTTTCATCGACATAGGAATATTCAAACAAATATATGGTATCATTTTGAGAATTTACTCGCTCTTTTAGCGATAGTAACATCGGATAAGCAAACATAACGTCAGTAAAAAAATCTATGTACTTTAAGACATTTTCTTCGCTGACTGGCTGCGTTCCAAAATAAAACTCTTTGACTCTCTGTGCAACATTACTTTTTTCTTCTTCGTTCTGAAAATGTAACTCTGCTGGCAAGAAATCGGCAAAGTTTTCATTCATTTTATCCTTCCACTGTTCAAAAACTGGCATTCTATATAAACCTTCCATGTCAGCAAACCCATACATTAATGGTACTTTATTATATTTCCCTTGACGTATAATATCTATAGGAGCTTCATCAATAACCATCTCTTCCCCTACATATCTCTCCACGCTAGGAGTGAAAAGAATAACATTGTTTGTGAAATCTGGAAAATCTAAAAACAGTTGTTCAAACGAAACTGTTCTATAAAACTCTTCTAATGCCTCTAAATCATCTACATTATCAAAGTTTATCACTTTTGCGTGAATCTTTGCAGTAGCAATAGGGTCCATCTGTGTAGAAATACTTCCAAATGCAATACCACTATGAAGAATGGCTCTTTTAAATAAACCAGTTGTTATGCTGGAAAGTGTTAAAAAGTCAACAGAAATAGAGCCAGCACTACAACCTCGTAGAGTTACGTCTTCGGGATTGCCTCCAAAATTAGCAATATTTCTATTGACCCAACGTAGTAATGCCACCTGGTCCTTTAATCCTGCATTGCCTGGAACACCTTCTGTGCCCAACGAAAGAAAACCGTGAGGTCCAAGCCGATAGTTAAACGTTACGACTATAATATTGTTTTCTTTTGCGAATGTTTTAAACGGCTCCATGTTTCCGAAGAATGCGAGGAACCCTCCTCCATGAATGTTAACAATGACCGGTAAGTTTGTCTCAGTTGTATTAGGAACGAATACATTTGCTACCAGGCAATCTTCCTGCATGACTAAATAATTTAATGGTTGTGGACATATGATGCCCCTGTCAACTGCATCCCAAGTATGCATCCATACTGGAGGGTCGAGAGGTGCCTGAACAAAAATTAAATAGGCGTTAACCCTAACAATGTATAAATTAATCAAAATTTATTCACTAAACCAGCGTGGAACAGGAAGACAAATACCAGTCCAGCTATGGAATATTGTTTGTCATTTAAAATATTTACTTACCTTGAACCTATCTCTCCCAGTGGGTGCAGAAGCGTATGGAATATTATAGAATGTATAGAGTCCTCCATCTGGGTCTATATGTCCTCGAACAGCGCCCTGATCTATGTTCACTACCAAAGTATCATCTGCACTTATAAGCGTAGAACTTGCTAATAAAACTAATAACGTTTGTCGCCACATATCGAACAAAATAGATAAATAAATAAATGGAACAACCAATATATAGTAGTATGTATACCTAATCAGATCAAAGATTGTATTAGCTAAAAGATTAATTGAATGAATCAGAAATGTAAAGATAATTTTTGATAAAATACTGACTCACGTATTTGAATTAGAAAGCAAACTACCAAAGCCGTTTGTACATTTTATACAGTTTTGAGCCTAACTAACTCATGGTCTACCTGCAACGGACGGATAACTTGAAACACATATATCAGCACCGTGGTTATAATTCGTCCTTACTATACACGTTCTTTACAACCTAGACAATACAGGAGGCTATTTTAATATAAGTATGAACAACAAGTACAGTCACGAGCAATAATATGTACACATTTTCAAATTTTCTAAACTATCTGCACGTTTATCTAGACATTACAATATCAAAATGAATTCGTAATTTAGAAGAGGTTCCGTACAGTTTTGAATTAATCTTCGAATTTTCAATTTTGGATTGGCAGAACTTTAGATAACTGGTTTACAAAATGCGAAAATGTGTACATATTATTGCTCGTGACTGTACCTATTAGAATCATTAAAAAAGGTGGCTTATTTAAGACATTTTATAGATAATTTTGATAGATTTTTAATACTTACAATTTTAGGTATTGAGATTAGATATTTGTTGTTTATTGAATACTAGCTGATGCCCGTGGCTTCACCCGCGTGGTATAGGTAGCCTAAATGTTATTCTACACCCCAAACTACCCTACATTCCTATTTTCATCGAAATCCATTCAGTAGTTTTTGTGTGAAAGAGTAACAAACATCCATCCATACGGTCTTTCACGTTTAAGTATAAATATACCTAAGTATGTCAATTCTTCATACACACCTACTACATTACATCATATTACTAATACTATTTTGTTACAATGAGTAACTTTTCTGTATCCTCGTAACTCATGTCTAGAAGGTAATTTTTAATAACATTTTTACAATTGTGGTAATTTAGTGAAACTATATTTTCTATTGCATTTATTCTATTGTATAACAGTATGCCCTGAAAAATATTAAATTTGGTTGTAAAAGCATGTTTAGTTTGTATATGTGAGCACACAATATCTTTGCGCCTTTTGTTAGTATGGTCAGTACAGCATGTCAATGCCTTGTGCCGTTTTTGTATGATACTAATAATAAATAGTTGTCGTACTGTTAGCACATTGTAATTGTAAGGGTGTATAGGACAATTTTCAAAGATTTTGAGGTGATTTATAGGGAGTTTAAGACAATTGAATTTTTTAACGTATTTTACTTCTAAAAGTTTTTTTATACTTTCCTTTACTACCAAAATAATTTCACTCTACTAGGTAAGTGTTATTTACTCCCATATTTTCTCGGTTAACTTTGCTTAAAATCTCAGGTGGGTCGCAAAGGCAATTTTTTTGCGAATTTCATAGAACGGAATGTACAGATCGATAGAGAATTAAAAACTGAGTAAAACTGTATCAAAAAGACATTTTCGCCCAGGTGTCCTTTACGACCTTTGCCAGAGGTCGCTTCCGTAGAAAATCCGATAATTTTATGTTGGAACGATTTCGGTTTATCAATATTGATTCTTGAAATTTATCTATGCTTATTTTTTTATCAGGCTTATTAGTCATTACGGGTCAGTAGGCTAATACATTTAAATTTGTTTTATGTGCGTACTCGTATCAACTAGATAAAAAAATAATAAATTAGTATTAACGTTATGAAAATTTTAATGGGTGATTGATTTATTATGAAAAGGTAAGTATTCTACATTTTAGTAAGTACATGGTTAAATTATAGTTAATCGTTTAGTATATCATTGATCTGATTGTTTGCGTAGTTAGCCAATTTTACTTTGCATACCATGGGATTTATGGCGAATGCCTGTGTGCCCAGAAGTAGATGTCTTTTGGCTGATATTTTGAGATAAATAAATCTGAGGAAAGTGTGACCATTAGGTAATTCTTTAAAAGATAATAGCCCAAAGGTTATACAAGTTGCGTGGAATGTACGACAGCCTCATACAGCGAATATCACATTAACGATGCAATTATGTTACACAAATGATTTTTTTCTTTCAAGACAACTCCGGAACAAGGTTTGGAGCTCTGTGTCGGGACTTTTCGGGGCTCAAGACGATTAATGTGGATCACTCACTGCAGCTGCATACTTACACGAACGTATTAGCACCAAAGCAGTTAGTTTTAAGTTAATATATGTAGTTGTTACAGCGACGGTGATGTACTGCCTGGCGGCTACCACCACTACGACTGCCACGACGCACGCCTCCCCCGGCCGCGTGGGAAGGTGAGCAGCGAGAACGTGAGCTGCGTCCTCTCAACCCGCACGGTCCGTTCTCCTCTACATCCTCGTACCATTCACACTGTCATTCATTACTACTTGTTTACTTTAGTCCTCTTTCTTAGCCCGCTCTTTAACTTCTTGTGACCATATTCATTTTGTTATTACTAAAGATGGCCAAAGTATGACATTTATGAAGTTGCTTATTTGTAAAGTGTACTTATAAGAACGTATTTTGAATGCCTCAACTCTGTAGCGGGCTAGAACAGGGTTGTCAAAATGACGCGGTATGCAATTCAATTATTTGTGCGATTGGCCTGAGCTTGCTGTTAGCTAAGTCCGCGACATGTTTTAATTACCTAGCGAAAGAGTTATTATAAAAAAAACGAATTAAACTAATTGATTCTGATAACACCACTTTTTGTTCTGAACTACTACTGCGTAAAAGATTTGGATTAAAATTAGTATCAAATATTAGTCTGAAATGCACATCTAAGGCTGTTTACGCTATCACCGCTTCCCAAGTCCCCGTTGTGTGCCTACGTATTCATAACATAAAAATAATTCTAATTTAAACTTTAAACTAGTCATAAGTCAAAGAGCTTTAGTTATCAAAAGCTGCACCAACTTCCTGTTTTAATTTAAACTTTGTTTCTGTAGGTAGTAGTTTTTTTTTTGCAAGTCCATTCTATTTTAAAGCCAACGAATGTAGTGAAAGATAAGACCTAATCTTAGCATTTCATGGATGCGGGTGACGGGCCCATCGCGTGATAGAGGACGGAACACTTGCATAACAGCGTATGGGACTTACGACCCAGATGTAGGTTTAAGGAGGCCCCCTTACGCGTTAGCGGTTATCTTCACTGTCTGCTATGTTCCGTCCTCTACCTATCCAAAGTTGGTAGGAACCTAACAATGCCTTTTGGACATTCGTGATAGAAGAGAGCTTACTGAAGTTCTCGGCAGTCTTTTAATAGGTTGTAGAGGGATTTAGCTGGTGTACCCCTCGCACCTATTTCCACGGCATATAGAGTACCCTATAGCAATTTCTGGTTATCTCATTTGTCAAGTCAAAGTATTTGTTTGTCTTAATTGCGTGGTCTTTAGGGATGTTAGTTTTCCACAGTACCGTGAGCTCAATAAGTACTACATGCTTATTCAAATTAGCGATGAGCCATGAGCGGATTTCTTCACAATTTAATGAAACAGTTTTTATTGAAAAAAAAAAAACAGGTTGTAAAAACTGTTTTTTTTTCAAACACGTTTTGTGTTGTAGCCACGGAAGAAAAATCAAGTGGAAGTGCTAAGTAGGCGTGGTACGCGTGTCACTAATATGCGATGGTACGCATAACTTGTCGCTGAGGTCATAGGTAAAACATAACGCGAATATCACCTTTATGAACAACATGTTAAAGTATATAATTGCCAGAATTGCGAAAACCGCCATCTATGGAATTAACTCGAAATTTAAGATATACATATATTGACTAATTTTAGTAACTGTTTATTCAGTTTATTGCCTTAAATAAGTTAAAAAGTTTATATAACTGCATTCGAACTTAATAACACAGTACTTTGAAGTTCTTTTTACATAGCTATCGTACTACACAAATCAAGAACGGTCCAAAAATATGTGGCTAATAAACACTCGACTTACTGACATTGATATACGTAAATGCTTAGCTGTTTTTCCGCACTGATAGTAACAGAAACAAACGATATTGTAGTGGTCCGAAGTAAAATAAATAGGACATTCAACTAATAATAATAGTCCAATGCTCCATTTCCCACCCATCACGTAGCTACAGACAACCTAGCTGCAGATTAAGAACGTTTCTGTAGCATCAAGCATAAACGTATTGCTTCCATTTTCAACCGACTTCGAAAAGGAGGAGGTTCTCATTTCGGTTGTATTTTTTTTATTTTTTTGTGTTTGTTACCTGATTTCTCGAAAACGACTAGACCGATTTGAAAAATTTTTTTTTTGTTCCTATGCTTTCCATTTGGTCCCATTGTCACCAGATCTGGATCTGGATGACGGGATCCCAGAGAAATCGAGAGCATCTCTTGAAAATTGTAGGGACGCATTGTGTAAAATGTTGTCATACACGTGCATCTCTGACGTCACTACCAAATAGTCAAGAGTCAGAACTGGTCTGATGCTGGAGACCACAGAGAGTCGAGGGAAGAACTCAACGGCATATAGCAGCTACCTTGTGTTTGGGCTTATTTTAATTGTATTGATGAAAACTTTACAAAACTTGACACAAACATCATCTGATGATGAAGAAGACTGAGGGTAGAGGGAACTCTTTAACAGTATATAGCAGCTACCTAGTGTTTGGGCTTATTTTATTCGTATTGATAAAAACTTTACACAACTTTACACAAACATGATCTGATGATGAGTAAGACTAAGGGTAGAGGGAACTCCTCAACGGTATATATATAGCAGCTACCTTGTGTTTGGGCTTATTTTATTCGTATTGATGAAAACTTTACACCAACGTGATTTGATGATGGCCCTCTGCTATTTGTGTTTCCCCAAATTGTATTTATTTTTCTTCTATTACTATTGTCAGGACTTGTCATGCTCACTATAATGTCATTGTTTGTGGTGGCGTGGAGGCCGGGTCAATCCCTTCCCTACGATATGGCGAGGGGGTTGATGGCTGGCCTTTGCGTTATACTCGTAAACGGGTGCTACTTGGGGTGACTGGTCGACCCTGACATTAAGTAATTTTCATTTTTGGTACACCACTTATTTATCTAGGGGATAATTTAGTTGAGCGACGTTTTTATTACTAGAAAACTTTATAAATGTGATTTGGTGCTCCCACTTTTGTGTACTACCTACAGGACGAATCTTCTAGTTTAAGATATTTAAAAATTTATATTGATCCTTTAGTGCAATTCTTAGTTTTTATATGATATACAATGGTTGCAGCACTTTATTACAGTTACAAAATTGTTGTAAAATTATAGAGACGTCTAAAAAATGCTGCTTTAGAGTTTGTTACGCCGCTTCTTCTCTACTAGCGCCTTGGAAGCGGTGGTAAAGTTTGGAAAACTTAATATGTAAACTTAGACTAAGTAGTTTTAAACTGACGTCAATAAGCTGTTATTTTGTAACATTATGTTGAAAAATAAAGAAACTGAAACTAAACTGAAACTTACTGTCAACGTCTGTTGACCTGTCAATTTAATGACCAATAGGCTTACTATACTGCGTTTACTGTCAACGTTTGTTGACCTGTCAATTTAATGACCAGTAGGTTTACTATACTGCGTTTACTGTCAACATTTGTTGACCTGTCAATTTAATGACCAGTAGGCTTACTATACTGCGTTTACTGTCAACGTTTGTTGACCTGTCAATTTAATGACCAGTAGGTTTACTATACTGCGTTTACTGTCAACATTTGTTGACCTGTCAATTTAATGACCAGTAGGCTTACTATACTGCGTTTACTGTCAACGTTTGTTGACCTGTCAATTTAATGACCAGTAGGTTTACTATACTGCGTTTACTGTCAACATTTGTTGACCTGTCAATTTAATGACCAGTAGGCTTACTATACTGCGTTTACTGTCAACGTTTGTTGACCTGTCAATTTAATGACCAGTAGGCTTACTATACTGCGTTTACTGTCAACGTTTGTTGACCTGTCAATTTAATGACTAGTAGGCAGTGTTGGCAAAAAGTTAATCCGATTAATAATTTTATTAAAAGTTACGATTAAAAACTTAATCGCGACTTTTCGATTAAAGTTAATTTAATTTTAATCGAAATTTTGTCGATTACGATTAATCGTAATCGTTAATTTCTTAATTGCGATTAACAATTACATTGTTTTGCACAAATTAGGCTCTATAAGGTTACGGAGAGGTAACTGATGGTATAAGGAGTAACTTAGGATGGATTACGTAAAATGATGGAGAGTGTCGTAAAATTCACGGAGGGTGTCGTAAAACTGCAAAGATGTCCTCAAACTGCAAGGGTGTCGTAAAATTGCAAGGATGTCGCAAAATGATGGAGGGGTGTCGTAAATTTGTTTTGCACTTAGTAGAGATTATTTTCTGCCCAGACTTAAGATTGTCGTAAATCTGCAAGGGTGTCCTAAAATGATGTAGGGTTTCGTAAAACATCTAGGGTGTCGTAAAATGATGGAGGTTGTTGTAAAATGATGGAGGGTCTCGTAAAAGATGGAAGGGTGTCGTAAAACTGCAAGGATGACGTAAAATGATGGTGGCTGTCGTAAAACTGCAAGGATGACGTAAAATTATGGAGGGTGTCGTAAAATTCACGGAGGATGTCGTAAAACTACTAAGGTGTCGTAAAATGATAGAAGCGTGTCTTAAAACTGCAAGATGTCGCAGAATGATGGAGGGTGTCGTATAACTGCAAGGGTGTCGTAAAATGATGGAGGGTGTCGTAAAATGATGGATGGTGTCGTAAAACTGCAAGGTTGTCGTCAAACTGCAAGGTTGTCGTCAAACTGCAAGGGTGTCGTAAAATGATGGAGGGGTGTCGTAAAGAGAGACTTAATGTTCTGCACTTAGTAAGACATTGTTTTCTGCCCAGACTTAAGATTATATTCGAAAATTTTAAATGGTTGCACAGTGCCATCTGCCGAATTTGTTACAAACCACATTTTAGCGTCTACTTTTGTTTAAAATATATCGGATAAGCATATTTTTTGCTTAAATATCCTTATGCGTAAAATATTTTAATTTGATTAATTCAATTACCAATTAACAATTAACGATTTATCTTTTTAATCGCGATTACGATTAATATTTTAATTGCAATTAATTTAATCGCGATTAAGTTTATTTCGAGTAAATTTAATCTAATTAACTAATCGATTAAAAAAATAATCGATTAATGCCAACACTGCCAGTAGGTTTACTATACTGCGTTTACTGTCAACGTCTGTTGACCTGTCAATTTAATGACCAGTAGCTACTCTCTAGCACGTCTACTGTCAACGTCTGTTGACCTGTCAATTTAATGACCAGTAGGTACTCTCTAGCACGTCTACTGTCAACGTCTGTTGACCTGTCAATTTAATGACCAGTAGGTACTCTCTAGCACGTCTACTGTCAACTTCTGTTGACCTGTCAATTTAATGACCAGTAGGTACTCTCTAGCACGTCTACTGTCAACTTCTGTTGACCTGTCAATTTAATGACCAGTAGGTACTCTCTAGCACGTCTACTGTAAACTTCTGTTGACCTGTCAATTTAATGACCAGTAGGTACTCTCTAGAACGTCTACTGTCAACTTCTGTTGACCTGTCAATTTAATGACCAGTAGGTACTCTCTAGCACGTCTACTGTCAACTTCTGTTGACCTGTCAATTTAATGACCAGTAGGTACTCTCTACCGCGTCTACTGTCAACGTCTGTTGACCTGTCAATTTAATGACCAGTTAACACTGTCTTAGGAATTTGACTGGACGCCATGACGAGAGGTTGAGCTCTCATTTATATATTTTTTGCAAATTGATTTTTCGAAGATTTTGTGATGCAGAAGAGATGCAGTTGTTGTTTGTTGTTTTGCAAATTCGTCGTCAAACTTCAAACTTCAAAATGCTTTATTTCATAAAATTTATCACAAATTGTTTGAAATCGTCTTTTACAATTTACTTGAAATTGAAGCTATAGTTAAAATTATAGATCGACACAGACAAACGCCACAGCACTAAAAAAACCGCGTTGTATTGTCTAATGTAAATTAGAGAAGAAAAATAAAACCAATCTACTACTCAAATCTACTTGTCTGTCTGTGTTGATCCATAAATTCCAGTTTCCAAATGGTTGGGCCAATGAGAAGAAACCTGGCAAAGAAACTCATGGCAACTCTTTTAAAATTCGGTTGTTTACAATATTTCTTTTAACATAAATCATATACACAATTAAAATATTTGACAGTACCAGACAGGATAATACACCACTTATACATTATAAAAAACAATAATCAAAGAAAAGAAAAGTAGAAGACAAGCATGAGAACAAGCAAGACAGAAGAAGAAAAGAAAGAGAAAAAAAAAAGAAAAGATAAAAAGTATACAATAATACAATTAGAACTTAGAAATAAAATAATACAGTAGCATATATAATTATAAAAAGTGCATAAACTAGCATTATTTGAAACAGCCTGAGAATAGAAGCAGTTAATCCCAAGCCTTTTTATCATTCGTGTAATCTACAATAGTATAATATCCCTTTAGGATAAGTTTTTGTTTTACTACATTCTTAAATTTATTAAGACTTAGATCTTGGATATGATTCGGGATTTTATTATAGAATCGCACACATTGACCCAGAAATGAATTGTGTATTTTTTGGAGCCTAGAATACGGATGAACAAGTTTATCTTTATTTCTAGTATTTATACTATGGACATCACTTCTTTTGACAAACTGGTCTTTATTTTTATGAACATAAATTATGTTTTCATAAATGTATTGACTTGCTACAGTTAATATATTGATTTCTTTAAATTTTTCTTGAAGTGATTGTCTCCTACCTAAATTATAAATTGCACGAATAGCTCTTTTCTGCAGCACAAAGATAGTATGAATGTCGGCAGCATGTCCCCATAGTAAAATACCGTATGACATTATGCTGTGAAAATAACTAAAATATACTAATCTGGCAGTTTCTATATCTGTCAGTTCTCGAATTTTCCTAACGGCATAAGCTGCAGAACTTAGTCTCTTTACCAATGTAATAATATGTGGGCCCCACTGAAGCTTAGAATCTAGTGTTATACCAAGAAATTTTGTAATGTCCACAAGGTCTACCTGATCCTCCTTAACTCTTATCGTGGTTTTTCCTTCCTTTACATTCGGGGTTATAAATCTAACACATTTGGTTTTGCGGCTATTAAGGAGCAAGTTATTAATATCAAACCAACGGACCACTTTAGAGATAGCCAAGTTTACTTCGTCAGTACTAGTCTGCTGTCGTTTCACTTTAAATAAAAGCGAAGTGTCATCGGCAAACAAAACTATCTCATGTTGATCTTTAACTAGGTGTGGTAAATCATTTATGTAGATGAGAAACAAAAGGGGTCCAAGTATAGAACCTTGCGGAACGCCCATTTTTACGACAGATCCTGTAGACAATTTTCCATTAATATTAACTCTTTGTATTCTATTATTTAAGTAAGATGTGAAAAGATCTAATCCTAGTTTACCTAAGCCATAGTGATGTAATTTCCGTAAAAGTGTATCATGATCGACACAGTTGAAAGCCTTAGACAAGTCACAGAAAATACCTAAAGCATCATAAGACTTCTCCCAGGCGTCATATATATGTTTTACAAGCTCCACACCAGCATTGGTTGTGGAGCGACCCCTTGTAAAACCAAATTGTTTAATATGTAAAATTTTATATCTATTTAAATATGTTTGCAGTTGGTCTGCAATAAGTTTTTCAAAAATTTTACTGAAAGTTGGCAGTACTGAAATTGGTCTAAAATTAGTTGGGTCTGATGTACAGCCAGATTTATACAATGGAATTATTTTGCTGTATTTCATTAAATCAGGAAACACACCACTATCTATCGAATAATTAAATATAAGAGCTAAATGCGTTGCAACTGAGTAAATAATATGCTTAGTAATAACTACAGAATTATCCCATAAATCTGCGGTCTTTTTTACATTAATGGTATTAAAAGCTTTAATTATATCAAAAGGAGTAACATGTTTAAATTCAAAATTATTCGCGAAAATCGGTACGTTATCCTTCAAAATTAATTCTGCAGTTATAGGTGAAGAGTTCAAAGATTGAGTAGTAGTAATTGGAATATCAGTGAAAAATTGTTCAAAAGCAGTGGCAACTTCTACATCTGATGTGATTGTTGAGTTATTGATGTTTAAGTTGTACTCAATGTCGCGGTTGACTACTTTGCCTGTTTCACTATTGATAATATTCCATATGGTCTTAATCTTGTCATTACTGTTTTTAATCCTTGAACTTAGAAAACGTGATTTAGCTACCTTACAAAGCTTTCTAAATAATTTAGAATAATTTTTAACATAATTCTGAAATGTATCACTAAAATTATAGTTTCTTTCTTCATAAAGTTCATAAAGCCGTATTCTACTCTTATGTAATCCTATTGTTGCCCATTCACTAAATGTGGCGTTGCCTTTAATTGATATTGTTTTTGGCATAAAAACGGATTTAAACACATTACAATAAGTAGTAAAAAAATTATCAAATAAAGTGTTTACACTATCATCCCCACTAATAATTGGTATGGAACTAAATGCTAACTCAATTTTATTTTTAAAACATTCAATTCTATATGCAGTTTTAGGTATTACCACAATGTTTTTAGATACATTGTGTTCCTTTCTATTTAAAAATTTAATTTGCTGACCAGTATGGTCTGACTGAAGTTTATTAATTATTAATTTGTCAGTAATTACAAAATTAATAAAAATATTATCAATACATCTTGCTGTTGTTTCAGTTATACGAGTAGGCTCCAAAAACACATTTTTCAGATTAAAAGATTGAAAAAGAGCCAGGTATTTATATACCCTTTCCGGGGTTTCATTTCCTGTTACCAGTAAATCAATATTAAAATCACCACAAACTATTACATATTTTTTAGACTTAGTTACCTTATCTAAAACATCCTCCATAACTCTCTCAAAGCAATCGTACATACCTGAAGGGGGTCTGTACACACTTAATACAATAAAATGCTTCAATTCTACACAGGCTATCTCAACAGAACGTTCAACCGAGAGATTAACAATATCAAGTCGTTCCTTATATTTAAATTGTTTGTTCAGGATTATCAATGAACCACCTCGTATTGCATGCTCTCTGTTGAATGAACTGCCTATCTGGTGATTATCAAAATTAAACATGTATTGGCTACTTCTTAACCAATGCTCAGTAATACAAAGGATGTCAATGTTGTTACTATTAATAAATAACTCAATTTCTAATGTTTTACCTAATATGCCCTGAATGTTTTGATGTACTAGATTTAATTGATTGACGTTCTTTGCATTACCTATAGGTGAGCAAGAGGTATACTCTTTTGTCTCACTGTTTAGTTTAAATCCTTTGATTGAGGTTGCGTAGTTGTAATCTTATAATCTAGGGATTGCTCTATAGGAGCAGTCAACTTTAAATCTAGGGTGGGCTCCATAGGAGCTACTAACTTACAAGCTAGGGTTTGCTCTATAGGAGCAGTCAACTTAATATCTAGGGTTTGCTCTATAGGAGCAGTTTGAGTAGCCAAGTTCTTGGCTGAAATGTCAATACAATAATGTAGCGAGGATGCTACTTGTCTTTTGTAATAGTTGGAAAGCCTATGCTTACCTTTTGTCAGATAATAATTGTTTTTAAAAATAGAATTAATATCAATTATATTAATTTTATCATTATAACATGCAATAGTATGTAGTGTTAAATTCAAATTATATCTAATTTTGTTTTCCGCATCTGGCAAGTTGTTGCAATAGGGCAGTGTATACAAAACAATCTTATTTACATTTAAATTACTTAATGATTCACAATATTTTATGAGCTCCTGTTTTGTTACACTTCCCCTATCCCCTATCAAAATAACTAAATTATCATCCTTCACAAAATTATGATTACTTACTTGTTTCATAATGTCACAATAGGATGCTGAAGGAGTACAATAGTTTATAAATGATTGTAACTTCATGTAAAAACTTAACTTAGAGCCCATATCTCTTCCTATTTCATCACTAAATATGTATGTTTGACTCAAAACATCACAACCTAAAGTATTGAAACTATCACACAAGTGATTAGATGTACCTAGATTCGATACCTCAGCACTATTCAATGACAATGGCAAAGTGCAGCGGTTGCAGTTATAATTAGTTTTGTCTTCAAGTGAGGCAAAACGGTCAGCATAGTGTGATGTTGATTCAATGAGTTTGTCCATTGCCAGTGAATACTCCCTAATCATAAGCTGTGATATGTCATACATACTTGTCACTGAATTAAGAGAATCTTGTAATTTTTGTAACTTTGTGTTCAATATTTGTGTTTCAGCTTCATGCTGTTTTTGTGAATTTTCTAACTCTAATGTGTACAAACTTAATTCTTTGACAGACTCCATTCTATGTTTACAATTCTTAATGTTTTTGTTAATACTTCTACAATTTTTAATTAAGTTTTGATTTTTCCTAATAAATTTATTGATTTTTATAATTATATTTTTTTAGTTTGTTATTGCTGCAATTGCTTAAATGAACCATATCTGACACTATATGGCGTTGAGGAGTGTCTTTGGTGAGATCTATGATGTCAGTACATTTAGGCTTTGAATCAATAACCAACTGCGGGGACCTCTCTAACAGCTCATCGAACAAGGATATGTTTTGTTTTGTGTTGACATTGAGCAACTCTTCTTCAAGATGTGTGATCAGTCGATGGGCATTTCGTAGTTCATGTTCCAGCTTGGATATTTGTTGTAAGGCTTGCTCATATTCAACGCTACATCTATCATAATTATTTAACATGATTTGAAGGCTGTCCCGCTCTAACCTAGCTTCATCTAACCTTGTATTCATCAGTGACAATTCTTGTTTTAATTTTCCGTTTCTTTCTATTACCGAGATAAGCTCGGTTTCGTTTTCTTCACGTTCATTGTTCAGTAAATTAATAAGAATAAATATGCAAGTGATTGGTGAATAGCTGGTGGCATTGTGGTCCGGCTGAATCCTGTCTCCATTATACGCGTTCCCGTGAAGTTCTCAAGAAAGACAATGAAAAGTAAAGCATCGACTTTTTAATGTTGTATTTTATATGTTATTTTTATACTTACTTTTACTCATACTGAATGTAATATCTCTCACTTGACACTGGCAAAATATGTAACTATGTTCATGAGGCCATTAATAAAAAATACAATACAATACAACACTGTCTTATCTAATTGAATGACCAGATACTACATATTTATTTATATTGCTAGATATGACCTGTTAGTGTTTAAAAAGAACAAGTAGTTTTGTTTATGGCAAATAAATGCTTAGCTCGACCATTTATTTAAGCTTTTGTAAAGATAAGTCAATACTCCTTTATTCTCCTTCTTTCCAATTTATTGCCCAGTTATAGCTGGTTTGTTAATTTATTAATAATGTTACCAGTATCACATTTGCAACCATGTGTTATATACAGGATCATATTTCTTATATTGTATTTATCATTTGCATGTTTTATCAACTATGTCCAAACTTTATTAAGATAAAGGTGTGCTGCTATAGCTGCAAGTACCTTAATCGAATCATTGTTTTCTACCGGTGTTTAAATCGCTTATTTTGCAGGATATTCGGATTTGTGGATGAAACAGTCATGAGGCCTCAGTTTCTATTAATGTCAAACACTAATAGCTCTTTAAGTTTTCATAAACAAATAATCAAATATCGTAGCTTCTGTTTTCAACTAATTCAATTTATATAAATACATAAGTACTTATATAATTTATTGTGTAACCTGTTAAAAACATTTTTGTAAAATGTATTTATCTTAAGGCGAAGTTGTTTAAAATTAAAAAATGATTAGACAAAGGAACCAGCATATTCAATACTCAATATCTTTATTGCACTCCATATGTTACAAAAGGTGTTACTTATAATATCACAGGTACAATATAGACCCTGTTGGGTATGGCAGTTTAGAAGAGATGAGGATGCTAGATTTTAATATTATATTTATATGGAGAAGCATCAAATTAGCATACTTAGTTTTAAATAATGTAATTATTTTAAAACAATTTGTGTAATGTTTATTTCAATAAATTGTTGCTATTTTAGGTCCTTATAGTCTAGGTATTCTTTAATACTATAATAAGTTATGTTTATTAGTATTTGTTTTAACTTTTAACTTTATACTTCACTTTATACTAGACCAAATGGTTTAAATATAGGTATTAACCTATTTACTTAAGTATAATATTTAAGCATACTACTATTTTAAATATGTAATTATTAAATGATATTTCATATACATGTACATTTTCAGTAAGTTGTTATTTTGTAACATAACATTGAGAAAATAAATGAACTATGAACTATTTGTGTAATACTATATACTTTTATTTCAATAAATGTATATTATTTTTATTTTAGATCTTTATAGTCTAAGCATTATTTAATACTATAAATATGTTATTTAATCAATATGTAAATTGATTCAATTTCATAGTTATTGAATTATTTAATTACATAATTCGTTATTTATAATTATTAATGAGATACACAACCTATGTGTATAACCAATACACAACCAAATACAATTAATGTAATAAATCTGGGTTGTAAAATGATTAAGCATTTACTTCAATACATATTAACAATTAAAAAAACTTGCTAAATACAGCTGGCTATTCATTTCAATGTTCGAACTTATTGAAAACTCAAATTTATTTATTTTAAAATCGTTTGATGTAATATTTTTTATTGTAACGCATAAACGGTCGTCATTAACTATTAACATAAATAACAGAACAGCCACTAAGATACTTATTTGTAATTTAAAAAGGTATTGCATTATCTTAGAGTCGGTTAACCTACTTTTTACGTTTGCAAATGGTATGTTTTATCCACTGACAAAAACGCTGGACTTACGTCATATGGTATAAAAGTACCAAAAAAAAAATCGTTCTGCAACGCGCGATATTTTATAAAAACATGATTATGCCGCTTAAACTCTGCGGTTAAAAAAGTCTGTGGGACAATTGTCGATAGATTCTGAACGGATTACACCAAAATAAACAGTTGTCAAAAATAATCTGTGGTCGCAATGTCAAACAGAAGTTTGCTTCATTTCGTATGTATTTGTATGAAATTTACTGTTTAATTTATGTGTTGAATACATTTGATTAATTAAATATTGTTGGAAGTGTAATATATTACAATTTTCTAGAAAATGTGTGCTTTCTAATGGTTGTAATATTATGTTATAAAAGCTGAGTAACTTTTAAAATTTAATAAAAGAAAAGTCAAAGACTAAAACTTGGCCTTGAGTTTAACAATAATGGCGGTTTAATTACGCTTTCCTCAATAAAAGTTTATTGAAATCGTTTAAAGTTTATTGAAATCGTTTAATTCTAGAAGATAAACTAAGAAACAATTATTAAATTTAGAAAACAAACCTACTACGTTCTTATTTTTATGTTCTTATTGTCTAAACAAAAATATGGTATGCACCTACAAAACGCCGAGATGGCCGAGTCAGCTGAAAAAGGTATTTATTTCAAAAATAATTTAAAATACTTTAACCTAATGAATTACTAATATATTTATTTTATTTTAAAAGAAATATAGTTAATTATATTTTAAAAATAAAATCATCAATTTGGGTTGCTAATTTTATTCACAAATAATATAATTCCTGGAAACTCGCGGAAAATGTTTATCAACTATTCATTGTATTTAGATATTCATAAGGTTAATGTATTTTAATTTAAGTTTATATATACTTTTACGAACACGGCGATGTTTTTCATTTTCAAATTGATGCAGTAATTTTCTCGTGTTAGCCGTTTTTATCAAGACGGAAAACTCGCAGTTTTTTATGTGTTTGCGAGCGTTGCCACTTGAACGTTGGACTCGCGAAAAGCGATTCGCGCAGTTAACGTTCAAGCACTGTTTCTGGACTTGTAAATGTCTTACAAATTTGATTTTTTGTTTTAAATAACATTGAAACTGAGTACTCTCTATCTCTCTTGTTTTTTTTTTCTTTTTATGCATAAAAATATTACTCACGGTTTTATCCTCGTCGCCAATGTAGTATTCACTATATTTAAGTACTTATTAATATGTTTGGTATTTGGCTCGTCAACGCACCACCACTTGTACTCGGGTCTACGGTCGGCTTCTGTCTGCCCCCTCTCCGCCCGTACTGTGACGTATGCGCTCGAGACAAATGTCATACTAGATGTGACCATTCACATATACTACAGTGAGGAAATCAGTGCCTCTAAATTAGAAGTTAGCAATTTAGTTTTAAATTTCTATGATGGTTCAAAGATTAAACCAGTAGGCATGTTTAACCCTAATGTAAGGTACAATAACTACAGGAAACAGTTAGAATTATTTGTAATCGAGGGTGGTACCACCTCTCTACTGGGCCGACAGCAGATTTATATATTAGATTTTATTATTTATTATATTATTATTATTTATATATATTAGCAGATTTAAAAATAAAACTTCCGGTATTTAGTAATTGTAACCAGTCAAATAATACCCACATAAAATCTATATCTAACGAGATTAATGAATTGCTTCACAGATATAAGTATTTAGCGGCGTAAGTTAAAGGTAGTCAGGTTGCGGTGTCTTTTCATGGAAATAAGTAAAAGAAAATTTCTACAACATTTTGTGAGTTATAGGGAAATCGTAAAAGTTGCCACTAGGCACACCAGCAAGTACTACATCAATACCTAGGTAGATATTCACTTAGAATGCCGACGCGCGAAACACTTTTGCGTAATCCAATCAAAGTAACCGACAATCAAAGTAACAATCCAACCAAAGTAACCGACATACACGGTTAAAGTAGCGACAAGCAGGGCACATAGCGCGGAGAACCGACAGCTGTTTGGGCAGAAAGATTCTAGAACGGCGACCGTGTACCGAAAACCGCTGGTGTGGACGGCTGGAAGCCGATGGATGAGGGAGGCACAGGACCGCACAAGGTGGCAATACTTGGAGAAGGCATATGTGTGGCTGATATGATGATGATGAATAAACTTTGTAAGAATTATACAAGTTTTTTTTTTATTTCATTTCAAATTTAATCGCGGACAAAGTCGCGTCTTACAGCTAGTGTCAGATATATTTGCACGAGACGACATGTCAGATATTTTTGAGAAAAGTGGCGCGTCACATATTTTTGCTTTGTGGCCTGTCAGAATTATATGTTGCCAATGAGTGATCAGATGTTTATGCTACGTTCGTGCAGAGAGATATTATTGAACTCATTGAAATGTCAGATGTTATTGCCAACCTGCCCATAGTAATATATTTATGCTCGTGACTGTACGTCCATCCCTCATGCTGCCTGCTGCGGTAATTGCAGTTGGAGGGCGGTGTAGGGGGCTGTAAAGGTATCGTTTCGTGGCAAATATCGGGTTCAAATATGAATAGATCGCGAAATATTGAAGTGGTCCAAACAAAGCGCTAGTCCAATGATCGCAACCTTACCCTACTTTACTAATAAACATGCTGTACTATGTATATAACTACAAGCCACCTCCAGCATCTAAATTACCATTTTAATTTCCTAATGCTACTAACAAGTATTATCTGAACAGCGACTATCAAGTTGATTAACACCATTCACGTCTTCGTAAATCTATTTATCGATAACTAATGAATTAACTCGCACATCACTAGTCCGCACCTGTCTCCCATAAACCATCACTATATAAATACAAAACAAATCTATCCTTTTATCTACGTCTAATAAATAACGACTGAGCTCATATCCGTACGGTTCTGAGCTTCAGATAGGCTTCTAACAAGATGGCGGACTTATTTATAGCTTGTTTATTTAAATTAATATATTTGGCGCGGTGATGAAGAGTGATGTATAACTCAATAAAAGATTGATCATGACTAAGACTAATGCTTTCATGACACTTATAGTGATGAGCTAAGAATAGGTAGATTGTTAGTTACAAGCTGCCGCGTTCTTGCGCTTGTAAATATTTTAACAGAAATCCCCAACAATTGCATCATGGTAACCTAGGGACTGTTGAGTGCAAACGTGAGGCATGTTTAAATAGAATAAGTTGATCATCATAACAGCCCATTAATATTCCACTGCAGGGACGGGCCTCCTTCCGTGACGGAGGGATACTTGGCCTACTAATACCATACCTACTTGGTAAGAGACGGCTTGTAAACTTTACCTACGAGTAAATCAGGTGTTATTTATACCTAAAAGGATTGTTGAATTGCATTTCATTTATTTTGAACTTATTCTTTAAAGATAACAATATGATAATGATAACAACATGCGCAATAAATTGGTAATTGTTAAGATGTTTACGAGTACATATCTAACTATACTATGACGGGTCCTACGTATACTGGTGTAACCCGCAAATTGACGAAAATGACTTTTTTGCTTGAATGGCCTTAAAATAACCTATTCTTCTGAAATCAGTAAGAAAAAAATTAAAATTTCTTTTAGTTTCGGCGATACAAACTCGTAAACTGATGTAAGTAACACAATTTAATGCAAGGAGACGGTCAAAACTGATATAAGTTACTTGCATTAGTTTACGTAGTTACGATCTACGTGACACGTGAGTGTAAGTGACCGTTGCACCAGTATACGCGCGGCGACGATACAGCGCGTACGTACGATACGGGTGTAACTGCAACGAATTTTACTTTATGTATTGAATTTCTAAAAATTATTCATATTTTTACGACGTTTTGAGTGTTTAACATCAGTGAAAATAAAAATAATAATAAGTATGAAGCGTTCTCGGAGTCAATTAACCCAGATGCTCCTGAAAGTATGAAGGGTCACAGATCTTTAAAAAAAATTGATATGTAGTTATTTGTGTCACTAACGTTTTAGAAAAATACATAAAAAGTAATCCTGGTCCTCTGGGAAATCTGGAAAATGATCGGTGTTATAACACCTGGTAGGAGAATGGGTAGCATATTGCTAGTAGAGAACTATGGGGAATATTTTGAATAAAATTTTACACTTTATTGATTTTTAAATCTTTGCTGGTTTTTTATATATTTTAATAAATTGTGGGTAAATGAATAAATAAGCAGCTAAAATTTACGTTAGTTGTGCAATGAAAGAACTCTTAGGGAGCAAATAAACTTAACATTTCTAACATAAAAAAGTTAGTTTTTGCATTATTTACAAGTTAGGGCTTAAATTGCTTGCAGCTATAGCTATCACAATAAGGCAACGTTACTTTATAGATAATATAATTCTACAGAGCCATATAGCTAAGACATTTTTGTTCAATACATAAAAATCATAAATTTGTCATCCCTTGTAACCACTTGTGTAATAGCACAGCCGTGAATAATACGTAACATTATGCAATTCAATCGATCGTGTGAAAGAGTGAGAAGTTATCACGGGAGAATTAGTATCTGACAACTTTTCCCAGTACATCTACTTAGAAGGACAACAATCTTTTCACTAAACAAAAAGATGGCCATCCTGCACGCCTTCTTGTAATAAAATAAAACGTTAGAACGTTTTATATATACGTAAACGTATCTGACTAGGTTTTTATTTTAATAGAAGTCTTATTTTTTTAAGTTATTTTTACCACTTAATAGATTGTTGTTGTGGTACAAAATTAATTGTGCAATGTATATTTTATTTTGATGAGTCTGTAAGACAACTATTTAATTAGTCTTAGTAGTCGTACAGTTCTTACCTAAAAAGAATCGAACATTTTGTTAAAGAAACATATTATTTTATTAACAAGGTAAAGAAAGCACTGATTACTATAACTAATTATTATTACTAAAAAGACGAAGCCAAGTATATATTTCATTAAAGTTTATAGCTTGTTAAAGACTGATTTAATAATTTAATATCTCCTTAACCTATGAAAGATGATATTTACTATCTGAGCGAGAATCATGTTAAATTTTTAACATTTTAAAATTAAATGGAAAAGACTTCAAAATTTGAAGTCATTATAAAAATAGTAAATACGTTTTTTTTACACATTTACCCCCTAACTTATAAACGCCTCTTAAAGTTTAGTCAATTGATTAGCTTAAATTCTTACAGTTTTGTTTGGCATAAGGTTGGTTTTGCATCGCTAAACAGTGTTTAAATTTAAGAGGCCTTCATGAGGAGGTTAATGTTACACAATAAATGTGTTTTACTATTTTGTACGTTTGTTTGTTTCATTTTTCCATTAAAAATCAGGTTCATGACCACAAAACAACATAAATTACTGGTACAACTAGTTTCTTAGTAGCTTGTAAAGTAGTGCAAGTGCTAAAAGTAGATAAATGAAATTATTTTCCTATATTTCGAGGTTTCATGATTTACAAATTACACTCATATGTATGACTAATAATGTGTATTTCCTTTATTTTCGTTATTTAAAAACTAAGTCAGAACTTAGTAAACTAGTACAAGAGGTTACTTATAACAGTTTACTTGTTTGGATACTTTGATCAAAACAAGCTAAACAAATGCAAGTACAGCTATTTTCTAAAATACAAAGAAATATAAAAATATATTTAGTCCGGTTTTTCCTTTCATTTCCAGGTATAACCTATCAAAATTTCAGTAATTTCTGTAGAACTTTGACAAAGTTATAAGCTTTTGAACCTTTGAATTGCTCTCCTGTAAAATTGTGTTTTTGCACTTATACTAGTCTACGTAGGACCCGTCGACTAAGTATAATAAAACTGTAGAGGTCGAAATATCTGTTCTTTTTGAAAATTCAGATAAATATTATCTACAAAATCTAGAAAAGTTAAAAAGCACGAAACCACTATTTTTAGAATGAATGTCTGTCTGTCTGTCTGTTTATTTGTTACCGCACATCTTTAAAACGAATTAATATAATCTTAAGACCAATACATTGTATTGTAGCCTTTTATATTAGGCTTAAACTGAGGGTGTTTCATCAAAATAGGATAAATATTACTCGAGATATCGCTTGATCTCTTTATTAGATAACAGTCCAATACAAATCAGGGTCATGAAAATTGGTTTTGGTTCAATCTTGAATGAATTTAAATTTCGTTTCTTATGTTCACGAGATGGCGTTACCAGTAGTAATCATACTCATAAAAATGAGTTTGTAAATAATCTACAACTATTTTATTATAGTGTGACCACAGGAGCTGTGCACCTCCTGAGGTATGGGCGCGGCGAGAGGGGGGTGGACATTATAGAGTACATGATAAATACTGGTATAGAATAAACAGTCTATGATGTAGCTACTAGCGACATCTGACGCAATATACTTAAGTTATTTGGCTGGTACTGGTCGCTGCACGAGCGGCTGTAGCAGTTTTCTATTAAAACACAGTTTTTTTAAAAACTCCAAGAAAGTATTTACATTGTTGTATAGTTTTAAGCGTAAATAGGAACATTATTTGTGTTTTTATAATGTAACTTTGAGAAAAATGATATCTAGCGGAATGTATCAAATACTCTAAGAACATGAAATTCTTAAAGAAAAATATAATGTTCGAATTGTTATGACACTGCCGTCAAAACTCGTGACAGCAGGTAGGTGTCCGTTATGGTGCATGCACAAGAGCTGTGTCGAGTTGGTTACTATGCCAAAAAACTCTGCATAAATAAAAAAAATAAAAAATCCAATTGTTAAGATTAATGATGAGGAATTAGAATTCGTTAACACTACAGTATTCCTAGGAATTACTTTATACAGATTACCCCCTTACTCATAAACGCCTCTTAAATTTAAGTTAATTGATTACCTTAAATTCTTACGGTTTTGTTTAGTATAAGTTTGATTTTACAAATAATAATCTCGCTAAACAGTGATTAAATTTAAGAGGCGTTTATGAGTAAGGGGTGAGTTTTTATTTATCACCTGCATATTTTTAATAAAATATGAGTAGGTATATTTGGGTTACATTGTGATCAACTAAGTAAGTGTAATATATTACAGATATGTCTATAAAGTCGTCAAATTTGTGATTTTTATTAGTTCATTAATCTACAATAAACTAATACTGACTTACGAAGAACAATGTAAACAATGAGTAGAGTAAATCAAAGTGGCACGCGGGAAGTGATTTTTTAAGTTATAAGGCGATGTTTAGCGGAGCACGATTCTGGTCAACTTTTATGCGATTTGGATGATGTTTATGGGCGAACTGCAACTTTGATGGGTATGTACTTAATCGTGTTACTGTTTTTCGTAATCTGTCTCAAGTAATAAATTCACTCCATTTGAGATCTAGAGACCAAAAACAGGCATTGTGTACATAGCACATTTTTAGATATTCATTGTAAGTAAGAAAAATCGTAGTACGACCATTTCCGTTGATACATTATCAGTTGCATTAGTATAATTCAGTCAAGATTTATCCCAATTTGAATTAATTGCTTTATGTCTATATTACGGTTGATATTGATAACTAAACTATGTTACTTTTGCATCGACTGGTCTGTCTACAAAAAATAATTAATTGCAATATTTTATTAAATTTTATATCATTTAGCACTTATTGAATCCATGTTAAATGATATCTTGTTTGTTAATATTAATCACTGAATAAATTTTAGTTAGGTATTGTAGTTATTCTTTCCATTCCTTTAGAATTATTAAATTTAAAAATAACAGATTTAAAAATAATGAAAAGCTTGAAACTCCTGGTAAACACAGGCAAGGCCGGCCAAAGAAAGGTATGTTTCTATATTTCTGCTCTCCCCACGAAATACAATTATGTTCTACAGTAAAAAAGAGGTATATAACATTTTTCTTATTTTACCTGTATTTTGTTTCTAGTTATGCCTAAATTTATTGTAGGTATAACCAAATGTTCAATTTACATAACTTTTGTAAAATTTCGAGTTCCAACCCTCAGAAAATTGCAGATGATAGCTAGAACTGAGATGGATTTTAATTGTAGTCTTGAAGTTCTACGCAAAACTTTAAATGCAATAGGCTTACCTACAAGAAATGCCCTAGTATTATAAGTGCTCTAATAGTGTAGTGTTATTTGAACATAACTACGTGTAGCACAGTGGCGCCCTAATTTTTTGTCAGGACTTTATAGACAGACTGTACCTACATTTAAAAGTTGTAGTTTTAATATTATAGCGTAATGAAATAACTCCAGCCCGACCCCTAAGTACCGTTAATATATCCGATACTACTGAATTTTGTATTGAAATAAAGTGTTACACAGGCGTTATTTCAGGGTTACATTTCTACTGTATTAACAGAATTACTGCACCTATGTTTTGTAGTTCTCGAGATATTCAAATCACTTGTAAGCATTTTTTTTTTTTATATGATGGGAGGCAAACGAGCCAGCAGGTCACCTGATGGTAAGTGATCACCACCGCCCATGGACACCCGCAACACCAGAGGAATCACAGGTGCGTTGCCGACCTTTTAAAAGGGAAGTAAAGGGAGGGGGAATGGGCTACCGGACTCTCACTCACCGGACAAAACACAGCAGTGACAAGCACTGCTATTTTACGCCGATTTTCTGTGAGAGGGTGGTATTTCACCGGACGAGCCTGCCCATGCGTGCCGCAGCCAAAGACTGACGACATGGCTCTACCACTCGAAAATATTATCTGTACCAGTACTATGAACATAAATTAACATGGATTTTTGACATATTCCACTGTGAATTCGCATAAAGCATTTACCTACACTAATTCAGTCAGAATTTCACGCATTATTTTTACATAAAAAATTTATCAAAAGAAATGTTTCCTTTCTATCAGAACTATCACGTGTACGCTACCATAACGGACACCTATTATTTCTTCGTCCCCCGCCTCGCCGCGCATACCTCAGGGGGTGCACAGCTCCTGTGGTCACACTATATTAAGTGCTATTAATTATAAAATATTCCTTTTAAATTTTAATAAAATTAACCATGTTATATCAAATAAGTCTTATTAAATCGATTATAAGTTTACTTGATTGTTTTTTTTTTGTTTTTCGTAATTGAAACGCAATTGAATTAATTATAAATTGTATTAGTAAGCTATTAATCTTAAATATCAATTATTCTTTTGGTATTAATTTAGTTTAAACTGTAGTAGTTACTGGTCAACGTAAAAGTATGCAACAGACTCCATACTGTACAGCTTTACTTTGATATCGGTGTTCCTGTTTTTATTAATGTAAATAAATACAAATACAAACAACCTTTATTAGTTAATCACAGGTAGAAAACATGTTACAAAAATAAATAGTCTTTCCCTGTTTTGCCTATATTGGCATACAAACTTCAATTTTTAAAGTTAAACTATACATACTTGTAACTTTTAAACTATCGCGTTTCATTATTATAAATATTATATAAACGGAATATTAACGCGCATTTAATTTACCTTTATTTTACTTGACGTTTCGGCACAGGTTGCACTGGCCGTGGTCGCAAGCTCACTGGTGATGCGACGTCACAGCTTCGTTTTCGTGATAGATAATATATTATTATCATCTACCCTCGCATCTTGAGATGTTAATATAAAGTCCCCCTACACACAACACTGACCGTATCGCTGTTCTGTACGTTAACCGACCGTTCAACAAAGGGAGGTATTGTTTTTGATATCACTGGATTCCACGTTGCTGACAACTTGAAACCGTCATTCCGGTTAAAGTTTTTAGGGAACTTTTTGATTTCAATGGCCTCGCGCACAAGTCTTGAGTAATGGTGGCGATCGGTGGAGATTACCCGTGGCTTATGAAACTCGATCCAGTGATTAGCGCCAGCGTTCACCAAGTGTTCGGCGATAGCTGACTTGTTGGTCTGTCGGTTCTTCACAGCAGCTATGTGCTCTTTGAGCCTTTCAGCAATGGTCCGCTTTGTTTGCCCAATATAAGAACTGCCACAGCTACAGTCAATCTTGTACACGCCAGGACATTGCAGAGGTAGGACATCCTTTGGTGAGCGTACTATACTATTAACCTTGGCCTCCGGGGTGAAAATGGTGTGTATTGAGTAGTTTCTCAACACCGAGCCAATCTTATCTGTCACGCCTTTCAGATAAGGTAGGTACGCAGGTTGCCTGTTCACTCCAGGATGTCTCTCTCTTTTTATTGGTCTCTCTCGCGTATTACTTTATATTAACATCTCAAGATGCGAGGGTAGATGATAATAATTATCTATCACGAAGACGAAGCTGTGACGTCGCATCACCAGTCAGCTTGCGACCACGGCCAGTGCAACCTGTGCCGAAACGTCAAGTAAAATAAAGGTAAATTAAATGCGCGTTAATATCCCGTTTATATAATATTTATACCTATACTTAATCATAAAAATATAAATTGAATTTAAATAACAATTCTTTTACTGCAATTATAACACACTTATAAAATTATTTAATAAATAATATATAAGTAGTTATATAGCAGACAATATAATAAGTAATCTGGTTTTTTCTTTCTAAAATCATTTTACGCATTATTGCTATTTGTCAACATTCAAAAAATACAAAACTGACAATAATTATACAAACACAAAACATTAAATTATTGTTCAATGTGTTTTTGTTTATTTTACTTAGTCTAGAGTGGCACAACAGCAATTATGTGTTGGAACAGAAGTGTTCGAACAGTAGTGAGCAACAAGAGGGAGAGTTTGAGAGGTAGAGTAATTCGAATGAGTAAAAGAATTCCATACATTTGGTTTTGTCAGTATTTAGGGTCAACAGATTCTGCCGAAGCCACCCAGTGACAATATTCAGACCAGTCTGGGCCGAGGCATATACTTCTGCTTTGTTTTTCCCCGAGAACAGGAGCTCTGTATCATCGGCAAAAGTTACAATCTTGCCATTTAAAAGGCTTGTGTTACAGAGCTCGTTAATGTAGCAAAAAGAACAGGGTCGGGCCCAGTGCACTGCCCTGCGGCATGCCGTATTCTACAGGCAGCTCGGAACTGGTATATCCGTTTATTGTGACACACTGTTTACGATCTCTCAAGTAACTTCTAGAGAGGTTAAGTTGACTACCTCTTATTCCCAGACGTTCCAGTTTTGAAATAAGGAGATGTGTAGAGACCGTGTCAAAAGCTTTCGCTATGTCGAGAAAGATGCCCATGACTTTCTCCTTTTTGTCCAAATGTGTGACTACATACCTAGTCAACAACTTCGTCAACCGCATCAAATGTAGATTTTCCAGATCGAAAACCATACTGAGCAGGGGACAGAAGATTATTGGTTTCTAAAAATTTTGTTAAAGATTGTTCATTATTTTTTCCAATATTTTGGACATAGACGTTAAGACCGATATAGGGCGATAGTTGTTGACACGGTCTCTCCTTCCGGATTTAAAGATGGGATGGACTATTGACTTTTTGAAGGCGTCTGGGAATGTGCCTGTTGAGATGGCCAAATTACAAATGTGGGTAATAATAGGGATAAGTACATTTTTATTATCCATTAGAAGAAGAGTGGATACCCCGTCCCATCCCACGGCACGATTATTTTTTAGGGACAAAATGATATTTCTTACTTCCTCTTCGTCAGTCGGCAGAAAGGCCATAGAAAAAGGGGGGGGGGGTATAAGGCTGAGACTGTGTATTAGGTATTAGCTGTAGGTTTTTACTATTTTCAGCGAGGTTTTTTCCTATGCTCACAAAAAAGGTATTAATAGCTTCTACTGAATTTTCGGGAGAGTTGTCTAATGATAGAAGGTCTGTGGAATGTTCTTTTGTTTTTTTTTCTATTTGTTAGAGTGTTGATTGTTTCCCATAAAAGCTTGCTATCCCTGCCTGCTAGCCTAATTTCGTTCGCCTCATGTTCTCTTTTTAATCGTTTAAGGAGCTTACTGCAAAAATTCCTGTATCGCGTGTATAGTTTAAGGATACTGTCAGAGGTGTTCCTCTTACTTTTTTTGTAGAGTTTATCTCTATGCTTAAGACAACGAAGGATTCCCGTAGTAATCCAGGGTTTAATCGTTGTTTTCCTATTTGGAACTTTTTTTATAGCAGTACATGTTTTTATGGTGTTTCTTAGAAATGAGAGAAGTAGATTAATAGCTTTATTGGGGTTCTCACAATGCAATATGTAGTCAAGGTTAGTGTTTGCAATAATCTCTGATACTTTTTATAGTCTGTTTTGTGGAAGAAGTTGTTCTTGGAAGACTTGGTAATTTTTTTATTTAAAAAGAGAAAAACTGCTTGATGGTCTGTTAATGATGAATGGCTTACTAGAGTATTGGCAGAGTGAATCGTTTTTAAAATAACGTGGTCTAGACAGCTGTCATCACAGGTGGGGAACGTGTGGGCAGGTAGCATGCCATATGAAGCTAATAGGTTTAGGTAGACAGACAGTTTTATTATGATTGCTATAATCATCAGAAATATTGATATTTATATCACCAACTAATACACACGTTGAATAACATTTGGTTTGTGATAATATTATGTCAAGACTAGTAAAGAAGTTGGTTAGGTCAGTTCGAGATGGTGGTCGGGAAATTGCAATGACTACAACGTTATTATTTCCTCTTAAGACAAGACAATTCGCATCTAGGAAACTCGGTTCTTCAACTGAGCAAACAAAATGATTTTTAGACTAGACAATAACTCCTTCATTTTGCGTTTTGTTATTTTTTTTTTTTGTTGAGGACGAGTAGTTGTCTCAGATGACCGTTACTACTTTACACGGGCTGTGGTGGGGCGGATGGCCCTCAACCAAAGACATTTAAGTGACGTGCCTCAGGGGCACCCCCTTTGGGGTACGAACCTCGGCCTGGACCGTCACTGACTAACAGGACGTACGGAAGGCACGCCCTCTAGGAGCGAACGCGGCGCGTATTCCGGCCTCGACGACGACGGCGAGGACGGAACCGCTGACGTGTTGTTGTGGCTTCGCGAGCCGTGTGAGCTCTACGTTGAGCGATCGTGATCCTATCGTTTTGCTATTATTCGTATACTTAGTGAGTTTTATAGCAATGAAGAGGAGGTACAGCGTAGTTGTTTTTTAGCCAACATTCGGTTAGTACAATAATGTCCCAGTCAATTTTGGTTCTATGTAAGATAATGTCCAGTTGTTTTTATTAATGCTTCGGATATTTTGGGTGGCTATTTTAAGAGAGGTTTTAGGATTTGGGTCGTAAAGGGTACATTCTTCTAGGTCACAGGCATAGGAATTAGAGACGGAAACAGAATCTACGTTATGTAATAAATTAATTATGTTTTCGAATTATGATAGTTAAGTAGTTGAGCAAGCATGTGATAAAGTATTTTTTTTGTGATAGAAGATAATATACATTAGCTTTACCTTTTTTTTTTGATATGTGCATTGTTGTGATAAGTGTATGTGATAATTATATTTGTATGAATACGTGACTTGTATGTAAATATTGTGTGGGTGATATAAACTAGATAAGTAGTTGATAAAGCAAATAATCAAGCTCTTAGTATGAGATAAAAGATATACATCACCTTTAACTCTATTATGTACTTGTCTATATGCATCTGTGAATGTTTGTAGTAGGTGCATGTAATAGTTATTCTTGCATAATAATAATAATATGTAAGTAGTGTGTGTGTGTAAATAATGTGTAGTTGGTTTTTAATAGCTAGGTAGTTAAAGAAACAAGTAAATAAGGTATTTATATGAGATTGAGGAAATATATTACCCTTAACTCCATTTTGTGCTAGTTTGTATGTAAGTATACATGTTTGTGTTAGATGTATGTAACAGTTGTATATACATGCATGGGTGAGTGACATGTGTGCAAATAAGGTGTGAATAATATTTAGCAGTTGAACAAGTAAATAAATAAGTTTTTTATATGAAGTAGAAAAAATATATTCCCCCTACTTTGTATGAATCTGCAGGTATATGTGTATATGTAATAATAAAAATTGAGTAAGTGTGTGGCGAGTGTGTGAATTGAATGTGGTTGAGTTTTAGTGTTTGGTATTAAACTAATTGATTGTGGAAATTAACTCTTTTAATAAACTTAGTATAGCATGCATTACGTTTAAATAAATTAAAAAAAATAATCAGACAAAAGAAATATGTTTTTAAAATCATGGCCAGTCAAATTCTGGTAATTAATTTCTTTAAATCCTCTTCAGATAAAATAGGGATACTGGGCAATTCTTTTTTCTTCCTAAGGGCGCCTTCAAATTTGCCGCGCGGAGGCAGCGCGTCTGCAGCGCTGCGGTCGCGCTGCCGTTGCTTGGTTTGAGAATGGTAGAGTTGTGTTTTAGTTTTACTATGGTTTCAGACGAAAAAACACTGCTCTTAGTGTTACTATTAAAAAGAAAAAGTATTCTTAACAACACTAGTCGATCGATGAACGGATGCGCGGACACAACGCGGGCGTAGCGCTTCAATCGCGCGTTTTTTATCTGTATGGATTTACAAAGCAGCGCGACCGCAGCGCTGCAGACGCACTGCCTCCGCGCGGCACTTAGCGGCAAATTTGAAGGCGCTCTAAGGTTCACTACTCCTTTTGCTATCCAACACTGTTCATATCCATGTTGATTTGCAAAGCATTTTGAAGCGTAGTGGAGCTTTTTTATAGAGTTCAGCAATGCAGCTGATATGTAGAGTGGTTGTGGTGTTCCTTTAATTGAAATGTGGGAAGAATTCAATCTGTTTTCAGGGCTGTTTTTATTGAAAAGTCTTGTCGATTTAAGAAAGTTATCCCGAAGCGGAGCAGCAGCAAACTCAACAATGACTGTGCCTGGGTTGGTGCTTTTTGGATGTAGGCGGTAGATATTTTTAATCTGAGTTTCCAAGACTGGTTGATTGACTAGTTTGCCTAAATCTTGAACAAGAATGCTCGGGGTGCTTTAGTTTCCATGTCATTAGGAGGCAGGTTACGTATTTCTATTTTGGAGCGTGTGGTGCTGAGCTCCAGACTTTCTATTTTCTGCTCAAGAGTAACTATGCGTGCAACATAGCTTTTGTTTTCCTTCTGTAACTCAGATAGTTTTGATACCACCTCATAATATTTATTTGATAAAAAATCGATGGAGTTTTTATCACAGCATCTTGTGTTTTAACACCCTCCACGACATTGGTCAATAAATCAAACTTCTTATTCTGAGACTCCTGTTGGCTAAGTAGGTCATTAAACATACTCTTCATGTCGGCCATCATAGATTCCATCCCGACAAGCTCATCATCATGTTTTCTTTTGGGTCTTTGGGTTATATTCCGGTCTTCATTTGTAGTGTCCGTCAGGTTAGGATATGAACTGTGGCGGCCTGTTTGGGTATTAGTAGGGGTTGGTGGTGAACGTCCAATCACATTTTAAGAACAAAGGATGTTTAATTAGTATCAGCGCCCTCTAAAATTTATAGTCTGAAATACTTAAAGCAAACTTAGATCGATATTCTATCGCAGATTGATGCTATCGTAGTATCGTAGTACCGTTGCAGTGTAACAGATGGCGCTCTCCACAAGTTATTGAATTAAAATGTTGTAGCATGCGTAGCTGGTAAGCGCTGTGTTTTGCCAGTTACCGAACAGATGGCGCCAATATTATCGTGATTTGACTCCTCCTCGTAGCTCACTGTGTTCCTGGTAGTTCCGAACTTTATTTTTAAGAAAACTTTTATAGTTTTTAATAAATTGACGTGGAGTTACTTATGAGACGTCTATACTAGAAGACGGTCCGGAGGGGAGAGGACAATATAAAATAACAATTTGTCTAAAAAGTAATTACCGTTTCTCCTAAATCCTACAGGCGTTGTAGCTTACCTAATATTTTAAATTATCTGACAAATATTGGTATACTTACTTTTCCTCAGAGACGTCTATTTAATTTGACAGCGATGCCCACAATTTCCCTAGAGATATTATTAGGTTAAAACCGCTCACTTTATTTTCCTTTGACATCTTAAAAAATGCCTAAGATATTAGAATATTTTTTGTTCTAATATCAATGATAGAGTTATAATATTCGAACGCCCACGGGGCTAAGGGGTTGGCAGTTTTTTTTTATATGATGGAAGTCAAACGAGCTAGCACCTGATGGTAAGTGATCACCGCCGCCCATGGACACCCGCAACACCAGAGGAATCAGGATCACTTTTACGAATACTCTAGAGGGCAAGAAATTTTGTTACCTTCAGGAAGACAAGGATGTGGCCATCTCGGTAGTAAAAGGTAACTGCCGGTCATGTACGTCAACAATGTCAGAAAAAAGCCAAGCCATTTGATGTCCACAAATCTGTTGTGATTTGTACCCATCCGTTCCATGTACAGCTCTATATTAAAACTTTATATATCTATTGTCTTCTGAATGTCAAATAAGTAAAAGTAAATATTTGACTTCGGCGCAAACGTAAAACTAGACGTCGAAAGCAATATTAAGCATACCTACCAGAATTCCTTTAAACGTTTTTATTCGAAAATATTTTTCTACATATTTTCAAAGCTCGTGTTTTTAACTGATGCTTTAAGTTTACGTGATCTATTTGTTGTTACTTGAATTGTGTTTTTGACTTTAATAAAGATAATAATATTATTCATAATTAATTTTAACAGTTAGGTTAGGTCCAGTAGGAGACATGACTTCGGCCGATATAACATGATAAAATTATTATTAAAAGGGAGAAGGAAAATTATTTTAATTATTGCAAGAATCGTTTTAAATGTTAATTTCAAAATAACAGAATTAATTAATAAATATTATACTCAATACTCAATACTCAATTCTTTATTGCGTTCCACAATGTTTCATAGGTACAAGATGGTAGAGTTAACAAAGGTTCAAATTGTGGACCCTGTCGGGCACAGCATAGTGTAGGAGAGAGGAGGAAGGGCGCTAGAATTTTACTTAAATTAATTATTAAGCATAAATTCATTAATAAAAATATAGCTATTTCAAATTATTAACAAATCAATATTAAATTAATACATTAAGTTCCTATTAAATTATTATCAAATTACTATAGGTACCTAGTTATTTCCTAATAACAAATTATAATTTTTAATATTTTATTATATTTTTGTGAATACCATAATATGTACCAATTTCTGTGCACATAAGGTTATTCCATTCTATTATTCCTATTAAATTACTAAATTATTATGAAATATCTATCAAATACTTATTAAATTAGACTTATGTTATTAGTAATAAATATCTTTTATTAATTTTTAAATTACTGCATTATTAATTTTTTATATTAGGTATAATCAGCATTATTATTAGGTATTTATTATTTTTGAATTAAATTAAAATGTCAATTAAGTATTATTTATGTTTAATTATATTTAATTAATATTAAAATTTATTGTTACATTATTATTAGGTTAAATATTGCACATTTATAGGTTTGTCTTATTTTATTATATTTATGTGAATTTATCATTTAAATATTCACTTAAACAATAGTATGTTTTATTTAATAACATTTGTTTTAGATTACTGGTAAAAGTGTTTAGATTGTTATCATTTTTGATGGCCTCTGGTAACTTATTGTATATTTTTATTGACATCACTAGGGTGCTAGATGAGTGCATTGCAAGTTGTGAAGTTGGTAAGTTTAGCCTATTTCCATGACGCAAATTAAACCTTGTTTGTTTCTCTTCTCTTTTGGTATAAAACTTTGGATGATCCCTTACAAACTTGCACAGTTCTAGTATATAAAGGCTAGGCAGAGTAAGAATCTGTAACTCCTGGAAGTGAGGCTTGCAACTATCTTCTTGGTCTATATTTTTAATTATTCTTATTAATTTCTTCTGTAATATAAATAATGTGTATGCATCTGCACTATTACCCCATAAGATGATCCCATATTTGAGCCATGAGTAAGCATAGGCATAATATGTAGTAATAGCTGTTTTTATGTCTGTAGTTTTTTTAATTACATGTAATGCATATGAGAATTTAGACAACTTAGCTCTTACTTTATTTATGTGTGGTTTCCAATTAATTTGTGTATCTATCTCTATTCCTAGTAATGTTGCCTTGTTGACAACCTCTATTACATTATTATTAAAAGAAAAATTAATGTGTAGTGGTGTTTTTTGTCGAGGGTGAAATGTTATAATTTTTGTTTTATTATAGTTAATCTCTAAATTGTGCTGTGTCATCCAGTCTGTTATGTGTTCAAATATAGTTTGTAATTTAGTATTGGGATCTGTGTTGTTGTCACATGAGGCTATAATTGAGATGTCGTCGGCAAACATTACACATGATTCTTGTATACAATTTGGGAGTTCGTTTATATATACGAAGAACAGAAAACATCCCAATACGGACCCTTGGGGGATAGAGGCATTTATAATTTTTTTGTCTGAGCGGATTAACTCTATTTCACCTGTTTGGTGATTGTATGATTCTATTTCAACTTGTTGTTCACGTTGGCTGAGGTAAGAAACAAACCAGTCAAGACATTTTCCGCGGATTCCTATATTGTATAATTTGTTTAAAAGTATGTCATACTGTACTCTATCATATGCCTTTGTCATGTCCAACAACAGCCCCAATGCATATTTTTTATTATCAATAATATCCAAGGCCCCCTGCATGAACTTGTAAACTGCTAAAATTGTGGAATGATTTCTCCTGAAGCCATTTTGTGCCTCATTAAAATTGTTAAATTTTTCACAGAAACTAACAACTCTACTGTACATGGCTTTCTCTACTATCTTAGATGCGGTAGGCAGTAGTGCAATAGGTCTATAATTATTGGGATCTAGTTTAGAGTTTTTTTTTTAAATAATGGCTTAATTAAAGATTGTTTTAAAAGATTAGGAAATATACCCTCTTGAAATGATTGGTTAATTATTAAGTAGAAAGGCAAAGTTATTTCATCAGCACATTGTTTAATTAGCGACGGAGGTAATTCGTCTACGCCAAAGCTGCGTTTCGTTTTTAGACTTTTAATAATTTTATGTACCTCATAAGTATCTATGGGCCTTAGAAAAATAGATTTCTCTCTAAGAGATATTTTGGATAGAGATTTCGGTGAGGTGTTTACTTTTTCCCCTATAGACGCAAAAAATTGGTTAAATATGTTTGCCACCTCTTTAGGATCGGAAGTTTGTCCTTGGTTTTTGTTAAGAGTAATGTTTTGTTTGTTATTTTTTATTTTTTTATTTGTGCGCTCGTTAATTATGCTCCACATTGTCTTAACCTTATTGTTAGACTTCAACATTTTATTTTTAAAGTGTAATTTCTTGGATGTATTAATAGCATTTTTTAAAGTTTTTTCATATTATTTTTTGTAATATTGTATTAATGTTGGATTGTTAGATTTTTTAGTAAATATCCTAAGTAATCTTTTGTGTCTGCACGATTTCTTTATGCCTTTAGTTAGCCAATATTTTTTGAAAGTTTGTTTTAACTTTATGTTACGTAGTGGTATTGTTTGGTTTAAAGTTTTAATGAGGACATCGGTAAAGGTTATATAATTTTCATTTACATTTTTATCAGGTGTGATTATTTCTCTCCAGTGTATTTGTTGCAGTTTAGATTTAAAATTTTGTACATTTTTATCTGTAAATAACCTTTTTTTAATTGTCCATGTTGTTATAATTGGTTTTTGTTGTATGTTAAGGTGTAGGATAGTGCTACTGTGGTCGGAAAAACCATAGTCTTCTACCGTAGTGTACATGTTATTGTGGCTGAAGTTAGTAAAAATAAGGTCAAGACATGTTGAACTGGTTGGTGTGATGCGTGTGGGTGTGTTGATGTGTTGTGTTAATTTATGTGACTGCATGACGTTTAAGAATTGTTGAGATTTTAAATTAGCTGAGAGTATATTGATATTAAAGTCGCCGCCTATTACTATGTTTAATCTAGAATATTTTTTAGTTATATATTTTAAAATTTTGTCTAATTGTTTTTGAAAAACTTCTTCCTCTCTTCTATTCGAATACATAATAATTATTAATAAATTTAAATCTGTTAATTCAATAGCACAAAGTTCCAAAACATATTCTATTGACATTTCTGATATATCATTATGTTGGACGTGGTTTAAATGTTCTTTTATTAATATACAGACGCCTCCCCCTGTATGTGTATTACGGCAGTAGGCTGCTGCTAAGTTGTATCCTTCTAGACTAATTAAGTCAAGTTTTTCTGTTGATAGCCAAGTTTCAGAAAGGCATAATACTGAAAATGAGGAGTCGTGGTTTATAAAGGCATCGAATAAATCCTGTTTATTGTTGAGGCTTTGGACATTCTGAAACAAAATTTTAAAATGTAGATCTCTAGTTACGAAATGTATGATTTCCTGCTTTCTCACTAATTGTTTGAACATGAGATTCTTCTGTTTTTGTTGTATTTATTTATAATGTCTTTATCTATAAGCTGAGTGTTCTGCTGTTTGTGATTGTTGTCGACCTTGATATTGATAAATTTTCCGTTTATATAGAGTTGGTTATTTTTTATTACAGCGTGATTTCCTTTTTTTCTTTCTTGGTGCATGCGTTCTTTTAATTGTGCTCTTTCCTTCCTAGTACTCTGATCCATAAATACTGAGATGTAGAGTCCAGATCCTTGAAAGTATTGATTATTGTTTATAATATATGTTGCTATTCTCTTTCCTATGAATTCTACAACTACTGGTCTATTTTGCACTCCTAATTTTCCAATTCTTCTTATACTTTCAATATAGCCTGATATGTCCATATTAGTGAACTCGTAAAATACTTCAGTTAATCTATTGAAAAGTTCTTGCTCTCGTTCTTTGTAGTCTTCGGTTAAGCCATATATCACGACTTTTTTGCGATCTAAATCTTTTACATAATTTATTGGCATTGTTTGTGATGACATGTTTTTTAATTCTTGCTTTATTTTTTCATTTTCTAATTGTATTTGTTCTATTTTATTGTTTAGATTATGTATGTCCTGTTTACGTTGATTGTTTTCGTCGAATAGCTTTTTCGTTTTTATATCATAATTCTGTTGTAACTCGGTAATAGCTTTCTTTATTTCGGTATGAAATGTTTTTCGGAGTTCTTGGATTATAGATATATTATTTTCCTTTAGGCGTTGTGTAATTAATTCGCTAAGGCTTTCTATAGTAATTTGTGTGTGTAGTTGCGTTTTCAAACATTCATCTGATTGGACCATTGTCTCTCCTAGAAAACTCAAACTCTCCGTGACCTCTAGATTAGTGTTAGCTTTAATCAGTGCTTTTCGTTTTAATTAAAGCCGAAATTAATGTAATTCAACAAAGGATTTATAGCCGCAGGTTAAATTTTCAACGTTGTGAAAAATTTGGTATAATTTTATATTACTTTGGTTGAAAAAGTTATTCTTTAACCAAGGTAAGTTTACTTTTTCGTTTTATATTCGGAATTTTAAATTTTACGACGAATTTATTGGTTTTTTACGAATAGCAAATTTCTTGTTCTTTTTAAGTTTCTTCTATAACCTCACCTAGAGCTTTGGTACAATTTAGGCCTTTAATATATAATGTTATTTAACAAAGTTACAAAAATATTCGTTTTATTAGATGTAGAAGTAGGCAACATTAAAATCTAAGTATATATATAAAAGGAGAAACTGACTGACTGACATATCAACGCACAGCCTAAACGGCTAAACGTAGGCACTTGAAATTTGGAAGGGACGTAGCTTAGGTTCCGTAGAGGTGCACTAAGAAAGTAATTCCCGAAATTCTTACGGGAACGGGAGTTAGCGGGATAATCCTTTTGTATGAAAAATCTAAACCAATTAAGTTAGACGCTTGAAATTTGGCATGCAGGTACCTTAATAAATTTAAAGCTTAGGCTTTCAACATAATATTGCAAAATTCCCACGGGAACGGGAGTTAGCGGGAAAAAACATTTGTATGAAAAAACGTAAACCGCTTAGGTTAGGCGCTTGAAATTTGGCATGCAGGTACCTTAGTGAATTTAAAGCTTATTTGCAACAGGATATTGCAAAATTCCCACGGGAACGGGAACATTTGTATGAAAAAATGTAAACCGCTTAAGTTAGACGCTTGAAATTTAGAAGGGACGTAGCTTAGCTACCGTTAAGGTGCACTAAGAAAAGAATTCCCGATATTCCCACGGGCACGGGAATTAGCGGGGAAATCCTTTTGTATGAAAAATCTAAATCACTTAAGTTAGACGCTTGAAATTTGGCATACTGGTTCCTTAGTAAGTTTAAAGCTTAGTTGCAACAGGATATTGCAAAATTCTCACGGGAACGGTAGTTAACGGGAAAAAAACATTAGTATGAAAAAATTTAAACCGCGTAAGATTAGATGTTTTCAATCTAGGATGTATGCATACCTTATTAATTATTACTAAAATATAAAGTTTAGCTATGGTTGTATTATGAAATATAAATGTCTCTCCCTTTGCCCTTCAGAAGAAAGCGATGCCCTAAAAGATTTTACATAATCTGGTGCCATTACACAATCGAGGCGGGTCCAAGTTATACATCTTCGGCAGGCGAAGCCGCGGGCAATAGCTAGTATGATATAAGAAATGAGTGTCTCAACATTATATAACACCTACTTGTGGAAATATTCATGAACACATACAGTAAGCTGTGATTTCTGAATATATTACTGCAATGTTGACACAACTTATGCTTATGATTACAAGATCACGATGTACGAATTACAAAAAAGAGATTTTTGTTGATTTTTTATGAAAAATTAGTGCGTTTTTTTACGATTACGTAAAAAACCGTAAACTATGGCATTTAGTCACAGTATCTTAAACGAAATAAAGCTGCTTAGATAACCTAACCCTAACCCAAAATAAATAAATAGTTAGCTAATTTAATCCTAGGAAATCTTATTCATACAACTAAATTGACCTATATGCTGGTACGTTGGAACACAAATAACGCATAATAATAATAATAATAATATAATCCTTTCGATTTCCTCGTAAATATTATATAGATTCTATGATAATATTATAGGATCTATAAGAGATTCTACATAATATTAAACAATTTAAATGAATAAAGTCAAAAATTTCAAAGTCTCAGTAATGTTTATAGACAGGTCGTACTTACAATATTTTGGAATAGCCAACATAACTCTATGTTTACCGACTATAAAAGCCTAATTATTAAAGTTAAATGTATTAAGTTTTAAGCGTCACAGCTATTGATTTTAAAACGTTTAGTTAGGTTTTAGTAATTTGTTTGCCCATTGTCTACATCGTAATTGCAAAGTTTAAAACTAAAGTCATTGAAACTTTTAGGTCCATTGAATGAAAATGTGGTTCTAATGTAAATCTAAGCGGTCGTTAGAAATTTGTTCTGTAATTAGTGTATTGTGTTACAATCGGAAACTTTTGTATTTAAATTACTAATGATGTTTTTTTACCTTATTATGTTTAAGGGCCTTTACGTGGCTCAATAGCGTCGCTCTAAATATTGCATTATAAGCAAAAACGGCCGTTTGCCGAATGCAAAATTTATCTAATTGAAAAACATTTTAAGTGTTGAAAGTGTGTTATACAAATACTTTATTGCCTTTTATCAAGACTTCGTTACCAACAATTTGCATTATTGATCCTATTTGTGAATTATGATTTTTTTTCTATTGGCGGCGCTAGTACTATAATCGCTTTTAACAGTGCGTAACAAGGGTGACTTTGAGATAAAAAGACTATAAGCATTGTTGATTTCGATCTTGTTTTAAGCTTGGGGTTTAATTTGCAATCAAAGTCAATAAAACCTTAATCATAACAGCCCATTAATGTCCTACTGCAGGGACGGGCCTCCTTCCGTGACGGAGGGATACTTAGCCTACTGATACCACGCTGGCCAGACGGATTGGTATAGGGTTTAATTTCAAGTTTTCCTTGTTTTTATTTCGTAAAGATAATATTAACGGATAGTCCCTTAGTCGGTTTTCATGACACCCATGAGATGAGATGGTGTTTTGACATATTGTATTCTTACTCCGTCACCACACGGAGAAACCAATTATATAGTATTTGTCAAAATATAGTATGAAATAAACTTTAACTAAAATTTTTTAAATAAATTCATACCATAACTTTAAGCTTATGGTAAACTAAACTTCCGTCGATGCATTCATGAATGTACGTATGTGGAGAAAACTTTACAAACAAACTTACATTATAATACCTCTGCCAATATCAGATATTTGAAATTATGATCGAATGCAATCAGAGAAATACACCGAGGTAATTGAGAGAAATTGCTTGAAATATGTATACTGGGAATTCGAATTATTGACTTCAGCGTTTGTAATAATTATTGAATTTCCTTCTGGAATTTCCAACGCTAATTCAATTGGTTTAAAAATGTAATTTTTTTTTTGTAGTCTTCGCAAATTTGAAGACTGTTATCGATGAAACAGAATTTTAAAAAAAATTAAGTACACACATTCCCTACTCAATGTACAAAACAAATGTTTTAAAAACATGCTTACATCACAACATAACTTAATGTTTATGTCGAAATTTACTTTTGTATTCATTTTATTTAAGAATGAATACGATTTCTACGAAAATTGCTCATTCCCAGTGCTTTGGTTCAGTTGCTCATACAACTCTGTCACCGAACATAATCGGCTTATTTTGCACTGAATTTAAATTACGAGAAACTTTATTTTTTTTATTTTAAAACCTATTTCTTTGACATATTATATGAACATTTTCTTTTTAATTGGGAAAACATTTTATGTTACTACTTGAGGCATGTTACGGCCAAATGCGCTAATTGTAGGGATGTGGTTTTAAGCAAATAGCAAGGGTTATAGCAAATTTTGCAATTAACTTCCTCGATAAATGGTTTTAACCTGCCGAGGAAAACAAAAAAAATGTAGAGAACTTTAAAGAAACGACTGATAAGTTTTATTTAAACCATGTATTTTATTGTTCTACACGATCATTAAGGAGAATGGGCATTTTTATATGGGGTGTGTCACAACCTTTGTAACATGTTGCGATTGCGACTAGCATAAACTTATAGCATTACTGTCGTTACTAACCATTATGGATATAATTGTCCGAAATAAAAGATTTTTATTTTTATTTTTTATTTTATTTTTATAAAAATGTTCACCTACGTTTATTTACTATAAAGATTATTTTTTTCATTATAATTGTGTTTTTCATTATCATTGATTTTATACACATCTAACATGCATTTATAATTCACAAAAGAAAATCAACTTAAAAAAAAAAACGTCAGAATATAAAATAAATCATTGGAAACACAAGACGGTGCGGGATTTAATTAAATCACCTTCGGGAAATTGTCGACGACAATCAACGTAGTGACGGTTCCTTTTTGTTTTTTTTTTTTTTTTATTTGTTTTTAAAAAAGACAACTCCCGCACTAGGGATCATGCCCTGTGTCGCGGGGACCTTTTACAAACATCAATTAACGGACACAAAGAACACCCAGACCAGGACAATCATTTGTGGATCTCACAAATTATTGTCCTGCGTGGGGATCGAACCCACAACCTCATGCACGGCAGCCGCTTGCGCTACCGTCGCGCCACCGAGGTCAATAAAGTTGCGATGTTCCAAGTCTTATTTGATTGATGTTACAATAATAAACCGAAGACGAAATCAATTTTTCATTTTGTCTTCCTAAAATAAATAAGTTTTTATAATTGAAATACCTTAGACAATTTTTCATTTTGTCTTAAAATAAATTACTTTTTATAATCTACTTGTTTCAGGTGTAATACTTTTTTAAATTTATGTTTATTTAGCAAAGAATATTCTAAATTATACCAATCTAGGCAACTTATTATTAGCCTGCAGAGAAAAATCAGTGTATGGTAAGAAACATACTCATTTATGGTTTAACCATTCAATACTCTAAAGGTAAACATTCATCAGATTAAATAAATAAACATTAAATTTTGGTTAACCAGTAACTGTTATCGACTCATTACGTATCTAGATATCGAAGATTTTGTGTTTGAACTGAGGGACCCACTTAAAGCGATATATATTTAAAATTAAGTCTTTACAAACTGTAGTATTCATTTTACAAACGTTTTAACACTTTTACTATGCAATATTGTCAATTAAACTGCAAAAATCAGTAAAAAAAAATTGGGCCCTCAGTCCACACAATACATTTAAGAATTCTATTTATTTCAAAAGTCTGCCGTACATTTGTGATGCAATAAATTAAAGGCTTCAGTTTGTTGCGTAGCTCAAACGGCGCGTTGGACGGTTTCCCACGGTACATATTTGATTTAGCCTCATACGGAGCTTTCCACGCATCCGTATTTTAACAGTCAAACCTGTTAAAAATAGTGACTCGTTGCGGCTTTTTTATTTATGTGATTATGTATGAGATATGTTAACGAAAGAATACAATATGTCACCACCCCATCTCATTTCATGGGTGTCGTAAAAACCGACTAAGGGACTATGCGTGAATACTATCCTTACTAAAGAAAAAAAAAGGGAAACTGGAAATTAAACCCTATACCAATCCGTCTGGCCAGCGTGGTATTAGTAGGCCAAATATCCCTTCGTCACGAGAGGAGACCCGTCCCTGCATTGGTACATTAATAAGCCGTTATGATGATGTTAACGTTGTTGTAATGCGTATTTATCGGTCCTATGTTTGATCATTCCATTTTTTTTATGATTTATCAGACAAAGAAGAAAAATAGTAGACAAAGTAAAAATGCGCGACAAACGAAGACTACAAAAAGAATAGGAGCTAGTGCTTTTAACCTTTTTGTATTACTAATTAACTAGCTTCATTCCAACCAACTTTACTAAGGTATGTTTGAAACCAAGTTTTCTCAGAATTTTAACTTTAAAAATGCAAACTTATTAACTCAATCTCAGTAGTACCTATTCCTTTCTTCTTACATTGTAAGCAACTTTTGCTTAAAACACATAGTCAAATCTTCTAGTTGAAAATAGTTTAAAATTAACTCAAGTGACATAATATGCAGAGCAATTTCTTTTACAATGTTTCTACATTATGAAGAGGGAACAGACTTAAAATATTGCGTCGTAAAATTATGTCTTCTCTGCTTATATTTTTATGTCTCAGAACACTGAACTCTTTTTTGTACTAAAATAAAATTGTCTTAATAAATTAAATAATCTCGTGCTAATCCTTTTATTATAGTCGGATACTCAATACGTTTATTGCACATTATAATGTAACAGGGTTTTTACATAATATTAGCATAATAAGCAGCATTATGGACCCTGTCGGACACGGCAAACGTAGGAGAGAGATAGAAGTGTATTTTTTTTAAAAAAATCTTGTGACTATTCAAATAGAGGCAATATCTAGGTAAAATATTTGAGATGCCTAATAGTATGCTGCATTTAAGGTATTTTTTAAGCTGGGATTACCTGCCTAAATACCCAAATGTCGGTTTCCATTTCCTTTCTAATTTATGTACTACCAGCATTTTCATTTTACTCAAATATATATTTTTTTACCCATTGGATGTACACATTTCTACGCCTACGCAATCAAAAGCTGTTTAAGTAAAAAAAATCAAACGGTTTTTCATTTACCAACAGCAAAGAGACATTCAAACAATGGAACTTAGTATTTCACTTTGTTTGATATTTACTGGTAACTTTACTGTTATGCCTGGAAAAGTAATGTCAATTAAAAAAATAAAATGCTAAATAGTTTTACTTGCGACAGTGTCGTTGAGGACAAAAGAAATGGCTGCATTCAATCTTTTATTCTCACTTATGTTATACTCGTAGATTTTGTCTTAAAAAATTGTATAAAAGTGAACGAGAAGCAGAGGTTAATTCGACCTGTCGACAAGTAATAAGAAAGAACTGTAGACAATATTATACACTTCTCATCAAAAAAATCGAAACAGTTGCAAGTTTGTGTTTTGTAAGGATTATCTGAAAAATGTGTATATTTAGGAATATGTGTTATATATCATTTAATAGGGAATTTAACGAGGTTTTCAAATAATGATGTTAATGTTCTAAATTCAAATTAAATTTTCATAAATTTCGTATTTTGTTTAACCACTCGTCTGGCCAAGGCGCCGTAAATCGGCGCCTAAAAAAACGTCCATCTGGCCAAACGCCGTAAATCGGCGTTTTGACATTTTTTATTTATTATCAAGAATCTTATTAGATTTATACAAATTTCCATTTAGAATGGGAGATAATCGGCTTATAAGAATCTTATTGGACTTATACTAAATTCCAATTAGATTTAAAGAAAATCTGCTTTTTCAAACATTGGTCAGCTTAAAACCCCTGACTGGCAAAACGCCATAAATTGGTTGGCCAGATGTGCAATTTTCCGCCATTTTGTCTTGCCAGACGAGTGGTTAACAAGTCGTATTTGCCCTGTACGTAGTTTGACGGAAAATGATAAAATTAGGCACGTGAATGAAAAAAAAAGCTAGAAAACGTTTATTTATTAACCCGTATCGCGCATCCAGAGTTCCTCGCTCCTCTTATTACTGCGTCCATGCGATGTTTACCCGCAAAAACCGCCAAGTGGTGGCATTGCTGAATTCTGGACTTAGTCAGGTTATTACGGCTGAAAGATTGCATCTTAGCGTCTCGTCTTTTCATAGAATCTGAAAACGCTATCAAGAGACTGGTTTATTCACGCGCCGTTAGAGATCTGGCCAGAAAACAGGTAACTTTTGACCGAGTAGATCGATTTATAGTAACACCTTTCTTACAAAGTCTATGCCTTAAAGTCTTTCAACCGCAGCAGCAGCTTCATGATGAACCTATGGTGGCTGTAAGTGACTCTACAATTAGAAGAAGGTTGAAGAAACGTGGACTTGTACCGTACAAGCCAGCAAATAGGGAGGAATTACCTGCAGATCATCGAAAAGCGCGCCTTAACTGTTTACGTAATTACCTAAATTGGTCATACATCTAGTGGAACAAGTTTCTCCTTTGTGATGAGTGCAAAATTGTATTGTATGGTAACGATGGAAGGACTAAGGTCTACAGAAGTGATGGAGAACGCTTTGCACCATGCAGGATTAAAAGAAAAGGCCATCCATGGGGGCGGTTTATGGACTGTTTGAGGAGAAATTAGTGGCAACGCCAAGACAGAGTTTGTCTTTGTGTTTGGGTCCCGTCTGCCCTTTTTTAAGAGTCATAGGTACATCGAACAGTATCTTGAACCTCTTGTGATGCCCTATGCACATTTTTGACCCCGGTTAGACATTTATGTACGAGGATGCTAGGGCAAACACCGCGAGCGTCGTAAGAGATTATGTTACTGAAGTCGATATCTCTATTATTGATTGGCCAGCAAGAAGCCCGGACATGAATCCGCTTAAACATCTATGGGATGAATAAAAAAAAAGAATTAGTGTAAAAGATCATGCCTCAAAAACACTTAGCCAGCTTTAAAATGCAATCCAACAGGAATGGATTAGAGCGCCACTATTTTTGATCGTGACTCTCATCCGATCGATGAAAAACCGTACAGAAGCAGTAATGAGAGGCCGGGAATGGTATCCGAGTAATTAAATAAACGTTTCCTAGCTTTTTTTTCATTTACGTGCCTAATTTTATCAATTTCCGTCAAACTACGTACAGGGTAAAAACGACTTGTTAAACAAAATACGAAATTTATGAAAATTTAATTTGAATTTAGAACATTAATATCAATTTAAAAACCTCATTAAATTCCCTATTAAATGATATATAACACATATTCCTAAATATACACATTTTTCAGATAATCCTTATAAAACACAAACTTGCAACTGTTTCGATTTTTTTGATGAGAAGTGTATAATCTATTAATTCCTATCCTAATAATATTATAAATGCGAAAGTTTGTGAGGATGTATGGCTGGATTTATGGATGTTTGTTACTCTTTCACACAAAAACTACCGAATGGATTTGGATGAGTTTAGGGTGTAGAATTATACAGCGCGGGTGAAGCCGCGGGCATCAGCTAGTATTGTATATTTGCGCAAACAATTTTAAACATATACTTAATAGACAGGCGCGTACACGTCTTTTTAGGTATTATATCTTTAAGAATACCAACGAACATCTTCACATACACTTACAAACAATCACCTTCACAACACACACAAACACACACACATCACACAAGCACATCACACACACATACACTTCACATACGCACACACTGCCACAGATGCTATTTAATTTGTTATTAACTATGTAATTTAATTTAAGGGAAATGAGCGTTTCATTCCCAACACGAGTATCATGTGATTACTCACTGGGAAGACTCAGCATTGTTTAGTTATAAGATTACTGAAATAAAGAGAATTTTATTTATTTATTATGCCAATCCCATAGAGTGCGCTCTTTCATAAACAGTTTGCAGTTTATGAGCTGTAGAGAAAATCCAGACATATTATATCGCTTGCCAAATCTCTCCAAGATTCATCCATAAAAAAAGGAAAGGGCGTAAACCGTGTTTACAAATTATAGCAATACGCATAAATATGTTATACGAATATTATAACGTATGTACCGGCTTGGTAATCACTAAGATTTTGTGGTTTCAAGTATAGGGATCCCTTTTTTTCTCATAATGGTCCTTGTCCTAATTTAAATTGTCAAAATTAGTAAGGCATAATTGTTCAATGTTCATGTTATAATAGTTAGCCGTAATTAGTTTTTAGCATGTTTGTTGGTATAATAATAGTTTTCACTAATTTCATTAATACTAATATTATTTGCCATAACCGTCCTTTGATTTTTTTTTAAAGAACTCTAATAGCATATACCATGGAATAAATACACTATAAGTTATATTTATTTTTTCTATAAATTAAGTAAAACCATAAATTATATATAATTTTAATAACCTTTATACTTTGTTATTTTTTATTTTCATTACAAAAATATCTTCTTACTTAATTATTGTTATAAAAGAGTTGTCTAAAACTAAAACAAAATTCAAATTAATATGAGACTTAAACTGTTTTCAAGTTTGGGGTTCAGTTAACTTTACCCATTTATTAAAACTTTTTCGTAATGACAACATTTTTAAGAAACGCTAAGTTTATTTCAGAACTCTTTTTATATCACTTTAAATAAAGAATTTTGTATAAAAATCTCCGCGTGGTGACGGAGTAAGATTACAATGTGTACACCACCCCATCTCATCTCATCTGTGTCGTAGGAACCGATTATGGGACTATCCGTGAATATTATCTTTACTAAATGAAAAGAAGAAAATTTTGAAATTAAACCCTATACCAATCCGTCTGGCCAGCGTGGTATTAGTAGGCCAAGTATCCCTCTGCCACGGGAGGAGGCCCGTTCCTGCAGTGGGACATTAATGGGCTGTTATGATTTTTGAAACACATAAAGTCAGAAAGCCTATGCAATAAGCAATTTATCAAATGTATTCAAAACAATACCATCAGAGTGAATTAAGTCTACAGCAAGAAGTGGTAAAATATTTCGTTTTGAATGTCGTCATTCATCTAACTGAGCTTTTGTTTATCCTGTGGTTTAAAATGAATAATTATGTCTTTAAGCGTTTTTGCTTCCGTTTTAAAGCTTAAGATTGTTTAGATTTAATTTATTATTCAAATTCAACTTAAAATAAGAGAGTAGCAGAGGCTTTATTTAAATCCTGTTTAGACTTTTCCTTCCTTCTATGCCAGATCTACCTTAGTACCAAATGAGTAATTTTAAATTGAAGTGTAAATGCATATAAATGGGAAAGTGTGTCTGTTTGTCTTTTTTTTCACGGCACAACGGAGCGACGAATTGCCGTGAATTTTTAAGTGGAGATAGTTGAAGGGGTGGAGAGTAACATAGGCTACTTTCTTTTGTTTTTTTTTTCTGTGTCCAGGAAAGGGGAACAAAGCTACTCTGAATTTAACGCGAGCGAAGCCGCAGGCAAAAGCTAGTATAAATAAATAACAATTTAAATAACACAGTTTCTTCAAAGCCAACGTTACCTACTAGTAAGTTTGGCTACAAAGAAATGGTCACGTCAACGTTATTGTAAGGTGTTTCAGTTAGTATTATACATAGTATAGAGTTTATAAATCTGATATACTAACGTCCAGCTAAATAAATCAAATAATCCGGTGTGTATCTATATTATATCTGGGCTAATCATGATAATAAATATTATAGCTTAAGAATTATGATCTATAAAAATTTTATCCTGTATTATTTCTCAAAAGGCATTCTAATATTGTAACACCTATTTTTCCTCATAATTCCCTTTAAAATAACCACTTATTGTTCAGTTGCGCACCCGTCTTCGATCCGGGCGGCGGTCGATTGCGATAACTACGGTTGTACGAGTATTGTTTACTTATTAAAAGTATTTTTGAGATCGGTCCGCGTCGCGGCACGGGGCACGTTGCCCAGCGCTGTGAAGTATGGATTCTGTTGGACCTAGCGTGCAAAATTGTTCAACGAATGAGGATGACGAAAATATTATGGTAGTGGAACGAGGGGAGTGTAGCCAGACAACGAACATGATAGACGAAACACATAGGGCAGAAAAGAGGACCCGCGAAGACAATTCTTCGGACGATGGTTGGCATACGATTTCAAAAGGGCGCAAAAGTCTAAGAAGGTTAAGTCAGAATGAGAGCGAAGACATTAAAATAACAGTAATGAGCAAAGATATGTTACCTAAACAATTTAGCCTTGCTCGATTATTTAAAGAAAATAATATTAAAAACATTTGCCGTATCAAGCAGGTCAACCCATACAAAATGTTTATAACGTTTGATGACTTAAACCAAGCCGAATTCTTTATGCAATGTGAAGCATTTAAGGAACTCGGATGGAGAACACAAAGGACTTCTGAAGTTGGAGTTTCTTATGGCATTGTTAGAAATGTAGAACTGGATGTTGAGGAGGCGGACATTATTAAAAATATTTCTTGTGACTGTGAAATTGTATCAGCCAACCGATTGCATAGAAAAAACAAAGACAGAGATCAGGTAGACCATTGGTTAAAGTCCGAATCTATACGGCTTGGGTTTAGAGGATCGAAGCTTCCTACCCATGTGTACATATTAGGATTAAAGGTAGAAATAGAAAAATATATATATCCAGTAACGCAATGTTCCCGATGCTGGCGATTTGGTCAAAATTGGAAAAGGTGTCCAGCAAAAAAACCGGTTTGTCCTAAGTGTTCCAAAAATCATGAAAATTGTGAAAGTGTCACTTTGCGATGCGTGAATTGTACTGGGAATCATTTACCTTTACAATCAATATGTCCCGTATACAAGAAGGAAATAAGAATAAGAGAACTGATGTCAGAGTTTAACTGCACTTACAGTAAAGCACTGACCTTATATGTCCCACCATCACCAGTCACTTTAGACCGAGATGTATACTCGCCTGATTTTCTCGCAGAGTTTCCAGAACTTCCACATCAACAAAATGTATTTACATCAGTTGGGGTCACGAATACACAAAACCAACCTTTAATGTCAGAGATTGTCAAGATGCCCAAATCTAGTGTGACTGAAGACGAAGACAAAACATCAAAAAAAAAACAAAAGAAACCGCGGCGTATCCCCACCCCACTCCCTTTACAGACAGAATCACATAGTGTACAAAACAGCCTAGGACAGCCAGATACCCTAGAGATTTTGGAGTCCACCGACAAGACAGACAGACAGACAGAATTTACTTTCATACGTTTTATAATGCAATTAAAAAATATTGTTTTATCTAGGGAATCGTTAGAGAATAAAATTAGTCAGATAATTACTAGTGTTACGGAATATATAATATATAAGTTGGGAGGTAATTTTTCTGTTAGCTCATTAGTAAAGATGTTTTTAAATTTTTTTAACACAAAAGATTATGGATAAGAATGTTATTATTATTAATGTAAAACTTATACAATGGAACTGTCAAAGTGTTAGACCTAAATCTATTTCATTAGAACAATTGCTTACACAACAATCTATACATATAGCTGTATTAAGTGAGACGTGGCTCGAGCCTGAGAGCTATTTTAAAATACGTAATTATAATACCTACCGCCTCGGTAGGCACGACGGCTACGGCGGTGTTGCGATTATGACTCACAAATCTGTGAATGCATGTGTTGTGAACTCAACGCGTAGTACTAATGCTGGTATCGAACTTTTGCACATTAAAATTACGAATTGTCAACATATTGAAAATATAATAGCTTTGTATTGCCCTTCTTCTGTCAATACAACACAAAACGATTGGGACTCAGTTTTCTCTTTAGCTTCTAGAAAATCGTTATTATTAGGAGACTTTAACGGTCACCACTCGAACTGGTCGGATAGAACAGAGCGAAGAGGGTCACAGATTTTAGATAGTATGCTAGAACATAACTACGTATCAATTAATAACGGAGCGCCTACTCGAATTAAATTAGTTAACGGTTTGTTACAACAGACGGCACCAGATATTTCTTTTGTTTCTTGCGACATTGCTACTTTATTTATGTGGAAAACTACAAACGAAAGTTTAGGTAGTGACCACTTAATAATTGAAATTTCGGCTACGTTAACTACAACTCAAAATTTTAAAAAGAAACGTAATTTTAAAAAATGTAACTGGGAGGTTTACTCTTCTAAAACAAATGAATTGTTTTTTAATTTTGTTAGCCCAAGTAATTCACAAGAATTGTACGATAAATTCTTGCAAATATTACATACTGCCGCGGATGCTACTATTCCTACGATTAAAATACCACAAAATTTTAATTCTAAATTTGTACCTAAACCATTTTGGAATGCTGATTTATCTAAAGCCGTAGCCGAGCGGCGATTAGCTCTAAAAAAGTTGAGAAGGTGTCCATCTGCAGAGAATCTAGAAAATTTGAAAAATAAAATACGCAATGCTCAAAAACTTATTAGGTTAGGTTAGGTTAGGTTAGGTGTAACATTTAGCCAAATGTAAGTCTTTTCATTTAGCCAAATTTGAAAAATAAAATACGCAATGCTCAAAAACTTATTAGGTTAGGTTAGGTTAGGTTAGGTGTAACATTTAGCCAAATGTAAGTCTTTTCAAGATTTCTGCTCTTCTGTAGATGAAACTGTGTCTACATCGGCTATGTGGCAAAAAATGAAATGGTTAAAAGGATATCGATCAAACTCAAGAATACACTGCTTTGATCAGGAGACGGTCACTAAAATGTTAGTAGATTTAACCCCAGCTTACGCCAATCCACCGCAACCACAAATAAACTCAACTAATAATATTTTAGAAACTGAAGTCACTATACATGAACTTTTAAACTCAATAAAGAAAAATGATACGGCTCCTGGCAGTGACGAAATTTCATATTCCATGATAAAACATCTATCGAGTACAGGTAAATCAATATTATTAATAATTTATAATAGGATTTTATCAACCAGTTTTGTTCCTGCTCAATGGCGAGAGGTCAAAATAACACCAATTCCAAAGTCAAATGAAACCTTGCGCCCTATCTCATTAATATCTTGTATTTGTAAAATTTTTCACAATATTTTAAGTAAACGAATAGAGTGGTTTATTGAAAATCAATTGCTGTTCTCGGATAAGATGGTAGGATTTCGTAAAGCAAGATCATGCTATGACAGTCTCGCGCGGGTGGTTTCATACATTCAGGTTGGGTTTTCTAAGAATTTAATTACCGCCGCTTGTTTTGTTGATATCGACAGCGCATATAATAACATAAATGTAACATGTCTTATTAAAATACTAGACAGTCTAGGTGTAGGGTCAAAAATATGTTTATATTTATGGTCTTATTTGACTGAGAGACACTTATCGGACGACGGAGACGGTTATACTCTAACAAGAACTACTAGTCTTGGCTTGGCGCAGGGCGATCCTTTGTCACCGCTTCTTTTTAACATAGCTACTTTACATATTTGCAAAAATATAGTCAATACAGAAATTTCTCAATACGCAGACGATTTCGTAGTGTATACTTCTAAGTATTGCTTAGATTTTGCTGTGTTAGACTTACAAGTAGAATGCCAGAAGCTTCACTCTATGTTAGGATCTTTAGGTCTTGACATTTCAACAACTAAGAGTAAGTTATGTATTTTTAAAAAAGGTGGGTTTAGAAACACAATTGATTTTAAAATTGACAACCAAATTTTACCTGTAGTTAGTCACTACAAATATTTGGGGGTATGGTTGGACAGTCCCTTGAGATGGGGTAAACATATAAATGAAATAATACAAAAAACCTCAAAATACTTAAATATTTTAAAAGTTTTGTCAGGATCTAGTTGGGGCCTACACCAAAAAAAGCACCTACGCCTTTTATATATTACATTAATACGCAGTAGAATCGATTATGGATGTTTTCTGTATGACAACAGCTGTAAGACCAACTTACTCAAATTAGATAGAGTTCAAAATCAAGCATTACGATTAATAGGTGGTTATATTCGTAGTACGCCTATTCACGTTATGGAAAGCGATTTATACCTTCCCCCACTCTCAATACGTAGAAGATATTTAGCAGGTAAGTTCTGGTTAAAATCAAAATCTTTTACTAATAACCCAACTAATGTCCTCATATCAGACCTACAAAATAATTTACAATCGCCATATTGGAACGTCCTTTATTAACTTCCTTGGCCACAGATTTAGATTCAATTCAAATATGTAATAGTCATCAACTCGAGTCGTCTTTTCAATCGAAAACTTGGATTAGCAGTATTAACTTAAAAGATGTGCTATTTGATTATATACCTTCCATTGATCGCGCAAAACGCACTTACAGTAGCCAAGCTCTTCAAACTATTTGCTCTAATTATATTGACCAACAATACATGCAATGCTATAAAATCTTTACCGATGGTTCAAAGGAAGGTTCGCAGGGTGGTGCGGCATTCCTTGATCCCTTAGAAGACTGTTACGTTAAACTTAAGATTGACTCTGACATATCTATTATGCATATTGAGTTGATCGCAATAGCAGAAGCTCTTGCGTATATTGAATCAATTCCTTTTGATAAGTATGTCATCTTGACTGATTCCAAAAGTTCTTTGCAACATTTGGCTCGGTGTACCTCTCCTACTATGCGAGGCGCACCGATTGCCTATTGTATATTAGAGTCGATCTTGCGTTTAAAGACATGTGGTAAAGATATATTTCTGCAATGTATTCCATCCCACATCCAATTACAAGAAAACGATACTGTAGATATGTTGGCAAGACAAGCGACGATAGATGGAACTTCATTTGGGGTCACTCCTTTATTTACTGACTTTATATCTTTACTTAAACATCAGTGCAGAGTCAAGTGGCAAGAATACTCGATCAGAAGAAAAAGGTATTTGGTACCGCACTATTCAGCCTCAGATACCTAAGTTCCCGCGGATTGACAATAACATATTGAACCGCAAAATGTTAGTGATAGCTCTGAGGCTCCGCTCTGCACACATCCCTTCAAATAGTTTTGGTTTTATGATGAAAAAACTACCTTCCCCTAATTGCGTGGAATGTGGTGTGGTAGAGGACGTTCAACATATTTTGATGGAATGTGTGAGGAACGAAGGATACAGAAGATCTTGTTTTGGCCAAAGTCAATCATTTGAAGTAGGTTGGTGTAATTCATTATTAGCCTTTCCAATATCACAAAGCGCGTTTCCATTGTATAAGTTAGCAGATTTAGGTTTAAAGAAGTAGGTTTCTGTTTATTTGATAATTTGTGTTTTTTTTTTGTTTTGTTTCTTTTTTCTTACTGCATAAGTAATTGTTTTTTCTAATGGGGCAATATGGTCGCTCAGCGACAAAGCCCATAAAAAAAAAAAAAAAAAAAACCACTTATTGTTTGCTATTACTAGTCTAGGTAACAATAATAATCATTTATTTGTTAACAACTGCTATTATTGTTGACAATACTACGTTCAAAGCAGAGCAGTTGCTACGCAATGCTACCCTCAGTGATTAAATATTAATGAAAGCTTGTTCCATTATGTTTGTTGAATATTCATATTATTTACTGTCAATTTATGAGTCCGGACCCGTGCTCCACCTAGATGCTCCACCTGGGTGAAGCACGGGACCTTGCTAGGTCCCGTGCTCCAACTGATGACGTTATTGTACAGTGAATAAGTAAATTGTTTTTCCTAATGATTAAAATGAACTTAAACAGTTCTGTAAAAGGAGTAAAACAGTTTATCTATACTTCTATACTTAATATTACAAAGAGGTAAAGTTTGGGTGTTTGTGACGTTGTAGGGGGTAATCTCAAGATCTAATGAAACGATTTTAAAAAAAAATTCTGTGTTGAATAGTCCATTTATCGGAGAGTGTCATAGACTATATAGCATCACGCAATGACTAATAGGAGTAGAGCAGTTATAAAATATATTTAAAAACGGACGCGTTTTTTTTTCCCGCCCAACAAAGTGGGCACGAGTCACCTAGTTTATAATAATAATATGCTTACATGCTTTTGTGATGCACATAATAGAGTTAGAGTATTATACCTACCTTTCTTAATCATAATATTACCTAAGTACTTATTTTAATATTTTGTCACAAAGTAAAATTTTTCTAAATGCGAAGATGAGTAAAAATAAGTGGTGTGTATTCAACAAGAGGCATCGTACAAATAACGGAACACATTTTTTCTACACGCAATAAAGAGTTCAAAAACCATTTATTTCGTTGAATAAACTGCTAACAGTGATGTCTCAAAATACCAAGTCTTTGGGCTCATCGGTAACTAAATGACACAAATGTTACTAAGATGAAAGATTACTGCAAAGAAATTTTTTAGAAAAAAAAGTGTTAAAATAAATCCTGTTGATTTGATTGATGATATTTAATTGTGTATTTTTCTTAATTACTTGACTGTACTAATCATCAGTTGGAGCACGGGACCTATAATATTATAGCAAGTACCCGTGCTTCACCCAGGTGGAGAACCTAGGTGGAGCACGGGTCCGGACCCCAATTTATGTATGTATTTAAATTTGCGGAAGCTTATCGAGACAACAAAATATGCAAATAATGAAACACTTTGTAATTGTTGCATGAAATAGTTATTGTATGGTGACAAAATAATTTTTGCTTGGGGTCGCTTGACTTGGTTTTATCTTATGTTTTGATTTTCATGCAAAATACTCCCAAATAAAGGAACCCGTTTAGGTGATGAACCCATCACCATAAATTATGTATTACACTAAATACCTATAAGAATTCATCTGTATTAATATTATAAAGAGGTAAAGATTGTGTGTTTGTGACGTTGTAAGGGGTAATCTCTGAATCAACTAAAGCGATTATAAAAATTATTTCTGTATTGAATAGTATATTTATCGGGGAATGTCATAGGCTATATAGTATCACGCTGTGACTAATAGGACTGGAGCAGTAATGAAATATGATTAAAAAAGGGATGCGTTTTTTTCACCGCCCAACGAAGTGGGGATGGGTCCGCTAGTAAACTATACTTTATAATACTTTACTCTTACGCTTAACTTGTCAAGCAAATGCACGTATAAGGCTAAACCAACGCAACCTTTTAAGCCAATAATCGCAGGAATAAATTCTGCTACTGTTGTATGCAACTAACACAAAAGAAGAGAAAGAATTTGGGCAAAATTCCACTATTGAATACAGTTGGTTCATGTCCATGATCCATTACCGAAATAGAAAGTATGTTTTTCTATTCACAAATCTGTCGATATTCAAAATGTTACATCCATTTTTTTAACTTGGGTGTATGGTATATAGTCTTTGTAGTATGAAATTATACTTTAGTTCAGGTTACTGAAACTTATTTATAAAGAGGTTATTTAAAAAGAGTGATTTTTATGCTTCCCTTAAAAAACTCTTTGTTTTAAATATCCCTGTATAAAAAAGAACCTGTGAAAGGTATGGTAAGAAACATAAGTAAACTGCTATCTTGGTCATTTCCGTTTTCAAGGCATTTATAAATAAAAGCAAAGATACAGGAAATAGGTGGACCGACGACCTCTTAAAGGTGTCTGGGTCGGACTGGATGCGGAAGGCGCAGGACCGAGTTCTGTGGCGTGTATTGGGAGAGGCCTATGTCCAGCAGTGGACTGCAATAGGCTGGTTGATTGATTGATTGATTGATTGATTGATTGATTGATTGATTGATTGATTGATTTACAGGAAATAATGGTTAATAAAATTTAAAAATATACAAAGCACTAGTCATTTCCTTGAGGACATTAATATTTGATTAACTAAAGAAAAAAGCTGGACTAGGCGCTAGAATTTACGATGTTTTATTCATTTCCTTTTATACGTAGGTACCATGGATGAATTTCTACTTATTTCTTTTTGTGTTAACTGTGACATTTCTGTAAGAATAAAATAACCTATTTTAATGTATTAATTTCTTATTCGGGAGTAAGTAATTGAAATTATTGACTTTATGTATGCGATAAAAAAAAAATCTCTTAACACATAGTAAACCTATTTATAGCGTGGTAGTTGCAATTAGTTATTGCAAAATAATATAAATATTTTACTACTAAATAGTTTTACTTTTAATACAATGCTTTGCACAAAAAAATACATTTATTTTTGAAGTTTAAACTGTGAGACAATAAAGTTATACATTGTTATTTCAAGATTTCGTTACTTATTTGATAAATAAATCGAAAATCTCGACTACTAAAACACAAACAATCTTTCGTTTAAAGTAAAAATCAGATCTTTCTACAAAATAATACTTCAACGCCTTGCACGTACCTACTTTACATCTAAAATATTCATACAAACAAATAGCATCTGATTTCGTTAGATATTTTTAAAGACGTTTGCATTTTATTTTATTTAGATGCCTTTATAATACAAGTCAAAACAAGTTTATATTTAAATATTATTTTTTACCTATCAAGCATATAGATATAACTAGAAAAATCCGAAAAGAAGAAATACATGGTACACAATGGTACTTAAAAATTGGTACTCAAGGCGGGACTCGAATGAAATTTTAAGGTTAAGTATATTAAAATTTATCCAGTAATATCTAGTAATCTATACCTAGTAATAAGTTGTGTAGTTATGAACTTTGGACAGTTGTATTATTTTTATTACTTAACCTGTTTTTAAGGGTTTAGTTTTTTTTTCTTTGTTGATTAATTAGTCTAGTTATTTTAGGTTGTAGCTGCGAAACAATTTCAAGTGAGCTAAATTTTTGTATATTATTTAGCTTTATACGCTGGGAATTTGTGAGGAATATTATATAAATATAGCTTCTATATAATAAAGTAAACAGCCCTTATTCGCACTCACAAAAATGTAATAAAGTAAGCGATGTTTGCGTAGCTCTCAGTTATCTTCGTTGCCTCCTTGAATACTCTCCATTAATGGACAATTTGATTAGCGGAGCTAACGTGAGGGTCATTCTGACGCGTCCGACTTTTATAGAGGATTTAGTAAGCTATTTATATATTACGTTAACCTTTTATAAAATGTAAGAGAAAAGGAAAAATAAATATTGGTTTTGTCGATAAATAATCCGTTTAATGTATAAAGAGGAACGGCAGTAAAATATTATTATTTCCCAATTATTCAGAAACAAACTAAAAATTGCGCTGTAAACTCTGCAATTTTGCATTAACGGTTCAGTTAAAGTAAGTAGGTATAGCCGTTTCGAGAATAACCTGCAACAAACAAAAGTGCAGTCAAAAATATTATTTTTGACTTGACTTTGTCAAGTTCAAAATCTGTATTACACTTGCAACTAGTAAATAATTTATATTTAATTTTGATGTTACAAATAAACATTTAACTTTTTTTTAACACGTACCTATAACAAGATATAATAGTATAGAAAAAGGGTGAAATGCAGGTAGCGGAGTGCTGGTTTGTTATGTTCTAGGCGCTCAGTGGTCTGTCTACCTCTCATGGTAGAAAGGAATAAGTTTATGATGTGGATATAATAAAAATAAATACCTACTTGATGAAAGCCTTTAAGATTCAAGGATTCCTCGCATTCAAATATTGAAAAGCAATTTACTGAACGACTAACACTCGTGTCAAAATGAAAATGATAAAAAAGTGAAAAAATGGCGTCGCAGAAAGCCGTACTCATACGAACATCCATTTGTGAGATTGCCGCCATCGAATATCAAAGTGACATTAACTTTGAGATATTCTTTCTAATACACATTTTTTCAAATACTAGATCGAACGGCTTGGCTATGAAGTAATTGAATTGGAAGTAACTCTATTTATGAGTATATTTTTTGTTTGTTTGGGATTCAAAATGAATTTGATTGATTTTTTGTATAAAATTTGAGGAGGTGTAAAATATAGATGTCGCAGGGAAATGAGGAAACCAGAGATTTCACGAAATCCCGGTAAATGTCGAATATCCCTAAATTTCGGCGGCCGCTGCCGCATCACGCTCGCTTCGGTCGCTAGCCGCGTGCATTATGGTCATAGTTCTAACCTAGCCTGACCTACAAAAGACGGAATCCTTGTGTTTTTTAACCTACAAACAAAAATAAGAGCATTTCCTTTCTGGTAGAAACGGGATTTCATAATATCCCTAGGAATTTCGTGAAACCCTGGTTCTCTCATTTCCCTGCGACATAAAAATACATATTTAACTATTAGACTTATAAAGATATTTCGCGCCGTTTAAGCATAAATTATATTGTCATGATGATTTTAATTACGTTGAAGATCCTCCGAATTGTTCAAAACTTCATTATTTATTATTGACTACGGAAGGTGACAGGAAAGTTAGACAACGGTATTTCAAAAGTTTACTTGATGACGTTGTGTTTACATGCAAGGTATGAACTTAATATAATATTTACTGTAAAATTATATTAACTCATAGGTAAGTATTTACATTTTTTTGGTTTTATATTAATATAAGTATAAAAAATATCTCTATTTCATATTAAATTGCATCCCATTTACATCACTAAACTGGACATCGGCTTTCTTATACCCTGCACGGTCCTGCATTTGTACATACTTTCTTAAGTAATGCTTAATAGTATATAAAAAGGGACTGTTTTTTCCATCCACGTATTGCTTAGCCGTTAATAAATAAAAATATAAAACAGTACAGTTTTCTTGTGAATTCAAAATGCAAACTTTGCACTTTATTGAAGTCAAGAGCTGTCGTTGAAGAACGGCCACTTAGTTAATACTTTCGTCCTTGCAATGTTGACTCTGTTAGTCTAGAGAGAAAAGAAAATGTTTCTGCTATAACTGTTTCTTTAAAGTTGCCTTACAACTGCACCAAGTAGAGATAAATGTGACAAAAACATAGTGAGGAACAAACATTAAGTTAAAATTTTTTACCTATAAAGCTTAGGTACTAGAAAAATCCGAAAAGAAGAAAGACAATGCTAAAAATTGGTAAAACATTAAGTTGTGCAACAAACTGCAGGCTCATGTGTTTCCTCCCACTTATAATATCGGGTATTTCAAGCATAATGTGATAAAGCATTTGGCCAGACGAACGACGAAGTGAAATAGTTTTTTGAGTATCATCATCTAACTTTCGGACGGTACCCACGTTTTCCATCAAGTTCTGTATCATATTGCTGTGTATTTATATATTACTAGCTTCCGCCCGCGGCTTGCGTTGCGGTGAATTTTTTTTTTGTCAATCAAAATCCGAATTTGTTGTGAGTGAGAGAGAAGTTAATGTGAGTTTGGCTTTGTAGTTCCCGTTCCAAATCCGTACAGTTCCAATTTCGGGAATTCCGTTTATAGAAAAAGCCTATATACCAAGATTTATTGTCTTATCTTCAATTCAACCCCTATTTCACTCCCACACTGGTAAAAATTTCAAAATGCTAGAACATATGATTTTTTTGTAAAAAAAAAAATATTTTTTTGTTAACAAAAAGTAGCCTATGTTCTTTCGCAGGGTCTAAAGCTTGTCTGTACCAAATTTCATCAAAATCCGTTCAGCCATTTAGGCGTGAAATAGTAACAGACAGACAGAGTTACTTTCGCATGTATAATATTATTATATACACTGGGCCGCAATGAAAACGGGTCACTTACAAAAACCTTAATAACTTCCAAAATATTAGAGCTAACTTTATGAAATAAAGACTAAATGATAGGTAATTTAATCACAAATATTGCCGCAAGTAAAAATAAATGTTTCAAGTTATTTTTGATTATTGTATTGAATCCATAAATTAAAAATAAAGACAAAATTTTTAAATTTTAACAAAAGTTTCGTAACCATTTTTTTTACTTTTTTCTCTGTTGTATCATGAGAAAGATGCATTTTATATACAGAAATTCGATATTCTGATCAAATTAGCATAAAAACATGCCTCTAACCCCTGAAGAGTCTACAAGGATTCCAGAAATGCTAGAAAAATGACGTAGTCATCGTTATACAGCGAGAACTGTTAGTTTACAGCTCTCAATCGTTCGAAAAGTACTCCAGCCATTAGAAAAGACTGTATCCAATGCGCGCAGACCAAGATCTGAACCAACAGCGTGCACAATAACACAAGAGGATCGTTACATGTTGTCGAGAATGTTGAGAAATCGATTTCAAACGGCTGTTGTAGCCAAAAATCACTTCCTACGTGCTCGAGAAAGCAATCCAAGCCCTTGTATAGTGAGGCAGTGTCTAGATGAAGCAAAATTACAGTCAGCAAATATTCGTAAACTTGAAAGACAACATCAAAATTCAAGATAGAATGATGATAAAAAACTCGTGTATAGCACTCATGGCTGATTAGTTAAGGAAAATGTTTCAGATGAGTCGAGGTTTACGTTATACAAGCACTATGGAAGGCTAAAAGTCTGGAAAAGTACAGGAAACCTGTATAACCAAGCTTACATTGAAGAGAGAGTACCTTATGTAGGAGGCACTGTACACGTGTGGGCTGGAATTTCTTCTGAAAGCCGCACCGAGCTATTAGTGATATAAAATTGTACTTTAACTGCAGAGAGTTACTTGAATGAAATCATTAATGAGTATGGCTCATTTTTGGGAAACATCGACGAAAAAGGCACCTTTATGACACTCAAAGCCCGTCTTCATACAGATTTAAGAGTGTTAAAGTTCCGTAAAGATGATGCTATCATACGTATGAAGTAGCCAGCACGCAACCCGGACTTGAAACCGATCCAGCATGCTGTACGTATTGGACGTATTAGACGTAGTGGGACGTATTGGATCAATGAGTAGGACATCAATATTTCCCTCTAATCACCCTTTGTGAACTCAAAGAAGCAGTGATAAAGAAATGGGTGTATTTTCCTCAGAATTCAATTAAAAACCAAATGGAAAGCATCTAAAACCAGATGACAACTGTATTAATAGCTTCTGATAATAATACGGCGTATTAAATAAGTGAAAATTGCATTTTTGATACATTTTACCTCTTTTCGACATCTAATAAAAGTGTAATTTTTAATTTAACTTACTTTTGTCAAAAATACACTTTACAATCTGTAATTTTTATCAGTTCCATTTAAGGACTGTTAAATTATCTTTATTTTAATGTTTATATCATAAAGCTAGCTCCAATATTTTGGAAGTTATTAAGGTTAATGTAAGCGACCCGTTTTCATTGCGGCCCAGTGTAGTATGGATAAAAAAACTTAAACACAGTAAAAATTAGCAAGCAAAGTAATTGCTTGCACACTAAGTAAGTAGGTACTTAGGATAGTTATTTACGATATCCACAACAGTAGTGTCACCGGAGCTGTGCGCGACAGATAACTACTAACGACTTATCTGCTTCACAACTTACTGGACACTTTGTGTATAACTTAGAGAAGCTTAGTAACTTGTAGTAGCGGTACTTGAGAGACTAATTTGATTATAACTAATATTCTGGTGGTAGTAATGCTTGTAATTAAGGTGATTTTGTTGTTTTGACAATAAATACAACTTCTACATTAGGCATCATGTCTTGTCTTACAGGGACTATTACAAAAAAAAAATTAACGGACAGAAAGTGCATGGTACAGAAACCCTGCGTTACCGAGACAGACAAGCTTTATTTACTAATAAAAATAGTAAAAATAAGTTGACCTAATATCCATTTCAGTTCTTCTTTTGAAATAATGAACTATTGTCACATACCTACTACATTGTTCAGCCAACTGTCCATTTGAAGTGCTTGATAATAAGACTATCCTGACGTCACCTAGATTCAACTAGATACAGTGTCCGCTTTGTCTATGTATACCTTATTGTTGCGATTCAAATGTTTTCCACGTTACGCTGCATCTGTTCGACATTCAAATGAAACATAAAACACGACATCGGCGATCACTTGTTAGATGACCCCGAACGATGATGTTACGACCTGGGAGCCAACCATAAACTCTTTAGCAATATTATTGTAATCTTACTTAGCCTTTTCGTACCACGAAGTGCAATGAAAGCTTATAATAATATTGAAACAATATTGTTTCAATATATTATTATAAGCTTGTTTTAAGCACTTCGTGGTGCGAAAAGGCTAAGTAAGATTACAATAATATTGCTTTAAGAGCTTGTGGTTGGCTCCCTGGTCAAGGCAGCGGGAAACTAATTAATGAGGTACGACATGACCGCCTAAAATAGAAATGTTTGGTAGAGACTTTATGTCCAGCAGTGGACGTCTGTTCATGATATGAAGATGATAATAATAGTGCTCAAAACTGAAAACTATTTTCCTCTCCCTTTTACGAGTAAAGTTTTCTTTGCCAGACCAAAAACAACAATGTTGATATCAAGTTAAACGCCTGTGTTTATTCGTAGGTATACAAAGCAGCTGAAGTGTAAACATAGAGCTGAAGAGAAATCTCCTGAGCTTGAGCTCGGAAGGATCTGAAATGGATAGCTGCAAGTCTCTTGGGCGAAAATGTTACATACAATAGTTGGAAGTGATCGCCTGTTTTGGAGGACTAAACTTCAATTTATAATAATGTGTTTATACTGGGTGTATATTTTGATAATGGCGCATAAATTTTAACATGAAGTAGGGTTTAATTTGACTAGGCAGAAACGAAAATAATCATCGAAAATGGCCCATCTGTTTAGGAGAAATATCTCCTAAACATCAAAAGAAAAAAAAATCAAACTATCCTAAAAAAAAGAGAAAATTTAAATGGTCATAATAATGACCATTTAAATTTTCTCTTTTTTTTTACTCCATTTCGGCATAAGACCTGTTGGAACGAGTAGACAAATCATCATAACAGCCCATTAATGTCTCACTCCAGGGACGGGCCTCCTCCCGTGACGGAGGGATACTTGGCCTACTAATACCACGCTAGCCAGACGGATTAGTATAGCATTTAATTTCAAGTTTTCCTTCTTTCTATGTAAAGGTAATATTCACAGAAAGTCCCTTAGTCGGTTTCTACGGCACCCATGGGATGAGATGGGGTGGTGAAAAATTGTATTCTTACTCCGTCACCACACGAAAAGAAGTAGATAAATAATAATAAATAAATATTTATCAACATTTTCCATTTCAAATATTCTTACAAATCGACTCTTAAAAGAGGTTTCCGTCACATTGTCGCCAAAGCGCTTAACATTTTATAATAAAGCTTTCTTCAAATAGGACATAAATTGTGTTCAGAAAGTTATAAATTTTCAAGAAGCAGTATTTGCTTTTTGCGCTTGTAAAATACAAATTTCATGGAAGCAACTGTGTTTTAAGAATTTGCTTGGTTTAAGATATTTTTTTAATGTATCAAAGACACTTTTGCGTTCATGCGCTTTGCGGAACTCTTTTACTATTTTCATGTACGAGTATTTCTACTACTTAGTTATTAAATTAAAAGATTAATATTTTGACAGTTATGTTATTTATTACATTGGTAATCCCTTGGAATAAATCAAACAAAGTAACATGATAATTTCGCTATAAATAGTATGTCACTAATACTTAAAAGCAGTTAAGACAGAAAACGTTATAAATATATCAAAACTGTGTAATTTAAAACACAAGTTAAACTTATTATTTATACCTTGACTTAGGATTAGTAAGCCGAAACATAAACATACACCGAAAGTAAAATCCTTTAGACTAATCGATCAAACTAGGTTTTAGTATTGCATGTATTAAACCTGATGTTTTAAACGAAGAGTCCTGGAGGGTAACTATAAAATACACTCACTTCGTTCGTTGATCTTACATTGCACATTGTACGACGACTTCGATCGAATACGAGATGCAAGTGTAAACCATTTGGCGAGCTTTTCGCTCGAGTGTGAGTCGCTACTGTATTAGATATGTCATTATACATATAACCTACCAATCTAACTTACATGATGACATAAGGTCTAGATGAATCTTATGACATCACGGGTATGGAAGGAGACGCGATTTGCATTCTAGAGCTGGTGGTTTAACAGCTGCTTCTTTAATTCAATCATCATAACACCCACGACACCCGTGGTATGAGATGGGGGGTGACATATTGTATTCTTACTCTGTCACCATAAGGAGAAATTTAAACCTATGAGTCCTTATATTAGTTGACATCTAAAATATCAGAATATTTATTCATTCTAGCTTGACACATCATTACATGTTGGTGTACATTTAGGATTACGTAAATGTATCACGTGTGCCCCAGGGGCAGCGTACGTGCACCGATGTTAGGCATCATTACCAACCGCTCACCTGGAACCTTTAACCACATTACAAACGCTGCTCACATAAACACGACTAGCCAAATACACTAATGGATTCTAGACACGGACTTTAAGGTAAAATAGAAGCTTATTTTTAGTTTAATCTAAAAAGTTCTTTTTTTACTGCATTTAAGAGTAAATGCTTGCTTGCAAATAATATTATATCATTACACATTCACAGCCTATTTTAGTTGTGATGTGTATTTAGTTTTACTATTTCACCAATTAAACATTTGAATGTATGAAAAAAGTTTATGTTACTGTGTTTATCGTTTTATAATATCTATAGTAATAACTATGGTTAATTTTTGACTATCTCTTGTTAAGGTGGATTACATTCTTTGGTTTCTACAAGTCAGCAGATTTCTCAATTAACATGTTACAATAAAAATTTATATAATTTTAAAGCTACGCTACGTATTAACATAATAGGTCATGACAATCTTAAGCCTTAACTAAACTCGTTTATCGACGTTAGAGGAGACACATTATCTAACATTCATTCTTCCATTTGAGGTCTCGCTATTTGAGTCCCGCTTTACGAATATTTATAGAAGGACTTTTGCGTCCATCCAATCCTTAAAAAGGGTTACTTACAGACTTTAGCAAAGTTTCAACCCACAAAGACACACGTTAGATCCTGGTACGAAGCCTAAGAAATCGTTTTTTATGGCACCTTAGTTCTAAGGCCGCCGTAGTTGTGTATTACTCAGCATTATCCGAGGGTTTAGTGTAAAGTATCGCTTTTCTCTCAGAATTTCCCACAAAATATCACAATTTTTGCCTAGTCAATAGTTTTTTGTTAAGCTTTTACCTATTTTACAAATATTTTTTATCTATAAAGCTTAGGTATAACTAGAAAAATCCGAAAAGAAGAAAGACATGTCATGGCGCTGGACGCGTATAGTCCAGAGACGCGGGTTCGAGTCCCGCATCGAGTACCAATTTTTCCCATTGTCTTTCTTCTTTTCGGATTTTACCTATTTTATAGTAAATTTATATAGTTTTTCTTCACTAACATATTTATTTTTGGAAATATACATTATCCGTTACAGACACTTTGTTGGTTATTATATCTGCAATCCCGTCGTCAAGGGAAGCGATGCCAAAATTTAAATGGTGGTAACATCCTCGCTAAATATTTTAAAAGTTACAATGGATTTACTCTGTTCTTACTTTTATTCAAATTTGTCCGCTAAACTGAAGATACAATTGCCTGAGCGAATAATTTAGGTTCTGAAATAAAGACCTTGTTTTTGCGAAAATTAAATAAATTTGTGTAATTATTTGTCAACTAAAAACGTTTAAAACAGACATAGTTTCAAATATTAGAACCTAATTACAGTATTTTACAGTAACTTCTAAACAAAATAGTGATATTTGTTTAAAATTGCAAATTAATAACATTTACATTGGTAGTTATATTATTATATTTTTATTCTTTTGATGAAAAACAATCCTGGAAACTTTTGGAATTCCTTGATTCTATTGTAAATGAAAACAATGTTTTAGCTTGAAAGGATTTCAGGAAACCTATTTAAACATTTTGTTTCGTTTGAAGTCAATAAAATATTCATTGACAAAACATTTCATATTCGGTTGTACTTTACAAAGTGAAAACAAAAGTTTTGAACTGTTTTGGAACTCGGAACAACGATAAACTCGTTTACAATTTCCTAAAACAGTACAATAGTAGCAATTTGTTTAAAGTTATTGTTACTGATGTTAGTATCACAAATGTATTTATAGAGGTATATTTAATTGTACTTTAATTTTACTACCTTAAATTAGAGACTTGGAACACTGCTAAGTCAAGTTCATGCATTAGTATTTTCATTACGGAAATAAGTAAATTTATAATTAGGTGTAACTTATTCTTATGTATTAATTACGAACTATCGGGATATTTACCATGTTTATAGTTGTTGAGTTTCTTCAGTTGATGTAGTCTATTTTAAATTAAGCTGCTACTGAAAACCGAAATATTCTCTTAAGGTTTACTTCGACCACAATGTTAATTATTCAGAAACATTTGTTATCTGTAACAACGAGGCTCACAGATTACGTATAATTCTACGAAACTAGTTCTTGTGGTTTATCTTTGATTAAGTTAAGTGTGATACATAGGCAAAGAATTAAATTTATTTATTTAACTTTGCTTAATGTAATTATGTACACAGTTGGGCAAAATGTCTAAGGTTTTAGCCAGATTACTTAGACCAGATTACTTTTTATGATGCTGAAAATTTTATTATGACAATGACATGTTGAACCCAACATATTGTTTTGTTAAATAAACTTTAACAAATGATTACAAAGATCCAGCAGACATTCGTAACTTCGATCGTATAAAATACATTACGAAAGCCAAAAGGTTAAGAGTCAGCAACATATTTGTCCAAACTAAACAATAAGTATTTAGTTGTAGACTGTACTAGTGGTAGTTGGTCAAGTTCGGTATAAGTGGCACTTAGGCTGCGACTGCGACCCTCGTAATATACCTAAAAGTAACGGGACTAAAGAATAATTAAAGCGCCGATTACACTACCCTACATGTAGGGCCCTACATGAGCTAGTGCACTAGGTACATGACCTAGTGCACTACATGAGCTAGTGCACTACATGAGGTAGTGCACTACATGAGGTAGTGCACTACATGATGTAGGGCGGTCGGGACTCGCCAATCTCCGATATGTAGTGTCCATCCAGATCTAAACAGAACTAACTCAAAAATTGACGTTTTTGACTTTTACACACAGTTTTTTTTTTTTTAAAAAGACAACTCCCGCACTAGGCATCATGCCTTGTGTCGCGGGGACCTTTTACAAACATCAATTAACGGACACAAAGAACACCCAGACCAGGACAATAATTTGTGGATCTCACAAATTATTGTCCTGCGTGGGGATCGAACCCACAACCTCTTGCACGGCAGCCGCTTGCGCTACCGTCGCGCCACCAAGGTCGTCGAATTCCTTGATTCGTTACGCATCGACCACGAAAACAGATTTAAATATACGAGTCTACACTACACGACGCTAGATGTAGACCAGCAATACAAGTTTATCTCAAAATGTTTCAAACTCAAAATAAAATTGCGAAAAATGTTAGATATAGTCAGTAAAATCAAAATAACTCCGAGGAGCGGAGTCCGTTTATCCAACAATAAAGACTCCTTACGACATCTAGCGTCGTGTAGTGTTGATATATTTAAATCTGTTTTCGTGGTCGATGCGTAACGAATCAAGGAATTCGACTGTGTGTAAAAGTCAAAAACGTCAATTTTTGAGTTAGCTCTGTTTAGATCTGGATGGACACTACATATCGGAGATTGGCGAGTCCCGACCGCCCTACCTCATGTAGTGCACTAGCTCATGTAGTGCACTACCTCATGTAGTGCCCTACCTCATGTAGTGCACTAGCTCATGTAGTGCACTAGCTCATGTAGTGCACTAGGTCATGTAGGGCCCTACATGTAGGGTAGTGTAATCGGCGCTTTAATTTAATTTATTCAAAGACCATAAAATAATACCAAAATGTGAATGCCCAGATGTTTGTAAACAACTGTAATCATTAGTACCTGTTCACGAGTATGCCACAAGGCTCAACCGCAGTATTTCGACTTCATAGAAACGGACGAAACGCGAGTTATACCTACAAGCTCACGGTAGCTCAAGGCTTTGCGCAGTGAACAGTCGCGACTGTGCCGCAGTAACGAGCGGGAAAGTAGGTAAAATGTAATTAAAAAGCTTGGAGGTGGGCAGCCCTATCGCATGATTACGTACCGCGCAGCCGTAGGCATTTATAATAAATATTCGGCCGAGATAGAATACTGGTAGTAATGTGGCTCAACCTTCATTCCCGTCGCCATATTGCAGAGAAGAGATGGACCTAACTATGGCAAAACACAAGAAAAAAAATTGTGCATTTCAGATCCAAATACAAAAAGTGTCATCATCATAACAGCCCATTAATGTCCCACTGCAGGGACGGGCCTCCTCCCATGACGGAGGGATACTTGGCCTACTAATACTACGCTGGCCAGACGGATTGGTATAGGGTTTAATTTCAAGTTTTCCTTCTTTTTATTTCGTAAAGATAATATTCACGGATTGTCCCTTAGTCGGTTTTTACAACACCCATAGGATGAGATGGGGTGGTGATTTATTGTATTCTTACTCCGTTACCACACGGAGAAGGTGACGGAGTCCTAAAGTTTACTTAACGAAAAATCAGTAGTGTGACAAACGAGAAAAAGATTACTGTTTGTCACACTGGTGTGACAACCTTGGTGTGACTACGAGTCGGTAAGGACTTTTCACATGGGCTTACTCAGCGTAAAGTTGCAAATGCATGACATCAGCTATATTCCGTTATACAACATATTGCAGTATTTGTAGAACAAGCATAAACGCAGAATTTTCACCGTACTTCTTTCATTACACGCTAAAACAGCTAAAGTTATGACATCACACTATAAAAGTTTGAGAAAGTTTGCATAAATTTTCTACATTGTATAACATTATTTGCTTTTGTCTGGGTATTTTCTTTAGATAATATCTATAATATAATATTATAAAAGAGTGGAGACCGCGACTCGGCAAACGTAGTGTAGGACGCTCCCCAGCTAGGTGGACCGGCGACCTCATAAGGGTCCCTGGGTCGGACTGGATGCGGAAGGTATTTAGGTATGTTTATTAATTTTCTCGTAGCTTAGTACAAGCTCTGCTTAGTATGGTACTAGATGGTGGATGGTTTAATAAACTTTTTGATTTTATTATGTTTTTAGGACAACTCTCGCACTAGCTATCATGCCCTGCGTCGAGGAACTTTTACAAACATGAAATAAAGGGATACAAAGTAGTGTCCGTGTGTTGACGGAGTAAGAATACAATGTGTCACCACCTCATCTCATCCTATGGATCACTCCGGGTACAAATTGACAACATGTTAAAATGAATAAGGTATCAGATAGCACGAGTGTCAAAATGTACAATACATCATATGACAAAACAGCCTTTTGTCAGAATAATATAATATATAATGGGCTGTTATGATGATAAATAATAATTTGTCTTGTGTGGGATTCAAACCCGCAACCTCGTCCATGGTAGCCGGGACCGCTCTACCACAGAAGTGTAAGGAATATTATATTACTAACATTTTATGAATTGTGTCACAAAACGTATCAATTTTATAAAGTTCGTTTAGAGCTGGTTTGTAAGGCCCCATTCACACGAGCGCTTTTTTAAAACGCGTTAAAAAATAAAACAAATTAGTGCATTCTTAATGTTCTTTGGCGTTAGAAATAGAACACAATTTCCAACGCCGAGCGATAAAAAAGCGCTGTCGTGTGAACAGGAACATAGGAATGCATTTGTTCTATTCTGACGCTTTTTTAACGCGCGTTAAAAATGCGCTCGTGCAAATGGGGCCTAATTGTATATTATTCCGCATCACGTAACCAGTTTGTACAAAATTCTGTTCAACGTCAAACCAAAGTTAAAATGGTTTTTAATATTATTATTTTGAACGAAGCCTTTACTAAACCAAAATTTACGTAGCGATATTGCAATAAATTTAACCGTTTGACAACTATATTTATAACTAAAATAAGAAAGTATGAACACAATGAGAACAAGTATTTAACTTATCAAGACGAAAATGATAAAAGTTGTTTATTTTATTCGAATAGTTTCAATGTAATAATGTTATTGTTATATGTTATTTAGTTATAAAAACATTTTCAAAACTGTTTTGAATCTGTTTTACAAATATCTAAAATTCAGCAAACTAATCACGTATGTCGTTGATGTTGAGGACGTGGACCTCGAACGACCGAAGTTGTTACCCACCTTTCAACTGAAATTGTCCCTATTTTAGCAATACGACGCGCGTTTACAAACATGACTTTCTAGCTTGATGCTAACCCAATGCAGTTCTCCAAATTAATGATTCTAAACGATGCATGTAGGTACACAAAAAAGTAGCTAGCATTAGTAGCATCCATAAAAGAAAGTGCTTAAATTTTATATCAAAAACTCATTTTTTTTTGTATAAACCACAAGGATTATGCCCATGGTCTTAATAGTCGATGCAAGTCCTGTACAATTTTCTAGTACTATACTGTAGTACTGGAGTAAAGATAAGGCATTTTACCTCACTTGTAAAAAAAGGTGTGTGCTAAATACAAAGAAGACTTGTAACTCTTCAAGCATGTCGTCTTAAAAGCACAAAAATGTTGAAATTAAATTAAACTAAAACTGATTCTATTAACCCTTTCACAGTGCCGCCAGCAGACACAATAGTAAAACAATGCACGTGTACCATATATGGTACACTGCATTGGGAACGTGGAAAGTTTATCAACATTTTATCATTTTATATTTCAATCCGAATGAAAAGCGTTCGTCATTCTTTTGATGTGAATCATGACGTTATAATTTCGAGCGCGGTAATTAAGAATAGAGTAGAGCGACAGCTTCGCTTCATTTTATAATTTAGTTTATAGTTTCCACAAATGTACAGCTTTACTTAAAATGAATCCGTGTATTTAAAAAGAGAATGAGAATTAAAAAAATACGAATTTACCATCATCAGTATGAAAAAAATGTGCCTTTCCAACCAAAAGGACGCATTTTATTTACACATTATCGTAAAGTTAGTTCCTTATATAACTGTAAGAAATTAACAAGCACGAAAACATTGGAAGCATACTATATGACTTCCAAAGTCAAGGTATACCTACAGTTCTGTCAATCAAAGCTCTAGTCAATACAGTTAAAATAGCTGTCATAAACTTTAGCTTCACAGCTCTAGCTACTGTTTTATCTATTATCATGAACTGTGCTTAATTAACATATTAAATATTCCTCACACAACGCCATCTAGTCCCAAAGTAAGCATAGCTTGTACTATGGGTACTAAACAACGGATAAACATACACAATTTTTTTTTCATAAATACCTACTTAATTATACATAGAAAACACCCAGACCAACGCAAACAGTGATGCACACAAAGATTTGCATTGAGCGGGAATCAAACCCGAGACCTCTGCGTAGCAGACGTGTAATAACCACTACGCCAAAGAGATCGTCAAATTAACTAATAGTATTTTGCAGTCCATGCAAATCTATAAAAAGATTGTCTTAAATAATTAAAAGTTAGAAAATGAATAACAATAAAATGGATTTCTAAATTGTTGTTTATTTCGTAAGTCATTTGTTAAGTAAATGGCGCCAAGATGGAATTTAATTTCGTAATTATTACAAAATCTTGTTATTATGAAAACTTTTCTGACATGTTTGACAACAATTAAGGCTTTGTATTATAATTTAATTGGATTGTTTAGACAGAATAATGACTCGATAATTCTGAAAATTTTAATAAACTTGCAATAATTATGCCTTTTACAATATTTACTATATTCGTTATTAGTTTTATGATATTCACCCCAGATTTCAAACTATCATTTTCAGGAACTAATTGACAGTTTTGACACTTGATTAGTTGATTTTTACTTGATTTGTCATTCGGAAACCGGGGGTTAGTCGTTCACATAATAATCAAAGTAACTAGGTAAAAGAATTCAAAGTTTTCGTGGAATAAAACACACTGATGTCATTTATTTTTGTAGTTTTATCTATTTGTTTCCTGTTGAGATTTCATTCCGAGTTTGCTTACTATTACCCCCATAAACATTGTTTTCTGTTTTAACATAAAAAAAAAGATGTTTATATAAATTCAACCAATGATTTTGAATTATTAAATCATATTACCTAATAAAATTATTTTATTTACAATAACCATAACCAACAACAACAAAAACCTGACGAACATAATTTGAGCCTCTTCCTAATTACCCTAAAAAGGAAGACAAGGTCTTGTTTTATCTCGTAAAGTAAACGAGTCAATAACAAATTCAATAATACGAAGAGTGCTGACAACATTTGAATAACGAGCGCGCAATTTTCATATGAATGACGTGTAAATGGAATATGACGTATATAAATCTTTTTTTCCGCATAAATAGGGAAAAGTTTCGTAATATTATTACCGAAAAGGAATCAGCAGAGATGCCTTTCCATATTAGATGTTATAGAAATTGAAGTTAAAAATATTTACTGTGATATAATAGCTAAAGAAAGTATGTATTGTAATGTTGTAATAACGGGAAACTAAGGAATCATAACAGCCCACTAATGTCTCACTGCAGGGACGGACCTCCTCCCGTGACGGAGGGATACTTGGCCTACTAATACCACGCTGGACAAACGGATTGGTATAGGGTTTAATTTCAAGTTTTCCTTCTTTTTATTACGTAAAGATAATATTCACGGATAGTCCCTTAGTTGGTTTTAACTACACCGATGGCATGAGATGGGGTGGTGACACACTGTATTCTTATTCCGTCACCAAGGAATATCCTTATTATTTAAAAGAAAGTTAAAGTAGATGCATAATACTAATAAAACTACATTCTTAATCAAGTTTTTGAGAGCACGCGTATATCTAGGTAATGCGTAATATCTTCTCACTATTCACTGCCAACGTCAAGCACCCACATCATGAAAGGTTAATGTCCCTAATAAACTAAGAAGGCAGATAAGGCAAGGCTCACCTTTTGCTAAGCCCATCGTTAACCTATGTTTAAAATAACGGTTTTCCTACAGAACAATCGGGCAAATCAAATTCGTTTGAATATTAGTCATCCTCATATCAGCTCATTAATGTCCCACTGCAGGTACGGGCCTTCTCCCGTCACGAAGGGATACTTGGCCTACTACTTGTTGGCCAACTTATTTGAAGATTAGTACTACATAATTAAATAATATCAAATAAAGCTTTTTAAAACTAGTACCCCTACTATTATTAGTCTATTTGAATTCCATATTATTGTCTTGGTTATCTGTGGTACATAGTTGCACGTTGCTTTACCTGTCCATGTAGGTGAAGATAATGCCGAGCGCAAGGATTAGTTCAGGTGTTGAGGATTAAAGCTCCGTGCGTCTGTTGACAACGATTGTTCTACGTTAAAGCACGTATTTCAGTCGTTTGGGCTACATTGCGCAAGGTAATTATTATCTTTTCTGATTCTCAGTCGTAGCTAGGAGAGGGTTATCCCTTTACCTAAGGTCTTTACCTAAAATGATAACTTTAAATTGTGAGTTTTTGGACTATAGCATGCCAATTGCATAAATACTAAGGAAAATAATTGTGTGGAATTGCGGCGTGGCGTAAGACCTGCCGCTCCTTGGCTTCAAGGCAACGGTCTTGGTCTGCGACTGTGGCATTTTTGGGATGTTCATGAATCAGGAATAATAATAAATTTTGAATAGTTTTTGACAAAATAGCTCATAAAAATTACCGAAATGCGCAAGAAAAAATCTGCGAGGGGAATCTAAATAAAGCCACGGGCGGAAGTTACCTGAATCTAAATCCGAAAACACTGCATTAAGTTTCACATTTACACAGAGTTATACTTCAAAGACAGAGGATTTCGTTACAATATTTCTTTTAGGGTTTGTATAAGGGCTTTGATCTTGCCGATAAAGCCATAAGCCCCACGTGGCTTTCTTTAAACACCACCTGCTTTTCTTTGATAAAACAACTCTACCAATGAAATTAATCCCTAGATTAAATCTGGTTTTTAGATCGAAATATTTTCTGATGTCTATTTTTTCATTTTGATATTCGTATAGATGACACTGCCTATATCAAATCCTTAGTAGCAGTAGCATTAGGGTCATAGCACATATAACGTAACGTAAACGGATCGGCACCGCCTCGCCTTTTTCCTCGGTGTCAAACGTCAAAAATCCGATTACGTTACGATTCCGATCAGTGTGCGTTGCAGTAAGGAGTTTCATACAAAGAATACTGAACGGCTCGAGTTGATACGGTGACGTTCCGCTTACGTTACGTTATTGTGCTACGACAACTGTTCAACTGAGTTAAATTTTAGAACTAGCCCGCAAATATCCTACTTTATAGTGAAGTACTTAATGTTAAGAGTAGTTTTTATTGGTGTGGAGGTCAAATTATCTTTCTCCATTGTTCGAACAGTGATCCTGCAATAGGCGATTATGGGACGATATTTTATTCTTCCAAAGAAGTCATTTTATGACCTTTAATGTTACAATATAAAATGGAAGTCTTGTTGTCACATTCATGTACCGTCATTTCATGTGTTTTAGAATATATTCGTCAAACCAGGATAATACGTATAAAAACCGACTAAGGGACTATCCGTGAGTATTATCTTTACGAAATAAAAAGAAGGAAAATTTGAAATTAAACCCTATACTAATCCGTCTGGCCAGCGTGGTATTAGTAGGGCAAAGTATCCTTCCGTCACGGGAAGAGGCCCGTTCCTGCAGTGGGACATTAATGGGCTGTTATGATGATGATGATAAGGATAATACTAGTCAACACAGGCTACTAGAACCGACCATTTAATAATCCGACGAAGAGCTGTCGCTCACGTTCAGCCATTCAATTACCAGTGACTATTATCTAACCACACGGATTAATCGTACCGTTGAACGTACTCTTAATGAGCGCCCGTACGTTCCCACTTCGATTCGGTAATCCATCGGCAGTTGTATTGTAAATGTAGCTTTGTAAACCTTGTTTCTACGTAACTACGATTTTACCATTAACTTTTTTTTAAATTCTAAATTAGAGCCAGTAAACATTCTACTACATAATAAAAAAATAAAAAAAAAATTTGTTTATTGCCATAAAATTTACAGAGTAGAGGTTACAGTGGCCCCACACTAGGCAAGCCTGTCCTGTGGGTACCCGTTACGTTTTTAAATTGACCACATACAATGCTCGGGCGACGACAAAATAAAATTAAAATTAACAACATAGGTACTAAAATAAACATACAAAGAAACGAAAAAAAAAAAATTAAAACAGTCCAGACAAGTCTTAAGTCTACATGTTAATTATAAGAGTAGTTCTTCCGGAAAATAATAATTATTTTGGGTCTACTTTGGTCTATGGGTTTATATCTTTGATTCAGTAAAATTTTAAAAACCGAAGCAAAGAGAGAATTTTATGTCTACAGAATCCCCAACAAAATTTTGCAAGTCTCTTGTACCATCAACTTTTCAACAAGCTTAATACTAGTCAGCACAGGCTACTAGAACCGACCAGTTAATAATCCGACCAAGAGCTGTCGCTCACGTTCAGCCATTCAATTACCAGTGACTATTATCTAACCACACGGATTAATCGTGCCGTTGAACGTACTCTTAATGAGCGCCCGTAGGTTCCCACTTCGATTCGGTAATCTATTGGTTATATAAACCTACAGTGCAATATACCTATATATTGACAGTTCAATATTGTTTGTAAACCTTATTAATGTAGGTACCTACGATTTAAACCCCATTAACGTCCCACTGCAAGGACGGGTCTCCTCCCATGACGGAAGGATACTTTTGGCCTACTAATACCACGCTGGCCAGACGGATTGGTGAACTTTAAATTAATCCCTATTAATTTCAAGTTTTCCTTCTTTTTATTTCGTAAAGATAATATTCATGGATAGTCCCTTAGTCGATTTTTGCGACACCCATGCCATGAGATGGGGTGGTGACATATTGTATTATTACTCCGTCACCACACGGATAACGATTTACATTACTAGTTTTTTTATTTATTTATTTAAGGGCAACCAACAAGACATACACAGGATTCATACATAATTCGCTTAACATAAATATAGCACATAACAATGTGTTGCCTTAATTAAAGGCTGCCACAGCAGGTTTAAAGTATAAAACAATATTTTAATGGAATCAACAAACTCATAAAGAGGAAAAGATAAAATAAATACTTGGTAGTTTTAGTTCATCCATACTAATATTATAAATGGGAAAGTGTGTCTGTTTGTTTGTCTTTCTTTCACGTCAAAACGGAGCGACGAATTGACGTGATTTTTTTAAGTGGGGATAGTTGAAGGGATGGAGAGTAACATAGACTACTTTTTTTTTTCTTCTGTGTCCAGGAAAGGGGAACAGTGCTACCCCAAATTTAACGCGAGTGAAGCCGCGGGCAAAAGCTAGTCTATTATAATAGCCTATCGCTGTCCGCTGCTGAACTTAAGCATCCCTCAACACGCGCCTTGAATTTACCTATCTAGTTTTTGCTGAATGAAATACTTTATATTACTACATAATTTCAACTTCCTCTGTAATAATATTCTGAAGTAAGTAAATGAAAACGTAAAGAAAATCTAATCTCAAGAAAAATGTATGAATTTCTTGGCTCAAGTAAATTGAAACACATTGTGTTGAATATTTCTTTAAGCAGGGATTCAAAAAGAACCCATTAATTAACATTTTTATGAGTATACTCCCCTGTTAAATTCTTTTAGCTGATCGATAAGAATTCCGGGAACACGTTCCCGAGGGATTAACTAGAATATTTCCTTCCGAGGAATTTCTAGAAACAGGTTCCCGAGGGCATACCGGAAAGAGGACCCTAAAACATTTCCTGAGACACCACACGACAACATGCGACACATGTTTTTGTTTGGTGCCCAAAGTACTTATTATACATATTGATTCCCCTACCAAGCCACTGACAGATAACGTTTATATTTAACCCTGTAAGAACCAATTAACGCAAAACACTTTGAAATGTATTTTCCCAGAAAACAAACGCTTTTCACAGTAAAATATATATTCAAATAATCATTTTATTAGAACAAACAAAAAGGAAAAACAATTTCTATTAGCTGCTTATCGTTTCACACAAGAAGCGTAAGTAGATTGAGGAAATATTGTAAATGTTTTTCTCCAGAAATAACAAGAAACTGACGAGCTGTCACTAACAAGATCACTGAACACAATAACGTTTTATTAGTTCAGATTGTATTTACCTATTGCCCTCATGTACACAACAAAAACAATTCGATATAGGTACCTACTTACTATAATATAGTAAGTAATCCAATATGTTTCGTCAAAACTAAGGTAGTAGGACAAAAAAAATATACAAGTGATCCGTGAAAAAAATACATCTATTCAAATTTTAAGTGGCGTAAAGGTTTTTGTATTAGGCAGGTCTTGATCGGTAAATAAATTATCCTTATTCTATTTGGTGCAATGGTTCTAGTACTAAGGAGAGATTTCAATCAATTGCCGAATTTTGATTGCATGACTTTTTTCACTGATCTGAGTGTTTTTCATGTAAAATATATTTTGAATTTACAACAAAAAAAATAAAAATCTACTGTTTTACGTCCATAATACCAGCTTTATTTAGGACAGGACCAAATGGTTTTTTGTCAAATTAATTAGAAACGATCAGGATTTAGCAAATTCTAGAAACCTTTTCTTTTGATCATAGAAGAAAAATTTACTTGCACTTACGTAAAGATCTGATTGCAAATCTTGCTATCGAGACCGCACCTAATAATTCAGTCAGCAAGTAATTGAATAAAATTCTCCTCCATTCAATAAAACAAAATATTTTTCACACAAAGTTTCTTGATAAAACGATAATCCGTGTTCAATAAATAGCCAAACAGACTTCAACCTTGACAGGGCATTGTAGTTATTAGCTATAGCTAGCTATTTAGCTATATTCAACCGTATGAATTGAACCCTATTATATTCGGATATTTTATAAACCAGAGATAAATCCTCTACAAATACATACATATAATAATATACGTTGTCTAGTACTCATAGTACAAGCTTTGCTTAGTTTAGAACTAGATGGCTTTTTTGTGAATGTGTGGAGTTGTTATATTAGGTTGGGGAAAAAGTCTTTTCGTATTTTTGTATGAAAAGTCAAGACATTTTTTTCAAAGTTTATTTACATTTATTTACAATATATATGTACCGTTTTGTTGAACAACTTTCTGCCATTTTGTGGGCAGAGACAGTATCCCGTTACTGTAGAAACTTTGGGACTTCTGATAAAAAAAACGGGACAAATAGTTTTGGCAGTCCTCTCTTGAGGTCAACCTTACAGAACCTAAAGAATTCTGAAGAGACCGAAACAGGTGAAAATCTGAAGGCGCAAGGTCAGGGCTATATGGTGGATGCACTAGGACCTCCCAGTCGAACTCTCTTAATTTTTGCTGAGTGGCTAAAGATGTGTGTGGTCTAGCGTTATCGTGATGAAAGACCACACCCTTCCTGTTGATCAATTCCGGCCGTTTTCTCTCGACTGCTTCCTTTAATCTCATCAGTTGCTGGCTGTAAAGATCAGAATCGATGGTTTTGCCGGGCGGTAAAAGCTCATAATGAACAATGCCCTTCCAATCCCACCATACACACAGCATCACCTTATTTCGTGTTAGGCCAGGTTTGGCCACAGTCTGTGAAGCCTGGCCAACTTTCGACCACGACCTTTTTCGCACGTTCTTGTCGTACGTGAGCCACTTTTCATCGCCAGTTATCAATCTCTTCAAAAACGGCTCGGTTTCATTACGTCTCAATAATGAATCGCAAATGAGTACACGGTTCATTAAGTTTCTTTGAGTGAGCTCGTGTGGCACCCAAATATCGAGCTTTTTTGTATAACCAGCTTTCTTCAAATGGGTCAAAACTGTTTTGTGGTCAATTCCCAGTTCTTCAGCTACATCGTAACTACTAATATGCCGATCTTGCTCCACTTTTTCAAAAATGGCGTCCATTTTATTCGTAACAGGGCGACCAGAGCGAGGTGCATCTTTAACATCAAAATTTCCGGACTGAAAACGTTTGAACCAAATTTGTGCTACTCTTACTGACACTGCATCAGGTCCATAAACATCTCAATTTTTTTTCACTGCTTGAGTTGCATTTTTGCCTTTTTTATAATAAAATTTTAAAATGTATCGAATTTATTCATTAGATTCGCTCATTTTTACGGAGAGAAAAACAAATAAAAAATAGCGGGAAACAACTTTTTTTTATTTTTTTCTTTTCTTTATAATGTAACCTTTTTAATGTTACCAAAACCAGCCAGACACAAGTAGTACAGTCAAAGAAATTTTATAATAAGTTTATACCTACGTTATGCGAAAAGACTTTTTCCCCGACCTATTATATTATGTATTAATAAATTATATTATTATGTTTTCGTAATTCTTAACAGTTATGTCTATCAAGAGACTTTTGCTTATTATTTATTTACATTAACAACTTAATAGGGTAAGTAATTAAAATTAAGCCTTCATAAAGTTTTCTATGGTCTTCAGTAATAAGGCTAGATTATGTTAAGTGTTAAATTCATCTCGGCTAACCTTGCAGGCTAGATATTTTACAAGACATTTACAAATTAACGCGGTGTCCTAGGTGGGCGGAAAGCGACGCGACGCTTCACGCGACAAGTGTCCTACATGATTACGTCGCGTCTCGTCGCAGACGGACACCCCGTTGATTTGATCGCGTACGTCGCGTTTGTCGCATCGCGTCGCATCGCATTCTTCAGCCACGCAGGGCACCCCTTTAGAAACTAGATCAAGCGTGAATGTGTCTTACAAATCTACGAGTTTTATCTAAATAAGAAGATAAATAACTACAAAACATATAGCAAGGAACCAATAATTTAACGAACACAAAGATGTTTGTAAAGTTATTGTTATTTATAGTTCTATTCAGACAGGAAAAGTGTGGTATGTTCTCTATTCTGTTTTGCTTTATGACCTTCTTCATACTAACCTAACTCAATATAAAATCTCGTAGCTATGGCGCCGGTCAAACGTTCCTTTGAAATTGCATCGAAATGACTTTAGGCTTTCATACGAGGCTGGGGTAAAATGTACGTATTTGCAGGCTTCTGTGTTTGGAAATAAACCTTTTGGTTGTTAAAGGTGTTTGAAGTATCGAAATATATCGAAAGATAATAGGAATTGTATATAGAAGTATTCAAACCTGCATTTTTTGAGTAATAGCCACAATCAATGATAGCTAGGCCACCCTCCAAGCAATCATATTCTTATTTCTATGGACTATAATATGTCGTGTAAACACCCCATTTCATCCTAATGGTACCGTAGAATTTGACTAAGGGACTAATGCAAACAAAAAAAGGAATCTTCACATAGTTAATAGTTATGTAAGTTATCTTAAGATTTAAAGTGTAACTTTCTGTGTGCAATAAATAAACTTAAACTTAAACATAAAACTCTGTATGAATCCTGACAGAAAGTAAACATTTACTTTTAGTAATACTTCCGTGTGGTGACGGAGTAAGAATACAATATGTCACCACCCCATCTCATTCCATGGGTGTCGTAAAAACCGACTAAGGGACTATATCCGTAAATATTATCTTTACGAAATAAAAAGAAGGAAAACTTGAAATTAAACCCTATACCAATCCGTCTGGCCAGCGTGGTATTAGTAAGCCAGTCAGTATCCCTCCGTCACGGGAGAAGGCCCGTCCCTGCAGTGGGACATTAATGGGCTGTGATAATGATATATAATACACTAAAAAGGAATCAATAACCTGTTAAATGCATTGAATATGAATATGCACTTTCAAGTATTACGTAAAAGTCTAAGTAGAGTTATATTCCCGAACGCCACAACTTATTCACATACGCGTCAGCGGACTTGGAGTGAATAAACCGGGACTTTTCCTAGTAAATGGAACTGAAAATATGCTTGATTGAACATTTTCTATGTACTCGCTTATGTTTGACAATAGTTTTGTTCACGTTAGCTATAACTTTTATAAAGAGATGTTTTTAAAACGATAAGAGATATCTTTTTTTAGGTAAGTGGAATTGAATATACTTTATAAAAAATCTGTCTTTGAAAAAATGGAATACACTAAGCTTAAAACAAAAATGCCAATTTCTCTAGCCAGCAGACATGTGGGTGTTACTGTTTTAAATCCAAACTGACTACTTATCTTTGAAGATAAAAACTTAAACAGTAAGTAATTCTACATATAATTTTGTAGTCTGCATGCATTATCACAAACAAATTGTAACTTTAAAATGTAACTTGTTTATTTATTACTTTTCAAAAACGGGATTGTGTAGTAAACTTCGATTAATAAAACATTTGAAATGTTACCCTATAATGTCCCAAAAGTCAAATACAGGCGTACAAAGTTAAAGTAAGCGCCCAAAAAGGAAAACCAGTTTTAGTGGAAATGAACTAAGACTAATTTCACATATTACGTACGAATACTTACGTACGATACGTACGTACGAAAATCCATCCCAAATATGATAAAAATTCATCTGCGCTCGAGTCACGGTTACAATTCCACAAAAAGTTCATGATAGGCACACAAACTAGTAGAGTAGGTCTAGGAAACACGAAAAGTCAATCGGACAAAGAAATTATAAAATCCTTCTTAAACCAAGATGAGAATAACAGCTACAGAGTGCACGCAATGAACCTAGAAATGCAAAATGAATGGGTTACTCTAGGGGACTACTGTATACCTTTAGCCTTGAAGTGCACTTTGCTTTACGACTGGTCACCAGCATTACTTAAATTCTACCTCAACGCCTTTCAATTGACTCTCCCCGATCAAAGCAATCTTGTAAGATGGGGAAAAGCCACGGGCAAAAAATGCACAGAATGTGGCAAAGAAATTGGTACGGCAAGACACTTATTGGTAGGCTGCAAAGTGCTTTTGGATAGGGGTCATAACTCGCAACGTCACGACAAAGTATTAGGGATTATACGCGAGGCAGTGAGTCTGTCGATTGCCAGAGCTAGAAAAGGACTGACTACGAATGAAAGACAAAACATCCAATTTGTTAAGGAAGGCACTACTATAAAGACCACCTACAAGCCTTTTTCGGTCCTGAGTCCGGCAGACGATTGGACTCTACTGGTTGACACGTATGAAACACACTACAAAATCCCGGAGGATATCTGCGTGTCGCCGTTGAGACCAGACATATTCCTCTACTCAAAATTGAAAAAGCGTGTAGTACTTATTGAGCTCACGGTACCGTGGGAAACTAACATTAGGGATGTTAGTTTCCCACGGTAGAAGACCACGCAATTAAGACAAATAAATACTTTGACTTGACAAATGAGATAACCAGAAATGGCTATAGGGTTACTCTGTATGCCGTGGAAATAGGTGCGAGGGGTACACCAGCTAAATCCCTCTACAATCTATTAAAAGAACTAGGACTGCCGAGAACTTCAGTAAGCTCTCTACTATCACGAATGTCCAAAACGGCATTGTTAGGTTCCTACCAAATTTGGATAGGTAGAGGACGGAACATGGCAGACAGTGAAGGTGACCGCTAACGCGTTGTAAGGGGGCCTCCTTAAACCTACATCTGGGTCGTAAGTCCCAGACGCTGTTACGCCAGTGTTCCGCCCTCTATCACGCGATGGACCCGGCACCCGCACGGAGAATCCATGGAATGCTAAGATTAGGTCTTATATGAAATAAGAATCCTATGAAGTGTTTTAAGTTAAAATGCTTCATAATACTCTTCTGTAAACAGTGAAGGCATGTCGATGAAGATTGCAAATATGCATCAATACACCAGTTGTGTAAAGCTTACCCCATTCAATGGATGTCATCAAGGCAACCGATTGTTCACTTATCTCAACAGGCATTGCGTGCACGGTAAAGTGAACTTTAACTGTGGAACGTAAGATTAAATTTATTTATATTTTACGCGAGTGACAGTTAGAGTGGGAATCTATTAAAAGATTCCATAATACTTACTAGATGGACATCTTTAGTCATTGACGTCACAGAGCAAAATGTAACCACACGCTTAATAAAATAATAGTTTGGTTAACCTAAAATAATAAACGGACAATTGTAGTTTTTGGAAAAAGTAGGGAATTTTAATAAATCCTATACACAGCCGCAAGGTGCCTCCTCACCAACCGGCCCGCATCGAAACGAATATTACAATCTTTAAACGAAATTAAATCTAGTATACAGTGTTTAAAGTTTATTTCACCAAGTCAAGAGTAAACACACTCTTTGACGATAAGATTTTAGACGCTCTGAGCGAAAATTGAAAACAATACCAAAATACCTTAAAATATTTTTAAGGTTGCTTAGTTTTATATTTATCTTGCGGAATAAACACGCTGATTGTAAAACCTGCTCTAGAAAACATAGTTTACGTGCCGCTTCAAAGTTCTAAGCGTAATGTTGAAGGACTGGGAAGTGTCGCCCGAGGCGCCGTGGTTGGACAGATCAAAGCAACCATGCACTCCAAGTAATGGCTTTTATAAAAATGAGTTTCCACCGAGGCTAATATAAGGCCTTTGAACTGTTTCTTGTGAATTGTTGTTAATAGGAATAAGTACCTAAGGCCAGTCGCAAACGAGCCACCGACCACAGCCACTGGTGGCCAGCGACAGTGTGTTTAACAAATAAATTATTTATGATTTCTGATTTCTGATTTCTGACAGCTACTTAAGGGTGATTCTTCGAGCCCTATATTTTCGATGTCTGGAGGTTTTTCTTCGTGACTAACAGACCAACCAAACTGCAATTATTTTTAAAACATAGTATAGACAGTTACTTATCTTGCACACGTTATTTTTTTTTAATAATAGTTTTTTATATATTAGAAAAAAATTATTAAAAATCGTTCTTCTGATTAATATGGTGTGTCCGTAACCCAGTTTCTTGAATATTAGTAACAGTAACATTTTATCTTATTTACGAATCGATCTGCGCTATAAATATTACTGTAGAATATTAGTTGTTTCTTTACATAAAAAAAATGGTACTAATATTCACGATAATTTTCTAATGAAAAAATAAATAGTGAGTGTCCGGCACAAAAGTCTGATTCATATTCGCGCGCTTTACTCGAACGTACCTAGCTAAGTACGAAACATCAGGAGATCTCTTCTAGTGCTGGTGGTAGCCAGGGGCTGTGCTGACGTGGTCACGAAGTAACATGTGGCTGGTTCATGTTGTTGCGGAGATATAAATGTAAATATCTGATTCATATTACTTTGGTTCACCTGTGTTTCTGATTACTGTTATAATTAACTTAAATGGTTTTCAAACTTGAATCTGCTGGAAATATAAGTCAATTGGGGACATAAAACCTATGTATAAATAGTAATCCTTAATTGTATACGTGTAGTGATTTACCGATGTTAAGAGGCAAAATTTTGATTTATATGTGCCTGATTCATACGGTAAAAATACTATATTAATCAGAATTTCACACATATTGTTAATAAAATGATACATTGGCGGCACGAATAATGATTGATATCGTAAGTTATCAATGCTCCTAATAACTAGATTTAGGTATGGTGATAATCATTGTGATTATTAAATGTGATTTTAATAAATAAATGACAGATTTTTCTAATTAGAATTTCATTTTTGTTCCTAATTCTGATTTATATGACCTCTCAAAATTTTAAGTTAATTATCTCAAAAACTCTCGCCCCAGGTGCTCAGGGTCACAGAGATCATATGCTCTGTTCTTTAATGATGTTATCACAGATTGAAGGTGTCGCGGGTGGTGATGAGACGTTGCGTGTAAATACCTGTCCGTGTGTGTAGGTTTACGGTAAACACTATGTGATATGGACCCATCTGGTCTTACGGCTAGCTTGACATCCAAGAAAGACAATGACCTGTCCGCCTCCATTTTATACGTGAAACGCATCTTTGGATGGAGAGCATTAAGATGTGCAATATATTGATCTACCTCTTGCTTGCTTCCTTTGACTATGCTGAAGATGTCATCAACATAACGTTTCCAAAGTCTGATAGTTTTAGGGCCAAGGCTCAGGGCCTTCTCTTCGAAATGTTCCATCCAGAGATTAGCTAGTACCGGGGCTACTGGACTCCCCATCGCGTCGCCATCAATCTGGAGGTAGTATTGACCTTGGAAAAGGGAGTAGTTGCCATCCAAGCAGTGTTTTAAAAGATCAACATAATTGTGGGGCATATCATTGTCACTCAATTTGTCTCTAACGACCTCAACGCATTCTTTGATTGGTATATTAGTGAACAGAGATTCGACATCAAAACTCACCATCAGTTCGTCAGGTTCCAATCGTAAATTCCTTGTCAACTGGACAAAGTGGCGCGAGTCCTTCACAAAAGACGGTGTTTTTCCCACAAGTGGTTGTAATACTGACGTAACGTACTTTGCAAGGTCGTAAGTAGGAGAAGAGATTTGACTCACGATAGGCCGCAATGGTACGTTAGACTTGTGTATTTTAGGTAGCCCATATAACTTAGGTGGTTTATTTAACCGCTCGTAATCGTCTTCTGTGAAAAGGTCCATATGATCTTGGATTAGTGAGCGTATTTTCCGTGACACTCTGGCCGTGGGGTTATATGATACCGGTTTGTACACCTTATCATCACTTAGTAGTACCCCCATTTTACCGTAATAATCGGTTGTGTTCATCACTACAGTGGCGTTTCCCTTATCGGCCTTAAGCACTAAAATGTCAGAATTTTCCCTGATCTCTTTTAGTGCTTGACGCTCTTCTGTAGTGACGTTACTCGCCGGGGTCCTAAATTTCCGCAATATTACTGACACGTCCTGCCTCAGAGTATCGGCATAAGTGGGTGGCAGCTTATAACGAATAATCGACTCCTCGACACTACCGATTATTTTTTCGTACGGGATTCGCTTAGGTGTTAGGGCGAAATTCATGCCTTTGGCCAGAATACTAGTCGTGGGTTTATCTAGTTTGGTATCCGATAAGTTGATAACAGTCTCTTTGTGTGGGTATGTCACAGACGGGACAGTTTTGTTTTTTACATAACGGCGGTTAAGAAGGTTCGAGAACTTGCGGGTATGAGTATCACTACACAACTCGAAAGTCCGACTTGCCTGCAAAAACGTTATCCGATCACACAATTCAAAATCCTCACGAGATAAAATACTACAACATATATTATGCACTTCATATAGCTCACTGTTAATATCATTAAGTTCACTGTGTTTGTTCCGTATTAATTGTCTCAGAAGCCGTTCACTCGCGTTAGTTAGAATCCTACGTGAAAATGCGATATCACTACGCGGCTTTATACGTACACACGTAGGTAGTAAGTTATTATCGCGACACTTAACTAAAAATATCAACGACGTTTCTACTTTCGCTCGATTTTTCCGTAGGTATTCAAGATGACGCACTAAGTTTGCACTTTCCGACCCGTAGCGGTTAGCAATTTGTAACATTTAAACTATCGCGTTTCATTATTATAAATATTATATAAACGGGATATTAACGCGCATTTAATTTACCTTTATTTTACTTGACGTTTCGGCACAGGTTGCACTGGCCGTGGTCGCAAGCTGACTGGTGATGCGACGTCACAGCTTCGTCTTCGTGATAGTTATATATTATTATTATCATCTACCCTCGCATCTTGAGATCAAAACTCTTGAGAACAAAATCTTCAAAGCAAAATCTTAAAACAAAAATCTTGAAAACAAAAATCTTGAGATCAAAAACAATACCTCCCTTTTTTGAACGGTCGGTTAACGTACCGAACAGCGATACGGTCAGTGTTGTGTGTAGGGGGACTTTATATTAACATCTCAAGATGCGAGAGTAGATGATAATAATATATTATCTATCACGAAGACGAAGCTGTGACGTCGCATCACCAGTCAGCTTGCGACCACGGCCAGTGCAACCTGTGCCGAAACGTCAAGTAAAATAAAGGTAAATTAAATGCGCGTTAATATCCCGTTTATATAATATTTATGAAAAAAACCTTATCCATTGTACTAAACGCAACCCTTAAAATGTCTTGTCTGTAATTAAAATTACTTGCTTTAAAAAGCAAAAGAAAAATATAAAAAATATCACTATTAAAAAAATAGTGATATTTTTTAAATATTTTTATATTAAGAGCGTTTATAGGGCTCACTAGCGCCGCCAATTGAAAAAAAATCATAATTCGCAAATAGGTTAAATAGTGGTAAATGTTGATAACAAAGTCTTGAGAAAAGGCAATAAAGTATTTAAATAACAAACTCTCAACACTTTAAATGTTTTTCAATCAAATAAATATTACATTATAAACAAAAACGGCCGTTTTTTTTTCGGATGCGAAATTTAACTAATTGAAAAACATTTAAGATGTTGAGAGTGTGTTATTTAAATACTTTATTGCCTTTTCTCAAGACTTTGTTATCAACATTTACCACTATTTAACCTATTTGCGAATTATGATTTTTTTTCAATTGGCGGCGCTAGTGAGCCCTATAAACGCTCTTAATATAAAAATATTTAAAAAATATCACTATTTTTTTTTAATAGTGATATTTTTTACATTGTAACATTATTTATCATATTTGCACATCATTATTTACATATATAGTAACATTATTTATCATATTTGCGAATTATGATTTTTTTTCTATTGGTGGCGCTAGTGAGCCATGTAAAGGCCCTTAATATTTACCATGAAAAAGCCATCATTCAAAGCGCGCCTCATTGACGGCGTTATCCTATTATTCTCGTAATGATGCCTAGCTGCATCATTACCAGATGCACTTTAGTCAACGAACTAGAAATTATGACGACTCATGCGTGCGACCTCCTTTTAATTAAAATTCTTTTTAAAACAATATAAAACGCTAAGAATAGAATGAAATGAATTAGAAATGGAATTGCCCTTTCCAGCGTAAGTTTGGTTTTTTGACAGTTCACGTTCATGAAGTTTCGTAATACTTCCGCTTATTTTTCAAACAAATAATATAGTATTGATTGATATTGATTTTATTTAATTGATTGACAATTTACTAGTCGTTACCCGCAACTTCGTTTGCGTAGGATTAATTATTTTGAGAACTTAGTCTATATTTAAAAAATACAACATCTTTACAAATTTGTAGCCTATGTGTTATTCTGATGTATTAAGGTAAGGTTTCATTAAAAATCATTTAAGTACCAACTTTTATGTGACAGAGTAACAAACAACCATTTATTTATGCTTACAAACTGTTGCGTTTATAATTTGAGTAGGATTTAAGAATCGCAATATTAAATCTAGTGATTTCCTCTATAAATACACTAAGGCGGACTTAATGCCTTAAAGGCATTATCTGCTAGCCAACTTGTTTATGTGCGTAAAGATATAAAAAAACAATGAATTGATAACCGTTAAAGTTGTGGTTCGTAAAACGAAGTTATGCTATAAAAATGTTTGGTTTTAGTTTATCAGAGTTGGGCATAAAATTTATTTCTTATATGACGTCGAGATCTATGTGTTGACAACGCTCATAACTTTTGTTTGTATAACAATAATTAATTCTGCTTCATTTCAGTTTCAACGAATAAATAAAGCTAAAATAAAGAAGTAAACTAAAACGGCGTAACGAGATCTATGAATGCCGTAGGGTAGTCCCTTTCTTCTCCGAATATCGATCGTCCGAAAATCATAATCCCTAACAAGTTTACTATAAACATCACTTTCCATAATGTTCACGTAAGTATACGAAATCGTATGTTACCTAATCGTCTTTACCTATAATACTTGTGTGTCATAAAATGGGATACTATAGTTATTAGATATCCTAATTTTGTTTGCTATAAAGTCACAAATGTCCTAAGACAAAATGTTAGGGCAAAAGTCAGAAACAGTTGGTTAGGATAGGTAAGTGACCAATGGACGTGCCCGGGGCGTGGCCGTGCCGCGACATTTACACTAAGCTCCGTTGTCGGCACGGACACGGACATTATGATCGAGTCCATATACAATGTATGCAACGATGTTATTTTACATCTACACTTGTCAATCCATAGAGTATCCTTGTCGTAATACGGGTCACGGCACGGTGACTATAGGAACTTGATACAAAACTGTTATATACGAAAAAATAGCCACTAGAGCAGACTAAACGCCGCTGTGGAAAGCTAAATCTTTTCCCATAAAAAGAACGCTTAGACCACATTGTAAGATTTCAAACCAAGATAAATATTTTACAGCTAAATAAAAAACTTCACAAGTATTACGACCTCTTAGACATGACCTTGACAGTAAAAAAGTTTCTTTTAACTGCTAAAACTTGCCTTGAGCTATAAAATTGTCTGCTTTCATGAAAGTAACGGCTTAGTAAAACTAGATAAAAAATCTATTTTTTTTTTTCCGTGTGGTGACGGAGTAAGAATACAAAATGTCACCACCCCATCTCATACCATGGGTGTCGTAAAAAAACAAATAATGGACTATCCGTGAATATTATCTTTACGAAATAAAAAGAAGGAAAACTTGAAATTAAACCCTATACCAATCCGTCTGGTCAGCGTGGTATTAGTAGGCCAAGTATCCCTCTGTCATGAGAGGAGGGCCGGCCCTGCAGTAAGACATTAATGGGCTGTTATGATGATGATTCTAAAAATATTACTCCCGTAATATGAACTCTTTGCCGAAGGGGACTTACGAGCATCAATTTTACGGATAAGTACAAAAAAAGACTCAGGATAATAACTAATCGAACCAACGATCTCGTATATTGCAGCGCTATCGCAATTGTTTTGCCCCCGAGGTATATAGTTATCCTACTTATAATATAAATAAGATATAATATTGTAAGGATGTATGGATGGGTGTTTTTGTAACTCTTTCACGCAAAAACTATTTGCCGAAGGGGACTTACGAGCATCAATTTTACGGATAAGTACAAAAAAAGACTCAGGATAATAACTAATCGAACCAACGATCTCGTATATTGCAGCGCTATCGCAATTGTTTTGCCCCCGAGGTATATAGTTATCCTACTTATAATATAAATAAGATATAATATTGTAAGGATGTATGGATGGGTGTTTTTGTTACTCTTTCACGCAAAAACTATTTGCCGAAGGGGACTTACGAGCATCAATTTTACGGATAAGTACAAAAAAAGACTCAGGATAATAACTAATCGAACCAACGATCTCGTATATTGCAGCGCTATCGCAATTGTTTTGCCCCCGAGGTATATAGTTATCCTACTTATAATATAAATAAGATATACTTAATATTGTAAGGATGTATGGATGGGTGTTTTTGTAACTCTTTCACGCAAAAACTATTTGCCGAAGGGGACTTACGAGCATCAATTTTACGGATAAGTACAAAAAAAGACTCAGGATAATAACTAATCGAACCAACGATCTCGTATATTGCAGCGCTATCGCAATTGTTTTGCCCCCGAGGTATATAGTTATCCTACTTATAATATAAATAAGATATAATATTGTAAGGATGTATGGATGGGTGTTTTTGTTACTCTTTCACGCAAAAACTATTTGCCGAAGGGGACTTACGAGCATCAATTTTACGGATAAGTACAAAAAAAGACTCAGGATAATAACTAATCGAACCAACGATCTCGTATATTGCAGCGCTATCGCAATTGTTTTGCCCCCGAGGTATATAGTTATCCTACTTATAATATAAATAAGATATAATATTGTAAGGATGTATGGATGGGTGTTTTTGTTACTCTTTCACGCAAAAACTATTTGCCGAAGGGGACTTACGAGCATCAATTTTACGGATAAGTACAAAAAAAGACTCAGGATAATAACTAATCGAACCAACGATCTCGTATATTGCAGCGCTATCGCAATTGTTTTGCCCCCGAGGTATATAGTTATCCTACTTATAATATAAATAAGATATAATATTGTAAGGATGTATGGATGGGTGTTTTTGTAACTCTTTCACGCAAAAACTATTTGCCGAAGGGGACTTACGAGCATCAATTTTACGGATAAGTACAAAAAAAGACTCAGGATAATAACTAATCGAACCAACGATCTCGTATATTGCAGCGCTATCGCAATTGTTTTGCCCCCGAGGTATATAGTTATCCTACTTATAATATAAATAAGATATAATATTGTAAGGATGTATGGATGGGTGTTTTTGTTACTCTTTCACGCAAAAACTATTTGCCGAAGGGGACTTACGAGCATCAATTTTACGGATAAGTACAAAAAAAGACTCAGGATAATAACTAATCGAACCAACGATCTCGTATATTGCAGCGCTATCGCAATTGTTTTGCCCCCGAGGTATATAGTTATCCTACTTATAATATAAATAAGATATAATATTGTAAGGATGTATGGATGGGTGTTTTTGTTACTCTTTCACGCAAAAACTATTTGCCGAAGGGGACTTACGAGCATCAATTTTACGGATAAGTACAAAAAAAGACTCAGGATAATAACTAATCGAACCAACGATCTCGTATATTGCAGCGCTATCGCAATTGTTTTGCCCCCGAGGTATATAGTTATCCTACTTATAATATAAATAAGATATAATATTGTAAGGATGTATGGATGGGTGTTTTTGTTACTCTTTCACGCAAAAACTATTTGCCGAAGGGGACTTACGAGCATCAATTTTACGGATAAGTACAAAAAAAGACTCAGGATAATAACTAATCGAACCAACGATCTCGTATATTGCAGCGCTATCGCAATTGTTTTGCCCCCGAGGTATATAGTTATCCTACTTATAATATAAATAAGATATAATATTGTAAGGATGTATGGATGGGTGTTTTTGTTACTCTTTCACGCAAAAACTATTTGCCGAAGGGGACTTACGAGCATCAATTTTACGGATAAGTACAAAAAAAGACTCAGGATAATAACTAATCGAACCAACGATCTCGTATATTGCAGCGCTATCGCAATTGTTTTGCCCCCGAGGTATATAGTTATCCTACTTATAATATAAATAAGATATAATATTGTAAGGATGTATGGATGGGTGTTTTTGTTACTCTTTCACGCAAAAACTATTTGCCGAAGGGGACTTACGAGCATCAATTTTACGGATAAGTACAAAAAAAGACTCAGGATAATAACTAATCGAACCAACGATCTCGTATATTGCAGCGCTATCGCAATTGTTTTGCCCCCGAGGTATATAGTTATCCTACTTATAATATAAATAAGATATAATATTGTAAGGATGTATGGAGGGGTGTTTTTGTAACTCTTTCACGCAAAAACTATTGAATGGATATTGATGTTTAGGTAGTTTAGGGTGTGAAATAACATTTAAGCTACTCATACAACACGGGTGAAGCTGCGGGCATCAGCTTGTTATTAATATGGCATTAATTTTCTTCATCTCTTTCTAGATATTCGTGTTCTAGTCACCTTTATTGTTCAGGAAATTATTCCATTAGCGAGGTAGATAATACTCGTATTATCTCTTAAGCCCGATTTACACATCGACAAGTACAGTAGCGAGTTAAGTAGTAAGTTGATGATTTAAATAGATCTCCATCCTATTTTTGGCGAGTTAAGTACGAAGTAGCCCCCTCTCTCGCGTCTCGCCAACTTAACTTGCCAAAAAATAGGATGGAGATCTATTCAAATCAAGTTAATCAACAACTTACTACTTAACTCGCTACTGTACTTGTCGGTGTGTAAATCGGGCTTTAGATTTAATCAATTACTTACTTGCCACTGACAGCTACTACGGATTGACATATTCTAGCTAATTAGTGAACGATATAATACGGGTATATACCTTATACATTAGGGTGGAGTGAAACATTATGAAAAAAAAATTTTCGCTCTTTTCAAATCTCCTGTATTATTAATTGGTGACCACATATAAAAGCTTTATTCGTGCAAAAGATGAAAGGTCTAGGACTTTATTTTCAGGTGGCGCATTGAGATAATATTTTCAAAAAGACTGATGTTTTGACTTATAAGCTTACCTTCAAAAAATAAATATTCTTACATGATTTCCTTACAAATATACCGTTTTGAACTTTGTCTAAGTGTGATCTAAAATCCAAATATAGTATTTCCTTATAAAACTTTATTATCTGGTTTTAAAATAGTGCCAACGATAAGTAAATTTTCATAAAAAATGCCTTTCTCGAAAACATTATGAAATTCATTCTTATTTGGTGGCAATTGGGTACGATGGTGCCCTTGTTAATACTGGTCGACAAAATGGAGTCATTGTTTTATTAGAAAAACATTTAAAACGCCTTTTGTAATGGTTTATGTGCTTGCTACATCCAAATAAATTACGACTTCGTCATTTGATTTCTCGCCTCGACGACACTACTTTTTCTAGCAAGTTAGGAAAACAGCTTGATAAGTATCTTGACTTGAAAATATAATCATTCGAATCCATCTCCACCAAATTGCCAGATCTGGATATTAATTTGTTGAGCACCGATCAAAAATACCTTCCTATGTTATGCCATTTCTTCTGGTACAGTTCCACCAAACTTTGCTAACAAAGACCCAGGAAAAGTAGCCCATGCTCGATGGTTAATTTGTGCTAACAGGATTATTCGCTTGCATATTGGCACAGCTAAGGAAGGAGCTTAAGGAACCGGCCATTTTCATCATGAAAGTTTACGCACCAAATTGGTTTGATATCAAGTCAAAATCTTCATGTAAATGTGGCCTGATTCACACCTTTAATATGGGTAAAAGAAGTATGTATTTTTCGAGTTGACTTGAAAAGTGTTGTCTTAAATATTATTGAAAGAAATGCTTTCTTCATGCACCCAGAAAATCTATTGCTGGCTATGTTACAAAATCATAATGAACATGTACGAGAGCTGGCTCTTCGCAGAGTTTTAAAGACAAGAAAAGTGTTCAAAGGCAAGAAAGTACGTGAATTCCAGTTACCAAAGCTAAAAATAGATGCGACAAACTATTATGATTTGATTAAATGATAAAAGAGAAGATAACGGAAGTTCCTGCAACAATGAAATACAGCAACTCGGAAAACACTGCAAAAGTAGCATCTAGTGGTAAATTGTTTGAAATTGAGAAGTACCCTAACCACACTCAAGCAGTCGAAAGGTGTATCAAGCTTGTAACTGAAGCTTCGGCCTATGTTTGTGGACTCGATGTTACTGAGGGTTTCATTCGTACAAGAATAAAATCCAGGCAAGAAATACCTACTTTTGACACCAAATCTCGGTATTTCCGCCAAAAAGAAGGCACCGGGAAGAAGGTTCTGATACTGAACTCTAAAATGTTGTTTCTATGGTAATTTTATAATAATATAATTATTTATTGTACGAGTTGTTTTAAGTATAATTCAGTAACATAATGCAGTACTATTGTCAGAAATAAATTTTTATTTGCAACTTTTTTTTATTTTTATTTTTCTTTCTTCAAACCTAATGCTCAAGATATTGAGCTAGAAAGCTAGTATTTGGCAAGAATAATTCTATTGTAATAGGTCACTGTTTGAGGAACCAGGAAACTTGAAATTGAGAAAAAAAAAATTCACTCCACCCTATTATACATCCTGTGTGGAAATGTGATAATACAATAAGTAAAGGTATAAATACCACATTCACACAACGTCATCTAATCACAAACTAAGCAAAGCTTGTACTATAGGTACTAGACAAAGGATAAACATACTTATTTTGTTTTTGTAAATACCTACATACATAGAAAACACTCAGACCAATGCAAACAATCATATTCATGCACACAAAGATTTGCATTGAACGGGAATCGAACTCGAGACCACTGCGTAGCAGCCATGTAATATACCGACTGCGCCACAGCGAGGTCGTTCAATTATATTTATAACGTAAAAATCTGTGTTAAAATTTAGAAATCACGACGTAAATTGCCGTAATATACCTATCGAAAAACATTTTGTCTACCTGCCGTCAATAACTTTGATGGATGACCTTAATAAAAAGGTATTACCTTAAAAGACGCCTAACGCATCTGTAAAATATTATTATTTTTGACTACTAATGTGATTATGAGGTACAATCCAAATAAATAGTTAATTACCTTTGAGAATTTGCAGCGACATTAACTGTAATAATAATGTAATAAGTAATACTATTTTTACGGGTCTTACTCGCGGTGTTACTAATTATCCTAGATACTAGTTATATAAATACCTAGGTTTTTCTCCGACGTTTCGGCCGACTTGCAAGGGCCGTGGTCGCGGAGGGAATGGTCATTAGTGTAGTGTGTCGAAGTACCTGCAATACGGCGAATACTCAGGATGTCAACAAAGTGAGGGTAGATTCCATTCCCCGCACTTCACAAGGACGACGCTCCGCTGACACCAGTCCCTCCGCGACCACGGCCCTTGCAAGTCGGCCAAAACGTCGGAGAAAAACCTAGGTATTTATATAACTAGTATCTAGGATAATTAGTAACACCGCGAGTAAGACCCGTAAAAATAGTATTATGTATACAAATCGCGATAATTTAAAATCTATTAATGTAATAAGTATCCCTCACACTACGTCATCTAGTCCGAAACTAAGCAAGGCTTCAACTATCTGTATCACACGACAGATCCTACTAATATAATAAATGCGAAAGTTTGTGAGGATGTATGAATGGATGGATGTTTATTAGTCTTTCACGCAAAAACTACTAAATGGGTTTTGATGAAGTTTAGAATATAGGTAGTTTAAAGTGTACAATAACATTTAAGCTACTAATATAACACGGGTGAAGCCGCGAGCATATTCAGCTAGTTGAACAAAAAGTGCTGTTAATTTAAAAAAATGTTTGTAAATTGCTTGGTTCCTTCTTTACGCCAAGCAACCTCTTTTTTAAACGTACCTGAAAGTAAGCCCTTTGTACTTACACAGATCTTTTAAGCTTTTAAAATAAACCCCTCTCAAAATATACTGTCGTGTGGTTAAGATCATAAATCGTAAGTGCGAGTCACGTACATTTTACTGCCATAGATGAATTTATTGGATACGCTGTTCCTTTAAATCAGATCTTTATTTTTAAGACAGGCCTTAAATTCGTTACGGTTTTTTAACTACATTGCTCAATTCTTTGGATTTAGATATTTTTATCAGCATTTATTTTTAAATGTTTACAAGAGCGTGCTTTCTTTTGTTATGGAGGTAATTTTGAACTACAATGCTCCCCGAGCTCTATGCTTTACTTTGTGTTATTACCCCTAGTTGGCAATACCTAGGAGACGAGAAATGATGGTCACTTTACCATCGCGTCACCAGAAAAGTGTCCTAATGTGCCGTGCGTTGTTGCTCAATGTTTGCACCTAAGTATTTTAATATCCATTGCAAAAACTGATGAGTTTTACACCTTACCTTTACATCATCATATATTATATCAACCTGAAAGAGAAAGGTGTGCCAGGGAAGTATGTAGAGTTAATCCGTGCCATGTACAGGCAATCCCACACGCATGTTCGCTCGGCCGCCGGTAACACCGAAGAGTTCAGTGTAGCTGTAGGCTTACACCAAGGGTCAGTTTTAAGCCCATATCTCTTCCTGTTAATAATGGATGCACTTACATCGGATATCCAGGAACAGGCACCATGGTGCATGTTATTTGCCGACGACATTGTCCTTGTGGGTGAGGATGGAACCGAGGTCCAGAGTAGGTTGGGGAAATGGCAACAAAGGTTAGAGAGTGTGGGCTTGAAAATTAGCAGAACCAAAACTGAATACATGTTCTGCGATTTTAGCGGTCTCTCTAACCCCACGGCCATAGCGCTTGATAGCTCCCTTATACCAACCTGCTCCGACTTTAGGTATCTCGGTTCACTATTACAGAGCGATGGAGCATTAGACCGAGCCGTGAAGCACCGGATTAACGCTGGTTGGATGAAATGGCGGCAGGTTACGGCAACTATATGCGCTTCGGCTGAAGGAAAAAATCTACAAGAGCATGATCCGGCCTGCCGTCCTGTATGGATCGGAAAGCTGGCCCGTAAAAGTGACGGACGAAAGACGACTGCACGTAGCCGAGATGCAAATGTTGAGATGGATGAGTGGTGTGAAAAAGGCAGATAAGATTAGAAATGAGTACATTAGAGGAAGTTTGAAAGTTGCACCAATTACGGAAAGGCTACGAGGAAATCGTTTGACCTGGTTCGGACATGGTGATGCGTAGGGATGAAAGTAATATAGTAAGGAAGGCATTGGCTATGGAAGTGGACGGGTACAAGGGGAGGGGTAGACCGAAGAAGAGATGGATGGATTGTGTGAGGGATGATATGGCTAGGAAAGGAGTGAATGTTGAGATGACGGGAAACAGAGATGAATGGAAAAAGAATACATGTTGCGCCGACCCCAAGTAAAAATGGGATAAGGGCAGGAGGATGATGATATCATATCAACCTCTTGACGTCAACTGCTGGACATAAGCCTCATGCAAATATTTCTACTTTACGTGATTATATTCCTACTTTATCGATTTTCCGCCGTCCTCACCAGGTCTTCTGTCCACCCTGCGTCTTCCGTAACTTTATCATAAGTCTGATCCATCGTAAAAACAGTTTACGTAATTTATTTTCAAGGGATGAATGTTGTAGAGATTTGGCACGTCGTTTATGTCTGGACCTACTCCAATGCTCGTAAACTTTATAGGCAATGTGCGGCTCTCTCTGATATGCTACATTCCAGCTTATACTGTAATGTTGTGTATGTGATAAATCTTGTTTATTGTTATGCGTTTTATAAAAACTTTTAAAGCTAATGTTTGATAAAAAAGATTATTAATATAATTTTATTGGATTACTGACGTTTGGCAAAAAACGTTTCCCAAAGTGACACTTACCAAAGTACGTTTCCCAAATTATCATTTCCCAAAAAAACATTTGGCAAAACCATCATTTCGCAATTTTACAGATAGCAAAACTATTTTTAGCAAATTCTTGTTTAGCAAATAATTACATAGCAATGTTTCATTTTACCAAATATGGTTTGGCAAATATATTAATAATTCGAATTCCTGACAGATAACAAGTTTTTACAATAAAGAATGTATTAGTTCAGTATATTAGTATTAGTTTCCATTATTAGATTTTGTTTTATTTATTAATTTATTCTACTTCTTGTTTTAATTGACTTTGGTTCTGTACATTTAAAAAAACTTTTGCAAAATAACTTTTAAATTTATTTTTGTAACTACTAATATGTAAAATTTTGCATACCTACCTAGGTAAAATATAGCTGAACTATATGTTTGCAAAATAAATAAATATTCTATTTTATTTATTCCAAAATATTATAGGTACATCATTATGATTTACTGAGTCTAAATTCACTCCATTAAAAACTTGGTCTAATTGCACTGACAAAAAAAATAATTCTGGCGCTTCGCCGGCCGCTGCCGTGGCACGCTCGCTTCGCTTGCTCGGCTCGCGCTCTGTTGGGGTCACAGTTCAAACCTAACCTAACCTACTTTTCTAGCAGTTCTAATCTAACCTAAATTTCTCACCGATATTAAAATTCAAACGAACTTCCATAAGGAATATATTTTTGACAAAATAAAGCATTTGCTTATTGTATATTTTGACTAAATAAAATTTGACCAAGTAAAAATTTGCCAAATGAATATTTGACCAAGTGAATAAAATGCGAAATGTAAATTTGCTAAGCATTTTTTTGGGAAATGAAACTTTGCGATAAGTTTTTTGGGAAGTGAAATTTGACGAAACGTTTTTTGCCAAACGGCAGGATCCCAATTTTATTTCATATTTTGTAAGGTGAGTTAAGACCATTCGACTGAAAAATCAATTTTGGCACTGATACCCTCTGCACTATTATCACACATGCTTGATTTTAAGCAAATGATTATTTGTTAGATAAACTAAGAAAATAGCGCAAGAGTTACCTTTAAAAAGTATATACATATATTTTTTTAGTGTCGCTTAATTGCTTTTAGACAAATCGAATCATTAATTAAATTTGAAAGGTTAAAGAAACAGCTCCTTGACTGTAATAATGATTACATGCATCCGACATAGCCGTTTTGACAACTTCCATGTCAAGTTATGTAATTTATTTTAACTATAATATTTGTTGCCGTTTATTAGTTGCCGTAAAAATGACAAAAGTAAAAACAAAATCAACTTACTTTTGTAAATGTATTATGAATGATATTATTTAAACGGTCGGTAGTTGTAATTTTTGGTTCTCCCTTGTTTGGTATAACAACTTTTGTGTCGAAAATCACTTCGACTAATTTTATTTCGAATAAAGTCATTTCGTTTAATTATTCATTTGACCGAATAATTAATTAGTAGAATTTCATATAGCATATTCATTTCTTTGAAATAATGTCATTTCACCGAAGTTTTAAAAGCACTAATATCATTTAAACGAATGTTTCACTAGACTAATAATCATTTAGTCGAAAGGACATTTGGTTAGGTTAGGTTAGAACTGTGACCCTTATAGCGCGAAGGCGAGCGAGCGAAGCGAGCGTGCCGCGGCAGCGGCCGCCGAGCGCCACATCCGTTATGTATAAAAAAATATTTTAATGATTTACATTCATTTATATATTTAGAAATAATATGTTGAATTCGAAAGTGTAAAGAATTTATTTCTTTATATTGAGGATCTGGCGCTCGGCGGCCGATACCGCGGCACGCTCGCTTCGCTCGCTCGCCTTCGCTCTATAAGCCTCACAGTTCTAACCTAACCTAACCAAATGAATTTACTTCTTTATATGGAGGATCTGGCGCTCGGCGGCCGCTATAAGGGTCTCTGTTCTAACATAACCTAACCCATTCTGGTTTTAACACTACATCACACTCATTTAATATTTCATAAAATACATTTTATACCACCTGCACAAGGTTTACTCTTGTTTACTAATATAGATTAGTATAACTAATGTACTTACAAGTTCAGATTTTGTTTCTGGCATAGTCGAACATTTCTAATAGTTTTGTAACATTTCTAATAAACCAATTGAATATTCGATAAAATACATATTTTACCAACTGAACAATTCATGAATTGAACATTACACTTATTGACCAATAGGGCAAAAGTTGTTATCTCAAATAAATATTCGATCAAATAAAAATGATGTTAAATAATATTATACAAAATGATTATTATTTTAAAAGTTGTTCGAACAAGTGAAATTACATCAAAAGTTGTTATACCAAACAAGGGAGAACCGTAATTTTTGTTTCATGTTTTCTTCTAGCGAAAAGTGTGTAAAATAATATCTTTTTAATTTTTCATAGTGCGTCTTTGTTAAAGTTATATGTAAGAGCAACAAATTCCATGAATTACTTTTACAAGCTTTTACAATAAAATATCTTATAACGTTACAGTGTCCAGTATATCTAGAAACAACATGTACACAGCCGTCCTATTGTCTTTATAATGAAGGCACAACGTCGTTGCTGCAAGCGATATCTGTCTCTGATGACGACGGCAGCCATTGTATGCTCTGCGCTTTACAAATATTTTTTCGCCATTTTTTTGCAAGAACTTTCAAATAGTTATTTTTACGTACGAATTTCGTAGTTCATGAAAGTGCATAGCAACACTTTTAACATATTACATGAAAATTTTACCCTTCAATGATCTGAAACAAGTCTTAGGTACAGGAGTCCAGCGAGTAAGAGAGTATACCTAAATGAACTAAAATATCAATTTACTTTGCATATGGTAAAATACATAGGCCACACCGAAATGATCGGGAATAGAAAAAACTAGAAAGATACTACAATTAAATTTATTTTTATTGCTTTTAGGAGTATCCTCCGTGACAATCGATGCACCTCTTTATTCGTATAAAGCATTTATTGTAACAGTATACCAGTCTGAAGTGGACATAGTCAAAACGGCCGTTTTGTAAGCTTCGACTGTCTCTTCTGGACCTTGAAACCGTTGAACACGTAACAAATCTTTAGTTCTTGTAAATGTAAAGTAATCATTGGGGTTCAGGTTAGTGCTGTATGGAGGATTGTCCATCTACTCCATGTTTTCCTGATTGAAAAATGCGATCGTTTGCCGAGCGGTGTGGGAGCTCGCATTTTCGTGGTAAAGGATTATGCGACCATTCGGATTACTTTTACGAAGTTCTCTTCTGACTTCCGGAAAATAAACTGTTGTGTACCAATTAGCAGTAACGGTTCTTCGTTTCTGTAAAAGAATCGTAGCCACATGTTCGGTTTTCGAGACAAACGAAGCCACCATTCTTTTTGACACGCCACGAGAGCGCTCAACTTTTGTTGGCTTGACCTCATCGGGTTTTACTTTGGGCTTATATGAGTATAATCACGATTCATAACTCGAGAAGATATTATAAACTGCATTTGAGTTCTCTCTATGGAACCGTTGCAGAGCAGAGCGACTCCAATTGACTCGAGCCGACTTTCGTTCTTCTGTCAAACGGTATGGCACCCAGTGGGAAACTAACTTCTAACACCCAATTTATTGTGCAATATTATTTGAACGGCTGTCATATCAATGCTGAGAGAAGCCCGTATCTGCTCGTATGTCACATGGCTATCTCCTTGTATTAATTGGTGTACAGCATCGACGTTTTCTTGTGTTACTGCTGTTTTTGGCCGACCAGTAGAAGATACTGTGGTAATAGAAGACCGTCCTCGACAAAAATTAGAATAACAGCGTAAAATAGTCGTTTGACTAGGTACTTCAAATCCATAAATAAAAACAAGCTCGGCGAGACATTGTTCTTGGGATAAACCTCGGCGAAAGTTGTGAAAAATTATCGCACGGAAATGTTCCCGCGTAAGTTCAATTTTCACGCCGACCTGTCTATTTGAAATAGCTACCACTCTTTTGTGTTATTATTTTTTTTAATTTCAAAAATAGAATTGAGTTTAAAAGAGCACAAATTTTCAAATACCAAAAAGATTTTAAGTCTAATTTATTCAGAAGTATTCCATTCCCGATCATTTCGGTGTGGCCCTCGTAAGCCCCGTGCCGAATGTACTGTGGCGTTGATTACATGGAAGATAGTGATAGTGGCATGGTTGGCGTTAATGACGATTATGAAAATCTTTAATTATAACAGCCTTTAATGGCCCACTGCAGGGACGGGCCTCCTCCCGTGACGGAGGGATACTTGGCCTACTAATACCACACTGGCCAGACGGATTGGTATAGGGTTTAATTTCAAGTTTTCCTTCTTTTTATTTCGTAATGGTAATATTCACGGATAGTCCCTTAGTCGGTTTTTACGACACCCATGGGATGAGATGGGGTGGTGACACACTGTATTCTTACTCCGTCACTACACGGAGATGCATTGCATACCGGGTATAAATAGGCAAATAATCCTTCCATCTCTACAGTGGGGCAAATTGCCCTGTTGTGTTATAAGAACGTTTCTGTACCTATTACAAACATCCCTGTACCTATTACGATCTAACCATTAAAATATAAATAAATTAATATTCCTCACACATTTACACAACGTCATCTAGTTCCAAACTAAGCAAAGCTTGTATTAGGGGTACTAGACAACGGAGACAAACATACATAAATACTTTTTTTTGTAAACACATATACATAAAAAACACCCAGACCAATGCAAACAAGCATGTTCAGGCACACAAAGATTTGCATTGCGCGGGAATCTAACCCGAGACCTCTGCGTAGCAGTCATGTTATATAACCACTACGCCACAGAGGTCGTCATTATACATACTATCGATATAAAGTGCACAGGATAGAAGCCCCGAGCATATTAGCTTAGGACACACCACTAGCTCGGTAAATATGTACAGTATAATTACTATACCGACCACATAACCTTCATAATGACATAATGCTAACATTCAAGATAATGATAAACAAATATAACTTAGAGTTATGTTTACCTATCATTATAATAATCATTTATTTGTTTAGAGAATCACAACCACGTTATACAATGTTAACAAGTTTTAACAAGTCTCCTTTTTCTCGACTTAAGAGGAAGAGCTTTTCAAAAAACAAAGACTAAAAGAAGGAGCTCACAACAAAAAAGAAAAAATACTTTTCTTGGAAATTCAAGAATGTCTCAGCCGTGGGACATTCTGAAGATGTTGTTTATAAACTTGATGTTTTTAAGGACATTGCGAAATATTATGTTGGATCTAACAACATAATATTTGTCAATGTCCTTAAAAACAAATACATTCTCAAATAACATAAACTTTTGTTCCGGAATAAAACAAAATCTTTAAGTTTGCATCATCATTTTTTTATCCTTCCCTTTAAAAATAGCAAAGCCCTTAAAATATTCAAATTTATTTAATCACAACCGCTTCTGAATGCTAATAAAGTTTCCCTACATATTAAGTAGTAATTTGTTATCCTGAAGTTTGTCAAACATTTTGTCCTGCGGTCATGATGAGCCTAAGAATTACCCCTATTAAGTTAGGGTAATAAGGACGAAACTATTTCATGAATAACTTGGTGTATACTTAGAAATAGACAAGGCTGAATAATATTATTTATATTACTATCACTTCTTGACACGTGTATCTATGTCATAAGATTGACTGAAGAATTTATGACAGTCATTGAAGAAATTATGACAATTTTTTCAATCATTGCAAAATTGAAAAATCATCAATAATCATTGCAATTCAAAAATTTAAAGAACCCAACACTAATTCGTCGAGCAGTACTTAGCAAAGCAGTTTTTTTTAAAAAACATTAAATTTTTTGTTTGTGTACTTACATTTTTGTTTTTTATTTAAATTTATTATTGTATATTTTTTGTATACAACAAAATAAATAATTTTCTTTCTTTCTATTTTACTGACCTTCAAAATGCTCCATTAATAGAGATTTTGTTTCGTGACTTAGACTTCTATTACTTCAAATGGTGAAGACATTAGAGGGATAATTTTCCTTCCTTGATCCTATCTTTTCCCCACTCATCGGCTGCCCATAACCTTTACCAGTTTGTCAGTCTATGTTGTAAAGGATCTTCCACACCGTGCCGCTTTCGCTACGCGCCGCCGTCGCCGTTCAAGAACAGTTTTACCCCAACTGCTATCGATTCAGTTTGCTACGTGTCGCGCCAACTGCCACTTAGGTATAGCTTATATTTTATATCTGATATTTCAAATGATATTGGATTATTATTGACGTAACCGTTTTAATGATACTGTGATCAAAAAATCATAATTAATATTGTAGGCGAGTGCAAGTGTTCATTCGATTTGTACAGTTCAATAGACCGATACAATTGAATGGTTAAATAAATCTCCAAACAATTATTGTTGGATATGATTGCGAGTTGCGTAATTCTTTGTAAATGACTTAAAACTATATTTTTTGTTTTTCCATTCCATGTCAGCCTATGGACGTCCACACAATAAAAAGACAATATACAATACAATAGGTACAAAAAAAAATTAATTGTACCTACACCAAAGAATACAAAAATGTTTAACAATTCATTCATTCATATAAGCCTACGGACGTCCACTGTTGGACATAGGCCTCCTCCAAACGCTTCCACCCTGCGCGGTCTTGTGGCTACCTCATCCATCACCTTCCCACCGTCCTAACCAAGTCGTCGGTCCACCATGTGGGGGAGTCTCCCTACCCTGCGCCTTCCGGTGTGCGGTCGCCATTCCAGAACTTTTCTGCCCCAACGGCTATCGGTTCTCCGCGCTATGTGCCCTTAATAACAATATAGTTCCTGTTTATTTAACTGCATCTGTAACTGTGGTACATTGGTCATCACGCAAAATAATGTATTTATTGTGTGATTCACGAATTATTCTTTTGAGTTTGGATGTTCTTTGAATTTGTAAATTACATACCTGTAAATTTTCCTACGGCAAAGAATTCTCCGTGTGGTGACGGAGTAAGAATACAATATGTCACAGCCCCAACTCATTCTATGGGTGTCGTAAAAACTGACTAAGGGACTATCGGTGATTATTATCTTTACGAAATAAAAAAAGGAAAAACTTGAAATTAAACGCTATACCAATCCGTCGGGCCAGCGTGGTGTTAGTAGGCCAAGTATCCCTCCGTCACGGGAGGAGGCCCCTGCAGTGAGACATTAATGGGCTGTTATGATGTTGATGATGAAAGGGTTAGAAACCCTATTACCGGGGTTGTCTTTAATTCGAATTGTTTGTTAAATAAAAGTCAAGCCATTATTTTATATTTTGAAGAGTTCAGTACATACGTTTTTACAGTTTTTTTATTTAAATCAATCAGTCCCGATATGCGCACATTAAAGTTCATCTAGCAATTGAATAAAATACAAATATTTGATTTGGTATTTGCATACAGTATAGGTTCACGTTAAATTAATACATTTAAAAACTTGCTATAAGTACTTTTATTTGTTAATCAAAAAGGGATTTTAAATTCCAAAGCTGATGGTTAAAAACAATTTTAAAATAAAATAAAATTGAAATAAATAAAGTCTGATAGTTTTTATTTTATTTTAGGATAATAAGTTTTGTTACCCATTAATTTAAATCACTTTACATGTGATTCAATTGATATCAACTAACTTGTTGTTAATTGTTCGAGTTAAAATGTATTCAGTATTTAATTAGGATCTTAATTAATTGCTTACCAGTTGCGGGTTGCCGTTCAGTGCGGGCTTTGTTCTTGTCAAATAATGCCACCGCAAAGGAATCAAGAGCAAAGGATACGTACTCGTAATACACGCTACTTTGTAGACAAAATCGTTGGCTAGTTTTAAAATAAAAAAAACAAAATTATGATAAAAACACAATTTATTTGACAACCTCTATGGCGTAGTGGTTATATAACATGACTGCTACGCAGAGGTCTCGGGCTCGATTCCCGCTCAATGCAAATCTTTGTGTGCATGAACATGATTGTTTGCATTGGTCTGGGTGTTTTCTATGTATAATATGAATGTATTTACAAAAAAAAGTATTTAAGTATGTTTATCCGTTGTTTAGTACCCATAGTACAAGCTTTGCTTAGTTTGGGACTAGGTGGCGATGTGTGAATGTGTGAGGATTATTTATTATTATTTATTAAATAGAATAACTACATCAGTAGACATCGGAATTTCATGATATTCTTATATGATCGAATGCATCGCGTGCCATTTGCGAGGCTTGAGAAGCTAGAGGCACATTTACATGTTATTACTTACTCAGTTCTTGATTGAATTCCTCACAACGCAGATTCAGTTATCTCTAAATAATTTCATTAGGTTATTCATGTGGTAAATCCGTGTGGTGACGGAGTAAGAATACAATATGTCACCACCCCATCTCATCCCATGGGTGTCGTAAAAACCGACTAAGGGACCATCCGTGAATACTATCTTTACGAAATAAAAGAAAGGAAAATTGGAAATTAAACCCTATACCAATCCGTCTGGCCAGCGTGGTATTAGTAGGCCAAGTAACTCTCCGTCACGGAAGGAGGCCCGTCCCTGCAGTGGGACATTAATGGGCTGTTATGATGATTCATGTGGTAGAGTACGTAATGATATAAAATATGCAAAATTATAAAAATCGATCAAAGTAAAAATCTGCTCAATCAATCAATCAACCAGCCTATCGTAGTTTATTGCTGGACATAGGCCTCTCCCAACACGCGCCACAGAACTCGGTCCTGCGCCTTCCACATCCAGTCCGACTTAGAGACCTTTTTGAGGTCGTCGGTTCACCTAGCTGGGGGTAAAATCTTTTCGATAATTTAGAATTATACTCAACGATAATCTATCTCTCACTGTTTTTGGAAATAAATATTCTAAAAATTGTAGACAATAAAAATTAAATTACGAAGAAAACATGTCAGCAGAATCAAGACTAAAATTGAATTTGAAATAGAGTGAGAGAATTCTGACAGCATAGGTTAGTACCAATATAAAAGTGCTTGGTTTTCAGGTTCTCTTTGACATGTAAAAGAGCTAGTATATAAACACTAAATAAGTCAAAGTACGACCATTTAGAGGTTGTGGAAAAATCTGATAAATATTTCCTATGAACTGAACTGAAGAAGTTTATTTCATGTATTTTAAGCACTGATTAACGTAGACACAAATTTATATCGATTAATTTTCATACAAATAGTTTGAACTTCAATTTGCCTTGTTTCGTAAGAATCTTAATGAAACATTGATTTGCTTGCAACCATGTCTTCTCCAGCCGATCCCGAACTGATGTAAATAATTGATAGAGGCTAGTGTATGACGCTGGCTTTTCTTCTAAGATAGCCTGGTGATTCTAATCGATGTTACAATAGTTATATTCTTTCTAGGTATCCGTTATCAAGTAACTGCCATAAAGTTTTAGTAAGTAGTAGTAATACATAAAAGTTAAATGAGTAGTACAGTCAGCTGCAAAAAATAACCCCTTTGGTGCGCTGTTATATATAGATGGGGTTAGATATCTTTGCAGCTGACCGTACAAATACGAGTATGTTGAATAAATAAAGTGCAACGTTTTAACTTCATAAACATGCTGAGTCTATGAAAATTACGACTTAAGTTACAAGGAAAACAGTTCTAGCACAACTATGTATATGAATTAGGGTTACAGGACAATGTGCTTTCAGAACCTTCCGCATAAGTTTCCTTAAGTTACGTAAAAGTATAGTTAAAAGGAGTTCGCTTGCATTGTAAGAATAAAATTATTGCATCATAAAGATGTAGACAATAGTGTAATAAAAATTTACGTATTTATTTTTGTGCATTTTCCTGAATATTTTATTTATTTATTTGGATATAAAAATACATAAAAAAGATAATGAAGAATAATATTGCCATGCATAATTTAACCATGTTTGTAGCATTTGGCCTTTATTCTGACATCTACTTATAAATTTCACATGATTACTGAAATTTAGGAACAGATTGTGTCTAGGTAAAAGGATACAGTAGCTCAAATTATCTAATCCATGCTGCAATTAAGTAACAATAATTGGCGAAATATCTTATTCAGTATTTGTAAATTATAACTATTAGGAATATTCTTGCACAAAATATGTTTTTAATTAAATAAAATCGAAGATTAATTCGATAAGCGTATTTATTATCATTGTGAATTAAGGAATAATAAGTAAATGAAATAAATTTTTGAACAAATTAATTATTGTCACGTAAATAGCATGAACTCTGAACTGTGTATTTGTGTGGCAGAATTACAATAAAATGTTTATGTTAGTGTTTGAAAATAATTTTACAAACTTATGTTATTTTTCATTTATATTATTGTTTCCAAAACTAATTTATCAGCTGACGTTATTTATGTTTTAATTTAATTTCGTTTATTATTTTATAGATATTTCAGTAGTTGGTACAAAATATAAGCAAAACATTACCATATTGCAAACTAGTAAATTGCGAACTAGAAAAAAGATGATGTGTTTTTTCTATCTACTTTGCTATGATAATGATTCCGGCACGTCTGAATGTTTCCTACGGTAACTTCGCTAATCCAATCATCTAATAATTGCGAGTAATCAAGAAAGCTGTGAAGATAATTTCGAGGTCGACTCAAACATTTTCTGATTTTGAAAATTTTATGAGATCAACAGTAGATGTGTTTTACACTACGTTTGTCAAGTCGCGTCAATAATGGACGTATTTAAAAAAAAATGTTACTTCGAAAACAATTCTTCCGATATCAGAATATTCAAATTTAGGCGTAAATGAATTTAGCAATAAACGGGACGGGATGAATGTATGGTAGAGACAGATGACGTGTCACATTGATGTCGCGATTCATCCGACGAAATTAGCTAATATCAGACAACAAGCCTGCTAAATTATAAAGTGATTTGTCAATTTAGACTTGATTGATTTTATTGACAGGGTAAAGTTATTAGCTATTTTTTGACGATATTTTTTAAAAAACTTTTTGTATGATTAATTTTTGATGTTATTAATGTGTTTTAAAAGCATGGTTAAAGCTGGATTCTTTTTTTGTTTGAATAATAATTCATGTTTGTTGAAGTGCCTGCGGTACAGGGCTTCTGCTGCGACAGAAATTATCATTTAATTTCAATCTTTTTACTTTGCAATGCTGAAATATGATTTGTTTTGTTAAAGAAATGTAATAAATAATTATCTAATTTAACTGGATGTGGTTATTAGTTACGTACAAGATATTTATTTATTAAGCAACTATTTAAGTTTTGGTTTCGCATTTCTACTATGCGACATTTAAACATAAAGAACAATAAAACAACTTTTTCAATGAAACTAAGACAAATGAATCATTTTCTTAATAAACTAAATAGCGAAATAGGGTTAATAATATTTTTGCCTTGATCGTTAAAACTACACTAAATTTATTTCCATGTATTATTTCCAGAGAGATTAGTACTTGCACCTTGGTATAGTTCTCCGTGTGGTGACGGAGTAAGAATACAATATGTCACCACCCCATCTCATCCCATGGGTGTCGTAAAAACCGACTAAGGGACTATCCGTGAATATTATCTCAAAAAAATAAAAAGATGGAATACTTGAAATTAAACCCTACACCGTATACCTACTAGAAAATGTTACGGCCCATAATAAACTTTACTGTTGAAAAACAGCTGTGTCTTCAATAGGCCACGGCGCCATTATACTGCGATAATGCCATGCTTCTTTTTGTGTAAACTATGCAATTTCTAAATTTTAGTTTTACACGACATAGGATTATGACCATTTTTAAGACGTGACGTATAAGTAGTATATTTTTAAAAACTAAAAGTTTTGCGGAAGGTGTTCCAAGAAATGCATGTAGCGCTAAAGCCTTTGTCGGAAACATCAAAGCATTTACATACTGAAAGGAAACTCTTATAACAATATGTTTTAACTGTACATCTACACTACACACTACACTACTACACTTGTAGTTTAGATATGAGCTTTTATACAATTAAGACAATGATATGCAAAGGCTTAATTTATTGCATTTACCTAAGATTGGCAATATTTCTTCACAGGGTCTTCAATGTATTCTTCAAAAATTTGAAAACATATAACAAGAATGGTTCATTGTTGTTTCCTATGGATACGTATTATAGAGACGGGTTGGTTGGTATTTGTGTTTTTTTAGAACTGTTTAACTTATTTTAATTAATCAACTACAAAAGCGTATAGATCATTTTTTATCTTAAACACAATCAGGTTAACTAACGTAACTAGAAAAATGGGAGCAGATTAACGAATACGTGATTCATCAACTTTGAGTGAAGAACCATTATATGTTTAAAAAAAAGAAAATACGTTATATTAAACTTATCACAGACACACTTGGCTTAGACATACCATTATAACTTATAAATAAGAACTTTTTTTGAGCGTGGTACAAAGAAAGATAATTTAATAGACTGCTCCATATCTCTAAATTAATTTAAGACCAACTTATAAGTGTTTGCATAATGTATTTAGCTAAAAACTAGCAAATAGAAAGAAAGAAAGAAAGCGTTTATATTGGCACACACACATGCGGTACATTCACAGAAATATAAGAAAAGAAAAAATTACACAAAAAATCATAGGTACTTAGTGGTAGTAAACATCATCGACTCAGTCACACTACACCCGCACACATAGATCTCACAGATCCCACAGTATACCTACACAACGCACAGCACGACACGATACTCGGGAGTGCGAGAAGAGAGAATATGAGACGCACGCAGCTCAGTTCGTGTGCGACTCCCGACCAGCGCGCCATGCCGCGCGACGGTTCACGCTTCAAATAATACAAGTAAACTAAAATTGTCGAAAATTACTTGAGTTGTGTCTTGAGTAGTAAGTAGCTGATGCCTGCGGCTTCAACCGCGTTGTATAGGTACCTTAAATGCTATTTTAGACCCTAAACTACCTAGGTATATTTCAAATTTCATCAAAATCGTTTTAGCAGTTTTTTCGTGAAAGAGTAACAAACATCCATCCATCCTCACAAACTTTCGCATTTATAATATTAGTAGGATGAGTACTAGACAACTAAAAGATTGTTCTTTTTAACCCTTTCACTGTGCCGTCAGCAGACACAATAGTAAAACAATGCATGTGTACCATATATGGTGCACTGCACTGTGAACGTATATAAGCAGTTGAAGCAGAATATTGATTTTACACCAATATTTTCCAAAAATGATTTTAATATACGTCTTTACAGGTAAATTAAATTACAAACATAATTGATAATACGTACCCAGTAAGCTCTTTTCCTTTACAAAAATCACTTACAAAATCGTAATTAACAAATTTAGCGTTTCTCCGTTGTTTCCCTCGTTAAATGTTCAACCAGCTTCATAATTAACTCTCACAGTAATTACAAAATGTAATTTACAGCGTTGAGAGTTAATTATTGAGATCAGACATAAATACATAGTTATAAATCTGTACAATCAATTAAAAAGCATTGTAATGAATAGAAAAAATATTGGTTGTATAATTTTGCTACGCAGAGGTCCTCGGGTTCGATTCCCGCTCAATGCAAATCTTTGTGTGCATGAACATTATTGTTTGTCTGGGTGTTTTCTACGTGTAATATGTATGTATTTACAAAAAAAAAGTATTTAAGTATGTTTATCCGTTGTCTCGTACCCATAGTACAAGCTTTGCTTAGTTGGGACTAGGTGGCGATGTGTGAATGTGTGAAGATTATTTATTATTTTATTTATTTATACCTACATGAAGCACGAACCAAACTAGGCAAATTTATGAAATGGAGGAACTTATGGTTAAATTGATGCAGAAAATGGAAGAGCAGTTTCAAAAACAAACATTAGCTATCACTGAAAACGTAACCAAAAGCCTAGTGGGTACTATCGAAGAAAAACTGAAACCCATTGTGGAAGAAAACCAAAAATTAAAACAAGATTAATTCCTTGGAAAGGACTTCAAGAAAAAGCAACCTTATCCTACATGGTTTAAACGAAGACGAGAAAAGCTATTCAGAACTTGTTAACATGGTTTTAGATAGCATTAACAAAACCATTGAGGACAGCCAGCAAAACTGGGACAAGTGGGAAATTAGCTGTGCCAAAAGAATCGGTAAAAGACAGCAGAAACCTAGGCCTGTGTTGATAACAGTTTCACTGGAATGGCGGAGGATGGAATTGTTCAGAAACAAAAAAGCACTTCCTAAAAATATTTATATAACGGAAGACTTTCCAAAAGAGGTATTAGCCAAAAGAAAGGAGCTGAAAAATAAACAACAAGAAGAAATGAAAAGAGGAAAACAAGCATTCATCCGTTATGATAAGCTAATAATAAAAGACAAACCAACAGAGAAACGCAAGCGTTCCCCATCATGCTCACCTAAAGATAGCCTTCCCAAAATGGATGACAAAATAAAAGCCCCGACCAAATTGAACAAAACCAGCGACCGCGAAGACATACGTAAAGCTATGAACAAAATCAACGAACTGGAGGATTTGCGTCTTGCTCGGTCAAACTCTCTCTCCAACGAGAACACAAAACAATAGCAACAAATACAAGCCACCCCAAGCCAGAAGCCAGAAACCAAGTACAAAATATTAAACAAAACACAAACAGAATCACACACTCCTTCTCCAATCCGGCCGGTCACCGAGGAGAAGTACGACCAAAGCCCTCTAAAAATTAAACCCAGAATAAATGAAAGACTAAAAGAGTCACTATACATATGCACACTCAATACTTTAACTTTGATGTCGGAAGAAAGCCTTAACGAACTAGAATTGGCAATAACTGATATAAAGTGGGATATATTAGGCATAAGTGAGATGAAAAGAAAAGGTGAAGGAATAGAAGAGCGAGACAACTATATCATGTACCACAAAGGTGGAGAAGCTGGACTTTACGGGGTTGGTTTCTTGATCAAAAAGAAACATAAATCTAAAATCAAGGAATTTGAAGGCATATCAGATAGAATAGCTGTCCTTCATATAAGTATCCCCAACTATAAAAAAGAGTGGACAATTATTCAGTTGTATGCCCCCACAGAAAAGGCCGACAAGTCTGACATAGAAGTTTTTTACAACACACTTTCTGATTTGGTAGAAAAATATTCTAACAATCTATATCTATATATATATAAAAGAAAGTCGTGTTAGTTACACCACTTATAACTCAAGAACAGCTGAACCAATTTAGCTGAAAATTGGTAGGGAGGTAGCTTAGAGCCAGGAGAAGGACATAGGATACTTTTTAGGGTTCCGTAACGATTTTGAAAAAAAACGGATTTGAGTCGTGACGTCATAGAATTTTTGACAGATGAGTCGAGACGTCACATAATTTTTAACAAATGAGTTGTGACGTAATAGTAATTAAGGCGGGAAAATATTTTTTGACAGCGGAGTCGTACCGTCATTGGCGCTATGTGAAGAAACTGCAACTGACAACAAACATGAAAGTTACATTGCATAATGATACATCTGCTGAATATTTCTCAGAGCAATTGCTGACTATCGGTAATGGTCAAGTACCTGTCGATGAATCGAGCGGCTTAATATCATTTCCAAATAATTTCTGTAATTTTGTCTCATCAAAAGACGAACTTATCAACAATGTATTTCCAGAAATTATTTCAAACTAAGTACAAAAACAATGAATGGTTTAGTGAGCGAGCAATTTTAGCAGCTAAGAATAAAGATGTAGATGACCTAATTCAAAATAAGATCATTGGAACAATGCATTCATTCAAATCTATTGACTGCGTCACAAATGAAGATGAAGCCACCAACTATCCAATTGAATTTTTAAACTATTTGGACGTGCCTGGCTTACCACCGCACAATTTACGCCTAAAGGTCGGCTCCATAGTAATAATGCTTCGAAACATAAACCAACCAAAACTGTGCAACGGCACGCGTTTGGTGATTAGAAAATTTATGAACAATGTAATTTACGCTATGATAATGATAGGAAAATTCAAAGGTGAGGAAGTTCTCATTCCGAGGATACCGATAATCCCAAACGATATGCCGTTTGAATTTAAAAGACTTCAATTTCCGATACGTCTTGCATTTGCCATGACTATCAACAAATCACAAGGCCAATCCTTAAAAGTTTATGGTTTAAATGTAGAACATTTATGTTTTTTCCATGGTCAATTATACGTGGCATGATCACGGGTCGGACGGAAGACCATCTGCGTTGTTTGCTTTTGCGCCTGATAATAAAACAAAAAATGTCGTGTATCACAAGGTACTTAAATGAAGAGCAACATATATGTACTAAAATACAGAAATAATTTATGAATGGTTAATTTAATGTATCTGAATGTTAATTAATTTAATGTATATGTAATATGAATGATACCTATAGTATTTAATTTTTTACAATTAAAGAAAACGTCTGCTTATTTATTGCGATTAAGGCGGAACAAAGTTCGACGGGTCAGCTAGTAATCTATATAAATGCTCAGGTCGGAACTAGAAAACCTGGAGAGGAATCTATAATGGGACGTCACGGACATGGAAAAAGAAGTGCTAATGGCCAACTTTTAATAAACTTTTTATTAGAACACAACCTGTCATTACTAAACTCATTCTTCAAGAAAAATCCTAAATGTAAATGGACGTGGATATCCCCAGGAGGTGATTACAAAAACGAAGTAGATTATATACTAACCAATAGGGTGAAAATGTTCCGAGATACACATGTTGTCCAAAGGCTGAACTTCGGCACAGACCATCGAATGGTGCGCGGCTGTTTAGCCTTGCAACCGCCAAAAGTGTCAAGAAAACCAATTATCAAAAAGCTATTGCTCCCTCGTCACTACGATTCCAACGAAGTTAACACTTGCTCCCTAAAGTCACTATTGGAAATCGCTAATTCTAGCCTAGATTTAAAAGAAAAATACAACAAAATGGAATTAAAACTAAAAGAAGTAGTAAAGAATAACCCAAACCGTAATAAGGCTAACCAACCAAGTGAAAGAACTTTAGAGCTACTGGAGGAAAGGAGATCACTAAAAAACGAACAGAAAAGCAAAGGAACTATAAAGAAAATAGCAAAACTTAATAAACAGATAAGAGAAAGTATGAAAAGTGATAGAAAAGAAATAAGACTAAAAACAATAGAAAAACACATCTTAAGAACCGGTGGTGTCAAGAAAGCTTTAAACGAATTAAGAGAAAAAGGCAAAGAATGGGTTCCCAAATTAAAAACAAGAAAAACCAATGTAACAAAGCGAAAAGAAATACAAAAATTAGCTACAGACTTCTATAAAAACCTCTATTCTGACGAACAAACGGACAAGCTACTGAAAAATAAGGCATTTGAAACTTTACCTGAACCAGAACCAGAGATACTAAGGCCAGAGGTGGAGAAGGCTATAAATTCACAAAAGATGGAGAAAGCACCAGGACCAGACAACATACCGAACGAGCTGATGAGAGGCACCATCGAAGAAATAAGTTTGGCACTGACAAAAATATTTAATGACATTCTTTATACAGGCCACATCCCGAGTCAATGGGGCCATTCCTACATAATACTTATTCATAAAAAAGGAGCAAAAGATGAAATAGAAAACTATAGACCGATAAGCCTCATATCAAATGTTTACAAAGTTTTTGCAAAAGTGATACTGAACCGAATTTCAAAAATATTAGATGAGAACCAACCCATTGAGCAAGCAGGTTTTAGAAAAAATTACAGCACCATAGATCACATTCACACTATTAAACAAATTCTGGAAAAATATAATGAGTATCAAAAGACTATCGCTAAAAAAGCTTTTGATAGCTTGATCCACTACTCCATCTGGCTAAGCCTAGAAGAACAAGGTATTAACAAAATGTACATAAATCTCATAAAAAACATTTACAACATCAGCAGAAGCAGTGTAAGGTTAGAATCTACAGGGGACCCGTTCCCAATCAACAGAGGCGTCAGACAAGGTGATCCACTATCACCAAAACTGTTCTCAGCAGTGCTGGAAAGTATATTTAGGAAAATGAATTGGGACGATTTTGGTATAAATATAAATGGCAAAAACTTAAACCATCTTAGATTCGCAGATGATCTGATCCTTCTAGAAAATGACCCCAAAAAACTTGAAAATATGATCCAACAGCTAGCGGAGAGCAGTGAGGAGATGGGACTAAAAATGAACCTGGAAAAAACTAAAGTTATGACCAACTCGTCTCAGGTTGAGATCAAACTAGATGGGACACTGCTCGAATATGTAACAGAATATGTTTACCTTGGACAAATAATATCCCCTGAGGACCAGATAACAAAAGAAATTGAAAAAAGGGTGGCAAACGGATGGAAAAAGTACTGGTCTCTCAAGGAGATCATGAAAAGCAAGGAGCTCAACATAAACATTAAAAGGAAAGCTTATACCACCTGTGTCATGCCCTGCATAACTTATGGCTGTGAAACCTGGGCCCTCACCGAACAACACAGGAATAAACTAACAGCATGCCAGCGGGCAATGGAGAGAAGTATGTTGGGGATAAAAATTAAGGATAGAATATCAAGTGTAGACATCAGAAAAAAGACCAAAATCCCGGACATACTCACTCGAATTGACCAGCAAAAGTGGAGATGGACAGGCCACATGCTGCGATGTAGTGCAGAGAAATGGTCTAAACAAGTTACCCTCTGGTACCTACGGGAGGGGAAGCGAAATCGTGAACGGCCAACAAAACGCTGGGCAGACGAGCTACGTTTTACTCTTGGTCCATACTGGACTAGGGTGGCTCTTGATCGAGCACACTGGCGAAATTTAAAGGAGGCCTTTGTCAATAGGCACTCCGAAATACGTGATACAATCTAGTATTCATATTAACTGTAACTGTTTCGGAGAAATAAAGGCTATTTTTATTTTTATTTTATTTTATTTTACATGAAGCTCTATGATAATCCATGTTGATGGATAGAGAATCGAAGTAAATGGCGGAAAGAAGATATCTAAATACCTATTGTTCTTTTGGTGTATTCAAAATAATGATAATAATATATTATTTGTTAACATTCTGTGATATAAAAATGGAAGGCATCTGTGACAGAATTTAATTTAAAAGTTTTGGAATACATTAAACGAAAAAAGCTTAAATATTTTATTCGAAAGTTATAAACGGTTTCATATTAAATTAAGTGCTTAGTTTCGTAAAGAAATTGTGTAACTTACTTCGTGAAGAATACGAATACGACATACCTACACGTAAATACTGAATGTCAGCCAAACACTTGCATCGTGGTCATCATTTTAATCGGTGTAGATGATGGTCTATTATGGGCACAACATCCATTTGAGCCCATGGGTGTCGTAAAAACCGACTAAGGGACTATCCGTGAGTAATACGAAATAAAAAATTAAACCTTACACTAATCCGTCTGGCAATGGTATTAGTCGGCTTAGTATTATTTCGTTACGGAAGTATATAATATCGTAAATTCCGCTAATTCATTTTCACTCATATGTAAAAAAAAAGTAAAATAATAATAAGAATAATATTTTTTTTCATAAAATTAAATATTTCCTTAACGAATATTATTTCGCTTATTAGCGAACTGTTTTACTCGCTTTGAGGCGTTTATAATAATATATACTCCTCAATAACAGCATAATATACATCATTATAGCAGCATACAACTTATCTTTAAAATTGTCAATCGCCTGATAAATAACCGTAATTATAACATCCGAAAACAAAATGTTATATTCTTTAAATTGTCGACATTTTGAAAGAAATCTACATAAATTGGAAAAGTTTACGAAACCTTAACGTTTTGAAAAGAACTAATTTAATGATAATTTGGAATTCGTTTAAATTTCTTCGTCAACTTTTTTATTACAATAACAAAGTAATAAGATCTTACAAAATGAATTCAAAGATAATATTATAAGAGAAAAAGAAAAGTTTGAATAAAATAAAATGTTACTTTTTGTTATAAAAACGTGGGACTGAGAAAAAAGCTTCAAATTGTAGTAATAAATGAAGAATCTGATTTTTTTGGTATTGTTGATACCACGCTGGCCAGACGGATTGGTATAGGGTTTAATTGAATATTAACGGATAGTCCCTTAGTCGGTTTCTACGACACCGATGGGATGAGATGAGGTAGTAAGTAGTGACATAATTATTGTATTCTTACTCCGTCACCACACGGAGAACGTATCATATACGCATAGCTTGCATCATTCACAACTATCTGTAAGCAAATGACTACATGAACTAAACAATAGACCCCTTGGTTCGAATGACGTCAGCAAATAGTTTGAATAATTGTAAACCTCTGTGGAAAATAGCGTGTGGTTTATATTGTAACGAAAATTATTTATGTAATTTTTCTCTTTAAACAAAAATGAAGCCCTGCGGCCGCTAAGTCCTTTCACATATCCACACTACTCCGAGGAGATAGACAGTGGCCAGTAGCTAGTTCTAGACACATCATCATCATCATGGCAGCCAACAGCGCCGGTCTTCGTGTCCACTAGGAATCGCTTGTGATTGGTCAATGTGAATGGAGTTGCTATTGCTCGAGATTTGAGGTCCGCCCTCCAGAATACCTTTTCCCAACGGGGTACCACAATGAGATAAATCCCTGTGCCTCATCTATCGGATTTATTATACTTCTATATACATCTTGTACAAAATTCTTAGGACGTATCATATACAACTTTAATTATTATTCTGACCTACAACTTTCAAGCTAGTTCTATCTGTAAGCAAACGAGTTCATGAACTAAACAATAGACCCGTCGGTTGAATACGTCGGCGAATTCAGTGAGCGTAATGATGAGTCGAATGACGTCAGCAAATAGTTTGTGTAATTGTCAACCTCTTTGGGAATGGTATTTTAATGAAGATATGAAATTGCCTTTTGGAAACTAAAATGAAGCGCTGTAGCGTTGCGCTGTTATAGTAGCTAGTGTAAATACATCATCATCATCAAAACAGCCCATTAATGTCCCACTGCAGGGACCGGCCTCCTGCCGTGACGGAGGGATACTTGGCCTACTTAACTTACCACGCTGGTCAGACGGATTGGTATACGGTTTAATTTCAAGTTTTCCTTTCTTTTTATTTCGTAAAGTTAACATTCACGGTTTGTCCCTTAGTCGGTTTCTACGACACCCATGGGATGAGATGGAGTGGTGACATATTATTTTCTTACCCCGTCACCACACGGAGTGACTATTTAGATAACTGCCATCTGATATATTGAGACGTAACAGTCAGTGACCTTATCCGTGTGGTGACGGTATCCATGTGGTGACGGAGTAAGAACACAATATGTAACCACCCCATCTCATCCCATGGGTGTCGTAAAAACCGACTAAGGGAATAACCGTAACTAGGTACTATCTTTACGAAATAAAAAGAAGGAAAACTTGATATTAAACCCTATACCAATCCGTCTGGCCAGCGTGGTATTAGTAGGCCAAGTATCCCTCCGTCACGGGAGGAGACCCGTCCTTCATTCATTCATTCATCTCAGCCAATTGACGTCCACTGCTGGACAATGGACATAGACCCGTCCTTGCAGTGGGACATTAGTGGGCTGATATGATGATATGATGAAATAATATTGTGTAACCATGTGAAAACCATTATCAGACCGTAATAATAATAAGTGTTTCAATTCACTACGATACTCTAAGCGATCCAATGACAGCTCAGGGACACATAATTCTCGGTAAAATGGGAAATCGTAAAAAGTTTGCTTATCGCTTCCATAAACAATGTACATAACACATTTAACATTGTACCGAGAGCATACTTTACCGTTTGAACTGCTATAAAGTTTCTACGATATCTTAGGAAAGTTATGTATCGCATTTTATGTTAAGTTTAGTTTAGTTTTTAGCAAAAAGTATTAATAAGTTTTACTATTTGAGTAACTAATTTAGGCCCTCAAACAACCAGAAATTTGACTAAAACTGTATCTAGCAATGAAGCCTTTAAGTGTAATATTTTGATACCAAAGTCATAACACAATAAATTATTACTATTAATAGTAGTAATAATTTATTGTGTTTGTGGTACTATGTAAGTATTTCTTAATACTCCATCTTGTTTTTCCTAACTTAAAACTAAGTTTCACGTAAGCAATTGTTTTTATTTACCATAAATTAACAACTAAACCGTTAATCGCAGCTAATGGAATGCAAGTGACACTAAACACAGATTAATTATTATCTATCTTACGTATGGTAATTTATAGCCGTAATGATGCGGCTGGTTAGTGATATTTAGTCTGTGGTCACTGTTAACTGTTCCATACAAGGGTCATACAGATAAGTGCCAACTAATCTACGATGAGAGGGTTTTAATTTTCCTATTAATTGTATGCTTACTTTAGAAAGCATTAGAAGCATTCATTTTTTTTTTCTTCATTTTAAGCATTTCCTTTAAGTGTGTATAAACCTATGTTTGTTATAGTGGCGGATCCTCTATCTGTCTCCACTTTCTGTAATGTTAGCTATAAGCGAAGACTTGTTATTGGCTGTCAGATTACCACTTTATAAACTAATTTGTAATATTAGCTGTAAGTCTTCCATATTGTTTAAATAAATAAATAGACTATTATAAGAAGGACCGACATAATCATTGTTCAATTTGTGTTCAATTATCGCTAAAGATTGGGAAATTAAGGTAAATTATTTGGTTACGCACTTAAGGTTTCATAACCTTTGCTTAAAAAACAAGAGTTTTGTACTTCTAGATGTTACGGGCTTAATTGAAGGAGAGAAAATGCATCTACTGCATTGCGATGACTATGCTGATAAGCACACACTTTTCTTTGCAATTCGTTTTCTGACAGAGAAGTCATATTTTGTAAACGCTCAATAATTATCATTGTTAGTTTATCCATTGACAATAATGAAACTTTGAATTCAAAACAGTTCTGATTTCTTTTAACAAGTCAGCAAAATATAAATGAAATCACATGAGTAAAAAACTAGAAATATGAATCCCTCAGGCCACACATACATAAAAAATCGGTCTTTTGTAACAATACTTCAACTATAACAATTGACAAGACAACATACAAAAATCGTAACAAGATTTCAACGTAGGTATAAAATAAAATAAAATGAAAAAGAAAATTTTCTACTGTATCACAATCAAAATTTATAAATTTTGATCACATTTCCCACAAATGCAATAAATCCCAGAATACGTGACCAAATTTAAACTGCTCGTAAAAATAATATTATACTCATGTTCTCAATAGGGTTGTCAAACAAAATATTTACAATTTTCGTGTATTAAAAATGAAAGCAAATTAAATTTTAAGCTGTATGGAAATTTTGTTAATCTATTAGATCCTAATACAACGAGATTGTACTGCCCTAAGATTTAATCAATTACCAGTAATTCCTTTTATCCATCACGCCCTGCAGTGTTCATCGATTTCTTGGGAATGAAGCAGTATATTGTTTTCTTCTATTTATTTCGTACAATTAGTAATATTTATGTAATGCCTATGTGTTCAGTGATTATCGTTAAAACACAGCATTGTGCATAACACAAATGAATAATTATGCCAAGCTTCTAAAGAAGAAATAATAAGTTTAGTTTAGTTAATATTATACTAAATTAACTTTAAAATCATTTGACAGCCCTAACTCTTTCATGTGCAATCAAATGTCCTTAGCTTTTACGATATAGAGATTTTGTGAATGATTCATGAATTCTAAATAGAATGAACATCGATGTATTACCCTTTTACTAAGAATTGAAATTTCTAGAACTCATAATTTTAAACTACCAAATTCTAATTATTGTGACAGAATGCTGTTAGGGCTCTTTTGATTTTGCAGTCCCTTTGCGGTGCGTTTGTCGAACGGCAAACGAACGTTCGTTTGTTTACAAACAAATCATGCGTTGCGGCACCAAGGTGAATGCTCGACAGCAGGACGTCAACTTGGGGTGCGGCACCGTACGGTGGATACGTACAGCAGGACGGCAACGTCAGAAGTTTCACGTGTTCATTTCGGTGTCAATAAATAAGAAACATCACTAGCATACAAACGGGCAGTCAAATACGCTTTCAATTTGGGCGTTTCGTTTTCGGCACGGAAAACGTACGGGACGAAACGGCTAAATTGAAAGAGCCGACCTCCTATTATCAAACTAGGAGAATATTATATAAAAACTTAAGAAAGAGACACATTTTTCTTCGTGGCTGGAACTGTCTCTACACCATTCTTTGTAACCATCTAAAATAACTGGCACAAATTGTTGCTAAAAGAGTAAAAATGCATTTTTATTCAAACATAAAACCAATGAAGCCAATTTAACGTCGTTTTTCTTTTGAAGAGCTTTCCCTATTATATTTAGTTGACAAAGCACTTCACGATTCACAAAAGAGTAGAAAATGTAAACGTTGTTATATTGAATTGAGCTTTTTCAGGAATATTATTTACTGTAGAAGACCGCTGTTACTTGCTAACAGGAATCAGTCATCAACAATGGTGATTAACTTCAAAGAAAGTTACCAACATTTTCATAAGACCTAATACGTCGTTTTGACACTTAAATATTATGAGATTAAGTTTTTAGGCATCTTTTGAATAGATGTTATTGCATCTCAAGCGAGCAACGGACTATCCATTAGTCCACTGCATTATCGAACTCTCTAATACTATCAATGACTAATTGGTTTCCAACATCCATGACCACTGGGGTCAAGTCGGTCGCACTCTTCTTAACAGCCCATTAATGTCCCACTGCAGGGACGGCCCTCCTCCCGTGACGGAGGGATACTTGGCTTACTAATACCACGCTGGCCAGACGGATTGGTATAGGGTTTAATTTCAAGTTTTCCTTCTTTTTATTACGTAAAGATAATAGCCACGGTTAGTCCCTTAGTCGGTTTTTACGATACTCATGGAATGAGATGGGGTGGTGACACTGTATTCTTACTCCGTCACCACACGGAGAGTCACTCTACTTACATAATATTTTACGAACACAAGACGCACATAACTCAATTTATCAATTGGATTGTTTTTCTCTTCTTTGTATAACTTTTTTTTTTTTTTTTCTTTTTTAAAGACAACTCCCGCACTAGGGATCATGCCCTGTGTCGCGGGGACTTTTACAAACATCAATTAACGGACACATAGAACACCCAGACTCAGGACAATAATTTGTGGATCTCACAAATTATTGTCCTGCGTGGGGATCGAACCCACAACCTCATGCGCGGCAGCCGCTGGCTCTACCGGCGCGCCACCGAGGTCGTCAAAACGTCAACTAGACCAAACACAGCCTCAGCTGACCTAGAACAATTTCAAAAGAAAAGTTCATGTAATAAACATCGTACGTGTTAAAAGCCTTGTCTCATTTTTGCCAGTCAATTGCCTACTATTTATTTGTTCACGGCCTACAGACGGCTATAAATTTTATTCTTTTGGATTTTTGCCAAACTACAATTTTGGTGGATTTCTTCTTGTTTCCATGGTGCCTTTTCATATCTACGATTGACGAATATGTTAATAAAAGTTACCTTACCATTTATTTGGAATTACTTTATTTCAGATTTTTTTGCAGGAAAAAGCCGTAGCTTTGAAGTACTAGGTACCCAAATATATTAAGATTTAGGAATGTTCATCACAACGATCTAGTCCCTATATAAGAAGTATCAATGTATTAATATACAATTAGACTCTTTTGTACATAAACAAAAAAAAATAAGACACGCACACAATAGCTTCGAGAAAATAAAACAATATGCTATTATCAATTTAACGTTTAATAAAATTACAGTAGCAAATAAGTTTTGGTTTACATTGACACTTGCCAAAGATATACAAATTCAATTTTGTTCGCAGTCGAACTACTAAAGGTCGTTGGAAGTTGTCTGCTGATATTCTATTAGATTAAAGGAATAAGTTTACCGGTAAAAGACTTGAGTTTTACGTAAACTTTGAGATTAAGCCATTGGTACGTTTATTGTAAGCGCTATTTATGAAAATATAATTAAGTATAAATTGATGGGTTTAATTCAAATAAAGCACGTTGATTGATTGATAAAAAATGTTTTGGACTTTTCAGTGCTAAATTACATTATTATTATAATATTTTACCTATAAAGCTTAGGTATAACTAGAAAAATCCAAAAAGTTAATTTAAAAAGGCGCCGTAAAAGGAATGGTTAAATTTCATGATTAGATGCTCGGGTGGCCTAGTGGTCATGGCGCTGGACGCGTATAGTCCGGAGACGCGGATTCGAGTCCCGCCTCGAGAACCATTTTTTTCCATTGTCTTTCTTCTTTTCGAATTTTTAGTGCTATTTCTATTGAATTGATTTATTAATCAATGAGTTTTTATAGCAGTCCAATATTAGACATAGGCCTCTTCCAACACGCGCCGCAGAATATGGTCCTTTGCCTTCAGCATCTATGCTGCATCAATCTTTGAGGGCGTAGTTCCGCTAGCTGGGGGACGTCCAACACCACGTTTGCCGAATCGCAGTCGCCACTCTAGGACACGATTTCTCCAACGGCTATTATGTCTTGTTCTATTTATTCAAAGGTAAAATAAAATCCGTGCTCTTACTATAAAATAACATTCTGTATTTATTTAACCTCTCTCTCGCTCACGTTAATTTGCACATGATGAATCATGGAGCAACGGTTAATTAAATTTAAACACAGGACGGCTTGTTTTAAAATTTTATGGATATCATACTCTTCCTACAGTATCATTGTTTTTTGTTTTACATTGTAATGGAACTATTTTTAACGTTTTGAAGGAGACGGGGACACTCAGATGAGAGTAAAAACGGTCTACTTTGTCTTACACCATTTACGAAATTTAATGCATGTAACAAAAAAAAGTTTAACTTAGTATATTTAGACTTAACACTTACTAATTTAACATAAGTTAGTATTTTACCTTACTTTATTTACTTAATGTATTCTCTGTAACGGACTGAAAGTTTGCGAGACAACCCCATTACAAGTATACTCATAACTTACTGGGGTAGTCTCAGTTCATATTTATGTATGGATTTTATGAGGTAAAATAAAATCATTTTTCATTTTCAGATAAAATGCCACTAAGCGGCCACCCATCCTTGGAATGAGCTTGCCATTGTTTATGAATTACTAATTGCAACTGACTGAGAGCGACTCGATTTTCAAAAAGTTATTAGGTATTTAACATTCATATTCTTGCATACATGCGGTCCGCATATTAAGCGGTAATCCAGCACGAGACCTATCAATTAATTAGCTAAACTAATTAATTTTATAAAATAGTTATCAATCAGTTAAGCAGATATATTTGAACAGAATATAGTATTCATTTATTTACTAATATCACCCAAAAAATTGTAAACTTCAGCTCAATTAAAAACAATCAACATTATTTTAATAGTCACATATTCACAATTCTTTTACTAGCATATCTTAGATTTAAACATTGCAATTTGTAGAAGTAGATTTTGTAAAAGGATGGAATGTTACTAAACATACCATCCTTTTACGAAATGTTCACTATTTACTTCACTATTTCTAATCTCGCTAAAATATTCAGTGTTCTTGTCTTTGACATCTGAAGCGTCAATGGGATCCTTTGGACGATACGTATTGTTTAAAAGGTTCAAACACGCTTTGAGATCTATGTCGTATTCAAAAACTTATTTTTAATCTTGATCAGGCTATAAGTCTCCTATTATAAGGCTTGGGAATTGTACTCTCATTCGATTGATTGATACTGTGTTTGACTAACCTTAAAACTGTTTTAACTCATTTTAATATCGCTTACTTAACCTAATCTAACATAACGTGTATGAAGATTTATAAATATTGAAAAAAAATCTTTCGAAGTACTGGATGTTTTTCAAGAAATAATAGTATTTAAGTGTAGAAATGATTATAATTATCTTCTCAAAATAGAGATCTGAGATAGTTTAATGATAACATAAAAAGAATGCGTAAACACAAAACAGAGCACAATACATTAGAAAACTACATCTCTTTATATACAGGACTTCCAATTTACTAGAATTTTTATAGTTCCCATTCAATATTCAACAAATTTTAAAAAGAGAACACGAGCATTAAGCTTACTTTTGTGCAACCGCAGATGCCTTGCCGCATAAAATTAAAGTTTCAACCTCATTCTAATGTAAAGAGCACTTTGACCATTGTTTGCATGATCACTTTTATGCATAGAATTGGAATCAGGTGCTCTAATGAAATATAATGGTGCATAATGGCTCTTTTGACGACCTCTGTGGCGCAGTGGTTATATAACATGACTGCTACGGAGAGAGAGCTTTGTGTGCATGAACATGATTGTTTGCATTGATTGGTCTGGGTGTTTTCTGTGTATATTATGTATGAATTTACAAAAAACGTAAGTATTTAAGTATGTTTATCCGTTGTCTATTACCCATAGTACAAGCTCTGCTTAGTTTGGGACTAGATGGATGGCGTTGTGTAAATTTGTGAGGAATATTTATTTATTATTTATTAATGTTTTCTTTAACATTAAGGATCGACCTGTACAAGTGCCCAAAAAACCCGGAAATATTTTAGTTGTATTTTACACAACACTCATGACATAAAAACGCTTGATCAGTATGAAACGAAGTGAAATATTCTAACAAAATTTTATTAAAAATGTTTTTTTTTCTACATTAAAACAGTATGAGGTCACTAAAACTGCTTGTTATATTCAGACATGTACAAAAACAACACAAACAATAAAATTACATTAAATGAAATATTGAATTTTAGCTCTGCAATATTTATTATTTAAATCCCAATTTCACACATGGTGAAGTTCAGCGTTAGCGGTTTGTGTGAATAAAAAGTAGTTTCCACACCCGCAAATATGTCTGCTACAATATTCCCTGATCTATCGAATAGTGATTTTATTTCAGTTGAAAAAATGCTTCGTGGAAAAGCATATTGAAATCCATTCCCCGTTTTGGTATCAATGAATAAACACATTGGAAAATTCGAACCAACCGGCCGCGTGATACTGAATAATATAAAATTATGAACGAGCTGAATTCACTTCATAAAATTGAAACGTTTTCTGACACTTTTTAAATTTTTAAGTTTAAAATATAATTAAATATATTATTAAAATAATGTTGCAGTAAGTAAAGGCTGCAATTAGCAACAAATCAAGAAGCACAAGGTCGCGCTTTCGAATCCCGCAGAAGATAATTATTTGTCTGTTCCACATAATATTAACAGTAAATTATTGTTAATTTTTAATCGAAACGTATATGTTTGCTCATATTAGTTTGATAAGCATTCATCCAATACCAATACAACAGAAGAAAAGAAAAGTGACTGATTCATATTATACTTTTGGAAATTTGCCAATTTCCACGCTCGTAAATTATACTTTATGAGTAGATGTCATCCAAATAAGACTGACGAACGTGTTTATTTACTAATACATATAATGTCAGCGCTTTGTTTGAATAATGCCTTATTTAAACCTACCTTCCATTGAGTCACAATTTTATTAATATTACTTAGTAAGCGAAGTCTCCCTTAATCATCAGTCGAACCAATCCATCCCTGTTTAAATACCTGGAAACTTAGTACGGTAAGTAACGATTAAAGTAAGAGCAAACTATAATTATTGTATTTCTCCTTTTGACTCTTAAGTATAATTTCGAGAGAGTAACCGCAGGTTATCGAAAAGCGCGCCTTAACTTTATACAAAACACGAAATCTACGAAAATTAAATTTAAATTTAGAACATTAACAGTATTCTTTGAAAACCTCATTAAATTCCCTATTGCATGACATATAACACATGTTCCTAAACATACACATTTTACTCATAATCCTTACAAAACACAAACTTGCAGAGTGTTTCGTAAATCGTAACAATAACATTAATTATATCAAAAAACCCATTATAATAGCAATAATTCCCACCTGAAAGGATCAAAACTAAACACACATTAATAGAGAAACTTGCTTACGTACACATAAATTGTATAAACGTGGTATAAACGCTAAAGTCAGGATGAGCTCTCGTATAACGTCGCTGGACCGTCCCCAACAATTAGCACATACAGAAAGTGCTGAGTTTAGTTAATGTGTATGTAAGAGATTGTGGGAACTGGATGTAAGCCAAATCTTGATAACTACTACACAGCTCAGTGAAAATAACTTACACTCAAAATTCTAACTTCAATTGCGAATTCTGTCTAGATCTGTTTTTGTATTATTGTATAAAGTTAAAATTAACCACATTATTAAGTCCAAAAATATTAAAAACGTGTAAGTTTTTAAGTATGGATGTTTTTTGTTACTCTTTCACGTAAAAAGTACCAAATGGATTTTAATGAAACTTTACAATAATATAGCTTATAAATCAGAGTAACACAAAGGTTACAATTTATTAAGGTACTAGCTTTGGCCCGTGGCTTTGCCCGCGTTAAATTCGGGGTAGCAGTGGGGGTTAGAAAGAGGCAAAAAAGTAGCCTATGTTACTCTCTATCAACATCAACTACCACCACTAAAAAAAACACGTCAATTCATCGCTCCGTTTTGCCGTAAAAGAAAGGCAAACAGACAGACACACTTTCCCATTTATAATATTAGTATGGATTGTATGAATTGTTTAAAATACGTAGACGAAGATACGGGCACCAGCTAGTTGCTCTATAAAATTAAAATTTTTATTTATTTATTTAATTCATTTTACAGAATAATACACAATTAAATTACAAACATGAAATTTACAAATAGCTAATAACAAGCCTCCACATATATATATTTATGCATTTGCCAATTTAGATACGATATTATTTTTATTATATTATAACTAACAAGAGAAAAAAAAACAAACAAAAAAAAAATTATAAAAAAGACAAATAAGAAAAACAATATAGAAATAAGAAATAAGGTTACATATTGCTAATTGAAGTATGATACGGCTAAACGCCGTCTTACGGCGCTTGTACACAGTAAGAAAAATCGCCGGGCCTACGCAAGAATTCGTGTCGTTTCTAAGCACGACCTGTGTACACAGCGCCGGCGATGCATAAGAAAAGGGCAGCATTTAAACGAGTGACTGTAAATTACAATTTTAAGTGTGGAAATTAATTAATTTGGCTATAATTACTAAGTGAGCGACTGACTGTAGGTGACGAGAAATCAACAGAACAGTATCTTACAAACATTAATTTGAGTTACTTAAAATACAAAATGAGCAGCTTCATAATATTTGAGCGACTTAATATTTGTTTAAGTGTCAACGTTACGTCCTGCATTTTTTTCAATATTTGGCAAATGTATTTTTTATATTGAGCGGCATTTTATCTTAAATGAAATGTTACGAATACGAAAACGGCGAGTGCAAGAAACATTTTTTTTATGTAAAACTAGAATGTAGTAGGTATTACTATATTCTAGCACTCGCCGACCGCTGCCGCGGCACGCTCTCTGTATTACCAGTCGCTCACTTAGTAATGTAATCGCTCGGATAAAATTTTTATATATGAAATGGATTAATCACAATCCACTTTTTGTAAGTTCGTTCTGGATTTTATTATTAATCAATATTCGTCGTTAGTTTAGTTATTTTTTCGCTTACTCAAATTCATACCGCTCAAGTTATTAATACAGTATGTCATCATCAGTCGCAAAGCTTTTTTTTAATCGCTCGTTTTAATATTTTCCATAAGAAAATTTTCTTGTCTGCGCAAGACAAGACACGGCGAACGTTGTTGCGGAGGGGCGGGGAGCGGTGTAGTAGGGTATCATACTTGTTTGCTTTCTAGTTAACATTTTTACTAAAGGAAACTCACACTGATTATCACACTTGTTATTACTTGCGCACCCTACGCCCGTCTGACGACTGTACGAAAAAAATCCTGGCGTGTACACGTTCCGAATTGTCTTGTCTGCGCAAGACAAGAAAAGTTTTCGTGTACGAAAAAGACAAAATTCTTGACGTCTACACAAAGATTTGTCTTGTCTGGCGTAGACACGGCGATTTTTCTTACCGTGTACATGCGCCGTTACAGTCGCCACGTCGTCACAAAACAGATCAATGTCAAGGTCCCGAGAAAGTCCATTGAAACCAACCACACTTCTTATGGAAAAAACTATTTGTCTGTAATTTGTTGATGCAAAGGGAACATCCAGGACAGGCCGCCTGCGAAGATTAGTTCGTAAAGATATACGAGACAACAGCTCAGGGCAGTCAATGTGTCCGTTTGATATATACACTAAGAAACTTATATCACCAAATTGTCGTCTCACCTCAAGAGGGAGAAAGTGAAATCTTTTGCACCGATGCTCATAGTCAACAGAGAATTGGTGAGTCCTCGTGAAACTTCCTCTGGATCCCCTTAAAATTAACAACATTGAATAATAGGATATCAAAGCTAATTAACTTAATCCCGGGATTAATATCATGTGCGTTTACCAAAACAATTAAATGAAATACATAACATACACCAAAGTACCAATCAAATTAATTATATAATACATTTTAATGAACTTATAAGCCTAATTTACTCTATTAGTCAGTGTTAATAATGATACAAAGCAAGCGATTAAAAATTACGCATATTAATTTCAAAGCCTTTATTAAATAATTAATTATATCATATGCCGAAACAGTTAAGCCGATATATTGATACCTAAGCGGCAGATGAATCCAGAATGATATTAATGTTGATATTAATCTTTTAAAACTGTTTTTGGCGAGTTCAGTTGGCGAGACGCGAGAGAGGGGACGGGACTACTTCGTACTTAACTCGCCAAAAAATAGGATGGAGATCTATTTAAATTAACTTAATCAACAACTTACTACTTAACTCGCTACTGTACTTGTCGATGTGTAAATCGGGCTTAAGTGATAGTCTTAAGTTTGGTTTTATTTTATTTTATTTGTTTATTTAGCACAACCACATCATATGTAATTATTACATGTATGAGAAACCTTACATTAAATCTGATATTATGACAGTTACGGTATGCATAACATTGGCCAGATAAATAGATAAATTGGTTGAACTTTGTTTCCGTTAATTTAATGTCAGTAGTTCGGTGGTTATCTTTTAAAGAAAAATAAAATACCAGTAAATTTTTGTTTTGTACAAGCAAAACATTTAAGCCTCACTACGAATTTCACTCGCTTTTATATTCAAGTTTAGGAGTAGCTTATTATCATTGAACTTTTCAATTGTCAAAAGTTTCTCTAGCAGTAGAACTTGTAAGTATATATTCGTAGATGGCAACTTACAACATTATTTAGAAGGTAATTTATTACAGTCATTAGCCGTTAGGCGACTGATGAACATGAACGTTAGGGTCGTAGCACATATAACGTAACGTAAACGGATCGGCACCGCCTCGTCTTTTTCCTCGGTGTCAAACGTCAAAAATCCGATTACGTTACGATTCCGATCGATTAGTGTGCGTTGCAGTTAGGAGTTTCATACAAATAATATTGAACGGCTCGAGTTGATACGGTGCGGATTTGTTAACGTTACGTTATATGTGCTACGACCATTGATTTACAACAAAGGTACGACCCTTATCCAGTGAAGGTAAAGGTTGACGATACTCTTGTACATTTTCTACTTCCATTTTTCTCTGTATGGTGAGTATACACCACCAGACACTTCATGCTTTTAATCTGAGGGTGTCCTACAAACCATCGAAAGGGAATGTTTGAATAGTCCATTTATCGGGGAGTGTCATAGGCTATATAGTATCACGCTATGACTAATATGAGTGGAGCAGTAATGAAATATGTTTAAAAAAGGACGCATTTTTTTCGCAGCCCGACGAAGTGGGCACGGGTCTGCTAGTTTGTGATAAAGAGCATTATAGCATGTTCCTCCGTTAGTAGAGAAAAACAGATACGCTTGCCAGGCCCTTTGATTTTCCGCTCGATGTTTTGTGTCAAGATATTATTCTTGAGTACTAAATAGACGTAACTCTGTTAACTTTTACTACACCTTCACAATGTGATCATAATAATACGTAAAAATAAATAATTAATGTGACAAGGACTTTGTTAGTGAATCAGTTCAATATGTGCTTTGTTTACATAACGTAAGTAAAATACATATTAAACGTAATTAGACAGTTTAAACGAGTATATCTAATAAAGCAAACGTTAAATTTAAAAAAAAATTGTTACTCTAACTGACTGACCTAAAATTATTTACCCCACCAACTTTAAAGCTCACAAACAAATCTTATCACGCAGCTTATCTTAAAGCATACTGCACAAATAAAACAACTCAACCCTCCATATTTCCGCCTAAAAAGATACCGCTTTTAACTTTATAATTTATGTAATTATGAAAACAATTTAAGTGACCCCATCGCTAAACCAGAACGTCAGTTTCATAATACAGTTAGCGAGGGAAGATAAGCTTAATGTTTCCTTCCACTCTGTTCATTGCGTTATCTTATTTTGATTAGACTTGCACATGTTTTTTTCTAGAATTAAGTTGCGCGGTGATTTATAACATGGTAATTTGTGATGGTTAAGATAATCCTACTAATATTATAAATACGAAAGATTATGAGGATAGCTGGATGGATGGATGTTTGTTAGTCTTTCACGCAAAAAACTACTGAATGGATTTTGATGAAATTTGAAATATAGGTAGTTCAGGGTGTGGAATAACATTTAAGCATATAACACAGGTAAAGCCGCGGGCATCAGCTAGTATTATAATTATGTCTTACATAACATACTTTTAAGTGACAATTTTCTCGCGTCAAGTTCAAGTCCAAGACCTCATCTAAGTATAGCAGATACATACCACAGCGTCCAGGTCACACCAGGCATATCACCAAGTGGTATACCTCTTCAGTAAGCTTCTTGTTCGTCTGCCACTTTTATACAATAAAATAAGCATAAGATACTATGAAAACGTATATCAATGTATTTTAAGTATCTACTCAAAGCGTAGCTGAATAACTCATAATTCAAACCTAAGATGAACAACAGTCTCTTATTTATTAACAGTACAACTAATTAGTTAATGTAAGTGTCGTAAATCGGTCTACCAATGTGATTATTAGCATTATTGTAATCTTTACTACATATAATTATAAAGAGGTAAAGTTTGTGTGTTTGTGATGTTGTAGGGGGTAATCTATGGAACAACTGAACCGATTTTAAAAATTCTTTCTGTATTGAATAGTCTATAGTATCACGCTATAACTAATAGGAATGGAGCAGTAATGAAATATGTTTAAAAAAGAAACGCGTTTTTTTTCGCCGCTCAACGAAGTGGCCACGGCTCAGCTAGTATAATTAAAAATACTATGTAATATTGTTCTTAATATTATAATTACATAATGCTTTTCATTCACTCTACATATTCTACTATATTTTCTATACAAAGGTACAAAAAAACGTGTTTCTTCCAAGTCTTAATAATAAGTTTTAAAAGCGTTTCCGCGTTACGCCTCCCTAAACTTCCTTTTGCCTTCACATACGGTGCGTGTTTGTTAAAAGGATCTGCAAAATATTGCTTTATTTTACAACAAAACGGTGTAGAAAGAAGATTATCTTGATTTACGTTATGATGTTGGTAGAAAACCTTCTTCGTTAACTCCTGAGCTTTACCAGGTTAAGCCTAGTTAAGTAGGCAACTTCAAGGTAAGGTATCAAGTCGAGAATATCAAGGGATTAGGTTGTAGTTGAATACCTAGGTATTGTACTTCTAGTTGAAGAAAACTGGGTGCGATTGGGTGTTAGTACGTGAGAAAGGTTTAGGACTTACAATAATAGCTACTTATTGAAATAATGAAATATAAACATAATAAATAGTATTATATAAGTAATTTTAGAAAAGATATCTTTTAAATTACATACAAATTTACCTATATAGCTTAGGTATAACTAGAAAAATTCTTTTCGAAAGATATATTCTGTTGCTGATTTAAATTTACCTTTTTTTTCATATCTAACAAAGAAAGTAAAGAAATAACAAATCATCTTCATACTATCATACTATCTCATCATCATATCAGTCCATTAATGTCCCACTGCAGGGTTGGGCCTCCTCCAGTGACAGAGGGATATTTAGCCTACTAATACCCCGCTGGCCAGACGGATTGGTATAGGGTTTAATTTCAAGTTTTCCTTCTTTTTATTTCGTAAAGATAATATTTACGGATAGTCCCTTATAGTCCCGATAGTCGGTTTTTCGACACCCATGGGATGAGATGGGGTGGTAACATATTGTATTCTTACTCCGTCACCACAAGGAGACTATATCTACTACCTACTATATTAATTTCATTAATACACAGCTTTTAAACCTTATAGTATACACATACTTCAAGCATTAATACAGTAGAAAATACAATGGTTATCCTAGATTGCCACTAGAAACGACATCTAGTACCCAAGCCGTAGTGTCAATATTTACTTTTACACGAGACTACGACACCGAACGTACTAGTTTGTGGTGAACCGTTAACCGCTCTAGTTGCTTCGAATGTGTATTTGAAATTAGAACGTAAATCTGAAACGTTGCGGCACGAACCGCGATCACTGATTGCTAAAGCTTTCTATGAGTATTAGTACCAGTATAGCTTTAGCATTCCTAGTTAAAAGGCGAGGCAATATAATATTTTAATAGACACACCCAGGCTAGAGATAAAGCCTTGCATCATAGAGGCTTATACGAACATTTACGTTTAACGGATCCATAGAATATGATAGCGCAGGGCAGTAATTTGTGAATTGCAAGAATAATTGCCCCGAGTAGAACTTTTAGACGCGACCTCTTGCATGTTCACTGTCCACTTAAGCAGTCAGCGGTCTTAAGTGTGCAATTGCAAAGAAAGACAGAAACCTCCTCACAATATGTTCCGTGCCAAGCAGTAGTGCCTTCTGCACCAGATCTATGATCAAACTGCCTAACGCGAATTTCCTTAGGTGTTGGACCTTTGTAATGGATTATTCATTTATCAGGAAAGACCTTACATCCGGCGCCACTTCTGAGGATCACTCAGAAGTGGCGCCACAGATCCGCCAAATTCAATCATTATTTCTGGGAGCGCGGCATCAAAATGCGCGGATCTGTAGACCGCCGGCGCTCCTGGAGCTCGATGGCTCATCGACGTATTTCTTTAATAATTACTCTTGTTATTTACGGCATAATTTGCCATTTATAACATGCAATATTCATGACCAATAAATGTCGAGTGTCTACTAAATAAATGTTACCAAATTGATAAGATAAAGGTGACTGAAGCAAGAGCACATTCATAAAGATTTACAAACAAGTTGGTAAATCCAAACCTTGAAACTTTAGCAGAAGTTTTCCTGGTCTTTATGTCTTTGCATAAACAAATAGGGATTGTCGCGGACGCTTTTATTTATCCGTAGCCGCTAAGGGACTACGTCGAGGAGGGTCCCTAACAAATACATAAAATATTGTAAGCATACTTTTCCATTCTGACATGTGTTATGGTTTTATTTGACAGCCTCTGTGGCGTAGTGGTTATGCATGAATGCTACGCAGAGGTCTCGGGTTCGATTCCCGCTCAATGCAAATATTTGTGTACATGAACATGATTATTTGCATTGGTCTGAGTGTTTCTATGTATAATATGTATGTATTTACAAAAAAAGTATATAAATATTAATACCCGTTGTTCTATTACCCATAACACAAGCAGGTTAAGCCTAGCGTAATTTGCTAAAATATATAAGTCCGTGAATATTTATTTATTTGACACAATATGTTATGTCCGACGTGTATGTTATATATTTTATCCTTGCTAACTCTGCTTGCTATCACAATCTAAAGTTTCTTACAGGAAAGTGTTGGACGTGTCATCAATGTGATCTACCGCTTGAAAAATTAGCTTAAAAGTAATCATTTAGGTCTTCGTGTGGTGACGGAGTAAGAATACAGTGTGTCACCACCCCATCTAATCTCATGGGTGTTGTAAAAACCGAATTAAAGGGACTATTCGTGAATATTATTTTTACGTAATAAAAAAAAAACTTGAAATTAAACCCTAGACCATTTCGTTTGGCCAGCGTGGTATTAGTAGGCCAAGTATCCCTCCGTCCCGGGAGGAGGCCCGTCCCTGCAGTGGGACATTAATGGGCTGTTATGATGATGATGATGATGAATTAAGCTGTACCATTTTTTTTATTATTATTAGAAATGTCTCAGTAAAATTCAGTAACCGAAGTCTTTTATTTAAAAGTATTCTAAAGATAAAGATACAGAAAATAAAGCACAAGGATTTGGAAGTCTTATAAAATAACTAAGACAACCAAATAAAGCTGTACATCAAAATATCTCCCAAAATCTATATCTATATCTCATTTATATTCCAAGAGGCTGTATAGATAATTAGTGGTTCGTTTCATGTTCGTTAAGTTTGTTCCGTATCTGTCTATATCAATACTCTCCTTACAAATCAACCAATTATACCGTGAGAAATTGTACTGATCGTGTTAGATTTAATTAGAAATACTTGGTCTATTGTTTTGGGTCTTATTTGTTATGATTAATAGCAATAAGATACGTAAAGGGCTGACGTCATGTCGCCGTCCCCAACGAACAAAACCGTAATAGGAAAATGACAATTTTACAGGAGGGCATAAAAACTAAATATCATAAAAACTAATAAACTTAAGAAAAACTTTCTGGTACCAAAAATTGGGTGTTTTTTTTATGCATCCGATTATGAGTTATTTATTATGAAAAATGTTTATTTATTATAAGAAAAGTAAGAAAATGTCTATTACCGACTCATATAAAGCAGAATGTTAACGCAAACTAACTTTACCATAGTGTTCGACTGAAATCACAAAACGGTCTTGCTATAGTTATAGTGCATTGTGATATTGTTGAAGGGAAATATAAATGTACTTTGTATTCGTAAAATGTCTTATCAATTTTATTCGATGATTTAACTGAGCTCAAAATTACGGTAAAGATATATAACGCGCTTCTTCGATAATCCTTTTTCAGACGTTAAGGAAGGTAAGCGTTAATTACATACAAAAAAAAATGCGAATGAAAGGAAGACAATGGATAATTATTATATTTATTCTTATTATACCATATTTATTATTATACCAATAATTTGTCAGTATTATCTACTCCAAAGTAGATAACACCCAACAAAAAACAAAGCGTATTTTAGCGATCGTTCTAGCTTTTAGCGTCAAGATCTAGATCAGGGAAAATACTGTCATTTGAGTGCTTACATTTTAGGGCCGAGGGAAACGCCACCGTAGTGATGAACACAACTGATTATTACGGTAAAATAGGGGTACTACTAAGTGATGATAAGGTATACAAACTTGTATCATACAATCCCACGGCCAGAGTGCCACGAAAAATACGCTCACTAATCCAAGATCATGGACTTTTTCACAGAAGACGAGTACGAACGATTAAATAAACTAAAATCGCAGTAGCCACCTAAGTTATATGGGCTACCTAAAATACATAAGTCTAACGTACCATTGCAGCCTTTCGTAAGTCAAATCTCTTCTTCTACTTACGACCTTGCGAAGTACGTTACGTTAGTATTACAGCCACCTGTGATAAACACCGTCTTTTGTGAAGGATTCGCGCCCCTTTGTCTAGTCAACAAGGAATCTACGATTGAAACCTGACGAACTGGTTGTGAGTTTTGATGTAGAATCTCTTTTCGCCAATATTCCAATCAAAGAATGCGTTGAGGTAGTTAGAGACAAACTAAGTGACAATGATATGCCCCACAACTATGTTAATCTTCTAAAACACTGCTTGGATGGCAACTACTTCCTTTCCAAGGTCAATACTACCTCTAGATTGATGACGTCGCAATGGGAAGTTCAGTAGCCCCGGTACTGCTTAATCTCTGGATGGAACATTTCGAAGAGAAGGCCCTGAGCCTTGGCCCAAAAACTATCAGGCTTTGAAAACGTTATGTTGATGACATCTTTAGCATAGGTAAAGGAAGCAAGCAGGAGGTAGGTCAATATATTGCACATCTTAATACTCTCCATTTAAAGATGCTTTTAACGTATGAAATGGAGGCGGACATGTCATTGTTTTTCTTAGATGTCAAACTAGCCATAAGACTAACTATATAGGTCCATATCACACAGTGTTTACAGTAAACCTATACACACGGACAGGTATTTACACGCAACGTCTTATCACCACCCGCGACACCTATATAGTATAGCGAGAGCTATACCATAGCACTTAAGAATCATTATTCTTGCGTATTTACCATTATTCATCCATTGTAAAGGGACCAATGAAAATGGAGAGACATCCTGGAGTGAACAGGACCTGCGTACGTCTCTGAAAGGCGTGACAGATAAGATTGGCTCCGTGTTGAGAAACTTCTCTATAAACACTATATTCACCCCGGAGGTCAAGGTTAATAGTATAGTACGTTCAGTAAAGGATGTCCTTCTTTTGCAATGTCCTGGATTGTACAAGATTGACTGTAGCTGTGGCAGCTCTATTATTGGGCAAACAAAGCGGAAGCAAAGAACCGACAGACCAACAAGTCAGCAATCGCCGAACACCTGGTGAACGCTGGCGCTATTCACTAGATAGAATTTCATAAACCTCGGGTAATCTCCACCGATTGCCACTATTATACTTAAGACTTGTGCGCAAGGCCATCGAAATCAAAAAGTCCCCTAGGAGCTTTAACCGGAATGACGGTTTCTAATTGTCAGCAATGTGGAATCCAGTGATTTCAAACACAAAACTTCCCTTTTTTGAACGGTCGGGTAACGTACAGAACAGCTATTCGGTCAGTGTTATGTGTAAAACCATTAAAGTAACATCTCAAGATACGACGGTAGATGATAATAATCTAATCGCATCACCAGTCAGCTTGCGACCACGGCCAGGGCAACCTGTGCCGAAACGTCAAGTTAAATAAAATGCGCGTTAATATCCCTTTTATATAATATTTATAATAATAAAACGCGTACTAGCATAGTTTAAACGTTATAATTAGTATATAAAATTAAAACACGTATACTAATCATACTCTTTTGCATTGTACTAACTTCTTGAGCAGAGTAGAAACCATAACAACAGTAAATAACTGTCTGGTATGTGCCGGTACTTAGTTAAAAATAAAAAATAACAACAAAATAAAAACAAATATACCTACTCTGATTTACCTCTTTACCTGTTATTGTTATTAACGCTTCTTTTCTTCAACATTACGATTGAAGGACGAAGCATGCCTAATGCTTCGTCCTTCAATCGTAATGTAATAAAACTGTCTGTCACGTAGGGTGTGAGAGAGAGCAATAACACATTGCGATAAATATGAATGCGAGTTCTCATCCGAACGATATTTTGTTGGCGATTACTGGCCACGGCGTTGTCATTTTTCCCTTGAGCAATATGGTAATAGTAGCTTACTCTACAACTTTGATTCAAAAGATTTGGTAATATGCTTTTGCGGTAATAATCGTTTCAAATTGTCTACTAAGTGTTCCTGGAACAATAACTTAAAGATCATTACTTTTTTAATTATCTTAGAAAGTATTTATCGCAGGGCCCTAAAAAAAATTTGAGTAATGTAATACAGTCTGTGGATAGCGAATATGCAATAATAAAAAAAAATGGTTATAGCTATTACCATAGTGTTCGTTGGGGACGGCGATGTGTTGATATTCGAATTGATCAGAATACCTTGTATGTTCGTAAATACTTCATATTATGTCTAGGACAAGAAAGTACGGTAAAATAATTTAGTCGTGCTAACTTTAAAAAAACTAAAACTCTCCGTGTGGTGAAGGAGTAAGAATACAATATGTCACCACCCTATCTCATCCCATGGGTGTCGTAAAAACCGACTAAGAGACTATCCGTGAATGTTATCTTTACGAAATAAAAATAAGGAAAACTTGAAATTAAACCCTATACCAATCCGTCAGGCCAGCGTGGTATTAGTAGACCAAGTATCCCTCCGTCATGGGAGGAGGCTCTTTCCTGCAGTGGGACATTAATGGGCTGTTATGTTGATAACTTTAATATTCAAATACAATATAATAATCTGTAAGGTAATAACGGCTCTCGTCGATCACCGCTACACTTCATTTAGGAGAATATAACGGATTTCACACTGGCTTACCACAACACGCAGCAAATTGAATTGTGTCAATGAATTATATGAATGAATAAAATAAAAATATATTTTCTCTCTCACACAGAAATGTTATAGTGTTTTAAAATATCCTCTAAATATGATTTTAAATCGGCTATATTAGATCTGCATAAATAGACAATAATATTTTTACCTTTTGCTAAAGGCACATCATCGTACAAACTAATCCAAAGAGTAGAATATATGGCTGAAGACATAGAGAACAAGATTGAACTAATGATATTTATTGCGCAAACAACACCTGCGAAAACATAATTATACTTAATTCTGTTTCGCTATTAAGTGACATCTGTATTTTGTTTCTGCGTAATTTTATGAAAAAAAAAACGTATTTTGTACAATACATCTCATTTCTAAAAACTGTCATGCCACGAATTACGTTTAATACTTTGTTTGTTTGTAAAATTCTTTATTATAAATCTATGGAAATTTAAAGCAAGAAACTTGAAAAATATAATTATTTACTGATTCTCTTCTATGTGCATTGAATGTACATTGCATTGTTTGCCTGCAACCTATACCTGATCGCCAGTCTACCTTGTGAAGAGGAGCCCACCCTGACTTTCAGTACGTATTCGCCATTAGGAATAGTAGTCAGTTGTATGGGGTCCAGTTTATAATATCGACAGGCACTACATCGATGGTCGCTACATCGCAAACCACAGATATCTGAATAAAGGAGATGTGCCCTGAATGTCATTTTGTATGGAAACCTAACGTCGCCAGTTTTATTAACACACACAGCTATAAAATATACAAATAGACTACTGTTCTCAGTTACATCTAGATTATCAATGAACGCAATACTCTGTCTCGTTTTTTCTTGAAATATCTCCCTTACACGGTGTCACAGCGAACCAATCAGCGCTACTATATTTAAACAAATAAAACAAACTATAAAAAGTTTAGATAGAAGAACTACTACAATTTAAAACTACTACATTCAAAAAAATTACATTTATGCTAGGCGTTGACCTTATCGATAAATAATTAATAAAATTTATCGATAGACAAGACTTATATTTTATTAAAAATTAAATACTTATCTATAAATAATAATTACTTTTATATAAATATGTATAATATAATAATATATAATTGTACAATACTTTTGTAAAATAATATTGTGTGTAAGATCGGTCGTGAAACAAATTAATCCGAGAACTGATGTCGTAATATCGCAGATTGAAGGAACTCAAGCGTCATACTTCTTTTTCATCCTTATTGTCGCAGCAGTTTGTAACATTTTGCCTATTGTCATACAAAATTAACGCTCTGTGAGGGCGAGCTAGCGATAATTTATAATTTAGCGTGTACAGTTCATTTATTCAAGCATGAGCATGCGCATGCCAAAATGCGCGAGCAATATTGCGCCTAGATAAAATTAAAACAATAGCATGAATTAGGGATTGATAGATGAACATTTAGACTGATTTAAAGCAAATCTGATAAAACCAGTTAAAAGCATGTGTGTGCTAATAAATGGATGAGCGTTTAAAAAAAACTTTCAAAACCACTGGAATCAACATTTTAAACCTTTATGTTCTAGAGTACTTACTCCACCTTTGATTTAGGATATTATTTCAACATTGTAATACTTATATTGAAATTACATAAATAAACATTAAAAAACAATTTTTTTTACTATACTTTATAAATCTTTTACAATTTAAAATTCCTACAATACACGACTTTTTATCGAAAACGATAGATAGTCGTAGTCATGAACGGGTCGTCACTATCGTTTGGTTGTTAAAGCGATCACGGTTAGCAACCACTTGTCATACATAATATCGTTGAGCGCATAGTTCATTGCTTATATTCATTGAATGACTAGTTTAGACAACATTAGAGAATCAATGTATATGTTACAAAAATATTATAGTACTTAATTGTCCGAACATGAAAATAACATAGTGAGGACATCAAAGATTATTTTTTCATGATTTTAGAGGTAAATACGAGTACAATAAAATACATGTACTAACATTTGGTAAGTGATTCCATTATTAATAAAGATTTTTTTATTGCTCTTATTTTTACAGGCAACCACTGAACAACTCGGCATTTTATATGTTATCCCGGTCGTTGTCAAAACACAGCTAAACCTAGGTGACAGACATTTTTAGCTATATAATCGTTCTAATCATATTGCGTTTTGACGAAAACCCCGTCATACCACTTCTCATTTTATTTAGATTTCTGTGTCGCAAACGCTCCATCGATGGGTTACTGTATCGACAGTACCCTAAATCGATGGTACGCTACATCGACAGTACCCAAAATCGACGTTATGCTATATCGACAGTACACTAAAACGACGGTACGCTACAATGACAGTACACTACATCGATGGTCGCTACATCGACAGTGCACCAAATCGATAGCACGCTGCATCGACTAACCAACCCAAGCCAGGTTTCATTATTTTTTATAACTAAGGCATTTTATTTAGTATATTTTTTTAACAATAATTTTTTTATTATTTCACCATAGTAGGTACTTAGTACTTACATTAAAATCAAGCAATTTACAGATTTAACAAATTGTAATTAAGTAAAAACTTTTGAAAAGTCCTGTGTTTTTTATTTAATTCTGGCTTGAGTAGTTCAAAAATTTCGTAGAATAATAAAAATAACAATATTCCTACCTAATTGTAATAAATCGTAGAATAATAAAAAAATATACTAAATAAAATGCCTTAGAATTATAAAAAATAATGAAACCTGGCTTGGGTTGGTTAGTCGATGCAGTGTGCTATCGATTTGGTGCACTGTCGATGTAGCGACCATCGATGTAGTGTACTGTCGATGTAGCGTACCATCGATTTAGGGTACTGTCGATACAGTAACCCATCGATGGAGCGTTTGCGATGTAGCGACCATCGATGTAGTGCCTGTCGATATTATAAACTAGACCCGTTGTATGTGCTATAATATGAACAAACACATCGAAATACTTTCTGAGTGTGGTGACTGAGTAAGAATACAGTGTGTCACCACCCCATCTCATCCCATGGGTGTCGTAAAAACCGACTAAAGGACTATCCGTGAATATTATCTTTACGTAATAAATAGAAGGGAAACTTGAAATTAAACCCTATACCAATCCGTTTGGCCAGCGTGGTATTAGTAGGCCAAGTACCACTCCGTCACAGAAGGAGGCCCGTCCCTGCAGTGGGGCATTAATGGGCTATTATGATGAAGTTTATTATACATAAGCCAGGACAAAATAACTTTCAAAGCAGCACTCCAAAGCAAACACTTAGTGATTTACAACATTTATCTAATTAATTTGGGTACAAGCTTTATTGCGTTCTAACCCTGTCCAATATGTCGGATGGTACTTCAAGTTAATATTTCAGATGTGTGTATAAACGTTTACTCATCCCCAACTACCTCTGAATTTGACCCTTGGAACTTATTGAGGTGTTTTGTTCAGATATTCAAAGGATTTAATTAGTCACTAGCTTATGTTTGAAGCCTAAACCGTGTGTGTAAAACGATTTTAATATTATGAAAAAAAAAGTCAGTCTAGACAATTAAAAAAATTGTTGTGTTGCAGGTGCTATCATGTAGACTTTCTTGATGTCTAATTACAATGTACTAGTATCCGTGTGGTGACGGAGTAAAAATACAATTGTATTTTTAGTTTATTCTTGTATTTTTACTCTTATTTTTTTACGTGGTGACATATTTGTCACCACCCCATCTCATTCCATGGGTGTCGTAAAAACCGACTAAGGGACTATCCTATCGTGGTATTAGTAGGCCAAGTATCCCTCCGTCACGGGAGGAAGCCCGTCCCTGCAGTAGGACATTAATGGGCTGTTATGATTATGATGAATACTAGTCTGACTAAGAATGTATACCAGATTATACCTAATACTAATAGGCGTCTATACCACTCTGTCCGGCCTGTTTGGTTTAACTAAGTTAAGCTTCCATCCGTCGCCGTAGTAGTAGAGCCTAAATGGGCTAGGTAATGCATTCCCTAATTCCTGCTAACAATGTGGAATACTACATTTTAAGAATGCGAGAGCAAAGCAAGCTACGGTAATGATAAACTTACTTTAAAAGGGTGGTATCTCATTTTCTGTGTGGTTAACACATAAAATGCGCGTTCCTATATAGGTTTTATGGCGTAGATGTTGCCAAAAAGTAGTGTACGAAATTTTTAATTCGTGCATTGTCTGGAACAAAGTGTCCGTATACCCAGCAGGACCCTACGTCTGATTCGATTGAAAACCTAAACTCGACGTAGGTAATAATTTGTACCTTCCGACTAGTGTAAAGAAATAATTTGTACCTCAACAGTTACACAGAAAATTAGAGTATATTTCCAGCAGGACCCTCCTTGGTTTGAAGGTATTTTGACCTGTGGTGTATGTCACTGGGTAGCGGCAAATTTGTACCTTTAGAAAATATAAGCTATGTTTAAAAAAAGTTTTTAGTTTATAAGAAATATGACCATAAAAATTTTATTCAGCCAGCAGGACCCTTTTTTATTCTGGATCTTTCAGTCCAGATAAAGATACTTTCTAGTAGTAGTATTGAATTTGTACCTTTCAAAAAACTTATCACCTAATCCAAATAATGAGTAGAAGTAAGCAAATAAGTCAAAAGAAAGAATTGTAAAACTATAACATTACTTCGATACCCCAAGTATCGAAGTAATGTTATGGACTTTATTTATTATTGTTTTATGACTTACTTACAAACAAAGACAAATAAACGCTCATACACACATGCATATAACACACACGCACACAAAGCATACAAGACACATTAGTGCTGGTAGATTACATAGAACTTAGTATTATGTCTAGCTTACAAACACTGATACACACAACACACACGCACACACACACACAATGCATACAAACACACAAACTTTACCTCTTTTTAATATTAGTATAGATAGATATAGATTAATTGGATTGTGTTGTTGTGTGTAAGTAAGACTTATACCAATTACTACTTAAACTAACATTACTTCGATACCTCAAGAATCGAAGTAATGTTATGGACTTTATTTATTATTGTTTTATGACTTACTTACAAGTCCATAACATTACTTCGATACTTGGGGTATCGAAGTAATGTTAAAGTTTTACAATAGTTTCTTTTGACTTATTTGCTTACTTTTACTCATTATTTGGATTAGGTGATAAGTTATTTGTAAGGTACAAATTCAATACTACTAGAAAGTATCTTTGTCTGGACTGAAAGACCCAGAATAAAAAAGGGTCCTGCTGGCTGAATAAAATTTTTATGGTTATATTTCTTATAAACTAAAAACTTTTTTTAAACATAGCTTATATTTTCTAAAGGTACAAATTTGCCGCTACCCAGTGACATACTCCACAGGTCAAAATACCTTCAAACCACGGAGGGTCCTGCTGGAAATATACTCTAATTTTCTGTGTAACTGTTGAGGTACAAATTATTTCTTTACACTAGTCGGAAGGTACAAATTATTACCTACGTGGAATTTAGGTTTTCATTCGAATCAAACTTAGGGTCCTGCTGGGTATACGGACTCTGGAACAAACGCGTGCCGTTGGTAAAATATTTAAGATGCTATTTTATTTTTCTTTTTATTTATAGTAATTCATTCTTGATACTTTTACTTGCAGTGTAAAAGAATATTCTTCACTGTCAAATAAATTACTTAAAGAAAATTTTCTTCGTAACTTCCCTCCACCTTTCATTTGCATGGGTTCCTTGCGAAATACCAGTATTTTTTTTACAACAAATATTTTTAAAATGACTACCTCGACTATAAAATGCAGAGTGGGCAGTCTTTTATGCTTTTAAATGTCAATACCATCAAAATAAATTTATTCAAAAGAACAAAATAGAATTATAAAAAAGGAAAAACTTAATATCGTATAATGCAGTAACTTTACTCGTAAAATAAATCAGCAACTTTTATTATGCACTGCAAAAATAAATGGAATAGCAGATTGTCTTTTGATGACAAGATATAAGAGATTGACAAAACGAAATTTATTTTTGCGACCAATTTTCCTCAAGCAATGAAAATTTACGGTGACCTCCTTCAGCTTTCGTCTTGAATTGAAATGTGCAAACAAAAAGGTTATAAATCTATGCGGAAGGGTAGTGTCTAGAGAATAAAGTGATTGATTTCTCTTATTGTTTTGTGATTTAAATAGGGAAACTAGTATTAAAATAGCTTCTTTATTATTTTTTATCAGAGTCTCAAAAACTGAGGAGATTTCCAATTTTGTTTAATGTTATGTTCCTTAAAAAGCAGCCATTAAAATTGTAATGTTCTATTAGACCCTTGAAATCTTTTAATTCCAAGGCTTGCTTAACCTTAAACGGTTAACCTACGAAATGGTAGATTTTGTAGTAAATTATTTTAGGCTTGGCGCGAATTTTAATATAATACTTTAACAGTATGATGCTTGCCACACTATGCCAACCGTTCTCTCACAGGGCGAAAAGCGGATTGTAAAGCCTGTTTGTAAGAAACGTAGTCTCAGAAGTCTTTTGACGACCTCTATGGCGTAGTGGTTACATAACATGACTGCTACGCAGAGGTCTCGGGTTCGATTCCCGCTCAATGCAAATCTTTGTGTGCATGAACATGATTGTTTTTATTGGTCTGGGAGTTTTCTATTTATAATAATAATATGTATGTATTTACAAACAAAAAAATTATGTATTTAGGTATATCCGTTTTCTAGTACCCATAGTACAAGCTCTGCTTAATTTAGGACTAGATGGCGCTGTGTGAAAGTGTTAAGAATGTGAGTCTGTACTTACGCCTCATGGGAAAAAAGCGTATGTTTATGTATGTATAAATGTTTTTGGAAGCTAGTAAGAATATGTTATAAAACATGTCAACAACAAGCGTTGTTGTACACACAGCAACTTATCAACCTAGACACTCATGTACCTTAATACCTTGAAATAAGACACAATTTCAAATGAAAATGTTTAACTTGATGTGTTGCTGTGTGTACTTATCATTGCGTGATTGCGTATAATGTTATGTTGATATAATTATTCATATCAGGTGTACGGTAACGCTCTCATCGACGATAATATTAAACTCATAAATTTCAAGTCACGTAAGTTGGCTGTGTTAAGAATTTATATTTATGTTTTAAATATATTTAGGAGTATACAGAATTTTGCATGTAGTTTTAAATAAATAAATAAATGAATAATCCTCACACATTCACACAACGCCATCTAGTCCCAAACTAAGCAGCGCTTGTACTATGAATACTGGAAAACGGATAAACATACTTAAATACTTTTTTTTTGTAAAGACATAGGTACATATTATACATAGTTGTTTGTTAAATGTTTTTTAAATGTTCAGAAGCTTTTACGTTCTAGCTCTATGTCATCTTTTTAATATCGTGGTGCAAGTTCCGTCATTTCAAAGTGATGGAAGTAAATTTATTTTACTACTACGCGTAGGTACCGGGCGGTGTGTTCTAAGGATATTTTACATTTAATGTGCAAACGAAATAATAAATGTGACAGTTTTGAATTTGAATGGAAGAAAACAAAAAATTGTTAGGGTTTATTGTGGATTTTGAAAAATTATTTTTAATATTACCGAGGATTTAAAAATGCTTATGATTTGAAGTTTACCAATTTCTCTTCGCTATTTGGTTTAAGCTTTAAGATTCAGCAATCAGAATTGCGTTGTTCGCAGTAAAACATTGCCGTCTATCATATTTTGGCATCTACGAAATTGGAAGACAGCGCTAAAGCAAAACGGAAATCCAATCTGTTCCTGGGCTCGGTTCGTTACGTCGCAAAAATAAGATTTTTATTCAGTAAAGCTTTTAGTTGTAGCAAAAAAAAACATACCTATATTTTATCTAAAAATCACAGTAATTTTACTTTGTTAAGTTCTAGGTAAGAGAGAAAATAGAAGTTTACACAACCAGTACTCAGTTGTTTTCGTCATTCAACAGAGTTTGCTACTGATACATACATACAATGCAAAAGATCAAAAGATTTTTAAAGTTAGAAAATATGATGTTTATTATATACTTAATTAAATTAAATTAACAAATAACACTTTTATATTTTAAATCATTAATTTAAATCTTCATACTATAGTGTCATAGTGTTACTTAATCAAAAATAACAAGATGATTTTCTTTAAGTTTTCTATATTATTTTGATATAACGACGCTAACATACCCAATAATTGCGCCTATTATATCACAAGATCACAAGTGAAAATTAAGGCAACAACAAATTAGTAAGCAACGTGACAGAGAATGTCGTCAAGTAAATTATGGCATCGTAAATTAGTCGCATATTAACGTCGTGCGAGTATCATCCGACAAAATGTAACACGTTGCCGTGTTTAGTACACATATATCTTGTTTCGTTGCTAACGGTTGGAATATTATATTAAGTTATTAAATTAAGAAAGAAATTTACTTACTTGGCGTTGTTAATTTTTTTTAAAGTGTATTAAGCCCTGGGGATGTTGTTTTACTTCATTAAAACATTCTGTGGTAACAACTGCAGCCTAGGAGCTGAAAAAAATCTAAGCTGTTAAAACCTCATTACAATTTGATAAAACGAAGAGAACACATCAAATAATTGAGCCTATTTTATCACAAGATTACAAATGAAAAGTAAGGCAACAACAAATTAGTAAGCAACGTGACAGAGAATGTCGTCAAGTAAATTATGGCATCATAAATTAGTCGGATGTTAACGTCACACGAGTATCATCCGACAAAATGTAACACGTTGCCGTGTTTAGTACACATATCTTGTTTCATTGCTACGGTTGGAATATTATGTTATTTTATTAATTAAGAAAGAAATTTACTTGGCGTTCTTAACTTTTTTAAAATTAATTTAGCCCTGGGGCTTATCTGTTTAATATTGATAAAGTACAAGATTTTATGGTGTCAAATGCTGCTTAATCAATAATAAAAGGATGATACAGCGATTATCTTTAAATTTTCTATAATATTATTTTGATATAACGACGCTGACATACCCAATAATTGCGCCTATTATATAACAAGATCACAAATGAAAAGTAAGGCAACAACAAATTAGTAAGCAGCGTGACAGAGAATGTCGTCAAGTAAATTATGGCATCATAAATTAGTCGCATGTTAATGTCGCACGAGTATCATCCGACAAAATGTAACACGTTGCCGTGTTTAGTACACATATCTTGTTTCATTGCTACGGTTGGAATATTATATTATTTTATTAAATAAGGGAGAAATTTACTTGGCGTTGATAATTTTTTTTAATGAATTAAGCCCTGGGGCTTATCTGTTTAATATTGGTAAACTACAAGATTTTATGGTGCCAAATAGTGTCTTAGTGTTGCCTAATCAAAAATAACAGGATGATACAGCGATTTTCTTTAAATTTTCTATATTATTTTGATATAACGACGCTAACATATCCAATAATTGTGCCTATTATATAACAAGATCACAAGTGAAAAGTAAGGCAACAACAAATTAGTAAGCAACGTGACAGAGAATGTCGTCAAGTAAATTATGGCATCATAAATTAGTCGGATGTTAACGTCGTACGAGTATCATCCGACAAAATGTAACACGTTGCCGTGTTTAGTACACATATCTTGTTTCATTGCTACGGTTGAAATAATAAGTTATTTTATTAAATAAGAGAGAAAAATGCTTGACATTACTTGCAGACTTCAAGTTTCTTTAGTTAATAGAGTTCTATTATGAATGCCGGCAAAAGCAACAAATAAACCAAAACTTATACATACAATAATTCACACGTTTGTATAATTAAAAGAACTAGGTACGCTGGTAAAAAAATGTATTATTTTACACAGCACTGGTTATGTCAAATAATAAAATTTCGTATTTGCACTCTTTATTTGTATCTTTCAGGAAATATTTTGGGTAAGTAAACAAACTCCTTAATATATTTACTTCTTAGCTTTAAAAATTTATAGGCAAAACCTAATTTATGTCTGTCAGTTGTTTATATCTTCCTGAAAACAATAACATGTTGAAAAACAACACTATTGTAAGGTCGACGCTGTAGAGGAGACAAATGAAAACAACAGAGTTCGAGAATACACTGAATATACTTTATTATACAAGCTTATTATATACCTTACAACTACTACATCACACCTTCCCCATTAATTAAAAAAAAAATAGTATTACATACACTTTTTTTTTTCTATTTTAATATTTATTACTATATAATTAATGCATACCTGCGCAGGGTATACGAATTTAATAACTAATTACATTAAGTTTGATTATATACTTACTCATTATTATATTAAGATACTAAAACATAAACATAGTAAGTAAATGATTATAATTTTAAGTAGTAAATTGTTATTTTAATTAAAAGTACATAATATGTTGAAATCAAATAATAAAAGTGATAATAAATTGTCGTTTATAACTTCAGACACTTTTATAAGGTTTAGTTCTATTCTTATGTATCAAATATTCTTTTCCGTTTTTTAATATTTTTACGTTACAATCTAGGTCGTCAATTACTACATAAGGTCCTAAATATATAGGATCCATTTTATTTTCAGAAATATTCTTTAATAACAATAAATCACCCTTATTATAGTACACGGGGTTTATATTCTTATCAAAATTTTGTTTTCTCTTACATTTACTTTTAATTAAATTGTCATGTGCATCTTTCTGGGCTAGTTGGAGCCTATATTTCAATTCAAGAGCATAATTGTCATGAGCATATAAAGGATCTACGATTTGACCTTCTAAATTAGTTGGTAATACGCAACGTTTGCCGAAAACTAACTCATGCGGTGTGTACTTGGTTTCCGTATGTACTGTATTATTGTACGAAAAACACCAATACGGCAACCAAGCACTCCACTCACTTGTATGATTATTACAATTTATCCTAAGATACGCACCCATCGCTTTGTGGTTATTTTCGAGCGCTCCTATACTCTCGTGATGGTAAGCTGTAGAAGAAATTTGCTTGATTTTTAAGATTTGGCATATCTCTTTCATAGTGCTTGATATAAATTCTGAGCCACGGTCGGTGGCTATTTCTTTAGGTATGCCATATCTTAATATAAAGTTGTCAACGAAAGCTCGTGCTACACTTACCGTATCCTTATTGTATAATGGGTACGCCTCTGTGAATTTCGATAACTCGCACTGCAAGGTCAAAATATACCAATAATTATGTAAGTCTTGCGGTAACGGTCCAACTATGTCTAAATAAATCTTTTCGAACGCAGAGTTCGCAGTTGTTGTGACCTGCATAGGCTGCTTAATATGTACAGAATATTTCTGTTTCTTACATTGTTCACATTTAGACACGTAATCAATAACATCCTTTTCTAAGCTAGGCCAGAAATAATATTTTTTAATATTATTTGTCATCCGCCTAATGCCCGCGTGGCCACTTGTGGGCAATAGGTGAAAGTCATTTAATATCACGCGCCTATTATCTAAGTTATCTATTCTTTGAACATTACTAACTACACAAATCCTTGGTCCGGACCACGTTTCAATACTTTTTATTTCATCTATAAGCCCGCTGATAAAATCAATATTATTTTCATTTCTTAAAATGCATATCTCATTAATTAATAACTTTTTGCAAAAACATAACAAGTCTCTCACCAACACGGCTCGCGTAATCGGAGATCGAGATATTGTTTGTACATAAATGATAGATCTACTGGGCACGTATATAAAATATTTATATCTTTCGATTATTGTTCCACTTCTTAGTAAATTATTTACTTTCCTAGAGGTTAATAAAGAAAGTTCGGTAATATTCCTCGGCTTTTTAATTATTTCCACCACTCTCGGTTGATCAGGCCTCGAGTGTGCGTCCATATTATCCACCGATGGATTATTATCGTACTTACTATTATTTATATTTAATTGACGAAGTTGAGCCCTAGTCATAACATTAATTATGTTCTCATTTATTGACTTTAATTCTTCCGACGTAATTATTATTCGCGACAAAGCGTCAGCCACGGAGTTCGATTGACCTTTCAAATACTCAATTGTAAAATTATATTCTTCTAATTGCAGTCTAAATTTTAATAATCTACTAGATGGATTTCGCATAGAAAATAAATAAACTAATGGTCTATGGTCGGTCTGTATCTTGAACCGTCTTCCGTATAAATAAGGTCGAAAATACTTAACACTCCAAACTATTGCTAAAAGCTCCTTCTCAATAGTTGGATAATTAATTTCAGCCTTATTCAAACCGCGACTAGCGTAAGCCACAGGCCGTCCATCTCCGTTACATAATACGGAACCGATCGCTTTGCCTGACGCGTCAGTTTGTAATATGAACTCATTATTAACGGATAAATTAGGATACTGGAGTACAGGTGGGTTTATCAGGGCAGATTTTAACGTTTGAAAAGAATGCTCACATTCCTCTGTCCACACATACTTTACATTTTTACAACATAATTTATTCAAAGGAAAGGCAAAACTGGCAAAGTTTTTTATAAATTTTCTATAATAATTAGCAAAGGCTACAAAACGCTTTAACTCGTCAACGTTTTGTGGCCTTGGATAACTTTCTACGACCTTAATTTTTGATGGGTCTGGTAAAATACCTGTACCAGAAACTATATGACCTAAATAAAGGATTTCCTTTTGTAGAAATGTACACTTAGCAGGGTTTAATTTCAAATTTACTTTGCGTAATCTAGAAAATACGTCCATTAAATTTTGGTTATGAAGACTCAAATTGCGACCCATGACAACCAAATCGTCTTGGTATATCATGCAGATATCCTGGTTAAGGCCAGACATCGCTATGGTCATCATTCTACTGAAACTACTAGGACTGGACTTCAACCCCATCGGCATACGAGTCATTTGATACTGATTATTACCTGTAGTAAATGCCGTATAATGTCTGCAGTTTTCCTTTAGGGAAATTTGATAAAAACCCTGATATAAATCTAAATGTGTAAAGTACATTGCCCCTGATAACGAGTCTAGTATTTCGGTGATATTGGGCAGAGGAAACTTATCATCCAATATGCTATCATTCAACTTACGATAGTCAATCACAACACGCCACCTTTTATTACCGGACGTATCGCACTTTTTGGGTACTAACAATAATGGACTAGACCATGCACTTCGGGCTGGCTCAATTATTCCGTCACTTAACATATTTTTAATTTGTTTGTCTATTTCTGGTTTTTGAGCATAAGGTAATCGGTATGGTTTAGTGTATATAGGAGCAGTGTGTGGTTTCATGTCAATTGTCTGTTCATATACGGGGGTGGTCGATAATTTATCCCCCGGCAAATGGAAAATGTCAGGAAATTTTGCACAAATACATTCAATCGCTTTCTGTTCTTCAACATTTAATTCCTTTAAATTTAATAATGAAAATAAAGTTTTCACTCTTTCCGAATTAACTGTGGTTTTATTAAACTGACAAATAAAGTATTCGTTTAATTTACAAGTGTTTACTTGAAAATAATTTAATTTTACATCCGTATCCCGAGTGTTTAAAATACGAATAGGCATTTTTCCATTTATTGGTTTATTTATGCTACTAGCCAAGAAAACACCATCACATAATTGCTGATTATACACCACACACTCTTCCTGCAACTCCGTACCAATGTAATGTATTGTTTCACTACGTGCTGGTATGGTAAGATACTGACTTAAACGATTTGACTGATTATTTTCGAAAGATAATGATACTAACTCAGAGTCATTAGCCATTAATTGCAATGTATTGATTTCGAAATTTAAAATAGCTCTGTACTGTGACAAAAAATCTTGGCCCACAATACCATCGGTCATACAAGGTAAATCCTTAAATACTAAAAACTTATGAGGGAAGTTATACTTGTTATAATTAAGCGTTAAATATACATATCCAATTGAGAACAAAAATCCGCCAATACCTTTAACACTAACTCTATCTTTATGGTAGGGAATGTCTAAACGTTCTAAACATTTCAACTTTATTCCTGATATGGATGCACCAGTATCAATTAATAAACTATGTTTAAAATCACTAATATTAAACAATACTTTGTTTAAATTGTTACACGATAGGATGACATCATTCACGAAAAAAATGATTTAATGATTCATTAGTTGAAGTGGCTGTTGCCACCTGGCTATTCTCTGTCATGATATTCATGTTTCGTTGTAACTCGACACCACGACCGCGGTTACCACGCGCGGCTCTGTTCGATGCACGAAAACGATTAAAATTACTACGATAATAATTATTACTCAAAGTATGTGGTACCTGTGGGCGATGACCTCGTTGTTGATATGCATGCTGCGCACCGCTCCTCGAAGATAAATTGCGTTGACCTCGGTATCCTCGCTGCGCTTTCCTAACTGGATAATGCGACTGTCTATACATACCTATAATTTCTGATGAACCGCTTAAACCAGGCGTCTCCTCATCCTGGGCCACCTGAATTGCTTCTGTTAAAGAAGAACAGTTACGCGAAGCAATAATAGTACCTAAACGACGATCTCGTAAGCCATCAGCAAATCGCTTAATTGCCAACTTTTCGTTCATAGGTTTTAATAATGCGTACTGAGATGTATCGCTGTCAGCTTGCGATATCGTTAAATCGACAAAAAGTTCTGATATTTCTTTGCCGTAATCTGTAATTGTCTTATTATTTTGTTTACAGAATAACAATTTGCTCTGAATAGATATGAAACTCTTCTGAGGCAATAATAATTTACGCATATCCTTAATAAGCTCATCAACATTATCATATTTTGTTGACAATATTAGTTTTGCACGTTGGGATAGCCTATTTTTTAACACGAACTGAATTAATTTAATCTTACATGTTGGTTGGTCTAAAACTGAGTCATAATATTCGATACTTTCTATAAGTTGTTTTGTCTTATCGGGACTATCATCCATAACGGGCAAAAGATGCAAAGCCGTTTTTAACTCAAATATATCGGCCATGGTTTGTAAAGAGAGGTCGTCTTTTATTGTTACGCTACACAAAGAAATCGTTTCTAAAAATAATCTATCGAATTCCTCACAAATCTTTGTAATTAGTGCAATTTCTGAACTAGTAAAATTGACAAGATTTGCGTTATAAATTTCTAAAAACTTGTTATACTTTAATAAAACAGAATTAGCATCGTTTCTTTTCGTATCTAATATGGTACCTTGTCGACGACTAGGACCTATTTTTATCAAGTACGTTCTTATAGCTCTCAATTCATGTAATATGACACTTAATTCCTCAGCCATAACACACTGACAAAATAATATAAACCCCTTTTAAAATGTGTACCTACTATGAAACATTTCAATATAATAATATGCATATGATACTTAAAATAATACGCTTATGCTTACAATAAACTACATAAACAACTAGCTTTAATCATAACTTTCTATCTTCATGAATAAACCAATATTAATTATAGTTATATATTTTGTAGCATACCTTTAACGCACTTATTACTCACATCACTGACATGGAATATATTTAGGACCGATCTTTTTTTTTTTTTTTTTCGAACACTTTTACTGCTTATTTACTGATTTATTTTACTGATTATACACTTCCACACTTTATACTTCGATTTTGTCAGCATTGCCGCTTATTGTAGCAATCTGGTGTCTGCGCAAGATACTAGAGTATCTTTTCAGGGTCATCTCGTCGAAATGGCGCTGGATTTTCTTTTTGTGGCAACGGTTGTATACTCTGTATACAAGGATCAACATTCCAATTCCGAGTATAGTACAAATAACCAAAAGAATCGTATTCGTAGTCACCTGCAAGTGCTGCGTATTGGCCGTGTTGCTACCGACCCCGGTGGTTTGGGCAATCACCACTTCGTCCTTGGAATTATAGCCACCCATTTTCAAAATACGCAACTATGCGACGCGTTGTACACAAAAAGATCTTAATGTCTTTTTGAGCCATCGTGAAGTCCGCAAAACTTTTCCACTGTACTTGTTTAGAATAGTTTCACCGTATTAGGAACGCACGCGCACGGTTTCGTGTTACTTTATGTTACCGGCAGGGTCGCCATGTAAGGTCGACGCTGTAGAGGAGACAAATGAAAACAACAGAGTTCGAGAATACACTGAATATACTTTATTATACAAGCTTATTATATACCTTACAACTACTACATCACACTATTCGAGAAATAGGTTTTATTTCATTCTTGTTTGACTGTCCTCAAAACATTAACCCCCCTTACTCATAAACGCCTCTTAAATTTAATCACTGTTTAGCGATATTTTTATTTGTAAAACCAACCTTATACCAAACAAAAACGTAAGAAATTAAGCTATTCAATTGACTAAAATTTAAGAGGCTTTTATGAGTAAGGGAGTAAGTAAGTAAGTATTATAATTTAAGGCTGTAGTTTCGTAACCAAGTGTAGTGAATTAATTTCTGCATCTCACCCCCGGTTTCTGAATGACTGGTCAAGTCAAAATCAACTAATCAAATGACAAAACTGTCATTTTAGTTCCTGAAAATGATAGTTTTGACACTTGATTAGTTGATTTTGACTTGACCAGTCATTCAGAAACCGGGGGTCAGTCTGAGTGTACTAAGTAAGACTAAATTTTGTAACTTTATTTTATTTTAAGCACGAGTATGTTGCACAACGTATGTTCCGTGTACCGTAAAACGCAGGATGGGGAGACCCCTCACACGGTGGACCGACGACCTCGTAAGGACGGCGGGAAGCCGATGGATGAGGGAGGCGCAGTACCGCACAAGGTGGCAATATTCGGTGGAGGCCTATGTCCAGCATGATGATGTTGCACAAAGTTAGACTGAAAAACCATTTTCATCCTTATGTTTACACTGAAAATCAGATAGAGTGATGCAAAGGTAAGATAACAATCGTTTGAATAGGTTTATAAGGTACCAGTGAAATCTCTTATGCAGCAGTAGTAGTTTTTATACCACTAACACGAGTTAGTAAGTTAAACAGTTTGTAAAACAGTCTAAACATAGTCCGAATAAGGGTTCTTACACACAGATCGGCTCGGAGAGAAGAGCAGATTCTCATCACGTTACAAACAGAGATTTTAGTATTTTTAATAAGGTTTATTTAAGAATCTGCACTGCTTATGTCATTAAAAATACTCAAACGCCCTGAAATAATAATCGAAGCCGGTCGGCTCCTCCGACCGGCTTCGATCGCGTTCTTTTCTCGTTCACGCAGCCGGTCGGCTCCGATCACATGATATTTCTCGCCCGAAAAAGCAGCAGCCGGTCTATGTGAAATAGTTGTCGGCTCCGCTCCAAGCGTCTACGGCCCGTTCTGTGTGAAAAGAAAAATGCGCGCGGGTGCGCTCCGAGCCGGTATGTGTGAAGGGTAAGAGGAGGTAAGAGGTAGTGGTCCAAATAAGTTGCGTAATTCAACTCTTAACACGCTCTCAACGTTTGTTGTGTTCTCAAGTAAAATACTAAGATCGGAAGTTTTAACCGTTAATTACTTACTTAAAGCTAGAAGATAAATTGAGCTTCTTAATTTATTTAGATCGTGTTAGAAGTTACTCTAGTTGCTGAAAGCAGAAATGTACGAAAATAAAATGCAGTTTAATTTAAGGATATTTTTTTGGCAGAAAAGCTTGCGGTTCATGTGTCAACCGCTGCTCATAGACCTTATCATAACAGCCCATTAATGTCCCACTGCAGGGACGGACCTCTTCCTATGACGAAGGGATACTTGGCCTACTAGCCAGACGGATTGGTATGGGGTTTAATTTCAAGTTTTCCTTCCTTTTATTTCGTAAAGATAATATTCAGGGATAGTCACTTAGTCGGTTTTACGACACCCATGAGATGAGATGGGGTGGTGACATTGTATTCTTACTCCGTCACCACACGGAGACCATACAGACGTAAGCAAAGCCGGAGCACAGTCAAGCAGCGGCACCGTCTACCTAACACGTAAGTTGTCTTATAGCCCAGTAATATCCGTCTATTCCCAGTTTCCCCCAAATAATTTCCCCCAATCGGGAGAAACTGAAAATTTTGGAACATTTTGTCGCATCTTCCTCCGAATGCATAAATCGGGGGAAACTGGGAGTTTTGTTGCATATCACGATAAGGAAAAAGTAAGTTATAAAGCTCATTTTCGTAAAAAAAAGTAAGTAATTTGCAAAAATGCAGCTGTCAATATCTATAGTCTAAGCTGCTGTATCCTTTCATCAAAACACAGCAACGTTTTTTCCAACTCTGCTTGCAGGAATGTTAAACAATTACCTTAAAAAATTCATTGATTATTAATATATCGCCTTTAAAGCTTTTATTTTAATTAACTATAATTATTATAGGTACAATTTCGTTTCTAGGTTGCAATAAAAAAAAACACTTAAATATTTCCCAGAGTTTTATTCACCTAATGCCATATTCTTTTAAATTTAATTATGTTTTCCGCAAGGCACAAAAAAAATAACAAACAATTACCTACAGTTTTACTCACCTATTGCGAATTCTTTAAACTATACAGAATACTTTGGATAGGCATTTTACCAAGATATCGTCACGAAGTAAAAAGCCTCACATAACCCTTTACTATTATTGACATTAAAGGGATAGCTTTTATCTATAAGGTAGTATAACGGCTCTCTTTTTGTATATTGTCAATATTTATAATACGTATCCAGTACCATCAAATATTACGGCGAACTTATATTGACTTTTGACGTTATAACTTAATACGCTATACAAAATGGGGGTAGTAATTAAGAGGGGTTTAGAAAAAGGAACAGAGCACGAATCCAAAAAAACGAATGTAAGTTTGTTTGTACACGCTAATATTCGAAACTACTGGACGGATTTGAATGATTTTTTTTATTGAATAGGTATTAAGTTAGGGCAACATATAGCTATAATTTATTTTCCAAAATGGAACACCTGATGCCGAACCGCAACAGACCAGCTAAACTATAAGAGATACAAAACTGGTACCTACTATAGCAAAAAATATTCTACGTGATGAGCATTTTCTGTTAAGAGAATAATTTCGAAGATCTGGAACACCTGATGTGAAACTATCTGGGAGTTTTTTCGTAAACGAAGTCGGGGGCATCATCTAGTTTCATAATAATATTTGTTTTTTTATTAAGCAACCTACTAAATAGACCTTCAATTGCTTAATTAAAAACAATACCTACAGATAATTTAAACATGCTCCGCAGCGTTCAGAAATATTCACTCGTTCTGAAATACTACATAGATATATCAACGTCGCGTTAACTCCATCACATTTCTGAGTATGAATTATGTTTCGTGAAAGTGATATTTTGTATGTAAATTATGTACCGTATAAATAGAAATTCAGTTATCTAAAGAAAGAGGGATTAAATGAGGTTCTTAAGAAACAAGGTAACATTATTTATTTAAGAATATTAATGGTATATATGTTACGGCCAAAACCCGAAGCGCGGCTGCACCTAGTTTTAGCCGGTTAGAACTAGGTGTAGCCACATACTCTTGGTTAAAACTAGTACTAGCCGATTGTTTTCGGGTAAAACTAGGTCTAGCCTTCATCATGCCTGCTACAACTAGTTCCAGCCATTTACTGTTGGATAAAACTAGGGCTATCCGATATCATTCCGGCTAGAACTAGTTCCAGACTATCCGCCCTGTTGGATAAAACTAGATGCAAACAAGTAATAGACGCCTGGCTCATGCGAGTCGCGCCCCGCTACCTTGCTTTATAAAAGTGTGATTTATAATTATAATAATATTCTTTAATCATAATCATAATCATTTATTTATTCATTGAATTTTGGGTATTACATGATCACATTTTATAATTTACAGTTTCACCAAAAATCTGCCCTATGAGGCGTATGAATATAATAATAGTTTAAAAATTAACATTATTCAAGATTAGATATTATATAAATTTAAAAAGAATGTCAAAAGTAAAATAAAATCCACCAATGTCAATCAATTAAAAACAATTTTCTATACATATACTTAATTATTAAAGGCTTTTATCATTTAAAAAATCATTGATATCATAATAACATTTGTCGATCAAAAATGCTTTTATTTTATCTTTAAAATTATAATATGCTACTATTGTCTGTTGTTAAAAAAATGTTCCTGATTGTCCCTATTATACTAAAACTTGTACTCCTAACAATTTGTGTTAACTATTACAATTTGATTTAAAAGAATACAAAACTATCTACTATTAATTAACGAATTATCGGGATATTTACCATGTTTGTAGTTGTTGAGTTTCCGATATTTCGACGCTGTTACAAGCGCCATGATCACCGAGGAACTGAAGTACTTGCGGTTATTAATACTTACGAACAAATGTACCGATCTACCCTCTTTCGCACTCGTTTTTTGTTACTGCTATCGTCCCCGTTCTCACTACTTACTCGAACTCGATCGCGACACACTACACTCACAGTATCCACTCGCGTTTTAGGTGCACGCACTTTTTTGTTCACACATAGGTTAACCACTGGACGCCAGATACTCGACAGTTGAAACCCATCTTCTATCACCCATAAACTATCTACGTTTCTAAAGATTGGGTGTTTTTTTTAATATCTAAAAAAGCTCTGCTGATAGCATGCCGGCTACAACTATGTACAGACACTATGAGTCATACTCGCTAGTAGACCTGCAGTAGATCAGCAGCATTTGGCGCTCACAACCTGCAGAGGCGCGTGTCTCACTACGCCCTCCACCCCGCGCCGCTGCTGCAGATGCTGTGAGTCATGAGTGTGACGCGGGGCGGAAGACGTGGCGGGACACGCATCTAAGTATTATCCAGCAGGAATTGTCCGAACCTAATTCTAGCCGGAATAGTATCGGATAGACCTAGTTTTATGTAACAGGGATAGTCTGAAACTAGTTCTAGCCGGAATGATATCGGATAGCCCTAGTTTTATCCAACACTAAATGGCTGGAACTATGTAGTTGTAGCCGGTTTGATGAAGGCTAGACCTAGTTTTACCCTAAAACAATCGGCTAGTACTAGTTTTAACCAAGAGTATGGGGCTACACCTAGTTCTAACAGGCTAAAACTAGGTGTAGCCGCACTTCGGGTATTATCCGTAACATATATAAATATGTACTGTGACTTTTTGTGTTTTTATTACACCTCAAAAGAATCCAGAGACTAAGCACTAGTCAAAATGTGTGCATAACAATTTTGTTATATATTTAGGTTTATAGGGCTCACTAGCCAATTGAAAAAAAAAATCATAATTCGCTATTCTTAAGACTTTGTTATCAACATTATACATTATTTATCCAATTTGCGAATTATGATTTTTTTTCAATTAGCGGCGCTAGTGAGCCACGTAAAGGCCCTTAAGATGAGGACCTTAATCTTTCAAGTTTCTTACCATTTAATCTAAGTCTACGCTTTATATTGAACGATAAAAATAAATTATTATGTAAGAGGCGACTGAGACTACTATACAAAGCATAAACAATAGTCATCATAACCCAAGCAGGCTATTACAAAATAGCCAGGCAAATTAAATTAAAAAGTAAATTCAAGACATAATAAAAATTAATTAAATTTGAATATAAACTTGTAACAGATAAACGCCATCTATCGATAAAATTTAAACTAAACCAAGAATTTAAATACTTACTTGAAGATATAAATTATCTACAAATGCACAAAATTTATTAGCAGTAGCAAATGAAAGCATTTCTCGTTAGTCGGGGTCACGATTCAATTCTGTGACTTTCGAAGTCGCAGCGCAAATAGCAATGCAATGGCTGGAAATTGAAAAGCACCACCAACTTCCTGTTTTAATTTGAACTTTGTTCCGGTAGTTGGTTTATTTATTTATTTGGATTTTTTTTTTCAATTTTAACCTTAATAAATTTAGGAAAAGACAAGAGTTATTTATATTTCAAGTTACGGTTTATTTATTTTATTAGGACAACCAACAAGAAAGTATGTTCTTAAGATGATGAGCTTTTAATGAATATGACTTTAAAAATATATCAAAATGTCAATATTAATAACTGTACATTAAATATTTACAATTACATACAGTCTCATTTGTACAAAATAACGAAAGTAATGTAAGTAGGTAATACTCAGAACAGAACCTTTCCACGAATGACGCTTTCATGGCCCTCAATTGTTTATTCAAATTTATTCAACGGAACGGAACGGCAGCCAATCATTAAAAGTTTTTCATTACAGACACTAGATCGAGACTAACTTTCTAGCACTTTCTACAATAGCCAGCACCTCGACTAGGCTTGAATAAATTCATAAAAACAACCAATAAAAAAGTCTTCAACTCTGTACATAGTCGTACAACTGCCGAGTCTTTCAATTTACTTAGTCGTTGACTAGGTTTTATAAAAAATAAAATATAACAACTAGAAAATCTATACATTATAATTGCTAACTCGCATATTTTGTTACCGACATAGCTCGTACTTAGTATTAGCAAGCTGAAGTGAAAGCAATGGGCTGGTCATATCTGTCGAAGGACCGATGCATGGCCGTTGGAGCAAACGTGTCCTAGAGTGGAGACCGCGACTAAGCAAACGTAGTGTGCCCCCGAAGTGGACCGAAGACCTCTTTAAGGGCTCTGGATCGGACTGGATGCGGAAGGCGCAGGACCGAGTTCTTTGACGCGTGTTGGGAGTGGTCTATGTCCAGTAGTGGACTGCAATATGCTAGTTGATTGATTTGATATTTTGATATTTGAATATAGAGTTGAAATAGATTTTGATAAAACTTACCAATACCCGCTACATGTAAATAATATGTTTATCAGCTGTCTAGTACCCATAATACAAGCTCTAGGTACTTAGTTTGAGACTAGATGGCGTTGTGTGAATGAGTGAGGAATATTTATATTAGTACATACTAAATGCAATAGGCATGATACATCTACGTCAGTCATATTATAACAGAAATTTAACTCAAGAGATTTTGTATTCATGCTGACGACATTGTTTGAATTACAGGGAATACCGAAGTAAACCTAAAATCATAGCTCATAAATATACAAATAATATTGAAACAGAGACCTTTTTATTTTTAATCCAATAAAAATATTTTACAATGTAGTAGCATTTATTAAATATATATTATCATTGATCTTCACATACTTTACTTAGAAGTTAATAGACTAAGCATTATTGTGTTCTATATTGAAATAGTCTATGAACTCGTTAAAAGTTGAGTGTTAATATTTTGTTGTTGCGTTGTATCAACTATTAGGAACAAACTGTATAATGTTTTAGTTTGTTGTTTACTTCTAAATAGTTTCATGTCTGTAATGGCACCCCTATTTTACTGGAATGTAAATAATTATTAATTACCACTAACTGTTTACGCAACTTACCACAAAGATAATTTTGGTTCCATTTTGTTTTGGTGTTTATTAGTCTATAGGCTACATAGTATCACGCTATGACTAATAGGAGTGGAGCAGTAATGAAATCTGTTTAATAAAGTGACGCTTTTTTTTCGCCGCCTAACGAAGTGGACACGGGCCAGCTAGTCAGAAATCATATTATTAGGCTGACCGCACATTGGAGACTAGACTGTTTCAAGACTGACTTGCCTCATATAGACAAGTCTGTCTTAAAACTAAAACGAAACAGTTTTGACTACGATACGTAGCACACTTAAAACAAAACTGTTTTGTCTCATAAAGGCCTGGGCACACCGGGACGGCATGGCAAGGGATTTTGCTGTGAGTCAGCGCTCGGTCGTGGTAGGCAACGGGATGCCGTTGCCTACCGCGGTATGCTGCGGCGTCCCGCCACGGCAGCCTGTGGCGCGTCTTTTAGCGCCGGAGTCCGTGGCACTCGGTCGCGGTAGGCAACGGGATGCCGTTGCCTACCGCAGTATGCCGCGGCATCCCGCCACGGGAGCCTGTGGCGCGTCTTTTGATGCCGTGCGATAAAATCCCTTTCAATGCCACGGCATCATTTTAAAGCATAGCAATTTATGTCGTATTTCTGTAACATTACGGTTGAATTTCCATTAGTAAAAATTAAAATCCCTTGCCATGCCGTCCCGGTCTGCGTAGGCCTTAATCAGTGATGGGATTATACTCGGCATACATGACCACGTGACGTGTTTACTTTCTGAACGCTCGGACGAGAGTGGGGTGCGTGCGGGGTGTGACGGTAGACAGTTTTGTCTTTAATGTGCGCGCCCGCATTGATACAAAAGGGAAGCCGACAATCGTTAGTCAGACTAGTCGCCGTGCGGTATTAGTCTATCTGAGACAATATTGTCTCTACGACGTTTTGTTCCAAGTGTGCGCATATTCATACATATTGTAAAGCAATAGTCTGTCTTAAGACTGTCGTGTTCCAAGTCTGCGCTCAGCCTTAGTCTATCGCTCCTAAGTGCCGTTGGAGCAGATGTGTCCTTGAGTGAGGAGACAATGTATTAGCAAACCTAGCGTGACGCTCTCAGTCCTAATTGACCGATGGCCTAAATAAGGTGGCTGGAAATGAAGAGACGTGCAGAGGACCGTTAACAATGGCGCGTACTTATATGCAGCAGTGTCGTGCTCATGGCTAATGCCCGATTTACACATCGACAAGTACAGTGGCGAGTTAAGTAGTATTTTAAAATTAAGTTGATTTAAATAGATCTCCATCCTATATTTTGGCAAGTTAAGTACGAATTAGCCCCCTCTCTCGCGTCTCGCCAACTTAACTTGCCAAAAAATAGGATGGAGATTTATTTAAATCAACTTAATCAGCAACTTACTACTTAACTCGCTACTGTACTTGTCGATGTGTAAATCGGGCATAAGAGAGAGAAAGGCCGATAACATTTTGACTTTAATGTCATTTTATAATATTACTTTCCTTTTACGGACACAGTATAATTAGACATATTCATAACAAACCTAAGATATACATATAGTACTTAGCACATAAACGGACTTACAAATTCTTTTTTTCCGCCCCTGGCTGTATAATGGCTCAAATAAAACAAAGAGGAAACTCAACTAATATTATGAGCACAATGCTTCATTTCCCATCCATCACGTAGCCACAGACAACCTAGCTGCAGATTGAGCACGTTCGTAAAATATAAACATATTGTTACCATTTTACAACGAAGCATTTTTAATTAAATAAATAAATAAATATTCCTCACACATTCACACAACGCCATCTAGTCCCAAACTAAGCAGAGCTTGTACTATGGGTACTAGACAAAAAATTTTAAAATTGCTTCGCTAAATTATTTTGCTTACCTAGGTTTTGCTGATGTTTTGGCGTGTAAGTAGGGTATTATTGGGCATTCTGTACCACTTTCGTCCAGTCGCTCCGCGAAACAAGTTTCGCTCTCGCTCAGGACTCGTGGTCCAGAACGCCCAATAATATCCGATCGATTAACGGTAACATTTTAGTTAGTTCACAAAACGGTAAACGCTCATTGATTGTAAAAAAGTCACACTACGCACGCCTGCGATGTTTTCCCTATTTCTTGTGTTCGTCATAGCATGGATATTATTATCTAACGTTAATAACGATACCAACATTGTTTGCGAACCGACAAATGTAGCAAAACAAAAAAAACAACTATAGATGTTAGAACTCACCTGTGACTAGTTGTGTGGGTTGACGTGTCTCTCGGTGAAACAAGTTCTAAATTAGTCCAGATTGCCTAATATAAAAAAATTAACCATAAGTACTTACCTGTTAGCTATACCACACTTGTAACCTTTACCAGACCTATTTGTTATCTATACTGTATTTATTCAGTGTACCGTACTTGATATTAGGTTTATAACAAGTACGGTACACTCATTGTGTTTATAATTAGTAAAACAACGATTGGGTACATCTTAAATAAATAATTTATTTATCACTAAACATTTTCGGTTCCTCAGTAAATAATGTGTCGATCGAGCGTATAAATTCTTGCAGCTTGCGCCACTGAGGAGAATCACTATTCACTTGAGCTTTCAAGCGGAGAAGGGCTTTTTTCCACAGTTCTAGCGAGTCTGTCCCATGGACATCGTTCGTCTTGTAAATTTTGAAGTCAATGTAGTACTCTCCTTCAGTAGTAGCGTATCGCCGCTCGTTACCGTTGGCGACCTTGTTTATTAAATATGATGCTAACTTAGAATCTTCTTTAAATTCTGAAGGAGTTTTGCATTTCCTTATACCGAAAATGTCAACGGGTTCGGTTTTCTTACTGAAACAATAAGTAGTTTTTAGTAAACAGTTAGGTAAATAAAATTCTGTTTGTTGTTAGTATAACCGAGTGGTTGTTTGTTAGTATGATAGAGTCCTGAAAATTAATATTAACATACACAGCAACCTACTTTTATAAAAATAATATTAGAGTCTATATTTTCGTGAATACTTTTATTTACCGATCTAAATTCAGACTATCTCTAGAAAGGAAAAATACTAAGTAAATACACTGTTGGGGATCGAACCCAGCAACTTTAATTCACCAGCTGTGTTTATCTAGTGTAGTACAGTACGTTATACACATAGTTGTTTCACACTCACAACTTACTTAAAACCTTTTTATCAAAGAATTAGAATATATTGCATTACTAATTTATAAATATAATAATTTATATTATTGCAAACGATTGTGTACAGAACGTTAAATAAAATATATTAACATCCAATATAACCTGATCACACATTGTATAGTCTTTCCATACAATAAGAGGTCAGAATAAAATGGTATTAATAATTAGATTTGACGTTGATTGTACATATTTAATAAAAGTTTAATTACGTACCTTTTACGAATCGAATTAGTCGATGGAGTTTTACGTTTCCTTTTTCCATTGCTGTCTGCAAAATGTTTCGATTTAGCTCTGCCTTCGTCTGCGACCTCCTGATAGCTGTACTCGCTCTCTGATCCGGACCTGAAATAGCACAACATAATTATTAGTAGGGTACTCTATCATTATTTTTACACCCTACCCAAAGTTATTCTAAAACGTTAGGTACTTAAATGTAATTTTACTTGAGTAAATGTATAGACAGACAATAACATCATGCTCAAGCCAAGATTACAAGTTGAGTAAAGTTAAAATCATAAAATCAAAGTTGAACTTAACGCTTTCTTTCTTCTTATGTAATTACTAAAGATACATAATGAAACATTTAGCTAGTAATTAAGAAGAAAATCAATTGAATACGGTACATAGATTAGATAGTATACTTATGTACTTACATTATAAATGTTATGGTGCTGATGATGATAGGTACAGCAGGCAGGTGTCGTCAGGCAGTTTGAAGCGCAGCGGTTCTTTGTATACTTCTTGATGATTACTTCCACACTTGCAGACTTAGTTTCGTTTAATGTACGGTAGTGAAATAATGTTTAGCTTATAAATCAAGAAACATGTAAAACAATGTTAATTTAAAAAAATATTAAACAGACATGTTATTGGTGTATCAATTGACTTTTTTTCTTGTACGGATTATACTTGGTCAAAAATGATGTCTAAGGAATTTTGAATAAAATCGAACAAAATTGCTGACTATAAAATAAAAATATAGTGCAAGTAGCCTGACTACGTCATATCAAGTTCTATGGTTCCGTATAATTATGTATTTATTTTAAATCAAAATAAATGCTATGCGGTAAGTACCTATTTAAATTTTAATTGGAATTGTTAATTTTTATAATATTATGACTTATTTTTATGTGATAAACACAAGTAATTTGTATTTTACCGTAAGATTGTAAGAACCGTTAGTCGATAAATTGTAAACTCGCACTGAGATGTACAATTTATTGCTTTTATTTCATATTATATTATAAGTTTATAGTTTCACAGATTAGTGTAACTAACAGTTGAAGACTGTCAGTTTCTGACTGAAATAAATGGAATGGATTAAGTCATCTCAGTACGCGTTTACAAATAATCGACAGTGTATAAACTGATTAGTTAATTAATAAACTGGCTGTTCTTACAATCTTACGTTGACATATACAATATCTATATATGGTACGAAATTAACTATAATAAAGGGAGCTAAACAATAATAATAATGCTATTTGTAAATTTATAATCATTGATATTTTTGTTAATAGAATTATTATCGTAAATCCATAATAATTATTTATACCGATTTAGATCTACTGTACCCTAATAAAAAGTAGGTTGAGCGCACGTATTTAGTTACATATTAGCAAATTTCAAGCGTTTCCAATAACTGGTAATAATTATTTGTGTTAATATTAAATTGCTGAATTAAATACCTACCTAGCTATCTAATAAATCGAATAAATATTTTTATAATACAAAATTCTAAGATTACTTATATTAATTAATTTTAACGAATTACTTGCATTCAGCAGACGTGTATTTAAATACAGCAGAAATTTAAGTACTTAATATGTGAATACAAAATACTCCACGACTTAAAAAGGTAATAACTATTATGTTTATTAAGTTAAATACATAAGGAAGCTGTTTGATAGAAGTATGTATACTTACATATATTATATACTTCTTTCTTTTTATATATTTCTTTTTTTACAGAATATTAAATTAGAAAAAATAATCGAGAAGTGATATCGATGAATCAAAATCAACTAAATACACATTTTGAATTAGACATAGAAGTGTACGAGCTGAAATCATTGTACCCACTTGCACATTGGCAGGTAATCTAACAGGAAAATATTTATTTTATGTTACAGATTTATTGTACCTATGTTTTGCTCTTTTTGAACTTTAAATAAGTAATAATATCTACCTCTTGTTATAATAATATATACCTATTTATATTAAATGCAGTTTTTTTTTTTTCAGGATGAAAAACTAATTTGCTATATAAATGATCGAAAGAGAACAGTTGATTCCTGTATCAACATAAACTAAAATTAAAGATACATAGATAGTTAGAGACTGAAGTGTTCCAGCTGAAATCATTGTACTTCTTAGGTACACAATGAAACAAGGTAAAAGAAATATATATTGTATGTTTCTTTCGTTTTTAACTTTTCTTAAGTAATTATACCTCTTAAATAGTTTTTTTGTTTTGAAATACATTATGACTATGACTTAAATATAACTATTTCATAATACTGTCCACAGGCTAAAAGTTCAAAGGTGTTCAATTATGTCACCTAGGTACCTATTATATATATATATTTTTTTTTTTTTCAGAGTGAAAACTAATTAGCTAGCTAAATGGTCAAAATAGAACTGAATCGCTCAATCCTGTATCAATATTAAGCTGAAATTCAAGATACTTACAAAATAATAGTTTAAGTAAGATAATTATTTTTTAAAGTAGGTATTTACGATAAGAGTCATTTCATATCATCATCATATATCTTATAAATTATACATTATTAACATCATATTTTATAAACTAAACTTAATATTGTATAAAAAATATTGTTAAAAATATTGAAGTAGGTACTTAACTTTAACTACTCTCTAATAATGCCTCATTGCACAGTTTGTAAAATATTTGTAGATAATCGACGATGGTCTGGTCACTTACGAAGTAATAATCATAAAAACAATAGCACGACCCCATTGTATGATAACGTTGAAATCATTAATTCTTCCTTTAAATCTCGTATTATAACTTACAGAATTCTTGCCACCGAAAAACAGTTAAATATATTGCCTGAGATGTTTCTCCATAATAACCAAAAACAAATTAAGAACCTAATCGATCAATCGTTACAAAGACATACATCAATTAAAATTAATTTTGAACTTTTCTCTGTTTTTCTTATGTATAAAAACGAACACCAAGAAATTAAATCGTTCACCACAAAAAATTATGTTATTCATTTAAATTATGATTTCGAATCAATTTACAAAACTATACTTTTAAATTTATTAAAGAAAATTGAAGAGTTTCAGGAAAGAGATAGTGGATGGACATTTTTAAAAAATTCTCATTTAGAAATCAATATAAATAAATATCAGCCTCTCGGCGGATCCAAATTTATAGCTTTACCAAAATTTATAATAAATAAAAAAGCTGTGTTAAATATTAGAAATAATGATAGTTATTGCTTCTTGTGGTGTATTGTAGCTGCCTTGTATCCCACAATACAACATCCTGACAGAGTATCGTCGTATCCTCATTTTCGAGATGTTTTAAATATTAATAATTTATTATTTCCAATTACATTTTCGGACATCAATGTTTTTGAAAAAAATAACCCCTCTCTGAATATTTTCGTTTATGGATTGAAAAATGATAGAACAATTATTGGACCTTTGTATAAATCTAATAATAGTAAAAAATCAAAGAGTATACACCTTTTGTTTTTAGAAAATAATACACATTCCCATTACTGTCTAATTAAAGATTTGCCACGTTTGGTTAGAAATCAAATAACTAAACATCATGGTAAATTGTACTTCTGTGAAACATGCTTATTATTTTTTCCGAATTCAAGTAAATTTGAATCACATTTATGTGGAGGAGTTGTTACAGTTTTACCTGAAAAAGGTTCATTTTTAAAATTTAAAAATTATAATAGAAAACAAAATATTCCATTCGTCATATATGCTGATTTCGAAACTTTACTCAAACCGATTTCCGGCGACGAATTGAACACCGGTAATACGTCATACTCACAAGTACACGTGCCTGCTGCGTTTGCATATAATATAGTATCATCATTCACTGAACATTTTAAAGGTTACAGAAGTTATCGAGGCAAGGATTGTGTAACAAAATTTGTACATTTTCTTACTGAAGATGTTAAGAAAATATATCATAAATATTTGACTAAAAATGAAACTATGATATTCACAGAAAACGATGCTGTTAGTTTCACTAGTGCTATTAAGTGCCACATTTGTGAACATTTATTGTGGGGAGATAAAGTAAGAGATCACTGTCACATTACTGGGCGATATCGGGGTGCAGCACATAGACACTGTAATTTACAACACAAGTTACCCAAATTCATTCCGATATTTTTCCATAACTTGTCAGGATATGATTCTCATTTATTTATTAAAAAATTAGGTGAAATTCCTGGTCAGATAAAAATAATACCAAAGACCAAGGAAAAATACATATCCTTTTCAAAGTTTATCCCTATTGATAATAACGAGTATATACAATTAAGATTTTTAGATTCGTTTAACTTTTTAGGAACAAGCCTTGACAAACTTGCTAAAACAATGCAAGTTAAAGATTTTATTAACCTTAAATTTCATTTTCCTGATAAAACACAATTAAATTTATTAACACGAAAAGGTGTATATCCTTACGATTATATGACAAATTGGCAATGTTATAAGGATAAATCTTTACCATCAAAGTGTCATTTTTATAATTCATTAACTAACGAAAATATTAGCGACGAAGACTACAATCATGCTAAAACTGTTTGGGATAAATTTAATATACATAACTTAGGAGAATATACGGATTTGTATTTAAAAACAGATGTACTTTTGTTGACAGATATTTTCCAAAATTTTAGGAAAACATGTAAACAACATTACAACCTCGATCCTGCATTTTACATAACAGCACCTAGTTTGTCCTTTGACGCAATGTTACTTAAAACAGGTGTTGAATTAGAACTTCTGTCGGACTTAGCAATCGTTAGAATGATTCAAGATGGTATTAGGGGAGGCTTATGCATGTGTTCCCGTCGGTATGCTAAGGCTAACCATAAATACATGTCTGACTATAATACATCTAAATCTTCTAGTTTCATAGTATACCTTGACTGTAATAATCTTTACGGTTATAGCATGTGCCAGTATCTACCATATTCAGGTTTTAGGTTTCTTAGTGAACGCGAATTGTATAATTTACACGTAGAAAATATTACAGATAATGCTGAGTGGGGATTTATATTAGAAGTTGATCTTTTATATCCTGAACATTTACACGATTACCATAACGATTTGCCTTTTTGTCCAGAGAAATGCATTCCCCCAGGCGGTAAATCTAATAAACTAATTGCTAATTTATATAATAAGTATAACTATGTCATACATTATGTACATTTAAAAAAATGTATAGAACATGGTTTAATACTACGTAAAATACATAGAGCTATAACTTTTAGACAGAGTCCTTACTTAAAGCAATATATAGAATTGAACACACAATTACGACAGAAGGCACAAAGTGCCTTCGAACAAGATTTTTTTAAGTTACTGAATAACAGTGTTTTTGGTAAAACATTAGAAAATACTGAAAAAAGAGTAAGCGTACATTTAGTTAATCAATGGAGCGATCAAAATAATCGTACCAAAAAGTCCATATCCGCTGAAAGGCTTGTATCCAATCCTTATTTCCATAGTGCTTCAATTCTATCTGAAAACTTAGTTGCAATACAAATGAGGCCAGACCAAATTATTTTAGATAAACCGATTTATATAGGATTCACTGTATTAGAACTTTCTAAGTCACACATGTATAATTTTCATTACAATATTGTAAAGCCTTATTACAAAGAGCGAGTACAGTTGTGTTATACAGACACGGACTCTTTTGTGTACGAAATATAATTATACTAATGACTTTTACTATGATTTAAAGTATCAGTTTTTACAATATTTTGACACCAGCAACTATGAAGCTATGAACTATTTTAAGATACCGCTTATCAATAAAAAAGTTCCTGGTTTATTCAAAGATGAAATGGGAGGAGAATATATCTCCGATTTTGTTGGTTTAAGATCTAAATTGTACTCTTTAAAAACTCAAAAAAAAATCACTAAAAAAGCAAAGGGAATAAAGTCATGTGTAGTAAGAGATTTAAGTATTACAGATTATGAAAATATTTTATTTAATGGTGGAGTTATCCATAGAAAAAATCCAATGTTTAAATCAATAAAACACGAAATATTTACGCAGTCTATCAACAAAATTGTATTATCTAACAACGATGATAAACGAGCGATATCTTTGGATAAAATATCAACACAAGCTTGGGGTCATTCATATATGCTTAAAACTAAAGATGAGGTTTAGACTAAGCTTTCTTTGCTGTGAAAGTGTATAAGTAAATTACTACTTTATTTTAGTATTAAGGTATTAGATTTAAGTATCGATTGTATATGTAAATATATTAATAAATGAAAATATTAAAAATATATTTAAGTTCCATCTAAATATCTACCTACTTAGTAGGGTTAAGTACTGCTTTTGTTTATGTAAAAATAAAATGTTGACTACATTTACTTGTTTTATTTAATTTATAAATATAACCATTATAATCCATGCGAACAGAGTCGCAACCATAAATAGTTTTTTATGATTATTATATAAATATGCGTTTGCTATGACCTACTTTCAACCGTATGACAATACATACGCTTAGCAAGCGTTTTACGAACAACGTTTCGTAATGCCCTCCTTGATGGCTCGGTGGTAGCGTAAGCGACTAACGTGCTCGAAGCTGTGGGTTCGAATCCCATGCAGGACAATTATTTGTATGATCCACAAATTGTTGTCCTGAGTCTGGCTGTGATTTGTACCCAATAGTTTAAATATATATGTAAAAAGTCCCCGCGACATACGAGTAATACCTAGTGCAAGAGTTGTTGTCTTTAAAAAATAAAAACAATAAAATGTTTTTATTAGATGAATATTAGCGAAAAATATATAAAAATGAAATGTTATATTGTTATCAATTCATGATGATATATACATAAGACCATCAGTTTATATAAGTACATGCATAATATTATATAACTATGTAAATATTTTTCTGTCGCTCATTTCCACTATTTTGGTATTTGAAATCGAATTAACTATATACTTAACCAATTATTAATTCAAGCGAACAAAGTCACGAATAAAACCTTGTACAAATTATGTTCTTTTTCTATTATAAAGTTGGATTATAGTTGAATATAAAAACATAGAAGTATATAGAACAGGATGTAACACGAGACCAATATACCTACATTACATACAACCAACCTACATTATAAAATGCAATACAGACAATAATGATATACTAGCGATTGCTCCAGTCATCGCTTAGATATAAATGTTTTTTTTTTAATATTAAAAAAAAAACTGTATTAAGAATATAACAATATTCTTAATATATATTTTTTTATATGTAGTCATGTAGTAGACTTTTTCAACTGACAAACATACTGTGCAAATATTTCTTCTTGCAGACACAATATGCATTATTAGCATTTTAATATATAGATTGAATTAATTTGTATAAAATACTTTATTTTTTTCAATTACGAAATATTATTTAACTCGTGTACTTGTGCTACAGAATCATGTCAATGGTAAGTTTTTAATTAATAAAATAAAATAAACTTTGGTTACTTGGGTTCAATAAAACAGTAACTTATTTTAACAACGTGTTAATGATTTAATTATAATTTGTTTCAGATTTCCGACTCAACGATTATGTTCAGTCAGTATGCTCAGGATCCTAATGAAGACTATAACGAGATGCTTCGCAAGGAAACCGTATGCTGCAAACAAGTAACGAAAGATAAGACGTTGAAACAACGACGTAAGGAGAGATTGAAGAAACTGAAATCTTCAAAATCTTACGTAATGAGTCGACCACAACGACCTGGCATTAAATTGATAAAAGTTTCAGTGCTAGACCTATGTAATAACACTCCTGAAACCTATGATAGTGATAGTGATTGCGAGAACGTTATACTAAGCGCGCAATATATTGTTAAAGACGCTAATGATTCTGTTCTGGACGAAACTGAATCATTGGTGAAAAAAATCTCAAAATCTTTAATAGATAATGATTTTTACTGATTTTTTTTAATATTGTAGTTAGTTGATTAGGTTATGTTTAATGTAATAAATTGTATTCATTTTATGTCTCTAATGTGTATTAGATATTAATGTACGTATATTTGTAATAAAATAAAAGCATTATATATTTGTAAAAAGTATTTTTATTTCCTTAGAATAATAGATTACAATTTGAACTTTTACTATTTTCTAAATATTTTTTTATACATATTACATTTTTTAGTGCACAGTGCTTTAAATGATAATTACAATTAAAATTATTTTTTACACCACTGAATGTTTTGTGTAGCACAGATAAATTAGGACATTGTTTTTCGTCAAGTTCTAAGACATTACAATTCACACACAAGTCCTTAACCCAATTAATTTTCTCCAGACCTTTTACAATAATATCCTTACTTTCCAGGTATTGGACAATTACACGATGAAATTCTCTATAGTCTATGAAACCTTCGTTCCAATAAATTCCTCTGTTTCTTTCCAACCATTTAACTTGCTTTTTTTCGTCATTTGTTAAATATTTAAACAAGTAAGGTGGCTTGATTAAAAAAGTTTGTGTGTATTCAGAAGTGGCTAAAGCTAACTCCTTTACTATAAAATCGTTGTTAAGGTCTTTAAATCCTTGGACATCTAATATGATAGTATCTGGGCTCATGATATTTTCTTAACGGTGTTACTCAACGGCTTATACTCAATTATGCAGTCGTTTAGTATGAGACAGTAAGCAGATGTTTGATCTGGTATATCTGAATCAGTTTCAATTTCCACTCGTACATCTACGACAGAGCCTCCTTTTAGATTATCAGCTTGTCTAGAACAGTCGACAACAAATAACGGTGCTAAGTCTTTAAACTGTTTTTCACTTAATAAGGGTTCCGCGCGACGTCCGTAATATGACTGTTGAAATCTAGTGTATTGCTCGTATAATAAAGCAACTCTGTTATTAGCAAAGTTAACATTTAGATTTTCATAAGGGAAATATGTTGAATTTAGGTACACTCTAACATCACGAATATGACAATGATCGAACTGAGACATGTCAGCACCTGAATTATTTTTTCTTTGAGTCTGTAGTCCAATAATAACAAAGCGTGGTTTCTCTATTTGTGACGAAGTTTTAATAGACCAAGTATGTTTTGTGGTTTTAGGTAATGCGGGATATTCGTACAAGTCCCAATTTCTGAATATCATCTGGAGCGGTCGATCTTTTTCTAACATTTTTAACAAACTTATTTTTTCTCTATCTGATACCTTAACATGAGGCACGCGCCATATGATTTTATTTATAAGAACATCTTCTATAATTTCACCTGTATTAAGTTTTACAGCATTTAGGTTAGTGTTGCTTCTTAACAATATCAGTTCGTGTCTACTGTTTATTACAACTTTCTTAAAATCTTCTGCGAACCCGAGGATATTACAAAGAGGTATAGATGCTGAAAATCTACCACCATTCACATTTTTTATACCATCTATATTCCAGCCCCAGGCATAAGACATCTTTGATTCACTCTCATTCATTGAAATTAACGACTTCATTGTAGTTGTTATGCCAGCATTTTTAATTTTATCTATTTCTACTCCATTAAGCTCGTACCTTATGTCTTGAAACAGATAGAGTAGCGCATTATTCGTAAAATTGATGCTACTAGCAACGTCTTTCAAATCTTTTTTACTAACGATAACAGTTCCTTCCAAATACAAGGTGCTTGCTGATGGTAATATGTACAAATCTTGTTGGTTGATAGGTATACGAATTTCATCATTTCTATTGAAACTTGTTACATATGGCTTGTAAGAATGGAATTCTATTCCCTCAACAGTATTATCGTAAGTTGGTGTGGATAAAACATCTAATATATTCATTTTAGTAAACCGATTGCTTTAAGAAATATCTTATTTTCTTTAGTTAATTTTATTTTCTTTTTCTTCGAGATAGCTCTTGTTTGGGTGATAGCTTGAACTGAACTGATATGTTTATTTTCTTGAAGCACATATTTATTGTAATCAATCATTTTTTCTTCTTATGTGTAAATACAGTTGAACTTCTTCACCTCGTAAATTTATTAAACGGTTATTTATATCTAATAACCTAATTCGTATGCTGTTTATATTTTTTTGGTTAATCGGAAAGTATATTACGTTCTTAGGAATTTCTATTATTCTGTATCCAGGTGGTACGTTCAGTGCAAATTCGTGTATAATGTGACTGGATTCTCCGTTTATGTACGAGCCGCTTACAATATCACATTCTATCCTGATCACGGTCGTAGGTAAAATGTTGACTGGAAACTCAGACACATGCCATTTATTTCCTTCCAAGATCTGTTTCTTAAACCCTAACAAACTGCAGAAAGTGTTTTCTTTATTAAAATTTATATTTTTTGTGCAGTATATACTAGTTTTTAGAGTGTTATTATTACACTCTAATTTGAACACAGCGTCCTTTATTTCTGATTTTAAATAATCACCGATGTCTTGTAATTCATAGGTGCCTTCCGGTACTTCAATAACTTCATTGGTGTCATAATATAACTTATTATTTCTTTTGTCAATGTTTGGAATAGAGTTAAATGTTGAGAAATGCAATAAGGCGCATTCATATTGTTCAGATAATTGTAGTGTGTTAGTATAGTACACAGATAAATCTGAAGAGTTCCCAGTTATCGACAAAGTGAGTGACATCTTGCAAATGGTTTAAATTAAACAAACGCATAAAATTTATATGTTTTTATTCCAATATTTCCACAAATATTCTAAACATAAATGTCCACAATTTACAGAATTAAAATTTTGATATCTTGTATAATTATAAAAAACATTATAATTTTTAAAATACTTCATCAATTCCCTGGGGGGTTTTAAATCACCAAAGCTGTCAAAATATTCACAGTAATTATTAACTTTAACATAAGCTACCCAATGTGTTCCTTCGTTTTTTGCATTATCCAAGTTCACTATACCACACTCAATCCGTTTTGGTGAACTTGGTAACTGATCCTTCATGTACACTCCTCGAAAGTGAGGAATGTCTCGTGCATGATTTTCAATATCCAAATTAGTTAAAGGTCGATTAGGTAGCTTCCACTTCAGTTTTTTGGAGATTTTATATATAATCCTTTGCCATTTTTATGTTGTTTTATGTATAAACCCTTGCCTATGGCTAATGTCTCCATAGATCTGTTATGTCGTTCTGTTTCTTGTAAATTCATTTGAGCTGCTTTATATTCATTCACCGTTTTTGCTATACCGGCTACGCCACCAGCTAAAGAGCCTAAAGCTGATAAACCAGCAAAAATTGGAATTAAAGGTAGAATTCCTCCAGTTTTTGGTAACGGTATAACTCGTGGTATTCGCATATTTGGAGTGCATGGAAAAAGTTTCTTTGCAACTGAGTATGCGGTGTTTATTAATGTTTTACTGTTTTTGGGTTTCATTTTCTTAACCACAGATTTAATTTTTGATATAAAACTATTAAACGCCTTAACGCCAGCACCAGATTTTAATTTAGCTTTCATAACTTTGCTCACTAACCAGGAACTAAGTTTTTCTCCTTTTCTTGCATCTTTCGATTTAAGTCTTTTTTTAGCCATATCTAGTAGTTGTAAATCAGCTTTGTGTCGATTGGGTAAGTCTTTATGGTTATCATATGCAATATCGTGTTGCATACAAGCTTCGTCTAGCTTATTAACACCTCGATCACCTCTGAGTAATCTTTTTTTTAGTTTTGTGCCTGGTCCGCAATAGTTATAACCAGGCAGGTGAAGTTCAAACGGTAGATTATCAATAATAGTGTTAAGCAGTCCACCTCCTTGCATTGCTCAAAGTAAAGTAAATATAATATATGTAAGGAATATGGTTATATAATTGTTATTTCAATCTGTTATTGCGGTTTTATTAATCCAACTGTTATCATCATTGCTTAATCCCAACCATTTTACGAATAATTTATTTCCTTTTCTTTTTAAAACCTTTTCAATCAAGTACACACCAGGATGATGAGATTTTTGGAGTTCTTGTTCGTAAAACGTGCCTAATATTGGTTGTTTTCGCTGATCTTCTATGTAATATGTTGTTGGTTTCGTTTTATTGATCTTTTTTATGATAAACAGCTCAGTAGACCAATTAGGAGTATATCCTTTTTCAAATATATGTTTGTATTTACTAATTCGTACATTGTCACCGACTTTAAATTTAGGTTTAGACCGAATACATAAATGATTTTGTGATTTATTAATATTATTTTTTATTAATAACTCATTTGATTTTTTCACATCGGAAGGTTTGCATTGAATAGTACGATGATATGTATTGTTATATGTCTTCAATATATTTGTCAATATCGATCCTAACCAATTATAGCTTCCATTTAAACTAAAACATTTGTATAGTTTATTTTTGATAGTCTTTATTAATCTCTCGACTATTGAAGCTTTCTTGGTAGAAAAAGTAGAATAGTGGTTAATGTTAAACCTCTTCATAAGATTTTTAAAAGTTGTATTATAAAACTCTTTTCCAGAATCAGTTTGTAAGTTGATTGGTCTGCGATGGCTACTACGTAATATTTCATCGAAAGCATGTGTAACATCTATCATGTTTTTAGATTTCAATGGTTCAGCCCAAGCGTATTTAGAAAAGCAATCAATCACTAATAAAATATAATTATATCCTTTATTACTTTTTCTCAACGTCTGTATATCTATCAGATCAGCTTGCCATAAATCATCGATTCCTTTCAATATTACAGCTCGTCGCAGAAAGTTTTTTCGTGCTGCTTTGTGTATTTCATTAACAATTTGTTGCTTTATCATTATGATTAATTAACTTGTCTACAGTGGTTTTTGTATAAAATTTGTCTTCTAAATGAAGCAAAGTATTTGTAAACTTTGTATTTAAAATACTTTGAACGTGTAGCGACTTATTAATTTCTTGTATAATTTCTGTTTTAATTTTATCTACGTATTCCTTATTTACCACGTCATCAGCTTCTTCAGGCAGTCTAATACCTCTTAGTCGTGATGCTTTCAAATCAAAGTCACCGTTTTCAGATTTATACAAAGCGTTATTATTAATCTCGAATAACTCAGATAAACGCATTCGTTTATGAATATAATGACCGAATTTGTCTACATTCATGTTTAGAGTGTGTTGTACTGTAAGGTTAGAAATAAAATGAACATTATATACATACAACTTTTATTTAATAATAATTTTATTTTCACGTAATTCCTCAATAATAGACATAATTTCATTATCTAAGCCTGTATTGCCAGCATCTCGAGATGCTATTAACAACTTTAATCTATCAACTAATTCATTTGGATCATCCCAATAAATGTAATCCACATTTTGTCTCCACATTTTTTTCATTGACATTCCTTTACCTTTAGATTGCTTACCAGGAATTGTACTTTGTACTGAGAAAAGCGGTTTAATAACTTGTAAATATTTCATTCCCTTATTACTTTTTATTGGTTTATTTGGTTCGAAATCTCTACGATGTGCATTTGTATCAAGCAACATCGATTTATAATTTTGCATGTCACTCTCTGTAACTACGCTTAAATCTACATTCTTTTTTAATAACAATTGTTTCAAACCAGGTGTATTACGATATTTACAACCAGCTACTACAATAAATTCATCACCAACTGTTATATTAGCAGACCCTAACATAAATTTCCCTTGATCTACTCGAACGCCAAACGGGATGTCTCGTAGGGCTTCTGAAGATAACGACCAGGATGAAGTGTCGTGCTCTTTAATATTAACATCATCAACCAATGATTGAAAAGAACTTTCACTGTCATTGTCAGATTCATCACTGTCATCTTTACTTTTTGGATTTTCATTCTGCATAGTTTGTTTATTCAATGGACCTTCGATTTGATTATTAGCGTTGGAAAGCAGGTTGAGAGATTCTGTTACAGGCTTGAAAACTGATTCCAATGCTTGTTTATTGCTAATCTCAATATCTCGCATGTTCCGTACTTTTCTCTTTACAGCTTCTGCAGCATCAACAATTTGTCTTTTTAATGATTTTTCCATGCTTGTTATCGGTTGAAAGTCGTATACAGAATAATAATAATACAAAGATGACAACCTTAAATATTCGAAATTTTAATCAAAGATTACAAAGGTATCAAATTTAGTTCTATAGCATCCATTATTTTTAGAACAATCTTTATTAATTACAACATAGTTGAAGGGTTCACTCCATATCCTGGAACACATTTCACGGAATTCAAACCAAGTCATATCGGTATTAACATGTTCATCATAAACATGTCTTAAATAGTAGGGTATTATTGGGCATTCTGTACCACTTTCGTCCAGTCGCTCCGCGAAACAAGTTTCGCTCTCGCTCAGGACTCGTGGTCCAAAATGCCCAATAATATAAATTTAATATAACCAGCGACGTGTGGCTTCGAAACTTCAATAAATAACTAACGCCTAATATATTCACGTGAGCAATAACAATGACGACATTATAGCTAAGACATCAACAACTGGCACTTTAAAAATTACCAACAACCAGTATTTTTAATTTTAGTGTGTTTGTGTCATTATAGACAGAATTAATAAAAATATATTGTGAGGAGGATAATAGGATGGTAAAATTTGTTCCAGTACTTAAAAGAAGTTGAGTAGATTTAAGATCGATTAGTATTTATAAAGATTAACAATCTTTAAACTTGATCATTATTAATTAAGCTGTAATATGTATATAACATGAAATTTGTCAAACAACCACAATCTTTGCAATTAAATATAATTTGCAATGATTCTTGTAAGACTGAATCACGTCATGGAAAATTATTACCTAATACCATACGATGCATTATTTGCGGACCATCAAACTGTGGCAAAACAAACTTGTTAATTGGTCTACTTCTACATGAAAATGGATTAAACTTTCAAAACATCTACATATATTCAAAAACTTTACTTCAACCAAAATATGTGTTTTTAGAAAAGGTTTTACAGCAAGTACCATGTATATCATTACAAAAATTTCAAGGAAATGAAGAAGTGTTAAAAGTTGAGGATGCGAAACCAAACTCTATAATTATTTTTGATGACGTGGCGTGTGAGAATCAAAATAATATGCGTGATTACTTTGCTATGGGTAGACACAAATACATCGATTGTTTTTACCTAAATCAAACATACAGTAAAATCCCAAAACAATTAGTAAGAGATAATGCTAACCTGATAGTACTTTTTAAACAAGATGACATTAATTTAAGACATGTTTATGATGAACATGTTAATACCGATATGACTTGGTTTGAATTCCGTGAAATGTGTTCCAGGATATGGAGTGAACCCTTCAACTATGTTGTAATTAATAAAGATTGTTCTAAAAATAATGGATGCTATAGAACTAAATTTGATACCTTTGTAATCTTTGATTAAAATTTCGAATATTTAAGGTTGTCATCTTTGTATTATTATTATTCTGTATACGACTTTCAACCGATAACAAGCATGGAAAAATCATTAAAAAGACAAATTGTTGATGCTGCAGAAGCTGTAAAGAGAAAAGTACGGAACATGCGAGATATTGAGATTAGCAATAAACAAGCATTGGAATCAGTTTTCAAGCCTGTAACAGAATCTCTCAACCTGCTTTCCAACGCTAATAATCAAATCGAAGGTCCATTGAATAAACAAACTATGCAGAATGAAAATCCAAAAAGTAAAGATGACAGTGATGAATCTGACAATGACAGTGAAAGTTCTTTTCAATCATTGGTTGATGATGTTAATATTAAAGAGCACGACACTTCATCCTGGTCGTTATCTTCAGAAGCCCTACGAGACATCCCGTTTGGCGTTCGAGTAGATCAAGGGAAATTTATGTTAGGGTCTGCTAATATAACAGTTGGTGATGAATTTATTGTAGTAGCTGGTTGTAAATATCGTAATACACCTGGTTTGAAACAATTGTTATTAAAAAAGAATGTAGATTTAAGCGTAGTTACAGAGAGTGACATGCAAAATTATAAATCGATGTTGCTTGATACAAATGCACATCGTAGAGATTTCGAACCAAATAAACCAATAAAAAGTAATAAGGGAATGAAATATTTACAAGTTATTAAACCGCTTTTCTCAGTACAAAGTACAATTCCTGGTAAGCAATCTAAAGGTAAAGGAATGTCAATGAAAAAAATGTGGAGACAAAATGTGGATTACATTTATTGGGATGATCCAAATGAATTAGTTGATAGATTAAAGTTGTTAATAGCATCTCGAGATGCTGGCAATACAGGCTTAGATAATGAAATTATGTCTATTATTGAGGAATTACGTGAAAATAAAATTATTATTAAATAAAAGTTGTATGTATATAATGTTCATTTTATTTCTAACCTTACAGTACAACACACTCTAAACATGAATGTAGACAAATTCGGTCATTATATTCATAAACGAATGCGTTTATCTGAGTTATTCGAGATTAATAATAACGCTTTGTATAAATCTGAAAACGGTGACTTTGATTTGAAAGCATCACGACTAAGAGGTATTAGACTGCCTGAAGAAGCTGATGACGTGGTAAATAAGGAATACGTAGATAAAATTAAAACAGAAATTATACAAGAAATTAATAAGTCGCTACACGTTCAAAGTATTTTAAATACAAAGTTTACAAATACTTTGCTTCATTTAGAAGACAAATTTTATACAAAAACCACTGTAGACAAGTTAATTAATCATAATGATAAAGCAACAAATTGTTAATGAAATACACAAAGCAGCACGAAAAAACTTTCTGCGACGAGCTGTAATATTGAAAGGAATCGATGATTTATGGCAAGCTGATCTGATAGATATACAGACGTTGAGAAAAAGTAATAAAGGATATAATTATATTTTATTAGTGATTGATTGCTTTTCTAAATACGCTTGGGCTGAACCATTGAAATCTAAAAACATGATAGATGTTACACATGCTTTCGATGAAATATTACGTAGTAGCCATCGCAGACCAATCAACTTACAAACTGATTCTGGAAAAGAGTTTTATAATACAACTTTTAAAAATCTTATGAAGAGGTTTAACATTAACCACTATTCTACTTTTTCTACCAAGAAAGCTTCAATAGTCGAGAGATTAATAAAGACTATCAAAAATAAACTATACAAATGTTTTAGTTTAAATGGAAGCTATAATTGGTTAGGATCGATATTGACAAATATATTGAAGACATATAACAATACATATCATCGTACTATTCAATGCAAACCTTCCGATGTGAAAAAATCAAATGAGTTATTAATAAAAAATAATATTAATAAATCACAAAATCATTTATGTATTCGGTCTAAACCTAAATTTAAAGTCGGTGACAATGTACGAATTAGTAAATACAAACATATATTTGAAAAAGGATATACTCCTAATTGGTCTACTGAGCTGTTTATCATAAAAAAGATCAATAAAACGAAACCAACAACATATTACATAGAAGATCAGCGAAAACAACCAATATTAGGCACGTTTTACGAACAAGAACTCCAAAAATCTCATCATCCTGGTGTGTACTTGATTGAAAAGGTTTTAAAAAGAAAAGGAAATAAATTATTCGTAAAATGGTTGGGATTAAGCAATGATGATAACAGTTGGATTAATAAAACCGCAATAACAGATTGAAATAACAATTATATAACCATATTCCTTACATATATTATATTTACTTTACTTTGAGCAATGCAAGGAGGTGGACTGCTTAACACTATTATTGATAATCTACCGTTTGAACTTCACCTGCCTGGTTATAACTATTGCGGACCAGGCACAAAACTAAAAAAAAGATTACTCAGAGGTGATCGAGGTGTTAATAAGCTAGACGAAGCTTGTATGCAACACGATATTGCATATGATAACCATAAAGACTTACCCAATCGACACAAAGCTGATTTACAACTACTAGATATGGCTAAAAAAAGACTTAAATCGAAAGATGCAAGAAAAGGAGAAAAACTTAGTTCCTGGTTAGTGAGCAAAGTTATGAAAGCTAAATTAAAATCTGGTGCTGGCGTTAAGGCGTTTAATAGTTTTATATCAAAAATTAAATCTGTGGTTAAGAAAATGAAACCCAAAAACAGTAAAACATTAATAAACACCGCATACTCAGTTGCAAAGAAACTTTTTCCATGCACTCCAAATATGCGAATACCACGAGTTATACCGTTACCAAAAACTGGAGGAATTCTACCTTTAATTCCAATTTTTGCTGGTTTATCAGCTTTAGGCTCTTTAGCTGGTGGCGTAGCCGGTATAGCAAAAACGGTGAATGAATATAAAGCAGCTCAAAAGAATTTACAAGAAACAGAACGACATAACAGATCTATGGAGACATTAGCCATAGGCAAGGGTTTATACATAAAACAACATAAAAATGGCAAAGGATTATATATAAAATCTCCAAAAAACTGAAGTGGAAGCTACCTAATCGACCTTTAACTAATTTGGATATTGAAAATCATGCACGAGACATTCCTCACTTTCGAGGAGTGTACATGAAGGATCAGTTACCAAGTTCACCAAAACGGATTGAGTGTGGTATAGTGAACTTGGATAATGCAAAAAACGAAGGAACACATCGGGTAGCTTATGTTAAAGTTAATAATTACTGTGAATATTTTGACAGCTTTGGTGATTTAAAACCCCCCAGGGAATTGATGAAGTATTTTAAAAATTATAATGTTTTTTATAATTATACAAGATATCAAAATTTTAATTCTGTAAATTGTGGACATTTATGTTTAGAATATTTGTGGAAATATTGGAATAAAAACATATAAATTTTATGCGTTTGTTTAATTTAAACCATTTGCAAGATGTCACTCACTTTGTCGATAACTGGGAACTCTTCAGATTTATCTGTGTACTATACTAACACACTACAATTATCTGAACAATATGAATGCGCCTTATTGCATTTCTCAACATTTAACTCTATTCCAAACATTGACAAAAGAAATAATAAGTTATATTATGACACCAATGAAGTTATTGAAGTACCGGAAGGCACCTATGAATTACAAGACATCGGTGATTATTTAAAATCAGAAATAAAGGACGCTGTGTTCAAATTAGAGTGTAATAATAACACTCTAAAAACTAGTATATACTGCACAAAAAATATAAATTTTAATAAAGAAAACACTTTCTGCAGTTTGTTAGGGTTTAAGAAACAGATCTTGGAAGGAAATAAATGGCATGTGTCTGAGTTTCCAGTCAACATTTTACCTACGACCGTGATCAGGATAGAATGTGATATTGTAAGCGGCTCGTACATAAACGGAGAATCCAGTCACATTATACACGAATTTGCACTGAACGTACCACCTGGATACAGAATAATAGAAATTCCTAAGAACGTAATATACTTTCCGATTAACCAAAAAAATATAAACAGCATACGAATTAGGTTATTAGATATAAATAACCGTTTAATAAATTTACGAGGTGAAGAAGTTCAACTGTATTTACACCTAAGAAGAAAAAATGATTGATTACAATAAATATGTGCTTCAAGAAAATAAACATATCAGTTCAGTTCAAGCTATCACCCAAACAAGAGCTATCTCGAAGAAAAAGAAAATAAAATTAACTAAAGAAAATAAGATATTTCTTAAAGCAATCGGTTTACTAAAATGAATATATTAGATGTTTTATCCACACCAACTTACGATAATACTGTTGAGGGAATAGAATTCCATTCTTACAAGCCATATGTAACAAGTTTCAATAGAAATGATGAAATTCGTATACCTATCAACCAACAAGATTTGTACATATTACCATCAGCAAGCACCTTGTATTTGGAAGGAACTGTTATCGTTAGTAAAAAAGATTTGAAAGACGTTGCTAGTAGCATCAATTTTACGAATAATGCGCTACTCTATCTGTTTCAAGACATAAGGTACGAGCTTAATGGAGTAGAAATAGATAAAATTAAAAATGCTGGCATAACAACTACAATGAAGTCGTTAATTTCAATGAATGAGAGTGAATCAAAGATGTCTTATGCCTGGGGCTGGAATATAGATGGTATAAAAAATGTGAATGGTGGTAGATTTTCAGCATCTATACCTCTTTGTAATATCCTCGGGTTCGCAGAAGATTTTAAGAAAGTTGTAATAAACAGTAGACACGAACTGATATTGTTAAGAAGCAACACTAACCTAAATGCTGTAAAACTTAATACAGGTGAAATTATAGAAGATGTTCTTATAAATAAAATCATATGGCGCGTGCCTCATGTTAAGGTATCAGATAGAGAAAAAATAAGTTTGTTAAAAATGTTAGAAAAAGATCGACCGCTCCAGATGATATTCAGAAATTGGGACTTGTACGAATATCCCGCATTACCTAAAACCACAAAACATACTTGGTCTATTAAAACTTCGTCACAAATAGAGAAACCACGCTTTGTTATTATTGGACTACAGACTCAAAGAAAAAATAATTCAGGTGCTGACATGTCTCAGTTCGATCATTGTCATATTCGTGATGTTAGAGTGTACCTAAATTCAACATATTTCCCTTATGAAAATCTAAATGTTAACTTTGCTAATAACAGAGTTGCTTTATTATACGAGCAATACACTAGATTTCAACAGTCATATTACGGACGTCGCGCGGAACCCTTATTAAGTGAAAAACAGTTTAAAGACTTAGCACCGTTATTTGTTGTCGACTGTTCTAGACAAGCTGATAATCTAAAAGGAGGCTCTGTCGTAGATGTACGAGTGGAAATTGAAACTGATTCAGATATACCAGATCAAACATCTGCTTACTGTCTCATACTAAACGACTGCATAATTGAGTATAAGCCGTTGAGTAACACCGTTAAGAAAATATCATGAGCCCAGATACTATCATATTAGATGTCCAAGGATTTAAAGACCTTAACAACGATTTTATAGTAAAGGAGTTAGCTTTAGCCACTTCTGAATACACACAAACTTTTTTAATCAAGCCACCTTACTTGTTTAAATATTTAACAAATGACGAAAAAAAGCAAGTTAAATGGTTGGAAAGAAACAGAGGAATTTATTGGAACGAAGGTTTCATAGACTATAGAGAATTTCATCGTGTAATTGTCCAATACCTGGAAAGTAAGGATATTATTGTAAAAGGTCTGGAGAAAATTAATTGGGTTAAGGACTTGTGTGTGAATTGTAATGTCTTAGAACTTGACGAAAAACAATGTCCTAATTTATCTGTGCTACACAAAACATTCAGTGGTGTAAAAAATAATTTTAATTGTAATTATCATTTAAAGCACTGTGCACTAAAAAATGTAATATGTATAAAAAAATATTTAGAAAATAGTAAAAGTTCAAATTGTAATCTATTATTCTAAGGAAATAAAAATACTTTTTACAAATATATAATGCTTTTATTTTATTACAAATATACGTACATTAATATCTAATACACATTAGAGACATAAAATGAATACAATTTATTACATTAAACATAACCTAATCAACTAACTACAATATTAAAAAAAATCAGTAAAAATCATTATCTATTAAAGATTTTGAGATTTTTTTCACCAATGATTCAGTTTCGTCCAGAACAGAATCATTAGCGTCTTTAACAATATATTGCGCGCTTAGTATAACGTTCTCGCAATCACTATCACTATCATAGGTTTCAGGAGTGTTATTACATAGGTCTAGCACTGAAACTTTTATCAATTTAATGCCAGGTCGTTGTGGTCGACTCATTACGTAAGATTTTGAAGATTTCAGTTTCTTCGATCTCTCCTTACGTCGTTGTTTCAACGTCTTATCTTTCGTTACTTGTTTGCAGCATACGGTTTCCTTGCGAAGCATCTCGTTATAGTCTTCATTAGGATCCTGAGCATACTGACTGAACATAATCGTTGAGTCGGAAATCTGAAACAAATTATAATTAAATCATTAACACGTTGTTAAAATAAGTTACTGTTTTATTGAACCCAAAGGTAACCAAAGTTTATTTTATTTTATTAATTAAAAACTTACCATTGACATGATTCTGTAGCACAAGTACACGAGTTAAATAATATTTCGTAATTGAAAAAAATAAAGTATTTTATACAAATTAATTCAATCTATATATTAAAATGCTAATAATGCATATTGTGTCTGCAAGAAGAAATATTTGCACAGTATGTTTGTCAGTTTGAAAAAGTCTACTACATGACTACATATAAAAAAATATATATTAAGAATATTGTTATATTCTTAATACAGTTTTTTTTTTTAATATTAAAAAAAAACATTTATATCTAAGCGATGACTGGAGCAATCGCTAGTATATCATTATTGTCTGTATTGCATTTTATAATGTAGGTTGGTTGTATGTAATGTAGGTATATTGGTCTCGTGTTACATCCTGTTCTATATACTTCTATGTTTTTATATTCAACTATAATCCAACTTTATAATAGAAAAAGAACATAATTTGTACAAGGTTTTATTCGTGACTTTGTTCGCTTGAATTAATAATTGGTTAAGTATATAGTTAATTCGATTTCAAATACCAAAATAGTGGAAATGAGCGACAGAAAAATATTTACATAGTTATATAATATTATGCATGTACTTATATAAACTGATGGTCTTATGTATATATCATCATGAATTGATAACAATATAACATTTCATTTTTATATATTTTTCGCTAATATTCATCTAATAAAAACATTTTATTGTTTTTATTTTTTAAAGACAACAACTCTTGCACTAGGTATTACTCGTATGTCGCGGGGACTTTTTACATATATATTTAAACTATTGGGTACAAATCACAGCCAGACTCAGGACAACAATTTGTGGATCATACAAATAATTGTCCTGCATGGGATTCGAACCCACAGCTTCGAGCACGTTAGTCGCTTACGCTACCACCGAGCCATCAAGGAGGGCATTACGAAACGTTGTTCGTAAAACGCTTGCTAAGCGTATGTATTGTCATACGGTTGAAAGTAGGTCATAGCAAACGCATATTTATATAATAATCATAAAAACTATTTATGGTTGCGACTCTGTTCGCATGGATTATAATGGTTATATTTATAAATTAAATAAAACAAGTAAATGTAGTCAACATTTTATTTTTACATAAACAAAAGCAGTACTTAACCCTACTAAGTAGGTAGATATTTAGATGGAACTTAAATATATTTTTAATATTTTCATTTATTAATATATTTACATATACAATCGATACTTAAATCTAATACCTTAATACTAAAATAAAGTAGTAATTTACTTATACACTTTCACAGCAAAGAAAGCTTAGTCTAAACCTCATCTTTAGTTTTAAGCATATATGAATGACCCCAAGCTTGTGTTGATATTTTATCCAAAGATATCGCTCGTTTATCATCGTTGTTAGATAATACAATTTTGTTGATAGACTGCGTAAATATTTCGTGTTTTATTGATTTAAACATTGGATTTTTTCTATGGATAACTCCACCATTAAATAAAATATTTTCATAATCTGTAATACTTAAATCTCTTACTACACATGACTTTATTCCCTTTGCTTTTTTAGTGATTTTTTTTTGAGTTTTTAAAGAGTACAATTTAGATCTTAAACCAACAAAATCGGAGATATATTCTCCTCCCATTTCATCTTTGAATAAACCAGGAACTTTTTTATTGATAAGCGGTATCTTAAAATAGTTCATAGCTTCATAGTTGCTGGTGTCAAAATATTGTAAAAACTGATACTTTAAATCATAGTAAAAGTCATTAGTATATATTTCGTACACAAAAGAGTCCGTGTCTGTATAACACAACTGTACTCGCTCTTTGTAATAAGGCTTTACAATATTGTAATGAAAATTATACATGTGTGACTTAGAAAGTTCTAATACAGTGAATCCTATATAAATCGGTTTATCTAAAATAATTTGGTCTGGCCTCATTTGTATTGCAACTAAGTTTTCAGATAGAATTGAAGCACTATGGAAATAAGGATTGGATACAAGCCTTTCAGCGGATATGGACTTTTTGGTACGATTATTTTGATCGCTCCATTGATTAACTAAATGTACGCTTACTCTTTTTTCAGTATTTTCTAATGTTTTACCAAAAACACTGTTATTCAGTAACTTAAAAAAATCTTGTTCGAAGGCACTTTGTGCCTTCTGTCGTAATTGTGTGTTCAATTCTATATATTGCTTTAAGTAAGGACTCTGTCTAAAAGTTATAGCTCTATGTATTTTACGTAGTATTAAACCATGTTCTATACATTTTTTTAAATGTACATAATGTATGACATAGTTATACTTATTATATAAATTAGCAATTAGTTTATTAGATTTACCGCCTGGGGGAATGCATTTCTCTGGACAAAAAGGCAAATCGTTATGGTAATCGTGTAAATGTTCAGGATATAAAAGATCAACTTCTAATATAAATCCCCACTCAGCATTATCTGTAATATTTTCTACGTGTAAATTATACAATTCGCGTTCACTAAGAAACCTAAAACCTGAATATGGTAGATACTGGCACATGCTATAACCGTAAAGATTATTACAGTCAAGGTATACTATGAAACTAGAAGATTTAGATGTATTATAGTCAGACATGTATTTATGGTTAGCCTTAGCATACCGACGGGAACACATGCATAAGCCTCCCCTAATACCATCTTGAATCATTCTAACGATTGCTAAGTCCGACAGAAGTTCTAATTCAACACCTGTTTTAAGTAACATTGCGTCAAAGGACAAACTAGGTGCTGTTATGTAAAATGCAGGATCGAGGTTGTAATGTTGTTTACATGTTTTCCTAAAATTTTGGAAAATATCTGTCAACAAAAGTACATCTGTTTTTAAATACAAATCCGTATATTCTCCTAAGTTATGTATATTAAATTTATCCCAAACAGTTTTAGCATGATTGTAGTCTTCGTCGCTAATATTTTCGTTAGTTAATGAATTATAAAAATGACACTTTGATGGTAAAGATTTATCCTTATAACATTGCCAATTTGTCATATAATCGTAAGGATATACACCTTTTCGTGTTAATAAATTTAATTGTGTTTTATCAGGAAAATGAAATTTAAGGTTAATAAAATCTTTAACTTGCATTGTTTTAGCAAGTTTGTCAAGGCTTGTTCCTAAAAAGTTAAACGAATCTAAAAATCTTAATTGTATATACTCGTTATTATCAATAGGGATAAACTTTGAAAAGGATATGTATTTTTCCTTGGTCTTTGGTATTATTTTTATCTGACCAGGAATTTCACCTAATTTTTTAATAAATAAATGAGAATCATATCCTGACAAGTTATGGAAAAATATCGGAATGAATTTGGGTAACTTGTGTTGTAAATTACAGTGTCTATGTGCTGCACCCCGATATCGCCCAGTAATGTGACAGTGATCTCTTACTTTATCTCCCCACAATAAATGTTCACAAATGTGGCACTTAATAGCACTAGTGAAACTAACAGCATCGTTTTCTGTGAATATCATAGTTTCATTTTTAGTCAAATATTTATGATATATTTTCTTAACATCTTCAGTAAGAAAATGTACAAATTTTGTTACACAATCCTTGCCTCGATAACTTCTGTAACCTTTAAAATGTTCAGTGAATGATGATACTATATTATATGCAAACGCAGCAGGCACGTGTACTTGTGAGTATGACGTATTACCGGTGTTCAATTCGTCGCCGGAAATCGGTTTGAGTAAAGTTTCGAAATCAGCATATATGACGAATGGAATATTTTGTTTTCTATTATAATTTTTAAATTTTAAAAATGAACCTTTTTCAGGTAAAACTGTAACAACTCCTCCACATAAATGTGATTCAAATTTACTTGAATTCGGAAAAAATAATAAGCATGTTTCACAGAAGTACAATTTACCATGATGTTTAGTTATTTGATTTCTAACCAAACGTGGCAAATCTTTAATTAGACAGTAATGGGAATGTGTATTATTTTCTAAAAACAAAAGGTGTATACTCTTTGATTTTTTACTATTATTAGATTTATACAAAGGTCCAATAATTGTTCTATCATTTTTCAATCCATAAACGAAAATATTCAGAGAGGGGTTATTTTTTTCAAAAACATTGATGTCCGAAAATGT